>OY728136.1:176484522-186484522 GCA_963277665.1 Viscum album | reverse complement strand
ATGATGGGGTATTTTTCCTTATGAAGTGATCCAAAACAAGAGAATCAAGATCTAGAATAATATACGTCTCCAATAAGGATAGGATGTATTTCACAACCTAATTATCATTCAATAAATATTCATTATCTAATTACTTATATTCATTATTTATGAGGTTTATTATAAGGGAAATGGAAATATTTTCTAAGAGTGGAGAACAATATTTTATCTGATAAAAATATCTAAAAAATGGAATATAATTGATTATGTTTGAAAAATAGGAATTTTAATTTTTAAAGTATAATCCTAAATCACGTTGAAAATTTACCATCAATATAAAATTAATTCATTATCATTATCATAATCATAATATTCATTTCATTGGGAATATAATTATATTAAAATGCATCATAATTGTTTGTAATGAAACTGTCATTTATTATAATCATATCACCATGGTGTTTCAAATGATGTGTGGATCAAAGCCTATTGTCGTGATATAGGTTATAGTCATATAAAATAAAAATGTTCCCATAAAGATGTTATTACCAATATGTAAAAAAAATTTAGAGACACCTACAATTATGGTATAAAGACACAGATGAATTTTGAGTAAAAGAAACATAATACCCATCTTACAAAAATACTAGGATGTTATTATATACATATTCTCAATGTTCATCTAAGTGTTATAGTCGATAATCAATGTTTCCATAAATCTAGTTTTTATGGTTTTAACAAAACATTCAATAGTAGGAACTATAAAAACAATGAATCTAATAGTCTATATTTGGTGTCAAATTTAATACATTGGAATAGATTAAAGGTTACTAATACATAAGGAATAGACATTTTAATAGTTTTCTAGAGCTATATAAATACATTATATCTATTTTTCATGGTGGATAAAATAGAAAAATTATAATGTAAAAAAATTAGGGTCCTTGAACTCATTAAATAAATATTCTTCATACATACTGGAATGGGAACAAAATAATTGTGAGTTAAAATGATTAGTAAATAAAAAACTCAAAACACATTTCATTCAATCAATATCATGATACTGAAATTCATCCAAGGATAATATCAATCAAATTATATCTTCAATAATAATAACTGAAATCTTAAGGAAGTTAATTCACAATATTGTATGTCATGATCAGAGACATAACAATATATTTACCATAATGAACATAATCTAAGGTAGATTAAAACGATCTGTAGAAACCAATATATATTGAGAAATTTATTTATCTCAAGAGACCTAATGATGCATGAAGGGTATATATAATTTTTTTCAATACTCATCACTTAATTTATAAATCATTCCCCATATATCTAATGAGGAATTAAATTTATTAACATTATGACTTATAAATAAATATTTATATTCAGTAATGAAGAATAATTTTACATGATTATCCTAGTAAAAAAATAACATTAAATGTGAAAAATATATATAAACAGATACATTGTTTTTGAAATAAGAATATAAATGAGATAGAATATGGAAATTTATGGGAAATGTTATGTACACTGATCACATGAAAGTGAATATTTAAATATAATGTCTAAAACCCTAATATTAAGGAGAGATAATATATATTTTGAAAGAGATTAATGTATTTTGAAATAATAATTTCAATTGAAGTGAAATATATACATATCTATTAATAAATTATTTTTCATTGAAAACTCCTAAAAACCACATGGAAGTAGATGAATTTCATAAAATGGTTATAGTGGTGGTGATGTTGGTTATCTCTATAAACTATAAAAAGTACTATTTTACTTTTATAAACTAATTTGAAAAAGTATTTTTTTAAATAGTATAAATACTAATTTCAACCCCTTTATAAAAGTGACTGATAACATAAATTTTTTATAATAAATCATTTGATTATTTTAATGAATGTTTGTAAACTATTTTTAAAAAAAATGAGCATTGAAGTGAAATACTTCAGATTAAAATATAAAAAACATATTTTTTCTGTTACAAGTATAGTGAAATGATACAGTTTCTAGAGAGAGAACAAGTTGGAAGTAAATACGGAAATGTAAGATCATAATTTTTTTGATGACGTAGGGATGTTATGATTTTGGATAAAACTCTTGGTTTTGTCTTTATCTGATTAAATTTTGAGATCATATGGGATTTCGGTGTTTCTAAGGCCTTATTAAATCATGTATTCCATGTTTTGTAGAAACTTATTTAGGCCACATGGTTAGTGGAAACCCTACACCCCATGCTGAATAGTCAGATGAAACTATGGGGGATGTTTTAGTTTCCATTAGAGGGATACATAGTCAGAGGAACCTTGTAAATAGGGCTCAAAAATGTGTGGGTAGAGATACATTGTTTTAGTAGAGGGGTGGTGAATAGGATCCACTTGCTATAACCAATGATTTCTTTGATCCATTTAGGGTCCCCTTAAGATAGTGAACGATGAATGATTGGAACAGGGTTTGGAAAATCGTTAATCCAAACCATGACATTAACTTAAAATTTTGGACATTTATTTTTTGTACATATAATATATTCAAACATATATCTAATATTATTTTCACATATTGTGGATAGAACAAAATCATGGGATTTATCCTCTATATCCAAATCATATCCTTTACTCACGTTTCTTCATCCAACATCTAAATCGATCACCTTTTATATTTTTGATCCACACTACTGAGTCTGTAATTTATATTTTCCAATAACATTTTTTTATCATATTGAATGTATTATTTAGGTGTAGTCTAGTATTCCATATTTCTTTGTTATTCATAAATTATTAATTTTTCTACTGATCAGGATATAATAATAGGTCAATAATGGGTGATTTCTGTTTTAAAAACCTATGGTAGTTTTTGTATACCCGTTCCTCAGTTTTTCGTGTTTTATATATAAAATTTTTCTTGTTATAAACTACCGCATTTCTGATAATTCCATTAAAAATAATTGTATAATTGAACTAAATTAATTTTATTCTTTTTAGGATTCCCACTTCTCCCATTGAGATTTTTGAAGGTTGTTAGCCCCATCAAAGGCCACTGACGTGGTGTTACCTTCTAAATCCACCATGTTATACCACATGTTTGGGTGTGTCTAATCTCACCTATATTGAGGGATCCTTTCTAAACTAAATGGGAATGAAATTCAGATGATATGAGAGAGTAGATTTTTTATTTACATGTGATGTATTATTGTAGAATTTTTATTAAATCATTTTATATATGGATTTGGGAATCATCTATTGAGCTGAAGGATTTCAAATATTTTTGAAATGATGAATGAATGAGATGATGAATTTATTATGGTAGTAAATTACTTGGGTGTTTATATTTTATATTTATTCTATATGATTCCATGTACATTTCCACTCCATGGTCCCCGAATATTATAGTGTATTACTGAGTTTCTAGGGATACACTCAAGGGACTCAACATGGACACATTGTTCTATTATATCAAGGATCAATCCCTTTATGTTCTAAAACTATAACGATCCATACTTTACATACATTTTTATTAATTCAGAATTGAAGCACACATATTAAAATATATAACAAAACTAGGAAAGGATCGTATAGGTATAGTGTCTTTAGAAACTGGGAAACATAAACAACTTGTTCATAAAGCATATACAACGTCTCCCATTTATTTCATCATATCTACAGTCCCTTTTGGAATATCTTAATTAATAACCTTGTTCCTGACCTGGGGAAAGAAAACATACAAATGGGTGATCTCAAATGCTCAGTAAGGGTAAACAAAAGAAATATCAATCACATCATATACATAAGAACATAACTTTTGGAAATCTTAACCTGCAAAAGAAATCATAATTTCATAACATGGGATAAATCATAGTAGTGAAATGTAATCCTAATAATCATAACATAAAACATGAAACATTGTGGCATACACACATAATCATATAGAATCATTTCTTATTAGTCAAGTCTCATTGCCAAGACTATCTTAGTGGACAAAGTCCATTTCTGAACTGAGTTCCTCCTCGTTTCAGTCCTGTTTCACTGAACCGGTTTAACCTTCCATTCCAGTCATGTCTATCTCATGAGATATAAAATCTTTACCCAATGCATTAGAGGGAGATATAGGTCCCACCCATCTCATAATGATACCATTCTTATGTGTGCCACAAAATCATAAACCATACATCATAGCATAACCCATGTAATAAAAATGGGAATCTTAAACATCGTGACATCATAAAACAATTCATATAAGATAAAGGAATTCATAAAAATATTTCCATCACAACATAATCAAATCCATGTAATAATACGGATAAAAACATGACCCTATATTATCTTAGATGGAAAATAATTTTGATAAAACTCTTGAAACTCCATTCTTGAGGAAAATATCCTTTCTAGTTCAAAAACATTTTTCCTTTCTTAACATGTCATAAAATTTGAAACTAAAAAAAGTTGATTAAAAATAAACATGAGAACTTGTAATCTAAACTTCTTGGAAATAATGTTTTAAAAATCCATTCATGCCGTATAAGTTTAAAAAAACATTCTTCTTGTACTTTTGTCAGAGAAGTAAAAAAGTACCTTGTACGAAAAACGACAAAAGATTCCTTTCATATCTTTTACTAAAAACTAAATGAAGGGTAAAATTGGATATAAACTACTATAGAAGGATATAAATATTAAATATTGAGGAAACATGGATGTGGATGATAAATATTCCCCCGTAAATTCTGAAGTATAAAAAATCTCAGATAAAAAATGAGATTGCGAGATTTTCCCTTACCTTAGGTCCGATTTGCTTTGTAAGTGTCCGAACCTCCTGTATAATGATTTAAATAATGTTATTGACTTATTACATAATCAAAAATATTTTTATGATATCATATATGGTCATATTCTTAGGTTCTTATTAGTAATATTTCATTACTACTTGTTATTCGGGTGTTTATTACTTTTTGTTCTTATGCGTGTTTTGACGAATAAATTATTATTATTTTTAGGTTATAGATACCTAATTTCCAGAATGGTATTAGTGTAATATATATCATATTCATTCACTCAATTCATTTATATAATCATTATGCAATTAATATCACGTAGAACGACTCGCATCACATCGTGGAGACGGTATTCCGTACGTACACACGAGTGATGATATCATTCCTATGATCGTGGAATTGTATTGGAGTGCATGTATACTATTTCATAATCAATATCACTTCAAAATAATAATATATATTCATTCTTTATACCATTATACCCATCCAAGTAAGGTGGTGGTGGAAAATAGGTTACACCACGGCGTGGAGATGGTATTCCGTACGTATGCACGCGCGGTGATTTCATTATCCGTAGGATGGATAGATGGTAAAATAGGGTTTTTTTATACTTATAATAACATATAAATATATTAGTGATACTGTTGTTATTACTTCATAATGAAACATCTAAAGAAGAAGAAGTGGAAGAAGAAATAAAGTTGAAAGAATTGGTAACTGACATTACCTCTTCTTTAAAATGCCTCTTTGAGATCTCCTTTTAGGGATCTAAAATTGGTCTTTGAAGAAGACCAGGACCTCTAGGATGTTTATAGGGAAGTGTAGAGGATAAATTGGCAGGGTTTGGCCGAGCTTGAAGGATCAAAGTGGTGTTAGGAAGAGGGGGAGGAGGTGCCCTTTTATAAGGGAGGAGAGGGGATCCTTTAGAATAACTAAAACTATTATTTTATTATAAAGTCAAATTCGGTTTTAAATAGTTCAAAATTGATTTATTTAGAAGCTAAGGTGGTGATAGGTATAATTCCTCTCATCCAATAGAATTTATACAAGTTTAGGTTCCTATTTTAACCATATCATTTAGATTTAACATTAAGTTAAATAATATTACTTTTATTGTGTCTTCTTGTGTTCTTATACTATAAGGTTAATAAACTTACTATAATCAGCCAAAAAAACCCCAAGTTATTTATTATTAATATATATAACCGTATCTAAGTCATTTTTCTGAACATTATATTTTTAAGAATAAAATAACAATTACTAATATAATATTTTTTTAAAAAAACCATTTTACGTCAATTTTGATACTATTTAGTAATTGATTTTTGTGAAAATCATAACAGAATGATTAGTTCAAAAATAGTTAATTAAACCAATAATAACATGTCATATTAACCTATAAAATTAGTGTAATTCATAAAAAGTCTCAAATTATATTTATTTGGGTATTTATAACATCAATTATGTCAATATTTCATTAATAAGATAATTACTGCATCATCGTTGTGTCATAAATAAATTAAATTATTTAAAGTCTAAAAATTACAAATAAAATATCATTATTTAGGAATAGTTTTATCTTTCTAATGAATATTTATAGTCTAATTTTTATTATGTATAAACCTATATTAAAAATGATTTTCTTATTAAACTTTGATTTTAACTATTTTAACCCTTCTTTAAATAAATTATTAATAAATGTCCTAATCTAATCCATGTGGGCCTAAATGGTCATATTTTATTCCTAAGGTTGTTTTTGGTCGAATTACACTTATCCAATAGAATTAGGACATTTTTTAGGGTAATAATAATATCACTTTTACCATTAATTACCTTATTTACTTTTAACCGTGGTAAATAAAAGAAAAAAGTTACTATTCACCTAAAATTCTTTTCATCTCATTGAACCACATTTTACTTACTGACATTAACCGTGTCTCTCAGATTTTTGGAATTCCACTCACAAAAGTGGTAAAATTAGGTTTTATGAAAAATTCAGTTTTTTTAACTACCACTTAGTGGTATCACTATTCATCAAAAATTGAAAGTTTTCAGAAAAATACCGAAATCTCACCCTAGGCTAATTTCGATATTACGAATCCAAAAATGAAGTCAATTTTAAAAAATAAAAATTTACAAAATTTCAAATAGTGGTTATTACTATTCATAACGGCTAGTTTTAATAATATTTTAATAGCATATCATTTTTTAGTGAAACTCGGTATTGCGTACGACACAAGCTATCGAGGAAGGTCGCGATTTCGTGTAAAGCAATCCAAGAAAGTGTTGTGTGTAGAAAAAGATTACTTTGATGATTTATATAACATAAAAGTCTCGAGTGTTACATTCTACCCCTCTTAAAATGAATTTCTCACTCGAAATTCGTCACTTTGTAACAAAAATATGATGATACCTCTCCCTCATCATATCCTCAAGCTCCCATGTAGCTTCTTCTAATTGGTGGTTCATCCATAAAACATTCACCAATCGAGTGGTCTTGTTTCACAGGACTTTTTCACTACGATCCAGAATCTCTATCGGGTGTTCTTCATAAGAAAGATCTTGCTTCAGTGGTACAACTTCTGAGTTGAGTACATGTGAAGGATCAGGTATGTACTTTATCAGGAGAGATACATGGAACACATCGTGAACTTGAGAGAGATTCGGTGGAAGCGCCAATCGGTAAGCTACCTTCCCAACACGATTCGGTGTTTCGAAAGGACCAATATATCTAGGGATCAACTTCCCCTTCTTTCCAAATCTCATAACCCTCTTCCAGAGAGATATTCGTAAGAATACTTTATCACCCACTTCAAACTCTAGGTCTTTTTTTCGGTTGTCGGTATAAATTTTCTGTCGACTCTGAGCTGATCTTATGTGTTGTTGAATAGATATGACCTTTTCAGCCATTTCATCAATGACATCATGTCCTAATAGCTTTCATTCCCCAACTTCATCCCAGCATGTTGAAGTCTTGCATTTCTTTCCATAGAGAGCTTCATAAGGAGCCATCTGAATACTGGAGTGAAAGATATTATTATAAGAAAAATCCACCAAAGGTAGGTGTTGATCCCAACCACCTTTGAAATCCATAGAGTAAGATCTCAACATATCTTCTAGAGTTTGAATTGTTCTCTCAGACTGACCGTCTATCTGAGGATGATAAGCAGTGCTGAAACTCAACTCTGTATCCAGAGTATGCTGAAGACTTCGCCAGAACATTGAGGTAAACCTCAGATCCCGATAAGATATAATAGAAAGTGGTACTCCATGCAATATTACCACTTCCTTTACATATATCCTGACAAGAAGATCCATAGATAAATCCTCTCTAATAGTAATGAAGTGTGCAGACTTTGTAAGACGATCAACTATGACCTAGATACCATTATTGCCTTTGGATGTTTTAGGATGTCCAGTGACAAAGTCCATAGTGATGTTTTCCCATTTCCATTCGGGTATGGGTAATGGTTGTAACATCCCCTTAGACTTCTGTCTCTTAGCTTTACCTTGCTGACAAACCAAGCATCGAGAGACATATTCAACAACATCTCTATTCATGCCATCCCACCAGACGTACTCTTTCAGGTCCCTATACATCTTCGTGCTTCCAGGATGAATAGATAATGAAGAACTATGAGCCTCATCCAGCAGCTCCTTCTTTAATTCGGGGATGGGAGGAACACAAACCCGATTCCTGAACTTTATTATCCCATCACAATCAAGGTTGAATTCAGGAAAATTTCACACCTTCTTTTGTAACTCTACATCTTCTTTTTGTGCCTCTTTAATCGTCACATGAATAGATGGTTGAAAATTCATTTGAGAAAGATACAATTTTCCCCTTTCATTATAATTCCAAGATCCAACCTTTGTAAATCCATAAATATTGGATCTTTTGTGATCCTCATCATGGATAAACTGGCATGGTCTTGTCGATTTAATGCATCTGCCAGCTTGTTTGCATTCCCAGGGTGGTAAGGAATTGAGCAGTCGTAATCCTTAATCAGCTCCAACCATCTTCTTTGGAGCATATTCCGCTCCTTTTGTGTGAAAATATATTTTAAACTTTTATGATCAGTATAAATGTCACACCTTTCTCCATAATGATAATGCCTCCAAATCTTTAATGCAAAGATTACCGCAGCTAACTCCAAATCATGAGTTGGGTAATTTTGCTCATGTATTTTCAATTGTCGTGAGGCATAAGCTATCACCATATCATTTTGCATAAGAACACACCCCAATCCCTTCTTGGATGCATTACTGTAGATCACAAACCATTCTCCACTACAAGGCAGTGTGAGCAAAGGTGCACTGGATATCCTTCTTTTCAACTCCTTGAAATTCTCTTCACATTCCTCCATCCGAACAAACTTAACTCCTTTCCAAGACAAACAGTTGAGTGGATTAGATAATCGAGAAAAATATTTCAAAAAACGTCGATAATATCCAGCCAAACCAAGAAAACTTCAGATCTCAGTTACTATTGTTGGTCTCGACCATCTTTCGATAACCTCTGTTTTTGCTGGATCCACAGATATCCCATCGTTTGAGATTATGTGACCCAAAAATGCAACTTTTTGATGCCAAAATTCACACTTGGTAAATTTGGCATAAAGCGTCTCCTTTCTCAGGGTCTTCAATATAATTCTCAAGTGATCTTCATGTTCTTCCTTGCTCTTTGAATAGACAAGAATATCGTCTATAAAGACTACCACAAACTAATCATGATAGTCTCTATAGACTCTATTCATCAGATCCATGAAGATATCATGGGTATTAGTAAGACCAAATGGCATCACTATAAATTCATAGTGTCCATACCATGTACGAAAAGCCGTCTTTGGTATATCCTCCCTTTTGACCCTTAATTGATGATACCCTGAACGAAGATCAATATTCGAAAAGTATCGAGCTCCGCATAGTTGGTCAAATAAGTCATCAATGCGCGGGAGAGGATATTTGTTCTTGATAGTGATCTTGTTATGTTCTCGATAATCAATGCAGAGTCTCATTGATCCATCTTTCTTCTTAATAAATAGAACAGGTACTCCCCAAGGTGACGCACTAGGGCGTATGAACCCCTTATCAAGATTATCTTGGAGTTGCTTCTTCAATTCCTGCAACTCAATTGGGGCCATTCTATAAGGTGTCTTTGAAATAGGCAAAGCACCTGGTACGAGTTCTATTGAAAACTCAGCTTCACGATTTGGTGGAAGACCCGGTAATTCATTTGGAAAGACATCATCAAACTCCTTTACAATGGGAATATTCATAATCGTGAGTTTCTCACCAACCATTTGAGATAAATAACCTTCATTTAGTGGAATCAAGACCCATAATATGGAAGAAATTTCCACTGGAAGGTTATGTTCATCCTAGCATTGATAAGCGATCATAGAATGATCTGGAATATGAAATGTGACTTCCCTTCTTTGGAAATTGATATGAGCTCCATATAAAGAAAGCCAATCCATGCCAAGAATCACATAAAATTCCACTATAGGAAGGATCACAAGATTTGCAGGAAGCACTTTCCCACAAACCTCAATCGGAGAAGAATTATAAACTTTTGATGCGACTGTTGTGCCATTAGGGGTTGTCACAGCTAACTCAACATCTAATTGTTGAGGTAATAGGGTGATATCCTTAGAAAATTCTTCAGAAATAAAGGAGTGGGTGGATACAGAATCAAATAAAACATTTTATACTTTAGAGTGGATGGTAAGTGTACCTTTCACCACATCGTTATCATACTACACATCACTGGTAGAAATTTCATGTGACTTTCCTTTGTCTTTAGCCTTAAGAGTTTGTTGATGTCGACCGTCATCATCAACCCTTGGATTTGGGCATTGATTGGCATAATGCCCCATCTCCTTGCACTTGAAACATTGAAGTGTAGTAGGTTCTTTCTGTGTATCCCTTCCTTTGTTTGCATCATTAGACATCTTCTTCCCTCATTGCAGCATTCAAATTCCCTATGACCTTCCTTTCCACATTTGAAAAATTTACTTGTCCCTTTAAGACAACTTCCTCCATGTTTCTTTCCACACGTCGAGCATAAGGAAAAGATCATCTTCTTTTCAGTGTGCTCTTTAGATTTTCCTTTGAATTCCATTTTCCACTTCTTATGAAAACCATATGACGGATGGGTTACTCCAATCTCCATCTCGACTTTGAGAGCACATCGAACGATTTCCTCGTAGCTATTGAAGTCCCTTATGGATAATGACCTTTGAAGACTTGGTTTTAAGCCACTAAAGAATCGATCGATCTTACTCTCAGGTTGGATAATAATACCAGAAGCGTACCTTGAAAGTCTTGAAAAATTTGCTTCATAGGTACCAACAGATTCATCATCCTTTTGCTTTAGTTCAAGATACTCTTTCTCTATCTTTATTCGAAGAATATGAGGGAAGTACTTATTGAAAAATAAGTTCTTGAACTTGTCCCATTCCATGGACTCAATTTCATCCCTTTGCCTCATATTCTTAATAAGATTCCACCATTGATCAACATCACCTTCCAAACGATACACTGCTAAGATGAATTTATAATGTTCAGAACATTGAAGAACTGAAAATATCTTTTCAGTAGTACTAATCCATTTTTCAGCAGCTAATGGATCAGTAGACCCGTTGAATGAAGGTGAACGCTATCTCTTGAAGGATTCAACAGAATGCTGCTCCTACTTTTTCTCATTTAGAAGTCCTGGATGATTAATAGATTGAGAACGTTTTGTGAGCATAACTACAATTTTTTTCATTCTAGCTCCCATAACGTTTGGTTTCTCAGGGGGACAATCATTGCATTGCCCTTCGCATTCCGCATTAACACGGTTCCTTCGGGTTCCAACCATTGACTAAAACCAAGAAGAATAGTGTGAGCAACACTAATTATAATAGGAAAACCACATAATCAAGAATAAAATTTCACACTTAAGGTCTTATCCTTGGTTATTCATGGCCATTTCTAAAACACTAAGATTGTGTTCTATGCTTAGACTTATCCTTAGGGTTCTTACTAAGGCATTCACATCCTAGATTCTAAAGGTTGACTATACCTTTCCCTTGATACCAACTATAACGACCCATACATTACATACATTGTTATTACTTCAGAATTGAAGCACACTTATTACAACATATAACAGGACCAGGAAAGGACCGTATAGGTATAGTGTCTTTAGAAACTGGGAAACATAAACAACTGGTTCATAAAGCATCTACATTTTCTCCCATTTATTTCATCATATCTATAGTCCCTTTTGGAATATCTTACTTAATAACCTTATTCCTGACCCGGGGAAAGAAAACATTCAAAAGGTTGAGCTCAAATGCTCAGTAAGGGTAAAAAAAGAAATATCAATCACATCATATACATAAGAACATAACTTTTGGAAATCTTAACCTGAAAAAGAAATCATAATTTCATAACATGGGATAAATCATAGTAGTGAAATGTAATCCCAATAATCATAACATAAAACATGAAACTTTGTGGCATATACACATAATCATAGGGAATCATTTCTTATTAGTCAAGGCTCATTTCCAAGAGTATCTTAGTGGACAAAGTCCATTTTTGAACCGAGTTCACTCCTCGTTTCAGTCCTCTTTCACTGAACGGGTTTAACCAGCCGTTCCAGCCATGTCTATCTCATGAGATATAAAATCATTACCCAATTCATTGGAGGGAGATATTGGTCCCACCCATCTCATAATGATACCATTCTTATATGTGCCACAAAATCATAAACCATACATCATAGCATAACCCATGTAATAAAAATGGGAATCTTAAACATCGTGACATCATAAAACAATTCATTTAAGATAAAGGAATTCATAAAAATATTTCCATCACAACATAATCAAATCCATGTAATAATAGGGGTAAAAACAAAACCCTATATTATCTTAGATGGAAAATAATTTTGATAAAACTCTTGAAACTCCATTCTTGAGGAAAATATCCATTCTACTTCAAAAACATTTTTCCTTTCTTAACATGTCATAAAATTTTAAACTAAAAGAATTTGATTAAAAATAAACAAGAAAACTTATAATGGAATCTTCTTGGAAATAATGTTTTAAAAATCCATTCATGCTTTATAAGTTAAAAAAACAATCTTCTTGTACTTTTGTCGGAAAAGTCAAAATGTACCTCGTACGAAAAACAACAAAATATTCCTTTCATATCTTCTACTAAAAACTCACCGAAGGGTAAAATTGGATATAAACTAATGTATAAGGATATAAATATTACATATTGAGGAGACATGGATGTGGATGATAAATATTCCCCAGTAAATCCTGAAGTATAAACAATCTCGGTTAAAAATTGAGATTGCGAGATTTTCCCTTACCTTAGGACTGATTTGCTTCGTAAGTGTCCGAAACTCTTGTATAATGATTTAAATAATGTTATTGACTTATTCCATAATCATACTTATTTTTATGATATCATATATGGTCATATTCTTATCTCTTTATTAGTAATATTTCATTACTACTTGTTATTCGGGTGTTTATTACTTTTTGTTCTTATGCGTGTTTTGTCGAATAAATTCTTATTTTTCTTTTCAGGTTATATATACCTCATTTACAGAATGGTATTAGTGTAATATATATCATATTCATTCATTCAATTCATTTATATAATCACTATGCAATAAAAATCATGTAGAACGAGTCACATCACATCGTGGAGACAGTATTCCGTACGTACGCACGAGTGATGATATCGTTCCTATGATCGTGGAATTGTATTGGAGTGTATGTATACTATTTCAGAATCAATATCAATTCAAAATAATAATATATATTCATTCTTTACACCATTATACCCATCTAAGTAAGTTGGTGGTGGAAAATAGTTTACACCACGGCGTGGAGACGGTATTCCGTACGTATGCACGCGCTGTGATTTCATTTTCCGTAGGATGGATAGATGATGAAATAGAGCTGTTTCATTATTATAATAACATATCAGTATATGAGTGATACTTATTTTATTACTTCATAATGAATCAAATAAATAATAAGAAGTGGAAGTAGAAATAAAGTTGAAAGAATTGGTAACAGACATTACATCTTCTTTGAAACATCTCTTTGAGATCTCCTTTTAGGGCACTAAAATTGGTCTTTGAAGAAGACCAGGACCTATAGGATGTTTCTAGGGGAGTGGAGAGAAGAAATTGGCAGGGTTTGGCCGAGCTTGAAGGCTCAATGTGGTGTGAGGAAGAGGGGGAGGAGGTGTTCTTTTATAAGGGAGGAGAGGGGCACCTTTGAAATAACTAAAACTATTATTTTATTATAAAGACAAATTCGGTTTTAAATAGCTCCAAATTGACTTATTTCGAAGATAAGGTGGGTATGGGTCGAAATACTCTCATCCAATAGAATTTAGACAAGTTTAGGTTCTTATTTTAACCTTATCATTTAGATTTAACATTAAGTTAAATAATTTTACTTTTCCTGTGTCTTCTTCTGTTCTTATATTATAAGGTTAATAATCTTACTAAAATCAGACAAACGAACCCCAAGTTGTTTATAATAAATATATATAACCTTATCTATGTCATTTTTCCAATCCTCAGATTTTTAGGAATAATATAACAATTACTAATATAATATTTGTTTTAAAAACCATTTTATGTCAATTTTGACACTATTTAGTAATTGATTTTTGTGAAAATCATAACAGAATTATTATTTCGAAAAAAGTTAATTAAATCAATACTAAAATGTCATATTAACCTATAAAATTAGTTTAATTCATAAAAAGTCTCAGATTATATTTATTTGGGTATTTATAACATCAATTATTTCAATATTTCATTAATAAGATAATTACTGCATCATCTTTGTGTCATAAATAAATTAAATTATTTAAAGTCTAAAATTAAAAATAAAATATAATTATGTAGGAAATATTTTTATCTTTCTAATGAATATTTATAGTCGAATTTATCTTATGTATAACCATATATTAAAAATTATTTTCTTATTAAACTATGATTTTAACTATTTTAACCCTTCTTTAAATAAATTAATAATAAGTCTCCTAATCTAATCCAAGTGGGCCTAAATGGTCATATTTTATTCCTAAGGTTTTTTTTGGTCGAATTAAAGTTATCCAATAGAATTCGGAAATGTTTTAGGGTAATAATAATATCATTTTTACCCTTAATTAGCTTATTTACTTTTAACCGTGGTAAATAAAAGTAAAAAGTTACTATTCAACAAAAATAATTTTCATCTCATTGAACCACATTTTACTTAATGACATCAACCGTGTCTCTCAGATTTTTGAAATTCCACTCACAGAAGTGGTAAAATTAAGTTTTATGAAAAATTCAGTTTTTTAACTACCACTTAGTCGTTTCACTATTCATCAAAAATTGAAAGTTTTCAGAAAAATACCAAAATTTCACCCTAGGCTAATTTCGACATTCAGAATCCAAAAATGAAGTCAATTTTAAAAAATAAAATTTACAAAATTTCAAAAATTGGTTATTACTATTTATAACAGCTAGTTTTAATAATATTTTAATAGCATATCGTTGTTTAGTGAAACTCGGTATTGCGTACGACGCAAGCTATCGAGGAAGGTTGCGATTTCGTGTAAAGCAAGCCAAGAAAGTGTTGTGTATAGAAAAAGATTCCTTTGATGATTTATATAACTTAAAAGTCTCAGGTGTTACAAAAACTATTGATTATAAGGAATTTCCAATATAGATATGATACAATATTTATAGTATGTCATGTAAATATTGGGGTTTTTCTAGAGGATGATGTAGTTTTCCAATGGTATTGATTTACACATTATTACATGGACACATTGTGGAGTACTTTTTTATTGCATTACACTTATGATTGGAGTTGCTATCAGTTAACCATTCTCAGAGTGGATAGTTGTTGTAATTGTTTATTTATGTATAATAATCTCCCTTGTTTTGGGAGATTGACTATTGTTTAGTAAGATCCTTGGTTTCATGATTGTTTCACATTACTTCATTCAGGTTATATTGAGTAAAGTTATAAATGTTATTTAAATTGCACTGTAATATTTCATGTTTTACACAGATTGTACTTTTTATAGAAACCATTGATGGTGGGATACTATGTGTTATCAAAAAACAAGGTCATGACAATGTTGGGTACTTGTAAAGACCTCATGGATACACGCAGGGATAGGGGAAAGAACCCACTATACAATCCTTTTTTCATGAGTCTTAGGAGTAGGGGAGCATTGGAAATTTCTATGCTCATGGTTCTACATTGGATAGTTAAATTAGTACTTTTTTATTTTGATACATACCTTTTACTAGATCCTTATGTACATTTTTTTGAAGACAAATGACATGAAAAAAAATTGTATGTGAAAATATTTTTTTCATTTATTATATTGTCATGTGTTCGATGTTTATCATTTGACCTCATTATTTAATAAATTTGATATTTAAGGATATGTTTAATAAAATTGTTATAAACTCTATGATAATGAATAATGTCCCCATGAATATAGCATTGGCCCTTGATACTAGTTGGTAGCCTCTAGTATTCAGTGGGCTTGAGGTTATGTGACCCACTGGCATGGGGAACTGTTAAGTGGAATCGGAATCACAATGTTATAAAGTGGTAAAAAATATTTTTATTATATATTTTACTATAATATGAAAATATACATGAAATTATGAAGGTATGGGTATTTAGTAACAATATATTCATGGGGGTAACTACTCAAAATTAATTGAAATATCAAATTTCATGGAATATAACATGTTTTTATTTATCTTTCTTAATACAGTAGTTTTGATTCTACAATTGGTTGATGCAAATGATTTGGTATTTTATTTTAGTAATGAATTTGAATATTGATTTAATCATTACTTAATGATATAAGGGTATTCAATCTCACACATCATTTGAGGTAATTTTTATGATTCATTTTCAATATATTATGCCATACCATATAAGGTACATTTTTTTGACAATATGTCATTAAAATTTTTTCCTTGCCTAATATACCTAGGATTTGATAGATGATTAATGATGAGAACTGAGGGACATGGTTTTTAATTCGAGTACATTCTATAACCTAAAAAAATTTCCTTCATAGTCCATACCATGCACCATAAAATGTCAACTATGGAATCTTGAGTCTCGGACAATTGGATGTGTGAACTGGAACATGTTATGGTTTATATAATGTATAAACAACATTTATTATCAAGTGGTTTATGGGATAACATAGATTTAATATGTTGAAATATTTAGTTCAAAAATTTTAAAAAAAATTAAAAAATTAATTAAAATAGAAATTTAATTTTTGGAAAAAAGATAACAAGACCATAAACTATCTTTATTGTGTGGAAGGTGGTAGCGTATCCATTAGTTTTTATCGAGGGTTCTTCTTACCCAGTCCAAAAATTTGGATTTAGAAGTAGATAATATATTTATTATAATATTTATTTGACCAATCCAACCTTTTATATTGCGATATTCCTACTATTGATCTCTTTAGATTATTTTATTCGCATTGTACTGATATTCCATGATGATGATGTCTTGTTGTATTTTATAAAGATGGTAAAAAGCATGTGCCAAAGATTGGGGGATATGGGATAATAGTATTTAATCTTGTAGTTATGATTTAATCATCAATGGTTTTGTCGAACATGGGTGCTGATTAATTGTTCCATGAGTGTCTATTTTCATTATTTAGACAATTAAGGGAGCCCCACAGCCAAACTCACCAATAGAATAGTTGATTGGTAATTTTCCATAGTAGCATAAGCCCATGTTTTTGGTTTTGGAGGTCCAAATAATGTGAATTATGGATTTTTATTACTATTAAAATCATTGATAATTTAGATACACTTCCTTATATGATTGGAAACGTCATGAAAAATAACCATTATTGAAGAGATAAGAACTAGTGGGTTGTTTTTAACTTGGCTGATGTGCTGTGAGATATGACTTCATGTGATTTCCAATTCAGGGTTTTTAATACATTTTCCTTGAGACTTTGAGATAATAGTGAGGTAATTATATTATGTGTTTGTACTAGGTAATGAGGATTGTTATAAATTATTGGTAATAATTTAGTGTTTTCATAATTTTCACTGATATATCTTACTAATGAGGAATCATGGGTGATTCACTTTGAGGAAGGTCTCAGGCTTTCCATTCATTCATAGGTCAAAATGTTCAGTTTGGAGACTAATACTAAAATAGTAAATCCTTAGTTAATTAGTTTTTTATCCCCAAGGTAAGCCAAGGTTATAGTGTAAGGTTGATTTGTCTCTTCGACTAGTGGTTTAGTTATTTCTATAAGGAAGTGTCATTTTGAGGTTTCTTGTGTGGAGAGTACCAACCAGGATATTAGTAATGGTATCTCTACTTGATTCCACTAATGTGGGAAACATGGGAATATGGTGAAGTAGGGTGATAGAGAGCTAGTCATGTTTCATTCTTGTTGTAGGATTGGAAAAAATACGATTTGATTCCATACCATACCTCCATAGGTTATTAGAAGGGTTTCGACACCATATCGGGCTTTAGGAGTGGGATAATAAACTTGATTTCATATTGGTTATGGATTCTACCATTTATTTAGGTCTTGGTGGATTCCATGGAAACTGTAGAATGGAATCTGTTTTACCATAATAGTTTAGTGGTCCTTACCTACATAGTGAGGTAGCATCATAGTTTCACAGGTAATGAATGATATATTATTTACATCCTTATCCAAGCGGTAGAGTTTCGGTTCTTCAGTGATGAGAGGTATGATATTAGTAGCAACAATGATAGTATCTGATATTTTCATTAAATGTGAATCTCATAGTTTCATATATGTACCTCCCACGAACCCCTCCCTCTACAAATGACCCTCCAGAGGTGTGAATGGAAGAAAAGAGATAATGACCCCTGATTCATGCCTCTAGTAGGCCCCAGGGTGGTGACCAACCCCATGGGTATGCATATTTCAAAAAATGGGAGGCATTACCCTATTTATAGTAATCATGATCAATATATAAGACGTATCATCCTCAAATAAATCCAACACACACACACACAAAAATATATATATAAGAAATCCAAATCCATCCCACATGTATGTTTAAATCAAAACTATTATAAATATATGTAAAATCCAATGTAATTACCAAAATTAAATCTATGAAGATACATAATAGTTGTCTTAAAGCATAAGAAATTAATTCCCAGCACATACTCCATAGTCCTCCCTGAAACATGAATGATGATTTTTAGAATAGGGTGAGAAAACAATTATACTCATTAGGATCACCATAGTATCATGTTTACATGTGAGAGAAGTGTACTAATGAACCCATGAGAAAACAATAAAACCAGTAGCACCTAACAAGGAATACTATATATCCCCACTACATCGTGGAACACTCACCAAATAATGAAGGTCAACTAAAGTAATATAGTAATAACATAAATGATTGGTAACCACACACCACTTTACGGCTGATCATACACTCTCATACCCTAATGGAATATGTCTTGGAAATATGACCTCTTCAAAATGAACCATGTCCCAAAAGTCTCACACATAGCTGGGTCTGACAGCAAGTTCCACAACTGGGGAAAATGAATCTCATCACATCTCTACTGCACACACATGGGCCTAAAAACCATTTCCTTCCCACAAAAACCTTGGACACATATCACAACACATCCTGAAAACACCTAGGAAATCAAAAAACATACCATCTAGAAGAAACTTGGGAGAACACAACTTTCCCACACATACCTGGTCCTCACAAACACCAACCTTTCCAAATAATCATGGACTATCACAACTTGGAAATGTGAGAAGGTAAATGTGTGTGGAAAACTATCAATCATCCCACAGTGACGTTTGGGTAAGACATCCTCCCCTGGGACAATGGAGGTTTTTGACACATAATTATCAACTAGGGTGGGGTGCGTATTGAAAATAAAAGAGAAAATATATGTATACATATATTGTACGAATCTCTCATTCCCATGATATGGTTTCTATATCAAACAACCAACCACCCTGTAACATTGAATACATTAATGATACTTCTAAATGCATTTATATACATTAACATCAATCACTTACAAAGATGATAATGAATGATGATTAAAAACAATCCACAAACTCAAATAATATGCCTAGAAAATTCAATTATCCAATTCCCATTCTTTATTATACAGTTTGTTTAATCATTCCATCTCTACACAGGATACCATTAAGTAGATAACACAACAAGGAACAGAAAAAAAGGCAGAAAATGGATGAAGAACCATGGAAAATTAACCCACTTCAAATTTTCTATTTGTATAACACCCATTCATGGCATAAAAAACATCAATTATAGATACTAAGTGATTCTTATGGAATGCTAGTCAGGGAGAAACACTAGGACAATTAACCATACTAACCAAAATCGTCACCATTCTTCAATGTCATTATGTTCAACCCATCCAATCAGTAGAAAAAATCTAGACTAAGTAACACAACTCATCAAAACAGTTTTAGTAGCCCTGCCTCATAACAACACCAAACCCATCACACCCATAAACACAAACATAACACAACCCAATTAGATCTCCACTGCACAAAACATCAACTCAATTCCATAATCAAACAATATCTCAACATGATATTCCATTACACCACCCATACCATCCCACATAATACATCCAATCCCAATATCGTACCACCACAAAAACCAAAAATATATATCCAGATTTAACGAGGATCTCTTACTTAATTCAACTTGAAAATTCGGGTGTTGTCATGAAAAGATAATTGATCCTATCAAATATTTGTATTATCTATGTATGAGCTTAATCAATATCATATACATGAAGTTTTTCAAAACGAGACCAATGACAATCATTCACATTCCATCACAAGTGCACACACAAATATAACAAAAAGCCATGATTTTTAGTGGGTGATTATCCCATTCAAAACATACCGTCAACAAAATATAATAACACATAAGCATGTGTCACTCCTTCCCAGCCCCAATATATTGATCTTAAACTGATTCAATTATCTTTATTTTTTAATAATTATGCTATCTTCTTAATGGAAAACATCAAACAACCACCCCACATGATACATAAATTTAAGATAGATGAATGGATCCCTACATTGAAGAAAAAATGATTACCAATTCCATTTTGTACTAAACAGGGGGTTCTTAGGTGGGAGGAAGAACCTCCATGGAAAAACATGATCCAATGTCAACAACAAAAAACACGTATACTTGGGGATGAATGGTTTTGGGTGCACCATGTGAAAACTAAATTGTTCAAGGAATATGGGATATAGGAATTAGAATGGATAGATCTGAAATCAATTGAAGGAATGATATTTAAAATCAATCAAAGTTGGATTTTTACCAAAAACATGAAATTTGACAATTTCAAAGGATTAGGGTCTTCATGACTGTAAAATATATGATTAATCAAAATGAACAAGATCCAAAACTATTAAAATGTTTTATTAAATTATTTTCATATCAAAGGAATTGTCAAATGGTTGTTATTGGAAATGTTGGAGGAAAACTGGAATTTTGAAAAACTGTTGGAAACAACTCACCATTAGGTGAGTCACCATCACGATTCACTGGTGTGATTAACCGATGGATGAGTCACCTGTGCGAGATACCATTGACAAGCTACCAGTTGACGAGTCTCTATTGGGTTACTCACAGTTGGACAAGCTCCTGGTGGATGAGTACATTTTGGGTGTCTCACCATTGGATGAGCTACCGGTGCATGAGTCACCACTGATGAATAACTGGTGGTGTCCTACCATAGTGACCTACCATCATAACCTACCATCAGTGACTCACTATATTGAGTCATTGGTTCTAGTCAACATTCTGACTCACCTATCCTTACTCACCAGTCTTGAATCACTGGTCCTAACTCAATGGTCTGGACTCACTGTTCCCAACTCACTGGTCCTGACACACTGTTGCGACCAAACATCTCCACCTACTGTTCTTGAATAACAATTGTAAAAACAGTATTTTGACAAAATCTTGTAATGAGTAACTGTGACATCCCAAAACACTCCAAATTCTAGATTTCCATATTGTAATTGACCATAGATTTATGATCCATTACATCAGATACCTATAAAACTATTACCACACTCAATAATTTAAATCCAAATAAAAATAAAAAAGAGTGGTCTAAACAACCACCCAATGAGATACCTCTTAAGGATCTCACTACACTTGAAATACGAATACTGATAACAAAGTTCAATGATAAACCACTCTGTGTTGTTCGAATGTTTGATTGAAACCTCAATATCCAGAACAACTCCACCAACATCTACTAACCCATTCCAATAAAAGACACACCACACAAACACAACAACCACATTTTCGTAACACACAGATCTATGAATCCTATCTTTGTGTCATGATATGATCAACTCTGTGTGGAACTGACTCACCCACAGGGGTATAATCGCATCATAATTAATTCATGTTGATTAGGAATTAGGTCCTCCCCTTTTCACATGTCAGTACTTTATAAAACATAATAAAACAGGGAAACAACTCTTCTCAAAGAAAAAAAATCAAGTATTACATTACAACATTTAACACAACAAGGAAAAACTCAATACAACTCTAGTAATTAGGCATGCATCTATGCTTTCCGCTTCAAATTACTTTCCTCCATCGAACCATGCCTCCACAACATGCAAACTAAGGGAATGTACCATCCATGCAACACCTTCTCCTCATGATCTTGTATCTGTACTGGACAATCCATGAATATTGTGTCATCCTCAATATCCAACTCTCCCCAGTCAATGATGTGGGAGTCATCGTGTAGATACAGATTATTATCAGAAATTTGAAAGACATCGTGGACCCTCTCCAATAATGCTGTTAATTCTAAATGGAATTCCACCTCTTCAACTCATCCCAACACCTCGATGGATACAATGAACATCTAAAAAATCTTAATCCCACTTCTAAACCTATTCTTCACATGTCGAGGGGAAACATTCAAGAATGCATAGTCCCTATCCACGAGCTCCAAGTTCCTCCTCCCATGATTGGCATAAAACTTCTCCTGGTCATGTGCTACCTTCATCCTCTCACAAATGAGATGAACATTCTCTAACATGATCTGCACTACCTTAGGGACAAGGACAACTGTCTTCCCAACCACTGTCCAACACAAAGGTGTGTTCCATGTCATTCCTTACAGGGCTTCAAATGGAGCCATGCCAATGGATGATTGATTTCAATTTTATAAGAAAACTAGACCAATGGTATGTGTATGTCCCCGGATCAACTAATTTCCAAGACTCATGCTTGTAAAATATCATATAGTGTTTGGATAGTCTATTCAATCTACCCTTCTATTAGAGGGTGGAAGGCAGTGTTGTGGCATAACTAAGGTCCAAAAAATGCTTCAATCCCCAACCAAATCATGTGGTAAAACATGTTTCTCGATCCGAGAAAATGGATATCAAAACACCGTATATCAGTATCACTTCACCCACATAACTCTTTTCCATAGCATCCCCTGCACCTTACTCCTTAATCTCTAAGAAGTGATCTAAAGTCGTTAGATGATCCACTACTACCATGGTATCATCATAGTATCCATTTTCCCTAGGTAACACTATGACTAAATCAATAAAGTTGTCATCCCAATTCAATTCAGTGATATCTAAGGTCAAAGACAAACCACTGGGAACATGATGCTCAACATTCACCAGTTGACACTCTAAGAATATTTCCACAAACATCTCCACTACCCATTTCATCCCTGTCCAAAAAAATGCATCCTCAAGCCAAGATACATCGTGGAAACCCCTGGTCATACAATTAATGGTGATCTGTGAAACTCACGGAGGACACTATCACACATCGCCACTATAACAAAAATCTACTCAGGGAATAATACGTGATTCTGACCATCCTTCAGCCATCCGTCCAACGCATCACCGTGCCCAATGTGATCACACATCAACTCTTCATCGCAGTCTCCCCACTAAGATTCATCTACCTAGTACATCTGAGAAGATTGCACCATAATTTGAAACAAACAACCTCTTACATAATCCATTCCTACAAACAAGTGTAAGGTTTCCAATTACTCGATCACCATACATTCATCCCAAGATTCCTTAACTACATCTTTATATTGAATTAAACTCGAGGAATCGGTGATGAAAATTTATTTTACTAAGGTGTAGGATATCTAACAATCACAATTATGAAGAAACTCTATCTTCATTTATTGTCGCATGTTCATATCTCTTTGGGAAAAGATATACCTCAAACTGTTGTGATCTGTGAAGACCATAAATCACTACAAAATGAGTTAATGTCTCTATAACATCATCACATACATGGTCTTTTCTAGGTCTAGATTGTGGGTGGCATAGTTATGTTCAGGGGGCAGTAACTTCCAAAAACATTAAGAGATAACTCTGAGCTATTGTATAATCATGAATCCCATGCCCAGATGGGAAGAATCACTAAACACCTATAACATCACCCCTTTCAATAGAAACCATAGAACTTGAGCACTGAATGACTTACCCATTAGATAGTCAAATGCTTTCTAGAACTTATCACTACACTGAAAATCCTGGTCTTTCCTTGTCAAAGCTATCAAAATAGCTAAAACTTAAGATAAATTGGGTACAATCCTTTGAAAATTGGTTATGATACCGAGAAAACTGTGCACCTATGAAACACTAAAGGGAAAATCCCAAAAACCTAATAAATCAACCTTTGATGGGTCCAATTCTATACCATATTGTGACACCATGTTTCCAAAGAAATTCACCACTCGTGTCTAGAAATTTAACTTGGATAGCTTTCTGTAGACCTGGTGGCATCAAAGAACATACAAGAAAACCCTAAGATGCCCAGTATGATCATCCTCTCACTTAGAGAAGATCATGGTTACATCGATGAAGATGATGATGAACCGATCCAAGAACTCATGAAATATAGAGTTCTAAGCCCCATGAACATGTCTGGTGTGTTCATAACACTGAACAAGATGACCACAAACTCGAAGTTCCCATAAATGCTCCAAAAATCATTTTTAGGATATCTACCTTATTCAACCTCAACTAGGGATATCTATACTATAGTCCAATATTATGAATCCAACTCCCCCTGTCAACTATTGAAAACATAATCTATCCTTGGGAGAGTGTAATATATTCTGATAGTCACCTAATTCATCTTTTGGTAGTCTATGAAAAACCTCACACAACCATAATTCTTATTTTAACACTACACTAGAGCTCCACACAATGACACAGTGGTCTGGTTGAGTCCCTTCTTCATCAAGTCATCAATATGATTCCTTAGATCCTTAAACTCAAAAGGTTTCATCTGATAAAGAGACTACGAAATCAGACAACCACCGAGTTGTAAGAATAAACCAAACTTAATGTCATGTCAGGTGGAGGGGGGGGGGGGGGGGGGGGTAGAGACACAACATCCTCGAGGAAAATATCCATGACCCCCCACCAATTCTATGGGAATCCCAACCATGTCAATATCCACTAATTTTACTAGTAGATCTACCAGCAAATAATGAAGACTCTCTGCCCACCAACTGCCCACCAATCTACATTGCTCACCAACGAAAGCCACACACCGACCATCAAGGTCAGAAAACAAAACACTTCTACATAAGCATTAGACAATTTCAATCAAAGAATACCTTATGTTTATGCCAATAATTACATCATATCATTACATATATAGGAAACAATGATCTTCATTGGACTATTTATGTCCCATCATTAGTCTACATCCCCAATACACATCAAACTAGTTGATATGATATATGAATAGTGAAATAAACACAAGGGGCATGAAAATACTTTATACATCAGGTCCCAAAGAATGGGATATACTGGGTGAAACAAAGGAGTGTGAAGCTCCAGAATCAATAAAATACACAAGAAAGGATACAAAACAAGTGTATCGTACCACTGTTGATCTCTGGCCTTACTCGATCTACTTCCCCTATAGCATGCAACTGACCATGACTAGCTCCCCTACACCTCTTATGAATATTGACTCCACAAAAATGACTAGATTGAGGTCCCAGTGGATTCCTCTAAGGTTGGAATCTACCTAATATATCTCCCTAGGTGTAGCATGAGCCTACTTTCCCTACTACTGAAATGGACTAGTTGGGAAATTCTATTGTGGATGGTGTAGAAGCTACACAATTCCACCATACTGATCTCAAGGGGCCACCAGGCATTGATACTAAGGCTTTCCACTTAATTCAGAGATGAAACACATTAGCCCCAAACCTAGTGGAATGGCACGAGGACTAGACATTCAAAACAAAAACATATATGGTCAACTATATTGCAGTAAAAACCTCCAAGGACATAGAAATTGACACTGAATACTGATAAATTAAACTTTGAAGAACCCTAATGACTCCCCTCCTTTGGTATACCTCCTCACAGATGTATCTTTCCATCACTTCATCCTTCTGACCCACTGTGTACATTGAAAACATAATGGGTGTGACTGCATACTTGATAGAAAGACTTAGTGCCTCCCCAAGGCGTCTCTCATGAGGCTCCTCATCCAGAAAGAGATCTAGGAAAAAACTAAAGAGATACTTAAACATAATTCCCTACTCTTGTACTGAAATACTCCCATTCTTGAGGGAGTGTAACTCCTACCTCTACTCAACCTTCATGGTCGATGAAAGGAATTATGTGTGGAAATCCATCTCAAAATTGACCTACATAACTTCAGCCTCCTTCATCTCTTCCTAGTATACTGTCCACAATTGACACGCAGCTCCCCACATTTGACTCAACACTAATGGAACCTAGTATTCCATTGGATCCTAGATAAAACTAAAAGTTATCTCAAGATGCTCGAGACAACTATTTGTACCAATTTCTAAAACACTACCTCTGTACTTTCAAAAGGACTGATGCTAGAAACCACATAATGTTCCATTCCATTGGTTATCCTCCTCCACTAGATCAACACTCTTCTGATAAACCATATTGGCCTACCAAGCCTTCATTGTCGAGACAAACATTGAAATTGACTAGGATCCATAGCTAAAAAATGTAAAAATGTAATTAAAAATCCAAATTAGTATAAAATTTTATTTAAGATTCATTATAACACATTGTGTTTTCTATTTCAAATATCCCTAAAACAAAACTATTCATATTGGAACACAATTCGTTATGATACATGATCCACTTATATGGTATCTACCTTGCAAATTACGTAGCCTCACTTGGGAATTCGGTTTGATCAAAGTCCATACATTGGATAATTTGGGGGGGAGGGGGATAAAATCATGTTTCCTAGCCGGTCTTCCCTAGAATATGTCACGCCCCCAAAATCAACTAAAAATGTTTTACTACCTTCCCATGCAATGTCTACTATACCTAACTCCAAAATCAGAACTCGATTCTATCTCTAAACATCACTTACTATACCATTCTACCACAATCCCCTCCCTAAAAATATTCCCCTATTGATCTTAAAATGTGGAAAAGAGAGATAATGACACATGAGTCCCACCTCCAATAGGCCCCAGGGTGGAGACCCGCACAATGTGAATACAAATCTCATAAAATTGGTGGCATAAAAATTTTATAGTAACCAATATCATGAGATAAGATGTGTGAACGTCAAAACAACACCATGAAAAATATATATAATAAATACAAAACAATCCCAAATTAATTTTTAAAACAAAACTGCTACAAATATAAGTAAAATCTAAAGTAAGTACCAAAATTAAAGCTATACAATGACACAATAGTTATCCAAAAGTTTGGGCTTGTATGACATAGTACAACCTTTGATGTACTCATAGAATGCTAAAATAAATTTTATAGTGTAGGTGGGGGGGGGGGGTTATACAATTATACTCAGTAGGAATACCGAAGTATATCATGTAAAAGTGGTGGAAGAATACTAATGCTCCCATGAGAAACTGAAAACCAAACAACACCTAACAAGGACTACTAATTATCCCTACCTCACCATGGCATGATCCTCAAATACTGAAAGGAAGGTAATGTAAAATAGAATGTACATCAATTATAGGGTAACCCACACCATGCTGAATAGACACTCTTACACCCTAACAGAAATGTCATGGTGCTTCCACCTCTTTCCAAATAACCACATCACAACACAACTGCAGACACCTAGGAAACACAGCTTCTCCTAAAACCATGAAAAATGAAGCTCATCACATCTATCCCATAAACACATAGTCCTCACAGCCACATCCCACCCACAAACACATGGTCCACATACCACGTCACATCCCAAAAACACCTGAGAAAGCCAAACACAACTCCTCCCAAAGACACCTGGGAAAACACAACTCACCCAAACACACCTGGGCCTCACAAACCAGAATGTGCCTAAAGAATCATACGATATCACTACACAGAAGAGGGAGTAGGGAAGAGTGGGTGGCTAGCCGTCTATCCCCACACTGATATTTTTTGGAATGACACCCTCCCCCATGGAAATGGGGGTGTTCTAAACATATTGCTCAACCTTGGTAGGGTACGTATAAAAACACTATGGAGATAAAGGTATGAATATATAGCATCAAAAACTCATTCCCATGTTATGGGTTATCAATTAACCAATAAAACACCCATCAATACTGCCATATTTACTGCTCATTCTAAATACATTTATCAACATTAACGACGATCACATATGAAGTTGATAAATGAAATCCAATTCACATCTAGACACAAGCTCATATCATACCCCCATCAAATTCAGTTAAAGAATTATCATAATTTATTATATTCTTCATTAAATCATTCCATCTGTACTTGGGCTACTACTAAGTATAACACACAACAAGGAACACAAAAAAAGTCACATAGGGGAAGAATAACAACAATAAATTAACCCACTTCATATTTCATCACCATTTAACTCAGATTCATGGAATAAAAATGTACCACTACGAGGCATTGAGTGAAGCATTGGTCATGCTACTCAATGGAAAAATTTGTGTGAATTACTTAGACTAACCACCACTATCGCCATTCTACAAAGTCATTCCTCACAATACATCATATCAACAGGACAAAACCCTATTATGCAACACAACACATCACAAATATCATAGTAGAACAGCTGCATAACAACACAAAACCCATCACATTGACCAAAATAGACATATAACAACTGGATGGCAGCCCCGTTGTATAACAATACCCATCCATTCCACAATTAAACAATCTCTCAACATGAACTTCCATTACGACACCTTTACCACCCCACATAACACTATCAATCCCATAACTGTACCACCAATAAGATCAAAAAACATTTTAATATTTAATACGGATATTTTATTTAATCCCACATATTAATACGGGGGGTTTTTATGGAAAATAGAATGATCCTGGGGAATCTGTTTATTAACCACATATGTGGTTAATAAATTTCATATACATACAACTATTCAACAGAATAAAAACAACAGTCATTCAGAATCCATTATAGGTTCCCCCTGAAAGACCACAAAATACCATGATTTTTTGTGGGTGACTGGCCCATAAAAAACCCAATATCAGCAATAAATATTAAAATAGATGCATGTGTCGCTTTTTCCCATCCCCTATATATTGATCATAAACTGATCTAGTTGTATTTATTTATTTGGAATTATTATATCTTCAGAAAGGAAATCATCTTACACCAACAAATCATGATACACAAATTAAATAGAGATGAATGGATCCCTACAAGGAGGAATAGAAGATCACTTGTTCTTTGATGTTCAAAATAGAGGGTGTGCTGGAAGTAGGAAGATCCTCCAGGGAAAAATGTTGTCCAACATCTATAGAATAACACCCAGACCCTCTTTGTAGAAGGGTTTGGGGTGAACCAATAAGAATATGAATGGATAAAGGAAGAGAAGAAATCATCTTTAGAAGGGAAATATCCTAAAAATATAACGACCTATTTTTAAAAGTCATTAAAGAGGAATATTGACAAAGAGTATGCGATATGACCATTTTAAATCCTCAAGATCATAATAAAAGTCAAAGATATCACTAATAACATTGAAAAAACACCAAAAATATTTAAACATGGTATTAAATTAATTTCAAATAAAAGTAAATGTTAAAGGGGTGGAACTGGAAAATTATGAAGAAAACTAAAATTTTGAAAAATTGTTTCAAATGATGAACCATTATGTGATTCACTGTCATCATCATCATCAATGTTAGGTATTTATTCAAGGGGGTAGTACAAGAGAAGAATAACATGAGAACCAAAACACCCGGCCTAATGGGGTCTAAAATAGTGGAGACCAAGGGCATCCCCACAGATTAAGTTCACACCCTCCATCTATATAGAGGTCACATTGGTATGGCAGGAGACATCAGAGCTAGGGTTGAAAGAGAAGGCAAGTGATCTATGACTTTATTCCCCTCTCTCCAAGTGTGTCTAACTTCAATGATGATCCTAGAGAACTCTTTCAATATCTTAATAGTGTACGTGATAGAACACGGGATGGAGCCTCTATCCCTTCGGAATTAATGAATGATCCTAGAATCAGTTTCTGCATGGAAGATGATAATATTTTTCTAATTACACAGACTGATCCCTGTGAGAGCTGCCTTGGCCTCCGCATGAAGTGAGTTTCCATTACTGAAATGGGATGTGAATGCTAGGATCACACTCCCTCTCGAGATACGCCCCAAAATACCTCCTCTCATTATACCAATGATACACGTTCCATAAGTGTTTAAAATAATCCCACTTGTTGTAGGCCTTCATCTAACCCACTTCCCTTACATCCCATCCAAGATAGGAGCCAGATCAGAGCATGCTTGCAGCATTCACAGGGAGGGGGATTCCCGCCAATATAGGATAAGAGTAAACATATCTCTAACCAGACACTTGGTTCTCACAATGATGGTCCTCCCAGATGATTTGAGACCCATTAATTGGGCCTTATTACGGGCCTTACAAAGGCACCAGCACACATATCTTAAGAACATTGAATGTGCCATCTTCTACGGCCCTTTTTCTGGTGTAACATGAAGCCATCTTTCAAAGAATGATGAACCCTGAAGCTCGATATAGGAAACTGCTATGAAGACGCCAAATAACTGCCACACGACCTTATCCCACTCTCCTTAACAGAAAATACGATTTGTGGTATCCTAACTTTTGGAGCTACAACACTGTCCCCAGGAGGGGAGACTGAATCCCATTTTCATGATGTTCTCATGGGAAGGTATAGTACAGTTCCTTACTCCCCAAACAAGGAAATTGTATTTGGTTGGAATTTTCCTGCACCACATTAATCCATACCAGGTATCCTGGGGCCCTTGAGGGATAGAGATCCAACATAAATCTTTTTTTTAACATCCCTAAGTGTGATGAGGTAAATACGCACATGTCCGGTTCGGGGCTGATGACGATAGAGTCAAATATTTCTTTCTGGCTCTTATCTAGAACAACAGAAACAATGTCCGGATGTTCTCTCACCTCCTTGAATGTAATCATAGGATCCAGGAATCATGGGAAACCCAAAACAGAACCCGCCCAGTTTCTTTTCCAGAAGAAAATATTCACATCGCCCACAATCCAACGAAAGTGCAGATGAAGGCTCGAGACTAGGGGATATATCAGCTTCTAGAATGGGGATCCCTGGACAAATTCAGTTTCAATAAATCTGGTAAAATTGGGTTGCATGATCTTCCCCCAGAGGGACATAATCTCGACAATCTCACAGGCCAGTGTGGCGCAAATGCACTATACAGTCTGCTCAATGCTCTTAACGTTAATCCCCCCTTCATGGATAGGACATGCAGTTCTACCCCAAGAGACCCAATGCATTTTCCCTTATCCAAGCGTGTCCCATATAATTCCCACCCGGATCTTATCAATGGATTTGATGAATCCCTTTAGAACCGAGGTAGAAGCCAATGCATGCACCAGAAAAGTATCCAAAACATTTTTGATGAGAGAGATGATCCCCCCGAAAGAATGAAAATGATTTTTCCCATTGAGAACCTGACCAGTGATCCTGATCAACACCTAATCATAGTCCAAAATGTGTAGTCTACCTGAAAAGATTGGAGAGCCCAAGTACTCCATAGGTAGAGAGCCTGTCTTCATTCCAAGTCTACTGCACAGGGCAATAGTCCTGCTCGTCACACATTTGTTGGAGATGAATAGGTAACTTTTGGAATGGTTTATTAGCTTCCCACTCCAGTAGTAGCACTCCTTCAGGATCCTGTTTATGGATTGCATAGACTTCCTCCCAGCATTTGGGAAGATAATCATGTCATCTGCAAACATCATATGAGAAATGTGAGGGATTTTCCATTTCATTCGAAAAGGAGGAATGATGCCATTGGAAGTTCCTCTGTTGAGAAGCATGCTGAGAGTGTCCTGGATAAGAATGAAGATACCTTGGGAAATCAGATCACCTTGCCGAAGGCCTTAGGTGGCCTTGAAGAATCCATGGGTCTTCCCTATGAATGAGACAGCCATCCACAGAGAGCTAAATAATTTAAAGAGAATGTGAGAGACCCTAGGAGAGATACCCATGAAAGACATGACCGAGTTAATAAAAACCCATTCCATTATGTCGTACGATTTTCTCATGTCTAGTTTCATAACAATGTTGGAACCATAGGACTTATTGTTCAAGTCCCTGAACATATACTACACTAGAGCTATCTCCCATGGATTGATCACCCCCTCATGAAATTGTGTTTCTCAATGGGAATTCATCTAGGAAGATAAAGGGCGAACCTCATGTTAATAATTCTCGAAATAATCTTATAGTCGATGTTTCACATGCTCACTGGGCAATAATGGAGTAGAGAGGAGGATAGATTAACTTTAGGGATAAGGACCAGAGTCGTGGCACTGGAAGCACTATCACATACATGACTTATTTTAAAGTTAAATTCCATTTAATTTTCATTGTTTCTTTGTTTTGAGGGTTTCTCAAGAATTTATGGAGGAACGGGTGAGTTTTTATTAATTGGGCCAAACCGTGAGCCTAATTTCATATTTAAAAATAAATTTTGATTCCTTTATAAATCCTTCATTTTTTAACTTTTTTCTACCATTCCAATTCTTAATTGTCATCCACTGACCTATCAACACCACCATATTAATTTTGACCATTTAGAAATCCATAATCATGGTGGATATGAGTTTTTATTTAAGGGTTTGGGGCTTCCCGAAAGCCCATTTTCAGCATTAAAAATAAATTTTAATTATTTAATATCTCCTTCACTATTTGCGTTATTTTGGTGATTCCAACTCTCACCCGAGACCACTTACATGAGGCGCGCCCCTATTCACTCCACCCACAATTTGGAGCTAGATATAATCGAAAAGTGGTCGAATCCTCTCTGGATTTCAGAAATCGTCCAAATTTTTAGAGGTAAATTGATCCTTTCACAACTCCTTTTTTTACTATTTTCCCCCATTATAGTTCCTAAAAGATCTCCTAATAATTTTTCTAACCTCCCATGAATGGTTGTATGTTTTTAAATTCAGATGCTGGTGGTTTTTGGGTCGTTTTCATCAAGAGTATTTTGGGTAAGTGATTCTCTCCTCAATTCATTCGTTCTATTTAGGGTTTTCTCCCACATTCATAAATTTATAGAGTTTCCAGAATTTAGGGTTCATTCCTAGGGTTTTAATTGTGGTTTTTGTGGTGAATATTATGGTTTAGGGTTCGTTTTCAAATCCTTGTGGTGCGGCGGAGGTGCAGTTGAGGTTTCACACCATGATTCATGGGTTTTGACTCAAAAGGTACGTGGTTCCATGTGTAAACAATTATTGATGAGTTAGCTTGCTGTATTTAACCATTTTTCATATTCTGCATATGTTGGGTGTGGTGTGAAAACTATTTATGATTGGTTTGGTTGTGTGTAAAATTTTATAGTCACTTTTTAACTTGAAATTGGGTATTTTCATGTGTAACTCATGAGGTTTTATTTGAGTATAGTTTATAACTTATGAAATTGGTTTATTAAATCTTTTTTTGCCTGAAAATTATGGTTTGGTAATTTATTAGTGTCTTGTGGTCCTATAAAGATGGATTTTGAGTAGGATTGATGTTTAAAACATTGTTATACTTCTTGAGGTCATTTTATGAAAATGTGTGTTTTCATTTGTATCTTTTTTGGTATTATTCAAGGTTATTTTATAAAACATGAATGTGTTTTTATAAATGTATCTAGGGCTTCCAATTCTGTTTTTGATACTAATTGGTATGGTTTTGGTCTTAAATGGGGGTTTTGAAATGGGTTTTGTGTGAAAGACATAGTTACACCCCTTGAGTTGTTTTAGGAAAATTGTGAATGTTTTGTTTCATTAAAAAAAGTGGATAAAAGGGTGTATATGTACTTTTTGGAGGTTGTGTTCACCTAATATTGATTTTTAAAAGGTATGGTGGTAATTTATGATTTCAAATATTTTTTTAGAATGTTTTATAATTTGCTGAAATGTTTTAGAAACTGGAAAGAGAGCTGCAAAACATGGTTGTGGGCTGTTTTCCGTGAGTGTGTTGTGAAAATTGAATTTTGTTGATGAAAGAGGTATTATATGTTATTTGAGTGGGGTGTTATGTGAGTTATAATTTCTTGGAATGGTTTATAAACATTTTTTAATGGATTTGTGGAAGTGTCAATGAAATGTGAAGAGTGTTGTGGGCTATTTTGGTGTGAGTCGGATTTCAAAATCAAGTTGAATGAAATGTGGAATATTGTTACTTTTGTTGTATGTATGTGGGATGTTTTGTAAATTTAGGATATTGAAATGATATTTTCTTATGAAAGATATATTCATTGACCTGTTTAACTTGTTTGAGCACAAAGGTAAAACCCGGGTATTTAGGTGGGTGGACGTGTACTAGTATGCTAGTGAATCTGTGGGGTTTGGCCTCAGTTTCACTTAGAAAGATTGACGCTTACAACACTAAATAAACTATGATCAAGATGATTGGGGATAACTAGGTTATGTGTATGTTCCCTACTAGCGGATCGTGCACGAGAATGGATATTTGTGACAGTTACTCTCACTGAGATACGAGGTACCTGGGACCCACAACTAGCTAGTGCCTAGGGGTTATTTCCCATTGCTTGTGCTCACTAGATATATTGTGCTTACCGTTGGCATACGATATGAGTGGCTGGAAGATTCAGTAGATTTGGTATTTATTTTAAATGTGCTTATTATTTAATTTAGTCCACTTGAAAACTGTTCTTATTCAATGTTGCATCTTTTAGAAATTGTAACTAGCTTTTCATTTTTTTGAAAACTTTAATGCTTTTCATCTTTAAATGTTTATCACATGGAATCTCTTAGTGGTGGTATCCTAATGGGAATTGGCTCGCACCCTACTTACTCCCTTGGGTGTAATTAGACTTGGTTATTTTTGTTGTCGTAGTTTGGGTATAGTTTTTTGTGCCATTGGTACGGGTTTCTAGCAGGTCCTTGGTGGTGAAGTCTTGTGGGGATGGCTTGAGGGAGGTGCCTCTTTCCATGTGGAGGTTCATAGGATGTTCTATTTTGGTTTTTTACCTTTTTTATAGTCTTGTTGATTTGTTTTAAAATATGTAATTCAGTTATGATTTTTTGTAAAAGATTATTTGGATTGAGAAATCTAGATTCGTTTTATTGGAATCTTTTTTTATTTTATGTTTATAAACTTGGGTTAATCGTTAACAATTTTCAATTTATGATACCCAGGCACTTTTTCCAACCTGTGGAAATCGGGAATGCCCTTCGGGCCTTTTCACAGGCTGGGGTTGGTGTCGGTTTTGGGGGTGACTAGATTCGATTCGTGACAAAATGGTATCAGAGGAGGTTCGATCTCTTTGGGTAATGTTATATGGGGAACAATGAAGATAGTCTTGAGTTAGGATTGTCAGGACATGGAATTTCGGTTATGAGTAGTGTGGCTGATCACCACACCTCATGATGGGATTCAGGTCTCTATGGGAAGTTGGAACCTTTCGGAGTCCTTTGGTTTTCTTTGTTTAATGATGTTTAGGGGAAATGAAAAGAGAGTTGGGTTAATGGTCTCATTGAGCTCGCAAGGCCTGGCAAGCCATGTGGAGTCGGGGATATTCCCTAGGACACTCTCTATGATAGTGAAGTGAGTGGAATATGTCCGCCAACCATATTCCCAAATCACCCACTAAAAATAGTTTCCTCTCTCATTGTTTTGTGCTTAGGTTTAGAAATCTTGGAAATTTGGTTTTAAGAATTGTAATGTTTTTTTGAAATGATTTTCAAATAAAGATGGAATGGATTGATTTATGAAATGGTGGAACTGAATTTTTAGAATTTTTTTGAAATGGAAAATGGTGTGCTTACACCTCTTTTGAAAGCAGGAACTATATTGAAGTAGGTTTTCAAAAGTGTTTCAAATAGAGTTTTCTAAAAAATCAAAGGGTGTTTTTATGGGATAAGATGTTTTGATATTTATTTGAATATATTGAAAGTGAGTTATTTTCTAAATGGTTGTGTCCTTATGAAATGTTTTTTAATATGTGAGTTGGGATTTTGATCTTGTGGTTAGCAGTTTTGAGAAAAAAGGATGTGTTGGTTGACTTTTTTTGGTTTTGAATAGTGGAAAAAAAGTTTTGTTTTATCCTTTGGTATTTCCATGAGCAACCACATGCATGGGGTTATATGGGATGATGGATGACTGATGGAAAAAATAGATGAGTGTCGGGATGGATATGAGGAGGGTGCCTAGTGTGGCATAGAAACATGCATGTGTAAGGCCCATGGGGTACCATTGGTGGATACGATAACCGCTGAACCGTTTGTTTTCAAGAAATGTTTTTAAAGAAAAAAATTTTGTCTTGATGAATTGTTTGGGATGGCTTATATTATATATTTTTGGAAAATGTAGATGTTGTGGGATGTTTTGAGTCCAAGAACCCCTCTTTTTTGAATAGTGTTTTGGGATTATGTTTGGTCTGTAAGCTTGGTAGAAGGACCGGTTAGTAGTCTCCTCTAAGATATGTTTCGGGACAGCATTATGGTGGTTCCCATCATGTGTTTGGATCTGGTTTTGGCTTTTTTGATAAATGGACCATATTGGATGGGTTCTTGGGTTATCTCATTGGATAAGTTATGCCCCCATTAAGGGTTAATGCAAAACTGAACTTCAATCCAGATTGTTTCTCCATTGGAAAATCCTCCAGTTCATCAATATAATGAATCTTTTATTGATCATTGTGGATTGAGTCTACACCCATTTCTTTATTTGATTTTTAGATCCTCTTGTATCTGGAGAGTGCTCGTGGGAGGTTTAAATAGACCTTAGTTTCTTAATTTTCCTAATTAATCGAAGCCGGAAGTGGTCTAGGGTTGTTAGTGGGGATGAGTGTCTTGATGACGTCTAAGAGGGCCTTTGGGTTCTTCACAGTTTCTTTGAAGCATGAGTTCATGTTAAAACACCATTGTGGGAAATAAGGTCATGTTAGGATATTTTGGACACTTTCTAGAATTGTGTGTTGTTTGGGGATGTTTTATAAGGCCCCTCTCCATGAATTGTTTTTTATATCAGTCGCAATGGTCATGTTCAGTGATGCCTTATGATGTCATGTGATCGATTGACCGTAAAGGTGAAAGTTGGGAAATCATATAAGAGTCTCTATTATGTTGGTAGAATGTATCCCTTGGAAAAAACTTAAAAAATATTCCATTTTAGAGGAAGGTGAGTTTAGGTGTTCTTTACTTCTATTGTTTCTCACTCGAATAAACAAGGATTGTTGTGTGTGCATTTTTTAAGACATTGTTTCAGTGAAACATCGGGTTAGGGTAATGTGAGTTTGGAATGTGTTATTTCATGGAAAACATATCGCGTATTTCAGTGTAGTTGTTGGTTGCATAGAAGGAATAATTATTATTCAAGGGGTTTCAAAAGCCTGACTGCGAGGCCGAAGATGCTTCAATCATTTGAGCTCCAGCCATAAGTCTCAGAGAGAAGCTGGCTCGTAGTCAGGGGAAATCCCAGGGTCATTTAAACCCTTGTACAGTGTCATATCTTTATTATTAATGATAGGAATATTTTAAAACTCTGGTGTCATCAGCATTTCTCTGTTGTTCCCATTCGATGGAAATAGGTGGAGGGCCTTGTACCCATGCCTTCGCCTAATGTAATTCCCTCTCACTTTGGTTTCTATTAAGTCATTATAGAATGGTTGGAAATTTGGATAGACATACTGAGGACACAATTTGTGCATGATTAGTAGTGACTATGTTCCAGGAAGCCATGCGGAATGAATGAACTACACAGCTAGTGCACGATTTCTCAAATCGTGCGGACTAACCCTATGCCCTTCCCAAATCATTTTTTTGGTTTGTCTGTGACAACCCATGCTGGTCAGTTAAGATGGTTAGTTCTTATGGTGGAGAGACCCACTATGATTCTCATGTACATTACTTCACAAAAATTGAATGGAATTCTACCCTTTGTACAAATGAGTCTGTTCAGGCCTCCCCTGTTAGTGTCCTGATTCTGTCTTAGAAAAATATAGGTTGTCTCTTTTGGCGGGGAACCTATGTGTGTCCACCCAATACCAATAACTCAGATTTATCCATGGTATTGGCTTGAAGGTAGGTAATCGTATTCGGAACTATATAGTTACCAACATATTCCTTGAGTAAACGTAGGGATTGGGGAGTGCCTAATGGTTTAGTTAAAGGTAAGTGTAACCTTGTTCGATGTTTTTGTCCATTGGGGTGAATTTCTTGAGTCTTGTTCAGATAGTGCTTAAGGTGTTTTATTTTGTGATAAAGTATGAATGTGATTTATCATTTTAGGAATGTTGGGTAGGTTTTGGTTTTGAGGGTAATCCTTAATTAATTGATCACTTGAGGTGTTTTGGCCTTTGGGGGTGAAACCTGGCAAAGGAGTACCTCTTGGTTTCTCAGTTGGGTTTGGTTGTTGCTTGGGCCATGATGTGACATTCCAGGGCGGACAGTTTTCATGGTGGGGAGAATTTTCACATAAATTACTTGTTATTAAGTTAAATTCTATTTAATTTCCATTCATTCTTTGTTTTCAGGGTTTCCCAAGCATTTATGGAGGAATGGGTGAGTTTTTATGAATTGGGCCAACCCGTGAGCCCAATTCCAAAATTAAATATAAATTTTGATTCATTTATAACTACTTAATTTGTCAACATTTTTCACATATTCCAATTCCTTATCCTCATTCCCTGACCTATTAACACCACCATGGTAATTTGGACCATTTAGAAATCCATACTCATGGTGGATATGTGTTTTTATATAAGGGTTTGGGCCTGCCTGAAAGCCCATTTTCTGCATTAAAAATAAATTTTAATTCTTTAATATCTACTTCACTATTTGCATTATTTCGGTGATTCCAACTCTCACCCGAGCACACTTACCTAAGGCACGCCCCTATTCTATCCTCTCATAATTTGGAGCTCAATAGAATCACGAACGTGGTTGAAACCTTTTTGGATTTTAGAAATCGTCCATATTTGGAGAGGTAAATTGATCCTTTCATAACACCTTATATTTTTACTCTTTTTCTCCCATTAGAGATCCTACAAGATCTTCTAATATTTTTTAAAAACTCCCATTAATGGTTGGATGTTTTCAAATTCAGATTCTGGTGGTTTTTGGGTCGGTTTCTTCAAGAGTATTTTGGGTAAGTGCTTCTCTCTTCAATTCCTTCCTTCTCTTTAGAGTTTCCTCCCACTTTCATAAATTTTTTGAGTTTCCAGATGTTAGGGTTCATACCTTGGGTTTGATTTGTGGTATTGGTGGTGAAATATTATGGTTTAGGGTTCGTTTAAAAATCCTTGTGGTGCGGCGGAGGTGCGGTTGAGGTTTCACACCAAGATTCATGGGTTTTGACTCAAAAGGTAGGTGGTTCCACGTGTAAATAATTATTGATGAGTTAGCTTGCTGTATATATCCATTTTTCATATTCCTCATATGTTGGGTGTGGTGTGAAAACTGTTTATGATTTATTTGGTTATGTGTAAAATTTTATAGTCGCTTTTTAACTTGAAATTGGGTATTTTCATGTGTAACTCATGGGGTTTTATTTGGGTGTAGTTTATAACTTATGAAATTGGTTTATTAAATATTTTTTGGCCTGAAAATTATGGTTTTGTAATTTATTAGTGACATATGGTCCTAAAAAGATGGGTTTTAATAGATTTGATGTGTTAAACATTGTTATACTTCTTGAGGTCATTTTATGAAAATGTGTGTTTTCATTTGTATCTTTTATGGTATTATTCAAGGTTATTTTATAACACTTGAATGTGTTTTTATAAATGTATCTAGGGCTTCCAATTCTGTTTTTGATAGGAATTGGTATGGTTTTGGTCTTAAATGGGGGTTTTGATATGGGTTTTGTGTTTAAGACATAGTTACACCCCTTGAGTTGTTTTATAAATATTGTGAATGTTTGGTTTGGTTATACAAAGTGGATAAAAGGGTGTATATGTACTGTTTAGAGGGTTTGGTCATCTAATATAGTTTTTTTACAGGTATTGTGGTTATATAATATTTAAAATATTTTTTTAGAATGTTTTACAAAGTGCTGAAAAGTTTTAGAAAATGGAAAGAGAGCTGCAAAACATGGTTGTGGGCTGTTTTGTGTGTGTGTGTTGTGAAAATCGAATTGTGTTGATGAAAGAGGTATTATATGTTATTTGAGTGGGGATTTATGTGAGTTATAATGTCTTGTAATGGTTTATAATTTTTTTTAAAGGATTTGTGGAAGTGTCAATGAAATGTGAAGAGTGTTGTGGGTTATCATGGTGTGAGTCAGATTTCAAAATCATGTTGAATGAAAAGTGGACTTTTGTGACTTTTGTTGTGTGTATGTGGGATGTTTGGTGAATTTATGATATGGAAATGATATTTTATTATGAAAAGTATATTCATTGAATTGTTGAGCTTGTTTGAGCACAAAGGGAAAACATGGGTATTAAGGTGGGTGGGCGAGTATTTGTATGCTAGTGAATCCGTGGGGTTTGGCCTCAGTTTCACATAGCAAGATTGATGCTTACAACTCTAACTAAACTATGATGATGATGATTTGGGACCACTAGGTTATGGGTATGTTCTCTACTAGTGTATCGTGCACGAGAATGGATATTTGTGATGGTAACTCTTACCGAGATATGAGGTACCTGGGACCCACAACTAGCTAGTGCCTAGGGGTTATTTCCCATTGCATGTGCAAACTAGATATTTTGGGATTACCGTCATCATACCGTATGAGTGGCTGGAAAATTCAGTAGATTTTGTATTTATTTTAAATTTTTTTATTATTTAATTTAGTCCACTTGAAAACTGTTTTTATTCAAAGTTGCATCTTTTAGAAATTGTAACTAGCTTTTCATGTTTTTGAAAACATGCATGATTTTCATCGTTAAATATTTATCACATGGAATATCTTAGTGGTGGTATCCTACTGGGAATTGGATCACACTCTAATTACACCCTTGTGTGTAAGTATACTTGATTATTTTTTTTCTCGCAGATTGGGTACAATTTTTTTTGCCATTGGTTCGGGTTTCTAGCAGGTCCGTGGTGGTGAAGTCTTGTGGGGATGGCTTGAGGGAGGTGACTCTTTGCCTGTGGAGGTTCTTGGGATGTTCTATTTTGGTTTTTTACCTTTTTTATAGTCGTTTTGAGTTGTTTTAAAATATTGAATTCAGTTATGATTTTTTTGTAAATGATTTTTTGGAATGAAAAATCTATATTCGTTTTATTGGATTATTTTTTTATGTTTATAAACTCAGGTAAATCATTCACAATTTTCATTTTATGATTCCCAGGAACTTGTGCCAGCCCGTGGGGATCTGGAACGACCTTCGGGCCTTGTCACGGGCAGAGTTTGGTGTCAGTTTTGGCGGCGACCAGATTTGGTTCGTGACAAACACGTTGGGGAACTCCTCCACAAAGTAAGTCTTGAACATCAAAAATGATATACTCCTTGAAAAACTTCCCACGAAGCTCTGTAAAATGATCTGGGGAAACAGTCCGGTCTAGGATCACTTTTTAGGAAAAGACTCTGTATGGCCGTATGGTTCTTAGGATCATCTAGGATCCCTCTCAATCTATCATTATCCTCAAGAGAAACATTATTGGGAATTACATCCCACAGGTCGTCACTAACACTCGGGTACCCATCTGCCATCCTCGTGTTGTGGTAAGCAAGAAGATCTTCAAAGTAGGACAAATCCATGCCACCCACTAGATCAGTTTCACCCGTATAGGAGCCATCCTCAGGCTTTATATAGGGATTTATCAGATGTCTCTTCTCCTTGATGCGTGCATGGAAAAAAGCCGCATTCTTGTCTCCCTCATGCAACTACTTGATCCTTGATCTTTCTCGAGTCATACGTTCCTCTCTGAGAATCATCTCTGCCAGAAAATTCTTTTTAAATGAGAGTCCCGCAAAAATTGCATCTTCCCAGTCTCCCTTCAGATCACCTTCTAGGTGCACAATCTCTCATTTGAGGTTATCCAAATCTTGGTTGGTAGGGGGAAGTCCGCCTTCCCATGCCTGAATCCCCTATTTGAGCAACCTGAGTTTGTTGAAAAAGGCTACCCAATGGTCCCCTTTCACCGGTTCCCCCCATGAAGTCCATACCAGATTGGAAAACTAAGGATAGCACATCAAAAAATTATATAACCTAAACCATTCCAAAGATACCTTCTTGGGATCCAAAGATAACAATAGTGGTGAGTGATCAGAAATCCTTCCTACCAGGTGGTTAACTTTGGCATTCAAGAATGCGGTGATAGCATGGAAGTTAGTGAGGCATCAATCCATCCAACGTAAACATCATTGATTTCGTCTTTGGTTATTGTACCACATGAAGTGGTCCCCGACGTACCCCATGCCCATAAGGCCCTTACTATTCTGACCCACCGCTCTGACTCATTGGTGTTGACTCAACAATCCTGACTCACCAGTATAGACTCACCATTGCAACCAACAATTTCCACTTACTAGTATTTACTCTCCATTCAAAAAAATGGATTTTTGAAAAACTCATCAAATGTGACACTATGAAATCCTATAATACACTAAACACAATATTTCGACAATGTAATGTACGAGAGTGGACTCAGACATTATAGTACCTTTATTGGACAACCCTATTATTGTAGATAATTTTCTAAATGCATTATGACCTTAAATAATCTCAATGCGGTTATGATGGTGTGTGTATTCCAATGAACATAGTGATCCTAAAAATAGTATTGTGTCACATCACATCAGATATTTTTTAATATGAGAGGGATTTTTATAAAATAATACATATGATGGACTTGCTAGTTTCATATATGTACAATGGGATTGTTATCACTCAAGGGTGACTGTCACATAACTAGATGAAATAATCATTATTAAAAATGGTAAATGGGGTTTTTTGGTGATCTGAGCTACTCTATAGCATCATGGGATGGGAAGTATAATATAACATATGTCTACATTAGATCTAGATGATCATGGATGGAATTAGGAAATTTTCCCTCTAGTGATTGATTGTTTTAGGGATGTTTTCTGGGAAGATTTTTCTAGTTTTCATCCTATGTGAATGTGTTGTTCTCTATGTAGCTATTTCTAAGGATTATACTAGTTTCCATTCCCCTTTACAAGATGGATAATAAACAGTTATAGAAGCACAAGAGGATGATGGATAGAATATTCGAAAAGGTGTTTACATGACCCAATATTTATCGATGGGGTTGACTAGTACTTTATGTGAAAAAAAGATAATGGTACCCTTCATCTATTAATGGATAAATGAAATTGATCAATTTTATTATTTAGAGTCAGTATCCCATATCATAGATAGATGTCAAAAAAATTTAGATCTGAGGAGATATGGTTTTCATGAATATTAATTTTAGATTTATATATCATCGGGTACATTATATTAATATAGGCATGCATTGTATATATTTTAGCATTAGGTGTGGTCTAAATGGGTATAAGGTTATTTTATTCAGTCACAAAAACATGCCATTAGTTTTCATATAAATACTGAAAAATTTCTTCAATCCGTATCTAGACTCATTTGGGGTGGTATTCATGGATTATATATTGGTGTAATCACACAATAGAAACGTCCAAGCCAAAATTATTAAGATCCTTTTGGACACACTGAAAGAAAATCTTTTATACGATAATCACACAATATTCCACATCTATATTGATATGATTAACATCTGAGGTCATATTATCTCGGATATATGAGTTCCAATTGTCCAAGATAATATGGGAGGTGTTTTATCATGTGTGTAGTACAAGAATATATTAGAAAAAATGAGTTTCAGTGGATATCTTGATATTACATTGATTTCAGAATAGATTTTTCACAGTAATAATAAACTATTATGGTCTTCTATTTAGAGGGTGTTATGTTTGTGTGGTCTGAAACATGTGAGACCAAATTTTAAGAGAAGAAACGATGACTGAATTTATCATCAGTCCTAATTCTACCCAATATGTGAAGAAGGTATGTTGTATATTGTGATTCATGTCATATCGGGATAGAAGATGTTCTCATGATGGAGGAGCAAGTGGGGGTACGAAATTATCTTCAGTTGAGGCCATATGTGAAGAATTAAGACATGCACGTTATAGAGGTAGTCATTGTTATACAATCCTTGTGTTGTTAGAGACGGTACATACAAGGATATTGTTTTATAGTGTACACAAACCCCAATTTCCTCATGTACATATTTACAGATTATGATGTCAATCTGGTGTATCTTTAATCACACCACATATTGACCAGGATACATCAGAGTAGGTTTAGTTGATTAGATTTTATATGAACACTATATAATACAAATACAAATATTATTTAATCACCATAAATTGCCACTAATGTTTGAGGTTGGGGATCTGGTATTCTTATATATTTCACCAATGTTGGGACACAGTCAAATTAATAGATAAAGTATGATTTCACCAAAATATTTCACGTCATTTTAGATTCTAGAGTATTTCGGGCTTATATCCTATCATTTGATGTTACCTCATAGGTATTAATCAATGCATGGAATCTTATAAAAATATCATAAGTTAAATTTACCGTCAAACTCATCTAACATTCCATATATGGATGATGTCAAATTATTGGGTTTTTATTTGTTTAATGATAGTCATATTTTTATCATCAATATGAGCATAAAGGTTATCTGAGTTTGGTAATTTCTTATACTATAGGAGCTATTGTAGCACAACCATTTACCGAGAGAGAAATGTATGTGCTAGGAAGATGTATGTGACCATTGGATGGTTTTATTCTTAGCTGATTCTTAACAACCCTTTGAAGGTGAATTTTGGGAATAATTTCATTAATGGGCGTATATTACGGTATCCCATATTATCATATGAGGTATAGATCATTTTATTCAGTTTAATCACCTTTTTAAGATAATTTTAGTGAATATTATGATCATTGGAGTTTCAATGGTGTATAGGGCTTGTTTGGAAATCAGAGCTCATCTTTTGGAGAATCATTTTTGGTTCACACAATTAGTAGAAACCAAGTGATCCATGAAACATAATGTGAGGAAACTATGGATGGAATTTTATAGGCCACTTTAAGGTGTTTCAACATGAGAAACCATTCAACTAGGGTTTCACTCCTGTAGAGGTACCAATAATGTTCTTATCACATGTTTGCTATATGGTTTCAGCATGGTTTCTCAAAGCAGTCTAATGAACCATGTTTGGTACCCACTGGGAAAGGGAATAGATGACGATTGGAGAAGAGTTTTTCTAACCTTGAGGCCAAACCATGAGACCTAGTTAAAAGTTGTGATATTACATTTTTCAATTAAAATATCTTATTATATAAGTCTAATGTTCTATTTCCCTCCAATAGAAAGAAATTTTACATGGGAGCTCTCTATTCATTATAAATCATAGGATTTTATTATATTTATTCATCCAATATATAATCAGAGTTTCATTTTTATCATTGGATCTGAATCCGTGACTTCACCATTCATCTTATATTATTCTTCATTTTTAGTCATATCGATAGAGTTATTTAGGTGCTATATAGTCTATCAGAATTCTCGATTCATTATCTTTTCTTCATATTTACCTCGATCTACAACAAATAAAAGATTAGTACTAGACAATTTATCTTTGATAGACCTATTGTAGGTGGTCAATGAACTTATCTAATGGTTTGGTGTTATATATTTATAGTTTTCAATGCATAGAATGTTGGAAGTTCCTTCATGGACCCTAAAAGATATTGAATAATTTAATTAAAAGAATTAAAATCTCTTACGGTTTCTAACATGTACTATTGAGATTTATGGACGTCTTAATCATCAACCTAAGTTACCCATGTGATTCACCCTTACTATTTCCCTATGTTGTACCACCCTATTGGGTTTCTGTGAGCTCTCCATTCTTGATGGATCCTAGTTAAACTAAATGATAATGTTTTTTATTATGATTGGAGAGATTTTAATTCATAATTAATTATGATGGATTGAGGATTATAATTTATTAAATGGATTTATAAGTGAATTCTTGATTGGGCTGTGGAACTCATTAGTTTTGAATTCTTGAGAAATGTTGAATGAATGAGATAATGAATTCATTACTGTAAAGGATTGTAATGACCCAAAATTTTTAAATGGAAATTACCTTCTTATAAATATGCTATAAAATCCCATTAAAACACAACATAATGAGATGCTATGTTCTAAGTATCCTTTAAACCTATGTTTTTCACTTCTGTGTTTTGAATTTCGAAAATCCGACATACACGGTTGTGATCAAGATGATTTTTGGGGTCCAAATGAAAAACAAAATTATTGGTGAATAATAACCAACCCTTATGAATAGTAACCTACAATTATTAATATTATTACGACCCTTATGAATAGTAAATCAATTAAAATAAGAGTAACCTTACCCATGAATAATTAAATAAAATTTACGCATATTAGAATGTGACAATTTGACTACTATAAAAGTTTTGGTATTGTTGTAAGTCATAAATAATTCATTATAAATAATTAATTTAATTTAAAAGAAAATTCATTTTCCTAAATTGTGTTCATAAATTAAAAAATCTAAGACTTCTAGTTTTTTGATAATTTTATAAGACCATACGTAATTTTTTAATGCATTATAAAATCAAATTAAATTTTAATAACTATATTTTCAAGAAAAATTTGTTTTTAATTAAATATTTAATTAATCATATTTAGAAAATTATTTTTGAAAAATGGTCTTCATTTTTTGGATTCTACATGTTGAAAAATGGTCAGTGTGAAATTTTGATATTTTTTTGAAATACATGAATTTTTTATAAATTGTGAAATACCATAATTTAAAAAATAAGCTAAATAAGTTAATTATAGAGTCATGTATGATATTTAACTGATGTAAGCCCACTTTGTTTGGGATTAAATTATAAAATTACTATTCCTGTTCATAGAAGTCTCACTATTCCTTGTCTTGTAGAGAAATAATAAATTAAAAAAATTTATATTAAGAAAACCCCTCTCCCCTACACTATATTAACCACCCATCACACTGTCATTTCCTCACACCTCTCAAGCTTCAAGACTTGTCTAAAATCTACCCAAAAATCTTCCCTAGACCCTCTCCCACGTCCCAAAGTTTATAGAATCATCAAAATACCAATCATAGGACCCTTAAGGAGGATCTCAAGAGGAGGATTCAAGAGATAATTTATCTCCTTCTTTTCCTTTAATTCCCTTTCAATTTCAGGTTATTTTCTTATTATCTCCCCACAGATCATTATACAAATGGTATTTTTACTCTAGTATCATATATATAATGGAATTTTATGGTGATAATTGGATATTATATCATCCAAACCCTTTCTCCACTTCCTTTTATTTTATAAAAAAACATTGTTCGTAAGGTGTTAATCTATAACCTTCTAGAACAACATGTTTTTTTTTCATTTCTACCTTTAGATAGGGTCATGAAACCATATTTATGGTTGAAACTGAATATGTTATGGGTATTATTACCTATTTAATGTTATGGAACTAACTTATGTACCTATTGATAAGTGATTAATCAAAACAAGTTCGTTATGGTCGAAAACCCATCCAAATTAACTCGAACAATCATCATGTAATTATTATCTAACGATTCATCCACATGGTGTACAATGTAATTCATTATAAAATAATTTTAAATTATGAAATGTAATTAATAACATGTAATATTAGTTCTAAATGTTTACCCATGTTCTACTCAAACATCAATATATAAATACAAGTGAACCGCTCAAGAAAACCGTAATAACAAACATTTCGGAACAGTGTTTATAAACCTTATAACTCATCAAAAGGCACATAAAATAACATAATTAAACCAAAATGAACTTTTTTTTTCATTTATATAAGGTTATTTAGTTTCTAATTAATTAATATAATATCATTATATAGAACATTATAGCGATGGAAGTGATCGGATACAAGGTAAGGGGAAATTATCGAACCTAACTTTCATCCTTCAGGTTCTCCCTATTTCACTCCTTTTTGATATGTTTATCACTTAAATATCTTTTAATCATAATTTTATTTATTTTTTTGGGATATAATATTTTTTTACTGGTATTTATATCAAACCAAATGTTTTCTAAAAAAATCTTCAATTAAGAACACACCTTTTACTTCTCATTCAAGATTGGCAGTTCTTGTAATATGTATTTTATTCCCACTTTCTTTTAGAAATCGAATGTTTTGGAATGTGTAATTATTAGATGAAAACCATTACTTTTTATGGGTTAGTTATGTTAATTTTTGTTAAATTTAATGCATGATAAGTGATAATGTTATTATGGGACAAATGTGCCCAGTATTTTATAGCGCAATGTGAATTTTTAAATGTTGTGGGAGTCCTTGGAATTATACAACGCTCCAATGCATTGGGTAAAGTGATGAATATAATTAGTAAATGAGAATTTATGTGTGAACAAAATTCTGGAATTTTTCACAAGTATGTTAGGTAGTTAACCACTATGACATGATGTTTCATTTTTATGCATTGCAACATTTCAAGTCTTATATTTATGCTTCCTCTTATGTTCATGATCCTTTTCCTATGTTATGATTTTTCTCACCCCATGCAATATTGTTCTTACATGTACCCTTAGAGGGATTCTAGATCACCCATTTTTATGCATATATTCAGGTGACAACATGTACTAAGGAGATCTCAAGTTCATGTAAGAAGCAAGATAAGAAGAAATTGAATAAAAGTTTTTGCTAGATGTTGTAATTGTTATATGTGTTCTGAGTTTTCCGAAGACACTAAACCATTGGATCCTTTATGTGTAATACTATTATGTTGTTCATCTCTAAAATAATGAAATATTAATATATTAAATGGTTGGGACGCTATAGTTGGTATTAGAGGAAATGTTTAGTTATTTTGGGAATTAGGATTAGTGAACCCTAGTGAAAACCTCAACCATGAGTCTATGTACAAATATGCAGACAAGAATATTTTCATATGGATACAATATGTTGTGATTTTATTATAAATTTTTTAAATGAATAATTTATTCATGAATTTCTGATTTATGTTTTGTTCTATCTTTTTCTGTTTTAGAAAACGGTGGGAACCAAGAGAAACCAGGACAACAACTCGTGCGAGGGCTAATGTAACGATTGCCCGAACGACATACCCAATGATTTGGGAGGTGGAGTTAAATATTCATGGTGATGATTATCTAGTTATCTCAGGTTTTGTACAATTGCTATAATAATGTGGAACTTCATCCTTCCCCAAAGAGAGAGAAACTTGTTATAAAATGTTTAATGTGGCAATGACCACCAATATATAGTGGACCTTCCGCTCCACTAGTTGTGGAACAGTGGGTCAAATCCATGGAAAAGATCTTTTCTGTTCTTTATGGTTATGAGATGGATAAGGTGAAACAAGCCATTTATCATCTAGATGGAGAGGCTGATCAATGGTGGGATTTGATTAAGAACAAAAATCCAATGGATGTAATTGAAGAGATGGAATTTGAAGACTTTAAGATAATGTTTCTTAACAAGTATTTCCCAAGAACTCTTCGCACGAAGATGGAGAGATAATTCATAGATCTCAATAAAAAATAAGAATAATTTGTCACAACCTTTAAAGTAAATTCCCAAGTAATGAAAGGTATTATTTGGGTTTTGTTATCTTCAATGATAGATAAATTGATATATTTTTAGTGGATTAAAACCACACCTTCGAATGTCTGTTGCAATTCGAGACATTGGGAGTTATGAAGAAGTTGTTTGCTTTTCTCTCAAAGTGGATTTGGAGTATGGAGAATGGTCTCATGGCTATGGTGATAAGATACAAAAGATGATGTTTCATGATAGAGGATCTATTCATAAAGGTGGGAATAAAACCTAACGACCCACATGCAAAAAATGTGTGAAGTTGCACCATGGGAACTGCCTCAAAGAGATGGGGAAGTGATTCAAGTGTGGGAAAGAAGGAAAACATGCTCATGATTTCCAAAATAAAATAAAAAGTAAGGATAATGTAGCCGAAGAATATAGATAACCACCCATGGTTCAATGCTATGACTATAGGGAGGTAGGGAACTATGCGAGCTAGTGCACTAAACCTCGATCTGTCGAGGATAATTAGCGTCTACTTCCACCAAAGCCATAGAAACGAGGGGAGGATTATTCCATCACTACAACAGAAGTGGAGCAAGATAATGAAGTCATACAAGATATAGTTCTTATTAAATCCATAAAGTCAATTGTTTTATTTGATTCTAGTTCTACGCATTCCTTTATATCTTGAAAGTTTTCTATAACTATAGAATTGAATCCCCAAAACCTTGAAGTAGAGATATTGGTAAAAACACCAAGTGGTGTAATCATTGCGACCATAATGTTTGACTCTTATCCTATTGGCATATGTGGGAAGATTCTTCTAGTGAATCTTTTCATACTTCCCTTGGTGGAATTCAACACTATAATGGGAGTGGATTTTCTCTTGTTATATATAGAACATAACAACTTTTAGGAAAAAGAAAATATCGTTTCATATTCGAAACCATCCCACGATCCTCTACAAATGCAAGGAGGATCATGAATCTCCTTTGAAAAATCCTTCAATGGCATGGGTGTTAATTCCCAATAAAGAAGCATACCTCTATGAAATGGTTGAGTCAAAGTAAAATTCCGACCTTGAGGAAAGGCCCATTGTAAGGGAATACAGTGATGTATTTCTCTAAGAGTTACCTAAAATTTCATTGGATCGTGAGGTAGAGTTCTCAATAGTACTCATACCCGAAGCTACTCCTATATCAATGTGTCCCTGTAGGATGGCTCCTATAGAACTAGAGGAGATAAAGAAGTAGCTGCATGAGCATCTGGACAAAGGGTTCATACGACCTAGTGCATCACCATGGGGTACGCTAGTGCTCTTTGTGATTATGAAGGATGGAACAATACATCTGTGTATCGATTATTGGGAACACAACATGATCACCATAAAGAACATGTATCCTCTTCCAAGGACTGATGACTTATTCGATCAGTTAATAGGAGCTCAATACTTCTCAAAGGTGGATCTTCATTCTAGATATCGTCAGCTAATAGTGAAGAAAGAATATATTCAGAAGATTGCCTTCCACAAAAGATTTGGGCACTATGAGTTTATGGTGATGCCTTTCAGACTTACTAATGCCCTTGTAATCTTTATGGATTTGATGAGTAGTGTTTTTATACATTACCTCAAAAAATTGGTGGAAGTGTTTATTGATGATATTCTCATCTAGTACAAGAGCAAGGAGGAACATGAAGAACATCTAAGCCTTGTGTTGGTGACATTATGAAAAGATAAGTTGTACACCATGTTCAGAAAGTGTGAATTTGGAATGAAGAAAGTCACTTTCCTGGGACATGTGATCACAAGTGAGGGAATTTATGTGGATCCTTCAAAAATAAAGGTTATTAAGGAATGCCCCAAACCCTCTAGTGTCATTGAAATCTGTAGTTTTCTAGGATTAGCTGGGTACTAGTAACGTTTTTTTGAGAAACTTCTCAAGATTTTCAAGCACACTAACTATGTTAACAAGGAAAGGGTTAAAGTATGTCTCGAAAGAAGAATGTAAGTGATGTTTCAAGGAGCTAAAGAGAAGGCTGATAACTGCCCCTGTACTCACACTACCAAAAAGTGGAGAATGTTTTGTGATATACAATGATGCATCAAATAAAGGATTGGGTTGTGTACTCATGCTAAATGACAATGTAATAGCCTATGCCCCACGACAGTTGAGGATACATGAGCAGAACAACCCGACACATGATCTAGTGTAGGAAGCCATGATTTTGGCCTTGAAAATCTGGTGGCACAACCATTATGATTAGAAGTCTGACATATACACTGACCACAAGAGCCTAAAGTATATATTCCAACAAAAGGAGCTCAACATGCGTCAAAGGAGATGGTTAGAGATGATCAAGGATTGTGATTTCACTATTCACTACCATCCTAGAAAGGCGAACAGGGTAGTTGATGCTCTAAGGATAAAAGAACCAACTACTCTATGTTGTCACAGATTGAGAAAGACCCTATCTTCATGGATATGGAAAGGATGAATCTAGAAATCATTTTGGAAGGGAATGCATCCTCCCTTTCCCAAATTATTGCGCAACCATCCATCCAAGAGAGGATTATGGAACCATAAAGGAATGATGTGGATATAGAAATAAAGGTGAATGCAGTAATGGAAGAGAAGCTGCATGAGTTCCATATCGACAATAATGGTGTGATTTCATTTGGAACACGGCTTTGCGTGACTTCATCACCCGGGATAAAGAAGCAGATATTGGAAAATTCACATAGATCAACATTCTCTATCCATCATATAAGCTCCAAGATATACCGTGATCTACGAGAACACTTATGGTGTGGATCACATGAATAATGAGATTATAGAATATATATCAATGTCCTTTAAATTTCAGGATATTAAAGTAGAGAGATAAAATGTCAAAGGGATGACGCAGCCATTGTCTATACCCTTGGGGAAATGGGAAAATGTTACTATGGACTTTGTCAAGGGTCTCCCGAAGATGCCGTAGGGAAATAATGCAACATGGTTTGCGGTTGATCGACTCACCAAGACTGCCCATTTTATCACTATTTAGTAAGATCTCTCAGTTTAACAACATGCAAATATATTTGTGAAGGAAGTGGTGAGACCGCATGGTGTTCCACTCTCAATTGTCTCTGACCATGATCTATGGTTCATTTCCATATTCTAGAGGATCCTTCAACATGCTTTGAGTACTAAATTTAATTTTAGCATGACCTATCACCCCCAAAATGATGGCAGATATGAAAGGACTATTCAGAAGCTTGAAGTTATGCTAAGAGCATGCTCTCTAGAATTCAATGGTTGATGGGATCAACATATCCCATCGGTTGAGTTCTCATACAACAATAGCATCCACTCGAGTATTCAGATGGCTCCCTATGAAGAACTATACAGAAAGTGATGTAGTACTCCAACCTATTGGGATGAAGTTGGAGAATGAAAGATACATGGACCAAATCTTGGTCAAGAGAAGACAGAGAAGGTTCTCATCATTAAGAAACAAATCAAAGCTACTCAGAGTCGGCAAAAGAGGTTTCTTGACAACCACCGGAGGGACTTGGAGTTCGATGCTGGAGATAATGTCTTCCTTTGAATATCACCATGGAAGAGAGTCATGTGATATAGGAAGAATGGGAATCTATGTTCAAGGTACATTGGCCCCTTTGAAATCACTGACCGTATAGGATTCATGGCCTATCATCTTGCACTTCCATAGAATATGACTCAGGTTCATGATGTTTTTCATGTATCACTTCTGATAAATACGCACCTAATCCTTCACATGTTCTAAACACAAAGGGGGTATATCTGGAAGATGATCTCTCTTATGAGGAGCTACAAGTAGAGATTATAGACCACATATTTAAGGTTCTACACAACAGGACAAACCACCTTGTCAAAGTGTTGTGGAGGAACCATATGTTTGATGAAGCTACTTGGGAACTAGAGGAGGCAATTAAGGAGAAGAACCATCACCTGTTTGCGTAAAGTGGAATTTCGGGGACGAAATTTCATAATGGGGGAAGAATGTAACAACCCAATTTTTTTCAATTGTAATTACCTTCTTATAAATATGTAATAAAATCACATGAAAACACAAAATAATGAACTATTAAGTGCTAAGTGACCATTAATCCTATGTTTTTGACTACTATGTTTGGAATTTCGAAAATCTGATATACATAGTTGTGTTCAAGATGATTTTTGGGGTCCAATAAGAAAAACCTAATTTTTAGTGAATAGTAACCTACCCTTATGAATACTACCTTAAAATTATAAATATAATTATGACTATTATGAATAATAAATCTTCCATAATAAGAGTACCCTTACCCATGGATAATTATATAAAATTTAGGCATCTTAGAAAGTGACAATTTGACTATAGTAAATGTTTTTGAAATTTTTATGTCATAAATAATTAATTTCAATTAATTAATTAATTTGAAAGAAAAATTATTTTCTTAAAATATGTTCATAAAATAAAAAATCTATGTCTTCTAGATTTTAGATAATTTTATAATACCCTAGGTAATTTTTGAATGCATTATAAAATCAATTTTAATTTTAAAAATGGTATTTCTCAAGTAAATAATGATTATAATTTAATATTAAATTAAAAATATTTAGAAAATTATTTTTCACAAACGGACTTCATTTTTAGATTCTACACGTCAAAAAATTGTTGGGGTGAAAATTTGGGATATTTCTGAAATATATGAATATTTTTATGAATAGTGAAATACCATAATTTCAAAATAAGCATAATAAGTTAATTATAGAGTCATGTATGATGTTATGATGATGTAAGCCCACTTGGTTCAGGATTATATTATAAAATTACTATTCTTGCTCATGGAAGTCCCACTATTCGTTGTCTTGTGGAGAAATAATAAATTAATGACTTTTATATTAACAAAACCCCTCTCCCCTCCACTATAAAAACCACCCTTAACACCCTCATTTCCTCACACCTCTCAAGCTTCAAGCCTTGCCTAAAATCTGCCCAAGAATCCTCCCTAGACCATTCCCTACGTTCAAATTCTTCTGGTATCATCAATATACTAAGCTTAGGCCCCTTGAGGAGGATCTCAAGGGGAGGATTCAAGAGGTAATTTATCTCCTACTTTCCCCTTAATTCCATTTCAATTTGGAGTTCTTTTCTTATTCACTCCCCAACTATTATTGTAAAAAACGAAAAGAAACTACAGTATAATAAATATACTAGAATTTTATTATACTAATGGTATATTATACCATCAAACCCCCTTCTCCTTTTCCGTTTATTTTATAAATGAAAATGATGTTCGTGAGGTGTTAATCTATCACCTTCGAGAATGACATGTTTTCTTATTTTCATTTCTACCCTAAGATCTGGTCATGAAACCATTTTTATGGTCGAAACAAAATAAATTATGTGTATTAATTAATATTTATGGTTCTAGAACTAACTTAGGTACATATTACTAAATTATTAATAAAAAAAAGTTTGTTGTGGTCGAAAAACCATCAAAATTAACTCAAAAAATCATCATTTAATTCTTATCTAGTGATTCATCAACATGGTATAAAATGTAATTAGTTATCATATCATTTTAACTTATGAAATATAATTAATAACATGTAATATTAGTTCTCTATTTTTACACAAGTTCTACCTGAACTTCAATTTTAGATTACAAGTGAACTGCTAAAGAAAACTGTAAAAACAAACTTTCCCAAACAATGTTTTTAAACCCTATAACTCATCAGAAGGCTCATAAAATAACATAATGAAACCAAAATTAACCATTTACATTTATAAAACGTTATTATGTTTATAATTAATGAATATAATGTCATTATACAAGACATTAATGTGAAGGAAGCATTCAGATACAATGTACAGGGAAATTCTCGAACCCAACTTATATCCTTCGGGTTCTCCATCGTTCACTCCTTTCAGATATGGTTACTCCCTAAAAATATTTTAATAATCATTGTAATTAATTTTCTTGTATATAAACTATTTTCATGGGTATTTATGTTAAAAAAAAATTTTCCAGAAGAAATATTCTTCTTATAACACTCCTTTTAGTTCTCTTTCAAGATTGACGGTTCTTTTAAAATGTATGTTATTCCCTATTTATTTTGAGAACCCAATGATTATGAATGTGTTATTGTGAGATGAAACCAATTCCTTTTCATGGTTTTGTTATGTTAATTTTTGTGATATGTAATTCATGGTAAATGATAATATTATGATGTGATGGGTGCGCCCAAAATTATATAGTGCAATATGAATGTTTAAATGTGACGGGTGAACCCTGAATTATACAACGCTCCAATGAATTGGGTAATGTGATGAATCTGACCTGTAAAAGTTAAATTATGTATGAAAAATATTCTATCATTGTTCACATGTATGTGTGGTAGTTTTCAACTAAGACATGATGTTTCATTATTATTCATTGCCACATTTCAAGTATTATATTTATGCTTTCTCTTATGTTCACGATATTTTTCCTATGTTATGATTATGATCACCCCATGATATGTTGTTCTTATATTTCCTCTTACTGGACCTCTAGATCATCCCTTTTTATGTAAATCATCAGGTGACTACATGTACAATGGAGAGGTCATGTTCCAGTAAAAATCAAGAGAAGAATAAATTGAATAAATGTTTATACTCGATGATGTAATTGTTATGTATGGTCCTAGTTTTCCCAAGACACTAAACAGTTAGATCCTCTATGTGTAATACTATTTTGTTGTTCATCATTAAAATTATATAATAGTAATTTATAAAAAGGTTTGGTTGCTATAATAATTTGTTGGATGATCTCCATGGATCTTGATTCCATAGGATTGAAAGAAAATTTATATTCCATAGTTATAGATTATAATAGTGGATTCTTTACACCAGTTTACTCTTCGAATCATCATTATGTAGGATTCCATTTTCCATACTGCCCCATAGATATATATTTCAAATAATTTTTTTGGGAATGATGTGATGGAATGATCGACGAAATCAAAAAAATCCATTGCCATGTTACCCTTGGGATTCTCATGGGACATGATATTGATTCCTTGGTCTTATATAAACCAAAAGTTTCCCTTTGTGGTATGATAATTTTTTTACATGGAAATATAATTATAGATGTGATACTTTCATGATCATATAAGAGGGTCATGATGTGTTTATTCTAAATTATTATACGGTATGACCGTGTTATATGTTTTACACATGAAAAGAAATAATTATATAATGAGAAGATTCCCTGATCCTCATAAATCCATGATGTTTTTCTAGGTACCCAATGGAATCCCAGATAGGTTATGAGATAACACTCAGTATGACACCAACATGGATAGAAAATTACATTTTTTAATGTTTAGTTTGTTACACTAGTATTTTATGCATTACTGCTTCCATTGTTTTACCAAGATTGACTATTGTTTATAAGGTGAATTGGTATGATGGTTGATCCACTTGGCTTGCATTACATTACATTCATAACTATTTCACAACTGATATAAATTTCACACTTATTTAACATATTATATACACTCATAATTTTTATATTTAACACTACTGGTGTCATTCTGAGTGTTATCTTATAACCTATTTAGGCCATCATTAGGTACCTGAAAACATCAAGGAATTTGGGGGGAGCGCAGAATGTTCCCACTATATAATGAATTATTTTTATGTTTTTTAGTATCAGTGGACAATACGATTGATCTAGGCTCATGATGGATGTTGGGATATATGGATTTTGGGTGTTTTATTTTGGATTAATTTATTTTACTAGATTACATTGTACTTATTTACCCACATAATATATACATGACAAGACACATCATTTTCATTATGAGATTTCTACTGTAATTGTATATATATATATAATTCATATCCATTTATATTTATTCTAGTGGATTTAATTAATCTTCTATTGAATGATATGTTTACTACTATTGTTTTTCAGTCTAACCTGAGGGCATTCCCCCCCCCCCCCCACATTATCACCCTTGGTATTCAATTCAATTCTTCTACCTTGGCCCATCATGGATGCGTGCATGAGCCTGTGTAAGAAACCAAATTTTGATTTCATTTAGTTATATCATGGCTGATAAATTACAAGAAAAATATTAAATATTTATAGGATAATAAAATTAATGTTTATTATTAAATAAAATTGATACGATGCATTCATAGAATCTAAAAGAAATATAAAAATAATGTGATATTGTAAAATATATTCTTACCACATTTGTTCCTATTAAATTTTATCACCTAGAAATTAATAACTTGGGATGAAACATCAATGACCATGAATAAATATAGATTCATTCTAGATAAATTTATAGGTTATTACATAAACCTCATAGAATTTAATAGGTTTCTAATAATAACTTTTTCACAATGGAATGTAAATTGATATGATATCCCAAACGTAATTCATATCATCATAAAAAATATTTTGAAACCATTAATATAATGGTTTTAATAATGGTATAAATTTATCAAAAATATTATTCATATTTATAATATTATATATTATAATATTATACATGTTACAATGTATTCACTAGTATTATTTCATTATTACCATTGTTTTGGGTGTTAACTTCTTTTTTTTCTCTTGCACGTTTTATCACAAAATTTCTTATTAATTTGTCAAATATATAGATACATAATATCTGTAATTATATTAATGTTTTTCATATAATGTTGAATTATTAGATAATTTTTTGGAATCAAATTTGAATATTAAACATGGAAACTGTATTGCATCACTAGTGGGAGAAGACAGGTTATACTTAAGCATGAGTGATGATAGCATTCCCTTAATAAGTGAAATGGTAAAGAATTTGATGATATATTAATTTAAAATAATTAATATCATGAATTATTTATAATATAAATTGATTATTTATATAATTATGACTATACATTTTAGTTGGTGATGGGAAAAAATTACATTGGTTTGTGGGGAGGTAGTCCTCTATATAAATGAGTGATGTCTTTATTTCTCCTTTCATGGGGAACGAGTTGGATAAAATAAATATTCCATTAACATAATGGAATATAATTATTTAGTAAATAATGGTTTTATTATTTTTGTATTATCAATGAATAATTGAGTGTTATAAAATACGATGTATAAAAAATCTCTTGGTAGTGATTATTACCTTCACTTAGAGAAACTTCCATAGGATCTACTACTAACGAAGAAATGATTAGTGATTTCGAAAAAAATAGAAAATGTAGATATTTATTTTGTTGAGATATTTTTTTAATGATTGGTTCATATATTAGTCTTCATTGGTTTAAAATAGCTAATGGAGGAGGTATCCATTTCTATCTGGGGGAGGGGAACTATTTGGAAACTACTATGAAATATCCAAGAAGAATAAAAAATGATAAAGTTATTACCATGAAGAATACATCCATATTACCATATATTTAGATTATTTTTTCAATAAGGCCTAAATGAATACATAATTTTTTTAAATGATTATTTTGAAAATATACAATTACCATTTCATTAAAATTCTCAGTAAACCACCTTTTTAATTAACAAAGGTATTTAATTTTAACGGTTTTTAATATTCGAAAAGAAAAAAATTATATTACCACATTTAGTAATATTAAATATTTTCATATATAATAAGTAATCCATTTTTTTCGAATTCAATTCATTTATATGTTAGAATGTAATAACAATATAAACAAGCAAATCTTGTAAAAAAACGGGTTTTCAAGAAATGTATTTTTCGATCATATGATGAACATATATTAACTATATGACTATCAATAATCATTATATGTATTTAAATAAATAAATTTATAAATATAATATCAACATTTAATTAAAATCATTAATCAATTAATATTACAATAATTAATTAAAATTGAAGGACATTATTTCTTAAAAAATAGTTTTCTGGAAAATATCAATTTTTCCCTCAAAATTATCATAACAATATATCTATTATTTTTATAGTCAATAATTTTTATTATTACAATTAGATTCAATTATTATATACATAAGGTGTAATATTTGTATAATATATTTTATATAATTAATAAAATCGTATATCTACGAGAAATTTAAAAAAATTATTATATATTTATTTTGACCAAGTCATTTAAATTAAACATTCATTCTACAAAATTTCAACTATAATAGAACAAAATACTAAAATATAAACTATATTATAGTTTTATTAAACTAAAGTTCACATACACTAATTTGTGATTTTTTATTATATAAGATTCTTACATATATAATATATGGTTCTTTTTTATAAATAACTTCATAAGTTTCATGAAATTTAATTGGATAAAATTTAATTCATTTTAGTGTAAATATGTAAAACTTATAATCAACAAATTAATCTAAATCCTACTCATTATGAAATATTTAATTTATATAAATTTTTTATTCAGGAGGTTTGAGGATGTTTGATGTGACTCATGACTCAAGTTAATATTCCTTAATTACATAACTATACATTATATGTTTTTTATTTCTCTCAACAAATTTCCCCATTGATTATATTAGATATTATTCTTTAAATTTATATTTTATTATTCAATTATTTTATAAGGCCATAAGTTTCTCACCATGAAAAATGATGAATGAAATAATCATTCATATTTTTTAAAAAGTAATTCTATACAAATTTATAAAAGGTATTAACATTTAAAATTGTTTTTTCATGACAACATGTTTCCTTCATATTTTTCTAAAAATATTAGTCATCACAATATTGTTATTTTAGTCTATTCCAATTTATATTCACAATTTTCTATAAATATATTTCCTTATAAATAAATGTACATCATACATAAAAGTGTCCATTTTTATTTTCATGGACAAATGAATATATTTGTGTTTACAAGAAGATGAGTATTATGTTATGTGTTTTATTGTCAAATGAATTATTTTGTTTGATATATTCATTTTATTGGTCATAAAAATTCTATAAAATCTAATTTTTGTCTGATATATGTCTTTAATGAATTGGGTAATGATTTCTTCACTTGTGAAAAAATTAGATAGGGAAATCATAAGAAGTTATTTAATTATTAATGGGATATAAAGGGTGATTATAAGATTGATTGTAAATATTATGTCCTATAAAACCACCATTTTTATTATTTTTCCTTTATTCTTCCTTATGAAATTATATAGGAGAATATTTTTATTCGATGAGTGTGTCCTCATGGGTTCAATTTTTTTATCTTTAGTTGAATCATTCTTAGTTTTTTATGTTTTTGCAATGAAATTATTTGATATTATTCTGTTTACAACCCTTATAGATATTTATTCTATCATCGATGTTTTTTAGAATTTATTTATTGTGTTTTTTATGAGTAATAATAATAATAATTTATGACTTTATTATAGTGTTTTTCATTAATAATGGAATTGTGTCATTTTATAAACATTTTATTAATGAAAAATATATATCAAGTACTGTTAGTTTATTATTGTAATTATTTTCTTAATCCATAAAAACACTAAAACTATAATTAATTGTTAACAAAGAAATATAAAATTTACTAAAACCCCTTAAATTATGGGAAGGTTAAAATCATGTATTGATTAAAAACATGGAATTAAATTTTGAATTGTGAAACTGAAAATTTCAAATGTAATTTTTTATTTATATATTATTTATTTCATTCATATCTCAAAATGATAGAAAATTTATTTAAATTTTAAAATATTTTACAAAATTCTCTAGTAGCATGCACAGGCTACAGAACCGTGTGATTGTATAATGGATGATAAAAATATATCAATTTATCATATTATATCATCCCACATAGTTTGTTATATTAAATATTGAGGTCATTAATCATTATAAATATTCAATAATTTTCATTAAAGAAATGTATTATAGGGAATTTTGAGATCTCTAACTCTAATTTGGAATATATAATCTGACAAATATTGATTCCAAGATAGCCAGAAACCTCATCCTTGTTCCCTTAATATTTTTATTACTTTATTAGAGAGATATAATATATTGGGGACGAATTCTCCCATTTCATAAATTTAAATCCCATCACCTAACTTCTTATTTCCAATATATCCCATAGAGGGTTTATTTCAGGTTGATGAATCCATAATATAGGTAATGTTTTATTTCTAGAGTCATACAATGTAGTTTTTAGGAATTGATATTGTCTTAGTAATTTTTTAGTATATTTCTTTTCTTTTTATAATATTAGGTAATACACATATATTTATTTATTATAAAATTTTTGGTTGATTTTTTTTAATTTAGTGGAAATAAATTATTAAAATATAAATTATTAGAGTCTTTTCATTGTAATTTAGTAGTCATTATTATAATTATTCATTTACTTCTCAAATCCTGCATAAAATTTAAAATTATAAAATTTATTTAATTTTATAAACAATAATAAAACTATATTTTATTCCATTATACCATTTTGATTTAAATAAATTATTATTGGTCAATTATTGATTTTTAAACGGGGACATAAAAGGTCGTAAAAACTTCTTTTAAGGATATGAAATTTTGGATTGTTAAAAAATTCCAATGTGATTATTTTAGCTTTATAAATAACAGACAAATTTTCTTGATGAATAAACATGAATTTATATAATATTTATATAGTGTGATTTTCTTGTAGATTAGTTTAAAATTAATTATATGATATGATTGTATGTTTACAATTTTATGTTATTTGATGATAATTATTAAATAATATTGATATTATACTTTATCAATTTAATTATGTAAAAATTATGACCTCTATTTATTTTCTCACATATTGTTTTGTATTATTATCTAACTAGATTTGGATTTATGGGGAGGCTATATAATAATAATTTCAAGGTGTGAATGTATGATCACATAAAAACATAGTTGAATGGTTCTATTTAGTCATGTCCTATATTAACCCAAAAAATAATTATTATTTAATCTATAACCCCATAGTATAAATTTGAAAAAAATTAGTACATAGTTATTTATATTTTGAATTACATTATATAGATTTCCAATTTTTTAAAATTGTTTTTATTATATAAAAATATTGTAATATTTATCTTATGGATTTAAAATAGTTTTATTTCATTAAAATAATAGATTTAATTCATATAATTTTAAAATATAAGCTGGGTATTAATTATTTATCAAAATCTATTTAATCAATTAATAGATCCTACATAATGTTTATACTATCAAAACATACATAATTTTGTGTGAATATATATCATGTTTCTTCTAACATTTTTAAGGGAATGGATCTAATGTTTTTATATAAATATCATATTAAAATATTTGAATATATAGAGGTGGTTACATATAAGGGTTGATAATATTCCATATACTGATATAGTCTTTCTTATTATTAAATTTAATTTTTGGTTTCATATTCAAATATTTTTTGTAAGGGTAAATTTTCTACACAATAATATCCCTCTTTTAAGTTACTCATTTATTTTCAATATATTGTGTATAATGATTATGAAACATTGATCACAAAATTTGTTTGATAAATTTGGATTATATATATTTTTAGAGTTTTTACCTAAGTTATTTATTTTTATAATCAATTTATGATCCTTTTAGTTTTCATATTAAAAAAATACATCGAATGAAAAGTATATCCTAAGGCCTCATTATGTTGTATTTATTTTATATAATTCAATGTTCTTATTTATGATATTTAAGAAACTGTGAAATCATCCAACACAAAATTTTTAATACTCATGGAACTTATGATACACTATTGAAATGTTGAATATAAATTATTCTAGGTTCATTGTTGACTAATGTATTTATCTATGATATTATTTCATTTAACCAAAAATATTTATAAATGTTATAAAAATTAAAACACTTATAACATATATCATTTCAATCATGTCAAAGAAATAAAAATGATAATCTTATAAAAATTAGCTGTCAGTGGTTATCAACCAGTTAATAATCATCACATAGTGTATTAAATGAAAAAACATGATATTTATAATGGATATGAGTGTTTGATGATATGTGATATATAGTTTTTCATGATTTCAATTCACATATCCAATTTAATGATAACTACAATAATTAATTATTTTAGTCCATGACATATGGTTATCTCAATAATAAAATTATATCAATTTTACAAAAATATATCCATCAATCATAGAGTTACATGATATAATCACAAATATTATAAATATATAACCCTATAAAACATTTTTTGGAAAGACAATATACACAACATAAAAAATTATGATATAATTAAACAATATTTTATATAAAATTTCAAATACCTCTCTCATGTTTATATAAATATATTCTAAAAATATACATCCTCATTCAAAAAAAAATTTTATATCTATTTTGATAAAAACATTCATCTTTTTAAATAATAATTTTAAAAAATATTTCATTTTTTAGTTTTATGTTGACTAAAGCATATAGTTTATTTATTTATTGATAATTATCATATAATTTATTTACATCAACCATTTATCCATTAAAATAATTAATATATAATAGTTGTGGATATATGATTCAGAGGATATAAAATTAATGAAAAAAAATTGTAAAATTTTATTTTAAAAGGATTTAATAAATGTATTTTGGTTAACAATAATGTTTATGTTTTTATTGGAATTTAATGTAAATTATAAAATAATATTATCCCTACACATAGAATAGAAAATATTGGGAATTTTGTAAATAGTAACCTACTAATATAAATGATTATCCAAGGTGAATATGTGGTATCCCATGGTTATATCGAGTTCGTAGGAGCAGTGGAAAAGCATACCCATGAGTAGGTATCTCAATGTAAAGGGAACAAAATTTTCAGACCATTGACTAAAACTCTAGTATAAAACATTGTATATTTAATACTATGAAAATATAGAATCTTATGAAAAATATTTTGTGTGATATACCATTTAATTCATTGAATTTTAATAGGAATTGGCCAAATATTTGACTCCCCCTTTTCCTGGACCTGTAATTGGATCACCACCAAAACATCTCTGTCACACACTCATGAACCCCCACCATCATCAATAATGGGATTATTTTAGCACACTTCTCACACTCAATTAAGAATCCTCAAACTACAAATAAGTTCTTTTTTCAAATACTTCCAAATGACTATCAATAAAATTAGGAATGTTTTTTCTTCGTGATCAATGAGGAAAAGTATGTCATTATGGGTAGCCACGTACTATTCAAGGAAACATTGATTTCATTTCTAAAAAATACAACATGTGTAGAAGAAGGTGAAACTACCTCCATTCATATAATAATAAATAAGATCACAACTATCCACAAAAAATATAAAAACATAACACTACATCAAGGAATAAAAACACATATCCACACATCAACAATGTATTGATAATTGCAAACACATCCATATGTCCTTACTCTAAATAGGAATGACCCCATACACTTAAAACAATATATTTCACCCAATTCTAGAGGGGACATTGTGATGATGAAATATTATCAACACATCTATTGTACATGTCGAGAGAATTCATTAGGGAAGAATATTTTAGTTATTTTTTTGGAAAAATAGAGAAATACATTAGATGATTCTTAGGTAGTTCACATCCAAAGAAATATTAGATTTCAAAGGAAACATACATGAGCTATAAATTAATTCAAGGAACTAAATTCAACCATATAATGTACCATTCCAATATGTTATACCACTACCATCATCTATTCATGTCATTCATCCATCTAGGTGAAACTAATAATACATTAACACATAAAAAGTTATTTCCACTACACTATGTGTTGATATATACTCAATTATAACAAAATAACTATATTATATCTTGTTTATTTAAGCCACACTCAAAGAAAATAAATTTTAGTTTAACCTTATATTTTACTCATCCATAATCATTCATCTACATAACATCATAGATACCATACAGAATCGTAAAGAATAAAACCAAAGAAGAATAAGAATTCAGTGAGTTGATTTGGATATATTACAACTCCCTCCGTATTTTATCATATAAATTATACAAGGATATCATTTTTATTTCAAGATTGATGAAGTTTTAATTAATGATTTTGTTATATATATATAATTTTTATAGTATATTTTTTAATTAGATGAAATTATTCCGGATTACTTAATCATTTATTGACTGGTTAATTGATGAGAGTGTGACAGAAATGTTCTAAGTGTTGAATCCATAACATAATAGTTGATTAAGGATTATTATTTCCAAATTAATTTGAATTTATATTATATTGTGGAAAATTAATCATTGAATTTGGAACAAATATACAATTCATAATGTATAATACAAACATCATTGCACACCATAAATTTGTGATTATGTATGTGGTAATAATATATGACTATTAAAAAAATTGGTTTATATGATAAATTCCATTAACAATACTCATAATATTAGGGACTAAACTAACTACCCAACAGTTGTCACACATTTATAAAATCACATGACTTTCCATGTTCGTTTACACTATTAATACCACAAAAAGTATCATTAAAAATAAATTACAAATATTCACATTTATATTTCGTATATTTAAAATAAATAATACAAAATAGATTTGAATTTTACATTATCTAATCATAAGTTAATATGTGAGTTATTAACCATATCACAATAATATACCTAGAAACTCACACGTAATAATGTATATAATCCTAAAATATTACAACACTACTTTACTTCCCTTTTATATATTGATAATGATTATGAGTTTCCAATTAATAACCATATGAAAATATTATCATATGAAAAATAATTGAATTTTCTCATTATACAGTAAGATGTTTTATAATCACAATTAATATCATTTATCATTAAAAATCCATATTATATATATGTGCTATAATAAATAACATGAAAATAACGTTTTCTATGAAATTGAATACTTATAAGAGACATGAAAATGCTTAATATCCAATAGATTAAAATAAATATTCTCAAATATAAAAGTAAATAATGTAAAATATGTGTGAATACATCACATATTATTAAACTATAAGAATAAATAACAATTAACTGATCTAATTATCTATGAATCACATATCAGTAATCTTTTTATAACCATACACATTCATTTAATTTCATATTGTGGACATAACATTAATACTTTCCATGCATAAAGGGAAAATTCGATACTATTTTATTAATACCCCCATATGATTATCTATATACATAACCACCCCTATTTTGGATATCTTATTTAATCTTTAAAGGGTGTTACAAATGATTGAAAGTTCACTATGATGGTGCATTTTTATCCTCCATTAATAGATATCACTATTAAACATGCACCCCAAGATTATAAACAACCCTTTACATGGAGTTCTATATATGAAAACGAATGGCTATCACTATAATAGGGATCACAATTGAGTTCCCTAAGTGAAACATATATCTCTATATGGGGAGATACAAACACCAATCATGGAATATTATTACAGAATGAATCATTACACTAATATTATTAACCAGAATGAACATATAGATTTGTTTATAGGGTTTAATTATCATTATACTATCACTATTTATCTAGCATTTATAAAAAACTAAAAAAATTTAACTTATTCTTTTTTTATGATTTAAACATAATATGTTAAATTCAAATGATTAATATTGTTAAAAATTAAATTTTATAACATGATAAAACTATATAATGGTAAGTAACTAATTAAATTAAAGAAAAGGAACCAATTATATAATCATCATTCATAGTATATATAATATTGAAGGACCTTAAATGTCCATATGTGTTGTTAGTTTTATTATATTTATCATAACAAGTTTTTCTTCATGATATAACCTATTAAACCACCATTTTTCCACATATTAAATTAAACTATCCGCTAACATATTTTATCACATAACATATTATAAGAATGAATATTTGGATAATTATATAATTATGATTATTAATATTTATGTTCACCTTGATGGAGATATTACTGAATATAATAAATGGATAGGAAATTATTTTGATATATCATATCAAACAACATACATATCTTGTTATGTGTCACATGAGTGTTATAAAATAATATTATATTACAAGGTTTAAGAAATCACATGTGGCGCTTTAAATATTTATCACCACTTTCAAAATAGTATATAGTTATCTCTGAGATTACTATATAAAAATATCATATATGTTATGATGTTAGTTAATCATATCATTTGAATATTATTGGAAGGAGGACAATCCATACTAAAATTTATGAAATCATCCATACAAAGATATCACTAATATACTTTTTTATACCATCTCATGCATGAGAGAATAAATGAAATAATTTTAATCCATGTTCATAAGTTGTTGATGAATTTCCATTAATAATAAAACATATGTTAATATTGATTTGAAATATATATAGCTTCTTAAGAAATATACAAGGAATAAGTATGTATGAGATTAGTGTGTGTGAATAATAAAAAATACCCTACAAATTTAGTCATCCGTAGAAGCTCGCTTTCAAAATTAAACTTATGTAACTATAGGAACTATGAAATGTATTTCAAATAGTGGATTTGAATATATTTATCTTTATTAATTATCATATATTTAATACATTTTAATTAAGTCAATAGAATGTATTAGTGAATAAAGCCTTATAAAAATATAAACTGTATACAAAAATTTATACAGTAATGTGAATGTGATAAAATAAATTATTCAATAAGGGGGGTTATTTTCACTTTAGTAATTTCAGTTAAATATAGAGAGGGTATTTTTTATTATTTATTTAATTATTTATTTTATTAATTTCATAAAAATGAGGAGTCATTTAAGAAAAAAAATAAAAATATTAAATAATAAATAGAATTTAAATCAATTAAATAAATATAATTGTTACAAAATAATAAAATATGTGAAATTAATAATTATTTTCTACAAAAAAATGAATTATTTAAAATGATATATATATATATAGGATTCTATATAAAAAATAAAATCAATGATTTTATATATTATAAATATTGAATATATATGATTAAAATAATATAAAATTTAATGTAAATTAATATATTCATTATAAATTTGTTACAAATGGGGTGAAATCCTTAGTACGTAGTGTTATCAATTTGTTAGGATTTTTTATTCTATGCAAAATGTTTATTTTATATTAGTAAATTAATGTTATAACAATTAATAAATAGTTTTTAAATATATTTTTATAAGATAAATTGTATAAAAATATATTGAAATTATTTTAATTTTATTTTTCTAGGAATGTAATGAGATCAAAATAAATCTTGTGTTTAAAAATACAGTTTCTCTAAAAATTATTTTACTCCACATATGCTTGTATACTAGAATAAATTACTACAAAATATAGTTATTGAAACATGTAAAAAGGATTCTATAATTTTAGTCAACAATATCATTATATCGTAATAAAATCAACATATATTTTTTAATTATGAGTAGTTACAATGCTAAAAAACATCTCACCATGGTATAATTTGGAAGGGGTGATGAGGGGGTAAACTAAGATACATGGATTCAATAATAAATAATACATTCATAAATATAATTTGATGAAGGGATTTAAACAATTCTATATTCAACCTATAGTATATTTTCATTCAATTATAAATTCCAATGAAGATGAATCTATCTTACATTAATGTTAGTGGTAATTACAAGGATGTCACTCCCTCACATATAAAGAACGCCCCATATTCTTTCATCTACAAACAACATGAGAACCATACAATGAACATGTAAACACTAAATACCATCAAAACAACTTTATACATGAAATAATTTTTATGGACTTCCTAGAAGACTAATCAGTGAAGCATTATGTATATTTCCAGAGATAATCCAATATTAAGGTATATGTTTTTTCCAAACACTTTCAAGTTACAGTCTTTTAAATAACATCCTAATCATTCATTACCATCACCATATAATTAAATTATAATAATTAATATTATTAAATATATATTTTTTAATTGTACAACCAATTTATCTCTCCCTTATATCAAATTGAAAATGGGAACAACACTCATGCCTACATTGGGACTATTGCATCAATGATAGAATGTTATTCAATTTTCATTACCATGTATCATGGTTGATTATATAGATATATTTAATTAAAATATGTATGAAATATATGATATTATTATCACTTTTTATAGATGAATTTTTATCTATTATCTTCATTTTAATTCATTGAAAAATGGAAATATCACTAATATATATGTGCAGCCTTCTACTTCCTTGAATTAATATAATTCATTTTTATTATCCTCCTTATATAATATATTATAAATTAGTATATAATTAAAGAAATATTATATTTTTGTTTTGAATAATAATTTAAATATTATTAATCTTAGACTATGTTGAAACGATTGAAACCAAAGATACTTATATTGATTTTAAAATTATACAGTAAACATTAAAATACAGATTTGAGATTAATGACTGTAAAAATATAAGTAACTAGAAATTATTTTCAAATGGTATAAAGTAAAATATGTTTAAATAGATTTTATATTATATATTTATAACGTGTTAAATATATTATACATGATTTTAGAATTTTTAAGAATGAATTCATGACTTATAATAATGGTGTTTATTAAAATCATACATTATAATGGGATTTTTCTTATTTCAATATTAATTGGGTGGATAATATGTTATTTGTATCATATTACACAAATATTTTCTTATGTTATGGATTGTTTTTTATGTTTTCAAGAATAATTCCTATTTTCTCACCCATTGGTACTCAATAATACTAAATGATTTTTTTAAGAGATGACCTTATTTCATATTTTAGGGAAATAATATATATATTCTATATTCATATAATTTAAATGTAATTTGATTATTATATTATATAACAAATTATTTCCTAATAAGTATCATATTATTATATAATTTGTTTTTAATTTTTGAAAAAATAACATATTCAATGATTTCCATATTGGATATCTATGTATTTTTTCAAATGTTTGGGAAGAAAGATATTAATTTTTTTAAATTGAGCATATCTACATGAATTCATGTAGATTAATTATTAAAATTATTCCTTAACTTGTTCCACTGGGATCTCATATGAAATAAAATTCCCAATGCTAAAAAGTTTTCATTAAAAAAAGATCCAATATAAAAATATTTTTCCCTTTTTATAAAAATAATATAAAATTTAATTTTTGATAATAATTTCATCTATGACCAAAATCATTAAAAGAATCATATACTTGAATATTTATTTTATCTAACAGAAAAATTATAATTATTTCCCTAGATAGATTACAATAATTTTATAAGGAATTCTTTAGGATTCACGTTTCTTTGCAATGGGTATATTTTATAATGATTAAATAATGAAATTTTTTGTGATCGTTTTGAACAAATATAAATTGATTTAATTATTTGATGATTTGAAAGGGATTTATTTATCCATATATTGAATCGAAAAAATTATGATATTTTAATTGAAAATATTTAAGGGAAATTAGTTGTTAACAAATCATTTATTGTACATTGTCCAGTATTTTTATGGGTTTACAGAGTTCACTTAATCCCCTCGAGGGATCTATCAACTATGTATTGTAGTAATGTGGAGTAAATCAAATGCAATATTGGATGATGTGAAATGTGCAATTATAATCAAAGATGTTATACATTACCAATGTAATTATATTTTATTCCACCATGTAGGACATAAACTTTTGTATTATTTTCATGATATTACCTTTTATCTCATGATTTATTATTTTTGACTCCACACTCTTATGTATCATGAATTTTTTTATGGAAATAGTTAATTCTAAGACTGGTGAATTATTTAATAAGGAATCTAGACATTGAAATTGGAGATGGTGGAGCACGGTAGTGAGACAAATGAAAACCCAAATGTGGGTGAGGTGAAATCTAAAGTTGATAATTCAAGGAAGAAACCAGATCAGGGATTGGCGGTGGATGATGGAATTGGTCAGAATGATTTCATCAGTCTCTACGCAAAAAATTATTCGTGTGCCTCTCATGAAATTGATGGTTGAAAAAAGATCTTTTTGGAAGCTATCAAGAATATGGGAATTGTCTAATTTCTTGATTCTGATTATTCATCCTCTGGAAGTATCATAATAAAAGGGTTCATTGTACATGTCTCTGGGAATTAAAATTTGGTTGAATAGAGGACTAAGCTAAGATGATTTTTGATCATTTCTTTGGTTGTGGTGCTCAAGGGGGTGAATCCATGGAAATTCAGGGATCTCACTCAAAGGATTTATGAAATTTGGGGAGTTTATTATTAGAAAATGACTGCAATGTATTGTGGCTTCTATCATATCATTTTCCCTTTAGATAAAATCAAGGGATGAGTATGGAGTCTTGTCTTGGTCCATCTACGGCATGACTTGCTCTGCATTCATGAATGGGATAATAACATCGATCCCAATGTAGTAAAACAACTTTTTCACATGTATGGATACAGGTAAGTAATCTGATATTGGTTTATTCCATCCTCATATTCTTTGGTACATTGCTACATCTGTTGGAAGCTTGATTGTTATAATGAGAATCCTTCTTTTTACCATTATGCTCAAATTCTTGTGGATGATGATATGGTTGCAACCTTGGTAGAGGAGGTACTATAGACTAGTCTAGATGATATCATCACATTGGGTTTTCTATATGAAAGAGAAACCACAATTTTTTCTTAACTGTCACTTCTTTGGGCATGTTGCTTCAGACTATAAAAGATATAAAATGTGTTATTTCAGTAATACTCTAGGGCATGATGATAAAAATATATAGGCAAAAGTAGGGAAAAGCTAAATCTCCAACTAATTTTGATCCTTCTAGAAAAAAGGAACCTCATGATTACCCACCTGCTAGTCCGCATCTGATTGCAGATTCTAGTGATGCAAATATGACACCTGATGTCCTGGATGACGGTCCTATGGTGGAAAATGTGCAAAATAACCTTGATGAAGATAATTCCCCCTTTGATGAATCTCTTATTAATGGTGATAATTTTTAGGCATTATAGTGCCTAAAGAATAGTGATGTTGATGGTCTCTATGTGATCAATCCCCTTATAAATAATCATATACATCTATTCCTCCTGATAATACAATTTCAATAGAATCTGCATCATTAGAGCTGATTATGATCTATGATTCTCTTATTCATGACTCTGCTCATGCTCCTGCCACAGTCACTTCTCTTCATGTACTTTCTAATCATGTTAGTGCAGCATATGATGCCTCACTTTTTGACCCATCAGGGGACTTCTTTTAGATTCAAACAAAAATTACTGCCAAAAGTAGTTTTCCTGCTGGTCTCCTTTCTTCTCAAGTTGATTCAGTTAACAGTTTCTCCCTGCTCAGTATTGAGGATCATATTAAGGATGATGATTTCCCTACTTCTACTGATTATGACACAGGTAAATCTATTGACCATAACAATACTATCTCTAATAAAGACACAATTCAACAAAAATACAGGCCAAACACTAGGAATATATCATAAAAATGAAGATACTCTTTGGAACTGTAAAGGGATTGGAATCAACCCCATGATCTGATCCCTTAAACATGTTACAATGAAAATAGACCTATGTTATTTGGAATTGCATTACCAGGGATGAAATTTAGGAAATGGAACTCGTTTAAGTGGGACTCTATGGGTTACTCTTTTGTTTCAAACAGTCATTTTGATTCGAGGACTGAATCCTTGTGGGTTTTAAACCATGACAATGTTTGTATTTGATCTATTTAGGTTGATTTCTATTCGGTAACTATTGCATGTAGTTTTGGTAAAGATTATCTTTCTATGACATTTATTTTTTCCTCAAACCTGTATATAAGTAGAAGAGAATTATGGAAGAATTTAGTTGATATATCTGAGAATATGTCTAATAGCTGGGTTATTCATGGGGACTTTAATACTATCCTAAGGCCCGAGGGAAAAAACTGTGTAAAATTTTTGTCATATCTCAACATTTTACCATTCATCTTGCATTGATAAATGTGGTTTTGCTGAGGTACCTATTTCTATATATGATTTTACTTGAAGCCTAAACATTATTCATGGGAAGAAAGCAAGTAAATTGAACAGATTCTTTGTGTATGTGGATGAAAGGAATGGGGTGATTGATGTGTTTTGGATATCTCTATTGAGATTGCATTCCAATCATTATCCTATACTCATGGATGCCTATTTTATCATATTAAGGTATGCTCCTCATCTTTTAACTTTATTAATTCATGTCTAGTTATACTAGGCAATAGAGAAATTGTGCTGGATGCATGGGAAACAGTTTTCTCAGGTAGCCCCTCTTATGTCATATAATGTAAGAAAATATTAGTTAGGAATTCAACGCTTTTTCATTGTATTAAGTAGGGAAAATGTTCTGGGGGAAGCCTGAATGAAATTACTATTGATGGAAACCAATTCTACTCTGAGAATGACATATCAAATGTATTGAAGATTTATTTTGAGAAGCTATATTTAGATACTAGAAATTATAAAATTGATAAAATTATTAGGAGTTTTGATCCCTCTATTGGGGAGTAAAAAAAATAAAATTCTTGTTGATATCCCTTGTGAAGAGGAAATACATAATTCTTTATTCTCTTTGAATATAGATAGTGTTGTAGGTCCTGATTTATTTACCAATAAGTTCTTCATATTTTATTAGGATGTCATTCATCTTGATGTTGAAACTGATGTGAATGAGTTTTTTAGATCATCTTGTATTCCCTTTGAAATGAATGCTAATTTTTGTTTCTTTAATTCGTAAGGACAATTCTCTTGATATCAAAGACTTTAGATTGGTTGATATTGGGAATACAATAAAGAATATAACTAGTAAGATCTTGGCTAAAAGATTAGGTAAGATTTACAAGTAGCTCATCTCGTTTAATCAATTTGGGTTTGATCTAGGGATAAATATACAAAACTTCCATTATACTGCCTCCTACTATGTTAATGCTATAATGAGAAAGATAAAGGATGGAAATATGGTATTGAAGATTGATATCTCCCATCCCTTGACACAATCAGATGGAGATTTATATTTACTACCCTAAAAATTCATAGGCTCTTTTAGAAATTCAATGGGTTGATTAGATACATTTTAAATAGTGATAGGCTCTCTATTATGGTTAATGGTTCCCCGAGTGGTTTTTTTTGGTGTTGTAGAAGATTAAGACAATGTGATCCTTTTTCTGGTATGTGGTTTTCCATTACAAAATATTATTTGAGTTGGGGTCTCACAAATATGGCTAATTTTTGGTGGTATTAAAGGATGAGAGTTGGGAGGGATTTATGCACCCCATATCAATTATTCTATGCTGATGATAGCTTGCTCTTTGGGAGAGTAGATAAATGCACCATCTCTTGTATTAAGGTTATCTTCTCACACTATGAAGAGGTTGTAGGTTAGGTTATTAGTTAGGAAAAAAAACATATGTCATCCTTGGTGGAGGAATTGTAATTTCAAGGAAAAACAGAATTGCTCGTATGTGTGGAGTTAAAAGAGGATCTCTACCATTTACATACCTTGGGGTACCACTTTTCTAGGATAGAGTTATGAGATTTCATCTAGAAAATAGTGCTTTGGGGATTAAAAATGAGCTTTCATGATTAAAGGAGGAATGTTTTTCATAAGCAGGAAGAACCTATTTGGTCAACACAGTGATAAAATCAATGTTTTTGTAGTCTTTATCTTTATATAAATGGCCTAGAGGTCTTATCAAGGAATTATAAGGAAAAATCAGAAACATTATATTGACTGGGTCAATTCATGAAATTAATCTTACTACCATATCCTAGAAGGACTGTATCCAACATGTTCATATGGGTGGTTTGGGAATCAAAGATATAAGGATTTTCAATGAAACTGTGGTTAAAAAATTCATATAGAAGCTTATATCCATTATTGATCAGTCTCTATATTTTATTTAAAATTAGTTTTTTGGGAAACTTCATATATTTTATGTCATTTATATCAGTTCAATTATTTATCCTACTCTCAAAAAGGATTATGATGACCACATGGACTGTTCAAAATGGGTGGTGTGTAAACAGTCACATTTTAACAGTTGGACTACCTCTTGTCTATCTCGGCCCATTAGTGATGATATTTTTCATCCATCATCCCAAAAAAATGTGCCCATTTCTTGATTTTCATAAATATCCATATCTCAATGGGATGTTACCTAGTATTATTCCATTGGAAATATCAATATACTAATTCAATGAATGTGATACTTTGGTCTTGATTCCCAACATGCTTGTCAATTTCATCATAATAGAGTGTTATAACAATATTTGTGTTGTCTCACTAAACACACCCGATTGGGTCACTAATTTTTAAAATCTTTCATTACTCATGCTCACTCAATTTTAATTAGGAAAATTTGGAAGCATAGGCATCCACTACAAGTCAACTTGTAGTACACTAGGCTCTATCTGGATTCGGCCTATATATTCTGTTTATAGGTGGATGAATCTCTTTCACATAATTTTTTATCTCGTAAATTTTCATACATGTTATGGCATTACATTCAAGAGATTATTTGTTGATCTACCAACACCCAATCTGTTGATGGGTTGTTATAGTCCATCTGTGGGAGTGAATGCAGTGTGTTGGATTGGTTTCTCCTACTTGCTGCCTATGGCAATGTTATCTCATTCACATGGAAGTCAAGAAATGACTTTATATTTAGCAATGTCGAGCCATAATTTCATAGTGGGGATCTGTTCTTACATCATGCAATTCAAAATTCATCTAACATTAACAGTGGGTCCATGAAAATTGATGTTTGTGATCTGGTTTTATTGATGTTACTTGGTATAAATAGAATGATGAAAAAGAAAACAATGATGAAGTATGTCTGACTGATACCACTCATTTCCATTTGGATGAAGGCCAACATTAATGGAGTAGCATTAGAAGCACCAGGTCCTTGCGGATGTGGTGATGTTTTCCAAACTTATTGAGGATTTTTGAAAGGTTGTTTTTATCATTATATTGGTAATTTATATGAAATTGAAGTGGAGATGTGAGAAATGATGAAAGAAATAAGGTTTGTCAACCACTATGGTTGTAATGACATTTGGATTGAGTCGGATTTGACTGTTATAGTCCAGATTCTTAAATATTGATCAAGTAATATTACATGTATAATGTTAGCAGCCTGGAGTGACTTCCTTCGCTTACAGAATTGTAATCTCTTGAAGCCACACATGTCTACCGATAGGCCAATCATGTTGAGGTTGCCCTTTAGAAGAGAGAAATTTAGGAGGATAGTTCTAGTTGGTTTTTTTCACTTCTTGAGTAGTTTATTTTCCTTGCTGAAGCTGATTGTGATGGTGTGATCCATAATCATCCTCGTAGATTTTCTTCGTGATGCCTTTTTGGGTAAATTAAAATTTTTATTATATTTTAATGGGAGAACGCTTTCCAGAATCCAGATCTTCAGAGTAATATTGATTATGTTTTTATATGTTATGATCATATTTAAATACCCATATTATATTTCCATAATCACTTATTACCCTTAATTGATATTTCATATGTTTAACTATAATGAAAATCATAGATCACCATTTCATATGATTCCCTTTAAATATGTTAAATGTGAAATTTCACTAGGATTTTAGAAATAAGGGTACTATGTGACAATAAAATTGTTGGTCTTATAGAATATCTTTTTAGATCATTTATTTTTCGATCTTGTCTATATAACCCAAATCCATTATGGTTTTAGGGAATGTATTTCTATTAACTTTATTTAATATTTTTCTGAAAGGATGTTGCATTTATATATATATTACATTGAGAAAATTAGTGTGTTCAGAAGTTGTATTTTCTATATTTTTGACATTATTTTTTAGATATTGAGAGGATAATACATATGAAAACATTAAATAAACCATTTTGGTATAGAATTAAACTATTTTATTCTAGGTGGACATAAATATCAAATAAATTCTGGTACTATAAGAATTATTTTTTATCATATTATTTATCACATTGATTATTTATTCTCTACCAAACCACTATGTTTTTGGTTTTAGATTAATGGTATAGTGAGGTAAAATAATTTGAATAATGAATATGAATGGTAATAAAATTAAATTATCATGAGAACTAAAATTGGCTAAGAGATATGATAAAAAACATCATGAAAATTATTTTGCAAAACTCTCAAGATATGAATAATAATAATAACACTTTTTGATATATTTAATGACCAATGAAATGGAAATAATTCTATGGATTCCTTTATGTGAAAATATCTATCTTCATTCAGTGGGTACTCGATCAAACCAACAATACCATATAAAATATATTTCACATTATCAATTTCATGTTCTTTTAGAAGATGTTTTTTGGATATGTTTCATTTTAAAGATGAATTTAATTAATGGTGGTCACATATCATGAAAATGAGGAAAAATTAGTATTTTGACACCTATAAATTAGAAGTTTATATCAAGGTAATTTTCAAAAATATTTTCCCTTAGCTAATCAAAATGAAAATTTATAGAATTCTTAAAGCTGAAATAGACGGATTATAAAGCCATTATAAACTAAATGAGTAATTTTATAATTCTTTAATGGTATTCAAAATGTATTATAATCGATATATGAAGTAAAACTAATAAATTATTTAGTTAATAAATAGCATTTATAAGAACATAATTTAATATAATAAACATTAACATTTAAAAAAATCATCTAATATGACCACAATATTGAAATAGAAGTTATAGACAACTATAATTATTGTGGTAGTGCGAATAATAAGTTAAAGATTATATTTTCGATAAATGTTTTGAATTAAACTATGGATGAAGGAAAAATAACCCCCCTTCGAGCAAAAAATTTGTAATGAAAAGTAAAGGAAATTTATATAATGGAAATGGTAAATGATTCCATTTTGAAAAATGTGTCCATCTATAAAATGTATTTTGAAGATAAATGATATTTTTTTAAAGGATGAGAACAATGATAAATCTAATTATCCAACCATACTAACTTACTACAAATATAATGATTGAATACATTACAATAAAGATCACCTGGCACTGATAGTTAAACATGATAATCGATGTCGGAAACCTACAAATACAATGGAAGAAAATAGATGTCCAATACAATGACTATTACTAAAAGTTAGTCATGAATTTTTTTAAATATTTACTTCTTTTCCACATTATAACAAAATATTAATTCCTTGATTAATTATCTAACCAGTCATTAATATATATTTATTTTATAGGAGTATCACATCACATCGTTAATTGTAACTAATTGATTTATATGTGAAAATAATGAGTTGTATAATGATGGTTTCTCATAAAATTAGATCGAATCCAATAAAAATATTTAGTATTTTTCTTCCTTTAAATCATTTTAATATACCTCTAGTTGAATTTGACGATATTTTTATATTTAATTATCAATATATTTTTAGATCCAATATCCATTTTAGTGGAGGGAAAGTCAAATTCTAAATTCCAAATCAACCAATTATCATCTATTTCTACTATAGTGAACATGAACATAATATAGAAGTTATTTCAATTATATGTTTATTACATCATAATCATGTTACATATTGATCTCAAACGGATGTTGAGAAATAGATTGTTGAATATATTTATATGTTAATGAATGTTAATATGTATTTATTAAAGAGTTTTTTAGTCTTCCCTAGAATAATGATTTTGTGTTTTAAATATGATTTAGGCCTTGTGTTACACAAATTTAAATGAATATTTATAGAATATTCCAAATTCGGATGAGGGAATTAGTTAATCTACTCGTGTATAATATAGAAATGGATTAATACTGACTAGTGAATGACCATGTGATGAATTGGTTCTTTTTTTGTGTGGAATGTTGGTTCAACACATCATTGCATTGATAATTTGAAATGTATAAATTACCATGTAATGAAATTTTATCCACTTGACCATATTTATGATTTTATTGATCGACTCTATGGAGATCAATAGTTTCTATTGATTGACCTTTGATCCGAATATCATTAGTTATTGGTCCAAATGTAGGATATGCCCAATACAACCTTCTGTATGAGTTATGAACACTGTGAATATAGAGTGATTCTATTTTTTATTAGTACTACCCCCACTATATTCATGGATTTAATGGAATGATTATTTAGATATTACATTAATTTACCTTTTTAATTCCTTTAGATAATATTTACATGTATTCTATGTGAAAATTATTACATGAAGATAATTTAAGTATTTCATCGAAGTGAATTTGGAAGGAGTAATTTTTTGTCAATTATATAAAATATGAATTCTAGATATAAATTCTATACTATATTATATAATCATAATCATTATTATATAAATAGATCCATCCATGATATAATTTAATCAGAAATTCACCATGCAGTCTACTATAACTATGTTTCATTTTGTTATGGATTCTCTATAATTATTTATTCTCTATGTAAAGTTTATCACTGCTATAAAAAAAATAATGAAGTTAACATGGATGAGAGATATTTTCCTTAAAATATATAAATTTAAATAATAATTCAATGAGATGTAGAGAATGGTCGTCTTTGTATATTTACAATATATAAAAAATATTCGAGTTGTGATGTTGATATATAATGCTCCATCAAAAAAGGTATGTAGATATGTTCCCATGAATAATTACATTCTATTAGCTCATTTCTCATTGAATTTTGTGATCCAAGGGGGATTTTACCCATCATAGGTTTTGGAGGAGGAATTATAATTTTCTTCACTCCTTATATGGAGGTATAATGATTACAGTTAATAGTGATATATATATATATAAATCATAAAATATTTCAATGTGAGTTAACATATATCCGTGGAAAACCCACCACTAGATTGATTTGGAGTTATAAATGACTATTATATCACAATACACTACCATCTGGTAATGGTGGGCAATGTGGATGATGATTTTAGTAATAAAGATCCTTATAGAATATCGATGATGATGAATGGAAAAGATCTAAAATATACTTATTTTCTTACAATAAACGTTTGAATCCTGAGTGATGTAGTTAAATCCTATATTTATTGAATTAAAATTCAAAAATAATGTCATATGAGGAAAAAATTGATGGATATAATAGATTTTAAGGTACAAATGAAGGTATATAATGTTTTGAAGATCAAATTATATCATGATTGGATGATAAGATTTAGGAACTGTATTTTTGTATATTCAATAATGTAATTAAAAAATGATATATTAAATGTTGAACATTATTCATATTTATATACTAATAGAAGAAGTACAATAAAATATTGAGATATAAATGATCAGCTTTAATGGGGTAATATGTTGGTGTTTTGAGGGTTTTTTATCTCGACGCCAAATTTGACATCATGATAAAGATGGTTGTAAAAGATATATTGGTATAATGAAAACATTACCTACTTCAATATAAAAATTTTAAAAAATAATAATATTTTTTCATATGAATCCCCAAGAGATTTATATGCTGTAATATTATTTGATATGTAGTTTAACATATTAGAAAATTATCTCATTTCATTCATATTAAGGATAATTGTTTCCTTAATAGATAATTTGGAATAATCATTAATGTAACTGTATTGTTTCAGGGAGTACCTCTGTAAATGTTTTCTTTTGAAGGTTATAGTTTAACCATTATGATCATAAGACATTTCCACTATGAATTGAATACTATGCTAATCATTTTTACAAGATAATATCATCATCTAGATGACCATATAAAGAAGACTAAGATATACAAATACATTTCCTAATGGATATCAAATGTGTTAGAGAAAAAAACCATCATATTATCGAATTACCTTGTAAAAGTTTCTTTCAAAAATCAAATAAGATTGATCTTATTAAATCATTATTTGGAATGAAAATAAAAAAAACATTATATTAGTATTATGTTATGAAATAAAATATATTGGGACCTAAGATAACAAAAAAATGAAAGAGAAGATTATATCTATTTAGTATCACATTTATGCATCCCATCGTTGACTGAAATGTCAGGTTCAAAATCATCATTAATAATAAGAGATCGAGGATGGTGACAAGGAATTACATTTAATATCTCCTTGGATGATGGTTTTGATTTTTCAAGTGAAGGAGTTATTGAGTCCTATATACATACTTAACTAGTGAGATTATTGATGAAAGATGGATAAAATCTTATCCCACGGTGTTTCCACTAAACATATACCACATTCATTATAAATTCAATGTAACATTTTTTAATATATAAATACCTGATACTTAACATGTACTAAATCAATATATTTTAATTATAGATAATGAACATACAAATGAGTAATAATTTCATGAGATTTCATACCTACGTTACAATGTTCTTCAGAATTGGACCAAAAACATAGTAAATGAATTCTATAGAATCAATGAAATTGTGGAAGTTATATGAGTACTGGAGTATGTAATAAATTATATTAATATCCATTATTTTCAACCTGAGTAATATAATTTTTATTATGAAATTATTATAAGTTGTTATAATATAATGAACAATTATTTTTATTGATATTTAATTATAATAACTTTTATGGAATTCAAAGGTTATTATGCATGAAAAAGAATGTAGACATGAATAATTATTTATTAAATTATAAAATTAATTTCATTATTAGATCTTTATGTTAAACTGATAAAATAAACAACTTCATAAAAATAAAAAATTCAATTGTTGATATAAAATTTATTCCAAAGAGTCTTCTCTAAACTATTTTTGGAAATATGCATTATTTTTAATTTCATAGTTTTAAAGAATAATAAAATTAAATAATTTTTTTAAATTTATTAATTAGATTTTATGGAAACATAATGACATTTGGGGAAAAATTAATTAATTATAAGAACTATTAGTCCTTTATATTATCAATAAATTAATTTTTTTTGTTTAAATCCATTATATCATTTATATATAATAAAAAAGGATTAATAATGGTTGGAGTGTCAATAATGTGTAATAATATTTTCCATGCATGTATAAAAACAAATTATTAATCACATGTTGGTATATAGAATTTTTAAATGAACAAAAATAAATATAATTTAAAAAGATAATTTTTAATAACATTTTTTATTTACAAAATTTTTTATAATAATTTTAATTTGAATTAATAACTTTTGATAATTTTTTTAATGAAATGTGTACTTATTATATTCAATAAATTAAATTATAATTATTATAATTTATATTAATTATTATGATATGGTAATAAAATACTTTTTTTATTTAAAATAATTTCTTATAAAAAATATTTTTTACACTATTTATGGATATATTAGAATTAATTTTTACCACATAAAAGAAATGAATAATTTATAATTTATTTGATATTTTAAATCATCATAATAATAAATATTTATTACAGTCATCATAATATTAATCAATAATAAATAATTCAATGAAATAAATATAGTAATCATGTTAAGGGATTAATAGGTTAATGAGGGTATTAAACTAATTTTTATTGATTCAATTGTCACTATAAAATGTATATATCTTTTTTGTTTTATTGGATTGAAATATAATATTTCTTATATTATAATATTTGGAAACTTTTCCACATTGTCAATAAAATAACATCAAGTTATTTTAACGATAACTATATTTTCAACGCTTCCACTCCCCTCGCTAATTAATGGTTACCTCATCTTGGAAAATATTGACACCGTAATGCCACTATAGATTGACTCGTGTCATCACAAATAGCCATTGAATGACCTTATACATGATCTATAGATTAATGTTCTCTAAAGAGTTCCAACCATGAGTCCTTATGGTGTTTTTCAACAGAGATAATGCTAGTAATAGGTGTATGATTGTACCAATCAATTGCAAAATTATTCATTCTTTGAAATATTCATATAATTCTAAAAAAATAATATAATTATTTAATTATATTAAAAAATATTAAAAAATATTTTTCTTTTAATGATCCATCCATTTTAAATATCATTTCTATCATTGGAAAATGCGGGAATTGTTTTTGCATATGTGAGGACTAGTACATCAAATAAGTGTTGTATTTAATTTTTCATAACAATCCCTTATTAATTATTACATAGATGGATTTAATGAAATTTGTTTTATGAATGGTGTAATTATTATTATTTAATAGAATAATACGATTTATCTTCCGTTATTCCAATCCATTAAAAAATGAAAAAAAAATTCATGCTTACGTGAAGACTACAAACTCCATGAAGTGATGAAATTTGTTATTAATAACCTCTTAATATGTATGGTTATAATTGTGTATATAATATAAAAATTTCATATATTTCATGAAATTATAGATATATAGTTTATTAAACCATGAACAAAATTCACAAACTCGAAATACAAAACAAAAACATTTTTGAAAATTAAAACACTCTAGGAAAAAAATATTATTCTTAATGAAGATTTATTAATAAATGACTGACTATAAATTATAATAAAATTATATTGAATATGATAATTGTGGTTTTATTTCTGGTATGGATGTATGTTAAAAATATTATAGTATAAACTATTATATAGTTTCCATGATTTATCTCAGGAAATCATGTATGGGTTTATGTTAAAATTTTACTTTTTATAAGGACTGGTTACATTTCATTTTCCAATTAGAGAATATTCTATTATTTATCTACTAAAAAACATAAATATTATTTTCATATCATTATTTCAGGTTATTCATGCATTATATGAATTTTACAAAACAACAGTTTTTAGAAACAGTGATATAATATTTTTATGAAAGTAGAATTTATTTCTTTATTTAGTTTTCGGGATATTTTATTTATTGTCCATATTTGATAAATGAATGATTAATTTTTTCTAATAAGAAAAATTAATAATTAGAACAATTTTTCAAAATATATTTTGATTTACTTAACTCAGATAAAAAATTACTCAATACATTTTTTTCAATATGGGTTATATTATTTTTACAATAGTGTGAAATAATGTTTTTTATTGTTTACCAGATGAATATATTTCCCAAATTTAAAGTTGGTTACTTGATACAGAGACTCAATTTGAAAAATATTTTGTATTATAATGAATTTTTTATTCCAAATTTTTATTATTTTTTAATATATTAAATTACAAGGTTTTTTCCGTATGTTTACAAAATAATACTATTAATGATTTTACAATGTTATCTTTCATATATTTTAAAATCCTTTGGGTATTCAGATATGTTTTGGGGATTTCCTCTAATAATATCTTCCATATTATTTATGTTTATAGATTATGATAATGATACCATAAAAAATATTTCTCGTTTATATCTCATTGGTTACTGAATCTATGATAAAAATATGTATTTTATTATCTTATGGAAGAAATATATTTAGATTTAAATATTTCATGCATGGGCCTAAATTTATATTGTAATATAATATATTAGGTAAGGTTTTAAATATTAATAGATAATATGAAATGGAATAGAGAGATATCATAATCAACTATGGACCTCTTTTTATTATTTTTATGACAATTGGGAGTGAACTTCATCCACTACTGGACACTGTACACTATGTTTATGGGAATAAAGAGTGAACCCAATCCACTGTGAGTCTCTTTATACTAAAACATAAAATATTTCACAGTGAGACATGACTATGAAAAATATTTTATATACTTATCTATATTTTAAAAACTCACGTCTTATGTTTATGATATTATCTCATGGATCATGGTGGATTAAGGATGATTACACCTTCTTATGACTAATGTAATTTTTTTTACAAATACATCTTTCGTGACACATAATTGATGGTAAGTGAAATGTTTTATATTTTTCTATGAGAAACTATTAAGTTCTAATACCATTATAATTATTTTATTCAATCTTATCATGGTCAATGGATATTTCTCTTGTCTACACTAAATGATCATATGAGGTCACCCATTCTGGCAGTTCAGTTTCCCTAGGTTATTGAGAATGGTTTAATGTTTTATATATATTTGAACTATAATACATTTGGTTAATATTGTGGGAGATATTGAATATAATTCATTAAATATATTTTTATGTACATAGTATCAAAAGGAACTATTAATCTTCATTTCTAAGGAATATAGTTTTTAGAGATGTATTAAATATTAATCTAAATTCAATTAATATTTATTTATGAAATTATTTGAATGATGTAATATCATTTTGTTTTTTTAGATTCAAAAAAAAATTAACTTGATTATTTTTTTGACCAATGGATACACCATAAAGGGTAGAACACATTGGTCACACCTAAGGGATCATTACCAAACCAATATGATTAATGACATAAGAATTGTAAAAATATGATCAAAGAAGTATGTTCAAAATTTTATATATACAGGTATTTAGTGTTTCATATCATGGTGATATTCAGAAATAAGTATCTATTTTATTCCGAAATATTGGTCATGTGTTTTAAAAGTGTGAAATTCATTATGTGGTATAATTACTATTCAAAATAATTTGATAAAAAGAATTATTTTTAAAAATTATTATATTTATATTGTGTTCACATAATAGTTTCCATAATAAAAAAATTATATGATCAATAAATTTTTTCTTGGATTACAATATCTTACATTGTAAGTTGTGATAGGATTTTTAAATACAAGAATACATATTTTGGGGTATAGAAATTAATTTTCCTTCAATTTTTCATACATATGATATAATGATATGGGAAATCATAGATAATGATTGTGTTGATACATTGATGCATTATATAACATCATATAGTTATAGTTCTATGATGTGTGTCATTATAATAGAACTCCCAGTTTCCAATTGGATATCATACGTCATTGTTTATATTTCATAATATATGATTGATAATAATGCAAGTCCAAGAATTCAATAAACCTATATTGTATGTGATTGATTTTGTTTCTTTGTCAATACTGAATTGAATTATTTAGATTAAAACCTCTTTACAATATATAGAAGAATTTACATAGGTGAATCTATTTATTTAATATTGATATTATAAAAAATGTTATAAAGTTCATATAATAAAATATTACCTATTGAGGAAAAAATTAATAATTAAATATTCATTGAAATTATATGTTAAAAGGAAATAATTTTTGAAAATATATATAATGGCTTCTAATTCAGTTGAATATGGGTTATAAAAAAACTTGAGCCATCTTTGTAACCATTTTTAGACCATAAAATAATGAAAAAATTAAATTTCATCTATATGTAATATTATAAATTGTTCAGAATAAATAATTTTTTATTTTACTGTTATAGGCCTTATTTAATAAAATTAAGTTAATAAAATGAAGAATAATATTGATAATTGATTTGATCAAGGATTAAATGAAAAAAAATGTGTAATTTTATAATTGTTTTAAAAGTATATAAATATAAATTTATATATGTTGTTTATGTTTCAGATATCATATATTTAATGTATAAATAACATAATAGATAATTTAATTGTGTTCATAATGTGGGGAATGTAAAATTGAAATATTTATTTAGTTAAGTAATATTAATATAGAATGTCTATGTTATAATGTGAAAAAATTTCAGTATTTATTAATTTTTTATAAATTTTTACCAAATTAATTGATATAAATTTTTTAATTTAATATCAATCATTATTTTCTTAATTCATGAATATAATTTCCAAATAATTAATATATGTATGATTAATTTGAATATTTTAACATAAATTAAATATTTCGGAAGCATTCCCATAATGAGTTACATGATATGTGTGATAATTGATGTTTTTTATTTAATTTTCCATAAATTGGGTTATAAGATTATGTTTAAAAGGATATTATATATTATACAAAGTATTATTTAATATTATGATGGTATTGATATTTCATGTGTAAATTTACCTTTATTGGATAAAATTGTGTTAGAGAAGTCACTTTCCTTAAGGGATAACCCTTGTTTAGAAAAGTAGGGATAAAAATGACATTAAATAAGATATTATTGACATAAAAATATTTATAGACATTAAATGAATATGTATGTTGTGCCTAACATAAAGGATTCATGACGTTATGTTTAAATATAGTTGAATTCAAGTGTTTTTACGAATATTTGTGTTATTTAAATAATTATAAATCAATATTTTCACGAACCAGGCCAAGTCAACCCCGAACTGGGAACCCGAGTTGATCCGTGGGATGGCCCGAAGGGCTTTCTCGATCCCCACACACTATAATCTATTATTGGGAATCATCAGAGTAGACAAAGGAATAATTTATCCCAAATATAACCATGTATGAAAATCATGGAATGAAATGGAAATCCCAATATAAATTTATATAAAATTAATCTAACAACATTTATACAACAAACAGAAAATACTACTAATCCAAACAACTCATCCATCCAAACCTTAAAACCCACTAACTACAGATAACCCTACTATTCACACTCCAATAAAATGGTCACACATCACTCAAGGTGATCTAACTCATGATGAATCCTTCACAAGGGCTAAAATCAGAAAAGAACTATAGTCATGAGTATTAAAACACAGTAGGCTTTCTGGATAATATATTCCCAATGAACATCCATTAAAATAAAAGAAACATCCACTTTCATGTTTGACATAAAATATATAAAAGAATGGTTTTCTACATGTTTACTCATATTAAAATTGAAACTGAAAGGGTTTTTAACAAAATATTTGTATCTCATGATACTAGTGATGCATTGAGGGGATTAAATTAACTATTCCCTAACCCATATGAAATTTTGTAAATGGTCCCCAAGTTGTGTCTTTTCTTTCCTAAGAATTCATCATATTTAATTAAAAAAATTCCATATCAAATATCACTATTTAATAAAAGAAACAATTTTATCAACTTCCCCTAAATAATGAAATAACATTTAATGTAAACACCATATAAAAAATAGAATACGTTTTAGGATACAATCATTTCCTTGACAAACGGTTTTTGAGATTTATGCTAAATTTCATGTTAAATGATCATAGGAGATTAAATATTTAAATGGGGACCAAAAGGAATCATTGAAGTGAATGTGAATACTATCAAAGGCCATGTAAATGATAAACCATTCATAGGTAGATTAAGTATGGTATCAATACAAAATATCCCAAATGGTGTAAAAATAAAGGGTTTCAATCATAGAGGAATATAAATAATATATTTTTAAAAACTTTATTGAAGAATGTAGGGCCACTAGGCTGAGTACCCTGAGAGAGGGGTGAATCAAGGTATGAATAATTCCAAATTAAAGTGAGTTTTGATCTTGTTTCACTATTAAGGAAAACAATCTTCTCTCACTTTCATATTGCACAATATAAACAGAAGGTAAAGTATGTGCATGACACATCAATTTTTACTTGGTTCACCGCTAAGGGCTACGTCCAAGGAGCATACACCGACAAGTTGCCGTTCGTACCAAATTCCACTATTCTTCACTAGATGTGGATTAAAAATATCTGGCAAAGTCACTCTGTCCCAGGCTCACTGCCTTTACAAGGTTTAGGGTCATCTCACTACATTCCCAAGGGTCACTCCCTGTTTGTCTCTCTCTGGCTCACTGCCGGTGGAGAGGATCACCTTCTTCCTCTTCTGTCACTCACTGCTCTAGAAAGGATCCACTCACAGTTTATAGACCTGTAGGTCTCTTCATTTGCGTGAAAGAATGCATCCTCTATGTAAATGCTCTGTTGATGTTCAACATTCAAACATAGATGAATCTCTCTTTGCACCGAAGGTATCGAGCAAACTTCCAGCTTCCACGGAGCCCGAAAATCACTACAGGAAATAAACCATACATGGCGCACAAGTCTACCTCGGCACGCAAGTATCAGTACACAAGTCACAACGGGCTAGCAATTCCACCTCGGAAACATGCGCGACACAAGATTCCCCAAATCCAAACTTGCGCGACTCTCTTCCTTTTACGCCCAAACCAATATTGGCGTGCAACTTATCACATGAGCACGCAACTCCTCACACTGGTGCGCAACTCCACCTGTGCGATCAAACACCACTTGCGCGACCACCACACCTATGCGACGTGACCTTTGATTTCTTAAAGTGTTGAATTACGGTGAAGAATGAAGAGGGGTGGTCCAGTATTTATAGGCATTTGGTCACCCCTGCGCGATGGCTCACAACTCTCGGCATGCAGATCTCTTCTCCTGCAAGTCACTTGCACGACCTAATTCCAAAATTGTGTGAACCTCTTTCCTTTGCCATATTTCAATCTTCTAATCTTGAAAAACCATAGGCGTGCAAGTTCTCAAGCATCCAAGGCATCGGCGCACATGTCTCTTTCACGACGTGCAATTCACTTGCGCGACACCACCAATACTTGCGCGACACTTATCCCTTTGCCGTATTTTGATGATCTGATCTTGAAAAACATATGGCGCTCCAGTTTCCTTGCCTTCATGTACACAGCGTGCATTTTCCTTTTCTAAAAACCACTTTTCTTCATTTGACGATTTTCAGGCCCAAAAATTTGGCATACACTGGAAAACGATGCCACATTGTATCTGTTCTTTTGTACCACCTCCAGATCATCCATTCCTATTTTCGACGTTCGTGAATCAAACATGGATCATTAACCTCAGCTCTTGAACTTGACATTCCATCATGAAATACTCTTTGTCAACAAATTCATATGTCATTGTTTTTCTTTGTCAACAATCACTACTCAGATGTCCACTTTGTCAACAAACATAATCACGTCAAAAATGATTCAATGATTCCTTGAGGGATTATTTCCCAAAAAAAGAAAATATATTTTTATTTTGAAAAAAAAGTATTTTCAAATTACTTTTATAAATTATTTTTATTGAAATTTACCCTTTTAAACATTAATATTATGATTCGAAGAAATTATGATGTGTAAATCCCTACATGTTGTACGAGGTAAAAAAGAACATTCTTTTTTATAGTCAAGTTGTTAGGGAAATTCATTTTTAATAATATGACATGAAGATTACTTTGAAAATTTGTGTAAATATAAAGAAGTGTAAAATATTATTTAAGAAATATTTTCGAAAATAATAAAAACTTTTTTGATTTAATTTTAATAAAACATGGACATTAAATGGAAGTAGGTTCTCAGACTAAAGAGATAAAAGAATTTATGATTTCTAAAAAAACTAAAATAATTTATTGCTAATGAGTAGAAAACATGTAATAATAATTAAATTATATAAAATTAAATAGATTATTTAACAATTTTTATATAATTTTCTGGAATGTAAATAATATATGAATAAAATTATTATAGAGGAAAATAATATTTAAACATTAAAAAGTTCCTTACACCACTTTGAAACATTTCATTCGTAATATCCATGAAGTAATATCATTTAATTAAACATATAATATAATGATAAGAAATAAATTCATTACATGACATGCTAATATTAATTATATACAACATCTCAAATAAACTATGTTCATAACAAGAAATTAGTCTCAATAGAATGTATGTTGAGAAGAAATCCCTTAACATACAATTGATTTGTCACATGTATCTTTTTATACCTAAAAAAACATATTTCAATTATTTAATTTCTTTAGAACCATTTCCATGTTTATCATAACTTTTATTTCAATTTTTATGATTTTGTAAGAAATTTCATAATCAATAAAAAATTACATCAATTGTTTTGACCATATTCGGTTTATATGCTGAAAAAATTAGGTCTAGTATAGTCAATGAGGTCATTATATAACATGAAATAATTAATATATATAGATAGAAATTATAATTTTAAAATCAATAATTACATATGGTTTTGAAAAATGAAATTCCATTATAATCATGGAGATGGTAGGTCGTACACACACATTAGTAACTATTTAATTTTTTAATGATCATTGTGGAAATAATGAATGTAACACTTTATATCCCTATAATTTATATAATATCATAAATACCATGTTATTAAACCATATATACATATATATTTATTTCTTATATTCTAAAAGTAATTATATCATGTTGTGGAGGCTGTAGTCCACACATCCACGTCTAACCTTATAAATTTTTAGTGTGTGAAAGGGTAATATATAGAATGATATATATTATATTTCCCTAACGGTAATTATGTCATAAATAATATATAGGTGTTTTTATGTTGAATATGTTTAATTAATAACTTATTTTATACATTCCATGTATCATATGAAGGAATCACATTGCTTTTAGGGGGAAGTAGTACACACTTCCAAAAACGAGGTTATCATATTTACACAAAACAGAAGGTAAAATAGTATGTGTTATAAAATAATTAAATAAGAATAAATAAGTAATAATTATCACATAAATAAAAATTAAGCTTATTTTTCTATAATAATTTCCAAAATGGGAGGTGGTAAGGGAACATTGAAATTATTTTTTTCATCAGGTGGTAGAACATTGTGCACAAGAACGATATTTTTGTTACCCATTATTTGGATGTGTGTGAACGTTTGGGTATAAAATATAACATAAAAACATATTAGTATATTTTTAATACGTTTTTAATATAATAATTGAATAAAAAGTGTTACGGTAGGGGGGAAAGGGAATAAATCTAAAGAGATTGATGAAAGATGTTACCTCTTCTTTGTGTAACTATTTATAGATTGATCCAAATAGATTCAATATAAAGATTTATTTCTAAGTGGTGGATTATAGGAATATGGGATGGATGTTTATGAGCTATTTTTTTAGATCTTGGTGTAGCCAATGTGGCTTGAGGGGTGTGTGTACATGGGAGGGGAGAATTCCATTTTATAGTGGAGGACGAGTGGTACTCATGTAAATTTGGGAAAAAGGGATTCTAGCTAGCTTTTTACCATTTAATGTTGATCCAATATTAGACCATGTATGAGAAAATTGGGGATAGGGTCTAAATATGAACATAAAATGGATTTTTTATATGTTTATAGATCATTTTGAAACCTAAGATTAAGTTATGGTCCGTTTTTAATCTAATTTTTTTTCTAAATTATTGTAACTCCTTTTAATTAACTTCCCTAATAATTTTTCCTAAAAACTAATTTGAATTTATTAGAAATTAGAAATTATATATATTTCAAATACAGAATCCATTATTTAATATTCCAATAAAATAAATGAAATAAATTAATTTATATTTAATCCAACATACGGGACGAGAATGTGGGATTTTAAGATAAAAAAAGATCAACCAATTTAAATGTTCTTATATCAAATTTAAATGGGATAAGGATTAAAACAACCTAAATTAGATTAATTTTTTAAAACATAATATAATTAGTCTATAATAAAATTTAAAAATATATTTTATTATTATAAATAAAAGAAATGAATTTTTTTGGATTAAAATCCATTATTTTTCATGACACATTTAAAAATGAAAGTTCATAGAAAAATACAAAAAAATCACCCTAACCTGATATTTATTTTCCACATTAAAATATAATTTAAATTTTGACTCATAATATTAATAAAAAATTTGAAAAAATGATTTAATATAGGTTCTCTCTTAAAAGGCCATAAAATGCCTTAATAAAAATGTACATTTCTATGAAAAATTCTTGGATTCATCTTATCATATTATTAAAAAATATATTTGATGAATGTCTAAAAATAATTTATTGAATATATAATATTTATATATATTTCAACAATATAACTCACAAATGTTAAAAAGCGAATTGGTTGTGTAAACCATAAATTTTCATAAATAGTTAGTACTATTCATAATATTTTGACTATATCTTATTATATTAGATAATAATTATTTAATACTATTTTTTTTTCTAAAACTCCATCTTTAGTAAAATTCCAGCCATTAAAAAGACTCTATATTTCATTGGTTGAACTCTAAATCAATGTCTCATGCATTGAAAGCTAAAAAACATATTGAATTTATTTAAAATACTAAATATATTATAAATTCACAGGATATTATATTACCTTATGTGCTTTGTGTAACATGTCATACATTCTATAAAATAAAATTATTTACCATATATTTTTTGGGAGTTACATTCTCCATATCTAAAGTAAATTGCATTCCCTCAATTTAAACATTATCGTAGTAATATATTGTTTGATTTTTTTTGTATGTTGATATCTGACATTATGTGAAGGGTTCTTAAAACATCCTATAGAAAAGATAAAATGGGATGTAAAAAGGTCACATAGACAAACATATAACTAGGTCTCTATGTAGGATAACATTAGTTGCAAATAGAGTTTTATACTAGGATAAAAAGTGTGAATTTTTATCGAGAGTGATTGAGGTAAAAAATAAAAAAATAATTGAATGATCAATTGAATGTTGAGGGACCCAAATCTATAAATATGTGATTATTTAGTAGACCATTTTTTCATCAAAAATTATTTTATTTGAAAAAAATAAGATCCATTTCTTTAGGTTGAGAAATTATTTTACAGCCTATGAATATTATAAAATTTACTAACATGATATGTCTTAATTTAATTTGATGAATTCCATATTTTTTTAATTAGTTGATGAAATTATAATTCATCTATTAGTAAAATAAATTCATATCCTAAAATTATAATTTGATGCCTCAATATTTAAAATAAATATTAAATGGATCTCAATGCCTATGAAACAATGTCTTATCTAACCATTTTTCTCTACCATTCTCCAAAGATAATATTGTTATGTTATTAATCCATATATCCTAAATGTTACACTATGGTTCATCATTAATATTTACTCATCAAATCATTTAACTAAAAAAATTACATATTAACTTGGAAATTTCATAGTTCATTGGTTAGTGTGAAACTCTTATCGTCTTTTGGTCATTGGATCAAGTCTCGTGGCCTAACAGGATTTTATTTATTATCACCCAACACACATGTTGTCCAATTAGAGGCAATATTTATGTTCGTTCAAAAAAAACTATGATGATTATCCTTAAAAAAGTGTAACAAACAAATATCTTTTTAACTAATATTTTCAATAAAATCTCAATGAAAATATACTTCATAAATTTAGTTTCACATAGATTCATCCATAGTTTAGAGTTTATCATATCGATGAGGACATTTCCAAACACCAAAAAAATAGTGTGAGCATCAACTAAAATATATAAAACACCATACATTCATTCTATATCATGGAACAATATTTTCAATCCAAGACACCTTTTTTTAAAATAAAATTTTTAGTTTCATTATATATTCAATTCAATCATAATGATTTTAGTGAAAATGATAATCATACCAGGCATATCCATCCAAAGTGTCAAACCATATGCACAATAAAGAGAATTTTCATGTACCAAGATATGTCATGTCTGGCCCAACACACCTTGTCAGAGATGTTAACACTTGGTAGAACTTTTCTTACCGCACTACCAATTGTAGAATCTATAAAAAAATTTATATAAATACCCACATAATTTCTACTTTACCAAAATTATAGGTTCTTCTTATATACTTATCCTCAAATTCAATATTAGGGTTTTGTTATATAATTTATTTTTTTCGAAAATATAGTTCCCAAGGATTCCTCTAAACAACCTATAATTAAAATTGTAGTTACCTGAACCTAGAAATTAAATATCCAGTATCTTGCTACAGTTATATTAACATGATTTAAAGGAATCAAATCTTGAAGGACGGTAAATCCTAGTATTCTTGGTAAACAAGAAAAATACATGGGTCCTTTATTAAAAATCAATACACAAATTATAAAATAATTTTTTTCATTATTCATTTGAGGATAATAACTTTATTCCACCGAGTATATCCCTACATATATTTTATAGTACGCTTCTTGTATTATAAGGAAAATGAAACATAATAATGTTGAGATAATATGATCAACATGTGTAAGGTATAGAGGAAGATATAATTAATCAATTATAATAATCATATTAAAAGATAGGTAAATTGAAGAACAATTAATACAAATAACTATATAAAGAAAATTTAATATGACAAGGAATGAAATTAAAGACACATTAAATTTAATCAATTATATGAGAATAAAATTCATTCATTAATTTTTTTCATATGAAAACCTCAGGGATAGTAATAAAAATAACTAAAATGTCTATGAAGAAAATGTCCAACTATTAGATGTTATATCTAAGGCCCATGAAAAACAAACATTCAAGATTTATCCTCCGAATAGTTTATAAATATGGTAAGAAACCCATCTATTCTTCTTAGATACAAACTCTAAGGGTTCATCACCTAGTATTTTTATCTCATAAGAAAATTGATTCATCGAGGGGCCTGCATTATCCGTTACCAACCCGTATGGAATTCTATTAATGGTATCCAACCGCTTTCTCTCATGTCATAGTCACTCATTATATCAAATAAATAATATTCCTTATCAGATATAAATATTTAATAAAGGATAAAAATTTATCAATATTTCTCCAAATAAAAAATTAACATTCATTGTAAACATCTTATGAAAAATCATATGCAGTTTGGGGAATAATCGTATCCATTCAAAATGTTTTCTATATTTAGGGGAAATTCAATGTGAAATGATCATAGGAAATTGAATATTTAAAAAGGGATTAAAAGGTGCCTTGGAAGTGAATTTTAATAATATTCATGGGAAATTCAATTATAAACCTTCTAGATAAATATTAATAATGGTATCAACACAACATGTCCCTTATAGACTAGAAATAAATGGTGTTTTTCATTGATGAATAGAAATAAACTATTTTTAATGTCATTCTTGAGGAAAAAATCCATTTTTTTAAAAAAAAATATGAAAATAATTTTCTCTAAAAATTAATTTTGTAAAATATTTTTTTAGAAACATTATCCATTGAAACATGGAAAAGAAGATTCAAAAAACTGACTGAAGATAAATCAATAATTTTTTTGATGTAATAATTACAATCCTTTTTTATTGTAATAGTATAAAAAACTCCTCATTGAGAAGGTGATATAAAGATTCCTTTGAAAACATCGATAAAAGAAAACAGGTTAAATATTTAATTACTAATTAATTTTGAAAAGGTTAAATAATTTTTTGATAATAATTTAATAATACAACGTATTTAAAAGAAAATAGGTTCTCAGACTAATGATAAACAAAATTTGGGTTTTCTTAAATATATTTTCTAAGGTAATTCTATACCAATGAGTGGAAAAGGGTACTAATACATGAAAAATGTTAATTAATAACAATTATATTGGAAAAATCCAATGGATTATTGAACTGGTGATATATAATTTCTTCAAATAGAAATTAAATTTCATTAAAATTATTCGTGGGGAAAATAATCATTAATAATTCCAATGCGTCCCATTAAACATTGAAACATTGGAATCATAATATCCTTGATGTAGTAACATTAAATGAAACATTGAATATTATGATAATAAATAGGTTCAATATATACCATATTAATTGGAAGTACATTTACTATATAAAATAAATTAAGTGTATAACGACAAGTAAGTCTAAATGTAATGTATGTTTTGACCAATTTACATAACTTTCATATGATTTTGTCTTGTTTGTATTTATATTCTTGAATAGAATTTCTTTTCAACTATTTAAATTCTTTATCACCTTATACATTTTTATTATAAATTTTATTCTACTTGTTAATAGGTTTTATACAACTATATAATTATTTAATTTATCTTAGTTTATCTGACCAAAATGGATGTAGGTGTCATAAACAACATTGGTTGAAAACTATGGTCCAATTGGTCATTTTATAATAAAAAATAATCACTATATTAAAAAATAAAGTCTAATTTAATAAAAAAAATTAAATGTGGTTATGAAAAACGATCCAACATTACATTCATTGAGACAGTAGGTCATAGAGACACATGAGTAATGTTGCCATTTTTCAATGATAATTATTGACAAAATGTAAATAACACTATATATCTCAATAATTATTATAATATCATAAATAAATTTTTAGTCAATCATATATACCCATTTATATATAATAGATTTATGTAAAAGGAGTCACATCGTGTTGGGGAGGCGGTAGTCCACACATCCACGACTGACATTATCAGTTTATTATGTGTGAAAGGGTAATAATGAAAATGATATATATTAAATTTTTAAAATTTTAATTTTTTAATTTATATCATATATATTTATTGAATCTCTTATATGTTTAATTAAATCTATACATTATACATTCTGTTTATTGTGTGATTGAATCACATCGCTTTTAGGAGGTGGTAGTCTACGCTTCTACAGAAGATGTTATCATGTTTACAAAAAATGGAATGTACAAGGGTATGTGTTATAAAAGAACTAAATAATCATAAATACATTATAATTAACATATATATCATATATAAACATAGTTTCATTCATAATGTTAGCCATGGGTGGAGGTATACGAAAAATTAACACTGTCACTTCGTAAAGAGATAGTTCAATATGCACAAGAAAAACATATTCATTACCCATTACAAGAAAGTCTGTTTATGTGACTTTCAAATATTTAACATAAAAACATCTTATATATTTCAAATAATGGTGTTGTTTTATAATCATGTAATAATTTTCTTTTCTATTGGTAATAATGTGAATAAAACTAAAGATCTTTAGAGAAGATGTTACCTATACTTTAATTAACTACTTACGGTTTGAACCAAATGAATTCTTTTGATGGATTTAATCACAATATAAAACATATAAGATGAGGGGAGAGATTTATAGGACATATATAGGAAGATATTATGAGATACAATGTGGCAGGAGATGTGTGTGGATATGGTAGGATATGAGGCCTTTTATAGTGTAGGTGGTGTGGCACTCTTATAAATTTTTTAAAAACGATTTTTATCCACGTTTTTACCATTTAAAGTGGATCCAATAATGGTATAAATTATGTTCAAGGAATATTAGGGTCCAATTTTCTCTATCCAATGGATTTTGGACTATTTTATATGTCATTTAGGCCGCAATTATTATGTTTTAGTCCTTTGTTAAGCTAATTTTTCTCTTAATAATTGTTAATAATTTTAATAAAATTCCTTGAAATTTTTGGTTAAAAATTAACATATCCTTATAATAAAATATAAATTATTATTTTTTAATTATGTAATAAAATTTATTATATTCAAATCACTGAAATGGAATATGTTAATTTAAATTTAATCTCGTGGAAGGGGTGATAATGTGTGGTTTTAAATTATAAAAAGTTCAAATGATTCCTATGTTTTTATATCCAAATTTAAAGTGAAATTCATTACAATGAAATTAATTATATTAATTGATAAAAATAATTTAATTAAAATTTAAAACCAATGAAAAATATAACCTAATCATATAAATAAATTAGATAAAAAATCAATTTTGAATTTAAATTCATTATTTTTCACAATTCCATAGAACATAAAACATCAAATAAAAAATGAAAAATCAACCCTATGCTAATTTTATATAATAATATAAATTTTAATTTAGATTTTTGAAATATATTATTTATAGACATTCCAAAAATTGTATTCAAAATTGGTACAAAATTAAAAATTGCTAATAGTGCCTTAATAAAAATATATGTTATATTCAAAATATTGGGTTTGTTCATTTCTTATGATTATAAAATATATTGGATGAATATCAAAGAAAATTATTTTTTAAAATATATATATTACAATAATAGAACTATGTAATTGTAATTAATTTAATTTTTATGCTAAATCACTATTGTGAGCATAAAAATATTATCTATAAAAGATTCCATTTATTTTAAATTTGTTCTTATATTTATTTCTAATTAATATGTAGTCAATTATTTTGTTGTGTAAACAATATATGTTTATAATTCTATTGGCACTATAAATATTTGATTGTTTCTATCTTATTATATTAAATATTTTTTTATATAACCTATTATTGTTTAGTAAAAATCGGTCTTACATGTAATGAAATATCAAGAAGAAAATTGTTGTTGTGTGAGGCGTACAATAACTAAGTGTTGTGTGAATTGAATGATCTAAAAAAATATTTAAATTATTAAAAAATTTATTTATATTATAAATTATCATGATTTTATATTCCCTTACACGATTAGTGTTGTGTTTCACACAATCATTCAAATACAATGATTATACTTTATATTTTCGAGGGAATTACATATAGAGGAAAAAATAGAAATATATAAGAATGATCATTTCAATCCATGACAAGAGCATAAAAAACCTAGCATAGATATATGCTAAAAAATAATCCAACATGAGAGTGAATGGGGATTGTCATCTCCATAGTCCATCCTAGGCCAAAGAGTCTTCCGGAAGCTATAAAGATCCATCACTGATGCCATGTATCTCACATGTCTATGAATGAATTTAATGAATAGGACCAACACCTATCAAGTAATCCATAATAGGTGGGGAACAATCTATTTTGATGACATGAACCATAATATGATTAGGGGGTACAATAGAATAGAGAGAGGACCAACACATTGTTATGGCATTGTGGTGGTGTACAACTCCGTGAATAGAAGACCCACTAAATAACTTGTTAGGGGGTGAAACTCAATATATAGATAGATTGAGTACCCCCAACACTGGTGAGAAAAGGGGCTTCAAATCTATAAACGGAGATCCCATACACTAGTACAATAAGTGTATCCACTCCATAGGCAGTGTAAAAACAAATTCATCTATCATGGGGTGACAACTCAAAAGACATAAGACCATCACTAAAATGTATTTGGGGGTATTTATCAATAGAGAGGAATATTGGGGAATCATTCCATGGTATAACATTGGTGTTTTGAACCCCATAATCTTGCATATGATCTCACTTGATCACCACTATCATCCAAATAAACACTGAAGAAGTACCAGGCTCTAAAAACACTTTTCATATAATGAAATACATTAATAAATATACCATTGATTTATACATGGAATACTCTTTAATATAGGATACTCATGGGAGAGATTCAGAGTCCATAAGGAGAACATATGCAAGGTGTAAACTCCGTATAAAAGTATCTGACATGCAGTGTGGGTGACATAGTGTGTGACCAGACCTTTAACCTAGCTATTTCATTATGTTCACATAGATTTGTTGGGAAATAGGGTATCAAAAATATTTTTTGGGCGATACACATCATTTCATCACCCCCTGAGGTTTCACTATGTTCATTCATCTCTTGGTCTTGTACCATGGTTATTCTGTTGTCCGTAATAGTTATCATTCACATGTATTTTAAGAGTACATCGAATACCTCTTGCATATGTTCAACTTGAATGTATTGTTTATATACATTGTTTGATATTTTATTCCCCTATACAATAATCACTAAATATGGATTTTCTATATGGTGTGTTCCTTCAATAATGAGTGCATATTGAAACATCATGTCTCAATCTATATGGTTGGAATGTCCTGGTTCTCATCTAAATTGCTGGAACATTGCATGGCTTTCATCCCCAATAAATGATTCCATTAATATCCCATCTTCTCTGGGAAGTCTGTCTAACTCTGATCTATATGAAAACATTGATTCATATGATATCATTCCTATGAATCTTCATATGAAGATTATTAACTATGATTATGTTGATACTGATATATTCATCTGGAAACCTGCTCTTAATGGATTATTCTCTAGCCGAGATTATTAAAATCTCCAGTGTGGCATACCTTCTGGAATCCCTCCATGGCTGGAAGGTGTTTTTCGATCCCACACACCCCCAATGATTCTCTGTTGATCTGGAGAATTTGGAAAATGAGACTTCCCATTCAGTGTGTGTTGTAGTGCATAAGCCTCAATCTGGCTTCGGTATCTCATTTCTGCATTAACAGTGATGAATCTCTATCATACTTGTTTATCCAGTGTTCATTTTCTATTCGTTTAGGTAATTATGTGCAATCAACATTCCACTGCTTCCTTGATTTATGCTCTATTGAATCGCTGTTCTGTTCATCCTTTATGATTTATTTTAGTGATCAAGTAAAATCCTTGATTATTTCTGTTATTGTCTCTTTTTTATCCTATATCTGGAAATCTCAGAACAATATCATTTTTAACAATGCCATGCCTTCTTTCCGGGATGTTGTTATGGTGATACATCTAAGAATTAAACTTGCTTCAATTAACCAAACTGGGTCCATGAACAATGATGTATCTGACTTTGTACTGTTGAGAGCTCCTGGTGTTAGTGGAAGGGAATGGGATCCCAGAATAGTCAATTACATTCAGTTGATTACACAAATTTAAGAATGGTTGAAAGTTAATGTGGATGGGGTGGCCTCCGGCGCACCGTGTCCTTCTGGGTGTGGTGGAGTCTTCAAAACTCATCGGGGATTTGTTAAAGGTTGTTTCTTCCATTATGTTGGGTTTGCTCATGCTATTGAAGCAAAACTACTTGCTATGATCAAGGATATCAGGTATGTAGTGCATTATTGTTGGTGTAGAGTATGGTTAGAGTCGGACTCATATGTTGTTGTGAAGATTTTGAAAGATCAATCTCGAAATGTTCCTTGGAGGATGATGTTTTCTTGGATATAATGTCTTAGTCTCGCTGTGTGCTTATGACTTGATGTTTCTCATGTTTATTTAGAAGCTACACAGGTTGTTGATGCTCTCTCCAAAAGGGCCATTATGGTGGTTGGTTTCAGTTGGTCGTTTGTTCTGCACTTCTATTGTGACATTTTGGTTAGCAATGATAGGGATGTTGTTTTGTATACGCAGCTTTGCAAGGCTTCCTGTTTCTAAGTTTTATTGTACTGTTTATCCATTTTTATAATAGTTTGTTGGGAGCGGGTTTCTACCTATCTATCAAACCTTTTGGCTATGTCATGAATTTTATATTCCCATAAAAATTCAAGTTTGTATTCACATATCTCCATGTGTCAATTCCAGTACATTTTCCACTTCTAAATGAACTAGGGAGTTAGTCTTTAGGGCCATCCATGAATTCTCCCCAAATGATATCTATATTCAAGAAAACTGATATATTTTTTGACTCTTTCATATGCCCATTTCAATTCAACCATAGGAACATTGGTTCCTAGATCCAAGGAGGCCTCACCAACTACTCTCATCTCATACTAATACAAATAAAATTCACAAATATACTCATTTTTATAAAACTATGACAACCCCATGGGTTTGACCAGTCACCCACCCACCTCGACAATGTTGAACATCTTCCATGTGGTCAAACAGAAAATAATTTGAATAACTATGGGTGAAATGAACATTAACAAGGTGAACCTATTGTTGGTCACATTCTCTTTGATTTATATAACAAAATTAGGTATCCAATGTGAAAAGGTAGAAATTAAGGAAATATACTAGATCAATATCACCATTACATTATGGGGATCCTGCGAAGAAAAATGTCATCAATAATATTGATGATAACTATTATTTCATTATTAAGAAATTTAAAAGGGTAGAAAAACACAAATAACATGACAAACCAAAAAGGATCAATTTTTCATTAAGAATATGTTTTCCAATGATTCATTAGACCCACTACGTTCTCTACCACTTGATAGTACGCGATCTGATTAATTTTATTTCTACGATCCCAAACACCAATTAAGAATTATTATTTTGATACATTAATATCCTTATATGTTTATGTGTGTAAAGAGAAAAAATTATTGATAAAGGATTATTTACATAGTATGGGATTTAGGTAATTCAAAATAAAATAAATATATCAATTTTCTTTATCAATTTCTCCTATCAATGACTACTTTCCTAGGAACTTCTAACGTCAAACAACAATAGGACATTCCTAGTGAAAACAATTATTTATATATTCATCAATGGTCTCATATAATCCATTTGAGTTCCAAAAAATAGAAAAAAAAGATACACTAAAATTATGATTGCGTGTGAATTAAAATATATTAATATTGTAAATATATTATGTTTATAGTATAGAGACAGAAAAAAGTCATGTCAAATATGAGTATAAATACAGATATATTCATATAAATATTCAAATGACAAATAGATTTAAAAAATATTCATCACATTCTCTCCTATATCAAGGATTATCTCCAAAAGGCACAGGATAACCAAAAAGGAGGGGATAGAGAGTTCTCATATGAATCTACTATTGAGTTAATAAGGCTTTCCTTATGACTTTTCCATTACTTCTTGTTTTGAAAATCACAAACACCTTATCCTTAAGAAAATCTATATTTCAATTCTATAAGGAAAATTACCTTCCCAAAGGAAACCTACCCCTATCGTATTTTCATTGTTCATATTAATATTTTACTTTAGTGTAAAAATCGGATTCATGTCAAGAACCTTGGAATCACATAATACTTAGATATGAAGCATTCTGTTTTCAAATATGAATTCCTGTTAAGAACTTTTATGATGTTCCACTCCAGTAGAGACTCCAAACCTGACTTACATGGATATTACATTAATTTTTTGGAATACATAATACATAAAAAACACTCAAGGACCGTAATAGTTTAGTGTCCTTGGAAACGTGGAATATAAACTTCTAATCATGTTGAATGATCTTCAACATCTCCCATAACGATCTTCCCCTTTTTGTTTCCTTACCTAAAACATTTTTCTTAATCGTGGGGGAAAAGAAAACATAAAAAGGGTGATCTTAAATGCTCAGTAATGGTAAGCATGGAGAAAATAAAACAAACCACACACATTTGATCTTAAAAATAAGTACATAATGTTTAAACATCAAAATCATGAGCAATGACATAAAAGATGGCAGTACGTAAGGCATAGATCATAATCTAACATAAATAATGATAAAATAGCATGTGACTAAAACATGTAATTGTTCCAAACAATTAAGAGCATGACAAGATTTCCCTAGTAGCCAAGGCATTTCTTCCAAGACCTTCTTAGTGGACAAAGCCCCTTTCTGAATCGAGTTCACTCCTCATTCCAGTCCTGTAACACTATACCAGATTAACATACCATCCGAGCCATGTCTATCTCATGAGATATAAATATTTACCCAATTAATTGGAGGGAGATATAGGTCCCACACATATCATAATGAAATCATTATTACTTTTTCCACAAAATAAACATAAATCATTCATTATAACCCAATGAATAAAATGGGTTTCATAAAAATATTCCCATCATAACATAATACATATAAAACAAATGGATATCATTTCATCAAAAGAAAAGTGAAACCATTTAAATCATAAACACATTATACTTGCAACATAATCATAATCAATAATGTCATCTTAGATGGAAAATAGTCTTGACAAAACACTTGAAATGAATTCTTGAGGAAAATATCATTTCTTCTTCAAACTCATATTATTTTCACAAAAAGAATTACAATTTTAGAATAAAATGATTTTTTGAAAATAATTATGAAATATTGTAGAGTAAGATTCTTGAAAATAATGCGTTATGAAACTGTAAAAATCCTTTCATTCCATATAAGTTAAAAATACATTTTCCTCGTACTTTTTTCAAAAAAGAAAAAATGTTCCTCATATGGTAAACAAAAAAATATTCCTTCATAACATGTGGTAAATGTAAAAAATGGATAAAAAATACTTTAAACATACATAATAACACTTTTAGAAAACATGGACATTGATGATAACAATAACCCCAGTAAATATATACGAGTAAATAATCTTGGATAAGAATGAGATTGGAATAACTATCCCTTACCTTATGTCCAATTTCATCTGTATGTGTCCATGAATCCTGTATAGTGGGTTAAAAAATATTAATAACTTGTAACAAAACCATAATAATATTTATTATATTTTAAATGATTCACTTACGACTTTATATTTTCCATTCATTTGTCAATTCCATGTTAAAGCAGCATTTTGGGTAAAATCGTTCCATTTATCGTCAGTGGTTTGACTTTTAACTATTAATACGATTACATAGATGACGATTACCAAATTCCAGAATATAAAACATGAATTATATATAATATATATTCATAATATACACATATATAATAGATCTATAAATAGAAAGAAATACACCATTCATGGAGATGGTTGGTCGTACATACGCATGAATGCTGTTTTCAGTTCCTTATTGAATTGAATGGAATTAAGTAGATGAAATACATATATATATATATACATAAATCCAGTAGCATTATTTTGTCATATATTTCATTATTACTTATTATATATACTTTATAATCATTCTTGAATTGTTAACATGGAAAATGAATCTCATCACGTCGTGGAGACGGTAATCCGTACGTACGTACGAGGGATGATATCGTTCCCATATTTATTGACTGAAAATTGAGGTGAATGATATAATATCATATAATTAATAAGATTTTTTAATAATAAAATATAGTTATTCTTTACACCATTATACCCATCCATGTAAGGTGGTGGTGGAAAACAGATTACACCACAACGTGGAGATGGTATTCCGTACTTACGCATGCGTGGTGATTTCGTTTTCCGTAGGATGGATAGAAGGTGAAATAGGGTTGTTTAATATTTATAATAACATGTCAGTATATAATTAATACTTATGTTATTACTTTATAATGAAACAACTAAATAAGAGGAAGTATAAGAAGAAAGAATCTTGAAAGAGTCGGTAGAAGAGATTACCTATTCCTCGACGAACCTCCATTAAACATCTTCGTAGGGAACTAGAGATGGTATTTTGAGAAGACCAACACCTCTATGATATAACTAGATAGTATGAGAAGTGTAATTGGTAGTGTTTGTCCAAGATTCAAGGCTCAAAAGGGTTTTAAGAGAAGAGGGAAGGGGTTCCCTTTTTATGAGGGAGGAGAGGGGTACCTTTGGAAACATAAGAAATATTAATTTATAATAAATTAAAACCCAGTTAAAAACCTCCAAAAATGACTCAAATCCTATGATTAGATGATATAGGGTTTTAATATCATCAAACTATAATATTTAGACATATTGGGAATTTATTTTAAAAATCATCTACTTGATTTATCTTTAGTTAATATATTTAATATTATTTGTGGTAATAAGATTCTAATTTATAAATTGTTATAAATAATTACTTATGTGTTGTGAATTTTCCATAATTAGATTAGTTATGACATTTTATATGATATAAATTTTAATTTATAATTTTTAAATTTTTTGGTGATTTTTAAAAAATTTTATATTATGTTATTTTTATAAAATATCAATAGTGTCAATTTTGACAGTATTCATTTATTTGAATTTAAATAAAATCCACACAGAAGATATGTTTGAACTAAAATATTTTATATATTAATAACAAGTCATAATTTTCTAGAAAGTTCATGAAGCACATTAAATATTTCATATAATATTTATTTTAATATCTTTAAAACCATTTATTTTATATTTCAATCAATAAAATAATTTCAACATCACTATTGTGTCACCTTTAATGATAATTATTTAATCCTAAAAAATTACAAATAAATTTACATGATGTAGATAATTTTTTTATACTAATGGAGACTATTCTGTTTCGAAGTTTCATGAAGATTATCAATAAATTAATATTATTATACTTATAAGATTTAAGAGAGTGACATGTTGTCACTTTCATTTGTTTTAATAATAAATAAATTATTTTCATGGTCAACAGTTTATAAAATGAATCTATTACGACCCTTAGGTGATATGGATCGACTTTTAGTCATCCAATAGAATTTTGGAAGGTGTTAAGATAATTTTATAATCTCATTTTTACCCTTAAGTACCTGATTTACCTCTTACTACAGTAAATAAAAATTACCGTAGTTACTATTCATAATATAAAAACAATAAAATTAACCTATTAACATAATTTGGACCCACTTAATTAAAATATGGAATCCATTTTTCAAAATTCAAAACACAGAAGTTGCAGTAATTAATTTAAAATTAATCCTGTTATTAAGAAAACAGGTTTTAAATGTTAAAACATTTCCAAAGATTGAATTGATTTTACCTGTGAATTCAATGTAAAATTAATGGTAATGAAATAGATTATATTAAATGGTAAAAATATATTATATTTATACTTTAATACAATTCAATATTATAATTTAACTATATAAATTATTGCGATGAAAAAAGTTGTTTTTAATTACAATATAGCGTGTTTTTACAATTCATTAAAATCTGAAAGATACAAGAATAATATGAAAAATTTATCAAAACCAAATTTTTATATCATGATTCAAAAAGGAGAATTTTATTTTTTCAAATTGAAGTTATAAAAATATCAAAAACTAAATTTAATTTGGGTGCGCCATCAAAAGGAGGCAAAACTGCATTTTTTTGAAAAATATTAATTTTACTTGAAAAATTTATTTTGTTCTAAAATCATGTTATATAAAATGTGTAAGATGAATTATAATTTCATAAAATTCAAAATGTAGATACTAATATTCATAATGGCTTGTTCAAAATAATATTATTACAATATATCGTTGTTTAGTGAAACCAGGTATTGCGTACAACACAGGCTATCGAAGAAGGTCACAATTGTGTGTAATGCAAGCCAAGTAATGGTTGCGTGTAGTGAAAGACTCCTTTGTTGTTGAGTATACGATAATTAAAACATATTTCATTTATAAATTAAATAAAATCTATACATAATTTTGCATAGAATAATTAATAAAAAACGAACTTGAAATTCTGTGTAACACGAGCCAAGAATAGTATTGCGTATACTGCAAGCTAACACAGTGTTGCGTATAACACAAGATAATTTTGGTGTAGTGTAAAAGACAATACATCAATGAAATTAAAAATGATAATTCTCATAAAATATCGGGTTGTTACATTCTACCCCTCTTAAAATGAATTTCACCCTCGAAATTCGTCGAGATTATAAATGGATTATTACATGAGAGTTTATTTAATAGAAACCCACATTGTAAAAAATATTATCCAAACTTATCTTTAAAAACTAAAGTATGAAACTTAATGGTTACCCAAATTAACTAATCACTGGGTTTCCACATAGGAGAACATAGGTGAAAATATATATATGAAAGAGAAATCTAACCATGAGTTCTGATGGAGAGTGGTAGAGAACATGGCTATGAAAAAGACAACAATCACAAAGCCATCATGTTGTGATGATCTAAGGTACCCTCTGATTCATCATATATAAGAACACTTGGAAAAAACTTTTTGGTTTTCAAGATCATTTCCCTAATGTTGAAGAATTTGAATTAGAAGAAATACTTACTTTATTTTGGTACAATATTACCGTTGTTCGTTTCTTGAACAATTTCCACTTCATATCTTATAGAAATAAAGTTGAATTTGTCATTCTTGAAGTGATAGTAGATCATTTGATAGAATGATAAGTCATTCCATATTTGTAAAACATAGGTTAGCAAAAGTTATATACATAAGTCCATCTATGGTGAGATTAATCAGATATGGTTCCAAAATGGACTTATACCTCATCTATCATCCTGCTTAATAAAATAAAATTAGTTTCTTCTAACCAGGGACTTCCTGTAGGCCAGTGGTAGGCAATAATGGCCTATCTCACTTCGGTTGTGGGTTAAATTTCTACATCCTTGTCCGACACGACAGTTTGTCGCCCGTTATGCAGGTTGTCCCTTTTCTTAAACTACACTATTATAACATTCTATAAATAATATCGAAAAAATTTCTAGCATTAAACTATACTAACTTATGTTCAACATAATCCATTCCAATATTTATGCTTTTCCAAAATACTTCTTTCTAAACTCATAGTATAATGAGAATGATTACTAAAAAGGTCATATAACAGGCACATGAATACCATCATTTATCCCTCATATATCACATGATATATCTTGTTGATCGCATTACTAATGTGTGAATACCTTAATCATATATTCTCTTTAAAAACAAATACCCATTGACCCATAGTTAAAACATGATTGTTGTCAAAAGTTTACTCTTTCCACATACGAAAATCCCAAAAATTCTTTATACTCAAACCATGATATCACTTTGTCCTTATATTGGTCACGAACTCATGAATAATATCAAACATATGACTTTATCTTTATCCCTTCATTATGTGCATATCATATCCTTTCCAAAAATATTTCAATCACTTTTCATGGTTACTGATTACATCTTCTTAGGGAAAACCACAATGGACCAATACATAGATATTTCAATATACCATAAAAGTATCTCAACAACATTATTCTTGAATACCAATACATAAACACTTCAATCCACACTATTCAATGATTGTCATGGAATAAATCCATCCTTGATTTAGTAGTAACTTCTTAGGTCAGGGCATTGAGTTGGGTAATGCCCATGTTCTCCATAAATAAGACATTGAACTCCATAAAAGTTTGTCCCTCTATGACCCATCTATCCACATAGATAAAATATTCCCTTCTATTTGATGTATTCATCAAGGTTCTTTTACCACAATTTAGAAATCTCAATCTTATTTTCTTTATGCTCCTCAACATGCGAACATACCTAATAGTCCATCTTCCTCTTATTTGATGAATTAGGAATACCACTAAAGTTCACCTTGTTAATCATATATCGCGATGACTGATTCGTCATAATCACAAAATCTCTCTTTCTAGTCATTACACAATTTCGTTGCTCATAGTCACCAATTTTTCCATTGGATTCAATGTTGACGCAATTCCTTCTGGTTCCCTCTATTGACTAAAACCAAAATACATGGGGTATGAAACAGTTAAAATAACAGAGAACCATATAATAATAAAAAGTCACTTATGGAATGTCTAACTTATCATAAATTTTTCAATCTAGGACACCTTAGGTTCACCCTAGTTTATTCATGATCATCAACATAATTATAGGATGATAACCTATAGTTATATTAATCCTTAAGGACATCCTTAAACATACCTTAGAAATATATCTTGGAAAATCATGAATGTTTTCGCATCATAGTTTCCAAAGGTTAACTAAACCTTTCCTTTGATACCAATTGTAGAGACCCCAAACCTCACACACTTGGAAATTACTTTACTTTTGTGGAATACTTAATATATAACAAAAAAACACTCAAGGACCATAATAGTTTTGTGTCTTAGGAAGCATGGAATATAACCATCTAATCATGTTGAAAGATCTTCAAAATCTCCCATAATGATCTTCCCCTTTCTGTTTTCTTACCTATAACCTTTCTTTTAATCCTGGTGGAAAAGGAAACATAAAAAGTTTGAGCTCAAATGATCATTAAGGGTAATCATTGGGAAAATGAAACATACGATATACATTTGAACATAAAAAATATGAACATAATGTTTAAACATATAAATCGTGAGCAATGACATAAAACATGGCAGTACGTAAGGCATAGATCATAATTGAACATCAATCATGATAAAATAGCATGGGAATAAAACATGTAATTGTGGTAAACCATTAAGCACATGATATGATTTCCATAGTAGCCAATGCATTGCTACCAAGACTATCTTAGTGGACAAAGTCCCTTTTTGAATCGAGTTCACTCCTCGTTCCGGTCCTGTAACACTGAACCAAATTAACATACCATTCCTGCCATGTCTATCTAATGAGATATAAATCTTTACCCATTTCATTGGAGGTAGATATAGGTCCCATCCATCTCATAATGATATCATTCTTACATTTTCCAAAAAATAAACATAAATCATCCATCATAACTCAAAGAATAAAACGAGTTTCATAAACATCATCCCATCATAACATAATACATATATAAAAAATGGATATCATTTCATCATAAAAAAAGTGAAACCATGTAAATCATAATGACATTATACTTGAAACATAATCATACTAAATAATTTCATCTTTGATGGAAGATCATCTTGACAAAACACTTGAAATGAATTCTTGAGGAAAATATCATTTGTTCTTTAATATCATTTTATTTTCACAAAAAGAAATGAAATTTTAAAAGAAATGGATTTTTTTTAAAATAATTATAAAATCATGTAGAGTAAAAATCTTTAAAATAAGGTGTTATGAAATCATAAAAATATTTTCATGCCGTATAAGCTAAAAAACATTCTCCTCCTACATTTGTTGGAAAAGTCAAAAAGTTCCTTGTATAGTAAACAAAAAAAACATTACATTCATTACATGTGGTAAAATAAAAAAATGGGTAAAAAGGACATTAAACATACATAAAAACTATTTTAGAAAACATTTACATGGATGATAACAATAACCCCAGTATATACTTACGAATAAACAATCTCGGATAAGAATGAGATTGGAATAATTATCCCTTAACGTATGTCCAATTTTTTCCGTATGTGTTCGAGACTCATGTAGAGTGGGTTTAAAATTACTATTAACTTGTAATATAACCATAATAATATTTATGATATCAAATATGACTCACTTACTTCTTTATATTATCCATTCATTTTCCAATTCCATGTTAAAGCAGCGTTTTGGGTAAAAAAATTTCATTTATCATCCGTGTTTGGACTTTTAATTATTAATATGTTTACTAAGATCATGATTACATAATTCCAGAATATAAAACATGATTTTTATATAATATATATTCAGAATATACATATATATAATAGATCGATATATGGAATGAAATGCACCGTTCATGGAGATGGTAGACTGTACGTACGCATGAACACAATTTTCGTTTCCTTATTGAATTGAATGGAATTAAGTAGAAGACATACAAATATATATAAATAAATCTAGTAGAATTATTATGTCATATATTTCATGATTACTTATTATATATACTTTATAATCATTCTTGAATTTTTAACATGGAAAATGAATCTCAACGCGTCATGGAGACGGTAATCTGTACGTACGCACGAGCAATGATATCATTCCCATATTTATATAATGGAATTGTAGTGGGTGATATAATATTTTAGAATTATTATGATATTATAATAATCATATATAGTAATTCTTTACACAATTATACCCATCCATGTAAGGTGGTGGTGGAAAACAGATTACACCACAGCATGGAGACGGTATTCTGTACGTACGCACGCACGGTGATTTCGTTTTCCGTAGGATGGATAGAAGGTGAAATAAGATTGTTTCATATCTATAATACCATATCATTATATAAGTAATACTGATATTTTTACTTTATAGTGAAACAACTAAATAATAGGAAGTAGTAGAAGAAAGAACCTTGAAAGAGTCGGTAGAAGAGATTACCTCTTCCTCGACGCACCTCCTTTAAACTTATTCTTAGGGAACTAGAGTTGGTATTTTGAGAAGAAAATAACCTCTATGATATAAATAGAGAGGTTTAAAAGGAGAATTGACAGGGATTCTCCGAGCTTGAAGGATCAAAAGGGTGTGAAGAGTAGAGGGAAGGGGTGCCCTTTTTATAAGAGAAGAGAGGGGCACCTTGGGAAACATAAGAAATATTAATTTATAATAAATTCAACCCGACATAAAAACCTCAAAAAATGACTCAAATCATAATATTACATGAGATAGGGTTGTAATATCATCAACCAATAAAATTTTGGCATATTGGAAATTTATTTTAAAAATTATCAACTTGATTTATCTTTATTTAATATGTTTAATTTTATTTGTGGTAATAAGATTCTAATTTTTAAATAGTTATAAATAATTACTTATGTGTTTTTAATTTCCCATAATTGGATAAAATATGAAATTTTGGAAAATATAAATTATAATGCATTATTTTTAAATTTTGTTTGTGATTTTTAAAAATTTTTATATTATGTTATTTTTATAAAATAACAATACTGTCAATTTTGACACTATTCATTTATTTGAATTTAAATAAAATCCACACAAAATATATGTTCGAACTAAAATATTTAATAGATTCATAAGATGTAATATGTGTCTAGAAAATTTGTTGAGCACATTAAATAGTTCATATAATATTTATTTTAGAATCATTAATACCATTTATTTGATATTTCAATCAATTAAATAATTTCAACATCACTATTTTGTCACCATTAATGATAATTATTTAATCCCTAAAATTTCTAAATGAATTCTTATGATGTATATAATTTTATTAGATTTCTGGATACTATACATGTTCGAAGTTTCATGAATTTTATCACTAAATTAAAATTATTATACTTATAAGATATAAGAGAGTGACATGATGTCACATTCTTTGGTTTTAATAATAATTAAATTATTGTCACAGTCAAACATCAATTAAAATGAATCTATGAAGACCCTTAGGTGATATGGGTCGACTTTTAGTCATCCAATAGAATTTTGGCTGGTGTTAAGGTAATTTTATAATCTTATTTTTATCTATAAGTACCCAATTTACCTCTAACTGCAGTAAATAAAAATTACCATAGTTAATATTCATAATATAATTGAAGTAACCTATTAACGTAATTTTGACCCACTGAATTCAAATATGGAATAATTTTTTTCAAAATTCAAAACACAGAATTTTCTATAATTAATTTAAAATTAATCTCTTTGTTAAGAAAACGGGTTTTAAAAGTTAAAACATTGCCAAAGATTGAAATGTTTTTACCTATGAATTCAATGTAAAATTAATGGTAATGACAAATATTATATTAAATGTTAAAAGTATATTCTATTTATACTTAAAACCATTCAATATTATAATTTATCCATATAAATTATTGCGATGAAAAAATTTGTTTTTAATGAAAATATGTCGTGTTTTTATTATTCATTAAAATATGAAACATACAAGAATAATATGAAAAATATATCGAAAGTAAATTTTTATATCCTGATTCCAAAGAAGAAATTTATTTTTTCAAATTGAACTTATAAAAATTTCAAAAAATAAATTTAATGTGGGTGCGCCATTAAAAGGCAGCAAAACTCCATTTTCTGAAAAATACATATTTTACCCTAAAAATTTATTCTGTTCTCATACCATGTTATATAAAATGTGTAAGATGAATTATAATGTCATAAAATTGAAAATATAGATACTCTTATTCATAAAGGCTAGTTCATAATAATATTATAACAATATATCGTTGTTTAGTGAAACCCGGTATTGTATACAACACACGTAATCGAGGAAGGTCATGATTGCGTGTAATGCAAGCCAAGTTAGGGTTGCGTGTAGTGAAAGAATCCTTTGTTGTTGCATATAACATAATCAAAACTTATTTAATTTATAAATTAACCAAAATCTATACATAATGTTGCGTAGAATAATTTCTACAAAACAAACATGAAATTGTGTGTAACACGAGCCAAGAATAGTGTTGCGTATACTGCAAGCTAATACAGTGTTGCATATAGCACAAGCTAATTTTGGTGTAGCGTACAACACAAGACATCAACTAAATTAAAAATAACAATTCTCATAAAATCTCGGGTTGTTACAATTCTGAATTCCCTGTTGCGAACTAGTATGAAGTTCAACTCCAAATTATGATTACGAACTTATATAATGTTCTAACTATGAATTCTGATGATGAATTCTGATTACGAATTCTCATTCTGAATTCTGATGACGAATTCTGATTACGAATTCTGATTACGAATTGTCATTATGAATTCTGATGACAAATTCTGATTACGAATTCCCTTTCTGATTTCTGATGACGAATTCTGATTACGGATACTCTTTACGAATTCTGATTTAGAATTATGATTACGAATTATCATCATGAATTCTGCTGAAGAATTCTGGTTACAAATTCTCATTACAAATTCCTTAGAAAAACAGAATCTGAATATCTCTTTCTTATAGACTCTGAATTTGATTAGACTCCGAACATTTATTTTCTTACATTCCTAACTTCAGTTATTGTTATTCTTACACTCATTTCGATATAAAACGATGTCGTGCTTTCATTTATCAACTAACTGTTGGTTGAGTGACAGGTGTACAGTTTCCTCCGAAATTCAAGGAGATATATAATCGTTGGAGGAGGGAGCAGACCGGTGGAGCTTCGCCTATAAATATGAGCACATTTGAAAAGAAGCAACAACACTTGACACCATCTTTGACTTTGGTGCTTACATGCTGTTAAAGTAAATTCTAGAGAGAGAGAGGCTCTTATCAACTCGCAAAGCTTCGTGTAGAATGTTTGAACACCTTTTTCAAACATTGCCTTTTCCAGACTTGCTTCGTGTGACTCCGATTGTTTCTTATTACAATCGAGGGCTTCCGGGGATAAGAAGACAGTGTTGTAGACTACCTGATAGTTGAGGGCTTGCGGGGATAACAAGACAAAAAACGATACTTGTATTGAGGGCTTACCCATGTGTGGGTAAGATAGACTTTCTTGAATGTATAAATCAAGATACCTCTTATCCAGGGTTGTTGGATACCCTTATATTTGGGTTAAAAGAGTTATTTTTTGTAAGATGTAGTTCTAACTACATTGTTTTTCTGCTGCATTTTTGTATTGTTAAAGAAAGTATAACTTTCGTATACTTCCTTATGTGTACTATGATTTAGTTATATTCTATACGCTTTAAGGTAGAATCTTAGTTGGTTTAAACATTTGTTAAGATTCATTTTTGGAATCACTTTTCCAGAATCAATCAAGTCTTTAGAACATTGAGGTGTTGTGAATTTTGGTAGTGCAAAATCTCCATAGGGATTTTTAAAAGTACAATTCCCCCCCTCTTGTATTTGAGAATCTCATATATATATATTCGATCCTAAATTTGGTATTATAGAGTATATCATACTCAAATACCATCTAACAATTGGTATCAGAGGATTGGTTCCATCTAAATAAATCTCACGATTAGATTTAGAAGAATTTTTATTCTTGTAACATTCGGAATTGAACATTCGGATTCATATTTCCGGATTCATACTTTTCAGAATCTTTTTTTTCTGAATCATAGTTCTAATTCAATTTTTTCTTAGTGATACAATTTTTCATGCTTAGAATATTTTCACATGTTTACAGACGTATACTTCTAAAAAGTTTGTGTGACGCTGTTTTTTTAAGGATGACAGGTTTACATGTTAGTTCTATCGACAACCTAAATCCTACTAGACCACCAATTTTTTATGGTAATGATTAAAAATATCGGAGAGGTCGTATGAAGAATTTTTTATCAATACTAGGGTAGATAACCTTGGAATGATTAACGGAGGATATAATATTCAAAACAAGGATGGTATTGCAATTACAAGTCAATAAAAGCATGAATACCAACTCAAATATATGGCACACAATACTTTAATTTGATCAATGACTAGGAAAATATATAGCCAAATTTCTTCTTGTGAAGCAGCTAACTATATATTGAAGAGACTTGAAGTTACACATTTTGGTACATCTAATGTGATTGAGACTATAAAGTGAATAAATCTAAAGAGGGCATCACGGTCTGAGTTAGCTATGCTCATGCACAACGGAATCCCGAACGCACAGCTGAATCCTGAATGCCTCCTACAACCCCTTCCACAACTAGGATGTAAAGCAGGAATCACGGTCTTAGTCGATCATCAAAGGTCCCCCATGAAGTAGAACTATATCCTAGACGTAGAGGCATCCCAATCCCTCTACCGATCCCAGCTTCCAGATGGGTTTGAAGTGAGCAAACATGGTGAGTTCATTAATGATCACCTTGATAGAATCATGGCCCCTTTAAATGAATGGAAATACTATCACAATATATATGAAGATAATGTCCCACTTCCACTCTGGTAGCTCAAGTGTCTATGTCAAACCTTGTCTAGACTTGATTCTTGGCCTTTACTTGTGGACAAGTGAGGCATCGTTAAAATCACTCTGCCACAACTTTCTTCATCCGTAGCCACTATTACAGATGTCAATGGTCTTGGAACATCTTCACAACACCAGGATACACCGCCAAATAGGATATATGGATTTACCTCAACACCTCCTACCTTAACGTCACTGGTACAATGGTGAATCCTTGGAAAAGGATGACATACTCCCCACATATCAAAAACTTATTAGGAAATGTCTTGAGGATCTCTAAGAATGTCATACCTCACAGTCAACATCCACAAGCCGAGCCTTCCAAACTCACTGTTAGAGTGGGGGAGTGATAGTAATAGACTATAGGTAACCTCCTCCATCACTATCCATGAATGATAACTTCGTCGCTGCAAGTTTCTCTATCGCCTCAATCAGTAGCTATAAACCAGACCTCTTGTGGAGTGTGTCTACCTCCACGTTCCCTTTCCCAGGTGTATAGACCATCTCAAATTCATTTTCTGGGAGGAACGCCATCCATCATTGTTGTCTCAAGTTCAGGTCCTTTTATGAGAAGATGTACCATAGACTCTTGTGGTTAGCATAGAAGGTAACCCATTCACCTATCATGTAGTGTTTACACTTCTTCAAGGAAAATACCACTACTACTAACTCAATGTCATGGGATAAATAATTATTCTCATTCTATATCTACTATCATGAGTCGTATGCAATCACTGCTCTCGCCTACATTGGGAAAAAACCCAAACTGGTCCCAGATGCATCCCAATATACCCCCTAGTTGATTAACTCCTCTGGAAACCACATGATTCGATCACGGGTCAAGATCTGCATCAACTGTTAGAAGCTCTACTGACATTTATCTATCCACCGGAATGGTTTTCCCATATACATCAATGCATTCATATGTGCTGCTACTCTGTAGTATTTGGGTACATACCTCTAATAGTATCCTGCCAATACCAATATACTCTACACCTCAGTCACGCTTCTTGTTGAATCCCAAGAAAGCACTGCCTCTACCTTCACTGGATCCACAACCACTCTAGCCTCTGAGATGATGTGTCCTAGAATGTGTATCTCCTAAATCCATAACTGGCACTTCATGAGCTTACCAAAAAGATATTGATCTCAGAGTGCATTTATGACTATCCTCATGTGTGTAGCATGCTCCTCCTCTGACTCCGAGTACACCAAGATTTCATAAATAAAGAATACCATGAAATGTTCAAGGTAAGGCTAGAATATCATGTTCATGAGTCCCATGAAAACTATTGGGGATTTGGTCACACTGAAAGGCTTCAACTAAAACTCATATTGGTCATACCGGAATGAAGGGTTGTCTCTGGTATGTCCCCATCCCATACCCGAAGCAGATGAATGTCATATATGAGGTTAATCTTTGAGAACCACCTCTATCTCTCCAACTAATTGAAGAGTTCATAAATACTTAGAAGTAGATACTTTTTCATCAATGTCAACTAGTTCTGAAACCGAATGTCCACACAAAGCCTCAAACTCCAATATGCCTTCTTAGAAAACAACATCAGGGTTCTCCATGGGAAATACTAGGCCTTACAAACCCTTTCCTATACATTTCCTCCATATATACACCTGGTCTCCTGAGCTCCACAAGGGCTATATGATACGAAGGTGTAGATTTCGGTGTGGTTCATGGTACAAGTCAACACATAATTCTATCTCTCTATGAGGAGGTAGTCTTGGGACATCTTCTAGAATGATATCCTCATACTCATCCACTACTATTGAAAAACTCATTCTCCTCTCATCCAAGAAACCAAGGGTGAGGCTATAATACTGGTGAGTTATTGGCTACATCCCCATTTGTGAAATTCCATCCTCTATTGCAAAGGTTCCCTTCTTTTCGGTGAAGTAAAACCCAGACCCATCTACACGGACACATCTCACGTTGTGCCTAAAATAGTCGATCTAAGCATGGAATGTGGATATCCAATCCATACACAAGATTATATCATAATGCCTCGATGCTACTACAAGGAGATATCAGTCGAAGATCTCTCCTTATAGAGTAATCTCACAATGTCAGCACCAGTGTTTAATCATCGATTACCCTTACGTAGAAGTCTTTAATCGTATGGATCGAGCCAATGGCTCCACCAGAATATTTGAGCATGAAAGAAGGTATGTGGTATGTAAAGAGTGACAGACACAAGTTTCTAAAAGAACTATATCTATGGTTGAGTAGACACATATCATACCTCTAATCTTCTCTAATGTTTTGTTTTCATAGGGATCCATCACCAGAATCTGGCCCCTTAAACCTTTGTCGCTATCTTAGTGTTCCCTCATCTGCCTTATCGTCATCTATGTGGGGATTTAGACAGTCATGAGCTATGTTACCCTATATTCCGCAAGAGTAAAAAACTCTATCCCTCAGATGAACTCCACTGCTTCACAAGCTCTGCACCTCCGACCCTACGTCCTTGGGTCATCCTCTGGAAGGCATGGCCCATTTGGGACTCTACGTCAACTACCTACTACCCGGTGTAGCTGACTCAGCCACCTGTCATCTGGTGGTGGCACTCACAATCGGTTCTTGCTTGACTAGGAATCTCTACACCAATAGGGATCATTCTAGAACTCCAGCCTATGTCGGGATACTGACTGAAATAATCGACATTGTAATCTCACATCAGATCCCCTACACAATGGTTTAAACCCTAAAGAAAGGGTCTTCAACCCAATTAGTGGAGTAGCAGGATAGGTCGGTAAACCTTGTTGAGTACTGGGCCATTTTGAAGCTACCCTGTGGTAGGTGTAGTAACTTCTGAATATGCACTGATTATAGTGTCACTGGTATGATGTCCTCCATAAAGAGGCTCTCTTAATCCAAAAAATACAAGGGTTGCTACCTCGTGTGTTTGGAGCATCAATCACCCCCACCTCCTTTTCGTGCCTGGAAAAACCCTAGCAGCTAGAACTACCATCTGGTCCATAGGTGTCTCTGGTTGGCTAAAAAACCGAGTAACTACCACATTCCAATCCTCAGATGCCTAATGATCTGTCTCACTTCAAAACCTTGAGGACCACAATATTTGAAACTCAAGCTACATGTTCAGTCAGTGTACACTGTCTCCTGGTGGGACTGGTAGCAACTACTACTCTTCAGGTGGTGGTGGTGCGGGTACACTACCTGAAGGTTCCATCGTTATATATGGTCCCTTTACTGACTCCTCAGCACCTAGTGGACCATCATAGAGATCTCTCATTGTTATCTTAGTTGGTTGTCTTCAAGGTGGCATCCTACAGGGAAACAGTTGTTCCACGATCAATAAGTTATACTTGGTGAGATGAATCAAAAGAGAACAAGATAAAAACATTTCCAAAACACATGAAACTAGTGTTTTCATGTACCGATTTGGAAAACAAAATTTTGTGTTGTGGTGTATGGATATTTCGACTTCCACGCCAATAAAAGAATCCCTAGACTAAAATCCTAACTCAAGACACATGAAACTATTACCCCCATTGAAAATTATAGACTCTTAGTTATTTAGGTAGAATCAACCTCCCTTTGATACCACTTTTTTCATGACCCATCCACTCGGGCTCATGTCGTGACGACCCCAAGACCACCATCTATAGGCCAGAGGTTGGTGAGTAGCATTGGAAAAGCATATCCCAAAAAGGGAAGGTATTGCCTCTAAATTATAAACACACAGACATGGAATACCACAACAAGAAAACCAAAAAGGAAATAAAGTAGTACAACCACCACAAACTATCCCTACTAAGAGTAAATTGTGTAAAAAAATGTAATGCGGCCAAAACACAAGCTCTAGTGAAAGGATATTACAACAAAATATGTACAAGATTTGGAGGTCGTCCGCCAAGGATCCTACATGAAGGGTAGGTACAACTCTCTGTCAGATGTAACTGCAGCACACCACGTCTATCAACCCTCCTTCAAGATCCGTTTAGTCCTATCTCACCAAAGTCCTTGTCCAAGCATTCTTCCATCTTCACAAGACACAAAAGGTGCGGGCCAAGCTCGTGGAGGGGTGAGTATAAAAATACATATTAGGGACCCCAAGACCCCCGAAGGTCTCTCAGTAATCGACAAAGGGAAACAAAAAAAAAAGAAAATTCCATAGATGTATTACAGCTAAGAAATATATTAAACACATATCACAATGTAAAAGACTCATCTCTCAATAAGTATTACTTAAGTACAAATGTATATATGATTAGACATAGTCCTAGATCATCGTTTTCTATCGAGAGACTCTATTGTTGATCCAGAATATGTCACTAGGTGATGACCCACACAAGATCGGTTGGTACTGACCCACACATGATCACTAGGTGCTGACCCACAGATGATTTCTGATTGATTACCCACAGAGTATCAGTAGGTGAGGACCCACATAGGATCACTATGTGTTGACCCAATCAAGATCTATATTTATTCATCATGTCAGAGCCTGCCACTGGATTCTTGCACTTATAATGCTTGATTCTGGGTGGATCTACTCCTCAATTCATTATTATTACCTCAAATACCATTAATTCACACATTTAGTAAGCTCAAGGGACCTTCTCATCATAAAGGTCCCAACGCAATAGACGATTCATCGAACTGACGACTAGTCGATATGATATGGGAATTTTTTTAAAAAGTTCCATGTTGGATTCGAGTCCGATCCAACCAGGATATATAGAAAAATCCCCAAAACTCACATAGAGTATCTTATAATGATTTTCCCATCTCAAGGGCCTCAACACCACTGACTGCGAGTTAATCAGATTCATAGTTTTAGAGATACAAGTGTTTTAGTGAAATGGGGGCCAATTGGGTTTGTGTCCGGTTTGAAACAGTCGGGCCAACCAGACCTGACCCTGTCCACCCTGGGCCCATCTAGTTGGGATGGGGGTCCATACCACCCTGATAGGCCAGGTCTAGCCCAGTATCATGGGTCTGGTCCAGTAGCACGGGTCCGGTCCCCGGGTTAAACCGGTCCGCTAGCGGCAGAACGGCCTTCGACCATTCTAGGATGCGGTGGGTGCTACGTTTGGTTACACTATTTCCACGGTTGAGAGACCTTATCCCACCATGTTCTGTACCACACCCGGTCTCTAATGTGGCCAAGTGGATGCATCCTCCAAATCACCCACGGACCGAGTCCTCAGGTTGACTAGATCAACATGGCACCAACGTGGTGCCGCTGATCTTCAGCACCGTGTTTGAGAGACTGTGGCCTATGTCATCCCTTCGGATGACCCAGACATAGGTCTACCTCTCCATGCAATTGCATCCTTCTTCTTCCATGGGGTGGTGACTGGAACACCGCCTCACACCACATGGGGCCACCATCAGTGCCAACTGACTGGCAATTTATTCTAAGGGCCACCAGAGTAAGTCTGGTCATCCTTTTCTCGATCCATTTGCGTCTACAGAATCATACATCTTCCACCTTAACTATGATATCCAAAACATCATTTTCTTCCATTTTATGATATCATCCAAGAAGAATGCCCCTATAGAGGGGCTCAGGCCTTCTTCATGTTGACTCACGCTCACCGTGTTAGAAGTTTTCTAAAAACATTTCGTGGTTTGTGGATTTTCATTCAACCAACACAAGTGATAAATATAATCTCAGATATAGGAATCCCGAAAATAAATCACCCTACCACAAGAACACAAGGTTTAAAGAATAAATTATTTATGGGTTAATCCATGTTCATCATTTTAAATAAGAATCGGAAAATGTTAAATAGTTCAAATCCCTACCTTGTCTGACATTCGTTGTCGCGGCGTTCTGTCCTCGATCGTTCAAGGGGGTCAACATCATTCATCACATTTTGCCTACATCCTTCTATGTACATCAATTTCGATTATGTTCCTCTAGAATTCAGCATTCTTCAATGGAGGGTAATCTCACCAGGGGTTTGTGAGATATTTTCCCACCATTTAATTCCCCATTCTCCAATGAGTTCGTTTAATAAAAATAATCATGTTGCAGTGTTTCTATTACATTGAGATGTTTTTTCATTATGTTATTTAATTTATGAAATAGAATGGTGGTTACACTTTCATAATGATCCATTAAATGGATTCCTTAATTGAGTCTTGTCATTGCCTAATCGTCGCAACACAACATCACCACTATCCTCTCAATTGTGCGAAAGAAAAAGACAAAAAACATTTTAATGTTATTTATTTATTTGTCTAAAAATTCCAAAAAAAATAAAATTTCCATTAAACCTTTATCAGTTGATGTTTTGTCATTTCTAGGAGAATCATGGTGTTCCAAGTACGATAGTGCCCTCATATTTTTGATATGAGCATTAGTCTAAATGTTAAGAAAACATGCTCGCATGTTTACTGAATGTACTTTAAAATTATTTCAAAATTACATTTCAAGAACTCTAAGCCTCAGAAGAACTTTAATTCAATGTGTACAGTCTCAAAACAGTTCCATATATTTTAGAAAACTACTCATAAATTCCGAGACATTACAATATACAAGGTTATTACATACTATTTCCACACAAGGGTCTTATGATATTTTTTAACCCTTATAGAACATGGTGTTTAGACTTAACTTGATAACATAGGATCCACTGGGTGACCAAATAATCAACGATCCACCTTATTCCATCTCTAATAAATAGATAAAAAAGTTACATGTACATATTAACACATTATGATGTATAACCAAGGGATCAGGTTTACAATTCCTCATCACCTCCTCATAGACTGTGACTGGAGGCCCAACGTTCCCTATAAAAGGATGATGTAATAAACTCCTTCAGAAAACTCAATAGTTAGTCTCATTATGTTATATAGTCCCAGAAAACCTCACAATCAATGTATTCCAACTAATAATTTATCACATGTTGATGAAGAGGTGGACTCAAATGCACAAAATAATGAAAAAATATACCACTCTCATATACTAGTGTCTGCTACAATGAACTTATCTACTCATATTACCCCTCCACCATGTGAGAGTGCAAATTCCTAATATGGGTGTCTTTCAAAACATTGAACTTCAAAGGAGTATATAGAATCATTATTTTATAGGCATGAATGGGCACTATAAAATTACATTGTATCCATATTATATATCACTGATAGATGATATACATGAGGATCTAGTGGTCTGTGAATAAAACAATGCACACTCCCAAAATATAGTTCCTCCACATGTTAAGATAAATGTGTACCACTTCCAACTCTTGGTCCTGTGTATCTAATTTTAACCCATCATTTCTTATATTCCTCAACCAATATGTTATAACTTCTTTCCACTACATCCTCATACAGTTGACCAAATATAAATATTCATAAAAAAATATATAATCTATGCCCTCCTTTGGTTACATCAACATAGGAATTCTAGTCATCCTCATCCTCAACTCCGTAATGGCCCTCTATCTCTACTTTTTCCAGGTAAATGTATTATCTTTCTATATATAGGCAATCAATGGAGAAGAAATCTGTGAGAATTATGCCACAAAAATATTTATTACCCCTCCTATCCATGAATACTATGACACTATATCATGTTTTTAGTGGATTCCTAGAAATAAATTCACCAATACATTCCTATTCAGCAGCTATAATATGATGAAAAATGACATGCCCCATAATATTAAACACATATATCCATATTTGATAATATGGGATATTATTATAATTATGTTTTCTTGGATTCATTCAATGACCAGTATAAAAAGTTTTATTGCTCAACCATTGATGGGGAGAAAATGGGATTTTATTAAATTAATAATTTTTTTGTCCATATATGGATGAAGGATTTTGTTTATTAGATCTGTAAACACCATGGGGTAATTATTCAAATAGGAAAGAATTTTTAGGAATTAATAGTGTTTGTATTGGTATCATATTGTTTTATTCTGTATATTAGACTATATAACCCTGAATTGGTGCTATTAATAATCATCATCAATCATTGAGAACCAATTAAGACCTCTCCAACGGTTAAAGAGGACATCATTACTTGTACAAGATTACATTTTCTCTATCAATAACTTGTTCAAGTGATGATAATTTAAAAAATCATTAATATTTCATTCACCTCTTCCATGAACAACACTGTATTTTAATAGGGGAACACACTATGAATAATGAAACCCTACTGTCAAAGGTCCTCCAAGATTTACCTAAAGCTCAGAGCATAGTAGGTTATGTATGATATGTTCTAGAATATACTACTATGATCCCACAATGCATGTTAAAGATAAATTTAATCTCCATCCTATAAGGTAATGTTGATGTTTCCTCAACGAAGATGTCTATAATTTCCTCCACTACTAAAATAATCCAGATTCCTAAATAGCATATTTCACTAATTACTATGCTCAACAACTGATGGGTAATAGGTATATTATCCTAGGTCACCGGACCCACTCAATAATCCATGATATATATCTGTCCCAAATAGGATTATATTGTCTCATATTCCAAAATGAGATTAACTCACTTGTGTTGATAGTGAATCTATGGAGAAACCATGGACAACCAATCCATACCCAAATTGTACAAGGGTTAGATTATCATGTATATATATGGGGATATAAATAAACGTGATGAGTTAGATGACCCAATACTATATAATGAACAAATCATCAGTATCCTACGACATGCACATTATAATAGTAAATAAATAATCAGTATTTTTGAGTCTGTATGTACGGATAGATCATTTTTTATACCAAAACTGCATTCCATGTTCTTTAATCCATGCCCATGACACAACTACATCATTTCCCTATGTAATTACAGGGTGTGTAGAGGGGTTAGGATGAGAAGGAATGAGTATTTTTGACATGGTGACTCATTGAAAACATAGATTTGATGAATAATTTTATTCTTACCAATGTTGTGGAAAATTGTTATCTATCATGTTAGTTTGTATCTACAGAAGGAAATCAATGAATCATTAAAAATCTTCTCAGTAAAGATATATTTTTTTCAACTAGTTGAAAATAGGATTTATTTTGATGATGCATTGAGAGTCTCCTCTAAATCATTCCCTCCTAATTCGCCATTTTAGGATACTCCATGATATTCAGATTGTAGAGTTTTCATAGTGGTGGGATAAATAAAATCTATTCAAAATAGAATTGATCTATCAAAATTTTGGGTAATTTAAATTTTCTCAAATCATAGGTGGATAAAAAATTGATAAATAGTAATCTAAAGGACATGCATGGATATATACAGGGTTAAAAGTAGATATTTATCACAATTGGAAGATGATACATCCATATTTTGTTTAATTACCTTGAGGTTATTTGTAATACGTGGATGGATGAGAATGTTCTTATAAAAACTGGGGTCCTTTGGATGTCTGAGTAGGGTATCAATTTCAATCCATTCACTCAAATTCAATATTTTTAGTCCAATTTAGATGAGACATTACAGATTAAATTGGATCTTCTAGTATCCCAAAATCTTGAGTGATCTTGCTGCATGTGTTGGCACCCCAGTTAAAATGGGTCAACATTTTATGGACGATGATCATAGATTTGTTTCTCAGATTTTGGATAAAGATTACATGGAGGTCAAATTATTTTATTTTCAAAACATTTTGGGGAATAAAAAAAGATGAAATCAAATAGGAATATGAACATCATTCTCTATTATTTATATATGTACAATTATAGGGAATTCAATATCCAATTCTATAATTTTTTCCTTTTATGTAAAGTGATCCACTATTTAAAACACCAAGAATATAAAAGAAGTGGATATATTAATGAATAATAATTATGTTATCTTGAAAAAATTGAAACACCTAGGATAAAATGATGATAGAAATGGGATGACAAAAATTCAGTAGTCCATCTCTATGGTTAAAGATTTTTTGATATCCTTTGAAATCAAATCAAAGTATGGTGATATGGTTATTAAAAATTCATTAGAAAATATGTTACTAGTTGATAATTCTATAGTGTTATCTGATTATGTAGTTGTAGAGAAAATATAATATACACAAATGAATCATTCCTAGGTGGCCATAAATGCACTAACAGTTCAGATGAAGGGTGGTGTTAAGACTCATGTTGATCAGACCTTCGGAAAAGTTAGGGTTATTCTCATTCAGGTATGAGAAAAACCATAATGGTATTTTTATGCATCAATAGTCAATCCCTCGGGCTACAGATTATTTGATCCATTTTGAACACATATTCAATGAAGATGTAGTAGTTGATACAGATGTGGTAGAATTTCTGTCCACTTCTACAAATTCTAAGGGAGATTATGAGAAAAAAGGCGCATAGAAAGGAGTTGACAATAATACAAATCAATATCAAAATCAACCAATGTAACAGCAATGGGGTAATTTCCTAGGCTCAATTTATCACAAAAAATTGAAAAATCATAAATCTATTTTCTATTTTAAAGCATAAAATTATACTAATTATTCAAAAATGTGACATTGATCTATATACCATCAGTACAGGATCAAAATATCATAAAAAACTATGGATAAATATTTTTGAAGAAGATGAGATGTAGGTGGCCTTGTGTGATTCTTCTATAGTTGTTCAAAATATTAAAGGGATTTTGAACTCATATGGAAAAGAAAAATGATGACTATTAATCCAATAAAAACTCTACATAGTATAATGAATATTTTACATGTACTTTTATAGATAGAATTATTCAAACTAGAATAATCCCCATGATTCCAGAAGGTTAAAAAAGGAATTTAAATAAAAAAAATCAATGGTAATAAAAAATAATGGAACTCAAAAAATAAATGAGGTTAAAGTTGACTACAATGTTAGGGAATATTCAATGGTTTCTTATTAATCAAATATTAAACTCCATCATCATATACATATATAACAACAAAACAATGATTCTGGGAATTTAAGAAACGATGCCATATTTATCTTGTGAATTTTACAAATTAAATATAATTGGTTACCACTTGGTTGGTACTAACATTATTCATGTTCCCTTTTAATTTTTTATGTCCTTTCACATTCATTAATTGGTAATGTTAACATCTTTAGAAACGAGGAACATAATTTAACAAGTGATTTTTACTTACATGATATAAATATTTGTTTCTCATTCATCAAAGAAAAAATATTTTTCATGAAAGAATATACTTGTGGAATGAAATAAAAAGGATAAGGGTGAATTACTTATTCTTGGCCTCGTATTGGATATTCTAATACAATTTATTTTTCATGTGATAAAATTGGTTATGTGCCCTCTTAGATTTATCTTAGAGAATTTAGCTCCACTATGGAAGAGAATTAGGTGATTTAAAAAAACATGGTTCCAAGTATACATGACATTGATTACATCTTAAAAGAATCGTGGTAAGAAGGTTGGATCATTCCATTACCACTAATAATTTTTTAGATAAATTGGATAAAATTTCCATCATTGTTCATCATAGGATCAACTCTAACTATCATCCCATTATGGTTTGTGTTATGTCTAGGGATATGAGTGTTCAACATACCAATTTATTTAATAATTATTTGGCATGTCATTTTGATTTTAATAACAATATATGATGTTTATGGACCAAAATGATCTATTTTTAAGATTCTACTACTAATATACTAAATTTGATTCTATTGAATAAAAAAATATGGCGATGGATAAAGGAATGTTTCAACATTATGGATAATGAAATTTTAGCTCCTCGAGAATCACTAATGAAAATACAATTGGCATTTATTAAAAATGATTTTGTGTATGAAATTACACAATGTAATATCATTTATACAAATATGAATTATATTATTGAAATGAAATATATTATTAATATTTAAAACATTAAGATATGATTTTTCAATGAAGGGGAAAAAATCTCAAAAAAATAAATTCTATACAAAGTGTTATAAAAGAACATAGACCTATTTTATCCTGAAAGAGTGGAATCAAATCATTCATGATAATGACAGGATCTCAGATCAGATTATCCCTTATTCCAAAAGCATATTAACTGGATTTAAAATTGGGTGGAGTTAAAGGAATGTATTATAAACATCCTTTTCAATATGTAATTCAACATCATTCTTTCTAATGTTCCTCTTCAGTTTGAGGTCAAATACACTATGAATATTCTAAAATATTTAAGTACTCTTGGCCTATATGGTTTTACTAATTTTTTCTTCGATAATTATTGTGATAATAAACATTTCTATTTTTTAAGATTTATTAAATTTTTATTTATTACAAGATTTATTCCTTAGGTGAAAAATTCTCAATATCATTCTTTGGTCCCGATGATGCATAATTATTGTGAGATTCATATCTTCAAAAAAGAAATCTCCCTTGTTAATAATATCCATTAGATGATTAGAAATATTTTTGTAATCAATTTGGCTTCTATCACAAAACAAAATCATATCATAGATCCAATTTCAATTTTTTAAGGTGGAATCAGGCGTTTATTTTCACTTCTTTATAGTGATTCTGTCTTCGTAAAAATGCAACTAGTAGTGGACATATTTACCTTTAAAATTACATATGGAATCTAGTTTACATAATTAAATGTGATTTCATATTTTATGTACTGTCTAGTTTTGGTGCCAATGGTACTTTGATTAATTGGTTGAATAATCTTTCCATATCATCCAAAATTACAATTTTGATAAATATTTCTCTTAAAGTATATTTTACCTATTATATATAGGTGAAGGGGGGGGGGGGGTCCTTTTTAAGTTATTATATACTCCACTATTGAGGACTACCTCTTTAGGCTCCTTACACATATGGTTTACCAAGGATCACATAATGCTGTTTGTGTTTCATAGTTTATCTCTACTCTATCTCACCTATTATATGCTGATGATAAGATTAATATTTTGGATGGTTGTTAGAAAGACATAAAATTTCATAAGAAGTTTCCAAATCCTTATCAAAACACACAAGAACAATAGTTTAGTTCGGATAAATATTTTTTTTTATTTTGGGAAGTGATTTTTATTCTCTCAGAAATAACTATTTCGATTAGAATGTGAATCAGAGTGGGAAATTTTCCATTTGAATATCTTCGAGTAACTGAATTTTGTGGAAGGAAAAAAGATAACTACATTATTTATATTTTTGATTTTTTAAAATATAACCTTATACCTGGAAAGAGAATTCACCCTATATCTAGAAGAGTTTTCCTAGTTTTGTTCAAAATTATTATGAAATAGGTAAAATTCTTCATGTTTTATAGTGTTCCTAGGTGTCTGATCAAAAGCCTAAATATTTTCAATAATACAATATTTGGAGATTTATTATTGTTGAACAAAATATGTTGATAATCCCTTAGAGAAAATGATTCCAGCTAATTTATAATGTTGACATCAATAAGAATAATATAAATTGTTTAAATGAATCATTGTATTCTAATTTCACATGGAACATTATCAAAAAAAATTAGATTCCCTTTCTATTCAATGAGAGAGATTCATAAACATGTTAAAAGAAGATAATTATTTATACATGATATCACCCATTTGGTAACCAATTAAAGATTCTTATAAGATAATCAAGATTCATTCTCACTGTATTTCCAGAAAAAACTCATTTCCCAAATTCTGGTTCAAAAAATGGAGAGGCTCTTCGCATATTGAGACTTTTATCCATCTGGTCAACTCTCTTCTACTACACAGTCTAGGGAATGACTATTTGAGGTTCATCATTATATACAGGTGGAGTGAAAATCTATTATTGGTGGATATTATTTTTTTATAGAATATACATTCTTATCTGGGAAGTGAACAAGATGGGATTTCTCGAAAGTAATTAATTCTATAATTCCATCACTGTATGATCAAATCATGACGTTAAATGAATCAAAAATATTGATAAATCCTTGATCATGGATTAAATTTGATCTTTATATAGAGATTTTATCAAAAAAAACCAAAAATTACCATTTTATAAATTTTTGGAATCTTTCTTTGGTCATGTTTAACTCTCTATAACAAACACATGGAAGATGGCAGATACTTATTACATAGTTGTTCCACAGATGAAATTCTATGAAAGGATGTTTTTGATATTTTTTAAATTCGAAGGTCGAGAGTCATTGAACAAAATATGCTATCTTGACATAACATTGAAGCACTGTTATCTCTTCATTACATTACTCTCTTCCATGTTAATATTACTAAAATTCATCATTCCATATGGTTCATATATAATTATTCTTTACATAGGAACACTACCATTATCTATCATTAAATTATTGAAAGGGGCATTGTTTAATTTAATGAGGCAATCTTGAGTAAAAATCGTCATTGTAATAATAATGCCCTCAACATCACATTTATGTGAAAACTGTGGATTACTAGAAATCACAATCCCCCGACTAGGACATTTCTTGTTTGATAGATAACATCCACATGCCTTTGGATAAAATTCAACATTGATGGTGTTTCAAAAGGTAATCTGGTCCCTATGGGTTGCATTTTTGTCTATTTTTGTCAATGTGGGATGATCCTATGTTATTTATATTTCTCATATAGCCTTACAACATCTCTCAATATGGAAATTAACGTTTTCATTACTAAAATATATTTTTCTCATTCTACAGGATGGACTAATTTGTGGATTGAATTTGATTCATTATCATCATTAAAAAAAATAGTAAGTATACACATATTTTATATTGTATGATCACTAAAAAATGTATTGACTGTATGGTAATTATTATGAGAACTTATTTTATTATCACTCATTAAAATAGGGAAGTAGAATTTGTGGATGATGCCCTTTCAATCAAAGTTATACATATGGATTCATCTAGATTTATGATATCCCTTTGGATTTTGTTTCATTAAATCTATGGAATTGTAATAAAATTCCAACCATAAGACTATTGTAACTTGTTTTTATTATATTTAATCCCTTGTGAATTTTATACATTATAACTTTCCAAATAAACATCATTTTCCTAAGTCTCATTCAATTATTTTTAGGTTAACAACTACATACAATCTCCCAAGGAATATACCCCTCTAATACAACACTATATCGACCCAAAACATAGGGTTACTTCAGGATAGTCAAATTCCATGCCCTCACCCAAAGCCTTCCTATAATATTCATGGATATGGGGACAAGCTTCACAAAGAGAGAAATTAAATGTGTTGCATTTTCTAAAACTACCTATATACACAAACCCAAACATCTCCAGGAAAAATTGTTTAGGAATAATATATTTTTTATAAATTTTTTTTGAAAAACATTTATTTAATAATATATAGGTAAATACCTAATAGTATGGAAATATAAGAGATAGTGTTATAGGAAAAAATTTACAACCTACAAGAAATGAATTCTAAATCGTAATAAAACCTGAATCTATTAAAACTTAGATGCTATAAATCTCCTTGTCGGACCATTGTATGTATTAAATGAATATAGGTACCACTATGATGCATTTATTTCACTATATAACTATTCTTCATCATAGTATTAAATAACATATGTGGGAAAATCCCAAGTAGGGGACATTATATACATACACAGTTATATGGCTTGATAAGCACAATGGAATAAATTTAATGATACAAAATAGGTCACTTCAATATATATTAAGAGAGAAATGATACAAAATATAGATATATTCTAAAAAGGAATCTCGGATGACAGAGAATGTGTATGTCCATATCCACAACATATCCCAAAATAACGAGTCTTCCTATAACACTATTGAAAATTCATCGATGCCTAGCAACTCTCATTTCTGTCAAAAAATAACCATTTGGAGGACCTATAAACTCTCAAAATATTCATAACTATATGGGGTAAAAAATACAATATAATTACTTCAACATAAAGTGATTAGGGGTTCCACTCAATATATAAAAGTCCCACACCATGGTGTGACATGGGGTACAACATAGTGAATAGGGGACATATTCCCTGAACAATAGGGGTGAAACATAGTATATTAATCGAGAGAGGAACAAAAATCTATGGTGGAAAGTGTGAAATTGTATTAATGAGGGACCCCCACCACATATACGATAGAGAGGAACCACTCAATTAGTATAGGACCCACACCCTAGTCCATCTACGGAGTACCACATTGAAAACAATGGACGCACACCGTAGTGTGTCAGGGGGTACCACTTAGTAGATATATATATATATATGTGAGCCTGTGTGTGTGTGTGTGTGTGTGTAATAATCCATCCCTATTGTGTTAGGGGGGTTCTAAAAAATGAATTCTTTAATGTGATTCTCCATAATCCATATTATCAGTGTGGCATCTCTTGAAAATGATTCATGCTGAAACAAACTCATGTAATACCTCTATAGACACTGTGAAGGATACCATAATGTTCAACATGAAAAAAATACATAGGATATGATACTTGTTTGATGAAATATGAGTCTATTATAAGGATATTCAAAAAGTGAAAACTCCCAGTAAATGATTACAACATTTACCTAGGGTCACACATCATGTGACCATGACTCATCACATGGTAGTGTCCTCACCTCACAAGGTCCGACTGACATGTGGTTATACAATTTCTATAATAGGGTGTACAGGGCATGTACTCACCACTTATGTCACGTGCATGTATGTCTTTCCCATCCTCATATACCTTGGGTATGCCCATATACAATGATCTGCCTGTTACTATATAATCCCATAATAAACACTTAGATTTAGTCATAGGGTTAAATGGTGTTTATGGTTCCTCGTGGAATATGAAATTTATCATCCAAAAAACACCGGTTGATGATACTAGGGTAGGGTTACACGATGATTACACGATGATATATGTTGTACAGTCTGGTTTCACCTTAAAACACAAGTAACTCTATCAATGACATTCCATTCCACCAAAACCACGTTTTCACCAATAAATTAATTTGATATTACATATCAGGGGCTATCCATGTATGATATGTGGCCGGTTGTAGGATTCTGGCCACTCGGCACCTCACAAGACTCATTCCCGATACAGTTTCAAAACTTATTTTTCCAATATGGTTCTTTGAATCCAATGATGTGTCATCTACAATGCCCAAATCATCTATTTAAATCAAGGAATCAATAATCCATTCATCATTTATGAATCCTAAATGAATCTGGTGGTGCGAACATGCTCGAATTATACCCAGATATGTCGAACCACAACATCGTGGGGAAATGTGGAAAAACAAGAAGAATAATGGTTGAAAGAAAATAAGAAGAGTGAGAAAACAATTTCATAATAATTCTTGGAAAATGATAACAAAATAATAGAATCCAACATGATGGGAGTTGAAATTGAATAATTTTATTGGATCAATATGGACAATACATTTCATGTCTCATGCAAAGACTAAAATATCACAGATTTTGAAAAGATAATTATAAATCCATTGACATTAAATTGGAAATAGGAATAATCCCCATAAAATGATCCATACCATGAATATTATTGATCATTGGTGGATAACATATTTTCCAGTGATGTAGAATACCCACTAAATTTTCTTCTTCTCAATCCACCTCGATCCAATTGTTCTTTATTCTATATGATCATCTAACAATGAACACCCATTTTACTTCTATCTATTCCACTTAGGTTAATGAAAATAACAATAGTGAATTTTCAACCATTGATTATTATATATATATTAATTAATTTGGTTTAAAATAAATAAATATATAATTTTTTAAATTAAACTCACCCATCAAAAACTAATTTCCTTGGAACAGCTGATGCTGATCAATATTGGTTGATTCCAAGGATAAAAACCATGTTACAAAATAAAATGTGGTCTATAAATTTTATCTAAGGCCCAAAATAGTGTTCAAATAGAAACAACAAAAATAATCCACACCCAGGAATTTAAATATATTAATATTCTTATTATATTAATTATAGAGACCCAAAATAGTCAATCATTTTTCTGAAAAAAACTATAAATTTAGATATATAGAGATAAATATTCAACCAAAAATACAATAAATCTAAATAAATTAACTCAATGGAATATATATCATCGATAATAATGATACTGCGATATATATTTGAATAAGAGAATCAAAATTACAGAATCTTATTAAGTTTGTTATGAAATTTTGGTATCACTCTTTAGTGGGAGAAACCATCTCCATGTGTTATTGAAAAACAATTACAGAGTAACAAAATATTGAAATTATCCAATAATTTAACGTATAATATTCTAGAAAGAATATATTTATTCACTCCACATTTCAAATTAATAAAATTCATGATGGACATGGAATTTGAATTTTTCTTATACGATTCTTATTGATTTATAATATCATAGTTTTTTTTGATAAAAAATATAAATAATAATTTAATATGGATTTATTATAATAAATAAATATAAAAACCTTTTTTGATTAAATTTTTATAAACTCGTGTTTCCCATTTACATTATATACGTACACACCCCTTCATATTTAAAATTTATTACATATATAAAACATGAACTATGATTCTTTTTCATTCAATAGGTAAATATCAAATACCTGACCTAAACACCATAAAATATTTGAAATCACACACACACACACACACACACACATATATATATATATCATCGCATATATGATCAAGAAGATCTTACTTTGATAGGATATGAGTAAAATTACAACAAAAATATTTAATTTAACATTTTATAAAATATTTTAAAATCATTTATGAAGAACAATATAATAATTTTATAAATAAATTATTTAATAATAATACTTATTAAAAATTATTTTAAAATTTTAAATAAAATTTTAACTGAAAATCATAAATTTAAAATATTATATAACAAGACTAAAAATATTAACACATAATAGTAAACATTGATGACCTAATATTTTGAATATTTTATTTTTTTATCACTTTTGTTTCATATATTGTCACTAATTATAAAATTTTAATAGGATACTTTGAAAAATACATGAGATGATAAATGATATGTATTTTTTAAAATAATGGATAATAATAACATTATGAGGAGTAATAAATTGGTGATGAGATATCTCCAGAAAGATAGAATAATGAATTTTAATTATCGATGGAATAGTACCTTATATATGATAGAAATGTATGGTAGATGAATTTATTTTATATATTAATCATTATATTTATTGGAATTACTTAGTAACTCTTCTAAAAGAGCTATTTATATTCATGTTTGGTAAAATAGTCATGGAGCATTAAATTCAAGATTGATATTATAAAACAATTTGATGGCGTAATGATTTATTATGAGAAAAAATAATTATATATCCATTTGGGATAGATATAAAACATAAATTAAATATAATAAGATGATATAGTGGAATAAATTTTTAAATTGAAATTTGATGTGAATCATTATCACTGTTGAAGGAACATGACAACTTATGATTTTCCATATAAATATATATTAAGATTGTATCCTATATGTAATAAATAAAATAAATCCTTATAATCTAGTAAAATTATTTCAATACCATAGATAATAGACACATGGATAATTAATATAAAAATATTTATTATGATAAAAATCGAATTTTGTTTTTTATTTTACTCAACATCATCAAAAATTATTATTGAACATATTACATATTTTGGATGATAATGGAGAAGGTTTTATTATATTCCTATGAAATAAATTTAAAATAAAATATATTTATGGAAATCCATATTGCTCTGGACTTTTTAATTTTATGCATTGTATCCTTTAAAAACATATTAGATGATTTTTTTGTGGAATTCAGATTTAAAATGTTGAATTATGCAGATGTTATGAATCATTAGATAGATAACAAATGATAGATTTTATCATGATTTTAATTATTTAGTTTCCAAAGAATTATATAATATGGAATATGTAATAAATATAAAAAATGATAAATTATGATCATGTATGAATGAACAATTTCATGGATTTTTAAAACACATGTTAGTTCATATTGAAATATCACGATCCTGGTCATTGTTAGAAGATAAATTTGGTGGAACTATTTGATTTGAGGAGTCAAGAACACTTATTTGGTTTTGTTAAATATATTATTCTGATAAGAATCATTATGTCCTGAATAACTATTTACGTTCATAATCTGACATACAAATATATATTTCATGGTTCAAGATAATATTTGTTAAAAAACTGAATAAAATGGAATGTTTATTATAAAATCATTTTAATTTATAGAATAATTAATTTTTTTATAGAAAAAGTTTGATTGTTTTTAGTAGTACTAAAAGATATGTTCTTAATTTTTTAAATAAATTATTAAAAAAAATCCTTTTTTGGAAAAAATATCATAGATTATGATTCTATGTAAATAATATGCAATTTTATATAATTTTAATTATGTACCATGAATATTTAAGCAAAAATAACCAATAATGTGTATCAGATGTCAGAAAAGTGTAAAACATGTAATAAAATATTTACTGAACATTAATGATCATATAACCTTTCATTAAATTGATTATATCAATGTTAAATAATATTATTGAGTTTTAATGAAGAAATACATTCAAAACATAACTAACGTAGAAAGTTAGATAATCTGAGATGACTCTATTTGAATAATAAATAAGAGAAAATCAGTCTTTACTAAAAAATATTGAAGAAAACAAAATTCATGAAATGATTCAATTGTTGATCATATTCATATCAATTTTAAATCACCATCCAATGTGTTGGATAAAATCAATTTATTTATGGAATAACTATATGTGCACTATGTTTATATCCATTCACTAATTTTTTATAACATTTAAATATATTGTGACACATTAAATAACTCCCACTAATCCTAAATAATAATACATAATAATTTTTTTAATTTTTTTAAATATTCATGTTCATTATAATTCTCCATTGATATATTATGTTAACATTATTTGAATTCATTAAAAAATAACTAAAAAGGAATGAAAAAATATAAAATGGAAAAATATTCGAATCAGAAATTATCTTCTAATCAACCCATTGATGGATAGAATAAAACCCAGTAATAATCAACATTATCATCACAATTTATGCCCTTACTCGTGGGTCTATAATGTATATTTTTATATATCAATCCCAAAAGTTAATTAACAGAATTTATCAAAAATAAAAAATATATTAGTTTTTAAATATTGATACTAAAAAACTAATTCAATTATACATTGATATATATTTTCTTCAATGATTTTAATTTTCACATAATAAATTAAATAAAATTTATTATGTGGAATAGAAAGTAATAGTTAGATTTTTTATATGTTACTAATTGTAAATATACCTATGTTTAGAAGTATTATGAAATTATGATATATCATTTTAAATACAAATTTCTACAAAGTAACACAAAAAAATAAGTTATAATCATCATTTTTCTCTATAGTAAATTATATAAGTTTCAATAATTATAAAATCAAGGTATGTTTAGTAATATAATAAAAAATAGAAAAATTTATGGAGACAAGGATCAATATTATGTTATCATCAATGTGAAAGGGAAAATATTAATAAAACACAGACTATTAGAAAAATAATATTCTTACTTATAATGATAAATATAAAATCAGTGTATATAAAATTAGATAATTACAAATATTATATCATTGATAAATTTAGTTTATAAAATATTAAAGAAATTGTTTATGAATATTGATATAAAACAATAATATTGAGTCATAATTGTCACATATCCAGGGAATTTTAAATAAATCGTATACTAAGATTCGATATTATATATTTCTTGTAAATGAAAATACTTTTTTTATCAAAGAAATTACATAACATAATTATAAAATTTATAATTCAGATGTGGATGTAAATATTTTTCATCTAATGTTTTCTATGGAATTAAAGTATTTATCATCCTAAAAATAGTTATTCTTTAATTTTTAAAATTTCATTCTAAATGTTTAATATTAAATTAACATATAATTGAAATTTTGACAAATATCTTAATGATATTTCTTATTTTTTATTAAGATGGGAAATCATTCTGCAAATTATCATTTTTCATAAATATTTAAATGATAAAAATTATATAGATTTAACAAATAATAATAGGTTCTCTATGATAAGTCAATTGTTAATTATGATAATATTTTAATAGACATTAAAATAAAAATTTCAATTGAATTTTAAATATAAAAAATGAATATAATGTAATGTAAAATTATTATAATGAAACTATGTTTTAAAAAATTTCAAAGTAGTATTAGATATGAATAGTGTTTTTATGTTATGTGAACGATTAAATTATGGAAGAATAATATGTAAATAGCTTGTAAATAATAGTAGTGAAAATAAGATTAACTCCATAATAGAGATCATAACCATGAGTAAATAGTCTATTATTAACTATATATATATAGATAATCCATGAAAAACTATATTTATTCTTATTATAGATAGTATAAAAATATTCATGGATCAAATATTTACAATAGATAAGTTAACTTAGAATTAAATATTCCAAAAACTCATGTAATAGAATTCATTTTTCAAAAAGAAATGTTAAAAAAAATTCTATAAAGTGTTCATTGATGTCCAAACTCTGATAACACAAGTCAAGTGTCGATAAAATAGTATCAATATTTTTGATAAGTTTAAAAATTAGATATCCATTTCCACACGACTTCTTATTAAAAAACATAATTACATTACCCAAACACAAAATCCTACTTAATGATGATGTGGTTAGAGCATTCCATTATAACTAGGAAATGTATTTCATCCATTATAGATCAAAAGATTACCAGAAAAATCAACACTTTTTTTATGCTCATATTGGATCCTTTTTATTCAAAAAACACATGATATTTGGGAATCTATAATCATGTGTAATATTTAATTCAACAAAAATTTATTTTACAACTCAAAAATAAAAAAATGTATTTATAAATAAATCATTTTGGATATTTCATATTCAAAAAACTTTTTAGAATAAATATTTAAGAAAATGAATACCAAACAAAATTGAGAATTAATTATGAATTTCATGAATCTATAGTAATGGAATTTAATAGATCCTTTTTATCAACATAACATATATAGAGATGGGGTTTTTTAGAAACATCACAGTGACTCTAAATTTTGGGTAAAAAAGATACACCCAATTGAGAAAGTTTTTTTTTCTTCATAATTTTAATTCCATATGATTTTATAACATTCCATTTATATAGAATATTTTCATAAAGGCAATGAATAAAAAATTATGGTCATATAATACTTATGAACCTTATAAATATATTTCTATTTCTGATAGTGAACCTTTATAGATTCAAAAAATTATTTCATGGACAAATCATGAATCTTGTCATAGAAATAAGCTATAAATACCATTACACATATTAATGAGGTTGATATATTACTCTATGGAACATTGATGAAGAAATTTTGCACATAATATTTTAATATTATTTTTTAAAAACCTAGAAAATACCTATCTAGTAATCCTTGAACATATGATGGAGATATGGTAGGGCACTACATAATACCTCTATAGTAATTTCCTTCCAAAATAAGACCTTTAAAATCCCTCATATATAAAATATTCTATAAAGGAATCCAATGAAATTAATTCATGGAGGGCAACACATGTGACACCTATGTGAACCGGTATCCTTTAAACCTCACATTATTATAAGATACTAACCAGAATGACATGGTATATTATATTTTCAAATTGTTTATTCCAAAAATGGGTATTTACCTCATTATTATAGTGATCATCCCCACAATACTTTAACAATGATTAATACATTTTTGAATGACTAAATATACTTTTTTCAATCCTTTATCAATGGAATCTAATATATTATCATGATCCAAAGGATTTATAAATTCTATAATATTATATAAAATGTTCTCTAATTGTAATAGTTCACAACTATGTAGGATTATGTGTGTTGTAAATCCGTCCAGGGAAAATTTTATATCTTATTAACACATGTTTATTTCCCACATATATTCCCTGAGTTGAGATATTCCACTCATTATCGAAAAAACTACTGAGTTGTGATTTTTCTATTAGCTTCCTCATATCCCTAGATTCAATATCCTCCTATTGGTTTCCTTTTTCCCTTTATTTGATATTTTTCTCTAGGATTCCAAATATCCTTTTATTTTAGAATCTTATATTGGTTACCATGCAATAATTATGTTAATATAACATATAAGGTTCTATAAATATTATTCTCATCATTATCATGGTATAGATAAAATAGAATGGACAGCTCATTTGTATGCCATACATTATCCCATTGTTAAGTACATATCAACAGGTAGTACTTGTAATAAAATATTAAACTAAATAGCTCATAGTCTATACTACCTGATTATATACATCATATAATCGTTTATATCATGACTTTAATCTATGAAACTCTAATTATATAATTTTTTATTAATATTTAGATAGGATATATTGGATTCCCCATTGGTTTTCAATCCCATAAACTATTACAATTAAACATCCCCACCCTAAGGATGTATCTCACAACCATGATCATCCTTCCGTGTGAGATGGGTATATGTTTTAAAATAAATATACATGATAATTATATTGAAATAATTGTCTATATATTATGAGAGGATAGTTATATTACATCACACCGATGACCATGGTGGTTATAGTAGAATTCTATGTTGATATTACATTCTATATGACATTACACTACTTGGGTGTGTTAATTGATTAAATAAAATAAAATGCAACAATATAGTACTAGAAACATTTAATTATATGCTGTTATGTGTCCCATTATGGTTAATATTACTATGTGAAATATGATTCTATTCAAATAGATAAATTGGAATCATCTTCCATGGGCCTGATCCTAACACAACAATACCAACTTCCTCCAATAGCATTAGTTGAATGCCTCCCTAGATTATGAAAATATCTATAGTTCAGTTAAATTATCGTTGAGGATTTTGATGTAATCTTCTAAATAAAATTGTTCCCTCGAAGTGATAAAAAGTCTATTTCTAAGTCGGAGAGAAGAAAATTGATAACTATTTGGGGATCGTCATGTGAGAAGAGTAATGGTACCCTAATACTAGTTCTGTGAAACTCATTTTGGGTTTTTATGTTATTGAAAAAAATAAAAACATTATGAATTTTTTAATTAATTAAATATAAGGTATACATTTCAATAGATACAAGTATTGTTGTTTGAGAATGTGAATGGAAACCAAAATGAGATGTTTATCTAGACAGATCATCAGATGGTTATTAAGGATATCGATGAGGATGCTTGAAGTGATATCACAATGAAATAGAATAATTGTATTGGGATCGGGTGTAGGACCCATAATCCATTAATGATGAGAATTTTTAGAAATAATTATCCATAGATGGTTTGACATATGTTCTCTTGATTAGTTGGGTGATGTTTGTGAGGAACCATTTACATTAATGTATTTTGTTGAAATAAGGGAAATATAATGGACGAATAATGATTTTCTAGGAAAAGATGTTGTGACCATGATATCTTGTTCAATTGGAGTTATGGAATATAGATCACCTATGGATCAGAGTCGGTTTCCAAATGTATGATCAGGTTTATAAAGTTAAAAATCATGTCGAGAGTGTTTCTAGGATAATACATGAATCCTTAAATAAGAAATATTGATAGTTTATATATGGTGAATAATAATTTGTAATTAGAAATATATTATTTTTTAATGTTTTATTACTCAAATGATGAAATCGATGGTGATAATATCATCTAATGAGTTAAATGGTCAAGAGTAAGATTTTTATTAGTGTTTCAATTGAGGCATGAGCATTGGATAGAGTTTTAGAAGCTTATGTATTGTATGTTCATTTTCAATCTTGAAGCCAAGTTGGGAATTTTTGAATTCAAAGAAGATACATTCATACCGATAGGACCAATAGTTTTCAACATTATTTAACCTTAAATAAATATCATTAATATAATGCACCATTGTGACAAGAATGGGTTTCTTTATATCATAAATAATGTGTGTAATGCCTTTAGTTAATAATCTATACGATGAAATAGACACATATATAGATATTCTGACACTATTGAAGAATAATAAACTCCACCATGATCATCCCTTAGAGTTTTTCCTACTCTTTTCACTTTTTAGTAATTTCATGTGTTCAAATTTGACACCTTTTAGTTGTTGCAGTGTGACTCTCCAGTGGTAAATTTAATTAAAAGATAATAAATGAGTCTATTAAATTAGTATCATGTATGTATACACACTTCTATCTTCATCACTTTAGACTAAATTGACCAAAAAACATGTTATATTGTTAAGTGGAATTATGTTACACTTGGTCATATGAAAATTACTAATTGTAATTAATGAATATTCTGATGGTGCACCCTAATCGATCAAATTGAATTCAAATATGTTATTTATACTAACAAGTACCTTAGATAACATCTAAGTGATGCTATTATTGAAATGATTCTTTTTAAATTATCATTAACATAGATGATTCCAGGGACATGATTATTGTTATAAAATTTAGTTTAATTGTATATTTTGATTTAATAAAGTATTTAATTTAATTCTATGAAAATTAATGATAAATTCTTATGGATATTCCAATTTACTATTTTTGGTTTTTATTTGAAATGTAACTACATGTTATGTTATACGTCGAATCATATCAGGATTCTGGATGTGGAATGACTTAGATAGGTTTATAAATAAAATGAGGATATTTACACAGTGAATGATAACTGGATTCCTCGCATGAAATTCCATTAATCAGTTCATATTATTAGTTCCTTTATGTTACGCCTACTACAAAACTGGCATTAAATTTTAAAAAATTCATGGATAGTCATGTTATTTGAATGATATTATGATACACCTTGAAAATAACTTCTATTTCTAGTATTGAATATCATTTATAGGTTCCTATATTAAATGAAATTATAGAAACAATCTATGAGACATACATGGATTCATGATCTAGAATACATGGAATTGATCATATTTAGTATGCTTTTATATTATGTTTTATTAATAAATCATTAATATCCTAGAACAAATAAAACTATATATGATCATCATTATATATGGATCCCATGGTTCACCATGGGTCCCATTTAAGAGTGTTACAAATAGATTCTTAAGTTTACAAACATGTGATCTATTAATTTTTAAGTTTACTTGTCTTTTGATCAGAGACCTTTTGGATTGGGTTGATGTATGCATGGTCGGCCTGATGTCCCTTTTGGAATGAGAAATCAACATGGTTTAGTTTTACCATAATTTTTCAATATCGTATTACATTTATAATAACATCACAATGTTACATTTTATATTTATAGAAATGATTTTCATTATATAAATTTAGTGGTCGTATTCTAAATTATACTCAAACATTGTTTTTGAAATATTTTGGTACACACACATATATCATGAGAGTATATTAGGATCATGTACTATGCATCATTTATATTATATCATATGGACTATGATATTCCATGGAGCTAGTGAAAAAAAGTGTACTATAGAGGCTTATAAGTGTTAGATATTTTTCATTTTTCAAGTCAATAACTATTATATTAATTACTCACTTAATGTTGATGTTATTTTATTTATGTTCATGAAATTTCATGCATAGATAGTTCATTTGACATGATAGGTTTCTATTTATTATTAAATGTCAGTTATTGTTATCTTTAAATATCATTCATTTAATTATTCCAACATTTAGTATTGATCCATGTATTATATTATCCCCATTTTAAAATGATTAGACCCCTGTTTATAGTTTGAAGACATTGGAATCTGTGGGGGCACACATGAGGTCATGTGACTAACAAGCATGGTTAACCGGTCAAGTGTCTCTTGAGTAGGGATGTGAAAAGGGAACCATGTGTTGTAAAATTTAATGATTCATTAACATATATATTAAAATTTTAATTTACCACTTAACCAGTAAATAATACCTGTGAGGTATAATCCAACTTTTGGTTCCCCCATTAACTAGTTGATTTAGTCATCACCACCCTAGGTGATCCAGAATCCAGTATCATTTGGAAATTAATATAGAATCCTAAGATAGAAAATAATAAAAATAGAAACAATATGTGTAGATGATATGGTGATTTTATTACTAACATTATTAAAGAGTAAAATTATATAAAATAATTATAGAACATGTGTTTTGTTTAATAAAAAAATGAATCAACATTTTCCAATAATGTGTGAAAACATTGGAAATATGTTTATAGATTAATACTACAAAATTTTATTTTGAATATAGAGATGAAGGTTATCTAAAGGGGGATATATTATACTATGATATGACAATCAATTAGATATGATGATATATATATATATAGTCTAAAATAATGTAATTAAATATATTGGGTAAAATTTTGTTATTCTATTATTATTTCTAAATACATTCTATATTTTATCATGTTAAAACTTCTTTAAAGAGATATTTATGAAACATGACTATGTATGATCACCTCAAAATTAAATATTATTTATTTATTTATTCTATACATAGAGGGATATTAAAATCCACTAATTACATAAAACAAAATTTGATTGATTAAATGTTGTTAAAATTGGAAAATCACGAGGGCATCATTATTACTATAATGATTATAATTAATATTACATGGTGATTAAATTGAATTATGGGATGTTATTATTGATGAAAAGGTTTTAATATTTTTAAGTATCTTTAAGAACCTAATCTTCTTAAAAAGAAAAATACCAAAAAAGTTATAAGGAAATATATTAAAATATTTTTCCAACTTTTTTATCAGAAATTTTATTTTTAATATATTCCTTCTATATATAAAATTAAATGATGGTCTATTATAATAAACTAGGATTCTTTAAATCATTACTCAATATGGTTTCCCAATGTTTTTTTATGATATCTAATAATAATGTCATATTTCGATTTTGTAATAAATATATTTTTGAATCACATTTATATATCATGATGTTTTTTAGTACGTAGCATTTATTTACTGTACAGGATGAATTATTATTAGTATTTTTGATAATGATCCAATCCTATTTATTATGAATTCATAATTTATTATTTTCTATATATTTTCATCAAAATTATAGAGAAATAATAAATAATTTTGTATTGAATACAATCTTATAGAGAAATATTGTTAAATATATTCATGTCTATTTTTAAATATTGTTACATGAAATGTGAATTTTGGTTGAATTTTATTAATTTATTAATTAATTCATTATAATAAAAATGATATAGAATACATTTATTTTATGGGGGAGTACATTTTATGTGGGAAAAAATATTATTACGGATGAAAAAAATGAAAACAAAATCAGTAAATTACATGAAATATTTAAATCACTATATCCGAGATTAAATAAGATCAATCCCAGTTCCCTTACTTAAATTTGTTATTATTGAATTATGTTTTCTACATGGTATATTAATTATTTAAATTTTAATTATATATTATTTATTTAGTTTGATTTGTCAATGGGAATTATAGATATAGTGAAATTCAGAAACTTTTATAACTAATAAATTTCATTTTGTTTTAATGGTGAATTAAAAACACATTACAAGACTCTATGAAATCGCACTGTAGGATATGCATTTTTAATAGTGATAGATTTATGAGGATTAATTAACACTTATTCAATATTTTGGAATAAATTAGACATCAGACACAAAAAAATATTTATAGATCATGATGAAATCTATAAACCAAATTTAATAATATGTATATCTTATAAAAAATGGACCCTTTTATTAAATAAATAATTTATTCTCAAGGAATTTTCCAAAGGAGATTCCTAAACAAACCTTTAAATACCCATTGAAATTGTTTAGTGGGATTATGTTTTGTCAAAATTGAATGTAGAATCATTGGATAATTTTTTTGGATGTTATTAATTTTATTTCATGTGATATGTGTTTATATAATTATGATATTAGAACAATCAAAATGTAATTTTTTGGTGATTTTTTATGGTTTATCAAATGAATAATTTTTTAGAATAATCACATCAACATAGATGAAAATTGGAAATGTAATATACACTTACTAAGAGTCCTTATTTTCTAACAATCACAGAAATATTTTAAAGGTTAATAATCCTATATAATAGATAATAAAATCTATATAAATTCAATTATTACAATAGAATACTTTTTTATATTGAATAATTTATTACGAATTATAAATACACATTAAGAGTAAATTGAGATTATATAGAGTTATTTATGAAATTAAAACCATCATTTAATATTATGATGTGGTGAAATTTACAATTCATTCAAAATATATATTTTATAAGATTCATCTAACGAAAAAATAAATAATAATTCTGGGAATGTGATATAACATCATAATATTAGTTATACTCTTATGATCTAGTCTATATAGGGATCATTGAAAGATACACCTAATTTGTGAATTTTGATTTCATTTTCAGAGAATTAGACTAATGATACTCTAACACATAATATTGTGATATAATAATAATGTCACAATATTTTATTCTATTGTATTATTTATAAAATTAAATGATGATTAATATGTTTTGATTTAATTGGTTTACTAACAGGTGTTCATTGTAATTTGATTTTCAATATCATTATAAAAAACTTTTGGATATACCGATTAAATATTATATAGTAGACTTATGATAGTGGACAAGTAATAAGCCATTACCCAACTAAAAAATCATTTATTTGTGGAATATTTAAAATGATCCTTTAGGATAATGAAATGTCCAATGATTTTATTTAATATTGAAATGATAATAAGTGTATTATGGTGATACCATTGATGAGAACCATTAAATTAAAAAAAAAAAATAACATATCTGATTTTTTATGTATATTCTTGGATATTATATTGATATTTATTTAGACAAGACACTAAGAGATTCTTCAATTCTGTGGCCTAGTGTGACATTAATTAATTTTTAAAACATATTAAATATTTATATGGAACACTCATTCTTTTTTCTGGAAAAAGTGAAAAAAAATATCTAAAGAGGATCCCATATCACAAATGAGATGGAATTGTTGGGTTCATAATGGAAGTTGTACCATAGGTGCAACTTAAAATTAGTAATCTTGTGTCTTTTTAAGAGAAATAATTGTGGGTATAGAAATAAATATAATATTTAGAATAAATTATTCTAAATAATTTTGTTAACATAGTGATTGACACTTCTTCAAAATAGATCCTTTGTTTAAAATCCCAATGTTAGAAACATAACCCTAGAACCATTGGAGGATCATTGGATTGAGACTTGGAGACCATCTTAGGAAAACGTCTACATAATCCTTTTTTAAGGATCATTTTACCCTTGATTCGATGAATATTTCCAATGAAGATGATGAAATGCCATTATTCATAAAAAATCCAACCAAATTGAGGTATGATGATTGATTTATTTTTATTTCTTCCCCATTATTAATTTTTCTGACAAACCCAAATCAGATAATGAATGATTTTATTTGTTGATTAGTCCCCTTGTGAGATGGGTATAATTATAAGGTGATTTTTTTTGAATTAAACTAAATCCATTTGTTTTTTATCTAATGTAAACAGATCGATATTGACACGAGCATCGATCAAGGTCCATTCCTCTCATTAGTTCTTGTGATTTTCCCCCTCATTTTTGTGATTCCCCATGGGTGTTATTTATTTAGCCATATGATCAACCACTGTCGATTGATTGATCATTACATAATTTTTTCTATAACCAATGATCTAATACCATATATCTAGGCTCCTCCAGGAATAAGGGATATTTGATGGTGGAGATGGAGTGATTCAGATTAAAGTGGACACCTGAATTTGTGTTCTCTAATATTCTTCATCACATAATAAATAATGGATATTCAATCCATTTTGTGAGAAGATCAGATGATGGGTCTCATAATTTGATGATGAAACTTCCTTGATGAGAATAGTTCATATATTTTAAGTAAAACCAATAAAAAATCAAATGTCATAGTCTCAAGATCAAATGTGGAGGATGACTCAAGGATTCTAGAAAATACCATTAAACACAGCGTATAATCCACGATTACAAAACTTTTGGGGCCACTATGGCGGTGTCTTGGGTTTCAGTTATGAATAAGCTATCACATGGTGTGTATTTAGGCTTACATTGTCTACCATCCTACTTGGGTAACATCTACGTGTACTTGTAAAATACACAACCATGGGGAAGACAACATGGGTAGGCTACATGGAATGTACTCCCCCACACAGACACGATTTCGACCAAGTACATAGGCTAAGTCCTGTAATGGTACTTGGACATGGGTATATAGGTTGAATCCATATAATGGTACACAAGTAGAGTACACGGGTTTCCTACACAACATGTAATACTTCAAAAATACAGTTTGATGAAAGATGTCCTTTATAGAGGCATGACCTTGTGTCAAGGGACATGACATGTAAACCTCAACATAACAAGTACTCCCTTTAGGAGTGTTTGAGGCTCACTATATACTTAGTTTGGAGCAGTATAGGATTAATTTGTTCCCTATGTCATTTACATTGAGAGTACAATGTGATGTTACATCCAAATCACTAGATTGTGATCCCCTATATAGGTAGAGTCTCATATAGAGTTGCAGTGTCCCTCCATGATTCTGAATTGTGGTCCTCTATCATACTTAGCTCCATAGTGGTGGATTTTTCAACCAGTGTGACCTCCCTGAGTAGTGCTTTGATCCTCATTGATGTATGTTTCTTTAGTAGGGAAGGTGTAATCATTGATGTGTGATCCCTTACATGTCCGGTTAATCGAGATTGGGTTTATGGTGTCCCCCATTGGATATGGGCATGTCCCCCTATCTATGTATCAGAGTCATTATTGACCAGTAAATTTGCATTGTGGTGGACCAATGATATAGAAATATTATTTTAGTTTCTTAAATGATATCATGAATCATGGAGTGGGTTCTCCTAGAACACATGTTGCTTCGAGTAGAATCAATTGGCTGAATGTTGGTTATGACTACTAGATGGTGTGGTGTCTTTCTTGAGTATATCATGGATTTTGTTGTTATAAATTAGATTTTATATATTTTAATGATATGAATACAAATGATTCCTTCTAATTTTATATTTTAGGGGTTTTTTATATTTAATATTATACCCACCCATGCACGGGCTTCTTCTCCATGTGTCATGTCTTGATCAGACAACCACCATTCTAATAGTGTCCAGGGAGGATAGGGAGAAGGTGAAGCATAATTAATTCTTGAAAACCTAATTTTATTAATGGGAGCATACTTTTGACTTATTATTTTCCATTGTAGTAGTTTATACTCATTACATTTTTTTTATTTTTCTAGTTTTTCCCATTTTCTGTTTTCAGTACATCACTGACATCCTATGTTATGAGAGAATTGTTGTATTCATTCATTGTTTTAGTTGTTTTACATTTATGAATTATTTTAGATTGTATATATGTGTATGTGATTAGGTATTTAAGGATAATTCCTCCCATTAGTGGGAAATGCCTACTCGACAGTGGTCTCAAGCCCCTTTCCTATTAGAGACCGGATTGTGGAATTCATTGGTCAGAACAAAGAAGGTCGGGTCATGGTAAAGGATTATTAGAGATTGGATATACCTTATAACCCAATTCATTTAGATTAGTTTGTGGAAAAACATATAGTGTTTTGAGTTTGGATTTCAGGATAGATATACTAGTGTTGGTATGGAATCTGATGTATCCTTACACATGGACTCTGATCACCTTACTTTGGACTTGGTACTTTTAAACATTTGGTTTCATGGAATTTTTTTTGGAACATGCATCATATAAGAGTTGTTTTCTTTTGCATGTCCTCATTGATTAATATCCCCATATATGCTCTTTTGACCATGTAACATCTTGTTTTATTGTAGGACAACATCACATAGACTACCAAGATGGAATCACCTATGTGACCACAATAATTATTTTCCTAGTGATGAGGTATTGGTTCAGGGTATTGTACCAAAGATAGAACCATCATGTGGTTTACCTGCTATACCACCACTAGTTGAGAACTATCAAGCACAAACACTAGAAATTGAGGACTCCCATAAAATCAGTGCGTTTATTGTGTTTTAGAGGTAGTTATCTCCTTGGTTTTGGGGTGATCCACATCCATTGGTGGATAATGAATAACTAGGAGTATTCACTAACATTTTCTCCATTGTAAGGATGCTTGATGATTAGATGATTATCCTTGATATGAGTCTTCTTGATTGATCTATGGGTTAATGGTAGATCTTTGAAACTCTGTCACATGATGAAACATCTCTCTGCGTGAAAAACATCACGAATCTTTTTGTAACACCCCGAGCTTCCACGATACGCTTCTCATTCAATAATGCAATAGCTTGCATTGTACGCAACTTCGAGTTCTAAAACACCACGACTAATCAAAGTAGTCGTTATGAATAGTAATAACCACTTTTTAAAATTATAGAAAATTTATATTTCAAAATGGACTTCATTTTTGTATTCGTAATATCGAAATTATCCTAAGTTGAATTTTTTGTAACTTTCTGAGAACTTCCAATTTTTTTATGAATAGTGAAAAATACTTAAAACAAAATTTTTAATCAAAATAATTTATTGTGATAAATTATACTATGTAGTGGTTTTAAAGTATAATTAGAATATATTTTTACCATTTTATCCAATGGTGGTCATTATAATTAATTTAACATTGAAATTGGACATAAACAATTGCCAATCTTTTGATATAAATTGTTTCTTAAAAACACGCTATTTGTTGTGACAGCGGGAATTAATTATAAAATTAATTAATGAAACTTATATTTTTGGAATTTTGTAAAATAGACATCATTTTTGAATTCGGAATATCAATTATATCTTAGGGTGAAATTTTGGCATTGTTCTGAAAAACTTCAATTTTTGATGAATAGTGAAACCACTAAGTGGTAGTTAAATAACTGATTTTTCGTTTAAATGAAATATTACCACTTCTGTGATTTGATTTTCAAAAATCCGACATACATGGTTTTCATTAATAAGTAAAATTTGGTTCAATGAGATTAAAATAATTTTTTGGTGAATAGTAACTTTTAGGTTCTTAATCGCGATTAGAGGTAATTAGTGTAGTTTAAGGTAAAAATAATGTTTTAATAATATGAGATGAGCTTGACACATGTCCTACCCTCATTGTATGTGCCATGGGAGACCAAGACAATCCATGGGTCAACTTGGGGACCCCGTGGAGCCACTTTAGTTGGAAAATTACATAAATACCTTTTATTTAATGTTAAAGTAAAAAATGACACAAACATGAAATGTTTTACTAAAACAATTTTTATATGGGGTTATACATGTCATAATTTTGACTATAAATAGTAATTGGAAAGATAAAAAGCTTTACTACATCATAGTATTTTTTTAGAATTTTTTGATATTAAATAAATTAAATTAGTTATGACATCATCATGATGCAGCGATGACCTCATTATTTAACGATTTAAATAAAATGAGAAGATAATGCAAAATCCAAGGCTTACACTTGTCCAAAGCCTATTTTATGAAGAGATTTCGAACCCTTATCACCTTAGCCACGAATTTTATAAGTATGGGACCTTTAGAATCCGAAAATCATTGTATAATAATGTAACATTTCAATCTTTCCAAAAGAGCCCCTCCTCTCCACTTATAAAAGGCCCCCACCTCTACCACCTCATTCACACTTTCAAGCCATTTGGCTCGGCCAACCTCTGCCCAAATACTCTCCCAACTTCCCCCTCTTACTCCTAGAAGCCTCAATTTGGGATGAACTCTTCCCAAGGAAGCCTTTGGCTCAAATCAAAAAGAGTTACCCGATTTTGAGGTAATGTCTTCTCTAATGTTGTTTTGTTTTATTTTTCTTCTCCAACCCCTTAAACTCTTTTTATTCATTTCTTTTGTAACAAAACCAGTATCCTCAATATACTAGGATGTTTTTATAAGAAGTATTTGATCTACACTTACGCACACCTACATCTAATGGTTAAAGAACATACGGTTTCTGTGGATGGCGAATTTCTGCCTCACGAAATGATGATTGTTCAACACTCATATAACACCTTCAAAGGTGGCCATTAATATGTCACTATATTTATATATGATATAAAATATGTTTATTTTTTACTTATTCTTCTGTATTTATCATTTATGGCATACTTTATGATTTCCATTATGGGTAAAATGCGATAATTTCATTTTAGGAAGTGCGGACTACCGCCCCCTCAAAGTGATTTGAATCGTTAATGCCATATGTGGGATGTATAAAGGATGGATTAAATGGTATTATACACTATATTATACTGTAATTATATTATAAATTTATATCAATATGATTTCATTCCATTGAATACGAAATAGAAATGAAATTAGCGTTCATGCGTACGTACGGCTTACCGTCTCCATGAACGGTGCATTTCATTTCTTACCTCAAAATGTTACATGACATTATGAATGAATGTATATACTGTATATATATGATATCTACATCATGAATATAATTCTGGATATAATGGAAATTTCACCACATGAACAACATGTAATTATAAGAAGTTTATTTTTGACTCAAGTACCAAAGATCGACAAAACGACTGTTATTAACTTAAATAATTAAATAATGTTCATAACATGGTAATAAGGGATATAAAAGGAATAATGAACATGAAAAAGGTTCTTAAGTAAATATAAATTAACTCTAGTTTATTATTCTGGAGGTTAAAGAACGGTCGAGTCAGGACAGGACGCAAGGTAAGGGAATTTCTTAACCCAACTTCCATTCTTTGTGTTAATCTCTTACTTTCAAATTATGTCATGATATTATTATGTCCTATTTTGTATTTTTTACTTTCTTTATGTGTACCTATAGTGGATACACATAATAGATCTATTTTATTTTAAAAATGATCTTTTTAAGGACTTTGTCTCAATCTCCTTTCATTGAGGCATATTTGGTTTTATACACAAATTTCTTTTATACGGTGTATAAACCCCTTTGAATTTTACGTTTATTCAAAAGGAATCTTTTTTATACGAAGCGTTTTACTAAACGACAAAAAGGGAATGTTTTTCTTTCCGTACTTATGCGGCGACAATGACTTCTCCGCCGCCGTGACCATTATTTGAGTTTCGGCTTCCTCTACAAGCCATCATTTTTTTAATGAAAAATAAATACAAAGTTTTAACTTTCTTTTATTTTGGTATTGAAAATGGTTTTGAAAGAGTTTTTATTATATCAATGTGTTGTATTGATATATTGTGATTGAAATGTGGAAATGTTATGTTTCCTTTATGCATGTTTTATGAGATACGATTATGTTATGGTTTATGATATGTTTAAACCTATTCATATGAGGAATGCATTGGACTTAATAAGTTATGGGTGGAGCCCGCTATAGCTCCTCGATGCATCTGCAGGTCTCATGAGACAAACTAGTGTCTTGGCACGAGGCTTTGACAAAATCTAATTTGTGGTCTTGGCACGAGGCCTTGGCTACGTGGTTATGATAGTCTGGCATTATGCATTCCATCATTATGAAAGTGGTTATTGATATTGCATGTGATTATTCGACCAGTAGAATATCCATGTGAAGAAGTGAATGACATTATCTCATTTTACTTTTTCCATATTATGTTGAAGTTCAAGTTTAAAAGGCTTTTGTTTTAGTTATACATTGCCTTAAATTTTTATGTTTATTTATGAAAGATTCCGCTATATTGTTAACCTTACTGAGCATCTGAGTTCACCCCTTTCAATGTTTTAATATTTTCTAGGATGTGAAGAAGTATTTTATGAATGACCTGCATGGATAGTCCGAAGAGGATAGAAGTGTGGACTATGGAGACTATGTTGTAGTAGTTTTTCACTTTATGATGCAATGTAACGTTTATGAATGTATCTAGTGTTTCAAAGTCTACTAAACTAATCGGTCTTTCGAGACTTGATCTTTTGTGATCATGCCAATGTTACAAAGTAACGCACCGGCTCTGGGTAGCTGGGGTCGGGGAGTTACAGTTGGTATCAGAGGCAGTTTAGTACTAACCTTGGAAGCTAGATTTAGATAAAATCTGATTAGAGCACATAGCCCAAAGATAGACTTTGAGGATTAGTATAGAAGAACTTCCTAGAATTTTGTTATTGTAGAGATTTTGTGAGTTTTCCGAGCAATACATCCCTGTCTGGATACGAGCAGGTAGAGGCGGCTCTGGCACAGATGTACCTAGGGGTAAAACCTGAAAACACCGCTTTGAGCTAGACTCGAACGGGAACTGGTGCACGACAACGGACCTTGCTGCACTCTTGGTTACGACACTCCCGGGGGATACGCTTAGGATAATTCTCATTTTCTTTACAAACCATTATGAAGGGTTATGAGTATATACTTCCTCAAAGGAAACATTTCTTTTTATGATTATGGATTATATCCATAAATAGTTCAATTTATGTAAAGTATTTTACAAGTATGGAATTATGTATTTTGATTCATAAACTAATCTAGTTTATGCCATTGTTTAGAAATGGCGCCTAGTGGAAGGAATGAAAACCGTATCAATGCACACACTCCGTGTAGGGATTGCCCTCCTGCTCAAGATAATTATTGTGGAGCTGGAGATACAACTGGTGCTGATCAACTTATTACCATACTGGGAAAACTCACTCAGGTTATGAATAATAACCTTACTCGTATGGAGAACCCTGATCCGCAACGTGGAGGATCAATTTTAGACCGCTTCATGAGGCAACAACCACCAACCTTCAATGGGAGTACAAATCCTATAGTAGCTGAGCAATGGATAAAGTCCTTAGAGAAAATATTCCATGCCTTAGGGAGTAGTGAAAGGGAGAAGGTTGTCATGGCAGTTTACCGCCTCACTGAAGATGCCGATCAGTGGTGGTCGCTGATTCAAAACACAAAAGAAGATGATGACATATCGAATATGGAATGGAGGGAGTTCAAAGAGCTTTTCTTAGAAAAATACTTTCCTCGTGACCATCGAGCAGATATGGAAAGACAATTTCTGAGTCTGAGGCAGAAGGAGGATGAGAATGTCACAAAGTATGAGGCTAACTTTACAAGGTTAGCGAGGCATGCTGCAGATTATATACGTAACCCAAGAAGTAAGATTTATCATTTCTTTGATGGTTTAAAACCATTTCTCCGTCGAGCTTTAGTATCACAATCCTTCTCATCGTATGAAGATATTGTCTCGTGTTCTATCAAGACAGAAAAGGAATTCTCTAAGTCTTATGACAAAAAAGTAAAGAAAGAGAAGAAGAGAATGGTGGAATAAGAGACAGATAAAGGGAAAAAGGGAAAGAAGGATTTTCCATTATGTGATAATTGTGGGAAGAATCACCCTGGTACTTGCCTAAAAGGAATGGGAGTTTGTTATAAATGTGGAGAAAAGGGTCACCAGGCTCGTGATTGCAAGGGAAAGAAAGAGGCTATCAAAGTTGAATGCTACAATTCTAGAGAAATGGGTCATTATGCAAATGAATGTCCTAAGTGTCAGGGAAACTTACCTCAGAAAAGGCCAAGGGATCAAGGGCAATCTTATGCTGTTAAAACAGTTGAAGCAGAATTATTAATGTATTGGTGCTTTTGGACTCAAGGATTATATTCTGGTTATAAAAATAATGTGATATATATAAGGATTGTACTGCAGTACATGTTGATTTCATTAAGGTTTTAATATGATTAAGGTAATCATATTTTTAGTATGTGACAATAAGAGAAACTTTACTTTGTTTGGGGAATCCGATAAATTGATTTTGGAATTAAGAGACCTTTTAGAGAATGTCTGGACAGAGGTATTTTGGATATCTATAAAGGTTGGAATGGATTAAGTTGATCTTTGGATAGTATTGTTTATGGTTAAAAAAATTATGAAGATTATTTTTGGGATATTATGATACTATAGTTTTAGGAAAAGGACAACCTGCAGGGTGGGGCATAACCCGTCGCGTCGGACAAAGATGCAGGAATCGAATGCACAATCATAGTGCGACATGCCTTTATTTCCTACCACTAGCCTACAGGAAGTCCCTGGTTATTACAAAATAATTTTACTAATCTCAATGGTATGTGTTATCATTTGGAACCTTATACAATTAGGATAAATAGAATATTTTTGAGTTCCGTTACCATTTGGAGTAAAAGTTGGGTTTGTGGTAAAAATTTATTAACGAATGAAAGTATACATAACAAGTATGTATATTCCCTTACGTTCTTAGTAAATCTCCTAAATAAATTCCTCAACATTATAAAAGGTAACTTAAAACAAAAATGTTTTCGGTTAACTTTTCCAACTGGGGATTCAATGACCGTTTAACCAATCACAAGTTTGTGATTTTCTTGTGGTTAAACTTTCTCCTAATCCTGTTTTCTATAACTCTCCATCAGACCTTGATGGTTTGTTTCTCCTCCATATCCATATTTTCATAGAATCCTAGAATGGGCTATATCGGGTGACCTTTGTACTTATCTTGCTTTCTTTTAATGTTATATATTTATTAACCTTATTTCCGATGTGGGTTTTCCTCAAAGGTATTTTCTCTTTTCAACCTTTTATTTTCAAAGAAAAATTTCAAATTGTGAGGACGCAATTTATTGAAGGAGGGGAAAATGTAACACCCCGAGCTTCCACGATACGCTTCTCATTCAATAATGCAATAGCTTGCATTGTACGCAACTTCGAGTTCTAAAACACCGCGACTAATCAAAGTAACTGTTATGAATAGTAATAACCACCTTTTAAAATTATAGAAATTTTATATTTCAAAATGGACTTCATTTTTGTATTCGTAATATCGAAATTATCCTAAGTTGAATTTTTTGTAACTTTCTGAGAACTTCCAATTTTTTTATGAATAGTGAAAAATACTTAAAACAACTTTTTTAATCAAAATAATTTATTGTGATAAATTATACTATATAGTGGTTTTAAAGTATAATTAGAATATATTTTTACCATTTTATCCAATGGTGGTCATTATAATTAATTTAACATTGAAATTGGACATAAACAATTGCCAATCTTTTGATATAAATTGTTTCTTAAAAACACGCTATTTGTTGTGACAGCGGGAATTAGTTATAAAATTAATTAATGAAACTTATATGTTTGGAATTTTTTAAAATAGACAACATTTTTGAATTCGGAATATCAATTATATCTTAGGGTGAAATTTTGGCATTGTTCTGAAAAACTTCAATTTTTGATGAATAGTGAAACCACTAAGTGGTAGTTAAATAACTGATTTTTCGTTTAAATGAAATATTACCACTTCTGTGATTTGATTTTCAAAAATCAGACATACATGGTTGTCATTAATATGTAAAATGTGGTTCAATGAGATTAAAATAATTTTTTGGGGAATAGTAACTTTTAGGTTCTTAATCGCGATTAGAGGTAATTAGTGTAGTTTAAGGTAAAAATAATGTTTTAATAATATGAGATGAGCTTGACACATGTCCTACCCTCATTGGATGTTCCATGGCCGACCAAGACAATCCATGGGTCAACTTGGGGACCCCATGGAGCCACTTTAGTTGGAAAATGACATAAATACCTTTTTTTTAATGTTAAAGTAAAAAATGACACAAACATGAAATGTTTTACTAAAACAATTTTTATATGGGGTTATACATGTCATAATTTTGACTATAAATAGTCATTGGAAAGATAAAACGATTTCCTACATCATAGTATTTTTTTAGAATTTTTTTAGATATTAAATAAATTAAATTATTTATGACATCATCATGATGCAGCGATGACCTCATTATTTAACGATTTAAATAAAATGAGAAGATAATGCAAAATCCAAGGCTTACACTTGTCCAAAGCCTATTTAATGAAGAGATTTCGAACCCTTATCACCTTATCCACGAAGTTTATAATTGTGGGACCTTTAGAATCCGAAAATCATTGTATAATAATGTAACATTTCAATCTTTCCAAAAGAGCCCCTCCTCTCCACTTATAAAAGGCCCCCACCTCTACGACCTCATTCACAATTTCAAGCCATATGGCTCGGCCAAACTCTGCTCAAATACTCTCCCAACTTCCCCCTCTTACTCCTAGAAGCCTCACTTTGGGCAGAACTCTTCCCAAGGAAGCCTTTGGCTCAAATCAAAAAGAGTTACCCGATTTTGAGGTAATGTCTTCTCTAATGTTGTTTTGTTATATTTTTCTTCTCCAACCCCTTAAAATCTTTTTATTCATTTCTTTTGTAACAACACCAGTATCCTCAGTATACTAGGATGTTGTTATAAGATGTATTCGATCTACACTTACACACACCTACATCAAATGGTTAAAGAACATACGGTTTCTGTGGATGGCGAATTTCTGCCTCACAAAATGATGATTGTTCAACACTCATATAACACCTTCAAAGGTGGCCATTAAGATGTCAATATATTTATATATGATATAAAATATGTTTATGTTTTACTTATGCTTCTGTATTTCTCATTTATGGCATACTTTATGATTTCCATTATGGGTAAAATGCGATAATTTCATTTTAGGAAGTGCGGACTACCGCCCCTCAAAGTGATTTGAATCGTTAATGCCATATGTGGGATGTATAAAGGATGGATTAAATGGTATTATACACTATATTATACTGTAATTATATTATAAATTTATATCATTATGATTTCATTCCATTGAATACGAAATAGAAATGAAAGTAGCGTTCATGCGTACGTACGGCTTACCGTCTCTATGAACGGTGCATTTCATTTCTTACCTCAAAATGTTAAGTGACATTATGAATGAATGTATATACTGTATATATATGATATCTACATCATGAATATAATTCTGGATATAATGGATATTTCACTACATGAACAACTTGTAATTATAAGAAGTTTATTTTTGACTCAAGTACCAAAGATCGACAAAACGACCGTTATTAACTTAAATAATTAAATAATTTTCATAACATGGTAATAAGGGATATAAAAGGAATAATGAACATGAAAAAGGTTCTTAAGTAAATATAAATTAACTCTAGTTTATTATTCATGAGGTTAAAGAACGGTCGAGTCAGGACATGACGCAAGGTAAGGGAATTTCTTAACCCAACTTACATTCTTTGGGTTAATCTCCTACTTTCAAATTATGTCATGATATTATTATGTCCTATTTTGTATTTTTTACTTTCTTTATGTGTACCTATAGTGGATACACATAATAGAACTATTTTATTTTAAAAATGATCTTTTTAAGGACTTTGTCTCAATCTCCTTTCATTGAGGCATATTTGGTTTTATACACAAATTTCTTTTATACGGTGTATAAACCCCTTTGACTTTTACGTTTATTCAAAAGGAATCTTTTTTATACGAAGCGTTTTACTAAACGACAAAAAGGGAATGTTTTTCTTTTCGTACTTATGCGGCGACGACGACTTCTCCGCCACCGTGACCATTATTTGAGTTTCGGCTTCCTCTTCAATCCATCATTTTTTTAATGAAAAATAAATACAAAGTTTTAACTTTCTTTTATTTTGGTATTGAAAATGGTTTTGAAAGCGTTTTTATTATATAAATGTGTTGTATTGATATATTGTGATTGAAATGTGGAAATTTTATGTTTCCTTTATGCATGTTTTATGTGATACGATTATGTTATGGTTTATGATATGTTTAAACCTATTCATATGAGGAATGCATTGGACTTAATAAGTGACGGGTGGAGCCCGCTATAGCTCCTCGATGCATCGGCAGGTCTCATGAGACAAACTAGTGTCTTGGCACGAGGCCTTGACAAAATCTAATTTGTGGTCTTGGCACGAGGCCTTGGCTACGTGGTTATGATAGTCTGGCATCATGCATTCCATCATTATGAAAGTGGTTATTGATATTGCATGTGATTATTCGACCAGTAGAATATCCATGTGAAGAAGTGAATGGAATTATCTCATTTTACTTTTTCCATATTATGTTGAAGTTCAATTTTAAAAGGCTTTTGTTTCATTTATACATTGCCTTAAATTTTTATGTTTATTTATGAAAGCTTCCGCTATATTGTTAACCTTACTGAGCATCCGAGCTCACCCCTTTAAATGTTTTAATATTTTCCAGGATGTGAAGAAGTATTTTATGAATGACCTGCAGGGATAGTCCGAAGAGGATAGAAGTGTGGACTATGGAGACTATGTTGTAGTAGTTTTTCACTTTATGATGCAATTTAACGTTTATGAATGTATCTAGTGTTTCCAAGGCTACTAAACTAATCAGTCTTTCGAGACTTGATCTTTTGTGATCATGCCAATGTTACGAAGTAACGCACCAGCTCTGGGTTACTGGGGTCGGGGCGTTACAATTTTCATAGTGGAGTTCTACCTAACCATGTTGTTTTCAATATGCAGACATGAGCTTTTACATCTGTTTTATGGAAGTATGAATGTGAAAGAGTATTTAGCAAGGATTAATGATCCCTAAAATTTCTCATTGTATTTGTATGAGAAAGGATTTTAGGGCATTGAAAATTGAAAAAGTATTACACGAAGTCATTTGGGTGTCGTTGGAATCTCTTATCATTTCCCCCTATGCTGGAGTTCTTGAGTGAGACATATATGTAGAAAGTTTTCTGGTAGGTCAAAGACTACTAATGGGAGAAACAAGTGGGTACCCATTAGTAGAGACCTAGAAAGTAATTAGATGATGGTATTCATGTGGATCCAAGTAGGTTTGAAACTTCAAGAGGTGATCCTAGGTCTCAAGGTCCGCGGTGCAATGCTCTCAGGGTGGGTTGAATAAAACAAGGGAAAGACGGTGCTTCTATTGTGATGGTCGAGTAAATATGGAAAACGATTTATTGACATGTTTTATAGCTGACCGAGAAGTAGTTGAGGGAATTCCGAGATAGAGGTAGATGTAGGATCAGTGTGGTCCAAAATACAGTGGATGTGGCATATGGGATAATAGGGAAGAATGAGGTGTTTGGAGGTTCGACCTATTACCGGAACCACCCCCAGTGTTCTGTCAGAGGATCAAGTAGTTGGTATGTCAGGACAAGGCTAACAAAAATCTATTGAGTTCTATGACCTGGAGGCTCTAGGGATGATATGCGGTTTTATATATGTCCTTTTTAATTTTTCTATTGTATATATACACATAGGTGCTTGTCATTATTATTTTTACACTTCTTTGGATCAAGACTTAGTGATTATGGTTGAGATTTTAACTCAACCCTTATGGTTGGAGTCTTTGAAAGGCTATGACTCAATGATTTTGTACTTATGCCGATAGTGCGACCCGATTCTTGTAAAAGATTATTTTTTATGGTTTTTAGTTTTTTCATCTATGACGCCTTACGCAATTTTCATATGTATGGAATAAAAATATATAATTAATTTATAGATTTATTGTTTGGCGTAGAGGATCTCGTGGGTCTATAGTAACAAAATGTGGTTTTCATTTGTGGTTGAAAAGGAATCCTTGGGAAAGTAGGATGAGATCATTCATTTGAGAGTATAACCGATTAATCACCAGTTTTCTAACATGACACTAGGGGAAGTTGATGCTTTGGGATATTAGTTTCCTTCAGTGGTGGAATATAATGAGGATGTAATTCCTCAGGACATTCCAATAAAACCTTTCTATAGAGAGGTAGATTAATGTATTTACTTGCATCCAGGGATGATACTGATATATGGATCATAATATCAGATGGATACCTTATATTTTAGAGAGTTGATGTTGTTGTTTGAGGATTTAAAGTGGAAGGGCATACTAAGACCCAATGTTTTCCACAGGTATCCCAAGTGTTGTTTTATACGAAGGAATATGGGAACATAAAGTTATATGTGAATTATCATCACTTGAACTAGGTGATTGTTAAAAAAATGAATCCCTATATGATAATTAATGAACTCTATTATCTATTAATAGGGTTGTGGTAGTTCTCAAAGACTGTACATAGATCGGCTACCACCAGCTATGTGTGCAGAATGAGGATATACTGAAGATGGACTTACGATTTCATTAAATTCAATATAAATACATGCAGATGTTTTTTTTCATGAAGAATGAACCAACAGTGTTCATCGGAATCATGAAAAATTTATTTCATCCTTTGATATATAGGTTCATGGTACTCTTTATCAATGGTGTCCTAGTGTATTCGACATCCAAGGAGGAATATAAAAGACACTTGAGGATTGTCCAAAACACACTCCAAGAGCACTGGCTTTACAGTAAGCTCTCAAATTGTCGGTTATGGATTCTAGATGTCAAATATCTAGAACAAATCTTATCAAAGGCTATACTTTCAGTGGATCCTGTGAATGTTGAGGCATATCTCGCCTAGGATCCATCCATGTGTGCTACTGAGGTGCGATGTTTTACTACATTGGTTTGGTACTATGGGAAGTTTGTACCCAATTAGTCAAGAGTGGTAGAACTCTTGACATCCTTGAAAATGAAATGGAATCCTTTCATGTTGAAAAAAATGTGCCAGTAGTTCTTTTATTAGCTGAGGTAGATGTTGATGAGCTCTACCATCTCGAGGTTACCAAAGGAGGATGCTGAGTATATAGAGTTCTGAGATTCATCAAGGACCATACATTATTGTGTCATGATGTAGAGTTGAGATATAATTTCCTCCGGTTTATTCCAGTTGAGAAATAATTATTAGAACTATAAGATAGATAACCCTGAGTTAGTAGTAGTAGTTTTGATATTGAAGATGTGGCACTACTAACTGATGGGTGAGTAGTTTATCGAATATGATATCCACAAGATTCTCATGTATATATTCTCTAACAAGTAACATAACCTGAGACAGTGGGGATGGATAAATTTCATATGGGATTATGAATTTTACAATTTCTATACTTCTTGGAAGGGAACAGTGAAGCATATTCGCTCAGTAAGATATATTTTACTCAGTTGTTGGCTAAGGTGTCAGAACAGTTTTCCTCATCGTATTTTTCCTTTGTGAACATGTCTAGTGATTCATATCTATATTATATGGTTGTCACCCATATTCTTAAGCAGTTAGTTGAAGATTCTCTATGTATATATATCGTCTATGTTACATTGCATACTTATATATTCACTGGGTATGATCCTGATGGATATTTTGAAGGTGGGGAGAACTATATCTATTTTAGAGGATAGATAGTGGTACCATTATAAATGAGGGAGGAGGGGGTGTGATAGATTAATACATCCCATTGGAGGTACATCAGATTGTTTCCACGATTTACCAAGACCTAAAAAATCTGTTTTGGTGGATGGACAAGAAGAAAGGAGTTGCAGAGTTTATCTCACAATGCTTAACTTTCAGTAAGTGAATGCTAAGAACCATGATCCATCAGGTTATCCAAACCCATTTGGGGTACGAAGTGGATGTGGGATGGGAAATCTATGGTCATCGGGATCGGATTACCTCATACATCCAGGGGATATGATTCCATCTGGGATTCTAGGGACCAACTCACCAAGTAAGACCACTTCATAGACTTTAGAAGTAGAATTTTGTAGTGAAATAGGGACATCTCAACATGAATGGGATTGTACGACTCCATGGTGTTCTCTCCAGGATCATATTTGACCATGATTCTCAGATGACACCGCAGTTGTGTAGAGGACTACATGACACCTTTCATTCTTAGTTATGCTTGAGCATAATGTTTCCCCCCCAAAATGATGGTCATACAGAGGGGACAGTCCTTGTATTGAAGGATATATTTCAGGAATGAATTTTGGAATTTTGTAAGAGTAGGTAGGAAATCATAACCATATAGAAATTTTAATACAACCACAACAAACATTACAACATTGGTATCACACCATATGTGGATTTGTATGGCAAATCCTTTTGGCCACTGCTTTGTTGGACAGATCAATGAGAGCTGACAATCAGGGACCCAGATTTGGTGAGATCTATTACACACAAGGATAATATTATCTAGTGGTAGACGAAGAATATATAGAGCTCGTAAATGTTTTATGAAAAATAAATAAGAAGACTAATATATTTAGAGGAGGTAGACAAGGTGTTCATTATGGTATCATATTATTGTGGATTGAAGAGATTTGGCAGAGGGGCAAGGCTATGTCTGAGATTCATTGTTCCTTTTTAGATTCAATGTCGAGTTGGATAGGTGGTATATCACATAGCTCTACCAAAAAATTTGGACCACATACATGACGAATTCCATGTGTCACTATTAAGGAGGTACATCGATGACCCGTCACATGTTATCCAATGGGATGAGTTAGACATCAATGATGGAATTCCGTTACAGAGTAATAGGTGGAGGAAGAGGATTTAAAGGAGATGTTTTTCTGTGGGTGTTAAATTCCCCCTATTTAGGTTCAATGGAAACATGGTAACCAGAAGGACCACAGAACGCCCTAAGAGGGGAGGGGTGAATCCGGGTGCCTACTATTTTCTTCCAATGTGACTAATCATAATCCCATGTTGGTAAGAACATGTAAAACCAATCTAATGGTAGTTTATTATTATTAAAACCTTCACATGTGAAAATAAAACACAACATTTAAATTGGTTCACCACTAAGGGATACTACAATGAGCATACATCAGTAGTTTTTTCAGCCATACCAAAATCCATTAATCTTCACTAGTTGTGGAATACAAGAATTCAGACATTGTCACTATATTATAGGAACACTTCCCATGAAATATTTCTTGGATAACCCACTGCATCCCTCGTAACACATCTGTCGACTCCCCCAAATTCTTTGTCATGGGTGAAGTCTTAATCAATTTATTGACATGAATGTCCCTTCAATAGATTTGTATTGATGTCTTTGTCTCTATCCTGCATGAGACTCTTCATTAATCGATGTCCGAAATTTGATGCACTTGAAATCACTATAAAACAAACTGAATATTCAATAATGTGAAAGTAGCTCAACTCTATACTTTCTCGCAACACCTATTCATGCACGTAAGATTTATTATTATTATGAATGTTTTTTTACACTTCTCTTTCGTGTAACACTTATCATTCATGCAACCCTTATATTATTTGTCACTACACCGTATGATTCACATGGTCTAGATAGAATCATGGAACACTTTTTATGGAACACCATTCTTATATGAAAATCGCTACTCATACCAACTCTAGGATTTCATGCAACTCTTTTCATGCGTTGGACTCCCTGCTTGCACACCACTCACTAATTTCAGGATTCAGAGCACAAATTTTCTCTAATTTTTAAAACACACATGAATGAGGGTGTAGGTACCAATTTATAGGAATTTATGACCTTTTGTGAAACATAACACACTTTTTTACTAGTTTTAAAGTATCAAATTCGCAAGTATCTTTTTATGAAAACTCATGAAAACTCATTTTTCACAAAAATATATATCTTGAACAAACTTAATTCATTTTTAATTTTTTGAGGAAATGATCTTGAAATATTTTTTGGACAAATAATTAAAATCCTCCTAAACACTTGCATACAACATCATTTTCCAAAATAAATTTTCTCTAATCTCTAATGTATGGACCAAAAAATTCGGAAAAAACTAGGAAACAATGCAAACTTCCATAAAACTTTCTACTTTAACAGTAATAATCTTTTACTTAAAACAATCATGATTTACCATGTGAGGATTGATGGAAAACACGAACCATACTATATTTCTAGAAAATAAAAACCTTGGATAAAAAAATGAAGCCCTTTCAGTTTGTTTTCTATCTCTATGTAAATTCAATAAAGCACAAACAAATATAAAAATCTAAAATGCAAAAAATAAATCAGACAACACACTATGTATATGAGATAAATGATCATGTAGAAATAGATAGAGGAATAACTAACTAGGTTCTCATGTTTAGGAATGATTAAATATGTCCAAGTGATATCTGACTGTATCCACATAGCACTAAATTGTTTTCTCTATCCTCATTTTCCCCCTTTGTAACTTGTCATCCTCGTCTTTTGCAACTCTTTGAATTTCACCATTCTCCATTATCTATTCTACTTAAAGCTGAATAAAATTTCATTCTCATCCCATTCAAAATTAGTTTTACCCATTATTCCCCATTGGAAATTAACCTAGTGAAACAAACATTGACGTTTAGATCTCAAAACATACCCTACTTGAATCGTATCTCCCCAATAAACCTACTTCACTTTCACAAATAGATTAAATTAATTAACACGACGGGTTAGATCATACCTTTCATGATCTTTCCATGAACTTGGAGGTGGATTAACATTGATGATAAACTAATGTTTCTCAAACACTTTTGGTTGTAGTGCCTCCGGTAGAATGTCAACCACTTTTTATCAGTTCCAAAATAATCCATTCTAATCACAGCCTGTTAAACCATGACATGATGTGACACATGATTTCAATATTTTTATGAGAAAGTTTAGAAGGATTCATTGTATGATTGATCACACTATTTTTATCATAGAATATCCCTATTGGATGTTTTAACACATCATCAATATCTTTTTGTTGTTGATTCATCAATAATATCTGAGTTTAATACATTGTTGAAGAGATATATTCAGTTTTTGTAATACAAAGAGAAGTAATTTCCTATTTCTCACTCAAAAATACCAACATTTTATTCCAATAATGGAATCTCCACCATTTTAGGAATTTCAATCAATAACATCGCCAGCCCAGATAGCATCATAAAATACTGATAATTCATTACATCTTCCTACAAAAAATTATAATCCATAATTATAAGTACCACGAATGTAACTGATGATTTTTTTACTACGATCATATTTTCATCCTTCATAATACATTTAATGGAGGACACTAATCATGATACAAATACAGTGTTTTTCTATTTCACTAGAAGGTATAATAAGATTCCAATGATTCTTCAATACATTGTGGGATCTAAAATTGTCCCATCCTCATGCTTTCAAGTTTTTCCCAACCTCATTCAGAGTAGAAATTAATTTGGAATCATGAATATTGAATTATATAATCACCATTATTGATTAATTTTCTTAATAAATTAAACTGTAGTCTTTTTATAAATCACTTGTAGCCCTAATAAGTATTTGAGTTAATCAACCATACATATCTCAAATTCTTATTTCATGTCATTAGAAAATTATTCCAATAATCTATGCCTTCATCCACTAAACAAAACATCATCAAAATATACCTACACCATAAATTGGTATTCCATTCAGTTCTTCACATAAATTTTGTGATCCAATCCTCCTCCATTTAATTTAATCTTCATTACAAAAGAATCCAGTCGACTGTACGCGGCATGTGGTGCCAATTTAAGACCATAGTGTGCCTTCTTTAATCTGAAAACATTTGTTTCATCATTACTAATCTAAAACAAAAAGTTTTTAGTGTATACTTCTTCTTCAAGAACACCATTAATGAAAATTGTATTGAAATCCATTTGATCACATTGAATTTTCTTTTAGTTTCCATGGAAAGGAAAATCCTGAATTACTCTAGTATCGCCACAAGAGAAAATGTTTCTTCAACATCAACACCATTAATATTTGAATAACCTTTACACACCATTCACACATTATTTCAGATCCTATTTAATTTAAAATTAAATTTATAATTAAATACCTAATTCGTACTAATCAAATTGGAACTTCTAGATCATGTCACAAGATCACATGTTTGGTTCTTTTCAATATCATTTAAATCATCATTTGTGTTTTTAACCCATCATTCATCATTTGTATCTTCTTTCAATGAGGATGGATATATAACATATATTACAGAATATTGTGCATTATTACCCATTCTCTTTTTCATTGTAGGTTTTTTCCAATAACCAATGTTATTAGATTGATCAATCTCTACCCTTCGATTTCTGTTGTGAGGTTCAATAGTGTTTTCTTCAGCCATGGTTTCATCTTCTAATTCTTATTCTAAATAAACATTATATTAGGACCATAGAATGTTTTGAATGCCTCTCTATACTTATGTATTTTTTTTCTATTCCATGTTCACATTATTCATCATCTTCTATCATACCATTATAAGAATTCCTTTTAGGAATATTTGTTCTAATCATCAATGATCTTCACATGATTTCATTCCCAATTTTCCATGATGATTTTTGAATCTTGTGTGGAATTTTTCTCTTCATTGAATAACAGATGAATATTCCTTCTTCTGTAGAATCACCATAATTTCCTTGATTTCCATATTTTTTTCAGATGAATCATTTTCTTCCAATAATATGAAAATAATTCAAAGGGGTATTCCATCCTTGCCACAACTCATATATTGTATTTGTTTCACACAACATCCTATTCATGAAGTATTCAATGTTTTTCAATGGCATTGTCAAATTAAATGGATTTTTATTTTCCTCCATTGTCAGACCATAGAACACTGATTTGTCATTTAATTTCATTCTTTGACAGTTGGTTATACGTTTTCATGAAATTAAGAACCTATTTTTTACTATGTATAACCATCAAAAAATCAATTCTACAAAAATAATTAATCAAAAAATGAAGTCCCTCCCTCAATATGTTCTAACACCATTTACCCATACCTATACATCTTTGCGAATGAGATCAAGGATATTCAATACTTTTTTTTCTTTTGACGATATGAACTACAGACCAACATTCCATGAAAGAAAGAATCAATATTCTTCTCCCTTTCATGATTCATATTTGGTATATCCATGAAAGTATTCGGTTTTGATATCTTTTCCATGTCTTGTGGATTATTGTGATCCAACCTCTAGTGTCACATGATGTTACACTCATCAACTACCTTGTAACAGATTTTCTCTTTACTATCAACCTCATATAAATTTCCATTTTTTATTTCATCCTCTCATGAGATAATTCCATTACCATTATTTTATAGTTTTATCATTTTGATGGAATGTTACAATAAGTCATGATTAACATATTTGGCTCACAATTATGAGATTATTACAAAAACTATCTTCAAAAATAACTTTGGTTTTCTTAATCTCATCGCCTTCCAGTTTAGTACTCCCAATGCCTTTGATCTTCAAAGAACCATCATTACCGAACATGACTATTCCATCTACCATGTTCATTATATTCCATAATAAGTATTCATTTTTTATTATATCAGATGTTCATATATTATCAATAATCCATGTTCTAATATTCTTTGTAACTTTGAGAGTTACTTCTAGATCATTTTATTTCTTAATATTCTTCTTTTCCTTCCATGAAGTATTAGATTGAGTGAATGATAAAGATGGAATTTAAAATATTTTTTTTCTATGTACATAGGTTCATCATTCTCATACTATTCTTCTAAAGAATAAAATATGTCTGGAATAGAAACATCATCTGCTTGACAAGAATTGTCTTGTCATAGATTTTTGTTTAAACTATTCCCATATTTTCTCTACCAACAATAAACAACTTTATGGATAATGTTAGAACAATGAATAAAATATATAGAAAAAATATTTCTTCTATAAGAATTAGGATATGAATTTGTTCTCCTTTTTTGACTTCCCAGCTCTTCTCCATTCAAATAGCTCCATGCCTTTTCACAATATGACTTGGTATGGCCTAGATTGCCATAGAATTGTCATTTCATAAGTGGAAATGTTTTCTCACTTATGTTTCTCCCAATTTCACCTTCATTAGAAAATGTTTTTGACTGAATATAATTATGGAAAACATGTGGATAGTTTTTAGTTCCCATTTGAGTATTACTTGGGTCATTATTTGTTAGTACATCTGAATTTTTTTGATATTTCCATCATTCAAATTCCTTTTATTTTGGTTCATCGTGTTTCGACCCTTCTGTGTTTCAACATCACAACTATTCCCACTTTTTCCAATGCATATGGATATTTAATCATTAAAAGCCTTATCTACTCCTTAAGAACCATATTTGGCTCTCTCTATCTTCTCACCATCTGAGAATATTACAAACTATATTTTCTTCTTTATTTCTATTGAATTTTATTCAATTTCATGTTTAATTTTAAGAGTAACAACTTCTTCTTCAAGAACATAAATATAATTCAAATTCACCTCTAGTATTGATTTCATTTTATTGATGACTTTTATATGTTTTTAAATTCAATGCTTCAGTTTCACTAAATCTTCTTTACTTTCAAATGCTCTTGACTTTTATTTCACTACTTCTTTAAATCATTAATTTTCAACTTCAATCTATTCAAAATATTCTTATGATTCTTCCACAACTTATCTCTGATTTTTTACATATGTAACAATGATTCTGAATATTTCCAAGATAATATTTATGCTGTAACTTGAGATAATAATTAGTAATCAATCAATTATCTCTAGCTTTATATTTTGATTATTTTGACTTTTCAACTATAGCCATCATATATGTATGGGTTCTAGATTTAAACTCATGATCTTCTTCCTCAAATAATTAATTTTCTTCATATTATTCTTTATACAAAAAACTCTTCTTATGTACATTCTTTTTAGATTTGAATTCTCCATTTTGATAAAAAACATTTTCAAGGATTCTATAAATTTCTTGCTTCACTTTATTCATCATCCAGAATCATTAAGCACCGAGAGGCAATGTTCCAGTCTCTACCACAATGAAATTAGGCCAAGGGATTTTTTTTTCAAATCATCGTTTTCATCTCATGAATTTATTTGAAATAAGGGAAATAATTGCATCTTACTCATTATCTTAATCTAATTTATCTTTAAACACATTATGTTTTTCAATGCCTTCCAAATTTATTACCTTGTTTAATCAAGTTGTTGTATATTCAGGTCAAACTCTCATTTCATATAGCAGAATAATCTTAAAAATATCTTCCAAATAAAGTATAGAACGATCTCTTTCCTCAACGAATGACAAATTTGGATTATAGAGAGTATGAATAATTTTTTAAATTTTTTTTACAATGTCTATTTCTTTTATTTATTCTAAAATCCTTCAAATTACCCTTACATCATAAGAAATTTGATTGAAAAGGGTTTCTGTATTTTCTTATGGATGGCTCATTAGATTATAAAACCTATTGAGTATGAATTTTAGTGTTTACACCTTCACAAATTGTATCCACCACATATATTTTATAGACTTTCCCATATTGAATTTTTAGATGTAAAACTCATCTCTATTAGACAGGTTTCGATCAGTAAGAGCTATAGGAATGTTATTCTATTCATTAGCTTCTACATTATAAATTTTCCTATCTATATCAGTCATTGAAAACCCTGTTGGATCAGTGACCTGTATTTTTTGTAGTGGAAAATAGAAGTTTAATTTCAAGAGATGTTAGATTTTGCATTATTATGCTTTTCCATATCTAAATGTTACATCCATAAATGTGGGGGACTCGCCTAAAATTAAGAAAATTCTCCATGAAACAAAATGATGAAATATTTAACACCATAAACATTTACACATTGATACCACATAAAGGACCCAAAAACACCTTGAAAGGGGAGGGGTGAATTCTGTTGTCAACATTTTTTCTTATAAAGTCTCAGATATTGATCGCATGTTGGTAGGAACGTTTAAATACTATTTGATTATAATTTATAGTAATTAACACATTCACATGCAGAAATAAAACTAATCAATTTTACTTCTTCCACTAATAAGGGCTACACCAAGGATGAAATGCAGATAGTGTGTCAGTCCTACATAAATCCACTAATATTCATTATTTATGAAGTATAAGAGTTTATACAAGGTCATTATATATTATCCACACTATAATTACATGATTTTAGTGATAGAACACTATGTACCTCATAAAAATTATATCGACTCCTAGTAGATCACTACCATGGATGATGTCTTAATAGGTTTATTAACATGAAGTTCTCTTCCATAGATTTTAATACATCACTTTTTCCATATACATTATTTGAATATTATTTTGTCGAAGACCTAAACTTATGGATTGAAAATACTATAAAAATAATTGATATTCAAAAACATGAAATCATCTCAACATAGTACTTTTATGCAACACCTATTCATAGACACATGATTTGGGGTTATCATGCAAGTTATCTTTCACAAAACACTTCTCTTTCACTCAACCATTCTCTTTTATGAAACCATTCACTTTCTCACTACTGTATCATATGCTAGAAAACCTCACATGGGCCCCTCTACCCCAATGAGAACTAGATCAACCCCAAGGTTGGCCACCACGGGCCTCACTGGGGAAGTGTGGCGGGCGGGTGGTGTAAGGCCGCACCTCTACATGCGTTAATCGTAAACACTATAGCCTGAACGGAATGGGTGAGTTGGTTAAAGGTAGTGGTGTCCTGACCTCGAGGTTCCGGGTTCGAGTCATCGCAAGGCAACATTTACCATATTCTAGCAAACCTATCATGGGCCCCTCTACCTAGATGGGAAGTAGCTCAAGCCCATGGTTGGCCACCTTTGGCCTCGCTGTTGAAGTGTGGCACACAGGTGGTGTAAGGATGCACCTATACATGCGTTAACCGTAATCACTTTTTCTCGTGGGGCATGGGTGATTTGGTTATAGGTGGAGGCATCCTGACCCCGAGGTTCTAGGTTCGATTCCTCGCAAGGAATCCTTTACCATATGCTAGCAAACCTCTCATGGGCCCATCTACCCTGATGGGATCTGGCTCAGGCCCAAGGTTGGCAGCCTTGGGCCTCGCTGGGGATGTGTGGAGCGCGGGTGGAGTAAGGCCGTACCTATAAATGCATAAACCATAAACACTTTAGAGAGGGTTTGGCTTTGCCATCGGTTCCAGGCCTCTGCATTCATGCACAAGACAACTTTCCGGAAGCGAGGAGTAGGATAAAGCTGATCATATTGTTTTTGATGCTGGGTAGGGGATCCTCTGTGTTGGCATGATGTTGATTGGCCATAAACTTTTGAGCCATGGTGGTTTCGTGGTTTTTAGTTGTAAAGTCATGTTTGGTTTCTCACTTTTCCCTCAAAAGTGTTTCAATAATAAAAATTTAATTTTCAGTAAAATGTAACTCTGAGATTTTTCACAACTCACTTCCTGTGTGTGGAACCCAAATAGAGTGAACCTCATTACTCGCATGAATGAAAACTCATATTTTATCTACGTGTTGATCCTCAGTTTAATGAAGGGTTTGGAACCTATTTGTAAGCATTGTCGATCCTACACACATCTTCACACACATTTCCCACTATCCCACAAGTGTTGTTCGAATAGATCTATATTCACTCAAACTCACACTTACTCACCTTTTGTGAAAATCTATAACATGCGTGAACTTCATTCCATTTACATTTTTTGAAGAAGTGATCATTAAATATCCATTGCAAAAATATTCGAAACTATTTACTACTTGTACTGTATGATCCCATTCCATTCAAAGTACATGATTTCCCATGCGAGGATTGAAAAAAAACTGAAACCATGTAATATTTCCATAAAAAAAACCTTGGTTCCAAAAAACCCTTCATTACAGCACTAGGGAGTGGCAGACCTGTATGTGATCCTAATAACTATATATCGATAAATAGTTTTCTCTTTTTTTGATGAAATGCACTAATGTGGGGATAATGTAACGTCTCAGGTTTTCCAATTATTATTTTTGGATTTTATTTGGATAATGTTTTATATTATGTGCTAAGATGATGTGTGATTTCATGGTCTGGTGTGACCGTAATTAACAATTAAAATATATTAATTATTTTAATTTCATATAAGAACAAGTTTCTTGAATAAATTTAATAATATATTAATTAGGTTATAGATTATAAATATAAGGGAACCGTTGGGTTCCGAATGATACTTTTACCATAGGAATGAATTAACAGTAGTCGGTGTGGGTCGTTTTCATAAAAGTTTAAGCAGACACATAAATGAATAAAATAAATGGATTAAATTAATTTAATTAATTATTTTGACATAGAAGTTAACACAAAATTAAAATAGATCCTTAGGTTATAATTCTAGGTTCATCCACATTACTCCTGAGCCTTTGGAGGTGTTTTGAGAGATCCTTCGAAAGTCCACTCAACAAAACGACAATAGAATCATAGTTTAACAATCAACACAACTTGTATTTGATGGATCTTTCCAAAGATAATGAAAACACACCATTATTCCTCAGCGATAGAACTGAGTCAAGGTAGGATGGTTGTAACTTTTTATGATGGTGTCTACTTCCATTATAAACTCAGTACATATTGTTAGGTTATTATCCATTGATGGGGGTTTAGTGATAACCCGAGATCTTTTGGGCCAATTATACCTCTAAAATGACTAGTAAAAGGGGAAAAGATTACTATTTTGGGGTAACCAAGAGATTTTAGGAATATACTATGATATATAGTCCAATTATAATAGTAATAGTTATTTTATGTGTTACTTTAACCATTATTTCATGTATAACTGTGATGGTTATTCCATGTTTAACTATGAGGGATACTCCATTTGTATGAGTTATATAAAAAAGATTCCCTATGTAACCTGGATGATTTTGTTATTAATCATATTTATTATTTTGAGAGTATTATTTTTTCTAAAAGAAATATGATGGTATTATGTTTAGAAGAGAGTATATAATAATTTTTATGGGTGGAAGCAATATCTTTTTGAAAAAACATATTATATATTTTTCATGATATCGAAGAAAACTTATTTGTTTTTTTCATAAATATTCACTATTGAAGGATTTTTGAAAGGAATTTTGTAGAAAATGTGATTCCTTAAGTACTAAATTTTTTATTTTGATCCCAAATTTTATATAGAAAAAATAATTCTTAAAATAATGCATGGACTAATGGTTTCTTTCATTATTGTTTTACAATACTTATCTATATGTGATCATATGATGTTTGAAATTTTTTTAACGAATTGATAGATAGGTAAGGGAAAATAAAAAATAAATATGAAAGGGATGACAATTTTACTTAAAAGAATGTATATTTCAATTGAAATGTTTTATAATATGGGGGAAAGGACACTAAAAATAAGTATCCAATTTTTAATATATGATATTTTTATTTAAGATTTGTCACTTAATTCTTTATAACGCTAAAAATTAATCATCATTAGGAATGATTAAATGTGAGTTCTATTATATGTTATTAGGATATGTTATGTAAAAGGTAGAGATACAACATTAAAATAAAGTGATAAGGGAGAAAATGACCCTAAATGTAAAAAATTTATTTGATAATATTATTTTGACTCCTCATAAACTAGAGTATATATATTCAAATTTTCTGAAATGTAAACATGATATTTAATTTATATTAATATAATGCCGATGGATATTCCATGGGTTCTCCCCTCACCTACATCTCCTTCTCACACATTTCATGTACTCTCTTTCATCCATGACTTTCCCGAATATCTCCCCAACATATCACCCAATGATGTAGTGTTCATGCTCTCAACTGAAGATTTAACCATGTGGGAGTAAGGTGTATGACCAAGCAGTCATTCGATGAAACGGTATCCATCAAAACTAACCTACTTAATTATTACTTCATCTTCAATATACATTAAATGGTACGAATCAATGATGATATACTTAAATATATTTCTATGATAGTGTGAAATATTGTTATTTGTATGAAAAAAACATTATTCAACTCATTATCTCTCAAATGGGAATTGAATCCATCATTCATAAATACCCGTTTATGATCTCCTCACATTAATTTATATATTTCTATCCATCAATAACTCTCACAGATAGTTATAATGATATAAATAATGTTTAAATATATACATATAAGATATTAATGAAATAATTATTTTTCTATAAATATATGATATCATATATTTTCACAACATTGCATCCACTAAAAAATAATATCATTCATGATCACATGTAGAATACCACCACCATGAAGAGATGATATTTGATTTATATTTCCACCTCACAGGGATGTTCACAAGGAAAAAATATTCAATAAATATAATATGTTTAAACATATTATGATTCATGTAAAATAACATATTATCTATATTATTTTTTCCACAAGTATAAAATTTGAAATATCACCATTGTGAATAAGTGGGGAACCACCTCCATGATACAATATATTTTCTATTTCATTTTTCAACATTCATCAATGATTGTAAACATTTATATGAACTATAAAATTTATTATTATATCATGATTATGATTTTTGAGATGATAAAACATTGAACCTTTTATCTACTATCTACATACAAAATCTATTTTCGGATAATGATATGAACATCCTGAAAAAATTATGACACAATATTAAATGATGATGTATCTAAATAAAACATGGTCATAAATTACCTTGATTAGATAATTATAATTTAATTGTTTCGAAAAATACATCTTATTGGTGTAAGTATGTAATATAATGTTATTACCTAAGAGTAAAATAACATATGATGATGTACGATATTTATTATAAGGATATTTTATTTTAAATTGTATTTAAATTTTTTTAATCTTTTTGTACTATCATTTCTACATCTCCTTGTTCAATACAATATTTTAGAATTTTTTTTTATTCAAACATAAATTTAAATCAATTTTCAATTTCAACTATCATTGACTATATTTTTGTGGTTTAAAAATATTATTATAATTTTTATGATGATGTATATTTAATAGTAAGGTGTAGGAAATCATTTTATTAACATGTGATGAATTAATGGATTTTACTAGAAAAATTAATTTTTTTTTATTTTAAGAATCCATTAAATTTTTCCATAATTAGTTTCCAATAAAATAATTTGAACATTATTTTGGTAATTTTTTTTAATTAATTTTCAATGGAAATGGATATATCTCTTATGACAAACCACGAATGGAATATTCATTATATATGAATTAAAAAGCGGTTTTAAGGAATTTATAATAAAAATCTGATAGATTATAAATTATAGTATATGGTGTGGTACAATGTAATTATATATGATCCTAGGTTTTATTAATATATATTATATGATCACTGATCTCAATATAGATTATATTATGGTAGACCCCAACTTGTATCTATAATGGATATGGAAAGTATCCTTTTGATTAATGTATATTAATATGGAGTTAAGTAGAGGGGTGGGGTTATAATTAATATCACCCCCATTTTGAAGTATGTAATCATTTATTTATTATATGTTTTTTATAATTTGGTTGGGTGATTCTTGGGTGAGTTTGTACGATTTTTGGTCGCTTGGAGGCTTTTCTAAGGGGCGCACGATTTGATCCGAGTTAGTGATAACCAAGAATAATCTCTAGGAAACAATGAAACTTTGGATAGTTGGATTTATCATGGTTGGCACGTGTTCAGTCTTACTATCTAGGATAACCATGTGATACACCCACTTTTGGTAGTAGGAGGCACATAGTTAGGGAACAATTTTCTTATCATTTCAACGAAACCATACCCAGCCTAAAACGTTTGTTTTTTTAAATGGGGATTGGGTAGGATATTCACTAAGCACCCCATTCTTCCTACAATACTTCCCTAATAAAGTATATACTCTTCTCCAAGGTTAAGGAGGGTCTCTCACTCATTTTGGAAGTGATTATAAGGCTTTTCAATTTTTTTTGATGGTGACACTCCATTGGTAAATCCATCTCTTTGTTAGTTTCATGTTTTTTTAGATTTAAAAACCTCTCTATCAATTTGTTAGATATAATTATTTCACATGCATATTTAATGGTCTTTTTTCTACAGTGGAATGATTTTCTCTTTTGGATGTCAGGGGAAGGGATATCAGGTGATTTGATTGAAGTTTCACCTGATTACAGTCTGCAGTTGTGTGGTCGGTCGATTTCACTAACCCCTAATTATAGGTGGCATCAATATTGAATATATTTTGATATAACATAATTGATTTATTTCAAATTAATTTGTTTTCATGTAATTTCTTTTTAAATTGATGTGAAAATCTCTTTGAAATATATTTAGAATTGATTTATGGATTTTGGAGAAACATGATATTTTCATATAATGTACTTTGTTTTTGGATTTTAAAACTGTGATTTTGAAATCAGTTTTTTAGTTGGATTTATGGAAAAATATGGTGATTTTTTTTAATAAAAATGTTTTTTTATTGAAATGGATTCATCAGGGATGTATCTTATTGTAATTTTGCAAACATTGTTGATTTTATTGAAATTGTATTCTCATGTGTGTTTGAAATATTGATTACAAAATATTTGTTGATATATTGTTTGAAATTTTGATTTGATGGATGTGGATAAAGTGATTAACCATGAGTTGTGTGGGATATATAGTGTGTGAATACTACCATTATAAAAGGATTGGAATGTGGTGTGCAGTACCATAATAAAAAGGGAATTATATTGGATGTGAAGTTCCACCATCAATGGTAACACCGAGCATGGGTGTGTGGAATTTGTGAATATAATATAAATATGCCTTTGGATAAACAAGGTGAACTGATTTATTCCATTATGAAAATCATTAAACAGTTAATGAATTTTTTGGATTCTTTTATTTTAAATGTCTTTATTAGGGTAAAATTGTTTGGAATGAATTGTTTTTTCCTGTTGGAGTTAGTTTCATTGTATAAATGGTTGTATATAAATTTTTATATATACATGTGGTAACTTGTTATATCCTACTTGAATGAATTTGGATGTTGTTTGGGGAAATCCTATTGAGTATTATTACTCATCATCATCTTTTTAAATTTTGTTCTTTTTTAGATTTTGTATTCTGAGACACTGGTAAATGTATAGATTCTCATTTAATTAGTGGTTCATCAGGATGCTTGGGTAGTTTAGTGGTGTTGGATCTGGGAGTCTGGTGTGGATATATGGAGCTTGTTCTTGGATTATTTCATCTTTTCAATGTATTATTCTTACTAGTTCCCTAATTTGGTATATTTATGGGATTGGTTTGGTTGTATTATTGTAGATTGAAAATGTGATTGAATTTTAATACATTTCTCAAATGCTTCATGCAATGTTTCAGAGTAATGGAATGTTTGGTCAGTTGTTTTTTAGAGGTTAAATCATCCCCTACAATTCATGTAGCTCTCCATATTTATTTTTATCCTTTGGTTACATGGGAATGAAATTTAAATCCATGTAGCACATGTGACTCAAATCAATCAACTGAGGATGGGCGTGATGATACAAATGGTATCAACTTATTTAGTCCTTTAACTAAAAGTTAAAACAGTCTTTTTCAGTCCTTGAATCACAAATGGTATTTGTTTTTTCAGTAATTTCATTGATATACATTATGTATTGTTTATTGAGATGGGATGGAATAATAGAGTAGTATTTTCGGGACATGAAATCTATCACGTTAAAAGATGTAGCTAACCTTATTATACTAAACTTTATGTTACTAGGGATTTGGGTACGTAATTGTTTTAGAGAAACATATAGTAATTTTATTCTCATTGTCATGGATTTAGACATTGATGTTCACTCTACTTTCTGTCACAGAGTTTAATGAATGAAAAGGGAAATACCTTGAACCCAAAGTGATTCATCCTTGGAAGAAACATCAAAAAATTGACAAAGGCATGAACCAAGATTCAAATGATCTTGGATCACGCATGTTCCACCAAGGGCGTGCAATTATACTTGTGCGCCGCCCAGTGGTCGCTCAAGTTACTTGTGCACCCTATCTGAAATTCGCCCAGGGTCTTCTCCAGCCTATAAATACCCCATTTGGGCCCCCCATTTGAGGGAGGAAATTTTCAAGAAATTCTTATTTTAGCTCCCAGCGCCGTAGTCTCTTCTCAATGCTTTCGAAAACATATAAGGAAATTTCTTACCTAGAATGGAAGATCTAAAAAGGAGTAAGGCATGAGTGTTGAAACTCATCAACACTTGCGTGCCTGAGTGGACAGCTCCTAATAAAAATGGCCACACATGTGCACCACCTTACCCCTTCAACAAAACACGCACACCCCTCTTCTGGAATCCTCTAGGGATAGTACTAAAGGGTTGAGCCAAGCCTCACCCAAGTTCTACCCTAAGGGTGGACCGGCGCGCCAGTACCCATATTCCGCACAAGTATACTTGCGCGCCCAGGACTTATGCACCCACGCTGTACTTTCACGCCCACCAGGACTTGTGTGCCCCTCTCTTTTTGGGTGCCCTTCCTGCCCATTTCACCTCTCCTATACCTATCCACCTCTCCTCTTAAAGATTAAGCCTTAAGAATTCCTTCCAAAGCCATTCATGGCATTATTTCCTTGTTGGCTTCCTTATCTAAAAGGAACTCTATGGAACATCTCTCAAAACCTAGTGATTTACACATCTTTACATCACTAAGGTTAGAGAGTTCATTCATTCAACCTCATCCTTTAAGATGAGAGAACCCTTAACCTGGGCCTCCTTTTCAGGAGTAAGCCCCAGTCCAAGTTCTCATTAATTTGGGAATCCTCCATAGGAGTAAGCCCCAAGTCCCCTAATCTGGGCAACCTCCTTAGGAGTAAGCCCCAGTCTCAATGTTCCCACAAATCTGGGCATCCTCTTCTGGAGTAAGCCCCAACCATAATTCCCATAACCTAGGCTTCCTTTTCAGGAATAATCCCCAGTCTCAAATCTACGAATGTGGGAATACTCCTTAAGAGTAAGCCCCAAGTCCCTTAATTCTCAAATTCTCTTAACCTGGGCCTCCTCTTCAGGAGTAAGCCCCTGTCTTCAAATCCTTTTAACCTGGGCCTCCTCAGTATTAGTATGCCCTAGTCTTAATTTCTCTTAACTAGTATTAATATACTTATTGATCTGGGATTCCATCTCGAGTGTAAAACCCAGTCATAAGTCCCCTAATAATTTGGGTATCTTCCTCAAGAGTAATCCCAAAGTTAGAGTATCCAAATCTCCATAAAATCACATATACATTTATGGACCCTGTTTCCTGACTTCTTCTTTGAAATAAGTCCCGATGTCAATATATTTGGGTAGTCATACATACATAATCCCCACATCATTTTCAATGATTGCATCTTTCATGGAACAAATTGTATGGTTTCACCAATACCTCTTGTTTCTCACACCGACAATGACTCACATGAGCTTAGAGCTTAAAAGTAATTATGAAATCTTTCCTTGAGCCATCAATCATAAACATCATACTCCATTACTCGATCTACGTGGGTTCTGATTCCTTTTCTAAATAATGGATACGTAGGTAGCCCATATGCGGGTATGATCCCAACTCTGAAATAATCCATGTCCTTCTAAATGACAATAAAATTTGAGTGCCCCACTGAGTGGCTTTAAAACTAGTATGGTCATCATAATGACCAAGATACTTTTACATAATGTATTAAACGATACCATTGACTAAGAATCTCTAACAAATACAGATGATTCTCTATCTATGAGTAACCTCTAATACATATAAAAGATTCTCTAAATTTCTTAAATATCAATCATTGATTCTCTGTTCTAAAGGAAAGCTCATTTTATACTTGGTATCTTAATTTGGATTCACGAACATAACATAAATCTATAATGAGAGTCCTGGAGTAGACAATAATTCCCCTAAAAAAGGTGTGATAAGTCCTACCTCCCATCCTCTCGACCAATGCAAATTCATAAGCCTCATCGGTCCATAACTAATGAGCACCTACCTTTGGAATGTAGGTCCAAATGGATATAGGATCATTGGATGTTTCTGGTTCTACGAACAAAACTGTTAGAAACTGCTTAGAATGTTTGAATCTCAAATCAACAAGGTCATACCCTATTCCAGAGGAAACAAAAAATAGTGAACCTGACGTGAATCTTTAACCAAGTTAAAATGATGTTTTTCTTATTTGTTAGGACACTATTTAAATGAGTGGTCCAAAAAGATAATCAATAACATATATGCTCATCCAAAAGATGTAGTGGCCGGGATTATCTTGATTATGTCTGTTATATCAAACATGCACTCATTTCCAAGATCTTCTGCAATGGATTCTCTTAAGTTCACACCTGTGAATACTTCTGCTATGAATACTTCTGCTGGGAAGGCCTCTACTGCTACTCCTGCTGGATCATCGTCTGCTCTGAGGATGATATCACCTACTCAGCGTCTTCAACGCTGGGTATCAAATTATCTGGTTAAGGAGTACCGTCAAAACAGTACTATTCCAACTCTGGAGGCCGCTCAACAAGCCCTCCAAGTCAATATCTCACCCTGGTCATCCGAACAGCGACGACCAGCGTTCAAGAAACAGTTGGTGCCAACCACCGTCTCCAAACATTTTGGGTCATTATCCCCAGAACGAAATCACCATTCCCTTTTATTTCATGGGGAGGTGAAGGAGCAGGTACCTCTAGGCCTTAATTCAAGGAAACATGAATCCTTTCCGAGGGATCCCATCAACAATCTCTGCTAGACTCGTGCGGCTGTAAACCCTCATCATGATGAGGGTATCATCTTCAGGCATTCGCCTCAGGTTCCCTGAACCTGAGCAAGAATGAAGAACCGCCAGAGACGAAGTCCGGACAACAATGAGCAGGTTCTCATCTCTTCCATCTCCGGAGAAGTGTACCAACCTAACATGGTGGAAAGCAAAGAGCGGGAACACACACCCGTCCATTTTTATTATGTTGTCTAGAAGACTCTTCTAGAAGAAGAACGCAAATTCCACTGGGAAATTCCGGAGGAGTACTATAGATAGGAACATACACCTATTTATATATCATCAGCTAGTCAGCAGGCTCGTATGACTACAAACTATGAATCCCGCCAACCCAATGTGTTGACAACTGGTAAATAGGAACATACAATTTCCTACACTCATCAATCCTTCCAGCAGCCTCGTATGCCAGTATTGAAGGAAGCTCGTCAACCACGTTCGGCATAGTGCAATCAGCAAGCACATAAACCTGCTCATATTAATCAAGCCTACCAATAGTCTCATTTGGTAGCATTCGTAGAAGTCAGTCAGAAAGCTCCAGCGACAAACATGAGGTAGACTCAATTCTCTGCCCCCACACTTGAGTACTATCAGGATTCACTGAGAGAAAAAGGAGGACAAGAGCAAGAACACACACCTACTCCATGTACGAAATGGACGTATATCCCCATTCCAACAAATGAAGTCAGGAAGCACATTCTGTCGATTGTGAAAGAGCATAAGCAAATCATTAATCATATTCAAGATGTCTTCCAGGATATTTTAAAAGATTTAGAAGAATATCAGCGAAAGTCACATAAATCTATCCATAGTAGTGAAGTGACACATCAATAGTTCACTCTGGAATAGACAGACACATCTGTTCTAGTCCAAGATGGTTGGGGGGTGTACTCCCCCATATTATACGTACAGCCAAGTCATGCACATACACCTGATTTGAGTGGAGATAATCAGCCTAACCTGATCATTTCTCCTGAGTAGGCACATACACCTACCCATAATGACCACTTTCTCCAACAAGTGGTTCCTAAATCAAGTAAGAAGGTGTCTAAAAAAAGACCTACCTAACATAGTCAAGAAATCAAGAGCCTATCTGTAACAAGTCCTTGCTCTATGCTAGAGTTCTTGAAGCACTCAGACAGGTATCTGTTGGAATTCAAGATTCTAATCCCTCATTTCTCAATAGCGAGAACATTAATTTCAAAATACTTCAATAGACACTTCCTCATGAAGGCATGCTTCATGATAATTCGGTCGATATCTATGTTTCATCATCAGATGAGAACCACAGGAACCCTCTGTGTGGTAAGAAGACCAAGGAGAAAAATGTTTCATCTTTTTTTTTGTAACCCACCATGGTTGTCCTCCCCATGATGATGAACTTAGATAAAAAATTCCACTCTGTAGCGGTAATGCACATTGCCTAGGAAAATGCTCTAATAGACAATGTAGTGAAGAGAAAGATATCTTATCATGAGGCACTTTCAAATGTGAAGCCAGTCATGTCTGATGCTTTACTACTAGAAGGTGAAATAAATTCTCAATAAGAATATATCCCAGGGTGTAGGTAAATCTCCAAACCACCCCTGTATCATTTGACTTCTAGTTTGATCAATGAATTCTCTAATGATTTTGCTGAATCCGATGAAGAAACAAAAAAGCACCAACTTTGGTCTAATAAAGTAGAATAATCTTCATTGAATGATAACGAAAAAGTACTAAATATGAGAAAAAAGCTGGTGAAAGGTGAAGTGCCAGTTATGTTTTGGCCTTCGGCTAACTCTCAGTATGACATTCCAGAGATAATGACGGAAGATGGAATTCCTGATATTCGTCTCAACATATGGAAAACTCTTTGTTAGTTGAAAATGAATATATTATCTAATGATGAATATAAAAAATCATGTCAAGATTATATAAGGGTTACAACGCAAAATTGACTTGGCTCCTCTCTCAGTTTCTTGATATCCGAAGGCTGAAAATCAGTAGAGAGCCCTTCAGTGTTAATGCCTTGGTGCACTAAGATGGTTGCGCCAGTTAATTTCCAATGCCCCATCTGGTATTCATATCAGGGGATAGGGTGTTCATGGAGAACTGCATTTCACTTTACTCTCCAGTCAACAAATCCTTCTGAAAATGGTCTAATGCAATGTTATTGACCAGGGCTGGCCATAGCCGATTGGATTTGTTTATAATCAAATGCATGCTCAAGAACAGGCCTCAAATAGTTCTTCTCAAAATCAAGCATACAGAGAACAAGTTGATGAATTACTTCTTCATTAAGAAAACGATAATATTGAACATGCCTCTCAATTGGAGCAAGCATGTCATCAAGTGACATAAGTGTCAGAAATCATCCAATGGTCATTTGAACCTGGTGATAAAAGTGGATGCAGATTGATGCATCCAGCTAATTTACGGACTAAAATCTGTAATATCAAGAGAGATTTCAAGAAAGTCTCATATATAGCATGTCAAGAACCACACCAGCTCGCCGGACTGGGGACTCTTTTAACCCAACCCTCGGTATCAACAAATAGGATTCGAGGAGTTGAGTAGGAACAGCAGGAACAGCCCCAGTCCACCGGACTGGGGACTTTTTCAAATTCTCAATGTCTTCCTCAGAGAAAGTCAGTCTTTTCTCGATTAGGGAAGAAACCCCAAGAAGAACAAAGAGCCAAATTATCAGAATATTCTTTCCAAATTATGGTTCGTCAAGATGTTCGTGAGGGATCTAATCGACAAAAGGCAATGTCTCATCAGGGACATGGAATAAGACAATATCGTAGAAATGCTGATAGAAGGGATGTAATGCGTTATGCATCAATTAATTTCATCAATGTCGTTGTTGTTGATCCTCAAGAACATGAGACTCATTGAGAGGGATCAGATGAAGAGGTTCTTGCTCAAGAACTTGTACGCACATACACAAATGAAGAAGTTGTGCATACACAAAATCAACCGATTACCCTGAATCTGGGTGTTCCTTCAAATAACCCACTTCCCCCTCTCCAAAAGGGATCCAACAAGGGTAATAGAAAGAATCAGGTTACATATCCTTCCTCTGGAGAAGGCCAATCACTCTCACTTGAGAAAATATTTTCACAATAGGAGGAAGAAATGATGGAATTAAGGAGGATGAATGCAGAACTACATCAGGGTAGTCTTCCTCCTATGTGTGCTGGAGTCAATCAACCACGGGAATTTGTTGAAATTACTGAGATGGATCAAGAATATCCTCCTCTATCAGTACACCCTTACAGGTCTAATCCTACGAGTCATGTGCAACAAAAATTGGTAGTGCTGCCATCAGTTGCAGTACCAAATGCCACATCTGTCCATGCTCCAATCACTGCACTAGTTTAGCCCCAAGCTCAACCGGATGTTTCTCAAATGTTAATAACTACTATTTAGTCATTAACAGCTCAATTGGAATCTATAGAGGGAAAGTGTTCTCAAATTCAACCAGAAAATATAGCTTACCCTGAATGGGTTGATGTAATTCCTCCCCCATCAAATTTTGTAAGTACCACATTCCCAATCTTCAATGGTTAGGGAGACCCAGAGCCACACTTGATACATTTCGTTTCTTGTTGTGATCCTATGATGGGAACCCTTCAGAAACAAGAAGCATTTAAGCTCAGGTGTTTTGTACAGTCATTACAAGGGAATGCCTTTGTTTGGTACACAAGCTTGCAATCCCGGTCAATTACAGGATTGGAGGATCTTTTCCAAAAATTCCTTCTTCATTTCAGCTCAACGTTACCAAAGACAAGAGTTTTTGATCTTATAATCTTTAATCAAAGGTAGAATGAAAGGGTTTCATATTTCATTTCTCGCTAGAAGGGATTAACATATTCCCTGAGCTTAGCACCCCCTTAAGAAGAATTTTTGCCAATCTTTTGGAAAATCTGCGTGATGAGCTCTGCACTCCATTGATCCCTGTGAAGTACACATGAGGGTTTTGAGACATTACTTCAATTTCTCAACAGATTGAAGACTCTCTTATGAAGACTAAGGATAAAACTCGTGTAATTCCATCAGCTCTAGGATGAATAATGGCTAAATCATAGAATGCTACATTTATGCTTATGAAAGCACCTGTACTTGCTTCTACTTCAAAACATTCATCTTCCTGAAGGGCTCCACCTCATAAACATCCACAACAGAGGCTGTTTCATCAAGATGATCAAAGAGATCAAATACTGAAACAATTTGAGGATTTGAAAGGAAATTTTTACTCTTTCCAAAATAAACAAGATCCCTGCTACTACATTTCAGCTCTGGAAAATAATTTGGTTCAATTGCCAAGGCCCAAAAGGCCGAAAAGGAAGGAGATGAAGACCGTCCCAACTATTTCCCCTTTCATCAAATATTGTGGCATCCCATTCAAGAGTGTTTTGTATTTATGTACCTCCTTAAAAAATTGTTGACTCAGGACAAGTCAAACTGAAAGGTTCTTCAGCTTAGGTAGCATGTGTTACTGCTATAGATCCATAGAAAGAAGGCGAGTGGCAAGTAGTAAAGAATAAAAATGCACAAAAATATGATGATTGGATGGTTATAAAAATGATCAACCGAACTCATGCTATTTTGCTAACACAATTAAAGAAACCAATTGTGTCTATATCCATGAATGTCGAAGCAGAACCCACTTCATCAGAGGGAAAATCCTCAAAGAAAAGGCATAATTCAAAGAAAGAGGAACAATCAGAAGAATATGAGTATGTGTCAAAGCCCAATTTGTCTTTGACTCTTGCAGATTTTATTCCATATACTTCAAAGCCACGGGCACCGCCCCACCAAACGGCATAGCCTAAATTGGATAGTCAGGAAGAGTTTTCATTAGATGAAGAACTAAGATTTGATTCTGTTAATATGATTCACTTAACAAATCCTTATTCTAGTAACAGTTTCGATCTCGATGAACCTGGGTTCCTTGTATCAAAATGAGGAATTATAGGGAGTTCCATAGGTCTGGTATACAGAGGAAGACGTGGATATCCAAGAAGACACTATTCCAATTCTACCCCTACTAGAACTGTATATGAGGCAGAAACTCATGGCAGATCCCTTTAGCGAGCTCAACAAGAACAAGAAAGTTCTTCCCCATAAGGCATATTCATTCTTGGCACAGTTATTCTGGAAGATTGGTTGGAAGTTACACCTTCTTTCTCTCAGCATTAAAATTGACCTATTTGGTCTAATCTTCCAAAGCCAGGAGTATTACCAACTCCTACCCTGATACAAGATGAATCAACTTCCAAATCATCAACTTCCAAGGAACCTTTTAAACCACATGTTCTTGTTGGGAAACGCAGACCTTTGGATCAAAAGTATGATGTATTGAAACACCTGGACCAAGTACCAGCTATGTTATCAATTTTGGGTGCCTTGAATTTATCAAACGATCTTCGGGAGGCACTCTTTGAGGCTTTGTCAAGTCCTTATGAGTTTGAAACTGAAATTACTGCAGCTAAAGCCTACCATGTAGAGAATAGTTTTTCAGAATTCCATGAGGTGATATCTTTCACAGATGAAGATGAAGATGATGTCATGCATGGACATATTAGACCTTTGTACTTATCTGGAAAGGTCAATGATATAGACATCCAACGATCTTTCATTGATAATGGTTCACGAGTCAACCTCATGCCCATTCGTACACTTCTTCGATTGGGCCTCACAGAAACTGATTTATCTCCTTCATCTATGATGTTACAAGGATATGATAAAAATGAACAAGAACCACTGGGTGAGATTACACTCATAACCCAGTTTAAAGATCTTGTATCCAATTCAGATTTCATGGTACTTGATCAAGACTCAGCCTTCATCATCTTTCTTGGAAGACCCTAGCTACATCAACATGAGAATATCCCATTATCATACCATCAATGTCTCAAATATTGTTTCTATGGTCAATTTGGGACATTTTATGGTGATAAGACCCCGTTCAAGACATGTGAATCTCAATACATTGAGGCAGAATTCTATCACATGAAGGGAAAATAGAAATCCACAACAAGGGAGATTACCAAAGTTAATTCTTCATATGGTTTGGAAAAGATTCCAGTAAATCCATTTGCACATGTGAGTACAGATTATGTGTTGCCTATCAGTCAAATTGACAGGATATACCCAAATCCAAATACTCTTATGGAAACTTCCATAATGTCAATCACGGAAATCAAGCCTGATAGCATGGGAGAAATTGATGATTCACCAAGAAATGATGAAAGATCAAATGGGTATGTATTCATTTAACCCACTAAAATTTAACAAGTTAATACTTCGCCAATCAGGCCAGAAGAAGTTATAGCAATGCTAGAGGTGAATGATGATGTCGATTCTCAATCCATCATCTCCTCTTTAATACCCAGGGAAGACCCTTCATTTTCAACAGGGTCAAAAATGGAAGCTTCTTTTTCAAGATGATCAAATTTTAACATCTCCTCTTATCATGGAAATTATACTTCATCATCTTCTATGCAAGTAGAAGAAAAAGAAATAACACATGTTGATGAAGAAGAGGAAGATCTCAGGGTTGCTCCTCCAGCATTTGAAGAGGGTATATCTACCACTGTTGATGAACTCAGAGAAATAGATCTGGATACAAAAGAAGATCCATGCCCCACTTTAATTAGTGTGGCCATGACTCTTGAAGAGCAAGAAATGTATTTTTCATTTTTGAAGAAAAATAGAGATATATTTTCTTGGAACTATACAGAGATTCTGGGCCTTGATTTTGATGTTTCTACTCATCGTTTGGGTTTTCCAGAAGAACATCGAGGATTTAAGCAAGGCACAAGAAGAACACACCCAACTTATGCTTCCAAAATTGAAGTAGAAGTCGATAAGATTATCATAGCTAACTTCATTAGAGAAGTTCAATATCCCAAATGGTTGGATAATATTGTCCCCATGAAGAAGAATAACGGAAAAATTAGAATTTGTATTGATTTCAGAGATCTTAATCGGCATTGTCCAAGGGATGATTTTACAGTTCCGATCACAGAACTCTTAATTGATTCAACAGCTGGGTATGATGCACTTTCCTTCATGGATGGATATTCCAGGTATAATAAAATTGAAATGTCTCCAGATGATGAAGAATCTACAGCTTTCAGAGCCCCTCAGGGTGTGTTTTTCTATCGGGTAATTCCCTTTGGCCTAATGAACGAAGGCACAACATATCAGCGTGCCACACATCATATCATCAAACCCTTTTAGGGAAGTTTATTGAATGTTATGTGGATGATTTGGTTATTAAATCCAGGAAACATTATAATCACTTGGCTGATTTGAAAATCATATTCCACAAATTCGGCAACATAATTTGAAGATGAACCCCTTAAAATGTGCCTTTGGGGTAACCTCAGGAAAATTTCTCAGCTTTTTTGTACGCCATCACGACATCGAAGTGGATACTGAGAAGAAAAAATCAATCCATGGTATGTCACGTCCTCGAAATTTGAAGGAACTGAGAGGACTTCATGAACACTTATCCTATATTCGGTGTTTCATTGATAATTTGGAAGGCAAAAGTTTACCCTTCACCAAATTGATGAAGAATGGAGTCACTTACCATTGGAATGAATAATGTCAAGAATAATTCGATATTCTCAAGAGGTATCTCTTGAGTCCACTAGTATTCATTCCACCAGTTGAAGGAAGACCACTTATCCTCTATGTGACAGCTTTAGAGCAATCATTGGGTGCCTTTCTTGATCAGAAGAATGATGCTGGGAATGAAAATAGCCTCTACTATCTTAGTCGGACAATGATTGAAGCAGAGACCCGATATTCAAATATTTTGAAGTGTTTCCTAGCATAAATTTTTCTAGTTCAGAAGTTGAGACACTATCTGCAACATCACGAGGACCAATTGGTATCTCGTAATAACCCCCTAAAATTCATCCTTAATCATCCAATGCATATAGGACGTCTGGAAAGGTGGGCAGTTATTTTGCAGCAATTTGATATCCAATATGTTTCTCAAAAATAAATAAAGGGCCATGCTCTAGCTTATTTCCTTACTAAACACCCTTCAATAGAAGATACATCTTCAGATATTGAACTTCCTGATGAAGAAGTCTTCTTTATTCAAGATTGTCTTCAAACATGGGAAATGTACTTTGATGGTGCTACCAGAAGTCCAACAGGGAGGAAAATGTAAAATCCTAAATTCAACAAAGTTGGGTTAGGATTTGTGCTCATTTCTCCAGAAAAGACAGTGTTTCCCTATTCCATCTCATTTTTGGGAGGCGGTACAAATAATGAAGCGGAATACCAAGCTCTCATCGCAGGCATGGAGTTGGCGCTTCAAGCACAAGTGAATCACTTAAAGGTGAAAAGTGATGCATACCTATTAATCAAACAAGTCAACGGGGATTAGGCCATCAGAAAAAAATTACTAATCCCTTTTTATGATTACTTCAGAGAATTAATGGTGAAATTCCCTTAGGAACCGAAATTTTCTTTTGTCCCGCGATCAAAAAATGCCCAAGCTGATGCACTGGCTAAAATAGCCACAACTCTGGAAGATCCAAATCAGGACAAGGCAACCATCTGTATTGCCCACCATCATATAATTTCACCTTATTTTCAAACCAGAACAGAGGAAATCAATGAAATTAGTCCCATTCCATAACCATATGGTGATACTATAGGATGGATGACACCTACCAGGGAATACCTTCAAAACGGAGCACTTCCACCTTATAGATCCAGGAAAGAACAAGTCTGGGGAAGTGTGGTCAATTTCACTCTTTATGATATCCCAGATCACCCATAGATAATTCTATACAAAAGTGATTTTGATGGAGTTCTCTTTAGATGAATTGAAGGTGAAGAGACAATGGCTATCATGAAAGAAGTGCATGCAAGTGTCTGTGGTTCCAACGAGTCTGGACATAGACTGTCTAATCAAATTCAAAGGCTTGGATACTTTTTTCCTTCAATGATACAAGATTGTGTTGATTTCAAAAAGAAGTGTCATTAATGCCAAGTACATGCCAACTTCATTCCTTAGCCCCGAGAGTTGCTTCATATAGATAAATACTCATGTCCATTTACCACATGGGGAATGGATGTGGTGGGACCTTACCCTTCAGCTACAGCCAAGCAGTTTAATTATATTCTTACTGCTACTCACTTATTTTCATATGGGTAGAGGAAATACCTCTCAAAGAATTTAGTTCTAAAAGAATTATTAGCTTCGTAAAGTCTAACATAATTACCAGATTTGGTGTCCCTCATACCATATTGACAGAAAATGGAACCAATTTATGTTCATACGAGGTGAAGAAGTTGTATCATGAATTCAAAATCAAAACCAACCCTTCATTGTCCTTGCTATATGAAGTTAAACTATACAGAAACGGTCCATGCATACGACCTTAAACATTTTACATTTCTCTCGGCCAATATGACATTAAACTATGACATCCTAGCTAAATGACACTAAACTATACAGAAGTCCCTTACGTCCAACAAGACGTTTAACTACATCATCAATTATGGTCCATGCATATGACCTTAAACTACTTGCATGCTTCACATCCAGAAAGACGTTAAACTGAATCATTACAGTCCATGCATATGACCATATACTATTCTAACTTTCATCCAACATGACACAAAACTGTTTCCCCTTCATCGTCCTTGATATATGACGTTAAACTATGCAGCAATAGACCATGAATATGACCTTAAACTATTCGCACCATTGTCCAACATGAAACTAAACAATATCATCCCTTTTTCTTCCAACATGATGTTAAACTGTGAAAAAGTCCCTAAGACGTCCAACATGACTTTAAACTGTGTCCTCTTTTGTTTTTACTGCATGAAATTAAACTTCACAGTCCCCCTTTTGTCCAACATGACATTAAACTGTATTGTCCTAATTGTCCTAACTACATGACACTAAACTGTATAGAAATCCCATAATATGACATACATGAATTTAAATTGTATTTTGTCCATGTTACATAACACTAAAATGTGCAGCACTAATAGTCCTCACTACAAGACTTTAAATTGCATAGTCCCTTCATATGTCCTACATGACATTAAATTGTGCATCGGTAGGGTTATTGCTACCTCTCATTTCTGACACCGAGTATGACTAAAGTGAGCATAGAGTAAACTTTAACCATAACACCCTCTCTGGGATGCTAACCGTGTGTAAGTCCAAACACTATTTTTTAGGTCGTTGTCCCCAAGAAAAAATTGATTAATAATTCATTTTTTAATTGAACTACACAGACATTGATCCTCGCCTTCTAGGTTGTGTACGTAGGAAACCTCATGAGAATCATGCCCAAAACCAATCTCTTCACATCAGTTCACCTCCATCTCATACGATGTTGATTCGTGAAACCGCCCCCAGAATCAATATCTTTACATTGGTTCACCTTTGTTTTTTCTATATGATGTTAAACTATACAAAACCTTTTTCATGTATGACAATAAACTACAAAATTCTTTGATACCCTCTGCTGAGATGGAATCATTATTTACATTGATCTCCAATCATGTAATATTCCAAAGACTATGTGAATACATGGAAATGCTCGAACCATTTTTATTCGGTTAAACCATCATTGCACTAAAGTCCTCTTTCACCCTTCACATGTACGAACCAAATATGTACATAGGGTATTTCTAGAACTACGTGGGATTGATTACCATCCTTATGGGATATGTAGGAATGTTCAAGTGTCCCTCGAATCCAGCCCCAAGTCTATTCGGTCTAACCCCAAATTCCACTTTCAATCCCATGGCTGAAAAGTCCCTATGAAAACACACACTGTGTATTTCTTATATTGATCTGAGTTCTACAACACTAAACTATGATCTCTTACACATTCTTCCCACACGATCTTAAACTGTATTTCAAGAACTATGTATGGCTTGATTCCCATCCTTATGTGATACGTAGTGATGTTCGAAATTTAAATTCAGGACCCAACCAAAACATGATAATGTATAACATTGATCTGTGTATCTCTACTTACATTAAAAAATACCCATTTTATGTGTCATAATCCTAAACATAAATATTTTCAGATCTTTATAACCATTTTCTTGAATTACAGTCACAAAATGTCAAATTTATGAGAGATATTTTACTTGACTATGCAACACGTGCCCTTTGGCGGCCTTGCATAAGTAGTGTACATAACAGACTTGTCATCCAAAAGATGCTATTATTTGACTATGCAGCCAATTCCCTTAGGTGGCCCTGCATAATTTAACCCCCTAACGGTTTTGTTTTATTGTGGTAACTTCATTCTTGGAAAGAAAACCTCTTTTGTCCTTATTGGTCTTAATGAAAATATGTAAGGATCCGCAAATAATATCCATCCTTAACGTATTTGTCTAATACTCTTTTTCATGATCTAAAAGTATTCAAGTCTATAGTTTATATTTTCCTTCCCTATGCTTGGGTCAGACCTTCGTAGGAGTGACATTCATCCAGATCTTAGACAATATTGTTTGGAAATATATTCTCCATCTTCAAGTACCTCTCTCCATACATCAAACTCTATGCTTTGGAAAAGTTGAATCTCCATAAACATTCACTGGATTTTAAGTAGTAGAAAAGTGAATTTCTGAGAGTTCTTTTTCCTGACTATGCAGCATGTGCCCTTAGGCGGCCTTGAATAAATAGTCTACATAACAGACATGTCAGCCAAAAGATGCTGTTATTTGACTATGCAGCCAATGCCCTTAGGCGGCCCTGCATAATTCAACCACCTAATGGGTTTGTTAAATAATGTTAACTTCATTCTTGGGAACTACTTCTTCTAATGCTTTTTAGACCTTTTTCGTATCATTCCTCAGATTCAAAATTTCTTAAGTCATCGTTTACATATTTTCCCTCATACTTGAGTGTGGTAATATGTTTTCAGATAAATTATCAAGGAATTGAGTCAATTTTAATACATTTGGTCAAAGATATTTCGTCCTTAAACATTAGCCTTTTTATGTTCGACATGCATGACTTTAAACTGCCAGATTCCTTGGTTCTTTTCACCTCAGAGTGAAATCCTTTTTTTCTCTCTAGATCCAAATCTGAGGGCAGACTTTTGATGACCCTCCTTTCCATCACATATTTTAATGGAAGAAAAGGGAAATTACTTGAAACCAAAGTGATTCATCCTTTGAAGAAACATCAAAACATTGAAAAAGACATGAACCAAGATTCAAATGCAATTGGGTCGTGCAAGTTCCACCAAGGGCATGAAAGTATACTTGCGCACTGCCCAGTGGTCATGTAGGTGACTTTCGCGCCCTATCTGAAATTTTACTTGGGTCTTCTCCAGCCTATAAATACCCCATGTGGGCCTCCCATTTGAGGGTGGAAATTTTCCAGAAATTCAGATTTGAGATCCCGGTGCCCTAGTCTCTTCTCAAAGATTACTAACACTTCCAAGGTAATTTCTTTCCTAGAACGGAAGATCTAAAAAGATGTATTAAGTCCTAATTGTTTAAAATCATCAAAACCTGCGCGCCTGAGTGGTCAGCCCTTAAGGTATATGGCCACACTTGCGCGCCGCCTTACCCCATCAACAGAACTTTTGCGCCCCTCTTCTGGAAACCTCTAGGGATAGTACTAAAGGCTTGAGCCAAGCCTCGCCTAGGTTCTACCCTAAGGGTGGACCGGTATACAAGTACCCATGTGCCACACTAGTATACTTGTGTGACCAGGAATTGCGCACCCATGCAACATATGGCCGCCCACTAGGACTTGTGCTCCCCTCTCTTTTTAGGTTCCCTTCCTACCCATTTCACCCCTCCTATACCTATCCACCTCTCCTTTTAATGATTAAGCCTTCATAATTCTCTCCAAATCCATTCATGGCATGATTTCATTGTTGGATTTATTATCTGAAACGAACTCTGTGGAACATCTCTCAAAACCCAGTGATTTACACATATTTACATCACAAAGGTTAGATAGTTCATTCATTCAACCTCATCCTTTAAGATGAGAGAACCCTTAACATGGGCCTCCTTTTCAAGAGTAATCCCCAGTCCAAGTTCTTATTTATTTGGTCATCCTCCTTAGGAGTAAGCCACAAGTCCTCTAATCTAGGCATCATCCGTAGGAGTAAGCCCCAGTCTCAATGTTCCCAAAAATCTAGGCATCCTCCTTAGGAGTAAGCCCAAACCATAATTCCCTTTAACCTGGACTTCCTTTTCAGGAATAATCCCCATTCTCAAATCTACAAATGTGCGAATCCTCCTTAAAAGTAATCCCCAAGGAACTTAATTCTAAAATTATCATAACCTGGGCCTCCTCTTCAGGAGTATGACCCAGTATTCAAATACCATTAACTTGTGCATCCTCCTTAGGAGTAATCCCCAGTATTAATTTCTCTTAACCAGTCTTAATCTACTTTTTGATCTGGGCTTCCTTCTCAAGAGTAAAACCCAATCATAAGTCCCCTCCAAACTTGGGTATCTTCCTTAGGAGTAAGCCACAAGTTAGAGTATCCAAATCACCATTAAATCACATATACATTTATGGACCCTCTTCCCAGACTTCTTCTCTGAAATAATTCTCGATCTCAATCTATTTGGGAATAATGCATACATAATCCCCACATCATTTTCTATGATTGTATCTTTCATGGAACAAATTTTCTGGTTTCACCAATACATATTTATTATCACACCGAGAATGACTCACATGAGCTTAGAGCATAAAAGTAATTATGAAATCTTTCATTGAGCCATCAATCATAAACATCATACTCCCTTACTCGAACTACGTGGGTTCTGGTTCCTTTTCTAAATAATGGATACATAGGTAGCCCATCTGTGGGTACGATCTCAACTCTGAAATAATCCATTTCCTTTGTAATGACAATAAACTTCGAGTGCCACACTTAGTCGCTTTAAAACCATTATGGTTATCATAATGACCAAGAGATTTTTATATAATGTATTAAAGGATGACATTGACTATGAATATCTATCAAATACAGATGATTCTCAATCGATGAAGAACCTCGAATACATATAAAAGATTCTCTAAATTACTTACATATCAATCATTGATTGTATGTTCTAAAGGAAAGCTCATTTTATACTTGGTAACTTAATAAGGATTCACGAACATAAATTAAATCTATAAAGAGAGTCTCAGAGTAGACAATAATTCTCCTTAAATAGGTGTGATGAGTCCGACCTCTCATCCACTCAACCAATGCAAATTCATAAGCCTCATAGGTCTATAACTAATGAGTACCTACCTTTGGAATGTAGGTCCAAATGGATATAGAATCATTGGATGTTTCCGGTTCTACGAACAAACCCGTTATAAACCTCTTAGAATGATTGAATCTCAAATTCATGAGGTCATCCCCAATTCTAGTGGAAACAATTGATAAGATCAAGGAGTGGATGATAGAAATGAAATTACACTCGGATTTCATATCTCACATGGATTAACTATTTATGTTTCTCTATGATTGTGTTACGTCTTGAATAATTTGGAAATTGTTTTCAATTTTGAGACTTTCAAAAGAGAATATATGTGATAGTGCAATTTGATTGATTTAGAAATTGTGATCCATCAGTTTCTATATAGTATGACTTATAGTTGTTGAATTGTTGATATTAATGGCACCAGGGTTTCCACAAAGTGACCATCTAGATAGTGATTTAGAAAACATTGTTTCGCCTAACCCCTAGGTGAATGAGTAGCTAGTTTAGAGAATATTTCAAGATTTGTATGTTGTGAATGGTGGGAATATAATGGATGATCTGAATCATGTGAATCATTTGGTTCAGTTTCAGAATAATAATACACCCATCTTTAGGGGTGATTCAGAGTGATAAATAGAGGAAATATAGTTTAATAGGATTAATAAAATATTTAATTTCATGGGAAAAATGGTGGAGTTGAATGTAAAGTAATCGATGTACATGTGGGTGGATCATGAATTTCAGTAGTGGGATTTGCTGGTCTAGGCTAGAGAATATCAAGGTATGACATGAGATGGTTTTTTGGATTTTTTATCAAAACATTCTACCCTATTATATTCGAGATTCAAAAACAATATATTTCTTTATCTTCAAGTAGGGGAACCATTTGACGATGAACTATGTATATGAATTCATGAATTCAGTCTATTTTTGACATGAGGTGGTGGATAATATTTCATTGAATAAACAGATCTTTATTTCAGGTTTGAAGCATGAAATTCATTCCAAATAAGTGTTCATATATATAAGTGATTACAAAAATGATAGTGAATAGAGATCCAGTGAAAACCGGAGATATCTTGGTGGATATATGAATGAGAAGGATGCTCATACCCATGGGTAATGGTGGGATCTCTAACCCATGGAGAAAGTGGAAGAGAGAAACTTATTCCTATTGTTGGAGTATGGATTAGAATATAATTGGTGTATCAGTGAGTCTTCCTCCAAATCCTAATAGAAATATGCGATGTTTCCATTGTGTCTCTCCAATCCACGTGAAGCAATAATATAATACACCAACTTGAACATGCCACAATTGCAACTATATGGTGAATCTTCATCATTATTACAATAATTCTCTAAGATTGAGTATTCATGACACTTCTCCAGGGTCACATTCATCTTATGCCTCATTGGGATGAGGAAAATAGCATACCCCTAATCAGTAGAACATAGTTACCCATTGATATTCCCTAAATAATTGACTCCTCAGTAGGGGATATTTTAGACATGTAATAAAGAGAAGAGTGTGGCCAGTATGTAGGTCATAAATGTTGAATTGGATTCGAGGGATGATCAGTCAAGGCCATCCCTAGTGAGAGTTACAGTTCTATTAAAATATTCATTTATGTATGAATTGGTTGATATAGGTGTGTCTCATTATTTTATTTATTCTTGTGTTGTTAATTTTCTGGGTTTGAGTGTAGAAATGATGCCTTTTATTCTAAAACAAAAAACCCCTTTGAGTCAAAGAGAGTATCAAGCCTTCATGTGTAGAGCATTTTGTGTAGTTCTGGATGGGTTGGAGTTGATAAGGGACTTCTGAGTTACTAACATGGATTCATAAGATATAATCATGGGCATGGATTGGTTGATGATGTTTAAGGCCCATATCAACTATTATGTATGAACGGTTAGTTTTATGTCTGAAGATAGAGTTTAGTATCTCTCTAATGGATATAAAAAGTTAATGGTATCAAAAATCTGCTTCTTGGAAACATAACTTATGATAATATCATATCATCAGGATGATTTTTATTTTTCATAAATTCAAGAGTTTCAGATAACTAGTTTTTTGAGAGTTTTTTATCTATTTATATATATCATTAATGAATATTTATTTAGGTTTACACCCCTTATAAATGTATATATTATGATTCATTTCCTACCAGTGACTAGTCCTATCTGACTTCTAAATTACTTAATGTCCCCAGCATAACTGATGGAATTGAAATGTAGTTGGAGGAGCTGAAAAACAACGTGTCCTTATGGACCAGCCCATCCATGTGGGATGCATCCATCATGTTTGTTAAATAATTGGATAGAACAATTCAAATGTGTATTTATTATTATAAAATTAACCAAGGTATAGTAAAGAATTTACATACAATCATATGTATTGATGATCAACTTGATCAATTAATGGGAGATCAATGGCTCTATAGAATTTACTTGTGATTAGTATATCGCCAATTATGGGTATGTAAGGTGGATATTTTTAAATTGAATTTAAAATAATATATGAACATTATAAGTATGTGGTTGTTCCCTTTGGTCTTAAAATGTCACCATAGGTCTTCATGGAATTGATGAATCAATCATTTAAAAGATATCATTATTCATTCAAAGTGTTCTTCGTGAATGATATATTGGTGTATTCATGGATAAGATCTATGAATGAAAAAAACATGGAAACAATTTTTGGAATATTTAAGAATCAATGGTTGTATGAAAAATTATAAAAGTGTGATATTTAGTTACAATTGGTATCTTTCCATGGACACATCATTTCCGTGAAAGGTGTTTAAGTGTATCTACAGAATATATAGGCAGTTATCTCTTAGAAATGTCGAAATAATTTTTTTGTGATACAAATTTTCCTTGGACTAGACAAGTATTATCGACATTTTTTTCATGAATTCACATAATTACCCTCACAGATGACTAGTTTTACAAATGATAATGTTTTGTTTCAATGAAATTAGGAATTTAAAAATCTATTTTAATAGATTAATATTCTCCTTACATCATAACCAATTTTGGTATTTTTAGAATCAAGAAGAGGGTACATGGTGTACTGTAATTTATAAGGATCAGAGATGTTGTGTGTTCTCATGAAAGGGAATCATGTGGTTGTGTATGTCTCATGATGTTTTGGGTTTCATGAGAAGATTTACCCAACACATGATCTGGAATTGTCAGATGTGGTGCATGTTTTGAAAAAATGGATCCATTATCTCTTTACTGAGAAATTATTGATTTTTACTGATCATAAGAGATTGAAACATATATTCACCCAATTAAATTTAATTTGGGGAAAATTATATGAATGGAGTATATCCAAAAGTTTTAATTTGACCTGATGTATATAAATGATAATGGAAATTCGATGGTCGATGAATTATATAGAAATCTCCATGTGGTATAAGAAGATTCACCTAAGTGGTAGCTAGGGCCTGTCATAGGTGACATGCTATTGGAATGTGAAGCTTGAATTTATGTATTGTTTTTTATCATTATCATTGGTTCGTTATTTGGTTGAATTTTTTAGAGAGTTGAAAATCTCTAAATCAGAATGTGTGACTATGAGGTGGAAACACAATGGCGGGGAGACCATTTAGTTATGGAAACTAGATGGGAATTCAGTGTTGTTATTTTTGAATCTGATTGCTATAATGGAGGATTGTAGGGAACAAAAACATAGTACATACCATCATTCCATATGGGGGTAAACCCTAGGATTCAGAAAATGTATAAGGCATTTAATGAACATTTTTTTGGTGGGTAATAAAAATATGGTAGAACAGTTTGTTTTGAGATGGTTGACTTTTTTGCAGGCCAACACAGTTCATTAGTGACCAGATGGTTTTTTACAGTCATTAACCATCCCTATATGGAAATTGGAGTAGATAATTTTAGATTCTATTATAGGTATTCCAAAAATTGTTCGAAGTATGATGGCATATGGGTGGTAATGGATCAGCTCAGAATGTCATCCCAATTAATCCATATTTGTGAATATCTTATTGTGGAGGATATATCCAAAATATATATCCATGAGGTTTTAATGAGTCATGGTGTACTAGTTTTAATTGTATCTTATAGGGATCCATGGTTTACATTGCACTTCTATAAATCCTTTCAGCAACCCCTTGTGACTGAGTTGACTATGAGTATGATGTATCATCCCTAGAAGGATGGCCAATCCGAAAGGACCGTATAAACATTGGAAGACATGTAGGGATCTTCTGTGATTGATTTTTGTGACTCAAGGGACTAGCACATTATGTTAGTGTATTTTTCATATAATAATGTTTATCTAGAGGCTATACATATGGCTCCATTTGGAGCATTGTAAGGGCGTTCATGTTGTTCTCCACTATATTGGGTTGAAACTGGTGAGACATTGATAGTTGTGATTAGAATTGAAAAAGATACTAATTTCAAGATAATTTTTTTCATGAAGATAATAGATATGGATTATATTCATCAGAAATTGTATGTTGATAATCATTGACAGTCATTGTCGTTCGAGGTGGGAAATCATACATTCTTGAGAATCTCTCATTAATTTGGGCATCATAATTTTGAAATTAATGAAATGTCATCTTGAAGGTATATTGGTAATTGTTATATACATAGTAATTTTGGATAAGAGACATATCGGTTGTCTTTTACAAAATGGTTCCATCCAGTGCATAATGTTTTCTCAGTATCATAGTTAAAGTAGTATCATCATGATCATGGTCATATGATTCGATGGGATCATGTCATGATGGAGTTGGATGCTTTGTTGGTTCAGGTGCCAATGAGGATTATGGACAGTAAAGATAAAGTATTTTGTGGAATGAACATCGCAATTTTGAGTGTTTTGGGTAAACATAGTCATATTCAAGATGATACTTTGGATTGGGGGAAAGAAATGGTTGATCAATAGTGTGCGATCTTTTAGGAATGTGATGGTTTATAACATCTTGAGAACAGAATGACGAATCAGGGGAAAATGTATCACCCCATATTTTTGTTATTTAACCTTTAATATATTCTTTTTGTTTACATACAGTGGATTTTTGATGTTTCCGAGTGTTTGGATGGTTTTGGGATGGTTTTGGGGCCTTTCTAAGGGTGCATGGTTTGAGAAAAATTAATAAAAACCATGGATAATATCTAAAAAATCATGCAGCATTAGACCACTTGATTTCATTTGATTGGAGCATAGTTTGTATAACCATTCAGGCTTACCGTGTGACCCCCTATTGATGATGTAATGGGTGCTCATTTAGTGAATGGTTTTCCTAACCCTACGACTAAATAGAGTCCGACATAAAAATTGGGTTTCTAACAATGGGCCCTGCTCGGGATTTTCCCAAACCACCCCATTATTCCTTCCAGGCAGCCCTAGATTGGGATTTCTAATTCTACATAGTTAGGGAGGCTTCCAAAGTAATTTTGGATGTGATTTGAAGGGTTTTCATGGTGGTTCAATGATGATTCTCCCATGGTAAGTCTCTTTCAATGGCATTTTCATGGGTTTTCATAGATCTACTATAATCTCTATCAGTTTCCTAGATATAGCTTAATCTCATGTAGATCTAGGGGTTTTATTTCATATAATGGTATGATTTGTAATTTTTGATTTTAGAGGAAGAGATCTAAGGTGGTATCAGGGACGTGTCACCCAGTTTTTGTTTCCTGTAGCCTAGATGGTGGATTTCTCCAAACCCTAAAGGTAGGTAGATTCACTCTTGACTCAATTTTTCTAGAACTATATGGGTTAATTTCATATTAACTGGTTTTATGGAAATTCATTCGGAAATGTATTTTTGATTCTTGTTAGAAATCTCTTTAGGGATGATTTTTTGGATTTTGGTGAAATATGATAATGTCGTCCAGTGTTCTTTATTGTTATATTTTAAAATGGTGATTTCAAATTTGGTTTCTTTGTTGGATTTATATAATATAGTTGGTGAAAATTGGTTTAAATAAGTCTTTTGTTTTTTTTTGTAATGTATTGTGAAGGGATTGTCTTAGGGTGTTTCTAATAAATGGTTGACATTACTAAAATGAATTTTTCATGTTTGTTGGAAATGTCTTTTGAAAAATATTTGTTGTTATATTGTTTGAAAAATTTATTTGATGGTAGTGTATAATGTGGTTAATCATTAGTTGGGTGGGATAGATAGTTGTGGAGATTTTCAACAATCAAAGTATTGGAATGTGGCATGACTTACCACCCCAAAAGGGGGATGGGGTTAGAAGTGAAGTTCAACCGTCAATGATAACACCAAACTTGGGTGTGTGACAATTGTGAATATGGTTGAAATTTTCATGCATTAACACAATGTGATATACATTCTGGTTTTTTCCTAGTTTTTTATGGTACTAAGGAGTAGGATTTTTCAGACATGAAATCAATAGCATAAAAAGACATGGATAAACTTTTTATTTAGAACATCATGTCAACAGGGAGTTGGGTATATAAGTGTTTTGTAGACACTTATAGGCATTGGAATCTCATTTCCAAGGGATTAGCCAATGATTATAGCATTTTATGTATGTTGGAAATTACTTCCCACTAGGATTTCATATCTCATTTTTATTAATGATTTAGGTATTTCTATGAATGTCAGGATTTTTTAAAATTATGTAATTTGTTTTCAAATGTGATATTTTTTAAAGGGAATTATTTTGATTATGCAATGCGATAGAATTCCAAATTGTTTGCTTTCAGTTATAATAGAGTGACACTTATGATGGTTGTTGGGTTGATATAAATTGAACTAGGTAGGCAGCGTAGAGACTATTCTAAGGGGGATGTATAAAACATGGTTTCAACTAAGCCCCATGTGAACTAGCTGCTATTTCAGAGCCAAGGGTATGATTTAAAAGATATAGAAATTGGGAATATAAGGGATGAGTAAAATCATGTGGATTATTCATTTTAGTTTCATTAGAATAATTCTCCAATTTTTAGGGGTGATTCGGAACCAGAATGGTATAACCATGGTTGTTGAGGATAAATCATGTATTTTATTTCCCAGGAACACTAGTGTTGAGGATAAATTCAAAGAAATACATGATTGTAGATCTTATATGCTAGTGGTTGGAGTTGGCTATTCAATAAGGAGTGGACCAATGTTTGACATTTGAGGGTTTGGATGAATTGTTTACCAAACAATTCTACCCTCACACATTCAATTTTATGAAAAAAATCTATTTCATTAGTTTGAAGAAGGATAATTTTATTTGGAGGGATATGCACCTAAATTCATGAATTTAGTCCAATGTTTACCTGAAGTTGTCGATATTACGTCATTAAAGGGTCACATATTTGAGTACATATTTAAGAGAAATATTAATTCCAAAAATTCAATCCTCTATATAATCGATTATATAAAGATGATAAATAGATAATCAATGGTATAAAGTTATATGTTGGAGGCTATATATGATGGAAGAGTGCACATACCCATTGGAAATTGAGGGAACAATAACCCAGGGAGAAAGAGGAAGAGGGAAACTTACTTCTAGGGTGGGATTATGAATTAGAAACCAATGGAAGTATTGGTGAATATTCATAAAATGTATTAGAGAAAGCCTATATGTATTCAAAGTGGATCTCAAATCCATAAGAAATGAGAATGTACAACAACACCTAGACCATGACACAATTGAATCTAGATGTGGAATCTTCAGCATTATTGTAGTACTACTATGAGTTTAATTGATTATGACACCTATCATGTGTCCCAAGAGACTTATGCATCAGCAAGGAATGGTAAGAAAAATACCTCTAATCTGTAGAATAATGTTATCAATGGTGATTCCCAGAATACCATAACTCCTCAGTAGGGAATGTTTTTGTGGTGTAATATGAAGAAATATATGTCCAATAAGAATGTATTCAAAGCTAAACAGGTTGGGATAGATGATCATTTGGGTCCATCCATAGTGAGAGAAAAAATTCCATTAAATTCCACCTTTATGAATGGTTTGTTTGATACAGGTGTGTCACATATTTTCATTTCTTATTAGGTTGCTAATTTTCTATGTTTAAGTGTGGAAATGATTCTTTATGTTTTAAAAATCCTAAATCCTTTGGGTGAAAGAGAGTTTCGATCTTGCTTGTGTAGATCATGTTGTATAATTGTTGTTTGGTTGAGTTGATATGGGAATTCTCCATGATTGAGAAGGATTCTTATGATATCATCCTAGGAATAGATTTGATGATGATGTATAGGGCCTACATAGATGGTTATGTGCAAATGGTTTGTTTTACAATTGTTTATGGTGTTAAGAATTAATTTATAAGAGAGAATAAGTTAATGGTGGGTGAAACGAGCTTTTTGGCACCATAATTTAGGATGATGTCATAGTAGGTGGAGGCTCTGTATTTGGAATACATGAAAGAGTAGGGGGAATCAATTTTCTACTAGTTTTCAATCAATTTATATATGTCATTCCTATAGACTTATAAGTGTTTCCTCCCCTGAGAGAAGTGGATTTTATGACTGCTATCATCTCTAGAACCAGTCTCATCCCACATTCGTCTTATTATATATCAGTAGAAAAAATGAGGAAATTTAAATTGTATTTAGAGGAGGGGGAAAATATAGGGATTATCTGGCCCATCACATCACTGTGGTTATCAGTAGTTCTATTTTTAAAAAGGAACATATAAATATTCCATTATGCGTTAGTTATCATAATCTTCACCAAACTAATGTAAATAATTGATATCCACTGTCACATATTGATGATTTTTTCAAAAAATTGGGGAGAGCTCAATTATTCTCTTAAATAGACATGTGTTCAGGATATCATCTATTAAGAGTGTAGAAGGAGGATATTCCAAAAATAGCATTCAAAAGTAGATATGACCATTACAAGCATGTGGTTATTCCCCTAGTCTTACAAATGCATGAGTAATATTCATTGAAGTTATGAATCAAATATTTTATTAATATATACTTTCTTTCTTATTGGTTTTCAGGGATGATATATTGGTGTATTAATAGATACAGGATGGTCATGAAAAACACTTGCTAATAGTGTTATAAATCATGAGAGATCATCTGTTGTAATCCAAACTATCAATGTGTGATTTTTGGATAGAAGAGTTATGTTTCACCGGACATTATATTTCTAAGAAATTTTTTTTATTGATCCAAATAAGACATATTTGGTTATATTCTGTAAACCACCAATGAATGTTTTTATGATATAGAGATTCTTTATACTGGTTGGGTTTTATTGATGCTTTGTTTATGACTTCTCAATACTTACCTCACCGATTAAAGCTTGGAGAGGGGACAATGTCTCATTACAATGGAATAAGAAATGTAAAAATTCATTAGAATTGATTTAGAGTCACCTCATATAATCACCGATCATGGTATGTCCAGAATATTGAAGAGGGTACGTACTGTATTGTGATCCATCTGGATTAGGGTAGGTGTGTTTTATCATTACAGGGGATCATGTGGTTGTGTGTGGATTATGTAATTTTAGGATTCATGGGAAGAACAACCCAACAAAATATTTGGAATTGGAGGTTGTGGTGTGCTCTTTGAAAACATGGTGAAACTATCTGTTTGGTAAGAAATGTACATTGTTTACCAATCATAAGAGTTTGAAACAGATATTTTCACAAATATAATTGAAATTGAGGAAACAAATATGGATGGAGTATCTTGGGGTTTTTGAAATTTTCTTGATGTATTTAATATATAAAGGAAATTCGGTGGGAAATGCATTAAGTATAAATTCAATTGTTCATGTTGAAAAAGAATTTTTTTATAAGTGGAAGATGATGTTTGTCATAGTCGACACATAGTTGGATTGTGAAGACTAGGGTGATTTAGCATTTTTCATTATGGCTTCATTGGATCCATATTTGGTTTAATATTTTAGTGAGTACAAAATGTATGATTCATAATGTGTGACAATAGGGTCAAAACACATTGGTGGGGAGACCATTGTGGGATGGAAGCATGATAGAATTTATATCTTGTGCTTTCTGAATTGGATAACTGTACGAGGGCCTTTTTAGGAAAAAATGAATATTTCATACCTTCATTATATATGGGCTATTAACACATGGATGGAGAAATTTTATATGGCGTTAAAATAATAGTTTTGGTGTGTTGTTATAAAAAAGAAGGTAGATGAGTTTATCATGATATGGAAGGCTTGTTAAAATGTCATGGCAGACCATAAATGAAGAAAAATTATATTACAGACATTACCCATCATGGTGTGGAAATGGGATAAGATACCTATTAATTTATTTACAGGTCTCCCTGAAATGGTTCCGAAGCATAATGACATATGGGTGGTAGTGGACTAGATAAGAACGTTGGACCATTTCGACACTATTAATGAATCTCATAAGTAGGATGATCTATCCCAAATATATATCCATGAGGAGGTAAATAGACATGGGGTACACATTTTTATTGTATTATATAGAGATCCATGTTTCATATCATACTTCTAAAATCCTTACAAAAATCCCTTGAGACATAGTTGACTATGAGTATGGAATATCTTTATTAGAATGATGTTTAATCAGAAAGGATGATCCTTATGTTGAAGACAAGCTGAGTGATTTGTTGATTTATTTGGGTTTATTTTTGGATGATAACTTTTTATTAGTGGATTCTTCTTGTAATAATATTTATTATGTGTCACTACATATGGGTCCGTTTGAATAATTGTATGGATTTATGTGTAATTCTCTATTTTGTTTGGTGGAAACATGCGATTAATTGGTTTTTTAGATGACACATGTCCAACAGAATTAGATAATATTATTTTGATTAGGAAGAGAATGGATATGGTTTATAGTCATCAGAAATCATATGCGGTCGTCATCAATTGTTATTGTTGTTCAATTTTTCAAATCATGTGTTCTTCAGATTCTATCATAATTTTGGAATCATCATTTTGAAATACAGGGGATGTATTCTTTGTAGATGTTGGTAACTTTGAGATACTTGAACCGGTTGGAGTGTTGGAATATTGGTTTTATTTTCCACTATTGTTTAGTTTGGTGAATAACGTGTTTCCTGTGTTGTAGTTATAGAAATATCAGTCGAAGCCTAACCATATTATTTGATGGAATCATGTATATCTAGATGCAGATGCTTCATTGGTGCCCATGAAAGTGCATATTGTTGATAGGAGTGATAAAGTATTTTGGTGGAATTAAATTGGTCTAGTGTAGGTTTTTTTCCAACATGGTCACATTTAGGAAGGGACTAGGAAACATGAGAATGAATTGGTCATGCAATAGACCATTCACTTGTGGGGATGTGATGGCTATTAATTTCTGAGGATGGAATGACGAATATTTTTTAGCATATATCACCCCATGTATGGGGTATGTAACCCGTTATTTATTCATTTTATTTCGATAATGTGGTTGTGTAAAGTTTGGGAGATTTTGGAAGGTTTTTGGAAAGGTTTGATGCTTTTCAACGTGCAGATGATTTGAGGAAGAATGGTGAAATCTCTGAAGAATCTCAAGGAAAATGTGCTACATGGTATAATGGGATTTCCTACAGTTGGTCCCTAATTTTATAACCATTCAAGGTAACCATGTGTGGATACATATGGAAGAAGTAGTAGGTGCACAGTTAGCATATGGTTTTCCATACCATGCAGCTAAACCGTGATTGGCATAAATAGTGGGTTTTTAAAAATTGGGCTTGGTCAAGATTTTCCCTAAACACACCATTTTTCATTAAATGTAATCCTAACTCTAAAGTTATTCTTCTTTGTGGTAAGGGAGTCTCTCCCACTTGTTTTTATGTGATTCTAATGGTTTTCAATGTTCATTGAAGGTGATTCTCCCTTGGTAAGTCTCTCTCTTTGGTAATTTCATGGTTTTTCTTAGATCTAATATTGTTTCTCTCCCTATCATAGCTTCCTAGACCTATATTAGGGACTTCTAGATCTAGGGTTTTTATTGAAAATAATGATATGTTTTGGTATTCTTGATTTTAGGGGATTGAATTTAAGGTGATTTTTGAACGTTTCACTTGGGATTGGTGTGTGGTAGTGTGATGGGTCAATTTCACCAAACCCTAATGGTAGTTGGCTTCACTCTCTACTCCATTTTTCTAGACCTATATGGATTAGTTTAAAATTAATTTGTTTTAATTTTTTTTTGAAATTTACATGTGACTATTTTTCGAAATATATTTAGTGTTTATTAAGGTATTATTTGAAATATGAATTGGTCATGCTATATGCTTTGTTTATTGATGTTTAAATAGTGATTTCTAACTCAGTTTTATGGGGGGATTAATGGAAAATATTTGGAGAAATTATTTTCATTGAAAATATAATATAATTGAAATGGAAAGGACACAGATTTGGATTAATGTAATTTTCAATTATTGTATGATTTTATTGAAATGGTTTTGGAATGTCCATTGGAAATGTGGTTTGACAAATATTAATTTATATGTTTTTTGAAATATCGATTTTTATGGTTGTGGATTATGTGATTAAGCATGATTTGGGTGGGATGGATAGAGGGTGATAAGTACCCCAAAAAATGATTAGATTATGGCATAATGTACCGAAATAAAAAAGGTGATGGGGTTGGATGTGATTTTCCACCATCAATGGTAACACTGAGCACAGGTGTGTGGAATTCCTCAATATGGTTGAAATATTTGTGCTACCATGCAAAGAGAATTGAGCTAGGACAATATGAAAAGGGAAAAATTGTTAATTAATTTTTTGGCATCTTTACATCTAAATGTGTTTTTATGTGTAAATTGTTTTTATCAAGGATAGGTTTGTCTTGTTGTAAATTGTTGAATTTTATAATTTTTTTTATATAAAATGTTTTATATAAATTTCTTAACTTGTTCTATACTAGTGGAGTAAGTAGGTATGTCATTTGAAGAAAGCCTATTGAGTATTATCTCTCACCCCAATATTTTACCTTTGGTGATTTTGAAGATGTGGTATTTTGAGATATAGGTAAAGGTAAGGCATCTCATTTACTCTCTGATTTATCAGGATGCTTGTGCGGTATTGTGGATTTGGAGCTTAGAGATTGGTGTGGAGCTTTGGAGCTAGTAATTTGAATTTTTGTGTTTTTTATTGTAGTATTATTCATTGTACATTTGTTTTGTACTTTTTTTGGTTTTTCGTCATATGGAAATATTGTTTAATTGTAATACAATGTTTACATGCATCTTGTAGTTGTTTTTGGGTAATGTCACCTTTGGTCAGTTGTTTTTTTTCAGAGTGAAAATCATCCCCCACCATTCATGAAATCCTATACAATTATTGCTTTCCCTTTGCACCTTGTTGATGTCTTTTATGGCCACATAACACATCTTCCACAACTCAATCCCATGACAAGGGGTTGTATGTTATATAATATGGATAAAACGAGTCTCCCATTATTTCTGAAATTTGTAAATTATGGTTAAGTCTATATGATAACTACTGGGATTTCTATTTTTATGGGTTTTAAAAGTTCTCATTGTGGAACATGTGTGTTTTTCTTGTGTATATTATTTATTATGTATGATTAAATAATAATGTTAAGAATGTAATATTTATATGGGTCTTCTGGATTTTAACAACATTAATATATTTCATTACATTATATCACATACTAATAATTTTTATTATCATCCCACATTTTTGAAACAAAATCACATAGCCAAATGATTAGTGAAAACTATTATGAATTCATAATCATAAATTTTTTTAATTTTAATTTAATGAATAACTTGTTTCACGGATTCATAATATGTATAAAATAGTGATGATTACTGGAAATTGTGTGATAGTCTTCTGCATGTATTATAATTGAATTCATAATTATATAAAATTATAATCCTAAAAGATAATGGGAATTTAAACAAATGAAAATTGTTTTCTTCATTAATGTAATATTGTTTTCATTATGGATTGTATATTTATAGTTTTTATTATATCATGGGATTAGATAATATTAAAGGATATGATGTAGCTGAATGATTTAGAACAAATTAATGGTTAATATATGTGATTGTGACGATATGTTACAAGTCATTTATAGCCATATATGTAGGTATTGTAAGATAATTTATTGTTAATTTCGGATAATGATAAATTTTATAAGTGACCCAAAATAAGGATGTTGTGCTTCTCATTTTATTCAGTTATTCTTATGACAGCCAATCCTTAATTTTTGTAAATGATTCCTTTTATGTGATGTGTAATAAGACTAGATGACATTATGTAATTAATTTATAATAACTATTAAGGTCCTTTATTTTGATCATAAATAATTTTTTTATTTAATACAATTACATTCTGATAAAATATATTTCCTTTAATTTTGGTGTAAGAGTTATGTAATAAATTGCATTATTAGAGAGATTATCAGCTAGTCAACGACATTTCCAATTACATTATCGAGAAGTTGGTTCCCAGAATCTATCTAGTGGAGGTGCACCAACTAACATATTTAGTTGGCCATTTTTTTTAAAATAATTGTAGTTAATATCTCACCACCTACATTGTGGGATTGTACATGTTGAAAAAAATAGTTGGACTATGAAATATTATAAAATTTCTAATGTAATTGATGATGCGTAAGAACCACCTTATACTTCTTTACACATGATTTTGTTTGAATCCATGTACTATATGTAACCAAGACATTTAAAAATATCATATAATACTTTTAAACCAAAAATATCCATTAAATACAATAAATGGATTGGGATAGAAATATTATTAGTACGGATGTGTACGTGAAATAGCAATATTAAACAAAAATAATACATCCTTATTTTAATATCTATAAGGATCTCTTATATGCATTTCATAACATAAAACAACAAAGTTTAAAAATAGGAATACAAAGAAAAAAATGGTTCTATAAAATATCTAGTATGGGAATAAATATGAAAACAAATTATAATAATTTAGTCAAACAACTTGACATGATATCATAAAAGTTATTTCTCATGAATAATAACAAAAAACCATAAAATAATGAAAATAAAATCATATGGTAATGGAAACATAAGAATGATGCGGTAACATAAATCCTGAAATAATCATGATTCAATTTTAACCACCATGAATACATAACATAGTGTAAGGGGTCTCACGATATATTAAGTTCACTCTCTAATCTCATTTAAACAATATCAGGAGACAAAAACGTTACAAAAATAATTGGACTGAAATATAGTTTCACCCATAATTACATTTAAATTATTCTATGTACCATAAATGGAAATAAATCATTTTTTTGATAAAAAATTATTACCCATCTAATTAAATGGGTTAGATAATCATAGCTCATATCATAATAATTACACATGGAAAGTATTGGGATCCATTAGAGAATATGCTTGTATTACCTCATCAATTGACGAGGGACTAGTGTGTATATATTTAAAATAAATAAATAAATATATATATAATTTTTAATCATTCCATGCCCAAAAAATAGAGACACAGTGTGATATATATAGATACTAGGCGTAGTTGAATAAAAAAGGGTGGTTTAGAGTGATCACTTACATTACGTTTTAGAATCATTCTACACAACCACTAAATGACTTGAATATTTCAGACATATTCATGAAATATTTAATGCATAACCTTTTACATATATCACTAAAAAAACTATAATGTATTATGTACATGTATAACCATCTCACCACCATCTATGAATATATGAATAAAAATAAAAAATATAATTAAATATTATTTGTGTACATACAATGATATTAAATTTTATAATGTAATCATATGTTTTCTGAAATTGGGAAAAATTTTCTTATAAAAATGTAAGGGTTAAATGATTAGTTAATTTGTGAAATTTTATTAATTATCGTGAACATGATTAATTTAAATTAATTAAATTAACAATGAAACATTATAAAATAAAAAATAGTCATATTAAAATTATTATAATCACATGTAACCATATTATTATTTCTATAATAAACCTCAAATGTAGTAGAGAAAAATATAGTTTATTGTTCATAAAGGCTGTGAACAACCCATATTGGGAACAAAATATTTTTTTAATAATCTTATGAATTGAGGGTGGGTGATGGATATGCAATAATAAAACAACATTCCATTATATATATTATAATAGAGTCATTATGTAATGTTTTATAATAGAGGTGATGAGAATTTAGAAGATTAATTTAATTTAAAATTAGTAAATATAGAATCTTTTTTTATTAAATGTTGTCTCCATTAAATAATTTGTATGTAAAATTGAATTAATTGTTTAAGAAAAATAAATCTAGGAAATATGGGAGATTATTTAGATGACAATTAAGATGAAATTAAGCATTCTATATAACAAATAATTATTTGGAGAAGGGGTGGTGATGGGTAGTATTTATAAGGGGAGGATATAGTTTTTTTTTAAAATTATAATGATTTGATTCTAATTTTCAATCAATAATAAAAAGAGTATTCACTCTTGAGACAATAAAATAAATATTTTGGATGTTATGTTGAACTGTTTTTTTCTTAAATCAAGCATGATTAAAATTTCATGTTTTTAACATATAATGTAAATTACTATATTCTACTATATTTAACTATTCACAAAATAAATATATATTGGTATAATTATTGTAACATCCCAGTTCCGGAAGCCACCAAGAGGCGCCCCGTACCCGGTTGGTCACATGACCTCAAGCACATTTCCCAAAATGCTAGAGGCTCCCGACTTGTAGCGAGTTACTTGGGTGTGATAGTGGGGAAAATATTCCCTCATTGACAGAGTACACAATGGATGTAAACAAATACATACAAGAGCAGAAGAAGTAATAATATCATACAAAAATAAATAGTGGATTACTGATAGAATAAATTGGAGAACATATATAAAATGTTTCATGATATATATGTCTAGGAAAGTAGCGAAACAAGGCACAATACTGAAATACAGTACCATCCCAAGTACAAAATAAAAACAGTAATCATCTCTATATCATCGCAAGCCTATGCTTGGTCCCATGCTCCCCAGCTCCACAGTATGTCATGTACCTGATGTAGAAGGGTGCTTTCCCTTGACTATACCTGCAATAATATATTCATTCTGGGCCCAAAAGCATTACCCAAACTAGGTGTGAGACTAAATCCGAGTAGGCTACCACAATAGGATCTATGCATAACAGTCAATTGGTATATTGAAGGTAAAAGTATAGGAAATATTAAATAGGAAGGCACTGAACAGTAAAAAATCCACCGTTTCAATATCAAGCAGCAACTAACCAACTAGATAAACACAATCAGGAAACCCTCTTAGAAGTACCTATAGCCTATCACCTCTTGTCCTACTTAACATGTACAAGAAACACTCTTCAAAATACACTTAGTCTAACCACTCTGGTTTAGCTTAAGCATATGCACTTTGAGAAGGAACTCGATGTCAATTCCCACTATAGTCTCATATAATAACTAAATGCGCTCAAGGGAAGAACTTACGTCATATTCCCTCTGTGGCCCACATTGATGAGAAAAATACACTCTGAGGAATAACTCAACATGAATTCCACATATGGTCTTGCATCATAAGTAAAACAGACACTTTGGAGAAGCCCTCAATGTCTATTCTCTCTATGGTCCATTCACCATGTTCTCATAGACCTGTGTAAGTCAAGAAAGTGTAGCAGTGTGTAACGGCCAAGGTAAACCTCAAGAACTATATGGCTAGAATTCTACAGTATAACAACATAACAGAACAACAATCACCTAATCCTACAATACTAGGCATGGGAAGTAAATAGCTACCTAATAGGAAAACTAGACCCAAAGGTCAAAACATGAAAAACATGCATGGGAAACATAGATAATGAATAGAAATTCACCATATTCATTATCAATTATCATATAATCATGCGTAAAATCATAGAAGGAAAACAATAGGGCTATAATGGTAAACGCTCAATACCCTGTTCATGGGTATTGGGAAATTTTCACATAAAACTCAATGAATTTCAAGAGAAAGGTACAAACCACCAACCTCGATGATAGGAGATCACTTCTTTGAGGCTTGAATCACATTATAATGCTAAAGGTCTACAAAAAATGACTAAAACATTCAACAAAGGATAACATGAGAAATAAGAAGAATCATGAAATGAAGCTAACATAGAAGAGAGATCTTACCGAGGTGATCCCAACACAATCGATGACAGTCGAATCGGAGATCGAATGGAGGCTCACGGGCTCAGAGAAGAATCGTGGTCGTACGAGTTCCCTCGGATGAACGAGACCTGAAAGGAATGTGTTATGTCCATCGAAAACCACCCCAATTATTTTAATGAAAAATAAATAAATTACACAACATGTACTTTTGATGTACACAATATCTACTAGCCATTTCCGTACCCCGTATTACGCGGCCTCCAAGTCACCCGCACTTGGCTGTGTGCATTGCCGCTACATGGACAACACACGGGTACTCGCAGTAACTGAGTACAAGACATGTACTCATAAATTACATGATGTTTACTTCAAAAAATTCCAGAATTTCCCCTATTTCTAAAAAATGACCCAAAAAGGAAAAACATACCTGAAAAGAAGATCCAGGTTCTTACAAAAATCCCCCCTTAATGAAATTCGTCCCCGAATTTCCCTAGAATGGTGGAATAGAGGAAGAAACCTCAAACAACTATGTCCACTATGATCATTCATCATCCTCCCTCTCCCAAATCTCATCCTATAATCTCACATGCTGAATTATTACTCATAATGGAGGAACAAACCAACCATAGAGAACCTTTGTACTACGATCGAAAATCCATATAGGATGATCCTAGAATAATGCGTCCACCTCCAACTCAACCACTTCAGGTTGGAATACGTGAGACAAGACTGAGATGTAACTTCAAAGCTGAGAAATTTGGAAGATTTCATGCATTTCCTAGTATCTCTAAGGTATCTTCAACTGATAGCCAATCGGCCCAACTCTAAACAACACCTCAAAAGTCCCGATGTAACTTGCCGTAAGCTTACCCCGTCTCCAAATCTTCTTGTGTCCCAACCATGGTGTGACACATAAAAAAACCTTATCCCCAACCATGAACTCTAGAGGTTGTCTATGCTGATCATCATAAGACTTCTGTCAAAATTGCAAAATAGCCATCCTCTTCTGAATCAACTCTATCTACTCTGTGGTCTACTGAACAAGAAGAGGTCTCGGCAAAGTAGCATCTCCAACCTCCAGCGAACATAAGGTTGATCGGCATGGCCTACCATACAAATCCTCATAAGGTTCCATCTGAATAGTTGACTGAAAACTATTATAGTATGAAAACTCCACTAAATTTTTATGCTTCTCCCAAGAACCTCAAAAATCTAGGATTCATGCTCGGAGTATGTCATCATGCACCTGAATCATACGCTCAGACTAGGAATCTATCCGGGGATGGTAAGCTGTACTCAAAAGTACCTATGTACACAAAACCTTTTGATGCTTCTACCAAACCCAAGAAATAATAAGAGCATTTATTTTTTGAAACAATGGACTGTGGAACTTCATTCATGCACAAAATCTCATGGATGTACAACCATTCCAGCTCATCAACCTAGAAGGTCCCCTTGATCAACAAGATGTGAGAAACCTTCGTGAGTTTGTCAATGACAACACAAACTTCATCATTCCCTTGAGGAGACCTCAAAAACCCTGCTACAAAATCCATCGTGACAACATTCCACTTCCACTCAGTAATAGGAACCTGTTGTAAAATCCCTACTGGTCGCTGATGCTCCGCCTCCACCTGCTAACAGGTAGAACACTTCATGACAAAACAAGAAACATCTCTCTTCATACATGACCTGCAATACTAATGGTGTAGATCAAGATACATCTTGGTGATGCCAGGATGAACTACCCAGACATAGGAATGAATGTCTCATAGTAGCTCCTCGCGTGTGTCTGCTGGTACCCAAAAGTGACCTTGTAAATGCAAGATCTCAACCTCACCCATGGTCCATCTAGGAATTGGGTCCTCTCCTCACACACTTTCCCATATGACTAGGCCTTACGAATCTTATAACTACCTCATTTTAACTTGATCAAGAAGGGTAGATGTTAAAGCTAATGAAGAAAGAAAATCCTGACTATGCCAGTCGTGAACCTCCAAATGTAACTCAGATAATAGAGCCACAAAATTCCACTCACTACTACCCCCATGAACTGCCGGTATCTTGAGTCCTCCTGGTCAATGCATCAGCCATTGTCTTTCCCTTACCAAGCGTGTAGGCCAGGTCAATGTCAAAGGATTTTAGATACTCAACCAACCTTTTATGTATCAAATTAAGATCATGAAGAGTTATGTTGTACTTGGGACTCTTGTGGTCAGTGAAAACCACAAAATGATCTCCTAGCAGATAATGTCTCCAACAGCATAAGGCATGAACAAATTTTGCTAACACGAGATCATGCATTGGGTAATTCCTCTCATCTGGTCTCTACTGCTGAGACTCGTACGCAATGACTCCATCGCCCTGCATAAGCACAAATCCAAGCCAAATACTTGAAGCATCCCAATAAACACTATAGCTCTTGCCCAGATCATGTAATACTAGTATCGGTGCTGAAGTCAACCTTTATTTTAGCACCTGAAAGGCTGAATCACAAGAAGCTAACCATAAGAACTTATCAACCTTCTTAGTTAGACCCTTCAACGGTGAAGCTAAGCGTGAAAAGACTTGAATGAAACATCTTTAGTATCTAGACAACCCTAGAAAACACCACACCTCAAATATGTTCTTCTGCTGCTCCTAGGAAACTACTGCTCTCACTTTCTTTGGGTCTACTGACACACCTGTCTCTGAGATACGATGACACAAGAAGTGAATATGGTCCATGAAAAAGTTTCATTTTGAGAGCTTAGCATATAACTGATGCTCTCCCAGTGTAATAAAAATGATCTCAAGATGGGTAGCATGGTCATTTCGAGTGTGAGATTACACAAAAATATCGTCCACAAAGACAACCACGACAAAATCCAAGTGCGGATGGAACACTTGGTTCCTTGGTGCCATGAAATCTGCAGGTGTATTCATGATACCGAATGACAGAGCCATATACTCATATAGACCATACATGTTATAAAAGGATGTGAGAGGTATTTCAGATGATCTAATGTGCAAATGATGGTAACTGGACCTCAAGTGAATCTTCGAGAACACCTAAGCTCCTCAAAGTTGATCAAAGAAATCATCAATCCTTGGTAAAGGATATCAGTTTTTGACCATCAACTGGTTCAACATTAGATAATCCAAAAATATCCTGATGGTTCCATCTGCCTTCTTCGCAAATTGGTTAGGTGAACCCCAAGGAGAAGTACTAGGTTGAATGAAACCATTTGCCTGCAACTCCTCCAACTACTTCTGGAGCTCTGAAAACTCTAATGTAGCCATCATATAAGGAGTAATAGACACCGGTGCCGCTTCTGGCACGAGCTCAATATAAATTTCCACATCTCACTCTAGAGGAAAACGTGATAATTCCTATGGAAATACATCTCTGAAATGATCCACCACAGGAGGAATATCTAACTGTGAGTTCCACTGGTCATCCAAATATAGTCTACCAATATGGGATGTAACTGATCCTAACCCATGATGTTGTGGACCTGATCTACTTGCTTGTACATCCTACTCACCCTTATGGAGAAACGATATGCCCTCTAGTGATGTGAAACACACCTTGTGATGATAACAGTCAACGACTTCCTAAAAAGGTACTAACTAGTCCATTCCGTGAATGACATCATTACCTGTCATCTTTTGGACATAGAGGTCCCCTAAAAAGTGACTCCCTACAACATCTAGAGGGAACTCCGTACACTAATGCACACTAGCCATTCTAGTCCCCAATAGAGTGTTATTTTTAAAATATTAGCAGAAGAAAAGATAAAGTACCCAATGCTCTCCACAATAGAAACAGATATACCGCTATGGGAAGCCCCTGTATCAAAAAGAGCTAAACATAAAACTAAGGAAACGAGGATTGTACCTTGAAATATAGAAGGTATGAGACCCAGCTCTTGCTGGGTCTACTCCACTACAAAGTTCTGGAATGCTCCATAGCCGTGTGACCCTACCAGACCACTCTATGATATTCCACTCTGATGTCGGTATCAATCGGGCAAATGGATACCATGGCTACGACCTCCACCATGGCCTGAACAACAGAAGAACTCTAGATTTCAGACTAGGGAGAAACTGGTGGTGCTGGTTCTGATTGCGGAGTCATAAATGAACCCATGTCACCAGTTTCTGGTGAGAAGATCTGATAGAATCACTGAAAGTGACCCATCTTGCCCCATGATCAGTACTCCACTAGGTCTCTCGGACAGTGTGTCCTTGTATGACCACTCTTCCCACACTAGTATCACACCACATGTCTACCAGAAGAAGTCTATCACCTTCTTAGATCACCACACAAAGAATCCATACGATGCTTCCCACCCTCTCTCACAACTCCAGAATCCCTCATATTGCGCTCTGTGATCAGCGCCCGGTTGACTATAGAAGTGGTAGAAGTCAACCGAAAGATGTTCACCTGCGATCGGATGTCGTTCCTCGAACTGGGAGATGTTCACTTGTGATCGGATGTTGGCCCTCAGGGTCTCCGGATAGAAGTAGTCATAGAATATGTGCTGAAACGCATCCTAAAACATAACCTACTAGCATCCCGCCAGTGAAATCACATCCCACCACCTCATGGAGGTGTCTCGAAGCATATAAGTAGCGAGATTGACCCTCATCTCTGAAGGATTCTCAATCTTCTCAATGATCATCAGCATGTATTCAAGCCATGACACTGCAGACTAAGGTCCTTCATCCCCTAATAAAGAGGTAGGATGATGCTTTTGGAAAACCCACATCAAATCAGCCATCGACGGGGCTGGAGGAGGTTCCCCCTGAAAGGTATGCATCATCCACATAAAGCCTTTCCTGAACTATGCATCAACACCTATGTCTTGTATAACAGCTGGTGCCAAGACTGGCACAACAGGATGATCTGCTGGAAGCCCCTAATCAGCTTTATCCGGTGTCTGATCACTGCCATATAAATGGCAGACAACCGGAGGATGTCATGGTGTCATGACTCTACAATGTCAAATTTACACCTTAGATCAAGATTTAAAGGGACTGAAAAATGGAAGTGATTGAAGTGATCAATAGAATGGAAACATTCAAGTTTTTCAAAACACAACAACATGGCATGTATAAACCCTACACGACGTGTTCCCTTATGTCATTAACATGGGCATGTACTTTTTCCAACCCAGGTCCTGTAACACCCCAAACACACACAACAAGTTGTCTTAACACACGATGTGTACCTGAATCCTCTTCCCCTGTCCGAGTCCTTCTAAACGATTAATCCAAAAGACTCTCCTAAAACAAGACTACACTGTGTGTTCAAGGAAAACACGGTGTGTACTAGATGAGTTTCACCGAACTATGTCATTAGTGACATGACTGGGTAAATAGCTCACACTACACGGCGTGTTCAAGATTGACACAGTGTGTACATGAAAGGATAACACTGACCCGTGTTGTTAGTGACACGACCAGGTACCTGGGCTAAACTACATAGCGTGATCAACACCGTCATGACTTTTAAATCTTATGTTTCATCCGTCTGTGTTGTTAGTTATATGGACAGACATAGGGTAAACCCCACACAGTGTGTTCAACTGGTAGACGACATGTTCCCACCAGACTTTCCCCATCCAGTGTCTCTACCCACAAGACCAATGACACAGTTAGGGATTACACGACATGTACATAAAGTACACAGTGTGTACTTAAGAAAAATTGTTTCTCCTAGAATAAAAGAACACATGGCATGTATTTAAAACAACACGACATGTATTCTGGGTTTTCCGGTCAGTAAGCCTCAGAAACTACTCTAGTGCCCAGAAAAACACTAAAACAAAAATAGAAAGTTCCAAATTCTGATCCGTGGGGGCCCATAGTCCCCTCGAATCATTGTTTTTCATTTATATATTTTATAAACAAGGTAAACATGGAAATGATCCACCAAAATCTAGTAAATGAGGGCCCATAACACCCCAAGAACCAATGTTTGGCGTCCATTCAAGAAAACATTTACACAAAACAATCCCATATCAAACAAAAGGTATTCTATCAAGGCATATATCTTAACAACATGCATATCTAGCTCAAAATCTATCACAACAACATGTAATAACTAATGCACCCAAAATAACCTTGAAGGAATGCATGACATGTGATTTCTAGTAAGTGGGTATATGATGCATGAGATGGCATACCCTCATATCATCGTGTTGATACCGAAATAAAACCTCAATAACACCAACAACAATAACACAAAACATGTGAATCACCCAAGGGTGAAAATAAAATCAATATTAAACTTGAAAACCATAAAATTGCAATAATTGTGGTAGATTGGATTTTCCCTGTACATGGGTTAGCTACTCCCGGGCACAACTAATTAACAATTCATATTCCTTCATGTCCAAAGATAATCGCTCCAAATAGTATGTCAATAGAAAAAAATTCCTCTGATACAACTTTGCAACGTCCCGGTTTTAGAAGCCACCCCTAGGCGCCCCATACCCTGTTGGTCACATGGCCTCAAGCACATTTCCCTATATTCCAGAGGCTGCCGACTAGTAGGGAGGGCCTTGGGTGTGATAGTGGGGAAACTATGCCCTCATTAGGAGAGTACACAATAGAAGTAAACAAATACAAACATGAGTGGATGTAGTAATAATATCATACAAAAATAAACAATGGAAGACTGATAGAATAAACTAGAGCACATTATAAATGGATTCATAATGCACATGTCTAGGAAATAACCAAAACAAACCACAATGCTAAAATACAGTATTGAACCATGTACAAAAGAAAAATAGTAATCAGCTCCACAACATCGCAAGCCTATGCTTGGTCCTGTGCTCCCTAGGTTCACAGCATGTCAAGTACCTAAAGTAGAAGGGCACTTGACCTTGTCTATATCTACAACAATATAATCTGTTTGGGCCCAAAAGCGTGGCCCAAATAGGGTATGGGACTATTTCCTAGTAAGCAACCACAACGAGATCTGTTCCTAATAGTTAATGAGTATATGACAGTTAAAAGTACATGAAAAAGTTAATAGGGAGGAACTCAACAGTAAACAATCCATAGTTTCAATGTCATGTAGAAACTAACCAAGAAGATAAACACAAATAGAAAACCCTCTGGGAAGTACCCACAACCTATCCCCTCTGGTCCTACCTAATACGTACATGAAACCCTCTAGGAAGTACACTCAGTCTATCCCCTCTGGTTCAGCTTAATCATTGACTCTCTAAGAAAGAACTCGCTGTCAATCCTGCAGATAGTCTTGTATCATAACTAAAGGTGCTATAGGGGAGCACTTACATCACATGCCCTATATGGCCCACGTCAAGGAACTATAGACACTCGGAGGAAGCAATCAATGTCAATTCCCCCTATGTTCTCACAGCATAATTAAAACAGACACTCTGGAGAATCCCTCAACGTCCATTATCCCTATGGTCCATACACCAGTTTCTCATGACCCTGTGTAAGTCAAGCTAGTGTATCAGCGTGTAACGGTCATGGTAAACCTCAAGAACTTCTTGTCTAGAATTCAATAGAATAAACTCTTAAAATAACAATAGACACACCATCCTATAATCCTATGCATGGGAAGTAAACAACTGCTTAACAGGAAAAATAGACCCAAAGGTCAAAACAGGCGAAACATGCATGGAAAACACAACAAAAACACAAAAATTAACCCCATTCACAATAAATTATCAACTAATCATGATTACCATCGTAGTATAAAAACAATAGGGCTATAATGGTAAACACCCAATACCCCTTTCAGGGGTATTGGGCAAATTTGCACATAAGAATCAAAGACATTCCACAGAAAGTCACAAACCACCTACCTTGTTGTTAGGACATTACTATATGTGATCCTTGAGGCTTGAGTCACCTTAGAACACTAAATATTTACAAAAAAATCTAAAATATTAAACAGATTATAACTTTAGAACGAAGAGGAATAATGAAACGAAGCTCAAGTAGAAGAGAGAGATTACCGAGGTGATCCCAACGCAATCGACGATAGTTGAATTGGAGATCGCATAGAGTCTCTGGGGCTCAGAGAAGAATCGTAGCCATACAGGTTCTCTCGGACGAATGATATCTAGAAGAAGGTCATTCTGTCTGTTAGACATGACCCGGGTGCGTTTAAAGAAAAAAACAAAGTACACAGTGTGTACTTTTGAAGTACATGACATGTACATTCCATTTCCGTACCTCGAATTAGGTGGCCTCCAGGTTACCCTGACATGGCTATGTGTAGGGAAGCTATACGATCAACACACGAAAACCCGCAGAAACCGATTACACGACGTGTACTCATAATATACACAATGTGTACTTCGAAAAATACCCCAATTTCCTAGTTTTCTCAAAAATCACCAGAAAAGGAAAAACATACCTGAAAAAAAAAAGATCTGGGTTCTTACAATTACATAAAATTAACCTATTTCTTAAAAATGAATATTTGAAAAATAAAATACATTATTAGAATCTGAATTTCAATGAATGAAAATTTTTAAATTTAAATTAATTCCACTTTAATCTTAAAAATATAAAATTTAATGTTTTAATCAATATTCATATCCTTTTAAAAATATTCTTTGGTCTCATAACATTATATTAAAATTATAATATAGTTAAATATTAATTTTTAATCATATTTTATAAAATTAATCTTTCTTTAAGATCATTTAATTTATTATAAAATAAAATAAAAAACATTTCATTAAAAAAACTACACACACAAAAAAAATTCATTTTTAAAACATTTTTTAACATATACAATGGTTCATAAATGTAATATTTTATTTTTATAGGATAAAATAATATTATTTTACATTTATATTTGTGAGGTTACTATTTTAATGGTCACATTACTCTTAAAAATTTCTATATAACTATCCTAATGGTTAAATTAAAAGTCCAATGGTAATATTTTTAATGGATTTACGTGTTTCATACATTATATAAACACTTAGTATTTCATTAACTCATAATTTCTTTTTATTTTATCACAAGGTTATATATATTATTATTTTCAAGATGAATATTTGATTTCTGAAACTCTAAATCATCTCTACATTGTAGTAATATTACTGTAGAGAAATAACATGAATGGAAAGATGTGGAAACCATATGTGAGTAAAATTTAGATAACTGGATGAAATAGAAAAAAATAAACTAGGCTCATTCCATCCTCAATTCATTACTCAATTAACCATCTATGAAAGTAGTGTTGTTACATTGATTGATCATGAAAATCCAAATTATCCTTTTTCAGATAAATTAATTTATAATTTTATACTATTTTATTTATTTTAAATAATTATATTTATATTAATTTTCTAAATAAAATGATTAAATTAATTTAATAATATTACTTGGTTTCATCATGCTTTTAATGTTTTTTATATAATACTGCATTACTATGTATGAAAAATTATTTAATCATAGGGTACATTCTATTGATAAAATTTTGGGACATTACAAAGACCCTACCCTTTAGAATCATATAATTGAATTATTATACATAAGTCACACAAGAAAATAATATTTAAATAATCATGAAATTCATTCTAATATCACTCACTTTTAACATATGTCCCATAGTGATTATATTAATGATGAGAATTAAATACATACCATCCTCCATGAGTGAAACTAATTCCAATGGAACAATGATTGGATTATCATGGAACATCATGATATCCATCATATTATTGGCATTATGTAGGATTTTTAAAATGAAGATAGTGAAAAAGTAAATATCATCCATATGAATGATTGAATTATTGTTAAAATTTATAACCAAGATGAAGGTGTTGATTATTGAAAAAAATCTCTAATTTCACATAAAGAATACATTAAAAAATTATCATCAGTTACTGGTCTTTTTAATTTAATAAATTTCAAAAAAATGCCAATTTTTTATTTTAGAATTTTTTTATAACTGGTGTAAAATAATTGATCAAAAAACTAGTTTAAAAATCACTAATTTTTAATATTGTTTTAATGTTATCAAAACCACATTACTGTTAAAAACAATCTCCATGGTTGTGTAATGAGAGGTTATATAAATTCAATTTATAAAATTATTTCATTATCAAAAAAGTAAATCCAAAACATTTTCAAAAAAATGTTTCAATTGTTTATTAAATTGTATATGTATATGTTGATGATATAAATTTTTTTTTCAATTATAGAAAAAATTTTAATTTAAATTTTTATTTTTAGAATAAATAGTTTTAAATAAGTATTATAGCTGATCTTTATTTGTTCCATGGTTTTAAAATTTATTAAATTTAAATTGAAAATTTTGAAACAAAATTAAATAAAATATTGACATGATATATAATTTTTTATAGTTCATTATAAAAAATTTATATCATCTCTTTATAAACCATCTATTATAATGCTAGAATATTTCAATAAATCTTTTGAGAAAAATAATTTTATGAAAAAAAAATCATATATACATTATGTTTTTTTGAATCAAGAAAACATCATGTTTAGTGTTTGCTATATTCTCACCTTCAAGAAATTCAATATTATTCTCATTTAAAATCCATAAAAAGTATTTTTTATAAAATTTGATAGGGAATAAATACCATTTATTATTTTATCACAATCAGTCTTCCATTTAACTCACTTATTTTGATGAAATTATGTTGTTAGGATTATAAAAATATTAAAAAAATATTTGTGTAAACATTCAATTCTAGGGAAAATATCTTGTCTCCATGAGTATAAATAATCTAACACTATTTCAACTCATATAATAGAAGAGGAATACACAGTCATTTGGAGTGATATTGTCAAAATCCTATGGAGAAAATGTACTCTCTTAATCGTTGGGATACTATTTTCTTATGTTACCATCATGTCAGAATTCACTAGTGTTATTATTTTCTCTAAAAATCATATCGAATACAATCATGGTATGGATATGGATCTATGACACAATTTTCAATGAGATTGAATTCTAAATGGATATATTATTATTGAATAAATGTGAAATTTCATTCAAAGAGATGATATATCTACTAAATCAATTTGTAAATATTTTATTGAATTCATTAAAAATATTATTTAGGTATAATTGACTTATAATTCTCATAACACAACGTTTGAATACTTGAGATTTGATTTTTCAATTTAAGTTGTGTTTGACTAAAAAATAATCGATCTTAATAAATATTTACAAATGTATCATTATTTTGGTAAAGTTAATTTTATGTGATACTTCAAGAGAGAAACAAAATTCCAAAATAACTAGTAGATATTTTTTTGATTATATATAAATCTATATTTTATTACCTGGAGAATGGATGGTATGTTTTTATATTTTATTCTCAACATCAACAGGAGTAGTGGGCCTTTAGAGCACACAAAATTAAATACTCCGTAAAATTTCAATTTTTTATAACACAATAACTTCTAAATCATAATCATGAAATGAATTTTATTTATTTATTTAGTTATTTTAATTTATATGATCCATTTATCGTTTGAAGTGAATTATTAGAGGGGTAGTTTAATGATGTTAATATAGAAATTTTTTTATTTGGAAAATTATTGTAATTTAATTTTCAAAAAATTAAATTTTACTATTTGGTTTTTAAGAAAATAAATTATGGTATCATATATCACTTGAGTTATATTTTTCATTTAAAATTGATTCTTATATTTATATATAAGAATTTTTCAGTGTACCCGTTATAAAAATTTCAATTATCTACAACTATCAAATTGTTTTTATTTTTATTATGCCAAAGGATCAATAATTATAATAAATGTAAGTTTAAATTAATTTTTACTCTAATACCATCTATGAATCATATTAAATAATATCAATGGCCAAAAATCATAATGTTATATGGGGGATTTTATATGTTATTTTATCAAAAATTGGATTTTTCTAATTACATTTATATGGGGGAAAATCACTTTTAATTTTTGAAATATAGTATTTTTTAACTCAAGTATGTAAAATGGAATCTAATTATCAGGGAGATATCATTTCAACATAATTTTAGGTAAGTAGAATTTTTAAAATATTTTCTTCTTATATAATTATAATTTAATTTTATGAAATTATTAATCAACTATTTGTTGTAAAAAATTGATGGATATTATTATTCATCTCACCATATTTAGTTTTCATTTTCACACATACAATTTAATTAATATAATGATTTATTTTGTTTTATGTTCAGTTAGAATTGTTGAAATAATGTTATATTCATGTAATACTCTTGACAAAGACATGTTGAGGTCATATTATAATTGTTAAATAGATCAATTTCTGTTGCTAGATCAATTTAATGTGTTTAAATGCACATTTAGAGTGACATAATAAAGTGCAGGTATTTTGATAACACCAGAAAGTTGGTGTAGTTCCCTTGACCTATCGATGTCATGTCATAAAGATTATCTACACAGTTTGTGTCCACCCACTATGAATTTGATTAGTTTCAACCTAGTTATGATGGAAAATATCATTTATCATTAGGTTTTCTCACTAACTAGCTGCCATGAGGTCTCCAAATATTTTGTTTCTTCCTTCATATTATGGTATACTATAATATAAATATCAAAAACCTAGTATTTAATATTGGGTACATAATGTAATTGATACATATTGTGTTATGTATCATTTAATGACTGTAAATAAAATTATTTTTTGTTTTTTTATTGCTTAATTTTTTCTAATGAATTATATAATATTATTGATGAATTTTGGAAATATAATTGACCCATTTCAATGATCATTATCAAACATGTCTCCAATTTAAACTCATGATGGCCACTCTCTGAGTGATTTTTCTTCTCCAAAAAGAGTATGTGAATATTTTATATCTTCACACTATAATTTTTTCTATCATTATATAATAATCTTTCATCGTATTATTTGAATAGAATCATGATAATACTAAAATATATTTGATTATAAAAATTATATATCTTCTCCCCTTTCTTTTATTAATGGTACTCATTACCATTAAAGTGAGGGACATGAGTTTTTATTCAACTACCACTATAATGAAATAGATTATTTTATTTGAGGTATGAATATATTCCATTTAGAAATATAGTGTTGACTGTAATTATTATATCTTACTACAAAAATAAATGTAATGGACTGATAGAAACCCATCTACCAACAATTCAAAGTGAATAACATATTAAATACTCATGTAATTATACTGGTATAGAAATGGTATTTCATAAGATATTCAAAAAATATCTATAAAAATGCGTATGTCATTTTTTCATTCCATTACTTTATTTATATATTTCTCTCATTCATTCAAATTATCATCTTTTAGTCTATAAATTTTAATTCATGATCTAATCCTTTTCTAGGAATGACTCTTTTTAATATTTTAGGTTAGTATGAGTTTAATGTGTTTTAATTCACAAATGAATGATTTGTTGTAATTTTTTTTATAAAGGTGTTAAAGGATAAAAATTGTAGCTAACATCATCAATTATTCGAATTAATATTTTTTTGACTTCAACACCGAGTTAATTGTCAGATTCTAAGGCCCAAAAAGTCCTAGTGAAGGCTGAATAAAAAATATATTAAATATTAAATATTTCTCCCAACTTTTTATTAAAAAAAATTGCATAGCTCCAAAATTGTCCGTTGTATAAGAAATATGATACAACCTTTATGTCTGAAATAAGGTGTTTACCCTAAGTGGGGAACACCGTTTGTATTAATTGGATGTTTGGATGCCTCCTAATAAGAAGAAAATTTTTATATTTAGTTAATTATTTAATACATTTTTTGAATATTAAATAATTAATATCACTCAAATGGTGCATTGTATGTGAAATATGAGACCAGCATTGGGTCCAGAATGAGGGTCTTACCTGATTCAGGGTATAATTTTTATGAGAAATGGGCATTTACTATTTTTTTAATTTTTATGTTTAATGACTAATTTTAATAATTTAATAATTAATCCGAAATTAATTAAATTAAATGAATAAGTTCATTATTGTTAATAAAAATAATATTATTAATAATATGTTTATTGTTACTAATAAAAATATTATATTAATAATAAGTGTATTTTTATTTTTTAAAAATAGAATTAATGTAAAAGTACATGTTTAATTAAAATGTTTTTCACAGAAATGTTAAATGATGTTTCACCCCATTTGGATAATTTTTGTTTATCAATGAAATAGAAATGAAATTATTAGTCAATACTAAATAAATTAAAATGTGGAGTTAATATTTAATTATTAATTATTTCCAACACTTAATGAATGTTGTTGGCGATATTTAATATGGTGAAAGATAATTTATAAGAATATTATTTATTGTTGTTATTATTATTATTGATGTTATGTTGAGAATGTAATTGTTTTCAAAACATCGTTTTAGCCATAACTTTTTCATATGGTGTAATATTGATACACCGTCAGCAGCAGCATGACCAAAAAATTGAGACTGTCATTTTAAGACAAATTTTGAATATTTATTCTAGGATCATGGTACAGGTCCATGAAACACCCAATAAGATGATCATTTGATGTATAAAATCATTCAGGTAGTTTAATAAATCTGTAACACAATTAATAAATATAACTAATTATTTATTCTTTAAAGAGTTGCTGTAGTAATTTAATAGAAAAATGACACAACATGTTAATGATGTGAAATGTGAATTGATGTCATATAACACTGACACTCATCATATTAAAACATGTCTCCATCATTGCGTAAGAATCCACACTAACCTCACCTACACTACAGGGCTTTGGAACCCTCTCTTCTTCACCAAAAATTCTCCATGAACATCTTTGTTAGACTAAAAGTCGTTAGTGCACCTCCGTCTTGGACCAAATATCCTCCGTGCACCACCATAATGGATTGAATACCCTCTTCACACCGCTTAGGTTTAAGATCTAAATCTTCTTCTTCACCGCATTCTTAAATTACCACCTTCAAATAGGTTTTTCCTATTGGAGAGCATTCCTCATTACCGTTCTTGAGGTATGGGGTCAAGATTCCAATCCCATAAGCTTGATTCATTTTTACAGGTGTGATTATAGAAACATTATATTATAAATAACAATTGAGTGTTTATATATTCAATTAATTAATTGGGTTAATTAATTAATTAAGGGTGGTGGTTGTGAAATTTTTAATTGAATTGATTGGTTAAATAATTAATTTATAGATTAATTATATGGATTTCTTTATGGTTTAATTGATTAATTAATATGGGAATTTTTTAAAGGTCATGATGGGATTGATTAATTTGGATGGTTTAAATAATTAAGTAATGTGATAATTATTATGATTTTGTAATGATAAATTTGGTTATTTAATTATTTATACAATTAATGGAACTATTGGATTAATAAATTGATAAATTAATTAATGCGAGAAATGTATTTATATAAAATGTTTAATTAGATAATGAGATTAATTTATTGATGAATTAATTATGAAAGAAATTTGATTATTAAATTATTAAATTAAATAACGAGATTTACTAATTGATGAATTAATCAATGAAGAAATGTGATTATTTAACTACATGAATTTAATAACGAGATTAATTAATTTAGAAATTAATTAATAGAAAAATGTGATAGATTAATTATTTAATTAAATAATATAATTAATTAATTGATAAATTAATTAGCTGAAGTTAATTATTTATTTAACTGTTGAATCAAATAATAGAATTGAATGAACCAATTAATTGATTGATTAATTGAAGGGTGCTTAAATGTCAATTAATTATTTCATGAATTAATGAATATGATATGACATGGATAATTAATTATTGAATTATTTTATGTAATTTAAAAATATTAATTATTTCAGAAATTAGTTAATGGTAATAATTTAAATTATTTAATTTGTAAATAAATTAATGGATGTAATGTTATTATTAGTTTAGATAATATAATTAATTTGAAATTAAATAATGGTGATAGTTTTATTGACCCAATTGAATGAGTAAGTTTAATTAATAAAAAAATTAATTAATGGGGATTATTCTGTTATAATAATTGGATGAGTCAAATTAATTAATTGAGGAATTAATTAATAGAGATTATTGTGTTCAATTAATTGAATGTTTTATATTAATTAATTAGTGAATTAATTATTAGGAATTGCAATGAAGGTGCAATTGAATGAATAAGATTAATTAATTAATGATGATGGTTTAGATATTGAATTGTTAGCGTAGAATAATTAATGGTTGACTAAATTATAATTCAATGATATTTTTATGTTAAGAAATTAATTGTGAATTAATTATGTGATATTGAAAAAGATGATTCAGTATAATTAATTCTATAATTATGTATAAGTTATTTATATTATGAATGAAATAATTAATTTTTTAGTTTTTATGAGATTTATAGTTGTGGATATTAATTAATTAATTAATTAAATTAATTCACGTGATTGTATTTCTAATTAATTTTTGAATAATTTAATAAGAAAATAGGGTTAATTAATAATTAAATTAATTAATAGGAATATGTTATTAATTTATTTTTGAATTAATTAATGTAATGATGTAATTAATTAATTGTTGAATTAATTAATGTTATAATATGATTAATTAATTTTTGAATTAATTAATGGGACAAAGTAATTAATTAATTAATTAATTAATTAATATTATTCTGTGATTAATTAATATTTGATTTAATTAATGTGATGTTGTGATACATGTGACATGTAAAATTGTGATAAAGTATTAATGTTAATTAATCTTGAATAATTTGTCGTTTGTGATACATGTTCTTTATTGAGATACATGTTGTGAGATAGGGATTGATAGACCAAATAATCATGGGTTGATAAACATGGCGTTCTACTCCCACCATGAATAAAAATATTATTTTATGGGATAGGGACTGGTGTTCTAAATACCCATGGGTTGTGAGACAGGGACTGATGCTCTGAATACTAATGAGGGTGTTAGACCTGGCATTCAACAACAATTAATTGACATTGGACAATGGTTATAATTAGTGATGATATTAATTTAACTGAAATGAATAATGAAAGCACATTGGGTTAAATGAAATTTGAAATTATAATGTATAATGGTTCAGACTCAGGCATGGGCCGATGAAGGTATTGAGAAACAAGTGTCCATGAGAACTCAGAGTTTTATGCATTTAAATAATGTATAATGGAATAAATGTTTACTATTTACATTATTACTTGTATTTTATAATTTATACAACAAAATAAACCATTATTAACTAGACTTGTTTTGGACGCTCTTGGTGGTGGCCTACTAAGTTTTACTCACACCATACTCACACTGCCAAATTGATACCCGAGTATACATTATGTTTATTGGACTATTAAAGGGAAGAAGCCATTAGTTAGATGGTTGAGTCAGGATAGATATTGGATGAGGGAATTGGGTTTTTTTGGGACCTGCTTATGTGTAATTTTTCTCTTTATTTTCTAGTATTCATTTTGACACTTGAGACATACATTATCATGGCATGTTATTTCTCCTTCATTTGGATATTGTACTTACTGCTTCATTATCTTTAGATATTGGTATTGTTTGTCCTTATATATGATTTAGCTATTTTTTATTATTTATTCTAGAGTTTACTCTTGTAAAATTGTGTATATTCTCCCCATGAATTACTCACTAGAACATCACTTCTAAATAGTATCCTCTCGCATATGAGGAGCCATGCCTGAGGATATGCGACTGAGAGGTTCGGGGGCACCATTGTGTGGATCCCAGGCCGATATATTATAATGTGGTATCAAATCAGTTTTCTTATCTTCATATTTTTTTACTGCTTTTGGGAAAGGTATACATGATACTAAAGAGAGTCAGGGCTTGGAAAAGATCTCATGCATGGGATTATCTAACCCATATATGGGGGAGAACTCAAGTACCAAGGTTGGAATTTTTGTTACTGTTGTTTTGTTTTACAGTTGAATATTATTTCACCTTAAGAGACAAAGTTGTTCATTAATGTGGTTATTGTAATTTTTTTTGATATTGAATATATTCCTTGGATGGAATGAGATATGATTCTGTATACATCCTACTATGCCCTCATGATTATTTGGTTACATGCATCATTACTGGGATACATGGGAAAATGGGTTTTTGGAACTTTTTTAACATGAAATATTTCCCATTTTTTGTGAATTTGAAATGAAATGTGCCTAATAAGAAATTGAAAAAGATTATAAAATTATGTAATATTTTCACTAATTTGTCTCTAATGGGAAACTGAAATAATAAGATTGATTATACTCTTGATTAAATGACCATGGTGTAGGGTGGTTAAGGGTAGTTATAACATCTCAGTTTTGACCGTGTGGCCGAAAAATTGGAGGAAACACTGTTAATGAAGGATTGGTGGTGGTAATCATCGATGAATTCTTAGCATACTTTTAACTATTAACGATAATGTCCCCTACCATAATATCACCCCAGATACACTGAGAAATCTCTGGCTTTACCTCAAGATAAATGAAAGTGTTTTGGTTGGATATGTCCCCCCTTCGAGGTTCTTCTAATGAATATATATATATGTATATTGATCTTGATTGTTTGAGGTACATCATTAGGTTTTCAGGATTGATTAGAGTTGGATAAAATCTATGGTTGTTGAGCTACTTAACAAACATGGGTTAAAGAAGCTTCAATTTTGGGTAGATTGTAAGAACATGGTTTTTATTAAAAGTTCTTGTGAGTAAAACTTGACGAGAGATGTTATAAGGTGGGGAAATTGTTAGATCCTGTCCTTTTTTAGGTCATACTCTTTTAAAATCTTTTACAGAAGATGGGTTGTCTTCATTTCAATTCATAGAATAATGATTTATCTGTAAAATATTGATAAATATGTTAAAGGCCTTAAATGATGGTTAATATCTTCAAATAATTAGTTTTATATTTTTGGAGTTCGACATTGAGTTAAGTGTGATATTCAAAGGCCTGAAAAGTCTCAGAGAATATAGAATAAAAATATATTAAATATAATAAATTATGGAATAAATTTTTATTCAAAAAAATTAAATAACTAAAAAATGGTACATCTTATAAGAAATCATAGTCCATGATTGTGTCTGGAACATGGTGTTTCCCTTGATGGGGTATAACATATGTATGCGTAGGATGTTTGGATGCATCAATCAAGAAAAGAACCTTTTATATTTAATTAATTATATGATTCAGTTATATATATTAAATAATTAATATCTCTCAAATGGTTCATCATATGAGAAATCTAATACCACTATTTGGTTCGGAATGAGGGGTTTACACTAGTCAGGGTGTAACATTTATACACAATTGGCGTTTTTTGTAATATTAATTTATTTGTTAAATGATTAATTTTGTTATTTTAATAATTATTCTCATATTAATGAAATTAAATGAATAAGTTTATTATTATTAATAAAATAAAATATTATTAATAATATTAGTATTATTACTAATAAAAATAATATTTTAATAATAAGTGTTATATTATTATATTTTAAAAACAAAATGAATGGAAAAGTACTTGTTTAATTAAATATATTTTTTCACATAGTTGATAAATGGAATTTTACCATGTGTGAATAATGGTTATTGATCAATGCTATAGTAGTAAATTTTTATTCAATACTAAATTAATGCAAATGTGGAGTTAATATTAAATTATTAACCATTTTCCAAATTTGAGGAATGTTTTTAGCGATAATTAAAATAGTGAAAGACACATTATAATAATAGTATTTATTATTATTGTTGTTATTATTATTAAATTGATAAAATAATTGTTCTCAAAACACCATTTCATCCTTAAATTTTTTGTATGGTGTCATATTGACCCACTGTGAGCTTTTTCAGGACCTTAAAATTTAGGCAGTTATTTTAATCCCAATATTAAATATTTAATTTAGGCTCCTGGTTTAGGTCCATGAAACACCATATAAGATGAGTTATGGCATGAAATTAAAACAATATTTTAATAAATAAGTGATGAAATTAATAAATGAAACTAATTTTTTTTTATTAATGATTTGTAAAAGAAATTTAACAGAAAAATGTCAAGCATTTACATGATGTGAAATGTGTATTATTGATTTGTAATACTGATGCTCAGCATGTTAAAAAAACATCTCCATTATTACTTAAACCTCCAGACTCGCCTCACCTCTACAACAAGGCTTTGAGAACCCTCTCTTCCTCACCACAAAGCCTCCATAGACTACCTCCTTGGACATGAAGTCATCAGTGCACCTCTGTCATAAACCAAATCTCCTCTACAAACCACCATCTTTTATCGAATACCCTTTCCACACCTCTCAGTTTTTGAATCTAAATCACATTCTTCGTCACTTTTATAATTTATTTACGTCAACTTGGTGTTTTTCGTTGGTGATTGTTAATCATCACTTTTTTTCTAGTAGGTGGCCTAAATTCTAATCCCATAGTATCAACTAATTTATGTGTATGTGATTGTACAAATTTTATGTTATGATCTACAATTAATATATTCTATATTTATTTTATTTATTAGCTAAATTAATTAATTTCATGGGATTATGTAATTTTGAATTGAATTGGTTTTTTTAAATAATTAATTGATATATTAATTATTAGGATTTTGTGATGGTGGAATTGGTTAATAAATTTAAGAACTAATTAATGGCCATGATGTGATTGATTAATTTGGATGATTTAAATAATCAAGTAGTGAATTATTTATTATGATTTTTTAATGATGGATTTGGTTATTTAATTATATAATTAGTTAATGTAATTGATGGATTAATTAATTGATAATTTAATTAATGTGAGAATTTTTTTATATAAATTGTTGAATTAAATAGTAAAATTTATTTATTGATGAACTAATTTACAACGAAATGTAATTATTTAATTTTTGAATTAAATAATGAGTTTAAATAATTAAGGAATTAATTAATGAAAAAACAAGACCATTTAGTTGGTTTAATTAAATAATGGGAGTAGTTAATTGTCAAATTAAATAATAGATAAATGTGATTATTTAATTGTTTAATTAAATAATATAATTAATTAATTTATGAATTAATTAGTTAAAGGTACATAATTATTTTACTATTGAACTAAATAATGGAATTGAATGAAACAATTTATTTGTGGATTAATTGAAGGGTGGTTGATTGTTAACTAATTAATTCCGAATTAATCAATGTGAGATGACATGGATAATTAATTATGGAATTAATTGAAAGGATTAATATATATTAATTCATTGAGGAATTAGTTAATGAGAATAATTTGAATTAATTAATTGGTAAATTAGTTAATGGAAGTAATTTATTTATTTTTGTCCAAGATTAATTAATTGGATAATTAATTAATCGGTATTGTCATATTGACACAATTAGATGAGTAGTATAAATTAATTGGAAGATTAATTAATGGGGATTATTGTGTTATAATAATTAGATGAGTCAAATTAATTAATTTAAAAATTATTTGATAGAGATTATTGTATTGAAGCAATTGAATGTGTATGATTAATTAATTGGTCAGTTAATTAGTGATAATTTCTATAAAGGTGAAATTAAATGAATTATATTGATTAATTGATAAATTAATTGATGTGGATAGTTGAGATATTTAATCAATAAGGATGAATAATCTATGGTTGAACAAATTATTATATAATGTGATTTTTATGTTGATTATTTCATTGTTTAATTAATTATGTTATATTTAAATAAATGATTTGAGATAATTAATTTTATAAGAAATTATATCTTATTAACACTATGAATGAAATAATTAATTGTAGAATTTTTTATGAGACATTGAACTGTTTATATTGAATAATTAATTGATGAAATTAATATGATGGGGTTACTAATTAATTGTTGAATTATTTAATGGTAAAATTTGATTAATTAATTATAAAATGAATTAATGTGTATATGTGATTAATCAATTGTTGAATTAATGAATTATAGAATTAATTACTGTGGTGTTATGGTTAATTAATTATTGAATTAATTAATTGGACTATTTGATAAATTCATTATTGAATTAATTAATGTGATGTTGTGATTAATTAATTGATGAATTAATAAATGGGATGTTGCAATACATGTGACATGTAAAATGGTGATAAAATTTTAATAATTAATAATGTGATGTAAGTGATATAAGTTCTTTTTTGGGAAATTGGTTGTGAGATTGGGACTATTGCTCCAAATAATAATGGGGTGATAAACATGGATTTCTACACCCATCATACATAAAACTAATATTTAATCGGATAGAGGCTGATGTTGCAAATACCAATGGGTTGTGAGACAGGGACTGATGCTCCAAATACTCACAAGGGGGATCGATATGGTATTCTAAAACCAATAATTGATATTGGTCTATGGTTCTAATTACTGGTGATATTAATTGAATTGAAATGGACAATGAAATCACATTGTTTTCAATGAAATTTAAATTGATAATGTAAATTCGTTCAAACTATGGCATGGCCTGAAGTAGGTTTTGAGATACGGGTGTCCAAGGGAACTTAATAATTAATGCAGTTTAATAAGGGATAATTGAATAAATATAAACTGTTTACATTATGACATGTATTTTATTCTTTATTCATGAACATACATTGTTATTAACCAGATTTGATTTAGAAGCTATTGGTTGTGTCTTACTGAGTTGTACTCACACTCAACTTGGGCTGCATGATCAATACATAGGTAGAATTTTTGTTTCTATACAGGTTAAGGGCAGAACCCCTGAGTTAGATGGCTGAGTTATGATGTAGTTTGGATGTGGGAACTGGATGCGTTTCAGGACCCTAATGGGTGTCATTGGTGACTTTATTTTCTAGTTTTTATTTTGACACTTGAGACAAACATTAGCATGGCCTATTTTTATACTTCAGTTATATTTTGTATTTATTTCCTGATTACCTTTAGATATTGGTATTGTTTTTCTTTATATATGCTTTCACTATTGTTTATTATTTCTTCTAGTTTTGACTCTAATAATAGATGTTATAGTCTCCCATGACTGACTTACTAGACCCTCACTGCTAGTCGGTGACTTCTAGCATATGGGTAGGCACTCATGAGGTCATCTGACTGACCGACTTAGGGCACCATTGTGTGGCACCCATGCCAAATGATACAAATAATTAGATCCTCTTTCATGAATCAATCTTTCATTTATTCTTTTTCATATAAAATTTTTATATAAATTTTTTTGTTCTATCAACAATTTTTTTACTCTGAATAATTATTATTCTTAAATTATAAAATGATTTTAAATATTAAAAATCATTATAATAAAATATTTTGTTTATTTATTTACACTGAATTAAAAAAAGGGGTATTCACCCCATATTTACATAATGTATGACACCATCCTTTAAAAGAAACAATGTTTTCAACTATGGAGAAATTAAATGTATCAGCGACTAAAGGAATTTTTTTTTATATTAAGAAATTGATAATTAATTTTATTTAGTGTTTCACATTGATTTATAGAATGTAATTTTTGGCTATAGATTTAAAAATTTCTTTTTTTTTTGTGGTTAAATAAACTCTTTATGATGGATGTCTATATATTAAAAAAACATTTCTCATCCAATGGATTGACAGGTAATAATAATTGAAAAAAATCAAGGGATTTTGATGCCTTAACTAGTTGTCATCATTCCAATAAAAATATTTTTAATGTGTCTAATTTCCTATTATTTATTTCAATATCATAAAGTATCCAAGGATATAATAGGACATATTATGATTTTACTACATTATTTTCATACACATTTTAGGGAATTCTATATGGTTTATTTCATTGTTATATGTAAATCACCAAAAGTTGTATCTTAATAAAATTTTATTCTATTGCATTGGTGACCCAAAATTCTGGGTTATATTTCATTACTTGAAATAGAAATTTTTTCTTCCATTATATTCATTATTTATTTATTCTTTTTATACCTGCCAGACAGAGTTTTACAGAACAAAAGAATACTATTAATATTGTCATTTAATATGATAGTTATCACCTAGCCGTTGGAATTCCATGAATGAATAATATTAACTAAATTATGAAATAATTTATAGTTAACTAGATATTTATATATATATTGATTATAAATAAAATAAATAAACATTTAAAATAATATTAATGTTATTTATAAACTAGTATTTTTCATATAAAACAGTTTAATCACTTTTAGAAAACATAATTTAAAATTAAACATTATTAATTATAAAACAATTTATGAAAAAATTAATAATAATGTATTAAATTGAAATATAATAATTATCATTAGATGACTATTTGGTATTTTTCTAAGTAGTTTCAATTTTAGATAAATAGAGGAAAATATTAACTTTTAATTAAAAACTACATTTTTTTAATAATATATAATGTTAAATTATATTTTGAATTTTTTAAAATATAACAATATTTTATTCATATGACCATTAATACAATCTATTTCATTAGAATTAATTTTATATTCAATTACAAGATATAAACATTGAAACCATTTGAACATTTTTACTTTAAAACCAATATTATCAATGTCTCTAGAATATTAATTTTAAATTAAATTATGAAATATATGTGAGTATAGTTTTTCCAAATATAATATATATTTTTAATAATGATAATTTATATTATCTAACATGGGTGACATGTTTTTTCCAGAATAATTTGATAAAGAAGATAAATTTAATTTCTATGATTATGGTAAAAATGATTTTACATAGTAGATAAACATAGAATATAAGGTGAAAAATAACCGACCCATTTTTGAAATACCAATTTTCCAGACATATATCAACTCTTGAGACATTATTATATATTTTTATTAGTTATTTTAATACTGTTTCATCAAACTGCCATATATAACATGTTATCTAAAGAGAAAGGCAAAAAATGAACCCTCCTTGATTTTAGTATCTATAATGTTTTTGAATATGGGGAAAATAGAAATGTTTGGTTGTAAATATAAATTTAAAATATAAATTTTTTTATTTTACATAAAAATTTAGAATATATTGATATATATGAAATAATTACATGAATTGATTAATAAATTCCAACACCTTAATTATTAAATTAATAATAAAATTTAATAAATGACACTTAAAAAATTAAAGGTGATGTCAATGAAAGAATTATTATATTAAATTAATTCATAAGAGTAATAAATCATGTTTCAAAACTCTTAACTTATTATCTTAATATTATAATATTGTTATAATATTAAAAATTCAATTTAAATAACTAATGCCAATATATCAATTAGTGTTATTCTATAATAAATAATATTTTATTAGATGATATCACATTAACAAAACTTCTAAAATCTTCCAAGTTATTATTAACAATTCATAAATATAAATTATCGTCTATTTATGGAAAAATTTATCTTTATTAATGAATATATAAATATTTAAATAGTTAGAACATTTTTGGTGAATTTACGGTTAAACGAGTTCTTTAAGGATACTTGTGATTTTATTAAAATCATTTTAATACACACATGTGTTTTTTATAAATTAAATATAATACATAGAATCAATGTGAATTAATTTTTTTATGTCTAACATTAAATTAGTTTTAATGAAAAAATGACATATACTACGAAAGTACACATATTAATAAAAAAAATGGAAAAAGTAGTAAAACTTAGAATGTAAGGAACAAGATTATAAAAATGAATTTATTTTATTATGGTGATAGAGTGTGTCATCCAAATACATATTAAAATATATTATTATTAAATTTTTCTAATACATTATTTAATGGATTAATAAGAGTTGCTAATACTTTCTTGTATTTACCAAAATGTAACCCCTACTAAAACGTAAAAAGGGACTCAAAAACATAACTTATACATGTATATCAAGTCATTTGGATCAGTTAACCCCTTCAAAAATAATTCCCCAACATCCCTCCTCAAATACTAGAAGCCTATTTTTAGGAATAAATCCATCTAAGAATGATTTTACTGAAAACCGATGGGGGATAAACAAATATATGTAATGTTATTCAAAAAACTATTTCTTATATTTCCTTCTCCACATCCATAAATTTCTATTATACAAGATTATATATTATCCAAACTAACTTAAATATAATAATATTTTATAATGTTAAGGTTATGATTAAAAACTTCACTCAATTCAATCAAATGGGTTAGAAATCATCCTTCATGTCTACATCTACCTATCGGCTCGTGAACCGATGTCATAAATTTTTCAATTAAAAAAATTTACATTTCAAAAAAATGTTTGATTTGTAATATATATATATAACATTTATTAAATTTATGAGGTTATTATTATTCTATAAATAATTTTCCTCTCATACCTTCTATCATTATATTTTATAGGAATACGATATTGTCGATCATGTGTACATGGACTACCACCTCACCAAGTGATGAGATTCCTCCATGAATTACATAGAATGAATTAAAGATGAGTTTAACAATAATATATGATATAAATTAAATAAAAATTATACTTTAATAATATATTTATAATTTACTCATAATATTTCGAATATAATTATAATATGTAAACAATGTTCATTTATATACATGTCTTACAATATTTATGAATAGTGTATTTCATTTAATATCACAATATTTTATAGATTACAATAAATAAATATATAATGTACATATATGATATTTAAATCCTATTAAAATTGAGATTATTATCTATTTTAGTGGAAAAAATAACAAGTCAAAACATACTTGAAAAATAGGTCCATTAATACGCGAATCAATAAAAATAACGAAAGATTATTCATAGATAAGTGATAAGATATCATAAACAGACCATATAGGATATTTTATATAATAATTTTTTAATTTTATAATATAATAAATTTTTTATAACAATTATAATGGAGGTTAGATAACATTAAAACAAAATGAACTATAAGGTAATGGATTTCATCTCAATATAGTTTAATTGAAAACTAGTTTTTAAAATTATGTCTAAATTTTCCTATTAAAATTAAATATAATGAAAAAATACTCATTCAAGGTATTTCAATAATCATTTTCAATCATTAAATCTAATGGTATTGTAATTAAATATAACAATATGCTAACTCATTAAAAAATCAATTTCATTTCATTGGGTTATATTACATCCGCGTTATCATTAATCTTATATGATTATGTATATAAGGAAATTTTATTTTGTTATATAGTATTTAAAATGGTTTTAAGTGGATCAATATCTAATAAAATATATTGATTCATTTTTTATTACTTTTGTGTTATAATCATTTTAACAATTATTTCACAGTCTCATTTTAATCGAAATTATTTATTTTCGAATTTCCTTTAATTAACATTTTTTCAACATTGTTTAATAAACCATTCAATTTTATTATCATATATTATTTCATGATTATTTTTTTAATAGTTCTATTTTTCTGTGTTTTCATACTTTTAAGGATTGAAAAAAAGTTTTTTACCAAATATTACTTCATTTTTATCTTGGGTTAGAAATATATTTTCAACCAAAACCATGGTTTATAAGAAAAATTCTATATTTTTCGACATTTCAAAATGATTTCTAAAATTTTTATTAATGTGTTTTAATTCATTAATTTCTTCCTAAGGATTCAAATTTCATTTACTAATCAATAATAGTTTATCATTTAACAAAATTACGAGAGGAATCTTCATGCCATTTTCTAAAAAATGATCTTCCTTAATAATTTTATTTTAAAAAGAATGAGTTTTCTTTTATTTAATTTAATATAATGTGTGTAAATACCCACTATCATGACCATTATTTCATCAAATATACCTTTTCATGTATACAATTATCTTTTGAATTAAAATTTGTTTAAAAGTTAATTTCAATGAAAAGTATTTCCAAAAAAACTAAAATGAAACATATATTTTTCGGAATAATTATTTTCGAAAATTTTATGAGAATTATATTCATCAATGAAAAAATCAAATTATTATCATTAAAATAGATATAGATATTTAAAATAACATTATTTTTCCTTTGGATGATTTATAGTCATTTTGGCTATGGAAAGTGTTTACAATTCACATCTATGATTAATTTTGGTATTCAATAACATTCCCATGAGACGTTCAAATTCCTATGATCATTTGAATTTATATTTTCCCTTTGTATTAATATTATTTATCCTGGATATTAATATTTTATAACCATATATAATTTATAAATATCTTTTTTTACTTTTAATGATTTTTGTTTGATTAAGGAAACATTGATAAATCTGTATCGTTTACTCAATAATATTATTTGGTTCTGAAGAATATTTATTAATTAACTATATTGATTAATATATATAGGAGTAATACAATGGACATGATAGGAGGGGTGTGTCTAGAATTATATAGAACCTCAATTCCTAGTTATGTATGATGAGGAATGTCAGTTACGTAATCATTAAACAAGTTTATACTTATAGATTAAATAGTCATTTTAAAGGAATTCACTGTAGTAGAATAATGACATAGATACATGATGTCCAAAAATTATGTACTATCTTCATTAAAAATTCTGTTATTATTATAAAAGATATTTTTTCTATGAAAAACTATATGGATGAGTTTCATTCTTATTTATTTATTGTGTAGCTTCAGTTTAAAGTGATTTATCATACCAAATTTATTATCACTTAACCAGTTATTTAAATGGAATGTGTGATCAGTTATTTAACTTTATGTATTGCTTTTTAATTATCTAGTTATTTAATAGATTGGTATCACTCTTATATACATTCACATGATTATTATTCTCAATTATTCATGATATATTTTATTGTATTAAACCTCTATTAATAATTTGGGCTTAGCCTTACATTTTTTCCTTTCTTAATGATTCCCTGAATTTTAATATGACATATATGAAAGAATATCCTAGATGGAATAATGTTATTCTTAAAAAAAATTGGTTTAATTTTTTTATTTTAATAGAATTCAAGAATCCAATATTTATCTTGTATACCATGTCTACTAAAAGGTACATTCCTTCCAGATCTGGTTCATTTTATAGTTTTCCAATGTAATTATTGTAGGCACATGTTTCGATTTTATGGGGTTGGGGTCACCAAAGTTTGAATCAAATTAATTTTATTATCAAACATAGAATTTAGATTTAGTAAAACATAGATTGAAGAACATAAACCTATGTTATACATTCAATATTACTATAGTTGTACATCGTAAAATATTGGCATGTTATATATTATACAGTTAGAGTCTTCCTAGTTTAAGAATATTTTGTGATAAATTTGGAAAAATACAACCCAATGATTTATTATTTGTTTCAGTGGAAAGGTTATTTTAGGACTAATTCCTTTACAAATTATATGCATAATTTTATATAAATTTATAACCTTTAGTGTTAACATGGTAATTAATTACTCTATAAAAATATTAAAATAAGATTATAAGAAATAGTATAAAAAGTGATATTCTAGAAGACTTATAATAATTTTATTTAATGATTAATTTTATTTCAGTGATTTAAAAAAATGTTTTTTTGGAATATTATGGGAATTATATTAATATAGTCTATATATATGATAACCATTTTAAAGGGTGAAAACCCATCATATATAGAAATGCATAGGGTAATTGAACTCATGACCAAAAGATGATAAGGGTTTCATGACTATCATAATGAAACATGATTTACTACATAATATTACATTTTTAGGTAAAATATTAGAGAAATAAATATTAATGATGAACTGGTGGGGTTACTTGTGAGGTTTAGAAAATAATTTCTCAAATTGAATACCTTTTTCTAACTATATTGGTTTTGGTAAATAATTAAATCCTTGATGATATACATTTCACTGTTTATGGATATTAAAATACATTAATAGTGAATTTTAATTTTTCATGAATTAAATAAAACCCATTTTTTACGAATTCATTTTCTAGAGTATGAAATAAACTATTAATTTATTGAATCTAAACCAACAGATGAAATTGTTCTTATAAAATTGAAATATATCATGTAAATATATTTCCTTATATTTATATGTAGTAAAAGAGTTCCTCAAATTTATTAAATTGATCTTTGGGGAAAAAAATCTAATTAATTTCATTGATGTTGAACTAAAGGTATTTTAAATCATAAAAAATTATAGTTTTCATCCCCTAAATACTTCATTGATCGATCACTTTCTTGTAACGAATGACACTAATCACTCAATATGAATATTTACACTTTTCCACTATGTCCATAACTACACATAAAACTGATGTTCTCCAATATCGATTCCTAGTTATGTGTTATTCTATAAGATGTTAATAGTTCCAAATCTCTCATATTATGGTGTTATGTTGTAATAAATTTTATAATTTGGGGTTTTCTATAATGGTATTTTAATCTTTTCAACGACAGATTACCTAGTATAATTTCAAATTACGAGGACACATTTATTTATGATAAGGATAATTTAAAACTCGAAATATTTTAAAAGAATTTTTTTAAATATCATATGTTAAATGAAATAATGGGTTATCTTTATTTATAAGAAAACCTTTTTTATCTTGTGATATAGAGATCATTGAGTTTATCTTTCATTATAACCTATATTGAGTTTAATAGGACAATAATATATTATTAATAATATTATTAAATATGATAGCTATCGCCTGGCTATTGGAATTATGAGAATGTATATGAGTAAATGTCTTATGAAAACAGATAGTTTTCACATTATTATATTTCAATTTCTGATAAATTAAATAAGGATCATTTAAATTAAAGGAATGTGATTTTTGAAAAATAATATTTTTTATATGATATGATTTAATCATGTTTGGTTCGTAGAATTTTAAATTTTAAATTTTCACTTTTAAAAAATTTATATGCAAGAAAATTAAATTATAATATCAAAATTATAATAAAATAATTTTTTATATTTTATATGACAAAGGTTTGTTTGAAGATGAATTTTCAAGAATAATGAATGTTAATTAAAAAAAATTTCATTTAAATAATATTAATTGTTAAATAATATTTTAAATTAATTTTACAATACAAGTAGTTCCCTAATTCATCTATTAAAACAAATTAGGTCTTTATAATCATATTCAAAATAAATTTTGATGTAAAATATTTGTAATCTTATTAATATTTTTTCTTTAAAAAACCACTTTATCATGACATCTATGGGGTTGATTTTTAATAACATTATTCCAGATAATGTGTATAAATTTATCAAATGGATACAATATATATAATAGTCATATTATATATTATACAATATGGTCAAACTAATTTTTTATCCTATTCATTATTGAATAAAGTTGAATTTAATTATAGTTATTAATGTAAAAAAAGATGTTTATAAAGTGCCTAAACAATCAAAATAATTTTTAATATTACATATAAATTTGTGTAACACTAATTTTCTATCTGTATTTTTTCCTTTAACACCTTATTACCAATTTTCATGAGATATTAGGATAATATTCCATGATATTGACCTACATAGTATGTTATGTATGAAAAAAGACAAAAAATGTACCTTCAAATATATTATTTTCTATAATGCTATTGAATATTAAAAAAATTACAATTATTAGTTATAAATTTTTTTTATAGATAGATTGGTTTTTTAATAATATTTTATCTTTAATTGTTATATAAGATTTAATTACTTAATTTTATTATGAAATGATTACACAATAAATATTTAATTAATAATAAAATAAAATAAATTACACTATAAATATTTAAGGTAAAGTATTTTTAATAAATTATTTTGTCACATTAATTAATTAGATGAATAAATCATTTTAAAAAGGTTATAAATTAAAATATTTAAATAAAATCTTTGGTTCTATTTTTCTTAATTCAAAATAAATAAAAAATGTAAAATTTACATTAATGTTATTTTGTAATAAATAATATTTTATTTAATGATTTTAAATTTAAAAATTATCATATCTTCTGAAAATTTATTTTTTAACATTAATTGATATCAGGTGTTGTCAATTAATTGATCAATTAATATTTTTTAATGATCATATTTACCCCAAAATTGATAAAACAATGTAACCATTGTTAGGGTCAATATATTCTTTTTAGAGGTAATTTAGATTTTATTAAAATTAATTTCCAAAAAACATGGAATTTATATTTTATAAATTTTATATTATATATATAGTGATTATGTATTCATTTTATAATAAATATAACATTAATTAGTTTTAATTTAAAAAATATTTAGGTTTGAAAATTACATAACTTCAAAATACAAAAATGGTAAAAGAATTGAATCGTGTAATTTTATGAACAAAATTAATAAAATGAACTTATTTTTTCATTAAGAGGTGTTTGGAGACCAAATAATCCCTCCCTTATTATGTGAATTAATTTTCTATGAACAAGATGCAAGTGATCACTACCAATAGTGAATAATTTTGAGTATTTACAAGAATACAACTCCTCCCCAACTATAAAACAGAACTCACTCACTTCACTTATATTCACATATAATGAAATTTTTATGGTCTTAATCCTACCCTAATCACCCCACAACTACACTCCCCTCATCCTATAATCTACTGTTTTGGATGAAATCCTACCAAGAATATTTTCAGTGAAATCATATCCAAAAAACCCAAAAAGGTGGTAATGTTATTCTTAGAGAGTCTATATTAACGTTCCTTCTCCACATCCAATGATTCTTTTTATATCATGAATATATGGTAACCTCATTTCTAGGAATATATTGATCTGTTTTTATGTTATGTAGAAGATTAATGCTTCATGAATCGATGAAATTTTTTTATCATTACCACATTTAATGGTTCAGAATAATGATTAAGTTATAGTTTATATATAATATATATGACATTTAAGATGTTATTATTATTTTTTTGAAATATTATATAACCCATAAACACATTCTTTTTATTTTGTGTGAATATGGTGTCATCACTCATGTGTACATTAGATAATCAACTCATGAAGTGAAGTGATTCACCACCCTTCATATAAAATGTATTATGGATGAGTTTAATAATCAAATGTGATATATATGGAATAAAAATGATATTTTAAAAATAATATATATTAATATATATATATATATTCCATAAAAGTTTTTTTCAAGATGACCATAAAATGGATAAAACGTTCATATGTACATATGACCTATCGTCTCTATAAACGGTGTAATATATATCTTGACAGAAAACAATTTGGATTAATATAAATAAATATATAATAAATATGTATTATATTTAAATAATTTTTTATATTATTGATATTATGAAATTATTTTTAAAAGTAGGGGAACATAAAATGACACATCGAAGCACAATAAAGAACAATGAAATTAACAATTCCACCAATGAAAACCATGAATTATTATTCATAAAATGGTGATAAATAGTTATTAAAAGATCATAAATGGTAATTTAAATATTTAAATGGTTCTCTAATATGTTAATAAAATTAAGAGAACCATTTTACATGGGGTTAAATTTAATTCAATTAAAAGAATGTGAAAGGTAAGGGATTTATTCTAAATTTCATTTCATTATGAAATATTTGTAATGTTATGGACCTAAATAATTTTATATTTTTTATATACAACCCTTTTTTACATCTAATATCATGAAAATATCATTATTTAATGTATTTGAAGTTTAAATTTTAATTACTTTATATAGTGGGATTTTAATTTAATTTTACCAAGTTGTGAATAATTGCATTACTCAATTTCTTTTCATTTAGTTGTATTAATTCATCATTTTTGTAAATATTATATTATCATGTTTCAAAAAAAATATGTGTATTTATTTTTTTGGTATATAGTTTTTTTATTTTTATCTATAATTGATATATTTAATAGATTCATTGGATGATTCTCAATTCAACGTTATGAGTGTTTTATGTGATTTTATCAAAATATAATTTTAATCAATGTTGTTTATTCTTGATTTTACATTAATATAAATTATTACAAAGATATTTACTAAAAACTTGATATTTTTAATCATTGTTACTAGAGAACTTTTTAAACCAATAGTAACATATTTATACTATGCTTGACATAAATATTTTTATATTTTTTTTAATAAAATCCTACTTAAAATATCACTTCTATTAATAATCTATTTTCTTCCAAAACCGTGTCTTCAAAATATTTTTTATCTAGTTAATTTATAATTTTTAAGCTTATTTAAAACTGGATTTTAATGTATTATTAATATTTCAAATATGTTTTAATGTATTGTTATTTTGTTTTTAAACCAATATCTATTTATATTTTATATAAAAATTAAGAGGAATCTTCTATTCCTTTTCTGAACAAGGTACATTATTCAAATTTTCATAGTGAATAGGGATCTTTCAAAAGAAGATTTTTAAAAAATAAATTTTCAATAAAGTGATTTTTCAAAATATTTCACAATATGAGTTTTTTATTTTCCACAAGAACTTTTAAATGATTTTTTGGGTTATTTATAATCCCCAATGAAAAAAACCTTTATAGTTACAATAATGGGTATATACATTAATACCACACTTATTCCTCCACTGGTTGGTTTATGATATTGTTTAGTGTGGAATGTTTGTAACAATTCATTTCCTTTATTCATTGTTGTAGAAAATAAATTTCATGTGAAATTTTTTACTTTCATTTTATTATAAGAGATCAAATTTAACCAAAATATCCATGTTATTTACCACGTATATTCATATTTTTTAAACTATATTTCATTTCTATATATGATTTTTTAACTTTAAATGTTATTTGATTGATCGGGAAAATAGTGGAAAATTTGTATTCGTTAATGCATAGGGATATTTTTTGTTCATTTATATTGATTCATGAATTAAAAAATTATTAAATGTAATAGGAATGTTGTGGGCCCAATTTAATGGGTTGGTCATAACATTATATGTCCCCTTGATCCCATAGTAGTTCCCTTGAACAAATGAGTTCAACTATCATTAGATAGGTTTGTACCTATTGTTCAAAATGAATTATTAATTTTTTGAATGGTAGTGTTATCTTGTTATAGATACTTGAATATAAATAATTTATAATCATCATCATTTAGAATCCATTTATTTTTATAAATTATATTTTCAAATTGAATAAATCTATGGATTTATTTAATCTCAATTTTTTAATACATTGATTGTATTTTCATTTTTTACCATTACATATTGACTATGACGTGTCCAATTATTTAAAAGGATAGTGTGCTAATTTATTTATCTGGACTCATTTGTTATATTCTATTTAGATTTATAAAGGAATGTGATCTTAGTTATTTACCTTGGAATGTTTGTTTATTCTTGTTGATTCAATATATCTTATATTTCACATATCCTTTTCTGATTAATTCATGTCACAGATATTTCGATACCATTCCATAAGATTAGATGAATATTAATATGATATATGTGCAAGAATATTCTATATATAATAAAGGAATTAGTTAAAAAAATAATGTTTCAATTTGGGTATTCAAATATAATGTTATAATAAATTATGTATATTGTTTACCAAGAATACTAATAAAAATTTCCCATCAGAATGTTATTCCTTATATCGTATGCTACTATAATTTTAAAAGGAAACAACATTAGGTTTATTGGGATGAATTATATACAGTTTATATAAATAAATGTTCAATAGTGTCCATGGAAATTTTATTTAAGAATACATTGATTTAGGGACATAACCATGATAAATAATTGGAGGAAAAGTATAGAAGGACACCCTGAAAATCTGGTAACGTAGAGATCATGTGTTGATAATCTATCATGATTAATTTTATTTTGAGGGAATCTTATGGAAATATTACCCATTGATTTATTATATGTCTTAGTGGAAGGATTGTATTAGTAATAATTTCATTATATTTTATAAACATTATTTTAATGGTATTTATAATCATTGGAGTTAATATGATCCTTAAATAGATTATATAAGAAGTCAAATATTATTCTTATACTTAATAATGATGATTGTATTTAATAACATAGTAAAATGTTTATTTTATGATTAATTTTATTTCAAGTATTTTGATTATATTTATTTGGGAATGTTATTGGAATTATATTGCAATAATTTATCAAAAGTAAAACATGTATTCAGGGTGAAAACCCATAATGTCGGGTAAGGCAGTGGGGCATGAACCCATGATTGAGGGATGATAAGAATTTCATACCTACAATTTTTATGCATTATGTCTAGGTTAATATGATATTTTTTTGATAAAATATCAGATAAATAAATATTAATTCGGAACTTGTGGTTTTATATTTAATTTTAAGAGATTAATTGGTTATATTAGACAGCTTCTTCTATCTATATTTGTTTTGGTAAATAATTAGAGATATAAAGATATACATTTCACTCTTTATAGATCATATAATCCGTTAAAATATAATTTTAGTGATTGACGCATTGAAAAATTTGTTTTTAGGATATTAATATTTTAGAGTAAGGAATGAAGATAAAATTGATTAAAGAACAACCACAAGATGAAATTCTTTTTATGAAATAAAAATACATCATATAACTATATTTCATTATAAATTATGATGTAAAGGTATTCATAAACATTAGGAAATTGATTTGGAAACAAAAACTATGTTCTCAAAATAAATTCAATGATTTTGATATGATTACCCTTAAAATTTTCAAAGAATTAGTGTTTTAATGCCCTAAAATTTCCATTTATCTGTCACATTCTTATTGCGATGACCTAAAACACACTATATAAATATTTAATCATTTCTTATATTTATATCTCTACACATTAAATTGATTTTAATATACATATAATCCAATTTATGTATTAATATATATACAAATCATGCTAACATATCTCTATAAACAAGAAAATGTTTTCTTAAAATTTTAATGATGTGGGTTTTTCAATAATGGTATTTCAAAATTTTAAAACATGAATTACAAATATGAACTTTAAATTTTGATGAAGATAATTATTTATGATGGGGATAATGTAAAAAAACATTTAAATGAATAATTTTATTATATATTATGTTACAAACAATAATTAGTTATCTTTCAGTGCACATAATGATAATATTATCTTTTGATTCATGCAACATTAATTTTATATTTCATTATACACATGATTGAGTTTTACCATACAATAATATAATGATATTGTTATTCATTTATATGATAGTTATATTTATGCCATTAGTATGAATATAACATATATGATTAATAAAATTATAAAAAAAATTAGATATCACATTCTTATTAGAAATATATTTATAATAAAGAAATATAAACAATTTAAATGAAAAATGATCGTTTTTAAAAAAAATGTTTTTTAAAGGAAGATTAATCATGCTTAGGGAGTAACATTTAATAATACATTTTTGCAAAATTTGATAGTATTTATCAAAATATAACCTTTATTTTTTTAAAATGGGATCTCAAATGATTTTAGGGTGATTTTATTATACTTTTCTATGAATTTTCATTTCTTGAGTAATATTGAAAATACTGAATATAAAATTAAAATTTAATTTTGATTTTAAATAATATCTAATATTAAATTAAATATATACTTTTTAAAAGTAAATGTAGTTCAATTATTCATGTATTAATCTAATATTGGAATTGGAATAATTTTCAAATTGAATTTATATATAAAGAATTTGTAAATTGTGTATCATTTTTACATTAAACACCAGCTTTCTTATCATAACATAATGATTTGTGTTCCTTGAAATTATGCAACATAAGTTAGTTGAATTTGGCCAAATAGATTTAATAATCAGATTCATCATTATTCATATTATCTAATAAGGTCACATAGATTTATTACACTAATGACTAGTTAAAATTATTAAAAATAATTATACTTATAAATGCCCAAATGTTGTTAATCATTGGTTAAACAGAGAATATACATTGTAAAATTATCCACATGTTTGTATAACACCCATTATCTGGACATATATATACCCATAAGGCCATAATAAAAATTTATATTTGTTATAATTATAATACTCTATGAATGTGACCAATATAATATGTTGAGTAATGAAAAAATACAAAAATTGTAACTTTATTGATTTTGATATCTAATAGCCAAATTAAGAAACAAGAGTTACATTGTTTGGTTATTATTATATTAGTTATATATAAATGAGTTTTTTATCCTATTATTTTTTTACTCTTGATATATTACATAATGTGGGTATGAATAAGTAACACAGATATTATTTAGTTAATAATAAAATATAATAAATGATATTAAAAATAGTAAAGGTCATGTTAATTTAATGTATCATTTTGATACATTAATTTTGTATATGAATATATTTTTTTCAATATTTAATATATTAATATATTAAAATCCATAACATTCATGAAATTTATAACATCAAATTAAATAAATAATGCCAAAATTTATGTTAATGTTTTTTTATAATAAATTATATTTTATTAAATGATTTTAAAAGGCCAAAAATCCTACATTCTGTGATTTGATTTTTAAATGTGATAAAATATAAAATATTATCCATTAATTTTCCAGTTTAAAATTTATAATGTACAAATTTTCCCCTAAATAATAAAAAATGTTGACAACACATTTAGGGTTAAAACAGTGTGTTTTTTAATTCCATGTTATTATGTTAATATTAATTTTCAAAACACGTGGCATTTTTTATTTTAAAAATGAGATATCATATTATGAATATTGGGAATACATTTTATAATCATTATCACATAAAAATTGTTTTAATGTGAAAAAATAACTTATGTTATAAATATAGTTACATTGATAAAAAATAGAAATCGTAAAAGTAGGGAATCATTGATGTTTGGGTACAAAAATATAAAAATGAAATAGTTTTGGCCTATTGGATGCTTTATTGACCAAATAAATCTATTTATCCCCTATTTTTCAATTTTTGATCCTCATGTGGTAAGGAAGACCACCCAATAGTGAATAATTTTCTCTATTTACATGAATTAACAACCTTAACAACAAAAGGAAACTAAGTAAATTTACTTCTCCTCACCTCTCAAGTTTTATAGCATGTTTAGAATCATCAATATCCCTAGAAAACCTACACCCCATCATAGAAGACTTATTTTTGTTTAATAAAAAGACACAATAAAGGTTGTATTGAACCCTTATGGTGGATGCCGAAGAAGTTCTAATTTTCTTGTAATTGTGTTTTTATTTTATTTCCTTTTACGCCTCATTTAATTCCAAATATAAGATGATATTTTTTAAATTTATTATAGAGAATATAATAATATTTTTTTATATTATGTGTAATTTCTATGACATCACACACATCCATCAAATTGGTTACTAAATCATCATTGGTATGTACTGTGGACTACTACCACACAAAATGATGTTATACATTTTCTCATTATCACCTTTCATAGTCTTTAATAATGACATATTTGTAGCATATATATGTGATATATTATATTTAGTATTTTATTATTCATTTTTATCTAATATATCTCAAATACCTTAATTCATTCCATTTTTTCAGAGTATGATATCATCACTAGTTTGTATGACTGACTGCGCCCTCCTGAAGAGATGTGATTCATTCACACATTACAAGGAATGTATTAAGGATAAGTTTAATAAAAATATTCTATTAATATAAAATATAAAGTCTAATTTAATGATAAAATATATATATATATTACATAATATTATTTTCAATATGACATGAAAATTTAAACATTTTTCATTCATACGTATGGTTATAGTCTCCATGAATGGTGTATTTCATTTTGTATCACCAAATTTAATGGATTAAAATAAATAAATATATAATGAAAATATATGATAATTATGTAACTTTTTAAATTATATAAATTGTTAAATAACTTTCTATTTAAGTGGATTAAAAAATAACAAGTTAAAACATTGTTGAAGAACAAGGTAATTTACACCAAAAATATCAAAATAAGGAATGATTGTTAATAAATTGATCATAATAAGTCAATAAAAGATCATATATAGAATAATAAATTTTAATATAGTTCTTTTTATATTAATAAAATAAATCAAACCACTATAAATGTTTTTAAATAGTGTTCAACAATAATGAAATGTAAAGTAAGTGATTTCATCGTGAATTCATTTTATTAACGTCAATTGTAATGTTATGCGCCTAATTTATTTTATTTGATGTACTACCCTTTTTAAGTTTTTTATTATGAAATATATTTTATTGAAGGTATTTTATATTTAAAATTTAATTACTTCATCTATGAGTTTTTGAAATAATTGTTACCATGATTTAATGAATTTTATAACCTATTTTTTTGTTTCTCTGGTACATTACATCCTCCTTGAATGTAATATTTTTATATTATGTGAAATAATTACTATTTATTATATTAAGTTGTGTTTAATTTTTTTATTTGTATATAAAATGATAAACATAATATATTCATTGGATAATTCCCAATAAAACCTTTTGATAACTTTTATTAAATATTACCCAATCTCATTTTAATCGATATTGTTTGTTTTTTAATATACATTAAATAAAATTATTTAATAATTGGATAATAAAACATTTAATTATGTATTAATCTTGTTTTAAATTATATTATTCATTTAATAGTACCATTTTTCAATATTTCATAGTTGAATTTTTTTAAATCATATTAATAAAATGTGACTTCATATCTCTTATTGGTCGGAAATATATTTTATTCAAAAACAATGTTTTAAAATAAATAAATATATTTGTTTTATACTTTTAAAAATTAATTATAAAATTTATTTTAACCCATTTTTTCTCTTTATATGGTTCATTCAAAGTAATCTTATTTCTTTAATAATTTTTTTCCTTTTTTCGATTATCAAAAATGTGAAAATATTCTTATTTACATTTTATGAACAAGGAAATTTCATATACTTTTAAAGTGAAAAAGTAATGTTCTTTTTTAAAATTTAATATATTATACATAATGGCCCACTATCATGAACAATACTTATTATAAGAAACCTTTTTATATTTATGGGGATATTTTAAAAGAAAATGTTTTAAAAATTTATTTTCAATGGAAATGATTTTTAAAATTCTTTCGAAATGAAATGCATATCTTCCAAAAGCATATTTTGAAGGATTGTTTATGTTATTTACATTAATCAATTAATAAAACCATTTATTATTATTCTAATGGGTAAATATATAGAAACCATCAATATATTCTCTTATAATGGTGTATTATCATTTTAACTGAATAATGTATTGATAATTAACTTCATTAATTCATTTTTGGATTCAATAACTATCACTTGAAAATATCCTTTTTCAAGAATCATTAAAAATATAATTTTCAATAAAGATAAATATTATTTATCATGTATATTTCTTTTCCTTAAACCATATATAATTTCTAAACACACTATTTTACATTGAATTTTATTTATTTTAATTCGCAAATATAGATAAATCTGTATCCATTAATCAATAGGTGTTAAGGAATATTGATTCATGAATTAAATCGACTATTCTATATATGAGTAATTTTTCAGTTCACAACTCATTCATAATGATTATCTCTATCTAAACACACAACCCTGATGGGAGGGATATAATGACCCCCTGAGTCCAACCTCAAGTGGGCCTCAGGATGGCGACTATCACTAGGGGTGTACAAATCCAACAATATGGGTTGCATTTTCCTTTACAAGGAAACGTGATTGGGAAATAAGATAAATAAACCAAAATAAACTCCATGATATATATATATATATATATATGAAAACAAAATACAATCACACAATTAATTAATTGATAAAACTCTTACAAAAAATATATTATAAGAGTAAATACTGAAAATAAAACTAAGCAGCGAAACTGTAGCTAGCACAAGTTCCTTTCTAGTAAAAACCAACACAGTCTCTATAATCCTCATGGAAACCTAAAAATATATTTTATATAAGTGGATTGAGAATAAAGTTATACTATATAAGAAAATAGAAGCCTCTCATGCCCAAGTGGATGGATCATTCTAATGCACCTGTGAAATAATAATAGATGAAAATAATAGATTAGAGGTAGAATAACCACAACCCCAACCTAACTAAGGCTATCTCACAAAAAATAACACAAAAAGTTATATAATATAAAATAAATAACACTGATGATATGGTACCCCACTCAACATTCCCAATAATTACACACTCCGACTAAAAAAACAAACATCCTGACAATATCACCTCTTTGGAATATGTCACATAACATCCATCCCATACAATTTTGGGATAACCCTCACAACACATCTCACCCTCACACACTCTGTAAACATATCACATCACATCATATCACATCACATCCTTACAACATGCATGTTATCCACACATAGAATCTCATCTAGATGACACATGGGACAACAAATCACAACTCATCCAAAAAACACCTAGGACCATACCTCACAACTTACCAGAAAACACATGGGACATTATAACCTTGAAGAGGGAGGAGTGAAGAATGGGTTGCCAATGATCCATCATCACACTAGGATATTTGTAAAGACACCCCCGTATGATTTTCGAAGAGTCATCACATAGTTCTCTACATGGGTTGAGTGCATATAGAAATCACAAGGAAAATAAAATTTGTACAAACATATATATAAATCCACACAAATTCTCCAACAATATTTCATGAAGACCACAAACCAACTCACAAGGCCCCCCATGTATGATAAAAATACTAAATAAAAAACCCGCATTAGTAGAATAAATGCTATAGTTTGTTTTTAGTCTTTGATTATCATTAGAACATTTTTTATATTCTCTGTTACGAACATGTTTCATTAAAACAGGTACAACTATATACATTCCATGATCATTAGTATCACCACCCATAACAACCAAGAACCCAAAACAATATATCACTTAGCATGTAGCTCAATGAAACATTCCTATAACCAAATACACAAACACATTTTATCATTACCCCACTTGGAAACCATATCATCCCCACTACCATCACAAAAATAAAATCTCAAACCACAAATTAAATATTTTTCCATATTTATGAAATTATATCTTTTCCAATTTCTCTTCATTAATATAGGGTGTTATCACACAATCAATTAGATCATGTGAAATCCCATCCATGAACTAAATATATGTTTATATCAAGATCTTAATGATGATATAAAACAATCACAAAAAATAGTATTTTAAATGAAATTCACTGCAATAAAATCTAGCCACCCATATACCTGATTTTCATCATGCAATTATCCGAAAAAACAAAAACAAAAAAAACTAATAGTTAAAATATCATAAAATACATTCCCATTCCCATTTAAATTCTATTTTAACAAATTAATTATCTTTCTTAATCATATGAAAACATGTCTATAGGATATGACAACAATAAAATCATCCATCATGATACACATAACCCGAAACAAAGGAAAAAAGATAGAAGGTATAAGCCTTTCATCAACATGCTGCACCAAAATAGGGGGTGTGTACAATAAGAAAATAATTAAGGGGTAAACTGGAACCATCTACAACAAAAAATTCTATAATGCCAAGGAATAGTGTTTTAAAACACCATCTATCAAGAAAAAAGAAGATGAAAATAATAAGGGTAAGATATTGTCCCTCGAAATATAAGATTCTAAACTAATGTGATATGAAATGGTTTTGATAACCATTAATGGAATATATCATTAAATCAACAATTTTAAATTTTTTAAAGCCATCCAGACTATTTTATTTGCTCATGATATGATTGATCTTAATTTTAAAGGATTTTAAAATAATTAATTATGTTATTAATGTGATCTTATTTTGTAAAAGATGTAAAAATGTAAATTCTGTAATATTTTTGAAAAACTATAAAATTATAGAAAAATTAAAAAATTCATGATGAGTGACAACCCTGATGAGTCACCTCTAGGATGACGCACTGGAAAGATGATTCATCTTCAGCAAGAGCCACCTATAGAATGAGGAAAATTCAAAATGAGACACCACTTGGATGAGAAAACCCAAGGATGAGCCATTACCATGATGATCCACCATCTAGATGATCCACATCCAGGATGAGTCACAATTATGATAATGCACCTACAAGTTGAGTCATTACCAAGATGAGTCACCACCAAGATAACAAACTATTAAAAACCAGTAAATATTTCAAACAGTAGAAATGATAGGCTATTGGAATCACTCACAATTGGAAAACAAGAAATTTGTAAAACTGTTGGAATGACACACCATTAGAATGAGTCACCATTAGAAAAATAGAAATTATTAAAACTATTGGAATGAAACACTGAAACAAAGACTCATATTATGAATACTACAAATTTGGAAACCTACTGGATTGAAACATTAATTGAATAAGTCAACATTGGAAAATAAGAAATTTGGAAAACTATTGTAATGGCACACTGTTGAAAAAAACTTAAATTTGGAAAACTATTTAAATAAAAAAACTCTTGAAAAACCAGAAATTTTGATGTCTTTAGGAATGATACATCTTTGAAATGACACACACATCCCCAAAACACTACAGAATCACCCAAAATACCACAAATATCATATATTTCGTAATGTAATCGATGATAAGGATTGGGTTGTTAGACCAGATACCTCTCAAACTATTCTCAACCTATAGAATTTAAAGCCACCCTAGATGGAATAATAGAACATTTTAAAAAACCATCAATCGAGATAAATATCAATGATCCCATTAATTAAGAAAAAAATCAATTATCCAAACCTGTTATCCCAAACTTCCACTAATATAAACAAAAAAAATACATCTATGAACATTGGAAGGAGGTAATTCATTCATCTATGTCTGGAAATTATCTGATTTAGGAGTTAAGGACTCACGCACATGGGTTTAGTCACATAATAGTAAAATATATCCTGAATCAGAATTATTTCATCCATTTTTCTCATGTTGTAACATCATCAAACATCACACATGATACATAAAATCAAAGGGATAAAAAATATCTCATAAAACACTAAGGTATGAACAACACGTTAACATGATAACACATAAGAAAAAACTTAATACTACTATGGGTACCAGGATCCCATCTTCATATCATGATACAATGTACCCTCCTCTAGGAAAGCATGCTTCCACAACACACAAACTTGGGGAATGGTCCTTCCTCGTTACACCTTTTCTTGATGGTCATGGATCTCTACTGGATACTCAAAGAATATCCATTCATACTATTATCCCACTCTCCACAAACAAGGTCATGGTAATCGTCATGAAGTTATCTATAAAGCATAAAGTCATGAAATCCATTGTGAATCCTTCTGATATATAGTGGAAACACCACCAAATATTCCACCTCACCAACACACCCCACAACCTCAAAAGAACCAATAATCATGGGAGTGATCATACATTCCTTCCTGAATCTCATCTACCCACATTTAGGGGAAAATATCAATTTAACATGGTCTCATACATTGAATAGTATGGGCCTCCTCATGTGATTAGCCAAAAACTTATTCCATCCTTCTGCTTCATTCAACCTCTCTCAAACTGATTTATCATTCTCTATTATTCTCCACACCACCTCATGACCCATAAATGTTGCGGCACCGACCTTTATCTAGCACAATAGAGAACGACATGACCTTTCATACAAAGCCTAATCTGGAGTCGGGAAAATAGAAGAGAGATAACTATTTTATTGAAAAAATGAATAAGGGATGGTATTGGGACCATGATCTACCAAAGTCTGTGATGCATGCATGTAACATATGCACTAATGTATGGATGATTCGTTCCATTTTTTCATCTATATGAGGGTGAAAATTAGTTCTGAGGCATAAGTGGGTAAAACAATCATGATGCAATCTCATCAAGACCCATGAGGTAAAACATTCATCTCAATGTGAGAAAATAGATCTCATAACCCCATATAGCTTCAATGGTTACTCTACCCACCTCTTATCCAAAGATCCCTCTGTACCCAAATCATTGACCTCTATGATGTGATCTAATTTATTCAATCATAACATGAACTACTAGATAGAATCACAGCCTCTCACGTTTTTTTGGTAACCCTAGGATTAAATCCATCCATAGGTCATACCATTTCAACTAGTGAACATCATAGGGGTGAAATAAACCACTCAGAAGATGAATCTCAACCTTTACTTGCTGGAAAACTAAGCACATGGGAACAAGTCACACCATTTCATGTTTCATCTCGGGCCACCAAAACTACATCCTCAATCCATTGTAAATTTTAGAAACCACTATTTGTACCAGAAAAGGTGATATGTGAAACACTTGAAACACTCCCTATGGTATCACTACCTAAAACAACATCCTCCCATGATACAATATCAGGTTATGTCCATCCTCTAACCACCACTCTAGAGAATCACTATAACCATCATGATCACAGAACACCTCTACCTCTATGTTTCTCCACTTGGACTCTTCCATTTATTTGATTAGATAATATTGAACTCTTATCTGAAACAAACATCCTCTACCACCATCATCCATTATGTCTAATTATTTGGGTGTCCACTCTTCTATCACTCTCTATAAATCCACAGCTTCCCAAAAAAACATACATATGTGATGTTATTTTAAATGAATCAGCCAAAAAATCCCCCTTAATGGGGTGTATGAGATATCAAAATCATTGTCTTAATGAATCTACATCAACCTTGACTTCCATAGATTCATATCACACTATTAAAATACATACCTCAAACTCATATACTCTGTGAAAACTAAAATGCACTCCTCGAAGATGTAATGTAGCAACAACATTAAAACAAAATAAAATTCTTATAGAAATAGATCATTACTATGATAGTTAAGTTCATGATGGAATAACTTCATAGACCCATATGAGATCACATCCTTCCAATGCATTAGGATTCACCCTATATCCCAATGGTAGGCATCACAAAAAACCTCAAACAATATACCCTCCTGTGGAAGTTGAAGATCTAGATCACCCAATAACATCCCCTTTAAAATGATGAGTGCTTCTTAACACTAAATAGTCTACAGAAAATGGTTGGTATTTAATGGTAAATGATTTCCAAAATTCTTAAAATTGAGAGAAATTGGGCACAAACCTCTGATAATAGCCAATTAGACCTGAAATCATTGAACATCTTCAACATTCCTAGGTTCTTTCCAAGAAACAATGACCTCAACCTTTGTTGGTTCAACTATCACACTCTTTTGATACCCAACATTTATGAGAAAAAACACCTCACATGTTCAAAAATGATAATTGGACCAATTTATATAGTTCAAGTAGCACCGAAAAAACATACACGATAGATCAATTATTATCAACTTGATCCTCTTCTAAAAATGAGAAGATCAGAATATCATTGATGAATATGGAAAATATAATTTCCATGTACTCATGGAACATTGGGTTCATGAGCACAATGAACATGGATGATGTATGAGTAACACCGAACAACATGATTAAAAATTTGAAGTTTTGATACCTACATCTGAATATAGTCATTAGGATGTCACCATCCTTCACCCTAGACTAGTGATATCCAGGTCGTAAATCAATCATTGAAAACCATCTTTCCCCTCTCAAATATTCAAAAATATAATTGATCCTTGGATGTGGTCAAAGGTTCTTGATTGTATATGGATTAAACATCTGATAGTCTATACACAATAGTAGACTACCAGCCTCATTTTGTGTAAAAAATTGGAGCACACTACTGTGACATACTAGGCCTTCAAAAACCCCTCTCCATCAGATCATCTATCTGAATAATCTATTCCCACATCTCAGAAGGATCCATAAAATAACATATTGAAATTTGATTTTTTGATGATGTGACTATATTTATTTTTTATGAAGTACAATGTACATGGAACATTATATGATGAAGTAAATTGTAAATTATTTTTTATTATAAGGGAGTTAATTTAAGGAATAATGGTTGAAATATATTTTCTAAATAATAGATGATAATATCATCTCATTATATTAATTTATGATAACTATAAATTGATTCAAATATTTAACCAATAAATAACTTTGTAATATTTAATTATGTTATATAGATATATTATTTATTTGGAGATAATTTTTATGTTGACCATAGAAGAATACAATATCAAACCAATATAATATTTGGGTTTTAATCCTCGTCAAATGGATTTTGAAGAATTATAAGGTTAGATATTTATTAAATGATTTAATTTGAATTTTGGTTTCAGTTTTTATAAATTAAACATTAATATTTATAAATAAGTGACATTATATTATCTTTTGTATCAATTCAGATTATGATTAATTTTATAAGATATGATGAATATATATTTTTTCCCTTTCTTAATCTTATAATATATTAAATGCTAATGTTATATCTTTATGAATGAATAAAATATGAGATTGAGTGTTAATTGTTTATAGTAATGTATGTGATAGATGTTCAAAAACATCAAATTTCCTAACCACATAATGACATTGTACTTTTATATTGGAACAAAATAATGTATATATATTTTACCACGTTATCTATCATGATTTTAAATAAACCCCAAATGTAAAGGAAATCGATCACGAAATAAAAAAGACACCAGATTACATTTTTTATAATTAATTTATTATCTTAAATATCATATTCTAATTTCTAGTTTTTTGAAAACAGAAATTCCAATTACTCTATTCTCTAACACACTCTATAATTCAATGGATTCTACTATTTAACCCCATTTTTAAATTTTCACATCCAACTAATATTCCCTTCATTAAATAACATGATATATAGGTCTTCTTGTTAAAATCAGTTATTCCAATTTCCTTTTTTCAAAATGATTATTTAATAGTCATTTTTTATATAAATTTCAATAAATAGAATTATTAAATAAATTAAAACATTTTCCATTCATGATATTGTGTTTCATATTCTACTCATAATAATTAACATTTGAAATACAAATTTTTAAACACTTTTATGATGGAATGTATTGAAATTTTATGATGCAATTTAATCGATGGAGGTAGATTCTAAAACCATCAAAATTTAGTGTAAAACAATACTATACACTATGGCATATTTAAAACCTGACACAAATCATTAAGTTAATCATGATATACTATAATTATATTAATATTTTAATTTTATATGCATAAAAAATTCATTAAACTAGTTATGTGAGTATTATAATCCACTTTAACAAAAAAATGTATAGAGGATTTGTATAATGATAAATTATTTATTGATAAATAATAAATATGTAATAACCTTTTTATAAAGTATCTTCATATCACCAAAAAATGGATTAATCAAAAAAAATATTTTTATAACTTTATTGAGTGATTTTAATTATTAATTAATACATCATTTAAAAAAACAATTTACTAAAATTTATATACTTGTTGATATAAGTATATCATATTTATCAAAGGGTAAAATATTTTCATTCTTCTAATATTGAATTTTCAGGGATTTTTTAAACAAATTGATTTCATAGAAAAAATTTGTTCCATATAATGATTTCAAAAGTAAGTTTTTTGATAATTATTTAGTAAATTTTGATTAAAAAGATTCGAATTAATTTTATTTAAATAAATATTACTCAAAAGTTGGATATAAAATTAGATTTATACATAAAATGCATGTTTATAAAATACTATTTTTTGAACGTGTTTCAATATTATTTGAATTGTAATTTATTCCACTTATATGAAAAATATGTAATAAAAGGGTTTTTGTATTTCAAAAAAAATTAAAATCTTGATAATAAGTACAATTTTTTTTGTCATTATGAAAAGAAACATTGGTAGTAATGTTTTTCCTATGCTTTGTGTAAAATTGGATGAACATTATTAAAACTATGGGATAATAAATTGTGATAACCAAAAAATGAATTTATAAAATTGGGAGCATGTTATTCTAATGAAATCATACATATTTATAATATATTGTAATTTAAATCCACTTTAATTTTATTTGTACCCTCACATGATCTTATGTAATGAATGTAAACAAATTTCACTCTATATGATTTATTATCTCCAGTAATTTATCAAAGTGATAAAAATGTAATATTTAGTTGTAAATCATTATTTGAATTAAAATTTATTTTCAATATGGTAATTTATTTTTAATTTAAAATATTGGAATAATTACCCTAAATTATTACATAATTCCGCTAAACTTCTTATTCATGTAACTAAAAAATAATGTAAATTATTTAAAAAAAATTAAAAAAAATAAAATTTCAATTCATTATTTTATTTCGAAAATGTTTTATATACACATTCCATTTTATTTAAATGTTTATATTTTCTATTCAAATTCCATTACTATGTTTATATCATTAATTTCAAAATAATTCGGTATATTGGAAAATAAATTTAATGGTGTATAAGTCCAAATAATATTTTATTAAATAGTTATAATTCAGTATAAAAATAATATTATTTATGTGAAATTTATTTGGATGATAAAATCATCCATTATTCACTTATAGGTAAATATTTTTTACTGCATGTTTTTATAACTCCTAAAGTGTAAAAATATTGATTTTTGGTAGTAATCATATGGTTTAATATGGTGTAAAATTTAAAGATAAGGATAAATCCATCATCTAATAGTATTAAAATTATATTAGATGGTAGTATATAGGATCATAATCATTCTATATTTTAAATATTTCCATTTTAGGTAATATTAATCAAAATATTAATTTATATTAATTTAATAATTTATATAATTATATGGGTAATCGTCCACCCCCTTATAAAATGGTATATACTCTACTATCATCCTCAGAACATTTTAGAGATCTAGTTAACTGATGCACTAAAAATGATTATTCCAATACTTTCCAAAAATATCATAGTCTTCTCAGTCTTACGAAAAGTCCAATCCAAGAATTCTGAATGTGTAAGGAAAAGAGGCTATCTAAGGATTGGACAAAAGTCCTAACTAATCTCTTTCAGGATTACTTATTATTCTACCTCACTAAAGTATTCTTCATACATGAAGATATTATAACATAAATAAATCCAAAATATTTAAATATTACTATTTTTAACAAACCCCTTTTCAACCCCTTCTTCATTAAATGGAAAACAAATCCATTATTCATGTATATTTGCAGACTACCACCATGAGAAATTATATAACATTATTCCATAACTACGTATCATTGATATTAGTAATAGAAGATTTAATATATATATATATTTGATATCTGTGAATATTTATCATTATTGAAACATAATATATCATTTATTTTATTATCCTTCCATTCATGGAAAAATGATAATATCATTTATGGATATAATTTTATTACCATTTCTTGAAGCAATTTGATCCATTTTACATTACATTGTCAAATGGAAATTTATATGGATGAAAGTAATAAATAAATATGACATTAATAGAATTATAATTAATCATGAAAATGTATCATTTTTTTCTAAAATATTTCATTTCTACACAATAGAAAAGTTCAACATCATGTGTGGGAATAAGAAAACTTTTCCCTTCATGATACAACATACGTAATTTTTCAAACTCTCCACCAATGGTTGATTATAAAATTGTATTAAATTTATTAAAACCTATTTAATTTCACGAATTTCATAATATTAAATATAGGACTTGTACTCCATTGACCACAGAGAACCTACTAATGATTTTTTGGGATTATGAACCAAAATTCATTAAAATGCTCTTTGTAAACACAACTGATTAAGTATAAAAATAAAATATGGTCATGAATTGCATAAAATGTGTAAATAAAATACAATAAAAATGAATAAATTTCTTAAAAAAGAAAATAATTAATATATTATTATTATAGAGGGATTAAATATTATACGATGTGAGATTGAACTTATAGTAACCTATTTTTCATTAAATATTTATTTTAAAAGTTTTATCATTTTTATTTGATTTCATATTAATAAATTAGTTAATTTAAATGATCAATGACTATTCATATATAAATTTTAAAATATATCAAATGAAACATTCTTATAACATTGAATTTCATAACAATACATAAAGAATAACCATCATGTAAATTTCTAAATGAATTAAGTTTACTAATGTTGTAAAACGAAAAATTGTATTAACTTTTAAAATAAGAATCAAATATTGTTTTATCATGTATTTTCATTTATTATAACCATAAAAATTGTGTGTGCTATGTTTTTAAAATTAAATAATTTTAATTTCTTTTTGTATATTTTAATTTCTCATAAAATTTTCAAGATATATGGATACATGTCCTTATTTTAATGAAAAATTTATTTTTATTTTATTATTGATTCAAAAAAGTATTTCTAGGGAATTTGATGAAACTGTGAACTATAAATATCTCTCAATATACAGTACATGAGAATTAAAGATATAGATTGGCGATATTGATAATTTTTATATGACTTTTTATCCCAACACAACATATAAAATGGGTGACCATAATATATATCTCCAATGAATTGGGTAATGAACACTCTTGTGATATAAAATCAGTATATAGTTAACTAGGGAGGATTCTCAAATGGATTTAGATAGAATCCATTTATTTCTTACATTAGTTAACCTATGATAAGAATATATTTTTTTATGATTCCTACAGGGATTTTTATTTGGTGGATATATATTTTATTGGCTTTCATCAAAGGATTTCTTCCATATTGATGTGATATATTTTATACAACTAATTAATAATGTGAGAAAGGATAATATTTTATAAGTTTTCTTGATTGTATATAGACTAGTGGATTTTATTATTGAATAACCTTAAAGGATATTTTTTTATCCCATCATTTCTAATGTTTCTCACAGTGAAAAAATATGAGAAATAACTATTATGAATTCTATGTCCAAATAAAGTGTATTTTCAGGAATGATACAACCGTGTTACTCAAATATAGTTTTTTTATTATAATGAGAAAGAATATATTAAAAGGAAAAAGGACCCCAGGGGAACACCCAAAATGTATCACAGTGGCCTAATGTTGTGAATACTAAGTGAATCAACGATAATAATATGATTGCAGCCTTTTGGGATGGATACAACATAGCCATAAATAAGAATATATTATTCTCATCCTCATACATGTGTGATATTATTTGATGCAAAATTGCCTTCATTACACATATGATTGATAGAGATTCCATGAATAATTTTTATTTTTCATTACCTGACAAGATAGCATAGATACCACGGTGTGTTCGCATTCCCTTGAAGTAGGTGAAACCATGTATTTAAATAAAATACAGTGAAAAATTACGATTTATATTTTTGTTGAAGAATATTTTCAACATGTTATAGTCTTCTTAATATGTCGTATTTTTTCTAATTATTATCTACAACTCTATGATAAAAAATTCATTAGAATGTAGGATTACATCAACTATTTTCATAATACGTGTCATTAGAGGCAGGTTATATTATCTGTCATTATAAATTGTTTAGGAAACTGAAGTTGGATTATCATAATAAAATATGGATATCTCAATCTACAAACAAATATTGGGGAAGAATGTTTTGGGGACTATAAAACAATTTTCAAAATGATGTTATTACTCACAGGACACATATATGCACAAAAATACATACCTCACTAATGTTTTCCACAATGATTGGCCAACATTCATTTACTAGATCCATAAATGAACCACCATGACTAGCACAGAAAAATATCATGATTAGGATGTGGTATTGTATGGAAGGGGAAGACCATCATGAGAAGACCAATAACGGTGGAAAATTCCACTGGGCTTCCATGGAGTAAATATGGAAATCCCCATTCAATTTATTTAGTGTTGAAGTATATAATACTGAAAAGTAGTTACAAAAGAGTCTTATAGAATCTATATTAATTTATGAGAATTTATTGTGTATATTGGTGGATATTCATGAAGGGAAATGAGTGTACTAAAATATTGTTGTGATGATATGTAAATTATGAATGTTTTTACATATTTCGAGAAGCATTTCCAAAAAAAATATAACTAATAATTATTATGGATAAATATATTTGATGAATTATTTTTCGTCATGAAGGAATATTTTGATAGAGATGATATTTTTCATTAGAGGATTTATAAGTGATGTTAATGATCCTATTGTATCATGAGTAAACAATGAAGGGGTGATTTATATTGATGATTTCAATTGAACATCACCAAAAAATTTCATGAAGTGAAGATTTCCAAAATGTATAAGTGTAACAATTAAATATTTATGCTATTTTAGGATTAATATTTTAGGATATGGTTATGATATTTTAGATGCATCATGGAAATTTTATATATAGTAACTAGGTGGATAAATTCATTCAGATCAATTTGTTATCCCTATAAAAAAATATGTGTTCACTAATAGAAATGAATATGTTTCTAGAAAATGGTGATGGGTGGTTAAATAGGAATATCAAATCCCCCCCACAGATATTCAATAATTTTTTCTCAAACTTATATCTCAAAATTTAATTACATTATTTGAACATGTTCCTAATATTCATACAACAATGCCTAATAAACAAACAACTGAGAAGGGGAAATAAGCTATCATGATTTAAATTTGAAATTTTTTTAATCATCAAAATTTTCAATGAAACAATTCAAATTGTATATATTTATTTTCTTATTTTAATGTTACAATGATCTAACTAACCTCATTTCATTATTTTCAATGAAAAAATATAATTTCATTCAATTGTGACTTACCATGAACAAAATTGTTTTAACTCATAAGTAAGGTGTAATATAAATGGATTTATGATCATATATCAAATAAATTATAATTTCCATATGGTGGAGTCTGTTATCATATATTTAACCAATAAAGAAACATGTCATGTGTAATAATGGGGGATTTGAGTAATGTTTACAATTAATCCCAGGATATATATATATAGGTATTGTTGGTAAAAAAATAATTTCTAATAAAATTGTGTTAACCTTTAAAAAATAATGTTTGATACTCAAAAATAAATCTCAGTGAAAATATGACCCATAATGTGAAATTAAAAATTTAACATTGACATAATGTAGGCTATGTAATAAGAAATATAAAGAATAAATAATGACACCACATTTTTTAATTTTTTATCTTTTCTAATGTTTTATATGGCACAGTTAGTACACCCCTAAACATACCTGGTTTAATCCCACCACGAAACTAATTATTATAAATATACCAAATTCATAGGTTTAGATAAATATGATTGTAATGCTCATGAGAAAACCTAATTATTTCTAGAAGTTTTATTTTATTATTTGTTTTAGGATTGTTAAATAATGGGACATAATAAAATATAATTATGGACCTATTCATACAAATTTTGATACAACAAAATATTTTCTAAAAATTAATGAATTATTTTTGTAAATCTGAATAATAAACCACAACTAATTAAATGAAGATAATTATAAATAAAATGGGTGAAGTAATGGATATTATTTTCATGTAATGTGGCTATACACAATAAAATTATTTCCAAAAAAACTATTAACATAATGATGTATAAATATTATAGATAGGTCTACTGGATAAGGGATCAAAAAACCTAAATCATAATAAATTTTATATTTAACAATCATATCATCAATAATATACAATGAATTTTCATAAGTTAGCATTCTCATGTTTCTCCCATTATATATGTATATAGAAAATTAAATGACGTGTGTCTATAATAATTTAGTGAAATTGAATATATAAATAAGATAATAAATTATTTATCTACAAGAAAATAAAAAAATGTTCCAATAAATTCCAAATATATAAAAATATCAAATCAAAGGACTACATTTTTTAAATAAATAATCTAATTCCCAGAAAGAAATCATATGTAAAATCAACTACCTATGATTTCCCAACCTAATTCAATCCCCTTTTTACTAATCTTATCACATTGAAAAGTAAATATTAAAAATGGTAGCTTGAGTTTAATAATAATTATAATCCTATTTGATAAAAAATAATGACTAAATACATTTTAGTAATGAATCGTTGTCCATAAAACTATAAAAATTGATAAAAAAATTATGTTAGTAAAAATTACTAGTTAAATTGATTTCTCACTCCCCTTTTCACAATTATGATATTCATATTTACTTACACAACTATTTATTCCTTCAATACTATAATAAAAAGTAAAAAAAATATCAATGCACAATTTCTGTTTAATAAATTAAATGATTATATAGAAACATAACCAAAAAACTAAAATAAAGAATTAATATGAATCCAAAACTAATTCTTCAAAAATAAAACAATAAATTAATATCCTTGAAATAAATAAAATCATGGGTTTCCACTGTAACTCAACTTAATTGTGTTCATTTTTTATATCTATACTATTTTTGACAATTTTTATTTTAGAATAATGTTACTCCTTCATGAATGATCCATGGTTTAAATTAAATCAAATGTTCAATAATATTACTCAATTTTTTAAAAGAAATCATACTGAAACAAAATTTTGGTAAACAAATTGATAGCCTGAGAGATTTACTAATTAATTATTGTTTTTTTGGAATTGGTAATATTTTTTTTAACATATTCATTGGTTGAGCATAATAACATCAATATAAATCAAATTTCATTTAGTCATTCCCTTAACAACATATTTTATTCTTATATTTATTTTATTTTTATGATCTTCATTTATTCTCAAAGCTTCATCATCACTAGCATACTTTTCCTTTTAAAGGAACTCAATATTTTAAAGGATTTTATCTATAAAATATTTAACACATGTCTTCTACTCCCCTTATTCTTCTTCATGCAATGATTCTTCTTCTTTATCTTTAAAATCTATGAATTTTTTATCATGTGAAAAATTAGATTTATATTATTTGGAATAAAAATTAAGATGTACCATAGGTTTAAAATTATGATCATTTTTTATTTTTTATGCTTCATCAATTTTAACATTTAATTAATATATAAACTCAGTCATTACCTTAGATTTATCATCTTAGTTGGACATCCAATCTAGGTCATTAAATTAATCATTGAATGATTCTCCCATTCCAAAGAGGGGGTTCTTATCTAAACTATAGTGTGGTCATATAAACATTTTTTGATTATTTTTATATCATCTAAGCCCTTTAATTTTATTTTATATTTGATAAAAATTATATGAATGCTATCAATTTTAATCATAGTTTTGATTAAGTGATTAATCCTATCATCAAAGATGGATATGAATCCATGAAGACCAAATCACACAAAATGAATAATATAGAAACATAGTGTAAAATAAAAATAATAAAATATGGGATAGAAATAAAATTTAATAATATACAGAAACAATGAAATATTATGAAACGGTTCTCATAAGTTCTGGAAAAATATTTCTGATCCCATAGAGAATTAATGATTCTACATGGTTCTGTATATTCTGATGAAAAAATGGATTGATAAAATATATGAATTATTATATTGTATAATTTTATTTTTTAGAAACACTATGAAAGATGAAATCACATAAAGTTTTATGAATGAAAACATTTTCCAAATAATGAAAAATATATGGTTATGTAAAGTATATTTAAATGTAGTCAATTATGAGATGGGATATTGGGCCTAAGAAGAAGGTAAAATTTCAGACTCAATACATGATTGCATGAGAGATGATACAAAATAATGAGTGTTACTAATTAGTTCCTCAAAAATAAATATTAAGATCATCATCTAATTATACTGTATGTGGTCATAAAAGAAAATATTTTTTAAATTAGTGAATATGTTAAAAAATTTAATATAAAAGGTTTATCTTCTTAAATAATCTATCATATTATGTTCAAGTTATACTTATAATTGATAGAAAGATTTAAAATATTTGATGATGCAACATAATGTTTAATATAATATATCTCACACTATTATAGAGGTCCAACATACTGGATATAATATTATATTTCTAATGGGATTATTTGTTTTTATTGATAACTACCATAGTCAGAGAATGATTCATTTTTAAACACATTATAATTGAATATATAATTATAGTGTAATATGTATTACTAAGACTCACCTAGACTATATTATGTATTATGTAAGCACCTAATGAATAATCTAACAAATAAAATTACATTATGGTTTTTTATTTTTTATTTTATTCTTGTTATAATTTAATTTATATTTGAGTGGATTGAATTCTAATTCATTACATAGCCTAATTTCAATATAATGGAATATTAAAATAATCCACTAATAATTGAAATTTTTACCATTAATTTTCATATTACTAAACATATCAAATAAAAAAAATACCATAACATGGATCCCTATAGAAAATCCTCAAAATAATAAAATTGATAAATTTAGTTTTATTAATAGTAGAGTTATCCTCAAACCCGATTTAAAACAAATCACAGAGGGAAGAGTATAATGTTAACAATTATTCAATGAGATGTTATAGAATTTGTTGATATAGAGAGAAAGAAAATTCCACTAAATTTGAAAATTATACAAGCTTATTATTCATATAATTATATTTATTTAGATGAATAACCATATACACTCATTCATATGTATCATATATTAATAATAGTAATAAAAATAAATATAATGTATGAATTTAAAAATATAAAATATTTATTTATGTATGGTGGAATTACACACAATTATATATATTCATTGTTGAAGAAATGTGGCGAGATAATGCTGATTACTATATTGTAAATCCCAAATGGATTTTTTTGTTAAAATTGAAGTGGAATTTCAAATACTATAAAGAAAAATTAGTTTCCAATAAGAAATATATCATTCCCTATTTGATAAGCAAAATCATATTATTTCTCTTCTATAAATCAGCAATAATCAGGTGACCTAGCTATATTCACAAAAATCATGGTCATGATGATAAATATGATTACACTACCTTAATTGAATAAATAGTAGGAATGACATGTCATATTAAACATGTTCGTAAATCTTAAGATGATTAAAATTTTTACATGATTACTCAAACCATGATAGATATAAATTGAATAAACAATGTGGATTTAAAAAAATGAAATAACGGAGGTGTGTGTAAAAACAAAAGAAATTGAAATTAATTAAATAAAAATCTATTATTCAATTCAAGAATAAAATATTAAATTTTGAGAGATCATGAATAAAAACATAAATTAATGGATGATTAATTGATTAATACATAATTAAAGTGTATATTAGTAAATAATATATTGAAAAAAATCATATAATTCCTAAATAGGGATATATAAATCAATAAAATTCATATCAAGTATAAAGAAAAAACATCACAAAATGTATGGATAAAAATGATATTATTTAAATAAAAAGAATAAAATTTTTCTACTAATAGTAAAATTTGAATTTGAAATTTGAAGATGTTTAAACCTAGAAAAATTGAGGATTAATATTTTGACAGAAGGGATGAATTGGATATATCTCGGTGAATAACATCCTTAAGAAAATAGAAATCATGAATCCTTATAACAAGTATACATTAGTTTTTAAAATATAGTTTCTATAATAAATATATAATATATAGTATAATAGGTTATTATTATTGGTTTTTATTTATGGGAAAATCTTAATAATGTTTGATTAATAGATAATTAATTTATACAAATAACGAACCATAGTGTAGAATTCATTATAAAAATTTAATCAATTATAGTAATATAAAAAAGTGGAAAAGTGGTGATAAAAAAATTAAATTATTATAAAAATAAAAAAATAAAATGTCTGGAATTTATTCGCAATACTATTTTTTAATAAAATAGTGTATGACAATAATCATAGGGATGTATACCTTTGATGAAAGGTAACATCAATTTAGAAGATAAAAAAGGAAGAAACATAACTCATTTTGAAATTTTATTTGCTGAAAATATTGAAATGTGACTAATGAATTCTAAAATGTAGTTATTTCTAATGTTTATATATATATAAACAATTTTTTTTAAAAAAATCATAATCTATGATTGGGGCTAATTATATTTTTATATGAACACTTTCTAAAAATAACATTTTTCGAATCATCTAAGATATGGTATGAAAGATAAAAATGAATTCTTGAACCCTATATTGAATATTTCAAAAATAAATTGGTATGCTATTTAATTATGTGATAATGAAAATAATGTTTTTATTAATAAAATTCCATGATAATCCAATATTTAAAAGGATTGAAGTGTCACAAAAAATGTTAAATACCAAGTGGAAACCTATTAAAAAATTATGATCCAACCATCTGATGAAACTTTAAATCCAATTATGAGAGAAATATTTCATGAATAATTATTTTCTATTTTTCATATTAGTAATTTCTATTTGATTACAATTAATGTTTTCTTGAGGGACCTACCAAAACATAGGGTGATATAGAAGTTATTTGGTAAACATTCTATATGTGAAATGGTCTAACACTCTCATAATAAAGTATATATTCAGTCCAAATATTTGTTTGGGATAACTAATATGGTCTTTTTTTAAAAACCGCAACCATAGTAAACTGGAATTGGTGACAAATTTTATTATATTTTAATAAAACAGCATGAATATGATCATGAAATACTAAATTGCTTAGTATTCTGGGTAATGTAGGTACATACATTATTCTGATTTTACATTTAAAAACAAAATTCAAATATTTTTTAGAATATCAAAATTTAATTTATTATATTATTGAATATAATTTATCATAAAAATTACAAAATTCTATAATAGGAAACAATATAATGGTGATCTCAAATTATCATTAAGGTTTATATATAATTTATTCTATCATGAATAAATAATCTTAATATACAGGTAAAGGTAATTAATGGAAGATATATTACATTTAAATAATTGCACTAAAATGATTAATATGCAATTCCAAATAAATAAAAAAATATTCTATTTAATCAATCATAGGACTATCATAACATGATAAGGAATAATCATCATTACTTAAAAAATAACTGAAAAAAAACCATTTAATCCATAAACTGAGAATCAAATGCTTGTAGAGATGATATCTTGGTGAAAATAACATGTATATTAATTATAGAATTCTCAATGATTGAAATGATTAATTATCCAATGTCACGATCATGGGTATAATGAAACCAATACTATTAATATAATTTTATAGATAGTTTAAAATTAATTGGTAGGTATACACCAAAAATCCCATTTAATAAATTTTAGTAAAAATAATACTCTCATGAGACTATAAATGCATCATTTGGAAATATACAAATAGGATTCACAGATATCAACACCTCCCCGACATTCCTCATATATCGAATGATTGATTTAATCATATATTGAAGGATCAATTTAATTCATGAATAATATGTTATATCAAAAAAATTACATAACAAGTAAGGAATATTTATTATCATTAATTTTCCTAGACAATAATATAACATCGAATGTAAAATTAAATACTTAAAAATGGTATAGGGGTTAATATATATATATATATATCCATGAAAAATAAAATAAATATTTACTGGAGATGTAATTTTCAAGGATAACAAGAAACTGAATATTTAAATGAAAAGTTATTGATTACAAAACAAAATCAAGAAATAGAATATCAATACTTTCAATGGCTAAAATGGTCATAAACCATCAATATAAATAATAATATTAATATCAATATAACATATACCCATTAGATAATTAGAATAATAATGTGGTTGTGACAATGATTTAAAAACAATAAAATGTCCTTAAAATCATTATTGAGGAAAACAATCTTCCACACTAGAAATATTACTTTATAAAAAAATATTACAAAATATTTTGAAAATAGTTTTCTCTTAGAAAAATTTAATCCTATAAATAATTCCATAAAATTTGATCCTTCATGATTTCTATAAATTCATTACATGCCATACATGTTAAAATAAGGATTCCTTTCACTTTTCTATTATGAGTAAATCATTCATAGTTTGGAGATTCATATGATGGTTCCTTTGAATATATTATTTATAAAGTCAAACATGATTAAAAATGTTTTTCATAAATCATATATAGAAATTTACATAAATATTCAAAATATATTTGGAAAAAATGTGTTTTAAAGAACGTGAGTTTTCATGTACATTGAGAACGAATGAAACATTCAATACAATTTTTCTCTTAAACATTTGATTATACCAATAGATTAAAATTAAAGGAAAACCTAATTATCATGACATAAATATAGAATTTGAAAATTCATTATGTTCTAGAGAGATCGATCATAATATTTTATAATATGAAACATAATCATAAACAATCCCAATAAATATTTATATTGTATCATAAAACACATAATACATTGTTATCATTGAATCGTAAGCCCAATGAAATATAGATCCTAATTAGGATACGAAAACACTAATAATATATAATATTGTAGTCAAAATATATAGTCATTTGCATAATATAAACTTCATAAAACAAACACATGGTGAATATAACATGTGTCTCATAGAACATATATTTGAGACATAAATATATTACAAACATCAAAATGTTGAAGTGATAATTAATCAATGGAACCAATATGTTGGTATAATTTATATATAAATAATATATAATAAATACTACATATTAAAGTCAAAATACATTATATAAATCATCTTAAAATGTTAAAGTCAATTAATAATTAATATTTCCAAATTAAAGTAAAGTTAGTAATAAAATTCTATACAACGTGGTTATTTTCAATTCAAATCACCTTTGATGAAATAATTCCAATTAAAACAAAAAATATTATTATTTATTAATATTTCATGATATTATATGAATAGGGGAATCATATACACTATATAAGATAAATTAGGAGAAAAAAATTACAACATGCCTCAATGAATGGAAATTTAGATGATGTCGCTTACCTTATACATCATTTTTGTTAATCATGAATTAATATAAAATATAATTTTTTTAATCATATCAATAATTCATACAAGAACCTTTATAATTAAAATATAATTTAGGATCCTCTTATAACATTTTATGATTTCATTCTATAATATTTTTTTATTTTCATTATTTCGTTTGTTAATTTAATTATTTATCAAGCGTGTTTTATCATAAATATTATGGGTATATGAAAAAATACATTATATCCAAAAATATTATACTTTTACAAATATCATATTGTCACATAATATAATTCTTATAATCATTAATGAATTTTGACCATTTAAAATGAATCGCATCCCTTCATGGAGATAGTAGGTTGTTCGTACACATGAGCGATTGTATTGGCCCATTAACGAGTCATAAGATAAATAATATGGTGATATATTAATGTTTAATAATATATATAATGTAATATATATAAAATTTATTAATTAAATGTTTCCATATTACTTTTATGAAAAATCTATTTGAGAACTGAATTACATCACTATGTGAGGTGATAGTATACTACACACATGAGATATGTTTTCATATTTTAAACAGTATGTAATATAGGAAATATCATGTGGTAATATAGTAATATAATTATTAAATTATCTTAAATATCATATGAATGTGTTAAAACCATCATTATATCCATCCTTTAATATCGGTGATTTAAAAACAATTAATTGGTTCGGAAGGCGTTAGTCTGTTTTACACTTGATCGATGATTTCACTTCAAATTTGACAAAAGTGGATATATATATAGTAGATGAACATATCATAATAAAATATTAGTTAATGTTATATAGTTAGGTTATTATATATTTGTATTTTTATGTGATTTATAATTGGAAGAACAATAAATAAAATTAAAACACTCATTTAAGAACCATACCACATCATTATATAACTTTTTTATGTTTTCACCAAAAATACATAATTGGATTACATTATTATTAAACCATCCGATAGAATATGTTGGGAGGGGATTAATGATTTCTTTTGTTAAGGTGTTGGATAAAATTAGACTATATTAGTGTAAATAGTGTAGGGGACGATGTAGTCTTTTATAATTTGAGGAGAGAACATGGATTTGATTTTAGATAATAATCAATTAATCCTACAAAATTATCATTAAAAAATATTTAAAATTGTCTTATTATAGATTCTTATAGTTTTATATGTCTACATATGGTCAAAAAATGGGTTTTAGGAATTTTTTTAGGTCATTTTTAATTACTATCTTCTTATTTTAACACCTACTACATTAACTTTTTCACCAACCATAGTAATTAATTTTTGTTTCTTTTATGATTAATAATAGTAAAAAATTTATTTAAGCATTTCTAAAAATTTACATTATTCTTATTCTATATATTGAAAAATGATTTATAATTTCAATTCAATGTTGTTGGTGAATCCATTGAAAAATTGCTTCCATAGATGTGAGGAATAACCAAGTTTTCATAGAGAAAATCCATATAAACGATGAGGGTTTTAATAAAAAAAAATCTATATAAAAGTGATTTTAATTACTGAAAAAGAAACATTACCATACATTTTCACTTTTTCTATCATAAAGATACTTAAAATTTTGTTTAACATTGTACCACATTAAAATTTATAGTAAATTTTACGAAAAACCATCATTTTTTACCCTTCAATAAAAAATGAATCCTTTATGGAAAATTAAAATCTATTCACTATAAGATAATTAGGATATGGTGATTTTAATTTTTTACATAATTTTATCAAATAAATTTTTAAAAAAATTTTGAAAATTAGTTTCATATTACGTTTCTAAAGGGCGGTTAATATTTCTTTTTTTAGAAACTTTATTTCTCAAAAAAAATCAATTTTAATATTAATTTTTTATCTAATCACTAAATAACTATAATATTCATAATTTAGTTATAACTAATAATATCCTCCAATTTGATGTATTAGTTATAATGTAATAGTATATTTCATTTAAAACTGGGGTTCCATGTACTTCAAGTTATTAAAAAGAAAAAATTTTGTTTAAAAAGAAATATTTCATCATGTCTTGGGGTGCAATATTCATATCTAATCTCAATGATGTATTTTACCTAAAATATCAAATAAAATATTATTCTTCTATAGTTTTGTGGTGTTACATTATCCCAAAAATATACAAATTGTGCCTCATAATTTTATCTTTTTCTTATAAATAATGGGATTGATATCAGTAAATTCTATTTTTGAAAACCAACATTGTAAAAAATAGTGATAAAACATCATCTTAATAAGATATAATGGGATTTATAAATATAATATTTTATATGAAATATATATTCTTCTAATTTGGGGATCATTATTGCAATCTAAACATATTCACATGGTTGAAAAGCATAAATAATTATAGCTAACAATAGAGGTCATTTACCATATAAACGTTAATGATCGATGGAAAGTCAAAGACCTAAAAAAATATATCAATTATGATTTTTATTACCATTATATTCATCTGATATGAATTTAAAAGTATAAATTTGTTTCAATTTTGACTTCCTAATGTCGAGAAATTTATATAAAATATAATATTATAAGGTATTATACTTACATGATATGTTTCAATTTGACAATAAAAATTCAATCATTTGGTTTCATGTTTATTAGTTTCAAATTCACCACATAACCCATATTATTAATATTGAAAAGTAATTATTTATCCCTGAAGAAATAAAATTCACATTTTAGTGATTTTAATATCCATTAATGGGTTACAATAATTTTTATATTTCTCTATATACTTTCCAAAACTAATATAGTAACTAGATGTTATCCAATATAAAAAATTAATTTGTAAGCCTCGATAGTAACACCACTAGTTCATCACTAATCAGTTATTATTGAAAACATTTAACTAAAAACATGAAATATTATACTTGAAATCACACAGTCTAGTGGTTGGAACAAAATGCATGACATTAGTTAGTTGTTGTTTTATTCCCTACTTCCTTATAGAGTGCAGTGGTTTGTTACCCATAATATGGGTTTCCATTTTATAAAACAATATTAATATTATTTACATATTTATACAATGGTTTAATTAAACATAATTATTATAATATTTTAAAAACTATATAACATAATGGTTACAAATAAATTTAAGTTTACCCCCAAAAAGTAATTGAATTATACTTTAAATAATAATTTTACGATATCATCTACAAACGAAATGGGTTACATTCCCTATAAATGTCTTATAAAAATATCTGTTAGCATGTAATATACATAGAATAAATATAAAAGTGGGTAGTTTTGATCATTAAAAAATTAAAATACATAAACTCATAAACCAATGATGGTACCCATAATAATTATGTTAATGAAGACATATGAAATAGTAATTATTTTAAAAAAACCACAGATATTTCCAGATTATTATACCCAAAAACACTATTTTTAAAAAGAAGACTAAAATTTAATTTTTAATTCCCAATATGTAAATATATGATCTATGTCATTTGAATATAATACATTCCTCGGTAAAGTTATTAACCTTTAGAATGTTCCATTGACTTGGATAATGCACAAACATCCCATGTTTAAAGCAAATAACTATAAATAGATCCCTCATATGAACTATTTTCTCTTATATTATACATGTCACAACCCGCCCCTCGGGGGCTGTGTCATGACGACCCAATCCCACTTCCCAAAGGACAAGGGTTAGGGAATAAGGCCGAAGGAATTAACCTTCAAATGTGAGCCATTTTCCTAAGTACCTGTATGCACACACATGCCCAACCACATCCCAACTCACTGAATGGGGTAAATAAGTAAAAGTAAAACAAGGATTATTACAAGAACAACTGAAAGTAAGTGGTACAGAATAAAAACCCAACAAAGAATTAAAATTGAATGTACAAAATGGAAACTCTGATGGCCATCTGTATAAAACTACCACATGATCTTGAGAGTAGTGAAGCTAATGGAAGCTGAAGTAGTTTGTATTGTCTGTCCGGTCATACTGGGACCCTCCTGGTTTTAGGATAGTAACAATAGAATCATCAGTCACATCATCGAACAACTCATCTATTGGATAACTCCTACTCCAATGACTATAGTGGTCTTGATTGGTCTTGTATAAGTGCTTCCCACACACCTTGGACTGCTTAGGTATCCCTCCCAACATCATACCGTGGGCCTCCAATGTTATAGATAAGTGCTTCCTACTAATCATGGCCAACTGAGGGACTCCTCCACTTTACGTACAATTAGTGGAAAAATTCAGAGAGAAGTGATTCCCTCTGTGAGACAATAATGTCCCAAAGATGTGCTTTTCCCTATGCCATTGTCTTATCTTATAGGGTATAAAGTCATCAGTCCTTAGGTCTCATCCAACCACAGGGTTCATTATGTAGCGTGGCTTGGAGAAACATTCCATAATCCCCTCATCATATATCAACATCCATTAAAGTCAACAAACATTATTCCATAATTTCATGCTGGTCGATAGGGTCCCAACACCACAAACGACTCAGTAATTGGACACATAGTTTACAAGATAGAGGTGTTTCAGTAACAAAGGACGTGATGCGATTGGGCCTAGTCTGACCCGGTTGGACCTACCTAACCATCCTTGTAGAGGGGTCCCACATACCCTAGTTTAAGATCGACTAACTCAACCTGACCTAGTTTAGGTCTGGGTCAGTCTGGTTTGGTCTAGCCAATGGGCCTCATTGGACCCAACCTGGTTTGTCGAGGGTCAAGCCCTCCAGGTCACTTGGAAACTAATTTAATCTAGCCCGACCTAATGGGGGAGGGTAGGAACTAGTCATTAGGGCATGGTTCTGACCTTCTGGGTGCGGGTTCGGCCTGTCAGCTTGGGTCCTACCCATCGGCGTGGGTCCCCCCCCCACTGCCGCAGGTCCGGCCCACTGGGCGACAAGACTGGCCTACCGGGCATGTCCATCCCACTGGCTGGGGTAGGTCCTACTAACCAGAGGCTGAATAACATGAGGTGGTTAGGGTGCGCCGCTCAATAAGGATACGTCAACCGGCCGTGTCTAGTCTTTTTTACCCCATGGATGCTGTGGGTACTCCTCCTCCCATCACAGTCAACGGAACACTGCTTGTCCAGCCAGAACTGACTGGCCTAGATGCGATCCAACTACCTTCACACAACATTCTCCTAGCGCTATAGTTCCTCTACTATTATGGCATGATTACCATGGTCTCAATCTATTGTGGCGTGCCGACGGGTTCGCCACTCCACCGGGTTGCTAGTGTTTCATGAGGCCCTCCGTCCCTTTGACCAGTATGCAGCTGGCATATACGGTCACCGTCATCTCCAGCACGGAGACACCTCCTTTAGCCGACCACTAAATGCACACCAATGGTTCATTCTTCATGTCGCATGTGTATGTGGACTCCAAAGTTCGCCTTCTTCACTACGAAGGCCTTAAATCACCCTTGTTGTCGTCTTGATTATGCAACAACCACGATAGCACAAGATGAGGTGCTCGAGCCTTGTTCATGTCTTCCCAGACCCTCCACATTAGAGGTTCGCAATCGAGGATGGAGGCACGGGGATTGTTTTTTGATAATACAAGAATAATTGTAATCCCAGATAAAGAAATCCCTAATTGTGATACCCTCTCATGTAAGTTCACGAAGCACAGTTCAAAATATTTGTTGGTTGATCCACATTTGTTGTTTCTTTAAAAGGATGGGTAAGAACATCAAAATCATATAAAACATGTACTACTTTGATGTTCGATGTCGAATAATTTTTCAATGATGTGTAATGATGTCGACGTCATCACATACAAATATTCTCTTCGAGGTTTATTGAAGTAGGTGAAATCTCACCGATGTTCTTCATCGTTTATTGTTGGAGAGGAATTCATTTTGGAGAATTTTCAGAGTGTCGCCAAGGATTAATTCCATCATTCCCAACGTGGATAAATAATTAAAGGATACAACAATGCAAAATCATTACATCAATTAAGGATGCTCATTAAATTCGACACATTTAATGAGAAAAATTTAATGAGTCATTATAAAATCTGCGTTGTAGTATCAAATGAGCCATTATTGGTTCTCCATTTATGTGCCCCACCGGTGCGTCATCTCTGCTCCGCAACATCACCATCCGCCTCTTAATGTTGAGAATGAAATAAAATGATTCATTTAAATTAATTTTTTTCTTGAAATGTACGAAAAATAAATTTTCCTCTCGGCCCTAGATGGCCAATATTCAGTCATTTCTAGGATAATCCTAGTGTTCTGAATTCAACAGTGCCCTATGATTTTTGATTTGAGAACTCGTTCAATGTATTATAAATCCCCCTCACAAGTTTGTTGAACAAACCTAAAAAAGTTCAAAATTCCGTTTCAGGCACTCCAGACTACAGAATCATGTGCCGTCCAATTATACAGTATTGAAATAATTCCATTTAATTAAGAAAAATTACATGGAAGTTATGAGATATTTCATTCTCCCCTCCTTAGGGATTTACTTCCCTGTAATCCAAAACAAAACTAATCAAACAGATGGGGGTACTGAGTATGAATTTGATCCTCCCTCTGATATTTTCTATCCTATAGATAAAAAGCTACCACCAAATGCGCACCAGATTAATCAGCCGTCCAAATAGGGCCTACTCCTGTTGATCCACTATCTCCACTGGTAACACCACAAACATTACCACATATATAATTTCCTACTCGCACTAGTTAATGACGTGTGATGGATCAGGCACATAGCTCCTTAGCAACGATAGGTGGAAAAAATCATTTAGCAGGTGCATCTGTGGGGGAAGTGATAGGTGGTAAACCACCTCTCTAAATCTTCTTAGGATCTAAAAATTTCTGATGAACCACAAATATAGATTTTCTCCATATCCAAATTTCATCAATCATTGACGAGGTGAGACCTGAAGGAAAACATGATCGCCCTCCTTAAATGCCAACATTCTCCATTTGTTTTCAGCAAAAGACCTCATCCTACTCTGTGTAGTACTCATCCACTCCTTGATGATCTTCACCATCATGATGGTATCCCATACCAACTTTCGAACCATGAGTGCCGACTCCCTCCTCTGGTAGTCTCAATATGGGGGCACCAGTCAGTCTCTTCCTCAGCTCTTAGAATCATTGATGGCATTTATCCACTCATATGAATTTTTATACCTTCTTTGTTAATTATGATAAGGGTTATAATACCTTGGAAAAGTTGGGTATGATCCTCTGACAGTAACCAGCCAACCCCAAGAAGCTCTGAACCTCAGTCACGCTCTTGGGTTGATCACAAGAAAGAACTTTACCTATTTTCACTATATCTACCACAACTCCTACCTATGAGATGATGTTTCTCAGAAAGTGGACTTCTTGAATCTATAACTAACACTTCAAGAGATTTCCATAAAGATGGAACTCTCAGAGTGTATCCAGGACTACCTACAGGTTTGTAGCGTGATCCTCCTCTGATGCTGAGTACACCAAGATGCCATCTCTGAGGACCACAAAAAACCAGTCAAGGTAAGGCTGGAAGACTCTGTTCATGATCCCCATGAACACTATTGGGGAATTGGTCATGTCGAACGACATCACCATGAACTCATAGTGGTCATACTTGCACGTGAAGGTTGTTTTTGGTACATCCCCATCCAGCACGTGAAGCTGGGGATTTCCTGATATGAGGGTTATCATTAAGAACCACTTCTCTCTAATTCTATTGTCGAAGAGGTCATTAATTATCGGAAGTGGATACTTGTTCTTAATGGTCACCAGGTTTAGGTGCCTGATGTCAATTCACAACCTCAATCTCTCGTCTTCTTTCAAAAAATATCATCAACTTTCTTGTAGAAATACACCGGGGATGCACATAGTGAAACACAAGTCCTTATGAACCCCTTCTCTTATAATTCCTCAAGATATACCATCATCTCGTGAAGCTCCACAAGAGACATCAGATATGTTGGTGTGGATATTGGTGTCATCCTGTGGAACAGGTCAATGTAAATGTCTACCTCTCTGTGACGAGGTAGTCCTAAAACATCCTCAGGTAAAAACATCATCATACTCATCCACCACTTCATGAAAGCTCAGAATCCTATCATCATCTAAATAGAGGGTGAGGCTATCGAAATTTTGAGTGATTTTTTGCACCCTCCTCTGAGAAATTTTGCCCTACACTAGAAGGGTTTCCTTCATACTAGTGAAGGAAAACAAAGTCCCATATTCATGGACACACTACGATGTACACATAAATTAGTCAATCTGAGCATGGACTATAGATAACCAGTCCATACATAGGATGACATCCTAAGGCCTCAATAACAATACTATGAAATACCAACTGAATCCCTCACCTCATAGTGTTAGCTCACACTACTGACATAAGTGTGTGATCATTGAATCCCCTCCCATAGTAGTATATAACCGTATGGATCAATCCCACGACTCCACTGGAATCTCCGAGCTCCAAACAAGATCTATTGAATGGATGGAGTTACTAGAACCTATGTATACAAGTACTATAGCTAGTGTGGAGAAGACACATATTATACCCCAGATCATCTATAGAACACCATGGTGGTACAATTGTACTACCTGATGTTGTGCTTTCCCATGTCCTCCTACTCTCTAATGTTGGGGTATACCACCTGGGGTGGTGGTGGTAACATCCCAAACCTCCAACCACTGCTAGCTGCTTGGACTAAACTCTTGCCATGTCTTCCACCCTATAGACATCTTCACTAGAACCCATATGGCTGTCTCGGAGGCCCCTCGACTATAATATTGTCATCTATGTTGCGGGTCAGGCAGTCACAAGCCATGTGTCCCTTACCACCACAAGAAATGTAAATCCTTATTCTAAGATAACTCCCTCTGGTCTGGGATCCTTTCACTACTGAGCCTAGGTCCGTGTGTCATCCCTTGAATGAACTAGTCCTCTTGGTCACTCACATATGTAGTAAGTTGCCTTCCAAAGACTCTGCCACATGGGGTCTCCTGAAATCTTTAGATGTGGGCTCCTTCTCTACTATAAAGCTCTGTACTAGAAGGGCATGCTCAAACACCCCAGCCGGGGTAGGGATGTTGAGATACAACACTGATTTCCTGATGTCCTTCATGATTCCCTAATCCAAGGAACAATCCATTATGAAAGCATCTTACAGCATGACTATGGAGTTTTGAGAAAGCTTGATGAACCTCTCGGAGCATTGAAGATGGATTTATACCATGATCGCCATATGGTTAGTTGGTGTTCTCACTAGGCGATAGACCCACGTCACCACCTCCAACCTGTCCTCAGTGATCTGAGGATCCATCTCTCCGTAGAACATGGGAGGTCTCTATATTTGAAACTCATGTAGGGTAGTAAGACTAAAAACATCCTCTTTAAAAACCAATAGAAGTTGATGCAGACCATCGGGTAGTGGTAGCACTGGTGCACCACCTGGTGGGGAAATCTCTTGGACTAGTCCCAGAACGGATGTCACGTCGCTAGGTGGGCTGTCCTCATGACTTCATATCAGGATCATCACTAGTCATCCATGTGGAGGAATCCTAAAATAGATAAGTATGTACCATGATCAAATGGTTATACTTGATGATCTGAATTTTCTTCCCAATTACATAATGAGACACATATGAAACCAGTGTTTTCATGTATAGATATGAAATGTTTAATTCAAGGCCCTCGTGTAAGGATATGTTGGTTACCGCACCAACACTAGATCCTCGAATCTCATTGTTGGACTCAAAACACATAACACTACTGAACCAAAACAAAACACATATTCCCAATCATTGTGGTAGGAATGACATCCTTTTAATAACACTTTGTCCTGACCCATCCATCGGGGCACGTGTTGTGAATACCTTTTCCTGCGACCCAAAGGCCAAGGGATGGGGACTAGCGCCAAAGGCCTTAACCTACATGTGGGAGGAATTTCCTTGAGTACCTATACACAAATACATGCCCAAACACATCCCAACACACTGAATGGGGGAAACAAGTACAACTAAAATAAGTATGATTGCAAGTACAATTAAAATTATGTGGGCTAGAATACCAACCCAACAAATGAATGAAAATGGAAATTAAAAAAAGGAAACTATTATGGCCATATGCAAAAAACCCCAACTTGATCATGAGAATAGTGAAGTTAATTGAATCTGAAGTATTTTTCCATGTATTCCCGGTCCTACAGGGACTCGCCAGGTCTAAGGAAACCAAGTCCATCATCGTAGCATTCGTCAGCCCTGTCTCCATAAGCCCCCATGTACAATCGTTTTTCGTCTACATCCGAAACAACATGTGTGGGTGAAGACTATGTTGGGTTGGTTAACACAATAATCCGTAAGGACCCCAATAAAAAAAGGAAATACCACTCAGAAATTCCTTATATTGAAGTACAAAACACAAGACAACTCACAGATGGTATATTCTAGGATAGTGACAATAGCATCATTAATCACATCGCCGAACACCTAATATACTAGAGAACACCTCCTCTTACAAGTATAGTGGGCCTTCCAATTAATGATGAGGAACATCCCACTATCCTTGGACTTCTTAAGTACACCTCCCCACCACATACTGCGGTATTGTAAATTCATAGAGAAGTGATACAAACTGATATTGGCTAACTGATGTACTCCTCCTCATCATGTAATGTGGGCATTAGAAGTGACAGAGAAGTGCTTCCCACAATGGGCCTACAAATTCACAATGAATTTCTTCACACTGGTCCATGGTTGATTCATACAGAGTCGAAAGTCAGTAGTCCTGAAGTCTCATCCATCCACCAGGTTCTGTACGTAGCAAACCCTGGGAGAACCTCTCCTTAAGCCTGTATTCATATATATACGTCCATTAAACTCAAAAATAAGAGTTAAAAAATATCATACTATTTGATTGTGTCTCAATTCCTCAAACATCTCATCAATCAAACACACTGTTTGAATGATACTAGATTTTTAGTAACCAGGGAGCCGGTTGCGATGGGGCCTTGTCCGACCCGGTCAGACCGACCCGACCAATGTAACCAGGGGTCCCACATATCCAAGATTAAGATTGACTGACTCAACCTGACTCAGTTTGGGTTAGGGTCGAGCTAGTCTGGGCATTGGGCCATGCCTAGTGGGTCCCACTGGATCCGGCCGAATTTGGCGTGGTTCTAGCTCGTCGGGTGGGTTCCAGCTCACCGGTGCGGGTCCGAACAGCTGAGCTATGGGACATGCCCACTATGCAGGACCAGCCAACTGTCAATGGTCTGGCTTACCAGCCCAAGGCCCATCCGCATTAGGGGGATGGGGTGTAACACCTGGCTGGTATGCGGCAACCGCCAGCGTCCTGTTTCCTCCGCCTTAGGGGTTGATGTGGAGCCTCCTCTAGTTGCAATCAACAGACCTCACCTCGTACAATTGAACTAGGTGGACCAGATGTGGGACACATCCCTTCAGGTGGTCCTCAACTGGAATCGTGGTTCATCCATTACTGTGGAAGGATAGTTGCGGTCTCTTGTACTTATGGTGCACCGACGGGTAAACCGCTCCACCCGACCGCCGACGTAGTGGAAAATCCTTCAGCAGACCTCTGAATGCACACTGATGGTTCATTATTCATGCTTCCTGTGTCTATGGACTTTGGAGTTTACTTCATCTCTATTATGGCCTTAAATTACTATTGTCATTTTTTCGAGAATGCAGCCACCAAGAACGCTCAAGCATAGGTGCTCATGCCTTGTTCATTCCAGCCCTGGCCCTCCATGTTCGAGGATTATAATCGTGGGGGAAACTTTGGGATTGTTGTTTGATCATTCAAGAATAATCGTAATCCAAAATATAGAAATCAATAATAGTGATACCCTCCCAAATCAATGTGAAAATCATGGGCCAACAAGTTCGTGGGATGATCTACATTCGTCATTTCTAGAAAAGGATTGGGAAGAACACAAAAATCATATAAAACCCCAACCTCTATGACACTCGATGCTAAATGTTTCATCTTAAAGGATTAATTAAGTCGACGTTTTCACTTCCAAATCTGTTCTTCATGGTTCATCAAAATTGTTGATGTCTCACCAGTGTTATTCACCATTTTTTTTGGAGAGAAATTCTCGTTGGAGATACGTTAGAGAGTCACCATGGTTTAATTCCATAGTCAATATCATAGAAATATAATTGAAGGAATCAAATGTGCATCGTCGCTGTGTCAATTAATGATTCTTATTAAATGTATCACATTTAATAATCCTCATTAAATGTTTCATTATAAAACCAGTGTTGTAGTTTTAAAGGACCAATTATTTGTTCTCTGTTAAGGCGCCTCGTCGCCGCCTTGTAGCTACACTACAATTTCATCATACACCACCCAGTGGTGGGAAAAAAATAAAGTAATTCCTTTAAATTATTTTATAATTTTCTTGATATTTAAAAAAAATAACTTTTCCATACAACCCTTGTCTGCATAAGTTAAGTCATTTCTTGGTAAATCCTGACATTCTTAATTCAATGGTGCCCTTTTATTTTTGATATAAGAAACTTTTCAAAAGGTAAAAAATCTCACTTCCACTTTTACTAAACATACCATAAAAAGATGTTCAAAATTCCATTACAGGCTCCCTGTGCCTCATAATCACATACTATCACATTTCACAGTTTCAAAAATAATTCCATTCAATTAAATAAATTACAAGAAAATTTCAAGATATTACAATAAAATTCTTTTTTCCTCTTCGTATAACTTCTTTATTCTTAGGTTTTACAAAAACAAATATTTATCATTTTCCAATGAGATAATTTTTAGGGTGTCTCGTTCCATATTTTTAACATGAATAATTTATATATTTATTTTCTCTATGGTTTACACCATTTGAGAGATTATCCAACTACATCCTTATCTTATTTGGTCTTAATAAGAGTTATTTTAGTTATTGGGTGTTAATAATATTTTGGGATAACTGACTAAGAATAATTACAATATCATTCACTCCTTCCATCATCCATATTTGTCTCTCATTTTAATAACATTTTCCTTTATATTCAATACAAAGATGATCACATGTGGTTTTATCCATTGATTAAAATTGAAAACCATAGTGAGAGAAACAATGATAATTGTTTTAAAATATTAGAATCATGAATAATCATTTATAGGATGTCTAAGACAACTTCTTTTTAACCTATTTCATTAATTGTATTAATATTTTCAAATCATTTAAAATGGGTTGTAATAAAAAAGTTATTTATTTTAATAATATCCCCTAACACTGTAAAATTAGTTGTGTAGTAAGGCCCATTTTTGTGTACCATGAGACGATTAGAAAAATAACAATGTTCCTTTTTAAATTTATTTCTTATAGGTACATCATTGAAAAAAACCATGTCATCATTTTATAACTATCCAAGGATGTATTCTCTGGAAAAACCACATACTCTTTACCTTATGAAAATAATTATATTCTTATCTATACTTATCCTATATTTTTTTCACTACGTAATGATCCATAATATATATTTTCAAAAATTTAGTCTCCATGGTCTATACTAAGCTTCTTTTGATACGAACTGTAATAACACCAACAATAGTGACTTGAAGTTGATGTCTTATTTGTCGTGTTGGTATAGGATACGAGGAATCACATATTAGGGGACTTAATATTTTCATAGTTTTACTAAACATGGTATATATATATAAATACAAAAAATACAACAATTTTTTTTGAGAATATCATATTACTCATTAAATATCTTTCCAGATAATTGTTAGTACACATTCTAAATTACGGAGAACATATAGAAGATATGACTAACATAAAATAATTTATAAGGTTTACTTACAAAATTAAACTATCATGAATCCATTAGAATAATCAAAAAGAAAAGTTAAATAACACAATACACATTCCATTTAAATAATTTTACAAGCCTAATCAATATGGATAATTAAATAACTAAAATCACACACCATTTAATAAATAACATGACTATGAAAACTAGATAATTTGTAATCTATATGGAAAGGTATGTAACTGAAAAAACATTTCACATATCAATAAGATATGAATACAATGCAGCCATAGACAATATTCTTCTAAAAATATCATGCATAATTATAACATAATTATCAATGAAGGAAATGACTGTTTATTTGATTTCATGATCAAAGTTGCCCTGAAACCTCTACTATTAGTACTGTTATCAAGATACAATAAAACTAATGGGTAGGTATAAAGTATAACCCACATTAATTATAGCTTAACAACTATTTAATCTCATTAGAGTACTAATGCATCAATGGGATATCTATAAATGAAAAATGACCATATCAGCATAACCATGGAATTATTTAAATACTAAAGTACCAACTTAATTCAGAAGAAATATTACCTATAAATAAATATATAAATAGATTTTGTAAAAAATATTAACAATAATTTCTCCCATAAATATTATAGATATAAAAGTGAAATACCATTTCTATAAATTTTATATGGTTTATAAAAAAATTATATCCATGAAAAAATATGCATATTAATGAGAAATATAACGTCTAATGATAATAATATATTTAATATTTAAAGGGAATTAACAATTACAAAAACATAATCAAGAAATATAATTCTAATACAATCCCTTCAAAATATATCATTAGACACCCATATAAATATTAATTTTTTTCTCAATACATCATATCCCATGTGAAACATTAGTAAAATAAATGGTATATTTCTTCTATGAAAATAAATAACATAAAAATATAATTAAAATTATTTAAGATTAAAATAACCTTTTCACATTGATTTTTTTTCAAAAAAAATTCATAAATTATTTTGAAAATATGTTCATTTTAACCTTAAAAATAAAACATATAATGTACTTATTTAATATTTCAGTGTTCTGAGTGTAATGAAAATTTATTCATGTTCCACACATCAATAAAATATTCCATTCACTAATTTTTGTTAAAACGATAATTAGAATTTTTTGGAAATGACCTAAAGATTTATTTATTTTTTTAAAAAAGTAATATTTTTTTAAATTTTTTCCTAATAGATAATGTGGATAATCTTAAAAAATTGAATACATTCATAGAAATCAATGTTTTGAAAGGAAGATGGTTTTTGACAGAATAATGAAATAATGTAAAATTTAATTAATGAAATATTAGTTTACTCTTGATTACATAATGAGAAAAAAATAAAGGGAAAATATTATTCTCATGACATATCCATAGAATAATAAGAATTATGATTTTCATTAGAGATGTGTATTAGGATTTCTTCATTAGAAACAAAATTAATAACAATCCCAATAAATGATGAAATTGTATTAGAAAACACTAAACACTTGTATAATAGTGAATCAAAAATACCATTAATTAGATATCCTCAAAGGGATATGTGACTCCCAATAATTTTATGGAGGATAATCTTAATAGACATTCATGGGTAGTGTATATTGTACCTGAAAGAAACACATGGTAGATATGGAATTTGTCTTACAGCAAATTAAAGTTTGATTGAAACCCATTAGAATTATCATATAGTTGATGTTAAAATTAATCAATGAATAAATTACTTGTTTCAAATGTAAATAATCATAATAAAAATGAAAAAAAAACCAATGAAATTTATAATTATGTATACAGATGATGATAGAGTTCTAAAAAAATTTTAGAGGTAATATATCTGGATGAAAAGAAATTATGTTTTGAAATTATATACCACAATGTAAATTTCAAGTAAACATTCCTTATATTAAAAAAAAATATAATATAAAATACCATGATTCTTTATTTTCTCATTAAATTACCTAAAAATGGCTAGTATATAAACCATAAAAAATAAAACTCATAAAACATTACAATATTCCTTGATGAATGGAATTTGAGAAACATTTATTACCTCAATATTATTTTGGATTGGAGGGATTTAAAATACACTAAAATGGTTTTAATCCTGTTATTAACTTATAATATAACATTATTAATATTTATAATATCATATATGATCCTCTTATAACATTTTACCACATTTTATTGAAATATATTTCGTTGGTGTCATTATTTAGAGATGTAATTTCCTTGTTTCCTCGTGTGTCTATGTCAATAGGGTTTTTCTTCATTAGTATAAGATATAGAGAAAAAACACACCTAATTATATACATGTTATAAATATAATATTAAATAATTATATACATTTTATAATCATTCATAGAGGTTGTACGTGGAAAATAAATCACATCAGTTCGTGGAGATGATTGGTAGTACATACACAACTGACATGTTATCATTCTATTAACCAATGAAAAGATATTGGTGTGTGTGATATATTATTCTCCTAGTATAAATATAATGTTATATATACCAAACATATATATTAATTTTATCCTTGTTAATTGAATGAAAATATTATGTTAAAGGAAAATTGCATCGCTTCGTGATGTGGAAGTTTGATGTGCACACATGTGACAAAATAATATTTTGAAAAATATAGATTTCAAGAATGAAAATGTGATATTTTATTTATAAATAATAATAAAATAATAAAAATAATATTTTTTAATCCATCGTTATATCTTTCCTTAAATGGTGATGATCAAAAATGAATTAAATTGTTTCGCGTCGTGGTAGTCTACCATTCATAGAATTGATGACTTAATATCCAATTTGATATAAGGGTAGATAGATATAGTTCATGAACCTAAAATAATAATATATTAGTATATGTAATATTATAATATAAATATATGATCACAGTTTAATCATATTTTTATGGGGTTTAAAAATAATCAAAATAAAAAATATCATTTAAAAATGTTACTTCTTCTTCGAACAACTGCTTTAGGTCTCCACCAAAATAATTCTTATGAATGATTTATACAAAATGTATATTATATTTTTTTAGATTATGTAAGTTATTTGAATATTTATTTGTTGTATAAAATTGATTTTATGGTTTTAAGAGTCGACGAGAATGGGTGAAGTTCTATAAGTGGGGGAGGGGGAGATAAGGAATGTTTAAAATGAATCAATTAAACGCATATTTTTTTCGTTAAAATTGACTCTTAAATTTGTAATTATAGAAATTAATAGGTTATAAATTATAAATAAGACAATAAATTTGGTTTTGAACAAGTTATTAGATAATATGCTACTGCTATCTTATTGGTTTATCCTCTAGGTAAATAAGTTATTACCATAACCATTGTAATTTATCATTACGACTATTAAAATAAACAATGATAAAAAGTAATGATGAAATTATAAGATTATTAAAATTATTATTTTTATTATTAAAATCATGGAATCTATGTTTCCAAATTATATTTATATAATTAGAATAAAATAATTTAGAATTATACCTATAGGTTCGATGAAAATTACGGTTTTTGAAGAGAAAATGTTCAAAATTCCAGAATGTTTTGAAATAAAAAATAATCAACGAATTTAATAATGTCACTTTAAGTAGTAACAATTTAATAAAATTTATCTAATTTTACTTTAAAATTTTTTTAAATGTTCATTTATATTGTGAAATTTTTAAAAGAAAATGTTATTTTCAATAAAGATATGCATTATCAACAATTCATCAAAAAATGACACATTTAATAAAAATATCAAAAACTCACCACTAATATATTTTCTATATAATTATTTAAAAAATGATGTTCATTTTATTATATAATTTGTTTAAATTAGTAAAATAATAATTAAAATTATGTTATCATAGAGCGACTAAACTGACTTTTAAGAAAAAAATTATTATTTTTCAAAAAATATATCTATTTGTATTAAATTATTCTTAATTTATATATAATTAATAGATAATCATAATTTTAAATATTTAATTATTCATATTAACATATATTAATTTAATGTCTATTTTATAATTGTATACTAAGGTTCATTTAAACTTGAGGATGATTTTTCAGCAAGTTGTCGTAGAGATTAAATTTATTTGAAAAGACATATATTTTATAGACATATGGAGTAAAATTATCATATATGAAAGGTTTTGTGTGTCACATAAAATATATAATATAATGTTATTATTTTATAATTTAAGGATTTCACATTTGGGTTATACAATGTGAAAAATTCCAACTATATTAATTTGTATTCTATTACATTCCATAAAGATTTCTCCATAATTGATTATATTAAATATAAAGGAAAAAAATGAGGCCACTAGTGTGTGAAAATATAAATACGGTGATTTAAAATTATATTAGTGTTAACATCAATAATTAGATATCTAATAGTGGTAGCTATTATACACGATTTTTTTTGAAACTATGGTGAATGGCATGAAATAATGAATCAATCCAGTTCACAATAAACTCTATAATAAAATTGAATTTCATTGAAGAAAAAAATAATCCATGTTGAGATAAGAAACTATTTTCTTATTAACCATATACACTCTTAATTATCTTGTAGAAAATAATATTTTATAAATTGAAAAAGGTGGTGCATAGCCAGAAGTCTAAGGAAAAATTAATATAAGGAATAGGGATACAAGAGTTTAAAAGATGGAAAACATATTGCAATAACTGTGATGAAAGGGGATTTGATCAGAGGGAATATCCTCAAGCCAGGTAATATCATGATTAATCCCCTTATACATAAGTTCATCATCAACCATTTTAGATTTGTGATAAGTGTGAGTGATGATGTAGTTGCTGTCAAGAAGAGTACGTATACAACTCATCTAGTGAGTGGTGATCGGCCACGCAAGGTGAATCACACCATTCCAAATGGATTACATAATGGTGGTAAAGTCACTCTCAATACAATGGTTGTTCTAACAATGTTTATTGGAAAAGGAAACAATATGAATCATGCTCATAATTTTAGCTTCTAGAGAATAGGCAATGCCACAACTCACATAGAAGCTTCCAAAGATCTGACTATCAGGATTCTTAAATATTCATCCACAAACCTGCAGGGCCTGGACTGACTTTAGAAGCACCATCCACATTAACTTTAATCCAACCAAGAAGAGGGACACACCAAAAGTCTTTAGAAGTGTGATACAATTTGCAGTAATTTCCATCAATACGGAGTCACCACAGAATGACAAAATCGTGCACCGTGTAGTTACCATACAACTTTTGGATCGAAGCAGCTTCACGTACAGCAATAAGTATCCTCAAACACCCTTCATCATAACATAATGATCAATTATTATGAATAAGAGCATTTCTATCTTACCAAATCACATGGTGGAGCTCAGCGACAACAATAAGGAAAATATTCTTAATCTGGTGACAATTATATATCTCTGCACATCCCATTAATTGAGATTTGATAGAGTTGTGTATCATCCACCTACAGTTAAAAATGTCAAAAATATAATTCCAAAGAGGAGAAGAAGTAGTACAGGAAATAAAGAGATGATTGGCATATTCGTTGTGTCGGTTGGAGAGGAAACATTTAGAACAGATTTGAATACCATGCAATTGATGACGTCCATCGGTTGGGATCTTGTTGTGATTAAGTCTCAAAATGAGGGTATCCCTTGAAGGTTTTATCCTAGGTTTGTCAAAAAACATAATCCACCCAAAATCACTTTTAAAGTTTCAACAAAGTGTTATTAGTAGTTTTTGAGTAAAGAATGACATTGTATGAAGGTTCCCTCACTAATAAATCATCATAGATGGAGAAAGTATAAGTATTAATGAAATTCTTGATGTTTTCAGGAAGATGGTCATTTTGAGAGCCAATGAAATCTCTGATGGATATGTTTGTGTTCTCAGGATATTGTCTAATAGTAGTTCTAGAAATTATCGGATTTCTAGTCCAATTATCCAACCAAAAGGACAAGGCAGAGTCTCTAGATACCATCAACCGTTCATTATTCATAATGGAGGAAAATGACTCTTTTATTGACGACCATATAGAGGAGGCATGAAAAGTTGATTTACCTTTTTATGCATGTCAAGAAATCTATTTTTATGAAAACTAATCTAATTACAATTCTTATGAAGGATAACATAGGTGAGTCTCCCTTGAAGAGCCTCATCAATGTGTTTGTGATTTTTTGTGCCAATGCCTCCATTATTAATGGGTTTGCAACCGTTTGACCAAGGTATGGTGATACGTTTATTTTCCATCATGCTACGTATCCAAATGAAATTTTTAATAGAGGTGTTTATTTTTTTTAATAATACCAATTTTCCATTTGTAAACCACCATAGAGTAGACCATTTTTTAGACAATAGTAGATTTAAAAAGCCAAATTCTACCTACCATAGAATGAGATTTTCCCTTCCAAGAAGAAAGTTTGTTTATGAAATGAGTGGAAATTTCAGAGAAATATGAATCTTTTGATCTTCCCAAGAATATGGGGAATAATATGTATCTGAAAGGAGGAAAGCCTTCCATTATTCCTAATTTAGTTGTAATGCTAAATTTTATATTTGGAGTTAATTTTTTCCCAATGAAGATAGAATATATGTTCCAACTAATCACTTTTCTAGAGATCTCCTCATAGTGAGCAAGATCTTTTTAGAGGTTTTGAATGTTTCTTTTATCACCATGATGAAAAATGATTATATCATCAGCATATAACATTTTAGTCAGAGCATTCAGATTGCATGAAATGTGAATGGGCTTGAGATTATTTCGATCAATAAGACATGTGAGTTAACAATTAAGAAAAATCTTTGCAATGGAGAAAAGGGGGGCATAGAGGGGATCCCCATGTCTTACACCTTTAATGCATTTGATGTAACCTCTGGGGGATCCAATGATCAAAATGGAAATGGAATCTGAATTGAATAAGCTACTAAGAGTAGCGAGGAAAGAATTACTAAAGACAAAATATTGAAGAACCTTAATGATAAAAATCCAGTCCATTATATCAAATCTTTATTAATGTGAAGCTTAATTTCAATATTACGTTCTATTTTAACTTTGGATAAAGTGTTAAAACACTCTAAAGTAATACAAGTGAAATTTTTTATAGATCTACATTTGAATATAATTTAAATTTTATAATTTTAATCAGATTTTCCTTAATTTGTAGATGAATAAAATACTAGAAGAAGAGTATTCTTAGTCCAAAAGAAAGAATTATATGATGGTTGTTGAAAATAATCAATCAAACCATATGATAATTTAATATAATTTAACGAAATATTTCATTAAATGGTTAAAATTTCATAAAAATTTAATTCCGGAAAAAATTGATAAATATTAACACCGTGCGAATGAAAAAAATTAGAAATCAGAGCTAATAAAATCACATTAACTCATAAAATACATATTGGTATTAAAAAAATTAACTTTACAAAGATACAAAAAATTATTTTAGGGAATTAATATTTTAGTCATTTTAAAAAATTATCATTACTAAATTTTTCTTTCAATTGAGTAGAATGTGTTGATTAATTAATTGAATTCATCACATCAAACAATTTATAAAAAACATCACATTGGAACGTGTACTATGTTCTCAATCAAAAATTACATTTTATTGGATGACTATAAAACTAAGGGTGGTTTATAGTTGTTAAATCCTAGGGTAAGATGACTAATAATGTGTTTAAAATCTTGTTATATAGATTTAATAAATTGTTATATAATGATAATTTCCCAAGATATAAAAACCTATTTTTATCCTTTTTCGTATTCCTGACCCACTTATCTAGGTTTTAGTTTATTTTTAAGGTCTACAATGTTTCATTGTGGGTATTTTTAGAGGATTAGATAAGGTGTGTTAATTTGTTGTATTTATATTATCTATAGAAGGGACACTATTTATTAGGTGTGGAAAATATCAAATTCATTGTGTGGGAAAAATGATACAGAATATCTGTTTTAGCCACGGGCTAGCCAATGTGGACATTGAACTCTAGATAGTATCAATTATGTTATGTCATATTACCTGAAATCTCCCTTTTAAACTATATACATTTATATTTTTTTTCCAACTGATACGACATTGGATATCCTTTTTATGTGATTTTTACATCCATATCTATGATTTTCCATGTATTTAGACACCATTCATTATGGTGGTTCCCAGTTTATAATTCTCACTTAGTCATGATATTGGATAAAAATATTATACATGTTCAAATTACCCTTGTGATATGGAAACCATTTCAGTTAATAAAATTCATGTTTTATAGTTGAGAATTTTTACTCAAGGGATACACTTATTTCCTATAAGATTTATACTTTTATTCATCTTGTAGTTTTATTCATTAATTTGAGGGTTTGAGGCATGTTTCATAATCATCTCCGTTTAGAATAAAATATAGGATTCTGTGTTCTTTAATACTAATTTTTTATGTCATTTATTTTGTCAACATATATATGGTATGAATATCAATTACATACTATTTATATATTTCTCAATAATATTCAAAAAGTTGGCTGTTATAATAACTAAGGAGAAAACTATTTGAATGAATAAATGCATATTTTTGAAATGGATATAACTGGTTAGATATTGAGGATATTCCTTTTAAAGGGTATGGTGATTATTATTAAATTTAATATGAATGTGTTTTTATAAATTTTATTGTGTTTTCTGAACATTTGTAATGTGTTTTCTTTGAATAATATGATGATTTCAATGAAAATTGATTTGAAATAAATTAATGATTTGATGAATGAATTTGATGAATATTCTTCAAAAATGGTGGAATGATTTTTTTTATGATATTAACAAAATTGATAAATTATGTAGAAAATTGAATACTACACTATGATAAATTAATTATCAAATATTTTTTTGGCCTTGAGTTTCATTTATTGTATGGATAATCTATGTGGAATTTGAAATTTCAAGTTAGCATAATAAATGATTTATTTTATATTTTGACAGCCAATATAACATGCCCCTTTATGTGAAATCAAAATGAGTTAATTAAATTCAATGAAACTTATTTTTTGTCACTTTTATAGATATTATTTGAAATGATTATATTTTAATTGATTTTATTAATAAATTGGAATTATAAAATGAAGTGTTTTACTATGTTTAAGAGACAGTTGATTCATTTGAGGAACATAATGATATGATATTTTTTATTTTGTGATAATATCATTTGAATTCAATGATACATTTTAATTTAATATTATACCCATTGATTGAGGTGTGAATTATATGTACATAGGTTCGAAAGTTTAGGATTATTCTCTATACAATTTCCTTAATGGGGTTTTTAGTCATCCAAAGTGACTTCTTCTAGGTTGGTCCATGATAGTGTAAAATAGAGTGTTTCAGATGAGGTATATTGACGTTTTTATTATATACCAATGCATAGACCTTGAGAAATCAATGAAAATGATTAATTGTTTCAATAGTATTACCCCTTAGGTCATTTTGTTTCCATGATGGTAGTTTAAAAAATGTTCCAAGGAATGCCTATTTAAAAAATTATGACATGATATCATATAATCCTTGTATATTTCATAAAACCAATTTTAAACTAATTTTTATGAATCTATTGATATGAGAAAACAAATTGTAGTTTTATTAGTAAAGGCTTGGTTATTAAAAAAATATTGTAATTAATGGATATGGTTGATAATTTTTCATGGACTAAATATATGAAACAAATATTTTGTATCATTATCTTCATAGAACCTAATTATAGAATTTCATTTAACGTGTTACTCTCTGACTAAAAGGGAAGTGATGTAATGGTATATTAAATCACTACAATATATATTTTAGGTTTATCTTTCTTCTCTTCATGGTGGACACCAATATATATAATTTTTATCATTGTTTGAGGTTTTTTTTGGTGTTGACCCACTTGCACATATAAGTCTTATAGGTATAGTATCTTGATTAACTATTTCTAAAATTTTAATTTATTTGATGTTACAAATATTTAATCCATTTTGTTTTCCATTATGTTGTTTACATGGTTATATTTGATTATTGTTGGGGGAAATCATTCCAACTATTTTTGTTGATTCTTGGGTGGTTATTATTAGCCAAAGGGGATCGAGAACACCCTTTGTGATAGTGGACAATCTATTTTGGAGTTGTTTAAGATAGTATTTGTATATAGTTTATTAAAAATTGAATCAATATAGGTGTTTCAGTATTCTTTGGGGATATCCAGTAGTTTAGAGGTAGAAATGTCATAATTCAAGAGGTCTTACACATAAGAGTTCACATGAACCTCCCATTTGAGATAATGATCTTGTTACCATGGATGTCATGGATGCATTTGACCTATGATCATGCTTATTCCATTTATTATTTTTGAGGCTTCTGAATTGTTTCAGTGACCCTTATGAACTTATTTTTCTAGGATATTTATTAAGATGATCTATGTGATGCTTTGGATATTGGATGAATTATAATGGTAACACATTAATTTTTCATTACTAGGAAAACCATTTGTAGTCCATGTAATAGGATATAGATGAATTCTATTGGACTTCCCATGATTAGTCCATGGTCTTCCAAACCTTGTTTCAAAATCATGAACAACTATTTTTCATGGAATATAGGTTCTTCCTTTCCTAGAATTTACACTTGTCTGAATGATGTTTGTATTTTCATGATTGTTTCAAATGTTATAAAAAAAATTTAATCATTTCATTTTTTTGAGAAACAATTTTTCTTTTTTTAATGTTGAATTGTATACTAAAAGGATATAAATTCATGTGGTTCATATTTATTTGTATTTATGGAATAATGTTAAATTAATATGATGAAATAATTCTAATAAGAATTGTTTCAATTTGTTCTAAATTTTTTAGATTCTTCTAAGAGGCCCTATGTTTGAAATTTAGGGTGTTGGAACTGTTAATTTGGCTGAGTTGCAACATTGTTAACCAAAACTATGTTATAAATTTGAAAAAATGTTAAAAATTATATATTTTTAGTATTCGTGTAACACCCTATAATTTTTTGGACTCTTTTTTCATGTAAATATAATTTCATCATCTTCCTATGTTCCACGCCACACCTTGTTCTAATAAATGAGCATATATTATTATTATTATTATTTAAAACCGTTCGTTATAACCTACTAGTTAAAATTAGTGTTATGAAAATAAATAGAAAAATATATATTATTTACAATAGTTTTATATAATGGAGATATACTGATGAAACAATACATAATTTTTTGTGAAGACTAGATTTTTCGAATAAAACTATTTTGCAATAAATATGTTTTTATTAATAAATAAATAAATAAATTTTTACTCATTTAGAATATTTTTTCAGGAAATAAAATTTATTTTTAAAATAAAATTTTAAAAAATTTCATTGAGTGAAATTTTGATATTTTTATAAAAATATTTATTTAGTGGAGAATAGTAAAAAAATTAATGATTTTCATTAAAAACTACCGCTTCTTTAAAGAATTAACTTGTTCCATTTTTTTAAATATGGTTTTAAAAGTAAAAATATATCAATTATAAATTTATAAATAAAATGTTGTTCATTTGAATCAATTTATTTTTTTATTCTGATATTATAAATTAGGATATATATGATTTTTTCTCCATGGAAGAAAACATTTTTTATCACCTCTTTAGAGTTAATTTTAAATTAAAAATTTATAATTCAATGAATGAATACTATAGAGATCCTTTTTATAATTTTAATAATAATAATTGATATTATATAAAAAATTAAAATACTTTTTCATGAATATAAATATTGAAAATTATAAATGTTAGTTACCTCATTTATGTTTAAATTTTGTTTATGTTGGGATGAACTAAAAATATAAGAAAACATGACTTATAAAAGTTTCAAATTAACTTTTTCGTACAATATTGGGATCTTATCTCATATAGGTGAAGATAGTTTTCAATCTATGTAACATTTTTCTTATTAGAAACTTGGAAATAAATTTTTATTTTAAAAAATTACACACCTTCCCTCTCCCGGACATATAAAAGGGAACCGAATTCCCCATCCATTTAAAACATCAAAATCAAATTTTATGGAAACTTGATAACAAAAAACTTTACATAAATCTACATCAACATCCTAGATACATTATTTATATTTTTAAATCCCCCTATTAATGATTTTTTATTTAACCTAAAGAGGGTTTTAAGGACAATATATCAATCATAAATGAGTTTTTTTATTTTAATTATCAATACAAATCCATAGAATGCACTTATAATATATTGATATAATAAAATATCAACGAACCATATAATGAGACATTATTATTTTAATTTCATTCCCTTCATCTATACTCACTTCTATAAAATCTGAAAAAAACTATCAATTGTCTATAAAAGGGAATACCTCTTCCGGAATAGATGTAATTTATTTTTAGTCACCGCCTCCCACATGATAAAATAACGATGTATTAAAATTATATATATGTTATTATTAATTACATTATACATATGGAGTTATAATATAATATATACATTAATATATTTGATTCCTTAAGAATAAAATTATGTCACACTTGTGTATGTTGGACTGCCGGCATGAAAAAAGATGTGATTTATTTTTTAATTACAGATTACATGGATATTAATGTGGATATATTTAATGAAAATATATGATATATATGATATAAAAATGAAAATATAATTGTTTTGTATTGTTTACCTTCCTCTCATTCCTTCCTTTGACAAAATGGAAACAACATTCATGAATACACATGACGTACTTTATCTATGAAATGTGCATTTAACATTCTATTTATGATGTTAAGGATTTATCGAAATAATTAATAAAATAGTATATATTATATTAATATCAAGAATAAAATTATATATATTTTTAAACTATGGTCAATTTAAATGGACAAAAAATACCATATCAAAATGTAATTAAAAAAAGTAGTTATTCAATTAAAATATCTTGAAATCAAGAATAATAAATATATACATACTTGATAAAAATAAATTAAACATGAAATCATAAATCAATAAAAATATATATATAATTTAATTTAATATAATAAAATAACCATTAAAATTTTAAAACACTTTCATTCATAATCAGAAAATCATAAAAAGACTTCACTTTATAAACATTAGTATATAAAAACATACATGCAGGGTATTTAAAAAACTTTAATGATATTTCAAGCAAAATAGTATTAAAAAAATGTCACATTACATTTGTTTTAGTTAAATTGTAGTATATATATATATAAATCATAGAAAGGATTATGAGGAAAAATCTAAAATATATAAATATTGGAATATTAGAATTTTAGAAAGTACAAAAATGATTAGAATTTTTAAACTTATATATTATATAAAGATAAGTTTATATATTTTGAAAAATTAAATACATAATATTGATTTAAAGTAGAAGATATTTTATCCAATATATATATATATATATAGTGGATAATTATTTCAAAAAAATTTCCCTTGATAATATATAAATCTATAATGGGATATTCAAATATGAATACATAAAAAATATAATGGCCTCTATTAGAATAGGATATCAAAGAATATCAAAATAAATATAACCCCTTATCTAGAGACGATTTACAGAAGCATAAATCCATCATTTTTTCACTCACATTCTTGCTACTATTTCCAATACACAACATGTGCACCACTCGAGAAAAATGTTCAACACGTCTAGAAAAAAGATAAATTATGAAATAATTGAAACAAACATGGAAAAAGAAATTTATATTTAGCCTAACATCACATATTATATATAATTTTAAAGAAAATTTGATTATAGTTTTATTCATTAATCTAACTGTAAAACATCAGATGAAAAAAACCCACATATCAAAATAATGCGATCTATGTGCAATGTATGTTGAGAAATCTATTAAAAGGGATAAATATATGGATTTTTATATTTATTTAACCATTTCATATTGGATACAAAAAATAATACTACAATGAGATAAAAACTAGATACATATAACGATTGCAAGTGTAAATGTTTTGTACATTGTTTTAATCGAATAAATAAAGGATTCTTAAAGAAGGTTAGACCTCATCGAAAAGAATAATTTGAGTAAATGAAAATCCAACCATGATAAAAAAATCCTTAATTTATCCAAATAAAATTTCAAATCAAGAAAATAGAACAAACAAATAAATATATACAGACGATTCAACAATAATTGAATAGAACAACCTACATTGAGACCCCGAAATTGACTTAAAAAATGATTCAAAAACCTAAAAGATAATATAAAAACCTATTGCCCATAGATTGAGGATGACTTAGGATCTAACCATCAAATATGGATCTTATTTTTTTCTTCAGTACCCCAAATAGAAAAAGAACCTCAAATACAACACATCATCCTTTGGAATCCCTTTCTATGTATCCATCAATGATCAGACTCCTCACTGGTAGCTCAGTCTCCCTCAGCTAAAACCCCCATGGTTGATTGGATTGATCCCTCAACTTCCCCTCCCTCTATGCTTGTTGGTCAGACCCATTCCCCCATAAATATTTAGATGACACACTCACCCTTGTCCCAGAACCATGTCTTCTCTTGTTTTTTTATAACTCATCATTTATGTTTTTTTTCTATTCGCTTATTATTATATTTACAATAATTAATATTTAGGTTATGATAATAATATTAATTATATATATTCATAATTTAAAAATAAAATATAATCTATATTTTAAATAATTAAAATGATACAATAATTTTATATATAATAAAAAAATTATTTTATTTTTTTAACTGAATATATTTCTTCATAAAAATATTCATTCGAGATAGTAAATAATAAATTATATTACATTCAATGAAAAAATATATATAATTTATAGTTCAAAATTATTATAAATTATATTTCTATAATTAATTTTTATATGTTTAAGTGTTTATAACACATAAATCAATTTTAAGGGTTAAATTAGTATTCACATAATTTATAAAAATAAAATATTATTTCATCATTCAATAATAAAATTATTAACAAAAAATAAAAAAAAACATAGTTTTTTTCGAACATTTTATTATATTAGAACATATTTATTTTATTATTAATAATTTTATAATCATTTTCGAATAAAATTTTGATTTTTTATAAAAAAAATAGAAAAAATATATTTTTATCATAAAATATTATTTTATATATAACAAAACAAATCTTATTAAAGTAAGATTTATAATATTATGACATTAAATTGATATTAAATATTAGTTCTTGGATAAAATAACTTATTTAAAATTATTATTACCTATGATGAGAAAATTATAAATTTTATAAATGAATAACTAATGAGGTAATTTACTGTAGTATTTTATAAATTTTTGATATTCAACATAACCAATAATTAATTTATTTTTTCTTCATTATAAATTAATCAATTTAATAAAATATTAATGAAATAAAAAATAAGCTTATAATTTCTAGGATGTTACATGTATACTCTTATATATCAAAGGGAGAGAGGTACAACTCAATTTTTTTAATATGATGTTAGTGTTATATCCTAAAATGTTAGATAATTTATATGAATCAATATGGTAGTGGTGTAACATATAATAAAAATGTAAAATATAATTTTCCCGAAGGTTAATCCCCTTCCCAAACAACATAGTCTGATATGGAATTCCCTAGGACCTCATATACAACTGTATGTACACAATAGAATTCTAACTATAAACATTGGTCTATATTATTTCAGTTCGGATAATATACACTCAGTATGATGTCATCATAAATAATATTAAATATAGTAGAATATAACAAAATATAAGAAATAGAGTAAAAATATGTATTATATATAGATAAAACAGTAGTAATTAAAATAAGAAAACATGTCTCCTTTTGTGGAAAGAAAACCCAATTTAAACATACATTTATTTATATATAGAATTAGTAGAATCCTCTGAAGTACATCTGATAGCCATTATCATCCATATAACCCATATCACATCATTTTACCTAGGGACCATATCCATTTCTTATAACTAAAAATATTAAGTATGAACACACAATAAAAACCCACCATAGGTTATTTATAATAAAATACATTTAGAAAACACTAAAAATCCTTATAAAAATCTTGTAAATTATAATATAAAATCATATAACCATCACACCAGGATCCTATTATAAATTATATACCTTTAAATTTCATTTATTGATACTTATAATTATTAACCTAATTTTTCATACAAACCATAAGACATTAAAATTAAAACCTGTATTACATACATTCATGAGGATCTTTTAGAATTATTGTTTATATAACTATGATATACTCATACATAAATAATTACCATTACATTAAATGAGAATTTCTCCCAGATATCCAAGATTTTCATCACATTAATATATCATCATCATCCATAAGAAATCAATAACTCGTTCAATATCATTCTTTAAGACCTCTAGGAAATCAAACATTAGAATGTGGATCTAATATTATTATTAAGGGTAAACCTAAAAATTAAAAATTGAATGTCATAAATAGACATAAGAGTGCATAAGTGAATGACGAAATAATCGTAGTGTATTAGAAAATCATATATGAAATCAAACCCATCAGTACATGGATCATCAAAAATGAAATTATAGAAAAAAGGAAAGTGTCATAAAAATCATTAATCATGATAATTTTGATATCAATCTTAATCAATAAAATAATTATAAACCCAAAAAAGTTAGTTAAAACTATTTTTGGTAACAGGGAGAATCACATTCAAAAAACACTTTCAAAACCATTTTATATCGAATTACCATACATACAACATACAAAATTAGCATTCCCCAATGCATCATAACATTATCTAGGAGAATTAATTGTATAATAAATAATGGTCTAAGATAGAAAACTCTTGGTGCACCCAAAATTTAGATTGTCCGATAGTAGAATACATATAAACATTACCTTAAATTAATGAATTGACATTTATTATTTAAAAACAAGGTTAAACCATAGAAATTAAAAATGATCGATAATGATATATTTTAATCCTGGTTAACTTGTAGAAGGGAAACATGTTCAATAAGAATCTCTTTGAAACATGGTTAACCTACTGAGAATAAAAGGGTGTCAAACAATTCCATTGAAACATGATTAAAACAATAAAAATAATGTTTTTAAAAACAATATCCTTGAAAAATTATTAACCTACAGAAATGAAATGGGTTCAATAATAATCTATTTAAAACATGATTAACCCAGGTAAAAGAAATTGGTTTGAAAAAAATTTCTTTTAAACATGATTAATCAATGGATTAATAATGGGATCCTAAAAAATATAATTAAAACATGAATAAACCTTGGAAAATAATAGGTTTCAATAAAAATAAATTCAATGCATGATTAGTCATTGTAAATGAAATTTGTTCAAGAACAACATACATGAAACATGATTAACCCATGGAAGAGAAATGGTATAAAAAAAATATCTACAAGAACTCATTTTTATCTCAATAAATGGTCTTTTTAATGTCTTCTATAAGATTTTTTAATGATATTAATTTATTTTAGACCCTAAATTTTAATCATGGGCCATTTGGTTGATTTTAACAGGATAGAAAGATGATAGTTGTAGGTTGGATGTAGGCCAATTACACATTTTGTATTTAAAATACTTGATGCGTACTGATTACATAACATGTAATGAAATTCATAGAGCCTTTCATGTCATGTAAAGGGGTTTCCCATTGAATGTTCCCTAAGATTGACATGATGGGTGAGGTATTGTTTCATTGTGTAAATGCCCAAGATTTTTTGTTAATATAGGAGGTAGGGACTCCTTTTTTTTTGGACAGAGCCCCACCCCTTCCCTCTCATACACAGGATGCTCTCAAGGAGTCATGAACATGGTCCCATTATCACTCCTACATGATGAATCTGATTTAATATATGTCTATCTCATTGCAGGAATTTTTATGTTTCATTCATTTCATTTGATTATTTTTTGATTTTCTATCCAATTGATGAAGCTATTTAGATGAAGGATCATATGCCTTATTATTAGGTATTCGATCTATTATTCAATTATCTTCTATTACAAGACATACTACAAGTTTATACTAGCTAAGGAGATTCATATGAGTATGAGGTAGGTGGTATGTAACACAATCCTCAAAATTATAAATTTTATAAATTGACTTGTGTGTGTGCCAATTTTATCGGGCTTCAGTTTTTATATTTATATGTATTTCTTATAATCATTAGAACCATGTTATTATACCCATAACATATATGTAATTAGATAATGGTGGTTATATCCAAAACATCATCCAACTTATGTTGGGTGTTTTCCAAATTTATGCTTTTAGTGGCAAGTTATTCGTCAATGGTCTCTTTTGACAAAGAAGCTCTACGATTAGGGTGTGTGGACTGACCATTATAAGGTTAAGACCCATGAATTAAATGAATTGTAAATTGTTAAATGGAATGTACCATGTATTATAATCACTTTACAAACATATGGTATGTTCGTTACATGATCAATAAATGTTAAATGTAGTTTTCAAAGTAGATTGTATATAAATTACTTTTCCTAATTTATATTAAATGAATTAAATGTGGTATCACGTTCTTATCCCTTTCATGCCATTTTATGAAATGTGAATGATATGACAATGTAATTATATATGAAATGTGAATGATATGACAATGTAATTATATATGAAATGACTTAAATGGTTGAATTCCCCTTGTCCTTTTCCCACAAATTAATCGAAAGACTTCAACCAAAGGTCTAGGTAAAATATATAACTAATGCATGGAATAGTTAAATAAATAAATAAAATGTAAGGTGCCTAAATGTATATAGTATTTTAAGTAATTATAGGAAAGATTGTACTCGAGTTATCATTTTAATTACTAATGAAATTCCTTGATATCATCTGGATTCCATGATTTTAGTTTCCTTGGATGACATCTACTTTGGAACATGACCATCATCTATGAGTGCATTCTCGTTATAAAATTATTGTATCCCTATTTTACTATTAGAAGATTACCTAAATACAATACATGGATACAAAGAAACTACTATTGAAATTAGGTTCCCTAGATACCTCTTTGGTCCTAACCAAAACATAACTATTTTTACCATGGATGACTACTTGGACTAAGATGGATCATACAATTGGGGAATACATTGGACGATGACCCATGGATTGCATTATTTCTCCTTATCTAGGTTTCAGTTACTACTTTTTTAGAGACACTTAAGTTATATGTTTCCCTATTATTATCATGTACCCTCTTTGTTATTATTATTAGCATTCGGATTCTTTGTTATATATTGGGTCCTTCACTATAATTTCAATGATGGATATGCATCATGGGACTTATTTATGTAAACTAAAACACAGTTAATTGTTGAACTATTCTTATTCTCAGAACCTGCTGAGGACTAAATCATGTACATGAGTATTTATATTATTACAAATCATTACTTTTATATATACATGATTGCACAATTATTTAATTTATATTACACAGATTATATTTTATAAACACTCTTGGTTGTATCCTTTTGAGATTTATCTCACACACTATATTATCCACCACTTTAACCTAGTAAGTATATATGTTTTTAGATATAGATAATGTTACGTGTATCTCTTAAGAAACATTTTTTCTTGTATCTTATGATAAAGCATGTTTCATATAATCGAGTAGGAGCTCAGGAATATTGGGAAACTTTTTGGATTAATTTTTGATATTTTTTATAGAATATATGATTTGCTGCTTTGTATCCATTTTTTCCATTATTATATTAAAATTACATGTATCATCATCATTTATTGTGTATGATTATTAGTTGTTTTGTTTTTTGTTACTTTATTCTTCTTCTAATGTTCCATCGTCCTTTTTAGCTATATTGATTCCTTTTTTAACTTTATATTTTAATATTAATTTTTGGTTTGTGAAACAATATTTTAATGAGGGAATATTATCCCCTTGGATACACTCTAGGCCCTCACTACTAGTCTTCATTAAATAGGATGTGTGGAGATGCGCTTGATACCGTGTGGAAAAACGTGCTCATGTACCCATTAAGAGGCATCTGGGTCCAGGATGTCACATAATGGTATCTGAGCACTTCATTTCTTGATTTACTATTTTGAGACAATGGATTGGATATTGAGAATTATTATAACTTTTTCATATGTCGGTTATCTGCATTTTGAAACCATGTTTTTTGTAATGGTCGACTGTCACAAATAAAAATTATTGCTCAAATTTTTTCAATTACAATTGATATAATTTCACCATTGGTTGACTCACCAACTATGTGGTGTTATTGGTTAATTTTTTTATTGAGGATATAATTTCATCCTGAGATAGGTGATATGAAACCATGTATAATTGTTCCATGAATCATTATAGGAACCTAAAATTCACATTCTATTCATATTTTAGTGTCATTTAGGTTCATTTAACTATTTGTATGTCTTAATATAGATTTCATTTTTGATTGATTCTATGGAAGATATATTATAAATGTTCTTTTCCATGTCAAATTACTGAGTGATTTATGGTTTCAATTCATGAGGTGTAATGGCTCCCCATGGGTGGGAAATAATAATTTAATGATTTTATCCATTATATTAAAATCAAATGGGTATCGTTTCCATGGAATATTATTATGGTCATATATTCAGTGGGAAAAAAGTTCCATTTAAAAATAACATTAATATAATATATAAGGAAATGAAAAGTGTAAGGGGGAAAATGGATTCTAAAATGTAATGGTTTGATGTCCATTTCCTTATTTATTAATATTATGAAAGGTAAATGAGTGAATATTTACATATATATATATATATTAAATATAAAATAGATGAAATTTTTCTTGTAAATGATGTGGAAAGGTTCTATTAAACCTTCATATACTAGAGCCCTTTTACATATCACTTGACCACATACCAATACCAAACATTATATTCAGGTAGTTGGCATAGAATTCAATTTTTAGCGAGCCTTTATTATGTTCTGATTCATCTAGTGTTTCTACTTGAATGCATCTAAACATATTATGACACATTTTCTTAGTATATGTATTCCCATTCTACCATGAACTCATCATGGCTTGATCCAGGAGGGTGTAAATGACCATTCACCAAACATAGTGTGTCATGAGCATCTAATCATACCTTCATGAGTGAATCTTGATGCCCCACCTATTATACATCATAAATGTACATGTGCTCAGGTTTGGGATCAATTCCTACATATTTTGAATTTTAGGAAAGGTGATCCATAACTTCTAACTATGATTGACCAAATGAATAATTATTTATATTAAAAAATAACCTCATACCTTCTCAAGGGATGAACTTCAACAGGTTACTGAGTCTTATCTACAGTCTAACTTTTCTATCGTAGAGCATCTAGAGACTATTCTAGAGTAGAGGGTCATGCTTTCTGCACACATGTGGTGTGATTCATCTAGGTGATGGTGGGATGTATTTACCAAGGTGGGTTTGCATCATTGAATGATATGTGATTATTTCAAGTCAACCTTCTATGATAAGTTATAACCATAGAAACTGAAAGATAAAAAATCCAGGGAGTTCATAAATCTTGAATAGAGTTCTATATCATCTATAGAGTATTCATGTGTTTTACGGAGTTGAAGCACATTGTACTGCTTCTTGTCAATGATGATCTTTCTCATTCTAGACACATCAAGTATGAGATCACATATTCCATATATTCTTAGTTGAATTCCTTTTTTTACCTACCATATCTGAAATAGTCAATAATACTCTTATCACAGAGCACAACGTGATGTATGATGATTGTAGAATGCATAAATTATAATATCCGAGGTCGGCATGTAGTTCATCTGGCAATAGAAATAACTCCCTTTAGGTTTATCCTAACTACAACAGTATCCAGCGTACCCATGCATGTATCTCTATGGTGTGTCACCAGTGTTGATGACATGAAGTCCTAAAGCCTCAATGTGATAGTGACTCTTAGTATTTTCATCCAAGATTCCATATAGTGCACCTTCAGATATTGTGGTAGTCCTTTTTATCAGCTTCAAATGGAATGGATTCTACACCAACTCAACCTTATGGGATAGTTTAATTCATGATGTGTTAGGTGGGGAGTTGGAGCTACACCAGAAGGATTATCCAATGGGGATTTTTTATTCCTAGTTTCTAGACTCTTGATCACAATTAGTGATAAAAGAGTAGTTTTGAGTGTCATAGTCCAACTATTTCACAAGGTCATGGATCTGGTCAGTTGCATGAATTATAGTCAACACCTGAGGATCATTATTCATGGCCATATATAATACAATGGACTAAAATAGTAACCTAAATAGTAGTACTTACATTATTGGATACAGGTTATTCACACTCATTCATCTCTGTATCCATCTTGTATACCCTTGGGCTGGAAATACAGTATTACAATTGTGTAAAGACCATGGATACACCATTGGGAGTACATTCAGATGGAATATTCCAATGTAGGGACTATCCCTTTATGGTGGGAGGTGATCCTTTATTATAGAACTTTTTTGTTATTGATATGAAGGGAATTTATGTCATTCTTGTTATAGATTTTATGGTTCTATATCACTCTTTTGTAGACTTATATCATTGATGGGTTTCATTCATATCATAAGAGAGCAGTGTTATCTACATAAGAGTGAGTGCGATGTCTAGGCTAGGAGTGTTGGACCAAAGTATCATGGGCTAGGTGGAGTGACTACCCATATTTCCATTCTCTTCATAGAGGATAAGGGTTTTCATCAGGCTAAATTACCTCCAGTAATAGATCATTCTTGGTATATATTACCCATAAATTATTCTAGGTTACCACCAGATAGAGAGGAATAGATTATGTTTGAGATTGTTCTAGGAGTAGATTCCTTGTCCACTTATATGTTTATTATGGAACCTATAGATCTATAAGAGATCAAGATATAATAAAAGGATTTAGAGGATAATTATTATATATATCCTATCACTTACTCCTATGGTTCAATTATGTTATTCACTATCATGGTGGATCAAATCCTTCATCTTGTCATGAATAACATATGGTTGAACCAGAATTTGATCAAGAACTGGAATCCACTATCTTAAATAGTTATTCTCTTTTACTTGCATCAAGTATCTAGGATCTTTTCTATGATCGACATGAGATCAGTCTATCATCATGTGAGAGTTAGGACATCCGACAGACCTCATAAAAAGTTTCATAGAAGTTATGAGTTATTTGAGTACCTCGTTATTCCATCGAGTCTGACAAATGAAAAAACAATTTTCATGGATTTGACGTATAGGGTGTTCCACCCCAATATAGATTCCTTTTTCATAGTATGTTTCTCTAAAATCATGGTGTAGTATAACACATCATAACGACCATAATAAGTATCACGAAATCATTCTGTGTACACTAATATAGAATCATCTTTATTCCATGATTTCTAAGTGAATCATATGGATAAAAATGTTCAATTATTAGGTGATATGATCTCAATATCAGGATTCATTATTTACCTAGAGAATGTGATTGATGTTGCTTCTTATGAGAATCCCAATAATAAGTTGTAGATCTGATTTTTCATATGGATATATGGGATATAAAGTCTTTTCATACAAGACCTATCACTCAACTATTCACCTATTACTGGTCTTACAATGTGTAATGGTATGTTTTACTGGTCATAAGCCTACGTTAAAGCCATTGAGGAGCTGAATGTGATACTTGTATTGGAACATGTCTTGATTATGTTAGAGCCAACTAGAATTTATACCATGTTTTATGATGATTTAATAATTTTCATTAGATTAGTTTCTGAGGATCGAGGAAGGATTCAATACATAGGGATCTCAGTAGATTAGGCCACATAAAAGAAAGTACCTGACGCAAGACCCTGAGCTAGTAGTTGTTTTCCCTGCATTTTGTTGCTGGAGAAATTATCTGTTATGTGAGAACATTTTGGTGTAAACATACTAGAAGGGCATCAAATATATCATTAAACATTGTATCATGAATCAAAGACATTGAATTTGTTTCCAATATCTATAGTACATCATATTACAAAATACATATACACATGGAAAGAAAAATATAGTTATTGATGTGTTCTGTCATAAAACATTGCAAAATGACATATAAGAAGATAATGATGAATGGAAATTAATGTACCGCTTCTCATAGATGCATCTGAAGTTTCATAATATCCACAATCATCCTTATTTATCAACTTTTACATATACCACTTACCAATTTTAGAAGGTTAATATAAGGCAATTTTTAAATCTCGAGGGACTGGTTCTCCATTAGAGTATTTTAGTAGTTAACCCAACTCAGGATTTGTATGTGGATAGAGTAGAAAACCTTTGTATACCTAGATATGTATGGGTTCTTGTAGATATGATAGATAAATTATTGTAAGAGTCACACACTTCTCAGTTGGCATTTCATCCATGCACCTCTATAATGTATTGAGATATGTGACACTTATATTGATATCCTTGGATGAAATCTTAGAGTACAAGATTTATCACTTGGTGTTCCACCTATAATCAGGTGAAGGAATAGAACAAGAGACCTACCTTTTTGTTACAGATTGCACCAATTTTAGAATTTAAATAGTAATATTTTTATATATAATTCATAGTAGGCATACCTACGTCTCCTAGGCGTAGCAATGTTGTATGGGTAGTCATTGATCGGTTGATGAAGGTTTCCCACATCATTCCTATCCGGGATTCATTATGAGTTGATGAGTAGGGTAGATTGTACATACTTGTGATCATTCATCTATATGGGGTCCCTCATACTATGATTTTAGTTAGGGATAGTCTATTCACATCACGAATCAGGATGGGATTGAAATAGCTATGGGTACACATGTTCATCTATGAACAACATTTCAACCTCATACCTATCTATTTTCAAAATAGTCTATAGAATTCTTCATGGACATGCTCAAAGCATGCATCCCATATTTTGGTAGTTCATGGGAGAATCATATCCCACTGATCGAGTTCACCTATATTAATAGATTCCCAGAAATAATCCAGATAGATACTTTGGGGGTCTTCTATCTTATGTCATTTTGACAACCCATGTGATGGATATTGGATTGGAATGCCTCCAAACTAGGTCCTAATATTGTTAATGAAACATTACATAATATATAGCTATTTAGGATGCATATTTAAACTACTCGGTTTAGATAGAAATTTCATGCGAATCTCAGATAATTACCTCTAGTGTTTGGGTTCAGGGACCATGTTTTCGAGTAAGTATCTCCCATGTTAGGGAATATACAGATATTGAGGAAAGGGAATCTATCAACACACTTTTTCATGTTTTAAAAGATTTTAGAGAGTTGTTGGAAGATTTCATATTTGTTTTTACTACCTAAGAGTAACTATTCCATGTATCAAATATTCCATGTTTCACAAACTCACCATTATCATGTCCAATTGCCTCATACTTTTGATCCTGAGGATGTTGAGATAAATGATGATGCTTAAACTGAGGAGTATCCTTTATAAGCCATTATCAACAGTGTGATGTCTCCCTGAGGGTGGTATATACATTTATTATGGGTTTAATGGAAACACAACCATGTACAAGATGAATCCTAGGAGCGGGAGTCTGATGTATGTGACCACTGGCTGGAGCTGTTCTTAGATAGTGCTTTCCAATTGTAGGAAGGTGAACATGGATAACAGTTATTTTTAGGGTGAAGACTGTATGAACCCACATGGTAACTTTTTATAGACCCTTTTAATTTATTATCTATTTTTTTTGTAATTTTCTCTTTATTAGACCCCAAAGAGGGGTTGGGGCATTGGTTTTTTTGTGACAATAAGGGAACATGGGGGTGTAGGATGGTTGCAGGCCAATTGCATTCATTGTTAATATATCACACACCATGTATTAGTTACATGATGTGTAATGGGATGTCTAGAACATTTGACATCATATAAAGTGTTTTAATAGGTGATGGACCCCAGGCTATAATTGACGTGTAAATAATTTATACATATTTTAAATGCCTAGACATTTTTTTAAAATAAAATATGAAAGGGACTAACTTTATTTAGAAAGATCCTCACCCTTCACACTCTCATGCAAGAATACCCCAATGTGTCTTAAGCTAGGTTTTACTTCAAATCCACTTTCCAGGACATGATTTAGTAAAAATTTGTCTTGTTTGAAGCCCATTGGAAAGCGCTTTATTCCTTTTTCTCATTTTCCATTTTTCATCCAATTAGTGACACTATTTAGATGAATGGTCATATGACCAATTTTCATTTCATTTATTCTTTCTTTAGGTAATATCCAGTACAAGATGATATAATGTCCTATAGTAGATGAGTATATTCATACGAGTACATGGTTGGGTGTTTGTAACTCACTCCACATGATTAATCATTTTATAAATTTTCATGTAGGAACGACAATTTTATCAAGCGAAATTTGTTAAATTTATTTTTATTTCTAATAGTCATTAGAACTGTGTTCTAAGATCCATTTCATATATGTTATTCAACATTTGGGATTACATCCAAGACATAATCCATCTTATGTAGTGTGCTTTATATGTTAATGCTTTTAGTGGATAGTTATTCCTTGATGGGTTTTTTGCACTATTAGATATATCGTTCATGAGTGTGGCTAGAACTAGATAATGGTAATCCAATTGAATTAAATGACTTGAGAATTGTTTATTGGAAGGAACCATGTATTCTAATCACGTGAATATTCTAAGGTATGTGATTCACATAATTAATGAATTTCAAAATGTATTTGAAAAATATATTATCTATATATGACTTGGTGTAGTTTATATTATATGAATTACATGTAGTTTATCATTATTAGACCATCCATGTAATGTCATGGAAGGTAAATGCGAGAACAATGTATCATAGTGTGAAATTAATTAAATAATTTCATGCCCCTTGTACTTTTCACACTTTTTAAAGGAAAGGAATAAACCAAATAAAATTTTAAATGACATGACTATTACCTGTATTAATTAAATAAATTTATTATATATAGGGTTTCTAATTTTTTATGTACATTGACATCATTATAGTAACAGTTATACTCGATTTAGATGTTATATTCCTAAGGGAATTCATTGAGCACTCATGGACACCATTCCAATTCAAGAATGTTGGTTTCATTGGCGAGACCAGCATTTGAACTTGATCCTTTTCTATTAGTGGATGACCAGTATGACACTATAGGATATGTCCATTACAATTATAGGATTCCATGGATATAATCCTTAGATATATCTTGTATTATATGGATATGAGGTTCCTTGGTTACATCCTTGTTCCTAGCTATAGTTTATCCTATTTTACCTTGGATGATTCATTGGACTTGGTTAGATCATATTATTATGGAATGCCTTGGATGAATCTTCTTTTATAACACTCTTACCACTTATCCATGCAGAAGATATTACTGATTTTCTAACTTGTGAGGTCTATTTTTCCATGGATATTACCATTGATCCTCTTCATTAATATAATCCTCAGGATTCTATGATATACCTTGGAACCTTTACTATCATGTCATTCATTGATATGTCTCATGTGACATAATTATATTAACCAAAACGTAATTAATTAATGAAATGGTTGTATGTTCATACACCATCCAAGGGCTGAATATGAGATATGGGTATTTACATCAATTAATTACACTACATTAATGAATTCATGCTTGATCATTGATTTAGTTATATTAAACAAACAATAAGATATATACATTTTTTGTGGTGGCCTACGGAGATTTATATTAGACCCTAACCGAGATGCCATTGGCACCTGGGTAGACTATGTTTATATAAGTGTTTATAAAGGAGTGTTTTCCACATTCGACACATTATTTTTCATTTTATAAGATGGATATTGTAGTATATGTCCAAGATGGAACTTTGGAAACTTCTTAGATTTTTGGAATTCTATTTTTCTACATTAGTATAGACTGTATGATACTATACTTTATATCCATGTTTTCATGCTTTATAGTGACCATACATGTTTCATCATCAATATTTGTTTATGATTATCAGTTGTTTAGTTGTTCATTATATCAGTATGCTTTTATTGTTCCATTTACCTATAAACTTATATTCCTTCCCCTATTAAACTTCTATTGTAATATCACACATCGATAATGCTACACTCTAGTAATAAAGAAATAGTATCCTTATGGACCCACCAATGTACATCTATATTATTTATTTTCCATGGAAATTTTGAGATATGAACATGAGGCCATGTAGAAAACCTGGATTGGGGCACCTCTTAGTGGCATTCAAGACTAGGAAGTAACAATCTATTTAAATAAATCCTAATCGATCAAAAGAAATAAGCATAATGGTATCACTACAAGATAATCCTAGTGAAATATAATTTAAAATAGTTTTTTGATGTCTATGAATGAAAATACCACTAACATATCATGTAATAAAATTTGGAGAAAAATAGTCATTATATATTCGGATGTGTATCATGCCACCTTAAAACATTAGAATCAGAAATCCTGATATAGGAATAACAATAAATGAGACTTATAATATCATAAAAATGAATATTAATGATATATCATGTCAATTTAATATTATATACACCTCATAAATTAATAAAGTTGTGTAACAAAACAAAGGTCTCAAAGAAGGAAAATTATGTCAAAATTCCTTTACTACTGGAAAAGATGAAACTGTAATCCTAATGAAAGATATATCATATAATTAATATGTTAATATAAATAAATTTAATTATTTTCAAATTAAAATAGATTCTATGGAATTATATACACCACAAAAAAATAATAAGTGGTGAATATAGAATATATCCCAAAAAAATAAAACAATGAGATGAAAATATCTTACAAATATTGTATCATTATAGGGATAATAAATCCATAAAATAATTCTGTATGAAAAATTATAAGATATAAAATAAAATTATCAATACATATTAACAAAATAATATATCACTTTACATGTATTTGTGAAAAAACATAACCAATTAAATAAATGTTTGTCCCAATAAATGGAAATTGTGTTATGAAATACCTTACCTTGAGTCTGATTTGTCAGGTGTTAACTCTATATTCTTGAAATATAAATTATTTTTAATTATTTAATAAAATAATATTATTTTAACTGTTTAATATTAATATTCATTTAATAATATACAAATTAAATTCAATTATTTAACCAATAATTTTTATTGTTTATGTATTGACCATATTCATCTTTTGTGTCATAACTGACATTGATAGGTCAACAATGGTCAGTGAGATCATTATTTGAACACATCCAAAAGAATCACCAAAAACCAAATTATCAAATTTTTACAAAAACTATATTTTTAAAATATCATGGAATATATTAATGAAAAATGAACCAATGTTACAATAATAGAGATGATAAGCCATACATATTCCTGAGTAACATTAAAATTTTTCAATGATTATTGTGAAATGAAGGTAAGTAATATTCTTATTTTGATAATGACCAGTATATCATACATTATATTTTATATAATCATATTCACATATATGTACATAATTCTTGTTATGTGGTGTTGTATAAGGAATAATCGAATTTTATCGAGGAGACGATACTCCACATGTCCACCCATTACGTTATCACTTTTTCTGTGTGTGAAATGGAATGAAGAAAATGATATGTTATTTTTTTAGATAGATAATTATTTCATTCATTTAATAAATATTTAATTTATCTCATATATCTTTATTAAACCAATTATAAATACATTCCATGTAAAATTTGAACATATCACATCACTTTGAAGAGGTGGTAGTCCACACATCAAGAAATGATGCTATCATATGCCCAAAAATGGAAAATATGAAGGTATGTGTTATACAAATATTACAGAAGACTAAATACAAAAAAATTCATATATATCTTATTAAAATATAATTTCCATCTCAAGTTCCAACTATAAGAATTAATAATGTAAAAAAAGGAAGACATCGTTCCGTGGGGAAGTAGATCCTTGTAAAAACAATAAATTATTCCATTGCCCATTTTACGAATGTATGTCTGGGTGTAGGTAAAACCGATAACAAAAAAAATAATTGTATTTTTGGTCTACTGAGCTTATAATATAATAGTTATATAAAAATAATTTAATATTTTACGAAACAAATAAAACAAATGTTCTTGTTGTAGACTGTTACCTATTTTTTGGGTAAATCCTTTTAGTCTTACACTAAATAATTCCTTTGTCTTTTTTCTAAACAATGTGAGGATAATAAAATGAGAAGAAGGATTTTGGATGAATATTTTTTTAGGGTTTCTTTAAGAAAAATTTATTTAGATTTGTGAATATGTGACGGGGATGAGTTCATTTTTAATGTGCATGGGAGTGGAATTCTTGTAAATACAAAAAGTTAATCACTATTTAGTGGTCTTCCTTAACTACTGTGACTCCAATAATGATAAAACTTATATAAAATAGTTTATATTTTAGAATACATTCCAAAAAATATGTTTTGGATAGGTGTGTAGGTTGATTGGCCTCTTAAGATTAATGTTTAACCACAACCAAAACTCATTTTTACCTTAATCGTTGTAAAATTTTTTTCATTCACAAATTCTATTTGAAAAAAAAATTATTTTTACTTTAATGAAAATTATAAATTATGATGATTCCAAATATTTAATCCATTTATCCATATTTTAAAATATAATTGGTAAAAATTAGTTTAAATATACTACAATAGTGACTAGACAATAATTATTTAAAAGGAAAAAAGATCAAATGATTCCAATGTTTTTATATCCCAGTTAAAGGTGAAATTTATTCAAATTAATTAAATTGGAATTAATTTTTTTTAATTGAATGAAATATATTTTTTAAGAAATATAAAATATATTTCAACAATATAAATAAATGAAAGAAAAAATTTAGTTTTTTTAAAATATAGTATTATTCATTATTCATCAAAATATGAAATTCCTCATAAAAATAAAAAAAACATACCCTATATAGATTTTAATATTATAATCTAAAAAAATAATTTATATTGTGTCACAAAGAATTTATAAAATCCAAAAAAATAGTTTTTAAAAAAATATGCAATTAAAAGGAAGAAAAAAACCATTTAGAACATTAGAGGTTTTTATACATTCAATTAGATTTATCATTATTTTATTCCTATATTACATAATGGTTGAATTTAAAATTATTTTATTAATATAGATATAATTTAAATTAAATAATGATTTTCAATTATAGTACTTAATTTAATTTATTAAAATAAAATGTCATCCTGGTAAAAAGAATAGTTTTTTATTAAACACACCCTTTATATTAAATTGATTTTAATTTTAATTTATATTTTATTTGTATCCAATTAGTTATTTTTAAAAAAATGAATAATTTAATTTCATAGATTTTTTAATACCATTCATTCCCATCATTCTAGCGTCTAGGTGATAAATATAAATATAAATATAAATATGATATTATCTCTCTATAAAACATAGTGTGGCACGTAACACAAGTTATCAAAGAGACAATATGTTGCATGAGACAAAAGGAAACCATTTTTGTTTCATTAAAATAAATCGAAAATGTTCATTTCCTTAATATCAAATTGTCAATGAATTTAAATTAATTTTAAAATCATATATTTTATAAAATATCAGGATTTTAAATCTTACCCCCTCAAAAATGAATTCCTCTGTCAATATTTCTCTTCATTATCAAGGGAAAAGAATTTTTTGAATTTTATTTTTAAAATGAAAATATAAAAATTAAATAAAGAAAACAACCCTTATAGTGCTAAATTTGGAGACATAACGGTCACCAAATGTTATTCATTACTATGTTTCCACCTATGAGGACATAGTTGGAAAATAAAAGATTGATTTATAAGGAAAAATTTATTCTCATATGCTAATCTAGTTTTATAGATGACATTTGGTAGTGTAAGTCAATGGAAAAAATGACAAAACTAAATAGTGTTGAAAAGGGAGTTGATATAATTATAAGAAAGTGTTATAGGATAAAATATTATTTCAATAACAAATTCTAAATGTTGATGTATTAATTTAACTATATATAATGAAACAAAAATGAAATATAATTATATAAAAAGTGAATTTCATTCTTTAAACTATTTAAATTAAAAAAACATTTTTTCTCCAAAATATGACTATTAAAGGTGAATTTTTAATTCATGATGCATTAAAGTAAAATTTTAATGTGAGTTAAACAATATAAGCGATATTTAATCTATTCCACCTATATGTTGACATTATCCAAAATCAACATTGTTAGTACATGGTAATATAAATCTCAAAATTATATAATTTTGTTTATGAAACAATAATATTCAAAATTAATGGTGAAAGGTAACATAATACCATTCCATAAATAACTATCTTTAAAATTCATCAAACATTTCCTGATGAAGTTAAAAATACCAATATTAGATAAATTTGATCTTATATTATTCCAACATTAATCAAAAATTATTTATCTAATAAGATCCACTATGATTATTTAATAATCATAATATTTACTTGTAAAAAACATTCATGCTAAAAAGGAAGTTTTGTAGGAGAATGGTGGTTATTGAATCCCTTTTTGTCCTTTGGTTATAGGTAAAATCCCCATAACCTAACTATATGTGACATTATGTTACGCAACATAGGGGTTTTCCTCTATTTTTCAGTAGTCCTAAAACATAAATGATACTTAAAGACTCAACACTTTTATCATTAGTGTTACAAATACCAAAACCCAAAAAAACCACTTCCAATTTTTTTGATAACATCCAAAATTTTACTAATTAATAACCTTGAACATGGTGTCTTAAGACTTGGAACACATGATCAACTTAAATATTATATTCAATTGATGATATAAATAACCCATGATGTAAAATTATTTAAAAATACATAAATATCTTGATGTTAAATAAACCAAACATTGATTCAATACATAAGAGCCTTGGGTTTTCACTCCCAAATCCTTTGTTAAATTCCATTACCTTACATTTCTGGATTTGATGCTGATAATTATGAACCAAATTTTTCAACTTAACTATACAACATAAAAATGAAAACACGGACCACCAATATTTTTTATTACATTTTAGGTTTAGAGTTTTAGATAATTTAAATAAAATCCTACATAAACAACTCACAATAAAATATATGACCATGTTTTCCCCTCAAACTAGATTTTTTTCACATTTATGCATCTTCATCATCTATATAAAAAGCATAACTATTTCAACATCATTCATTAATACTTTAGGAAAAGTAAACATAATAAGGGTGGTATCAAATGTACTTTAAGGGTTTACATAAATGTAAACAATTGTATGTCATCAATGATCATAAGAGTTGATAAGGGTATTATGACTCTATCATAGTGAATGAGTGAATCATTAAATAAATAAAACCCATTAGAACAGAGATGTTAAAATATGAAAAGCTATGCAATTAATGGTTTATAAAAATCAAAAATCCTGAGCTATGTGATATAAATATTTATCCTTCTAAAGATTACAAAATACTAAAAATCAATTTAATCTCCTTCCTGTAACATAGATCATCACACTCATAAATCCCTTTCGAAACAAATATAAAACACTTTTTATTGGAATAAACATATGTCTGACTTCCAAAATTACCACTATCGAATGCATCAAAGTCTATTGGTGCATAACCAATATATAAGCTATAATGGGTTCACAAGGTGATATCATGGTGCACTAATAATTTACAATGTGACATAACTGAATACAAATAAAATTCATCAAAAATAAATAAAAAAACATTATACTTTTCAAAACATTATTAACATATAGAAAGTAAAAGTGTTCTATAATACTATATTAATAACATGGTTAACTCATGGATCAAAAACATATTCCACAACAATCACTTTGAAACATGGTTAACCCATTGAAATGAAAGTGGTTCTAGAAAAATCTCCTTGAAGAAATATTAACCTAAAAAAATAAATGGATTTTAATATAATTTATTTGAAGAATGATTATTCTGTAGAAAATAAATAGTTTTAACAACAATCTCTTTGGAAGATGATTATCCCATGGAATAGACATGAGTTTAAAAAAATATCATTGAAACATTATTAACTCATAGAAAATAAATTGGTTATAAAAGAAACTCTTAAGCACGTCAATAAACCATGGAAAAGAAATGAGTTCAATGAAAATATCATTGAAGCATTATTAACCGATGGGGAATAAATGGATTTGAAGACATCATCTTGGAAACATAATTAATCTAGGGAAAAGAAACGAGTTAAATAAAAATCTCCTTGAAATAGTCATAATAGAAACAAAGAAAGAATGAAGATGGTATCAATAACAAATATCCCCAGATTAGGATAAGTAAAAGAAATGTTTTTTTTGATGTTATAGAATTGAAATACCATTAAAAGTTCATGAAAAACACTCCTAAGGTAAATAATCGTTAATCAATCCATTGAGTCTCGTACAACCTTGAAACATTTCTATAATTAGACCCATGAAAAAAGTAGTAATTGAGACAAATAAAATCACGGGAATAATTAGATTATTATATATACATTTAAAAGTAAATTTATATCCATATCAAAAAATAAGACAGGTTTATAACATAAAAAACACCTTAAGTGAGGATAATTGGTAAAAAAGTCCATTACTTCTTTGGTAACATTAAAACTAAAAATCACATGAAAGAGATACCATAAAATTTATTTGAACATATGGATAAGCTCAGGTATATGAATCAAAAAAATTATTAATGACCATTTTATAATATGTACAAAAAATATTTGAATTGAATATGGCATGCATCACAATGAAATAATATGTGAGATAACAATCTCTTACAAAGATCATATCATTGGAGTGAGAAAAATAAATAATATAATTATGTTTGAAAAAATTTAAGTAAACATAATAAAATTGGAAATAAATAATAATGCATTAAAATTATATTTCATTCTTGTTATTGGCATAACATAACCAATGAAATAGAACTTTAACCAAAATAATGGAATTTGAATTAAAAATACTATATTTTAAGTCTGATTTGTCATTATTGACATATATCATTTTAAATAATAAACTTATGATAATAATTTATATTATTCAAAGATATTGTTATGTTTAACTTTACTATTATATAACATAAATTTTTTTTATTCAATTACATAACCATTATTGGTTCTGTTTGACAATTTGACCATGTCTATATTATGTGTAATAAATGACTTTGATATGTCGACTATGGTTAAGGAGGTCTTTATTTTAAAATAACAACAAATAAAAAAATGAAATAAATATAATATTTTTACGTCAATTTTTATTTTAAAACCTATAATTAGATATGGTTATAAAAAATGTTCCAATTTTTCAATCTGGAAGATAGTAGGTTATACATAACCAGGAGTAACAATCCCATTTTCCAAGGCTCATTACAGAAAGATGGTATGTAAAATTTATCATAAAAAATTAAAATTATATCATAAAAAATAAATAAATAAAATTTATATAACTATATATATGTAACACTTATTATTATCCGCAACTTCATCCAGAAGCAAAGCTTCTGACCATTTATTAAAAATAAATGAAAAAGTAAAAAGGAGACGATCAGGGTCAAACAGGGGAACATTCCCTCATCCGTCAAGTGAAAAATTATATATCATTATAAGACATAGCATTCTCATAGTTAGACTCGTCACATGTTTCCCATTCGGACAGAGACTTACCCTGGTTTAAGATCTTAAAAATATCATAATTGAACTTACCTAACAACTTCAATGAAGATCGAGTAGACACAGTGCGAGGTGTGTTAGAGTAATCCTTCCTCGTCCTTCTCTTCAAGGAAACATGAGTGTCATCTATCCTTCATTTTCCAGATACGAGTGCATCCTTAAAAGAGGCAAGATCACTGTTGCATGTTTTCACCCCTTCCGCATCAGATATGTCACCCCACTTCTCAACAACCCCAGAGGAGTTCAATAACTTCTGAATTTCATGGTGACAATCAACAGGTTGAGGAATCCCAGATTGATCATCCATGCCAGGGTCAGGCACATCAGTCCGATCACATGTCAGGATTACACCAGGAAAATCAACCGTGATAGGATTTGAAGTGTAAGTGAAAGTATGAGGCCCAAAAAAAGTGGGGAAAGCATTCTCTCTGGTATTAACTAATCAAATGGAAGAAATAACACCACCATCATTGGATGGATTCTCAATAAAAAATCCAGCCCGAGCAGTAAAGGGGCCACTCATCGGAGTCTTATCCACCAATGCGGCTTTGCATTTCAAAATAGGCACATGAGAGATTGATTTATTTCCATCCAGCATGTCTACCTTATTATAAAATGATTTTTTGGGAACACCTCCACGATCAAGAGACTTTGGAGGTAGTAGTCCACACATCATTGCATGACATTATCATTTTTTATTGTTTGAAATAGAAAGAAGAAAATGAATAGTTATATGTGTAGATAGATAATTATATAATAAGATTAATAATTTTTTCATTTATATCATAAATTTTTATTTATCCAATTTTAATACATTCCATGTAATGTATACACACAACCCATCAGTTTCAGGAAGCAGTTGTCCACAAATCAATAATCGATGATATCAAATTCCAAAAAATATAAATTATAGAAGATATGAGATATATAATAATTAAAAAATATTAAATACATAATAAGTACAATATATTTTATATAAATACAATTTTTACATCTCAATGGCCAACCATAAGTTGTGGTAATGGAAAAACAAATGACATTGTTTTGCAAGGTGGTAGTTTTTCGTACCCAAAAATGTAAATTTTATTTCCCATTTGATTGAAGTATGTGTTGCTGTAGGTAAAAACCATTAAAAAAAACACCATAGTATATTTAAAATACTAACTTTATTATAAAATCATTGTATAATAGTAATCGAATGGGTGGATAAATAAATAAAACATAATTGCATGTTGAGGAGTGTTGCCTCTTTTTTGGGTAACTCCTTTTGGTTTTCACCAATGGAATTTATTGGTTTATTTATTTGAAAATTAAGAATAATAAGATTAAATGGTTGATTTTTTGATCATATTTTATTATGTTTTTAATGATACAATGTTCTTGAGAAGTTTGAATAAGTGTAGGGGATGACTGCCTCTTTATGGTGGATGGGTGTGGAATTCTTAGGAATAAAAAATGTAAATAGTGTTTAAAGGTATCCCATACATATTTTTCATCCAATAATGACCCAAATTATTTATATCAGATTTTATGTTTAACTAATTACCATAAAATGGGTTTCAAAAGTGTTTCTATGTTATTTGGCCCAATTTAATTATCACTTAACCACTAAGTAAACTCATTTTTCCTTTATGCTATGTATTTAATTTTAATTACTCTCACAAATATTATCATTATATAACTAATTTTACCATAATATAAATCATTAATTATTATTATCCCACATATGGAATCCATTTTACTATGATCTAATCAAATAAGTGGAAGAAATTAATTTAATATTAATCATGTACAATGGACAAACCAATAATTTTTTATGGGAAAAAGTTCATAAGATAAAAATTTATTTAAATATTTTCATATTGAAATTGATTAAAATGACATAAATTGTATTTATATATGTTAACTTTATCTAATTATAATATAAATCAAATTTCTAAATTAATTTTACTACATAAATAATTACAAAAAGGATGTTTTAAATAAAAAGTTAGAATTATTTAGTATTCATCAAAATATGATGGTTCATAGAAAAATACCCAAAATTCACCTAAAGTTATTTTCCACATTAAACGTTCAATAAATAATTTTATTTTTGAAATTAGTATTAATAAAATTTTAGTAACTTTGTTTTAACGTGTCATCCTTTCAATAGAAATAAAACTAACTTTTTGAAAAATACATCTTTTTTACACATAAAATTATATTTATTCTTATTTTATACCTATAAAACATATTGGATGTGTAACACCCCGACCCCAGTTACCCAGAGTCGGTACATTATTTTAATAAATTCGAAAGATTACAAGGAATCGAGTCCCGAAGGAATGACCAGTTTAGCAGTCTTGGAAAATATATTATATACATGAATGTTACATTACACTTCTTGGATTCCTGGGAAAAATAAAACATAGAAAGGGGTGAGCTCAGATGCTCAGTGAGGATTACAATACAGCGGAAACCTTTATAAATAATCATAATCATTTAAGGAAATGTATAACTAAAACAAAAGCCTTTTAAACATGAACTTCATCATAATATGGAAATAATAAAATGAATTAATGCCACTTACCTATTAACATGGATATTCTACTAGTCGAATAATCACATGAAACATCACTAACCACTTTCATAATGATGGAATTCATAATGTCGAACCTTAATTTCTGTTTCAAGACCTCGTGCGAAGACCTAAGGGCTAACTATACCCAGAACCCAAGCCGGAGATCCTCTGTAACCGGACTCTAACCCGTACTGCCTCTAATAACCGTACACCAACCTGGAGTGCCTCTAATAACCGGACACCAACCCGGAGTGCCTCTAATAACCGGACACCAACCCGGAGTGCCTTTAATAACGGGACACCAACCCGGAGTGCCTCTAATAACCGACACCAACCCGGAGTGCCTCTAATAACCAGATAGCAACCCGGAGGGTTTTTTATAACCAGACCCCAACCCGGAACATACTAGTCAAACACATTCATCATAATAAAATTTTGAAATATAACATAAACATTCATATTAAAACTAACTTAAAAAATGTCAACACTTTAACCATAAATAATGAATGACATAAAAATAACTCATCCATAGTCAAACATATCAAAAAACCATCAATACAATATGGAAGTTTTGTATCATAATAAATCAACTTCAAATAAGATTAAAATCCATCAAAGGATGTTGACATAGATGAAATCAAAACAGTTAGAGGGAAATATCTCTTTTTTTAATTCATTTAAATATCATATAATTATATAGAAAAAATTTATTTTGAAAATATCCTTAAAATATTGTAAGGGAAGATTCAAAGGTTTAATACTAGTGGAGAATAACCACACCCGCCGTATAAGTTAAAAAATCATTCTTACCTTAATTTTTTCGAAAAGGTTATAAACTACCTTGTTTGGAAAACGATAGAGGATTCCTTTCAAAACATTTTATAAAAAATAAAATAAGGGTATAAAAGAAATTAACCCATTATCGAGTAAATAGTAAAAATGTTTTGAAATACATTTTTAAGAAACATGGATGTGGATGACAAAGAGGTCCCAATAGATAATTATATAAAACCAACCTCGGATAATAATGAGATTTTGAAATTAACCCTTACCAATTTGGTAACTAAAAAAAATAGACCCCTTGAAATAGGTATCATACAATGAATATGTAATTACACATAAATTAAAGTGTATTAGACAAAGAATACAATTATGGTTAGTACATACACCATACAAAAGTTAATAGTGACAATATGGCAAGAATCTCACAGGAATAAGGAGTGAGATGAAAACCCCTTACCTTGCAATTTCCTTTAGTCGAAGGTACGTTTAACCTTCTGTATGAAGACTATAGTATGTTATTAAATTATACCAGAACCATATTAATATTTATGTTATCATACATTATTCATTTATGACTTTATAATACCCATTTAATAATAATTTCCATGTTATATTAATATTTCGGGTAATAATCGTGCACTTTATCGAACGTGTTTTAACTTGTTACTCTTGATTGTATCACTTAGATCATGATTTAAATACATCTGGAATATAATTAATGATTTATATATCATATATATTTAGAATATAAAAATGTATAATAGACGTATATATGAAATGGAAAACACCGTTTATGGAGACGGTAGTCCGTACGTACCCATAAACGTCGTTTCCATTTTCATATAGTATTGAACAAAAGTTATTGAATAAGATATATTTAAGTACATAAATACTTATATATATAAATACATATATCTCTAGTACCATTATTATGTCATATATTACATACTTATTAGTAATATATATTTTTATAATCGTCTATGAATGGTGAACTTGGAAATGAATCTCATCGCCTTGTGGAGACGGTAATCCGTACGTATGCACGAGCAAAAATATCATTCTTTTGATATTAAAATAATATATAATTGGATGTTATAACATATATACAAAAACTTTATCATTTTATATTTATTATTTACATCAATTACATTTCTTTATCATACCAATAAAAAATATAATGTTTTTGAATTACAATTACACCACGACATGGAGACGGTAAGTCCTACGTACGCATGTATGGTGACATGTCATTCAAACGATGGATAGAATACTGAATATGTTTGTACCATATTTATAATAACATCAATCTATATAGAATATAATAGAGTTATTATATTAGAAATGAGATAACAAAGAAAGAAGATGTTGAAGATGAAAGGAACTTGAAAAAGGGTGGTGAAAACATTACCTCTTCTTCGGGTTAATCCTTTTGATTTGATCAAAAGGGATTCATAGGATGGCATTATGATCCGTAGAAGGCCTCTAAGATGAATTACTGGAAGTTTAGAGAGTTTTTTAGTAGGTTTTGGCCGATCAAAAATGATTTTAAGGTGTGAGAATTTGGTTATAAGTGGTGTCCTTTTATAAGGGGGAGGATGGGGTTTTTAGGAAAAACATAATGTACTAATTTATTATAAATTAATATTCGTTTTATAATGGCTAAAAAGTGCATTATTCAATGTCTAAGGTGAGGATGGGTTGAAAAAACTCAACCAAAATGTTTTAGACAGGTTTGGGTCACATTATTAACCTTATCTTTTAGTTTTAACTCTTAGTTAATTAGTTTGACACTTACCATGTCACTTTGTATTTTTATATTATATAGTAAATAAACTTACTATAAACATCCAAGCAACCCCCAAGTGGCCCATTAATGATACACCTATCATGATAAAAGTACATTTTCCGAACCATAGATTGTTATGAACATAATATCAATTAATAATATAATATTCGTTTAAAAAAATTTTCAATTTTGACACTATTTGGAATTTAATTTTTGTGAAAATCATAACAGCTTGATTACTTAGAACACAGTTAATTAAATCAATAATAACATGTCATATTATCCCTTATCATTAGTGTAATATATAGAAAGTCTCAAATTACATTTATTTGTATATTTAAAATATCAATTATTTTAATATTTCATTAATTAGGTAATTGCTGCATCACCATTGTGTCATAAATAAATTAAATTATTTAATATTTAAAAATTATAAATAAAATACATTTTTGTAGAAAATAATTTTATCTTTCTAATGAATATTTACCATCTAATTTATCTTATGTATAACCCAATATTTAAAATGTTTTAGTAATTAAACTTTGATATTATCTCTTTTAACTCTTCGTTGAATTAAATAATAATAAATGTCCTAATCTAATCCAAGTGAACCAAAGAGGTTCATATTTTATTCCTAAGGTTGTTTTTAGTCGAATTATACTTTTCCAATAGAATTATGACATGTTTTAGGGTAATAATAATTTCATTTTTACCCTTAATTACCCTATTTACTTTTTACCGTGGTAAATAAATGTAGAAAGTTACTATTCACCTAAAATTATTTTTATCTTATTGAACCACATTTTACTTATTGATATTAACTCTGTCTCTCGGATTTTTGAAATTCAACTCACAGAAGCAGTAAAATTATGATTTACGTGGATTTACAAATTCTCCTAGGAGGTGGGTAAAAGACGGTGAAAAAGTTCAATAACCTTTTTATATATCTAAAATTATTATAAACTGAATCCAATGAATTACATTGTATTTATATAGGTATTATGTTTCTATTTTGACCTAAACTATATTGAAATAAAATAAATAATTATTTAAATAAAAATTCGGTTTTATAGGATAACTCATTGTTTTTTCACTATTCATCGAAAATTTATTGTTTTCAAAAAAATACCAAAACATCACCCTAGGCTAATTTCAATAGTCCGAATCCAAAAATGAAGTCCATTTTGAAAGATAAAATTTATAAAATTTAATAAAGTGGGTATTACTAGTCAAAATGGCTAGTTTGATTGGTCACGGTGTGTTAGAATCATGAAATTGCGTACGATGCAAGCTATTACATTATTCAAAGGGAATCGTACTGTGGAATCATAAGGTGTTACATTCACCCCTCCTTAAATAAATTGAGTCCTATCAATTTATGCTCGGTATTGGAAACATGGGATTGAAATTTCAAAATATCATAGTTGAAATCCCACATTGAAAAATGGATTAATGAGGAATCTATTTAAAATAAAGAGTGGTAAGTTTGAAGGTTACTGAAAATAACACATACTAGAGTTCCATGTAGGAAAAAATGGATATGTAAGAGAAATCAAACAATCAATATCTGATAAAGAGTGGTAGAGAACATTGCTATGAAAAGTCCAACAATCACAATGCCCTAAAATTGTGATGATCTAAGGTACCATCTAGGAAAACTGTTTTGTTCTATGTTTTTTTCTTAATGTTGAGGAATTTATTTATAAGATTGGATAAGATCATGATGAGATATACATACATTATAATTAGAGTTTTATCCATTAATATATTTCTAAAAAAACTCATCTTTCACAACAAAACATAATACAACTCAAAAATACTCTATTTATCCTAAACGTATAGGGTCCCAAATATAATGAATTTATAATTCACATATCAGAAAAATTAAATAAAACTACATTATATAATCTAGGGACTTCACGTAGTCCAGTGGTAGGCGATAAATCCAATTTAACTATGGTTGTGGGTTCGATTCCCGAATCTTTGTCCGACGCGACAGCTTGTCACACGGTCTACGTGTTGTCCTTTTAGAAAAATCCAAAAATAACCATTCAAACAAAATACATTCCAACCTTTAGACTTATCCAAAATACTACTATCCAAACTCACAGTCCATGATTTATAAGGAAGTTAAACACAATGAAGTTCCTTTTTTCCATGAAATAACATTAAAACACCTTCATCATATATTATTTTAAAACATGGTAACATCCTAAATTACCATAAAACCTAATTTATTACATTCATGCTCCCTTATTCTTTATATAATACTGGATATAATCCTTCTATTCAAAAATGTTGTAAACTCCAATGACGAAAAATCATTAATCAGTTTCAAGATAGTCAAGAATATCCAATATAATTATTCAAATCAACTATCTCTTATCTTAAAATCACTACCTCATTATCAGAACCATATTAAGGATTACCTTTTCTTCAACCATGTATTTTCCAAAAAAATGTAACTTACTATTGTGTCGCTTTTCTTAGAACCATATAATCTCAAAAAAAAATAGTATTGCAGTACAATCATTATTTTCTCCATAATTCATTTAACCAGTATACTGTTGATACAACACTCAAATGAAATAATTCAGTAATAAAAATATAAGAACACTAGTCTTTCTTCTTCACCTCATGTTATATCATAAAAGTATTATTATCCAATAAAATCATTTTCGGTATACTCTTATGAATGGGACATTGATTCGCGTAGTGTCCTAACTACTTGTAGATGATGAATTGTACATTTGAAAACTTTTTCTTACCCTTGCAATCACGTACTTGGTGTCTCTTTTCTCCACACTTATAACAAACTCTCATTCCCTTAATGAATTCCCCAAGGTGATTCATTCCACATTTATCACATATTGGAAAATCCTTCTTTCCCTTATTCCCTTTATCCATATTTCTTTCTACCATCCTTTTCTTCTCCAGCTTCCCTTCAAAGCCATAGGACTCAAGAATTCTATACTTATCTTATTTAAACATGATACTATTTCTTCATATGTTGAGAATACATGGGAGAATATTTCCCTTATAAATGTTGTCTTAATACTGTTAATGACATGATCCTTTTTACTCTATGGATCATATGTATAGCTGGAGTTCACATTCCAACAACTGGGTGCCATTTCTATACAATGGCATAAACTAGGTCAGTTTATGAATTGCAATGAATAATTTAAATCTTGTAAAATACATAATGTAAACTAAACGGTTTATGGATATAATCCATAATAATAAAGTTGTTTTCATTCAGTAAGTATATACTCATAAACCCTTCAAAATTATTTGTAATGAAAATGAGAATTATCCTAAGAATATCCCATGGGAGTGTCGTAACCAAGAGTACAGCAAGGCCCGTTGTCGTGCACCAGTTCCCGTTCGAGTCTAGCTCAAAGCGGTGTTTAAGGAGTTTAACCCTAGGTACATCTGTGCCAGAGCCGTGTCTACCTGCTCATATCCAGACTGGGATGTATTTCTCGGAAAACACACAAAATATTTAAAATACCAAAATTCTAGGATGTTATTCTATACTAATCCTCAAAGTCTATCTTATGATAATGTTCTCTAATCAGAATTTAACTAAATCTAGTTTCCAAGATTATTCCTAAAATTCCTATGATACCAACTATAAAGCCTTGACCCCAGTTACCCAGAGTCAGTGCATTATTTTAATACATTGGAAATATTACAAGGAATCAAGTCCCGAAGGACCGATCAGTTTAGCAGTCTTGGAAAATAGATTACATAAATAACTGTTACATTACACTTAATAACATACAAAAAAACATAAATAATCCTTCACAAACATCATTATTCTCTTGGATTAACCCTGTATATCAATCACAATACACTTCTTGGAATCCTGGGAAAAATAAAACATAGAAAGGGGTGAGCTCAGATGCTCAGTAAGGATAACAATACTACAAAAACCTTTATAAATAAGCATAAACATTTAAGGCAATGTATAACTAAAAAAAGACTTTTAATCATGAACTTCAACATAATATGGAAAAAATAAAATGAATTAATTCCATTTACATGTTCACATGGATATTCTACTAGTCAAATAATCAAATGAAATATCACTAACCACTTTTATAATGATGGAATGCATAATACTGAACCTTAATTTCTGTGTCAAGGCCTTGTGCCATGAACTAAGGGGTAACTATAACCAGAACCCAACCCGGAGAGCCCCTGTAACTTGACTCCAACCCAGAGTGCCTCTAATAACCGGACACCAACCTGGAGTGCCTCTAATAAATGGACACCAACCCAGAGTGCCTCTAATAACGGGACACCAACCCGAAGTGCCTCTAATAACCGGACACCGTCCAAGAGTGCCTTTAATAACCGGACACTAACCTGGAGTGCATCTAATAACCGGACACCAAACCTGAGTGCTTCTAATAACCGGACACCAACCCGAAGGGTCTTCTATAACCGGACCCCAACCCGGAACATACTAGTCTAACACATTCATCTTATGAAAAGGTTGAAATATAACATAAACATTCATATTAAAACTAACTTACAAAATGTCAATACTTTAACCATAAACCATGAATGACATAAAAATAACTCATCCATAGTTAAACATATCACAAAACCTTCAATACAATATGGAAGTTTTGTATCATAATAAATCAACTTCAAATAATCTTAAAATACATCAAAATATGTTGACATAAATGATATCACAACTATTTGAGAGAAATATCTCTTTTTTTGAAATCATTTATATGTTATATAATTATATAGAAAACCTTTATTTTGAAAATATATTTATAAGCTTGTAAGGGAAGCTAAAAAGGTGTAATAATGTTGGAGAATAACCGCTCCTTCCGTATAAGTTAAAAAAAATTCATACAATAATTTTGTCGAAAATGTTATAATGTACCTTGTTTTGAAAACGATAGAAGATTCCTTTCAAAACATTTTATAAAAAGTAAAACAAGGGTATAAATGAATTTAAACCATTGTATAGTAAATAGTAAATTTTTTTGAAATATATTTTTAAGAAACACGGATGTGGATGATAAAGAGGTCCCAGTAGATACTTTCGTAAAAACATCCTCAGATAATAAAGAAATTGTGAAATTAACCCTTACCAGTTTGGTAACTTATAAAACATACACCCCTTGAAATAGGTATCATAAAATGAATAAGTAATTACACATAATTTAAACTGTATTACACAAAGAATACAATTATAGTCAGTACATACACCACACAAAAGGTAAGAGTGGCAATATGGCATGAATCTCACGTGAATAAGGAGTGAGATGAAAACCCCTTACCTTTCACTTTCTTTAGTCGAAGGCAAGTTTAACCTCCTATATGAAGACTATTTTATGTTATTAAATTATACTATAACCATATTAATATTTATGATATCATACATTATTCATTTATGACTTTATACAACCCATTTACTAATAATTTCAATGTTATATTAATATTTCAGGTAATAATCGCTTTCTTTATCGAACATGTTTTAACTTGTTACTCTTGATTGTATCACTTAGATCATGATTTAAATACATACAGATTATAAAACATGATTTATATATGATATATATTTAGAATATAAATATGTATAATAGAGGTATATATGAAATGGAAAACACCGTTTATGGAGACAGTAGTCCGTATGTACGCATAAACGTTGTTTCCGTTTTCATATAGTATTGAACGGAAGTAAGTGAATAAGTTATATGTAAGTAAATAAATACTAATATATATAAATATATATCTCTAGTAGCTTAATTATGTCATATTTTAAATACATATTAGTCATATATATTTTTATAATCGTCGATGAATGGTGAACTTGGAAATGAATCTCATCGTGTCGTGGAGACGGTAATCCGTACGTACGCATGAGCGAATATATCATTATTTTGATATTAAAATAATATATAATTTGATGGTATATCATATATACAGAATCATTATCATGTTATATTTATTATTTACATCAATTACATATCATTATCATACCATCCAAAATATAATGTTTTTGAATAACAATTACACCACGACGTGGAGACGGTAAGCCGTACTTATGCACGTATGGTGACATGTCATTCAAAGGATGGATAGAATACTGAATATGGTTGTAACATATTAATAATAACATAAATGTATATATAATATATTGGAGTTAATATTTTTTAAATGAAATAACAAATAAAGAAGAAGTTGAAGAAGAAAGGAACTTGAAAAATGATGGTGAAAACATTACCTCTTCTTCGGGTTCTTCCTTTTCATTTTATCAAAAGGGATACATAGGTTGGCTTTATGATCAAACTAAGGCATCTAGGATAAAATAAGAGAATTTTAGAGAGTATTTGGGCAGGTTTTGGCCAAGCCAAAAGGCGTTGAGGTTGTGAAAAATCGGTTAGAAGTTGTGTCTTTTTATAAGGGGGCAGAGGGGCTCTTTAGGAAAAACATAATGTATTAATTTATAATGAATTCATATTCGGTTAATAATGGCTAAAAATAGGATTATTAAAAGTATAATTTGGGGATGGGGAGAAAAAAACTCATCCAATAGGGTTTTGATAGGTTTGGGTAACATTATTAAACTTATATTTTAGTTTTAACTCTTTGTTAATTAGGTTGACACTTACCATGTCACTTTGTATTTTTATATTATATAGATTATAAACATACTATAAACTTACAAGAGACCCCAAGTGGTCCATTAATGATACAAATATCATGATAAAAGTCCTTTGTACGAACCGTAGATTTTTAAGAATCGAATATCAATTCATAATATAGTATTCGTTTTAAAAACTCTTTTATGTAAATTTTGACACTATTTGGAATTTGATTTTTTTGAAAATCATAACAGCATGATTACTTCGAATAAAGGTAATTGAATTAATCCTAAAATGTCATATTAACCTATAAAATTAGTTTAATTTATTAAAAGTCTCATATTCCATTTATTTGGATATTTAAAGATCAATTATTTTAATATTTCATTAATTAGGTAATTACTGCATCACCATTGTGTCATAAATAAATTAAATTATTTAATATATAAAAATTATAAATAAAATAAAATAATGTAGGAAGTCTTTTTAGATTTATAAATAATTTTTACAATAGACTTTATCTTATGTATAACCCTATATTTAAAATTTTTTAGTAATTAAACATTGATTTTAGCTCTTATAACTCTTCGTTGAATAAAATAATAATAAATGTCCTCATCTAATCCAAGTGAACCAAAAAGAATCATATTTTATTCCTAAGGTTTTTTTGGTCGACAAATACTTAGAAAATAGAATTTGGACATGTGTTAGTGTAATAATAATTTCATTTCTACCCGTAATTACCCAATTTACTTTTTACCGTTGTAAATAAAAGAAAAAAGTTACTATTCACAAAAAATTATTTTTATCTTATTGAACCACATTTTAGTCCTTGATATTAACTGTGTCTCTCGGATTTTTGAAATTCAACTCACAAAAGCGGTAAAATTATGTTTTACGTGAATTTACAAATTCTCCTAGGAGGTGTGTAAAAGACGGTGAAAAAGTTTAATGAACTTTTTATATATCTAAAATTATTATAAACTGAATACAATTAATTACATTGAACTTATATAGGTATTATGTTTCTATTTTGACCTAAACTAAATTTATATAAAATAAATATTTATATAAATAAATATTCGATTTTAAAGGATAACTCATTGTTTTTTTCATTATTCATCAAAAATAGAACATTTTCAGAAAAATACCAAAAATTCACCCTAGGCTAATTTCGATATTCCAAAACCAAAAATAAAGTCAATTTTGAAAGATAAAATTTATAAAATTTCATAATGTGGGTATTACTAGTCATAACGTCTAGTTTGATTGGCCATAGTGTGTTAGAATCTTGAAATTGCGTACAATGCAAGTTAGCGCATTATTCAAAGGGAAACGTACTGTGGAAGCTTGGGGTGTTACAGGATGAATTAAAAAATATCTTATTTAAAATATAAAATAAAAATTTAATTAATATACTTTCATAAATTTAATTATTTAGATTTATTAATATTAAAATCAGTTATGGTCATAAAAATAGTTTTCCTAAAAATTATCACTTATATTAAAAAGAATTTTAAATTATTTTATAATTAATTAGAAAGAAATGATTTCATTTTTCAAAGAGGTGTACACTATAATTTTTAATTTTTATAATCCACTAATTCTCTTAATTAATAATACATCGTTATAACTATCATATTAAATATTAATATTACATAGTTGTTCTGTGGAACTCAATCATGCTTGTATCAGAAATTATTGAGCATAAACGATGTTGCTTGAAACACATGACAATCATAATGTTGCGTGTAATGCAACAAGAAAATTTGAATTTCATGAAATGAAATAAATCATAGAATTTATATTAATTTTAATGATCATAAATCATAAAATGTTGGTATGTTACACAAAGCACATTAATTCCATGATAATAATAAATGGTAAAATATCTATAGTGATCATACAATCATTTAATAAGTGGTCATTTTGTAAAAAATCAACCATAAACCGTAACTAGACAATTAATTTCCCCATATAAAAAAGATATCTATAGGATTCAATATGTCATCATTATTTATCCACATGGATCACAATCATGTATCTTGGCAGCCACAAGTAATAATGTCTGATCATTACCCTATACATTATATCTCAAATCCATCATGGGTCATGCCTTCAGGCTATCATACCCCATATAAAACATGGATTATGCATCTAGTACATCATGCTTATTACACTAATTCCATAAGAGATGATCCTTAGACTTCATTCTACCACCCTTCACCAATTTCCATCACCATTTTTATTCCAAGATGGGTATAGTTTCATAAGGGATAATGATCACATATTGATCTACCTTTTAAAATTACTATGAAAAACTAAAAAACTCATTCTAATACACATAACTAGTAAGATTATATAAGTAAATCATATAATTTCATCCTAAGAATAATAGTATCATCATAATTAAAAATAATAATATCAAATCGGGTAAAAAACTACCCTAGATGTTATCATAGAAACATGTATGATATATGTGTATCACAAAAACACACACACCTACATGATATAAACATCAATCAATAAAAACAATCCTTGTTAACACATGATTAATACCTTCTCAAAAATATTTTTTATTGGTCCCAAATTGAAATTATATACTTACCTCATGTTTACCAATAAATATCCATCAATATATTCATGTAATCATTGAAAAAAATATATTTTACACCAAAAAGATATTTCTTTCATTTAAATGATGTGTAACTCATGTTTTTCTACATTAAGAATACTGTTAAACATAGTTAATCATGTGATTCTATGTCAATAAGGTATTCTTAAAATCCAATTACATAATGAGTATGTCGGTGAAATAAAATTAAATATATGTCGATAAAATGAAGGAAAATTCACTAGATTCAAGGTTAATAAAATAGGAGATCAATAATTAATAATGATTTTATATGATGGACTCAACAATATAAAATGATCATTGTATCATCATCTATATATTATATGGGATTTTATTTAATAATAATAATTTCCCATAATGATCATTCATGAAACACATACCTAGAAATTTCATCCATCAGGGGATTTATACATCATTCTAAGAGGGATCATCATTGGCTAATAAAATACTCCCCCAAAATACCATGGATTAAAAAATGGATTAAATATCCATAATAAATTTTTAATAGAGAAGAGGATATTGAATATTATTCATTAAAATTATATAAATTATAGTTGTTATCATTTCTATATCATGAATTTATAAATGAATTATTTCATATATATATATATATTATTTAATGATCTGCATAAAATTGGAAAACTAATCATTGTTTCATGGTAAAAATCATAGATCCATAGTATATTAATCATTATATTATAAGATGGATTAATGATTTTTCATAGATTTATGAATAACAATCTGATTAAGCATACTTGGAATTATCCAATGAAGGAGTTCGAAAGGGAGATGAATGATTGTGACAAGATTAATGAGACGATGTTTAAAATCAAAATATTCCATTTGGGTTCATATTAATGCTTTATAGTATAAAAATACACATGGGTTTAATATATTGAATGATTAATTAAATTTTCACTTGAACGAGATGAACTAGTTACCCAGTGGGCCTCACTAGTGTGATGGTGACAACATTTTTTGGTTGGTGGGGTATTGTTTTACCAGAATACTCATTAAACCTCACAGTTTTATTGTGTGTTCTTAAATCCATTAGATGTATACTTTCGATCCACTTAAATTCTAATATTTTCCTCAACTCATCCACCCAAAATAAGAACATCAATCTTCATGAAATAGTTTTTATTATACTAGAGACATGTTGGGAAGAGTAAAAGAATTGCCTATAGGATGTAATGAAAATAATGATTATTAACAAAGATGTCATGAAGAATGAATAATAATTATCTATTAATTTTGTGAAATTTTTTCACTCAATCATACTTGTGAAATGATATATAAATTTTATTGGATTTTTATTCCAATTATTTTTAATGGATGTTTTCCATATATTTACTCATATAATTGTATTATATTTGAAAGAGTGTTTATAAATATTATAGTACACTTTTTGTTATCGAAAATGTTTTACCTAAATTTTTAGTTACACATTGTTTGTTTAATAATACTATTATCATAGAAAATACCAAAGGAGGATAAAGGATTAAATATTTTATAATGATGAACTTATATAATAATTTAAGAAATATAATAAGATATTCTAAAATATAATATAATGGGGGACAAAACAATGAGAAATAAAAGAGAGGGGGGAATAAATATTGAATAAAAAGGTAATTGGGATACTGTATAATAGATGTAAAGTATGTTTTTATATTGAATGTTTTGTGTCCTTCCTAAGTAATTTTTAATCATTTTCAAAAAGGTAGTTATTATTGATTTGAAATGACATTTAAATCATTATAAAATCTTTATGAAAATCAAGAAATATTTCATTAAAGTAGATGTTTTACTAAAATCATTACATCCTTAGTATTAATTATGTTTTTCTATAATTATTTTTCTATATGTATGAATATGAATTTATCATATGGCATAAATAACCACATTATGATGGAATTTTTCTAAAGTTAATATAGATGTCAAAATATTACTAAATAATGATTATAAAAGTGTCTTGATAAGAATATATCTAATTAAAATGTGATGAAAAAAATTATGATATCTAGAAAAAACAATTAGATGAAAGAAGAACATATTCCATTAAAGATTTCTATAAATATTTAAGATAATGAATATCAATTTTTATTGATGAAAAAATTCATTGCCCAAGATTTAATAATGTTACATTGTAATGGTGTATAAATATTTGTGAATTTGAATAACATATTGAGATGTAATTTAGGTTTTCATTCTCATGTCATTGAAAAAAAACTGAGATTCACGAAATATGACTAATGGATCTTTTCCAATTAATAGGATAAGTGATTTTGATGAAGGATTTATTTTACATCACTAAACATCTACTTGTTGATGTGAAGAAAATTGAAACATGTTCTTACTATGAGTGATCACATGAATGTTTTTTAAGTTAGTATTTCTATAAGGCATCTGATGTGAAGATTGTTTTTAAATTTATTGAAAATTATGTTATTTTTAATTGTAAATATGATATATTGTGATTTTGGTATTAATGGTTTTGGAAGATAGAGTTTTTTAAATTCATCATGATTAAGTGTTCTTGTATGAACCTTGTTTTTATATGTAGTAAGAATGATTAAATATATTGTTTAATTCTTTTATTTTGACAAAAATGATTTCATACTGAGTATATAAAAAAACCATGGTTTAAAAGGGTTTTTCGAAGCTCTGAACCTCAGTTGGTGGAAAGAATAGTTGGGCCACATGGTTATTAGAAAACAATCCACAAAGTCCGCAAATTTTCTCAAAACTGTTTAGGTTGTTTCAGAGAGAAGAATATGGGGAATGGTTTTTCCAAACCATGTGAACCAAATCTATACACCCATGAAAAATAACATTTTTAATAGATAAATATCTCATGGTATGAACATAGTTCCCAAACCCTTTAGAATGATCCATGTTCCGTTCGTCCTTGGAAAGTAGGTTATGCACAGTTGGCACATTGTTTGGAAAACCATGTGGAAAAAATGTGTGACCCCTGAAATAAGGGTGAAATTACTATTTATCAATAAAAGTTAATTAACATCACCCCTATTTATTTTTATTCTATATAAGACAGTAGTTTTTCAATTACCATTTGAGTTCTTTAAGCTTATCCTTCTAGGCTTTGAATTATTTCGTCATACAGACTCCAATTAATGATCTTCTTATATCATTTGGTAGCTCTCGGTAATTTCTTTAATCCATATTCATATTTCACCATTTTTATTTCTATATAATATGTTATTTTTGTGCAAGATCATATGGCCTATTTCTAATATTTTCGTCTCTTTTTTCATTTTTTTATGATCTTGACCAAACCTTATGCTGATAGTGGAAGAGTACATCAGTACAAGAAAAAGTTAGCTGGTCTAGTATGTATCAATCTTGTCATTATGCCATATAATATTCATTTTGATTAAATATGTTGTATTCTATGTGTATTAAATATTAAATCGACAAAAAAAATGTTTAGTTCAATACCCTTGGTATATTTTTTCTAGTGTCCCTTAATTCTTATTTATATTCTTTCCCTTAATTTGTTTCCACCGCTTGAGGTGTGGAGATGGCATTTTTATTGTAATTAGTAAATGATTAAAAGGATAAACTATCATACATATTGTTATAGAGTTACCCTATATCTAATGACTAAAAATAATTGAATATATGTGATTGGAATGATTATGACACTTGTTTTAGATAGAACAATAGTTTCACCCTTATTGATGAAGAACTATAATTAACTATGAACCATTTTATTGATCCAACATAATCCTATTGACTACTTAGGAGATATACAATTGGAATGGACACCCTATTATTATGATTCAACAATGGACACCCTATTTATATGATATAAAGGCATGGATCCCATTACCTATAGAATATACCATCGTGAATACCCTCACTGTTACAATTCGGGAAAGGTGATCCTATTGTCATTATACAAGAATGGCCTCCCTCTTATTGTGATTTAGGCATGGACACCCTATTATTATGAAAAACATGAATTATGAACCTTAATGATAGGATATAAGGGCATGTAGATCCATACCATTTTGATTCATGATTAGAGATGCTATTTTTACAATATTCATGCAGGAGAACCCATAATATGATAATTTGAGCATGTAAAACCTATGGTTATCAAATTTATATCAGTGTACCTTATTCATGAGATACATGACCTAGAATCTCATGATATTTTTGAGATTCACACTACTAATCTTGTATTCCGGAGTTATGCCTCCCCTCTATACTAGTTGTAGTATTTATATGTATTTTGGAAGACATCAATATACATACAGAACATATAAATTAAAAAATATTGTGACATGTTTAAATGTTTCTCGACATGGGATGAAACATGTACTGTTTTCCTGGTGTACTTTAGGAACTAGAGTTGAGACTTTATGGTTTCTATTATTGACAATCATTTATTATGTCATCACACACGAATATAATATGTACAAACTGGGTATTTATAGAAATTGTTGGTGGTGGACGACTAGGTATATCTCAGACCATACCTAAACTACTAAGGGTAACCAGATTGATTGTGTGGATTAATGTAGGGATATGTGGAATGAAAAAAACCATATTAAAAAAATAATAATTTGTTTTTATATTTATTAGTATTCTTGAATTAAATAGTTATTTTACTATGTTAAGTAATTCATTAAATAAAAAATTTATTATATGGTATTTTATTTATGACATTAAATTTTTTAATTATAAAATTTAAATTTGACAATAAATATCAATTTTTAATTCATATTTTCAATATTATATTATTAATTTTTATTGATAATTTTTTTAAAAAAATGAAATTTTTGGTGTGGTAATAAATTGACGTCTTTTATGAAATACATTTTTTTGACATCATGTAGATATAATTATGATATAAAACTTATTAAATTTCATAAATAATTAAATTATTATTTAATGAAATAATTATTTTAAATAAATAATTCAAAACAAGTAAATTATAAATTATTTCATGATAAGTATCAAAATTATCATTTGTGTTGACGCAGTTCCTACGCTGCCTTGGTGGTATGAAGTTTGGTTAGTGAGAGTTAATAATTGATTTTTTCAATTAATTTTCATGACATTTTTATTAACTAATATGTATTGTTGATATATTTGGATGATATGTTATAATTATATATTTTTATAACATTAATCTAATCCAAATACTTGTGCAATGATTGTGCATGGCACGAAATGAGTGAATATACACAATAACGGAATTTGGAATTTTTTTGAACCTAATTATCGTATTTTATTTAAATTAATTTATTTTAAATTTTTATATATGAAATAATTTAAATTAATTCTTATGAAATTCTAATGCAATGACGGGGCATAAAAAATAAAAATAAGTATTTTTTTAAATCATAAGAACTATTAAAGGACATAAAATTTTAGTAAATATTTTTTTAGGATATTATTTCGTTCTTTATATTATTTCGGTTCCAATTTGGGGCCTTTTGGGACAGAACTAAAACATTTTAATCCCATTGTAATACTTTTTAAAAAGGATGTTATGTTGATCACATTATAGTTTTAATTAATATAATATTTTAATATTTTCTTTTCTAGTATTTTTTTAACATAATTATTCCTTTGAAATCTAATCATTTATCTTCTTAATGAATGATCATTTTTAATTTTATGGAAATAAATATTTTCTATATTTCATTGTTCAACAAACATTCATTAAATATTTAATATATGAAAAAATAAAATAAATTATATTAAAAGTAACAAAATAAATTTAATATGAGATTCTGAAGGTAATACATGACTTTTATAGTATAATATTATGTGTCTAGTATATAATAATATCTTGTTTTAGATATGTACCTCTTTATTTATGTTTTAAATTCATATGAATGAATATTTCTTATTTTGAAAAAATAATAATTTTCATGAATAAAATATTTTATTAAATTATTTAAAAAATATTTTTTTGTTTAAGACAAAAAAGATACAATTATTTCGAAAATTTGATATCTTATTATTTTATGATGTTATCTAAGTCTTTATCTATGTAATGAACTTATTATATTTTAATATTGTAAGTAATTCTAAAATTACACCTCACCTCAATTATAAAAGGAGACTCAATTATTTGTTTAATATCATAACAATAATTGATCTTACTTGATATCCATCTAAAAATTTACATTCTCCTCATTCCATTAATCATTTTTAAGTTTTTGGTCTCAAAAAAGACCACTTTCATGTGCATATGCATGTTCTAAAGGAGAAATTTTCATAAGGGAATTTATTCTTTCTCTATTATAAACTGTTTATCACTTTTAAAATGTCTTCACACCCTATCCAATATTTCATGATAACTCCAATATAAAATATAATAGAAATTTTTTATTTAAAAGATATATAAATCATCAAATATCTTATTTTTTTCATCAATTCATAAAAATTAACTCACCATCAATGGTATGTCAATTCACCGTTTTCTTGGTTGATGAGTTTATGATTCCCTTCCCAAAATTAATGGAATGATTAAATTATGATATTATTTTTTAAAATGACTTAATAAATATATTTTCTCACTTTTAGGGTATTATTTATTATTTATTGGAAAATATTTAACAAAACGACCATTGATACCAAGAAATGAACACACCCAAAACAATGAAAATAATAAAATATTGTTAATAAATGGGGAAAATTTTGTCATAATAATATCATGTATGGTATTAAAACATAAATATAGTTAGAAAATAAATCAAGAAAATCATTAAACCATTATATAAAATGGTTCAATTGTCATTAAATATGTGAAAATAGAGGTAAGGGAATTTATTTTTAAAAATTCTCTTTTAATGATACAATTAAATTTATTAAATATATGTTTTTTTATTATACAGAGAATCTGGATTCTCCAAAATTCTTGATCCCTTGTAGATTTTATGTTTCATTTACTTGTATTTAAATTTATTTTCAAATAATATTTTGTTTGTTTTAAGTGTGATGCTTCATATAAATGATTTGAAAAATGGAATATTTATTTTCCTCGAGGAGGTTTCACATATGATTGATTTATGTTTTATGATCATGTCGTGGTTCCTATGTATTACTATAATGATGGGTGGTTCTATGATGAACTGAGTCAGTTGAGTCAGTTATAGCTCTATAATATTTTTGTAAAAGTGATAGAGTAAATCAATTAGAATTCTTCTGAGATATTAGGAGCCTATACTATGTTGGTTATTCCATGTGTAATTATGATGGTTACATCTTATATAGCCATGAAAGCTAAATTATTAGAAGTTTGACATGAAAATTATACAGAAATTTATCTTTATTGATATATTATTCTTGTTACGGATTTACAGGAAACATATGATTTCATAGGGTGAGACCAAGAGAATATGTTTTATATTGTGAAAAAAGTTTTCATTCATAGACTAATGGGGGTTTTCTCCAATTATATGTACAATACTGATCATATTGTGATCATACCTTGTGTCAAAATGTTTTTCATTATGTTTAAGTGTGTTTAAGAGAATAAAAGAATACATGATGAAGGTTGCGAATATTTTTGATGACAAGATTTGTTGTATTATAAAAAGATTTTATATTTTAGAAAAAATATATATTATTTTATTAGTATCCATATTATATGTTTGTGGGATTTTATGTAGCATCTATGAACTAATTATAATTAACTCTAAACTGAAAATATCTCTGGGAATGTAAAAATTATGAATTTAATGTAATTTATTAGAACATGTAATGTTTATGGTCAAGTACTTATAATTGGTATTAGAGCCTAGTTTTGATAATTTTATGGGTTTGGATAATGTATGTTGAATATAATAAATTATTTATAGTTTATGGCTGATTCAAATTGATATATAAATTAAATATTACCACGTTTCTTCCTCTAATATATATCTGTTCAGAATGGTATTTTTAAAATAAAACAATGAAGCTCAAGTATGAAGGAACTTGGAGAATGATATCTTTCCCAATATGCAACTTTGAATAGTGGAATTAGAACCATGTTGTTTTTAATAGAGATGTCTTATTTGAATCATGATATAAATGGAAGAGGAAACTGTTCATAGGATTGACTAGAGCAACCTCAGATTTACATTTCAGTGGTGGAACATTTTATGAGGAATCCCTCTCTAGAATTTAGTGGGTCTTCTTATAGATATGTAGATGGATGTTGTATTAAATCACTAAATTAGATTTTTAATGTCTTGGGTTGTTTATAACCTCAAAATTTTATTCTTTCTGACTACCATTTTGAAGGTGAAGTATACCAAGGGAGGACAACAGTCAGGAATATAAAGGATAGGATGGATATTAATGATTTCAAAAGGGGTGAATTAAAAATAATTTTCATTGGAAAATATTTTCCTAAAAAAATTCAATAGAGGATAGAAAATCAATTCATGGAATTGAGATAAGAGGAGGATTCTATGACTGCATATGATGAAAAAATAACATGATTTTTAAGGTATGGTTCTAATTTTATCTGAGCCATTGATTGTAAAATGAATCATTTTTAGTTAGGATTGAAGCTAAAATGTCAAAGGTAAATGGAATCTTGTAAATTCAAATGATACAAAATAATGTGTGATGTGAGGAAAAGGTGGAAATGGAGTATCCTGAAGATAATTTTTAATTTGAAAACCAGCAGAAAATGAGGTAGAGGTGGAAGGATAAGAGAAACAATATATATAATAAGTTTTATGTAAAAAAATAAAAATTTCTATTTCTGATAATATTGTTAAAAACACAATGGGGAATTCGTTTTGAAGCCTGGTTGTTTTGGGCACAAGGCTCATAATTGGAATGAAAATATAACGGTGTTTTAAGAACAATTATGATATAAAAATGAGAAATGTTTTAAATGTGATGAGATAGGTCATTATTAAAACTAATGTCCAAAGAGAAACATGAGTGATGGAATATATCCAGACTATAAGTGGAATACTTTTGAAAAATCCTTTTTGGATACATCAATAGTTGTCGAGCCATACAATGAAGTGGAATTAGGTAAATTATTTGTTTACACATATTTTGAATATATTTTTTTTGATATGGTGTCTATACATTCCATTATTTCTGAATAAATTTCTATTAAATTTAAAATTTCACTTCATGAAATAAAACCTGAACTTATTGTAAAAACCGTTTGGCGAAATATTAAATCAAAAAAATAATTATAATAATCATCATGTACATGTGTGTGGAAATAAATTTACATCAATCCTTTTTGTTTTTTCCATAGAAGAGGTTAATGTTATTCTGTGTATGGAATGAATTAGTTTCCAAAAATAAGATTGATTGTAATGTTATTGAAGTTGTTTTCTAGTATGATTTTAGGTGTGTATACAATAAGGAAACAATAAACTTGATAATTTAAAATGAATCTGAGAAACTTTTAAAATATATAAATGAATGTTTCTTGGATATATTGTTGATAACTAGTGAACTATTCAGATTAAATGTTTTCTAGTGGTAAATGAATACCTTGAGGTGTTTCCTGATGATTTTTTGTGTGTTATAATTGATTGGTAATTTTAATTTATCATTGAATTAGTTATCAAAAGTCCCTTATTGAATTTCTAATGTTGAACATGTAGAATTTAAAACATAGTTTCAAGAGTTTCTAGATACATGTTTCGTTCATCTGAGTACTTCACCTTGGGGTGGACCTATTTTATTTGTTAAAATTAAATGTGGTTCTATGAGGAATTTTATTGATTATAAGATTTTTAACGAAGTCATCGTTAATAATAATTATCCTTTTCCTCACATGGATGTCTAATTTGATAAACTCTAGGGACCTCAGTATTTTCCCAAGATAGAATTGAGATTTGTGTACCACCATCTAAATATAAAGGTGTGTAAATTTCTTAAAACAACATTCTAGACATGATATGGGAATTATGAGTTTATTATTATGCCCTATAGTTTATAAAATTACACAAATTTATTTATGTTTCTTATGAATAACATTTTCTTAGAATATTTTGAAATGTTTATTGTTGTTTTTATTTATGATATTCTAGGGTTTTTAAAATGTTATGAGGATCATGAATATCATATAAAGATTCATATGAAAAACCTTAATGAAAATATACTATATGCAAAATTTTGAAAATGTGATTTTTGGTTACAAATGTTTTCATTACATAGGAACATTATTATTAAGGATAGAATGATGATGGATCATGAAAAACAATAATAGTTTATGAATAGGCAAGACCTACCAAAGCTACTGAAATTAAATGTTTTCTTGAATTAGTATACAACTACTTGTGGTTTGTTAATAACATTCAATGGATATCTTGCCCACTAACAAAGTTAACTTGAAAAGAGAGTTAAATATATCATGAAAAAACATTGTGAATATTTTTTATGGAATTAACAATAATAATGGTGGATAATACTATCTTTTCATTGCCCCTAATAAATGCGGATTTTTTTATCTATAATGGTTCTTTTTGGAACGACCATGGATGTGCTCTGATGCAGAATAATCAGGTAATTACTAACACTCCACGACAAATAAAACCCCGGGTGTTAAACTATCCAAAAAATTATTTGTTATTAACATATAATGTTTTTTATTTAAAAATATGTAGAAATTATTTATATAGATCTAGGTTCTAAATATATAAGGACAATAAAATTTTAAAATATATATTTAACTATAATGAATTTAACATGAGGAATAAAAGACAACTAGAGCTGAAAAAAGTATTACTATTATATGATCAATTACTATCCTGGAAAAGAAAATAACATGGACACTTATTTTAGTTGGAAAAATAATTCTATATTAACGATATTTTCTTCAAAACAAGACCATTTAATTATTTGATGAATTTTTTCCTCGATTTTAATGGTGTAGGATGTCCGCCTTTGTTAGATGATAGTGTAATCATCTATGTCGTCTAGAATTAAGCATGCTCACTAGGAAGACTATGAGTTCTTGAGGAATGTATTACTTGTTAAGAAAGTTATGTTTCATGAATTTACTGTTGATAAAGGGTGAATTCGGATATTTTTAACAAGATTATATGTGTCTTTTGATTCTCATATGATGGAAGAATTGTTAGGTGAAGCTCACAGTTCTCTGTTTTCAATTTTTCATGGAAGCACTATGATGTACATAGACATTCAAGAGTCTTACTGGTGGAATAAAAAAAGAGTTATTTTGAATTTTATAATGAAAATTTTGAGTTTTCAATAGGATAAATATGAGAGATAACTACCAATGGAAATTCTTTAACATTCTCTAGTGTCATAGTGGAATAAGAAAATGGATCCATGTATTTCATATTAGGGCTACAAGAGACTAATTTAGGTAACAATAAAATTTTGGTTATTATGGATTGACTAAATAAATATTCCTATTTCCATCATATTTGAGATACTATTTTGTTAAATCAGATATTTAAACTATACATCAATTATATTGTAAGGGTATATGGAGATCATTTCTACATTGTATTGGACTATGATCCTTGGTTCACATCATTATTTTGGAATGGACTTTCAAAGTCGTTGGCACTGAAATAAATATCAACAATATATATCATCCTCACTTTTATGGTCTGCCTAACTAAATAGTTAAGGAAATGGAAGATATGTTTTGTTCTTGATTTTTGGTTTACCAAGGATGTTTGGATCGACATATTTCTTTATCTGTGTTTCCATATCATTATAGTTTTCATTCTGTTATATAAATGTTTTCTTTTGAAGAATTAAATAAAAAGATGTATTGAAATCCATAATTTTATGATTATTTGGTGGGAAAGATTATTGATGGTACCAAGGATTGAATGGGTTTTTCATAATAAATTAAATATGATCCAGTAACTTAAAGGGACAATTAATATTAGGTAGAAAATCTATATATATTACAGGTGGAAACAACTTTATTTAGAGGTAGGTGATCATGTTTTCTTAAGTATCTCTATGGAAACATTTTATGATATTTTTTAAAAATGGAAATATAATTATGTGGTACATTGGACATTGTGATATCCTAGACAATGCTAGAACAATTTCGTTCTGAGTATCTTTTCCTTTGAGTTTATCCCAAGAAAAAAATTCTTTTCATTTATCACTGTTAAGAAAGTAATTTTCAGAATCATCTCAGGGTTTGAGCTTATAATTAGTTCATATAAAGGATGATTTATTATGAATAGATTATTACACAATTTCTGGATCACAAAGAGAAAGTACTATGTAATAAGGTAATTCATTATGTAATGGATTTGTGGGAAATCAACATGGGTGAAGAACTAAAAATTGAATCGGAAAATGATATGAGGGAAAAGTACCACAATTTTTTTTAATAAGTGAATAATTTTCAAGGGTAAAATTTCCAGGGGAAGATGTAAAATCATACATAAAAATAGAATTTTTTTTAAATTTTATTAATATTCTTTAATTAAATAGTTATAATTATGTTGTTAAGTAATTATTGATGTAAATAATTTCTTTTATGAATATTAATTTAAAACATTAATTTTTTAGTTATAGAATTATAATCATTCAAAACTAATTTAATTTTTTAATTCATAATATATAAATTATATTAGTATGAACTTTTTATAATTTTCTCGAAAGTTTAATTTTTTTTTTCAAATAGTAAAACATAATTCACATTAAAAAATTTGGTTTCTTCTAACGACATGAATTCATAATTTTAATTGAAAACTCAATAAATTTATTTAATAAAACAGTAGTTTTTTATAAAAAAAGTATTGTAAATAAATAATTTATAAAATGTAAATTCTAAATTATATCATTATAACTATAAAAAATATTTTTGATTCGAACAAAGTGCCTTCAAGACATTGGAAACTCCAAATTGGGTTCATTATAGTTAACAATTGAGAGAAAAATAATAATTTGGACAACTATTTTATAAATTCTTATGTATAATTGGTGTTTTTTAATGATAAGTTATAATTTTATAATTATATTAAATTAATCTTATTCTAATACATGTATGATTCTTCCACAGGGATGGAAGAGGAAAAATAACAAATTTAAGAAGTTGTTTTGACATGCATAAGATATAACATACATAACATATGAATATAGAATTTTATTTTTAACATGATTTATTTATAATTATGAACGTAACTTATTTTTAATTTTTATATCAGAAATAATTATCATTATTACATTTGCAATTCTTATGTAGTGTTTGTGCAGACCAAAAAAAAAATATGATTTTAATAAAAATTAAAATAACCAATAAATAACACTAAATTTAACTAAATGTATTTATATGTAAAATTTTCAACCAATATATTATATCAGTTCTAATTTGGGTCCTTTTTGGACTCACATGAATCACCTTAATCACTTTATAATATTTATTTAAAAAAGAAGCCATGTTATTCAAAATATAGTTTTTAATTGGTATAAAATTTTAATATTTGTGTTTTTATAAAAAAAACTATAGAAAATAATTAATCACTTGAAAATTAATTATTTTCTATTCTCAGTGATATTTATTTTCAATTTTTATGGAATAAATATTTACCTAAATGGAAATAACAATGATGACGTAATTAATATTTAAATAATGAACTAATCAAATAAATGATATTAAAAATAATAAAATAAATATAATTTGAGAATTTGAAGGTAATTAAAATTTTTTTATAGATTAATATTATTTTTCTAGAATTTAAGAAACAAATTAGAAATTTCATATTTTTTGTGATATATTAAAATCATAGTTATGAATACAATTTAATATTTAAAATAATATTTTTCATGAAAATGAAATTTTATTAAATACTTTAAAAATTAAAAAACATTTAAAACAAAAACTATTATAATATTGTGTCTCAAATTTTATATCTTATGATTGTTAAGCATTCTGGTAATATGTAACCCTCTAATATACTTATTTTATTCCATTATTTAATATAATTTCTAAATTTCCCCTCACATCAATTATAAAAAATGACTCACTTATTCATCTATATTCCTCATCATAAGCCATTATTCTTGACTCTAATTGACAAAATTACCTTCTCTTCCATCCTTTATATAATTTTGTTTTCCTTGCCTCACAAGAGAAAACTTCAATGTGCCTAAGAAGGGTCTCAACAAGAATATTTCTAGAGATTTATTTCTAAATTTTCTCTTTTAAAATCCTTATCACATCAGAATTATCCTCACACCCTATCCAACGTTTCATGATAAAATTTTATAAAATATATAGATTAATATTATTCTATTAACTATATATACTTAATTAAATCACTTATTTTGTTATTTTATACTTATAAATGATGTCACCATCCATGGTGTGTCAATTCGCTATGTCCTTGGACAATGAGTGTTCATTTCCCTTTACCACATTAATGGAAATATTAATGTCACATATATTCATTTAAAATTACCTAAATAAATATTTTTTTTTCACTTTTAGATTATTCTTTTCGTTTGTTAAGATAATATATAATGGAACGATCTAGGAAACCACAAATCGAACGAATTCAAAAGAATGGAAATAACAAAAAATTGTAAATGAATTGGTGGGAAGATGTTATAAGAACAACATGAATGATTTTATAAACAAGAATTTATTTCTTCAATAAATCAATAAAAATCATCAAAATATTATACCGAACGTTTGAATACTTTTTAAGGAAGGTGAACTTGAGATATGTGAATTTCATTTTAAAAATCACTTTTCATGTTAAAAAACTTTTATTGTTTAAATGTTATTTTAATTATATTGAAATGTATACTCTACCACATTTCTGATTCCTTATTGATTTTAGGTTTCCATTATGTGTTCAATATTTTATCTTCAGATAAAATGTTTTCATTAATATTTTTGTGACTTCGTAAAAATTGTATCAAAATTGAAATATTTATTTTAGTCTTTAATATTTATTTTATGAATTATTTATATGTTATGAATATGGTATGGTTCATGGAAATTTTTATTATGATGTGTGGTTCTATGATAAATAATGTTCTGGTGAGACTTTTATATCATTACCATATATTAGTTAAAGGGATGGATTTAACTGGTCAGTTTTCATCTAAGATATTATGGGAATATACTATGATGGTTATTCGATATGTATCCATGATGATTTATCCCTATGTAGTTGGGAGAACAAAATTATTTTTAATAGTGATATGATAATGATCCCACACATAACCTTTTTTTATCTATGTATTCATTATATTATTTTACAGGAAACTTATGATTTCATTAGGTTAGATAAAGTGCATATTTTTCTCTTTTTGAATATGTTTTCATTCATAGTATTATAGTTTCTTTCTTCCACTATAGAAAAAATAATTTGATTTTTAAGGTCATCAAATTTTTTAAATAAAATTAATAGTATATAATAATTTTTAAGAGAAAATATGAATACATTCTATATGTTGTGAATATATTTTATGAAAATAATTTCCGTTTCATTAATAAAATTTATATTTTTTTATAAACTAACTCAAATTTAATAGTATGTAGTTTGTATGATCGTGGGTTGTTATGTATGATTTAATACCTAATTTCCAAAAAACACTAAACAGAATGATATTTTGGATGTTAATAATTGTTATTTATAATTTAATTTACTATAATATGTAATTTTTATGGTCATGTATTGTAGGAAAGAAACTTGTTGTTAATAATTCAGTTATTATAGAATAGGATCATAGAATAATATGACCATTTTTGGATCATATATAATTATAGATTTTGTGGGGTTTTTTTCCTTTTCATACATATACCATTTTGAATTCCTACTTCCATGGATGCATATTTTTCATAGATATATACATGACCTTACATCATTTTATGTAAGATATTGGATATTATTTTTATTGATCAATAATTATATCTAGAACCTTAATATATTTTTTTTACTCTTTTACAATGATTATTATATTAATATATATAGTACACTATTGTGATGCTCTTATCGTGAGGGTATTGAAAGACCTCAAGACCGCACATCAGGGAACAACCCCTATAAGTATGGGTTTTTTTAAAATAAAAAATACTGAATGAATACAAAACATTTATTAATTACAAGGAGCTTTTACCCGTATATGTTTTAGATAATTTGATACTACCCTTATAAAATAAGAAACTATACAAAATAAAATAAAATAGAATAATGGACTTTTCATGTGATAACTCTGTAAGAAAAGAGAACACATTCAGAGTGTTCTACTAAACAATTTGAAAATAATTTTGAAATATATGGTGAGAATTATATATACTTATAAGATTTTTTTTGAAAATGATAATAAAATATTTAAATAAATACCTTAAAATAAATACGCATACTTAAAATATATTTTCATCATGTTTGGATACTAAATAAACAACATAGAAACTGATTATTTTATCCAAATTATTCTAACTGAAAATATTATTTGGATTTCTCCATTGAAAATAAGCATTTTTATTGGGTCATTTTCTATTTATTACCACCCTTATTAAAAACATCAAGCCCCTAGACATAACAAATATTGAAAAATTCCCCTTATGTGAATTGGGTTCACCCCCCATAACAAAATAACCATTATAGTAGAGCCCGTTTTTTAAAAAACCTATATTGGACCTAATTTTCTAAATCATAACACAAAAAAATTTAAAAAATACATACATAAAAAAAATTCTTTAAAAGAAAATATACATTTGTATAGAATGTAATAATAATTTCCGTATAAATTATAAACACATTTTAGGAGAAACAGTTGATTTAGAATAGTTGTACATAATTGAAAATCATAAATAAAATGGGTAGTGACAAAAAACACGCACACTTGTTCTAAAATGCATGGAATGTCCATATATATATATATACATAATTTTACATTCATGAAACAATTACAAGAAAAATATTATATAATAATAAATTATAACATTGAAAGAAGAACCAAATATCACACATTAAAATTAATAGAAAATGTATTCTTAATATAAAATTCTCCATTGCTAAAAACTAAATTAGGTGATATCATGATTTTAAATGAGTTACCTATTCAAATCAAATAATAAGATGATTACAAAACATATTATTATATATATATTTGAAATTTGAAGAGATAAATAATAAATATAAATAATCATGAAATAAATACATGAATTGTTAAACTAGATTATAATAAATACATAAATAAACTTGAAACATAATATAAAATTAAGTTCTATAGAATTCTGAAATAAAAATAAAATCAATCTCTTACACCCAATAAGAGTTAAGTGTTCACAGGGAGACATAATTTATAAAAGATAAATTATTCGTTGTGTATGATTTACCTAGAGCATTACTTGATAAATACATACTCATTAATAATATTAAGAAATAAAGGTCCATAGTTTGTAATTAAATAGATTTAATATCATCCCTTCATATAATAAAAAATTATAATTATTCATAAAAAGAAATAAATAAATAGATCCTTTTGATTATAAATAAAAATATATTTTAGTATAATATTAATTTACATGTAATTTCATACTACATATGTAAAATAATTATTGTATCAAACTGTAAAATAGAATGATTAAGATAATAGTCCCTTTTACCAAAATAAATGAAATTTAAACATAATTTTTACAATTTATATATTTACCCACAACTAATTAGATTCGTACTACATGTCTAGACGTAGATACACCATGTAGGGGGTGCATAAGGAACCACATTGGTTTAGTGCTCATGAAGGGTATGGAATACCCCAAAAGTATGTATATTGAATTCAACTAGACTGAGAACTCAAAAAATACCTATAGATAGTGATGAACGAAAAACCCCACATTTAAATAAATAAATTCACAATAGAGATGTTATATTACAACGTTAATGAATGATTGGATTTTTTATACATAGCTGGACCACCGAGTATATGAACTAATGAAAAAAATGTCACTAACCAAATTGCGATGCATGCTGGGTTCACAGAAAATTTGATTTGGTTGCAAAAAGAGAGAATGTTCCACTTATAAAAACATTTTTTCACTGTAATATATTCATCAAAAAAATTAATCAACTCAAAATGTTGGGCATATTAAAAATTAAATAACTACAAAAAAGATATTTGAATTGAAATTTTTAGGTCAAAATGAAATTAATTCTATTCATAATCTAAAAGGACTATAGTAATATCAATAGGTAGACAAAAAAAGTTTGATAGTCATTGAGGTTGAAATATTAACTAACCAACAGATGAGGATAGATGTATAAATTCAGATTGTTGATAATGAAATTAGATTCGGACACCTAAAGTAGAGAAAAAAACACATACTTTGGTAGATTCGATAACATATGAACCCCGAGATCTAGATTTCCCTAGAATCCTAACTCTCTTAGAACTCAATCAATGTAGTTTGGATCTTCGATGACGCTTAGTCATCTTCCTCGACTGCTGTTGAGGCCACCCACCAGACTCCTCTTTAGACTCGATTAGATGTCGAAAGCTCAGTCTCTTCATTTGAAACCTCCATGGTGGCTTGACTCAAAACCCATTCCCTAAAACAGGACCTACAGGCCGCGACATCTCCTTCCCTAAACCCATATCTCGATTTTCATTCATTTTTTATCATTTAATTTTTATGAAAACAAATAAATTCAATTTTATATAATATAAAATTATCTTAAAATAAATTAATATAAGTTTCAAATAATATATGTATAATTAAATTAGTTATTTTATCTCTTTATAATTTTATTAAATGAAATTCACAATATGAATAATTTTATAAAAACAATCCATTAAAAATTTATAATTTAAAATATAAAATTTAAATTTTAAAAACACACACAAAGAGATATATATATATATATATCATATTTTTAAAATTAAATTTAATAAATCCAAATTAAGTATTTTAATATAATTATTAATTATTTCAGTTTTTTTAAATGAAATTTTTATTATCATATTTAGTATATTTTTAATACAAAAATATTAATATATACTTTCATAATTTAGTATTTTAAAATAGTTTTAAATAAAATTAATTATAATAGTAATTATGAACTATATAGTTTTTATAAATTATAAATTGAATTCTAAAATATAAAGTATTCATATAAACATAATTTTTTAATAGTATATAATATTAAATATTTAAAATTACTTAAAAAATTTTTTTATTAAAAAAAATAAGATAATTTTTTTTTCATTATAACATAATATATTATAAATAAAATTACTCGTCTGTTATATGTATAGACTAAATACTATACCACCTTGAATCCTCACTACAATTTAGGAATCTTTGCCTACAAAGAGGCATACATGAGTCCATATGACCCACCATCTTTGGACTCTATTGAGTAGCATCCGGGTTGTGAAATTTAAAGGTTGTATAAGTGGTTCTTTTTTTAATTACTCTTATGGGATGGTAGAAAGTATATTACAATATTGGAATATGGAAATGATCTTGTTACTAGGAGTATTAAATCCACATATAGAGAAAAGCCTAAATTTCGTAGGATGAGATATACTGTTTTGGATTTTGCTCATTATAGTTTATCTGATTCCACTATTTGGTGATGCACATGATATGTGATGTTTATTATTCATATTATGTTGGATTATATTTTATCCTTGTACTATTATAGAAAGTAATCTTTTATCATACATAATTTTTTTAATGTTACATGATTTATATGTCATGCATTATTCCATGTCAGATTTACATAATGTGTCCATTCTACATAACATGATTTTGTTATTTACTTATATATCCATGATTTGTAATAAAATTTCAGGTAGGGACTTTTTAAGTTAGTATTTGTTAATTAATAGATTCCAATAATCAACATATAAGTTGTTTGGGTCATTATAAAATGGATTTGGTGATCCATATAGTTTAAACTTTTCTTATATGAGTTTTTATATAAATGAGAATATAAATAAATGAAATTGAATTATAAAGTAAACTGTAACCATTAAATTAGGATTTCAATTAAAATTTAACATGAGATTTACTCTATAACTTTTAATTGACACTAGGAATATCAAGACACAGAAAAAAATATATAGAGTTTTACTCAGACCCAACATTAGTAGTGGGTTTTATTAAGTGTATCCTATGTTATAATAAAAATGACCCTTTCATACATACATAACTTTAAGATCTGGAAGAGGGGTGTGAAATTTTATAATATGGCTTGTAAAAATCATAGTCATGTATCTATGTCCTCTAAAATTACCAAATTCTATCAGAGGAATGAATTTTTAATTTTTTGATCGATGCGACCATGAATCCCTCTTGTAGACCTCTATGAGGATGAAGATGAACTTTCAATGGAGTTAGTGTCCCCTGATCCACCACTAATACCTCCTCTAGTGGAATCTTTTGAAACATCACTTATAATCGATATAGGAAATGATTTATTATTTTGAGGGTAGTTTCATTGACTTATACATACTATTTATGGATATCAGTGACCTTCCCCTTCTATTGGGGAGTTGATACAAGAGTTTGAGTATCGGCATGTACCATCGTTTTTATGTAATGGTGGTCCCCATGATGTTTTATTATGGAATTAGAAGGTATTATATTTTTTGAGCATTAAATACACCATATAATATAGGAGTGAAACTCTATAAATATATTCTATGAGGGTCTACCAAACATTGATGTTATATTTATAATAAAGAAGGTCAATTTTGGGATATAAATTTGGTGGATTATAAATCAATCTACTATGATTATTTGTTTATAGAGACCCTAAGGGGATATTATTCAATGTATTTAGTGATATTTAACAAGGATTAATTTTATATTATATAACGTTTATATCTTTTATAGAGAATCCACACTTTTCTATTATCTATAATGCTTATATAAACTATTAAAAGTGAGACAATTTGTGAAATGGAGAAGAAATCCTATTTGATATAAGTTGAATATTTTTCCAGTGACTAAATTAACATACATATAGAAATATGATCTCATTAAAAAGGGAAACATGTGTGAAGATGATGATGTGGTCCAGGGTGGTTCAGAATAGATTAATCACACTTGTTTGACTAGAGGTTAGAAGTGACTATTTGATATTGTACACGTGAACAATCACAATCCTATAAAACCCACAAATAGTAATTTGGCTTTTCATTATTGTGGGAAACATGAGATTAAGAATCCCCAAAGTACCATATATCATTTGTGTGTCAATGAAATGGATTTTTGGGGAATCAATAACATTTTTTCAAGACCTTCCCATCAATTCATTATAAGGGAGGATATAAATCAACTTTTACTTTAGAAATGGGAGAAGGAGAACCTCACATGGAAGGTTACTGGAGTACTACCGATTTACATGATGAGGAGAAGGGCATGAAAATTGTAGTTATTCTTTAGATACAGTGTTTCGGAAAAGAAGATGAAATCCTCATTCAATAGTTTCATCATATGTTTGTGGATTAGGTCACACTTATAAAATATAGCATATACTATAGGTGAAGGGACTTATTCCTTCTACAGGTTGTGGTACTCTTCTGGTAGTCTCTATATTCATTTTCTCCTTATTCTACGTTGGTTCCTCGCATAACTTTATATCTATGGAAATTATATAATTCATTAACATTGATATTCATGAATTCCATCGTATGATGAATCTTGACAACCATTAGGGTATAAATTTAGAGAGTGTATGAATGTTTATGTAGTTTCTAATTGAGGTCTGTAGTCATTTTTTCTATATATGAAAACATCCAACTAGATATGAATTTCTTTTATCTCATTCTCGTTATGGAATGGGTAGTACCTTATCATGCCTATCTGTATTTATATCGCCTAGATGGTTTCAATTAAATATGTAGAGGGTGGGTATTATAACAACAAGGGTGTATGGGATTTCCCTAATTGTAGATCTAGAATGTATAATCATGGTCTAGGTGGAGTGACAACCAAAATTTTATTGCTTTACTTAGATGATGGGAGATTACATCAGAATATATTACCTAATATATTCAATCATTCTTGGGATGTTTTCTCAATATAAATTTTTTGAATACATCATATGATAGAGGTAAAATTTACTATTGAACAAGTTCATGGCGATGCAGAAGTATATATTCCTCCTTACAGGATGTCTACTACTGATTTACAAGTGCCTAAGAGGAAGATAGAGGATTTATAATCAAAAGGTTTTATATAGCTCATAATTATTCCTTTGGTTAGCTAATACATTTTCCAATAAGAAAGATAGTTCCCTCAAGATTTTTATATATTACCTGAAGATGTGTCATCTTATTTTGAATAAATAGTATCCATTAATTTGTATAGATTGTTTAAATTACCCTAAATGATTATATAGTGTGTCCTACAAAATCAACCTATGATTGGGATACTGTCATGTGAATGTTTGGCTATTACATATACCATGTATGGATTTCATAATTTTGTAGAGTTTTTATGGGTATGTGGTTATATAATTTTTTCATATAAAAGTGACCAATATTTTTATGAACATGATGAATATTTATTTCCATACGTGAGTTAATCCTTCAATTTTAGATTTTTGGATGAAATATTGGTGTATTTTTATACTTGAATTTATAATGCAAATCATCTTGGTGTAGTTCTAAATAAACCGAGAGAGACCTAGTTGTGTGCTATGGTGATTAAATTCCATAATTGGATTTCTATGGTTCACATATTGTGTCATATAATTTCATATGTCATAGTATTAGACAATCTAGAAAAGGTGATTTATATAGTAACCTATGATATTATTAAGAATGTATTTGATATACAGAGATTCCAATGGATAGATGGTTATAAAATTCACATCATTCATAGCCTATCACACATAGAAAACCCACATACCAGTCAAACTAAGAAGGTTGTCATGTTATTGTTATCTAATTCTTACATCAAGGCCTATATAGATTAAAAAATAATAATTATATTCTTATTTATATTCAAATAGATTTTTGGATAGGCCATACAGTGTCTTTTGGTGCATCATTCATTGGGTTTGGTTTTTCATTCATCCAATTGGATCAAGTCATTGCTTACAAATTTCACAATTTGTAACCTCACAACTATAATGACCAATTTCTCATCTCTATAATTCATAATTCATTCATTTCTTGGGATTCTGGAGGGATTATATACTCGTTTAGATATTTTTGGTGTATTCAAACCATAAGACCCTCAAATACATCCTTACAGAACATGACATGAATATTTGAATGAAAAGAATTGTAAAAAAACTTCAATAATTTGACTTTTTTTTATCTTATATTCCTATAAGGGAAAATTTCATATAATACCTTCTTTTATTCCACATTATGGTTATGTAGTAAACTCAAATTCTACAGATTCAACACAAACCACCCATATAGCAAATATTTTAAATTAAAAAGTGAAAAAAACCAAAATTGACATATCCCAAATTTTATTTTCTAAAAGTACATTCATCTTCCCTATTAAGGCCAAATATTCCTAGTTAAAAAAATGTTGATTTGTGAGCCTCCTCAAGATTCGCCCCCTGATATTTGACATCACTTTATTCATCTCCCCTCTTAGCGAGAGCACACCGACCATCATTCCAACATAGATAAAAAAATATCACAAAAGACTCATTCAACATATCCATTAACATTTCTCCATCAGAGAAAACTACGACCTTAACTATAAATAGAATTAGGAATCAACAAAATACAAGAAAACCACTATGTTCAAAAATTGAAAAATACATAGCCTCAATCAATGGTATCTACATCCATCATAATACCTAACATGATCTTCAACATTTCTGGAACGAATGAAGTGATGGAGTCATCATCATCCGAATCCAAAAATGAAAAACATACCCTGAAAAATAGAGCATTATACCACATAAAAGTATATCCAAACAACACCAAAAAATTTGTACCCGATGATAACTATAATATATCACTATAAATAATCTCCAAATTAGGTGAATAATAAAAAGAAACAAATATATGAGAAGTAAACCATCACTGATGATGAAAATGTAATGATACATCTATCATCCACCCTACAACACCATCTCATGTTGTCCCAAAACAGTCCTCGAGCCTGACTAAAATGAGGTAGGGCCTGATGGGATGTTCAACATAGGTAGTGGAAAAGAAGATCATTGAATTCCAATACCATCAAAAAAAACATTCTTGTGAATCAGCACATAGTCCCAAAATAGAGATCCAATGCACTTAATAAGGATGAAATAGGAGAGTTCAGAGTCTAACTCTATTCCACCATGGGTGGTAGATGATGCACTAATATGGAAAACTCAGGAAAAAGTCATTTAGGTGGTCAATGATGAATTAAAATTGATGGCTATCTTTTATATGATACATTTTGTGTTTCGAGATATTCATGAGAAAATTTTCTTGAAATCTTTCATATTACCTCATCACTACCTGATAGGGATAAGAGATGGTGGTTCTCAGAACCTGACATGTTTTTCTTACGAGAGAGCATTTTAGGCTTTAACAAACCTCTAGATTGGATGGTCAATAGAGATAACATAATATATACACATGAGCATATATGGATCCTTTTAGATATGAGAGAGGATATGTTGCATTAATTCTATGCTTCTTAACGTGATGTTCACCATGATATCTCAAATATGTTTTGTGATATGCTTTAATTGTATTGGTGGCCCAGGGTGAAATTTTAGATTTTTAATTTTTTCACTAGGTGTTTAGCCTATCAACAAGTGAATCATGAAAACCAACATCAAACTGGATTGTTATAACAATTATCGGTACATAAATATAAACGGATATATGTCAAAACAGACTTATTTTTGGGTTTATCGAATTCATCCCAAGGTAGCTATTTAGTTTTTATATTCATGGAATGATTAATGAATGTATCCCACTTCCTTCTTATATATGAAACTTTCTCAGATAATGACAAAAGATGATTTTAGGGCCCTGATATTATATTCCTACATGGGGTTCCTCATAATAGTATTTTTATAGGAATGAAAGTTACATGTCGAGGATCTAGAAGGGGTTATAGAGTGATTTGGGTACATAGGTGCTTCTGAGTACGTCATTTGAACCCCATACTAACTGTTATTTAAAAAAAATACATACAAGTGTAATAGTATATTCTTTGAGAATTTTTCCTAGATTTCATAGTATATTGCGAGTATAATATTCTCGATGATGACTTTCCAAATAATAATGTTTTTCAAAAGTGATCTAGATGTATCTGTTTGAGGCTTTCCATGGTAGGTTGTGTCAATCAGTTCAATGGTATATAAATGGATGATCTGATGTTCTACATTGTCCTCATCTCATGTCGCATACTTTAGTGCTGATGATGTTGATAAAAATGTATATGTATATTTCTCATTATAGATACAAATCATATGTTCATCCTTGTTGATGTCCCCTATAGTTTGTGTAATAAGATCATGTGTTCTTGAGGGTGTGACCCACACATGGTAATAGATAGATACAGAGGAAATGAATGTTTTCTCTTCATATTTTCAACACTTCTGATATCTTTGATAGTGTCAGGCTGGTTACTTATATATTACTATTACCCGAGATTTATTATTCGATGCATGATATTTTCCATGTTTCACAGCTTCGTTGTTACCATGTCGAACTTCCATATAATTTTGATCCCATATATATTGAATTACAATTTTATGATTATTTGGAGGAGTATCCAATAATCATATTTGAAGGTAGAGTGAAGGATCTTTATAGAATGTCTATCCCTTTAGCATGGGTTCAATAGTATAATAGGCATGTACATGATGAGACTCTAGATCAGGAGGCTAACATATACGATCAGTGGTAAATAAACTTCTTAGAAACAATTTAATTAATATTTGATGGTTAAATCATTGATTATTTCCTTCAATGTTGATGAATATAAGAAATTGGGGTTTCTATGTGGTACATTTCTATTAATTATGGGTTTAATTAATTATTTTGGACATATAATGAATTAGTAGTGAACCTTCATAGGAAACATGGGCTTGTAATGTTTATTTAAATCTCATAACACTGGTAAGTGGAATGAATTTTAAGGAAAAAAAGTTATTATAAATCATTAATCTTAGTATAAATAGCTTATCCTAACTAAATTTTCTATTTTAGAGATAATAAGAGGATATTTGGTATTCCCTAACTGTACAACCTATGCCACACACCCATGTGAATGATCTGCAGATTTGAAAAGGGCCATATTTCATTATATCTACATGGTTTCAAAAATCATTCATATACACCAGAATTCTCTTTCTTTAAATAATGGGACATTCTCGCATGGTTATAATTTTTCCCAGTCATGTGTCAAAACCAAGAACCCTCTGATATTTTTCTATAATTAATATTTTTCCACTAGGTTTATTTTAACATTACCCTTCCTTTCCATTTACCTTCAATAAAAGATATGAGGCCCTGCTTATCCCCTTGAAAAACTCAATCATCTTTGATACGATTTGACCATGTTTCATCATCTGAACACCAAATAATTATATTATAATCTGAATTGATTCTTCCTAATATGTTCTACCATACTTAATATTTTTTTTATTTCTATCGATGATGATATTTAGTGTGAACTCATATACCCTATTTCTAGGACATTGGAATATTTACCCCTTTTTATAAAATCTAAATGAAACTAATGGATGATATTATATGTGTGATTTTCTAAATTCATTAGGTAGGTGGTCAAATATTTATCCATCATGTATTGATGCCTAAAAATATTTTTTATGAAGACACATGTTGTATTCTTCATGTGTTTCTCAGAAAATACACTTAAACCATTTTTAATTAAATACCCATTAAATAATTAAAATAGTATAACCTATTTCTTATTTGGACAGGTTCCCTTCAGTTGTTTCTAACCATTTATTTGAGCCCATGAAATTTATATTATTATTATTAAATTTATTTGTGGCTAAAAAATCATTCCTGTATTTTTTATGAACCATATATGTGAAGACTATAATGACTATCATGGATATGAATGATAGGACCACATCACTTAATTTTAAAGGAAATATTATTTCCCTTTTCAATGAAGAATGCTTATATACTATGAACCTTCCTTTTAGTCATAGTAAATCATGGTGACTCCTTATGAATTATACTTATGTCATAGAGACCCAATTGTTTTTATTCGATATTTGAGACACTGTTATTATGATATATGGACATAATAACCCTTACAAATAGGATATATATGCATGGTGACCCTTAATCGTATTATTCAGCAGTGGTGACCCTATTATTATAACTTTCTAATTGAGACCCTATATTTTTGATTTAGGAAAGGCCACCCTATTGTTTTGATATTTGGGAATGGCGACCATTATTGATAGTATATATAGTCATGATGACCCTTAATATTATTATTATGTATCTGTGGCCCATTTTATTATATACAGGCATAAAATGATTTCTTTTTATTTGGTCATGGTAGTCCCACTCTTATGATTTTGGGAATGGTGTCCCATATTCTTTTTAAACTGGGCATAGTATCCTTTTACAGTTGTCAAACACATTCTAATACTCATAGATTCATGAGTACACCATTTGTTTAGACTATAATCAGTATCCTAACATATGGCTATAGAAATAAATATGTATGAAAGTCATATATAGTTATACATATGGTTAATAGTTTGTATGTTTTCTAGTACCGACCAAAGAATGAAATATTATCCCATTGTCCTTCAAGAACATGAGCCATAACCTTATATTTTTTATAACAACTTCTCAATATTTGTATATTATAACTATATTTTTATAAGAACTGACTAGGATTTTATTGTCGATATCAATGGTGGCCTACAAAGATTATTTCACAAACAATATAATTCAGTGATGGTACCCTGGTTTATTCTGTGCATACAGGTTGGGACGTGGGAAATTTCACATTATTTGATGTTAGGGTTATAATTTCATGTGATCTTGGATGCACAGAAAAGAGATATGAATTGAGATTCTATTGAAGTTATTGTTATTGGTCTTCTGGTTCTTTTTAAGCATTTACTATATCATATGCCTAATGAAATTTCTACATTTTTCCTATTTATAGATACTTAAAATTACATCAATATTTATCTCAAATTATATATTTATATTATTGATTAATTATTATATCTAGATGAGTACAATGAATACTTAGTCACTAATAATGCTTCAATTAATTATATATTTATTAACTCAGGTTAATACTCTAATAAAAAAGGTATAATCTACCTACTATAACATTATTGACCCTCATTACTTGTTAGTATATTCTAGCATATTGAGATGTTCTACTTAGGCCATGTGACACATCATCCTAGGACACCATTGAGTGCCATCCAATTCGGGTTTTCATAGTTCTCATTGCTAGAGAAATTGTGTTCTAATAATATTTTTATTGAGGGATAGATCTCATATGGAATACAAATGATTATTATTTTGATAAAATTTCTGATGGCGAATTATTTAGTTTGTAGACTTCCTCATTTTTGAAAGATAATGAGTGGATGGTTATTATAAAATCATTATATTTTTTTCAATATTTTTTATAAAATTTTATATTATTTTTTTCATTAATTTATATTCTATCAATGATATTTTATATAAATAATTTTTATTTTATGAAAATTATTAAACTCCTAAATATGGATGTACTGTATATTTGATTTATAAGAATTAATGATCATTCAAACTGCCTGGCTAATATTTTATAATGATTAGTTTGAAAAAAATTGTGAGATTTATCTTATAAACTATTATCAAACAACTCGCCACTATTATTTCCATTATATAAATCACAAATAAAATAAATAATGAAATATCATATTTCCACCCTCGAAACTTGCATCGTCTGATAGATTATATTAGAACTCAACATTAACAGTCTATTCATGCCAACCATTATTCAATTATCATAAAACAAATTAACATTTTCATGACTCAAAAACATTCCATTCAATCACCCTTCAATAGTATAATTTTGTAACTTCATACATTTAAATTTAATATAAATAGTAGATAATAAAAATTCACAATTCTTTGAAAAAATTTCTAAATATCTCATTTAATGGACCTAGACCGATCAATTCATCTGATAAAATATCCACATATTATAACACAAAAAACATTCAAACTATGGAACATTAAACATTATAACATTATGATATAAAAATTCAAGCAATGTTATTTTTATCAAATATTCATCCTTTTGGGTAGACCCGTTAAATAAATCATCACTTTATCCTAATGCATTCTAATTTATCTAATAGCCTCTATCTGTAGAAGTCCACTTATTTTTTAGATTGAAATTTTTAAAACAAAATGTTTTTTCATCATTTGAAATTTTTAAGAAATGTGATATCAAACAGTTCTAATAAAATTAGGATCTTATTTAATATTTATATTAAAAATATTTTATTATCACCATGGACACTAACCAATGAACCATGAAAACATTTCATGATAAACAATTATCACAATACATTTTATGATAATATCTTATTTGTTACATCATTATTATAGACTCAATCAGATAATTTCATATCAATCAAATCTAATTGATCACCAATATGGGAAGCATAAAAAACATAAATGGCATATTTTTTAACATGAAAATACAGTATTTTATATCAAATTTCATAACAACATCCAATATATTCAGAAAACCACCAATCATTACTGTTCCACCAATATCCCTATTTGGGTTCCATTATCAAATAAAAAACATAATTCCTTAAATAATTATAACTATATAATTAGATTATTTATCCATCAATTATAATTCTCTTTTAGGAGACATGATATATGAAATATGAATCCCTAAATAATAGGATTGTGGTATTTATAAGAGTTAAATTGAGAAACAATACTTATACTTCTAAGAAATGTTTTCCCATACTCTTTAATCATTCACGAATTCTTCCTTTAAGAAAAAGGTATCCAACATCAAGTTAAAAAATATAACAATTTTTTACTAACATATATATCACATCTTACTATGTATAAAAAGTAACCCATAAAATAGGATCTTCCTTAAATCCATATGAACATAAAAAATGGATACATTTACTCAATAACATATTTAATCATTTGAAAAAAATCCAATGATTAAATTGGATATTGGATATATTATCATACATTATTATTGAGGATATGGAGGATGAACACCCATTTTCGACCACATATTATGAAAATATTCCTTTGAAAATATTTTTCACTTGATATCACCAACATGTTATTTTGTACGATAAATATCCATATTTACTTAATTATATTCCACATTCACATTACTGAAGATATATTTTAAACTAATTTTTATTGATAAATAATATCATCAATAATTATTAGTAGTATTGGTACCAAATTGACTATGACAACCTAGGAGAAGTATTAACAACACATTAACAAATAAATCATCCATCATTGTCTTTATCAACTTATTTTGTGTTATAATTTTAGTGGATGTTATATACATATCTAAAAACCTGCTAAGTGTTGCTGAATTTTTCTTATCTGTATGAAAAATCTCAATCCTTTCTCCCAAAATCAAAAATAGATTGGCCTTGAATGTTATCTCATCAACCAAACCTACACAGCTGACATCTACATAACACACAGATAAGTACTTTTGATATATCATATATTATTCAAAAATAAATTATTACCATTATATATATGAGAATAATTTTTTAATACCTAATATATAACTATTTTTTAGAAATTTTATGCCCCAAAAACAATATAACATCATACTCTATATTTGATCTTGATGTTGTAGGATTAAAGATGATTTTATTTAATTTTGTAAACCCATTATGAGAAACTCCTTGTATATCCTATTTTTTTCAACATATATCCCAATGAAATATTTATAGAAAATTCCATTGAATATTCCTTGAAAAAAATCTTTAGATGTTCATCATAATTCTTATCGTGAACTTTGAAAATTTATTTATTCTTTTGAATTATTTTTGGTCAAGGAATGTATTACATTTCACCCTACATCAATATGTAAAATAACTTCATCATTTCCAAATCCAACATTTGACATGTAACTTTATCATTCCCTAAAAATATGATGTTATATTCAAAAATAATAACAATGTAAAAAATATCATTATTTGGATTTATATTTAGGATAATACAAACTTTTCCAATGATTAACGTAATATTTCTTATGAATGTAACCAATTAGTAACACCATGTTAATTTTTCGTTATTAAATCCCAACAAATCCTCCTTCAAAATTAACATAAAGATTCAATATTCCCAGAGCATGAAGCGGAACATTTGTTCAATATAAACTTCTTCATAAAGATCAATATGAAGAAAATATGACATGAAATTCATCTATAAAATCTTATTTGTGAATTTTTATGTTATATTATGAAATAATATGATAATTTTTAATCATTAGATTCTAGAAATGTTATAATAAAATTCATTTCCATCAATTAGTAACCACTAAAAACATTCACTCCTTGTTTCATATCCCTTTAAATTGTCCATTCACATTTTTTTATAACAACCAATTTATACCCAATATCATTATTAGTTTTTGGTTTGTGTACACATTCTCAAATACCATTTATCAAAATATTATAAATCTTAATATTCATAGAAATAATATACTCTTGATACTTTATCACTTCCTAAAAATATTTTTCCTCATCATGAGAATATGATAACGTTTGTGAAACTAACCGTTATGTTCCTTGAGTTTGAATATATTGTCATTGATCACCAATGATTTTTTGATCTATAATATTTTTTACTATCCATGGGTAAGTTGAATATACTTATTCCTCCATCATCTAAGATATATTTTTTATAATACTCATCTCAATCAGTTTCATCATTGTTAGTATCGTTATTATTTTTTCCATGTTGTTCAGCTCTAACCACCATATCTTCTCCTTGTTTATTATATGAAATTTTCATTGAAACATTATTATCATACTATAAAATTATTTTCAGATATATTGATATAGAAATTAGTGGTGTTTCATCATTATTAATCATAAGTTTTATACCTTTTGTAGGGTATACAAGAAATATTTATTAAACACCACTACCTCAAACTTATGAATATTTACACCATTGATTTTTATAATGAACTGAATTCTAGACACCCATATGTCATTCGAAAAAAAATTAAATTATATAATTTAAGGATATATAATATTGTTTAGATGATAAAAACAACAACCATGAATAGAATCTACATCATAAATAAATTTTCCCAAAAATATCATTATATATCATGTTTGATCATCATTGTTCATTACATGACCCATAAAATTTAATACCTTATTTAATAATCATTGTTCAAATTTGTTCTGTATATTTCACTAATCTCATGATATAATCATTTGTTTTTAAAATATTTTATTATATTTTCATTTTCATATCCCCTACCATTTCCTCTAGGTATTTTTTCATAGAATATCCACTTCTATTGTCTTAACTCTTCCTTAAACAATTATACATTTTTAGATATTTAGAGTTAGGTGTTATAAACTTATCACATGTAATGTATGTAAATTAATCAATTAAATAAATAATGTAATTATATCTATTTTATGACTTCATACACATGGGTCCACAATTTTTTGAATGAAATTTCTACGAGGGGGAGTATAATGTATCTTAATAAACTTGAGATCTTTGTTTTTAATGTCCTCTTTACTGCAATTGGAACTACACTAATATCATTTAATTTCCATGTTAATAATTTCATAAATAATATACCTATTTTTGTGTGTAATCATGTTCCAATTAAAAATATTCTATATATATTAATTCCATATACTTTTTTCTTCCTTAAATCTCAGGATAAAAGAACTCTATGCATCACCAAATAGAAACAAGTTTCTCTTAGTTCATTATACCCTCATTAAAACAATAACATATTATATCCTTATAGAAAACATTTTTTTAAAAACATGTTGTTACCTTCATTAAAATTTTATGAACCACTTGAATTTTTTTTGTTTCAAAAAATCAAGAATCTAGGATATTTAGATTATATATTCTCTCGTCCAATGATTTCAAATCAAACAACATCATTCCTGAATGAATCATCAATCCCAAGGATTATAATTCCTATTTTATAATAAATAAAATTCTATAAAATCCTGAGATATACTTTTATCTAAGAAGAACATCCACCATCTAATATTCAGGGCCATTGCCCTATTGTAATTTTAATAGTATCTTCAATAACTATGTCATTTTTCATTTTCATTCCCTTCATTCTCATGTAGATTTCCAGATTTTTTTATAAACATTTTATTTTGTTATCATTAAAGTAGATCATTTTTCATGATGTCTATATAGATAAAATATTTTAAAATAAGTTTTAGTAGGATAGAATCAATTTTAAATCATTAAAATTTCATTATCATATTATCTATATTAAATTGGATAACTCCCCAAAATCATTTTCTCTATTTCCAATCATTTGGGTTTCTATGATGAATCATTGTAATTTATCTTGCATCCCTAAAACCAACCCAATACCACAAGTAATAATATAAAAAATATCTTCTAATAATTTTTTAAAATATATGTATTTTTAAGCATTGATTTTTTCAATATTAATTCCTTATTAATTAGTACATTATTTCATATGAATAATTTGAATAACACTTTTAATTTTATGCTTCATATTTTTTTATTTATACTCAACAAAATCCCTATTTGTAGTATCTTTTTGTTTAGACCACAAGAATATAGAAACATATTGTTTTTGAACATTTCTTATTTGTCCTATAGAAATTGTTTTCATAACATCTATTTTTTTATGAAAATATCATTCTTGTTGGTGAATATTGAGGAAGATTCTTATTTATCATTATAATGTTAAAAATTGTACTATATTTCACTAAAATCAATAACTATGTTTTGTATGTTCTCAATTCCTTTCTAAACATTAAAAAAATTAGAATCCCAAATTATTTATAATGACCGATACTTTATATAAATTCTTAATACTTCAAAATTTAAGCATACTTATTACAACATATAACAAAACCATGGAAGGACCGTATAGGTATAGTGTCTTTAGAAACTGGGAAACATAAACATCAGGTTCATAATGAGTCTACACTGTCGCCAATTTATTTCATCATATCTATAGTCCCTTTTGGAATATCTTACTTAATAACCTTCTTTCTGACCTGGGGGAAAGAAAACATACAAAAGGGTGAGCTCAAATGCTTATTAAGGGTAAACAAAAGAAAAATCAATCACATCATGAGCATAACATTTTGGAAATCTTAACGTGAAAAAGAAATCATAATTTCATACCATGGGATAAATCATATAAGTGAAATGTAATCCCAATAATCATAACATAAAACATGGAACTTTGTGGCATACACACATAATCATAGAGAATCATTTCTTATTAGTCAAGACTCATTGAAAAGACTATCTTAGTTGACAAAGTCCATTTATGAACCGAGTTCACTCCTCATTTCAGTCATGTTTCACTTAACCGGTTTAACCTGCCGTTCCAGTAATGTCTATCTCATGAGATATAAAATATTTACCCAATGCATTGGAAGGAGATATTGGTCCCACCCATCTCATAATGATACCATTCTTATGTGTTCCACAAAATCATAAACCATACATCATAGCATAACCCATGTAATAAAAATGGGAATCTTAAACATCGTGACATCATAAAACAATTCATATAAGATAAAGGAATTCATAAAAATAATCCCATCACAACATAATAAAATCAATGTAATAATATGTATAGAAATAGAACCCTTTATTATCTTAGATGGAAAATAATTTTGATAAAACACTTGAACTCCATTCTTGAGGAAAATATCATTTCTACTTCAAAAACACTTTTCCTCTCTTAACATGTCATACAATTTTAAACTAAAAGAAGTTTATTAAAAATAAACTTGAAAAATTGTAAAGGAACCTTCTTGATAATAATTTTTTAAAAATCCATTCATGCTGTATAAGTTAAAAAAACATTCTTTTCCTACTTTTTTCAGAAAAGACAAAAAGTACTTCATACAAAAAATGACAAAAGATTCATTTCATATCATTTACTAAAAACTCACCGAAGGGTAAAATTGGATTTAAAAAATTTTAATTGTATGGAAATAATATTACATATTGAGGAACCATGGATGTGGATGATAAAATACACCCCAATAAATACCAAACTATAAACAATCTCAGATAAAAATGAGAATGTGATATTTTCCCTTACCTTAGGTCCGATTTGCTTCGTAAGTGTCTGAACCTCTTGTATAATGATTTAAATAATGTCATTGAATTATTCTAGAATCATAATCATTGTTATGATATCCTATATGGTCATATTCTTAGCTTATTATTAGTAATATTTCATTGCTACTTGTTATTCGAGTGTTTATTACTTTTTGTTATTATGCGTGTTTTGTCGAATAAATTCTTATTCTTATCTTTAGGTTATAGATACCACATTTCCAGAATGGTATTAGTGTAATATATATCATATTTATTCATTCAATGCATTTATATAATCATTATTCAATGAAGATCATGTCGAATGAGTCGCATCACATCATGGATACGATATTCCGTACGTACGCACGAGCGATGATATCATTCCCATGATCGTGGAATTGTATTGGAGTGTACGTATACTATTTTATAATCAATATCACTTTACAATAATAATATAAAGTTATTATTTACACCATTATACCCATCCATTTAAGGTGGTGGTGGAAAATAGATCACACCACAGCGTGGAGACGGTATTCCGTACGTACGCACGCGCGGTGATTTCATTTTCCGTAGGATGGATAGATGGTGAAATAGGGTTGTTTCATACTTATAATAACATATCAGTATATGAGTAATACTAATTTTATTACTTCATAATGAAACTACTAAATAAGAAGAAGTGGAAGAAGAAATAAAGTTGAAAGAATTGGTAACGGACATTACCTCTTCTTTGAAGAGCCTCTTTGAGACCTCCTTTTAGGGCACAAAAATTGGTCTTTGAAGAAGACCAAGACCTCTAGGTTGTTTATAGGGAAGTGGAGAAGATAATGTTTCAGGTGTTGGCTGATCTTGAAGGCTCAAAGTGGTGTCAGGAAGAGGGGGAGCATGTGCCCTTTTATAAGGGAGGAGAGGGGCCCCTTTGGAAAAATTAAAAATATTATATTATAATAAATCCAAATTAGGTTTTAAATAGCTCCAAATTGATTTATTTAGAAGATAAGGTGGGGATGGGTCGAAATCCTCTTATAATATATAATTAAGACAAGTTTTTGTTCCTATTTTAACCTTATCATTTAGATTTAACAATAAGTTAAATAATTTTACTTTTACCGTGTCTTCTTCTGTTCGTATACTATAACGTTAGTAAACTTACTATAAAAAGACAAACGAACCCCAAGTTGTATATTATTAATATATATAAACTTATATAATTCATTTGTCCTAACCTTAGATTTTTTGTAATAAAATAACAATTAATAATATAATATATGTTTAAAAAAACTATTTTATGTCATTTTTGACACTATTTAGTAATTGATTTTTGTGAAAATCATAACAGAATGATTAGTTCAAAAAAAGTTAATTAAATCAATAATAACATGTCATATTGACCTAGATAATTAGTGTAATTCATAAAAAGTCTCAAATTACATTTATTTGGGTATATATAACATCAATTATGTCAATATTTCATTAATAAGATAATTACTGCATCATCTTTGTGTCATAAATAAATTTACTTATATAAAGTATAAAAATTACAAATAAAATATAATTATGTAGGAAATCTTTTTATCTTTCTAATGAATATTTATAGTCGATATTAGCTTATGTATAACCCTATATTAAAAATAATTTTCTTATTAAACATTGATTATAACCATTTTAGCCCTTCTTTAAATAAATTAATAATAAATGTCCTAATCTAATCCAAGTGGGCCTAAATGGTCATATTTTATTCCTAAGGGTGTTTGTGGTCGAATTAAACTTATCCAATATAATTAGGACATGTTTTAGGGTAATAATAATATCATTTTTACTCTTAATTACCCTATCTACTTTAAGCGTGGTAAATAAAAGTAAAAAGTTACTATTCACCAAAAATTATTTTCATCCCATTGAACTACATTTTACTTACTGACATCAACCGTGTCTCTCAGATTTTTGAAATTCCACTCACAGAAGCAGTAAAATTAAATTTTATGAAAAATTCAGTTTTTTTAACTACCACTTAGTGGTTTCACTATTCATCAAAAAATTGAATGTTTTTTAGAAAAATACCAAAATTTCACCCTAGGCTAATTTCGATATTTCAAATCCAAAAATGAAGTCAATTTTGAAAAATAAAATTTACAAAAATTTCAAAAAGTGGTTACTACTATTCGTAATGGCTAGTTTTAATAATATTTTAATAGCATATCATTGTTTAGTGAAACTCGGTATTGCGTACGACGCAAGCTATCGGGGAAGGTCGCGATTTCGTGTAAAGCGAGCCAAGCAAGTGTTGTGTGTAGTGAAAGAATATTTCTCATAAAAGTCTCAGGTGTTACATTCTACCCCCATTAAAATGAATTTCTCCCTCGAAATTCGTCACTTTGTAACAAACAGATGAGGATACCTCTCCCTCATCATATCCTCAAGCTCCCATGTAGATTATTCTAATTGGTGGTTCCTCTACAAAAATTTCACCAAGCGAGTGGTCTTGTTTCGTAGGACTTTTTCGCTATGATCCAGAATCTCAATTGGCTGTTCTTCATATGAAAGATCTTGCTCCAGCGGTACAACTTCTGAGCTGAGTACATGTGAAGGATCAGGTATGTACTTTCTCAGGAGAGATACATGGAACATATCGTGAACTTGAGAGAGATTCGGTGGAAGTGCCAATCGGTAAGCTACCTTCCCAACACGATCCAGTATTTCAAAAGGACCGATATATCTAGGGTTCAACTTCCCCTTCTTTCCAAATCTCATGACCCTCTTCCTGAGAGATATTCTTAAGAACACTTTATCACCCACTTCAGACTATAGGTCTTTTCTTCGGTTGTCGGCATAACATTGCTGTCGACTCCGAGCTGATCTTATGTGTTGTTGAATAGATCGGACCTTTTCTTACATCTCATCAACCTGATCAGGTCCTAATAGCTTTCTTTCCCCAACTTCATCCCAGCAAGTTGGAGTCCTGCATTTCTTTCCATAGAGAGCTTCATGAGGAGCCATCTAAATAATAGAGTGAAAGCTATTATTATAAGAAAGTTCCACCAAAGGTAGGTGTGGATCCCAACCACCTTTTAAATCCATAGAGCAAGCTCTCAACATATCTTCTAGAGTTTGAATTGTTCTCTCAGACGGACCATCTATCTGAGGATGATAAGTAGTTATGAAACTCAACTCTGTATCTAGAGTATGCTGAAGACTTCGTCAGAACTTTGAGGTAAACCTCAGATCCCGATCAGATATAATAGAAAGTGGTACTCCATGCAATCTTACCACTTCCTTCACATATATCCTGGCAAGCTGATCCAGAGAGAAATCCTCTCTAATAGCGATGAAGTGTGCAGACATTGTAAGACAATCAACTATGACCCAGATAGCATTATTTCCTTTGGATGTTTTAGGAATTCCTGTGACAAAGCCCATAGTGATGTTTTCCCATCTTCATTCGGGTATGGGTAATGGTTGTAACATCCCCGTAGAATTCTGTCTCTCAGCATTAACTTGCTGACAGACCAAGCATCGAGAGACATATTCAACAACATCTTTTTTTCATTCCATCCCACCAGAAGTACTCTTTCAGGTCCCTATACATCTTCGTGTTTCCAGGATGAACAGGGAATGAAGAACTATGAGCCTCATCCAACAACACCTTCTTTAATTCAGGGATGGGAGGAACACAAACCCGATTCCTGAACTTTATTATCCCATCACAATCAAGGTTGAATTCAGGAACATTTATCACCTTCTTTTGTAACTCTACATCTTCTTACTGTACCTCTTTAATCTTTACATGTATAGATGGTTGAACATTCTTTTGAGAAAGATACGATTTTTTCACATCCATTATAATTCCAAGATACATCCTTTGTAAATCCATAAATATTGGATCTTTTGTGATCCTCATCATGGATAAGCTAGCATGGTCTTGTCGACTTAATGCATCTGCCACCTTGTTTGCTTTCCCAGGGGGGTAATGGATTGAGAAGTCTTAATCCTTAATCAGCTCCAACCATCTTCTTTGGCGCATATTCAGCTCCTTTTGTGTGAAAATATACTTTAATATTTTATGATCAGTATAAATGTCACACCATTCTTCAAAAAGATAATGCCTCCAAATATTTAATGCAATGATTACCGTAGATAACTCCAAATCATGAGTTGGGAAATTTTTCTCATGTTTTTTCAACTATCATGAGGAAAAAGATATCACCATATCATTTTTCATAAGAACACACCCCAATACCTTCTTGGATGCATCACTGTAGATCACAATCCTTTCTCCACTACAAGGCAGTGTGAGCACAGGTGCACTGGATAACCTTCTATAAAACTCTTTGAAATTCTTTTCACATTCTTCTGTCCAAACAAACTTAACTCCTTTCCAAGTCAACCTGGTGAGTGGATTAGATAATCATGAAAAATCATCCACAAAACATCGATAATATCCAGCCAAAACAAGAAAACTTCGGATCTCAGTTACTGTTGTTGGTCTCGATCATCTTTCTATAACCTCTATTTTTGCTGGATCCACAGATATCCCCTCTTTTGAGATTATGTGACCCAAAAATGCAACTTTTTGAAGCCAAAATTCACATTCGGTAAATTTGTCATAAAGATTCTCCTTTCTTAGGGACTTCAATATAATTCTCAATTAATCTTCATGTTCTTCCTTTCACTTTGAATATACCATAATATCGTCTATAAAGACGACCGCAAACTGATCAAGATAGTCTCTAAAGACTCTATTCATCAAATCCATGAATATAGCAGGGGAATTAGTAAGACCAAACGACATCACTATAAATTCTTAGTGTCCATACAATGTACGGAAAGCCGTATTTGGTATATCCTCCCTTTTGAACCTTAATTGATGATACCCTGAACGAAGATCAATCTTGGAAAAGTATTGAGCTCCTCGTAGTTGGTCAAATAAGTCATCAATTCGTGGGAGATGATATTTCTTCTTGATAGTGATCTTGTTAAGTTCTCAATAGTCAATGCAGAATCTTATTGATCCATCTTTCTTCGTAACAAATAGAATAGGTGCTCCCCAAGGTGACACACTAGGGCGTATGAACCCCTTATCAAGATTCTCTTGGAGTTGCTTCTTCAATTCCTGCAACTCAATTGGGGCCATTCTATAAGGTGTCTTTGAAATAGGTAAAGCACCCAGTACGGGTTCTATTGAAAATTCAACTTCACAATTTGGTGTAAGACATGGCAATTCCTCCGGAAAGACATCGTCAAACTCATGTACAATGGGCATATTCTTAATCGTGAGTTTCTCACCAACCATTTGAGATAAATAACCTTCATTTTGTGGAATCAAGACCCATAAGATGGAATAAATTTCCACTGGAATGTTATGTTCATCCTTGCATTGATAGATGATCATAGATTGATCTGGAATATGAAATGTGACTTCCCTTCTTTGTCAATTGATATGAGATACATATAAAGAAAGCCAATCCATGCCAAGAATCACATCAAATTCCACTATAGGAAGGATCAAAAGATTTGTAGGAAGCACTTCCCACAAACTTCAATCCGAGATTAATTATAAACTTTTGATGCGACTGTTGTTCCATTAGGGGTTTTCACAGTTAACTCAACATCTAATAGTTGAGGTAATACGGTGATATCCTTAGAAAATTCACCAGAAATAAAGGAGTGGGTGGATCCATAATCAAATAAACCATTTTCTACTTTAGAGTGGATGGTAAGTGTACCTTTCACCACTTCATTATCGTACTCCACATCGCTGATAGAAATTGCATGTGACTTTCCTTTTTCTTTATCCTTAAGAGTTTTATGACGTCGACCATCATCATCAACCCTTGGATTTGGGCATTGATTGGCATAATGCCCCATCTCCTTGCACTTGAAACATTGATGTGTTGTAGGTTCATTCTATGCATCCCTTCCTTTGTTTGCATCATTAGACATCTTTTTACCATCATAGCGGCATTCAAATGCCCGATGACCTTCTATTCCACATTTGAAACATTTACTTGTCCATTTAAGACAACTCCCTCCATGTTTCTTTCCACACTTTGAGCATAAGGGAAAGCTCATATTCTTTTCAGTGTGCTCTTTAGATTTTCCGTTGAATTCCATTTTCCTCTTCTTATCAAACCCATATGACTGATGGGTTACTCCAATCTCCATCTCGACATTGAGGGCACATCGAATGATTTCCTCATAGCTATTGAAGTCCCTTACGGCTAATGACCATCAAAGACTTGGTTTTAAGCCACTAAAGAATCGATCGATCTTAGTCTCAGGTTAGATAATAATACCAGAAGCATAATTTTCAAGTCTTGTAAAATTTTCTTCATAGGTACAAATAGATTCATCATCCTTTTGCTTTAGTTCAAGAAACTCCTTCTCCATCATTGTTCGGAGAATACGACGGATGTACTTATTGAGAAATAATTCATTGAACTCGTCTCATTCCATGGACTCAATTTCATCTCTTTGCCTCGTATTCTTGATAAAGTTCCACCATTGATCAGCATCACCTTCCAAATGATACACTACTAAGATGAATTTATCATGTTCAGAACATTGACGAACTGAAAATATCTTTTCAGTAGTAATAATCCATTGTTCAGCAATAATGGATCAGTAGACCTGCTGAATGAAGGTGGACACTACCTCATGAAGGATTCAACAGAATGTTGCTCCTTCCTTTGCTCTTTTGGAAGTCCTACATGATTCATAGCTTGAGAATGTTGTGTGATCATGGCAACAAGATTTTTCATTCCAGCTCCCATAACATTTGGTTGCTCAGGGGGATAATCATTACATTGATCATCGCATTCCGCATTAACACGGTTCCTTCTGGTTCCAACCATTGACTAAAACCAAGAAAAATAGTGTGAGACACCATAATTATAATAGGAAAACCACATAATCAAGAATAATATTTCACACTTAAGGTCTTTTCCTAGGTTATTCGTGGCCATTTCAAAAAAACTATGATTGTTTTCTATGCTTGGACTTATCCTTAGCATTCTTACTAAGGCTTTCACATCCTAGTTTCCAATGGTTGACTATAACTTTCCTTGGATACCAACTATAGCGACCCATACTTTACATACATTGTTAATACTTCAAAATTGAAGCATACTTATTAAAACATATAACAAAACCATGGAAGGACCGTATAGGTACAATGTCTTTAGAAATTGGGAAACATAAACAACTGGTTCATAAAGCGTCTATACTGTCTCCCATTTATTTCATCATATCTATAGTCCCATTAGGCATATCTTACTTAACAACCTTCTTCCTGACCTGGGGGAAAGAAAACATACAAAAGGGTGAGCTCAAATGCTCAGTAAGGGTAAACAAAAGAAAAATCAATCACATCATGAGCATAACATTTTTCGAAATCTAAACCTGCAAAAGAAATCATAATTTCATACCATGGGATAAATCATAGAAGTGAAATGTAATCCCAATAATCATAACATAAAACATGGAACTTTGTGGAAAACACACATAATCATAGAGAATCATTTCTTATAAGTCAAGACTCATTTCAAAGATTATCTTAGTGGAAAAAGTTCATTTCTGAACCGATTTCACTCCTCGTTTTAGTCTTGTTTCACTAAACCGGTTTAACCTGCCGTTCCAGCCATGTCTATCTCATGAGATATAAAATATTTTCCCAATGCATTGGAGGGAGATATAGGTCCCACCCACCTCATAATGATACCATTCTTATGTGTGCCACAAAATCATAAACCACACATCATAGCATAACCCATCTAATAAAAATGGGAATATTAAACATTGTGACATCCAAAAACAATTCATATAAGATAAATGAATTCATAAAAATAATTCCATCACAACATAATCAAATCAATGTAATAATAGAGATAGAAACAGAACCCTTTATTATCTTAGATGGAAAATAAATTTGATAAAACACTTGAACTCCATTCATGAGGAAACTATCCTTTCTACTTCAAAAACAATTATCCTTTCTTAACATGTCATACAATTTTAAACTAAAAGAAGTTGATTAAAAATAAACTTGAAAAATTGTAAAGGAACCTTCTTGAAAATAATTTTTTAAAAATCCATTCATGCTGTATAAGTTAAAAAAACATTCTTCTCCTACTTTTTTCAGAAAAGACAAAAGTACTTCAGACGAAAAACGACAAAAGATTCCTTTCATATAATTTACTAAAAACTCACCGAAGGGTAAAATTGGATTTAAAAAATTTTAATTGGATGGAAATAATATTAAATATTGAGGAAACATGGATGTGGATGATAAAATACACCGCAATAAATACCAAACTATAAACAATCTCGGATAAAAATGAGAATGTGATATTTTCCCTTACCTTAGGTCCGATTATCTTCGTAAGTGTCTGAACCTCTTATATAATGATTTAAACAGTGTCATTGACTTATTCAAGAATCATACTCATTTTTATGATATCATATATGGTCATATTCATAGCTTATTATTAGATATATTTCATTGCTACTTGTTATTCGGGTGTTTATTACTTTTTGTTCTTATGCTTGTTTTGTCGAATAAATTCTTATTATTCTCTTTAGGTTATAGAAACCTCTTTTCCAGAATGGTATTAGTGTAATATATATCATATTCATTAATTAAATTTATTTATGTAATCATTATTCAATGATGATCATGTAGAACGAGTCACATCACATCGTGGAGACGGTATTCTGTACGTACGCATGGGCGATGATATCGTTTCCATGATCGTGGAATTGTATTGGAGTGTATGTATAAAATTTCAGAATCAATATCACTTTACAATAATCATATATAATTATTATTTACACCACTATACCCATCCAAGTAAGGTGGTGGTGGAAAATAGATTACACCACAGCGTGGAGACGGTATTCCGTACGTACGCACGTGCGGTGATTTCATTTTCCGTAGGATGGATAGATGGTGAAATAGGGTTGTTTAATACTTATAATAACATATATGTATATGAGTGATACTTATGTTATTACTTCATAATGAAAAAACTAAAGAAGAATAAGTGGAATAAGAAATAAAGTTGAAAGAATTGGTAACAGACATTACCTCTTCTTTGAAGTGCCTCATTGATAATTCCTTTTAAGGCACTAAAATTGGTCTTTGAAGAAGAAACATACCTCTAGGATGTTTCTAGGGAAGTGGAGAGGAGAAAGTGGAAGGGGCTGTCCATGCTTGAAGGCTCAATGTGGTGTGAGGAAGAGGGGTAGGAGGTCCCCTTTTATAAGGGAGGAGAGGGGATCCTTTGGAAAAACTAAAAATATTATTTTATTATAAAGCCAAATTCGGTTTTAAATATATCCAAATTGATTTATTTCAAGGATAAGGTGGGGATGGGTCGAAATAAACTCATCAAATTGAATTTAGACAAGTTTAGGTTCCTATTTTAACCTTATCATTTAAAGTTAACATTAAGTTAAATAATTTTACATTTACCGTGTCTTCTTGTGTTCTTATACTATAAGGTTAATAAACATACTATAACAATAAAAACGAACCCCAAGTTGTTTATTATTAATTTATATAACCTTATCTAAGTCATTTGGCCGAACCTTAGATTTTTAGGATTAAAATTACAATTAATAATATAATATTTGTTTTAAAAAACTATTTTATGTCAATTTTGACACTATTTAGTAATTGTTTTTTGTGAAAATAATAACATAATGATTAGTTTGAAAAAAAGTTAATTAAATCAATACTAACATGTCATATTAACATAGAAAATTAGTTTAATTCATAAAACGTCTCAAATTACATTTATTTGGGTATTTATAACATCAATTATGTCAATGTTTCATTAATAAGATAATTACTGCATCATCTTTGCGTCATAAATAAATAAACATATTTAATGTCTAACAATTACAAATAAAATATCATTATATATTAAATCTCTTTATCTTTCTAATGAATATTTATAGTTGATTTTATCTTATGTATAACCCTATATTAAAAATGATTTTCTTATTAAACATTGATTTTAACTATTTTAACCCTTCTTTAAATAAATTAATAATAAATGTCCTAATCTAATCCAAGTGGGCCTAAATGGTCATATTTTATTCCTAAGGTTGTTTTTGGTCTAATTAAACTTATCAAATAGAATTAGGACATGTGTTAGGGTAATAATAATAGCATTTTTACTCTTAATTACCCTATCAACTTTTAACCATGGTAAATAAAAGTAAAAATGTTACTATTCACCAAAAATTATTTTCATCTCATTGAACTAAATTTTACTTACTGACATCAACCGTGTCTCTCGGATTTTCAAAATTCAACTCACAGAAGCGGTAAAGTTAAGTTTTATGAAAAAATCAGTTTTTTTAACTACCACTTAGTGGTTTCACTATTCATCAAAAATTGAATGTTTTCAGTAAAATACCAAAATTTCACCCTAGGATAATTTTGATATTCCGAATCCAAAAATGAAGTCAATTTTGAAAAATAAAATTTACAAAATTTCAAAAAGTGGTTATTACTATTCATAACGGCTAGTTTTAATAATATTTTAATAGAATATCATTGTTTACTGGAACTCGGTATTGCGTATGATGCTGGCTATCGAGGAAGGGTGCGATTGCGTGTAAAGCCATCCAAGCAAGTGTTTTGTGTAGTGAAATAATATTTCTCATAAAATTCTCAAGTGTTAGATTCTTCTCCCTTCACAGTATTTTTCTCTTCAATCATTATGTTGATATCCATTTTTAAACAATAAACAAATTTATATCATCAATATATCTTATTAATCTTAATTTTTTATAATAAAATATTCAACATTATTTAATTAAATATTTTCATTGACCTATATCTTATCCTAATTATTGAGTGCTACAATCCTTTACAGACATTATTTGAACTCAATATATAGAATAAACACCAACTAAGTGTCCTCTTATTTTTTTTAGAAATACTACTTTTTTCATTTGTGAAATTTTAATCATTCCCATTTTTACAAATAAATTATTTAGATCAATCATCAATATGATTTTCATCATCATCATCAAAAACATCATCATCATAATACTTATAAAAATGATTTTATTTTTTATTTAGGTAAAATATTATAATTTTTATTAGAGTAAGACATAGAGTTTCATGCCTTATTGTTGATTGATATTCATGAGGATATGTCATCATTACAACATTATTCATATTCATTTCATCAAAAAACTTTTGATGTCAAATGTACAATAGATCTTAAACTGAAGCAATATAGAGGTAACATTCATTATAAATTATATTTACTTTTCAGATTTTATGAAATCAATGTAAAAAAATCATCAAAATATTTATTAACCAAATTATATGGGTACGATTAACTAGATAGATCATTGATTACTATCATATAATTTTCATTCTTTTATGGTTTGAATTAAATTTCATGCTTACATATTCATTTTTCTTCATTCAAATTTCTCATCCCATTTCATAATTGAGGAGTGTGATATATAGTTCATTGAAACATGCCTATCGTGGGGAATGGAAAACAATATTTTAAATTAACAATCTATATTATAGTAGTTAAATCAATGTAGTCTCTTGAAGAGGAGTGCAAACAAAAAAATGGATTTAAATTTTTATTTGTTTTTTTAAAAATAACTGTTTTCTATAAAATTTTATAAAATTGAGAAAAATATGTAGATTACTTTTATTAGTTTTAAACAAATGAGAATGGTGGTGAATAGAGTGGGTTTGGCTAGACCATGAGTCCAAATATAATGGTTTCTATGTTATACTCCATTTCTTACTGCTAGTTGGTAAGAGAGAGACTTATCTACATATTCACCTCTCCCTATTGGCTAGATGGATATGTTGATAACATTACAACATGAAACCTTAGGTTAGTCTTCCATCATTCCTATAAATGTAGTGTTGAAATAAGTTTTCATTATTAATTGGGAAATTCCTGATAAGGGATTATTGTTCACCAATAAACCAAAATTTACTCATATAATAATACAAATGTGATGATTACCACCAGTAACTCAATAATATACCCTAATATGTTACACCGTATGCATAAATGGATTTGGTGGACGGATATATGGTTCATCAACCAAATAAAATAAATTTAACTGAATTAAAAAAACAAAACTACATTCAAATCATAAAATTGATTTTAGGAATGAAAACGAATACAAAAATAATTAGGGATCTTATTAAAATAAAAAAAACACAAGAAAATCAAAATGTTCTAGCCTCACCATTTATCATTCATATAATGAAATAACCCCTCTATTTATTAGGACTTATTGTTGGTGTGGGAGAGGGGATACATCGTAGAATAATGAAAATTAATGAAGAAGAAACTATGAAAACTAAGCTATAAGATGCCTTCATTCAACACATACATTTCCTATAAATATCTATTCAATCCACCATTATAATCTTATTTATAGAAATGTAATATTCTTTAGGGATTCATAACGGTACATTAATGGGTTTTATGTCTTAATGCGTCATCATGGGTTAAAAATAATGCTCTATATAGTTTCTTAAACATACTCTTTATTGTATCCCCATTCTTTAGTTGAATCATATAATGTAGTATTTTAAAAGGTTTTCCAAAAATATGGTTTGAATTTGACTATAAAATTTCAGTTTCATCAAACATGACTATAATATGTTATAGTACATTAACTCTGAAATTTTTTTCATCAGGAATGTCTCCAAAATATAAATTCAATATTAATCCTCCAATTTCTGCCTTAATGAGAAAAGACAATAATTAAATTTAATGGGTAAACTAGGAAAGTATTCTTATTTACAATAAAATTATAATAACCTCAATTAGAGGAGCGTAGCATGGTTTATGACTCTTTTACAGAGGTGGGGTTCACTCTTTCTATGAGAAATATTATTACGTTCATTGATTTTAGAGCCTCTAAATGTTAGAAAGATCTCTAGGTCCATATGGAAAATTTGAAGCCCCAAAATCTAGAAATCAAAAGAAAAAAATAACCATTAAAATTTGATCAATATTATAGAATTTATGATCAAAATTTCAATGTGGATAAAATCTATTAAAAACAAAGAATTAAACAATATTCTCATTTTACCTCAAAAACACTCCCTAAATCCAAAAATGATGCAAATAAGCTCAAATTGAAAAAATAGGAGGATTTAAATAATTTAAATAAAAATAAAAAATGATTAATATGTTGTCACTATCAATTCGACTATACTTTAACCATATTTACCCCAAGTATAAAATCTCAACATTAAAAATTAGATAGCACCAATGTTATCATTATTTAAATATTGAGGCATTAAAATTAAAAAATCAATGTAAACTAAATTTTTTAAATGTTATATAAAATATAAATTTAATTTCTCATTTATCAATGAAACATTTCATACATGTATTTTAATTTTCCCCTTTGAGAAATAATGGAATTTCTCCTTTCATACATTCAATCTTTTTAATTAATTTTTATTAACATGCCATATAATGTTTTACTTCTATTTTGAATCATTTCTTCCATCAATCATGGTACTATTTATGTGTATTTATAATCATATCCTGAGAAAATTTTCCATATACATATGTATGTGTAGAAAATACTATGTCAACTTTGTAAAGATAAAAATCATGTAATATACTGAGGGATTTAATTAAAGGATCAAATTACATGGAGTCTAAATGTGTGTTGGAATTGACGTTTGAAAATTAAGGATTTTGTAGGAGGTTAATCTCTTATGTACAATAAATGATATCAAACAAAAAATTTGTTGAAATTTCCCCCATTAATGTAGAAACTCCCATTTTTACAGAAAATACAAGCTAATTTCCTGAATAATGAATGCATAACAAATCACACCCACCTTCTTTATTTTTTCTAGTGTTTTATTAATTTACCATTTTTTTATTTTTTTTATTTTTTTATTTTATGCATAATATAATCCTCACATCATCCATATATTCCAATTTAATAGAAAAAATTGATCTAGTTATATTGATGATTTATTCTTTGAAAATATAACTCATTCTATATTTCCTTATTTTTTTCATTCAATAAGAGAAAAATATAAAATAAATTTAATGAATAAAAAACAATCTTTATTAACAAAATAGAACCCCCACAATTCCTCCTTGAAAAAAAATTCATCCCTTCACTCCCACACATCAACTTTAAAATATCATTCAATAGCCAAGAGTCGAGTAGGAATTAATTAAAATGGCTTGAAAATTGGATCATCCTTATAAATTGTATTCACTCTATCTGTTGTCTAAATAAGGATTGATTTAAAGGTGTTATGTTAATAATGAGTGGTTGATCAAAATATTTGTTGATTATTTTAAATGTTTTTATGCACCGTCATATCATCGAAATGTTCAAATGCTTGTTTTTGTAGGTGGCATGTCACAATACCACTAATGAAATGTCCTCAAGAATAAATATTAATTACTTGGTCTAGAAATCCTCTCTGGAATGGGACATATGATTTTGGAAAATCATACAAGGCATGATTAATAATAACAATTCATTTCACTTGAATTTTTGAAATTCAATGACTCGATTTTTTTTGGAAAATATCATTTACAGAAATAAGTTAATTCCCTCAAATACAGAGTCCTCTTTTTAATATCTAGTATTTTATTTCAAAAAAATAATATCCATATTAATCATTCAATCACACTGACATTGAAATATATAAAATGGAATCACTTGAATCCTAAGAAACTCTTCTCTCCAAGATGAGTCCAGTACACCATAGTTCAAACAAGGGAATTAAATTTTAGATCCAATGCTAAAAAAATTTATTCTGAAAAAAATTATGGATATTAAATGATAAACATAAGATTTGGATTATCTTTTTCAGTAATGATTTATCTGGGTGGTGCATGTCATGTTAGTTAAATTCTATTATACAACACATTCATGATGTCTTTTATATTATGAATATCCATTTGTATCTTTGATTAATATTAATTATTTCCCATAAAAATTAATAAAAATAATAAAATGATAGTGGAAGCGTGTTCAATCATGTGGGAATTTGACCATGGGTGAGAGTGGACTAAGGAAAAAATGTGGGTTGCCTCATTGAGGAGATTTTTTTAATGATGTTATCTTGACTCCAAATATGTTTTTTTAAGAATATTCTTGAAGATTATATCCCCCAAAGAAAAATTGATTTAGTTTTGATGATTCATTTAAATTTATTTCATCCTCTATTTATTCAAAAAATGGATCTACTGATTTTAATCATGTGTAGACGAAACATGAAACCAAAGAGAACTTCATTGGTATTCATAGTGAATGACTGTGATCAACTACACTAGTTTTTGAGGTATGGTCCCATGGAACATTTTCAGACTCTACCCATTTTTAATGAATGGGTTCTCAAAACATTCCCTTTAAATATTCACCATAACAATGTGTTATACATGAATAATAATAAATGGACCTTCCCATCTAGAAAAATTATTACACGGTAATAGTTTAAGTGATTATTTTATAACAACACTTGATCTCTAGTGTTAATGGTCCTTTGTTGAATCATTAAGTCATTGGCCATCCTTATTATCTCTTTATAGTTCATTGAATCATTAAAAGATTCCATCATGATTGGATCAAGCTCATGTATGTTAAATCTCATTTCATTCCCAACATTATCAAGGTAAAGATTCATCAACCTTACTACTAGTAATATTTTTTTAATTCCATATGAAGCTGTAAACAATTTCCACAAATCAATTTATATGGAATCATCCCTATGGGTGTCCTGTATGATGTTTTGTAAGACCTTAAGGTATCATATAACCATGGGATTTATTCTTTAAGGTTGGGTTTAACAGTCTTTTCAAGAATTCATTTTATTTATATATTGGAGACTTATTCTTTCCCATTAGTTTGTTGATGATATGTTGTTGAAAATTTTTTATTTACCCTAATCTATTTCTTAAATTCCAATATTTTCCAATTGTATAAATGAATTCCATAGTTTTTGACGATTTTATATAGCACTCTAAACCTAAAAAATTTATTATCCATGATAAAATAACTAACAATTTTTGTATCCTCAGTCTTTCTGGAAATATATTCCATCCTTTTTGAAACATATTTATCATCTAAAAGAATATATTGATTTAAAAATGACTTTGGGAATAGTCCCATGTAGTCTATACCCTATTGTTGATGCTCCTTTCCATCAAAGAGTCAAAATGAATTGAATAGGTAAATACCTTGAACCCAAATAGATTCATCCTTTGAAGAAACATAAAAAAGTGACAAAGACATGAACAAAGATTAAAATGCACTTGGGCCGCGAAAGTTCCACCAAGGTCGTGGAAGTATACTTGTGTGCCGCCCTTTGGTCATGCTGGTGACTTGTGCTCTATCTTTGAAATTCTCCCAGTGTCTTCCCTAGCCTATAAATACCCCATGTGGGCCCCCCATTAAAAGAGGAAAAATTCCAGAAAATCAGATTTGATTTCTCTGTGCCCTAGTCCTTTCTCAAAGCTACAAAACAATTCTATTGTAATTTCTTAACTAGAATGGAAGATCTATAGAGAGGGAGTAAGGCCTAAGTGTTGAAACTCATCAACACTTGGGCGCCTAAGTGGCCAGCCCTTAAGGGAAATGGCTACACTTGTCTTCCACCTTACCCCTTCAACAAAACATGCGTGCTTCTCTTATGGAAGCCTCTATGGACAGTATTAAGGGCTTGAGACATGCCTCGCCCATGTTTTACCCTAATGGTTATCCATCACACAAGTACCCATGTGCCGCGCAGGTACACATGTGCGACTAGGACTTGCGCACCCACACTTGACTTGCAAGCCCCCCTCTTTTTTGGTACCCTTCCTACCCATTTCACCTCTCCTATTCCTATACACCTCTCCTATTCCAGATTCAGCCCTCAAAACCCTCTTCAAAGCCATTTTCATCGGCATTGTTCCCTTTTTGGCTTCCTTATCTGAAAGGAGTTCTATGGAACATCTATCAAAACATAGTGATTTACACATATTTATGTCACTATGTTTAGAGATTTAATTTATTCAACCTCATCCTTTAAGATGAGAGAATCCTTAACCTAGGCCTCCTTTGCAAGAGTAAGACCCAGTCCATGTTCTCATTAATTTGGGCATCCTCTTTAGATGTAATCCCCAAGTCCCCAAAACCTGGGCCTCCTTTTTAGGAGTAAGCCCCGGTCATAATTTCCCAAATATGGGATTCCTTTTAAGGAGTAATCCCCAAGTCCATTAAATCTAAAAATCCTTTAACCTGGGCCTCCTCCTTAGGATTAAGCCCCAGTTTTCAAATTCCCTTAACCCGGGCTTCCTTTTCAAGAATAAGCTCCAGTCTTAAACTTTTCTTAACCAGTTATAATTTAATTTTTGATTTGGACTTCCTTCTCAGGAGTAAAACCCAATCATAAGTCCCCTCCTAATTTTGAAATCTTCCTCAAGAGTAAGCCTAAAGATAGAGTATCCAAATCTCCATAAAATCACATATTCTTTTATCGACCCTCTTCCTGGACTTATTCATTGAAATAATTCCCGGTTTCTATCTATTTGGGCAGTCATACATATATAAGCCCCACATAATCTTCTATGATTGCATCTCTCATGGCACAATTGTCTATTTTTACCAATACCTATTGTTTCTCACATTGAGCATGACTCACGTGAGCTTAGAGCATAAAACTAATTATGACATCTTTCTTTGAGCCATCAATCATAAACATCATACTCCCTTACTCGAAATAATTGGGTTCTGATTCCTTTTCTAAATAATGTATATGTAGGTAGCCCATATGCATGTATGATCCCATCTATATAATAATCCATGTCCTTCTGAATGACAATAAACTTCAAGTGCTACACTGAGTGGCTTTAAAACCAATATGGTCCTCATAATGACCAAGAGACTTTTATATAATGTATTAAAGGATACCATTGACTAAAAATCTATAAAAAATACAGATGATTCTCTATCGATGATGAACATTGAATACATATAAATGAATCTCTAAATTTTCTACATATCAATCATTTATTGTCAGATCTAAAGGAAAGCTCATTTTATATTTGGTTATTTAATAAGGATTCACGAACATAACATAAATCAATAAAGAGAGTCCCAGAGTAGACAATAATTACCCTAAAAAAGATGTGATAAGTCCTACCTCCCATCCTCTCGACCAATGCAAATTCTTATGTCTCATCGGTCCATAACTAATGAGCACCTAACTTGGGAAAGTAGGTGCAAATAGAAATAGAATCATTGGATGTTTCCGGTTCTACGAACAAACCTGTTTGAAACATCTTGGAATGTTTAAATCTCAAATCAATGAGGTCATTCCCATTCCCAGAGGAAACAAAAAAAATGGCGAACCTGAGGTGAATCCTTAACCAAGTTGAAATAATGTTTTTACATATTTGTTAGGCCCCTATTTAAACTCAATGAGAGGGACAACATGACAATCAATAACATATATTCTTATCCAAAAGATGTAGTTGCAGGAATTATCTTTATTACTTCTATTATATCAAACATGCACTCTTTTCGAAGATCTTCTGCAATGGCTCCTCTTATGTTCACACACGTGAATACTTTTGTTGTGAATACTTATGCTGGGAAGGCCTCTTCTGCTACTCCTGCTCGATCATCGTCCGCTCTGTTGAAGATATCACCTACTCCGTGTCATCAACACTGGGTATCAAATGCGCTATTTAAGGAGTACCATAAAAATTGTACTATTCTGAATCTGGAAGCTGATCGACAAGCCCTCCAAGTTAATAATTCACCCTGGTCGTCCGAACAGTGACGACCAGCAATCAAGAAGAAGGTGGTGACAACCACCATCTCCAACCGTTTCGGGTCGTTATCCCTGGAACACAATCACCATTCCCTTACATATTCTGGGGAGGTGAATGAGCAGGTCCCTTAGGGACTTAGTTCAAGGATATATGAGTTCTTCCCGGGGGCTCCCATCAATAATCGCCACCAGACTCATGCGGAAGTGCACCCTCAACATGATCAGGGTATCGTCTCCAGGAATTTGGCTCAGGTTCCTAAAAACCCAAGTAAGCAAGACGAACTGCCAGAGGTGAAATCCAGTCAACATTGAGCAGGTTCTCACCTATGCCATCTCCGGAGAAGTCCACCAACCTAACTTGGTGGCAAGCAATGAGCGGGCACACAGTCCTATACGTTTTAATTCTGTAGTCCAGCAGACTCATCTAGCAGCAGCACGCCAAACCCGCCAGGCAATTCTGGCAAAGTACTATAGACAAGAACATACACCTATTTATAAATCATCATCTAGTCACCAGGCTCGTCTGACTACATATGATGGATCCCGCCAACCCAATGTGTTGACAACCGATAAACAGGCACATACACTTTCCTACACTCATCAATCCTTCCAGCAGCCTCATCTACCAGTATGGATGGAAGCACGTCAACCACATTCGGTGAAGTGCCATCAGCAGGCACATACAACTGCTAGTATTGATCATGCCTACCAACCGTCTCATTTGGTTTAGTCGGAGAAGTCAGTCGGAAAGCTATGGAGACAAACAGGAGGTAGACTGAACTCTCTGCCCCCACACTTGAGTACTATCAGGATTCAATAACATGAAAATAAGGACAACATCAATAACACACACCTACTCCAAGAAAATAATGGAGTTATATCCCTGTTATGACAACTGAAGTCACCAAGAACATTCTGTCAATGGTGAATGAGAAGAAGCAAATCCCTGCTCATATTCTGGATGCCTTCCAAGATATTATAACAGCTTCAGCAGCATCTCAGGGAAAGACACATAAATCTATCCCTACCAGTGGAGTGACACATCAAAAGTTCACTCCGGAATAGACACACAAATCTGTTCCAGTCCAAGAGGGTTGTGGGGTGTACTCCCCCATATCATATGGACAACCAAGTAAGGAAATACACCTAATTTGAGTGGAGATAATCAGCCTAACCTGATCATTTCTCCTGAGCAGGCACACACACCTGCTCATAATGACCACTTTCATCAACAAGTGGTTACTAAATTTTGTAAGAAGGTTTCTATGAAGAAGACCCACCCAAAACAGTCAAGAAATCCTAAGACAATATGTAATAAGGCCTTTCTCGATGATAGAGTTCTTGAAGCACTCATACAGTTATCTTTTGGAATTCAAGATTCTACTCCCTCATTTCCCAATAGTGGGAACATTAATTCTGAAGGATTTCATCAGACACATCCTCATGATGTTTTCCTTTATGACAGTTCGGTCGATCTCGATGTTTCGTCTTCAGATGAGAACCACAGTAACCCTCTGTGTGGCCAGAAAACTAAGGAGAAAAAATGTTTCATCTTTTGCTGTAACCCATCATGGTGGTCCTCCCCATGGTGATAAATTTATCTTCAAAAGTCCTCTCCACAATTATAATGCACATTTCATGGAAAATTCTCCAATGAACAATGTAGTGAAGAGAAATCCCTCTTATCTTGAGGCACTTTCAAATGTGAAGCCAGTCATGTCTGATGCTTCACCCCTAGTAGGTGAAATACTTTCTTAATCAGAAGATATCATGGGGTGTAGGTCATTCTCCGAACCATCCCTAGGTCGTTCATCATCTAGTTTGATCAGTGAATTCTCTACCAATCATGTTAAATCCGATGAAGCATCAAGGAAGCACCAGCTTTGGTCTAATCAGGTAGAAGAATATTCATCAAATTATAAATAATAAGTACTGAGTATGAGAAAATAGGTGGCAAAAGGTGAGTTACCAGTCATGTTTTGGCCTCTGGATGACTCTAAGTATGATATTCTAGAGATGTTGACGGAAGATGGAATTAATGATATTTGTCTCAACACATGGAAAACTCATTGTCTATTGAAAAAGAACATATTATCTTATGATGAATATGAAAATGATATTAAGATAATATAAGGGTTGCAACGCCAAATTGACTTGACGTCACTCTCAGTTTCTCGATTTCCGAAGGCTGAAAAATAGCAGAGAGCCCTTCAGCTTTCATGCCTTGGTGCACTAAGAAGATTGCGCCAGTTAATTGCCAATGCCCCATCTGGTTTTCATATTAGGGGATGGGGTGTTCATGGAGAACTACATTTCACTGTACTCTCCAGTCAGCAAAGCCCGCCGAAAATGTTCTCATGCACTTTTATTTCTCATGGCCAGCCACAATCAATTGGCTTTGTTTGTAATCAAAGGCTTGTTCATGAACATGCCTCAACTAGTTCTTCTAAAAATAAAGCATACAAAGAACAATTTGTTGAATTAATCGTACATAAAGCAAGAAATAATATTGAATAGGCATCCCATTTAGAGGAATCACATAATCAGCTGACATAAGTGTCAGAAATCATCCAACGGTCTTTTGAGCCGAGTGATAAAAATGGATGCAGGTTGATGCATCCAGCTAATTTATGGACTATGGTCCGCAAGATCAATAGATCATTCAAGAATGTCTCAGATATTGCTTGTCAAGAACCACCCCAGCTTTCCAGACTGGGGAATCTTTTAACCCAACCCTCGGAATCAACAAATATGATTCGAGGAGTTGAGAAGGAACAACAGGAACAAATCCCTTCCACCAGACTGGGGACTTTTTCAAATCCTCAATATCTTCCTCAGAGAAAGTTATTTTTCTCTTGATTAGGGAAGAATCACCAAGAGGATAGAAGATCCAATTTATCAGGAGATTCCCTCCAAATTATTTTTCGTCAAAAAGTTCCTGAGGGATCAAATCGACAAAAGGAAATGTCTCATCAGAGACATAGAAGAAGACAATATCGTAGAAATGCCGATAGAAGGGATGCAATGCATTATGCATCAATTAATGTCATCAATGTTGTTGTTTTTGATCCACCAGATGATGCTCATTCAAAGGGATCAGATGAAGAGACTCCTGCTCATGAAGTTGTATACACAAACACAAATAAATAAGGTGTGCGTACATGAAACCAAATGCTTACCCGGAATCTGGGTATTCCTTCAAGTAACCCACTTCCCCCTATTTGAAATGGATCCAACAAGGGGAAAGGAAAGAATCAGGTTACATTATCTTCCTCAGAAGAAGGCCAATCTCTCTAACTAGAGAAAATATTTTCACAACAATAGGAATAAATGAAGGAATTGAAGAGGATGGATGCAGAACTACTTCAGGGTAGTCTTCCTCTTAAACGTGCTAGAGTCAGACAGCTAATGGAATTTGTTGCAGCTATTGAGATGGATCAAGAATATCCTCCTTTATCAGTAGACCCTCACAGGTATAATCCTACAGGTCAGGTGCAACGATAATCGGCAGTGCTACCATCAGTTGTAGTACCAGCCACCACATATGTCTAAGCTCCAGTAATTGCACCTATTCAGGTCCAAGCTCAAACAGATGTTTCTCAAAAGTTAATAACTACTACTAAGTCATTAATAGCTCTGTTGGAGGCTATGGAGGGAAATTGTGCTCAAATTCATCTAGAAAATAGATCTTACCCTGAAAGGGTTGATGCAATTCCTCCCCCATCAAATATTGTAAGTAACACATTCCCAATATTTAATGGTTCGGGAGACCCAGAGAAACACATAACACATTTTGTTTCTCTTTATGATCCTATTATGGAAACCCTTCAATAAAAAGATGCAGTTAAGCTCAGGTGTTTTGTACATTTATTACAAGGGCATGCCTTTGTCTGGTACACAAGCTTACAATCCCGATCAATTATCGGATGGGGGGATCTTCGCAAAAAATTACTTCTTCAGTTCAGCTCAATGTTGCCAAAGACAACAGTTTTTGACCTTACAAAATTTAAGAAAAGGTAGAATTAAAGGGTTTCAGATTTCATTTCCCGCTTGAAGGTAATAAAATATTTCCTGAGCTTACCCTCAATAGGTATTGTTTCCAATCTGTGTGGAAAATCTGTGTGATGAGTTACTCACGCCGTTGATCTCTGTGAAATACACAGGAGGGATTTGAGACATTAATTCAATCACTCAACAGATTGAAGATTATTTTTGAAGACTAAGGACAAAACTCATGTAATTCCATCAGCTCCAGGATGGAGAATGGGTAAAGCAGAGACTGCTAGAGTTATGCTTAAACAAGCACCTCTACCTGCTTCTACTTCAAACCCTTCATCTTCTCAAAGGGCTCCACCTCCCGAGCATCAATAACAGAGGCCGTTTCGTCAAGATGATCAAAGAGATCAAAGACAAAAACAATTTGTGGATTTGAAAAGAAATTATTACTCTTTCCGAAATGAACAAGTTTTTGGTAACTTCATTTTGGCTTTGGAAAATAATTTGGTTCAATTGCCAAGGCCCAAAAAGCTGAACAAGGACAGAGATGAAAACTGTCCCAACTATTGCCCATTTAATCAAATATTGGGGAATCCCATTCAAGAGTGTTTTGTCCTCAAGGACCTCCTGCAGAAAATGGTGGACTTGGGACAAGTCAAGTTGAAAGGTTCTTTAGCTCAAGTAGCATGTGTTAGTACTACAAATCCAGAGGAAGTAGGGGAGTGGCAAGAAGCCAAAAGAAAAAAATTGCCGAAATATGATGATTGGATGGTCAGGAAAATGATCAACCGAACTCATGCCATTTTGAGAATACAATTGATAAAACCAACTGTGTCTTCTACTATGGATGCCACAGCAAAACCCTATTCATCAGAGGGAAATCCTCAAATAAACGACATAATTGAAAGAATGAGGAACAAACAGAAGAATATGAGTATGTGTCAAAGCCCAAGTTGTCTTTGACTCTGCTAGATTTTATGCCATCAACTTTGAAGCCACGAGAACTGTCCCACCAAACGGCACATCCAAGATTGGCTAGTCAGGCAGAGTCTTCATCGGATGAATAGTTAATCTTCAGTTCTATTAATATGATTCCCTTAACATATCCTTATGCTAGTCACAGTTTCGATCTTGATGAGCCAGTGTTCCTTGTATCAAACAGAGGATTCGGAGGTAGTTCTAGAGGCTCAGGATATAGCAGAGGACGTGGATCTTTTAGAGGCCACTATTCCAATTCTACACCTACTAGAACTGTATATGCAGCAGAAACTCATGGAAAATCCCTTCAATGAGATCAACAATAACAAGCAAGTTCTTCCACACAAGGCATATTCAGTCCTGGCACAATTATTCTAGAGGATCAGTTGGAATTTACACCTTCTTCCTCTCAGCACCTAAATAGACCTATTCGGTCTAATCATCCAAATCCAGGAATATTACCAACTCCTATTCTGATACAAGATGCATCAACATCCAAACCATCATCTTCCAAGGCACCTGCTAAACCACATGTTCCTATTGGGAAACGCAGAACTTTGGATCTAAATTTTGATGTGTTGAAACACTTGGACCAAGTACCGGCCAAGTTATCAATTTTGGATGCCTTGAACTTATCAAAGGATCATTGGGAGGCACTCATTGAGGCTTTGTCAAGTCCTCAGGGGTTTGAAACTGAAATTGTTGTAGCTAAAGCCTACCATGTAGAGAATAATCCTGCAGAATGCCATCCAGTGATATATTTATCAAATGAAGATGAAGATGATGTCGTTAATGGACATATAAGTCCTTTTGTATTTATATGGAATGGTCAATGGTGTAGACATCTGAAGATCTTTCATTGATAATGGTTCAGGAGTCAACCTCATTCCCATTCGTACACTTCATCCATTGGGCCTCACAGAATCTGATTTATCTTCTTCTACTATGATGTTACAAGGATATGATAAAAATGAACAAGAACCACTGGGCGAGATTACACTCATAACTCAATTTGGAGATCTTGCATCCAATTTAGATTTCACGTTTGTCGATCAAGACTCAGCCTTCAACATCGTGCTTTGATGACCCTGGCTACATCAACATGTGGCTATCCCTTCATCATACCATCAATGTCTCGAGTATTGTTTCGATGGTCAAGTTGGGAAATTGTATGGTGATAAGGCACCATTCAAGACATGTGAATCTCAATACATTGAGGCGGAATTCTATCACATGAAGGTAAAGAAGAAATCCACAAATAGGGATATTACCAAAGTTAATGCTCCATATGTTTTGGAAAAGATTCTAGTAAATCCATTTACACATGTGAGTACAAATTATGTTTTTCCTATCAATCAAATTGATAGGATAGACCGAAATCTAAATACTCTTTTGGAATCTTCCATAATGTCAATCATGGCAATAAATCCAGACAACATTGGAGTAATTAGTGATTCACCAAGCAATGATGAAATTTCAAATCGAGATGTATTCATTTCATCCATTGAAATTCAACAAGTTCATACTTCTCCAATTCGGCCAGAAGAAGTTGTTGCAATGTCAGAGGTGAACGATGATGTTGATTCTATATCCATCATCTCCTATTTAATACCAATAAAGACCCATCATCATCAAGCGAGTCAGAAATGGAAGCTTCTTCTTCAAGATGATCAAATTTTAACATCTCTTATGATCATGGAAATTATACTTCATCATCTACTATGAAAGTAGAAACAGAAGAAATAAAACATGTTGAAGAAGAAGAGGAAGATCTCAGGGATGCTCCTCCAACATTTGAAGAGGGTATTTCTACCACTGTGGATGAGCTCAGAGAAATAAATATGGGTACAAAAGAAGATCCACACCCCAATTTAATTATTGCGGCCATGACTCTTGAAGAGAAAGAAATGTATATTTCATTTTTGAAGAAAAATAGAGATATATTTTCTTGGAACTATACAGAGATGTCAGGCCTTGATCCTGATGTTGCTACTCATTGTTTGGGTTTGCCGAAAGAACATCGAGGATTCAACCAAGCTGCATAAAGAACACACCAAACTTATGCTTCAAAAATTGAAGATGAAGTGGATAAGATTATCAAAGATAACGTTTTTTGGAAGATCAATATCCCAAATAGTTGGATAATATTGTCCCTGTGAAGAAGAATGACGGAAAAATTAGTGTTTTCATTGATTTCAGAAGTCTTAATCGTCATTTTCCTATTGATGATTTTCCAGTTCTGATCATAGAACTATTAATTGATGCAATAGCTGGCTATGAAGCACTATCCTTCATGGATGGATATTCTGGGTATAATCATATCATAATGGCTTTAGAAGATGAAGAATCTACAACCTTCATAGCCCCTCATGGTGTGTTCTACTATCAGGTAATTCCCTTTGTCCTAAATAATGCAGACACAACATATCAGTGTGCCATACATCATATCTTCAAAACCTTTTTAGGGAAGTTTGTTAAATGTTATGTGGATGATTTGGTGGTTAAATCCAGGCAACGTTCTAATCACTTGGTCAATTTGGAAATCATATTCCACAAACTTCGTCAACATAATTTGAAGATGAACCCCTTAAAATGTGCTTTTGGGGTAACCTCAGGAAAATTTCTCTGCTTTGTTGTACGCCATCGTGGTATTGAAGTCCATCCTCAGAAGACAAAGTCAATCCTTGGTATGTCACCTCCTCTAAATGTGATCGAATTGAGAGGTATTCAAGGACACTTGGCCTATATTCGGTGTTTTATTGCCAATTTGGCAGGAAAAAGTTTACCCTTCACCAAATTGATGAAGAAGAGAGTCACATGTAAGTGGAATAAATAATGCCAAGAATAATTTGATATTCTAAAGAAGTATCTCTTGAGTCCACTAGTACTTATGCCAACTATTGATGGAAGACCAATTATCCTCTATGTGATAGCTTTAGAATGATCATTGGGTGCCATTCTTGCTCAGAAGAATGATTCTGGGAATGAAAACAGCCTCTACTATCTCAGTCGGACTATGCTTGAAGCAGAAACCCGATACTCAAGTATTAAAAAGTGCTACCTTTCATTAAGATTTTCAGTTCATAAGTGAGACATTACCTATAAAATAACGAGGTCCAATTGGTATCTCTCAATAACACACTCAAATTCATCCTTAGTCGTCCAATGCTTACAGGACGTCTGGAAAGGTGGGCAGTTATTTTTCAGCAATTTGACATTCAGTATGTGTCCCAAAAGGAAATAAACTACCAAGCTCTAGCTGATTTCCATGTTGAACACCCTTCAGTATAAGATACATCTTCAAATATTGAACTTCATGATGAAGAAGTATTCTTTATTCAATATGGTCTTCAAAAATGGGAAATATACATTGATAGTGCTTCCAGATGTCCGATAGGGACGAAAATAGAAAATCCTAAATTCAACAATGTTGGGTTATGAAATGTGGTCATTTCTCTAGAAAAATAAGTGTTACCCTATTCCTTTTCAATTTTGGGAGGTGGTACAAATAATGAAGTGGAATACCAATCTGTCATCGCAGGCTTGGAGTTGGTGCTTCAAGAACAAGTGAATCGCATAATGGTGAAAGGTGATTAAGACATGGTAATCAAACAAGTCAACATGAATTATGCCCTCGGAAAAGAAGAACTAATCACTTTGTATGATTACGTCAATGATTTAATGGTGGAATTTCCTACGAAACCGACATTTTCTTATGTCCCATGATCACAAAATGCCCAAGATGTTGCACTGGATAATATAGCCACAGCTCTGGCAGATCCAAACTGGGATGAGACAACCATCAGTATTGCCCACCGTCTTAGAATTTCAATCTATGTTCAAACCAGAATAGAGGAAATAAATGAAATTAGTCCCATTCCTGAACCATATGGTCATACTACAGCATGGATGACACCTATCAGGGAATACCTTAAAAATGGAACACTTCCACCTAATATAGACGGGAAAGAACAATTCATTAGACGTGTGGTCAATTTTACTCTTTATGATAGCCCAGATCACCTAGAGAAAATTCACTACATGAATGGTTTTGATGGAGTTCTCTTCAGATGCATTGATGGTGAAGAGACAATGGCTGTCATGAATGAAGTGCAAGTAGGAGTCTGTGGTGCTCATCAGTCTGGACATAGACTGTCTGATCAAATCTGAGGCTTGGATACTTTTGTCCTTCAATGATACAAGACTGTGTTGATTTCAAAAAGAACTGTCATTCATGCCAAGTACATGCCAACATCATTCATCATCCCCCCAGAGTTGCTTCATATAGCTAAATACTCGTGGTCATTTTCCACATTGGTAATGGATGTAGTGGGAACTTACCCTTCAGATACAGCCAAGATTTTTAACTATATTTTTATAGCTACTGACTTCTATTCCAAATGGGTAGAGGAAATACCTCTTAAAGATTTTAGTTCTAAAAGCATTGTTAGCTTCATCATGTCTGACATAATTACCATATTTTTTGTCCCTCATACCATATTGATGGACAATGGCACCAACTTCTATTCATCTAAGGCGAAGAAGTTGTATCAAGAATACAACATCAAATCCAATCACTCATCTCGGTACCATGCTGCGTCCAATGGCCAGATATAAACCTTCAACAAGACACTTTCATACATACTGCAAAATATGGTGGATAAAGATAAGAAATCATGGAATGCTAAACTCCTTCATGCGTTATGGGCTTATCGGACCACCACCCGCACTACAACGTGGTCAACTCCATATTCACTGGTATATGGAACAGAAGCAGTCTTGCCCATTTAGGGTTCATTATCTTCACTCCGAGTATCCATTTGTGATCAGTCTTCTATAGATGAACAATTTCAAAAGAGATTGGATGAATTGAAATAGTTATATGAGAATAATATTGTGCACCCTACACCACATGGAGGTCTATCAGAATCGAATAGCACGAGCATTCAACAAAAAAGTTCATCTTCATTCATTAATTCAGGGAGAATTGGTATTGGTTATTAGAACTCCAATGATACCAGGAAAGAAACCTCCCAAGCGTGAACCAAAATGGAAAGGGCCTTACTCAATACATAAGGTCTACTCTAATGGAGCTTAATCATTAATCTCAATGGATGGAGAATTCATCACTACTCCAACCAATGCCAAATTTTTGAATAAGTGTTTTGTATAAACACAAAATATATTCAACGTTCCATGCATACGACCTTAATCGATTTGCATTTCCCTTATGTCTAGAAAGATATTAAACTGTACCATTAACGGTCCATGCATATGACCTTAAAATATTCCCACTTTCATCCAACATGATGTTAAACTGTGTCATCTTCAACAGTCCAGGCATATAACCTTAAACTATTTGCATTTCCATCATCCAATATGACATGAAACTGTAAAAAAAATACCTAATAAATCAAAACATGACGTTAAACTGTGTCATCTTTTGTCCTTACTGCATGACATTAAACTGCACAGTGCCCCTTTCATCCAACATGACGTTAAACTGTATTGTTCCCATCGTCTTAGCTACAGGACACAAAATTGTACAACACACTTTGTAACGTCCCAGACCCGGGTACCATGCAACAGGTGCCCCAAATCCGGTTCGCTATGTGACCTCATGCGCATTTACCCAAACTCCATTGGCTGCCGACTAGCAGCGAGGGCCCAGGTCTGATAGTGGGGAAACTATGCCCTCATTTGTCAAAGTGTAGCTCAGTGGAATTTAAAGAAAACATACAACGACAACGGAAGTAGTAAACATACGCAACTAAAATAAACTACAGAAGTGGATACAACCAATAGTATATAAATGATGATGCTACATGTTTCAAGTTCTATGAAAACAGCCAGAACATGTTATACATCAATACAGTACAACATAAAGTAGAGTACAACAAAGCAAAGCAAACAGCTGGAAGCAGCATCGCGAGCCTAGGCTCGGTCCCATGCCCTCCTACTCCTCAGCAACAGTCAAGTACCTGTATAGGGACTCTTTCCCCAATCTATACCTGCAGAAATGTAATCTATTTGGGCTGAATAGCGTGACCCAAACAGGAAGTGAGAAAGATATCTTAGTAGGAACCCACCAAAGGCCTGTGCCCAACTGCGTGCTAACATGCAACAATATTGTGCAGTGGGAAAATGCAATAAATTAAGCAGTACTAAAAAGTAACTAATTACCAGATATATTGCCATTTTATTATTCATTTAAACCATTAAATATATGAAATCACCACAATGCATTTCTAGTAAACAACTAGTGTCATCAGACACGTAAACTCCTACCCTCGGGTAACGAGTATCCAAAAAAAGAATCTACCCTCAGGCATAACAGAGTTTTTCCCTCAGGCGTAGGTAGTGTCACCCATAGGCATAGAATCAGTTGCCCACAGGCACAGAAGAAGTTTCCCTCATACCGAAATAACTACAGCCCTCGGGCTAAATAGTGAAGTGCCCACAGGCTAATCACAACAACGCCCTCAGGCTAAATAGGTAATCAGGCCATGCCCAACATATCAAAATGCAGTAAAAAGAAATTCCTTTCAAGACAATTAAACAATTACTACATTAAAGGCATACCCTCGGGTATCCTGGCCATATGTCTATACAGTGAAACACACCCCCGGGGTGGTTTCAGATCCAAGCATTGATCCCAACAGGCATTAAAATATCACAATTTAATCACCATTGCAATTCTAGGAATTAAATATAGCAACGTCCTCAGACACACGACACCCCAACATGGGTTTGTGGCACAAAAACACACAAAAACACACGACAGTTGGAAAATAAACACAAAGCCACCTACCTTATACGACAATGAGCGTTATACCAGAACGCTGACTCCTAAAACGCCCAAGAACGGCGTAGATCTGACGAAGAAAAAAACCCATTCAAACGTAAATAACTTACGTTAGGGGAAGAATTGGAAAGAATGGTACTAGGATAGGAGAGGGCTTACCCGTGCGGTTCCAACGAGATCATCCGAAGCCGAATTGGATTATAGACGAATGCCCGGTGGATCTTCAAAGATCTGGCATCCTCCTTTGGCTCCAAAATGGCTCAAGTGCCTCCTCTACCAAATGAGGAGTCTACTGCCAGTTTTAAGACTAAAAAACAAAGTACACGGCGTGTACTCCCTTTTTTAACTATTCATTTGGCGTCACAGCAACACTGTTCATCCGTCTACATGAGTACACAACATGTACTCCCAAGTACATGGCGTGAACTATCGCCCAGCTGGCGGCGACACCACCGCCTTACTATTCAAGCATGCCGACTAACTACACGGCGTGTAAGGTACCACTACATGGCATGTAGTCGGTTCCTACACCCTTCGTCACTGGAATGGCTACATGCCCTGTGTACTCATCCCAACATGGCCAAAAGTACACGGTGTGTGAATAAAGTACACGGCGTGTAGTTCCAAAATTCAGGATTTTTCCCCATTTTCCATATTTTCTCAAAAACACTTAAGGAAAAGGAAAAGAATAAGCTCATACCACTAAAATAAGAACCGGGTTCTTACAAACATCCCCCATTATAGAAATTCTTCCCCGAATATCCCTTCCAAGGGTGGTGAAGATAAAGCTCAGAACAGCTCTAGCCACTGAGCATGTACGTTGGCCTCTTGCTCTGAGGTCTCACCCTGCACTCGGCCATGCTACCATATCACTTGTACGAGAGGAACTGACCGGCCTCGGAGAACATTCGTGCTCCTGTCAACGATACGAATCAGATGGTCCTCAAAGGACGCATCATGCTGAAGCTCAACCTCCTCAGGCTGAAAGGTGTGAGACGGGTTTGAATGGTAGCGACACAACTGAGACACATGGAAGACGTCGTGCATGGCTCGTTACTGTTTCGGGTACTACAACTGATAGGAAAATAGCCCGGCTCTCTCCAGAATATCGAATGGCCCCACATACCTCAGTGAAAGCTTACACAATATCCCGATCTGCTTGTGTCCCTGGCTCATTGAAACACGTAAGAAAACCGGATCCCCGACCACGAACTCCAAAGGTCATCTGCGGTGATCATCATAAGACTTCTGATGAGACTGCGCGGTAGCCATCCACATCCAAATCAACTGGACCTACTCAGATGTCTCCTATATGAGCTATGGACCCAGTAAAGCTACCTCACCTACCTCTAACCAGCACAAAATTGATCAGCATGGCCTACCATATAACACCTCGTATGGTGCCATCTCAATAGTCGCCTAAAAACTATTGTTATTGGAAAACTTTACTAAGGTTATATGCTTCCCCAAAGAGACCCTAAAGTCTAGGATGCATGCATGCAGCATTTCCTCTAGCACCTGTATCGTCCGCTCTGATAGGCCATCTGTCTGAGGGTGTTATGATGTGCTTAGAAGCATCTGTGTACCCAGCGCCCTCTGAAAACTCTGTCAGAAACGAGACGTAAAGCGGGCATCCCTATCTGAAACGATAGAACGAGGGACCCCATGAAGATGTATGATCTCTCGGATATACAACCTTCCGAGATTGTCCACACTGAAATTATATTTGATCAGAAATAAGTGAGCTACCTTCGTGAGTCTGTCCACAACAACCCACACTGCGTCATTGCCTTGAGGTGACCTCGACAATACCATCACAAAATCCATCGTGACATCATCCCATTTCCAATCTGGAATGTGCAACTACTGTAACTACCCAACTGGCCTCTGGTGCTCCGCCTTCACCTGATGACAGGTGGAACACCTCGTAACGAAACCAACTATTTCCCTCTTCATACCCGGCCACCAGTACTGACGCCTAATGTGATGGTACATCTTGGTAACCCCGGGATGAACTGCCCAATCTAAAGCATGAAACTCTCACATTAGCTCCTCGCGTATATCCCCTGGAACCCATACTCATCCATGGAAACACAAAACCTCATCATTTCCTATCGCCCAACCATGAGGGAGGGTCCTCACTTGCCACCGACTCTCGTAGAACTAGGCATTCCAGATCAGATAGTTGCCTCATCCCCACATTGTCCAGGAGGGTAGAAGTCATAGCTAAGGAGGAAAGATAAGTCTGCCCCTGACTGTCATGCACCTCCAGAGGAATCTCATAGAACAAATCCATAAGCTTCCACTCACCACTAGCCTCCTGCACTGCCTGTATCTCAGTCTTCCTGCTCAGTGCATCGGTTACTGCATTACCTTTACCAGACGTATATGCAAGCTCAAAATCGAATGATTTTTGGTACTCAACTCAACTTCTCTACCTCAGATTCAGGTCACGCTAAGTAAAGATATACCTGAGACTTTTGTGGTCGGTGAAAACAAGAAAATGCTTTCCCAACAGATAGTTTCTCTAATTTTGTATTATATTGGTATCTGTAATGGGGGTTTTCTTAAATATTTATTTCAAATATTAAATTGATATAATAAAAAGAATTTTTTAGTTGAGTGGTTTATATAATATTATTTTGAATTTAAAATTATATAAAGTTCACGATATTAAATTTTTTTAAAAACATTGTAAAATGGGATAACAACTAGTAAATAATGGTTACATATGATAAATATGATATCATATATATGTAATGATAAATAGATATGGCCAAATATTATATCTTGGAATAATTATGTCACTGATAATTATTTTTTAAATTTAATAAATGTAATTGGGAATTAATATTTTGGAGGAGTACATCAAATTATGGAAAAATTTAATATTACATAATTTATTACAAAGGAATCCCACACCCCTTATATATGAATACCAACACCATCATCAAATTTATGAACAATATAATATTGATTACAGTCATTATGTTTTGTTATTATATCCAATCACATTGATCTATCTATATTTTTTAGGATTTTGGTTGTTGGAGTGTCCATTTTTATGATATTAATCTTTGGTAAGTTAAGGGTTTTTATTTTTTCCTTTATTTTTTCGATTATAATTATCTTTTTAAAATGTCATTAAAACTTTCATTAATTAGGATTATTTTAAAATAATTAAAGTATATTTCCAACAAATATGAGTATTATCTAGGATAGATTTATTATTCACTCTTATTCTAACAATTTTATAATTAATTATTATATAATTGTAAGAGTTATTGACCTTCTTGTTTACACATCAAAATAAAATGTATCTTTTAGTCCTCTATCAAAAATAAATGTTCAAATGGATCCTTGATTTTTATTCTATTTTATTATCATCCAATATATCTATTTTCTATGTCATATCATAAAATCCTTGTTATTTACTTGGTGACTCCATCCAAATGAGTAGTGAAAAATCTAAATGGGATTGAATTCACAAAGTATGGGTATTATTTTCTCCACATAAAAAAGGAAGAAAAGGTGTAATAAATCACATGAATTGAATTATATTCCAAAGAACATGAAAACACATGACCATCCAGTGGTCCAAAGAATATGTTATGGATAGCACGTGATATGATTGAGTTCACATGTAGAACCTTTAATAACATCACACTCTTGAGTAGGAGTCCATGGAACTCTCTATTGATGAAGAGGATCCAAAAAAACATCCTATTCCTCAGGCCTAATTTTAAATAGGAGGGCACTACACAATAATCCAATATATTTTTAAAATAATGTAAAAATATTGTGTTGTTGTTAGAAACCTTATTTGGGTGATGATCTTCTTGTGATGCACTCATACATTCCTCAATAACACCCAAATCCTGTTGAAAAATGTGTAAATTGTCTCACAAGAGTCTTTTGGAATTCCACCTCCATCATGTGATGGGTCTTATACATTTCCATTAATTCATGTGCTACCCCTTAAAATTCAAAGACAAGATGAATGGTAGTTTATGACAATGTTTATGCATTATCACAGGAATTGTTATTGGTTACGTAACGCATCACATACAAGGAGTGTGATTGTATTTGACAACACACACAAAAATTTATGAGATCTGTAGACATTTTTAAATAATGAATGAAATTAAAAATTTCTATATGGAGGCATCATTGAAACTGAGGATACACTAAAAATCATGAGAATGTGACCATATTATAAGGCCCCGACCTTAAAAATCACTTAATCTTGAGTTACATCAAGAATACAAGTTGAGGATCTTTTCTGGTTTAGAGTTTTAGAAAATTAGATCAAAAAACATGCATTACATTCCACATTTAAACAAAGTGGGTACATAAAAGATACTACTCATTTTTTCCATCAACAGAAACATATTTAAAATAAAACATGGATTCTTTCTTGACACTTCATTGAAACTATCATCACATCACGTACCTTTCCCTTGACCTGTGAGAAACATTTCAAAAACATAGGATGAGCATAAAAATCTCAGTAAAGGATATAAAAATATGGAAAGGAAACATGATTACATTTATACATAAGAATCAATGAAAGAATACTTTACTCATAAAACATAATCACTTTAACATACCTCATAAAATCATGAATAAATCATAGAAATCATAAGACATGAAGGTAACATGAGGCATTCATAAAATTCGTACATTGGGAGTAACCCTCTTGGTTATGTTTGGAATACCCATCACAGTATATTCCCTAAATCACTTCGGAGAAACCTTAACGTTTAACTCCTTCGTGTTACCCAATGCATTGGAGAGCTATATCGGGCTCACCCGACCTTAGTTTATCATGGAACCACCCGTATTCAAAACAATGCCCATGAACCATAACATAATCGTATCACATAAAACATACATAAAGGAAACATAACATTTCCACATTTCAATAACAAGATTTCAATACGAAACATTGATATAATAAAAATATTATGAAAACCATTTTCAATACCAAAATAAAAGAAAAATAAATATGGTATTTATATTTCATTTAAAAAAATGGTATGGCTTGCTGTGGAATCTGAAACTCAAATAATGGTCATGGTGGCAGAGAAGTCGTTGTCGCCGCATACGTATGTCAAAAACATTCCCTTTTTTCATTTAGTAAAACGCTTCGTATAAAAAATATTCTTTTTAGATAGACATAAAAGTCAAAGGGTTTTATACACCGTATAAAAGAAGGTTGTGTATATATCAAAATATTCCTCAATGAAAGGAGATTGAGACGAAGTCCAATACCTCGGGTCCGACTTGACTCGATCATTCTTTAATGTCCTGGATAATAAACTTGAGTTAATTTCTACTTTCTTAAGAACCTTTTTCAAGTTCATTATTCCTTTTATATCACTTATTACCATGTTATTAACACTACGTTATTATTTAAGTTAATAATGGTCGTTTTGTCGATCATTGGTACTTGAGTAAAAAATAAACTCTTTATAATTACAAGTTGTTCATGGGGTAATATATCCATTAAATCCAGAATTATATTCATGATGTAGATATAATATATATAATATATATACAGTATATACATGTATTTAGATTATTACATAACATGTAGAAGTAATAAATGAAATGCACCGTTCATGGAGACGGTAAGCCGTACGTACACATGAACACTAATTTCATTTTTATGTCATATTAATGGAATTAAAACTAAATGAGATATATGTTTATTTTAATTCCAGAATTATATTCATAATTTAGATGTAACATAAATCATATATATCCATTATATATATGGACTTATAATAGTACATTACATTTGGGGATATGAAATGAAATGCACTGTTCATGGAGACGGTAAGTCGTACGTACACATGAACGCTACCTTCATTTCTATATCATACTTTAATGGAAAGAAATAATAATGACATAAAGGTATATTATAATTTCAGTATAACATTATATATAATATATTTAACTCCATCCTTTATACGTCCCACATATGGCATTAACGAATCAAATCACTTTGAGGGGGCGGTAGTCCGCACTTTCTAAAATGAAGATATCGCGTTTACCCATAATGGAAACCATAAAGGTATTCTATAAATGAAAAATACAGAATCTTAAGTAATACATAAACATATTATATATCATATATAAATATAGTGACATCTTAATGGCCACCTTTGAAGGTGTTATATGAGTGTTGAAAAATCATCATTTCGTGAGGCAGAAATTCTCCATCCACAGAAATAGTATGTTATTTAACCATTATATGTAGGTGTGTGTAAGTGTAGCTCGAATCCTTCACATAAAAAAATCCTAGTATATTTAAGATACTGGTTTTGTTACAAAATAAAGGAATAAAAATAGTTTATGGGTTGTAGAAGCAAAATAAATCATAAGAACACAAGAGAAAACACTACCTTTAAAACGGGTAACTCTTTTTGATTTGAGCTCAAAGGCTTCCTTGGGAAAACTTATGCCCAAATTGAGGCTTCTAAGAATAAGATAGGGATATGGATAGACAAAATGGGCAGGGTTTGGCCGAGCCAAAGGCTTGAGAGGTGTGGGTAAGGTGGTAGAGGTGTGAGCCTTTTATAAGAGGAGAGGAGGGGCACTCTTGGAAAGTTATAAAAGGTTACTTTATTATAAAATGAGTTTCGGTTTTCAAAGGTCCCAAAATTATATATTTCAGGGATAAGGTGATAAGAGTTCTAAATCCACCCATCCAATAGGTTTTTGACAAGTGTAGGTCTTAGATTTTACATTATCTTTTCATTTTATTTAAATCATTAAATAATGAGGTAATCGCTGCATCATCATGGTGTCATAAATAATTTAATTTATTTAATGAATAAAAATTATAAAAAAAATATCATGATGTGGGAACTATGTTTAGATTTCTAATGAATATTTATAGTAAAAAATATGACTTGTATAGCCTGATTTAAAAATTGTTTTAGTAAAACAACACATGTTTGTGACATTTTTCTTTTAACTTTAAATAAAATGTTATTAATGTCATTTTCTAACCAATGTGGCTCCATGGGGTCACCAAGTTGACACATGGATTGTCTTGGCCGGACATGACACATCCAATAACTGTAGGACATGTTTCAAGGTCATATTATATTATTAAAACATTTTTTTACCTTAAAATCCACTAATTACCTCTAATCGCGATTAAAAACTTAAAACATACTATTCACCAGAAAAATTATTGTAATCTCATTGAACCACATTTTAATTCTTAATGAAAACCATGTATTTATGATTTTTTAAATTCAAAACATAGAGGTGGTAAAATTTAATTTAAACGAAAAATCAGTTATTTTAACTACCACATAGTGGTTTCACTATTCATCAAAAATAGAAGTTTTTCAGAAAAATACCAAAAATTCACCCTAAGAAATATTTGATATTCTGAATTCAAAAATTATGCCTATTTTAAAAAATTAAAAACATATCAGTTACATTAATTAATTTAATACATAATTCCCGCTGTCAGAGCAAATAGCGTGTTTTTATGAAACAATATATATCAAAAGATTGACACTAGTTTATGTCCAATTTCAAAGTGAAATTTATTCCAATGACCACCATTGGATTAAATGGTAAAAATATATTCTAATTGAACTTTAAAACCAATTCAAAAGATAATCTAAACATAAAAATAAATTAGACTAAAATTAGGTTTTGAATTAAAATACATCATTTTTCACTATTCATTCAAAAATGAACTTTATCGGAAAAATACCAAAAATTTACACAAAGTAAATTTTGATTTCCCGATTATAAAGAATAGTTTTATTTGGTCTAATAGAATGTATAACAGTGACCAAAACTATATTTAATGAAGGTTCGCCATCAAAAGGTGATAAGTGGGCCTTTAGTGAAAATTTGAGTATATATGCCTAAAATTGAATTCTTTTCATATTTTTAGCCTTTATAATTTATTGGATAAATGTAAAAACATTTTACAAAAATATATAATCATATTTTAGTTATTTCCATTCATTCCCACCAATACAACTATTACGTGTTAACTACCATTTAAAATAATATTATTTTATTACTATTGTGCAACGTATGATTTCAAAGATACTCTTTGCCGCATATCAGGTACGCTATTGAACATAGCAACCCCATTAAAGTAAAATAAATATTTAATTCATAAATATTAATAAATATGAAAATGTTTTATTCTTTATTTACCTGATATGTTACATCCTTCCCCCCTTTTGGAAATTGCGACCTCGCAATTTTATTCACTTATCAAAATAAGTGGGGGTATTTTTCCCACATAGCATTTTCAGATTCCCATGTTGCCTCTTCAACCATATGGGTTCTCTATAAAACCTTTACCTGGTGAATTACAATATTATGCAACACTTTCTCTCTATGGTCAAGTATCTGGACTGGTTGTTCTTCATAAGAGAGATTCTCTTCCAACTGAACTACCTCTGTGCTCAAAACATGAGATGGATCAGGCATGCACTTACTTAACATTGAAACATGAAAAACATTGTGTACCTGATATAAGCTCGGAGGTAAAGCCACTCAGTATGCAACTGATCCAACTCTCTCCAGAATTTCATATGCTCCAATGAACCTTGGACTCAACTTGCCTTTCTTACCAAATCGTATCACACTTTTCCATGGTGAGACTTTGAGAATAACATGATCACCTACCTCAAAAGAGAGATCGTTTTTCATGCTGTCTGCATAACTATTCTTCCTTCTCTGAGCTGTTCTCATGTGTTTCTGTATCAGCTGAACATTTTCTGCCAAATCTTCTACCAATCCCGGTCCCATCAACTTCCTCTCACCCGCTTCATCCCAAAAAGCCGTAGTTCGACACCGCTTCCCATATAATGCTTCAAATAGAGCCATATATATATACTAGAATGAAAACTATTATTTTAAGAAAACTCAACCAAAGAAAGATGTTGGTCCCAACTTCCATGATAATCCAGAGAACAAGCACGTAGTATATCCTCCAAAGTCTGAATTTTTTTGTTCGGACTGCCCATCAGATTGAGGATGAAAAGCTGTACTAAAATTTAATTCAGTACCCAACGACTTCTGAAGTCCCTTCCAAAAGTTAGAAGTAAACTTAGGATCACGATCAGATACAATGTATAGTGGAACTCCATGTAACCTGACTATTTCTTTAAGATACAATCGAGAAATTTGATCTAGAGAGAAAGAATCTCGAATAGCAAGGAAATGAGAAGATTTAGTCAAGCGATCAACAGTAATCCAGATTGCATTATTACCTTGAGGTGTCTTCAGCAATCTCACAACGAAGTCCATGGATATATTATCCCATTTCCACTCTGGCACTGGTAAAGGCTAAAGCATCCCTTTCGGTAACTGCCACTCTACTTTAACCTGTTGACAAGTCAAACACTTCACAGTAAAATCAGCAATATCCCTTTTCATTCCGTCCCACCAGTAATACTCCCGAAGATCTCTATACATCTTAGTACTTTCTGGATGAACTGAAAAAGGAGAAATATGAGCCTCACATAAGAACTCATTCTTCAACTGTGAATCACAAGGCACACAAAATCTCTTCCCAAACCTCAAAACACAATCATTATCAATGTGGAATTCAAGAAACATACCCTTCTGAACCAGCTCTACTTTTTTTTTTGCAACTCGCTGTCTTGCTTCTGTGCTTGCTTAATTCAGTTTGATAGAGAAGATTTCACTGATACATGAAACAAAACAGAAGAACTTCCTGCACCAACAACTTCTATGCCAAAGTTCATCATATGTAAAACCAAAGGATCTCGTTCTAAATATAGCATGGTTAATGAAGCATTACTTTTTCAACTCAAAGCATCAACCACTTTATTTGATTTTCCCGGATGGTAATGAATTGTAAAATCATAATACTTGATTAATTCTGGCCATCTCCTCTATCTCATGACCAATTCTTTCTGAGTGAATATATAAATTAAACTTTTGTGATTAGTATATATTTCACACATTACTCCATACAAATGATGCCTCAAAATTTTTAGAGCAAAAACAACAGCAGCTAATTCCAAGTCATGTGTAGGGTAATTTATCTCATGAGTTTCCAACTGATCTGAAGCATATGCAATTACCTGATCATTTTGCATAAAGATACAACCATGTACCTTCAACGAAGCATCACTATAGATTACAAACTATTCATTCTTAGAAGGTAGTGCCAAAAATCGAGCATTCAACAATCTTCTTTTCAATTCTTGAAAACAATCATCACTTTATTTTGTCCAGATAAACTTAACACCCTTCCGAGTTAGCTTAGTCATTGGACTAGATAACCATGATAAATTTCTAAAAAACCTTCGGTAATAGCCTGCCAATCCATGGAATCTATGAATCTCAATTATATTTGTGGGTCTTGGCCATTCTTCAACAACCTTTGTTTTTGAAGTATCAACAATTATCCCATATTTAGAAACAATATGACCAAGGAAAGAAATTTTTTGCAAACAAAACTCACACTTGCTGAATTTCCCATATAATTTCTTTTCTTTTAAGGTTTTCAAAATAACCCTTAAATGTATTTCATGCTACTCTTTGCTTTTAGAAAACATCAAAATATCATCAATGAAAACAACCACAAACGTATCCAAGAACGTCTGGAAAATTCTATTCATATGGTCCATGAATACGGTAGGTGCATTGGTTATCCCAAAAGGCATTACTACAAATTCATAATGGCCATATCTTGTATGAAAAGTGGTTTTTAGAACATCTACTTCATTTACCTTCAACTGAAGGTACCCCGATCTCAGGTCCATCTTTGATAAAATACCGAGGCCCCTGGAGCTAATCAAACAAATCATCGATATGAGGCAAATGTTATTTTTTCTTAACAATGATGTTATTCAAGGATCTATAATCAATGAAAAGTCTCATAGAACCATCTTTCTTTTTAACAAATAAAACAGAAGCACCCCAAGGTGATGTGCTAGGTCGAATGAAACCATTCTCTAATAAATCTTTCAATTGCTCCTTCAACTCTTAAAGTTCAACTTGAGCCATTCGATAAGGGGGTTTTCAAAATTGGCTTAGCATCAGGAACTAAGTCAACAATAAACTCAACTTCCTGATCTGGTATTAATCCAAGATACTCATCAGGAAAAACATCAGGATACTCATTTACCACTGGCACATTATTAATCTGAACAGTTCCTTTGTTTTCAACAATATGTTCAAGGTAACATTCATTTCCATCTTTTATAAGTTTCTCGGCCTCTTGATATGTTATCAACAGTAAGGGTTCATTATGGTACATAGACTAAAATTATTTCTGAAAAGAAACTTCTTCAGCTCTACATTCAATCTTATCATGGTAAATAGAGATCCAATCCATACCCAGGATAACATCAAACTCTACTAGAGGTAAAACAATAAGGTTTGAAAGTAGGTTCTTTCCACAGATAAGGATAGGAAGATTCTTATAAATTTTATTCCCCTCAACATTTCCCCCAGGTGTTTTTACCACATTTTTAGGAGTCATTTCTTGAGATGGTATTCCCATTTCACTAGAAATGTTTTCAGAGATGAAAGAATGTGTATACCCCAAATCAAAAAACACCCTGGCATAATCTGAAAAAACAAACAATGTACCTGATACAACTTCATTTGATGGACCAACATCTGCTGAATTAGTTGCAAAGGATTTCACCACCCCTTTCTGCTTGTAGTATAACTGTATCCCATCACTCGAGCTCTTTGTCGGACACTCATTTGCATAGTGACCCATCTCATTGCACTTAAAACATTTCACTAACTGTAAATCAAATTTGGTCTTACCCTCACCCAGCTCTTTTCCAGTGCAATCACGAGCCTTATGTCCCATCTTACCACATCGGTAGCACTACCCATAATTCATAAGACATTCCCCAGCATGACTTTTACCACATTTATCACAAACTATATTCTTAGTTTTCTTACCATCAGACGTTTTTTAAGAATTCTTTCCTTTCTCCTACCACCTTGGTCTCTTCTTCTAATGGATGTTATAGAACACTTGATCATCAGAATACTCCATTTCCACCTTCTCATCCCATTGAAAAATCTTTTCATAACTCATGAACGCGTGATAAGCTAAAGCCCTTCGATATTTTGGCATTAATCATGTGTAGAAATGATTGATTTTACTATCATGGTCTCAGATAAAATTTAGAGCTAACCATGCCAATCGAGTGAACCTTTCTTCATAAGAAGCCATTGAGTCTTCCTCTTTCCTCAATTCCAAGAATTGTTTTTCCATACTAATTCAAACAACCTCAGAAAAATTATTCTCAAGAAACATACCTTTGAATTCATCCCAGTTGAGAGCATCAATCTAATCAGCGTCCCTAATGTTTTTAACCATCGACCACCACTGATCTGCTTCACCCTCCAAATGGTAAATAACAAGACTAACCTTTTGATTTTATGATCACCCCATGACATCAAAAATCTTTTCCAGTGATTTAATCCACCCTTCAGCTTTCACAAGGTCATATGATCCTCTGAATGATGGGGGATGTTGCCTCATGAAATGTTTCACCGTTGACATGTTCCTCTGTGGTTGATCTGGCTAATCTCGTGAATGGATACCACCACCATTTATCGCTTGAGTCAACTGTGCCATTACTGCAAAAAACTGCTCAGTTCCAATTCCGACCATCACAGGATGCTGATTCAAAAGGTTATTTCCTTTTGTATGCCTTCCTAGCACTGCTTCCCTATTTCTATGCGGAAAACCATTCTGAACAAACTTGGCTTAGATGAAGCAACATGGTAATCTTCAAATTCTATATCATTTCAATTTGACCAGAAAAAAAATATTTTTGGATAATAATTTAATAGATTTATAACTTCTAATGTTATCTAAACCGACCATTGATACCAACTATAAGGCCTCTCCCTTAAACATCACTTAACCTTGAGTTACTTCAAGAATACACATTGAGGATCTTTTCAGGATTAGTGTTTTAGAGAATTAGATCATAAAACATGCATTACATTTCAAATTTAAACAAAGTGGTAACAAAAAATATAATACTCATTTTTAACATCAATGGAAACATATTTAAAATAAAACATGGATTCATTATTGACACTTTATTGACACTATCATCACATCATGTACCATTCCAATGACCTGTGAAAAACATTTCAAAAACATGGGATGAGCATAAAAAGCTCAGTAGGGGATATAAAAATATGGAAAGGAAACATGAGTACATGTATACATCAGAATCAAGGAAATCATACTTTACTCAGAAAAAATAATCACTTTAACATACCCCATCAAATCATGAATAAATCATAGAAATCGTAATACATGAAGGTAACTTGAGGAATTCATAACATTCTTATGTATGGAGAAACCCTCTTGGATTCGTTTAGAATACCAATCACAGTATATTCCCTAAATATCTTCTGAGAAACCTTAACGTTTAACTCCTTTGTGTTACCCAATTCATTGGAGAGCTATATCGGGCTCACCCTCCCTTAGTTTATCATGGAACCACCCATCTTCAAAACAATGCCCATGAACCATAACATAATCGTATCACATAAAACATACATAAAGGAAACATAACATTTCCACATTTCAATCACAAGATATCAATAAAACACATTGATATAATAAAAACTTTACGAAAACCATTTTCATTACCAAAATAAATGAAAAGTAAACATGGTATTTATTTTTCATTTTAAAAAAGGTATGTCTTCTAGAGAAAGCCGAAACTAAAATAATGGTCACGACGGCAGAGAAGTCGTTGTCGCCGCATACTTACAACAAAAACATTCCCTTTTGTCGTTTAGTAAAACGCTTCCTATAAAAAATATTCCTTTTGAAAAATGTAAATGTCAAAGGGGTTTATACACCGTATAAAAGAAGGTTGTGTATAAAACAAAATAGGCCTCAATGAAAGGAGATTGAGACGAAGACCCATACCTCAGGTCTGACTTGACTTGATCGTTCTTTAATGTCCTGAATAATAAACTTAAGTTAATTTATACTTTCTTAAGAACCTTTTTCAAGTTCATTATTCCTTTTATATAACTTATTACCATGTTATGAACACTACGTAATTATTTAAGTTAATAATGGCCGTTTTGTCGATCATTTGTACATGAGTCAAAAATAAACTCTTTATAATTACAAGTTGTTGATGGGTTAAAATATACATAATATCCAGAATTATATTCATGATGTAGATATCATATATATCATATATATCCAGTATATACATGCATTTATAATATTACATAACATTTAGAGGTAATAAATGAAATGCACCATTCATGGAGATATCACATTTACCCATAATGGAAACCATGAAGGTATGCCATAAATGAAAAATAGAGAATCTTAAGTAAAACATAAATATATTATATATTATATATAAATATAGTGACATCTTAATGTCCACCTTTTAAGGTGTTATATGAGTGTTGAACAATCATCATTTCGCGAGGTAGAAAATCGCCATCCACAGAAACAGTATGTTCTTTAACCATTAGATGTAGGTGTGTGTAAGTGTAGCTCGAATCCTTCATAGAAAAAAATCCTAGTATATTGAAGATACTGGTGTTGTTATAAAAGAAAGGAATAAAAAGAGTTTAGGGGGTTGGAGAAGCAAAGTAAAACATAAGAACACAAGAGAAAACAATACTTTTAAAACGGGTAACTCTTTTTGATTTGAACTCAAAGGATTCCTTGGGAAGACTTCTGCCCAAAGTGAAGATTCTAGAAGTATGAGAGGGATTTGGAGAGACAAAATGGGCAGGGGTTGGCTGAGCCAATGGCTTGAGAGGTGTGGGTAAGGTGGTAGAGGTGGGGGCCTTTTATAAGAGGAGAGGATGGCTACTCTTGGAATGTTATAAAAGGTTACTTTATTATAAAATGTGTTTCGGTTTTTAAAGGCCCCAAAATTATATATTTCGAGGATAAGGTGATAAGAGTTCTAAATCTACCCATACAATAGGTTTTTGACAAATATAGGTCTTACATTTTACATTATCTTTTTATTTTATTTAAAACGTTAAATATTGAGGTAATCACTGTATCATCATGGTGTCATAAATAATTTAATTTATTTAATGTCTAAAAATTATAAAAACAATATCATGATGTAGGAAATCATTTAATATTTCAAATGAATATTTATAGTAATAAAATTGACTTGTATAAACCCATTTAAAAATTGTTTTAGTAAAACAACACATGTTTGCGACATTTTTATTTAATCTTTAAATAAAAAGTTATTAATGTCATTTTCCTACCAAAGTGACTCCATGGGGTCCCCAAGATGACCCATGGATTGTCTTGGTCTGCCAGGACACATCCAATAATGGTAGGACATGTGTCAAGGTCATTTCATATTATTAAAACATTATTTTTACCTTAAATTACACTAATTACCTCTAATTGCGATTAAAAACTTAAAAGTTACTATTCACCAAAAAATTAATTTAATCTCATTGAACCACATTTTAATAATTAATTACTACCATTTATGTCATATTTTTTAAATTCAAAACACAGAGGTGGTAAAATTTCATTTAAATGAAAAATCAGTTTTTTTAACTGCAACTTAGTGGTTTCACTATTCATCAAAAACTGAAGTTTTTCAGAAAAATACCAAAAATTCACCCCAAGCAATATTTGATATCCCGAATTCAAAAATGATGTCTATTTTACAGAATTCAAAACATATAAGTTACATTAATTAATTTAATAATTAAATCCAGTTGTCAGAGCAAATAGCGTGTTTTTATGAAACAATAAGTATCAAAAGATTGACACTAGTTTAAGTCCAATTTCAAAGTGAAATTAATTACATTGACCACCATTGGATTAAATGGTAAAAATATATTATAATTGAACTTTAAAACCAATTAAAAAATTTAATCTAATCATATAAATTAATTATACTAAAAAGTGGTTTTGAATTGAAATACAACATTTTTCACTATTCATTAAAAATGAACTTTATTGGAAAAATACCATAAAATTACACAAAATAATTTTTGATGCCCCGATTCTAAAGAATAGTTTTATTTTGTTAAATAAAATGTATAAAAGTGACCAAAACAATATTTAATAACGGTTTTCCATCAAAAGGCGATATGTGGACCTTAAGTGAAAATTAGAGTATATGTGCCAAAAATTGAATTCTTTTCGTATTTTAAGCATTTAGCTTTTATAGGATAAATGTAACAACATTTAACAAGCATATATAATCATATTTTTGTTATTTCCATTCATTTCCTCCAATACAATGACTACTTGTTAACTACCATTTAAAAAAATATTATTTTATTACTAGTGTGCATCGTAAGATTTCAAAGAAACTCTTTATTGCGTATCGGGTATGCAATCGAACATAGAAACCCCTTTTAAGTAAAATAAATATTTAATTCATAAATATTAATAAATATGAAAATGTTTTATTCTTTATTTACCTGGGATGTTACACATATGTTATGGGCGATCACCATTGATCATGTGAGGCCCTCTTGAAAATATATCATGGAATCACGATAGGACCTTGGACATGAAGGAATGATCTCATAGTCCATCTATTGGTAATACATGATGATCTTGCTAGACCCTTTGACATGAAATCATGATCCCACAAAATCCCCTTGACATGATGTTTCTATCTCATGGAAGACCCCAAATAATTCCTCAATGATCATTTGCAGGTCTTTCTATAAGCATCTTGATTTTTTTATGTTCCCTAGACATGTCAGCATGAATTTGTGGAATCTCCTTGATTGGTCTACATGGTTATTCAAAATCCATTTAATTTACATAGGATCTATAAAAATGACATAGATTTAACATTAACGTGATCGCTAAATATCATTTTTCTCCCTATAGTACCCACAGTAGGACCATGCAATGAGTATGAAAGCAGTGCCCTCTACTAACTCTAACCCAGATCCATGAGATACACACCACACATGGTGATGTATAACTATTTTGGGGTCAGATATCAATACCCACAACCATATAATGAAAATGTAATAGACAATTGAGTGTACATGATAGCACCTGAGAAGATTTCTTAGAGAATCCATTAATGTGATTGTAAATTGCACCCCTCGAGTGATGTTCAGGGAATTCCCTATAGGATAAAATATAAGGCACATGTGCTATTATTGATCATTTATAGACCAGAAGAAGGTCTTTTGACATGTAAATTGGATTATGTTATTGAGATCCCACATGTATGTTGTGTCACATGACTCAAAAAAAATTACACTAGACAAACCAGTTGCACTTCTAAAATTACATCTAGAATAAAATACTATAAATAGACTCTAGACTTATGAAAATTCAGATTAACTGGTTATCATATTATTCAAATGAACAACCCATATAATGTGATAGAAATTTTATACGTATCACATACATGCTATGATCCTTCATCATGATATATGGATCATGCAATGTTCCATGTACATGCCACAATAGTCACACGACTCCCTCTTAGAATTCCTCCAACATATCCAAAACTCTTTCAGTATTACCGTAGAATCCTTATGATGGCCTCCATAAATGTCCCACAAAATCATGTGGTGACACGAAGACATGTCTATTGGGTATCTTGCTAACACAAGGACAAGCCAACCCATTCTCATGATGTCACCAGGACATTCCAATTTTGATAATGTGATGTATTCCAAAATTTTAATCAAGATCATGTGGCGTTCTCTAAAAATTTCATCTATGATAACATGAAACCCTCTTTGAACGTCATATTGAATATCATGTATACAAAAAACATATCAACCTTTATTATGCGACACCCTTTTGATAATTTGGGAAGATCATACAACCTCCTCCAAACATGTCATCCTTATCATGTGGATCCCTCCCATACAAGCTGGCCAATATCCAATGATATCATCTTAGAAATATAGATAGATTATTTGAAACCATCTAGACATGTCAAAATTTATCATTATATTGTCTCCGGATATATCATTCTGGTTATGAAACTACCTTTTAACAAGCTTACATAATCATGCGATTGTATTCAAGAATTTTCTCTATGAAAATAGGTCATTCCCAAATATCATCAGACATGTCAGGAAGGAAATCATAAATGTCAATAAGATAATTAGCCCATTTCATTCTAACTATCTAGGATATGATAACTTTATTCAGTGGATCTATAAGGTAATCCTTATTGTGTAAGCCTCGAACAATTGAACTACATTGACTCTGATTCCTAAAATAAATAGGTTATGTAGGAAACAATCCTATATAATAAGATCAAATGGAAATACACCACCGTATGAGTCATGTTATATCATATAGAATGAAACCATTGAGACCCAACATCTAAAATCATTTGATCATTTTTCCTCATCCATTGATGGATTGGGAGGAAAATAATAGTTTGTAATATTTTTTCAACTAAACTGTGATAAACCAATTCCTTCTAAAGAAATGATATATAGGAATTATTTATGACTCCTAAGATCAAATAGGTATCCAAAAAGTTTTAATGAACCATCTCTTATGACAATAAAACCATCAGGGCCCAGTCTCTCCCATGGTATAATCATTCTTTCTCATCCACCAATAGATCTAGAAAAAAACTAAACTACAAGAACTATGATTCCATTAATAACTAGGTGACATAGGGATCCTTTTGAATTCCAGATCTCAAATAGGAATCCCACATAGAGAAATCCCCCACCACCATGTTTGTGATATTCCAATTATCGAGACCCAATCTGTCCCATGGAATGATCAATCTCTATCATGCACCATTAGAATGTGAAAAAAACTATACAACCAGAACTATGGTTTATTCCAAATTATTGATACTCTTGACATATTCATAAGGCCCATTCTAAAATAGGAATCCACCATGATGTAGATATTTATATGTATCTAACATTCCAACCATAGAAAACAAATCTTTCCCATGGGATTATCTTCCTTTCCATCAACAAGTGGATTTTGAATGAAACCAGACTATGAGAACTTTGATTCCATCTATGAGTAATATATATTGGATTCCTTCATATTGCCTAATATCTTTTTCAAAAATCAAATGTGTTTTTCTAAAACATATTTCATGTATTCATAAGTAGTAAGAATTATTAAATGTGATCCCTTTTTGTCACACAAATCATGGATCATGTTGTGTTTGGGAGTTTAGATGATCATATAATTTGAATCATGAATATCCACTATTAAGGGAATCCTTAGTCTATAATTCCTGATCAGTGTCATTATATGACTCCCCCTGTATAAGGGAACCCACCTCATGGAAATTATTAATGGAATGATCGAGCTCAGATGTCTCTAATTATTGTTATAACCAGGATGCATATAATTCCTTCCCAAGTCCTGAGCTCAAATACCTAGGGCATACATTCCCCCATATTTTTTTTCATGCATGACATAAAACTGCATTGGTTTAATTACCTATGCGGGTTTTTATTTCTATTATAAAAAGGATTTGAAGGATGCCCCATAAAGACTCAATCCCACCCTCAATGTATGAAATGGCACCGTGGATGATTGTAAATTATTATGTTCAAGGTTATACATCTTCAATATATATTGGAAATACCAATTAATTGGAAATTTATGATGGACTATAGATACATAAAAACTGAATATTTAATAGATCCTCCATTATAAAAAAAAGTTTCAATACATGATTGTTTTTTAGGGGAACTAGTCTTGTATCAGGACTATGAAGATATTCTTGATCATGTATTAAATCAATAAGTTAATCCCCATGATAGAGTTCCTCAAACTATAATGAGATCAACCTCACATAATGTCCTCCACTATGGGTTACTTAGTTTCATTGGTCCTGAAACGTCAATTGACCGCCTATCTTTGGAAAGGTGGTATGTACCCAATTTTGGATGGGGAAATAATTGGGATTTTATAAGGAATATATGAAAATATGGTGATCCTGATGGGAATAATTATAATGATATTAGAAACCCCATAATCTAACCACCATAACATTTTTTTCATTCAATACGGGGGGCTATTATGTCTCTCCATGATGAAAAGAACACTTTACTTTACCCGAATCTCTCAGATAGTAAATTTATTAGTTTACCAATGGTCTAGAAATATTTGTAACATATCAGATAAAAAAAATAAAAACTGATCTAGTAATGATTCTTTCGAATGATTAAAATGATTGGATTACAATCTATATCTTGTTTTATCATGAAATAACTAGATCTTCATTGTGATAATTCCTTGCGAATAGAATTGTCAAACCAAGAATGAAAGGAAAATTATGTTACACATTATTATTTTATTGGAAACATATCTTACATATAATTATTCAATGAGAGTTGACTATGTTCAGTGTTTTCTATGTGAATATAGAAAATTCTCACATAATATAAACCTAACTCAAGATTTTTTTCCCATCTAGTGACTATTCTGGTAAACCAACTACAGACCTCTCTAGGTCTCAGAATTACCTCACACTGTTCACAAATTCATCCTTATGTGGATAAAGAAATGGACTGAAAATACAATCAACTTGGTAGGATTCCATACCATTATACAATATGTGAGGGTCTCTATGAACTAAAACTGATGATTCTGTGTCATCGATAGAAAGGTCCAATAAATCCAGTGGTGTTCATTCCAACTGCCAACCAATTCAAAATCATATCATCAGTGCATGAAAATCACCACCATTGGTATTTAATGATGGTGGAACAAGGGGTCATACAATTTACCCTTCTGGTTCAAGAACCACCAAGAAGGTTTTCTGTCAAATTCCATTAACTGCACCATCCCAATAGTGCACCTCAATCACCAACTAATGGAACCATCTAATACAATCCCAACTCTAACACCCATCTACATGAAATAGTGAAGGTTCATAGGGCTTTTAATGAATTGAATAATGGGGATTGTACTCATATCCTTTATTCTCATGTTTAATCACACCATCATATTTTGGATTCATCCAACAAGTAGAATCAATTTCTTTCCCACTCAGAATATGTTTTCAAAGAAATTCATATAGTAATTGTGGGGGATGATAATATCCCAGAAACTATGTATGAAATACATCCATATATTCCATTATAAAATGTAGGATATAACTGGGATTATATCCGCCACTTCATTTGCTGATATCATCCAATATATAGTGGAGATACAAAATGTACTGGATTAAAGTCCTTTCCACACAATGCTAATGTGAAATTACATTATAGAAATAGATGAAGAACTCCCCCCTCATATGATGGCACCATTAAATATACAAAGAATGTTTCATAGTCCTATACCTATAACTTAGGTAGAAAAATACTCTGATCGGCATGAATATGTTTTTTCTTTAGAGAAATCACATAGTACTTATCTCCATGAGTAGGATTTTCATTAAATTTTGTTAAAAAATGAGGCTCCTGACTGAGCTCATAATCCCATTACAACAAGGGATTACAATGTTACCTCATCACATTCCTTGGTATTTTGGAACATTCATATTATAAAATAATGGTGGAATAATCTAAAGGCTCATGACCAGGCTCATATTCTCGTTCCAACTTGGTCTCACAAAGATAGTGTGGCACATACCTCGGGTCAGGATCACAATCCTAAAAAAGACCATCAACATACTCCAATGGCTCAAGATCAGTATTATATTTTTTCATTCTCTAATGACCACTATGTGAGAGTTTAACATGGATGAGAGAAATATTTTTATCATTTCATTGATAATTTTAATATTTCAATTGCTCATTGATTCTAGGATCATATACATATTTATTTATATGAATTACTACACTAGAATCCTAGTGAGGATATAAAGGTGGAAACTCATATCCCTTTTACCATTTTGAAATCCATTCAACATATTCCACTAATTAAGACATATTTGAACAAGGCTCATATACCCACTTTATCATGTGTTGAAAAACATATACCTAAACAACCAACATACATGTTTATATTCCTAAAAATTTTGACGAAGGTAATTAGTATAACACAGTAGATCGTTAATGGTTGGATCATAATCCTAAATCATCAAATGGTTATCTATATATTCATGATGGTGTCATTCAATTAGCTCATATCACTAAAAAATTCAAAAGTTAATGTCGGTATATTCCATCCCCAATGATGAATAATGGTCATATCTATAATATTCTCATTTATAGTGTCCATGAGGATCTTCCATTCATATTTTCAACAACCCAAGTATCTTTCAACTTATAAAAAAATTAAAATGTGATCCTAACTATGATAGTCTTCCTCATAGTAGCGTGTATATGGATTGTAAGACGTTTTTTCTCGATATCATCATTGGCCAACCTCACCACGATAATATCTCGTATATAAAAGGAAATCCTACCATTTTAATGATTCATATATATATAATGGTTCTAAAATATAATATGTGTTTTTTATAGTGATTTTTTATGCACTGGGATCAATTATACATAATTCCAAATTATTATTAAGTAACACGCTACTTTGGTCAGCAGTTGGCCCCGAGAATCACCTTCCATGGTAAGAAAAGAGAGAGGCATATAATTATATTTTAGAGGAAGCAGAAATGAACATATGAATATATTTTTTTCAGAAACAACCCCCCATAATGTATTTTTATCGTCACATCTATCTATGATATAACAAATGATCTAGGGAATGATTGTCTACTATATCAATGTAAATTTTTTTTGGAATATAATCAACAATTGATGGGTAGAAATATCATTTTATCCAAGATATGATTATCACTATGAGATCATCAATACAAAAATTTTCTCCTTGATTTGGATTCCTTTTTATTAAAAAATTCCTATAATAAAGGATAATGAAAAATACCTTCGAATTGTTTGTCTTCATATCAAGAAAACTCTCCACCAACTGATTCTGAGAGAATCATCAGATGTACGTATCTGAGGATTGTAGGAAAATAATGAATTTCACTTCACTATATCCCCATAATAGTATAATATCCCAGAAACTACATCTCATTATGTCATAGCCTCTAGAAAAATTAGAGGACTGCGTATCCTGAAATCCATTTGGACTCTATAAATTAATTCACCCACTTCAACGGTTCCATGACATCATGAATGGTGAGTGATGATAGCTAACACAACATTTAACTAGGCCCTTAAAAATATTGGAATGCTATTCAGACATGGATTTCAATATTTTAATCAACCCAACAACATCCCATAGAAGCTAACTATTGTCATGGGATTCCATTTCACCCACTTGATACATGATCATAGTTGTTCCCAATCAAATAGATTGACATACAGCTGATATAGTATCTATATATGAGAAAACCTAACCTACTGGGATGGGGGAATATATACCATCACCTCTAACCCTCACATCAATAATCCCTTATAAGATTCCATATATATATATGTATATTCTAGAGCTTCAGATCAACCCCAACCCTCATAGAGGGGATAAGTTTTATCTTAATATCGACACCCAATATTATAATCCTCGAATATAGTCATGGGAAAATCATCTAAGGATCACAATAAACCATAAAAAACTAGAATGGGGTGTTTATATCTTAGTTTCAATCTCATGAAACCTCAAATCACCAAATGGAACCATTAGATCCCAAATAATGGTATCAACCAGTGCTAATAATGGCCCCGAAAAGACCCCAACCAATAGGGATGGGGGAATTTTAATCATCACCATCTCCAAAAATAGAATAGGTCTTCCCTACATAGGGATGTAAATATCATTATTTGACATCTCATTCATTCCTAACTCTATAAGAATAAAATTTTTTACATTGGGAATGTTTGATAATCAATACTGAAAACTCTATAATGTTAATTACTCAATTGTAGAGATTATAAGAGCGTAGAGTGAAGGTAATAAAACCCCAATGGGGTCGTAAGCAAAAAATGTCGAATATGGACAATATTTAGAAAAATGAATCTCATCAAAACTGGTCATAATGATATTTTTATATTGATAGTTATGGTATAACAAATATTACCAAATACACCACTACTAATATCAACAATTTCAACACAATATATAATTTTGACATAGATGAAGATATATAGGGATTCAGTAAAGAAAATATAAACCGAGAAGAGGGTCTGGATGGACCCACTATGGTTGCATGTAGCTCAAACCAATGAAGAATCCAAGATGTGGAATCTCTGAATATCGAGTTTCCACAGATGTGGTGGAACACACACATATATATAGTGAATGATGTGTTTATACTCCACTCATCTTCCCAATGATCTGAAATTCCATCAAAGGAGAAGATGTTGTCACAATATGATAATGAGATAAAAACTATCAAACATATCATTCGGGATATACTCATGAGAAAAATTTCCACTAGGTGTCATATTTTGATAGAGATAAATATTCCTCCTTTGATACATCTATAAAGAGAATATAATTCAATTAGAAAATCATATTAGCTTAAAACTAGCTCAAGATATAGGAATTCAGATGATCAAATTCAAGAACTTGAAAATGATCATAGCATAACACTATTACTGTCATGACCCGTCCCCTGAGGCCCATGTTTTGACTAACCCAAGACCATATTCCATAGGCCAGGGGTGTTTGACTAGAACCCAAATCGCATATTCCTAAATTGGGAAGTAATTTACTCAAAAACCTGTACTCACAGAAACAGGGAACAATTTTCAAAAGTAAAAACAATGGAAAAGAAATCTATAACCCCAACTAATAACCACTAGTGACTGAAAAAGTGAATACAGAAGGCAAAGAGATTGAATACAAGCCCAACTAAAATGGAAGTACAACAAAAAGGGAAAATAGCTCCTTAGGTTGTCTGCCACGATTCCTAACAGAAGCGGAGGTATACCTCATCACTGAAGCCCTCCACGTCTACCATTCACCTTCGTACACTATTTTTCAATCACCTATGTGCCCCATCAAGCCATGTATCCTCAAGACCCATTCTAGATATACGTCATCTGCTCAAGACACAACAAGGTGTGGTAAAGCCCTTGTTGGGGTGAGTATAAAAATAAATTAGAGGGACCCCAAGACCCCTAATGGTCTCCCGGAATTCCACAAAAGAAAACACACAAAGAATGATCTCAATCAGAAAGGTCAAATCAGAAGAAAGCTCACACGAGGTATAACATAAGTACAAAAGTTCAGATGATTAGTCGTAAAGCTAGTTCATGTAATTTTGTTAAGAGGCTCACCTACTGACCCCCACAAGATTGCTCAGTGCTGACCCACACATGATCACTCTATGCTGACCCACACAGGTTCTCTAAGTGTTGAACCACACAGAATCTCTTGGTGCTCAACCACACATGATAGCTCTTCATTCATCATGCCACTACCAATCGCTGGATTGCTGCCCATAGAATTCTTGATTTATGGATGATCCTCTCCTAAATACATCTGTCATATTTCAACTAGAATGAAGTGTCATGGAGAAATAACCTGATTAATCTCCATGCCATAAGAGTTCCAACACTATAAATGGCTCCTCAAATGGATGCATGGTCTGTAAGTTATACACATTTTAGTGTCGAGGCCCCGATTGGATTCACGTATGACCCAACCCGGCCAAAAAATGTCCTTCTCCGAAACTCATGTAGAGTATAAAAAAGGAACACATAATACTAGGACTTCCATCAATGTAGATGGATCATCAAATAGATGTCAGGTTTAAGAGATATGCCCATTGAATAGTAATTGGGCCAAAAGGGTCTGGGTATAGGTTGACCCGGTCGAACCAACCTAACTTGGCCCACTGGACTCAGTCCAGTTCACCTGGGCCTAGTCCGGCCTACTGGGTCGCGGTCTCGGCCCTCTGGGCTTTGGTCTCAGCCCACTGGCCCGGGCTAGAGCTGTTGGGCCACGGGTTTAGCCTGGCCCACCCGATTTGGTGAGGCCCACCGAGCACATGAGGTCTACTCCCCTCCCGAACGATCATGTTGTTTGGGTCTTCAATGAAGCTGTGCTTACTGGAATTACACCACATGGTCGGTGCTGCTAGACCGGTCACCTAAGAAACCCATGGACTGCTAGTCCACCCTCCGTCGTGGCCTTCCTCCGCGGTGCGCCACCACAGTGCACTACCCTGCACCAACATAGCCAGAAAAGGTCACCCACCCCTCTGTCCACCGCGGTGCCTTTAGGAACCACAACCTTCTCAAAGACAAAGAAAGTTGGCCTCCACCTTCTCCGGTTTCCCGCATTGTCACACCAGCGATGATTTCCTGGGCCACCGACAAAGCATCGATTGTCTAATTCATTTTCTGTTTTCACCTTCAGGCCTCACGAGACTGTTCCTACACCACGCGACCTGAAGATTCACCATGCTTCCATATTTCGTAGTCGTCCATGAAGTACTCCACCAACCCATGATCGGCGTAGGGTTTGGGCCTTGTCTGGATTGACCTGCGGCCTCCACGTCATCGTTATAACATGGGATATATTATTTAATCTAAAAAACTCCCAAAAATAAACCTTTCATTTTCCTCCCACATTAAAGAACAAGACACAGATCAACCCATTGGACAGTTGATCTGTGTTTTTGATAATATTCACGAAAGGGTAAAAGTGACGAATTAAACACATAACCCCTACCTTGAATATGTTGGATAATGATGGGGATGAGGAAGACGGTACTACGTTCCAATCGTTTTCTTTGGAGTTCATTTATATTTGGTTTAAATCCTTATGGCGTTGAAGCTCTGTTCTACATTCGAGGAAGTTGTCGATGGAACTTCGTCAGAGGTTCCTCTCATGAGTCCACAAGAACCATTCCCAAGCATTGACTAAATAGATGAAGATATGCTTTTAAATCACCACACAATTAATTAGGTTCATTATTAATTTAATTAATGAGGTTCATTAATGAATTCAATTAATGGATCCATTAATCTCCTAACGGTGCTGTTACACAAGCAAGTGTAACTAGACATTAAACCATCAAACAATCCAGTGGTCCTACAACCATCACTCATCAGTTATAATGAATGATATAAAATAACTCACTGAGTTATTTTATTATTATTTTTTAATGTACAAAAATGAACCTTTTCATCTAACCCATATTGGTCGATGATATGCTTTTCATAAGAAAATCCTGGCACTGAAAATTCAACGGTTCCCTCAGATTATTAATCTGAGCAGAGTTTCAAAAGATAGAAATCGCCGCTCACATGATTACTGATCATACCTTAATAAAAGGTCAAAAAATTATTAATAGTCACAGTCGACCCGCGCCAGTCGAGGTTGGGTACTTTGTAATCAGAACACACCCTCACAAGAATAATGGAACTATCATATTTCCAATCTGATCTACCATGTAACACATAAATATTTTTAAAATAAATAATCATTGCTTAATTATTTTATTTACAACCAAAAACTATCTTCCATAGTTGGCCCTCTTCTTCAAATGTTAGGATTTTCCTAAAGAAAGCATACCATAAAAAGCTAATCGGTGGTCTCAGATTTTTATTATCGGTCACCGGTCATGAGTTATAAGCATTTAAACAACAAAGTAATTTTATTTAATTATTTTATTTTTGATTATTCCATTTTCATGTTTTCTCACTCAAGGTCTACGCCGACTAAATAAATGTTTCACCTAGTGTTAACCCGCTATACTGAACATAGTGGTGCCCTCAGATTTTTTATTTTGCCAACTGTTTAAGATTTATTAAACCTTTTTCAAGAAAACAACTCACGTGGTATTTAAATCATAACCTTTTTCGATGGATCATTTTAGGCACTCTAGACATCGGAATCACGTGAAATCAAATTTATCAGTCACAAAATAATTCCATATAATTAAAAAAAATATAACATAATTTCTAGGTCATTACATTGTCCAAAACCATATGTCTTTACATCCTCGAAATCCAAAACAAAGGAAAATTAAAAAAATGAGGGCATTGAGCACGAATCTGAGCCTCCCGCACCCATGTGCTCTCTTGGAGGTTCTCGTGCTACCACAAAACTTTCACCTGAGGGATCGATTTTCCATGAATGACTAGATTTTGAAGATCATATTTCTCCATTGGGAACTCCGTAAAAGTCACAACATCATCAAAGTCCAACGTTCACTAGTCGATAACATGCGATGGATCATGCATGCATCTCCTCAACTGCAACACATGGGAATAATTATGCACCTGGTGCTTTTGTGGAGGAATATCTAGGTGGATCTCCACCTCACCAACACTTCAGAGAATCTTTAATGGTCTGATGAACCTCAATGATAGCTTGACTACCCGACCAAATCACAGAAATACTCTTCAGGGTGAGACCGGAAGGAAGACATGGTCTCCCTCCTTGAACTCTAAGGGAATCTGTATCCTGTTGAAATAAAACTTTTTCCTTCTATGTAGAATCATCATCATCTCCATGATGATCTGAACCTTCTCATTGAAAGCCCATACCAACACTGGACCCATAAGTGTTGACTCACCTTGGTTTTTCAATCGTAATGGTGATCTGCATGGTCACCCAATTAAGGCCACAAATAGGGAAATGCCGATGGTGGACGGATAACTGTTTTTGTATGAAATCTCCACTAGTGGTAGGGGATCCTCTAACTCGGACCAAAATCTTGCACACAGGTGTGAAGCATTCCCTCCAAGGTCTGTACAGTCCACTTCGTCTGACCATCATTTGAGGGGCTTAAAAGCTATGCTCTATTGTAATGGAATCTGATTCTCATCTTTCACTTGCTGAAAAATGAGGAATCATTATATAAACTATGACAATGCATTATTTATCAATGTCAACCATTACTAATTCCATAGGTCCCGGTACATCTTTTCAACATTTGAATGTACAACCCAAGGGGATGTGTGGAACTCCCTCAACACATCCTCATGTAGCATCACTGGTACCATGGTGTATCCTCTGAAAAGGATGACGTGCTCCTCAACATAAAAAACTATTTTAGGAGAATGTACTAAGGATATCATTGAAAGTCGTGTCTCGTAGTATATATACCCATGTTGTTCCTCCAGAACTCGCTGAAGGAGTGGAGGTGTGAGAGTTATAGACTGGAGGTAAGTTCCTACATCACTATCCAAAAAGGATATCTAAAATTCAGCTAGCTGCTCTGTCACATCACATACAACTGTAGACCAGACCTCATACTGAGCACATATTCCACCACATCCAGCATCCCAGGAGTATATACTATATCGATGTCATAGTCCAGGTGGAACTCCAAACATCATCGTTGTCTCAACTACTCAAAAACCCACAATCAACTTTCCATCCCTGCGAAAGGCAACCCCTTTTATCAGAATGGTGTGACATCGAACCTTTAGTAGTGGATAATCAATCTACACAACCACATGGTAAAAGATCTGTTAATCCACACATACCCAAAAACCCCATGTCTTAGTAATCCATTCCTCTGCATGTCTCCCTACTATACTCTTTGCTCCTGATGCTTCGTGGGAGAAATCTGATATGCAGTTATAGATATCGATTTCGTCCCTGGGTAAAAGCCAATGTAGAATGCCCTCTCCATATGGGGAGGTTATCCTAAAAACATCTTTACAAAGGATGTTCCTATAATATTCCACTACTATTGGAAATTAAAAACTGAAAACTCATGCTGCCTTGAGGGTAAGGCTGGCCGACTCAAGAGTGATCAGTTTCACCCTCTTATGCATGAGTTTACCCCACATTGCTTGGTTTTCCTTTTTCTCCAACCATGTAAAAACACATTCCCATACTATAGATAGAACACATTCTTTTTCCCAAAATTGTCTATATGAGCATGAACCGTTGATGAACAGTCCATACCCAAACTAAAATCGTAAGGCCTAAATGCTGAAACCAAAAGGATCCAACTGAAACTATTGCCTCAAGGGTCTTATCACACCCTCATCATAAGTGTGATTATCATGTATTCTCTCATAGGTATCTTCATACGTAAAGGTCAAGTCAATAGTGTAATTTGAAACTATTATTCTTGAACAAGATTTGTGACAAGAAGGAAAGATTAGTACCTAGGTCTATAAATTCGAAATCTATTAGTAAACACAGATTGTACCACGAATCATTCCTGGAGCCCTTGGGTCACACAATTTAACCGCACAGAGCTACTCATTTCCTCCATCCTCTTTCTCCCTGAGCCTGGTGGGGACCCCATTGAGGTGGTGGTTATAAAATTTCAAAATGTATTCCACCTCATGGTGATCTCCTTGATCTTCTTCCACATCTGCTTCCATGCAGATTCATCTGTCCCAATCACTTCCTCTTCCCAAATCATTTTACACATCCATGTCTAGGAGACGAGTGTCAGTTTCCTAGTTTCCCACTACAAACATTTAATTGATGTATCTTCACAACCAAATAACATTCAACAACAATGGTTTTCTCTTGAACCCTATCTTAAGTAGGAATAAAAAAAGGAATAGTTCCAACACAGATGTATCTAAACACATCTCACACAGAGGTCCGAGACCTGAAGAAATATATGTATCGTACTCATCATACACCCAAAATGGTTTGTATGCCTTGAATAATACTTAGCAACTGACATGTCATCCTTCTGAAGCTGTAGAAGTTCTTGGGACCACATACCCCATAACTTTTTATAGTAAGTGGCACCTTACCTAGGAAGGCTCTTTGAGCCGCATAGAAGTCTCACTATATGGACTGCCATCAGATTTAATGGTGCCCTGGATAGATGGAAACATGACCACCACCTCTCACCAGTCCTTAGCCGCCAATGAGTCGGGCTCACCTCGTACCCTAAGGGGTATCTATCACAGAAAACTGTTTATGGAATAAAACCTATATGGGTCCTCTACTGGTAGCTCAGGTAGTATCTTCTGAACAATTGATAGTGGTATTACTGGGACACCGCCCGAATGTACCATCTTGGAAAACATCCATGTACTGAAGCCTCATCATACTGTGGACCATCTTCATAGTCACGAATTGGAATCCTTTTTTTGTCTACATGGAGGCATCATGAAATAGAATGAAGATGAACCATGATAAATTAGATATACCTGGTTATATGACTCAATAGAGATCATAATAAAAACATTTCAAAAATACACACAATTAGTGTTTTTGTGTACCAAGTCGAAAATTAGAATTTAGTGTCCTGGTGTATATATATGTCATCCACCACACCAAAACATGACTCCCTGGACTGAAATACAAACTCAATACACTAAACACAATTTCTACATTGATATTATTAGAGTCTTAGTCTTTTAGTAGAACCAACTGTCCTCAGATTCCACTTTTTCAGGACTTGTCTGCTGGGGCCCATTCCTTGACTACCCCAAGCCTACCTTCCATAGGCCTGGGTTGGATACTATCACCAGAAATTAATATACTTAAAATTCTATTTCATTTTCTCAAAATAATATACACACATAAAAAGGTCACATTTCATACATGTAAACACAATAGAAAAGAATGGTTCAACCACAACTAAAAACCACTACTGGGTGTAAAAGTGATTATTGAAGGTAATGGGCCCGAATACATGCCCAACTGAAATGGATGTATAGAAAAAAAGCGGAAATTGCTTCTGAGGTCATCCTCCAAGGTTCATACCTAAAGGGTAGGAACATCTCATCACTATAGCTCTCCACATCTAACAGTCACCTCCGTACACTGTCCGTCAATCACCTCCATGCACTATCAATCCCTACCTCCTCAAGACTCAGTCTACATGTCCACAATCTGCACATGACATAATAAGGTGTGTGCGAAGCCCATGCATGGTTGTGTATAATAAAACCTAGTATGGACCCTGACACCCCCGATGGTAACCCAAAATTCCAAAAAGGAAAAGACACAAACCATGATCTCAATCAGAAATCTCAAATCAAATGATAGCTCACACCAGGTAAAAATTAAGTAAACAAGAATGGATGATTAGTCTTGAAGCTAGATTATATTATTCTGTTATGATGCTCTGCTGCTGACCCATGCATTATCGATTGCTGATGACCCACACATGATCGTTCAGTGCTAACCCTCACAGGATCGTTAGGTGCTGTGTAACGTCCCGACCCCAGTTACCCAGAGTCGGTGCATTACTTTGTAACATTTTCATGATAAAAAAAGATCAAGTTTCGAAAGACCGATTAGTTTAGTAGCCTTGGAAACACTAGATACATTCATAAATTTTACATTACATCATAAATTGAAAATCTACAATAACAAAGTCTCCATAGTCCACACTCATATCCTCTTCTGACTATCCCTGCAGGTCATTCATAAAATACTTCTTCACATCCTGGAAAATATTAAAACATTGAAAGGGGAGAGCTCAGATGCTCAGTAAGGATAACAATATTGCGGAAGCTTTCATAAATAAACATAAACATTTAAGGCAATATATAACTAAAACAAAAGCCTTTTAAACTTGAACATCAACATATTATGGAAAAAGTAAAATGAGATAATGCCATTTACTTCTTCACATGGATATTCTACTGGTCGAATAATCACATGCAATATCAATAACCACTTTCATAATGATGGAATGCATAATGACAGACTATCATAACCATGTAGTCAAGGCCTCGTTCCAAGACCACAAATAAGATTTTGTCAAGGCCTCGTGCCAAGACACTAGTTTGTCTCATGAGACCTGTCGATGCATCGAGGAGCTATAGCAGGCTCCACCCGTCACTTATTAAGTCCAATGCATTCCTCATCCAATAGGTTTTTGACAAGTTTAAGCCCTATATTTTACATTAACCTTTCATTTTATTTAAATCGTTAAATAATGAGGTCATCGCTGCATCATCATGATGTCATAAATAATTTAATTTATCTAATGTATAAAAATTATAAAAAAAATACTATGATGCAGGAAATATTTTTAGCTTTCAAATGACTATTTATAGTCAAAAATATGACTTGTATAACCCCATGTAAAATTGTTTTAGTAAAACATTTCATGTTTGAGTCATTTTTTACTTTAACATTAAATAAAAGGTATTTATGTCATTTTCTAACTAAAGTGGCTCCATGGGGTCCCCAAGTTGACCCATGGATTGTCTTGGTCGGCCATGGAACATACAATGAGGGTAGGACATGTGTCAAGCTCATCTCATATTATTAAAACATTATTTTTACCTTAAATTACACTAATTACCTCTAATTGCGATTAAGAACTTAAAAGTTACTATTCTCCAAAAAATATTTTAATCTCATTGAACCAAATTTTACTTCTTAATGAAATCCATGTATGTATGATTTTTGTAAATCAAATCACAGAAGTGGTAATATTTCATTTAAACGAAAAATCAGTTATTTAACTACCACTTAGTGGTTTCACTATTCATCAAAAATTGACGTTTTTCAGAACAATGCCAAAATTTCACCCTAAGCTAAAATTGATATTCCAAATTCAAAAATGATGTATATTTTATGAAATTACAAACATATAATTTTCATTAATTAATTTTATAATTAATTCCCGCTGTCACAACAAATAGCGTGTTTTTAAGAAACAATATATATCAAAAGATTGACAATTGTTTATGTCCAATTTCAAAGTAAAATTAATTCTAATGAACACCATTAGGTAAAATGGTAAAAATATATTCTAATTATACTTTAAAACCACTCAATAGTATAACTTATCACTATAAATTATTTTTATTAAAAAAGTTGTTTTAAGTATTTTTCACTATTCATAAAAAATTAGAAGTTATCAAAAAAATACCAAAAATTCAACATAGGCTAATTTAGATATTCCGAATCCAAAAATGAAGTCCATTTTGTAATATAAAATTTCTATAATTTTAAAAAGTGGTTATTACTATTCATAATAGCTACTTTGATTAGTCGCAGTGTTTTAGAACTCGAAGTTGCGTACAATGCAAGCTATTGCATTATTGAATGAGAAGCGTATTGTGGAAGCTCGAGGTGTTACATTCTCCCCTCCTTCAATAAATTGCGTCCTCACAATTTGAAATTTTTCTTGGAAAATAAAAGGTTGAAAATAGAAAATACCTTTGTGGAAAACCCACATCGGAAATAAGATTAATAAAATTTAGCCTTAATAAGAGGGAAAGGGAAATGAAAAAGTCACCACCCAATTATGATCTCGATTAGGAGAACATTGGTGGAAATTAGAGACATATAATTGGAGGAAAAACATAAATATTTGTAGGGAGTGATTGAGGTCATCAATCACAATCAACTGTCAAATTGAGGGCCTCAAAGCCTTCAATCTATGTTGATTTAAAATATCATCAGTTCAACAAGACATAAGGTATTAGGATAACACATTTTTTTGTTTTAATATCCCTTTAATAAAGTTTAAGAATTAATTTATTCATAGAATAAGATATAGGTATATATATATATTTATGCTTGACAAGTAGAGTTTCAACCTTCAAATCATCTTTCACTCAAAAAGATAATAGAGCTCAAAAATATTATACTTATCCTAATTGTATAAGGTTCCAAATGTTAATACATACCATTTAGATTAGTAAAATTATTTTTTAATAACCAGGGACTTCCTGTAGGCTAGTGGTAGGAAATAAAGGCATGTCGTACTATGGTTGTGTGTTCGATTCCTGCAGCTTTGTCCGACGCGACGGTTATGCCCCACCCTGCAGGTTGTCCTTTTCCTAAAACTATAGTATTATAATATTCCAAAAATAATCTTCATAAATTTTTTAACCTTTAACAATACTATCCAAAGATCAACGTAATCCACTCCAACATTTATAGTTATCCAAAATACTTCTATCCAACTCACATTCCAGATTTTATGAGGAAGGTAAACATAATGAAGCTCCTTTTTTTTCTACGTAACAACATGTGAACACCTTCATCATGTATTCTTTTAAAACACTGCAACTTACTGTATTACCATAAATCCTTATTTATTACATTCATGATCCCTTATTCCTTATAGAAAACTAGATATACTCCTTCTATCCAAAAATGTATACAAATCATTAATCAGTTTCAAGGATGTTAAGAATATCCAACATAATTTATCCGAATCAATCATGTCTTATTCCAAAATCACTATCTCGGTATCAGAACCATATTATGGTTTATCTTTCTCTCAACCATATATTTTCCAAAAATTTAACCTACTGTGGAGTCACTTTTCTTGGTTCCACACAATCTCAAGTCCTAGATGAAATAGTACTGCAGTACAATCCTTATATACTCCATAATTATTATAACCAGTACATCATTGATGCAACACTCAAATTACAAAATTCTTTAATAACATCATAAGAACTCTAATCATTCCTCCTCATCTGTGGTAGTATCATAACTTGATTATTATCCAATAACATCATTTGGGGCATACTCTGATGATTTTAACATTGGTTTGCGTAGTGTCCCCACTCCTTGCAGATGAAGCATTGTACATTTGAAACCTTTTTCTTACCCTTCCAGTCACGCACTTGGTGTCCTTTTTCTCTACACTTATAACAAACACCCATTCCCTTCAGGCAAATTCCAAGGTGCTTCTTCCCACAGTTATCACATATTGGAAAATTCTTCTTTTCCCTCATCCCTTTATCTATCATTTTATCTTCCATCCTTTTCTTCTCTTTCATCCCTTCAAATCCATAAGACTCAGAGAATTATCTACTTATCTTATTAACACATGATACTATTTCTTCATATGTTGATAACACATGGGAGAATATTTCCCTTCTAAATGTTGGCTTAATACCATGAAAGATATGATCCTTCTTACTCTTTGGATCATACGTATTGATGGAGTTCACATTCCTTCTACTGGGCGCCATTTCTATACAATGACATAAACTAGATTAGTTTATGAATCAAAATACATAATTCCATACTTATAAAATACTTAACATAAATTGAACTATTTATGGATATAATCCATAATCATAAAAAGGTTTTCTTTGAGGAAGTATATAGTCATAACCGTTCATAGTGGATTGTAAAGAAAACGATAATTATCCTAAGAATATCCCCCGGGAGTGTCGTAACCAAGAGTGCAGCAAGGCCCGTTGTCGTGCACCAGTTCCCGTTTGTGTCTAGCTCAAAGCGGTGTTTTCGGGTTTTACCCCTAGGTACATCTGTGCCAGAGCTGCCTCTACCTGCTTGTATCCAGACAAGGATGTATTGCTCGGAAAACTCACGACATCTCTACAATACCAATAATCTAGGAAGTTCTTCTATACTAATCCTTAAAGTCTATCTTCGGGCTTTGTGCTCTAATCAGAGTTTATCTAAATCTAGCTTCCATTTTAGTACTAAACTGCCTCTGATACCAACTGTAACGCCCCAACCCCAGTTACCCAGAGTCGGTGCATTACTTCGTAACATTGGCATGATCACAAAAGATCATGTCTCGAAAGACCGATTAGTTTAGTAGCCTTGGAAACACTAGATACATTCATAAATGTTACATTACATCATAAATAGAAAATCTACAATAACAAAGTCGCCATAGTCCACACTCATATCCTCTTCTGACTATCCCTGCAGGTCATTCATAAAATGCTTCTTCACATCCTGGAAAATATTAAAACATTGAAAGGGGTGAGCTCAGATGCTCAGTAAGGATAACAATATTGCGGAAGCTTTCATAACTAAACATAAACATTTAAGGCAATGAATAACTAAAACAAAAGCCTTTTAAACTTGAACATCAACATAATATGGCAAAAGTAAAATGAGATAATGCCATTTACTTATTCACATGGATATTCTACTGGTCGAATAATCACATGAAATATCAATATCCACTTTCATAATGATGGAATGCATAATGTCAGACTATCATAACCACGTAGTCAAGGCCTCGTGCCAAGACCACAAATAATATTTTGTCAAGGCCTCGTGCCAAGACACTAGTTTGTATCACGAGACTTGCCGATGCATAGAGGAGCTATAGCAGGCTCCACCTGTCACTTATTAAGTCCAATGAATTCCTCATCCAATAGGTTTTTGACATGTGTAAGCCTTAGATTTTACATTATCCTTTCATTTTATTTAAATCGTTCAATAATGAGGTCATCGATGCATCATCATGATGTCATAAATAATTTAATTTATCTAATGTCTAAAAATTATAAAAAAATACTATGATGTAGGAAATAATTTTAGCTTTCCAATGACTATTTATAGTAAAAAATATGACTTGTATAACCCCATGTAAAATTGTTTTAGTAAAACATTTCATGTTTGTGTCATTTTTTACATTAACATTAAATAAAAGGTATTTATGTCATTTTCTAACTAAAGTGGCTCCATGGGGTCCCCAAGTTGACCCATGGATTTTCTTGGTCGTCCATGGCAAATCCAATGAGGGTAGGACATGTGTCATGCTCATCTCATATTATTAAAACATTATTTTTACCTTAAACTACACTAATTACCTCTAATCGCGAATAAGAACTTAAAAGTTACTATTCACCAAAAATTATTTTAATATCATTGAACCACATTTTACCTCTTAATGACAACCATGTATGTCGGATTTTTGAAAATCAAATCACAGAAGTGGTAATATTTCATTTAAACGAAAAATCAGTTATTTAACCACCACTTAGTGGTTTCACTATTCATCAAAAATTAATGTTTTTCAGAACTATGCCAAAATATCACCCTAAGCTATAATTGATATTCCGAATTCAAAAATGATGTATATTTTATGAAATTACAAACATATAAGTTGCATTAATTAATTTTATAATTAATTCCCGCTGTCACAACAAATAGCGTGTTTTTAAGAAACAATATATATCAAAAGATTGACAATTGTTTATGTCCAATTTCAAAGTGAAATTAATTCTAATGAACACCATTGGGTAAAATAGTAAAAATATATTCTAATTATACTTTAAAACCACTCAATAGTATAACTTATCACTATAAATTATTTTGATTAAAAAAGTTGTTTTAATTATTTTTCACTATTCATAAAAAATTAGAAGTTCTCAGAAAAATACCAAAAATTCAACATAGGATAATTTCGATATTCCGAATCCAAAAATGAAGTCCATTTTGAAATATAAAATTTCTATAATTTTAAAAAGTGGTTATTACTATTCATAACGGCTACTTTGATTAGTCGTAGTGTTTTAGAACTCGAAGTTGCGTACAATGCAAGCTATTGCATTATTGAATGAGAAGCGTATTGTGGAAGCTCAGGGTGTTACATGCTGAACCATAAAGGATCGGTCAGTGCTAACCTACACATGATCACTCGGTGCTGACTCACAGATGATCGCTTGGTGATGACCCACACATGATTTCTTGGTGATGAACCACACAGTATCAATATTCATTTTTCATGTCACTGTGGGCCACTAAATTCTTGCAAAAAACACAATTCATTTTGAGAGTATCTGCTCCTCAATTCATCTGTCTTATTTCAACTAGCACGAAGTCCCAGAAATTAGTAACTCGATAAAAAAAATTAAAATAAGAGTTCCAACACAATAGATAGTGCATCCACCAAATGCCCAGTCTGTATGTTACTGGCATATTAGTTTTAAGGGCCCAGTTGGATTTGCATATGATACAACCTGGACAAATTCTAGCCTTCTCCAAAACACATGTGGAGTATTTCAAAAGGAATTTGGATTCCTATGTGTTCTAGTGCCATATGCAGTTCTTCAAACGGATGTCTGGATTATGAGATATGCCCATTTAAGCATAACATGGCCAAATAGGGTCCATGTACAGTCTGACCCGGTCAGACCGACCCAACCGAACTAACTGGGTCCGGCCAGAAGGGGCATGGCTTGGTCTGGTTCACCTGGGCCCTGGGAACTGCCCGCTGGCAACATGTAAAGCCTGCTGGGCCTCCGGTTCGGCCCACTCAACATGATACAGCCCGTTGGCTAGGCGTAGGTGGTCTACTTCCCCCCCGAACAGATGGTCTGTTCGGGTATCCAAAGAAGTGATGCCGGTTGGCACCTCAGCACCAGTCTGGTCCCGTTGGACCAGTCACCTGTAGAACCCGTGGACTGTGGGTCTGCCCTCAACAATGGCTGGAAGATGCGACCTTCATCTGTGGCGCACTTCCCTGCTCAGACGCATTGAGCAAAGGTCGGTCACCCATCTTTCTACTGTAACACCTTCAGGTGCCACCATGTTGTCATAGCCTATGGGTTCCAGCCACCGCCTCATGCATTTTATGGCACTACCACACTATCGTTGCTTCCATGGGCCATAGGCGAAGCTCCAGTGGTTTGATTCATTTCTCTTCTACACACACGAGCCTCCTAGAACTGTTCCTACCAATTACTACCAGAAATTTCTCATATCTACCATATTTCTCTGTCCCCCATGAAGAACTCCACCAACCCATGATCGGTGGAGGGTCTTGTCCTTTTTCAGCTCTGCATATGACCTTCGTATTAGGATTACAATATTCGATGGATTGTTTAATCATAAAAACTGACATAAAGAAACCATGCATTGACCTCCTTCATTAAAGAAAAAAATATGTTTTAACCCATGTGATGGTTGATCCGTGTTTTTCATAATATAAAAGATTGGTAAAGAAAGGAGGAATTAATCACATAACCCCCTCCCTCGAATACATTTGTATATGATGCGGATGAGGAAGACAAGACCACGTTCGAAGCATATTTTTTGGAGTTCTTTGTTGTTCGGTTTGAATCCTATATGACATTGACATTCCATTCAATGATGGAGAATGTTGACATTGAAACTTCATTAGTGGTTCCTCTTGTGAGTGCACAAGAACCATGCCCAAGAATTGTCTAAATATATGAAGAGAAGATTTCAAAACACCGCACAATTAATTTGGTTCATTAATGAATTCAATTAATGAACCCATTAATCTCCTGATGATGCGGTTATAAAATCAAGTGTAACTGGCCATTAAATTGTATGACAACCCAGTGGTCCCTCCATCGTCGCTCATCGGTTACAATGAATGAAATATAATAACTCATTGAGTTATTTTATTATTTTTTTGTCAATTCAAAAAATTAACATTTCGGCCTGACCCTTGTCAGTCTAAGTTATGCTTCATCTATGAAAATCCTGGTGATGAAAATTCAACGGTGCCCTCGTATTTTTAATCTGAGCACCAGTCCACAAGATAGAAATCACTCCACAGACGTTTATTGTACGTACCAGAAAAAAGTTCAAAAAATTATTAATATTCACCATCGACCCACACCAGTCATGGTTACGATCTGCGTAAGGGGAAAACGCCCTCTCAAGCTCAAAAATACTCTTGGATTTACAACCCATGTTACCATTTAAGAGTAAAATAATTTAATAATAAAATAATTCATACTCTATTATTTTATTTACGGCCAAAATCTAACCTCCACTGTTAGTCTGCATCGACCAATGTTAGGATCTACCTAAAGAAAGAATACCCTCTTGTTCTCAATGGAGGTCTCAAATTTTTTATCGTAGTCACCATTCATGACTTATAAGAATTTGAAAAATAATATTATTTTATTGGGTTTTCTCACTAGAGGCATGCGCTGAATAAACACAAGTCACGCCTAGGGTAAACCCGCCATCCTATACAAAACGGGGACATCAGATTTCTGATATGGCCACCCATTTAAGAGTTATTCAACTTTTTATAGAAAACCAATCATGCACTCTATTTAAATCATTAAATTTTTCTATAGATCATTACGAGCACTCCTAACCTTAGGATCACATGTCGTCAAATTTCGTGGTCTCAATATAATTATAAATAATTTAAAAAATTATATAGAAATTCCAGTCCCTTACGATTACTAGGATCTAAAATACCTCATTAGTGAGATATTTCATTCATACTAATAAATAATAATTAGTGGAAAATGAAAAGGAGGCCACTTGATCAAGCCACTCCCACTCTTTATAGAGGGTAGGTGGATTCAACTGTATTACCTTCTGAAGTGCTCAATGAAATTTAGTCCCTTTCTACCCATATGAAATCCATATAATGGAGACACACACATGTGAAGATGGTTAAAATTCAATATACCGAATGTCTTCATGACAGTTTTCACCAACTATTTTTAAAACTATACATTTTCTACCATTAAAGGAGTCGGAGACATATGAAAACATGTATCACCATTTCTATCATGATGTGTTCTGATGATGAACCATCATGATCAATAATAGTTGACCAAGATGAGGTGTTTAGAAAAGAATGTGATGGGTATATACTTTGGTACAATTGTATCCTAGTAGGATTTGTTGTTGGATGGGAGTACATTCATCATCAATTCCTTTTTCAGTTCATCTCACAGTGAGGAAAATGATAGTTTTCAACCTGATAAAAAATAATTAAGGTGAAAATGACAGGATGCATTACTTCATATCCATATTGAAAGGTTTAAGATATTTATTCAGAATCCCACTCTCATATGATAAATTACTTGGGTAATATGTTAATAATATCTAGGTAGATCCTAAAACACCACTGATCCTAAGGAAATATCTCAGAAGATTCCATTAGTTTTTAGAAATGGATTAATATATGGAATTCTCCATTCAGAAGACCCAAGACAAGTCTCAGTCATTCCCTTATAACAGGAAAAAAGAATCTGTTAGGAATAAACTAACATAGTTACCATAAAACCAGTAGAAACACCCATTAATGAATCTAGGCAGGTCCAAAAACACCCAACTCATATTTTCAAGTAGTTGGAACAGTAAACGTTCCCTCATCTTGAACCAAAAAATGAGATTAGGGTCAACCCAGATTGGATTAAATGATAAATAAGGAATAATAATTCTAGAATAAAAAATCCCTTGTTATTTCTAAAATATCCAGGGAGGATATCCTTATCAATATTCTACAAACCTTAAATCCCAATGAGTTAGACCTCACAGATCATCCAAAAAACGTCCCATTCAATATAATGTTGGGTCACACCATCCAGTGTTGCTTCGTCTACATAGATATACATAAAATCATGTTTGAATCTAGGTAGGGGATGTTAGATTACTCCCAAAAATATGTTTCCAACCTGATCATTTCCTAGTTTTAAGAATAAGGTGATTGGGGAAAAGATCAGTCAAAAACTGACAAAAGTTCAACAACTTGATGGCTCTTAAGACTGTAGATATATCTTATCCCCCCTAAAAACATAGTATCACGTAACCATTATGGATCAATAACCTAGGGAGATGATTTTGATTACAAATTATAGAGGATGTCACAACCATCCTACATAGTAATATTGGGAATTGGAAATGACACATTCATCATTGAAAAAAGCTGGAAATCTTGAAAATTTATTCCTTACAACATCACCAGCATAGGCACTGACCCACCTATGTGAACCCTCATCAAAAAATGATCTCATATTTGGCTCTGTTAAAATCATACACATTTAATACTCATTTTTAATGATCAATATTTTTCTTAGTATGAGTCCCATATATCATATAGGGGAGATAATGCTATATGAGATGGATCTTATGGTAAAAGGGATAGTGTTGGTGTGGTCAGAAAAAATATTTCAGTCATATTATAAAAGGGGACACATATATTGTTGAGACCCATGGGAAATTACTCTATACTGATAAAAATATAAATTTAGGTATCTGAGAACCCTCTAGTGGTCATACATTTTGATTCATCTTACACGACCTATGGGAGGGTGTTTGATTTTCTAATAACCCTAGAAAATAAGGATGGCCGGTATGACCTATTCCACATGAAGAATAAACTCCATCAATCTCAAAAAATTACCCATTCCCAATTAACTCAAATTAATTATCATTGAATCCTCATAATAAGTAGAATTCACTCCTCAAGAATTGGTGATCTCTTGCATGAAATTATGACATAATAATACAACTTGTGGTTAACCCAAAAAAAATCAATCCATTATGCTCTCTATCCTTCAAAATATAAATGAGAGTCACTATCAAAGCCTTCATATCCCATAGTATATTGAAACTTATGTAATTTATTTTGATGATTATTGAGGGGATACTATAACCATATAATTCCATGTATCCACCCCATTTCACTAATTATTATCTACATGAAGTCATCCTGGGAAATATCATACCCCTATATGTTTCTAGTATAATCTAAAATGTGACATCAATGGTAATAACATTTAAAAAGGATTAGGGTCCAACCATATCGATATTAGCACCCTTCAGTGTTTGATATATAGAAAGGTAAACTTACTTCCAAAAAATATTACAATTCTGGGGAATGATATGAGTGAGAAAAGGACTCTTATTAAGAACAATATAATGCTAATTTTGGAACAAAGTGTCTAAATTCTACGTTTATAGTTATCTGGAAAGACACCACCCTAAATTTTATTCCCAAAAGGCATTAACTACACATCCATGTGGTAGTACCTCCAAAATTCCAATAATGTTTGAAATAGACCATTGATTGAAAGGTTGAGATAATTCATGCTAATAGTTCCCCAGTATAATATTTCAAATACACATATATGGATGCATACTTATATAAAAGTGAAGGAAAAAACATAAATGAAAATATATGTGTTTCTTCACTGAGTATCTTTGTAACATACCCTAAAAATCCATTAAGTATACACTATAGTTGTTATTTGATTCTTGTAAATTTGATTAATGAAATAGTCCTAATCCCAGATTTTTAATCCCTTTATTTCCATAGACATATTAAAAAACACAATTATCTTCAGAATCTCTACGAAATAACTCAGTAATTTGTGGCTGACAATGTCTCTTCCCATGTCCTATCCCACCCTAAAAGTGAGAGATATTACCTCATAATTCCATATTTATATGAAAATCCATCCATAGACTCCAATGTGAAATATGAATATGATGACCTCATGAATTCACCGATCATATTTGTGTCAGGTGTGTTCACCACCATTGATGTGCTAAGAAAGATAAATTGGGAATAGATGAGGACAAAATTGGTGCCTCCAAACATATCCAGGAGGAAGATATGTATATTGAATTTCTAATGAAACATCATTACATTTTTTCTTAGAAATATACCTAAATACTAAGACTGAGTCCATATTTGATAATAAACCATCTTGTATTACCTAATGTCCATCAAGATTTCAACTAGCAATCTAGGATAATACATCCCCCTCATGTTATTAGTGATGGGACAAAATTTGAAAAAGAGATCAAATATAATGTTTTGGTGAGATAATAAATACCCATGTTGATTCCCCAATATCATCATTATTAAGTAAAATAATTAGATGATTAGAATCTAAATCAATTTCTAAGTCCTTATTCAACACCTCCTTGAGGAAAATTTCCCATTGTGAATAACTAAAATAATAAATATTGTTACAATTGTATTCTAGTCCTACCCAATTAGAGAAGGTTACTTGATGTATAATAAGATAATGTTCTCTCTAGATGACGATTAAATGACTTCTTTCATATCACCACAAGAGATATTTTTCTATTTGGTAATTACCTTAGGATAAATGTGTCACGACCCGGCCTCGGGGTCCGTGCCGTGACTACCCCAAGCCCGCCTTCCATAGGCCAGGGGCTGGCGACTAGCACCAAGGCGTAAATCCCGGTAAAAAGGGAAGGCATTGCCTTTGATAAGTAAACACACACCACAGAGTAAACAAGCGGAATGTAAACACTAAGTAAGCAGAGTACGACTGAAAGTGCGGAAAGGTAAATCGGCCAGAATACAAACCCAAACTGAAAGTAAAGTACAACTCGAAAAGGGAAAAACAGCAACTGTAAAGTAAAGGCCGCTACTCCGAGCTGTCCACCGGAAATACCACCTGAAGGGTGGGTACATATAGCTCCTCTGCTCCACGGGTCCCGCCGTCCGCTCCGTGCACGTCCCGCCCAGTGGTCCACCTCCGGGTACCGTCCCGCTCTACAAGCCTCAGTTAAGTCAACGCTGTCCGTCGTCTGCAACCAACACAACGTAGTGCAGGCAAAGCCCGTGCAGGGGTGAGTATAAGCTACTCAGTAGGGACCCCGAGACCCCTGAAGGTCTCTCAAATCCACAAAGGATAAACCACGAAGAAAAGTACAATCACGAAGTAACAACCGATACTGCTTAGGTATATGCCCATACATATACCTAAGTCATCAATTCAAATACGCTCCAACCTCCGAGCCCAAGTACAACTCAGTCCACGCAGGAAAGTATACGTATTCCACATAGGAAAGTAAAACATAATCCACACAGGATTGCACAACACAATCCACACAGGAAAGCAACAGGATTCAGCTCACACAGGTATACTTCTTCAAGGACGATAAAGATGATCACTGATCCATCTAAGTCGTCGGACCCACGAAGGATCGATAGGTAACTAACCCCCGCAGAAGACCCACACAGGATCGGGCTCACACAGAACCTGTAGGCGCTGGCTCACACAGAACCGCTGAGCGCAAAGACTCACACAGGATCGGGCCCACACATGACCTGTAGCACTGATCCACGTAGGATCGCTGAGTGCTGAAGTCGTCGTCGTCGAATCCACAGAGGATCTCTGTACTGTCGTCGTCGAATCCACACAAGATCTCTGTACTGTCGTCGTCGAATCCACACAGGATCTCTGTACTGTCGTCGTCGCAGTCACAGTAGCAGTCGTAGCAGTAGAACAGTCGCAGCCAGCACTAGGGTTCCCGCACACAGCAAGCTCATTCGGAGGGTCCGCTCCACGAGTTGAGAGGCTGATACATCAACTGTCACAAAGACCAGAGTTGATGTATCCAAAAGTTCCGTATCGTCAAAAGGAACTCAACGCAACAGACGGCGCGTCGATCGGACGCCCGGTCTGAGAGTTATTGGCATTTTCGTCTCCGGGGCCCGGTTGGTTTTTAAGGCAAAACCAACCCGACCGTACTCCACCTGCGTCCAAACCTCGGGCGGAGTATGCCAAAATATCCGTCTCACTAAGAGGAACACTACGCGACTGACGGCACGTCAATCGGACGTCCGTAGCTCAAGATATGAGCGTTTCCGCTCCGAAGGCCCGATTGGTTTCGTGAACGAACCAACCCGACCGAACTCAAAGTAACCCGAAACCTTGAGTTCAATATACTGAAACGACCGTCTCGATCCAAGGATCGCGTTGCCGCTGACGGTTCGTCGATCGGAGGTCCGAGACTCATGTTATGAGCCAAAAACCAAAACTGGTTCGAAACGGGGGGGTCCGGGTCCGGGCCGACCCGGACCGACCCCCCCTAGGCGGCGGCGGCGCGGCGGGCCGCGGCGGCCTGGCGCCGCGAGGTGGCGGCACGCGGGGGAATTCAACCCCCGCGGTTTTGACAAGGCGGCGCGGCCTTGTGCCACGCCTATGCAGCAAACGGCCCCCACGTGGGGGCCGATTTAAATAAAAGAACCGGGGGGCCGGCTGCCCCCCCTCCTTCAAGAACCGCCCCCCTCTTTAAGAGGGGGGGTTTTTATGGATGGCCGGGGGATTAATTCCCCCGGTTTTTAAGTCATCCGGCCGGCCAGCTGGCCGGCCGGTTTTCTCAAACGGGGCCGGAATTTCCGGTCCCCTTCTTCGGCTTCCGACGCCGGCGGCCCGGCCGCCGGTCTTCTCTTCCGCCGCGGCCCGGAACCGGCCGCGTTCTCCTCGTCCCGCCGCGGCCCGGAACCGGCCGCGGAGTTCGTCATCCGGCGCGGTGCGACGGCACCGCGCCCCTTTCGTCGTGCCATGATTCTTTTCAACGCGGCGCGACGGCGTCGCGTTCTTGAAGATTTTTCCTTGACGTAGCGCGACGGCGCCGCGTAAATTATTTGTACGATCATCCGCGTGGTGCGACGGCACCACGCCACTTGCTTCCACCCGCATGATTAAACATGAACGATGGAGGGGGGGGGGGTTCGGCCGTGTTCGTGCGTTCCGGCCCCCCCCTCGCGTTAACTATTACACTTAAATAAATTAATTCAAAGCCTCACGTAAACATGCGATCCACGAGCAAGAAATGGAATAATTAAAGAATTAAACAACAACCCCTACCTCGGGTATAAGTTCGAGGATTCTTCTACGTTCCGCGGAAGACGGCGTCGCGGAGGTCGGGCGTCGCGGTCGTCGTTCGTCAAATCCGTTGACGAAGAGATTTGCCCGAAGAGACACGTCGTTGGCAGATCTTCGTTTGCCGACGAAGAAGGTCCGAGGAGGAAGCGGCGTTCCCTCTTGTTGACACCGAGGACGAAGAAGAGAGGCGTCGTTCTTCGTCGGAGTTTGAGCGTTCTTCGTTCTTCGTCAGAGTTTGAAGATGAAGAGGAAGCTCTCCAAATGACAAACAAAGAACTCCAAAATAAAATAAGACTACATCTTATTTTATTAACACATAACATAAAAGAATTTCAAATGTTTGAAAATCAAAAAGGCTTAACTCACATAATTAATTAAGAGTAACTTAAGCCAATTAATAGGGGGTTAAGGGAACTTGAAAAGTCTAGGGGTTCGTGTGGGTCCCACCACACTTAATCCTCCCAAGGGAGGTTAAGTGGGTGTGGGTCCCACTTCCAACCCCCTTAGGTAGGTTTTTAACAAACTAAAAATAAAATTTGTCTTACACAAATTTTATTTAACTCAACTGAAAACCCCAAAACTTAACTTTTAACCCGCAACAAACGCAACTCCCGAAAAGGTCTCTTTAAGCGAATATCGGCGTTGCGAGTTCATCGGTGCCCTCGGATTTCAATTCCGAGCACCAGATCAAAAGTTAGGAATTCTCGCTCGTTCGTTCACTGAACGTACCCGAGCCAAACTTCGGAAATTAATTCCGGGCACTCCGGCCTCGGAATCAGGTCCCGTCTGAAACCGCGCTCTTGTAAAATTCTAAAGAAAATTAAGAAAAAAATTTCCCTTGAATTTTACGGGTCTTTACATTACTCCCACCTCAGGGCTTTACGTCCCCGTAAAGATACAACAAAAACTAGGGAAACAAATGAGGGTACTGAGCACGCATCTGAGCCTCCCGCTCCCATGTGCTCTCCTGGAGATTCCCGTGCTGCCATCTGATGCGCACAAGAGGAATCGATCGCCCACGCAGGACCCGCTCCTGTCGATCCTCTATCTCCACCGGGACCTCCGTAAAAGCCGCCCCATCTTCAACGTCAAGCTCCCCATGGTCAATGATATGAGTCGGGTCGTGCACGTATCTCCTCAGCTGGGATACGTGGAAGACGTCGTGCACCCGGTGCAACTGAGGTGGTAGAGCCAGGCGATAAGCCACCTCGCCAATCCTGCTGAGAATCTGGAAGGGTCCGATGAAGCGCGGAGATAACTTGCCGCCTCGGCCAAATCTCCGAATACCACGTCGAGGTGAGACCCGCAAGAAGACGTGGTCGCCATCCTCGAACTCCAGTGGCCTCCGCCTCCTTTCAGCGTATGACTTCTGCCGGCTCTGAGCTGTCCTCATCCGCTCCTGGATGACCTGGACCTTCTCTGTCGTGGCCTGGACCATCTCCAGTCCCACCAGTGCTGACTCCCCAGGGTCTGTCCAGCACAAAGGAGATCTACATGGTCGGCCGTACAACGCCTCGTACGGTGCCATCCCGATGGTGGAGTGGTAGCTGTTGTTGTACGCGAACTCCACCAAAGGTAGGTGGTCCTCCCAGCTACGACCAAAGTCAAGGACACATGTGCGGAGCATGTCCTCGAGAGTCTGAATGGTCCTCTCCGTCTGACCATCTGTCTGAGGGTGAAAAGCTGTGCTAAGACGTAGCTGCGTACCGAACGCCTCCTGTAACCCCTTCCAAAGCCGGGAAGTAAAGCGGGCATCTCGATCGGAAACGATAGATGATGGCACGCTGTGGAGCCGCACAATCTCCTGAACGTAGAGACGTCCCAAGCTCTCCACTGAGCCCTGCTCTCTGATGGGTAAGAAGTGTGCCGACTTGGTGAGTCGGTCAACAATCACCCAGATGGAGTCGTGACCTCTGGAAGTGCGTGGAAGTCCAGTCACAAAGTCCATAGATATGCCGTCCCACTTCCACTCCGGAACCTCCAAGGGTTGTACCAAGCCTGCTGGTACCTGATGCTCTGCCTTCACCTGCTGACAGGTGAGGCATCGAGAAACGAACTCTGCTACAGCTTTCTTCATGCCCGGCCACCAGTGCTGTCGTCTGAGATCCTGGTACATCTTCGCCACTCCAGGATGTACCGCCAAAGGAGAAGTGTGAAACTCCCTCATCACTTCCTCTCGTAAAGCGACTGGTACCATGGTACGTCCTCTGAAAAGGATGTCGTGCTCCGCTCCAAGGGAGAAACCATCAGGTGCCTGTCCCGAGGATATCTGTGCACGCCGTGTCTCACAGTCAGCATCCCCATGCTGTGCCTCCCTAACTCGCTGCAGTAGTGGAGGAGTGACTGTGAGAGACTGAAGAAAGGCTGCTCCATCTCTATCCACGAAGGATATCTGCAAAGAGGCTAGCTGCTCCGTTGCCTCCTCAAGTAGCTGAATGCCCGTCCTCCTGCTGAGGGCATCGGCTACTACGTTCCCCTTCCCAGGAGTATAGACTATCTGAAAGTCATAGTCCTGGAGGAACTCGAGCCATCGTCGCTGTCTCAGGTTCAGGTCCTTCTGCGAGAAGATATACCTGAGACTCTGATGATCGGAAAAGACTGTAAAGCGCTCGCCCATCAGATAGTGTCGCCAAGTCTTCAGAGCGAAGACCACTGCTGCTAACTCCAGGTCATGGGTAGCGTAGTTCTGCTCATGCGGCCTCAACTGACGTGATCCATAGGCGATCACTGCCCGCTCTTGCATCAGAACACATCCGAGTCCGGTCCCTGATGCATCGCAGTAGACTACGTACCCTACTCCCTCCTCAGGAAACCTCAAGATAGGTGCACTAGTCAATCTCTGTCTCAGCTCCTGGAAGCTCTGCTGACAACTGTCTGACCACACGAAGGGTTTCCCCTTCTTCGTCAAAGCTGTGAGTGATGCTGCAACTCTAGAGAAGTTCGGCACAAATCTCCGATAGTATCCAGCTAGTCCCAAGAAACTCCGAACCTCAGTCACGCTCCTGGGTGGCTCCCATGCTAACACAGCCTCAATCTTCGCGGGATCCACTGCAACTCCCGCCTCAGAGATAACGTGTCCCAAAAAGTGGACCTCACGTATCCAGAACTGGCACTTCGAGAGCTTACCATAAAGCTGGTGCTCTCAGAGTGTGTCAAGAAAAACTCGCAAGTGAAAGGCGTGCTCCTCCTCTGTCGTAGAGTAAATCAGAATGTCGTCGATGAAGACCACGACAAACCGATCGAGGTATGGCTGAAAGATCCTGTTCATGAGAGCCATGAACACTGCTGGAGCATTGGTTACACCGAAAGGCATAACCAAGAACTCATAGTGGCCATACCGACATCTGAAGGCCATCTTCTGCACATCCTCGTCTCTGACTCTGAGCTGATGATAGCCTGACCCGAGGTCTATCTTCGAGAACCACCGTGCTCCCTTCAGCTGATCAAAGAGGTCATCAATCCTCGGTAGTGGATACTTGTTCCTCACTGTCACCTGGTTCAGGCGACGATAGTCAACACAAAGTCGCAAGCTCCCGTCCGCCTTCTTGGCGAACAATATCGGGGAAGCCCAGGGTGAAACACTGGGTCGGATGAACCCCTTGCCCTGCAAGTCCTCCAACTGTACCCGTAGCTCTCGAAGCTCGGCGGGGGCCATCCGATATGCTGGAGTGGATATCGGGGCTGTCCCGGGGTACAAGTCAATATAAAAGTCTACCTCTCTGCGAGGAGGTAGCCCTAGAACGTCGTCGAGAAAAACGTCCGCAAACTGATCCACCACTGCAGGAAAACCAGGACTCCGCACGTCAACCGCTCCAAGGATAAGGCTAGCCAACTGATGAGTGATGGGCTGTCCTCTCCTCCGCGGAAGTCCATCCTGTGCTTCTAAGGCTCCCTTCTCGCCGGTGAAGGTGAACCTGCTCCCGTCGGTGCGTACACATCGCACCTTGCGCCTAAAACAGTCAATCTGTGCATGGACCGTAGACAGCCAATCCATGCCCAAGATGACGTCGTAAGGCCTCGACGTTGCTACAAGAAGATCCCAGCCGAAGCTCTCGCCTCCTAGAGTAAGCTCACACTGCCGACACCAGTGCGTAATCGTCGAGTCTGCTCCCGTAGGAGTCTCTAGCCGTAAGGATCGAGCCAACGGCTCTGTCGGAATCTCCGAGCTCCGAACAAGGGCAGCGGCTATGAAAGAATGACTCGCTCCTGTGTCTATAAGAACTGCAACAAGGGTGGAATAGACACAGATAGTACCTCGAATCATCTCGGGTGCGCCGTGGTCGTAGGCCTCTGCTGCCTGGAGCTGTGCCTGTCGCTGCCCGCCAGCTCCCTGTGGTCGGGGTGGACCTCCTGGTGGTGGTGGTGGTAGAGCCTCAAAGCGTCGGCCACCACCAGCTGCTCGTCCAGCTCCTCTGCCTCGTCCGCCTCCTCCCTGCGGACCGCCATAGTCGACCCTCTGCCTCTGCCTCGGTGGTCCATCAACTGTCTGCTGCTCCTCGGCACGACGGGTCGGGCAGTCACGAGCCATGTGTCCCTGCCCGTCGCACGAGTAGCACTGTCTGCCTCTCGGAAGACTGGCTCCGCGCTGTGTGCCCCGCACTGCTGATCCAGTGCCCTGAGGTCGTCGGCCCGAAGGTCTGGTCTGTCTGGACCCCTGAGTCATCCGTCGACTGCCTGCTGCAGATGACTCTGCCACGTGCCGCCCTGCGGTGGGTCGCTGTGCTGGTGTAGACTCAGCAAGGAAGCTCTCGATCAGAAGGGCTCGCTCCAGTACTCCTGTCTGAGTCGGTATGCTGAGGGAGATCAGCGATGCCCTGATCTCGTGTCTCAAACCCTGCTCGAAGGTCCGGGTCCGGAAGAATGGGTCACGTACCATGTCGGTCGAGTAGCGCGAGAGATCGGTAAATCTCGCCGAGTACTGAGCGACCGTCATGCTGCCCTGCCGTAGCTGTAGAAGCTCCTGGATGCGCACCGCTCGGAGGGTGGCCGGGACGAACTCAGAGCGGAAGAGGCTCTCAAAGTCCATCCAAAGTAGAGATGCCTCATCGTGCACCTGGAGCATCAGGCTCCACCATCGTCCTGCTGCTGCGTGTAGTAGGCTCGCAGCGAGGATCACCATGGGGTCTGTTGGTGTCCTCACTAGCCTAAACACTCGAACTACTGCCTCCAGCCAGTCCTCTGCTGCCTGGGGATCCGTCTCCCCGCGAATCCTGGGCGGTCGCTGGCGCTGAAACTCATGCAGTGCGCTGAGGCGACGTGCATCGTCAGCGGCTGCCGCTGGAAGCATCGGGGGCTCGGTGGGTAAAGCTACCGCCGGTGCCACTACTGGAAAAGGGCCCTGCACCGAGGCCTCGTCGCTCGGTGGGCTGTCGTCTCGCTCGACTCTCGGAACCCTAGCTGGCTGCCGTCGTGGGGCCATCCTGAAAAGGAAACAGGTGTGCCACGGTTAGAACAGTATACCTGGTGAGCTGATATAAGTAATCACAAAGAAAACTTTGAAACACACACGCAAACAATGTTTTCGTGCATTAAGTCGGAAATCAGAAGTCAGGGTCCTGGTGTACGGATACGTCGGCCGCCGCACCAACACTGGACTCCCTGGACTGATAACCACACTCAATACGCTAAACATTATTGCTTCACATAGAAAATATCAGAGTTCACGGTAGAACCGAATTCCTCTGATACCAATTTGTCACGACCCGCCCTCGGGGTCCGTGCCGTGACTACCCCAAGCCCGCCTTCCATAGGCCAGGGGCTGGCGACTAGCACCAAGGCGTAAATCCCGGTAAAAAGGGAAGGCATTGCCTTTGATAAGTAAACACACACCACAGAGTAAACAAGCGGAAAGTAAACACTAAGCAAGCAGAGTACGACTGAAAGTGCGGAAAGGTAAATGGGCCAGAATACAAACCCAAACTGAAAGTAAAGTACAACTCGAAAAGGGAAAAATAGCAACTGTAAAGTAAAGGCCGCTACTCCGAGCTGTCCACCGGAAATCCCACCTGAAGGGTGGGTACAGATAGCTCCTCTGCTCCACGGGTCCCGCCGTCCGCTCCGTGCACGTCCCGCCCAGTGGTCCACCTCCGGGTACCGTCCCGCTCTACAAGCCTCAGCTAAGTCAACGCTGTCCGTCGTCTGCAACCAACACAACGTAGTGCGGGCAAAGCCCGTGCAGGGGTGAGTATAAGCTACTCAGTAGGGACCCCGAGACCCCTGAAGGTCTCTCAAATCCACAAAGGATAAACCACGAAGAAAAGTACAATCACGAAGTAACAACCGATACTGCTTAGGTATATGCCCATACATATACCTAAGTCATCAATTCAAATACGCTCCAACCTCCGAGCCCAAGTACAACTCAGTCCACGCAGGAAAGTATACGTATTCCACATAGGAAAGTAAAACATAATCCACACAGGATTGCACAACACAATCCACACAGGAAAGCAACAGGATTCAGCTCACACAGGTATACTTCTTCAAGGACGATAAAGATGATCACTGATCCATCTAAGTCGTCGGACCCACGAAGGATCGATAGGTAACTAACCCCCGCAGAAGACCCACACAGGATCGGGCTCACACAGAACCTGTAGGCACTGGCTCACACAGAACCGCTGAGCGCAAAGACCCACACAGGATCGGGCCCACACAGGACCTGTAGCACTGATCCACGTAGGATCGCTGAGTGCTGAAGTCGTCGTCGTCGAATCCACAGAGGATCTCTGTACTGTCGTCGTCGAATCCACACAGGATCTCTGTACTTTCGTCGTCGAATCCACATAGGATCTCTGTACTGTCGTCGTCGCAGTCACAGTAGCAGTCGTAGCAGTAGAACAGTCGCAGCCAGCACTAGCGTTCCCGCACACAGCAAGCTCGTTCGGAGGGTCCGCTCCACGAGCCGAGAGGCTGATACATCAACTGTCACAAAGACCAGAGTTGATGTATCCAAAAGTTCCGTATCGTCAAAAGGAACTCAACGCAACAGACGGCGCGTCGATCGGACGCCCGGTCTGAGAGTTATTGGCATTTTCGTCTCCGGGGCCCGGTTGGTTTTTAAGGCAAAACCAACCCGACCGTACTCCACCTGCGTCCAAACCTCGGGCGGAGTATGCCAAAAGATCCGTCTCACTAAGAGGAACACTACGCGACTGACGGCACGTCAATCGGACGTCCGTAGCTCAAGATATGAGCGTTTCCGCTCCGAAGGCCCGGTTGGTTTCGTGAACGAACCAACCCAGCCGAACTCAAAGTAACCCGAAACCTTGAGTGCAATATACTGAAACGACCGTCTCGATCCAAGGATCGCGTTGCCGCTGACGGTTCATCGATCGGAGGTCCGAGGCTCAAGTTATGAGCCAAAAACCAAAACTGGTTCGAAACGGGGGGGTCCGGGTCCGGGCCGACCCGGCCCGACCCCCCCTTGGGCGGCGCGGCGGCGCGGCGGGCCGCGGCGGCCTGGCGCCGCGAGGTGGCGGCACGCGGGGGAATTCAATCCCCGCGGTTTTGACAAGGCGGCGCGGCCTTGTGCCGCGCCTATGCAGCAAACGGCCCCCACGTGGGGGCCGATTTAAATAAAAGAACCGGGGGGCCGGCTGCCCCCCCTCCGTCAAGAACCGCCCCCCTCTTTAAGAGGGGGGGTTTTTATGGATGGCCGGGGGATTAATTCCCCCGGTTTTTAAGTCATCCGGCCGGCCAGCTGGCCGGCCGGTTTTCTCAAACGGGACCGGAATTTCCGGTCCCCTTCTTCGGCTTCCGACGCCGGCGGCCCGGCCGCCGGTCTTCTCTTCCGCCGCGGCCCGGAACCGGCCGCGGTCTCCTCGTCCCGCCGCGGCCCGGAACCGGCCGCGGCGTTCGTCATCCGGCGCGGTGCGACGGCACCGCGCCCCTTTCGCCGTGCCATGATTCTTTTCAACGCGGCGCGATGGCGTCGCGTTCTTGAAGATTTTTCCTTGACGTAGCGCGACGGCGCCGCGTAAATTATTTGTACGATCATCCGCGTGGTGCGACGACACCACGCCACTTGCTTCCACCCGCATGATTAAACATGAACGATGGGGGGGGGGGGGGGGTTCGGCCGTGTTCGTGCGGTCCGGCCCCCCCCCTCGCGTTAACTATAACACTTAAATAAATTAATTCAAAGCCTCACGTAAACATGCGATCCACGAGCAAGAAATGGAATAATTAAAGAATTAAACAACAACCCCTACCTCGGGTATAAGTTCGAGGATTTGTCTACGTTCCGCGGAAGACGGCGTCGCGGAGGTCGGGCGTCGCGGTCGTCGTTCGTCAAATCCGTTGACGAAGAGATTTTCCCGAAGAGACACGTTGTTGGCGGATCGTCGTTTGCCGACGAAGAAGGTCCGAGGAGGAAGCCGCGTTCCCTCTTGTTGACACCGAGGACGAAGAAGAGAGTCGTCGTTCTTCGTCGGAGTTTGAGCGTTCTTCGTTCTTCGTCAGAGTTTGAAGATGAAGAGGAAGCTCTCCAAATGACAAACAAAGAACTCCAAAATAAAATAAGACTACATCTTATTTTATTAACACATAACATAAATGAATTTCAAATGTTTGAAAATCAAAAAGGCTTAACTCCCATAATTAATTAAGAGTAACTTAAGCCAATTAAGAGGGGGTTAAGGGAACTTGAAAAGTCTAGGGGTTCGTGTGGGCCCCACCACACTTAATCCTCCCAAGGGAGGTTAAGTGGGTGTGGGTCCCACTTCCAACCCCCTTAGGTAGGTTTTTAACAAACTAAAAATAAAATTTGTCTTACACAAATTTTATTTAACTCAACTGAAAACCCCAAAACTTAACTTTCAACCCGCAACAAACGAAACTCCCGAAAAGGTCTCTTTAAGCGAATATCGGCGTTGCGAGTTCATCGGTGCCCTCGGATTTCAATTCCGAGCACCGGATCAAAAGTTAGGAATTCCCGCTCGTTCGTTCACTGAACGTACCCGAGCCAAACTTCGGAAATTAATTCCGGGCACTCCGGGCCTCGGAATCAGGTGCCGTCTGAAACCGCGCTCTTGTAAAATTCTAAAGAAAATTAAGAAAAAATTTCACTTGAATTTTACGGGTCTTTACAAAATGAAAAATTCATATACATATCAATCTCCCATACATTATATCCATAGGCCATTATATATATGAATACCCAAATGTTATGTCACCAACAAATTGGTCAAATATCACCGATGATTAAATCAAATCATCGATCTTCAAATAGTCTTTGACAAGTTATGGTTTCACATTCTCAAGTGGAATCTGTTGAAATTCACTTTGGTTCTAAGATCAGGGGTTTTCCTTGGATTTTCAGCATGCCTCCGTGGAATTCAGCTCGACCATGAAAAGACATATCAAATCAGGTAAATCTCACCCCCTCAGAATCTCAATGTACTAATGGGGAACCAAGGGCGCATCACATAGATTTTGGATTTTCATAGAAAATTACTTTAGATAATATTCCACCTCCACCATGTTAATAATAATTTTAATTTCATAACAATGGGATGTTATCTACCATAAATCCTTTGAGTATCTCAAGTAGTAACTTGTATTTCCATCGGTCCTTATGCCATGGTTGAAAATAAATCAACACTTATTATGTGTGAATACCATGGAATTATAACCTATGGATCCCCTAGCATAGACAAATGATATAGGGGTGATAATAATCATTACCCTCTCATCCGAATGATTATGTGTACTAAAACCCAATATCCAAATGTCGAGAAGATATTTCTCACACTCATCATTGTAGTGAAATAGATAATACATTTCTTGCAACACCTCAATGTTCAATACTTTTATAGTATTGATCCAGTAATGTATATCATTGGACAACCTATGATGATAGATTATCTAGATTGATGGGTTGTTATTCTGTAACAGAATGACTTCCCATTTGTGTAACACATGATATTGAAAAGGATGTCCCTCACTGATCTCCTCATGCCACATATCACCCTAACATGTGCACTAATATACCAAAAACATATATAGTATTTGTATTTTTGTTCCAATGAAACTCCCTAGAAATGGGAGATTTATTTCTGATATATCCTCTCAAAGTCCTACGGTAAATAGATGGGAATCCCAAAAACCTAATCAGGTTAGGTTACAAGTTAAATTTTCCTATCTAGATAAATAAATTTTTATGTACTCATTCCCACTTACCTATTGATTCACAAATAATGAGGCAATATACCAAGCCCTTGTCACTAGCATGAAACTATTTATAAAGATGAAAATAAAATACATGAACAAGTAAGGGGATTCTGGGAAACAGATAATGAAGATTAATGGTTAATATAACATCAAAATGAATAATCTCTCCCTATCACTAGCTATGTCAAAGGAAAAATGGTGGAGATCTATTTTTAACCCACATTATATCATGTCCCCTAATCATATAATTCTTGTGTCGATGCATTGTCTAAGACATCCATAGTCCATGCTAAACCTGATCAAGAGGAAGTGATCTTCTGCATCACACACCTAAGGAGGGTATCATCAATAATCGTAAATGATATGGATGAAATAAATCAGGTGAACACCACCATAGAGCATCATGAAATAGATTCCACCTCTAGGTAGGTGGAGCCCATAATTGATTAACTCCAAAATTAGAAACTATTATTAGACAAATCCAAAAGGTAACAAATTTTTTGCCAAGAAACAAACATTATCCCAATGGGTCATACAATTGAGAAAACTCCCTCTAAAATAATGGAATCATAGAAAATCTCCTTATATGCATAGTAGAAAGGGATATCCCCAAAATTATGAAATTAGTACATCTAGTATTCTCTATTTCTCATCAGTCTAGGTCATGAAAATCCCTCTAAATTAGGTGGTTGTGTTACTACTTCAAAACCATGATACAATACTACATGTAATTAACTTCTAAATATCAAGAATTCCTAATTTATTCGGCCATTATCTCTTAATTCCCATAATTTAAAGCTAAACCTAAATATTCTAGGTCACCTTCCATAGTGGAAATGGATGATGTGGGGACATATACCCCAAAAATAACTAAATATATTAAGTGTTTCCTTAATTTTATCAAATTAAATTCAATATAGTCCAAATAAATACCCATAAATATGTTAGGAATAAAAATATCATTATCTTGATGAAGATCCATATCATCACCAGGTTCAGAGTTCCTCTCATGATATTGAAGGATAATAGATCTAATTTGATCATATATTCTTGATAAAATTGTATTATAAGTACAACATGAAGTCCAATCAATCATGATTTTATCATTAAATTAAAAATTGGTAGATAGAGGTCTTTAATATGACCCTTTGAAATGTAATCTAGAAGATGATGAGTAAAAACATGAATTCCCTACTAGAAAAGCTTATCCATGATTTATAGGCCTACCATTCCATCAAATTTATTACTACAAAAGAAACCTTATTTTCATAGGTATATAGTAGTTATGAAATGATACCCAATGAAGCATAGTTTCCTTCCCTTTGAATATATATTTGTGGAAGACACTCAGATTATGATCAGTCACAAAATGGAGTAAATGAATTTGAATTTCTTGATGATAAAACGTTTCATTAGTTGAATAACATTTATGTCTATCCAAATTATATCAAAGGAGAATTCAATATATAGTTTTCAATGTATTCATTACTAAAGGATAACTCGAATTAGTTCCCATAAATATAATAAATAATGGTATTAGACAATTGAAACTGAAACCCCAATTGAAATGGAATTATATCATACATATCATCTAATACAATAGTGATTATTCAATGGTCTTAATGGGAGGGGATCATGTAAAAATATGACCAATGCACGGTTTTATATGAAATAATTTGTACAGATACAATCTTGAATTATCTACATCCTATTCAAATGAAATTATATTGAAAAAACACATCCTAATCAAATGGAATTAAACTATATAGAACATTTCTTCACCTCATGATTATAAACTATAATAAATAGATCATCGTAGAAAGATTTTAAACTACACAAAATGTCATCCCATAGTCACATGAAATTTAAATGGACAAAAACATCCTAGCCACATGATGTTTAACTATATAAAACACATATTGACCACTTGATGTTAAAATATACACAACATGTCCTAGATGAAAGCTAATAAACTATGAGATATGTCATGTCTTGATCACAATGCAATAACCATCATAAACAAATCCTGAACTCATGATGTTAAACTATATGGATCATGTCTTGGGCACAATTCATTAAACTATATAGGGAAAGTCTTAACATAAAGACATTAAACTATAGATCATCTCATGTTCTAGTCATATGACTTTAAATTTCTCAAACATTTCATGAAAACATGATGTAAAAATGTACAGAACACATCCTGACCACATTAAGATATATTGTATGTAATACTTCATAGAATAATTAAATTTATCCACACATCATCTAATGTCATGGTTGCATGACATTAATCTTCTCAAATAGGTCCTGACCACATGAACATAATCTATATGAAAATGGTTGTGGAGACAAGTAGTTAAACTACATATCATCACTTTTTCTAGTTGCATGAATTTAATATTTAAATAACACATCTTTACCCTATTTCATTAAACTATATGTTACATGTTCGGAACACAAGATATTAAAATCTATAGAAAATTTACTACATATATTTCATTATATTTCACATCATCTCATGTCCTATTCATATTATGTAAACATGCACGAACACATCCTTACCACATGATGTTAAACTATATAGAACATATCCTTAACCCATGAAAAAAATATAGGCCAAAGGTCCTAGAAGAATTATTTTTTACTATATAGAAACTCTCATTCTAGCAACATGATGATAAATGGAAAAAATGTTTCTTGACCACATGATGTAAAAATGAAGGGAACATGTCCTAGATACATTATGATAAACATCATTGAAGGATTCCTCACATCATAAAACTAAAATTCATGGAGTGTATCATCTTAAAAAAATTCATTGCATATGATCTAGATCAATGAAAGAGATGAATAATGTTTCTCTATCCCATGAAGTGACTCATATCTACATAGAGATTCTCTACACTAAACAACTATGTGTTGTAGGATTGAAATGATGATGTAGATGCTCAATATACAAGAGGGGGTGAATTCTATACATTAAAAATTATTTGGGAACTCTTAAAGTGGGTTATAAAACATTCTATTGTTTAACAAGGTTAAACAAGGTAAATTCCCAAAACCTCTACGTTCTACAAACATTCTTGATTCTGGAAAATTAGTTCTGAAAAAAAAAACATTCCAAAAATGTTGTTCCCGAAATGAAACATAAAAAAGATTACAAAATAGAGATTCTACATTAAAGCATATAGAACATTATTTAATCAATGTAAAAGTATAATAATGTATAAGATAGTTATACTTTCCTTAACAACCAATATACATCCGAAATCAAACTTAAAATAGTACAAGAAACAAGTAAAGAAATATTTTAACCCAATGTGTATGGTATTTAACAAACTTGGATGAAGGTCCCTTGATTTAGACTTTCAAGAAATTCTGTCTTACACAAACCCAGGTAAGACCTCAATTAGAAGATCAGTATCCCACTTTCTATCCCCACAAGCCCTCGATTTAGAAGAAAATCAGAACCTGTGTCTTCCAAACCCCGAAGCCCATGATTAGCATAATCGGAGTCTACATGAGGCAAGCCTGAACTTGTTGTTCACAACATCTTCATGAAGCACTGAGAGTTGAATGAGACTCTCTCTCTCTCTATAAACCACTTTAATAGCATATAATCTCTAGTGTCATAGAACTGTCCATCAAATTTGTGAGCTCTTTTAAATGATATCCTATTTATAGGCGTATCTTCAACGGTCGACTCCCGCCTCCAACGGTCATATTTTCCCATGAATTTCAAATGGACCAATACACATGTCACTAAAACAATGGTTAGTTAGTAACTGAAATCACGACATATTTTTATAACTCAAACAAGAGTAAGTGGAAAAAAATTTCTCAACCAAATTCACTTTTTAGAGTCTAAGGAAAAATAGAAGTACTTATTCTAAACAAAACACATTCGGTGACTATAATAAATCAATATTAGTATTCTATCATCAGAAAGAATTAGAGCCCAATTTCTATATAATTCCATAGTTTGAATTTCAATGAAATTCAGAGTATGAATTCATAAGAATTTGGAGTCTGAATTCATAAGAATTTGGAGTCTAAACATAGAAAGTTAGGAGTCTGAATTCAGAGAATTCTGAGTCTGTACTCAGAATTTTCAGAGCCTGAATTCATCAGAATTCAGAATCCAAATTCAGAAAGTTTAGAGTCTGAATTCAGAGAATTCGTATTCTGAACACATAATGTTTGGAGACTGAATTCAGAGAATTTAGAGTCTAACCTTAAAATGTTCGATGTCTGAATTATGATAATTCGGAACTTGGATTTGGATCCTAAAAAATGAATTCTCTATATATTAGTATTTATAATATTCCTAGGTTTTTGTTACAAAATATACTTTTATACATAGAAGGAAAATGATTTAGATTATAATTTGTACAACGAAAACATGATAAGGATAACATTTTCTTGAGGAAGTAAAATTTCTTTATTAAGGGAAATCTTAATGAAAAATAAATTTCTCAAAAGATAGTGTATTTGTGATTTTCAAAACATAAATGAATGGTAGAATCTTAAGGAAGCCTTATTGACTCAATAATCTCCACAAACATGAAAGAATTTAAAATTCATAAGGAAACCCTATTGACTCAACATTCTCCCCCTTTTTAGAAAGAAAAAACATCCTAACGAAAAATAATATAAGTACTTAGAAATTTTATGGTCTTTTAAATAAAACATATCTCTCTTCAAACATGGCCAATGATGAATACCACTTACTCCCCCTTCGGATTTGTAAATATGAAGGATCATATTCTTGATTTCTGAATTTGAATGCTAGCAAATTAATTTCATATAAAAATATTGTTTTATAAGAACTATCCCTTAGATGAACTCCCCCTTACATAGGGAAATTTATTCTTTTACTTTGTATTCTTTTTTATCATTCCTTTCAGTCCCATTGTGATTTTCTAAATGGATTAAAGGGAATGGATAAAGAAATATGGTACATAAAATCTTAGTATTAAACAACCAAAATAATAAAGAGAAACCCAAAATTTCATTATGATTGGAAAAATTTATACAATAAAGAAATAAAAAAATATTATAATTGAGCAATTTTATCCTTCCTTCTCATTTGGCATCAACTTCATTACTATTGTTTTGAGCTTCTTGAGTTATTTTTGGTCTTCTCTGCTCGATTATGAAACTGATCCTGATCCTCAGTTTTCTTTTCTAAGGTTTTGATTCAATCTTTTTTAGCCTTAAGAACCTCTTCCTGAGACTTCAAGGGTTCTTCCTGCTTAACACGTTTCTCTTCTATCTCAATCCTGAGATCCCTTTCCCATTTCTATTTTTTAGTAACTATATACAATTTCCCATTCAGATCATTCACTTCTTGAATATGAGAATTCTGTTATAGGGTTAGCTTTTCCTCAAAACTATTTGTGGGATTTTTGATCTTTACATCATTGGTGTCAAATTCATCCTTGACACTTTCATGGATCTCAACAAGACTTCTCATGTATTCTATAGATTTCTTTGACTATCTGGTCATCTTCTTGCAAGATCTTATATGGGATTCATATTTTATGAAAAATGTAGTGAAATGTGCCTCATGATTGATACACTTATCCATCACCATTGATGCTGAATCTGATTTCTGATTTAAGGAGTGTTGAAGCATCTGGAATCTAGAGTCTATAATGGGAAATATTGGTATAGTTCCAACAAACATCATTAATGACTGGACTATGAAATCATGCTCCATAGAGGATGATTATGAATCAGAAACTTTTCTTGGTGGGGATTCTTTTTCTACATCAGCAGATTTCCTCTTTGAAAAAGCCCTAGCACCTTTATTCTTAACCACAGCTTTGGTAGGTGTATCACCAACCACCTGTTTTACCTTATCATTTTTCGGAATGGCATCCTCTTGGTCAGGAGATTAATTCTCACTATCAGATAGCTGTACAATTTTATCCTCATCTATCTCTTCCTTCTCATCTCATGCCTCAACATCCTATGGGTGAATAAACTCTTTATTGATGCTTTCTTCTTCAGAAGGTTTTTCTACTTAGTCTACATCATTTTCCTCATCCTTTCCAAGAGTAACAAGATTTAATGATTCAGCTTGAGAGGTTTGGAATGACAAATTCTTAGAAGGGCTTGCCTTCTCATGAAAATCCTCAACATTCTTTATCAGATCATCTATATCTCCACTTCCTTATTTTTCTTCATCCACTAATTTTCCTTTATCAGAAACTTCTTTTTCTTCAACAAATCATTCTTGATTTTTTTCTATAATTACAAATTTTTTTCATAGAGTCTCTGGTGGTGATTCTATCTGGAAAGATTATGGTAGTGGAATGTTCTCGGATGCTTTCTATGCATCCTTTAGAAGTGATTGCACTATCTATGCCTTATAAAAATTCTTCTTTTGTTTATTTTTCTTATCATAGCTCTCCAACTCTTTAGCTACTTTTTCATCAAGAGATTTTTCATCTGTAGGATCCAAGCCAAACATAGGCACCCCTTCTTTCAGATTTTTCTTATCTTCCCTCCACTTCTCTACGACCTCATCGGGATAAGGTTTTTTTTCTTCGACTTTAGTGAAGAGGATTGGGTTTCCTTATCCATTGGGATATATTCCTTCTCTTCAACTTCCTTCAACTTCTTCTTCATTCCTCCATTCTTATAGGTCTCTACTGCATCTTTTTTCCTTGAGATAACTTCAAATTTTTCATCGGGCAAGTCATAGAATTCTTCTAATTCTATGGAAAAGACAACATTCAATCTTTGCAGAGTATCACCACTTAACAGCGTAACTTTTCCATTTCCTAACATAGATCTACAAGGTATTTTGAAGGATTCTAGAAACCGAACAATCATCATAGAAAGAGTGGTTGGATACCTAATTATATAAGATTTTAAATTTCCATTCTTTATGTTTTCAATTGTAACAAGAATATTCTTGACCAAATTTATTTTCCATTGGTTCACCAGGAATTCCAAAATGTACGTATCCATGTTCTTCAATGTATCCTTGTCTCTTTTTCTCAGTATGATAAATCCATGAACCCAAAATTTATGAATCTGATAATTTGTAGTCACATGATCAATCTTTGGAGTCTTTACCTCTGAAAGACCAAGGCAAGCCATTTATTTTTTCCTTAATGAAACATCCTTGAACATCAGGCAGCTTATGAGAACAAAACTCAGCTTCCCCTTCATATGGAATACCAAACATGCTTGCAAACTTGGTTTAAGAAAGAGAATAAGTTTTTTCATAACACTTTAATAAAATTTTTCTCCTCCCTCCTTTATTGATGAAACACAATGAATCATAGAATTCCAATAAGAAATCCGGGTAAACTAAATATTGGGATTTGGGTTTTGAATGGAAAGCACATTACCCTCAATTCAGCTTTATATTCTTGGCGATAATTGAAATTGGCTTAACAATTGGCATATATTTCTGAGAGGAGACATCGACAGACATTTGTATGTAAGAATGATTTGAGAGGTTCGAAACATGCTTTTGTAGGAGGGCAGAACATCAGCTAGCACAAGCTTGGGTTTTGATGTGGGACAACCATTGGGGGGACTTTTATATTATTGATTGAGGTGACATTTAAGAATCCATACTCCATCCAACATTTGAGAAACCTTCTGATCAAATATGATGGTTGAGATGATAGCCGGAAGGAAATTTTGATAGAATCCGATCTTTTGAGGTTTTTTAATAAAACATTCAAATTCAAGGAAAAAGTTATTATGAAAACTTGAAAATACGAAAAAGTAAATGATTATTACAAAAATTTAATAATGTAAACATACCTTCTGGATTTCTAGCAATATTATTCGTAACGAGGAAAATTCTTTTGAAGAACTTTAGATTCTGAAAATTTTTATTACGAAAACATTGACTACGAAAAAAAACGTAGAATTTTTTTAGAAAACCTTCATTAATAATATTTCAAAAATATTAATTCAGAAAAATAAAAATATCATCATTATGAAAATTTTTATATTCTTCATTATGAAAATTTCTAAAATTTTGGACTAAAAAAATAGACTACAAAAAAAATTTTGATTCTAAAAAACAAATGTACTCCCCCAACGAAAAAGAGTTCCTTACTGTAAGGATATTGGTTTCAAAATGAAGTTAACATGGAATATTACCAAACATTTATCATTCATAACTTCTATTTAATGTATTCAAATCTATCGGATGGTAAATATTTCGTGAAAATATCATCATGTTGATCGTGTTTTCTGATAAATTGAAGAATGCTATCTTCTTTTCGTGTCTGATCTCTAAGAATGTGAAGCCTAATATCTATTTGTTTTTCATGAGAGTGATGTGCATGGTTTTTACAAAATGAAATGGCACTAGTATTATCAAAAAAAAATTGTGATTTGGTAAAATTTATATCATAGTATGTGAGTGTGTGTCGTATCCACAACACTTGAGTACAACAACTTCCTAGTGCTACATATTCGGCTTGTGCAGTGGAACGTTCTACTAATTGATGATTTTTTCAAGACAAATAAACTATTTAATCTCCTATGAAATAACACTTTTCATATTTACTTTTCCTATCCATTCTATATCCCCCAAAATAAGCATCTGAAAAACATTTAAAACAAATTCATTTCCAGAAGTGTAAAAGAGTCCTAGATCCATGTTTCCCTTTAAGTATGGAAAATCTTTTTCACTACGCTTAAATGATATTCCTTAATATTTGATTGATATCTTGAACATAATCATATTGAAAACATTATGTCTGGAAAACTAGCTATCAAGTAAAGTAGACTTCCTATCATACCTCTAAAAGATGTTTGATCTACTGTTTTCCCTGCTTCAACTAGATCAAGTGAATTTGAGGAACCATTTTGAGTACATATACTCTTAGTGTTTTATTATCCATAATTTTTATGATGATCATTAATATAAATATGTTGGGATATATATATATATATTTTTATTCTCGTTTTTTAGAAATTCGAAATCCAAGGAAAAATGCTAACTCATCCATCATAATCATTACAAACTCATATTTCATTAGATCTGTAAAGGAATTTGTTAATGATTTCTAAGTTGAACCAAATATAATGTCATCAAAATAAATTTGAGCAATCAAAACTTTTTTGATCTTTATTTATAAAAATATTTGGATAAATATTTCCAATAACATTGTCTCCGAAATTTACTTTTCCTCCTTTAATCGTGATAATATTTTCAAAGAAGTTTTAGAAACCAGTCATATGCTGGGAACATCCACTATCCATGTACAATGTTTTTTTGTTCGTAATTTCTTTATTTTTTCAAAAATATTAGAGTTAGACATTTGGAAACTAAACAGTCTTGGATCCTAAATTATTATATAATAAAATTTTCGGTATCCACATTTTTTTAGAAAAAAAAGCTTTACGAAACCCAAAGGAATGAATATTATTTGAAGAAAAATTCTTCTTCCAATGACCACCACATTAAAATTTAGTAAAAAAGGTTTTTTAGGAGGTACAAAATATTTATTTCTAAAAAAATGGTTTTCATTAGAATAACCTAATCCTTGATTATTAAAAGGAGGTCGGATTTGAGAACACATCTTGTTAAAATTTTCATTACCGGAATTTAAATTTGTAAGAATTTTCTTCAAATAAATGATTACCGACATTAATCTAAAGGCCAAATTCATATCCTATGGAATAATAGACAGACTTATGTTTATACTCTAAAACATCTTTTTCTAAAAATAGGTTTTTAAGATCCTTAAAAATCTTATCCTTCTTAGAATTCGATTCGTCGAGTTTCTTAGAAAGGTTTTCTAAAACATCATTTTTCTTATCATGATCTTTGGTAAGATCTGGAATTTCATTTGTTAAAATAAATTATCTAGAATTTTATTTTTAGAGTTTCATAGAAACTTTACAATTTCTTATTTCTAGTTACGTAGAAAACATTGAAACATACTCAAAAGAAGGAAAATCATTATCATTATTAGATGGATAAGATTTTTCACCTGATGAAAAATATTTATTTGAAAAACATTCACTCAAAGTCATATGGGTTATGGATACAGCAGTTCGTACATTAGCCATAAAAATTTGATTTTGAAATGGAGTTCGGGCTATTAAACCAATTTTCATTTTCTCCAAAGAATCATAGTCTGATGAATCATCATAAGAATCTCCACCATTGGAACTCCAAGTTTCATTGACTTTTAGGACTTTCTTATGTTTTGATATGTATAAATTTTTCTTGTTTCTCTCTGAATTCTTGTTATTCATGTGTCTTTTCTTAAGGGGAAATCTTGTTTGATATGACAAGTTATTCTACATTCATAGCCTGTAACTTCTTTTTCATTCTTATCTTTTACACCTTTATTTTTTATATCTATATTGAATGTTCTTCTGCCCAAATATCATGTTCATCTGTCAAGAAAGATTATCTAGTTCATTCTCAGATTGATCACTTTCACTAGATTCAAATTGGACAACAATGTTCTTGGATTTTGATCTTGTAACCCTCTTAGGAGTATTGGCTTTCACACATTTGAAGTAGTTGTAAAAGCTACACCACCATTCCCATTCTTCTTCTTAACATTATCAACATCTCTCTTCATTCTAGTCTCATGTTGAAGAAGTCTTCCAAAAAGTTCATCAAGTGTAATATGTGAGACTTTTCTATTCTCATAAATGGATTTTCTCATTGTTTCCCACTCATTTGGAATAATGTATATACTCTTTTCTAGAAGTGCTTCATAATCCAAACAATTTTCACCCATGGATTGTAAGATGTTGACAATAGTCATAAATCGCTGTTGTACCTTACATATTGGTTCTCCATAAGGAAATAGAAAACCATGGTACTCAGCTCTAAACATAGCACATCTGGGTTCGATAAAATTGGAACTGCAAAAATGTGTAACTTCAATTTTCTTCCAAATACAATTTGCAGCATCACATAAAGAAATCTGGATATAAATATTCATAGTCTTGGAACCCAACAATTTATTTTGTACCTTATAGTTTAGTTGATATTCTGAATTCTCCTGATTTGTAAAATTTCGGACATCCTCATCAGGAATAATGGACTCTCTAGATAGCATTACAAAGTTGTCAACTCCAGTATTGATAACAAAGGCCTACATACGATCTCTCCAATATTCATATCCATTTCCATAAAAAATAGGTGGTCTAGTAGGATTAAGATTGTTAATGGAACCAATATTCATTCCTGCCATCTTAATGAAAATATCTCGTCCCAAACATGTCAGTAATAAACGTTTGTAAATAAGGATAAGAATATCTGATGCATGTAAAATACAGAACAATGAAAATCATGACCAAGAAAACTTTTATGTGAATATAAATATTTCAGAGACCTACTCTGATAAAAATTGTAGGATCGAAATGATGATGTAGATGCTCAATATACAAGAGGGGGGTGAATTGTATACTTTAATAATTATTTGGGAACTTTTAATGTTAGTTATAATCCTTTATACTGATTAACAATGATAAACAAGGTAAATTCAAAAAATCAGTAAGTTCTACAAACATTCTTGATTCCGGAAAAGCAGTTCTGAGAAGGCGATTCCAGAAATGTAGTTATGGAAATGAATCTTAACAAGAGTTTACATAATAATGATTCTACATTAAATAGTATTGAACCTTATTTAATCAGAGTACGTGTATAATAATGTATGTGATATTTATACATTCTTTAATAACCAAAATATAGAGGAAATCATACATGAAACAGTACAAAAAACTAATATAGAAATATTTTAACCCAAAGTGTAGGGTATCCAACAACCTTGGATAAAGGTCCCTTGATTTATACTTTCAAGAAAGTATGTCATACCAACACCTAGGTAAGACCTCAATCAGAAGATCAGTATCTATCATGATATCCCCATAGGCCCTCGATTTATAAGGAAATCAGAACATCTATCTTCCAAAACCGGAAGCCCATGATCAGCATGATCAGAGTCTACATGAGGCATTTCTGAACAAGTTTTTCACACCCGAACACATTGTTTAGAACTTCCACTTAAATCACTAAGAGTTGAGTGAGCCTCTCTCTCTAGAAAACACTTCAACATCATATAATATCCAGAGTCATAGAACTGTTCATCAATGTTTGATCTCTTTAAAATGAGATCCTAAGTATTGGAACATATTCAAGGGTTGTCTCCCTTCTCCAATGGTCATATTTTTCCTTGAATTACGGAGGGACCTGTACACCTGTCACTCAAAAAATAGTTAGTTAGTAACTGGATGCACAAAATTGTTTTATTACTCAAACAAGAGTAAGTAAAAATATGGTTGCTCAACTAAATTCATTTTTTGGAGTCTAATGAAAAATAAATGTTCAGAGTCTAAAAAATGCATTCTATGTCAATAATACAAAGATATTTGGATTCAATCTTCAATATAATTTGGAATCTAAATTCTATAGAATTTAAGAGTCTGAATTCCAAGGAAATTCTAATTTTGAATTAATAAGAATTCGGAGTCTAAATTCATAAGAATTCAGAGTCTAAACTCAGAATGTTTGGTGTCTGTATTCAAAAAATTCAGAGTCAGAACTCAGAATGTTCAGAGTCTGAATTCATAATAATTTGGAGTCTAAACAGAGAATGTTTGGAGTCTGAATTTAGAGAATTCGGAGTCTGAAATCAGAATGTTTGGAGTCTGAATTCAGAGTATTCGGAGATTGAACTCAGAAAGTTCAGAGTCTAAATTTAGAGAATTCGGAACCTGAATTCAGATCATGAAAACAGAATTCCTTATATCTATGTATTTATTGGATTCCTAAGATATAGTTATGAAATAGATTTTTATACTTAGAAATAAAATGAGAAAGATTTTAAGGAAACCTTATTGACTCAACCATCTCCACAAACATGAAGGAATGGAAAAATCATATATAAACCTTGTTGACTCAACATGTGTGGCTTGACTTATGCCCATATTGGATACATAGTGATACCCATCCCTCCACTCATGGATATTACTGCAATATTTCTTTTTAATGTTATGTATCCTTTATCATCGTCATGTGATTTGAAACAACCCAGATTCCCAATATTCACATTCCTTTAGAATGAATGGCAATCATCCTTACTTCTTTATGTTAAAATTTTCGGCTCATTTTTATTCACGTGACACTAAATTGCATGGGTATTATAGAACTATGTATGAATTTATTATTATTCCAATGAAAATTTTATGGAATCCTCGATCTTATATCTTCAACCAACTACCACATGATATGGAATCCACCTATAGTTTTTATAATTTCATCAATAACTATAATTGTATGATTACCATTCCATGTCTCTAAAACAATGAATTTCTCATGTGGTATTTGGAATTTCATGAATAGATTACATGCATGATTGTGTCATATCATTTTTCAATAGGGTTATCATGGTCCTTGATGCAAGACCATACAAATTATACAATGATCCCTATCCACATAATGTCAATCTGGATGGTCGAAACCAATTTAATGAAATAAAACTACACATTAATATGGACATTTGTCAAGAAGACCTATACCCTTTTTGTATATGTCTCACCACACCACTATTAAAGAACTATGCGTGTCTTGATTACTGTAATAATATGATACGAAGTGACAATCTGATCTCCAATCCTAGGCCTTATTAGATAAAAATAATTCTAATAATTCCCCCTAAATGTATGGGTTAGAGTTGCGTAGATCATAACCCATTCAAGAAATATGTTTGGATCGATTAATTCCATTTGATGATACAAAGTGACACCTAATCCTCCATTATTTGTTCTAGTGGTAATATTCCCTTTTTATTTTGTGGATCCCATGTCCTCACTTCATAATGCTGAACTACATTGTTTCTCAAGTACTATGATTCACTTGATTACTGTCATCAAAATAAACTATGTGACACTCAGATATCTAATCATGGATCCATATATAATAATGATCTGGATCAATACCCACCAACCTAAGAGTATGGTTCAAAACTATATAGAGATTATCCCATTCAAAAATAATATTTTTCATGATTACTATTTCCAAATGATACATAGTGACTCCCAACTCTCAATTCATGGGTTCAGACTCACTATATAAACCAAATAAAATTCACCCCTAATCATATATGCTTCATAACTATTATATGAATTCCCAAGTTTCAGGACACTATACATTGTGAAATATTATGTACCTTTTTTGGAAGATGCATGAGTCATAAAATCTCATATTTCTTATGCATTATCTAGATCTAGTACGACTAGTTTATAGACATGATAGACCTACTCCATAAGGGACCTCAATATTAAAATCCTTCAATAAGAATATGCATTGATAATAGATTCCTTACGAATATAAATACATACAAGCAATGAATGAAATCTACAGGTGTATACTTGACAATTTTCACAATGATTAACACATCGTTATCACATGTTGTTTAATTTGTAGGAAAGGATGATATCTTTACCATATGAAATTAATATGTAAGGAAAACATCATGGTCCCATGACATCAAAACTGCATGATTTATATTTCCCCAAAACACTTTGTTAAAATATAAAAACCATAACCCTTAACCATTCGATATCAAAGAAGAAAAATATCTTTACCTTGGTCGACATAAAAAATGGTTCTTTTTTCATCATTTAAATCCCTCAACCCAGAAATCACAATTCATGAGATAAGAACCTTATATCATTGAAAACCTTCCATGGACATTGATAAAGGAACTCATATTAAAGGTACCCTATATTTAACCATGAATTTATTCAAATGGAACATGCATATGTGCCTATGGTCATAACCCAAATATGTTATGTCCATACAAAATAGTCTTCTTGGTCCTTATGATCTTGGAAAACCCATGGTGGAATAATATACCTTGGTGTGATTTGGGTCGTCCAATGTATGATTGAATCATATCATTTCCAATGGTATGATATCCTTGATCTGTGATTTGTATCATTATTTTATCCCCCCTCCTAAGGAATTTGGAGTACTCTCAACCATAGGTATCCTAATTAGGATATTTTGAAACATTCCACCCATATTGTGTTCATTAATTCCACGACCTCAAACTGTATAAACATAGGTGAATGTTGTATGACCATAAAACTATTTCTTTGATAGTCCAAGTCTCAAGTCCTTGAACCACTATTTAATAAGACACAATAATTTTTAGGTTGAAACCCCACAAGTGGTGGACCAAGTAAGAGTCATGTCTTTTCTCACCAAAGACATCATTTCCTTTATTTAGGATGAAATTATTTCATAAATAAATCATAAAGAGAGAACATACTGCCAACATTATAGCCCTAGTAAATATAGATCCATGCTCGCTGGAAACCCTGGTCCAGTAAAAGTTAGATTAATGATTAGTCATATCTCTTCATCATGAAAACTAGTTCCCTAGCTGGTGAAAAAAGCTTTTGTGTTCTCGAACCCTAGTAGAATATTTTGTTTTCATTAAACCGCACATCATAATTTTAACACCTCAGATCGATAAAATAACATCCATTTCCATTAGATAAGGATAATATGAAATATGGTAACCTCTGTTATGATATGAATATATGCTTATTGATCCTTCATATTGTCCAAGGTTCAACAAAAAAAATTTATACCATTTAAAAAGGGAATTTTGGGCAATGTTTTCCATAAGATCACTAGGGATGACCTTAGCCCCTTTAAGTTTTCTGGTCTATTCTTCGTATAATTTTCATATATAATCATCATTACCTAATTGAATTTGACTAAGAGATTCAATATATGTATCAATAATGATCACTAATATTTAATATCATCAATGTTACATCATTATGTTTTTTACCCATTCATATTGTAATAATGCTATGAACCATTCCTAAAACTTTTTATGGACTACACTATTTTAATCAAAATAATTTTTTTTTGGGATTGATATTCACAATTAATGATCTAAACTTCCATATTGTGATAGATCTTTTTCTAGATTGTCTTTACTATATTTCAATCCTCATCATCTGAGCATTAAAGTATTTAGAAAACATTCATAGCCCTCCAAAAAGAATAGGGATATATTTGTTTTCATATTCTACTGAAAAATACTGTATTTGGCCTACTAAAATAAGGAATCACCTTATTAGAGGAAAGGAATTATTATCTTTGTTATTGCTGGTAACACAGTGGTTGTACTGATCACCTAAGGGTGTTATGGTTCATCTTAAATATGTATACCCTATTCCACTTCCATTGAATCAAATCTTTTTCTAATGACTTATTCAACCCAAATTCCATCATTCAATCTAGTCTCATCTTCCCTCTATATTTTATATCAATCCATATAATCTCTTTTAATCATCCATAACCCATATGATATAGTTGTGAAACCTTTTTTGACCATGACATTGAATCATAAGTTATTTAAACTGTATACTAAATGCATCATCTACTTGTATAATGGAACTTTTATCCTCATGAGCCGTGGAAACTATATGGAATAACATATCACCACATGGTATTTTGGGACATAACTAGAATATCTACCCAATAGTCCATACTCACTAATAAAATATGGTTCAAAATAATTTTATCTCTAAATCATATATATGTCCTTATCACATGACGTTAAAATACACTGTAGAAATCCATTCCATGTGACATTAAACTCCAAGGAAAAAATTTCCTTAGAAATAATTTATTACTAGCAATAGAAAGATCATGATATATGAACCTAAACTTCGATAAAAAATTATTTAGTATTCTAGACAAGATGAAGGCATAAAACCTATCACGTCAAAAACATATATGATCGTAGCGTGAGAAAAATTTGGGTCCAAGCATTCTAAGCCTTCCCCTATTTGATAATTATGAAAAAATTGTGTTATTATGAGGAAGATTATATAATTATTCTGGGTCCCATCTTATGACCATAGAAAAAAAGCAACATAATATCACTAAATCCACTAACATCATAAAATGATAGGTCATCCTCCCTAGGACATATATTCTCAAAAAAATTATTCCTTTTTGAATTAATTAATCATGATATAACTAGAATAGACACATAAATGTGGACTCCCATGTTGGTTAAAATTCCTAATATTTTATTGAGAGATATCTATTATGATTTAAAAATACATATCAAGGAATTCATGTTTAAATTATACTATATGGAGGATTGGTATCATTGAAGACTCATGCAACATCATATCCATGAAATATAATACTAAATAAGAATGAAATTATATTGGACAATAAAATGTAATGATAAAATGATATGTTCATTGATATCATGCTAAAGTTGGGATCTTCATATTTCAAATCATTATTGAGGATTCAAACAAACAACGTTTACTCTCAAACTAAAAAAATATCATTTTGAATAATCCAGCTAAATTGTCAAGATTCGGATGAGGAGAATTGATACACTGTCAAGGATCCATCCTACACACTTCATCTACATCTACACTTGGTTGATGGGTCTTATTTAGAGTAGAAATCCCCACAACTATTTTCTAAGTGGTTCTTAATGAGGATGATGATTCTGAAATTTTATAAATTTCGTAATCTATGATCTTCTTATGTTTCTCTATATGTGCAAACAAGAAATATAATGATAATTTAAGATCATGTTATAACTAACGGATCTATTCAAATTCCTCTAATTCATCCCTCATATCCTCAACAAGGGAAGTCTCATTATCAATATCTTGAAATCTATCATATTTGATATATAACTCTTTCCGCATAAAAATGATTTATTACATAATTTTATATAATGGTTGATGGTAAAATCCACATGCCTCCAAATCAATGAAATATTTGGGAATATGTTATTCATGGTCAAAAATACATCAATGGGTGTCTCAGTTACCATTGTGTGAATCTTCTACCATATTAGACTACACTGTGTCTGATCCTCATTAACAACAAGATTTGGTATGTAAACAGTGTTAATAACTAACTAAGATAAAAAATATCCCAATGGAGAATTCCCATATATTGTTTCTCAAGATACACATTACCATTTTTCATGATAAAGGACTATATTCAGAAATAGATTCAACCCCATTAATGGGATGTCCATTGTTAGGATGATGAGGTTTCATCAAAGATATTATTGAATCTTGAATAAACACCAATGTTTCTATGAAAAAATTGATTAGTGATCCCCACTTCTTTGGCTATGGTGGCATGGGTTGAAAGGGGTTTGTAGCATGGTCGTGGGGTCAAGTCCCCAGACTTGCGAGTTAAAATGTATTTTCATCCATGTGGTGTGTCGCTTTGTGGTTGAACCAAACTATTAAATTTCTTCATGTAGAACATGACCTATCAACATAATGGACCAGCCAATTTATAACACCACATAGGTCAACTTCATCCCTAGATAAAGAATAATGATAAGATAAGAATTTTTTGGCACCAACAGGTTGGAGGATAATATCGGCATTGGATTCATTATGTTTCAATATCATCAAAAATAGGTAGGTAGTAATTGGATGTCATCCCCCACCCCCACATTCCAGTTGAGGGGAGAGTTGAAACAAATTATATATAACCAATATGTTATGTGAACCTGTAAGTGGTATACAACTCTAAAATAACATACTCATCCAACATTCCCATGAGAACCACATCCTGAAACAATATCGTGTATGATCATTCATCAAAAGATGAATTATAATTATAAATATTTGTCTCGATTGGTTTAGGTTATGACCAGAAATTTATGAGATAATACTAGATTGACATGTCAGGACCTTATCGGGGCTTAACATCATGAATTCAACCTCTGAGATATTAATCATCCTAGGGTGGAACAAATTACATGTCATTCCATTAGTTTTGGGGTATCTATAGAAGTGGAAAAGCTTCCAAATACTATAGAATAATAACATGAAAGTAAAAAGGATTCTATAATAAATGAATCCTTATTGAATGTGACATATAATATAGATATCCATGTTTCCATAAATAGTGCGATAACATGAATTCCTGAGCATGATTACCAAAATGTAAAAATCAATTCATTCAAGAACATATCAACGAATATCACTAGCCTAAGTATTGGTAATATCAATGGCCTCACCTAGTATCCCCATGTGGTATATTCTTCAACATCCAATATTTCAAAATATTAACCAAAACTATCACATACCTTCTTGGAATGACATCGATGAGGGAATATAGCGGTTGGACGAACACTTATTAGATAATGGAAAATTTTATCAAGTAACTAAATGAGATGAGAGAGTCAAAATTATGGTCCAAAATTTTATTTTCCTTAATAATTGTGAGAATTTACATTGACAAAACTTTATTTTATGTGGTGTCATCACATACGTTTTTGGAAAGAAAATAATTCGTCATACATCTGCCCATGGGGGAGTATCCTGTCCAATTGGTAGATAACCTAAATGATGATTCTTTATTCATAATGGTAAATACGGAATGAATTTCTTCCATGGAACACATGAATAATAACTTATATGAAAATATTTGATGGACTGTAGATGATAAATTGGGATACCCATATAGCCTTATTAAGATAGACAACATGAACCAAGTATGAAAATTTTGTACAACTCTATGTAAACAGGCATGTCCAAAACCATTAATAAAAACAATTTACACCACGGTTCATGTAGAATTTAAGTCTACATTTTCACATAGAATATTCAAGGAATAGAAAAATATTCTCAAATATAATTGAGAAATGGGTTTGTGGATTGTGTCGCAACCATTTAGACCTAGAGGGGTGTACTCTAGTAAATAAGTCAACAATTGGGACAATGATTCAACCAATTGGTTACAATAATAAATCATATTATTGATACAATAAAGATATTTTGACTCCGATAAGTTGTAATATTATAGTTTGTATATGAATTTATGAAATAATCTAATATCCTAAACGCATACATGGAATCTAGTTTGATGAATCATAGTTTTACCTATCAGATAAAATAACTTTTTTTAGAACTTTTTTTTTTCAAAATGCACCTTATATCAAGGTTTAGTGTTATGCTTCCCAGAAATCTAGGACAATGGCCATTTCTTAGATATAGTTATTTGGAAGCTGGAATCCATATGATAAATAGTAAGTGGAATGTGCCAGAAAAATGAAAACAAATTACACTCAAAATATATTCGTGATCCTGACAATATCATTCCCAATGCATGAAACATAACAGTATTCAAGGCCCCATATTGGACTCCCAAATCCCATAACCTATGTAGATTGTGGGAACTGAATATCACACATAACATATCTTTATTTCAAGACACTTTATAAGACACATGATAGTGTGAAAATGGCATGGTAATGTGGGTTACATAACATTTGAGTGTTAATGCAAATAAACTAGTAGATAAGATGTAACCATCAATATGGACATTCTTCCAATGACATTGGAAAATTTTTAAGAAATTATAAGTTAAAAATTCATGATTGGTTTGATTAATCTCTTGGAAAAATCATCTACAATGACTTTTTTTTACTAAATAGCCTTATATATAGGACTCAAAATTTGATATTGTTAATGATCTTGACAATGAGTTATGTGATGAATGTAGTTTGAATGATCTTGGAAGTATTAGACATACTTGTCTAGGAGATCCTCCCCACACCCATATTTAAAGGGCACCCTGCAGAATACCAGTGGTCAAGAGAGAGGCCATGTTTTTTCCATGAAACAAATTTATGGTAGACATAATTACTGACGAGTGAAATTAAATTCATTAATAACCAATCACCGATGTCCATGGACATCGCTCTTGATGGGGTCTAATTTTTCACATTACAGATAAGAATAAAATAAATCCAAAAGGTGAGAAATACTTGAAGTATGCGTATTATTTTTTATGAAAAGAAGTAATTGAAGGTGTCTATGATTTTGTGCATCATGTAACATTCCATTGTAAAACTGACCAAATTTCCTTTGAAAGGTCATGTGAATGGGAAATGAGAAGTTCATTATCTACTAGAGGTCTCTCGAAGTCCATTTTACAACCAACCTATTATTACGAATGTTTCAAAGACACTTTCTGATCATGCGGGGCTATGATGGAATTTACAACACGTCATGTGACATGTAAAACATGTGGAACCAAAAAATAATCCAAAATTATTATAAAAAAGGGAATGCATGTTGATGTTGAAGACCTTATGTGGTATTTGATCTTCATTAAATGCACTCATCTAGTAAGACAAACCACATGAATCCCCTGAAGAAATCTCTACATTCTCCCGAAAGTGACTAATGGAATGTCACCATCATCATGTGAATGGTCTAAGACATGGCTATTAAATATTGTGTTTCCCCTTAGACATCATATAGTGTTTTATTTTTTTCCCTACAATTATCGTGCATCATAACGAGACACCTTATTGGTCATGGGATGCATCCAACATAGTGGAGATTATTGTCTATAATAAAAACATTTACAACATTGTGAGATCCCCATCACTTTTAAAATAATTAATGAAATAAACATTGAATAAAATGTCATTATATGAAGATATGTCATAATAGACATCACATGAAAGAGGCCATATGCCACGAAAGATCACCGTTAATCAAATAAGGAACTGTCAAACATCTAGTATGGTCTAATAAATGCCATTGGACATAAAGTAAAAATCATTTAAAAGATGCCTTGGAATGATAAAATGATCTCACAAGACACCATGACATGTTACCATGATCCTCTACAATATCTCTTGACATGATACCACTGTCTCATGGATGGCCCCTGACAATACATCTTTAATCACGTGAAGGCCTTTCCATAGGCATATTGATTTCATGAATACCCCAACAATAAAAGGCTGATCTTTTGAAGTATCCTTGACATGTGCACATGATCAGGTGAAATCACAATTATCATTCAGGGTTCAAAAAAAATTTCAATGTTGGAACATTATAAAGATTGTGGAATATCATGAGCTGCCATTGAGGACCCACTATTTGATAATTTGATTCGTGTTACACCACAGACCTATACCAACTAAAACCAAAATACACGAGATATGTACTAAATAGAATAATATAACATTATTGGAGAGGCCAAAAATTACCCCCCCCCCCCCCCCGAATCAATAAAATTGATAAATTATAAATCCCACACTACAATGGAGGTGAGGATTTCATAGGGTGTATACTCATGCGATCACAAAGGACATTCATTAGGTAATATTCATGCAATGAACTAAAGGGTCACATAATGTTCTTAAGAAATTCAAATTTACACATATATACCACATTAATGACTAGTGACATGTAATAATAATTGTGATATGGTGATTTCACATGGTGTATAGGTTACAAAAAACCTAAAATAATCTAAAAATTAAGAAATAATGGCACATAAGATATAATTTCAAGAATAAAGGACTATAAAAATGGTATATAATCATAGAGACAAATTCATTGATCGTCATGTTATTTTTATGACCAATCCATATCATTTAATAGCACTGGACATGTCACCCATATAATAAAATCATCCCTCGACATGATATAATGATCATATGATGTCTATTGGAAATGTGAATATAGTAGTACGATTCCCTATATGAATTCCAACGAAATCCAATGATGTACTATTGGATTTCCATTCAAAACATGAGATGGAATAATGATAAGTCACCCCAAAACATGTGGCAACTCCTTTAAATATCATCTAGGTCTTGTAATGATAGTAGGAAAAGTCAAATAGTTCACACGATTTTGGAATGACATTCCCACTGTATTCATTTGACATACTCAGTAAAATTCTTATAGATTATGTGGATTCACCTATACATTTCATAATTTATCAGGTTAATAGAGACCCTACTTCTTATTGTATTACAATTATATTATTTTACCGAGTAACAATACTATAGTTTTACAAACCCATGATTCAAAGATTTAGTGCCTATGGAAAATTAGGACCAAACGTGACATTTAAAAATTAATAAACATTTTAATTAATTAATTAATTATTCTCAATTATCTTGCTATAACTAATTTACTCTTTAGTATATGTAGTCAGATGAGGTTATAAATTAATGATAGGTGTGAGCTAAAATCCTTATAAGAGGATAGATAAGAACAGGAATAAATATAACATTTTGTGTGAATAATTATCATCATCATAAACTAATAATAGGATCATCATCATAAATAATATAGGAATAATTAGATATAGGTATGTAATATAGAAATGCATAAAAATGATACATCATGTAATAGTGGTAAAATACCACACATAGTTGTGAAAAAATTCAGCATCATGTCCACACATACAATATGTGAAAAATAATCAAATTTATATCATTTTAAACTAATTGAGAATCATTTTAAAGTATATTTTAGATTATTTATTGAGATAAATCACCATATACATTGAATTTGAGTTCTATATAATTAGGGGTTCACCCGTTACATCATAAAATTTGAATAATCATGCATATCACCACGATCATATATCAATCTTAGTGATAAAATAAAACAGGGAAAAGAAATTTATTTCATTAGAGTTTTATTACAAATATATTCATTAAAAATCCTTTATGTTATAAAAAATTATTTAATAAAATTATTTTTATAACAATCATCAATCTCTAGGGACTAAGAAAAAAACTCAACGGAAGTAAAAAATTTGTTTTTAGAAGGAATATTTCTTTTGGAAAATCATTTAATTTTATATAAAATAATATTGGAAGAATGTATATCCCTAAAATGAAAATGAAATGAGAATGAAGTATGATTTTATGAATATTAAAAGAACATAAATTCTCGAATTTTTTCTTAAAGGAATAACCCAAAGGAAAGAAAAATTTGGTTCGAGAATCACATTACCTTATCTTTGAATTCATTATTCACATTAGTATCCAAGATAATGAAATTAGAGTCAATAATTAATATTTAATTTACCTTCCATATATGTATTTATTTATGTGAAATTTTATTAAGTTCATTTATGTCAGTTTTGATGAGTTAAAGTGCTAAATTTCATCATTCAAGATGTCCGTTTTCATGATTTTAATGATTTATTATCTTGTAAAAATGTATTGAAGATTGTGTAAAATGGGGATAATTATTCATAATTGAAATAATATATTATTAAACAGCATAAAATATTTTAATTAGTTATATATATATATATATATTTTGTTTCATAATTGAGGATGATGCATTAGATAAAATGATAATGATAGTAATTTTGAATAATTTTGGCGGTTTTTAGTCACAAAAAACTCATTTTGTTTAATTAATTATTTTTTTTAATTATGTTAGTTCTAGAACATAAATAATATTTTAAAATAATTTTTACATTATTTTTCAACCATTATAATGGTTTTATGAGAATCTTCGTAGGTAGTAATGTAAATTGAAAACTTTTTGTCCTTGAAGGTGATAGATCAACACCTCACGATTGACATTTTAAAAAATGATTAAGGAGAAGAAGACTCATGATAGATTATTTCATTAAAATAATATCATTATAGTATATATAAGATAATGGAGTTATAATTACACTTTTATTATGTGATGTGAATATATAATGAAAAAATTAAAGAACATGAAAAGTAATTTATAGAAAATCGATATGTATTATACCTCTTGAAATATTATTCTTCAGAACCTCCGTTGAGAAATTGGATTCTTTGTTTTTTTGTCACCAAAAGATCCAAGACATGGGGTATGGGATTGTAAATAGTATTGGGAATATATTGGACATGATTCCTGGCATGGGTGGTGCGAGGAGAATATTTGGTGAGGATTGGAATTCATATTGGAGAAGAGGGTTGTTTTTTAATTATTTTATTCATTTGTTTGTTATATAGTATCAATAATATGAGTAGTTTTATAATAAGAACTAAATATATTAAATAATTAAGTATATATATATATATATTGGGATTTCATCATCCATACATCATCTTTGACTCAATAATTCCTTTGTTTGTTAAATATTGTAAATTATGATATTTCAGTATTCACATAAAATTCTATTATTTTAGAATAATTTGAAAAATTCTCTATAACCATTTATTGATGTGTATAAATCCAAAATGTACCCAATTTTATGAAAATAATTTTCTATATATATGAAAATTTAAAATTCTATTAAATTAATCAATTACTTGGAAAATAATCATTTTAATATTATAATTGAATTTAAAATAAATTGAAAAAATAATTATTGTGTCATAAAATATATATTATATTAATAATAAAACAATATAAAAACATCTGTATCTATTTTATGAAAATAATTTTTCCATTAATTTTTTTTAAATATAATTTTGTTTAAAAAAATTTCTGTTTCATAAAAATTCCAAGATTTATTTAATAATTTCAAAAATATTTATTAAATTATAATATTATATAATTAAATCATATTATGATTTATAAGATGAATAATTTCTATTTATACTTTATTTTATGAGGATTCTATTCAATTTTCTGAATTACAAGTTCTTATGGTAATGTTACTATTCCAATGGTCTTGTAACTATTCCACCAGGATAGGTTCTTTAATTTCATTAAATACCACTTATTTCCATATTCATATATGAGAGTGAAGTTTTTATTGGACTCGACATGCTAGGTTTGTTTTTTATTATTTATAAAATACTTATAATAAGGGAAATAATTCAATTGATAAATGTTAGGGTGGTTACAGTCTTCTCACTTTTGGATTTTGATCATAAAAGTATCATTTTACATAAACAAGGTATCATATTTCTCCCTCATCACTTCCTCCAATTCCAATGTTTCCTATTTATACTTATGGTTATTCTATAGTTCATTGACAATGTGAGTAGTCTTATTAAATAGAAATTTACCTCTACAATCCTATATATTTAAAGATTCTCATTATAGGAGAGATCATTTTCCTACTATACCACCACTAAATTCAGTATATTTGAGAGATCTGATATGTAATTATTAAATAGGGACACATGGAATACATGTTGTACATGATACATAGTGTGTCGATGTGTTATTTAATAGTACACAACTCTTCCATGACCAAAAATCTCGAAGGGGATTATGTACCTAGGACATAGAGTTCCCTTCATCCAAAGTCTCACAATCCAATTCCATGGAGATAGGTAGAAAAATACCTTTTCTCCATCCTAAAAATCCAGGTCATGTAGATGATTATATATATAGATCTACTTTTTCCTTTGGGCTACCATGATGTGCTACTGAATAGTTTTCACATTCTATACCATTTCATTGACCATTTGAGTTCCTATAAACTTCTGATCACCAACATCATCCTACCTTGTATGTGTTTCATATCTTTTCCCATAAAGGGATCTATATGGGGCTATTAGTATTCTTGACTGGAAACTGTTTTTGTTGGATAACTCAAATAATGGAATATGTCTGTCCAAAACATCTTTGAAATCCATATAACATTCTCCCAACATGCCTTCTTGTTTCTAAATATTCCACTCAGATTGTTCATCTTTTTAAGGATGATAATATGTTCTACATATCTAATCATTGTTTAGAGCATGTTGGAGACTTTTGAAAAATAGAGAGGCTAATCTTAGATCTCTAAAATATCAATTTAATATCATCACTCCATGAATCATTAACACCTCATCTAATGGATATTTGTACATGTTGATCCAATTATAAGTCCTCTCAAATTATGACTAAGTGAACTATTATTATGAGACGATCCAAACCAACCCATATAACATTTTTTCCACTAAACGTCTTCTGTTGTCTGGTGGTAATTTCTATGGTGGTCGTTTTTTAATTTCCTTTTTTGTTTGGGTAATGGTTTCATCATACCCTTAGACCTTTTCCTTTTAGAATTCTTTTTCAAACATATTTTTAACTTTTATGTGCATTTAAGGATCACTTTCTTCATATTGTACAACCAATAATGCTATAGGAGATCTCGATACATATTTTTCCTTCCTTGGTGAATAGATAAATTTGAACTATTTTCATTATTAAGAATATCTTTATTTATATATGGATCATATTTTACATATATTTGTGACCCAAATATTAGAAATCATTCTTCATAATTTTTGGACTGTAAGGATTTCTATTTTAGGATTTCTTCCACCTTCTTCTGAGTTTCCATTTAATTTCATTAAATTTTTTTTCTCCATTAGGGGTGGTTGATTAATAATTTGAGAAATTATTGATGATATTACTTCATTAATGATTCTCATTTTCTACCCTTTTAAAATCTAATAAAATTTGATCCTTCTCAATTTTCATCATTGATAATGCTCGAGAATCATTTCTACATAGATCATCTGGCACATTTTACACATTAATAGGATAGTAGTGGATTGAGTAGTCAGAAAACATGATTTGAGGGAACCATATTCACTAGATGATATTAATAACATTATATGTTAGTATATATTTGAGGATCTTATGTGAAAAATATATTTCACACTTCTCCTATTGAGATAATGCTACTAGATTTTTAATATGATGATCACAACCACTAACTCAGTATCATTCCTGGGATATATTTGGTCATGAATTTTAAACGTCCTTTACGTGTATAATATCACATTATCAATTTTCATTTGTTCATATCTAACGACCTTCAATGGAGAATCATTTTATAACACAAAGAGTTTTCCACTTGTCAGAAATGTGAGTATTGATGCGTTAATAATCCTATATTTTAAGTACATGAAGTTGTATTTACATTCATTAGTATAGAAAAAAATGTCACAGTTATGATTCATCTTATTTAGTGGATTTTAAAATAATGATAAGTTCCTCACAAATCACTATTAATAGCCATCTATTCCAAGGGAACTATGGATCTCCATTATATATGTTGGACTAGAAAACTCTTCGATTTCCTTTGTCTTTTAAGGGTCTGCCAATATTTCTTTTATACTGATAACATCTCAAAATAATTATACATACTTTATAAATTAATCACAATTGCTTTATTTTTCATAAATATTCTCTGTTCACAAAGTCATTAACAATGTATTCAAATGGTACTGGCATTCCAACTTTCCCATATAGTGCATCTAAATATCACCGATAAATACAACAAAAAATTTATAAATGTAATATATAATGACCCTAATAATTATTTACGTTAGTATTTATATTAATTAGTGATTCTTAAGAGAATAATTATGAAAAAATTGTGTCTATACCTCATTCAGAATGTAGTCTAGGAAAAAACGTCTTTAATTACCTTTAATTAGAGATAACATGACCAAAGGTCCAACATAGATAAATAATTGGCACCACATCATTGATAGAAAAAGTCAAATATCCATGAAAGTGAATACATGTTCTTTATCGTGATATTGTTATTCTCATGAGAATCAATTTTGTCGCACATCGATCCATCATTCTTCTTGAAATATCGGAATGGTGCACCCCAAGGAGAAACACTCCGGAATATAAAACCCTTTTCAAGATTCTCATGTAACTGATTTCTTAGTTCCTCAAAGTAAATGTATTCCATTATATATGGTTTCCTTTATATAGGAAGAAATCCAATAATATGTTTAATTTAGAACTCATCCTCTAAAATATGATGAGGACCATTAAATGTTTTAGGGAACATAATACTGTATTACATCACAATGGGAATGTATTCATAGTGACTATATATTTTTTGTAAATAAATTTATCTTGATATAATATATCATAATGTAATAATATCCAATATTTATTTGATAAATCTGAATGATATTCATCCTATTTGTTTCAAGTGTACAAAATTACGGGATGCCTCCGTATTTGATGACTAATCTCCATTCCCCAACATTTGACATTGACATTGTATATAGATATCTAATCCATGCCAAATATAAAACCAAACTCCACCAAAATATGTATGTAAATATTTTCAAGGAGGTTCAGTCCTCAAATAATAATTACGGTGGATTTATATAATTTTCATGCAATAATTATCACATTTTTAGTTCACATACATAAGCAAACCCTTATATTTTGAGGTGGTGTTTAATTTTTCTACTAAACCATAATGATATGAATAATCCATAGAAAGATAATAAAATAGTAAAATTTAAATTATTTTATGAATAACTAGTGTACATATTACCATATTATTGTTAGGATCCACCTCAATAGTACTGATAGAATGTGATTTTCCTTTTTGGATTTGCTGGTCGCGGATGTTGATTACCCTCAAGGGGACAAGGCTTTGTGTATTATCTTTCATTATTCATTTTATCCCAACATCAGTTGTATTGAACCATGTCTTGTTCTCCCCATTCCTCTATAACAATTTCTATCATCTGTATGTCTCTTCTATATTCCTGAGATTGGTGGCCTTCTCTCCCACACTTAATGCATTTCCCCACCCGTTTGAGGAAATTTAAAGTATGTCACTTTCTAAATTTTTCAAATGTAAGTGGATAAGTTTTCAATCAACCATTGTCACTAGATCCACTGTCATTAAACTCCATTTGTTTATTATCTAGATGTCCATGATAACATTCTCCAAACAACATCTCTACTTTGAGATCACATCTAATAACATTTTCATAACTCAAAATATATTAAATCACTATAGAAATTATAAGGTCTGATTTTAAACTAATAAGGAATATATCTATATTGAGATAATTATTGATATAAAATCCCCAGGTGTACATTGAATTCCTTGTGAAATATGATTTTTAATACATGAATGACTTGCCTACTTTATTTCTCCAATGCTATAAATTCACTCTCCATCATTGTCTGAAGAGTTCAGGGGAAATACATACTACGAAATATTTTATTAATAGATTCCCATTATATATATTAAAAATCATAATTTCTCTTGGTGTTCTTATTCAATAACCAAAAATTTACGGCCACTCCATCGAAATGATAAATGGATAGAGTCATCTTCTCACTCTTAGAATAGTAAAGCATAGAAAAGATCTAATCCATTATGTTGACACACTATTACACATCTAATGGATCATAAGATCCAATAATCATCTATGGTATTTGTGTAATAAATTAATCTATATATAGTCACATCCTATTATGGGATTGCTAATGATTGACATTATTCACATTATTTTTCATAGCCCGAGACATTTGGGTAAGCATCTCCATGAAATATTGAATACCACATCCCAAGGAATTAGGGCATTCATTAATGAGATTATTCTATTGTTCCTCTCTTGGGTTGAATTCAAAGTTTCTCTTGTATCCCCCCTTTTATAAAATAATAAATTTTAAAAAAAACTGAATAAGTCATTAAAATATAGATTATTCCATTGGAATATTATTTCTAAAGAAATATCTTGTGGGATACATATGTTTTTAAATTTTGTAAAACTAATCATCTTGGGTTCTTTATGTATACATATCCTTATACATAAGGTTTTTTACTAATATTATTTAATCCTAACACCTAAATTAATAGAATCATTATGTGATACCAAGTATAGTGACCTTACTTTTTCTTACATTTCTATTAAAACATTTTAAAAACAAACAATATCATCGTGTTACAAAAGCAATATACAATGGTTTTGATTCGAAGGAAAATTATGACCAATAATAACATGTAAATATTAAAACATAAAACTTATTTAATTACTTATTCTATAGCGTCTTGGTTTCCCTCACGTACTCTAGAGTGTAGTTATTTAACTGAGGATATCTTTCAAACAAAGGGGTGATAAAAATTCCCAGTAGGATGATTGATAATAATGAGAATCAATAAAATCTAATGTGATAAAAATTATCATCATCATAACATAAGCATAACAACTTTATTATAAACATGAAATAAATAATTATATAATTTCATGGAATGGGGAAATGTATAAAGATAAAACATGATGTCTTTGTGTTCATATACCCGCACATAGTTGTGACGAAATCTAGCAGCATGTTTACGCATAACATATGTGCATAATAATAAAATCATTATTGGGATATAATATAAAATCATGTTCATTTATATTAAATATTATCTCATGTGATACATCATGTTAACTAGTGAATTGGAGTGATATATAAATCTGGGTGCACCCATTCCATCATTACATTTAAATAATCATGCATGACACATTGATCAAATATCAATCTTAGATATAAAATAACCCAATGAATGGAAATGGGTTTCAAGAGAATTTTATAAATCATAAACTCATGAATAAAACATTTTATTTCCAAAATAGAAATGTATACAACAATTGGGGTATAAGAATCATCAATCTTGGGAGAAGAATAAACAAACTCTAGATAAGTTAAACATCTGTTTATAGAAGGAAGAGTGTTATTAGAAAAAACATTTCATATGTCATAAAATCATATTGGAGGCATGTGTATACATGAAATGAAAATATAGTGAAAAATAAATTCTATATTTGAAATATTAAAAATACCATCCATACTAAAATTTAGCATGAAATATGAATAACCCAAAGAAAGAATATTTTGTTTGACAGTCCCCTTATCTGTTGTCTAAATGATTACTACACATTATACCCTGAAAAAAAAAAATTTATTCATTATTTAATTAATATAGAACCTATTAAAAATTTATTTGATTCATTACAATTTTATTATCTTCTTTTATTTATATTTTCCTTAGTTATAGTGATTTATTTCATTGTTTGGCAGTTTTTGTTTTCTAGATTTTTTTGGATTGGGTCACTTGTATTCACGTATGTAAGATCAAGTAAAATGGGAATAATTATCTAAAACTGAAATTATAGGTTATTAATGAACATCCAAATGGTTAATTTGTATCAATTTTTTAAATGAAGATGATTTATTAGAAAAAATTTCAATGATAATCATTTTGATTAATTTAGGCAGTTTTCAATCACATTGAACTTGTTCAGTGTTATTATTTTATATTATGTATATTTGTTTGTAATAGAACATAATAAAGGTTACAAAAAAAGTTTAATTCTATTCCCATAATCATAATGGTTTTAGGACCATAGTTAAATGTGGTAATGTAAAATAAGAACTTGTCATCCTTGAAGGAAATAAATAAACACCACACATACAATGTTTTCAAAAAGGAATAAGGAAGAGGTTTGACGATGGATTATTCCATTAACATAATAAAATTAAAGTATATATAATATAAAAGAGTTATTAAGCCACTTTTACTACAGTACGTTAGGAGATAATAAAAAAATAAGCTGAAAACAAATTAAAAATAAAATGGAATAAGATTTTACCTCTTGAACTTATTCTCCAAGAGAACCTCCCTATAAAAATTAGAATTGGGTTTTTCAGATTCAAAAGAATATTGGATTCAGAGGAGGTGCATGAGAGTAATATTTTAATGATAATTTGTAATATTTAAGGATTTTATGGTCTGAGGAGAATATGTGGTGGGGGTGGTATTTATTGGGGTGTAAAGTGGTTTGTTTTGATATTTTTATTAATTAGTTAAACATTTTGGATCAAGACTATGAATATCTGGATCCTTATATAAGAATATATTCAATAATTAATATGAATTTTTTATTATGGTATTACAAAACACACACAATATGTATGACTCAATAATTCATGTATTCATTGAATACCTTAAATTATTGTATTTAAAAATTCAGCAAACATTTAACTCTTACAAAAAAGTACAAAAAAAAATCAGCCAATCCCTTTTTCGATGTGTATAAAACAAAAATGACCTCTATTTTAAAAAAATAGTTCTATATATATGATAAATTTAGTTGAACATATCATTTACTTTGAAAATACAGATTTTAAAATTATAAGTGATTTTAAAAAATGTGGAAAAATTAATTAAGGGCTCATAAAATATATATTATATTCATAATAAAAAATAATAATTTATTAATCTATTATATTAAAGTAAACATTTTTTTGAATCATAATATTAATTAAAAAATAGAAAAAAGCCATTTATATTTTTTAAAAATACAAACACATTATTAATAATTTCTAAAACATTTATTTTCTTATAATATGATATAATTATTTCATATTATCATTTATAAGATGGATAAATTTTAAATATAATATCATAGATTAGGTTACAATTATATTGTATGAATTACTATTCCAAATGGTCATGTTACTATTCTAAGGTATGTGTTACTATTCCATCTAGATAGGTTACTTAATTCCTATAAATTTTACATATTATATTCTATATTTGTGATAATGATATTTTTATTGGGGTCTCCATTCTAGGCATGTGTTTTATACAATATAAAATAATTATAATAATTTAAACCATTTGATTGATAAATATTTCGGTCGATACAGTGTGACAACCTATGGACAAGTAATCCAGATCTTGTTGCATCCTTTGAATATATCAGAATTGCTCATTCAATATCCATAGAAAAATTCATATATATCATGACACACTGTCCATATATGTCAACCATGATAATGAGAAACCCCATAGATATTCCATCCTAGCTCGTGCGATGTACAATAAAAAATTTATCTAGATCATGTGATGCATTTCAATCAAGCCATCATTGGTCATTCGATTGTCTCCACACATAAAATTAACGTTATGTGATGTCCTCATGGAAATAAATCCAGATCATATGACTATATTCATTAATTTTATATAGGAAACCATTAATTACTAAAACATCTTCAAAATAAAATATTCAGATAGTAATATATGTCGGGAATAATGTTATAAAATGTGAAGAATATTCCCCATGACATGATAACATTATTTACTGGATCTATAAAGGAAAACTATTTCTCAAATCCCCGATCAAATAAACTATGATGATTATAATTTCTTCCACAAACATGATATGTATAACGAAATACAATGTCCCATAATAAAATTGGAATCCTCGTTTGTGTGTGTCATACAATTTCTTTAACATTCCAGAAATAGGGATCCAATATATTCCATGGTCTGATCATTATTCATCATCCATCAACAGATTGAGAGGGAAAACATAGTGTATAATCCTCTAATGACTAAATTATATGAAAATTAATCCCAATTATAACTGAGATATATATGACATAATCTTATAGCCTATGATCAAATTGGAATCCAACTTGGTGTATGTCCACCCACATTTCTGACATTCCCAATACCAGGACCCAATCTCTCCCATGGACATATCATTCTGCCTCGTATACCTATAGATCCTGTAATAAACTGGACAATAAGAACATTTATTCCTACTATTACTAGGATATTTATTATTCCTTTATAAATTGGGACCTCATATTATAATCATCCTTAGTGTAAGAACCTCCCCAAGTATCCTACATTTCATCCATTGAGAACCAATCTCCCAACTTTGATGATCATTATAACCCATCTACTGGTGGATTGAGAATGAAATTGTACTATGATAACAATAATTCCTAAAATAACCATGATAATAAGAATGATTCTTAAGGATTAAATATCTAAAAGTAAACCACTTCAATGTACGTACCACCATGTCTCTAAAATTCCAACAATCAGGACCCCACCACCCCTATGGGTTGATCTTCATTTCTCATCAACAAAGAGATTTATAAGGAAACTGAAATATGAGATATATGATTCTGTAATTTCCCATGATACATATAATTCCTTCTTATGTCCCATTATCTATATTAAACATCCAAATATCTCTCTAATAACATTTATCAATCGTACATATATAGTGATACTAATTACATTACATCACTTATTTCTCACATTAACCCTGGATCATATGAGATTATGGATATGAAATGATAATATCAACTAAAACATGAGTATCCACCAGATAAGGTAACCATAGTATGTAATACCAGATTAGTGGAACTATATAATGCCAACTATATATGGTTATCCACCACGAAGATGATCCCGTGTTTATGATTGATCTTTGAAAACTCATATTCCTATTATAAGAAATATACTTAAGACACCTCCATGAAGATCATGTTCGAATACCTAGTGTGAATTTTCCCCCATATATATCATTTCATTATAATTTTAAACTACATGGTTTTTAATAATTTCATGGGTTACGATTCTTTTTATAAATAGGATACATAGAATTCCTCTTAATGACTTAATCTCATCGCTGTAATATTGCTTTCCTCCCGGTATGAAAGGATGGTTTGTATTTAATCATTATATAGATTCAATATTGAAGCATCTTCCCATTTACGTGGATTGGATTAAGGTCCTCTTATATAAACATATGGACTCATTAGCTGATGATCCTTTACACATGGATTTATTCAATAATGGATCAATTTTATAGGGATATCGATATCATCTAGAGATTATTAATATATTCACTAGGGTATCGTAAATCTATAATAGAGTTATGACATAATAACCACCCCCTAAAAGGGTGTGATGGGATCAACTTCCCATAATATTTAACAATATCAGTTCCAAACATCCATTGGGTATGAAATTCATTTGGATATCCTTCCATTGGAAATAAGGTCAGTACCAAGTTATGTATATGGGAACTATTTGGAGAATATATATAATATATATAAAGTTTATGAACCCGACATGAATGATATTACATAAATCAATCCCCCTACAAACAAACTATAAGAAAAATTTGATCCAACCATATAGGTGATTAACATATCTCTTCTTGAATAAAGAGTCCCTATGATGATGATATTTATTTTTTATTAACTGGAAATGATTTTAATATAAGCCTAGTTGATAATGTTGAAATATTATAAACTATAGAATAGTGTGATTAGATCACCTTAGTGATTTTATATAATGATTTAAATGATGGTTCAATATATTCTTGAAATTTTTTTTGGGATTAATTAGTGGTATAACCTAATGAGTTTGAGAATAAAATATTGAGAAGAATATGTGTATTTTAAGAAATATACAATATATTAATGGTTGAAATTATATGTTATGTGTGAACTAAATTAAATTTATTGACTAACTGTAGTATCTCATGAAGTATGAATATACAATACCATATTATTATATGGTTTTTTTTTTCAAATGTAGTTTCATGAAATTGAATATTGTTCATTGTCTCTATAAAAAAAATGATGTCTTATTTGACAGATATTGATAACATATTTAATGAATAAATTAATATCGTTTTGAGTGTGATGAGATGTTTGAAGTTTGTTAGGACCATTGAATAAATAATTTTATGACTATTATGTATTTATATTAAAGTGAAGATATTGGATGTTGTTTTTAATGAAAGGACGTAATTTTGTTTTGAAATATAGAAATTTATATATTATGAATGTATTACATATATAATTTTATTTTAAAAAATCCATTTTAGTGATAAAATGAATAAGTGGTTATATTGATCATTTAATTTAATAAATCAAATTTAGATGGAGAAATTTTATGAGTAAAGAACTAATAAAAAATTATGGTAAGGGATGAAACAAAGAAGTATTTGATTTTAGTCGTAATATATTTTACTGGATATGGGAATTATGTTGAAGAATTTAATATCATAATTATGAAATAATAAACTGATATAAGTATTTATTTAGATGCATTGAAGTGGTTTATTTTTTTAAATAGTTTAGAGTACATTATTAATGATAAATATTATTTTTTTATTCGATTTTAATATCATGAAGACTAAAAATGGAAAATATATATATATATAATCAACTATCCAAGATAAATATGATTATATAGAATGAAATTTAGAAATCTACTGGTCTCCATAGTAGTAAACCTATGATAGAATACTGTTATGTATGAGTAGACTTGTTGATAACATTTTAATGGATGATTATTGTGAACAAAAAAAGGAGTTATTTGATACTATATGAGAATTATATGATGATGATTACTTAAAATTATTATGTATCAGAAACAATAATTTTCGTAAAAATTACTAGAATAAAATTATTGTGTTTTTAGAGAAAAAATAATTAGTTGTTTGATTTAAATATTGTCTCATGTTTTTAAATAGTTATGATACATTTATGTGATGGAAAATAGATTATCAAATAATAAAATTGGTTTTTTTATTTACTATTGAATTTATAATATGTCTTGAATATAAAATGGTACATTATAGAACAATTTTCAGTTAATTTCATGCAACAGAATGGGAATTAAATTATTAAAATGTTAATTATGAATTGAATTTTAGTTTGATAATTTCCCTATGAAAAACCCAGAATGTTACTATGTAATGGTGTCATGGAATGGGATACAATTAATATCATTGATATTTTTGAAATTCTATATGAAAATTAGTTTTATGGATTAATTTTTGAATTGAAATGGAAAAGTTCTCATGATATATACTTATAGAATTACATAATAAAAACTATGTCTGGGCCCTTATAAATGATGTATTTTTAGTAGATCTTGAAATCTCATGAGGCATATTCCATTGGTGGGGAAAAATCACATCTTAATGTAGAAGACACTTTGGGAAACTAAAATAAGAAATGGTTTTCCATAACATCCAAGTGTTCTAAAATAGAACACAATGTTCTATAGCGTAAATGGTATGCAACATCAAGCTTAAATGAATAGATTAAGATTAATATTTAAATATTGCCATTATAACATATCTGTTTGAATAGTGTCTATGAGTATGATTAATAGAAGTAGGAATATATGGTTTATCCATGTTTATATAATTAATTAATTGATTACCAACTAATTATAAATAAAAAATTAAAAACTACTTGAATATAATGGAAGTGTTTGTCATGAACACTATTTTTTGAACTAGAACAAGGTTTTTTATAAATTAAATTCTCCTAGTAAATATTATTAATGAGAATTATAGGTTATGAAATTTATATAATTTTTCTAAATCATGTAATAATTTCGATATGATTCATATATGAAAAAATTAAATTTAAATGATAAAAAGATGTATATTTTTTAAATGAATTTGTTACCTCTTATTCATGGTTGAATTATTATAAACATAAATTTTGAAAATTTTATTAAATATATTTGAATAAATAAAATTATTTTTTTAAATTAAAAAAAAATATATCTTGGTTTATTTTTTTATATTTTTCAGATATGTTACTTATTTTGTTGAATAGTGAAAAAATGATGGATTTTAATTGAAAATATGGTTTTTATCTAAATATATTATTAGGATTAATTACATTTTTATTGTTATTAATGTTTAAATATATAAATTTTATATCATTTAATAAAATTTTATTCATTTTAATAAATTTTAAATTGAATTTTAATATAAAATAATTTCAATATTTTGAATGTTTTCACTTTAATAACATGCTTTCTTATTCCATTGATGGGATTTGTAAAACAAATTATCAAACTTGTTTTTTGAATACTGAATAATTGATTCTATATGTGGTATGATAAGGTTAAAATTAATAAAATAATTCTATTTTTTAGAAAATATGAATAGTAACATTAGTAATCGTTATTATCATTATTAAGGGTTAATCCTGTAATTAAGTGTCAAAATATTAAAATAAATACTAAAATATTGTCCTAAAACATGTACTAATTCTATTTTATGAGTTAGTTTCAACCAAAATAATTCTTGAAACAATTTTATGATAATTTGGAGCCACATGGATTCCATTAAAAAGTTTTTAGTATTTTATTTTAATGAAAACTCAAATATGTCAAGCTTTTTATTTTAAGATAAATATTTTAATATGGGGATACCCAGGTTGTATATTAAATTATAAAGATTATTTTGAAAGATAAAATAGTTATATTCATCATGGTAATTAATTTATTATTTTAGAGAAGATATAAATACCTTAATTTCATGCACAATGATGATGAAGAATTTATTTGATTAACAGAAATATCAAAAAACATATATTAAAAATATAATAATTATTATAATTTGAGTTAATTTGTTTCATACTGAAATTTTATAGATTAATTATTAATTATTATTTATTATTTATTTTTCCCTAATATATATTGTTTTATGACGTTTTTAAAATTAAAATTGTTGAATTGTTCTAAATAGACAATAATGATATTTAAAAAATATTAAATGATATAAAATTACTAAACATAATAAATTCAGCCAAATTATTTTCATAAGTTTAATAATTTCATCAATGATCCATTTATAATTTGTTTATCATTTTATAATAAATTTATGAACCCTAAATGAGTAAGACTCCATTTTTTCAAAGTACGAGTCAATACGGTTAAATAAGGGTTAAAATCAAAAGAAAAGGGTATAACCATGACCTAAAACATATCCAAAAAATTATAGTTTGAATATGATTTTAAAATTATAACTTAAATATAGAATTTTATTTTATTAATAGATATGATTAATTGAAAATGAATTTTATATTATTTAAATCAATGATAGATAAAAAATGTTAGTCCTTTTGTATTTAATATGAGTTATGTTCCCACAAAAGAAAACATAAATATATGAAGAAATGTGAATATATATATTGATCTAAATGAAAATAAATTCATTATATATCTTTTTTATAAATTATATAAATATTTTAAATTCTTCGTTAGTGCTCAAACAATATTTGATAATTTAATATGGAAATAAAAGAATAGATTTTTAAAATATATATTTAGATTTATTTTAATGTCTTAATGTGTAGAGTGTTTTTTATATAGCTGTAATATATATAATTTTTGATTGAATGAATTATACACAAATTATAAATTTTTTGAAGTATTCAATGTTAGATGAAATGAATAGAATCAGATTTTACAATAAAGACATTTTATTGAATTACTATTTTTTATATTAATTAAAAGTCATAAAATATTAAATAATAACAAAGGGGATTAGATATTTCCAAATATATAATCCTATGTTAATTTATAGACCATATGTACATCCTTCTCTTTATAATATCCTTGTTATATTTTAATACATAGATAAATTCTGAAAGATCCCATCACCTTAATTATAAAAAGAAACCTCCTCCCTAATTTATTCATAACACATAAAGAATTTTTTATAAGTAAACCCATGTACATTTTTCTTCTAAAAATACATATTTATGTTTTATATAAACTATTTCCTCAAGAATACCATTCATATTGCTGCTAAGAGGAGATATGCAGAATGTCTTCTGAAGATGAGGTAACCATCCAAACAAACTATTTCAAGATTCTTTCTTTTTATACTTCCTCATCAAAATTTATTTCAATTATAAAGTAATAATTATATTATCAGATATATTCTAATTTGTTTTTTTGTTTATTTGACTTCCATATTCTACCTTTTATACCTCATTAAGAAAACCAAAACATCAATCGTGTGTATGTATGACTTATCGTCTCTACCCCGTGGTGTAATCTATTTTTCATCACCACATTAATTTTATGGGTATAATAATTTTAATAGTGTATATATATAAAAAAATGAAATGAAATTGAATCTGAATATTTTAATATACAATAAAATTCCTTACACCATCCCCATTAATGGGATGATATTTCCCCTCATTTGTATTTATTAAATACCATATATATGACACAAAGTGAATCCTTTTCAACGATAACCATTAAAAATGATTATAAAAATATATTTAATGAATTAATATGATATTTATGACCATAATTTAATTCTTGATATAAAGGAAATATATAATTTTCACAACAACTGGGACCTACATGACTACTCATTCCTGGGAAAATGAAGTAGTTATAAATTGAGAAGAGGGTAATAATGATATATTATTAACAAATGGCTGATACGATTTTCATATATGATATATTATATCACAAATCCTCATATATTCATGGTATTTAATATTTTTAATTTTAATTAACTCATCAATGGGATTTTATCTTGAAAATTACCAATCTGTAAAATTTGTCTCATGATCTCACATTCATTCATGGTTGTTAACTTTCTGATAAAATAGTCAATGTCTAAAAATAAATTTTTATTGAACAATATATGTCATTATTATATCAATGTTCATGTGTTATAGATGTTATTATTTCTTAAACCATATTCTAATTTTACATATGGTTGTCAATTTTGATTTATTAATGAAATATCATTAAATTTGTATCTTTTACTTAATACAGATATTTGATAAGGCATGTTTTTTATGAATTTCAGTCTATTATTTCATAAAAAATTAAAGGTTTTGAAATAAATGATATGTGCTAGGGAATAGTTAATAAAATACCCTTGATTTGTCGATAGTTTCATGGCAAAATATGAGTTGGTAAAATTATTTCCATTTTTAACAAGTATCTTTTAGACTCTCATGTGATGTTCTGGATTGTAGATATGTTGTTGGTAATGCCTAATTGGTTATAACCCACATTGTTTTTAAAATTATTATGAACGGTCATGATGATAGTGGTACATGTTCAAGATATATGATATCAATTAATTAAGAATATCGTTCATTTATAGCTCAATAATTATCATTCACAATATTTTAACTATAAAAAAATTTATGGATGCATTTTGGTTTTATTTTAATGATTGAATTCGATGTGAATTTAATAAATTTACATTCCATATTGATTATTATTATTGATTATTAACACCCTATATTTTATATAACTATTTTTGTGCATTTGAGCTCACCTATTTCTTTATTTTTTATTTTTCCTAAGTCTATATGATGTTGATTATAATTTGGATGAAGGTTTCTGCTAATGGTAAGAATGGTGTTATCATAGAAAAATAATTTTGTTTTTCATGACTAAAAGTTAATTTAAATTTAAAATAATTATCTATTCTACTAATAAAACTAAACTATTTGATCCTTTTTTATTTCAGTATATATGTAAATGTAATAATGTAAGCCTATAACATCGGAAAACTAGGGTCTGGGTCATTACAGTTGGTATCTGATCATGTTTTGGAGAAACCATGAGAACTAGATTAAGGAAAACACCAATTATGAAAAAAAACACAGTGGTTTAGTATGTGTGAAAATGTTATTAATGTAATAATACCTATTCATTTTATGAACATATATTGAAGGGTAAGGTTAAATGTTAGGGTGCACATGATCCTTGAATTTATGTTAATTATGTGTATTTATATAAATTGGAATAAAAAATGAAACACAAGACATAAGCTTTGTGGTTAAATGATTTCATTACTGTTTAATATATTTAAGTTATTCTTTAGGATTATTAAAATAATTTTGGATAATATTAATATACTTTTAGAAATATATGAGAGTACACAGGCTGGGGGAACCCGTCGCATCTAACAAGGTTACAATTATTGAACAACCAACCGATGGGAGATAAGGGTGAAGTGCCTAAAACTATCCTAAATGAATTCTTGGTTAGAATGAAATTTCTTTAGTTAATAGATAACTGTTATTTTCATTTTAGGGGAATATTATCATCAAATATATAACCCTGGGATTGGAAAATGATTTTTTCATTAAGGGATTAATATTAATTCAGTTGATGTTATCAATTTATGGAATCTAATATGTTTAACGTAAAAAGAATATTATGAGGAAGAATTGTTCAATTTTTTTTGCCGTAAAATATTATATTATTCTGTATTAATGGTTATTTTTGTTATTTATGAAAATATTTATCATATGTTGGAGATAATTTTACATAGGTAATTAATTTTTTTAAAGATAATTTATGATCGATTAATGTCATTTGGTACACTTTGTGATCAAATAATTCTGATTTGTGGGTTTCAATATTTTCATTTAATATTTTTTTGGAAGGATCATTGGTTTTTGAATGATATAAGATGAACATTGGGTATTACTATATATCATCATTGGATAATGTTTGTTTTCATCATATAATAGATTATTATTTTTATAAATTATCTTATATTATTGTAACCATTTTGGTTTGGGTTAATGTATAAAATAAAAGGAATATATATTTATACATTTGTGTATTTTTTATTGGTAGAATTTTATTCAAATTCTTCAGGACTGAAAAAATAATTTTCAATACTCATCTTTTGGAAAAAATAAGATATTGTAGCGGAAATTTATTAAAGGATGAAATATTTCATGTCAAATATGTATAAATTTCTTATTTTCATTGTCCAGGTAGTAATATATTTCTTTGAGTATATAAAAAGGGATCTTAAAGTTTAAAAGTTATCTATTTATTTTTCATACTAAGAAAATAATGACTTTTTAACTCATTATAGATGTACAGTTTTAAAATGTTTAGATTTTTAATGACCATGTGACCTGTCACTCTCCGTCAGAACAAGATAGTATATTTCTTTTATATGCCTATATTTTCCAACATGGAACCCCAACATGTGTTATCTCAGATGACCTTCACACATCCCTTTCTATATTTTATTGTGGATGTTTTATTAACCCGGTCTCTAATGTTAGATTTCAATAAAGGTACTTTGAAAAGTAAAACCATAGTTAACAAGATATATTTAAAATTTTGAGGGATTAATTAATTAATGGGGATAATGTAACATTATATGTTTTTTTAAAGGAGTCAAAATGTTATATATTTTACATGATACACCACATCAATCATAAATAAATAACTGAATATTATTATTTAAATATTTCCATTATATCCAATTAATTTGAATGGAAATTTTAAAAAGGATTAATGAAATTATATAAATATGTTTTACACTTTTTAATATAATTAATTCATTTATTATAAATTAATTATAAATATAAATAACCATTGAATATAATATATGTGTTTTTTAAGAACAATTTTTAAAACATGAAAAATGTTTTACCATAATTAATTAGTTTTAGTGATTGATAAGAATAAAATATATATTTTATAATATTAATTAAATATTTAAAATTTCATCGAATATGTTTGATATTCCTAATATAACAATAAATCCAATTTTATTAAAAAATTGAATATTTTATAAAAGGAATTTTAACCCCTTTGAATGTACTAATTTTTTTACAAAGGAATTATGACAGTTTTATTATTTATATTTCCCAAAATAAATTTCTTCTAAGAAATTATAATTTCACAATTTAATTTGTGTAATGTTTTTGTATTTTTCTAAAAAGATTCACTTTTTGATGAGTAGTGAAAAATATTGGAATTTAATTGAAAACATCATTTCCATATAAATAATTTATAAGATGAAATTATATTTTGATTGGTTTTAAATAAAAAATTGATAAATTTTATATCATTTAATACAATTTATCTCTTTTGAATCAATTTTATATTTAATCTTTTTATAAAAACATTTCGTTATTATGAATGTTTTCACATTAAAAACATGTTTACGCATTCCATCAATAGGATTAATTTTAATTTTTTTTCCAATTATGTGTTTTTACATTTAAAAAACGGATTCCATATTTAGAATTACAAGGAATATTTTTTGTTATTATGTCCCTTTTTTGGACAATATGAATAGTAATGTTAATAATTTTTATTAACATGTTTAATGGTAAATCGAGTAATTAGGTGTAAAAATATTATTATAAATATTTAAATTCTAATAGAACGACCTTCTTAATTTTATTTAATGGGGGATTATCCACCAAAACCATCCTTGGTCATATTTTATAAGCTCTTAGAGACACTTGGTTGTCTTGATACCATTTATTGTATTTTATAATGAAGAAATGTTACTGAAGTCATACCTTTAAAAAAAAATATTCTAATAAATGGTTACTAAATGGAAATTATATACAATAAATATTATATTGAAATATAAATTAGTTCTATTCACCATTGTAATTTATTTATAATTATTGGGAAGAAATAATTACTGGAAGACATTCACAATAATGACGTATAAATTGTATAATTAATGGAAATATCAAATAAATGATATTTTAAATATTAAAACAATATAATTGGAGATAATTAATGTCACAAATGAATTTTATATACAATCATTAAATTCAATGGGTATAATAAACGTTTTTTTAAAGATATCATGTTTTATTGATATTTTTGTACAAGTCAATGTAACGAATATTGTCAAAATATAAATTAATAACGTTTATAAATAAATAATATTTTAATTAATGATATATAATTCAAAAAAATATTAAATTAGTCCAAATTATTTTTATATGTTTGAAAATTTCATTGAAGATTCATTTCTATATCGTTTGGTATTTCATAATAATTATATTAATCTTCATTGTGTAATGATCCATTTTTTCACGATAGGAGTGAAAGGGATTAAATAAGTGTTAAAACCAGAAGATAAATTTACATCCTTGAACTAAACATGTAAAAATATTATTTATTAAATATTAATTGACACTTTTCACATTATGATGTAAATTTAGATGATTAATATACAATTTTACTTGATCTTAACAGCTATATTACCTAATTGACATATTTTTTCAAAATATCACTCTATTTGTATTTAATATCATTTATCTGTCTATAAAATAAATAATTTGGATATCAAAAAATTCATATTTTGAGGATAATAAATTTATTTTCATTATAAAACATAATGATTAATTTTTATATAAAATATAATTACCTTAAATAATTTTTAATGATAAAATGGTATAATTTTTTTTAAATAGAAAATAAAATAATGTGTTTTAAAAATATTAATTTTGATATATAATGGATGAGTTAATTTGTATTAATAATATTTTTGATCTATAGGATATATTAGAGAAGTTTAAAAGCAGTATATTCGATTTAAAACATTTTATTGATGTATTTAATGTCAAATTAAATCAATAGTGTCAAATTTGGGAATAATGATATTTAATTGTCCTATTATATGATTAAATTCATTCAAAATAATAAAAATAAGAAATATTTACAAAGGTGGTAATATATGGAAAAAAATCACATACATGGTTAAGGTATAGTCTATATGTATGTCATTTTCATTATAAAATCCATATTATATTTTATGAATTTGATTACTTCTAAATGTACTTGTTGCCACAATTATAAAAAGGAACATATTACCTCATTTATTCGCAACACATTGATACTTATAGCTTGATCAAACCCGGAAATATTTTCCTCAATAGATCATTATTTATCTTCTAGAGGATCGGGTATTTCTAGAATACAAACCATACTGTCCTTAATAGGATATCTATAATAATTACCCTGAAGAAGTGTTAATGATCTTTAACAACGCTTTCAAGTTTATTTCTTCTTCTACTTCCACTTCATGTGTTTTTTCTATTAGAATGTAATAAATATATTATCATATATATGGTGTGATTTAATTATGACTATGGGATAACATTGTTCTATATTTTTTCCTTCTTATGAAAAATAAAATCACAATGCATGCGTAGGTACAACTTACCTTCTCTATGCAGTGGTGTATTCTATTTTTCAGCACCATATTAATTTAATGGGTATAATAATGTAAGTATGGTATATATATATTTATAATTAATATGAGATGATATATATTCTAAAAATTTAAAATAGCATACACTTCTTTATCTTTTATCCATTATTGGAATGATATTGTCGCACATGTATTCGCACAACCAACCATCTTCACGACTTGGTGCAATTTATTATCCATGATCGCCAATCAAGAATGATTAAAAAAATATATAGTAAATAAATTTTATATATATTAACTTAAAATAATTATGGGCATGATGAAACTATATCGTATGAATAAGAACTCAACATACATGATAAATCATTCTTTGGAAAATAAAAAAGATAACACAAGAATCAAGGGTAATAATGAAATATTATTAAACAAATAGTTACAAGAATATCATATATGATATAATATATTTGAATACTATACTTTATTAAATTAACAATAATATTTAAGCTTTTATTGAGGTTGTTAATGAAGTTCCATAAAAAACAAAGGGCAAGGTAATAGATTTTTATCTCACTTATTACAATTGTGAGATAAATGTCATATTCACCACACACTTAATTTTGTTTGTATATACTTACCCATTATGTATATTATAACATTAATACATTAATAATCATGGTAATTAATTAATTATTTTGAATTATATCATCTAAGGGGTTTTAACTATATATTACCAACTGATAGATATTATCTTGCAATCTCACTTTCTTTAGTGATAGTTAAATTTCTCTTAAAATTTCGTAGTCCCGTAATAATTTTTCATTTAGAATTATATTACATTATGATAAAAACATTTTTTTTATAGATGTGATTATTTATTAATTTTTAATCCATTTTTACATAAGTTTTATTTTTTAAAGGTTATTTGATTTATTTGGAAAATATTGAATATTATGTATATTTCACATTATATGAATATTTGAGAAGTAACATTGTTTATGAATGTAAATATATTATTATATATTATTATATATTAGACCTTTAATTTGAATAAGAAAGAAATGAGTAGGGGACTCGTTAATGAAAACCCCCTTCTATGCATCAGTTGTATCGTAGAATTAATTCATATGGACAAACCCTTCATGTTTTAAAGTAGTATGATTTACAATATCTTCTTAATGGTATTGAAAAATGAGATTATGTCTTCCAAGAATAATAGGCCTGTACCCAGAAATTTTTGAACCATTTTATGAATTTTTTTTATCGTATTGGTTCAATTGGAAGTTATACAACATCTATTAATTGCACATTTCATGCATTCAAACCACAATAATTTTCATCCAGGTGATTTCATCTATGAAAAAAATATATGGATTCATTTTTTTTACATTTTCATTATTAAATTTCACGTGACATAAGTTACTTAACATCACATATTGATTATTCCATTTCATTAATAATTGCTTCCACTGTTATTAAACCTTACTATGAATTTTTATCTCATCATATTCTTATGTTTTATTTTTCCCATATTTAGAAGAAGATCATTGTGACTCATATGCACGGTTACACGTAGGGGAATAATGGGGTTCTCATATATGAATAAGGTTTTTATTTTATTTTTAAGATATAATTTGATATTATAATATGTATCTAGTATATTAAGAATATTTAACTATTTTTTCCTTTAGGATGTTATTCATGGAATTTATAAAAAGTTAATAATGTAAGGAATCAGTTTTGAGACACTCGAATTTGGGTAATTACATATTCTATGGAAAAAAAGTTTGTAAGATATTAAACTGTAAGTAGATATACTATATTATGGTTTTATTCATGTAAAATTTCAAGAAACAATTTAGAGTAAATTAAAGTAGTAGAACTAATATAGGTTTAGTTATACAATAGTTAATTCCTATATTTCATAATGGCTAATCATTTATATAATTTTACTATATTCTCGATGTGAAGCAACTGGTGAAACAAGGTTCTTTTCAAACTCAAATATCCATTTCCCCAATACTTATTTATGGGTGTCTAGATGACCATGAATGAGGAAAAATATTCAAAAAGAAATGGTGTTATTGAAGAAGGTTTTTAATTTAAATAAAAATATTAAATACGGACATGTTTGAATAGAGAAAGAGACTTTATATAATGAATTTATGTTGACTAATATGAAATTAATAAGAAATATGGTTCATAAATTGTTTCAATACATTAATAATATAGAACTAGAAAGAATAAATTGAAAAAGATTTGATGAAAATAAAGTGATTAAATCACAACCCAAACAAGATAGATGTATATATCGGGTGGATACTCTATTATTATTAAAATTTATAGTTACTATTATTATATCCGTAGGAGAAAATTAAAAATAAAATAAAAAATTGATTATCAAAAAATCAATGAAAACCATATATTATTTTATCTAATAAACTGACCCCTCATGTGATTATAGAAAATAACTAGTCATTCCATGAATATAGACATTCTATATGAGTGGTGAATATTGAAAAATAATTTATTCCCTATTTTTATGTTCGTTGATGTGAGTGTTGATCTTGAAAAATGTTTTTTTAAATGAAAAAAATAAAAAATGATGTGAACAAATTAATTCAACATTATTAATTAAAACATATAATGTGGTTATTATTAAAGAGGTATCAAATCAATGTTACCTTTGAATAAAATATAATATTTAGTATTTTGAGTAAATAATCCAATGTCTTATTGAGATTTTGAGTTATGAATTTATTTTTTGTATATAGATGAATTTAATTTTTTTAAATATATAGGGATTCCAACTATTTATGTGAAGAATTGTTATATATAGAAATTTTATATACATCATGATCTATTTTCCACCATTACATATTAATTTGAGAGTTATAATAATGTCTTCACATCATGTGTCAAAGGATTAATTATTACAAATACTAATAAATAGAATCTATAGAATAATGGTTATTTGTAAAAAAAATTAAGGAAATTATGGATAATATATTTTTGTAACGAGTGGTATCAGTATTGAAAGAATTTAGATAACGGAATGATTACAAGAGTCTAAAATTCAGATATACTATATTATTATATGATATGATAATCATTTTTGGAATTTTATTTTATAAGGAACGAGTGTATTATTAAGAAGAACCGTAATGTTGTCACGAAAATAACATTAAATTATTTTTAATGGGAGAGTGAAATGATTATGATGATTAAGAAGATGTTCTAAAAAATATTAATGATATCATGGAAATATGAATACATTATTTTTATCAATATAGGACAATTATTATATTGAATAGGAGGACGTTGTAATTAATTTTGAGGAACAAATATAACACATATTAGGATATCTGAGAAGAGGAAGAGGAACATATCAATGAAGTATTCTCTAGAAGTGTTTTAAGTGTGTTATTATTGGGCACTTCATTGATTATTTTATGAAAATAAATGTGGATGATGATTTTGGTGAAGAGGATAATTTTCCAAGTACATCCTCAAAAGGTAGTTCTTATAAATTCTAGGATTCAATGTTGTTTTCAAAAGAGAAAAAATAAATTTCTCTAAACCCATGAAGTTCTATTTCTTACCAATTATTGATGAAGGTGACTATAACGAGTGAATAAAAAAATGAAATATTGAAAGATTTTATTTATTTTAAATACGTTATGAGTATAATTGCATGATATTAATGTTGTTTATAGATATTATAACGTGATTTGAAATATATGAATTCATTGAATAAAATGCAGAGCTCATAATGAGTAGATAAGAAAATTTTTTTATTCACACTTATATAATATGTAGTTTTCATTATTGGAATATCAAATAAAGGATATAATATATACAAAGACTCTAGTTTTTGGGTTATATGATCCAATGAGATGTTAACCAAAAAAAGGAGATGATTTATAAGAAAACCTTCTAATATATAGAAGTGGATCATTAGTGTGTCTCCCTACACATATATATATATATGATACCCCACCCATAATTTATGGATATTCTATATTAATATCCAAAATATATTTGATATGAATAATGAATTTTTATTTCCATGCAGAAATAATTGCACTATAATTTATATGATTTCATATAATTTAAATTTTAAAAAAGTGTTGAAATATAAAAGTATTTGAATGCCTTGGATACGAAGGATAATATTCATTTTAATGATTGAAATGATTTTTCTCAAACATAAAACATAAATAATCATATATATATATATATATATGTATTATTTGATTTAAAAAATTGATATCCATGATGAATATAGGAGATAATTTTAGAATTTTAAATCCAATCTCCTAGAATATGGTATTCTGAAACTACATCAGATGGTTTGGTAATATCATGAAATTCATAATGAAATAGAATAAAAAATTTGGATTAATGATGAGGGTTATTTTTCAATCATAATAAAAAAATTACAAATTATTAAAAAGAAGAAAAAATGAAAATGTTATAACATTCCATTTTCAAAGACATATTTATTTTTGAATTATTTTAGGTGTTCATTACAAACTAGATAAATTCCAAAGAATTTCAATTATTAGATATATTGAGTGGGAGGGTAATAATATAATATTAATGGATAGAGAAATCTAAATTATAAGGGAAGATTTACATATCCAAGGTGGATGAATAAATGAACAAGTTATTTTTGAAATTTTTGGCTGATCGTGGTGTACATATTAATTTAAGTAATATTATATAATATGGGTTGACCTTTAATTTGAACATTTTCAAAAAATTTGATTACTAAAAAATTCTCGGTTATGTGAATTTTATTATCAAACTATTGTGTCATTTTAGATAGTTTCATGAGTTTGATTATTTATAAAATAATCTCTGATATGGTAATCTATAAAGTGTAGTGGACAAGGAGTTTCTAACTAATACGGTAGCTTAAATTGAGTGGAAGCTCATCGAAAAATTATATATGAAGTGAGGAATTCCTACTAATCTTGGTTAATCATTTTATTTCATAATATGATGTTCAATAAGAGGTGACTAATTTAAAATTATATTATATTAATATCCTAAGAGGAATATCAACATTGGTATCTGATACAACCCAAAATATCTCATCATATCACTCAACCTAGTCTGAGGAACATTCATAACAGTGGGATTCAATTTATTTCAAGTAGGATAATTTTAATATATTGGGAAAAACATTAGGTATGGGTTAATAACACCATAACCGCCGATAAAAATTTATTTCTTATTTTTAGAAATTTTTTAGCTAAATTCACCATACTAGCATCCAGGAGTATGTACCTATACATGGAAATCACCTTGTAAATCTTATGTGTGCCATGTCACTACTGAAAAAATTACTATTTGTAATGGGGTATTTGCTACGGGATCTGACCCCATTGCAAATAATTTAGTATATGAATATATTTGTGAAGGGACAGGATTTCCAATAATAATTAATTCTATTAACTTATAATTTTAAATGAGAAATCAATTCCATCCCATATACCTTTTGGGTGATTTCCTTCTATACTGCGAGAAATGTAATGTGGGATGTAATTGATTTCCCTTGACAAATATTTGTTTATATCATCGAAATATTTATTATTATGTGGGGTATTTGTGATGAGATTCATTATAAGTATAAATTATTTGTGATGAGTCATGTTGCTAATAACCATTTATTTATCTATCCGAGTAATGTGTGACCTTTTTCATGAAAAAATTCTTTTATATATTTTCCTTATCAATTTATGTTTGGTGATATTTGAGACAGAACCAATCATAAATAGTAGAATTTGAAATGGAAATTCAGTATCAAATAGTATGCCACAAATAATCTACCCTATATTTCTGTCCCCTAAAAGAATTTTCCATTAATAAATCCCATCAACACTCAACACTCTCTTCAGACATCATATTGATTTCTTTCTATCATCTGACTCTCCAAAAAAATTCACAATGATTTCATGCTGTTAGAAACTTATTTCTCTGTTAATTTTATAAAAGAGTTATTTTTAGGTACATATTTGAATAAGTCTAATTGTCAATTTAATTTATTTTATATTTGGAATTATTTTCAATTATTAATTCCAATTAGAAATTGTTTCTTGTACTTTGATGTTATCATTATTAATTGTAAATAATTGACTAATAATGATTAATTTTTACTTTAAATAGAAAATAAATATTAATAATCAGTAATTAATTATTGATAAATAGTAAAATTTTAAAATAATTGTTTATAATTACTATTAATTTGTGTGAATTAAGAATAAATTTATGTAAATAGTTATAAATTGGAATAATAAAAAATTCGCTGAAATTTGGTTATATTATATGTAATTTGTAATAACTATCAGAGATTTTTAATAGATATCAGTAAATAAAAAAAAATTAGTTGTAATTACAAAAGAAATTATAGGTAAATAAATTTAAATATTCAAAATTTTCATTAAAAATGGTAATTAGTAAAAATGAGCCTAATTAGTAATTTTTTCGGTAAATATTATCTTTATTGACAATTAAAAAATAGTGATAATTGGTAAATATTTATAGATAATAATTAAAAATTGACCATAATTGAAGGTTTTTAGTGACAATTAATTAACAGTTAATAAATATTACCTGAAGTTAGTTGTAATTATAAAAAATTAGTCAAAAAAATTAGTAATTTTTTTAATTAAGAAAATTAAGATGTAAATAGCTATAATTATCAAAAAAATAATAAATTACCAAAAAATAGTGGTAATTAATTGTAATTATTAGTAATTAGAAATTTATAACAAAAATTAGCACTCATTGTTAAACATTTGCAGCAATTGGCATTAATTAGTTAAAATTAGTATATATTACATGAAATTATTAAAAAACATAAGAAATTAGTAGTAATTAGAAAAGGATAGCTTCAATTAGAGGTATTTATTAAATCTTATAGGTAATTAATGTAATTATTAATAATTAGTAAAAAATAATTTTAATTAGAGATAAATGGTAAAAGATAGAGGTAATTATAGATACACATTAAAAATTACTAAAAATCAGTGCAATTTGTACAAATTATATATAACTTTTTGGAATTATAAAAAAGTTTAAATTTGTAGTAATTAGAAAAAAATAGTAAAAAATTATGTTAATTAAGGATAATTTGAAATATTTATTCAAAATTAATGAAAATTACTGGAAATTTGTTAAAAATAGTCACAAAAACATTTTTTTAGAAATGAACTTTAAATGGTAAAAATTAGTTGTAATTATACAAAATTAGTAGTAATTATTAATAAATAAATATAATTAATAATTACTAAAAAAATTAGTTATATTTTATAATAAATGTTATTAATTTACAATAATTTGAAATTATTGTGAAAATTTTGTAATAAATAAGATCAATTAGTAATTATTATAAATAATTAGAAATAATTAACAATTAATATTATTAATTGAGAATAATTATTATTAATTGAAAATAATTATTAATATTTAACGAAAATTTGGGATAAATTACAAAAAATAGTTATAATTATAAAAAATTAGTAACAGTTCTCAACAATTATTTATAATTAATAATAATTAGTTAAATTTACCAATAATTATTCATAATTACCCATAATTAGTTTCAATTTCCAATAATACAACATAATTAGTCATAATTAATAATAATAAACCATAATAAACCATAACACTAAAAAATTATCAATATTTAACCATAGTTACCCTTAATTACTAATGATTAACCAATAAAGGGGAATTAGTGATGTGTATAACAATATAGAGGGGTGTTTTCTAATCGAGCCTAATAGAGTGGTATTTATTTGAAATAGAAGGTTGACTAAGGGGTTTGATGGAAGCATTGTGTGTTAGAAATGAAGGTGATAATGGTGTGAATGAATTATGATGCCCTATTGTTCATAAAATTAAAAGGACATTAAATTATGGGGACGATTGATAATAATGGAATATTAAGTAGATGTTATATATAACAATAACATGACTAGTGGTTGTTATTAACTCCTTTTGATCCATCTATCATCGTCAAAAAATAATTTCGACCCGAAAAGATAATCTATATTCATGTTTATCGATAAATCATTATTTTCCCATTATGGGAGATTGAACCAAAAAGTGAAAAACCACTAAATGGGTATGTGTTATCTCTTGCAAATCATTCCTCATCCATCAATCATAGGTTTACCCAAGAAATCATCTCATCCAATCAGTTTAAACAGAGTTGAACCATTATGCATTCCGTCTAAATGTAGTAATCATGAGAAAATAGAAACAATTTGAATAAAATTATGGTAATTAATGGTTCTTAGTTAAAAAATATCTCTAACTATAAAAAAACATTAAATTAGTGAAAATATGTTTAAAAGGTTAATATAACTACAATTATATTTACTTATTTGTACCTTTTAAAAAATAAAGTAATTTAGTTTTAATTATTAAAAATAGTTTGTAGATAGTAGAGGATGAGGATAACTGTGATAATTATTTCTAAAATATTTCTATTTAATATTTTTTATATTAAATAATTTATAATATTTAGTGGTATATACATTTATTTTTTGATTTTTGGTAATATTGAAAACAATTTTTTGAAATATTAAATTTTTTTCTTTTTTTGAATCATCAACTCTTTCCATCAAGTTATTCATAATAAATTATTTTTATTACTAAATTTTATAATAATACATTATAAGTGAGTGAAAATTAATTTTTATTATAATAATATAATTGGATAAACCATCGCATGATTCTAAATTGTTACATTGTAAATCATATATATGTTCATGATTTTAATGATTTTATATCATTTTCATCATAAAAATGTGATTTTTTAAAAATGTACATTTATGTGTCCATGTTTGATATGTGACTTCTGGCGATTTGAAAAATTTGATTATGTTGTGATCAACCATTGTGTTTTTTTAATGGATTATTATTTTCATTATCAATATGGTCAACATAGTTATAGGGAAGATTCTAATAATTTTCTTCTATATCAATAATTGTTCCAGAAATAGGTATATCGTGTTTCCTACTCATTTAAAAATACATATTCATCAAATGATTAATCAACACCTATGTAAAAACCATTTTGATTTTATGAGTTTTTAATGACTTTCGTGGGGGACATATATCCTGGTTTAAGGATAAGAAAATTAGATGTTGTTCCAAATCTATGAGTTCATAATGTTTATAAAATTTTACAAAATACATCCATTGATGTTGATAAAATATCCATAAAACTTGTTGTCATTATTGATTCTAAGAAATCACAAAAATGTTGTTTAATTTTAATTGATTCAATTAATTTATAAGTTAAATAAGTTTTTCAGTAGTGGTGTGTGTTCAAATTATGTTGTTATGAAATAGAATTTTCATTCAATGTTTTATTAACGTGGATAATTAGTGACTTCCCACATATGAAATATCATCTAGATGAGTACACGTGGTCGTAAATCAAGTATGTACTCTATGTTGGAAATATAAAAAAGTATTCTATTCAATGGAATACCACCAATTTATTTTACATTTATTGTAATTTTTTCCGATGTATCATCATTTATGATGGTATAGAAATAATTATTGTAAATATAAAATTGATTTATTTGGATGCACAACCATGATATCATCTATTTCTTAAAAATATATTGTCTCTTGAGAACATCCTAATATTCTTGAACTAACTATAAACTAATAAAATATATTTCCATTGGAAGAAGATTAAAATTTGATAAAATGATATATTTTTTCAGATCATCCATAGTGGATTGATTTTTGGAATGTCACATATTGGAATTCATGTATACTGAAAATATCTATTTGGATAATATATTTTATATATTATTTGAAATTAATTGAATGAAAAAAAGTTAATCCAAATGCATGATTATATCTTTCCTAAATTTATTGGAGATGAGAACATGATATTTTTGGAAATAAGAGATCACATAACATAAAAAAATCATATTATATAGTTTCTGAATAAAATAGTATATTATTTTCTTATTATATTATATATCTATGGCTATAATATGGTTAGGCTTCCAATTTTACTATATTTTTCACAAATGGTAATATTACACGATTAACAATTCATGATTCTAATGTCATATTGAAAAGGAATTAGCCAATTAGAGTTAATGGTTTGTTGAATTATTGTATTTGGTAATAAATAACAAAAATATCATATTTTGTCGATACATTTGTGTTGTAACAGTATACTATGAGTCACTTTGTAGAATACAAAAATAATTTCTTTCAATTTTATATAAATACGAAAAATCCTCCATATTTCATTAATTCAATAAAATATTTAATGTCACATTTTCTATATGAAATATGGTGTAAATGGTTAATATAGTTATGATGGATGTACACATAATATATATTTCTAGAAAAAAATATGAAAGGGGTATACAACAATGTATTAGGTGATGGGTCAGTTGAAGAAGCTCGTTTTGAGGGGAAATTTATTTTTTTATTCATTCATTTACAACCTGAATCTCATTAAAAACATAACAGATTGGTCCGTAATGAGGTGAATGTTTTTTATTCAGTGGAAAATAAATTTTTATTTTTTGTTCATTATGTATATGGATTTGATGATGTTAATGAAGGTAAAATTTTAGACGATGAACATCACAAGGCTCATGCATATGATCTTCTAATATGTGTATAAATGACATGAATTATAAAATGAGTGCTACATTCACATATTCATTATATTTAATTCAATTTAAATAAATATTATTAAATTCTCAGATTATATGATGATCATATAAAGAATAATTTTCAACAAACTACACCGAAAACACTAGAATAATTCCATCAACATAATTTATAACACATGTTTTAATGATTTTTATTGTGAATTAATATAGCTTAATATATAATAACAGTTTATTATCTACTATATTGATAATTGTTTTGTAATTCTTCATCTATCACACCATAAACATAAAATTGATAAATTATTTTCTTCATTGAGTATCACTCTTTCCAGAATGGTAAAATGTTATTATTCATATGTGGTGAATGGTTTCCAATTTCGTATTTGTGAATATATTGAATATGGAATCATTTAATAGAGGGTTTTTCTTGAGAATCTCGCATATTAAGGAATGTGATATAAATCTCAATGTGATTGTGGATGAAATAATTGAGGTGTGTTATTTGGGAATGAATTTCTTAATGATGCTTAAATGAGATTGGTTTGATACAATTTGATGATAGTTTGTTCATCCACTCAATGAAAATTAAAACATTATATATAAAATCATTATTTATATATATTAACACTTTTTGTTCAATAAATAGGAACATAAAATTTAATAACCAAATTATTATTTTTTCATTAATATATTTAACATACTTGTGGACCCTTATAAAATTAGAATCACACGAAAAACAATTTTTGGAAGGAGATTGTGGATCGGCTGAAGGGAAATTGATTGAAATTTTTCAAGAGACTACTCCATATAAATATTTTTAATTAAGTGAAGCAATTACCTATGTTAAAACATCAATGTACCTGATTGATGGTGACAATGATATTAACGTTGAAACAAATTAATTTGAAATATAAATAATTTTTAAAGATTGAGATCCAATAGAAATCAATGATAATGATGAGTAATATGAAGATATAAACATCATTGAAAATGAATATGTCGATGAAGATGAATAACTACAAAGTTACATAGTAGTTAGAGTCATAAGTAATATATAATACACTTTTCAATTATTCAATGATATCCTTATTTTTATGATTCATATGGATGTCAGTTATTTCAGAGAGATGTTATTAGTCCACTAGGATGTTGTTGTTTTTTTATTAGCTTGATGTTTCATCATCTAACTTACATGTTGGTTCCAGTTCATTGACAAATATTATGGTTTTTGGTCTTGTAATTTTGATGATTTTTACCGAATTTTACAAAACATCCGTATATTGATTTTGATCCACATATATAGTGGTATCTTAAGTTGTGTAAATTTTTTAATTTTCATTAAATTAATTATAAACTAATTTTTTATTATTTATTTTTTCCATTTTTTTTCACATATTACTATTGGACTGGGGAATTTGATTATATAAAATTATCTTTGTAGACCCTATGAGTTATGGGATTATATTCCAATTGATCTTTGTTATCCAATGATTGATCAATGTTTGGTATATAAATAAATATTGTATATTTCAACATTTATTTAATTTTTAACATTATATAATCAATTATTCACATGGTTTATGGTATTTCATTCATGATTACTTGACATACTCTATATGGGAGACAATGCAAATCCTTTTTCATTATCTTTTTCATAATTTTTTCCAAATTTGAGGAATAGATCAATTGAGATGGGTAGATACAATGTTTTCGACCATTCTTGATGGACCCATAAGACTAATTAAATATAATCATCGTTTTCGGATGAATTTATACCCTACATGATTAGGGAAAGATTTCATATGATATTTTCAGCAGGTCAGTAGAACATGTGGATGAAGGTTGTCAAATAGTGAGTTGGTTGTTTTATATTTAAAACTCATCAATGAAATGTGGTAAATAATTTTGATTAATAATTATTATATAAATTAAATTTATAGTGACTATTTTATATTCACATGGGAAGTTTAGAAATATAATGTGACAAAGATTCATTTGTTCAAGGAGATGTACAGTAATTGTACCATTAGAGACATTACAAGTTGATGATAGTGATATATTATGGTTTATATAGTCTTTCATTTGTTTTTAAAATTAATATAAAACAAAAATTTTGAAAATTTAAATTTCTAATTGAATATCATGGAGACATATGAGTCTATAACATCTCACGCACATGATATGTGTCAAACCGTGACTGGTGATTGAGATACCAATACATGAGGATTTGATGAGGAAGAATGGATGTATGTTACTCAACATACTATCACAAAAAGTCATGTGGTTCGTATCAGTTTCAGATTGATGTCCTCTAGTAATTATGGGATTATTATAGTGTTTCCATCAAATTTATAGGGATCTGACAAATAGTTATTATCATCCTCTTAAAAGTATAAGAAATTTTTTTTTGCTCATAATGAGAGTATAATTACCCCAAATAGGGAGTGTGTGGATATTTATAACTATTATTAGTAGAGGTAAGATATTCATTTACATTAGGAGTACCAAGAGGAGAAAAATAAAAAATGGAAGGATAGATATAAGTATCCAATGATAGAGTACATGTGATGACAATTGCATTCTATAGGGTTGGAGTTCCCTATACCCGGTCTATTGTGTGACACACCAATTCTACTGTGACATAATATTTTCAAAACCCTTATATGGGGAGTCATTAATAAACATATCATGTGTAATACTGTTATTAATATATATATTTTTTTATATTTGTTTTTTTAATTTTTATTATTTGTTTTTATTATTAATGTTTTTATGTTTATTTATTTTTCATTTTATTCGTGAAAGAATTCAATATCATTTCTATATGATCTATTTTAGTAGATGTCGAATACAGTTGGAAGCAGTCTATTTATATGGATAATAAAATATGTTTCTAATAAAAATCATTATATATATATATCTGAATAAAATTTTCAGTGGAATATTTTCCAACCATAAAAAATATATTCTAGTCATGGGCCATCATAGAAAACAAATTTTATATTCCATTTTCTACCATGGGGAAATAGAAATGTGATCCCATCACTGTTGAATATTTATAATGATGTTTCAACATAGAATCCCTAACAATAATAATAGAACTTCCAGTTGTGTAAAATTTTTTCGTTTCATTTTTTCAATCCATCATGGGGAAACTTCTTTTTATTTGGTCATATCCTAATTAATCATTGATTTTTATATCAATATAATGATGTTTTAAAATAAATCACTTCCGATGTGACACCCCTTCTTTATGATGTACTAATATATTAAGAATATCATCTTCTATTAGAGAAAATCTATGATTCATATTTAAAATACCCATAACAATTGAATGATTAATGGGAATATTATAAATATTAGTGGTATATATACATTTCATGGGAAAACTTTATTTTTTTGGTTTAAAGTGATTTTACACTTTAATCATTCGCAATTATTAGATATTTTTAATTCAATAGTAGCAATATTTTCAAATTTTGAAATAAAAAACCATTTAATAAATTGATGAATATTTATGTTTTATACAAAGGGAATAATTCCATTATTAGGTATTTATAAAAAAATATACCAAATTAATTAATTTTCAATACTTTGAAAATATTTGAAAAATATTAAATCATTTATGATGGAATTATTAAAGATAATGTTAAAAAATTGAAAATATATTGAACCTGGTATTAAGATGTGATGATTTAGAAAAGCATATCATTGATAACTACTTCTAAATAGAGAAATAAATTGTTTAAAATATCAATTGTTATGAAGAAAATTTAAAATATTCTAAAATTGAAAAAAAAATGCATGAGATTCTTTATTAAAAGGATTTCACATAAAACATAAAATATAGAAGGTTTTGGGGAATGTTTTCCATGACGAGTTATGTAATTATTTAATTAATTACGATATGATTAAATATACAAAATAAAATAAAATCTAATGATGAAATGGAATTTGAATATATGAGAAAACTAAAATTTTAGTATGGATAGATTCATTATTGTAGTTGCAAAAACCAATATTTTTATCATTGGAATGTTCAAATTTTATAATTCTTGAATATTTAATAATGTATTATAAATCAAAAGAAACACGTGATGAGAACAAAAATATATACTAATATTGTCATTAAATTTATAGAATAAAAATTTCTATAGGAATTGAAAATATTATAAGGTGATAAAATTAGAAAATAAGATAACTAAAATATGAATATTTGAACAAGGTCAATCCCCCAGAATAACAACACTCTAGGAAGAAAAGTATAAAAAATTTAATATTAGAAATAAAATCTTAATCATAAAAATATAAATATATATATCCTTAATATAAAATAAAATTTAATTATTGATGAATGAACCATGATGGGTTTATAGAAGGTAGGGTTCCCATATGACAATTATAGATCATACTATTGTAATTTAAATATTACCACTATAATAGTAACATAACCATCAGAAAAGTTAACTAACCTTTTGAAAAATTAACCAAAACCTTATAATTGTATCCTAGTTTTTGAAATTGGAAAATATTATTATTTTGAAATACAATAATGTTAAAATCATGAAGTGAAATGGCATCTCATGGGGTTAAATTATTGAAGGATAAGGGAATTTCTTCAGACATTTTCAAAATAATAAAATAGAAGATAAAAAAACAAGAATACAAAACAATTTTTGTAACACCCCAAACATCCACAGTACGGTTCTCTTTGAATAACACAACAGCGTGTGTTGTCCGTGACTTCGAGTTCTAACACACACCACAACCAATCAAACTAGCCGTTATCAATAGTAATACCCAATTTTTAAAATTTTATTAAATTTATCTTTCAAAATAGACTTAATTTTTATATTCGGTATATCGAAATTAGATTAGGGTGAATTTTTTGTGCTTTTCTGATAACTTTCATATTTTGATGAATAGTGAAAATTACTAAATTTTAATTAAAAACAAATTTTTTAATAGAAATAATTAATAGTGATAAATTATGAATTTGAATGATTCTAAAGTATAATTAGATTATATTTTTACCATTTAATCCAATTTTAGTCATTGGACATAATTTCTCATTTAAACTAGACATAAGAAAGTGCCAATCTTTTGATAGTAATTGTTTCTTAAAAACACTCTTTTTGACAACATGAATTATTTTTAAATTAATTTCTGCCACTTTTGTGTTTTGAATTTAGAAAAATGGATTCCATATTTGGAATTACGATTTAAAATTTTTCTAAATAAGTAACTTTTATTTTCAGACATTTTGAATAATTACTTCGGTAAATATTTAAATTACCATGGATAAATGGTAAATTCGGTAAATAAGGATAAAAAATAATATTATTATAATACTAAATTACACTAAAATGTGTCCTAACCCTATTGGTTGATACATGTCTGGCCATGGGAACCTTTGGGTCGATTTTGGGACCCCATGGAGCCACTTGTAAGTGTTAATGACACTTTATATTAATTAAGTTAATGTAAATACAAAAATAGAATAGGCATATATCTTATAGAAAAATAAATTTACATAGGGTTTTATATGTTATAATGTTGAATATAAATTTTCATTATAAATTTAAATTATTTAATACATAATGGTATTTTATTTTTAAGTTTTATAAATTTAATAATTAAATTAATTTATGACACAATAATGATGCAATATTTTTTTATTAATGAACGAATCAAATAATTGGTATTATAAATAATGAAATAAATATAATTTTAATATTTTGATTCCATAAACTAACTTTATAGGTCAATATGATATTTTATGATTTCTTAAATGAATTTTGTACGTATTAATTATGTTTTTAAGACTTTAACATAAATTAATTTTTAAATAGTGTCAAAATTGACATAAATGATTGTTTAAAACAAATATTATATTATTAATAGATATTCTATTCATAAAAATCAATGGTTCGGACAAAGGACTTATATAATGATAGGTGTGTCATTAATAGACCACTTTGGGGTCTCTTGGAAGTATATATTATGTTTAATAACTATACAATATAAAAATACAAAGAGACATGGTAAATGTCAAAATATTTAACTAAGAGTTAAATCAAAATGATACAGTTAATATGGTGACCCAAACCTGTCTAAAACCTATTGGTTGAGTGGTTTTCGACCTATCTCCTCCTTAAAATTTTAACAATACACTTTTGATCCATTAGAAACCGAATATGAATTTATTATAAAATAATATTTCTAGCTTTTCCTAAGATGCCTCTCACCCCTCTTATAAAATGACACTCCCCCTTATCACTAATTCACACCCTCAAAGCCTATTTGGTCGGCCAAACTCTTCCCAAATACCCTATAAACTCTCCTAAATTCATCCTAGAGGCCTTACTTTAGTCATAAATCCATTTTAAGGATCCATTTTGATCACATCTAAAGGAAGAATCTGAAGAAGAGATAATGTTTTCACCAACCTCTTTCATGTTCCTTTCTTCATCCGCTTATTCTTTATTTGTTATTTCCATTCTAAAATAATAAATCAATTATCTTCTATATAATGTGATGTTATTATAAATATGTTACAACCATATTCAGTATTCTATCCATCCTTTGAATGACATGTCACAATATGTGCGTACGTACTACTTACCGTCTCCACGTCGTGGTGTAATTGTTATTCAAAAAATTATTATTTGGATGGGTATGATAATGAATATAACATTATAATTATTCCGTATATATATGATATACCATCCAATTATATATGATTTTAATATCAAAATAGTGATATTGTCTATCGTGCGTACGTAAGGACTACTGTCTCCACGAACGCGATGAGATTCCTTCCACATCACATCCATTCAATAATTATTCTCATTTTATTATTAAAAATAATGTTTAAGGACTTGATATCATTTTGGATATGTATATGATAAAACATATCCATAACAAACAAGACTTATTTAATAAAACATGTAAAAGAAAATGAGTAAGTTAACACCCGAAATGATAATAATACTAAGATATTAGTAACAAAGCAATATTAAAAGATCATATATGATATAATATTAATTTATATGATTCTTGAATAATTTAATAACAATTATTTCACCATTTTACAGGAGGTTAACCTACCCTCGACCAAGGAAAAGTCAAGGTAAGGGTTTATTTCACAATCTCTTCATTATCTGAGGTTGTTTATACGTAATTATCTACGGGGACCTCTTTATCATCCAGATCCATGTTTCTTAAAAATTTATTTCAAAACATTCTTACTATTTTAAAGACTATGGATTAAATTCATTTATACACTTCATTGCCTTTTTATAAGATGTTTATAAGGGAATATTTTTTTCATTTTCCAAACAAGTTCCTTTTTAACTTTTTCGACCGAATTAAGGTAAGAATGAATTTTTTTAACTTATACAACATGTGTGTCTATTTTGCACCATTATTACATCATCAAATCTTCCCTTACAAGATTATAATAATATTTTCAAAATAAATTTTTTCTTTATAATTATGTGACTCTTAAATAATTTCAAAATAGAAAGCGATATTTCTCTATAAAGGATTTTGATTTCATCTATGTCAACATCCTTTGATGGATTTTAAGTTTATTTAAAGTTGATTTATTATGATACGAAAAATTCATATCGTATTGAAGTTTTTTTGATATTTTTGACTGTGGATGTGCTATTTTTATTCCATTAATGGTTTTTGGTTAACGTATTGACATTTCATATGCTATTTTTAATACGAATGTTTATGACATGTTTAAAACTATTCATATGAGGAATGCATTGGACTTAGAAAGTGACAGGTGGAGCCCACTATAGATCCTCGATTCATTGGTAGTTCTCAAGAGACCACTTGACGTGGAATTGGCCGTGACCCTTTCTGAATTTGATATATGGTTTTGGCTGTGGCCTTAATTATATTTAGAGGTCTTGGTCGAGGCCTTGACAAAATTTTTTAGAATGTCGGGCATTATACATTCCCTCATTTTGGAAATAATATTTTTGGTTCATGTGGTCATTAAACTAGTAGAATACCCATGATTATGTTTTATTATGGCATTATTTACTCAGCTCATATTCTTTCCATAAAAGTATTCATGTTTATTATTGTTAAATACATGTGGTTTGAATTATTCTTCATGCTTAATATTTATATTATATTCCATTGTATTGTTTACACTTACTTATCGTATGAGCTCACACCTTTCTATGTTTTATTTATCCAAGGATTCCAACAAATGTATTATGATTGATATGCAGGGTTAAACTAAAGGGAATAATGGCATTATCAAAGAACAATTTACGCTGTGTTTTATGTTTGAAATTGTAATGTAATGTTTTTGGATGTAGTCTATTTTCCAAAACTTCTAAACAGATCGGTCCTTTGGGACTTGATTCCTTGTAATCATGCCAATGTAGTAAAATAATGCACCGACTCTAGGTAACTGGGGTCGGTGAGTTATAATTGTTATCAGGGGATGATTAGTACAAACCATGGAAATAAGATTTAGATAAACTCTTATTAGAGAACATAGACCTAAGATGGACTTTGAGGATTAGTATAGAAGAACATCCATGAATTTTGGTATTGTAGATATTTTTTGTGTTTTCTAGGAAATACATCCCTGTCTGGATACGAGAAGGTAGAGGCGGCTTGGGCACAGATGTACCTAGGGGTAAAACCAGAAAACACCACTTTGAGTTAGACTCGAACGGGAACTGGTGCATGACCACGAGCCTTGCTACACTCTTTGTTACAACACTCCAGAGGGATATTCTTAGGGTAATTAACATTTTAATTACAAGCCATTATAAAAATTTAGGATTGAATACCTCCTCCAAGAAAACATTTTTATGATTATATCCAGAAACTGTTCAATTTATGTTAGGTATTTTACATTTTTGGAATTATGAATTGTGATTCATAAACTCACCTTGTGTATTCCATTGTTTATAAATTGTGCCCAGTAGAAATAATGTGAACTCTAGCAATACGTATGATCTAAAGAGTAAGAAGGATCATATCTTTCAGGGTATTAATCCCACATTTAGAAGGGAAATTTTCTCCCATGTTTTCTCAACATATGAAGAAATAGTATCATGTGTTAATAAGATAAGTAATGAATTCTTTGAGTCCTATTTCATTGAAGGGAAGAAATAGAATGAAAGGATAGAAGAGAGAAATGTGGATAAAGGGAATAGGGAAAAGAAGAATTTTCCCACATGTGATAATGATGGGGAGAATCACCGTAGAACTTGCCTAAAGGGAATTGGAGTTTCTTATAAGTGTGGAGAAAAAGGACACCAAGTATGTGACTTCAAAGTTAAGAAAAAGGTTTCAAATGTACAATGCTTCATTTTCAAGGAGTTGGGACACTATGCAAACCAATTTTCAAATCGTCAGAGTATTCCCCAAACGATGTTATTAGATAATAATCATGTTATGATATAACCACAGATGGGGAGGAATTATTAGATTTCATATGTTGTTATTGATGAATTATGTCATTTGAGTGTTTTATCAACGTTGTACTGGTTATAATAATTATGGAGTATATAAGGATTTTACTACAGTACTATTTCATTAAGGACTTTAGATTGTGTGGAACCATGAAAAGTGACTCAATAGTAGGTTGAATTTTTGGAAAATATATGGTTAAGAGAAAGATAAATCATAATATTGTTATGAGACCAAGGTAGTGATTTTGGAATATTACATGACTGATATGGATAAATTATATTGGATATTCTTGACTCCCTTGAAACTGATTAATGATTTGAATATTTCTATAATTGTTGGAGTAAACAAAATTTTTGGTTAGATGAAGTTTATACAGTATTTTTAAGTAATAAGGGATCATGAATGTAATCAATAAGGTTTTATGGTAATTCAGGATGTTTCAGTGTTTTAAAAGAATATATGATGACGGTTTTCACATGTTATTATGTGGAAAAAAAGAACCTTCATTGTTTTTACCTTCCTTATAAATTTTGGACTGTTAGTTTGTACAGAATTATTTTGGGAAATTCTAGTTTGAGATAATTTTTGGATTTCCATAAAAGGACAACGCGAAGGTCGGGCGACAATCCATCGCGTCCGACAAGGCCGTGAGACTTGAACCTGCAACCGAAGGGCAAAAAGGGTGTATCACTTACCACCGGCCCACATGATGTCCTGGATTGAATAATGTAGTTTTTTAAAAAGTTCTTGTAGATGAATTATAAATTCCTTTTTGTAACCCTATACGAATAGGATAAATGGAATATTTGTTTAAGTTCTATTCTCTTTTAGAGTGAAAGATGAGTTTGTGGTATAAATTAGTGAAAGGATTGAACTATACTTGCAAGTGTATATATATATATATATCTTTTCTTATCTTATTCAATGAAAAATTTTATTCTTAAACATTAGTTATGGGATCTTAAAACTAAAAATGGGTTATCCTAATAACTTATGTTTTGTCGAACCAATGATATTTTAAATCATCATAGATTGACGGCTTTGAGGCCATTAATTCTACAATTGTTTGTGACTAATGACCTCAATCACTCCCTATAAATATTTACATTTTCCTCCAATTATGTGTCTCTAATTTCATCCAATTTTCTCCAAATTCATATTATAATTTGGTGGTGACACTTTCATTTCCCTTTTCCTGTTATTAAGACTAAATTTTATTAACCCAATTTCTGATGTGTGTTTTCCTAGAAAGGTATTTTCTATTTTCACCCTTTTATTTTCAAAGAACAATTTAAAATTGCGAGGATGTAATTTATTGAAGTAGGGGGGAATGTAACACCCCAAACTTTCAATATACGCTTCTCTTTGAATAATATAGTAGCTTGTGTTGTACATAACTTCAAGTTTAACACACACCACAACCAATAAAACTTGCCTTTATGAATAGTAATACCCACTTTTTGAAATTTTATAAATTTTATCTATAAAAATGGACTTAATTTTTTGATTCGGAATATTGAAATTAGATTAGTGTGAATTTTTTGTACTTTTCTGATTACATTCATATTTTCATTAATAGTGAAAATTAATTAATTTTTATTAAAAACAAATTTTTTAATCAAAATAATTAATAGTGATAAATTATGAATTTGGATGATTTTAAAGTATAATTAGATTATATTTTTACCATTTAATCCATTTTTTTACATTGGACATAATTTTTCATTTAAACTAGACAAAAGAAAGTGCCAATATTTTGATAGTTATTATTTCTTAAAAACATGATTTTTGACAACATGAAATAATTTAAAATTTATTTTTGCCACTTCTGTGTTTTGAATTTCGAAAAATATATTCGATATTTAGAATCGGTATTTTCAAATTGTGAAAATATGTAATTTATTTAGATATTTTGAATAATTATTTCGATAAATATTTTATTTACCATGGTTAAAGAGTAAATTCTGTAAATAAGGGTAAAACTTTAATATTATAAAAATATTAAGTTACCCTAAAATGTGTCCTAAACCTATTGGATGATACATGTACGACCATTGGCATCTTTGGGTCGATTTTGGGACTCCACAGATCCCATTGTAAGTTATAATGACAGTTTATATTAATTATGTTAAAGTACATAAAAAATGGCATAATCATATATCTTCTAGAAAAACAATTTTTACGTAAGGTTATATATGTTATATTTTCAACTATAAATATTAATTATAAATATAAAAAGATTTAATATATAATTGTATTTCAGTTATAATTTTTATACATTTAATAAATAAATTTATTTATCAGACAATAATGATGCAATATTTTACTTATCAATAAAAGAATCAAATAATTGGTATTATAAATGATAAAATAAATATAATTTGAAATTTTTGATTTCATCCATGAATTTTATAGGTTAATATGACATGTTTTTATATCTTAAAGGAATTTTTGTCGAATTAATAATGTAATTATGGATTTTACAAAAAATGATTATTAATTAGTGTCAAAATTAACATAAATGAGTTTTAAAACAAATATTAAATTATTAATTGATATTCTAGTCATAAAAATATAAGGATCAGACAAAAGACTTATATAATGATATTTTTATAATTAATGGTCCACTTGGGGGTCTCTTTGAAGTATATACTGTGTTCATTGACTATATAATATAATAATACAATCAGACATGGTAAATGTAAAACTATTTAACTAAGAGTTAAATCAAACAAATAAAGTTAATATAGTGACTGAAACCTATCTAAAACCTATTGGTTGAGTTGTTTTTGACCTATACAAACCTTAGACTTTATATAATCCACTTTGGAGACATTAGAAACCGAATATGAATTTATTATAAAATAATATTTCTAGCTTTTCCTAAGGTGCCCCTCACCCCTTTTATAAAAGGGCACTCCCACTTCCCACTACTTCACACCATAAAATACTTTTGGCACGACCAACCTCTACCCAAATACCCTCTCAACTATACTCCCTTAATAATAGAGGCCTTCTGTTAGTCAGAATTCCAACCTATGGGGCCATTTTGATCAAATCAAAATGAAGAACCCGAGGAAGAGGTAATGTTTTCTCAATCCTCTATCAAGTTCCTTTCGTCTTCTACTTCTTCTTTATCTGTTATTTACATTATAATATAATCACTCCAGTATCTTATAAATACATTGATGTTATTATAAGTATGGTACAACAATATTCAGTATCTTATCCATTCGTTTAATGACATGTCACCATACGTGCATACTTAAGGATTACCATCTCCATGTCGTGGTGTAATTGTTATTCAAAACATTATTATTTTGATGGCTATGATAATGTTGTGTAATTTAAGTAAATAATATATAGAACATTATAATTATTCTGTATATATATGATATAACATCAAGTTATATATGATTTTTATATCAAAAAATTTATATTGTCGCTCGTGCGTACGTACGGACTACCATCTTCATGAATGTGATGGGATTCATTCCCCATCATATCGATTCAAGAATAATTCTCATTTGATGATTAAAAATATTTTTTAAGGACTTGATATCATTATGGATATGAATTTGATACATCATATCCGTAACAAACATTACTTATGTAACAAAATGTATAAAAGAAAACGGGTAAGTTAATGCCCGAAACGACGATAATACTAAGATATTATGAACAAAGAAACCATAGAAGATCATATATGATATCATATTAATGTATATGATTATTTTATAATTTAATAACAATTAGTTCACCATTATACAAGAGTTTAACCTACCCATGACTAAGGAAACGTAAAAGGTAAGGGTTTATTTCACAATCTCTTCATTATCTGAGGTTGTTTATACATAATTATCTTCTGGGTCCTCTTTATCATCTACATCCATGATTCATAAAAATGTATTTCAAAACATTATTAATATTTTATATAATATAGCTTAAAGTAATTTATACTTTTGTTCGACATTTTATAAGATGTTAATAAAGAAATATTTTTTTCGTTTTCCAAACAAGATACTTTTTAACCTTTTCGACATAATTAAGGTAAGAATGTCTTGTTTAACTTATACGGAGGGTGTGGCTATTTTCCTCCATTATAACATCATAAAATCTTCCCTTACAATCTAATAATAATATTTTCAAAATAAATGTTTTCTTTATAATTATGTGACATTTAAATAATTTCAAAATAGAAATCTATATTTCTCTAAAAAGGATTTTGATTTCATCTATGTCAACATTCATTGATGGATTTTATGTTTATTTGAAGTTGATTTATTATGATACAAAACATCCATATTGTATTAAAGGTCTTTTTATATGTTTTACTATGGATGTGATATTTTTATTCAATTCATGGTTTCAGATTAATTTATTGACATTTCGTATGCTAGTTTTAATACGAATGTTTATGATAATTTTAAATATTTTCATATGAAGAATTTATTGGACTTAGTATGTGACGGGTGGAGCCCTCTATAGCTCCTCGATGTATCGATAGGTCTCATGAAAGAACTAGACATGGAATTGGATGAGTAAAATTCCCAATTTCATATATGGTTTTGGCAGAGGCCTTAATCATTTTTAGGCATCTTGGTCAAGGCCTTGACAAAATGTATCAGAATGTCTGAAATTATACATTCCCTCATTATGGAAATAATATTGATGGTTCATGTAGTCATTCGACTAGTATAATACCCATGATTATGTTTTATTATGGAATTATTTACTCAGATCATATTCTTTCCATAAAATTATTCATGTTTATTATTTGTAGAGACATGTGGTTTCAATTATTCATCATGCTTAATATTTATGTTATCTTCCACTATATTGCTCACCCTTACTGAGAGTTTGAGCTCACCCCATTCTATGTTTTATTTTTCCTAGGATACCAAGAAGTTTATTATGATTGATATTCAGGGTTAAGGTAAAGGTAATAATGGAGTTCTCAAAGAACTATTTACACTTTATTTTATGTTTGAAATTGTAATGTAATTTTAATGTATGTAATCTATTTTCCAAGATTGCTAAAATGATCTGTACATCGGGACATGATTCCTTGTAATCATGTCAATGTATTAAAATAATGCACTGACTCTGGGTAATTAGGGTCGAGGGATTACAGTTTTGACATCGCCGTTTTTTTAAAAGAAAATAAATCATCATGTTACCCACACAACAATAGTTAATAGCATTCAAATCTCTTTGATGAATGGAGTTATATATTTTGATTTGGTAAATGATTCTATTTTTAGTTCAGATTTACCTTTTAATCAATTGATCCTAGTGGGAGAGTCATATTACACCTCTTATATGGATAATTTAGAATAATTATATAGTCCAATATATTTAAGGATCATCATCACTACATCAACAATAATTTTACTATCCCAAAAAATATGTGAAAGACAAGATGATAGAGTCACATGAGTTATGAGAAATACCACCACATACCATATTCCGTGGGGATATTGATCCATCAAATTTTAACTTTAATTTATGATTGTTTCTCTACCACATCACCCAGGAACCCAACTCACATCACCCGGTAGGATTTTAACAAAATGATTGTCTTGTGAATGAGAGAATTTAAATAAATTCAATTAGTAGTAATACATCTTTATAATTATAAATAATTTGTCGTAGCATAACCTGGAATTTAGTAATAATGTACTATAAATGTGACACATCCCCTAGTTTCAAAATTCATTATAAGATTAACATAGAACACAATATGCAGATGAAATGGAGATCTCATTTATTTGAAAAGTTCGTGACATATAAATTATTTATCCAAGATCACATAAAGAAAATATTCTATAGAATAGAAATTTTCATTAAAATTCATATGTGTCATATGATATACCATTATTGGACTACACATTTAAATTTTATGAATAGATATATTAATCTATAATATTTAGAAGTTATTATTACATTACAATTTTACAAAATATGAGTGAAAAGTCTTTAAAAATATCTTTATTGTGGACAAATTTCATACATATATGGAATAACAGAAATTTGAATCTTTGATAAATAGCCTTATTGTATATTTTTCACCCATCATATATAGATTAAGATCAATACAGTTCATTTATTATAACCATAAACAATACAACATTATTTATGGTTTAGAATAAATAATATACTAATCTAGGTAATCATTAACATGAATAATATGAAAAACATAATTCTTTTTGATACCTAGAAAAAATTCTATAAATTTATAATGGGAAAAAAATATTTGAACATGATCTATAAAATATATACACAAAGAAAATACAAATGATCTCCATCCTAAATTTATATCCAATATGGGATATCTAATCTCCTGATAATCCACTTAGTGTTATCTATAATTGGTTACCCGAACCCAAAAAATCTCTCTAAGGATGCGATCCACATGGTTTTTCTATTAAATAAAAATGTAAGGAACCAAAAAATCTTTTCAATATAATTATAGTAGAGGTAGATTCATGAGATTACCTGCTATATAATATTATCCTCAAAACCCTACGTGTTCACTTCAATTTCTACTAATATTGATTCCTCTCTCTTGGAAGGGTATTGAATGTATTGACTAACAAGATTACTTGTGATGCAATCCCTAATGGGTTTCCCTTAAAAAATGATAACATACATTTTCATGTTTATAAGAAATAAATTATGAGGGTTACATATACATAAAATTTATGTGTATGGATGTGATAATTTAACTAACTAATTTTAGTCATTATACGAAAAATTGAAAATGATTTTTTACAGTTAATGGTAATTCCCATGAAGATTTTAGTAACATTTTAATATTAATAAATTATCACTCTCCCATTACATATGTTGGTAAAAATTTATCTATGTAAATATATTTATTGTTATATCCATGTTTATCTTGGATAAACATTTATCTCCTCAGTGAAATGTTTTTGGAATGGAAAATATATCTTTAAATTGAAATGACACATTGGCCAACATTGTTATTGTAGCCAGAAAAAATAAACATGAGTAAGAAATGGAAAGAAAACAATAATTGAGAAAAAATGGAATATAATCATAAAATAATATGTGAAATATACTATAAAATTATCACCTCACATTATAAAGATAAATTAGGAAATCTTAAAATCATTTCTGATATTTCTACAGATGATATAAAAAACCAAGATGTATATGCTCGTAAAAATTATATCCCCAGTTATTTAACTTATAAATTATTTAAAAAGTAGAATATAATACCCATTAAAGGAACAGTAAACCAAGTATTATATAAATTTATGAATTTCATCACACAAAGAAACTCTAAAAATGTATTTTTTTATCTCCTTGAGAAGAAAAGGCCACCCCATATGATCATAGGAATTTTACCTATTAATTTTATCTTCCAATTATAGAAAATCACATTACAATAATTGAAAACAATTATATCCTAGTAATGTTCAATTTCAAATTGAATACTTTACCCATTAATAAATTCATTTTTCTCCCACATAACCAATAGAAAAAATTTATCAAATTTATTTTATTGAGATTACTGGCCAACACTCTATTGGATGATTCACATGATGATATGAAAAATTTAGCAAATGATGTTGGGTATATTCATCATAGGAATAAAAGATAGAATATTTTTTGAATATAATATAGTAATAATACACATATATATAATCATATAACATAATCACAACTACCCCAATTAACCGTATTCCAATCATCAATGTAAATGGAAACATGAAAACTATCTTGTCCCTATGGAATAAAAAACATTTTCTTCCTCAAGAATTATATCAGTATTGTAATTGTTCATATCATTAATAGTTCTAATAAGATTTTAATATGTAGTGTTGGACTATACGTAATAAGATAAAATATAACCATTATTCTTAATCAAAATAGATATAGATTCTATGAAATTGGATAATGTAGGAGGAATAATATCTTTTGTGTCTCTATTATGAGAATAATCAGAGACATGATGACTCATCATTCCATTAATATTTTATCCTAAATACATTAATTAAAAAAAGAAATATTTTTTCCCTTTCATAATCAATGAATATCAAGATATCTCTCTGGTATACATCGCCAAATCAAAAAAGTTATCTTAAAACTATTTCTTCTTCTAGGAAAAAGAAACATGCATGTCATCCTATGAGTATTATTTTTGGGGAATTTACAACTAGTTTTAGTCCTCCTAAAGGGTACCAATTTAAAATTTGATTCTTATAAGTATTCTAATACAATATAATGTATCACCCTTTAGACATCTATTTATATTTAGAATAGAATTCCATTTTATAAACTTTACTACATCGATCCAAAAATATTGGACCGACTCTTTAAAACATTCTATATGAATATATTTGTTGAAATAAAATAATCATTTCCTCACATTATCTAATGATAGAATTTGAAGGTGTATATGGGAATGATTATAGAGAGCCCTGGGAATGTGGATCATAGAATTCCATGAGAATCATGAAATACCTTGAAAATTTTTCATTAATTCATCACCTCTACAACAAATTCTATTATTACCACTTTATGTGCTTCACCAACTGAAGGGATCACTAAAGTAACCTAATTATAAATTCTAATTTTAATCATATTAATATTATAAATCCTTTAAAACATTACTTTAAAAATTTATACCTCCTTTATTCTCATAATGATTAGTGATAGTATTGAATCTTTTTATAACAATTCATGTAGTTTAATTAGGATTGGCGGATGATAATGAATCACATAGTTACCTTATTTGAAATGGATCAAATTTAGAATATAACATAAAAATTAATAAGCAATAAAATCTTTTATATTTTAAAATAATATATGTTTGGAGGAGTTATCAGTGAAATCCACTTGGATCAGGCCATCAAAAAAACAAATATATGTCTACTGGACGGATTTCCATGATTAAAATTATTAAAATAAAAATTATAAGCAACATCCAGGATAAAATAATATATATAAATAGGTTCTGCGATGGGAAAAGGGATTTTATCTTTCTTGTGATAGTTTTCTAAATAAACACAATCTTTACCAGGGACATCATGGCCATAAATTCTATATAAATGTTTTTATCTTATAAAATGAATGAGATTGGAATTTAGGAATGAATAAATAATATTAGTATAAATGAATCCCACAATAATGTATATGGAATTGGATTGAGTATTTATAATATTATGTGGGGGAGTTTTTATGATCATCATGGAGAAACCCTAAGATGGGGTGGACTAAAACTCAATAACATCAAATTATTTAAGGGATATTAGGAAGATGAGGGTATGTGTGTTCTCTTCTAAATAAAGATGAACTGTGGGAAACATTCATTTTATTGGAGATACCATGTATGATATATTTTGAGTATATGTTATCATTGATGTGGATAATGGATGAACGGTAATGAGATCCATCCCTAACCATTTATTTAGATCTATAAGATAATTAAAATAATAAATGTAGAGATCTTGTATATGGAGACACACCCTATCCTTAGTTGAATTTACCAAAGGGACCTAGTGAGGTTTGAAGAATGGAACATAAAAAGGTAAAAGTACTTTAGGGTGGATCAAACATAGTTTAGTTTCACATTTCTTGATTTTCACACTACGTACCTTTGAATCATGAATCATATTCATGAGACATAAAGGGATTTTATACATTTAATCTATAAGGAAATACCATATTGGGGTCCTCAGATTAGTTCCTTGTATTGTTAATTAATGAGACCATTCAACTATATAATATAATAGTGCACCTTTGAATATAACACTAGCAACAAAAGAAAATGATCCTGGATAAATAATCTTTTTCCTAAAATATATTGCAATTATTGAATGGAGGAAAATCATTGGTGGAAGAGTAAAAAACATGTTAATATCAACACAAATTGTCACTTCCATAGTGAGTTCCATGTGAACATTGGACCAATTGGAGAAAAGTAACCTCCCAAAATACTTTGAAATACTCTTGAAGAAAGATAGGTTAAATGATTTATGTTTAAAACAATGGAGATAAATTCTTTAAGTGGATATTAAAAAAATATCTTCCTCGATGGAAATTGAAGGACCATCATGACTAAATAAATACTATGTAAACAAAGAATTGTTCATCTATGGACCAAGAATTGATGTTATCAAACAAAGAGTAATTATGGATTAATAAAGGTAGACAATTTAATGGATAAATATTTTTTTGAATAAATAACTAATTGGAGGTTATATTTTTTTTAAATAAACTCCAACGATGGGTGATCTGAACAATACATTGCAATAAGAGTCCATTGGTGAAACTATGAATTCGTAGTAACATCTCCCTCTCTTGGAGATTCTACTGGGAATCCCTCCAATTATTAAAACATCTTTCACTGAATTTGGATTATAGGGATGGGGGAGGAGGATTATGTAGAATATTTAAAGTTACTCACAAAGTCTCTTACATGTATTATATGGAAAGATGAGTAGTTGGTAATTCCCTACCTAGCCTAATAACTATGATTAGAAAACATATCAGGGTCAGAGGAATGAATGAAATTATTATTAATTTAACTACACAGTGAGATAGGGCAGTGAACGTGACTACCACCAATTTATGAAAGATTTCATGCGGTGGCTAAGGTGAGATCTGATATGAAATTATGTGATAAAGTAAGTGTTTTTTCATAGGGTTATAAAATTTATCATAATATTAAAATGAACATTTAATGAATAAATAACTATTTTATTTAAAAGTAATTATTCTCATATTTATAATATTATTTTTATAAAGATGATTTCAATTTTAAAATCCAGACAATGGGAAATGGTTAGGGTAATATTTTGTAATTTTTCCAAAATTGTTGAATTTTTTGTGAATAGTGAAACATGATAAATTTTGGTATTTATCATTATCAGCTAAATAAATGAAAATTTGACTTATGGATTATGTAATCACCAATTACATTGATTTATCATTCGTTATTTATATAATATAGTCCCAAGAATAAATACTATATATAGTCTATAAGAGAAATAAAAAATCAATGATTATAATATTGAAAAACTAGTCAACTCATCCCTATATAAATAATAAAACTCATAAAACAACCTATAAGACATTGATATTTCCAGAATTATTCTAAAAAAAATTATAAATCCTCTTCAACATGTAATACTATATCATTTATAACCAAAAATCCATTTCAATGTTTCAAATAGAGTATTTTAGGGAGGAAATATATAAGAGAAAATAATATAAATTTACCCCTTTAAAATTTGAAGCATCGTTATCCTTCTCATCACCTCCATCACCGACCAAAAAAATATTAATCTAGAATTATAAATACATTGGAATGTTTTTATGTGATCTCTATATTATACCCTCCTTTTTTGATTCATAAATGAATGTGTTGTTCAGAATTTCCCCCAAGAATATTTCTAAATATAATATTTTGGATAAATGTTTTTAAAATATTTATGTTTTAATATATTTTTATTTATGTAAAATTTTATAATAATTAAATATAATAAAACAAGTCAATTATGATAAGGTTTGTAATATGGACTAAATGAAACAACTTTATAAGATTTACAATTTTTATATGATTTTTCCATATATCCGAACAGAAATTTGTATTTGGGGTGATATAAATATTTGGTAGTACATGAATAACATATAATTTCACGATTGGATTTGTATTGTAATTAAAAAAACAACAATAATTATCCATAATTTATCAATCCGATGAATTATGAAATGAATTCTACTTGAAAAATGAAATAAATCATTATATCTCATCCAAATTGTCATAAATGAACATAATAAAATTATATCTAACAAAATATGTTTATAATAGGGTCTGGATTATGTAATTAATGAATCTAATATTGTTACATAGGATAATAAACTCATGTGAAAAAAAATTATAGAATATAAGGTATGTGATCTCTCTTAACCTTTCTTTTTTCATTTGGTTTGGATTTACAACTATTTACCTAAATTTATATCATTAATATTATCGTATTATTATTATATATTCTATACATATTTCCCACACACATATATATATTGTTATATAATATTTTTATTTTTTACAAAGGGGATAAACATTTTTTAAAGGGTCTCTTATTAGTTTGTTTTGAAAAGAAACATTCAGAGAACTCATATGTTTTTCAATACTATTTGAAAGTGTAACTTTATGAAATATTATAAATTATAAATTTTCTCTAAAAAGTCCCATCCTTATTTGGAAGAACATAATGTTCCCTTAATATTTTATTGAAATTTTTTTATCTCACCCCTTTGAAAACCCCTCAATAATTTTCCAAAAGCGGGGATTAAGTAGAACATTTACAATGATTCCTAACCCCGAATTTCTATGGCTTCACAATAGTTATAAATTATTCATCATGATCTATATTGTGACCCTACTCTTTCATAAATTACTATTATATAATTGTAATGATATAAAACATGAAATCAATTCATAAATAGGATCTAAAGGTTTATCGTCTTTGTAAAAATAGGACCATACACAATATTTACTAAATAATATGTAAACATTAATTCAATTCCATTTTCTCTTGATTCATAAAAATATTCACATTCTAATCATTACAGGTAACCACCTGAGGATATACATCAAATAATTGTGGGATAAAATCCTAGTAAGAGGATATATAAGAACATCAAACAATATAACATTGGTGATAATAATCTTTAAAATCATAACATAGGTATAAAATCATAATCATGATATTGAAACTTATTAAAAACCTTGTAATGTGGAAATTTATAAAAATGATACACCATGTCTTTTTTTGTCAACTACCACACATTGTTGTGAAAAAAGTTTGAATCGTGTTCATGCATATTTTACTTTTAATCATGAGATTTATCACATAATACATTTAATTGGATATTAAAAATACATTTATAGACATTGTGTTTCTAATGGAAATATGTAATTACATTATTTATATATGAATCATTATCCCTGAGTGAAGAAGAATCAATCTAGAGAATTTAAATGTGTGTTTTCTTTGAAAGAAGAGTTCTTTTAGAAGACATTTTGTTTGTCATAAACTCAATTATATAACATTTATATCCCATAAATATTAATATAATTAATAATAAATGATTTTTACAGAATATCCATACACAAAATCAGGTGAAAGTGGGAAAACCCAAAGAAAGAGTGATGGGTTCGAGAATTCCCCATACATTATTTCTGAATGATTCCACTACATTAATGTCCCATATAATCATAGTGAATTCATTATTTAATTACTATATAACAATTTATAAATTAATTTTATTCATTTTTGTTTTATTATGTACTTTAATGGTCTTGTGAATGAGTTATATAGTTTAATTTCATCGTTCGAGGGTGATCAATTTCATAGTATTTATGATCAGTTCACATGTATACAAGAATGAATGTTCATTTAAAAAGTGGATAAATAACAAGAAATGTTATTATATGTTACTAATGATATTACATCATTTTAAATGATCTTTTAAATTATTATTTTATATGTTATAAAGATGAATATTTGGATGAAATTTAATTATAAACGTTTTAGGTTAATTTTGGCTGTTTTTAGACCACAACGAACATGTTTGGTATTATAATTTAGTATAATTTATAAATATTGGCTCAAGAACATAATTATGGTTATAAAATTAGCATTAGAATATTTTTTTCATCAATTTAACGGTTTTGTTAACATATTCAAACTTATTTAATGGAAAATTAAAGTGCATCACCCATGATGTTGGTAAATTGACACATCACATGCGGTGATTTAATTATTTAAAATAAAAGATATAGATAATGATTTTTACACTAACATTATATAAATCCATTATATAAAAAATATTGAAGTTATCATTCCATTTTCATGAATCTAAGAGATTATAGAATAATAAAATATATGGAATTGAAAGGAAAATAGAAGAAAGAGAGAGAGAGGATTTACCTCTTAAATATTTCCTCCTTGAGAACCTCCTTAGAAATGTTTTTTGTTATTTTAATGAGACCATGATATCCTGGACATGGGTGAGGAGTTATGGAAGTGTATTGGGTAGAATATTTGAAAGGATAAAATTGAGATATGTGTGGGGAGATTAGGGTGTGAGGGGTGGTATTTATATTGGGTGAGAGGGGTGTTTTCCCATTATTTTAATGATTAGATTATAATTTAGGCTCAAAACTATGAATATATTGAGAATCAAAACCAAAAATATTAACATAAAAATTAATGTTCGAGATTATGGATCATACATCAGTGATGAAACAATGAATTTTATATTTAATTAATAATGTATTTATACAGTAAATTACTATATTTTACAATTAAAAAAATCTAGTATTTCAGAATAATCCCAAAAATTAACCATAGCCATTTATTAATTTATAGAATTAAAAAATAAACACTATTTTATGAAAATATTTTTCTAAATATGACTAATTTAGTTTTTAATTAAGACCATCATTTATTTAGAAAATAGATATTTTAAATTTATATCTCATATTATAAAAAAATAAAAAATTAAATAAGGTATAAAGAAATTATCTTGATATCAAAATACATAAAAATATTAATTTATGAATTAATATTATGAAAATAAATTTTTTTAAAAATTATTAAATTAAGAATAAATCATAATTATATATTTAGGACATAAAAAAATTCCAACACATAATTAAAATTCTTAAAACATTTCTTTACATAGACTATGATATAATTACACCACTATTTTATTTATAAGATGACTAAATTTTACTCATAATTTCATGGGTGAGTTTACTATTCATTTAGCTAGTATACTATTCATAATGGTAATATTACTTTTCCTAAATTCATGTTACTATTTTATTGATATAGGTTCCGTAACTTCTAGAAATATCTTTTGATTCATTAATTCATTATTAATAAAGTTTGTATTGTGTTCTTAATTTTATATTATGTCATTATAATATATGACATTACTATATGAAGGGAGAAATTCCTTAAAAGTTTGGGTGGATACATTTTTCCCCCTTTTGAAATTTCTCCCCTGAAATTTTGTTTTACCTAAACAAGTGATGGTACTTCTCATTCATCGACTCCTCTGCTTCCCATGTTTCTTATTCATACTTGTGGTTCCACCACAAAATATTGACATGGTGGGTTGTCTTGTTGCATAAAACCTTATATCTTCAATCCAAAATCATTACTGGTGTATCCTCGTATGTAATATTATCTTCAAGTTGTACTACCTCAGAGTTTAGTACATGTGTGGGACCATGTATATTCTTCAACATGAGTGATACATGGAAGACATTATAAACATGAGCTATATTTACTAGAAGTTCAAGCTAGTAGGCCATAGATCTAATGAGATCAAGGATCTCCAAGGGGGCAATATACCTTGGGCTTATCTATCCTTTTTTCGAACCTGCATTACTCTATTCCATGGTGATATTCTATGGATGACATTATCTCTAATGTCAAAATCCAACTCCATTTAACAGTTGTCAGCATAGCTCTTTTTCTGCCTATGGGAAGCATTGATATGTTTTTGGACGGCTTGAAACTTTATTCTCATTTCTTGCATAAGATCTGGTCCATGTAGCATTATTTCTCCAAAATCATCCCAATAGGTTAGAGTTTTACATATCTTTCCATAAAGTGATTCATATGGAGAAATCTGAATACTCGAGTAGAAGCTATTATTGTATGAGAGAACCACTAATAATACATGTATGTCCTATCAACATTTTAATTAAAAATAGTATCCTCTTAAAATTTATTCATGAATATGGAGAGACATTTCAGATTGGCCATAGGTTTGGGTTGACAGGTCCTTCTAAAATTTATTTTAGAACACAAAGTGTGATGAAAATTCATGTATTATTTAAATGTGAACCTAGGATCATGATCATAGACAATCAAGAGTGGAACCCCATACAGTCTCACCACATCCATCACATATATATGTTCATGTTTTTCAAGATATTGATCTTACATTATATCAATAAATTGGGATGTATTGGTGAGTCAGTCCACCACAACCCATATCTCAATATTTTCATTAGATTTCTTTGGGAGACCTTTGAAAAATTCCAAATTTACATTATCCCATATTAAAATGGTTATAAGAAATGGTTTCATTATCCCTTTCTACTTAAATCATATAGCATTATATTTTTTACTTATTATGATAATTGAGATATACTCTGCAATCTCCATCTTTATGTTATCCCACCAGTTCTGTTCTTCGAGATGATGGTACATCTTTGTGCTTCTATGATGAAATGATAATGTTGATCTATGATCATTATCCAATAGTTTCTTATTTATAATTCGCGATGAAGGAAAAAAAATAATTGTTACAAATCAAATAACACAATAATCTTCGATATGGTACTCTTCCATTTCCATTCCTTTACTAAATTCACCATCTTTTGTAACTTTGGATCATCCCCTTGTGCCTCCATAATCATCTCTTAGATATATGTTCCGAAAATAATTTTGTAAAGGTATAATTTATTCCAATCCATTGTGATTTTTAAATCATCCATTTCAAATCCAATAATATAGGGTCTTTCTCAATCTGTAATAAGGATAGAGTAGTAGGTTCTTTTCAGATAAGAGCATCATCTACCCTATTCTCCTTGCCAGGATGAAAATGAATAAAGTAGTCATACTCTTTTTTATAGATCTATCCTTATCTATTGACACATGTTGAGATACTTTTGTGTGAATATATACATGAGGCTATTTTTATTGGTATATATATCACACTTCTCAAAATAGAGTTAGAACTTCCATATTTTAATGGAAAAAAACACAACTGATAGCTCTATACGTCGAGTAGTTATTTTCATGTATTTTTATATTCTATGATGAATGGGATATCACATTATCTTTTTCTAGAATAGTTCCAACCACACTATTATTTTATGAATCATTTAATATCCCAAAACATTCTTCACTTCTCAATAATGTGAGTATAGGTGCAGTGATCAAACTTTTCTTTAGCTGTATGAGGCTTTCCTCAAATTATTTTACAAAAATATACTTTACCTATTTCCATGTTAACATAGTTATAGGTACTAAAAATCATGAGATATTTCTCACAAAATGATTATTGTACACATTCAAGATATGAAAAATGTAGATTTGTGTGAAACTAGAGGGATTGTCCCATTCCTTAATTGCCTTTGTTTTTAAAGGGTCCATAAAAATTCCAAAACTAGTGATAACATATCCCAAGAATTTTATTTTCTGCATAAAAAGTAACACTTTATGAACTTGGAATATAAATTATCATTCCTTAATGTCACTAAAAAAGTCATGATATGTTTTTTACGTTTATCATTTCTCTTGGAATATAGAATGAAATCATCTATAAACACTACCAAAAATATGTATAGGTAATGTATAAAGACACTATCATAAATTCCATGAACATTGATTGGGAATTAATAAGTCAAAAGGTAATTACTAGAAACCCTAGTGCCCATTCCTTATACATAAGGTAGTCTTCTGAATATCTTCCTTCTTCACGTTAGTTGATGATATCCAGAATAAAGATCAACCATTAAGTAGTACTATGATCCTCGTAACTGATCAAACATGTCATCAATCCATGGAAGTGGATACTTTTTGTTTTTGGTAATCTTTTTGAGTTCCGGATAATCGATACACAACTTCATTTATGTATACTTCTTCGTAACAAAGATCACTGGCACAGTATAAGGTCATGCACTATATAGCATGAACCCCTTCAAAATTATTTTGTAGCATGTTCTTTAAATCCTCCAGTTCGATAAGATCAATCCTATATGGACACTATGACATAATAATATATTTGTGTATGATTTCTATTAATACTCTACCTCATAATCTATGGAGAGTCCTATTAACTCATCAAGGAATACATAACTATGTTCCCTCATGATGGGAATTTCCCCTAGGTTGATAACTTCCATTGAAACGCCCATTTGAGAATGTTAAGAATCTACATAGACAATCAAAACAAACAAAATTGAAGTATTTTCAAATGGATATTAATGATCATCCTTGAATTTTTAGAGGTGCATGGGATCTTTTTTAATATGAAGAGATATTTACATTTCTAGATAGTCGATATGTGCTCTGTATTAAGAGACACAATCCATCCACATTATATTGTCAAAATACTAAAATGGTAGTATTATGAGAATCACTGGAAGAATATTCCCACATATTCCAATTAGATAATATTTGAACACTTTGGTGGAAATTATTTCACCACTAAGTGTTTTTACGGATATCTCTACTTAAAGTGTTTAGTGCCTCGATTCGGTTGTTCTAGAAAACATTTGATGATAAAAAATAATTCCTAGAATCCAAATCAAAGACATTCTCTCTTCATGAGTGAATAGTAACTGTACCCTGTATAAATTAGTTTTCTTCCACAACATCAGTAATAAAGATAGCATAATCCTTTCCCTAATCCATTGTGTTTGGTGACTACTAAATATGATTATCATTGAGTATGAAAGGTTTAGTAAAATATCCTACATAGTTCCCTCTCTCCCAACTGTTGTATCATTGGACCAAGGGGATAATCTTCATTCCTCCCCCACATTGTCTTGCTTCCTCATGTCCTTTAAAAATTCATGATGTTTATGTCCTTCTCTACCATAATTCATGTATTTCCATATACCTTTGAGTCTGTTCCGAAGATTATCCTTCTAAAATTTTTCATATTGGGGGGTGGTTGAGTTTTTCTTAAACCTTTCTCATGAGATCCTCCAGCTTGAAATTGTATCTTTCGTATCATATCACCATATCCATGGGACCATTCTACAAACTCCATATCAACTTTTATATGAAATTAAACAACTTCAATATAACTCCCAATGTCTCAAATTGGAATATCCTTTAGATGGTGTGGTTTTGAACAACTAAATAATCTATAAATTTTGATATCATTGTTGAAAACAAAACTCAAAGAACACCTAGAAAGCACTGTGAAATATTCATGGTAGGTCATGACAAACTCTCCTTCCTTTTTCTTAAGTTAAATGAATCCTCTCTCCATATTTTCATGAACTGTTTGAGGGAAATACTTATTAAGAAACATTATCTTCAAGAATTCCCACATCATCTCTTCAATTTCTCCCTTCGGATTTTTGTTCTTAATAATATCCCACCAATGATCGACCTCTCTTTCCTGACAAAAAAAGTGATATTCATATTCTCTATCTTGGAAGAGTGAAAAATAATAAATATAATCACCATAGAGTTGACCCACTACTACGAAACTGCTGGATCATAATATCCCCAAAATGTCGGTTTTTGTTTCCACATAAAAAAAGGATATCCAGTTTCTCCCTTTGAGGTGAAGGAAGATGTTCTGCATTATCCAGGTTATTGTTCATAACCTAAGATAGCTGTGTAGGCATTGCCATAAAATTTTTAACTCCATCCCACAATGAACTGTGGATATCTTTCGAAAAAACACTACATCGTCCCTCACATGGGATTTTGGCTTGGTATCTCCTTGATTCAACCATTTTCTAAAAAAGAAAAGGATAGAAAAAAAGTGAACAAGTCATAATTATTTTATACATTGGTAAAATTTAGGCTAAACGAATATCTTATGGGATCCCTATGATTATGAATTTCGAAAAAAAATGCTCTATGGGTGTTACTTATACGTAGCCTCATACAATGGGTTTCACTACGTTTCGATAATAATAATTCCTAAATTAAATAAATCATGCTCTAATACCAACTACAGTGACTGTACTTTTTTCTTAAATTACTATTACATTTTTTTATGATAAAAAACATAAAATCATTGCATGAATATGATCCAAATATTTGGTGTCTTTATAAATATGGGACCATACATCGGATTTTCAAAATAAAACATAAATATTTATTTAATTCCTTCTTCCCCAGCATCTTATAGGTCTTCACATTCTCCTTAGTAAAAGTAATCACTTGAGGATATACCTCAAAAAGAGGAGAGATAAAAAGCCCAGTTAGAGAATAGATAAGAACATGACACAATATAAAAAGGGTGAGAATAATATTTAAAATCAAAACATATACATGGTATTATAATCATGATATGAATAATTATAAAAAGCCACAGAATCTGGAAATGAAAAAAATGAGACATCATGTCTCAGTGGTCTACTACAACACATAGTTTTTAGAAAATATATAATCATGTGAACACATATTTTAATTAAATCATCAGATTAATCACATTATCCAATTCATTAGAACACTACATAATTGTGGGTGTACTTGTCACATCATAACATTTTCATTGCGCTATAAAATTATGGGCACACCCATCAAATTACAACATTTACTGCCTCCAAATCATTTTTTTCCTTTTTTATAAAGCCGACATAGGGTTGTCCAGTTCCCAACAAACAAGATCCAACAAACCAATACAATGAAGGAAACTAAAAACCACAAAGTTAAAAGTCATAGTACCCGAAGTCTTCACCGTAACCCAAACTATATTTCTCTTCCCCAGTGGCTGATTCCCACTCTGGGCTTCTCCAAAAACTCACACATTGAACATGATTTATAAGTTGATCCCGGGCAGCCATGTCTGGTGATTTTTTCTTAGTCCCGCTGCCCTTCTTGACTACAAGAGTCACCTGGTTATTCCTTTTTAAAGAATTCCTGGTCCGCATTGGTCACATGAGATAGGAATAATCCTTCCATGATCTTCTAGTTGCAGTTACAGTCTACAGTCTGTCCCCTGCTGTTTCTTTCTGCATCCCCTATTGAACAATCTCACTGAAGGACCGGCCAACCGGAGCACTCAGAATCTCCATACCCTTATAATTTTCCTTTCCCACCCCGGGCACTTCAAAATTGTAGTCCCTCCTTTGATCTGGGGTTCTATTCTCTCTCAAAGGAAGACGCACATCCTCCAAAGGAATAATCTCCACAAACGTGGAGTGTGATTCCGTCCCTATGCTACCAGCCTATGGATTTCCTGACCTCTGATCAACACAAACCACCAGAGAGTCGCTCCTGGCCATACTTGGGATGTTCAGGATAGTAGGATTTTACCCCAAGTCATCCCCTGGTTGAACCTCCTCCAGCTCCTTACCTTTCCTATCCTGTTAAATTACCAAGATATCTCTCTGTTGATTCTCCAAGACCACCACCTCATCCCCCTTCTCTGTAGTATCCTCCACCTCTATTTCATCATCAAAAAAATCCTCATAAAATCCATTAAACCTGTTACTTAATGAAATAAATGGGGTAGCCAAAGGATCCAAACCTATAAAATTCCTATCACCTGTCATGACAACCACTTATTCTATGTTTGAAGCCAATTCAACCCCACCCTGCTCTGAACTCGACTCTACCATTAAACCCAGAGAATTTCTATCATCGTGAAAAGCATCACTTCTAGGCCTTGTAGTATTACTCTCCACAGCCAAACCAGACTCACATGAGACCTTCCCTCTAACACTAGGACCTAACAGATTTGTGTCCCTGTCCATCTCCAAATCAGCCCCAATGGTTTTGCTTCTAACATCAACACCTGGGATCACAAGAGCGCCTTTCATACAGTGCTCCTCCCTCAACCATGCTGGATAACCTCGTCGGCATTACTCAACCGATTTGCCCATCCTCTTGCAGGATCCACAGAAGTTAGTCCAGTTCTCGTAGATAACCTGTTGCTTGAAATAGTATTCCTATCCAATCATGATCCTGACAAAATCAAATGGGATGTGAGAGGCATCAACCTCAACACATTCCCAAGGATTCACGGGATGGAAAACAGCCTCCGGACGGCTATCAGAATAGAGGAAACGACCAACCTTATTCCCCAACATATGAATTATCGAGGGATATTGAAACAACAATGGAAGCTTAGGAAATCATACCCAAACTGCCATGGAAGGTGAGTCACGATTCATGTGAAGGTCAAAGGACCAACGAAGAAAAAGGAAATGATAATCATTGAAGACACGAGGGGCTCTCGACCATTCTTGGATCAGATCTGACTCTGTCTCGAACCGAATCATGATTTTATTTCTATCCAGTAGGCCTACCACTGCTCGTTCCTAGAGATCCCAAGACGTGAAGAAGAAACAGTTGATGGCATCAAATGAAGTCCTATTTTGATTGAAGCGAGAAACCAGTGTGAGATTTAGCAATCCCGAAGCTTCAGAAAATTCAGAAGTGGAAAGCTGCAGATTTGGATCCCCATCAATTAGATCTGCAACCTTAGGGTTTAGAATTGCTTTTGAAAAGGGAGGGAGAAAATCTGGGTTGGAAAATCACTGGAAGGGCCTTGATCTCGCATGTAACAACGATTCCCCCTCCCCCATGAAGAGGGGATGGGCCGACTTGGCAGCCGCCGTCATCACCGAAGGGGAAGGAGCATCGAGGCTTCCTCCTCCCGCCCGTAGATAGATTTACAACATTTAAATTATCATGTATTCTTCATATAACATATACTAATGTTGAACATAAAATAACCCATATAAATGAATGATTTTCATTCTGTATGTATACAGTCATTAACATTTGTTTCCCAAATTAATAAAGGAATAAAATACTCGATATAAGATTCATCAACCTTGAATGAAGAAGAAAAAATCTCGAGAATTAAAAGGTGTGTTTTTTTGAAAGAATATTTATTTCAGAAAACATTATGTTTGTCATAAAGTCATGTACAAAACATTTATAAACCATAAAGGGTAATATAATAATGTGTATTTTTTTTATGTAATATCCCTACCATAAATGTGGTGAAAGAGGGAAACCTAAAGAAATATAGTTTGGTTCGAGAATTCCCATTACCTAATGTTTGAATGATTCCTCCATGTGAATGTCATATACACTCACATAATATTAATTAATTTAAAAATAAATAACAATACAAAAAAGAATTTTATTCATTATGGTTTTATTATGTTCATTAATTGGATTTTGGATGAGTTATAGAGTTTAATTTTATCAATCAGGGGTGTTCGTTTTAATAGTTTTCATGATTGGTTCACTTCTATACATGAATGGATGTTTTTGTAAAACATGGATAAAAATACAAAAAAAATTATTATTTGTTATTAATGATATTATATAATTTTAAATGATCATGAAATTAATTTTATATATGTTATGGGAATGAATATTTAGAAAAAAATTATCGATGATCATTTTAGGTTAATTTCAGCGGATTTTCGATCACAACGAACTTGTTTTAATTTGTCATTTAGTATTATATATAAATGATAGTAATAGAACAAAAATATGGTTATAAAAATACAATTTACAATATGATTTAAACCATTTAATGGTTTTATTAACATCCTAGATGGTGTTACAGGATACTTAAATTACGTCGCCCAATATGTCGTTAAATTAACACCACACCGGTGAGGATTTAATTTTTAAAAATAAAAGAGAGGGAGAGAGGGAGAGATTGTTGTGTTTGATGATTAATATTCCATCAACATGATATAATTCTAGTATATCAAATAGAATTGATTTATTATTCCATTTATATGATGGTAGGTGAGGAGATACTAAAAAAGAAATAAAATTGAAAGGAAATGATATTAATGAGAGAGAGGATTTGCCTCTTGAATTTACCCTCATTGAGAACCGCCTTAGAGAAAGGTTTTGGTCTTTTAATATGATCAAGAGATCATTCACGTGGGGGAGTGTCTATAAAAGTGTTTTTTGAAGAAATTTTTAAAGTCTAAAATCTTGAGTGGTGTGAGGATTATAGAGAGTGAGGGGCAGTATTTATAGCAGAGGAGTTGAGTGTTTCACATTATTTAAATTAATAGTTTATTATTTTGAATCAAGATTATGAATAGTAGGAGAATTATCACCACAAATTTGATATTAAAAAATGTATGTTCATGAATATGGTTCATAGATATGTGAAGACTCAATGAATAGTTTATTTAATTCATAATGTATTTATACAGTAAATTGTCATATTTTATTATTCACAAAAATTCATATATTTTAGAAAAATCCAAAAAATTAACCCTAACCATTTTTTAACGTATATAATAAAAACATTACCTCTAGTTAATGAAAAAAGTTTATTTAAATTGTTTTAATTTAATTTTTATTGAAAATCATTATTTACTTGGAAAATAAAAATTAGAAAATTTTTACCTATTTTAAAACAGTTTAAAAAATTACTTAAGGACTCAAAAACATATTTGAAAATCATAATAAATCAAAATATTAATTAATTGATACCTTTTATAAAATTAAATTTTTTAAATTAATAAATAAATAAAAAAATATTAAATATTTATGACTTACAAAAAGGGAAGCACTTAATTAATAATGTTTAAAACATTTATTTACATAAACTATGATATAATTATACCATTATATTATTTATAAGATGGATAAATTTTACTTATACATTAATTTTTTAGTTTACTTTTCATTGGGATGGTTTACTTTTCATAAGGTTCATATTACTATTACTAAGGTGAAATTGCACTTTCATTAGTATAGGTTCCTAAACATCTAGAAACACATTTTAATTCATTCACTAAAATTTTTTATACGTTCATGTTGTGTTCTTAATGTGATTGAATGTTGTTATAATTTATGGGATTACTTTAAATATTGACAAATTCCTTAAAATTTTGGGTCATTAATATTTATACTTGTATTTACATTATGACTCTTCATGAATGATTTAATGCATTATTTTTCGGAAACCATTATGATATGACAACTCGTTATTCCTTATTACGTTATTAAGAAACCCATTTATTTCCATGGGTAATCCATATGTTTATACCTTATGTTTGATTTCATTATGTGGAACATATATGCATGTAAATGTAAGGACTGGTGGCCGTAGATTATTCTCCAAATCAAGGGGTATTGTATAATTTTTCTGGGGAAATGTGTATGATATTGAGGATTGAACCTAATCCATGACGTGATTCTATCCCCATTTAATTTATTTTGGGTTATTAGATTTAAATTATGATTTTTTATATTTTATGTTGCTTCCACAATCTAATATATCCATGATCATACGATTATATATTTTTACGGTTATCCTCCATATTTTACATCAGGGTCCATTCATTAAATATTTTCATGTTATGAATTATAAAACATATTTTATGCTCGATATCCATGTCTAATGAAATTCAAATAATTTTTTCCTCAACCCTATTTTCTATGTATTCCTTAAACATTTTTAGAACTTTTTGTGTGAAAATTTTATTATGATATTACTATTTAAAATAAAATAAATGTTTTTTATTTTTGTTTCATGTTGTCTATTTATATACATATTATTCAATATACACAAGTATTTTCAATAATTTTTTTTAATTTAAGGGTTTTTTATTTTATGAATTTTTTCAAAATATTCCTAAATGGATTTAGGAAATTTGGATTTTATTAGAAAATTTCCTAGATTTTTTGTTGATTAGGACTATAAAAATTTATTGAGAACCCCAGGAGTATGTATAATTATAATTTTATATAGAGAATAATAGAATTTAATTTAAGTCAATTATATAGAATGTGGATTCAAATAATGTACATTCCAATCTAGAAAAATAAAAATAGATGTGGTTCTTGAATTGTTGAACATATTGGATAAAATCCAAAAATGGGTGTATTAGTCATTGACCTAGTTATCACTTGGATCATAATAATGTGGCCTTATTGCACAACTAGCATGAAACTAAATTGGAATTTTCATTATTAAAATCCTAAACTCTTAATGAAACAATAATAATTACTTAAATATGTTGTTATATTTTAAAACCAAACATAAAAAAATACCTTCAATGTCAAAAAGATAAAATTTTGAGACTCATATGTTAGGATATAATTTTCATTTATAAATTATTACTTATATATTTCCCATTTTGTTTTTAATATAAGATTATCTATATATGAAATCCAAATTTATCATTTTTTTCATAGTTAGTGGAGGGAAATAGGAAAACCGATTCTGATGTCAATTGTTATATGAAATTATTTTCATGATAGAAGTAGGATCTAAGAACTTCATGGTAGTATGGGATCAACTTAATTATTTATATAATTATCACTTGAATAATGAGGAACCACATCCTTTTTCTATGAATCATAATTTTGTGCTAAACTACAATATGTAACAAATTCATTTTACACTTAGTGTGTTTTATAATTCCATCTTAACAAAAAAATAATATAAACACAATTGAAAATATATTCTCTAACCTGTAATTATTATAAGAATAGAATTTGTTGTTGTATGGATTTTGTTTTAATATGGAGACCTGTATGTGGTAAGAACATATCAAGAGTACAAAATCCAAAGAAAAAATTTATTCCATGGAATGGTAAGGATTAAAGAAAATATTTTCCAATAAATATTTTTTTTGTACTCACTCATGTAAAATAGAGAGGGAGATCCATGTACTAAATAAAAAATTGGACGAATAAATCAGGTCATATGAGGAAAATATAACACTACATTCAAAGTATTGCTATAGAATTTTAATCAAAACTAAATTTAAAGTGGAAATATTAATTTTCTATTAAAACTGATTTTATTAAAAACAAGAGAAATCTAATACAATTAATTCTCTAATGTCATTTTTCATTATACAATTAATGTCGGGGAAGATATTGGTTACTCTATGTCATATAATGTTCTTAGAGATAAAATAGAAGAAAAATGACTTTTCTTTTGGTGGATAAGTAGATAAATATTTTATAGAAAATGTAACCCAACCACCCTTAAGAAAAAATTGTTAGAATATGAATTCTATGAGTTTTATCAAGAGAACAATAAGATGATTCAAATTTATAAATGTGGGGAATCTAGATTATCAATATCGCATTGACATGAAGAATACTACTAATGTGATAGAATAATATAAGGACCTGGTCAACACTAATTCTTTAGTATAGTATTTCATCGACATAGAATAAGGGAATTATTTAAACCAATTTCATATTACAAATATTGTTTGAGACAATCATCAATATCGACAACCTCCATAGAAAATGGAATGGAATATGTTATAAAACCCAATAAAGTTTATCATGATAAGGATTTGGAGAAAATTTTTATATTTATTAATTCAATAAATTAAAAAATATTATTTTATTAAATATTAATCTATTCTTTCATATTTTTCAAATTTATTAGGACTATTCAAACACCACCTAAAAACATGAGGCTTGTGTCTTCTATGAGAAGATGAAATTGTGAAATTAAGGAATCCCAAAAATAAAAATACTTCATAGTAATTTTTTTGGACTTAATATTCTATAAAATATAATATTACCTACATTAGTGGTGATTAATTTTATATTGGGTATGATTTGTTAACCATTATATAAAGGCAACATAAACTACTGGGAGAGGGAGATCACCCATCACATTCTATGTTTTCTTTCAATTTAATACATCTATATGGATGAGGATGAATCTCATTTCAAAAATTTATTTCATTTTTGGTAATCATTTATGTATTAGGAAACATAATCAAACATATTAACTCATAAAATGAAGAAAATATTGCTTGAGGAGAAGCCCATTATGTGAGACTACACTATTATATTCCCTTAATTTTTCTATATCCTTACTTCTTACTGACATGGTGAGTTATGAATGAAAAATATACCTAGATCTCTATATATATCAATGATATGCTATAAAATGGAGACCATTTAGTTAGAATAACCAAATAAGTAGTAATGTGAGAATTTTTAGAAGCTTTTTATACCTCTTCTGCTTCACTATGCGGTGCACCAGACATCTCTAACGAGATAGATTATTAAATGTTCATCTTAATTTATTATAATCATCTAAAAAATCAATATAAGTAATGTGTATCCATATACATAAATAGATCACTTTTTCGATCAACTATATTTTGATGATTATTACTCTAAGGGGGACCATCATCCTGGATATCATTTATTAATAATAAAGAAAAAAGACATACCCAAAACTAGATTTTGAATGAAGTATAGGATCTATGAGTTTATAGTTATTCCTTTTAGACTCACGAATTATCCAAAAATTATTATAGAACTAATGATTAGTGTCTTTATAGATTACCTATTCAAATGTTTGGTATTATTTATAGATTATATTATGATATAACCAAAATGTAAATATAAACATGGGGAGAATTTTAAAAATGTTCCAAGTACATTGGGAATAGAGAAGATATATGTAAAGAATAATAAATGTGAGTTTCGGATAGATGAATTATCATTATTGGGTATATTAATTCCATTAAAAGTATTTCTCGAGACCCATATTAGATAATGGAAATTAAGGAGTGGCCCTAGCTGAATATCTTTTATTGATATCTGTAGTTTTATATTGTCGATGATTTTTGAGATACTTCTTACTATTAAATAACATTCTAAATATTCTATGTTAGAATGGGTTAATTAATTTTAAGACTAGTGAATGTGAGGAGAGAAATAAATAGTTAAAAATGATAATTCTCATAGTATCAATAATGAAAATACCCATAAATGTGGAAAACTTCATGTAATATAGAAGTTCTTCAAAGAATATGATGGGAAGACTAATAATTCTAAATGGTAATATAAATAACTACACTTTAATGTAGCTAAATGTTCATGAGATGAAATATCCATTTCATGATATTGAGTTTGTGAATATTACCTTAAATTTTTAAATATTTTAACATTATCTCAATGGGATGATGTGTGAGACACATATGAATAACAAGAGCCTCCAAATGCATAAGGTGATTAATCTTCTCTAGTGAAGTTAGTTAGATCTAGTCATGTATTTTGAATAATAAATTCACTACCATTTAAGAAATTAAAATAATTTGTACGATTATATATGCATAATAGATCATGTAACATTATTAATTAAGGTAATTGATTAGTATAAAAAATTATTATACTTTCAATGTATATTTTTTGGAATAAAAAGGATGAAATATTAGATTTTATTTCTCAAATAATTGGGAAGCCATCTCATACATAAGTGTTCAAGGATGATAAAAGAGACTATGTGTCAATTCTGGAGAAGGTGGAAGCTATTATAAATTTTTAATCCCTATAGTTTAAAATTTTTAGGAAGGAGTTGAATGATTTGGGTTACAAATATGTGTTCAGTCATATCCAGAGAAAATGATGGTGTTTTTTAATGTTACGCAAAGAACAATTTTCTCCATACACCCAATGATAATGACTCTATATTAATATATAAAATAATAATATTTGGGTGAAAATATCAATAAGTATATTTCTGAATATATATAATATTTTCTCATCCCATATTTTTTTAAGATGTTTTAATATTATAAATTTTACTCTTAATATCTTTTTTTCTTTAATTGATGTTTGTAAAGAATTATAGATGGATTTATGATTGTATAAGGATTGTTTGGATAACAATGATCATGGTTTTTAGATAAACATCACGAGGAACATGAATGGTTCATTCTTAGTTATTAATGTGAGGATCAACCACGCAGACCTGTAAGAGGATATTGATGGTTAACCTAACCATTCATAGGATGCCTCAAGACCATGTGCGGTGAAATTGAAAATTTACAGGTTGTTCAGAAGGTATATAACATTTTAAATAACCACGAAACATTCATTCATGGGTTGTGCCACTTTGGAAATGAATTCACTTGTGTGGTGTAATGTTTTTCCAAACTTAGCAGCCAAAAATTGTACCCTTTAAAAAGGTGTGAAATAACAAATTTTCCATTATTTTATGATTATTCCCTATTTTTTATTACCTTACACACGCAATAGACTCTTAAGCTCCTTGTGACATTCTTTTATCCTCTATGGTATGCATTGATATACCTCCCCAATTTAGAAAATGATTATTTCTCAATTAATCAAATTGGTTAAACTGATTATAAGACCTTCAATCCTCATCCATCCTCTCCTTATTTATCTAAATATATGGAATTAAAAATCCATTACACCTAATATCGAATATAAATATAGAATTCATCTATTTAACTACTTTTAGACTCAGTTAAATTCAAATAACAGATGCGGGTTGAACTCTCTGTATAATGTAGGAGGTCTAAAAAAATTTCATAATTACTTGGTGGTTGGTATCATGATATTTAATGCCACATACCAGACACTGCTTGTGTTTATTCTAAAATATGTAATGAAATAAATCAATAATTTTTATTAAATAAATGATACTCAATTTTCCCCATTTTCATGTTTTTAGGTTATCAAACTCATGCATAACTACCCCTAGAGGTTATTTCATCTAAATTACTATGATTATGCAACACCCTTTTCATGATATGAGCTACCCACAAATAAGTAAAATTAATGTTATAAATAAATTGTATTATTTAAGGATTAATACCTCTTATATGAAATTTTCATTTACAAAATAAATGGGGGATTAAAATGTTAAATGTTAAATTTTAATAGAGGTCGATCACCTATGGGAATATACACTTAATGAAAATGATTTGTGGTGTGGAATTGACACTTACATGGACCATTATTCTATATCTTGTACGTAAAATGAAAATTTAGTTTATTATGATCAATTAATTTTTAAATATGAATGGACTCAAACATATCCCATAAAAACCACTTGTATAAAATGGATATAAAGGATACATCCATTTGGGAATGTAATTTCATGATGAAACCAACATTGTGGTATGATCCTAGTGACTTAAAATATTATATGACTTGGATTATTACCTTGGATCTGACATTCTAGGAAATTCTTGGAATTTCTCCTCATGGTCTACCCTAGTCAATCCAATGTTTTTTATTAATGATCACTATAGACACAAATATGATACCATGTTCAATGGATATGGGTCCTAGAATAAGTAACAGTATTATAATGATTTTTATGGATGAGCTATATGGAATCAAATAGGATGCCTTTGTCAATTGAACCGGGTCCCATCCATCATGACATTGATACATGATACACCAATATATTAAACGATCGATTCTTACACTTTTATTTAGTTTTCCATTAGTTATAGAATTCATGTTACAGTATGTACATACAAATAATGGTATGTCACTTTTTCATTTACGTATTTATTCCTATAATACAAACACAATTCTATGGATTATATACACATACTAGATGTTTTATATACAAAATTAGTAGTGTTATAAATAGTGTATCTCACACCGATGTTGGGCTTCTAAATGGTAATCAAACATGATTCATGATTACATTTTGGGATAAAGAGAAGAGTTTAATATTGGATGTTATATTCATATATGCTAGTAATGATTACGGGATAAATGATCGAGCTTATTCTCATGATGCAAACAATTATTTATTTTTGGAGTTTTTTATAGCTTGTTGTATGTTCATTTTGTCACATTCCCCCTAATATTGACCAATTTTATATCGTATGAAGTGATCATCATTTATTATATGATATTAGATATTGATCAGCATTAGTAAGCCACTTTTTATTTTATAATCAGATGATTTAATTTTTTTATTCCCTAATATTATATTTTTTTCAATTTTTATCTTATAATTATACAATTTTTCATCACTAAAATCATGAGTTTATGATCTCCCAGTAAAAATATCATAGACCTTGACTTATATTCAGTATCCTTCGGTATCTGAAGAGTTGTTCTAGAGGCAAGGTGGATCTCATGATATATTAATGATTAGTAAAATAGTACCGATGCACTATTTATGGTAACAATGAGTCATTTCCATTTGTATTACTATTTGGGATTGATATATATAAGTATTTAAATTTGTTGGAAATTGAAAATGTTAAAATTCCACATATTAGTTATCCAACAAGTAGGGAAAATCTAAATTTCCTATGATGAGAATTCCTATTTTGGATTGTGGCTATTGTAGTTGTATTGATTCCATAGTCCGGTGTGCACATGATATGATTTGTATATTATAGTTGATATGGAATGGTAACCTTAATCTAATATGGAAATGATTTTTTTTCATACATCATAGAAGGAAATCGATAATTCACATTCCATGCACATTTCATGACATACTTATTTTACTATGTTTGGTGTTGGTAACATATTTCAGTGACTTGATTACTATACCTATTCTCTAAGAAACATACCTATATGATAAATTTGATAATTAATTGGTAAATTAATATTTCCTCATCTATGTAAACAGTTTATTCTCATATAGCACGATTTTGGAACTTTAAATTCTCAAAATATGTATTTTTTGAGCCATCACCTTATAAATCTCATGATCTTAAGAGTATTTATATTAAATTAAATATATGGTAATTTCAATTCTAATAGAGTGTGGGTAACACCCCAAGTATCCACTGTACACTTCTCTTTGAATAATACAATAACGTGTGATGTACACAAAACCGAGTTCATGCACACCACGACCTATCAAACCAGCCATTTAAAAAAGAGGTGACGAATAGTAATAACCTCATTTTGAATTTTATATATATCCCGTATAATTTAAACATTGATCTTCTGTGTTTATTAGACATAATATAAGGACAAATTCAAATTTATAGATACAAGAAGTATTTTTCAAAAAATGATCTTTTTCACCATTTTAATTGTGAACCATTTATAATCCAATTTTTGGGACTTTTATATATCTAATTTCATGAATTTCAATTCTTATTTAGAAGAGGGATGGGAAAATTTAGTTTGGATCAATTTTTGGTGTTTTCTGCTAACTTTTATATTTTTATGAATAGTGAATGATACAATTTTTTTAAAACAACTTTTTAAATCAAAAAATAAATGTACTGTTAAATTATACATTTTTTTGGTTTTGAAGTATAATTAGATTTTTTTATTATTATTTAATCCAATGATGGTAATTATATGTAATTTCATTTTTAAATTAGACATGAACACAGGTCAATCTTTTGATATTTTTTACTTCTAAAAAACCTACTTTCTAGTTATGAAAATTGTAATTAATTTTAAATTATTTAAAAGAACATCTATGTTTTGAATTTTTTAAAATATAAATCATTTTTGGATTCATAATATCATAATTATATTAGGGTTAATTATTGGTATCTTTATGAAGACATTCAATTTTTGATGAATAGTGGAAAACACTACGTTGATGTTTAAAAACTGGGATTTTATTTAAATAATTACTTATTTTAATTAATTTAATTTTTAGTCAAAATTGATACATAATACTTATATTAGTTATCTTTAATTGATCGGTGTCATATTATAATAATATTAGATGTGAAACAAATTTATTTAGTTTTTTTAACTTTTTTACCCACCATTTATACATGTTAAAAATTTTGCATAAAACGTAATTTTACCACTTTTGTGAATAGAATTTCAAAAATACGAGAGGAAAAATTGAAATCAGAAGTAAAATTTTGTACAATAAGATGATAATAATATTTGGAGAATATCATCTTCTTACATTTATTTACAATGTTTAAAAGTAAATATGGTAATTAAAGGTATAATGATATTACAATTACCCTAACACATTTCCCAATTCTATTGGATATGTTTTCATAGACCTAAAAAAATATATTAATAAAATACAGTCCTCTTTTTTAGACTTTGATTAGATTAGGTCATTTATTATTATTTTATTTAATGAAGAGTTAAAAGTGTTAAATTCAAATTTTCACATCAAAAATATTTTTAATATAAGTTTTTTACATTATATAAATTTGACTATAATTATTAATTATAAATCTATAAAGATTTCTTACATGATGATATTTTATTCATAATTTTTATACATTATGTAAATAAATTTATTTATGATGCAATGATGATGTAGTAATAAACTTATTAGTTAAATATTAAAATAATTAATATAATTAATATCAAAATAAATGTAAATTGACACTTTTGTTGCATTTCAATAATTTTTTATATTAATATGACATGGTAGGGTTGATTCCATGAATGTTTTTTGAAGTAATCATGATTTTAGGACTTTCACAAAACCCAAATACTAAATAGTGTTAAAATTTAGATAAATGAGTTTTTAAAACGAATATTATATTATTAAAGGTTATAATATTCCTAAAAATATTAGGATCTTACAAATGAATAATATAAATATAGATTTGTCCTTAATGAACCACTTTAGGTTTTTTTGATAGTTTATAGTAAGCCTATTAACCATATATTATAAGAATACCACAAGACATGGTAAAAGATAAACTAATTAACTAATCGTGAACTAAAAAATATACGACTAATTTGATGACCTAAACTTGTCTAAAACCTATTGGTTGAAATTATTACGACCCATAGCCAACTTATCCATGAAATAAATCCATTTTCTTCCCTTATAAATCGAAAATTATTATATATTACAATAATATTTGATGCATTTCCTAAAATTTCTCTCAACTCTCTTATAAATGTGTAATTCCCCATATCTAAATTCTACACCTCCAAAGACATTTGGATCGGGCAACCCTAGCTCAAATATCCTCCCAACTACCATAAATTTAAACTTGAGTCCTTACTTTGTTCATATATCCAACCTATAGAGTGATTTTGATCTAATCAATAGGAAGCACCCTAAGAAGAGGTAATAATTTCACCACCTCTTTCAATGTCCATTTTTCTTCCAATTCTTATTTTATTATTGTTTCCATACCAAAAAAATCTCTCCACAGTATTCTACATACTATGAAGTTATTATAAATATGTTACAATCGTATTCAATTTTCTATACATCCTCTGATTGACAAAGTCATTATACGTGCGTACGTATGGCTTACCGTCTCCATGTCATGGTGTAGTTTGTTATTCAATACTTCATTATTAAAATGGTATAATAATGAGTAAAATTTATTTAAATAATAAATAAAATATGTTAACTAATCTTTATATATAATATACCATCCAATTAGATAGTATTTTACCATCAATTGAATGATATTGTTATTCGTGTGTACTTACGGATTATCGTCTCCAAAAACGCGATAAGATTCACTCCCCATCGTAACAATTCAAGAATAATTTTCATTTTATGATTTAAAAATAATGTTTATGAACATTATATAATTATGGACATGAATCAATTACATCCTATAAATATCAAAAATTACTTACGTAACAAAACATATAAAGGAAAATAAATTAGTTAACACCCAAATCAATGATACTACTAAGATGTCCTTAAAAAATCAATATTATAAGATCATATATGATATCATTTTTATATATTTGGTTCTTTTATAATTTAATAATAATTTATTAACCATTATACAGGAGTTCAACCTACCTTATTCTAATTAAATATACAATTTAAGGGGTTTTTGTCTCATTTTTATTGCCATGAGATTTATGCTATATTTTCCACTATAACATTTTGTGGGGTGTATGTAGAGACAATGATTGTATTCCTTTTTTAATATACATTTATTTATGGGTATTTACATCATAATTTTATGATCCTTCTTTGATGGGGTCTATGATTCCTAATTTACCCAATCTGCAAGGGAATTCTAAATTTCAATTTCCACTCATTTGGTTTTACGCAATCTTCATTGATTATTTTACTCCATGATTATGTGTGAAATCACTTTTAAATTATAAATATATTAATTTCCAATCCCCATTGGGTGAATATAATTTTGATTCACATAATTAATCAATTGATAAATTATCATGTCATCGTTAGGAACTTGATATGAGTAATATTAACTCAATTTCTATTCCTTGAGTTAAACATCCAAGTCTTTGGTTTTGTTGTTACAAGATTATGTGTGAATATCCTCTGATTTATTTTCACCGAATATCCAATAATATTGATTGTATTTTCATTTTTTACACATAATTATGTCATTTATTTGTCGTTAACCTTAAGATATGGTCTTTATAATGGATTTCATCTCAACTTACATTCCATTGAGACTTCTCTGTTGTTATGCACCAATTCACTTTTATATGATGTATATACTATACATTGACAAAGTATATCATGAATCTATTTATTCACATGATATTATAATTTTTTTATTACCTCAATTATTTTTATTCAAGCGTCTCTAATTTTCTTAGGTACTCTAACTAAAATATCACTGTAAATGATTTAAATATTTAATCTAAATCGTTCTCATTAATGACTATGTTTTAAAAATAGTTTGAAGTATTTATTAATATGGGCATTAATGTTCTAAAATTAAAATTCTTTTTAAATGTTTAACAGTGCTATGTGAAACATTGATTCAAAATTATATTTTAAATGGATTCTTGAAAAATAATGATACTTGTAAATGTAATTAAGGAAATGGGGGAGGTTTCTCTCAAATAGCATGGATTATTATTTTCATCTAAGTATATATCCTTCATTATTCTTGATTGAGGTTAATTTATTATTATAAAATATTCCATATTGTATTTAATGAGTTATGATTGTTTATGGATGTGCTATTTTTATTCCATTCATGGTTTTTGGTTAAAATATTGAAATTTTGAATGCCAATTTTAATATAAATGTTTAAATTATGTTTTAACTATTTCATATGAGGAATGCATTGGACATAGTAAGTGAAGGGTGGATCCCATTATAGATCCTTGACGCATCGGTAGGTCTTAGGAGAGAAACTACAATCTAGGAACAAGGACGTGAAAAATCATATTTTTAGTCTTGGCACGTGGCCTTGACTATGTGGTTATAATGTCCAGCATTAGAATTCCATCATTATGAAGTTGGTTATTGTTATTTCATGTGATTATTCGACTTGTAGATCATTCATGTGAATATGTAAGTGGAATTATTAGATTTATCATTTCCATATTAAGATGAAGTTTATGTTTAAAAGGATTTTTTTTAGTCTAATACATTTTCTTAAATGATTAGGATAATTAATGATAGTTCCCCGTATATCATAATCCCTACTAAGAATCTGAGCTCAACCCTTTATTATGTTTTCTTTTACCAGGATGTGAAGAATTAAATTATGTTTAAACTATTGGGGTAGTATAACACCACATTCTTCCATGGTATGTTTCCCTTTGAATAATGCAGTAGTTTGAGTTATATGCAACTTTGAGTTTTAACACACTATCACTAATCAAACTAGCCGTTATGAATTGTAAGACCCACTTTATGAAACTTTTTAAATTTTAATTTTCAAAATGGACTTCCTTTCTGAATTTGGAATATAAAAATTAGCTAAGAATGAATTTTTCCTATTTCTCCAAAACATTCAATTCTGATGAATATTGAAAAACACTATGTTATTGTTTAAAACCGACTTTTTATTTAATTAATTAGTTATTTAATTTTAATTTATTTTAGGTCAAAATAGATACATAATTACTATATATGTACAATGTAATTAATTGGAGTCATTTCATAATAAGATTATATATAAAATATTTATTTCAAATTTTTACCATCTTTTACCCACCTTCTAGAAGCATTTTGAAATTTACCTAAAATATAATTTTACCACTACTGTGAGTTGATTTTCAAAAATCCGAGACACACAGATAATATCACTATGTATAATGAGGTTAAATATGATGAAAATAATTTTTTTGTGTATAGTAATTGTTGACTTTTATTTACCATATTTTAAAGAAAATATGTTAATTAATAGTAATAATGATATTGTAATTACCATAAATCAGGTCCTAATTCTATTGGATAAGTGTAATTTGACCAAAAACAGACTTTGGAATAAAATATGATCCTTTAGGTCCACTTGGATTAAATTAGGACATTTATTATTATTTTATTTAAAGAAGTGTTAAAAGTATTAAATTCAATGATTATTAACTAAACCATTTTTTATATATGGATATAAATAAGATAAATTCGAATATAAATATTCATTACAAAGATAAAACTACTTCTTATATCATGGAATTTTATTTAAATTTTTTATAAATTAAATAATTTAATTTATTTATAACACAATGATGTTGCAGTAATTACCTTATTAATTAATGAATCAAATAAATGGTATTATAAATATTATAATAAATATAATTTCGAAGTTTTTATGTAATAAAAAAATTTTATTGGTGATTATGAAATGTTATGGTTCATTAAATGTATCTATTTCGAAGTTATCAACTTTTTATGACTTTCACAATAACTAAATACTAAATAGTGTCAAAATTGACATAAATGAGTTTTTAAAATAAATATTATATTATTAAATTATATAATATTACTAAAAATCAAATGTTCGGAAAAAGGCATTAAATAATATTATATGTGTCATTAATGAACCATTTTAGATTCTTTTGGATGTTTAGGATATTTTTATTGACCATATAGAGTATGAATACAAGATGACCCAGTAAAAGCTAAACTACATAACATAGAGTTAAATCTAAAAGGCATGGTTAAAATGGTAACCTAAACTTGTATAAATCCTATTGGATGAGTTTTTATCAACCCATACCCAACTTATCTTCTAAATAAATCAATTTTTATCCATTTAAAACCGAATAAGTCATTATAATAAAATAATATTTCAAACATTTCCTAAGGTGCCCCTCACCCCTCTTATAAAAGGGAACTTCCCCTTCTATCAAAATTACACCTCCAAATCCATTTGTCTCGGTTGAAACCTACCAAAATATCCTCCCAACTTCCCTAAAATCATCCTAGATTCCTTTCATTGATCATAAATCCAGCCTCTGGAGCTCTTTTGATCAACTCAAAAGAAAACACCATAAGAAGAGGTAGTAATTTCACACCCCTCTTTCAAGTTCTTTTGTTATTCCACTTCCTCTTTCATTGTTTTTTCGATATAAAAATAATAAATACATTACCTCTTACATACTATTATGTTATTATAAATATGTTACATCCATATTCTTTATTCTTTCCATCCTATAAATGACAAGGTCACCATACGTGTGTACGTACGGCTTACCGTCACCATGTCGTGGTGTAGTTTGTTATTCAAAAACATCATCATTTGAAAGGGTATAATAATAAGTATAACTGTGGTAAAATTTAAATATAACATGTTAATCATTATTTATATATTATATACCATCCAATTAGATATGAATATACCATCAAAAAATGATACTGTCACTCGTGCGTATGTACGACTTTCCGTCCCCACTACGCGATGAGTTGTCCTTCCCCATCGTAACCATACAAGACTAATTTTCATCTGATTATTAAAAGTAGAATTTAAATATTTGAAATCATTGTGGATATGAATATGATATATCCGATCCATAACAAAAATGACTTTCTTAACAATGCATATAAATGAAAACGAATCAGTTAACATCTAAAACGATGATACAACTGAAATATCATTAAAAAATATATATTAGAAGATTATATAAGATATCATATTAATGTATGCGGTTCATGAATAATTTAAAAACCATGATTTCACTATTATACAAGAGGATAAACAACCCTCAACTAAGATAAAGTACAGGGTAAGGTTTAATTCCTCAATATTATTATTATCTGAGATTGTTTATATGTAAGTATTTTATGGGACATATTTAGTATCTATGTCCATGTTTCACAAAATAAATTTAAAAATGATTATTTTAAGGTTCTCTTTAACTAAAACATGATTTTAAATGTTAAAAATATTTATTCGTCTAAATATTTCTCATTAATTTACTTATTTTCAAAATGGTTTTAAGGATTTATTTATATGGACATGATTGTTTAAATATGTTAATTTATTTTATAAGTTTAAAAGTGGTATTGGACACATTGATTCAAAAAACTCTTTTAAATGACTTATTTTATAATTATGTGACTCTTAAATGATTTCAAAAGAGAAATAGTAATTTTTTTGGAATAGTTTTGAATTCATCTATGTCAACATCCTTTGATGGATTGTTAAATTATTTGAAGTTTATTTACTATGATACAAATAATCCATATTATATTGAAGATTTTGTGATATATTTGATTGTGGATGTGCTATTTTTATACAATTCATGGTTTAGGGTAAAATTATTTACATTTAGTATGCTTGTTTTAATACAAATGTTTATGTTATGTTTCAACCGTTTTATATGTGGAATGTATTGGACTTAGTATGTGACGGGTGGAGCCCGCTATAGCTCCTCAGAGCATCTGTAGGTCTCCTGAGACAATTAGAAATAAAATTGGACAAGGTTTATCCCAATTTTGATATATGGTTTTGGGCGAGGCCTTAATCATTTTTAGACATCTTGGCCATGAACTTGACAAAATGATTAAGAATGTCCCACATTTTACATTCCATCATTATGAAGATTTTATTGATGGTTCATGTCGCTATTAAAAAAGTTGAATACCGAGGATGATGTTTTATTATGGAATTATTTACTCATCTCACATTCATTATATAATGTTTTTATGTTTATTATTTGTAAAGGAATGTGTTTTAAATTATTCACCACGACTAATGTTTATGTTATCTTCCACTATATATCTTACCCTTTCTAGGTGTTTGATCTCACCCCTTTATTATGTTTCATTTTCCTAGGACATGAATAATTTAGTTATGAGTAACATCAATGTATAATATAAGAGTTTTGGATATTTTTAATTGAATAAATTAGTGGTTTATTTATTTTCATTTTGTAATTTTAATCTTATGTATGAATCTTGTTTCTAGGACTGCTAAATTGATCAGTCTTTCAGGACATTATACCATATAATGCTTCCAATTTATTAAAATAATGCACCAACTCTGGGATTTTGGGTTCGGGGAATCAAAGATAGCCTAATGAATATTACTGTGTTCATATGGGGCACAATGTAGTTTTTACATATTACATGATATAATGTAAAATTATTGTATGTATCTAGTTCATCCAAAGCTACTAAACTAATCAGTATTTCAAGACACAATCTCTTGAGATCATGATAATGTTATGTAATAATGCATCGAAGCTGGGTAACTAGGGTCACGGATTTATAGTTTCTATCAGAGGATTTTTAGTACGATCCTTGCAAACTAGATTTTAAAAAATCTAATTAGTGATCATTACCTAAGTTAGTCATTGTGGATTAGTATAGAACAACATCTAAATTTTTTATTAATGTAAATATTATATGGGTTTTTCTAGAAATGCATCCACGTGTTGATATGAGTAGGTAGAGGCAGATCTGGCACTAATGTACAGAGGGGTAAAACTGGAAAACACTGCTTTGAGCTATACTCAAACGGGAACCGGTGCATGACAATAAGCCTTGCTACACTCTTTGTTACGACACTATTGGGTGACATGATTAAGATAATTCACATTTATTTAAAAACAAATTTGAAATATTTTAATATGAAATTATATCAAATAACCATGGTTAATCCTAAGGTGTTTTAGATCGAAAATAATGTGTCATGGTATTATCTAATTGATTTTATGACTATTGTTTCTCCGAAAATGATTTCTAGTTTTAGTCAATAGCTCGATTACAAGGAAGTCATAGTAAAATTGATAATGATTTACAAGGTGAGAAAGGTATTAGAAATGAGAAACAAAATGGAATGTTGATAGGTGTAAATGATTTCATGTTCATGCTAAATCAGTTTTCCAAAAATATGATCAACAATATATATATATTAACTAACTCCCAGACACAACAATGAAGAGAAAGGCGGTGAATGATAAGAGCTCCAGTAGTGGAGACCATGGGGAAAAGAAATCTAAATTTCATTCATGCATGAAATGTGTAAGGAGACACCTAGGAAAACGTCTCAATGGAGCAAAGAAATGCTTAATGTGTTGGAAATAAGGACACTCAATAAAGAATTGCAGATGAAAAATGAAGAGTACTATATAAGAAAATGAAATTGATCCCAGGAATCCATTTATAGTCTTTTTCCGTAAATGTTGGGGACTTGGGAATTACCAGAATGAATTCTCTATTCTATAGGATATTCTTTATGTAAAGGAAGAACCTATGTGGAAATAACTGAATGGGGAAATGATAAATAATATTAGTTCTCTTTAAAAATGGAATTACTTTTGAAGAATTTTCTACTGTATGTATAACCTTGAATTTATTTATGTGAAAATTCAATTTGAGGAAGAATTATCTTTTCTATTGGGTATATAAATATAAATAACCATTTCGGTTTATATGATCTTTGAATTTGCAAAAATTATAAGTTAATAAATTCTGGGATGAAAATTTTAGGTATGAGATAGCATTTGCTGTAAAATTATGTTATGTTAATTTTGAGGATTTTATCTCATTTTTGGAATGTTACAAAATATTGTTTTTCAAAAATGACAACACACAGACCAGGTGACAACCCATCGCGTCAGAAAAAGCTGTGGGAATCGATCCCACAACCAATGTGCGACTGAGATTTATCTCCTTCCACTGGACTACGTAAAGTCCTTGGTTATTGTGACTAATTATTTTTAGTTAAATGATTTTATTGATCAATAATAAGTTTATTTGGGATCTTATGTTTATCAAATGTATATCCATAGCATAGAAAAATGATTTGGTGATTATGTGAGAAATGTTATTTTGGAAGACATTCACTCTATTAGGTACACTATATGCCAAATGAAACTAGAATAGTATAGGTTTTCATTTGAGGAGTAATGGAGGATTATTATCTATGATTTTATTGAGGACTTACTGATATTTAGGTTATTTATGGAAATTATTAACCAATAAAAGAAAATATGTTATTAGATTAATTACCTATAAGTATGTGACTTTAAGAGTAGTCAATGTTATTTGGAGATACAATTTAACGTTGAAGATTACATAATCAAATTCTTCTGAGTTTTGGGTGTTAATCATAGTTTGGATTATATTGATGTATTTTATTGGAAATTGTTAATTGAATGGTATTTATTGATATTTGTGCATTTTTGATTAATTTTAGAAATTAAAATTAGTATTTCTTTCTCTTAAGGATTATCCTTTTTTAGGATCATTTGATTGTGTACTATCCATTTTGGTTTTGGTTAATTTCTAAAGACAGGTGAAATATATATTTCATCTTTTGTTGGTTATGTGATTATTTGTATGTTGATTATATCACATTAGGAGTGATAATTCATCCCAAATACTCATAGTATGGATTGATAAATGAGTTTGTTATAGAAAATTAGTGAAATTATGGATCTCTTCATATCAAGTATTTCTTGTACACTATGAAGAAATTAATTCTTATACATTGGGGAAAGGATCTCAAACCCAAAAATGTGTTATCCCAATACCATACGTTATTCATCATAGATTTATGTATTTGAGGCCCTCAATTTTCCATTCACATGTTTTTTATTGATGACCTCAATCACTCCTTATGAATATTAACATTTTCCTTCTAATAATTATTGCCTCCAATGTTCTTCTACTGAAAATCCTAATTATTTGGTGACGTTTTCATTTCCCTTTTCCCATTAATAAAATAAATTTTGTTAACCCTATTTTCTGATGTGGGTTTCCCAAAAAGTTATTTTATATTTTTTACCTTTTATTTCTGAAGGACAATTTAAAATATTGAGAATGCATTTTATTGAAGGAGGGAATAATGTAATACCCCAATCTTCCATGGTCTACATTTCTTTGAATAATATAATAGCGTGCGATGTATGAAACACTAAGTTCAAGCACACCACGACCTATCAAACTAGTCATTTAAAAAGAGGTTAGGAATAGTAATAACCACATTTTGAATTTTATAAATATCCCATATAATTTTAACAAACATATTTTGTGTTTTATAGACATAATACAAGGAAAAATTCAATTTTTCTGATAAAATATGTATTTTCCAAAATATGCAGTTTTTAAGACATTTATTGGAGAACCCTTTCTTATAAAATATTTGAAATAAATTAAATTTTATGAATTTAAAATCATTTTTAGAAGAGAGACATAAAAATTTAGTTTGGATATGTTTTTTTGTTTTTCTAATAAATTTCATATTTTGATGAATAAAGAAATATTCTAATTTTTTTTGAAAACAACTTTTTTAATAAAAATAATTTATAGTGAAAAATTATAGGATTTAATGGTATAGAAGTATATTTAAATGATATTTTAATCATTTAATTTAGTTTTGGTTATTCGAATTAATTTCAATTTTAAAATGCACATAAACACATATCAATCTTTTGATAGTTTGTACTTCTCAAAAACCTGCTTTTGGTTTCGACAACAGGAATTAATTTGAAATTAACTAATGTAACATTTATGTTTTGAATTTGGTAAAATATATATCATTTTTGGATTCTCAATATCAATATTAGCTTATGGTGACTTTTTGTTACTTTTCAAAAAACATAAAATTTTTGAGGAATAGTGAAAAACACTAGGTTATTAAATAAAAACCGTCATTTTATTTAAATATATTTTTTTTATTTATTTTCAGTAAAACAATGATAAACTATTAATATATTAGTTCAATTTAATTAATTGGAGCTATTTTATAATAAAATTAGATGTGTCAAATTTTGTTGATTTTGTTTTACGTTTTTACCCAACTTCTAGGCACGCTAACAAACTTGAATAAAATGTAATCTTTTCACCTCTCTGAATTTAATTTAAAAAATCTAAGAGACACTGTTGACATCAGTATGTAAAATTTGGTTCAATAAGATTAAAAATAATTTTTTTGTGAATAGTAACTTTTAACTTTTATTTATCACGGTTAAAAGTAAATAGGGTGATTAAAGTTAAAAATAATATAATAATAACCCTGTAATATGTCCTAATTCTATTGGATAAGTGTTTTTGAAACAAAATACACATTATGAATAAAATATGATCCTATTTGGTCAACATGGATTAGATTTGGACATTTTATATTATTATATTTAACAAAGACATAAAAGTGTTAAATTCAAATTTTCATAAGAAAACAAAAATTTAAATATAGGGTTATACATAATATAAATTATACTATAAATATTAATTATAAAGCTACAAATATTTACTAAATCATGGTATTTTATTTATAATTTGAAGACATTAAATAATTAAATTTATTTATGACACAATAATGATGAAATAATTACCATATTAATGAAATATTAAAATAATTGATATTATATATATCCACATTAATGAAAATTGAACCTTATAATTCATTCCAATAAATTTCAAGATTAATATGACATGTTAGAGTTGATTAAATTATTTTTTTTCAAAGTAATCATCATGTTATGACTTTCAAAAATACCAAATACTAAATAGTGTCAAAATTGAAATAAATGAGTTTTTAGAAAAAATATTATATTATCAAATGAGATAATATTCCTAAAAATATAACATTCATCCAAAAAACATATATAATGATATATATATATATCATTAATGAATTACTTGAGGTTGTCTTGGTAGTTTATATTATGTTATTAAAAATATAGTGTGAAAATACAAGAATACATGCTAAAAGTTAAACTAATTATCTAAGAGATAAATATAAAAGATAAGGTTAATATGGTGTCCTAATCATGTCTAAAACCTATTGGTTGAATTAATTTTGACCCATACCCACTATATATTCTTAATAAATCCATTTGAAGCCATTATAATGCAAAAATGATTATATAATAAAATATTATTCCAAGCTTTTCCTAAAGTGTCTCTCACCTCTCTTATAAAAATGTACATAACCTTACCTTAATTTCACACATCCAAAGCCATTTTCCATCGAGAAACCCTAATATAATATACTACATACTACCCTGAAATCATCTTATATGCCTTAATTTGATCATAAAGCCAACCTATGGAGCTTTTTTCATCAAATCTAACAGAAGCATCTGAAAAAGAGGAAACAAATTCTCCACCTCTTTCAAAGTAATTTTCTTCGTCCTCATCCTCTTACTCTTTATATGTAATTTCAATACCAAATTAATATATCCAGTACCTTCTACGTAATTTTTTTTATTATAAATATGCTATAGCCATATTAATTATTTTAACCATCCTGTGAATTCCATTTTCATCATATGTGCGTACGTACGGCTTACCGTCTCCACGTCGTGGTGTAATTTTTTATTCAACACCTCATTATTTGGATGGTTATAATAATGAGTACAATTGATGTAAATAATAAATAATACATGTTAATTATTTGTTATATATGATTTACTATCCAATTATATATAATTTTACCACCAATTAAATGATATTGGAACTCGTTCGTACGTAAGGATTACAGTCTCGATAAACACGATAAATATCATTCTCCATCGTAACCTTTCAAGAATAATTTTCAATTGATGATCAAAAAATAATTTTTGAGAACATATTATCATTTTATATATTAATCAAATACATCCTATACATAACAAACATGACTTATGTTACAAATCATATAAAGGGAAACGAATCAGTTAACACCCCAAACAATGATACTATAGAAATATCATTAACAAAGAAATATAAGAATATAATAAGTGATATTATATTTATGTATTTTGTTCTTTTATAATTTAATTACAATAATTTACAATTATAAATTAGTCCAACCATACTTATTCAATGTAAAAGTACAAGGTAAGGGGATTTTTTCTCATTTTTATTCCCATGATATTCATTCTATATTATCCATTTTTACCTTTTGTATAGTGTATATATTTCCCATGATTTTAGTCTTTTTGAATTATATTTTAATTTATGGTTATTTACATCATAATTTTATGATCCTTATTTAATGGGCGGCATGTTTCATAAGTTACCAAATCGAAAAGGGAATTTCAAATTTCAATATCCACTCATTCAGTTTTACGCAAACTTCATTTATTATTTTACACCATGTTTGCATGTGAAATCGCTATTTATTTATTTATGTAGTAATTTACACTCCCATTTGTGTGGATATAATTTTTATATACATAATAAATCTATTTATAAACTCTCTAGTCATCGATAAGAAATTGATAAGAGTAATTTTAACTCAATTTCTATTCACTAATTTAAACATCCAAGTCATTGGTGTTGTTTTTTAGAAGAATATTTGTGAATGATTGAAAATTGATTTACACTGAATATACAATCCTATTGAGTTTTGTTTTATTGGTCATACATAATTATTTAATTGATTTATCCTTAAACAATCCATATGGTCATTATAAGGGATTCCATCTCAACTTACATTCCATTGAAAGTTCTTTGTTGTTATACACCAATTCACTGTTTTATAGTGTATATAATGTAATATGAAATAGTATATCATAAATCCACTTATTCTCATGATATTAAAATGTTTTGATTACCTCAATTAATTTTTTTCAAGAATCTATCATTTGGTTAGGAACTCTAAATAAAATATCATATTAAATGTTTCAATGATTTACTCTATATCATTCTCATTAATGTCTATGTTTGAAAAATAGGATTAGGGATTTATTTATATAGACTTTAATTTTTTAAAATAAAAATTCCTTTTATGAGTTTCAATGTGGTATGGGAAACTTTTATTCAAAAATCCATTTCAAACGGCATCTTGAAAAATAGTTAGACTTTAAAATGTTATCAAGAAAAAGGAGGATATTTATCTCAAATAGTTTTGATGATTATTTACATTTATATCAATATCCTTCATTAATCTTGATTGAGGTTAATTTATTATAATAAAAACTTCCATATTGTATCTAATGAGTTATGATTGATCATGGATGCGCTATTTTTTGTAAAGTTCATGGTTTCTGGTTAAAATATAGACCTTTGGTATGATTGTTTTAATACGAATGTTTAGATTATGTTTCAACCTGTTCTTATGTGGAATGGAATGGACATAGTATTTGGTAGGTGGAGCCTATTATAGCTCCTCAATGAATCGGTAGGTCTCATGATAAAAACTAGTGTCTCGACAAAAGTCCTTGACAAAATCTTATTTATAGTATTGGGCTGAGGCCTTGACTATGTGGTTATGACATCCGACATTATGAATTCTATCATTATAAAATTGGATATTGATATTACATGTGATTATTAGAGTAGTATAACATCCATGTGAATAATTAAATGGTCTTATTAGATTTATCTTTACCATATTATGAATATTTTTATGTTAATATGGCTTGTGTTTTAGACTTACACATTTCCTTAAATGTTTATGATAATTTATAATAGTTCCCTCTATATTGTTATCCCAACTGAGCATCTATGCTCACCAATTTCTTATGTTATATTTCCCCCTGATATGAAGAAGTATATAATGTATAAACTGTAGGGATATGCCAATAGATTTGATTGTTTCTAATGGGAGAACAATGTTGTTTTTAATTTTTTTCATGATGTAATATAAAATTTATGTACGTATCTAATATATCAAAGTCTACTAATCTAATCTATCTTTCGAGACATGATCTCTTGAGATCATGATAATGTTATGTAATAATGTACTGAATTTGGGTTACTAGGGTCAGGGCATTATAGTGGGTGCCTCTATATATTGGCAATAATGATCAAGTATATTGAACAATTTTGAATGATCAGTATTAGATACATGATGTTCCATTTGTAAGTTATAAATATTTTGAATTTATAACATGTGAATGGTAACTCATCTAAAAAAACCATGATATATATATATATATATGTATATATGTATGAATCAACAGATATATGAATTGTATATCATAAATTAGATAATTTCCATACAATGGGATTCTAATTGAATCATTAATTGTGCCTTCCTCAATAACATTCAATAGACACTATATATACCTGAACCACTAATGTGATATATGATACATATAGTTGACTCGACCATAATAGTTGGAAGTATGAAGTTTCTCTCTTGACTATTATGGTTTTATATACCACCCATATACAAATTAGAGAGAACTAAGAAGAGTGAGAATTTCTATAGTAAGCGTAGTACTTTTATTTTTCTATATGAGTAAATTTCTGTATTATGTAATCTTGATCTGAGACTTATTATTATATTTATGAGATGTGAAAACACATGTCTGTATAGTAGCGTGAGAGGTCGGTAAACCTCACTGAGTATTGCGCCACTATCATGATGCCTAGCTACAGATGAAGTAACTCTTGAATCGGCATTGCACGAAGGGTGGATGGAAAAACTCTGAGCGGAAGAGACTATTGAAGTCTGTCCAGAGTAATGATGCCTCATCATGCATGTGGAGAATCATGCTCCCCCATATTCCAGCTGCTGCACGCAAGAGAATCAAGGCAAGGATCCCCATGAGGTTGGATGGTGTCCCTGCCAATCTGAAAACCCCCACGACATCCTATATCCAATCCTAAACTGCTTGTGGGTTCGTCTCTTCCCAGAACCTGGGCGGCCACTGGCACTGGAACCCATGCAACTCACTCAGCTGTCATGCACACTCTGCTTTTGGGGCTGGTGGTATCGGTGGCTTAGCAGGTGGTGGTATTGCTAGTACATCCGTTGTGATTGGGCACTGCACTAAGGCCTCGTCTCTTTACGGGCTACAATCTCATATGTAACTCAGAACCCTATCTGGATGCCTTCGTGGGGACATCATGAAAAGAAACAGGTGCTCCACAATTAAAATAGTATACTTGGTGAGCGGACACAATGTAATCATGAAGAATACTTTTTCAAAGGAAACACACACGCAATCAGTGTTTTCATGCACTGAGTCAGAAATCAGAAGTCAGAGTCCTAGTGTATAGATATGTCAGCTGTCGCGCTAACACCAGTTTCCCTTAACTGATAACCACATCGAAAACACTAAACATTGTTGCTGTTAAAATAATCAGAGACCATGTTCATTGGTAGAACCGACTCCTTGGATAATAATTTTCACGACCCGTCCTCGGGGCCTGTGTCGTGAATACCCCAAGCCCGCCATCAATAGGCCATGGGATGCCAACTGCACCAATTGTGAATCCCTGATAAAAAATGGAAGGCATTACCTTTTATCCTTTAACTCATTCAGACTGAAAAAAAGAAGTAGAAGCCACAAGTACTAAAATAGAAAAGGAAAGTGTGCTGAATGTAAGTGGGACATTTTACAAACCCAACTGAACAACAAGTACATGTACATGTAAAAAGGTAAGATTCTCCTGTATCATCCACCGGGGAATCCTACCTAAAGGGTTGGTATAGTACTCGAACATCTCGCCCCTTCAGTACATCCCATCTAGTATAGCTCCGAGCAGCCTCCCGTCTGTCACCCTCAGCCTTGACCACTGTGGTCCATCATCTAGACATAACATTACAAGGTGCGGGAGAAGCTCATGTAGTGGTGATTATAACAATACTCAGTAGGGGACCCTGATACCCCCGATGTTCTCCCCAAATCCAAAAAAGAATAAACCATAGTATAAAGTTACAATCACAAAGTATCAACCAACCATACTTAGGTATATGCCCATACATATACCTAAGTTACCAATCATAGTATGTATCCAACTCTCGAGCCCAAGAAGAAACCATTCCATAATGGAAGTAATGTAAATCCAAATGATGATAATGGTTGAAAGACATGACTCATATCACACGAGTATACATCTTTATTAGAGTGATAGAGATGATCAGATGTAGTCCCTGATTCATCTATACTGTTAGACCCACAGAATATACAAGACCAACAATGATTTCAGACCCACACATGATACAGGACCAACTATTCTGTCAGACCCACACAGGATACAGGAACGGAAGTCATAACTATTGGACCCATGGAGGATCCTAGAATAGTAGTCATCGCTGTCGATCCCACAGAGGATTAACATACAGTATCGTTGTTGTAGAACCCACAGAGGATCTTGGTATAGTAGTAGGTCCACGAAGGATCCTATCATCTCTGTCGCAGCCATCCATAGGACTTTCAAATAGCATTATTGATTTTGTGAGGGTCCGCTCCTCAAGAAAAGTGTTGACACATCAACTGCCTTGTTGTATAATGTTGATGTATTCTGATGGTCCGCCACATCAATGGGGGCTAATCCAAACAAAATGTATCCTTGATACTATGTACAATATGATCATTCCTTTTACAAAAAAGTACATGACATATTGGAATAAGGTAAAGGTCGTGTAGTCAGACCTCGGGTACTACCCATGTGCAACTACCTGTGTTGAAAGGCTGGTCATGTGGGAAAACTAGTACACGGCTTGTTGGTATGATTAAACGTTGTGACCATTCAACTGGATTTGAATCCATGTACGTTGGCCATGTACTCATACATAGCCTCATCATGTGTTCACCAAACCATCTACCAGGTACACAGGGTAGCCCGTGCCACTGTCCTTGCCTAGCCGTGTGGTGTAGTACATTCCTGTGTACTCCACCCCGTGTCCGTGTACCCCCAGGATACATACCGAGTCTCTTGAAGCCGCATTTTCCTTTCTTTTATGAGAGTACACATCGTGCCTCTTGGTCGTGTATTTCTAACCGTGTCCGTGTATTTATCAGAACACACACCATGTCTCACGACGCCTCTTCTATCATTCTGTGTAGAGATTACACGCCTTGTGATTGGGGTCACATGCCGTGTGATACTTGTCCAACATCTAAAACCTTAGCTATAGAATGACCGAACTACGTGATGTGTCCTTCGTGAGTACATGTTGTATATTCTTGAATTTTCCCAAAATGATGCATCTGGCCAGTGTGCCTCCCATGCTACATCTTCTTCGTTCTGATGGTCTGATCGCCATGAAACTGTAGACTTATGGTCACCCTGATGATCCGAAGTCATCTCTGTTGTTTTCGGGGCTCCCATCCGCTCCAAAAACCTAATTTGATTGAACTTCTCAATGAACGGTCAAAGAACGATCCTACCCATTCCGGTCCGATCTGTCGCCCGCTATCGTCACTGCACCTTCGCTAGGTCGTCGTGATGTTGGGTCTTCATTCCGGGAACGTTGCATTGCAAAACTATCCCACTATGATCCTTTTTCTGTCACCCATAAAGAACGTGAAGAACACACTAATATTCACAAGAACAGTGGAAGGAATCGGGCCGTGTTAGTTTGGCCCGGTTCTTCCGCATTTCTTTGATAGCAATTATATCAAGAGGAAACCATTCAATCATGGAAGGAAGAATTAATGTTGCTAAAACCCAACCCCTACCTTTTATTTTGACGTTGAATGTTGTGGAGTCGCAGAAGATGAACGTCACAGACAATGGACGTCATTCAAACAACGTCAGAGGAGGTAAATCTCGATGAATACGAGTTGATTCGACGCCCTCAGTGTACTTTGTGGGTGGCAGTTCTTCCCTTCCTTTCTCCGAGTGATGAAGGAATAACATGATGCTCGTTGATCTTCAGATATGAGAGGCATTCTTCACTGGAATATAACGATGTTCATCCTAGAGTTCTCCAAAGAATGTTAAGACAAAATAATAGAGATAGTTGTCTATTATTTTTATGGAACTACAACTCATGAGTTGTCCTTCATTAATTGTGACAACATATTTGATTAAATATAGAGGAATGGATTCAAAATTCAAACACTGGAGGTGGAGAGTTTCAACAATAAATTGGTAGAGTTGGATGTTTAAGAGACTCTCCTCAATTAAATGAGAGATACATGGGGTTTAAAGGGGGGTTCATACTAGAGTGGGCCATACCTAGTTATATCCTCCCAAGGGAGGTTAGGGTGTGGTGGGCCCCACCTCTATCCTCCACTTGTTTATTTTAACCACCAACCAAATTAAATTATGTCACACATAATTTTTTTTAATTTATTATGAATCCCCAAAATTAACATCCATCCTTGATAAAACGCAACTGCGGTAAAGGACTCCTTAAGAGAATACCAGCTCTACGAGTTCAACAGTGCCCTCAGATATCAATTCTGAGCATCGGTTCAAATGATATAAAATCTCGCATGTACGTTTACTGAACAAACTCCAACATAATATCATAAATTGATTCTGGTCACATCGAGCCTCGTAATCAAGTTCCGTCAAGAAAAATTGGACTCGAAATATTCCCATGTATTAAAAAAAATTCCTCGGAATTTTCGGGTCTTTAAAAATCATGTATAGAATAGTCAATTTAATCAAGTCGAATTCAAACCATATCCTAAAAAATTATTAATTTTGGTTGAATCCCTTCTGGAATTAGTTCTTGTAACTTTTACTAGATATTTCAATCCCCTCATCACCAAATAATTGGTTAATTATATATAGAAGATATTCATTGTCCTCCAATTCTAAAAAATCAATGTTTTTTGGGTTGTCAACCATTTTGATAAAATTTTTTGTTATTTATGGAAACTAAATAGAAAATGATGTTCAAATAGAAAATTATTTCTATAGAATGGTTTGGATTCACGAAAAAATATTTCATGAATATTTTACATAAAATATCAATCTTAATATTGAGAGGGACTTACTAAAACTGATGAAAGTTTAATAAGTGTTTAACTGGGAATATATGGATAACATTGCAAGACATTGATGCTATATAACTCGCATCATCCTCAACATAGAACTTAAGCATAACTGATTCATTAGTACAGTTAATCAGATTCTATGAATATTATTAATAATTTAAGGAATTTATTTTTGTGAACATATTTTTGGTTGTGGAATCAATGTATGGATGGATATTGTTTACTCTTAGATGTCTCATTGTCTTAGATATAAAAAAATTAATTTGAAGTGGATATATATATATATATAAATTCCATGGTTGAATGATAACCAATCAGTCCACATGTCAACATTATTGAAATAAGAATCTAAGATGTTTTATTCATTGAAATGGGAGATTGTTGAAATGTGAAAAAATTGAATCTGGCTAACCAATTCTAAAGGGTGGAGAATAATCCCAAAAAAAAATAGAAGAAATAAAATATAGGATCATCATGTATCATATAGTTCATTGTTTCAACTAATAATAAATGGACTAAGATAACAATTGTTAGATAAAATCAACAGAAAAACATTGAATGTTTTAAATAAGTAAATATGATATCACTACAACTGTGGTGCAACCTAAAAATGATGTAGTGGCATGTTTCACAGTTACTGAAACATGAATGTGAAAATGATTTATGATTTTATTTTTATTCATTCATTTATATCATTAATTATTACTATATATATTTGAAAACCCCATAAAAAAATGGGGTTGATCCATCTATGATAAAAAATAGAAAAGTTATTTTATCCTAATTGTATAACACCCCAATAAATTTTGGGTACTTCAACATCAAGGAAATATTTTTTTACTCCCTTTTGAATATTTTTGAGGATGTAGTGGGAATGAGTTTTCTATTTTATATAAATAATAAATTATGTGTATTGAGAGGTAGATCACTATTCACATACCTAATTATCCTCAAATCATGTGCAATTGTATGAATGAGGTATAATCTCATTTTAAATCATCATTTCATGTGTTGGTATTATTCCCCTATGATGAAGAATATCAATTCAAATAATTTGATACAATAGAGTGATCTTTTATTGATGTAATTAATATAATTTGGGACATCACTGATTTATTTAACAATTAATTGTATGATGTTCCCCCGGACTGATAGGTTGAGTTTTCAATTGACATTATACCAATATCATTTCCTATATTGAAGACTCCATATCGAATTTCCAAAACCATTTCAGATGAACTGATTAAACCTCAACAATAGAATAATGATACGGTTTTTATACCAAAATTTTCTTCATTGTAGGTCTTATGTGACATATTCATCTTGAATAAGGATGGTTTAATTCACCTATGAATTTATTATTATGAGCTCAATAAATAACGATAATGAAATGGTATTACCACCCATGGATATAGTACTTGACTAAATTAATTTATTCTTCCCATTATTTCTCTACGGTGGATCTTTAGTCAGGATATCCCCAATTCATGGTAGAGAGGGTAGATATTCCCATGGATTCTTATTGAGCAATGTATGGAAACTATGAGATCATTGTGATCCCATTTGGACTCAATGATTCTCTTGAAATCATTATGGACTGTATGGATAATCTATTTTGACATTACCTCAAAAACAAGTGTTAGTATTTAAAGATGATATTATATTATACTCCAATGGAATGTTGGTTTACAAAGAGTATTTGAATAATGTGTTATGACATTGTAATCACTGAATCTAAATTAAGATTATAGTAAATTTAAGTTCTTGATAGAGGATGAATAATTTAATGGGATTATTATAAAAAGTGATATCTAATGAATATTTTAGGAAAAATGAAGTTGAGGAGTGTGACAGACCAACTTATGTAATGGATATCTATAATTTATTTAGACTAGATGGGTTGTACCTATGTTTTGTGAGAAATTTCATTTGATTTTATAACACACGAACCATTTTGAATCATGATATGGTAATGATTTTATGACTAGTTATTTTGAATTGATTTTCAAAGAGGTGAAAAAGAGTCTTATCACTCTAATTGTAATTACACTACCAAAGAGTTGATAATTACTCATGGCATATAATTATGTACACAATATGATCATTGTGGGTGTAATGATGTAAATTAAAAAAAATTATAGCATATGCCTCAAGGAATATTATATTTGTAAAAGGATCCTAAAACATTATCAATGATGAGACTTTATATATATAAAATATTCATATACTTGTAATAGAAATACATATGAATCATAATGAAAGGAATATAATGTATTATTTTTTACATGATTCCTATAGAATACCATATGTAAATTATAAAACATGCAATACGAAATGATGTGAAAATCAATTTAAGGTGTATGCATAATGAAATGTTAAATCCTCGTAGTTAAATTTTTTAGGATGGACCGATAAGTTATGGGTTACACCTTCGTGTTCCATAAAATCATGGGATTAAAAAAATGTGATTTTGAATTATTTAAATAATGACTAAACTCTCCATCCACCTAGAGTTCGTGAAGATATATCTTGATCTCCAATATAAATATTTTATAGAAATTATGAATAAGTAGATTGTGGATATAAATCGATGCTCCTAGTATTATTGCAACTAAATGATGGAAAGAATATTTATAAGGGGTTGATGAAACCATTACCCATACGTAAAAGTAATTAGAATGAATAAAAATACATGTTTTCAATGTTATTATAAATACATCTAGAGGAAAAAATGATATATTTCTATTGATAGATCATCATGAAATAACTACTCACTTTTCTACAATTTGAGAGGAATTATCCGTCAATCAATATATGTGGATATATAACAGGAATGATTTGAGGCTACATGGAATACCATTATCAATTATATTTGATCTTGATCTATGATTTACCTCAATGTTATGTATGAATCATCAATATTCTCTAAAAATTGATATGAACATCAGTAAGATTTATTACACTAAAGTATATTTCCTATCTAAAGAGACTATTCAAAAATTATAAAAAAATATGGATAGAATTAACGATGGAAGTCATAGGAGGAGGTGATCAACATCTTCCTCAGGTCAAGTTAACAAACAAAACATTTTTCACATAGGCATCCAAATGGGTCAATAATAACCCCTTTATAATAATATATTCAAAATAACTACATACATATATGAATTCAATTAATGAGAGCTACTAGTACCATAAATAGTTCAGGAAGTGGAATAAAAGGTCATGGTCATTCTACATCACGTAAGGGATCCTTATACTCGATAGAATAATTAATCATTTAATCATAAATAGGACCTAGATATTGAGGATGATTATTAGGTTTACCTATGTATATCTCCATGGATGAGAGTAATGATATTTTTTTTGAATTGAAAATTATGTCATGGGTACTATGGAGACCCCAAACTTGACATACATGGACATTACATTAATTTTGCAGAATACGTAATACATAAAAAAAACCAACACTCAAGGATCGTAAAAGTTTAGTGTCTTTGGAAAGTCGAAACATAATCGTCTAATCATGGTGAAAGATCTTCAACATCTCCCAGAAATATCTTACCCTTTTTTTTTCTTACCTAAACCCTTTATTTTTATCCTGGGGAAAAGAAAACATATAAAGGGTGAGCTCAAAATATCAGTAAGGGTAAGCATGGAAAAAATAAAACAAACCGTATACATTTGAACTTAAAAACATGAATATAATGTTTAAACAACAAAATCATGATCAATGACATAAAACATGGCAGTACGTAAGGCATAGATCATATTGGAACATAAATCATGATGAAATAGAATGTGAATAAAACATTTAATTGTGTAAAACCATTAAGCACATGATATAATTTCCATAGTATCCATGGCATTTCTGCCAAGACCATCTTAGTGGACAAAGTCTCTTACTGAATCGAGTTCGCTCCTCATTCTAGTCCTATATCACTGAGGCAGATTAAAATTTTGTTCCATACATGTCTATCTCATGAGATTTAAATCTTTACTCAATGCATTAGAGGGATATATAGGTCCCCCTCATCTCATAATGACATCAGTCTTATGTGTGCCACAACACTAACATAAATCATTCATCCTTACCCAAAGAATAAAATGGGTTTCATAAACATCATACCTTCATAAAATAATCCATATAAATAAAATGATATCATTTCATCATAATTAAAGTGAAACCATGTAAATCATAGAGGCATTATACTTGAAACATTCACATATGAAATAATGCCATCTTATATGGAGAATGGTTTTGATAAAACACTTGAAATGAATTCTTGAGGAAAATATCCTTTCTTCTTCAAAATAATTTTCTTTTCACAAAATCACATGAAATTTTAAATGAAGAGTATTTTGGTGAAAATAGTCATTAAATCTTGAAGAGTAAACTTCATGAAAATAAGGCGTTATGAAACCATAAAAAATTTGTTCATGTCGTATAATTTAAAAAAACATTCTTTTCGTACTTTTGCTGGAAAAGTAAAAAAAGTAACCCGTAACATAAACAAAAGAAAGATTCCCTACATACCATGTAGTAAATGTAAAAATGGTTTAAAAGAACTTTAAACATACATGAAACCATATTTCGAAAATAGGTACATGAATGATAAATATAATCCCAGTAAACACTTATGAATAAACAATCTCAGATAAAAATTTGATTGCAAAAGTTATCCCTTACCTTCTGCCTGATATGCTTCGTATGTTTCTGAACCTCTTGTATAATGATTTAAATAATTTCATTTACTTATTAGAGAATCATATTCATTGTTATGATATCATATATTTTTCACTTATTACATTATATTACCCATTCTTTTGTAAATTCATGTTAAAGTGACGTTTAGGGTAAAATCATTTCATTTATCATCCATTTTTTGACTTGTAATTATTCATAGGATTACTTAGAACATTATTACATACATCGATAATGTAAAAAATTATTTATATATAATATATATTCAGAATATACATATATATAATAGATCGATAAAAGGAAAGAAATACACCATTCATGGAGACGGTAGGTCGTACGTATACATGAATGATGTTTTCGTTTCCTTATTAAATTCAATGGAAGTAAGTAAATAACATATAAATAATTCCAGTATCATTAATATGTCATATATTTCATGATTATTTAATCTATATATTTTATAATTATTCCTGAATGGTTAACATGGAGAATGAATCTCATCGCGTTGTGGAGACGGTAATCCGTACGTACATACGAGCGATGATATCATCCCATAATTATTGAATGGAATTATAGGGGATGATATAATATCTCAGAATTAGTATCATGTTATAATAACCATATATATAGTTATTCTTTACACAATTATACACATCCATGTAATGTGGTGGTGGAAAAACAGATTACACCACGGCGTGGAGACGGTATTCCGTACGTACGCACGCGCGGTGATTTCATTTTACATTGGATGGATAGAAAGTGAAATGGGTTTGTTTCATATTTATAATAGCATATCAGTATATTATTTATACTTATGATATTTCTTTATAATGAAACAAGTAAATAAGGAGAAGTTGAGAAGAATGAAACCTAAAAGAATCGGTAGAAGAGATTATCTCTTCTTCAATGCACCTCTTTTATGCTTCCTCTTAAGGCACTATAGATGGTATTTTGAGAAGACCAAAACCACTATAATTCTTATAGGGAAGTGGAGAAGATAATTGGGTAGGGGTTGGCCGAGCTTTAAGGCTAAAAATTGAGTAAATAGGGGAGGGAGGAGGTCCCCCTTTTATAAGAGAGGAGAGGGGCAACTTTGGAAACCTCAAAAATATTAATATATAATAAATTCAAACCCCACATAAAAATTTCCAAAATGGAAAAAATCAGAATCATAGATGATATAGGGTTTTAATACCATCAACCAATAAAATTTATGCAAGTTTGGAATTTATTTTAAGCATTATCAACTTGATTTATCCTTATTTAATCTATTTTATTTTATTTATTGTAATAAGATTCTAAATTTTAAATTGTCAAAATAATAACTTATGTGAGGTTAATTTTACATAATTGGATGTTTTATGACAGTTCAGACCATATAAATTTTAAATTATAATTTTTAAATATTTTTGTAATTTTTAAACAATTTTATATTATGTTATTATTATAAAATAACAATAGGGTTAATTTTGAAACTATTCATTTATTTGAATTTAAATATACTCCTCATAGAATATATGATCTAAATAAAAGACTTAATAGATTAATAATATGTCATATGTAACTTTAAAATTAGTGGGTCACATTTAATAGTTCATATAATATTTATTTTAATATTTTTATAACCATTTATCTGATATTTTTATCAATAAAATAATTTCCACATCACTGTTGTGTCACCATTAATGATAATTATATAATCCCTAAATTTTTTAAATAAATTTACATGATGTAGATAATTGTATTATCTTTCCGTATAATATTCATGTTCGATGTTTCATGAAGATTATAACTAAATTAAAATTATTATACTTATAAGATTTAAGAGAGTGACATGTTGTCACTTTCTTTGATTTTAATAATAATTACATTATTTTCATGGAAAAAAGTCCATAAAATTAATCTATTCTGACCATTATGTGATATGGGTCGACTTTTAGGCATCCAATTGAATTTTGGCAGGTTTTAGGGTAATTTTATAATCTTATTTTTACCCTTAATTACACGATTTACCTTTCACTTTAGTAAAAAACTTTACCATAGTTACTATTCATGATATAATAAAAAAATAACCTATTAACATAATTTGGAAAAACTAAATTAAAATATGGAATCCATTTTTCAAAATTCAAAACACATAAGTTTCATTAATTAATTTAAAATCAATCCCGTTGTTAAGAAAACGGGTTTTAAAAGGTAAAACATTGCCAATGTTTGAAATGTTTTTACCAATGAATACAATGTAAAATTAATGGTAATGACATACATTATAATAAATGTTATAAATATATTCTATTTATAATTTAAAACCATTCAATATTATAATTTAACCATATAAATTATTACGATGAAAATTTTTTTTTTAATTAAAATATAGCGTGTTTTTACTATTTAATAAAATATGAATGTTATCACAATAATATGAAAAATTAATCCGAAGTAAATTACTATATTCGGATCCCAATGAATAATTTTTTTTTTCGAATTGAACTTATAAACATGTAAAAAACTATATTTAATGTGTGTGCATCTTCATGAGGTGGCAAAACTACATTTTTTGAAAAATACTTATTTTACCCAAAAAATTTATTTTTTTCACATGCCATGTTTTAGAAAATGTTTATAAAGAATAATAATGTAATAAAATTCAAAATTTAGTTAGTATTATTCATAAAGGCTAGTCCATAATAATATTATAACAATATATCATTGTTTCGTGAAACCCAGTATTGCATACTACACACGCTATTGAGGAAGGTTGCGATTGCGTGTAACAAAAACCAAGAATAGTGTTTGCGTATAATATAAGCGAATAAGGTGTTGCATATAGCACAAATTAATTATGGTGTAACACACAACCCATGACATCAATGAAATTAAAAGAATATTTTTCATAAAATCTTGGGGTGTTACATTATACCCCCCTTAAAATGAATTTCGTCCTCAAAATTAGTCGGGGTTATAAATGGTTTACTACTTGAAAGTTTCTTTAATGGAAACCCACATCGTAAAAAGGAATACCAAAACTGAACTTTAAAACCTAAATAATGAAATGTAAATGTAACCCAAATTAACTAATCATTGGGTTTCCACATAGGAGAACATAGGTGAAAATATGGATATGGAATAGAAATCTAACCATCAAGTTCTGATGGAGAGTGGTAGAGAACATGGCTATGGAAAAAGAAAACAATTACCAAGCTAAAAAATTGAGATGATTTGAGGTACCATCTGATTCATCTGATATGAAGACTTTAGGACAACATTTTTGGTTTTCAAGATCATTTCCCTAAATATGGGGAATGATTAAAAGAAATACTTACTTGATTTTGGTGAAATCTCACTATTGTTTGTGCCTTGAACAATTTCCACATAATATCTTAAAGAAATGAAGTTGAATTTGTCTTCCGTGAAGTATTAGAACATCATGCGATTGAATGATGGGTAATTCCATCTATCTCAAACAAAAGGTTAGCGAAAGTTAACAAATATACATAAGTCCATCTATGGTAATGTTAGTCGTATCTGATTCCAAAAAATAGACTTATAATTCATCTATCATAACGCTTAATATTATAAAACTAGTATCTACTAACCAGGGACTTCTTGTAGGCCAGTGGTTGGCGATAAAGGCCTGTCGCACTTCAGTTGTGAATTCGATTCCCGCAACCTTGTCCGATACGATGGGTTATCACCCATCCTTCAGGTTGTCCCTTTTTCTAAAACTATATTATTATAAAATTCCATAAATAATATTGAAAAAATTTCTGTCCATAAACAATACTAATGTCGAACATAATCCATTTCAAATCATTAGGCTTATCCAAAATACTTCTGTCCAAGCTCACAGTATAAAGAAAACAATTACCAGAAATTTCATCTGCCGAGCATGTGAATACCATCATTTATCCCCCATATATCATACGATATATCTTTTTGGTCACATCCTAAACAAGTGAGTACCTTAATCATGTATTCTCTTGAAAAATGAATACCCATTAAACCTTAGTGAAGACATGAATGCTATCAAAAGTTAAGTCTTTTCACATACCAAATTCCCAAAATTTCTATATACTCTAACCATGATATAAATTTGTCCTTATATCAGTTATGAGCTCATTTCATTTTCTATTTATCCCTTCATTATTCACATATCATCTTTTTTCCAAAAATATTTCAATCACTTTTCATGGTTACCGGTACCATAAAATTATTGAAAACCAATACATAGATATTCCAAAATTCCACAATACCATAAATGAGATTCCATGATACTATTTTGAAATCCAATTAAATAAACACTAATTCATTCAAAAACATCATTTTCATACTCAACATCACAAATAGTGATCTCATGTGACTTCCCTTTATATTTTTCCTTAATAGGTTGCTCATGTCGATCATCATTATCCCTTGGATTAGGGCATTGATTAGCATAATGCCCAATTTCCTCGCACTTGAAGCATTGAAGTATTGGCAGAGCATTCTCCATAGTCTTTTCTATATTCACAACATTAGATACCTTTTTCCCATTAATTAGACACTCAACTACTTGAGAACATTCTTTTCCACACATAAAGCATTTTCTAGTACCTTTTAGGCTATCTCCACCATGCTTTTTTCCACACTTTGAGCATAAAGTAACATTCATCATATTTTCACTATTGTTCTGAGATTTTTCCTTGAACTCCATCATTCCTTTATTGTCAAATCCATGAGAGAGATATGTAACACCAAATTCCACTTCAACCTTGATAGTACAATGCACAATTTCTTCATCGCAACTGAAGTCTCTTATAGCAAATTCCCTTCTAAGACTCTGTTTTAATCCACTGAAAAATCTATCAACTTTACTTTTAGGTTGGATGATAAAGCAAGATGCATACCTTGAAAGCCTTGTAGAATTAACTTCGTATATACAAACTGATTCATAATCCTTTTTCTTAAGCTCAATGAAATCCTTTTCCATTTTTATTTGATGAATACGAGGGAAGTACTTGTTGAAAATTAAGTTCTTGAAATCATACCATTCAATGGATTCGATTTCATCTTGGGGCCTCATATTCTTAATTACAGTCCACCATTGATCTTCTTCACCTTCTAAACGATAAATAGCCAGAATGAAATTTTCATGTTCCGAATAGTGAAATATTTAAAATATATTTTCAATGGTACTGATCTATTGTTAAAAAACAAGTGGATCAGAAGACCCACTGAAAGAAGGTAGACATTGCCTCATGAAGGACTCAATAGAATATTGTTCCCTTCTCTACCCATTTGGATGTCCAGAATGATTCATAGATTGTGTAAGTATAGCAATAAGATTTTTCACTCCATCTCCTATAATATTGGTTAGTTCAGGAGGACAATAATTTCATTTTCCATTACATTGATCAACACGGTTCGTTCGAGATCCAGCCATCTTCTAAAACCCAAAAAGAATAGTGTGAGAGGAAAAAATCATGATAGGGAAAACAAAATAATAAAGGGGGAGTAACTTCGATATCTAACATCTTAGGTTTAATTCTAATATCATTACGGTAATTATAGGACTATAACATTTACTTATACTTAACCCTAAGGACATCCCAATACATACCTTAGAAATAACTCTATGGATTTCACTAAAGTTTTTGCATCCTTATTTCCAAAGGTTAACTAAACCATTCCTCTGATACCAATTGTAGAGACCCCAAACATGACTTATATGGACATTACATTAATTTTTAGGAATACTTAATACATAACAATAACCAACACTCAAGGATTGTAATAGTTTAGCGTCTTTGGAAACTCAGAACATAATCTTCTAATCTTGGTGAAAGATCTTCAACATCTCCCATAAAGATATTTCTATTTTTTTTTCTCACCTAAAACCATTATTTATATCCCGGGGAAAATAAAACATATAGAGGGCGATCTCAAATGCTTATTAAGGGTAAGCATGGGAAAAATAAAACAAACCATATACATTTGAACTTAAAAACATGAACACAATGTTTAAACATCAAAATTGTGAGCAATGACATAAAACATGTCAGTACGTATGGAATAGATCATAATGGAACATCAATCATGATAAAATAGCATCAGAATAAAACTTTTCATTGTGTAAAACCATTAATCACATGATATGATTTCGATAGTAGCCATGAAATTGCTGCCAAGACCATCTTAGTGGACAAATTCCCTTACTGAATTGAGTTCACTACTCGTTCCAGTCCTGTATCACTGAATCGAATTAACTTTCTGTTCTAGCCATGGCTATCTCATGAGATATAAATCTTTAACCAATGAATTGGAGAGAGATATAGGTCCCACCCATCTCATTATGAAATCATTCTGACGTGTGCCGCAACATGAACATAATTAATTCATAATAACCAAAAGAATAAAATGGGTTTCATAAATATCACCCCATCATAACATAATCTATATAAAAAATGGATATCATTTCATCATAAGAAAAGTGAAACCTTGTAAATCATAGATAAATTATACTTGAAACATAAACATATTAAATAATTCCATCTTATATGGAAAATTGTTTTGATAAAACACTTGAAATAAATTATTGATGAAAATATCCTTTCTTCTTCAAAATCATTTTAATTTCAAAAAATGCCATGAAATTTTAAAAGAAAAGGATTTTGTTGAAAATATTAAATAAATATTATAGAGTCATCATTAAGAAAATAAGGTGTTATGAATCCATAAGAATCTGTTGATGCTGTATAAGATAAAAAAACATTCTTCTCGTACTTTTTTTTGGAAAAGTCAAAAAAGTACCTCATAACGTAAACAAAAGAATGATTTCATACATACGATGTAGTAAAATTAAAAATAAGTAAAAATTACTTTAAACCTAAATTAAACTATTTTTAGAAAATAGGGACATGAATGATAAATATAACCTCAGTAAATACTTACGAATAAACAATCTCGGATAAAAACGAGATTAGAAAAGTTATCCCTTACCTTATGTCTGATATGCTTCGTATGATTTTTAACCTCCTATATAATGATTTAAATAATGTAAATGACTTATTACAGAATCATATTCATTATTATGACATCATATATGGTTGACTTATGACTTTATATTACTTGTTCTTTTGTAAATTCTAGTTAAAGTAGTGTTTTGGGTAAAATCGTTTCATTTATCGTCTGTGTTTTCACTTGTAATTATTCATAGGATTACATAGATAATGATTAATTACATCCATTATGTAAAACATGATTTATATATAATATATATTCAGAATATACATATATATAATAGATCTATATATGGAATGAAATACACCGTTCAAGGAGACGGTAGGTCATACGTACACATGAATGGTGTTTTCATTTCCATATTAAATTGAATGGATGTAAGTAAATAACATTTACATAATTAAAGGATCATTAATATGTCATATATTTTATGATCATTTAATATATATACTTCATAATAATTCTTTAATGGTTAACTCGGAGAAACAATCTCATCGCGTTGTGGAGATGGTAATCCGTACTTTTGCATGATCGACGATATCGTTCCCATAATTACTGAATGGAATTATAGTGGATGATATAATATCTCAGAATTAGTATCATGTTATAATAACCATATATATAGTTATTGTTTAAACCATTATAACCATCCATGTAAGGTGGTGGTGGAAAAATAGATTACACCACGGCGTGGAGACGGTATTCTGTACGTACGCACGCATGATGATTTTATTTTACGTAGGATGGATATGAGGTGAAATGGGGTTGTCTCATATTTATAATAACATATATGTATATTATTGATACTTATGTTATTACTTTATAATGAAAAAACTAAATAAGAAGAAGTTTAAGAAGAATGAAACTTCAAAGAATCGATAGAAGAGATTTCCTCTTCTTTGACGCACCTCTTTTAATCTTCCTCTTAAGCTGCTAGAGTTGGTCTTTTGAGAAGACCAGAACCTCCAGAATTTTTCTAGGGAAGTGGAAAAGTGATATGGTCAGGGTTTGGCCGAGGCTGAAGGCAAAAAATTGTGCAAATAGGGGAGGGAGGATGTTCCCTTTTATAATGGAGGAGAGGGGAACCTTTGGAAATCTCAAAAATATTACTTTATAATAAATTCAAAACCCACATAAAAATATCCAAAATGACTAAAATATTATGCTTAGATGAAATAGGTTTGTAATATCATCAAACAATAAAATTTAGACATGTTTGGAATTTATTTTAAACATTATCAACTGGATTTATCCTTATTTAATCTATTTAATTTTATTTGTGGTAATAAGATTCTAAATTTCAAATTTTTATAAATAATTACATATGTGTAGTGAATTGTACATAATTGGATATTTAATTACATTTTAGACCATAAAAATTTTAATTTATAATTTTTAAACAATTTTATATTATGTTATTTTTATAAAATAACAACTGTGTTAATTTTGACACAATTCATTTATTTGAATTTAAATAAAATCCTCACAGAAGATATGTTCGAACTAAAATCATTAATAGATTAATAACATGTCATATTTTTCTAGAAAATTAGTGGAGAAAATTAAATAGTTTATATAATATTTAATTTAATATTTTTAAAACCATTTATTTGATATATTAATCAATAAAATAATTTCAACATTACTATTGTGTCACCTTTAATGATAATTATTTAATACCTAAAAATTTTAAATAAATTAAAATGATGTAGATGATGTTATTATCTTTCTAGATACTATTCATTTTCTATGTTACATTAATTTTATCACTAAATTTAAATTTTTATACTTATAATATTTAAGAGAGTGACATGTTGTCTCTTTCATTGGTTTTAACAATAATTAAATTATTTTCACGAAAAAAGTCCATAAAATTAATCTATTTATACCCTTATGTTATATGGGTCGACTTTTAGTCATCTAGAAGAGTTTTGACATGTGTTAGTGTAATTTTATAATCTTATTTTTACCCTTAATTTCATGATTTATCTTTAACTTCAATAAATAAAAATTACCGTAGTTACTATTCATAATATAAAAATAGTAAGCCATTTACATAATTTAGACCCACTGAATTCAAATATGGAATCCATTTATCAAAATTAAAAACACATAAGTTTCTGTAATTAAATTAAAATTAATCCTGTTGTTAAGTAAACTGGTTTTAAATGTTTAAATATTGCCAAAGATTGAAATGTTTTAACCTATGAATTAAATGAAAAATAAATGGTAATGAAATATATTATATTAAATGGAAAATATTCATTAGATTTATAATTTAAAACCATTCAATATTATAATTTAACCATATAAATTATTACGATTAAAACCTTTGTTTTTAATTAAAATATAGCGTGTATTACTATTCATTAAAATATGAACTTTATCAGAATAATATGAAAAATTTATCCAAAGTAAATTATTATATCCTGATTCCAAAGAAGAATTTTTTTTTTCAAATTGAACTTATAAACATGTCAAAACTAGTTTTAATGTGGGTGCATCATTAAGAGGCGGAAAAACTACATTATTTGAAAAATACATATTTTACCAAAAAATTAATTTTTTTCACATACCATGTTTTAGAAAATGTGTCAGATGAATAATAATGTTATAAAATTAAAAAATTAGTTAATACTATTCATAACAGATTGTCCATTATAATATTATAACAATATATCATTGTTTAGTGATACTGGGTATTGCGTACTACACACGCTATCAAGGAAGGTCGGGATTGCGTGTAACGCAAGCCAAGAATAGTGTTTGTGTATAATATAAGCTAAACGGTGTTTTGTACAGAACAAGCTAATTTTGGTGTAATGTACAACACAAGACATCAATGAAATTAAAATAATATTTTTCATAAAATCTCGTGGTGTTACAGGTACATTATCCCGTTTGAGATTCATGTTCGCCTTAGAGTTGTGGCCTATCAATATATAATCCCAGCAAAAATGTCTCAGGTACAAGATGTATTCAACATATCCCTACTGAGAAAATAAAATATATCTCACATCTTCTTAATTGAGAGGTGGTATTACAAAAAAATGATATCTATTATGAGGAGAATCTAGTCTACATATTAGACCACTAAGATATTGTTCTATACAACAAGACAACTCTATTATTCCATAAAATATAGAGAAACCATAAGTACATAGAGGGAACAGGGGAATGAGAAGAATAAATGACGTTAAAGTACCTTCATGGGTTTTCACATCAGTATGTAATATGAAATTTCAAAGGTAAAATTCTATAATGGTGGAAGAATGTAATGACCCAAAATTTTATCAACAGATGGTTCCCTTCTTTTAATTATGTCATATTTAGTGATGTATCCTAAAGAACATGAATTATATAATAAACCCAGGAAAAATATATTATTATAAATTTAATATTAAATTTATAGAATAATAATTCCTATATGAATTAAAAATATTTTAAGGGGGTGAAAATGGAATATAACATACCTATAATATAAATTTGTGGATCTTATCGTTCTACCAAAATAACCACACTATCATAAAAAATATATAAATAAATCATAATATTAGTAATACAAAATTCATTATAAAATCATATTTAAACAATATAGAATATATAAGTCAATGAATATTGCTGGAAATTTGAGAACCCATATGAATGTTACAAATCCAACCGTTTGAATAAAAATTTGACGAACGAACTAGAAATATAACAATTTTGAATAGTAACACAACAATTATAATAGTAACCACACCTATGTATGTGTAAATTGATATATATTCATCATTTAAAATTAATATATGATATATAAAAAATGTGTTACTCGTAAAAAAATTTATAAAAAAGCAAAAATTCAATGATTAAATTTTTAAAAAAGATAAATATTTTAATTTCAAATGTATAATTATTATAATGATTTAAAATAAATTTTTATTATTAATTATTTTTTATAAATAAATATTACATTTTATTATAATGACAAAATACTCTGAAGAGGCGGAATTTTACTTTTCAAAGGGTTACAAAATTTTTCAAAATATTAAAAGTGGATTGTTTCAAATAAATATGGATTTTTTGAAAATAATATTCGTTCATATTTCGAAAATTATTTTCACAAAATTATTTTAATTTTAGAAATATAAACCTTAAGAAAAAAGTTAGGGTGAAGTTTTTTATTTTTCTAAAATTGTATAATTTTTTATAATAATAAAATATAGTAAATTATGATATTTGGAATTATAATATTAAAACAAGAAATTTAGGGTCATGGTTCATGTATGAACCCATTATTTTGAACACACATGAACCAATTATAGAATATAGTCACATGAATAAATTTTTTTTATAGTCTTTAGCCAATATAATAAACCATTGAATATAATATAAAAATACCCTATCCTACCCCTTTAAATACCACCAATCACAACACCTACTTCTCAAATCCCCAAACCATAATTCAATCCAAAATTCTACCAAATTATATTCAAAACCACATCTGATAAACCAATTATCTTTTAGTATCACTCAAAAAACACTTTCAAGGTATTATATGGTTTATTTCAACAATATAATAATTACGAGGTAATATTATCAAATTTCCCTTTCTAAATTCATATTTTATTCTACTTTATCCCCTTATCCAACACAAAAAATTAAATAATGAATATACTATTATAATTATAATATAATTTATAATTTTAATTGTGACATCCTTCATATGTCCAATATTTGTCTTTCATAAATGAATACCTTTTTCAAAAAAAAGGTTATTTGACCACCATAATGAACAACATACTTCATTTTTATCCACCACCATCAAGGATGGTTAAAAATATATTATTACGGCAAAATATGATTATAATATGTATTTATTACTTATTACATGATCGTTGTTTTTTCAAAAATAATTTAATTAAATAAATCAAATCATGTTTTTGAGGGTTAGTAAAATTTCCTAAATGAACTAATCATTTGACATTAATCGTTTACTCAATGAATTGTCCCTATATTAGATAAAAAATGAGTATTTGGTAATAATTTATTTTCTAGATGTTTATTAATACAACTTCATTTCTTTTCTAATTTATCGGTCATGTATTATAAAAACAACAATAAATATCCATATGGGATCAATCTATGGAATTCTGAAATGAACATTCCGAGGGAAACAAAATTTAATACTATATCTCATCAAAATGACCATAAATGAATTTTAAAAAATTATAGTAAATAAAATTTAAATTGAAATGGTTTTTATTTGATTATTAAATGATTTTTTTATTCAATACATTGAGTTCATGTTCATTTTTATTTTGGATCCTAAATTAAGAGATCATTCCAAACCACCAAATTTTCATTGATTTACACTTTATCACTCATAACCCGGATTAATATTTTAATTATTCTTAATACATCATCTATAATCTATTATATATTCCTGAAAGTATATAAAAAGTTTATTTAACCATTATATTATGATTATATACTTGTTTCAACAATTACATTCTCCATTTGTTTGGAAAATATGATTAAAGGGATCCTATTAATTTTCTTTTCTCTTTTTATAGTAGCACCAAATGAAATATTTTAAAACATAAACTGTTTATAAAATTATTAATTATTTAATGGAATACATTTTTTTATCACATCTATTTTTGTGTAGATTATTAATCTAATAACCACTTTAAATACTTATTACACTTTTCCTTATACCCAATCTTATGTGAAATATTTCCAATGTTACATAATCATTATTTTTCACATCTTTAATTCAGTTAGAAATGACTTATCATGTTATATCAATATATTTACCTAATTAACTTCGAATAAAAATTTAATCCTACATTTTAATGATTCCATTATGATACACCCATTGTTTATACCATTAGATATTATTATGAAACCCTTTTCAGTACATGGGTAATACCAATTGTGTGTATCATGTGTGATTAATTTATATGGCCCACAAATGAATGTACATGAAATATAGTGATCACATATACAGTTCATCAATGCATGGGTTTCATTTTAGTATCATTAATATATATTCACAGGATTAGTGAGTGAATGTAATCTATGATGGGACTCTCTCCACCATGTAATGTTTTCATAGTGGTTATCCATGACATCTCATTATGCCATGTTTGGTGTTTTAACCACATTTATATGTTTCTATGATATTAAATTACATTATAATTATGGTATTACTCCTTATTAATACATATGATATAAAAAAAATTATGTTATAATGTTATTGATTTTAGCTCATATGATAATATTTATTTAATGTTTTTTCAATATTGGTTTTTTATCTCATGCCATTTTCTATGTATTTTTAATGTAATCATGTTCATATTTTGGAGATCATATGGATATAATAATTCATTATGGATATAATAAAATTATTTTAGTTTCATTTTATTCCTTCTATCTACCTTTCCATCGATAGACACTATCTTTTTCAATGAATATTTTAAAAATAATTGATATTAATGTTAAACATTATGACATAATATGCATGAATGGATTTATTTTTTATAAACAACCACTACATAATTTAAATTAATCTATATAATATAAATCATTCTTAAAGGTAATCTAATATTATTTTTCACTGATTCAACATACTCCAATAATTATCAGATGAATGAATTCTCACATATAAATTATTCCCATGAATTTCTTGATAACACCACTATTCTCTCTAAATAGTTTGACATTGTAGATGTCATGGGAATTTATGAATGGATTAACATCGATATTCATCCATCCACATTCTAAAAGATTTTAATTCAACTAATATCAGTCACCCTATTGAAAAGAAATTTAGAAATATGTATCTCATTCTTTCTAGGATTTATAATGCATTCAAACACCACACAAACTATATCTCAAATCTAATTTCTTATTCTATCCATGTGTTCATGTTGATCCACAGACACCACATATCACCTGTACTATGGCTGAATCTTTTCAATATTCATGACCAAAATATTTTTACTATGTATATAAATGGGATTTCATATGTATATGGATATATTATCAATGTAATCTTCCCCTGTGATAAAAATAATTTAGACTTCCCATTCATAAGGGATATAATGACTTGGATTATTTACAATCATCACCAAAAACCAACTCAATAGAAACCATAGTAACATCAATAATCACGAAATAATATTCCACATAACCTATACTAAGGAAATAATAAGGGTAAAAAAACACAAAACATCATCTCATTACATATCTAAAGATATCACTTGATGAATTAAACATTGGACCTATGTAAATAAGGTTCATTGTTTCTTGGATAGGTTTAATTGAATTCCTCATTTATCAACATGTATAATTCCACATATTTAATATATATAGAATTAACTAATCAAACCCATCCAATATTCACACAGTCAATATTCTTTACTAAGGTAACTAATTCTCAAAAACATCTTATAAATGTATATTCTACATTCTTAGATTAGAGAAAATTCTTTACCAATATTTTCATATTTATGTTGATCATCATAGTCCCACAAGACCTCCCATAATTAGAATACATTAATAAATGATAAGTCACATATAATTTCACTATAAACCAATATTGGAAGACCAAAAACTACATTTGTACAGTTATTAAGCTATGTTCTATAACCAATATAGTCACATAGAATCAGAGTACATGACATGTGAATACAATATGAAAAATCTGATTCATGTGGCTTCCCAATGATAGATCCAAGATTCAAATCTCTATTAAATATGAAAAGTCAAAATCCATGTCTGTTATAAGTGGGGAAATTATATAACTATAAAAATGAATACCAATAACATCAATCACATACTTTTGTAACCTACACATCCTAAGATAAATATGTTCAAAAAAAATAATCTATATTCTTCACCAGTTTTGACATAAAACTATGTCACATATCTACTAACTCTAAGTGTTAGGAAAACAAGACACCTATAAAATGCTTTTATAATACCCCAATACAATCCATTGGGTGATATATGGAGTATCAAATGTCATCCAGTGTGTATCACAATACACTTTAGGCTAGTGACTAGATGTAAGGATCTAAATTGAAACATTGGGGATACTATACACTCAATTAATGTTGATATAAATAGTTAAATAACCCAATATTCAATAATAAACTTATATAGTATATGTAATACAATAAATCTAAAACTTATAATGAATAAATATATAATGAAAAACTCAAATTAACATGTTATAATAAAAATTCATTGATCACCCACTGAGATGATCACACAATCCATATTGATAGAGAATAAAATTACAAATATGGATCTTCACCAAATTCAATGCCTCACCTCCTCCCGAACTCCTAACTCATAGAAATATAAACCATTTAATAATCAAACATGTTACCAACCAAATTAATTCCTAAAATATTTTTGGGATTCTTTGGTACCCATTTTCAATAGTTTCAATTACATGGTATGTGTATATGTCATTAGAGATAAAAAATGGACCCATATATAAATAGTAAGACACCGTGTGCATGAATGAGAAAATAATAGTACAATAATTATTATTAAATAATAAATAATTAATAAATCGAAAAAATAAACACATCATTACAAATCAAAAGTAAACAATCAAAAGGGTAACTAGTAAACTATTCCCCTAATGACTGGATCAACATACATATGTTTTGTGATATAAGGAATATGAAATGTAGTATATTAATGAGATCAATCATGAGATATTACTCAATAACAACATTAAGTCAAAATAGAAATATGTGAACGATGTCTACCAAATCTCCTCTTATTATACAAAAACTTGGAATGCCACAATGAATATAACTCCATAGATACTCATGGTCAGTCTCCATCAGTACACCATGGAATAATATATATCCACTTCAAAATTTGTGTGGAATTTTCAACAATGGGGTAATTACATGACATGATCTCGCACTATCAAACCTATATCCAGATCCACAGTCCTTGGGTCATGTCACCGAAGCTCCCTCCCCAATGGGTCATATAAGTCCTCTAGGTACTCCTTCCAAACTAGTTACAGCAACAATGGTTCCACTAGGTATGTAAAAAATCAACATGTAATGAAGGGTATGAAAAAGAGTAACATATCGTAATAACTATTCCATATACAATGAAATAATAAAAAATTAAAGAACAATATATATTGGTAATAACATTTTATATCATATAATTTAATTGCTATGAATTATGGAAAAAAAAAATTTTGACGTCAAAAGAAACAAAAAAATTATACCCATCAATCATATAATGAATATGTCCAATGTGATACACAAAAACACTCACCACATGTGAATCATATCATGAATATATATCACTAGGAAACACACACACCACATGAGAATCATTTTTGGTATGGATACCATTGGGATGCACTAGCACACCACATGTGAATCATATATTTCATATGTATCATGGGGATAACATTTCGTTTGATTTGGAAGAATTCTTGGGGGAACCCTCATGGAATGAACAATATAGCATGCTGAAAATTGGGAACTTTATCCTCATTATCATGTGATGTATATGTCATGGTTAAATGAGTGCATGTCATGTTCACTATTTTTTGATTCTCCCATAATGATTCAACTGAGGTGAATTTGGTTTTTTCTAATGTTTTATTATTTGGGGGGGGGTTCAATTGATTTCAAAATCATTCACATCAGGATCACCATTATTTTCCTTATTGGAAACTCTCAATAGTAACCACATTATTAACTGCACAAAAATTTTATTTCTAATTGAAGGTGATCGGTTAGGTTTTACGAACTCGTGACACTTAAGAACTCCCATTTCTCAATAGGATGGGTGGTCGGTCTCATCACACACATTTCAGGGGGACTTATTGACAACTATGGAACTCACTTTTTGAGTTATGATATGTTTATGAATCTTTTATGAACCCCAACACGGACCTGGTTAACATATCAATAAGATCATTGGTTAAACACCGTTATATGTGATGGGGGTCATTTAGTGGTTCCATCTTTTTGTATATGATGTTATTTATAAATTTTCCTTAATGAGAATCCACATTTATATTTATGGTGTAGAACCAAAAACTATGGAGTTTTCATCTATGTAGGGAGGTGATTAATATGTTAAAGATTTTATTGATCCATTTGGAGGAATCTAATATATCATTCTTATAAATGGAATAAAAATCCACATAGTTTATTAAACATAGGCATTTTTACATCATTCTTAAAGGACATATCTATTTTCATGTAGGTTCTAGGTACCTGACCTTGATCATCAAAGAAGAATATTATGTATCTTTATTATAGTAGGAATTTGAGTAATTCTAGTTTAGTCACACTGTTGAGATTAGACCCAAGGTATATGGCCTTATATGGGGTTAGTAATATCATGAAACTCGTTGGGGCATAAACACTGAGTTTTTTATTGGAGGTGGAGAATCATGATAAAAATTATATGACCAATACAACTCCATAAGAACATGTCAGGCATGGTCGGTGTGCAAAACTAGGGTTATCATGTAATTAGGTACACCGCAAATGGATGTGGGGCATATGTACTGGGAAACCCATTTTCATTGTTAGTATATATCTCGTGAAATATGAATTAATCATATGTATCATGGTTATGATAGGATTTAGAGTCCTAGATGTTTTGTGGAATCCATAGTCTGTTGATGGTAGAATGATCATATCATTGGAAAGAATGGGTCGTGATGGTTGAAATGTTGGAGACATGGGGGACTAACATTGTTGTAGATGCCTATTTGATCTCAGTCTTTAGGAAGGTGTCCTATGTATCTTAGTTGTTACAAGAATCAGTGTTCTCATAGTTCAGATTATTAGGGCTTAAACATTGTGTTTTCCCTAACATGTGGTACATATCATATTATGTAGTTGTTCAGGGATTACACAATAAGGATTCCCCAGTACAAGGGAAGTTATATAATATTACAGATCCAGGAAAACACACTGGGGTTTCCATAGAATGGGGGAATTCATATATTTCCACTTGTTAAGGATCACATGTTAGGGTTTACCTATTATGGAGAAAGTCATATCAATGCCATTTACTAGGGCTTACACATGAAGGTTACCATAGTTTGTGCATGAGACAAAGTTATAATGTCAATGGACACCTACATAACATATCATGGTTATTTTCCTAACATGCATGATTGTTTACCTGAAATTCCATGATTGTTTTATTGGAATGTAAGAGGATTTATGGATATGTCTAGACATATTAGGGATTTGGAAGAAGATAATCACTTGAACTAGCATAATTTTCTAAAGGACATTGCACTATTTGAATGGAATTTCTAATGGTCATCATAGGATAAAGGATTATTTTTCAGGAATAAACCACAAGAACTAGATGGACTATCCTAGATGCTGTCACATGATATCATTAATGATTTCCCACTAAGAAATATGTTTTTTCACATATATTTTGTTAAATTATATATATTTTTCAGGATTAATTGTTTATTTTTGTGTTTGTATTATTGATAATATTTATTTACTATCTATTTATCTTATGCAACAAAAACCCACATATCTCTTGAATAATTCAACCACAGTTGTCTGATCCTTTAGTCAGAGATATAAAAAGGATGAGAAGCTATTATAGTCGTGATTACAAAAAATTCAACGAAGTCGACTTCTTGAGCCTCATGAAGGTTAAGTGGTAGAAGATGAGTTCTAATGATTCCATATACATCATTGATTACTAATCTGTTTTTGAACTCACAATAGCTACACCATTGGAAGAAGATTCCGAGTCACAACCACTTTCACCAATGAAGTCGAAGCTATTTTTCCTTAATGATCAACATATTTTATTAATCTAACCTGAAATAATGTTTTCTGATTCAATTGTTTTGGAAGTAATGATATCGAATGCCGATTAGATCATTTTATTGAGATCTAAAACCAATAATGTCTCTACTAATAGAGATATGAGTGGAATCCTCTTTCATCGACCGAGGATGATGAACCCAATTTGAGTATTAGCACATCAAAGCTGCCAAATTTTTTGAACCAGGGTCGAGATTCACATCTAAATTTAAATAAATTTTGGCAATGATTCATCACGATCCCTGATTAAATGAGTCCAAGTCGATATTTCAATCATCGATCACACTTTTTCTATGGAATCTCTATAGATATAAATTCAACGAATTTTTACAGTTCCCGACATATGATGATAATCGAGGCCCGAGTTAGAGATATAATTATGTTATTATTGCCGATTGAATTTCGAGATTGAGAATGAATTGACATATATCTATATGTGTTCTATGAGGAAGGAAATACATTGATGAACTGGTTTTAGGGAAATTTAATTATTGAATTGTTACCTGTGATGTAAATGTTGGTCCAAATTGAGGTTATTTGTGATTTTGGATTTCAGTTATTATAGTCTAAAACATATTCGATCCTCCCAACTAAATGGGTCTTGATCTACCCCATTTCTAAATATTTTAAATTGAATTGTAGAAAAATTAAATTCCTTAAGAGGAATTATGTTTAATGCAAGAGATTTTTTTCAACCTTGATGATGATGGGTACATGCAGAATTGAGTAAGGAGTTTCAAGTTTTCAAATAAAAATTTTCAGGGCTCCTGTTAGAAAGTTTCATATTAATTAATGGATTTTATTTTTATTATAAATTAATTTGTAAAATGATAGGTGTACAATAAAATTGATGAATAACACATTATTAGAGAAAACTAAGGCAATTCATTAAAAATGAAATAAAAGGGTGGAAGACACAAAGAAATGAAATGACTCCATTATTTTTCGAAAACACACATTATTGGAGAGAGATAAAGAGATAGAGTGAAAGGCTGATGAAGAAAAACTTAGAGATGATTCCTCAACATAAAATCTTAATTGATTATTTATTTATTTATTCATGTTTGTTTTAATGATTCATTCTTAAATTACAAGTATAAATATGTTTTATAGATAAATATTTAAGGGAATGAGATTGATTTGAAAATATATATAAATTATCTTTCACAAATCCTTCTTGCTGGATTGCTATATTCATAACCTGTTTCATCGAACCTTTAAATTCTATTAATTTCAAATATTAATGAAAAAATCCCAATTGATCCTTACAAATATTTTCTTATAAAAATAAATTTTCTAATATGAAATTTCTTGTATGTTGTAGCGCACCAAATTTATTTAAAAATTGATTTTTTGAAAATAGTTAATATTTTTCTAGATTAATTTAACTATACAGTTGAAAAGATGAAAAATAAATTCATTCATTGGTTAAGATGTTGATTTAGCATGTTTCAATTCAATTTCACATCTCCACTGATTTTTTTGTGTAGGTGTAAGTAACAATTTTTTAACCATTCAATCATGTTCCCTATCTTCATCCTATTTAAAACCCTTTTCTGTTCTTACATTCAAGAAAACAATTCTCCAATTTCTATTACACTAATACTACTACCTGATTACATAGTTTTTTTATTGTTTTTGAGTTAATTTTATATTCATTGTTTTTTATCCATACATTTGAATTTTATTATATGAAGTTATACACCTCAATAAATACAATACTACTTTAAAATATGGTTTATAAATTTTTTATTAGACATGTTTTCAGTAATAGCATTGTCAAATTTTGCAACCATTTTTGGAGAAGGAAAATATGACCAAGCCAAAAAAGTTAAAAAACATATATAAAACTCAAAAAAATAAATCCATTAAAATCTTCTAAAAAAAATTTCAAATAAAAAAAATTATCATTTTAAAAAATTATGAAAACTAATTCTTTTTTAGACTTTGATATTGAATCTTGGTGTTGATACACACCAAATCTAGGCCAGAAAAAATTGAACCTTCAATTTCTAGAATAAGAATTTACTGTTCAACAATTAAAAAGGAAAATCAATCAAAAATAGAATAAAAATGTAAAATATAAATAATGTTCACAAACAAAATTTAAATTTTCAAACTCTTAGGAATGAGATATAAGATAGATTTATACATAGGGTTCTTTATGTGCCATATTTAACAACTAATCCACCCTATATTTGGAATATTCCTAGGGATAAAAATTATGAAATCAAACAATATCATCTTTCCTTTCTTCCAACATACAATGGAATTCTTAATAAATACTCTTTAGATATCCTTAGAGATTTCTATTGTGTGTTTCTACAACTTCTATTGAGAGGGATGAGTGAGGAAGAGTTAAATCCTAGAGATGCCTCTTTTTGTATAAATGAAAATTATAGGTCTTGGATTGAACAGTTTGATGAAGAAATTTTCAACAGATGGGATCAAGTGTTAAATTCTTTTGTGGTGAAATTTTATCAAAGAAGATTTACTAATGAATTTTGGAATAAGATAATTATATTTTTACAAGATGGTGGTGAGTTATAAAATGAATCATGGGAAAAATTTATAGGTCTTCTTAGATAGAGTTTGAATCATCATTCTATTCTATAGTTTAATATGGACACATCATAAAATAGTATCACTCCTTTTCACCATAATTTGGATGATCATTAATTTTTGGGATATTTTAGAAAATATGACTATAGAAGATTTAAAAAAAATATTAATTACACATTCACGGAATTCCTTGAATAATTTATCTTGGGGGAGAACAATTTTCATGAATGTGAATAATAATGTTCATGAAGATGAAGTCAATGATGATGGGTATTATAATAAAAATGATCAAAGTTCACTTAGGGAGCAATTCCACCATTGTGGTATGTTTTCCTTTTCAACAGTTGTTCTCATAACTTCGATATGAATTCCCAAAAACATGAGAATAAAAATTTTATTGGTTATACACATAGGTTATAAACAAGGGAAGATCCATTTTCTAATAATTTCAATTAAGGTTATAGAAATCATCCCAACCTTTCATAGAAGGAGCAAGGTGTTTTCAGACCTACTATACCACCTAGATTCCAAAAACAATCTAGGAAGAAATAATAAAACAAACCAAAGAAGAAACCATACATTTATTAATGGAATAGTGAGGGTAAATGTTCTCAATTATTGAGACAATTTTAAATAGAATGAATTTTCAAGATAAAATTGTTATGAATCAATTGAAATAACAAAAAACAGAATATGATTTTAATGAAATTATGTGTAATACAAGAATGTAAAATTTTGAAAAACAGGTGGCAAAACATTTTAGAGGTTCAAAATAGAGTGATAATGGGAAATTACCACCTACAACTGATGTTAATCTTAGTGAAATATAATGGATATCAATAAAAGGATTGGCCTTCAAACTCAATGAAACTAATAAAATTGAAAATCTAGATTTCCCTATTTAATATTTTGTACAAAATTTTCTTCCTCAGGGTAAAAAATATGATAATGAACTACAAATAAAAAAAATTAATTGTATGGAAATGATTTAAAATGTACCTGAATTGATGCCTAATGTTTAGAAATAATTGGATCAACACATTCCATTCCATTGTAAAATTAAAAATAATTATCAAGAACCCAAACACCAAAAATTTCATCAATTATTTAAAAATAATTAAATTAATATTACATATCTATAATATTCAGTTAAATATTATTCAAATTTGAAAATTCTTAAAAAACTTCTTTCAAAAAGGAAAACACTTTAAGAGTTTTCTACATAGAACTTAACTAATGAGTATAGTGTTGTAGTTCTCAATAGGATACCCCATAAGAACAATGATCAGGATAGATTTTTTATTCAATGTACTTTTGGAAATAGTGGTCATGTAAATTTCATTTGGGAACATAGAACATGTATTAATATTAATCCATAATCATTTTTTATTTAGTTGATATTATGATATTTCTTCCCACCACTATTTTTTACAATTGTTAGATCGACCAATCACCCACCTGATAGAAAGGTGTTATGATATATTTGTTTTGGTTTGAAAAATAATTTTACATTATTATTTTCTTATACTTGATATGGAGTTTTATAATGAATCACATGTCATTCATGGCATCACCATCCATTCCACTGGATGATCTGTAATAAATGTTCATAAAAAATGGATTTTTAATCATAGAGAACAATGTGTAGAGTTTGATTTTTTTGAAAAATAAAATATTTCACCACATCCTTGAAACTTTTCAATTGATAATATTCATGAAATTAAAGAATTTGTTTATCAAGAAGAATATTATTTTTGAAATATGATTGATGAGATAAATAAAAATACCACACAAGCTGAAACATGAATGGGTATTTGCTAAAACAAATAGGTAGAGCCAATAGATTCTAATTTCTATTAATTTCTATTAATTTTAATTAATTTTTTGATATAAAAATTAAAACCAAAACTAGAAATTGATTTTGAGGAATTTTAAATTCTGTAAAGTTGTAAGGAATAAGGAATCCTTAATTCTCATTCATTTTTTAAGAATAAATTAGAGAATCATGGAACTCCTAGTACTTAGTTCCTTATTTATTGTCAATAATAAACTAATTTATATCTAAATCCTATTCATTCCCATCTCAAATATTTTTATGGAAAATAAACACTATATTTCTATTCATAGTGTCTACTGTGTTAGCTGTGAGTCAAGAAGAGAGTTTTTTGTCTCTTCTATGGAAGTTTAATCTTATTATTGGATGGTACATAACTAATATTAATAGATGTCTTCCATCATTTATTATTCATAAAAACCTTATGGAACTAGATCACAATCTTATAAATCAATCTAAATGAAAATTAATTCAAAACATTAGAGAGGTTGTTAGATAATAGGTAATTACGTAACATGATGCTGGGATTTTTTTATACTATATCAAAATGTCCATATGTATGTCTTGTAAAAGTTTTTACACAGAAATTTGGTTTCACAGTCTTTACTAATTAGAAAATTTATGAAATTTAAATTAGTAAAGATAGAAAGTGGGGGTATGTATAGAATATTTAAAGCATAACCCTTCCACTAGAAAAGATCATTTTCCAATGCAATTTTTAGATCAAATGCTTGAAAGTATGTATGGAAATGTTTTTGTTTTTGTTTTCAAGATGGTTATTATTATAACAACTTGATTCTGATTGCACTAGATGAAAAGGAAAAGACCCCCTTTACTATTACATTTGGGGTATTTTCTAAGAGTACAATTCCTGTTGGACATTATGGTGATCTTCCAAATTCTCATATATTTATTATGTATATATTTTCATACATTATTGAGATAATTCTAGGTTTTTTCATGGATCAATATTCTATTTTTGGTTATGATTTTTAGGGATTTATGGAATATTTAGAAAGAATTTTAAATAGTTACGAGGAAACCAACATATTCATAAAATGTAAGAAATGTAAATTCATGATTACATAAGTAATTATATTAGGACATAAAATTTATAAGATGGGGATTTAAGTAGATAATGATAATAGTGATGTTATTCAGAAAACAACCACCTCCTACAAATGTTGTATGAATTAGAAGTTTTCTATGACATGCTGATTTTTACCAATGATTCATCAAAGTATTTTTTAAAATAGATGGGCCACTTTTTACATTGTTGGTGAAGGATATACCATTTTTTGAGGAAAAATATTAGGAATAATTTATCCTACTTAATGAAAATATTACATCTTTACAAATAATTACATCTATAGACCAAAAAATACCTATTGAGGTTAAGAATGATGAAAGTGACCTGTTTGTAGGGGAAGTTTTTTATCAATGAAAAGAAAAACGGTTGATTGTGATTTACTATGATAATATATTTCTTGATGATACCCATAAAATTTATTCAACTATAGATATAGAGTTAATTAAATTCTTGTTTTCCATAGAAATGTTTATGAAATACCTCATAGGATCCAAATGCATACTTTTCACTGATCATTCTGCATTGAAATTTATTTCCGCTAAAAGAGAATCAAAACATCGACCTAGGTGGTATAATTTTTTGTTTAGATAATTTTATATAGATATTAAATATAATAAAGATGCTAAAAAGGTTTGTTTTGAAAACTTTTCCTGACTACCTAACACTGCACTTCAAACTAGGGAGCCAACTGAAATCAATACTTATTTTCCTAATTAAAAATTGATTGATGCATCAGTAAACCAATATGTATGATTTTTATGTAATTATTACCTCTTTGTTTTTTATTTCATTCCAAATTAACATCCACATAGTCAAAGTAAGATGTTCTCTGCAGAGATTATGTATTACTTTTAGGATGATCCTTTGAACTTTTAGAGGTGTGCTGATGGGATTTTTTGGGGGTATGTTAATGAGGATAATGTTATTTCTATTTTAGAGAGTTTTTACCCTTCTCCATGGTGTGGAAACCCATGTGGACATATTACTTTCTAAAAGCTTATCCAAATAGGTTTTAATGGCTTACATTGTATAATGATTCAATAGGTTTAGTAATAAGATGTGACCAATTTCATTGGTAGTGAAATGTGGGTAGGAAACAAGAGTTTTCATATAAATGGATTTTAAATTTTGATATATTTGATGTTTGGGTGTTACATTTTAGGGTACCATTTCTATATTCTTGTGGAAAATAGTAAAATCATGTTTTTTTACTATATAACTATGTGGGTTGAGGTTGTAGCACTTTCAAACTACATTTTTAGTATTTTTTGTGTTTTATAATAAAGATAATTTTAACCACATTTGGTGTCCCAAGTGATTTTATCACAGATAATAGTACACATTTTAAGAACATTAAATTCAAATCATTTATAGATATGCATGGTTGTGTTTATAAAACTAGCACAAACTATCACATTAAATCTAGTGGGAAGGAATAAGTTTCAAATATATATGTAAAACTGATATTAGGGAAAACTTTTAAATATTTCAAATGATATTATTGTCTTTATGGTAGGATGAGGAATTATTGACTTACACGATCCTGTATAAAACACCCAAAAATATGTATCATTATAGAATTATTTTTAATGAAATGTCATTTTCCTATAACGATTCATAATAATTCTATTTGGAAAATAAAAGTTCTAAATTATGAGTTCAAGTATACTGGAAAAAATAAGTTATCAGAATTTTGTGACATCGACGAAATTAAAATATAATATTATTATAATTCATGAATTTATAACGATATATAAAAATATTTTCATGACTCCATAATTAAAATTAATCATTTTATAGTTTGTCATGTGGGTTTAAATTTGAATTCCATATTGAAACTTTTTTTAGGGATATACAAAACTAAATAGTTGGGACCCTTTACTATCTAGAATGTTCTTCTCACATGAGCTTTGGAATTAGTTGGCATTGAGAATCGACCATTAATGTTAAATTGAAATAGAGTTAATAGTTACATTTAGGGTTAGTCAAAGGAATTGTCTATCATATCTATTATAGAGACTTGAGTTTGCACTAAGCCTAATTGAGGAAGTTAAACATAGTGCTTCATGGTAGTTAAGCCCTGGTTGTTGTTGTTTCTATTTTTTTAAAATAAAAATAACTGCTTGATGTCTTCCAGGTTCTCTAATATTCTCTTATTCGTTAGAAATTCTGCTCAGTGCACATGTGATTAAATTTTTCATGCGGTATGTCATTTGATTTTTTGGAAGCATGTTGTTTTATTTGTTTAAAATTTGACTATTATTCAATGATTTCTAAAGAAAAAAAGATGAAATATACATGATTCATGTCCCTAAACATTCTCTCTAGTCAAATAGTTACATGAAATCTATTTTTCAGTAACTAATTTTGATCATTTTAATTATTTAGACATTAAATCATTTTATCCAGCGGACATCACTCAATATTTATATGGGGGGAAAATTTTCTATGAGCATAGAAGTATTAAGGATTCTATAGCCAGGGTAATTTCATATCTGTTACCTTATATTAATTCTTCTTATTCATTACCTTACACAACTTGAAATTACGTATTATGGAAAAATCTAGGATTTTTTTGAGATTTTGTTCCTTCTTGGTACCTTGAATTTTTCTTTGTCTACGTAGAAATTTTGATTTTCTAGAAATTGCAGATATTGTTTTGTGAAAATGATTACAAAATCTCCAATAATGTGCCTTGCTGAATTTTTTTTGTTCCTAGTCAATGTGTTTTAAGAGTGTACTTAGTTTTATTCTGTGAAATGTGATGAAAATTTTTTGGTTGAAAATCATAATGATGTTTATTATGAATCATTTAAACATTTCATTTAACTACATAATTAAAATTAGTTTTGTTCATTAAAAGGTATTAATGTTATTCCACATTTAATTCAGCATTGAAAACATTGTTTTGTTTTATGTGTGGGGGAGAAGTTCTTCATTAAAAACAAAACAATGATTTAATGTGAAGCACATGAGATTCTATAAAATAATTCAAAATTTGTAGTTTCTAAATATTTTATTTAAATTATTTTCTGTGGGATAAAATTTTTATCATGATTGAGGATTTTAAAGAAAAATTGAGGATGTTAATTATCATTACTCTATGGATTTAGTTGACCAAATCATTTTTATTAAACTCTAGGAAAATTTTTGTTTCAGTTATATTTTGGTTGAATTTTTTACAATGGTAATTAGATAATTACTTTTTGGTTATAATTTAGAAAAAATATATTTTCATCAAGTTGGATTATGAAATGAAAACCCTAAATCATGTTAATAAAAAAATCATCATTCTTTTATTAATTAATTATTTATGAGTCTATATGGGTTATTTAACTTAATAAAAATAATATAACCCACTCAAACATGTAGAGTGTATATTTTTTGGGAATTTTTATTATGTGTGTTGGGTCAATAGAAGGTAAATATATGTATAGACTTCTAGTTGTAGGGAAATTTATTTTTTCTTAATTCCATCAAAAAATATTAATTTCATTTACTTTTGTAAAACTGTAAACCAATTTTTCTTTTAATTTGTTCAGTTTTAAGGGGGTAATTACTTGTCAACATGAGAGATTCAATAGTAGAAAATTAATTTGAAAACTATTTTTATGTGTGATTTTGGTTTATCACTTATGAAAACTATTTTTCTCTAATGAAATTGATTATGTAATTTCTTGATGAAAAAAATATAGGGTGTAGGGGAATTTGATGTGGAAGTAAATCATATGTTTTTATACATATCTTTGGTTAAATTATCCATACATTTAGTGACAAATTCTACAATTATATGTTATTTTCAGTGACAATATTTTTTGACTTTCTAAAATTAAATTAATGATTAATATGTTAAAAATGTTTACATTAATGTCTGTTTTATTCACTAAATGTTTAATTTTATAATTTCATTATTAATATTTTCTTCCAGAATATTAATTTTATGTTTCATAATTTAATATTCATGAATAATTTATCTGTTTCTATGCTAAAAAATTAAATATATAATTTTATTTGTGTTTAGTTTAATTCATCAAATGTATCTTGATTCTGAATTTTAAATTTTCACAATTAAATTTTTCTTGTTTTAATTTTTCTTATAGTACATGTCATCCATTAATGATAAATTTATCTATCTTCAATATTTTTCGTAAGAGACTTGGATTAGGAGTGAGTTAGACAAAATCAAGTGCATTAGAGAATACTAAATATATAAAAAAAATTCAGGCAAAAGTTTCATGAGAGAAAACCACAGGTAAGAAAAAATAATAAATCAAAAAATTAATTTATATTACATGACCCAACCCAACTATGTTCTTGAATAATACAACTGATTTCATCCAAAAATTAAATCAATGATGTGCTGGGGATGAACAGTTACTATAGTCGTGATTTTTTCAAAGTCTAACGAAGACAATGAAATCGACTTCTCGAGCCCAATAAAGGAGACGACACCGAATTTGAGTCTTTATGATGCCACATACATCATTGATTCATGATTTATTGTTGAACCCATTGTCACTACATTTATGGAAGTTGTTTCCATGCTACATCCACTTTCACCAATGAAGATGAAGCTATTCATCCTTGATAATCAATAGATACGACGTTATTAGTCTGAACTCAAGCTTACCAATGCTAATTTAATGGTAGTACAGAGATCCAGTGATAATTAAGTCACATTATTGAGATCCAAATATGATTATTCATCCACTAAAGGATATGCAAGTCGAAGCCTCTGGCCATCACTGGGGATGATAAACCCAATTTAGGATTGGAAAATCGGAGCTGCTAGATCTCCTTAACCATGGTCGACCATTGCTTATAAATCCAAAAGTATTATTGTAAAGCATCATCACCAGCCAATATTGAATGATTCCAAGCTATGAAATACATCCCGAAATTCTATATTTCATGGGAATCTCTAGACAAGCAAGATATGATATTTTCAACCCTTCATGACGACTGATGATAATCATGGATTGAGTTAGAGAGTAAAGTTGGTTCATGATTCTAATTGATGTTTGGTATTTTTAAAGAATTGATTTCTATCCATTTGGGTTCTATGAGGAAGGAAATGTATTGATGAACGAGTTCTATTGAATCATAATTATTGAATTTTTTTATGTGTTTCACATGAAAGAATAGTTTGGGTAATTTTGTGATTTTTTCCTTTTACAGTGATAGTTTGAAACATGTTGCATATAGTACAATTAAAGGGTACTTTATCTACCCATTTAACGCATCATTGAAAGTGAATGGTGGAATCTGTATCAAGTTTGATGAAATTCCTTGAGGATTTATTTTTGATAGTAGTGATATATTTTTCCATTGGGACATATGAGAATAGGTTTCCCTGTGGATATAGTTTCTAGTATTAGAATGAAATTTTACTAGGATCATATCAGAGTATTTATCAGAGAGTGTGAGTGAAAATAATTCATTTAATTTTTCCTTTCATTTATTTCATTAAATGATTAGTTTAATCTAAAAGTTTTGATCAAGACATGAGAGATGAAAAATAAGGTTGTTCTTTGAAAAAGAAAGAAATGGGGGGAATACACCGAGAGATAAAGTGACTCCATCATTTTCGTCGAACACACATTTTTTTAGAGTGAGATAATAAGACAGAAGGTGAGAACTATGAAGTTGATGAAGGATGACATTCATTGAAAAAGAGGCTTCTCTCCTTCTTTATTTCTTGTTTATTACTTATTGAAATGGTTTACTCTGATATTGTATGTCCAAATATGTTTTTCGATTAAATCATTTAAGGGATCGAGATTGAGATTATAAGACATATACCATGTCATGATTAACTAATTTGGCCAGGATAACTAATATCTCAATATATTTATCAAAACAAATTAATTCAATTTATTTTAAAAATTAATGAAAATAATTTCTGAATTATTTCATATAGATATTTTCAATTAAATAATTATTTTTTTATAAGAAATTTTCTGTATGAAGTAGCGCAATAATTTATTTGAAAATTTGATTTGTTAAAAATTGATAATCTTCGTCCCCAATAATTTATTCAACTATTGAAAAACTGAAGACTAGATTCATTCTTTTGTTAAATTTTTTACTTTTCATGTTGAAATTAAATTTCAGAGCTACTTTTAGTTTTCTATGAATATGCAAGGAACAATTTATCCACCTGAATACATGATTGTTTTGATTTTATTATTATTTGTTTTATTTTCTTTTTTCATGATCAAAATGTTAAAATTTCCTTCTCTATTGTTTGATACCCGTAAAAAACTATAATAGTTCAAAATAAGATTTATAACTAGTTAATTTGATCAATTCTCCACAACAACACAGTCGGTTGACATTTCCTAGAATCAATCACATGATCTTGCTTATAGGTTCTAGTCTCATTGCTAATCTTGTCTATCCTATTGGGAGGGTGTCACAAGACATTGAAGGTTAGTTCGAAGGACTTCTTGAGACCCAGTTAAAGCACACTGAAACCGCTGTATAATTTTTGAATCCAATCTGAGGAATTGTAAAAATCTATATGGTGATCCCATAGGGCATCACATGACTTGGGTGGCATACCCAGGGTGCACCATGTTACATAATCTAACATTATTTAGGGGGTAATATGATCAAAATAGTATATAAAAGGAACATAAAATGATTTATGGGACATAGACCAGTAATGTCACATGATCTGGATGAGTCATGCGATGATCATGGGAATTATCATATATGTTCTTAGCATGACTCTACAGTATTCAATCTTCAATTCCATTTTTTATTGCATATATTCCTAGATGATCATTTTTTTATTTTATATTTTTATGACCCATCTGATATACAATATTTTTATCCCATCACTCATACATCAAAATAGATGTTATTCCTGAGATCTTATGTGAAAAAGTGAATTCTCTATGAGTGCTTCTAGATCACATTGGTTATTCCCCATATTTAACATGGAGGAAAACCATCTCAATCACAATATTTTTCAATAAATAATGTATACTCTAATTCTTGGATGAGTTAAGGAATGGATCCAAGGATTATTTTTTATTAGTGATGGGATTGAGTAATTTATAGACATTTCCATCCCAGTTTTATGTTGCCTGGTGTGGTTTTTATCTTGTAGATTTGGTCTATATTCAGTAAATTTATTAGGTTTCATCCGCTTCGCCTGATCCGGCTTTTGGTTATACAAGGGGTATCAAATGATTTTTATAAACTACCACTCTAACTTGTTACCACCCCTTCTGTTGACATTAGGAAAATAATGGTATCTTTAATTATAATTTGGACTATAAAATGGTATTTTATAAGGTCTTGATAACTTATCTAATTAATTTCATGAGATCTGGATGCCTCTTGTAAGGCTCCCGCATGATATTTGATGATTTTTCAAGGACCTTTCGTGAGAAAATGGTGGCATTTCTGGGGGACCTCGTGACATAAAGATGTCATGAAAAGGGGTCTATCTAGATCATGTTGGATTCTTGATGGGATACATTTGATCAATGGTAATTGTTTATTGTGTATAACTCCATTTTATTAACATAAATTTAATTTCACATCATTTGAATCTCCCATCATTTATAATTTAATTTCCATTTTTATTCAAAAAAGGTGATGGGTCTCACATGTTTATATGAGTATTTTAAAATATTATCATTCTCTCCATCAGTTATGCTCAGTGTGACCAATAAAGGGTCATGTGGTGATTCATGATAATTTATTAATGAAAACACATTCATTTAATTTTGGAGAAGGAGGGGGATCATAGGACCACTTGGAAAAGTCTTAACCCCTTTGGATGATGAAAGTAACCTGAAAGAATGCTCATGAATTAAAAAGATCACATGAAATATGGGATTCCATGATGTATAGTGAATCGCATGGGAATTTCATGTGAAGATTATTATTGAAAAATTCTTTCTCCCATTGAATATTTTTTCCTCATTTTACAATGACTTTTTATGGGTTTTCACAATTCTTCCAATGAATAAGGATTGTGTTATAGAGGATCTCATTTGGTAGTCACTTCATGAACAAAAAATGCCTCAGATTCCTTCAAGGTAATAGAAGGACAATTCAAAGGGGATCTATGTGATTTGAAGAATTCCGTATGCTATATATAACTCCCTTGTTCTTAATATGTTCACACGATCCACAAGGTTTCATCTCTGTCTTCCTCCTGTTCTTCGTGATGAAAATAATTCCCATGTATCGCATATTTTCTTCCTTGAATATTTTCCATTCCACATTTTGTGGGATTAAACAAAATCCCTGACCCCCCACCATTGGTGTTACATCCATGGGGAAAAGGGCTCAGTTTTGTGTAATGTAAATTCCACTAATTTGTTTCTGGGTGTCTATCATCATAGACCTATGTGACACCATGTCTTCCTAATGACACTGGTATTCCATAAAGGAGACTATAAATAATGGAACATAGGTAGGATCATTCACCGTCTACCGAATCCTTATATATCTTATGATCCTCTTTCATCATGTATTATATTTTCAATATATACCATGATAGTTGATCCTGACACTCATTGATAATAATTTTTTATGAGAACCTATTTGAAAGATCTTATTTTCCCATGCATTTAATCAAAAAAACTTCAAATATATCTCTGGTGATTTTTTCATCCTTTTTCATAGTCCTTAACAATGTGGTCACGTTTATGGTTTCATAAAATTAATAGGATTGATTTCTTAAGTCCATGACTATTATATGGATCACATAACCATGTCAAGGTCACACGATCACAAAATTTATGACTGATCATGTGGTTGTGTGATTTTATATGGTTTTTTGTCATTCCTAAAAATAGCCTGAGCCTGATGAATTATGAAAACATTATGAAATGGTGAATTCCATTATAATTTATGTGATTCCCATGAGGCTGTTGAAGTTGTGAATTTATCTTTTAATCCTTTTCACTTATTTTCCATATTCATCATTATCTTGTTTATATGGTTTCTGAATCATATCATATTTCCAAAAGGTCATCATGGAATGATTCTAGAGTAGTGATGGCTCACCAGGATTCTATTGTTTCATGTGTGGAAGCTTGTTTCAGCCATGATATTTCACAATTTTATATGATCCTATTGACATTGATGGGGTAGAACATTGTGGGTATTCCCTTAATGATTTCATGATCCTACATCGGGTGTCTTATTAATTAAACTCGCATCCCTTTTCCGCAGTCATCTATCATACCTCTTATGTGGTTATTATAATCCATAATACTATTTATTCACAAATCTCCCATGTATGTCATTTTCTCGTTGAAAGGGATACCATAGAATAGAATATACAATCTTTTTGGACCACAAAAATTGACGGGAACAGTCATAAATTATATTTGAAGGTCCATATTTACTCCATGATAATACAAAAGTCTTCCACCATCCAAAATTTTGGTTGGGTTCCCAATTATGAAATCTCATATCGGTTATCATTTTGGTGGATTATAGATAGCCTTTCGAGTTCAATATATTAACTTTGAGTTTTCCATAGATCTAAAGAAGATCATAATTTATGAGTCAATCTGTATCACAAATACATTTTCTTTGTATAATATATTCATGATGTAAGAGTTGTTTAGTCTCTCATGTAACAACAATAACACATTCCACCAATTGGAAGGATAATTTGGTGTTAGTATGTGGGACGTAGTGTCGATCTTCCACACACCCATACAAGGATGGATGGATAATGAGTTTTCCCTAATGATCAACTTGGGATAATGTAATGAGAACTCTACATACAGAGGACTCCAGCGGTGTGGAGGGAGTTTACATTCTTACAGTTGGAGAAGGGAAATTTTACAACTGGGAATCGGAGGTCATAGCTGGTGTGGACTCAAACGTTCGACAAGCTGGTTTTTTCAATGTACATGAGCAGGTATTTACTCATGGAAAAGGAAAAGGGTGAATTCATGGTCTACAATTAAGAAGGATCTATATTGTGTTAGATATCGCTGATATAGGAACCCTTTATGTCCTTAGACAAAACATTATATGTCAAATTCTCCTCACATAATCATAGGGCCCATTCAAGTGTAATGGGGTTTGATGATAGATATTTTTAAGAGGATATAAGTCCCTAAAATCTTGAACATTCCCAACATCTTTTTGAAACCATTATTATAGTGTATAATTAATTTAAGACTCGTCACACTGATGAAATTGGAGTTCAATGTTTTTATAAGTTCTGATGACTATTATTCCTTCAAACCCTATAGCTTATTACCTATTAGTAACATTATTGATGGTGGTATGAAAAATATTGAGGCCTAAACCTATATAATATCACAACATATTGGAATCCTTTATGCTGGCATTGATGGGTACTCCTATATGAAAAATATGAAGCTTTCCAGTCTATCCATCAATAGCTAGGTGTTTATTCAAGATGTAATACCCCTATTCATGTTCAATCCATGGGGAGTCATATGTTGGATCAAAATTTTGGGCTAATTATTATCTAGGGAGGTGACTCAGGAATATATTTACCTCCCTTTCTATAGTTCAAATATTGTTTTATCACAATGTTATACAAAGATGTGTATACGCTCACATACCAATGGGAATTTATTTAACTAGTAAGAAAATATACCCAAGAACCACTAGACATTGAATTGAATCCATGTTAAAATAGAGGGTTGGTTCTAAGAGGACCAAAAACCTTGGAAGCACCACACAGGGAAGATTGGTTTTTTACAATTACCGTAGATTCCAAAAGTAGTGATATTTAGAATAACCACATTTGGTGTGGTTCTAGTGAGTGTGGTTTCCCCATAATTATTATTTTCATCTAAATTTCAACAATGGTTTTTTACAATTACCGTAGATTCCAAAATATGGTTGTTTGGTGAACTCTCGTGGCTACCATAGAAGAACATATCCATCCTAGTTTTGATGTAGGGGTAAGGATAATCTTATTTTAATGTTTAAACGGAGGTGGTTCCATTGGAACTGTACTGAGGTCCTATTTTTCATTTCTTATATAGTGAAAGACCACATAATAACATCCAATCCAACCATCCCCCGTATATTCTCCTCAAGATATGTCCACTAGAGATGGATTTGATAGTTAATAGGGGACAGATGATGATGAGACCCTAGGAAAACTGGCATTAATAAGGTCATTGATTTCTATTATTAGAGTTTTTTCTTAAGCATTAGTACACATCTAGGGGCCCTTCCATGATGTTCTTAGTATAAATTCTTGCTATATATCATTTCCTGGATTGGAATATTAAAAGGAAAAATTATTAGTCATGAAATACCACATTATAATAATCATCAAGTAAGTGTGGATATCTGTAACACCCCAGGTAAATAAAGAGTATGACATTTTCACATTTATCCATATTTGTGAATAAAATATTTATATGACTTTAAAGGGGACCCTATGCTCGATGGCGTACCCAACACGCAACAACGAGTTTCTTGGGAATCTTACGTTGCACTCTAATAATAAAATAATATTATTTTAAATATTAGTTAACGCCTAGCCGTTGTAATGGAGGGAATGAACAGAACTAACTACAACATGATTATATATGTTTGTCAAATATTTTTCCTTTTTACAATAAATGTTAGAGGATTAAAAATGCGAGTGAATCCTATTTTAAGCGTAAACATTCTAATATTCTTTAAAAGGTCGATTAACCGCCTTTTGATGGAGAACCTCTTTTAAATCCACTTTTTGACAATTTTATGTGTAATATTTGACAAAATAAAATTCTTCTTTAGAATAGGTATATCAAAATTTACTTTGTGTAAATTTTTGGTATTTTTCCGAAAAAGATCAATTTTCAATGAATAGTGAAAAATGTTATATTTTAATTCAAAACCACTTTTTATTCTAATTTATTTATATGAGTAGATTATATTTTTAAATGGTTTTAAATTGAAATTAGAATATAATTTTCCATTTAATCCAATAGTGGTCGTTGGAATTAATTTCACTTTGAAATCGGACTTAAACTAGTACCAATCTTTTGATACATTTTGTTTCATAAAAACACGCTATTTGTTTTGACAGCGGGAATTAATTATTTAATTAATTAATTCAACTTATATGTTTTGAATTTTGTAAAATAGACAACATTTTTGAATTTGGTATATCAAATATAGCTTAGGGTGAATTTTTGGTAATTTTCTGAAAAACTTCAATTTTTGATGAATAGTGAAACCACTAAGTGGTACTTATAAAAAATAATTTTCTGTTTAAATGAAATTTTTCCACCTTTGTGTTTCGAATTTCAAAAATCCGACATATATGGTTGTCATTAAGACATAAAATGATGTTCAATGGGATTAAAATATTTTTTTGGTGAATAATAACTTATTATGTTTTTAATCGCGATTAGAGGTAATTTGTGTAGTTTAAGATAAGAATAATGTTTTAATAAAATTAAATGACCTAGAAACATGTCCTACCCTCATTATATGTGTCTTGTCCGACTAAGACAATCCATGGGTCAACTTGGGGACCCCATGGAGCCACTTTGGATGGAAAATGACATAAATACCTTTTTATTTATTATTAAAGTAAAAAATGACACAAACATGAGATGTTTTACTAAATAAATTTTTACATGGGGTAATAAAAGTCAAATATTGACTATAAATAGTCATTGGAAATATAAGAAGATTTCCTACATCATAGTAGTTTTGTATAATTTTTAGACATTAAATAAATTAAATTATTTATAACATCATGATGATGCAGCGATGACCTCATTATTTAAAAATTTAAATAAAATTGAGAGATAATGTAATATCTAAGACCTAAACATGTCCAAAACCTATTTTATGGGTGTATTTAGAACCGTTATCACATTATCCTAGAAAACCATCAATGTGGGACCATTAAAATCCGAAACTCATTCTAAAATAAATTAACATTTCTATACTTTCCAAGAGTTCCCCTCCTCTCCTCTTATAAAAGGCCCCCACCTCTACCTCCATACCCACACCTCTCAAGCCTTCGGCTCAGCCATCCCCTGCCCATTGCATCTCTCTACATCCCTCTATAACTCCTTGAAGCCTCACATTGGGCAGAATCCTTTTCAAGAAAGCCTTTCTGCTCAAATCAAAGGAAGTTACCTGACTTAAAGGTAATGTCTTCACTTGTGTCCTTTTGTTTTATTTTGCTTCTCCAACCACCTAAACTCTTTTTATTAATTTATTTTGTAACAAATAATGTATCTTAAATATAATAGGATGTTATTATAAGAGGTATTCTAGCTACACTTACACACACCTACATCTAATGGTTAAAGAACATACTATTTCCGTGGATGGCGAATTTCTGCCTCCTGAAAACATGATTGTTCATCATTATTTTAACACCTTCAAAGGTGGCCATTAAGATGTATCTATATTTATATATGATATATAATATGTTTATGTTTTCCTTATGATTCTGTATTTTTCATTTATGGAATACCTTTATGGTTTCCATTATGGGTAAACGCGATATCTTCATTTTAAGAAGTGCGGACTACCGCCCCCTCAAAGTGATTTGATTCGTTAATTCCATATGTGGGACGTATAAAGGATGTAATTAATGGTATTACATATTTTATCCTACTGGAATTATAATATACCGTTATATCATTATTATTTCATTCAATTGAATACACAAAAAAAAGAAATGAAAGTAGCGTTCATGCGTACGTACGGCTTACCGTCTCCATGAACGGTACATTTCATTTCTTATCTCCAAATGTTATGTACTATTATAAGTACATATATATAATGGATATATATGTAATAAATTACATATAAATTATGGTAATAATTCTTGAGTTATAATATATATATATATATCTCATTTTGTTTTAATTCTATTAATATGGAAAAAAATTGAAAGTAGTGTTCATGCGTACGTACGACCTACCATCTCCATGAATGGTGCTTTTAATTTTTTATCTCCAAATGCCATGGAATAGTATAAAACGAATATATAATGGATATATATGATATTTAGAACATAAATACTATTATGGAGATGATGTAACTATAACTACATGGAAAATTCTTTTCCAACAAGGTCAATTTTTACTCATGTACTGAACATCGACAAAAACGTCTGATACGAACTCACTTTATTAACCAATTATTATAAAATTATAATATGTGATATGAACTGAATAATAATATTTAGAGGAGGTCCTTAAGTAATTATAAATTGACTAAATTTTATTATTCAGGACATTAAAGAATGATTGAGTCATGTCGGACACGAGGTAAGGGATCCTACTCATCTCTTTCTTTTTAAGTACACTCTTTTATGTCATTCCTTCTAAGATCAAATTTATTATGATTGGGATGTTCTTTTATATTACTCCTACTGTAATTTTTATGTATATATGGTTAGAGACCCTATTTTCTCCCATCAATCTAATTTGGAAGTTTTGAGTGGCGCCGTTAGGCTGCCGAATTTTTGTAAGAGATCTAACCTCTCTCTTTTTTTAAGTACTCTCATTTATGTCACTTCTTTCATGCTCCTCTTTGTTATGATGGGGGTATTATTGTATATTACTCTTGATTTAAATTTTATTGTAATATTATGGGATACTCTATTTGTCCTCATGAATCCATTTTTGGAAGTTTTATGTGGCGTCGTTAGGCTGCCGAGTTTTCGTACGGAATTTTTCATCTCACTTTTATTCCCGTGAGATTTATGCTACATTTTCCAACATTTCCTTTGATTGGTGTATGTACTTCCAATTATTATACTCTTTGTGTAATATAATTTCATTAATGGGTACTTACATATTCATTGTATGACCCTTCTTCAATGGGGTGTACGTTTCGAATGTTACCCAAGTCGGTAAGGGAACCTTTCACCCTCCTCTTTTTTAAGGACTTATTTTGTTATGTCTTTTAATTCACATACTATTATGTTGGGATATGTTCTTCTATATCCTTATTAATGTAAATTTTATGTCCAAGTGATTAGATACCCTTTTTATCTCTCATCAACTCATTTTATATGTTTTGAAGTGACGTCATTATGCTGTCGAATTTCTGTAAGGGAACTTCTTAACCCACTTTCCATTCTTTGGGATAAACCTCTAATTTTAGATTTTATTATGAAATGATTATGTGTGGAATCTCTATGTTCTAGTTTCCACAAACCTTTGTTTGGATATACTATTTCTACACATAATCATCTCATTTATAAGTTCTTATGTCATTTAGACGGACTTGTATCGGAAATCATAACTCAATATCATTTCATTGAGTTAAATATCTATGTCATTGGTTTTTTTCCATGATTATGTGTGAATGACCTCTGATTGTTTTACACATAATATCCACTTATATTTTGTTTATTTGTATTTGTCACACATAATCATATAATTGATTTATCCTTAATCTAAGGATGCCGACTTTGTAAGGGAATTCATCTCAATCTCCTTTCATTGAGGCATATTTAGTTTTATACACAACTTTCATTTATACGGTGTATAAACACCTTTGACTTTTAGTTTTATTCATAATTAATCTTTTTATACGAAGCGTTTTACTAAACGACAAAAAGAAATGTTTCTTTTAATGTACGCGGTGACAACGTCCTTTTCCGCCGTCGTGAGTATTATTTGGTCTTTGGCTTCCTCAACAATCCGTAATGTTTTTTAAAATGAAATAAATTCCACATACTCTTTTATGTATGTTGGTATTGAAAATGGTTTTTTATAAAGGATTTGTTATGTCGATATATTTAAGTGATATATTGTGATCGAAATGTGGAAATGTTTTCATTCCATTATATTTTTTTAATGTATTATGATTTTATAATGGTACTTGGACATTATGACGGGTGGTGCCGTGAATACCAGGACGGGTGGTTACGTTATATCCTCCAATGCATTGGGTATGGATGTCGGCTGTATGGCTATTCCATTAAGTATGTGTGGAAGTCAGCCGTATGGATATTCCATTAAGTATGTGTGGAAGTAGACGGTATGGTTATTCCACTTAAGTATGTTTATGTCCCAAGTTACCTTTATATGTTATGTGATCTTTATATGGGTTTTATGGTAATATTTTGGTTATAGAAGGGAAAGTAATGAACTTTTATTCAGTGAAGAGTTTTTACTTCTTCGAAAATGTGAAAAGTATTACTTTGATAAAGTATACATGGTATACTTGTTGTTTTGAAAAACTAATAGTTTTCATTTTTTGTGTATCCCTTACTGAGCTTTTTTATGCTCATCCTAGGTTTTTGAAATGTTTTTCACAGGACTTAACGTGGAATAGGGTCAAGGATAGGATCAAGGGAATGTCATGCTACTTAAAACATGGAACTAGACATGTTTCTTCTTAAGAGTTTTTATATTATGGAAACTTAGTAGAAGTTTCTACTTTCTAATCTTTTGAGATATAATAGTTATGTCCTAATTCTCTAAAACTCTAAACCTGAAAAGATCCTCAATGTGAATTATTCAATTAATTTAATATTAAGTAAGGTTTAAGGCTGGGGTCTTATAGTTGGTATCAAAGGTCGGTTTAGATAACATTAGAGGTTAGGGTATCCTCTAAGCATAAGTGACATTACCATAACGGTTAGGATTTCAGAAAGACTCCTAGTTTTAGATAAAGTGAATGAGTAAGTATATATTAGTTTTTATCTTCCTCATTAGTACATGATGGTTTTGTTGATATTCTCACACTGACATTTCTATTTTTATGGAATGGATGGATCTAGCAGGCACCAAAGAGACAGCAGGATTGAAGGAAACTGTGGTGGTTCTCTGATTAAGATACTAGATAAAATGGGGGATTCAATGAGGAAACTCGTGGTTGTTCTAAACCAAATATCAAGGAGTCATGATCAACCACATGAACCTTGGTATGTTCTGTAATGCATCATGTACGAGATGACCAATCGATGTGGAAGTTCAGGTAATAATTATAAAGGTAACCATTAGAGTTTATATGATCCTTACTTTTGAGGTAATTATGGGTTATTATATGATATGCTGGAAAATGAAAGGCATGAGATAAACATGAGGTCAAAATATGTTATGATCATTTTTGAAGATTTTATCTCATTTTGGGGAATGTTTTAAAATTATATAGTTTTGGAAAAAGGACAACACGAAGACCATGTGACAACCTGTCGCGTCGGACAAAGCTGCGAGAATCGAACCCACAACCAATGTGTGACTGGTATTTATCGCCTACCACTGGACTACGTGAAGTCCCTGGTTAGTTTGACTAATTCTTTATAGTTAGCTGATTTTAGGAATCAAGGGAAAGTTTATTTTGGGGTATCTATGGAAATGATTAACCTATCATGGAGGATATGTGATTAGGTTAATTACTTTTCAATACGAGACTTTAAGAGTAATTGATGTTATTTGGAGATAACTGTTAATTTGTACCTTGGAAGACTATGCGACAAAATCCTTAAAATATTTTGGTTTCTATATTAGTTTGGTTTACTTTGAAGTATTTTATGGACAATTTGTTTATTGAATGGTCTTTGTTGAACTTTGGGTATTGTTTGATAAATTTTGGAGATTAAGAATAGATTTGTTTAAAAAAAGGATTATCCTTTTTGGGTATTATCTGATATTGTACTAACCTTTTTGGTTTTGGTTTGGGTTAAGGTCTAAATATATGGGACATATATAGTTCTCTTTTTTGTATTAGGTGATTCTCTAGAAGTTGATTATAGTACTCTTAATGTGAATAAGTCTTCCTAAATACTCGTCTTTTGGGTAAAGTATGAGTTTGTGTAAGAAATCTAGTAAAAGTTGAAATTCAACATGACAAGTAAGTATGTTTCCTTAAGATCAAAAATAAATTCTTCAATGAAGAGTAACTTAAAACCAAAGTGTTGTATGTTAACTTTTCCTACTGGGGAATCGAATACCGTTTAACCCATCTCAAGTTTGTGATTCTCTTATGGTTAACTTTCTCCTAGACATGTTTACTATCACTCTCCATCATAACATGACCCTTTGTTTTTTTCCTCCATGTCCATATTTTCATACTTGGAATCCTAGTATGGGTTAACTCGGGTGACCTTTTTACTTATCTTTCTTTATTTTAAAATGATTTTTTACTGACTCTTGTTCCAAAGTGGGATTTTCAATGAAGTTTCCAAGACCAATTTTAAACTTTCGAGGACGCAATTCCCAAAAGGGGGGAAGGATGTAGCACCCCAGGTAAATAAAGAGTATGAAATTTTAACATTTATCCATATTTGTGAATAAAATATTAATATGACTTTAAAGGGGATGCTATGCTCGATGGTGTACCCAACACAGAACAACGAGTTTCTTGGGAATCTTACGTTTCACTCTAATAATAAAATAATATTATTTTAAATAGTAGTTAACGCCTAGCCGTTGTAATGGCGGGAATGAACAGAACTAACTAAAAAATTATTATATATGTTTATCAAATATTTTTACTTTTTACAATAAATGTTAGAGGATAAAAATGCGAGTGAATTCTATTTTAAGCGTAAACATTCTAATATTCTTTAAAAGGTCGATTAACCGCCTTTTGATGGCGAACATATTTTAAATCCACTTTTTGAAAATTTTATGTGTTATATTTGACAAAATAAAATTCTTCTTTAGAATCGGGATATCTAAATTCACTTTTTGTAAGTTTTTGGTATTTTTCCGAAAAAGATCAATTTTTAATTAATAGTGAAAAATGTTGTATTTTAATTCAAAACCACTATTTAATATAATTTATTTATATGATTATATTATCTTTTGAATTGGTTTTAAATTGAAATTATAATATTTTTTTACCATTTCATCCAATAGTGGTCGTTGGAATTAATTTCACTTTGAAATCGGACTTAAACTAGTGTCAATCTTTTGATACATTTTGTTTCATAAAAACACGCTATTTGTTTTGACAACGGAAATTAATTATTAAATTAATTAATGCAACTTATATGTTTTGAATTTTTTAAAATAGACATCATTTTTAAATTTGGAATATCAAATATAGCTTAGGGTGAATCTTTTGTAATTTTCTGAAAAACATCAATTTTTGATGAATAGTGAAACCACTAAGTGGTACTTATAAAAACTGATTTTCCGTTTAAATAAAAATTTGGAACCTTTTTGTTTTGAATTTTAAAAATCCGACATACATGGTTGTCATTAAGAAATAAAATGTGGTTCAATGGTATTAAAATATTTTTTTGGTGAATAGTAACTTATTAAATTTTTAATCGCGATTAGAGGTAATTACTGTAGATTAAGGTAAGAATAATGTTTTAATAAAATTAAATGACCAAGACACATGTCCTAGCATCATTTTATGTGTCATGGCCGACCAAGACAATCCATGGGTCAACATGGGGACCCCATGGAGCCACATTGGTTGGAAAATGACATAAATACCTTTTTATTTAATGTTAAAGTAAAAATGACACAAAAATGAGATGTTTTACTAAAACAATTTTTACATGGGGTTATACAAGTCAAATTTTGACTATAAATAGTCATTGGAAAGCTAAAAAGATTTATTACATCATAGTTATTTTCATAGTTTTTAGAAAACAAATAAATTAAATTATTTATGACATCATGATGATGCAGCGATGACCTCATTATTTAACCATTTAAATAAAATTGAAAGATAATGTAATATCTAAGACCTACACAGGTCCAAAACATATTGGATTGGTGTATTTCGAACCCTTATCACCTTATCCTCTAAAAACATCAATGTGGTAACATTAAAATCCGAAACACATTCTAAAATAAATTAACATTTCTTTACTTCCCAAGAGTGCCCCTCCTCTCCTCTTATAAAAGGCCCCCACCTCTACCTCCTTACCCACACCTCTCAAGCCTTTGTCTCGGTCAAACCCTGCCCATTTCATCTGTACACATCCCTCTATAACTCCATGAATCCTCAATTTGGGCAGAATCCTTTCCAAGGAAGCCTTTGATCTCAAATCAAAGGAAGTTACCCGACTTAAAGGTAATGTCTTCACTTGTGTCCTTTTGTTTTATTTTGCTTCTCCAACCAACTAAACTCTTTTTATTCATTTATTTTGTAACAAATAAAGTATAATAAATATACTAGGATTTTTTTATAAGATTTATTCGATCTACACATACACACACCTACATCAAATGGTTAAAGAACATACTGTTTCTGTGGATGGTGAATTTCTACCTCCCGAAATGATGACTGTTCAACATTCTTTTAACACCTTCAAAGGTGCCCATTAAGATGTCACTATATTTATATATGATATATAATATGTTTATGTTTTCCTTAAGCTTTTGTATTTTCATTGATGGCATACCTATATGGTTTCCATTATGGGAAAACGCGATATCTTCATTTTAGGAAGTGTGGACCACTGCCCCCTCAAAGTGATTTGATTCGTTAATGCCATATGTGGGACGTATAAAGGATGGAATTAATGGTATTACATATTTTATCCTACTATAATTATAATATACCTTTATATATTTATTATTTCATTCATTTGAATACAAAAAAAAAGAAATGAAAGTAGCGTTCATGCGTACGTACGGCTTACCGTCTCCATGAACAGTACATTTCATTTCTTATCTCCAAATGTTATGTACTATTATAAGTACATATATATAATGGATGTATATGTAATATATTACATCTAAATTATGGGTATCATTCTGGAATTATAATATATATATCTCTCATTTTGTTTTAATTCCATTAATATGGCAAAAAAAATGAAAGTAGTGTTCATGCGTACGTACGACCTACTGTCTCCATGAACGGTGATTTTAATTTTTTTATCTCCAAATGCTATAGAATAGTATAAAACGATTATATACTGGATATATATGATATTTATAACATAAATAATATTCTATAGTTGATGTAACTATAACTACATGGAAAATTCTTTTCCAACAAGGTCAATTTTTACTCATGTACTGAACATCGACAAAAACGTCTGATACGAACTCACTTTATTAACCAATTATTATAACATTATAATATTTGATATGAACTGAATAATAATATTTAATGGTGGTCCTTAAGAAATTATAAATTGACCAAATTTTATTATTCAGGAGATTAAAGAACGATCGAGTCATGTCGGACACAAGGTAAGGGATCCTACTCCTCTCTTTCTTTTTAAGTACACTCTTTTATGTCATTCCTTTTAAGATCATATTTATTATTATTGGGATGTTTTTTAATATTAATCCTACTGTAATTTTTATGTTCATATGGTGAGAGACCCTATTTTCTCCCATCAATCCATTTTTGAAGTTTTGAGTGGCGCTGTTAGGCTACCGAATTTTCGTAAGAGATCTAACCTCTCTCTTTTTTTAAGTACTCTCATTTATGTCACTTCTTTTAAGCTCCTATTTGTTATGATGGGGGATGTTATTTTATATTCCTCATGGTGTACATTTTATTGTAATATTATGGTATACTCTATTTGATATTATCAATCCATTTTTGGATGTTTTAAGTGGCGCCGTTAGGCTGTCTAGTTTTCTTAAGGAATTTTTCATCTCACTTTTATTCCCATGAGATTTATGCTACATTTGCCAACATTTACTTTGAGTGGTGTATGTAATTCCCATTATTATAATATTTGTGTAACATAATTTCATTTATGGGTACTTAAATATTCATTGTATGACCCTTCTTCAATGGGGTGTACGTTTCGAAAGTTACCCAAGTCGGTAAGGGAACCTTTCACCCTCCCCTTTTTAAAAGAATTATTTGGTTATGTATTTTAATTCACATACTATTATGTTGGGATATGTTATTATATATCCTTATTAATGTAATTTTTATGTCCAAGTGATTAGATACCCTTTTTATCTCTCATCAACTCATTTTATATTTTTTGAAGTGATGCCATTAGGCTGTCGAATTTCTGTAAGGGAACTTATTAACCCACTTCCAATTATTTGGGTTAAACCTCTAATTCTTGATTTTATTATGACAAGATTATATGTGGAATCTCTATGTTTTATTTTCCACAATCCTTTGTGTGGATATACTATTTCTACACATAAACATCTCATTGATAAATTCTTATTTCATTTAGACAGACTTGTATCGGAAATCATAACTCAATCTCATTTCATTGAGTTAAATATCTATGTCACTGATTTTGTTTTTACATGATTATGTGTGAATGACCTCTAATTGTTTTACACTTAATATACACTTATATTTTTTGTATTCATATTTTTCACACATAATCATATAATTGATTTATCCTTAATCTAAGGATACATACTTTGTAAGGGACTTCGTCTCAATCTCCTTTCATTGAGGCATATTTAGTTTTATGCACAGCTTTCTTTTATATGGTGTATAAACCCCATTTACTTTTAATTTTATTCAAATGAAATTTTTTTATACGAAGCATTTTACTAAACGACACAAAGGAATGTTTCTTTTAACGTACGCGGTGACAACGACCTTTTCCGCCGCCGCGAGTATTATTTGGTCTTTGGCTTCCTCACCAAGACGTAATGTTTTTTAAAATGAATTAAATACCATATACTCTTTTATGTATGTTGGTATTGAAAATGGTTTTTATAAAGGATTTGTTATGTCAATATATTTAAGTGATATATTGTGATCGACATGTGGAAATGTTTTCTTTCCATTATATTTGTTTATTGTCTTATTATTTTATAATTGTACTTGGACATTACGACGGGTGGTGCCATGAATACCGGGACGGGTGGTTACGTTATAACCTCCAATGCATTGGGTATGGAAGTCGGCTGTATGGCTATCCCATTAAGTTTGTGTGGAAGTCGGCTGTATGGATATTCCATTAAGTATGTGTGGAAGTCGATCGTATGGTTATTCCACTTAATTATGTTTATGTCCCAAGTTACCTTTATATGTTATGTGATCTTTTTATGGGTTTTATGGTAATATTTTGGTTACAGAAGGGTATGTAATGAACTTTTATTCAGTGAATAGTTTTTACTACTACGAAAAGGTGAAAAGTGTTACTTTGATAAAGTATACATGGTTTACTTGTTGTGTTGAAAAACTAACAGTTTTCATTCTTTGTGTATCCCTTACTGATATTTTTTATGCTCATCCCAGGGTTTTGAAATTTTTTTCACATGTCTTAATGTGGAATAGGGTCAAGGATGGGATCAAGGAAAATTCATGCTACATAAAACATGGAACTGGGCAAGTTTCTTTTTAAGAGTTTTTATTTTATGGAAACTTAGTAGAAGTTTCTACTTTGTAATCTTTGGAGATGTAATAGTTATGTCCTAATTCTCTAAAACTCTAAACCTAAAAAGATCCTCAATGTGAATTATTCATTTAATTCAATATTAAGTAAGGTTTAAGGTTGGGGTCTTATAATATCGACCATTTCATAGTTTATGACTTCTACTCACAACAAATATTATTTTTTAAAAAATTTCAAGGTCCTTGTCTAGCCTTCAAGCATATGTATATAACTTCACCTAGGGGTGTGGGTGATAATTTGGTTTTTTTAGTAAATCATTTTTTTTGTATAGTATTGCCTATTGAAAAACAAACATGGATCATGTACATGACTGATTAAACATGTTTTCCCCTAAAAATGATACAGTAGTAACACCCCTTAAATCATCATGATCGAATATGATTTTGGAGATGACTAATATAGGTTTTTCTTATGCTACTCTGTAATCACTTAGGATGGTTATATTTTGACACAGTGAATAATTCGTCAGAAACTAGACACTTTTTTCACTTCATGTCTTGTCTCATAGAATTATCTATGGTTATTTAATCCCTAAAGGCTCTCAAGGAAAGCACATGCTTAGGGAAAGAAATTAAGGTTCCACAAAGCCACTCTTTTCAAGAGGGATTAACCTATTCACTTCATAATGGGGTCTAAAAAATGGACACATCCAGTGACACACTGTAGATTTTTATTTTTCTAAAATCATTCATATAGCTTTTGTAACATAGATATATCATATAATTTATTCTTTGACTCATAAAACTATGTTTCCCGTGTTTTATTTTATTCTCCATAGTGTTAAGATGTTATAAATCCATATTCACTTGGGGATTCCTGTGACTAAGTCAACCAACATAGAGGTCAGATCCCTTCCTTCTACATTTAATATTGTGAGCATGACTCCATCATTAAGTGACCTTTTCTCAGAATGAGATTCTATTAATGTGATTGGTTTGGATAAAATCATACAATCTGTTCCATTTTACCAATTGATTCATTGATAAATATGGAGTCAGATTGGGAAATTAGTTTCATAGACATCTTTTGATGGGTTGGAGGACCAATTAACACACATTTTATTTTTGCATACCATCCTTGGTTATGAGGGTTTTTCAATACAACTTCATTCATTCTTTGGAGATGGATGGGATATATATGATTTAGAAAAATAGGGTACTATACTTGAGGGTGCTATCCACTAAGGGCTCCACTTCAGTAAAATAATGCTTGTATGACATCATAAATGATGCTTCCTAGAGTATAATAGGGGCATCAATTAACCTCTATATAGTCATCATTGGGATGATTGAAAATAACCATATCGAGTCTATAATTATATATCTTCATGCATTGATATCACAGTTTCAACATGAACATTAAATATTGATGAAACCTATGATATAAGAACATGGACTATTCATCATGGAATAAAATGACAGTGTTGAGGTTGTTTCTAGGGCGGAAGAGTTATAACTGATTGAATAGGTGGATGACAAATATATTGACTAATTATGTCAATCTATTTCATTCTTTGGGTATAGGGTTTTAGAGTTCAAGGACTCCTACGATCACATATTATGACAATCAAATAATTTTTAAACTTTTACGTGGGTTGTATATTCATGGGTTAGATTATTATATGTAGATAATTATAAATATATATACTATCAATGAAAAATAAATTTAACAATATATTTTTTTGACCAAATTTTATCATTCACGATGTCTATGATATTTAACTTATATGATGTTGTATGAATCCTCAACAAAACCCATATATTGTATAATATAAAGTAGACCTGAATGTCATGATTAATATAAATAAATCAAAACATATTCTTCTTTATAAAATCTCATTAATTCCAACAGACATGGGATTCCACACTAATGTATTTTTTCCTGTTATTTGGTGATTTCCTGATTCCTAAAAGAATATTTTGGGTTAAATATAATTCTTAGAGTGAGAATGATTAGTCGTTGGCTGAAATCAATAGACTTGGATACTGCAACAGAATTTTATATATGGACATATGATGGGAAATACAATATTTTTATCTTATTATGAATATTTCCCAAATTATTTCTACGATTCATATAGGGGAAGAATTAATTAGCATGAACTTGTATTTTTTGGCGGCTATCTTACAGGATTTAAACCTATCAATTGTATCAAGTTATATACTCTTGAAAACTAAATAGTTATTTTTTTTCAGGGACATTTCGCTTGGACATTCTATCATTGGTTGTTTTGGGGTATTTTAGCTCAAACCATATCTTATTGTATAAATCAGCCATTTAGAAAGGACCTTCTAGTGATGTAGTTTAGGTTCATTTAGCTAGGACAATCAATTATTGTATTTTATGGTCTTTTAGATCATTCCTTCCGTTGGTATTGTTTATGTTATTTTAGGACAAAACTTCAATTGAAATAGTTTAAGGACTTTTGGATTGAACCTTCAATCGTTGTAGTTCATGGACTTCTAGAATGGACCATGGGAATTCTATGTAGTTTAATGTATTTATTAAACGAAATGAATATGTAATATGAACTAGAAATTCCATGTATGATCCAAAACAATCTGGGTGATGAGTTATGCCATTGTGTTGGTGAGGCTCCTGAGTATTAGAGTTTATTTCCTACATGGAAAAGATGCCAATGATTGGTAAGTCAAAGCACTTATGCAATGGTAAAATTGTCAATATGGGTTGCCATGATTCTTTTCCCAGGGTTGTGGATGATTTTTGTTTGAAGTATGGTTTTTTGGATAAGTAGTAGAGAAGATGAATACCCTTGGACATTAATTATGTGGGTGATATATTTCATAACCCAAAATATTGATTTGTTGAATATGGTGTAGTGAAGATGTTTTGACGATGCCCCAAAACACCCTAATGTGCCATGTTCTTCCATTTTGTTAAAAAATTCAATATGATTTCACATCCCTTTCTACATGGAAGAGATAGTGTTTATTGGTAGGTCGAAGACCTAATGAAATGGTTTCATTTCCAAAAATGGGCGTCCCACACTTTTCCAAGGGTTACGAGTGATTCACAGAGAATCAAATGTGCTTATAATGTAGTTTGTTATAGAGTGAGAGCCATTCAAGAAGGCTTATGGAATCCTATGGATGTTTATCACCTTAATTTTAAATATTGGGATCTATGATATTTGATTTTGTTTTTGGATTAGTGGGATATCAACAGTTTGAGAATGGGGTTCCTCATTCCTTCTTTGAGAAAGGGTAAAAAACAAAGTGATGTATCACTAATGATATCAAATCCACTTGAATATTCTATCTATATGGATTGTAAATCATGTTCTATAGTGATTGGGTCATGAGGATTTCATGGGATAATTGTGATGGGGATGACCCTAAGAACTCTAAGGTATTGCATTCCACCATAGTGATGATAGGCTCATAAGGACCAGAAAAACCATTCGTTAAGAGAAAGATGCATTTGGATGAAAACCGGTTGCATATATGGAGTAGCCATATGAATACATTAACATTAAGTAAATGGTCTCCTAAATCTAGTTATCATTTTTCCAATGAAAACTAATGGTTTGAGGTGACCTGAGGTTCTCATATCTTGATGTATGATTTGTAGGAAATTTTTTTAAAAAAAGGATTCGAGATTTATAATTTTATTTAACCTTGTGAACTTGTCATAAAAGAGAGGATATGTTAAAAACCATTACCAAAACTTTTTCCATGAATAGGTGGTGTATCCATCATGACATCACATTCTCTATGGAATCCATGTAGATATTCAGAGCATTATGCACCATTTATTTAAACAGTAATTTTTTAATAAAATATTGAGATAAAATTTTTTGAGATAAAATACTTGATTATTACTTAGGATCCCATTTCATGATTTTTAACCTAACAGGTTTCATGTCTCTTTCACTAGATTTTAAAGATATTGTGACCTGGACCACCGAATTCTAGTGTTTAATGATGTACAACTTTGAAAATGTAAATGTAGTTTAAGGTCATGATAAGCATTGATCTAATATGAGGAAAATTTCACAATAAATCCTATGTAACTTACCCATGAATAAGAATAATCAATTATACTTATGATCAGGAGATAATTTTGTTACAAATCATTGATCGATGTTCTCTGGTCATGAGTTATCATATGGGATAACCATGTTGGAGATTTCCAAGAAAACCCTTAGGTTCTGGATTTTCCATGGTGACATTTGGATCTACTACTGTAAAATAAGTTTACAATAAGGTTACAAACATTTGAGATTATCTATCCAAAAGGTTCACTGAACAGTTGGAATTTGTGGTGTGGGGATATCCATGCCCTAATGGTTCCAATATGAACCACTGGGATGTTTGCCTAGGTTTTTAAAATTACAATAGTTTATTGCAACCGTTTGTCATTTGTTTCCCAACAGTTAATAACCGAGGTTCTGTACAGTTTATACAACTAGAATAATGGATTAGCAAACCGTTGGTATACACATATTTCAATTGTTCATCAAAAACTTTCCATAGGTAGGGATGTATGGGTATGCACCGACGATTTATAATCTGTTGGTTTACCACCTATTGGACACTCTGTTCCAATGGTTTCATCGAATCTTTTGGGATATAGGTATACCAATGGATCTCAAACAGTTAGACTACACAGCTCAATTTGAATACCAATGGTTGATGGAACCATTGGTATTTCCACTTCTCTGAAGAAAAAAATTATTGTAGCCACCTCTCTTCTAGCCAGCCACTTCCAGCCATCCATAACCTGTAAAAATAGTGATTCAACCTATAATCAAATGTAGGTTTCATCTTGATACCTACAATCAGAAAACTCAAAAACACGTTGGAAACCTGCAATCACACAGAAACACAGTGTGATTCTAAAAACACACAGGCAACCCGCAACCTAATATCACACAGAAAACAAACATAAAATTCTCTGCAAACACAGAAAAAAACTAAAAAAAACACACAGAAAACACACAGAAAACACAAAAAATACTGGAACATGCAGTCACACAAAATTACAACCTACAATCACTCAAAGAATGCACAGAAAATAGAAAACATATTAGAAACCTGCAATCACAGAAAAACAAACCGAAGACATAGAAAACACACACCAAACCTTCAATCATAAAGAAAACTCTTTGAAAACACATAGATAACTCACTAGAAACACCCAAAAATCACAAAACATTACTACAACCACCTTCAATCAAATAAAAACACACAAAAACTTAATATAATCAAACACAATAACTCACTGCAATCAAACACAGAAACACATAGGATGCATGGATTCATCCTTGATCTTGATGAGTGTTGAATTCTTCAGAGGCAGATATTCAACCTTGATCCCAATGATTGTGGAATTATTATGATACTAGGATTCAAACATAATGTCTATATAATTACATATGTAATCCCCCTAGATTTTATGACGTGACTATAGATGTGGGAATTCCCATGATATCTTTTAATCAACATTATGGTCATTGAAACTCTATTTCCCTAGGATCATTCGAATTGGATAATACTAGATGATGTTTCACTTTCTAGGATGTTTAGGAATACACCATTGTGCCTGATAGTATTTGATTTCATAGGGGGAATTGCTTTTGGACTTGTTTCAATATGATTTACTAGGGCCATTCACCTAGGAAACAGTGTTGGAAGGTACAACTTTGATACTGGATTTATTCAATAGGATGGGAACTGGTTTCTAAATGATATACTTGTTGGAACAGTTTCATGACATGCTCAGAGACACTTCAAAAAAATATAAGGTAGGTGTGGTCAATCACAAGTGTCACATTACATCATGACAATAAATAGTGATTTATTTATTTATATTAAATAATTTATAAATTTATTTATCCAAGAATATCACATGAAAAGACACACATTTACTAGTTATGTATCAAAATATCTTAGTGGTTCACAACTATTTTGTACTCTCAACATGATTAGAAGTTATGTGCATCATCAATGAATTAGGTAATATTAGGAACACCACAGGTATGAGTGCATAGCATTTAAAGTCACGGTGTTTGGACTATTTTATTTTTATAATGATTTTCATCATGTTCATAAGGATAGGAAATGATACGGTGGGAAATAATTACTTGTACGAATTTAGTATGTTCTTGTCAACCATGAAAAACCAAGTGAACAACTCACACAGATCTTGCTCATACTCAAGAAGAAGGGGCATCGTTTATGAAATAGGATGGGAAAGGGATCAACTTGAGTCTGTCACAATCCATATGATATAGGATGGAATAAAAATTCTGTTTGTAGCTAGGTCTATAACATGATGTCTAGTCATCACTATGTATGTTGTATAATGGTAATCAAGCCATACTTTTTCCTAGAGGGAAGTGTAAGGTAGTCAGCTAAGAAACCTCACCTAATGTCATCATGTAGTGTGTTTTGTGACATTAATCATCAAATTATTAAGTATCTTTTCCGAGTCGGCTTAACTGTGTCAGTCCTCTTCATGTTATTTTTTAGGAATCAACTTATATATATATATAAAAGATAAAACTTCTCTTACTTTGGCATTCCCCCTATATTAGAAAGGGTACAAGGATAGTATAAAATCACCCATGTCTAAGAAGGGTTGAACCTGATGTTTGATGAGGGTGCAATATTCATCATACCTATTGATCCGACATGACTATGAACACTCTATGAATATCTGGATATGGGTAAATGTTTTTCGACATACCTATCTAGGATGGAGGCATCACTGGGAGATAGTAAGAAGTAATCTTGAAATTCAATATACCATCGGGTATGTATCAAAATTTCTTGACCTTTTTCTGATTCCACCTCTTTTGGGTGGTGGTTTCCAGAGAATTATCCTTGAACTTATTGTGTCTGTGGAAGGGGCATCATCTGTGCGTCAATGATTTAGGGAATAGGAAAACTTTTCTATCATCCCTTGGATCAAGGTTACGGTAAAAGATCTATCTACTACATTAACTGAAAAAGGTAAATTCTCGACGATTAACATAAATGTTATTAATTTTAAAACATTATTTATGTTCATTAACTAACTGGACATATATGATTAATTATGGAAATTCCACCTCTAGGATCAGACATCCCAGATCCTTTGGCAATTTTATCTCATCCCATAGAAGACATCTACACACCATGCACACCAAGGGGTGTGACTATGACTCCCTCACTCAACACCTTATTCCTAAATACATATATGTTCTCTGACTAGGCCTAGGATAATGTTTATATTACTCTAAATTTGAATAAAAATTAGTTGAAATGTGTGGAGTGAGATATAAATAATGATCTTAGAGGGGCCCTTCAAAGAGCTCAATGACCATTTGGACCACTTCTGGTACATGTTCAAAACCCTCGCCTCCAATGGGGTTGAATATCAAGTACTACATGTTAGGGTGAAGGAGGTGGTCACCATTTTGGAGGGGAATATTGACATTGAATTGATTCTAAAATTATTGTATGTTTCATGTTTGGTTGTACAATATCAAAGTAATTCCCTTGTAAAATTCTCACATCATGAAATAGAAATATCGACTCCTCAAAATTCATTATATACTGATAGTGCTAAAATTGATTGGATTTAATAAGAGTTTCCCACCTATGCTATATATTAACTATTGATAATAAGACTTTATTAGAACAATATAGGCTCCATAATGTGGTAGTGTAGGCCAAACAAGAGGTTTCTATCAAGGTAGAGGAACTATGATAGGCTGTAGAGGAGCGTATTGCATTTATTGAGTAATTACGAAAATTTGTATCTTCTCTAGGGTAAAAGATTTCAGAACTCATGGATTTTTATGAGAAAATACTATCATTATTTTGTATTCATAGTTATAGACTTCCATATAGAGAATCATGCGAAATATTCGAAGATGTGTAGATTCCTCCCTTATTTGGAATTATCAACATAGAGAAACATTTGACTTCTATGTCCATAAAGAAAGTATTAATAGCCTTTATAGAACCTTAAACACTAACACCAATATTTGGTCATATATTTCCAAGGGATTGATTATAACTATGTTACATGGGAGTCGTGAACTCTAATGATGATAAATTAAATGAAATATATTAACATTGTAGACATATATATATGGTGTTCACAAGCCGTAGAGGTTTAGAGAAGGTTCATCAGTGATTTTATGGAAATGAAATCACCATGTCGGTATGTCTCTATGAAGATAGGATATCGATTGGGATATGAGTGGTCTAACATATGACTTGTTATGGTTAGTGAGTAGTGACTAGGACAGGTCCGGGTGCCCTAGATGATTCCCATTTGGAAGAGATAATAATGTAGATGTGTTTGACATGGTGTGAATTTGTGACTAGGAAAATCATGAGGTGAATAATACTCTTTGTCTAGTTGGATAATTCTATGTGAATCGAGGCATGTGATAATCCTCGAGTGATGATTCTAGACTATGTGACTGAGAGGATATACTAGTGTGGTGGTGAGGACTTGTATGCAAGGCTAGACCAGGATTCAACAAAAGTACCAAAAATATCATATAGTATTTGAGGTCATCATGATGTAATTATTTCTTTTTTGGGTATGAGACTGATTTGAGTCTTAAGGACACTAGTGGATTCCCTTGTGTATTATATATGAGTACCAATAGGACTGAAAATTTTCACATATATGGTGAGACATTTTTGATATGGAGTTATGGGTCCTGATTGACTTGGTGAGATATGATATGGAAAAAATGCCCTTGTTGTTATTTCATACACATGTTTGGGGATAAATTCTAACATGTGTGGTGATATATCTTAAGGAATGATAACTTCTTCACTGATAAGGTGGTGAAAGTACCCTTACCTGAGTGATAATGATGCTATTATATTATAACATGATATCTAACCCTACCATGATTGATAAGTCAACAGTCAAGATAATAGCCTCACCTTGACTGTCAAGGTTCTATATGAACCCAACCATGAGTGATAATGGAACATTTGGAATCTGATATTAGATCTATTATGGTTAATATGGTATTATTTTAGAAAATGGATTTACATTTACCATAATGTATGAACATGGATGTTGGTTGAATGAGAATGTTGGTATGTGATATATAGCGGTATGAGACACTACCTTTTGAAGTATGGTAGATGTTGGGAGTTGAGTGATGACATATATTGTTTGATAAGTATTAGTCTAGGGCTTGGATACATGATTATGTTCTAAACATTAAAAAATGATTATGTATTGGATTAGGATGGATTTTCTGAACATGGATTAAAGGTGATGATTTTAGGTGGCGATCGAGGATGGAAATATGGCATGTTGTGTAGTTTTTTATTTTTTCATTTGGGTCATATTGGTGGTAAATTAGTTGATGTATGACTATATGCATCCACATGGTTTATTAAAATAATAATATGTTTTTTTCAAATGATAATACCACTAAAAGTGATATATATATATATATATATTTGTGTGTGTAGGCCATTTTCATGCACAAAAATGAATTTTGTGGATCACACCACACTTCAATATTAATATATAAGAACTAGATTTTGCAATGTTGTGTAGTTATCTCCCCTAAACATGATACAAATAACCATGAATATTCATTGGTTTAGAAGACAACACACCTTTATTGGAGGAGTTTTACTATAAAATCATGGCATTGGTTCATCACACAATTAATTTAGTTATATTTAATATTTATTCTAAAACTCATTCAACAAAAATCAAATGCAATAATTTAAGAAACTATTTAAACATAACTATTACTATGAGTTTTCTCAGATAGCACACCTCCGTAGGAGGGGTCATATTATAAAAACGTGACTTTTTGGATCAAATGAAAAAATTATATTAAAGAACATTTATCCAAGATATGAAATTCAATATAATTAAGCAGAATTAAGAAAGAATCTAAATTTAATTTAAATCATTCTTGAATTGAAGTGGCGAGGGGAGCGACCCTACATTAAGGTGGAACCAATCCATCCACTTCATCTCTTATAGTATTCATACTAAAATATGCTTCCCCCCATTGGGTATATTCACCTTCACACACATGCAAGGACACCTGGCCCCTATGCACACACCTGCATGGACATGAGCAGGTGTCAGGTGATCCTTTCACCTATTCAAAGATGCATATACTAGTCTCCAATCTCATGCATATTCTTATATATATATATATATAAATGGACACACCCATCCCCATACATGAAAAATCACTACCATGGGTGAATATACACATACTGGGGGAACCGACATACATATACTTATTTACCTATGCATACGCAGGAGAGTCACCCTTGACTTGGGGACTTGAATCCAACGTAATGGAATCAATTTACCATAAACGGATATTTGAAACCTTAAATACATAAAGGACGCTACATAACCAGTTACAAACCAACCAATGACATTAAATACATAACTACATTGGCAGTAAGGAACCAAATCCACCCGAAACAAAACGAAATGATCCAACACCCTATCAGAAACATAACATGGAGTAAAAAACATATAAATCCCATAACACATGAGGTGCGAGACAAGTTGTAACCAGATATTATTACCCTTGTTTAAAGTCGGCAGACTGAATCAATCTGAACCCATTTTGTCCCCTTCGCAGAATATAACTACCCTCTATCCATAGAATGCAGTAAAAGTCAGAAGTGTCCAATGTGATAACGAATATAAAATTAAAACCAAACAAAAACATACATATCTTTGGTGACTATACATGTCACTGCCAAATGTATAAGAAAAAAATATCTCCATGTATCAAATCATGTTCCTGCAAGCAAGGGGAATGAGATCCATGTTTCAAAATGATAATATCAAATAGTACATTCCTATCAATTAACAATTACTCTTCCTATTAATGGTATATAATCCACATGGCTGGAGTTTTATCTTAGTTTGAATTTGTTCGATACAAGTTTTTTTTGGAAATTTCAATTAGATTTAGATTGTCTTGATTTTTGTTTATATTATCTTGGACAATTTAAATCATTGGGGTTGAAGTCAATCATGGGATTAATAATAATCAGTCAATCCATATTACAAATTTTATCAATTTCTTCAATATCTAGAGTAAAAAATACATATAATAGAATGATATAATATAAGGAAAATCATAAGAGGGGAAGTATGTAAAGTAGTCTTATTTATGAAATTCATACCTAATATTTATTTTTAATGGTCAAATAAATCACCAAAATCCCCAAATTAATTTGGGAAATATAAAGTTGGAAAAATAAACCAACCAGAAATGGTGGAAGATGAACCAAGATGATCCAAACTGCTTTTCCTTTTGGAGCGGATGCCAAATCATGTATGAGTTGCACCCGAAAGAACCATGACACACCCTAGAAACGAGGATAAAATATTGATAAGTAGAAATAATAGAAACATAGAATATTAGTATAAATTCATTGATAAGATAAAGGATTTTTGACTACAATCCCCTATACAGATCCCACCCCTGGACATCACCCCACCACCTGAACACCCCTCCCCCAGACAACCCCACCATCTAGACAACCCCCAACCCACTGGATATCCACCCACCCCCTGGACACCACCCCATCACCTTGACACCCCACCACATGTACATCCCCACCCCCATGGACAGCCCCCCACCCCCATGGACAACCTCAACCCCCTAGACACCCCTACCCACATAGATTGCCCCAATCCCCCAATGACATCCCCCAATCCCCTAAAAACCCCACCCCCTAGATACCCCCAACCCTTTGGACATCACCCACCCCCTGGACACCCCCACATCCCATTGTACACACCCAACCCCTGGAAACCCTCACCCCTAGGACAACCCCCCCCCCCCACCACCCCCACCCCCTTGACACCCCTCAACGTGGAAAACCCTTATCCCCTTGGAATGCCCCCACCACCCTTGACATCCCCAGCCCACCCACCTAGACACCCCAATCCCCCTTGACATAGCTACCGCCGTAGACAGCCCCCAACCCCTTGGATAGTGCCCCACACCATGGAAACCCCCACCCCTTGACTCCCCCACCCCCGAGACACCCCCACCCCATAGGCACCCCCACCCCCTGGACACCCCCAAAACCATGGAAAATCCCCACCCCTTGGACAGCCCCACCCCCTGGACACCACCCCACCACCTTGGACACCCTCTACCCCATTGGATAGCCCCCAACCTCCTATGCAGCCCCCACCCCATGGACACCACCACCTCCATGGACAGCCCCCACCACAGGACATCACCCACCCCCCTTGTACACCACCCACCCCAGGGACACCCCCTCAAAATGAGGTAAATCTTAATTCGAAGAGGATCCTATCATAGAATAAGTAGGTCAAAAAAGAAAAAAATTATACCTTGAGGTGTAAACTGAAGAAAAAAGTAGAAAGACACTACCAATTGGTCATTGAAGAGAGATGATCATCATGGGGTTTTAGTATGCAGAATATGCTTTCATTCTGGTAGGATATGCTACATTAGAGACCATTTAAAAATTTATTGGGTGTTACTAAATGCTAAAGGATATTTTTGGTTTTTCCCATATACCCATAATATGGATTTATAATAATGTCAAATTTGATTTTGGATAAAATATTTAAAAATATCAATAATGATCTAAAAAATTTATGATGGATAATTTGAACTGAAAATGGAAGCCATCGATCAAAACGATATTATAATTGCATTAGTAGTTCACATTTTCAATGAAGATCCTAATATATTTCCAATGTAAAATAAAATTTATTTGAAGATGTTTTAGGAAGTTGTAACTATATTTGTCATGGATCAATACTATGTATCACATCGATTCATAGTCAAAATAATTTGATTAGTGGTAATGGAAATGATCCAATGTTATCATGTTCAAAATCAGTTTCTACATATGGATCCACACCTATGATGAATTTAGAACATTATAAGAAAGAATTTTTGATCATATATTCTGATGAGTTATAAAAAGATAAACAAAAAATGGAAAACATTGAGAGGTATCTAATTGCTCAAGTGAATATGAAATTTTCAAACAATAATAAAGAGGATAAATATGAGAAAACCATGTTTCTTCAGTATAAACATGTTTAGAATGTGATAAATGAGAAATAAAAAAAATCAAACACTTTTGATCTATAATGAAATGTTCTCGTATACAAAAAATCATTAGTCAGTGTTATAAATTAGATGATGATAAACAAAACTTATAACCATACTTTTTGGTATGAAAAACACTCGAATGTAAATTTAATATAACACACACTTCACATATATATATATATTTAAAAAAATAAATTTTTCATAATAAATCCTTTATATAGTGTTTTTATTTCATTGAAAAAATCAACATGGAGAAAATACGAAAATATATTCTTGAAAATCATATCTCTAAAAACGTTTAAGCACGTTTCCCTTTAGTTAATGCCAAATTTATAGGGAACTTTTCATCTAGATAACAATTTATAATTTAATAAAATACGGTAACCCATTCAACTGTATTTGAATCCCAAAATAATAACACATTTATCCAAAGACCAACTTCCCTTCACATGTATCGTGTACATATTAAAATAGTATTCACCAGAAAACATTTTCATTTTAAAATTATAACACTTCATTCACATGAACGTTTCATACAAAAAGCATCAATGGTATGAATAATTCTACAAATATAATATTCTTATCATTTTTATGAGCTCCAAATGATTTCACATAGAATATGATATTATTTATGAAACTAGAAACACATCATATAATGTTCACCTAAAGTGGAAGGAAATAATGTTCTGGTGGTATCTTCGATGTGAACATTCAATGATTTATATCAACAAACACTACAATGAAAACTATTTTAACTGTTTAGAAAATCCAAAATCAATATTATATCACATATAATTGTAATAATATACAATGATAAAAATTGAATAAAAAACAAAATCATAACAACGAATCAATTAACCATATAAGAAAATCATATGTGACTCACTGTAATAGAATAACCAAATCCTAAAAACGTATAAGGGGATGCTTGACTAGAGGGGATCCTTGAACTAGGAGGGATGTATGACCAGTGTGGTTTCACGACCTTATCAAACAAGGGAGGATTTGCGTCGGGGGATGGAAAGCTTGACCTAGGTGGGATTCATGTCAGGTGAGGTAATTCTCGACCTAGGGGGGATGTGTGAGCTTATACAAGATGCTCAACTATAGGAGGACGAGGAGCGCGATGCATGAACGACGAAACATGGCATGTAGTGAGTGGAGAAGATGAGTTGGAATGGGAGGAGGGTAGTGTGAGGGGGATGGGAGTGGTGGCATGGGAGAGTCAGGATGAGAGATATGGGGAGGGAATTTGGGATGGTGAGAAGTGGTGATGTAGTGATGGGGAAGTGTTCCATGACGTGAGGGGAAGTCGGTATAGGATGGGTGGAGGGTCATGAGAAGAGTAATTTTAGGTAGGTTTATCCCAATGATTCTTTTCAGTAGTTGGGTATTGATGTGGGTTTTTTAAAAGGTTCACTATATCCATTGGAAAAACTGACATATACTAATGTATTACAATGGTTTCAAAGAACTGTTGGAATAGTTTTTTTATACCAATAGTTTTTCCAAACTACTGGGAAGAAATTGTTGGTATAGGAGGGATTTCCAACAATGAACACCAAGATAAAAAATATCATTATACAGGGTAAATATGTCTTTGAATAGTAGTTAATAACCCTTATGCATTGATAGCATGGTCAAATAGAGAGATCTATTTTCCATTAGTAGGGACATGGAAGTCATGTAAAAATGATTTAAACTAAAGACATGAAGTGTTATTTATGAATTTAGGTTCTTCAATTATGATGTATGAACCCCATACTTTGGTATACTTGGGTAAGGGGCTTTTTTCGATTTGATAAGTGATGCTATTGGGAGATGGCCTAATTTTTTTTATATTATGTATAAGGAACATATTGGTTGTGATTTTTCAATTTAATGTGACAAGGAATATTTTTTTAGTATAAAATCAGGGAGTGTGATTGTATTAGTTTCCTTGATGTATATCATCATGTGATACAAAAGTGGGAACATAAGTGAAAAATAATTCAAGGTATATTATGTTTCAGGAATTTTTTACACAAATATGATTCAATCATAGAAAAAATGAGTTGAATGACTCAACCCTTATGTATGTGGGGTTCTTTTTTGTTGGTTTTAGTAGGTGGAAATATGATGGGATATCTGGGAGTCACTTCATATTCATTGATTGATGGAATCAGTCCACACATAGTTCTTTGAATGGGAAACACTCTGTGATGGTGTAACCCTAACATAAAGATGTGTATTGTTCATATTAATTATTTTAGCTAGACCTAGGATTATATATGGTGTCATCACTACGTATCCTATAAGTACAAGAATAATTCTACACAGAGTTCTTGATAAATATAATAGTTTATCATCTTGTTCAAAGAACATAAGCTCCCCACTATGAGAAGGGAATATTGTGGTGGGACAGAAGACCTGAGTTATAGGAGTAACTATATATCCCATGATGATATAAATCAATCCATATATAGTAAGTAAAAGGATTATCTCTATTCTTGTATAGCCTGTATTTTGGGAGGATTACCGTTTTAGGTTTTTTTTGTCTTGGAATATGAAGGGACATCTGGGTGCCATTACATATCAGGTGTTGATAAAAACCAAGCTAAAAATAGTTTTTTAATTTAGGTGTGTTGGGAGTCCAATGCCCAGGGTAGTGGTTCTCTTAGGAGAGCTCCACAGTAATTTTCGGGTTTATGTCTTGATAGGCACAACAACAGTGATGTATAATTTTATTCCAAAAGTATTCAGGGTGTCCCTTTTATGTTCTCTCATTTATGATCATGCTAACATTTTTGTGGGATTATATTTCGTTATAATTCTGGGATTCCCATAGCCGAATTATTTATCAAATTTTTCAAATGCGAAATGTGAGAAATAAAAAATGGAAATGGACCCCCACAACATGGAGAAAATTTGAAGAAGGATATGAGATTCTGTATCACAAATTTGTTCAGAAAAAAGATTAGATCCATGGATCCCAATTTATCTCATTAGAATGAGAATCAAGTCATTCATAGTGTAATAAACCTGTGAAGATTAACATTGTGAGACAAAAAAAATCATCCATACAATTTAACACCTTGAAATAAGGATGAGGATGACTCGTGGGGAATGATGATTTATATTAGAACATGTAAAATGAAAAAAGGTCTATTTATCAATATGCATGTTATGATGGAAGGAATAAATCCACATATATTTCTTTAAATCAATTCAAATTAATGTCATGCATTTTTGAAATCAGAATTACAGTTTAACATCTTGTAGTTAGGACATAAGTCACCTGACATGGATGAAAATTAATATTGTTGTTCCGCCCAAGAATATTGGATAGAGAGTTACTATGTATCTTGTGATGTATGGAATTACGCCTCACATAGTTCTTTGATGCAAATATTCTCTATGTGGATCTATCTCTAACATAAGGAATGATGATTTTGTTTTTCATTTTCATTGTTCTAGAAAATGTGAGGTGATTCATTGATGAGAAAAGTTTCATGTGTAGATTAATTTCATGTAACGAGTAAATAATCCATGAATTTTTAATTTTTTATAGTAAGTGTTAGAATCACATTGTTGTTTACGGCCTTGATTCTAGGACATGTATTGTATAGTTTCATATCATGTGGTCATGATAGATATTTTTTTTAGATTAACATCCTACAACCATGAAGAGATATTTTTGATAGTAGCTATAAAAATTTATTCATATGAAAACTCTCCTTGGTAAGGGGTGTGACCTGCTCCACTTTAATTGTTCATAGCACATAAGAACGATTTTTATAAAACCTATGATTGATATAAGGCCCTTCCATGTTAAATTTTATCTTCAGAGGATTCATTCCTATTATGATTGAGGTTCTAAGATCCAACACCAATTCTCCATGTCAATATAACCAAGGTCAATCATTTTTTATTTAAGTCCCATTTGATTTGATATTGATGAACTTTGAGGTTGGTCACTGTATTAAAATTGTTATCAATAATAAACTACATATCACCCCTCCATTTTGGGGACTGATTGTAATCCCAGAGTTTTCTAAAATTTTTGATACAGAGTGAAGGCAGGTGGACTTATGTGGGAAACACATCCTTGGTCCATTACTCCATTGAATATAGAATCTATTTTGTAGGAGTACGTGTGGTAGTTTGGTATACCAAAAAAGCATTGAGTAGCATTCCAATAAAAGACATATTGTATTTATTCATAATATTCTAGAGTATACATGACAGAGTATTATAGAAGTTTCTATTTGTCTATCTATTAATTCCTGATAACAAAATTAGGTAATGGGCTCGATGTGATATTTTTTAATACAAGTTCTTCATCACATTCAAAGATAATATATGGTTTTTTCTATCAATATAATGTGGGGGAATTAAAAAATAGTAACTATATATGAAAATACAATGTTGGTGATGTTCTCTATTCTGAATTCATTGAGGGGTATCACCTCATCCCATTTCGAGATGATGTCAGTAACAATAAGGATGTACTTGAACTGCTTAGTTGTGGCTGAGAGATGTGGCCCTACAACATCCATTCCCCATATAGTGAATGATTAGGAATATTCTGATTTATGTTTTAATTTTGGGGGTTGATGGATGATGTTTTCATGAATTTAGATTGTGTAACATTTCATGGTGTATTTATAATTTTATTGTATCATGTTTTTCTCTGAAGAAAAAAAATTATTGTATCCACCTCTCTTCTAGCCAGCCACTTCCAGCCATCCATAACCTATAAAAATAGTGATTCAACCTGCAATCAAATGTAGGGTTTCATCTTGATACCTATAATCAGAAAACACAAAAACACGCTGGCAACCTACAATCACACAGAAACACAGTGTGATTCAAAAAACACACAGGCAACCCGCAACTTAATATCACACAGAAAATAAACATAAAACTCTCTGCAAACACAAAAAAAACTAAAAAACACACATAAAACACACATAAAACAAAAAAAATACCGGAACATGCAGTCACAAAAAATTTCAACCTACAATCACTAAAAAAATGCACAGAAAATAGAAAACATATTGGAAACCTGCAATCACACAAAAACAAACTGAAAACATAGAAAACACACACCAAACCTACAATCACCATGAAAACTCTTTGCAAACACATAGATAACTCACTATAAACAACCAAAAAATAACAAAAAATTACTACAACAACCCTCAATCAAAAAAAACACACAAAAACATAATACAATCAAACACAATAACTCACTACAATCAAACGCAGAAACACATAGGATGCATGGATTTATCATTGATCTTGATGAGTGATGAATTCTTCAGAGGCAGATACTCAACTTTGATCCCAATGATTGTGGAATTATTATTATACTGGGATTCAAACATCATGTCTATATAATTACATATGCAATCCCCCTAGATTTGATGATGTGACTATAGATGTGGGAATTCCCAAGATATATTTTAATCGACATTATGGTCATTGAAACTCTATTTCCCTAGGATCATTGGAATTGGCTGATACTAGATGATGTTTCACTTTCTAGGATGTTTAGGAATACACCATTGTGCCTGATAGTATTTGATTTCATAGGGGGAATTTCTTGTGGACTTGTTTCAATATGATTAACTAGGGCCATTCACCTAGGAAACAGTGTTGGAAGGTACAACTTTGATACTGGATTTCTCCAATAGGATGGGAAGTGGTTTTTAAATGATATACTTTTTGGAACAGATTCATGACATGCTCATAGACACTTCAAAAAAATATAAGGTAGGTGTGGTCAATCACAAGTGTCACATTAGATCATGACAATAAATAGTGATTTTTTTATTTATTTTAAATAGCTTATAAATTTATTTATCCAAGAATATCACATGAAAAGACCCACATTTACTAGTTATGTATCAAACTATCTTAGTGGTTCACAACTATTTTGTACTCTCAACATGATTAGAAGGTATTTTCATCATCAATGAATTAGGTAATATTAGGAACACCTCAGGTATGAGTGCATAGCATTTAAAGTCATGGTGTTTGGACTATTTTATTTTTATAATGATTTTCATCAAGTTCATAAGGATAGGAAATGATATGGTGGGAAATAATTACTTGTACGAATTTAGTATGTTCTTGTCACCCCTGAAAAACCAAGTGAACAACTCACACAGATCTAGCTCATACTCAAGAAGAAGGGGAATCATTTATGAAATAGGATGGGAATGAGATCAACTTGAGTCTGTCACAATCCATATGATCTTGGATGGAATAAAAATTATGTTTGTAGCTAGGTCCATAACATGATGTCTAGTCATCACTATGTATGTTGTATAATGGTAATCAAGCCATATCTTTTCCTAGAGGGAATTGTAAGGTAGTTAGCTAAGAAACCTCACATAATGTCATCATGTAGTGTGTTTTGTGACATTAATAATCAAATTATTAAGTATCTTTTCCGAGTCGGCTTAACTGTGTCAGTCCTCTTCATGTTATTTTTTAGGAATCAACTTATATATATATATATATAAAAGATAAAACTTCTATTACCTTGGCATTCCCACTAGATTAGAAAGTGTACAAGGATAGTATAAAATGACCCATGTCTAAGAAGGGTTGAACCTGATGTTTGATGTGGGTGCAATATTCATCAAACCTATTGATCCGACATGACTATGAACACTCTATGAATATCCTGATATGGTTAAATGTTTTCCGACATACCTATCTAGGATGGAGGCATCACTGGGAGATAGTAAGCATTAATCTTGAAATTCAATATACCATCGGGTCTGTATCAAAATTTCTTGACCTTTTTCTGATTCCACCTCTTTTGGGTGGTGGTTTCCAGAGAATTATCCTTGAACTTATTGTGTCTGCGGAAGGGGCATCATCTGTGCATCAATGATTTAGGGAATAGGAAAACTTTTCTATCATCCCTTGGTTCAAGGTTACGGTAAAAGATCTATCTACTACATTAACAGAAAAAGGTAAATTCTCGATGATTAACATAAATGTTATTAATTTGAAAAAATTATTTATGTTCATTAAATAACTGGACATATATGATTAATTATAGAAATTAAACCTCTATGATCAGACATCCCAGATCCTTTGGCTATTTTATCACATCCCATAGAAGACATCTACACACCATGCACACCAAGGGGTGCGACTATGACTCCCTCACTCAACACCTTATTCCTAAATACATATATGTTCTTTGAATAGACCTAGGATAATGTTTTTATTACTCTAAATTTGAATAAAAATTAGTTGAAATGTGTGGAGTGAGATATAAATAATGATCTTAGAGGGGCCCTTTAAAGAGCTCAATGACCATTTGGACCACTTCTGGTACATGTTCAAAACCCTCGGCTCCAATGGGGTTGAATATCAAGTACTACATGTTAGGGTGAAGGAGGTGGTCCCCATTTTGGAGGGGAATATTGACATTGAATTGATTATAAAATTATTGTATGTTTCATGATTGGTTGTACAATATCAAAGTAATTCCCTTGTAAAATTCTCACTGCATGAGATGGAAATATTGACTCGCCAAAATTCATTCTATACTGATAGTGCTGAAATTGATTGGACCTAATAACAGTTTCCCACCTATGCTATATATTGACTATTGATAATAAGACTATATTAGAGCAATATAGGCTCCATAATGTGGTAGTGTAGGCCAAACAATAGGTTTCAATCAAGGTAGAGGCACTATGATAGGCTGTAGAGGAGGGTATTGCATTTATTGAGTAATTACGAAAATTTGTATCTTCTCTATGGTAAAAGATTTCAAAACTCATAGATTCTTATGAGAAAATACTATCATTATTTTGTATTCATATTAATTGACTTCCATATAGAAAATCATGGGAAATATTCTAAGATGTGGAGATTCCTCCCTTATTTGGAATTATCAACATAGAGAAACATTTGACTTCTATGTCCATAAAGAAAGTATTAATAGCCTTTATAGACCCTTAATCACTAACACGAATATTTGGTCATATATTTCCAAGGGATTGATTATAAATATGTTACAAGGGAGTCGTGAACTCTAATGATGATAAATTAAATGAAATATATTAACATTATAGACCTATATATATGGTGTTCACAAGCCATAGAGGTTTAGAGAAGGTTAATCAGTGATTTTATGGAAATTAAATCACTATGTCAGTAGGTATCTATGACGATAGGATATCGATTAGGATATGAGTGGTCTAACATATGACTTGTTATGGTTTGTGAGTAGTGACTAGGACAGGTCCGGGTGCCCTAGATGATTCCCATTTGTAAGAGATAATAATGCAGATGTGTTCAACATGGTGTGAATTTGTGACTAGGAAAATCATGAGGTGAATAATACTCTTTGTCTAGTTGGATGATGCTATGTGAATCGAGGCATGTGATAATCCTCGAGAGATGATTCTAGACTATGTGACTGAGAGGATATACTAGTGTGGTGGTGGGGACTTGTATGCATTTCTAGACCAGGATTCAACAAAAGTACCAAAAATATCATATAGTATTTGAGGTCATCATGATGTAATTATTTCTTTTTTGGGTATGAGACTGATTTGAGTCTCAAGGACACTAGTGGATTCCCTTGTCTATGATATATGAGTACAAATAGGACTGAAATTTTTCACATAGATGGTGAGACATTTTTGATATGGGGTTATAGGTCCCGATTGACTTGGTGAGATATGATATGGACAAAATTCCCTTGTTGTTATTTCATACACATGTTTGGGGATAAATTCTAACATGTATGGTGATATATCTGAAGGAATGATAACTTCTTCACTGATAAGGTGTTGGAAGTACCCTTACCTGAGTGATAATGATGATATTATATTATAACATGATATCTAACCCTACCATGATTGATAAGTCAACAGTCAAGACAATGGCCTCACCTTGACTGTTAAGGTTCTATATGAACCCAACCATGAGTGATAATGGAACATTTGGAATCTGATATTAGATCTATAATGGTTAATATGGTATTATTTTATAAAATGGATTTACATTTACCATAATGTATTAACATGGATGTTGGTTGAATGAGAATGTTGGTATGTGATCTATAGTGGTATGAGACACTACCTTTTGAAGTATGGTGGATGTTGGGAGTTGAGTGATGACTTATTTTGTTTGATAAGTATTAGTCTAGGGCTTGGCTACATGATTATTTTCTAAACATTAAAAAATGATTGTGTATTGGATTAGGATGGATTTTCTGAACATGGATTAAAGGTGATGATATTAGGTGGCGATCGAGGATGGAAATATGGCATGTTGTGTAGTTTTTTATTTTTTTATTTGGGTCATATTGGTGGTAAATTAGTTGATGTATGACTATATGCATCCACATGGTTTATTAAAATAAGAATATGTTTTTTTCAAATGATAATAACACTAAAAGTGACATATATATATATATATTTGTGTGTGTAGTCCATTTTCATGCACAACAATGAATTTTGTGGATCACACCACACTTCAATATTAATATGTAATAACTAGATGTTGCAATGTTGTGTAGCTATCTCCCCTAAACATGATACAAATAACCGTAAATATTATTTGGTTTAGAAGATAACACACCTTTATTGGAGGAGTTTTATTATATAATCATGGCACTGGTTCATCACACAATTAATTTAATTATTTTTAATATTTATTCTAAAAATAATTCAGCAAAAATCAAATGCACTAATTTGAGAAACTATTTAAACATAACTATTACTATGAGTTTTCTCAGACAGCGCACCTCCGTAGGAGGGGTCTTATTATAAAAACTTGACTTTATGGATCAAATGAAAAAATTATATTAAAGAACATTTATTCAAGATATGAAATTCAAAATAATTAAGCATAATTAAGAAAGAATCTAAATTTAATTTAAATCATTCTTGAATTGTAGTGGCGAGGGGAGCGACCCTCCATTAAGGTGGAACCAATCCATCCACTTCATCTCTTGTAGTATTCAAACTAAAATATGATTCCCCCCATTGGGTATATTCACCTTCACACACATGAAAGGACACCTGGACCCTATGCACACAACTGCATGGACATGAGCATGTGTCAGGTGATCCTTTCACATATTCAAAGATGCATATACTAGTCTCCACTCTCATGCATATTCTTATATATATATATATATATATTGACACACCTATCCCCATACATGAAAAATCACTACCATGGGTGACTATACACATACTGGGGGAACCGACATACATATACTTATTTACCTATGCACACGTAGGAGAGTGACCATTGACTTGGGGACTCGAATCCAACGTAAAGGAATCAATTTACCATAAATGGATATTTGAAACCTTAAATACATAAAGGACGCTACATAACCAGTGAGAAACCAACCAATGACAATAAATACATAATTACATTGGCAGTAAGGAACCAAATCCACCCGAAACAACACGAAATGATCCAATACCCTACCGAAAACATAACATGGAGAAAAAAACATATAAATCTCCAAATACATGAGGTGCGAGACAAGTTGTAACCAGATATTATTACCTCTGTTTAAAGTCGGAAGACTGAATCAATATGAACCCATTTTGTCCCCTTCGCAGAATAGAACTACCCTCTATCCATAGAATGCAGTAGAAGTCATAAGTGTCCAATGTGATAACGAATATAAAATTAAAACCTATAAAAAACATACATATCTTTGGTGACTATACATGTCACTGCCAAATGTATAAGAAAAAAATATCTCCATGTGTCAAATCATGTTACTGCAAGCAGGGGGAAAGAGATCCATGTTTTAAAATGATAATATCAAACAGTACATTCCAATAAATTAACAATTACTCTTCCTATTAATGGTATATAATCCACATGGTTGGAGTTTTATCTTAGTTTGATTTTGTTTGATACAAGTTTTTTTTGGAAATTTACATTAGATTTAGTTTGACTTGATTTTTTTTATATTATCTTGGAAAATTTCAATCATTGGGGTTCAAGTCAGTCATGGGATTAATAATAATCAGTCAATCCATATTACAAATTTTATCAATTTCATCCATATCTAGAGTAAAAATACATATAATAGAATGATATAATATAAGGAAAATCATAAGAGGAGAAGTATGTAATGTAGTCTTATTTATCAAATTCATACCTAATATTGATTTTTAATGGTCACATAAATCACCAAAAGCCCCAAATTATATTGTGAAATTTAAAGTTGGAAAAATAAACCAACCAGAAATGTTGGAAGATGAACCAAGATGATCCAAACTGCTTTTCCTTTGGCAGCGGATGCCAAATCATGTATGAGGTGCACCCGAAAGAACCATGACACACCCTAGAAATGAGGATAAAATATTGATAAGTAGAAATAATAGAAACTTAGAATATTAGTATAAATTCATTGAGAAGATAAAGAATTTTTTACTACAACCCCATATACAGATCCCACCCCTGGACATCACCCCACCACCTGAACTCCCCTCCCCCTAGACAACCCCACCATCTAGACAACCCCCAACCCACTGGATATCCCCCCACCCCCTGGACACCACCCCATCACCTTGACACCCCACCCCATGTACATCCCCACCCCCATGGACAACCCCCCACCCCCTGGACAGCCCCAACCCCCTAGACACCCCTACCCACATTGATAGCCCCAAACCCCCAAGGACATCCCCCAATCCCCTGGAAACCCCGCCCCTAGATACCCCCAACTCCTTGGAAATCACCCCACCCCCTGGACACCCCCACATCCTATTCTACACACCCAACCCCTGGAAACCCCCACCCCTGGGACAACCCCCCCCCCCCCCACCCCACCCCCTTGACACCCCTCAACGTGGAAAACCCTTACCCCCTTGGAATGCCCCCACTACCCTGGACATCCCCCATCCCACCCACCTAGAAACCCCAATCCCCCTTGATACAACTACCGCCATAGACAGCACCCAACCCCTTGGATAGTGCCCCTACACCATGGACACCCCCACCCACTTGACTCCCCCACCCCCGAGACACCACCACCCCACTAGCACCCCCACCCCCTGGACACCCCCACAACCATGGAAAATCCCCACCCCCTGGACAGCCCCCACACCCTGGACACCACCCCACCACCTTGGACACCCTCTACCCCATTGGACAGCCCCCAACCTCCTATGCAGCCCCCACCCTGTGGACACCTCCACCTCCATGGACATCCCCCACCACAGGACATCACCCACCCCCTTGTACACCACCCACCCCATGGACACCCCCTCAAAATGAGGCATATCTTAATTCGAAGAGGATTCTATCATAGAATAAGTAGGGAAAAAAAGAAAAAACGTATACCTTGAGGTGTAAACTGATGAAAAAAGTATAAAGACACTACCAATTGGTCATTGAAGAGAGATGATCCTCATGGGGTTTTTGTATGCAGAATATGCATTCATTCTGGTAGGATATGCTACATTAGAGACCATTTAAAAACTTGATTGGGTGTTACTAAATTCTAAAGGATATTTTTGGTGTTTCCCATATACCCATAATGTGGATTTCTAATAATGTAAAATTGGATTGTGGATATAATATTTAAAAATATCAATAATGATCTAAAAATTTTATGATGGATAATTTGAACTGAAAATGGAAGCCAACTATCAAAACGATATTATAATTGCATTAGTAGATCACATTTTCAATGAAGATCCTAATATATTACCAATGTAAAATAAAATTTAGTTGAAGATGTTTTATGAAGTTGTAACTATGTTTTTCATGGATCAATACTGTGTATCACATCGATTCATAGTCAAAATAATTTGATTAGTGGTAGTGGAAAAGATCCAATGTTATCATGTTCAAAATCAGTTTCTACATATGGATCCACAACTATGATGAATTTTGATCATTATAAGAAAGAATTTTTGATCATATATTCTGATGAGTTATAAAAAGATAAACAAAAAATGGAAAACATTGAGAGGTCTCTAATTTCTCAAGTGAATATGAAATTTTCAAACAATAATAAAGATGATAAATATGAGAAAACCATGTTTCTTCAGTATAAACATGTTTAGAATGTGATAAATAATAAATAAAAAAATAAAACACTTTTGATCTACAATGAAATGTTCTCGTATACAAAAAATCATTAGTCAGTGTTATAAATTAGATAATGATAAACAGAACTTATTACCATACTTTTTGGTATAAAAAATAGTCGAATGTAAATTTAATATAACACACACTTCACATATATATATATTTTTTAAAAAAATAAATTTTTTATAATAAATCCTTTATATAGTGTTTTTATTTCATTGAAAAAATCAACATGGAGAAAATACGAAAATAAATTCTTGAAAATCATATCTCTAAAAACGTCTAAGCACTTTTCTCTTTAGTTAATGCCAAATTTATAGGGAACTTTTCATCTAGATAACAATTTATAATTTAATAAAATACGGTAACCCATTCAACTATATTTGAATCCCAAAATAATAACACATTTATCCAAAGACCAACTTCCCTTCACATGTATCATGTACATATTAAAACAGTATTCATTAGAAAACATTTCCATTTTAAAATTATAACACTTCATTCACATGACCGTTTCATACAAAAAGCATAAATGGTATGAATAATTCTACCAATATAATATTCTTAACATTTTTATGAGCTCCAAATTATTTCACATAGAATATGATATTATTTATGAAACTAGAAACACATCATATAATGTTCACCTAAAGTGCAAGGAAATAATGTTCTGGTGGTATCTTCGATGTGAACATTCAATGATTTATATCAACAAAAACTACAATGAGAACTATTTTATCTGTTTAGAAAATCCAAAATCAATATTATATAACATATAAATGTAATAATATAAAATGATACAAATTGAATAAAAAAACATAACAAGGAATCAATTAACCATATAAGAAAATGATATGTGACTCGCTGTAATAGAATACCCAAATCATAAAAACGTATAAGGGGATTCTTGACCAGAGGGGATCCTTGAACTAGGAGGGATGTATGAACAGTGTGGTTTCATGACTTTATTAAACATGGGGGGATTTGCATTGGGGGATGGAAAGCTTGACCTAGGTCAGGTGAGGTAATTCTCGACCTAGGGGGGATGTGTGAGCTTAGACAAGATTCTCAACTATTGGAGGACGAGAAGAGGGATGCATGAGCGACGAAACATGGCATGTAGTGAGTGGAGAAGATGAGTTGGAATGGGAGGAGGGTAGTGTGAGGGGGATGGGAGTGGTGGGATGGGAGAGTTAGGATGAGAGATTTGGGGAGGGATTTCGGGATGGAGAGAAGTGGTGATGTAGTGATGGGGAAGCGTTCCATGACATGAGGGGAAGTCGGTATGGGATGGGTGGAGGGTCATGAGAAGAGTAATTTTAGGTAGGTTTATCCCAATGGTTCTTTTCAGTAGTTGGGTATTGATGTGGGTTTTTTAAACAGTTCACTAAATCCATTGGAAAAACTGACATATACTAATGTATTACAATGGTTTCAGAGAACTGTTCGAATATTTTTTTTATACCAAAAGTTTTTCCAAACTGCTGGGAAGAAATTGTTGGTATAGGTGGGATTTCCAACAATGAACACCAGGATAAAAAATATCATTATACAGGGTAAATATGTCTTTGAATAGTAGTTAATAAACCTTATGCATTGATAGCATGGTCAAATAGAGAGATTTATTTTCCATTAGTAGGGACATGGAAGTCATGTAAAAATGATTTAAACTAAATACATGAAGTGTTATTTATGAATTGAGGTTCTTAAATTATGATGTATGAACCCCATACTTTGGTATACGTGGGTAAGGGGCTTCTTTTCCTTTGATAAGTGATGCTAATGGGAGATGGCCTAATTTTTTTTTATTATGTATAAGGAACATATTGGTTGTGATTTTTCAATGTCATGTGACTAGGAATATTTTTTTAGTATAAAATCATGGAGTGTGGTTGTATTAGTTTCCTTGATGTATAGCATCATGTGATATAGAAGTGGGAACATAAGTGAAAAATAATGCATGGTATATTATGTGTCAGGAATTTTTTACTCAAATATGATTCAATCATAGAAAAAATGAGTTGCATGACTCAACCCTTATGTATGTGGGGTTCTTTTTTGTTGGTTTTAGTAGGTGGAAATATGATGGGATATCTGGGAGTCACTTCATATTCATTGATTGATGGAATCAGGACACACATAGTTCTTTGAATGGGAAACACTCTATGATGGTGTAACCCTAACATAAAGATGTGTATTGTTCATATTAATTATTGTAGCTAGACCTAGGATTAGATATGGTGTCATCACTATGTATCCTATAAGTACAAGAATAATGCTACACAGAGTTCTTGATAAATATAATAGTTTATCATCTTGTTCAAAGAACATAAGCTCCCCACTATGAGAAGGGAATATTGTGGCAGGACAGAAGACCTGAGTTATAAGAGTAACTATATATCCCATGATGACATAAATCAATCCATATATAGTAACTAAAAGGATTATCTATATGCTTGTCTAGCCTGTATTTTGGGAGGATGACCTTTTTAGGGTTTTTTTGTCTTGGAATAGGAAGGGACATCTGGGTGTCACTACATATCAGGTGTTGATAGAAAACAAGCTAAAAATATTTTTTTAATTTAGGTGTGTTGGGAGTCCAATGCCCAGGGTACTGGTTCTCTTAGGAGAGCTCCACAGTAATTTTCGGTTTTATGTCTCATTAGGAACAACAACAGTGATGTTTAATTTTATTCCAAAAGGATTCAGGGTGTCCCTTTTATGTTCTCTCATTTATGATCATTGTAACATTATTGTGGGATTATATTTCGTTATAATTCCGGGATTCCCATAGCTGAATTATTTATCAAATTTTTCAAATGCAAAGTGTGAGAAATAAAAAATGGAAATGGACCCTCACAACATGGAGAAAATTTGAAGAAGGATATGAGAGTCTGTATCAAATAGTTCTTCAGAAAAAAGATTGGATCCATGGATCCCTATTTATCTCATTAGAATGATAATCAAGTCATTCATAGTGTAATAAACCTGTGAAGATTAACGTTGTGAGGCAAAGAAAATCATCCATACAATTTAACACCATGAAATAAGGATGAGGATGACTCGTGGGGAATGATGATTTATATTACATCATGTCCTATGAAAAAAGGTCTATTTATCAATATGCATGTTATGATGGATGGAATAAATCAACGTATATTTCTTTAAAACAATTAAAATTAATTTCATGCATTTTTGAAATCATAATTACAGTTTAACATCTTGTAGTTAGGACGTAAGTCACCTGACATGGATGAAAATTAATATTGTTGTTCCGCCCAAGAATATTGGATAGAGAGTTACTATGTATCTTTTGATGTATGGAATTAAGCCTCACGTAGTTCTTTGATGCAAATATTCTCTATGTGGATCTATCTCAAACATAAGGAATGATGATTTTGTTTTTCTTTTTCATAGTTCTAGAAAATGTGAGGTGATTCATTGATGAGAAAAGTTTCTTGTGTAGTTTAATTTCATGTAACGAGTAAATATTCTATGAATTTTTAATTTTTTATAGTAAGGATTAGAATTACATTGTTGTTTACGGACTTGATTCTAGGACATGATTTGTATAGTTTCATATCATGTGGCCATGATAGATATTTTTTTGTAGATTAACATCCTGCAACTATGAAGAGATATTATTGATAGTAGCTATAAAAATTTATTCTTATGAAAACTCTCCTTGGTAAGGGGTGTGACCTGCTCCAATTTAATTGTTCATAGCAAGTAAGAACGATTTTTATAAAACCTATGATTGATATAAGGCCCTTCCATGTTAGATTTTATCTTCAGAGGATTCATTCCAATTATGATTGAGGTTCTAAGATCCAACACCAATTCTCCATGTCAATATAACCAAGGTCAATCATTTTTTATTTAAGTCCCATTTGATTTGATTTTGAAGAACTTTGAGGTTGTTCACTGTATTAAAATTGTTATTAATAATAAACTACATATCACCCCTCCAATTTGGGGACTGATTGTAATCCCAGAGTTTTCTAAATATTTTGATACAGAGTGAAGGTAGGTGGACTTATATGGGAAACACATCCTTGGTCCATTACTCCATGGAATATAGAATCTGTTTTGTAGGAGTACGTGTGGTAGTTTGGTATACCAAAAAACCATTGAGTAGCATTCCAATAAAAGAAATATTGTATTTATTCATAATATTCTAGAGTATACATGACAGAGTATTATATAAGTTTCTATTTGTCTATCTATTAATTCCTGATAACAAAATTACATAAAGGGCTCGATGTGATATTTTTTAATACAAGTGCTTCATCACATTCAAAGATAATATATGGTTTTTTCTATCAATATAATGTGGGGGAATTAAAAAATAGTAACTATATATGAAAATACAATGTTGGTGATGTTCTCTATTCTGAATTCATTGAGGGGTATCACCTCATCCCATTTCGAGATGATGTCAGTAACAATAAGGATGTACTTGAACTGCTTAGTTATGGCTGAGAGATATGGCCCCACAACATCCATTCCCCATATAGTGAATGATTAGGAATATTCTGATTTATGTTCTAATTTTGGGGGTTTATGGATGATGTTTTCATGAATTTAGATTGTGTAACATTTCATGGTGTATTTATAATTTTATTGTATCATGGTTTTCTAGACATATCACAACATCCTGATTAGGTGAGAGATCATAGTTTCAGACTGATGTGCTATACAGGAGAATCTTTGGACTTATACCATGATGGTGAGAATATCTCGTTCTACTATTCATTTGAGGATAATTCTATAAAATCCATTTTTCTAATGGTATTTCTTCTCATCCGGACTGTCCTATAGAGTAATTTTCATAGCTTGACAATGAATCTATTTCATTATGACTTAGTTCTTAAAAAGGGTCCCATATAGGAGATAACAATTTTTGGGTTCAATCCATCCACATGTGGACAATGGTTCATCACAATCTAACGTATTGTTAACCTGATTGATTTCATGCATTTTGTAGATAGTGATTGGCGAGACCATTATATGTTGCGCAATGGAAAATAATGATATCTCCTAATCAAGATCATACAATACTCTAGATATATTATAAAATTCATTTATATAATGATTCCATGATTGGGAATGATAATTAAATGATGTTTCAAAAGTTGACTATGTCATTAGTCCATTTACATTGCAATTAAGATGGTCCATTTCTTACTTTTTTAAAGGATAGTTTCTATTGATCTACACTGATATAGGATATGAATCTCCAATGATATACATGATGGATATGTACAGCTATTGGGATAGTTCCAATCCAGTGATGGGGGATTGGTAGTTGGCCTCCTCATTCATTAATCATTCAGATAGTGAGAAATAGTTTTGAAAATGTTATTTTTTCAGATAAACAAAAAAAACCTTATGAAAACCCAACTGGGTATTGGATTTCATGTCTACTTATGATTTTACTATGAGAGGTACCATCAAAATATATCTCCCATGTCTGAGTGATTTTAGGAGAATAAAAAATATCCATATATTGGACCTCGATATCCACTAGTTTATTTTATGGGGAGGGATGTGGTGGGAGGAAATCAGCTAGAATTTTCACATTTGTTGACCTCTATGACAAAAAAATGATGTCATATTGTTGCAGAATGAACTCACACAAGGCTATGTTCCAAATTAGCATGGGAGGTCCTAGGATATACATGAGTGATTATGTATGATATACTTGGTGGAATTTATGGTTCTTCATGTTATTCCTTAGCTTCTTCACTTCAAATATTTGTGTGATGTACTTTGTCTCCACATCTGAGTATCAGGTATCACTTCCAAGAATATTTCATCTGAGGTAGTAGATACTATTAACATTATTGACATCATTCATTTATTTATGGATAGAACAATGTGATTAAAGAATTTTGGTCGAGTATAAGATGAATGACATTACATCCACTGGGGGCATCAAGATTAGTAGGTTTAAATGGTACATCTTGAGGCACTTCAAGTCTTCATTGTAGTCGGCATCCCATTGCTAGGTGGTTCCCTTCTTCAATAAAATGGTAAAGGGGATAAATTTCATATCGAGGTTGGATATGAAACATAGAATGTTAGTGACATACCCATTGATCCATGTCATTTCATTGATAATCTTCGGGTGAATTTATAAGAATAGAATTATTCATTTCTAGGTCAACCTCAATTCCACAGTGTAATCCCCAAATTCCATTTAACTTACCTTATGATACATCATAATAAAATTTTGGCTAATTCGTTTCAATATTGTGTTGTCACATCTTGTTGCATACTATTTGATGATATGTGAATAGATTACACCACTATTGGGAATTTTACACATGTTATTCAACATAAAATTAGGCTAATCCTCCCTTGAAGGGAGTAAATAAATAATGCATGGAGTGTTTCTATGTAGATCTAAAATTAATTAATACAAATGTAATAACCTTATATGAAATGATATATTGTGTTTTCGTGAGGTAAGTGGCTTCCCCATCTTCAATGGACATCATCATCTAATTGCACACTGAATTCCTATCCATTATGAAATGTCCATGGAATGTAGATATATAATAGACCAATAGTTATGTGATCAAAAATTGGAATTCATCATTTGGGAAATGGCTATTTTGGTATCCAAAATTAATATAGACCCTAATCATCGAATTCTTCTTCCTGAAATGGTCAATGTTGGTGATCCATCTTGGGCGTTTTGCATTTCTGCCAATTTTGGCTTTGAGCAAATTATCTACATCCACCTCTAAATAGGAAAATTGAGTGGGGTTCATATTCATGTATACATACATGATTCCATTATGGTGACCTGGAAAGGCAACATGGTGTATCTCCACATATAAATTTAGACCAAAAATTTCAATGTAGTTCCATGTTAACACATATTTATGTTTCCTTATTAAATCAATATACAAAACATATATGTAATGAGGCTTGTTTTTTCTAATCAATATATGTCATTGTTTTTATTTTTTATCAAGTTTACTAGCCTGGGATCATCAATAGTGGTTTTTGTGCCTTCCTCAAATGTGATAGGGGAATTATTGATGTCATCCTTAACATCAACTACCATTGATTCTATGGAGGAATTTTCCGATGATGTCAGAAATATAAGGTACCCTCTATCACTATTGGGGTGAGAGAAGTCATGTGAAAAGGAATTATCACCACATATATCATCATTAATATTAAATTGATTCTAGAGATGAATGTTTACTATACTAATACTGAGGAAAAATTGTTCTTAGAAATATGAGATTTAGTCTTCTTACTCAACTAGTTAAACATGTAAACTTGCAGTTGTGGAAATCCTTGGGCTCTGTATCTTTTCATCTGCTAACATGTTGACTCTTGATACACCATTGTAAATTAGGACATCTTGCATACATTAGTTCCAAGAGTTCCCTCTTGAGGTTGCAGAGTGTCACTTCTTATGGGACCTCTATGTAATTGAGATGACAGGCTGTGATTCCATTCTCAGTATGGACTTATTAGTTCCCTTCTAGGAATTTGTCGATTTCTATCACTGCAGGGTGAGTTTTGTATCACCAGAGGGTGGATCGTTTCTTCATTGAGGCGATTTGGATGTCCAGGAGGGTAGAGCTGGACCTGAGCATCATGGGCTAGGAGGAGTTACTTCCCATATTGACAGTATTTATCTGGATGACCAGGGGACTTCACAGTTATACTTTCATCTAGTGGTAGATTGTTTCAGGGATATCTTTCCAAAGGACTTTTCTGGTTTTTCTCTGGAGTGTGAGGTAGACTTATCGATTGAGCTCATTCCAGAAGTAGCACTGGTGTCCAAACCTCCTTATAGGATGGCTACACCTATGTTGCAGGAGCTCAAAAAGTAGTTGGAGGAGTTGCGGGAAAAGGGTTTCATCCAACCCAGTACTTCTCCTTGGGGTTCGCCTATCCTATTTTCAAAGAAGGTAGACGACACCATTAGGTTTTTCATGGATTATTGAAAGCTGAACCAGTTGAAGGTCAAGAACCAATATCATTTTCCGAGAATCAATGTCCTCTATGATCTGCTTCGAGGAGACTGTGTATTCTCGAAGACGGATTTGAGGTCAGGTTATCATCTATTGCACGTTAGACCATCAGATATACCTCTTACAGGCTTCAGGAGTAGGTATGGTCTATACGAGTATACGGTCATGTCATTCAGTCTAACAAATGCGCTATAAATTTTTATGGCACTGATGAACCGTGTGTTCCATCCATACTTGGATTCCTTCGTGGTGGTTTTCGTGGACAACATCTATTTTTACTATCACACTCGATACGACCATGCTACCCATATCGAGGTAGTTCTATGTACCCTGAGAGAGCATCAGTTATATGTTAAGCTCTCGAAATGCCACTTTTGGATGGATCTGATTCACTTATTGGGTCACGTTATCTGAGAGACAAGAGTATCAGTAGACCCAGAGAAAGTGAGATCTGTAGTTTCCTATGAGAAGCCGATTAATGTCTTTAAGGTGCAGGGTTTTCTATGGATGGATGGATACTATAAGAATTTCATACAATACTTTTCTCTCCTTGCTGCACCACTGACAGGTCTGACCAAGAAGGGGGTCATGTTCTTATGGTCAGATTCCTGTGAGTTAGCCTTTTAGATGATGAAAGGGAGGTTGATGTCAGCACCGATACTAGACATTCCAGAGATGGTCATGGTCTATACAGTCTGCTGTGATGCTTCATGTATCATACTCGGAGTTACGATTATGCAAGGAGATGGACTCGTTGTGTACGGGTCTCAGCAGTTTAGGCCACACGAGAGGAACTACCCGATGCACAATCTGGAGTTTTTAGATGCTATTTATGCCTTATGTTGTTGGAGACATTATCTTCTGGGAGTGCACTTTGTGGTTTTCACTAACTAGAGGAATCTCATGTACATCTTCACTCCTCGTGATCTGAATCCGAGACATCGCAGGTGAGTCGAGTATCATCAGTCCTTCGACTTTGAGCTTGCCTATACTTCGGGAAAGGGCAATACAGTGGATAATGCATTGAGTAGGAGAACTCAGATTCGGGAAGTTCAAGAGGCCACCAGTGAGTGGCAGCTTATGGCGATGTTCTCTGAGAATCATTTGGAGGTGCACGACAAATAGGGGCAGACTTATCTATCTTCTGTAGTTGTTACCTCTACCCTTCATGATCAGGTACGGATGAGGAATCTATTAGACTCATAAGGCGTAGTCTTATGGGAGAATGTGTCAGGAGAGGACCATCATCCTATATGGACAGTGGGTGAGGATGAGATCTTGTGTTTCCAGGGATGCGTATGGGTTCCAGCTGACATATGTGAGGAACTGATGCGGGATTATCATTAATCGGTTTGGGCCGTTCATCCTAGCATCACCAAGATGTATTGTGATCTACACTACCAATACTAGTGGCCAGGTATGAGGAGAGATGTTGCTGGGTTCTTCATGAGATGTTCTACTTGTCAGCAGGTGAAAACAGAGCATCAGCGACCAGCGGGGATTTTACATCAGCTACCCATTCCCGAGTGGAAGTGGAATGATGTCTTGATGGACATTGTGACCGGGTTACTGAGGTCACCTCAAGGGAGTGATGTTGTTTGGGTTGTCGTCGATAGGATTATGAAGGTTTCACATTGCTTTCCGATCAATGAGACCTTCAATTTTTATGAGATGAGGTGGTTGTACATTTGAGAGATTGTACATCTACATGGAGTTAAACACTCCATTATTTCATATAGGGATGCGTGTTTTACTTCTAGGTTCTGGCAGGGGCTTTATAAGGCTTTGGGTATATAGGTAATTTTCAGTACATCATGCCATCCCAGACTGATGTCCAATCCGAGCGTATGATCCTGGAGCTTGTCGATATTATCCGAGCTTGCACTCTAGACTTTGGCGGTTCTTGGGAGATTCATATTCCACTTTTGGATTTTTCCTATAACAACTATTTTCAGGAGACTATTCAGATGGAACCTTACAAGGCTTTTTCTGGTAGGCCATGTCGATCACCTTTGTGCTAGCTGGAGGTAGGAGAGGCAACGTTGTTGGGATCTCGTCTTGTTCAGGAGACCTCAGAGCAGATAGAGTTAATTCAGAAGTGGATGCTACATAACAGTCTCGACAGATGTCGAATGCTGATCAGCTGAGACGACCTCTAGAGTTCGAGGTTGAGGATCAGGTTTTCCTGCGTGTCGCACTGAGGATGGGACACCAGAGAATTTAGAGATAGGGTAATCTTTCACCACGGTATGTCGGGCCGTTTGAGGTGTTGGAGAGACTTGGGATGGTAGCCTATCAGTTGCAGTTACCTTAGATATATTGGGCTATGCACGACGTATTCCACATTATTTTAGCTTTGACATAACTTTTCAGACCCATCTCATGTCTTTCAACCCGAGGAGATCGAGATCAAAGAGGATACATCATTTGAGGAGTATCCTATCTAGATTTTTGACCATAGTACTATGGTTCTTCGTGGCTGGTCTATTCCTCTGGTACAGGTGCTATGCTAGCACAGGCAAGTACATGGCGAGACCAGGGAGAGGGAGGTCGATGTACGATCACTGTGGTTAGAGCTGTTCACGGTTTCTTCTTCTACACCATTCTAGGGAAATTCAGGGACATATTTCTTTAATAGGGAAAATTTTAAGAACTTGGATCTTCGTTTCAGGTTTGTTTTTCCTTTTCTAGTAATTTTGGAGAAAAAGTGGAAAATCTGGATATTTTTGAAGTACACACCGTGTACTTTGATGCAGCACAAGGCCGTGTGTTGGCCGTGTCCGGGCCACACACATAGTGTGTAGGGGTGATGTGGATTCCACTTAAACTGGAGTATGAAAAAGCTAAGTACATTCCATGTACCCCAGAAGTACACACTGAGTACTTTCTTTTTTTTCATTAAACAGACCAGGGTCGCGCTTAATCAGCAGAAACAACTTCATCTCCAGGTTCTTCGAACGAGAGTGACCTGTATGACAATGAAAATCCTCCGAGCCCACAAGCCACCGTATGTTTTCTGAATCGACAGTCGTCGATTGCGTTGGAACCGCAGTGTTGAGCTCTACCTTCTTATTGAGTATCATTCTATTATTTTCCCTCTTATTCAAGATATCGTGGGATGAACGTTTTGTGCGTTTTCATAGATCTATGACGTTATAAGGAGAATAAATCCTTGTGGGTAAATTATATTGATCTCCTAGCATCAAGGTAAGTGGTTTGTGGCTTAACATTCGATGTATTTGAGTTTTATTTGAAAATTCCACCAATACACATGAACGGGGTATAACGTGTTTACCATTTTTCCACTGTTGTTTTCCTGCCTTGCACGTATGCTTGTGTAGAGGTAATTTGATCATGTTTGTGAATAACTGCTATAGATGGATGTTTTTCCCATGCCTTGTTCTTTTTACGACCTTTGGGTCTTGTTAGAAATTGTCCGTTATACCTTTTTACATTCCTTGTGACCATAGGATGGAATGATATTCTTGACATGCTTATTTTGTTTTAGATTGGTTAGCCATGTAGGTCTGTAGGTGTACATTGGCCTTATAGAATTATTATGCACTGACTGGCACGTGACCTTGACAACCTCATGTAATAGTCTATAAGGGATAGACCGAGTGAGCTTCTCAGAGAGTCTTGGACATTATAGGATTCATTGGGATAGACCGAGTGAGCTTCCTTAGAGAGTATTGGACATTATAGACTACAGGGGATAGACTGAGTGAGCAACCCGGAGAGTCTTGGATATTATATACTACAGGAGGGTTGACCGAGTTAGCTTCCTTATAGTGTCTTTATGTTTTTTGAATTTCTTTAAAACCTTTCCAGGCTAAGAAATAATTGACTATGTGAGCTTCCTTAGAGAGTCTGTGATAGACCTCAGACTATAAGTGGATTCACCAAGTGAGCTCCTCAGAGAGTTTCTATACCTTGGAACTGTAAGAGGGTTAGACTGTGTGATCTTCCCCAGAGAGTCCCTGACTACCCTGGACTATAATGGGAATTGACCGAGCATCCTTCCCTAGAGAGTCTTATAATTTTGTATGACCCAACCAGAGGGGTTAGGCTAAGTGCATTACCCAGAGGGTTGTTGGTACTTCTTGGATACGACCAGAGGGGTTATCTACGAGTACTTCCCTGAAGGGTAACTATATTGTTAAGCTATTTTCTTTTATGCTGCATGTTGTTATATGGATTGATTACCGTTGTATATCATCTTGTTACTGCTTACTGTTTACTGCCTGCTGTTTACTGTTACTGTTTATTACTTACTGTACTATTACATGTCATATACTTACTAACTGTTAGGCACAGATCTTCTGGTGGCTTCCTACTGGGATTTTACTCTCACTCCCTTTTTGGGCCATGCTTTTGGGAACAAACAGACCATGTTGTTGCTGGTATAGACAAGGGTATGTGACCATCAACTTCTGGTACATGATTACTTTGGAGCACGAGATCATGGGACAATGTCGAGGCATACGATGCTGAGGAGTTGCTTATTTGTTTTTCTTTTGTACTTTGGTTTAGTATTGTATTACACATTGTGACTTCTTTTGATGGTTTCCTAGACATATGTATGGGGAATCATTATATATATGTGTGTGTGCTCAAGTTGTCTATTTTTTTAGTCTACAGCTGTTTATTTTTGTTGGATATTTACTGCTTCCTCAATTGTATGTTTTGTTTACTTTCGATGTGTACTCTGCCAATGAGGGCATAGTTTCCCCACTATCAGACCCAATGCCCTTGCTTCTAGTCGTGAGCCTCTGGCGTTTAGGGAAATGCGCTTGAGGCCATGTGACCAACTAGGTATGGGGTGCCTCTGGGTGGCTTTCAGAACCGGGTCATTACTGTTTAACCCAACCTAGAATATTAAAACACTACGTAACTCAAAAACCAGTCTTAAATTAAAAAATAGTGTTCATTCTAAATCCCCATTTGACCCCCATCTATAGAGAATCCTATATCCAAGTCATAACAGGTTTTGGGGGAGAAACCGTATAAGAAATAATGTGTACTATGTGAGAGTGAGTCTACCCTACATAAATATTTCTCCTAATGAAGTATTTTATTGATAAAAATTTCATTTAACTGATTTTACTAGGAATATAATGACGCATGTGGGATTAGAATGTATCATTAGTGAATCGTTAATTTTACTCAATAAATTATAATTTTATATTATTAATAATGGGTATTCAATATGTCTGTTTATGTATACTTTGTTACAAATAATATAATGTTTATTGGGGGTATTATTTGAAAAAACATACATTGATATTTTTATATGATTATGAAGACATGAAAATTACTAAAGACTCTTCATATCAATAGATGTTAATTTTTTTAGTTTTTTTTATTTTTTTATGATTATTATTTTGTTTTTATCTATTTAATAAATCAAAAAAAATGTATATATAATTATGTGAAATTAAATATTTTATAGGGATGTGTATTGTGGTTATATTATATTGTATTGATTGGAAGACAAAATTATTTATAGCTGAAATATCATGCCAAAATATAAGAGTATTTTGATAGGGATTAAACAACTAGAGTAAATAATGAATAAGTGATTCAATCATTTTTATGATGAGAAATATTTTACACAAAAAAAGTTTCCCAGGTATTTATATTGTTATTTGATATTTCAATTTCAATTTAATGGGGTGATCTAGTATAGTTTTAGATGATTGGGAATGTTTTAAAATGTATATTAAGAATAAATATAGTCCTTGATTTTTATGTTATATCATTATCAAAGAAAATAAAAATAAAAATTTATTGTTACATAATAAATTATCTATATTGTAATATTTTATATGTTTAAAAAAACATATAATAAAAGTGAATATTTGATAATCAAATATGAAATATTTTACTCAGTTTTAATATTGTACAAGAAGATGAGTTAATAATATTATAAACATCCTATTTTATAATTATATTGAATTTTGTAAATATAGTCTCATATGGGTGGAAGAAAAATTAGTAGTTGAATAAATATTGGATCAAATGAAGTAGGAGAAATCAAAAATGAAATTATAACATGGAAGATAATCAGGTTGGAAAATGTGGAGAATATAATTTTGATTTATAATTACAAAATTAATTCAATTGATAGAGATGTGTGTTGTTAATTGTAGAGAGATGAGTGTCATCTAATTATAGTACTGGTTTTGAACCAAGAGAGACATTGATTCCAATATGAATTTTTAAAAATTATTTTTCTATAATGAATTTTTTGTACAATAACACATCATTTAGTATATAATAATTTTATATAGATAAATCATGATGATTAAATAAATATATAATATTTATCTTTGATATTTAATTATATTATATTAGATGAGGAATATAGTTCATTATCAACTTATCAGGAAATGTGGTCATTATAAGGAGATAATGTAATTTAACATATCCAAACTTCAACCCTTCTTAATGCAAACTATCTTTTGTGTGAATGGAAATTATAATTAAAGAATTCCTGATTTTTCATAAAATGTAGATTCATTTTTTGTTTATTAAATGATTTATTTAATATACCAAACAATAATAAATGATCACTAAACAATTGAATTGGTTTTTAGAAACATAACGTTCCAAATAATTTAATGTTCATAAGAATTACGAAATTTACCTTCTTAATATGAGATTACAAATACACATTTTTATAGTGTTTTTGGGTTCAACTAAAAATTGATAACCAATCATTATTTAAAAAACACAATAATATATTTTTATAATTGAATATATTTCTATAGAAATTAATTATCATTTTAAATTTGAAATATAATATATAATATTTTACTTTATAGTATTGACTGTGAAACAATAAATTATTTCATTAACAATGTATTTTATTATGAATCTATACATAAACATTATTATTGGATAATTATTTTTACAAATTTGATTGAATTTCCAAAAACATGAACAAAAATGAAATAATTTTGGGTGAAATAAAAGTGTGTGAGATCCAAGGATAATATAAGACAAACTCGTTTAATCTATATGTAGGTTTAATTAATAGTATTTAAATTAGATAAATTTATGGAAATGATATTTAATAGGTGAATATGTATATATCATATCTCAAATAAAAGAGGAAAATCATTTAATGTCATTAAATTTAATTATTATAAACAAGGAAATCATCAAACACCCATAGATAATGATGGGATACTGTTATGATTATGAAATTATTCTATTATAACTATATTTAAATTTCATTTTTCTGAATGATATAATATTTAGGATACAAATAATGTATTTGGAAGAATTATTTTAGGGTAATGGGATAATGAACTTGGTAATTTTGTTCTTTTTTAATAAGAAGACCAGGTTTTTGAGATTGTAAGATCCCAACCATTTCTGGAGATTTATCATGATCATGTATGTGTACACATTTTTCTTCTATTGATTAATTTTCTATTTGGTTTTATTAGATATATTATTGTGTTAAAAATTGACGAAAATGGATGAAAGGGTACATTGGATCGATGGCGTACAATTTTTCCTAATCATGTTCTCTAGTAATAAACTATTAAGCCCTTGACAGAAACATTTTTCAAGGATAACATTGAGTTTTTCAAACCATGCACCATAAATAGAGAAATTCTGAACCCCCTAGAAGAGGTGCACAATTAAGACACACGATTAGGGAAAACTGTGTGCCCCGAGTAGCAAACCATGCATACATGATTTTAATCCCCCAAATATTAGTTTTTAAATTTCTCAACCCCCATTTTAACATCTATTCAGCCCTAACACGACTCCTATTTCCATTTCAAGATTTTTGTGCCTCATGGATAGATTCAATGCCATTCCGACATATGTTCTTCACAATATGAATCCTATATTAACGATCTGTATCCATTACAGTAGGAGGATCTCATCCCATGTGGGTTCCTTTCACATTTCTAGTATTCATTTATCCCTTAAAGGATTTTTTTTACATATATATAATGGGATAATGTTCTATGATTTTGGATCTTTATCAAGAATTGTGAGATTGTGATGGATCGTGATTGTTCAATCATGATCTAGGGTTTATGACTTAGATCTCATTATATGTCATTGTTATATTCAAAATGGGGAATTCAATTGGGTGATGTATCATCAACGAATTGAGGTATGCGGTCTATGATCTAATAAAATATTTATGATTTCTGTAACATGTATTTAAGTGTATAATTTTTAGAGTTATTAAAAAATATGAATTACTAAATTAATTAATTAATTTTGTAAATAAAATAATATTGAGATTGTGAATTTGAATATTAATGGTTGAATTAATTATGGAATATTTGGATTTTGAATTGGATAAATATTTATTAATTTAATTATGGGATATTGGAATTGTGAATTATATAATCAATTATTTAATTAATTATGGAATATTGGTATTTTTTTTGGATAATTAATAGTTGAATTAACTATGTAATAGTTGTATTGTGAATTGGGGAATTAATTTTTGAATTAATTATAGAATGATGTGATTGTGAGTCAGATAATTTATTATTGATTTATTTATGGAGTATTGAAATTTTGATTTATATTATAAATTTTTGAATTTACTATGGAATATTGAGATCATGTTTCCGAAAGAAACAATTGTTGAATTAATTAATATATTTCGCTTTATTTTTGGTAGAATTGATTAATAGAATATTGTGATAGTTAAGGGTTATAAGGGGATTAAAGATGATTTATCATGAATGATGTAATATTGTGAAACAATTGATATTGTGATATATTTGATATTTTTATATATGTGATTGATTGATATAATAGTATGGGATGAAGACTGATGTTGTAGATACAAATGTGTGATTTATTGGTAAATAGGGTTAGGGACACAGTCTGACCCATAAAATACCCACAGGTCCCTAGAGTAATGTTTGGGGATCAAAGAGATGCATGAAAATTCTATGGGATAGGTACTAATGCTACAAATATCCACAGGATGTGGGACACATACTAATGTTACAAATTCCCATGTGGTACTAGACTCGACGATCTACGACCATTTTATTAGTATTGGCATATGGTTCTGATTAGTAATGATAATGAATTGAAATGAATGGATAATTAAAACTCATTTCATTATAATAAATTTATATTAAAATGTGTATACTAGTTCATAATCTAGAATGAGTCAAAGAAGGTATTGAGGATTGGGTGTCGTTGAGAATCCAAAGGATTATGTGGTTAAATAAAGATTAAATGATAATGTGATAATTTTTTACTTATGCATTTTATAGATTTATTTATATAAATTCACACCTTTTTATTTATTGGAGGGTGTTTCAGACACCATTGGTAGTGGAATACTGAGTTTTACCCATACCCTAATTGGGATTCTTGATCATTACCTGAATATATTTCATGAATATAGGTCTGGATGAGGGAAAATGATTTGTGACACATGGGTGATTTCGATAGAGCATGGATGTGGGAAAAAACATGGTATGGTACACAATTGGATATGTTTTAGTGTCTTTACATCATAGATGAATTTTCAATCATGGAATTTAATTTAATATTACATATTTACTTTTTTTTTCTGATATTGAATTTCCAATATTTTTCATCCTATGATAAATGATTGTTTATGTTACATTATATCATGATTTTTTTATTATTTATTTATTTTTTCTAGTGTATTACTCTGATAAATATGATATATTCTCCCAATGATTGAAATTATACCATCACTTCAACATGGTAGCCTCTGGTATACGAGGAGGTGTGCTTGCATTAATGTCGCCCACTGGCTCGGGGAACCAGTGTGCAACACCCAGGATAAGGACATAAAAAAATTGTATTAGATTCCAGTATTGTTTTCAATTATTCTGTATTACTATTCTGAGTTGAGTATTCATGCCTCATTCAAAAAAATAGTATTATTTTGACAAGAATCATTTCAGGAATTCATAAGAAAATAGGTTATGGGCGCATTGTAAAGCATGAACCGTTTTTCCTTACCTGTTAAATTGAACTACAAATGGTTCCTAATATGAACTTTGAAGTTGTAAAATGATGAAATATGTGAATAAATGTGTGTATAATGACACATCAAAAAATTTAATGACTTTAACATTTTTATGTATGACGTGTTCATGTACGGTTGAGTGATTAGATACAACCTCAGTTTTAACAGTACAACAGGTTTGGAGAAAATTAATTATTGTGGCATATTTTGTTTCCTATAAATCTATTAATGTAGTGAAATCTTTCCTAAACTGATTTTTGGATTTATATATTTCCGCCTTAATTAAAATTCTTGTTTATAAGATTATAGAAGGGTATGGATGGAGATTATCTACTATTAGTGTAATCATTGGTACTCATAGTGTCTTTTGATGAACGAGGAGATAAGTTCCAAAAGAACATCACTCAATTCATGTAGTTTATGGAATGAGACCCATTAGAAGATGTGAGGAGTATGTTTGACTACAAATGTGAGTTTTAGTTATATCATCCTTCAGCTTTCACATGAGAGGGAAGACCATAGGCAATATAGTTCTTCATTCAGTCCATCCACACTATACTTTACCATTCAGAGAACCATTAAAAGAAGAGTGTTGAGATGGCCTGATATATATTACATGATCAATAAAAGTGTTGGTGGGACATCCAAAATCATGATTGATAGTTTTAAGAAGTGGATGAAATTTTAGGATATGATCATAGAGAACATCTACCCTAAGAGTATCATGATGGAGAGGGATGTTGAATTCATGAAGTTGCATAAGAGTAGTATGTCTCTGATGGACTATGCTTGAAGCTTCATGGATTTGAATTTATTTTCTACAACATTGGAAGAAAATGAGTCTACATCATAAAAACAATTTATGGATGGAATTCACTGTGAAACCAAGTCCCTAGTGATAATATTTATGATGAAGATGTTTTCATAAGTAGTGAAATATCCTCTCATATATAAGTAGAACCTAATGTAGGATTCTCATGGTGTGAAGGTGGATTCCTCTAGTTGACTAGGAGGTATGACTTCTGAGGGTATGAAGTATTGTTAAGATTTTGTTATCCATAATAATGGTAAGAAACATCCTTTGGGGAATCATCATTTTATCATGACTTTACCTAAGGGATTTTCCACCAGTGTGGTATGCTGAGGAACATTCATAAAAATTATCCCTGACCACCAGTGGAGTGCCGATCTTGCAGAAAGATGGGACGTAATCAAATGTTATGTAGGAATCCATGACAGTTAGGTAGTCACTGAGGAGGCATAATTTTCGGGTACTATAGAATCTACTATAGCAGTTACTATAATAGTTATGGTAGGGAGTACTATTTAGTAATATAGCAGGTGGAACTATTCACCTTAGGCCATCAATTTGGGCTTAGAGTCCTTAAGGCCTTTGGGCCACCCAGGTCATCGAGTCTGTAAGGCTTTCGAGCCACCTCATGGCATTCGTTCCACTTCGAGGCCCTCAGGGCCACCTGATTTGCATTTGCACATACAGATTCTACAGGGAACCGCTCTAGAGGAGGAATGAGTAGGGCACATTCACCAGAGAAGGGATAAACGAAAGTTGGAAGAATGAGAGGGTATGGAATTTTTCCATCGGTACCATTCCTGTGCACCCCTAAACATGGAAATTTTAGCTAAACAATCATGCAAAGGTGGAGATCCGATCATGATGCAGAGGCTTGGGACGATCAGTTTCAAGTAGTCATTGTCTCAATGATTTTCTTAGGACCTATGGGTCATTTAATTTATCTAATTCTATGGGAAATGTAATTCATAAGCTTATGGGTATTTTATGGGTTCCTCCTCATCCCTTGAAAGGGGGGATATGAGAAAATATATATAAATTGAAGGCCTTAGTGTAATTCAGTAAATTGGATAAGGTGGTAGAGGTAGTGGATGAATTGATTGTAGTTAAGTACACCCAAATTAGAAGAGTGTTTCAGTACAATGGACTCAGGTTTCATTGAATTTAACTGGGGAAGAAAAGTTACATGATATTCATCCATCACCTGTGGACAGTAAGTCAATACCATTGATGGTGAAAGTTAATTTTCTGGTATCTTCTACACTATCTAGTGCATTAATTGATACTTGTGTCTCTCCATCAATCGTTAATAAATTTTTATTTAAAAATGTTCAAGGCCTGAAAATGTTAAGGTGCTAAAAAATAATGAAAACCCAAAGAATCATCTCAAAAAATGTTAACACAGACAAGAGGAAGGGATCAAATAGAGGTAATGTTATTACTTCGATTATATAGACTGGATTGAGAGAACATGAAATAAGCCACCATATTACCCTCTCTCAAATTATGAGTATTATCCATACCAATATAAATAAGGGTTCTTTATCTAAGAATGTTGTTAATGATATACCATGGAAGATGGAAAAGATTTATAATAGATCTATGAAAAATGGAAGTATCCATTTAAACCTCAAATAACATTATGACATGGGAGGGACACAACTTTGAACCCTTAATAATGGGAGAATAATTGGTCGAGAGGGAATGACATGGACAAAAGAAGGCCTTGAATGAAAATATCACTCAACCCTATTGGTTACGAATAATCAAACCCCATGCATCTAGCCATCAATACATGAACCATCGGTATTCATTTTGAGACCCTGATAAGTATGGATCCATTGAACACAACTGCCTTGTAGATGAAGTGTGTGAGCTGATATCCATGTCCCCTTCCAATCATGAGCGTTCTAATTGATGGAGATAATTCCACCCTTATGAATAAAAGAATTATCTCCACCTCCAAAGAACTCAACATGATCATAACATACAATGGAGATACAGGATTCCCCTAACGAGGAACCATTTTCATGTAACTTGAAATGATCTAGCATCCCACAGCCCAATATAATGGCTTCGTTTTCTACTAAGGAATGCTTTCTTGTGAACTAGTGAATTAAGTATGAATAAATATTTCCCTATAAATCCCCCTAATGTTATTCCCACAAAAAACAATCATACCATGTGAAAGAGAGGGCACACAATCACTACATATGAAATAAATCCATGACATAATTCTCTTGATGTCTTCTGCAGTAATTGCACCTTGAAACCATTATAATGAATTAACATATCACCACTTAATCGGTGGGAATTTATTGACTATTTCCTCTCCAAAAGATAATGTTGAAATTTCATGAAAATCGCATTACCCCAAATTATTTCACCACAAGAATCATGAAGTATATCTTCCTAAATTGAGAGATGATATGATTTGGAAGAGCAGAAACTAGATTCCGAATTATTGAAAATATGTCTACCTTTTTCATTAATGATCAAAATTATATTGTAAACCAATTTATACTAAGCATCTAGGATGTATTGTAAAATGTATGGGAACATGTTGTATTGTGTGAAGGGGATGTCTGGGATCAAACAATCATGAAATTACAACACACACTCACCTAGTTGGTTTTCTAAAAGATTATGTTGCCACACCCCAATATCAATCTCATGTTATGCTAGAAAATATGAACGTGATTGCTGATAGAATCCCAAAATGTGGAACTACCAATCCTCAAGCCATCCATCCTCACCCCATATTTTTTTTATTAATCTTTCCTAGAGGGACCTACCATCAAAGTAGCCTAATGACAATCTATATTGAATGGGATTCATAGATTTTTATATGCTTCAATGAAATAAAACCTCTACCTTTAGGCTCCCAAGACATCTACTTCCATGAATCCTAGTGAGATCACAGTGCCTCTTGTTAATTTGAAATGAAACAAGTAAAAATATGTTCGATGTTACGTAGGGCCACCTCTCGAGCTGTTGTGGATGAAAAAAATTTCATATTATTGGATGATAGCATACTATTAACCAAAGTGATGAATCCCATGAATGAAATGACATGGTTTAGATAATTAAAAATATTTTTAGTATTTTTCTCATCAAGCCTTTTAAAGTGCCGAACATGAACTATTCATTGGGATAATAGAGCCCCTATATATTCCAAGGGAAAGTGTCTATAATAACCTCCGTGCATGTCCAAAATTTTTATCCCCATATTATTTGAGCATGAATTTGAAATTTATACAAGTTTTTCAACCCGAATAATGTCCTCACCGATCGACATACTATAAATGTTTAGAGTGATATCATGTTAATAGATAGAAAATTAATTTACATTCTTGAATATAATAAGTTCAACTACAAGGAAGAGATGATTATGTTTAATGATGTTTGGACTACATCTGAAAGGTGACACTTAGGCCTTCTTAATTTTCATATTCATGAAACTACAAAATATGTCTTGGGAAAATATGAAGATTATGGGGGATAAGTGGTTCCCCTATTTAATCCCCCAGATAAACTAAAAACATAACTCCCCCTTGAAATTTTATTGAAAATTAGGTAGATTTAATTCACCAGATGAAAAGGTCAATATCCCAGTTATAATAACACATGAAACCCATGGATTGAATGATGTAGCATCAGTCAACAATATCATATGCCATAATAATGTCTATTTTTATGATAGAATTTGAACCTAAAATCTTCAATTTTATGTCCCCAATCATCTCAATATCCGTGACAATGGAGTTTAGGGTTGATCTACCCAGGATAAAATGATGCTTCTCATCAGAAATCCATTTCGGGATGTAAATAACTATCCACCTATTATTGACTATAGATAGGACTTTTTATGGGACGTTTAATTATATGTTTTTACAATACTATTAGATGGATCAGGGAATTTAACCTTTATAATGATAATAAGAGTAGTGGAACTAGAAACCTATGATAAGCCCCCTAAAGATGTCTTGAAGTATACTCCCTAGATCAGCATTGGAGAAAACTCAAGATGTATTATAAAAAGAACCTTAGAAGCCATCCAATCTAGAATATATACTAGAGTTAATAGAAGGAATATCCCTCCAACCCTCCATCTCATTAGGAATTCACTTAAAAAGATATTGAATTTAGAAAAAAAATTGTGGGATGCTGTCAAATAGGATATATGGACCACTAGGACACCCATCTTACACATGGGGGTGAGAATCCTCAAGATGGGATTTAAGGAAACCAAGGCCTAAACTCATATATAATGAGTATAATTTTGGAATAACACATCCTCAATAATAATATTATAGGCTGAAAGATGTTTCTACTTTTTGATGAAGTCTTGAAAGAAGGCCAGGTTACGATCATCCACCCTGAGCCAAGTAATTCTAGAACTCTGCATGGAAATGAATTATTATTGAAGAATGAGATCCAATAAATCATACATCATATTGGATAGGTTGATAAATATGTCTTCATGCTACCATTCATCATGATATATCTCCGCGTTATCTATGTAAGCCTTAAGTCAATCCAAATCATAGAAGCGGGATGGTCCACTCGACTTCCAAGAATGTAAAAACCCAAGATTTTATAAGATAAATTCTATTTAATTTCTTTCAGATCTTTTATTGTACACTACCCCAAGATTATCTTTCTTTATACGCAACACCGTATTATCTTGCAGAATACACAACACTTTTCTTGAATCATGTTGCACACAATGTCAACTTCGTTTGATAATAGTTATTATACGCAACATGTAGTGTATATATATATATTCAATGTATAAATGAAATATTGTTGGATTCACTTATACGAGACAACAAAGGAGTCTGGCACTACACACAACCCTGACTTGGCTTGCATTACACACAATCACGACCTTCTTCAATAGTGTGTGTTGTACACAATACCGGGTTTCACTAAACAACGATATATGGTTATAAAAATATTATAAACTAGCCTTTATGAATAGTATTAACTAATTTTTGAATTTTATAACATTATTATTAATCAGACACATTTTCTAGAACATGGTATTTGAACAAAATAATTTTTTTTCGGGTAAAATAAGTATTTTTCAAAAAATGCAGTTTTTCCGCCTTTTGATGGCACACCCATTTTAAATATAATTTTTGAAATTTTTATAATTTGAATTTTAAAAAATAAAAATCATATTTTGAATCAGGATTGAAAAAATTTACATTGTATAATGTTTTGATATTTTTCTGATAACATTCATATTTTAATGAATAGTAAAAACACGATATATTTTAATTAAAAACAAATTGTTTAATTGTAATAATTTATATTGTTAAATTATAATATTTAATGGTTTTAAAGTATAAAAAAAATATTTTTACCATTTAATACAATGTATATCATTAGCATTGATTTTACACTGAATTCGTAGGTTAAATCAATTCAATAACTTGCAATGTTTTAAACAAAAACTCGTTTTTCTTTCGACAACGAGATTAATTTTAATTTAATTTCTGCAACATATGTGAATATAATTTGAAAAAATTGATTCTATATTTGGCATCAGTGGGTCCAAATTATGTTAATAAGCTACTATTTATTTTTGGGAATTATGAATAGTAACAACAGTAAATTTTATTTAACATAGTAAAAAGTAAATCGGGCAATTAAGGGTAAATATAATATTATAAAATTACACCAACACATGAAAAAACTCTACTGGGTGAATAAAAGTCGACCCGTATCACCTACGGGTTAGAATAGATTAATTTCATGGACTTTTGACAACGAAAATGAAATATTTATTAATAAAACCAAAGAAAGTGACAATATGTCACTCTCTTAAATCTTATAAGTGTAATAATTTAATTTTAGTGATGAACTTCATGAAATTTCGAACATGAATAGTCTCAAAAAATAAAATAATATTATCTACATCATGTGAATTGATTTAGAATTTTTATGTATTCTATATTTATCATTATAGGTGACACAATAGTGATGTAGATATTATTAATTGATTGAAATATCAAATAAATGGTTTTAAAAATATTAAAATAAATATATATAAAATCTTTAATGTTATCCACAAATTTTCTAGATACATATGACATGTTATAAAGATATTAAATATTTTATTTCTAACATATCTTCTATGTTTATTTTATTTAAATTTAAGTAAATTAATAGTGTCAAAATTGACACAATTTTTATTTTATAATAAAACATAATATAAAATTGCTTTAAATGAACAAAAACAATTAAAAATTTTAAATTAAAATTTATATTTTCTAAAATTTCACAAATTATCCAATTATGGACAATTCAAAACACATACATAATTATTTATAACTAATTAAAATTTAGAATCTTATTACCAAAAATAAAGTTAAATAGATTAAATAAGGATAAATCAAGTTGATAATGTTTAAAATAAATTCTCAACAAGTGTAAATTTTATTTTTGGATGAGATTACTACCCTATCGCATATAATATTTGAATATGAGTCATTTTTTGAGGTTTTTAATTGGGGTTTCAATTTATTATAAATTAATATTTCTTATGTTTTCAAATGTGCCCCTCTCCTCCCTTATAAAAATGGTACCCCTTCCCTCTTCTCATCATTCCCTTTTGAACCTTCAAAATCATCCAACCCCTGCCCATTTATCTTCTCCACTTTCCTAGAAACATTCTTGAGGATCTGGTCTTCTCAAAAGACCAACTCTAGTCCCCTAAGAGAAGGCTTAAATGAGTTGCGTCAAAGAAGAGGTAATCTCTTCTACCGATTCTTTCACGTTTCATTCTTCTTCTACTTCCTCTTCTTTAGTTGTTTCATTATGAAGTAATAACATAAGAAACACTAATATACTGATATGTTATTATAAATATGAAACAACCCCATTTCACCTTTTATACATCCTATAAAAAATGAAATCACCGCGCGTGCGTACGTACGGAATACCGTCTCCACACCATGGTGTAATCATTTTTCCCCCACCACCTTTCTTGGATGGGTATAATGGTGTAAAGAATAACTATATATGATTATCATAACATCATACTTATTCTAAGATATTATACCATCAACTAAAATTATATTCAATAATTATGGGAACGATATAATCTCTCGTGCGTACGTACAGACTACCATCTCCACGAACGCGATGAGGTTCATTCATCATGATAACCATTCATGAATGATTATAAAGTATATATAATGAATAATAATAAAATATATGACATAAAAATGAAACTTCATTTAGGTATATATATCATATATATAAATATTATGAATATATATTATATATAAATCATGTTTTATATTCTGGAATTATGTAATTCAGGATATAGGTAATAATATCAAGAACAAAAAGTCGAAACATGTACGATAAATGAAACGGTTTTACACAAAACACTGCTTTAGCATGGAATTTACAAAATAAAGGCAATATAATGTCATAATTGAACCATATATGATATCATAACAATGAATATGATTCTGTAATAAGTCAATGAATTTATTTAAATCATTATACAAGATGTTCAGATATATATGAAGCATATCAGACATAAGGTAAGGGATAATTTTTCAATCTCATTTTTATCCGAGATTTCTTATACCTAAGTATTTACTGGGGTTATATTTTTCATCCATGTCAATAATTTTTTTATTAAGGGTTTAAAATTATTCCATGTATTTTAAATGTCATGTTTACCCCTCTATGACTTTTACTATGTGTTATGAAAGGAATATTTCTTTTGTTTACCATACATGGTACTTTTTGAAATTCCCGTTAAAAGTATGAGGAGACTGTTTTTTAACTTATACGACATAAACATATTTTTACAGTTTCATAATGAATTATATTCATGAAGCTTTCTCTAAAATATTTCATGATTATTTTCAACAAAATAATTTTCTTTTAAAATTCAATGGCATTTTGAGAAAATAAAATGATTTTGAAGAAGAAAAGAAATTTTCCTCATGAATTCATTTCAAGTTTTTCGTCAAAACTATTTTCCATCTAAGATTAAATTATTTAGTATGATTATGTTTTAAGTATAATGTCTCAATGATTTACATGGTTCACTTTTCTTATGATGAAATGATATCCATTTGTTTTATATGGATTCTGTTATGATGGGATGGTGTTTATGAAACCCATTTTATTCTGTGGGTTAGGATGAATGATTTATCTTTATGTTGTGGCACATGTAAGAATGATTTCATTATGAGATGGGCGGGACCTATATATCCCTCAATGAATTGGGTAAAGATTTATATATCATGAGATAGACATGGATTTAACGGTAAGTTAATCCAGTTCAGTGTTGCAGGAATGGAATGAGGAGTGAACTCAGTTCGGTAAGGGACTTTTTCCACTAAGATGGTCTTGGCAGCAATACCTTGATTACTATGGAAATCATACCATGTGCTTAATATTTTTCCACAATTACATGTTTTATTCCCATGCTACTTTATCATGATTGTTGTCCCATTATGATCTATGATTTACAAACTGCCATGTTTTATGTCATTGCTCACGATTTTGATGTTTAAACATTATGTTCAGGTTTTTATGTTCAAATCTATATGGCTTGTCTTATTTTCTCTATTCATACCCTTACTGAGCATTTCAGCTCACCCTTTATATTTTTTTCCCCAGGATATAAAGAAAGGTTTTAGATAAGAAAACATAAGGGGAAGATCTCTATGGGAGATGTTGAATATCTTTCACCATGATTAGAAGATTATGTTATGAGTTTCCAAAGACACTAAACTATTACAGTCCTTGAGTGTTGGTTTTTTTATGTATTAATTATTCTGAAAAATTAATGTAATTTCCATGTACATCACGCTTTGGGTCATTACCAGTTGGTATCAGGGGAAAGGTTTAGTTAATCTTTGGAAACTAGGATGAAAAAACTTTAGTGAGATCCATAGAGATATTTCTAAGGTATGTATAGGGATGTCCCTATGGTTAAGTATATGTATAGTTTATATTCATACGATTATGGTAACGATCATAGAATTAATCCTAGGATGTTAGATATTTTTAGTAATAACCCTTTATTATGATGTTTTCCAAGCATGATTTTTTCCTCTTACACTATTATTTTTGGGTTTTAGACGATGGCTGGAACCTGAAGAAATCGTGTTGATAAATGTAATGGAAAATGCAATGATTGTCCTCCATAACAAACTAATGTTATTGGAGATGGAGTACAAAATATTATTTCTATACTTACGCATGTTATGAATCATTCTGGACTTCTAAATGAGCAGATAAGGGAACAATATTATATTGAGTCCTTCATGAGGAAATGTCCACCTTCTTTCAGTGGGTCTTCTAATCCACATGTAGCTGAACAATGGATCAATATCATTGAAAAGATATTTTCTATACTTCATTGTTCAGAACATGAAAAGTCATTCTGGTGGTTTACTGTTTAGAAGGTGAAGCAAATCAATGGTGGACTCTAATTAAGAATACGAGGACCCGAGATGAAATTGAATCTATGGAATGGGATGAGTTCAAGAACTTATTTTTAAATAAGTAATTTTCTCATATTCTTCGAAAAAATATGGAAAAGGAGTTCTTTTAGCTTATGAAAAAGGATGATGAATCTGTTGGTATATACGAAGAGAATTTTACACAGCTTGCAAAGTATGAATCCGGAGTTATCATCCAACCTGAAAGTAAAGTTGATTTATTATTCAATGGCTTAAAACCCTGTCTTCGAAGGGAATTAGGTATAAGAGACTTGAGTAGCTATGAGGAAATTTAATGGTGTGCTATCAAGGTAGAACTAGAAGTTGGTGTTACATATCCATCACATGGTTTTGACAAGAAATGAAAGATGGAGTTCAAGGAGAAATCCCAGAACAATTGTGAAAAGAAGATGAATGTTTTTTTATGCTCAATGTGTGGAAATAAGCATGGTGGAGATTTTCTAAAAGGTACAAATTTTTTTCATGTGTGAAAAATATGGTCATTGAGCAACTGAGTGCTGAAGTAATGGGAAAAAGGTATCTAGTTAAATGAATAGATAAAAGACTACCGAGAACGCTCCATTAACACTTCAATGCTTCCAGTGAAAGAAAATGGGTCATTATGCTAATCAATTCCCTAATCCAAGGGTTAATGATGATCGACATGAGAAACCTCTTTAGGATAAGGGTAAAGGGATGTCACATGCAATCACAATTTGTGATGTTGTGTATGACAACGATGTTGTGGAGTGAATAAGTGTTTATGTAACAGGATTCCGAGATAATGTTGTGGAATCTCATTTAAAGTATTGTGGAATATTGGAATATCAATGTATTGGATCCTTATGGTTTTTAATAATTTTATGGTACTGATAACCATGAAAAGTAATTGAAATATTTTTGGGAAGTAGATGAAATGCACATAATAAAGGGATAAGGAGAAAATAATATGTATGATAGTATTCATGAGCTCTTGAATAATATAAGGAAAAAGTGATATCATGGTTTGACTATATCAAAATGTTGGGATTTTGGTATGTGGAAAGTGATAACTTTTAACCGCATTTTTGGTTCTATGGTAATTCATGTTTCAAGAGAATAAATTATTATGGTATTCATATTTTTAGAATGAGATCAAAAAGATATATCTTATGATAAATAAATGTTGGAATTCACATGCTTTTTATGTGACATTTATAGTAATCATTTTTATTATACTATGAGACTGGAAAGATGTATTTTGGATATTTCTAAAGATTGTAATGGATTAAGTTGGACATCAGATAGTACTGTTTAAGGGTAGAACTATTTTTAATATTATTTCTGTAATGTTATAATATTATAGCTTTAGAAAAAGGACAACCTGTAGGACGGGTGACAACCCGTCGTGTCAGACAAGGTTGTGGGAATCGAACCCACAACCGAAGTGTGACAGTCCTCTTATCTCCTACCACTAGCCTACAGAAAGTCCCTGGTTAGTATATACTATTTTTATCTTATTAAGCTGTACAATAGATGAAGTATAAGTCTATTTTTGGAACCATACACGATTAATATCACCATAAGATGGACTTATGTATATATCTTTTGCTAACCATATGTTTGAGACAGATGGAATGACCTATCATTATATCGCATGATCTGCTAACACTTCATGAATAACAAATTCAAATTCATTTCTTTAAGAGATTAAGTAGAAATTTATCAAGGCATGAACAAAAGTGAGATTCTTCAAAAATCATGAAACTATTTCTTTTAATTCATCAACTTTAGGGAAATGATCTTGAAAACCCAAAATGTTGTCCTAGTGCTCTCATATATGATGAATCAAATGGTACCATAGATCATAAAAAATTTATGGCTTTGTGATTGTTGGATTTTTCATATTCATGTCCTCTACCACTCTTCATCAGAACATGATGGTTATATTTTTCTTTTATATCCATATTTTTACCTATGTTATACTATGTGGAAACCCCGTGATAAGTTAATTTTGGTAACCATTTTGTTTCGTACTTTACATTTTAAAAATAAGTTTTAGTATTCCTTTTTACGTCATGGGATTCTGTGAAAAAACATTCATGTACTAAACCATTTATAACCCAGAGGAATTTTGAGGGCGAAATTGATTTTAAGGGGGGTAGAATGTAACAACCTGAGATTTTATATGATATATTCATTTAAATTTCTTTCATATCTTCTGTTGTACGCTACACCAATATTATCATGCGCTATATGCAACACTGTATTAGCTTGTAGTATACGCAACACTATTCATGGATCGCATTGCACACAATTTCAAGTTCGTTTGATAGTTGTTATTCTACACAACATTGAGTGTATATATATATATATATTCCATTTATAAATGAAATATGGTTGGATTCTGTTATAGGAGACAACAATGGAGTCATTCACTACACGCAACCCTAACTTGGCTTGCATTACATGCAATCACGACCTTCTTCGATAGCGTGTGTTGTACGCAATACCGGGTTTTTCTAAACAACGATATATGGTTACAATATTTTTACAAACTAGCCGTTATGAATATATTTAACAAAATTTTGAATTTTATAACATTATTATTCATCTTACACATTTTTTAGAACATGTTATGTGAACAAAATAAATTTTTTCAGGTAAAATAAGTATTTTTATAAAAATGCAGTTTTGTCGCCTTTTGATGGCGCACCGATTTTAAATATAATTTTTGAAAATTTTATAAGTTAAATTTTAATAAATAAACTTCTTATTTTGAATAAAGATATAAAAAGTTACATTGGATGAAGTTTTGATTTTTTTCTGATAACTTTCATATTTTAATTAATAGTAAGAACACGGTATATTTTAATTAAAAAAAAGTTTTTTCATCGTAATAATTTTAATGGTTAAAATATAATATTTAATGGTTTTAAATTATAAATAGAATATATTTTTACCATTTAATACAATTTATGTCATTATAATTGTTTTACAATTAATTCGTAGGTTAAATCAATTCAATCTTTTGTAATGTTTTAAACAAAAACTCATATTCTTTCTACAATAGGATTAATTTTAATTTAATTATTGCATCTTATGTGTATTGAATTTGAAAAAATTGATTCCATATTTGGAATCAGTGGGTAAAAATTATGTTAATAGTCTACTTTTTATTTTTAGGAATTATGAATAGTAACTACGGTAAATTTTATTTACCATAGTTAAAGGTAAATCGATTAATTAATGGTAAATAAAATATTATAAAATTACCCTAACACCCAAAAAAACTAAATGGGAGGAATAAAAGTATACCCATGTCACCTAAGTGTCAGAATAGATTAATTTCATGGACTTTTGACCATGAAAATTACATAATCATTAATAAAACCAAAGAAAGTGACAATATGTCACTCTCTTAAATCTTATAAGTATAATAATTTTAATTTAGTGAGAAACTTCCTGAAATTTCGAACATGAATAGTCTATAGAAATATAATAAAATTATATACATCAAGTGAATTTATTTAGAATTTTTAGGGATTAAATAATTATCATTAAAGGTGACACAATAGTGATGTTGAAATTATTTTATTGATTGAAATATCAAATAAATGGTTTTAAAAATATTAAAATAAATATTTTATGAAATATTTAATGTTCTACACGAATTTTCTAGATAAATATGACATGTTATTAATCTATTAAATATTTTATTTCTAACATATCTTCTATGTGGATTTTATTTAAATGCAAATAAATGAATACTATCAAAATTGACACAATTGTTAATATATAAAAATTACATAATATAAAATAGTTTAAAAATCACAAAAATATTTAAAAAATTTAAATTAAAATTTATATGGTCTAAAATTTCATAAATTATAAAATTATGTACAATTCACAACAGATAAGTAATTATTTATAACAATTTAATATTTATAATCATATTACCACAAATAAAGTTAAGTAAATTAAATAAGGATAACTCAAGATGATAATGTTTAAAATAAATTCTCGATAAATCTAAATATTATTGGTTGATGAGATTACAACCCTATATCATCTAATATTCGAATATTTGTCATTTTTGGTGGTTTTTATGTGGGGTTTCAATTTATTATAAATTAATATTTCTTATGTTTCCAAAGGTACCCCTCTCATCCCTTATAAAAAGGGTACCCCTTCCCTCTTCTCATCACACCATTTTGACTCTTGAATCTCGGCGAACCCCTACCCATGTCTCTTCTCCACTTTCCTATCAACATTATTGAGGGTAGGGTATACTGGAAATACTATCTATAGTCCCTTAAGAGAATGTTTAAAGGAGGTGCATCAAAGAAGAGGTACTCTCTTCTACCGATTCATTCCAGTTTCTTTCTTCTTATAATTCCTCTTCTTTAGTTGTCTAATTATAATGAAATTACCTAAGTATCAATAATATACTGATATGATATTATAAATATGAAAAAACCCCATTTCACCTTCTATCCATCCTACGGAAAATGAAATCACCGTGTGTGCGTATGTACGGAATACCGTCTCCACGCCGTGGTGTAATCAGTTTTCCCACCACCACCTTACTTGGATGGGTATAATGGTGTAAAGAATAACAATACATAATTTTTATAAAATCATACTGATTATAAGATATTATACCATCCACTCAAATTCTATTCAATAATTATTGAAATGATATCATCGCTCGTGCGAACGTACGGACTACCGTCTCCACGAACGTGATGAGATTCATTTTTCATGATAACCATTCATGAATGATTATAAAGTATATATAATGAATATTAATGAAATATATGACATAAAAATGCTACTGGGTTTATTTATATATATGTATATATGCATGTATGTCATCTACTTAATTCCATTCAATTCAATAAGGAAACGAAAACAACGTTCATGCGTACGTACGACCTACCATCTCCATGAACGGTGTGTTTCATTCCATTTACCGATCTATAATATAATTGTATATGCTGAATATATATTATATATAAATCATGTTTTTTATTCTATAATTAATTAAATCTGGATATAAGTAATAATATCAAGAACAACAAGTCGAAACACGTAAGATAAATGAAACGATTTTACCCAAAACACTGCTTTATAATGGAATTTACCAAAGCACGTGTAATATAAAGTCATAAGTGAACCATATATGATATCATAACACTGAATATGATTCTGTAATAAGTCAGTGACATTATTTAAATCATTATATAGGAGGTTTGGATACATACGAAGCATATCGAACATAAGGTAAGGGGTAATTTTTCAATCTCATTTTTATCCGAGATTGCTTATACGTAAGTATTTACTCGTGTAATATTTTTCATCCATGTCCATAAAAATGTTTTTCACAAAGACTTCAAATTTATTCCATTTATGTTTAAAGTCATTTTTACCCGTCTATTACTTTTACTTTGTGTTATGGAAGTAATCTTTCTTTTGATTACCATATGTGGTACTTTTTTACTTTTCCGTTAAAAGTCTGAGGAGATGGTTTTTTAACTTATACGGCATGAAGAGATTTTTATAGTTTTATAATGAATTATATTCATATAGATTCCTATACAATATTTCATGATTATTTTCTACAAAATACTTTTCCTTTAAAATTCCACTACATTTTGAGAAAAGATAGTGATTTTGAAGAAGAAAGGATATATTCCTCAGGAATTCATTTCAAGTGTTTTTCCAACACTATTTTCCATCTAAGATGAAATTATTTAGTATGACTATGTTTCAAGTATTATGTCTCTATGATTTAAATGGTTTCACTTTTCTTATGATGATGTGATATCCATTTTTTATATGGATTATGTTATGATGGGATGGTGTTTATGAAACCCATTTTATTCTTTGGGTTATGATTAATAATTTATGTTTATGTTGTGGCACACGTAAGAATGATTTCATTATGAGATGGGTGGGCCCTATTTCTCCATACAATGCATTGGGTAAAGATTTATGTCTCATGAGATTGACATGGCTTGAATGGTTAGTTAATCCAGTTCATTTTTACAGGACTGGAACAAGGAGTGATCTCGGTTCAGTAAGGGACTATGTCCACTAAGATTGTTTGGGCAGCAATGCCCTAGCTACTATGGAAATAATACCATGTGATTAATGTTTTTCCACAATTACATATTTTATTCCCATTCTATTTTATCATGAATTAAGTCCCATTATGATCTATGCCTTACATACTTTCATGTTTTATGTCATTGATCAAGATTTTGAAGTTTAACCATTATGTTCATTTTATTAAATTCAAATTTATATGGTTTTTTTTATTTTCTCCAGTTTTACCCTTAATTAGGATTTGAGCTCACCCTTTATATGTTTTCTTTTCCCCAGGATATAAAGAACGGTTTTAGTTAAGAAATCAAAAGGGGAAGATATTTATGGGAGATGTTGAAGATCTTTCACCATGATTAGAAGATTATGTTCCGAGTTTCCAATGACAATAAAAAATTAAGGTCCATGAGTGTTGGTTTTTTTATGTATTAAGTATTCCGCAAAAGTAATGTAATGTCCATGTTCATCATGCTTTCGGTCATTACAAAGAATGGATAGAATCTTTCAACCATTACAATTTATTATTAAACCCCACACAAGAGATGTCAATCATTTTATTATACCATGTCGATATCACCACCATGTGAAAAATATAATCCATAACCAACAATATAAGAAAATAAAACCACTCACTATTTCTTCTATTCTCATCCAATTGGATAATAAGTAGAGAACGGGATAAGAACACCTGCCTCAGATGGTCAACCATAGAATTAGGGAAACTATATAAGGCTTTGAGGTTTTTAAGAAACTTTTTGTGATGGAACCATGTACGATGGTTCAATCAATGGTTATTTCACGATGAATGTTTTTCCCATGAGAACCCCGAGTTAAGGGATCTGTTGTGTGAAGAAAATTTGATGAAACCATGACAGGAAGACCTTGAGTATAAAACCCCTACCTTCTTCTCATATAATTCCACAATGTAGTTGAAGCATCCTCAATCATCAAATCTCTGTTTATTTCATGAAGTATATTATTCCCATGAGAAACCTATGTTATGGTGGTTGTTGTGAGAAAAAAAGATGATGATACCACAACACAAGGACCTCATGTAAGAAACCACTATATTTTCCTAAGTCAATTATAGAATGAAGTATAATTAACCCCCAAGCATCAAATCCTCATCATTCAGGTCGAAGGAATATAGCTCTTTCCAAAGGTCCAAGCTATCCATTATATCACACATAGAATAGATAATATAAAATAAATAGGTGTGGGAATTGATTATATCCTGCATGGAATGGTGATGTTTTTAAAGAAATTCCTTCTCAAACACAAAGGATTTGTTCCATTAAACCAATATATGCAAGTTCACGGGATCCCCATGCAATCAATTTAGAATTAAAAATTTAACGGTGATGTCTTGAATGTTATCTGGATGATTATTGTATTCAAATATAGATACAAGAATAGTTTTTATGATGAATTTAAAAAGTTATGTAGTACAACATCCCATGGTCACCCAATCCTCAGATATTCAAAAACACGAAATAAAACATTTAGATTGGTGGAATTAGTTCTTTTCTCCATGAATTGAAAAAATCATGAATTGGGGAGAATATGAAAACAGTTCCCTCTTCACATGAAATTTGGTTAGATCATTGTTGAAAGTTTTAGTGAGGTTGTTTTTAATAAAACCTAGATCCATATGTGATAATGACCTGAAGATATAAAAGATACAGATGAGGGAGGAGAGTGAGGAACACCTAACAGTAGGAAGAACATGAGATTGGGATATCAGTTCCTTTCTAGTATATTAGGAGACTACTAGCTCATGACTTCAGTTCCAAAAGCATTTAGAAAAGGTTGATCTCTTTTCATAGGAAAATTCTACCTTCAAATAGACCATCGGGAGTTAAAGATGGAGAAATACCATAATGTAAGAACATGGATTCATATCTTCAAGAGGAGTTGGGACTTGGACTGAGCCTGGGGGATCCAACAATAGAATACGACATAATGAAGTGTGTGGGGGAGGTTTAGGTTTTGGGGACACCACTACGACTTTAGAGTAATTCACCAAAGAGTCGTCGATTTTTAAATGTTTTTATGATTTTTTTAAAATGAATCGGATTGGTTTTTTAAAATTAGAATTAAAGGAACATTGATGATCCCCCCCATGTTTGTATTGGATTGATGAAAAGGCCATGGTTGTAGGGGCTTGCTACCTTATGACTTTGTGTGAGGTGAAATTCGGCATCAGTGGAGTTACATTTCTTCTAATGTAAAGACTAAAGGTGGCACTAGCAATTCCCCCTTTCCGTCAACTCCATATAAAAGGGAACCCAACCCTTCTCCTCACATTTATTTTCACTTATCTCCCTTTATTCAACTAATTCACTCTCAATAAAAAAACTCTTTTTTGCATGTATTAGACTTGTTGGTCCAAAATATGGAACCATTTTTTATGAATAATTATTTAGAGATATTTTTTATTTAATTTAATGTTTTTTATTTATTTAAACGAAAAAAATTTAGTTGTAAATATTTCATTTTTATGTAGTTCATTTCGTTCTAAATTTTTTTCTTATTAAGTTATTTAATTAGTTATATATAGTTTGGAATAATAATTATTAATTTTAATGAATAATTATAGATTATGTAGAGATTAAGTATTGGTTATGTATAGATTAAGTATAGATAAATTATAAAATAACATAGGATTAAATATTGTAAAATTTTGGTAGCATAAATATTACATGGTTATCTAAAAAAATCCATATCTAGATACAAACAAGTGAATGTGGCTCATGAAAAGATGAACCTAGGGGTAAAAACTGAAAACACCACTTTGATCTAGACTCGAACGGGAACTGGTGCACAACAACAGTCCTTACGGCACTCCTTGTTTGACACTCTAAGGGTACATACATTAGATAATTCATAATTTATTTATCAACTAATAGAATTACTATGAATATAAAAATAAAATTTGTATATTTATCTATGATAAAATGATAAGTATGATGATATAAACGAAGTTGACAAGGAAAAAGGCCTTAAATAATGATAATTATTATGAGTAATTAAATTCTATTTAGATAATTTTAAAGATGTTATTTATTAAGTAGTTTAAATTGTTATAGTTATTTTAGAATTAATAGTTATTATTAGTAAAGAATATGTATGGAATAATTAATGAATAAATTATGATAAAAAATGAATAAATATGATTAATTAATTATAATTTACTAATGAATGTCATATGATTAATGATTAAGGGATAAATAATTATAGTATAACTTAATAAAGATTAAATAGTGATTAAATAATGATCGATTAGTTAAAATTTATACTATAAAACATTAGTATCATTTTTTAGGATATAATAAGTTGTTGTAAAATTTTTAAATCATAATGATTATATAGTTTCTAAATAATAGTTTTTATTAGTAATGATTAATTCTACATTAATTAATGAATAACTTAGAATTAAAATATGAGTACATGTAATGATTTTGTAGTAATTCTTGTCATTGATTATATGAAAATTATAATTATATAAAATGAAATGGAGAAGAACATGCACATTAAAATAAACATGAATATTTTACAATATACATGAAATACCATGATATTTTTCAATTTAACATGGTTAGGATGAGATGAAAATGAAATTAGAAGTGAGTTAAAATCTAGCTTATTTTAATTTGGTATCATAATAACATCATTAATGATATTTAAATAATATGTTATGTACATACTTTTAGACTATTTTATAAAGAATTAAAATAAAAATTAGTTGGGTGTTACATTACATTTGATGTTATGCCCATATCATCCGAACCATGTTTTTTTTAAAATATTGGCATTTATTGTATGTTGTAAAACATTCATGTTTTATTTTATGTGTTTTTTCTTCTCTATTTTACATTATATGATCATAATTTTCATTTTATCGTTGATAAGTTAACTAATTTTATGATTTCATTTTTTTTACCATAGTATACAAAACATTTTGTGACTTATATTCTAATAAAATTTTGAACATATTTAAGGGTATAAATATTTGTTATAAAATTTAAGTATAATACATATTATAATGTAAACCATCATTGTCATTATAATAATATTGATCTTTTTTTATGTAGAGAGTCATGTTCTCCATTGTGTACTACTACGAGGATATAATTCAAACTAAGCAAGGATCTTCTTATAGTACACCACCAATAACAGTGGTTAGTATAGATGATTGTATAAACCTAAGTAACCTTCAAGACAGGATTCATGGTTCATTAATTCTAGGAAATAATTAAGAGATCAAGTCTATGAGTTATAGAAATTTTCAATTATTGAGAATACTACGGAATCTATCATGTCCACTAGTTGCTAATGCGAAGTGGGACTACGCAATAAATTTATTTTCTCAACAATTAGATGGGACCATGATGAAGTTATATGTTGATGTTTCTATGGTACAAAAACAACATCCAGTTGTACGAAGTCATAGACAAACAATAGTTGTTTAATATGGTCCAAACCATGAAATTTATCCTTTTCTTAATGACACATAAGAGGATCACTAGGATGATCTCTAGGATAAACATATTAATATGACTTCTGATGAGGAGATCTGTAATGATGGAAAAAATAGTGACAACATTGTTGATGAGGAAGGACTACTAAATTTTGTGGATGATGTTTCCAGAAATACATTACTTGTATAGTTTCCTCAACCCACAATAAATTAACAACTATAGTTTTCATCTTGGTCAGAATCAATGAAACGTGTGACATAATTCAACATCAATGTTCACACACCCAAAACTGAGTTTCTCAGAGTTTTACCATATAGGTTTAGTGAGCTGGACACTACCTTATATGTTTAAAAGAATTTTCCAAGTAAATATTCATTAAAAATCACACTAATGATATTTCACATAGAGAGTCATTGTAGATATACAGATTAAGAATCAGGTAGTAGTAAATATCTTATATAGTCTGAAAAGCATGGGGATGATTATTGATTAAGTATGAGGGTGAATCCAGATATTGCATTGGGAGGATCAAAAATATTGAGGATTGAGGGTTCTCATACATGTATCCATCTAAGCCTAACAGAATATAATACATCATTTGATGTAGAATTAGTGTTATCAATTTTATTTAAGAGGATTGGGACATGAAAATATAGTTTGATAGACATAGTTTAGGAGAGGTTACAACAAACATTCAGGTATAATATTCCCTCTAATAATACATAGATGGAGAAATAATAGAAAATTATTATGGTCTATGGTGGTTGGGATGACTCATATCTGGTGTTGCTACAATTGGTAGCCATACTGAGTCAAAATAACCAAGCTGTATTCCTTGTTGATTCAAATGAACAAGTGTCTCATGATAACCTCCATGACCCATCTTGTGTTCAATTTCATCGGTTTTTCTTGAAATTCTTCCCATGTATCTATGTATTTAATTTAAGAAAATAATTCATCCATATTGATGGAACATTTCTATAAGAAAAATACAAGGGCGTATAGTTGATTGTAGCATCCCAATATGGGAATTGTTCACCTCTTCTGCTTTCCTATTCCATTGTGGAGAAGAAAAACTATGAATCATGGAGTTGATTTTTGACATGTATCAACAACCATTTCATAAACATTTGTGGTGATTGTTTGGTATCTAATCAGAATGGGGTAATTAATGAGGCAACCATTGCGGACCCAAATACATGGAAATACCCAAATTCACATAATCTCTACTAGATTAGACACGTTTATAGAAACATGTGGAAATAATTCCACAACTAACCTATGAAAAATGAAATCAAATTGATTTTTATGCACTGTCATTGTTATTTTTTACTGTTTGAACATAAATATAAAATCATGTCATATGAAATATCATATTTTCTGTGTAGAATATGTGCTGGATCAATAGAGGTTTGAATAACATTTTGAACAAATCCACATTTCTAATCATTAAGTTTTTGATTATATGGTGAAATTTACAAAATAAAAATAGAAACTGGAATATGATGGGGGAAGATATATGTAAACATTACCACAAAAATTGTGGAGTGCATCAAAGGTTTCTTTAAGGGGATTCTCAAGTTACATACAACTTAATTAGTTTAAGAGACATTATATTATTGTTTGAGGTACTATGTTGATTTAAAACTATAATCAAACTAAATTTAGAAGGGGATAAGGTATAGAAGACACTTTCAATGTTATATTGAAATGAATATTAAAGATGATCCTAGTTATCATGTTTTCCTATTTCGATGAGAAGACTCTCAATTAGAAGTTCAAGAGCCTTCGGACCCGAGATAATAGAGAGATTCATAATATTGTAAGTCAATAAATTTCCATTACATTGTTTATTAAAATATTTAAAAATATATTTGGAATATATTTACAAGGAACATACTTAGACGAACTAGTTTTCTTGGGTGATGGAGAGGAGGGGGTCTTTAGTTGGGAAGCCTTCCATGATGAAGTGTTTGATCTGATGTCATCTTATTGTGCGCTTTCTGAGAGCATCTTCTAGAGTACAACCCAAAGAGAGATGGTTTCTACCTCATTGGAATATCCTATAGTAGCTACTGATACTGAGGATCCACAATGATGATGATGTAGAGAATGTCACACTGCACATGTGGTCACACTTGTTCTACAGGTAGAGATCAACCATTTAGTAGTCCAACCTCAGCTGATAGGGGATGCGCCTTAGGCATGATGAGATCCCTCTTTCTTGATAGGATATCCATAGTTCTCTCCAACTTGTGTTCTAGATCAACTTCAACCTTGGGGTCTTGATCCATCACATAATTGGGGTCTATATCCATCACCGGCTTGGGGTGTTTCTCCATCGCATGCTTGGTTCCACCTCATGATGATGTCAGGTCCTTCAACCACCATATTTGGAGAAGGATCGGGGGTGCAATATGACATGGAGTTGAAATATACTCACACTTAAACATAGGTGGATGATGTGATTGATGACAATACAGTACATGAGGAACATCCCTTTCCAGGTCATCAGACTCCACAGTGAACCAGAAGCTGGCATCCTATTCACAGACTACCATATGGGATGAAATATACTATCCATAGACATAAATATTAATTGTAATTTTTCATTTAATTATATTATATCTATTTAAATTGAGATATAATTATTACTATAATCCCTTCTTATATGTTTATCCAGTTTTTTAGATTTCATTAATATTTTAGGCACATATTATATTTTACAGATTTCAAAGCCAACTACATATAACATATGAATACTTTTCAAATTTCAAGTAGATAACATTAAAAAAATATAAAATATACTGTATAAAAACAATGTAAATAAAATTAAATTGATAGCCTAAACAACAAAAATGTTATTGAAAATAAAAAGAGTTTCAAAAAAAAGAATATGAAAGATTGTAGGAATAGATTCTCTGAATTGAGAGAGAAAAGAAGGATTTTTGAGTAGGATCCAAAGCCACCTAATTGACTTTGAAATCCTATAAAATGTAATCTATAAGAAATTTATATATAAAAATTAAAACCTGGATTAAAAATATAATAAATAGTAAAAAATAAATTATTCGACTTATTGTTTATATTTTTTAGGCCAGAAAAGTCACACACATGAATCATTTTTATGTTCCTTGTTGGTGGATTTCAAGGATTATAAATTATTTTTCAAAAATTATTTATATTATATTCATTTTATTTCGACTATTCATTATATGATTAACCCATGTTTATATTTTCATTTATATTGGTCTAATAGTTAAATTTTATAGGCATGGATTGTCACGTACTTGAAACATTTTTAGGTTTCAAGTAGGTGGATTTGAAATCTTATATATTATTTTTCATCAAAAATTTTTGCAAATTATTTTTTATTTTTAAATATTTTTTAATTTTTTAATATTAGTTTTAAAATTAATTTATATTGGTTTTTTAGTTTATATTCTATAGGCTAGAAAATTCACATATAAGTAACATTTTTTATATTTAAATTAGTTGAATTTGAAAGATTATAAATTATTTTTCGTCATCATTTTTTTGATTTTTTTTATTTTTTACTATGAATTTTATGTTTAATCTTTGACTTAATTTTTTTATATTGTAATTATAGTTTTTATTTTATTTTCTATCAATGTCACATACTTTAAACATTTTTATGTTTCTAGTTTGTGGATTTGAAAACATAGAAATTATTTTTCGTCAACATTTTTTATGAAATTCATTTTATTTTCACTATTTATTATATGTTTAATCCATGTTTTAATTATCATTTATATGGCTATAATATTTTTAATTATATAGTCAAGGAATTTAATATATTGGAATCATTTTTCTGAATTATGTTGGTGGATTTGAAAGCTTATAAATTATTTTTCATCAACATTTTATACAGAATTAATTTTATTTTCTACTATTTCATATATATTTCATCCATGTTTTAATTTTCATTTATATTGGTCTTATATTTTAAATTTTATAGTCTATCTAAGTGACATACTTGAAAAAATTTTATGTTTCAAGTTGTTATGTTTAATACATGTCTTAATTTTCATTTATATTGGTCTGACAATTTATATTTTTTAGGCTCGAAAAGGCATATAATTGATGCATTTTTAAGTTTCAAGTTGGTGTATTTGATGACTTATAAAATAATTATCATCAATATTTTTTATGAATTTATTTTTATTTTCAACTTCTTATTAAATTTTTAATCGATGTTTTAATTTTCATTTATATTTTTCATAAAGTTTACATTTTATAGGCTAGAAAATTCACGTACTTGAAACATTTTTATGTTTAATTTTGGTTGATTTGAAAGATTATAAATTATTTTTCACAATCATTTTATAAAGAATTATTTTTATTTTAGGCTATTTTTTATATGTTAAATCCATTTTTTAATTCCCATTTATAATGGCCTTGTTTTTTTATTTTATAGGCTAGAAAAGTAACATTCATGAAAAAATTTAAAGTTTCATTTTTGTGGATTTGAAATCTTATAAATTACTTTTCAACATCATTTTTTATAAATTTTTTTTGAATATTTATTATATATATAATCCATGATTTAATTTTCAATTATATTGGTCTTATATATTATATTTTATAGGCAAGATATGTCACGTACATGAAACATTTTGAGTTTCAAATTGGTGGATTTGAAATCATAAAAATTATTTTTCATCAACATTTTTATGAAATTATTTTTTTATGACTATTTATTATATGTTAAATCCATGTTTTAATTTGTCATTTATATTGGTCATATAATTTATAGTTTATAGGAAAGAAAAATCACATACTTGAAGCATTTTTATGTTTCACGTTGGGGGATTTTAAATCCTAAAAAATATTTTTCATCAACATATTTATGAAATTAATTATATTTTAGACTATTTTTTATATGTTAAATCAATGTTTTAATTTGAATTTATATTGGTTTTATAGTTTTTTACATTATAGGCTAGAAAAAGAACTAACTTTATTAAGATATTAATTTTTATGAAAAAAATTGTTGTATATATATATTAAAAAAATAAAAAAAATTAAACAATTTATATATATAATAAATAATATTTAAAATCTATTTTTTTGGTTTTCATGGGAAAGTTTGCAGCGGTGATTCCACCTTTGAAGCATATTTGTTTTTAAAATATATACAGTTAGTAAATATATATATATATATTTTGAAAACTTAATTAAAAAACTCAATAGTATTATGTCTTTATAGGGTCCCCCATTTTCCACAAAGTTGAATTGTGGGATTTATAAGAGGAGAGACCACATGAATGAAGGATGAAAACTTTTTCAATGAAATTGTGGTATGTATTGATAGAGTTACCTAGAAACTTACATCCATTGCAGAAGTGTGTGGGAGGGAGGAAAACCAATGATTTCTACTAGAACATACCATGTCCCATGTAGAGAAGAATGCGGCCCAAGAGGGGTTGGGACAAACCTGTATCCATCAGCATATGTTATAGTCCTTAACCCTCAAGGTGAATCATTCAAAATTAAAGGAACCCATGGTGTCACCTATACAGTTGATAAAATCCTAATTATGAAGTTGGAGGGTAAGTCTAGGCAAATTGATCCAAACCACATCCCGAGGAGAATCACTGATGAAATGAGCATCAATTTTCGATATCAACAAGGTAAACCTCCACTTATCGATAGAGTGGGGTATTTGATAACATGATCACCTGAATTCACCAGGAGATATGATCAAAACCCAAAAATATTTACTATTAGGAACTCAAAAACTCACCAAAAAATCTAAAACACAGAAATACACACTCTTCAAAAATAAATGAAAAGGGAGTTTGTGCATAACAAATTGGGACACTAGATTCCAACGGTGAATATCTAATTTTATCAGAAATTATTCTTAGAGATATAACATCCCAAATTGATATTCTATTTATTGATGATAGTTTTTTCAATTGATATACCTCTACAATTATATTGGATTGGATTTCTGTTGTGTTTACTAAAGACATCTTATGGTCTCCACTTCAGAGAGACATAGTGTTTAGAATTGATTTCATATTAGCAGATGAGATAGTTTTAATTACACCATGTATAATGGAACCAATATCTCTTCAAGAGTATCCATATTAGCTAGAGGAGTTTGCATATGGGAGGTTTATCCATCCATGTATGTCGCCATGGGTTCTCTAGTTTTTTTAAATAAGTTTGATGTAAATCTTCCCTTGTGTGTATATTACATGAAGTTTAAATAGAAGATAGAAATTGGTATCCTCTTCCATGTATCTAAATTCTATTTTACTTGTAGAAAGGGAATTGTGTCTTTTAAAAGATCGACTTGAGATCAAGATATCATCATTTGAGAGTTAAGAATTCTAATATACAATGATATATTTTTGGAATCTAGTATGGCATATATGTGTTCATTGTAATTCTGTTTGGGTTGATTAACACACATTTAGTGTTTATGTCATTGATGAATATAATCTTACATATGTACTTGGATCAATTTGTTGTAGTTTTTTTGGATAAAATCTTAGTGTACCATAGGTCTCATGAAGATCATGCCCAAAAACATCAAATCATACTAGTACATTGAGATACTATCGTCTATATGCAACTATATCAATGTATCAGTTTTATATTAATCATGTATACTTCTTGGGATACATAATCTCAGTGAAAGGTGTGTTATTAGGCCTAAATAATGTTTAGGTAGTTGTTTCTTGGGAGCTGCATAAGAATGTGTTCGATATCTGTAGATTTTTGGGATTAGTTAGATATTAGTAAATATTTACCCAAGAATTTTTCCATTTGTCCACACCACTATTGGTCTATATCAATAAGGGTATATTGTTTTACTGGTTGGAAGCATCTTATAATTCCTTATTGGATATAAAGAAGAATTTAACATCAACACCAATCATAATCCCACCCAATACATTTGAACAGTATACGATGTTCACTGAAGCATATGTTATAGGGATTTCAGCAGTTTTGATACAGGGGGATCGATTTGTGGTGTATGGTTCATCGATGATGTGGCAACATTAATGAAATTACCCAATTCATGATCTCATGTTAGCAGCAATGGTTTATAAATTGATGTGTTGGTGTAATTATCTATTGGGTGATAATATTATTGGGTATAATTATATAATATATTAATTAATATATTCTCAAAATGAAATTTGAATATATAAAAACTGATATTTTTCAAGTATATCCAATAGTTTTTTTTGAATTAGAATATACATCTTGAAAAGAAAATATTGTAGCAGACGCTTTGAGTTGGAAAACTCAGACATAGGTTATTCAAGAGTCTAGTTCTCAGTGCGAGATGATGTCTCTACCTGCTTAGATTCATGTAGTCATTTTGGAGAGTTATGAGAAGATGACTTTTGTATTAGTTTCAGTGGAGTCAACACTTCTGAGATAGATTAGAGATAGATAGTGCGAGTATCTGGAGTGTTTATCCTTGAAAGAATTCCTTAAAGGTGGGAATACCCCTTCTGATTAGTCCATATATGAAGGAAAGATCATCTATGTGTGAAATTAGGTCACTATTAATATGAGAATGTGGGAGGAGATGTTGTGATATTTTCATTTCATTACGTGGGTTGTACATCTAGGTGTGACCTAAATTTACAGGGACCTATGATGTTTGTTTTGGTGGTCTAGCATGAAAATGGATAAAGTAGGATTAATGAAATGATGATACACATATTAATAGGTAATGTATGGGTATCAATGAACCAGTGGATTATTAATGTAATTTACCATTGTGAAATAGAATTGGGACAATGTGACTATGGACTTTTTGGGGGGTATCTAGAGGATGCCTTACAATATAGACTCTATTTAGGTGATTTTAGATCACATGAAAAAGGAATCACATTTCATTCCTCTACAATAGAGTGCCTAAATAGTGAAGTTGAGAGATTTATATATTCGAGAAATAACCTTTTTCGTGGTATTCCAAAATAAATTTCTTCATACCATGAGTCATGTTTTTCATGATGATTCTAGAAGGTATTACAGAAGGATTTTGGTACACATTTTTTTTGAGTATTTTTTTCCAACAACATACAGATGGGACGTTAGAATGTATTGTACATGGGCATGAGGATATTTTGAGAGCGTATGTTATAGTAATCAATAAGACATAAAAAATCATATTAATTTTCTAGATTTCACCTATAATAATAATTATCAGGAAACTATAAAAATGTAACTATATGTGTACATTAATGATGGGTCTTGCAGATCCCTTCAATGTTGGTTGGAAGAATGTGTGTTATATTTTTTTGGACCAAATATTATTTCGAAGATGTTAGAGTAGGTATAACTAATTTGAAATCATACATACACAACATTGAGTAGATAAATGTTGTATAATGATATACATTCATGACCACTATAGTATAATGAGGATGAAAGTATCTTCCATCAGGTGGCGCCTAGGATGGGTCACCACATAAAGAGATATTTAATGTTGTCACCCTTGTTTGTTGGACCATTTCAGGTTACAAATAGTATCTGGTAAATGGTGTACTAATTAGATATAACATAGAGATATTTTGTGGTGAATAAAGATTTTGATACTTCACAACAACATTGGTTTCACCACGAACCTTATAATGTGTTCGATGTAGATGATGTTGATATTGAGATTGATTCACCCTTTGAGTACCATCTGATATATGTGTTGGATCACAATGAAAAAGTGGTTCAAGGAGATATTGTGTTGATAGTTCCAGTGTCGTGGTGACAAAGAAATGTTCACGAAGAAATATTGGAGTCAAATGTGGATATGATGGATTGATTACCTAATATTTTTGACTCATAATCATAGAGATTCAGGAGAGTACAACTCAAGGATGAGTTTTAATAAGGTGTGGAGATTTTATAATCCTAACCTTTTTTGATGATTTTCCTGGCTCATTTATAAGTACAATATTTCTATTTTTTGAGTATGTTTCATTTTAGTTTTACCATATGGTGTGTTTGGGGGAAAATTTGAATATAATGGATGAAGGAAGGAATTGAATGGTTGCATCATGGTTTTCCCTAATCATCACCCCCGGTCTAGAAAACCATGTAATCCTTGATAGAGAGGTTTTTCACAGCTTGTGTAGGGTTTTTCAAAAGGTTCACCCTAAAAGGACAAACCATGTACCCCCTAGAAGATGCAGACAGTTAAGGAACATAGTGAGGAGAAATTATGAGCCTTGAGATAAAAACCATAGGTACATGATTTTAATCTCTTGAGAATTTGTTTTCAAATCTTCAAAGTCCCCATTTTAACCGCTATTCAGCCCTAATGTTCCCAAACTCATTTTCATGATTTTTTATCCTCCTAAGACGATTCCAAGCCATTATTGCCTTCTTTCATCACTATATGAAGCCCATGTTGAAGATATGTATCCATACTAGTAAGAGTACCTCATCCCCTAGGGGTTTGAATCAGATTACAATCTTTCTTCAATCAATTGTAGGATATGTATTCCCTGATTTATTTTTGGATCTAGATATTGGATTGTGTATTTGGAACATTTATTGTAGAATCTTTATGTATCTTGATTTTGGTATCATGATTTAGAGTTTAATATCAAGATCTCATTCACCATCGTTATTAAATTTGAATTGGGGATTTTATTTGGGTGATTTCTCATCAACAAATTGAGGTAGGTGGTTTATTATTCAAATTCCATTGTCATAATTTAAATTATGTCTATTTAATTATATAATTTCTAGGATTCATTTAGAAATCATAATTCCTAATTGAATGAATTAATTTTTTTAATTAATTAATTTTGGGATTTTGAATTTTATAATTAATTATTGCATTATGTATGGAATTTTGGTATTGTGAATTGGATAAATAATTGTTGAACTAATTAATTCATATTGGTATTTTGAATTTTATATTTAATTTTATAAATTTGTATGGAATATTTTGATTGGGAATTGGATAATTAAATTTTGAATTAATTATAGAATATTTGGATTTTGAATTTGATAATTAGTTGTCAAATTTATTATTGAATAATGGGATCATGATTTGGAAATCTAATTTTTTTAATTAATTACGGAATATTTTAATTGTTAATGGGATAATAAATTGTTGAATTATTTATGGCATATTGAGATTGTGTTTCTAGAATCATTTATAGTTGAAATAATTAATATAATATTTTTTAGTGATGTGGGATAAGAGGATTAATGTTGAAACATTTTGAATGATGTAATATTTCGAATAAAGTGATGTTAAGAAACATAGGTTATTGTTCTATATTTTATTTTTTATATGAGATAATGGTGTAGAGACTGCTGATCCAAATACCAACGTGTCATTGATTTATAAAAGAGCGGTGGGACATGGACTTACACTCTAAATACCTATGGGGTCCTATCCATGATGTTATAGGACAAAAGTATTGATTCCAAATTGTATGTGATATGGAATGATGCTTCATGTACCCATGGGGTGTGGGACATAAAATGATGCTCTAAATACCCACTTGGAGTTTGGCATGATATTTTACACCTATGAGATTAACATAGGACTACGGTTCCAATTAGCGATGTTAATGAATTAAAATTAATGGATAATGAAGTAAAATGAAATTATAACTAATTTATAATTAAATGGGTTAATTGGTTTAGACTCAAGCATGGGCCGAATTAGGTAATGAGGTTCAGGTGTCCTCAAGAATCGAGGGTTTTATGTGGATAAATATAGATTAAATGATAATGTTATTACTATTTATTTATTGATTATGATGATTTAATTATACAAAAGTATACATTTTTATTGACTAGAAAATGTATTAGAAAAAATGGGTGATTTCATACTAATTTTTACTCACACACTACCTGGGATGCTGGATCGGTACCTGTATAGATTTCCTGATTTCATGTTTGGATAAGAGAGAATGCCATATTCCCGATAACTGATTTTGATAGAGTATGATGAGGGAACTATATCTGGTTCATGAACTGCCTGGAATGTTTTAGTGTCTTTACATTTGTGTTGAATTTTGACACTTGGAACGTACATTATATTGTAATATTTACTGTTTAGTTTTGATTTGTATTTCAATTTTTGGTCATCTTATGATACTAGATTTTTCAGGATATGTCATGTCACTACTTGGTTATTTTTTCTTTATTTACACTCATGTATTAATCTGATAAAGAGGGTATAGTCTCCCCATGAGGAATATTTGACCCTCGCTGCTTTTCAGTAGCCCCCCATGTATAAGTTGGCGCACTTGAGGTCATGTGGGCCACCATCTCAGGGCATTGGTGTCTGGAACACGGGCCAAGATGTCATAGAGATGTTCTATAAAATATAGAGATCGTTAAGTAATAGTAAGTAAAAAATATTTAACTAACATCGCAAGTAATTATGTAATTATTATTTAATTTTAAATATAATAATTTTCGTTTTTGATAAGTCAATTTTTTAGAGTTATTTAAAAATGGCAATGGTGAAAAAAGAAAACATGTTGTGTATTATGAATAGACTGTTTATTTTCCACTCTAAGTAGTTAAAATATATTCTAATGTACCACATGAATATTATAATTAAAATTTTTCATAAAAATATAATAATTAATTTTAAAAATAATAATTTATTTTTATTTTTAAACTATTCATAAATAAAAAAATTATTGTTTTGGATTATTTTTATAATTTATAAACCATTTACAAATTTTAAATTAAATGAATGAATAAATTTTTTTAACAAGTACGTATCACACCCAGTTATATATATATATATAATTCCATGATATTTATGTTCTAAATAATTACATAGGATTAAAAAAAATAGCATGTTAGATATGTTATGGTTTGTTTTTCAAATCATAATTAGGTTTTAATATTCCTCATGTATTCATAAATATATTATTATTATATTCCATACAATTAACCCCAAATTATTTTATGATATATTTATAGAGTTTAAATCTAAATAAGGAATGTGACATCTATGATTCCCATTCATATTCTTAAATTAATTTTTTAAAGTATTAGTTAAATAGAATCCAAATAACTCTAATCTATATAGGCTTTTTCAACCATATCAATCTAAAAAATAAATAGGTGTATCTCTCATAATTAATTAATTAATTGAACTACATAATAGGTAGTATAAGAAGGATATAAGAGAATTTTATATGGGAAGTGCCTTGTTATAGACCATGTTCTCTCGGTATGATCTTTTTAACATAGAAACGCTTTGGAAACTCCAAATTATGAGTAGTTATGAAAATTAAAGCAATTATTACACAAGTTTTAAATTTGTTAATATATTTGGATCAAAATATATAAACAAACTCTATGAACATGAATATGAGGTAATTAGACAATAGAGATATAGAATACATAATACATAAATATAAAAAAAATCGAATTTATAGATTTTCTGAAATATTAAAGAGAAATGGAAAACACTAAAAAAACCTAAGATCATGAAAATCCTAAAGATATAACATTAAAATTTGAAAAAATAAATGGGAGGTCCAATTGATCATTTATATCACTACCATATGTTCATTTTAATTGTAGTAATGTTATTGATTATAAAAAAATTTTATAAACTTTTTTATACAAATTAATTTACAAAAAACCATAATTTAAAAATACTTATGGGGAATGTTGTTGTCTAGTTTATAAACCTGTACATAAAATATATCCATTATTTAACAAACACATATATTTAATATATCACCCATGAACAGAAACATGATATTTTTAGTCACAGTACATATATTTAATCACTATTTTCATAAATATTATCATTATATATAATGTTATACTTGTAATAAAATAAAATATATAAAACAATATTATACTTCTAAAAAATATAACCTAATTAAAAATTATGTTTTATTCAATAACAATTAAAAAAATGAATTTGTACATGAATATAAATCAATATATTATCTAATAAATACATCTATTTTATATATATAATGAAAAGTGCGGTTTCATTTGTATCATATCAATTATTGGAATATAATCAAAATACATCACTATAATTTTATCTAATATTAGAATTTATCCTTTAAAAAATATTTACATATAACGACATGTCTATTATAAAATTTCCTACACTTCGATATACATATAGACAAAAACATTCCTAGATTTATATATTGAACAATCCTAACATTATTTATTGAAGAACGTATTACAATTGGGTTTACCCCACTAATAATATCCCAATATCCATTATTATTTCTTGAAATAATAATTTATTCTTATTAGTAATTTTATATTAAATAATGATTGTAACAAATGGTCCATGCTGACAGCACAAACACCCAACCTTAAGATGGATGTCGGGTCCTGGCCCGCCAGGTACCACCAGTTGTCCCACAAACATGTGGTCCCCACCCTAGGTCCCACCCACATGCCTGAATGCGTCATTTGACTAATGACAGTCCGCACAGCCCAACACATGTCCTTTATAGTGTGCTTTTTCCTCACTTACACACACCCTGGGTAACTTCCTAGAAGGTAACTCATCATGATCACTACTCCAGGCCAAGCACGCTGAACTATGAAATTCTAATCAAGTTGGCTCCTCACTCACACACACCCTGGGTAACTTCCCAGAAGGTCACCCATCCTGATCACTACTCCATGAAAAGCACGGTTAACTGTGAAATTCTAATTAGGTAGACTCCTAAAAAAGAGGGTGCAACTTGTTGACATGAGTCATATCATATTGTAATTTAACCCTTTATCATTCTGGGGTGTTACAATCCCCCACCCCCATCTTTGGAGAAAAATGTCCTCGTTTTGGGCCCTACATCTCAACCCAAGTAGTGCACCACACTTCAGGCTGGGTTCCTCCTTTGATACAAAATTTAACAATTGGGCCCTGCTGACAGCACAGACAGCCCACCATAACATGGTTGTTGGGTCTTGGTCTGCCAGGTACGACCAATTTCCCCACAAACACGTGGTCCCCACCATGGATCCCACTCACGTTCCGGAACTGGTCATCTCACTAATGATAGTCCCCACAGGCCAACACATGTCCTTTCTAGTGTGCATTTTCCTCACTCACACACACCCTAGGTAACTTCAGATAAGGTCCCCATCATGATCACTAATCCATGACAAGCATGCTTAACTAGGAAGTTCTAATCAGGTAGGCTCCTGAAATGGAAGGTTCACCATGTTGACATGAGTCATATCATTTAGTCATTTAACCATTTATCATTCTGGGGTGTCAATATAAAGACCCTGAATTTAAATGGATATATTTTTAAAAAATACAAGGTAATTTTACGAGTCCGTAATTTATGACGGCGCTTGATTCTGAGGCCCTATGTGCTCAGAATAAATTTCTATTGTTTTGTTTTGGTACGTTTAGTAAACATACGAGTAGGGATTTATAACTTTTGAATCGGTGCTCGGAATTGAAATCCTAGGGCACCGTTGAACTCCACCCATCGGTGATTGCTTAGTGAGACCTTCACCACAGATGCGTTCTAATGAGAATGGGAGTTAGTTTTTGGGGATTTTAATTACATTGATTAAAAATAAATTGATAACATTATTTTTATTGGTGGTGGTTAAAAGCTCCAAGAGGAGGTTAGCGGTTGGGGGACACCACACCATAACCTCCAATTAGAGGTTTTGGAGGTCGGTCCCACCCACACATAACCTCCCTTGGGAGGATATTTCATGGTGGGGACCACCCCAGTGTTGTAACCCCTTGGAACCCCCCATTTAAGTGGAGAGCCTCTTCACCTTCCCCCTTTAATATTTTGAGCTAATACCAACCATTAATTAGAGGATTTGTTTCATTTAAATAATCACTTGAAATCGAATGGTTGTGCCAACAAGTAATAGACAACTTCATCTATTATTTTTGGTTAGCATCTTAGTGGCGCTTTGGGGAGAGAAAGAATTCTCCTTCGAAGGACGCTTCATCCTCCCAACGAAGAACGACCCCTACCACCGAAGAATGATGAGCACCATATTTGATCCTCAACCCTGCCCAAAGATAAGGATATGAACGCAAAGAATGACGACGTCATCATCAGCTTCGTCTTCTCCAAACTCTCCTTCCCGTGACTTCGTCAGCGATTGTCATACGAGGTAGGGGTTTGAGTTGAATTCTTAATCTTGTTCTTCGTCGTTCAAACCTCAGATTATTTTATGCCGATTGATATAAACGTAACGAGGAGGGCCCAGTTAGCACGAACACAGACCGACCCTCCCCCTTGAATTTGGTCACATTTGTTAATGACGTCGGCGGTGCAACGGCGCCGTCGGAAGGATGAACTGTGACAGAGCGACACGACCGACAATGAGCCGACCGCAGAAGAAGCCGACAACGCAAGGGCCGTTCGGCCACCAGAGGGGCGTGGCACCATCGTGCCACATAGAAAACCATGCCGGGGCCAAGTGGGCTGCGGCGGTGCCGTAGGGGCGCGATGCCGATACACCGCCCCAGAGAAGAAACATGGCCAGTAGAGCCATGGAGGTCAGAAAAGGCGCGACACCATTAGGCTGCATGGTGACCAGAAGAGGGCCACGACTAGGGCTGGTTGCGGTGGAGGGGCGCGACGTCGTCACGCCGCCCCGAGGTGCAGAACGGTTGGCCGAGGTGTGGAGCAACTGGCCGCTCGGGCCAGCCTGGAGGTGGAGGAGCCCTTCAGGTCCTGCGGGTGCTGGACCGGCGCCACCTAGAGCTGGTTTTGGCTCACATCAGAATTGAAGAGCCATTCAGGTGCTAGGGGGTGTGTGCCTTCCCCCTTGGGTGTGGCTATGGTAGGCTGATGGGCTGCCTTCGGCCGGGCCGCCCTCGATCGGGCCGCCCTCGACCGGGCTGCCCTAAGGCTAGGCTGCCGCACCATATAGGGCCACCTCCTCAGACCGGGTCGGACATTCGGACCGGGTCGTACCCCATTCCAAACCAGGTTGGGCCAGGTTGGTCCGACTGGGTCAGACCGGAACATGACCCGCAATGGCCAGTTTACACCTTTTTGCCCATATCCTGGGCTACGGGTGTCCGATCAACGAACCATTTGCGTAGACGGAAATCATTGAGCGAGACAGTTCTATTAAAACACACCAAGTGAGGTTTGGGAATAGTTTTAGTAGAGTTGGGTTGGTTTGATCCTAAAAACTAATCGGGCCCCTCGGACGGTAATGCCAATAACTCACAGACCGGGGGTCCGATTGACACACTGTCTGTCGCATTTGAACCCTTATGACATGGTGGTCCTTTGGGTTACTCCTTCATAGAGTTTAGTGATAGTCGATGTACGACTGATATCTCGAGGTAAGATTCTACGGAACTCGAGTGTCCAGTGTGCGAGGAATCCAGTGGCTGACTGTGAGGTCAAGGATGGAGATAGATCATACAGAGGTCAGCACTCAATGATCCTGTGTGGGTCAGCGCATACTGATCTTGTGTGCATCAGATCCTGTGTGGGTCAGCACTCAGCGACCCTGTGTGGGTCATCGCATACCGATAATGTATGGGTCAGATCCTGTGTGGGTCATTGCGGGGGTTAGTACCTATCGATCCTATGTGGGTCAGACTCCGTATGGTAAAAAGTAGAGCCTCTTGACATAATAAGATGATCTAACTTTTCCACTAATCATATGTACTTCTATACTTCTACGTAGAACTTCACTATAGGAGGAGTTCTCTAGAAGTCGTGGTTTGGATAATGAATATTCTGGTTTGAGTGGAGTCAATGACTTTCATGTTTTCATCATGATTGAGATGGGTTACTAAATAACATAATTATATGAATGGGAATATACCTATGTAAGGGTTATACTTTGAAAAAAATACTATTGTCATTATCCTTGTTTGATTTAGAGAGACCAAGAGGGTCTCGGGGCCCCTACTGAGTATCGTTATACTAAACCATGAATATGTTATTCCCGCACCTCATTGTGTTGGTTGCAGATGATGATCGATGTTGATCGGGGCAGAGAGTAGTAGGATTGGATGGTACCCATAGATGGACCACTAAGTGGGACAATACATGGATCAGATGGACGAACGTGGAGTGTTGTAGAGGCAATCCGTACCTACCCTTCAGGTGGGAATCCCGGAGGACGATCCTGTAGCTACTTTACTTCTATTCTTCAGTTGTACTAGAATTTCAGTTGTATTGTACTTTACGGTTGGGCTTGTATTTCTGGCCCCCTTTACTTTCAGCACCCTCTTTTGTATACAGATTTATTTTGTGTTTTACTTCTAGTTGCATACTATTTTGTTTTTGATTACTATTTTAAAGTCAATTTCTTCCCAGTATATGGATTTACGACTTTGGTGCTAGTCGCCAGCCCCTGGCATATGGAAGTCTGACATAAGGTAATCATGATACATGCCCTGGGGGACGAGTAGTGACAAATTGGTATTAGGGGAGTCGGTTCTACCACATAACATATGACCCTGATCATTCTTTTTCTGTGATGCAGTAGTGTTATGATTAATAAGTGTGGTTTTCAGTTCAGGGAGTACAGTGTTGGTGTAGTGGATGACATATCCATACACCAAGACCCTGACTACTAATTTCTAACTAAATGCATGAAAACACTGATTGTGTGTCGGTTTTCAAAAGGTTTCATAAATCATCTCAACCATGTCTGCTCACTGGGATTAAATCTTTTGACCATGTTGCATCTGTTTCTTTCAGGTTGACTCCCTACGGATGACCATTTAGATCCCCGAGAGTCATATTCTCTGATAGCCCACCGATCGACGAGGCATCAGTGCAGGGCCCTTTACCAGTAGAGGCACTAGTGGTACCACTTCCCGTTAGTCCACCGATGCCAACAGCCCCTGCAGCAAATGATGTAGCCACTTGGCTTCATTGAATGAGTTTCAGCGCAAGACGCAACCCAGGTTCTGGGGAGAGACAGAACCACATGAAGTTGAGGATTGGATGGAGGATGTGGTGAGATTCTTCAGGCAGTAGCATGCAGATGGTGGATCTTGATGCTTCAGGACCACGACAAGGCAACATTACTATAGACAGACTTCGAAATCTTGTTCCAGGAAGAGTTTTTTGTATCCACCCTTAGTGAGATGCGGATATAGGTGCTACTTCATCTGCAACAGGGTAGCATTATTGTATCACAATACTTGGCGAGGTTCACCAACCTATCTCGCTACTCCACAGATATGGTATGAGACTCATTTTTCATGGCCGAGACCTTAGATCATGGTCTCAGGTGACAGATCAGAGCCTCGATGATCTCCTCAACATCACGATGTTGGCAGGGGAGTTTGAGAGTGCCCTCGTAGTGGAGAGTTTACTTGCTGAGCAGTATTCGGTAGCGAGACCCACTACTTGTCGACATGCAACGAAGTCTTCTACATCAGGCAGTAGACAGATGAAGTAGAGGTCCAAGATGATCAGAACCACAGGTGGTCGACAGCATGACTCAGGATTAGTTGTGCGGGGCACAGAGAGTAGAGACACATATGCCATGAGAAAATGGTGTTACTCATGAGGCGGACAGTGTCACATGGATTGTGACTTTCCGACCCGCCACACTGACGATCAGCCGACAGTTGAAGGACCTACCAAGAATAGGCAGTGGTTCGATCAAGGTTGTCCGCAGGTAGGAGCCGGATGTGGCAGAGGAGCTGGACGTGCAATTGGCATTGGACGATGTTTTGAGGTGCTACCACCACCACCACCAAGAGGTCCACCCCGACCATTGGGAGAAGGTGGACAGGGAAGTGCTCAGCTTCAGGAAGCTGAGGCCTACGATCACGGCACTCCAAAGAAGATTCAAGATATGATATCTGTCTACTATACCTTAGCTACAGTTCTTATAGACATTGGTTCCAGTCACTCTTCCACAGCCACTACCCTCATTTAGAGCTCGGAGATTCCGACGGAGCCTTTGGCTCGATCCGTACTGCTAGAGACTGCTATGGGAGTAGAATCGATGATTAACCACTGGTTCTGTTAGTGTGAGCTTACTCTAGGAGGCGAGATATTTGGCTGGGATCTCCTCGTAGTGGTGCCAAGGCCTTACGACAACATATTTGGTATGGACTAGTTATATACAGTCCATGCTCAGATTGACTGTATTTGGCACAAAGTGCATTGTGTCTGCACTAGTGGGACCTGGTTTACCTTCACCGGTGAGAATGGAACCTTTTCAACACAGGACTGAATTACTCAAAGGAGGGTGAAACCGATCACTCATCAGTTGGCCTTCCTTACCCTCAAAGCAGTGGATGTGGAGTGTCCGACTTATCCTGTAGTGGTGGACTAGTACGCGCGTGTTTTCCCTGACGATGTTCGAGGACTACCTCCTTGTAGATAGGTGGAATTCTTCCTTTACCTGTACCCTGGGATGGTACCAATATCTACTCTGTCATATCGGATGTCTTCTGCTGAGCTTCGTGAGATGCGGGTACAGCTGGAGGGCTTGCAGGGGAAGGGATTCATCCAGCCCAGTGTTTCTCCCTGGGCAGCCATGTTTCTGTTCGCCAAGAAGGCGGATGGAATCTTGCGAATTTGTGTTGACTACCGTCTCTTGAATCAGGTGACTGTGAAGAAAAAGTACCCACTCTCGAGGATTGATGACCTAATTGATTATCTCAAGGGAGCACAGTGGTTCTCAATGATAGACCTCAGATCAGGCTATCATCAGCTCAGATATCGAGATGAGGATGTGCATAAGACGGCCTTCAGGTGACGGTACGACCCTTATAAGTTCTTAGTTATGACCTTCTGCATAACCAATGCTCTAGAAGTGTTCATGTGTCTCATTAAAAAGATCTTATAGCCTTACCTTAGTAGTTTTTTCATGGTCTTCATCGATGACATTCTCATTTACTCGACTACTAAGGAGGAGCATGCCTACCATTTGCAAGTAGTACTGGATACACTCCTAGAGGACTAGCTTTAAGTAATGCTCTCAGAGTGCCAGTTTTGGAGTCAAGAGGTTCACTTTTTGGGACACGTTATCTCAGAGGTAGGATTTGTAGTGGATCCCGCGAAGATTGAGGCGGTACTTGCTTGGGAGCCACCTAGGAGTGTGACGGAGGTATGGAGATTCCTGGGATTAGCTAGACACTTTTGGACATTCGTTCCATACTTCTCCAATGTTTCAGCACCACTATCAACTTTAACGAAGAAGGGGAATCCCTTCTTGTGGATGAAGAGATGCCAAAAAAGCTTATAGGAGCTGAGGCAGAGGCTGACTAGTGCCCCCCAACTTGAGGCTTCCAGAGGAGGGTGTATATAAAGACACATACTTTACATAATTTGTTAATACTTCAAAATTGAAGCACACTTATTACAACATATGAAAAAACCACAAAGGACCGTATAGGTATAGTGTCTTTAGAAACTGCGAAACATAAACAACTGGTTCATAAATCTTCTACAGTGTCTCCCATTTATTTCATCATATCTAGGGTCACTTTTAGCATATTCTACTTAATATCCATCTTCCTGACCTGTGGAAAAGAAAACATAAAAGGGTGAGCTCAAATGCTCAGCAAGGGAAAATAAAGGAAATAAAAATTATATCATATTTTTTGAAAATCATAACCTGCAAAGGAGATCATAATATCTTAACATGGAACAAATCATAGAAGTGAAAATGAGATCCCCATAATCATAACATGAAACTTGAAACTTTGTGGCATGAACACATAATCATGGAAAATCATTTATTGTTAGTCATGACTCATTTCCAAGACTATCTTAGTGGACAAAGTCCCTTTCTGAACCGAGTCACCCTCGTTCCAGTACGGTTTCACTGAACTGGTATAACCTACCGTTCCAGCCATGTCTATCTCATGAGATATAAAATCTTTACCCAATGCATTGGAGGGAGATATAGGTCCCACCCATCTCATAATGATACCATTCTTATGTGTGCCACAAAATCATAAATCATACATCATTTCATAACCCATGTAGTAAAAATGGGATTCGTAAAGATCGTGACATCATGAAACAATTCATATAAGATAAAGGAATTCATAAAAATAATTCCATCACAACATAACCAAATCAATGTAATAATAGGGATAGAAACAGAACCCTATGTTATCTTAGATGGAAAATAATTTTGATAAAACACTTGAAATGAATTCTTGAGGAAAATATCCTTTCTTCTTCAAAATCAATTTCTTTTCACAAAACGTCATGCAATTTTAAAAGAAAGAGATTTTATTGAAAATAGTCATGAAATATTTTGGAGGATGCTTCATGCAAATAAGGCTTTATAAAACCGTAAAAATCCGTTCGTTCCGTATAAGTTAAAAAAAACATTCTTCTCGTACTTTTATCGGAAAAGTCAAAAAGTATCTTGTATGAAAACGACAAAAGATTCCTTTCAAATCTTTTAAAAAAAACTCACCGAAGGGTAAAATTGGATATAAACTATTGTAGAAGGATTTAAATATTACATATTGAGGAATCATGGATGTGGATGATAAAATACACCCCAGTAATTACCAAAGTAAAAACAATCTCGGATAAAAGTGAGATTGTGATATTTCCCTTACCTTAGGTCCGATTTGCTTTCTACGTGTCCGAAGCTCCTGTATAATGGTTTAAATAATGTTATTGACTTATTCCAGAATCATACATATTGATATGATATCATATATGGCCATATTTTTAGCTTCTTGTTAGTAGTATTTCATTGTTACTTGCTACTCGGGTCTTTATTGCCTTTTGTTCTTATGCGTGTTTTGCCGAATAAATTATTATTCTTTTTTTAAGTTTATACATACCTTATATCCAGAATGGTATTAGTGTAACATATATCATATTTATTCATTCAATTCGTTTATATAATTACTATGTAATGATGATCATGTAGAACGAGTCGCATCACATCGTGGAGACGGTATTCCGTACGTACGCACCAGTGATGATATCGTTCCTATGATCGTGGAATTGTATTGGATTATATATATATTATTTAAGTATCAATATTACTTTACAATAATCATAAATAGTTGCTCATTACACCATTATACCCATCCTTGTAAGGTGGTGGTGGAAAATAGATTACACCACGGCGTGGAGACGGAATTCCGTACGTACCCACGCGCGGTGATTTCATTTTTCCGTAGGATGGATAGAAGGTGAATTAGGGTGGTTTCATATTTATAATAACATATCAGTATGTAAGTAATAATTATGTTATTACTTTATCATGAAACAACTAAAGAAGAAGAAGTTGAAGAAGAAAGGAATTGAAAAGATCGGTAATGGATATTACCTCTTCTTTGGAACGCCTCTTTGAATCCTCCACTTAGGGAACTAAGATTGGTCTTTGAAGAATACCAAGACCTCTAGGATTATTATAGGGAAGTGGAGAGGAGAAAATGGAAGGGGTTGGCCGAGCTTGAGTGTTCAAATTGGTATGACGAGGAGGGGGAGGAGGTTCCCTTTTATAGGGGAGGAGAGGGGCATCTTAGGAATATCTCAAAATATTATTTTATATTAAAGTCAAAATCGGTTTATAATGGTTCCATAGGGTCTTATTTAGAGGCTAAAGTGGGGATGGGTCTAAATCCTATCAACCAATAGGATTTAGACAAGTTTAGGGTATTATTTTAACCTTATCAATTAGATTTAACTCTAAGTTAAATAATTTAACTTTTACCATGCCTTTTTGTTTTGTTACACTATATGGTTAATACACTTACCATAACATGCCAAACGAACCCAAAATTGTTTATTATTAATATATATATCCTTATCTAAGTCATTTGGCCTAACCTTAGATTTTTAGGAACAAAATAACAATTAATAATATAATATTTGATTTAAAAACTATTGTGTGTCAATTTTGACACTATTTGATATATGATTTTTGTGAAAGTCATAACAGAATTATATGTTCGAAACAAGTTTGATAAATCAACACTAATATATCATAGTAACCTATAAAATTAGTGTAATTCATAAAAAGTCTCAAATTACATTTATTTGAGCATTTATAACATCAATTATTTTAACATTTCCTTAAAAGTGTAATTACTGCATCATCGTTGTGTCATAAATAAATTACATTATTTAATGTCTAAAAATTATAAATAAAATACCATTATGTAGGAAATCTATTTATCTTTCTAATGAATATTTATAGTCGAATTTATCTTATGTATAACCCCATATTAAAAATGTTTTAGTTATTCAACATTGATTTTAACTATTTTAACTATTCATTAAATAAAATAATATTAAATGTCATAATCTAATCCAAGTGGACCTAAATGGTCATATTATATTCATAAGGTTGTTTTTGGTCGAATTACACTTATCCAATAGAATTAGGACATGTGTTAGGGTAATAGTAATATCATATTTACCCATAGTTACCCTATTTACTATTAACCGTGGTAAAAAAAGTAAAAAGTTACTATTCACCAAAAATTATTTTCATCTCATTGAAGCACATTTTAGTCTTTGATATTAACCGTGTCTGTCGGATTTTCGAAATTCCATTCATAGAAGCGGTAAAATTAAGTTTTATGCAAAAATTCAGTTTTTAACCTACCACTTAGTGGTTTCACTATTCATCAAAAATTGAAAGTTTTCAGAAAAATACCAAAATTTCACCCTAGCCTAATTTCGATATTCCGAATCCAAAAATGAAGTCCATTTTGAAAAATAAAATTTATTAAATTTAAAAAAGTGGTTTTTACTATTCATAACGGCTAGTTTTAATAATATTGTAATAGCATATCGTTGTTTAGTGAAACTAGGGATTGCGTACGACGCAAGCTATCGAGGAAGCTCACGATTTCGTGTAAAGAATGCCAAGAAAGTGTTGTGTAGAAAATGATTCCTTTGATGATTTATATAACATAAAAGTCTCGGGTGTTACATTCTACCCCCCCTAAAAAGAATTTCGCCCTCGAAATTCGTCACTTTGTAACAAACAGATGAGGGTACTTCTCCCTCATCATATCCTCAAGCTCCCATATAGCTTCTTCAAGTTGGTGGTTCCTCCATAAAACTTTCACCAATCGAGTGGTCTTGTTTCATAGGACTTTTTCGCTACGATCCAGAATCTCTATCGGTTGTTCTTCATAAGAAAGATCTTGCTCCAGCGGTACAACTTCTGAGCTGAGTACATGTGAAGGATCATGTATGTACTTTATCAGGAGAGATACATGGAACACATCGTGAACTTGAGAGAGATTCGGTGGAAGCGCCAATCGGTAAGTAACCTTCCCAACACGATCCATTATTTCGAAAGGACCGATATATCTAGGGCTCAACTTCCCCTTCTTTCCAAATCTCATTACCCTCTTCCAGGGAGATATTCGTAAGAACACATTATCACCCACTTCAAACTCTAGGTATTTTCTTCGGTTGTCGGCATAACTTTTCTGTTGACTCTGAGATTCCCTTATGTGTTGTTGAATAGATCTGACCTTTTCTGCCATTTCATCAACGAGATCAGGTCCTAATAGCTTTCTTTCCCCAACTTCATCCCAGTAAGTTGGAGTCCTGCATTTCTGTCCATAGAGAGCTTCATAAGGAGCCATCTGAATACTGGAGTGAAAGCTATTATTATAAGAAAATTCCACCCAAGGTAGGTGTTGATCCCAACCGCCTTTGAAATCAATGGAGCAAGCTCTCAACATATCTTATAGGGTTTGAATTGTTCTCTCAGACTGACTGTCTGTATGAGGATGATAAGCAGTGCTGAAACTCAACTCTGTATCCAGACTATGCTGAAGACTTTGCCAGAACTTTGAGGTAAATCTCGGATCCCTATCAGATATAATAGAAAGTGGTACTCCATGAAATCTTACCACTTCCTTTACATATATCATGGCAAGCTGATCTAGAGAGAAATCCTCTCTAATAGCAATGAAGTGTGCAGACTTTGTAAGACGATCAACTATGACCCAGATACCATTATTGCCTTTGGATGTTTTAGGAAGTCCTGTGACAAAGTCCATAGTGATGTTTTCCCATTTCCATTCAGGTATGGGTAATGGTTGTAACATCCCCTTAGACTTCTGTCTCTCAGCTTTAACTTGTTGACAAACCAAGCATCGAGAGACATATTTAGAAACATCTCTTTTCATGCCATCCCACCAGAAGTACTCTTTCAGGTCCCTATACATCTTCGTGCTTCCAGGATGAATAGAGAATGAAGAACTATGAGCCTCATCCAGCAGCTCCTTCTTTAATTCGGGGATGGGAGGAACACAAACCCGATTCCTGAACTTTATTATCCCATCACAATCAAGGTTGAATTCAGGAACATTTCTCACCTTCTTTTGTAACTCTACATCTTCTTTCTGTGCCTCTTTAATCTTCACATGTATAGATGGTTGAACATTCATTTGAGAAAGATAATATTTTTCCTCTTCCATTATAATTCCAAGATCCATCCTTTGTAAATCCATATATATTGGATCTTTTGTGATCCTCATCATGGATAAACTAGCATGGTCTTGTCGACTTAATGCATCTGCCACCTTGTTTGCTTTCCCAGGGTGGTAATGGATTGAGCAGTCATAATCCTTAATCAGCTCCAACCATCTTCTTTGACGCATATTCAGCTCCTTTTGTGTGAAAATATACTTTAAACTTTTATGATCAGTATAAATATCACACCTTTCACCATAAAGGTAATGCCTCCAAATCTTTAATGCAAAGATTACCGCAGCCAACTCCAAATCATGTGTTGGGTAATTTTGCTCATGGATTTTCAACTGTCGTGAGGCATAAGCTATCACCATATCATTTTGCATAAGAACACACCCCAATCCCTTCTTGGATGCATCACTGTAGATCACAAACCTTTCTCCACTACAAGGCATTGTGAGCACAAGTGCACTGGATAACCTTCTTTTCAACTCCTTGAAATTCTCTTCACATTCCTCTATCCAAACAAACTTTACTCCTTTCCGAGTCAACTTGGTGAGTGGATTAGATAATCGTGAAAAATCTTTTACAAAACATCGATAATATCCAGCCAAACCAAGAAAACATCAGATCTCAGTTACTGTTGTTGGTCTCGACCATCTTTCGATAACCTCTGTTTTTGCTGGATCCACAGATATCCCCTCTTTTGAGATTATGTGACCCAAAAATGAAACTTTTTTAAGCCAAAATTCACACTTGGTAAATTTGGCATAAAGCTTCTCCTTTCTCAGGGTCTTCAATATAATTCTCAAGTGATCTTCATGCTCTTCCTTGCTCTTTGAATAGACAAGAATATCTTCTATAAAGTCTACCACAAATTGATCAAGATATTCTTTAAAGACTCTATTCATTAGATCCATGAAGATAGCAGGGGCATTAGTAAGACCAAATGGCATCACTATAAATTCATAGTGTCCATACCTTGTACGGAAAGCCGTCTTTGGTATATCCTCCCTTTTGACCCTTAATTGATGATACCCTGAACGAAGATCAATCTTGGAAAAGTATTGAGCTCCACGTAGTTGGTCAAATAAGTCATCAATGCGTGGGAGAGGATATTTGTTCTTGATAGTGATCTTGTTATGTTCTCAATAATCAATGTAGAGTCTCATTGATCTGTCTTTCTTCTTAAAAAATAGAACAGGTGCTCCCCAAGGTGACGCACTAGGGCGTATGAATCCCTTATCAAGATTCTCTTGGAGTTTCTTCTTCAATTCCTGCAACTCAATTAGGGCCATTCTATAAGGTGTCATTGAAATAGGCAAAGCACCCGGTACAAGTTCTATTGAAAACTCAACATCAAGATTTGGTGGAAGACCCGGTAATTCCTCCGGAAAGACATCATCAAACTCCCATACAATGGGCATATTCTTAATCGTAAGTTTCTCACCAACCATTTGAGATAAATAACCTTCATTTAGTAGAATCAAGACCCATAAGATGGAAGAAATTTCCACTGGAAGGTAATGTTCGTCCTTGCATCGATAGACGATCGTAGATTGATCTGGAATATGAAATGTGACTTCCCTTCTTTGGCAATTGATATGAGATCCATGTAGAGAAAGTCAATCCATGCCAAGAATCACATCAAATTCCACTAAAGGAAGGATCACAAGATTTTCAGGAAGCACTTTCCCACAAACTTCGATCAGAGAAGAATTATAAACATTTGATGCGACTGTTGTGCCATTAGGCGTTGTCACAGCTAACTCAACATATAATTGTTGAGGTAATACGGTGATACCCTTAGAAAATTTTTCAGAAATAAAAGAGTGGATGGATCCAGAATCAAATAAAACATTTTCTACTTTAGAGTGGATGGTAAGTGTACCTTTCACCACTTCGTTATCGTACTCCACATCGCTGATAGAAATTTCATGTGACATTCCTTTGTCTTTAGCCTAAGGATTTTGTTGACGTCGACCATCATCATCAACCCTTGGATTTGGGCATTGATTGGCATAATGCCCCATCTCCTTGCACTTGAAACATTGAAGTGTAGTAGGTTTATTCTGTGTATCCCTTCCTTTGTTTGCATCATTATACATCTTTTTCCCATTATCGCAGCATTCAAATGCCCGATGACCTTTCTTTCCACATTTGAAACATTTACTTGTCCCTTTAAGACAACTCCCTCCATGTTTCTTTCCACACTTTGAGCATAAGGGAAAGCTCATCTTCTTTTCAGTGTGCTCTTTAGATTTTCCTTTGAATTCCATTTTCCTCTTCTTATCAAACCCATATGACTGATGGGTTACTCCAATCTCCATCTCGACTTTGAGAGCACATCGAACGATTTCCTCGTAGCTATTGAAGTCCCTTATGGCTAACGTCTTTCGAAGACTTGGTTTGAAGCCACTAAAGAATTGATCAATCTTACACTCAGGTTGGATAATAGTACCAGAAGCCTACCTTGATAGTCTTGTAAAATTTGCGTCATAGGTACCAATAGATTCATCATCCCTTTGCTTCAGTTCAAGAAACTCTTTCTCCATCTTTGTTCAGAGAATACGAGGGAAGTACTTATTGAAAAATAAGTTCTTGAACTCGTCCCATTCCATAGACTCAATTTCATCCCTTTGCCTCGTATTCTTAATAAGATTCCACCATTGATCAGCATCTCCTTCCAAACGATACACTGCTAGGATGAATTTATCATGTTCAGAACATTGAAGAACTGAAAATATCTTTTCAGTAGTATTAATCCATTGTTCAGCAATAAATGGATCAGTAGACCTGCTGAAAGATGGTGGATGCTGCCTCATGAAGGATTGAACAGAATGTTGCTCCTTCCTTTGCTCGTTTGGAAGTCCTGCATGATTCATAGCTTGAGAAAGTTGTGTGAGCATGGCTACAAGATTTTGCATTCTAGCTCCCATATCGTTTGGTTGCTCAGGGGGACAATCATTGCATTGTCCATCGCATTCCGCATTAACACGGTTCTTTCGGGTTCCATCCATTTACTAAAACCAAGAAGAATAGTGTGAGAAACACTAATTATAATAGGAAAACCACATAATTCAAGAATAAAATTTTCACACTTAAGGTCTTATCCTAGGTTATTCATGGCCATTTCTAAAACACTAATATTTTTTTCTATTATTAGACTTATCCTTAGGGTTCTTACTAAGGCTTTCACATCCTAGTTTCCAAAGGTTGACTATAAATTTCCTCTGATACCAACTATAACGACCCATACTTTACATACATTGTTAATACTTCAAAATTGAAGCCCACTTATTACAACATATGACAAAACCACAAAGGACTGTATAGGTATAGTGTCTTTAGAAACTGGGAAACATAAACAACTGGTTCATAAATCTTCTATAGTGTCTCCCATTTATTTCATAATATCTAGGGTCCCTTTTAGCATATTCTACTTAATATCCATCTTCCTGACCTGGGGAAAAGAAAACATAAAAGGGTGAGCTCAAATGCTCAGCAAGGGAAAATAAAGGAAATAAAAATCATATCATATCTTTTTGAAAATCAAAACCTACAAAAGAGATCATAATATCTTAACATGGAACAAATCATTGAAGTGAAAATAAGATCCCCATAATCATAACATGAAACATGAAACTTTGTGGCATGCACACATAATCAGGGAAAATCATTTCTTGTTAGTCATGACTCATTGTCAAGACTATCTTAGTGGACAAAGTCCCTTTCTGAACCGAGTCACCCTCATTCTAGTCCTGTTTCACTGAACCGGTATAACCTACCGTTCCAGCCATGTCTATCTCATGAGATATAAAATCATTACCAAATGTATTGGAGGGAGATATAGGTCCCACCCATCTCATAATTATACCATTTTTATGTGTGCCACAAAATCATAAATCATACATCATTTCATAACCCATGTAGTAAAAATGGGATTCGTAAACATCGTGACATCATAAAACAATTCATATAAGATAAAGGAATTCATAAAAATAATTCCATCACAACATAACCAAATCAATGTAATAATAGGGATAGAAACAGAACCCTATGTTATCTTAGATGGAAAATAATTTTGATAAAACACTTGAAATGAATTCTTGAGGAAAATATCCTTTCTTCTTCAAAATCAATTTATTTTCACAAAACGTCATGCAATTTTAAAAGAAAGAGATTTTATTGAAAATAGTCATGAAATCTTTTGGAGGAAGCTTCATGAAAATAAGGCTTTATAAAACTGTAAAAATCCGTTCGTGCCGTATAAGTTAAAAAAACATTCTTCTCGTAATTTTGTCGGAAAAGTCAAAAAGTACCTTGTACGAAAACGACAAAACATTCCTTTCATATCTTTTACAAAAAACTCACCGAAGGGTAAAATTGGATATAAACTATTGTAGAAGGATATAAATATTACATATTGAGGAAACATGGATGTGGATGATAAAATACACCCCAGTAATTACCAAAGTAAAAACAATCTCGGATAAAAGTGAGATTGTGATATTTCCCTTACCTTAGATCCGATTTGCTTTGTACGTGTCCGAAGCTCCTGTATAATGGTTTAAATAATGTTATTTACTTATTCCAGAATCATACATATTTATATGATATCATATATGGTCATATTCTTAGCTTCTTGTTAGTAATATTTCATTGTTACTTGTTACTCGGGTCTTTATTGCCTTTTGTTCTTATGCGTGTTTTGCTGAATAAATTCTTATTCTTATTTATGGTTATAGATACCTTATATCCAGAATGGTATTAGTGTAACATATATCATATTTATTCATTCAATTCATTTATATAATTACTATGTAATGATGATCATGTAGAACGAGTCGCATCACATCGTGGAGACGGTATTCCGTACGTACGCACGAGTGATGATATCGTTCCTATGATCGTGGAATTGTATTGGAGTATATATATATTATTTCAGTATCAATATTAACTTATAATGATCATAAATAGTTACTCATTACACCATTATACCCATCCTTGTAAGGTGGTGGTGGAAAATAGATTACATCACGGCGTGGAGACGGTATTCCGTACGTACGCACGCGCGGTGATTTCATTTTTCCGTAGGATGGATAGAAGGTGAATTAGGGTTGTTTCATATTTATAATAACATATCAGTATTTAATTAATACTTATGTTATTACTTTATCATGAAACAACTAAAGAAGAAGAAGTTGAAGAAGAAAGAAATTGAAAAGATCAGTAATGGATATTACCTCTTCTTTGGAACGCCTCTTTGAATCCTCCACTTAGGGAACTAAGATTGGTCTTTGAAGAAGACCAGGACCTCTAGGATTATTCTAGGGAAGTTTAGAAGAGAAAATGGCAGGGGTTGGCCGAGCTTGAGTGCTCAAATTGGTGTGAGGAGGAGGGGGAGGAGGTGCCCTTTTATAAGGGAGGAGAGGGGCACCTTAGGAATATCTCAATATATTATTTTATATTAAAGTCAAAACCGGTTTATAATGGTTCCAAAGGGTCTTATTTCGAAGATAAAGTGGGGATGGGTCGAAATACTATCAACCAATAGGATTTAGACAAGTTTAGGGTATTATTTTAACCTTATCAATTAGATTAAACTCTAAGTTAAATAATTTAACTTTTACCATGTCTTTTTGTTTTCTTACACTATATGGTTAATACACTTACCATAACATGCCAAACGGACCCCAAATTGTTTATTATTAATATATATATCCTTATCTAAGTCATTTAGCCGATCCTTAGATTTTTAGGAATAAAATAACAATTAATAATATAATATTTGATTTAAAAACTATTGTGTGTCAATTTTGACACTATTTGATATATGATTTTTGTGAAAGTCATAACAGAATTATATGTTCGAACCAAGTTGATTAAATCAACACTAATATATCATAGTAACCTAGAAAATTAATTTAATTCATAAAAAGTCTAAAATTACATTTATTTGAGCATTTATAACATTAATTATGTTAACATTTCCTTAAAAGGGTAATTACTGCATCATCGTTGCGTCATAAATAAATTACATTATTTAATGTTTAAAAATTATAAATAAAATACCATTATATATGAAATCTTTTTAGCTTTCTAATGAATATTTATAGTCGAATTTATCATATGTATTACCCCATATTAAAAATGTTTAAGTTATTAAACATTGATTTTAACTATTATAACTATTCATTAAATAAAATAATATTAAATGTCAAAATCTAATCCAAGTGGACCTAAATGGTCATATTATATTCCTAAGGTTGTTTTTGGTCGAATTAAACTTATCCAATAGAATTAGAACATGTGTTAGGGTAATAGTAATATCATATTTACCCTTAGTTACCCTATTTACTATTAACCGTGGTAAAAAAAGTAAAAAGTTACTATTCACCAAAAATTATTTTCATCTCATTGAACCACATTTTAGTCCTTGATATTAACTGTGTTTGTCGGATTTTAGAAATTCCATTCACAGAAGCGGTAAAATTAAGTTTTATGCAAAAATTCAGTTTTTAACCTACCACTTAGTGGTTTCACTATTCATCAAAAATTGAAAGTTTTCAGAAAAATACCAAAATTTCACCCTAGGCTAATTTCGATATTCTGAATCCAAAAACGAAGTCCATTTTGAAAAATAAAATTTATAAAATTTCAAAAAGTTGTTTTTACTATTCATAACGGCTAGTTTTAATAATATTTTAATAGCATATCGTTGTTTAGTAAAACTAGGTATTGCGTACGACGCAAGCTATCGAGGAAGCTCGTGATTTCATGTAAAACAAGCCAAGAAAGTGTTGTGTAGAAAAAGATTCCTTTGATGATTTATATAACATAAAAGTCTCGGGTGTTACAGTGTAGGGTACGTAGTTTACTGTGATGCATCCGGGACCATACTTGGGTGTGTCATGATTCAGGAGTGAGCATTGATCCCATATGGTTCTCAGTAGCTGAGACATCATGCGCAGAACTATGCTACCCATGACCTGGAGTTAGCAGCAGTGGTCTTCTACATGAACATTTTGCAACACTGTCTGATGTGAATGAATTTTACTATATACTCTGATCACAAAAGTCTCATGTATATCTTTTCTCAAAAACACCTGATCCGGAGACAGTGGCGATGTCTTGAGTTCCTGCAAGACTATGACTTTGAGATTGTCTATAATCCGAGGAAGGGAAATGTTGTAGAAGATGATCTCATTAGTATGACTGGTATACAACTTATAGGAGAGGCGACAGAGCAGCTATTTGCCTTATAGATATCCTTTGTGGATAGGGATGAAGTATCTTTTCTATATTCTCTCACAGTCACTCCTCGAATTAAGTAGTGAGTCAGCGAGGCGCATCATGGGGACGTTGACTATGAGACATGATGTGCTTAGATATCCACAAGGCAGGCACTTGATGGATTTTATGAAGGTGGGGAGCACGTCCTTCTCTTCAGAGGACATACCATGGTATCAGTAGCACTTCAAGAATAAGTTTTGAGGGATTTCCACAATTCCCCATTAGCGGTACATCCAGTGGTGGCAAAGATGTATCAGGACCTTCGACGACAGTTCTGGTGGATGTGTATAAAGAAGGCAGTAGCGGATTTTGCCTCACAAGGCCTCACTTTTTAGCTAGTGAAGGCAGAGAACTACGTACTAGCAGGCTTCATTGATCCCTTAGAGGTCCTAGAGTGGATGTGGGATGGGATATCTATGGACTTCATGACGGGTCTTCCATGTCATGCAGGAGTCAAGATTTGATATGGGTGATCGTTGACCGACTCACCACGTCGGCCCACTTCCTGCCAATCAGAGTACATGGCTCAGTAGAGAGCTTGGGACGCCTCTATGTGCAGACGATTGCGCGTTTACCTAGAGTACCTTCTTCTATTTTCTCATATTGTGACACACTGTTCACTTCCTAGCTATGGAATGAGTTTTAAGAGGCTTTCGGGACACAACTATGTCTAAGCTCCGCCTTCCATCCTTTGACGGATGGCCCGACTAAGAGGATCATTTATACTCTTGAGGACATGTTCCATGCATGTGTCCTCAACTTTGGTCATAGCTAGGAGGATCACTTGCCTTCGGTGGAGTTATCCTACAACAACGGCTACCAGTCCACCATCGATATGGCACCTTTTGAGGCCTTGTATCGTCAAACTTGCAGATCGCCGCTATATTGGACAAACCCAGTGGAGTCAGCACTAGTGGTACCATAGGTGGTAAGGGCTACCACTGAGAAGGTTCATATTATCCAGAAGAAGATGAAGACTACATTGTGCAGGAAGAACTCGTATGTCGACAGGAGATAGAGAACTCTAGAGTTCAGGGATGGTGACCATGTCTTCCTATAGGTCTCTCCTCGACGAGGTCTATGAAGATTTGGCTGAGGTGGAAAGTTATCTCCATGGTTCATCGGACCATTCCAGGTCCACAACACAATAGGCGAGTTATCTTACAACCAAACTCTTCCACCTCAGTTGCACCGGGTGCACGACGTCTTCCATGTATCTCAGCTGAGGAGATAAGTGCTCCACCCTTCCCATATCATCGACCATGGAGATCTAGACATTGATTATGGGGAGACATTCATGGAAGTTCCATTGGATATTGAGGATCGATAAGAGAAGGTCCTATGAGGATGGTCGATACCTCGGGTGCACGTTCGCTGGCAGCACGGGAACCTCCAAGAGAGCACATGGGAGAGGGAGGCTCAGATGCGTGCTCAGTACCCCCATATGATCCTTTAGTTTGAGTTGTAGATTATGGGGATGTAAATTCAAAAGGTGGGAGAATGTAAAGACCCTTAATTTCAGTGGATTTATTTTAATTACATGGGAATTTTATGAGTCCACAATTTCTGACGGCGCCTGATTCTGAGGCCAAGTGTGCTCGAAATCAATTTCTGATGTTTTTTTCGGGTACGTTCAGTAAATGTACGAGCAGGGTTTTATATCTTTTGAAACTGTTCTCAGTTTTGAAATCCAAGGAAATCGTTGAACTTCCATCATCCATGATTTCATAATGAGACCTTCACCGTAGTTGCGTTCTAATGAGAATGGGAGTCATTTTTTGGGGTTTTTAATTAAATTGAATAAAAATAAATTGTTAACTTTATTTTTATTGGTGTTGGTTAAAAGCTCTCAGAGGTGGTTAGGGGTGGGTGTCACCACACAATTACCACCCATGAAAGGTTATGGAGGTGGGGCCCAACCGCACATTTCTTCACTTGGGAGGAGATTCTAGGGTGGGGACCACCCGAGGGTTGTAACCCCTTGGAACCCCCCATTTTAGTGGAGAGCCTCTTCACCTTAACCCTTTAATTTTTTGATCCAATACCAACCATTAATTATATGAGTTGTTTAATTTTATTAAACAGTTCAATTTGAATGGTTTTGCGAACAAATAATAGACAACTTCATCTATTATTTTTTGTTGGCATCTTGGTGGAGCTTTGGGGAGGGAAATAATTCACCTTCAAAGAACGCTTCATCATCGCAATGAAGAACACCCCTTCCACCGAAAAACGATGAGCATCGTCTTCGATCCTCAAATGTGCCAAACGAGAAGAATACAACCACAAAGAATGCTGACATTATCTTCAGCTTCATCTTTTCCGAACTCTCTTTCCCGTGACTTTTTCAACGATCATCACACGATGTAGGGGTTTGAGTTGAATTCTTATTCTTGTTCTTTGTCATTCAAACCTTGGAATATTTTATGCTGATTGATATCAATGTAATGAGGAGGGCTCAGTCTGCATGAACATGGCTCGTCCCTCCCTCTATGATTGGTCATGTTCGTTGACGATGACAGTGGCGCAACTGCACCGTTGGAAGGAAGAACGGTGAAGGAGCAACACGACCGCCAATGAGCCGGCCACAGAAGAAGTCAGTGATGCAAGGGAAACCGAGCCACCAGAGGGGCATAGTGTTGTCACGCCGAGCAGAAAACCGAGCCGCGGCCAGGTGGGCCGCTCCAGTCCGAAGAGGGTTGACTTCGTACCACCATGATGTGACCAGCAGAGGGCCGCAGCCAGTGCGGGCGGTGGCGAAGGGTCGTGGCACCATCGCGCCTCATCGAGGTGTGGAGCGGCCGGCTGCTCAGGCCATCCGGGAGTTGTGGGACCCCGTTGGGTCCCACGAGTGTCGGAATGGCACCACAAGGTGCTAGGATCAGCTCACAACTGAATGGAAGATCCATTCGGGAGCCAAGGGGGCACGCACCTCCCACCCCCGAGCAAGGCTAGGGCAGGCCGTTGGGCCTCCTTAGGCTGGCCAACGCTTGGTTAGGCCACCCTCAGCCTGGCGGCCCTCGGGCCAGGCCTCCCTTCAGTCGGGCCACCATTGGCTAGGCCGCCCTCAGGCCTGGCCACCTCCTTGGACCGGGCCGCCTACTCGGACCATGTCGGATGCCGATCTGGACCGGGATGGACCGGGCCGCTCCAACTAGGTCGGACCGGACCCACTTTGTCTAGTTTATACCTTTTTCCCATATCGTGGGATACGGGTGTCCGATCAACGAACCGTTTGTGGCGATGAAAATCTTAGATAGATACAATTATATTGGAATACCCAAAATAAGGTTTGGACATAGTTGGAGTACAACCAGGTTGGTTTGAACTTAAAACCTAACTAGGCCCCTGAGACAGAAATGCCAATAACTTAAAGATCGGGCATCCGATTGACGCACCATCAGTCACGTTAGAACCCTTACGACATGGAGGTCCTTTGGGTTAATCCTTTTATGGAGTTTAGTGGCAGTCAAGGTATGACTTATATCTCGAGGTCAGATTCTACGGAACTTGAGCGCACCGAGTTCAAGGAATCCAGTGCCATACAGTGAGGTGGAGGTTGGAGACAGATATTATGGAGGTCAATGCTCAACGATCCAGTTTGGGTCAGCAAATACTGATCATTTGGGTCAGATATTATGTGGGTCAGCACTCAGCGACTCTGTGTGGGTCAGCGCATACCGATCTTGTGTGGGTTAGATCTTGTGTGGGTCATTACGGGGGTTAGTACCTATCGATCCTGTGAGGGTTGGACTCCGTATGGTCAGAAGCAGTTCTTATTGACTGAATAAGATGATCTAGTTTCATGACTAATCATATGTACTTCTATAAATCTTCGTAGCACATCACGACATGAGGACTTCTCTAACAATCATGGTTTCGATAATGAAAATATTGTTTTGAGTGGAGTCAATGACTTTCATGTTTTCCTCATGATGGATATGGGTTAATAAATAACATAGGTATATGTATGGTCATTTACCTAAGTAAGGGTTATCCATTGAATACATACTTTGTGGTTATCCTTGTTGTATTTAGAGAGACCTTGAGGGTCTCGGGGTCCCTAATGAGTATCATAATAATCTCCCCTACATGAGCTATGCCTGCACCTCGTTGTGGTGGTTGTAGATGATAGAAGATGCTGATCGGGGCAGAGAGTAGCAGGACTAGACGGTACCCGGAGATGAAACACTTGGCGTGATGGTACACGAAGCATTTGGACGGACGTGGAGTGATGTGAAGTCCATTAGTACCTACCCTTTAGGTGGGAATCCCAAAGGAGGACCCTGTATCTGCTTTACTTCTTTTCATCAGTTGTAATAGCATTTCAGTTGTATTGTACTTTACTGTTGGGCTTGTATTTCTGTCTCCCTTTACATTCAGTACCCTCTTTTGTATACAGTTTTATTTAGTGTTTTACTTCCTATTGCATACTCTGTTGTGTTTGTTTTTTGTTTTAAAGGCGATGCCTTCCTAGAATAGTGATTTACTCATTTGGTTCTCATCGCCATCCCCTATCCTATGGAAGGCGGGCTTGGGGTAGTCATGATACTGGCCCCGGGGGACAGGTCATGATAATGATAATGTTTTTTATGATCCTTGTAAATTATAATGTGAGGTCACCCAACATTATAATGATGTCCAATATTATTTGATTGAGTTCACCATATGATTTTGATTTGTAAGGAATCTATAACATAATATTTAATAAGGCTTAATTGAACTCAATATTTAAATTAAATTATTGTCTTTTGGATGTTAAATCTCTTGAATTTCTTCGCTGATTATCATAATTAAATTTTTTTATTCACATTTTCCATTAATAAAATTATATATTGTCCTATATAATTAAAATATCATTCTTATTCAAAAAATTATCAAATTTATAAATACATAAAAAAAATTATAACACTCAAAATAGAACCATATAATTACGAAATAAATTGTATGTGAAATTCTATTCATTTAAATAATTTAAAACCATGAAATTAAAATTATACCCAATTATATATATATATATATAACTATTCATGTAACTCACCAAATTTTATTTTCAGCACGAGACAGAATTGATTTAGAGATTATAATATATTTCCAAAGTTTCTATTTTTTAAAATAAATTTATATAGTATAATGAAGGAATATTACAAGGATAATAAATCGGGAATGGTTATATCCTAAACCAATGAAATCAATATTTATAGATGTATTGATGGATTTGAGATAAAAAAATCATGAAAATAAATATGTAGAACATTAGCATAGTGGATAATAAAAAATTATACTTTTTGATTTGAGGAAACATTTCTATATGAAGAAGAAAACAAAAATTGGTTTCAGTGGTTTTGTAGTCCTAAAATAATGACATTATTTTCATATGGGATAAAATTGTTCATTAAAAAAATTAAAAAATATAATTAATACAAAATGGATAGTTCATATTAATATGACAATAGTCTATTTAGTTTTTATAGTCAATTATTTTTTATTGATTTAACTATCACTATGATTTACCTTAAAATAAAACATTTATAAAAAAGGGTCCAAAATACCATTTTTTATCACACTTAGGTTTTCCCTAAATTATAATAAATCACTCTAGGAAATAAGGACTAATATTTGTTATCAAAAATATCTACATACTAATAGAATATATTAATCTTAAATGAGAAAATAATCATAAACATTACATAATCAACTTCATATTATTAATCGATAATACCATAAAAAAGAACTCACTAATTTTAAAAAGGCCATTTTTAGTGTACTTGTAGTCTCAATGGATGTGAAAATCCATACTAAGCTAGATATATTATAACTTCTATAAAATATTAATATGAATATTTAACAACCATTTACGCATCTATCCACAATCCATGAGAAGGTATTCCCACATTACTATCATCCTAAAAAGATATATTCTACCTTATAGATCTATTTATCCTATGATGTTATTTATATTTTATTTAACTAATATTCCTTCCTTACTTTTATATCTATATCATAAAATTTAAGAGCATAACGGATTTAAAATATGTTGATTTTCCATTGTGTAACAAGAATTTTGTGGAATGAAAAATAATTTTATTTGAATAAGATCATTGATATGAAATAGGCCCTGGAACATTCTTGCATAATCTTAGTCACATAGTGAATATAAATAATTATATCATTGATCATGTTTTGAAAAAATAGCATGGTTTTATTTGTGATTTATTTTTTGTTTAAAATTTTTATTTTTCGTCTATATGACTCCACACAACATGGTTATTGTAACACGGTACATCATTCTCTTATCTTTATCATGTTAAATATTACATGGATTCAAGAGATATCCTTAAAACCCCATCATGAGTCAATGACTAGTTTCATAGAATGTTCCTCCTCCTCATCTCTATGAAAATGAATTTACTAGTATGTAAACATAGTTTTACACTTTTTAATCTTTTATTAGTGAAGATCACACTTATATACATATTGAAAGTGAATATTTATTTCAGAATGTGTTACTCTAATATACCTTTAATAAATTGAATTTAAATATAAATTAGCCTAATAAATTCCATGTTTATTGATTCGTATCAATATTGTATAATTATGATCATGGTCTACAATAGAACATCCCATTCTATTTTACTTAGTAATTGTTAAATATGGCACTATATTCATATATATCAAGAAGTGTGGAATTATTTTGTAATATGAATTAGTATTTCTTAAAGATCTATGGATTTATGTTATTCCAAATAAACCATTTTGTAATTCAGCATATCGTAATAAGATTAATGACACTTTTTTCTTAAAAAACATCCATAATTATCATCTTGATTTAATCTTTTTGATATTATCAAAAAAATTAATTATGTACTATTATTTCAAAAAATAAATAAAAAACTTGGGAATAATTTTATTAAAAATTTATAGTTATTATATTCCATAGCACATATAAATTTCTTTATTCCTATGAAAATCCAACATTGAATAATAATTTATCTATACTGTAATAAGGTTAACAATATCATTATCATATTTACATACATGTAGTAAAACATATTGATTTTAATATTACACCATTTATCAAATTCAAAAAAAATTAATGATACATTATGTATAAATCTAAATTCATGAGTTTTCACTTCTTCAACTCACATACCATTTATTAACATCATTGTCAGATATGATATAACTTATTATAAAATAAACTGATCTATTTCATGAAAACATTTTATTATATTTGTGTTACATATTAGAAATGTTATATCTATCTATAGGATTTAAATTAATCTTAATATCCACATTAAATTAAATATATAAAAACATATGGGGAAAATTTATTCAGGATTTAATAATTATTAGCATTATGATGGGTGGGTCAAAATGTAAAAATATAATAATTGTATGTTTGAAGGTGGGGGAGATAGAATATAGAGTATAATGAATATATTTTTATTTTACACATTAAATGTTTTTGTCAAATTCTTCTCATTCACTAGAGATCAGATCCAACTTTCTATTCATTTTCCCCACCGATTAAATCAAATTTCTATATTGTAAAATTGTAAAATTTAATAATTTCATTATTTATCGTTGTATATTTTTTCTAGTTGAATTAATGAAAGAATAATTCATTGAATGTTTTACATAATAAATAAAAAAACCTATAAATCACCACCATCATTGTCAAAATGTCACTCGTTGTAATATTTAGGATCATAAAGGAGAGATGGACTATTAAAATTGAATTTATTATTATCAAATTTCCCATTCATCTATTTTTATTAAAACTATTTAAAATATAATAATGTACAATAAATAAATATTTGAACCATATTCACTAAATATAAAGGAATGATATTCAATTTTAATTATTTTGATTAAAAAAATATAGCAGCAGCTTGATAACATGAATATACTAATGAATCTAATATAAAATCAAAAAATTATAAAGGATATGTTTTCATGTAGTGAAAATTGGACCTCTAATTTTTCTCCCTTTTTAAAAACTAATTGTCTCTAGGATTTTTCAAAGGGTTATACATATAGTGGGTTCGATGATCAACTATGCTTAAAATTACACAAATATTAGAAATCTAAAAATAATTCAATTAAAATTAATCATTTTTTGATTTAATAAACAATAATTTTTTATTATTCATTAATACCCTATAATTTAACAATAATGAAAGAAAAAATAATATATAATTTCTAAAATGTATCACTATAGAATGGAAATTCAAAATATATGATAATCATGTCAGGGAATCATGAATAATATTTATCTTACATATTGAATATTTTAAAATATTTGAAAAAATAATTATCAGATCAAAAATAATTTAAAGAAAACATCAAATTGAATTGAGTATGTAAGTTTCCACAATTTTCATCCATATATTTATTATTTTTGAAAAATATTAATCAAATTTTTTCATCTTGATAAAATATTCATTTTATATAATGATTCATATACGATCATTTAAGTGTAAAAATTGTAAATGGAGTCCAAGAATCCTTCCTCCAAAGATCAAATAATCATTCTTATCAAATGATTCATGGGCGTGTGTGGATTTCATAACTATTTTAAAAGGAAATCCATTAATGGAATTGATCTAAATAAATGATAATGAAACATAAATCATCATTATTTTACCTTGTTCCTTCCTGAAGCTTCTAGGTTTAGTTGAATTTATAGTTGGTAATTTCCCATGAAACGTATTGTATAATGAACAACAATTTTGAGATTTATATGATGAAAAAAATTATTTCAAACAAATTTAAATTGAGTAATAAATGATTGGACCACTATATGAATTAATAGATTCTCTTTTCATATATAATTTAGAATTATTATATTTAAATAAATGATTTCCTTCCATTTATTTTATTATCAATTGATGATAATAAAATGAGGACCTCTAATCATACCATTATTGTGTTATGGACAAATATATATTTTTTATTAAAAGGACACATTAATGGAAAAATTGTGAAACCAAAAAGTCCAACCATGCCGTCAAACACCATAACACATAATACAATTATCAAAGAACAGCTTAAACCCATTAGACTCAAAACCCTTAAATAATTTCCAGGATAGCATTGTAACCTTTTTGCAGGGAACATCATTGATGTCGTCTTCTACATGGGAATCTATCTTGTGCCACGTTCTCAAGAACTCCTCCTCCACAATATTCTTATTATTGAAACCTCTTACTAGGATTAGGTGTTGTTTGTCGATCCACTCTCGCTGCTCTTTGTTTGTGTCTACTCGGATCATCCTTCCATTAATCCTTCAATTCATACTTTCCTAATCCTCAGTAGAATCACATATGGTTAAAACAGTATCTACCATCTCTTCCTTAGATTATTAAATCATCTCTCAAGGCGATTCCCTAAGTTCAACCTCTCCTTCCGGCTCACCAGCCATCCCCTCTGCACCCTCAATTGTAAGAGCGAATTGAACCAAATGACTCTCGCTCCCCTCACTTGGTTTCTCCTTCTCTCTTATCGAGCCTAAATCCACCGGATCCCTCTCTTGAACCTCCTCCCCCTCCACAACCACATTTCCAAAAAACCGTGTCAACATTGGAAACCAACTCCCATGGTTTTTTTGACGGCAAAGAAGGTAGGGCGTGAAAGGACCTTAATTCCTTCTCCGTGTTTTTAGATTTGATTGTAGACCTTCTTGACACTGTTTTTGGCAAATTTCTGTAGTACTTGCATGGTTTAATTTGCAGAACCTTGTTAAATGGGAAATTGCCTGAGAGAAGAAGCTCCCCTTTCCCATTATTAGTTCCAGAACCGCCACTTGAAAACCCATGGAGGACTTTCTCATCATCCGACCACGACTGCAAAACACTACCTTCCCACTCGATTCAAAGTCCTCAATTTACCTTGTACCGTTCGACTTCCTTTTCCACTTTGGAATCAGTATTTTCCACCCTCCAGGATCATCATTATCCTTATCTTCCCTGACTAGAGGATTAAAAGGGATATTATCTTATAAGGGTTGTACATGGTCCTGCTGACCTAGAGACCGTTGAAGAGGAAGGCTCAGGGGTTGGACAGAAACAACATGCATTGGGGTAAACCTTCCTCCCGCTCCCCCAATCTTAATCGCCTCTACGAAGGAGGGAGCGATCCTGGGAGGGGACACGCCCGTGGGCTCCTGGACCTGACAAGACGAACTATGGGGGCTTAAGTCCCACTTTAGACATTAAAAGATGTCAGCAACCTTCGGAATCACAGGAACCGATTCCAAACTCTTTTGAGGTGGATCTTCATTGGAGAAGTCTCTGCTTTCCATGGATGGTACAACCGAGAGAATGTCCTTCAACAATACCCCTCCCTCCATGTTCTTATTCCCTCATTGGCATGAAGAAGATGCGTGCCCCAGAAGCTTACAGGAGTTGCAGAATAACGTCTAGGACTCAATGATAACTAGCTGCTTATATCTAAATTCCTCCCCAACCGATATCAAGACCAAATCGACAGGAGGAAAAGAGATATTTGCTTCAACACAAATCCGAGTGGAAATCATGTGAAAAACGGATGATGTTCTTGAGTCTGATCAAAGGTATTGACCCACCAGATTACCCAACATACACAATATAGACGGATTCTGAAAAGGCCATGGTATATAAAGAAAGCTTACCCACAAAACTGATAATGGAGCATCCCAGTTCATGTGAAGATCGTAGGACCATATAAGGAGGAAGAAACGATAGTCGTTGTAGGTATGTGGAGCACTTGACAATGCAGTGATGAAATCTTCCAATGACAAGAAACAAACCATGATGTGATGCCTATCCAATTGTCCAACCGTCGCCCGCTCCATGAGGCCCCATAAACCGAACAGGAAACGGTCGACGATGTCCACTGAAGGTCGCCACGAAGCGAAAGGAGACTCCAACGTGAGATTTAGTAGATCTGAGGCCTCTGTAAATAGCGAGGCTGATAACGTGAGATGAGGGGAGTCATCATGAAGATTCGCAACTATAGGGCTAAGAGAGATTCTGGGAATAGGAGGGAATATATCAGTATTGAAAAAAGGAATAAATGAGTGGCAGAGAGGTATCCCCTCCCCCTCTGGCAGGGAAGGGATAGAGACGACGACCATCACCACCACATAGGATCATCATGGAATCGATAGAGCCTCTGTAAGGAGTGAGGTCAAAGTAGGTTAGAAAACTATTGTGTTATGTAATAAATGGTAAATTCTCAGATGTGGGGATCCACATGTGATCAATTAATCACTAATCATAACTATATAATACTTCATTATCTAGCATAGATGGATATATAAGATGTTCTGAAAAGTAATGTTCCCATTATAATTATTTATGTCAAGAAGGAATATCTCAGGTGGATGAGTATAATTTATCTACATTATTTATAGAATTGACGAGATGAACCAATCTAGTACATCATATCTAGAACTAATTATGGCCAATGATTAGAATCAAGATTATAATAACCCTACAATAAAATATTTCTTAATCATGTTTTTATATTAAATAATTAATATTATTACATTTCTAGGATATTTACAGTTTCACATTTTAGAAAATTAGTTCATAACTATTACATAATAGACATATATATTTCAGTTTTGTCACATCTACTCAGAAAAAATTTTCCTAAAATCTAAAACACAGAAAATGAGCCACGTTTTTCTTTTCATGAAATAATTCATGACATTGAACTAGATAGATTATTTTTTCATACTCATCCTTACACATTGAGAAACATTATATAAACTTGCGGGGAACCAAAAAAACATAGTAAGATAAATAAAATAATTAAATCTATTATCCTAGTGAATGACATGAAAATATATAAATAGTTTACATTTATCATATTTTTATTAGACTGAAAAATATAAATCATATATGTATGAAAATAATTTTTTTCATTTAAATCCATTAAAAATCTTTGAAGGAAAATTAAAAACCCATTTCAAGAAACATTGTGAATTATATTATAGTCCTAAGGAGGAAATAACTTGAGCCTAGTAGAATCCATCTGAGAAAACACATAGGTCAACTCCAACGATCATTCCATTAAATATAATGATCACCATAAATTTTTTTGGGAGATATATCAAACTCACCCATATTATAATTTAGATCATGTTTACCTATTAATAAGTTATTTAAAGCCCACATATTAGTCTAAGTTGTATTATGGTCATATTTTCATATAATCTATATTTGACTATAAAATTATCATATGTTTCTATATTAAATAATCATAAAAAAATTATGCATTATTCTTTTTATCATAAAACACATATTATCTCTTTTGAACCCATATGAAAAATAGTTTTTGATATTGAAATAATATTTCTTATTTAAACATTGTTTTGAAAACAATAATTCATAGAACATTGAGTATATGTTTTTATTAAAATTAAAAATTAAATTATATAAGGGATATAAAAAATTTATTTTGGCATATAATGGATGGAAATGTTTTTATAACATTATATTTTAAAAGATAACATTCTATTCTTTCATAATGAAATTAAAAAGGTTTTATATAAAATACATAAACATTATTTTTTGAAATCATTTGAAATAAAGTGAAAAGTCACAAATAATTTCATTAAAAATAAAATTATCTTAATATAAATACATTCATTAAATAATATAAATAATATGGACTTTGATGAAAAATATTTAAAAATTAAATGTTTAAAATATTAAAAATGAGGTTTTATGTTATGGTGCCCCTCACCATGATTTTTAATTTTCACTAAAATATTTTATCATTTAGAGTAAAAAATCATATATTTTTTACTTTATTTAGAACTGTTTTGATCAATTATTATTCCTTTTATATTATTTATTACCTAGTTATGTCTAAATATTTAATTAACTATGTAAAAATTAGGCTATTTAATGATATTTTGATCACAAGTCCAATATGACCTTATCTGGTTTTCTATAGTAAAAATAGATCAAGATTTCAAACTATAAATAAATATAATCATGAAAAAACTAAAATTTACATATATATGTTATAATCATAAAAATAACTATGAATTATAGTTATGAAAATTAAATATGTTATAATAAATTAGATGGAAATCCATACTAACTCATGAGTTACATTTCATTTTCAACAACCATGATTAAAAGATTATATTTATTATTATATATTTGTATAATAATGATTATTTCATGAATTTCATATTTATTTTTTAAATGAAATTATATATACTAACCCTTTGATGTAGTGATGGAAAATTAATCACAATGTTTCCATGAGGGGGTAATCCATAGGTACACAAGAACAATATTATCATTTTACAATGAATTGAAAAGTTGGAAAATAATTTATAAAACGAATTTCTTAATTGTGAAAATGTCATTAGTATAATATATATATATACACATAATAAATCCATTATTATATATATCTATTGTTGGTGCTTATAGGAAAATAATTACATCAGTTTATAGGGAGATAATCCACAGAATAAAATAATAATGATTTAATTTCTTATTTGATGGAATATGAGAAAACTAGAGATTATTAAATTAGCATTTTTATAAATTTATTTTAAATTGACAAAATTTGTTTTTTTTCTCATGTATTATGAAGCACATAATTGGTTTGAATACTAAATATAATGAAAATGATTTTTTAAAAACAATCACTCTTATTATGATAACAACTTTATATATATATATATAAAGCCTCCCAAGGAAGGTGTTTTGGAAAAATGAGATCTAGACTGTTTTATCTATAGTTAGGGAGTGACTGGGATAGGTATTTTTAGATATAAAATTACTAAATAGTGTGAGAAATACATGAGAGGAGTTGATCATTTATAATTTTGGGGTGAGTCACTCGTGGAATTTCATAATGTATTAAAATAATACATATTTCTTTCTATTTTAATGTGGTAAAAATTGATATATTTAATGTTTGGGAAGAGGATGTGTCAAAATAATCTAATATAAAAAAATTAAATGATTTCTGGATTATTTTTCCCTTATCATTTTCTATTAACCCCTATTAAACCATTTGTCAATTTCTAAAATGTCAATGTTTTATACTCTGTAAGAGTAAAAAGATTAATATAAATGGATAATTATCTGGTAAATATACCACATATGATATTATCAACATTATATTATACACTTTTATATAGATAATTTTTTATGATGTTTGAATCATTTAATAACAAATTGTTTCAAATTAAATATCATTAGTATCAAATTGAAAAATATTCACTTATTTTGACATTATTTAGACGAAGACAGTAATGGAATTTGAATATTATCCATTATGATATAATTTATATATTATATATATATATATATATATTAAATTTTATTCAATGTAACTGAAGCATAAAATAATAATTTTTTAGTTTTTAAAATATTTTACCTTATTTTTTATGCATCTTATTGAAACAATATGATAGTGTGAAAACATACTTTTATGTGATTATTTCAATACTAAAAAATATATTTAGATGAATTTTATAAATATAATTTCATTATTATCAAAATAAACATTAATATTAATTCAAAACATACTTTTATTCTTATTTTAATATATAAGTTAAATTTAAAATCCACATAGAGGTATTCTGTATTTTAATTTACAAAAATATTTATAAAGGTAAATGTTAATGTTAAATTTATGAAATATTAAATTATATTTATTTAGATGATCATATATTAAATTGTATCATCACATGAAATAATATAAATTTTATAAAACAATTTATTTCTTATTATATTAGTAAAAAAATTAATACATTTTACATTTATCAGGGTGAAAAATATTCAATATGGATATATTTTATATTGACATAAAATTTGGATTAAAATATTCATATATTAAGACCCTCTGATCCAAATTTGATATCCATTTTAACTAACTCAATTTAGATAATTAGAATACGTTAATGTAAAATTAAGCTTAAAATTTTTTCATGAATCATAGTTTTTTGAAAAATTCCATTATAAGTATACAAATTATGTTATACAAAATTCATGTTTAATTTTGAATCTAATTAAATATTTTGTATTATTATTAATAAATTATAGATTTATGAAATTTAAATGATATCCCAAATAGAATTATCCATTTTACATTCTTGAAATTAAAATATTTTTTTAAATATTGAACATTATTTTTCACTAATCAATAACAAGTCAATGTATAAAAAATACCGACATTTCACCCAAATCATGAGTTGATATGATAAATCTAAAAATAAAACTAATTTTTCATGAAACAAAATATAATAAATTGAAATTACTCTTTTATAAAAAATCTAATAATACATGTAAATGAATGTATTAGTGAAAAATACTTCATTGTTTATTAAAAATTAATCAACTTTATTTTTATTAATTCAAATATGTTTAATATATTTAATTAAAATTATTATCGAATAAAATTTTTTATTAACATTATCTAGTTTGGTATATTCTTCCCCCTTTTTTAAAACATATTCCACAAAATGTTTTAGTCCTCGATTGAGTGGGGATATTTTTCTATTAGAGCATTTTATGATTGTTATGCTTATTCTCCTACCATGGGGTTATTCCAAAATAATCATAACATAATTAATTTCTATATTTCCTAAATCATTATATCCATGTTAAATAATATTTTTTTTTCATTGTAGGTATGTTACTATTTCAACATAACTATATTAGTGATCAAAACATTATATGCATTTCACACATATTTTCAGAAAAAAGAAAAATGAAATACATTATGTACATAGGATAAACTCATAATAAATTACACATAGTAGTTAAAATATCAATATTTATCAATTATTTCATATGTATTAATGATATACGGACTTCGCTTGATCTTTTTATCAAAATAGGGAAACACTTTTCCATGGAGTTTGTTTTCGAAAAACTATGGTCACATACCTCAAAATAAATATCATTCCTCCGATTATCTTTATAAAATTATTAACATCATTGGGAATCTCGTAAGTGATATTGAATCATATTTTCCTTCTTATCAATTTTTTATTTCAATTCAAAATCCACAAATGTTATTTAACAAACACTATCTGAATATATATATATATATATTTCAACATCGCTTTCTATATAATGTCTCAAAAGGAACAATCTATATAATAACATGAAATATAATATTTTCATAAAAATAAATTAATGAAATATAATGATCCCAAAATCCCTTATAATTCACTAAAAATATTCCAAAATACCAACCATGGTCTAAATAATTTACTCAAACATTAAAACATATTGAGGATAAAAGGCCATACATAAATTTAATTCATTACTCAATGAAATTTGAAGTCCATTATAAATATTTATTTTAATATGGGGTCATGATTAGATTGAATTGATAGTGGGACTCTTTGTAACCTTGGAATCTCCCTAATCTATAACCAAGAATTAATATATAATGAGATTGTATCTTGAATGGGAAAGACATGTGTATAATTTTTTAGTTGATCAATAATAACATCAATTACATTATTACTTGAAGATTTATTTTGAAATATCTTCAATAAATTCATTGATCTATCATTCAATTTTTTCCTAGAACATCAAGTGTTTTAGACATACCCATCCATAATTATCATTTACAGCTATCATGTTAGAAATTTTAAACATTTCATGGTAATGTTTTGAAATTTCTATTTTAATTCCACCGCACAAGAAATACTCTGGAAGTTCTTTATACATCTTAGTTATTATAATATTAAAAGAAAAATGGGAAGTATGATTTGTACTGAGTAAATATAATTTGAATAATGAAACATAAGGAACATATAATGTATTTAAAATATGTTAAAAATTATATATCAACACTGAACTCTAGAAATTAACCCTTCATAAAATATTCTACATTTTTCTTTAATATATGATCCTATATATGTGATTCTATAATTTTGTTGGCAGAGATGATTGAACTTACACCTACAACAAAATAGATGATGGTACTGCATGAAAATTCGTAGAAAAAAAAATCATGAAATCATTTTCAAAATTGTCTTCTTTCCAACATATAATTATTAATTTCACATTATAAATATATCTCAATGCATCATCAACATTTTTTACCAACCAAGTATGGATGTTAAATATGAAATAATAATCCATAACTAGTTTCATACATATTATTTACCATATGTTTAAATATTTATTATAGAATATACTTTTAAAACATATCTAATCAGTATATATTTAAAATTTTACTCCCTATAAATGATTCCACACGTTTTTAAAATAAAAACACCACTTTAGATAACTTCAAATTGGGTGTTTTGTAATTTATCTCATGAGTTTTCAGTTGATTCAAGGAATAAGAAAGTATGTTGTCATTATTATCCAAACACAACCATTCTAATTCATATAAGAATTAGTAAAGTTGATAATTTCACTACTCCTAGAGTGAAGGTAAAAATAGAGAATTCCCCAATCCTCTTTTACATTCCTAGTATCAATCATTAAATGCCTTCAATCGGATAAATTTAAATTCATTTTGAGATAAAATATTTATTGAGATGGAAGACCATTAAATGTTTTTGAAGAACACATAGTAGTAACCTGAAAATTCAAAAAACAAATTGAATCTATAACATATTCTATGGTATTTTAAATTCATTAAAACCAACAGATTTACAATGCTCCAAAATTATTCTATATATACCGAAAATAATCTTGAGAAAATTATTTTTTTATCGAACATTTATACTTACTATATTTTTCAAATAACTATATATCATTCATTAATTCTATAACAATCTTTAGTATTTCTCCATAATACCCATGATATTTATAATATATCATTATAACATTAATAAACCCAAGAAAAGACATGTATAAATTTTAATCTAAAAATATCTTTCTTAGATCCATTAATATAGATGATGAATTTGAAAACATATTGTATATAACTAAAAACACTTAATTCCTATATCAAGTAGAAAATTTTTTCATTGGTCTATATTAATCCATCACCATATTCAAAAGACAACCTAAACTAAAATCAATCTTCTAAATTACTATTCTTTTTATTCTTGATCAAAAAATAATCTATATAATGAAAAATAATATTTTTATAAAAAGAGATTTTATTCAATGATCTATAATTGGAGAAAATACTCAATGTACGATGTTAATATTTAACAAATAAATTTAGATAACTCCATTAAGATGTTATATGTTTAATGAATTCTTAAAATAGAAACACTTTAATCTTCTCTTCTAATAAAAAAACATTAAACATAATCCTTTATAAAAGGGGGTTTTAAAATACGCATATCATTAGGTATTATGTCAATATTAAACTTGACCACCCTATAAGGAATAAAATAATAATGTGATAAGAATATATATATTAATTCATTCGATACTAGTGCATCACTAATTTTATTATTTTCATTTCTTTTCAATTGTAAGATCTAAATTGCATTAGCTTCCATATATTATCAATTTATCATGTTCATTATATGTTATCAATGATATAAATAATTGAATATAACATTAAATATTCAAAAAGATATCATATTTGGATAAACATAAATTCAATTCAACCACAATGTAATGTCAAACTCTCTTATAATAAGTTGAACTTGATTTTTTTGAATTACAATCTTAATAAAAACGGTATGAAAATTATTATAATTCATGGTTTTTTATTTATTCCCAACATATTTTTCAACAAAAAATAAATAATAAATTTTTAAGAGATTTTACAATATTGATTGTTAATTTATCAAATATGATGGAATGTGAAGTTCTATAGTCAAATAAGGATTCCAAATAATTCAAATAAAAATGTATGATATATTGTAAAAAACTATTAGATTCCCCCTTATCAACTATATCTGATGAAAGTGTTTTTTACATATTTTTTTTTATCATGATGATTTCCACCTTGATTAACTATATTTACACACCCGTTAGAATAATTAAAAAATATAATTGAAAATAAAACATCTTACCATTAGATAGTTATCTATTTCCACATTGTTGTATTTTTTCTATCTATTTTCATTTTATTCATTATTCATACATATAAACATTCCACAATGGTAACACATTAAAGATCCTTTAAAATATTCAATAAAATTATTTTTACCATGTACAATATATTTTAGGATATTACCACTATATTTATTATCTAAATAATCTCAATTTTTTTCCTCCTTTAACAATTCACAATATTATCATCATAATCTATATAAGAGTTATCAAAATCCTTATAAAAATTCTCATCAAAATGGTTACCATTCTCATTAAATATAATTTTTTATATGGGAAATGATTTTTACAAGAATCGTTTATATATTGAGTAAAATATATTAATTTTTCTATCAATTACCTGAATGAAATTTTGTTCATAACCAAAATATATAGTAATATTTAGTTTAAATGAGGCTAACGAATCTACATATAGTTTCTTGAATTATTTGAGTTTTTTTTCTATATCCTTATTTGAAAATCATTATAATGTTATTTACGTTGGAAAATATTCTTAAATTTATCTCATTCTTGGGATTCAAGAATATTTATCACTTTTGTGTCCTTAACCAATGACCACTATCAATTAACATCACATTGAAAATGATAAATTGAGAGAGTTTCATTTTATCATTCAGAACCTAGCATGATATATATTATATTTTCCAACACATTGGTATATCCTTTATCTACCACTATGTTAGTAGTTCCATTGAATATGGTAATTTTTTTTTCATAAATAGATTGACTATCTCCATATTCAACTATAGTATATATTATTTTTATCAGACGTGTTTTCTACAATCCTTTAATTCCAACATTGAATGAGACATTAATGCAATATTTTCTCCTATTTCAATTCTAAGCATTCCATGATAATGATATTTAAGGATATTATCCTCCTCATCCCATAAAAAATTAGCTTCCATGTTTCATTGTGGGAAAAATTCTGAACAGATATATATTAGATAAATCAATATGGTTATCATTAAATTGTATGTCATTTAAACATTATCACAAATTATTATATCATAAATTTATTATGATAACATTATCCAATCCTATATGATTATCTAAAATATACCTATCATAACCACTATTGGGGCCTAATATTAAAATATTTCATATTATTTAGTAATTTTCTAGAAATTCACATTAAGATATTTTAATGATAATTAAGGATTAGTGTTTTAGAGAATTAGGACGTAACCCTTATATAAACTACAAATGTAATACAATTTGGATATATATAGCCTATATCCATTTTTTGTGTAATATAAAATAATAAAAATTAAATAGGATTTGTTTTTATGATATATCTTAATTAATTTCAACTAGACATCTAATTTGTTGTAACTCATCCAAAAAAACAATGAAAAAAATTAAAAATATGTTATGGGAACAAAAATATCAGTAATGGACATAGATGTATGATATCCATTAGTCAAGGGGAATAACGAACACCCATAAAGTATTTATTGTTTTTATATTATTAACTATCAATAAAACATAAACAATATCATCATGTATAATATAATTTTCCAACAAAAAATATTTAAGAACTATATATATATCATTAAAACATCTTTTAAGAATCCAAGTTTAATATATTTTTAAAATGTGAAAAAAAAATAAATATATTCTAGTCAAATATATATGAGAGGACACCCATGTAAACATTCAAATTATTTAATTAGAGGACACTGATCATTAACCAATGAATTTGAGAGGTTTATAATGCACACCTTTCATATATATTGTTTCAGGGTCACCCTTTCATAGAAGTTCTATGGAGAATATCCTTTCATATAAACTATATATATCTCAACGATTCATTTAATCTATATGAGGATAACCCATAAACATCTATCATTTTCATGTTTTATTTCATGAAGAATATATTTTATTATTTCACTATTTATTCATAAATCCCATAAAAACACTTTTGAACTATATGGAAAACACATTAGTGTATCGAGTATCATTTCCATTTAAAACCCCACATTAAAAAATAGTAAGAAAAATATGGAATATTTTTCATCTTTAAGGAAAACTAAGAAATCAAATATGTAATTAAGAAAAAAAATATCATTTTATGGTTATGGAAAAACTATTCATTATGTATATCTAAAAATAGAACATTCATTTTACTTATTATAATGAATGTAAAAATGTTTTTTATAAAATTCATAAAGATATAAATTTTTAAAAATATTTAATGAAAATAATAAAAATTAAATTTCCAAAATAATTTCTTTATTTACACATAAATATATTCATAAAATCATTTAACAATTATGCACATGGAAGAAAAAAATATATAAAATAAATCTTTAATGAAATTTATAATAGTTTTTACATAAATGTATCAAACACCGTATGTCTAAATAATGATGTACATTTATTATATTCTTAAATAATAAAAATATATTAATTATTTACTTTCTTAAAAAATTAATTATATATTCTATTTTTATTTATTATATTATGATTATACTTTTCACTACATGAAAATTTAAGATCATATAGGATGTTCTGATGAAATTTGTCTCATAAGTCTAAATTGATTCAGTAGGCTATCTGTGATAATAATTGATCATTATTTCATCATATATAGAGTAATATTAATGAATAAATTATCAATTTTATACATAAATATTAATTTAAAACCCATCCATGAATTATGGTTATGGAAAATGTACTATGTTATAATCATTGAGACCGTAGGTTATCTGTACAATTGTGCAATGTTTTGTTTTTTATAAATTCTTGAGAGAAACAATGAATGTATTATTTTACCACACATAAAATATGATTATATAATAAATACCACATTATATAATTATATATGTACATACACACCATCCCTAAGATGTTGTGAAAAAAATGAATCACATCACTTCGTGGAGGAGATAATCCACGCATTTTCATGTAGGATGTTATCATTTTACAGTGAATGGATAAGAATGAACATAATTTATATTTTACCTTTATATAATGATAATTATTTCAATAATATCATAGATATGAATTAATATCATCATTATAAACATCCATGAGATGTGGTGATGCAAAATGAAGTACAATATTTGATGATATGATATCTCACTGTACAAATGAATGATTGATTAATTAACCATTCAATGAAAGAGGATATTGATATTGATTATTACATTTCCATAATAACATATTATTATATTGATTATAATTATACTATTATTTTATAGTAGTTTAAGAATAATTTATAATGTTTGAACAATAAATTCAATGAGAATGACTTGTTAAGGAATCTACCACTTAATTAGGAAATTTTTTTATTCCTTTTGATTTGAAAATCACAATATCTTTCTTAAATAGACAATTAAAATATATTTTATTTCCCATTAATTATTATAATATATTTATTTTGAAAATCAATTCATATTTTATCTTTAAAATATTCATAATTCATATGATAAAAATCATACTCATATAACTTTCAATAATGATTCATTCCATGATTATCGTAATAAGAGCAGATATGATTTACATCATACACATTGGAAATGATTTACAATATACACACCATAGAGTCTTATATAATGAAAATATTTTTGTAATTATATTACTTTAACGAGTCTCATAACGTATATCATCAGACTCTTTTAAATTTATTTTTATCATACCCAGAAATTAAAATCGTAATGAAAGTAAATACGTTAAATAAAAAAGATGTTGTTTATTATATGTTAATACAAATGAGTTCACGGTTTTTGTTTCAATATGAACTTCAGAGTGGTGGGTGCCTGAGTCCTATTGATATTTCAGGATAAAATCAGACCATTGGAGATCAAGGTGATCGTTGGGATGAGGACCTATAATTACCGGGTCAATTGAACAATCTCATAATTGGATTTAGAGATACTGTGTGAGAGATCTTCCAAAATCCACTACGTAGTGAAACTATGATGTTTAGATGTCATGATCTTCTTGTCACATATACTTGTAACTCTCAATGTTTTTGTTTTTCTTTGTGAAATGTTTGTAGTAGTGATTAAAATTGAGGTCTTCCATGGATAGAATGACAATGGAGTCAATCATTTGTTTATTGAGGGTTTATGATTCTTGGAAAAAAGAGGTGTTGATAAACTTCTCGATCGAGGGATGTCAGGTAAAGATAGAAAAACTAAAGCTGATAATTAGATTGAGGGTGTACCCATGTGTGGGTAAGATATACATTTTTGAATATTGAAATCATGTGACCTTTATTATATGTTATTGGTTTCCATTATCTTTGGGTTAAAATAATTTTATTCATTTACTTGCATTTCATTTCATATTTATTTATAATAGAGAGTTAATTATCTTTATATACATCCTTCTATTCTATATTATGTGATTATGATATTTTTTGTAATAATTTCCAATTATGATATTTGTAATTATGAATAATTTTTTTACCCTATATGATTCTACACCCTATATTATAGAATAATTATTTTTTCTCTGATTAACATAGCCACTTTGATTACGAAACTTACCATGCTTATTGTGAATAAAATTAAATGTGACATGTGGAATTATATATAACATTAAATACAATTAAAATAGTTTTATAAAATAACCCAAGGTCCAGTCTATTTACGATTTTATTTAATAGTAGGTTTTATTAATTGAATTATTTTAAACTCTTCTAAAAATAATTATTTTAGGGATACAAAAAAAAATATTTTAATCCTATAACTCACCCACACCTTCTTTTTTCATATTCATATACATTACATTCCAAAATTTGTATTATATCCAATTTTATTTAATATTGATACTCACATTTGGTATCAAAGGAGAATTCCACTACCCATATAATTTCCTACTTTAATTTTGATAGTGAGCTTTATTTCTTTTAATAATTATTTTTGATGAATATTATTAACAAAAACATATATTGTTGAAACTGATTTTGTAATATTTTAAATATGGTAGGTTTAAATGATGGTTATATAGAATATATAAAATCGAAAATACCACCAATTTTTTATTTTAATTATTATGAATACTAGAGAGATAAAATAATGTGTTTTTTGATCAACATAAGAGTTGATACATTTTTATGCAAATAGGTGAATATAAAATTCCTGATAATGAAATCAATACTTTTACAAATCCAGAAAATAAGATTATCATATAAATAAAAATATAAGAATACTTTATTTGGTTATATGAAAGGAAAAATATATTGCAGTATTTCTCCTTGTGAAGAATCTAATAATATTTTTATGAATTTAGAAATCACTCAATGTGGAACAACTACTGTTTTTCAAACTAGAAGAGATATGTTATGATCTTATAACCATGATTTTTCATTTCCTTGAGGAGAACCTATTGTTATGGTACTACAAAGGTATATGACATTTGTTAATAGTTTACAAGCTATGGGTGAAAAACAATTAGATAATGAATTTATTATTGATAAGATAATTGATATTATTCCAAATGAATATGAATCAAATAGCATAATAGTTTATGAATCCAAAAATATTACATATATCACACTAGAATATTTATTTAGAAATATCTTATAGTATGAGGGTAGGCTGAAATGAGATGATGAAAAGGTTAAAAAGAATAATGGTGGTGTTTTTTACATTAACTTAAAATTTGATGAAATATCAATCTCCTAAGAACATTTTTAAATCAACAAAGAAAAATTTTATTACTCAATCAAATTCTAGATATTCAAATCATTCTGAGAATGAGCTATCTGATATTTCTCAAATAATTTCCAAGATTGTTGGTAAAAAATATTTTCATTATTGGTATAAGAAAATTAAAAATGAAATAAGAAACATGAAATATTTTAATGATACATATTATGAATATAAAACAACAGTGTACATAAGAAATGACTATCCATACCTCAAAAAAATCATAAAAAGGTAATTAATCAAGATACAAATCGGAAAAAGTTTTTCAAGTAAAAAAGTTATGATTTTCTTGATAGATAATTAATACTGGAGTGATAGTGGTGGAGATTCATCTATTGATTCATTAGATAATGAAAAATACAGACACAACAATATTGGTCTCTATGCCATAATACATTATGAAATTCAACTCTTTTTCCCAAGGTACACACTTCTGAATCTTTAAATAATTATTTAAATTCTAATTATCTTTATGAGAGGAATCCTATATCTTTGAATGGAGAATAATACTTTTATAGGGATAACAATAGTTTACCATTATTTGATGAAGTTTCTAGATTTAATAAAATTCATAAAATAAAAATTGTAAATTCGGTGAAAATCTTGAGAAATCAATTTCTAGAATAAACGTTTTGACAAAATAAGTAGAATATGTTTTATATTATCTTCATAAGAAAACATATTAAATTGATTCAATATCTAGAAACCATAAAAAATATAATTCTGAAAATTATATTATTTCTATGGATTTTCAAAACAATATTAATAAAAATAATTATAAACAAAAGTCAAATTGGAAAATAAAGCTAATGTCGATAAGAATTTTTCTAGAAAACCAATGTATAATGTTTTACTAAATAAAAATTATTCAATCATTAATTTGGGATGGATGGTTTTGATAAAATATAAAAATATGTTCTTACTCATTGAAATTGTTTTGTATTTGGTTATTCTTCATTCAAAACATATTTTTAATGATTACTTTTTTGTTTCAAAATATGCCTATTTTGAACATAATGTCAAAGTGGAGGTCATTGGAATATTTTTTTTTCATTACATAAAATTGAATCATTTGGCTTTTGCAAGCCCATTTTTCAAAAAAAATTTGTTTTCAATAAATTAGATTAAATTAAATTTTATTAAATACAAAGGTTGGTGTTCCAAAAGTATAATTTTTTTGTTTTTATAAAAACAATGCATGTAACAATAACAAGAATTTATCATACATGGATTGTTAATTTTCCCAGTATATGATTGGTAACAAATATTTGATTAAAAATATTATAAAAATGAAATGTGTAAGAGTTGACTTTAGGGAAAATGTTCAATGAATGATTGTTGGTATATTAAATATTGTTCTTCTTGAAAAAGAATTAATTTGGTATGTTTTAATTTTTAATGATGTTACACACATCCTTATATTGATATTTCAACTTTGTTAGAAGGTTAAATTGTGAATGTTTGGAATGAAAAATGTGTTGTATACAATTCTATGGATGAATTCCTTTATTGTACCCATTGGCATGAGAATGTTTTACACCCATAATGTATAATACCTTAGGATCCAATAATTTCTTTATATTATTAAAATGGAAGATCAATAGTTCTTATGTAATAGAAGGTTATGATATCATACCATTACGAACATATGTAAATTAATTATGAAAAGACTTGTTAAAGATCTATCAGAACATAGATTTTCCCGAATGGCCTAAAGGCTAAATTTTTTTTATTGATTTTTGATAATCCCTATTTTAAAGGGAAGTGGGTGAAATAATACATGGCACATTGGATTAGACACACATTACATGACCCATTTGACTTAGATGAAATCACCCCAATGAGACATCTTGAAACTCCTCCTCCCCAAAAAAATTTATTAATTTCAGCTATTCACCTATGCAACGCAAGACAACTAGCTATCATGTGAAGAGATATACATGCACAATATGGATTGAAATTCAATACCCTCTCATTCATTTGATTCATGTTAGATTAAATCTGGTGAATGTTCATGCTATTTAATCCAAATCTAGAGCATTGATCCTTGATTTTTGTCTTGTTCCATCTTCATTACATTTGGCCCAATGGCCTTAAGGTGGCCCAAAAGCCTTACTGGGCCGAAGGATTTATAGGACTCGAGGACCAAACCGGTGACCAAAAGGCTTAAATGGGTGAATAGATCTAGCAACTATAGTACCACAAAATACCATCTATAGTGACTTCTACAGCACCTTGAAATATTCATGTAGCAATAATTGAACTTAGGTCTCTTGGATGCACTTAGAGGGTCCACACAGACTCGGTTGAGGCTCATGCACACCAAAACATAGATTTAATTCTACAAAAGTCTTTTATCCTTCTGAATATGGAATGGAACATAAGTTATGATTAACAGTTATTAGTGACGAATCAAAAACTAATGCTTTATAGTCAGTACTCATGGACTAATTTGGTTCAACACAATTAGTAGGTATTGGAATAATGTACTATGTGTTTGTTTTATTTGATGATTACACAAGAAACACAAGAGTCTATTTTCTGGAAAAGAAATATAAAGTATATTTTTATGATAAAATTTGTGTATCATATATATAAAATGAGAAAATCCTTCCATTGATATCTATACATAGTAATCATGGCGGTGAATTTGTAAATTCCGATTTAGATAAAAAAATTATTAAGAAATTAATTATTCATAAATTTTCATCTCCTATAACTTCTTATAAAAATGGTTTTGTTGGAAGAATAAATTGTATTCGTTAGGAAATAAATACAAGCATGTTATGTGAATACACAATTTCGAAAACATTTTTGTATGAATCTATTTGTAATAATTTCTATACAAAAAAACATGTTTTAATTAAACAATTTTTTAATAAAACACATTTTGGGTTATGGAATGGATGAAAACCAAAAGTCTCATCCTTTAATGGATTTGGATGAAATGTATTTATTTAAACAAAAAAGATAATTTACAAAAATTCAGACCCAAATCTGTTGAAGGTATATTCATAGGCTATTCCATAACCTATAAGAAATATAGGGTTTTCTATAAAAATTATTGTAATGTCGAGGAATCAACACATGTCATATTTTATGAAACCAATCCATTGGTTTCTAAACAATCCCATCCTACATCTTATGATGTGTTTCCAAAACAGATTATCAACCATTGATAGAAGACTATTTTAAAAAGAATAATTCTCTAGAATTCTTTTTTGAAGTATTCACTCCGAATGGATTTCTACATTTTATTGATGAACAGGTTATACAAAAACCAAGACATTTGTTTCATAAGAATCATTATTTTGATAGAATAATTAGTTATGTAACTCAACCTTTAAGGATTAAAAGATCATTGAGTAATTAAATAGAAGATTTTCTTTTACCTATAAAATTTGATTCTCAAAGTCCTGATAGGGATATATTTTATGAAGAATATATTAATGCAATAAAAGATAGAATAAATGAATTCGAAAAGAACATATTACAGACCTTGGTTGAAAGACCAAAAAATCCTAGGTAATTGTAGTTAAATGAGTTTCAATCAAGAAATTTTATTAAAATAGAGTCATTAGTATATATAAACAAAGTCTAGTTGCCAATGGTTATAATAAAAAAGAGGGAATAAATTATGATGAAACCTATGCTCTAGTAGATAGACATGAATCTAGTCGAATTTTTTTAGCCTTTGCAGAATTATTTAATTTCAGGATTTTTCAAATAGTTGTGATGTGTTCTTTCTATAATAGATATGTACGATATGATGTTTTTGTTGAATATCATCTTTGTATCGAAGATAAAAAACATTCTGAATACATTTTCAAACTAAAAATATATTTATATAGAATTAAACAAGTACTTATAGCCTGGTATGCTATATTAACATGATTATTATTTTAAAACATCTTTGTTAATGGAAATTATGATCCACCCCTATGTATATATAATGAGTTTTTTTATTTTTCAACTTTATGTTGATGACATTATATTTTGATCGAGTCAACTATATTTAAGAGAATATTTTGTGAATTTTATGAAATTTTAAAATGAAATGATTATGATGGGCGAGTTAATATTTTTTCGTGGTTATAAAATTTATCAAAAAATAGAAGGGACTTATATATCTTAACATATTCATATTAAATATTTTCTTAAAAAGTTTGTATATGAAAATAGTAATAGTATAAGGACTCCATTCAGTACCTCAAATACTCTTGATCTCTACGATGCTGGGCATCAAGTTAATCAAAAAACATTTAATGGAACGAATGGAAGTTTACTATAAATAACTTCTAGTTATCTAGAATTAATTTTTTCAATATACATGTGTAAAATATATCAAGAAATTCCAAAATAATTCAATTCAAAATCAATAAAAATAAGTTTCGTTATTTAATATTATTTAGGAAATGATTTTGTTTTAAAATGTTTTTCGGATGCTAACTCTTGATTTTGTAGAATGGGTTGAAAATGTACATCCATAACATGTCATTTCTTCGCTGATTCATCAGTTTATTATCCTTTTTAGAAATAACCCTCTATAGCGCTTCAGAAACCAACTATGGGGTATTTGTAAATTTTTGTTCTCATGTATTATGTATTCAACACATACTAACTAATTATGGCATGAGTTAAAACAAAACTAAAATACTATGTTATAACACTAGTGCCATATATTTATGTAAAAACAATACACATAGATCATTTTAAATACACATAGATATTAGGAATCACTTTCTTAAATATCACACACATAATGAAAATATCATTTTACAATTTATCAGAACACAAGAACTACTTTCTTATATTTTTACAAAACCATTACCTTTCGATATATTAAAACACATTAAAAACAATCTTTTAATGATAACTATAAATTAATCATTCTTATCCAATTAATTTTTAATGAATTTCCATACTTTAATTTACTCCTTCCCAAAGAGTGAGTACATGTATTTTTTTGTTTAAAATTTAATTTGTCTCAAAAAAATTTCGTACACTAAATTTCAAAGTAATGTATTTGGAACTCAGTAATTTTTGGTACTCAAAATTTTTTCATATAAACAAATAATAATACACTTTATTTATTATTTAGAATTGATAAATATCAAAACCGATAAATCTATCTGAAACTATGTAAGGTACAATTTCATATGTTATACATTCTCTTTTCCAATACTTTTTATATTTTTGGAATTTCTTATAAAAACGTTATCATATTCGGGAATAATATGATAAATTTGTTTATGATTTCTATTTAATTTTAAAAAATAAAATCCTCAAGAGTTAAATTCTCTCAACCATATGATAATTTTGATCAAATATGAGCCATAGATGTTCAACAGTCACATTTCTTCAACTATATAAAGGGACCATCCAACCCTTTCCCATGTTGATTTCTCTTATATTTGAACCGAAAATCTTGCTCCATTATAATGGTTGAGTCTAAAATTATTCTTCCTCAATGATTTCATAGTAATCATATCCTAATTAATGTCATCTTCCACAAATTTAATGAATCTTATGGGTCAGTAATATTTATCATCTATGATGTTATTCGGATAATGGTTATCAAATTGATAATTTTATGAAAAGTACAATTATTCATTGAAAAGAATAATCATGTTTCAAGTATGGGAATGTATTTTTATAAAATAATACAATATTAATATAAATGAATTTTTAATAAATGAATTTAGACAATTTTATAGTAATGTGAATATTGATAATGGTATAAAAGTATACATTCACTTGTACAATATTTAGATAATCATGTCAGTAAAATAAGCCGAAAATTTCCATTAATGTACCATCAGAAGGGAATTCCTTTTCCATTCAAAAAAGATATTAAAATAGAAGGAAAACTTAAATAAGAATAGAGCTGAGAAAACACATTTTTAGGATTCATGAAGACCAAGGTAAAAAACTCATAATTCATCATACAACCATCTTATAGTCATTTAAATGGATATTTTTTCAATTTATTGAAATAGTGATAGAGAAACCTTGAAAGTCGAAGATGATTTTATTCTTTATTACCTAGTAAATTTGAGAAAGATAAAATTGATTGGTTATGTCTTTGTAACCATCAACAATATAATTTTGGTTATATTTATGTCTCAGTAGATTATTTTTCAAGATATTCCAATTAGGGTTATCTTTGAAATTTTAATGTTTTGTAATCTCTCAATCATGTCAGCACCAAGGATTAGTAAAGTCCCACTAATAAGTGGGGAGATATTAAAAATTTCTAAATTTCTTTTTTTTAAATCAAATAAATATGTGAATGATATTAAAGACCATGATTGAAAAGAATATGTCAGATGAAGTCAGGTTTTCAAAAAACAACCAGTGCAAATTGTTTTTGAAAATCAAAATTAATCTAAAATAATTTTACTCTATAAATTCAATGATGGAAAACTATTATAGTAATGATGTGGATTCAGAGTGGAGGAAATGAAATGAAGAAAAAAATAAAGCAGACCCTCAGTTCATTTTTGACCCTACAGAGGCTCCTCCCTAAAAATATATACAGAGGATGTTGTTATAATAGAAAAAAAGGTAGGAAAGTTGAAAATAGAAAATATATATACATTATATTTAAAGTATAATGAAATATATTGAAAATTAAAGTGTATGAATCACTTTTAAGTAACCCGTGCAATAAGAACCAATCACTCCTTCCATCCAAGGCAAATGAATGAAAAAAACAATTTGGTTATGAATCGGCTCAACCAATAGATGATCAGGAAATATCTAAAGAATAATATGAATATATTTAAATTATAATGACATATGATTATCACAATGAATATGAATACAAAAATAAAGAGTAATAAAGAGAAGAAAATAAACAAGAAGAAAAAGAGGAAGAAGAAAATGAAAATGAGGCTGGTTAGAAAGAAAAATCTCATTCTAATAGAATACAGGTAATGTATTCTGAAGCCAATTCAATCATGTTACCATCCATATGAATAGATTCTATAAATATTTAATCACAGAATCCATGCCGAAAATGTCATTTATATTTAAGATAATTTAAAAGAGAATAGGATAGAAGAATATCAAACCCAGAATTTGGAAGATAATGCTGCCAAAACAAATTCTAGATAGTTTCCTAATTATGAGGAAGATACTAAATCAGACAATACAACCTCATTAAAAATATATCATTATATTGTGCTAGCTATAACGATAATTTAGAATAAAATTCCATATTTCTAAAGGCTTCAAGAAATGATTGATTTGGATTAAGAAAACCAGAACAAAATATCATATTAAATCAAACTTTTAAAAAAGACTATCCCACTTTGGAGAAACTTTTAAGGAATTTTAATAAAGTAATAAGGAATACGTAAAAGACTTATAAATTTAGTTATTTAGTCTCATAATACCAATGAAAGAATCAATGCACATAATTATTCAATTGAATATATAACAAGGCATGTGAATTGGGTTACTGTTTATTAAAAAAAATCAGCTAGTCCTATTAATCAAAAGTTTAATGAATTTATAAGACAAGATGTAACTGATTCTAAAGAGGTAAATGAAATAAATAATAAGTTGAATTTAAATCAACACTAATTTATGAAGTTTTTGTTTTAGAATGGTGATACAATTGATTTTAGAAATAAAATTGTGTTGTTGAATGAAAACTGTAATTTGAATAAAAAAAAGTAAGCATCATGAGAAAAAGATTTATGCTTAAGTAGAAAAGAATCATATTCCAAAAAAATGATCTCTCATGAATAATTTAATCATAACTAAGATGTATTGTTTTATGAATAATAATATAAGCTCCAAAAAAGTTGGAATCACTTCAAAATATCATGGATAATAGAAATGAATTCATGATGATTAAGACACTTGTATTAGACCAATGAGATAATGAGAAAGAAAAATTATAAGAAATAAATTTCTAAAAACTTGTTGTATTGTATTTTTGAAATCATAAATGAATGTTTTTCATAATATATATAAAAGTTTTTTTAATGTCATCCATATCATTTGGATGAATGTTTTTCATTTATTATAGTTGATAAAATTATTCATTACTCTGTATATTTTTTCCTCTAATCCTTTTGAAGGAATTATAAGTCTTTCCCTATTAATTTTTGTAAATCACAGTGGGGAGGATGATTTATTTTGGGAGATAAATTTTCATAAAAGGAGAGAATGATATATGGTAGGGGAGAATAATTTAGTAAGGGGGAGTTAAATTTCCAAAAAATGATAATAATAACCTTTGGTATTTTGTCATCCTAATGGGGAGCTAGTTATACTTAATAAAAAATTTAGAAAATTTTTATACTTAGGGGGAGAGAAGAATAATTGTTTAACTCTAGATACAAAAATTAATTTTAACTCATTTTGGACATTAATTTACTATTTAATTTCCTATTTAAGTTTTTTTGTTTGTGCACTAAAAAATTAGGGACATTGTTATGTCAAAAGTCTCATTTTGAAATTTATATTAATTTCTATTTGTAAATCACAAAACCTTTTTTAAATAATCAATTAAAACTTTTTTTGTCCAAATAATTGTTATCATACATTATTTTATGAAAATCAAAACAAATTTTATCATTACAGTATTTATAGTGCATATGATAAAAATTGAACTCATGAGAATTGAAGTAATGATTCATTCCATGAATATGATGTCAAGCATGGATAAATTTATACCATACACACCAAAAACAACATACATCAAACATATTATAAAGTATTTCATACTTCCAATATTTTTGTAATGATATAAATTGTATAGAATCTTGTAAAGGAAATCATCAAAAACTTTTATATACATATTTATTGTACCTAAAAAATAATCGTTACGAATGGAGATAATTTAAATAAAAAGGTTTTCTTTAATTATATCATATTCAATAGGATGTCGTGATTTTAGTTTCAATATAACCATTGGAGTGTCAAGTGTCCATGTCCCTATGAGAATCCAGGATAAAATATAACAGTTTGTGATCAAGATGATCATTGGGACTAAGGCCTATAAATACCCAGTAATTTAAATGATATTGTAGATGCCGAAAAGCACTCTAGGGTAAAGGAAGGTTAGTCCGTGACAATATGATGCCATATTTGGAATCGGAGATCCATCCCGGGGGTCCCAGAGGGGTGGGGCAAAAAAAATGTTATGTAGTGTGATAAAAAATTTCCCGTGCAAAAAACTCAAAGATTAGCCAGAGTATTCCGCACGTGCGCGAAACTATTTCGCGCCACCACTGCGCATGGTTGAACTCCACGTTGTCATCATTGGGGCGCACAATATTTCACACCAAAGTATTATTCACACGAACCCCATGATCCTGAGCGCCTATAAATAGAATGCCACCCCTTCAACTTCAGCCTGAAGAATCTGAACCATCTCTCCCACACGAAATTCCTCTCTCGTGCGCGCAAAAAGGATGGATCTCAAGTACTAAATATTTTTGTGCCAGGTCACCCGGGGTCCACCTTTGCACGTGAATACTCAGTCCTGATCCTTGTCTAAATTCCCTCGAGCCCCTTCTTATATGGACAATTCTTTCCTATTTTGTGCAATTAGGTCTTCAACGGGCATCTTCTTTTGTGCACCGGCCCAGACTTTTTCTCACACTCAATTCCTTGTGTGCACCGTACGAGCCCTTTTTCGTGCAATGATCCCTTTTTCACGCAAGCCTCCCACCTTGTGTGACCATGATGTACCTATTCCGGGCATCACTTTCGGGCACCTCCCACTCCCACAATGCCTTTTCCAAGTACTCATTTCCAGTGAAGCCTACTAGGTTTGCACGAAGTAACTTTAATGTCCCTGGGATGATACTGCCCTTTGTGTTTCTTCACCTCATGCTTCCTCACATAGGCACACTAATAGCTATTAATTCATTGCATAGCCATGATAACGTGGACCCCTAGATGGTTCGCTCTATGACACCCCCTCTCCACAACTTTTCATGTCCCCTCTATCCACCAAGGAGTAGAGGGAACCAGTTATATAAGTCATAGGGGTGCATAGAAAACCCACCTTGTCCGAGATGAAGGACGTTAAACTTCCAAGCGCCTTCGTCCTCAACACATGACATTAAATTGTGACCTCACCTCATGCCTCGCACATAGGGTACCCCCACCTGGTATATTCTCCATGCCCACTGGTATCTACATGGGATGTTATCCTCATTATGGGAGTGGCGTTTGTCCGTGGGGAAAGGGAAACTATCTCTGTGTAAGCCCCTATATTTTTTGTAGGGGGAACTATCCCTCCCATGCTGTGCTTTTTTTCAGTCGGGACTCCCTCTTGGAGTAATTCCCAACCTTTTTGAGCTGCTAACTACGCGTAAGACCCACGCCACTTCCCACAGATGCACCATTCACGACATGATCTTCGGGTCTCTACTAGATCTTGTTTCTCACACTGAGAATGACTCACGTGGGCTTAGAGTGAGCACCAACCATGAAATATTCTTTGGGAAGCCTAGACTGTAATCCCCAAACAACTTGAACTATGTGGACTCTGGTCATTTCTATGGTAGGGTACGTTAGAATCCTCCACAAGGTTCAAACCCACCACTCAGTCGTTCCGATCTCCTCCATCTTGGTTCACCAACACATTGGGCCTCCTCAGAGTGTAAGCCCCAAATTCTCCCATAAAATGAACTACGTGGACATTGATCCTTGCTATGGCAGGGTACGTAGGAAGCCTCCATGAGGATCTGGCCCACCACTACGGTCTGTCGGACCTGCTTCACGTCTGTTCGCCCCTATCCCGCATGACGTGAAACTTTATCCACCATTATGAACTATGTGGTCTTCGATCCTTTCCAAGTAGGGGCATGTAGGAAGCCTCCCTGAGGTTCAAGCCCACAACCATCCATTGTTCCCGACCATCTTCGGAGCAGTGCACCAAGCCCACCACTTTTGGGACCCCAGGTCCTCCATCATGTCGGTTCACTGACCCCTTCTGAACATCGAGGACTTTGATCTCTGGTAAGGCAAGGTACATAGGATGCATCCCTAAGGTTTAATCCCAATAGATACTGGACACCATGTCAAACATCACGTCTGTTCCCAACCACCTGAACTATGAGGTCTTTGATCCTTGCCAGGGAAGGGTATGTAAAAAGCCTCATCGAGGTTTAATCCAACCACCACCCGGTCGTTTTGACCATCATCACGTCGGTTAACCAACACCCTAGGTAGACTATAGTATAACCACACACCAACTATTTGAACAACGTGGTCACTGATCCTTGCCAAGGCGTGGTACGTAGGAAGCCACCACAAGGTTCAAGCCTAACACCCAGCAGTTCCGACCCCCATCACGTCAGTTCACCCTCGTCCTGCATGACGTTAAACTATAGACCCCATCCAAAAATAATTTGTCTTGACCCCATCCAACGGTAATCCATTGTGTCCCAATCCAGCGGTAACTCGTTGAAACTCGCAATCAGCGGAAATCCATCATCTGATGAACTATGTGGAATTTCATACCCATCCACAGGGATACGTATGAATCCTCTTCGAGGGTCAATCCCAAAACCATCATCATACTCTTGATGGTTCCATACTATTCACCACCCCCTCAATAAACATTCCACCATCCATCATGTTTCATACCTGAGACACCACATCTTGGTGGGATCATGCCACCTCATTCCTCTTTCCAACTAACAGAATCCAGGCAGCCACCAACACGATGGCCCTAGTATCGATGTTCCCTCCAGGGGGTTCCTCCATCTTATCCACTCTAGTCAGTGTCATGATCAGCCCGATTCGTCTCTGCTGTATGTTAAAATTGAGGTATACCCTATGTTAAACTTGAGAAGCAGATGAGAACCTCAAAAACATTCCCATGGTATACAATTCCCCGTGTTCGATGTGGGATGCCTTGGGCTTCCACGCCCTCAAGAATCCCTATAAATAGTACAATAGACTAACCCAACAATTCCCTAGTGCCAGGACATGCCAGTGATTCCCATCAAGAATACTCCCGTAACAGAAGGTTGTTGCCCTAACCAGACCCCTTGGAATGTCCTAAAAGAAGCGGTGTAATTAACTAGTGTCCATGAAGATATGGCACCTGTAAGAGTTTCACGAACAATGTCTTAAGTCTATCAGAGAGACCTAGACTAGGTGATGAGTTCTGAGGAGGAATCCAGTGAAGTAAGAACTGACATCCTGTCATCCTATTTCGATCATGGAGTAGATGTCTCTAAATAAGGAGCAGATGTCGCCTGCCTTTGGAAAGAGGGAATGTGGGGAAACAAAAACTGCACCTCTCATCCCCGAACGAGACGGATTCACGCTCCCTAGAGAAAGCATCGGAAACAGAAATAGTGAACCTGACGTGAAATTATTCCTCTTAATGTGGAGATTAGTAGCACTCGAGGTATCAATGGATTGGCGTGTCACCAGATCCCATTATCCGGTGCTGGTTCCTTCCATGAAAAAAGCGGGCCTAGCGTGAAACTCATTAGAAGTTGGGGCAGCATATCATTGGACATCCCGATGTGCGACTTTGTCAACGTGGATCCCTCTAATTGATCATGGGAGAAAGGATGGCTATGGGGCATTGGTCGTCGATTCATTTTTATTTCAGCACTGACAAGTTCATCTCCCTACTTCTCTAGAATCAGGTTGCTGCACGAGGGGCGTGATCACCGCTTGCCCATCAATGCATGGGAAGGGGAAACTCCAACACGGTCATTCCACATAGCTTCACCTCACCCACGAATACCTCTACAAATATGACCATGTGGCACCCACGTCACCTCTCCCCATCTGAGTTCATTCAACATAGGGTGATTAATGACCCCATGCATCATTACATGGTGGAGGGAATAATCACAACCCAGGATATGGCCCACCATGATCTGGAGGTATCTGTGCCTCACTGCCAATTCAACCCCCGATGGCTACACAGGGAGCCATTGCTCCGCACCCTGACATACAACCGCTTTTGGAGCCTGTCCCTAGAGCGCCTTGATGACTCCCTACCTAACGCTAATGATGTAGGTGATGTCCAGCCTTGCACGGTAAGAGCCCCAATCCAGGGGCTCCCAGAAAGGTCACCCCCCCCCCCCCGACTGCGTCATCGCCGCCGCCTGGTCTTGCTGGAAGAGGAGCAAGTAAGCTACATCCATGTACCACTGGCCCCAGTTCGTCTGACCCGACACCAGCGTCGGGTGAAAGTTGAGGGTTCCCCCTAAGTGGATTCAACGTCTGTAACTGCTGTGGACCGAGCCATCATCAATGCATATCATTAGTTACCTTCATACACCGAGCATGGGCACTTATATGGCCGGTCGAGATCGAGGCCCCAACCGCCCCACAGGCAGGCTGTGTCGACTCTCTAGGTCTCCGACATGAGCAGTGGTCACCTTGAGCTAACCTACAGCGATGTCATCGAGTACGGAGGTCCTCATCAACCAATACCCTAGATAGCACATGTCTTCCCCAAATTGAGGCTTAATAAGGAGGTTTTCCCCATTCCACCCTCCATTTAAATGAGTTTATGCCATGTGGCAGTGATACTCGGTATGGAAGCCTCTCCAATTCCCATTACACTAGGTATGGAGTCATTCCTCCTACCCCAAACCATAGATGTTGGAACATTTCTCATCTGGTCTCTATCTAACATGTGTATCCTCCCCATGTCCTCTCAATAGCTGGTGAAGGTCCTCCTTACCTCGGCAACCAGAGTGGTGAAGGTCAGTCTCACTCCACCCACACTCAGCATGGAGGTCCTCCCCATGCTCCGACCAGCCTAGCAGAGGTCTTTCCCACTCGATTTCTATCCATGGTGGTCCTACCCATGTCCCCTTTGACATTTCTCCTGGTGCTTCTCACACCCCAATTTTCTTGGGTGGAAACCCTCTCCGCCGCAGCACCTGTGCGGCCGAAAGACCCCATGTTAGACATCCTCAGATGAGGTACTTTATCCTCTATTCATCCTCACTGCATGATGTTAAATGAAAGCTGACCGAGCCTCCCCTTCTGAGGCCCCTCCTCAGGCCCATTGGCCTTTTCGGGCCCCTGACCCGTGATTCTATATAGGAATGTGTAGTGTGGTATGTGATTATTTACTCATTCACGTTGGGTTACTCGCTATGCCATACACCCCCCTCATTAGGGTATCATACCCCTATGTGTGATTCCATAACTATGTATAGCATGATTCCTATCCTCATGGGATATATATGTTCACCCAAACCTCTAGAATTCGAGTCCAACTCCATCTCTCAGAGATATCCCTTTCACCTCAGCCTCTTGGCCTACCCTTTCCCGGGGAGGGGAGTATATGGTATGGTATGTGACTATGTCATCATTCACGTTGTGATTGTAATGACCACACCACATACCTCTCCCTCCTGGGATTTCATTATCCCTATATTCTATACTCATCCCTTTAAATTGGTCACTCTCTAGTTGAGCACCCTTTTCGACCCTCTTTGGCGATTCACCAATGTGCCCAAGGGTACTCTTGTTTAGTACTTGGAATGTCAGACTCTACTCAGAAATGCTTCACCCATTTCTCAGGCTTCATGTTCCCATTCTTTAGATCTTCCATAACCTTTCACACCCGAAGGGACCCCCAAGTGGCATGGATACTAGGCCTAAGGGATCTCCTACTATTACAGGCCAATTTCCTCAAGGGTCACAAAAAAAAATCGATACAAATCTTGCATTTGGAATATGGTTAGCTATCGATGCTCAGTTCAATGTCCCTATTTCTGGCTAACACGATATAGACGATGTGTTTTGAACATGGTGCAAAGTGATCCTCCATTTTCACGCCAACCCCATTAGGCCCAAAATTCCAGTTACATGATTCACATCATTATCCACATCATCTTGTCAAAGTCGAACTTTGAAACTCTTGGTATTATTCCTCAGTGAGCATCTGCATTTTAGGAGGAAACAATTCGCGATAAGGCAATCAGTCGGGGCCTCATTGGTTCCACCTTTACATGTATTTCACGTATTGCGAATACTTTATCCACCCTTGATTCCTACACTGAGTTCAACTCAATTAGGCTTAGGGATTGTGTTATGGTCCGCCTTTACATTGGATAGTCCTGGTTGTTGATGGGATGAGTTCTAAGACCATAAACTATGATCTTATCATACTTCCCCTTTGTGAGAACTACGTATAGCTTGGTTCCCAACCTTATGGGATACGTAGGAACACCCAAGAATCTCGTTTCGGGTCCAACTCTATTGGGATCTTGTTTCACCTACCCCTTAACCTCCTACATCTATTTTTGGCCCCTTAGCCAGAGGTTTCATTCATGAAATCACGTATGGTGTGGTATGGGATTATGTCCTCATTCATGTTGGGTATGTTTTGTTTCCCCATGCACATTTCCCCATTATCCCCATCTCTACTACATCTGTGCCACATGACATTAAAGTGCACGCCTGGTCCCATCACATGACCCTAAACTGTGATATTATCGTCCAAGCTGCACGATGTGAAATGGCACTACATTGTGATGTACTCACTAAAAGGGAAACCATGTTCGGTATCAATCACATGTAATACCATTTTTCAACCCATGCATACAACATGATTATTGTGGCGATGTCGGGACTTACTATCCTAGGCATGTCGCTTCACCCAATAAAAACATTCATCATAAAGGACAAACATGATTTATGAAATACCACCTCTTTCAGTGTGATGGCCACCCCCATATGCCCCTTTTATCCCTAGCACTGTACATTATAGTGCCACCTCTTAGAACTACATTTAGCTTGATCCCCATCCTCATCGGGTACGTAAAAACGTCCGTGCACCTTGCCTTGTTCCCAGCAGTACATTCATTTTATGTCCCATGACCTAAAACCTACCCAGGGAACATGTGGTGGTCAAAACCCTAGGTTCCCATTCACATTGGGTTTATAATTACCCCACCATGTGTCCCCTGCATTTCCTACCATCCATGGTTCAAGCTCTATGACCATAGACTGAGAACACTCAGCGTCCTTTCCACAAGATGTTAAAGTACACCATACGTCTTAAGAACTATGTATGGCTTGATCCCCATCATCATGGGATACGTAGATACATTAAGGAATTTGACCTCAGGTCCAACCCCAGGAATCATAAATCATGTTCCTCCTCATTTTCGGCCTCGGACCTGACCCCTTGTGGGGAATCATTTAACTGCAGCTTTGAGTTGAAAAAGTTCAGGATGCCCCATAATGACATTGGAATGTGACAGATCCCTCGATAGAGAGGTACTTTCTAAAAGTAGGAATGATCCACGATCAGACTGACACACCAATCTAATGATCTTCCCCCAAAGTGGCATAATTTCAAGAGTGTTGGATTCTGTTCGTAAAACCGTCACACCACATTCCACGCTTTGCGTGCCCCTTATTCAGACCCTCTTCCTCTTTCATGTCTAAGGGAACCCTCTAACAGTATGGATGATTTGCCTATGGCCCGCCTATTGTCTTGGGGAAATTTTTTGGAAGGCTAACAGATGACATTTTGAGTCAGGTCCCATGTTTCGATCATGGTCAGCAGTCAGCCCTCATTTTCTATCCGCATTCTAGTATAACACATTAAGGATACTATGTTTCGAATGCATTCAATTGTTATTCATCAATGTCATGCCACCCCCACAGTATTCCAAATCATGGATATCTTCATTTCCCAATGTCCATTCCCATCTGTTCTGATTGATTCCAACGCCCATGGAGTTATCCCATTCGAGAAAAAAAGCACATTGGGAAATAGGTAATTCGGCTGTTTCGAGATAATCATCCTCCATTAATGTTTCTCCCATTTCCTCCCAGAAATCTAGGATGGTTATTCAAACCCCGGATGCCTGAAGCTTAGCTGATGCTTAGCTGAAACTCCGACGATCAACTGAAGTAATAATATGAGCATCCATTGTTTCTCAAATTGGGTTCGAACAACATGAGCTTAGGAATGGAATTCTATGTATTTCCTGATCGTGGTTGAAAGTGTTAAACCAAAACAAACAAGTAAATAAATTCGTCCAGACATGCAGTTCAAAATAAGAAGTTGTAAGGAGAAACAAGTTTCTGGTTTTGGTAAAATAGGTCTCTTAATGTTCATCTTCTTGGAAGGATCGTTCAAGCACCACTACCCTTTCACTGGTGGCCACTAAGACTGTATCCCACCCACTGAGGGCTCTGTCTTCATCAGAAGTTACAGAGCACAGTCCACTGACCCTAGTCTGTGCCTGCGCCTTTTCAGTTTGAAGTAATTATTTTTGGTGACCCGCCACCACTAGTTCCTCTTCGAAGTCTTCCAGATGGGCCCTAAACTACTCTATAAGCTCAGAGAAGTTTTCGATGAATATCTCCTTTTTTGTCACCTATTTTTCAAGGAATCATACCTCTTGTTATGACTTTTTCAACGCTGGGATTCTCCCCTACTACACCTGACACTAGGAAATGTTGGAGCGGTGGCTTCTCTCACGCAGCTTTTTGTCTATGTAGTCACAGACTGTCTAATGAAGGCACTGAGAATCCACCCCTCCAGCATAGAGAAAGCATAGCCAGGTTCGGAGTGATCCCATCTATTTTAGACACTCTGTGTGGGGATGATTGAGAAAGCGCTTGATGCACATACACCCTTTGTGTCATGTCATCCGACTCTCCTCGTCCACCGCTGAGTCTGAATCATCAATTTCCTCAGGGTATGTAGGACGATAGTCTGTAAAAGCATCAAATAGACCATAAGTAGGGTCTTCTTTGGGTGCCCCTCCCACGGGGTTGGGTTCTTCAACGCCTGGGCGACCGTCCCCCCTCACCTCAGTCTCGGTAGCTTACTCGCCAACTTTTGGCCCTACCCTGACACGAGTAACGATGATGTCCACCGCTCTCTGCTCACTGAGTGACGAGGTCAGATCAGTTCGAGAAGTGTGCCCCAAATGGGATGAAAAGATTGCAGTTGAATTAATAGTGGAAGACCTAGGTTCGGCAGCCCGACGAGCTTCCAAGGTTGTGATTACTGTACAATCAAGGAACACCTTGATCAACTGAGATCTCTGATGGTGAATGCCGCCGTTGAAGTAATGAACTTATAGGATCCCAAAGCACCAGCCTCTGGTTCTCTATCCGCTACCGGAGCTGCCATTACATGGGATCCCTCAACGCTCATCAATTCAATAATGGGTGTCGGTTCCCCACCTTGTTCTATCGGTACCTCCTCCCCTTGGCATGGAGACCCTTGGTCAGCACCCATATGCTCATGAATTGGATAAGGAGATCTAACTGGGGGCTCTAAAAGATGATGACAGGAAAGGGTAGATAATGGATGAGACGTACCTGAAGTATCTCAGTTATATCCAAATATGTGCCAACGATCTCTCCACTCTCCTGGAGGTTCCCTTTGTGGGACGCCCCTTGACACCCTCCACCATCAGGATCCTCTTCTTCTTCACCCCCACCATAACCCTCTCCTTCTTCCTCCTATTCCGTCTCAGCACCTTCTCTCTCATCATTGATGTCATCATCCTCTGACAACATCTTTTCAAGATTATTCTCTTGTCTGAACATTACATTCACCATGATGGGTGGATATCTTTGCCAACCCCTTCACTGGCATACGCATCCATAGCCGTCAGGTACACATGTCTATGATGAAGGTTCACCATGTCAACCAACCGAATAAGTCTGACCTCCGACAGCTAGATTTCGTCTTGTATTATCTATTGACAAAGAGATTTTGTACACATTGACTATAGCAGGGTCATCTAGGATGACCACAGATCAAGGAATATTGTTTCATTAGAGGGTTGAAAAAGATACCAAAATTTCATCCCTAGGAGTTCACTGGCTGCTACATGAGTCCCTCTCCCCTAGATGATGAGGGCCCGACCACGCCACACGACGTCCCTGCTATTGGGCTCCCGACCTATGCGGGCCCGGTTCTCTAACGTGCTTCCGAGCTTCTTCCCTCAACTGCACCATGTATTATCTATCGCCACCGAGGTTCTACATTGGCTACCATGAGTTTCCAAACTCACTTCCGCAAATGACTCTCGGGTTACGCTATATCCCAATGTTCGAAAAATTCTGTTGAGGGGACAATGTCAAATATGGTGGGGGAATGGTAATGACATTTCCAGAGTCGTGGGATTTGAATATCAGCCATATTTTAAGAAGAACACATGGGTGACTCTTTTCTTAAACACCTATGTAAACCTTCTTCAACATCTTATGAAGGCATCCTAACTACACGGAAAACCGGGACGGCACGGAGGGATCGCAAAAGATCTCCCCCTAAATCTGGGCCACAAGCATCCCCACTCTGATGCTCTGGAAGTATTCCCTCTACTCCAAGGATCCATGACTGTTATCTATAATCTGGCTTGTCGGGGTGGGGAATTGGCTGAAATTTAAGTTGGCGTGATTTTTGATTCGGATCTATACTCCCTCCTCATTGAGCGTCAATGGCATGACCCCGATGATGTTCCACAAGGAAGGTCGCATGCCATTACTTGGCGGACAAATGGCATTCAGAAAGGTATACCCACCACAATGGGTTGTGACCCATCCATAAATGATTCGTAAGGGGTCACAAATCCTCCTCAGTGATCCTCCTCTCAAAATTCATCCCAAAATGGTGTATAGACGAGCCAACATAGGGACTCCCAAATTGAATCTTTGATTGGCGGCCATAATGCCTACCACCACTGGGGTCGCTGGGCGAACTCCCAGACTTGCATCCCTCACCGGCAAGATCCACCCACTCAGAAATGTTCCAAGAAATCTGGCATATCGGACGTTCGGGTCTTGGCTCTCATTTATGCTGAAGCCCCAAGACTAATAGTCCCCCGCCTCCACGATCTTCTAGTACGATCTGCTCTTGCTCCTTCGTGCCATGGCAGGACAACATCTCCCTCGCCCTGGAATCATGACTTCCAGACCTTTTTTTAAGAACAAGATGACCCATTTACTGTAAGAAATTTCCTTCAAGAAATCCATAACCCCCATCCTCTCCTTGGCCTGCTCTAGAGGGTGACATGTAAACATTGGGGTTCGTGATCCGTCACCCCAGGTTTTCCTCGTCGGGAGGAATTCATCGTAATGATGCCCATCCAGAAGGATACCACCAATGTAATGGATGTCTCATAGGATGATGTTGACTCCACCATGATGAAGGTGGATGGTATTTGTGTCAGGATACCATCAAGTAAATAGATCTGGACCGAGATCAGGCTGGCGATAGAAATGTAATAGCGATGTCCACACTGCCTCGAACAAACCGATGCCTGCAGTTCAGCCCCAAACTGGTCGCATGTCTGGAGAACTCAATATGCCCATTCCCATTCACTGGTAATGTTGCCTCCAAACCAAAGATCCCAATCCTACAGCCAACCTTTGGTTCGGTCAGTAACACTCTGACAAATGGTGCTTGCCTAAAGGGCTCGAGAACTCTCCGCGACAGGGTCACTCCCCATGATGGTCCTGGTCCTGGGATTCAGGACGTAAATGTCCAGGTGTCTGGTTTCTCTACTAGGATGACCATTTTAGGTGATGTCATACTGGGTTACGTCATCCTCAGGGGTCACCAATGATTGTGGTGTGTCGACCTAAAACCTTGGCACATGTACCTCCTCCAAGATTCTGACGTCCCAGATTGGCAGATTAGAAGACAATGCAGACACCTTATGCTTGGGGTCAAAATGTTGAAGGGAGTATGGTTGTTGGATATGATCCTTCATGCACCATAAACCTCAGGGTTGGTGACCATCTCATCCCTTCGAGAAGCAGATGTGGAATCCCTCTCACCGTCAGCGTGATTTTCAGCCATCTCCTGCCGGAAAGATTTTATGAAGTCGGCCCAAAAAAGAAGGAGTTCGCACAAAAAATCAAGACTAGCATGAAAAATCCCAGGTTGGTGCAAAATCAGATGACTGATCATGGAGAATTATGTGCAACCGGAGCATTTATTTCATGCAGGCGGAGTAAGTTATTCGCGCATGAGAGCTCTGGGCTTATCGTGCAATAAAATCCATACGGAATGGGGGACCCGCTGGGCCTTTTATAGGTATGATGAGTGGTTTCCCCGCATGCGTGAAAAGCGTATTGCGTGCTCTGGATTTCTTTTTCACACCACTCTGGTTTTAAGCGCGCGACGGCCATAGGGAATCTTGTATTTCGGTGTTTCCCTCGGAATCCGACCTCTACTGCCCTTCGCCGATCCGATTTTGAGGGGCGGGGGGCATTTGTAGACGCCGAAAATTTCTCTAGGGATGAGGATGGTTCGGGCACGACAAAGCAATGCCATATTTGGAATAAGCGCTCTATCCTTGGGGTCTCGGAGGGGAAACATGAAAATAATGTTATGTTGAGCAAAAAAAATATGTCCAGCATGAAAAACTCCAGGATTCATGAGATTTTTCTTCACGGGCACAAAACTATTTCGCGCCACCGCTCAACGCCATTGATCTCTGTACTACCGACATAGCGACGCACAATATTTCACGCCGAAGTGTTTTTTGCACATACCCTATGATCCCGAGGGCCTATAAATAAATGTCCACCCCTTTAACATCATCCCGAAAAATTTGAACTGCCTCTCCTGCGTGAAATTCCTCCATCATCTGCGCAAAGAAGATGGATCGCAGGCACTAAATTTTTTTGCGCCAGGTTGCCTCGGGTTATGCCTTTTTGTAAAACTACTCAGGCTTTATCCTTGTCAAAATCCCGTCGATCCCCTTCCCCTGTGGGCATTTCCTTCAAATTTTATGCAATTCTGTCTTCAACACGCAATTAATTTTGCAAGTTGGCCCACTCTTTTTCGCTCTCAGCACTCAATTGCGCACTAGCCCAAACTTTTTTATGCACAAAATTCCTTTTATGCGTCAGCCCAACCACTTATCGCGCAATGGTCCCTTTTGCGCGCAAGATTCCCTCCTTGTGAAACTATGATGTCCCTCTTCTGGGAATCAAATTTGGGCACCTCCTTCGACCACAACACCTTTTCCATATACTCATTTCTCGTGAAACCTCCTAGGATCACACAAATTATCATCAAAGTACCCTGGACGATACCGCCCATTGCATTGCGTCATCACATTCTTCTTCGCATAGGTACACTAACAACAATTGATTTTTTGTATAGCTAGGCTATCGTGGACCCCTTGGTGGTTCACACTATGACACCCCCACGACACGGCTTTTCCGGTCCCCTCTCTGCACTAAGGAGTAGAGGGTACCAGTTATGAAAGCCCTACAGGTGTGGAGCAAACCCATCTCGTCTAAGATGCAGGACGTTAAACTTCCAAACACCTTCGTCCTCAGCAAATGATGTTAAAATGTGACCTCACGCCATTCCTCGCATGCGGGGTACCCCCATATTTGAAATTCTCCATGCCCACTAGTCTCCACAGGGGATGTTATCCTCTTTATGGTAGTGGAGTTTTTCCACAGGGAAAGGAAAACCATCTTGGTGTAAGCCCCTAACTTTCTTGTAGGATGAAGAATCGCTGCTCCTCTTTTCTTCTTCAGTCCCCATTGCTAGTGAAGGGCGTGATGGGGAATGGTGCTTCTCCTTTTTTCGGTCCCAAATCCCTCACCCACTGCGCTTTGTCACCATCGGGCCTCCATCCTAGACTAAGTCCCATCCTCGTAGGGCAGTTAACTTTGTGTATTCCCCACTCCACTTCCCACAGATGCACCTTTCGCGACATGAATGTTGGGTCTCTACTACTTCATGTTTCTCACACCGAGCATGACTCTCGTGGGCATAGAGTGAGCACTGACCATGAAATCTTCCCTAGGAAGCCTAGAGTGTAATCCTCACACCACCTGAACTATGTGTACTTTGATCCATTCCAAGGCAGGTTATGTAGGAAGCCTCCATGATGTTCAAGCCCACAACCCAGTCGTTCCGACGTCCTCTACATCGGTTCACCAACACATTGGGTTGCCTCAGAATGTAAACCCCAAATGCCCCGATAACCTGAAATAAATGGACTTTGATCCTTGCATTGGCATGGTACATAGGAAGCCTCCAATAGGTTCCATCCCACCACTCCAGTCGCTTCGGCCTCCTTCACGTCAGTTCGCCCCCATCTCGCATGACATTAAACTCTATCAACTATTCTGAACTATGTGGTATTTGATCCTTACCAATGCAGGGTATGTAAGAAGCCTCACTGTGGTTTAATCCCACCACCATCCATTGGCCATGACCATCTTCACGTCGGTGTGCCAAGCCCACCACTCATGGGATTTCAAGTCATCCTTCACATTGGTTCACCAACCCCTTACAAACTACGAGGACATTGATCTTTTCTAAGGCAAGCTACTTAGGAAGCCACACTGAGGTTCATCCCCAATAGCCATTAGACCCCAGGTTCACCTTCCCATTGGTTCTCAAACACCTGAACTACGAGTTATTTGATCCTTGACAAAGCAAGGAACATAGGAAGTTTTCATGAGGTTCAATCCCAACAACAACTGGTCCTTCCGACAATCTTCACGTAGGTTCGCCCACACCCTAGGCAAACTAGAGTCTAACCCCCTCACCAACCATTTGAACTATGTGGTATTTGATCCTTGCCAAGGAGAGGTACATAGAAAGCCTCCCAGAGGTTCGAACCTATCACACTTTAGTTCTGTCACCCTTCACGTCAGTTCTCCCCCATCCAGCATGACGTTAAACTGTGGACCCCATCCAGCGGTAAGCCGATGTGACCCCATCCAATGGTGAGCCGCTGTGTCCCAATAAAGTGGCAAGCCATTGAAACCCGCAATCAGTTTCAAGACGTCATCAGTCAAACTGTGTTGACATTGATTCCCTACCACGGGGATACATAAGAAGCCTCTTCGAGGCTAATGCCCAAAACCATCGTCATCCTCATGAAAATTCCATAAAATTCACCACCCGCCTCACGAAACCTTCCATCATCCATCCTAATTCATACCAGGGCTGCCACATCTCGGTGGGATCATGCCACCCCATTCCCCTTTACAACTAACAACATTTGGGAGGCCACCCACATGATGTCCCAAGTATTGGTGATCCCTCTAGGGGGTTCTTCCATCTAATCCACTCTAGTCAGTGTTCTGATCAGCCTAATCCATCTCCGTTTGACATTAAACTTGTGGGATACCTTGTGTTAAACATGGGACGCTAAAGAAAACCTTAGATACATGCCCATGGCATATGATTCCACACATTTGATGTGGGATGCCTCATGCTTCCGTGTCCCCATGAAGCCCTATAATAAGGAACAGAAGACAGAAATGCCAATTCCTCAGCATCCAGACATGCTAGTGATGCCCGACGTGACTAGTCCCCTAGCCGAAGGTTGCTGCCCTGACCGGACCCCTTGGAATGTCCTGAAATAAGCAGTATAATTAACTAGTATCCGTGAAGATATAGCGCCAAAAATAGTTTCATGGAAAATGTCTTATGTCTTTGAGGGAGACCCAGACTAGGTGACGGGTTCTGAGGAGGAATCCAAAAATGGAAGAAACAACATCCCATCATCCAGTTTCGATCAAGGCACAGACATCCCTAAATATGTAGCGGATGCCCCCCGCCTTTGGAAAGAGGGAATGCGTGGAAACAAAAATCGTGTCTCTCATCCCTGAACGAGGCGGACGTGCACACCCCAGCGAAAGCGTATGAAACAGATTTCAAAATAGAATTTTTAAGAGTATGTGTAAGATCTCTACCTAAATATACCATGTGTGAAAACTCTGGTCTTTACAAGTAATGAACATCTTGTTCCATATAAGTTTATCTCTCATTTTTTTCCATTACTGATGCTTATTTTTTGTGATTATGATTGAGGGATTCCATGGATAGGAAAATAGTGGGGGTGCTCTTTTGTTAATTGTGGGATTTTGAGGCAAGAAATATAAAGGTGTTGATCACCTTCTTGATCAAGGGATTATGGGGATAGGTAATGTAAAAGAAGATGATAATCATATTGAGGCCTTACCTAGTTGTGTTTAAGACAATTTTTATTAAAATTATAAATCAAGGGACATTAATCTTATGTAATTACATACCCTTCTATTTAGGTTAAAATAATTTTATTCATTTACATGTATTACATTTACACTACTATTATAATAGAACCTGAAATATTTTTATATTAATCAATATATTATACAATCTGTGATTTCCATAATTGTTTATTACATTTCAATTAAAATCTATTTAATTATGAATAATTTTTTACCTTGTATGATTCAATATGGGTTATGATAGAATCATTATTTTGTTTGACTCTGATAATTGTAACCACTTTGATTTTGATACATACCACACTAACTGAGAATACAATTAAATAGGACCTATAGAATATATATCAGAATCAATCCGATTAGGATATTTTTATAACCAGTCCCATGGGCGATTCCATTTATTTTTTTCACTTTATAAGAGGTTTTTTGAATTTAATTAGTTTAAAATCTTTTAAACATAATACATTTCGGGATAAAAATGAATGTTTTTAAACCTAAAATTCACACCACCCCCTCTTTTAATTTTCCATATGCATATACAATATGAACCAAAATTTATAAGGAATTGGTGGAAATAATGTTTTCAAATGGTGTGAGGAAGATTAAATAGGAGGTTCACTTTTATATGTGTGGTGAGGTGCTCTACTTGAATTGATTAAATTATTAATTTAATATAAATTAATTTTCATTTCCACAGGGATGAAAATGATTATTATAATATTATATTATGTGGAAGAATCTAAATCATCTCAAAAAATAAATTTTTATCATTTTGGGTTTTCTTTATCCTTATCGCCTTTTTACCCAGTATTAACACTTTTGAAAATTGATGAAAAATGAGTGTTCCTTTCAATGAATAAGTCAATAATGATTATATAAATATATAATTGTTCAAAAAATAGACCATTCTTGATATTATAAACAATATTCCATCCACTATGTGAATTACAATGTTTTTATAAATTTATATTCATCTAATAGAACATTATTTATTATAAAATATTATTATTTCCATTTTAGGAACTATTCAATTAATTTGATCTTAATGGACACATGATTTTAATAAACATTGAATCTAAGCATATCATAGATAAATATAATTTTATATTTCTTTAAAAATTCCAAAAAAACATATATTTTGAGAAACCTTACTTCATTATGTTTTAAAATCATTTACTCATTTTTCATCTACCAATTATAGAGGCACTATTTTTGTGTCGTGTAATTATTTAAGATAATTATTTCATCAGTACAAATTATAAATCAATTACAATCATAAAAAATTTTTCAATAGTCTCAAAAAAAATATATCTTCAAAAATTAAATTTGTCCACATGTTACTATATCTATTATTTTTAAGAGAAACCAGTAATATTTTTTATTTATCATTACATAAAATACTATAATGGTAAAAAATCAAATCTGAAAAGAAAAAATGGACATATCATTGAATTTTGGACGATTATGGAAAAAATAGATACAGAAAATAAAACATAAATTTTTTTTTGACTTAAATTTATTCTTCTTCTTTTAGTTTTAATCCTAATTTACCAATTTAAAAAATATCCTTTTAAAAAATTAATTATAGTCACTATTAATATTATCTAAATATTTTGTTTCCATATTTTACTAAATGTTTTCAACATAATTCAATATATGGAATAAAGTTTTTATGATTATATTTATTTTAGTGGATGAAATTAATTTAAAATAAATATTTCAAAACATGAATACAAATTACAGAAAAATGACATCCTATATACGAAAATGATCTTATACGAAATTAAAGAATTAGGTTGATTCCTAAAAAATTATATTACATTTAATAAAAAGAATTAGTAATAAATTTATAAAAAAAACATAAAATATAATGTGAAGCATTAAAAAATAGAAAAATGAAATATATTATTCAATAAAATAGAAAATTTTAAAATTAAATGAAAAAACATTGTTTGTAGAAGAATTTACAGGTCTCACATTAAGCATAAATTAATATGGTGATTTAAAAAATGTTAATTTTTAATATTAAATTTATAATATATATAAATTATTCATTTAATTAAAACCTCACTAAAATAATTTTAATAACAATTTATATATTTATTTTTTAAGAAACATTTTCCAATATTATGAATATGAACATTACTATATTAAATAAAATAATTATTATTAATAAGGAATGTAATTTATTATTATCTGTCTCTAGGATGTTACATGGAATGGTTTATGAAAGTTTACATAATGAGGAATAAGTAGTCATATGGTTTAAAATGTATAATTGTACAAGAGAACTTTTATTTTCATAATACCCAGTTAATCTCATGTTTAAATAATAATAGAAATATTATTATTTACATGATTTTTAATAAACACAAGTAAAAAATATACAATATTTCCTTGAATATATAAATCTATCACCATTCAATTATAATATAATATTGTGTTTCTCATAAGACACATAAACTCGGTCATCCAACCTCCTTCAATATTTAATGTTCAATAGATAATGACTCCTCATTTGATTAAATATATATCACTGCATAATTATAAAATAATTATGTAAGTATTATACTAAAAAAATAATGAATAAATATTTACTATATAGTTTTAAAACAAATTAAATAAATCTATGTTATCTTCTTTGATAAACTCAAAAAAAATATTATTTATTCAAGAAATAAATAAAATATTGCCTCGCGAATAAATTTTTTTAAAATATTCCACTCACTTATGTATTTTTATAAATAACTAGTGATTTCATATCTGAATCTGATACGAAAAGAATAATTATTAACCCATGCATAACATGTTTTATTCATATTTATTTTAAATGAGGTTCTAAATTAACATAGTATACGCCCCATTAATCAAATTTAAATGTGGTATTAGTCTACCCAACCATATGTTTAATGTTAGTTCATAGTGAATTGTCACAGATCATATATATAATGAATTTAATGTACCAATGTGAAAAACTCATATGAATGTACACTATGTGATATATTCCCTTCATCTCTGTATCATTAACTAAGATGGTTTCATTTTGGGATCATCAAACAACATGATTAATAGATATGTGTATGAATTCATAGAAATAAACATTCAAAAAAGGCGTATTTTCCAGCTAATTAATTAGGAACATATTTTTAAAAAATCAATATTGAGATATCAACATTCCTTAAATAACAAAGGGTATAAATACATTCTCACATTATTCGTGAATTTAATATTACTCATGATGAACAACATTCCATGTGAATACGTTTTCATGGTTTTTATCGTTAAATTAAAGTATATGAATCATAATATTAAATGATAACAAATTTACTATCTAGGGAATGTGACACAAATCTGAAGTGATGAATATCCAACTAAAATTTTAAAATAGCATTTTCCACTAGCTAGTCTGGTTCTCACAACCTCATGATATAAAGATTACTTGTATCCAACCTGAAAATGAATATCAAATTCTTATGAGTATCTAACCCTGATATCATTTAAAATTTTGACCCAGTAAAATTAAATTATTATATGATAGAACATATATTCATAAATATTATCATGGTACTTCTAGGTTCTCATCATATTTTGGAACACGTCTGACCTTTTAGTAGGATCGATGCCCTTATGGAATTATTACATAATATATGATGGTGATGAACTTTCACGATGTGATAAGAAAATTATTAATCTTAAAAAGAATGAATATATGTAACTACTGTTATTCCAAAAAAGAACTGAGACCATTATAAGTGGGGTGAATCAGCGGTTTCTTTTCATTTATATGCAATATTCATAACTTCTATAGTAAAACATTCATTGCCTCCGAATCTTGTTAAACTTGTGATCAACTAAAAAATAAATTTTCAACCTTACCATTTTTATGCATCAAATATATAGAGTTTAACAACCCTACTAATTATTTCAAATTAATACTTGATTTATTACATAAGACTACACTTAATACAACATGGATGACCAATAAGTCCAAGGTGTTTTGGAATTCAGTACATTGCATGACAACATACAATATGGAATAAAACATCTATATTTAAATCTTTTTTAAGATACTCAAATTACACCATCGAACATAAAACACTATTGAATAACCTGGGGACATACATAAGAAAGGGTTGAGATATGAAGAACTATAAATGGATAAACTTGTCATATGTAATAAATATTATAAAATTGGCATATAAATGAGGAAAAAAAGGAACTTGAACAATAATGCATCATATATCATGATAACCATGACCTTGAAAATGTGGAAATAACTTAAAAAACTAAATCATTTACATATGTCAAGGAAAACCCCACCATGATATCATGGATTAAAAATACCGATAATGGAATCAGGTTCAATCCTTGCCAAATGTGACATATGGTGATTCTAATCAATAACCAAAGCATTTTAGCGCTGTCTGGGTGAACCCATTATATTCATTTCATTCACATTCTTATATGTCCAACAAAGATCATACAACTTGGATTCATTATTTATCATAATTTATTCAACAATCAAATAATGTGTAATACATAAATTTATGTCCACAACAAACAATTATATTTTCATAAATGTGAATACCATTGATAAAAAACATATTATGGTATTCACTAAAAAATTGTTTTAGCATGGAATATCACGGTGAAATTTTGGTGGCATAAGGCCTTATAGAAAAATTCATCGAATGGATCAGTTAAATAAAAAGGAGGAATATCATCATTTTGAAGTCAATTGAAATTTATGGGGTATATGGAATAATAAATTCCATCTTAAGTAAATTATGATAAAATACAAAATGAATAGATTATATTTGAATAAATAGTAGAAGTCATATGATCCATCACAAAATTTCGACATGGTAACTGGTGTATATAAAGTATCATGGGAGGCATGACGAGAGTAAAAATGTGATATAATTTTGAATACATTAAATGTAATATAAGGTTAAAATGTAATGACAAATCCTAAAAAATAAAATGGAACTTAATTGAGAAAACATAAAAGGAGTTCTTTAATGGAAATGAGAATATAGAAATCCCTTATAGAATTTTTGCAATGTAACATCTTGTATGAAGTTCAAAGAGAGAGATAATACATTATCCATAATTAAAATATCATCCATTGGATGGAAGCTGACTTTTATATATAAATTACATCATAAAAAATTTAAACTAAGAAGACAATTCCAATAAAGGTTCTTGAATTAAAAGATAGTGAGAAAAGTGAGGATCCGTTACTTGAGTGTGTGACTTAAAAAGCATGGGAGGGGATTATTTATAGATTGGGGATTCCCTAAAAGGACTCTAGAAAGTTAATTAAAGATTTTATTTTTTCTACAATGAGATTGAGTGATGGAATATTGTTGATTTTTTGGGTTTATATTGGAAGAGAGGAGGATTTCATTAATATTTAGGGTTTACACTATACATAATAAAACATCCAAAACCACAAAACATGCCATTATTTTGACCGATTATTTATTAAAAAATTGATCTTATCTCATTATTTTATATGGAAAAGGGACAAAAATATTTAAATAAGTCTTTTTCTTAAGTGGAGGAGAGTCACAATCTTAAATGAAGGATTTTAAAACCATAAAATATATTAGAATTTTATGAGGATTCATATTGGATTTAAAATTTGAAAAAACATACAAAAAATCTCATTTTAATAAGGTTATAACATAAATATGTCTGTTGTTCCCATTTATAGTAATTTTTACATCACTGTTGGGTCATTATTATATTATAAATTATAAATAATATTTATCTGATATTTAATTTACCCACAAAATTTACAGCATTAGAAAATTACAAAAAATATATTATTGGATAATTTTGATGATCGTATTCTAGAATTTTTTTATTTTATCTAAATAAATTTCTAAATATTTTAATTTTCATATATAAATGAAAATTAATATTTATTATGAAATGCTGGACATTGGACAATTATAGCGTTCGAACCCTTAGAGAAATTACATTTGACTTCATAAATATCATATGATAGTCTATATGTGATAAAAATTAGTTAATAAAATTAAAATATTATTTATTTAAAATATCCATTAATTCATAAATAAATTATTTGAATTTTAATATTAACCAAAAATGAAATGTTTTAATTGTATCAAAATAAAAATTATTTTCAAAACAACAATAATTGGATGAAATTATATTTATTATTCTATATAAAAAATCTATATTATCATATTTATAGAGACTTTATATATATCCCTTTATTAAAAGATAAATTTCCCTAAGATTATGGTGCATGATTGTGGGATTTTTATTGGGTGGTTCAGAGAATATGGTATGAGTCGTGATCTAAATGAGCCTGAAATTATCCCTTAAATATTTTCTATCATGCATTATTTTTTGGATCTTATCTTGGCCTTGATGTTTCTAGAAGCCCAAAAATGATATCTACCTCAATATATCAGATAAATGGGCTTCCTGTGGTATGATCCCACAGGTTGAGGCCATCACATCTTTTTTCTCTCTCATTGGGTTTATATAAAACCAAATATTATTATTAATTATATAATAACTGTTCAGTGGATATATTATCAATAGTAATGATTTCTAATGGTACTTTAAATACAATAGGATATAATAAATCAAAAGTATCTAATGTGTTTTCTATAACCATATATAATTAATCAATAAATCAAGTGGAGAATTTAATTTATCAGTGTTTGGGTCATTATAATCATCCCTCTTTAGAAGTCCTTCCATTAATATTTTAATTTTAGACACTAAAACATATGTGGGTAAATCTTATAATTACTTCCTCTAGTTCCCATGTTTCTTGCTCAAATATTCTCCTACTCCACAGTACTTTGACCAGGTAAATTGTCTTATTTCATAGAACTTTTTCTATATGATATAAGAACTTCACCGACTGCTCGTCATAGTGAAGGTCAATATTTAATGGTGCCAGCTATGGATTGAGTAAATTTCAGGGGTCTAGTATGTAATTTTTCAAGATTGTAATATCCCGTAAATTTAATGGAATTTTTTTTCTTAATTTCTTTGGGATATTACGAGTATGCAGTTTTTGACGACACCTGATTCCGAGGCCCGGTGTGCCCGAAATCAATTTCCGATGTTTAGCTCAGGTACGTTCAGTGAACGAACGAACGGGTTTTCTTAACATCTGAACCGGTGCTCGGAATCGAAATATGAGGGCACCAATGAAACCACAGTGCCGGTAATTGCTTAGGAACACCAATCACTAAAGTTGCTTTTTCTCGGGAGGTGTTGTTAAAAATGAAGTTGTTTAATTAAAGATTGAAATAAAATATGTGCTGCAATTTTATTTCTACTATATGTAATTATAACCTACATGTGGGAGATGAGGTGGGACCCACTAAATCCTAACTCCTCTTTGTAGGATATTAGTGAGCTGGTCCCCACATGAGCCCCACCTTTTCAAATTCCTCTAGCCTCTCATAAAGTTGGAAAAACCCCCCATTAATTTGTAACTCACCCACTCTCCCTCCTCAATACATGTCAACCCCTCAAGTTTATGAGGAACCTTCCCTCCCTCTCTTTAATTAAATTCCAATGTGTTTAATTAATGAGGACCTTTCTTCCCATTTTAATGTTCCACCACAGCTGATTAATTGGGTGGTCCCTATGTCATAATTCCCCCTTTTATGACTTTCCTGCCAATGATGAACCCACCACTACTATTTAAAGGAGGCTAGGGGGAGGAGTTCTGGACGACTTCTTCAAGCGGCAGAATACAAGCAGCGAAGCACGGCGCCCAGCACTTGGAGAGTTTTCCTCTTCCTCCAATGAATAATAAATTACGCTGATGCCACCCTTTGCTTCATCCTTCCCGACGTTGATGGAATGACAAACGTATACCGCGATGCTGTCTACCGCAACACCGACGAACACCTTCTTTGAATTAGGGGGATTGTTTTGTGTTCGTGAATATTCTTTAGTCAACCAACGTTAAATTCATTAGCATCTGGTTATAGAATTAATGGGAGGGGGCCTGACTGCATGAAAATGGCCGACTCTCCTCCCCCTTTTTTGTTATACTAGTTGCAGCTTGAATGAAGGAAGCGCGTTGCAACGGCACCATGCGAGAATGAGGAGGAATGCGGCGAAGGAGCACAGTGCCATCGCGCCACGCTGTTGAGGCTGAAAGAAGCCACAGCTGGAGTCGGGCCGCGGGGAAGAAGTGAAACACCATCATGCCGCGCCAGAAAACCAAGGAGGGTAACGACCAGGGTGGGCCACAGCAGAGGGGCATGGCTCTACCATGCTGCTCGGTCGGACAAGGCTGCGTTTGAAGGCCACGGCGGTGCAGGGAGCAGCGTCCGGAACTGCCGGCCACCGGTGCATGGATTGTGGGATCTGCAGGGGGTCCCATGGTGGCACACCGGCTGGCCAGCTCGGCCGGACGTTTTAGAAGATCCGGTGGTCGTAACCCCCTGGATCTCAAGGAGCGGGCCCCCACGTGGGGGCCACCGTTACAAAAAACGGGGGGCAGCACGCCCCCACCCCCTTTCTGCGTCCGCTCGGCCAGTGTCGAGACGCCCCGCTCGGCCACCGCCGAGCCGCCCCGCATGGCCAGTGCTGAGCTGCCCAGGCTGGACCGGCCACACTGGGCCTGGCCACCTGCATCAGGCCAGGCCGCGCTGGGCGGCTCCAGCTGGGTTGGGCTGACCCAGGGGGTTCTGGGCCGGGTCGGTCTGGACCCGAACCACCCTAAATTCAGACATGTTCGTTCAAATGCTCGTAATGTGGGCTACATACATTATATTGACGCACCATCAGTTTTTATCTGATCCTTGGATTGAGATGGTCGTATCGGTATATTACACTCAAGGTTTCGGAAAATGATGGGTACGACCGGGTTGGTTTGAACCTGAAACCAACCGGACCTTCGGAGCAGGAACGCTTATAACATGAGCTCCGGACGTCCGATTGATGTACCATCAATATTTTTGGTTTCCTATTAGTGAGACAGACCTTTTGTCTTACTCTGTTCAAGGTTTGGACGCAGTTGGAGTATGGTCGGGTTGGTTTTGACTTAAAAACCAACCGGGGCCTTGGGACGAAAAAGCCAATAACTCTCAGACCGGGCGTCCGATTGACGCACTATCTTTCGCGTTGAGTTCCTTTTGATGAGACAGAACATTGGGGTACATCAACTCTAGAATAAATTTCAGTTGATGTATCGACATACCTTCCCTCGTGGAGCAGACCCTCCTGCAATCGAGCATGATATGTGCGGGAACCCTAGAGCTGGCTGCAACTGCAACGACTTCCGTACTGGAATCATATGTGGGTTCGACGGTGAAGACTTTGGTACTGGAATCCTCCGTGGGTTCAACGACGACGAAAACTGTGCTGGAATCCTCCATGGGTTCTGCGGTGACGACAACTGTACTTGTATCCTACGTGGGTCCGACAGTATTGACCGCTGTTGTAATATCCTAAGTGGGTCCGACAGAGTAGTTGGACTAGTATCCTATGTGGGTCCGACAGCTTAGCTGGTCTAGTATCCTATGTGGGTCCTAGCTAGATGAATCAGTAAATACATCTGTTCATCTCTTTTTATTTAAAAATGATGTATACCTGTGTGATCTGAGTCTTGATTTTCAATCATTATCATTGATGTGATTGACTTACTTCCCTATGTTGACTGGGTTGTACTTTCCTATGTTGACTGGGTTGTACATTTCTGTGTGGACTTGGTTGTACATTCCGTGGACTGAGTTGTGCTTTCCTGTGTGGACTGGGTTGTACTTTCCTGTGTGGATTGGGTTGTACTTTCCTGTGTGGTCTATGTTGTACTTTCATGTGAGGACTGGGTTGTACTTTCTTGTGTGGACTGGGTTGTGCTTTCATATGTGGACTAGGTTGTACTTTCCTGTGTGGATTGCGTAGTACCTTCTGTGTGGATTGGGTTGTGCTTTTCTGTGTGGACTGGGTTGCACTTGGGCTCGTGAGTTGTAGCAGAACTGGAATTGATGTCTTAGGTATATTTATGGGAATATACCTAAGTGAAGTCGGTTGATACTTCGTGTTTTGTATCTTTCCTTTGTGGTTTATCCATTGTGAATTTAGGGAGACCTTCGGGGGTCTCGGGGTCTCTACTGAGTATCGTATTCTCACCCCTTCATGGGTAATGCCCGCACTACGTTGTGTTGGTTGAAGAAGACGAACAACATTGATCGTTGTTTAGGCTGGTGGAGCGGGACGATACCTGGAGGTGGACCACTTGGTGGGATGTATCAGAGCGGATGGCTCGACCCGAGGAGCCTACGAGACTATTTGTACCCACCCTTCAGGTGGGAGTTCGGGAGGACGACTCGACGTCGCTGCTTTACTTTTCAGTTTATATACTTTCTTTTTAGTTGTAATTTACTTTTAGTTGGGTTTGTATTCTGGCCCATTTACTTTCTAGCACTTACAGTTGTACCCAGTTTACTAAGTGTTTACATCAGCTTTCTTAATATGTGGTGTTTGTTTACTTTATAAAGGAAATTTCGAACCTTTTTTTATCAGGATTTATGCATTTTGGTGCTAGTTGCCAGCCCCTGGCCTATGGAAGGCAGGCTTGGGGTAGTCAGGGCATGGGTCCCGAGGACGGGTCGTAACAAATTGGTATAAGAGGAGTTCGGTTCTATTGTAGAACTCAGGACTCTGATCTTTATTCTATGTAAAGAAATAATGTTAAGGGTATTGAGTGTGGTTATCAGTCCAGGGAGTCCAGTGTAGGTGCGGCAGCCGACGAATCCGTACACCAGGACCCGAACTTCTGATTTCCGACTCAATGCACTAAAACATTGATTTCATGTGTGTTTCAAATGTTTTCATTGTGATTACTTTTTGTGAGCTCACCATGTATACTTTTCTAACCCTGGCGCACCTGTCACTTTTCAGGATTTCCCCATGATGGCAGCCAGCTAGGGTTCCGAGCTTTGTAAGAGATTCCAGCCAACCGAGTGACGAGGCCTCGGTTCAGTGCCCTATTACAGCGGAGGCACCAACGGTACCTATACCCGCTGAGCCACCGATGCCACTAGCCCCGACCACTGAGGGTGCACGTCGGCTTACTGCACTGCACACGTTTCAGCGTTAGAGACCGCCCAGGTTCCGTGGGGAGACGGACCCTCAGGCAGCCGAGGATTTGCTGGAGGCTATTGTTTGAGTTTTCAGGTTAGTAGGGACACCAGCTGACCTCATGGTGATCCCTGCGGTGAGTCTCCTGCATGCAATAGCAGGAAGATGGTGGAGCCTGATGCTCCAGGTGCATGATGAGGCATCTCTCATTTGGTCAAACATCGAGAGCCTCTTTCGCTCGGAGTTCGTCCCAGCCACACTCTGTGCGGTGCGCATTCAGGAGTTACTGCAGCTGCAGCAGGGCAGTATGACAGTAGATCAGTAGTCGGTGAGGTTTACCGACCTCTCACGCTACTCCACAGACATGGAACAGGACCCATTCTTCCCGGCCCGGAACATCGGGCAGGGATTGAGGCATGAGATCAGGGCATCGATGATCTCCCTCAACATTCCGACGCAGGAAGAGGTGCTGGAGAGAACCCTTCTAGTGGAATGTTTTCTCATTGAGCAGTCACCAGCGGCGAGACCCTCCGCAGGTCAACCCGCAGCAGAGTTTCTGCAGCCGGTAGTAGATAGATGATGCAGAGGGCCAAGCGGGCTAGACCATCAGATGAGCAATCTTAGTGAATATGTCTGGTTGTGTGAGTAACTTGGAACAAAGCTAGCTATATGAGGAGAAGGCAGTGCTACGCATGCGGTGGGCATGGTCACGTGGCTCGCGACTGCCCGACCCGCCCTTCACATGAGTGGAAAGCGGTAGAGGGACCTCCCAGGTAGAGGTTCGTCCAAGGCGGTCCGCAGGGAACAGGCAGACGTGGTAGATGAGCTGGCTGAGCAGCGGGTGGTGGGTGATGCTTTGAGGCTCTACCACCACCAACACCACCAGGAACACCACCCCGACCACAGGGAACAGGTGGACTGGGGAGATCTAAGCTTCGGGCAGCTGAGGCCTACGACCATAGAGCTGTTGGAGCAGATGGATAGAAGTGGGACTATCTCCCCACATGGATACATTTGTTCATGTTTCTTCTAGCCTTGTTGATGTTTTGTTTGTGTGTGATTTGCATCGTTGTACCTAGAGCTGAAGAAGTAAAAGAAACATGTTCTCGTGACGTTTTCTTCCCTCACTTTCTTTTTATGCAGTTGATACTGAGAGGTTCTGGTTAAAACCATTGACTTGACCCTCACTTTCATGATTCCTAATAGAGGAGACCTAGTGACCACACACTGCTGCCGACAGTGTGACTCGACCCTTGGAGGTGAGAGTTACAGTTGGATCTCTTGGTATTAGCATCGAGGCCTTGCGACATCGTCCATGGCATGAAATAGTACCATTCCTGTCAGGATTGACTGTATTAGGGAAAGGATGTGGTTCATCCAGGGGATGACACCAGATTTCTCTTTTTGGCAGAGGAGGAATCTCAGCAGCTCTTATAGATCATAGATGAAGAATGGTTGGGTTAAGTTATTACATATGCCTAGTCTCACCCATTGTTCATCGAGCTAACAGTTTACGGTTCTCACCAACTCAATAGTCTCAGGTATATATTTTCTCAGATGGACATGAACCTGAGATAACAGAGATGGAATGAGTTCCTCCAGGACTATGAAATTCAGACAGGTTATACACCTAGGAAGGGGAACATTGTAGCGGATGCTCTTGGTAAGAGATCAGGCATTCACCTGTTAGGAGTGGCGAGACAAAAGATGGTCTCATTTTCATATATCATTTGTGGATCGTGTTGGAGTGAGTACGTGTAGAACCAAAGATGGTTCTTGCTACATTGGGGAAGGTGTAGATCATCCTGGAGCGGATGAGAACTGCATAGAGCAGACAGAACATCTATGCTTCTAGGAGGTAGAGATCACTGGAGTTCGTGGATGGCAACCACATTTTATTAAGGGTCTCACCTCAATGTGTATTATGTATATTTAGCCACTGCGGCAAGTTATCTCCATGCTTCATCGGACCATTCCATGTTCTTAGTAGGATAGGCGAGGTGGCTTATCTTCTGGGTCTACCACCTCTGTTACACCAGATGCACAACGTATTCCACGTATCTCAGCTGAGGAGATACGTCCACGACCCGATGCATATAATTGACCATGGGGAGCTAGACATCGATGACGGGGCAAATTTTGTAGAGGTCCCAGTGGAGATTGAGGATCGATAGGAGAGGGTCCTACGTGGATGGTCGATTCCTCTAGTGCACATCAGGTGGTAGCATGGGAACCTCTAGGTGAGCACTTGGGAGCAGGAGGCTCATATGCGTGCACAATACCCACATTAGTTCCCCTAGTTTATGATGTATCTTTACGAGGACGCAAATCCCTGAGGTGGGAATAATGTAAATACTCGTAAATTTGAATGAAATTTTTTTTCTTAATTTCTTTGGGATTTTACGAGTATGCAGTTTCTAATGAAACCTGATTCTGAGGCCTGGTGTGCCCAGAATCAATTTCTGATGTTTAGCTCGGGTACATTCAGTGAACGAATGAGTGGGTTTTCCTAACTTTTGAACCGGTTCTCAGAATCAAAATCCGAGGGCACCGATGAAACCGCAACGACGGTAATTGCTTGGGAACACCTTTCACTGGAGTTGCGTTTACTCGGGAGGTTTTGTTAAAAATGATTTGGTTTAATTAAAGGGTGATATAAAATATGTGCTGCAATTTTATTTCTACTCTATGTAATTATAACATACGTGTGGAAGATGAGGAGGGACCCACTAAATCCTAACTCCTCTTGATAGGATATTAGTGAGGTGGGCCCCACATGAGCCCCACTAACGCGGGGAAGGAGCGCTACGTCGGCGAGCTGCGCTGTTTAGGCCGAAAGAATCCGCGGCCAGAGTCTGGCCGCGGCGGAGAAGCGCGGCTCCATCGCGCCGCGCCAGAGAACAAAGGAGGGTCGCGGCCAGGTCGGGCTGCGGCGGAGGGGCACAGGGGTGCAGGGAGTGGCGGCCGGAACCATCGGCTGCCTGTGCGTGATGGTGGGACCTGTAGGAGGTCCCGTAGTGGCACACCGGCCGACCAGCTCGACCGGCCGTTTCAGAAGATCCGGGGGTCATAGCCCCCGGCTGCCAAGGAGTGGGCCCCCATGTGGGCTTTCGCAGTTACAAAACTAGGGGGAATTCCCCCCCCCCTTCTGCGTCTGCTCAGCCAGCACCGAGCCACCCCGCTCGGCCAGCGCCGATCCGCCCATGCCGGACCGTCCGCACCGGGCCAGCCCACCCGCGTCGGCTAGGCTGGCCCGCGCTAACCGGGCCGGATCGCGCTCTAATGGGCCGGACCCAGACCCAGGTCGGGTCGACCCGGTTCGGGCTGACCCATGGGGTTCTGGGCCGGGTCGGTACGGGCCCAAACCCCCCAAAAATCGGACAGGTTCATTCAAATGCCCGTAACATGGCCTACGGACCTCCGACTGACGCACCGTCAGTTGCGATGTGATCCTTGGATCGAGGTGATCGTTTTGGTATATTAGACTCATGGTTTTAGAGATTTTTTGTATGTTCGGGTTGGTTCGAACCCGACACCAACCGGGCCTTCGGAGCGGAAACACGTATAACTTGTGCTATGGACGTATGATTGAGGTGCCATCGACTTTGTTGGATTCCTCTTAGTGAGACAGACCTTTTGGATTACTCCGCTCAATATTTTTATGCAGTTGGAGTATGGTCGAGTTGGTTTTTAATTAAAAAACAACAGGGCCCCTAGGACGAAAAAGCCAATAACTCTCAGACCGGGCGTCCGATTGATGAAACGTCTGTCGCGTTGAGTTCCTTTTGATGAGATGGAACTTTGGGATACATAAACTCCGGTCTACGTGTCAGTTGATGTACCGACCTCCCTTGGCTCATGGAGCGGACCCTCCCGGAATCGAGCATGCTGTGAGCAGGAACCCTAGAGCTGGCTGTAACTGCAACGACTTTCGTACTGGAATCCTCTGTGGGTTCGACACTAAAGACTTTTGAACTGGAAGCCATTGTGGGTTCGACGACGATGACAACCATGCTAGAATCCTCCATGGGTTCAGTGGTGACAACTACTGTACTTGTATCCTATGTGGGTCTCACAGTATTGACCTCTGTTGTAGTATCCTACATGGGTCTGACAGAGTAGCTGGACTAGTATCCTACGTGGGTCCGACAGCTGAGGTGGTATAGTATACTATGTGGGTCCCAACTAGATGAATCAGTACCTACATATGATCATCTATTTTTCTTCACAAATGATGTATACCTATGTGAGATGAGTCTTGATTTTCAATCATTATCCTTGATGTGATTGACATACTTTTCTGTGTAGACTGAGTTGTACTTTCCTGTGTGGACTGGGTTGGACATTCCTGTGTGGATTGGGTTGTACTTTCCTGTGTGGACTGTGTTGCGCTTTCCTATGTGGGATGGCTTGTACTTTCCAGTGTGGACTGGGTTGTCCTTTCCTATGTGGACTGGGTTGTACATTCCTATGTGGACTAGGTTGTAGTTTCCTATGTGGACTGGGTTGTGCTTTTCTATGTGGACTAGGTTGTACTTTCCTGTGTGGATTGGGTAGTACCTTATGTGTGGATTTGGTTGAGCTTTCCTGTGTGGACTGGGATACACTAGGGCTCGTGAGTTGGAGAAAAACTATAATTGACGACTTTGGTATATGTATGGGTATATACCTAAGTGGAGTCGGTTGATACATCGTGTTTTGTATCTTTCCTTTGTGTTTTATCCATTGTGGATTTCGGGAGACCTGCGGGGGTCTCAGGATCTCTACTGAGTATCATATGATCACCCCTACACGGGATATGCCCGCACTACGTTGTGTTGGTTATAGAAGATGGACAACACTGATCATAGTTGAGGCTTGTGGAGCGGGACGATACCTGGAGGTGGACCACTTGGAGGGACGTACTCAGAGTGGACGGATGGACCCAGGGTGCCGATGAGACTATCTGTACACCCCTTCAGGTGGGAGTTCCGGAGGGCGACTCAACATTGCTTCTTTACTTTTCAGTTGTTGTACTTTCTTTTCAGTTGTACTTTACTTTCAGTTGGGTTTGTATTCTTCCCCATTTACTTTCTAGCACTTAAAGTTGTACCCAATTTACATAGTGTTTACATTAGATTGCTTATTCTGTGGTGTTTGTTTACTTTATAAAGGCAATTCCTTACCTTTTTTATTGGGATTTATGCCTTTGGTTCTAGTCACCAGCCCCTGGCCTTTGGAAGGTGGGCTTGGGGTAGTCACGGCACGAGTCTTGGGGACGGGTCTTGACAATGATGGATACATGAAATTCACCACGAACATGTAAGAAGTTTCATGGGGGTGAATTTCGATATGCCAATACTCGGAGGTAGTCAAAGATCTAAAAGGTGCTGATGTATATCATACTAAGAATTCCCTTCTTCACAAATCTCATAACTTTTTCCACGGATATATGAAGAGGAATGACATGTCTCTAACATCAAACTATATGTATCATCGACGATTGACACCATATATCTTTTTTCTACTCTAAGATTCCTTTATGTGCTGATGACTGGTCATAACTGTTTCCATCATTTCCTTAACAATTTAAGGAAATTGAAGTTTTATTTTCCCCACCTTCATCCCAACATGAAAGTGTTCTGCACCTCTTCACATTAATGTATTCATAATGAGACATATGGATTCTGGAATTGAAGCTATTGTTTTATGAGATCTTGATCAGAGGAGGATGTTGGACCAAATATCCTTTAAAGTCCATAGAACTTGCTGACAACATGTATTCCAGTGTTTGAATATTACTATAATATTGGCCATCAATTTGAAGATGATATATCATACTAAATTTAATCGAAGTGTTTAGAGAATGTTTGAGAATTTTCTAGAACATTGAGGTGAATCTCATATCTCGACCAGATAAAAGAGATAACGGTACTCCATGTAGCCTTACCACATCTCTGATGTATATCTATTATGGTTGATCTAATGAAGATTCATCTAAAATAGAAATAAGGTGATCTATCTTTGTAAAATGATCCAAAAACCCATATAACATTATCTTAAATGCATTTCTATGAAATTTTGGTGAAAATTTCCATCGTGTTGTTCACCCATTTCCGAGTTGGATTGGGTAATTTTTGGCGAATCCTCTTAGACTTCTACCTTTCAGTCTACACTTGCTGGAATACCAGGCACATCGATGTATATTCAAAAATATGATTCATAATATTATCCCACCAATAGTTATTATGGAGACATTGATACCCATTTTTGCTTTCATAGTGAATGGATAAAGTTGAACTATATGTATCATCCAATACTTCTTTCCTCAACTCACGATTTGATCGAACACATATTCTTATCCCAAATATTACAATTCATTCTTCCTCAATTTTAATCACTAATAAATTTGTGTATCTCATGAATTCCACATTCTTTTGAATTTACAAATCAATTATTTGAGCATCCTTTAACCATTTTAAATGAGATGGTTGAGAAATATTTTTTTGAAAGGATTGATGATGTACCTTGCTTTATTATTCAACAATTCCTCCTTTGTAGGTATAAGAATATTGGATCATTCTCAATTATCATCATTGAGAAAGATATAGGATACATTCAATTTAGATCAACTGAAACACTATTATTCTTACAAGGATGTTTATGGATGGAGTAGTCATAGCCATTGATCTGTTTTAACCATTATTTTTCGCGAATATTCAGCTCTATATGTGTTAATATATACATGAGGCTTTTATGATCTTTATATATCTCATAGTTATTCACAAAGAGATAATGCCACCATATTTTGAAAACTAATTTCATTGCTACCAACTCCAGATCATGTTTTGTATTGTTTTTCTCATGAACATTGAACATGCTTGAAGAATTGCTTATGATTTTTTCATTCTTCATTAACTAACTTCCCAACCCATTCTTCAAATCATAGCTATGTACAATAAATAGTTCTCCACTTGTGGTATGTTTGAACATAGTTGTAGGTATGTGCCTCCTTTTAAACACCATGAAGCTACCTTCACATTTATAATCCAAATAAAACATGACTCCCTTCATAGATAGATTATTTAAAGGGTTCAAGGATCATGATAAATTTCTCACAAATCAGATATAATACCCATCCATCATAAGAAAACTATGGATATCTATCATAGATGTTGACTTATTCCATTCTTTAATTTCATCCATCTTCAACGGGTCCACAAATATCTCGTTGCCTATGATTATATTCCCCAAAAAAGTTACTTACTTCAACTAGAACTCACATTTGTAGTACGTTTCATATGGAATATACATTCATATGGTCCTTAACATAGATCACATATGATCATCATGATCCTCCTTTATTTTTAAGTATATTATTATATCAACTATAGAGACTACAATACATTTTTAGGTAATCTCTAAAGACTCTATTCATCAATTCCTTGACGATTCATATATAATTAGTGATGCCAAATGGTATCACTATGTACTCATACTACCTATAACATTTATAAAAAATGGTATTGGGGATATCATACTTTTTCAGATTTTCTTCATAATATCCTAATCAATGATCCACCTTTTATAATTATTTTAGTTCATGTAACTGATCAGACTAATCATCAATATGGGGTATAAGATACATCATTATTGTGATCTTGTTGAGGTCATGATAATCTATGCAAAGGAACATTAACCAAAACTTATTCTTGATTGAATGGTTAGTTTCAACCGATGGTGAAACACATTGGTATATAAACACTTCATCTAGATTCTCTTGTAGTTGTTTCTTCATCTCCAAGAGTTCCACAAAAACTATTCAATTTGGAGTCTTGGTTAATGGAAACTCCCTATGTATAAGACTGATGGAATATTTGACCTCTCATCTAAGAGAAAGACTAGGAAATTACATGATAAGCATTTCAACATATTCCCCCACAATAGGCATGTCTTCAAGGATAGATTTTTTCCTTTGACTCAATCATTTTAATTAGATAATCTTGCTTATAGGGTAATAAAATCCATCCATGAGATGGTGGTTCTAAAAAAGAATCCTCCTCCTCCTTTTACTTGTCAGGATAAAGGGGTTGGTTCCTAATAGAATGATTTATTTACTTCCCATGTAAATTTATGTTATATATATATATAGAAAAATTCAATCCATGCCCATAATTTCATCTATTTCCACCAAATGAATTATGACATGTTTCTCTAGGATTTTCAGTCCACAAACTATGACAGGGGATGAGTTGTATTCTTGGGATGCAATAATTTTTCTATTTTATTCATTTTCACAAATAAATCAAGTTCTATGTTTTACAATGTTGTTTGAGAAGAACTTTTAAACATTTGGGACATGAAGAAATGTTTAGAACAATAATAAAAAAATAACATTCTCTATTCATGAAATAATAACCCATGTACTGATCACATCATTATTTTCAGGATCCTCTTCATTGGATGTGATGGAAACAAGATGTTCCTTATTGCCTTAGAGGTTATAGGTTTTCTATGGAAATCCTTGGGTTTGGGAATTTGATTGTAGTGTTCAGAGGATCCTTGTTGATGAAGAATTAAACAATGTGCTGAGGGTTGACTAGAGTATTCTCTTTTTCATTTTCCTTAGCGGGTTTCTCTATTCGGTAATTTCAAGATAGTTTTTTCCCATTCCCACAACTAGATCATTTCATTTTTACCCTTATGAAATCTCTAGGGTGATTATTTCTGAACCATTGACATGTTGCATGATTATATTTGTTGGCACCATCAAATTTCTCCATCGGACCGCCAGAAATAAATTCAACTTTATGATTCATACCCCTATGATATCATTGAGATTCATAGATATCCATTTTGACATTGAGTTCAAGTCATATAGTTTTCTCATAGATATCATTGTCATGGATCTCTAGTCCATTTAATAAATTAGGTTTTATAACAAAAAATATGTTTTCAACTTTGTATTAAGGTGTAATGAAAAATATGGAGGTGTATCGTTAATGTATTGTGATGTTTTCCTTGTACTCACTATTAGATTTGTCCTTTTTAGGGAAAGGAATTCCATTTCAATTTTATTTTTGAGAGTGCGAGAAAAAATATTTATTGAAATTTTTATCTAGAATTCCTTCCCCTATATCACATTGTTCTTTTCCTCATGCTTCATATTTTTGATCAAATACCACCACTAATGAGATTCTCCCCCTCTATGATAAACGACCAATAGAACCACCTCTTTCATAGAACATTGATTGATTGAAAAGATAATGTCAATAGAGTTGACCAATTATTCCACTATTAAGGTATTCGATGATCCATTATATGTAGGGGGCCTTGGTTGCATGAATGTCTTTATTTTGGCCTGTTATATATTAGGTGGGTTTTAGTGCTCCCTTTGATCTTGGTTTTTATGCCTAACCTAAGTCAATTGAGAGGGTATCCTCGTAATTATCAGGAATCACCCCCATTTATGTTGGTAATCTCATTGGGACAATCTTCAAATTTCCCATTACATTGATTGTTTAGCCGATTCCTATGATTTCTAGTCATTGGATATAATAAAGTGAAAAATAAGGATGATTATTTTTAAACTATTTAAATCATAAATGGTAATCCACTAAAATTAATTGAACAATATATAAATTAAATGAATTTCATAACAATGTATCTCTAGGCATCAATCTACGTTGTCCACAGTCTATTTACTAACATATATTCTAATGGGATTTATCTGTTTCATTGATAATGGTTCGTAACGTGCTTTTGAACTTACAAAAGCATTTTTGTTAGGAGTGTCAAACCATGTGAATAGTAATACTATTTCTCAAGTTCTAGGTTACCTCATGTCAGGCTCCTTTTAGGATTTGTTACACTTAGGTACATCTTTGTGAGAACCACATACACTTGTAATATATAGACATAGATTTATATTCTTGATAAATAACATAATCTATACTAACAAATATTTAGGTATTTTTTTTCATATACTTAGTCTTATCCCCAAGGCTTTATCTATTTTTTTCTATCCCTAATCCCAAAAAACAACTAAACCTCCCTTTGATTCCTACACTAACAACCATGCAATTTATTTATAATTAATAAATGATTTATTACATAAGCCTCCACCTAATAAAACTGTGATGATTGAGAAGTCTTGTATCTTTGGGAATTAGTTAAAATACATAACAACATAAAATTGTGAATAAAGCATCTTTATTGAAAACTTCCTTAACATGATCCAAATATTCCTTCATACCTAAAACTGCCTGGAATCACCTGGTGGCATATATAAGAAAGGGGTGGGATATAAATCCCAGTAAGGGAATAAACATGGAATAAGAGATATATGTTAAAAAATAGTAATAGTAATGATAAATAACTGGAATATAAATAATAAGGCATGATATAACATGATAATCATTACATGGAAACCGTGGTAAAAACATGAAACACTCAATCATAAACATTCGACACAGATAAACCTACCAAGACATCATGGTGGAAAAATTTACATAAAGGAATCATGTTGAGTCTACATTATAATATGGCATGTCATGATACTAATCATTACCCAGTGTATTAGATCACTTTCTAGGAAAATCCATCATATTCATTTCATTCTCATGAGTAAGTATGCCACATGGATTATACAACATCGATTCATTCATCATCAAAATTTATTCCATGATCAAGGAATGTGGAATAAAAAAATATATTTCCCTAACAAATATATTTATGTTAATAAAGGAGAGTACATTTGGTGGAAAAATCAGTATGGATTTCACTAAACAATTATTTTGGCATGGAATATCAAGGTGAAATTTTGGTAACATAACGATGTTACTTAAATATTCATAAAATGGATTGATGAGATATGAAGGGGTATCTCACCATTTGATCATAGTTTTGTCAGTTATGTATATATTTTATAACAAATCCTATCATTAGTAAATTTTGATAAACTATGTAAGTTAAATGAGTTACATGATTAAAGATGAGAAATGAAAATATCTCTTTTGAAATTTTAGCATGGTAATGAGTGTAAATAAATGAACATGGGAGGATTAATGAGAGTAAAGAGGGGTATCAAATCATTTATACATTAAATTCAAATTAAGGGGAATATGGAAGAATATATCTTGACAAAATAACTTGGATGTTAATAGATATATCATAAAAGGATTTTATGAATGGAAATGAGAAGAAAGAATTTACATATAGAATTCCGGCATAGTAAAGGATTTGGTGAAGGCTAATGAGAGAGGAAATAAATTATCCATATTTCAAATAAAATCCATCGTACTATAGGGGATGTTTAAAAATAAATTAAATCATATTAAATTTCAATTAATGTGTAAAATTCCAAACAAGGTGGTTCTATTGAATGAATGACAGGAAGGTGAGGATAACTTACTTAAGTGTGTGACTTCAAAATATCTGGTGGGTATTACTGATAGCTTAGAAATTCCTTGAGAGAACTCTATATAGTGGAATGTAGATAATGATATTTCTATGAGGAGTCTGAGTGAACAAAAATGGGAGTTTTGGTGGGTTTATATAGGGAAAAGGGTGACTTCTTTGTTTTTTTAGATTTTTGAATCTATATAATAAAATACCAAAAAACACAGAACATCCCATGATATTTTCCTATGCTTTTTTCCAAAATGGAGTTGTTATAATTATATTTTAATGAAAATGGAATAAATTATTAAAATAATTATATTCCTTATATGGAGGTGAGTCACACCTTAAAATAAGGGATTTTTAAATCTCAAAATACATTATAATGATTGGGGGATTAGTAATTTATTTAAGAAATAAATTAAATAAAATTAAAATAAAATAATTTTAAAGTAGAAAATATATTTGGTAATGGGTCCCATTTATAGTAATTATTACATCACTTTTGGGTCATTATGATGTCGCCAAACACAAATTATATTTAAAGGTTATTTAATTATTACATGAAAATTCGACTGACATAGAAAATTATTAAAAATTCATCATTGGATAACTTCAAAAGTATGATTCCAAAAATTATAATAATTATATATATATAATTTTATAAAAATTTCAAATTTCAATGTTCAATGAAAATTTACATTTATTAATAAATGATGGGTTCTTGACAATAATAATTTTTGAACCATTATAAAAAATATTTTTGTATTCTTAAATATTTTATGATGATTAATATATAATAAAAATAAGATAATAATATTAAAATATTAATTATTTAGAAAATAAATTAGCTCATGAAATAACCAATTTTATTTTAATATTAAAAAATAAAGTTTTTATTTATTGTATCAAAATAAAAATCATTTACAAAGTAACTATAATATGATAATAATATAGCCATTGATATAATCAAAGAAAAGAAAATTATCATATTTATAGGGTATTAAAAAATATCCCTCTAATACCACAGATGTATCCTTATGAGTATGGTGAATGATGTTGGGAATTTCGTGCAGTGGATTAGAGAACATGGTTTTGGATATGATCTCAGTTAGCATGAAATTCTTCTCTAAACTATTTCACACAAGATTAAGTATTTGGATATGAGTATGGGATTAGACAAGGAAATAGCCCATATATTCTATCTCTCACAATATCTTGGATAAATGGGATTCATAGGGTACAATATTATTGGTGGAGGCCATCACTTCTTTTCTCTGTATGTATTAGATTTGTTACAACCCTATATTTATAAAAATCACATAATCATTGATCAAATACAATATTATAAATGGTAATGATTCTCAACAGTTTTTAAATAAAAAATTATATAATAAAACAAAATAATTTCATTCGTTTTCTATAACCATATATAATAAGACATTAAATAAAAATGGAAATTTCATTTATAACAGTTCGAGTCATTACAAATACAAAGCATCACATGATATCCAAAAGGTTCATTACAAAGTACAACTCCTTGACAAGTTGGATAGTCACTCTAACATCGATTCTATCAATATACTCTCTTTAAAATAAAAAGTCATAAGTAGTGATAAATTATTCAATCCTAGTAGAAACCATCATGATTTTATTGGTTATACCCCCCCAAATTATTTTTAATATCTACCTTCCTATAACATATATACCCCTTATCCAATCTATCAAGCCTTTTCACCAACCAGTATGTTTCCATTGATACAAGCTCCTCATTTCTTCTTATTTTCTAATCTACTTCAGAATGAATTCACTTACTCCATAATTATTATGAATAATACATTACCTATGTAAAATGTTAATAACATCATCAATTATCTAAGGAATTTTTTTCTAGATATGCATTCTAGAAAATTAGTCCAGAAATCTTCCCCATCAAATTCAGTCTGACTGGGCTCAGTCTGGTATCATTGGCCTGATGGTCTCAATCCCATTGTCCTTAGTCTAATTGTTCTACTACTATTACTTATTCAGTTTATTAGAAACTCAATTTGAAGTTCTTATTTCATTCATCTAAAGGAAATTGGCTAGATAATACTTTCTCTATTGGATGTCACTCTAATGGGATTACTCTGATGGACTTGAACTAATGGAAGTTCTTCTTTTGGATCTTTATCTAATGATTGGAAGGATCCTCACACCGAATTATTTTTTTTCTTATTGAAAACACTGAATATCAACATAAAAAATTTTTTTTAGTATCTCAATTTATGTTCCTGTACCATTGAGGTACGTGTTCATGTTAAATCATCATGTTCTATAAGTATAATTTTATAGTGCTATCATTTTATAGGAACCCTATAATAGAAAAGGTTAGAAAACTAATTTATTCTTCCATATAAAAAAATTTCCAATTCCCTTTTTTGTTTTCATTTAAGTCAGTATCATTTAATTTTGATCTATTATCACTCCTTCTAGGTTCCTCTCAAATCTACTCATATATTTTGACTTCTTCATATTTGAAGAAAATATCCTCAATATAATTCCTTATTAAAATTCTTCATTAGAGTTCTTCATTATGATGAAAGAATACAACTAATTATTCATTATGTATCCCCAAAACAAATAATCAAATAAAATAACCAGATGAATTTTCATTCTAATTAAAACATATGAAATACTAAAGGCGGATTGTTATAATGAACTCTAGCAAACACTGAATGAATTCTCATATAGATGCTCTATATCAACACTTAATTTTCACATATGGAATATAATGAATTTATTCTTCCTCTTATTATATTTCTCAAACTGATGATCCCAAATCTGATGACCTTATCAGTTTTGGAAGGTGTCTGGTTGCTCAGTCTTTGATTCATTTTGATGAATGTTATGATCTTCAATTTGATAAATCTACACTAATATGAAGAGATAATACAAACCTAGTTATTTTGTTTCTATGACCCAGATATAATAAAAGAAGTTATGACTTCTTATTTTTTAACCATTGGAAATTCAATTTGACCTGGTGAACATGGTTGAATATATTATTGATTTCTACTAGTTGATTGTTCTCTGATTTCATCCATTTCATCAATATTAGCAACGTGATCCCTAAATTTTTCCTTCATTAAAACTTTGTGTTCAATGTCTAGAAGATACAAAAAAATTAATAAAATAAATCTATGTAAAAATCCATTTTGATGAATCGGTGTCATACCACATATGATAGACCATTTTTAGTAGTGATTTGTATTACTTCATTAAGATAAATTTTCAATAATATTATATTTTAATTCAAATTGTCTTCATCCTTCTATATCTGGGGTTTCTCACACTGATTATTCTAATCATATTCTCTTCACTTTCTCACACTCTAGATTGTATCATTACTTCATAAAGACGAGGAAAATTTTTATGGCTATATTTATTATTGTATGACTTAAAAAAGAATATTATAAAATCCCATTTTTTGTAGAAATAATATTTCATTCAATCCCATCCCTGATATGATTTGTATCACCAATACAAATTTTTCCTTCCAATGTATTGAATCACAATTATTCCAAATAACCTATAAGTTATTAAATATTCTAAAAAAGCATCATCAAATTCATTTTTGGATTCATTTAGAATCTCTAACAGTTTGACAATGTGATTACAAATTTCATTCAAGACATAATATGAGTTCCAATATCTTCTAACATTCTATCAAAATCACAATTTAAAGTATCATATTCAATGAGTCACTGATGATTTCAGTCTAATTCTTTTACTAATGGCCTTTGGATGAAATCCAAAGACATGTTTATTTTGTCAACGTTAAAAATAAATCATCATTCGAGAAAAAATAAACCAAAAGAACCATGTCTTACAAATATCAGTCGTTGTGTTTGTTATCAAGTCCTATTCTCCCACTTCAAAAATAATTCCATTGGGGTTTTTCTCACCTATTCTTCTCTTCATTCTTTTCCTTCTCTCCCTATCTGTTTTCTCACCCCATATTTCTTATTTCTCTCCCTAATTGACAATAAAATTAAAATGTGACATCATGAAAATTTTCCACCATATTAACAAATGATCTCATTTCTATATGATAAAACATTCTTTAAAAATATTGAAATTCATCATCATGAGAACATAACTATCACAAGAGTTTCTTAATAGACAAATTTTTAAAAAACTACTCTATGTATATGTCAGTGAAACCATTATAGAAAAAAAGATTGTATAATCTTAGTTAACAATGTTTTTTATAAAAACAGTCATCGGTTGCATTTTCATGTTTCATTCAACATTACAATTTTAGGGGAAATATTGAAAAGGTATTTAAACATAGAGGTACCCAACAATAATCTTAACAAACATATTATAATGATCAGGTTTATAAACACAACATTTAAAAACCCATAATTTGTAACATCATTACATTTTATTATATGAGTAGTAAGAGACTCAAAATGAGCTTCCTTATGTCAAATCCTTCAATTCCATAGATGTTAGTATAGATACATAAATATTTTTTGAATAAGTAGGATCTTCTGTAGTCCATTAGAAGAATATTTTGGACATGGGGTCCTTTTATAGTCCTGCATTTTTTATCTTCTTCTTGGATATTAATTTCTATGTATTATCTCCCTTATATTCATCATTTATAGATTTTTTTACATGATTCACATCATCTAAAAATTCATCTAATAATGGAGTCAATATAATTTCTTAATTATTTAACTTTTTGTAGTTTTTTAGAAACAACCCTTTCACTTGTTTTTGCAGGATAATAAAAAATACTTTTAGTAACATTTCCTTCTTACTCACACTTTTTACACTTTTTCAGAAAGTTCAAATAACCATATCTTGGCAGAAATTTATCAACTTTGTTATCAACCACAGAAAAGAAATTCATCCACTTTCCCTCACATATTTTTTTGGTCTTCTAAAACACTTTCCAGGTTATCTTATTCTGGCCAAGTAACTATGAACTCTTTCTTTTAAGACACAACATTTTTGTTTTTATCAACTTTTTTAGCACACATATCTTACATTATCTTCTGAGTTTACCTTTTCAATTCAGCACGAATTTTAGGAAAATTTAAATTTTCATCATAGATCCCTCATGAATCATATATGTTTTCTGAAAGAGATATTTTATACTAGCATGAATAAGCTCCCTTTTTGAAAACTCCAAAACACCAACAGTGACCATGAATCATAATTTTCTAGACTGATAGTTAACACAATCTAAATATTATATTTTTTGTTTCGTTAAAATTTATATACAACATTAATCAAGAGGATAAATTTTAGGATAATTTCAATCATTCATGTTTAAATATATTTACTCAAAAATATTCTTTTTGTTAAATTTTTTTTCAACATCTTTATATGTTTCAACACTACCATTGATTCCCTTGATGATGTTTTCTCTCATCATTACATTCAAAAATATTGTTATAATAAGAATTTATTTCATTTTAGTTAACTCCTATTCTTTATCATCTAGCCAAATATCCATAACATCTTTCATGTTTTTAGATTCAATTATCATCAATATGTTCTTATTATTATCTTCATCAAGTGTATATTCTTTCATGTTGAGGTCCCCTTTTCTAGATGACACTTCTTCATATCTTTTCAGTTTTCATTCAAGATCACTAATATTCATATTCATTGATATAATAAGAATTATATTTTTATCATATTTTATCATCCATAAATTCTCCTAATAAGTTATTGTGTCATCCTTTTTTTAAAACATTATTTCCTTCTTGATTTGAGCATTCGGATGAATTTATTTTTCAATGTTGTTATTTAGAATCTTTTCCATTTCTATAATTTCATTATACTAACCATAAATATCATAAAAATTACTACCCTTTATATCATGAGTAATAATGTATACATGATGGCCATGTTCACCACTAGATAAGGAATCATCCTTCTTTCTTCTACTCAGATAATATGCCTTCTTATTATAATAGGTAAAATTTTCCTTATGTTTCATTAAAATTTGTTCTCTAGATTTGTCATCAGTTTCCTCAACATAATATTATTAAAATTTATTCCGCATTCAATTCTAAGAGAAATTTTCATTCCCTGCACATTTCGAACAATTGGTAGGTTTACTTTTTCCCTTTTCTCTTATTGTATTTCCTATATAGGAGGAGAAATTTTTTATTGAAATATTTAAAATCATCCTCTACCTATGAATCATTTGATTTTTCAATATATTATTTATCAATTTTTCAATTTATACAATTCTTTGAATTTTCTTCTTTCATATGTTTTCTTAAAATTATAATATTTTCTCATTTAAAATGCCAGTTGGATATTCTGATGTTCCTCTAGGGAAAAATATATATGATCATCAAGAGATGAAACATTGCAATAAAATATGTCTAGAAGGTTCATCATAATGTTTCTAATAATTATAGAATATTATAGCCTTTCCCCAAAACATATTACATTATATACAATATCATTTATCCTGATAATTATAATATCATTTAATTAATCATCATCCATTATAAAACCCTCAAATCTACTTCTCTAGTATTTTAAAATGGATTTCTTATCTTTTTCATCCCCGTCATAGATATATCTCAACTTATCCCAAATTTTCAAAGCTATTAGAAACCCTTTAATATTTCATAAAAATTAATAGTGACAGACATTAAATAAATAATTCTAATATTTTTTACATGAGTCAATACTATTATTAACTACATATATCATAGAAGAATCATTGATGGGAGGAAATCCCACAATTTATGAATATCAAAATTCAAAGTAAAATTAAATAAGATAAGGTAACATCCTATTCTTAAAACTATGATAGTTCTTTCTATTAAATAAATTAACACCATATTTTTAATAGAATAGAAATTCTCTAATATCTGATATGGATATTTTATAGGGATCCCAGTTTGATACCAATTTTATTTCAGAACATGGATGGAGACCACATATAGGGTTTTGAATCTACAAACTGTTTTATTTTAAAATAAAATATGATACAATATTTCATATAACTGTAATATCCTCTAAATTTGGTTGAGGTTATGATCCACACAAATAGAACTTCTCAAATTCATCATTCATATTAATTAAATATAAAATGATTGCAGTACTTGATATTTACAAGGTTTGGTACAAATTCTTACCCCATTCCATGTTGGATAGTCCCACAAGTATCAAATATTTGACAGTAGGAAAATTAACTTTTTATTATTCAAATAATTTTTAAGGAAAAGTTGGAATCCATTCTATTTAAATATAGGTAATAAAAAGACCAAAAAATCTGAATTAATAAAATCATGTTATATTCTATCTGGAACCTTACCTATGTAAATACTCCAATGAAACCTTCTTGGTATAGTTGTTTATATCCCCCAACTAAACATTTTAGTATCCACATTCTTATATCTAGTTATACACCACAATAAAACAATCAATCAATTTTAGTAACTGGTAAGTTTCCCCAGTTACAAGTTTAACATTCGTTATTCTTTTCTGATCCATTTCTGAAACTATCCACTTCCTCATCAAGAAAGTTGAGTCATTTTTTACCCATGTACAAATTTTTTAGAATATAAATAAATTTCTCTGGAACTTTTTGGTCTTGAAACTACCTCTTGAAACACCGTCTGTAAATTTTCCTTAGAAAAATTAGTATGATTAGCCTTAGTATAGTAACCTCTATCTGATGGTTTTCATCTATTTAGACTCAGTTTCGTACTACTTATTATTTTCCTTATTTATATGATTATAAACTCAATTAAAAACTATTTATTCCTCTAACTAATAAGACTAGGATGGATGAACCTTTCTCTAGTAGATTTTTAATCCAATGGGCTCACTCTAATTGACTCTTTCTGATGGAAGATTGTTCATTTGAAAATTTTCTGATCATACAATTGAAAATTACTCGAATGGATATTGTTTTTAATGAACTTCCTCATTATCAACTTGAAAAAATTTAATTGATCAGAATCTCTATAAATTTTCGACGATTTTCGGTGTTTTAACGAATGATTATAATATGTGTCGACTATGTATAATGGTATTGAGATCTCCTTTTATAAGCACCCAAAAATGAAATAATGGGTAAAAATTCCTTTTCCAACTCAATGAAATTCAAGATTCTCATATTTCTCATCCATTTATGTATACATGTTTATCTTTTTCAACTCATATCAATCCTTATGTGTTTCTTGAATGTTCTCAAATCTACTATATTCTTGATTCATCTTCAAGGTTAATAATTTTTCAATGTACTATTCTTCACTAAGATTGCCCAATCAAATTATCTATTATGATGAAGGAATAAGTAATATTATTTATAATATTTCTCAGAACCATATGATCATATATATGAACCAGATGATATCCCTTTATGATGAAATCATACTCAATATCCTTGATGGCTCATTATGATGACCTATTTTAAAAAACTAAAGTCTTCATATACATATACTCCATATCAACTATTAGTCATCACTTCTATAAAATTGTTAAAATATTTCCCCTTTTTTTATTCCTTCTATTGATGATCACACATTTGATGACTATATTATTGTCAAATTCAGTCTAATGGATCTCTCTATGATTCATTTATATTATTGTTATCATATCTTATCAGATGTGTCTATACCACTATTAATAGATAATAAATACATTATTTCTTTTCTATTAACATATTTTTCGGAGAAGAATTACGTATTAATATTTTCATGACACAATTGATAGACAATTCAACCTAAAGAACATGCTTGACTACATTATTTCTTTTAATCCTGTTGATTAGTCTCTGATCTCATATGTATAATTGATCTAAAAATCCTGACAACTAAATTCTACTATAATTAAAACCATATTTATAATTTCTCAAAGATAGAAATCATTTTTAAAATTAATTGGAGTCAGAATCAATTATTATGAATCAGTTCCACACCCCAGCTAATTGAACAATGTCAGAAATGATATCTTTAACTTCAGCAATATCAATATTACAACCACATAATATTATAATGCTTTTAATTTTCATAACAATAATTTCTATCATTTATTGTATGGTGTTCCCCACACCGATAATTTTCATTTCATTGTCCAATATTCCACCAAATGCATTTTTTTCTTGAATTCCTAAAAACATTTAGAGTTTATATGGTTATATTCATCATCATCTAAATTCTGATGTAACGTACTGTAACTTCAGATTTATATAGAAAAATATTTCACTCCAACTAAGACTCAATATGATTTGATGAAATAGCACTCTCTTAGGCCATCATATTTCTACCATTACATGTTTTTTAGATAATATATTATTTATGAAATATTAATGATTAAATCATCATTTGATTTAACGCCAGAGTCATTCAGACTTTAGAACACTTCCTTATTACGATCACCAATTTCATTTTGGACATAACATGATTTCATGTTGATTACGACATTATATCAAAATACAATCCAAAAAATCATATTCCATGAATCATGGATGATTTGATTCTGATTCATTATACTAATGTCTGATGTCCAAAATCATAAAACTACTTCTTTCCTCATCTTAAAACATACATCATCTATAGAAAAAAAATCAACCAATACATAACTTGTGTTTAAAGAAAATAGTATAAATTAATGATTTTTCTTGGTAAATAACTCCAAAAATATCCCACTTTCTCTAGAGAGAATTTATAATAATCTTGATCCCCAAATATATCACATTATACTTATTCTTTTTCATAGATAATTATTTAGTAAAGCGGTATCCAAATTTTTATCTATGGAAAATGTATAAAAAATCTAACTCCTATATAAAAAATAATGAGATGTGATAATTCATGTGAATTTTAATCATCATTTGATATGATATTAGATCCTTTATCAGAGCCAAATTAATTATTTTATCAAAATATAATGAGATATCCTTAATAATTTTGGGCACCACATCAATATATTGGTTGAATTGAGAAACTTCTACCACTTTATTTATTGTTTCAAAAACCACTATATACATGGATTCCACTATATTATTATTTATTACAAAACCATCAAAATCTTCTATCCCACAAATCCTATATTGAGATTGGAAACAAATCCTAATAGTAAGTTAAAATGAAGATGATTTTGTTGGAAAAATGTTATCAATATATATTCTGCTAATTATCTCCTAATTGCCTAAATATTCATGGAATATATCAATTATAATCCTCAGATACAACTAGATAGCCTTATTAGAAGAAAAATGATGTTCTATTGTTTCATCTTGATATCTACCTACCAATATCCATGTGTTAAAGGGTTTTACACTTTTATCATCTCCCTTTATCCCTATCACAAGAATACCCCTTCCACCATTTTCCAATTGTATTTCTCTTGTGTTCTTGGTCTAAATCTGATGTAGTTAGGTGAATTTAAATCCTTAAAGGCAGTCTTAAACTATGTTAGTGTCAGTTATGTTCTTTTTCCCTCTCCATGTAAGTTATGTTCCTATAGTTATGTATTTTTGTCTTGATTCCACCAGAGCAATATGTAATTAGATACTAATGTTGGGGTTTTCACTCTTCATAGTATTGGGATGAAAAAAATTTGTTATGTGCACTTCAATGCATGTTTTTTTGATTGTATGTTTACATGGAGAATTTGAAAAGAAATTTTTATTACATTAAAATTGTTAAATGGTTTTTTTGATGTCATCACATAGAAAATATTCACTATTTGAGGTCTTAGATGAGCTATGGATTTTTTGTGATTGTTTGGTTTGTATTCCAGTGTAATGAAATCAATAAATAAAATTTTGGATGATATTCCTGTTTTATATATTATGGTTCATTATTATTAATAGTTGGGGTTTCAGTTATTTATTATAATTTGGAAATTATTAATGTTTAATGATGATATTAATGTGAACATAGACACAAAATGAAATTATTGAGTATTGATAGGGAAAGAAAGATGAATTCGAACATTGGAAAGAGGAATTATTTTTAAAGGATGGTGATCTATCATTCCTACCCATGAGTGATTATTAAAATTCATATAGTATGTTTATTATTTGTATTTACTCTATGGGTGATTCAACCTATTAATATTTACTATAATGAACTATTCAATATACAAATATGTAATTTTTTAATTTAATAGATGAATTCAATGGGTCAATATTGTCCCATGTTTAAAAGGATCAAACTTAGACTTATCACTATGTCCAAGGGTATCATGTGGGATTCTCATACATATGATCTATAATGTTTATCTCATATATAATACATCCTTTTAATCCTTATGGGGAACCATAAAGGGATTAATTTATATACATTCTAGATTAGAGGAGCTCATGAAGGATTACTCTTTGGTATTTCCACATTTGGTACCCAGTGGGTGCCCCAATGTATTATCAACCCTAATATTTTACATTTTGTGAGGGATAGGTCTACGATGATAGAGGGTGTCCCTCTCAAAATTATATTGAACATATAAGCTTATGAGTTTTTGAATTTAGTGGTGCAACTCCGGGTCTGACCACCCTCTCTCATTTTATTGCTTCACAGTTACTATTGATAAAAAACATTGATTTCCATATTTTATTCCTACATTATGGAAATATAACTTAATTTGACATGTTTTATGAAATAATTACACATATGTACTGCCTAGTATTTGGAATTAGAGACTAATTTATAGATTATAAATATCATGGAATAGAACTGATGATGTGAATTATGGTGTGGCATCGACAATGTGTGATAATAAGGATCTATTTCACATTATATCAAAGATGTTTCTCTGTGGAATCAAAGAAATAACTTTTTTCAATGGCATCAATTCATATCCCATGTAGGTATATTTTATAACATGTTTTCTATGGATGAAAATTTTTGAATCGAAGAAGATTACTTGGTTAATGGAGAAGTGTCATGGACCTATTATGTCAACATTATAATAAGTTTTATATTGATGAGCTCCATGAACTCGATGATGACGACTTGGTTAATGGACCCAAGTCCTTGACCGCTTCTTTTTGATATTTTAATCATCCGGTATAATATGCAATTGATGTGGTTCCACTATTACGAGGTTCTCTACTGGTACATGGAATCCTTATTCATAGATATTGGAGGTGAGTATGAGTGATTCCATTGCTATAAAATTATAACTATGGCGACATAGATCTCCTATATACTTTTCAATCAGTTAATTTTGTTGGTATTTTTCAACCAGGATTACACACCAACGGATCAACATGGATTGACACTAATTATGTTCTTTTTAATTTTAATTATATATATATATATATATTAGTTTAAATATATTAGTGTGGATAAATATAAAAATCCATATATGTATATAAATACATTATGACACCTTTTTTAAATACATTATATCGATGAATGAATCAATTATGGCCGATTCGGATCACAACCCCAAGGATTGGGTATGGTGTATTTTGTTACATATATTTTTCATTTATTTTTACACGTTTAATTATTAATATTATCCTGATGAGTATATAACATTTCAATAGACATAATATTACTAGATATGTATATTAACACATTTGTGGTTACCTACTTTTATTTGTACCACACCCAACTCAAGCATCAATTGTACCCAAGAACGGAGTAAAATGTTCACATTCTTGTATTAATAGGATTGGATGATGCCTTATACAAATCAAGAATGATGACTTTGATATGCACATTGATATTTGTTATATAGTTCATCACAATTATAGAGATAAAGACATTGAATTTTATTTCTATTATTTTATGCACTTCTATTCATGTGATCGGCATAGTAGGAAATTAGTGTTGTGGGTGTTAACATGGTAGTTTGGCATTTACAACATTCCATTTATGATTATGAAATTCTCTATCATTAGTTTAATGATTGTTTTTTCAACATGTATTTTTTTAAGATGGATGTTATATTTTTATTTCCTTAGTTTTCATATAGTGATATGAGGAAATAGTATCCCCACTATTACACCGAAGGTTATCATTTCATGTTGACATCCACCTGAATACATGGAGTCATTTTTGAGTCCTTATGGGGAACTAAATTTGGGAACTAGTTTCATGAAAGTCTGGCTAGGGTGTTACTAATATATAATAGAGATATTACCTTTCTATTATATTGTTATTTATGATATAGTAGATCCTAGTATTTGTAATCTATTTGAATATATGATGGATATTTAAATGGTACGTTGAGAAATATTATTCTTGTAATAAGTCTATGTATCATGGGTTATGGTATTGTAGTTATTGATATGTGAGGATATATATTTATATAATTTTCAATTTTATTTACCCACATGTTCTATAGATGTTTTTCTTTATAAAGGATTTCTATCTCTTGTCCCATTATAAAGATATTAGTGAATGATTTTTCCTCTTGGTCATAAGTGGAAAGTGGAATTTTATGAATTTAATATTGGAGGATGGTTTAATATGATATAAGCATACTAGTATGTGATTTTAATGCACAATACATAAGTTAATTTATTTATTTTACAAGAAAAACATAATTAGTGTTTCCTATATAGGTTTGCGATGTTATTTTACTCAATTGGGATAGCTTGTATATATATATATATATGATTATTTCTAATGTGAGGTTTACAAAAAATTCCACTTTCACGGGATGTGTAGTGACAATAGTATGTCAATGAGCCACATGTCGTCCAAATGTTATACATATTTTCGAGTGTTTATTCTTAGGATTGGTAATTATAAGAGTGAATAACATCCTATATGATTTCTTAATTCATATATTTGAGTGATATTCTATATAACAGAAAACCATAGTTATGATCTGACAAATATTATTGAGATTATGTTTGGTGCATATTGATTACACTTTCAGATTGATGATAGGTCAATATTATTTTCTAGTATACCCTTTTGGGTGAATCATTTAATTTATATTTGTTAAGATGGGGTTTTATGTATGATGTTGATAGATAGATAAACATTAATTATACACACATCCTTGAGGGGTATTTGCATATACATATTATCATTGAGTATTAGTTTATCATTCTATTAGACATTATATAATGTCACTCCAATGGGAAGTCCCATATGAAGATTCATTGTTAGGATCATAGCATCAGTAGGATGATTCTTGACTATTTTCACCCTTGTAAGACGATGTTTCATTGCCTGTTTGAGAGAGAGAGAGGGATATAATTTCAAAAAAGAAAGCATGATGCCTTATTCCGATATAGGTGAGAAAATGGAATCTCCCAAGATGTGATCTTGGAGAGTTTCACGCATTGGGAAGGGGGTTAGAAATAGTGACGCATACGTGAGACATTATTAGTTGGTCAACGTGGAATACATGGTGACTGGTAGTATTGGGTCTTACCCTTATAGGTTGAATTGTTTTTTTTTTGATTATGCAAACCAATTAGGGAAATCAATCATGGTTTTTAGATTCCTTCAATAAAGTTATCGTAGATTGGCTGTCATTCCAAGACTGCTACATATAGTTTTCTTGATTTTTAAGATGGATGAACGATAATTCCTTTTGCATCATATAAATCATCTGGGGTTCTTGGGATTTATTAATGATTTTTATGGGTCCGACTATTATGGTGATTGACTATAGACACCATACATTTCTGACATGATTATTACATCATTTTAATTATATATAACATAAAATGTTTCACAAATAGGATCCCAATGTTTAGTATCCTGTGAAAATTATGACCATACATAACTATTAAATATTAAAATATAAAAAATTATTTAATTCATTCTTCTATATCGTTATAGGGGGCCTGATGTTCTTCATAGTAAAACTATTCACCTGAGGATATACAATAGAATTTGGCATAAGACAATATCCCATAATGATGATGAAAAAAGATACATAAAACAAGGGTTAGAAAAACCATCAATATAAAATAATACCAAAAGGTTAAAAATCATAATAATATTAGGAAATAGTTGAAAATGTAATGGAATGTTTCAATTAATAAGAATGAAACATCATGTCATAGTGGGAAAACAACACAAATAGTCATGAACAAATATAACATCATGAACATTCATATTTCATTTTATCTCATATGATACTTCACGTTAACCAATGAATTGTAATGTTATATAATTTTGTGAAAAAATATCACATTATAACATTTACATGCCCTATATATTTTTGGGAAAACCCATCAAATCATTACATTTACATCATCATGAATTCCACGTAGAATGTATATGAATCATGGATATAAAATAACATGTGGATAGAAATATGTTATATTTCATAAATAATACAGTCATTAAAAACATTTGGGTTCACATATAAAATAGGGAATATCATATTTGGTATAAAAATCATCAATCTTGAGTGATGAATAAACAATCTCATGATAAATACAACAAGTGATTTTAGAACGGAGAGACCATTTGGAAAAATAATATAATTGTTTTTAAAAAAATGGGAAAATTTATATCCAGGAAAATAAAAATAAGGAAGAATAAATTATATTTATGAAACATTAATGGAATATCCATAATGAAAATGTGGATATAGATGGAAACCCAATGGAAAAGAGTTGGGTTTGACAATTCCCCTTATCTTATGTCTAAATTCATTCATAAAATTAATATCATAGATAATAAAATTTAATTAATTAATTAACATATCTAAATATTTTTCTAAATTAATTTGTTTAATTATTGTTTTATTGAGTTTATTTATGAGATTTTTTCAGAGATATAGAGTTAATGATCATCATTCAAGAGTGTTCTTTTTCTTGGGATTCATGATTGGTTCACAAGTACATGAGTATGGAAGTTCATGTTAAATGGAAAACATATGTATAATTGAAATTATATGTCATTAATTAACCTTAAAAAGAATAAGTGATATTATATATAAATTTATTATATTTTATGAGGATTATTTTTTAGACTAATCATAAATAAAAATGATTTAATTTTTCTAGAGACCATTTTAAGCTTATATAATTTTTTAATATGATATTTATATTTTACTTCCTTAAATTTATATAACATATAATATGTATAATAAAATATTATTTAAACATATTTATTCTTTTATTACCAGCCATGATGATGGTAGTGAATAATTAATGTTCATCGTCCATGGTGGTGATAAATAAAAACACCATGAACGATATCTTCCTTTTTAAAATAAAAAGAAAAGTGAAGAGATTTTACGATGAAATATTTTATTAACATATTAAAATTATATTATATAAATTATACTAGAGTTATCATGATTCTTGAATGGATTTATATGTGGATAATATAAGAAAAAAATGAAATTGAAAACATTTTAAAACAAAAAGAATGATTATTTTACATGTTGAATATATCCATCTTGAGAACCTACATAGGGAAAGGTGTTTGGTATTTTGGTGAGACAAAAAGATAGGGATGTGGGGGAGGGTATTTATGAGAGAATTTAATATAATTTGGAAATGATAATTTCTTGTAAGGTGTGGGGAGAAGAGGTGGGGAGGGGTGGAATTAATAGGGATGGAGATGGGTGTTCTCTGATTATTTTTTTAATTAGTTTGTTGTTTTTGATCTAGAATATGAATATATTGATCATTATAAAAAAATATGATAATATAATTATTTTTAGTCTAATATTATGGTTATTACATCATCTATTACTCAAGGAATAGTGTTTTTAACTTATAATGTATATATGCTCTAAATTACCATATTTTACTATTCAAAAAAATCAGGTATTTTAGACAAAAACCCAAAAAATCACCCTAAATAATTATCAATATATGGAATTGAAAATTAAAATCTATTTTATGAGAATATTTTTTAAAATTTGAGATTTTTTTATTTAAAGTGAATAATTACATTGAAAATATTGATTTCAAAATTATATATGATTTCATAACTAAATGAAATAAATATTTAAGGTCTCATAAAATTATAATATATTCAGAGAAAAAAATTGTTAAATTATGAATCAATTTTATAAATATATGTTTTAATTTAATTTATTATATTAATTATTATATTTAAAATAAACATTTTTTTATAAAATACCAACACGTAATTATAATTTTAAAATACTTATTTACTTATACTATGATATAATTATACCATATTATCATTAATAAGATGCTTAATGTTTTTACTATACATTCATAGACCGGGTTACTATTCTATTAGTTGATGAAATATTCTGATTTTTCATATAAATATTCCAATGTACAATATCCTATTACATTATTAAAGGTACCTTAACATCTATAAATACTTTTTATTTCATTCACTCAGCATTTATAGTGTTTATATTTTATTTTAAATGTTACTTTATGTGATTTTTACTATATTTAATAATTATACGAAATAAATTTTCATTAATTATTTTTTTGGTTGTTAGATTTACCGTATTGAAAATAGGTTCTCTTAGAAAATTTATAGATAATGGGAAGATACACTTGGTTAGAATAATATCCTATGATAGGTTTTCATTTAATAAATCATGGAATTGTATAGTTGATAGTTATAAAGAGGAGTTCTATTGTATAAACCATATTATGTGACTAACATTCCTTGAATCATGGTCAACATTGACATATATTGGAAAATTCATTTGAACATGAGTCATATGATAAGTATCTACATCATTTTTGAGTGGTACCATTTTAATCTAAAATACCTGAGCATCCATCTGTGAGTTAAGGATAGATAGTTCTAAAAAATGGCTCAGGAATATTTTCATAGTTGTTGTGACCTAAATGAGGAATGTTTCAACAGTATATATGATACATTCAGAATAAATAGGTTATGGGAGGCAGTTGGCCGACGTTTTGGGCATAGATAGAATTTTTTGGGAAACAAAGTGTCAACATGTGAATAAGACATATGAGGAATATATAAATATGAGTTTGGAGTAGAGGATAGTTATAAATCTATCTATATAATATTAGTGCACTTATAGATAGATTTGATCATTCCAAAAAATTTGAAATATTTCTAAGAACAATTATGACTCGACAACTACAGACCAGACTACCTATGTGTCATTGGTGGATTGAAAAATGACCACTTGAAAGTGCACTCGAGGAGTAGTTTGAATGTATAATAGATGGTTCATTATACACCATTTTCCATTTTAGTATTATGACCCTTGTTTGGTTTTGTTTTTTTACTAGTATCTTGAAAACTTTTCTTATTAACAGGGTATGGTTTATGGGAGAAATTTGTGTTAAATATTGGGATGAGTAGGTTCTAATCCATGTTAGTTATTTTCTTTGCGATACATAGAATATTATGTGGTGATCAAGTTATATTTTTGTTAGAGTGATGAAATGAATTAACCTATGATGGTTATTAGGATTTTAGTTTTGTGTGGGATACCATATTGTGATAAAATTTATGTGATATTGAGACCAGTCCATGGATGGTTGTTTATTCCCTTGAATTCCATTAAATTATTTGACAATTGATTGGATGGATTTTATAATAAATACTATGTAATAATTCTAATGTAAATTTTGATGATGTCAATGTTAGGGTATTAATCATGAAGTAGCATGTGTGGATCAAATGGTTTTGGATTTTTTATTTTGTTAACGATTGTGCTATAACTTAGTGATTTTTGTTAAATAGGTGAATGTTTGGATAATTGGTTTCATCAGATTCTAGTTCCATACTTCAGTGAACATGATAAAAATGATATCAGTATGCAATGGAATAACAGAATCAAATTATTTTTCAGTGGTACATCAGTTGTTTAAGTAGATATTATTTTATAACATTCAGCTACAATTAGCATTAATTCAATTATTTCATATTGATTAATACATTTAGTAATGAAGCAGATCAATAATGACATTGGGATGAAATGTATGAAGACCAGATGTTTAATAGTCCATTTCCAGGAAAAGGTGGAGTGACCATATTGTGCTAGATTAAATTTAATTAGACCATTTAGAAATATTAAGGACCATGAGAATGGGAGTATAATTGGAAAATAATTTAAGTACCAATTATAGAACACTTGATAGGCTGTTTGATGAAAGCAATTATGATATGAATGTTTTTAGGGTAGACATGCTCATTTTAGTGTCTTCTCAATGATTAATTATTAGATATGATCATTGGATTAATGTTTGATCAGATAAATGCCTTATTCTCTAATTTTTTAATTGAGGTGAGTTTGGTGTTTAGAAACACAACATATCCTCTGAAGCATAATTTACGGTCCTTGTAATTCAGGTTAATCATTTCATTGACCACTAAGTCTTCTTAAGGGGAATTTGTTTTTTAGTGGGGTGGTTTCAATGTCTTATGTTCAAGGAGTTGGAAATTTTTGTATGGGATTATATTTTTCAATTACAAGAAGTGTTAAATATTGAACGTTGATTCAGAATTTGAATCCAAGAAATTAAACTTTTCATAATGATATGGTTTATATGGAACAACTCCTAGTTTACTTATCAGACATGTCAGGATCATCTAGGGGCTTCCAGGCCCAAAACTAATGTTTTGGGAATGTGTAGCTCATAAAACAACGTTTGAATATGGATATTTTTAACCATGCATCCAAAACAGGTAGGAATATATTATAAGTAAATTACTTGTGAAACTATATGGAGGGCTAGTTGAAACTGTGTTTGGGGGCTGTAATAGTTTATAAAAATAACAATCATAATGAACATGGTTTGACTAACCATGAAATTTGACATCGCAAGGTAGTTTGTAGATAATATATTAGAGTAAATAGGATTTAGTAGCTAGTAACTAATCATTTTTTTTCATTTTAAAAAGCTAGCTTAAGGGTGTCTGGTGCCCAACATACAATGTCAAAGAAAAACAAAACAGAAAAGAACACCAAAAACAGAGAGTTATATATCATAATAACTGTAGTCATCACTGCAACCCAAACTGGATTTATCTTCCCCTGTGTATGATTCCCACTCCGAGCTCCTCCAAAAACTCACACATTTAACACGATTTCTATGTTGTTCCAGGGGATCCATAAGTTGAAACATGGTATTTTAGATCCTTTACGTTATCCAAACCGGGTTTAGGTGCCACAGAAGTTTCACCCTCATGGTTGGTGAACACTTTGGAAAACAACATGCCCAAACGTTCCATCTCAATAAACATGGTAAACATACAGTTTTCTCCTCCAACCCATAAAAGTGTTCATCCTTTTTTATTATCCATTTATACCCACATACATAATAATCATATTACGTACATGCATTGGTGAACTCTGATGTTATTTGTGGGAATTAGTACCCTCATGTGCATTGGAAGTTTTTAGGTGTGTCTTAAATTATATTATCGTAAATTATATTCTTTTCTTTCATCATGCAACCTATATTTCTCTAGTGATATATTTTTGTATTATATCCCATAGTTCAAGGTGTAATTGAATTCCAGTGTTAGGCATTTCAGTATACATAACATGGGAATGAATAAATAGATCATATTCACTACAACACTTGTTGTTTCGTCAAAGTATGTCACCATAGTGAATTTTGAAATATTTTAGGATTAAATTAAATTTTTTTAATGATTTTTTGACACTCTCATAATTGGTCTTATAATATATTTGAGGTTTTAGTTGAGTTGTGGGTTTTTGTATAGTTTTTTTTGTCATCGTTTCAATATGATGGGATTCCCAAATATGATTTTTTTCATTATACGTTTTCTAAATAAAGCGTTTCATTAATCTAAATTGGTGGGATTTATTTTATAAATTATAATATTTTTGTAATTTATTTTTATGGTTGTTTCTATATGTTACAATACCAAACCTGAATCTATATATCATGGAAATGCATTGGCGACTTCTTTTTGACAATTTTGAAATAAATAAGTTGCATATTAATGATAGGGGGTCCATTGTACATTCCTTATAGTATTTAAACATATTTATATATTATTTATATTATCAGGCCTTTCTATTAGGGTAAACCTACAAATTTATATTAACCCAAATGAAATTTTATGTTTAATATTATCTAATATATTAATCAGATCGGGCCACTAATAACCCCGATGTTATAGCTTCATACATATAATTATAACATAGGATATGGGTCCCTTTTAGGGTTCCTGTATAGTGATTTGACATAGAGTATCCCATATATGATGTATCTTTTTAATTTTTTCAATTGAGAACACAATGAAGGATGCATTTTCTAAAATTATAGAATACATGATCCCTATTCGAGTGCATATCTTGTATTTCTACATTAAGGACTCAGTGAGTGATAAAATGTTTTATTGAACATGATCTATTTCATTGTCAGTTTAGGTAGAGATGGTAGAGATTCTAACATCATAACATGCACTAAACATGTAAGGCCATGAGATCATGGAAGTAATGGTGGTTCTAAAAATTTGACCACACTCACTATATTTACTATTCTTTACATGGTCACTATTAATGTATCTATGATTTCTAGAGGTGAATTCAAGGTTTTTTAAAATGATCATGAAAATACACGGTACAAGAAATAGATTCCCCGAGGTTATTCATAGGACAAGGCTACTAATTCCATGTGATTCATTATCTGTATCATTGAATAACATTGATGAGGTGTATTGTGGTATGGAATAAAAAAATACATGAGGAAATGGATTAATTTAACAAATTTAATATTGATTTACTCTATTGACACAATAGAGATGTTTTTTTCAATTGAAATATGTATTTGACCATGTGTGTCTATGATAAACCAAGTTTTTTTTGGATATTCTCTATTGACTTTAAAAAAGGATACCTTGGTCATTGGCCATGGTTCCAAGATATACTAGGTTTTTATTCTATTTAGTATGCAATGGATGTTATCTATGGTATCAACTAAGATCCTTCTTAAATTTACCTAGATCATATCACTCACAGATCTGGTACATGATATATCTTCCAAATGATCTAGTTGATGTTGTCCCGTATTTAAAATATTTTCCATTAGTACCTGAAATACCTCATTATAGTTATTGGTGGTGATTATTGGTGATCCCACTAATAGGGAACATATAAAAAATTAGTAAATATCTCACAAAATGACATTTAAATCATTAGATGATTCTTGTATTTGTCAATTTTGATTATATGCCCAAGGAAAAACGGTCGTTTTATACTATTTATATAATTTTTCATATTACTCTTATATATATATATAGATATATATTTGTGTGTGTGTGTGTGTGGGTATATTAACAAGGATATATAAACACACACACTCACAGACACACACATATATATATAATTGTTTAGATAAATTCCAATTTTGGTTGAAGTAGGTATGGTCGATCAGGATCATGACCCAATGATAAGATATATTTTTCTCATTATGACTTTATTTTTATTTATTATTTTAGTTTCGTTTATAACTTTTATCCTGATGAAAATTTCACAAATAATTACACTACATATTAATTTCTATTTACGTGAACTTTTTTATGGTTACCTAATGAATTTTTTACTCACTCCCAGCTCAGGTCACCATTGTACTAGGGAACCTGAGCTGACGTTCACTTAGTTGAAGGAAAATGGGGGGTTGAGACCCAAAAAAATCGAGGAAGATGGATCATATATGTATATGGAAATTGGTAATGTAGTTAGTCTATGATATGGTAGTATAACCTGGGTTACATTTTTGTATATTTATGTTCTCCAATATATGAAATAATCTATGTGTGAGTTCAGTGACGTATGATTAGACATGGGATTTCAGGATTTACTTCATTCCATTAATTATTAAGGAATTCTGCATTTATATTTAATCATTTCATATGCACTCTAACGTTTACTACAATGAATGTTATATTTTTATTTATAATATTTATTTCTCATATACGAAGTAATTGTATCCACACTATAAAACCATTGTCCATCACTGATATTCAATGTCATATGGAGTACAAGGTGTCTCTCATAGGGCCTTATCAATAACTATATAGGGGGACCGATTTAGTTCCATCTTGTATGGGTAATTAATTTTACATACTCTGAGTTACATATGTCATTTTTAATAAGAGATATTCCATAAATATAAATATATATATATATATATAATATTAATTCACTCAAACGAAATTAATTTTAAACTAATTATTCATATTTTTTGTTTATGTAGTGAAAATAATTTATGGAATTATCAAAAAAAATCACATGATCAAAAATCCTACATCAATCAATAAATGGATATAAACAACATTATAATGTTATTATTAATTATTAGACCTATAATCCATTCAATTTTTTTCATATATAAGTCATCACAATGATTCTCATTAATGTAATTTATTTTATCCTTTATCAGCCAAATATCATAGTCATCGAATGAATCTATGACATATAGTATTTTAGTAAATTTAATCATTAAAACATTAGAAGTAAACTATTCATAAATAGTTCCATAATTATTTTTAAAACAATTTTTCAGTTTACATTCTATATAGGTATTAACACTACCTTATATATTATTATTTTTCATGAATACAAAATTGCACACAATGTGGTTTAGATCGACATATGGTCTGACCAGAACCAAAGTATTGATTTGATGCATGAATCTATGATAAAATTCAAGAATTATATCAACAAAGTATCTTTTAATATATCTAATACCCTTTCGATTTATGAATATAATAACCATAATAAATTAATGAATCATAATTATTGGAATAATGATACCATTTATTTCCATTTCACTAAACTCTATGATGCTGATAGATAGTATTCTTGTTTTAGGAACCTCCTCTTACATGGAGAAATGTGAATTAAATTCAGTAACCAACCCTTTATTCTTGAGAATAATTTAAATCAAATTCATTTATACCCTCAACATCCTTTTTTTATGATGTTATATATGTCAAAAACTATGATTTTGTATTTCAACAAAACCATTTTTTATGAGGGTTCATATTCCTGACATCAAATCGATTCATTAATACATTATATTATGATACGATTTATTCAATGTGGTTATATTATTTTAATTATGTAAAATTATTAAATGCATTTTAACCAATTTCACAAGTCTGAGAAAATATTGTTTTATTTTGAAATAATGATTCATATGGAAATCTCTGTGCATCTTTAGTTAGAACATGGTTTAGATTTTTTATTGTTGTATGTAATTAATATACCCAAAAGGAATGTGGGGGAAAAATATAAATCATCAACTATTGACCATTGAAATAGTTTCTTCCCTCCCATATAGACAATTCCATTGTGGTTTATTTTATCAAGAGACTGTAAATAGAACCCCATAATCCAGTAAAAAATCAATAAATTATTTGTTAAGATACTCACCACCTAAATCAGACCAATTTTTTTATATTATTATAAAGTGTATTATAGAAAAAATTTAGGAAATAATTGAATTTATATATGGAAAAATTTATATTTCATTATGTAAATATATCCATATCCACTACAATCACTAGTGAATGCAATGAGGTAATAATACCCACATCTTTTTTGTACAAGATATGACACACATCAATTAGAATGTACAAATTATAGAAGAAATTTAACACTTTATTATTATTAAATAAATGATACATTATTAATTTTCTATTATAAACAAGAGTGAAATTATGGAACCCAAAATTTGTGGATTATTTTTAAAATTAAATTAATCTTTTTGATATTTTTAATTTCACACAACACTGAAGAAGATTTTGTTTTCTGAAATAGGTAAGATTGTGTTGAATTATATGAAAAAAATCTAATCATACACTACACTCAACAGATAGGTAAAATGAAACACCCCAACTTTTTGAAAATAAATATAGAATGAAATTTTCTAATATAGCCATTAAACACAACTTTTCTTCTTCTATGTTTTGAATTTTAAAAAATGGTCATCTAGTGTTGTGTTCATTAGGTCAATTGAAGTCTTATTGAACAAACTTGATTATTGTTGAATAGTAACATACCCTTATTAATAGTAATATGAATAGTGATATGACCCTTATGAATAGTAAATAATAATAATATTTTTTTAGGCAATATGATAATGAGATCTTAATTAGTTTTTCAATGAGAAAGAAAACTAATTGCATTTTAAGATTGTTATTTTTAGAATTAACTATGAATTTATTTAATACATAAATTACCAATATTTAGAAAATTATTTTTGAGAAATAGATTTCTCTTTTGAATTCTACACATTGAAAAATGTTAGGGGTAATTTTTTTTATTTTTCTGAAATTATATAATTATTGATGAGCAGTGAAATACGATAAAATATTTTATATATGAATTATCAGTTAAATACCCTATTAATGACAAGAAAAGTGATGCAAGGCCACATGGTTTGAACTCAGAAGCACTTATTACTATTAGAGGTCAGATTAAACAACACTATTGGTTGTCTTGAGGTAAATAATAAAATAATGAATTAAATATTTAAAATTTAGCCCTCTCGTCCATTATAAAACCCCATCACCACTCCCTCTTATCTTCACTTCTCTACGCCTTGAAGCTCATAAACGTTCTACCAAATTACCCTTCCCTAGTCTCTCTCTACGTACAATAAGCTTCTGGTCTTTCAAAAATACCAAAACCCCTTCCCTTATTTAGTTTCTCAAGGAGGTTATTTCAAGAGGTAAAACACCCTTCTTTTTCTTTTGGTTTCATTTCAATTTATCTTCTTTTCCAATCCTCTCCTCATGTCCTCTGTCCAAATGATAATGATAACTCCAGTATAATCTATATACTAGAATTATATCATATGAATGGAAGAACCATCATAAATATTCTTACTCCCTCCCTTTGATTTTTATAAACAAAATCAACGTTCATGAGGTTCCAATTTATAGCCTTCGTGGACGCCGAAGTTTCATTCTTCAATTTCATCATCATTTCTAGTAATGAAACCATATTTATGGTTGAAAAAATATAATATATGTATTATAACATAATTAATATTCAAGAACCCGAATATGTACATATAATTAAGTTATATGACAAAACTAGTTAATAATAATCCAAATACCGCCGAATAATGGAAGTGGTTGTCATATAATGATTCATCCTCATTCCATGTAACCAAATGATAGAAATGACCACTAACAGTTATTTATGTACATATATAATATATAATTCCAATTTTGGAGATTTATAACCATTCCACCTGAACTCCATTACTTACACACAAGTGAACCGATTATGAAAATAAAGAAAATGAACACCCCAGAACAATGAAAATCAATATAATAACATAGAAATAATTGTATAAATGAACTAAAAATAATTATGATAAAATAAATACATGTCTAATATGTTCTAAAATAAGTTATTAATAAGTAAAATTTCATATTATAGGTTTTTAAGTTCATAGAAGAAAACGTTTGGAGTTAAGGTACGGGTTTTCCACCTAAACTTCCATTTTCATTTGGGTTACTTTTATTGTCTAATTTCCTCCATGAAATTATTTTGTATTGTAATGTACTATTCATAAATTATGTGTGATTATTAAATATATGTACATCAACCAGAATCCTTTCCAATTTTCTGGATAGTTACATGTTTTAAATGAAGCTCTCAAAACTATTTCCAAAAATACGAGCCTGATACAAGGGAATTTCTCAAATTCATATATATTTGTAAGGTAATTCTATAATATATTTTTGAAAACCATTATACTTAAAAAACAATAATTTTATCATGAAATAATATCTTACATTAATTCTGATTTTATTCAAATATTTTTCCAAAATAACTCTTCTTTTCAAAATAAAATAGTAATTATCACAAGAAATTCTTAATGATTTTAGAAGATTATTCTCGTTTGGTTCAACACTCTTGTTGATTCTTATGTATTGTTTGAATTAATCATTTATGATGTCATATTACATATATTAATGAATTTTTTATGACTAACTTTATTATGGATGATCTATCCTAAAACCATTCACCATATTATTCTGAATGGTTAGTGTTTATGTTCAATAATTGGGGAAAGTTAATTAAATTTCATATAAAAGTTACAATAGGAATGTATATGTTGTTTATGATTATCCCAGCTCATATGAGGAATTCATTGGAGTTATTATGTGATGGGTGGGTCCCACAATATCCCCTTGATGCATTGGTAGGTCTCATGAGACAAATAGATGTGGAATTGGATGAGGCCTTTCCCCATGTGATATATGGATTTTTGGGCGGGGCCTTAATCATTAGACATCTTGGCTGAGGCCTTGAAAAAATGTTTCATAATGACTGACATATGAACTTTCCTCATTATCAAGCTAGTAATTTAATGTTCATGTAGTTATTCGACTAGTAGAAAACCCATGACTATGTTTTATTATGGCATTATTTTCTCACCTCATAATTCTACCAAAATGTGTTCATGTTTATTGTGAAAGACATGTGTTTTCAATTATGCACCATGTCTTATGTTTATGCTATCTTCTTTTGTATTTCATACTCTTACTGAGCATTCGAGCTCACCCCTTTCTTATTTTTTATTTTTCTTAAGATATGAAGAGGTAAATTATGAATGACTTGCAAGCATAATCTAGGAGGCATGCTGTTGCTAGTGGAATAATTTAGTGTAATTTTTTCCTTTCCATATGTAAATTTGAACTTATGTATGTAACTTGTTTCCAATAATACTATACTACTCAGTCCTTCAGGATTCATATTCCTTGTATGTAATCCAACGTAATCAGATAAGGCACCGGCTCCAGACAACAGGGGTCAGGTCCTTACAGTTGGTATCACAGGAAGTTTTGTATAAAATATGGAAACTAGATTTTGAAAATATAGATTATGGAAAAGTCCCTATGATATTCATTGAGTATAAAAATATAAAAACGTCCTTGTATTTTGGTAAGGAATATATTATGTGGATCAATCAAGCAAATCAGCCATGTGTGGATACGAGCAGGTAGAGGTGGTTCTGGAACTGATATACCTAGGAGTGAAAGATCCGACAAGGAGTTTTGGGCTTAACTCGGGTTATCCTGGTATACGACAATGTGCCTTGCTTCACTCTTGGTTACAACAATCAAGGGGGAAAATCTTAGTATAATTCAAATTTCCTTTACAAGCCATAATGAAGGAGTTTAATGTAAATATTCCTCAATGAAACCATTTTTGTGAATATGGGATTAGCCATGCGTCAGATATCAACTTTTCTGATTATTTTTAAGTTAAGATTATACCTTATGATACATAACCTCATATAGTGTATGCCATTATATAGATATGGAGCCTAGTGGACGGAATGTAAATCGCACGAATACATGTGTCCACGGAAAATATTTTCCTCCGACGGAAGATAATGATGTTGAATCTCATGCTATGACTGGTGGTGAGAAACTCATAACTATATTTGGGTGACTTACTCAGGTTATGAATAATAACCTTACCCGTATAGAGCATCCAGATCCACCACATTGAGGATCCTTGCTAGATCTCTTTATCCGACAACAACCTCCATCATTCAACAGGACTAGAAACCTGTTTGTAGAAGAGCAATGGATATGTTCCCTTGAGAAGATATTTATCTTTTGGGATATAATAAAAGAGAGAAGGTTGTCATGGTAGTATATCTTCTATCGGTAGATACAGATCAATGGTGGTTATTAATCCAAAACACAAAGGAGGAGGAAGAGATAGAAGAGATGGAATGGAGGGATTTAAAGGAAATCTTCTTAGAAAAATATTTCCCTTATGAGCAGCAAGCAGATTTGGAGAGTCAATTCATGAATCTGAGGTAGAAGGAGGCTGAGAATGTTTCTAGGTATGAATCTAATTTCACAAGATTAGAAAGACATGCAGTGGACTACATATGAAATCCAAGTAGAAAAATTGGTTGATTCTTCGATGTCTTAAAGCCATTCCTCCAGTGGGCACTGGTTTCCAAATGTTTTTCATCATATGAGGATATAGTTTCATGTGATATAAAGACTGAAAAATAATTCTCTATGTTTTATGACTTTAAGGAAAAGAGAGAAAATAAGAGGGTTGTAGAAAACCCGGGGAAAGGAAATAAGGAAATAGGGAATAAGGGAAGAGTTTAATTTCCCCCATGTGACAATTGTGGAAGGAATCACCCAGGTGCATGCTTAAAAGGAAAATGTGTATGCTAAAAATGTGGTCAGAAAGTCCATCTTGATTTTGATTGGAAAGGGAAGAAGGAATACCATGATGTTCAATGCGATAATTGTCAAGATATGGGACACTATGCTAATGATTTTCAAAAGCATCAAAGAAATATGCAATAGAAAAGGCCAACAGATCATAGACTTGATTATGCAATCACAACTATAGAGGATTAATTTCCTAATGACGAGGTGGCAAGTACATTAATTATTTCCTCAATATTATAAAACAATTTATTTGATTCTGGATCATTGAATTCATTTATATGTTCCCAGCTTGAAATGAAAATCAAATGTGTCCAATTTGATTTAATAAAGGAGTTTTTAGTCAAAACTCTGATGGGATGTATCATTGCCACCAAGGCATGTCGACTAGTCCCCCTCTAGACACCAAAATTTTCTCTAGTTTCTAAACTTATCATCATACCAATGACTGAATTTGATATAATTCTCAGTATGGATTGGCTCTCAAATTATAATAAGAATATTTATTATAAGAATAAGATAGTTACAATTTTTGAAAATGATGTAGAATCCCTTGTCTTTACGGTGGAGACTTCGCCACCTGATTCTTATTTAGAAGAACCCCAAGTAGCTCTAATGAATACAATACATGGATAGGATGATAAACCAATATAGATGGGAAAGGAATGTAATATTCAAATTAAGGATGTGCACATAGTGAAAGTGAAAATTGTTGTATTTTCAGAGGATTTACCTATACATCCTCTAGAGTGGGAAGTTTATTTCTCTATTGATTTAATTTGTGATGCAAGACCTATATAAAATAGTACCTAAAGAATGTCCACTGTGTAATTAGTAGAGCTGATGAAACAACTAGAGGAGTTGAGAAAAAAAGGGTTTATTCAACCTAGTTTTTCTCCATGGGTAGCCTCAGTCCTCTTGTTCAAAAAGAAAGATGGATCCATGAGGCATTTAATTGATTACTGGTAAATCAATTCTATTGAAATAATGAATAAGTATCATCTCCCTCATATTGATGATTTATTGGACCAAATTCATGGAGCTCAATACTTTTTAAAGATTGACCTTCGATCTGGATATCATCAGTTTCGTGTGAGGAGGGAAGATATTCCTTTGACAACATTTCGGACCAGGTATGGGAATTAGGAGTTTACAGTGATGCCTTTTGGACTGAAAAGTGAACCCTCAATTGTCATCGATTAAATGAATATAGTTTTCAAGGAATATCGTGATAAATTTGTTGTGGTATTAATCGATGATATCCTTATATACTCAAAAAGCTATGGAGACCATGAGAATCACTTGAAGGTAATTCTGAGAACTCTTAGAATGAATAAATTATATGGGAAGTTTAGAAAGTGTATACTCTGGATTCAATTAGTTTCTTTTATAGGCCATATTTTCTCAATGGATGGGATCCTAGTAGATCCTATGAAGACAAAGGCAATCCATGATTGGCCCACACCAACAAACATAACTGAGATACGCAGTTTTATTGGCTTAGCAGGTTATTATCGACATTTCGTTTAGAATTTTGTCCGACTGGCTAACCTGCTACCCGATCTCCCACGTAATGGTGTTATGTTTGTGTGGACAAATGATGTACAAAATGATTCTATGAATTGAAAAAAAGATTAGTCAATGCTCCATTTTTGACTCTACTATCTGGAAGTGATGGATTTGTAATATACAATGATGCATCAAATAATGGACTAGGTTGTGTCCTTATGCCAAACGATAACGTTATGGCTTATGCATCAAGATATTTGAAGACTCATGAGAAATATTATCCAACACATGACTTTGAGTTACTAGCTGTAAGCTTTGCTCTCAAAATATGGATGCATTATAGCTACAGAGAGAGATGTGAGATTTATAAGGACCATAAGAGTCTGAAAGATATTTTCACACCAAAAGATCTCAACATGAGGCAAAGTAGATGGCTCGAGTTACTCAAAGATTACAATAGTTCAATACACTACGACCTAGAAAAAGAGAAAAAGGTGGAAGATGCATTAAGTAGGAAAGATCATGGCCTTCTTACTCAAATGAGGATTGAAAGAGATCCTATGTTCATGGATATACTGAAGATGGATGTGGGAATTGTTTAGGAAGTGGAAAAATCACTTCTATTTCAAATGATTACTGAACCATCTTTACTAGAAAAGAAAAAAAATTCTCAATCTGATGATGAGAATCTGCACAAGAAAATTAATGCAATTAAGGATGGGAGTTTGGATTACTTCATGTATGAAGAAGGATTTCTGAAGTTTAGGAAGAGGTTATGCATTCCATCAGTAAATGAGCTAAAAAGTGAACTGTTATATGATTCTCAAAGGTCAAATATCTCTATACACCTGGGTAGCACCATGATGTATAGAGATCTGAAGGAATATTTTTGTTGGGAAAACATGATGAGGGAGATTGCAGATTATGTGTTGAGAAGTTTAGTTTGTCAAAAGGTGAAGGTAGGAAGAAAACATCCAGGTGGAGTCATGCAACCCCTTCCTATACCTATGTAGAAATGGGATGATATTTGAATGGGCTTTTTCTTGGGGATACCAAATCTTCCATGAAAGAATGATATGATATGGGTCATTGTTGATCGTCTTAAAAAATCTGAACATTTTCTTGCTATAAGGAATGATTTTCCACTTGAACATTTATCAAGAATATATATGAAGTTTGAAAAATTCATGGTGTAACCTCATCAATTGTTTTTGTTCGTGTTCCCGATTTTACCTCATTATTCTGGAATAGTCTTCAGAAGGCCCAAGTTACTGAACTTCGTTTGAGCACTACCTAGCACCTCCAAACTGAAGGATAATCAGAACAGACTATTAAAACATTGGAAGACATGGTGAGGTCTTCTTAACATGATTTTCAAGGCATGTGGGATCAGTATTTACCTCTTGTAGAATTTTCATACAACAAGAGATTCCATTAAATTATTCAGATGGGACCCAATGAAGCATTATATAGGATGAGATGGCATACACCTACTTGCTGGGATGATGTTGGTGAAAGAAAGCTTGTGGGCCCAGAACATGTTGAAGAAACAATAGAGAAGGTGAAGATTATCCAGAACCATATCAAAAAAGATAAAATTAGGAAAAAGAGCTATGTAGATAACTGATGGAAGGATTTGGAGCTCAATAAGGTGATCTTGTTTTCTTAATGGTATATCCAGGGAAGGATATTATAAAATTTATTATGAAGGGAAAATTATGTCCTAGGTACATCAAACCTTTTGAAATTCTAGACAGAATTGGAGCCATATCTTACCATTGGGCAATGCCACCAAGTCTCTCCAAGGTTCTCAATGTGTTCCACATGTCAATGTTATGAAAGTACATGCCAGACCCAACTGATGTCCTCACTAATGAATAAGTATAACATTAGCCCGATATATCTTATTGTGAAGACCCTATCAATATTCTTGATACTAGAGAACAAGTATCGATAAATCAGACGACTCGACTGGAAAAGGTTCTATGGAGGAACCATAAGACGGAGGAAGCCACATGGGCGCCTGATGAGCTTATGTTGAAGACATACCCGAATTGTATTAGGTATTATTCTATGAATTTCGAGGAAAATGTTTTTTAAGGAGGGGAGAATGAAACACCTCAAGGTCTTGAAAATAAATATAGAATGCAATTTTATAATATATCCATTAAACACAACAATTCCCCTTCTATGTTTTGAATTTCTAAAAATGGTCATATAGATTTGAGTTCAGTAAGTCATTTGGTGTCTTATAAAGAAAACTTTTTTTTTGGTGAATAGTAACATACCCTTATGAATAGTAATATGATCCTAATGAATATTAAATAGTAATATTATTTTATTTTCTTAAGGTAATATGATAATGAGATTTTAATTAGTTTTTCAATGAGAAATAAAACTAATTGCACTTTAAGATTTTTATTTTTCGAATTAACTATGAAATTATTTAAAAATTAAATTAATAATATTTAGAAAATTATTTCTGAAAAATGTATTTCACATTTTACTTCTACAAATTGAAAAATGGTAGGGGTAAATTTTTTGGATTTTTCGAAAATTCTAGAATTTTTTATGAATAGTGAAATATGATAAAATACCGTATAAAAAATTATCAATTAAACACACTATTAACAACATCACAAGTGATACAAGGCCACTTGGTTAAAACTCACATGCACATTGTACAATTAGGGGTCAATGAAACAACACTATTGGTTGTCTTGAGGGAAATACTAAATTAATGAATTAAATATTCAAAATTTACCCCTCTCCTCCATTATAAAACCCCCTCACCACTCCCTCTTCTATTCACTAATCTAAGCCTTGAATATCCACAATTTTTTGCCCAATTACCCTTCCCTAGTCTCTAACAACGTCCAAGAAGCTTCTGGTCTTTCCAGAAGACCCAAACCCCTTCCCTTAAGGAGTTTCTCAAGGAGGTTATTTCAAGAGTTAAAACACCCTTCTTTTTCATTTGGTTTCATTTCAATTTATCTTCTTTTGCAATCCTCTCCTCACCTCCTATGTCCAAATTATCATGATAACTTCATTATAATCTATATAATAGAATTATATCATGTCAATGTAATAACATTCATAAATATTATTACTCCCTCCCTTTTATTTTTATAAACGAAATCAACGTCCAGGAGGTTCCAATTTATAGCCTTTGTGGATGACGAAGTTTCGTTCTTCGATTTCTCATTCATTACTGGACCTAAAACCATATTTATGGTTTAAAAATACTATAATATATGTATTATAATATAATTAATATTCAGTAACCATAATATGTACATATAATTATGTTATATGAAAAGAATACTTAATAAAAATCCAAATACCGCCGAATAATCGAAGTGGATGTCATCTAATGATTCATCCTCATTCCATGTAATAAGATGATATAAATGACCACTAACAGTTATTTATGTTCATAAATAATATATAATTCCAATCCTATATATTTAAAACCATTCCAATTGAACTCCATTACTTATAAACAAGTGAACTGATTATGAAAATAATGAAAACGAACACCACGTAACAACGAAATTCAATATAATAACATAGAAATAAGGGTATAAATGAACTGAACAGAATTATGATAAACTAAATACATTTCTAATAGGTTCTTAAATATTTTATTAATAAGTATAATTTCATATTCCCGGAGATGAAGTTCACGAATGGAACACGTTTGGAGTTGTGTTAAGGGTTTTCCACCCGAACTTCAATTTTCATTCTTGTTACTTTTATTGTCTAATTTATTCGATGAAATTAATATGTATTGTTATTTACTCCTCATAAATTATTTGTGAATATTCTATATATGTACACAAAACATAATCCTTCCCTATTTTTTGTATAGTTACATGTTTTATAAGAATCTCTCAAAACTATTTCCAAAAATACGAGCCGGATACAAGGGAATTTCTCAAATTTATATCTAATTTCAAGGGAAAGCTATAATATATTTTTGGAAACCATTATACATATAAAAAAACATTTTATCTTGAAATAAAATCATAAATAAATTCTGGTTTTATACAAATATTTTTCCAAAAGAACTCTTTTTTTTTTCGAAATAAAAGTGTATTTATCACAAGAATTGCTTAATGATTTTAGAATATTATTCTTGTTTGATTAAACACTCTTGTTGATTATTATGTTTTCTGGGGGTTAATAATTTATGATGTCATATAACATATTTTATTTAATGGTTTATGAATAACTTTATTGTGGATGATCATTCCTAAAAGATTCACCATATTATTCTGAATGGTTAGTGTTTATTTTCAATAATTGGGGAAAGTTAACTACATTTCATATAATAGTTTCAATATGAATTAATATGTTGTTTATGTTTGTCCCCGCTCATATGAGTAATTAATTTCACATATTATGTGATGGGTGGTGCCCACTATACCCCCTCTATGCATCAGTAGGTCTCATGAGATAAATAGATGTGGAATTGGCCGAAGCCTTTCCCAATGTGATATATGGATTTTTGGCCTAGGCCTTAATCACTAGACATCTTGGTTGAGGCCTTGACAAAATGTTTCAGAATATCCAGCATATGCACTTCCCTCATTATGAAGCTACTAATTGAATGTTAATGTGTTTATTCGACTAGTAGAATACCCATGATTATGTTTTATTATGGCATTATTTTCACAGCTCATATTCCTACCATAATGTGTTCATGTTTATTATTAATGAATTTGTTTTCAATTATGAACCATGTCTTATGCTTATGCATTCTTCCACAGTATTGCTTACTCTTAATAAATTTTTGAACTCACCCCTTTCTTATGATTCATTTTTTCGAGGATATGATGATGTAAATTATGAATGACTTGAAAGAATAATCTAGGAGGCATGATGTTTCTAGTAGAATAATTTAGTGTCATTCTTTTCATTTCCATATGTAATTTTGAACTTATGTATGCAACTTGTTTCCAATAATATTAAACTACCCGGTCCTTTAGGATTCATATTCCTTGTATGTATGCCAACATAATCAAATAAGGAGCCCACTCTGGCAACTGGGGTCGTGTCATTACATTAAATTTTGGTACTAGAAACACTATGATTAAATTACGTTACAGAAAATTCCATGTTCCTTTGATATCTTTTGTTGCAAGCATGGTCGAGTTTTACTGAACTATAATATACTATTAATATTGTTATTAAAATATTAATAGAATTACTTCAAAGCCATTGAAATTGAATCAATGAATAATATTAACTAATTTATGAAAATATTATTTATACATTTATATAAAAAGACATCTATGGATATAAATTGTTTAGAAATTAATGTAATGGCTATTTCAAAATAATAAAATCGTTTTTCTATAAAAACTATTCCATTATGTCCAAACAACATTTTTTACCAATAAATTAAAAAAATAACATTTGGTGAATTTTTTAGTAAAAGTTATTTATTATATATTAATTCAATTTTATAGAAACTCATCTGGTAGTTTTGATAGGTGTGAGGTAATAATAAATCCAATTATATTACTAAAATGTGGTATTTTTCTAAAAGATAATTTTACCACATATTAAATGTTTACTTATTATAAATATAATATGATAAAATTTTTACATTTGATATGAGAAAATAAATTTCATTTTTTGAAGTGAAATATCAAAATTTACATTGGCTAAAATTTTGATTTTTTTAGAAGTTTCATGTTTTAATGAATAATGAAAAATATTGAATTTTAATTGAAATATTATTTTAGAGTAATTTATTTATATAGTTAAAATAGGTTTATAATAGGTTTAAATATATAATTACATAAATTTTATATCTATTAATCCAATTTAATTAATTGTAATTTATTTTTATTCATTTAATGATAAAAAACATAGCAATATTTTGAAAACTATTTGACCATTAAAACCTTATTTATTATTTCGTTTATAGGGTTATGTTTGAATTATTTTCATACCCATCAGTGATTTCAATTTGGTAAAATTTATTACTTATTTGAAGAAAAATAATTTATAATATAAAGTAATTTGAAATTTTTTGGTCCAAATAAGTTACTGAAATTAATTAATATTAATTGTATTGATTATGGAAAATATAAGCACACATACTGATCAAAAATTGAATATAAGGCGTAAAAATGAACCTAGACTAGTCTAATTTTTTTCATGTCTATATATCGACCATAATAGTATGAATATATTTAATGGTCAATTTTTAACCCTTTGTGGTCAATTTAAATGTTTTGAGTACTCAAATCATATCAAGAATACAAAATATATCTTTTCCACCACCTCTGAAAGGCCTCCTCTCCTCATCATCCCTTATTCACACCTACAGATCAATATTGGGTAATAGAAACCATATCAAAATCAACTCCAAAAAACACACCTTTCAACTTTGATTCCTTCAATTGTGAATAAATCCCACCAAATATTCATTTTATAAAAAACCAAATGGATTTACCCAAAAATTCGTTAAGACCCTTCAACATTCACTTTTGTTTTATTTCTTTCTCTACCCCATAAATTATACTCAGTACATGATAATATAATACCATAATTATCCTAAATATACTAATATGTTGTAATGATAAGTGTCAGACCTACACTCACATATACAATTATCAAATGGTATATGAAATCACTTTTCATCAGTACGGTTGACTACCTAATCACATATCGATGTGTTTTGTTGTTCCATATCCAAGATTCATAGTGGGGAATAAAGGTTGATTTTACATTTATATATTATATATATAGAATTTTTAGTTTATTTATGCTTCTAGAATTTTTATATAATATGTAACATCACACATTAAATTTTTTGGAAAATAAGATAAATTTTTTTATGGACGTGTGGACTACCACATCCTCAATACAATGTGATTGGTTCCCAATTTCCATAGAATTTATTAAGGAAAAGGTTTGTAAAAATATATGATATATACAAAATAATACTGATATAAAAATTATTAGATATATATATGTCATTACCATTATTTCTTTTAATACGATATGAAAATGGAAACAATGTTCATGCATTCGTACAACCTACTATCTACATGAACCCTATATTACAATTCATATTTATATCAGTTATAATTTATTATAAATATTAAAACAACGAATATATATGATAGTTTAATTATTTTTCAATTTATTAAATAATTAAATCATTATCTATTTAAGAGGATCAATAATAAAAATTGAAAACATATATGAAGAACAAATCGGTTATAACCCAAAACATAACTTTAATATGGAATGGGTTAGTAAATGGAAAACATAAAGCCAAAATTTTATCATAAATGTTATTATATATATGATATAGTTATTTGGTATATGTATTATAAACATATATTTATTATAAATGATGTTTGGATGTTTAGGAATAATGATAAGACATATAGTCAGGGTTTTCTCATCTCACAATAATTTATTTGAGATGCATGTTATATTAAATACATTTTCTTATTGTGTGGTTCATATTACATAAAATAACATGATATATTAGGAATTAAATTCAGTTAAGGCTATTAAATGTTACAAATGGTTTTTTTAATTTATGAATTTTATAGTTTAAATGATACTCAAGTAGTATTTATATTTCCATTCTCACATTAATTTTAGTGAGACATATGTCATATTCAGGACTGGTTTCTTATCTGTTGAGTATATACATCCCATGAATGTATTCTATGATTTTTAAACTCCATGTTATCAGTATTTACATATACATTTTATGATCTCTATTTCATTAGTTTATTGTTTAAATGATACCATATTTGTAATGTAATTTTGTCAAAAGTTTCCTTCTATATGACATATTCCAGGTTATGCACCCATATTCATCTTCAAGGTGTATATAATTCTCTTTTACATGTTTTATCATGATCCAAATATTATTAATTATATTTTATTTTTCATTTAATTTTATTATTTCCATATTATTATGATTCAATGTTTCCAATGTGGTAACATATTTTTGCAACAATTTCATTGTTTATCGAGATTGTTTATGATTATGCTTCAATTTTATAAATATCATTATCTTTATGTCTTGAAATATCATAAATTTTATTTACCTTCAGTTATCCATGATACCACCATTTATGTTTTCAATTTTTACACACTTTTGTACTTAAGATAATTTAGTTATAATTTTTAAGAAAAAAAAAATTTATTTCCCACATCAAACAAAAACAATTTATGAAAAAAACCATGTTTTCTAAGAAAAATAAAAAAATGATTTACTATGATGCCTAAAATACATATTTACCAATGTTTTACGATTTAAAAAACAATATTCTAAAAGTAAAATAATTTTCTTTCTCTAATCAAGTATCTTTGTTAAACATTATATAGTGAAATAATAATGTTATGCATTTACATATTTTACCGCCATCATGACAATAATTTAATTGAAGAATGTATTAAATTTCTACATTGTTATTTCTATAGAATATTTCACCGTAATACACTGGAAATTTTTTATTTTTAAAATGTTTTTTAAATGATTTTCTATGATTCTTTGATATGTTTTCCTGTTTATTATCAAATTGTATAGTTTTCAAAATGTTTTATATTTTAAAATGTGTCTTATAAAAAAGATTACATTGTTTCTCAGGAAATTTTTTAAATTATTTTTATTGAATGCATTATATGTTTATATGTACTTTTTAAAAGAATTTTTTTTTCAAAATGACTTATGACTTATAGAGTGATTTTTTAGGATTGGTTATTTCTATTATGTAATGCTTCATATTATCTTTCAAAATCCACCCCTATCTACGTTTACATCCTTTGATATATTTTATTCTCTAATATGGATATGATCTAAGGAAACCATATCTATTCATTCTTTGTATATATTTTGTAAATATTAAAAGTTGTATATGATACACATATATATTTCATAAGTTGTAACATGATAAAATTTTTATGATCCCACTTTCATTATTGGTTTAATATATGATGAATTGATTATCATAGTTCTCACTTTTTTACATGTTATGATGTGTTGGATGGTTTATAATACCCATTTAATTTCATGGGTAATGATATGATATTTATTAAACACATCAATTATTATTGGTTTTGATATAATGAATGTCTTGTTATATTTTGGAACATGATTGTTTGATTTCATCATGTGGTGTTAGGGACCAATATCTCCCTCCAATGTAATGGGTAATGAAAAATTCTTTATGATCTCAATGTTTACAAGGGAGGTCAAACCATGCTCAAATGGAAGGGAACGAGAATCCCAAATCAATAGTGTACATGGGAGGAATCACAAGATTGAAACTAGAGGGTTTTGGGAGGGATTATAATTCCTATATCATGTGGGTTCATTAGAGGTAATCCCGAACAAGAGACAAGAAGGTACACGAGATAAAATCCCATGACTAAAATGAGATGGTAAATGGGAGGGAATCTAAAGACTAAAACAAGATGTGTGCATGGAATGAAATCCCAAGATCGAAATAAGAGGGTTTGTAAGAGGGGATCTAAAGCACATAGTTGGGACCTAGGTGACTAAACCAAAGCATAAAATCTTTTTAAGCTATGGGGAGGTACCATTGAAATATTATTATTTTTGCTTATGATAAACCCTCAATTTTACTCCTTGTTAATTTTTTATACTATCATTGATTATTTTCATTATTCCCATGTGATTAATGTCTTATAAAATGGAAATATTTATTTTATGTCACTTTTTTATAATATTTGATAAGCATGGTATGATCCTATAATGGTTTTATCATGTTCTTAGGGCATTATTAACATGTTTTGAATTCATATCAACCTTGTTTACCCAAACATATGATTTAATGTCATCCCTTTCTTATGTTTACTCTCCACATGTTATGATTAATGTTTTTACGTACGAGTACTTAAAAGAGATGATATTTAAGGGATATTTTGGAGATTCTCCAACATGTTTTATGACAATGTATTCATATTTCCATTGATAAAAAAAATATTACGGTCCTCAGGCATCTATTTGTGTAATGTGATGAATATTATTCTATAATGATTTAATATCCATGTATTTTAATCCTAGGTGACTATATTTGGTATCAAAGGAAAGTATTAGTCAACCATTATAAACTAATATAATAAATATTTATTCAATTCCCAAGGTATATTTCTAATCATATGTCTAGGGGCGTCTATAATGATAAATATCACATTGAAAAATTGTTTTGGAAAATTTACTGGGTTTTTTAGAGGATTTAGAAAGTGGATTCCTAGAAACACATCCCTATATGGATACAAGAAGATGATGTATCATTGAAATAGTTGTGTATATGGGAAACAAACAAAATAACACCATACTGAGCTAAAATCATTTTTGAATTGGTCCAAGACAGCGTGCCTTGATGCAACACAGTTTTGACACTCCCATGTTATATGAATTTGGAATTCCCAAACACTTAATGAACTATCATGACAGATTTTAATAAATCATGACTATGAATGGCCTTCGATAATCCCAAAGTGTCAAATATTAGAAGGAAAAGTTGAAATTATTTAGGTATATTATAAGTATTTTTTTTCATTATTATGTGGTTCTCCACTATAATAATTATTTGTTACGATATTTGTTTTGGTTTTAGTAAATGGAAGGGACAAAAATGAACTATGTTAATGTGGAATGAATTTTAAAATAAAATGATTATCCTTTTGATAAATTTAATATTATAGAAGATGGAAAGAAAAACATAATTTCTTTTATGAACCATATTTCTAAAGCTATGAATCATGGTGAACATCTAAACGAGAAAAGAAGTGTATAATGATCTTTTGATTCCATAATGAGGAAACACCCACATATTGACACTGGTTCCATTGGCTCCATAGTTATTAAAAAATGCATCATTACAATTAAAATTCTATTTTTTATCTCTAGTGTTCAAAGAAAGAGAATGTATCTCAAGAGGTCTACCGTCTCAAAGTTGGGGAAATCAATGTTGGAGTCTTATTATGAATATGATGTAAAATGATGACATTGATACCATAGACAGAGACGAGACTAAAAACATAATTTTCAATATGTAAATTCCTCATATTCTTCATTTGAATATCGAAAAAAGAGTCCATGAGATTAAGGGGAAAGATGTTGTACCTATTGGTTACTATGATGAAACTTTCACAAGGATTTTGTTGTACACATTAGGTACTATCATCCAACATAAAAGGAAAATTTATTGACTCATTTTTGGCATGAAACCTGGTCTTTGAAAGGCCTTGCCTATATTATTCATTAGCATCATTGAATATGTTTTATGAGATGATATTAATGTTTAAATGGAGGTTGGTGATTCATTTCAATATCATGGTTTTTAGAAGAAATAGACTACGCAGTTAAAAGTTAAATCTATCAACCATGGTGAAATGAAAATGATAATTCCATCAGGTATAATGTGTGGGATGAAATATGGAGATAATTTTATTCAGGGTACTAATAAATGTTTTTAGTGTGGAAGGTAAGGTCATTGTGTGAACTAATTTAATAGTATGGTGGATATGTTAGATAATTATATAAACTTTGAGAAATCCCCATATAATTCACCACCCACAATTCAATGTTTCAGTTTCATGTTGTTTGTCTATTATGCTAACATGTACACCAATCTAAGGACTAATGAATAAGATATTCCACAAAATCATCTAAAGATAAAGGAAAATAGGTAAATATTATTCCGTCATAATAGATGAAGGGAACCATGATAAATAGGGAATAATTATCCTCCCTTACATAGTTATTATTTCATGTTTTAGTTTTTATGAAAAAACAATATGAAAATCCTATTGTTTATCCATTGGTGAACTGTTATGTGATTATTACAATATACATGGATTATACAATAAAAAAATATCATTTTATATTCTATTGATAGAGAGAGAGACCCAAGTCTCAAATAATTTTTTTTTGGTATATGATAATAAATATTATTTAAGGAATATTTGGTGAATTATATTTTGGAAGGGTTATAAGGTTAAACATTTATGGGGTGGTTTAAGTTAAACATAGGTACATGTTTTAAATATTAATGTTTTGTATCTCCACATGAGGATTCATGCGTACGGGTAACTTGGTCACACCATATTACTATGATGATAAATAAAGATATATGTAATGACTTATCATTCTATTTTTTAATCGAATAATATATTAGTGCTTTAGGAATTACAAATTCACCTTCATATCCTAGATTAAGATATGAAGAAGAAATTGATCAAGGCACAACCAGAGGGTAACACTGTAAATATGAAATGGAATGAAATCATGTAATTATATATTCTTGTAAAAAATCCTTCAACATTAGAAAAATGAGAGTGAGGAAAAATGATGTATTACTATCATTAATTTTTATGATATAAATAACCTTTTCCAAACCAATTTTGGTTATTGATATGTGATCCTTAACGTTCTCTTAATCAAGTTCTCTATCAATCTCCATCAAAACATGATAGTAATACTTTTCATCCATGCCCATGATTCAATTTCAACTTATGTTCTACTATGTCGAATCCTTATTAAGAATTACTTTGGGTAACCATTATTTTTCTATCTATAATTTATTAAATAATATTTCATTATTAATTTTTATGATGTGTCTCTCCATGAAAGGAACAATAATTTATTAAAAAATTCATAAACTAATCATATTTTCAGGGGGAAATTCATTTTTCATGGGGTAGAATGTAATTCCCTAGGATTTTTTGAATTTTTTCTAATTATTTTAATATTATTTATATTACGCATTTTACATAACAAAAAAAATTATTTTTTTAAATGAAAGGACAATATTCCTATGGAATTATAAAAAACACCATTTTATTATATCACAATAGTAAAAAATTAGATTAACTTTTGGTATATGTAATATTATATTTCACTTCTGTTATAAAAAATGATAAGTTCCATTTATAGATTCTATTACACACAATTCCATGTTTTAGCGAACTACAATATACTATAAATATTGATATTAAAATATTTCAATAGTTACCACCTATCAATTGGAATGGATGTTACAAAAAATATTAACTAAAGTGTGAAAATATTATTTACACATGTATATAAAATGATTATTTTTATTAAAAATTAGTTATAAATGAATATAAGAACTATTTGAAAATTATGAAATTTCTTTTCTATGAAAACATATACTATACGTACAAACACCATTTTTTCTCAATAAATTAAACAATAAAAATATGAGATATGTTTATTTTAAAATTTATATTTTAAATATTAAATCTTTAAAATTTTAAACTAATATAAAACATTTGGTTTGTGCTTGATAAGAATAAATCCAGTTATATGAATAAAAGGAGGTTTTTTCCTAAAAGATAATTTTATATCCTTTTAATGGTGAACCTATTTAAAAACTAATTCTTTAGAATTTTATAGTTTTTATATTGTAAAATAATATTTATTTTTTGAAACCGTAATATAATAATATAATTTTGTTTTTTTATTTTACGGGAAATTTGATGTTTTGATGAATAGGGAAAAATAATAATTATTAATTGAAAATTAATTTTTCTTATAATATATATTGCTAATTTATGTATTAAATTATTTTTCATGTATAATTTTTTCAATTATATAACTATTAATAAAACTTATGTCATTGGGATCTATTTATTATATATTTATATTTAAAAATATTGAACATATTAGAACATTTTATTAGTTTCAAAACATATTGTAACATCCCGTTTTCGCTATTAATTTCTAATTATTTCCCACAAGTTTTATGATTGATAGTTGGAAAAATGAATTAAATATTTTGAATGTAATAACCAAGGTACATATAAATTATTTTTTTCTTTCTCAAATTAAATATTTTGATTCATTATAAATAAATAATGAAATAATTGATATTTATAAAAATTATGGAATGTTTATGATGGAATAGTAACTTCACCTTAGGAATGTTAACATGACTATTTAGAAAAGAACTATGCACAAAATAATAACAACCAAAACAATGAAAATATAAATAAATTTTTTGTATCTTAAAAGTGTAATCATGATAAGTTTATATTATGGAATAAATTAAAAAATATTTTGAAAATGATAATTTAATTGTTGGTATTTTTGTGAAATGTAAGTTTTTATTTATTATTGTTCAATTAATTTAATTATTTAAAAACAAGATAATTTTCTTGAAATAGAATAATAAATTAATATTTTATTTTCTTATTTTTATGAGATAATATTATAAAGCCTTGATTAATTTTTCACGGTGTCATAAATTTAGTTATAGTTTTAAAATTATTATTTTTCAAATAAATTACAATTTAACATAAAAAATCAATTTATAAAAATTTGAGAATAATTATGATAAAATGGAGTTCATTTTTTAATTCTACATGTAAAAAAAATTGAAGGATTGATTATTTGAGTCTTTTATAAACTGCCAGAAGTTTTTGGGGAATAGTGAAATCCAGTAATTTACGTCATATATAAATTATAAGTTAAATACACTATTCAAAATATAACACCCTAGGTAAATAAATAATATGACATTTTCATAGTTATGCATATTTGTAAATAAAATATTAATATGACTTTAAAGGGGACGCTATGCTCGATGACATACCCAACACGCAACAACGAGTTTCTTGGGAATCTTATGTTGCACTCTAATAATAAAATAATATTATTTTAAATGGTAGTTAACATGTAGACGTTGTATTGGCGGGAATGGATAGAAATAACTAAAATATGATTATAAAAGTTTTTAAATGTTTTTAGATTTATCCAATAAAAGATAAAGGCTTAAAATACGGAAAGAATTCAATTTTAGGCGTATATGCCCTAGTTTTCACTAAAGGTTCACTTATCGCCTTTTGATGGTGAACCGTCATTAAATATAGTTTTTTTCACTCTTATACATTCTACTGGACCAAATAAAACTCTTCTTAATAATTTGGACATCAAAATTTAAATTGTTTAAATTTTTTGGTATCTTTCCGATAAAGTACATTTTTTTAATGAATAGTGTAAAATGTTGTATTTTAATTTAAAACATCCTTTTAATCTAATTTATTTATGTGACTAGATTATCTTTTGAGTTGGTTTTAAAGTGAAATTAGAATATATTTTTACCATTAAATCCAATAGTGGTCGTTGGAATTAATTTCCTTTTGAAATCAGACTTAAACTAGTGTCAATCTTTTGATACTTATTGTTTCATAAAAACACGCTATTTGCTATGACAGAGGGAATTAATTATTAAATTAATAAATGTGACTTATATGTTTTTAATTTTGTAAAATAGACTTCATTTTTGAATTCGGAATATCAAATATAGCTTAGGGTGAATTTTTGGGATTTTTCTGAAAAACTTCAATTTTTGATGAATAGTGAAACCACTAAGTGGTACTTATAAAAACGTATTTTTCCGTTTAAATAAAATTTTTCCATCTTTGTGTTTTGAATTTAAAAAATCCTACATAAATTGTTGTAATTAAGAAGTAAAATGTGGTTCAATAGGATAAAAATAATTTTTTTGGTGAATAGTAACTTATTATGTTTTTAATCGCGATTAGAGGTAATTAGTGTAGTTTATGGTAAGAATAATGTTTTAATAAAATTAAATGACCTATACACATGTCCTACCATCATTGGATGTGTCATGTACGACCAAGACAATCCATGGGTCAACTTGGGGACCCCATGGAGCCACTTTGGTTGGAAAATGACATAAATATCTTTTAATTTAATGATAAAGTAAAAATGACACAAACATGAGATGTTTTACTAAAACAATTTTTTACATGGGGTTATACAAGTCATATGTTTGACTATAAATATTCATTGGAAGGATAAATATATTTCCTACATCAGAGTATTTTTTTTATAATTTTTAGACATTAAATAAATTAAATTATTTATGACATCATGATGATGCAGCAATGACCTCATTATTTAACGATTTAATTAAAATGGAAAGATAATGTAATATCTAAGACCTAAAAATGTCCAAATCATATTATATGGGTGTATTTCGAACCCTTATCACCTTATACACGATTTATATCAATGTGGGACCTTTTAAATCTGAAACTCATTTTCAAATATAGTAACGTTTGCTTACATTCCAAAAGTGCCCCTCCTCTCCTCTTATAAAAGGACCCCACCTCTACCTCCTTACCCACACCTCTCAAGCATTTGGATTGGCCATACTATTCCCATTTGGTCTCTCCAAATCCCTCTATAACTCCGTGAAGCCTCAATTTGGGCATAATCCTTTCTACGGAATTCTTTGAGCTCAAATCAAAAGAAGTTACCCGATTTAATGGTAATGTCTTCACTTGTGTCCTTTTGTTTTATTTTGCATCTCCAACCCCCTAAACTCTTTTTATTCATTTATTTTGTAAAAAATCAAGTATCTTAAATATACTAGGATGTTTTTATAAGAAGGATTCGAGCTACACTTACACACACCTACATCTAATGGTTAAAGAACATAGTGTTTCCGTGGATGACGAATTTCTGCCTCCCGTAACGATGATTGTTCAACTTTCTTTTAACACCTTAAAAGGTGGCCCTTAAGATGACACTATATTTATATATGATATCTAATATGTTTATTTTTTACTTAAGATTATGTATTTTTCATTTATGTCATACCTTTATGGTTTCCATTATGGGTAAACGCGATATCTTCATTTAAGGAAGTGCGGACTACAGGCCCCTCAAAGTGATTTGATTCGTTAATACCATATGTGGTACGTATAAAGGATATATTTAATGATATTATATATGATACCATACTGGAATTAAAATAATATTTTGAATCATTATGTTTTAATTCCATGATATATGAAATAGAAATGGAAGTAGCGTTCATGCGTACGTACGGCTTACCGTCTCCATGAACGGTACATTTCATTTCATAGCTCAAAATGTTATGTAATATTATAAGTACATATATATAATGGAAATATATGTAAAATATTATATCTAAATTATGGATATCATTCTGGAATTATAATATATATATCTCTCTCATTTTGTTTTAATTCCATTAATATAACAAAAAAATGAAAGTAGCGTTCATGCGTACGTACGACCTACCGTCTCCATGAACAATGCTTTTCGTTTTTTATCTCCAAATGATATGGTATAGTATAAAATGATTATTTACTGGATATATATTATATTTTATTCATTAATACTATTCTGGAAATTATTTACTTATAACTACATGGGAATATTTTTTCAAACAAGTTCATTTTTGAATCATATACCAAACATCGGCAAAAACGTCTGATATGAACTAACATTATTAAACAATTATTATAACATTATAATATGTGATATGAACTTAATAATAATCTATAAAGGAGGTACTTAGGAAATTATTAATTGACTAAAGTTTATTATTCAGGAATATAAAGAAACGAACAAGACAAGTTGGACTTGAGGTAAGGGATCCTACTCCTCTCTTTCTTCTTAAGTACACTCTTTTATGTCATTCCTTTTAAAGCTCATAATTCTTGTTATTGGGATGTTCTTTTATATTAATATTACTGTAATTTTTAAGTTCATGTTATGGGAGACCCTATTCATTCTTATCAATCCATTTTGGAAGTTTTGAGTGGCGTTGTTAGGTTGCCGAATTTTCATAAGAGATCTAACCTCTCTCTTTCTTTTTAAGTACTCTCCTTTATGTCACTTCTTTTAAGCTTCTATTTGTTATGTATGGGGGATGTTCTTTTATATTCATCTTTCTATAAACTATATGTTAATATGATGAGATACCCTATTTGATCTCATCAATCCATTTTTGTAAGTTTTATGTGGCGTTGTTAGGCTGCCGAGTTTTCGTAAGGGATTCTTCATCTCACTTTTATTCCCGTGGGATTTATGCTACATTTGCCACAATTTCCTTTGAGTGGTGTATGTACTGACCATTATTCTACTCTTTGTGTAATATACTTTCGTTTATGAGTATTTACATCAATGATGTATTTTCCTTCTTTCACGGGGTGTATGTTTTGAAAGATACCCAAGTCGGTAAGGGAACCTTTCACCCTCTTCTTTTTAAAATACTTCTTTTGTTGGGTCTTTTAATTTACATATTGTTATGTTGGGATATGTTCTCATATATCCTTATTGATTTAAATTTTATTTCCATGTGATGAGATACACTTTTTATCTCTCTTCAACACATTTTGATGTGACACCGTTAGGCTGTCAAGGGAACTTCTTAACCCAATTTCAATTTCTTTGGGTTCAACATGTAGTTATTGAATATGGAATCCTTTGAATATGTGTAAATGACCTTTGATTATTTTACACTTAATATCCACTTATATTTGTTGTATTCATTTGTCACACATAATTATGTAATTGATTTATCCTTAAACCAAGGATATCGTCTTTGTATGGGACTTCGTCTCAATCTCCTTTCATTGAGGCATATTTTATTTTATACACAACCTTCTTTTATACGGTGTATAAACCCCTTTGACTTTTACGTTTATCCAAAAGTAATCTTTCCTTATATGAATTGTTTTACTAAATGACAAAATGGAATGTTTTTTGTCACACGTATGCGGCGACAACGACTTCTCCACCACCGTGACCATTATTTGAGTTTCGGCTTCCTCTACAAGACATACCTTCTTTTTAAAAGAAAAATAAAAACCATGTTTTACTTTTCTTTTATTTTGGTATTGAAAATGGTTTTCATAATGTTTTTATATCAACGTGTTGTATTGATATCTTGTGATTGAAAGGTGGAAATGTTATGTTTCCTTTATGCATGTTTTATGTGATATGATTATGTTGAGGTTCTTGGGAATTATTATGAAGATGGGTGGTACTGTGATAAACTAAGGGTGGGTGAGCCCGATATAGCTCTCCAATGCATTGGGTAACGCGAAGGAGTGAAACGTTAAGGTTTCTCCGAAGATATTTAGAGAATATACTGTGATGGGTATTCCAAATGTAACCAAGAGGGTTACTCCCTACGTAAGAAAGTTATGAATGCCTCAAGTTACCTTTTATGTCTAATGATTTCTACGATTTATTCATGATTTGATGAGGTATGTTAAAGTGACTATGTTTTATGGGTAAAATATGATTTCATTCTTATATATATATGAACTCATGTTTCCTTTCCATATTTTTATAACCCTTACTGAGCTTTTTATGCTCATCCCAAGTTTTTGAAATGTTTTTCACAGTTCAAGGGAAAAGTACATGATGTGATGATAGTGTCAAGGATGTGTCAAGAAAGAATCCGTGTTTTATTTTAAATATGTTTCCGTTGATGGTAAGAATGAATACTATCTTTTATGTGACCATTTTGTTTAAATGTGGAATGTAATGCATGTTTCATGATCTAATTCTCTAAAACTCTAAACCTGAAAAGATTCTCAATGTGTAATCTTGTAATAACTCAAGATTAAGTAAGGTTTAAGTCTGGGGCCTTATAGTTGGAATCAAAGGTCGGTTTAGATAACATTAGAGGTTAGGGTATTCTTTAAGCATAAGTGACATTACCATAATGGTTAGGATTTCATAAAGAGTCCTAGTTTTAGATAAAGTGAATGAGTAAGTATATATTAGTGTTTATCTTCCTCATTAGTACATGATGGTTATGTTGATATACTCACACTGACCTTTTTGGTTTTAGTAAATGGATGGATCTAGCAGGCACCAAAGTGATAACTGGTTTGAAGGAAACTGTGGTGGTTCTCTGATTAAGAGACTGGATGAAATGGGGTATTCAATGAGGAAACTCATGGTTGTTCTAAACGAACTATCAAGGAGTCATGATCAACCACTTGAACCTTGGTATGTTCTATAATGCATCATGTACGACAATCAATGTGGAAGTTCAGGTAATAATTATAAAGGTAACCATTAGGGTTTATATGATCCTTACTTTTGAGGTAATTATGGGTTATTATATGTTATGATGGAAAATTAAAGGCATGAGAAAACTTTAGGTTAAAATATGTTATGTTTATTTTTGATGATTTTATCTCTTTCTGGGAATGATTTGAGAATTATATACTTTTGGAAAAAGGACAACACGCAGACCGTGTGACAACCCATCGCGTCGGACAAAGCTGCGGGAATCGAACCCACAACCAAAGTGTGACTTGTATTTATCACCTACCATTGGACTACGTGAAGTCCCTGGTTAGTTTGACTGATTATTTTTAGTTAGATGATTTTATGAATTATGAGTAAGTTGATTATGGGTTATATATGGAAATTTATTAACCTATCATGAAGGATATGTGATTAGGATAATTACTTTTCAATACGAGACATTAAGAGCAACTAATGTTGTTTGGAGATAAATGTTACGATTTAGCTTGGAAGACTATGTGACTAAATCCTTGAAATATTTGGGTTTCAATCTTAGTTTGGTTTACTTTGATGAATTGTCATGGACAAATTGACTATCGAATGGTCCTCGTTGAACTTTGGGTTTTGTTGGATAAATTTTGGAGATTAAGAATAGATTTTCTTTTTATAAAGGGTTATCTTTTTCTGGATTATCTCATCTTGTACTAACCTTTTTGGTTTTGGTTTTTGTTAGAGTCTAAAGATATGGGAATAATATAGTTTTCTATTGTGGATTAGGTGATTCTCTAAAAATTTATTATAGTAATCTTATTGTGAACTACTCTTCCTAAATACTCGTCTTTTGGAGAAAATATGAGTTTGTGTAAGGAATCTAATAAAAGTTAAAGGTCAACATGATAAGTGATTATGTTTCCTTATAATTAAATTCCTCAATAAAAAGTAACTTAAAACAAAAATGTTGTCTATTAACTTTTCCTACTGGGGAATCGAATATCATTTAACCCATCACAAGTTTGTGATTTTTTTGTGGTTAACTTTCTCGTAAACATGTTTTCTATCACTCTACATCAGAACATGACCCTTTGCTTTTTCTTACATGTCCATGTTTTTATACACAGAATCCTAGAATGGGTTAACTCGGGTGACCTCTGTACTTATCTTCATTTATTTTAAAGTGATTGTTTTACCGACTATTGTTCCGATTTGGGACTTTCAAGGATGTTTCCAAGCTCAATTTTAAAAATTGCGAGGACGCAATTCCCAAAAAGGGGGGAAGGATGTAACACCCCAGGTAAATAAATAATATGAAATTTTTATATTTATCCATATTTGTGAATAAAATATTAATATGACTTTAAAGGGGACGCTATGCTCGATGGCGTACCCAACACGCAACAAAGAGTTTCTTGGGAATCTTACGTTGCACTCTAATAATAAAATAATATTATTTTAAATGGTAGTTAACATGTAGCCATTGTATTGGCGGGAATGGATAGAAATAACTAAAATATGATTATAAATGTTTTTAAATGTTTTTACATTTATCCAATAAAAGATAAAGGCTTAAAATACGGAAAGAATTCAATTTTAGGCGTATATGCCCTAGTTTTCACTAAAGGTTCACTTATCGCCTTTTGATGGAAAACCGTCATTAAAGATAGTTTTTTTCACTCTTATACATTCTATTGGACCAAATAAAACTCTTCTTAAGAATTGGGACATCAAAATTTACTTTGTGTAAATTTTTGGTATCTTTCCGATAAAGTTCATTTTTTTAATGAATAATGTAAAATGTTGTATTTTAATTCAAAACCTCTTTTTAATCTAATTTATTTATATGATTATATTATCTTTTTATTTGGTTTTAAAGTGATATTAGAATATATTTTTACCATTAAATCCAATAGTGGTCGTTGGAATTAATTTAACTTTGAAATCAGACTAAAACTAGTGTCAATCTTTTGATACTTATTGTTTCATAAAAACACGCTATTGGCTCTGACAGCTGGAATTAATTATTAAATTAATTAACGTGACTTATATGTTTTGAATTTTTTAAAATATACTTCATTTTTGAATTCGTAATATCAAATATATCTTAGGGTGAAGTTTTGGGATTTTTCTGAAAAACATCAATTTTTGATGAATAGTGAAACCACTAAGTGGTACTTATAAAAACTGATTTTTCCGTTTAAATGAAATTTTTCCATATTTCTATTTTGAATTTCAAAAACCCGACATACATGGTTTTCATGAAGAAGTAAAATGTGGTTCAATGGAATTAAAATAATTTTTTTGGTGAATAGTAACTTATTATGTTTTTAATCGAGATTAGAGGTAATTAGTGTAGTTTGTGGTAAGAATAATGTTTTAATAAAAAGAAATGACCTAGACACATGTCCTACCCTCATTGGATGTTTCATGTCCGACCAATACAATCCATGGGTCAACTTGGGGACCCCATGGAGCCACTTTGGTTGGAAAATGACATAAATATCTTTTTATTTAATGATAAAGTAAAAATGACACCAACATGAGATGTTTTACTAAAACAATTTTTACATGGGGTTATAAAAGTCAGATTTTTGACTATAAATAGTCATTGGAAAGAAAAAAAGATTTCCAACATCATAGTATTTCTTTTATAATTTTTAGACATTAAATAAATTAAATTATTTATGACATCATGATGATGCAGCAATGACCTCGTTATTTAACGATTTAAATAAAATGGAAAGATAATATAATATCTAAGACCTAAACATGTAAAAAACCTATTGTATGGGTGGATTTCAAACCCTTATCACCTTATCCACTAATTATATCAATGTGGGACCTTTTAAATCCGAAACTAATTTTCAAATAAAGTAACATTTGCTTACTTTCCAAAAGTGCCCCTCCTCTCCTCTTATAAATGGCCCCCACCTCAACCTCCATACCCACACCTCTCAAGCCTTTGGCTCGGCCAACCTCTGCCGATTTTGTCTCTCCTCATCCCTCTCTAACTCCTTGAAGCCTCACTTTGGTCATAATTCTTTCCATGGAATCCTTTGATCTCAAATCAAAGGAAGTTACCCGAATTAAAGGTAATGTCTTCACTTGTGTCCTTTTGTTTTATTTTGCTTCTCCAACCCCCTAAACGCTTTTTATTCATTTATTTTGTAACAAATACAGTATCTTAAATATACTAGGATGTTTTTATAAGAAGGATTCGAGATACACTTACACACACCTACATCTAATGGTTAAAGAACATATTATTTCTGTGGATGGCGAATTTCTGCCTCCCGAAATGATGATTGTTCAACTTTCTTCTAACACCTTAATAGGTGGCCATAAAGATGAAACAATATTTATATATGATATCTAATATTTTTATGTCTTACTTAAGCTTCTGTATTTTTCATTTATGGCATACATTTATGGTTTCCATTATGGGTAAACGCGATATCTTCATTTAAGTGCGGACTACCGCCCCCTCAAAGTGATTTTATTCGTTAATAACATATGTGGTACGTATAAAGGATATATTTAATTATATTATATATGATACCATACTGGAGTACAATAATATTATGTATCATTATGTTTTAACACTATTAAATATGAAATAGAAATGGAAGTAGCGTTCATGCGTACGTACGGCTTACCGTCTCCATGAACGGTACATTTCATTTCTTACCTCAAAATGTTATGTAATATTATAAGACAATATATATAATGGAAATATATGTAAAATATTATATCTAAATTATGGATATAATTCTGGAATTATAATATATATATATCTCTCTCATTTTTTTAATTCCATTAATATAACAAAAAAATGAAAGTAGCGTTCATGCGTACGTACGGCCTACCGTCTCCATGAACGGTGATTTTCGTTTTTTATCTCCAAATGATATGGAATAGTATAAATTTAATATTTACTGGATATATATTATATTTTAATCATTAATAATATTCTGGAAATTATTTACTTATAACTACATGGGAATCTTTTTTCAAACAAGTTCATTTTTGACTCATGTACCAAACATCAGCAAAAACGTCTGATATGAACTAACATTATTAAAAAATTATTATAACATTATAATATGTGATATGAACTGAATAATAATATATAAATAAGGTACTTAGGCAATTATTAATTGTCAAAAGTTTATTATTCATGAATATAAAGAAACAAACAAGACAAGTTGGACATGAGGTAAGGGATCCTACTCCTCTCTTTCTTCTTAAGTACACTCTTTTATGTCATTCCTTTTAAAGCTCACCTTTCTTGTTATTGGGATTTTATTTTATAATAATATTACTGTAATTTTTATGTTCATGTGATAGGAGACCCTATTCTCTCTCATCAATCCATTTTGGAAGTTTTGAGTGGCGCCGTTAGGCTGCCGAATTTTCATACGAGATCTAACCTCTCTCTTTCTTTTTAAGTACTCTCCTTTATGTCACTTATTTTATTCTTCTCTTTGTTATGTATGGGAGATGTTATTTTATATTCCTCTTTCTATAAACATTATTTTAATATGATGAGATACCCTATTTGATCTCATCAATCCATTTTTGTATGTTTTATGTGGCGTTGTTAGGCTGCCGAGTTTTCGTAAGGGATTCTTCATCTCACTTTTATTCCCGTGAGATTTATGCTACATTTTCCACAATTTCCATTGACTGGTGTATGTACTACCCATTATTATACTCTTTGTGTAATATAATTTCGTTTATGAGTATTTACATCAATGATGTATTGTCCTTCTTTCATGGGGTGTATGTTTTGAAAGATACCCAAGTCGGTAAGGGAACCTTTCACCCTCCTTTTTTAAAAGCCTTATTTTGTTGGGTATTTTAATTTACATATTTTTATGTTGGGATATATTCTCATATATCCTCATTGATGTAAATTTTATTTCCAAGTGATGAGATACACTTTTTATCTCTCATCAACACATTTTGATGTGACGCCGTTAGGCTGTCAAGGGAACTTCTTAACCCAATTTCGATTTCTTTGGGATCAACATGTAGTTATTGAATATGGCATCCTTTGAATACGTGTGAATGACATTTGATTATATTACACTTAATATCCACTTATATTTGGTATATTCGTTTGTCACACATAATTATGTAATTCATTTATCCTTAAACCAAGGATACCGTCTTTGTATGGGACTTCGTCTCAATCTCCTTTCATTGAAGCATATTTTATTTTATACACAACCTTCTTTTATACGGTGTATAAACCCCTTTGAATTTTACGTTTATCCAAAAGGAATCTTTTTTATACGAAGCGTTTTACTAAATGACAAAAGGGAATGTTTTTTGTCATACGTATGCGCCTACAATGACTTCTCCGCCGCCGTGACCATTATATGAGTTTCAACTTCCTCTACAATCCATACATTCTTTTTAAAAGAAAAATAAAAACCATGGTTTACTTTTCTTTTATTTTGGTATTGAAAATGGTTTTCATAATGTTTTTATATCAATGTGTTGTATTGATATCTTGTGATTGAAAGGTGGAAATGTTATGTTTCCTTTATTCATGTTTTATGTGATATGATTATGTTGAGGTTCTTGGGCATTATTATGAAGACGGGTGGTTCCGTGATAAACTAAGGGCAGGTGAGCCCGATATAGCTCTCCAATGCATTGTGTGATGCGAAGGAGTGAAACGTTATGGTTTCTCCGAAGAGATTTAGGGAATATACTGTGATGAGTATTCCAAACGTAACCAAGAGGGTTACTCCCTACGTAAGCAAGTTATGAATGCCTCATGTTACCTCTTATGTCTTATGATTTCTACGATTTATTCATGATTTGATGAGGAATGTTAAAGTGACTATGTTTTATGGGTAAAGTATGATTTCATTCTTATATATATGTGAACTCATGTTTCCTTTCCATATTTTTATAACCCTTACTGATCTTTTTATGCTCATCCCATGTTTTTGAAATGTTTTTCATAGGGAAAGGGAAAAGTACATGATGTGATGATAGTGTCAAGGATGTGTCATGAAAGAATCCATGTTTTATTTTAAATATGTATCCGTTGATGGTATGAATGAATACTGTCTTTTGTGTAACCACTTTGTTTAAATGTGGAATGTAAAGAAAATTTCATGATATAATTCTCTAAAACTCTAAACCGGAAAAGATTCTCAATGTGTAATCTTGTAATAACTCAAGATTAAGTAATTTTTAAGGATGGGGCCTTATAGTTGGTATCAAAGGTCGGTTTAGATAACTTTAGAGGTTAGGGTATTCTTTAAGGATATGTGACATTACCATAATGGTTAGGATTTCAGAAAGAGTCCTAGTTTTAGATAAAGTGAATGCATAAGTATATATTAGTGTTTATCTTCCCTATTAGTACATGATGGTTATGTTGATATACTCACACTGACCTTTTTGGTTTTAGTAAATGGATGGATCTAGAAGGCACCAAAGTGACAATTGGTTTGAAGGAAACTGTGATGGTTCTCTGATTAAGAGACTGGATGAAATGGGGTATTCAATGAGGAAACTCGTGGTTGTTCTAAAACAACTATCAAGGAGTCATGATCAACCACTTGAACCTTGGTATGTTCTATAATGCATCATGTATGACAATCGATGTAGAAGTTCAGGTAATAATTATAAAGGTAACCATTATGGTTTATATGATCCTTACTTTTGAGGTAATTATGGGTTATTATATGTTATGATGGAAAATGAAAGGCATGAGACAAACAATAGGTTAAAATATGTTATGTTAATTTTTGATGATTTTATCTCATTAATGGAATGATTTGAGAAATATATAGTTTTGGAAAAAGGACAACACGTAGACCATGTGACAACCCGTCGCGTCGAACAAAGCTGCGAGAATCGAACCCACAACCAAAGTGTGACTGGTATTTATCACCTACCATTGGACTACGTGAAGTCCCTGGTTAGTTTGACTGATTATTTTTAGTTTGATGATTTTATGAATTAAGAGTAAGTTGATTCTGGGTTATCTATGTAAATTTATTAACCTATCATGAAGGATATGTGATTAGGATAATTACATTTCAATACGAGGCATTAAGAGAAACTAATGTTGTTTGGAGATAAATGTTACGATTTAGCTTGGAAGACTATGTGACTAAATCCTTCAAATATTTGGGTTTCATTCTTAGTTTGGTTTACTTTGATGAATTTTTATGGACAAATTGATTATCGAATGGACCTCGTTGAACTTTGGGTTTTGTTGGAAAATTTTTGGAGATTAAGAATATATTTTCTTTTTATAAAGGGTTATCTTTTTCTGGATTATCTGATCTTGTACTATCCTTTTTGGTTTTGGTTTTGGTTAGAGTCTAAAGATATGGGAAGTATATAGTTATCTATTGTGGATTAGGTGATTCTCTAGAAATTTATTATAGTACTCTTAATGTGAACAAGTCTTCCTAAATACTCATCTTTTGGAGAAAATATGATTTTGTGTAAGGAATCTAATAAAAGTTAAAGGTCAACATGATAAGTGATTTTGTTTCCTTATGAATAAATTCCTCAATAAAAAGTAACATAAAACTAAAATGTTGTCTATTAACTTTTCCTACTAGGGAATCGAATATCGTTTAACCCATCACAAGTTTGTAATTTTTTTGTGGTTAACTTTCTCCTAAACATGTTTTCTATCACTCTCCATCAGAACATGACCCTTTTCTTTTTCTTCCATGTCCATGTTTTTCTACAGGGAATCCTAGTATGGGTTAACTTGGGTGACCACTATACTTATCTTCCGTTATTTTAAAGTGATTCTTTTACCGACTCTTGTTCTGATGTGGGACTTTCAAGGATATTTCCAAGCTCAATTTTAAAAATTGCAAGGACGCAATTCCCAAAAAGGGGGGAAGGATGTAACACCACATGTAAATAAATAATATGAAATTTTCATATTTATCCATATTTGTGAATAAAATATTAATATGACTTTAAAGGGGACGCAATGCTCGATGGCGTACCCAACATGCAACAACGAGTTTCTTGGGAATCTTACGTTGCACTTTAATAATAAAATAATATTATTTTAAATGGTACTTAACATATAGCCCTTGTATTGGAGGGAATGGATAGAAATAACTAAAATATGATTATAAATGTTTTTAAATGTTTTTACATTTATCCAATAAAAGATAAAGGCTTAAAATACGGAAAGAATTAAATTTTAGGCGTATATTCCCTAGTTTTCACTAAAGGTTCAATTATTGCCTTTTGATGGCGAACCGTCATTAAATATAGTTTTGTTAACTCTTATAAATTCTATTGGACCAAATAAAACTCTTCTTAAGAATTGGGACATCAAAATTTACTTTGTGTAACTTTTTGGTATCTTTCCAATAAAGTTCATTTTTTAATGAATAGTGTAAAATGTTGTACTTTAATTCAAAACCGCTTTTTAATCTAATTTATTTATATGATTAGATTGTCTTTTGAGTTGGTTTTAAAGTTAAATTAGAATATATTTTTACCATTAAATCCAATAGTGGTCGTTGGAATTAATTTCACATTGAAATCAGACTTAAACCAGTGTCAATCTTTTGATAATTATTGTTTCATAAAAACACGCTATTTGCTCTGACAGCGGGAATTAATTATTAAATTAATTAATGTGACTTATATGTTTTGAATTTTTTAAAATAGACTTCATTTTTGAATTCGGAATATCAAATATATCTTAGGGTGAATTTTGGGGTTTTTTCTGAAAAACTTCAATTTTTGATGAATAGTGAAACCACTAAGTGGTGCTTATAAAAACTGCTTTTTCTGTTTAAATGAAAATTTTCCATCTTTGTGTTTTGAATTTCAAAAATCCGACATACATGGTTGTCATTAATAAGTAAAAAGTGGTTCAAGGGGATAAAAATAATTTTTGGGGGAATAATAACTTATTATGTTTTTAATCGCGATTATAGGTAATTAGTGTAGTTTATGGTAAGAATAATGTTTTAATAAAATGAAATGACCTAGACACATGTCCTACCCTTATTTTATGTGTCATGTCCGACCAAGAAAATCCATGGGTCAACTTGGGGACCCCATGGATCCACTTTGGTTGGAAAATTACATAAATATCTTTTTATTTAATGATAAAGTAAAAATGACACAAACATGAGATGTTTTACTAAAACAATTTTTACATGGGGTTATAAAAGTCAGAAATCTGACTATAAATAGTAATTGAAAAGAGTAAAAGATTTCCTACATCATAGTATTTTTTTATAATTTTTAGACATTAAATAAATTAAATTATTCATGACATCATGATGATGTAGCAATGACCTCATTATTTAACGATTTAAATAAAATTGAAAGATAATATAATATTTAAGCCCTACACTTGTCCAAAACCTATTGGATGGGGGGATTTCGAACCCTTATCACCTTATACAATAATTATATCAATGTGGGACCTTTTAAATCCGAAACTCATTTTTAAATAAAGTAACATTTTCTTACTTTCCAAAGGTGCCCCTCCTCTCCTCTTATAAAAGGCCCCCACCTCTACCTCCTTACCCACACCTCTCAAGATTTTGGCTCGGCCAAAATCGCCCCATTTTGTCTCTCCAAATCACTCTCTAACTCTTTGAAGCCTCACTTTGGTCATAATCCTTTCCAAGGAAGCCTTTGATCTCAAATCAAAGGAAGTTACCCGATTTAAAGGTAATGTCTTCACTTGTGTCCTTTTGTTTTATTTTTCTTCTCCACCCCCCTAAACTCATTTTATTAATTTATTTTTTAACAAATAAAGTAAAATAAATATACTAGGATGTTTTTATAAGAAGGATTCGTGCTACACTTACACACACCTACATCTAATGGTTAAAGAACATACTGTTTCCGTGGATGGCGAATTTCTGCCTCCCGAAACGATGATTGTTCAACTTTCTTCTAACACCTTAAAAGGTGGCCATTAAGATGACACTATATTTATATATGATATCTAATATTTTTATTTTTTACTTAATCTTCTATATTTTTCATTTATGGAATACCTTTATGGTTTCCATTATGGGTAAACGCGATATCTTCATTTAAAGAAGTGCGGACTACCGCCCCCTCAAAGTGATTTGATTTTTTAATACCATATGTGGTACGTCTAAAGGATATATTTAATGATATTATATATGATACCATACTGGAATTAAAAAAATATTATGTATAATTATGTTTTAATTCCATTAAATATGAAATAGAAATGGAAGTAGCGTTCATGCGTACGTACGGCTTTCCTTCTCCATGAACCTTACATTTCATTTCTTACCTCAAAATGTTATATAATATTATAAGTACATATATATAATGGAAATATATGTAAAATATTATATCTAAATTATGGATATCATTATGGAATTATAATATATATATATATATATATCTCATTTTGTTTTAATTCAATTAATATAACAAAAAAATGAAAGTAGCGTTTATGCGTACGTATGGCCTACCGTCTCCATGAACGGTGCTTTTCATTTTTTATCTCCAAATGATATGGAATAGTATAAAATGAATATTTACTGGATATATATTATATTTTAATCATTAATACTATTCTGGAAATTATTTACTTATAACTACATGGGAATCTTTTTTCAGACAAGTTCATTTTTGACTCATGTACCAAACATCGGCAAAAACGTCTGATATGAACTAACATTATTAAACAATTATTATAACATTATAATATGTGATATTAACAGAATAATAATCTATAAAGGAGTTACTTAGGTAATTATTAATTGACCAATGTTTATTATTCAGGAATATAAAGAATCGAACAAGACAAGTTGGATTAGAGGTAAGGGATCCTACTCCTCTCTTTCTTCTTAAGTACACTCTTTTATGTCATTCCTTTTAAAGCTCATCTTTCTTGTTATTGGGATGTTCTTTTATATTAATCTTACTGTAATTTTTATGTTCATGTGATAGGAGAACCTATTCTCTCTCATCAATCCATTTTGGAAGTTTTGAGTGGTGCCGTTAGGCTGCCGAATTCTCATAATAGATCAAACCTGTCTCTTTCTTTTTGAGTACTCTCCTTTATGTCACTTATTTTAAGCTGCTCTTTGTTATGTACGGGGGATGTTATTTTATATTCCTCTTTATATAAACATTATTTTAATATTATGAGATACATTATTTGATCTCAACAATCCATTTTTGTACATTTTATGTGGCGATGTTAGGCTGCCGAGTTTTCGTAAGGGATTCTTCATCTCACTTTTATTCCTGTGAGATTTATGCTACATTTTCCAAAATTTCCTTTGAGTAGTGTATGTACTACCCATTATTCTACTCTTTTATGTAATATAATTTCGTTTATGAGTATTTACATCAATGATGTATTGTCCTTCTTTCATGGGGTGTATGTTTTGAAAGATACCCAAGTCGGTAAGGGAACCTTTCACCCTCCTCTTTTTAAAAGACTTCTTTTGTTGGGTCTTTTAATTTACATATTTTTATGTTGGGATATGTTCTCATATATCCTTATTGATGTAAATTTTATGTCCAAGTGATGTGATACACTTTTTATCTCTCATCAACACATTTTGATGTGACGCCGTTAGGCTGTCAAGGGGACTTCCTAACCCAATTTCGATTTCTTTGGGTTCAACATGTAGTTATTGAATATGGCATCCTTTGAATATGTGTGAATGAACTTTGATTATTTTACACTTAATATCCAATTATATTTGGTGTATTTTTTTTTCACACATAATTATGTATTTGATTTATCCTTAAACCAAGGATACCATCTTTGTATGGGACTTCGTCTCAATCTCTTTTCCTTGAGGCATATTTTATTTTATACACAACCTTCTTTTATACGGTGTATAAACCCCTTTGACTTTTACATTTATCCAAAAGGAATCATTATTTATACGAAGCGTTTTACTAAATTAAAAAAGGGAATGTTTTTTGTCATACGTATACGGCGACAACGACTTCTCCGCCGTTGTGACCATTATTTGAGTTTCGGCTTCCTCTACAAGCCATACCTTCTTTTTAAAAGAAAAATAAAAACCATGTTTTACTTTTCTTTTATTTTTGTATTAAAAATGGTTTTCATAATGTTTTTATATCAATGAGTTATATTGATATCTTTTGATTGAAAGGTGGAAATGTTATGTTTCCTTTATGCATGTTTTATGTGATACGATTATGTTGAGGTTCTTGGGAATTATTATGAAGATGGGTGGTTCGTGATAAACTAAGGGCGTGTGAGCCCGATATAGCTCTCCAATGCAGTGGGTAATGTGAAGGAGTGAAACGTTAAGGTTTCTCCGAAGATATTTAGGGAATATACTGTGATGGGTATTCCAAACGTAACCAAGAGGTTTACTCCCTACGTAAGAATGTTATGAATGCCTCAAGTTACCTTTTATGTATTATGATTTCTACGATTTATTAATGATTTGATGAGGTATGTTAAAGTGACTATGTTTTATGGGTAAAGTATGATTTCATTCTTATATATATATGAACTCTTGTTTCCTTTCCATATTTTTATAACCCTTACTGAGTCTTTTATGCTCATCCCAAGTTTATGAAATTTTTTTCACAGGTCAAGGGAAAAGTACTTGATGTGATGATAGTGTCAAAGATGTGTCAAGAAAGCATCCGTGTTTTATTTTAAATATGTTTCCTTTGATGGGAAGAATGAATACTGTCTTTTATGTAACCACTTTGTTTAAATGTGGAATGTAATGCAAGTTTCACGATCTAATTATCTAAAACTCTAAACCTGAAAAGATCCTCAATGTGTAATCTTGTAATAACTCAAGATTATGTAAGGTTTAATGATGGGGCCTTATACCAAACATCATTAATTAGGTAATAACCATAATCTATAAATTCACATCATCATTTTAATATTTTTCAATATAATTCTCAATCAATTCATAGTTTTGTCAAAATTAATTAACTAATGAATCAAATAAAAACCCTCCTCTCCTCCACTATAAATACCACCCCTCACCTCTTCTTCTCCTCACAACACTCAATAACTTTTCCTTGAACAATTTATGCCTAATCCACATCCAATGACTCTTCCCCATGTACGATACCATTTATCTAAACAATATTCCAAAACCAAGTGCCTTAAAAAGGATATTAAGGATAGTAGATCAAATTTTAAAAATCCTCTTTCATTTTCGTTTAAATTTCTTATTAATTTTATTTATTTTATTATAATATATTCACATCCCCTTATCCAAGAGTAATGAAAACTATATTATATTATATACAATGTAATTTTATCATGTTAATGAAAACATTCATCGTCATACATTTTCTCCCCTCCCTCTTATTATAAAAATAAAACCATTGATTGTGAAGTGTCGATTTACTGACATCGTGGACGATGTGTTTTCAATTTCTATTAGCACATTCAGGGACGATCATGAAAGCATTTTAATGGTTTATAAATATTGTAATGTGTATTATAAAACATATTTTATGTTCTAGGATTAACATATATACCTAATATTAACTTATATAATAAAAACAGTATGTGATTATAAAATAACCTTAAAAATGATCAAAATGGATATCATAAATTTTTTATCTAAGGATTCATAATAATATATGATAAAATTATTTATGGTATAACATAATATTATTTGAGCATATTTATACCATTTTATTACAATTATATGGTATATAATTCATTCGATAAGAAAATCCATTAAAAACTGACCACGTAATCCTTGTAAAGAATTCACCCAAAATAATAAAATAACCAAATATTGTTACAATTGGTTGAAATGATATTATTAAATGATCATGTATGGTTTTATAAAAATAAATATGTTGCTTTAAAATTTTAATAACACTCCTTTAACCATTATATATAATTATTAAACACATTTTAGGTTAGAAAAACCCAAAGTAAGTCAATTCATAACCAAATTTACATACTTTGAGTTAACCTTCTACTTAATTAATTATGTTGTAAAAGATGATTTGTATATTAAATTTTATTATATTATGTTTTATTATTTTTATTTACAATGAATATAGATATTATTTTAATTTTTTTAATTCTTTCTTTAATGATATGTTATTTCTAAAGGATGTTTCTATTCAATTACTCTTTTAAATTTCTATTGTTACAAAATTCAATGGAATGATTATTGATTGAATTATTATTTTTAATTAGGTTATGTTTCATTGGAATTTTTTATGATGAATTTTGAGACCTATGACTCTATCGAATTCTTTGGGTATGTTTATGTTGGAACTTGGTCGTATGATTACACCACGTGTAACTGTGATGGCTACACCATAAGGTAGTCGTGAGGGGTGCATTTTAAGGTAGATGTGAAGGTTACAATTCATAAGGTAGCTCTGTGGGTTAAAATATTAATTATGTAATATCATAATTTACCTTTATGGTATTATTTATTTATTCTATGCTTTAGGTAAATATCATGTTTTCACAATCTGACTATGTGATAGTCACTAGGTTAGAAGTATGTATTTGTGAAAATGATTTCATATGTGTATATGCTTTCATTACTGTAGGCTTCTTTAATTATTTTTATATAACATACTGATTTGTTTTCTCAGCCCATGTTTTAAATTTTTTTATAGGGATTAAGGATGGGAAAGAGAAACAAATAATCCAAGATGGATGTTTTAAATTATTATTATCAAAATAAATAATTTTTTATCCCAAACATTTTTATTATGTAAAAATGGATATTTTTTTATGTTATACAAACTTTGTATGATAATGGGTTTATATTGACAGATTATGTCATGAAATTCTAAAACTTTAAACTAAAAAGGTATTTGGGAATGTAAATAATAGAATTATAATGTAATTTTCTAGATTATGTGATATTTATGGTATGCATATGAATAGTTAGTAATAGTAAAATTATTTCGATAACATTATGGGATTGGATAATGTTAATATATTACCATAGATGATGCCTACCTTATGTTAATGTTGGAATGATATATAATTTTAATATTATCATGTTTCATAATCAAAGGAATCTCTATTCAGAATTGGTTTCCAGAGAAGAAACATGGAAGCTGGTGTAGAAAGGCACCAAGAGGCTGATATCATTCCCAATTCGAAGTCTAGAATTGCAGTAATTGGATTTGAGATGTTTTTAAGATTAGTGGTTCAGTTGATTCATTCAATAAATGGGTTTGGAATCCACTAAAGAGAAAAATTGATCTACCACAAATGATCATGATGATAACTGGACATTTTATGGGGCCACACCCTCATGCATTGATTATGTCTTCTTACACAATAGTAGATAAAGGAAATAATAATGTCTATGATAGGATATTAAATGTCATCAGGTTTTTATATAATCAATAGGTTAGTATTGTTATTTATTATATTGAAGGTGAATATGACCATTTGTGGTCAATAGTAAATAATGGTATGGATAATAAGGACATTGAAGCATAGGAATGTGATGACTTTTTGAAATTGTTCATTGAAAATTATTTTCATATGGTTGTTCAGAATATAATGGGTAAACAATTAAACTTATTGATAAAAGAAGGAATATCTAGTGCCTATGTATGAAGAAAATTTCACCCAATAGGAAAGGTACTATCCAAATATAATTTGAGATCTTGATTGATGAATCAACCATATTTACTCAAGATTTAAACCAACATATCAAGCTCAATTTAATTCCCATGAATTCAAATGTTGTAAGAAACATTTCCAATGTAATGAGAGGGTATAAATGGAATTTTCTGATAATCTTTTGTACAATGAAAATTATCCGATGAAGTTTTTAGATGGAAATTGATGGGTAAAAAACAATCAAATAAATAATATCTTAAGAATTTCTAGTTTAACATTTGTGAAATGTGTGGTAAAAAGAACATGGGGAATGCCTTATCAAATGTGGGTAGTTTTATCAATGATGTATGTTTAAATATATGGCTAGAGATTTTAATGAAAATGATCTTAATAGTAACTATGATAAGAAATGATAACTTGTTTTAAATGTTTTGAGATTCATTATTATGCAAATACCTACCCAAAGAAATATATAAATGATGGAATGAATCTAGATTATACGCAGAAAGGTGTAGTGAGATCCTTTGTGACTATGTCAATAGATATCAGGCTATCCAATGATGTGGTATCATGTAATATGTTTTTTTCTCAAATTTTTCAAATGTATTGTTTAATATAGTGTCTACACATTTATTAATTTAGGGTAATTTGTTTTGTAAATTGGATATTTCAACTCAAGAAATAAGGCCATAAATTATATTTAATACACCACAAGGAAAATATTATATAAAAATGAATTATAAGAATCTTTCTATTGATTTCTATTGAAATTATCTACCTGCAAACCAAGTTTTTTTTACCATTATTAGATTTTTATGTCATTCTGGGTTTGGATTGGATATTTTTTTATCATAGAAATATTGAGTATAGAAATAAAGTAGTTCTTCTTCTAAATGATTTTTAGTTTCTATATAATAATGAACACATACAATTGATAACATATTATGAAACTGATAAAATATTAAAATATGGAAAATAATTTTAACTTTCTCATATTGTGGAAAATATAGAACTATTCAGATTTATAATATACTAGTCATAAATTAATATATAGATGTTTTTTACTAATGATTTTCTCGGTGTTATACCAGATCAAGATGATGAATTTTCATTTACTTAGTTCTTGATGCTTAGAAAATTTCAAAATCGCCTAATCAAATGTCTTAAGATGAACTTATTGATTAGACAACTCAATTATAAGTGTTACTTTATAAATGCTTCATTAATCCTATCACATCACCATGGAATTCTCTTGTATTGTTTGTAAAAAATAAATATAGTTCCATGAGACATTTCATTTATTAATGAGCTTTGAATAACATTACTGTTAATTATAAGTATATTTTTCCACATTTTGATGACTTATTCTTATTTGTAGGAAGCTCAGTATTTTCCCAATATTGACATAAGATTTGGGTACCATAAAATGAATGTAAAAGAGGATAAAATCACAAAAAAAGTGTTTTGTAATAGATAAGGGATTTAAAAGTTTTTTATGACCATTTGATTTTGAAATCTCCCTAATGTGTTCATTTATATTATGAATAAAATATTCTATGAATATTTAGATATGTTTGTTGTCTTTTTGGTGATATATTGGTTTATTCAAAAATTGATGAGGATCATGAAAAACATTTAAGTATTTTGGTAAAAACTCTCTATGAAAATATGTTATTCATGAAATTTATAAAATGTGATTTTATGGTTGGAGAAATTTATTTTCTTAGGGAATATTGTAAATAATGATAACATAACAGTTGATCCTTCCATTAAAATTGTTGGTGAATGGCCAATACCTCCAAATGTTACAGAGATTCATAGTTTTATTATATTATATGGTTATTACTAACATGTTTTTAAAAAAATTTCACAGTTATCTATCCACCTAAAAAATTTAACATAAAAATTGGTTGAATATATTTAGATAGAAGAATGTGATGTTTTTAGGAACGTAGGAAGGGATTGGTGAATGACCTAGTTTTGGCCTTGGCATCCAAAAATGGATAATTTTCATCAATAATGATTCATTATTAAAGATATATATTGTTTTTATTTAGAAAATTATGTATATTCTTAAACTTCAACAAAACTGAAATATCATGAGTTAAATTATCCCACCCATTATTTGGAATTAGAAGCTATGATATTTTTCATTGAATATATGAAGGAATAAATTATACAGATCCCAATGATAAATATATAATAACCATAAAAAAAGGAAGAATATATTTACTCAACAGAATTAAACATGAATCAAGTAATATGACTAGAAATGATAAATAATTATGATATCACGATTAGTTACAATCTTATAAAGAAAACAATGTCGATGATGCCTTGAATTGAAAACATAGTGCATCAGTATCCATGTTACGTTTTGACCAAGACACCTTGATTAATGATTCTATGATTTCTGTCTTGGAAGTTATTGGATAAGGAAATTCCTTTGTATTGTTTCAGGTATTAGTTTATTTATCTATATTTGAAATAATTAAGAAGTTATAGAAGGAATTCTGTTAGTTTCATAAAAAGATAGAGTTATTTAAAAATGACTAGTTTCTAGAATTTATCTTTGAAAAATATTATTTTTTGAATATTTGGAAAGATGTTATGTATGCCTCGTGATCCCCAGATTAAGAATGAATTATTTTCTGAAGCTTATAGTTCTCAATTTTCAGTTCAACCTGGCATTACTAATATGTATAGAGAACTTTGGGAGTATTACTCATGGGATAGAATGAAATGTGATATTGATAATTTTATAATGAAATGTTTGAATTGTCGCTAATATAATTTAGATATAAAACTGCAAAAGGGGAATCACCCACCTTATCTAGTGCTAGAGTGGAAATGGGAAAATATATTTTTGGAATTCATGGTGGTACTACCCAATACTTATTGAGGTAACAATGCTATCATGTTTATTATTGATCGACTCAAAATATATGAACATTTATTTCCTATTTGATACATTCTTTCTATAAATCAGATTTCTCATCTTTACTTCAAATAGATTTTCAGGTTACAAGGAGTTACTCTTTCCATTGTATCTAAATTTTTTCTTAGGGTCACTTATATCTTTTGTAAAGGTCATTAAAAGTAACTGGACATATAATTAAATTTTAGTATAGACATTCATACACAATTTTATGGGAAGACCGAGAAAACAATTATGACATTTTTGGATATTCACCAATATTATTCAATGGACTACCAGGGATGTTGGGATCAATATTATTCATTACATTATTTTTATTATGATGAAAATTTTTATTTAATTATACAGATGTAATTGTTTAATGAATTATATGAAAAGAGGTGTCGAACTCCATATTTATTTGGATGATGTTAGGGAACAGAAGTTATTGGGAAAATAATTAGTAGAAGAACTATCAGATAATTTTAAGATGATCCTACAACACCACAAGACAAATTAGAGAAGGTAAAAATAGTATGCAGAATATATGAGGAAATAAATTTATTTTGAGTTAGGTTATCATGTTTTTATTAGAATCTCACCAGGGAAACGTTTTATGGGTTTGGGTATAAAAGGAATGGAAATTCTACAAATCATTTGATCATATGAAATACTGGAGGAAGTTGGACCAATATCCTTCCAAGTATCTTCACCAATGAGTTTATCTCAGTTTTCCAATGTTTTTATTGTTTCAATATTGAGAACGTATGTGCCAGATCTATCTCATGATTTTATTTTAGAAGTAGTTCAGCTGTAAGAGAACATTTCCTATAAAGAGAAACCTATCTAGATTCTTGATCATATAGAGAAACTATTACCGAATAAGCTAATCCACCAGGTGGTGGATTCATGGAGAAACCATATGGTTAAAGAATTACCATGGGAATATAAAGATGCTATGATGGAATGGTACCCTACCTTGTTTAATAAGAAAATAAAAAGTTAAGAGGATGAAATTTAAAAAAGGTGGTGATAATTTAACAACCTATGTACTTACAAAATAATTTATTTTCGTTTTGGTATTAAATATTTTAATAAATTATCAATTTAAAATGAAATGATTGATATTTATAGAAATTAAAGATTTTTTATGGAATATTAACCTCACCTTAGAATTTAAAACATGACCATTAAGAATAGTAAAGTAGCCAATGGAATAGTAACCACACATATGAGAATATAAATAAAATATATATTTCTTATAAGTGTAATAATGATTTATTTATATCTTGGAATATGTTACTAAATATTTTCAAAATTATAAATTAATTATTGGTAGTTTTGTGAAACGTAAAAATTTATTTATAAGTTTATAAATAATTTAATTATTTAAAAGAAAATTAATTTTCATAATATATAATAATAAATTTTTATTTATTTTTCTTATGGTTATAAAATAATTTCATCAGGCCTTGATTAATATTTCATGGTGTAATAAAATCAGTTGTAGTTTTAATATTGCAATTTTTCCAAAAAATTATGATTTTATTTAAGAAATAATTTTTTCAATTTTTGAAAATTATTTTCATATAATTGTGTTCATTTTTAAGACAAACCGGTCTCACAAAATGGCTAAAAGAGGGCCTTACGGGGGATCTCAAGGAGAAGAGATCTAGCGGTAAAAATCAACTTTCACTTTAACTTTTCATTTCGAATTTATTTTTATTTTCTTATAATCTATTCATCTCACCTTATTAAAAAGGAATTAAAAATAAATTATCATATATATAATATATTTTCATATGGTTTATATAAAAAATCACCATCATACCTTTTCTCCCCACCCAATTATTTTAAATATAAAAACACTGTCTGTGTTGTGTTCATTTACCAACATTATAGATTATGTGTTTTCAATTTACATTAATGCATAATGGATGGTAATAAACTCATTTTAATGTATGAATCAAATTTTAATGTGTATTATATTACCTATATTATTTTTTGGGATTAACATATATACATAATATTATATGATATATCAAAACTAGTTTGTGATTATTGAAAACTGCCAAAAGGATCTAAATGATTGTCATTAATGTTTTATCTAATAAATCATCATAATATCTGAAAAAAGGTATTTATGGTAACATTTAATATGATGGAAATATATTAATACCATTTCATTCCAATTCTGTAGATTCTCTTCCCTTCGATATGAAAATCTATTATGAACTGACTATGGAATCCATGTAAAGAATCAACCTGAAGGAATATAAATAAAAAAATATTAGAAATTAATAGGTGGAAGTATGTTATAAAATTATCAAATAAAGTGTTATAAGAATAAATATTTTCTTATATAATATTAATAATAATATTAACAATTATAGAGGTTGGTTAAATATATTTTATGTAAGAATAATCAGAGGTAATTGAATTTTTAACCCAATTTCCATTGATTGGGTTAACATTATACTTCATTAATTAAGTAGTATTATGATTATTTTTGTATTTATTTATTGTTACATTATAATTTATTATGTGTATATATAGTTAATGTACACATTACCTTCATTATATCAATTCTTTACTCAATGATATGGTATTTCTTAGGGACTATACTTTAAAAATCCTCTTTAATATTTCTCTTTTTACCAAATTAAATGTAATGTTTTGATGATGGTATTATTATTTTATTATTATGTTATTGTTCTAGGGAATTTTTTATGATGTTTTTTTGGAACCATATCTCCCTCCAATGAAATGGGTATGCTTATGTTGGAGGTTTTCCATATGGTTACTCCCTATGTAGTAGCTATGGTTATACAAAAAGGTAGCCGAGAGGGTTACATTGTAAGGTAGTCGTAGGGGTTTCAAATCATAAGGTAATTTTGAGTGTTACAATATTTTTAATTTAATGCCCCTAGTCAAATTTTTGTTATTATTTATTTTTTCTACGTTTGATTGATATCTCATGCTTTCACAAAGTAACTATTTGATACTCATTAGGAACGAAGTATGTCACTGGGATAATGATTTTATTTGTTTATAAGAATTAATGAACTACAGGGTTCTATCCTTATATTTATATCCCTTTCTGATATTTTTTTCTCATCCCTTGTTTTAAAATGTTTTCCAAAGGGGTTAAGGATGGGGAATAGAAATTGAGAATCCAAGATGAATATTTTGAAGACTACTTAGGAAAATATATCTTGTTATTATTATAATCATTTTTATTACCAAAAATTGGATATTGTATTATGTTTTCCATAATTTGTATTTTTAGGGGTTAAAATTTATGAATTATTTCCTAAAATTATAAAACTCTAAAACATAATGATCTATAGGAATATAAAGAATAAAATTCGATAGTAATTTACTAGATTAGGTAATATTTATGGCAATAGTTCTTATGTTGAATACTAGATTATTTAATGTTAATGGAATGAGTTTATATGTTGAATCAACATAATTTATAATTTCGATTATGTTGAAAATATATTTTTACCAAAAATATTAGTTAATGTAATTATAATTAATCACAATAATTAAGTAAAGTACCAACTTACATATTTATTAATCAAATAATATAATTTTTATAAATTATCGTAATTTTGTATTAAAATTGATTTATGGCCATATTTTGACACTTAAAATTATAATAATATTTAAAAATTAATTTTCAACTCATGGGGGATAAGTAAAATGTTGGGATAACTCAAATATTTTTAATAATACCCAAAGTGTCTTTTTCCAATGTATAAAAGAACACCTCTCGCGTTCCCCTTTTCACACATCTCACACCCTTTAATATTGGCAAACCCCTATCCAAATATACTACCAAATTCCCTAAATTAAACCAAAATTAATAACTTTTGGTAGAATGTTATATAATTATCCCCTTTGGTAAAATGAAAAATGAGTTACCTAACGAATAAGTAACACCTCTGAACGATAACTTTTGTTTTATTTATTTTTCTACCCCATAAATCCATATTATTAGATTATTATATAACGATATAATTATCCTTAATATAAATATATGTTTTCATGGAAATGGTACTAGATACACTCACACATACATCCATCAAATGTGATAAAAAATCATCGTTCATGTGTATGGTGGACTACAGCCTTGTAAATTGATGTCATTCGTTCTTCTATTTCCACCTTTTAAGGATGGTAAAAGAGATTGAATTTATATTTTAATTTATATATATGATATTAATAATTAATTTATGAATATTTAATTATTATATAACATATATCTTCTTGCTTCACAATTTTTGGAAATATGATAACTTTTTTCTGGATTTGGGGACTGCCATTTCATTAAAGTGTTATCATTTGTTAACAGTATATATGGAATTTATTAAGGCAGTTTTAGTTAAATAATATGATATTTATGAAATAAAATAGATACTATAATGATATATATATAGGTCATGTAATTTTGGTGTTTTAATACAAGAATAATACCAAAATATCATCCATGGATACGTACGACCAACTATCTCATTGAATGATATATTCCATTTCATATTTATATTTTTTATAATTAATTATAATAAATCATATAAGAATATATATTTTCTTTACATCATGTCTTTAATTCTATAAATAAGTCAATCAGACTCTCATGAAAAGGATCAAGAAAAACAATTCAAAATGTGCATGAAGAACAAACTGGTTATTAACCGAAAATTTCATTATCATGGAATTGTTTATGAATAGGTTATATAATTTCATAAAAACTCTTATATGGTATACTATATAAAAATATTTTGTTGTGGTAGATTTATAAGAAAAAAAATATTAATTATACATGAGGTTTACTGTGTAAAAGGGAAGGAAAGATTTACGGTAAGTGTTTTCTCGTATCACTATTATTTCTCTAATATATAATTTATACACACCACGTATTAATTTTTATGTGGTGTATATATTTCCCTATGAAATTATATATCATTAATCTAATTTATTTCATGATATTAAATTATTCAATTTATGTTCTTATTTATCATATTTCATGATTCAAATGTTACTCAAGTCGTAAGCGTATTTCTAGTATCCATTTTATTTCAGCAAGTCTTACACTTTATTCACTAATCTTTTACTTTACGTGGTTTATATACTAAAAAAGAATTTATTATATGATGATTTAAATTAAATTTAATTGTATTAAATATCTATTTTATGATCTATCATTCATGGTTTATATAGTTCAAATATTAACAAATCATTATAGTAATTTTGTCCCTATTTTACTTGTTTTCGACAAATGCCATGTTATAAAAATATATTATTCTACAAGTTGTGTATTCTACCCTTTTACATGATTTAATACTAATATAATTATATTCCTGATAATTTGAGCTTCATTTAATGTTATTATTTTCGTAAGATTGTGATTTCATGTTATCAAAATGGAAACGATTTAATCCAACAATAACATCATTTATTGATATTGTTTGTGATTTATGTTTTGTTTACATCTCATGAAAAATATATGTATAGATATAATATGTATCTTCCCGTAAAAATGTTCATTATGGGTTTATATCTCTTGGTAGAGTCATGTGTGGATATGATGAATTTTTTAGAAAGGGATCATACATAATTAGTTCATTCACATATGTTTGGGCATGATGGATTTTACAAAAATGTTTTTTATATGGTTCTAGTCATTTAACATTTCACTGTTTTTAATAATTTAATTAAATAATATCAATATTTGTTCCATTTACAAGATATAACAAGTTTTACAGACCATATATTTAATGAATTCCAAAAGTATATATCATTCTATCAATGTTTTATTATTAATGATATATATCTTTATCCACATAATGACTTTTATGATTCCATAATAACATTGTTAGCATATTATGTTTCGCTATATTGTTTTATTATTATCATTTTTGTTTTTATGGTATTATATTAAGGTAATTATTTCTTCCACATGTTCTCTATAATGATTAAAATTAGATACATATTGTTATTTCATTCCCTTAGAAGCATATGAGATCACTCCATTTTTATGAATATCACCCCATAGGTTATAAAGATGATTATTTCACGAAAGATGTCTATAAAAGGTTCTTTAATAGCATTTTTATGGGGAAATAATTAAAAAATTTATTAAATAATATTTTTTAGATAACTAATATCTAAGAAAAAAATATATTTATTCCATGGGTAATCCAACAATTTTCTAGATATATTAACTAGATCATGAAATTAATGAACTATATATATTCATTTTTAGGGATTATATTTAGGTAGATGTAATATGCCAACTACATTCACTCATAACACCATAAACTATTGAGTTGACACCAAAATCAAAAAATAATATACTATAACTTCCTTAACCCTTTGCATAATAGAAGCACTAAGACTCAATAAGGTGATGAACTATTATTGTAATCATGGTTAAGTAGTCCTAAGACTAAATATATATATTTATCGATAATTGAAATCCCCCAAATTGAGATATTATAGATAGTTCAAATTATAGTTTGATTTCTACCAAAGAATGGAAAATCCATACTGACTGTATATCATTATAATAATTATTTTTAAATTTCCTATATTATTTTCTTAAATATATTTTTATATACAGTTTATTTTATATATGTGATTAAATATTCCAAGATAATGTTTACAATTTTTTTAAATTTAATTATTATATTATCTTTGATGATTTTTAATTATATTATTTGTTGATTAATCTTCCATAAAAAAGTTACCATGATATTGATTGAAAAATATAAATAATTTATAATGATCTGGAAATTTTCTAATGGTTGGATAATTTATTGGAGGATAAAAAATTATTTTCCATTGTGATTAATCACATATAATCATTCTTGGTTTAAAGTCCATCATTCAATATGCATGATTTTTTAACTTATGTATTGGTTTGACCTTAGATCTAGATGTGATCAACCTCCACTCACATTGGAGATATATCCATTACATATGGTTTTACTCACATGTTTTTTTGGGTACCCACTCTTCTAGTTTTGGATTTTTAGAAAAATTAATCAATATTAACACATTTTGTTACATAATGAGAGGAGGTGAACTAAATGAAGGTCGTTATTTAATTTAATGAAATATTAAAAAACACATTCCACAATAAATTTTATAAACCAATCATGTAAATAGGTTTATCTAAATTCATGGTCACCCATATATCTATAGTGAATAAATAGAAGAACGCTATCCAGTATTCACAAATATTCTTTCATTATTATAATAATATATTATCATTAATTGTTTTAATTAATTAATTAAAGAATTAATTAATTAATTTATATGATAATTTTAATCTGATGAGACTTTTAAAAATCTATCACATTATAGTTTATAGAAAATAAATGAATAGACATAATTATATAAAATAATGAAAAGATTTAATTCAGAATCTCATAAATATAAAAACCATTTTTTATTATCAACCCAACATTGTAATTGTTTATTATTTCTAAAATTTATTATTTTTAACGTAAATAAATTTTTATTAATACTAGGTGACAACATTAAATATATGAACCAAATACATAACCTTTTTTTACGAAAATGTAACTAGGAAACATGCATTGAGACTGAGAAAATATATTGTTTGGGTTATTAAGTGTTTTATATTGACCTACATGTCATGTGATCCATTTTCCAAGTTTCCAAAAAAACCCCACCGACTAGGTCACCGCCTACATTGGAATTACATATAAATGAGTTGAATGCTGTTTATGATAGATACAAACATTCTATCTTATTAATGAAACAACATATTTGACTCTATATATTTATACAACACATTTATCCTCATGGTTATTTGTATTTCATAGGTAATTCATGTAGATTACATGAAATATACACCATCGACAAATTATGTGGTCCAACATACCATATGTCCGGTATTATTTTAAAAACATTATATCTTAATGTTCATTGTGTGTTATTTATAAATATATACATTGAGTACCCCATGAAACAACCATGTGTATTTATCCTCATTACATAGTGAGTACTTTTTACCACACATCATGTATCCATCTATACCTATTAAAATGCATAGCTTCACCCGATTCCATTTTAGATAAATATCTCTTATTTATATTATGATTAATATGATATAAATCATGAAAAAAATATGTTGAAGTAATTTTAATTATAATCTAGATTATTGAAAAAGTAGTATTTAACTGATAAAATTGGAAAACAATGTATAATAGAATAACAAAAAATATATATTTTAAAATCATTATACAGATTTCAAAAAAAAATTATTATTTCGGGTGTAGCAGAAGAACCTATTTAGTTTTCCTATATTATACTTTATCATTAATAAATGATAAATTTGTGATGTAGATTATAACGAAAATAAATATTATAGAAATTAAATTGAAAATGAACTAATTGAATTTACCGAACCAAGATGAAAATATTTATTGATATATTATTGGTAAATAATTTATTGAAATAAAGAGTTACCATTCCTTGAATTAAGAAATAAAGTTTTTAATTGATAAGGAGCTCCATTATAATTAAAATTTTATTATATGAATTATGGAAATATTCAATTTATTAGTTATGAAGATGTTTTTTTAAAATTATTTGATGGTCGCTGTAGAATCTGAGGTGTACTTGAGTGGATGAATCTAACACCTACAACGATTAATACGGATTACAAAATAATTATTATAGGAGTGGAGGATTGTCTTTGGTTCAGGAGTATAATTTCATTATTATATTTAGATCATTCAAGCTAGAAATCTCTATAGGAAATGAGATACAAATATCATAAACACAATTTAAAAAAGAATTAGTTTTTTTATAGGAATTTGAAAATTTTCATAACATATTCTCAATTGAGTTAGTGTTAAAAACTGATAATTTATTATGATATATTATTATTTAATAATCCTCAAAAGATTATATATCTAAATAATAATTGAATTGTTATCATTTATGAACATGAAAAAAATGAAGAATAAAATAATGATTTTTATCTTTTAATTGATTAATTAATATTTATTAAATTTATATATAACATTTAATTTCATAATTGATAATTAAAATTAGTCTTTAAATACTCCTCAATATTTATCAGGAATTTAGTAATCAAATTTGATTTATTAAATAACTATCCTTACATTGTTCTTTAGTAAATAAATAAATTTTTCCTTCATAAAAACAAGGAATATATATGTAAGAAATATTAATATTAAAAAAATAATTTTTTATTTCCATTTTAAATAATCAAGAATATGTAATTATTCTATATTCATATAATCAATTAATTATGTTCTTGGTGAATAATTATTTTTCTAAAATTGGATCCTCATATATATTCTTTTTGAATAACATGTGAATGAATTATTTTGAACAACACGACCAAATTAATTACTGTACCATATATTAGAATAATATATATTTAATATATTAAAGACATATTGAGTTTAACTATGGTTAAAAATATGAATTTGGACAGATTTCATTGAAACTTATTCCAATTTTATTATGTTACGACACATAAATTCCATGATCAGAAATCTTGAAAAATACAATCATCCCATTGTAACACCACAACCCAACAAACTATATGAATAGTGATAATGTTAGAAAGTTTTTTGACCTTTGGTGCACCTTAACAGAAGGCATTGGATGTTAAATAGATAATGGGATCTAATCAGGCCTTTTAGGGAAGTTTTATACTCGATATAAGAGGGTAAAATCAATGAAAAACTGAATACCTCTATACAAAATTGTTTATGTGGAGAGAATAAAAAAATAGAATAATTAATATATAAATGAAACCTTGAGTTATGGAATAAAAAGATTACAAATAACTTTCGACTATGATTACTTCATATAAGAACTATAACTAAAGAAAACTAAAAAAAATTTATACATCCAATCCAATACATATCACTTCTTGATATTCATATACCACACATGTTGACACTCATTTCCCTAACATGATCTCGGGACTCAGCTCTACACATGCCTTCAATAATTTTTTGATTTTTCAGGGGTACCAATGATACATGGAGTCCATTTTTTGGAGTGAGTATAACTCATTAGTCTCCAAACAATTTCATCTATAAAATTTACTAGTCTATAATGAATTTCATATATAGATTCACATGGAATAAATTAAAGATTAAATAATTTAAAATATTTTAATCAATATGGAAATTTTTTAAAATATTGGGGGGGGGGGGTTTGAACCACCCCTGAATAGTACATACCATATATGATTAATGGTGAGGATTTTTTACATAACTTTGTGATGATTGATCAAACATACCACATCCATACAAGTGTAATATACTAAACCCATGAACACCAAAATCCACCAAGGGGGTAGTGTTTACCCCAAGATTAACCATTACAGCCAGACATCCACCAGTTATCTTGTTCATCATTAGTTTATTTATAACCATGTATCCACATAGTGGATGGGTTCACTCTATGAATAACCATTAAACCATGAATCCACTATGGGTCATGTTTACAGTAGGTTTAACCTTAACTAGGAATACATTTTGGGGCTAGGATCACCCCGAGTTTATTTATGAAACCTAGAATCCACCACGAGGCAATGTTCACATATGAATAACCATCTACCCACGAATCCTCTCAAGGAATTTTTTAACCCTAGTATTATCTCTCATTAGAAAAACATTCCATCGTTATAAATATTGAGCACTCTCAAAACATTATTCTCATATTGGAAAAGTAATAACATACAAGGTATAATGAAATCATTTAATGTCACCAATCCAAAAACATTTTAAATTTTCATTTAATGTTCAATAAAAAATTCAAAAATTTAGTTTCCACAATCATGGAAAATGTTCCTACTCATAAGATTAATTGAATTAATTGGTTTAAAAGTTACCCATAATATTAAATAATTTCTATTTCCCATATTCATTCAATAAAATAGATCCCATTTACACTTGGGGAACCATTTTCATTTACTATTTAAAATTACATTTGATATTTAATTACAAAAACCCAATTATCCTTATATTAATCCAAATAAATTATTTCATGGTATTAGTCAAACAAAAACATTAAAATTAACGATTAAAATTTCATTATCTAAATCAATTATAAAAGGAAAAAACATTTTCAATTATTGATTGTTGTGAAATTCAATTTTCAAACTATTGATTGATAAAATTTATCTATTTAATTAAATAAAGTCAGATTAAGTATTTAATATCAACATGAATCTTCAATTCAATCATATTGGAAAAAAATTCAACCTAGGGTTACCCCATCCTATGTTACGAGATATTAAATGTGGTACATTTAATAGTTAAAACATAGAAACAATAATTTAATATAAATTTAACCAATCATGGTAGTAAAAGAATAATAACACCCTATATGCACTTGGAATAAATGAAATAATATTTTTTACTTAATGGTACCAGATAATTTTTATAAACATGTACAATTAATTTATAACAGTTAGAAGCAAGTGCTATTGCCCACAGAAGTCCTTCTACACTAAATCCATGATCATGTTCACACATGAGCACAATAACTCAAACAATATAACCCGGTATAATTAATTATATTTATTATATAATTAATATAAAATAATCCATTGATTAAACAACTAAATTCAATGTGATGTAATCATTAATTAACACACTAGACAAATGTTTCTTAATAAAATATAATGAAACCAACAATGGGATTCCTAAAAACATATCCCGACATCATAATATGGAAACGATCATACATGATATGATGATGTATATTAAAAATACACGTTACATAAATGATTAAACATATTAAATATGTTAATGACTCATACCTCATCCAAGATGGAAAATTGTAACACGAAAATGATATACTAGAACATCCTCGTCATATGAAGAATGAAAAACCTTACTCATTAGAATGATTTCTCTATATTCTCGTAAAATAATAAAAAAACCCATAATTTGAAAAAATTTAAGAAGAGGTAGATAGAGTGGAAGAATTTACTATGTAAAATGATGTTGGATCATTTCTTAGATCTTCAAAAATATCTATTAAATACAACGACATAAAAGAGGATAGATTTGGGTGGAAGGGGATGAGTAGTCCTGTATGCATGATAGAAAACAAATAGAGGGATGAGATGGTCTTAGAGGGGTAAAAATTGGGATTTTCCCTATTTTAACGACATGTGTACATAGTATAAGTGCACCAAGCATCATATAATCTCAAATAGGATGTCTGACCAACATAATCCCCACCACTGAGAAAGTGGATTTCCCATAACAATACAATTACTTTAGGATGAAATCACCATTTTTCTTAGATATCTGGATATTCTTCTTCATCTTATAGTAAATACTTACATATCCTGAAGTCCATATTCTACATCAATTAATAATATTTTTTCTATTGGAACTCAATTATTTTTTTGAACCCAAGTTCAAGGGATACCCTATCCCACAAATAAAAAAAGTTAAACATCCTACCGACACTAAATTATGTTACATAATTTAGGATTTAAAACCTCCCTACCATTACACTTTTCATCCATGATAATTCAATATTTTTAACATTGGGTATCTTCCTACCTATCCTAGTGATAAATTATCATTACAATAGATGTTTCATATAAAAAAATTCAAAACTGTACCTTGAATGCTTCCCCAAAATTTAAACACTCAAATTATCTAAATATGATACAATACTTGAACTCATTATTGAATACTAAGATGTTGTGTATCCAAGCTCATCTATCCCAAAAAATGATCATGTGATCAACCAACTAATAATTGTGTCTACGGTTCTTCCCAGTATATAGATTATCCTACCACATTAAATACCAATACATTGGAACTTACGTAATTAAAACTTCCCATTGGGAATACATTCCTATATTTAAACAATTCTCGCAGAATGGATTCTAGTTCTCTATGAATAATCTGACACAAGAACTTCATTATAATGTAGAACATGATATCATTAATTAATTAAATTCTAAATGGGATTTTCATACACTATCTTGGAAGGACGGTGCACACATGTCATTTCCATATAACCCACTATAGAATGTGAAAAATAAAAATCATTCCAATATGATCCAATTCAAATTGGTTTTCATCACCACATACAAACAACCAAAAAATAACTATCCACCCCTCCTATAAATAATCCATATTTGAAAAGTCTTAACTCAAGATGATGATGAATGACCAAATCCCAGGTCATGATTATACAACACCTAGAAGCATCTCGTGGTTATCCAAGAACCCAACATGTTTTCTATACGTAAAACATCATGTGACATCCTCATTTGGTTCACCAGATGACTGAACCCAAATTTTTCATATAGAGACTACTTACACAACTATGATATATTTTAATTTTTTTACATAATACATTCCAATCACGACACCATATTCAAATATTCAACTCTTCATAAGAATTATCATTATGTCAGGTACTCATAATGATCCTAGCATCCAATTTTATTTAGATATATCAACAAACTATTATCCAAGAACTGTGAACCATCACTAATTTGGTTATATCACATGAAAATGACATCAATATTCTCAATATTGTAATTTTCATATTGTTCCGCACATTATAGAAACCCTAAAATCCAGACAAATTGAATTTCCATCCCCGAACAAGAAGTAAGGTTGAAATCAAAACCTATGAATTTAAAAATTCCAAACCAAAATAATTCCCATGACCCATTCTGGAACAATGAGGTCATCATCTGTGAAAACGTAAAAAGTTTCTTTAAAAAATACGGACACCACAATTAAACAACCACTAGTATACTCTCCATTACATGAATTTAGTTAATCTTATCTTCATTAACAAAATATCTCTCATATATATATTCATCCCCCATTGGTCATGTGTAACAACCCCGGTTATGATAGAATAATTCATCCTCATATTTATTAATTATAAAGTGATTAAAATGGAAATGATGTTCAAAAGATTATATGATAAATCAAGATTTATGTTTAAAAACAATATTTTTTTCTTAAAAATTAGTTGTAACCCCTTTTGGTGGAGAAATTATTTTTAATATCGTTTTTGACACATTTATAAGTTTTATATTACTAAATATTAGTATTCTGTGAATGGGGAGTATCAAAATTTACATTGGATGAATTTGTGATATTTTTTTCATAAGATTGATTTGTTTGTGAATAGGGAAACTACTGCATTTAAATTCAAGAACTAGTTTTTTGTCCAATTAATTTATATAGTTAGATTATTTGTTTTATATTTATATTAAATTATAATGGTTTTTTTTCATGTAAACAAATTTTGTTCATTATAATAAAATTCATCTTTTATTTGGATATAAAAACAATGTGAACTTTTGAATGTGTTACTTTAAAAACTTGTTTTCTCACTCTATCAACAAGATTAATTTGAAATTAATTTTAGCCACTTCTGTAGATATAATTCATAAAGATAGATATACATAGTTGTAATAAGAATGAAATTTTTGACCTAACAGGATCAACACAATTTTTTAAAAACATGAATAGTAACATTAGTAATTATTTTAATTATTACAGTTAAGTGTAAATCTGGTAATTAATAGTAAACATAATATTGTAAATAATATATAATCACCATTAAAAATCTCTTAATTTTATAGTAGTATTTTTTATCAACCAAAACAATACATGTGTCTAATATATATAATTTTTATGTCACTTGGGTGTGAGTAAGACCTTTATAAGATTATATAAAAAGGGAATAAAATTTTTGGATGGCCCTTTTGTTTTACAAGAAATGTATTTTTAATAAGAGGTGATTCCATGGATCTATTCATATATAAATATTATATATAAATATTATATTATTAACTATATCATGGTAATTTATTTACAATTTTCTGGGAATAAATAATCATATTAAATGGTGACACAATGATGGTGTAGTAATTTCTTTATTGATTGGAGAACCAAATAATTGATATTAAAAATGTTAAATAAATAAAATTTCATATAATTGATGAAATAAATGAATTTTAGGGATAAATATTACAATTTAAGGATGTATAAATTTTTTCTGAGAATATCCAGTTTCGATGATATTTTTAAAATATCAAATAATGAATTGTTTCAAAATTGAAAATAATAATATTTCAAAATATTAAATCATTTATTAAATGATATAGAATTTATAAAAATATAATAATTTGACAAATAGTTATTTTATGTATTTCAATTTCATAAAGTAAAAATTTATTATTTCTTTTAATGTAAAACAAATTAATATCAGATTAATAGGTAATTAAAAAATATCATAGTAAGATGCTAAAATAACTTATTAATGTTTAAAACAAATAGATAAGGATTTAGAAAATAAATAAAACATGTATAATTTAAATTACATGGATTTATTTACACGATTTCTCATCCTATATTATAAATAAACATCTTTCTAACAATTTGAATATAAAATTTCATTATATTAATTGATTACTTTGATGATTTCTATAAGTGCGCCTCCCCTATCCAATAAAAGGTAAAAATTATTCTCTATTATTTACACCTTAAAAAATAATTTTTTATAATATATTCTAAAAAAATTACTATAATCACTCGAAATATTTTATTGGACATTAATTATGTAAAAAACATCTTTAGTGGTGTTACACTATTAATAAAATGATTTTTATCTGAAGGAGATGTATAATTTTTTTATTTTTTTTGTTTTATTTCTTCTTACACTTCCTTAAAATCGTATTCAACCATTATCAAATAATAAATTAAGTATACTATGTATACTGAGAAGTTATTATGTTAATATAATCACCTAAATCCACCTCCAATTATATCAAATTGGAAATAAATTATTCATTCCTGTGTATGATGAACTACCACCACTTGAACTGATAAAATTCTGTTTACATAACCATATATAAATACTAGTAAAAAAGGATTAATTTAATGTTTTTATATTATATTAATGAACTACTTATAATGATTATATATTAATATATCTATTATGTTCTTACTTTTAATGCACATAAGTATACTAAGACAGTTTATGTGTACGTGTGAACTATCACCTTCACAGAGCGACATGATTCATTTTTAATCACTACATCGCATTGATAATATATATTTGTATATTTAAATTATTAATATTATACTAATGTTATTATTATCAATATATAATGATAAAATAATTCTTTTCTTCTTTCCATAATGATCATTGAATACTAGAAACGTTACTTATGCATACGTACGACCTATCATCTCTTTGATTATAACCTTGTTCATTCTCCATAACCTTAAATAAATGATTTGATTTAAAAGATATATTTATGTATAAAAGTGATTATTATTTCATGAATATTATTCTGTATATAATGGAATCATGAAATTATGAAATTAAATAACATTTCAATCTCATTTTCGAATCGCGTATTGAATATCGTCAAAACACCTGATGTGAAAATAAATAATTAATAAATTTTTATTACATGATAATAAGACTAATAAAAGGAATAATAAACATTAAAATGTTTATTATGTAATAAAATAATTAACAAGAGATTATTATTCAGGAAGATAAATATTTTATGTAAGGAGTCAGACTCATTGTATGGGGCTTTGTTTTAAAAACATAATTTAATGTTACTCTTTCATAATATTTTAAAAAATACAAAGAGAATTTTCTAATATATTTTATATCATGAACATAATTTATAACAATAATGATGATTTAATTTTTTAAATTTTCCGTTATTATTTTACCATTTTAATTTCAAATTGTTATTTTTTAATTTGTGAGTGCGCAACTTTGTAAAATTGAAATGTGATTTCAAAGGGGAAATGTTATTTCCCTTTAAGATTGTTTTATATAATATGATTATGTTTTGGTACATGGGAATAGTTTATTAATATACATGGTTCATGATAATCCATGGGTGGGTGAGCTTGTGATAGCTCTCTGATGCATTGGGTAATGATACTAAGTTAAATGGTTGGGTTTCTTTTAAGAGATTTAGGGAATATAATGTGATGAGTATTCCAAATTTTAACATAATGGTTACTCCCTATGTAGTAATGAATGATACAATTTAATAATGATATGGTTACCACATTTTACCTTCATGAATAATTATTTTTATAGAGTTTTATAGTAATCTAATGATATCATGAGGCAGGATAAGTAGTTTATGTTTTTTGTGTGAAAAAAATAATTTTGTGAAAATATTCTCATCAGTATAAAATATTTATGGACTAAAAGTTCATATCATTATTTTATGTTCCTTACTAAAATTTTTGTGATAATCCCAGGTTTAAAGATGATTTTCACAAGGTATAAGGATGGGTATTATTAATATCGAAGACAATTTGGATTCTATGAAGATCTTTCTTGAAAAACAAATCATGTTTTTTTAAGTTTGATATTATAAATTAAACCGACACTAGTCAGATGTGTCGAGTTGTTAATTTATGGTTTTTATATATATGAGATATGAAATAATTCTCAAAAACTCCCAACCTGAAAATATACTCAATGTTAATGAATTCAATTTCATGACGTAACTCAAAAAATGTGCAATAATTATGGGTGGGAGTTTATATCATGTCTTCAGATCAATGTTGATATCTTCCCATGTAATACAAGCACTTAACCTATCCTAAGATTACCATGATCCACAATAGGACTATTTTGATATTATCCTACACCACAAATGGACATTTCAAGGACCTCATGTGGCCCATAGAAAATCCTTAACTCATCCAACACATCACAACTCCTAGATCATTATCTCACCATCATCCACATACTATCCCAAAAAACATCAGTGTAACAAATAACTACAGTTTATTCCCTCAAAATAAATTAAAATTACTAATTAAGAGTACCATTCCACCAATATCTCTTTCCAAATTACACCACAACCTTCTTATGTTCCTTCATTCTTGATTCTAAAAAACATAATAGGGATATGCTCCATTACATTCCAGCCATGAAACCATACTAATGAATATCATAGTTTTAAATTAGTAGATCATTGCTCAAATTCTTAATAATTGTACATGAACCACAATAATTATTGTACCACTAGTATAGAAGAATCCCTAGAAATCCGCTATAATATTAGTTACAATTACATGTTCCACAATATGTCTCATTATCAGTTACCAAACACGGGTCAATATTAATATAAATGTATCCATCCAAGCCCCCAAGGCATGTCATCACAATAAACATTCTATCCTCCATCTAAACCTATTCCAAAGCCAAGATAATTTACCCACACTTTCCCCAAGCTTAAAAAGTTAATGATAAACTGTGTGGCCAACTGCTGACCAAGTGATTCCCTTGTAAAACCACCACGGTACTATAAGTAATTATAATTCATATTGATGATCATAGGGAATAATCTTTTATATAACATATAATCTCTGTAATATCTATAAATTGATCTAAAAATTAATATAAAACACATCCCACATTCATTAAATAAACCACATTCCCATTTTAACACCACAGATGGGTTCCCTATGACTAGTAATAGTCATAGATTCTTGGGGGTCTGTATACGAATATAATGGTGTATAGGTCACCCACATGGCCTAACTAGTCTAGTCTCAAAGTGTTAATGACTAATGGGAGACAAATGATATTAGCATATAAAACCATATGACCCATAATAGTACAAACTACCCCCTTGGGTGTCTTAAATTTTCAGCAGTCAAGTATTAAATCATCTTCTGATAAGGGACTGATTCTCACAAGTTTTCAAAATTGATACAAATAATTCTAAAATAGTATTTTATTAGTCAAATTGTGTATGAAAAATATCATTTTCATTGAAGACTCTAGTCATAAATCTATTACCAAATAACTCATCTATGAGTTTTTCAATCGATGTTATATGGTAAAGAACCAAACTGGTCATTACTAACACATTATATAACCAAACAAATGGAAAAATAACCCTCATGTTATATAAATATATTTACATAAATTACCATACAGACTACTTAGGGTATCTACTCATCCATTGATAATGAGACCCCACTACCATTATCTCCATTAAATGAATATGTCCTTCACTCAAATAAAAACATATTCATTTTTCCCAACTCAGTTGAATGCCACTAATCAAAAATATGAAAATATTTAGAATGAGAAGTTTTGTATATAAAACAGTTGACCCTAAGTCATTAGTGATATTCTCCACACAATAATTCCCCTAAATGACATGTAATTCCTATATCCCTAATGAAAATTAATGATACACATATTAACTATACAATAAAATAGTCAAATAAAATTACTAGCCTCTTTCTAGTGGATAAAGACCAATGTATACTTGAGAAATAAGAAACCCAAAACATCATGTTCATCACACTATGTGAAAATGAAAAACCTCTATAAAAACTCAAAAAATATCATTAATACCATACACATGTTAAAATAATATCCTAACTAAATATGTCTTCATGTTACAATAGTATTGGTCCCCTCACTATTTTTGACACATTGATTTGTTTCTTGGTCACTAACTCCTCAAATTCCAATAAAAATGTAAAAAAAATTATCATTGTAATCATTGTCATCGTAACCCACGCCAATTTGTAAAAAGAAACTACTCTGAAATGTTTGTTGACCTCAGACACTCCTCCCCAAATAATTGAGGTTACCTACTCTATGTTTGGGTCAATGGATGTGTGTTAATGTTTTTATACCCCATATATCATAGATAAAAATCTTTGAAAAATGATTAACATTATACACATTAATTACTAAAAAAATAAAGCAAAAACTAAATAGAAAAAAACATCCTTATCAATTACCAATCCTATAAAATATCAACAACTTTATTAGGAACATATTTAGTCCAGAAATAAAAAATAATAAACCATTCCTCTAGTACAACTCAAAGATATTTTATGACCAAATCATATTTTTCTACTTCATATAACTCTATAATCAATTCATAATTTGAGTTTGGTCTTTAACCATACCATTTCCTATAATAACATGGTTATTATGGTCAAGTACACATGTGTTATACCATGTAGAAAATAGTTGGAGGGAAATTTCATATGCCACCACAATCTGCATCCCTAAAAAACATCTATAATAATGTGTATTTAGAGGTTTAGATTCTAAAATTTATTAATAGAACCATTTAAAATATTATATACAGTAAGCATGAATATATTTCAATATTGGGAGACCAATTAATCCTTATAATTAAATATACCTACATTGGTCAATGTCAGTGTTTCTTTGAGAATGTCATGCTGACCATAACAACCATATCCTATACGGGTGATATACTCTTACTTTCTCTACTATTGTACTTGGGTAATATACATATACTTAAATCCCAAACATCCTTAAGGGGGACACATACACCCCATGTGTAACCCTCAAAACATAGAGACCTCCTAGGGGCTCTGTTCACCCTAATATTAACAAAAACCAAGAATCAACTAGTGTATATAATTACCTGAGGATTAACCATCAATCTAAGAATCCACATTAGTATTTTTTCCACCTCATGATTGACAATAAACTTGTTTATGATGGTACATTTTCATCATAGGGTTAACCAAGAAAACCATGTGTCTAACTCGGTGCCTCATTTTTTTCATGATTAATAATATATCAATGATTCCAACTATGGTAGTTTTCATCATTAAATATAAAATCAAATGAAAACCCATATTTAATCAATTTAAAAAATAACACAAAGTCAACATTATTTCCATATTAAAAAATGAATAAGGTACATTTTATAATGAAAAATTCTAACATCATCATTATGAAAACTCCATCTATTTATATATCAGGTAAATGTACTATTTAAATGGAATAAATTTCATTTATCTTAGATACACAACCATTTCCTAATATTTATTAATGCTTGAAATTCTCAAAAAATGCAACATATTACATTTATATTATTTCTTATCACTATTACCAAAAAACCATACACTTTTGATATGTTTTTTAATTACCATTCAATATTACATTCTATTTAAAAAATTTACAATTCCATACATCCACATATATAAATACACTATTTTAAAAAAAATATAAATTAAATTACCTGTCACTATTTCATTGTGGAAGATTAAATTTAAATGGGAAATCAATTATTAATTTTTATTACATGTGAAATTTTATTTCACATCCATCAATTTAATAAATTATCCAATAAACTAAACAAGTTATGATTAGTAATTTATTAACCTGAATACCTTACAATGATATCGATATAATAAAAACATCCACCAATGGTGACCCCTTCTTATGATATGAGATATGCTATTCAGTCATTTGATAAGGAAATAATAAAATAATTCATTTAATTAAAATTAGGTCAATGATGGAAGAACCACCATGAACACATCAATCAAATAAATTGGAACCAATCAAGGATATGGATTAATTTAATGTGAATACCTATCATTGTGAATTATTGAATGGATTTATCAATTTAAGGTAGAAATTACAATGGTATATTGTGGGCTATAATTGTACAAAAATCGTTTTCATTGACATAAAATCCTCATATCCCATACCCAAGGACCTAAGTTAATTAATTATATCCATTTTATAATTATTTTAAAAAATATATATTTCATTAAAACACATAATTCAATGTATCACCATCATAGATTCAATCAATGTATAGTCACCTCTGAAAAATCATCATGAAACCTCCCATGGGACATTTTCAATAGACTCTCGACATCTTACCCGAGAAAATTTATATTATAATGATTTGTTATATATAAAAAAGAATTATTTAAAAAATAAATACTAATTGATTTGGTGGATCCAAATAACTCAATCTGAATGGAATGTGGCGGCATTCAAATGGAATCTTAGGACACCATCATCTTAAAGAAAAAAAATCACCAAATCATTCGGACAATTTCACATTCTTATTTTTAAATCATCATAAATAACATAAAATGGGAAATAAAAATAATAGTTATAATGATGGGATGAAGGAATGTGGTTACCATAGAATGTATTTTACTATATATTAAAAAGAATAACCATGGAAAATATCCACCCTAAAGGGCTTGATGAAGCGGGAAAGTGGAGAGGCCTCTATTGTTACACGATTTAAATATGAGAGAGTATGGGTTATACCCTATCTAAAAACACAATGGTGAAGAATGGGGGTTTATTATAATTTTTCCCAATAGCTAATTAGTGATACTAAGTAGAATTTATAGCCACTAGACTACCCAAAAATGAGCTAATTTATCCAATGTCTTTAGAGGCAACATCAACCATATATCTAGTCCACCATAGCAATCATGTAGTTCTACAAAAACATCTTTAATAAGGATAAAAGGTACATTAAATGTCCTATTACACCCATTTAACATTTTAAAATCATTTTAATTTAATTACAAATTCCAGTTCAAAGCATGTAACATCAACCAATTGAAAATTCACACTTATCATATACTCCAAAATGAACATACAAACTTGGGAGTATTTCAACCATTTGGGATTATATTAATATCACGATGACATAAATAATATCAATATTATATACTATATAATATAATATATTTTTTGAGACATCTCCAAATAATAATATTTCTTATTGGTGTTTTCAATCAATACCCTAGATATCTAATACTATTACATATAGATAATTAACATGGCAACATAATTCAATTTTCATGGACAAAATTAAAGATTTACTTTCACATAATAGAGATACGATATAAACTACTATAAATTAATTCGAAGGAATATTATTTTCATTCGTTATTAATTAATTATATATTACAATTGACACCAAAAAAATGTCCATCATTTTAACTTGCACAATTCATCACATATTTTTTCAATTCATAAAATTATCTGACATATAATATGAACATATAATGATAATAATTGTAAAATATAATTAAATAAATGCATTCATTAGAATATAAAATTATATATACAAATGGGATTACCTATTATAAATACATGATCCAATAAAATCATAATATAAATATTAAAAGGTTTGCATAACATGAGAATGTGTAACAATGTCCTATGAGTTTATAACCATATGATTCCATGCCTTTTTTATAAAATATGAGATAATTTGGCAATTAATTTTTTTAATAACATATTCATTTTAATTGTAACCTCTATTCAAAGGGAGGAACGTCTATAACCTTTCAGTGTGATAGTTACCATTACTGAATTGTCACATATAAGTCACACTGAGGATTAATCAGGATCTGATATTAAATTTAACAATATTTTAAATATTTAATACATATTTCCATAATGTATATTAATTTGAATGGAATAAACTCATATAATTTTCATCAATTATCCTTGTAACTGATTAATAGTATTGGAATCCTAGTATTTCTGAGTGTTGGTAAATATTTTTTATTTAAAAAAATATAATCATAACATTGTTATCTTATAGATGATGGTTGTAATGAAATTATAGAAACACCAAGATGCTCAAAATAGGCTATATTTACCATTATAATTTTATAAATATTGAGAAATTTAAATTCCTTTAGATGTATGAAAACACAATGAAAAAGTAATGAACATAATGCAAAACTCAAAAGGGTGACCATGACCAAAAAATAGAGAAGGAGAATTTAATAAAAAATATTGGTCTACTATCCAATATTCCCATAATCATAATTAATATCTACAGGAACTCTCTTTATGAAAGCCATGATATAAGAAGGTCGCCGAATTACTTTGTTGACAACTAGGGAAACATTTTAAACTGAAGTCAAAATGAACCTTTGTAAAATCTCTAAATGACATATCATCCAAAACTTATGGAATCATTCTATAGTTTGATTATTTATACATTTTTACCTGTACTTATAGTGCATATTTATATGTCCTAAAATATAAAAGAGTGATTATAATCAATATAGTAATAACTAAATGATTAAAAATATTTAAAATGAATGAAAGTGTATATATAGTTCTATCATATGGACATCTTGATAAATTTTTTCATCTATATTTCATGAAATATCATTTGATAATTTCATCTCCATAGTTGAGATGAATATCAATAGGTGATTATGTGGGTCCAATTAATGGTGGATTGGGGGGTCTATCAAATATCATCCCAATTTTCATTCATTAGGAATCAAATATAAGTGGGGGTAATTATGAGGACATGTGGGGAGTCATTGGCCATTAGTGGGTTGTCAAATGGGTGATCCTATGAAATTTTTACATATATAATGATAGTTTTGGGATGTACTATATAGTATAAGATGATGGTTGGGTGGAATAAAAGCTAAGGGGGATATAAATCAAGATTATTTTTTTGTGTGGATAAAATGGGGGAATAATGGGTGATCATTCCTATGGTGGAACGTTTAGTTCTCGGAATGTGATCCCCATGATATTAAAAATATTTTATTAAAATAGATAATTGATGGTAAAATTACATACAAATATAGAGATTTAAACATCCTATGGAATGGACAATGGTGGTTCCAAATCTGTTTCTATGGTGGTTTTATCAAGGGATACTCATATTTGGTAGGTATCCTAACAGTTCATGTCAATTAACATATTATCACTTGAATAAAAAGAATTCTCATGGACCCACTTGTAGAGTCCCAAAGCCTGACGTACATTGACATTACATTACATTTGCGGAATACTTAGTACATAACAAAAACACAGACACAAGGACCGTAATAGTTTAGTGTCTTTGCAAACTCGGAATATAATCTTCTAATTGTGGTGAAAGATCTTCAAAATCTCCCATAAAGATCTTCCTTTTTTTATAACTAAAATCTTTCTTTATATCCTGGGGAAAAGAAAACATAAAAGGGTGAGCTCAAATGCTCAATAAGGGTAAACAAAAGAAATATCAATCACATCATATACATAAGCACATAACTTTTTGAAATCTTAACCTGCAAAAGAGATCATAATTACATAACATGGGGTAAATCATGGCAGTGAAATGTAATCACAATAATCATAACATAAAACATGAAACTTTGTGGCATTCACACATAATCATAGAGAATCATTTCTTGTTAGTCAAGACTCATTTCCAAGACTATCTTAGTGGACAAAGTCCCTTTCTGAACCGAGTCACCCTCGTTTCAGTCCTGTTTCACTGAACCGGTATAAACTACCATTCCAGCCATGTCTATCTCATGAGATATAAAATCTTTACCCAATGCATTGGAGGGAGATATAGGTCCCACCCATCTCATAATGATACCATTCTTATGTGTGCCACAAAATCATAAATCATACATCATTGCATAACCCATGTAATACAAATGGGAATCTTAAACATCATGACCTCATAAAACAATTCATATAAGATAAAGGAATTCATAAAAATAATTCCACCACAATATAATTAAATCAATGTAATACTAGGGATAATAACAGAACCCTTTATCATCTTAGATGGAAAATAATTTTGATAAAACACTTGAACTCCATTCTTGAGAAAATATCCTTTCTTCTTCAAAAACATTTTTCCTTTCTTAACATGTCATAAAACATTAAACTAAAAGAATTTGATTAAAAATAAACTTGAAAACTTGTAAATGAAGATTCTTGGAAATAATGTTTTACAAATCCATTCATGCCGTATAAGTTAAAAAAAACATTCTTCGTACTTTTGTCGGAAAAGTCAAAAAGTACCTCGTACAAAAAATGACAAAAGATTCATTTCATATCTTTTACTAAAAACTCACCAAAGGGTAAAATTTGATTTAAAAAATTGTATGTGGATGGAAATAACATTACATATTGAGGAAACATGGATGTGGATGATAAAATACACCCCAGTAAATACCAAAGTATAAGCAATCTCGGATAAAAATGAGATTGTGATATTTCCCTTACCTTAAGTCCGATTTGCATTGTAAGAGTCCGAACCCTCTATGTAATGATTTAAATAATGTCATTAACTTATTATAGAATCATATTCATTGTTATGATATCATATATGTTTCACTTATGACTTTATATTACCCGTTCTTTTGTAAATTCCATGTTAAAGAAGCGTTTTGGGTAAAATCGTTTCATTTATCGTAGGTGTTTGGACTTATTGTTATTGACATTATTATTACTTATATCATGATTTACTTACTTCCAGAATATAAATCATGATTTATATATCATATATATTCAGTATATATATATATAATAGATATATAAATGAAATGAAACACACCGTTCATGGACACGGTAGTCCGTACGTACGCATGAACGTTGTTTTCATTTCCTTATTATCTTGAATGAAAGTAAGTAGATGAAATACATATATAAATAAATAAATTAGCTTTATAATGTCATATAATTCATTATTATTTCTTATATATACTTTATAATCATTCTTAAATGGTTAACTTGGAGAATGAATCTCATCGCGTCGTGGAGACGATAGTCCGTACGTACGCACGAGCGATGATATCGTTCTCATGATCGTGAAATTGTGTTGAAGTGTATGTATACTATTTCAGTATAAATATCACTTTATAATAATCATATATATTTACTCATTACACCATTATACCCATCCAATTAAGGTGGTGGCAGAAAATAGATTACACCACGGCGTGGAGACGGTATTCCGTACGTACGCACGCGCGGTGATTTCCTTTTTCCGTAGGATGGATAGAAGTTTAATTAGAGTTGTTTCATATTTAAAATAACATATCAGTATATAATAAATACTTATGTTATTACTTTATCATGAAAAAACTAAAGAAGAAGAAGTTGAAGAAGAAAGAAATTGAAAAAGATCGATAATGGATATTACCTCTTTTTGACGCGCCTTCACTTAACCTCCACATAAAGAACTAAGGATGGTCTTTGAAGAAGACCAAGACCTCTAGGATGATACTAGGGAAGTGTAGAAGAGATTTTGTCAGGGGTTGGCCAAGCTTGAATGATCAAATTGGTGTGATGAGGAGAGGGAGGAGGTTCCCTTTTATAAGGGAAGAGAGGGGTACCTTTGGAATAACTAAAAATATTATTTTATTATAAAGTCATGTTCGGTTTTAAATAGCTCCAAATTGATATATTTCGAAGCTAAGGTGGGGATGGGTCGAAATCCTCTAATCCAATAGAATTTAGAGAAGTTTAGGTTCCTATTTTAGCCTTATCATTTAGATTTAACATTAAGTTAAATAATTGTACTTTTACCGTGTCTTCTTGTGTTCTTGCACTATAAGGTTAATAAACATACTATAAGAAGCCAAAAGAACCCCAAGTTGTTTATTATTAATATATATAACCTTATATAAGTCATTTTGCCGAACCTTATATTTTTAGGAATAAAATAACAATTAATAATATAATATTTGTTTTAAAAACTATTTTATGTCAATTTTGACACTATTTAGTAATTGATTTTTGTGAAAATCATAACAGAATGATAAGTTCGAAAAAAGTTAATTAAATCAATACTAACATGTCATATTAACCTATAAAATTAGTGGAATTCATAAAAAATTTCAAATTATATTTATATGGGTATTTATATCATCAATTATGTCAATATTTCATTAATAAGATAATTACTTCATCATTTTTGTGTCATAAATAAATTAAATTATTTAATGTCTAAAAATTACAAATAAAATACCATTATGTAGGAAATATTATTCGCTTTCTAATGAATATTTATAGTCGAATTTATCTTATGTATAACCCCATATTAAATATGTTTTTGTAAATAAACTTTGATTTTACCTCTTTTAACCCTTCTTTAAATAAATTAATAATAAATGTCCTAATCTAATCCAAGTGGGACTAAATGGTCATATTTTATTCCTATGTTTTTTTTGGTCGAATTACACTTGTCCAATAGAATTAGGACATTTGTTAGGGTAATAATAATATCATTTCTACCCTTAATTACCCTATTTACTTTTTACCGTGGTAAAAAAAGTAAAAAGTTACTATTCACCAAACATTATTTTCATCTCATTGAACCACATTTTAGTCCTTGATATTAACCGTGTCTCTCGGATTTTCGAAATTCCACTCACAGAAGAGGTAAAATTAAGTTTTATGAAAAATTCAGTTTTTAACTACCACTTAGTGGTTTCACTATTCATCAAAATTTGAAAGTTTTCAGAATAATACCAAAATTTTACCCTAGGCTAATTTCGATATTCCGAATCCAAAAATGAATTCCATTTTGAAAAATAAAATTTACAAAATTTCAAAAAGTGGTTATTACTATTCAAAACGGCTAGTTTTAATAATATTTTAATAGCATATTGTTGTTTAGTGAAACTCATTATTGCGTACTGCACACGCTATCGAGGAAGGTCGCGATTGCGTGTAATGAAAGGCAAGTCAAGGATGCGTGTTGTGCAAGCTCCTTTTGGTGTAGCGTACAACACAAGACAATAGTGAAATTAAAAAGAATATTTTTCATAAAATCTTGGGCTGTTACATTCTACCCCCCTTAATATGAATTTCACCCTCGAAATTCATCGGGGTTATAAATGGTTTACTATTAGAAAGTTTCTTTAATAGAAACCCACATCGTAAAAAGGAATACCAAAACCAATCTATAAAAACGAAAGTATGAAACTTAACGGTTACCCAAATAAACTAATCACTGGGTTTCCACATAGGTGAAAATATGGATATGGAAGAAAAATCTGACCATCATGTTCTGATGGAGAGTGGTAGAGAACATGGCTATGGAAAATCCAACAATCAAAAATCCATAAATTTGTGACGATCTAAGGTACCATATGATTAATCAGATATAAGAGCACTAGGACAACATTTTTGGTTTTCAGGATCGTTTCCCTAAAGTTGAAGAGTTTGAATTAGAATAAATACTTACTTTATTTTGGTACAATCTCACTGTTGTTCGTGCCTTGAACAATTTCTACTTCATCTCTTAAATAAATGAAGTTGAATTTGTTATTAGTGAAGTATTAGCAGATCATGTGATAGAATGACGGGTCATTCCATCTGTCTCAAACAAAAGGTTAGCAAAAGTTATTAAATATACATAAGTCATTCTATAGTGAGATTAATCATATATGGTTCCTAAAATGGACTTATACTTCATATATCAAACTACTTAATATAATAAAACTAGTTTCTACTAAACATGGAATTCCTGTAGGCCAGTGGTAGGCGATAAAGGCCAGTCGCACTTCAGTTGTGGGTTCGATTCCCACAGCCTTGTCCGACGCGATGGGCTGTCGCCCGTACTTCAGGTTGTCCTTTTTTTAAGGCTATATTACTATAATATCCCATCAATAATATCGAAAAACGTTTTATCCTAACTTATTTCCAACATAATCCATTATAATCTTTAGGCTTATCTAAAATACTTCGGTCCAAGCTCATAGTATAAAGAAAATGATTACTTGAAATGTCATAGAACAATCACGTGAATGCCATCATTTATCCCCCATATATCATAAGATATATCTTTTTGGTCAAATGTGGATATCTTAATCATGTATTCTTTTTAAGAATGAATACCCATTGAACCTTAGTGAAAACATGAATGCAATTAAAAGTTAACACTTTCCACATACCAAAATCCAAAAATTCTATATACTCAAACCATGATATAACCTTCTCCTTATATCAGTCATGAGCTCTTGAATACTATCAAACATTTAATTTTCTCTTTATCCCTTCATTATGGGCATATCATCTACATTCCAAAAATATCTGAATAACCTTTCATGGATACTCGTAACATTAATCATACACTTTCAAAACTCAAGGAAAGGAAACAGTGTAACAATCCTTAGATGTCTCTTTATTCCATAGTACCATGAGATTACTTATACAACATTACACATGATAAACATGTGATCATTCCACTACCTATTGACTGAGCTTCAAGAATTCTTTCATCTCACATATCATTTGTAGTCTCTTCATCATCATCCACATAAATACTACCCATACGACCATACTGATTATGTTCATGAGACTTTCCCTTAGGGAATTGGTTTGCATAATGCCCGTACATTCCACATTTAAAACATTTAACCATTGTTGATGTCGTAGCAATACCATTATCCTCATCCCTGGTGTTAACTGAACCTTTTCCTTTGCACTTATTGGCTTTGTGTCCTTCTTTTCCACACCCAAAGCATCTTCCAGTTCCTTTGAAACATTCTCCTTGATGCCTCTTCCCACATGATTTACATAGGGGGAATTGAACTTTCTCTCCTCTATGATCATCATGTAACTCCATCTTTCTCTTGTTAGCCGAGTCAGGAAACATACCAAATTTTACTTTATTGATCATATTATGAGATTGCTGATTCGGAAAAATAATGATGTTTGGACTTCCAAATCCCATTTCATTTGGTTTCTCATGAAAAATATCATTCCATTGTCCATCATATCCTCCATTATCATGAATCACCTTGCTTCCAGCCATTTTCTAAAACCCAAAAAGAATAGTGTTAGAGGAAAAAATCATAATAAAGGGGGAGTAACTACAATATCTAACATCTTAGGTTAAATTCTAAGATAGTTACCATAGTTCTAGGAATATCCTATACATATACTTATCCTTAGGGACATCTCTAGACATACCTTAGAAATATCTCTAGGGATCTCACTAATGTTCTCACATCCTAGTTTCCAAAGGTTGACTAAACCTTTCCTCTGATACCAACTGTAGAGACCAAAAGCCTGACGTACATTGACATTACATTACATTTGCGGAATACTTAGTATATAACAAAAACACACACACAAGGACCGTAATAGTTTAGTGTCTTTGGAAACTCGGAATATAATATTCTAATCATGGTGAAAGATCTTCAAAATCTCCCATAAAGATCTTCCATTTTTTTAAACTAAAACCTTTCTTTATATCCTGGAGAAAAGAAAACATAAAAGGGTGATCTCAAATGCTCAGTAAGGGTAAACAAAAGAAATATCAATCACATCATATACATAAGCACATAACTTTTGGAAATCATAACCTGCAAAAGAGATCATAATTTCATAACATGGGGTAAATCATGGATGTGAAATGTAATCACAATAATCATAACATAAAACATGAAACTTTGTGGAATTCACACATAATCATAGAGAATAATTTCTTGTTAGTAAAGACTCATTTCCAAGACTATCTTAGTGGACAAAGTCCCTTTCTGAACCGAGTCACCCTCGTTTCAGTCCTGTTTCACTGAACCGGTATAACCTACCGTTCCAGCCATGTCTATCTCATGAGATATAAAATCTTTACCCAATGCATTGGAGGGAGATATAGGTCCCACCCATCTCATAATGATACCATTCTTATGTGTGCCACAAAATCATAAATCATACATCATTGCATAACCCATGTAATACAAATGGTAATCGTAAACATCATGACCTCAAAAAACAATTCATATAATATAAAGGAATTCATAAAAATAATTCCACAAAAACATAATTAAATCAATGTAATACTAGGGATAAAAACAGAACCCTTTATTGTCATAGATGGAAAATAATTTTGATAAAACACTTGAACTCCATTCTTGAGAAAATATCCTTTCTTCTTCAAAAACTTTTTTCCTTTCTTAACATGTCATTAAACATTAAACTAAAAGAAGTTGATTAAAAATAAACTTGAAAACATGTAAATGATGCTTCTTGGAAATAATGTTTTACAAATCCATTCATGCCGTATAAGTTAAAAAAAACATTCTTCGTACTTTTGTCGGAAAAGTCAAAAATTACCTCGTACAAAAAACGACAAAAGATTCCTTTCATATCTTTTACTAAAAACTCACCAAAGGGTAAAATTGGATTTAAAAAATTGTAGGTGGATGGAAATAACATTACGTATTGAGGAAACATGGATGTGGATGATAAAATACACCCCAGTAAATACAAAAGTATAACCAATCTCGGATAAAAATGAGATTGTGATATTTCCCTTACCTTAAGTCTGATTTGCATCGTAAGTGTCCGAACCTCCAGTATAATGATTTAAATAATGTCATTAACTTATTAAAGAATCATATTCATTGTTATGATATCATATATGGTTCACTTATGACTTTATATTACCCGTTATTTTGTAAATTCTTTGTTAAAGAAGCGTTTTGGGTAAAATCGTTTCATTTATCGTAGGTGTTTGGACTTGTTGTTATTGACATTATTATTACTTATATCATGATTTACTTACTTACAGAATATAAATAATGATTTATATATCATATATATTCAGTATATATATATATAATAGATAGATAAATGAAATAAAACACACCGTTCATAGAGACGGTAGTCCGTACGTACGCATGAACGTCGTTTTCCTTTCCTTATTGTCTTGAATGGAAGTACGTAGATGACATACATATATACATAAATACATTAGCTTTATAATGTCATATATTTCATTATTATTGCTTATATATACTTTATAATCATTCTTAAATGGTTAACTTGGAGAATGAATCTCATCGCGTCGTGGAGACGGTAGTCCGTGCGTACGCACGAGCGATGATATCATTCTCATGATCGTGAACTTGTGTTGAAGTGTATGTATACTATTTGAGTATCAATATCAATTTATAATAATCATATATAGTTACTCATTACACCATTATACCCATCCAATTAAGGTGGTGGCAGAAAATAGATTACACCACGGCGTGAAGACGGTATTTCGTACGTACGCACGCGCGGTGATTTCATTTTTCCGTAGGATGCATAGAAGGTTAATTAGAGTTGTTTCATATTTATAATAACATATCAGTATATAAGAAATACTGATGTTATTACTTTATCATTAAACAACTAAAGAATAAGAAGTTGAAGAAGAAAGAAATTGAAAAAGATCGGTAATGGATATTACCTCTTTTTGACGCGCCTTCACTTAACATCCACTTAAAGAACTAAGGATGGTCTTTTAAGAAGACCAAGACCTCTAGGATGATACTAGAGATGTGTAGAAGAGATTTTGGAAGGGGTTGGCCGAGATTGAATGCTCAAATTGGTGTGAGGAGGAGAGGGAGTAGGTGCACTTTTGTAAGGGAGGAGAGGGGTACCTTTGGAATAACTAAAAATATTATTTTATTATAAAGTCATGTTCGGTTTTAAATAGCTCCAAATTTATATATTTAGAATCTAAGGTGGGGGTGGGTCGAAATCCTTTCATCCAATAGAATTTAGACATCTTTATGTTCCTATTTTAACCTTATCATTTAGATTTAACATTAAGTTAAATAATTGTACTTTTATCGTGTCTTCTTGTGTTCTTACACTATAAGGTTAATAAACTTACTATAAGAAGCCCAAAGAACCACAAGTTGTTTATTATTAATATATATATAACCTTATCTAAGTCATTTGGCCAATCCTTAGATTTTTGGGAATAAAATTACAATTAATAATATAATATTTGTTTTAAAAACTATTTTATGTCAATTTTGACACTATTTAGTAATTGATTTTTGTGAAACTCATAACAGAATGATAAGTTCAAAAAAAAGTTAATTAAATCAATACTAACATGTCATATTAACCTATAAAATTAGTGTAATTCATAAAAAGTCTCAAATTATATTTATTTGGGTATTTATAATATCAATTATGTCAATATTTCATTAATAAGATAATTACTGCATCATCGTTGTGTCATAAATAAATTAAATTATTTAATGTCTAAAAATTACAAATAAAATACCATTATTTAGGAAATCTCTTTAGCTTTATAATTAATATTTATAGTCGAATTTATCTTATGTATAACCCCATATTAAAAATATTTTAGTAAATACACTTTGATTTTACCTCTTTTAACCCTTCTTTAAATAAATTAATAATAAATGTCCTAATCTAATCCAAGTGGGCCTAAATGGTCATATTTTATTCCTATGTTTGTTTTTGGTCGAATTAAACTTGTCCAATAGAATTAGGACATGTGTTAGGGTAATAATAATATCATTTCTATCCTTAATTACCCTATTTACATTTTACCGTTGTAAAAAAAAGTAAAAAGTTACTATTCACCAAAAATTATTTTCATCTCATTGAACCACATTTTAGTCCTTGATATTAACCGTGTCTCTCGGATTTTCAAAATTCCACTCACAGAAGTGGTAAAATTAAGTTTTATGAAAAATTCAGTTTTTTAACTACCACTTAGTGGTTTCACTATTCATCAAAAATTGAAAGTTTTCAGAAAAATACAAAAATTTCACCCTAGGATAATTTTGATATTCTGAATCCAAAAATGAATTCCATTTTGAAAAATAAAATTTACAAAATTTCAAAAAGTAGTTATTACTATTCATAACGGCTAGTTTTAATAATATTTTAATAGCATATTGTTGTTTAGTGAAACTCATTATTGCGTACTACACACGGTATCGAGGAAGGTCGTGATTGCGTGTAATGCAAGGCAAGTCAAGGATGCGTGTTGTGAAAGCTCCTTTTGGTGTAGCGTACAACACAAGACATTAGTGAAATTAAAAAGAATATTTTTCATAAAATCTTGGGCTGTTACACCACTGATATTGTTGATCATCATTCCTTGTAATTCAAATAATAACTAACATAATATGTTCAATAACCTCAGTATTTCATGAACATGTAAATTCTTATATTGGAAGAAATAATTCCACGTTCTTTAATAAATGGTTTATAAATTTTACACCCATTATTATTCCTAAATTCATTATCTTATATACCATAATATTATAAAAAATATCATTCCATGTTTATATTCATTGGGATATTCATCAAATATTAAATGATAATATCCATGAGGATAAAAAAAACCTTGAGTCACCCTTTTCTAAACAAAATTCATTAGTAACCCTATGGATGATTTGACGTTTGGGTTTCATGGTCATTGTAAAAGACACAAAAAACCAACACACCATGATTTGGGGAGATAATTAAAACAATAACCCATATTCATAAAAATAAATTGTGATTAACTATGAGTATGAAAAATATATTTTACATTATTTAAATAATTCAATTAATATGCATAAAAAATTTACTCATTCATTGATCTGGGAAATTTAATTTTTGAGGGATTATAATAATACAAAAAATATTTTAGAATATTATATAAATGTATCCATATTCATACCCCAGTATTGACCCATTTAATAATTTAATTTGATATTTTAGTAATCATAATATATTGAAAGGAATCATAAATAATGGGGTTTCATTTGATTCTCAGTTAGGATATTCATATGATATAACAATCCATTTCCATAAGATCAAATAGTAAAGATAAAAAATTAAAAAAATGAACAAAATAAGTGATAAAAATATAATCATGTGGGCATGGCAACATGTTCTTGGATCATCGATATAACACATGAGAATCATACCATATAAATAATATATTATATATAATTATTCATTGAATAATACTTCTTGTATAACTAGAAATCAGTGTAACCTAAGTTTGAAAGTGTGAGATAATAGTTATGAAAAAAATTAATATTTATCCAAATGTTGTATATAAAAAAATCCATAAAATCTTATAATTTTGAAAACATTGTTATCTACACATTTTTTCACACACAGACATTTAAGGATAGGCACCCAAAATAATGTCTTGTTTGAAATATGTGAACATAACTATCCACAATCATATTCAAATTGAAACGTGAGAAAATAGTAATATTAAATTATAGACATAGACAAACATGTGAACATTTTGACCTATAATTATTCCCACACACTAACATGGGAAAATACATGTATAAAATCATGTCTATACAAAAACCTATGGGCATATATACTATTTGGGAAACATTTGTGTGATTGTGGATTCACAAATATTTTTTGTGGAGTGGATAAATATGGTTCAAAATAATCCAAATTGATTTTAATTTTTTTTTCATTGAAACCCCAATCTATTTCCCCATCAATAAATATTTATTGACCTGATTCACAATTTAAGGCGGTCGATTGGGTTTTTACACCCTATTAATTTTAGGACCTCACATTGGTCGAGAGGATGGGAGTTCAGGGTAATCATACACTTTGGTTGGGGGGATTATTTCATTTACTAGGACCCTATTATAGATTAATTATATGTTATTTAATATCTAAATAATCCCTATATAAAACCAGTTACCCTAAAAAATGATCATGTTATGAATCTATCTACATGAAAAGGGAGGTCGATAAATGAGTCCGAATATATATACATCTGAGTTTCTCTATCGGTTTCCACTTAATTGGTTTCTTATTATTTGTTGAAGGCTTATACTTGTGTGATCCAAAATTTATTCTCATATAAGGTGGAAAATAAGAATTCAAGGATGAGATTAAGCTACTCTGAGGCCTCATGTGTATCCTTCTTTTAATAGGAATAAAAACCCACAATTTTTTTAAACCCATTTATTTTAACTTTATGTAGATATGAAAAAAATTAGGGATCCTAATAGTTGGGTATTTGATTTCACAAATTGAAGAGGTGTCCTATCTATCCATGTAATATAATGAATTACAGTAATCAATTTTCAATCAGGTCACTAGCACTTCCCCCTATATGGATTCTATAATATGGGGATTTCATATCATCCAACTAATCAAGGATTACACACTGAGGTTTCCTTGGATGTTCGGAATTCATTATGTAAATTATATGACAATTCCAACTCCCTATTCCCTCATGATAAATTATTAGTTTGAAAAATAAGAGACAGAGAGTAATCATCCTCACAACATATGGATGTGGGACAACTATGGTTGGAAAACGATTTATATTTAAAATTTAGGACTCAAGTATTAGGATGGTGTACTACATATCATGGTAATATAAGGAATAATTGTTATCATAGTTTAGTTGAATTAATTTCCCTTTTTTGAATTTGGAAAAATGATCAACCCAAGGGAGATATTATGTCTCAATGGTAGGAATGACAGAAACATTTGGGATATACACTGATGTGGATTTCTATTTGACATCAGGAAATAGGGTGGAACCCTATATATCATGGATATTTTTGGAAATAGAGTTCTTATAGTTCAGTTGATTGGGTATTACACAATGAGGTTTATACAATATGGTATAATCTTCTAACTCTACTGATCCGAGATTACACATTGAGGATGTCCAAATATGGGCAAGTCATATCATTTGATGAATTAGATCTTACACAGTAAGGATACCCATTTATGGGGGTTTTAATATAATTATGTTGATAGGGGATTATAAATTGATTTCTCCTTAATATGTGTTCAATCATATCATTCATTTAATCGAGACTCACATACTATGCTTTCCCTTATATGGGGGGGGGAAGTCATATGATTCAACTAGTTACGGATTACACAATATGGTTTCCCTAATAGGGGTGATGTTGTATCACGCCATTGATTAGGCCTTACACAATGAGGTAACCCTTTTGATCTTGGGGCATAGGAAGGATTCCTACATATCCTGGTTTTTTTTGAATCATGGTCATGGTAGTTTAGTTGATTGGGGATTACACACTAAGGTTTCCCTAATTTGGGGGAAGTCGTATCATTTAACTCACCAATTCTTACACACCGAGGATTCCTTAATATGGAGTCACTCATATCATTCTACAAAATAGGGATTACAAAATTATATATCCTTTTGATCTTGTTACATAGGATGGATTCTTATATATCCTAGTGATGGAAGGAATTTTTGTTATCACAGATCATTTGGCTAGGTATTATACACTATGGTTTCCCAAATATGTGTTTTAGATAGTGAATGGAACTTAATAAGTAATCCTACATATCCTAATTATATACTGAATATATGTTCTTTTAGTTAAATTTTATTAGGTCTCACACACTAATACTACCAATTTCTATCCACAAGATAGGGTTATCATGTGCTGGGATGTCTGCATGACATGGCCTACATGTCATCCAAAAATTTCTTGATTGTCTTCATGACATTTCTTGATTTATGTGAAGGGTGTATCATAACCTAGTGACATATCTTAAGACTATATTAGTATCAATGATGAAATTTCCTGAGGGTGCCTCATAAAATCACTAATTTATCTGAAAAATAGAAGATGATACATTATGGAATGTCTTGGACCATTTTGAATGAATTGGTTGAAATATATAAGGATTTTACATGATCTAGGATAACATGTATTGAGGGTTACACATGAAATTTCTAATTTTACATAATGGTAATGCAAGACAAAGTTTACTTTTCGGGGGTCACTGCATAATTGATGTTCCTTTTCAAGAGGACATCACAAGATTTCTATGGAATGTCCAGGGGAATTATCAATACACAACTGTTATTTCTGGAAGGTTTCATTCGAATTGATTTTATATATTCAATAGAAATTTCATGATACAAATAATTTTTGTAGGGACCAGCATATAATATGAGCAACATGTCACAGGGATGTCATAAGGTCAAGGTGAGTCATGGCTAGAACATGAGGATCATTGTATCTATTATTCGCTCAAGTTCCCATCATTTCATTATCACTACAGCCTTTATAAAATATTTTCCTTCGTTTTTTTGAGTGATATCTTATTTTCTTGGTTTCACATGACCCAACTGACATGTGGGACCTACTTCTCATAACCCAACTAAAATGATAGAAGTATTTCTCTTAATCCATGAGTGATCACAAGAAACTTCTTTTCATTCATTATGATACATTAGGTCATTGGCTAAATTATACATTGTTGGAGACCTTTTTGATCATGTGATAATTAGAAGTAATAACTCTTCTTATATCCTGCCATATGGGAATGGCCATATATGAATTTTTTGTATCAATGGGTAAGGATTTATTGTCATAACCACGATAGTTATATGATCCCTAGAATGATGTGTATGTTGTATATTTGGGCTGTAATCTGTGGAGGTATTTATTGTTAATCACTTTTAATGATTCATCCAATTGTTATTCAGGGCACTCCACATCATGTTCAATGATCATGGGAACATTTTACATGTTACATATTTATTGGAACCATTCTAATAAATGGGATTTATCCTAACCATGTGGTCATGTTTGGTGACATTTATATGGTCATGCTGACAAGTCCATGTGAATTCTATAGACTAGGATTTCCATTAAATGGTTTTTAAGTGGCCTGATATTCCTTGTCTCTAATTTTATGCGAGAAAAATCTAGCTTTTCCTTGGGCTTGGAATGATCAATGGTGGTCTCTTGGGTTTCATAAACCAATTAGTGTGAAATAAAATGTATCTTTCACTTCAATAATCCTCCACCATTTCCCATTTTATTTACTTTATTATTTTATAAGTAATGACGATCTCATGACGTTGTGTGAGTGTTTTCAAAGATAGATAGTTTACTCACCCATGAAGAATCCGGTGAAAAGTAAAGAAAATGTGGTGATGACTATGTATAGACATGGACAAAAGTTTTGTTTGTATTTGGATCCAGTAGTGGCAATGATGAGTCAAGTGGACTTGATAGAAACCCTTCGTATATTTATGATAAAAATAACATGGGATATTACGTGATAAAGTAGTCATGTCAATTGTATTTATAGGGTGTATTGTGAACATCATAGGCACATCAAATGAAAATATATGATTTCATAAAGGCTCCATATTCTGTATATTTTTATAATTTCTTTTTAAATGGGTTCAGATGATTATGTGGTGTTTTCTATTGAAAATCATAAGACATAATGGAGTTCACGTTGAAGTTTCCCCACAATTATTGAATGTCAGGGATACCATAATATTAATAAGTAGACTATCCAATGGTCTTTATGTGATTTAATGTGGTTGATGAAATATGGATAACCCAATCCCATGACATTCTAATGTTAATGTGATTGAATACCCCATGCAAGTTTATGTGATCCATGAGTATTGGCAACAATCTATTCATTTTCATTGTATAATAAATATTACCCTTTATTTAAGTATTTCTTCCGATGTTGATTACCTGATGCTCTTGTATAGTGCATCAAAAAATTTCATCCCCCTCAACAGTGATATCTTTAGGGACAACTACTCTGTTATGAGGAGATTATATGTGCACTTGAATTGTTGGGTTGTCCCTAATCAGAGTATTGGGAAAAATTTGGTCTTTTGGGAGGCCTTTTTTATTCTATGAAGTACCATACAAATATTTTAATGGGGGGATTATCATTCACCAGATAATCATATTATCTAGTTTATTTTGGATATACCTCTATTTGGTGACCCCTTTGCAAGAACTTCCAAAATAATTGATCACATGATCCATCAACAAGACCATTTTGTGAGAATCATTTCAGGAGATCATATTTGTACTAGGAAATCCTCAAGCTAACCATAAATAAAATCTTGGATGTTTGTTAGGATTTTTCCTAACTCATCATTCATGGAAATGTTTAATGTTTCATTAGATTTTATGGTTCAGTATGATTACATCGACTGTTATGTGGATGATGAAACCATGTTGAGGTCTCACAATTATAATTATTGTGAAGTTTTGTGTGGATGAGATATGTTATTTTGGTTATGTAGTCAACAAGTTCTCCCTGGTGTGGTTCCTGATACTAATTTTAGGATAATAAATCATGAACCCACTCATGGGTCATGTGATTTTCATAATGCTTCTAGAGTTGTGAATTTATTTTCTATATCCTTTTCACTTGTCTATCATATTATTATTAAATTATGGATATGGAATCATACTACCATCATAGTTCATCTGTCATTACTAACTATATTTAAATGATTAATAATAATGGTAATTTTTACCCTCATTATATTATGTGTCATAAGAAAGTGGTTATAAAAAGGCTTCTCCCATTCAAACTCTAGAACTATCATTTATCATACCAGCTTCGCCTATAAGGATTTGGAAAGATGGATGAAAATTTTATTCCTTCTATAGAATACAACCCCCAATCATTGTTGGTGTAATGTTAAATTGATTAAATTCAGATAATAGATTTAAAGATGGAAAATTGGTTGTAGCACACACCCTGGGGTGGTCCTAAATGGTGGAGAACACCCCCATCATCGATGAAGGCTATACCTTTTCCCATCAACACATTTATAAAAGAAAAGATATCATATTTATATATTCATTAAAAAATTTAGGTAGTGTCTAGCTCTAAAAATAGGATATTTTCCCTAATGAAAATTTCTATAATGATTTGGCATGTACATGTTGGGTTAGATGGAGCCATTGTGAAATTTTTATCCACTTACACATTGTTTTTCTTTATGAGGATGTATGGGTTTACTATTTCATCATATATTTATAGTCTGATCATTTCAAAGAGTGGATTTCCAATTGGTTCTCTAATTCCAATTCAATCCATCTAACCCCCGATGATGTAGGAATATTCCACTCTGATATCTATCAATTGGATGTGATACCACATTGGGAAAATTTACAATGTATTCCTCTCTATTATAAATGTGTGGGATGACCCCACAATACTATAGTTTTTTCATGATAAATGGTCAAAATTGTGAAACATAAGTCAACAAAGGAGCTGTATGTGTGGTTTCTCATCTCTTTTAAGAATTGGGGAAATGTCTTCCTCTGTCATAGTGGAGCTAAACCAATCACAATACACTGTAAATAGTTCCCTTTATGGTAGGTTCATGACAACACTGTATCATTTTTAGCTATTTTTTAATCTATATTTAATACCACATGGCAGTAAAGGCTGAGACCAGATAGATCAACAAGCTTTATAATAGTGGTTTTCATTACCATGTTCTTAAAGGGGTTTCCTTGTCAAGTTATGGATGTGCACTTTGTAATTATTGTCATCAAACTAGTTATAGAAGTTTTATTAGAAGTGGAACGCTAACTCAACCTAGGTGTACCAAATATTTCTTGAAATTACATACTCTATGAAACATTATTTCAGAAAAAAAGAACTTATATGATACATGGTCCATTATAGTTTTCATTAGTCCCTAATGAGGTCTCTAATTTGTCGAACTGATATGACCCCTTCTATTTTACACTTTATCCAACACCAATGGGGACAAATATTGATAATGGTGGAGGCACTCTTGTTTAATGGTCCTACATTATCTCCCTTTGGAATGGGGTTAAAACTATTAATGTGGATGATCTTATCACTTGAAAGCAATCTAATATGTACCAGTTCACTATTTAGTTTTTCTTTATCCAAAGGGAATCACCTCTACCCTCAAAAATCATGCAAGAAGAGTGAAATACTGAGATTATCCTCCAGTTATGATTGATAATTTCACATGAGGACATTAATGAAGCGATTATAATTCCCCTTTTTGTAACAACTCCATTTTTGTATTTGACTATTTCAATTCATGGTTTCAATCCTACCATAGTTTTATGATGAATAGAACAGTTCATCATGTGGATGAAAAAATTTCCTCACATACACCCATTTTAAAAGTATTGATGGTGCTAATTCAAAATTTAAGAGAGTATTTGAGGAACCATTCTCATCCAATTAATGACCATTCCCTCAGTGGGTTTGATTTATTAGGGGAGGATGAATTTTCAATACATGTAACATATGATGTCTATTTTGGGTGATGAACATATAGGACATCCTCTCCTAGTTCGATGTATTCATAGACACTTGTTCCCCCTTCTAAATTACGAACTCCAAATGATGTAGAGGATCCATAATTATGTAGGTATTAAGGAAGTAGATTCACATCCGAATTGTTAAGAAACTTCTAGCAATTTTTCATGACCACAAAAAATGTCTTATATAGAAATTTAATGATTTGGGGGTGGACGGCTCTAACCGCCAGACATTATATGAAATCATGAATTAAATAATCATAAATAATGATGATTCAACTACATGTGAATGGGTCTTGATAGATCTTGGTGATGAGCCTCACAAGATAAACTGATTAAGGAAGCATTAGAGGAACTAGAAAATATACATCAATTAACATCCGAGATGCGTGCAAAAATGGAGACAATAGACACATATATTTCAAGGTATATAGAGGTATTGTATTTCTGAAAATTACAACATCCTGTGTCATAATCCTCACATTTATCCCCTAAAAAATATTAAATATGTTTTCAACTGTTATTGAGACCTTTCACCCTTGGGTGATAGTAGAATAAACTGGGTAGGCATCACATCGACACTCAATCAATGCATTCCATCAGACTCGTTCTAACATGTCCATAACGGCTGATCACATATTATTGAATATTTATTATTGATATTATTTTTTCATAGAATCATAAAGGAGGCATTGAAATTCGGATTTCTATCCATTTTAGGATATCATTGAATAGATGTTCTAAAAATTATATGTCAGTTAGTGGTTTTCTTTCATTAATGATGTGCATGATTCTTCTTTGATTTGATATTGTATAAATAATCCACTATACCCTTCCTTCATATAATATTATGTAAACATGAATTTTTATATTAAAATTATTAAATCGTAACCTTTTTTACCTAAAAAAATGATCATGAACACCCACCAACACTATATTTTTCATTAGATCATATTATTTAGTTATCATGATATTACTTTTTTCACAAATGGATCATTTGGGAGACATATATATCCCAAATAGAGAATTTTCTGTCATTTGATAAAGGTAATGGAGAATGTCATGATTTATGGAATAGATGTATAGTGGACCCTGTTATCTTTAAATTATTCTATTCAAAGTGCACTGAATTTTTTCCAAGCTCTATATTGGTGAAGTCTTAGAGGGAATAAACTCATATTTTTATCAATCCACCATCTGAGAGATATTTTCCAAAAATTATTTTGTTCCATTTCAATTTTTGTATAACAAATTTTTTGTTTTTTATAATTTAGTGTATTTTTCCTAGAAACATTTACCACTGGTATTTATGTTTTATTTTTTTAACCTTATAATTCTATAGTTCAAGGTCTTTTATCTATTATATACAATTGCTATAGATTTGTGATATTTATCTTGGACCTTCTATTGAAGTATTTTTTTTGTTCTTTTAACTCAATCCTTATAATGTTTTAGTATGTGATTATTTATCTAGAACCATATATTTCTCTATTTTAAGGTATTTTGTATTAAACATTCCATTGTTATTGTTTCAAATATTTTAGCATGGACCATCCATTAAAATAGTATATTGTCTTCTATCTGAAACATTCTATTACTATAGTTTAGTTTCTTTCACCTCAGACCTTATATTTTGATTTTAGTGTCTTATATATCATACACTGAGAATCCTTGCAGTTTATTGTCTTCCTCCCATGTCTTTATTGTTTAATATAGAATATGGGGTAGACTATCCCAGGGTGGATGAAAATATCATTGTCTGATAGGTTATAATATGTTATTGATGAGATTCACATGGATAATAGATCTTTTGTTGTATGGAATAGATTCATCTGGTTGGTATATTAAATCTCATATTCATCGATATCATGGTAAAAAAGAGGTGTGCCTACTCTTTTTTGGGGGTTTTATCTGTTGATAATGAATATAATAGGAAGACAAATCCATCTTGATTGTTTGAGTATGAGTTAAGTAAGTCATAACCCAAAATTTTATTTCACTCAAAATGTAATGGGATAGAAATTTTGTGGAATTCCAATAACACCCTATGGTGTTTGGATTCACTATGGTATCACTATGGATCACAAGGATAAGTGTTCCTATCAAAAAAGTAATATATTCCTCAAACTAGTCAGTTAAATACATAATGTAGGAGTCATTAGGGCATACATTCATGGTCATGTATTGTATATTTCAACTCCTTTGCAGGGGCCATGAATAATTTTCAAAGAATCAAATGTATTGATGATGATTTGGGGAATGGATCAAAATATTTTTAAGATTATCTCTGAAACCCTAGGGATATTTATCGTCAAATTATGTAGGTCATTGTATACACCCTATGGTTTCAGGTCATTGGTTGTGTGATACGAAAAGGAGCGGGATTGGATTCTTGCATCCCTAATTTGAGAAAGGGTTCAAAACACAGTGATGTATCAATGAGTATATAAAATCATTACGAATAATAATGTTCTGGGGATCATAATTTAGTGTCTAATGTGCACAATCATGAGTTAATATATGATACAATTATGTCAAGGATTTCCCGTAACACACTAATGTGGTATGTTCTTCCATGGTGATGTCAAGCTTACAAGGATTGGAAATATATTTATTTATGGAAGATATATCTCATGTTGGTAGGTATGAGGATTTATGAATTGACATCATGTTCAAATAGAGAGATATATTTTCATTTAAATGGTTCATGGATGGTTTTGGAGTCCCAAGGTCCTCAAATAATGAATTATGATTCATGGAACATGAAATATTAAAAAAAATTGACAAACCTAAAATTTGTTTCTCTTCCATGTGAACACATTATCTTAGGAAGGAGACGTGACAATACATTACTCTAAATTTTTATGGGTTTGGGGAGTGCCACAGGATTATAATGGATTTTACTATGGGTATAAAGTGGAGCCTATATGCTTTATGAATTATTTTTTTCCATATAATTGTTTTCCTAAAACATGTAGATGAATTGTTTAGTGAGTAGAGACTTGACATTTTGATCAAGTCCTCCTTTGCCATTTTTCTTTCTATCAAGTTGTGTGTCTCTTTTACTGGCTTGTTGGGGTCTTTCATTTTGGACCATCAATGACTATACATTATGGTTTTAATGATTTGACTAATGTTCACAGATTGTAGGATTATGAAACACATGGATGCATCATTATAGGTATGTTATAGAAGAGGTCAATTAGGATAATGTGGGTATACAGTTCTCCAACATCATTCTAATAGAACATTGAAAATTTTGTAAATACTGAATTATGGATATAATTTCATGATTAATTATATGGGACTTGTATACTAGAGATGAGGAAAAACTCTATATCTTACTGAGTTATTCCACTATGATAGAAGGCTCATATAGATAAGAATGATCTTTATATAGGGCCACTATTTATATGATTGGTAGGTTTGATCCCTTATTCATCAATATAAAGGTAAAGAAGAGAGATATATTTTCCATTACATGGTACATGGATGTATTTTAGAAACTTGAGGAACTCTAGACCTAAAATGTAATTTAGGGTTGGAGGGGATTACTAGATGAAAGAAGCACCCCATACTACAGTTGGCTAGGTAGAGATCTTGTGCACCAATGATAAGGAATTATAATGGTTGATGGCCTTCACCCTTTTTATGCCATGTAGTGGGGATATATTTTTGATGTGTTTTAAATTTATTATAGCTCAGACATTTTTATATATTTTAACATCATTTGGTTAGGGAATTTTCCTCTTCATGTCATTTTACGTCATTATGTATTGTTGTGGGAAAGAATGTGTGTTTTTTGGGAGGTACACATGGGAAAAATTAGCATTGGTTGGGGAAATTTATATTGAAAAAAATATTTTCTCTATGCACAATATCTTTACATGTCTAGAATGTGTATATAAATGATGATCGTGTATGACTTGCCCCCCTTAAAGAGAAAAATATACTATTTGTTTGAATTTTAATGTCATGAGGCTAGAAAATTCAATTTTTTTGTATACAATGAATTCCACTAGGTGTGCTTTGTTAATTTTAAATATTCCAACACAAACATGGATTTGGATTATAAGAGTCATTTTCTATCACATGATGAAATAAATTAAGCCATTCATCGTTCTTGTATGTTGTTCCCATCACATGTATGACCTGTACAATGTGATCAGGGGCATTTTCAATATTTCGTGGATGTTCCCATGAATAGGTGATTAGAGAGACACTATATATCCTATGATGATAGGAATAAAAACTCTTGTAGCTCTTGATTGCAAAAAGATCTACATAGATTTGGCGTATACAAAGAGCAGGGATTGTTCCTATTGAATGTTGTATCTAGTTATATGATTGGACATCTGATAATTAATTCATAACATGTTATGACATGTATCAAAATACGCATTGTTCTTGATCGGGAATCACACTATGTAGGTCTGAGAAATATATATAGGGGTCATTTTTCATGTTGATTGTTGTGGCCAGACCGAGGACTAGATATGTCTCTGTCACAATGTATCCTATGATAACAATTATAAATCCACACATAGTTCATGAGAACACATGAATTTAAATTTATGTGGAAGGGACATAGGCTCCTTGAAGTGGAAAAGAAATATTTCGACTCGGCTCAAGTCCTAGTATATGGGTGTCACGGCATATAATCTAATGACATGAATATAGACAGACATTGTTATTTAATGAGAAACCATAAATGAAGGTTCAACTAATATGTATATGGGGAAATGTTCCCATAGATTTTTATACATGGTTTAGTGTCCAGAAAAATCATAAAGGGAAGTAAATACTCACAAAAACACTTTGCAGAAGGAAGAAAGAATTCTCACTGGTCCAAAAAAGTGAGTGGATGAAAATTGAATGGAACACATTGTAACGTCCTGGATCCAGGTGACACTCAATGGGTTCCCTAAACCCGGTTGGTCACATGAGCTCAAGAGCATTTCTCCAAATGTCAGAGGATTCTAACTTGTAGCGAGTGCCCATGTCTGATAGTGGGAAAACTATTCCCTCAATTGTAAATGTGTAGCACATCGGAATAAAATAAAAAGCATACAACTACAACGGAAGCAATACACCACACAAAATTATAAATGATCAACTGCAGTAAAGAAAACAAACAGTCACATATGTGTATATATATATATAATGACGTAACATGCCTCACATTCTATGAAAACAGCCAGATAATGTTACACAACAATACAGTACAGTACAGTACATAGTGCAACAAAACAAAACAAAACAGCCTGTTGCATCGTGAGGCTAAGCCCGGTCCCATGCTCCCCTACTCCCCAGCAGCAATAAAGAACAAGTATAAGGACCCTGGCCCTTATCCACAACTGCAGAAATGTTATCTGTTTGGGATGAAGACATGTCCCAAACAAGGTGTGAGAAATAAGTCCCTGTAGGCAACTACCAAAGGCCCGTGCCCAACTATGTGAAAATATGCAACAACAGTGTGTAGTAGTAAAATGCAATAAACTAAGCAGTACTCAAAAGTAACTAACTTTACCAGTTATATTTCCATTTTATTATTCATTTAATAATTAATTGTAAAGAAACCACCACAATGAATTTCTATGTAAAAAGCCTGTTAGTGTCCTCAGACACTGATTCCCTTACCCTCAATTAAACAGATATGTAATGCACAGGTAATTTCTCACAGGCATAACAGATATTGGCCTCAAGTGTGCAAAGTGTCACCCTCAGGCATAGAGTCTATTGCCCACAGGCATAAAAGAAGTTGCCATAAGGCTAAAAGATGCACTGCCGTCAGGCTAAGTAAAACACTAGCCTCGAGCTAAACAAGAAACCTGGACATTCCCAACATATAACAGGAAATTATCATTCAATTCCTATAAAGGAAAATGTAAAGCGTAAAATAAACATGGCATACCCTTGAGTAACTAGGTGAAACGGCTAAACATACGAACGTACCCCTGGGGTGGTCCTGGATCTAAGCAGTGATCCCAAACAACTGTTTGTTGTCACATTTTATTACCATTACAATTCTAGGTATTTAAAACGGCCAAGTCCACAGCCACACGACACCCCAACATGGTTTCGTGGAACAAAAGTACACAAAACACAAAACAGATGGAAATTTAACACCAAGGTACATACATTAAACGCCCCTGATCAGTATAATCGAACGACGATCCACAAATTTTCCAAGAACAAGGTAGATCTGAGGTGAAAGAAAACCACGCTCAAACTTAAATAACTTCTTTAGAGTATGAATTTTCATGAACTATGCAAGGATAATGGAGTGCTTACCAATGCGGTTCCAACATGATTGGCGGAAGCGAGATCGTATTCCCGGTGCTCGATCGATTGATCCACAAATATTCAGTCGTCCTCCTGAGCTCCCCTCCTGTTCTAAGTCAATCCTGTGAACAGGGTTGGATACTGCCCATTTTATGCAAAAAAAAACAAAAGTACACGGCGTGTATTTTTGACTACACAGCGTGTACTTCCCTCGTTTAACTATTCCTCTAGCAGCACCTCCATACATATCATCTGTCGACATGAGTACAAGGCGTGTATTATCATCTACACGGCATGTACTTTCACCCAGCTTGCAGCTGCTTCCACCACCTTACTATTTTCCTGCCGACTAACTACATGGTGTGTAAACACCCACTACACGACATGTAGTCAGTTTTTACACCCTTCGTCGCCGACATGGCTACACACCCTGTGTACTCATCCCACACGGCCAAAGTACACGACATGTGGAATAGTGTATGGTGTGTAGTTCTAAAATTTAGGATTTCCCCCCATTTTCCTTATTTTCTCAAAAACACTTAATGAAAATAGAAACACAAAAAGTCGTACCTCAAAAATAAGAACCCTGATCTTACAAACATCCCCCTTATAACAATTTGTCCCCAAATTACACTTCCAAGGGTGGTAAAGTTAAAGCTCAGAACAAATCTAGCCACTGAGCGCGTACATCTGTCTCCCACTCCCAGGTTTCATCTTGTACTCGGCCATGCTGCCATAGCACCCGTACAAGAGGAACTGACCATCCTCAGAGAACCTTCATGATCTTATCCACGATACGAATCAGATGCTATCGAATGGACGCATCGATCTGAAGCTCAACCTCCTTTAGAAAAAAAGATGTTAGATGGGTCTAAATGATATCGGCGCAACTGAGATACACTGAAGACATCGTGCATGGCTTAGTACCTCTATGGTAACTGCAACCGATAAGAAACCATCCCGACTCTCTCCAAAATCTCAAATGGTTACACATTCCTCGGGGAAAGTTTGCCCTATATCTGGATCCGCCTGTGTCGCAACCTCAGAAAAACATGCAAGAAAACCTAATCCCTGAAAACAAACACCGAAGGTCTTCTACGGAGATTAGTATAAGATTTCTGACAAGACTGCGTGGTATCCAACCTCTTCTGAATCAACTGGACCTGCTCTGAAGTCTCCTGCATGAGAGGTGGTCCCTGTAAAGTAGCCTCACCTGCCTCTAACCAGCACAAGTGGGATCATCATAGCCTACCATATAAATCCTCATATGGTTCCATATCTATAGTCACCTAAAAACTATTATTATAGGAAAACTCGACTAGGGGTACGTGTTTCTCCAAAAGCCCCCAATGTTTTAGGATGCATGCACACAGCATGTCCTCAAGCTCTTGTACTATATGCTCTGACTGGCCATCGGTCTGAGGGTGGTAAGATGTGCTCAAAAGCACCTGTGTACCCAGTGCCCTCCGAAAACTCTTCCAGAAATGAGATGTAAAACAGGAGTCCCTATCCGAAATGATAGAACAAGGAACCCCATGAAGATGTACAATCTCTCAGATATACAACTTCCCAAGCTCGTCAACACCGAAGGTCTCCTTGATCAGTAAAAAGTGATCTACCTTGGTGAGTCTGTGCACAACAACCCACACAGCATCATTACCTCGAGGTGACCTCGAAAATCTAGTCATGAAGTCCATCGCGACATCATCCCATTTCCACTCCGGGATGGATAACTGCTGTAATAGTACTGCTGGCCTCTGATGCTCCGCCTTTACCTGCTGAAAGGTGGAACACCTCATAACAAAACCAGATATCTCTCTCTTCATACCCAAACACCAGTACTGACATCTCAAGTCACGATACATCTTGGTATCTCTGGGATGAATTTCCCAAGCTGAAGCATGAGACTCCTGCATCAACTCCTCGCGTATATCCCCTAGAACCCATAATCATCCATGGAAACACAGAATTTCATCATCGCCTATCATCCAACTAGGAGGAGGGTCCTCACCTGCCACCACTCTCATAGAACTAGGCCCTCTGGATCAGATATTTGTGTCATACTTAATATATCCATAAGGGTAAAAGTCACAGCTATAGAAGAAAGATAGGCCTTCCCCTAACTTTCATTCCCCTCAAAATGTATCTATGAGAACGAAGCCATAAGCTTCCACTCACCACTGGCCTCCTGCACAGCCTGTATCGGAGTCCTCTTGCTCAGTACATCAGCTACTGCATTACCATTACCTGGTGAATAGGAAAGCTCAAAGTTGAAGTACTAAAGGTATTAGACCCACATTAGCTGTCTCAGATTCAAGTCATACTGAGTAAAGATATACTTGAGACTTTTTTGGTCAGTGAAAACCAAAAAATTCTCTCCCAATAGATAATGTATCCAACAACGCAATGAATGAACAATTACAGCTAACTCGAGATCATGCATTGGGTAATTCCTCTCAGGTGGCCCCAATTTCTGAGAACCGTACGCAACAACTGGATCGCCCTACATCATCACTACTCCCAGGCCAATACCTGATGCATCACAGTAAACTTTATAGATCTTCCCTAGCTCTGGGAGTATCAGGATTGGTCCTAATTTCAACCTTTCTTTCATGTCCCGAAAGGTTTTATTGCAAGCATTCAACCAAACCAACATCACTCCATTCGTAGTTAGACCCGTCAACAGTGCTGCTAAGTTGGAGAAGTCATGTATTAAAAGTCTATAGTAACCATCCAGCCCTAAGAAACATCGTATCTCAAACAAGTTCTTAGGATGATCCAGGAAAATACTACTATAACCTTCTCTGGGTCCATGGAAACTCCTGGCTCTAAGATGATATGACCCAATAATTGAATCTGGTCCATCCAAAAGTTGAACTTTGTGAGCTTAGCATATAGATGATGCTCACTCATTGTACTCAATAATATCTCAAGATGGGTTGCATGGTCGTGTCGAGTATGAGAGTACACCAAGATGGTGTCCATGAATACTACAAAAAAAGAGTCCAGATATGGATGGAACAAACGATTCATCATGTCCATGAAAACTGTTGGCGCGTTCGTGGGTGCGAACGACATAACCAAGTACTCGTACAAACCATATCTACTCCGAAAGGCTATAAGTGGTATTTCTAATGGTCTCACACGTAGCTGATGATATCTTGATCTAAAGTAAATATTAGAGTACACTCGTGCTCCATGAATTTGATCAAAAATATCATCAATACTTGGCAAGAGATATCTTTTCTTAACCATGAACTGGTTCAACATCCGATAATCCACACAAAATCTGAGGGCACTATCCGCCTTCTTCGGAAAAAGGACCGAATATCCCCAAGGATAAGTACTGGGTCAGATAAAACCCTTTGACTGTAACTCCTCTAACTGCCTCTTGAGCTCCTACAGCTCAGGTGTAGCCATCCTATATGGAGGAATGGAAACTGATGTAGCCCCTGGCACAAGATAAATAGGGAAATCCACCTATCGCTCTGGAGGTAGACCTAAAAAGTCATCTGGGAAGACATCCATGAAACAATCAACCACTGGAGGGAAATCCATCTGACAAGTCCCCTGATCATCCAGATATAAACTCCCAATCTGGGCTATGACTCCACCTCGCCCACGATGCTCTGGTCTAGCTCGACTCACCTGAACATCCCATTCACCCTTGTATAGAAACTCTCTACACTCTGGTAACATGAAACACACCACGCGACGATAGAAATCTGTAAAGGCATGGAAGGGAACCAACCAGTCTATCCCATGAATGACATCATAAGCTATCATCTCAAAGACATAGAGGTCCCATAGAATGTGACACTCACCAACTTCAAGGGGGAACTCAGTGCACTGACGCACACATGTCATTATCATTCCCAACAGGGTGTCTAGTGTCATAGAAATAGAAGAAGAAGAAGAAACACAGAGCCCAAGGCTCTCCACAATGGGCACAGATATGAAACTATGTGTAGAACCCATATTAAAAAGTTCTTAAGATAATACTGAAGCTACTAGAATAGTATATCTGACTATATAAGGTCCGTGATCATGTTTTTTTGGTCTACTGCACTGCATATTCCTGCCTAGTGCCACAACCCTGCGACACAGCCTGGCTACCCTGAGATGTCCTGCCCTCCTGCCTCTGAGATCCTGGTGTCTGGCTACCATGGCCACGACCACCATCCCTGCCTGTGCGCCCTAACGTATTCCAGTTTCCCGACTGGTAAGAAGCTGTTGGTCCTGCTCCTGCATGCAGAGACTACACAAAACCCCTCTCACTAGCCACTGGTGGAAACTCCCTACAAAATCACTGCATATAACCCATCTTGCCACAAGCTTGGAACTCCACTGGATCACGTGGACACTAGGGTCTCTTGTTCCCCTCTTTATCACACTCATAGCACCTGAACTGACCCCTGAAAGATCCTTCTTACTGGAACTACCACACTGAGAGAAGTTCATCTGTCTCTTCCTCTTATTAGTGGAAATAGTACAATAAATTGGTGATGTACCGCCCTGGCCCACACCACTAGCTTCCTGCAGGTTCCTCTCTATAATCAGTGCCTGGTTCATAATAGCTTGTACTGATGGAAACCTGAAAACATTCACCAGTGCTCGGATGTCATATTGAAGACCATCCTCAAAGCGTCTGGCTCTCAACGTCTGATCACCCAGCAGAACAGGAGGAAAACACTGATTCTCGGTTAAACGAGCAGAACAATCCATCACCGACAAAGTGCCCTGCTGTAGGTTCTTGAAATCTTGAGCTCAATCTTCCCTTAGTGTTTATGGGAAGATGAAATCATATATGACTACCTGAAAATCTTCCCACGCCACGTCCTTGTGATGATCTGACTGGGTGGTAACATCCCACTATATCATGGTGGAATCACTTAGAATATACGTCTCGATCTTGACCCTTTGCCCTGAAGGTGTCTCATGATGCTCGAAAATAGTCTGCGTATACCACATCCAAGACTCCGCAGCCTATGGTCCTCCATCCCCTGAAAGCGTAGGTGGATGCTGCTGCTTGAATATACATGTCAGCTCATCCATATATGTGGCATCCTGTGGTGCTCCCTGAAAGGTCAGCATGAACTGCATAAAGCCTTCACGGAACTGCACCTCCATGCCTGTGTCTGGTATAACAGGTGGCACGCATCTGGATCTGCTGGAGGATCCACTAGTAGCCCATGCCCAACCATCTCATGAGTATAATCATTGCCGCTCTCATGGTGAACAATGCATGGTCATCTCAGTGGCATGACTCTACAAAGTCAAACACACACATTAGATCAATATTATCAAGACTGAAAACGAAGGGACCATAAAGGGACCAAGAGGAAGAAGGCAATTTATGATTTTCAAAACAGGACTACACGTCGTGTATAATGACTACACGGAGTGTACCTGACTTCTATTCCCCTTCCCGAGTCCTTCTACATGGATATGCCACATGAATCCCATTGAACAAAACTACACGACGTGTATATAATCTACACGGTGTGTATGGTGTGATTTTCCAACATCTAGTGTCGTTTGTGACACGTACGACTACTCGGGTTGATACTACATGACGTGTTACACCCGCACATGGTGTGTACCCCACCCTATTTCCCAGCCACACGGTCAGGTCCACACGTTCTGTCCTCAGAGGAGACTACACGACGTGTCCCACAGGTACACGACGTGTATTAGACAAGCTTTTCTGACCCGTGTTGTTAGTTACATGGCCGAATACACGGCTCACACTCCACGGCGTGTTCTATAAACACATGGCGTGTACAAAAAAGGATTACACTGTCCTGTGTTGTTAGTTACACAGATGAGTCTATAGGTTATACTACACTGTGTGTTCCATACTGGACACGACATGTATCTCTTAAGGTCTCCTCCATCTATGTTGTTAGTTACCCGAGCGAACTCTGGGTCAACACTACATGGCGTGTACATCTGGTACGCGATGTGTTTTTCCCAAGTCATTCGCTTCCCCGTTTCCACGCACACACGGTCTCTGACACGGAAAGAAACTACATGGCTTGTAGTTATGGTACACGACATGTGCTCAAAAAGATTCCTTTTCTTCCCGAACAGAAAATCACACACGGCATGTGTCTGAGGATCTACATGGCGTGTAAACTCGGTTTTCCAGACAGTAAGCCTCTGAAACTACTCCAGATCCCAGAAAATTCAGAAAAACACCACCTAAGTGCCAAATTCAAATATGTGAGGGCCCATACTCACCTCAAATCAATGTTTGGAATCTTATATGTTTCATAACAAGATAAATAGTTAATGATCCACCAAATTCCGGTCATTGAGGGCCCATACTCCCCAAAAACACAAGTTTGGTGTCCATTATATAAATCGTATCACAAAAAAATACCCTATCACAAAGATAGTATTTATCAAAACAGCTATCACAACAGCATGATATTCTAGCACAAAAACTATCACAACATAATGCAATTTCTAATGCACCAACATGGCATGGAACTCTATGTGGAATGTGATTTATAGCATGTGAAAAAATGATGCATGAGACGTCATACCCTCATCTCATCATGTTGCATCTAAATAGAACCCATGGATAAATATAAACAGCACAATGATAAGTTTGTCAACCAATGATGAAATCAAATCAACTATAAAACGTGAAAAATTAGAAAAATTGCCAAAATATGAGGTAAACTAGATTTTCCCTATACATGGGTTAGCTACGCTCGTGCATAGATTATTACCAAATACCATTTCTGTCCTATCCCTGACTAAGGCTCCAAATAGTAAGTCAAAGAAAATAACACCTTTGATACCACTTTATAACGTCCCAGATCTGGGTGCCACTCAACGGGTACCCCGAACCCGGTTGATCACATGACCTCAAGAATATTTCCCCAAACATCAGATGTTTTCGACTAGCAGCGAGGGCCCAGGTCTGATAGTGGGGAAACTGTGCCCTCATTTGTCAAAGTGTAGCATATCGGAATAAAATAAATAGCATACAACAACAACAGAAGTCATAAACCATACACAATTTTACATGATCAAATGCAGAAAAGAAAACCAACAATCATATATATATATATATTTATATAATGATGTAACATGCCTCAAGTTCTAAGAAAACAGCCAGAACATGTTACACAACAATATAGTACAGTACAGTACATAGTGCATCATAACAAAACAAAACAGCCGTTAGCATCTTGAGCCTAAGCCTGGTCCCATGCTCCCCTACTCCTCAGTAGCAATCATATACCTGTATAGGGACCCTTTCCCTTATCCACATCTGCAGAAATGTAATCTGTTTGGGCCAAAGACATGACCCAAACAGGGTGTGAGAAATAAATCTCAGTAGGCACCCACCAATGGCCCGTGCCCAACTGTCTGAAAATATGCAACAACTATGTGAATTAGAAAAATACAAAAAACTAAGCAGTATTCAAAAGTAACTAACTTTTCCAATTATATTTCCATTTTATTATTCATTTAATCATACATTGTAGAGAAACCACCCCAGTGGATTTCTATGTAAAAAGTCAGTTAGTGTCCTCAGACATGAAAACTCGTACCCTCAGGTAAACACATACGTAACCCATAGGTAATTTCCCACATGAATAATAGATATTACCCTCAGGTGTACAAAGTGTCGCCCTTTTGACCAGAGTCTATTCCCTATAGGCACTGAAGATGTTTCCCTCAGGCTAAAAGATGCACTGTCCTCAGGCTAAGTAAAACAATGCCCTCGGGATAAACATGCAACCGGGCCATGCCCAACATATAACAAGCAATTCACATAAAATTCCTCTCAAGGAAAAAGTAGTTCACAAAATAAACATGGCATACCCTTGGGTAACCTTGCCAAACGACGAAACAGAGGAACGCTCCCCAAGGGTGGTCCTGGATCCAAGTAGCGTTCCCAAACAACTATTTATTATCACATTTAATTACATTAAAAATTCTAGGTATTTAAAACAGAAAAGGCCTCAGCCACACAACACCCCAACATGGGTTCATAGCACAAAAATACACAAAACACACAGTTGTTGTAAATTTAACACCAAGCCACCTACATTAAATGCCCCTGATCAGTATACTCGAACAACGATCCACGAATCAATCCAGAACGAGGTAGATCTGAGGTGAATGAAAATCGTGCTCAATATTAAATAACTTCTTTTAGAAGAATAATTGGCAAGAACTACCCATGGAGAAGTGAGGGCTTACCTGTGCGGTTCCAACTTGATTGATGGAAGCTAGATATGATTCAAGGTTCTCGATTGGTTGATCCAAAATGATTCAGCAGTCCTCCCGAGCTCCCCTCAGGTTCTAAGCCAATACCATGAACATGGTTGGATACTGCCCATTTTAAGGGGAAAAAAACAAAGTACACAGCGTGAATTTTTGACTACATGGTGTGTACTTCCGTCATTTAACAGTTCCTCTCGTGGAAACTCCAAATCGTTCATCCATTGACATGAGTACACGGCGTGTATTCTCGACAACAGGGCATGTACTGTCACCCAGCTACAACTGCTTCCACGGCCTTACTATTTTCTTGCTGACTGATTACACATCGTGTAAACACCCACTACACGGCGTGTAGTCAGTTTTTACACCCTTTGTCACTGACAAGGCTACACACCTAGTGTAATCATCCCACATGGAAAATGTACATGGTGTGTGGAATAGTACACAGCGTGTAGTTCCAAAATTTTGGATTTTCCCCATTTTTCTTTTTTTCTCAAAAATAGTTAAGGAAAAGAGAAATGGAGAAACCTGTACCTCCAAAATAAGAACCACGTTCTTACACAGATGGGAAGAAACATAAAGAAATTTAATTTTTCAATGATTTTTATGCGACCAATGTACCATCACCAGGAAGGGTTTGCGAAACCCCTGAACCGCAAACCATCAGTACATAGAAGGACCCGTGAGGAGCTTGCCCGAAGATCGATGGATAACAAACCCATGAACCCACAAACCACATTGCTAGAAAAATAAATGCTCGAATTCTATTCTCATAACATTCCAAGAACTCAGTAGTTAATTGAAGAAGAATATCTGAAGGGTTACACAAATCATGACTCTCAAACTACATCCTTCGCAAACCCCATTTGACCGAGTCTTTAAAGGGGTGAGATATATGTTAATGGGCTTCGGTAATTGGTGTTGCATGCCAATAGATAAGTTTCCCCAATGCTCTATAAAAGGATCACAGAATGAATTTAAAATTGATGGATGAAAAAATTATGGAGTAGACCCCATAGGTTGGAAGGATGAATTCTGAGAGGAATAAGACTTTGGTATTGAATCATCGATCATGTAAAAATCGTGAACCTTGTTTTCATGGGTATAACTACCTGCAAATAATAATAATAAAGAACCTAATAATAATGGGAAATTTTTATACCTAATTGGTGGACATTCCTCACTAATAAACTCCCTACAGGTGACAGTTTCATGGACCCCCATCAATATATTGTTTGACATAGTGTATCACTATATGGATTGATCCTCGTGTAACATTCTGCATCAGTACGCAGATGGATCCCAAAGTGTCATGGTGGAACACAACTAGGACCATGTACCACTGTGGTGCATGGTGGCCCAATCCAAATCTCGTGTACAACCTTTCCATGTAGATGCCTATTCTACCTTTATACAAATATGGAATGCCGAGCACCCCCCATCCCCGCGTTAGAAAATAGTACACAGAATGGGGTGTCCTAATGTATCCTTCCCTCTAGCACCAATTTTTTCCACCCATTATCATATAGTCCTCCATATCCACTTCGTGAACCATTCCCATGACATCTGGCCAAAGCCTCCCCTATATCCATCAGACCTGTATGATTAGATAATCGGGGGCATCAGCGCGCCCCTTTGAGTCTGCATACCCATGGAAAGCAAAGTCAAAAAATATCTCACCCAAATTGTTTGGACTCTCAGGATGTTTTTAAGTCTACATTCCCATAGTACCCCAAATTCTAACCAGGGGATACTAACGTTTACCTACTTGTTCTAGTGATTAAGGGTGATAAATTTATTTTCTATTCAATGAGGAATGGTGATCCATCAAAAGAATCATATTCATTCCTCCTTTTGACATGAGGAGACATTCCCCCTTTCCCCAAACACGATCTGGGGAACTCCCAATGAGATAGTCCCTAACCATTCAAGGTCCAAGTTTGATGACCCATAATGACATCCCACATTAAAGGGTTAATTTCTCATCACCCTCTCCCACCATCTCCTTGGCCTCTTCCCCCATAGGACCTCCCTTCCCATCAGCGGAAAATGAGCTGTGTGGTTTGTTGGAACTATTATATCCTCTTGTTTCTCATAATTATTTTGACTCACGTGGGTGTAGATATTTGTGATGATCAAAATATCCACACAACCAGCCCATCATGAATTACAAAAACCCTTATTCCTGGTCAAACTCATATGGATAGGATATTTACATGGTGGCACAAGTTCAAAAGGAGTTCCTTTACAAAATGGATCGCACAATCTTGTCTCATCAAATAGGTAGCTCACATGCATAATCCAAATGTTTTCGAAACTAAATGGTATTTGATTCCTCTCTTGAGTAATAATATGAATCCCATCGTATGGGTCAAATGCCAACATAAATCCATCTTTTGTCCCCTAGACGATGATAAACTCTTGAGTTCCTTATTGTATGGATTAAGTCATCACTGCCTTTTTAGAATCAAATTAATGTATGCCAATAATGATACTATAAACTAGGGGTATCCCATGGATACACTATTTGGGAATGAACCAAAGATTCAAGAACATATGAAAATATCGTGAATCTATAATAGAGTCTTGGGATACACAATAATTCCCCCAAAAGGATGAGATGTGATCCACCTCCCATACTCTCGACCAATGGAGTCCTTAAGTGTCATTGGCCAAATCATCATCCATTGAGTGCCAGTATTTGGAAATAATGTCTATGAATCACAGATACCATGGTTTTTGGGTGTTTCTGGCTACACGAATAAACCCACTAAAGACCATCCAAGGAACACATATCCTATGAGGACTGATTTTAGAAATTATTAACCCCGTGAAATCACATGATGGGACCATTTGACTATGTAACCACCATTTTAATATAGAATGGATAAACATACGAGTGCCTGCAGGGTCAATACAATCCCTCTTAAAGGATAGTGAAGCAGATCATGTCAGAACAAATATAAAAATTGGAAAGTCTCTATAATAACAAAATAATGCTCATCACCCGACATACCATTAATCAAATTTTTTTTTCTAAATTTAGAATTAACTACATCAGAGGAATAAACAAAAATGGTGAACATGAAGTGAATCGTTAAGCCAGGTGGTCGTTTTATCCCACTCAATCCCCATCACCTCAGAAAACAAATGACAAGGGGGTCAAACTGAATCTTCCAATATGCATGTGTTCAAGAGATGGTACTTTCACAATGTTTTGTTGTCCTTATATAATATATATATATATATACATATAGATGGTCTCCATCAAAAGACATCTGATCCAAATTAAATCCTAACTACCACTGCATGAATGCACCTTAGCGACCCATAGGCCGCTATGGCCTCAATAGAGTGCATGACCACCACTAAAACCCATCATCTTCAACCCTAGGTATCCAACACGTTGATCATATAGTAAAATAAAAATGATACTCTAGTCATAGTGGTGGCCAAAATACAAGCCCTCATGTCTATAAAATCTCACCAGCTGCCTCCTCAACTGCATCTGGTGCCCTAGTATGAGGCGGCCCTAGTGTTCGTCTTGAATTATTTTGGGTCCTTATCTATATAACATGACAAAGTGTACCTACCTTTTCTCAAGGAGGTAGATTATGTCGATGTTGATGAATTAATCTAAACTAAACAAGGGTATTCCACATCTGACCCTTCCAGAGAGCATCCCTGCCAACACTAGGTGTCATAGTCTCCTCACTATGATGAAGACCTTTAGTTGAAAGGACCTACTAATGTCCAGATGTCTAGATCCCCTTGGCCTACACATCAAGGGTATAAAGGATATAATTTAAAACATACTATCACCATGGTTCATATGTATCAACTCTACTAAACAAACATGGTAGCATTCCACAGGCATACATACAACTCTACCCCTTCCACTCAAGCCCACCACAATAACATGGTGACAAAATATGAGCTCATGCACATTCTTTCCAGTGCTCACCTGTCCCTCTATACTGATATAGTGGATATTTATAGGAATATACATATATATTCTGATGTACAAGAAGCCCATAATCCAAATAGGACTTAAATTAGCTATAGACTGGCACAAATACTTATTGATGTGTATCAAGCCCGTTATCCAAATAGGAAGTCTATCAAACATGAGTAAGGTCAAATTCATGCAGATGCATACAAATACCATTAGAAAAATACAATGACAACTGATTAGTAGAAAATTCCCCCTCATGAATATGAGGTCCAACAGTAAAATATGGTAGCAACCAAAGAAGAAAACCAAAGATAGACTTGTTCCTCTATCCCGACATAGGAGAATTGATAGTTTCCAATTTAACCCATGGAGGAATGGAGGAGGCACAATCTCTTACTCCAAAATTAGAATGGCCATTCATAATTATTAAATATAATGTATTATCTCAACACATCTTTGAAATTATGGATGATCAGACGTCTATTCCAGACCATATCCTCCAAACATGTAAAGATATAATTTCATCTATTGTGGTGAGAAACTAGGCACACGACCCTGTTTCCTCTTGAAGAATTACTTAATTGTAAAATGGGTCAGTCCCTGAGAAGTAGTTATGCATCCCTGATCCAATGCTGGATGGTTGACGAAAATATCATGTAATACACAAAGAACAATATTTCTATCAAATAACTATTTCATCTAGGGGAGACCGATCCAACGTGGTGGCTGCTCTAGGGATGGCATATATCCCTTCCAAAACTCAAGATATCTTTTGGTGTATCCTGGATACATTATAGGACCCATGAAAATAGAGACCCATATATTACGGATGATACCAACAGAATGTGGCCCTGGTAACCTTCAAGAGAGTTCCCAAATATGATTGGCTCCAAAGGATTTGGGAAAATGAAGAACACATACATAATCCTGCTCTGCTGGGTGCTTGAGTTCTTAATTCCCTTGAACATATATCAATAAATGATCAAGAACCTATCAGTGCATTAACACATTATGGATTTGGTGGTAGCAAATGAAAAGGCCCACTTTTCAATGATTCTACAAGAATCTATGAATGTCCTCCATAGAAAAAACACATGGGCATACTCCGAGGTCTCGGAATGATCAATAAGGAGAGCCTATATCCTAATTTGTGTCTGGGTACCCCGAATCATGACCTGTACATCAGATATATTGATTGTCCTCCCCCTGATTGTTTTTCATTGATGGTCTTTCCCATTGTCTACACAATAGATAAGCTTCTTTCTACAGTCTGACGTTGAGTACTAATTGTAATCCTTTCCATGCTGATAGTAATTGTGACCCACATACAAAGGAATTTGTTGTGAAGGCCCTCCCAATGTAACATCATGCATCAAGAAGGTTCTCCCCACATTGTAGTACATCCTGAAGGCCCTCATTGGGATTTTCACTGCCAAAATTCTCCCTACAACTAGAGATGATGTTGTGATAATAATCCACACCATTATAGCTGTCATTGAGAAAGTTCTCCCCTCAGTGACATCCTATAACATGAAGGTCCTCCCCTCGATGTAGCCCAATCTAAAGGTCATCCCTATGGTATACAACGTAGGGACAGTACCTGCGGTCGGGAAGCAAGTGGTAATGGTATCCCTCACCATCATGTAACTGATTTCAAAGGTCCTACCCATAATGGAAATTCATACTGGCAAGAAGGACCTCCAAATACCGAGACATATATGAGAATTCCATCTTATGCTGAGGCACTCAGAGTGATAGAGTTAGGCTTATCATACACCTTGTCTATCATGAGTCATATCCTTTCTCAATTAGAGGATGGTTCAGGTCCATGCTCATCTTCTGAGCCACCCCACACCATTCACATATCAATGAGGCTCCCACCATATCATATGCGTAGAATGAAATTATTAATAAGTATTCAAGTATGGCATATCAAGTAGAGTAGTCCCAGGAAGAACAATATTAGGATATTTAGATCGTGATAAGACTATTGTCTAATAATAATATACTCGTGATGTATTGGCCTACGACCACTTCTCACTAAGACATACCAAGTGAGTGGACTAATGATTGTATGCATGACATTATACTCAATATCTAATGCCTTTATGGGATGAATTACACAACTAGTGGAGGGGCCAAAAAATATGTGGTTGATGGAAATATTGTCTGCATAATGAATAAAAGGATTGATTCTAGTGATGTCTCAGGATTGTACTCCTAATTCAAATGGGTTCCCATGGAAACTTGGTATGGGTGCATTGGATATTGTGGGTCCTCGGGTGGTGGAGTCCATCTAGAATTTATTCATTGGTGGCACCCTCAACAAATGCATTCCCACTTCTAGTGTTTTCCTTATCCCTAAAATCAAATATCCCTCTAGCATCAATTACTATAGGCCTATTTCCATGTGTAATGTGTCCTACATGATCTAGGCTAGGAAAATATTGTGAAGGATTAGTAGTGTGATTCCAAGGCTAGTTGCAATTGAGAAGCATGGTTCTGTCCAAGGTAGGAGCATCCAAGGGGTGGTGAGCAGTGCAAATGAGTTGTTCAAGGACATGAACAAGAATGAAATGGGATAAAATGACATCTTTCAGGGGTATATGGGAACGTCATATGATACTGTCGAATTGGGCTTCATTATTCATGTGATGAGGATGCTAGGCTTCGAGGAATGGTTTTGTGATCTATGTTTTAGGTTCTAATCTTCCCCTAGTAAGTAAATTTATATTATGGGGAAGTTTTTTGGATTCATTATGATGGTTTGTTGTGTTTGAAAAGGTGATACCTTGTCACCTATCCTCTTTATTCTTTCCCAAGATTCACTCTCCCAGTACTTACATAGAGGGCTGTAAGAGGGTAGATTTATAGCTTTTAATTCTCATGGTGGCTCAAAAGGTATTTCTCAGTTCATGTTCACTAAAGTAAACTGAATGTTTTTAGATTACCATCCTCTTATGAATTTCATGTTTACTATCCCCTTGGGAATTTCAAAATAATCACAAACCATTTCTAAATTTTCCTACATTGTTGTGTTACTTCTAATTTAGAAGATGAAATTTCATGAATTGATGTGATGCTCCCCACCATTGTAGTTTCATAGTCCCTGTATAATGGAAAAATGAATCTCATCCCACTAAAAATTCTCCATTTCATGTTTCCTAGTCAGGATTCAAGTATCACTGAGATGGGGAGGGGTGAAAAACTAATATATTTTTATTTTATGTTTCCTTACGTATGAAATAACCTTCACCTCCTATTAAATATTTCATTCTATGATGAACACAATTCAAAAAATCATTTATATGGAAGAAGAAATTACAAGGTTTACTACTCAATAAGTGTATCTAAGTCCTTGGAATGGTTTGGACACAATCCAACACCACACAATCTAGTAGAAAAAAAATCCTTTTATGTGGAACACGAAGAGTTGGATGTGGCGTTACACTAATATAGAATTATGAAAACAATCTACTAGTGCAAGTTATCTCTCTTTTCACCAACAGATTAAAACAATGTTTTAGTGATTATTGACAAACATTCACAAATTTGGACACACAAAACTATTATTCTGTTTCCTACATAGAAGATGGTAGGATCAGCTTTTCAAGAAAAAACATCATGAATAAAACTGTAATATTTTGAAAAACAATTGTGTTCCTTTCACACAAACTCTTCACTTTGCATGAAACCTTTTACTTTGTCATTGAAATCAAACTTGTGTGACACTTTAAACATTCATCAAACATTCTACAAAGGCAAAACTCCCTTATTTCATGTCAATCCCATCTTTCATGTCACTCTTACGTGAGACTCTATATTTTCACACAACTCCCTTTATGTGCACAACTCACTACATCCATGATTCCATGAATAGATTTTCACTAGGTGTTGTGCATACACATATGGGCGTGTTAGCCTCCTATTTATAGATATTTCTGATCATACACACAACTTCCTGAATCTTTTCCCTGATTGTGAAAGTTCCATTAGTGTAATTCTACGTTGATCAAGCTCATCAAACTAACCCCTCCACCCAACTCCATAACTTTCTCACACTTCGTTTCTTTTTCCATATTTTGATATAATGATCTTGAAATACTACATGCACACACCGTTTTATAAATCCTTAACAATTTTCTGAAACTTCATTTCTAAAAAACACTTTTCTCCTTTCTCTAATATTTGGAACAAAAATATTGGAAAATATTGGAAAACATAACCACCATTAAAATACAATTCAGTAAGAACACCAATTCTACTTTTCAATCATAAGCCTTTTTCAAAAAAAATAGTTACTTTTATACCAAACATTATCTGTTGTGATATATAGTTTTTGATTTATCATCATTAGCATCATCGTATTTTTACAAGAATGTATTGAAACTTCCCTCTCATTAAACAATATTTTTTTCCAATCAAACCTGAATATGATTAGGAACAAATTTTCCTCAATTCCTTCATAAGGTTTGTTTCAAAAGATCTCCAAACTAATTTCGATATTTGTGGAATATCAATCCTCAATGAATCTTTATATTTTGAAATGACATTTAAAAAGGGAATTGATTTAACTTTTTTGACAATAAATTACCACACTATTCAAAAACAATATTTTCTTACATCCAAAAACCTTATAAAACTATCTTTGTCCCAACACCACTGACCACTAAACATGAATTGTTGATGGTTCTATCACAATTTTATCATTTCATCATTCAAAAGGGAGAAAACTAGCCACATAAAATAATTATTTATCAAAATTCTCTAAAGGTACATGTGACACTTATACTAAGTTACATCCACACATGTCGTAACGTGAGCCGTAAAATCAAAAACCAACTATCCCACATACTACACAAATATTTTCGATAAAATTGAAGCATACTTGATACTATTCCTAATATTATCATCCCTATGGATCATTGTATATGATGGGCAGTAAGAAAATCCCAGAGTCATAATATCGCATATAACAGTGAAATATTCTCAGGATAAATCGAGTCACCCAACAATAAAAAATTGAAAATGAGTTACACAACCTACAAAGAGGATGGCTATGCCCTAGGCATGTCTAGACCACTATCACTGATAATTACATGATTTTTCATTTGTAATATGTTATAAAGGATATGATGACTTCTTATCAAACCCAAGAATCATTTAAAAAATCAATGAGTACTACTCGAGACAAGCAATTATATAATGAAAACACACATCTGAAATGGTTTGTACGAATTAAGAAAGGACATAATTTTGTGAGTGCATCACCTAACTCTGGCTATACCATTACAAAATCATGATGAATTAACCCTATAAATTGGTTGTTAATGATTATTTTCTAGGAATAAAGGCTTATCATTTACGGTATAATAATCATAAATTAAACACTCACATTCCTATTCTATTGAAAACTGGGGGAAATAATTAAACATACCTTACATGGGTTTTAAATATAATAACACATATACATGTTTTATTTGAGATGATTTATATTATTATATTTGGGTATTTATCATATTAAATTCTTGACTTCATGTTGTCAATAATTAGTCAATAAAATCATCAATACCAGATAATTTATTCAAATAAAGACTCATGGAACACCAATAAGTTTTATAAATTTTCATTTAAATATTGAAACTTAACTAACATCAGTTCATAATTAGTAAATTTATCTCATTAAGCCATTTTAGCCTTTTAATTTATCCCGAGGGATTTTCACAATTTGTATTTTTTATAAAATATTTCACTTCCAATCTATATTTTAAAACAACCTTTATATTATAATTGGAATTATAATTAATAGAGGCCTAAAAAATAATTAATCTCTAAAAAAATATGTATTCATTAATTAGATTGGGGATGTGTCATGTTAGACGGAACCAAACATCTAAATGTAACACCATATATGGGGTTCTGGACACGTTAAATGACCATCACATTATAGAAGAAGTATTCCCCCATGTTGTTCAGAACTACGGAATAAATTATAAGGCAACCTACAAGGGTTTCTTTTAACTAATCAATATTTATCTAAGTGAAACTATTTTTTATTAAGAAATTAGGATGTTTTAAACCCACTTTATTGGATTTTCTAATAAAAACAGGCACCATAATAAACATAATTTTGTCGAATCTAGTCTATCATATAAGATACATGCACCAACTAACCTAGATGGGTCCTGTTGTGTAGTATGATATTTAGTAATGCAGGTCATCCTTCCAAATTCATAAAGATACAATTGTTTATAAGGGAAACAAATTATTTTTAAATTGAAATTTAATATAATCTATAATTATAATTTTTTTCAAGGTATATCATTGTTATAAATGATATTTTGATTATATTGGTAACCATTTTCCAATTTATAATACACAAATACAGTTTATAAATTGAATATTAGTTCACATATAAACAAAAAAATTAGGTTTATGACATGAAACCAATGGTACATGGATAAATCATGTCAGTATTGAATATTTATCATTTCATCATCAATATATGTGGTAAAACCCCATTTTGGTTAACTATGAATCTTTAAAAATGAATTGTATATTATAATTGTAATGTGGCATGACATAACATGACATAAATACATGTAACATGAAAAATATTTAACTAATAATGGTAATCCACTTCATAATAAAGAAACCATATATGTAAGATGTATAGTAAAATTTCTATAAAAAAGGTTTATAGAATATATCTTCTGTTAAAAAACACAAGGAATATATTATAAGTACAATTAATCAAACATGGAATGGAGTATGTATGGAATATGAATATCTACGTTACTAGAATGATGTTTGAATTATAATTCCATGACATAACAATAAAAGTTTAAAACAAAATAAATACAATAAATCCGTAATAAAATGATGGGATTATAATCACTCTAGGTGATCAAATAAATTATTGTAATATATAACATCATGAAAAAAATCACATCCTTGGCCATGTGGACTTTTCCCCATTTGTGGTGTGATTAATCAAAGGCATATATATTTACCATTCTCCAAATAATTTCTATTCACATTTAGATGAAAAAACAGTAATAAATATGAAGATAAATAGCCTCTAATACCACATTCTATCATCCAATCCCAAGATCCAATAGAACTGTTTACTGAGACGGCCAGTCCCATGTCCTCAAGAACACCTACCCATCTCCCAAAGGTTACTAACTAACTATGATGGTCTAATGTTGGTATGGATTGGGAAACTATACCATCATGATCAATTTTTCTTATTGGTGTAATATATGGGTAATAAATCAACCAATATTAGAATAAGTATAAATAAATCTATATCACCGAAAGATAAATATAATAGATGAAAAAATATCCATATGAGATATTCACTGATTCATGTGTGTCCATGTGATGCTATAAAATCTAAACCATGAATCATATAGAAGGTAGATGTGATAAATTACAATAATAATGAAAAAAATACTCCCCAAGAGTGATCTGCATGGGATTCTGGAGTACTATCTTAGTCATGATCTCTTAAACTACCATGTGACATGCACAACAAAAGAAAAAATCCATGGACTTTTGAACATGATGTCATCTTGGGTACCCCAGTTCAATGGTGTCCCAATAAGGGTGTGATATATAATCAATATCCCCCAAAAATGGTTTCTAAAGCATAATATTGTATGATGATATAATTTAAAAAAAATGTGAATACACAATAAATAAACAATAAATGAATAAATTATTTACACAAGTTGGGCATTAGATCCTAAGGGGAATATTATTGACCATTGCATGTTTGTCATAATTTATATGTATTGGATCTAAGATCAACCAGTGAATATAAAATCTATACATATATTTACAAAGAATATAAACTAGGGAACATAATTGATAATTTCATAATGGCCAAATATATAGATGGATTGGACCCAATCATGTTAATTGTTAGGTGGGTGCATCCATTAATTTATTAAAATATCATTTAATATATCATGAACATGGGGAATGATTGTTAAAAATAAATGGCTTGTTGAGAATATCTATAGATATATATAAATAGGATTATTGAGTATTACAATAGGATCACTATAATTACCCATCTTCATAATATTTCATCCTAGGAAAAACCAAAATGTGTAATCCCAAGTATCACTCCCAATATAATATAATCTCCTAACCCACTAGGCCCATACCATATCTCACATATAGGGGGCCTAATATCACTTATTTCATGGTGTAACCTTTTTTATCATTCAATTCAAATGGTATCTCCCCTAGGGTACTAGCAATGTTCATAGGGATAATAATCTGAATTAGACAATGTGGCCTTCCATGGTATTCTGTAATGAGGAAGCACATGTATCACTCAATGAATAACAATAATCAGTAATCCTATGATCCCATCCCAAGCATTCCATAAAAGAGGAACCAATGTTACTCCTGGAAAATAAACATTTAAACATCCCATGAGCTCATCCCCATAATTAGTACCTGTGAATCCATGTATATTTCATGTGTAAATAATTCATTACAATCAATATAAAATAATTTCTATGTACTATGTATGTCATTTATCGCTATTAAAAATTAAAAATGTCAACCATTCACATTAATCATATTAACTATAACATAAAATTACACATAGTTAACCATTAAATTCATCACTGTTCATACATAATTATTTATTTTTAAACATTTTTTGTGAGAAGACATCAATCCTTATATGGTTGTTTTATTATAATGAGGTGGTACGAATATCATGACATGGAATAAAAAATTTTGTTTTTTTAAACATATATTAAGATAAAATTTATCAAACACACCTCAAAGTAGATTGATAGGACTTTCTAAGGCTTTATAATTATGTGTATCCAAACAGCACCATACATGGGTGATTTAGATTCATTATGGGGATTGTTGGTTGTGGAGTAAAAGTAACACAATCCATGGGGATGGTTTAGTTTTCTATAAAAAACATTCAATAGTATAAATCGAAGAACAATGGTCTCTAATATATGTCTTATGTTTTACATGTTTAATTAATATTATAGAGGCATCTCAAGAAAATGATGGATTGTGACAAGACAATGTAAATTATAAATTAAAAACACATTAGGGTAAAAATATATAGACCACCTACCTCAAACATGGTATTCTCAATTCATATAATATCAATATTTTAATCATGTCACTATGAGATTAATGCAATAAATTAACAACTGAAATAAAAAATTTGTGAAATTGATTGCACCATGATAGAATTAATGATGGAGAGTGAAAACGACAATGGAGAAATGTGGAGTCATGGACTCATATAGGGGATTATAATGTGAAAAAGATAATTGAAATGGTGTCTTAATATTGGAAAAAACACCATAGAAGGAGGATAATATAAGGGATACCTTGAAGGAAATGTTGTGTGTGAGTATAAGAAACAAAATTTTTGATATTTGATTAATGAAATAAGGGGAATGAATGGGAATTTCACCTTCATTTAATGAGGTTAGGGGTTTGGCCTAATGGTTTGCCAAATCATACACCAATCATTATTAGATTTTATCTATATATTGATCTCACATGATTAATGTTCACTACATTGGAAACAATTAACTAAATATATAATTATACACTATTATAGAACATAGAGAAATTTCATGGAAATGTTTCTCCTCCCACATTATTAGAAAAATCTATGCACCATTACCATTTTTTACAGGACATGAGTTTCCATGGAATGATGCTCTCGATTCTCAATGTGACACTTGAGGAACCTATATAGTCATTAAGAATTTATGTAAACAATATTAAGTGTTACAAGACAATATATATAGTCCTAAATTTTGGATTACAATTCAGTCCATCCTCCAATCTAAAAAGATCAAATTTCATTGTAATTTTTTCCTCCTCTAACACATTAGATTTTACACAGCAATTTTGTATATGATGGTATATGAAATTTAAATAACATCATTATATATTATTTTATTTAACCATTCTTATTTTTAGATATCATTAACCCTATGTTCTCATGACTTCGTGAAACAGATTGGATGTTTTAACACAATTTGATATCCATGAGTTTTCTATGTGAAACAATTATTTTTTATAATATGATGTTAATTTTTGAGGCCATTTAATGATATCCCATTGAAAAGGGTAATAAAAAAAATAATTATGAAATATAAAATTTATTTCATGGAGTATCAGGATTTTTTGTAGATATATATGAAGTTCGATAATTATTATGGTATAAAGATAGTACATGTGTTTACCATGTGACAATAATTTCACAATTGTGAGTCATCATAGTACTTATAAGAATATAGATTTACCAAATGGTTATAAATATTGGTTTTATGTGATATAAAACTTATTACCATCTGATGATAATGGTAGAAGATACACCAATCATTATGTATTGAATGAGAGGTGAGTATCTGAGGAAGTATTTATCCAACTGATAGTGAATGATCATGTATTATGATGGGGTGAATATAATATATATAGATCATGGTGTGGTAGAGTTCAATTCACATAAATTACATAATCATTATAGAGGAATGTGATAAGAGTGTGCTGGGGAATAAAGATCATGGTGAATGTGGTTTGTATACATAATGATTTGGTGATTAAATATATGAAATAGAGACAACATAATATTTAGCACTGCGGGATTATGAGTGGAAAAAATTAATTCAATTGATTAGTATGTAATAATCACATGGATAATATCATATAAATATAATTTTACCTTATTAGAAAATGTCTTTATTTCTAGAGAGACCATTTTGATTTTAAAATTTCATTCAATCCATCATGAGTCTCGAGTACTATGATTATAATTACACTATGAGATATTATATATTATTCGCATGTGGTATTAGTACATAAGGAATAATATCTAAAAATATGTTTACACCATACATTTCAAACACAAGAATTTGGTTGTTAAATATTTACAAGAGTGGCATCAAACATAATTCATCATGTTGTCTCAGTTATAAAATGTTGAGTTCATGCAATAATGATTAATCCTCAGAATATGTTAATTTTGTGTATTTCATTGTAATATTATACATTCATGATGAATTTATTGTTCAAAAACAATCACATAGAAATAGATTAATATGAAAAATATATTGAATTCAGAATAACATTTCACTAGGATACATTCATGTTCGATAATTAAATGAGCCAAGAATATTGAGATTATGTAGAGATTGGAGGAGTAAATAAAAATAGATAGTCATAAATTTAAAAGGACTAATAGATATATCCATCAATATATAAATAAGAAAACAAGATCTTTTATAATTATTGGGAGAGATAATTCTTAGTAGAATAGACAAAATAAAGATATAGAAATATATACTTATGATTTTACATCGATTTAGAAGATGATTTTTTGTGTCTCATATTATAAATATCCATGGCCATAGATCATGATTGGGGTTTATATCCATATATGGATATATTTTCTGGTTTTAATGTATATCCAATATTGGGATGATTGTAATTTTGGTGTATAACCAGTTTCATTGACCACCTAGGAATATAGTATAAATTTTGTAAACTATTAACATAACCTATTGCAATAAGGGGTTTCCCTTTAACTCCCACACATTTAATCAACGTGTGTTGTTCGGAGCTTATTTTGATTACATATACGGTGATTATTAGTGATTAAAAATGAACGATTGATCTTTAACTCATCATATAATAGATTTAACCTCTCCCCATATTACTGATCATTGCATATCTAGGCATTACAATTAAAATTAGAGTGATGATATACATTGGGTTTTCCATTTTGTTAATTAGAATAGATAACATGAGATATGTGAATATTATGGGTCTTACCTAGTTTAATGTATGTAATTATAATAGTTGTAATAATTGGATTTTAACCATTATAAACACACTTTAACAAGATATTTATGCTATTATTTTTTGATATTTTGACTGTTTCTATGTAATCATAAATGAAAAACACTTAAAAGTGAAACTTGTAAAAATATTTTAGGGATTAAAATTAAATTTTTATGTATCATTTAGTGATTTTCTACACATTTTCCATGGGTTGAAATACTAAATAAAATTTTATAATTTCATGTGATGATAAGAGATTTTAACATTATAATTAATCCTATTTTATGCCTCCCTAATATAATTGTTCCCATGGATTCATTTTTGGTGGATAAAGAATATTGTTTTCCAAAAAAATATCATAATACTCTTATAGTAATCGAAATTGGAAAGGAAACAATATTCTATAATAATGTGATGTTGAATAAGAAATATGAGGCCATGAAAAATTGAATAGTCATACATGAAAATGTTTAATAGTCATGATATTCTGATGAGTATGATATTTGTTAAAACTTATATATTATTACTTTTAATATATGAATTATTTTACAAAAATTATTGTGTAATGAAAATTCAATTAATCACTAATGTGTGTAAATTTTGATAACACAATAAACTATTTGATTTAATTGCCAATTTTAGAGGATATATGTATTGTGTCAGATTCAATAAGAAATATGTCTCTAGAATAGAAAAAATAAAAAGAACGGTAATTGGATCTCTAGTGACTAGAAGTGAAATTTGATGACATTGTTTGAGAATATAAATTCCTAATAATGTATCTTTTTAGAAGATAAACAATTCATAAAAAAGATTAAAAAAATTATTCATTCTTTTAGAATAGATAATGATATAGAAAACATGATATATTTTAAAAGTTTGTTGAATGAAAAATAAGAATAATCTATTCTAAAAAGTATAAAATTCATCAAACAAAATGAAAAAATAACAATGAAGAAAATTAAATTTTCTTCTGATATGAAGTAGTGTGGTAGAAAGTTAAATATTATCAAAATGAGGGTTTTGAGAATATATTTAAGGTGGTTGATATTGGTAATATATTAATTGATTTTATGAAGAAACTATATAAAATTGTGGCATTACCATTATATAGAAATAATATATATCGAGAAGAATAAAATTTGACAGTGAACGGTAAATAGGACTTCACCATTTAAACTAATGTTAAATGGGAGTCTTCTAATGTCACTGAAACAATGGTTACTTGGAAGAAGTTATGTATATTTTTTTCAAATAGTGAAGATGTTAAAATTATTCCAAACATTATTAAAATAATAATGAATAGAAAAGGCCCTCTTTTACAACAAGGGAATATATGTATACACATGAAAAATATGGATAACTGATTAATAGAAGAAATATTAGGAAACAATAAAAAATTACATAAATATAGATATATTGGGATTTATTATGGATGATTAATTAATAATTGGTTATGATAATATTTTGAAATGAATAGAAATGAATATTTCTCTTTCTTGATTAATATAACCTAACTATGAAATAAGAATAAACTATGTATATATTTTAGTTAGAAAATGAGAAAAAAAAACTAAAAATAATCTTGATGGGAATAAGATTAAAAAAATGATTTCCACTCAAAATACATTAGAATTTTTTTAATAATCATGTGTTAGAGTATGGTAGGTGGATAAAAAAGATATAGAATGTTAGACTAGAATATTTGGTGAATATCGTTATTATGTAAAATGAAATAATATTTAGAATAAAACCATATATAATCATTGATGATTTTTTGGGATACTAAGAAAAAAATAGAAGCACCAATAATATTAGAATCTCATGAAGGAATTCATAAACATTTGGAGAAAAAGTTGGACATGGATAATAAAATGGAGGAGCATATGTATGTTTAATGTTCATAACATATTGGGGGAATTAAAAAAATGATAAATACTATAAAAGGAGAAATATATGAAATTACATAATTAAACAAGTGAAATATGTGAGAAAGGTTGGTGTAATAAGACTATATATCAGTAATTATTAATGAAATGATATTTTAACATAATTCAACAATATCAAATAAAAATACATTATATGTGGGATAAATGAGCTAGCATATAATAACATAAAAAACATATAATCTGTATCCCAAAGGTTGGACATGAAAAGAATCACACATATTGAAAATATTTTAAGAAGCCAATGACATATAACTACTATTGAAATATTTTTTACATGTGAATAAATAATTTAAATTATTTTTTGTACATATATTTAAGAAGGAAATATGAAAATCATAAGTATAACAGTATGAAATATTTTCAGTGGGAACACTCACATTAAATATATTTCTATTTTTTAAACATATATCGAATATGTTTACAAAAATTGTTTATTGTTAGTAGTAATTTTAAAATAATATAATTCATAAATTACATATTTGGAAATAATATATAAATTTAATTATGAAAATCAATTAGGAAAATATTTTAATATTATAAAATTATATTTCCAAATATTTATACGATAAAATTAAATTATAGAGCATAATAAAATATTGTCAAATAATTAAAATGATAAAATATTAAATATTAATTTTATTGATATTTAAATAATAATATTAAAATAATATTTTTTAAAAATATTATTTTTATATACTTATTTTCTTTTTCTTTCATAGAAAATTTATTCATTACAAAAATTGATTTTATTAACAAGGTTTGATAATAATTAAAATAAATTAAATCAATATCCATCAAAGAGTTATTACAAAGCATATATTATGAATAAACCCACTTTATTATGAAAATGCTATTTTATTAAATATTATTTTTATAATACATTAATTTTTATTATCAATATCTAAATAATTATTAAATTATGATAAATTTTATTGTGAATATGAATCATAGATTATTAATAATTGAATTTATAAATTATGATAATTAATAAAAAGAATAGTAGTTATTTAAAATTTTCAATTTTCAAAAAAAAAGTGTTTTAAATTATATTTTAAGATTTCATTTAAAATTTCAATTAATAAAATATAGATTACGACTTTTACAGAATTTTAATCATTTTTATGAGTGGTAATGATAATATTTTCATAGTTTAAACTTTCAAGATTTTTATAGTGAGGTAATTTGTTTTGTCTATAGTAAAAAAAAATTTAAAATCATATGAATATTATAAAATGATAAGGATAAAATAATATGAAAAAAATAGGAATTTATTTGGGAAAAAATATTTATTGTATATGTAAATTTAATGATTTTAAATATAATGTTTAATTTAAACTAATATCTTAAATTTTTGAAATTTTGTTATATATTTCATTTAACTATTTTTTAATATAATATATATTTTGTATTTAAAATTATATTGTTATCATGTTTATAATTTTTATCTAATAATGTGGGTTCCACATTGGAATTTATAACATTAAAATTAGTTATTGATATCAATTTTATTTTATGGGGTAAAAAATTTATTTATTAGTTAAAAATTAATTACCACTATAAATGCCAAAATGATATAATGGTTAAAAATAAGGGTACAAAAAGTAAATAAATTTAACAACATGAGGCATCATGAGACCTACACGCATGGATATTGTGATAACATTATTGTATATATTCTTTTAAAAATAAACAGAAAATTATTATTTCCATTACACATCCAAGGATCCTTTCAGTCTAGTTATTGGAGGATTCTTGAAAATATCCTTATATTTTAACAGAGTTTAAAATATGTTTTTTAACCGAATATCCATCTTCACATGTCTTAACACTATATTTGAATATTAAAACATATAAATCATCGTCTTTTCCAGTTAGATCTTTTTTTAAATATTATTTAAGCCTATAAATACCTTGTAATGGGCTTTAAAACTAGGAGTAAAATTATTCTATGAATACTCTTCAAAAACAAGTTCAATTTTTTCATAATATCATATACAAATCTTTTGATAATTTTTTTTCATAATAAAACATTACGGATTTCAAAAAAAATAACTTTATAAAATACATTTAAAAAACATTAAAAATATATATCACAAAGATAATATGATTTCATATAAACATATAAAAATATTTTGTGTATATACGTGGATTTCCCCAAGAAATGTTTTAAAATATTTAATTTTACACTAATAATTTTCACATGTAATATAGTGATACATGGAACGAATTAAGGAATCCATGAGAGAACTAGAATTATCACTATTATGACAACATGAAATTGAGGTTATAGATTCACTCAAATATAGTACCAGAGTGCATATTTTTGTATTAAAAACAACTTTTACATAGTCTTATTTTATCAATATTATTCCATTAAATCTTCCTTTTAAAAAATATATATATTATTTTTGTGTGAAAATAATCTCATATCACATAATAATTAGTATATATTGATTTTAATAAATAATAATAAATGTACGTTGAAATAAATATTTCAAAAATAATAAATAAAATAACATATATATGGAATAGGAATTAATAAAATTCAATTCATTAAAAAATTATGGACGTTAAATTTAAATAATATATTATTGGTATATCTATAAACATTATTAAAAAATATGATTTAAATGAAATATTTGTAATAGAATGATTGATATAGAACAAACATTAGCATGTAAATAATTTTATTTAAATTAATAAAAATAAAATGATAAACATTATAATTTTAATTTTTCATTAAAATTAAGAAAATAATAATTCCTTTGAAGAGATCACATTTTTTAAATGGTAATCATAAAATTAATTGAAATTGAATTTTTAATTATAATTCAATGAAGGAGGGTTTTAAATTATTTTTATGTAATTTCTTTTTAAAAAGTAATTATATAATATTCCCTTTATAAATGGGATTTAAATAAAGTAATTATATCAAATAAAAGTGCAAACTAAATTATACTTATACAAGGGTTTTAAATATATGTTATTTTTTTAAAATAATAATTTTATGAAAATATTAGAGTAATGGAAAACCAAATAAAATATTTTATTTTAAAAATAAACATACATGATGTATTTTTAGAAAAATTACAAGTCATGTATGTTTTTGAAAATAAATTTTCCATTATATAAAATAAATATTTTTATAAAAAATAAATAGGAAGTTATTTTCTATAAAAATATTCTCTTAGTAGAAATCTCTTCTATGTCATGATTGAACAATGATATACTACAATTCAAGAGGATTGAAATATGAGAATATGACAAGGGGAAATAGGGAACATGGGAAGGGTCTTTCTAATGTATTAAGTGGGATTTAACTCTATATAGTTATATATATTTATATATAAGTTTGTAAGATCATGTTTCTAATTAATTGATTAATCATAATGAATAATATAGGATGTTTATGGACAACAATGTGGAAACTAAAATAGGTACATATAGTTATTTAAAATTTAAGTTGGGGTTAGAGTTGTGGGCTTATAAAGAAATATAGAAATGATAATTCCATTATATTTATGAAATTATTATTATATATATATATTCCATTTTTTATATAATTGAAACCCAAAATGATCAAAATCCATCATTAAGTATGAATTATTCATTTTAGATATATATTCACATTTATCCTTATAACTGATATAGACTAAAATGATCTTTCATTAAATTTAAAACATTCATGATTTATTGTTAAAATTTATTATTATTATCCTGAGTTATATAAATACTCATTTAAAAATATTATTTGGAATCACCAATATTCAATGGGATATAAAGTTTCACTGAAAATATTTTTGGTTCATTATGCCCTAAAAACCCAAAAAATATACACTTTCATATAAAAAAATTATTAAATAAAAATCAACAATAGAGGTTGGGATTTAGATGCGTAGTATGTGGATTTCATTCCCATGAGCAATAAAATTCTATAGAAGGATAAGTGGATGATAAGGATGTCAAAATTTGAAATTAATGAAAAGTACAGTTGTGGGGGCTTAGATTCAGTTTTCTGTGGAATGATTCGATGTATTTGATGATATGATGATCAATATTTGTTTTATTGGAAATCAACATTATAATAAGTGGATTTAAAATTTTGGAAATAGGGTCTATATCATTAATCACACAACATAAATTTGGTTGTTTGGGGAGTGATATATATTACAACTACTATTGTCAAGGATTCAAAGAAAAAAACCAGGGTAGCACCTATTGACACACACACACACTTCTCTATGGGGACATGCCATCCCACCTGACATCATTCACACCTCTAGAAACACTATTCACACACAATACCAAAATATTATTATTCTTATACATGATCTCACTCAAACCTTTCCACTGTGCTGCTACTCAAGATGATCGTCCCCTATCGGTTGATATTTCTCTACATAATAAGGTAGAAGGGCCAAGCCCTTATTTAATCCATGGTTGGAAATATTATATATATATATATATATTTTAAATTAAGAAATATATATGAATTAAAATAAAAATAGATAATTATTAAGTATTTGTTATATAGTTACATTTATTATGAAATAAAATTTTACCACTATTTAATATAAGATATTTTTAAAAATTAACAAATCAATCACACCCCAACCAATCTATAATTTTTATTTTATTATTTAATTAGTTTTTAAAAAAAAATTTGAGGTTCAGGTTGAAACCCGAACAAGATTTTTGAGTTTTTTTAACCACAAAATGGTGTGTTATTGTGTTGATGTCGCTGAGCGCCCAGGCGGAGCATGTTTTGGAGACCCCGCGTGGCTTCACCCATGCAATGACACAATATGTCTGTCTTCGAAAAATTAAAATAATTAAATAAGTTTTAGTTATGTTATCTAAAAGATTCCATGGTTAATTATTTTTATTATTACTATTTTTTGAAATAAAGTTATTATTATTATTATTAACGAGATAAAATTGAAAGGCAGAAGATCATAATACTATTTCATTATTATTATTATTTTTATTATTATCATTATATTTGTTATAAATAGTGTTTTTAGTTTTACCATCTTATTATTAATATTGCTTTAACAATTATCAATTTTTTAATTTTTATTTCTATTTATTTTTACAATTTATTTTATTATTTGCTTTATTATTTTTTCTTATTCCCCATTTTTTTGCTCTATCCAACGCATAGCCACCCCGCTCTCATTTTCCCTAGCGTAGAACTCCCTCTCCTCCATATGGCACCACGAAAACCATCTCTGATGAGAGTCCTCCAGTGTCGCGAACTCCACTGGTGCAGCCCCTCAACGGCGTGCACCACCCAGTGGTGCGACTCCATCCTCCGGTCATCCAATCGGCACTGCCTCCTCATTTCGGTAACCCTCCTCACCTCTCCTCCCTCGATGTCTATTTCTAGATTGAGATCCTCTTATTTATTAAATACTTATCCCTGATTTGGCCGTGGTTGGGGAATCAGCGACTGTTGGACCTGCTATGCCAAAGGAAGAAGGAGTGTTTGAGGTTTCCATTATTGGGGTTCACTCGATTATTGTGAATGGGTTTTCTTCAGGCGGTGGGGTTTATGGTTGCTCTAGGGTGGTCAAGGCTGCTTCTTCATTGGATAATGTTTCCATTGTTGGAAATTTCAAACCAAAATAAAAGCTATCCGTTGAGTTCTGGATCTTCCCCATGCAACCCCTATTTTCTATGTGCCTCTTCATTTATCGATGCATTTGTTTAATTCCAAGAAAGAATTAATTATTGCCTTGTTTTTTGTTCCTTTTATTAAATGCATGGGCTGTCCATTTTAGTGCATTTTTCATACCCTATAAATATGGGTACATATGTAATCCGTTGGTAGAGTTGTGTGCAATACAAAAAGTTTTCTCCTTTGTGTGAAGTTTTTCTCCTCCGCTTCTCTTTTTTTCTCCTGTGTATTATTTGTCTCGGCTTTGTAAAGCCATATCCCACCAACAAACTGGTATCAGAGGTGGTTTGAAGGCATCCTCCAAATTCCGAAGATGGCCACCGCGATCTAGCCGCAAGTTCCGACCTTGTCTAAGGATATCTATGAGAGGTGGTGCATTCAAATGAAGGCATTGTTCGGGTCACAAGAATTATGGGAGATCATCACCGACGGGTATGTAGTACCCACTGCGGAGGAAGAAGCGGCCTTCATGAATGAAGAAAAGATGACCGTCAAAAATCAAAGGAAGAAAGACAACAAGGCGATGTTCCTTCTCTATCAAGGGTTGGATGAATCGAAGTTTGAAAAAATTGCCGAAGCAACATCGAGCAAGAAAGATTGGGATACACTTGCCACCATTTTCAAAGGAGTTGATCGTGTGAAGTGGGTCCGCCTTCAAACATTACGATCAGAGTTCTAAGTGGCTCGAATGAAGGAAGGTGAGAGTATCTCGGATTACTTATCACACTTAATTCTAATTATTAACAATTTGAAAAGAAATGGTGAAAAAATGGAGGATATTCGAGTTATTGAGAAAGCACTTCGATCGCTCACAACCAAGTTCGAGCATGTGGTTGTGGAAATCGAAGAATCGAATGATTTGGAAAAATTGTCTATTGATGAGTTGATGGGGTCGTTGCAAGTACATGAGCAGCGAATGCAGAGAAATGCGGGTTCAACAATAGAGCATGCCTTAGAGTCCAAGCTGACTCTGCAAGAACCCAGGAATGGCCAAGCACAACGGGGCGGTTATCGTGAAAGAGGTAGAGGACGTGGATACCATCCAATCTATCAGCAAAAGCAACAAAACTTCAGTAGCTTCCGTGGAAGAGGATACGGTGGAGGCCGATTCACACGTGGTCATGGAAATGCAAAAATATTTCAATGCCATAAGTGTAAAAAAATTGGCCACTATGCCTCTAATTGTTGGAGCAAAGTGGATCATGATGAGCGATCCAACTACGTTGAAGCATCTCATCATGAAGAAGAAGGTACGACACTCCTCCTCGCACAAGAAAAGGCATATGAACGCCCCGATGTATGGTATCTTGATACGGGTGCGAGCAACCACATGAGTGGTAACAAATAAATTTTTGAAGAACTCACTGAAGAAGTTCGTCGCGACGTGACCTTCGGCGACTCATCGAAGGTACCCGTGATTGGAAAAGGTAAAATCAAAATCTATCTGAATAATGGTGAGTCGAATTACATATCCAATGTGTATTACGTACCATGTATGAAAAATAACATCATAAGTCTTGGCCAACTCCTTGAAAATGGGTATGTTATAAACTTGGAGAATTCTTCTTTCTCAGTAAGAGATGCTCACAGGAGGGTGATTGCTCAAGTCCAAATGGCGAAGAATCGCATGTTTCCACGGCACATCAAAACAAAGGCCGAGGAGTGACTATTTGGGCTCATGAAGAATGATTCGTGGAGATGGCATCTGCATTTTGGGCATCTCCATTTTAGCGGGCTTAAACTTCTATCCTCCTCAAGAATGGTGCGTGGCTTTCCGACGATTGAATAAACAAATCATATGTGTGAGGTATATACACTCGGCAAACAACAATGGAACTCCTTCCCAAGTGGAGTATCCAGAAGAGAAACAGAACGAATTTAGTTGGTTCACACTGATATCTGCGGACCACTGGAAACACCATCACTTGGAAGTAATAGGTATTTCATTACCCTTATTGATGATTTCAGTAGATGACTGTGTGTGTATTGCATCAAGGAGAAATATTCCGCCTTTTCTATCTTTAAAATTATCAAAGCTCATGTTGAAGCTGAGAGTTGTCACAAAATCATAGTGCTGAGATCTGACAGAGGTGGAGAATACACCTCAAATGCATATCAAGACTTTTATAGGGAGCATGGAATCAAGCAGCAATACACTACTGCTTATGCCCCACAGTATAACGGCATTGCAGAAAGGAAGAACCGCACCATCCTTGACATGACGAGGACCATGCTGAAGGAGAAAGGGCTACCAAAGTGTTTTTGGGCAGAGGCAGTGGCGTGTACTGCCTACTTGCTCAATCAGTGTCCAATGAAGAGTGTTAGGATCTTTACACCACAAGAGGCGTGGAGTGGCTACAAACCGAGCGTGGCACACCTAAGAATTTTCGGGTGTGTTGCCTATGCTCAAGTTCCAGAAGCAAGAAGAAGGAAGCTGGATGATCGTGGCGAGAAATGCATTTTCATCGGCTATTGTGAAGCCTCTAAAGCCTACAAGCTTTACAATCCACTAACCAATAAATTAGTGGTTAGTATAGATGTGGTCTTTAGTGAGGAAGAAGCGTGGAAATGGGATGATGAAGAACCAAACAAGGATGTTGTAGTCGAAACTGATGATTTTGAAGAAAGACATGATCATCAGGAGAAGATGCCCACAACACCTTCCTCGGGTGCATCATCAGTTGGAAGAATTCCAGGAGTATATTTCCTCACTCCTCAAAGCACTCCATCAAATCAAAATTTGGCCAGCTCATCCTCACCAATGGCTCCTATGAAGATGAAAAATTTGAGTGACATTTATGTGCAGAATGAAGAGGTATATCTTTTTTGCTTGTATGCAGATCATCAGCCTTTGACCTTTCAGGAAGCCATGAGGGAAGAAAGCTGGAGAATGGCTACGGAAGAAGAAATTCATGCCATAGAGAGAAATGACACGTGGGAGTTTACTACACTCCCCAAAAGCCAGAAGGGCATTAGTGTCAAATGGGTGTACAACATAAAGAGAAATGCTGATGGCGAGATCGGTCGATACAAGGAAAGGCTCGTAGCAAAGGGGTACAAACAGAAATATGGGGTGGACTACGAAGAAGTCTTTGCTCCTGTTGCTCGCCTTGACACTGTAAAAATGATTATATCCCTTTCTGTCCATCACAGTTGGATGATCTACCAACTGGATGTGAAGTCTGTGTTCCTAAATGGTTTTTTGGAAGAAGAGGTCTATGTTGACCAGCCTGAAGGCCTTGTCATGCAAGGGGAGGAAGACAAAGTGTATCGATTGAAGAAAGCACTTTATGGGTTGAAGCAGGCTCCTCGCGCATGGAATGCACGCATCGACAGTTATCTCCGAGAAAATGGATTCTCCCAATGTCCATATGAGCATGCGGTATACATCAAGCAGAATGATCGTGGCGATATTCTTATTGCATGCTTGTATGTTGATGATTTGTTGTTTACAGGGAATTGTCGACCAATGTTCGATGATTTCAAGGAGGCCATGTTCAAAGAGTTCGAGATGACCGATGGGGGTCTCATGTCCTTCTTTCTGGGTATTGAAGTGAAGATACAACATGGCGGAATTTATATATCTCAGAAGAGGTAAGCCAAGGAGTTGCCTGAAAAATTCAAGATGGCCGATTGTAATGCTGTAAACACACTGGTTGCAACGAGCTTGAAACTGACAAAAGATGGAGAAGGAAGAAGCGTTGACTCGACTCTGTTCAAGAGTCTGATTGGAAGCCTGAGGTATCTCACATTCACAAGGCCAGATATTGTCTATTGTGTTGGACTTCTAAGAAGGTATATGGAGACACCAAAAGAGTCACACTGGCTAGCTGCAAAACATATCCTCAGGTACGTTAAAGGAACTATAGATTTTGGTCTCTTTTATCCATACAACGAAGATGAAGAGCTGTATGGATACTCAGATAGTGATTGGGGAGGTGACTAAGATGAAAGAAAAGGCACTACTGGGTATGTTTTTTTTCTTGGATCGACTTCTTTTATATGGATTTCAAGAAAGAAAAGTGTGGTTGCTTTATCCACATGTGAAGCAGAGTATGTGGAAGCATCCTCTACTGTTTGTGAGGGAATCTGGTGGAGAAATTTTTTGACGGAAATGAAGCATCCACAGGATGGATCCACGGTGATATATGTGTATAATAAGTCGGCTATTGAACTTGCCAAAAATCCGGTGCAGCATGGGAGAAGCAAACACATTGATACTCGTTTTCATTTCCTCAGGGATCATGTGAAACTAAAAACGATTAAATTGGAAAATTTCCATACTACGGAACAGGTGGAAGATATTTTCACAAAGACACTTCCAACAGATGTATTGAAACGGCTTATAATGATGCTCGGAACGAAGTCGGTTTTCGTTTGAAGGGGAGTGTTGGAAATTGCAAACCAAAATAAAAGTTGCCCGTTGAGTTCCGGATCTTCCCCATGCAACCCCTATTTTCAATGTGCCTCTTCATTTATCCATGCATTTATTTAATTCCAAGAAAGAATTAATTATTGCCTTGTTTTTTGTTCCTTTTATTAAATGCATGGGCTATCCATTTTAGTGTATTTTTCATACCCTATAAATATGGGTGCATATGTAATCCGCTGGTAGAGTTGTGTGCAATACAAAAAGGTTGCACCTTTGTGTGAAGTTTTTCTCCTCAGCTTCTCTTTTTTCCCCCGTGTATTATTTGTCTCGGCTTTGTAAAGCCATCTCCCACCAACATCCATCAGATCATCATCTCTTTCCATTGGGACTGAGAAGGAGCCTTCTCAGTTGGGCTGTTTCGTGCTTGCTCCTGGCTAGGGTTAGGATCTCGGTGATTGAAGGTGCTCGGGGGGGGGGGGGATGTTCGACGGTGGTTTATGCTTCTCCTATGGTTGCTGAAATAGTATTTGTAGTCTCAATTCCTTCTAGTGCAATCGTGAAGCCTATATTTTTCCACGAATCCACGGTTCAGATCACCAAACAAAAAATCAACTTTGTGCACATCTACGTCGAGATATCTACTGATCATTATCTACCAAAAAAAATTTTAGTGGACTTGGGATCCTATTAATCCTCTACCATTAAAGGAGTATGGATGGGTTCTCAAAATGTGTAGCTTCTACATAATTTTTTCTCACCTTGTCAACAATTTTAAGAAGAATCCCGATGAAGAATGTCATGAAGGATAGACCAAAAGTCACCCTAATGAATCAAGTTTATCAAAATAAGGAACCGTGGGCTACTGCATTTGAGTTGGAGGTCTTTTTTCCATTCTTCTTCTTACTAATAGGATGATTGAATCCCATGCCCCTACCTTTGCTAGTCTGATGTCCTCCTCCTTTGGGTCTTTAGGTTCAGTTGTAGTTGATGCTTATGATTCCCTGTCTAAGATAATTTTCCATCCATATCTCTCTCTCCTTTCCATCCCATCTTGAAGTAGTCGTCCGTTCGGCCTCACCCACCTTCCGCCCGCACAGCTCCAACCCAGCACCGGAGGTACCCCAACTTCATTTCCCTTTCACATATGCATGCTCAGTTCGCAATTGGGCGCACGAAGAACGTCCATTGCCAAAGGGGAGCGGTTCGGGCTCGGTCTGATTCACTTGCACCTTAGTTGAGGTGAGTTTTTTTATATTTATTCTTTTGGATTATTTGAATATAGTGTTTCTATATTATTAGTTTCTTTGGGATTGGTACAACGTATTGGCAAGGAAAATCTGTGATACTGCGTTCATTAGCTTGTGTGTGCTTGTGCGCTCATTCGAGGCATGTCTTCTCATCGTTTTTGGACTACATGTCAAGGTAAGTCCCCCACTGCACTCACCTTTATATTCAAAATTTATTAATTTAATGATATTTTATTAATTTTAATAAATGAGACATAATATTAGACAATTTTTTTAAATGATTATTTGGTGTAAGACGAGTCGTTTAATTTATACATGACACTTGAAATATTTTATAAATGAATGGAAACCCAGTAGTGATTTAATGCCCATTTGGGCATTAAAAATTAATCACGGAATTTCAAGCATAGTTTTGGTTTATTTATAAATGATTTCATTTGAAGCGTGAACATGTGTTTTGGTTCACTTGAGAAATGAGGATTTTTTTTAAGATTGGTGAAGGCCTGTTTGGAACTTTAAGAAAATAAATTATTTTTTAAAAAACTCTTTTGGGTGACTCAGGGGTGATCTTTGGTGTACCTTTTCTGAATTAGTTGTGTGTGATATTTGTGCTACTTGATTGACTTTGTTGACTCACCCCATTCCTTTTTATTATACGTGCTGAGGTGGGAACCTAGCATAGGAAGTGAATTTTTTGAGAATAATTGCCACACAAGTTTAGATTATGCACTACCTAGTGGCCTTTATTATAGATTATACTCTGCTAAGGGATTGGGCCCCTCAGTTAGGCCATGTAGGGAAACACAGGGCATTAGGGCGTTATGAGTTCATCGAGAGTAGGCCTGCATTCAAGAAGTGTGATATGTATGGTATGATATGGTTTGTTCACGAGCTCATAGATTCAACCCATGTTGCTATTAGTGTTTATATTTACGTGGACGATGAATGAGAGGAGTAGTTTGGTTGCTAGAACCTGTGTTCCACTATTTCTATTTTCCTTAGTGTGTGTTGTATGTTATATTTTGTTCCTTCTGGATAATAACTGAAACTTGAATTTTCTAAATTGTTCGTGAATATGTTTTCACTAATGTAATGTTCCTTCTTCTTTCAAACCATAAACTAGATTTTTTAATAAAAAGGGAAATGTAATGTTACTTGTTTTAGAAATTAAAGTGTGGGTGTGTAGACACAAATATTTTGTATAATATAGTTCAAAACTGAAATTGTTATATTCTTTACTTAAAGGTAGTGAATTGAGAATTGTTTGTTGGACACACCTAATGAGTATTAACACTCACGCCTATAGTGTTTTCCTAATTTTTTTGGTGGTTTAACTCAATCTTGCTCTCCATGTGTGAGAGTTGGTTGTGGTTTGGTGAGTGACTCTTAGGGTTGCAAGGAGTTTGGGTCGTGGTCAGGTTAGTTATTTGTTGTTTGTTATTCTTTCTTTACATGTTGTTTATTTACTTTGTGTTGTTCTATTTCGGTTCCGCTAAATTATTTATTTTCATTTGGAAAAAACGTTACCACTAGCTCTCTTTTGATGGCCTAGCACTTATAGCCAGCCTGAGAGGATTGGGAACGCCTTTCAGACCATTTCGCAGACTGGCTCGGGTGACCGGTTTAGGGTCAACGAGAGTCGGTTTCCTACAAAATGGTATCATATCAGGTCGTCTCTTGAGCAGACCTTTTTTCTTTGAGTGCCCATTGTTATTTTGGGTTGTCATGGTAGAAGCAATAGAATTGTCTGGACTCGAGGTGTATGGACTAGAAGGACATCATGAACCCTTTCTCATTCCAAACCTCGGGATACTATGGGATGTTCGGGTTTCTCAATGTCCTTGACTCTTATGGTTTGTTTGGTATCTGGAAATGAAATGGGATCCAGAATAGTGACCTCTGAGAGATCGCAAGGTATGGAAAGCCATGTTAATCTGGGGACATTACACTATGGTTCTCTTTTTGATGGTGGCGTGACTTGTGTATCACCCCCAACCATGCGTCTGAGCTACCCACGGACACTTGTTTCCCCTTGTGAATTGTCTGGATCTTTCTCATTTCTAAAAATTGTTTTTTAAAGCATTGTTATGGAATTGTGAAAAGTTGAATTTAAAATGGTGATGACAATGTTTTTATTAAGTTCATTGTTTCCTCATTTTATTGGGTTCGCCCCCGTGATGGTTTGATGGATGCCCAAGGAGAAGCTCCTGGTAGTGCGCCCTTAGTAAACCCTCCAGTTGATCTACCTATATACTGTGTTATGGAATTTAGAAATTTGAGTGATTCACTCTTTTATAGTCAAGTATATCCACTTGAGGTGGAGGAGTGGTTTTAGAAGATTGAGAGGAAGTTCAGTTTCATGGGATTCCTGAGTCGTTAAAGGTAAAGTTGGCTACCATTATGCCTGAAGGACCAACATAGAAATGGTGGAAGTCTGTGTCTCAGAATAAGACATGTGGAGACCTAACATGTGTGTTATTCATGTCTTCGTTCATGAATCAATACTTCTCAGTGTTGGTGAAGCTGAGGAAGAGGATGGGGGGTGTGTTATTCAAGTCTTCGTTCATGCATCAATACTTATCTCCAATTGTTTGTTACAAATGATCGTGGGAAGGCTCAACAATTTAATTCTGGACTCTGACCTGAACTATGGTCGAAAGTGGTAGAGCTCAACTTAACCACCTTCTCAGATGTTGTGGGGTAAGCCTTTCTTGCTGAAGCTGAGTTAGCAGGGGGGAATATGGTGGAAAATCCTTCCCTGTCCTTTAGAAGTGGTACATAAGATGGTGAGAGAAATAATGAGAAGATCCCTAATGCTGGTGGGTCTTCTAGAGGAATTAAGAGGCCTTAAGACCTGCATTCAACACCTCCAGAGTGTAATGTCGTGATCTGTCATCAGTGTGGAATGAAAGGTCAGAAGAGGCCAACGTGCCTGAGTGATCTGAAACCCTACAATACCTGTTGACATCATGGTCACTTTTCATGATTCTATCTAGGTGTTTCCAAGAAGTGAGATAAAGACAGACCTATCTCTTTGAAGGTCACCTCAGCCCGTCAGTAGGGGTAGGGAAATGTTTGGGGATCGGTATGAGGGTTTCTACTTGTTGTGTTTCGTGGATGTATTAGTCGTCACCTAGGGTATTTTGTTGTGTTTCTATTCCTTCATTTGTAAGAGTGGTTGTTGTTGAACCTCCTTGAAACCTATATTTTGAATAGAAGTGTGTTTGGTTAAACTCTAGTTCGTGTGTGGTGTTTGGGGGTTTCGGAAACCTGACGGCGAGGCATGAGATGCTTCAATCATCAGATTTCTAGACTTAGTTACTAAAGTGAAGCTATCACATAGTCAGGAAAACCCCAGCAGAGTAAAAATTTATTGACTTAATCCTTGTCTTTAGTGTATCATGTTTCATGTACTTTTGAGGGTGTAAAGTTGTTAGTGTAGCAATGGAAGTAGATTTGATAGTGTATCAGTTGGGCCCTCCCATTCCCATCCCTCCCATTATAGAGGGGATTTTGGCCCATGAATATTTCTCCTAGTTCAATGAATCTAGACAGTAATTATGGTGGGGAGACCCATCACGGGTCTTGTTGAATTCAGTTTGGCTTGTTTTTTATGGTGGGGATTCCCTTCGGGCCTCCCATGTAAATATCCTAGTTTCGTTCGGGGTTTTGGTTTGGTGGTGTGTGGTCTCGTGCAGAACCACCTAATTATATATTCTTTTTCTAGTAAAGAGTTGGAGTGTGAGAGTTCCAATGTCAGACTAGAGTAAGGTTTTAAGAGGTACTCGCTGGATATTGTTTTAACTTGTTTGTTGGTTTCAAGAGGGTCTTTCTATTTTTTTTTCTTGGTGTTTTTCGATATGTTCTGTTTTAAGGTTGAATTAAGGATGGAGGAAATGGTTCAGTTCAGTTTAATGGTGTTTATGGTGTTTTTATGTTGGGTATGGATTTTCCATTGTGAAAGTTCTATGTTCATTGAAGTGATCAACAGGAGATGGTCACACTTTTGGTGGCAGGTGACACATAGAGGGTAGTTATTTTTTGTCGCATGCTTTCTTCTAGTTTATCTCTTGCTTTTTGGAGTGTTTCAGGATCTATTTATTGTCTTTCTTTAGAGATCTCTTTGAATTTTAATGTAATGATGGTTTTTTGGGTTTTATTCTTGTTGTGGATTTCTGAGGGTAGAAATCATTATGGTGGGGAGAAATGTCACACCCTGACCTATCTGTAATTTTTTTTTATTTTCCATGGTTTCAAATTTTTTTTGAGGTTCGGGATGAATCCTAAACACAAATATTGAGTTTTGTCAAATAAAAATGTGTGTTTTTGCGTTGAGGTCGCTGGGCTCCCGGTCGGAGCTCATTTTGGAGACCCCATGTGACTTCACCCATGGAACTACACAATACACTTGTCTTCGAAAAATTAAAATGGGTAAATAAGTGTTAATTTTGTTATCTAAAAATTTCCATGGTTAATAATTTTAATTATTACAAATTTTGTAATTAAGGTTATTATTTTTATTATTATTATTTTTATTAATATTATTTTTATTATTACTAGTGATATAGATTTTAAATGTAGCACATAATAATATTATATTATTATTATTGTTAAATTTTCTATAAAAAATAATATTAGTTTTACCATCATATTATTAATATTTTTTTAATAATTATCATTACTTTTATTTTTATTTCTATTTTTTTTACATTTTTTTATTTTTATTATTTCCTTTATTATTTCTTCCCCTTCCACAATTTTTTTCTCCCTCCTATGCGCAGAAACCCCTTTCCATTTTTCCCAAGAGTTGAACTCCATATTCTCCATCTTGTGCTGCACAAGCCATCTCCTGGGAGACTCCCTTGGTGTAACAACCTCCACCAGTGTGACCCCTCACTGGCGCACACCTCCCAATGGCGCGACTCCCTCCTTTGGTCCTCCCCTCGGTGCTGCCTCCTCCTTGACACAACCTTCCTCCCCTCTCCTTCCCCAGAGGCTACGTCTAGATTGAGCTCTTCTTCTTCGTTGAAGACATAGCCCTGATTTGGTGATTGTTGGGGATTCAGTGGCCGTTGGACCTGCAAAGCCAAGGGTATGAGACGAGTTCTGGGTTTCCATGAACGGGGTTCACTCGATTATTGTGAATGGGGTTGCTTCGGGTGGTGGGGTTTCTAGTTTCTCTCAAGAGGATAGAGATGCTCCTTATTTGGAGAATGAGGACATCAAAGCATCGTCTCTTTTCATTAGGACTAAGAAGGGCCATTCTCAGTTCGATTGTTTCATGCTAGGTGTTGGCTGTTGTTAGGAGCATGTCGATTGAAGATACTCTGGGTGGGGGGGGGGGGGGTTGACAGTGGTTTCGGCTTCTCCTTTGGTTGAAGAAATAGTTGTTGCAATATGAATTCCTTCTAGTGAAATTGTGAAGCCTATCTTTCCCCTTATATCCACGGTCGATATCACCAAAAAAATAATATTTTTTGCATCTTTGTCAAGATATATGAAGAGCATGATCTACCATATGAAATTTTAGGGGACTTGGGCTCCCACTATTCCTCTACCATTTAATTTGTATGGCTGGGTTCCCAAAACATGCAGCTTCTACATAATTTGTTCTCACCTTCTTAACCATTTTTAAGAAGAATCCCAAGGAATAATCGCATGAAGGATGGACCAAAGTCACACTAATGAATCATGTTTACCATAATTAAAAACCATGGGAAGCTGCTTTTGAGAATGATGTCTTCTGGCCTATCATTTCCTTACTAAGAGGATGATGTAATCCCATGTCCATACCTTTGGTAGGATGATGTCCTCCTCCTCTGTGTCTTCAGGTTCTGTTTCATTTGATGGTTCTGATTCCCTGTCCAATAAGCTCGTCCATACCCATCTCTCTCTCCATTAAATCCCATCTGGCAGCTATCATCTGTTCGGCCTCACTCCCCTTCCACCTGCACTACTCTTTCCCTTCACCGGTGGAACCCCTATGTCGTTTCCCTTTCCCATCTACATGCTCAGTTCACAATTGGGTGTGCAACGAACGCCCCACATCCGAAGGTGTGCAGTTTAGGATTGTTCTGATTCACTTTCACCAGTGTTGATGTGAGTTTTGTGTTATTTATTCATTTGGATTATTCTAAGATAGTGTTTCTGTGTTATTAGTTATTTTTTGATTTCTACAACATGTTGGCACAGAAAATCTGTGATAATGTGGTCATCAGCTTGTGCGTGCGTGTGAACTCATTCGATGCATGTATCATCATCATTTGTGGACTGCGTGTAAAAGTAGGACCCCCACTACACTCACCTTTAAATTCAGAATTTATTAATTTCTTGATATATTATTTATTTTAATAAATGAGTAATAATATAAGATAATTAATTTTTAAATGATTATTTGATGTAAAAAGAGTCATTTATTTTATATAGGAAACGTGAAATATTTTCATAAGGAAGGGACAACCATTCGTGAATGAATTCCCATATGGAATTTAAACATAATTCACGGAATTACAAATGTTTTTTTGGTTTATTGATAAATTTTTTCATTTGAATCATGAATAGGTGTGTTGGTTCTCATGAGAAATGATGAATTTCATTAAGATTGCAGAAGGCTCATTTGGCAATTTAATAAAATAAATTATTTTGGAAAACTCTCTTTAGGGTGACACAAGGGTGATCTTTGGTGTACCTAGACAACATTAGTTGTGTGTGATGTTTTTTGCTATAGTGTTTACTATTTTGACTCACCCCTTTCCTTTTTTTATACGTGCTGACATTGGAACCTGGCCTAGTAAGTGAATTTTCTAAGAATGATTATCGCACTAGTTTAGATTATGCACTAGCTTGTGGCCCTTAGTATGGATTATACTCTGATAGGGGATTGGGCCCCTCGGTTAGGCCATGTAGGGAAACACCTGGAATTAGGGAGTTATGATTTCATCAAGAGTAGGAATTCCTTCAGGATGAGTCACATGTATGGTATGTTCTAGATTGTTCTCGAGCTCCTAGGTTCAACCCATGTTCCCTTTAGAGTTTATTTAATTATGGTAGATGTTTGAGATGTCTAGTTTGGTTGCTGGCCCATGTATGCCACTTTTTCCAGTGCCCTTAGTGTGTGTTGAGTGTTATATGTATTTTTCCTTCTGGCTAATAAATGAAACCTAAATTTTCTAAATTTTTTGCGAAGATGTTTTCAATAATGTAATTTACCTTCTCCTTTCAAAAATTAAACATGTTTATAAATTAAAAAGGAAAATGGACTGTTATTTGTTTTAGAAATGAATGTTTGTGCGTGCGGAAACCTATATTTTTTATAATCTAGTTCAAACCTGAAATTTGGGAGTTAATTATTTAATGGTATTGCATTGGGAGTAGTTTGTTGGGCACACCTACTGAGTTTTAATACTCATGCCTATAGGGTTTTGCAGTTTGTAGTTTTTCTATAGGTTAGACTCGAGAATGATCCCCGTGGGTATGTGTTGGTTGTGCATTGGTGAGTGAGTCTCGGGGTCGTGAGGAGTTTTGGTCGTTGTTAGGTTTTTTTGATGTTGTTGGTCGTTCATTCTTTTCGTGTTGTTTTTTTTACTTTGTGTTGTTCTATATTTTTTATGTTGCTTTATTTATTTTCATTTGTTGAAGTCCTTCCCTCTTGCTCTCTTTTGATGCCATGGCGCTTGTTGCTAGCCCGGGAGGATTGGGAACGCCTCTCGGGCCATGTTGTGGACTGACTCGGGTGACAGGTTTAAGGTCGACCCTTGTTGGTTCATGACAAAATCCTTATAATTATTAATATTTTAAATAATCATGTACTCATTTTAATATTGATATAACAATTTTAAAAATTTTAATATTCATATTGAAGTAACATTACATATATATAATTAATAGATAGTTGATGTTTTTATACATATTATATCTAAAAAAGAATATTAAACAGTTCTGAAAACAAATTTACAAATTTAAAATTCTTATTTCTAATTGTATTTTCATATATTTGGATATATTAGAACTATATTTCTTATTAATATATTTTTTTTTCATAAAAAATATTAAATATTAAATTATGAAAAACTTATTATTATTAATAATGTAAATTCAATAAATGGAATTATATTTTTTTATGTGAATATTATCTTTTAAATCATGATCATTTTAAAAAGAATATAAATATAGATAAATTATGCATTTATATTTTATCAATAAAATATAATTTTGGTAAAAATATTTCATAATTAATAAATTTTCTAATACTAATATTTAAAATAAATTTATAATACAAATTTTACTGAATTAAATAAAATCATTTCAATAATGGTTCTATATACTAAAAAAATAAAAATAAAAATAATATATTTATTAAAAAGAAATCTTTGTTAAAATTATTAGGATTTTACAAATATGAAATTAGATAATGTTTATAGGGCCTTGTAGAGCATACTTTATTAAAAACTATATAATTTTACACCTTTGATTAACTTATCATTTTGAAAATGATTTAATGAATATATTATAAATATATATATGAAATGGAATTTTAATAACTTATAAATAGATCATCTGACCACCACTTCACTACTTCACCCAATGTTTTAATTATCCTAGACAATATTACACATTTCATACAAAAATAATCTATTCCCATGTCATTTTTCATTTAGTCTTAGATATTCTCCAAATATTTTTTTAATCATTATTTTCTCTATGAAGAAATAAAATTCCTCTGCACAAGTGTTTTATCTTCTTCAATAATTAATAAAATTCATTTATTTTACCTCATGATAAATAATTTCTTACCTAATATGATTGAATATATAAATATTTTTAGAATTATAAATTTTATTTATTATTTTATTAACCATAATGTACATTTCCTAATTCCAAAAAACATGATAGATATTTTCAGGTTATGTGTGCATTACATCCTCCATTAATGATATGATTTATATTCAATAAAAACTTTTCTTGAAATGATAATTGGATTTTTTGGGGAATAAATATTATTTTTCTCTATCGTAATTATGATTCAAAAAATATAATCCAGTATCCTTATTCATCCATTTATATGAAATTCAATGATGGATTCAATATTTACGAGTGATTTCTTGACTTTATTGAATGGAATATTTCATTTTTCATCACCACCATACATGATGAATCTTTGAATGTAATTAATTATTTTAATGGATTTTTAAAACATGTTAAGTGTGATTTAATTGTTATGTTTACATTCCACTTTTCATTAATATAAAATGTTATGTACTACAATTATTATTGAAAAAAAACTTCTCTGAATTTTTCTTTATGATTCATGACTAAATATTTCATAGAATGAAACTAATAAAGAAAAACCATTATTATGAATTGATTATTATTCCATGAAAAAATATACGTAGGATGAAATTGATATCAATTAAGGGGGATAAACATACAAATTTTAATATATTTTATAAAAAATAAATAATCACTAGCATATAAAGATTAAAATATTTATTAAGTACCCCATAAAGTCACAATATCAGATTATAATAGAAGAATATATATATTCAGATATATGAACAAGGTTCTAAATTGGTTATTTTTATGTGTATGTTTTTAGTTACGAGGTTGTATCATTTTTTTAATGAAGAAGAAAATATAAGGGACTTTCATAACTCAAATTTTCTACCATTGAGTTATAAATATTCTACATAGGCTCATATGTAAAAGATTAATTTATTTATACGTAGAATTATATTGTATTATCAACACTAATAAATTTCTCTAGGTATAGAATTTTTATTCGTATTATTTAAAATTATTGTTACAGTAATGATTATGATGATCAATAGTGGTTTTCATAGAAAAATATCTTTTTCAGAATTATAATTATTACATAAGGAAATTATTTTTATATGAATGTTTTACCAAATCATATGATGATTTTGTTTTTCATTTCCACATAATTTTATCCAATATTAAAGTTTCACAAAAAAAATATAGCTTCATTGAGGGATATATTTAATTATAACATTTAATGACATTAAGAATAATTCCCATCCCATCCAAATAAAATATTTTTACAACATACCCATGTTTATACATGAGGATTATGATATCCTTACTTATTTATAAATCCCAATATTTTAAGTATTTATTGAATTTATGTTACATTTACCCATTTTTAGCTGGAAGATATACCACACTTTTTATGTGGGTTTTGATAATGATTATCTTAATATTGCACATATTTTTTTCTTCCTAATTAAATATTTTATTTGTCATTTGATATTTTTATTTATTTTATAAATGATTCAATATTATCATTCCCTAAAATTTAATGATTGACAAATTATTTTCTTAAACATCTCAACAAAATAATGCTAGTTTTGAGTCATATTGTCATTTATTTATAGTGATGTTAATAAATACTTTGTAATTTTTTTTGTTTGACCACCATTAATATTATTTTAACATTTTATGTACATTAAGGATATATATGTTGGGAATATCCCTATAAACCAATTTATGAAAAAATAAATGTAGGTTAATAAATTTTATTTAATAACTGATAATATTTATATATATCATTATAAAATACCATTTGGATATGATATAAAACAAATGTTTTGGCGGGTCTTCATGGTATGATGAATGATTAATATAATACATCACCCATATATAAGAGTTTTTAAGTAAAATTTAATGTATCCCTAAAAATTATTTGTTAAAATTCATTGTATTGTAAAATAATAATGGGATTCATGTTTTGACAATTGAATCACTAGTGGGTCACATGAAATGATGTCTGAGTCAAAAATGGGAAACAATAAGTAATTCGTGATCCATCATTTAATGAGTTTTTTGTATTTTGATGAATGGACCACTATGTAATGTTTTCCATTTATTATGTTACTTCCATTGTACCATATTATAAAATGATTCCATGATTTTTCAAATTTTCATCTCCAGATTCTTATGCTTTTTATATATTACTCATTATTATCATCTCCTACTGTAATTCCCTAATATATTTTTCTTCTTTTGAGATTACATATCCTGTAATAGTAAATAAGAGAAATTTTGTTTTATTATATGTTCTTATAATATTATTTTTATTACATTTTCATATTGTCAATTAGTCTATGGATGAAATGCTTGATGGCATATTGATAAGGTTTTCTCTTATAGATCATTTCATCTAAACTATTTACTATATTTCTATTTCAAATGTACTAATATTTATTATTATATATTAGATTTAAAAAGGGGTTTGACTATAGTTAAATTATGTAGAAATTATAATATGAAATGGAACATATGTTTCAACTAGATGAAAAACTCATGGATGCTAATGCTTATGCACATGGGATCATTAGATTAAGTGTGTTTTATGATGTTTATTATATTGAAATGATATAAATGCTATTCAGTCATTTTAGTTTTTATCAAATACTAGTATAGAAAATATTAAATGATAGGAAATTTCATTCCAAAGGAACCATAATTTCGGTTATAGTATGTTTGAGTTATACATGGGTACGTTAAATAGATATCCTTAGTGGAAACCTGATGGATTAGCCAAAATCAATGAAAAATACAACATTTCATTAACATATTGAATGTTTTTTTTTTGAAATAACACCCATGTATAGATACAAACAACATGTTAAAGTATTTATCATAGATTCGTGAATTGGTAATTACACATAAAATAGATTATTGACTATTAACAAATTCTTCCATCAATGAACAACTTGTGGTTCTAATAGAAAACATTTTATGAAACTATTGAGGGATATACTTTGGGGATTCATAATTAATTTATGAACAATAATAATGTTGTTAATGACAACTTTATGAAATATTGTAATTTTTGTTATCCTTGAGAACCTAATAATAATATATGCATTAATAACCATTATTGAGTCATTGAAATTCTTAATTAATATTTTTCATGAAATTTTGGAATTACATTAACATGATTTATAATTTTATTTTACACATTTATTAATTAAAGTATTACCATACCTAAATGTTTAGTTTTGTAATATATTATATAGACTATGGAGAAATGAACTTAACAAGGGTTATAAAGGGAAATATATTGATCTAAAAATGACCGATTGAATAATAATACTGATATTAATAGAGAAATTCATAAATAATTTACACACCTTATTAGATTAATATTAAATTCATGTAATTATGATCCATTCTAGATTAATAAATAATTTGTGTATGAGGAATCATGGATACATAAAATACCATTACATAAAATGTCTACATCCTCATTGACTATATTCTTCATAACTATATCCATTACTAGACATATCATAAATAATATGATTATTGATATACATTAGAAATGAAAAAATAATAATTATTGATATTAAATTATCAGTAATGGTAAATATGGTATATTTTAATTATATATCTTATTATTGTATAATATGTTCTGAAATAAATATTAATATGTCCTTAACAATTCAAAATATTTCTTGGTTGTTTGTATTTCATAATCATCAGTAATTTATAAACCTTGTCAGTTCATAAGAAATGAATCATAAATGAATCAAAGAAAATGATACATGTGAGGATTCCAATGGGATAATATCATGTAATAATGTAGTTTCATAAAGCGTGGAATGAAATTAATGTTTTAAATCTTATGTCGTTGTGACCCACTATGAAATTTATTATTTCTTCGGCTTGGGATAACAAGTTGGGTATTTTCGTAGGGATCAAGATGACCTCTAGTATACCTTTTTTGTGATTAATATTTGATTATTTGAATACAATTTTATATGATAAAATAATGATATTTCATAACTTATTTTTAGGGAAATAACACAAACTCCAATCAATTAATAATTATTCATTCAAATAGATGTCCCCAAATAATGATTATGTCAATCATTACATCATAGCTTAACCAATAAAAAGTAAATTGGATTTAATATGATTACATCATAATAATACCAAAACATAAATGTTTTATAGATAGATATATTTCAAGTGATCATATCCATAGTTATTAAAAAACATAATATATCGATGCTATTACAGATGAAAATATATTTAATATATAACCATATAATTTCATGAAGAAAATAAACTTTTCAATTTGAAATAACATTAAGAAAATAAAAATTTTCAAAAATATTTAGGGAAAATATTAATTTAGATGAAAAATTAAAAATATAACTGAAGATTCATTTTAATTATTAATAATTAATATGGGAAAATTTATTCATGTTATTTAAGTTGAAATTTTCATTTTGTTCACATATATGGTAAAAAGTACTTGGTCCAAAAAATTTGAGGAATGAAAATTTATGAAATATAATAGAAATTGAAAAATTAGTCAACATAAATTTAATAAATAATTATACAATATTTAAAAAATTAAAAATATTTATAATGATATTTTTTACATGGAATAAATGATACTCGTCATAAATAAAATAGCAATATTTCCCCTTAAAGACATTCTGTAGAATGTTTTAGTACATAGAGAGTCGAAAATTAATGGAAAACATATTATTTCATTAAAAAAGGAGGTTAATAAAAGTAATATTACTTAATAGAGATAGATATTATGAATTTATCATTGTAAATATAAGTATAAATAAACATTTTAAAAATCAGTTTGTAACATAAATCACATGAATCATGTCTCCAATTCTTTATAATCACTCTTAACACATTTTCAATATTTTTATAAAATGTAATAAAATGAAAAAAACAATATTTTTATCTATAATACCATAAATTTATAAATAATAATATTTAAAAACCCATGTAATAATTTATCTATGTCAAAATCCTTATTTTTAGATCAATTTTTTGACCTTTTTATGAATGTTTCACATCAGAAGTTCAAGACAATAAACATTCTAAATGGTTTCATCATATTTTAAATATTAATAATATAAATAAAATATATATTAATAATATATATATATATATATTATATTCCATGAAATTTAGATAAAGAAAAATGAATCAAACTATTCATGCAGTCGGTAGCCTGTACAAACGCATGAAATTTTTATTCATTTTCTAAAAAATAATGAAAGAATGATTAATAATAATTTATTAATAAATATTGATAATTTAATCATAAATATCAAATATATTTAAATAAATAATAATTATAACCATTGAATTGTGTATGTTACTAAAAATAAATCACATCGAAATGTGGAGGCGGTAGTCCATATGTACGCATAAATGATATTTCATTTCCCATTTAATAGAAAAGATGTGTCAAATTTTTTTTAATCATAATAAAATATTAGTATATTTATGTTGTATTATTCATCCTTTTATTTTAGATAAAATTTTCTAAAAGAATGTGGATGCTGAAAAAATTTAATTATCTTGGTTTCGATTTAACATCTTCCTTGAGAGACCTTGTTTTTTCATTAAAACATAAGAAGTGAGTGTTTTTTTTTGAGATGACCATGTAAGATAATACAAATTTATGTATGATATTATCATTCTTGGTTATGTGAAGGGTTATCTCTAAAAAAAATCCAGGTATAATCGAGGAGAATTAGTGTCCTTTTATTAGTGATGGGAGGGACAAACATGAAATTAAATATATGATTTCAGTCAAATAAGATAGAATATTTTAAATGTATATCTAGATGGAATGAAAATAAATTTTTTATTAAATAATTCATAATTATCTTCAACCACTTTCTTTGGACATTTTTTTAATTCATACCCTTAACTCCAAATTTAACCACCCACCCGTTAAACCTTTTTTAACACAAACCCCTACAATTTTTTTTAAATCTTTGTTATATTCATTAATTAACAAAAATGAAAGAGTAATAAAATAAAAAAAATTTGTATTATTCCAAATACGTAATAATTTTTTAAAAATTTATTATTAATATTATGATGCAATTAACATTAAAACAAATTCTCAAAATTATATGAAGACAATTATTTAGAAAAAAACCTTTTTAGGAATAAATGAATTTACTATCATTTTATTAAGATAAATAAAATATCGAATAAATGAAAAAATATTTATTTCCCTATATATTATAAACTTTTATTTTATACTACTAAAAAATAATATTTATATAATTTATTATGAAAAAAACACCATAAAAATAAAAAACATTATAAAAAATAACGCTTATTACATTTTATTACATTTATTATTACAATGAAAATTACATAACAAATTTGTGGAAGATTATTACTTTATTCATATATATAACCAATATACATAATTAATTAAATTTTTCAATAGTGATAAATATATTTCGATTTGAATTATAAAAAAAAGTATGCAACCAAATACATTTCCTCAAAACATTTGGTAATGAATAATTAAAATATTTTATTAAAATTGATTTATTATTATTTTATTATTTCTATCCAAATGAATTATGCACATATACTATAATATGTATTCTTTTATAATAGTTTCGATTTTATTATCAAGGTGGTTACAGACTACATTATCATGGTAATAATATACCCATGGTTTAGTGTAATGAAAACTATCAAAGGCTTTTTATTTAATTTAATGAAAATACAGATAAAATATAATTTAATGAAATTAAAAAACCATTAATATTATTTTCACTATATAATTATTTTCACTAAGATACATTAAATTTATAAATCTTAGAATTATCACATTATTAGTTTCCCATGTGGCTTCCTTGAATTTTTGATTACTCTAAAGTATATTATCAATTTTAGTAAATTTTTTATATAGACAATACTTTTCATGATACAGATTCAATTTTAGATGTTATTAATAAAAATTATCATGATTGTAAAATATAACCTTTTAGGTTAGTACAAGTGAGTGTTCATTTATTTATACACTCAAAAGACATAAGTGAAAAAATCATGATTTTTTGAGTGGTTCAATGGATGGACCATGTGATAAAATAACCTATCTACTATACGTGATTCTTGAATGGGTCAATATACCTAGTGCCCCACACTCCCTTATTTTATAATATCTTAGAATTTTTCCATGGTGAAATTAACATGAATACCTAATCATCATGTTTTAATTTTTGATCTCACCAATGATTGTCAGTATGACACTTCTACATAGAATGAGTGGTATTGATGTTTCATTGAATGGACTGGATAATATATTTCATTTACATTGAATGATATGGTGTCAATATTTTTTTTACCTACCTTTATCCTCTAACATTATTGAATATAACTACCATAAATAGTGGTACTTATAATTAGGAAACTAATTTTTTTTGTGAACGAAATTATTATATCACAGTTGGATCATATTGATCCCAACAACAATTGAAATATAGTGAATAGGGTCATCGCATATGACCTTATAATAAAATTATTCAAATATATATAATTATTATTTTATGTTTATAGGAATTATTGAAACACAACTATTGATAAAGCATTGTTTTGCGTGTTGTCAAAAATATTTATAACCAAGTGCATCATAGTGGCCGACCTAGGTCATTCTCCTGAGGAGTTTTTGTTGTCATTCAATGACTAAATCTAATTCAAATTGTATATATTTTTATTATATATAAGTAAAAAAAAAATTTATATGTGAAATGATATTTCAAGATATATGAATGTAAACAAGAAATTCATAATCTCGATAGAATGAATGAAGACAAAATGGTGTTAGACAGAAATGAGATATTCCGGAGAGAATCCCCTAGATTTAACATTCAATGTATAATGATTAGTTTCAAATTTAATTAATAAAACCACTATATTGTATGATTGAATATCCTATTCTATATGTGTATTTGAATATACAGTGCTCTCCACTATCGTCGAGAGACAACACATCAATCCTCTTGATCGAGGAAAAATATTATAGGAGATAATGTTATGCCTCAGGTGGAAAGTAGAGACACAAAGGATCCGTATCCACTAATACCTCCTTGACCTTAATATAATAAAATAATAAATAATAACCATGAATGTGAAATTACTTGGCTAAAACACTGGATTGATCTCCCTGAAACTTCTTCAGGTTAGTTACTCATGATCACGAGTATAAGAGATCACAGTATAGAAGAATGAGGAGGAAAAAAGATAAAAATTGATAATGATATAAATAAGAATATAATAGAATATAAAAATTCATAATACAATTACAATGTAGTTAAAGAAGAAAAAAATATAAAAATTCCACATTTAAGTGCCAATACTTTGAGAAGGGGTGATGATACATATTTGTAGGGAGTGGAGGGGAAAGAATTATGTCCAAATTCATCTTCCAAATGTTTCCATGTCAATAGCCTAATAAATGGCCAAATTGGTTATAGGTTGCTTCATAAATGATGTTCCATAATAGTTACAACGTTCAACTTCAATATTTGAGCTTTATTTTCCATCGGATGTATGAGTTATGGAAGATTTAAACTAATATAATTAATCTGTCCATTTGACTGGAAAAATTCTAATTCTTCAAATTACATGTCCATTATGACTTTGAAGCCCATCGATTCACTCCATAAAACCTTAATAAATGTATTAAAATACACAATATATCATTCCTACACAAAATAATTGACATTTTTATGCAAGGCCACGATATTCTGAATTAATTAATTAATGGAACCATTTATGTCTGGTGAGACGTTACATCTTTCACATGTTTCGAGAATTCAAATAATGCCTTTATGAAGGTATTTTGACTTTAAATTCATAGAGTACCTGGATCATTGAATCCTATATCATATACATCTTGAAAAATCTCAATTTTAGGTGTTTAAACCGATTTATGTGTTCGTTATATAGGTGGTGTCCATGTTATGCACCCAGAAAATTTCCCAAATTAAATGATCTTTTGGGCCACTAAATTCTTGAATAATCCTTTCCACAATACGAATTTTTTTAATGAAATTAATAAAAAACAAAAAAGAAATCATACAATGTTGAATAATAATTTAAATTTTATGACAAAAATACCCAAATAAAAAAATAAGTCAAATTTCCATATTTAACTATTTTGTGTATTTTTCACTCAAAAATATCTCTAATACCTAAAAACGTTTCAATTGATCGACAATAATACTATAGTTGGATTATAAAAATTGGTTTTATGTATATAATTTATGAAAATGGGAACATTATCAGTCCCCCACACTTAAACATATCACTCATGGTCAATCATCTTACATTGCAATCAAAAACCACACAATAATCAAAATTGAGAAAATATCAATGAACATATCAAAAATAGAATTCCATAATGTATCATATATGGAATAAAATTCTCTAACATTTTCCTTTAAATCATTCTCTACGTCACATTGAATTTTAGGTTACTATTCACTTAAGAGAAATTGAATATAAAGTTATTCCCTTACCTGGAAATTGCATGTATCAACTTAGGATTGTGAAAATTATTATTTCCCAACATTGTGAAACATAAATATTAATTCAATAATGAGGTATTTAATTAAAGGATGAAATAATTATGTGTCTTAGGTTTGGGGGAAAATCATTGACAGAAGTTATAGTTGAAAAATGAAAGTGGAACACTTATGTATAATGCATTAATAATCAATTGATAACATATGATGAACGTCACTAAAATCCCCTTGATAATTTAAAACACAACTCCACCCAATATATTTATGACATGGAACATGATCCAATCAATGATTATAATGAATGATATCATTTATGTTCTCCATTTTTTGTAAAGTTCCAGAAAGGAACAACATTATTTTATCATTTTTTAGAGGATGAGTTCCAAAATGAATAAAATGAATTAATTAAAATCTATACCCTTGATTTTGGAGTGCTTAATGTGTCATAAATGGAAATACAATTATAAATTAAAGCTAATATTCAATAATTTGTTAAAATTTATATTTTCAAGGAGAACTAGATGAATGAAATAATACACAATTAAATGATGATTGAAGATCAATATTCTAATTTTCCATAGTTCAAAATGAAGAAACATACCACAAAACACCCAAAATTGAAACACATCCCAATGAACTAACATGAAAGGCCATTTCTGTGAACTCAATCTTGAAATATCCATGTAAAAATTCTAAGAGATAGGGTAGATAAGGAAAAATATACTTGTGATGTGGCTTAATCCAATAAGGAAATTTGTGGGTTCTAAGCGCTAATAAAGGATAGATGAAACTACAGGTCCTTGGTTAATATTTTCTAGTCGAAGAGATCCCTCAATATTATCAACTACATTTCATGAAATCAAAATCATTGAAGGAGAAAAGACACAAATTTTCATTCTCACCCAAAATCTAGGTATCCTACGAGAAAGTGTAGGTAATAGAAAATATTTTTCAGAGTATTTTAGAATGCCTCACAATATTGGAAAACAATTGTGGGTTAGTTTTCCATGGGAATGGATTTAAAAAATCAATAAACTCATAAAAATTCTTGAAAATCCATTTCAATGAAGACTAATTCACATCGACAATCATTTAACATCAATTATTTCTAAAATCATTTCAACTATTTAAATCAAAATTGATGAGTGAAAATTTATATTAATAGTCACTAAATCTCAAATATCCAAAAAACCTGAAAAAAACAAAAGAACTACTAACAGGCTGACACCCCCCCCCACACACATACATTTTACTACAACTAATTTTAGCTAAAAAATATAATCCATAAAAATAAAGGGAAAGAAAGATACAACTTGGCATTATTATTGACATGGATTCCTTGAGTTAAGATCCTATCAACTTCCACATTAAGAATACAAGAATGAAATGAAAATACATTAGAAAAATAAATAAAATAAAGATAATCAGAATATAAAATATATAATTCTTGGGTTAGACCCCCAAGCAGGTGATAGGTTTTTACTACCCCTAGTCAGGATGTTTCAGTGGATAATCCCCAATAATAAGGTGGTTGTGGTTTCATTGAGATGAACCACCACATGTGACTCTTAGCAATGTCCATGAGTTATCACTAAATGTAATGGAACCCAAAGAAGATAATAAAATTCATAACCCCTAAGAAATAATAAAGAGATAAATTAAGGTCCAGAGTTTGATTGAATATAAGATAAGGGTGCTCCTTGTTAACTTTTGTAGTTCCATCCTACAAAACGATTGAAATTTTTTGTTGAGGAGGTAGTCACACCACCATATCCACCATCTCTTATTCTTCTTCATCAATCACCACCACTTGGGTGTGCTCTTATATAACATACATTCCCTAATCCAATTTGTTTGTATCAAGAATTTCATATAATGATAATTTATAAAACAATTCAACTTGAATAAGATTTAAACATCATTAATTAATTAAAAAGAGTCCCTTTCAAGAAAGTCATCTTGTACATTGATCTCTTTAGGAATGACCATTGGCAATAGAATCTCAGTAGATTGATCCTCTTCAGTATCTTCCAAAGCAAGAGAGAGGTATAATGGTGCTGATTTTTTATAAAAAGGTCTGGGAATATCAACATTGATGTTAAGTTCAATAAAGACATTCCAGGATACTTCCAAAAAAATTTGACCTCCCATATGTGCATCAGCTTGAATGTGTACTTCATGGACCACATCAAGATATTTATGAGTTTAGGAAGTTGTTATTATCTTCAATAGAAACTCCTTCTCACCATCCTCTGGTTCTTTAAACTAAAAAATTATTTGTTAAATCTGCCCCACCATTGGTTATGGTTTTGGTTTCGGCTCAAGGTTCTCCTGAAAATGGTGTACAGATTTAGTTATCAAATTTATATGGCTCCACAACTCTTTTATATATTCTCTTGGTTATTTACTTTCGATTTTCTTAAATTTTTCATGCAACTAAGATTCATCATTCCATGCATAATAATCACAATTTTAATACATCACTGATAATTTGTTTATTTTTTCGGAATTAATGTTTTTTTAGGTTTTTTTAAATTGAATAAAAAAATTTAAAAATGTGAATATAAATAATTATTGAAGAACTCTTGGATCCACCTAAATGGTGTCAATTTGATGAAGTGTTGTCATGAACACTGTGAAAAATATTTACAACTAAGTGCAACACATGGGATAACCTAGGTCATTCCCTTGAGATGCTTTTGTAGCCAATAAATCACTACTTTTAATTCCCTTTTTTAAATTTTTATTATTTATAATACTAAAATAAGATAAATTTTGGTTTGAGAAATGATAATTCAAGATAAAGGAATGTAAACATTCACTGCATAAAGAAAACGAAATAAATGTAGATAAAATGATATTTTACAGGAAGGAGATATTCCTGAATGAATCACCAAGATTGAACATTCATTGTCTCATTATTAGTTTCAAATTTAATTAATAAACACACTCCATATTATGTGTGATTATAATATTCAATATATTTTTGTGATAATACAGATTTGTCAACGATATCTCAGAGACTGTATATCCACCTCCTCGATTGATGGAAAATATTATAGAAGAGAATGTTAAGCCTCTAGTGGCAAGTGGAGACACAAAGGAGCCTTACCCACTAAGATCCCCCTAGACATAAATATTATAAAATAGTAAATAATTAACATTTTAGTGAAATGAATTGGGTTCAACACTACATTGATCCCACATGAACCTCCTCAGGTTAGTTACTTATTATCACGAGTACAAGAGATCATAGTGGAAAAAGATGAGGTAGAAAAACAAAAGATAAAAAATATGATAATGAGATATTTTAGAAGTGAAAGGAATTTTAAAAATTCATAATACTATAAAAATGTAATGAAAATAAATAAAATTGAAAATTTCCACATTGAAGGGCTAGTACATTGAGAATGGGTGAAGATACATATTCATAGGGAGAGGAGGGTAAGAAATTCATTCTAAAATCATCCACTAAATATTTCAAAATACGTGTCCCATTAAATGGAAATGTTTTTTACAGATTTATTCATAAATGATGATTCATAATGTCTCCTATATTCACCCTAGAAATGTGATATTTATTGGAAATCAAATGTATGAGTTTTTTTGACTTAATCAGAGTTAATAAATCTATCCATTTGACTGGCCAAATTTCAATTCTTCAACATAATTGAACATTATGACTTTTAAAACCTGTTGATTTATGTTTTCTATCCTTAATAAATATTTCTCCACAGGTTATTTAGAGTCCCAACACAATATATTATATATTATTGATATATTGTCTCGATGTTATTAATTAATTACTCAATGGAACTATTTCTTCCTGGTAAGACATTTCATCTTCCACATGTTCGGAGAGTTCAAATAATGCCTTAATGATGGCATGTGGGCTTGAAATTAATTATTGATGTGGATCATTGAATCTTTTTTCATTTTAATCTAGAACCATCTCATTTGGATATGGTTATTCAAATTTTTGTCTCTATTGTAGAGGTCGGGTCCACTCTGTCTTCCCGACAAATTTCCCAAATTAAATGATTTTTGATTGGCTCTAAATGCTCAAATTAGAATTTCCTCTGGAATCCAATACTGTAGGAAATAAATAAATTAAATTAAAAAATAATCACACAACTTTAAAAATAATGTAAATTTTATGACCCATATACCCTATATAAAAATCTTTCAAATTTCTGGGTTAAAATATTTTTTTTGCTTTTTGAGCTCAAAATACCACTAAAACCTGAAGACATGAAAATTTCTTATACAATAACACTATGGTGGGATTATGGAAAATTATTTACTATATAAAATGTAGGAAAATGTGAGATTAATAAACTATGTTATTGTATCATTCAAAATACTTATCCCTTGAAATAATATAAGCATTGGAACATGAATAAATATAATAGAATTTGATCATCAATGAAAAATTACCTCTTATTAAATGTTTATTATTGTAATATTACCAAGAGGAAAATTTTATCTCACAATATTGAAATTTTTGGTCTTTATAATTCTATTTAATTGAGCCTCTATAGTATTATTTCAATTTTTAATTTTTGGGAGTGTGGTGGTGAATTCAATGGTCGTGTTATCCCATTTCTATTTTGTATGGATTTTTATTATAATCACCATAGAATTTTTTCTCATGGAATTAATATTATAAAAATACATTAGTTGATACACTATCTTTAAAATATATCTATTTCTGTTTTTTATAAGAAACACACATTAATATACCGATAAATATTTATATAATGGTGATCTATATAAAATGATAATCTATGAGCTTTATCCAATGGTTCATTATCCATGTATAGTATTTTTGGGTCGCATAACTGGCTCTATAAATTTATAATTTAATCTAAATAATGTTTAAAATCATGACCATTTCTATCCTCGTAATTTATATATACATTTTCTTTTGGGGCCTCTTCATTTGTATCATATATAAATGGTTGAAAAATAATTTGACTAAGATATTAATTCTCCCCAAAATTCGTAATATCAAGATCAATTATTTTAAAATACAGATATATTTGACCTTTCAGGATCATTAGCATCAGATATATGGTATAATGACCCTTTTGGATCAAAGGATCATCAATTATGTTTACTTCGATAGGTCGATAATATGGAAACCATTAATGATCATTAACCAAGAACACCAATATTATCTCATTTATTTTTATGTATTTTTGGTGAATATATAATTCAATATGTTTTAAATAGTTTATATATCAAACCCATCACTATTAATATAGTAAATACATATATTTAACAAAAATATTACAACTAATAACTTCAATTCATGGGTTAGGTAATTTTTCTCATGATTCATTATCCTGAAAGAGGAATTATCTATCATTATATGACTATTCATGAAAAAAAATCAATTTTTTATTCATCACATTAAATCCAAAAAACTTTACTATTTTATGGTACCATGAGGACATATTAACTAACCATACACTCATTAGGTTCATTTAATTTTTTTATCTCAATTTTATATACAAAAGAACATGAATTCCTTAAGACTTTACATGATTATTGGATAACATAAAAATGAAAACTTCTTCACAATGATTTGATAACATTAATAAAATCAAATAAAAATATGGATCATAGTAATTATGGTTTGTATGAACAAATTTTTACCAAATTCTATTACTTTTGGATCCACCGATATACCATATCTTGAGATAATATAACCACAAAAGTATATTTCTATAACCACAGTTAACACTTCATAATTTTTTCGTAGTACCTAAGCTTATTTTGGATATTAAATACAATCCTAAAGTGATATCCACTTTATTTATTTATCTTCATATATATATATGAATATTATTGATAAGGACTATTGAAAATGATGATGGTAATATATAATTTATATAAACACCAAATCAATGAAGAAAATGGGGAAATTATTATAAAAAATTGAATCACTATATATTTATTATATTAATACCTAAAATGAATAATGTGATTGGATGTTCATCACTTTTAATGAGCATTTAAAAATATATATATTTAATATCAATCATTGAATATTATTCATCCCATTATAATTTCTTTGAAATATTGTTATTATGTAGAAGAATATTATTATTCAGAATATTGAACGTCTTATAATCCTAATAATCAATTCATCGTCACATTGAAAAATTATTCTTTGTAAAAACAATATATCACCACATGGTGGATCACCTATAAAAATTAACCCCTTATGAAAATTATCCAAAAGTGTCTTATTCAATCTCGGTAAATCAATTGGTCTAATCTATATAGAGTATTTTATGTTGGTGTTGTATTTTAATTGAGTTCTTTCAATAACAAACATTCATTATTAAGAAGAATACTAGTAAAACCATCATGAAATTACAGAAAACGTCATACAGTAGGAATATCAACACTTTTGTGTTTCTCCAAAACCATATAATTTAAATACACCCTATGAATATAAATTGTGATTCAAATTTTTTTTGTAATTACCATTATAAGTTCTTATTTATCCATATAGTAAAAAAATATCCTTATCTAGTTTAAATTATCATAAATGACTTCTCTTCTAATCAATTTATATTCACCTCATATAATGAAATCATACACATTCACATGATAACAAAAAAACCACCTAGGAGGAGAATAATTATATATTCAAGAAGAATATTAAAAAATACATCAATTATTGAATAATCATTATGTTGAGTTGTGATTGTCATACCATTAAAAATTTACACTCCTAATTTAACATATAAATAAAGAGTATGTAATTTGATACCCTTCAAAAAATAATTAATATTTAACATATTTGATAAAGATAAAATAAAATAATACATTAGAACAGTTATAGTGGATAGTAGGTGTTCCATTCACCAGTTTATTATCATATCCATCAGAAAAAATAGGGATGACATGCTACTTAACATTCTCGATAGGAATAAGGGGTTATTGGATTCTATTATAACTATAAACCCTCATATTCAGGCACTTGTTGAAAAAATTCCCAATATCCATTAATTTGAAATTTTAGATTGTGTGTGGTATATTTTGGGGACCATTATATATATTATCATCATTAGATAACTTCTTCCCATAATTTGGACATTTTATTACTCGATTACCTTCTTTTATACACATAAGACATTTACTGGTACCCATATGATAATTTACTCATTGTTTCATTCAAATATTATGGCATATAGGAAGGCATATATTCTTCCCCTAGTATTTTTATGTATATAGTTTTTATTATTTTAATTTATAAATTTTTTATCAAAACAATGATATGGTGGGAAGGTACTATGATTTACGTTTCTACTGTGAGGGTATATCAAATTCATTTTTCTTATATTAAAATATTTAAACAGGAAAACACACATAAAATTGTTTATATTTTACCACTATATAATTCATATATACTACATTCATAATGTATAATAATTCACGATGAATACATAACATGTATTATAATATATTCCACACATGTAGTAATCTATTCACCATCCTTATGCTTTCACTGAAGTATTTCTATCCCCATTTTATTATGAAGAATACGATGAAATTAATTATTAAAAAATGACCGTATAAAATTATATAACTAACCTAATTCTATTTCATCGTGTTTCCTTGTTTTTTTTATAAGAGTCTAATACATATCTTCTTCTCATTCTAGATGATAAAAAACAAAAATAACTTTTTCAATATCATATCACTGAAGATTATAAAATATGTTTTCAATTGTACTGATAAATTTATACAAAATAATTGGATTATTAAACTCTACATGACAAGGTTGATGTTAAATCATAATGTATATAATAAAAAGGTTCACTGATTTCATAATTTTGATTTTCAACATGATTCATTGATTGAGAATAAAGCATAAGAATATCAATTCTTTATTCTATATTGTATAACATGAGCACTCTTTGATGGAAAATCACTAAATTATCCTTAAAATTTTGCAATAATGTTGTTATTTATACTTCTATCCATTTCAAAATCCTAATAAATTGTTTTATAAACAATAATCAAATCTATAATTGATATAATCATGAATTTATTTTATATGATGTCAAAATCATGTCACATTCTTTTCAATATATGAAGTTGTATATTTAACAGTGGTCATCGATGGTTATATCCTATTTAAATCCTTCATAATGATTTGATCAGGTTATCTATATTAAATTATAAATAACCCAATATTGTTAAGCCTTATGTAAAGATCTATGCACACACATCATGAACCAGTGATGATCAAGTTAATACCCAACAATCCCTATTCACAATTGTTAAACAAATGTTCATCAATTAAATATACATATACAATAGACAGTTTATCAAAAAATGATGTAATTTTTTAACTAATTCAATCACATTTATTTAAAATATAGATTATTTTATCAAATTTTCAAGATTATACTATGGTTTTACACTAATGTTCCCCTATATTAGTTTAAAAAAACTTATCCTTGATTCGATACTAATTGAGGTAACATAAGTGGTTCATTCATAAATATTACCTTTTAATAGTTAAATTTTTAACAAATATCAATATAATCCATAGTATAAATATAATGGTTAATTTTTTTGATTTTAATATATATAAAAAACTAAAAAATATTGGACCTATATAGTCTCCCAATATATTCATCATTAATAGAACCATTTTTAGAAAAAATATAAAATACATTTTTTATATGATTTGAAAAAGTAAAAAAATAAAGGGTTATATTTTTTGCTCGATATTGGTAAATATTGGATATATCAAATAAAAAAATAATTTTTCAGTATAACACGATCATGAGGGTATAAGGACATGGTAATGAAATATGAAAATAATTACCAACAATTAAACAATAATAATCATGAATCCTGGAAAAATTCATGGTTGTTTATAATACATAAATCATAATTGAATAAATAAAATTGATCTATTTGATAGGAGCATCAGCATATGGCCATGTCATAATAGAGTGTCTTAGATTTTTTTCACAATCATAATAATAGAAATCTTAATTCAGGGATACCCATTATGATATACGTTAGATTTCATGATTCATATAAACAACCATGTACACTGTTTGGTCTTATTATAACTCCATATATACAATTTTTGGGCTTTGAATAACCTGTCATGACCATCCTTGGGATCATAAAACAATAATATTTACCAAAATAATATTTTAATATAAAAAACCACTTATCAAATAATAAAAAATCCATTTATTGTTATACCATTTGATTGGAAAAAATTTAATCATTATGTCAGGGTTTAACCCATAGAAAATAGAAGAAGATTCCACATAAATTTGTAACCATAATCATTTTTTATCTTAATATATAATAAATGTGCTATCATTGGATCATATATATAATGAAAAATAAATAATATTAGTGAATTTTTTAATAAGTTATTATACCTTTATAAAAACACTATATAATTTCGTAATAAAAATACACTTTTTATTCTGATAATAATTATTTTAAATATAAAATAATTAAATAAACTATGATTAAAATATTCATTTAATGTAACATTGAATATTTAAAAAAAATATTAAAATTTAATTTTATTCTTTATTGTGGGAATGTTCTTTTTTGTGGTACACGTTAAGAAGGATTATGTTCATACATTAGGTTAAAAGTTCCTCATCCATGAAAATTATAAGAATATTACCTTTAAATTTTTAATATAATTTTTTTGTTACAAATGAATTTTATCATTCATTATATAACCTTAAAAACCTTCATAAATATATCCTAATGAATAATTATATAGGAAATAAATGAATCTATGCTAATGAATGAAATAAATTACATTTCCCAAAGAAACATAATTTCATATGTTTAAGTACATGGAGAGTGGAAAATGAGAGAAAAACAACTGTTTTTTTAAAATAGGGGACACAAAAAGTAATAAAATATACAATATATATATATATCAAAAATATATATTATTATAAATATATTGGTAAAATTATATCAATAAAAGTTATTTTAATGAAAAGCCCTTATATCATGTGAATATTTATTTATAGGTGCCGGAACATCTTGAATAATAAATTCAAAATTAATATAATTATATATATAAAAAATATTAATACTTATATTACTATATATTCACCCAAAATAATATTTTAGAACCAATTTATAGATAACTCTTTACAAATATACTAACATTTGGTGTAATCTATTTTGTTTTTTTAAGAAAATTATAGTTTAGTAGTTCTTCTCATTATAAAATAATCATGGATTTCTTATCTAATGAATGTTAAAAATGACATCCATGTCATATATATTCATTAAATATATATTTACAATTTTCCATAAAAGGTATAAATAGGAAAATGAATTACATTATTCATGTCGTATGTAGGCATTACACATACATGGATTGTACATTCATTTTATAATGAACAAAAAGTAAGAAATATAAATAATACATTATCATACTAGAATAATAATGTTCCCATAAATATAACAAATTATTATTAAATACATACCTATAGACATCAATTTGAGGATGTGATTGAAGAAGATTCACATCCTTATACGGATGAAGTAGTACAAACATAATCTTGAGAAACACTTTCAATTCCCTATTAATGGAAATTAAGTGGGAAATGGTTCTTTCATCAACATAATAACTTTTTATTATATTTATGATAAATTAATTATCATGTATTGATGAATTAAATATGATTATATACGGTGGAATATGAAATAAAATTGAAATAGATAAATTAATATTCATTCCTTTTATTTGGGAGGTCGGAATTGATATATATCATAAGTCTTCAAATATTGATCTAAAACAATGATAAATCTCAATAGGGTTAAGGAATGTTGTTTATAAAGGTATCCAGCGACTGAAATATTATATATAGTCATCAAATTTTTTTCAATAATTGAGTATAAGTCGTTCTATTTTATTTAAGTTGAGGGAAACACATGAAATTACATAATTGTCTTATATAATATAAGGTCACATTCATGTACATGTGGATATAATTTGATTGAAAAAAAATATCATGATGAAATTTTATAAATTACTATTATATATCATTATATCATTTATAAATAATGATAGATCTATTTTCTTAAAATATAATTTGATGAAAAATGATTTTGTTTGAAAAAATAAGTCATAAATAATTAAATGATTTTATTAGAGTTTATTGTTTGTTAATATAGCATTATTATCAAAAACCATGATACATATTTTTCTTATTTTTTTGATATTATTCACAACACCCATTATACTGGCTATACTAAATAGAAATAATATATCATTTTTTATTTAGACACGAGGTTTCACATAAATAAAATTTTTTATAAATTTTTGTCAATTCAAATGGAAATGTATATAAAATCAGGTGGTAGAAGAAATATATCCAGAGTGATAATTTTTGTAGATCTTCATATAAATATATTGATAATACTAATTATAAATAGAAATATAGATGATTTTATAATCATTAAAAATAAGAGAGGAAAATGGATTCATTGATTCATTAATGTTAACATATATATAAGAAATCAAATTCATTTTCCAACATGTCATGAATTTGGGAAGAATAACCAAGGGAAATGGTTTGATGTAACTAGAAGATGATTTATGTTTCTAATAATTGATCATAATTTAACTAATATTTGATGAAAAAATAATAGTTTGTCTAATAAGATATAGTGATATAATGTTCCATGACATAATTGTGGATAATTTTGGAATTATCAAATACTATGACATAATTAACTGGATAATAATTATGATATTTTTTAACAAAATTTTATACCCATGAAACATGCAGGATCATATGAAACTATTACATCTAAAAAAGATCATGGTAATTATTAGATATATTCTATCAAAAAAATTAAATATCCTATTAAATTTTGTTTCTAGTAACTTCACTATGTTTAGAAACTATTCTATGTACATTAGTGATTTGATATTGATTTATTTATGAAAATTTAATTTATTATTATTATTATATCACATTATGTTTTTATGGAACATTCTTCATAAATATACAAAAATTATTTATTTAGATGATCCATTATAAATTTTTCAAATGGTTTTTCCTTCACCACAAAAACACCATATTGATTCTAATAAAATTTAAATAATAATTCATGTCTCAAATCAAACTACAATAATATTTTTGATAAAGGATGACTAATAAAATTTTTAGATAAATTAATTCCATTTGATTCAATACCAATTATACCATTATGTTTATCTGAAACCAATGAATAGATACTCAATATTGATGACATTAAAATTTCTAGGTAATAAAAATAATTCATATTCATCAAAAAAAGCATGGTTCACATAAAATTAGATTCGAAAACATGATTCGTGATTATATTATATACATCCATAGATATTTAATTAAATAATAATTAAAATTTTTAAAATGAAAATTATTTATTAGTGGAGAATTTAACACCAAAATAATTTAGAAAACATTAAATAAACACATTTATTATTATCTTATTTCTCACATAAACAAAAACTAATTTGGTCTGTGATATAATATAATGATATAAATCATTATGACATAGGATAAAATAATTAATTTAGTTGGATTTAATAATAATTAAAATTAAAACATTACCATTAGGATTAATGAGAAAAATAGAATAGTAATATAACCATATAATAATGTACCCCATACAATAGACACTAAACCAGTTCCCCTTCGTGGGTCACCACATGCCCTCAATCATTCCACCCCTTATGCCAGAGGCTCTTGACTTGTATTGGGGGTAAAATGAGTCACAAGGGAAGAAAATAACCTATTTACTAATGTAAGATATCCCAAGTAATAAATTAAATAGAAAAAACAAATTCAGTAACCATTAATTGCACATAACCAAGAATCTCCCCAACAAGGTACAAGTTACAATGAAGTAATAAAAAATCCAATGTCATGTGAGCAGTGCAAAAAGTCAAAGAGAACCCAAAATTAAGTTGAACATCCTTATCCCCCAAATGGAACTGACTCCAAGTCTAGAACCTGATCAATGTGTATACTAAGCAAAAATCAATTCTTAAGAACATGGCCATTTCACCTTTATTAACATACAATAATGATGTGTGCTTCGGTACCCCGCGACAACTCATGTAGGGTGTGAGTTTAGCTCAGTAATCCATTACCAACAGTGTATAGAAAATGTCTACTCTAAATAGATAGTTCAATCACATACTAAATGATTTAAATGAATACAAAATAATGTTATAGTGAAATTATTTAACAACCATTGCATACACCATTTCAATAATTAGTAAAAAAATTCATATTTGGATCTTGTTCCTTATTTAATTCATTGTCAACATGAGTTCCATGGGAAATGAATTTATACCCCTCGCCCACGGGTTCAATGCATTAGTCAATATGCATAAGGGAATAATTCAAGTCTCTATCTCACTAGCGATAAAATTATTAAAATCAACAATTATCACTATCCCAAAAGCCTCAGACCAGGTAGTTTCATTGAATGTTACCAATAGGGGAGTAGAACATCATCCGAACTCCATATCCTATGCATTCCTAGGTGGGTTAGAGCATCAATCCAACCCGACACATAAGAGGAGCTTCAGTTCGTTATCTCACCCCCACGAAATGTGTTCATTTTTATTAATCCATTCACCACACATAAACCATTTCACAACCCAACACAACCATCACAACTAAAAATCATAATCTGAAACAATCAAGATGGGATATAATATTATTCCATAATCCATCAACAAATTTTTCATTTACATTACATTTCTGTTTAGCCCAATTCCTATTTATTATGCCGAAAATCTTCAATGAAATTTCAATCATTACCTTAAAATAAAATATTAAAAATATTAATCCATTTCCATTTATTAACATACATAACCCATTCATTAATTCCATGTATTAAACTCTTATAAATTTCAAGAAAAAAACAGAATCTATTTGGAACATTCACATTTATGCCTTTTTAACCCATTTTAATGTTAAGATATAAAATACCTTATCCATTACACCTATCTAGAAACAAATACCCATATTATATTATTAATCATAAAAATAATGAACTAATTTGTTTATCTTGGTACCTACTTAGTCACATATTTATTTCAAACATAACACAAATGTTAACTATGTTCCTGATGGTCGGCGCACCCATTGGTGGATGTAAATAGCTCAAGTCATCCTCAACGCATCACATGAGGTTGATGAGGTATTTACATTTTCATTTAGACCCCATTGTACCTAATATCACTTTCATAACTAAATCCAAAACCAGGGGGAAATAGGAACACAATTTCCTAATCATAAATTTATTTAATAATAATGAGATATATCTTTTAGACCACCTACCTAAAATCCATTGACGAAACCCCTCATAATTATATACATAGATATAGATCCAAGAACCCCAGGAATCATCAACCTACATTCTTCAAAGAAAATATTTTTTTATGTCTTATTAGGAACATTTAACTTGATATGATCCCTAATCAAAATAATAGAATAAATGAGAAGATTAGACTTACCCAGAATGTTGATCAGCAACCAAGGGTGGTTAAAATGTTATAGAATCAAGTGAGATTAATCATTGAGAGACCTTGAGGGTTCTTGTTCATCACAATGATTTAATGGGAGGATATGGGGGGGGGGGGGGAATTGGTCGAGTTTTTAAATTCCAATAATTGAAAAACAATAATTACCCACATTTAAAGGGGTGAATGGTTTACCCATACTATTTTCCAAACCATACCCAATGCCTGAACATGACACTGTCAAAGGGGAGTTCGGTCATATTGTTACATGGGAAGTTTTATAAATTTATAAAATCGCATGACAAATGTGTGATGCACGACTCTCTTAGATTGCGTGGTTTTCTTGGGAAGGCAACATGATTTACTTAACAATGCCAAAATCAGACACCTTGAAATACTTGGCTAGTTTTTCCCTCCATTTGTGATTTGATACCCCATGACACCCTTGAGGTCCCTCATACCCCCGAGAGTCATTTAATAACCAACAAAATAGATTGAAACAAAATTATAAACATGTACATACCTTCTTGAAGACATAGATCATTCAAACCTCCCCACAATAAAATCACTCATCCTCGAGCCTCTCTTCTCAAGCATCAGTGAGATTCCATGGTAGAAATATTAGGTCACTGATCCCACACATCTTACTCCCTCTCCCAACATTACTATTTAGAATTACCATTATTTCATTATACTTGTATGAGTGAATCAATCTTTACACATAATACATTCCCATTATGATCCACAATATGAACTAGATTGTCCTAAAAAAATTCATTAGCCTCATGCTCTACATAGTCCACATTAATTACATAGAATATATTAGGGTGATTTTTTTGAAGCTATGAAACATGAAATACATAATCCATTCTACTATATCACTAAATAAGAGCCAATCAGCATGGAACTAGTCGGATCCTATCCATAATCTCAAATGTCCCTATGTACCAATATTCCAACATACCCTATTTTATAATTTGACAGTGGCACATCCTTCAAATAACCCAATGAAATACACTATTAGGGACCATAATATCAAGAGGTTGATGCTGATGACATGCATATGAATTATGCCTACTTTGACCTATTTCCATGCATTTGAGAATCAATTGAACCTTCCTTTACATCTATAACTTAAGACTCATCCCCAATTACTCTGATTCTCTAGCCTCAAACAAACATAACATATATATTCATGGCCTCCCATTCAGTGTCTCAAAAAGGATCCATATCAATATTATCATAAAATCTATTGTAGTATTAAAACTCAAGAAGTGAAATATTTCTACCACAAATTACATTGATCTATTACACAATCCCTCTACATTTCTGGTAGAACATGAATCTTATGATCTGACTACTCATCCTACAGGGTTTGAGAATTTGTGCTAAAAAAGACATGGGTACCATGGACGTTCTGTAATACCTTCAAAAAGTTCATTTTTAAATGCATATTATGGTCTAAAACTATATTCCACTATTCTCCATGAAACCAAACTATCTCTTAAACACATAACTAACCCAACTGATCAATAGTGAATGTTTGACGAATCTGCAAGAGATAAGCCACCTTAGTCAACAAATTTACACCCACCCACATTGAATAATTATTATTTGGTGTTATTGGAATACCCTTTACAAAATACATCATTATGTCATCCCACTTGAACAATGGATTGGGAAATTGTTATAAAAACAACATGGGCACTAGTGCTCGACCTTCAACTGTTGATAGGTAAGCTAAAGACACAAAGAAACTACAATATATTTATTCATTCCTAGCAACCAATACTTCCTATGAAGATCATTATACATATTAGTCAAACTAGGATGATTGAACCACCTTTATTCATGAGACTCATTCGTAAACAGTTCTTAAACACCCACTTTCACCAAAAATGTCCATGAACAAAAAAATTCCTTCAGTAACAATACCCAACCAGAAGGTGACTCCCCACCATTAAGACATTCCTTCACAGACAAACGCCAATAATCCTTTAGTTGAATATCCATGAAAAGGCTCAAAAGCACAGACTCAACTGATATGGATGCATAATTCATCTTCCTGTACACATCTTGCATCTCCATGTTCATCTCATCAAACAAGTACATCATTATCATCTTAGTGGTGGATCTTGGAACCACATAATTTTTAGTTTTTCATCATCAATCATCTGTAACACTATTCAAATTTAATGGTTTTTAAACCATCTCAAATTTAGTGTTTTGCATATATTCATACTATATTTGTGGAAGAAGTATTATATAATGATGCGAGAAGTGGTACTTAAAAATTTTATGATTGGTAAACATAATAATCTGTCCTTCAACCATATAATTCCTTCAACACATTGCGTCATAAACCACAACGGCCATATCAAGATCATGAGTATGTAGTTTATTTCATTATTCACCAACTATCATGACCCATATTCTACAACTCAACCATCCTAAATAATCACTTCATCATGTACAGCGCTGGACACATCACAAAACATGGTATACATCTTACTTCGTTCAGGTATGATTTGGACTGGCACAATCGTCAACCACATCCTAATACTTTCAAAAATCCTTCTATGATTCCTCAGACCACTCAAATATAACTACATTAATGGTTAATCAAAAAATTATTATTTCCTAGAGAGAAAAATCTTTAATGGTCCATTAGTATTAACTGACAAATCCAAGAAACCATCAAACATATGAATCATTATTTGGATACTTTCAAGAAACAATTACCTAATATTTATCTGGATCTACTGAAAAACCTACCTCAAATATAATGTGACCAATGAAATACATATTGTAAATTAAAAATTTACATTTCAATATATTGGAGTTATGCCTATGATCTCTTAGTGTACTCAGGACGATTTCTAGATTTTTGGATTGATATCCATGATTTCTAGAGTACAACAAGATGTCAATAATGAAAACAATGAAAAAAAGATCTAGATATTGGGAAACTATTCAGGTCATTAAGGTTGCAAACATAGAAAATGTTTTGTTCAACATGAATTCCATCACCACAATCTCACACAACACTTACGTCCTCCTAAAATATGATCATCGTATATTAGGAGGCCTCACCCTATGATGGTTAAACACCTATCTCAAATCAATATTAGAAAACAAAAATGAACCACTCAACAAGTTAAAAATACGATTAATTTGAGGAAGAAGGTATTAATTAATAGTTTTCATCTGATTTATATTCATGTTATCCACACACAACTGCAATGATCCCACATCCTTTATAGAAAATGGTACTAGTGATCCCAATGGTGACATGCTATGATGTATAAAACATTTATTATCCAATTCCGTCTACTGAGATTTATGTTCCTAGAGTTATATTGGTTCTATTTTATATGGTGGAAAGGAAACTAGATCCACTCCCATCAAAAACTCGGTTAGAAATTATGTGTTCCTATTGGGTGGAAGACCTAAGAAATCCGTAGTAAACACATCTGAAAATCAATCCACCAATTGAGAAAAGACATACATATCAACTCCTCCATTGTCTATTATATGACAAGCCACTTGGGCTATGGGTTCTCCATACATTTGGAATACTATCCCGGTAAGGCTCAATCAATCATCCCATTCACCAAGATGGATATACATGTATCCCTCAAGAGATGTGAATGTTACCTGATAATGGTAATAGTCGATATGGGCCTGTTATAACACCAACCAATCCATTCCCAAATTCAGGTTAAAACAGTACTTATTGAGGGAAAAGATGTCTCATATGAGATGATACCCACCATCCACTAGAGCATAACCCTTACATTTTCTTATATTCTTAGTTCAATCCCTAAATAGAGTACCAATTGAGATAACTCGACACATACATTCCACTAGTAGGCCGAACACAACTTCTATGTGATCAAATATGAAAGATTGATTTAAACCTTTGTAAAATAACTCATTATCTGGTGCGGAAACTATAATAATCATACCTTGAATCATAAATGGTCATGCCTCGCCACCTCCAAGTGTAGACTGATCTATGTGAAGATGGAATGTTCTTCTTCCCTTTGCTTCATCCTGTGTACCTAGTACTGCACAACCCTATTGTGGTGGAAAATCTCACCTCATATTTTCATGTCCACCACCCCTACTAGTATTCCCCATGGAGATCCATCTACCTACCTAATATAGGGAAATTAACCCCCTTTCTGTACTCTACAATAGTTTTGGCCCTTTAACATTTCTTGATTGCCATATGTTCCAATAGAAATTCATCACATTACCTAATATTTCGCATGATCGACACTTTACTGGTGGTAAAGAACACAAACTATGCACATGTACCATACCTTCCCACTGATAGAATAAAACTCGATTGCTAACCTAAGAGAATGTTAAACTTTTTTGGATTCCATGTCCACCACTGTCTAATTGAAAATACTTGAAGTGGTGCTTCCTACTATCAATAGTGGCACCACTAGTTCACCCAAATTTTAATCGTGTGTCTGATTTTGTTATCCTCCTACAGGATTATTGAGGGTATAATGTCTTAATACACCCATTCATTGACCCTCTCAAAGTGAATAAAAATAACATAACTTGATATCATACCTGATTCCTTCTTGGAAGTGTCTCACCGTGGCCGCCTCACCCCCCACTATAAATGGAACAGAACATTATAGTTCAGTGAAATGGATTTCATATTCTATGACTATCAGTGATCCTTAGTTCAACCTCATAAATAATACAACCTTTTCCTGCCTTCTCAAGTATTTTTGTTATAACTATTCCAAAACGTTTCATGAAAATAATTCTAACCAATACTATCATCTTGAATAGTCTAAACTAGAACATCCCGCCAGCATTTCTCCAATCCTTAGAAAATATATGTTTTAAGCTTAACCCTATTATTTGTAGAAGTCTCCTAGTGATCCAAATTATTCTAAGTAGACCTTATAAAAAATTATCAAATTTCAATTCCACCCCATATAGAAATCGTTAGAGGGTTAAGTAACTAAAACTCCAAGGTCATCTCGAACATACTTGGCACAACCTGCCCTGGGTCCCTTTCCATCGTCAAAAGGAAACGAGAAAATTTATCATAGATCATCTCTTCTACCATGTTTTCATGAATCTCGTGGTTTATTTATCTAGTTTTGGAGGATCATTTTCTAGGACATCAACTTTTTTGTTCAATTGGTATATATCCTCATGGTGTAATTTCTATAAAATGACAAACATTATCTTTAGAACACATAACATAAAGAATTAACAATTCAAAAAAAAAATGCTCTCTTCCAGCTATAAACATCTCATTCACACACACTATCCCTAAATACATTTCCGAATCCCACACATTAACCGTTACCTTCCCTACTAGGTGGCTTGGATAACATGGGTAAGCAAACATAAATAGTTAGATTTTTACCTTATAAATAATTTCAAAACTAATCCCATAAGAAAAATGAAATTTTTTACCATAGGGACACATCCAATTTAACATCTTTTCATGACCTACATTATAATTCCCTTATAACTATCAATTAAAAATAAATATTTAACCATTATTTAACATTTTATTTCCCTTTTACTAATTTTCATAATTTTGTTAGTCACCATTTCCTTCAACTTGTTCAATGATTATCAAATGCAGACTACCATTTAATACCCACAAACCCATCCTGTGTGTGTACCAATCTTGATGAATGTTTGTTACATACACAAGTTCCTATAATGATGAATGAATCACAATCATGTTCCATTTCATCCCTGATATAATTTTCATAAAATTTTCTCATCACAAAACTAGTGCATAACCCAATAGTTAAATATCCTCAATTGTAAAAATAATCAAAATAAAGAACAATTTCCACCTAGTGTGAGTTCGGTTTTTAATCATATGTGGGTTAAATACTGCTAAAAATGAGATTATTACCATGGATAAACACTTTCCTATCCTCATAATTAGCATCCTCAAATAGAATGTCATAGAAAAGACCACATCTAATACCACTTTGTAATGATAGTAGCCTGGTAGACACTATACTAGTTCCCCATGATAGATTGCCACGTTACATCAACTGTGTGGCACCATATTCCAGTGGGTTATTACTAGTATTAATGATCTAAGAAGTTACATGATCTATTGGATAATTTCCATATACCCACAAATTGAAACTGTGGGTATAGGCCATGGTACATTGGGTATAACCTATACCCACAATTTCATGAACTGTGTGCTCCAAAGGCATCAGGGTAGCCCCTGAGCTATACCCATGGTTTAGGAAACTATGGGTATAGTTCTTGTCCACCGTGTCATGCACCATTCCAATGTGTCATTGACCTATACCCAATGTTTGAAACTATGGGTAAATATTGACAAAAAAACAACACGGTAGCGGGATTCAATCCATGGACTGCTCAATTATTCTTCTTGTGTCTAACCATTAGTCCATTTTTGTAATTAGTATATAGATATATATTTAGTTATATATATTAATAAAAAATAAGGCTATATGTAGAATCTCATAGGAATAGCTATTCCCTTGAAAAACAATTTGTGTCCCGTGAATTTTTTTTGTAAAATAAGGTGGGAAATCTATCTGCACAGTTTTGTTAAACCGTGAGTATAGGTCATCAAGAAACAACCATATACCTGAAGTTTTTTTAATCAATGGGTATAGGTCTCAAAAATAACTAACCGAAAACTTTGGTTTTGGCAAAGCCATTGGTATTGTTTCCAATTCTAGATGTATACCCACGACATTGGAAAAACCATGGGTATATGGTTGAATATAACCACATTTTTGGTAAAATTATGGGTATAGGTTCCCATAAAATACCTATAACAATGGTATTAAGAAACAAATAGGTATAGGGGTGCCTATACCCATGGTTTTGGAAAAAACTGTTGGTATATGTCTATTTTCCAGTAGTGATGGGCAGCCTATACCCTATTTTCCAGAGTAATCCACAATCGATAAAAAATAAAAAAGTAGAATAAATTGTATAATCCAATAAATTAATATAAATAAGAATATCCCTAATAAGGTAGAATAGAAAAAGAAAGAGTAAAAAAAATTCATCTCATGTGAGCATTTTAAAAAGTTCATGAAACCCCAAAATGAAGGTGAAAAACTAAATCCCCCAAACATCCCTAAATCCATGTTCAACACATCATCCATGTTATTCCAATCCAGAATCAACATCGAAACACATATCCTTTTCCACTTTATTGACCAGTTAGCATGAAGTCAGCTCACGTTCCCCATGGAATCCTGAGTAGGGTGAGAGTCCAACTAGTATGCAACCACCAAGGTGCCTACCAAATATACAGTCTAAAGAGGTAATTCATGCAAGTACTGAATTAATTTTAAGTAGATAAGAGTTGGTTAGAGTGAAATTTGTTAAAAACCTATATAGAAACCATTCCCTTCCTTATAACCAAATTCATATTTGTGTCTTCTTCATTATTTAATACATTATAAACATGAGTTCCATGGTTTAGGCATTTACATACCTTGGAAAAGAGTTTCATGCATTCGTCAATATCTGTTAGGGAATAAGTCATGTCCATATCTCACTAGGGACAAAAAAGTTTACAATCAATAAATTCATGTTACCCTAGAGCCTTAGTCTAGGTAGTTTCATTGAATGAATCCATTAGGGGAATAGTGCATCAATCCGACTCCTTAACATGCACATTACTAGGTAGGGTTAGAGCATCAATCCAACATGACTTGAGGGATAAGCCTTTGTACTTTTCCTACAACCAAACCATGATCACATGATTATTGATCCATTCAACACACCTATACCATTTCAAAACCCTACGCAACTATCATAGTTAACAATCATAAAATACAACAATTATCATGAGAAATAATATTATTCAATAATCCTTTAACCCATTGTTTATTTACCTAAAAATTCTATATATCCCATATCCCATTTCCTTTTCTAAATTACATCATGAAAATTCGTAAATTCTAATAAATTAACCAACTAAAAATATTCAACCATTTGTACATGTTAACATACATAACTCATTCATCATTTACATGTATTAGCCCATTATTAATTTCTATAACACAAAAATCCACTTGGAACATTCACACTAATAACATTTTAACCCATTTCCTTGTTATGAAAGACGAATCTCATAGTTTTCACCCCTATATATACACAGATACCCATATTCTCTTATTAATCCTTAAAATCATGAATTAGCATGTTAACTATAGGACCAACAAAATAACCGGTCGATTTCACCCATAACCTCTCCATTAACCTTGTTCTTGGATGGTCGGTGCACCCCATGGGTGACCCTAAATTGGTTAAATCATCATCAATGTATCCCATGTGGATTATAAGGGATATAATTTGTCATTTAGACCCCATTTTAACAATTCTCACTAACAGATCTAAAACCACAACACATGGGAAACAAGAACACGACCACAAATCCAAAAATCTATATAAAAAATATTTGATATAACTTATAGAAAACCTTCCTCAAATTAGTTAATGAACAAACTCATAATAAAATCCTTAGATATACATCAAAGGTCCCCTTGGAGCTTTATCATATATTCCATCAGAAAAAAAACAATGTTTTTGGGATTCGTAATAATATTTACCAATATAAAATCCCCAATTCTGAAAAGAGAAGAAATGAGATGATTATTTTCACCTGGAACTATGATCTTCAACCAAAGGTGATCCAAAAATATTAAAAATGAGGGTAATTAACCCTTGAAATCTATTGAGGGTTCTTGATAATCACTAGTTTTGAAAGGGAGGAAATGGGTTAATGAATTTAGTACGGATTTAAAATCACAAAATAAAAAATATATATTTTTCCAATATTTAAATGGTTTTTTTACCCAAAACGTTTTGAAAACAGTGCATAAACTGTGTGAAGGACACTATTCAAGATGAGTTGGGTCATATAGTTACTTGGGCATGCCTCTCAGAATGTGAAATCGTGCACTGACCGTGTGATATTCTACTACCCAAGGTTGGAGTGTTTTCCTAGGAATGTCGCATGATTTATTTATCCATGTTCAAACCATGTGTGTTCTATAGGTTGGCCATGTTTTTTACTCCTTTTGATCCTCGAAACACTTGGAGTCCATTAAGGTCCCTCATACTCCCGAGAAGCATTTCATAAAACGAAAACAAGATATAGAAACCAAATTTTAGACAAGGAAAAAGCACCTCAACGTCCGGGATCATACACATATAATCTCTATTCTTATGGGTTTCCATAAAACACATCATACTAGGCAAAAATATTTATATTAGTATAATTATTTAAACTATTTTGGAACATTTCAATTTATTTCAATTAATAATGAGAATGTTTTAGTATTAATATATATTGGAATGAAATGTGATCATTCTTGCTTTGAAAAATGGAAATACGGACACATAAAATATTATCATCCGTGATATGGTAGTTGGATATATAATTATCAAATGTATATAATGAATTTTTTATTGTGAGTTACAAATATATAATAATATATTTAATAAATAATAAATAATGAAACAAAATATGACCATTAATTGAAAAATTTCTGTCAAAATAATTTATCAGCAAATTTCTATTATTAAATAATGAAATTATAAAATTAAGATAAATATATTTATAATAAATATTAGTAACAAAATTAATAAAATATGTAAAATTAATTTTAATGACATTTTTTTGCAGATGAAAAAAATTTAAATGATATTTAAAAAAACTATTTTTCTAAAATTATGATATAATTTTACCTATGTATAAATAACCATATCTAAAAAAATATTTCAATTATTATATTATAATATTAAAAAAAATACAACTAGTAGTCATCAAAATTTTTTAAATATGAGAATAATGAGAATAAATTTATTTTATAATGAAATTTTTTATATAAAATATCCTTTTTATTTGTTGTAAATGTTTAATTTATGAAACTATGTATTTTCTCAATGATGAAAAATAATGTAATAAAAAATAATAATATATCAGGGAAAATTTATTTTTTAATTAATGATAAATTAAAAATATTACATTAAATTTTTTGAAGAGTAATTTTCAAATAAAATACTTTCATTTTATATTTTTCCCTATTTAAAAGTTATATGATAAAATGTTAAAATTTTGTTTTTTAAAAATTAATAATAATTTTTTGATTCACAATGAATATAAATAATTTGGAAGTATTTTAATTATTTTTATAAAAATAACAATCTTCATTTATGTATTAAAAAATATAGTTTTTAGAAACACAGTGAATTTGATGATGTCATTATAATATAAGAATTAAATAACATTTATTAAATATTTTTCATTAATAAATATGTTTTTATAGGAATTTTTATAATTTTATGAATATATTTCTTAATTTTCATACCTACATATTATATTTCTGATGATAAGTAATATATTTCCCTAAATTTGTTATGAATAGTTCAACTTGTAATATTTTATAAATAATTTTTACATAGATTAAAATTTTATAGAATAAAATATCCGCCAAATTTTAAATCATAGGATGAAAATTATTTTTTAATTTCCATTATATTTTTTATATAATATAAATTTCATAGGTAGATATTATTTACCAGGATAAATGTAAATATACATAAGAGGGTAAATAATTTGTTATAAAATGCACAAAATATAATGAGATCTCCAAATGAGTGGAAAATGAGATTTTAGAATATATATTATTATTCCATATATTTTTTTAAATTTTGGATCCTAATTCTATATTTAAAATTGTTTTTTACTATAACATTATATAATAAAAAATGACATTCCCTTCACTTATAAATTGATCATTCCAACAACACAAAGAATATACAAAAAATATATTTATCAAATATATTATTCCGTATTCCAAAAAGGGATAATCATATCCATTGTTTCTAATCTTATAGTAACCAGATATTTCCCAAATCCAATCAAAATCATGAAGAATTATAATTAGAGATAAAATTATTCTATGTAATTATCTAACCCTCTATAATCAATATTCCATTTTTATTCATTAACCTAAAAATTAATATTTTTTATCAATTATTTATTAAATTAATTCGTATCATTAAAATACTAAAATATACATATATTGGTTTAATAATAATTAGTAGCTTTTTTTGTGGAAAAATGAAAATCTTGTTTGGGTTACCTGTTTTGTACCCCTCCTTGTACAAAATATCTTATTTTTTATCCCCACATTACATGGATGTTAAACAAGGAATATAAAATGATTAATTTTTATATTAATAATATCATTAGTATTATTAAATGATAAATAGTTTTTTACCTTCATTCCATTTTAGGTTAAATGATATGTTATTCATTTGTTCAAGAAAGCTATAACCATTATAGAAAAATGTATTCTATAATTCATCACCACCATAATTGGATTATTATAATAATATATCTATAAATATTTAAAATTATTTTGATGAAATTATTTCAGTACTATAGGTATATATTAATATATAATTCTGTATTAATAAACCAATTTATGTTCAATAAAATTTATCAAAACAAAATAGTTGATAAATTTGCGTTCCTAAATTAGGAATAAAATTATAATTTAATGATATAATAAAAATAGGAGTTATTATATCTTATATATTCTATTATATTGGATAATATATTAAATTTAAACATATTGTTGGTGAGTGGATATTAATATGAAAATTTTGAAGCATGGATGAAATAATCAAAATCACTTACATATAATTATGGTAATATACTATAATTAAATAATGAATTTTAATATACCGTAATAATTACTATTATATAGTGTCATAGATAATATTTCAGTTCTGGAATAGTTTATTCTGATGGTTTTGTTTATTATAAAATATTTTTATGATCATTCATGGATGTTGGGAGTAAAATGCATCGTATTTTCATAGTTAAAATTTAAATCCATTGATTTATAATGATTATTTGTTATGTCCATAATTCAATGTTTCATTTATTACACCTTATGATTATATTATATTGTTATTCCACTATCATCTATTTTTGTTTTTAACAGGTTCCAATAAAATCATTTCCAATGTATTATTCCAAAAATGGGTATGATATTCATAAGTTGATTTTTGTACTGAAAATATTTTATTGATTTAAAATTCTTAATCATTAAATATTGATTTAAAATTAAATTTCATTATACCAAATGATGATATTATTTTACCCCAAATAATATTCCATGAAAATACCATTTCCAAAAAGTATATATGCTATGTTGGATTTCTTCATTCATAATATTAGTTCTCGATAAGAATAATTCACATTCTCTAAAAATGACCACGTTTTGATATGTGTTATTATTCCCTCTCCCATATAATGTTATTTTTTATCATTATAAAATATAAATGTGTCTCATTTTTTTCATGTAAATTTATATTTATACCTTTTCAAATTGAAAAATTTACACATTTTTTATAATTTTTGTTATAATGATATATTTTTTAGGCCTAAAAATATTTTTTTCCTATCAATATTTTATAAATTTTTTTCACTTGAAATTTTCATTGAAAAATCCTTCTTAAATTTTAAAGGATTATTTATTCATATTTATTACTATAAACATTAAAAAAAGTATCAATAAATGTAGTAAAAAAATTCCCTTTTGAATGTGAGTCTTAACGTCATCTCCTTGTGGTGAAATAAAGTATTATGTTATATATTTATTTTAATTTTTTCTTCAATTTTACACTATTTTTTTATATTATATGTCTCTTATGATGTAATTTCTTATGTTAAACCATTTATATTCATCTATGAAAAATATGGGTTACTGAATTTTATTGTATTAGATGATCAACTTCTAGTACAATGTTTTGTGTGTCCATTTGGAATTGATATGAAACCAAATTCATTTCTATCGGTTTTCATAGGTTAATGATTGATTAATTTTTTATGTTTCTCATATACGATACTATGTAATGTAAATATTAAATCACATTCATGGATTATTAATTCTTATGAATTATATCTGTAGAGTTATATTCATTATAATAATGTTAAGTAAATTTTCAATAAAAATGGAAATAATTTTTTTCTTATTTATATCATTTTCATATTTTATATTTTTATTTAAATCATTTATTTATATATTTTATTAAATGAATTTTACAAAAATAATTTTATATTTGAAATCTCTATATTAATATTATTATAGGACGAAATTTTTGTTCTTTTGAAAACATATTTATGTTTAATTGAATAATGAAAATTCAAATTTTATAGATAAATTTTATTAACTTTTATGTATATTGAATCTAACATTTTTTATGGTATAATATTTATAATTTCATTAGTTCCTATTGAATAATAATTATCCAATAATTTGATTGGAAGCATTATAATCCTTGATTTTTGTTAAAACATATTGATATTGAGAAGGACATCTTTCATTACATTTTCTTTACCGTTAAATTATTTTCCTCTATATATATTTTTATTAATTCAAAATGATTTCTAAAATTTTAATCTTGTTGTAGAAATTTTCTAAATATTATCCATCTATTTTTTTGTCAATATGAATGTTAACTATGGTAATTATTTGTTCCCATATTAAAGATAAAATGGTTTTTTTCGATTAAATCTAATGTGGTAAGTCCTGAAATTCATTCAAATACATAAACTTATTTCATTAGATGATTATATTTTTTCCATAATCATCCGTAAATATATTATATGAGTTTTTTCCATTGATCATTGATTTTTATCAATATAATATTTTAAGGAATAATACAACATGTCACTCCCTCTATTGAAATTTCTATTAAATGTTCACAATATATAAAAATTTATTCAAAATGAATAATAAATTTTATTTTTATTATAATTACTTATTTTTATATCAATAATTTAATTCTAAATTTTGATGCAAAAGTTTATTTCAAAATTCTAATGTAAGACCAACACATTGCCTGTGAATTTTTGCAGAAAAATCTATTAAATGATTTTAAAAAATATAATTGTTATATTTATTTGCAAGAGTTATGGTTTTAAATAATTTTTTAGATAATTATACCAAAATAATTATGTTTTAAATGTTTATAATCGAGTATATTGGTTATGTAGTTAAATTAAAAATCAAATAAAATTAATAATTCATGAAAATTCAATAATGATATTTTATAATTGTAATATGTTTATTTAAGGATTTAAAATTCATAAAAATTTTATCTAAGCTACTAAAATTGGATATGTTTATGAATATCAACTATTTCTAGTTAATAGGAAATTTTTTTATAGTAACACTGTTGAAATTTAATAAAAATTCAAATCGTTTTAATCATAAAAATATTTAATATGTGTTAAAACATTGAGATAAACGTGATAACAAAACCAAAACCAATAAAAATTAAAATTTATCTTTGTTGTTAGATTAATCCTCATAATATATTATCAATATACTAAATCAACTCCATTTTTTCATGAAAATAGATTTATACTAATTAAATACATTAATTAATTCAATGAGTTTTTAACCCCTCACATAAAAAGGGCAGGGCACTCTCCTCCTCTCAATACTTCAAGATCTATTTGGATCTCATGAGATCTATAAAAATATCATTCTAACATCCCAAACCATGTTAAATTGGTCTTATTTTTGGATTAATACAACACCTATATGTTTACTATTGTATGCCATTGTGGTTTTCTAGGAAGTAAGAATAAGTATTAACTGACCAATTTATGGTTTATTTGTTATTCTACCTTCATTAAATTTTATTATACCCAATTCAAAAAATAAAATAAATATCTCTCATGTTCTAAGATGTTATTATGTTTTTTTGATAACATATATTTATCTCCACATCATCTAAATGGGAAACAAAATCATCATTTGTGTGTACAATAGATTATCGCCTAGTGATCCAATGTAGTGTTATTCCATTAACATCTCTTATAAATTGTAATAATTTTGGATATTATTTATATATATGATATTAATAAAATTTATATCATTTTTATTCATAATTTATTATCTATTTTTTTAAAATTTCCATCCACTAAAATATGATAATGTTAATCTTGTGTATTTACTGATTACCACCTCAAAATAGTGATGCGATTCATTTCTCATTACAGAAAGACATGTACTATCACAAATAGGCCCAGATACCATAGAACCGTAGTTCCCAGTCCATCAATAACATATCATGAAGGTATTTACAAATATCTATATGTTATAGTATAAGGCCCCAACCTTATACATTACTTAATCTTGAGATATGTCAACAATTGACTTTAATTCACTTCAAGGATTTATTTAGAATTATAGTGTTAGTGAATTAGGGAATAAATCATACAAAGAAAATTAAATATTATAAGTATACACTTCTACTCATTATCAATTTTTTCATAAATCAAATATTTTTAAAATGAAACATGGTATTGTTTCATGTTTAATAGTATAACCTTTTCTTTGTCCCATCCTTGACTGTATTCTTATTTAAGTGTTGTGGAAAAAATTTCAAAACATGGGATGAGCATAAAAATCACAATAAGGGATAACCAAAGAAGGAAAACTGTTAGAATTGGGAAAACATGAAAACCATGAATACTTTATTAAAAAGTAATAATTTTCACCTTTAAGAATATGTTAATATAATTCATTGAATATAAGATTGTTCCTAGCACTTATTATAACCCAAATATTACAATAAATCCCACTGAAAGCATCACATGACATATAATGGTAGTTTGGGACATAAACATACATAAATTGAATAACCATACATCCTACTTCCACACATATCACTAAAAAAAATAGCTATATGGATAATTCCAACACCAATGTATTCGAGGATATAACATAACCACCCATCCATGGATTATCACAGAACCACTAATCTTTGGTTTATCACATAACCACGCATCTTTGGTTTATAATAAAACCACCCATTAAATGTCCAAGTACCATTATATAATCATAAAAAAATGATTTCAATTATGATCATTTCATTCAATAAAAATTCATTTGCAACCACCAGAAATCATTTCAAGATATTGAAGTAGTAAATCCACATTCAAAAACCATTTTTAATACCCAAACACCCAAAAAGGAAATAAGGTATTTCTATTCATTTTAAAAATGTTAAGGCATATAAAGGAATCCAAATATAAAATAATAGTTATGGTGGAAGAGGAGTCATTTCCACCACATACACTAAAAACATTATATATTATCATTTAGAAAAATGATTTGTATAAAAGAGTTTCCCTTTGAATGAAATCAAATGTCATACGGTTGATTATACATCACATAAAATTAGGATGTGTATATTATCAAAATACGCCTCAATGAAAGGAGATTGAGACGAATTCCATAACCACATTATAAAATACATGAATCAAATAATTAAATAAATACATTAAAAATATATAATATCCTGAGAATATGGATATTCACAATATAATATTTCAAATGGTATACACCATATAAAACTGAATTGTTCATAATAACAAATAAGTCTTAATGAAATGTATATTGAGATGAAATCCCATAAAAAGAGCTTATCATTAGATAAAGTATAAATCCTTGATAGAATTATGTGTAAAAAAAATAAATATGCAAAATATAATTGGATATTCAATGTAAAATAATCAAATATCTTTCACACATATTCTTTGAAAAAAAATGACACGAATATTTAACTCAATAAATAAGGGTTGAGTTATAATTTCCCTTAAAAAGTTCATATAAATGATATATGAATTTATCAATGAGGTTATTATGTCTAGAAATAGTATATATCCAAAATGGGATGTGTAGATTAAAACATAAATAAATTCATATTGATTCAAAACATAATGATGACATAATATAATCAATGGGATATGCATAAAACCCAAGGAATGTAAATTGATCTTATTAATTCAATTACCTTGAGCCTGACTTGTAACGTTAAATCATTGTGATAATTAATAATTAACTTTGGTTTATTTATGCTTTAAATAAAATCATTTTCATGTTTAATATTTATTTTATATCACTTATTACCATGTTATAAAAAATATATAATTATTTAATCACATATTGGTCAATTTTTCAATATTCGGCACATGAGTCAAGAATGATCTTGTTTTGATGTAACATCTCTATATTTACAAAAGTATATAATTTCCAAAATATTATTATTAATTAAATAAATATCTTATATATATAGTATATATGTATTTATTATATCAATAATATTTGGAGATAAGAAATGAAATGAACCATTTTTTGAGAGGGTAGGTCGTACGTATGCATGGACACTACTTTCATAACTTTGTCATATTAAAATAAAGAAAACTAATTGATAAATAGGTATATTTTAATATGTGTAATATATGTTACATAATGTACTTAAATCCGTCCTTTATAAGTTCCATGATTTGCATGAATGAGTCATATACATTTGATGGGGTGGTAGTCCATACTTCCTCAAATACAATTATCGTATTTACACATTATGGAAATCATAACGGTATGTTGAAAATAAAAATTACAGAAGCCTAGATAAAATATGAATATAATATATATCATATATAAATACAGTTCCATCATAATGTCAACCATGATTAGTGGTAGGAGAAAATTGAAAAATCATCGATTCGCGAGGGATTAGTTTTCCGTACACGGACACATATTGTTAACATCCATTAGAGGGAGGTGTATATAAGTGTAGTTAGAATCCTTCTCATGACTAAATCCTATTATATTTATTATACTGTATTTCTTAGGTAATCCTAAAATAAGAATAACAAAGCTAATATAGATGGAAAATAATGAAATGGAGCTTGAGAGAAGATGTTACCCAAAATTTAGGTAATCCATTTTCATTTGAGACAAAACACCATATTCAATACCTTTATAAAAAAGTAAATGATTCTAGAGTAAAGGTAGTTATTTTTGGAGATTATTGTATAATTATTTAGATGATACAAGGGGAATGAGGGTTGTGAGTATGTTGGTATAGGTGGCGGTCTTTTAAAAGAGGGAGGAGGGGCACTTTATGAATGTCTATAAATATTATATAATTAAAATTATATTTTTGAATTATAATACCTACAAATTGATATAATCTGAGGATAAGATGATTATGGGAATATATAATCTCAAACAATAGTGTTTAGACTAGTTTTGGTCATAAAATAAACCTTATCTATTAGCTTTAATCTTTAGTTTAAAAAATTAACTATTATCATGTAATTTTGTATTTTCATAATATATAATCACTATAGTTACAATTAAATGTCAATAAAACAAAAAGTGTATCATTAATTAAATTTGTAAAATTATATATGTTAGTTGACAGAGTCTCATATTTCTAGGACAATTATATCATTTAGAAAATATTATTTAAAAAAAATCATTTATGTCAATTTGGCACTATTTAGTAATTCATTGTAGTTAAAGTCAAATCAACTTTATTCCTTCAAAAAAGAAATTAAATCATCCCTAACATTTTAATGTATTCTAAAAATTATTTTATGTAATAAAAATGTCAAAATTATATTTATTTTAATATTTGAAATTTCAATTATATGTATCTTTCATTAATTTGGTAATCATTGCATCATCATTGTGTAATTAATTAATAATTTTTTTAATATCTATATTTTCTAAATAAAATATCTAGATGTAGAAAATAGTTTTTGGTTAATAATTAAAATTTATTGTAAAATAGATAAATTATATAAACCAACTTTAAAATTGTTTTCATAGGAAGATCCATGTTTGTGTTATATTTCTCTTTATTAAAATTAATTACTATAACATGTCATGTCATACCCAGGTGGCTCTGAAATTCCAATCATTCAGCCTAAGGATTTTTATGGTCTGACATGACTCATAAATTAATATTAGGACATGTGTTAGGTTATTTTTATGTTATTATAATATAAATTTTACCATGATTTACCAAATATACTAGTTAACTGCGATAAATAAAAATAAATACAAAAGTCACTATTCATTATGTCAAAAAATAAAAGTTAACTATATAAAAATCTAATAATTTTGATTCCAAATATGGAATCTATTTTATCAAATTCAATATAGATAAATTTTTTAAATAAATTTAAAAATAATTCATGTTTTCCAAAACAGAAAGTGTGTTTCAAAGATGTAAAAACTATCAAAAGAATGAGATGTATTTTTGTCAAATTTAAATGTTAAATTAATTAAAATGACCAAAATTTTATTAAATTATATAAAACTAATACAATTAAACATTATAACTTATTAAATTGAAAATATAACTATTTAAATAAATTAAATGGAAAGACAGTTTTGAATTAAATTTATATATTTTCACTATTTATTAAAATATGGATTTTGTCATAAAAATACCAAAATTTCACCCAAAGTAAATTTTGATTTACCTATTCTATATGAGAAAATAATTTTGTAAAATAGAACATTTAAAAGTGAAAAAATTATATTTAAAAATGGTTCTCTATCAAAAGGATGTAAAAGGAGATTTTAAAAATATTTGAGTATTTTTTTTCATAGAATTGAATTAAATCTCATTTTAAGACTCTAAATTTAATGTATAAATGTAAAATAATTTAATTTTTTTAATAATATTGTAGTTAGTTTTATTCATTCTTACCAATAAAACTTCTAGACATTAACTACCATTTAAAATAATAGTAATATTATTGAGTTATTTTTCGGTATAAACCACTATTGTGTGCAACATAAGATTTTAGAGAAACCCATTGTTGTGTGTCGAATATGCTATCAAAAAAACCATCACATTTAATGTAAAGTTAATGCCTTATTTATATTTATTAATAGATATTAATAGTTATTATTCCATAAATACCAGGGATGTTACATCATCACCCCTTAAAAAATCGCAACCTCACAATTTTAAAAATTGGGTCTTTAACTTCAATGAAAATCCCACATCGGAAAAAGTGTAAATAAAAAAAGTTGAAATTAATTATAGAGAAGTAAAAAGGTCACCTGAGATAATAAATATTAGGATTCCATGTATGAAAACATGGATATGGATAAAAACTAATCATCTTGTTCAGATAGAGAGTGATTAAATCATGATCATGAGAATGTTAACAACGAGAAAAACACAAACAGGTGATGGGTTAAACGGTCATTGATTTCACAATAGGATAAGTAAACAGGGACTGTTTTTATAAAATTTTTCATAAATTTGAGGAAATATTTTACTAATTATAGTAATAACATAAGGGAACATACGTTCCTGACAAATATAGTTTATCCTTTAAAAAATTTATACCACAAACTCTTCATTCCTCTAAATGATTAGTATTCACGATGAATTTGTCAAACCTGATGTACCAGAAAAAACATATAGAGTATCACTTTATCCAAAAAAGATGATCTATATATTTTATCCTACTTAGAAAATTTATCAAAACCAAAATGGTTAGTACAAGTGTAGAAAATCCCCCAAAAATAATAATCTTTTAATAAGGAAAAGAACTATTTTTAATCTCCAAAATTCAAAAGTAATACCATAGTTCTACATAGACCACTAAACAAACAAAAGTCCTTAATATTACTCGAAATAATACCACTAATATTGAAACCCAATACTCATATGGAATTGATCACTTAGATTTCCAAGATAAATTTTATCATTTATATCCAAATAACATCAATCGATATTACTATTTCATACCAAAAAGTAATTAACATAATAATATTTTTTCTATGGTAGGTTTATTATCTCCAAAAATAACCCAAATCCGCATTTATCGACAATAAAAATATAAATTCATCCAAAGTAATATTCAACAATTACTCCTCTAATGAAATCCCATATTATTCTATTTTACAAAGGTATATAGTGATCCCAAAAGATTGAACATCTTCCAAAATAACAATTCTCACAAAATCACCAATTCTTTTTTCAATACTAAGTATATACTTTTTATAAAACATAAGTTACTAAAAGAAACTTATTCATAATCCGTAAGATCATTTAACTAAATAAAATAAGTCATACTAACCAAGGGATTCACATAGGCCAGTGGTAAGTGATGCGCCCTTGTCACCCTTCGATTGTGGTTTTGATTCCCACAACCCTTATAGACGTGACTGGTTGTCACCCATCATGTGGGTTATACTTTTAATAAAACTATATAATTCATATAACATTCCGTAAATGAGATTAAATCATCAAAATAACAATAACATAATTTAACCTCAATTTTATCTCATGACATTCAAAATGTAATACACATTAATTGCTTCAATTTCAAGAATCAAATAAACCCTAAGGTTTTTAAAACTATATACACAAAAGAAAAGATAATTATACCTCATTTTTAAAAAACAATCATAAGAGTAACACATTCGTGAATTCTTCCAAAGTATTCCCATCATTAATACATTTAAGCGTATCATCATCCATAGATTTAACATAACTCTTTAATTCCTAAAATGCAGACATATTAATCATAAAATGTTATTTATGATCCATTATCCATGTTTTTCCATCTTATTCATTAATACTTATTTCCTATTAAAATTTAATGCATAATTTCCTAATATTCAATAATGTCCAAACATTAGCTAAGAAATAACCCATACCATTCACATGCCATTTTTATTTTGATAATTTTCAATTGGAATGGAATTAGGCATTGATAAACATATATCTGTACAGTAATACTTATCCCTTTCCTGAATCTTCTTCATAAGACATCTATTTGTGTAATGACCACTAACACCACATTTAATATGTTCAATTGATTCCTCGGAATGAACCTCTTTAACATTCATGGAGTAAATTCAAAAATTCTTTTTATATGTTGGATTATTACTTTATGATCTTCATTACCTCATCTATAACATATTCATATCCTTTTGAAACATTTTCCTAGGTGGTTCTTTCCAAATCCTTGACACATAGGTTGTTTAAAATACATTCCTTTATGGTTATTACTGGAATTTCCAAAGGGATTAAATTCACATATATATGATTCCACAAAAAATTTAACAAGGATCAATTGGTAAATCATGAATATCGATAGTTGGTTTTAAATAACCATAGGATTTCTCATTGCAGTTCCAATTTCATTCAGTTTCTGATTCAGAAAACCATAACAGTTTCCTTCACATTCATTATTGCTTTGGTGCCTTCTAGATCCATCCATTTACTAAAAACAAAAAGGGTTAGTGTGAGTATATCAATAAAATCATCATATACTTTCTTAATAGGGTGATAAACACTAATATATTCTTATTCACATTATCTTAAACTCATTAATTTTATCTAAAATAACTCTGAATCTTTCTAATAGGACAACCATTATGGTTATAAAAAATATGTCACTTATGCTTAAATAACACCCTAACACGTAATGTTATCTAAATCAACCTATGGGAGAACTATAAGGACCTGATTTAAAATAATACTTAATCTTGAGATATGTCAATAGTTTACATTAATTCAGGCTGAGGATCTTTTTAGGATAATAGTTTTAGAAAATTAGACTGTAACTAATATATATCTACATATATATTATAAGTAGAAACTTTTACTTAATATCCATTTTTAAATAAAAAAAATATATATTAAAAAACATGGTATCATTTCATGTTTTAAAAGAATAAATATTCCTTAATCCCACCCTTGACACTACTATTCTTATTGTCCAGTGAAATACATTTCATAACAAGGGATGAGCATAAAAAGATTAATCATGGATACACAAAGAAGGAAAACTGTTAGTGTCCGGATAACACGAATACTATGAATACTTTATCATAAATAAATACATTCAACCTTTAAGAAATTTTAAATATGTTTCAATGAATATAATATCATCACATACCCATTTGTGTCTAAAATATTTCCATGAGCACCATAGAATGTAACATATAACATATAAAGGAAACTTGGGACATAAACATAATTAAATGGAATAACCATAGGGTTATCTTCCACAAAAATCACTAAATTGAATATCCATATGGCAGAATTCCATAAACAATGCATTGTAGGTTATAACGTAACCACCCAATCGTAGTTTATCACATAACAACCCATCTTTGGTTTATCATGAAACCACAAATATTTTTTTTATAACCTAACCACCCATCAATTTTCCAAATACAATTATATAATCATAAAACATAAATGATTAAAATTACCAAAATTTCAATCATAAAATTTCATTTTCAATCACAAGAAATCATTAAATGATATTGAAATAGTAAATCCACTTTCAAAATGATTTTCAACACAAAGACACCCACAATAGGAATAAGGTATTTTTTTCATTTTAAAAGCATAATGTATTATAATTGATTCCAAATATCAAATAAGAGTTATAAAGGATGAGGAGTTGTTGATACCTACATTAAAAAAATTCCCTTTTTTCATTTAGTAAAATAATTTCTAGAAAAATATTCCCTTTGAATTAAATAAAAAGTAAAGTTGTTGATTATAAACTGTATCAAATATGGAAGTGTATATTATCAAAACATTCCTCAATGAATTGAGATTGAGAAAAATTATCTTACCACATGAGAAAATAATTAAATAAAATAATAAAATAATTACATTTATCCAAACATATAACTTCATGAGAATATAATGATGCATAATATAATATTTAATAGGGAAGTATATACACCATATAAAAGTGGGTTGGTGCATAACAACAAATAAGTCAAAATGAAATTTAAATTGAGAGGAAATAACTTACAAAGATCGTATCATTAGATTAATTATAAATAAATGACATCATTATGGGTTATAAATTTAAATACACCAAATATAAGTGGATATTAAGTGTAAAACAATCATAGTACATTCACACATATTATTGGATAAACAAAAACAATGACATGGATATATAACCAAATGAATGGGGATTGAGTTATGATTTCCATTACAAAGTTAATGTAAATGACGTAAGAATTTGTCAATGTAGTGATTATATGTAGAAACAATATATATACAAAAAGGGAAGTGGAAATTATCATATAAAAAAATAAATAGTGATTCCACACATAATCTTTTCCTAATAAAATCAATGATGTATGCATAAACCCCAATGAGTGGAAATTGATTTAAAAAATTCACTTACCTTGTGCTTGACTCACTACGTTCAATCATTCTATTTATAATTAATAAACATAGGTTAATTTATACAATCATCAAAAAAATTATCATGTTCATTATTCATTTTATTTCACTTATTACCATGTCATATAAATTACATAATTATTTATGTTCATATCGATCATTTTGTCAGTATTCGGCACATCAGTCATAAATAAATTTGTTTTGATGAAACTTGTCCATGTAGTAAAGAGTCCATAATCTATATAATAATAATATTCATTATTCAAATATCATATATATCGAGTATATATGTATTTATTATTTTCATAAAATTTGGAGCTAACAAATGATATGTACCATTAATGGAGACGGTAGGTCGTACGTATGCATGAAGTCTACATTAATTTATTTTTCGTATTAAAATAATGAAAAAATGATAAATAGGTATATTTTAAGATATGTTATATATGTTTCAAAGGATCATTAACTCCATCCTTTAGACGTTCCATGTATGGAATGAAGGGGTCATATCACATTGAATGGGAGGTAGTCCACACTTCCCCAAATGAAATTATTGCATTTAAACATTATCGAAAGCATAATTGTATGTTGGAAATAAAAAAAACTGGTGCATAGAGACAATATAAATATAATATATACCATATAAAAACAAAGATCCCTTATAATGGCTACTATGGTTGTTTGTAAGATAAAATTTAATAAGCATCGTTTGTGAGTCAATAGTTCACCGTACAGAGAACCAGTATGTTTATATCCATTAAATGGAGGTTTGAGTAAGTATAGATTGGATATATATTATAAAAATATGATAGTATATGGAGGATATTTTATTTGTTTTTTTATATGATAAAATGATCATAGGGAGTGTATATGTCAAATAATGGAAAGAAGATTGAGAGAAGACGGTAGATCTAAATAAGGTATCTTATTTGGATTTGAGCCTAAAGGCATTCTTGAATTTCCTTATACCCAACTCAAGACTTCTAGGAGGAATTGAGGGATTATGGGAGATTATTTGGGCAGAATTTGTATGATCAAAGGGGATTTATTGGTTTGAGTATGTTGGTAGATGTGGTGGCCTTTTACAAGAGAGCGAATGGGAACTTTATGAAAGTCTTGAAATATTATTTTATGAATTTTGTTTCAGAATTATAATAGCTCCAAAGTGATATAATTATAGGATAAGAAGAAAATGGGTCCATGTACTCTCAAAAAATATGTTTTAGACTTTTTTATTTTATAAAATTAATGATATCTTTTAGCTATATCCCCTAGTTAAAAACATTGACTCATACCTTGTCTTCTTGTATTTTCATAATATATAGATACTATATTCCCTATAAAAGTAAAATCAAGAAAAAATTTGATTATTAATGAAATTTCTAACAATATATCATTATTTTGGATGTATATTATATTTTTTGGACTATTATATCATTTAATTAAGTAGTATTTGTTTTAAAAAATTATTTATTTCAATTTTGACATAATTGAGTTATTGATTGTTGTTAAAGTCTTAAAAGCATTATTCCTTCAACCCAAAGGAATTAACACATCCCTCACATGTCAATGTCATCCATGAATTTTTTATGGCCTCAAAATGATAAAATTACATTTATTTTAATAATTATAATATCTTTTATTTGAATCTTCTTTTAATAAGGTAATACATGCAGAATCATTGAGTCATAAATAAACTTATTTATATAATATCTAAAAATTAAAAATACAACTCCCTTATGTATAATATTTTTTATAATTATAATGACAATTTATATTCAAATAGGCCAATTATATAACAAAATCTTAAAATTGTTTTAGTAAAATGATTCATGTTTGTGTTAAATTTCTCTTTAATTTAAATTATTTATTATGACAGGTCATTTTCAAACCTAAGTGGATCTAGAATTCCAAATGTATAGTCTAAGAGTTTTATTGTCACCCTTAACTCATTCAATATTATTAGGACATGTTTTAGGATATTTTATATTATTATAATATTATTTTTAATCTTATTTACCTAATATTCCCATTAAATGTGGTAACTAAAAATAATTAATGAAGTAACTATTGATAATGTCTAAAAGTAAAACTTTCTTATTAGAAAAACATTAAACTTCTGATTAAAAATATAGAAGAAATTCTTCGTAATCGAAAATACAAAAAATTTAGTAATTATTTTAATATTTATTCCTTTTGTCTAAAATATAATGTGGAGTTTTAAGAAGTAAGAACTATCAAAATATTAACATGTGTTTATGCCCAATTTAAATGAGAAATGACATCCAATGGGAAAAATTGGGATAAATGATAAAAAATTATTCCCATTAGCTTTTAAAACCAGTTAATAGGAAAATCTATTTATATACATAAATTCAATGAAACTGTAGTTTTGAATTAAAATGCAGTATTATTCACTATTCCATAAAATATGGATTTTATAGGCAAATACAAAATTTTCAACCAAAGTAAATATAGATCTTCCACTTCTAAAGATGAATTTTAGTTTGTCAAATATAACATATAAAAGTGTAAAAAAATATATTTAAAAAGTTTTTTCCAACAAAAGTCAGTAAAAAAAGTTTTTAAAAATATTATAAAATTTTATACTTAAAATAGGATTCATTCTCATTTTAGGCATCTAAAATTTATTGGATAAATATAAAAATTTTAACAAACACATATTATCATGTTATAGTTAGTTCGGTTCATTCCAATCAATATAATCTCTAAAAATTAAATACCATTTAAAATAGTAGTAATATTTTTGTATTATATTTCTATATAACTCAATGTAGTGTGAAACATAAGATTCTGAAGAAAGCCATTGTTGCATGTCGAGTAATGATTTATAAAAAGTGTCCCATTTTATGTAAAATAAATATAATTTTCATATGTATTAAATGATATGAAAAAGTATTATTTTAAAAAATAAATTTTATATTACATATAGACAAGAACCTTATATTATAACATATGAATTTGGGGACACATTCTCTATAAACACAACAATGGTGACATCACATATCAGTATTCTCAAAATAAATTCCACAAAAGACCAATACCAAAAGTCAAAAAGGTATTTTTACAAATAAATGTACATAAAAAATATTATGTAATATAAGTTAAAATACCTATGTCTATACCGAAATTGCACTCCAAAATCATAATCAAACAAGCACCACTATCTAGTTGTGGATTCACTGGCCCAAACCTTGTAGACAAAAATATTAAAATTCCCAAAAGGAAAATGTTTGGTGTGATATAGAATCCTAGTAGGGTCTGACCAACGTTTCTATTATATGATTCCATAGTAATTAACTAAATAATGCATTCAATATTTTTATAAATATGCATGGAATCGAAAGATAATATTAATAAAATAATTCATTTCATTTAAATTAATGGGAAAATTTCTTAAAATTGATTAATAAACATTTTTTATAAAATTGTTTTTATAAATTCCTATAGCATATGTATAGATGTTTTAAATAAAATGAAATATATACATCAAAAAAATTCAAAAATAAAAAACATGGTCATATTTTATGTAGTACAATAGATATAGGTGATGAGATCCTCAAACACTCAATTATTTTATCATGTAAACATATATACATACGTCCCAGAGACACTAGTCAATGAGTAATATTAAACTACCCATCGGGGATAACATCTGTTGTAATATATTTATTTTATATTTGTAAAGTGTCAATAAATTTCTCTCTTTTTACCGAACATTTTTGTAATATTAAAATAACTCACTAACTACCATAGATTTCATGTTCACAAACAAATAAAATCAATAATCAAAAACTTATTTTAAATTATTCTGAAATTTATTTTACTCAATTCCCACTTCAAAATGCCAATTTATCTCTATGAACCAAAATGAGGGTTATTAATAAATTCAATCATTTTTACCATAAAACCAAGAAAATTACCTTATCAAATAATTTTAATCCATTATTTCTCTAAATCAATTTCCTATTTAAATTGCAAAAAATTCCATCAATTACAGATTACCACCTAAATTCCATATTATATTGAAACAAGGGGTTTTTAGAAAATATAATTTCAAGAAAAATTCATCTCTTATTCACATTGAATTGGGTTTTCATTATTATTGGAATGAAATTATATACATTCAAGAAATTTTAGGTTAATTTTTTTACCCAACATTATACGAAACCGCATACCTCAATATGGAGATCACATATCCTAATGCCTGCAATGTGGAAATCCAACAGAATATGTTAGAAATTGAGATACAAGAATAATATATAGATTCATGATCTCAAATTAAGGTGTTTTTGTCTATAAAAAATATAAATATATGAAAATCCGTAAGTGGGATAAAAGAAGAAAATGGGAGTTAAGGAATAAGAGAAGAACTATTAGAGGAGTGGAATATGAGGATGTTCGCTAATAATTGATCCTATTTGAAAAAGAAATGGAGGATCCATAAAGAATTATTTAGAGACATAATGTCCAACTAATAAACCTTATTTGGAGTTATGGTCAATAAGGGGTCCAAATAGGTGTTGAATAATTTTTAAAACATTTTTCAAAATCTAAAATGAATGTGACCATGGTTAGCTGGGCAGGACTACAGAGTATATCTAGTTGTGTTACCTTCTTTAGTCATTCATCATTTTCACTGGGTTAGAGCATGAGTTTTAAAACGATTACCCAACCATGAAAAACATCAATTCAAGGGTTTTCAATGATTTTAATAGAATGGAACGTTATTTGGGAATATCATGCTCTAAATGTGCATAGCTAACGAGCCTTCCAATATTTAATTTTTTTTTCTGAATCACACTTAATGAAGACCCAATAATGGAATGAACAAAAAAGGGATTGAGGAGTACCTAAAAAATGTAATGTGATGTTACTCTAAAGATCCATAAAATTCAATGGAAATTTTTTGTTAATTTTTTTGGGATTTTACAAAAACGTGGTTTCTAATGGCACTTGATTCCAAGGCCCGGTGTGCTCGGAATTTCTAACCTAAGATTACCTCGGGTACATTCAGTGAACGAATGAGCGGGCTTTTCTAACTTTTAAAACGGTGCTCGGAATCGAATTCTGAGGGCACCGATTAATTCGCAGCTCCGGTTTTTACTTAGGAACACCTTTTTCGGAGTTGCATTTTCACGAGAGAAGTTGTTAAAAATTGTGGAAGTTAAAATAAAAATTGAGCTTCAATTTTTATTTTTACATGGTAATTAAAACCTTTGGGTGGCATTTGGGTAACCACCCAACTTCCCATGAGAGGTTATGAGGGCGGTGGGGCCCACACGAACCCCACCCATTCATATTCCCTAACTCCTTCAACTCACCATTAAAGATGCTAACTTATGCTAATTAATTAGGTGAGTTTAATTTGAGAGGGTTAATTCAACTTTTGAATTTCAACTAAAGTCATGTTAATAAAATAAGGGAAGTTCTTATTTTATTTTGGTTGGAACTTTTTGATTTGGGAGGATTTGGGAGAAAAAGGAAAAGCTCTTGAAGTTCATCCTCCTCAATGAAGAACATGAAGAACGCAAAGAACACCGGATCCTCAGAGATCGACGACGCAACGCTGACGAATCATTTCTCTGCGATGAGACTCTCTCTTTCCGCGACGTCTTCTTTAGCGACGGTTATTTCCACGACGAACCGTAGCTCAATGAATTCGACGAGGTAGGGCTTTATTTAAATTGTTGTTCCTGATTTCTTCTATTGTCGTTCTTCTTGAAACGTTGCCACTTGCTATCGATTAACGGGAGGGGGGCAGACCACACAAACACGGCCGAACCTCCTCCCTTATTCTTGTAGTGTTGTCGTTTAATGGAAAATGATGCAGTGCTGACGCACCGCGCGGGATCATGCGGCAAGGATGCGCGGCACCGTCGTGCCGCGCCGATGAAGTAGAATAAGGTCGCAACGCCATTCCACTGCGCTGGATAATCACGAAAACATGGTGGCCAGAGCGGGGCTGTGGCGGAGGGGTGCGGCGCTGTTGAGCCACTCCGGAATGTCCAAGGCCACGACTCAGGCCGTGGCGGAGCTGGGGAACCGACGGCCGGTTCCGGGCTGCCGGTGTCGGAGTAGGGGGACAAGCCCTTGCCGGTCCTGTTGCGGCAACAACCAACCGACCGGAGTGGGCCGACTGGCCAGAGGAAGAGCCAGTGGTTCGTAACCTTGAGCTGGCCGGACATGATCAGCCCCCCACATGGGGCTGTGGATTACAAATGGGCGGGGGGCAGCGCCCCCTCCTCCCCCCTGCACCCCTGACCGGTCGGCTGAAACGGACGAGCCACTAGCCTGGCGCCAGCGTGCCAGCGCGCCGGGCTGCCCCAGCCGGGCCAGGACGTGCTGCGCCGGCCGGGTCGGGCTGCGCCGAAGTGGGCCGGACCCAGACCCGGGACGGGTCGACCCGGTTTTGGCCGACCAAGAGGGTATCAGGCCGGGTCGGACCGGGCTTGAACCAACTAATACCGGACCTCTCACAGTCTTTTGCCTATAACAAGGGCTGCAGACCTCTGATCGACGCACCGTTAGCGGCGATGCAATCCATGGAACGAGACGGTCGTTTTGATATATTGCACTCAAGGTTTTGGAGTACTTTGGGTTCGGCCGGGTTGGTTTGTACACGAAACCAACCAGGCCCTCGGAGCAGAAACACTTATAATTTGAGCTCCGGACATCCGATTAACGTGGCGTCAACTTTGATGGATTCGTCTATAGGAGACGGACCTTTTGGCTTACTCCGCTCGAGGATTGGATGCAGTTGGAGTACGGTCGGGTTGGTTTTGACTTAAAAACCAACCGGGCCCCTAGGACAAAAAATGCCAATAACTCTCAGACCGGTCGTCTGAATGGCACGCCGTCTGTGACATTGACTTCATGTTGACGATACGGAACATTTGGATACATCAACTCCGGACTATGTGTAATTTGATTTATCAGCCCTTCGGCTCGTGGAGAAGACCCTCCCAAACGAGCTTGCTGTGCGCGGGAACCCTAGAGCTGGCTGCGACTGCGATGACGATGACGACTGTACAGAAATCCTCTGTGGATTGGACGGAGACAGCTAAAGCACTCAGCGATCCTACGTGGATCAGTGCTACCGATCCTGTGTGGGTCAGACCCTATGTGGGTCAGCGCTCAGCGATCTTGTGTGGGCTAGCGCCTACAGATCCTGTGTGGGTCTGATCCTGTGTGGGTCATTGCGGGGGGTTAGTTACCTATCGATCCTTTGTGGGTCATTGCAGGGGTTAGTTACCTATCTATCCTTTGTGGGTCATTTCAGGGGTGAGTTACCTATCGATCCTCTATGGGTCATTGCGGGGGTTAGTTACCTATCGATCCTTTATGGGTCATTGTGGTGGTTAGTACATATCGATCATCTATGGGTCCGATAACATAGATGAATCAGTGGAAATATCTGACCATCTCTATCATCTTATGAAAAAGTATACAGGTGTGAGCTTAATCTTGACTTTCAATCCTTATCTTCAATATGATTGACTTGATATCTTGTGTGGATTACGTTTTTCTTTCCTGTGAGGAATGGGTTGTGTTTTCCTATGTGGACTGGGTTGTACTTGGGCTCAAATGTTGGAGCTGAACGAGAATTGATGACTTAGGTATATGTATGGGAATATACCTAAGAAGTTCCAGATGTTACTTCGTGTTTGTGTCTTTCCTTTGTGGTTTATCCTTTGTGTATTCATGGGGAACTTCGGGGGTCTCGGGTTCCCTACTGAGTATCTTATACTCAACCCTGCATGGGCTATGCCCGCACTATGTTGTGTTGGTTGCAGACAACGGACAACGCTGATCGTGGTTGAGGCTTGTGGAGCAGGTCAGTACCTGGAGGTGGACCACTGGGCGGGACGTACTCGGAGCGGACGGCTGGACCCGAGGAGCTGTGGAGGCTATATGTACCCACCCTTCAGGTGGGACTTCTAGTGGACGGCTCGACGCTACGGCTTTACATTCAGTTGATGTACACTCTTTTCAGTTGTACTTTACTTTAAGTTTTGGTTTGTATTCTGGCCCACTAACTTTTCTACACATACTGTTGTTCTTAGTTTTTACTTAGTGTTTACTTCTTCTTGCTTTCTCTGTGGTGTTTGTTTACTTTACATAGGAAATTCCTTCCATTTTTACTGGGAATTACACCGGCGTGCTAGTCACCATCCCCTGGCCTATGGAAGGTGGGCATGGGGTAGTCACAGCACGGGCCCAGGGGACGGGTCGTGAAAAATTGGTATTAGAGGTGTTCGGTTCTACCGCAGAACTCAGGACTCTAAACTTTTTCAATGTGAAGCAATAGTGTTAAGAGTATTGAGTGTGGTTATCAGTCCAGGGAGTCCAGTGTTGGTGTAGTGGACAACATATCCGTACACCAGGACCCTGGCATCTGATTTTAGTCATAATGCATGAAAACATTGATTGCACGAGTCTTTCAGGTTTTCTTTGTGATTACTTTGTGTCAGATCACTAGTTATACTATTTGACCATGGTGCACCTATTTATTTTCAGGACGGCCCCACGATGGTAGCCATCTAGGGTTCTGAGAGTTGTGCGTGACAACAGCCCACCGAGAAACGAGGCCTCAGTACATGGCCCTTTGATATCAGAGGCACCGGCGGTACCGCTACCCGCTGATCCACCAATGCAACCAGCCCCAACCAATGACGATACACGTCGCCTTAGTTCACTACACGAGTTTCAGCGTCAGCAACCGCCTAGGTTCCACGGGGAGACGGACCCTCAGGCAGCCGAGGATTGGCTGGAGGCAGTTGTACGGGTTTTCAGGTTAGTGAGGACACCAGCAGACCTCATGGTGATCCTCGCAGTGAGCCTCCCACCCACGGCAGCAGGAAGATGGTGGAGCTTGATTCTCCAGGTGCATGACTAGGCATATCTCCTCTAGATGGACTTTGAGAGCCTCTTCCACTCGGGGTTCGTCCCAGCCACCCTCAGTGCGGTGCGCATCCAGGATCTTCTTCAGCTGCGGCAGGGTAGCTTGACGGTCACCTAGTACTCTGTGAGATTTACTGATCTCTCGCGCTATTCGATGGACATGGTACAAGACTTATTCTTCCGGGCCCGGACCTTCGAGCAGGGATTGAGGTAGGAGATCAGGGCATCGCTGATCTCCCTCATCATTCCAACATTGGCAGGGGTTCTATAGCGAGCCCTTATGATTGAGAGCTTCCTTTCTGAGCCTACATCAGCCGCGAGACCTACCGTAGGGCGGCACGTAGTAGAGTCATCTGCAGCAGGCAGTCGACGGATGACTCCTGGGTCTAGGAAGACTAGACCCTCAGGCAGACAATCTCAGGACACTAGATCAGTGGTTCGGGGCATACAGCACAGAGCAAGTCTTTCGAGAGGCAGACAGTGCTACACATGCGGCAGGCAGGGCCACATGGCTCCTGACTGCCCGACCCTCCGTGCAGAGGAGCAGCAGACGGTTGAGGGACCACCCAAGCAAAGGCAGAGGGTCGGCCATGACGGTCTACATGGAGTATGAAGACGAGGTAGAGGAGCTGGTCGAGCAGCAGGTGGTGGGCGACGCTTTGAGGCTCTACCACCACAACCACCAGGAGTTCCACCATGACCACATGGAGATGGCGGGCAGAGATAGGTGCAACTCTAGGCAGCGGTGGCCTATGACCACGGCATGTCGAAGATGATTCGAGGTACTATCTGTGTCTATTCCACCCTTGCTGCAGTTCTTATAGACACAAGAGCGGTCCATTCTTTCATAGTTGATGACCTTGTTCGGAGCTCAGTGATTCCGATAGAGCTGTTGGCTTGATCATTACAGCTAGAGACTCCTATGAGAGCAGACACGATGATTACGCACTGGTGCCGACAATATGAGCTTACTCTAGGAGGCGAGAGCTTCGGATGGGATCTTATTTTAGCGGCGTCGAGGCCTTACGACTTCATTTTGGGCAAGGATTTGTTATCTACACTCCATGCTCAGATTGACTACATTAGGCGCAAGGTGCGATGTGTATGCATCGATGGGAGCAGGTTCACCTTCACTGACGAGAAGGGAGCCTTCACAGCACCGGATGGGCTCACGCAAAGGAGAGGACATCCCATCACTCATCAGTTGGCTAGCCTCATCCTAGGAGCAGTTGACGTGCATCGTCCTGGTTTTCCTGCTGTGGTGGATTAGTATGCGGACGTTTTTCCCAACAACGTTTTGGGACTACCTGCTCACAGAGAGGTATACTTTTATATTGACATGTACCCCGTGACAGCCCCAATATCCACTTCAGCATATCGGATGGCTCCCGCTGAGCTTCGAGAGCTATGGGTACAGTTGGAGGACTTGCAGGGCAAGGGATTCATCTGACCCAGTGTTTCACCCTGGACTTCCCCGATATTTTTCGCCAAAAAGGTGGATGGGAGCTTGTGACTTTATGTCAACTATCGTCGCTTGAACCAGGTGACAGTTAGGAACAAGTATCTGCTTCCGAGGATTGATGACCACTTTAATCAGCTCAAGGGAGCATGGTGGTTCTCAAAGATAGACCGTAGATCAGGCTATCATCAGCTCAGAGTTCGGGACAAGGACGTACAGAAGACGACCTTCAGATTTCGGTATGGACACTATGAGTTCTTGGTTATGCCATTCGGCGTAACCAATTCTACAGTAGTGTTCATGGCCCTCATGAAAAGGATCATTCAGCCATATCTCGATCGATTTGTCGTGGTCGTCATCGATGACATTCTGATTTACTCGACGACTAAGGAGGAGCACACCTACCACTTACGGGTTGTACTAGACACACTCTGAGAGCACCAGATTCATGGAAAGCTCTCTAAGTGTCAGTTTTCGATATGAGAAGTTTACTTCTTGGGACACGTCATCTCTAAGGCGGGAGTTGCGGTGGATCCTGCGATGATCGAGGCAGTGCTAGCTCGGGAGCCACCCAGGAGCGTGACAGAGGTGCAGAGATTCTTGGGACTAGCTGGATACTATCGGAGATTTGTGATAGACTTCTCTAGAGTTTCGGCACCACTCTCAACCTTGACGAATATGGGTAAACCCTTTGCGTGGTCAGACTATAACGACCCATACATTACATACATTGTTAATACTTCAAAATTGAATCACACTTATTACAACATATGACAAAACCACAAAGGACCGTATAGGTATAGTGTCTATAGAAACTGGGAAACATAAACAACTGATTCATAAATCTTCTACAGTGTCTCCCATTTATTTCATCATATCTAGGGTCCCTTTTAGCATATTCTACTTAATATCCATCTTCCTGACCTGGGGAAAAGAAAACATAAAAGGGTGAGCTCAAATGCTCATCAAGGGAAAATAAAGGAAATAAAAATCATATCATATCTTTTTGAAAATCATAACCTACAAAAGAGATCATAATATCTTAACATGGAACAAATCATAGAAGTGAAAATGAGATCCCCATAATCATAACATGAAACTTGAAACTTTGTGGCATGCACACATAATCATGGAAAATCATTTCTTGTTAGTCATGACTCATTGCCATGATTATCTTAGTGGACAAAGTCCCTTTCTGAACCGAGTCACCCTCATTCCAGTCCTGTTTCACTGAACCGGTATAACCTACCGTTCCATCCATGTCTATCTCATGAGATATAAAATCTTTACCCAATGCATTGGAGGGAGATATAGTTCCCACCCATCTCATAATGGTACCATTATTATGTGTGCCACAAAATCATATACCATACATCATTGCATAACTTATGTAATAAAAATGGAAATCATAAACATCATGACATCATAAAACAATTCATATAAGATAATGGGATTCATAAAAATAATTCCATCACAACATAATCAAATCAATGTAATAATAGGGATAAAAACAGAACCCTATGTTATCTTAGATGGAAAATAATTTTGATAAAACACTTGAAATGAATTCTTGAGGAAAATATCCTTTCTTCTTCAAAATCAATTTCTTTTCATAAAACGTCATGCAATTTTAAAAGAAATAGATTTTATTGAAAATAGTCATGAAATATTTTGGAGGATGCTTAATGAAAATAAGGCTTTATAAAACCGTAAAAATCCGTTCGTGCCGTATAAGTTAAAAAAACATTCTTCTCGTACTTTTGTCGGAAAAGTCAAAAAGTACCTTATACGAAAACGACAAAAGATTCCTTTCATATCTTTTACAAAAAACTCACCGAAGGGTAAAATTGAATATAAACTATTGTAGAAGGATATAAATATTACATATTGAGGAAACATGGATGTGGATGATAAAATACACCCCAGAAATTACCAAAGTAAAAACAATCTCGGATAAAAGTGAGATTGTGATATTTCCCTTACCTTAGGTCCGATTTGCTTTGTACGTGTCCAAAGCTCCTGTATAATTGTTTAAATAATGTTATTTACTTATTCCAGAATCATACATATTGATATGATATCATATATGGTCATATTCTTAGCTTCTTGTTAGTAATATTTCATTGTTACTTGTTACTCGGGTCTTTATTGCCTTTTGTTCTTATGCGTGTTTTCCCGAATATATTCTTATTCTTCTTTTAAGGTTATAGATACCTTATATCCAGAATGGTATTAGTGTAAAATATATCATATTTATTCATTCAATTCATTTATATAATTACTATGTAATGATGATCATGTAGAACGAGTCGCATCACATCGTGGAGACGGTATTCTGTACGTACGCACGAGTGATGATATCGTTCCTATGATCGTGGAATTGTATTGGAGTATATATATATTATTTCAGTATCAATATTACTTTATAATAATCATAAATAGTTACTCATTACACCATTATACCCATCCTTGTAAGGAGGTGGTGGAAAATAGATTACACCACGGCGTGGAGACGGTATTCCGTACGTACGCACGCGCGGTGATTTCATTTTTCCGTAGGATGGATAGAAGGTGAATTATGGTTGTTTCATATTTATAATAACATATTAGTATGTAAGTAATACTTATGTTATTACTTTATCATGAAACAACTAAAGAAGAAGAATTTGAAGAAGAAAGAAATTGAAAAGATCGGTAATGGATATTACCTCTTCTTTGGAACGCCTCTTTGAATCCTCCACTTAGGGAACTTAGATTGGTCTTTGAAGAAGACCAGGACCTCTAGGATTATTCTAGGGAAGTGTAGAGGAGAAAATGGCAGGGGTTGGCAGAGCTTGAGTGCTCAAATTGGTGTGAGGAGGAGGGGGAGGAGGTGCCCTTTTATAAGGGAGGAGAGGAGCACCTTAGGAATATCCCAAAATATTATTTTATATTAAAGTCAAAATCGGTTTATAATGCTTCCAAAGGGTCTTATTTAGAAGCTAAAGTGGGGATGGGTCGAAATCCTATCAACCAATATGATTTAGACAAGTTTAGGGTATTATTTTAACCTTATCAATTAGATTTAACTCTAAGTTAAATAATTTAACTTTTACCGTGTCTTTTTGTTTTCTTACACTATATGGTTAATACACTTACCATAACATGCCAAACGAACCCCAAATTGTTTATTATTAATATATATATCCTTATCTATGTCATTTGGCAGAACCATAGATTTTTAGGAATAAAATAACAATTAATAATATAATATTTCATTTAAAAACTATTGTGTGGCAATTTTGACATTATTTGATATATGATTTTTGTGAAAGTCATAATGGAATTATATGTTCGAACCAAGTTGATTAAATCAACACTAATATATCATAGTGACCTAGAAAATTAGTTTAATTCATAAAAAGTCTCAAATTACATTTATTTTAGGATTTATAACATCAATTATGTTAACCTTTCCTTAAAAGGGTAATTACTGCATCATCGTTGTGTCATAAATAAATTACATTATTTAATTTCTAAAAATTATAAATAAAATAACATTATGTAGGAAATATTTTTATGTTCTAATTAATATTTATAGTCGAATATATCTTATGTATAACCCCATATTAAAAATGTTTTAGTTATTAAACATTGATTTTAACTATTTTAACTATTCATTAAATAAAATAATATTAAATGTCATAATCTAATCCAAGTGGACCTAAATGGTCATATTATATTCATAAGGTTGTTTTTGGTCGAAATACACTTATCCAATAGAATTAGGACATGTGTTAGGGTAATAGTAATATCATATTTACCCTTAGTTACCCTATTTACTATTAACCGTGGTAAAAAAAGTAAAAAGTTACTATTCACCAAAAATTATTTTCATCTCATTGAACCACATTTTAGTCCTTAATATTAACCGTGTCTGTCGGATTTTCGAAATTTCATTCACAGAAGCGGTAAAATTAAGTTTTATGCAAAAATTCAGTTTTTAACCTACCACTTAGTGGTTTCACTATTCATCAAAAATTGAAGGTTTTCAGAAAAATACCAAAATTTCACCCTAGGCTAATTTCGATATTCCGAATCCAAAAATGAAGTCCATTTTGAAAAATAAAATTTATAAAATTTAAAAAAGTGGTTTTTACTATTCATAATGGCTAGTTTTAATAATATTTTAATAGCATATCGTTGTTTAGTGAAACTAGGTATTGCGTACGACGCAAGCTATCGAGGAAGCTTGCGATTTCGTGTAAAGCAAGCCAAGCAAGTGTTGTGTAGAAAAAGATTCCTTTGATGATTTATATAACATAAAAGTCTCGGGTGTTATATTCTACCACCCTTAAAAAGAATTTCGCCCTCGAAATTCGTCACTTTGTAACAAACAGATGAGGGTACATCTCCCTCATCATATCCTCAAGCTCCCATGTAGCTTCTTCGAGTTGGTGGTTCCTCCATAAAACTTTCACCAATCGAGTGGTCTTGTTTCGTAGGACTTTTTCTCTACGATCCAGAATCTCTATCGGTTGTTCTTCATAAGAAAGATCTTGCTCCAGCGGTACAACTTCTGAGCTGAGTAGATGTGAAGGATCAGGTATGTACTTTCTCAGGAGAGATACATGGAACACATCGTGAACTTGAGAGAGATTCGGTGGAAGCGCCAATTGGTAAGCTACATTCCCAACACGATCCAGTATTTCGAAAGGACCGATATATCTAGGGCTCAACTTCCACTTCTTTCCAAATCTCATTACCCTCTTCCAGGGAGATATTCTTAAGAACACTTTATCACCCACTTCAAACTCTGGGTGTTTTCTTCGATTGTAGGCATAACTTTTCTGTCGACTCTGAGCTGCCCTTATGTGTTGTTGAATAGATCTGACCTTTTCTGCCATTTCATCAACGAGATCAGGTCCTAATAGCTTTCTTTCCCCAACTTCATCCCAGTAAGTTGGAGTCCTGCATTTCTTTCCATAGAGAGGTTCATAAGGAGCCATCTGAATACCGGAGTGAAAGCTATTATTATAAGAAAATTCCACCAAAGGTAGGTGTTGATCCCAACCTCCTTTGAAATCCATGGAGCAAGATCTCAAAATATCTTCTAGGGTTTGAATTGTTCTCTCAGACTGACCGTCTGTCGGAGGATGATAAGCAGTGCTGAAACTCAACTCTGTATCCAGAGTATGCTGAAGACTTCACCAGAACTTTGAGTTAAATCTCGGATCCCGATCAGATATAATAGAAAGTGGTACTCTATGCAGTCTTACCACTTCCTTTACATAAATCCTGGAAAGCTGATCTAGAGAGAAATCCTCTCTAATAGCAATGAAGTGTGCAGACTTTGTAAGACGATCAACTATGACCCAGATAACATTATTGCCTTTGGATGTTTTAGGAAGTCATGTGACAAAGTCCATAGTGATGTTTTCCCATTTCCATTCAGGTATGGGTAATGGTTGTAACATCCCCTTAGACTTCTGTCTCTCAACATTAACTTGTTGACAAACCAAGCATCGAAAGACATATTCAGCAACATCTCTTTTCATGCCATCCCACCAGAAATACTCTTTCAGGTCCCTATACATCTTCGTGCTTCCAGGATGAATAGAGAATGATGAACTATGAGCCTCATCCAGCAGCTCCTTCTTTAATTCGGGGATGGGAGGAACACAAACCCGATTCCTGAACATTATTATCCCATCACAATCAAGGTTGAATTCAGGAAAATTTCTCACCTTCTTTTGTAACTCTACATCTTCTTTCTGTGCCTCTTTAATCATAACATGTATAGATGGTTGAACCTTCATTTGAGAAAGATAATATTTTTCCTCTTCCATTATAATTCCAAGATCCATCCTTTGTAAATCCATAAATATTGGATATTTTGTGATCCTCATCATGGATAAACTAGCATGGTCTTGTCGACTTAATGCATCTGCCACCTTGTTTGCTTTCCCAGGGTGGTAATGGATTGAGCAGTCATAATCCTTAATCAGCTCCAACCATCTTCTTTAACGCATATTCAGCTCCTTTTGTGTGAAAATATACTTTAAACTTTTATGATCAGTATAAATATCACACCTTTAACCATAAAGGTAATGCCTCCAAATATTTAATGCAAAGATTACCGCAGCCAACTCCAAATCATGTGTTGGGTAATTTTTCTCATGGATTTTCAACTGTCGTGAGGCATAAGCTATCACCATATCATTTTGCATAAGAACACACCCCAATCCCTTCTTGGATGCATCACTGTAGATAACAAACCTTTCTCCACTACAAGGCAGTGTGAGCATAGGTTCACTGGATAACCTTCTTTTCAACTCCTTGAAATTCTCTTCACATTCCTCTGTCCAAACAAACTTAACTCCTTTCCGAGTCAACTTGGTGAGTGGATTAGATAATCGTGAAAAATCTTCTACAAAACGTCGATAATATCCAGCCAAACCAAGAAAACATCGGATCTCAATTACTGTTGTTGGTCTCGACCATCTTTCGATAACCTCTGTTTTTGCTGGATCCACAGATATCCCCTCTTTTGAGATTATGTGACCCAAAAATGAAACTTTTTAAGCTAAAATTCACACTTGGTAAATTTGGCATAAAGCTTATCCTTTCTCAGGGTCTTCAATATAATTCTCAAGTGATATTCATGCACTTCCTTGCTCTTTGAATAGACAAGAATATCGTCTATAAAGACTACCACAAATTGATCAAGATATTCTTTAAAGACTCTATTCATTAGATCCATGAAGATAGCAGGGGCATTAGTAAGACCAAATGGCATCACTATAAATTCATAGTGTCCATACCTTGTACGGAAAGCCGTCTTTGGTATATCCTCCCTTTTGACCCTTAATTGATGATACCCTGAACGAAGATCAATCTTGGAAAAGTATTGAGCTCCGCGTAGTTGGTCAAATAATTCATAAATGCGTGGGAGAGGATATTTGTTCTTGATAGTGATCTTGTTAAGTTCTCGATAATCAATGCATAGTCTCATTGATCCATCTTTATTCTTAACAAATAGAACAGGTGCTCCCCAAGGTGACACACTAGGGCGTATGAATCCCTTATCAAGATTCTCTTGGAGTTTCTTATTCAATTCCTGCAACTCAATTGGGGAAATTCTATAATGTTTCTTTGAAATAGGAAAAGCACCCGGTACGAGTTCTATTGAAAACTCAACTTCACGATTTGGTGGAAGACCCAGTAATTCCTCTGGAAAGATATCATCAAACTCCCGTACAATGGGAATATTCTTAATCGTAAGTTTCTCACCAACCATTTGAGATAAATAACCTTAATTTAGTGGAATCAAGACACATAAGATGGAAGAAATTTCCACTGGAAGGTTATGTTCATCCTTGCATCGATAGACGATCGTAGATTGATCTAGAATATGAAATGTGACTTCCCTTCTTTGGCAATTGATATGAGATCCATGTAGAGAAAGCCATTACATGCCAAGAATCACATCAAATTCCACTAAAGGAAGGATCACAAGATTTGCAGGAAGCACTTTCCCACAAACTTCGATTGGAGAAGAATTATAAACTTTGGATGCGACTGTTGTGCCATTAGGTGTTGTCACAGCTAACTCAACATCTAATTGTTGAGGTAATACGGTGATACCCTTAGAAAAATTTTCAGAAATAAAAGAGTGGGTGGATCCAGAATCAAATAAAACATTTTCTACTTTAGATTGGATAGTATGTGTACCTTTCACCACTTCGTTATCGTACTCCACATCGCTGATAGAAATTTCATGTGACTTTCCTTTGTCTTTAGCCTTTAGATTTTGTTGACGTCGACCATCATCATAAACCCTTGGATTTGGGCATTGATTACCATAATGCCCCATCTCCTTGCACTTGAAACATTGAAGTGTAGTAGGTTCATTCTGTGTATCCCTTCTTTTTTTTGCATCATTAGACATCTTCTTCCCGTTATCGCGGCATTCAAATGCCCGATGACCTACCTTTCAACATTTGAAACATTTACTTGTCCCTTTAAGACAACTTCCTCCATGTTTCTTTCCACACTTTGAGCATAAGGGAAAGCTCATCTTATTTTCAGTGTGCTCTTTATATTTTCCTTTGAATTCCATTTTCCTCTTCTCATCAAACCCATATGACTGATGGGTTACTCCAATCTCCATCTCGACTTTGAGAGCACATCGAACGATTTCCTCGTAGCTATTGAAGTCCCTTATGGCTAACGTCCTTCGAAGACTTGGTTTTAAGCCACTAAAGAATCGATCGATCTTACTCATAGGTTGGATAATAATACAAGAAGCGTACCTTGCAAGTCTTGTAAAATTTGCTTCATAGGTACCAACATATTCATCATCCCTTTGCTTCAGTTCAAGAAACTCTTTCTCCATATTTGTTCGGAGAATACGAGGGAAGTACTTATTGAAAAATAAGTTCTTGAACTCGTCCCATTCCATATACTCAATTTCATCCCTTTGACTCATATTTTTAATAATATTCCACCATTTATCAACATCTCCTTCCAAACGATACACTGCTAGGATGACTTTATCATGTTCAGAACATTGAAGAACTGAAAATATCTTTTCAGTAGTATTAATCCATTGTTCAGAAACTAATGGATCAGTAGACCCGGTGAAAGAAGGTGGACGCTGCCTCATAAAGGATTCTACAGAATGTTTCTCCTACCTTTTCTCGTTTGGAAGTCCTGCATGATTCATAGCTTGAGAAAGTTGTGTGAGCATGGATACAAGATTTTTCATTCCAGCTCCCATATCATTTGGTTGCTCAGGGGGACAATCATTGCATTTTCCATCGCATTCCGTATTAACACGGTTCCTTTGGGTTCCAGCCATTGACTAAAACCAAGAAGAATAGTGTGAGCAACACTAATTATAATAGGAAAACCACATAATTCAAGAATAAAATTTTCACACTTAAGGTCTTATCCTAGGTTATTCATGGCCATTTCTAAAACACTAATATTGTTTTCTATGCTTAGAATTATCCTTAGGGTTCTTACTAAGGCTTTCACATCCTAGTTTCCAAAGGTTGACTATACCTTTCCTCTGATACCAACTATAACGACCCATACTTTACATGCATTATTAATACTTCAAAATTGAAGCACACTTATTACAACATATGACAAAACCACAAAGGACCGTATAGGTATAGTGTCATTAGAAACTTGGAAACATAAAAAACTGGTTCATAAATCTTCTACAGTGTCTCCCATTTATTTGATCATATCTAGGGTCCCTTTTAGCATATTCTACTTAATATCCATCTTCCTGACCTGGGGAAAAGAAAACATAAAAGGGTGAGCTCAAATGCTCAGCAAGGGCAAATAAAGGAAATAAAAATCATATCATATCTTTTTGAAAATTATAACATGCAAAAGATATCATAATATCTTAATAGGGAACAAATCATAGAAGTGAAAATGAGATCCCCATAATCATAACATGAAACTTGAAACTTTGTGGCATGCACACATAATCATGGAAAATGATTTCTTGTTAGTCATGACTCATTTCCAAGACCATCTTAGTGGACAAAGTCCCTTTCTGAACCGAGTCACCCTCGTTCCAGTCCTGTTTCACTGAACCTGTATAACCTACCGTTCCAGCCATGTCTATCTCATGAGATATAAAATCATTACCCAATGCATTGGAGGGAGATATAGGTCCCACCCATCTCATAATGATACCATTCTTATGTGTGCCACAAAATCATATACCATACATCATTGCATAACCCATGTAATAAAAATGGGAATCATAAACATCATGACATCATAAAACAATTCATATACGATAAAGGGATTCATAAAAATAATTCCATCACAACATAATAAAATTAATGTAATAATAGGGATAAAAACAGAACCCTATGTTATCTTAGATGGAAAATAATTTTGATAAAACACTTGAAATGAATTCTTGAGGAAAATATCCTTTCTTCTTCAAAATAAATTTCTTTTCACAAAACGTCATGCAATTTTAAAAGAAAGAGATATTATTGAAAATAGTCATGAAATCTTTTGGAGGAAGCTTCATGAAAATAAGGCTTTATAAAAACGTAAAAATACATTCGTGTCGTATAAGTTAAAAAAACATTCTTTTCGTACTTTTGTCGTAAAAGTCAAAAAGTACCTTGTACGAAAACGACAAAAGATTCCTTTCATATCTTTTACAAAAAACTCACCGAAGGGTAAAATTGGATATAAACTATTGTAGAAGGATATAAATATTTCATATTGAGGAAACATGGATGTGGATGATAAAATACACCCCAGAAATTACCAAAGTAAAAACAATCTCGGATAAAAGTGAGATTGTGATATTTCCCTTACCTTAGGTCCGATTTGCTTTGTACGTGTCCAAAGCTCCTGTATAATGGTTTAAATAATGTTATTGACTTATTCCAGAATCATACATATTGATATGATATCATATATGGTCATATTCTTAGCTTCATGTTAGTAATATTTCATTGTTACTTGTTACTCGGGTCTTTATTGCCTTTTGTTCTTATGCGTGTTTTGCCGAATATATTCTTATTCTTCTTTTAAGGTTATAGATACCTTATATCCAGAATGGTATTAGTGTAAAATATATCATATTTATTCATTCAATTCATTTATATAATTACTATGTAATGATGATCATGTAGAACGAGTCGTATCACATCGTGGAGACGGTATTCCGTACGTACGCACGAGTGATGATATCGTTCCTATGATCGTGGAATTGTATTGGAGTATATATATATTATTTCAGTATCAATATTACTTTATAATAATAATAAATATTTACTCATTACACCATTATACCCATCCTTGTAAGGTGGTGGTGGAAAATAGATTACACCACGGCGTGGAGACGGTATTCCGTACGTACGCACGCGCGGTGATTTCATTTTTCCGTAGGATGGATAGAAGGTGAATTATGGTTGTTTCATATTTATAATAACATATCAGTATGTAAGTAATACTTATGTTATTACTTTATCCTGAAACAACTAAAAAATAAGAAGTTGAAGAAGAAAGAAATTGAAAAGATCGGTAATGGATATTACCTCTTCTTTGGAACGCCTCTTTGAATCCTCCACTTAGGGAACTTAGATTGGTCTTTGAAGAAGAACAGGACCTCTAGGATTATTCTAGGGAAGTGGAGAGGAGAAAATGGCAGAGTTTGGTCGAGCTTGAGTGCTCAAATTGGTGTGAGGAGGAGGGGGAGGAGGTGCTCTTTTATAAGGGAGGAGAGGGGCACCTTAGGAATATCTCAAAATATTATTTTATATTAAAGTCAAAATCGGTTTATAATGGTTCCGAAGGGTCTTATTTTGAAGCTAACGTGGGGATGGTTCGAAATCCTATCAACCAATAGGATATAGACAAGTTTAGGGTTTTATTTTAACCTTATCAATTAGATTTAACTCTAAGTTAAATAATTTAACTTTTACCGTGTGTTTTTGTTTTCTTACACTATATGCTTAATACACATACCATAACATGCCAAAAGAACCCCAAATTGTTTATTATTAATATATATATCCTTATCTATGTCATTTGGCGTATTCTGAGATTTTTAGGAATAAAATAACAATTAATAATATAATATTTGATTTAAAAACTATTGTGTGTCAATTTTGACACTATTTGATATATGATTTTTTTGAAAGTCATAACAGAATTATATGTTCAAACCAAGTTTATAAAATCAACACTAATATATCATATTGACCTATAAAATTAGTGTAATTCATAAAAAGTCTCAAATTACATTTATTTGAGCATTTATAACATCATTTATGTTAACATTTCCTTAAAAGGGTAATTACTGCATCATCGTTGTGTCATAAATAATTTACATTATTTAATGTCTAAAAATTATAAACAAAAATAACATTATGTAAGAAATATTTTTATCTTTCTAATTAATATTTATATTCGAATTTATCTTTTGTATAACCCCATATTAAAAATGGTTTAGTTATTAAACATTGATTTTAACTATTTTAACTATTCATTAAATAAAATAATATTAAATGTCATAATCTAATCCAAGTGGACCTAAATGGTCATATTATATTCATAAGGTTGTTTTTGGTCGAATTACACTTATCCAATAGAATTAGGACATGTGTTAGGGTAATAGTAATATCATATTTACCCTTAATTACCCTATTTACTATTAACCGTGGTAAAAAAAGTAAAAAGTTACTATTCAGCAAAAATTATTTTCATCTCATTGAACCACATTTTAGTCCTTGATATTAACCGTGTCTGTCGGATTTTAGAAATTCCATTCACAGAAGCGGTAAAATTAAGTTTTATGCAAAAATTCAGTATTTAACCTACCACTTAGTGGTTTCACTATTCATCAAAAATTGAAAGTTTTCAGAAAAATATCAAAATTTCACCCTAGGCTAATTTCGATATTCCGAATCCAAAAATGAAGTCCATTTTGAAAAAGAAAATTTATAAAATTTCAAAAAGTGGTTTTTACTATTCATAAAGGCTACTTTTAATAATATTTTAATAGCATATCGTTGTTTAGTAAAACTAGGTATTGCATACGACGCAAGCTATCGAGGAAGCTCGTGATTTCGTGTAAAGCAAGCTAAGAAAGTGTTGTGTAGAAAAAGATTCCTTTGATGATTTATATAACATAATAGTCTCAGGTGTTACGTAGACAGATGTCATCAGATCTTCCATGAGCTGTGACAGAGATTGGCCAGCGCGCCTATCATGAGGTTGCCGGAGGAGGGAGTTGGGTATGTAGTTTACGGCAATGCATCAGAGACCAGACACAGATGTGTCCTGATGCAGGAGCGGGCCATGATCTCCTATGGATCACGTCATTTGAGGAAGCCTGAGCAGAACTACGCTACCCAAGACCTGGAGTTAGCAGCAGTTGTCTTCGCTCTGAAGATGTAGCGACATTATCTGATGGGCGAGCACTTTACAGTCTATTCTGACCACCAGAGTCTAATGTACATTTTCTCGCAGAAGGATATGAACCTAAGACAACGTGGATGGCTCGAGTTCCTCTCGGACGATGAATTTGAGATAGTCTATACTCCTGGAAAGAGGAACGTGGTAGCCGATTCTCTCAACAGGAGGACGGGCATTCAGCTACATGGGGAGGTGATAGAGCAGCTAGCCTCTTGGAAGATATCCTTCGTGGATAGATATGGATCAGCCTTCCTTCAGTCACTCACAGTCACTCCTCCAATACTGCAGCAGGTCAGAGAGGCACAACGTGGGGACACTGACTGTGAGACGCAGTGTGCGCAGATATCCTCAGGACATGCACCTGATGGTTTCTCTATAGGAGGAGAGCACGACGTCCTTTTCAGTGGAAGTACCTTTGTACTAGTTTCTTTATGGGAGGAGGTGCTGAGAGAGTTTCACACTTACCCTTTGGCGGTAAATCCTGGCATGGAGAAGATGTACCAGGATCTCAGATGACAGAACTGGTGGCCGGGCATGAAGAAGGATGTGGCAGAGTTCTTTTCTCGATGCCTCACCTACCAGCAGGTGAAGGCAGAGCACCTGTAACCAGCGGGCTTGGTGCAGCCCTTGGAGGTCCCGGAGTGGAAGTGGGACGACATATCTATGGACTTCGTGACTGCACTTCCACGAACTTCCAGAGGTCACGAATCCATTTGGGTGATTGTCGACCGACTCACAAGTCGGCTCACTTATTACCCATCAGAGAGCAGGGCATAGTGAGGAGCTTGGGATACCCCTACGTTCAGGATATTGTACGGCTTCATGGTGTGCCATCTTCCGTCGTCTCCTATCGAGATGCTCGCTTTACATCCTGGCTTTGGAAAGCGTTGCAGGAGGCGTTTGGGATGCAGCTACGTCTGAGCACCTCCTTTCACCCCCAGACATATGGTCAGACGAAGAGGACCATTCAGACTCTCGAGGACATGCTCCACGCATGTGTCCTCGACTTTAGTCATAGCTGGGAGGACCACCTACAATTGGTGGAGTTCACGTACAACAACAGCTACCACTCCACCATCGGGGTGGCACCATACGAGGCATTGTATGGCCGACCTTGCAGCTCACCTCTGTGCTGGATAGACCCTGGGGAGTCAGCACTTGTGGGACCATAGATTGTCCAGGCCATGACAGAGAATGTCCAGGTCATCCAGGAGCGGATGAGGACAGCTCAGAGCCGGCAGAAGTCTTATGCTGGCAGGAGGCGGAGGCCACTGGAGTTCGAGGATGGCGACCACGTCTTCTTGCGGGTCTCACCTCAATGTGGTATACAGAGATTTGGCCATGGCGGCAAGTTGTCTCCACACTTCATAGGACCATTCCAGGTCCTCAGTAGGACTGGCGAGGTGGCTTATCGCCTGGCTCTACCACCTCAGTTGCATCGAGTGCACGACGTCTTCCACATATCTCAGCTGAGGAGATACGAGCATGACCCGACGCATATCATTGACCATGGGGAGATGGACATTGATGATGGGGTGACTTTTGCGGAGGTCCCAGTGGAGATCAAGGATCAACAGGATCATGTCCTACGTGGACAGTCGATTCCTCTAATGTGCATCAGATGGCAGCACTGGAATCTCCAAGAGAGCACTTGGGAGCCGGATCTTCAAATGCATGCACATTACCCACATTTTTTCCCCTAGTTTTTGAGGTATCATTACAGGGACATAAATCCCTGAGGTGGGAGTAATGTAAAGATCCAAAAAATTCAAGGGAAATTTCTTGTTAATTTTTTTTGGGATTTTACAAGAACGCGGTTTCTGATGGAACTTGATTCTGAGGCCCAGTGTGCCCAGAATTTCTAACCGAAGATTAGCTCGGGTACATTCAGTGAACGAATGAGCGGGCATTTCTAACTTTTGAACCGGTTCTCGGTATCGAATTCTGAGGGCACCGATGAATTCACAGAGCCAGTTTTTGCTTAGGAAGACCTTTTCTGGAGTTGTGTTTTCACGAGAGAAGTTGTTAAAAATTATGGAAGTTAAAATAAAAATTGAGCTTCAATTATTATTTTTACTTGGTAATTAAAACATTTGGATGGATGTTGGGTAACCACCCAACATCCCATGAGAGGTTCTGAGGGCTGCGGAGCCCACATGAACCCCACCCTTTCATATTCCCTAACTCGTTCAACTCGCCATTAAAGTAGATAACTTATGTTAATTAATTAGGTGAGTTTAATTTGAGAGGGTTAATTCAACTTTTGAATTTCAACTTAAGTCATGTAAATAAAAGAAGGGAAGTTATTATTTTATTTTGGTTGGAACTAGTTGCGTAGGGAGGATTTGGGAGAAAAAGGAAAAGCTCTTGAAGTTATTCCTCCTTGATGAAGAACGCGAAGAACGTCGGATCCTCGGAGATCGACGACGCGACGCCGACGAATCATTTCTCCGCGACACGACTTTCTCCTTCCATGACATCTTCTTCCGTGACGGTTATTTCCCCGATGAACCCTTGCTCAACGAATTCGACGAGGTATGGATTTATTTAAATTGTTGTTCTTGATTACTTCTATTTATGTTCTTCGTGAAACTTTGCCACTTTCTATCGATTAAAAGAAGGGGGCCGGACCGCACAAACACGGCCGACCCTCCTCCCTTATTCTTGAATTGTTGCGGTTCGAAGGAAAATGATGTGGTGCCGATACACCGTGCGGGATCGTGCGGCAAGGATGCGCGGCACCGTCGCACCGCACCGATGAAGTTGAATAAGGTCGCAACGCCGTTCAGCCGCACCAGAGGATCACGAAAACACGGCGGCCAGAGCGGGTCCGCGGCGGAGGGGCGCGGCGTCGTCGCGTCGTGCCGGTAGGTCCAAGGCCACGGATGAGGCCGCAGAGGAGCAGGGGAACCGGTGGCCGGTTCCGGGACTCCAGCGTCGGAGCAGGGGGACCGGCCCTTGCCGGTTTGGGGGCGGCAACAGCCGGCCGGCCGGAGCGGGCCGGCCGCCTAGAGGAAGAGCCGGGGGTTCGTTACCCCCGGCTGGACAGACCTGAGCGGCCCCCCACATGGGGGCCGCAGATTAAAAATGGGAAGGGGGGTACCCCCCCCCCCCCCCCCCGCACCCCTCTCCGCTCGGCCGAAACGGCCAGCGCCAGCGCACCGGGCCTGCTGCCCAGGCCGCTCCGCCAGGCCGGGCCGCACCCCGGCCGAGTCGGGCAGCACCCAGGCTAAGCCGGGCCTCACCAGCCGGGTCGGGGCACGCCCAAACGAGACGAACCCATACCCGAGACTGGTCTATCCGGATCGGGCCGACCCGGAGGGTATCGGGCCTAGTCGGACCTGGCCCGAACCCCATAATACCAGACCTTTCATGGTCTTGTTCCCATAACATGGGTTGCGGACCTCCGATTGACACACCATCGACGGCGATGCGATCCTTGGAACAAGATGGTCATTCCAATATATTACACTCAAGGTTTTAGTGTACTTTGGTTTCGGCCGGGTTGGTTCGTACAAGAAACCAATCGGGCCCTTGGAGTGGAAACACTTATAACTTGAGCTCTGGACGTCCGATTGATCTGCCGTCGACTTTGATGGATTCTTCTAAGTGAGACAGACCTTTTGGATTAATCCGCTTGAGGTTTGGACGCAGTTGGAGTATGGTCGGGTTAGTCTAGACTTAAAAACTAACCGGGCCACAGGGACGAAAAAGCCAATAACTTTCAGACCGGGCGTCCAAATGACGCGCCGTCTGTGACGTTGAGTTCCTGTTGACGATACGGAACTTTTGGATACATCAACTCTGGACTATGTGTTAGTTGATGTATCAGCCCTTCGGATCGTGGAGCGGACTCTCCCGAACGAGCTTGTTGTGTGCGGGAACCCTAGAGCTGGCTGCGACTACGACGACGATGACAACTGTACATAAATCCTCCGTGGATTCGACGACGATGACTACATCACTCAGTGATCCTAGGTGGATTAGTGCTACCGATCCTGTGTGGGTCAGATCCTTTGTGGGTCAGTGCTCATCGGTCCTTTGTGGGCCAGCGCCTACAGATCCTGTGTGGGTCTAATCATGTATGGGTCATTGCGGGGGTTAGTTACCTATCGATCCTTTGTGGGTCATTGCGGGGGTTAGTTAACTATCGACCCTTTGTGGGTCATCGTGGGGGTTAGTTACCTATCGACCCTTTGTGGGTCATTGCGGGGGTTAGTTACCTATCGATCCATTGTGGGTCATTGTGGTGGTTAGTACCTATATATCCTGTGTGGGTCCGACGACATAGATGAATCAGGGGAAATATCTGATCATCTCTATCATCTTATGAAGAAATATACTTGTGTGAGCTGAATCTTGACTTTCAATCCTTATCTTCTATTAGATTTACTTGATATCCTGTGTGGATTACGTTTTGATTTCTTGTGTGGAATGGGTTGTGTTTTCTTGTGTGGACTGGGTTGTACTTGGGCTCGGATGTTTGAGCCAAACGAGAATTGATGACTTAGGTATATGTATGGGAATATACCTAAGAAGTGCCAGATGTTACTTCGTGTTTGTATTTTTCCTTTGTGGATTATCCTTAGTGGATTCTGGGAGACCTTCGGGGGTCTTGGGGTCCCTACTGATTAGCTTATACTCACCACTGCACGGGCTATGCCCGCACTATGTTGTGTTGGTTGCAGACGTCGGACAACGCTGATCGTGGTTGAGGCTTGCAGAGCAGGTCAGTACCTAGAGGTGTACCACTGGGCAGGATGTACTCAGAGAGGACGGCTGGACCCAAGGAGATGTGGAGGCTATCTGTACCCACCCTTCAGGTGGGGCTTCCAGTGGATGGCTTGACACTACGGCTTTACTTTCAGTTTCTATACTCTCTTTTCATTTGTACTTTACTTTCAGTTTGGGTTTTTATTCTAACCCACTTACTTTTCCACATTTACTGTTGTACCGAGTTTTTAGTTAGTGTTTACTTATGGTTTCCTGCTCTGTGGTGTTTGTTTACTTACAGAGGCAATTCCTTCCCTTTTTACTGGTAATTACGCCTTGGTGCTAGTCGATAGCCCCTAGCCTATGGAAGGAAGGTTTGGGGAAGTCACAGCACGGGCCTCGAGGACGGGTCGTGACAGTTACGACCTCCCCACCATTGAAGCATTATATTCCCATAAATCCTTATAATATGTCTTCATCCCAAAATGACATTTCCACTTCTCTCTCATGAGATACTCTCTCTCCCATGTCACACGAGTATCAGAACCACTGTTCCATTGCAGTGGAACCGAAGGTATCATCATCCATCAAAGAATATAGGATTCATAATCAACTATCCCATATATAATCTCAGTAATGGATAAATTAGGCTCAACTTCTAGATCACTCCAACTCAGAACATGACATGGATCAGAGAAATACTTTTATAGTTATGATTTATGGAACACATTATGTATCGATTTTAGCTATAAAGGAATTGATAAATTTTAAATCACATTCCACACATTCTAAACAACCTCAAGAAGTCAACAAATGATGATCTTGTTTCCCTTGCCTACCAATCCATTGATGAATCAAATTAGGTGAAATATTCAAGAACACATTACCACCAACTAAAATTTCCAATGAAATGGGATGATATCAATATAAGATTTGCAATGGATCTGTTCTAGGAACATTATCTAAAGAATCCATTAAATAATTGTTTCTATCTCTTGAAACATGCTCAATCTAAAAAATAAATTTTCACAAATATGAGAACAACATAGTGAATATTTATAACATAATACACACAACTCTTTAAATGGATCCATTCAAATCGTAGATGGGAAACTATTTGTGAAGGTAAAAAAAACCAGTCTTAAATGGTCATCCTAGGATCAATAAAAATAATTAACATAGAAAATGAGCATTTCATCAGGAATATAAATTTCTATCTCAATCAAGATATTATACTCTAGACGGTATGGTACACTCAAAACCACATGAGATTCTAATGCTTTTAGAACGCCCCTCTCAAAGTGAGAACAAATCTAGGGATCCTTATCAGTTATTGTAGAATATGGAAATCCATTCAAACAAGCAATATATTTCATATGCATATTTTCATGCTCCATAACATTGGTAGCATTATGAAAGGGTATATTTTCATTAGATTTTTAGCCAATTTTTCAAAACTCATATTACATTATTCATTGTCTTGGTAAATGGAAACAAAACCATAATATAAATAATGATCTCATCCAACTTCTATGTCCACACAGGAAGTGAATAAATTAAACCCAATAGTCATTGATGCTTAGACTGGACCTGTTGAAAAGAAAAAAATAGGAGAAAATATAAGAAATTCTGAGTCTCAATCCTAACCACTATAATTGATGTGGAATTTATAAGATGTATTTCAAGTTTCTAGGTGAACATTCTAGTAGGAATTCTAAAAATACCTCATCACATATTTCCTAAATCTTTACACTATAACAAAACTTTTATGATAACATATAATTTTGTCAATGTATAATGAACACTAAGAAATATTCTCCCCACCATATAAATGTTATCTAATGCAATGTGTCTATTAATCAAGAGGTTGTTGCTATAGATTCATCTCGAGAATTCTAGAGGTAAACTAAATTCATTCCAAAGAAACTTTGTCCACATATTACATGACTCTAATATTCAACTATGAAAAAGGATTCATCATGTTCAACTATTCTTATGATTCATTCAAGTCTTGGACGGATTTTTTATACTCAATGCCCATTCAAAACATTCACATTCCCCTGGGTATAGGAAATTTCAATGTCATAAGATTTATGTTACTCCAACCAATTCCAATGGTGGACAAAAAAACATTTTTTTGAGTGAAGATATAACTCATGATCCTATGGTTAAAATACATGTAAAGTGTTCCTTAAAAAGGTAATTTTACTTACTCTTATGCGCGTGCATCATAGTTGTGAGTTCAGGGTCATGGGTTGGGTAATTATTCTCATGTGTCCTAAACAACTACGATTCATAAGAAAATACATAATCACCAACCATATGAACAGGACCCAAACCCAATCTTGATGTATCATAGACGACCACATAGCAATGTCCAACCTCTTGGAAAGCCAACATGATCATAGGAGTGGAAAGAAGTTTCAGTATTATAAAATAACTATAACATCTATCATGCCAAGAAAAAATCACTCCAATACGAGTTAGTGAATCCATTGAAGAATCCAACATTGTGAAATCCATTATAAACAAATGATAATTTCCAACTAAATATAAAAAACTCCTAATATAGAAAACATTACATGGATGTTCCCACATCATAATAGCTTTCATAATTTTAGGATCACTAAAAATACCATGTTATGACACTACATGTTGCAGGATATTCCCTTATCAAATCAATAAATCACATTTTGATTTCCTAGAATAATGTCACAAATTTAACAACAATTCAATAACTTCTCAGATATGATGAACATGATCATCCTCAAATGTAGTGTAAACTAGGATTAAATCTATATCGAAAACAAAAAATGTATCAAGATACTCATGAATGATCATATTAATTAATACCAAATTTAATATAGGTGATTTTTAGACCAAATGGAATGAAATTGTATTCATAATGCCCATACCTTATATATAAGCTATATATTTGAATGTAAAAAACATTCATTCTCTACTAATGGAAAACTGATTGAATATTAATCATTAGGAACCACTTTACCCCATTAATCTAGTAAAAAATATTATCAATTCATGGAAATAAATACTTCTTCATTATTGTAACTCAATTCGGTTTACATTTATAAATAAAAAAAGTGACGTGACCCCTCATCTCACATAGTTAATATAACATACACCACCCATGGTGACAGAAATGGGCATATGAAGCCTATTTCTAAGAGGTTGTCTATGTTAGACTTAAACTCTATCATTTGTTCTAGTTATATTTAGTAAGAACGAATAGATATTGTTTATGTGTTGGGGACTAAATATACAGACAAATCTACCTCCTTTCTAGTGGAAATGTATATATTTCGGTAGGAATGATGTTCGGATACTCGATGATTATTTTTTGTTCTGGAGCTACTCGACTATAGGCCCCACTCTCATTTAATGATAGGAAACACAACATCATCTGTTGTAAAGGAGACACATCAAAGATAAAAATCAATTTTATATTTTCTATAAATTATATAATCCATCTTGAAAATGATTTCAATAAATTTTATTTCAATAAACCTTAAACCCCATGAATGTATAATATCTGATAATGAGAATAATGACCAAGACAACAGAGAACCATCCCACTCTTTATCCCACGATGTTTAGTAATATCTTTCAGATAATGATGAATATTTATAAGATGATTTAAATGGGTCAAATTAATAGTTGAAATGAGTGAATTATAATTAATATTATCAAATAAAAAAGTCAATAAATATGAACTATTAGTGATTGTAATTATGACTATCATTAGACTCATATCCGGTTCCTCTAGTGACTCTTCCACTAGATGATGGATCTTCATTTTTAATGCATGTGGTTAGAAACCCTTTTTTATAAACCATATGAATTCACCATAGTATTTTTTGGTGTTGATGATCGTGTTACAGTACATTGGAATAATATATTTGATGAAACATAAACAAGTTACATGAGCATCCAAAAATACCATATATCATGGGTGCCTCAATGAAAAGAAATTTTGAGTTCACAGGCTTTCCATACGTAAAATATATAACTACATCTAGGAGGAAATGGAACACCGGTGAACCCAAATATACCATCCAGATCAATCAATTCCATCAACACTCTATCTAGAAAATTATAACACAACCTTAATGACACCATGTTAATAATAAAATAGTTCAATATAGGAAATTAATTGCATCATATAGATAAATAAGATTTTTATTTGAACCGCTACAATTCAAAATTATAGAGAATAAAGGGAATAATCCTCATGAAATATCTCCACATCCACACCGTGTTACTAGAGTCTTACTGTGGTTAGAGGTGACCAAGAACTTGCTCAAAACATCCTAATATGTTCCTATATGATTTATTAACAGTTTTCCAACATTAAGGAAAAATAAAAAACCCTCAACCATTATACTAAACTATCATAGACTGTCCAAGATACCCTTGTACCCTGATGCCAAACCTAAAACATACATAGGCTAAATGGAATTCCTAATCCCCATGACTAGCTGACCAAAACCTGAAATCCGATAATATGAATGTGGGAATGAATTTTGAAGAATCAAAATAGATGAAAAAAATATAGATAGTTTCAAAAGAAAACTCTACATGGTTAATTGTATTATAAGTCCAAAAAAGCATATAAAACCCCATGATGAACATCAACAGGTTTCTAGAAAACATGATAAACAACTGATGTTCTTACAGACATGACACCCCATGCCAAAAATAGCAACAACGACCACCAAAACCTAGGTATTTTCCATTCATCTATCCCAGTTGAAGGAAATATAAAAAAAGTCAAACGAAAAGTTAGAGTGAGTGGTAATATCCTAGAAGGGTCTCCCCAAGAGTTACATAATACAATTATATAGTAATTAACCAAATAAGATTTTAATTTTGTAGAAAAAATTGAATGTGAAAGAGAATGTTTAAAAAAATAATTTCTTTTTAATTTATGGGAAAACTCCAATAATATTTTATTGAACATTTTTTATCAAATATATTATGTAAATAAAGAATAAATAGATAATAATTTTTTAAAAAAGTCATATTTATAAAAAAAATTCTGAAATGAGCATCACAGTCATGTGATAAGAGGTTTAATAATTATTAGACATGAGATTGTCAGACAGTCAATTCCATGATTACAGAAATATGAATACATACATCTCAAATATTATTGTAAAAGAGGACTGACTAACTTCCTTAGAGAGAAAAGATCTACATCACTATGTTTATATAAGGTTGTAAAGAATCATCCAATGATTTGGAGTTACCAAACTAGAGTGTTTGTACTAAACAACTCATTAAATAACTAGTCTTTCATGTTCTAAAATTAACAATCAATAAGGGGGAATTTATTTCCAATATATTAAAATTACATTAACCCATATCCCATTTCTATATTCCAATTTCTCTTTAAAAACTAAAAACAAGTATTTTTAGTAAATTTATTAATTTTTCAATATAAAACTAAACATTGGATCTTATAAAACAATTTGAATAAATTTTCTGAATTTTTAATTTCAAAAAATAATTACCACAAATTCCAAAAATGTTAAATTACGAAAAAAATTTCGAATTTCAATGAAATATGGTGTTTTACAAAAATCTAATACTGAAAAATTTCAACTCCCAATTCAAATTGAATTTTGATTTCATAATTTAATAGAAATTAATTTAAAAAATCATGAAATTCATGGTTAAATTATTTTTCTGAATTTATATGGATCCACCTACCTCAACCTGTAGATCACATATTACAATGCTCACAATGGGGAAAAACAATAAATAATTCCATCCACATAGATCAAAGAATAAAACCAAGATTTATTATATCAAAAAAGATGTTTAGCTCTCTCAAAAATAGGAATATAAACAATCCCTAAGGTTTATAAAATAATATTGAGGAATAGAGAAATAAATAATTAGGCATTAACTCTATTAAGATAGGAATAAAATGTTTTTCACCAAACATTGATCCTCTTCCGAAAGGGTTTATAGGATCCAAAAAAGCATTATTTTGAGACCTACGGACATAATAATTCATCCTATATAAATTTAGGGTCGTTTTGGGGTCCAAATAGGGGTCTAATAAAATTTTCAACATTTCTTGGAATAAATGAAATATGCATGCATGTTCAGCTTGGCATGACCGTGATGTTTGTGAAACCATGCACCAATTGTTAAAACCATCACTTTATATGTTTAAATTATTTTAACTAGTATGGAGTATAGTTTGGGAATCCATTGTGATAACAATGAAAATCCTAATATCCTTTAAAATATTTAAAAATTACTATCGAAGAACCCCAAAACTAGAACCAATCAATGAATTATCCAAAGTGGGGTCAATGAAAACCTAAAAAAGTAATGGTATGTTACATTTATGATATATTTAAATTTATTTAAATAAATTTTATTATATTTATAATATGTAATCATTATAAAATGGAAAAATTATACACACATACTATCTATCTCGATCATAAAAAATAGAAATGTTTTCTCATGCATACTTGTGATCGATCAACCTCATGATTGTAACATAGTTCATTTTTCATTACCATTATTCATGATTAGTTTTAAAATTATAATTGATTAATAAAAATATAAATATTTCATTATTTTTTTTAATATATATGGAAAAATTGATATTTTTATGATAATAAATATAAAAAAGGCATTATGGACTTATTATCCAAATATCATCATAACATCTAACCTGAAATTAATTGATTAATTAATTAAAAAATTCAATCTTATATATAAAATTACATGATTTATAAAAAATAATTGTTACTTTGTTATCAAATATATAACATGATATAACTATTTTGGAATATATATCACATGTTTAATGAGATCAACCTAAGATAGGGGAGACTTTACCGTAATGACCTCATTTTTAAAGAAAAATTTTCTAACTATTTTTTCCCAAACAAATTAATTAAAATATATTATTGGTTTTTTAATGACCTGAAAGAACTATAAAAATATTTTTTTATTAAAATATAATTTTAAAAAATCCTTTTTATGAAGAATTATTAAATTATTAAAAATAAAAAATAATAAAATTTTATATTTAATGTATATGTTGTAAATGGATTATCTCACTAGTATAACAGTTTCTTTAATATTTTATTATATTATAATAATCATTGTTTCACTAAATAAAATCACTCCTTCCCTTGGGTAGTGTTATTTTTGTTTTTAAAATAGGGTTCAAAAATGAAATGGTATTTCGATATCTGAATGTGTTTAATATTTGGGTTTATAAGTATTTTTCAATGAAATCATAATTGAATGGTTAAAAACTAATTTTTCAATTCATTATATTGTCATTGGAAACAATTTATGACTATGGGTGATTATGATATTTCAAAAGTTGATGGGTACTCTCAATATAACTCTGGGATATGGGTTTTCATGATATATCTCATTACGATAGGTGATAATAAATTTTCTATCAAATAGATTGCAAAATTATTATGTTCGTTTCTTAATTTGGATGAAAATTTACAAAACGGACTATTCCTCAGTATATGGTTCTTTTAAGGGTTCAATTTAGCTGATTTACAAAGGCATGGACATGGATTTTATATTCATTCTAATATGTTTTCATGTAAATCATGTCATTATAAATGTAATGATAAATATATTTTTTTAATGAAACGATTATTCTTATTTAGGATAATAAGTTATGTTTTTATGAAAATTTTAATCATATTTTATTTTCAATAAAACCCAGGTAGTTATGAATTTTTTATTTTTTTATATTATGAACTATTTTATGAAACAAATAGGATAATAAAACAAAATTACATTTTATGTAAATAATTATTTGATCCAAATGGTTAATATGTTAAATTTAAAATTCTATTTTATGATAAAATAATTTTAAAATATTATATAAAATTTATTTATTCCAATATTGATATTTTTTTATCATCCCTTGTTTTAAATTTATATTCATGGCACGTAAGGATGAGTTGCAAAAAAGATAAATACAATTTTAAAATTACAAATATTTTCCATGAAAATATTATGTTTTTTATTTTAAAATTAATGTATTGTGAGGAGAATTTATATTGAGGACATATATACAACATAAAATGTATTGTATTTTTATATAATAATTAGGGCCCAATTCTATAATAGTATAAAATAAAAATCACTTTAGTGTGTGTTAATCTAAATTCATTTTTATTGATTAATTTCACGAATTATTTGTAGATTTTTCTATCTTGATAGAATTAGAGGAAATGGTTTATATGATTTTAGATCATATTGTAATTGATAAAAATATCCTAAATACATTTTAATTTAAGGTTGTCTTGATATAGAATTTTAAAATTACTACATTTCATAATCTAATGAATTCCATTCCATTATGGGTATCCATAGGGGAATATGGAAGATGATGTAGAAATGCACAATGAGGAAAATATCTATAAAAATTAAGAAAAATGGAAATAAATAATTTCAACTATGTGGTATGTTATTTTTTGGATTAGTTCATTTGGAGACAAATATTGGTGAATTGATTCTAGAGAGAAATATGATCTACTAGAGAGGAACATGTTTATGGTGGATAATATTTGGATACATCACCATCCCGAATAATGTGGTTATTATGTCATAGTTTCAAATGATTGATGGATTTAATATATTAAAATCATATTTCATGTCAAGTATTATTCAGATCATCAACAGGTAATCCATTCTATATAACGTTTTTAGTGTGAAGCTGATAAATGGTTGAAAATAATAAATAATAATAGAGGATGAGAAAAGACAGACACCATGGAATGAGAATCATGATACTAAATATTATTAGAGAAATATTTTCTATTTTTTTTAGGATTGGATCGAAAATCAATTTATGTAATTGAGTTAGAAGGTGGTTTATTTAGTTGAATCCTATAGAGGAATCATAATGTGATTGGTTGTGTGTAAAAAAAATTATTCTGGGAATGTGATATTAATATTATATGGATTTACTGAATATTGAAACCATGATATCTATGGGAATTATGTTTTAATGAATTAAAAAATTATAATAATCTATTATCATGTGCTGAGAATATATAAATGATTTTTAGATGACCATGGGTTCCATGAAAAAAAGAATAAAAAGTTCTTGGTGGTTGAAAATAGAAGAGGATCCAGAAAGAAATCATATTTTAAGAAAAACAATATTAAATTTTTTGATTCATGTGGTAAAAACCCCACAAGTGAAGGTTTTATTAAATAGAGGATGTGTTTGAAATGTATAATGTTTGGAAATTTATATTTTAACTATAAATAAAATGATCAGACAAATAATTAACACCCAATGACACAATTAGTAAATTTAATGGGGTGGGTCATTATACATATATATGTACAGTGTTAAGAATAAAGGATATTAATATCCATGTTCAAAAATAGAACATTATGGATAACGTTTTCTGAATAATCCCAAATTTTTTATACCATCCATTGATGTGGTTTCTTGTCCATTACATATTTATTCAATTTATAAAAATTTAATATTTTATTATGGGTCTATAATATATTTTATTTCTATGAAATTTTTGTAGTAAATTTGAAATTTTACATCAATAAATGAGGCCATGACTTTGTGAAATAAAATATTGGGGATATATAAATGATAAAATAAATTATAAAAAATTTGCATGTTGTTGTATATAAATATGATTCACCTGTAAATCATATATTCTATCCCATTATAGAGTTTTATGTTATTCATGGCATTAAATGATTTTAACCATGCTATAATAGATTGTAGATCCCATAACATTGTATTATAGAATGAATTTCAGTTTGTATATAGTAATGATGTTATAGCATTTGTGACATGTTAACAACATGGTAAAATGTTAAAATAGGAGAATTAAAGTTATCTTGCAATAATTGTTTGGATGTGGTAGACTATTCAAATTATTGATTTCCCTCTATTGAATAAATATATAGTTGTAATTTATGATGAATTTCCTAGTTTTATATTAGATTGAGTGATTGAATTTACTATTTTTATATTTCTAAATGATAAGGAAATATTTACATATCCTTATCAAATGTATCTTTAAGAAAAATTTTATTTGAAAAGGAAATTATATAATTTAAATGGTAAGGGATTCATTCATCACATAATTTTGCCATGGAGTTCTACAGTTCCCAATGATAAATGGAAATATGATTTCAGGAGGTATTTTCATTTATCATAGATTCATTAGTGTAATATCTATTAGTAATAAGTAACTTCTACATCATATTATTGACATGTTTGATTAGATCTAAAAATATCATTATTTATTGAATTCTGATCACATGTCTATGTATTATATGTTAATATTTTTGTAGTATAAAATCAATAATATAGTTTTTACTAGGTATAGGAATTATGAGTGTGTTATTATGATGCTCAAGTTATTTAAATATTTATCTACATTCATAGATCATATGAATGGAGTTTTATATTATTATTTTGACAATAGTTTTTTTGATAAAATTTCTATTTCTACAAAAATTTGTGAGGATTTATTAAAACAATGTCAGTAAATATCCTAAAAATTAAAAAAAATTAAGATATTTGGGAAATTTTAATAAATTTCATTTTCAGTTATAGTATATTTCATTACGTATGAAAGTCATAAAAATAATTCATAATTGTTAGTACGTCAAAAAAGCAATGTTGTTGATGAATGTCCAAGAACAAAAAATATTATTTACCATTATATTTTTAATGGATTAGAATTTAATTACCAATTATATTTCTAAAATAGTTTACAGTTATCAATAACTCTATATTTTTTACCTGTAAAGGATATAGGTTCATCTATATATTGGGATGGGATAAATGTTTGAAAAAATTGAAAAGAAATAGAAAATTTTCTAGATTTATACCCTGTCTCCATAAATGGTTATATTATTCTATGTTGTGGTGCTTCATCGAAAAATCAATGACTTATTTTGACCTAAAATTACTAGTAATTTTTTTATGCATCATGTCAATTAGAACTACCTGGGAAAAATTGTCTGGCAGATTAACATGAACTAGAAAATGTGGTATTTATTTTAATTTTTATTGGAAATAATTTATATAGAGTATCATATGAAATATATACTAACTAGAATATTTTGAAATATATATTCTCTCAAAATGTGTGGAACATGACACAATGGAGATAATAAGAACTGATAAATGATTATGACTACATGATTCATTACCACTAAGGAAAATAAATAATATTAGTTGATTCTTTGATTAAAAAATATAATTATACAATAACTATATTACATTTGGAATGTTATCCATTATATAATTACATGGTAAATGTTTTCTTAAAAAATGTGGCTTTAAGAACATACGTTATTTTCTGTTTAGTATTGACTCAATAATATTCAATATCCATGATAAGGAAATCATAAAAATAATGCCATATTATGTATAAAAAATTATAATTTTAAATGTAGTCTATGTTTCTAGATTATAAAGTTGATGATCATTGTGTTATAAAATTTTAAAGTATTTATCTATGCCATATTCTTACAAGTGAAAGAATGATTTATAGAGTGATTCACACAACCCACTATTTTCTTTTAATCTAGGATAAACTAATATGTACATAGAACCTTGTGAAAATTTATATTTTGTTGAAATGAAAAATGATATTTAATAAAATACCACGAAATATATATCTTTTCAAAAGGTCAAATCCAATAAAAAATTAACATAGAGGATTATAGATTCATATCTAATTCATTAATTGAAATGGAAGAATATATCTATGGATATCAAGGTGTTATTTAAAAATATATCTCAAGGAAACAATTAAATTATTTTAATTAAATATCCATTACATAAATATGCACATTTTCATTACTTTCAATATATTTTAAATGGATAAATAACCATGAATTTATGTAGACGATATAATTAGTTTACATTGAGCCTTTTTTTTATTTTATATGGTCATGTTCCCATATTATCTTATAATTTATTGAAAGAAATGTCATTTGGTAAAAATTAAATTTCATCCATTTATCCTCCTTATAAGAGATAAAAATTCTATGTTATTTATTCATTAGAATACATGATTTATGATTGTTCAATTTCTTGGTAGGGATTTTGGTATCAACATCATTAGGGAGTTGAATTTTCTAATTACAATATTCCACATTCCAATATACATATTTATACTTATCAGTAATTATATTGAATGTTTTTTAGAGTCAACATTTTTGGACGATGTTTTAGATAGGAAGTTGAATATAGAGGATTTAGAATACTAATTGTTTGAGAAATTCATGATAACTAAACAAATATGATGATGAACTATAGAGGGAAGAAATTTTATGTTCATAATTTATTAATAGTTCATTCATTAGATTAATTTGATCATAATTTTATTAAATTATACCAATGGAAATGTACATTTAAAAAAAGGGAATCTTTGTATGTATTTTATATAACTACATGAAATCATCGAGTAAATTGGACTAGTTTCCTACTAACTGGACTTTAATATGGGTTTATCTAATTACCATTATATGTTTCATCATTCCTTGTTATTAAATTATTTTTTTTGATGCAACTCAAATTTTGGGAATGCTTGTATTTCACTTGGAAGAGAATTTTCCATTTATGGAAAATCCAGTATTGCTTCTTGACCTTATAGATAATGTCTTGTGAAATAAGGCAATTCATTATCATATTTTTTGTGTAAAAGTTATATTACTAAAAGATGTAACATTGGAATATATAAATTTTATGAAATAAATACATCCCCATTTATTTAATTTGTAATTTCCCAACCCTATAATCCCAGAGTCGGTGCATTGTTTTAAAACATTGGCATGATTAAAAGGAATAAAGTCTCGAATGACCAATCAGTTTAGTAGTCATGGAAAATAGATTTCATACATGAACATTACATTACACTTTCTAACGTACAACAAATAAATAATCCTTTCAGAATGCAATTGTTACCTAATCTTAACCCTAAATCTAAAACATAAAACACTTCTTGGGATCATGGGAAAATAAAACATAAGAAAGGGGTGAGCTCAGATTCTGAGTAAGTTTACCAATATAGGAGAATCTTTCATAAATATACATTAACATTTATGGAAATTTTAAGACTAAAACAAAAGCATTATAAACTTAAAATTCATCATAATATGGAAAATATACAATAAAATAATTCCATTTACTTATTCACATGGATATTATACTAGTAAAATAATTACACGAAATATCCCTGGTCAATTTCATAATGATGGAATGCATAATTCCAGACATCATAACCATATAGTCAAGGCCTTGTTCCAAGTCTAGAAATAATATTTTTAAGGCCTTGTTCCAACACACTAGTTTGTCTCAGAAGACCTACTGATGCATCAAGGAGCTATAGTGTGCTCCACCTGTCACTTACTAATTCCAATGCATTCCTCATATGAAAAATATTAAACATAACATAAACATTCATATTAAAACTAGCATATGAAATGTCAATACATTATCCATAAACCATGAATGGTAAAAAAAATAACACATCGATAGTCAAACATATCACAAAACCTTCATTACAATATGGAATATTTGCATCAAAATAAATTTACTTCAAACAAGTTTAAAATCCATCTATGGAGGTCGACATAGATGAAAATGATTTGTAATACTCTTTGAGAGAAATTTCAATTTTTCTATAAAACATTTAAAAGTCACAAAATTTAAGACGGGAGACATTTAATGACATTTTTGAATCATAGATCCACATACCAATTTGAAACATATGAAAGGAATTTACATTTTAAAAACATTTATGTCCATATAAATAAATCCTTAAAATCATTTGGATATAATGGAAATTAAGGTGAAAGGTTTAGAAGAATAAATCTATAAATAAAATTAAAATTACTTTTTAGTTAAAAATCCCCTTAAAAATAATCATTTTGAAAACAATTATATGAAACATGGGAATGGATAATAAATGTTTCCCAGTAAAAACTTACACATAACCAATCTCATATAATAATGAGATTTAGAAATTAACCCTTACCTTGCCCTTCTTTTTGGTCAAGGGTACAATTAACCTCCTGTTTAATAACCATATTTTGTTATTAAATTATACCATAACCATATTAATATTTATTATATCCTATATTATTCATTTATAACTTTATAATACCAATTTAATAATGATTTCCATGTTAAATTATCATTTTGGATAATAATATCTTTCTTTATCGTATGTGTTTGAACTTTTTATTCTTGATCGTATCATTTAGATCATGATTTAAATGATTCTAGAAAATAATCCTAGATTTATATATCATATATATTAAGAATATAAATATTTATAATAGATTTATATATGAAATGGAAGGCACCATTTATGGAGACTGTAGGCCGTACATACCCATAAACATTGTTTCTGTTTTCATATTGTATTGAACGAATGTTAGTGAAAAAGAAATATGTAAGTAAATACATATATAAATACATACATACATACATACATATATATCTAGTATCATAATAGTGTCCTAAATAACATACTTAATATATATATATATATATATATATATATATATATTTATAATCATCATTGAATAATGTACATCAAAATGAATCTCATCGCGTTGTGGAGACGGTAATCTGTACGTACACTCGAGCGAAAATAGCATTATTTTGGTTTAAAATAATATGTAAATAGATGTTATATCATATATAAATATTACTTAATAAGTTATAATTATTATTTACGTCAATTATACATCATTATTATACCCATCCAAATAATAATGTAATAAATGACAACTACACCACGACGTGGAGACGGTAAGCCGTACGTACTCACATATGGTCACATGTCATTCATAGGATGGATAAAATAATGAATATGGATGTACAATTTTTATAATAACACCAAATTATATATAATATACTAGATTTATTATTTCAGAACAGAAACAACAATGAATGAGAAAGTGGAAGAAGAAAAAAACTTGAATGAGGTGATGAAATATTTACCTCTTCTTTGGGTTCTTCTTTTTGACTTGATCAAAAGGGATATTTAGGATGAATTTATGACAAAATTATGTCCTCTAGAATGAATGGAGGATAGTTTAGAGAGTATTTTTATAACGACCCATACTTTACATACATTGTTAATACTTCAAAATTGAAGCACACTTATTACAACATATGACAAAACCACAAATGACCGTATAGGTATAGTGTCTTTAGAAACTGGGAAACATAAACAACTGGTTCATAAATCTTCTATAGTGTCTCCCATTTATTTCATCATATCTAGGGTCCCTTTTAGAATATTCTTCTTAATATCCATCTTCCTGACCTGGGGAAAATAAAACATAAAAGGCTGTGCTCAAATGATCAGCAAGGGCAAATAAAGGAAATAAATATCATATCATATCTTTTTGAAAATCATAACCTGCAAAAGAGATCATAATATCTTAACATGGAACAAATCATAGAAGTGAAAATGAGATCCCCATAATCATAACATGAAACTTGAAACTTTGTGGCATGCACACATAATCATGTAAAATCATTTCTTGTTAGTTATGACACATTGCCAAGACTATCTTAGTGGACAAAGTCCCTTTCTGAACCGAGTCACCCTCGTTCCAGTCCTGTTTCACTGAACCGGTATAACCTACCTTTCCAGCCATGTCTATCTCATGAGATATAAAATCTTTACCCAATGTATTGGAGGGAGATATAGGTCCCACCCATCTCATAATGATACCATTCTTATGTGTGCCACAAAATCATAAATCAAACATCATTTCATAACCCGTGTAGTAAAAATGGGATTCGTAAACATCGTGACATCATAAAACAATTCATATAAGATAAAGGAATTCATAAAAATAATTCCATCACAACATAACCAAAGCAATGTAATAATAGGGATAGAAACAGAACCCTATGTTATCATAGATGGAAAATAATTTTGATAAAACACTTGAAATTAATTCTTGAGGAAAATATACTTTCTTCTTCAAAATCAATTTCTTTTCAAAAAACGTCATGCAATTTTAAAAGAAAGAGGTTTTATTGAAAATAGTCATGAAATATTTTGGAGGAAGCTTCATGAAAATAAGGATTTATAAAACCGTAAAAATCCGTTCGTGCCGTATAAGTTTAAAAAACATTCTTCTCGTACTTTTGTCGGAAAAGTCAAAAAGTACCTTGTACGAAAACGACAAAAGATTCATTTCATATCTTTTACAAAAAACTCAAAGAAGGGTAAAATTGGAAATAAACTATTGTAGAAGGATATAAATATTACATATTGAGGAAACATGGATGTGGATGATAAAATACACCCCAGTAATTACCAAAGTAAAAACAATCTCGGATAAAAGTGAGATTGTGATATTTCCCTTACCATTGGTCCGATTTGCTTTGTACGTGTCCGAAGATCCTATATAATGGTTTAAATAATGTTATTGACTCATTCCAGAATCATACATATTGATATGATATCATATATGGTCATATTCGTAGCTTCTTGTTAGTAATATTTCATTGTTACTTGTTACTCTGGTCTTTATTTCCTTTTGTTCTTATGCGTGTTTTGCCGAATAAATTCTTATTCTTCTTTTAAGGTTATATATACCTTATATCCAGAATGGTATTAGTGTAACATATATCATATTTATTCATTCAATTCATTTATATAATTACTATGTAATGATGATCATGTAGAACGAGTCGCATCACATCGTGGAGACGGTATTCCGTACGTACGCACGAGTGATGATATCGTTCCTATGATCGTGGAATTGTATTGGAGTATATATATATTATTTCAGTATCAATATTACTTCATAATAATCATAAATAGTTACTCATTACACCATTATACCCATCCTTTTAAGGTGGTGGTGGAAAATAGATTACACCACGGCGTGGAGACGATATTCTGTACGTACGCACGCGCGGTGATTTCATTTTTCTGTAGGATGGATAGAAGGTGAATTAGGGTTGTTTCATATTTATAATAACATATCAGTATGTAATTAATACTGATGTTATTACTTTATCATGAAACAACTAAAGAAGAAGAAGTTGAAGAAGAATGAAATTGAAAAGATCGGTAATGGATATTACCTCTTCTTTGGAACGTCTCTTTGAATCCTTCACTTAGGGAACTAAGATTGGAATTTGAAGATAAGCAGGACCTCTAGGATTATTATAGGGAAGTGTATAGGAGAAAATGTCAGGGGTTGGCCGAGCTTGAGTGCTCAAATTGGTGTTAAGAGGAGGGGGAGGAGGTGCCCTTTTATAAGGGAGGAGAGGGGCACCTTAGGAATATCTCAAAATATTATTTTATATTAAAGTAAAAATAGGTTTATAATGGTTCCAAAGGGTCATATTTCGAAGATAAAGTGGGGATGGGTCGAAAAACTATCATCCAATAGGATTTAAACAAGTTTAGGGTATTATTGTAACCTTATCAATTAGATTTAACTCTAAGTTAAATAATTTAACTTTTACCGTGTCTTTTTGTTTTCTTACACTATATGGTTAATAAACTTGCCATAACATGCCAAACGAACCCCAAATTGTTTAGTATTACTATATATATCCTTATCTAAGTCATTTAGCCGAACCATAGATTTTTAGGAATAAAATAACAATTAATAATATAATATTTTATATAAAAAGTATTGTGTGTCAATTTTGACACTATTTGATATATGATTTTTGTGAAAGTCATAACAGATTTATATGTTCGATCCAAGTTGATTAAATCAACACTAATATATCATAGTAACCAATAAAATTAGTTTATTTCATAAAAAGTCTCAAATTACATTTATTTGAGCATTTATAACATCAATTATGTTAACATTTCCTTAAAAGGGTAATTTCTGTATCATCGTTGTGTCATAAATAAATTACATTATTTAATGTCTAAAAATTATAAATAAAATACCATTATGTAGGAAATATTTTTATCTTTCTAATGAATATTTATAGTCGTATTTATCTTATTTATAACCCCATATTAAAAATGTTTTAGTTATTAAACTTTGATTTTAAATATTTTAACTATTCAATAAATAAAATAATATTAAAAGTCATAATATAATCCAAGTGGACCTAAATGGTCATATTATATTCATAAGATTGTTTTTGGTCTAATTACACTTTTCCAATAGAATTAGTACATGTGTTCGGGTAATATTAATATCATATTTACCCTTAGTTAACCTATTTACTATTAACCGTGGTAAAAAAAGTAAAAAGTTACTATTCACCAAACATTATTTTCATCTATTTGAACCTCATTTTATTCCTTGATATTAACCGTGTCTGTCGGGTTTTCGAAATTCCATTCACAGAAGCGGTGAAATTAAGTTTTATGCAAAAATTCAGTTTTTAACCTACCACTTAGTGGTTTCACTATTTATCAAAAATTGAAAGTTTTCAGAAAAATACCAAAATTTCACCCTAGGCTAATTTAGATATTCCGAATCCAAAAATGAAGTCCATTTTGAAAAATAAAATTTATAAAATTTCAAAAAGTGGTTTTTACTATTCATAACGGCTATTTTTAATAATATTTTAATAGCATATCGTTGTTTAGTGAAACTAGGTATTGCGCACGACACAAGCTATCGAGGAAGCTCGCAATTTCGTGTAAAGAAAGCCAAGAAAGTGTTGTGTAGAAAAAGATTACTTTTATGATTTATATAACATAAAACTCTCGGGTGTTACATTCTACCCCCCTTAAAAAGAATTTTGCCCTCGAAATTCGTCACTTTGTAACAAACAGATGAGGGTACATCTCCCTCATCATATCCTCAAGCTCCCATGTAGCTTCTTCAAGTTGGTGGTTCCTCCATAAAACTTTCACCAATCGAGTGGTCTTGTTTCGTAGGACTTTTTCGCTACGATCCAGAATCTCTATCGGTTGTTCTTCATAAGAAAGATCTTGCTCCAGCGGTACAACTTCTGAGCTGAGTACATATGAAGGATCAGGTATGTACTTTCTCAGGAGAGATACATGGAACACATCATGAACTTGAGAGAGATTCGGTGGAAGCGCCAATCGGTAAGCTACCTTCCCAACACGATCCAGTATTTCGAAAGGACCGATATATCTAGGGCTCAAATTCCCCTTCTTTCCAAATCTCATTACCCTATTCCAGGGAGATATTCGTAAGAACACTTTATCACCAACTTCAAACTCTAGGGCTTTTCTTTGGTTGTCGGCATTACTTTTCTGTCGACTCTGATCTTCCCTTATGTGTTGTTGAATAGATCTGACCTTTTCTGCCATTTCATCAACGAGATCAGGTCCTAATATCTTTCTTTCCCCAACTTCATCCTAGTAAGTTGGAGTCCTGCATTTCTTTCCATAGATAGCTTCATAAGGAGCCATCTGAATACTGTAGTGAAAGCTATTATTATAAGAAAATTCCACTAAAGGTAGGTGTTGATCCCAACCTCCTTTAAACGCCATGGAGCACACTCTCAACATATCTTCAAGGGTTTGTATTGTTCTCTCAGACTGACCGTCTGTCTGAGGATGATAAGAAGTGCTGAAACTCAACTCTGTATCCAGAGTATGCTGAAGACTTCGCCAGAACTTTGAAGTAAATCTCGGATCCCGATCAGATATAATAGAAAGTGGTACTCCATGCAATCTTACCACTTCCTTTACATATATCCTGGAAAGCTGATCTAGAGTGAAATCCTCTCTAATAGCAATGAAGTGTGCAGACTTTGTAAGACGATCAACTATGTCCCAGATAGCATTATTGCCTTTGGATGTTTTAGGAAGTCCTGTGACAAAGTCCATAGTGATGTTTTCCCATTTCCATTCAGGTATGGGTAATGGTTGTAACATCCCCTTAGACTTTTGTCTCTCAGCTTTAACTTGTTGACAAACCAAGCATCGAGAGACATATTCAGCAACATCTCTTTTCATGCCATCCCATCAGAAGTACTCTTTCAGGTCCCTATACATCTTCGTGCTTCCAGGATGAATAGAGAATGAAGAACTATGAGCCTCATCCAGCTGCTCCTTCTTTAATTCGGGGATGGGAGGAACACAAACCCGATTCCTGAACTTTATTATCCCATCACAATCAAGGTTGAATTCAGGAACATTTCTCACCTTCTTTTGTAACTCTACATCTTCTTTCTATGCCTCTTTAATCTTCACATGTATAGATGGGTGAACATTCATTTGAGAAAAATAATATTTTTCCTCTTCCATTATAATTCCAAGATTCATTCTTTGTAAATCCATAAATATTGGATCTTTTGTGATCCTCATCATGGATAAACTAGCATGGTCTTGTCGACTTAATGCATCTTCCACCTTGATTGCTTTCCCAGGGTGGTAATGGATTGAGCAGTCATAATCCTTAATCAGCTCCAATCATCTTCTTTGACGCATATTCAGCTCCTTTGTGTGAAAATATACTTTAAACTTTTATGATGAGTATAAATATCACACCTTTCACCATAAAGGTAATGCCTCCAAATCTTTAATGCAAAGATTACCGCAGCCAACTCCAAATCATGTGTTGGGTAATTTTGCTCATGGATTTTCAACTGTCGTGAGGCATAAGCTATCACCATATCATTTTTCATAAGAACACACCCCAATCCCTTCTTGGATGCATCACTGTAGATCACAAACCTTTCTCCACTACAAGGCAGTGTGAGCACAGGTGCACTGGATAACCTTCTTTTCAACTCCTTGAAATTCTCTTCACATTCCTCTGTCCAAACAAACTTAACTCCTTTCCGAGTCAACTTGGTGAGTGGATTATATAATCGTGAATAATCTTTTAAAAAACCTCGATAATATCCAGCCAAACCAAGAAAACATCGGATCTCAGTTACTGTTGTTGGTATCGACCATCTTTCGATAACCTTTGTTTTTGCTGGATCCACAGATATCCCCTCTTTTGAGATTATGTGACCCAAAAATGCATCTTTTTGAAGCCAAAATTCACACTTGGTAAATTTGGCATAAAGCTTCTCCTTTCTCAGGGTCTTCAATATAATTCTCAAGTGATCTTCATGCTCTTCCTTGCTCTTTGAATAGACAAGAGTATCGTCTATAAATACTACCAAAAATTGATCAAGATATTCTTTAAAGACTCTGTTCATTAGATCCATGAAGATAGCAGGGGCATTAGTAAGACAAAATGGAATCACTATAAATTCATAGTGTCCATACCATGTACGGAAAGCCGTCTTTGGTATATCCTCCCTTTTAACCCTTAATTGATGATACCCTGAACGAATATCAATCTTGGAAAAGTATTGATCTCCACGTAGTTGGTCAAATAAGTCATCAATGCGTGGGAGAGGATATTTGTTCTTGATAGTGATCTTGTTAAGTTCTCGATAATCAATGCAGAGTCTCATTGATCCATCTTTCTTCTTAACAAATAGAACATGTGCTCCCCAAGGTGACGCACTAGGGCGTATGAATCCCTTATCAAGATTCTCTTGGAGTTGCTTCTTCAATTCCTGCTACTCAATTGGGGCCATTCTATAAGGTGTCTTTGAATTAGGCAAAGCACCCGGTACGAGTTCTATTGAAAACTCAACTTCATGATTTGGTGGAAGACCCAGTAATTCCTCCGGAAAGACATCATCAAACTCCCGTAAAATGGGCATATTCTTAATCATAATTTTCTCACCAACCGTTTGAGATAAATAACCTTCATTTAGGGGAATCGAGACCCATAAGATGGAAGAAATTTCCACTGGAAGTTTATGTTCATCCTTGCATCGATAGACGATCGTAGATTGATCTGGAATATTAAATGTGACTTCCCTTCTTTGGAAATTGATATGAGATCCATGTAGAGAAAGCCAATCCATGCCAAGAATCACATCAAATTCCACTAAAGGAAGGATCACAAGATTTGCAGGAAGCACTTTCCCACAATCTTCGATCGGAGAAGAATTATAAACTTTTGATGCGACTGTTGTGCCATTAGGTGTTGTCACAGCTAACTCAACATCTAATTGTTGATTTAATACAGTGATACCCTTAGAAAATTTTTCAGAAATAAAAGTGTGTGTGGATCCAGAATCAAATAAAACATTTTCTACTTTAGAGTGGATTGTAAGTGTAACTTTCACCACTTCGTTATCGTACTCCACATCGCTGATAGAAATTGCATGTGACTTTCCTTTTTCTTTAGCCTTAATATTTTGTTGACGTCGACCATCATCATCAACCCTTGGATTTGGGCATTGATTGGAATAATGCCCCATCTCCTTGCACTTGAAACATTGAAGTGTAGTAAGTTCATTCTGTGTATCCCTTCCTTTGTTTGCATTACTAGACATCTTCATCCCATTATCGCGGAATTCAAATGCCTGATGAACTTCCTTTCCACATTTGAAACATTTACTTGTCCCTTTAAGACAACTCCCTCCATGTTTCTTTCCACACATTGAGCATAAGGGAAAGCTCATCTTCTTTTCAGTGTGCTCTTTAGATTTTCCTTTGAATTCCATTTTCCTCTTCTTATCAAACCCATATGACTGATGGGTTACTCCAATCTCCATATCGACTTTGAGTGCACATCGAACGATTTCCTCGTAGCTATTGAAGTCCCTTATGGCTAACGTCTTTCGAAGACTTGGTTTTAAGCCACTAAAGAATCGATCGATCTTACTCTCAGGTTGGATAATAATACCAGAAGCGTACCGTGCAAGTCTTGTAAAATTTTCTTCATAGGTACCAACAAATTCATCATCCCTTTGCTTCAGTTCAAGAAACTCTTTCTCCATCTTTTTTCGGAGAATACGAGGGAAGTTCTTATTGAAAAATAAGTTCTTGAACTCGTCCCATTAAATAGAATCAATTTCATTCCTTTGCCTCATATTCTTAATAAGATTCCACCATTGATCAGCATCTCCTTCCAAACGATACACTGCTAGGATGACTTTATCATGTTCAGAACATTGAAGAACTGAAAATATCTTTTTAGTAGTATTAATCCATTGTTCAGTAACTAATGGATCAGTAGACCCGCTGAAAGATGGTGGACGCTGCCTCATGAAGGTTTCAACAGAATGTTGCTCCTTCCTTTGCTCGTTTGGAAGTCCTGCATGATTCATAGCTTGAGAAAGTTGTGTGAGCATGGATACAAGATTTTTCATTCCAACTCCCATATCGTTTGGTTGCTCAGGGGGACAATCATTGCATTGTCCATCGCATTCCGCATTAACACGGTTCCTTCGGGTTCCAGAAATTGACTAAAACCAAGAAGAATAGTGTGAGCAACACTAATTATAATAGTAAAACCACATATTTCAAGAATAAAATTTTCACATTTAAGGTCTTATCCTAGGTTATTCATGGCCATTTCTAAAACACTGATATTGTTTTCTATGCTTAGACTTATCCTTAGGGTTCTTACTAAGGCTTTCACATCCTAGTTTCCAAAGGTTGACTATACCTTTCCTCTGATACCAACTATAACGACCCATACTTTACATACATTGTTAATACTTCAAAAATGAACCACACTTATTACAACATATGACAAAACCACAATGGACCGTATAGGTATAGTGTCTTTAGAAACTGGGAAACATAAACAACTGGTTCATAAATCTTCTACAGTGTCTCCCATTTATTTCATCATATCTAGGGTCCCTTTTAGCATATTCTACTTAATATCCATCTTCCTGACCTCGGGAAAAGAAAACATAAAAGTGTGAGCTCAAATGCTCAGAAAGGGAAAATAAAGGAAATAAAAATCATATCATATCTTTTTGAAAATCATAACCTGCAAAAGAGATCATAATATCTTAACATGGAACAAATCATAGAAGTGAAAATGAGATCCCCATAATCATAACAAGAAACTTGAAACTTTGTGGCATGCACACATAATCATGTAAAATCATTTCTTGTTAGTCATGACTCATTGCCAAGACTATCTTAGTGGACAAAGTCCCTTTCAGAACCGAGTCACCCTCGTTCCAGTCTTGTTTCACTGAACCGGTATAACCTACCGTTCCAGCCATGTCTATCTCATGAGATAAAAAATCTTTACCCAATTCATTGGAGGGAGATATAGGTCCCACCCATCTCATAATGATACCATTCTTATGTGTGCCACAAAATCATAAATCATACATCATTTCATAACCCATGTAGTAAAAATGGGATTCGTAAACATCGTGACATCATAAAATAATTCATATAATATAAAGGAATTCGTAAAAATAATTCCATCACAACATAACCAAATCAATGTAATAATAGGGATAGAAATAGAACCCTATGTTATCTTAGATGGAAAATAATTTTTATAAAACACTTGAAATGAATTCTTGAGGAAAATATCATTTCTTCTTCAAAATCAATTTCTTTTCACAAAACGTCATGCAATTTTAAAAGAAAGTGATTTTATTGAAAATAGTCATGAAATATTTTGGAGGAAGCTTCATGAAAATAAGGCTTTATAAAACCGTAAAAATCCGTTCGTTCCATATAACTTAAAAAAAAATTCTTCTCGTACTTTTGTCAGAAAAGTCAAAAAGTACCTTGTACGAAAACGACAAAAGATTCCTTTCATATCTTTTACAAAAAACTCACCGAAGGGTAAAATTTGATATAAACTATTGTATAAGGATATAAATATTACATATTGAGGAAACATGGATGTGGATGATAAAATACACCCCAGTAATTACCAAAGTAAAAACAATCTCGGATAAAAGTGAGATTGTGATATTTCCCTTACCTTAGGTCCGATTTGCTTTTTACGTGTCCGAAGCTCCTGTATAATGGTTTAAATAATGTTATTGACTTATTCCAGAATCATACATATTGATATGATATCATATATGGTCATATTCTTAGCTTCTTGTTAGTAATATTTCATTGTTACTTTTTACTCGGGTCTTTATTGCCTTTTGTTCTTATGCGTGTTTTGCCGAATAAATTCTTATTCTTCTTTTAAATTTATAGATAACTTATATCCAGAATTTTATTAGTGTAACATATATCATATTTATTCATTCAATTCATTTATATAATTACTATGTAATGATGATCATGTAGAACGAGTCGCATCACATCGTGGAGACGGTATTCCGTACGTACGCACGAGTGATGATATCGTTCCTATGATCGTGGAATTGTATTGGAGTGTATATATATTATTTCAGTATCAATATTACTTTATAATAATCATAAATAGTTACTCATTACACCATTATACCCATCCTTGTAAGGTGGTGGTGGAAAATAGATTACACCACGGCGTGGAGACGGTATTCCGTACATACGCACGCACAATGATTTCATTTTTCCGTAGGATGGATAGAAGGTGAATTAGGGTTGTTTCATATATATAATAACATATCAGTATGTAAGTAATACTGATTTTATTTCTTTATCATGAAACAACTAAAGAAGAAGAAGTTGAAGAAGAAAGAAATTGAAAAGATCAGTAATGGATATTACCTCTTCTTTGGAACGCCTCTTTGAATCCTCCACTTAGGGAACTAAGATTGGTCTTTGAAGAAGACCAGGACCTCTAGGATTATTCTAGGGAAGTGTAGAGGAGAAAATTTCAGGGGTTGGCCGAGCTTGAGTGCTCAAATTGGTGTGAGGAGGAGGGGGAGGAGGTGCCCTTTTATAAGGGAGGAGAGGGGCACCTTAGGAATATCTCAAAATATTATGTTATATTAAAGTAAAAATCGGTTTATAATGGTTCCAAAGGGTCTTATTTCGAAGATAATGTGGGGATGGGTCGAACTCCTATAATCCAATTAGATTTAGACATGTTTAGGGTATTTTTTTAACCTTATCAATTAGATTTAACTCTAAGTTAAATAATTTAACTTTTACCGTGTCTTTTTGTTTTCTTACACTATATGGTTAATACACTTACCATAACATGCCAAAAGAACCCCAAATTGTATATTATTAATATATATATCCGTATCTAAGTCATTTGGCCGAACCTTAGATTTTTTGGAAGAAAATAACAATTAATAATATAATATTTGATTTAAAAACTATTGTGTGTCAATTTTGACACTATTTGATATATGATTTTTGTGAAAGTCATAACAGAATTATATGTTCACACCAAGTTGATTAGATCAACAATAATATATCATAGTAACCTAGAAAATTATTTTAATTCATAAAAAGTCTCAAATTACATTTATTTGAGCATTTATAACATCAATTATGTTAACATTTCCTTAAGAGGGTAATTACTGCATCATCGTTGTGTCATAAATAAATTAAATTCTTTAATGTCTAAAAATAATAAATAAAAAACAATTATGTAGGAAATCTCTTTAGATTTATAATGAATATTTATAGTCGAATTTATCTTATGTATAACCCCATATTAAAAATGTTTTAGTTATTAAACTTTGATTTTAACTATTTTAACTATTAATTAAATAAAATAATATTAAATGTCATAATCTAATCCAAGTGGACCTAAATGGTCATATTATATTCATAAGGTTGTTTTTGGTCGAATTAAACTTATCCAATTGAATTAGGACATGTGTTAGGGTAATAGTAATATCATATTTACCCTTAGTTACCCTATTTACTATTAACCGTGGTAAAAAAAGTAAAAAGTTACTATTCACCAAAAATTATTTTCATCTCATTGAACAACATTTTAGTCCTTTATATTAACCGTGTCTGTCGGATTTTTGAAATTCCATTCACAGAAGCGGTAAAATTAAGTTTTATGCAAAAATTCAGTTTTTAACCTTCCACTTAGCGGTTTCACTATTCATCAAAAATTGAAAGTTTTCAGAAAAATACCAAAATTTTACCCTAGGCTAATTTCGATATTCCGAATCCAAAAATGAAGTCCATTTTGAAAAATAAAATTTTAAAAAGTGGTTTTTACTATTCATAACGGCTAGTTTTAATAATATTTTAATAGCATATCGTTGTTTAGTAAAACTAGGTATTGCGTACGACGCAAGCTATCGAGAAAGCTCGCGATTTCGTGTAAAGCAAGCCAAGAAAGTGTTGTGTAGAAAAAGATTCCTTTGATGATTTATATAACATAAAAGTCTCGGGTGTTACAATTTGGGCAGAGGTTGGCCGATCCAAATTGCTTTGAAGGTTTGAATTTGAAGGAAGTGGGAGAGCCCTTTTATAATAGGGGTGAGGGGCACCTCCGGAAAAGCTATATATATTATTTTATAATAAAATATTTTTTGGTTTATAATGGCTCTAAAATTATATATTTTAATTATAAGGTGTAGATGAGTTGAAAACCAGTCAACCAATAGGTTTTAGACAGGATTGGGTCACCATATTGACCTTATCGTTTCGATTTAACTCTTAGTTAAATACATTGACATTTACCATGTCTCTTTGTATTATTATATTATATGTTTAATAAAAATACTATAAAATTTCTTAGAGAATTCCAAGTGGTTCATTGATGATACAACTATCATTATATAATTATTTTGGCCAAATCATAGATTTTTAGGAATAGGTTATTAAGTAATAATATAATATTTGTTTTAAAAACTCTTTTATGTCAATTTTGACAGTATTTGGTATTTTGTTTTTTTCTAAATTCATAACAGGATTATTACTTCGAAGAAAATTCATCTAACCAATCCTAACATGTCATATTAACCTATAAAATTATTTTAATTCATGAAAATTCACAAATTACATTTATTTGGATATTTATAATGTTATTTATTTTAATATTTCATTAAATACTTAATTACAACATCCTTGTTGTGTCATAAATAAAATAAATTATTTAATGTCTAAAAATTATAAATAAAATTCAATTATGTATAAAATCTTTTTTAGCTTTCTAATGAATATTTATATTCAAATTTATCTTCTATTAAGCCTTATATTAAAAATGTGTTAGTTATTAAACATTGAATTTAACACTTTTAACTCTTCTTTGAATTAAAAAATTATAAATGTCCAAATCTAATCCATGTGGACCTAAAGGGTCATATTGTATTTTTATGGTTTTTTTGGTCGAATTATAGTTATCCAGTAGAAATATGACTTGTTTTAGGATTATAATAATATAATTTTTACCTTTAATTACCTTATTTAATTTTAACCGGGGTAAATAAAAGTCAAAAGTAATGATTCACAAAAATTTATTTTCATCTCATTAAACCACATTTTAATTATTGAGGTTAACTGTGTCTCTCAGATTTTTGAAATTCTACTCAAAGAAACGGTAAAATTATGTTTTATGAAAATTTTTAAAAGCTCCTAGGAGGTGGGTAAATGACGATAAAAAGTTCAATAAAATTTTATATATCTAATTTTATTATAAAAATGACTCAAATGAATTACATTGAAAAAATATTGGTAATATGAATCTATTTTTACATAAAATAAATTTCAATAAAATAAATAATTATTTAAATAAAAAATCAGTATTAACCAATAACGTAGTGTTCATCACTATTCATCAAAAATTTAATGTTTTCTATGAAATACCAAAAATTCACTCTAAGATAATTTTGATTTTCCGAATCCAAAAAATGATGTCCATTTTGAAAGATAAAATTTAAAAAATTTAAAAAATTGGGTATTACTCTTCATAATGGCTAGTTTGATTGGACGCGGTGTGTTTGAATCTCGGAGTTGCGTACGATGAAAGATATTGCATTATTCAAAGGGAAACAAACCATGGAAGCTTGGGGGTGTTACATAATTAATACATACAATTGTGAGGATGCAATTTTTAAAATGGGTTAAGAATATAAAAAACAATGAAAACTGATTTGAAAATAAATATCATTTCCCATTAATTTATATAACTATATAAATATATTTATTTTTATTAAAATAATTTTACATTATTTTTAAATGAAAATTGATATAGTTTTTTTTATTAAATATGCATTTTAATATATTTTAATTTTTTTATTGAAAATATTAACTTATAATTATTAATATTTTGATTTTAAAAAAATTTCTTCATTTTTATAGTGACCCAATCCATCTAATCATATCGTTACACGAATTCTAAAATTAAAGAAAACTGTAAATTATTATCAAATTTTGTTGAGACATAGTGTGTTTGTAATGAAAAGTTCATAATAACTCAATGTGAGGCAAAATTAAAATATCATTATTTTAATATCCCTAATAAACTTCAAAATCATTGTTCTCTTGAAATTGTATATGATAAACTTTGGAAAAAACATACCGATGGGAAAGCTAAAAAAGACCATTAAATAAACAAACATGTAAAAGAAGTTAGAAATGTGAGTGAAATTTATAACATGATAATATAAAAGTGCAATAACGTGAGTAATTATATGGAATAATAATTTAAATAACATGATATTATATCCCATAGAAGACATAGTCCTAGGATAATTTTGGATCACTCTTGATTAACACTAATTACATCTCATGATACTAAAACATTACCCAATTCATTTTAGGGCTCTATAATTATAGGACCACTGATCACATTGATTTCATGTACATTAATATGTCTTCAACATAAGAAAACCAATCATACTGTATAATGATAATAATTACCAACTGAATGATATAGGATTATATAATCATTCCCACTAACACAATGAAATTAAATTTAGTGACGGAAGAAGTATAGAAAAGATCAGTATGCATGTATTACCCCATCAATAAAAGGGAGAATTATACATGAATATATATAAGGTAAATATATATGCAATTTTAGTTATTCTATATCCTTAATTTATTATTTAGGTGGAGAATTTAAATAAATTTAAAAATAATATAAAATTCATTAATGTCAAAAATAACATTTCCACGAAAAAATAACTTTTTTAAAAAATAATATAGAAAAAATTTTGTTTGAAAACTTATATTTGATACTAAATAAGTATTTATATATATATGAAACATAAATTAAAATATGTGTTGGTAATTATGTAATTGTTGTATATGATATCAACATTCCATTCATATTTTGTAAGAAAAGTATAAATAATCCTCTTTTGGAAAACGATGGAAATATTACTTTTATTAATTTTTTTTAAAAAATAAATTACATGGTTTAAATTTAATTTTATAAATCATTAGATAATAATAACAAATATCTTTAAAAAAATAAAATTGATTTTGAGGGAAATGGATTTTGAACTGGTGAGAGAAATGATATTAGATTATAATAAAAATATTTCCTCAATAAATTTATGTACCTTAAAGAAAAAAATGGAACTTCTACATGAAAATTTCAATATTAAATAGATAATAAAAAAAATTAATTTTTTGATATAAATAAATTAAATTAATTCAATGTAAATTGAATTATAAATTATCTTGGTTAAATTAAATTGGATCTTAAATCATTAACAATTTGGTAGATTTTTACTCTTAACCCACGTGATTGATGTAAGAAAATTCGGAAATAAAATACCCTAATTTATTAATTTTCCATGATAAAATATTTAAATGTTCAATGAAAACTAAATAAAATATATATTTTCTATATAAAAGAACATGTGTCTCAGGGAAGGTTGTCTTGAGACAGAAACCCTTACCTTCAGTAAAGAATATTGATGTCTTTCATTTTTACCATATATAAAAATATTATATGACTTGATTTTTTATTTGGAAATTTTTATTGGTTAATTTTTTTAAAGATAAATAATTAATTTCATTTTAGATAAATTTTTTAATATCATAATCACATACATGTTGGAAATTTTGAGGTTGCTCTATTCATTTAAAAAAAATGATAGTATGTTTTTCAAGTTAAAAAGATTCATTATTCCATAATCTCTAAAATAATAATGATGACCTAATTATCATTTCTATTCATAAATTATTGTATTAGTAATAACCATGAATAATGGTTATGAATAATGAACTATGATACAACCATAGAGACAATAGGTCGTACATACATATATGTATCACTTCCAATTTAAATGACCATGATATAAAGAAGTTATGTTTTTTTTTGTTACTATATAATTATCATAATATCATAAATATCAATATATTTTTTCAAAACACTAACATATACAATCCATGTGATGTAATAAATAAATAAATGATTCATATCACTTTGTGAGGAAGTAGTTTGTAGTACTCACCAATAGTGTCATGAATTTTCAATGGAAGGTGTGTTAAGAAATTATATGATATATAAATTTTCATTAAGATATATATAATATTAAATAGGTGAATTGAATACATTTTTATTAACATCCAAGAGAGGAAATTATGTATATTAAATTACATCAGATTTTTAGATCGTAGTCCTCTATACAAATGAATGATGGTTTCTTTTCCCATTTGATGGAAGTGGAGACAAATGAATTTTAGTACATTATCAAGATAAAATTTAAATATATAAATGATTTTTGTATTACTATATTGGAATTATTAATACATAATTGATTGTGTAAAACTAATAACAAAAAAGGAGGATTTTGATAATGATTATTACCATTTCTTCGGACAACCTATTTAGATTTATAATGAAATCTATACTAGATTGGGTTTATAAACCCAAAAAAAATTCAAGGATGAGAGTAGGTATGAAACAAACGAATTTAGAAGGTTTTATCTGATCCAATAGGTTTTTAAGTGTGTAGAGGAGAGGAGAGTGTCCTCTTATAAGGATAGTAGAGTGGAATTCTTGTAAATATCCAAAACTATTAAAAAATGAGAATTCAATATTATTATAAGTGCCTCTAAAATTGTAGAATATATGATTTGAGTAGTGATAATGATGATCCACACCTATATCATTTAATTGAAACATGTGTTAAGGGTGATATCGTCTTTACCCCTATGGTTTCTCAATTCCACCGTTTGAATTTTTTTTTCTATGGAAAATATTTTTTACTGTTGTTTCAATTCAGTATGAAAAAATTATGTTCAATGTAATACATAATATGAATTATTAGTATTATAATTATGGAATCAATTTTATCAAATTCAATTCATTGAAGGGGCATAAATAAAATTATAAGTAAAACTGCAGACTTGTCTAAAAAACTATATGTCGTGAAATGAAATATTAAAGAATTATATATTCTCATATTTATGATATCAAATTTAATAAAATTATAAAAATATTAGAAAGTTTTTATTTTTATATATATTATAAATTTAATTGATATAATTACACATTATGTGATATTTTAATTATTTAAAATTTTGAAACATTATGCATAAATTTTTTTTTCATGAAATAGTTTCTTAATGACTAAAAATGAAATAATATTTACAAATGTATAAATATTATTTAAATATGATTAATAATAATAAATATATCTAGATAATTATAATTATACATAGAATTCAGTTTAAATAATTATGTTAATTATAAATTATTTATTTTTTAAAAAGGAAAATAACATTTTTAACAAAAATCATTAGTTTTCACAACTCACAGAAAAAATTTGTATTTTCTAAAAAATCCAACAATGTAAATCTATGTTAATATCTATATTATAATTTCAGAATAATTTTAAGTATTATTAAGTAATAATTTTTTATAATTCAAATATAAATTTGAATAATTTCTCATCAATAAAAAACATTTTTAGCGAACGAAATTTTTAAAGAATAAAATAACATTTTTAAAGTTTTTTTTTTATTTTTTATGAATTTATAAATTAATTTATATTAATTAAGGAATTATATATCTCATAATGGATTAAATACTTTTAATGAATTTAGTTTTAAAAATTTGTTATTTCTATCATTTTTAAATAAAAATATTTCTCTATTTTAGAATTGTTTTCTTATAATCAATGGTTCATGTCATAAAACCTCAAATTTCAAGTTAATTACCCTTGATATATGCATAATATTATTTTATAATGATAATTATATGTATATAGATGTTATGTGGTTGTTTTTATGGTTTTCTACGCATTTCTAGAGGTGTATTGTTTTTTCACACTAAGCAGAAACCATGCACTATCCCAAGGAAACTATTATAGGGAGCACTACAACCATGGTGAAAGATCACAGTTGGAACATGGTTTGATCAAAATTAGTGATTTCCCATGAAACAAATAATCTTTATAAATGTAATGTAAAAACATCGTTTGCACATTGTTTTCATAACCGTGTATTCCAATCATGGGATGGGTTAGATTGAGACAGTAATAATGTACAGTTAGTACACATTTTTCCAAACTGTATGGCCTAATTGAGAGGGATATTTTTAAAATCAATTAAAGTGTAGCTCTAATCCTGATTAAATACTGAATAAATACTTTAATCACCTAATATATCTATAATATGAATTCATTTTTCTCCTGAGGAATGAGAGATGTTCCATATCGATCTAGAATTGATTCCAAGTAAAATCAATTTGTGTTAGATAAATGGATTAGTTTGTATGTTCTTATTCTTCATTAAACATAATATATTATTCATTCTCCTCTATCCAAGAACAATATATCTAGTCTGTTATGGATATATATATTTATACATATCTCAGTGCGTGTTAGGAATTGTTTTATGATAAATATTACTAGATCTAGTTAATGGAATGTGGGTTGTGACCAACTCCTAATGTTTTGTAGTTTCATTCTTAATTTTCACTAATTGTTGTGAGGTTTGTGGCTTCGATCATATATTCTCTTGGCATAGAACAAAAACATTAGTTTTTATTAAATGATTCATTAAGATGTTTCATTAAATCCTTATATGATTCAATATGGAAACCTATTGAGGTTATGCATTAAAAATTTGTGAATAATGGATGGATTTTTTGAAAACCACAATTAGATATAATAATAAAATTATCACATTTCAATTTTGATATTTTTTAATGAATTTAATGCGTTTTATTATTTAAATAAAAGATTCATGTGTTTTTATTTGAAATGTTATTGAATTGTGATTTTGTATATATGGATGGTGTGAGTTAATTCATTTTTGAGACCCATGTGGAAAGTGCATGGGGAAATGTGGAATATTTTTTTTCACCTTGTGAAGAATTGATGGATCTACGAGAGACCACTCGTTTGTATGGAATATTCATCTCGTAATTCTTGTTGTGTTTAGGGACATGGTTATAGTGTTTTCATGTAAATGATAATGTTATTCTGCTTGAAAATGATTTCCATTAAAATTCATTATGATTAAATATAAATTGTCAAAAATTATTAAAAAGAAGCTTATATACATTTTTCATAATAGTTATTCCATTGTGGCATGAGGTGGAATGTCACTGGGGGAATTGTATTGATTTTACAATAAACCACAACTAGTGTACTATTGTTCATATTCAGATTTTATCAATCGTTAAATAAGTACATTAATGGTATCTCAGTTCTATAGTGAAGCTTCATAATACCATTGTATTTTCTTGTGAAGGTAGGTCATAGTGTGGGTTGGGTGTTTCAGGTTTATTTTATTTTGGGATACTGATTATTTATGTCTTTCAGTTATTTTGAAGTATGTATTTCTTTCCACATTTACCCTAATATATTTGGATGGGTTATGTTTGGAATTGTATTTTGTAGTCATTAATCATATATTTTTTGGATATTTTTTATATAGCAATGTGTTTTATCATTAATAAGGTAAATCACACCCAAATTTTATTGATAAACATGGGATTTATTTTGATCTGTTTGTGTCTAGGATAATTCAACTAAGGCCTAATATCACACAATTATATTCTCATTGCAATGAAGATGGTTGATATGTAATAAATGGTATCATTATATTCTATCATTTAGTTTAAATGGTGTTAATCATGATAGATATATATACCATATTGAAATTATTGGTTTCACTTTTTTTCATTTCATGAGTTAGGATGCTAAAAATTAGATAGGTATGTCAGAACATGAAATGTTCAGTATAAAAATATGTACCCAAAATTATAATATCAAACTAAATGTTATTAAGGGAGTATTCTACAAAAAAATTGGAGACACTTCTAGGTGATTTTCACCTAGTCATCTAGGGTTTATAGGATTAGAATTCAATTCCATTTGTTTATTAGATGTATTCCCAATAAGACAATATTTTTCAATTTGATTTTAATGATTTACATAATTGGAAAATTAAATTTGAAAATGTTTATAATGGTTTATTTGAAATGCATGGATGTAGTATTTTAAAAAAAGATCAAATTGATGAAAATGGATGGATTATATAGAGATGTGTTTTTATATGTGTTGACATTTTAAATTTATATTATAAGTCTTTAGTTAATAATGACTATTTGTAACACCCGAGACATTTATGTTATATAAATCATCAAAGGAATCTTTCACTTTCTTGGCTTGCTTTACACGCAATCGCGACCGTCCTCGATAGCTTGCGTCGTACGCAATACCGAGTTTCACCAAACAATGAATTTCTATTAAAATATTATTAAAAATAGCCTTTATGAATAGTAATAACCACTTTTTGAAATTTTGTAAATTTTATTTATCATAATTGTCTTCATTTTTGGATTCGGAATATCGAAATTATCCTAGGGTAAAATTTTGGTATTTTTCTGAAAACTTTCAATTTTTGATAAATAGTGAAACCACTAAGTGGTAGTTAAAAAACAGAATTTTTCATAAAACATAATTTTACCACTTTTGTGAGTGGAATTTCAAAAATATGAGAGATACGGTTGATGTCAGTATGTAAAATGTGGTTCAATGAGATGAAAATCATTTTTTGTGAATAGTATCTTTTTACTTTTATTTTCCACGGTTAAATGTAAATAAGGTAATTAAGGGTAAAAATGATATTATTATTACCCTAAACCATGTCCTAATTCTATTGGATAAGTGTAATTTGACCAAAAACAACCTTAGGAATAAAATATTACCATTTAGGCCCACTTGGATTAGATTAGGACATTTATTATTAATTTATTTAAAGAAGGGTCAAAATAGTTAAAAACAAAGTTTAATAAGAAAATAATTTTTAATATAGGGTCATAAATAAGCTAAATTCGACTATAAATATTCATTAGAAAGATAAAACGATTTCATACATAATGATATTTTATTTGTAATTTTTAGACTTTAAATAAGTTAATTTATTAATGACACAATGATGATTTAGTAATTATCTTTTTAATGAAATGTTGACATAATTTTTGTTATAAATACCCAAATAAATATAATTTTACACTTTTTATGAATTACACTAATTTTATAGGTTAATATGACATTTAGTATTGATTTAATTAACTTCTTTCGAACTAATCATTCTGTTATGATTTTCACAAATATCAATTACTAAATATTGTCAAAATTGACATAAAATGGTTTAAAAAAATATTATATTAGTAATTGTTATTTTATTCCTAAAAATCTATGGATCTGAAAAATTACTTATATAAGGTTATATATATTAATAATAAATTACTTGGGGTTCGTTTGGCTGATTATAGTATGTTTATTAACCTTATAGTATAAGAACACAAGAAGACACGGTAAAAGTAAAATTATTTAACTTAATGTTAAATCATAATGATAAGGTTAAAATAGGAACCTAAAATTGTCTAAATTCTATTGGATGAGAGGATTTCGACCCATCCCCACCATATCTTCAAACTAAATCAATTTGGAGCTATTCAAAACCGAATTTGACTTTATAATAAAATAATAGTTTTAGTTATTCCAAAGGTGCCCCTCTCCTCCCTTATAAAAAGGCACCTCCTCCCCCTCTTCCTCACACCACTTTGAGCGTTAAAGCTCGCCAAACCCTACCAATTTCTCCTCTAAAATTCCCTAGAAACATATTAGAGGTCCTGGTATTCATCATAGACGAATTTTAGTGCCCTAAAAAGAGATCTCAAGGAGACGTTTCAAAGAAGAGGTAATGTCCGTTACCAATTCTTTCAACATTATTTCTTCTTCCACTTCTTATTAATTAGTTGTTTCATTATGAAGTAATAACATCAGTATAAATCATATACTTATATGTTATTATATGTATGAAACAACCCTATTTAACCATCTATCCATCCTACGGAAAATGAAATCACCGCGCGTGCGTACGTACGGAATACCGTCTCCACGCCGTGGTGTAATCTATTTTCCACCACCAACTTAATTGGATGGGAATAATGGTGTAAAGAATTAATATATATGATTATTTTGAAGTGATATTGATTTTTAAATAGTTTACATACATTCTAATACAATTCCATGATCATAGGAACGATATCATCACTCGTGCGTACGTACGGAATACCGTATCCACGATGTGATGCGACTCATTCTACATGATCTTCATTGCATAATGATTATATAAATGAATTGAATGAATTAATTTGATATATATTACACTAATAACAATCTGGAATAAGGTATCTACAACCTATAAAGAAAAATAAGAATTTATTCGACAAAACACGCATAAGAACAAAAATTAATAAACACCCGAATAACTAGTAGTAATGAAATATTACTAATAAGAAGCTATAAATATGACCATATATGATATCATAAAAATATGAATTATTCTATAATAAGTCAATAACATTATTTAAATCATTATACAGGAGGTTCAGACACTTACGAAGCAAATCGGACCTAAGGTAAGGGAAAATCTCGCAATCCCAATTTTTATCCGAGATTGTTTATACTTCAGAATTTTCTGGGGAATATTTATCATCCACATCCATGTTTCTTCAATATGTAATATTTATATCCTTCTACAGTATTTTATATCCAATTTTATTATTTGTTTAGTTTTTAGTAAATGATATGTATAGAATCTTTTTTCGTTTTTTGTACGAGGTACTTTTTGACTTTTCCGACAAAAGTACGAGAATAATGTTTTTTTAAATTATACGGCATGAATGAATTTTAAAACATTATTTCCAAGAAGATTCCATTACAAGTTTTCATGTTTATTTTTAATCAAATTCTTTTAGTTTAAAATTGGATGACATGTTAAGAAAGGAAAAATGTTTTTGAAGTAGAAAGGATATTTTCCTCAAGAATGGAGTTTCAAGAGTTTTATCAAAATTATTTTCGATAAAAGATAATATAGGGTTCTGTTTTTATCCCTATCATTACATGGATTTGATTATGTTGTGATGGAAATATTTTTATGAATTCCTTTATCTTATATGAATTGTTTTATGATGTCCCGATGTTTAAGATTCCCATTTTTATTACATGGGTTATGCTATGATGTATGGTTTATGATTTTGTGGCACACATAAGAACGGTATAATTATGAGATGGGTGGTACATATATCTCCCTCCAATGCATTGGGTAAAGATTTTATATCTCATGAGATAGACATGGCTGGAACGGCAGGTTAAATTGGTTCAGTGAAACAGGACTGAAACGAGGAGTGAACTCGGTTCAGAAATGGACTTTGTACACTAAGATAATCATGGAAATGAGCCTTGACTAATAAGAAATGATTCTCTATAATTATGTGTGTATGACACAAAGTTTCATGTTTTATGTTATGATTATTGGGATTAAATTTCACTACTATAATTTATCACATGTTATTAAATTATGATTTCTTTTGCAGGTTAAGATTTCCAAAAGTCATGTTCTTATGTATATGATGTGATTGAAATTTCTTTTTTTTACCGTTACTGAGCATTTGAGCTCACCCTTTTGTATGTTTTCTTTTCCCAGGTTGGGAAGAACGTTATTAAGTAAGATATGCCAAAATGGACTATAGATATGATGAAATAATTGGGAGACACTGTAGATGATTTATGAACCAGTTGTTTATGTTTCCCAGTTTCTAAAGACACTATACCTATACGGTCCTTTCCTGGTTTTGTTATATGTTGTAATAAGTGTGCTTCAATTCTAACGTAATAACAATGTATGTAAAGTATGGGTCGTTATAGTTGGTATCAGAGGAAAGGTATAGTCAACCTTTGGAAACTAGGATGTGAAAGCCTTAGTAAGAACCCTAAGGATAAGTCTAAGCATAGAACACAATCTTAGTGTTTTAGAAATGGCCATGAATAAACTAGGATAAGACCTTAAGTGTGAAATTTTATTCTTGATTATGTGGTTTTCCTATTAAAATTAGTTTTTCTCACACTATTCTTCTTGGTTTTAGTCAATGGCTAGAACCCGAAGGAACCATGTTAATGCGGAATGCGACGGGCAATGAAATGATTGTCCCCATGAGCAACCAAACGTTATGGGAGCTATAATACAAAATCTTATAGCCATGCTCACACAACATTCTCATGCTATGAATTATGTAGGACTTCCAAACGAGCAAAGGAAGGAGCAACATTCTGTTGAATCCATCATGAGACAGCGTCCACCTTCATTAAGTGGGTCTTCTGATCCATTTGTTGCTGAACAATGGATTAGTACTACTGAAAAGATATTTTCAGTTCTTCAATGTTCTGAACATGATAAAGTCATCTTAGCAGTGTATCATTTGGAAGGTGATGCTGATCAATGGTGGAATCTTATTAAGAATACGAGGCAAAGGGATGAAATTGAGTCCATGGAATGGGACGAGTTCGAGAACTTATTTTTCAATAAGTACTTCCCTCGTATTCTCGGAACAAAGATGGAGAAGGAGTTTCTTGAACTAAAGCAAAAGGATGATGAATCTATTGGTACCTATGAAACATATTTTACAAGACTTGCAAGGTACGCTTCTAGTATTATTATCCAACCTGAGAGTAAGATCGATCGATTCATTAGTGGCTTAAAACCAAGTCTTTGAAGGGAGTTAGCCATAAAGGACTTCAATAGCTACGAGGAAATCGTTTGATGTGCTCTCAAAGTAGAGATAGAGATTGGAGTAACCGATCAGTCATATGGGATTGATAAGAAGAGGAAAATGGAATTCAAAGGAAAATATAAAGGGCACACTCGAAAGAAGATGAGCTATCCATTATGCTCAATGTGTGGAAAGAAACACGGAGGGAGTTGTCTTAAAGGGACAAGTAAATGTTTCAAATGTGGAAAGGAAGGTCATAGGGAATTTGAATGCCGCAATGAGGGGAAGAATATGTCTAATGATGCAAACAAAGGAAGGGATACACAGAATGAACCTATTACACTTCAATGTTTCAAGTGCAAGGAGATGAGGCATTACACCAATCAATGCCCAAATCCAAGGGTTGATGATGATGGTCGACGTCAACAAACTCTTAAGTCTAAAGTTAAAGGAAAGTCACATGAAATTTCTATCGGCGATGTTGAGTACGATAACGATGTGGTGAAAGGTACACTTACCATCCACTCTAAAGTAGCAAATGTTTTATTTTATTCTGGATCCACACACTCCTTTATTTCTGAAGAATTTTCTAAGGATATCATCGTATTACCTCAACAATTAGATGGTGAGTCAGCTATGACAACCCCTAATGGCACAACAGTCGCATCAAAAGTTTTTAATTCTTCTCCGATCGAAGTTTGTGGGAAAGTACTTCCGGAAAATCTTGTGATCCTTCCTATATTGGAATTTGATGTGATTATTTTAATGGATTGTATTTCTTTATATGGATCTCATATCAATTGACAAAGAAGGGAAGTCACATTTCATATTCCAGATCAATCTATGATCATCTATCAATGCAAGGATGAACATAACCTTCTAGTGGAAATTTCTTCCATCTTATGGGTCTGGATTCCACTAAATGAAGGTTATTTATCTCAAATTGTTGGTGATAAACTCACGATTAAGAATATTCCCATTTTACGGGAGTTTGACGATGTTTTTCCGGAGGAATTACTAGTTCTTCCACCAAATCGTGAAGTTGAGTTTTCAATAGAACTTGTACCGGGTGCTTTGCCTATTTCAAAGACACCTTATAGAATGGCCCCATTTGAGTTACAGGAATTGAAGAAGAAACACTAAGAGAATCTTGATAAGGGGTTCATACACCCTAGTGCGTCACCTTGGGGATCACCTGTTCTGTTTGTTAAGAAGAAAGATGGATCAATGAGACTCTCCATTGATTATCAAGAACTTAACAAGATCACTATCAAGAACAAATATTTTCTCCCGCGCATTGATGACTTATTTGACCAACTAAGTGGAGCTCAATACTTTTCAAAGATTGATCTTCGTTCAGGGTATCATCAATTAAGGTTCAAAAGGGAGGATATACCAAAGACGACTTTTTGTACAAGGTATGGACACTAAGAATTAATAGTGATGCCATTTGGTCTTACTAATACCCCTGCAATCTTCATGGATCTGATGAATAAAGTCTTTGGAGACTATCTTGATCAGTTTTTGGTAGTCTTTATAGACGATATTCTTGTCTATTCAAAGAGAAAGGAATCACATGAAGATCTCTTGAGAATTATATTGAAGACCCTGAGAAAGGAGAAACTTTATGCCAAATTTACCAAGTGTGAATTTTGGCTTCAAAATGTTTCATTTTTGGGTCACATAATCTCAAAAGAGGGGATATCTGTGGATCCACCAAAAACAGAGGTTAACCAATGATGGTCGAGACCAACAACAGTAACTGAGATCTGAAGTTTTCTTGGTTTGGATGGATATTATCAAAGTTTTTTGAAAGAATTTTCACAATTATCTAATCCACTCACCATGTTGACTCGGAAAGGAGTTAAGTTTTTTTGGGCGAATGAATGTGAAGATAATTTCAAGAGTTGAAAAGAAGGTCATCCAGTGCACCTGTGCTCACACTGCCTTGTAGTGGAGAATGGTTTGTGATCTATAGTGATGCATCAAAGAAGGGATTGGGGTGTGTTCTTATTCAAAATGATATGGTGATAGCTTATGCCTAACGACAATTGAAAATACATGAGAAAAATTACCCAAATCATGATTTGGAGTTAGCTGCGGTAATATTTTCATTAATGATTTGGAGGCATTATCTTTATGGAGAAAGGTGTGACATTTATACTGATCATAAAAGTTTAAAGTATATTTTCACACAAAAGGAGCTGAATATGAGCCAAAGAAGATGGTTGGAGCTGATTAAGGAATACGACTGCTCAATCCATTACCACCCTGGGAAAGCAAACAAGGTGGAAGATGCATTAAGTCGACAAGACCATGCCAGTTTATCCATGATGAGGATCACAAAAGATCCAATATTTATAGATTTACAAAGTATGGATCTTGGAATTATAATGAAAGGGGAAAAATCATATCTTTCTCAAATGAATGTTCAACCATCTATTCATATGAAGATTAAAAAGGCACAGAAAGAAGATGTAGAGTTAAAAAAGAAGGTGAGAAATGTTCTTTAATTCAACCTTGATTGTGATGGGATAATAATGTTCTAGAATCAGGTTTGTGTTCCTCCCATCCCCGAAATAAAGAAGGAGTTGTGAGATGAGGCTCATAGTTCTTCATTCTCTATTAATCCTGGAAGCACGAAGATGTATAGGGACCTGAAAGAGTACTTCTTGTGGGATGGCATGAAAAGAGATATTGCTGAATATGTCTCTTGATGCATGGTTTGTCAGCAAGTTAAATCTGAGAGACAGAAGTCTAAGAGGATGTTACAACCCATACACATACCCGAATGGAAATGGGAAAACATCACTATGGACATTGTAATAGGACTTCCTAAAATATCCAAAGGCAATAATTCTATCTGGGTCGTAGTTGATCGTCTTACAAAGTCTGCACACTTCATTGCTATTAGAGAGGATTTCTCTCTGGATCATCTTTCCAGGATATATGTAAATTAAGTGGTAAGATTGCATGGAGTACCACATTCTATTATATCTGATCGGGATCCGAGGTTTACCTCAATGTTCTGGTGAAGTCTTCAGCATACTCTGGATACAGAGTTGAGTTTCAGCACTTCTTATCATCCTCAGACAAACGGTCAGTCTGAGAGAACAATTCAAACTCTATAAGATATGTTGAGAGCTTGCTATATGGATTTCAAAGGTGGTTGGGATCAACACCTACCTTTGGTGGAATTTTCTTATAATAATAGCTTTCAATCCAGTATTCAGATGGCTCTTTATGAAGCTCTCTATGGAAAGAAATGCAGGAATCCAACTTACAGGGATGAAGGTGGGGAAAGATGGCTATTAGGACCTCATCTCGTTGATTAAATGGCATAAAAGGTCAGATCTATTCAACAACACATAAGAGCAGCTCAGAGGAGACATAAAATTTATGCCTACAACAGAAGAAAATACCTAGAGTTTGAAGTGGATGATAAAGTGTTCTTACGAATATCTCCCTGGAAGAGGGTCATGAGATTTGGAAAGAAGGGGAAGTTGAGCCCTAGATATATCGGTCCTTTCGAAATACTAGATCGTGTTGGGAAGGTAGCATACCGATTGGAGATTCCACCGAATCTCTCTCAAGTTCACGATGTGTTCCATGTATCTCTCCTGAGAAAGTACAAACCTTATCCTTCACATGTACTCAGCTCAGAAGTTGTACCGATGGATCAAGATCTTTCATATGAAGAACAGCCGATAGAAATTCTGGATCGTAGCGAAAAAGTCCTACAAAACAAGACCACTCGATTGGTGAATGTTTTATGGAGGAACCACCAATTATAAGAAGCTACATTGGAGCTTGAAGATATGATGAGGTAGAGGTATCCCCATCTGTTTGTTACAAAGTAACGAATTTCTAGGGTGAAATTCATTTTAAGGGGGGTAGAATGTAATAACTGAGATTTTTAGGTTATATAAATCATCAAAGGAGTATTTCACATTTTTGGCTTGCTTTACACGTAATCGCGACCTTCCTCGATAGCTTGCGTTGTATGCAATACCGAGTTTCACTAAACAACGATATGCTATTAAAATATTATTAAAACTATTCGTTATGAATATTAATAAACACTTTTTGAAATTTTTTTTAATTTTATTTTTCAAAATATACTTCATTTTTGGATTCGGAATTTCTAAATTAGCCTAGGGTGAAATTTTTTGTATTTTTCTGAAAACTTTCAATTTTTGATGAATAGTGAAACCACTAAGTGGTAGTTAAAAAAACTGACTTTTTCATAAAATATAATTTTACCACTTCTATGAATGGAATTTTAAAAAACCGAGGGACATGGTTGATGTCAGTAAGTAAAATGTGGTTCAATGAGATGAAAATAATTTTTGGTGAGTATTAACTTTTTACTTTTATTTACCACGGTTAAAAGTAAATAAGGTAATTAAGGGTAAAAATTATAATATTATTACCCTAACACATGTCCTAATTCTATTGGATAAGTTTAATTCGACCAAAAAAACCTTAGGAATAAAATATGACCATTTAGGACCACTTGGATTAGATTAGGACATTTATTATTAATTTATTTAAAGAAGGGTTAAAATAGTTAAAATCAAAGTTTAATAAGAAAATCATTTTTAAAATAGGTTTATAAATAAGATAAATTCGACTATAAATATTCATTAGAAAGATAAAACTATTTCCTACATAATGATATTTTATTTTTAATTTTTATACTTTAAATAATTAAATTTATTTATGACACAAAGATGATGCAGAAATTATCTTATTAATGAAATATTTACATATTTGATGTTATAAATACCAAAATAAATATCATTTGAGACTTTTTATTAATTCCACTAATTTTATAGGTTAATATGACATGTTATTATTGATTTACTTAACTTTTTTAGAACTAATAATTCTGTTATGAGTTTCACAAAAATCAATTACTAAATAGTGTCAAAATTGACATAAAATGGGTTTTAAAACAAATATTATATTAGTAATTGTTATTTTATTCCTAAAAATATATGGTTCGGCCAAATGACTTATATATGGTTATATATATTAATAATAAACAACTTGGGGTTCGTTTGTTTTATTATAGTAAGTTTATTGACCTTATAGTAAAAGAGCACAAGAAGACATGGTAAAAGTAAAATTATTTAACTTAATGTTAAATCTAAATGATAAGGTTAAAATAGGAACCTAAACATGTCTAAATTCTATTCGATGAGAAGACTTCGACCCATCCCCACCTTATCTTTGAAATAAATCAATTTGGAGCTATTTAAAACCGAATTTGACTTTATAATAAAATAATAGTTTTTGTTATTCCAAAGGTGCCCCTCTCCTCCCTTATAAAAGGGCACCTCCTCCCCCTCTTCCTCACACCACATTGAGCCTTCAAACTCGACCAACCCCAGAAACTTTATCCTATCAACTTCCCTAGAAACATACTATAGCTCCTAGTCTTTTTCAAAGACCAATTTTAGTGCCCTAAAAGGAGATCTCAAAGAGGTGTTTCAAGGAAGAGGTAATGTCGGTTACTAATTATTTCATCTTTATTTCTTCTTCCACTTCTTCTTCTTTAGTTTTTTCATTATGAAGTAACAAAATCATCATCAATCATATACTTATATGTTATTATAATTAGTAAACAACCCTATTTTACCATCTATCCATCCAATGGAAAATGAAATCACTGCGCGTGCGTCCGTACAGAATATCGTCTCCACACTGTGGTGTAATCTATTTTCCACCACCACCTTACTTGGATGGGTATAATGGTTTAAAGAATGAATATATATGATTATTGTGAAGTGATATTGATTCTGAAATAGTATACATACACTCCAATACAATTCCACGGTCATAGGAACAATATCATCACTCGTGCGTACGTACGGAATACCGTCTCCACGATGTGATGTGACTCGTTCTACATGATCTTCATTGCATAATGATTATATAAATGAATTTAATGAATTAATATGATATATATTACACTAATACCATTCTGGAAATGAGGTATCTATAACCTAAAAAGAAAAATAACAATTTATTCGACAAAACATGCATAAGAATAAAAAGTAAAAAACACCCGAATAACAAGTAGAAATGAAATATTACTAATAAGAAGCTAAGAATATGACCATATATGATATCATAAAAATAAGTATGTTTTTTTAATAAGTCAATTACATTATTTAAACCATTATACAGGAGTTTTGGACACTTACGAAGCAAATCAGACCTAAGGTAACAGAAAATCTTGCAATCTCAATTTTTATCCGAGATTGTTTATACATCAAAATTTACTGGGGAATAATTATCATCCACATCCATGTTTCCTCAATATGTAATACTTATATCCTTCTACAGTAGATTATATCCAATTTTACCCTTCTGTGTGTTTTTATTAAAAGATATGGAAGAAATCTGTTGTCATTTTTCGTACGAGGTACTTTTTGACTTTTCCGACAAAAGTACGAGAAGAATGTTTTTTTAACTTATACGGCATGAATGGATTTTTAAAACATTATTTCCAAGAAGTTTCCATTACAAGTTATCATGTTTATTTTTAATCAACTTATTTTAGTTTAAAATTGTATGACATGTTAAGAACGGAAAATTTTTTATGAAGTATGAAGGATATTTTCCTCAAGAATGGAGATTCAAGAGTTTTATCAAAATTATTTTCCATCTAAGATAATATAGGGTTTTGTTTTTATCCCTATTATTACATTGATTTGATTATGTTGTTATGGAAATATTTTTATGAATTCTTTTATCTTATATGAATTTTTGATGATGTCACGATGTTTAAGATTCCCATTTTTATTACATGGGTTATGCTATGATGGATGGTTTATGATTTTGTGGCACACATAAGAATTGTATTATTATGAGATGGGTGGGACCTATATCTCCCTCTAATGAATTGGGTAAAGATTTTATATCTCATGAGATAGACATGGCTGGAATAGAAGGTTAAACTGGTTCAGTGAAATAGGGCTGAAATGAGGAGTGAACTCGGTTCAGAAATGGACTTTGTCCACTAAGATAGTCTTGGCAATGATCCTTGACTAATAAGAAATGATTCTCTATGATTATGTGTGGATGAAACAAAGTTTCATGTTTTAAGTTATGATTATTAGGATTACATTTTACTACTATAATTTATCCCATGTTATGAAATTATGATTTCTTTTGCAGGTTAAGATTTCCCAATGTTATATTCTTATGTATATGATGTGATTGATATTTCTTTTGTTTACCCTTACTGAGAATTTGAGCTCACCCTTTTTTATTTTTTCTTTCCCCAGGTCAGGATGAAGGTTATTAACTACGATATGCCAAAAGGGACTATAGATAAGATGAATTAAATGGGAGACAGTGTAGATTTTTTATGAACCCGTTGTTTATGTTTCCCAGTTTCTAAAGACACTATACATAGACGGTCCTTTCCTGGTTTTGTTATATTTTGTAATAAGTGTTCTTCAATTCGGAAGTAATAACAATGTATATAAATTATGGGTCGTTATAGTATTAAAAAGAAATATTTATTATTATAGTGAATGGCATATGCTAGGAATCATATAAGTCAACCCGAAGTGGATGCTGAGAATACAGTTTCACCAAAGCCACTGGTTAACCAAAAGATAGTTTATGAAATTGTCAATGATTTTTTGGTTGTGTATAAGGATAATATGAATTATTAAACATACCAAGTGGCACCTTTAGTACAGTTACAAAAGTATAATTCACCCATCTTTTATGGGTATTTTGAATAAATAAAAGAACACATATGGTTTAATTGGATGAATTGAATCCTTGATTCATTGGATCTCCAAAACACTACAATTTAATTTTTTAATAATATACAAATTAAATTGGAATTCCAATGGTGAGAAATAGTAGGCCAAGAAAAATGGGTTCCAACCATGAAATCATATGATTTTATAGATATTTTATAAAAAACATATATACACACACCTTTTATATTTATATAAACTGGAATCATTATGTTTAATGATATGGAATCCCATAGAGACAAAATCTATAGCTATATTTATGTATTTAGTGCACTTTTCAAATAAATCAATTTCTTGTGAATCCCTGGAGGAACAAATTTTTTATTTAGGGATGTCTCTTGATATTCTCTCATTTATTTTTGTTCATTGTAAAATGAATTATACAGAAGTGGTCAACTAAGAAATAGTGGAAGAAAGGTATTACTCTATTATTATTGTTATAGGGAGTTTTTTTATTCCTATTGTAACACTTGGGAACTCTAATTCTATGAATATGATGAATATGGAGACCTATTTAAAAAGTTGTGGGACACCTCAGAATTTGACCATGTGATCAATAAAAATTTATCCTTAACTGAAAAGTAATAAATAAAGTTTTCAGTGCGGTTATTTGGGCCATATGAAGTGATATTGTACAGAACCAACTAGATATTTTCAAAATGCTCCTTAGTTGGGTGCTGGGGACTCAAATCATTGTTCTCAAACAATATATGTTTAAACCAAATGTTTACAACTGTATAATTATCATCTCCAAAACTGTGTAAGATAATGTGATTCTAGGAACAACATGAATCGCCAACTATTATGATCTCAATAAGATTAAAACGAAAACTGTTGTTTGGTTAATAAATAGTATAGAATTGAAAAACATATCTTTTATTATCAATTAGGTCCATCAAAATTTAGACATCTGTTTCATTTTTTTTAAACCTTATGCAATATTTATTTGGAATAATGTGCATCCCAATAATTTATTTATTTACATTTCATTGATAATACGAGGGTACATGATGGGAAGATTACATATATGTTGAATAATTAAACTAATCGTGTCCAAAGTGAATTTTGAAACATTATATATAGTGAATTTTCTATATCAATTTATGGAACTGAGTTTCTTTTTTATTTTTATGTGCTTGAGATGGACGTTTGGGACTAGTTTTTGGTTATATAATAATTGACATCATTCAAGTCATGTATCAAATATTAAGAAATATTGTTAGTTTAAATTTTTTTAAAGAATCATGAATCTATTGATATTTTATTGGGATTTAATGAACAATAGAGAATGTATTTTGGCACTACTATTTGGAACTATCTCAAATAATAGAGTAATTCTATATTTGGAATCTGTAACGACCCAAAGTTTTTCAACGGAAAATTCCCTTCTTATATCTATGTCATAAAAACACAAAATAATGAACTAAAAAGTGATAAGTGACCTTTAAACATAATTTTGTCACCCCTATGTTTGGAATTTTGAAAATCCAACATACACGGTTGAGTTCAAGATAGTTTTTGGAGTCTAATGAAACAAATTTTTTTATTGAATAGTAACCTACACTTATGAATAGTGACCTACCCTTATGAATAGTAATATGACCCTTATGAATAGTACTTAAGAGTAACATTACATATGAATAATAAAATAAAATTTAGACATCTTAGAAATTGACAATTTCACCTTAGTAAACGTTTTTGATATTTATAAGTCATAAATAATTAATTATAATTAATTAATTAATTTAAAAGCATATTTATTTTCCTGTAATGTATTCATAAATTATTGAATCAATGTCTAATAGATTTTAGATAATTTTATAAGACCCTACGAAATTTTTGAAAGAACTATAAATTCAGTTTTAATTTTAAAAACGGGTTTTTTAAGTAAATTATGATTTTAAATAAATATTAAATTAATAATATTTATAAAATTATTTTTGAAAAATGGACTACAGTTTTGGATTCTACACTTTGAAAAATGGTTGGGGTAATGTTTTGGGATTTTTCTGAGATACTTGAATTTTTGATGAATAGTATAATACATTAATTTATCATAAAAATACATTTTAATTAAAACCCACTATTCCAGACATCACAAGTGATGTAAGCACCAAAATCCCGAATTCACAAGTCAAATTTACTATTCCTAGTCATCCAAGACTCACTATTCCTTGTCTTAGGTGAAATTAATAAACTAATCAATTTTATATTAAGGAAACCCCTCTCTCCTCCACTATAAAATCCACCCTTCACTCCCTCTTTTCCTGACACCTCTCAATCTCAAAGCCTTAGATAAATTCTGAACAAACTCCTTCCCTAGCTCATCCACCACGTCCAAAATCTTCTGGTCTCATCAAAAGACCAAGCCTAGCTTCCTTAAAGAGGATCTCAAGAGGAGGATTCTAAAGATAATTTCTCTCTCTCTTCTCCTTTAATTTCCTTTCAAGTTCAAGTTCCTTTCTTGATCTCTCTCTATATATCTTCATCCAAATTGTTATGTAAATCCAGTATTATATATATAATGTAATATTATGATTCTAATGTAATATTATATCACCCCACACCCTTTCCCCCTTCCTTTTATTTTATTAAAGAGAACGTTGTTCATGTGGTGATAATTTATCACCTTCAAAAACAACATGCTCTCTTCTTCCATTTATACCTTCAATATGGTCATGAAACCATTTATATGGTTGAAACAGAATATTTTATATGTATTATGTTCTATTTTAAGTTATGGAAATAACCTATGTCCAAACCACTAAGTGAAAAATTAAAATGAGTTGGTTGTGATCCAAAAACCGCTCAAATTAGCCCAAATAATCTTCATTTAATTCTTATCTAATGATTCGGCCACATGGATCTAATATAACTCATTATAAAATCATTCAAGATTCTGTAATATCATTAATTACATGTAATATTAGTTCCGGATGTTTACCCATGATCTACCCAAACATCAAATTAAGAATACAAGTGGACCGCTCAAGAAAACCATGAAAACGAACATCCCCGATCAATATTTTTAAACTCTATAAGTCATCCAAAGGAACATAATATGAAATAATGAAACCATAATTAACCCTATTAATGTATAAAAGGTTCTTTAATTTCTTATTAATGAATATAATGTCATTATAGAGGACATTAAAGAGAAGGAGGCATTCGAGTACAAGGTAAGGGGAAATCTCGAACCCAATTTTCTTCCTTCGGGTTCTCCATCTTTCAATTCATTTTTGATATGGTTACTACTCAAAAGTCTTTTTTTCATCATTTACATTACCTTTATGGGATATACATGTTTTTCATTGGTTTTCATGTTCATCAAAATGTTTTCCAAAAGAACTCTTCTTTCAAGATCTGACCTTTTACCTCTCATTCAAGGTTGATGGTTCTTATATCAAGTATGTTGTTCCCTCTTTCTTTTGGGAACCCAAAGCTTATGAATGTGTTATTATGAGATGAAACCCATTCCTTTACATGGGTTACTTATGTAAATTTTTTATATGTGTTCTATTTAGAAAGAATGATAATGATAATTTTATGATGTGATGGGTGCGCCCGGAATTATATAGCGCAATATGAATGTTTAAATGTGACGGGTGCGCCCGGAATTATATAGCGCTCCAATGCATTGGGTAAAGTGATGAATCTCATGAGTAAATGTGAAATGATGCATGAACATGATGCTATCATTGATCACAAGTATGTGTGGTAGTTAACAACTAAGACATGATGTTTCATTTTTATGCTTTTCCACATTTCAAGTTTATTGTTTATGCTCCTCTCATGTTCAAGATCTTCTTCCTATGTCATGATTATGCTCACCCCATGCTATATTGTTCTTATCTATCCTCTTACTGGGATTTTAGCTCACCCCTTTTTATGTATATCCTCAGGTGGCTACATGTACTAAGGAGAGGACAAGTGCTACTAAGAAGCTATAGAAGAAGAGATTAAATGAATTTTTATGCTTGATGTTGTACTTGTTATGTGTATTCCTAGTTTTCCCAAGACACTAAACCTATGGATCCTCCATGTGTAATACTATTATGTTGTTTATCTTTGAAAATATGTAATAGTAATGTAAGAAAAGGCCGGGTCGCTATAGTTGGTATCAGAGGAAAGGTTTAGTTAATTTGGGAATTAGGATTAGTGAACCCTAAAGAAAACCTCTAGCATGAGGCTAAGTACAAATATGCACACAAGGATATTTACCTAGGGATCCCATATGTTATTTTTTTGGTATATTTTTTTAAATGAATATGTTATTCATGACTTGTTTACTTATGATTTGTCCTAACCTTTTCTATTTTAGAAAATGGTGGGAACTAGGAGGAATCATGCCAAATACTCTTGCGAAGGCCAATGCAACGATTGCCCGAACGCCATCCCCAATGATTTTGGAGGTGGAGTTAAAAACATCATGGCGATGCTTACCCAATTATCCCGGGTTATGAATAATAACCATAATAATGGGGAACATCCTCCTTCACCAAAGAGGGAGCAGCTAGCTATCGAATGTTTTATGCGGCAACGACCACCGACGTTTTGTGGATCTTCCGATCCACTAGTTGCGGAACAGTGGGTCAACTCCCTGGAGAAGATCTTTTCTATTCTTCACTGTTCCGAGACAGAGAAGGTGACTCTATCAATTTATAGTCTAGATGGAGAAGCTGATAAATGGTGGGATTTGATTAAGAACACCAAGCCAAGAGAGGAAATTGAAGAGATAGAATGGGAAGACTTTAAGATAATTTTTCTTAATAAGTACTTCCCAAGAACTCTTCGCAAGAAGATAGAGAGAGAATTCATAGTGCTCAAGCAAAAAGAAGGAGAATCTGTCACAACCTATGAAGCAAATTTCACAAGGCTCGCAAGGTATGCTTCGGGTTTTGATATCAATAATGATAGAAAAATTGATAGATTCTTTAGTGGATTAAAACCACATCTTCGAAAAGCTATTGCAATTCGAGACTTTGGGAGTTATGAAGAAGTTATTCGGTGTGCTCTCAAGGTGGAGATGGAGTTTGTAGAATGGTCCCATGGAAATGGTGATAAGAAAAGAAAGATGGAGTTTCAAGCTGGTGGATCTAGTGATAAAGATGGGAAGAAAACACAACGACCCACTTGCCAAAAATGTGGGAAGTTGCACAATGGGAACTGCCTAAAAGGGATGTGGAAATGCTTCAAGTGTGGGAAAGAAGGACACCTAGCTCACGAGTGTCGAAGAGACATGAAAAGGAAGGATAATGTAGCCGATGAAAGGAGAGAACCACTCGTGGTTCAATGCTACAACTGTAAGGAGCTAGGGCACTATTCAAACCAGTGCACTAAACCACGAGCTCTAGAGGGTAATCAGCACCAACAACCACCAAAGCCAGAAGAACAAGGGAAGGCTTATGCCATCACTACTATGGAGGTGGAACATGATAATGAAGTCATACAAGGTACACTTCCTATTCACTCAAGAATGGAAAATGTCTTATTTGATTCTGGTTCTAAGAATTCCTTAATATCTTGCAAGTTTTCTAGAACAATAGAATCGAAGCCCCAAAACTTTGAAGTAGAGATATCTGTAAACACACCAAGTGGTGCAATCATTGCAACCCAAGTGTTTGATTCTTCTCCTATTGACGTATGTGGGAGGATTCTTCTGGCAAATCTCGTAATACTTCCCTTGGTGGAATTCAACTCTATAATGGGAATGGATTGGATCTCGTTATATAGAGAACATATCAACTGTCGGGAAAAGGAAATATATTTTCATATTGCAAACCATCCCATGCTCCTCTACAAATGAAAGGAAGATCATGAATCTCCTTTGTGAAATCCTTCAATGGTGTGGGTGATGATTCCCTATGAAGAAGCATACCCCGCCCAAATGTTTGAGTCGAAGGAAAGTGCCAACCTTGAGGAAATTCCCATCGTAAGGGAATACGGCGATGTATTCCTGAAGAGTAACCCGGAATTCCCCCAGATCGTGAGGTAGTGTTCTCAATTGAACTCATACCCGGAGCTACTCCTATCTCGAAGTTCCCCTATAGGATGGCTCCTATCGAACTGGAGGACTTAATGAAGCAGCTGCAAGAGCATCTGGACAAAGGGTTCATACGCCCTAGTGCATCAACTTGGGGTGCGCCAGTGCTCTTTGTGAAGAAGGATGGAACCATGCGGTTGTGTATCGATTATCGGGAACTAAACAAGATCACCATAAAGAACAAGTATCCTATCCAAAGGATTGATGACTTGTTCGATTAGTTAAGAGGAGCTCAATACTTCACAATGGTGGATCTTCATTCTGGATATCATCATGTAAAGGTGAAGAAGGAAGATATTCAGAAGACTGCCTTCTGTACAAGGTATGGGCAGTAGGAGTTTTTAGTGCTGCCCTTCGGACTTACTAATGCCCCTGCAATCTTCATGGATTTGATGAATAGAGTCTTTAGACATTACCTCAACAAATTTGTGGTAGTTTTTATCGATGATATTCTCATCTACTCCAACAGAAAGGAGGAACATGAAGAACATCTAAGACTTGTGTTGGTGACATTGAGAAAGGAGAAGTTGTACGCCAAGTTTAGCAAGTGTGACTTTTGGATGAATCAAGTCACGTTCATGGGGCATGTGATCACAAGCGAGGGATTTTCTGTGCACCCTTCAAAGACAAAGGCAATTGAATAATGTCCCAGGCCCTCTAGTGTCAAAAAAATCCGTAGTTTTCTTGGATTAGGTGGGTACTATCGACGTTTTTTGAAAAACTTCTCACAATTGTCATGCCCGCTAACTAAGTTAATAAGGAAAGGGGTAAAGTATGTCGGGATGGATGAATGTGAGGGAAGCTTCAAGGAGCTAAAGAGGAGTCTAATCACTACACCTATACTCACACTACCAAAAAGTGGAGAACGTTTTGTGATATACAGTGATGCTTCAAAGAAAGGCTTGGGTTGTGTACTCATGCAAAATGATAATGTGATAGCCTACGCCTCACGGTAGTTGAAGATCCATGAGCAGAACTACCTGACGCATGATCTAGAGCTGGAAGCCGTGATTTTTGCCTTGAAAATCTGGCGACATTACCTTTATGGTGAGAAGTGTGACATATACACCGACCACAAGAGCCTAAAGTATATATTCACACAAAAGGAGCTCAACATGCGTCAAAGGAGATGGTTAGAGCTAATCAAGGATTACGATTGCTCTATTCACTATCAACCTAGAAAGGTGAACAAGGTAGCTGATGCTCTAAGAAGGAACGAACCTGCTACTCTATCCATGTTGAGGATTGAGAAAGACCCTATATTATTGGATATGCAAACGATGGATTTGGGAATCCTAAGGGCAGGGGATACATCCTACCTTTCCCAAATGATTGCACAACCATCCATCCAACAAATGATTTAGGAAGCACAAAGGGATGATGTGGAGATACAAAAGAGGGTTAATGTAGTAAAGGAAGGGAAGATACAAGAGTTCCATATCGACGAAGATGGTGTGATTCGGTTTGGAACATGGCTTTGTGTGCCTTCATCACCCGGAATAAAGAAGGAGCTATTAGATAATGCACATAGCTCAACTTTCTTTATTCATACTGGAAGTACCAAGATGTATCATGATCTCCGAGAACACTTCTGGTGGGATAACATGAAGATGGAGATTGCAGAATATATATCAAGGTGCTTGGTATGTCAACAAGTTAAAGCTGAGCGGAAAAAGTCCAAAGTTATGATGCAGCAATTGCCTATACCCATGTGGAAATGGGAAAATGTTACTATGGACTTTGTCATGGGTCTCCCGAAAACGTCAAGAGGAAATAATGCGATATGGGTTGTGGTTGATCGACTCACCAAGACTGCCCATTTTATCGCTATTCGGGAAGACCTCTCACTTGGACAACTTGCAAGGTTATATGTGAAGGAAGTAGTGAGATTGCACGGTGTTCCACTCTCGATTGTCTCTGACCGTGATCCAAGGTTCACTTCTAAATTCTGGAGGATCCTTCAACATGCTTTGAGTACTGAATTAAATATCAGCATGGCCCATCACCCCCAAACTGATGGCCAGTCTGAAAGGACTATTCATACACTTGAAGATATGCTAAGATCCTGCTCTATTTAATTCAAAGGTGGATGGGATCAGCACCTTCCATTAGTTGAGTTCTCATACAACAATAGTTTCCACTCGAGTATTAAGATGGCTTCGTATGAAGCTCTTTATGGGAAGCGAATTAGAACTCCAACCTATTGGGATGAAGTTGGAGAACGAAAACTACTTGGTCCCGATCTTGTTCAAGAGATGACAGAGAAGGTTCAAGTCATCCAGAAACACATCAAAGTTGCTGAAAGTCGGCAAAAGAGCTATGCTGACAATCGTCGAAGGGACTTGGAGTTCGACGTTGGAGATAAAGTCTTCCTTCGAATATCTCCATGGAAGAGAGTCATCCGATTCGGGAAGAAAGGGAAGCTAAGCCCAAGGTACATTGGCCCCTTTGAGATCCTTGATCGTATAGGAGCCGTGGCCTATCATCTGGCACTTCCACCGAATATGGATCAAGTTCATGATGTGTTTCACGTATCACTACTGAGGAAGTACATTTCAGACCCCTCATATGTACTAAACTCAGAGGTGGTACAGCTGGAAGATGATCTCTCCTATGAGGAGCAGCTCGTAAAAATTCTGGACCGAAGTGATAAGGTTCTACACAACAAGACAACCCGCCTTGTCAAAGTGTTGTGGAGGAACCAAAAGTTTGAGGAAGCAACCTGGGAACCGGAAGAGGCAATGAAGGAGAAGTACCCTCACCTGTTTGTGTAAAGTGAAATTTCGGGGGCGAAATTTCTTAAGGGGGGAAGAATGTAACGACCCAAATTTTTTCAATGGAAAATTCCCTTCTTATATCTATGACATAAAAACACAAAATAATGAACTACTAAGTGATAAGTGACCTTTAAACATAATTTTGTCTCCCCTATGTTTGGAATTTTGAAAATCCAACATACACGGTTGTGTTCAAGATAGTTTTTGGAGTATAATGAAACGAAAATAATTTTTGGTGAATAGTAACCTACCCTTATGAATAGTAACCTACACTTATGAATAGTAATATGACCCTTATGACTAGTAAATAAGAGTAACATTACATATGAATAATAAAATAAAATTTAGACATCTTAGAAATTGACAATTTGACCTTAGTAAACGTTTTTGGTATTTTATAAGTCATAAATAATTAATTATAATTAATTAATTAATTTAAAAGAATATTTATTTTCATGTAATGTATTAATAAATTATTTAATCAATTTCTAATAGTTTTTAGATAATTTTATAAGACCCTACGTATTTTTTGAAAGAACTATAAATTCAGTTTTAATTTTAAAAACTGTTTTTTAAGTAAATTATGATTTTAATTAAATATGAAATTAATAATATTTATAAAATTATTTTTGAAAAATGGACTTCATTTTTGGATTCTACACATAGAAGAATGGTTGGGGTAATGTTTTGGGATTTTTCTAAGATACTTGAATTTTTGATGAATAGTATAATACATTAATTTATCATATAAATACATTTTAATTAAAACCCACTATTCCTGACATCACAAGTGATGTAAGCACCCAAATCCCGAATTCACAAGTCAAATTTACTATTACTAGTAATCCAAGACTCACTATTCCTTTTCTTAGGTGAAATTAATAAACTAATCAATTTTATATTAAGGAAACCCCTCTCCCCTCCACTATAAAAGCCACCCTTCACTCCCTCTTTTCCCCACACCTCTCAAGCTCCAAGCCTTCTCTAAATTCTGCCCAAACACCATCCCTAGCTCATCCCCCACGTCCAAAAGCTTCTGTTCTCATGAAAAGGCCAAGCATATTTTCCTTAAAGAGGATCTCAAGAGGAGGATTCTAAAGGTAATTTCTCTCTCTCTTCTCCTTTAATTTCCTTTCAAGTTCAAGTTCCTTTCTTGATCTCTCTCTATCTATCTTCATCGAAATTTTTCTGTAAATCCAGTATTATATATATACTTTAATATTATGATTCTAATGTTATATTATATCACCCCACACCCTTTCCCCCTTCCTTTTATTTTATTAAAGAGAACGTTGTTCATGTGGTGATAATTTATCACCTTCAAAAACTACATGCTCTATTCTTCCATTTATACCTTCAATCTGGTCATGAAACCATTTTTATGGTTGAACCAGAATTTTTTATATGTATTATGTTCTATTTTAAGTTCTGGAAATAACCTATGTCCATACCACTAAGTGAAAAATTAAAATGAGTTGGTTGTGATCCAAAAACCGCTAAAATTAGCCCAAATAATCTTCATTTAATTCTTATCTAATGATTCGGCCACATGGATCTAATATAAATCATTATAAAATCATTCAAGCTTCTGTAATATCATTAATTACATGTAATATCAGTTTTGGATGTTTACCCATGATCTACCCAAACATCAAATTAAGAATACAAGTGGACCGCTCAAGAAAACCATGAAAACGAACATCCCCGATCAAAGTTTTTAAACTCTATAAGTCATCCAAAGGAACATAATATGAAATAATGAAACCAGAATGAACCCTATTAATGTATAAAAGGTTATTGAATTTCTAATTAATGAATATAATGTCATTATACAGGACATTAAAGAGAAGGAGGCATTCGAGTACAAGGTAAGGGGAAATCTCGAACCCAATTTTCTTCCTTCGGGTTCTCCATCTTTCACTCCATTTTTGATATGGTTACTCCTCAAAGGTCTTTTTTCCATCATTTCCTTTACTTTTATTGGATATAAATGTTTTTCATTGGTTTTTATGTTCATCAAAATGTTTTCCAAAAGAACTCTTCTTTCAAGATCTCACCTTTTACCTCTCATTCAAGGTTGATGGTTCTTATATCAAGTATGTTGTTCCCTCTTTCATTTGGGAACACAAAGATTATGAATGTGTTATAATGATATGAAACCCATTACTTTCCATGGGTTACTTATGTACATGTTTGATATGTGTTCTATGTGGAAATCATGATAATGATAATGTTATGATGTGACGTGTGCGCCCGGAATTATATAGCGCAATATGAATGTTTAAATGTGACGGGTGCGCCCAGAATTATATAGCGCTCCAATGAATTGGGTAAAGTGATGAATCTCATGAGTAAATGTGAAATGATGCGTGAACATGATTCTAGATTTGTTCACAAGTATGTGTGGTAGTTAACCACTAAGACATGATGTTTCTATTTTATGCTTTGCCACATTTCAAGTTTATTGTTTATGCTCCTCTCATGTTCAAGAACTTCTTCATATGTCCTGATTATGCTCACCCCATGCTATATTGTTCTTATCTATCCTCTTACTGGGCTTTTATCTCACCCCTTTTGATGTATCTCCTCATGTGGCAACATGTACTAAGGAGAGGCCAAGTGCTACTAAGAAGCTATAGAAGAAGAGATTAAATGAATTTTTATGCTTGATGTGGTACTTGTTATGTGTAGTCCTAGTTTTCCCACGACACTAAACATCTGGATCCTCCATGTGTAATACTATTATCTTGTTTATCTTTGAAATGATGTAATAGTAATGTAAGAAAAGGATAGGTCTCTATAGAATCATTTAGGGAAATATGTAATTTTTATTTTACAATTATGATAGACTAATTTAAGTATTTTTTTCCTAAAATTTTTGTTTACATTTACACACAAAATAGTAGTGATGTATATGTTTTCTCTCTTACCATGGACAATTCTGATTAACGATTGTTACAAAGATCATGGAATTTGTCATTTCATGATTATTTACTTCATTATATAATGATATAAACCATAAATGACACATTATATTTATGATATATAAAAATGGTATTCAATTTATAGATAAGGATCATTATATCAATCATTTTATTGTTTCTACCACAACTAGTATATAAATTATGAGTCTTTGAGAACATGATTAAGGGATATAGTCTGATCCATCCTTAGGATTCTATTTATGTGTTTCTTTTTTATACTCATTTAATGAAACTGATTAAAATTTCCATTATTCATAATAGAAACAATGAACTATGATAACTGGTGTTAATAGTAGGCCTCTACTTTGAGATGAAAAGATAGGCTAAAAGATTTAATATTACATTATGTCCAAGGAAAGTCACAAATCCCGAACCGTCAAAAAATTCCAAGAGGAGGACAGAGTAGTAGGTTTATATCCTTCCCATGAAGGGAAAGTGTTTGAACATCCACGCACTATTATTAGATTCTCCTCCAATAGTTGGTTGTGGAAATATATCCTATATTAATATAACAAAATTTTCATTAGAAGAGTATAAAATCATATTTATCATGTATTGGATGAAAATCCTCTAGGATATTCTATCTTAGAAAAATGTGAACATCATATATTTTACTTCAGGATGCATCAGGTGGATTATCACTAATTATGTAGGTCTATTCATATTTTTTGTTTTCCCTTATGTGTTTTTATGAAGTGTATTATAATATTAGGGAATGATGGAGGTGGAGAACCTCATAAAAGGATGAAATCTCACATGATGTATATGACTCAAGGGGATGGTCATGAAGCTAAAGATGTTTATGATTTTAATGTAGATCGAGCACTGCCTGATGGTAGGAATGTATTATCTATGGAATTATGTATTGAATTTATATCCAATAAACTATCAACAATTTTTTAGTTATATGTTCGTTTTATTTTTTTGTATTTTATCATTTCATAGATGGCATATATTTCACAGTAAGAATAATTTCTTAGATAATATTTCTCAACACACCATTAGGATCTATATTATTCTTTCTTAAGTGTTTTTCATAAATTCCTATTGTGATTACTATATATGGGAATCAATGTGATTTCATGATCCTATATTTTATTATATATTATGTTATATTTTTGATATTCTAGCTTGAAAGCTTTCAAACACACATTAACTACAATAAAATATTATAAAAATTGCCACAAAAAAGCTACGTGGGAAGTTTTAATGATGGGTGATTGGAGGTTAAATGTTTATTGGGTTCTCAGATATTTATGTGAGACAAGATTTATTATACAATTTAATGGGTATTTAGAATCTTTTCTGTGATCATTTTTAACCCATTTATCCTTCAATCCATTTGTAGATCATTATCTTGATTAGATTCCAAAATATTTTTCCACTCTAAATCTAATTTGAGGGACTGGTTTTGAAATAAGAAATAAGATATGATAGTAAACAATATTAATTCCTATATATCTTATAAATCATTAATTTAGATATAACTCATTAATCCACATTATGACCATTTCAAACAAATGATAGAGTAAAATTTACCAACAAGAATAAGACAATCTATCTACTAAAATTCATAAATGGGTTGTCACAGCTTGATGGTTATAAATTAGGTTAACTATTTACATTTTCCATAGGAAGTCCCAACGACTCCTACATTAGTCAATATCCATGTTATTTATTTCTAAATAAAATTGGCTACTTGGGATTCAATCCCAATTAATCTTTTTAACACACATTGGTTAACGGATTCGATATTGGGATCATCACACAATTATGCCAGGTATTATTTCATATAGTGTTACTATAATATAGATTCAATATATGTTATTGAATCATTCCAAAATCATAATATAAGATTGTTTACCCCAATTAAAAATCAGTGTGGACACCATGGATATATTATTGTGTATTATATTAATTACAAATTTTTCATATAGAAAATGTTCTCAATTTCATTCATATTATTTATTAGTATTTAGGTATTTCTTATTTCTTTAGATATCTTACTAACAACTATAGTATTTAGTCCCATCATTGAAAGTGATATAGTTTTTATTATTAATTAACCTCCCTAAAGTGTGATACATATCTTAAGAAAAAAATAAATGATAAACCATGATATTTGTATTGGAAAGTGTTGTGAATTTTAACAGCATGTAGAAAAGAAATTTATGTTTTCATGTCATCATTGAGTACAAAGCTCAGTCCTTAGGAAGTAACCCTATGAATCATTTATATAAAAAGAATTGAATTCCTTATATACCACATAAGAGATTTTAAACTATGGTTTCACTTATTGTGGGATTTTAATTAAGACATTTGAACAACAATAGTAATCCCAATACTCAAATGAGTCATGATAGGTGCGTGAATTAAAAGCTCTTGTGTGATTGGAGACACTGCCTTAGATGAGGGAATTATGAATTAGAGAAACCCTAATTGTATATGAATAGAAAATGGGAATGATGAGACCCCACAAAGATATATTTTATATGTACGTAGATTGGGCCTTAAGAAGGCCTCAAATATATCCTTTCTACAATAATAATAAGAATCCTTGCATTTCACGTTTCATCTGAATCCACTGTTCGATGTGGAATCTTGGTAGACCGACATGAGTTGGGACCTAATATCTAGAGTAAATGGACTGTCACCGGAAAAACACCAAGGTGGATGAACATGTAATATATCAATCCTTTATTTTTTTTAATGATGAAGAGACAAATATTTATTCAATATCCTATAATGGGAAAATATATATAATGAAAAAAGAAGTTAAATATAATATTTTAATATGGTACATAAGACCATTAAATAGGATTGAACTAATTGGTTTTAATGAGTACATAACCCTAGAACATTATATATATTATCCATATTATAGGGATACAAGAAAAAATTCTCAAGGACAATGATTCCTATGGTTAAAAATTATATATCCATGCATTCTTTCTTGACTATACTAAGTGGTTTGGGGGTCTCTAAATCACTTTTCAATGGATGTTTCTATAAAGAGGTTGTGATCTATGCGGATATCATTCTAAGAGGTTTGAGGATGTTTGTATAACAAGGACATAATTATTAATGTTTTTTGTATTACATGTATGATGATGTCTATCTGTCATGACTACAACACATCACATGATAGAGTTGACATGTATGATGGTTGTTGAATGGGAAGGATGACACATCCAGAGCCATAACAAGGAATTCATGAAATATCCATGTGTCTTCCCTTTAATTTAGATAAAATTTCAATTGGTCATCTCATGATAAACCTAACATGTCCAACGGTTGTTTCATGATCCTGAAAATGATTCTGAAGGGTTTCTCTTGATATAGAGGTCATTTCCAAAGGAAATTCGAATTAACCAGGTTGACATGTCCAAAGGTCATCACATGGTCTTCCAGATATGTGAATATTTTGTCACATAATCTCATTGGCATGTCCATACATCAACATGTGGTCTTACTGATATGTCTAAAGGGTGTATCATGATCATTCTAACATGACTAGATGTTATTCCATGATCCCCATGACATGTCCAATGGTCACACCATCATTTGGTATCCATGTTATAAGGTTGTTACATGATCATATATATTTATCTAGTGGGAATCATTTGATCAATGTAATGATCACACAAACTCACGACTCCTTCATGTGAAAATAAATATATTTTAATTCTTCTATCGATTCATTCATATTAATCATTCTTTGTGTGAATAAATAAATAATAAATATTCATTTTTCTACTGAGGCATGTTTTAATCATGTTTACAGATGATGTTTATTCAACTATTATGGATAAAATTTTATAGATCCTATGACCAATTAAGGAACATATCATGTGATGTTTATAACCCTACATCATTATCTATAATATAACTCACCCAACTAGATAAGAGGATGAATATTAAGATCACACAATCCTAATATCATTAAATTTTTTATTTCCCCGTTGATTCTTAATTATACGATTCAAATGGATATTTTTTATTTATCTCCATCATGTATTTATTCCACATTTAATGAATATTAAGTATCATTTCTCGGAATGAGTTGTTGGATAGAGCATTCACATATTCCAAAAAACTATCAAGCACATTGAAAGGTCAAGACACATAAAGTAAACCACCTTGTCGGTTTTTGTGTGACAAATATAATCATTGTTATCAACCTAAAATTAACATATTTCTTAGATCTATGTATTTTAAAAAGGTATTTTTGAGATCAATTGAACATATCAAATAGCCTCCATGTGATTTGGATACATGTTATATGTCTTTTTGAAGACTATGCTGACATGTCCTAGGGCCAGTTCTTGATTTTAATGGAAGGTCCAAGATCTTTTATGACATAAATTTGGATAGTAAGATGGACTTGATGATATCAATCCAAATGGATATATGTCCTTTATGTGAATCAAGAGACATGTCTGAGAGCCATTGTGAGATAAGTAAACATGTTAAATGTAATTTTCATGATCCATTAACTGACAAAGTGATGCACATATTATTGTCATATGATTATCATCTTATCTATCATTTCTATAGGATCACTTGACTGGGGAAAATATCATAATGAGATCAATTTAACATATCCTTGGGGATTACTCTATGTCATGATAAAATTTTTAAGGATCCACTACAAGGCAATGATAACATGTTGAAGGAACATCATATGATCTCAAAACTGATCACACAATGTGAGTGATTTTTTCTCATGAAGATTAACATAAATCACCTGGTACAAGGATCCTATAATTTTCATCCTCTTGCACTTGAACACATAAATGCATCTCTTGAGTTGCAAATTGGCATATTGTGTGAACATGAATACTACCCTGAGAATCTTCATGTTATTAGAAGGTATTTTTTGATATGGATTCATATGATTAGTGTATATTTCACAAATAGAACAAAATCCCATTGCATTATGTTATAAAATTTTAATGATGTTGAGTATTATTATTTTTCATACGAATAGTGTGACCTAGGCACTTGATCTATACCCATTCCATATCATTTTATACTTTTTTGTGAAAAAATATGCATTCTTTGGTTGAATCCTTGATCCAGTATTTTCTGATGCTTATTTGGATTGGATGAATAAGTTACCCCCTCAAAATGGATTTATGGAGAGAGAAATCAATGAGGTATTGGTTCTAAATAAGTAAATGATAACCTACATCCCTTGGTCTTCCATTGTTTGGTATTATGAGAATCATTTTATCTTACCAAAAACATTGGGTATTTTATGAGTTACCATATTTAATAATAGTGATGCGTGATGGCCATTTTAATAAAAACATAATCCTACATAACTCTTCTTTTTTCCCTTCAATTTTATAGACTCAAAATAATTATTCTTTTGATTCATTCATAAGAACATCACATGTTAACCGATTTTGAGTTTTTATCACTTTATTATAGTCCTGAAGCAATATTTTTTCATCAAACTATTGAAACGAAAATTAATTTGAATAATTATATATTTTATTAAATGATATTCTGTGTATTTGTGGTAGGGAACCATTTTGTGGTGTTCTTTGGAAAAATGTGTACATATAATTAATTACATGATTCTTCTGGCCAACCCATGTCCATACAATCATGAATCATTGAATGGATTAGGCGATCATGAAAATTACTATTTTTCATGTGACATTGAGTCCCAAAATGGATCATCTGTTCTCATGATGTCATTAAAGTCACACACTTTTTCAATTCAATAAATCATATTATAATTCCTATATTTTTCCAATTCCTGATTTCTCTATGTCTTTCCCCTTTATGATTTGAGATCATAGACTTTGAAAAATGTGATTTTCCAGATGGATATTATATCTGGACACCATATAGTTATTCCATAGAATATGGTCACAACAAAAAACAAAATTTTATAATTCCTCCACACTATCTGCATTTGGAACTATATGTTTTTTCATAGATAGTCCCATTATAGATTAAACCTTATAGATGATGTCATCATCCCTTTTCCGAACCACAAACAGATGAAATACATGTTTTCATCTTCCTTCAATTATATCTATATGATTGTATTTGATCATACCAAACATTTCATGGTACTCTTCTAGGGTTTGTCCTACTGATAGTATAAATCATCTAGGATCATGGATGGTTTAAACCTCAATCATCATCCTCAATCCCAGAGTTAATCAATCATAATTTTCTCCACTACATACAACCGAAAGGTGGATGGTGTTATAAAAGGATTCATCAATCTAGTGTATGTTTTTTTGAATGGGAATTGTTATTCTTGGTTAAAAAGAGATGTATAGGATATTTGGATCAACAACACATTATCCCCCTCAACAAGGGGATAATACTTGGTGTCCCCAAGCATGAACTCATGTCATCTAGTTATTTACAAAGATAAAATTCCATGGGAAAATATCTCATTTATTTATAGTGCGAATTATAATTACCATTAACATTGAATCTCATTTTTTCAACCATAAGATTTTCATACACAATTCATAAAAATCCTTTATAGGCATGGAATTTTCTTTTTTCATGTCTCCCTTTTCATGTTATCATTCTAATATGTTTTGTGCCTTTTTATTTCATATGTTCTCAATGTTACTTGGATAACACAATGTGTGCAACCATAAAATATAGATTTTTTTTTGGAAGAGTTTCATTTATGGGGTTTCAACCTAGTGAGCATTGTACCTCATATAATTGACAATCTGTGATCTTGATGGATGGAATATTGAGGTGATGTAGTTTATGGTATTTTATATCAAACAATATCTTTCTATGGTTTAGTGTAATCTTGAACAAACTTACTAGTGATGTAGTTTTGGTTATTTTATCATATACCAATTTTTTAGATTTTAGTACCATAAGCATGGTACTTCAATTTCATACGTTTTAAGGATTTTTGTATTGGATGTCCTATAGATTTTATATGTTGAAGACATATAAGAGATGTAATCATGAGGTGTTATATCACTATGAATCCTAGTTTTGGGTTTAATGATTGAATATTGAATAAGGATTCTTAAACCATGTATTATGAAGTAGATTATGAAGAATTAATATTCATAAAGGGTTTTGAACCCCTACATTCTTATTGAACATATTAATAATGAATATTGGTGAAGGTATATAACACCCAAAATCTATTAACAAATGGTTCCTCGAAGATGGTGAAAAATTTTATATATTTTGAATCCAAAAGGATATATGATACATTGGATGTGTAAATCAGGACCTAATGTTTTTTCACAAATGGTGGTGAGATGGAATAGAATCATTTTGGATGATCTCCAAATACATTGAGGTTCAAAGTTCCACTGTGAGTTTGTCAAGGTTCATAAGGATCATAGAAACATTCATTTAGGAAGTATCCACCTCTAGTTGATATTCAATGTGTCCTTATCTAAGATTTTACATGTTCTAACATGAATTTCATAAAATATGCAGACCTAATCATTTCTATGGTCTTTGGGAGGTTTTTAATGGTTCAATCATTTTGAATATGATGTATGATATAAAGAAAGAGGTTATATAGGAATTTTGGATACATTGGGTTATTTTAATTTTAGATTTATATTTCTTATAACAATAAATATATTTTGTGTAATGTGAAGAGGAAAATCAATGGGATAGAGTAGTATATCATTTGATAATAATTACAATACATTGTTGATGTAATTTCTATGATGTTGAATCCATATGAATATCCTTATCATGGCCATAGTTAATCACGATCGAGGAATTTATGATCTAGTAAAAAACATAGTCTAGTCGATATAGGTCAACCATTAACTATTTAAGAGATTATTATCAGTTGTAGTATTGGAAAAATCTCATGGATTGAGGAGTAAATTTTATACGACCAAAAATCTCAAATGCGCATAGTTCAAGAAATTGTATTGTTCACCAGAAAATCACAGTGGTGTCCATTTGTAAATGTCAAAACCTTTTAAACATTCTCTTTGGGGATAAACCAAGTAGAGTTACTCAATTATATGGTGTTCTAGGATAATTATATACACTCAGTGAATTGGTTGGTGTCAACCAAAACATTAATGGCATAACGATGGTTTGTGGAAAGAATAATATTCATGAAGTCTTCAAACACCCTTAATCTTTGTCTGCCTCAAATTGAACTTGTTATCATGGTGGGGGAAGGTAAAAAACAATTTTTTATAAATAATTTATATAACAAAATGGTTCTGCGTGAAAGGAATATATTTTACTAGGTCCATAATATGGGACCTATAACATTTGTGACTTATTATATACACTATGATGTTGTCTTAAAATCTAGATATAAAGAGTTTTTCGAGAGGATAATTGACAATTTCTGATATAGTCATTTATATGTGATCATTCGGATAGGTATTATATATCATTAACTGAAATATTAGGGTCTTACAATATTAACCATTGGGAAATACAATTTATGTTAATTTGGTTTTGACTAAGGGTGTATATATCTAATGGTCTTGATGAACATGAAAATAGTATCAGAGCAGTCATACATAATAACATAATCAGGATTCCCAATATAAATATTAATTCAACCACATTTTGTGATGTAGTTGAGAATGTTTTAAATCCGAGATAATGTTATAGAATAATGAGTAATGGTGAGAGAGAGTCATGCTTATAATGATTTCAATTATGAGGTGATGAGTTCCAATACAAATATTTGAGGTCTCATAAAGATCATAATGCCCCTTGTACAATGAAAAAAATCATTTGGTTGAAGTGCCTAAAGTCCTTATACACATCTGACCTATTAAAGGAAAAAATAGATGGACATGTTCTCATTTCCAATTGATGTGGATGATTTTTTGAAAATTGAGAAACCTATTATATGTTGTATGATTTATGAATTGATTTTCATTGATTGGACATGGCTGCACCAAAATATTTAGTTGTACAACATGAGGCCCTTGCGGTCCTATGATAAGTAGTGATGAGGGTAGATGGTCTTCATAATTTATTTTCATATTATGGGGACACACATCCCATGAATTGAATATTTCATCAACTATAATGTAGCTATTTTAAAAACAATTTTTTATAATGGAGAATTCTAATAGATTAACATTATTCAGTAATATTTTATTCATACAGTTTAACATCATACAATAATTATGTGGTAACTGACATCAGATTATTGAATGTGTTCATGTAGACAACCATTATTTTTTTGGGTAGTGGAATTTGATTTATTTTAATAATAATGGATGGCCTTTTCTAGTTTTCCCTATTTGATTCATAAGGGTTAAAATAATTCGACCAACAACTCTATCAATTATATCCCTTTTATAAGATCTATATGGTATATGAATAAGGTAATGGACAGATTTTTGGGATTTTGTGGATGAGATCAAGATTAATGGACCCTGGGTGTCATTATATACACTGTGAAAATTGAACCCTATCCACCTTTAGTTCTAATCTTTATCCATGTATATATCGAACCCATATGCGGTATAGCTGGGTTAGGACGCACACATTATTTGTGAGAATTTATCTACAAATATCTTAACCACAAGTGAAAAAATTATTATTTAATTCCATAGAATAGATAAATAATGGAATTTTGGAATCAATTAAAATGATGAAAAAATTATGCATGATGTTTTTTTTAATCATTTTTGGGCATTGTGGAAGGTGGTACTAGCATCACTTTTTATCCTACATGGATAAGAATCAAACTATATATAGTTCTTCATAGTTAATGGCCCCCTAACTTGGATGAAGGTCATCTAAAAGGGGCATGTAATGTTTCCCCTAAAAGTAAATTCACCCACTATATCCTAGGTGTGTGATCTCTATCCATATATTACACTGTTAAGGTCAAGGACCATCTTTTTTGAGAGGGTTTCGTTGTTAGGTGAATTTTTAAATTATTTCAGCTAAAAAAGGTCAAAATATCCCAATAAAGACAAAGCAAAGACCAAGGTTATGATATAGAATATTTTGTGGGTGGTATTAGGATTTTATATCATAGTGTTAGTACATATACTTAATGGACATGAATCAAGACACACATAGTTCTTATAAGACAAGGTTCCCTTCATAGAATGTGCTCTTATGCAAGGAAGTGGGTTTTATTGTTTCAAATTGTGTGTGAGGGTTTATAATTAGAAAACATGGTAACCACTATGTATCATATAATAATATGAATCTTGATATACATATTTCTCATAAGGAGGACTCCCTATATATATCTATCTAAAATGTAGGCAGGTATAGTTTTTAAAATCACAGGGGGAGCCTAAACATTAAAGTTAGCAAAAGGGCCCTCTATGTATATCGAGATCGTAAATAGATGAGGTTACTTCCATATGCTATATAGGTATGTAGGTCATGTATTCAACCCTGTAACAATTTTATGGATTGGAATGATAACTCTAATTTGTTTTATATCTTTAAATATTGTTCATATTTCATATAGTTAATGTAATGTGGAAAAGATGTATAATGGATGAAAATTGTTGTTTTGATGATTTGACCCAAAAGGATTTATGAGAATATTGTGTATCCAATTGTATTGGAGTCCTCAATGTATATTCCCACACCAAATTGAAATTTTATAATAATAAGATGTTATAATATTTCTTTGATAATGAGTATGATTCAATAATGGGAATCCTTAAGCGTTTTCACGTATTCATGAATAGTCTGGTTACAGAAAGATGAAATCATGACCCAAAAATATATGAGTCCGTGTGGTTGGATACTTCTGGGTGTAGGTACAGCATTAAAAACTGCAGAATCAAATATCCCACAAACAAATAAGTATCACATTGATTTAAGGTTCATCATTTTCTATATAACCAAAACATCCCATAGGAACAACCTCTTAGGAATTGTTCTATTCAATGTCAAATAAAAATAGTTTTCCATTGAATTATTCAGTACCTACTAATAATTATATATAGGATTGAACCATGATTTTTAGGGATCATGGTTCATGAAGATCCATTATAAGGGTATCAATACTTGGAATTGGTTAGTATAAACACATATATCAAGGATATTAAGTTGGTTTTTGGAGGATGTAATATTCAAGAACTTTCAAGTACCCCAACAGATACATAAACATGTATTGAACACATTTTGGCTATCAAGGAATAAAACATGAAATTCATGAGTATACTCTCATAATGGGGGGGGGGATCTATTCAAGGTGAATAACTATTATCCTGTAGTCTATCATCATCTGATAAGGACATCATCATGATGGTTTTTATCATTCCAATAATATGTGGTTCCTTAATATTGGATATAACGAACTTTGGTCAAACTGGTCCTATCAGCTTTCTTGAATACCCAAGATCACATGATTCTGGTTTGGCATGAAAAATGAGTGACAACTAGACAATCCATTATGTCGTATGAGAGTTAAAAATGTGGAATATGTAGGGTAATATAAATTTTTTTATGATTTGGAATCCCCACACAAATCTAGTTTGTAATGTGGAATATAGTAAAAATAAACATAGATCTATGTATCATCCAAGAAAAAATGTTCCATTTAGTTTTAACATATCTATTGATGGAAGTAATCAATCCATATGTAGTTCTAGAAATCAATAATTTCATAGAAAGACTGAATCATATGTGGTGTCTGGTATTTTATTTTATTATTAATATTATATATTTAGTCTAATCACATAAATTTAGAATTTTATGTCACAATATATCCTGCGGTAATTGGAATCAAGACACGCATAAATATTATTTATAAATTTCCATAAACAATATTGAACCATATATAATAATGCATATTTTTTATTAATAATGGGGCTGAACTAAGGTTTTTTTAATTCTAGAGTCACTATGTATTTTGATATAATGAAGTCAACCAACAAATAGTTATTATATAATACATTTTATGTGGATCAGAATCTCACATAATGATACAATAATATTATTTTCCCTCTTATAATTGTGGAAGAACACATGATCAAATGAATTCTATGTGGATATATTTCTTGTGTAGGGGATAATTCATAACTTAATTCTAGAGAGGGAAATTAGAGCATCAATACATATCTCAATGTAATGAGAATAAATCCTCACATTGTTTTTGATATATGGTTCCTATATATATATAATTGTTATAAAAAATGGGTGATTTTGTTTCATAACATTTTTGTTGGGCCTAAGATTAGATGATCTAGGTATCACTATGTATCCCATTTTATGAGAATCAATAAAAATATATATCTTTTAGAAAAAAATACCTTTCAAAAATATAAAATAAATATAGTGAGAGGGAATATCATTTACCATATGTCTCAGATTAAGTAGTCATACTAGTGATGGGACACATGGGTTAACAATATCTATGAAGTATAAAGTAATTCAAGATAGACCATATGCTAAAAAATTTAATATCTTCTGACAATGATTTAGATGTCTAGCAATTTATGATCATGTAATGACATACTATTTTCTATGTAGTTTACATTATATGAGATTCTATGGACTATGCATTTGGGATAGATCCCATAAGGGATTGGATTCAGAAGGCATAAATCACTTTTATGTTTTGGATCCTCTTGGTATTGTGTGAAATGGATTATAATAATCATGTCCATAAATAATTATTCCATTGCATATTTTTCTATTATTGTTGGGAATAATATCTCAGACTTATTGTTGTAGCTCATAGTGTTATGGGGAAATATTCCATCACGGATTAAAACAAACACACATGAAAATCTCTTAATAATTGTGGTATAGACCAATGAATACTAGTATGTTCCCATAAAATGAAAAAACCTTCCCTATGTGCAAGTTCATATGAATTAATCTAAGAACCAATGAATCCTAGTATCATTCCTTTAGGATTGTTCAATCAGTATTGACCATTTTCAATAGTGGAGTGCCATGAGTATGTGCTCTCAAGGTTATTGATATTCGATTAGAATATACAGTCTTATTATTTTTGTATTTTTTAATGAGAAGTGGAAATGATATTTTGTGTGTGGATACATAGGTATAAATTTAATTTTAATACAATGTGAAGTTGGGTCTCCATAAGATATACATACCCCAAAATTAATGTTCACAATAATGTGATGTGATAATATTTCATTGATAATGGTAATTGTTCTTAAATGTTTAACACCATGGGAATATGAATAAAATTGAGTATATGGGTTATGCTAAGTGTAAATAATAACCTAATAATATCTTATTGAATTAGAGATGACAAATTATAGGTGCATGCCTACCATTAAAAATTCATTAAGACCACATCCCTAATAGTCAGGATAATATGTATTGGATTTTAGGATGGGGATCTCCTCTAGAACCCAAACATCTAATTGGTACAATATATTAGACATTTCATTATTAAAAAATGATTCCCACTTGGGTCCCTTAACATGTTATTATCATTATTACACGTAAAAAAAGGTTGAATAGATAGTTTGTGGGATAAAGGTCACTAGGTTTTCAACTGAAGTATATCACCTCATGTAATTCATTGGCATTCAATCATATATATATGACATGATATTTTTTCATCGAAAAAATAAAACTCTATATTTTTTAGTAACCTTAAGGCTTCTCAAACAGGTATTGAACACATTTTTTGGGATGTGGGATAAACATGTGATTCTTGAGTATACAATCATCTGGTAGGATGGTTGATTAATCATAAGGAGATTATGTCATGGTGTTTAACATCATGTGACTAAGATATTGTCTCCATTTAGTTAATAAAATACATGATATTCATTCTAGTTAGATCTTCCTTCTAGGTTTTGAATTCTCACACGAGTCACACTCGGTGTGAGAAATAAGGGATGAATGGTATGTTGATTACACTACACATGGGAGATTTTCATGGGATTTAATTAGGTATTAACATTATGAAAGATGAATGTATAATCTATATATATATTATTATCAATGTGGGACATGGTTAAGAGTGATATGAATTAAATTATTCGAATGAATGGGAAAATTAACTAATTTGTATGTATCCTATGGTAATAGGAATCAAGCCTCACACAATTCTTATATAATTAATGTCTTCACATTGGTCTAATAAATATATAAGAAATAATGTTTACTCAACATCAAATAATGCATTTGGGGGATTGATTTGGGATCCATGTGACAGAATGTGTCCTAAATAAATATGAATCAAGCCCCATATAGTCTTTTTATGGGTATCACCTATATATGTATGACCCATACACATGGGAAGGATAATATTTTTATTCATGATAGACCAAGAATTTGACATATCAGATTCACAATGTATCATATTGTTGTATGACTCCTGAATAGCATAGTTCTTGAGATAGCTCCATACATAGGTTAGACACATATTTAGTGAGGGGGAATTGTTTTATTTTTATTTTAATCTGGACCAAGTTAGTGATTTGAGATCATAGTATCCCCATGTATCATATTTTAATTTGAATCATGCTAAATATCGTTATGATATATGAATAGAGTATCTACATTGATCTAACACCTTAGTAATTAGGGGTAATTTTTTCTTAGACATATTGTGGCTAGACTCAGGATATAAGAATTCAGAGGTACTATCTATCTACAGTCAATAAAATTAATACACATATAATTATTAAACATGATCTCTTTTGTATATGTGTCCCATATATAAGGATGGATACTAATCATCATTTATTTCCTTCACAAATTTTATTCATGTACTTCCATATTCCATTGTTATGGTGTCCAAAATTGAGAAGAAAAAAACCGTTTGTTGAGGTTTTAATGCCTTTGTCTTGTGTGATTCAATATTAATTTTGTGGGGTTTTTAGAAATACTAAACATGAGAATAAAAATCCATACCCATGAAACTCTTTATGTAGATATGTATCATGCCTATTATCATAGGTATTTCTAATGTGGTTACCACATGTCATGATGTTTAACATCATATGACTAAGATGTGTCGCATGTATTATAACATTCTGTGAAAAGGATTTAATTCATTTAACCTAACATAATGTTTTAAGAATGTGGGATGTAGTGTTTTTTGGTTTCTTTATATATTTACTTACTCAAGAAATATAATGTAATTTATTAACGATGTGATCTATTTGTTTAATGTCACAAAAAATTTATGTCCAATGATGAGCATTTATAATATTTTTACTAATAATTTTATTCTCATAGTACTATTTTATGAAAATTATTTCACAATAAAACTCACATTGGTAGGGTTCTAATGCATTCCCCATCTATTGTATCCAATGATTAGTCCTTGTTGGAGTATAACTTGTGTATTTCCGAACACCCATTCAATTTTGGTTTATATAATAGTGGTTTATTCATTGGTATCATCACTGTTCTGATAGATAACACCAATTCTCCTTCAAGGATGTATTTTAGGAAATATTTTTTTGTAAAATGGTTAATAAATATGATACATATATTCGTCAATTTTTTACAACATATATATAATTTTCTTATAAAATTGTTTGATCTCATCCACTTTAAATTGTGATTTATCATCATCAAATTGTTTTCCACAAATATATTTGAGATTGTGGGAAAATAGAATTCCATAGGTTACACTACCTTTATTCCATAAACTAGTGAATATGGGGTCACATTTGTGATAGTTGAGGTTTTAGTAGATTAGGTGCATAATGAATTCCTGAGATTCTGTAACCAATTTGTCTTTCAATTTACTCTTTTTTATAGTATATTGAATAGCCTTATTTATGGCCTCTACCTATCAATTTTAGGTCTCATTATAGAATGATAAATAGTTATAATGTATATTCTAACCCTAATATAGCCCACTCAACTAAGATAAATAGAATATTATAATATCTCCCATAATTATCATTTAAGGGACATCAAATCATCTGATATTATTGGACGTCATGATGTTTATTATACTCTTCATCCCAATTTCCACGAGGGGTATAACCACATCCCATTTGTATAATTCATTACCATTATGAATATACATAAACTACTTTGCTATTGTCAAGGGATATCACCCAAAAATTAATGTTTACAGTATAGAAAATGGTTACGAAGAGATACTTGTGTGTATAAATATCAGGGGATGATAAATAAATTTTTCATGAACCTAAATTGTGAGACACTCCCAGAATTCTATGAATTCCAACTTTATTTCCTTTTGGATGAAACCTTGAATTCTAATACGAAGGGAGATCACTGTTCTAGAATGGTGAGCACTATAAGATATAGAATAGACCTCATATATGATGGAGAGAATATCTATTACTATAATAAATTTTAGTAGTAATATATATAAACCAAATTTATAAATATTTTTCTCCTCATTATCAATAACAATAAGGTGAATTTTTTCACCCAATATCAAATCAAGTCCCTTATGGATCAATGTAATGTGAAAGTTTCATTTTGGAGGTAATATATTATGGGATCTATCTGTTGATGTTAATATATTTTCTCAAAATGATATTTACTAGTGGTGATCATATTAATTTACTCTATTTCATAATTGAATAATAGTGATACAACACTTTACTATGTCATGTTATAGATTACCCCATATCGATCGAGATCATCTTGAACTGTTGATGAATTTGAAAGTGCATCATCATGCAAATTCATTGATTGGGGGACGTGATACAATATAGGTTCATAATGAAAATCCACCCTTCATACTCCTTTGTAACTAATGATGGGTGCTAATTCATCCTTAGTTATGACATATTCTTCATTGTTATATTTGAGAACAAGAATATAATAACATTTTACATTTATGTATTCTATAAAAAACATCATGGAATGATAAAAGATTATTATAAGATATTAGTATTACTATTAATTATTATTGAATCCTTTGGATATGTAAAAAGAGTACAAGAATATGATATTTCTGGGGGAGTAAATAAAATTTCTATACCAAACCAGTGGAGCTTTCGGTTATCCATTTTCATCCACTATGAATTCAGAAATAACCATGGAAATACATCTTCCATATACTGGGAGTATCATAAGAATTGAAGAATTATTCATATATATGTTTAGTGTAATGTAGAACATTTTCATGGGTTGGATGTTCCTCAATGAAATCTACATGAATCCTCCATTTGATTCTGATTTTTGAGAATAATTGAATGTTATATTATTGGTTAATAACACAACATCAGCCTAAATGACTTGTTAACAAAAGAGGCCCTGAATATTCTTGAGCTAATTTATATGAATGAATATGTGTCTATATTGATTGTAATTGTAATGACTTATCTTCTTAATTGTAAGTATTAGTATCTAGTAGTGCTTCATGATATATGAACATTGGGTATTATTATATATGATTGCTTGGATGAGATTGTATATACTATTTTTATCCCCCACATCATTTTTCTATATATGTAGGGGATTAAATGGTCATTTCATTGAGTACACTTATAAGATAATTTGATTTAATTATTCATGAGATATTAATACTGGTGTATATAGAAGGATTTCTATAAGGATATCAAAGTATTCATGGTGGACCTTTTCCCATAGGTATGCTAATATGTTTTTCATTAAAGTAGTGATGCGGTGAAATTTTACCACCATAGTGCCTTGGAAATATCATATATAAGAAATGTAATATTGGATCCCAAAAATTAATTTTGAGTTATAGGTGGTAAAATTTCTAGAATAGAAATATTATTTTAAAAATAATCTTCAAATTCATGGTGGAAACAAATAAATCCATGTAATTTCCATTCAATTATAGCAATACAACACTTTAAAGTGATTATCATTAATTTGTTTTTTTAAAATTTAGAAATGATTTCAGAATATCTATATAGTGATAAAAATGTTGTCATGATTTAAACATTATTTCATTAATATATCACACAATGATTTTCCCTAAGATTGTATTTAAGATGTGATTCATGGTATATTGATCAGTAGATCCCATGTTATCTAAGCCAATGGGCATGACTTAGTAAAAAAATATACATTGAGGAACTATGAATGAAGTGAATTACTTATAATGCAGGTCCATATTGATCAATTTATACCATGAATACCTACCCATACTGACATTTTATTGGAATCAAACATTTTTTTTATAAAATGATATGTGATTGGCAGTAGGAAATCATCATTCACTAGTGCTGATTTAGGTCCCTGAAATCTATGAAGAAGATGATAATCCCATTAGTCTTACTGATGTGGATGATGTTGGAATGATATTCTGGGAACATTTTTTATTAAATGATGGTAGTTTTGATAAATTATTCGTCATTTAAATCTACCATAGTAACATCATAGGGGAAAATTCTTCTATACTATTTCTTGAAACATCATGATTTATATAGAAATAATTGATGATTAGTATCCACATCATGGTTCATCATGGTAATCCATATATAGTTCCATGAAAACAAAAAACAATTCTACTATGGAAATGAAATATACATCCCCAATTCATGTAGAGGCATGAATGCACAAATCAATAAATTATGTGGGTTATAATACCTTCCCATATTTACCAGCATGATCCTATCTATGTTGTTTGAGCATCATTTTGCATAAATGGTGGTGTTCAGAAGTTAAGGTTATTAATCATCAATCCTTATATCTATGATGGAATACTCTATCATGATGGATAATTCAGATGAATGACTATAATTTTCGATGTATGGTAGGTTTCATGTAGAGACATTGACATCATGAATTATTAGAGGTATTTTGGAGGAATTATCAACATTATTTTCCCCCTTTATTCCACCACAAATGGTTAGAGAGGAATTAAAATCATATATTGTAGGGGATTTGTCAGTGCAATTTTTAATTATCTCTAACAGAACAATGGAATATTCAGATTCCGATAAGGTACTTTTATGCCCATCCATTAAGGAACCTAAAAAAGTTAGAATGATCATTTTTATATTAACATATTCATCTAACAACATTTTTTCAAAACAATATATTTTCAACGAGTCAATTGACTTCATCATATTGATGGGAAAAAAATAAACTCTAAGCACACCTCATGGATATTCAAGAGATATTACCATGATGTTGGGAGAAGAAACACATATATCAGCCTATATAAAATGTTATTTTCCATCCATTTTTTAGAAACAAACCATGGGATATATCGACTCAAGATATTAAAATGGTGCATGATCACCAAATATTATTCCAAAATATTTATTCAGGGGTAATTTAAATCATTTATAGAGTGTTGGTGGAACTACCATGTGGATATAAATCATAGGATTTCCACGAAATAAATTCTTTTATTTCTAGAAACAATGAACATCATTAGATGTGAGGTCCCAAAATGGAAAATTAATATTGATTATTCCAAGGGGAATTTTCTCACTATTTTCCTAAACATTGAATTTACATATTCATTAGAGAAAATTCTACCGCACAATATCCTAAATTATTGAGGAAAGTATTGGGATGAGGTTGATCTGAAACCATTTTTGACTAGATCACTTTTTATATCAGCATTTCAATAAATTTCATGAAACAAGGATGGGCATGATATATCACTATATATGGTATTATTTATTTTTATCTTTGAAATAGATATTACTATGACATTTTTTTGGTGTCACTCCAAGGTAAACATTTTGGTAGTAAATTTTATATCAAACTCATGGGGACTCTAGAGGCCTCCATTAACCCCTATGTATGTTTACATTAATGATACAAAGACTCTCAAATTGAGATTTTTGATGGGTAATCTACCAATAATATTTTAATTTATATTACTATAATAATGTTCTATGCATCACATGGTTGGGTTCTTCTATAGCATGGGAATGAGGAGATTATGGGTATGAGTTTGATGATTCTTTTGTTTGGTCAAAGGTTGAGGGATCATCAATTGAAAATGGGTCATGGCATTATAGCTAGCCCATTTTTTTGATATATCATTGTGTAGTACCCATGTCTTCATGTTGTTAATGATTATTAGGTTTGAATGAATTGTGAGGATTAAAGAATAATATATATTTCATATTTTCCCTTAGTAATGTTCCAACCCATATGCCTCAGCTGCATTTATTGAATTTGTAGGGATGTTAAAAGATTATTGATTTTGGCTATGACAAAAATATCCATTATACCATAGAATAATTGGGCCTCATACTCTGTATCCCTAATAATTTATAATGATGAAATTTTCATGGGTGCATTCATCATTATAAAATTTGTTTTGTAAGTGAAAAATGTTTAGAGAACAAATAATGAGATCATCATCCTATGAGAATAATATTTTCTGAGGTTGTTTCTATTCTCCAAATTCCAAAAAATATCTATAAGAGTTAGAGTTATTTTGGTATTTTGACATGAATATATATCTAGTATACTCTTCTTTTTTATTATGGTCATGTATAGCACTAGGAGGCATATTTAATGGATCATCCCTAGGTTTCAGACTAATGAATCATTAATAAAGCTATAAATTGAGGGAGGTGTGAGATAGTTTGACCATATATCAATTCATCTGACCTTCGAAAATTTTATTATGACTAGAGAAAACATCATTCCAGTTAACCCAATATTTTGGAAGTCGGTGGTCAATCAAGTGAACTACACTGAGGGTTTTTACAATATCAACATTCCCAAATCATTTATTCCCTAGTTGATCACTCAAATGAAAACAAATTCTTGGATGGTTTTACTAAGCCTCATATTGAATGGGTTATTTTCAATGTTATCATTGTGGTTGGCCACATTTTTATTTATAGTTAATTGTAGTAAAATAAGGTTTTTTCCATGATATCAATGAAATAAATGCGAATGTATTAATTTAAAACAAAATATTAATTTTTCCTCCCCTCCAAAAACAATGGGATACATTGGAAAATAATTAGTTCTTTTCACATTTGATTTTACAGCTCCTACAATTTGGTGGGAGGTTATATGAGATTTAAGGAATTCATTGGAGCTCTAGTAGGAATAATTCCTTGAAGAAGTGTGAAAATAGCTTTCTCTCCTCATGCAAGAAATATTCTCTATCTCGTGGGTGTGGGCCTAGATTTTACCATAGTTCTATAAGTGGAATATTCTAGGGGTCGTTAATTTTTTATCGACATGTAGCGTACAATTAGTTATTTTTTCTAGATAATATATTTCATAAACTCGCATAAAGGGTTTCATAAAATAGTCCCATAAATTTATATTTTGAGAGTGGGATAGTGAGTGAGTATGTTAGACCCTTACCCCAAGAAATAATGATTTATAAACTCTAATATTCAGGTTATATATAATTTATGAATTTGAAAATCATTATTTTCCTAATAAAGAATCTTAATTAATAACTTAAATAATGATGAAAATTCTACCCAACCCATGAAATAACCTTATTAAAGGATGATGTATCAAATGAAATATTGATTAAGTAGATCATGTGCAAAGAATTTTAGATTTTTTCCTCCTCCAATCCTCACATGCCCATCATAGGGCTGTTTTAAAACATGATGTTTCTATGATAATTTTTTTGATCCTTCCTGCCATCAATGATTTAGAAGATTATGTTACCAAATTTAGGTGGGGGAATAGTATTTTCCCCTATTTACGCTATGCCACATTTTCATATTATACAAGGGTTTGTTTCCCAAAATTATCTTCTATTTGAGTATCTAGATACATAATGGTGTTGATGAGTTATGGAGTTATCACTTCCTGGATCATATCATGTGCATAGGGAGTATAAATGGATTTATTGGATTTTCACACATTTCTATATGATAAATTTTAAATCATGGATAGTGTTGGATGATTTCCCCTACAAGGAGTAGGTAATATCATTAAATGAGGACAATCTTGTTTATCATTAAATATTTATTTAATAGAATATTTTTACTTCTATTTATAGATATCTTGATTAACTAATTCCACCCTTAGAGATGGATGGGATATATCTTAATGGGTGCAAGGAATGACATATATTTCCACTTGAAGGTGATACCCATAGGTGATATTTCCCCTTATAAAATAAATCATGATGTTTTAGAAGGTTTTGTATCTCATTATTAAACTGGGAATGTAGTTCCTCTATGGAGGGGATTTCATCCATTAATGTTAGTAAATGGCATATATCCATTCTCTTTTATATTCCATTTTTGTAATTAAATCGAGGATGTTGAAACACATCAATTGGAGGTCCTAGTTTCTGGTTCTTTATAATGATATTGTGTATATGTTCCTTAAATTTGTGAATCATTAACACATACTTCGCAGCATTCTATTTTATAATTTATCCTAGATTTATTTGAATCCTGGTTTGCAGCATATGTTGGATTGATGGCCATGACTCTTTTAAAATAATATTGTGTGATAATATTAATCTAATCATTGACTAAATCATAGTTTTGTTCTATAATCATCATATCCACTTCATGGGTTTTGTTTGAATCAATCCCTTGGACATTGTTTTTGTTGGGACATCATAGTTTACATCTTGATTTGGGTGTTTTATTCATCATTAGATATTCCTCTTGTCCTAGATTATGAATAGTGACCATGAGGGATTTTTCTATTATACTATTGAAGATTTCCCCAAATTAAAGGTGTATGTCTTATTATAGGACTAACAAATCGGATTTCATACAATTTTACATAGCCCCTGTCCAAGAAGACATCTATTTTTGTTGAGATAGAAATATACCCTACTCATTGGTATTTGGTTTATTTGGATCCTTCATTGGAACTATCTGATACTTTTATTAAGTAATCACTAAATCAATAAAGTAAATTGGTATATAAATGTTAGGTTTGAAGCCTTTTCTAATTTGATATGGGCCCATGTTTGTTTTTATGGCCCCAAAAATGGTTGTGGTGAAAGTAATTCCACTATCCATTTGAAGTTGGTTTGGTCCTGTATAAATTTTATACAAGATGAAAATGTGATCTATAATATTTGATATAATATTGGTCTAATGCGAGCTAGGTATAGTTGATTCTTGTGATGGGATTTACAATCTTTTGGGGTCTTTAGGTAGACTTCATATGTATCATTCTTTTAAGGGATTGATTTTAATTTTATTTCAGAGGCCTAATATATGATACTATAGGCGGCCCCCTATTTCATTTCACAACATCTTCACCTTATTAAAATAGATAATTTTAACTAGAATATCCAACTAGTCTATATTTTACTCATTCTCATGATCCCTCATATGGATATAAAATTTAAGGATTCTTTGTTCATGGTTTTTCTATTTCTTAGAGATGGGGTGAAGTGAAATACTCTATAATTTCCACATCCATATATGCATATGTATGATGGGGATTCAATTATTGATATCCGAATAGATTTAATTCTATTAAAGTAAGAATTTTGTAAGAATTTGTAGTGATTTAACATTATTTGGTTGTAGAGCATATAAAAATTAGTTATGTCAATCTAGAAAGAGAACACTTTTATATATAAAAAGTGACTCTAATATCCCTGATGATTTAGGTTTCTAGATTCTAACCATAGAAATGTTTAACACATAGTTTAGAAATGGTATGAAATAAACTCCTCTATTATCTAATCAAAGAATTGTTAATTATATGTAGGGATTTGATAAATAATATTTAGGATATTGTATCTTGCTAGATACCCCTATATATTTATATATGTGTGTCAACCAATTCTTAAATGTGATAAAATTAATCCACTTTTCTAGATCATAGAGTATTCTCCATTGTCCTACATGATGACTATGTTGAGGTTTTATTGGTGGTCAATAGAGAACTATATATGGTCAAACCCAATTTTGTAAGTACCTATCCTTTGGTCGGCATCATGATAAGGAGTGGATTTCCTTGTCTTGTTGATTTATTACAATGAAAAGGTTTTCCATGGTTTATGTTTGGTGTATATACCCAAAAACTCATATGTATACTACCATGACGAGGTAATCATGGTTTTTTCCACCATCTTCTTAATAAAATTAGTCATATGTCCCCCAAAATATTACATATATAGACCATACATCCTTAGTGAATAAATAATTGGGAATTGTTAAAATTTGAACTAAATTTTACCTCTTTGTCCTAATTAAAAGACCTATATTTTGGGGTTGTTATGAGAAACAATCTTGATGCATGACTGTCTAATAAATCACTTGTTGACTTTCTATTGAAATGGTGACATAAAAATGATATTGAAAATAAAATGGAGTATATAAGTGAGAATCTGTGTCATGAGCAGGTATATGAGCCTTATGATAGGTGGTTTTTGAGACATAATAGACAAAAATAGTCAATTTAGTTTTATGATCTGGTTTATAATGTCAATTCCTAGTAATAATATACTGAAAACCTTCCATTAAAGGAAATAATATATGGGAATCTTCCTCTATAATGTCTAAAGGGTGGTGGTGAAGTCTTTCATAGGTGGGAGTATAAAAATGATAATAGATATTATAATATGTTAGAATATTCCATATAGAATAATCGGTAGGGATATGAGCATACCTAAGGTAATTACCAGATCATGTTGGAGGACATCGATTTGAGTGGGAACATGGGCATGATCTTATTCCTTCAGAATATAAAATTGGATATTTTTTACATGAATCATTAACACTCCAAGGATGATTTCAAAATTAGATGATATAACATAGTTGGAAAAGGAATATGAGACCATCAATATGCCTTATCCTTTAATGAAATTTGATGATAAACCTCTTATATTTGAGAAATAAGACACGTCTCCCTATAAATAGAAACTTATTATTTTTCACAGTGATATGTTTATCCAGATATTGGAATAGGGATATGTTTCTATCCCAGTATATGGACTAGTTTCTGAGTATAAATCTAGAGATACATTATTATTTCAATAATATAATGGAATTTCCTTAATGTATGTGTATGAGTATAGGCCTTCAAATAATTATATCCGAGGATATATTAGAATATTTTATAAATTTAAGAAGGGATTTTTTCACAGTCATTTCCTCAATGTTAATGATGGGGGATATCATTTGTGGGGGTGGGGATATTTTCATCCACCATGTTTTTTGTAAAGATATGAGGGAAGTCCTAATATGGGTTAGAATGTATATGATCATAATCACTATTTTTTTTAAAATATGATAAAATGATTTAGAAATATATATGGGGATATGAGAATACTACCATTGATCTATTGTTTTCTACACTTTATGGTAACTCTTCAGTGCCTTGGTGTGAGTATCTATGTTGGAAACTAGTCTCATAGTTCCCTCAGCTGGTGACTTAGGGGAATTTTTTTGATGGAACTAGTGATGGATGTTGGTTGGATACCTTTGAAAAATATCATTAACCAATATATATAATTATTTTACCCCATGATCCACCTTCTAATGGTAAGAATGAAATTCATTATCCCACTCTATGGATATTCTCCCCATGCAGTTAGTAGTTGTAATGGGCGTCACTAATTTCTGAACATTACTGGATAAGAGGGGGTTGATTATGTGCATCGGTTCCTTGAATCATTTTGTCTATCCAAAATCTATGTGATTGTACCAAGGCAATGGTATTCCCTTACCCTCAAGTCATTAGTTGGGTTAAATTATTTCATTATCTGTGTTGGTTGATTTCATATATGTGGTTTTAGTATAGATTCATGACAATTACATGATATAAAATTAACTTAAATTATATTTTAATGTTATCTAAAACATCAAAGAAGAAATAAACAAGGTAACTGATTAGTACAGTGTAGTGATTATGATACAAGAATAAATAACTATAGACGATAAACAATTTATTTTTCATTCATTATATTGGACATTTCCTTTCATATAATAAAAAGAATAGACCTTCCAATAAGAACTAGATTACATTTAATGTTGGAAATATTTTAGGTAACATTCAACATGTTTTTCATCATGGGCGATGAAAAATATAATGGAATAACATGTGATCCAACCATAGTTCTCACTATTGAATAATTAATGGTGAGTTGAATTTTTTTCCTATCATATGGTAGAAAAAAAATGGCCCCCCAAAATATAACTTTTTTATTAATATTGTGTTTTACACTCTATGAAGCTATTATATTTACTACACCATTTATGATTCCATGAGTAACTCCTAATGAAACCTATATTTGTAACATGATACAATATTACATTCTCAAGGTGGGTAATTATTGGGGTTTAAAAATTAATGTCACTAAGGAACTCAAATTCTTTTAGAGGATGGGTGGTCAGGCTCATCAACCATCTTAGGTGGAATTATTTACCGCTCAAGGACTCTATTATTTTGTTCTGTTAGGTTCACGAATCCTTCCCAAGTATCAATACAGAACATGTTACCATAATAAAATGATCAGGTGATTAATCCTTGATCATATGGGATGGTGTTTTATTAATTTATCAATCCATATGTAGCACAGGTTCTCTATCTATTTACCATTATTTATTAACAATCGGGGACATATTATTTCAAAACACCATATAGACATTAACTCTAGTGTCAACTTCCATACAAGAAATATGATTATTATTTTTTGGACAGGGTTGACCCTCCACGATGCTTCATACATATACTTTGATAGTTGGATTCAAAACCCTTGTAGTTCATATATGACCATCTCATACAGATTAACATCAATTTTAGTTGACATATATTTAGGAATTTCCACATTGGGAATGGATTTATGGCCATAGGAATGAATACTACAATCTATTCTATAATTGGATTCAAATTAATTGTAGTTTACATTTAGTGAATATACACCGAGGTTTCCTGTAATGGTTTATTTTAATTATCATAGTTAAATGACCATGTAAATCTATAAGATCACATGACTTCTGATCATTATGATAAATAAGTGTTATAAAGGGATCATACATGGTGTGACTTTTCATGGAACTTGTATATCAGATAAACCCTGATTGAATCTGAATAAAAACACTTTTAAGGATATGAACCCGTAGAGAGTCATTGGATATTTTTGTTTCTTGATACTTAGGAAGGTTTCGTACATATTCTGTCTACAATAGGAATCAATGAACTCTTAGTTAACATTACTTCTTACTCTGTTTAATGATTCGAAAATATGGTAGACCCAAAAGTGGTGGGTCATATATGTGATAGAAAAATGGAATATTTAGTGACTAACACTATGGTGGATGCATGTTTCACATATAAGAACCTTATTATATGGTAGAAAAATAGACTTATTTATTATTTATCCTCTGATTAATAAATATAGATGATGACCATGAATATATAATCAAATATGATTAGATGGAATAAAGGACCCTTCATGATCAAGGAACAAATAGTGTGGAATAGTTACATAACTATAGTCCATTATGAATATTATCCACATAAAGGAAATACATATCCAAATTCTTATGGTCATGGATATTAATAGTTAGATGGAACATATCTATTTATTCCTTCTGGGATATGAGGACTTTTCTGAGGGTGTTTACCTATCATGTTATTGGATAACTGTATATAAAGGTTGACAAGTCTGTGGATTTCTTCCAGACATTTCTAGGGATTTATGTCTGACAAGTAAATCATGTTTAATGTTGTTCACATTTCATGTCTATGTAAATCTACCTGACATGAAAAATGGTATTTTCATGATCAATATGAGATTTCTAGTGGTTGTCACATGATCATGAGGACACATTCTAAGGATTCTGAGGAACTCAATGAAATGTTGTGCATGTATTTTCATGAACTAGGATGACATGTTATGATTATGTAATGATATTTTATTAAAATGTCCAATAGGTGTCTCATGATCATGAAAACACGTCTAATGGACTATTTCATGAACAATGATGACATGTTCTGTGCTTATCGTGTGATCTACCCGTCATCTCCAAAGGGTGTCAAATGATCTGAATAACATTTCCATTGGTTTTCTCATGGAACGTATGACATGTCCAAATGAAAATTCATGATCTATATCACCTTTCTATAGGTATTATTATGAGTAATCAGTCATTTGATATGGGTGTCAGCTGATCTGAATGACATGTTTTAGGGTTTCCGTGTGATCAGGAATACATGTATGAATGTTAATACATGATCCATGTATAGAAAACTTGAATCAGTTGAAAAATTCCAATAAAAATTAGCATAATTAACTTTTAATGAATATTCAATAATTTTAATATTCCATCTTGTGAATGCCTAAATAATCATCATGAATCTACCTATTATTTAATCATTTGATGAATTCTACATGTGCCAGGCCCCTAGTGTGATTTTAATAAAATTATTGGTATCCTTCACGTGTTTAATGAATTGATCATGTTATATTCATTAACCTACATTGTAATCCCCTATGATAGTCCATGGTCTTTTTAGGTGGATGACTCTTGAGATCACATAGTCCAATGCTCTTGAAATTCATCTCTTACCTCTATGTGTGTTGTTTACATATCAAAGGGGTATTTTATTTGCATCCCCACCCCATATCTAGACCAAATTTAATTGTGATTTAGAATAATATCATTAGATGATATAATGGTGGGATCATTAATTGTATTAAAAAATGTATCATGCGGATCACACGACTAATCCACATAACAATGATGAAGTCACCATTTCTTCATTAGATAAATTGAAAAAACGTTACCACTCTATCACTACCATACTTCATGGAATGATATCTTTTCATGGACATTATATATGATTAATCATATGTGTCTGAGGACCTTAAAAATACTTGGACACTTGTATGGATTCCTTCACATGACCAGACATGTGTGTTCTAGGACATCATGTGAATTTCTAAAAATTTTGAGAGGCTTTACAATATCAAGATAGAATGTCATAGGGCCTTCATGACATCAGGAAAACATTTCAAATTTCCTTCTCTTGATTCACCTTGCGTGTATGAGAATCTTTGTAAAATTAGGCTTCTTGTCTATCAACCTTCACAAGATCCATGAACTGATACATGAAGCTTATATTCTCTTCACATGAATACCAACATTACTCTATTATCATAAAGATCACAACATATTAAAATTTATAACCAATTATCTATGGTTATATTGTAATTATTTATTTAGCTAGGGATTCAAATGATTAATGAGAAAAAATCCAAGAGTTATCTACTGATTATACCATCATGTTTGAGGGCCTTAATTAAATCATGTATTCATTTATAATAATTTTTATGAGATTAAGATGACATGTTAGAGGAAATTTAACATGATAAATATTTCAAGTCAAATTGACTTTCCCAAGATGAGGATAGTATATTGTTGGTCCTTCATGTGATCTAGGGACTAATCATGTGAACTCTATAATATATTGACATAAATATTTATATAACCAAAATAGAGAATTTATCATTCCATTTTAGTCCTCCTTCACAAGAACACCTTTATGATTGTGAGAATGTTTTCAATTTTAGGATACATGATAAATACGACTTTCCTATGGGGATCCTTGTGATCATGAGGGATCCTCTAATGTGGATTAATTTGTTCAGTAGAAATATAAAATTGATCATGTAATCCATCTATGTGATGTTCTTGGGTTCATGTGATCATAAGTTTTATTATTGGATATATGAATTGTGTGACCCATATGGTTAATCTATAACCATTATTTTTTCCTTCTTTCCTTTTTTGGAAAATAATACATCTGATTAGGGTGTTTCAACAACACCAAGTTTATCATTGTAAATTTTGTGGGAATAAAAATGGATGTAGATCCAAATTTTAATATTTGACATAGCACAAATCCATGTGGTTCACTATATAATCTCACCGATAACCTGAAAAATAATCATTTTCATTATATGGAAGGTAGAATTTAAAACCATTTAATTTTATACAATAGGTACCATATTCTTATTATTTATAATATATTTAAATAGTCAGGAGGAGGAATGAATGTTTTCATAAATTAACCTATTTTCATATTACCAATAACTACAGGATAGTTGGGGAGAAAAATTGATGAATTAAAGGAGTATGTATGGGATACATGAGTACATTGTTTTTTGATTATTCTAATGAATTTTTTTTTGAGTTTGTGATCTTGATGGATATGACCTTTCTTCCATATCTAGTATCATTCATCATGGTGGTCAATAAAAAAATCCCCATCATTTAAAAGACCACTTAATGACATGTATGGACTCTAAAGAGAGTGTTCAGTACACTACAATCACATCATTGTTATGATATGTTGGCAAAGAGCTACATTTGTATTCATGTGATGAGTTTCTGGGATAATGTGGCGTCAAAGATGAACGTTCAATAGACTCAATGATGGAGGAGAATTTAATTTCTCATCATCGCCATAATTTTATTTCATGATCATAATATTCATTATATTATCATTTTATTACCCAAATTTTACCCTATAATTATCTCATTGTATGGAACCCATGACTTCTTAGACCAAGAATTGGTTTATGTAATTCTAGCCGGGTTAGGGGGAAGAGGTGTTTCGTAAGCTACTGAGTAAGATGGAGGAAACATTAGTGATGAATTTAACAAATCATAGGATCAGTTATACGTTATATTTTAGTCCTATTGTGTTTGTTTATGATATTTGATGATGTTTTAGGAATTTTTAGTAGCTAATAGGTTGTTCAATCTATGACATCATTAATAGAATTACACTACACCTAACATTGAGTTTTAAGCTTTAGTCTACAGTCTAAAGGATTTGGAATATTATCTATTTGAAGATATGGAATTTATCTCTGTAGACAACAATATACTCGACTAAATTTACTCATAATGATATATTTTTTTTATAAAATTATATGGGTTGATAAATTCTAGGTGTTCAACATAGATATTTCTTATACACTATGTAGGGGTAACATATTTGCTGATGCCCTTTATAGGGTAATGTATGATACCAAGGATCACAGATTAAATACTTTAATAGAAGAGTACTTTCTAATGTGTTTTTTGTTTTATTGTGGATATATGAGAATAGGTAATGAGATGTAGATATATGTGTGACTTTTTCTATCACAATAGATTTATTAGACCATGTAATGGCTACGTAGGAGCATTGTCCCCAATGCGAGGTGATGATATATGGATGAAGGGGGGTGATCTATTTCCAAGATGGTTCTTATATGATAATGAAATAACATTTTTTGGTTGTGGGATTTTAGATTCTTCTCCCACTAGGTAAGACCTTCTATGAGACTACCATGAGACGCATAATATTGAGATTATTTAGTTGAAAAAGATATAGCACTACTCTAGAATAAATTTTTGATGCAAATGAATGAAGATATATATTGTTGGGTTTCTATATCAAGGAATTACCATCCCAAGAAAAATGTATACAAGAATATATATTGGTGGTTTACAATAGTCACGTGTATATACCCTATGCATTTGTGAAGGTGTAATTTAAATTTTTTAGGGTTAATAAGGACTTTAAGGTATTGTGATGTTCTTTGGGTGATATTTGACCAACATGATAAAGTGAAAAATTTCTTTTTGATATAGGAATCCTTTCTAATAAATTATTTTTGAAATATAATTGTCATTAAGAAAATATTCCAATATATAGTTTCATTTTATCATTATATCATATAGAGATCAACATTTCATTTAATTGTTTTTGTAGGGATTGAAAAGTATTTATATACTCAATTGAGATTGATATTTGTATATCCCAGTAGACTAATATACTGTCTTAGATCAGGATCAGAATTCTTTAGGATATTATTTGATCTTTCATCTCATACATTCTATCATCATGGTATGTGCATATATTCTATGTAATATTTTATAATAATAATAGTTAAGATGATTTTATCTCGATTGAATAGTTAGTGGATATTTATATTCAATAATGTCTCTCACCCTTATGATAGCATGAGGTGGGTGAGATAGTTGTTGTGGGGTCGAGAATGGTGAATGAGTTTTTAGGTAGAATTTATTTTATTTGGAAGCATTTATTTTCCAATACAAGTACAAATGGATCACATTAAAACAATAGTGGTATACATTTGGAGTTTATTATGGTAGAATGGGTTTTATTATAGTTGAATCCATCGTTTGGGAATCAACATATTTGAAATTTTGGAAATATAGTACCATGATGTGTTTAACCATATGAAAATATTAAGAACGGAAAATTTCATTATTTTCAGGTCTTCCATAAAATTACTAAGGCATTCCTGATGTGTTATATATATCACTTCACTAGATATACTTCCACAATTTGTTCTATTATATTTACTATGATGATTGTTTGGTTTTTATGCATTTTATGAATAATTGTAAGTCTGTATAGTCAATCATGCTTATAAATTTTAAGGGGGAAAGAAATTTAATTTCTTAGAATATTTTATAGGATTTTCCAAGACCCACAATAGACATAGTATTGGGAGTTTTATATTTTTGATTACTGGCTTGACTTGTTCGGTATAGATGATTAAAGAAACATTAAAAGGATGGAAAACCCTTATAAAAGGATGTATTAATTCAAGGTTCATTTTTCATGTTTTGTAGACCATGTATCCTTAGTATTATTTTGATGATATTTATTTTAACATGTTTCATATATTGTTGGTATATTCGAGTATGTTTTGATGGTGTATGAAAATATAAATGGTAGATTTTGATGTTTCTGTTCAAAACAGAGAACACAACATAGTAGATGAAGACCATTTATCCTTAGAGTGCATCAATGTAAATCAGGAAAAATGAAAAAAATGTATTTCCATGGAGTGTTTTTCATGAATGTTTTTGGTTTTCCACATCATTGGAGTCCTCACAATGAATTTTTTGGAGGATGTGTTGAGTAAATCTGATATGGTCCATATAGAGACAATGTGGGGTTGGTCGTATTTGGGTGTTGTGTTGAAGAACACCTCAGCTATGAACAAGTCTTGGTGTAGGGGGTAATGATGTTTGTGATACGTTAAAGGACCAAAAATCATATTTATTTCATCTGATATCAATCGATGATCTACATTTGGTTATCGAATTATGTTTCAACATAATTAGGGGATGTATAATGGAATTCTGATGCATCTTACATCATTTAATTTTCTAGATTATCCTCCCCTTTATGATATCATATATATTTGTTGTGTTGCTGCATGAAGTTTTTATAGGTGATTTTATCTTAATAAGATACTTTATTTTTTACTTTTTTGCAATGGTATTTCGTTATAATTGGTTGATCTAATGTTTTGGTTCAATGACCATTTCCAAGGATTCTGGTCTAGGATGAACTAGGGGGAACCTCTTGGTGATTCATTCTTGTTTTGGATGAATTATTCTATAATATTGAGAAATAATTTAATGATTATTTTTGTATTATACATTGGTACCTTGAATAGTTTAGAATGGTAATTTCCATTGAAGAAATGAAAACAACATAGCTCTATTATAAATGGCATTCTATAAATTTTGAAAATTAATAACATAGTTATTATGTTGCAGATGCTTCATTGGTGAAACTATTTACATTGGTACATGATGTTATTCTCTTTAAATACATATTATTGAAATATTATGTGACCATTTAGATTAATCTTAGGGTCTTGGGTGTGCTATATAATTGGCTGACTACCTTTTAGGACATTCATGATCTGATTTATATGATCTTTAGGTATCATGTAGATAGCGCATATGGATTCATATATGGTGTATAAACGATTGATATTTTATGTTATAAACCCATGCTTCATATATGTTTCAAGTATTTTTGTGGGTTAAAATTTATACCCATATATTATATGTCTTTTTATAAATGTCAATACCATATATAACCCATTACTGGATTGGATTTCATGTAGGTGTGTATGTGTAGCATCATGAGGACTATTAATTTAATTCCATATTATTAATTTCTATTATATATTTTTTTAATTATATTTTAGATCATAAGAAAACATTACTTATGGTATTAGTCTTAACATGTGGATCAGTATTTGTTTGGTGGACCCTTTTAGGTGAGCTTGATTATGTAGAAATGTCAATAAGAAGGGGATTTTTGATGGTATGTGTCAGATCACGGACAAGGGAGTAACCCCTTTAGGTTTCTAAACATATTTCAACCAAAGGATGATGTGGTATATTCTCATGTCATGTTGACATAAATATCATAATTCATAAAACATATTTTTTGGGAATTGTAATTATCTAAGAAATACAAACACCATTCAGATGAAGCATTTGGTCTTCATATTTTTGACATCCATCCGGGTGGGGCACAAAACAGTTCTTAAAAAAGGTACATAGAAACAACATTAATAGTCATGTGGTTCCATATGATGTTTGAACTAATAGAACATATGTTTATGTCTCGTTATTACCATTGACTTCCTTACTATCAGCATTGAAAACATGATTGGATAGAATCATGTCATCATTGTTAGCATATAATGACTAGAGAAAATGTGGATATATTATTACTTGATCATTATAATTTTATCATGTTGTATTCTTTTATTCTTAAGAACTATAGTTATTTATTTAATTGAGGTGTCCTAATGGTTTTATACTCAACCAATATATTTGAATCTTGACGCACATTGATACATCATTATTTGGGATGTGTGTAACGACCCAGACCTGAATATCCTATCAAACAGTGCTAAACAGGGCTGGTTTTACTACATTAGGTGCAAAATCCCAAAATCCTAAGGATACTGACTAGAAGTGATGGTATGGTAGGTATAGTGGGGAGGTTATAACCTATCGAAGGAATAAGGAAATAGGGGTACAAGTTTGAGAAATGATAAATGTCATGCAGTAGAAGTAAATAAGTCACCAGACTTGAACTAGACCCACATAGCGGAAGCATATCCAATATCAACAAATAGTGGGAGATTGAAATAAATAACAACCATAGAATGTAATCACAGCATCATGCTAATCACTTTTAACTACTAATGATCAACAAACATACAATGAAAAGAGGTCATACATATACGTATGTAAAGGTGAAAATGACTAACCAATTGTCGCTACAAGAAAAGTTAGCATGATGATAAAGGAAGGAAAGAAAAACAAAATAAAATCCATATAAGAAAGACCTCAAGGACCATACCATCTCCGTGTAATTGATAATGCAGTGCAACTCCTAAAGCTGACCTCTTTCTGGAATTTATATCCATAAAGATTGCACGTGTCCTGAAGGGCCTATGTAGGATTTCAGACAGATCTCAGTAGGATACCACCCAATGGTGCATACCTAATATATGTGTTTTAATCATACATGCATTTATAAGGAATACAGTAAATAGTAAGATGAACACAACCAAAAATAAACCGCACTGGTGCTTAGTAGCTACCATGGATTGTCACATACATCTGCCAATGCTCGGATCACTGTCATAAAACCCGTCCCCATGTGCCCGCTGACACTGCGTGTCCTAAGATCGGACATCCCGAAGGCAAACCCAAGAAATAGAAACTTGGAGGAACAATGATGTCTACCCTAAAATATTGTTTTTGGAGGGACAACGATGTCTGTCCACAAATAATGGTGAGGCTCTACCCTAATACCGATAGTCTAAAAACTATCCCCTGAAGGCTCCTCACCTTCCACATGGCCTTCTACGACCAGCACACCTAACCAATAGTACCTAAACCGCAACTAATGGGGGACCCTTCCCACACAAGTGGTCAAAGAAGCCTCATCACATTGTCTCTCTATATGCACACTACTCAAAGTTCTGGTAAAATGGTAATCACCAGAATAGTACCCAAGCCAGAACACCATTGACACATCGTGCCCCTACTACAATGCCACTCAAGTCCGACGGCCTCTCCATCCAAGTAAATTGGGCCATTTCCAACTTGACAGATACCTTTCCTCATGCCAACGTTCATGATGCCCAACCCCATGGTTAGAACCAACCAATGTAACTGAGTCAAACCCAACATGAGATTAACAACACTCAACAATATCTGGGCCATGCCCAACACAACATAAATGGTTCCATCATATCCAATGAAACATTTCCCAAATATAATCAAATGAAATACTTAAACAAGAAGGAAAAACTGAATAGTTGAATTACACTAGCCAGGTGGTGTCCCATACCTGCACTATAGTCTTTGAAACCTCGACCGACTCATATCAAAGTTTAATAAACTAAACTCAATAGTTTTAATAAATAGAAATAAATTAAAACCATTTTGGCATCCCCCAACCAAAATTCCCAGATGAGGAAAGACCACTAGCCTGACCCTGCACAAGAAAAATCGGTAACATGGCATACCTAAAGGGATCCCATAGTTCAAATAAATATCAAACATGAAATAGTAGGTAAAACAGGGTCATGCTCAAAATACCCAAAAGATCCAAATTCAGCACCACCCAAAAGACTTAAAAAACACAAAAAGATGTATTCATCTCATACCATATACAAGTACGATGATACAACTCTGATAACAGCCTCCAATTAAATTTAAAACGCGGTAGATCTACAAAAGAGTCAAAACCTATCAGGACCCTATAACTCATATTAGATTAGAAAACATGATGAAAGACCAAAGAGGAATTAAGGCCTTACCATGGGGGTTCCAATAGATCAAACAGTGTTCGAATATGACTTCGTATGAAGAGACATGAAGGATTTGATGTCCTGCACAGCTATTTCCATCTATCGAATGAATCCCACTGCCCATGCCTCAATACTAGGCTACTTTTTATTTTAACAAAAAATAAAAAATAAATGGCGTCTACTTAGGAATACACACCCTGTATCATTTTACTATTCATATGATTGCTAATATTTCTCCAAGGATTGGCTGATTGACTACATGGTGTATACATTATGGATACGAAGCATTTACTTCTCTACCTGCCTGACATCCCAAACACGCCATGTATATCCCCATACACAGCCGCTCTAGACGACATGCACAAATAGTACACCACGTGAACTTTCTAAAAAAAGTCTTCCCATCCCATAGGCCGACACAACAAGTATGGCCTCCACACGGTCAAGGGTACATGATGTGTTGAGAAACACTACAAGCTGTGTAGTTGGAAATTCATTCACGGTCCACACATGACATGTACTCGGTGAGCACATGGCCGGTACGTGCATAACCCATTCACAACGTGTACTTTAGAGTACTTGTCATGTAGTCTATAAATTTATAGATCGTCTCAAATTTTCTATTTTTTTAGAAAAATAATTCAAAATTCAACGATGGTCAGGATTTTGTCCCTTTCTAAAAACCCGGATTCATACAATTTTCCACCCTTAACATTGCTCGTCCCTGACCTATCAAATGAAACCCATAGATGGCACCAAACTTGCCACCCCGATCAATGTAACCAAGAATCTCCATGTCTCAAAGTTTCTGGTTAAATTCCTCAAGGGGCTCCCAATCTTAGGAATTGACTCACTCGGTCTCAAACCTATAAAGAAACAATAATGAAAGGGTTCACCTACCGGTTTCTCGACTCATGGCCCACTCGTTACGCATCGTCACTCCTACGCCTCGTTGGTTCTCCTAGTCATTTCTGATAACCAACGTATCCCACACAACATCAGTGTCTTCCTTCACAAGGTCCTTCATTTTATAGATTCTATAAACAATCCTTGTGCCTATAACCTCAATGTGACATGCATCCTCGACGCCCTAATGCCCACAAATCCTCAAGAAACCTGCATCCTTGATGCCCCTATTCCACAAATCTCTCTCTCTCTCTCTCTCACACACACACATATATATATATATATATCCCACACTTGATATGGTGTCAATACCATTGACCAACATATAGTCAGTCCACATGAAGGTTGTGCACCTTATGCACTCAAAACAGACATGCCTCAATAGGTCTTTCCAAAAGAAAACAAAAACGTCATGGTGAAACTCATGGTGTACCTCTATCCGTCGTCATCTCACTAGCATGCTCATCCCTTTGAAGCTCCATGGCATGCCCCAAGCCTGATGTATGGCTACCTGATGTCTGACCTCCATACGGTGCTTCTCTAGTCACTGGCCAATTACCACTCAGCTAGGTCACGCTGTCTCTATCATGTTTGTTGTGTGCTACGGAAACACATCTACCATCTCCTGGTACCCAAACTGAACTACCTCAATATGAAACTTTCTATTTTGGTCCCTGCCTGCCGGCTGTCTATTTAGGCTGCCTACAGAACCTCTCCAGATGACAGACCTTTCTACTTTGTTGGAACTCCTTTGGAGTCCTATCACACTGTGTCTGAACATGTCCTAGCTATCCACAATGAATGAAAGCCACTAAATAACAACTATGAGGTCTTCTAGAAGATTTTTTTGCCTGACTTCCATACTGGAACTCATCCCTTACTCACTTCCTACAATCTAAACCATAACATAATGCTACCACCTAGCCAACATGGGGCATATCCCTCTGGTTTCCGTCCACTATAAGCTCTTGATTTACCGCCACAAAGAATGAATCCAACCTAAAGATATTTATTGGGATCCAAATGACATGTCGTAAGACATCCTCAATGTGTCTCACCCTTTCTGTGTCATCGCTAAACATACCAGGTGCAATGAGAGACAACTCAGTGAACGTAGATGCATAGTCCATGACGGATATGTCTCCCTACTGAAGGCTCAATAACTCCCGAGCTCTCTCTGTCCTCACTATCTCTAGGTAAAAGTTCATGAAAAACCAATACTTTAATTCCCTCCATGATAGTCCCTCTTTCCTACGAGTATGAACCTGCACATCCCACCATGGCTTTGCTGGTCCTCACAGCATGTACGATGCCAGCTTGACCCTCCACCCAGCAAGTGTCTCGATCTTCTCGAAGATCATCTTCATTCTCTCTATATAGTTCTCAGCCACCTGTGGACCACCCTAACCCTAAAAAATCATACGGTGCTACGATTGGATCTCCCACGTCAAATATTCCATAGATGGGTATGTACTCTGCGCACGTCTCTCAATCCCCTAAAAGACACGTACAATGCTAGCTTAGAGCTGCTCGTTGAGCCATTGTCTAAATGCTACCAAACACTACTATTGTTCTGCTTACACTGGATCCTGGTCTTGTTCCTATCCCTGAGCTTGTACCTGTGGCTCATGCACTTCCTGCACCGAGTCCTAAACCAAACCATGCTCCTATGGCACAGTTCCATCGCATTCCAGATGCTCCATATGAGTCGACTAAATGGAACCCACTTAATACAACAATTGGTCAGCACACCCATATATATATATATAACAATATATATTCAACATAGATACAGAAATAAATTAAGAGGTAGCCTAAATCAAATACCCTTACACTCCCATATTGCTACCCATGCCCATGGAATCCCAACCTCATGGCCTCTTTACCCGCCCTCATCAAATCCAAGTATCAAAAGTACCTTGATCATTTCCTGTTCAGACAACCAACATTACCTCAAATTGACGACTAAGTCTTCAAATAATGGTGATCAAAATCACATCAACCTTATTACTTGCATGCTAATTCAGGAGACATACCCAAATTCCCTACCACATGCAATTATACAAATATATAAATCATGGAAAACACATTGCAATCAATAAGAATATCTATCATGAATTTCACTTATTCGCATTTCAAATCATAAAAATCATGGAAATCTAATATTATTCAGAAGTCATTATCACTTCACAAAGCAGTCATGTAGTTATGAAATTGAAATAACCTAAAAATGTGCTTATCAAATTCAAAACAAACAGCCTTTACATACCGGGCCATCGTCAAATTTTTCTATACTGCACCGGGTGGGGGTCACATATCAAAATCAATAACATAACACACCAAGTGATCCATCGAGGTTGAAATCATATAAACTATAATCTAAAAAAAAATCAAACACTAATTCCCAACCATGGAATCTTTGTCCATCCCTTCTACCTGGGGATGCAGGAACCCAACCACAAGCTAGAAACACAGTTTCAGTCACAACCTATCTCCAGTCTAATATATCCAATATAGCGAAACTAGAAGAAATAAAAATATATGTCTAAATCTCATAAGTATCCAGAAAAATACTACTAATAAATCCCAATCAAGAACTCCTATGATACCACTTTGTAATTACCAGGACCCGAATTGCCACCCGAACAGTGCTAAATGGGTTGGGTGTTATAGCATTAGGCACACCTCCCCGAACACCAAAGGATGCCATCATGTAGCAGGGGTCTGATAGGTATATTGGGGAGGCTATACCCATTCGTAGGAAGAATGAAATGGTGGTTCTTGACTGAGCAATGAAAAATGGAATGAAGCTGATGTAAACAAATCATTACACATGAATCAGACCAGTAGAGCAGAAGAATATCCAATATAAATAAATAGCAGAAGAATGATATAAAAAAAGAAGTGAAAAGTAATCAAAACAGAATGCTGATCACATGAAACTACTATTTAACAACAAACATACATCAAATGTAGGTCATACATATACATATACAACAGGGGAAATGGCTGACCAACTACAGCTACAAGACAAGTAAGTATGTTGATACATGAAATAAAGCCAAAAAAACTCTTGCTAGGCAGGACCACAAAGTCCATACCATCTCTATATAATAGCTAATTCTGTCCAGCTCATGATGTTGACCTCTTTCATGAATGTAAATCTAGAAAGTCTCACTACTGGAAAAACATCCTATACCCACGGTTCAAAACCATGGGTATAGCCCCCAAAACCGTGGGTATAGTCTATACCCACAGTTTTGGGAACCGTGGGCTGGAACGACGTTGGGATAGGCCCCCAGCCTATACCCACAGTTTTCCAAAACCGTGGGTATAGGTGTCCTCCCACCTTGTCACCGAAACATATCCAATTGTCATGGTGTCAATGGCTTTTACCCACAATTTTAAAAACCGTGGGTATAGGTCCTAAAATAATGCAGGCGCCGAGTTTCGATCTCGCAACCACTTCGCTGCAAACACCGTGTCTAACCACTACCCTAACATCACCTATATGTATATATATATATATATATTTATTTATTTATTTAGTTAAATATATTTATTAAAACTGTGGGTAGAGAGGGAATAACCGTGGGTATAGGGTTCCCGCCAAAAAAAATTTCATTCCCGCGGAAAATAAAATTTCCCACGCTCACAAAAGTGACCTATACCTACGGTTTGTCATAACCGTGGGTATAGGAATTTTATCCCAGACCTATCCCCATAGTTTTCAACAAAACTTTGGGGATAGGTACCCCTATAACCACGGTTTTGAGAAACCGTTGGTATAGGTCACTTTTCAGGACCTATCCCCACGGTTTGGGAAAACTGTGGGGATAGGCCCCCCTATACCCACAGTTTTGGAAAACTGTGGGTATCGGTCTTCAATAAACACCTATACCCACGGTTTTCCAAAACCGTGGGTATGGGGTGGGGGGGGGGGGGGTCTATCCCCACGGTTTTGGAGAAAACCGTGGGGATAGGTCCATTTTCCAGTAGTGTCTGCACGTGCATCGATGGTCACGTAAAAGTTGTGAGACGAATATCAATAGGATACCACCCACTGGTGCATACCTAATATTTGTTTTTTTAAGTAAACATGCATTTATAAGGAAAAAATTAAATAGTAAAATGTGCACAACCAAACATAAACTCAAATACTGCTCAGTAGACACCATGGAGTGTCACCTTCTTTGGCTAATTCCAGAATCTCCGTCATATAACCCGGCACCATGTTCCCCCGGACACCATGTGTCTCAAGTACTGACGTCCTGAAGACTCACCCAAGAAATAGTAACTTGGAGGAACAATCATATCTACACTCAAATAATTTATTTAGAGGAACAATGGTGTCTACCCTCAAATAATGGTGAGTGTTTTCCCCTACATGATAGTGTCAATACTATCCCCAGAATTCTCTTCACCTTCCACTTGACTACCTACGACAAGAACCCCCAACCAATAGTACCTAAACTGCAACTAATGGTTTCCTCTACCCACATGAGTGGTCAAAACCACATCATCAGAGAGTCTCTCTATTTGCGCACTACTCAATGTTCTGGATGAGTGGTAATCACTAAATTAATACCCAAGCCATAACACCTCTGACACCTCTTTCCCCTGTGACCATGCCCCTCAAGTCGGATGGCCTCCCCATCAAAGTAAATCAGCCCATGCCCAACCTAACAATCACTCTTCCATAGGCCGATGCCCATGACTCCCAATAACATGGTCAGAACCACCAATTGTGAAATGAGTCAAACCCAACCTGATATTAGCTTCACTCAAAAATATCTGAGCCATTCCCAAAACAACTTAAAAGATTCTTTCATATGAAGTGACACATTTTCCTAATATAAGAAAATGGAATACTTAAACATGACAGTCAAACTAAACACCTGAATATAACTAGAAAGGTGTTGTCCCATACAAGCAATATGGTCTTTGAATCCTCAAACAAGTCATATCTTGGTTTAATAAACAAAACTCAATAGATTTATCGTATAAAAATCACTTGTAACCATTTTGGAATCCACTGGCCAAAATGCCCCATTGAGCAATGACAACTCGCCCGACCCTCCTCATGAAAAATGAGTAACATGGCAGACCCAGAGGTATCCCATAGTCAAATAAAAATTTAACAGACAATAGAAGGTAAAATAGGGTCATGCTCAAAATACTAGAAAAATCCTCAAAGGCCGCGCCACCCAAAATAATGCAGAAACCCAGAAAGGGGAATGCAGCAGATACCTTATACTAGTATGATGATACTCCTGAAATAAAGGCCTCTAATTAAGTATAAAACATGGTAGATCTACAAAAAAAATCAAATCCTCCCAAACCCCTAACACTCAACTTAGAATAAAAATCAATAAGAATGACCCAAGGTGAATTAATGCCTTACCAAGGGGTTCCATAGGATCAAACTATGTTGGATTCCAAATTCTACTGAAGAAAAAAGATGGAAATGATGTCCCAGCTGGCTATTTGTGTCTTCCGGACAAAACCCATAGCCCCTACATCAAAACATTGCAACTGCCCATTTTTACGAAAAAAATAAAATACCCGGGGTGTATATAAGATTACACACCATGTATCATATTACTATTCATATGACGACTAATATTTTGCTGAGGACATGCTGACGAACTACAACACATGTACCTAGGTGGTAGACAGTGTTTACTTCTCTACCTGACTGAAATCCCCAACATGCCATGTATATCCCCATATATGGCCCCTCTACATGGCATGTGCAAATTGTACACGACGTGCACTTTCTAAAAACATTCAACCCAACCCACATGCCTACATGCCATGTATGGACTCCAAACAGTCAGGGATACATGGTGTGATGAGAAACACTACATACCATGTAATTGAAAATTCCTATATGGTCACCAAACGACATTTACTCGGAGACCACACGACTGATTTGAGCCTAACACATACACAACACGTACTTTAGAGTACACAGCGTGTACTATGGAAATTCCCATAACTTCCCAGATTTTCCCAGTTTCAATGAAAGAATTCAAATTTCAAACAGGGTCCTGATTTTTACCCGTTATAAAAACCCAAGTTCTTACAATGTGTTCTAGGGAAATACCCCAACCACAAAGATCATGGAAATGAACATGGAGTTCAAAGGTGTCAATGGGACAAACGCCGGTGTGATTCCATAATGTTTATTTATTTACATGTATTTGTAATTTGAATTTAAAAATCCTACTTTGGGGTTCATGAGATTATTATTATATATGACTTATGATATAGTAATTTTCATTTTATATATCATTTCTTATTTATTCGACTATATTATTAGAGTAGAATTGTTTAATTATCATTATTGATACTATGTGTATAATCTACCCAATGATGACATTAAGAACCTCACTATTTGCAAGAAAAATCTTGACTACTGGGACACATCTATTATAAGTACCCGACCTTAAACATTACATAATCATGAATTAAATGAATAATTCACATTTAGGATCTTTTGAGGTTTAGTGTTTTAGAGAATTAGGCCATAACTATTACGTCTCAAAAGTTACAAAGTAGACACTTCTACCCATTTTCCAATTTTTTCAAAAAATAAAAACTCTTTGAAATAGTCAGGTCTAGTGACAGGTATTAGATAGAAATACTTTTCCTTGATCCCATCTTTGACCCTATTCCACTTTATGTCCTGTGAAAAAAATATCAAAAACATGGGATGACTATAAAATGCTCAGTATGGGATACACAATGAAGGAAAACTATTAGTTTCCAAAAACAAAAAATAATTAATTAATACTTTATCATAATTAATACTTTTGACCTTTACAAAGTAGTAAATAATCTTCACTGAATAAAAGCTCATTGCTTACCATTTTGTAACCAAAAGATCAGCATAAAACCCATATTATGGACACATAACATATAAAGGTAACTTGGGACATAGACATACTTAAATAAAATAACCATACAGTCGACTTCCACACATATCACTAAATGGAATTTCCATATGACCAACTTCCATACCCAATGCATTGGAGGATATAACGTAACCACCCAATCTAGTTTTCATGGCACCAACTGTCACTTGGTTTATCACGTAACCACACGTCAAATGTCCAAGTTCCATTATAAAATCACAACACATACAAAAATATAAAGGAAATAACAAATATCAACATTTTCATCACAATATATTGACATATCAAATCTATTATCAAAACAATTTTCAATAACAAAATACATAAAAGAGTATGTGGTATTTATTTTCCATTTAAAAACATTTCGACTTATTAAGGAAGCCGAAGATCAAATAACAATCATGGTGGTAGGAAGGTCGTTGTCACCACGTATGTAAAAATAGAAACATAATTTTTTTCATTTAGTAAAATGCTTTGTAGAGAAAAGATTCCGTTTTAATAAAAGTAAAAGTAAAATGGATTTATACAACGTATAAAATAATTTTGTGTATAAAACAAAATATGACTCAATGAAAAGAGATTGAGACGAAGTCCCTTACAAATATCATTATGCAAATAAAATAATTATATTATGTGTGTTCAATATAAACACAAATAAAAAAGTATAAATACATAAAAATTCAGTTCGCACATAATGAAGGAATGACATAAACAAGAATGTAAGATCAACCTAAAGAATGGAAATTGGGTTAAGAAGTTCCCTTACCTCATGTCCGACTTGACTGGATCGTTCTTTAATCTCCAAAATAATAAACTAAAGTTAAATTATACTTTCTTAATAACCTTTTTAAAGTTTATTATTCCTTTTATATAACTTATTTCCATGGTATAAGCATTATGTAATCATTTAAGCTAATAATGTTCGTTTTGTCGATATTTGGTACTTAAGTCAAAAATGGACTTCTTACAACTAGATGTTGTTCATGTGGTCAAAGGTTCATTATATCCAGAATTATATTCATCATTTGGATATCATATATATCATATATATCCATCATATACATGTATTTATAATATTACATAACATTTATAGGTAAGAAATGAAATGCACCATTCATGGAGACGGTAAGCCGTATGTACGCATGAACACTACATTCATTTCTATTTCATATTTAATGGAATGAAATCAAAATTATATAAAGGTACATTATAAATACAGTATAATATCATATATAATATTATTAACTAAATCCTTTATACGTCCCACATATGTAATTAACAATTCAAATTACTTTGAGGGGGTAGTAGTCCGCACTTCCAAAAATGAAATTATCGCGTTTATCCATTAAGGAAACCGTAAAGGTATGCCATAAATGAATCATACAGACCCATAAAGAAAACATAAACATAATATATATCATATATGAATACAGTGACATCTTAATGGCCACCATTATAGGTGTTAGGAGATAATTGAACAATCATCATTCCATGAGGTAGTAGTTCGCCGTCCATAGAAACATTATATTCTTCACCCATTATATGGAGGTGTGTGTAATTTTATCTCGATTAATTCTCATAAAAACATTTTAGAATATTTATGACACTGTTTTTGTTACAAAATAAACGAATAAAAAGAGTTTAGATGGTCGGAGAAGAAAAATAAAACAAAAGGACATAAGAGAAGACATTAACATTAAATTGTGTGACTCCCTTTGGTTTGTTCCAAATGGGTTTATTGAAGAGATTTATGCCTACGGTAAGGAATATAATATTAATAGAGGGATTTGGGGAGATTATATGAGCAGGGGTTGGATGAGAAAATTGCCTTCGAGGTGTTGGTAAGGGGTAGAGGTGAGGGGCCTTCTATAAGTGGGAGGAGAGGCGCTCATGGAAGGTCATGAAATGTTACATTATTATGAAATGATTTTCGTATTTTAAAGGTCCAACAAAAATATATTTCTAGGATATGGTGATAAAGGTTCTAAATCCACCCATCCAATTGGGTTTTGACAAGTTTGAGTCATATATTTTACCTTATCGTTTCATTTTATTTAAATCGTTCAATAAGGAGGTAATCACTTCATCATCATGGTGTCATTAATAAATAAATTTAATTAATGTCTAAAAATTATAAAACAAATACCATGATGTAGTAAGACATTTTCGCTTTCCAATGACTATTTATAGTCTATGATATCAATTACAGTAACAAATCTAAAATTGTTTTACATGGTTGATACATACATTTGTTATACTTTCCTTTAAATAAAGTATAATAAAAGGTCACTATCACTCTAAATTGATTTCATGGGGTCCCAAAGTTTGGAAAAAGGAATCCCATGGTCAATGATGACTCAAAAAATGATATGGACATATGTTGGGGTCATTTGATATTATTCTGATATTATTTTATTACCCTTAACTACCTGATTACTAATTAATCCCGATAATTAAAGATAAATGTCATCGTTACTATTCATAATGTCCAAAAACAAAAGAATATTAATTACATAATTTGGACCTTCTGAATCCAAATGTGGAATCCATTTAACCAAATTACAATCACATAAATTTCAGTAATTAATTTAAAAATAATTCATTTTCTCAAAACAAAGTGTGTTTTTAAGAAACAATATCTATAAAATGATCGACAATTGTTTATGTCTAATTTCAAGGTAAAATTAATTATAATTACCACAATTGGATTAAATGGTAAAAATATATTCTAATTAAACATTAATACCATTTTAAAAAATAATCTATCCATGTAATTAAATTAGTTGAAAAAGACGTTTTGATGTAATATGTAGTATTTTTCACTATTCATTTAAAAATTAACATTGTAAGAAAAATACCAAAAATTTATCGAAAATAAATTTCAATGTACCAATTCTAATGAATAAGTTTATTTTAACATATATAGATTATAACATTATCAAAAGTTAGATTTAAAAAAATCCATCAAAAGGTGGTAAAACAATCTTTCAAAAATATTAGAGTATTCTATGCTTAAGAATGGATTTATTCTCCATTTAAGCCTATAAAACACTATCTAATTCATAAATAGATATAGATATAAAAATATATTATTCATTACTTACATGGGAGGTTACATCCATCCCCCCTTTCAGAAATTGCATCCCCGCAGTTTATTTACGTATCGAATACGTGGGGGGTATTTATGCCTCGTTGCATTTTCAAATTATCATGATGCCTCTTCAACTATATGGTTTTACAAAGACCCTTTACGCGATGAATCACCTTATTCTGCAACACATTCCCCCTATGGTCAAAAATCTTGACTAGTTATTCTTCATAAGATAGATTCTCTTCCAACTGAACTACCTCTAGACTCAAAACATGAGATGGATCTTACATGTACTTCATTACCTTTGAAACATGAAAAACATTGTGTTCCTGGGATAAACTCAGAGGTAAATACACTTTGTATGAAGATAATCCTACTATCTCCAGAATTTCATATTGTCCAATGAACCTTGGGCTCGTCTTACCTTTCTTTCCAAGATGCATCACACATTTACATGGAGAAACTTTGAGAAAAACATGATCACCTACCTCAAAAGAAAGATCCTTCCTCCTGTTATCCGAATAACATTTCTGACGACTCTCAGTTGTTCTCATGTGCTTTTGAATAAACTGTACTTTTTCCACCATCTCTTCTACAAATTTTGGTCCCATCAGCTTCCATTCCCCTACTCTATCCCAAAAATCTATATTTCGACACCTCATACCATATAATGTATCAAACGGAGCCATCTGTATACTAGAATGAAAACTGTCATTATAAGAAAATTCAACCCAAGAAAGATGTTGGTCAAAACTTCCCTGGTAATCCATCGTGCAAGCACGTAAAATATCCTCCAAGGTCTTAAATTTCATTCTAACTACCCATCTGATTGCAGACGAAAAGATGTACTAAAATTTAATTAAGTACCCAATGAATTTTGAAGGCCTTTCCAAAAGTTAGAAGTAAATATGGGATCACGATCAGATTCAATAGAGATGGGAACTCCATGTAACATGACAATATCTTTAACATACAACCAATAAAGTTGATCTAGAGAGGAATTATCTCAAATTAAATGAAAAAGAGATGATTTAGTCAATCGATCAATAATAACTCAGATTGCATTATTACCTCGAGATGTCTTTGGTAATCCGACAACTATGTCTAGGGAAATATTTTCCCATTTCTATTCTGGCCCCAGTAACGACTGAAGCATCACATTACGTAACTCCACACCGCTTTAACCTGCTTCCAAGTAAAACACTTCATAGGAAAATCAACAATATCCCATTTAATTCAATCCGACCAGTAATACTCCCGCAGATATCTATTAATCTTAGTACTGCCAGGATGAACTGAAAATTGAGAACTATGAGCTTCATATAACAACTCTATCAAAAACTGTGAATCACAAGGCACACACAATCTCTTCCCAAATCTAAAAAACCATCATTATCAATGTTATATTTAGGTAACATACCCTTCTGAACCTTCTCTACCTTTTTCTACAACCCACAATCTTTCTTTTGTGCTTGTTTAATTCTATTTGATAGAGATGGTGTCACTGACACCTGAAACAAAACAAATGAACATCCTACACCATCAACTTCAATGCCATATTTCATCAAATCAAAATCCAACGTTTCTCCTTCCAAATATAGAATGGTTAATGAATCATTACTTTTTCAACTCAAAGCATCATCCACTTTATTTTCATTTCCCGGATGGTAATGAATTGTACAATCGTAATCCTTGATAAATTCCATCCATCTCCTCTGTCACATGTTCAATTATCTCTGAGTGAAAATATACTTTAAACTTTTGTGATTGGTATATATTTCAAACTTTACTCCATATAAATGATGCCTCCAATGTTTTAGAGAAAAACCAACATCAGCTAATTCCCAATCAAGTGTAGGATAATTTAACTCTTGAGTTTTCAACTGACGTAAAGCATAAGTAATTACATGATCATTACACTTAATGACACAACCAAGTCCCCTCAACGAAGCATCAATATAGATAACATACTCACCATTTTTGGAAGGAAGTGCCAAAAGTAGAGAATTCATCAATCTTCGTTTCAATTGATAAAAACAATCATCACATTATTTTTCCCAGATAAACATAAAACCTTTTCGAGTTAACATAGTCATTGGACTAGATAACCATTCAACATTCTCAACAAACTTCCAAAAATAACTGATCAAACCAAGAAAACTAAGAATCTTGGTTGTATTTGTAGGTCTTGACCATTCTTCAACAACTTTTGTTTTATAAGGATCAACAGTTATGCCATTTTTTGAAACAATGTGACCATGGAACGACATTATTTGTAACCAAAACTCACATTTGATGATGTTTCGATATAGTTTATTTTATTTTATGGTTTGCAAGTTAACCCTTAAGTGACATTCAAGCTCTTATTTACTTTTAGAAAACACCATAATATCATCAATGAAAACAACTAAAATCTTATCCAAGAACTCATGGAAAATTCTATTCATAAGATCAATGAATACAGCTGGTGCATTGGTTAACCCAAAATGTATAAGTAAAAGATCATTGCTTACACTTTATGAAATGCTCCGTATGGGATACAAAAAGAAGGAAAACTATTAGTTTTTAAAAACAACATATAAATCATGAATACTTCAGCATAAGTAATACTTTTCACCATTATGAAGTAGTAAATACTCTTCACTAAATAAAAGATAATTGCTTACCCTTTTTAACCAAAATATCACCATAAAACCCATATAAAGAACACATAATATATAAAGTTAACTTGGGACATAAACATAATAAAATGGAATAAACATATGGTCGACTTCAACACTTTTCACTAAATGGAATGACCATATGTCTGACTTCCATACCCAATGCATTGGAGGTTATAAGGTAACAACTCGTCCTGGTTTTCATGGCACCACCTGTCATTTGGTTTATCATGTAACCAATCGTCAAATGTCCATGTACCATTATAAAATCATAACACGTAGATAAATATAAAGGAAAGAAAACATTTCCACATTTCCATGACAATATATTGACATATAAAATCCATTATCAAAACCATTTTCAATATCAAAATACATAAAAGAGTATATGGTATTTATTTTCCTTTTAAAAACATTACGACTTGTTAAGGAAGCCAAAGATTAAATAATACTTGCAGCGGTGGAAAGGTCTTTTTCACCACGTACAAAAAAAAAGAAACATAAATTTTTTCCTTTTTTAAATCTTTTTGTAGATACAAGATTCCTTTTTAATAAAAGTATAATTCAAATGGGTTTATACACCATATAAAAGAATGTTTTTTATAAAAAAATATCCATCAATGAAAGGAGATTGAGACAAAGTCCCTTACAAAAATCATTTTTTAAATAAAATAGATCTATTATGTGTATTAAATATAAACACACATAAACCAAGTATAAATACATAAAAATTCATTTCTCACATAATCAAGGAATTACATAAACAAGAAAGAGAAAATCGACGCAAAGAACGAATATTGGGTTAAGAAGTTCCCTTACCTCATGTCCGACTTGACTCGATCATTCTTTAATCTCCTAAATAATACACTAAAGATAATTTATAATTGATTATGAAACTTTTGAAAGTTTATTATTCCACTTATATAATTTATTTCCATGTTATTAACATTATTTAATCATTTAGGTTAATAATGTTCGTTTTATCGATATTTGGAACTTATGTCAAAAATGGACTTCTTAAAATTACATGTTGTTCATGTGATCAAATGATAATTATATCCAGAATAATTATAATGATTTGGATATCATATATTTTATATAAATACAGAATATAATGTATTTATAATAGTACATAACATTTTGAGGTAAGAAATGAAATGCACCATTCATGGAGACGGTAAGCCATACATATGCATGAACACTACATTGATTTATATTTCATATTTAACGGAATGAAATCACAATGATATAAAGAGAAATTATAATTAAAGTATAATATAATATATAATATTATTTACTCCATCCTTTATACATCCCACATATGTCATTAAAGATTCAAATCACTTAGTGGGGGCGGTAGTCCACACATCCTAAAATGAAATTATCACATTTATCCAGTATGGAAACCATAAAGGAATGAAATAAATGAATAATACAGAAGCATAAGGAAAACATAAATATAATATATATCATATATAAATATAGTTACATCTTAATGGCCCCCATTAGAGGCAGTATGAGATAATTGAACAATTATCGTTTCGTGAGGCAGTAGTTTGCCGTCCACAGAAAGAATATGTTCTTCACCCATTATATGGAGATGTGTGTTTATATAGCTCAAATACTTCTCATAACAACATACTAGTATATTGAATATAATTGTTTTGTTACAAAACAAAGGAATAAAAAGAGTTTAGGGCGTTATAGAAGAAAAATAAAACAAAAGGATATAGGAGAAGACATTACCTTTAAATCGGGTAACTCTCCCTGGTTTGAACCAAAATGGTTTATTGATGATATTTATACCTAAGGTTAGGCTTATAGGATGAATAGATTATGTGGATAGATCATATGAGCAGTGTATTTAAGTTACAAGGGCTAGAGAGGTGTGGTTAAGGGGGTAGAGTTGGGGGCCTTTTATAAGAGGGAGGAGGGGTGCTCTTGGAAGGTAAAGAAATGTTACTTTATTAAGAAATGATTTTTGGATTTTAAAGTTCCCACAATGATATATTTAGTGGATGTGGTGATAAGGGTTATAAATACAACCATTCAATAGGTTTTTGACAAGTGTATGTCTTATATTTCACCTTATCTTTTCATTTTATTTAAATCATTCATTAATTAGGTAATCACTTGACTTTCTTGAATCGTTTAGGATGGAGCTTGGTTACAAATGATTGATCCAGTACTCAAGATACTATATTGTTTTTGAATTCCATTTTATTCTATATATGTCATGTAATTCCAACATCAATTTAAAACATGTTTTCTAGTTTTTATAGACATGACCTAAATAATCATCTTATTTACATGATTTAGTTTCTATATTTTGTGTTTACTAATATGATCTACTATTGGATTCTTATTCATTAATTTACCAGCGTATTCATCGATATAATTATTCCTCTATTTACATGTTTTTTATTTTACAATTCTACACTATATAAGGGTGGAATTATATCCAAATATATGATGTGTATTCCCTTGTTTCGAGGGACTATATTCAGCGGATGGTGTGGTGTTCTAATGGCTTTGAGTACCATTAGCTCAGTACACCTATGAGTATCACTTGATTTAGGCGATCACAAATTTTTGTTCGAGTGTCTTGTTTTATTTTTACATTTTGTTTGTGAAATATAGAATGAATATTAAAAACATGGTAGAACATGTTCATGAGTAATTTATGGGCATAACTAACCAATTCTTGGCATAAATACCAAGTACTCTGAGAATGTTAAATTATTGTTATGTAATTCTCATATTACTATTGAAACCCTTTCACTTTTGGGTGATGAATATGAGTATAGTATTTTGATATGATTTACATTTATTTTACCAAGCCCTGTTATGGAAATGATAATTTTTATATGCATCATTATAGACAATATGAACTCACATTCCATGCATATAATATTCCATATATGTTCATTTCATTAATTTCATTGATTTTCTGGCCTATGATTTTTGAGTGAGCCATGGTTGTTGTATATTATTATGCTACTAAAATATTCTATAGGGTAATTGAATTACCTATTTAATGTGTTATAATCAATGTGAATAATTTATTTATTTATAGGTTGATTATGGAATCATAAATTCATGGTTTCAACACATTATATCAATTTACCTATGGTAACTTGTGTTGGGCTATGGTTGCAATTGGGTAACTAAAAATTTGTATTTATGAGGTATATTTCCATTGATGATTTATCTTCTGTAAATAAATGAATTTATCCATCATATATTACCCTTTACAATATGAAACTAATTGTAGGTAGGATTGAATGGAATTGAATAGGTGTCACATTCAATTATAATATTTATAGGCCATTATTATCTAGGAAAGAAAATCCATTAAATCGATCCCTTATATATGTGTACATGAAATTGAAAACATTAAAGAAATTATAAAATTAAATGTTTTTTATAAATGAATAGGAAATATGTGATTGAACCTTAACCTAATGGGACCTCTGTAGAAGAATTTTTTAACACTTACCAACATCATGTCCTTTTAATTTGGTAGTTCGGTAGTACAGTGTGTAATGAGACCTTATTATTAAGTTCTACTTATAATAGTGTCTCTATATATGACTATTCTTGATTTAAGGAATGTTATTGATGTTTATAGTGCTATTTCAACATAGAATCCATTATTCATATAGAAAGATTTTGGTTATGACCACATTCCATAGATTGTGGGCCTTAATCCACCAGTCTCACAACAAAGAGATCCACTTTTGTAACCACCTTTTTATCCTAAATGGGAACTGTTGGTCATATTCAATATTTTTTAAGAAATATAACACATTCCATTATGGGTGATCCATGAAGTTAACCTACTCTTGATGATCTGAATACTGTATTCTAACAGTAGCTTCCTCTCAATTTTTTGAGGGATGTATGTCCACAGGTAATTGAGTGTTTGATAGATGTTATCTTTTTTATATTTGATCTTTTATTTTTTCCTCCCAACAAGATGGAAAATAAATAATCCTAAATGTTTCATGATTCCATCAAGAGATGGTGGGATATAACTAATCATGGCGTTCATCATGAGGGAATGTTATGGGTTGACATTCATACTACATTCTATTAGAAATTTGTTTCCCCACAAATTAGAAGAAGGGAGATCTATAGGGATCATGAACATGGATAAGGGTTATATTTCCATCATGGACTAGTCTTTATTTTTTAATACACTTAATCACTTGTCATCACTTCTAGACACTATTGATAAATCATGAGCAAGAAGTTTTAGGGATGGGTGTATGTATTCTATTCAATCTAAGGTGATTTTTTTCTCCCACCTAACTTTCCATATATCAATAGTCATTATTTTATCACTGAGTAAAATATGGATGGATCTAATAGTACTAGGAACATAGTATCATATCCTATATAGGTCAAATTTTATTCTATTAGAAGAACGTGTATCCTTGAGGTTTCACTTCAGGATATAGAGTATAGATTATCCACAATAGAATCATTGTTATTTTCCATCGGTGTAGATCGTAGGGGAATTTACGACCTTGACGTGATAAATACCATAATGAGTGTTATACCCATAGAAAAATGAGACATATTCATAGAACATATTAGAACATTCCTACTAATTAAGATGGAAAATGATCCATACTAGATCCTCATTTTGGGGTAGAATAAGTTATGTCACATAATGAAGGATGTAAGAGTAGCACTAGTAGGACATCCCAAAGAGGAGGTCATGTATTTAGTATTGAGAACTATGATTACTAGGTCCAGCTGCGTAATGGCCCAAACACCCACGATCCATCCCTTTCCAAATTCTAGGATCCTAAGGGGTCGCACCGTGTTCGGTGAGGCCGATCATCGTGACCGATCGACATGACCAATCGGTGCGACCCATCGGTGCGACCGATCGTTGCCACCAAATCGGTGCGACTGATCAGTTGGACCAATCAGTGCGGCCGACCGATCGGTGCGATTGATCGGTGTTATCTAGCCTTTTTGGGTTTTCCTTCAACACATTTTCCCGTAACACATCTATTACGCCCTTTTGACCTTCTATGGAGTTTCAAGGCCGTTTTGACCCATAATTAATATATAAAAATCCCGAGAAACATCCCTATTAAATAACAATTAATTCAGTCGTTTGTAACCACCCAACCGTGTGGGGAACCATGATCCAGATTTAATGTCGCTCAATTCTCATGTCCAGTAACAACGAGATCTTGTCTATATATCATAGAAGAAGTTCTTCTTCCCCCTTATTCCTTTTAGCCCACTTCTCTCTTCTCCATGGTGTGCCTGAAGTCCCTCCTTGTCGAGACATGTGGTGTGCCTAGGATGAAGTCTTCTTCTTGTCCTCAGAGTTCTCGATGCCCCTCCCCTACAAGTCGTGCATCCCTTTTTCCTGGTGCATGGATGACAACATCGATCTTTGATCAATCAAGTAAGGATTTTCCCCTTCATATCTCCCTTATGTGTATCATGCAGGGCGGCCATTCTTTTGTCTCTGTGGAAATTGTTGAAACCAAACTTAATGAAGATAAGAAACAGACCATTAAAAATGAAAGGGGGGTGACCTATTCTCTACTGTACTCTTTATGTTGTTATGTGTTGTGTTTTGTACGGTCCTATGCTCACTGAAAATAATGGCAATTTGTGGTCTTTCTCTACGTACTAATGAACCCCAGTTCTCTTGGATGTTTAAATAACCGTAACATGGAATTGATTAATTATGTATAATCAGTTAATTAAATTGAAAGCACCAGGATCAACCCTTTTCTATGATAACCCCAGTTAAAGCACAGTGGAATTGAAACTGTGGAGTGTGTTAAATATTTTAAATCTGAAAATACATGATGGGTCCTGCCTTGTGTTGGCAGTAGTGGTTTGGTTGTTTTCTCACACGATCCGATTGCGGGTGACTTTATGTTTTTCTTGGATGGGGGCTTAGATTTCCGTGGTGATATAGGTGGGGATGGGATCCCCTATTGTTATACATTTTCTGGTGGTGAATCTGAGGCTGTGTGGTTACTCTTCTTATATCCAAAATTGGGGTGGAATCCATTATTGTTGAGAAACCTTTGGATCCTGTATTTTAGGTAAATGGGGCTATTACTTGGGGGTTTCTTTGGTTACAGTACTTTGAGGTATCTCACTTATCCTCTTCTTGTTGTGACTTTACAAGAGAACCGGGTGTGAATGCTTAAGTTGTTGTTTGCCTGTTTTCATTCTCTGGCTTGTGGTTTTGCCTGTTAATTTCCCAGTGGTGTAGAATTCACCTAAATGGGGTTGCTTGAATATCAAAACAGGAATTGTTTAAATGGGAATTGGATTTGGGAATGAGTTGTGGCTAGGTCGTGAGTGTCGTGCTGTTATTTCATGAATGAGCAGTAACGAGAGTGTTTGTTCTTAGGTTTTGGAACCCCTAGGTTGGGATGAGTGTTTGTTACCTATACATATATATGTAGCTTTTATGTTTCTTATTCGCGCCCACCCAAGTTGAGAACTTTAGTGTTGAACCCCCCCATTTCACAGGGGAGGGTATTTTCCCAACACTCCTATGAGTGGATGGTTATTAGCTCCCTTTCTGCACCCTTTCCCAAATATCTGAAGACACATCGGGCAGACTGTGATGACTTGAAGTCCATTATTATCCCAAGAATCTTTGGGCAGGGTAGTTATGCTGGTTGACCCAGGTGTATGCGGGCAGGTTGTTTCAAAAGTGTCTTCGGGATGAGGCCTAGGTGTCTTCGGGCATGGCAGCAGTTGTTCGGACCCAGGTTTTTGCAGGTATGGGTACGCGTGGTGGTTGTGGCTCAGGTGTCAGGGGGAGGGATAGTGGTTGTGGCCCAGGTGTGTGCGGGCGGGGTTTGGTAGTGGGACTGCATTGAGGTTATGGCCCAGGTGTGTGCGAGCAGGGGTGTGGTAGTGAGACTATGATTAGAATGGCGGTATTGGTTCGATGCGTATGATGTCTTCGATATCCAGTGAGAAAGTGGTGCGGGGTGCCTAAATATCAATGTGCTATTACTATATGTTACTTGATTTTCATTATTTGGGGAGCGTGCCTTGGTGAGGTTTGCGTGGATAGCTTTTCCTTGTTTGGTTATCTCTTTTTCCATGAGAAATTAGAATGTCTCCTCACTTGTACAGAAGAGTGTTTGGTTTTCCCTACTGAGTATACTTGTATTCTCACCCTACGTATATAATACTACTTTCAGGTTTCCAGGAGGACATCAGGGATCATGCAGGACTGTACAAGCACAGACCTTTGGGGAAGTTGATGTTGTTGATTTTTCCTTTTCTTGGTAACTTTTTACCTTTGGAGTTATGTGGCATGTATCTTTTACTTTTGAACATGCATATGAGAATGGTTTACCTTCAACCATACTTTCACTTTCAGTTTTGGTGTTGTGGGATTTACTATCTTATCTCCCGATACTGTTAAAAGAAAAAGGGTAATGCCTTCCATTTAGAGTGTGATTTTATACCATTGGTGTTGGTCCCCACTTTGGGACCTATTGAAGGTGGGTTTTGGGGGTCATTATCCCTCCATCAACTTAGAGAAATAAGGGCCTGGAAATCTACTGACCCTTCCCTCCTATAGGTGAAGGCGGGTGTGGACAGAATGGTATCAAAGGAGGAGGTTTGAGAGATAGGATGGAGTCTAAAGTTAGGCACAGTGAGGATTTCATGGTATGGTAAGGCAACAGTGTCTGGTGACCTTGGTTCATGAAATGGGCCAGGGAAGACCGAATATGAAATGGGGTTTTAGGGCCCCTCATAATCCGATGCAAGGACTCTGGACCTACCAAACGTCCAAGTTTGACTACACTGATTGCATGGTAGATACCCTAGGGAAGGTACATGCATCATAATGACTTGTGTTATTGTGTTTCTGGGGTGTTTGGGGATTGAAATGAATAATAACTTTATGAAATTTTTAAGAATAATATTTTTCACTACTTGGGCTTAGGCATTCCATGTTTAACCTGCATCTATGGAACCTGGGAAACAACCACGAGTGGTGTGGGAGATCAAGGCCCAGTAAGTCGACTTGGATGATTAGTAGAGGATCGACCGAGAGGAGGAGGATGATCAGTGGCAGAAGACGCTTTGAGCCTTTCAGCAACATACCCTTGAGAAGTACGAGGGAATCACATCAGATATGGAGACGGAGAGCTGGCTCGACGAGCTAGTGATAACATTCTTCTTGCTTCGAGCTCCAATGGAGTAATGGGTTCCTCTGTCCATGAGCCAGATTTGGGTAGTAGCGCATCAGTGGTAGACCCTCTACCTGGGGGAGATGAGAGAGGCTGTGGTGGCATGCGATGATTTTGAGAAGGAGTTCCGGGCAGAATTCCTCTCTTCTACGATGAAGGCAGAGAAGAGGAAGGAGTTACTCTCCCTCTAGAAGGGGAGTATGTCAGTAAGGGAGCTGGGGATCAAGTTCAATGATCTCCTCCACTTTTCTCCAGACCTCTTTCTGGATCAAGAGTGTCGTGCAAGACATTTAGAGGAGGCACTCTGACCTTCTCTTCATTACGCTGTTACCCCCTTCACCTTGCCAACATACATAGAGGTCCAGAAGAAGGCCGATGTGGTGGACAGGATGCACACTCTATGAGGTGTATCACGAGATGGGATCTAGCTTGGATCATCCAAGGGAATGGCCGTCAGAACCAGGCCTCCAGCATCAGGGCCCTCTATGTTTCGACTGGCAGGGAGCAGGCCCCAGTAGTTCCAGTTCTGATCTCCCAGCCCCCACCCCTTTCCTTCAGGACCAGGACCTAGATGCTTCATCTATGGAAGCCATGAGAACCTTCGAAACAAGTTCCCAGATATATTTAAGTATGGTGATAGTGGGAAGGCCTAGCACCCACTTCAGCTGCAGCTTCTAGATAGGCCCTTTCACCAGCAGTAGTAGGGTCAGCGAGCTGCCGCTCCTCAAAGGGAAGATGTTGCGGGTGGAGGCTGACCTCTGGGAGCTCCTCAGGGACCTCGATCAGGGCGTGGTAGGGGAGGTGGAAGACAGCCGAGGGGCAGTGGAGCTGGGCGTGAGAAGTTTCACGCCACAATGTTAGTAGTCTCAGTAGGACCGGAGGTCGTTCGAGGTACGGTCAGTTTGTTCAGTACCCCTGCATACGCCTTGATAGATACCTGATCTTCGCACTCCTTTGTTGCACCCGGTCTGGCCTATGCCCTGGGTCTAGATGCCAAGAGACTTCCAGTGCCCTTGGTTCTAAGAACACCTGTCAGAGGTCAGACCAACTTGTTGTATGTTTTTCGTGGATGTAGACTGATGATAGGGCCACATCAGTCGGTCAGGTATCTACTACTGCTACAGATACAACCATACTATATCATCCAAGGCATTGACTGAAATTTCTCGGTTTGTGCCGTCATCGAAAGCATCCATGGAAGGGTCTTGTTCTCACACATGGGTGGCCGACGTGTTACTTTCACTGGCGAGCGTAGTGGCCAGAAGGGCATCAGGCGAGAGGTAACCCTCCTCTCCTTGTTAGCTGAGCTGTCAGTGGAGTCAATAGATGCTGAGATGGTGGATGTAACAGGGATCATCACCGAATTTATGGACGTCTTCCCTGAGGAGGTGACGACTATAACCCCTCTACGTGATATCGAGTTTGGGATGGTATTGAAGCCCGGTGCTCATCCAATTTCGATGGCTCCCTACCGAATGGCACCTTCGGAGCTACGGGAGTTACGGAATCAGATTGACGATCTGATGAAGAGGGGTAATGTTCGACCGAGTTCGTCACCTTGGGGTGCTCCAGTCTTGTTCGCAAAGAAGGCAGATGGTGTTCATAGGTTGTGCATAGACTACAAAAGGATGAATCAGGTAATTATCAAGAATCTCTACCCTCTTCCAAGGATAAACGATATTTTCGACTATCTTAAAGGGGTCGGATGGTTCTCAAAGATTGGCATGCAGTATGGGTGTCACCAGTTGAGGGTAAAATAGGGAGACACCTCGAAGATGGCCTTCAGGTGCAGATATGGGCACTTCGAGTTTGTAGTCATGCCTTTAGACGTTATGAACGCTCCGGCTGTGTTCATGGGGCTTATGAACTCCATCTTCTGGGAGTACCTGGATCGGTTTATAGTCATGTTCATCGACGACATCCTGATCTATTCATGATCAGAGGAGGACCATGCGGAGCACCTAAGGACAACTTTGGCGGTCCTACGACAGCACCATCTCTATGGGAAGTTGTCAAAATGCAAGTTATAGACGCGAGAAGTGCACTTCCATGGGCACGTAGTGTCCGAGAAGGGGGTAGCAGTGGACCCGTCGAAGGTCTAGGTGGTTGTTTCTTGGGCCACACCCAAGAACGTCGAAGAGGATCGTAGTTTCCTCGGGCTGGCAGGTTACTATCTGAGGTTCGTACCAAACTTCTCTTGAGTTGCACCACCTTTGACGGCCCTGACCAAGAAGGTCCAGGAATTTCTATGGACTGAACAATGTAAGGAAGCCTTCAGCTATCTGAAGGAGAAGTTGGATAGTGCCCCTGTGCTAAGGATACCAGAAGAAGGGGAAACATATGAGGTGTTCGGTGATGCTTCAGGGCAGGGCCTCAGATGTGTGTTAATCTAGCGACAATGGGTGATCTCTTATGGGTCTAGATAGTTACGTCCCCAGGAGCGTAACTATTCCACCCACGATCTAGAGCTTGCGGAAGTCGTGTTCTCACTAAAGTTGTGGGGGCACAACCTTGTCGGGGAGTGCTTCATGGTCTTCACCAATCACAAGAGCTTGAATTATGTATTCTCCTATAGGGAAATGGACTTACGGCAGTGAAGGTTGATTGAGTTTCTTCAGGACTATGACTTCATGATTTCCAACACTTCAGGGAAAGGAAATGTGGTGGCAGATGTCCTGAGTAGGAAGACAAAGTGGGGTGCAGCTCGGGAGTTGGCGGATACATGGAAGTTGATGGAGGAGTTGGCTGCCTTTAACATAGATGTAAGTATAGATAGTGGTAGAGGATGGATGTATCATATGACAGTACAATCTTCTTTGTTACGTCAGGTGGATGAGTCTCAATGGGGAGACTCAGAGAGTGAAGTGATGTGTGACCAGGTTAGCCAAGATGATGCTCTAGAAGGGTGGATATAGGATGGTAAGAATCAGATGCTTTTCTGTGGGAAGTTGTTCATTCCAGATGAAATGCATGATAGGGTTCATAGTGAGTTCCAAAACTCACCCCTGGGGGTGCACCCAAGAGTTTTCAAGATGTACAAAGGTCTGAAGAGATAGTTTTGGTGGCCCCGGGCAAAGCAGGCAGTGTAAGAGTTTGTGGCCAAGTTCCTAGTGTGTCAGCAAGTGAAGGCTAAACACCGTGTACTATGTGTTCTGTTGAAACCATTAGATGTCCCCGAGTGGAAGTGGGATGAAATCTCGATTGATTTTTTCATGGGACTACCCAAGGTGCAAGGAGGTTGCGACGCCATCTGGGTAGTAGTGGACCAGTAGACGAAATCAGCTCACTTTCTGGTGATCAAGGAGTCCAGTGCAGTGGACGCTCTACAACAGAGGTATGTGGACGACGTGGTGAGATTGAATGGAGCTCCAAGGTATGTAGTCTCTAACAGGGATAAACTATTTAGATCACGAGTCTTGAGGGGTTTGCTGCATGCTTTTGGCACCCATTTGCACCTTAGCACTGCCTTCAACCCCCAGACAGATGGGTAGATAGTGCGCACCATCCCAACCTTGGATGATATGCTCCTAGCATGCATTCTGGACTTCGGGGGATCATGGGTGCGACACATTCCTCTGGTAGAGTTCACCTATAATAATAACTATCACTCTTCCATTGGCATGGCTCGGTTCAAAGCCTTATATGGAAGGCCATGTCGTTCACCCATGTGCTGGACTGAGGTTGGGGAAGCAGGTGTTCATGTCCTGGAGGTGGTGTAGAACAGGACAAAGAATGTTCAGATTGTACGAGAGAAGATTAAGAAGGATTAGGACCAGAAGAAGTCATATGCAGATGATAGTAGAAGGCCCTTGGAGTTCGAGTTCGGGGACCACATGTTCTTGAAGGTCTCCCCTCGGTGAGGACAATGGTGGATTGACAGGGGAAGTATGCTCTCTACTAGGTTTGTCGGATCCTTCGAGGTGTTTCACCGGGTCGGTGAGGGGGCTTATCAGTTGGAATTTCCACCACATCTATAGAGGGTGCATGATGTCTTTTATTTGTCCTATCTTCGTTGGTATCTTCACGACGATGCACACGTTCTTGACTGGGGAGAGCTAGTTATCAAAGACGATGCAACCATCATGGAAGGGCCAGTGATGATTGATGGTCATGAGGGGAAGGTGCTCCGTGGATGAACCATCCCTTTGGATCGCTTGTTATGGAGGCATCGTGGGCTTCAGGAGAGTTCCTGGGAGAGGTAAGCGCAGATGCATGCCCATTACCCAGAGTTGTATTGAGTTTTATCCTGTTTTTTCGGTAATTGTTTGCTATGTAATGCATTACATTGTTGGCTATGGATGTGCAGTTTCCTTTTCTCTGGATGTGTGTGTTATGTTTCCTAACGAATGGGGATGGGAGGACCTAATCCCTAGTTAAGACGCATTAATGTGGATGCGCCTAAACCCATGCGGGTGAGTCAATTCCACCCAAAGCGGATAGTATCGTATCATGGAGGAAGGGAAACCCCTCTCCCACATGCCCGGATGGTTTAGTCTTTTGTTTTTCATGGATGCACTTGGAAAAGAGAAGTAGGACGTCTGTGTTTTTCATGGAGATAAGGTGTTCCTGTGTTAGAGAGGTTCACTCTTGAGATGTATCTTCCGGGGTGGTTGTTCAGACCCCCCCTTTTCTTCGGGTCTAGTTATGGATTCTCGAGGGCGAGAATAGTTTGAGAGGTATCTGATTTAATGGCCCAGACCCTCATGATCCATCCCTTTTCCAAATTCTATGATCCTAAGGGGTCACCCCTCATTTAGTGCAACCAATCGGTGCAACCCATCGGTGCAACTGATAAGTGCCACCGAATCGGCGTGACCGATCAGTGGGATCTATCTGAGAAACCGATCATTTTCATCTAGCCTTGTCGGGTTTTCCTTCTAAATGTTTTTCCTGTAATGCCACTTTTAGTCCATTTTGACCTTCTAAGGCATTTAAATGCCATATTTGACCCATAATTAATATCTAAAAATCCCGAGAAACCCGCTATTAAATAACAATTAATTCAGTCGTGTGTAACCAACCAACCGCGTGGGGAACCACAATCCATATTTAATGCCGCTCAATACTCATGTCTCGTAACAATGGGATATTATCTATATATCATAGAAAAAGTTCTTCTTCACCCTTATTCCATTTGGCCGACTTATCTCATCTCTGTGGTGCGCTTGAAGTCCCTCCTTCTCGAGACTTGTGGTGCGCCTAGGCTAAAGTCGTCTGCTTTCCCTTGGAGTTCCTGGCGCACCTCCCCTACAAGTGGCACATCCCGTGTTCTTGGAGTGTGGAGAATTACATCTATCTTTGATCAATTAAGTATGGATTTTCTCCTTTGTCTCTCCTTTATATGTACCATGCGTGGAGGGCATGGTTTTTTTCTCTGTGGAAATTGATGAAACCGAACGTAATGAAGATAATAAATGGACCATTAAAGAATGAAACAGGGTGTGATCTATGCTCTGCTGTACTCTTTATGTTTTTATGTGTTGTGAATTGAATGAGCCTATGCTCACTGAAAATCATGGTCGTTGGTGGTCTTTCTCTGCATAGTAATGAACCCCGGTGTTCCTGGATGATTGAATAACCATAACATGGAATTGGTTAATTACATATACACAGTTAAATAAATTGAAAGCACTAGGATCAAACCTTTTCAATGATAACCCCGGTTAAAGCATAGTGGAATTGAAACCATGGAGTGTGTTAAAAATTTTAAATCTAAAAATACCTACAGGGGCTTGCCTTATGTTGGTGGTAGTGGTTTGGTTGTTTTCTTCCATGGGACAATTGCGGGTGACTTTATGGTTTTCTTGGATGGGGGCATAGATTGCTGGGGAGATATGGGTGGGGATGGGAGACCCTATTGTTATTATTTCACTGGTGATGAATATGAGGTAGTGTGGTTACTCTTCTTATATCACAAATTGGGGTCGAATCCAATGATGTTGAAAGTCATTTAGATCCTTGATTTTGGGGACATGGGGCTGTGTCTCGGGGTTTTCTTTGGTTCCAGTACTTTGAGGGATCTCACTTATCCCTTTGTTGTTGTGACATTACAAGAGAACTGGGTGTGAATGTTTATGTTCTTGTTTGACTTTTTTCTTTCTCTAGCATTCAGATTTTCCTATTAATTTCCCAGTAGTGTAGAATTCACCTAAATGGGGTTACTTGAATATGAAAACAGGAATAGTTTGAATGGGAATTGGTTTGGGAAATGAGTTGTGGGTTGGTCACGAGTGTCATGATGCTCTTTCATGAGGGAGAAGTAATGAGAGTGTTTGTGCTTATGTTTTGGAACCCCTAGGTTGGGATGAGTGTTTATTACCTATACATATATCTGTAGCTTTTATGTTACTTATTCGCGCCCCATCCACGTTGAGATCATTAGTGCCGAACACCCCCATTTCATGTGGGAGACTGTTTTTCCCAACACTCCTATGAGTGGCTGGTTATTAGCTCCTTTTCTACGCCCTTTCCCGAATAGCCCAAGACTCTTCGGGCTTGATGTGATGGCCTGAAGTCCATTATTAGCCCATTAATATATGAGAAGGGAAGTTGTGCTAGTTGGACTAGGTGTATGCATGCAGGTTCTTTCCAATGTGTCATCGGGATGAGGCCCAGGTGTCTTCGGGTGTGGCATTAGTTGTTCTGACCCAGGTGTTTGCGGGTATGGTTACGCGTGGTCGTTGTGGCCTAGGTGTCTGTGGGTAGGATAGTTGTTGAGGCCCAGGTGTGTGAGGGCGGGGTTTGGCAGTGGGACTGTGTTGAGGTTTTGGCCTAAGTGTGTGCGGGCGGGGGTTTGGTACTGGGAATGTGGTGATAATGGCGGGATTGGTTCGATGCGTAGGATGTCTTCAATAACCAGTGGGAAAGTGGTGCGGGGTACCCAAATTTTGATGCTCTATTACTATATGTTACTTGATTTTCATTATTTAGGGATCATGCCTTGGTGTGTTTTGGGTGGATAGCATTTCCTTGTTGGGTGTTTGGTTATCTATTTTCCACGGGACATTAGAATGTCTCCTCACTTGTACTTGAGAGTCTTTGGATTTCCCTACTGAGTAACCTTGTATGCTCACCCGACATATATAAAACTGTTTTCAGGTTTCCAGGAGGACTTCAGGGATCGTGCGGGACCCTACTAGCTTGGAACATTCGGGCAGTTTCTGTTGTTTATTTTTCCTTTTCATGGTATCTTTTCAACATTGGAATTTTGTGGCTTGTATCTTTTTCTTCTAAACATGCATATGGGAATGGTTTACATTCAAATGTATTTTCACTTTCAGTTTTGGAGTTTTGGGATTTACTATCTTATCTCCCGATCATATAAAAAGAAATAGGGTAATTCTTTCTATTTATAGTGTGATTCTATAACCTTGGTGTTGTTCTCCACTCTACGACCTATTGAAGGTCGGTTTCGGGGGTCATTATCCCTTTTTCAACATAAATAAAGAAGGGCCTTGAAATCTGCTGACCCTTCTGTCCTTTTGGTGAAGGCGAGTCATGACAAGATGAGCATACCTTCTCAGGGTAGTCCAGCTATAACATAATGTTGTCGATCAGGTCAATTTCATTCCTAATAGCATATAACTATGGTTCATATTGTATGAATGTCTGTAGTGAGAGGAAAAAATCAAGTTTCCACAACTATTGTATATTATCTATTTGATATTGTTACTTATACTCATGGGTGAGTTGAACTTATAGAAAAATAGTGCATTATTAAAGCATACAAGGATAGTTTTAGTGACAACCCATATTTCTACTCTATTTATAGAGGATATGTGAATACATCATATATTTTCTAACTAGTAGTATATAATTTCCATGATGTATTTCCTGAGGATTTTGTTGAATTATCTACTGAGAGAGAGGTAGAGTTTATGGTTTAATATTTTCTAGGAGATACTCCATTATATAATTATCAATATTGGATGATACCTACTCAGCTCAATGATTTATAGAGACTAGTGAAGGATTTAGATTTCCAATAGTATTATCTATACACTACGGTAATTGGAGTTTGATCCAATTTTTCAACTGGAAGGTAGATGGTACCCTTCAGATATGCATGCATTTCCAACTTTTTAACCCTCATATAATTGAAAAACAAAAATACATTACCTTTAATAGAATATCTATTTGATAATATATGTGGCGATATGTTTTTTTCTATGATCGACCTGAGATTAAGGTATCATAAGGTAAAATTTATGCCTCTGGACATACCACACAAGGCATTCCAATGATGATATGGGTTGTATGAGTATCTCTTTGTTAATTTTGGTATCACAAACATGATAATTTCTTTCACATATTTGATGTATAGGTTTTTACACCGCTATCATGATTCAATTATCATTGTTATTTTGGAATGAAATATTGGTCTGTTCTTTTAATTACAAGGACTATGCTAAAAACCTTGATATTGTATTAAATATATTAAACTAGATTCATATATATTATAATATTTCAATATTCACCATATGGATCAACAAAAATAAATTCATGGTTCAAATTATCTCATAATGATGAGTATTAGTTGACCATGATAATGTTAGTGTTTTTGTTTCCATGTTGTGACCCATGAACAAGTTAGATATACATATATTCTTGGGGATGGATGAATATATAAGAATTTTATATATGACATATCACCAAACTATGTACCTATTACTTTTATTACAAATAAGGGTGATATATTCTTGGTGTATGAAGTACGTGAGAAGGCTCTCAATAGTTTAATGAAAGTGTTACCTCAACAAAGATATTGATTCTTCCAATCTTGTAAGAGGCTATAAATTGTTTTGTGATGCATTACGGACTTACCTAAGTCTGTTACAGACGCATGTGTATAATTTAATTACATATGTTCCTCACTAGTAAAGACCACATGGGAATAATTAATCAATGAATAACCTTGATATAGCATTAGTTGAGAAGGATTTTCATTGTTGGAGACACTCTATGAAGGGTGAGGGCCTTGCTGTGTATACAGACTACCAGATTCTAGAATTTAACATTACACAGCAAGCATTGAATTTTGTTATGATAATATGGTTTGAATACCTTAATTAATTGAAATTTGATATTTTTATATGCTTATAATAGACTAAATAGTAACAAATATTCCGATATAGAAATACAAGGAATAGGTTGTACTAGAAGCCACTGATGAATAGAAATTGATGAATCGCTTTTCGATGATACATTGAGATTTTTTGGATAGTAATGATTGACCTTATAGTAAATCCATAGTAGTTACCTCATACATAATATAGAGGATATGGAGAATGTATTTTTTATATCTTAATGTAATGGATATCTAAGAGAGTATTTATGTTAAGGAACCACATCCATAATAGTCTATCGACAGAGACGACATAATACATATACATGGGAATGTATGGGTTCTAAAAATATGAAATTATATCTTTATACATGGTTCCTGAACATCATAGAATACAGTTTAACTAGTAATATCCATGATGTATCGATATTTGATTCCCTCTATTCTTGTATCCTAGAATGAAATGCCACATTACTGGGTTTTCGCCTATTTGTTCGACCTTTCAACATGTGAAGGTGCAGCACCAATGACCTAGTAGACAATTAAAATCATTACAAGTCATGGAATAAAGATTTTAGGATGTTTTTATGGAATCATTAGAAGTCATACCATGTGGTTCTTGTGTTATTTACATAGTTTGGGTAATTGTGGATCGATTGACTAATATAGCTCACTTCATTTCTATTTGGATATTTTATCTTTTGATGAGAATAGAGGAATATTTGTAACATCCCAAGTTATGTTTAAATAATTTCATTTCATATTTGTCAATATTTTTAAATTATATAATAATTTTACATTAAAATGGACACTTTCTTCAATAGGGTACTTGACCCGTAACAAAGAGTTTTTCAGAATCTTATGTTTCACGGAAGAATGAGTGTATTGAACATTAATATAATGTAAATATTATTATTTTACGTTGTAGTTATTATGTAGAAATTTTTTTGGTGGAAAATAATAGGGATACAAATATTATGTTTAAACATGCTTATGATTATTTTAAATTCATCCAATTAATATTATAGTATTTAAATAAAAATTGATCTTATTTTAAGCAAAAAAAGTGTTATATTTTTAAAAAGGTTTCTTTACGACATTTTATTGGGAAACCAATTTTACTTTTATTTTTTAATATTTTATAATTTAAATATGAAAAATCATAATGATGATTATAAATAAAAACAAAAAAAATTTATTTTGGGTGAATTTTGGTTATTTTCATAGAATAATCGTATATTAAAGAACATTGAATAATATAGAATTTTAGTTCAAAAAATAATTTTTATCTAATATACACTAATAGATAAAAAATGTTTTTAATTGGTTTTAAAGTACAATTAGAACATTTTTATATAATTTCATCTAATTTTGGGATTTAGAATCAATTTCAAATTCAAATTTGATATAAAAACCGACCATACTTTTGAACATTTTTACATTAAAAACTAGCATTATCGTCCCCTCTACGGGATTTAATTTCAATTGATTTATCCACTAATTTGATTTGATTTTGAAAAATAATATTCCTTAATTGTAATACTCATATTTTATAATGTTTAAATTGTTCAAATTATATTATTACAATAATAATTATTGATAATGAATAAAATTAATTACAATAATAAAGTGAAAATTTATAATAAAAATGGACTAAACCATAATCTTACAGAGACTTAATGACCTATAAACTTAACCAAAATGTATTTTATCTCCATATATTGACCCTATAATTCCATTTAGTGATTTGGAAAACTATTTGATCTGATTTAAATTGGAAAAACTGGGTGGAATTCCCGTTTCCAAATTTTAATAGAGTGTCACTCATCCTCCATTATAATAAGGCACCCACCCCTCCTACATACTCAAATATTTAAAGATATTTTGTACAGAATAAATTTTTTAACAATATCTCATAAAAATCCAACCACTTATCCTAGAATCCTCACCTTGGGTAGAAATCCATCCACAAAATCCCCTTGGTCAAACCAAAATAAGTTAAACAAATCAGATCTAACCCCTTTCCTCCGGCTATTTTATTTAATTTTAATTATCCACTTATCATATATTATTATTCAATTAATATATTATAGAATAAGTATCCTAAATATAATTTAATATTTTTATTATATTTTTGAACCTAAAATTACACACACATCCTTCTAATTGCAAACTACCTTGTCGTTCTTTTATGTGGTGAACTACCACCTCACGAAACAATGTTTCTCATTATTCCATTACCACCTTTCATGGTGGGTAATTATTATGGAAATTATATTTCAAAATTATATATATGATATAAATGTTTAATTTATAATTTTGTAATTTATTTCAAACACACACCATTAAACTTTACTTTTTGTGTAAATATGAAAACAACGTTTGCAGAAATGTGGACTACTACATCCTCAATGTGATGTGATACATTCAAACACTACATGGACAATATTATTCATTGTTTTAATAAAATATATTTCAAATAAGTTTTTTTACATGATATTAATTATAAAATTAGCATTATGAATATATAACACCTTATTTTCAATAATAGTTTTCCACACACTGAAAAAGTGACAACATCGTTCTTTGATGTGTGTATTAGCTCCTCCACGAAGTGATGTGATTACTTTTAAAAATCCATAATTAAATATACAAGTATATATGATTAAATAATATGTTATATATGATATAATGATCATTAATTAATGATATATTGTTGTGTACCATCTTTCCACAACGATTATTGAAATACCAGAACATTACTCATGTGTACGTATGGCGTACAATCTACAAGATTGTAACATTGGATAATTTTCCATAACCATAAATAATAATTGGTTTTAAATATGTAAATTAATTATATAAATGATTATTATTTCATTATTATTATTCTGCATCTATTTCAATAATAGCCCATTTGACCATAGATGACATTCAAAAGGCGTTTCTGACACACAAACTGAATATGGGAAAACACCAAATATAAACAAACTTTTTTATGTTGTTGTACACAAAATTGTAAAAAGTAAAATAAAAGTAAATTTAATATTTAAATAAGTTATTATAAATTAATATAATAAATAAAATTTCATTATTTATGAAGGAAATGACACACAGAGACAAGACAAAAAACTTTTAAGGTAATTTCCCTTAATCTCATTTCATTGAGGCATTTCATGATTATATGAATCTTTATAATTTTATAAGGTTTATATACATACCATTTGATATTATAAATGATTATTTTATCATGGTTCATTTAATTTAGTGTTTTTTAAATTTTACTCTTTCACTGTGCTTATGTTTTAAAATTTTAATCTGGTACGATACAATTTAATTGTTGAAGACTAAATTTTATAATCATTTCTCCTTGGAAATATTCTTGATATTAATTTAAATTTATTTATATGGATATAATACTATTATAAATGGAATTTTATGTCTAATGTTAGTTTCAATTAAAAAAATTTGAAGTTGAATTTTTTTATATGATTTATAAGGAAACTCTTGACAACGATAAAAGGAATTTTCTTTTCTTTATATACATGATGCTAATGATTTTTCCACCCCCATGAAAATTATTATTTTTTCTTCCATTATAGTATTTCATGTTTTATTAAATTTAAAAACTTTCTTTTTATTTTTTATTTAATTTTTTATTCAAAATTGGTATTTTAAATTGATTGATTTTTTAAATTTGTTGAACTATTTTCTTGTGATTTAAAATTACATTTTATGAGTGAAATGTTCAAAATTGAAATATTTTATTTGTTATGATTATATAAATTGTACATGGACATTTTTTGGTTGGTTCCAAAATATAAAAACCATATGTGGTTCCATGATAAACCAATGAAAATTGGGTCCGTGATAGCCCTACAATGAATTGGCTATGGAATCTAACCACATGGATGTTCCACTTATAACAGTAACATGTGCGTAAGTGTACCATATGGCAATTAAATTTATAATAGTGACACAAATAATGATGTTTCAAGATTCCATTATATATTTTATATGTTTCCATTATTTTTATGATAATATTATTATAATAAAATAAGTATTAAATAAGGTTATTATCAAAGGAAAATATTTAATAACTCTCAAGGGGAAAAGTATGACATCAAATTAAAGTACTCGAAGGAAAATATTTATATTTTATTCTCTAAAAGTATAAAGGTGAAAATATGCTCAATTTTAGATAAACTGAAATCCTTCAAATACCTATTTATTAAGAAATATTTTATTGTCGGTCCCCTATAGATTTTATAATAGGAATGGAATAGATAAATTTAGTGTTCTGGTTAATATTAATAACATTTCATTAGAAGATTTACATTATGGTTATGTTAATATGATATATAATTTTAATATAACCATATTTTATCATAAAAATAATGTTTTTTATTTGTTTTCCATATAGGATACATGGAATCTATAATGGGAAGAAAAAAAATGATAAATATCCCTCTCAATCGTCATTCGAAGAGGGTTGTAATAAAAATTCGGCAGTTTTTTGCGGTGACAGATTCGATGAATTAGTCTATAAATAGTGGCGGTGTCAATGAAAGATGAAAAATAGATATACTATACTTGAAGAAGAATACAGTGGATCCTTTGTTGAGAAAAAAAAGCTATTATTCAAAGGATCATCTAACTATATTTTACCAGAATTATGGATTAAATCCCTAGAAAATATATATGATATCAAGGGTTATTCTGATAACCAAAAGGCAACTCATGAAATTTATTGTTTTGAAGTATAATATTATAATTGGTAGTCAATGGTAACTTATATTAGGTATAGTAAAAAGATTAATCCATTATAATGATTTTAATTTATGAATAATTACATTAAGAAATATTTTTATAATTCTCATCTTAGGATTGGTGTGGTAAAAAGCATCATGTAGAATGCCTTTAAATGTACGTTAAGTGATTCTAATGTGTTATGATTCGTCATATGGTTCATTTCTTCATGGAAGTCTATCATACAAGAAAATAGTTTCCAACAGTAAGATGTCATAGTTACATTGAGTTAGGCCATTATGCCAATGATTGTCCAATGTTTATTAACCTGGGGGGAAACCGATAATATAAGAAGAAAAATGGGTAGAAAAAATTCTTTTTATACATTGGATGTTAATGTTGGCCAGTCAAATAATGTTGTTAAAGGTATGTTACTAGTTTATTAGAATCATTAAAATAATCTTTTTGAATCTGAATCATCGCATTCATACATTTTAGATAAAGTTTCTTGAAATTAAGGAATATTACCTCATGAATGTAAGATATAACATTTGGTAAAATTTCATGGTATAATTATTATAGAAACCAAGATTAATAATTGATTTAATAGTTTTTATTAGTGTGATTTTATTTCCTTCAAGACTTATTGAACATCCAAATATAGATATTGATATCATTTTTAGTATGGATTATATTTCAGTTTATCAAGCTAAAATAGATCTAATTCCATGATTGTTTTATTCAATGATTTCAAAACTTTTATAACAAACCTACATGTTAAGAAATTAATGGAATATGGAACTGAATGTTATATTATTTATGTTGTTGAATGGAAAAACCAGTTCTGATTAGTGAAATCCTAGTAGGGAGTGAATTTATGAAGACTTTTCTTGATGCATTGCCAGGTGTTGTTCGTGACAAAGAATTTGAATTTACTATTGATTTAGTGCATTATGTTAATAATATTTATAAACCAATTTATAGAATTCATAAATTGGAACATATTAAATTGAAAATACAAATTCAATAATTTAATGATAAAGGTATCATTAGACCTATAACATCACCATGGTGTGCTTCTATTTTATTTGTGAAAAAGGGAAATATTGTTACATGAAACTTTAAATTGCTTATAGAGAATTGAATAAAAAATTTAAAAGAATAATTATCTTTTTCCTCATATCTATTATAGGATTGAACGTCAATATAGATATCAGTGTCTTTCAAGGACTGACTTGAGGTCCAGGTACCATAAGCTAAAGTTGATGAAGAATGACATTATGAACACATCATTTTAGATGAGATATAGGCATCATGAATTCTAATTCAATCCCTTTGGTTTATTTAATGAACCATTTATATTTATAAATCTTATGAATAAAAGAATTCAATTTTTTTGGGACTAGTTTGTTGGGTTCATAGATGATAATTTTGTATATTATAATAAAATGAGGAACAAGAATGGGAAATAATAATTGTTTTTAAAATAATAAATGAAAAGTAACTCTATCGAATGTTTCGTAAGGGTGAATTTTGGTTACCAAAATCTAATTACATGTACATATTTTTTCTAAGGATGGAATGTCTATTGACGCTTCTAAAACAATAATTTTTGAAGAGTGTACGAGACCTTCCAGTGATACTGATATTTATAGTTTTCTCAGATTAATGTGTTGTTACTAAAGGATTGATGAAAACATTTTTGGTTTATATAGACCACTAATTATGTTATTATGAAATGGATTTAGGTTTATCTAGGAAAAAAATGTAATGAATGTTTTAAATAACTAAAAAAATATTGTTCAGTGCTCTAGTTTTGTCCTTGATAGATAATTATTTTTTATTTTTTTTCATCAATGAATATTCATGAGTAAAAATACATGGTTGTGTGCGGATGAATATTGAAAATGTAATTTATTTTTCATTAATTTAGATGAAAAATAATTGGTAAATTATAATACTCATGATTTGAAAGTACGTACGACTGTTTTTCATTATAAATTTATAGGAAACATTGGTTTATATTGAAGTTTAAAATTTACACTGACAAAAAAAGGTTGATGTATATATTCACATAGAAAGAGTTAATCATGATACAAATAAATGGAAATAAGTAATCAAGGATTATGATTTCATGATTCATTATCATCCTAGAAAATAAAACATGTTGGAAAATGATTTGAGTAAAAAAAATTAATTTTATATTTACCATTTTATGATTGGAGAATGACCCTATGGTAAATTATTTGATGAATTTAGAATAGATGTTTTAGTATAGAGTAATACCCTATTTTGGTTTAGGTTTTAGAAAATATATAATTTGTCATATAAAAATTAACAGGGCTCATAAGGTGGATCAATCGTTGCAATAAAAGGTATAATTCATTAAGAATAGTAAGTTTTATGATTTTAATATCGATTAAGAATGTGTTTTATGATTTGGAAATTGATTGTACGTTCCTTGTGATTCATAGTTGTGGAATGATTGGTTGAAAAATGCTCATAGATCATAGTTTTTCATTAATCTAAAAAGAAATCTGATGTTCAGAGACCTTTTAGAATATTACTAGTGTAATCGAATGAAAAGAAATATTAAAGAACATAACATTTATAGTTTTACATGTCGATAGGTTAATGCAGAGTGACAATTACGAAAGTGGATTTTATAACCGTTTCCAGTTCTGGAGTGGAAATGGGGAAATATATTAATGGATATAATTATACAACATTATATTTTAGTTTTTATTTATGAACTAAATAAATACCCACATTTCATTCAAATTTCGGATAATTTTTTTTTTGATCATATAGATTGTATGTAAATGATATTATGAGGTTACCTATAGTCCCTCTATCCATTGTATCATATAGTGATCAACGTTTCCAATCATATTTTTTTAAATTTATTCATATGTAGTTGGGTAATTAGTTAAATTTTATTTCAAAATATCATCCTAAATATAATGGATTGTTTGAGTGGATGATTCAGTCCATAGAAGATATGATTTGTTCATTCTGAATGAATAACCAGGAATTTTTTGATTGATATCATTATGTGGATTAGTTTTTTCATACAATAATTATTTTAATTCCATTTCATAGATGGTGTATTTTGATGAATAATGTGGAAAGTGGTGTGTTTAAAACCATCTTTCTGGTAAGAGGTAGGAAAAATGAAGTTAACAAGAAAAGATTTTGTAAAGGAAACACCATTTAAATTTTAGATGATCCAGTTACACATGATTAAATATTAGATAAGGCAGAAGGGTTAAGTAGATACCTAGAGAAAATATCATTCATTCAAGGTAAGATATTATGTATTTTTAAAAATTTTCTCAATGCTAATGTGTGATTCATTTTGATAAGAAGGTGAAGTTGTGTCTATAGTTCATTGGACCGTATGAAATCTTATAGAATATTATATGATTCTCCTACTGAGTGGTCATAACTCTGAGTTTATCCCATGTAGAAAACATTACACTACTGGAAATATAGGTTTTCCAATGGATTAATAAAAATGGTTTGAAAAAACCATTGGTATACTATTGAAAAATGCTACATTTCCCCACGTTTAGATCAAAATAATGGGAATGTATTATTATAATTATGATTTCCCAATGGTTTACTCAATCCGTTGGGAAATATGTAATTTATCTAATATATACTTTATGTTTTAATAATCCTTAGGTGAAGATAATATTTTTGAATGGTTTTTAAAAACCATTGCTATTGTTTTTCCCCCAAATACAACGTAGCCCAGTTCCAAATCTCCCTGATTGCAGAAACTAATCTGAAGCTCCTTCAGAAGGTCCCTCTTTACCCAAGGACACAAAACAACATTCTCCTATAGATCTATATACAATTAAAATTTTTTTATTTCAACTCTTCTAATTTTTAAGTGTTATCTTAGTTTTAAAGCTCTGCATCTATTTTTTTCTGTTTTGATTTGGGCTAAATCAGATATCCAATGGTATATGAGATACTAAACAGTTTTATTTGTTTTTTTTCTACTCATCAAATATGATAAATGGTTTGTTTATAAATTTGGTCTCAAGGTGGTTAATGGATATAAGTATGGTCCATGTGATGGGATTGGGGATGATTAGGATAGTGGTGTATGTGGTTTTCCATTTTCTTAAGTGGGGTGATATGGGGGTTTCTATAGACTTTAGTTTAGTTGAAAATTGGATTTGGATATTGTATTTATCATAATTTTTCATGAAATAATGGGTAGGTTTCTGATATTGAGGATGAATTGACTATTGGTTGGGTGATGGATTATAATTTTTGATGATTGTTGGATTGGGTATATGTAATTTTTAATCTATTAAATGGATATTTCAACCCCTGAACACCCCCAGCCCATAACCCCAGGCACCCCCATCCTCCAGGAAAACCCCCTAGACACCCCCCCCATTGGACATCCCCCCACATGACCACCCCCACCCCCTGTACACCCCCTCCCCCTTGGAAACCCCCTCCCTCAACACCATAGACACCACCCGCCACCGCTAGACATCCCCACCCCTTGTACACCCTCCACCACCTTGGATAAACCCTACCCGATTTGAAAACCCCTTGGATGCCACCACACCTCCTGAACCCCACCACACCTCCAAAGTGATTCTCTCAGTTTTTATATTTTAATTAACAATTTTGGTGATTTCCCCTTCCCCCAATGAGATTTCATAAGTGACACATAGAGAATTATAAATTTAACTTTTCTTGTTTTGAAAAATTAAACTAGTCATGTTTTGATAAATTGGATTTTTAATGTTTTGATAAAAAGAATGGGGTTTTTAGATTGAAATGGCTAATGCATGATGGTTTTTATTTCTTAATAAATGAAATGGGTTTTAATAAATGTATCATAAGGTTGTTATATGGGGGTAGGGGCTATCTAGGTGTGGGTTGATGTCTAGTTGGGGGAGGGGGGGGGGGGGTTGACCATGGGGTAAGGGGATACTGAGGGGTATGGGGTGGATACAAGGGTGTGGGGGAGGTGGTATGGGATGTGCAATGTGGGTAGTGGGTTGTCTAGGGGCGGTGACCAGGTGGGGTGTCAAGGTGGGGGGGGGGGGTGTGATCTATCTTGGGGGGGGTATCGAGGTTGGTGGGTTTTCTAGGGGGTGGGGGTGGGCTGTCCCGATGCAGCAGTGGGTGGGGCGGTTCAGGAGTGAGTGGCCTTAGGATGTCCAGGTGGGGGTGGGGTGACTATCAAGGAGGGGGAGGAGCTGTCCTTGTAGGGGTTGTGGGGAACTGTCCAGGTGGAGGGGTGGTTTGTATAGGTGTGGGGGGTGAAGGGGGTATGGGGGGTTGTAGTGGTGGGGTTGTGGGTTGTCCATGGAGGGTTGGGTTGTCTAGGGGGGCTATCTAGGTGGGGGAGGGGTATGGGTTGTCCAAGGAGGGGGTGTCCAGTTGGGCGGTGGTGGTGGGGGCTGTCAATGGTAGGTAGGGGGCTTACAGGGAGGGGGTGTGGGCTGTCCAGGGAGGGGTGGGGGCAATCCAGGGTGGTTGGATGGCTATATAAGTTGGGGAGGGAGGGTGAGGGATATCAATGGGAGGTGGGATGTCCAAGGGGGTGGGGGCAGGCTGTCCAGGAAAATTTGGGGGGTGTGGGATGTCCAGAGAGAAGGGAGTGGGCTGTCTAGATGGGGTGGCGGTGGTGGGTGGTGTGGGGGTATCTAGTAGGGGATTTAGGGGGGAGAGGGGATGTAGTTCATTTTGTGAGGGGGGCTTTAGTTAGGGTTGGTTTTTCCAATTAGATACTCTAAAAAAATTGGAATCACATATAACCATTTAATAGTTACGTTCACATGTTAAGACATTTCATGAATATCTATAACAACACTGCCTTTTACCATTACGAGTATAATTGATATCATCAATGAAATCTCACTCATGTTCTTATCCACTATACAAATTGATATCATACATTTTATAATATTCTTACTACTCCATATTACCTAATGTTGTTACAAGGATCATACTCCCATGAGTAGTTTCCCATCGAAACTTGGCCCATATCACTAAATAACATACCTAGGACCATATTTTATAGACACAAAAATTACCTAAACATACACCTTGTTCCACAACCCAGAATAAGCTCTTAGATATCCTCTCAAGGCATCAATGAGCCACATACCTAACTCAAAATTTGGAGGTGTGTTTAAAAATAGGTTTGTTTTTTTAGAATTAATGTATGAAATTTAGCGTGGAAGATAAAATCTGATCCATGTATTATATTTGGTGATATGTTTAAAATTTAGTGTGTTTTGATTTATATGTATGATGTTCATGGTTTACACTAATAGACTTCTGGGTCAACTAAATAGGTATGAAATCATTATACAATTGGATAGAGATTGGATTTCAGGACCCATGTTTTGGGGTGGACACCCCCAAACCCTGTACCCCTGGACACCCTCAACATTGGACACCCTGACACCCCCATGGAAAGACCGCATCCCCTTTGATAGCCCCCACCTCCAATTGAAACCCCCACCCACCCCCTTAGACAACCCCCCTAGACATTATCCCACCCCCTAGACACCCCCAATGGACACCGCTAGCCTGGATGGGTAGTCCTCCACCACCTAGACAGCCCCACCCCCTGGACCACCCACCCCCATCCAGATATCCCCTAACCCTCGGTTCCCCCACCCCCTTGGACCACCCCCATGGACACAACCACACCTCTTGGACAACCGAAACCCCCTGGAAACCGCCCCCCCCCCCCCACTCTTAGACACCCCACCCCATTAGACAGCCCCCTGGACACCACCCCACCCCCTGAACAACACACACCACCTAATGACCCCTACCCCCTGGACAACCCCCACCCCTAGGACAGCCCCCACCCCCTGGACCCCCCCACCTGGACACCCCCACCCCCTGGGTAGTGTATGAGATGAATCAAATAGTCAACTAAAATATAATACTTATTTGATATAAAACAATTTATAGTTAAATTATCAATGAATCCGCCTTTTTCCTCCCATATGTTTTGTTTTTTGTTACACATAAGTTATCCCTCTTTAATTACTTCCATATTTGTTTTCAAATTATGGAAATGAAACCAATTGAAGGGAGGTGACAGAAAAAGATGATGGACAACAATCACCGCATGGTTGATTTGTGAATTCCACCACTAGTGTATGTTGTGAGTATTATATTTCATATATATATATTTAGATAACATGTAATGTAAGGTGATTAATTTTTTGTAAACATTTTTGTAGGATCCCCCTCTTTAGTGACAATTATTTGATGAGCTGCCTAGTAGTGGTCCCTGTGCTCAGGGTGTTCGTATGAGGGGAGTTGGTACAAGAGCTAGCCGATCAAATCAGTGTACCCAATTAGACCCTTACCCTCCCACTGAGAGACCATCTATCCTAAATTCTGACCCTGATGTGTCATTACTGAAACACATGATATTTAAGCCTCCCATGTTTTCACAACCCTTTGCATCTAACCCTCCTCACCCTCCATTACCATATCTGATGATGATTCCCACTCCCCTTCCAACAATTAGATAGCCATCAATGTCATCTTCTTTTACATCTACTTACATAATAATGGACATTTATTTTCCATCTTTTTCGACTTCTTCTCTACTAGAGTCTATCCCTGTGAGGTAGACATTGGGACCCGCTCCACCTATATAGGGTGTTCCTTCAGTTTCAGCGCATCCAGTGACACCCATTGTGATTTCTATGATAGGTATAATTATACAACCCTAACAAATTTTTATACCATTAATTATATTCATTATAAATAGTATTGAATTTTTTTTATTACATAATAAATACATCTACTAATATAAGGCGGGGACAGGGGTGCACACACAAGTGTGCAGTATGGAACTGCCGCATGCCGTTCATGATAGACTATAATGAAGATAGTCAAATGATTGAAAAAATAGGGTAACAATGTTGGAGTTTTATGGAGTCTCTTTCCAAATACTCTTACATCATTCATGTATTCTCACTGTTAAGGAGACAGATGCAAAATGATGTTAAGGATAACCCTTGGGCAGTGATATGGTTAAAATATCAGTTGTATTTACTCCAATATATTATTTTTTGTATTTATATGAATTTATATTTTGATGTCAGCTTCAGATTAATTTCCCCTAGGGTGATGGTGAATGACCATAAATTCTAAAGGATTTAGGTGAGATTTGGAGAGTCTATAAGCATTAGTTCTATATTGTATACCATGGTAGAGTTGACATAGAGTTATAGATGGTGTCATCCCTTGATGATTGTCTGTTAGAATAGTGCCAGTAGATGTTTACTCATTGAACAACTTCCAAGTTCAATGTATTAGTCACATTTGATGTATTTAAATGAAAAATTTCATATTTTTTATTAATACTATGTTTTTTATTATATAATTTTATTTAGTAATCATCTAAATGAAATAAAAAACATTGATTCCAAAAAATATTCCCACACATTAGGATGTACTACGATGTCAGATCATGAGGGGAAACTTTAATGATTGTTTTTTATATAATTATAGTTATGTAATTAAATATTGGTAACCTATAATTAATTATACACTAATACATTCAATTTCATTTTAGAGGAAATCATTTAATATTCAAGGGCATGTTCGTTGAGAAACAATGTTTTTCTCGAGTAGAAGGAAAAAATATGGAAGTGCGGTTAATGAACCGAATCTACGGAAAATTTTATGTTTTAATTTGTTTATATCAAATAATAATATCTATTTTTAACTAAATATTATATTTATATTTGTAATAAGCTACATTAGAGGACCTTGATCCATAGGAACCTGACATATTTTGGGCAAAAAGATCATTTACATCATGTGTTGGGAGAGGAACACCCTAGCAGAGTACGCTACCAACATGGGATGAGTGTAGTCCAGATGAGGTATTATCCATACATAGGTATGAGTCATACTACTACTGAGTTCCATCATGTTATGGAATAGGTGGAATAGGCTAAAATACAGTCCACAAAGATGGCAGAACAAATTTCTAGGGAAAACACTTCAATTATAAAACTGATGGAATTTATAATTCCAACACATGCACCAAAGGCAACACTACTTATGAAAAATATATGCAGTCAATTCATTGAATATATGTTGGACCAGGAGGAATTTATAGTGGTTGTGGAGACGATGTATAGGAGGAGGGAAAGGTGGAGTAGGAGGTGGGCACAGAGGAGGGGGAGGGCAATGAAGAGGTCGATGTGGTGTATGAGGGTGATGAGGAGGGAGTTGGGGAGGGCAGGATTGATGATGGGGAAGAAGACAAAGATAAGGGTGAAACTAATGATGATGGTGATGATAGTGATGGTGACGAGGGACAAAATTATATGTTACATTTTTTACTGGTATTACTAACATTTGATATTTGATGATTTTTTGTGCCGAAATGTATCTGTGGTTAGGAATGTCATATTATCATTTTTTTCTTTATCTAAAAATACAAAAAATTGACATAATGACATTAATTTGACTGATTAAGCCCTCTCTTGGAACCCCCCCCCCCCCCATGATACACCTCACCCCCTTGACACCCCACCCCACTTAACATCCCCCACCCCCTAAACACCCCCACACCCTCGGACTCCCTATTCCCCATTGGACACCCCCAATCAACAGGACAACCCCTACACCCCCATGGACACCACCCCAACACCCTAGACACCCCCACCCCTAGGACACCCCCTCCCCTGGAAAGCCCCCAAACACCCCCAAAGAAGCCCCACCCATCCGGAAACACCCTTTCCTCTTGGATATCCCCCAACCCCTGGACAACCCCACCCCTAGACACCCTGTAACAGCCCAAGATTTTATGAAAAATATTCTTTTTAATTTCACTAATGTCTTGTGTTGTACGCTACACCAAAAGGAGCTTGCACAACACACATCCTTGACTTGCCTTGCATTACACGCAATCACGACCTTCTTCGATAGCGTGTGTAGTACGCAATAACGAGTTTCACTAAACAACAATATGCTATTAAAATATTATTAAAACTACCCGTTATGAATAGTAATAACCAGTTTTTGAAATTTTGTAAATTTTATTTTTCAAAATGGAATTCATTTTTGGATTCGGAATATCGAAATTAGCCTCAGATGAAATTTTGGTATTTTTCTGAAAACTTTCAATTTTTGATGAATAGTGAAACCACTAAGTGGTAGTTAAAAACTGAATTTTTCATAAAACATAATTTTACCGCTTCTGTGAGTGGAATTTCAAAAATCCGAGAGACACGGTTAATAAAAAGGACTAAAATTTGGTTCAATGAGATGAAAATAATTTTTGGTGAATAGTAACTTTTTACTTTTTTACCACGGTAAAAAGTAAATAGGGTAATTAAGTGGAGAAATGATATTATTATTACCCTAACGCCTGTCCTCATTCTATTGTACAAGTGTAATTCGACCAAAAACAAACATAGGAATAAAATATGACCATTTAGGCCCACTTGGATTAGATTAGGACACTTATTATTAATTTATTTAAAGAAGGGTTAAAAGAGGTAAAATAAAAGTTTATTTACTAAAACATTTTTAATATGGGTTTATGAATAAGATAAATTCAACTATAAATATTAATTAGAAAGATAAAATGATTTTCGAAATAATGGTATTTTATTTGTAATTTTTAGACATTAAATAATTTAATTTATTTATGACACAACGATGATGTAGTAATTATCTTATTAATGAAATATTGACATAATTGATGTTATAAATACCCAAATAAATATAATTTCAGACTTTTTATGAATTAAAATAATTTTATAGGTTAATATGACATGTTAGTATTGATTTAATTAACGTTTTTCGAACATATCATTCTGTTATTATTTTCACAAAAATAAATTACTAAATAGTGTCAAAATTGACATAAAATATTTTTTAAAACAAATATTGTATTATTAATTATTATTTTATTCCTAAAAATATAAGGTTCGGTAAAATGACTTATATAAGCTTTTATATATTAATAATAAACAACTTGGGGTTATTTTGGCTTCTTATAGTATTTTTATTAACCTTATAGTGTAAGAACACAAGAAGACACAATAAAAGTACAATTATTTAACTTAATGTTAAATATAAATGATAAGGTTAAAATAGGTACCTAAACTTGTCTAAATTCTATTGTATTAGAGTATTTAGACCCCTGACCACCTTAGATTCGAAATATATCAATTTCGAGCTATTTAAAACCGAACTTGACTTTATAATAAAACAATATATTTAATTATTCCAAAGGTACCCCTCTCCTCCCTTATAAAAGGGCACCTCCTCCCTCTCCTCCTCACACCAATTTGAGCATTCAATCTCGGCCAACCCCTTCCAAAATCTCTTCTCCAATTCCCTAGTATCATTCTAGAGGTCCTGGTCGTCTTCAAAGACCATCATTAGTACATTAAGTGGAGGTTAAGTGAAGGCGCGTCAAAAAGAGGTAATATCCATTACCGATCTTTTTCAATTTCTTTCTTCTTCAACTTCTTCTTCTTTAGTTGTTTCATGATAAAGTAATAACATCAGTATTTCTTATATACTTATATGTTATTATAAATATTAAACAACTCTAATCAACCTTTTATCCATCCTACGGAAAAAGGAAATCACCGCGCATGCGTACGTACAAAATACCGTCTCCACGCCGTGGTGTAATCTATTTTCTGCCACCACATTAATTGGATGGGTATAATGGTGTAATGAGTAACTATATATTATTATAATAAAGTGATATTGATACTGAAATATTATACATACACTTCAACACAAGTTCACGATCATGCGAACGATATCATCTCTCGTGCGTACGTACGGACTACCGTCTCCACGACGCGATGAGATTCATTATCCATGATAACCATTTAAGAATGATTATAAAGTATATATAAGAAATAATAATGAAATATATGACATTATAAACCTACAGGACTTATGTATATATGTATTTCATCTACTTAATTCCATTCCAGACAATAAGGAAAGGAAAACAACGTTCATGCGTACATACGGACTACCGTCTCCATGAACGGTGTGTTTAATTTCATTTATCTATCTATTATATATATATACTGAATATATATGATATATAAATCATGTTTTATATTCTTGAAGTAAGTAAATCATGAAATAAGTAATAATAATGTCAAGAACAACAAGTCCAAACACCTACGATAAATGAAATGATTTTACCCAAAACACTTCTTTAACATGGAATTTACAAAAGAACGGGTAATATAAAGTCCTAAGTGAACCATATATGATATCATAACAATTAATATGATTCTGTAATAAGTTAATGACATTATTTAAATAATTATACAGGAGTTTCAGACACTTACAAAGCAAGTCAGACCTAAGGTAAGGGAAATATCACAATCTCATTTTTATCCGAGATTGTTTATATTTTTGCATTTACTGGGGTGTATTTTATCATCGACGTCCATGTTACAAAAATATGTAATATGATTTCCATCCACCTACAATTTTTTAAATCCATTTTTAACCTTCTCTGAGTTTTTAGTAAAAGATATGAAAGGAATCTTTTGTCGTTTTTCGTACGAGGTACTTTTTGACTTTTCCGACAAAAGTATGAGAAGAATGTTTTTTTAACTTATACGGCATGAATGGATTTTTAAAACAATATTTTCAAGAATCGTCCTTTACAAGTTTTCAAGTTTATTTTTAATCAACTTATTTTAGTTTAAAATTGTATGACATGTTAAGAAAGGAAAAATGTTTTTGAAGTAGAATGGATATTTTCCTCAAGAATGGAGTTCAAGTGTTTTATCAAAATTATATTCCATCTAAGATAATATAGGGTTCTGTTTCTATCCCTATTATTAAATAGATTTGATTATGTTGTGATGGAAATAGTTTTATGAATTCCTTTATCTTATATGAATTTTTTTATGATGTCATGTTGTTTAAGAATCCCATTTTTATTACATTGGTTATGCAATGATGTATGGTTTATGATTTTGTGGCACACATAAGAATGGTATTATTATGAGATGGGTGAGACCTATATCTCCCTCCAATGCATTGGGTAAAGACTTTATATATCATGAGATAGACATGCCTGGAACGGTAGGTTATACCGGTTCAGTGAAACAGGACTGAAACGAGGGTGACTCGGTTCAGAAAGGGACTTTGTCCAATAAGATAGTCTTGGCAATGAGTCTTGACTAACAAGAAATGATTCTCTGTGATTATGTGTGAATGCCACAAAGTTTCATGTTTTAAATTATGATTATTGTGATTACATTTCACTGCCATGATTTACCCCATGTTATGAAATTATGATCTCTTTTGCAGGTTAAGATTTCCAAAAGTTATGTTCTTATGTATATGATGTGATTGATATTTATTTTGTTTACCCTTACTTAGCATTTGAGCTCACCCTTTTATGTTTTCTTTTCCCCAGGATATAAAGAAAGGTTTTAGGTAAAAAAAGGAAGATCATTATGGGAGAATTTTAAGATCTTTCACCACGATTAGAAGATTATATTCCGAGTTTCCAAAGACACTAAACTATTACGGTCCTTATGTGTGTGTTTTTGTTATGTACTAAGTATTCCGCAAATGTAATGTAATGTCAATGTACGTCAGGCTTCAGGTCTCTACAGTTGGTATCAGAGGAAAGGTTTAGTCAACCTTTGGATACTAGGATGTGAGAACGTTAGTGAGATCCCTAGATATATTTCTAAGGTATGTCTAGGGATGTCCCTAAGGATAAGTATACGTATAGGATAGTCCTAAAACTATGGTAACGATCTTATAATTTAGCCTAAGATGTTAGATATTGAAGTTACTCCCCCTTTATTATGATTTTTGCCTCTAACACTATTCTTTTTGTGTTTTAGAAAATGGCTGGAAACAAGGTGATTCACGATTTTGGAGGATATGATAGACAATGGAATGATATTTTTCATGAGAAACCAAGTGAAATGGGATTTGGAAGTCCAAACATCATTATTATGCCGAATCAGCAATCTCATAATATGATCAATAAAGTAAAATTTGGTAAGTTTCCTGACTCGGCTAACAAGAGAAAGATGGAGTTTCATGATGATCATAGAGGAAATAAAGTTCAATTTCCCCTATATAAATCATGTGGGAAGAGGCATCAAGGAGAATGTTTCAAAGGAACCGGAAGATGCTTTGGGTGTGGAAAAGAAGGACATAAAGCCAGTAAGTGCAAAAGAAAAGGTTCAGTTAACACCAGGGATGAGGATAATGGTATTGCTACGACATCAAAAATGGTTAAATGTTTTAAATGTGGAAAGTATGGGCATTATTCCAACCAATGCCCTAAGGTAAAGTCTCATTAAGAGAATCAGTATGGTCGTATGGGTTGTATTTATGTGGATGATGATAAAGAGACTACAAATGATATGTGAGATGAAAGAATTGTTGAATCTCGGTCAATAGGTTTAAGAATGTAGTGGAATGATTACATGTTTATCATGTGTAATGTTGTATAAGTAATCTCATGGTACTATGGAATAAAGAGACATCTAAGGATTGTTACACTGTTTCCTTTCCTTGAGTTTTGAAAGTTTATGATTAATGTTACCAGTATCCATGAAAGGTTATTTAGATATTTTTGGAATGTAGATGATATGCGCATAATGAAGGGATAAAGAGAAAATTAAATGTTTGATAGTATTCATGAGCTCATGACTGATATAAGGAGAAGGTTATATCATGGTTTGAGTATATAGAATTTTTGGATTTTGGTATGTGGAAAGTGTTAACTTTTAACTGCATTCATGTTTTTACTAAGGTTCAATGGGTATTAATTCTTCAAGAAAATACATGATTTAGGTATTCACATATGACCAACAAGATATATCTTATGATATATGGGGGATAAATGATGGCATTCATGTGATTATTCTGTGACATTTCAAGTAATCATTTTCTTTGTACTATGAGCTTGGATCGAAGTATTTTAGATTAGCCTAAAGATTATAATAGATTATGTTGGACATAAGTTAGGATAAATTTTTTTCGATATTATTGATGGGATGTTATAGTAATATAGCGTTAGAAAAAGGATAACCTGCAGGACGGGCGACATCCCATCGTGTCGGACAAGGCTGTGGGAATCGAACCCACAACCGAAGTGCGACTGGCCTTTATCGCCTACCACTGGCCTACAAGAAGTCCCTGTTTAGTAGAAACTAGTTTTATTATATTAAGAAGTATGATATACGAAGTATATGTCCATTTTAGGAACCATATATGATTAATCTCACTATAGAATGACTTATGTATATTTAATAACTTTTGCTAACCTTTTGTTTGAGACAGATGGAATGACCCGTCATTCTATCACATGATCTGCTAACACTTCACGAATAACAAATTCAACTTCATTTATTTATGAGATGAAGTATAAATTGTTCAAGGCACGAACAACAGTGAGATTGTACCAAAATAAAGTAAGTAATTATTCTAATTCAAACTCTTCAACTTTAGGGAAACGATCTTGAAAACCAAAAATGTTGTCCTAGTGCTCTTATATCTGATTAATCAGATGGTACCTTAGATAGTCACAAATTTATGGATTTGTGATTGTTGGCTTTTCCATATCCATGTTCTCTACCACTCTCCATCAGAACATGATGGTTAGATTTTTCTTCCATATCCATATTTTCACCTATTTGGAAACCCAGTGATTAGTTTATTTGGGTAACCGTTACGTTTCATACTTTGGTTTTTAAAGATTGGTTTTGGTATTCCTTTTTACGACGTGGGTTTCTATTAATGAAACTTTCGAATAGTAAACCATTTATAACCCTGATGAATTTCGAGGGCGAAATTCATTTTAAGGGGGGTAGAATATAACAGCCCAAGATTTTATGAAAAATATTCTTTTTAATTTCACTAATGTCTTGTGTTGTACGTTACACCAAAAGGATCTTGCACAACACGCATCCTTGACTTGCATTTCATTACACGCAATCACAACCTTCCTCGATAGCGTGTGTAGTACGCAATAACGACTTTCACTAAACAACAATATGCTATTAAAATATTATTAAAACAAGCCGTTATGAATAGTAATAACCACTTTTTGAAATTTTTTAAATTTTATTTTTCAAAATGGAATTCATTTTTGGATTCGGAATATATAAATTAGCCTAGGGTGAAATTTTGGTATTTTTCTGAAAACTTTCAATTTTTGATGAATAGTGAAACCACTAAGTGGTAGTTAAAAAACTGAATTTTTCATAAAACATAATTTTACCGCTTCTGTGAGTGGAATTTCGAAAATCCAAGAGACACGGTTAATATCAAGGACTAAAATGTGGTTCAATGAGATGAAAATAATTTTTGGTGAATAGTAACTTTTTAATTTTTTTTACCACGGTAAAAAGTAAATAGGGTAATTAAGTGTAGAAATGATATTATTATTACCCTAACGCATATCCTAATTCTATTGGACAAGTGTAATTCGACCAAAAACAAACACATGAATAAAATATGACCATTTAGGACAACTTGGATTAGATTAGGACATTTATTATTAATTTATTTAAAGAAGGGTTAAAAGAGGTAAAATCAAAGTTTATTTACTAAATAATTTATAATATGGGGTTATAAATAAGCTTAAATAGACTATAAATACTCATTAGAAAGATAAATGTATTTCTCACATAATGGTATTTTATTTTTAATTTTTAGACATTAAATAATTTAATTTATTTATGACACAACGATGATGCATTAATTATCTTATTAATGAAATATTGACATAATTGATGTTATAAATACCCAAATAAATATAATTTGAGACTTTTTATGAATTCCACTAATTTTCAAGGTTAATATGACATGTTAGTAATGATTTAACTAACTTTGTTAGAACTTATCATTCTGTTATGATTTTCAAAAAAATCAATTACTAAATAGTGTCAAAATTGACATAGAATAGTTTTTAAAACAAATATTATATTATTAATTTTTATTTTATTGCTAAAAATCTATGGTTCGGCCAAATGACTTAGATAAGGTTATATATATTAATACTAAACAACTTGGGGTTAGTTTGGCTTCTTATAGTAAGTTTATTATTCTTATAGTGTAAGAACACAAGAAGACACGGTAAAAGTAAAATTATTTAACTTAATGTTAAATCTAAATGATAAGGTTAAAATAGGAACCTAAACTTGTCTAAATTCTATTTGATGAGAGGATTTCGACCCATACCAACCTTAGCTTTGAAATATATCAATTTGGAGCTATTTAAAACCGAACATGACTTTATAATAAAATAATATTTTTAATTATTCCAAAGGTACCCCTCTCCTCCCTTATAAAAGGCCACCTCCTCCCTCTCCTCCTCACACCAATTTGAGAATTCAAGCTCGGTCAACCCCTGAAAAAATATCTTCTCCACATCCCTAGTATAATCCTAGAGGTCCTGGTCATCTTCAAAGACCATCCTTAGTTCTTTACGTGGAGGTTAAGTGAAGGTGCGTCAAAAAGAGGTAATATCAATTACGGATCTTTTTCAATTTCATTCTTCTTCAACTTCTTCCTCTTTAGTTGTTTCATGATAAAGTAATAACATAAGTATTTCTTATATACTGATATGTTATTATAAATATGAAACAACTCTAATTAACCTTCTATCAATCCTACAGAAAAAGGAAATCACCGCGCGTGCGTACGTACGGAATACCGTCTCCACGCTGTGGTGTAATCTATTTTATGCCACCACCTTAATTGGATGGGTATAATGGTGTAATGAGTAACTATATATGATTATTATAAATTAATATTGATACTGAAATAGTATACATACACTTCAACACAGGTTCACGATCATGAGAACGATATCATCGCTCGTGCGTACGTACGGACTACCGTCTCCACGACGCGATGAGATTCATTCTCCATGATAACCATTTAAGAATGATTATAAAGTATATATAAGCAATAATAATGATATATATGACATTATAAAGCTACTGGATTTATGTATATATTTATTTCATCTACTTACTTCCATTCAAGTCAATAAGGAAAGGAAAACAACGTTCATGCGTACGTACAGACTCTGTCTCCATGAACGGTGTGTTTCATTTCATTTATCTATATATTATATATATATATACTGAATATATATGATATATAGATCATTTTTTATATTCTGGAAGTATGTAAATCATGATATAAGTAATAATAATGTCAAGAACAACAAGTCCAAACACCTACGATAAATGAAACGATTTTACCCAAAACGCTTCTTTAACATGAAATTTACAAAAGAACGGGTAATATAAAGTCATAAGTGAACCATATATGATATCATAACAATGAATATGATTCTGTAATAAGTTAATGACATTATTTAAATCATTATACAGGAGGATCAGACACTTACAAAGAAAGTCGGACCTAAGGTAAGGGAAATATCACAATCTCATTTTTATCCGAGATTGTTTATATTTTGGCATTTACTGGGGTGTATTTTATCATCCACACCCATGTTCCCTAAATATGTAATATTATTTCCATCCACCTACAATTTTTTAAATCCATTTTTACCCTTCGGCGAGTTTTTAGTAAAAGATATGAAAGGAATCTTTTGTCGTTTTTCGTACGAGGTACATTTTGACTTTTCCAACAAATGTATGAGAAGAATGTTTTTTTAACTTATACGGCATGAATGGATTTTTAAAACAATATTTCCAAGAATATTCCTTTAAAAGTTTTCAAGTTTATTTTTAATCAAAATCTTTTAGTTTAAAATTGTATGACATGTTAAGAAAGGAAAAATGTTTTTGAAGTAGAAAGGATATTTTCCTCAAGAATGGAGTTCAAGTGTTTTATCAAAATTATTTTCCATCTAAGATAATATAGGGTTCTATTTCTATCTCTATTATTAAATGGATTTGATTATGTTGTGATGGAAATATTTTTATGAATTCCTTTATCTTATATGAATTGTTTTATGATGTCATGTTGTTTAAGAATCCCATTTTTATTACATGGGTTATGCAATGATGTATGGTTTATGATTTTGTGGCACACATAAGAATGGTATCATTATGAGATGGGTGGGACCTATATCTCCCTCCAATGCATTGGGTATAGATTTTATATCTCATGAGATAGACATGGCTGGAACGGTAGGTTATACCGGTTCAGTGAAACAGGACTGAAACGAGGGTGACTCGGTTTAGAAAGGGACTTTGTCCACTAAGATAGTCTTGGCAATGAGTATTGACTAACAAGAAATGATTCTCTATCATTATGTGTGAATTCCACAAAGTTTCATGTTTTAAGTAATGATTATCGTGATTACATTTCACTACCATGATTTACCCCATGTTATGAAATTATGATCTCTTTTGCAGGTTAAGATTTCCAAAAGTTATGTGGTTATGTATATGATGTGATTGATATTTCTTTTGTTTACCCTTACTGAGAATTTGAGCTCACCCTTTTATGTTTTCTTTTCCCCAGGATATAAAGAAAGGTTTTAGGTAAAAAAAGGAATATCTTTATGGAAGATTTTGAAGATCTTTCACCACGATTAGAAGATTATATTCCAAGTTTCCAAAGACACTAAACTATTACGGTCCTTGTGTGTGTGTTTTTGTTATGTACTAAGTATTCCGCAAATGTAATGTAATGTCAATGTACGTCAGGCTTCGGGTCTCTACACACCCCCACCCCCTTGACAGCCGCCACCACATGGACACCCCCCAATCACCTCTTGCCCCCTTGGAAAGCCCCTGTAACCCCCTAGACAGCCCTTCCACCCCCCTGTACATGACCCCGCCCCTAGACACCCCCACCCCCTTAACACCCACATCCATTTATAGCCCCCACACCCCTAGATTTATCCCCACCCCTGGGCACCCAATTACTCCTTGAACAACTATCCACCCCCATGAAAGCCCCCCCTTGACACCCCCACCACTAGACACCCCCACCCATGGACATCCCCCACCCCTTGGACACCACCCTACCCCATGGACCCCCCACCCCCTGTACACCCACACACCCTGGACACCCCACCCCCAGACAGCCCCCCCACCCACTGGACAGACACTTCCCCCTTGGACAGCCCCGAACCCCCAGGACAACCCCAACATTCTTGACACCACCCCACCATTGGACACCACCAACCCTGGACACCCCTCCCACATGGACAACCCCCACCCCCTGGATAGCCCCCGCCCCCTGGACACCCCCACCACTTGGAAAAACCCCCACCCCCTTTCACAACTGCACACCCCCAAGGACACCCCACCCACCCACCAAGAAAATCCACCCCTAGACACCCCGACACCATGGACAACCCCAACCCCCTGGACAACACCCCCCCAACCACATGGACACCATCCCACCCTCTGGGCAGCCCCACCCCCTTGACACCCCACCTCCCCTAACACCCCTTACCCACTTGGACTGCTCTCTACCCACTAGATAGCCCCTCCTCCCCAGGGCACCACCCCACATACTAGAACCCCCCATGGACACCCTTACCCCCATAGACACCCCCTAGTACACCACTACCCCCTTTGATAGCCCTAACCCCTGGATATCCCCCACTGGACACCACCCCTCCCCCTGAAACCCCCACCCCCTAGACACCCCCAACCCCCCGAGACACCCCCACCCCCAGACACCCCTACCCCCCATTGAAAAACCCCTAACCCCCTTCACATCCCATCCACCCCTGGATACCACCCCACCCCCTGGAAACCCCCAATACCGCTTGACACCCCCACCCCCATGGAATTCCCCCACCCCATGGACACCACACACCCCCTGACACCCCACCCCTTTCAACAGCCCCAACCCCACCACCCTGGATAGCCCCCACCACTGGAGACCCCCATCCCCTCGAACACCCGCATCCCATGGACACCCCTACCCCCTTGTGCATCCCCAACCCCCTGGAAAACCCCCTCCACCCCCATGTATTCCCCCCCCCCACACACACACCCTCCCACCCACCTGGACATCCCCTAACCCCTGGATCCCCCTACCCCCTTGTAAAGCCCACAACCCCGTAGACAACACCCCACCCCCGCCCCAAGTCACATTACCCCTAACTACAACATTACATACCACGTAATCTGAAAATTAATTTCAAATTTGAATTTAACCATTTCTACGAACAACAATTCCATATTCAAAACATGAAAATTGATTTTCTCATATATGGGTAATTACATTCTAAATTCTGAATTTTGAATTCAATTTAGTAGATGTTATGGATAATTCAGTATTAAATGTATTCAATTCATAATTCTGTATTGCATAGGTTAATTGACTTATGAATTCTAAATTGAATTATGAATTGAATTATGTATGTGTTAATTGTTGTCCAACTTATAATTATGAATTATGAATTCTGTATGTTTGTAATTATATACATAATTTATTTTATTGAGAATTATATGTTGTATTAATTCTGTATGAATTCATACAGAATTATGTATATATTCAGTAGGTATTGAGAATTCTATATAAATTGTGTGGAGGGGGAGGAAGAGCTATTGGCTGCAGCTAGACAAGTCTATGACAACGGTTCTAAACCATTGACATAGGGGACTAAACAGAACATATTCCAATGGTTTAATGTAAAATGTTTGGAAAAGTACAAACCAACGATTTAGAAACTGTTGGTATAGAAAATTTTACATGACATTTACCAACAGTTTGTGGGGAACCGTTGGTAAAAGTATATATAAACAAATTTTAAACCATTTGTATAGATATGATGTTTAATATTTCCAATGGTTTAAAATTTTTGGTAATGATACATACCATTAGTTACATTAAACTATTGGTATATAATCCAATTTTCTCCCATTTCACAATAGTTCTTATCGAACCGTTGGGATATATCTATCCTAACGGATCCACAACCAATGGTTTTGATAACTATTGGTATAGTTTATACCAACAGTTATCCATCCATTACCAACATGTTTAGACCCTTATTAAATGTTAAGTATCTAGTAGTGATATTTCATGTTTTAGTGTTATGAAAATATGTAATGAACTCATCAAATATTTTGAGCATTAGAGTAGTTCGGTAGGACGAGAATACTTCTTATAAAAAATAACTTTTTTAGATTCATGACCATAGAGAGCATGTGATTATGAATAAGTTAATTCACTAGGTTATGGTTTTTCAGAAAAAATATATCATTGAAGATTAAATTTGGTAATATTAAAAATATATGAAGACAAACTATCAGAAATTATTTTGTAATTGAATAAAATTGCAGGGATTCAATTTCTAAAAGGGGGAAGGATTTAACATCCTTGGTATTGTTAGAATAAAAATTTTCCATATATAATAATTATTATGAATTATTTAGTAATTTTAGCTCAAAATGTATTTGATCTCCAACAGCGTACATGGAATACAATAATTTTTGATTTAATAATTTTCCTTATGTCTTTTCCATTCCATTCTGGTTTGACAATCACAAACACATTTTCATAAGGAAAAGTATATCTATCCAATAAATATTTTAAGGAAAATTTTCTTTTCTCTAAGAATAGTTCTTGATTTTACCTTTGTCTAATAAAATATTTTTTCATCCAAGTCTATCCCTATTTTTCTTGAATAGAAAATAAGATCCTTATCAAATAGAGAATCATGCATTTTCTTAGAATTAGATTTAGGAAAAAAAATTATTCCAATTTTTTCAGATATTAGACTCTAATGTCCCCTAAAATCATACTCTAATTTCTTGTGAAGTCATACTCTCATTTCTCCTGAATTCAATCTCACATTTCTCATGAAATTAGACATTGATTTCTGTTGAAATTTGACGCATATTCATTTAGAAATTAGACTCTTTTTTCTTCTAAAAACATCAATCGATTTCTTCTATAAATCAGACATTGTTTCTACCCAAAAGTAGATGTCATTTCTATCCAAAATTATAATCCATTTCTATCCAAAATCAAACTCCATTTTTATCCAAAATCAAACCGTCTTCCAATTTAAATTCATAATCAATTTCTATCTAAAACCAAACTCCGAATTTGTATTTTACAAGACGTTTCCTTTATACATATCCATTCTTTGTTTCCCACTATATTTTGAATCCAATTATTTATACTTGTTGATGTTACATATGAAATTTATGATATTGTTCTAAATTTATCATATTTTAGTATGGTTATGTTTCTAAAAATTAACATTGTTTTTTTAAAAAATGAATAATTCTTAATCATGATAATGTTTCCCATGTTTTTGAACATATGATATTTGTTATAAAATATGTTTTTAACTTAACTGTTGGTTGTGTAACACATGTAGAGATATCTCAATATTTTAAGGATAAATAGTAATGTTAGAGGAAGAAGATGACAATTGGAATATAGACCTATAAATACCAAACCGTTTCAATGAGTTTATGTTACAATTATTTTGGTACTTCTATATATAGAAATATAGAGAGTGAATTTGTGTTGTGTAATCTCTTCTCAATCATTTCTTGTGCATCTTCTATGAAAAACATGTTCATGTTGTGAACATATTATTTAACATACCTAGTGTGATTCTGGTTGTTTCTGATCAATTGAGGGCTTTCATAGATAGGAAGAAATAGGTTCTTTTCACCATAGAGATTGAGGTCTTACATGTATAAAAAGATAGATTCTGATATTTGTATCAAGGTATTGCCCTGGTGTGGGTAATACAACATTTCGTGAATGTATAACTTAGGGGTCCTTTATCCGTGGTTTTTAGATACCCTTATCTTTTGGTTAAAATATTTCATATACTTGTTTACCTGTGGTTACTACAAGTTTTAATTCCTCTTCATTTTTCTAGATAAAGTATAACATTCTTATACGTTCTTATACTTGTATACTCTGATTTTATCAATATTTTATAGGATTTATGGAAGAATCATTACCCAATTAAAATTGTCTAACTTTTCCTTATAGGCTCCATATTATTGGATCATAATCAAGTTAGTTCCTTATTTTAGAACTAAAGAGGGTTTCTGAATCTATCTTGTTTAACATTGAAAAACATTGATTTTCTTATGAAAAAAAACAAATGTTGTTAAACCTACAATTCCCCCCACTATTTTATTTAAGCAATCTAGATATACATCTTGTTCCTATAATAGGTATCAGGGTACATATATGAACTAATTATACTTGAATGTATGATTTCTTGGTCAACTATTCTTGCTTATCTTTATATATTCATGTTTCTCATAAATATTTTCATTGATTATAAACATTTACTACTAATAAGTTATTTGGATTAAATATTTTGTATTTTATTGCAGAATGGAAGGAAGAAAATTAGTACTTTTGATAATATAAATCCTACCAGACCACGAATAATTGATAGAAATGTCTATGAATACTAGAGAGATAGGATGAAGAATTTTATAATCAATTCCAGTGTTGATATTTTTTTAATGCTGTCTAGAGATTACAAGATTCCAGACAAGGAAATCAGACAATACACGAATCAATAAAAACAGGAGTATTAGTATAACTTCAAGGTACAAAATACAATATTATGTTCTATGAATATGAATGTATATAGACAAATATTATCTTGTGAATATTCAAATGGAATTTGGAATATGTTACAAGATACACACTTTTGAACTTCAAAAGTGATAGAAAAAATAAGAGCTAAATATAATGTATTTGTATTTTCTTATAGAGAACCAGTTTGGAAATTGCAACAGTGATTTATGAGGACTATCAATAGTCTTCAAACAATCGGTGATAAAGTACACGGTGATGATGTTTTTTTTGGAAAAAATAATATATATTATGCCAATTATTGGGAATCTAAAAGGGTAGTTATTAATGAATATATGAATTTATGTACCATCAGTCTTGAGGAGTTATTTGAAACTCTTCTACAGTGTGATACTAGAATGAAGAGAGACACATAGATCAATAAGAAAAATAATTGTAATGCTGGTGTTTCATTCAAATCTATATCAAATAATATGAATGCCAACACTACTGAAAGAGTTACAAGATCAAAAGCTATGAATTATATTATTATATATGAATCAAGTGATAGTGATCATTATGTGAATGAACATACCAATATTTCTCCAAGAAGGAATAAGAAACATTTCAAAAAAAAATATAATAGGATAGAAGAAAAGGATAAGAATGATTTTTATGTAACATGTTATGAATGCAAATGGGCTTGAAATACAATACCAAATTGTCCAATGCTGAATTGAAACGTCAGAAAGGATATTCATTATGAATACAAAAAAAATAATTTTAATAAATCCATGGATAATATTTTTTTAATAGACAATGACACCTGGGGTGCTAGTGGTGGTGACTCTTCAGATAAATCCTCAAAATATGAATCTTCTAGTTATAAAAATATATCTTTAATAGCCAGATTACCTATGGAAAATCACTGTCATATAGATAAAGTACACAATGATGAATCTTTAACCAGTATTTCATAAAATTATAATTATCCTGATGAAGAAATTTTTTGATTCATCACATGATGAATCCACCTCATTAGAAGATAATACATTTCCTCTATTTAAAGAAGTCTCTATATTTTCTAAATTATATGAGATCGAGAAATGTAAAATAAAAAAGAAGTTACAGAATAAAAATTCAAGAATATATATATTAAAAAAGAAGTATTAGGTCTTTAAAAATATCTTGATCAGAAAACTCTTGAATTTTATAATATTTATAAAAACCATAAGAAAGTTAATTTTGAGAAGGGTAAATATTCTAAGGGTCTTGAATACGTTATTTCTAAGAAAAATGTTTTAGAGACAAATATAAATTCTAAGAATAATGAAGGTGAGGATAAGAAATATTCATAATACTAAAATATGAAATATTTTCATTAAATAAACTTATATTAAATTTCAATTTTCAAAGGAAAGAATTTTAAACAATTAATTAACAATTTCATCTTCTTAAGAATAGATATAGATTTAGTTATAATAATTGAAAACCAGTTTTAATCAAAATTATTTAGTTACCCAAAATGAATTTTTTTTTCACTAAGTGTTAATGTAGGGGACATTTGGAGAAAAATAATTCGTTAAATATTCCCAAATCCATAGGTTTTCATAATGCTTACATTTCTAAGAAAATTCTGATAAATAAGAATTTACATTTACCAAATTTAAATCATAAAATTTTTGGATTCCTGAATTCTAATAATTTTATTAACAGGAAAATAGGGTATGTTCCCACAATAATACTTGGTATATGGATAATTGATGATCCAAATACATGACTGGTAACAAAAAATTACTTGAACTTATTATTAAGATGAACAGTGGAAAAATAACATTAGGGTACCATTCTCACTGATAAATTTTTGGAATAAGTAACATTGTTCATCTTGGAAAATATTTAATTTCAAATGTTTTATTTATTAACGGTTTTAAGAACAACCTTATAAGTATAATCCAATTTTGTGAAAATAAACCTTTTGTGTTTTAAGAATGATAAATATCTGGTACAAAATTACATAGAATAATTTATTTTCTTTTCACATAGGCATGAGAATGTTTATTCAATTAACATAAAATATCGTAGGATCCATGACCTACCATGCCTTTGTGATATAGAAGATCAATCATGGTAATAGAATAGAAGGGAAGGACACTGTAATCTTAGTAAACAATGTAAACTCAAAAAAACAAGATTAATTAAGGATCTAGCATAACATAGATTGGGTTCACCAATAGTTTTTGATCCTAGTCAATATGGAATGAAACAAAAGTGAATATTTGACAAAAAATGAATATGATAATCAGAGATACAAAACATAAGGTAGAGTTAGTCGTATTCATCACATGCCTTAAACAAAGTAAAGGATATAATTATTTTTATTATGTTTACAAATGAAAATTTTTAGACCATATATTCTATCACAAAAATTAGTTTCTGATTTTCAAATGGGGCAGATTGTTGGGTAAATAAGATTCCATATGACTTTTTCACTCCATTATTTTTCAAAAATTACAAACACAATTTCATAAGGAATATTATCTTTCTCTAAAATATTTTATGTTAAGGAAAATTTTCTTTCTCTAATAATAGTTCCTAATTCTACCATTCTCTGGTCAAATATTTTCCTTTTACCAAGTCTAATAATATTTTGCTTAAACCAAAAATTTGATCCCTCCATAACATAGAATATTACACTTTATTAAAATACAATTTCCCCAGAATTATGAATCCATATTATAATGAAATTAGACTACAAATTATACTAAATTTATGAATCAAATTTAATCTGAAATCAAACTATGATTTCAAAAAAATTAAAACATTGATTTCATTGGAAATAATACTCCATTTTCACTTAAAATAAGACTCCAATTTCCCTAGAAATGAGACTCTGATTTCTTATAATATCAGACTCTGATTTCTTCTGATATCATACAATGATTTCTTCTACAATCAAAATCCAATTTCTTCTAAAATCAAACTCCTTTTTCTTTTGAAATAAGACTCTAATTTCAACTTATATTATAATTCTATTTCTTCTAAAATCTGACTCCTATCTATTCCTAATTAGTCTACATTTCTACCAAAATTTGACTAAGTTTCTATAAAAATTATTTCTCCATTTCTATCCAAAATTAGACTTTGTTTCTATCCTACATCATGCTGTCTTTATATCTATTTTCAGACTATATATCTAACCAAAACAAGTGTACAAATTATTATTTTACCATCATTCGTTTGTATATATATTCAAACTCTATTTTACACTATTTATATAATTTGATTATTCATACTTTTTAATGGTACATATGATCTTTAAGATATTTTTCTAACTCTTTCAGATCATAGTAGGCTTATGATTCTCAAAGATAACATTTGTTTCATACATATTAATGTTTTTTAAGAATGATAATGTTTCCCAGGTTATCTTGCATAAAATAATGTTATACAGTCTATTATAAAAAAAATCATTGAATGAGTGACACATGTATTGTTCCCTCCTAAATTTAAGGAAAAATATGATCGTTGGAGGAGGAATTTGATCATTGGAAATCATGCCTATAAATAGCCATCCATTTGAATGATTTGATGAAAGATTTTTCATGGAACTCCTAAATGCTGAAATTTAGAGAGAGAATTTGTGCTATGAGAGATATGCTCAAACCTAACTTCTGAATTTGATGTAAACAAATTGATTAAGATGTGAACAGCTTGACAAGCCTACCGAGTGTCATTCTGATTTTTTTGATAAATAAATGGCTTCTGAGTATAGGAAGACAGAGGTGTTGAGCACCATAGATAATGAGGGCTTGGGGGGATAACAAGGATGATTCTGATCTTCGTAATGAGGGCCTACCCTAGTGTGGGTCTGAAAGACATTCTTTAATTTATATATCAAAAGAAATTAATGTAAGGCTGTTGGTTACCATTTTCTTTAGGTTTAAATATTTCTTATACTTTTTTACTTAGTGTTTCTATATGTTTTAATCCTCCTACATTTTGTTAAAGACAGAATGTGAATAATTCTTATACATTCTTATAATTTTAAATAACGATATAAACATTATTCTATATTCTTTAAGCTAGAATATTTCACTATGTAATCTTTTCTATATTTTCCTTACAGGATCCACATAATCAGATCACATGTATGTTAGTTCTTTTGATAAGAACTAAATAGGGTTTTTGAATCCATCTTGTTTAACATTATTAAACATAGATTTTATTAAGGATAAAATTAATGTTTTTAAACCTATAATTCATCCATCTTATAATTTACAAATCTATATATACATTTAGATCAGAATATAATGAGTTTATTCACAGTCAATCATATCATAGAAGTATCTGTTATACCAAACAACAATATAATGTTAATATTATTATTTTACTTATTAGTTTTTCTCAGTTGATATATTGGTAGGAATGAGAATATAAATATATATTATGTTTACACATATTTATAAAATTTTATTTCAAACATCAAATAAATATGACAGGCATAAAATAATAATCGATCCGATTTAATGCCTAAAAATATGTATATTTTAAAAAATGCAGCTTTTTTTCAAATTTTAATGTTGAACCCATTTTAAATATAATTTTAGAAAAATTAATAATTCATATATGTTAAAACACTCTTAGTATTTTAAAGTAAAATATAAAAATTTACTTGTGGTGAATTTTTGTAAATTTTCATGAGAACATTAATATTTAGATGATTAATGAATAATGTATAAATTTAGATCAAAATTTATTTTTTACCTGTTTAATTGTATATATAAATAATGTTATTAAATTTTTTTAATGTATAATTATATATTTTAAGAAAATTGAGGTCATTATAATCTATTTTAATTTTGAATTGGATAAATAAACATAGACATGTTTTTATCATTTTAACATAAAAACACACATTATCGTCCTATTTGTGGGAATAAATTTAAATTAATTTCTATAACATCTATTTTTTGAATTTAGAAAAACTGATTCAATATTTGTAACCAAAATAATTTATAATTTATAATAGGGTAAAATCAGTATTTCGTCAAAATACTAGTGAAAGTGATTAAAATTAATTATAATGATTAGGTGAAAAAAATTCATAACAAGGGTTCAACAATAAACTTAAGTGCATAAATGTCCTAGAAAAATTTCCAAAATTCATTGGATGGCTATATTTCTACTCGATACTCGAGGATATAATATTGAAAATTATTATATCCACTTGACATGGAAGAAATGTGAGTGAAATTATCTTTTAATAAATTTACAGGAGTGAACTCATCCTCTCCTATAAAAAAGAACTCACCCCTCCCACTTCCTCATGCATATCAAGAAAATTTTTATCTCTAAAGTTCATCCAAGTTTGAATATGTACATCTATCCCATATTCTTAGTAACCTCGACATAAGGTTAAATCCATACAAGGTATCTGATTGTTGAAAACTATTAGGAATTACCTGAATACGAGGTAACACTCATCCTGAAGATCTTTTAATTTATTTTCAATCCCCAATATGTGAAATAATATTATTCAATACATAAATTTTAAAATAATTATCATAAATAAGATTTTATTATTTATTATACTATATTTTCCTTGACACACACATCCATCTAATGGGTGATGAATTTTACCACTCTAGTGTAAGATGAACTACCGCCTCATAAAATGATGTTTTTCGTTTTTACATTTAGAACCTTTAATGTTGGGGAATTAAAGTTGAAACACTCTTTATATATGATAAAATTATTTTTTATTATTTATATTAACTTATTTAATTCTCTTACAACACATACCTTATATATTCCATTTTTGTTAATATAATTACATCGTATGTTGGTGTGTGGACTACTACCTTCTCTAAGTGATATGATACATTCACACACTAAATGGAACATATTAAGTATGGTTTTAATTAAGTACAAGTGACATAAATAAATTAAATATGATATTAAATGGATAATTAACTTTCTATAAATATAACACATTATTTTCTTTTACACTTTTGCACACACTGAAAAGTGATAATGTAGCCCGTGGATGTGTGGACTACCACCTCCTTGAAGCAATGTGATTATTTTTACCAAAAATAAATCCTATATATAATAATATATAATAAAATTATATTTTATATTTTATTAAATTATCAATATATAATTATAAGTCATAACATTCTTTCATTCCAAAATGTTTATTGAAAAATTAGAATGATACTCATGCGGATGTAGAGACTACTATCTCTATGATTATAACGCTGAATAATTTTTCGAAACCATACTTCCTTAATGGATTTAATATTTTCATGTATGTATATATATATTAAATATTTCATGATATTTATTCAATATATTTTCATATAATAACCCCTTTTCCCATAGTTAACATACCAATTTCGTTTTGACACAGAAATAAATATTGCCAAAACACTCAATGTAAACTATAATATTAAAGTAAATCGATATCCATATTTTATACTTCATTATGTTATTTAATTTTTTGTTATGTGTTATTATTTCATAGGGGTTATTATTTAGATTTTCTAAGAGTTTTGGGACACATCAGATGATAAAATAATTAATTTTATAATATTTTACCTTTGGAAGTATTGTTGGTATTTTTTTACATATTTATTTATATAGATCATAAAGGGTTATAAAGGGAAATTTATCTATATTTTTAATTTCATGAAAATATTTTATAAAAGTAACCTTTTTATGTTATGTATACAAAACATTTTGAAAAATGAAAAAATGATTGTTCAATTATTAACATATATTGTAACAATTATTATTCATTATTCATGGGAATTATTTTATTTTTTCATTCCGTTGAAATATTTCATGATTCTTAAATGAAAAAAATATATTTTTATTTTATATAATTTTTTTGAAAATGGTGTTTAAAATGGATTTATTATTATAATATGTTCTAATTTTTTCTTATAGTTTTAAATAAAATTTTATGATTGAAATGTTGAAAATAGATATCTTTTATATGTTATGATTATAAAAACCTCCATTAGACATTTTATGGGGTGTTCCACAATAATCTAATGATGGGTTATTACCTAATAATCCAACGAATGGTGGGTCTATGATTTCCCTCCAATGTATTGGGTATGGAATTCAATCGTATGGATATTTCATTTGAAAGAGTGACATGTATGGAAGTCAATAGTATCATTTTCCATTGATAATTGTGATAAGAATAATGATGCTCAAAGTAAATATTATATATTTTTAATGATTTTTTATGGTTTTTATGGTAATATTATTTTTTATAATAAAATTATGAAATGAGATTATTGTCAATGGAAATTACTTACTACTTAACAAGGTGGAAACTATTAGTTCATGGTAATATTTTCATAAATTATTAATGTTTATAAATAGAGCAATGGTTTACAAATTATTATATTCCTTACTGAGATTTTAATTCTAATACCATGTTTTTTAATGTTTATCATAGGCCAGATGGGGGATTAAGGTATTGGGAAAATTCATTTCAATAGTTGTAAAGAGTTATCATAAAAAAGATAATTTCATCTTTTTTATGGTTTTATCTAGTGAAAAAATGGATACTAAAAAGAAGTTTTTAGTTTATATTTCATGATATGGTTATATATGAATATGACTTAATTATTTGATACACTAAATATGAAATAATCATCATTTTCATATAATGAATAATTCATTACATAACTCAATATAATGAATTTTTTCCAGGCTGGGTCCTTATAATATATGTACATGAGATCATAAAAATACATGGGGAACCTTGTAATATCGTTTTAGATATGGATTATTTTTTCACAATGAGATTATGGTAGGGGTAATAATGGACTATCTAAAAATTTATGTATTGAACACAACATTTCCCCCTCGTACTGACGGATTGTTGTAATAAATGATACATGTGTTAGAGGAAATATTCTGAAGGTGAGTTAGGGTTTTCAATAGTTAATAGAAGAATAGTATCCCTCTCATATTGTTACCATACAATATTATATTTCAAGATATGATTTAGATGGATTTTTATGAAGCCTTTCATAGTAGGTTGTTCATTTCAATCCCGTGATAGTTAAAGGAAGGATATGTAGTGCTACATGGTCCTTGTTTCGTGTAAGAAAATTTAGAGAAATTACAACTAATCATGAAGTGTATGGATACACATTCTTCTTGACATAATTCAGATGTGGATATCCATCATTTACCTGTGGTGTTCGAGTTCTTGGATTATCATATTATGATGGGATCACCAGTCATGGGAATATACAAATACAAATATAAGGGAAGTTGTCGTCTAATTATATCATGTCATTTTAGATCCTTGATATAGTAAAGTTGATATACAATCGGTTATTATTACCTCATAGTTATCATTACTCACATAATTTAATCCACATTTAATTGGCTCACAATTATCATGAAGATCCATCTCATGCATTTTTGATTGATGAGGTTTCTATAGATTTTCATGCTTCATTGGGGGAGATCCTTATACACATAATTTTTCGGTTAATGAAAGATCTCTAAGGATCAATTCCCACTTTTTTATGCGTGATATGTTACAACACACATGTATAGGATGAAACCTGTGAGGGGGAGGCCCGAATATATTCATAGTGGCAAGAGTTTTTCTCAAACAATGTTTTTAATCACTTAGAAAAAAAATCAAGGATGAGTTACTTGAATAGGGGATGATAGTAAGAACCTGATTTCCCAATGAAGTATAAATACCTTAAAATTCATTCCAATTATATATTTTGGAGCAAATATTTATTCCTAATGAGGTCCCTGATGTTTTTGGTGTTGTATGGTGCATGTTCAAAGCACAAAACCCAACTAGTGAAGGAAAAGACTAGGTTGCACGGTTTGTAAAAACCATTCCACCCGAACCTCATGGATTCCCTTAACAATGAGTGTAATTTCATAGGGAAAATTTCTATGAATAACAATCTGTATCCATGTTTCTATGTCCACATGATCATGGAATATTTCTAAAAATTTTATAATCAGTGAAAATCATAGCTAGCATACAGTTTCTCAGACCATGAGACCTAAAAATGTGGGTCCTTCTTGAGGGAGATCCTTGCCCAAATTTGCTGTGTGGTCTAGAAAATTGTGCCTCTAAAACTATTTGACCCCTAGTATTTGGTAAATTTTACCAAAAATCCCAAAAATTAGTATAACATTAAACTTGCATCTTCATTATTCTTTTATCTAGTGGATGAAAGGTTTTCTCTCCATTTTACGATCATGCCGCCCTTAACCGATGTTCTTCGATATCATTCTAATCTAATGTATGATATGATATCTATTGGTTTTATATAATTGTTATAGATTTTATATTTAATATAAAGGCTCATTTAATAATTTTTCTTTCTCTCTAGGATTCTATTTCGATGGAAGATCATATCCCATATTTTCTAGGCATTGACCTATTCTTCAATTTCATTATAATTCAGGACAAACTAAGGTTTAATAATGGGTGAGGAGAGTACTACAATCCTAATGTAGGATTACTATGAATTCTCCAAAAACATTCATCATATATAAATACTTTCATTAGGTTTATGATAATTTAACGAGGTGTTTCAACAAAATTCCACATGCCTTGCTAATAATAATTAAATTTTTTTAGTTCCATATTTTAGTATATCTATCATTTTGTTGAAGGGTATAACATGAATACTATCCCCTAATAGTTATATGATATTCATATTGTACATTAAGGTATTTTTATAACAATCTATATAAATATTTGAGTATTCTATGACTTGGCCATGGGATGGTAATTGTTCATCTATAATTCACTGATCCGTAATCATTAAATGGAATGTATATTGATACATATCAAATTCCAGGTTTAATTTAATATTGAAATCAGATTTTGTTTCATGTCACAATTTACCATTGTTATTATTAAATAAATGATATGGAATGAACCAAATGAATTATTACTTGGATATTTTATATTTAGATGTATCACATAGACCTTATTCTTATATCAATTTGAATTTGTTTCACATTATATTTTTCCATGTCAAATATTATATATGGATTTCATGACATTTTGGGACACATCCACTTTATTTTAGATATTAACATGCCACACATAAACCGCACTACACCATCATGATATCTTTAGACATGTGGCACTGTGGATACAACCAATAGGGAATAATCATTTTTAGACCATGCTATCCTTGGATGAGATACATGTACATTGTTTGATTCTATTAAACATGAATTCTGTGATAAATACACCTTAGATTACACTTATAGAAATTTTAGTTTCAGGCTGCATGAGTTATTATTCTGAGTTCTCTGACCCCTGAGGTCAAGGATGGGTTAGTTATACCTTAAGTACAATTTATTAATATTATTATGATATATTATTGTTCCATTGTTACTTGTACTTGATATTTCATAAACTAAACAAAAATTAATTAATTAAATGATCTCATATTCTATGACATTAATAGATGAGGCTAAAACATGTATGATTTATTAGTTTTTCATTTCTTTATATTTATAAATACAGGAACACTGTTCAGTTTATATTCATAGGATAGATTATTATAGGCATTTTTGGTGGTGGCCTACGGAGATTTTTATCACACCCAATCCAGTAAACCATTGGTACACAAGTAGATTATATATATGCAGATGATTATATAGTGAAGTGTCCCACATTGGAAACCCGAAATTCATGATTGATTTAGGATAAATATTAGTATTAGATGATCGAGCCTTTCCTCATGATACTGGATAGTTTTTTTATTCATTTTTATTATTTTTATATAACATATTTCATATTTCCATGAATATATGTAATCCTATTTTTATGTGAAATTTCACACATTATCATCTTTTATATTAGAAACTGTTTCCATATTTTTGGATTATTATAATTATATACTATTGGATTATTAATAATTTTTTCCACAGTTTATTCCTAGACATCATGCTTATTCTATTATCCTATTTGTTATACGTTAGTGATCTACAATGAAATGATGGAATAGTATCCCCATGGACAAACCCTATTTCCTCATTTATAATAAACAACCTATATTGTGTGGGGAAGCATGCCTGGGGCCATATGGCCCATTATCTTGAAAAACCATTACGTGTCACTTTGTTAGGGATGTCACAAAAGGTGATTCAACGGTACATCATGAAATAGACATAAAACAATCTAAAATAAAATATATATTCATATTCTAATGCAATATATTAGTTAATACAACATATATATGAAATGATTTTTGTATAATATTTTACATGACCCATGGAGTTGAAATGTAGAAAATTAGATACATTCTATGGTATGAATTCATTCTATCCAGACATCCAGCTACTTATATTATCAAATTATGTATATTTTATATCATATTTTGAACATTAATCAAGTATATTTCACTAAATAATGACTATTTATTATCATAAAAAATTTAATTATTATATATTTTGTTATTTTAAATGTGTGTAAATTTTATTATTGTCATCATATTCTAGTAAATTAACATATCAACGATACAAAACTAAAAAGCAATATGACATTTGTATAAAAATGAATTAGTTGTTATTTTTTAAAATTATAATAATTTTGTATTTATGTTTTAATATTAATATATGATATAATTTTATATGTTTGTTCAATTAGGTAGATAGATTAAACCAAACATGGACATAAAATATTCTGATGGGTGGGTATGGTTACAATTTTTTTTATAATTAATATCATTAAAAATAATTTTAATCACTATATTATAATTACAAAGAATTTATAATATTATTTTTGATCGTTTTTCTAATGAATAATAGTCATGATGAAAAAAATCCATCACATCATGATGGTATTAGTTTCCATAGAACAGGAAAGGCCATTTTTTCTAAGAGAATGTGGAGGAATAAATAATTTAATTTAATTTAATATAATAATTCTTTTAATTAATAATGATTCCAAGGTCCTTATATAACTATGGGGAGTATTTGTTTCTAACGGAATGAATAAGAGTAAATATATAAGGAATATGAAATACAAACAATCAGACTGTCACCATTCTATTGAAGGTATCATCAAAATCTAAGGGAATTGAATAATTTATTGTGTTGTTTGGATAATGAAATTTTTAGAGGTTTATACATGGATAAAATATGTAGAGTTTAATGAATAAATTCTAATGGATGTTTTTGAAATGAACAGGTGGATGTTTCCCTTTCATAAGTGATGTAAATAAAAGTTCTATGATAAAAATATATTATTAAATAATAGATAGACATTTATCAAAGTAAAATATTTCTAAAAGTGAGAAAAAATGTATTTTTTGTGTTATAAATTTAAGAAAGAATTAATAAAAATTTTCAACAAATTTTTTAAGAATCATTTAAGTATTTTTCCAATAAATATTAAACTTTTACCATTTTTGTTTCTATAATGTAAATTAGCTTTTAAATAAGTAATTTGTTTGTTATTGAAAATATATTACAACCCCATATAAAAAATTTCGATAGTTGAAAAAATATTTAGTATCAATTTAATAAAAATAAATTTTTAATTGTTTGAATAATATCATTTAAATAAAAAAATATTATATAGAGTAAAACAGTTTTTAGAGAATAATGTCATTACAACCATGATGTGTTTTTCATATTATTTTGAAATGGTAAAAACTTAAATATGTTTTAGTAAAATAATAAATTTTTATAAACATTATATTATAGTCCTTATATTAGACATATTAATTTAAATTATTAGAAAAATAATACATAACAATAATTAAACTATTCATTAAAAATAACAGTTTTACCATTACTATGCTCATTAACATTAATCACGGTAATCATAAATTTTTGTACAACCCCAAATTTTAAAAATTAAATGTCTGAACCATTACAATAAATCCAATACATAATCATGAAAATAATATATTTCATTAAATGGAAAAAAATAATTCATTTATTAGAAAATATATCTTTCTTTAATAAAATTATAAACATTTGTTTTGTAAATTTTTATTAATATATGCAAATGCATATATGTAATTATGAAATATATATTTTATGAGAAAATGTTTCCTATAATATTTATAGTTTTTACATTCATATTCAAATTAGAAAAACATTATGATTCAAAAAAATAAATTTTACTATCAACATAAAAATATTTTATTTCATAAGAATATTAAAAAAAAAACCATTTGAAAATTATGATATTTTGAATTAAAACATGAATTAAATTTTTTAAAAATTAAAATTCATTAAATTTTGTATTTTAAATGTAATTTCAAAATATAATGGATAACCTAATTTATTGAATATTTCCTAATTTAAATATAATTGTTCTTAATATTATTTCATAATATTGCCAAATTTAATTAATTTTTATATGATATGTCATATATTTCAACAGGGAATATTACCATAATAATGAATTAAATGGTCTTTGGAAACTTTTTCAAAGTATTAATAAATTTTTGGGAAAGAGTAAACTTTTTTTAAATTATGTCATATTATTTATTTGCTTTCCATATGTATGAAAAATATGTTTTTACTGTTTTTTATTTTCTTTTAGTTTTATTTATCAAAAAATTTATAGGTAATGTTCATATAACCTGTCAAGGATAAATTTTGGTCTTGGTCCTGTTTCAATAATTTTTTTACAATAGAATTAATTTATAATATATATATATATTCCAAAATTTCATGGTGATACACATAGAATGATTGATTGAAAATTTATCCTTAAATTATGGTACTATTTAAAGTAGTTGTGCTTTCATGAAATAATAAATGATGCATCATATGAAATATATTCTTACAAATATCTAATTCATTTTAAATATTAGTAATGTGTTGGAGGATTTAATGGGTTGCATCATGTCTTCCACATATTTAACAACATTATATTCTTCCCAATTAGACCACCTCATAAATAAGTAGACCATGAAATTATTCTTTAGGTTTTATATTTAAAATAATTTAATCACATATAAATTAATCATCAAGATCCATTCTATATCAAATTGTAGAAAATTAATTATGTACTTTTATAAAATATATCAATAAAAAACTGATGAAAATGTATTCAAAAATTAGAATCTACACAAACCCTCAAATTTATATTGGGAATATGTCATGTCACGTCATTGAAAAGATGAGACCAAATTCACATTTATCAATTTTTTACTAAAAATTTATTTTGAGTTTCAATAATAAATTTCATTCCAATTGTATAATAATAATTATAATAAATAGTTTTATTATGAACATTTCATATTACGAAAATATGAATAATATATAAAATAAACAATATAATATTGGTATTCAATATTTGAAGAATATTTTTTATTTGTCATGGAAATAAATTCAATTTGGAATCTTATAATAATAATTACATAGATAATTGAAATATTTCATAGTCAAAAAATTATATAATCCATTATAAATATAATCTGTTAAAAAGAAAATAGCATATTTATATTTGTACATCACATATAATAATTTTAGAAAAATATTGTAAATTAATATTTTATATTGAAAAATGATTTTATTTCATTTTAATGAAATACATTAATATACAAAATTCATATTTACTAAATTCATTATAAAAATTTTATAAATAATGAATATTTTATATAATTTCAATTATTTTTTTAGTATATCATATAATATATATTTATATTTATAATACAATAATATAAAAATAAATAATGATTCTAAGAACTATATTTCAATTGAAAAATAAAAAATATAAAGATTATATATCATATACTACAATATAAATTTCTATTTATTAAATTACAAAATATTTATTATGGAATGAATGTACCATAATATCATATATTTCCATATTCATATAATATATTTTACAATATAATATATTTTTGATATGTTATATGAAAACTAGAACAATAAATTAAAAAATTATATATAACCATTATCACTAGTTTTTATTTTTCTATGATAACTTGTTAATATAAGGAATTAATATTCATTTAATATTTTGTAAATAGATATAAATTAAATATTATAGATTTATTAATTTTAAATTAATTTTGATCCTATAATTTATTATATATAAAACATTATATTACAAAAAAATTTAATATTTGTAAATTATAAATAGTTTCTAAAATAAAATCAAGAAAATATAAATCATTAGAAGCGATGAAAGAAAATAGATTTTGAATAAATTATACTATGGGATAGAGAAACATTAATATCTATTATTTTCATATTTTTGATTCATATAATGTGTAGTGATATCTCTATATCTCTCAAAGAAATATTACAACACAAAATATTTTTATTGTATCATTTCTTATTATATTTGAAGTGTGAATTGTCCCCAGATAAGTCATCCAAGAAATTATTAAAGACAACAAAGAGTATAGATATTGAATGAGGTGAAACACCCTTAAAGCAACATGACATTAACTTCTAGTAAAAAACTCATATCCAAAAAACTGAAACATAACATAACATTGGTGTGGCACACATTTGTAAGATATCATAATATCCATATAAAAATATGAAGCCTAGTTGCAGGAAAATTATGAAATCCAATTGAATTCCATAGTGGGACAATAGATCAGTGTCTATGAGAACACAGATAAAATAACAAATATCCCATGATGAATTCAATAAGACCTTCCATGACATCAAAACCATAACACTCCCTTTGATTACTGAAAGTTAGACTATGAGATAGAGTCCAAGAGTCAGTTTGATACGTGAATATGTAAAAACATGTCATGTATTTGATGAAGATTATAAAATAAAAAACCTCCAAAGGATCCACACCCTTCCAATCAAAAAAACCGTCAACGGTCATGCTAGTGCTGCCGAAAATTCCAAAACAGACAAATAAGATCCTGACAAAATATGCCACTAAGGCTGTTCAACATCGCTGAATAAGACTCCAAGTTGTTTCATATCAAGTAAAAATGCACCACACTGAACAATGTCTAAAAAATTATCAGATAATAAATTCAACATCTCCAGATTGCATGAATATCTCTCAAATCATAAAGAAGAAAATCCTCTTAGCATTCGCCAACCTCATTTGAGGAAAACAAATATTCAACGAAAATAAAAATGAGATATGTCAACTAGACGTGAGGAGTGTCACCTCAAGGGAATATCCATGATGTTGAAATTTGGATCTTATTAATCTCTACTACAACCATGATAATCCTTCTATTTCACAGATCAAGAAAAGTATAAACAGTCATATAACATTTTTTTTCTGTAAAAATAAAATCGTATCATTCACATCTATCCAAGATTCATGAACTTTTATAATGTCCAATTTCTATTCTATTCGATAAGAGTCTATAAATTCAAGGCCATTCCTATCATTCTCTGTGGAATAATTTTTAGAATTGATTGGGTCATATGAGTCAGAGGATTCAGACATCTTTTCAGAAGGTATGGGTTATGGTGGAATAATATATTTTTCATTCATTTTAGAAGCTATGTATAATGTGACAGTTGTTCTCTCAGTTTTAAAATGGTACCTACTTATACGAATTTTCTGGAAGACGTAGTAATAAATCTGTCCGAGTCCACAATTGATTTCATTCCTTTTCTAGGAAATTTAAAAAATTATTCCACAAGTTGAAAATACTGATAAATTTCCACTAGAATAGACTCATCCAGGTTAGGTTGAACCTCCTCATTATCTCCATGATCATAGTTTTTACTCTCTGAAATATGAGACTAAGTTCTAGAAGTCAAAGATTTAACATCCATTGAGTTTTGATTATTTTTCACATCCCCAAAAAATGAGTTAATATGAAAAATGAATGCACCAACAGAGTTTATATTGTCATTATTATCCACAGTGTTTTGTGTCTGAATATTTTTTAATGTTTCCTTTTCTAGCCAAACTAATTTGAAGGGGGGAGAGGTTGTGAAACCATCATTTTATCTACATATTCACATATAAGGATTCCAAATCGAGAACATTTTTTATAGTAGGAAGGAACATTCATAAATAATACCTCATTGATAAATCCATTAAAACCATTTTGAATCCAAAATTTAGAGGTAATCCATTGTGATATGACAATTTCAGTTCAAAAACGAGAATCTAAAGGTCAAGGTAAGTTAATAGTGGCATATTTGAGTCAAATAAGATGGCCAAATAGACTATATATGGAGAAGAGTTATTTCTTCAGGTAAAGATGTAGTGGGAGTCCTTGGAAAACCAACCATATAGGGCTAATATATGGTTCAGAATCTACATAAAAATATAGTCACCATTTCCAGACATTCATGAAACATCGCTAAAAGACCAAGATCCTCTTTCCAAATTCCAATAGTAATCATTTTTAGTGGAAAATCAAAATAGAACATGAAATGAGTTCACTAAACCAACATGGAAATTCTCAAAACCTATGTTTTCTAGTGTTTTACTAAGAAAAAGTAAGAATTATCTTTGCAAGTTGAATTTTTTGACCATCATAATGAAAAGAACCAAAGAATGTAGGTGTACCTCCTTATCAAAGATAGAAATCTCCAATAATCATCTATTTCAGTATTCCATTGGTTCAACACACTCTAGGGAATTCAATTCATCTAGGGGAACCCGACCTGCGACTATATCAGTGAAAAATCTGGAATCAGGTTTCCCTTTATGTTTATACTCACAGAGATTAGGGTTTGTTTTCCATTCATCTTAGTGCAGAATCTTCTAGGTGACCGACATCATCATCTTCCCCCTATTTCGTTGTATCATGTAATGAGTTATCACCATATTTAATATAGCATCCTGATTCTCTATTTTGAAAACCCACAAAATGTGTTATATGATTAAATAAAAAATATAAGCCAATCTGTGATTATTTTAACACTAAATTGATTTAATACCTAATAATTACAACTAATTTTAACACATTATTATAGATATTTCATAGTTAGTTAATAATATTTTATTCATTAATTTTGATATTTTTTAGTAAAATATGATTTTCATATAAATATCATTTTATTTTTAATTGATAACATCATAATCTTATATAGAATTCTAAACAATCAATAAACATATGGGATGTAAAATAATATAAATCAATATCATGTAATATATTTTTGAAGACAATAGATAAATATGTGGAGTAAAAACCAATATGAATATATTTTCTCACAAGGGAACCTTTCATTCGTCTGATAATGTTATTTGACAACAACCATGGGATTCATCTCTCTATCATAAATTTAATATCCATGAGAATCATTAATCATGTATATATTAATTATATCCATTAATATTTAATTTTATTTTTAAAAATTAAATTTAGTTAAATTTTCAATGTATCATATTTCTAAAATGGAATGTGTATCCCTTCATCACAACAGCTTAAATCAATATTAATCAAACATGAAGGTTTCAAAGGAAAATATGTAATTTCATGTTTTTATTCTTAATAATATTTTTACACTTATTTTTATATTTTAAAAAATAAATATTATTTTTGAGTATCTCATATATTACAGTTACCCATAGCATACTGATATGATCAGATAATTGTTTTAGACATGTTCATGATAAAATTCATTTCCAATTGATAATATATATTAATGAATGTTTTCATGATGATGTTTTTAACAAAATATATAATGATAGGAGGCCATGATATTATAAAATAAATATCAAACATATAATCTAAATAACATTGATTTAAACTAATCTACCATTTTCATTAATAATGTATTATAAGGAATATAAATTATAATACCGCTAATAAATTTATTTTTCATAGTATAACCTATTTATATTTTCTATATACCCATACACATCCATTATTACATTATTTATCTTTATCATGGAATATATATATATATATATATATCTATAAATAATCATGTGATACTATGTAAATTATTACACTTTACAGTAAATAATTTTTTTTCAAATCTCAGGGAGTGGTTTCACATTGAGGATGATTTTTTATAATAAATATAATATTTTCTATTTCATAAGAAAAATAAAAAATGGATGAAATTAATAGTGACCTTTTCTACGATTTTTATATTTTAAATAAAGAACAAATCTCAATGATAAACATGGTAATATATTAAGAAACATCATAATTTTCTATAAATTGAGTTTTCAAATGAGTATTATAATATTCAAATATTAAATATACAACTCCTTATAATGTATTTCAATAATAGAATAAACTAATTTGATATTATAATTACCACTAGTCCAAGAAACAAGTATCATGAAACATTTTTTCCCATTTTTTTCAATTCTTTAGTATTTAATTTAGTTATACATTTTTTTTAAATGATATCACATATAAGTCTTAAATTTTTTTCTGAAAAACAATTTTAATAATTAATATTATAAAATTATAAAACCCTTTTAGTTGGGTTCTCTGTTATTTTTAGTTACCTTAGAAAAAATAAATTTCATAAAACTTATAATTTGTAACAAATTTTAATGGTGTTCTTGATCTTTCATGACATATAGAATATATTCTTCAATAGATAATTTTATGTGTAACACAATATAAATGGCCATGAACACAATTAATATTATCATTTCATAGAATATAAAAATTATTATTAATAGTTATATTAATTTTTCTTTTGGTAAATACTATAATGTCGGAGTGATTCTAGAGTGACTATATTTGGAATTTTTACTTCCCATTGTGCTGATTCTTATTTTTAGATTCCCTTAAGATTTGTTCCATTTACATATCTGAGATATGGTAGTTTTATATATTTATGATTTTATATTGGTGAGTCAACTATCCAAGTTGGTATGTACGGGGTTCCACCTACATCAATTTTTTTGCATATAAAAATGAGTACCTAGTGGTAGACAACAACATACCTATGAATACTAGAATTAGGGAGGGGAACAAGATGGTTTAATTAGATATGTGGATGGTCTGGGAGACTTATTATTTTATATAAATAAATTTAATTATACACACACTCACTATATTTTTCCGTTCTTAATTCACATTGATATCATTTCTTCCCGACAAATTATTTTTCTCTCCTGCCATATCTAATGGATATAACTTTCACATCTTTAATATTATTGACAACAACAAGATCCAAGGGGATTTATGATCAAAAATATCATGAAAATTTAATTTGTTTCAATTTCAATTCCTTGTAAAATGTTCATATATTATTTAATATAATTAGGAAATAAAATTATAATTTATATTTAACATGTTCATGTAAAATCCCATAATGGGGTTTGGATTTTACAAAAATTTTCTAAAGAAATATAAAACTTGTGATTTTCTTCTTGAATGTTGTCTTTTTGGGGAGTTCATTTTTATATGATATATATATATATTTAGTTCTTGGGTTGAAATTGAATTTAAACACATACACACCACACACACTGTTTGGAAAGGTAGTCCAAAGTTCCCCAAGGTGATAACACACTCATAATGCCTAAATTATTGTGTATGTAGATCATAGTTCCAATAGGAATTATGCTCATTACATGTCTTGTAGGTTTAGGTTGCATGAAATCCTATTACATGGCCATAATGGCCTAAATTTTGGACATGGAATCCCTCTTGGGAATAGTGATTTTACAATACCTGGGCTGCTATCACACATGCTCTATTGTGGTCGACAATACAGTTCTTGTTATAGTTCCCACCATAGATACAGTGCCACTAGTTCTATTGTTTTTCTACTGCTAGAGTCCTGCTAATGTACCACTACAATGTTACTATAACACATTCCCCCTTGGGTTTGGAACCCCCAACCTTAATGTAGTATTACAACGTTCTTATCCACTAATACAAATCCTCAACTACAAAGACATGTTATTTGGATAAAGAGGTATTAAAGAACACCACACATGAATATTAATGTCCCAACCCACCCCATGTGTGCCACAAGACCCCTCCTAAAAAACATGTTATTTTGGTAATGAGTTATTGGTGGGTGCCAAACCACTTATATCATGGGAATAACCAATCACATGCACAACACACACCCCAAACTAATTTCATCTGTGAAAGGACTCAAAACTTATCATCTCATGTTTTTAGGGAGGGCCACCTTACAAGATACCACTATGCCAACCTCATTTAAAAAATCGTGTAAGGGTAGCAATAACCTCCCATTGGGGGGCCTCTCCATTCTTTGAGCATTCTACACATTACCTATTTAGGAAAATGGATTTGAATCACCCAATATATAATATTCTTGGTTTCCAAGTCTAGAAGAACTCATGCATGTTCCAGTTCTCATAGAGAGTGAGGGGACAAAAATTAAGTACTAATCACCTAACACCCCATTAGAAAACGTGTGTAATAGTAATGGGGACCTCACACTAGTGCCCCTACCATTCATAGAGTGTCCCTCACATTTACAATCAAGTAAAATAGCTTCAAATCACAATATGTATAATACACATAGCGTCTATGTCTTGAAGGACATGATCTTACTCAAGTTCCCATGGAGAGTGAGCGGTACCTCCAGTGGGTACTACTCTTCTAACACCCAATTGAAAAAATATGTTATTTGGGTAATGAGGTATTGGTGGAATCTACACCACACTAGTCTTAGTTCCAACTTACCTTTCACGCCACATGCCCCCAATTAATTTTGAGTGTGGAAAGACTCAAACCTGATGTGGTTTTGTTTTCAGGGAGTTTCCTCTATATATAGTACCAAAAATCCATCCTCAGTTAGAAAAACATGTTATTTCAATAAAAAGGTATATTTGGGAGCCAAACCATACATGTCCTGGGTCCAACCCACAACCTATGGGCCAAAATCCCCCAACTAATTTTTAGTGAGGGAGGACATGAACTTGAGGTAGTTTCATTTGTAGGGAGTGGACGCAATACAACGTACCACTATGCTAAACTCGGTTGGTGAAACCTATTTTTCGGGTAATGAGGTATAGGTATCCAACACATCATGCATATCCTCAGTCCAACCCTCAACCTATGTGCCACATGCCCCCAACTACTTTTGAGTGTTGCTGGACTCAAACCTGGGCCAATTCTTTTTCCATGGTGAGGCATGTTGACCTAGTACCACTATTGTGACCCCATCCAGAAAAACATATTATTTGGTTAATGAGGTATAGGTAGGAACCAAAACATTCCTTTCCATGTCCCAATGAACAACCTTCATGTCACATGCACCAAACTAATTTGAAGAATGGATAGATTCAATCCTGTGAAAATTCCATTTATATATAGTGGGATCTTAATATTGTACCAATATGAAAACACCAGTTGAAAAAACACATGTAACTCTATCCTCCAATAGGGGGTCCCTACATTCCAAGAGTGTACCACATGTTTCCCAGTATAGAGAATGGATTTGAATTTTTATTTGCATAATACACACAGTGTATGAGTCTAGTGGGACTCAATACTACACCAGTATTCATAGAGAGCGAGGGGCGAAACACTCATGAACCTCTTGGTTGATACCCTATGGAAAAAATGTGTAATTTGGGTATCAAGGTATAGGTGGGTGCAAAAACATGATCATCCAAGGGCCCATCCCACCACCTACATTGCACACTCCCCTAGCTAATTTTGAGTGTGTAAGGACTCGAACCAGATCCAGACCCATTTCCAGGGAGTTATTCACTTATAAATTATTAATTATCAATCCATGGTCATAAAAACATGTTATTTTGGTAATGAGGAATAGGCGGGGACCACACCATGCATTTCCAAGGCCCAACCCACCTCCTGCACACCAAACACACCCAGTAAATTTTGAGTGTGGGGGGATTCGAACCTGAGCGAGTTCTACTGCTAGAGATTGGCCTCCTTACATGATTAAACTATGCTATACTGGACTACGAAACATGGTATTTCGGTAATGAGGTATAGGATGGCTCCACACCATGTTATATATGGGTGTCTCACCATGCTTGTCCTGGACACAACTCACCAATTGTGCAACCCACAACCTTTGCTATTTTTGAGTGTGGTAGGACTCGAACCTAAGATAGTTTTATATCCACAAAGTGGAAAATGTAAAGTGTACAACAAAGACAACCCCTATCATCATATGTGAAATTTGGGTAATGAGGTATAGGATGGCTCTGCACCATTCATGTCCTGGGCCAAACCAACCACCTATGTGCCAGAAGCCCCTAGCTAATTTTATGTGGGGAAGAACACAAACATGAGATAGTTCTGTTTTATTGGGGTGGTAGCCTTTCATGCTACTACTAAGCCAACATTGGTCAGAAATTTTTTTATTTGGGTAATGAGGTATATTTGGGTGCCACACCATTCCGATATTGGTCCAAAACCCCCACCCGTGAGCCACACGCGATGAGCTAATTTCAAGTGTGGTTGGACTCGAACCTGAGATCATTCCATTTAAATGGTGGGTATACCCTAATCCTTTTCAATAATCTGACATTGGGCATCAATGTGTTATTTTGTTAATGTGTAATATGTGTGTTCTAAACCAGGGGTATCAGGGAACCATCCTACCTAAGTGTGCTACACACCCCTATAATACTTCAAGGGTGTGTGGCTCCATCTCGATCCAGTTCTATTTACAAGGAGTGGTAACCATAAATAATACCTCTAATCCACCCCGATCATCAAAAGCATGTGTATGGGTAACACTAGCCTCCCACTAGGGGGATTCAAGCCCATGGTGCTCCACGTGTTTCTCATCAAGGTAAATGACTTTGAATCTCCCCGTGCATGTGACACACAATATCAGAGTCTAGTGAATCATGGTATTATTTCAGTTCCCATGGAGAACGAGGGGTAAAACAAGAGGATACCACTCGAAAAACACCCATTGGAAAATAATGATAGTTGGGTAATCAGGTATAGCTGTGTACCCCACCCTGATTGTCCTGGGCCTATCCCACCACCTGCACACTACATTCCCCCATGAAATTTTTTGTGTGGTAGGACTCAAACATGAGCAAGTTCAGTTTCTAGGGAGTGGACACCTTACATGGTACCCCTAATCCAACCACAGTTGATGTAAAATCAGTTATTTGGGCAATGAGGTAAATGTGGGAACCACACAACATCAATATTAGGCCCCACCCAACACCTACATACCATACAAACACAACTAATTCTAAGTGTAGACAGACCCGAACATGAGCCAATTTTATTTTGAAGGAGTGGATACGGTACGCAGTTCCACTAAGACAACCTTAGTCAATAAAATGTTCTATTTGGGTAATGAGGTATAGGTGGGCTCCACACCATGCATGTCCTGTGCCAAACCCACCAATTGTGTGCCCTATGCGCCCAACTAATTTTAAGTGTGGTATGACTCTATCCTAAGAAAACTCTATATATTGGAATTGGCATCTTTACAATATAAAACTATGAGAAACCTGGTTGGTATAAAATTTTATTTGTGTTTTGAGGTATAGCTAGGGACCACACCATGCCTATCCTATGACCAACCCACCACATATGAGCCTCATACCCATAGAGAATTACGAGTGTGGGAGGACTCGAATCTGAGGTAGTTCCATTATAAGATATTTTCCACCTTACACGGTACCACATGGAAAACCCCAGTTGAGAAACATGTTATTTGGGCAATGAGTTATGGGTGGGTGCCACAACATGAATGTCCTGGGCCAAACCCACCACCTGTGCTACACACAACCCCCACTAATTTCCAGTGTGGTGGGACTTGAACATGATCTAGTTCTATTTCCATGGATATGATTACTTATAAAATTACACTAAGCCATCCTTCATAAAAAAATGTTTAAGGGTAATGGTCACCAACCACTTAGGGGGCCCTGATATTCCGAGAACTTGTTCTATGTTCCCTATATTGAAAATGGAATTGAATCACCATATTCATAATACAAATAGTTTATAAGTCACGTAAGGCATGAGGCTACACTAATTCCCATAGAGAGAGAGTGGTACTACTTTTGGGTAGCACTCAGCTAACCACGCATGGGAGAAATGTGTTATTTTGGTAACAAGGTATTGGTATGATTCACACCACTCCATTCCTTGGACCATCCCATAACTTGTGTGGCACACACACCTAGCTAATTTTAAGTGTGGAAATATTGGAACATGAGACAGTTATGTTTCCTAGGAGTGGCCACCTTAAATAGTTCCACTAATCCAATCCCAGTCAGAAAAAAATATTATGTAGTTTATGAAGTATCAGTGGTCACCACACCATTCATGTTCGGGCCCCAACCCATAACATATGTGACACACAACCCCAACAAATTACAATTTTGGAAATACACGAACCTATGCCAATTTTGTTTCCAAGGAGTGGCCACCTTACACGATACCACTAAGAAAACCTCAGTTGGGAAACATGTTATTTGGTTAATGAGGATAATTTGGGTGCCACACCAGGCCAATCCTAAGACCAACCCACCACCTACACGTTGCATGCCCCTATATAATGTCGAGTGTGGAAGTATTCGAACCTTATTCAGTTGTATTTCCAAGCAGTAGGAACCATACACAGTACCACTATGTCAACCCTGGCTGGATAATTGGTTATTTTGGTAATGATTTATACGTTGGTTCCACACTATGTCTATCCTTGGCCCAACCCTCCACCTGCGTGAAACACGCCGCTAGTTAATTCTAAGTGTGGAAACACTTGAACATTCTTCAATTCAATTTCCAGCTCGTAGATACCATACATGGTACTACTAAAACATCCAATTATGAAATTTTTATTATTTAGTTAACAAGTTATAGGTGGGTTCCACCCCACACATGTCCTCAGCCCAACCCAGCACATAAGAAACAAATTCCCCCCAACACTGCTAATTTTGAGTGTGAAGGACTCGAACCTGATCAAGATTCATTTCTAGGGTGTGGGATTCTAACATGTTACTTATTATAAAACCATATTCAATGAATTTTTTATTTGGTTCATAAGGTATAGATGGGTTCCAAACATTTCCTATCTTGGGCCCAACCCACGACCATCGCGCCAAACGCCCCAACAAATTTTATGTGTGGTAGGACTCGAATATGATCTAATTATGTTTCTCGGTAGTGTCAAACATAAATGGTACCACAATGCCATCCCCATTTTATGTACATGCTATTTGTGTAAGGTGGTATAGTTGGGTGCCACACCATGAATGTATTGGTCGCAACCCACCACTTGCATGCCATACACCCTAGCTAATTTCAAGAATGAACGGAATCAAACCTGAGCCAGTTTTGGTGTGAGGGATCACCCACCTTACATGATAAAACTAATCAAATGTTGTTTGGAAAATATATTTTCTGTATGACGAGGTATAGTTGGGCGCCACACAACACATGTTCGTGTCTCATCACACAACCTACGTGCCACATACCCATAATTAAAATTTTGTTCTATAATGAACATTGTGTCTAGTATACATAAATATATTTATCCATAAAACCATGAAGTCAATTGTTAGTATAGAAATAGTAATTCATAATATAATTATACCAATTTGTAAAATGTAATCATTTATGTCCTAGATAAGAGAATTCATTTGTTGTTATAGTAGATTATTTTTTCATATTTTTAATTTTAAATATATATATAAATATATATATCCAGGATCAAAATATTTTATGATATAATTCTTACTACTTTTTCTGAGAGATGTTTTGTAATGTAATTATAGATAATTTGAAAGATATGATAATACCTTATAAAATAATGTTCATGCAGTGTTGAATTTATTTCAAAAGTAATCCATTAATTATTATATTCAATATGTTAAAATGTGAGATCATTTAATGTCTCAAAAACCTGAATATGTTCTTAGTATATGATCATAATCAGAAATATGATTGGTAGTTTCATTGGTGGAGAGGTTACCTGGTGGTTAATTTAGTGAAATTACATGAATACTCTTATATGTGTTTATCTATTACTAAGAGATTATTTCTAAATGGAATTTAATGATTACAAACATTATAAACCTTTCCATATAAAATGTATAAGGTTATATCCATTTTTCATGAGTATCAAACAAATATATTTAATTTATAAACCACTAGTTCATTCTTATATCATTATTATAGATTATCATTAACATTTAATGTAATGAAATAATATTATTTTTAAACAATCCTTTTTATATAGTAGTGGATGATTATAGTTGGAAATAAATTTATAATTGTTATTGACACATACTATATATAAGTATTTCTATAAAACATTATCATTAGAAAATATATTTCCTTTTTAAAATAACATTAATTAAAAATAATTTATCTTCCAAAAAAAATATACTATTCAATTATTAAATGCGTAACTAAAACCTTTTATCCAAAATTATAATTAAAATAATTGAGCTTTTATTTAATTAATTGAGAACTATTACTAGGTGTTAGAAATATACAATTAAAACCTCACCTGTCTCTGATTAAATTAAATCATTATTTTATATTCATAAAAAATATTGATTTTTGGATGAATGTTGAATGTGGGGTTTTAATGTTTATATTACATAATTAAAAATCAATTTTTTAGATTTATTTAAATATAATTAGGTGTTATTATTATTTTACCAGAGAAATAATATATATTTTATGAAATTATTATTTTCATTATGAATATTTTTATGTTGATTAATTTAAATCTATTAATGTTGATTCATTAATAAATTTTTTTTGTGTCAATGTGGATGACAATTTTTATGATAGAATTATTCTTATGAATTTATAAGAATTGATTTTTTCATAACCATGGAGCATGGTAATATGAATTTATATATATCACTTCATTATTAACTATTTAATTTGGTTCTATAACCAATGTTGTATAGGATAAATATATGTATTGGGTTTTTATTCATGTAAAATGCATAGTTTTATAATATATTTTCTTAAAAACTATGCTGAGTAGATTTCATTACATTTTATACAAAAGTTATCTGATCAAAGTGATTCCTTTTTAAAATATTCTATTATTATGTGAATAATTAAGAAAAATTTATAAAAAAAATTAAATGATAATGTTAACTTAATGATAATGAAATTCATTTTTATAAGACCATATATTTTTATACGTCACATATACTAATTTTTACAAGATTATTTGGTACCTAATCAAAAATAAATTGATTATATTATTTGGTTATAAGATAAATAAATATCGTAATGTTATTAATTCTATTTAATGACTAACTAGGAAATTTTTGGGTGAATAGTTTTAAAAGTGATGCTTATTTTGTATTAATAAAATAAATTTAACACAATTAAAATGTTTTTATAATATTATTTTAAAAATGAATTTATTACATAATATATTAACAAAAAATAATTTTAATATTTATATAAAATATTATGTTGAAAAAATAATTATTAAAAAGTAATTATTTGTTAATAGAGGGTTTTCATTATATTTATTATATAATTTTTAAAGAAAAATACCAAATAATTAGAAGAATAATATTATAAAATTTAAATAAAATAAAATATCAAATAATTAACTATAAACTATTGAAATGTTATCTGGAGGAAAAAAATATATATTGAACTATTTGTTACTATAAAAATTGTTTTTTTCATAATATTTTTTACCATGTATTATTTGATATAAATTTTAAGGTAAACTACTAAATTTTATAATTTGAATATTATAAAATGGAATTAATTTTTGTATTCATAAATTAATATTATCATACAGTAACATTTTTGGATATTTCTAAAAACAATAATTTTAAGGTTAATAGTAAATAATATAGTTTTACAAATAACATTATGTTTAGAACATCATTATTATATATTATTGACATTGAATATTATGAATCCTTTTTATTGATAATATATACATAAAATGGTGTTATATTAATTGTATAAAAATAATATACTCTATTTATAAAATGTGTCTGACATTTTGGAACATAATTTTTATTAATATTAATAATATGACTATTTATTACTCAATTCATTAATAAATTAATTACAATTTTAAATTTATTTTTGGACTAGATTTAATGCCACATAAATCCATTTTTTCATAGACCAATATGTTTCATGGATATAAAGTTTATATATTACTTTTGTGAAAAATCATTTTAATACTCCCAATGAAAGTTATCTTGAAAACTGTTAATGGATTCATTTTTAATACATATATTAAAACTTAATATTAAAACGTCTATGGAATTATGATACATTAATTTATTATATATTTTTAGCTAGAATTATATTATTAGGTAATAAAATAAATTTGTTTCCTATTAATAATTATTATTAAAAATGGTAAATGTTTTTCATCAGAAATTGGTTTGAAGTGAAAATAGGTGTTTCAATAAAAGATAAGAATATAATTATAACTAAAAATTGAAAAAAAAATTAGAAGGGATTACTTAAAACTTCCCTCACATTATCATAGAAAATGGATTAATTTATTTCCACTATTCCATTAAAATAAAATTAATATTTTCTATTATTTTTAGTATTTTTATGATTTTCATTCCCCTAAATTATAAAAGAATCCCTAAACCCACTCACTTATCCACAAAACATGACGACCTTATCTTATCCAAAAAATTACCTATAAAACAACCCAATAACCTTATACATGTTCTACAGATTCTAGTAACATTAAAATACTGACATATGAAGGAGGACATAGTGATCCACGAGAGGATGAAAAAGGAATATGTAATCTTGTCAACCTAATTACTTCAGGTTTTCATTATTAATCAACATCATCAATCTCTATAACAAAAATCCATTAAGAAATTAATAATTATCATTAGTAAATATAAATATACTAAGGTTTGTGGAACAATCATTTTATTCTTCTCATTCATCCAATGGAGAATAAAAATAGAAAACTTGTATATTTGCGAAAGACTACCTTTGTGAAGAGTTGTATTTAATTTTAAATTATTAAATAACATGGGTAGTTACATAAATAATATTTAAAAACATATATAATATTAATTACCTAATTAATTTTTGATAATGATATGTTAAATATTATATTAATTACATCGTTTAATAAAAAGTTAAATCAAATCTCAGGCATACATGAAGACTACCACATCCGTCGATGATTAGTATTGTTCTCATAATCTCCCTAAATAAATGTTTATAAAATAGATTTAAGAAAAAAAATATAAATTTTTATGAAAAAATTTCATTAATATTTGTATAAAATGTTAAAAAATTATTAATCATTTAAATGAAACAATATTTAGATAAATAATTTTTTGGTGAAATTATTATCATGCAACGTATTTTAATGAACCATTGAATATTTGTCATCATTTGAACATGGATATGTATAAATATTTGAAATAACTATTTAAATATCTTTTCTAATATTTTAATGAAGAACATGAAATAAAACATTCAGGATTGAAATTGATTTTTTAATAATTAGATAAATAATCAAAATTACTAATATCAAATGATGAAAATAAATATTAACTATCTTATTATTGTATAATGGATGATTAAAATTAAGGATCACATGAGGTAATAAAAATGATTTTGGATCATAGATAACATAATTATGTTTTTATTTTTATTAAATTTTTTTGTAATTCACTTTTGTAGATGTTGAGAGAAATTTTTCGGGATATTAGTAATTAAAAAATCCATTTATTGAGTTACAATGCTTCTTCGCATAATTTTTTCTACAATTATTGTTTTTGTAAATAATAATATTTTATTATATGGAACATTCTATAATAATCTAGTCATTGTAAGATTTGAAATTTAATCTCATTCCATGAAGAATTTAATTCTCATTAATTTTTATCATTATAATTAATCATGAACATTATTTCCCGTAATCCCATTATCTCCAATGCCCATATTAAATTTTCACTCAAATTGTTAAATTAGTTTTTTGATATCCAAAAACAAATTATTAATTTTATCCTTTTAATTCTCTTCATCTCTTATTTAAAAGTTGAAATTTATTATTCTTTTAACTATTTGTGTCTCAAGGAAGTTATTTCCATTTCTAATATTAATTATATTTTCCTTTCAATATTATATATGTTATATTCTACTATAAATTTGTTAACGAAAAAACTATCTCTCAATTCAAGGTTCCATTATTGGGATTTTTTTATAATTTATATTTTCAAAATGATCATCATGGACACATATAGATAGATAAATTAGAATGTTTCTAATAAAATTTTATTTTAGAGCAATGTTAACGTATTATTAATAAAAATTATTTTGAAGTTCTCGCTTCAGATATCCTATTTACTTCCAATGAATTCATCTCATAAGAAGTCATGTTTTTTGAATCACCCTCTAAATGCATTTTTGAAATAATTCATTTATGTTATTTATTTTTTCCACAAATATTCAAATTATTTTTGTAATTTTATGGAATACCATTTGGAAATGTTTTAATTCCCATATTATTTTCATGAATTTTAATGATATGGTGTATGATTGATTTCATATGGTTCACAAGTGTATTTATGTTGATTTATGGGGTCATATATCACTTTTAAATGATTTGGATAACATTTTTTATCCTAGGAGAAATGTACTGTTAATATACATGGTTTTTTCACAACATAAATTGTGGGAATTCATTTATTCTTTCTAAAAAATCGGTTGTAATGATTTAGTTTTATCACAATGTGATGATTTCCTATGCATTTTGTTCTTTTGTATTTCATTCTTTTGTAATGTATTGATATAATTCCATATAATTATGTTATATTTGAATTAATATTCTCTATGAATCATGATTATTATCTCATATTATATTACTCTTACTCAATGGTATATTTTTCTTTAAATTAAATTATAAGTCCTTATATCAGTAAACATCGAAAATACATAATATTCCAGTTAATTTTAATCATTAATTTCTTCATTTATATAATTCTTTAAAATTATTATTCTATAACCCTTAATTTTAATTAATATTTTTTTCACTTATTGATCATTCTATCTCACCAAATATGTTTTCCCCTTATCCATAGAATATTATAGGTACAATGTTTTATGTATATGTGAAATGTTGTTTTTCTAATGTTTTAGAAATTATTAAAAATAATATATTTATATTTCTAAAAACTCAATAAAAATTACAAAAGAAATATATGGTTTTTTAGTATTTTGTGATATGTTGTTTTTTTCTTTTTGAATTACTTAAAATTAATTTAATGTTTATTTCGGGTCTCCACAATTGTTATCTGGTATAGTATTTAAATTATAAATTTTAAGTCTAGAACCTAAGTGTTTGGGTTTTTTGTCCTCCATTTGGTATCCGAGAATGGTTTTGTTAATTTTTTGTGATTATGATTATTAATATGTACTAATAGGTGAAATAAATAAGAATAAATATAAAAAATTTAATAATTTTTTTTTAAAAAATATATATTCTGTTGTTTTCTAGAAATGAAGCCTAGTTTTTAAAATATGTACGTGGATGGAGGAACAAGAAAAAATTCATCTATGGGTAATAATCTTGAAAATTATTGTTTTGTATTAATTACATATTCACAAGGGGAATGACTAGTAGACCTATGTAAACACATATATTTAAAATATTTAGATACACTATTTGGTGATTCATATAAATTATATAATTCTTCATATGGGATTTATATAAATTTAGCTAATATAACATCAATGTATAATTTATATGGATATCCAATATTGTAATATAGAGATTAATAATTTAGTATATTCATTAGATTCATGAAATATTTCATCATTTATTTGTGTTTTAATTTTTTATGTATTCTTAATCAAAAAAGTAATTTTTGTCTTATTTATGGAAATAAGTTGAATAACTAATCCATGACTAATTTATACCCAAAATAAAACCATACATTAGTGTATTTTTTAAATAATGCAATGATTGAAAAATGAATCAATATTAAATAAAATATATGGTATTTTTTCATTGCGGGTGAAACATTTCTCATTCCCATCTACCATTGTGATAGTGAAGTTGAAAAATCATGTACATATTATTACAATTCATAAGATATCTACGGTATAGCTATAGAAAATCCTTTACATGTACGAGTATTCATATCAAATAATGATGCATATTTTGTTCAAATAGATGAGGTAATTGATTATTTATGTGCGTCCATATAATATTGAAAAATATATTTTTCAATTCATTCATATAAATGAATTACTATTATCTATATATAAATTATATCATCAGTCAAATTTATTTTATGGGCACCATTAAATATTTTTAATTGTGATTGTTCATTAAAATTTTTGAGGTTGTAATTTTTGAAAGGTGGTAGAATGAAAAAGTATGAGATTTAGTATTTTCTTGAATAATATGTTAATTAACATATATCTCATAAAACACAAATCATAAAATAACCATGACACACCTTACATTAATAATTCATTATTATTGGAAACATCTTCAATAAACGTACAATCAGAAAAAATCTTCGAAAATGTTAAATCATAATTAATTGATTTAATATATAATAAAAAATTTTATTTCCCTAAATATTATTATTTTTAAATATTTATTGAAATATCCTCATTTAAAATAATTATTTTATTTTCGTTTTTAGTGGATAATATTTTAATGGACTTAGTTAAAATTATTTAACATTAAAATTTGATATTGTTAATAGAATTATTTTAAATGTGATGTGTATTTTAAATTAATAAATTAAATTTTATCACTTTTAAAATATGATTATGATGATATAAAATAATGCCATGAATAAAAAAATAAATTAAGACAATATTAACTAGATTTTTTTGAAAAAATAAAATTAAAAATTTTTAATGAACCAAAATTCATGTTTCTATAAAACATCATTTAATTATATTTAATATTTTCATTAAAACATAAATTACAGTAAAAAAATTATATAATAAAAAATTAGTTTTATAATTTTTTTAATACCTAACAATCAATAATTTAAAAATTACTAGATGATTAAAATAAAAATCTATTTCCAAAAAAATTTATTTATTAATAAATATATTTCATATGTATTATGTGTTTTAAATTAAATGATGAATCTATAAATTATAAAAAGTGGATTTTATATAATGGAATTCAATTTAAATTCGAGACATAAAAATTATGTTACCGTTAATTTATGTTATTTTTATAAATATTTTTTATATAGGTGATTATTGGAAAAAATAATATTTTATAAGTATACTCACTTTAAAAAAATCGTCATGAAAAAAATTCATTAAATTTATTGAAAAAAATATATTTAAAAATTAAAAATTCTACAGACTGAAAAATAGTTTTTCGAATAATTTTTTAAATTTATAAATCTGTTTTTTACATTTTTGAACATAAGTGGTATTTTATTCTATTAAAAGAGAAATTTTTATTATATATCTTAATGTAAGTAATTATTATATTATGTTTGGTTTTGTATTAGTTAAAAAAATGAACAACTATAATTTTATTCATAAACCTATGAATATAATTATATAAAAATTTATAACATGATTTTTTTATAATACAATTTTTATTGGAAAAATATATTTTTGAAACAAATGGTTTTACGTTTTTAGCATATTTTAGTTAACATTATTTTTAACCACCTTAAAAATTGAATCTTGTGACAGAGATTACATATTGGGAATCATAATGTTAATGTTTTTCAATAATTTTCTATCCAATTTTCTCAAAAAATTTATGTTGACAATGAAAAACTTCTTTATGATGATAATTGTTTCAAGGGTTAAAATATATGTTAAAATATGATATAATGGTATAATTACCACTAAAAAATGTCCCTACTTGTTTTATTGAGTTGATATAGACCATCCCTCCAATTATTTTGAAAAAAATACTTATTTGGTAACATATTTCCAACAAAATAAATTTATTTTTTCTTAATGTTATATATATTTACATAACTACCACTCCAGTCACTTATTAAATGATACATTTACCCCTTTTTCCAATCTATGCACTTTGAGAATGTAACATCCCAGGTAAATAAAGAATATGAAATTTTCATATTTGTCAATATTTGTTAATAAAATGTTAATATTACTTTAAATGGAATGCTATGCTTGATGGCGTACCCAATACATAACAATGAGTTTATTTGAAATCTTACATTGCACACTAATAATAAAATAATATTATTTTAAATGTTAGTTAATGCCTAGCCGTTGTAATGGGGGTAATGAATAGAACTAACTAAAAAATGATTATATTTGTTTGTAAAATATTTTAACAACTACCTAATAAATGATAGAGTCTTAAAAATGCAAATGAATCCTATTTTAAGCATAAATATTCTAATATTCTTTAAAAGGTCGATTAACCACCTTTTGATTGTGAACCCTTTTTAAATCTACATTTTGAAAATTTTATATGTTATATTGACAAAATAAAATCTTTCTTTAGAATCAAGACATCAAAATTTTCTTTGTGTAAAATTTGGTTATTTTTCCTATAAAGTACATTTTTTAATGAATAGTGAAAATGTTGTATTTTAATTCAAAACTTCTTTTTAATCTAATTTATTTATAAGGTTATATTTCTTTATTAATTGATTTTGAAGGTTTGTTAAAATATATTTTTATCATTTAATCCAATTGTTGTCATTGGATGTAATTTCACATTGAAATTGGACAAAAAACAATTGTCAAACTTTTGATAGATATTGTTTCATAAAAACACAATATTTGTTTTGACAAAATGAATTAATTTTTAAATTAATTAATGAAACTTTTATGTGTTGAATTTTGTAAAATATACATCATTTTTTGGAATATCAAATATATATTTGGGTAAATTTTTGGTATTCTTATGAAAAACTACAATTTTTGATGAATAGTTAAACCACTAAGTGGTAGTTAAAAAAACTGATTTTTCTTTAAAATGAATTTTAGCGCTTATGTGAATTGAATTTTAAAAATCCGACATACATGGTTGTCATTAGTATGTAAAATTTGGTTCAATGGGATGAAAATAATTTTTGGTGGATAGTAAGTATTTAGTTATATTAACCATGATTAATGGTAATTATTATAAATAATGGTAAAAATAATGTTATAATAATATCAAATTACCTTTACACTTGTCGTAAACTTATTGTATGAGTTATGGCCAACCAAAACATTCCATGGGTAAATTTTTGGGACCCCATAGAGCCACATGGGTAATATTATGATATTAATACCTTTTATTTAAAGTTAAAATAAAAATGTCACAAACATGTACTGTTTTGCTAACAGAATTTTTACATGGGGTTATATAAGTTATCATTTTGACTATAAATATTCATTAGAAATTTAGAAATATTTCCTACATCATGGAAATTTTATTAATAATTTTTAGACATTAAATAAATATATTTATTTATAACACCATGATGATGGAGCAATTATCTCATTAAGGATTGAATTAAATAATATGAAAAGATAAGGTAACATATTAAAGAAAAACATGTCATAAACTTCTTGGAGGGGTGGATTTAGAACCCTTATCACCTTTTCCTCGATATATATTGTTTTGGGTCCTTTAGAATCTGAAATGTATTTCATAATAAAGTAACATTTCATGACCTTCCAAGAGTGTCTCTCCTCCCTCTTATAAAAGGCCCCCACATCTACCCCCTATCCCACAACTCTCGAGATCTTGGCTCATCCAACCCTTGATCATATTATCTATATGAATCCCTATATTTATCTAAGAATCCTTACCTTAGTCATAATTCTCTTCATGTAACCCTTTTGGTTCAAACCAAGGGGAGTAACCTGATTTCAAGGTAATGTCTTCTCTTATGTTATTTTGTTTTATTTTGCTTATCCAACCACCTAAAATCTTTTTATTATTATATTTTGTAAAAACTATAGTATCTTAAATATACTATTATTTTTTATGAAAATTATTCTAGCTACATTTACACACACCTCTGTCTAATGGTTAAAGAACATATTGTTTCCATTGATGGCGAATTACTGCCTCACGAAACAATGACTGTTCAATATTTTACAACCACCTCTCATGGTGTCCCTTATGATGGAACTATATTTATATATGATATATATTATATTTATTTCATCACTATGCTTTTTATTTTTAATTAAAAACGTACATTTATGCTTTTCATGTTTTGCAAATATGATAATTTCATTTGAGAAAGTGTCGACTACTGCCCCCTCAATTGATGTGACACTTTCATGCAATATATGTAATGTATAAATAATGAAATTAATGAACTCATGTGACCTATATAACATATATATTATACTGGTATTATAATATATATATATCTCATTTAATTTTATTTCTATTAATATGACAATGAAATGAAAGTGGCATTCATGCATTCATACGACCCACCGTCTCCATGAACAATGCATTTCTTTTTTAATGTAAAAATGTTACAGAATCATTTAAAACGAATATATATTGGATATATATGATATTTAAATCATTAATACTATTTTGGAGATGATTTACTTATAACTACATGGACAATTCTTTTCAACATATTCATTTTTGACTCATGTACCGAAAATCGAAAAAACGTATGATCTGAACTCATATAATTAACTAATTATTATTATATGATAATATGTGATATTAAATGAATAATAAACATTAATTTAAGTCCTTATGAAATTATAAATTGACCTATGTTTATTATTTATAAATATAATGAAATGAACGAGACAAGTCATACTTGATGTAAGGGATCCTACGTCTCTCTTTCTTTTTAAGTTCTCTATTTTATGTAACTTATTTTAAGCTCCGATTTTTTATGTTGGGGGGTGTTCTTTTATATTTCTCTTACTGTAATTTTTATTTTCATATGATGAGAAACCCTATTTTATCTCATCAATCCATTTTTGTAGGTTTTAAGTGGCATCGTTAGGCTGCCGAAGTTTCGTAAGGGATTTCTTATCTTACTTTTAATTCCATGAGAATTCCATTGTTCAACACTTATTTATTGCATGTGGTGTATTTTTTACTTCCATTTCATATATATTATCATGATTATATTCATGGTATTATGTGATTAATTTTTTGTTTATTGTATTTTGGTCATATGACTCGATTGACCACAACGAGGTAAGGGGGTTTTATCTCACTTTTTATTCCCGTGAGATTCATGCTACATTTTACACTATTTATTTTTTTGTGGAGTATGTACATCCCATGATTGTATTATTTCTGTAATATAATACAATTTATGGGTATTTACATCTTCATTGTATGACCCTTCTTTAATGGGGTGTACCTTTCAAAAGTTACCCAAATCGGTAAGGGAACCATTCACCCTCTTCTTTTTAAAAGACATCTTTTGTTAGGTCTTTTAATTTACATCATCTTATTTTGGGATATGTTATTATGTATCCATATTTCTTTAAATTTTATGTACATGTGATGAGAAACCTTTTTTTATCTCTCATCATCTCATTTTCTAAATTTTATAGTGACGTCGTTAGGCTGTCGAATTTCTGTATGGGAATTTCTTAACCCAATTTCAATTCTTTGGGTTAAAACTCTACTTCTTGAATATGTTGGGCTATGGATATTTGTGGATGAAATATGATTGATTTACACTCAATATCCACTTATACTGTGTGTATTTGTATTTGTCAGACATTATAATGTAATTGATTTATCCTTAATCAAAGGATATCATCTTTGTAAGAGACTTTGTCTCAATCTCCATTCATTGAGGCATATTTTGTGTTATACAAAACTTTTTTTATATGGTGTATAAGCCCCTTTGAATTTTACATTTTTTGGAAAGAAATATTTTATCTACGAAGATTTTTACTAAAAAAAAAATATGTTTCTTTTTTAACGTACACGGTGATAATGACCTTTCCGTCGTTGCACGTATTATTTGATCTTTGGCTTCCTCAATAAGCCGAGATGTTTTTAAAAGAAAATAAATAACATATAAACTTTTATGTATTTTGGTATTGAAAATGGTTTTGATAAAAATAATTATCTCAATATATTTAAGTGATATATTGTGAATGAAATGTAAAAATTTTTTCTTTCATTTATATTTACTTTATGTCTTATGATTTTATAATGGTACATGGACATTTTAAGGGTGTTTACATGATAAACCAAATTAAGGTTGGTGCCGTGAAAACTAGGACGAGTGGTTACATTATAACCTCCAATGAATTGGGTATGGAAGTCGGTCATATGGCTATTCCATTTAGTGATATGTGTGGAAATCGACTGTATGGTTATTCCAATTAAGTATGTTTATGTCCCATGTTACCTTTATATGTTATGTGTTTTTTATATGGGTTTTATGGTAATATTTTGGTTACAAAAGGGTAAGGAACTATATTTTATTTATTGAAGAGTATTTACTACTTCATAATGGTGAAATGTATTACTTATGATAAAGTATTCATGGTTTACTTGTTGTTTTGAAAAAATAACAGTTTTACTTCTTTCTGTATCCCTTACTAATCTTTTTATGCTCATACCTAGTTTTTGAAATGTATTCCACAGGTCTGTAAGATGAATATGGTCAAGGATGGGATCATAGAAAGACAAGATATAAAAAACATGGCACTAGACATGTTTCTTTTTAAGATTTTTTATTTTATAAAAAAATGGAATATGAGTAGAAGTGTATACTTTGTAATATTTTGGGATGTAATAGTTATGTCCTAATTCTCTAAAACTCTAAACTTAAAAATACCCTCATTGTGAAATATTCATTTAATTCATGATTATGTAATGTTTTAAGGTCAGATCCTTATAGTTGAAATCAAATGTCAGTTTAGATATATTTAAGGGTTAGGGTATTCTTTAGGCATAAGTGACATTACCATAATTGTTAGGATTTCAGAAAGATTCATAGTTTTAGATAAAGTGAATGAGATTAAGATAACATGAATAATTATATCTTATTATTTACCCACATCATAATATATTATATGAATATTCTAATTATATAACCACACTGGCCTTTTTGGTTTTAGTAAATGGCTAGATCTAGTAGGCACCAAAGTAACAGTAGATGTGAAGAAAAATGTGACAGTTTTCTGAAAGAACAACTGAATGATATGGGAGCTGCGATGAGAACTCTTGTGGTTATTCTCCACCAACAATCAGGAGTTATGATTAACCTCTTGAACCTTGGTGAGTTATCAAATGCATCATGTACGAGATAACCAACTCGATGTGGAAATTCAAGTAATAATTATAAAGGTAACCATTTTGGTTTATATGATCCCTAATTTTGAGGTAATTATGGGTTACTATATGTTATGATGGAAAATAAAAAGCATGAGATAAACATGAGGGAAATTATGTTATGGTTATTCTTGAAGATTTTATCTCTTTTTGTGGAATGTTTTAGGAATTATATAGTTTTGGAAAAAGGACAACACATAGACAGTGTGTCAACCCATCGCATCGGACGAAGCTGCAGGAATCGAACCCACAACCAAAGTGTGACTTGGATTTATCACCTACCACTAGACTATGTGAAGTCCATGGTTAGTATGACTAATAATTTTTAGTTCGATGAACTTATGAATCATCAATAATTTGATTTTGGTTTATCTATGCAAATGATTAGCCTATCATGGAGGATATGTGATTAGGATAACTACTTTTCAGTTTGAGACATTAAATGTAACTAATGTTATTTGGAGATAAATCATAAGATTTAACTTGGAATACTATGTGATTTAATCCTTCAGATATTTGGGTTTCAATATTAGTTTAAGGAACTTTGAAGAATTATATGGATAGTTGTTTTTTGAATGGTCTTCGATTAACTTTGGGTTTTTTTGGGCAATGTTTGGAGATTAAGATTCATTTTTATTTTTGTAAAAGATTTTCCTTTTTGGGGATTATCTGATTTTGTACTAAACATTTTGGTTTTGGTCTGAAGACATAGGAAATATATAGTTCTCTTTTGTGTATTAGGGGATTCTATAGAAGTTGATCGTAGCACTCTTAATGTGAAAAAGTCATTCTAAATACTCACCTTTTGTAGAAAATATGAGTTTGTGTAAGAAATCTAGTAAGAGATGAAAGTCTACACGAGAAGTATGTTTTTTTATGATTTAGTTAATCTCATAAATTAATTCATAAATGAAAAGTAACTTAAAACAAAAATGTTGATTGTTACCATTTCCTACATGGGAATCAAAAACTGTTTAGCCCATCACAAGTTTGTAATTTCCCGATGGTTAAATTTCTCCTAAACATATTTTTTATCACTATCCATCAGAACAAGACCCTTTATTTTCTCATCCATATCCATTTTTTCCTATATGGAATCCTAGTATGTGTTAACTCGAGTGACCTTTGTACTTTTGTTTCTTTCTTTTAAAGTGATAGCTTAATTGACTTGTTTTCCGATGTGGGGATATCAATGAAGTTTCTGAGCCCAATTTTATAATTGTGAGGATGCAATTCCCAAATGGGGGGAATGATGTAACATACCAGGTAAATAAAGAAAATGAAATTTTCATATCTATCAAAATTTATGAATATAATGTCAATATTTCATTAAATGGAATGATATGCTCCATGGCGTACCCAATACACAACAACGAGTTTCTTTGAAATCTTATATTGCACACTAATAATAAAATAATATTATTTTAAATGGTAGTTAACGCCTAGCCATTGTAATGGAAAGAATGATTATAACTAACTAAAAATATTATATATTTTTGTAAAATATTTTAACAATTACCAAATAAATGACAGAGGATTAAAAATGCGAATGAATCCAATTTGAAGCATAAATATTATAATATTCTTTAAAAGGAAAATTAACCTCCATTTGATGGTGAACCCTTTTTAAATCATCTTTTTTAAAATTTCATATGTTATATTGACAAAATAAAATCCTTCTTTAGAATCAAGACATCAAAATTTATGTTCTGTAATTTTTTGTTATTTTTCCGATAAAGGCCATTTTTAAGGAATAGTAAAAATGTTGTATTTTAATTCAAAACCTCCTTTTAATATAATTAAATTATATGTTTATATTATCTTTTTAATCAAGTTTAATGTGTAGTTAAAATATATTTTTACCATTTAATCCAATTGTGGTCATTATAACTAATTTCACATTGAAATTGGACATAAACAAGAGTCAAACTTTTGATAGATATTGTTTCTTAAAAACACGCTATTTGTTTTGACAACATGAATTGATTATAAAATTAATTAATGCAACTTATATGTTTTTAATTTCTTAAAATAGAAATCATTTTTTGATTTGTAATATAAAATATATCTTAGGATGAATGTTTGGACTTCTTCTGAAAAACATCAATTTTTGATGAAAAGTGAAACCACTAAGTGGTAGTTAAAAAAACTGATTTTTCATTTAAATGAATTTTACCACTTATGTGAATTGAATCTCAAAAATCTGACATACATGGTATTCATTAGTATATAAGATGTGGTTCAATGGGATGAAAATAATTTTTGGTGAATAGTAACTTTTGAGTTTTACGAACCGCTATTAAAGGTAATTAGTGTAATTATAAGTAAATATAATGTTATAATAAAATAAAATTACCTTTCAACTTGTCCTAACCTTATTTTATTAGTCATGTCCGACCAAAAAATCCATGGGTAAATTTTTGGGACCCCATAGATCCACTTTGGTAAGATAATTATATTAATACATTTCATTTAAAGTTAAAATAAAAATGTCACAAATATGTATTGTTTTACTAAAACAATTTTACATGGGGTTAAATAAGTTATCTTTTTGAAAATAAATATTAATTACAAAGATAAAAAGATTTTATACATCATTTTAATTCTTTTATAATTTTTAGGGATTATATAAATAAATTTATTTATGACACCATGATGATGCATTAATTACCTCATTAATAAACGATTTAAATAAAATGAAAAGAGAAGGTAAAATATAAGACTTACACATGTAAAAAACCTATTGTATGGCTATATTTAGAACCCTTATCACCCTATTCTCGATATATATCAATTTGGGAACTATAAAATCTGAAATGCATTTCATAATAAAGTAACATTCCATTATCTTCCAAGAGTGCCTCTCCTACCTCTTATAAAAGGCACCCACCTCTAACCCCTTACCCACACCTCTCACAACCTTGGCTCGTCCAATAACTGCTCATATTATCTCTCTAAATTCCTCTCTTTGTCCTAGAATACTTAACATAGGCTGAAATCTCTTCAAGAAACAATTTTGGTTCAATCTAAGGGGTGTTACCCGATTAAAAGGTAATGTCTTCTCTTATGTTCTATTGTTTTATTTTTATTCTTCAAACCCCTAAACTATTTTTATTCCTTTATTTTGTAAGAAAAAAATTATCTTCAATATAATTGGATGTTTCTTTGAGAATTATTTGAGCTACACTTACACACACCTCCGTCTAATGGTTAAAAAACATACTGTTTCTGTTGATGGGGAATTACTGCATCACGAAATGATGATTGTTCAATCTTCTCCTACCACAACTCATGGTGGCCTTTATGATTGAAAATATCTGTATATATGATATATATTATATTTATCTAATGTATATACTTATGTATTTTATATTTAAAACATACCTTAATTATTTTCATGTTGTGCAAATGCGATAATTTAATTTGAGGAAGTGTGGACTACCACCCCCTCAAGTGATATGACTCGTTCATGGAATACATGGAATGTATAAATAATAAAATTGATAAACATATTTTGAAAATATAACATATATTTTATACAATAATTATAATATATATATATCTCTAATTTAGTTTTAATTCTATTAATATGACAAAGAAATGAAAGTAGTGTTCATGCGTACGTACGACCTACCATCTCCATGAACGGTGCATTTCATTTTTTATATCCAAATGTTATGGAATAGTGTAAAATGAATATATACCGAATATATATGATATTTAAATCAATAATACTACTATAGAGATGATTTACGTATAACTACATAGACAATTATTTTCAACAAGTTCATTTTTGACTCATGTAACGAACATCAACAAAACGTATGATATAAACCCACATAATTAACTAATTATTATTAAATGATAATATGTGACATTAATTGAATAATAAAAATTAATGTATGTCCTTATGAACTTATAAATTGGCCTATGTTTATTATTCAGGAATATAATGTAACGAAAAAGACAAGTCGGACTTGAGGTAAGAGATCATACCTCTCTCTTTCTTTTTAAGTACTCTCTTTATGTCACTTATTTTAAGCTCCTCTTTATTATGTTGGGGGATTTTAATTTATATTCCTCTCTCTGTAGTTTTTATTTTCATATGATTAAAGACCATATTTGATCTCATCAATCCATTTTTGGACATTTTACGTGCCATCATTAGGCTCCCAGAGTTTCGTAAGTGATTTCTTATCTCACTTGTAATTCCATGAGATTTACATTGTTTGCCACTTATTTTTTGCATGTGGTGTATTGTGTACATCCATTTAATATATATTATAATTATTCTATTCATGTTATTATGTGATTAATTTGGTTTTTATTATCTTTTGGACATACGACTCGATTGATCATAATTAGGTAAGGGGGTTTTATCTCACTATTTATTCCCGTGAGATTCTTGCTACATTTTCACTATTTCATTTTGTGTGGTGTATGTACTGCCCATGATTTTATTCATTGTGAAATATAATTTAATTTATGGGTATTTACATCTTCATTGTATGACCCTTCTTTCATGCGGTGTACGTTTCAAAAGTTACCCAAATCGGTAAAGGAACCTTTCACCCTCCTCATTTTAAACGAATTATTTTGTTAGGAAGTTTAATTTAAATCTTATAATTTTAGGATATATTCTTATATATCCATATTGAAATAAATGTTATTTACAAGTGATGAGATACTTTTTTATCTCTCATCATCTCATTTTCTGATTTTTAAAGTGACGTTGTCAGGCTTTCGAATTTCTGTAATGGAACTTCTTAACCTAATTTCAATGCTTTGTGTTAAACCCATTCTTCATTATTATGTCATTATATGAATATCTGTGGATGACATAAAATTTTTTTACACTTAATATCCACTTATATTGGGTGTATTTATATTTTTCACACATTTTATGTAATTGATTTATCCTTAATATAAGGTATTGTATTTGTAAGGGACTTCATCTAAATATCCTTTCATTGAGGAATATTTTGTTTTATACACAAAATTATTTTAAATGGTGTATAAAACCCTTTTAATTTTACTTTTATTCAAAAAGAATCTTTTCTCTTCGAAGCATTTTACTAAATGACAAAAAGTATGTTTCTTTTTTAATGTACGCGTTGACAATGTCGTTTACCCCACCGCGAGTATTATTTGATCTTTGGATTCCTTAGAAAGCCGAGATGTTTTTAAATAAAAATAAATAACATATACTATTTTATGTATTTTTGTATTGAAAATGGTTTTGATAAAATATTTTTTATGTCAACAAATTTCAGTGGTATATTGTGATTGAAATGGGGAAATGTTTTCTCTCCATTATATTAGTTTCATGTCTTATGATTTTATAATGGTTCATAGTCATTTGACGGGTGGTTACATGATAAACCAAATGACGGGTGGTCCGTGAAAACCAGTATGGGTGGTTACATTATATCCTCCAATTCATTGGGTATGGAAGTCGGTCGTATTGCTATTCCATTTAGTAATATGTGTGGAAGTTGAACGTACAGTTATTGCATTTAAGTATGTTTATGTCCCATGTTACCTTTATATGATATTTGTTCTTTATATGGGTTTTATGGAAATATTTTTGTTACAAAATGGTAAGAAACTATCTTTAATTCATTTAAGAGTATTTACTACTTCATAAAGGTGAAAATTATTACTTATGATAATGTATCAACAGTTTAATTTTTTTTGAAAAACTAACAGTTTTCTTTCATTCTGTATCCTTTACTAAGCTTTTTATGCTCATCCCATGTTTTTTAAATGTTTTCCACTGGACATAAAGATGAATAGGGTCAAGGATGGGATCAAGGAAAGACATGATATCAGAAACATGGAACTAGACATGTTTCTTTTTAGGAGTTTTTATATTATGAAAAAATGGAATCTGGGTAGAAGTTCCTACTTTGTAATCTTTTGATATGTAATAGTTACGTCCTAATTAACATAAACTCTAAACCGGAAAACATCCTCAATGTGAATTATTAATTTAATTCAAGATTATGTAATGTTTTAAGGTCTGGTTCTTATAGATAACATCATATTGAATAATATATAACCAAATCACTATCAAAAACCCTTAATTTTTTTAAGGGTTATGGTCCCACAAATATTATTTCCTATGAATTCATAAATTGATATTCAGTAGATAATTTACAATGAGTATCTAATCATATCAATATTGTGCTTTAAGATAATTTATCTTCATCCATATTCTCTGAATATTTTATAAAAATCCTAATATAATTAAATATATATCATTAATATTATTAATATTCATTATTATTATTTGAAACTAATCTTTTACATTCACACCAATCCAATGATAAAAATACATAGGCATATAGGTGAAATACATCCCTACAGAAATGAGGGTTTTCATTTTTCATCATCATCCACCTTGGTGGTCATAATTATATATTTAACTAAAAAATATGATACTTATGACACAATTATATACCATGAAATTTCATTATTGATTATAATAAAAATATCATTCATTAGAAAATGTAAATTATACTAATTTTATGTGAAAACTATAGCCACAATACATGACATGTTTCTTTCTCACCACCCCCACATAGATGGTTCTAAAATATATGATGTCATATGAGATATTGTTTTGTATATTTTCCAAGAATTTTTTAAAATATAATATTGAAAAGGTGATATCATGGGTGATAAATAATGAATCAACCCAAATAAAGATGGTATTTTTACTTACTATAATGATGTGGATTGATAGATTATAGGTAGTCAATATTTTAGTGAACTAGAACATTATTCATATGTTGTGTGATAAAAAATTTCATTTTACTTGTTAACATTAATGATAATTTAGTTAGTCCGATATAAACATTATAAATCAAAATAATAGTATTACATATTACAATAATATTAGAAAACTCCTTTAACCTATTGTTTTAGTGTATTTCTGGACCAGTTACATGAAAAAAAATATTTTCAAAAAGATATGAATAATTATATACAATAAAACTATAATGAAAAGTATCTAGGCCTTTCAAAGGTAACAATCATCATTATAACTCAGGGAAATGGAAGAAAAATAATTTGGTTCTCTTATATTCTTTGTAAGTGTAAACATAGGCAATAATATTCAAATATAATCATTGGAAACAACATGATAATATAGGTATTATCATCTCACATATGAATGATATACAAAACATACAATAGATACTAAATTATTTCATAAATAAAAATGTTATTAAATTAAAAAAAAATTTATCATTATTTAATAAACATTATCAATCATAAAATAACATCTGTATATCTTAGTAATATATCACAAAATTTAGTATATTGAATATTATTATCACGAGCCACACCCTTAGTGGTAATGATTATGTGAAAATAATTCATACTCTAAATTAATTATCTCATGATATATAAACATATAACCAATTCGTTGGATGAAGAAGTATAACCTAACGTTTCATTCATCCATAATCATATTTTACAAAATTAATCAATTGTTTATAATATAATAAAAAACAAATGGAATGAATGTGGGTGTCATATACATTTAAAAAATCACTTAAATAAATCCTTCAAAATTTAATCGATAATAAAAACATTGTAAAATAATCGAAAAAACATGTTATCCAATGATATTGAATAACATTAATTGAAAATACAATTAAATAATATATATCGAATTAAAAATATAAATATTAAGAAAATTACAATATTTTAAAAAATTTACAAAACAGAATACATATAAAATATACAAAAAACAATTTATAAATGAAATATAAAATATTTTATTCAAAATAGAATAGAATTTGAAGAAGTAGTAAGCCTAATCATAAATAATGTATAGGAAATAAATACCCCATGATTTATCATTTTTAATTGAATTTTATATTATGTAATTCATCCATAGTAATAAATAAATGTTTAATGTTGATGAATTTACTCAAGTAAGATAACAATATGTAAAAATACAATGACATGTTATAATAATATTGTTATTCTTATTCTTATCAGTTTATATATAGTTCATCTTGGTGTTTATGAGTTTTTCGGATGAGATGTGAGGACCAATGACTTATGATATTTTACAGCTTTTTCGTTTCAGGACCACTCACCTCGCAAGATGAGTGAAGGGGTAATTTCATATCATGGTTTTTATTTTTTATAAAATAATATTTCCGATGAAAAAAAAGTGCTAAGTTGGGGATATCATATTCTTGCAAATTTTTAAGGACCTATGTATTGAGTTAGTTCATCATTAGTTTTATATGTTATTTGAATATGGAGTAAATGGTTTCTATTGGGAGTGATAATGGTTGTGCCATGTCCGAAACTATAATATCATGGAATTATATGGGAATTAATTCGACGGATTTAACAATTCATTGGGTTGATATTCCATTGATAGGATGTTGCGGCATAATCCTCTTATTAGGGATTATTCTTGAGATGTAGCAAAAGCTGGCATTAGTGTGATTTTTCTATTTATGGATAGGTTGTTCTATAGGATACGAGATATGTCATATTGTTCCTTAGGGTATTAATTAGTTCTTCATTCTTCTAATAGCTGAACGTATCTTGGTGATATGCTACAATATAGTCCTATTTTAGTCTCTTGGTTCTATAACTTACCATCCTTTACTACACCATGGTAATAACAATGTCTATACTATATCTATAGTGTGGACCTCAACAGATATTCCAAATATAGTGTTGAAAAACCACTATGGTGTATTAAATTTCTCCATTTTGTGGTATGGTGTTTTTTAATAATTTTAGCATTTTTTGAATTTTGGGGAATGCCTAGTGTCATGCTCTACAAACTAGGTCTAAAAAATGAAATACCCATGAAGCCTTTTATATAAATATTTTTCCTCTCATCACATTGGTGACCCTAGTATATATCTTGATGTCACTCGACCCTATTTTTTGTTTTCTACCTCATCCTCAGGATATTAATTATTGATTGTTTATAGATATTAAACACTAGTGATTATATGATTTTACATCATATTGTAATTAATTATAGTTTTAAAATTCATTGATATGTGTGTCTTATCTTCTAATACATGTTATATAAATATTTCCCCATAATTATTTTTTTTGATATATTCGTTGATCCAATTTTCTATAGACTAAACACGGAATGATTGTAATCATTTAGATATGGATTCATTTTTTCCATAGATTCTCTCACTTTAATAAATATTTGAATTCCATGTTTATTGTGGTTCCCATTAAATGAAATTTGATATATTTTTTAATTAATAATGAGGTATTAGGCCTATTTATTGATTTATAACATGATATTATATGATTTTAATGGAATGATTTGATATATGAAATTTTATCCAATGTATTACAAATGTATTTATTAGGGAAATGAACAAGATGCGTCTTTAAATTATTTTCCCATTTCTCATAAATTATTTATTCATAGATTATTTGAGATATGTAAGATGTAATAATGGGAATCACTTGTAGACCCATATTTTGAAATTAATTCTAGTCTCTGATGATCTAAAACATCCTTTTCGATTCCATATAGATGTTTATAGAATAAAATCATTGATTAAATGCATGTTTATTATTTTTATTATGTTTCATGAATCTTAGTAATGATGATTACCCAATAATTATTTATATGTTAAATTATTTATATGATCTTAATGAACCATCATGCCCATATTAGATGTTATGATGATCCCTTATTTTAATAATATGGTAAAGTTTCTCTCTTGATTGTTATAATTCACATAGTTCAGTGCTAAAAATGAGATAATTTACATTGAGGGTGTTCTAGAATGTGAGTGAGATTTCATGTGATAACATGAACCAATGATTGAAATTTTTATTGAATGATATAATGATTTATATTCATATGGATACATATTTTGAACCTTATAACCTGATTATCTCATTAATTTATTTTGAGTCATCATGGGAACCATGATAGATATATGGGATGATCTCAATTTATGATTTTCATGTTGTATCACAACCCAATTAGTTTACCCATGGAGAGTATGAATAATTTAGGATATAGAAATGTATCCCATAATTTATTTTTATGTTAAACTATTTAGATTGTGAACCGTGAAAATATGTATGCATAATAATTAGTTAGGGTGGTTTTGGATTAGTTATAATATTATATACACATAATAATTTATAGTTTAAACCCTTGAAATATATATACTTGATACATAATACATAACTACATTTTTTTACTGCTTTGGAAAATATTTTTTTTTCCATTATTGAGTACTAATATTGATAGATATTTTTATTATCATGATTCATACTTAATTTATTGTATTATAAACTATAAATCATTTTATATTAGATTCATGTTATTAAATTTATTGATTGATATTAAAATTTTCTCTGAAATAGTTTTCAAATATTTTAAATAAATGTTTCTGTTTTCTAATTATTAGATGATATTTGTCGAAAAATAACTTTAATATGATTGTTTTGAAATTATTATTGTTATGTTTCAATCCTATAACTATTATATAAATATTTTGAAAGATTAAATTTCATATTCTGATTTTATGTTCTTATAATATCATTATTAAGACACTCTATTAGGATTTTTTATTTATTTTATTATATAACTACATGATGTATTTGGGGAATTCTTACTTCGACTTAGAACTCAATATCTATATTTAAAAATTGGGGTTTATAGAGTTTTTGTTATTGTAAGAGGTTATCAGGTTATTATCATATTCCATTTTGGGTTCCTGCATTGTTGGTTGAAATATTTTGACATGGGATAATGTAGATTAACTTGCACTTATTGGAGTCTGGTTTTTTGGGTTTATATATCATTCTGTTTTTATATCATCCTCTTGAACATGAGGTAATTGGTTTAATTAATATATTTGAGGAAATGTTTGAATAGTATGCTAATTATATTTACCTTTTACTTTTCTTGAAAATTTCATTTAAATTATTCTATGAATTCCAATATCCTTCTCTTTAATGGGTGGAAATACAAAATGCTCTTCTGTTCAGGAGGTAGTTGAGATTGAGCATCTGGATAGCTCTCACTATAGTAAAAATTATATAATTAATGGTGGTTAGGGAGTATATAATTGGGGATAAGTTTTAGTATTTTATATTCATATTATTTGGATTGAGTGGCATACATATTATTGTTTTCCATCAGTTGGGATTAATATTCCCTTGTTTCTATGTTTGATTGTTTATTTGATAACTTCTTTATCATTTTATGATGTTTTTATCATTATGTCGTTGGGAAGATGCCAAAATCAGTTCTGATAGGATGCTGATACTGAGCCTTTGTGAACAAATACTATTTTGTACCTGAACTTTTTATTAGGGATTGTGTGTACTGTCCAATCTCTAGGAAGGCACCAAAACGAGTTCACATTTAGGCTCTAGCGCAGGAACCTTAGAGGGATGTTCTCTAGTCACATTTTCAGAGAATTTAATCACCAAAATCAAATATAATTAAAAGGCTCAAATGGACTTCTAGAGGATAAGGAATTGTTTAGCAGAATGAATTGTATTTTTGGGATCTTGGTGTCACTGAAAAAATCATTGGGAAGTGTTCAACTATCAAATTAGAAGGACTGATAAAGAGGTTGTGGGAAACTATATTGACCACGTTGAATCTTGAGTTCATAGAGCTGAATGATCTCAGTGTTATTTTCACCAACTAGTTAAATCCAGAGTCAATGATTTTTTCCAAGGATATATATTTTTTCAATCTTGAGGAGAATGAAAGGACCATAACAGTGTTTGATAATTGTTTTATAGAGACTATGCAGTTTTCACTTGATAGAGTATCAAATAATAAGATAAAGGATTGAAGGATAGAGTTGGGACTTCGATATGATATTCAATATCATTTCTCAATATGAATCATTACACTTATTATTAGGTGTTTTATATAGAACTAATCATTTCAATAGACCTGGATAGAATGTTTGGGTTGTCATAAGTTTACTTCTCCCCCATTGGTGCGGAAAGTTATTTTATAGGAAAGAAAAAGCATGACGATTCTAATGGTTTTCTTGTTAGATGGGTGCTTCTATATATTTTTAAATTCCTATAAATGGTCCATTAATTTTTTTCCAATGTTGAAAATAATGGAATTCTAATAGCGGTTTCACTAAGGCACCCATGATATGTTGTTCTTACAGACACTTAGGTTACATAACAAATTTCTTTCATATCTACTCCACTCCCCATAATAGCGTGGGATCATCCAATCATTTTGAAATTTAGGGGAAATCAGATCTTTTAAGGATAAAAGTGTTCTATCCATATGCATACATAATGAAGCTTTTTCACATAATGGAAGAGTTTCTAGAGGAAGTGTATATGTGTCTAGTGATCATGATAGATACCATCATTATATATCTATCATTAGTGAATACATTATTTAAAACTAGTGCAGGTCATTTGTTTATTTCAACCCACATTATAAATTCCATAAATCCTTATATTAATCATTTATCTAATGTGATGGAAATTAATACTCCCTTTAGTATGAATAAAGTTGAGGTTCTTTGTTGTCCTATTAGTTTTTTGTCGTTATGAAATATAGATATTTTGTAGAGTTTTATAGTTATGTACATGATAACATTTTAACATCATTTTTGGAGGGATTTTCACATTGACAACAATTCCAGCACTTATTGCTGTTTTTGATGGGTTTTCTTCATAATACGTGATGGTTTTTAATGTGTATTCAAAGGAAAATGGGACCCAATGTCGTGAAGATATATACAACCTTATATAGATTTATGGAAAGTTATATATGTTATTTAGTTTTATCTAGGGGATGAATCTTTGAGGGTTGATCACCCATTAGTTATCATCTAGATTACTCACATGTTTCATTCTCACTAATCTAGTATTCTACTTGTATGGGAGGTAGAGTTTTCTATTATTTTATTATATAATACAAAACTAGATTAAATTATATCATACCACATGAAACCATTTACAATGAATGATATGAATAATAAGATGAATGATATTTTATGGAAAGGAATTATATGCTCAAGTGTTTCTCTATGTGAAGTGTTAATTCTCATTGCTATCAACGTCGATGGTTTCCACCACCTTTGTATTGATTAGCCAAAACTCATCTGAGTTGTGTTAATGAAAAAATATCCATTTACACATATTGATGATTTATTTGATATGATGAAATGAGAAGATTGGTTCTCTAATATTGACCTCAGATGATGATAATAGAATATAATGTCTATATAACCACCATTCAGAGTAGGTATATTCATTATGAGTATTATGTCATGACCATCGTTCTGAAAATTTCTTATACATTAAATATGGATTTAATGAATAGGATTTTCCTAGTGTATCTCGATACACTGATAAATGACTTTATGGATGAAATCCTTGTTTAAAATAAGTCTGATAAGGACCATTTGAATCATCTATGAATAGTTTGATACTTGTTCCTAATTCACTGAATTTTTACAATCCGTTAGAAACATAATTTCTAGAATAACTAATTGATGTTATTATGACACATGGTGTCATAACATGGAATATATCTTCTTCTTAAAAAGGTAAATGCGATTATGATCTATGAGAAACTAGAAAAATTATTTGAGATTTTGTGCTTATGGGGTGTAGTTGGGTATTATCGCTGGGTTGTTAATGGCATATCAAAGATATACTCTCCAATAACTGATCTAACTCATAAGGGGGGGGGGGTAATATTTTCATGGGATGAGAAATATCAGTGTTCTTTGGTTGATCTGAATAATGTTTTTCCTAATACTCTATTGTCAAAACATTCATAGGTCATGGAGGGAAATGTTGTCTTTTATAAAGCATTGTTGTTAGGTTCTGGTTACATTTTAATGAAAGGTGATCATGTCATTATTAATGGATATCATTATCATATGCCACATAAAAATAATTATCCTAACCATAAACTACAAAAAGATATAGTAAGGAAAGTACTTATGATTTGGGGGAATTACCATAACAGATAATTGATTACTATGTTTTAGAACCTCAATACCAGGAGTAATAACTTTTCTCATAAATATTTTAATGTATGCTAGAGGATTTACTTGGATGAAAAGAAATATTTTGATTTCAACATCACCTATACCCTGGTAAATGGTAATTTCATTACTTATGATGTAAATGGTAAATTTCCAACCTAGAAAATGAAAACATCATCGGAATAGTGGAACTTGATGGATCTCATTGCATGGTTCCATATTAGGGTCCAAGAATCAAGGGCTCTAGTTACTCTCACTAGTTCCAAGTTGATATAATCTCCCCTAGATTGTATTATTCATGAACAACATCTAGAAGGCCATTTGCATAGCATTATAGACTCATTTATTGTGGGGAGACTATTGATGAGTGATCATTCCCCAATGATATCATTTTATGCATTCAGAATCCCAATGTTTTTCTATTTTGGAAACGAAAAGATGTGATGATAGATTGGAATAATTCCTTGTGAGATGTATACCCTAGAGAAAAAAATGTTCTATGTTAAACAGTGTAGATTCTTGTGTCTATGTATGAGATATGGAATTTATGAATTTGTCTCTTGTTGTTATACATGACAGTAGGTTAAGGTTGAGCTCAATAAACCTTCAGGATTTCATCAAACACTTATAGTACCTATATGGATGTGGGATGAGATCATCAAAAATAATGATGTTGGGATACCATGTACCCAGAGAATGAATAATGTGATATGGGATTTGATTGATCGAATCAATAAATCAGATAACTTTATTATCATTCATGATGCAGAAACAGTTGTGAAATTGATAAATATCGTTGTGGAAGAGATTTTGTTTTACAAAAATCCACATTATATTTTCTCTGATAGGGATCCTCAATTCACATCACATTTTTTGGAGATTCTTTCTTGAGGAACTAGGATCCCATAACTTTTAGAGTAAAGTATACTATCAATAGTAAGATGAATAGATATAAATATTTATATGAATTCCTAAGGATATGAATTATTTTTGGGTTATATACATTGGTTGTTCTTGGTTTGATCAGTGGGGGTAGGTTGAGTTTTCTTATAAAAATAGTTACCCGTTCACAATAATAATAGAACCTTTTGAGGCCTGTTATTTTTGGACTTGTAGATCTCTATTGTGTTAGTTGAAGAATGGTGAGAGTTTCTTGTATAGACCAAGAACGTTATAATAAATGATATTAATGATTCATTTTATTATTTATAAGATGTTGATGCCCCATATATGATCCAATTTTTTTGTTGATCTTTGTCATGGACGTTTTAAATTCTTACTCAGTGACAAAGTGTGATTAATTGTTTCAACTTTGTTGGTTCATGGACAGATATAGAGGCATCAAAATATTTCAACTAGAATTATGGGACCTTTTTTGGTTGTTTAGAAGTTTGTTAAATTTAATTACCATATATCACATTTACTGCAGATCTTGTCGATACATAACCTGTTCCACATATCATAGCTATAGAAGTATTTATCTGATATATCACACATACTGAGTTGTTGTGATCTTGAAGATGAACCTAATTTATTTTTTGATGAATTGACAGTTAGAATAGTTGATTATAAAAGTAAGATACTTGATGGGAGGATGATACCATTGGTCGAGTGCAATGAAATCAAGGTTCTGATATTCAGGAGACACGGGAGTGGGATGAACTCATGAGAGAAGACTGACCTCATGTTTTTGTATGGATGATTCAAAATAGGACTTCTAGGGATTTAATGATTATGTTTTGAGATTGTTGTAAAATTGTATTACTATTTTTATGTATTATTAGACCCCTGTTATTACCATTCAATTTTTGGGATTCTTTTACCATTGAATCTAGTGAAATTTTAATAATTTTGATACATTTTGGGCCAGTGAACAATTGTAAATGAATTTTCCCAAACTGCACGCCCTCTACAGAAAATCCTTGCTAACCCAAAAAATTAGTTTTTTCATGGACGATGCATAGTACCAAAAACTATAAACCCACTTAAGGGAAATAATGAATCCCTCCAAAAAAACTGTATTGTTATAGTTAATCGTTTGGTCGAACCGTGCAGCTCTTCCCAAGACACCATGTTCTAATTTTAATTAAATAAAAATTCCAATTTTAAAATACTGCGTCCATCCATTTATGTGATAGAATGAACTAGAATGAACCTCTATAGTTTCTTATTCATTATGAGCTTCCAAGAGGTTATTTTCTCCCTATACCAACATATGTGCATATTGGAGCTTGGAAAACAGTATTTGATCTCCACCCAGTAGGTTTCTTCTTCCCATTATCTATCTACCATTATATTTAATACTCACTTTTTGGGATCTAAACCTATGTTTTAATATTTGTTTTCTATTTATGGAATTATTAATTGGTTAATATGAGTTAGGTTTTGGTGATTTGAGATCCTTCATCCTGAGGTAGGTGTTTCTATCATGATTCCCATTTTTTGTTAAGCCTAACTAGCATGATTTAAATACATTTTTTGATTTTAATTAATTTTCTATTCTGAATGAATTTTCTATCAATTGATTTATTAAATCCCCAATTCAATTAAATTGGGTTTTTTGAAAATTATATTTTGGAATGTAATTGTTAAAACCACCACTTCAATTGAATTGGGGTGTGGTTTTGAAATTGATAGAATATTAAGGAGATTTAAATTGTTGAATTTCATCTATGAAATTTATGTAATGTTTTTCAATTTAAAATTTTAATTTAATTATGGGAATTTTATTGTGAAACGAAATTATGAATTGATTTCATATTCTTATATCAAAAAAACGGATTAAAAAAATTTGATAGAATCCTTTCGGTGTTTTCTTTGAAAATGTGTGTTTTTGATTAAAATCATGTTTTTCTTATTAAAAGGAAAATTGGAATTTTTTAAAATAGAATATTGAATTTAATGTTATTTTTAAGTATTCATGAAATAGACTTCCTAACATTGATTTTTAGTAGATCATATGCAAGCCTAGGTATATAGTGAATAATTTGGGGAAACATGAGATGATGGGAATTCCCTATCTCCGTATTGAAATTTTATAACACTAAAAACACATTTTAAAACATATTATTCCCCAATGAGACATCGATGAGTACACTATTGATATTCTTGAGGTATTTTTTTACACATTGAGATTGTTATCACATGAGTGTGTGAGGAAACCATAACCTAGAATGGCTATACCTTTTGGCAGATAACTGTGTTGGTTTCCTATTTATATATGAGATATAAATGTATTCCACTATTTTTAAAATGTTATACATTTTTTATGATTTATATAAACTATTTTTTAATAAAATTGTTAATTTAACCAATTTTTTAAATATATATCCATCATTTTCAATGCGTTTTTACTTTTAAAATTTAATACATGATTTGTTTAAACATGCTTTTGAAATTCCAGACCTATTTATTTGAAAATTGAAATATATTTTTATAATTAAAATTGTAATATTATGATGTAATCGTTCGTGAGTCCCTAATAAGATTTTTTTAACACAATACATATCCCTTTCTGTGTTTCTTGATTATCTTTGTCCATGTTTGAGTATGGGTAATGAACCACTTGAAATTTCTTGTAAATGTTGATCTATTTTCATGGAGAATTTCCTCATTTAAAACATAAGATGCTAATTTTTTAAAACTCATTTTTATTTTAAATTAGGTTCTTCACTTATTTTACTTATTGTACAGTACTTTTGTGGAGATTATCTTCTATATATATTGTCTTGTTTTTCATTCATCAACACCTTTTCTGGAAATGTTTTCCCACATTCATTCTATATAATGAAAACTAATAGTGACCAACCCATTAGGATTAGAAACACACATCCGTACATGTCATTACCCACTTAGTTATTGAGTTTCTAGGTTAGTCTAGAGGGTTCATGACACATGGTTCCTTACAAATGGATATATATGTGTCCTTTTAAAGATGAGGTAATTGTATTTATATGACTATTTCAATTTATTTACTTTTAAACCTTATCTAAACCTGATATATTTATACAAATAATAAAATTGCAATTTCATAAATATAAATAAATTTTATCACTATTATATAATCACCATTATCTATAATCACCCCATCAAATGGGACGTGAATCGGTCGCCTAAGCATACACATGGCTTACCGTATCCACATAACAATACAATCCATTTTCCACCACCATATATCAAGTATTGTAATTATGATTGATATGAAGTTTATATATGATATTTATTATATATAAATTCTTCTAAAATATTTACATAATACCTAACATCTTTCCATACTAACTATTTGAAAAATTCATTGTAACGTGTGTGTACGTGTGGACTTCCACCACTAAAATGTGATGCAATTTTTTTTTTCATTTCATGTTTTACATTGATAATAACATTATTATATTTCATGATTATATATGATATATTTAACATAATAATGACTATATAAATTATAACTACTAGTTTCCTTTATTTTTTATACATTGAAATGTGAAATTTGTGGTCAAGCATACTCACTTCCTACAATCACCATGAAAAGTGTAATTAATTTTTCTAAAATTATATTTTATAAATGATTTTAAATTTTTATTATATATATATAATTCATATCATTATTAATATTATGTATATTATGGAACCATGATCAACATACAAGGAACATAAACACCAAAAAAACATACAATAAAAAAGATGTAGTCATATCATGGAATATAGATTTTAATAAATCACTATTAATAAATTGAAATAAATTTTTATATGTAACTATTATATTGAATGATATATTTGAGTATGGTCCTAGAATATATATATATATATATATATTATGTTATAGGTTCTTGAACATATAATCAGAGTCAATCTTAATGAAATGGATTCTCATCACACTTTTACTTATGTGAGACATATTTCATACAATCCACTTATTTATATTGTATGATGTATATAATTTACAATGGTATATTTTACCATGCAAATTTTACGTTCATATTTTTTTAATTTGATGTTATTATTTACTATGAATTATTATTAAAAACAGAAAAAATAAGAAGGTTTTATTTCGAAATATCATCATTATTTAGGATTTTAAGTTAATTTCTCCAATGGGGGATTTATTTTTTTTTTAAATATTAATCCCACTATATTATTCTCTACTTTATTATTATATATATATATTATTTCTCATTAATTTTAAACAACATATATACTCATAAGAGATAATTATATTTTTAACAAAAATCGATTATGTTTCTGTTTAATTTCAAAAAAATATTATATTTCATTATAAGTTTTTTAGTACGATGTAAAAAAGGTTTTTAGTAATATATAATGATTATATAAATTCATTTTAACCAATTATTTACTTTTTTGAAAATTATTTCGATGTAGTCCTCTTTTTTCCAAATGATGCACATTCAGACATATTCTAGAAATGTGAAGGGAAGGATTTCATTAAACGTAAATTGCATGATATAAATTTATTATCACAATGAAACCTCAATAATTTGAAACATACGTTATATTATTTCAAATTTACATTAAAATTAAATTTTTACCTTAATATTTTTGAAATATGTCAGAAGTTAAATAAGTGATGTTAAAGTGGAATGGGTTCTTTAGATGAATATTCATTGTGTTCATTTAATTTTTAAACTATATCAACATCCTTTTTTGAATCTTATGTTAAGAATATACTCTAATGATACAAAAAAAATTATTTATTTCGAAGGATTATCATGTTGTACACGAGGGAATGTATTGATATTCTATTTTATAAATCTTCAAATATAGACACTTATTAATCTGTAATGTTTATCGATTATGTTTTATTGTTTATTACAATAACGAATTTGAAATATAAATTCATAGAAGTGGATTTCTATAGTCCTTATATTCCATGAAAAGTCTCATGATATAAGCATGATTAGAATTTATCTAAATCCATTCTCTTTTATAAAAATTTACTATTAGTAGGGCCTGACAATTTTTAAGATGTCTTTGCTTAATGCCTTGATTGTATGTTACAAATGTCAAGAATTATACATCCTATTATTATGAATTTTTTTTATAGATATCCATGAATTTTTTTTCTGTTTTATTGAAATCCAAGAATATTTTAATTGGTAATTTTATTAGATCTGTCTAATTATTTTATCATAAATTAATTTTTTTTTCATTTTATTAATTCTTTTTTATTATCCAATATATGTAACCCTCACATAGAAAATGATATCACCAATATTTTTTACATTATTTAGAATATGAAAATAGTGTATTTTAAGGATTTCAAAGATTCATAATAATTAAATCTACTATGTTATGTGTTTTATGCTTAAAAATTTAATTTGACAAACACATACATGACTAGTTACCAAGACTAATAAAATATCAGGTCAGTTAAGATGTTTTTTTTTGAAGTTCCATTATATTAAAGTAACCACTATATTATTACAACAAGTGTTGGTGGATTTATAGTTAGTATGAATGATTTTAAGGAATAAACATTTTGAATTAGACTTAAGAAACATAAATTATGAAAAATAAACCTATGAAGGACTTTAATAATATTCTCAAAGAAATCCAACTAATGTTTCTGAGAATTTTGATGCATAAAATTAAAATTTATTCTTTGTTATTTAATAATTTTAAAATGGTAAAATATGTTTCTAAATTTTAGGATATATTATAGAATATTTAATTATTAAAAAATTAAACTTTTTTGAAAGAAATGAATCTATATCAATGAATAATATCCATATAGGACATTCCCTCATTGGTATGACAATGAAGAAAAACCTAGAGATACAGATGTTTCCAATAAATTGTAACTATATTTGGGCACCTGAATTAGGATATGAATAATATCCCCACTCATAAAAATTTGTGTATAAATTCATAATGTGGTGATAAATGTTACTTCATTTCATCTATCAGTATCCTCTATAATTCAATGGGACTAAAAACTAATTTAAAGATGAGATATTGATAGTATCCATAGAGAAGATATATCTCTATTCAGGATGTAATGAAAGGGGTAAAGGTTGTTGGGAAAGTTTAATATATCTCAGGTGTTGTAGATCTACAGGTTTCATTGATTCCAAATAGTAAATATAATGATGAAATATATAACATGGAATGAAATTATTTTAACTCTTTTTTATTAGAAAAATATTTTTCTTTCAAACAATTACTGGTTATGGATAGAAAATTATTGACACTAAGACAAAATGAAATGAGAAAAGCAGTAATGTATGATAAAAATATAAACGGAAATCAAGTCCAGTTGTGGAATATGTATATTATGAAATGATTATTATTGTCTATTTCATTGATTGGATAAATAAAAACCTTCGAAGCGAACTATCCACCATTAATATAACATCATAAGATGATATTATATCATGTGAAATTAAATCCGAGAGTGAGAAAACAATTTATTATATTTTTTAGTAATGTATGAATAGAGTTGAAAAGAAGGAAAAAATGGACATGGGGAATAATAAAAAAAATGTATTTTAACAGAAGTGATAATTTTTTAAAGAAACACATTGGTACTTTATTGAATGGAATGGGAGTTTCTTTTGTGTGTCGATAGAAAGGTTACCATTTTCCTAAAAGTACATGTAATAAAGAAACATATAATGTATAGGTTTTAATCAATAAGGATAAAGAGAATTTGAAAAAAATTTCCTCATCAATTACGAAAATATGCATTAAAATATTCTAATGAGTCATGGTCAATCATATGATATAATTACTACCAAAGTGTAAATATTAATGTTAATTTTTTAATTTTTATTATATAATTATGTTGTTGAAATATTTTATCAAAGATATTATAGTTATAAGAAAAGGTAATTCATATATATTTTAACATAATAGTTCATATTTACGTATGTGAAATCACATGTCTTGCGTTATCGATAACTAAGAAAGGTGATTTTGTTATATTCTTGGTGAATAAAAAAATATGATAAAGATAACCCTAAATATGATCTTGATATTGAGTAAATTATTATTATGTTTGATTAATAGAATAATGAAATTGATGATGTAAGTAGTGTAGTATATGTGACCATGAAAATGGTTAGTTATGATAGTAAAACATAATTATTTCTGTAGAAAATAATTTTTTTTTGATATATGAAATATAAATACTAATATGAGATTTTATTTAAGGATTTATGATAGATTTATTTTTTGTAATATTGTTTGTATTTGGTTTAGGAATTATGTTAATTTCCTTTTTTAAGGAGAATATGTTTTCATTTAATCAAATATTTTGTATGAGACCATTAAGACCTTATATATGGATATGTGTTCAGATTATTTTGAATTTTTTCAAGAATATTTTGAAGTGTATAAAGGTGAAACATTTATTTTATGATGTATATCGATCATTACATATTATTTTTTTATGTTTTTGATATTAATGGAATATTGGATGAAATTTTATAAAAATTATCTTTATGTAATATATATATATGTATATATTCGCGTAATATCATGTTATAATTTTGTATAATAGTTTATCTTAAGTGAGTTTATTTTAGTGATTTAGAAAAAAAGTTATACTGGATAGATGTTTGTTAGTGTAAGAAATGATACAGAAATTGATCGAAGATGAAAAGGTTGAAAATTTTATTATGTAATATAAAGATACCAAGTTAATATATTTTTTAGGATCGTAATCATTATGATAATGTGGTTTCTAAACCCTAAAAATGATCATGAAAATGAAATTTGATATATTGAAACCATTTCTAATCAATTAATGAAATCTTCCTCCATCATATATTTATGGTATTGTTGTTGGTAAATTATTCTTCACCATTATCCCTATCACCCACTATTAGTTCTTGGGCATAAGATTTATATTCTATGCCCATATTTTCACTTCTCTCTAAGGTTCTCTTATTTGACTCCAAATTTGGATTTATTCCATAATACCTTTACATTTTCCATTCCCTCTTTTTAAGAGAATATGTTATAACCTCTTATTAAAATGATGATATTCTTGAAGGTAATTTTAAATTATCAAACAATTTAAATGTTATGAAATAAATTTATTAAAAATAAGAATTTAACACCACAAAAATTTAAAATAACAATCTGTTCAATAGTATACATAATATGGAAAACCAAGTCCAAATGAACTATAATATAGTATACTATTATAATCAAGATGGTAAATTTGATGTTATGGATAAGAACAAATGAATAAAGGAAATTACATATTATAATCAGTTATAAAATAAATTTATTATTTATAAATTTATTATTTAAAAATTAAAATCATTAGAAAGTAAAAGAAATGTTTTCCTGAGAAATTGTTGTTGTGTGCGTAATATCATTTTTTATTAAAAATATAATTTAAAACCTATTCGTTTAGGATTTTAAATATTTTAATATGATTTATTTTAAAAAATATATTTTAACTTTCAAATACTATTTTTTTAGAAATGGGACCAAAATAAATATTTTTATGCCAAAAAACACTTTTAACACCATTTCTATATGTATTTTTCATGAGTATTTTATAATGAATTTATACCATATTTATAAATTGGATTTTTTAAAATTGATTTATTATTTTTAATTATTAGGATCATATTTATTAAAATGTCCAATTTTATTTTTATTCAATATGACTAGTAATAGTGGTCAAATTTATGACATTGGTAAACAGTAAATGAGGATAATCAAGGTTAAAACAAAGTGATAATGTTATAGTGTTTCATATATATTCTTTTTTAATGAATTTAATTCAACCCTTATCATATTATGCATGAAATACATTTATTTAATGGGAAATTTTTTCTTAATATTACCAATACAATATTTAAATCAACGAATGTTACTAAATGACAATTTTTTAATTATAAATATCTCAAATGTGTTTATAAAGTGAAAAGTGTTATTAATGAATATAAATGTTGTTTTTAGAATAATGAAATTAATTTTATGATAGAAAATTAATTATATTTCTTATTATTTATATAACTATCTAAAATGATTATAAAACACAGGCATATAAAATCATGATATATAAATAAATTTAATAAATGATTTTAAAAATATTATGATTATTATTATTTGAATGAGATAGTGTATTACATAAATTATATAGATTAGGTTTACATTTTTTGTGTTAATAAATTATATTATAATTTAAAAATTGTGTTAATTTATTTAAGTAATATTATTTTAATTGTGTGAAAATTGAGAATTATAATATTTTATAAAATTAAAATTTAATTCTATTAAATAAAAATCATAAAAATCATCAAATAGAATAATTTGGATTATATATGATCTTAAGATTCATCTATACACAATATATTATACATTTCTCACCTTATATTCATATTTCATAAACCATTATGAGTGAAAATATATATTACCTCACTTAATGTTACTATTTGTTGAATAAGTCATTAAACCAAGTGGAAGTGTTTAAAAAACACATATACTGATCTAATATTTATTATATGCTATTATTTAAACTCCAATATACATTATTGTTTTTTATCTAGATATTTATAAAAATATTTCTTAATAATAACTTATATATATTTTAATTTTTTTTGTATTTCTAATTATCTCATTTCAATACCTTATAAAATGACACCCCTTAAATGAATTATTTAAAATGAATTTAGACAATTAGTTCAACCAATATATATCTATTGATCTTATAAAAATCCATGGATATTTCATGGAGGTTTTTGTTGCCCCAAATCTCTAATCTGAGGTTCCTAAAGAATTTATCTAAAGGAAGTATCTTGATGAATAAGTAATTTTCTTACATTACATATTTTAATTTATTTACACTTATAACTCATCTCAATAATTATTATATTTCCTAAAATAGAAAATTCATTATACCAAATATAATTAAATTTTACAATTAATTTTAAATCACTATTATCAACCCACATTCTCATCAAATGGGATGTGAATGTATTGGTTATGTCTATATACAAACTTAATGTTTCCACATGGTGATACAATTAATTTTAATACTATATATTTCATGGATGGTTATTATTATGGTCTTAATGATAATATATTATACGTAACATGATAAAATTATTTTTCAATGGAATTTTCAGATCTACCTTCATAACATCCAAACCATGAAAAATGATAATACTGTTCGTCATTATATGTGGACTTCCACCTCCATCAATTGATGAGATTTGTTATTAATTTATATTATGAGTATATGATAATAAGGATATAATTAATGAAAATATATAATATATCTATTATTTTAATAATTCTATAATGATGTATTTATATTTAACTTTTTTTCATTCAATCATATTGAAAGTAAAAAAAATGCTTTCATGTTTATATATGGTATGTCGTCTATATGAATATTGTAATTCATTTTTATATATCTACCTTTTATGAACTATTATATATATAATTAATATATATGATATATATATAATGATTATATTTTTATATATTTTGGAATTATGATCAATATACACATACCAAAACATTCTAAAAAAACATATATGAAATACGCAAAAGATATCAACTAAAATATATTTTAATAAATGAATATATAATATTTGGTAAATTTTTATAAGTAAAAAATATATTTAATGATATATATGATTATTATTATTATTTAATATTTTTATAATAAATGTATATTTATTATATATGAGGTTAAAAAATTTAATAATGGAGTAAGAAAGTGAGGCTAGGGTTTCTTTTCTAACAATTACTTCTATGAGACATATGACACACAATCCAATCTTTTAATCTTAGTATTTTATATAAATTCCATTAATATACTATATCTTATTGGTATTATATTCATTTTATTTATTGTTTCATTTGAATTTTTTCTTTTTTGGGTATAATTTTTTAAAAGCTACAAAATTGTTAAAGGTTTACTAAGCAATATCATCCTTATTAGGGATTATTTATGATAAAGTATGTATTTGGGGAACTATAACACTTATATATATTAGAAATATAAATTTAGATCAATTTTGTTTTCCAAAATATACATTTCTCTTTTTTTGACTCATCTTTATTACTAGTGAACCAAACACATATTTTTAATGAAAATAATCATTATTTCTATTTTTGGTCTAAATTATTTTTTAATCATATCTCTCTTTTCAACACAATTTTTAAATGTTTTTACTATTTGATTATAATTATATAATATATTTTTTATCCATTTTTAACTTTTTATAAAATTATTTATCTGAATCATCTTTTTTTACCGAATGTGGTAATATTTTAAATTTTTTCCAAAATTTCAAAGAAAATTTTTCTCATAACATAAATGAAATGAACAGAATTTTCCACAATCATGACCAAAAAATTAAATTTAATCTTCATTTAAAAGTATAAAGGATCCCCCTTAATGATAATGTTATATTAATATTTGGGAAATATTTTAAACATTAATTAATTTATTTCACTGTGGAATGGGTATTTTCTATAACAAATTTATAGTTATTACTTTTAAAGTATTATCATTTAATTCAATATCATTAATTGTATCTTATGTTGAGGATATTCACTAATGATATCATCAAATAAATTTTTTTGTTGGTTTATAATCTATTATTCAGGATAAATTACAGGTATTTCCTATGCTAGTTCTTATAATACAAAAATCCATTCATTTTTAAGAAATGTTGACTATATTGTATTGTTTATTCATATGATTAATGTATTAGACTAATTATGTGATGGGAGGGGTCTTCTATACACCCTCAATACATTAGGAGGTCTCATGAGACAAACTAGATTGGTTTTTGGTTGATTACTCACCCATTTATATAGATGACTGGGAAGAATACGTTGGCATTATATTCTAATGTATGGGAATTAAGCCTCAATAGTATGTTTCGTATATATATAAATCTTAAATTCATCATTATAAAATGAGATATCGATTTCTAGGAGAATATATAATTTTTAAGATATCAATATAAAAGTTTCAATCTCATGTTATTATTTATATGTAATTATTTTTTCATTATTAATTATTTTCAAAGTATTCATGACTTATTAGAGTCTTCTATATGAATCCCTTCATTGTAATCTAACATCTTTCATATTATATTTATTTTCCTCATATGTGAATAATAAATGATCGAATGAGTTGAATGATAATGATGTAATTTATATTATATTAAAAAAATAAAACATAAGATTATTATAAGTATATATTATTTTTGAGAAAAAATATCGATTGAGATATTTTAACTCTATAATTCACTGTTGAGGAAAAATTGGAAACCAAAAATGGTCACGATTAAAAAATAAATATAAAACCTCATATGAAAAATACTAGTCATGTAAAAATAATGAGGTGGAATTATTATCCCTATATAAATTTCATTTGATAGAGGTTCCATCAAATTTTGGATAGTAATTAGATGCTCCTCAAATTGGAAGGCCATATTTTTACATTTCCATATGTGTTCCTCTAATATAGTATTCCCCTAATTGAATCCACATATCGAAAACTGATTTCGTCATTCGATCTAAGAATCCAATTCTATATTAAAATAAACATTTAGTTGCATTTAAAATATTAATTGTGAGTTCTACTAATAAAAATCAATCTTGAAATGATACAATATCATGTCTTTATTATAATAAATGTGATGTTATTAAACCACTAATCTATCATTTAACTCCATGTTTATACCATTATAAGTGATAATAATAGAATCTACCTTTGTTTCTGTGATGAGATCCCTATCATATGTAGTTCCCAACAATGATTCTGAGTCTTTTCTCACACCACCATGATCCTATTCAGACCTCTCACTAGAAGATGATTCCTTCATTACATGATTTTTGAGATTCAAAATGACAACATACCTTTCCTCTACACAAGAATTTTATACATTACATAATGATATGGCATCAATGGGTTTTGGTAGTATTTATTTTTCTTTACGAGGCCCTGTTTTCCCACCATACTAATATAGAAATTTCTAGAGATAAGTTTTCCTTTAATTCAAATTCATTATCTAAAACAATCACTCATTACATAGTTGGGATCCAAATATTAATCCATAATTGGTTGCAATTTTTTCTGCTTGAAACAAAATTAGGTATCCTGAATAGACCGTAATCAATCCTAATTCCATTTCAACTTTTCAATGTATGATTACCATCTTTCGGGATCAACCTTATCTTTCTCACCACCATTCAAATAAGTGAAATTATTTTTGGGTTGTATAGATCTTGGTGGGTCTGACTGGCTATGATACTTCCACCAAAAAATGACTAAAACATTATAACCTAGGAAGGCTAAATTCCACGAAATTGTGATAGGAATTGATTGGGTATTGTTTCATCACACCTTGTTTTCAACATCATTAACAATATCGTACCAATTTCACATGCCTCCAATATTTAACCACATCAAAAATGGAGGATGAATCTATGGTTGGGATGGTACATCATCTCACTGAACATGTGTTAACAAAATTAAAAACACCTAAATCACATTTCAAGATGGAAAATATGTCAGACACATTCAGATTAGCATACATAGTACAAAAGTATTCCTATAGAGGATTAGTGTGAGAGGCCATTATAATATCTGAATGATCAAAATGGAGCGTAATGGGTTCCTCACCACTCACAGAGATTGAATGAACAACCCTTTTGTTCCTTACTTCCTTGCCGACATGATGGGAACAATTTACCTGGGGTTTTAAAATATTAGTATATATACAAACATAAATACAACAAGTTATTTTCAATGAAATAATTATAAAACTGATATCCATATCCACTCCACTAGAGGTATTGAAATGAATACTTTGATGAAAATCCAAAGAGATATCTAATGAAAGAAAATATTTTTTCTAATATAGGAAAAGAAAAAATTACCAATAAAATTCCAAAGAAAAAATATATTTTAAGGGGTTTGTAAACGAAAAAGGATATCAATATAATATACACATGGTTCTATTTACAAGATGTCATGTTTCATATAAATATTATTGAACTAGCTTAGGTAAATGAAAAGTGAGACATTTAATTTTTGAGGAGAACTATTCCAAGTAACGAAAAATCTTCATTCCATGATATACAGATCATGATAAGCTTATTTTTTGAGGATTATAAATGTATCCCCCTTATATGTATCAAAAAATCCATACAAAGATCTATCGAAGGAGTCAAGAGATGTGAGCTATGAATTGAATCAAGACACCATGGAAGGGTTTAGGAGAGTTGAATCATCCACATACACAGTGGTTTGCAATTATTTGTTGAGGAAGGATACCTCAATGTCCAGGAAAATTAATGATATTATTGGTGTCTTAGAATGAAAAGATGATTCTTTGGTTGATAAAATAGAAAATTTTAGTTCCCCTCAGGAAAGGTGTCACTCCCCTTATGATGGAAGAGGAATAAAAGAGGATTCCTTAACCACCTAGGGAATGTTTTAATATCGTAGGATAGTGAGTACGCCAAACCAAATCTGTGATAATATTGATAATAAGTAGTATATTACAAATCAGCCGACATAATGAAAACAATGATTTGAATTAAAAAAAATATCAGAAAAATATTTTACCTTAAAGAAAACAGTTTATGATATAAATCCAATAAATGCAATGAAAATGTGTGCTGGTGGAATCTAAAAATACTTCAATTTAATTGAGGCATTGAATATATAAAAATTCAAAATGAAATTCGTAGATTCCATCAAATAAAATATTTACCAACCATACAAAAATATTTAGTCAGGTAGGATATGATTTCATTCAGATAAATATATTATATTTATGTAATCACTAGATCATGTTAATTAGATTTGGGGTCATTACAAATAGATTACAATTACAATGTGTTCTCTATAAAATTAGAACAAATTTTTGTATTGAGGTGGAAATAATCCCCCTAGTTAGTAGGAATCCTTATTAAAGAAAACGTCTAGATGGTAGTGAACCAAAGCCTAAAATATTATGAATGGGGAGTCCTCAAAAAACCTACCATCAAACATATAATCCATCATATCACCATACATGAGTATCACCACACACTTTATTATGAACAACATGTATTATAAATGAATCTTAAACTGAACATTAAAAGTACTATATTGTAGGGACCCAATATTTTCATTGATTCAATTAAGCAATCGATCTCATTAATGGGGTTAAAACCATCTAACTATATTTCTTCACCCCTTCATTAACGAATATCACTGCCACTGAAATTACTTTCCCCCACATATGATATTTTTCTTTGTGTATAGGTGTTTTTGAATATCATCACAGAGACAACCACAGTGTGTAATGTATGAAATTATTTTAATGGGGCACCTCTTCTCTTCCATGACCATAATTCCTTGATTTTTCACATGTATCTTCTTATTCATCATCATTACGATGATGTTGTATTGTACAAGTTGGGAAAGATAAACCAAACATGTCTTATTTTATGGAATGATATTATTTTTTTAATGATGGATTCATAACATCATTATTCCTTATCTTGAACATATTTTTAACTTGTTGTTTTCCTTAACATATCCATATTTTCTCAAGGAAACTATTTTATTTTTTCAAACCCATTTACCACAATGATAAATAATCATTCAATCTACTGTAAAAAATAAATATCATCTAAAAAATGATTCATTTTTATGACAAATTATAATATTTAAAAAAATCTAGTCAATAAATATCTAATTTTAAACAAATTCAATACAACACATTAGTGTTCATTTTATAAGATTTATGGAATATAAAATAGATTCGAGATGTTGTGGATGGAATATTGTCTTTTCTATGATACAAAGTATGTTATTTTAAGTATAATCAATCAATAGAATATTGATAAGTAGAATATGGGTCGAAGGGTTATTAAAAAGACATATGGATAATAATTTCATTGGAAATTAATGTGTCTTTAATATATTGGAAAAGAAAACAATTATGTGAAATTTTGGATAACCTGGATAATAGAACTAAAAACTAAAATATTTAAACATGGTTTTTATAATATGTACGTTTTATAATGTTATTTTTAGTAGGAATAATAATTTCATGCAACCTAAATGATATAAACATGATAAAAATATACCATGTTTATATGAAAGACAAATTCATGGATTTTTATCATAACACATATTTTATTTTTGTCGCTCTTATAATGTTGGGATGTGATGGTCACTATTGGGAGTAATTGTACAATAAAATCTGAATTTTATATTGAAGATGTTTTTATGTTTTTATGGAATGAATAAAATGATATTATGTATGTAAAAGTACATAGAATAAATATATTTAATTTTAATGTAGATTAGAGTCACAAAATTCGTATTTGAGTTATATTAAAAACATGAACGCCACATATGGGAGTATAAAAAAATTTAATAGACCCATAACAACCTTCTTGAACAATAGTAAGAAGGGTAACCTCATAAATGATTGTATATATTAAAATGTGTGTTCCATAATAATTTTTACATGATGTTGTATTTATTTATATTTATTGAAACATAGTAATGGATTTTTTATATTTGTCAATTTTATTATAGAATTTTTGGTAATTTATTAGGGTGAATCATTCCACTCAACATAAGAGAAATGAAATATGGATAATTATATATATATATATATAATATTTGATAATGTGGACATGTAGAATTATGGGGATCAAGATGTTTTTGGAATGTGTAACATAAATATCTAGATCCTAATTTGAAAATTATTTGTGATGAAGAGGTGAAAAACATTTGATATCTAGAGAAACATAACTTTATATGGGATAATTGGATATGAATTTATATTGGTTGAGATTTAATAAAATTTTATTGAAGATATACTGAGGATAAATGGTTTTGGAAATAATTATTAGGGATGGAAAATTGCATCTGATCATATTATCATATTGAAGTTCACTAAATTGAATTATAACTATTATATGTCTAATGATATGTCACAAATATATTGATCATATTTTAGAGAATAAAATATTTGTGATTTTGGAAAAGGATTTATTTATACATGACCATATTGATTCTGGATTGTATGTATAATTTAGTATTTGAAAACATTATATTTTATTCATATAATTAAAGAAATACACACATATGAAATAATGAACTTTTCTATATCAGTATATTTTTACCATTATCATTTCAATCAGATATTGGATCTTTACACCTACAAAAAATTATTTTGGATTCTGTAAGGTAGATGATGTAATTTTTCTTGATACAAAAGTCAAGAGTATTTTATGTTTATTTCCTATTTAAAATCCATGTTCATAAGGGAGGGTAGATAAAAGATCACATTTTGTAATAAGATAATATTGGACAATATTATTGAATGAAATTCAATATTAACTACTATGAAATTGAATAAATCTTGATAAATATACACATGGACCACCATAAAAAATTGTGTTTAAAAAAGATAAAAAACTAATTTAGAATTCACATAGTATGAGTTATTAACCTATTATTTCAAATATTATTTGGGTTGAAGCATTATACTATAATATATATTTAATTTTTTTATGTATGTTGGAACAAAGGTGAATTAAATTTCATAATATGAGTTTTATATAAAACAAGTTAAAATTAATCAATAATATTCTTTTATATCCTTACAATATATTCATGGGGATTTTTTTATAAGGATAATATTTCATCATTAACTGGTATTTTCCTCTTTGTGGGATATTGAGAAGTTAAATTTGGATAAAATCTCATGGATTTCAATCATTTTATTCTTATCCAATTTATAAAAATTATCATTTTTAGAAGGTTCTTATGTATATGCTATAATATAGTGGATGAAAAGTTGGCTCGTAATTATTCTACTACTAAGGATCATGTTGATCTAGATTGGATCACTAAATGAATTTTAGTACCATGTAGTTTATATGGTGATGGTTGTTTTATTTTATTTATACAATAATAGGTGTAAAAAGTAAATTATTATAGAAGTTTGTTTTAGAGATTTGGATAATATTACTCTATATGTACATCACCAGATGCTGTAGTACTAGAGTGAGAATAATTATAGTTTTATTTTTTATATTCTTTCATATTTAGATGAAATTTAATTTTGTTTTTTATGACATTCACAACCCACTATATTATAATATAGGGGACTAATTAAAATCCTATATTTTTTTGAGAATGTATTATATTATAATAAGTGGAATTTGTTTATTGAAGTGGAAATAGATTCATTGTATTCTATTGAGACCTATTTGCTAATATATTTTTCATGAGTAAAAAGTTCATGAGAGTAAATGGGTTTTTCAATTAATGAGTGGAGTGGTTTAATGAAAGAGATGCAAGTGTATCCTAGTGGTGAAATTTTATATATAAAAATAATAAGTGGAATTATCCATGATATTTTCACCATTCATTAAACATTATAAATCAATGATATTTTTAATTATTGTTTCTAGAATGGATTTATACTTCGAAGAAATAAATTTAAAGAAAACATTTCAAGTTGGTATTTTGGAGGAATAAATTTAAACCAATCAACTAACTTTTATTTAGTATATTAAAATGCGAGACATGGTTGATATGTTTAAATGTGGTCAATCTGGTTTGACACATGAACCATGTGAATAAAATAATAAATTATACACTTTTGGATGAAAAGGGAATCATAAAAAATATGGGATATTTCTATATATATAAATTCTGGGAAGGTTTAATTCATTATCATCCATATCATGTACATTGATCATATTCTTCAAGTGGGTCCTTCCACTCAATAGACCAAGGAATGTTTGGGGAATATGTTGATTTTTTTTGAAATTAATGGTCCTATTTTTTAATATATTAATCTTTGTATGAGAATTTAATAATTGAGTTGTAAAATTAGGATAATGTAGTGCGAAATAAATTACATCTAGATGTTCTCCTCGGTATTTAGGATAAAATGAGTTTTTTTCGGAAGGAAACAACTCTTTAATTATCAAATAAAGGAATAAATACAAATGTTTAAAGATAAAATATTAAATTAATCACTCTGAATAAGAGGCAAGTGGTCTTTAAGAACTTCATTATACCATATGTATTCAATATCATTGACCCATTTATTTTCATGACCATACACTATATAATTTTTCTCCCTGTAGACATGAGTGATGATATAATTCATGGAAGAGGGATAATCCAATAAATTTATCCACTAATTAGTATGCTTCGAATATAAATGAGAAGATCCAATTACGACTACATGGAGAATAATAGTTGTGTCATATTTAAGCCAAATATTGTTCCAACCATTATGATTATACTACTCCACTATAGTGATAATACCAATAATTCCAACATCAAGAGAGTAAAAAAAGACACAAGAACCCTGGATACAACCAAGGAAATATCCCATATGAGTTTTAAGAATGTCCCTAAAACCAAAGGGACACGAATTTCTTCTTTATTAGTTAAAATTTGATAATCTATATTTTATGAACCCACCCATAGATTTTCTATTCTATTTGAGATTCTAGCTTGTATATGGAACATTTAGGGAATGGGCCCATTAGATTTATTCAATAATAATATCATATATATATAAAGTAACAATGATATATTTTTATTTATAGAGATATATTATCCATTTAAATTATATACGACAAATAATTTATTGGTGATTATTATTATGGAAAGAGTAAAACGTGCTATGGGATTTGAATTGGGGTGAAAAAGATCAACTATGTTTTGAGCCAATATTAGTTTTTTATCTATATATCATGGAAGTGTAATATTCAATAGGAATAAGTGAATTGAATATTTTATTTTTATTGATGTTTATTTTTTTAGAGCATGAAATGGTCAATGATTGCCGGAAACTCAATAATGACTATCAGTGAGAAATTATCTAAGAGAACAATAATGGTTTCTATTCATTAAAAAACATATAAAACTAAAATACCAATATTTTCATCAATTTCTTGATAGTTTAGTGTTAGATATACGAAATAATTTTGGGAGGATAATATCATATAATCGGATAACTATAGTTATAGTCCAATATATTTTTTGGTAGCAATATACCATAGTGGGATTGAGGTAACCATAATCTGAATGGAAATAAATACTTATGTGCATAAGGTAGATGGATATTTTTAACTACCTATGTATTGAATCTCATTCATAGATCATTTAATCATTATCCATATGGGACATTCGTCGATGGTAACTCCCCTTCAAAAAAATGTATTTAGTTCATGGTAAGGATTCCATAGTAGTGGAACATCATCATATGAAATAATGGTTGATATGAAGTTCTAATGATGTTATTGTTCATCAAATGATGGAATGTAGTATAGTTGCGTGTCTATGATAATGGCGATGTGTTCATTATAAAACATATATATCCTTTAATTGTTAGGATTTCCATAATACTTTATTAGATATAGTTAATAGTTGATAGATTCAGGTGAACATAGGATATCTTTGCAGCTATATACCCATACGGACTATAACATATAAAAACGTTGTTCAACCCAAACTGATGTTTACATTTACTAGTTATGATATTTCATACTAATAGTGATACACATGTATGATTATGAAATAGTTGAATTGGTTTTACCTCAATATAAATACATCTATTAATGTTTTTTGGAGGGAAAATTTCAGAAATCAAAAAACATAAACCATAAAATATTCTTTAAATTTCCATATATTTATTTACATTTTAATGGGTGTTGTATACTTTTTAAAACTATTATAATAAAGTGATTTAATTTTAAAATTGTATTTTATGTTCCATTTCTCTATGACTTGTAGGACTAATGTATCTTCTATACAATAATTTAGAAGTTTCAATTTTCATGGGTATCAATTTCCTTCTTCCAGTGATTTAAAATCTAGTGAACTTATTTTATTCACATATTCATTAGGCATCCTTCCCCTATGATAATATATAATGAGGTGAATATGATCTCTCTGTTATGATGCATAAGTTTAATATATAAAACACTATCACAATGAATTACATATTATTTGATTTGGTTTTTAAATAATTAAATGTTTTTACAATTAAAAAATATTTAGTTAGGTGATAAAAAATAATTTCAACTAAATTATAATACCTATCCCTATTATTCTAGAATCATAAACTAATGGTTTGGGCAATGTAACTTATATAATCTATTTAAAAATCATGCTTTTAGACGTAAAAGACATTATTGAAATTTAATATCATGAAAGATAACATTGGAAAATAGAATTTAAGGAAGTCAATAATGAAAATAACTTTGGTCGGCATATGTATACTATTTTACGGTGATGGATGTCAAATTGAATTATCTATAAGATCACGAATATTAGGAGTATAAGTGATGTATTATTGATTAATTTTGGTGATAAAATAATTTTATATCTACATAAATAAAATATAGACCATGATTTTTGATAATTATATTCAGTTTTTTATGTTACATTAGTCTAGATGACAAGACTTTATGAAGAGGTGATGGTGATGAAGCACAATTATTTTAAAGGTGAGATGAATGGAAGTCAAATAAAATAAACTATAAGGAGAATAGATGTTATATTGAAATATATGAATATTTAATACAATGTATGAATAATATATTATAATATAAGATTTATTAAATGTGAATATTAAGAGGAATTTTATAGAATTTTTTTATGATTCAACGGAAGTCTAATTCTTATAGTTGATAATGGAAAATTCATATCTGAATATAGAATATTTTTGATTTCTAATGGATTTTATATTACTAACTGATAAAAATAAAATTAAAAAAATCATTTCTTTGATGTAAACTCAATGTTAAGATACTCCACATAACATGATGGATATAATATCCCAGATGTTAAACAAATGATTACTTCTAATATATATAAAAACCATGGAGATTGTTTATGAGGATATTTTCATGTTACCTTGGTTAGTTAAATCTACAAAATAATCAAAGGTTTTAATATTGGTTGACAAATATTTAAAAATGAATACAATATGTATCTTAGAGACTTGAACAATGAAAGAATGGTTGTCTATAAAATGACAGAGTTCATTCGAATCCTGATAAAATTATTGTTATGAGATGATTATAAAAAAGAGGGTGAATCCTTTGAGAAAATTATATATGATATATTATTATAATTATTTATTCAATTGTGTGATTATGATTAAATAAGTAGAAGAAGTGATTATAAAAATTTGGATACCAAAATTTATTATAAAAACATACATAAAATAGAATACTACATTGGACCCTCACATTGATGTTTGTAGATTACTAATAGATCTCAAAAGGGTACAGAAGATAGGTTTCTGGTATGACATACATTATGTCAGAGATTAGTTTTCAGTGTTATTAAAAGGCCATTATTTAGGTACAATATCTTCTAAATTATGTTATTTCATCAAGAGTATTAGTAATATCCTCTTCACTGATATGAAAGTATAATTGTAAACAAATATGACCTATTATAAAATAAAAATTATGGGATATAATACAATATTTTAATGATATCTTATTTCATTAGGTCATTTAAAATTGTGAATATATCGTTCTCATAAAAATTTCCAAACAAAATAAGGATCTGGAATCAATATTTGGACAAAACCATGTAAATATTTTACATTATCCTCTTATTAATTGCCATAATTTGTTTGGGGGATAATTTCTACCATGTTTGACTTGATATATCTAATCATCTTGAAATTGTAAATTTGATAAACTAGAATGTATGAAATCAAATAGAAATCATACACATAATCAATAATGAGAAAAGAATTAGCAAGAATCACATTATTGGAGAAATCAATAATTTCAAGAAGGTAGTTGAGAAAATTTAATTATAATTAGAGTAGTATTTTTGGGATATAAATGTTGTAAAATAGATGATGGAAACAAGAGTCATATATGTAGAATGATATTTCAAATGTTTTGACAACTAAAATGTCTTACTAAAAATTCCATGAGAAGTTTTATTTAATACTTTTATAAATATCTAACAAAAAATAAGTATAAAAATAATAGTTAATGTAAATATATAATTTATATAGATCTTAGTCTATCAAAATATTAATAATGATAACAAGAATGCATAAAAATAACACATCAAAGTGAAAACTAATGTATAGGACTTATAATGGTCCTAGATAAACATAAGAATCTACAAATTTTACATAAATATATGAAAAGTTTCTATTTCAACATTCAAATTCTGAATAATAATTTCATTTGGATTACTAAAACCCATCCTCTGTAAAACCAAGCTATATCGATTTTATTAATTCTATTGACTCAAAAGTATATATCCCAATAGAAAATAAATTTTCAAAACTCATTTCTTATAGAAGAACATGTTCAAACTCATACAAAATTTATTTTATAGATTCAATTCATTCTTCAGGACCAAAGATTTATACTCATGAAATAAATCATCGTCCATATACCCCAGAATCAGTATAGGTTCTAGTCCTTATAAAGCACATGGATCTAACATAATTTGATAATATAAACAACATAGATAATCACACCCGCATTATCCCATCATAATATTTTATACAAAAAAATTATAAACATAAATTTAGATCTTGATAATATATTCAGTGAGTTTATATATTTAATATCTCGATTTATGTGTCCTATAGTAATAATCATTATCTTCACACCAAAATTAACATATTCATAAATAGAAAAAAAACAAAGAATGAACAATATTCACAGTAAATAGAAATATATATTCCCAATGATCCAAAAATAAAAATATAATCATTATTTTTAATGTTTTTTTATTACATTAATCTTGAAATTATTACAAATCTTATAAAGTTAACCATTAGAATAAAAAAATTTATAGTGAGATAAAATTCTCCAAAATAATAAACTATATCCATAGATATTAGTTTATCATTGGATATAAAATATATCATCATATCACAAAACTACAAAAAAACATTCTATTATGGGATATATCATAGATTCTAAATGTAGAAAAATCTAAGGACATTCCATGATTGTCCAATAAAGTAATAAACAATTATTGGATAAGATTCCAAAAAAATCCCACTCAATTTTATATATCATTAATTCTATGTTTTCGATATATTAATAATATAAATTTCACCACTATAAGAAAAATCATTCTTTGTGATGGTTCATTAATAGTTTCATAAATAATAAATCTTAATTAAAAAACCTTAGTCACTTTCCCATTAATCAAATTTAATTAGAGGTGGATAAATTAAATCAACAAATAATGAAACATTAAAACTTTTATATTAATGAAAATAATACTTCTATTCCTATTAGAGGTGATAATTTAAAAATAACCACTCATAAAACCACATTTCCAAAATGGATTACCCTTTCAACTATCTTATACAACATATAAATCCATCACATCTCATAATTTCTTTATAATGCCCGATCATTATCCTTATCTATACATTTTATGAACCACCACCCCACCCCACAATTTTACTTCATAACATGTCATGGAAACCACCTATTCTCTCTTACAATATATGAGTCAGCTTATTCAATGGGATATATCATTATTTACAATGGCTTCTCTCTATAGACAGCTTCTCCACCTTCTCTAGTATTTTGTTGCTGATTCTATTCCTAATCTCTCCATATTTCATCTTGATAAAAGGAATGGTATCATAAGATCTAACTTCTTATTTTATTAAATATTATCTTCATTATATAAAATAATTGGGACTATAATTGTATTATCAAAATATGGATTTAGTGATTCTCACTTTCATTCTATAAATATTTTTTAAAATGTTATTTAATTATCGTGTATAATATAATAATTAGAAAATTTTCCGGGATATAAGTTATAATATTCCCTTATATTTATATATTATTACCTAGAAATCCAACATTGGTAATATAATATTGTTGAAAATATTTTAATTTAAAATTAATTATATTAATTTTATACTTTTTATATAATTTATAGTTGAAATATAAGGAATAATTTTTTTTGGCACACACTTTTATGGAATTTAGTTGATAAATTTCTCATATATAATTGAATTTTAATTTTTATAATTTCATTTTAATACATTATATAGTAATAATTAATAAAATAATACTTATCTGTCTTTTGAAAAAGTATTTTGATTTAGATGTATCATTATATATTAAATCCAAAATTTATTTTATTGTAATTATATTTAACTAAAATGTTTTTTATAGTAGAATTGTATAAATGTATATAAATCAGTTATATTATGTTTTTTTCATGATGATTTTATTTAGTTATTTTTCCTTATTTTTTAAAATATTTGTTTTTTAAAAAGGGAAATATTTTTAATTCTTTGATTATATTACCAAAGAATACGACTTAATATTTTATATGCTTGGTGATGGACAAGAAATGTCTATAATTTAATTGAAATTTTAAAAAATTAAATGTGATGAAATTTATGAGAACATGGAATTTAAATATTTTAGTACTAGATATGTTTGATGGATTTAGATGGGAGAGTTGACCAGAAATGAAAAATTGAATTTTTCGATCAGAAAATTTTATCGTACTACTATAATAGTGGAGAATGAAATTCAAAACATTTATAACGATGTTTTTAGAAATGAAATACATATTTTTAAATAGTGTATCATAATATTTGGGTCAAATTTTGATGTTCTTGATATAAATATAAGATAAAATCTAAAAATAAGTGATATGTGTTTTTTGAAATAGTGGATGATGGAAATCAAGACTGATATGAAAAATATATTAAATGTATAAAATTGTTCTTTCTACTAATGGTATACCATATCAAGTATATGTATGGAATTATAGATAATAAAATGATGATTATATAATATATTTTTTTGTATATTTCATTAATTTTAAGAGTGAAAAATATTTTCAAGAGATGAAGAATGTTGTTAACAAGATCTGCCTTGCATATATAATAATATATACTTGTCCTAGTGACTTCTAGTTATGTTCGAGAGAATATTTTAAAAAATAAGACTGAAAAAGATTTGAATTATCTATATGGATATCCATGATTCTTGAATAATGGTAGAATTAGAAAACTCTAATTCATAATAAAAATATTTTATTTAATATTTCATAGCACATTCAATTATCTTTAGGATAAAAAATAAATTTTATTCTCTCTAAAATGATTGATTAAATGATGTTTCTTTCCATGGGAAATAACATGAATGAGTTTATACAAAATTTTAGAGATTTGATACGATGTAAATCAATTTTTTATTAATATTATTCACATTTCAATTCAGAACTTAATAATGTGAATTTGGGATTTGGTACTAATATATTTCATATTTTCGAGAGAATATGTATAACATATAGAATATGAATTGTTATTTTCATCTTCTACAATAAAGATACATGGACCTATATATATCAAATGTAATTAATTATTTTGAAGAATATATAATGAATTATTTTTAATATCAATGAAACCAATGAATATCTTTTTTTAGATATTGAATAATTACATTGGTTATGGGTTAATAGTCTTGATATATATTTATATATATCATAAATCATCAACTAAAATGTTCAAAATGTGAGTTTCTCTAATGATGAAATTACATATTTTCTGAGATAGGGAAACTTTCAAGGACATAATATTAATATTTTAATGATATACTACATTGATAACATTATAATTGGTATTAGGAAATGATCATATATATTAAATTTGTGTTTTATATATCATCATCAATTCATAGATGCATCTGATAGTTATTGATTAAACAAGTAATGGTTGTATGGGTGGAATTATTGGAGGCCATCAACATTTTTGTTATCAAATGTTTATATCATATTTGAATTATCAATTAATTATGCATAATTTAGTAAAGGAGTTTTATAATAGCATTTGAAAACAATATAAAATGATCATTAGATACACATGGTACACAAAATTAATCAAAAAAGGTATTTTTTGTATTCTTCCATATTGGTAATTGCAGTCATTACATCATAATAATGATTTTATAGACATTAAAATAATATATTGGGAAATTTTATATCTAAAATATTAAATGAGAAAAGAATTTGAGATGTCAAAATTGACAATCATAAGAAGATGTAATAATTGAATATAAAGTGAGATCAATTGGTACATAAAAATGGAATGTATGTGGTGTTGTTTTAAATTGTAATGTCCAAAAATTATGTTATTCATTGAATGATTAAGTATTTGAATGCACATAATGGACATTTTAATATGATATGAATTTTTTCTATAAAAAATATAATAGGATACATGTGATTAATATTACTGTATAAAATTTTGTATAGGCTAAATTCCTTCCTTATGAACTATGTAAATTATCAAATATTATAATAAACATAGTTTTTTTTTGAGAATTTCAAATTCATTAGAATCTATAGTGAGATAGCATTAATCACCATTGAGATATACATTCATTAATAAGTAATTTTAATCGTGTTTTAAACATGGATTTGATATTTACCCCAACATTTTTCATAGATATTGTTCATTTATATTTATATTTGGTCAAACATGATAATACTAGAGGTCTCATAAATTATTTATTTATAGATTCCATGGTGTGGTACTTTCATCTGACTTAGATTTCATTGTCACATTCATAGTTTCATCCAAACGTTGTATGTGATTTATCTTTATATAAATATTTTTTAATTAGTAGACCAGATTACTGAGAATATTATTTTGGAAACAAACCTAAAGTAGAAGGATAAATTAATCATTGTTATGTATATAGTGTGTCTCTATTTTTACACTGAATTTATATAATTTTGTTGCATGATTCCAATGAGTTGGAAATAAATAAAATAAACATAATTTCTTTCTAATTTCAAATGAGAAAACAATCTGTTATTATCCTGAATATAAGAAACTAGCATTTTATTCATTGAAAAAAATATTGTTCATACAAGTATATAATAATGTAAAACTCAATAGTGACATTATACATCCTTTAATTGAATAATTAAAATGGAATTCAATGTTATGAATTTATATTTGAAAAATAATTTATTATCTGATTCCAAAAGTCATTTTCAAATACATTAATTTATTTTCACAACATGTGATATAATATATAATTTCATATTCAAAATATTATTTTATTACCATATATAACTATTAATAATTTATATTTTTATATATAGATAAAAAATATTAATAATCAAACTATAATAGTAGAATAAGTTTAATAGTTGGATCAATGAACATAGAAACTGTCTTGGATATTTTACACTTCTATGATTAATGGTTTAAAGTTTATTACCATTTTACATAAAGAGGGATTGAAAACACACTATTGAGGAATCTTAAAAAAAATGACAATGATTGTATACGTTGTGTTTTTTATTAAAATTATTGAATTATATAATCCTAGAATATATTTAGTTGTGTAATTTAAATATTAGTGGATGAATATTTAAAATTCCAAAAGGAAATAATAATTAAAATTTTCTCATATCAACTTATCTTAGTTGATAGATATTTTTGAGTGTGAAGAAAAAAACTATATTTTTTCAAAACTATTAATAATTGTTTATTTTAATGAGGATTGTGTTTATAAATGGTGGATTATTATATTCAATGTCAATCCATGAGAATACCATGATATATGTGATAATGATATAGGATTGGCTTGTTATATAACACTATATCAACAATAACAAATTAATATGTTTTCTTATACTGATATTGATATAATAATTCTTGCAAGGGAGGTTGAGGATGATGATTCCGTGTTAACGGAAGAGGAAGAAATTAATGTTTTTTGTAAATAAATAATTGATATTATGTTTATTCTCTAATTAAAAAAATATCAATTTTTTTAATGCTTGAATTCATGTAGTATATCTATATATTTTTCAATACATTTTCTTGATTTATATAATATATCATCATATCATGTCTTTTATATTTTGAATATAAGATTTCGAAAAGAAAAATTATTAAAATATATGAACAATTCATTAATAATTTATATTTGATCATACTCATCTTATATACTCCCTCCATAATCTGGTATGATCAATACATTTTTTTGGACTCATTTCTATAATTTTATGAGATTTTAAAATCTATTTTATTCATCGGGTATGCTAACTACATCTATTTAATGACCAATATAATTCAGGGAAATGTGAAGGCTCAAATGGAGTAGTTTATGATTAGTCAGGGAAAAGTCATATGGATTCAATTTTATTGGCATGCGTGTATTAGAGGGTGATCATTATTTCTATATATTCAAAAATGTGAAAAAATAATTCATTACATTTGTATACTTATTGGATAATATAAATATAAAATGGATTAATTTAATAATAGTTGAAAACAAATATAAGCACAATGCATGTTTTGATGTTTATATAGTTAAAATTATTTCTGTGATTTAACATGTATGGGAACCTATAGATAATTACTTAGTCCTTTTCATGAATATTATAAAGAATTTATCATCTGATATCAAATATTTTCCCATAATGTATCATGCCGGAGAAAAAATTTAATTATTTGAAAATTGTACATTTTTGATAAAAAAGTCAAATTATATCTCAATATTTATTTTTATAAGATTGTTTTTATATTCATATTAACTATAAGTTTATTTCAGTTTTTCAATACATTTTAGGGAATTATTTGGAGAATAAATATATAAATTTTTACTAAGAAATTATTGATAATGTGTCTATTATATTTATTTTTATATGATTAAATTATATTCATAATTGATCTAAAAATATTATATATGCATAACATGTATTAAAACAATTGTTTTCATAATTTCCATTTACCATAGACGTCAATATCTATAGGGGATATTAGTTGACAGTGACATATAGAGCACATATTATTTGGTGATGACTATCCTGGAGGGGCTGAGATATTGTTGGATCCCCATGGAAATGGGTTGAATATTTTTCCACAATCCTACATATTATAAATTTATATAATTTATCAACAACAAACATAGTTTTGTATTTAAAATAATTGGTGATATAATGTTTATAATTATTGTATCAATATCATTTTTTGTAACTATAAAATTTCCTATAATATTTTTATTGTTGATATATCATATATTTTGTATTTAATGTATAAGTGAATATATACTCCTTTATATTGTGATTACTTTTTCAAGTGTTTAGAAACAGTTTAATCAACCATAATGATTTAAAAAATTTCTATATTATTTACCACATATTTTAACAGTTATTATCTTGAACAGAACCCCTACTATATATCAGTAAAAATAATTAAATAGATACAAAATTTTTAAAGGTGGCTATAAGAAAATAAAATTAACAATAAATTTTATAATTTTATTTAAAATCATGAAATAAATTCCTAAAATTAAATATTCGACTAAATTTATTAATTATACCATATTGAATACCACTATATTAATTATAATGTAGAATTAAAATCCACCACAAACTACATATACTAGAAGTAAAACCTCTCAATAAAAATTATATAAATCAATTGATTATTTTTTAAACACCTTTATAATATTAATATAATTATACTAGATCTTGTTTCAGGAAATCTCCATTTAACACCCGAATCATCCACGATACGCTTCTTTATGAATAATACTATACCTTTTACAATACGCTACATCGAGTTCTAACACCCAACGACCAATTAAACTATCTGTTATATATAATGATACCCACTTATTGAGAGTTATTAAATTTTATTTTTCAAAATGGATTTCATTATTGGATGCTGAATATCAAAGTTTTCTTAGAGTGAAATTTTGATATTTTTCTGAAAACATTCAATTTACGAGGAATAGTGAAAAACATTGAATTATTGTTTAAAATTAACCTTTTATTTAAATATTTAGTAATTTTATTTAAATTTATATTATGTAAAAATTGATACATAATGAATATATATGTTAAATGTAATTCATTTGAGTCATATGAAAATAATATTAGATATATAAAATTTTATTGAACTTTTTACAGACATTTACCCACCATGTAGGCGCATTTGAAAATTTGAAAAAAAACGTTATTTTACCACTTATGTGAATATAAATTCAAAAACCTGAGAGAAGTTGTTGAAATCAGAAAGATGAAAACAATATTTGGTGAATAGTAATTTTTAATTTTATTTACCATAGTCAATACTAAATAGGTTAATTAACGGTAAATAATGATAATATAATTATCCTAACAAATGTCGTAATTCTATTGGATAAAAGTATTTCGACCAAAATCCAACATAGGAATAAAACATGATTCTTTTGGTCCACTTGGATTAGATCGGGACATTTATTATTATTAAATTTAAAGGAGTGTTAAAAGTGTTAAATTCAATGTTTAATAACAAAACCATTTTTAATATTGGGTTATACATAAGATAAATAAGAATATAAATATTCATTAAAACTATAAAAATACTACCTACATAATAGTATTTTATTTATAATATTTAGACAGAATGATGATGTAGTAATTACCTTATTAATGAAAGATTAAAATAATTGATATTGTAAATATCAAAATAAAAATAAATTACGACTATTGATGAATTCCAAAAAATATTCTAGGTTAATATGACATGTTATTGTTGATTTAATAAATTTTATTCAAATTGATCAAGTTTTTAGTACATTAAAAAAAACAAAACACCATATAGTGTCAAAATTGACATAAATGAGTTTAAAAAAAAATACTATATTATTAATGGAAATTATATTCCTCAAAATATAAGGATCATCCAAAGTACTTAGATAAGGATATATATATATATATATATAATGAACGACATGGGGTTCTCTTGGATTATTATAGTATGTTTATTAACCATTTTTTGTAATAATACATTAATAAATGGTATAAGTTAAACTTTATAACTAAGAGTTAAATATAAATATAAGGGTAATATGATGACCAAAACCTGTATAAAACCTATTTGTTGAGATTTTTTTTTTGGAAAATCCCCACCATAGCCTCAAAATAAATAATTTCTATCCATTATAAATATTATATAATTGTATAATTATGTAAAGACCTGGAAATTTAGTGGAAATTTTTTTCTTAAATACATGGGATTTTGTAGAGTCCTCCAAAATTTACAACGCTTGATTCCATGGCCAGGTGCGCCCAGAATCAAATTCTGATGTTTTGTTCAGGGACCTTCAGTAAATGTACGAGCGGGTTTTTATAATTTTTGTAACCATCCTTGGAACTGAAATATGAGGGCAATGTTGAACTCGTAGCGCCGATATTTTCTTAAGCAGACTTTCATCTTGACAGAAGATGATCGAGAATAAAAGTTTGATTTTATCTAATTATAAAATAATAATAAAATAAACTACAACACTTGATTTTATTTTTATGCTTCCATGTGTTAAGTATGTTGGTTAAAACCTCTATTTGGGAGTTGATGGAGGGACCACCACACCCTAACCTCCCATGAGAGGTTTTGGTGGTGGGGCCCACCGGAGCGTAACCACCAATTGGAGGACAATTGAGGTGGGGACCACGTGAGCTGCATAACCTCCCTATTAATGATAGTGGTAGGGACCACCTGAACTCTATTGATGTTGGGGGATGAAACCTCCACACTCTCCCTCGTTAATGAGGGAGATCCTGTTGTCCTCCCTACACAATTAATAGCGCCAACACATGTGTTTTATTAAGAGAAGCCACTTGGCATCCTCCAAATTAAGGAGGAAACACTCCTGCATTTAATTTGATAGAGTTCGGATTTTAATTCTCCTTTTTTGAATTGGTGTGCCAACGTAATATTAGATGACTAATCTAATATTATTTGTTTGGAATTTCTCTTTTGGTGGAATTGAGAGGAGCATAGGAGAAAAGTGCACCCAAAGAATAACGCGAAGAATGTCAGATTTCTTGTATGACACATTTCCTCAAATCCTACTAATGTGGAGTGCCTTATGTGGCTGAATAAACTCGGGACTCGTTGAACGTGGCAGACGCGACAAAAAACGAATTCTTCCATCTTCTTCCCATCACATCAAATGTCAACGAATGAAGAACATAAAATAACAAGGAAGGGGGGTTATTTCAAGTTTAGGCTTTTCTATTCATCCTCTCATCATCGAATGAAAAATTGACACAAAGTGTTGTAATTAATTATTGAGCTTCATACTGATGATCCAAATGTTATCATCTCTAAACACAGATTGTGCAGGCCAAACTAGCATTTCCCGACTCCCTCAGTCGTTCCTTCATAATGATTCTTTGGAATGGAGATGAGGCGACGACAAAGAAGGAGGCAACAAAGAAGTTCTCTCTACCCATGGCCTTCGCGAATCGTACCGCCCCTGCGGCACACCTATACTTCTGGATGAACGCCGCTGCACCCTACCGCATGCACTGTGGCTTACACATTTGCTGCCCCGCATGCTCCAGCCTACCCCGCGCCTCCTGCTCGTGCACCACCACGTCCCACGCCGGCCTGCCCGTGCACTCTGGACAACCCCACGGCCTGCCCACGCGTCGTTGTTCCCCCAGCTGCCTACCCACGCACCACCGCGCCCCGCACCACCTGCCCACGCGCCCAGCGTGCCCCCCGGCTCCGCCGACGCCCTTCCTAGTGCCCCTCCACCCTGCTCGCGCGCCATTGTTGCCTATGCGGCACACCGACGGCTTTCCCGGTGTCTAGATGTCTAGGAAGTGCCTCATGCTTCCTGCCCGCTGGCCTTCCATCCGCCGACCTCCTGAGCCGCGCCCCTCGCGGCACTGGCCGAACCGGCCCCGGCCTTCGGGCGGAGTCGCATGCGTGGTGGTGTCCGGGCCAAACCGCCCTCGCAGTCCACTGGCCTGGAACCAGTATACTGGGTCCAACATAGCCGTCTGACCCACCAAACGGGCTGGGTCAGACCCACAGGGTCTGTCCAGGTTGACCCAGACCAGGTCGGACCGGACCCAGACCCACTACCGACCCCTTCGCTTACTTTGGCCATTTCTGTGGCACCAGACGTCCGTTTGAAGAGCCGTCCGGGGAGCTGGAAATCTCGATGAAGGACAGTCCCTTTGAGTATACCCCATTGGAGTCTTGGGTATATTTGAGATACAGTCGGGTTGGATCATACATGAATCCAACCAGGCCCCCGGGACTAAAAGGTTTATAACTCATAGACAGGGTGCTCAATTGACGTTCCGTCTATTACATTGAGACCCCTATGACGTGGGAGTACTTTGAGATACTTCTAAGTGAGACTTCTCTACACTTGGAGTATCGAACATTAGCTCATGGTGCGGATACATCTAGTGACAAGAAGACAGAGTACAAAGACCTAGTACCTAGCTGAGACCTGACGACTGCTTGACCGATTCGACTCAAAGTGACTTGACTAGCCTAGTGGGGAGCGCCTCTGTGTAACGCAGCTGAACCATGGTGGAGGAGCGCCTCTGTGTGACCGCGGTAGACCCACGGTACTCGACAGGAGGAGTACCTCAGTATGCTATTCGGGGGAGCACCTCTGTGTGACACAACCGTCCCATGGTGGGGAGCGCCTCTGTGGGATGCAGTAGAACCCCGACACTCGATATGAGGAATTCCTCATCAGTCCAAGGATAGTGGGAAGCACCTCTGTGCGACACGGCAGGCCCACTGAACATGAAAGAGGAGGGGTATGCCACCATCCATGGTTTTGATAAAAAAATCTTGGTTTGATCATAGACATTGACTTTTGTGTTTTCCTCATGATTGAGATGGGTTACTATATATCTTAGTTATATGTATGGGCATATACCTAGATAATGGTTATCCATTGTTTTTGTACGTTTTGATTTATCCTTGTTGGATTTTTTGAGACCTTGAGGGTCTCAGGGTCCCTACTAAGTATCGTTATACTCACCCCTACACGGTCTATGCCTGCACCTCATTGATTTTGGATGCAGACGAAGGACAACGCTAATGGAGGACACGAGCACCAGGACTGGACATCACCAAGTTGTGGACCTTAAGACGAGTCTGTACACAATGGAGTCTGATGGATGTGGTGTTCTGAGGTGGCCATCTGTACCTACCCTTCAGGTAGGAACCACAGAGGATGATCCAGGAGTTTCTCTTTACCATTCAGTTGTTTTTCCCTTTTTCAGTTGTACTTGTACTTTACCATTGGGATTTTATTTCCGGCCCCTTTTACTTTCCAGCACACTTTTTATACAATTTTTATTTAGTGTTTTACATCCATTTCTGTACTTTGATGTGTTTGTTTAATGTTATAAAGGCTATGCCATCCCTGTTTAGGGATAAATTCCTTTTGTTCTAGTCACCCCATGGCCTACGGAAGGCGGGCTTGGAGTGTTAACGACACAGGCCCCGGTGGACGGTTCATGGAAAATTGGTATCAGATAATTCGACTCTACCAAAAAACATAGGTCTTTGATATTATTTTTCTATGAAGTAATTGTGTTAATGGTACTAAGTGTGGTTTTCAGTTCAAGGAGTCCAGTATTGGTGCGGGCGGCCGACATCTCTGTAACTAGGACCATGATCTATGATTTCTGACTCAGTACCTGAAAAAACTGATTGTGTGTTTGTTTTCTAAATGTTTTCTTAAGTCAGATCAACCAGTTCAGCTCACCTGGTATAAATATTTTGACAGTGTCACATCTATTTATTTATGGATGCCTCCCCACGGATTACCATTTATAGCCCCGAGAGTTGTACATACTGACATCCCACCGAGCGATGAAGCCTCGGTGTAGGGACCTCTTCCAATTGAGGCACCGACAAGGGCACCAATGGTACAAATCCCCCTTGGGCCACCGATGTCACCAACCCCAGCAGCAGAGAGTGCATGCCTCTTGAACGTGTTGCATGAGTTCCAATTCTAGAGGCCACCGAGGTTTAGGGGATAGAGGGACCCACAGTTAGGTGAGGATTGGATGGAGGATGTGATGAGAGTCTTCAGGCCAGTAGGGACACCAACTCACTTTATAGTGATCCTTGCTGCCAGCCTCCTTTAGGCTGCAGCAGGAAGATGGTGGATCATGATTCTCCAGGTTCATGATGAGGCAACACTTCTTTTGGAAGACATTGAGATCCTATTCCATGAGGAGTTTTTTCCAGCCACACATAGAGCGGTGGAGATACAGGAGCTGATGCATATAAGACAGGGAAGCATGATGGTGGCTCAGTACTCAAATAGGTTCACTAACCTCTCGCACTACTTCATTGATAAGGTACGAGGCCCATTCTCTAGGTCCCAGAACTTCGAGCAGGAAATCAGGCATGATATCAGAGCTTTAGTGATATCACACAGCATCCCGACACAACAAGGGGTGTTAGAGAGAGCCCTACTAGTAGAGAGTTTTCTTGATGAGAAGTCACCGGCTATGAGACCCACCACTAGATGAAATGCAGTGGAGTCTTCTGCAGCTGGTAGTAGATATATGTTGTAGAGGTCCAATTGGACCATATCTATAGGTGGTCGACCGCATGACTCGGGATCGGTTTTGCGGGGCATACAGAGCATAGACAGACATGCCGGTAGAGGGATGTGTTACTCATGCGATGGGCTTGGTCACATGGCTCACGACTGTTAGACCCACCACTCTGATGATCAGCAGATAATTGAAGGATCTCCCAAGAAAGGGCAAAGATTTGGTTCAGGCGGTCCGCAGGGCTCAGGAGGATGTGGCAGAGGATATGGTCGAGCAACTAGCGTTGGATGACGTTACGAGGTTCTACCACCACCACCACTAGGAGGTCCACTCCAACTTCATGGAGCATGTGGACAAGGGAGATCTCAGATTTAGGAAGCTGAAACATAAAACAATGGTTCTTTATAGATGATTTGAGAAATGATCTATTTCTACTCCACCTTAGCTGTAGTTCTTATAGACACAGGTGTGAGTCACTCTTTCATAGCCACTGCCCTCATTCGGAGCTCGGAGATTCTGAAGAAGTCGTTGGCTCGATTCTTATGGCTATAGAATCATACAAAATAATATTGGACGATTACACACTGGTGTGGGTAGTGAGAGTTTACTCTAGGAGGCAAGAGCTTTGGGTGAGATCTCTTAGTAGACATGTGGAAGCCTTACAACATCATTTTGGGTCTGGACTGGTTATCTACAGTCCATGCTCAGATGGACTGTATTAGGTGAAATGTGGGTTGTGTCCGCATGGATGGGACTAGGTTTACCTTCACCGGCAAGATGGGATCCTTTGGAGTATAGGACGAACTTACTCGAAGGAGGGTGCATCTGATCACTCATGCTTTGTCTAGCCTTACCCTCAGAGCAGTAGATGTGGAGAGTCCGACTTATCCTGTAGTGGTGGACCAGTACACGGATGTTTTCCCTGACGATGTTTTAAGACTACCACCATCCAGAGAGGTCGACTTCTACTTTGACCTTTACCCATGGACTACACCAATATCTAATCCAGCGTATCATATGGCTCCCATGGTGCTTCGCGAGCTGCGGGTACAACTAGAGGACTTGCAGGGGAAGGGAATCATCCAGCCCAGTGTTTGTCCCTGGGCAGCACCGATTCAGTTCGCTAAGAAGGCGGATGTGATATTGAGGCTTTGTGTCGACTATTGTCACATAAACAAAGTGACCGTGAAGAACAAGTACCCACTCTCGAGGATTGATGACCTCTTTGATCAACTCGATGGAGCACGGTGGTTCTCAAAGATAGACCTTAGATCAGGCAATCACCGGTGTAGAGTTTGAAATATGGATGTGCAGATGATAACCTTCAGATGTCGGTATGACCGATATGATTTCTTGGTTATTCCCTTCAGTGTAACCAATGCTATATCAGTGTTAATATGTCTCATGATCTTGATATTCCAGCCATACCTCGATCGCTTTGTCGTGGTCTTCATTGACGACATTCTGATCTTCTAGACTACTGAGGAAGAGCATGCCTACCGTTTGTAGTTAGTATTGTACACACTCTGAGAGAACCAGGTTTATGGTAAGATCTCGAAGTGCAAGTTTTGGATTCGGGAGGTTCACTTCATTGGGCACATCATCTCGGAGGCTGGAGTTGCAGTGAATCTAGCAATGATTGAGGCAGTACTTGATTTGGAGCCACCAAGGAGTGTGATGGGGGTATGAAGTTTCCTTGGTTTGGTTGGATACTATAGGAGGATAGTTCCAGACTTCTCCAGAGTTACAGCTCCACTATCAGCCTTGACGATGAAGGGGAAACACTTTGTGTGGTCAGAGAGATGACAAAAGAGCTTTTCAGAGATATGGCATAGTATGACCTGTGCCCCCATCTTGAGGCTTAAAGAGAAAGGCGTAGGGTACATAGTCTACTGCGACGCATCAAGGACTAGACATGGCTGTGTGCTGATGCAGGAGTGAGTTGTGATCGTGTATGGTTCATGTCAGCTAAGACAGCATGAGAAGAACTACGCTACCCATGACCTAGAGTCTGTGGCAGTGGTCTTCCCCCTGGATATGAGGAGGCACTATCTGATGGGAGAGTGTTACACAGTCTACTATGATCACAAGAGTCTCAGGTATATCTTCTTTCAGAAGGACCTGAACCTAAGGCAACGACGTTGGCTTGAGTTCCTCCATGACTATGAATTCATGATATTCTATACTCTTGGGAAGGGGAACGTTGTTGTGAATGCACTCGGTAAGAGATCTGGTATTTGGGTACTACGAGAGACGACAAATCAACTGACTGCTTTAAAAATTTCTTATGAGGACAAAGATGAGGAATCTTTCCTTCAGTATTTCATAGTATCTCCTCTACTTCATCAACAGGTCAGGGAGGCACATTGTGTAGATGCAGACTGTGAGACGCGTCGTTCTCAGATATTCAGAGGGCAGGACCCTGATGGATTTTCTGAAGGTGGGGAGCACGTCAACATTTTCAGTCGATGTACCATGGTACCAGTATCACTTCAAGTGGATGTTTTGAGGGAGTTCAACACATCTCTTCTAGTAGTACATCCATGTGTGGCGAATATGTATTAGGACCTCTAACGACAGCACTAGTGTCCAGGTATGAAGAAGGTAGTAGCTGAGTTTGCCTCATGATGCCTCACTTGTCAGGATGTGAAGGCGTAGCACTAGGTACTAGCAGGCTTGGTTCAGCCCTTATAGATCCCGTAGTATAAGTGGGATGGGATATCCATGGACTTCTTGATGGGTCTTCCACGAACATCCAAGAGTATTGATTCGATTTGGGTGATCGTCGACCGACTCACCATGTTGGCCCACATCCTACCGATCAGATATCAGGGCTCAATAGAGAGCATGTGATGCCTCTATGTACAGGATATTTCACGTTTACATGGAGTAACATCTTCTATCATATCTAACTGCGACGTGTGGTTTAATTCTCGGCAATGGAAGGGGTTGCAGGGGGCTTTCGGGATGCAGTTATGTCTGAGAACTGCCTTCCATCCTAAGATGGTCAGACTGATAAGACCATTCAGATGCTCGAGGACATGCTATGTGCATGCAACCTTGACTTTTGTTGAATATGGAAGGATAAAATAATTTTGGTGGAGTTTGCCTATAACAACATTTATCACTCCACTATAGAGATGGAACCTTTCTAGGCGTTGTACGGGCGACCTTGCATATCACCCTTCAGCTGGGCAGACCCTGGGGAGTCAGCACTAGTGGGACCAGAGATGGTATGAGCTACCACTGAGAAGGTGCATGTCATCCAGGAGCAGATGAAGACTTCACAGAGAAAACAGAAGTCGTATGCTAACAGTAGATGGAGACCTCTAGTGTTCGAGGACGGCGACCACGTCTTCTTACAGGTCTCATCTCGACGAGGTCAACATTGATTTGGATGAGGTGAAAAGTTATCCTCAAGGTTCATCAGACCATTATAGGACCTCAACAGAGTAGGCAAGGTGTCTTACCGCATAAATCTTCCATCTCAGTTGCACCCGGTGCATGACGTCTTCCACGTATCATAGCTGAGGAGATACGTGCTTGACCCTGCTCACATCATCGACCATGGAGAGCTGGACATCATCGATGGGGTGGCATTCATGGATGTTGCAGTGGATATTGAGGATCGCCAGGAGCGGGTCCTACTAGGAGAGTTGATACCTCTGGTGCATGTTCTTTGGCAGTACGAGAACCTCCAGGAGAGCACATGGCAATGGGAGGCTCCGATACATGTTCAGTATCCCCACTTGTTACCTTAGTGTGAGTTGTAGCTTATGGGGAAGTAAATCCCTGATATGGGGAGAATATAAAGGCCCAAAAATTCATTGGAATTTTTTTTTTCATAAACACATGGGATTTTTACATGTCCTTGAAAATTTATCGTGCTTGATTCCGAGTCTCGGGGTTCCAGGAATCAATTTATAATGCTTTGTTCGGGTACGTTCAGTAATGGTACGAGTGTGTTTTTTAAACTTTTGATCCGGTGCTCAGAACTAGAATATGTGGGCACCGTTGAACTCGCAACGCTGGTATTCTCTTAAAAAAACTATCACCTCGACGATAGATGATCTGGAATTAATGTTAGTTTTTAAAATTTTATAAAAAAATAATAAAATCATGTACATCACTTTATTTTATTTTTATGCTTCCATGTGTTGAGTGTGTTGCTTAAAACCTCCCTCTGGGAGTTCCTGGTGGGACTGCCACACCCTAACCTACCTTGAGATGTTATGGTGGTGGGTCCCACCCATGAATAACCTCCCATTGGGGGATAATATATGTGGGGACCACCCGAGCCGCATAACCCCTATATTAATGATAAGGGTGGGCACCAATTGACCCCTATAGATGGTGATGGATAAAACCTCCACACTCTCCATCATTAATGATGGAGATCCTCTTGACCTCCCAGCACAATTAATTGTGCCAACACATATGTTTTATTAAGGGGAGCCTCTTGGAATCATCCATATTAATGAGGCAACAGACGTGCATTTAGTTTGGTGGAGCTGAGTTTATAATTCTACTTTTTCTATTGGTGTGCAAACGTAATATTAGATGATTAATCTAATATTATTTAGTTGGAATTTCTATTTTGGTGGAATTGAGGGGAGCATGGGAGAAATGTTCTCCCAAAGAAGTATACGAAGAACACCATATTTATTCTTTGCCTTCTTTCCTCGAATCCTACCAATGTGGGGCACCTTCCGCGGCTGACTTGTCTCGGGATTCGAAGAGCGTGGTAGATGTGACGAATGATGAATTATTTCATCTTCTTCATGTGAATTCAAATGTCAATAAATGAAAAACAAAAAAAATAATGCAAGGGTTATTGCATGTTGATGATTCCCTTTTTTCCTCTCATCATCGAATGAAAAATTGATACAAACTGTTGTAATTAATAGTTGAGCTTCATTCTGAGGAGCCAAATGTTATAATCTCCAAACACAGATGGTGCAGGCTTAACTAACATGGCCCGACTCCCTCCTCCATTTTTTTCATAATAATTCTTCAGTGTGGTGATGAGGCAATTACAATGAAGGCGGAAATGATGAAGGCCGCGCTACCCATGGCCTCCGCGAATCACACCGCCCCGCAGTGTACCTATACTACCGACCGAACACCGCCTTGCCCCGACGCAGGCAATGCAGCTTACCCGCATGCTGCCCCACATGATCCGGCCTGCCTCGCGCCACCTACCCGTGTGCCGCCCCACCCAGCACCGCCTGACTGCACGCAACTGTGACCCGCGCCGCCTGCTAGCATATTGTCGTGCCCCACGCTGACCTACCCGAGCGCTAAGTCGTACCACATGGCTTTCCCACGTGCCTATGTGCCCCGCAACGCCTACCCGCATGTCGCCGCGCCCCACCCTTCGTACACGCACACCCCGTGTGCTGCCTGGCTCCGATGGCGCCCTCGTGCGCAGCCCGCGCGCCCCCGTGGCATGCCCAGCACACCCGATGCTAGGGAGAAGTCCAGTCGGGGTGCCCGATGGCCTCTCATCTGTCGACCTCTCATGTTGTACCCCTCATGGAGATTGCCAAATCGGCACTGATTTTTGGCATAGTTGCCAGAGTGGAGGCATCCGGGCCGAACCGCCCCCACAGTCCGCTGGGCTGGGCCCAACGAACCGGGCCTAACTGAGCGGGTTGAACCACCCCACGGGCTAGTTCACACCCACCGGGTCTGTCCAGGTTGACCCAGACTGGGTCGACAAAGACTTGGTGGGGCCGAGTCGGTCCGACCATGTAGGACCAGACCCAGGCCCACAACCGACCCCTTTCCTTACTTTGGCCATATCTGTGGCACCAGACATCCGTTTGACGAGACATCAGCAGCGCTGGTAATCTCGATGAGAGACGAACCCTTTTAATATACCCCACTAGATATGGGGGTATATTTGAGATACGGTCGGGTTGGATCGTACCTGAATCCAACTGGGCACCCAAGACTAAAAGCTAATAACTCAATGACCGGACCTCCAATTGAAGCTCCGTCTATTACATTGAGACCCCCATGACATGGTGGTACTTTGAGATACTTCTACATGAGACTTCGAAAAACATGGATTATCTACAAGAATCTTGTGGAGTGGATCCTCCAAATGATGAGAAGATAGTGTATGATGACCTAGTAGCTAGCTGAGGCCTGACGACTGTTTGACCGATTCAACTCGGAGTGTCTCGACTAGACCAGTGGGGAGAGCCTCTGTATGATGCAGAAAAACCATGGTGGGAGAGCGCCTCTGTGTGAGCATGGCAGTCCCGCGGTACTCGACAGGAGGAGTTCCTTTGTAGGCTACATGAGGGAGAGCCTCGATGTCACGCAGTAGACCCACGATGGGGAGCGCCTCTGTGTAATGCAGTAGACCCATGACACTCGATAGGAGGAGTGCCTCAATAGTCCAAGGATAGTGGGAAGCACCTCTATGTGACGCGACATGCCCACTGGACTTGATAAAGGAGGAGTATGCCACCACCCATTGTATTGATAATTAAAATCCTGGTTTGAACTGAGTCTTTGACTTTTGTGTTTTTTTCATGATGGATAAATGTTAACAGATAACTTAGGTATATGTATGGGCATATACCTAAGTAATGGTTATACGTTTTTTCTTGTAATATGGGATTTCTCCTTGTTGTATTATGTGATATCTTTATGGTCTTGGGGTACCTACTAGTTATTGTTATTTTCACCCCTACATGGGCTTTGCCTCCACCTTGTTCTGTTGGATGTAGATGACAGATAATGCTGATGGAGGACACAAGTGACAGAACTAGACAGTTCCCGGTGGTGGACCTTACGACGAGTCGGTACACAGAGGAGTCCAACAGACATGGAGTGTAGAGGTGGCTATCTATACCTACCCTTTAGGTAGGAACCCCAGAGGACGATCCAAGAGCTGCTCTTTACCTTTCAGTTGTTTGTCCCTTTTTCAGTTGTGCTTGTACTTTATAGTTGGGCTTGTATTTCTGGCCCCATTTACTTTCCATCACACATTTGTATACAGTTTTTAAATAATTTTTTACTTCGAGTTGTGTACTCTTATGTGTTTGTTTATAGTTATAAAGGAGATTCCTTCCCAGTTTAGGGATAAACGCCTTTGGTGCTAGTTTCCTGCCCCTGCCCTATGGAAGGCGGGCTTGGGTAGTTACGACAAGGGCCCCGGGGGACGGGTCATGAAAAAGAAAATAAAATTTTAATCGCTTCCTAAAGTAACCCTCACCACTATTATAAATGGGTACTTTACCTTCTCTAACAACTACACCTCCAAAGCCATTTTTCATGACCAACCCTAGCTAAAATATCATCCAAACTACTCTCAAATTGACCTATAGGACATACGTTGATCAGAATTAAAACCTAAGGATCCCATTAGATACTCAAAATGAAACACCAGTAGAAGAGGTAATAAATTCACCTCCAATTTCAATGTTCTTTTATTCATCCACTTCCTCATTCATTGTTTTTTCCAAACCAAAATAATTATTCCAGTACCTTATACATATTGTGATGTTATTATAAATAAACTACAACCATATTCATTATTCTATCCATCTTATTAATGAAAATTCACCATACATGAGTATGTATGGATTACCGTCTCCAAATCATGTTGTAGTTTGTTTTACAAACATTTAATTATTTAAGTTGGTATAATAATGATCATAACTAATTTAGATAATAAATATAACATGTTAATTATTTTGAATATATGATATTCCATCCAATTACATAAGATTTCCACATCAATAGAATGATATTATTTCTCATGCGTATGTATGGATTACCGTCCCCACGAACGCGATGAAATTTATTCCCCATCATAACCATTCATGAGTAATTTTTATTTTAGGAATAAAAATAATTTTTATAAACTTAATATTATTATTGAAATTAATCAAATAAATCATATCCATAATAAACATGGCTTATGTAACCAATCATGTAAAGGAAACGTATCATTGAACACCTAAAACAATGATACTACTTAAATATTGTTAACAAAGTTATATTATATGATCAAATATGATATCATATTTATGTATTTGGTACTTATATAATTTAATAACAATGATTTAACTATTATACAGAAGCTTAACCTACCATTGATCAATGAAATTACCTGGTAAGGGTAAATTATACAATCTCTTCATTATCTGAGGTTATTTATACCTGAGTATCTACTAGGACCTATTTATCATCAACATCATTAATTCATAAAAATATATTTAAATAATTTTTAATATTTATTATAATATGGGATAAATTCATTTATACCCTTTTTTGAATATTTAAAGAATTTTTATAATGGAATATTTCCATCATTTTAAAAACAAGGTCCTATACATCATTTTCAACAAAATTAAAGAAATAATGTTTTCTTAACTTATATAGTAGGTGTGGCTATTTTCCACAGTTATGACACCTTCGAATTATCCCTTAAAAGATAATAAATATATTTTTAAAATAAATGATTTCTTTTAAAATTACACAACTTTTAAATGTTTTCAAAAAAGAAAGATGTATTTCCATAAAATAGTTTTGATTTCATCTATGTTATCATCCATTGTTTTATTTTATGTTTGTTTGATGTTGATTTGTTATGATACATTCATCTATATTCTATTCAAGGTTTTTTATATGTTTGACTATGGATGTGATATTTTTATACCATTCAATGTTTTTGGATAATGTATGGAAATTTTGTATGGTAGTTTTAATCTAAATGATTATGTTATGTTTCAGCATTTCTATTTGTGGAATGCATTGGACATAGATAGTGATGGGTGGATCCCGCTATAGCTCCTTGATGCATCAGTAGGTCTCATGAGACAAAATAGTGTCTTGTCACAAGGCCTTGAAAAAAATCATATTTTTAGTCTCGGTACGAGGACTTGACTATGTGGTTATGATGTCCAACATTATGATTTCCATCATTATGAAATTTCTTATTGATATTACATGTTATTATTCGTCTAGTAGAATATCCATGTGAATTAGTAAATGGAATTATTTTATTTATCATTTCCATATTATGCTGAACATTATGTTTAAAAGGCTTATGTTTTAGTCTTATATATTTCCTTTAATGATTATAATTATTTATGAAAATTTTCTCTATATTGTAAACCTTACTAAGAACCTGACCTCACATCATTCTATGATTTAATTTTCCAAAGATTTGAAGGACTATATTACAACTGACCTGCTGGGATAGTCTAAGGGAGATGAATGTGTGAAAAATAGACACAATATTATTGTGTTTAATTTCATTATGTATTGTAAAACAGATATATGTATCTAGTGCATCCATGGGCCCTAAAAAAATCTGTCTTTTGGGACACGATTCCGTGTATCATGCCAATGTTATCTAATAATGCACTGACTCAGGGTAACTGGGGTCAGGGCATTACATTTGTGATAAGAGTAAGTTTAGTAAAAACCTTTGAAACTATATTTAAAAAAATCTGATTAGAGAACATTACCCTAAGATCGAATTTGAGGATTTGTATATAAGAACATCCTAGAATTTTTGTAATGTATAATTTTTGTGAGTTTTAAAATCAATACATCCTTGTTCGAATGTGATCAGGTAGAGGTAGCTCTAGCATAGATGTACCTAGGAGTAAAAAATCCAACAAGGAGTTTCTGTCTGGACCTAGGGTATCCAGGTTCACAAGAATAGTCCTTACTGCATTATTGGTTACAAAAATCACGTTATATATGCTTAGGATAATTAACATACTTTTTACAAACCATAATGACCTATTTATGACTATATAACTCCTCAGTGAATACATTTCAATGATTATGGATTATATCCATAAACTATTCAATTTATGTGATGTTTTTTACATTTTTTGTAAATATGTATTGCGATTCATAAACTAATCTATTGTATTCCATTTTATAGAAATAGAACCTAGTGGAAGGATTGGAAACTGTATCAATGCACATAATCTATTTAGGAATTTCTCTCCAAATCAGTATAATTATAGTGTTGTTGGTGATTCAACTGGTGATGATTAGCATATCACCACACCGGGACAACTCACTCAGGTTATGAATAATAACCTTTTCTGAATGGATCACAATGATTCACAATGAATATGATCAATGTTAGACTGCTTAATGAGGAATCAAACACCAACATTAAATAGGGCAACACATTCATTTGTAGCTGATAAATGAATATGATTCTTATAGGAAATACATCATTCTTTGTGAAGTAGGAAAATGGAAAAATATTTCATGTTAGTTTATCACGTCGTGGGAGATACATATCAGTGGTGGTCATTAATTTAAAACACAAAAAATATGAAGAAGTATCAAATATTTAATAGAGGATGTTTACAGATTTTCTCTTAGAAAAATACTTTCCGTGTAACCATCGAGTACATATGGAAAGAAAATTACTGAGTCTAAGGCAAAAGAAGGATGATAATGTCATAAAGTATGAGGATAACATTACAAGGTTCACATGGCATGAAGCAGATTATATACATTTTCCATGGAGTGAGATTTATTGATTTTTTTATGGTTTAACACTATTTCATCATCAAGTATTAGTCTCACCATCCTTCTCATCAAGTGAAGTCATTTTCTCCTTTTCTATCATGAAAGAAAAGGAATTCCATATGTCTTAGGAAGTTAAATAAAATAAAGAGAATAAGAGATTTTATGATGAATATAGAAATGGAAATAAGGGGAATAAGGTAAATGTTTCATTTCTAATCTATGGTAAATTTGGGAAGAAACACCCCCATAATTACGTAAAGGGAATGGGAGTCTGTTACATGTGTGGTGAAAAAGGCCATGAAGCTCTTGATTGCAAAGGAATGAAAGAGGATGTCAATTTTGAATTCTAAAATTTTATTGAAATGGGGAATTATTCAAATGAATGTCCTAATATCCAAAGAAACATTCCTCAGAATAGTCCAAGAGAGCAAGGCCAAGCTTGTGTGATCACTACTGTTGAGGTTGAAGCTCTGAATGACGTGGTGGCAGTTAATTTAATGGTTTTATCAAGTTTATCCAATAATTTATTTGATTCTGGAACATACAATAGTTTCATATCATCCCAAATTTCAATGAAAATTAGATATTTCCTATTTTATTTAACAAGGTACTTGTCAGTAAAAACTCCTAAGGGATGTATCATTGCAACAATGTTTTGTGAATAAGTCCCTATTAGGGAATGTAAATGATCTTTATCTTCATATCTCGTCATCATAACTGTGATTGAATTTCATGTAATACTTAGTATGGATTGGATTTTATACCATGATTAGAAAATTTACTGTAAGAAGAATGAGGTTACAATTTTCAATGATGATTAAGATTAACTTATCTTTGGAATAGAAAAATAACAAACTGATTCATATCTAGATCCATCCCATAGTAGCTACAATAAATTCAATTATTGGGGAGTAAGAGAATTAAATAACTATGTGTGAGGAAAATAATGATAAAATATAGGATGTACAAATTGTACACGAAAATGTAGATGGGTTTCCAGAGGATATTTCTATACTACCTCTAGAATGAGAAATTAAGTTTTCCATTAATTTAATTCCTTATTGAAGGACTATATCAAAGACCCATTATAGAATGGAAACTGTGGAATTAGGGGAACTAAAGAAACAACTAGATGAATAGAGTAATAAAAGATTTATTCACCCTAGTGTTTCCCTATGGGAAGAACATGTTGTTTTTGTTATGAATAAAGATGGATCTATGAGGATGTGCATTTACTACCAGGTGATGAATTCTATAAAAATAAAGAAAAAGTTTCCCCTACCTTACATTGATGATTTATTCAATCAAATTCATGGATCTCAATATTTTTTAAATATTGACCTTTGATCTAGATATCATCAGTTGTGTATGATGAAGTAATACACTTTAAAGACTGAATTCTGTACTAGGTATGGGCATTATGAGTTTACCGTAATGCCTTTTGGATTTACTAATCCACCCTCTGTATTCATGGAGCTAATGAATAGTGTTTTCAAGTAATATATTTATGACTTTGTAGAGTTATTTATTGATGATATCATATTTTACTAAAAATTAAATGAAGATCATGAAAATCAATTGTGCTCTATTTTAAAGACTCATAGAAGAAATGAAATATATGTGATGTTTAAGAAATTTTGAAATATGGCTTTAGGAGATTAATTTTTAAATCATATTTTCTCTAAGGATGGAATCTCTTTTATTCCTTCTAAGATAATAGCAATAAAAGAATGGACTAATATGATTAGTATAACTTAGGTACTTAGTTTTGTTGGTTTAGAAGGCTATTATCATCGTTTCATCCAGAATTTTTCCCAATTGGCAAACCTATTAAACTAGCTCACATGTAATGGGTTAAATTTGTTTCGAAAAAGAGGTAGGTCAATGTTTTGATGATCTAAATTGAATATTTCTCAACAATCCTATCTTGACTCTACCATTAGGTAATTAAGGGTTTGTTTTTTGTATTTATGCTTCAATTAAAGGACTTGGTTGTGTCCTTATGTAGAATGATAGTGTTTTTTACAATGCATTATAACAGCTAAAATTTCATGAACGAAACCATCACAATCCAGATCGTGAGTTAATAGCTATAATATTTTCATTTAATATTTGGAGTCACTATATCTATGGTAAGAAATGTGTGATATATATAGATTATAAGAGTTTGAAGTAAATTTTTTAACAAAACGAACCCAACATGAGGAAAATTCAATGGCTTGATCTTCTCAATGATTGTGATTGCACTCTACACTACCACCTTGGGAAGGTAAATATGGTGGAAGATTATTTGAGAAGAAAGATTCATGGTGTTATGGACAAAATGAGTGTTGAAAGGGATCCAATGTTCATGGATCTTGTAATTATGGATATGGGATTAATCATATAAGGGGAGACATCCATACCTTTTCTAATGGTTGCTAATAAAACATTACTGAAGAGGATAAAATGTTCTTAGACTGATTATGAGGAGATTCAATAGAAAATAAAGCTGGGAATGATGGGAGTTTGATTAAATTTGTATATGAAGATGGAATTTTGAAATTTGGAAAGAATATTTGTATTCCTAACATACCAGATCTAAAAAGGGAATTGTTATATGATGCTCATAGATCCAATTTCTCTAAACAACCTGGTAGCAATTAGATGTATAGAGATTTGATGGAACATTTTTGGTGGGACAATATTGACTGGGAGATTTCTGATTATGTGTAAAGATGTATGGTTTGTCAACAAGTGAAGGCAGGAAGATAACAACCTATAATATTCGTGCAACCTCTTCCCATACATGAGTGGAAATGGGATGATATTACAATTGACATTGTCATGGGGCTACCATATGACTCCGAGGTGGAATGATGCAATTTGGGTCTTTATTGATTGTCCTACCATGTCATTACATTTTCATGATATAGGAGAGGATTTACAACTTGGACATTTTGAAAGACTATATATTAATGAATTTTTAAGACTTCTTGGATTACCTCTATCAATTGTTTCTGATCATGATCCCCGTTTTACTTCAAGATTCTGGAAAAGTTTTCAGAAGTCCCTAGATAATGATCATTGTTTGAGAACTTCTTACCACCCTCAAACTAATGGAAAATCAGAATGGACTATTCTAACCATAAAAGACATGATGTGATATTTCTCAATTGGATTTCAAAGATTGTGTGATCAATATTTACCTCTGGTAGAATTTTCCTATAACAATATATTCCATTCATATAGTATACGACACAATATGAAGTGTTGTATGGATTGATATGTCACACACCAACTTGTTGAGATGATGTAGGTTAAAGAAAACTCGTAGGCCCAGAACATGTTGATGAAACAATAGAATAGGATATTATTGTGCAAACCAACTTCAAATTAGCTTAATGTAGGAAAAAGAGCAATGAACATAAACAATGGAAGGATTTGGAATTTCAAGTAGGGGATAATGTTTGCAAGAATGTATCTCCATGGAAGGGTGTTATACGAATAGATACGAATGGAAAATTAAGACCTAGATACATCATACCTTTTGAAATTCTAGAATGAATTGGAGTTGTAACATATCGTTTGTGAATACCTCCATGTATCTACAATGATAAATATGTGTTCCACATATCACTGTTGAGAAAATTCATGCCATACCCATCAAATTGTACTCACCTATGAAAAAATAGATTTGGAACCTGATCAGTCTTATTGTGAAGATCCTGTCAAGATTTTTCAAACTAGAGAACAAGTGTTGAGAAACCAGATAGCTTGTCTGTTGAAAGTTCAATGGGGAAACCATAAGATGGAAGAGGCAACGTGGGAACCCGAGGAACTTATGGTAAATAATAACACATATATTCTTATGTTGAAATATTCTAGAAATTTCAAGGATGAGATTATTTGAAGGAGGGAATAATGTTACACCCCAAGCATCCACAATACATCACTCTTTTAATAATATATTAGCTTGCACTGCACCTAACTACAAGTTCTAATACTCTACAACCAATAAAACTAGCTGTTATGAACAATAATAACCACGTTATGAATTTCTGTAAATTTATTAATTCAAAATGGACTTCTTTTTTGGATTCGGAATATTAAAATTAGCATAGGTAGAGTTTCTTATATTTATCTAAAAACATTCAATTTTTGATTAATAGTGAAAAACACTCATTTATTTTTTAAAACTGACATTTTATTTAAATTATTAGTTTATTTATTTAAATTTATGTTATCTAAAAATAGATACATAATATATTTATATGTTGAATTTAATTCCTCAGAATCATTGTAAAATAATATATATATATATATATAATTTTATTAAACTTTTTACCATCTTTTACCCACATTTTAGGTGCATTTGAAAATTTTCATAAAACATAATTTAACCAAATCAATTAATTTAATTTCAAAAATATGATAATACTTGTAGAAATAATTATGTTAAATTTGGTTCAATAAGATGAAAATTATGTTTTCATAATAGTATCTTTTGACTTTTATTTAGCACGGTTAAATGTAAATATGATAATTATCGTTAAAAATGATATTATAATTAACGTAACAATTTCTTAATTATATTGGTTAAATGTATTTCTACCAAAATCAACCTTTCAGATAAAATATGATCTGTTTGGTCGAGTTAGATTAGATTATGACATTTATCTTTTATATTTAAAGAAGTGATAATTGTGTTAAATTCAATGTTTGCTGACTATATTTTTTTTAATATAAGATTATACATGAGATAAATTTTACTATAAATATTCATTAGAAAATAAAAAATATTTCCATCATAATTGATTTTTAATTATAATTTTTAGACATTAAATAATTAAATTTATTTATGACATAATGATTTTGTAGTAATATCCTTATTAATGAATGATTAAAATAATTTATATCATAAATATCTAAATAAATGTAAATTATATCTTCTGATTAATTCCACTAATTTTCTATGTTAATATTAAATGTTAGGGTTGGTTAAATAATTTTTTTTGAAGTGATAACACTATTATGAATTTCACAAAAACAAAATACCATGTATTGTCAAAAATGACATAACTGAGTTTTTTTAAAAAAAAATCAATATTATTAATTGATTTAAAATTATAAAAAATATATGGTTTGGAGAAAGGACACTGGTAAGGTAATATATATTAATAATGAATCTCATGGGGTTCTATTTCCTTTTATAGTTTGTTTGTAAACAAATTTTTATAATAATACTTGAATACATGGTAAAAATTAAAATATTTAACTAAGAGTTAAATATAAATGATAAGGATAATATAGTGACATAATCCTGTTTAAAACCAATTTTAATAGAGGTTATAGACCCATCCCCATTTTATCCTAAAAATAAATTATTTTTGTGCCATTATAAACCTAATATGGTTGTATAATAAAATAATATATCACAATTTTCCTGAAGTGACCCTCACCTCTCTTATAAAATGGTGCATCCCTTCCCTAAAAATAAAACCACCAAGGCCAATTGAGTCACCCATCCCTTGATCAAATATCCTCCCAACAACCCTAACTTTTACCTTGAGTCCGTACTTTGATCAAAATCCAATCTAAGGATCCCTTCTATTCAACTAAATATAATGAACCAAAAGAAGAGGTAATAATTTCACCACATCATTCGAAGTTATTTTTTTCTTCCACTTCCACTTTCAATGTTGTTTTGAAAAAATAATAATAAATCGAGTGAATAATATATACTATGATGTTGTTATAAATATTATACCACCATACTCATTAATCTACCCATCCTATGATGTAATGTCACCATGCGTTCGTACGTACGGCTTACCGTCTCCACGTCTTGGTGAAGTTTGTTATTCAAACCCTTCATTATTTGGACGGGTATAATAATGAGTGTAAATGATGTGAATAATAAATATAACGTTTTAAGGATTATATGTATATGACATACCATAAAATTACATATGATGTCACCATCAATAAAATGATATTGTTGCTTGTGCGTACATAGGGATTGTCGTCTCCACGAATGTGATGTGATTTATTCCCCCTCATAAGCATTCAAGAATATGTTTCATTTCATGAATAAAATTAATTTTTATGAACATAGTATCATTATGGATATGAATAAAATACACCCTATCTGTATTAAACATTTCTTATGTAACCTAGAATATAAAGGAAAATGAATCTGTTAACACCCAAAATAATGATACTGGTGAAATATTATTAAAAAAGTAATATTAGAAGATCATATATTATATCATATTTATGAATGTGGGTTTTTTTATAATTTTATAAAATTTATTTAACTGTTATACAATAGGTTAACGTACCATCGATCAAGGGAAAATATAAGTTAAGGTTTAATTCTAAAATCTATACATTATCTGAGTACATTTATACATGAGTATCTACTAGGACCTCTTTATCATCCACATGTGTGTTTCTTAAAAATTTATTCAAAACATTTTTACTATTTCCTATATTATGGATTAAATTAATTTATAACCTTGTTTGGATTTTTTATAAAATGTTAATAAATGAATATTTTAATCATCTTCCAAACAAGGTCTTTCACGACATTTTCGACAAAAACAAGGAAATAATGTTTTTTTAACTTATATGGCGGGTGTGGCTATTAACCACTATTATAACACCATTGAATAAGAAATTACATTATTATAAGAATATTTTCCAAATAAATGATTTAGTTTAAAATTACATGACTTTTTAATGATTTCAAAACAAAAAGAGGTATTTCTTTCAAATTGTTTTGATTTCTCTATTTCAAAATCCTTCGATAAATTTAAGCTTATTTAATGTTGATTTTTTATGATACAATCTTGAATATTGTATTTATTTGTTTGTGATATGTTTGAATATGTATGTGATATTTTTTTACTAATCATGTATTATAGTTAATGTATTGAAATTTGGTATGCTACTTTTAATACAACTGATTATGTTATGTTTCAACCATTTCATATAAGAATGCATTAGAAATTGTAAGTGAAGGGTGGAGCCTGCTACAGCTTCTCGATGTATTGGTAGGTATCATAAGACAAACTAGTGTCTTGCAACAAGTCCTTGAAAAAATATTATTTGTAGTCTTGGATGGAGGCCATGAAAATTTCGTTTTGATGTTAAAAATTATGCATTCCATAATTATGAAAACGGATATTGATATTACATGTGATTATTCAACACGTAGAATATCCATGTGAATAAGTAAATTCCATTATTTGATTTACCTTTTCAATATTATGTTGATGTTGATGTTTATATGTCTTGTTTTTTAGTCTTATCTATTGCATTAAATGATTATACTTATTTAAGACAGTTTTCACTATATTGAATCCTTACTGTGCACCTGTACCCCTACCTTTCGATGCTTTAATTTTTCTTAGGATGTGAAGTAGTATATTATGACTGAAATGTAGGGATAGTCTAAGGGAGATGAATGTGTTAAGAAGAGTGACAATTTTTTGGGTTTTCATTTAATGATTTAATGTAAAACAAATTGTTGTATCTCGTTATTCCGTGGCTACTAAACTGATCGATCATTCATGACATTATTCTTGAATCATGCCAATGTTATATAATAATGCACCGACTCTGGCTAACATGCTTTTGGTCATTACACCCCATCTTTATATATTTTCTAATACAACAAGTCATGTTCCTCAACCCATGGATATATTTCTTCAAGAACATCATATATAATAATATGAATATTATATACCATTTTGAGAACCTCCATAATATATTAATAACTAAATTAAGTTTCATAATCTCACACCTTTCATTGATAATTTTTATCCTTCCACTATATAATAATTAAACATGAATATCAAGTAATGTAGTTTCTTTATATGTTAATGTAATACATTTTCTTTATAATCATCTTTTGGTGTGGAGTAAGGAATCCATATGACTCAACCAAAGGTGTATTTTTTATCTAGAATGATAATAATAGTCATTAATAATATATAATTTTTATTGTCCATCCAGAATTGTATTTATCAGGATACTATAGTGATGAAAATACGTATCCAGGATGAAGGGATTAAATAAAAAATTAAATATATATTAAATAAATATTGTCTGGCCAAGCCTAACTTCTGTTCAAAATACCTTACCTTCTATTCAATGGTTGAATATTAATTTTTAATAGAAAACTATATAATAAAAGAAAATATAAGGTCTATAAGATTATGTTTATTCATTAGTATATCATGTTCGATCATTATTATTAGTGATCATCTACTAAAGAGATTGGTTTAGGAATTTCTAGAAATGTCCTTGAAATATTTTTGTTCTTTTTCAAGCCTGGTATATTTTTTCTTAACAAGAGGTATACACTTGTGTATATCTCTTTAACCATCCTCGAAACAGATCATTGATTCATGGACAAATTTTAAGCAGGGAATTTTATTTTCCGAGATGTTTTTCTAACCATTATTCTCATAATATCCATACTATGTAATAGAAAATGGTTTATCATAATTTAATATGTTTTTAATGTTCATTTGTGGGTGAGTGATCGAATATATAAATTCATGAATTTTGATTTTTATTTAAATAATTTTGTTTGTAGTGACCCAGACCCATGATTCTAGATTCAGTATGTAACTATTTTGTGTATTTTAATTGTAATTTTTTATAAGTAATTCTGAATAATAACATAATAGTATGCACATTCTAGGAACTTTTCGAGAATAGGTTTTGAAAAATTAACCACACTATACAATTTTATCAAAGTGAAAAAAATAAAATAAAATCACTAATTAGCATCCCATGAGCTAACTCCATAAGTGATGATATCCTTCTTCTATCTTATATTATTGGTGGTAAAATAATATTAGTATAATGGTAGGAAAATTAGGTTTCGTAGTTCGGGTCCAAAAATCAGTGAACAAACATTAATAAAATCAAAAATTTTAAATAATAATATTTTAAAATTCATTTTAAACATCCTTTAAAAATACCTTCATAAGTAATTTTAAAAACACCTTTTGATGATTTCATTTAAAATATTTATAATTTTAAAAATACTATCATAATTTGAAAATACCTATGATCTGGAATTTATTTAACAAATTAAGGTTTTTTTCGAAGAAAAAGTACAAAATATTTTGAAAAAAAACGCATTGTGGAAACATGAAACATTGAATTCCATTTGAGCATACCTACATTAATAAAAGATCGGTCCACTCCCCATGTCCCTAAATTTTTTAAAATATTAAAGGTCTTAATTTTAATAATGAAAATCTATGATTTCCTTATATATATAAATCTTTTCTAGTGTTTTTTATTTTAAACACATGAAAATATTTTTTCAGACATGATTATATATTTAATTATATAAATTTATATATATAGTTTCATCTGAATATTTCAGATAGATTGTACAAAATAATGTCAACACTATTAGTCATTTCATAAATACATGGAATGTTAATGAAAGAATAATTAACATTCATATATTAAAATTAAATAAATAAAATTTTAAAGACTACTTTGGTAGTCATTTATTATTAAAGAATAAATCATTAAATGTTCTAGTACATAAAATAAATACATTATAAAAAAACTAGAATATGTATAAAATTTAATAAGTAATAGATAATGGGGATATCTTTCATTTAAAAATAAATTCAATAATATTAAATAGATTTTCACATAAAAAATAAAAATATTTATTACTCCAAAGATACACTTATTTAGAAAATAAACATAAAATTATATCTTTTATATATATAATCATTGAAATTTTGATAAAATAATAAACTTATTTGGACATAAAATTGTAAATATATATTTTTTGTTAATGTTTCATTACATAATTCTAACATGGATATTCTTGAAATGATGTTGAAAATATAACAGTTTATATGAAAACATAATTTACTATAAATGTAATTACCTTATTAAAGGGTCTTAAAAATAAAAAAACAAAATGAAAATAAAAACCTTTATAAATCTAAATATGAAAACATAATTTATTTCTATATTTTAATAACATGATTATCACAGACCAATATTTACTTGAAAAATAAATTTATCCCATATGAAAATTATAGAAAAGGGATTTCCCCAGAAAGTTTTTTTTAATAAAATTTATATTTGAAAATAATGTTAGATAATATCTAAATAATTTATAATTTACATATTACCAAATATTATAGATATTAATTTAATTTTGAATAAGTATAAAATAAAAAAAAATCATAAAGAATAAATTTGATCATAAGATAGACATTTGTTTAAATTATTATTAATCCTTTCCATGTATTCTTCTCGACAAAAATAACATTATCTAGAAATCTTTTTGTCTCTCATTATTAACGAAATGAAACAAGTACCTATGTATTTACAATATAAACCTTACCACATACAGTTACACTCAAAAAACCCATACCAGCAGAAGGAAAGATGCCCAACCATACTCTCTACACTCCAACACATATACACTCAACAAGATGAAATTATTCAAACATATTATTTAAACATGAGAAGATATTTTAATACATGGATTAGATATTCATCCAATATTATTAGAGATAATTTTTTTTAAATATAGAAATAGGTAAATATATTTCTATTATTTCCTTATCCAAAGAATGAAATTGAATATTAAAATTGAATATTTATGTGTTTGTTCTACTAGCTAATTTGGGTCACGTTAAATTGAAACATACATTCATAAATTTTATTTATATATATATACATATATATATACAATGTGGTATATAATAATTTTTTTCAGTATTTTAATTAATAAAAATAAATCATCAAGCTTCTTTCACAATGGAATAATATTCAAAATTGTTTATAATGAGATAAAATCGATTAAATAAACATTAAATCGTTACTGTAACTAGTAATGAATTATTTAACTCTACAAAATATAGGGAACTAGTCAATAGATAATATTAATACAATCAAATTTCATGAATATTTAGAAAATAAAAAATAAAATAAAACCCTATTTTAAATAGATTTGTAGATCAAAACTCAACATCATTCGATCCAGACACTATCCTAATCCCTCAGTTATTCGGAGCTCAGACTCTAACTCACATGGAGTTCTTGAATTAAATCCATAACCATAGTTAATATCACTTTATATCCTATGATCTACACTCGATCCTACTGCCTGCACTCGATCCCATCGTCGGGTGGTCGAAATCCTTCACTCTCGTACTTTACCTCAACATACCCAATTACAAGGTATCCCTAAAGCTCAACTTACATGTGATTTCATTCATTTAATCCCTTGTGATTGGGCTTATCTTACTTCTTACTCTCTCAAAATGATTGGGAAGAGATTCTACTAAAAATAATAGTAAACCCATAATCTTGGTCTGTCATCATTTAAGTTTTTTATCATCATTTTATTTTATTTTTTACTCATTTAATCATTTTTTTACATTAATGAAATTTGATATTAATAATAATAATTTTATCTTAATAACATTTATTAAAATTTTTATAATTTCAATAAGAAAATTAATTATCTGTAATTTATATAACAACAATGATATTCATATATATAAAATAATTTACTTTATTATTTATTTATAATTTTAAAACCAAGAAAAATTATTTATAATTGACATATTTTAATATTTATATACTTTGATATTATATATTCAATTAATATTCATATTTTAAAATTTTAAAAAGTGTAATTCATAATAATAACATTTATTAAATAGTATTAATTTTCATAAAATATACAATTTTTTAGAATTTCATTTACTTTAATTATTATATGTATATGTTTCATAATATATATATATATATATATTAGATAATATACATAATTATAATCATAATTTATAATTCATGTATGTTTTAAAAAAAATGCACATTAATATAAATTGTGTATAATTTGTTTAAATTTATGTTTAAAAGAAAATAATAAAAATATTAATTTTTATAGAGATTAATTAATTTTCATAATGTTAAATTGAAATACCTAAGAATTTTTTATATGAAATTAAAATATAACTTTTAAAATATTATATTTTTTACTTCTTTATTCATAAATCATTATCCATTAATATTTTGTTTCATTAATATTACTTTTAATAATATTAAATTATTAATAAAAATGAAATAATTTAAAATCGTGATGTTACATTCACGCCCACTAAATAATTTTCCCCAAAATTTCTTTTTAAGGAAATTAATAAATTCTGAATTACCATCTTCACATTTAAGAAAAACATGAATTTATTAGCACTTAAGTGAACATAATTACACCAAAAAAATTAATATCATAGATTTTATTCAAAAGAGAACGTTTAGTCTCAGTTGTTTTCTACACTGTTTCTCTAATAAGAAATGTAACAAACCAAACCCAATAATTTGGATTCAACATGAAAATACATCGCATATATTTATTTATTACTTTTTATAAATGAAATTATAAAAAATACACTTAATATATTCCACAATTATTTTTGGTCATGGTTTTGATGAATAATACAAAATTATGCAATCCTCTCAGATTTTATAGAAATAAAATAAAATAAAACAATTCTCATTATGTGTGCTAACTCCCTAAATGAAGATGTTCATCTTTAAACATCTATGATACCTGTGGAAATATTTTTAAAATAATGGGATTACCATTAAATTTCATATTAATTGTTTTATAATCACTGAATATCCTAATATAAAATATAATTTTGAAAATTACTTCTGAAAAATAATCTTGTTCTTCATGGAAAATAAATTCAATTAAACTTTAAAAATACCCTTGGATAATATCATTGAAATTATATTTTATTTTTAAAATATTATAATAATTAAAAATTACATATGCTCAAAAATATCATTAAATATAATCTAGTGATTTTTCCAAAAAGGTTAATCATGTATTCAAAATTACATAAAATGAAAAGTTAGATATTGAATGTTGTCAAGGACTACCCATATTCCCAAGGGATGGGTTATCATTTCAATTCCATACCATTTAGAAAATAATAAACTGCATAATTTTAATATAATAATTTTAAACTCGCCATAAACACAATCTCACACAACTATATATATATATTTGTTCACTGGATTTATTATTTTAAAAACATGATAACATATTTACATATATGTTTATATATTCAATTATAGAGATTAATATATCTATACTTTCATCATAAAATTATTGATAGATCTGAGAAACGGAATGTCGCTAATTTTAGTCATTTCATTAATGCATGGAATGTAAATAAATGAATAATTAACAACCATATTTCAAAATTTAATTCATTAAATTCATATAATATATTTTGGTAGGAGTTTAAAATTAATGAATAATTCATTTGATGCATATTTTCATAAAATAAATAATTTATTAGATAAATAAAAATATATATATAATACACATGTAATAGATAATGGCCATAATATTTATTTTAGATGAAATTCAAGAGAATTCATGATATTTTCACACATTAAATGATAATATTTATCACTAAAAAATACCTATAATTTAAATAATAAACATAAAATAACATCATCCATATATATAATAAATGTGATATGGATAAGATAAAATACACCCTTAAAATTATAAATTTTATATGAAATGTGTTTCTAATGTATTATGACATAATTATAATAGGAAAATTCATGAAATGGTATTAAAATATCCTGGTATATACAAAAACATTATTTTCCATGTAATTAATTCCTTTATTAAATGACGTAAAAAAATATAAAATCAAATCAAATTAAAAACAAATATAAAACTAAATTTGAAAACAATTATTTTTAATCTGAATAACTTGATAAAAAAAAATTATATTTATTTGATAAATAAATATATCCCATAGGAAAAAAAATAATATTTAGTATCCCTTTCAAATATAATTTAAAATAATGGGAATATTTGAAAATAAAAATATAAAATCCCTTACTAATGTTTAATTTATAAATAACAATTTATTGAAAATATGAATACAATTTTGATGATATAAAAATTAGTAATAAATCTTATAGAAATAAATTAGAACAAAGAAATCAAATATTTTTAAATATATAATAAATCCTAATATATTTTCTACATAAATTCAATCACTTCCTATTTATCTTTATCTGTCTACCGTTCTTCCCCTTACAAAATAATTTGTTATGTAATTCCAACAGAAACCAAAAAAGACACACAGAAATTAAACAAAACAATAATTGTAGAATGATATATTCCCAAATAGATTCCCTACACATCTGTAATTATACACTCAATAAGATGAATTGATGTGTACATATTATTTCAAATTGCAAGGATATTTGGATGATCAGTCTGGCTTTCCGTCAAGATGATCGAAGACGATATCCTTTTATTTTAAATAATGATATATATGTATATATGGAATAGTATAATATCAAGAGATAAATGATGTGAAAAAATAAATATCTAACCAAATGTTCTACATTCTTATTTATTTCATATTATATTGAAAGAAATTATATGAAATATTATTTTCATATATATATATATAATTTTAATTTTAATGTTTCAATTTACTAGATTAATTCATAAAAAAATAATATTCTACACAAAGAACATATGGTCCAAATTATTGACAAAGAGATGAAATCAATATAATAATAATTACATCACTACTATAATTAGCCTAAAAATTTAGAAAAAGACAAAAAAAAAAACTGAACTAGGAAACTGAAGATAAGAAGACAACACATTTTGATGAATATTTGAATATTAGAAGTTAAAATATACACCTAGTTTGAAACAGATGTGAAATTAGAATCACATCATTATTCAATCCTCAATCAATCTAAAGAGCACAGTTCTTTAGAGAAAAAATTAAAACATACCCAGATATCTGGAATCAAATCCCAAACCACAATCAATCTTTCACTTGATCTTACCCACTTTACTTGATCCCACCAACTGGCGGTCGAAATCATCCTCTTCTGTACATGACCAAGACGTCCCTTATTTCGAGCTCTCCCTTAACATCATCGATCATCTAATATCCTTCGTCTAATCCCTCTTGACTGGGATTGACTTCCCCCTCACACTCTCAGAAGGCTCGTGAAGTGATTCTATAAAATATAAAGGCGAACCATCGATTTGGTATTATGATCATTTAAATTTTTTTCGACAGATGGTTTTATTACTAATTCACTTCATCATATTTTATTCCTAAAATGACATTCAATTTTAATAATAATTAATTTATCATATTTCTATTAATAAATATATCTTTTTATAATTTTAAAATTATAATTAGTAATGCTGAATTTCTATATTAATAATATTATTTATATATTTAAAATAATTAATTTATTAGTTATTTATTTTTTCAATATTTTATAAAATATTTTATAATAATGATAATTTTATATTTATATATAATAAATGTCAGTATTACTTTCATATCATATATTTGGATTATAGTAATTACAATTTATTTAATAATATTTTAATAATTATACATTTTATGTAATTGTCATAATCATGTAAAATATATTGTTTTTTAGAGTTTCATTTTTTATTCTAATTATATATATATTCTAATGGATATATTTTTTTGTATATTAAATAATATAACAAAACACATTCATAATTTATAAGTCAAATAATCATAATAAAATTTTATTTAACATTATTATAAATTGTATATATTTTTATATTTTTAAAATTAATATAAAAAGAAATAAATAACTATTAATTTTTAATGAATTTTATGAATTTTATTAATTTTAAATTATTATACATAGTCATTTTCTGTATAGAATTAAATTTTCAAATTTAAAGAAGCTATTTATTTATATCATTATTACAAAATCATTATTATTTAATATTTTGTATTAATAATATTAATATTACTAATAAAAAATTAACAAAAAATAAATAAATTACAACTCGAGATGTTATATAGATCCTATAAATTTAATTATAAAAAATTATAATAAATTAATTTTTTTGATGTACATATACTTTAATGAATATAAGATAAAAATTGGGAATTTATTTATTTAAATAGTTTTATGAATTTATTTAACATGGTAACAATCCTTAAATTCAAGTTTAATATTTTTTATTTAAAGACAGTAAACAATTTAATTTCATATAGTGTTACACATAAGAATGAAATGTAAATTAATCATTATATATAATGTTTATTATACACAATAATATGTTACCTTCGATAAATTAAAATATTAATAAGAAGAAATGTTAATATATTGATGAATAAAATTAATTTCAAATGGATAATGTTTGATTAAAAGAAAAAAATCCATATTTTTCTGATTAAACATGGAGGATGGAGAATATTTCATATTAAATGGTAGTCTCATCAAAATAAACCACATACTATATTAAAATATAAGGAGATACATTCCGGATATAAAATACTAAATAATTTTGATAATCAAGAATATCAAATTCAATAAAATCATTATATGTCTATATAAGATTGATAGTGGTGGAATGCATCAATTATATATATAAATTCTTGGACATACCTTCTATAATATTAAGACATGAATCTAGTGTTTGGTACTTATTTAACACTTCCTCAAATATATTTAGTTACCCATGTACCAATCAGGATAGATTAAAACATATAGTCCAAGAGAAGTGTGAGATTAAATTTAATTGGTATCTATGATTCCAAAAAAATTATAATGTAATATTAAAACAAGAGTTTATTTTAATATAATAATAAAAATAATAAATAAAGTTTATTAATGTCTAAATGATAAATCCAATTCTAATTTTCACATATTGTATCTCATATTCCTTCCCACTTGGACTTGATTTTGATTATAAGAATAATAGACCAACTCAAAAAATTAAACTGGGTATCTCTAAGAACCTTACCGATATGATTTCCAATATAGAGTAATATAGTGAACCACCTTACAAAGAATATTAAAACAAAAAAATTGATATTTCTTAACCATGCCCTTATATTACTGAATCAAAATCATGGAGGCCCCTTGTAGCCCATGTAGATATATAATGGAATATAGATATTTCCCTTGGTAATAATATTTTCATTATAAATAGTGGGATTCAAAGAAGTATTTATATTTATTAATATGGGGAATATTATCATTATCCATTAAAAATATATTGGATTTATCTTGGAAATAATTATTCTTATATGTAACTTTTTTTCAATTTATAATAACAAATATTTTCATGAATATTATTATTATTTTTTATTATTCCCTTATCATATATATTGTTTCTTTACATTTTTATAAATATGATATTACTATGATATCAAAAATCAAAATGGTGAAGTCATCTCTCATTTTGAGTTGTCCAAATGGGCCTTATAGATTTTATTTCAAGATTTTCAATGTCGAGTTTCTAATTTTTAGTAGTATTGAACGATGTTATTGGAGGGTTTTTGGAAGATGTGTTAATTTTCACATCTCTATCAATCAAAATTTCAGAATTATTTCAACATTTTTAACATGTAAGATTTCTAATACTATATTAAATTGTGAAATCATTAGATTTGAATGAATTGAAAAGGTGGATGGTACTTGAACCCTGATGAGTAGTGGATTAAGTTCACTCCCTTGTTTAGAGAGTGATCATTCTCACTCACTAGGAATGTTATATGATAATGTATTATTCTTTTATATCCGTAACTATTGTGGTGATCTCTTAACATATAAATCATGGGATGTAATAATATTGTTTTTATTAAAAAAATCATTAAATTATGTGATGTAGAACAAGAGATAATAAAAATAATACTATTTGAAATTCACCTTAGGACCATATAAACTTATTGCAAACTCCTTTTGTGGATTTTTTGATTACTTATAATTATATAAATTCATTATTTAAAACAAATCAATCTCCAAATAAATTTAACACCATAATCTTTTTATCCATAATCATAATATATAAATTAGTCACACTGATCTATGAGAGACTACCCATATATTCTACTGAGATAACCATGAGGATATCTCCATTTCAGCATTGTTATGAATTAGAAAATGAAAATTATTTTCATCTCATGATAGAAATTAATCATGTTTCGTGTCATTTCCAGTTATCCATGAAATCATTTTCGATTCATATCACTTTATAATTAGTTTCTCATATTTTTTAATTCATTATTTAGTTAAATTTTATTGTTTTAAATATTTACACAAATCAATTATACATATCATGTCATTAAGATATGATTCAATAAATTGAGAAAAATTAAATCAATTGTTAATATATTGAGAAAAATAATTTCGTAGGGGAATAAAAATTAAGAAACTCAAATACATCCATCTAGAATTGGATGAACCACAAACATATAAAAATGTTGGAGCATCCAAATCAACGAGTACATTTTGTAATTTGATAAGAGGAAAAATTATAAATATATTGATCTTATAATACATTTATATCATTAATATGTTGAATCAAATGAATTCCCATTAATGGTTTATATGTAGAATGATTTTGAACTTCTAAATAGAGACCTTCGAGAGATAATACTAAAGATAGTTCCAATAACTAAATTATTTGATGAATTGACTTTATAATGTTCAAATAAACATCATATTTGATATGAACCTATGTTATAGACATTTATCTATGACCTAAATGAATTCCAAACCATGATTGAAAATGGTGCCTCATTATATACCATTATTAGTTTATTCAGAGGGTTTTACTTGTGAAAAAAGTGATCTAATGTCATTTTAATTAATGTTTTATTTTTAAATAAATAAATATTACACTGATAATTATAAATTAAAATTTCTATTAATATACCTTATTTATAATATATATACTTGTGAAAGAATTATAGACCATATTCCTGGGGAAGATGAATTGAACAACTCTATAAGAGGATATGTATTCTGCTGGATCATTTTCACATGTAGATGGACTAGATGAAATGATAGTATTATTTGTGTGTGATGAAGAAAAAAATCAACCTGATTATATTTATGTGGTATTTCCTTTCCAATTCATATCTTTTTAATTAAATTCATATTAAAATTTTTATTATATTTCATTAAATTGTGAATAAATAATCTTCAACCCTAAAAAAAGTATATAACATATGAGAAATAGATATCATGTAATATGGAATTTTAGGACGACAAAAACCATTCTTCATGATATTATTAAAGATGGTGGAATTGAGATACACCCAATTATTGAATATCATTCATAAAAATGCATAATTTAATCCCACCATTGATGGAAATAATATAATTATTGTAGTTTGTATGGATCCTCATATAAATTAACTAAAGAACTATTATTTTCTCTTTCCATAAAAAAGTCATCAAAAATATTTTATTAATAAAGGATTGGAGAAATAAAATATTTTATAAGGTTAAATCATTGAAAAAATATTATTTTACAGGTTGTGAATTAGATAGAATGTATAGGTTCTTACCCAATAGGATAAAACCAAATTGTTTTGGGTATTGGAATCAATACATGCCAACTATGTGTTATAAAAAATAAGTACCAATTTAAGTGTCCCCAATATTTTCATTCCCAATATTTTGGGTTCTGATTATTTTCAATAAATTTATCCTGATTTATTTTCAATTTATAAATTTGAAGTGTAAATTAGATATGTTATAATAGAAAATAAGTAAAACCCATAGAGATGTTCTCTATATAAGTAAAACAATGGTGTTATATAAAAAATTATAATTACTTTTTTCTAACTAATTAATTTTTATTACGGTCAATGTAATAATAATATTTTAACTAAAAATATGTGTAGTAAATATATTAGTGTGGAAAAATACTACAATCATGTTACAAGGTTTTTTATTTTTTATTTGTCCTATGATTCTCTATAAATAAATTTATTTAATATGTAACTTCATATTATAATGGTATTATATATTAAACTAATTTATTTGAGAATTTAAAGAATTAAAAAAATATTTATAAGTATTTAAATCCAAGAATCCCATTTTTTGTAAAATTAGTGATCATTTATTAAATTTTTAATCCAATCTATTGGATTTTTAATTAATGTTAATACTACACAGTTGAGAATTTGATAATACATGTGGAAAAAGTATTAAAATTTATTTCTATTAATAGTATTGATGAATGAAACTTGATATATAATCTTTTAATTTATTATTTTCCAAATATCGAAGTGATCTTAATTTTTTTAAAAAATATTTCAACAGTATTTTACGCTCTATTTTGGAAATATTAATCAAATTTTTAGTTTGTAATTACATATTATCATTCTAATAATCCTAAAAATCAATGAATAACCCATTAAAAATATACTTTAGAAACTTCATAACCCTAAATTCACAAATATTGAAAACAGTATATGATTTTGATCCGGAGATGTCTTCACGTTGGGAGAGTTCTCATGTGTTGGAATAAATTTTGTGTACAAGTTCTCAATGTATTGGGGAGTGATTATATAAAAACTGGTGGGTGAGTGTTTTATTTCATTGGATTCATGTTGGGAATTGTCTAATGTACAATTGATTTTCATGAGTAGATTATTATTTTTTAAAATAATTTATAGAACACATTGAAATAGATTGTTTCTCTCTAATATTAGATATAAAATAATTAATAAAGAATTATATTACCAAAAAATAGTTATACAAAATATGAGAAAAATAGTGCAGATAATAATTCATTATCCTATGTTTCAGGTTATATGAACCTCAAATTAAGGTATGATATTGGGATCTATGAATAATTTGAAGGATAATGAGCAAGGAAAATTTAATTATCATCAAATTTGATTAAATAAATCATTGTACATAAATCTGTTAAGCCACCCATTTATACAATATTTTACACATATAAATCACCCTCCTTGAAAAATATAACAACCCATGTCAATTATCTCATGATTTACACATATATTTTACTTTTGTAAGTGTAGAACTTCTTATTTAAAATTAATATATAAATATTTTATATAATAAAAAAATGAAATATAAGGTTGCCTAATTCTGTATGTGAAGAGAGATAAAGTTTTAAGAATATTGAAAAAAACATGTCGTGTTATTTGTAGGATTTAAATTTTTTTATCAAATGAATCAGTACGGTGTCACATTCTATTACTTGATTTCATGTTTTCATTGACAGCTCTTCTAATCGCAATTCTATTGTGGGTTTTTACTGTTTATTTAGATGAAATTTTGAAACTTTGAGATGCTCTTTGGGTTGTGCATGGTTAGGGAATTGTTTTCCAAATAATTAGACTACTACCATGATAAATATGCATCTATAGATAAGGGGTTTTCATGGTTGGTGAATTGTTTGAGAAACTACACACCCAAATAATAGAATCAATGCACCCCATTAGAGGGTTTCATAGTTAGGGTGATTTTTTTATAACTATGAGTATATGTCTAGCTAAATGTAATCAAAATACTTTTTTATTCAAATAAATTTGAAACAATTTTATAAACCATAGTTTTGGTTCCCACTTTTCAATTATTCGACCTAGATTGGTTTCCTAGGATTTAGAGGCTCGTAGAAAACAAATTTAGAACCCTGAACCCATTCTATGGAGGATAAAAGTGTGGATGATCTCATTCAGTATCATCTAGGTAAATTATCCTCCTATAACATGCCTCATTTAAATCTACCATTTTATCATATTCTATGTTAGATCACAATTTCATTGATGGATATAAAATTAATTTAATTTATTCTGAAATATAGGTTTGATTCTTCAATCTTCATCACCTTCTTTCATCAATGGTGTTCCCAGTTATGGTCATCGAGCATTGTGGTTCCATGGTTATAGGTAGGTGGTTTCATTTGATTATATCAATGTGATTAAACATCAATTTTCTTGTTTATTTGATATTTATTTTATTAAATATTTTAAATCCCAAATTCAAATAAATTGAAATTGTGATTTTAATTAGCATGGAATTTTGGGGGAAACCCATAATTCCAATGATGATATAATTTGGGATGTATTTTTAACTTTTTGGAATTGACGATTTTACTTGAGAATTATTCTGTAAAAAATTTCTTTAAATTAAATTATATAAATATATTTTTTATTTATTATTTTAAATTCATGTATTTTTTAAAAACATATGTCTAGGATTTGAATGTTACTTTTTTTAAGGGAATGGGGTAAATTTAATTTTATGTGATAGTATATTTTGAATGAACTGGGTTTTTCAATTTTAATTGAATGACTAAGAACATGACATTCATCCTCTATAGATGGTTATTTAGAACATTATTGTTAGTATGATTATTCTATAGTAATAGATTCTTGATGAATACTATAAAAAACATATTTAGTAAGATTGTATCCTTGATGGGTTATTGATGAGTCACATTTAAACGAATCATGAGGGATGTGTGTACACGTATTGTGATGATCACTAATTGGATTTGAATGAGGATATTATGACATGAATCTCTCATAAAATTGTTTATAATTACTTGGTTTTTATTGTTAATTGTTTTATATTCACATTCCATTGATTTTTATAACTATATTATTCATTCTACTTGATTTTTATAAATTGTTTTATTTTAAAATTTTATTTAACCACTTTTTGAATTTTTTTATAAAACATTAAAATTAATTCAACTTTTTTTAAATTAAAATGTATCTATACGGAATATTTTATATAAAATAAAAGCATGATCTGGTTTTTTATTATAGTATCAGACAAAGAACACTTGGTGAGAAACTGCATGTTTTTTTATTTAACACAATACAAATGATTTCAGGAATTTTATTATTCAATGTAAATGCAAAGGGAAAGTCCCTCATACAGGTGGTGTATGTTCTTGATATTTTGGGCTTGTATTGATTTTATTTTAAAATATGTTTTTCATTTTTTTTTATTTTCTATGTAATTATTTAGGTTTTAATATAATATTTATGATTATTGTAATTTATGATTTGTAGAGTGAAGGAAATACTAACTTGTATCTTTATCTTCAGCTATTTTATAGAAATTACTTTCTCTATTTTATCTTTTATCTATGAAAATTGAATGTGCCACATGGAGATGGTGTATCTTCTAGATCTTTTGTAATGTATTGATGTTCCATAATAATTTTTTTTTTTGGTATTTTTTATTTTATATTTTGATTTTTTCATATAGATTTTTTATTTATTGTAATTTTTAATTTTTTGAGTGATGAGAAAACTATTATCTATCATTAGATTCATATGTTTTGTAGAAAATTGGTTTCCTCTTTTATATTTTATGATTCTATGTTCTAGTCAACAACATAGAGAGAATGGGAACCCCCTTAGATCCTTTCCATATCCACCACATTTATCTATTTACTAGTGTATGAATGCCAGTTTGTGATGATGTGGTATTTTTTATAACGGTTAAGAATATTTACATGATTATACAATTCAATTAGGAGTATATTTTTGAGACTTGGGAAGAAAGCTCCATTCTATTTTCCATAATAACTAGTTTTAATACCCCATGAGTGGAATGTGAAAGGCATATTTAGAAATAATTTGATCTATTTTTTACATTTAAATTATTTTTATTTGGATAGGTTTAAATCAAAATATTTATATCATATATGATTGGAATAGATTTTTTATTTCCCTTATTTGAGTTGTTGAAATGAATAACCATCTAATTTCTTCAGTGTTGGGTTATGATGTTATGTATAATCATTCCTCCAAGATGATTTTTGAGTAGGATCCAATATGTAGATTCTAATATGAAGCATTGAGAAAATTATACATTGGACTAAAATGAAATTTAGATTATTATGCATATTGTACATGCTCTAGGATAGGCAAAAACACCCATTCCAGCTTAAGAAACTGATGTGGGACCTCATAATTTTGAATCTATGAATCACTATCAATATTTAATTATCATAATGACACTAATGTTACAATGATCTAATAATCCTGTAGAGTATGGGGATTGTCTAAGAACGATAGATATTTTTTTAGTTCATCGAAATACTTGAGTTGATCAATATGAAATTATCCACCTCTATAATAGAGGTATGTAAAAGTATTTGTTAGGATATAATGGTGATGGGTAAGAAACATGATGGATTATAGAGGATGGAATTCAAAGATCCATTCATTGACCTATTCTATCAATAGTCTATGGTGATACCGGAAAATATGAAGATTTCCACACATGAGAAGGATGATCGGACCATGATGGAGTATCTGCCTCACATTTCCAATCTTGTGTTGTATTCAACTACTATTTTCTCAAATGATAAGACGAATTCTCATTATTTTGATATCATAATTTGATGAGGTATTAATTCGTAGGGTTCCTCACTGGGGAACTCTTGTTATTCTCATGTTTTGGATAAAGAAATGAATATTGTGTTTGACTTGTATGGTATGATTGGATTGAAAGAAGTAAATTTTTCTCCCAGTTTTAGTTCTATGAGTTACATTAAGGTAAGGATAATTTCTAATGAGTCTCACAGAGGTACTTGATAATATTGTTCGTCCAAACCTCCTTTAGTGCATTGAAGAGTCCCTTTATCATTCATCAGTGTGAAATGCATGCGCATTTAATATGGGTTTTCATTGAGGTACCTGTGATCTAAAACGTATATGAATATTTAATATACCTGAAAAAAAGTTATTTATATCATTTCTATTTAATGTAGTTGTAAAAACCTATGTAATTTTAGAATAAGAAATTTTCATATAAATTTATACTTATATATCTGTGTGTGTGTGTGTGTCTTAATTTGGTATTATTTTTACTTTAAAAGGGATGATTCTTTTGATAACATACCCGAAACACAACAATTGTTTTCTCTAAAATCTTATTTTTCTCACAAGACTGAGATATACCGAAAAATAATACATAACTAATATTATTATTTTAAATTGTAGTTAATGCCTAGACATCTTATTAGAGTGAATAAAAAAAATACATATAATATATATACACATGTTTATTAAATGTTTTAACTTTCATATATTTAATTTTATATCATTAATATAAAAATATATCCAATTTTAGTCACAAAACACTAATGTATTTTCAAAATGTATTTTTATCTCCTTGTAATGGTGAACACTATTTAAATCTAGTTTTTTCCACTTTTATATAATTTATTTTAATAAATAAAAGTATTATTTATAATAGGATCATAAAAATTCTATATTGATGAATTTTTTGGTATTTTTTTGATGGAATTAATTATTAATTAATATTAAAAAATGGTGAATTTTCATTCACAATTAGATTTTCATCTAATTTAATTTTAATGTTTGTTTATCCTTTTATTTAGTTTTTATGTATATTTAACTAAAGATTCTATCATTTAATAAAATGTTGTTCATTGGAAGAAATTTCATATTGAAATCAGATATAAATGTGTGTCAATCATTTGATGGTTTTACTTTTAAGAAACATGTATTCTTGTTTTGACAATAACGATTAATTTTATATAAATTAAAAAAAATTAATTGTTTTTAATTCTAAAAAATTTAGTCCATATTATAAATCACTGGGTAAAATTAATGTAAATAGGTTTTTATTATTTTTTAAACATTTATAATAGTAAATTGATTAATTATTTTAATTTCCATGGTTATGGATAAATCATGTAATTAATAAATAATAAAAAATATAAAAATACCAAAATAGTTGACAAAATTTTATTGTATGACTATATCACAACCATGATCACCATTGGTTCAATTTTAGGACAACATAGAGCCACCTTGATGACTTAAATGCATTTATAATATTATATTTCAGGAATAGAAATTTTTTATACATTTGTTTTTAAGAATGTCAAGTATTTTAATATGGAGTTATACAAGGGATCTCATAGACTACAAATAGGCTTTAGAAAAAAAAAGTATAACTTACATCAAGGATGTTTATTTTTAATTTTTAATAAATAAGTAATTTAATTTAATTTTGACATAATGATGATGTAATAAAAGAAATAATTATTAATGAATCAATTATATTACAAAATAAATTTTAAAATAAAATAGTGTCTATCATAATTTATGACATCCCAGAATATTCTAGGGGACTATGACATGTTATAAGTCTATTAAATGGGGTTTTTTCAAATTTATCTCTATGTTTAGATTTCATATAAATTCAATGAAATGAATAGTGTATATATTAACAGAAATGATATTTTATAAAAATAATAAAATTTTAAATTATTTAAAAATCATATAAATATTTTTAAAATCACAATGTGACTATTATAAGGTATACCACTTCATTAGGTGTCCAATTATGGGAAATTATCCACATATAAGTAAAATTTATAGCCTCTTATTATTTAAAATATTGTTACCATAGTTAAAATTAAAAAAAATTAACTGTAAATAAAAAATATAATTTTTAAAATAAAATCAATACATGCTTAAAAATTATTGGATTAGGGTATTTCAAAATATCTGGATCCTAGTTTTGAAAATTCTAAAGTTGGAGTCATTTTGATTAAAAATGTAATTTATATTAATTTAATATAATAATAATTTCCAAGGGTACCCCTCCCTTCTCCATGAAAATGGCCCCATTCATCTCTATTAATCACACTTCCCAAACATTTTGATTAAGACAGAATCTGCAAAAAAAAATTCTTAGATTCCCTATCAGCATTCATGAGTCCATAGATTAGGCATAACACCCTTCTTAGAGATGTTAAGTTGTTCTTCAAAGGTGATCAACCGAAGAAGAGGTACTATTTTTTAAGTGTTTCAATTTTATTTTCTTCATCCACTTAAATTAAATTTTATTCTTCTAAGATGAAATATTATCTCTAGTATCATATATATACTGATATTTTATTTTTTTAATATAACAACCTATTCCATCTCAAATTTCATCAAATGGGGATGAACATTTCATTTGTGTGTACGACGGACTACCGCCTCATGAACCGATATAGTTCATTTTTTATTAACATCTATAAAGACTATTTATAATGATGGAATAAATAATTATATATGATATAAATAACATATATATCATTTTGAAAGAATTGTATTTCAATTATTTTATACAAAAATTCACATAAAATTGATAACATCATTCATGTGTACGTGTGAGCTATCTCCTCCACGAAGCGATATGAATTGTTTTTTTTTTCACAACATCACTCATATAATATATATAAGTATATCTAGATTATTTTTATTTTTTTCCTAATATTATTTAAATTCTGGAATGATTAAATAATAAAAAAAATTTCCATAAGGATCAATAAAAAATGGAAAACGTTACTCATGCGTACGTACGGCCTACCATCTTAATGATTAAAATGTTGTTCATTTATCACAACAATATTTAATGTTTTGATTTAAAAAGTATTATTAATGAATAAACATGGTGATTATTCCACGATTACTATTCTTTATAGGATATAATTATGATGACATAAACAATTTATTTCATAACAAGTGCATTTTTAACTAAAGTACCGAATATCGATAAAATGTAAGATATGAACATGAAAAATTATGTAAGTATTATAACATTGTAGTAAGTGATAAAATAGGTTAATAAATTTGAAAATGGTTCTTAAGAAAGTATAAATTAACCAATGTTTATTATTTTCCAATATAACGATTGTACATAATGAGTCAGATTCATGGTAAGGGACTTCGTATCAATCTCCTTTAAATTAGGCATAATTTGAAGTTACACACCACCTTCTTCTGTGATGTCTATAAAAAACATTTAATTTTCATTTCAGAAAATGTAATTAAAAATTAATATCCTTTTTTATCAATCATTTTACTAAATGAAGAAAGGTATGATTGTTTACGTACGTGGTGACCCCAACCTTTCTACAATCATATTCATTATTTTATATATGGATTCCTCTAAAATTTGAAATGATTTTAATAAAAAATAAAAACCCTATTTCATTTTCAAGTACTTTTGTATTGAAAATCATTTTGATATGTTCTTTATTTTGTAAATAACATTAAATAATATATTTTGATAGAAATATTGAAATGGTATTTTTCATTTATGCTCATTTAGGTGTTTTGATTATGTTATGGTTCATGGGAACTTCTTATGTATACGGGTGATTTGGGAATAAACCAAGGGTGGGTGAGAGTATGATATCTCTCCAATTAATTGGCTAATGAGATGTAGTTAAATGATAAGGTTTCAACTATTTTATTTAGTTAATATAGTGTGATGGGTATTCCAAACAGATCCATGAAGGTTACTCTGTATATAGCTGGGGAAGCTATAATGTGTGTATGTTATGGTTTCCACATGTTACCTTTATGTTTTATCATTTAAATAAAATTATGAATATTATGATTTAATGATGTATACTATAGAGATTATGGTTTATGGGTGAAAATAATGATTTTCCGAAAATGTTTTCATAATTTAAACATATTCATGGACCATCATTTTCATTCCTTATTTTATAACCCTTAAATAGATTTTTATGACCATGCAATGTTTTTTATATTTTATTCACAGTAGATAAGGGATTATTGAGTAAAGGATGACATCATGGAAAAGGTATGATGATTAAACATGAATAAAAACAATGTTTCAATTTAAAAGTTTCTGTTTTATGGAATAAATGGATACTATTGGAAGTGTCCACTCTGTATTTCTGGGGTTTTTATATATAAGTTATGGACTAATTATCTAGATCTATAAAATTGAAATGATCTTTAATTTTTAATTAATTCTAATTATTGACTTATCTCATGATTTTTTAATGATTAAGGCAAAGGACTTATAATTTGTATCAGAGGAAATGTTTAGAAAAAATAATGGATTATGAGTTTTGGTTAAACATATAGTAAGATAATATGTCTTTTATTTTGGTTAAATTTTTATTCTATAATAAATTTAGATCAAGGAAATTTGGTTACAAATTTAATTAGGTGGACTTCAAACAAAATTATTTTCTCTTAATTATGACTAGTTTGTAATAATTAATTAAATTCCACGTCTAGATGATATTTAAACATTTTCTAACATACAATTAAATAGGAAGTAGTTGTAAAATATATTAAACTACTCCATTTTACCTAAATTCCATCATTAATAATGGTTTGGTTTTAATTCAATCTTATTTCCTCAATATTATCATATATTAAAAAAGATAAAAATTTTTAAGGGAGTTTCATGTATTTTAATTTATCAAAATATTATGAATCAAGATATGATTTTGAAAAATATTCTAAATAGGACACCCTTGAGAAACCTATTTGATTGTTATTTTCAAATAGTGTCTTTCATCAAATAATTTTGGTATTTTTAAAGGACCATTGATTGATATATTCATGTCAAAATCAGTAAGAATGTTTTATAAAAAAAATCTTATTAGATGCTTTGAAATTTATTTTCATATGATATTTTTTCCAAAAACTATATCATTGTGAAAAACCATATACCTCATTTTGTACAAGGTTTTTTTTCGAAATGGAGGAAAAAGATTTTCAAGAATCTATAAATCATTATTGCAATGCATGGACCTTCTATCTATGTGATAAAAAATAAAAATGAAACTAGATGGAAACCATGATTGTGGTACAATTTTATTTCTTTTGGGGATAGTTTTATTAAATCATTTGGAGGCTAAAAAATATGTCAATAAGTATTCGAAATTATGAATTAATATATTAAGGTCATTATGAGTTAGGATGAAAATGAGAGGTATAATACAACAATTATGGTGAAAACATGTTATGGTAATTTTTGTAGATTTTATATAATATTGGGAGTATTATATATGATGATATAGATTTATAAAAAGGAAAATACATCCAGTAGGTGACAAATCATTGCATCTGGAAAGGATGTAGAGATCTAACCCACAACCAAAGGGAGATATGGATGCATCGCCTACCACTAGCCTATGTGCAGTCCCATGGATATTATTTCTTCATGTATTGAGTTAAATGGGTTGATGTAATATGAAGATGCTTATTTTAATAACTTATATTTTTTTAAAATTAATCTCTTTAGTATTGTAATATTATAGGGCTATTGAGTGATAAATATTATTAGGGAATACGTTCCCTATTTTGGGAACCCTATATGCCTAATGAAATAAAATACCATAGTATATTATTTGAGGAGTAATGGTTGAATTTTATTTTGGAAGAGTCTATGATTTTATTACGGTATTTTGACAATTCCAGTTATTTATGTAAATAAATAACCAATATTGGAGAATATGAGAATTTGTATTTTTGGGTAGGTGAAAATAAATGTGGTTGATTTTATTTGACGTTAATTTCTATAACATGTAATGGATGATTATTTGATGAAATCCTTTTAATTTTTTTGGTTTATTCATCGTTATATTATTTTTGAGGAATTTTATGGACAGTAATTTGTTTCAGGTGTGAGAAATACTTGTTTCTAAAAAAATCATCATCTAGAGGGAAAGATGATATTCTGGTTGAATTTAATTAAAATATGAAACTCTAATTATCAACAAAGTGTATTTCGTTAGGTTATTTTTTTATGTAATGAAGGAATTACATAACACTATAAATATGAATTTAAAGAAAAAATGTTTTCTATTTAATTTTACTCTTATGAAATAAAATACCCTTTGTCCTGTCAAATGTTTATAGTTTTATGATTCTTATGTTTCTCCTAAAATTGGATTCTATCACTCTCAATCCAAACATGATTCTTAATTTTCTCTTCCATATCGACGTTTTCCTATATGGTACCCATGTATTTGTTATCTCAAGTGACCTTTGGACATCACATTAATTATTTTTAAATGGTGGTTTTATTGAATCTATTTATGATGTGGGATTTCAGTGAAGTAATTTAGAAATGATAAACTTGTGTTACCGAGCCCAAATTTAAAATTACATAGACCCAAATTTCCAAATGTGGGGAAGGAAGTAACATTAGATATAATCCTTGAATAATAAATTTTCAAATATTTATTAATATTTTTAAATTAGATGATAATTTTACATTAAAAGGGGAGACTTTCCCAATAGCATACCCGCACATAAAATGGTTATATCCAGAATCATATGATGCACAAAAGTCTAAGATATAAAAAATCATAATACATTAACAATATAATTATTTTAAATAGTGGTTAACACCTTGTCGTTGGATTGGCGGGAATGAATTGAACTACATATATTATGTTTACACATGTTTATTAAAATATTTTACTTTATTCTAATAAATTTTGAAGGCATAGAATTAGAATAAATCTATTTTTATGCCTAAAACAATCTATTATTTTTTTCAATGTAGTTTTACTAACTTTTAATGGTGGACAATTTTTAAATAATTTTTTTTCTCTTTTATAAGATATGTTTGATAAAAGAAAACTCTTCTTTACAATAGGTATATCAAAATCACATTGGTTTAATTTTCAGAATTTTTTTGATAATTTTTTTTAATAAATATAAATAGATAGTGAATTTTAATTAAATTATGACTTTTAGTCTAATTTCATAATATAGTTGTATAATTCATTTAATTTATTTATTAATATATGTAAATAAATCTTTATCACATATTCCAATATTGTTCATTTTAAGTAATTTCACATTGAAATTAGATAAAAACATGTGTCGATCTTTTGATTTTTTATACTTTTAAAAAACATTTTTTCTCATATTGACAATAAGGAATAATTGTAAATTAATTACTACAATTTTTGTGTTTTTAATTTGAAAAATAAATTCCACATTTTTAATTAGATGATCCCAATTATTTAAATTTGTACTATTTTATTTTTTGTATATTTTTAATAGAAACATTAGTACATATTTTAATTTATGCGGTAAAGGTTAAATCAGGAAATTAAATTTATATATAATTGTATAATAATATAAAACTACAATGAAACATGACTTAATTTAAGCAGATGAGTGTATAACAACAATTATCATCATTAAGTCAATTTTAGGACAACTTGGAGCAACGTGGATGACATTAATATATTTATAAAAATATATTCAATGAATAGTCATTTTTGTTATCCTTTTTAAAAAAACTAATATATTTTAATATTGAGATACAAATAGGCTATATTTAATGATAAATGGTATTTACAAATCTAAAATTATTACATATATCATGGATATTTATAAGTAATTTTTAGGAAATTATTAAATAATTTTTTATGAGACTATTATGATGCAATAATAGATTTATTAATTAAACAATCAAAAGAATGATAATATAAATAATTAAATAACTATTATCTATCATAATATATTCCATACAACTAAATTATAGGTGACTATGATAGGTTTTAAGTCTATTTAATGTTTTTATGTTATCTCACTGTTTTGATTTAATTTAAATTCAATGAAATGAATAGTGTTCAAATTTACGTAATTGTTATTTAGTAATTATAATAATTAATTAAATTATTATAAAAAACTAAAAAAATGAATATCAAAATGTTATTATGATAAGGTTGAAATTATAATTAAGTTTCCAATTATGGAAAATTTAACCCATATAAGTAAAACATATAGCCTCTTAGTATTTAAAATGTAGATAACACAATTAAAAATAAAAGTAAAAAATTAAGGGAAAATTAAAGGATATGATTTATAATAAAATAAGAAATTGTATAAAAATTATTTTAATGAGATAATTTAGAACTATCCTCATCCTATATTTGATAGATCTCATGTTGGCGTCATTTGAATTAAAAAATTAATTTATATTATTTTAATTTTTAATAGATTCACAGGTTTCCCCTCCCCCCTCATATAAAAGGCACACATTATAATCTATTACTCAAACCTCCAAAAAAATTTAGTTCTGAAAATATATTCCCAAACCATTTACTATAATCCCTAACCACATTTTTGAGGCTTTAGTTTATGTATATGACATTTCTTAGAGGTGTTAAGGTTTTCTTCAACGGTGATCAACTGAAGAAGAGGTATCATTTATTATGTGTTACTATTTTTTTTCTTATTTCAATACTTTTAAATATTCTTAATCTAAGATGAAATAATAACTCAATTATCATATATATACTGATATGTTGTTATGTTGATATCATTACCTAAATTAATCTCCAATTTCATCAAATAGAAAATGAACATTTCGTTTGTGTGTACGATAGACCACAACCACTACAACAGATATAGTTTTTTTCATTACCATTTATTATGATTCGTTATAATGATGGAATCGTTATGAAAAAGTTATATTTATGAAATTTTTATCGTATTAAAAAATTATTTTAATTATTTCTCATACATTTAATGCACATAAAATCGATAACATCGTTTATGCGTACGTGTGAGTTACCACCTCTACAAAGCGATGTCAATAAAATTTATTCACCACATCACTTTTTTAATATATATATATATATATATATAATAATTATTATTATTATTTTAATAAAATTATTATAATTATAGAAAGATTTTAATAATAATTACCATATTTCCATAATTATTAATGGAAAATGGAAAACGTAACTCAAGCGTACGTACTACATCCCATCTCCATGATAATAACAATGATAATTCTTCATCACATTATTTAATTGATTAATTTTAAAATTATTATTAATGATTAATGGTTAGGATTATGTCATGAATACTATTGTGAAGATTAATTTTTTGTTGACAATATGGATAATTTACTTCATAAAATGTTCATTTTTTACCAAGTACTGAATATCGACATAACGTATGATATAAATTTAAATAATTATGTATGTTTAATAAAATGGTATTAAGTTATAATATTTGAATAATAATGTTGAAAAAGATTCTCATGAAATGATAAATTAACCAAATTTTATTATTTAGTTATATAACAATTGTATGTGATGAGTCAGACTCAAGGTAAGTGACTTCATCTGAATCTCCTATTATTGAGGAATATATTGTTTTAATACACCACTATATTCTATATTGATTATAACAAACCCCTTTTACTTTTCATTTCATTTAATAGTTTTTAAAATGAATCTCTTTTTTCATGAATCGTTTTTTCAAATGAAAAATTATTTTTATGTATTCTGTGACAATGTCCTTTCTGTCATTGTGGCCATTATTTGATATATTGTGTCCTCAGAAGTTCTATTATTTTTAATGAGAAAATTTTTATTCCATTTTCCTATATTTTGGTATTGAAAATGGTTTTGAGAAACGATTTAATATGTCAATATCCCGAAATGATATCTTGTTATTGCATTATGGAAATTATATTATTCCACTATAATTTTTTATGTTTTATGATTTTGTTATGTTTCATGGTAATTTCATATGTTTAAGGGTTGTTCTGTGATAAATTTAGGGTGCATGAGACATAGATAGATTTCTAATGCACTGGGTAAAAGACAAAGTAAAATGATAATTTTTCTCTTATGAAATTTAGGGAATATACTGTGATGGTTATTCCAAATGTAACAATTAATGTAACTACCTATATAGCTATGAAATCTAAAATGTATGTTTGATATGGATTCCATAAGTTACCTTTATATTTTATGAATTATTTTAATTTTTTTAGGAAAATTATGATTTTATGAGTTAAATAAAGTGTTTATGTTTTATTGGTGAAATGTATGAATTTGTGAAATTGTTTTCAAGATTTAAAAATATACATAGAATAACAGTTTAATTATTATTTTATATCCCTTACTGATCATTTTCTTCTCATCTCTAGTTTTAGATATTTTTCCATAGGATTAGAGATTGAATATAGAAAAATATTGGACGAGGTAAAATTTATGATTACTAAACCAAAAAAAGTAACCACGATTCATTTAAATTGTTTATATTTTATAAAAGTAATGGATACTGTTGGATGTGTCCACATTGTATTTCTATAGTTTTGTTATCAATAAGTTATGGCCTAATTTATTAGTGATCTAAACATGAAAATATCCTTAATGTTAAATAATGTCAATTTATTGACTTTACTCAAGATTTTGTATTGTTTAAGGATCATGCCATAATATATTTGAACACGATCATAACTACTTACATATATTATGAGGCAATCAGATGGATCAATATCAATGGGGTTTCAACCACATGAACCTAGAATAAATTTTCATTAACCAATGGATTATTTTTTTAGAGATATGATTCAATTCAAAAAATTGTGAGAGGTGCCACCACTATAACATCATCTTTAGTGACTTCTTTATTTAATACTTGTTCATTTCATTCATATATATAGAATCTTATTTTTAACCTACTAAATATTCTTATGTATGTTTTGTATTATTTGATTTATATGACTACAAAACTTGGAACAAAGATAGTTATGGTTATCCATTGTCCTACTTGTTTCTTCCCTATATTTTATATTGATATTACATGGTATTTTCTAGTTCTCGACTTGAAACCTCTTGATGTCATTTTTGGATAGAATAGCCAATTATTAATAATTAATGAATGGACTATTATCTTGAACTAGTCTCCATAATCATGATCGAAGGGGGTTTTCATATCTTTTAGGGAGTATCAAACACATGGTCAAGTAGTTCTGGACCTTCTTATTTAACGATGGGGGATGTAATACCATTGTGCACTTTTTATTTGGAGCATGAATCTTTGAGTGATGATATTCCTCTAGTTTTAAATAATTTTCCTGACATTTTATTGATATCTATGGGTGGAAATTGGTAATTTTAGTAGTGTTTTCTATTGATCTAAGAACCGGTACTTAGTAGTTACTTATATATTAATACCATAAGGAAATAGCCAAAATGAATGAGTTAAAGACTTAGTTAGAATGTCAGTTAGAAAATTTATTTATATTCATAATGGACTCAACATTGGTGGTTCCTATTATCGTTGATAATAATACTAATGGACCATATTATAAATGTTTTGATTACTAGAAACTAAACTGAGTTACGGTAAAAAAAATCATCCATTTCTATGGATTGATGTAATGTTTGACCAGTTGAAAGAGGTGTTGTTGTTATTGAATATTGATATTCGAAAAATAATGTTATATGATTATTAATAGAATATTTTCATTCCTTTAGTCTACAAAATTCTCCAATAGTCATTAAATATTTTTTGAACATGATTTTCAACATATAACATGATACGTTCATTTTGGTTCTTTTGGAATACATTTTGGTTTATTATAAGTACAAATAGGATCATCTGCATCATCTAATAGAAGTTATTGATTTGTTTATAAATCACCGAATAAAGGCCAAGATATAAAAAAGATATTTACAGACTTGAGGATTGATTTTACTTGGACACGTGTTCTCAAGACATTGTATATCATTTTATTCTAAGAAGTTAAATTTTTTATTACATTAGAGATACTATTCAATGTTTTCATGATTTAGTTTTTATTTTATTCTGTGGGGTATTATTTCTTTTTATTAAAGGACATGATGAATATATATTCTCCAATGTAAATTATCTTTGTGAAGGGAGTGAATTTATCTTATAATGATAAATTATATAGTAATTCTGTTCATTAGAAATACCTTTTTACTACTTTGCTGATGAAAATCCTTGTAGAGGTCATTTTGTGCTATATGGACTATTGTAATTCATCGGGTTTTGGTTTGGGATATATTTTTATTTAGGGAGATCATGTCTTAGACTATAAATCTCAGTAACATAGGAAACACGATAATAATTATCTGAGAAGTGTTCTTGAACATGATTTCATGTTTCTTACTCTTATGATTTGGAGGTATTGCCATTTTTAAAAACAAACTACATAGTTTTCTTACCAAATATGTGGAGATATATAATTTCCCCAATATAAATCAATATATAATAGAAGGTTTTTGTCGACTTCCTAAAATCTCATTATTCCAATATTTTATATTCCTTGGGAAATGGAAATGTTGTTTCTGGTGCATTGAGAAAGAAACTCCTACCCCATTCCATTAATGAATCATCGAAATTGTAGAATGTGATGGATATTTTTTCATTTTTTCATATTAGAGTTAGGTTAATTGAGGTCTACGTTAACATGGATAGTTTTAATCTCATGCCATAATACTGAGAGATTATTATTCAATAATATAATCTAATGAAGAATTTTGTTTCATTAGGTACTCTCTTAATTTTAGGGATAATATTTTTTGAGTATTTTTTTACAAGGAGGTTATTTTATATTTTGAAATTTAGTTTTTATGTTGTTATATTTTAGGAAATATGTATTGGGATATTTCCATTATTTATATTGGGATGATAACCTAGTAACCAAAAAGTTGTTTTATGATCTCCAACATAAATTATTTTGTCCATGTATGAGATGCGATATTGTTATTTTTTTCTCTCATAATTACACATCCAAAAAAATATTATATATAAACAATAGGCCTTTGGGTATATATTAAAACAATTAGAGCTACCTTGGAATTAAAATGTAATCTCTAGGGATTATGTGGTTGGATTTCTAGGACACCTGAAAATGAATAAATTGATATGGGGTTTGATCGATAGGATGAAAAAATAAGAAAAATTTATACAAATTTATAATACCATCAATGTTGCGGGGTAGATAAATATTTATATAAATTATGTTATTTAATTTCCCATAGTTCCATATGTTACTATTTTTTTAGGGATCTCAATTTTAAAACATAGTTTTGGAGAGGCTTCAAGGAGGAATCAGGATGTCATGTTTTCTTGAGCAAGACATTCAATCCAAAGTTAGATGGCTAAATATAGGGAGTTATACATATTATATGGTATATGTTTCATTCATGTTTCCATGATTTTATTGGAGCATTTGATGACAATTTTTTAAAGGATGAGTTCATTTATAATAGTAGTTTCCTATCCTTTATCAGAATGGATCCTTTTGAGGCCCTAAATATATATCCTTGTAAATATTTCTTAGGTGGGGGGGAGATCAGAGATAGTTGATTATTTTGAATAAAATTGGTTCAGTATTTTCTATAAAATATTTGTTTGATTAAACATATAATGGTGATGGTGTTTATCATGTATAAATATTCTATTAATTTTCAATATAGACTATTCTAGTTTTCATTTAGTGACTATGTGTTCTTAAATGTTTCACCATTTTTATGTCGTTGACAGAATACGATGAATGGGATGATTTATCTACATTTTTTGTGACATTTTGATATTTAATAAAAGGTGAAGGATGTTTGTTTATATTTAGAACATCTTCCACTGAAAATTTAGATACATAACATGCTCCATGTAACTCATATATGAATGTATCATCACGGTAAATCTAATATTTTATGCCAGTTTGATCTTGATGTTGAGCCTAATTTTTATATGGATGATCATCCAATAATTATAGGTGATTCTAATATAAATGAAATTAATAAAATGATTATACCTTGACCCATTTTTTGTGGGATATTGGTTTTGATTAATAATAGACTTGAAAGAGGGATGCACTGATAATAGAGTAACTACATCATCTTTTCAAGATGGAATATGTATAATAGGATTTCTAGGTCCAAAATTTTAAAATGTTGGGGATGATGTAATAAGATATTACTTATTTTACAGAATTCATAAACCCCACTTTAGATAATTATTTGTTTATGGATATTTAAGGGTGGTTAATGTTAAATTTAGACATTTTTTGGGGATCTATGGGTTGATAATCGTGGGTGCATGGTTTTGTCCAACAATGGACCACCCAAATGAGAATAGAGAAACCATGGAAAATATTATGTTTTATGGTTGTTAGATAGTTATGAAAACTCAATGTCCATCTAGTATAAATGGTATACCATAGTAAATGTGAACATGGATTAGGTAAACTATTTTTCTAGCCATGTTTTCCTTCCATGATAAATATGCATGTGATACTTTTTTGTTGACAAAAGTAATAGAAATTCCATGAACAACATTTTATTTATCACTCAAACATCATTTTACCTAACTCTAATTCCTAGGGTTTTGAGGCTCTCAAGATCTAATTTTGGCTCATATAGATTCATTTCATTATGAATTTATGTATTGAGGGTGTCCTATAGTATCCTCTATAATGTGAACATTATTTATTTGGTATTCAACCACTCAATATTTATATCCTCTTTATAGGGTGAAAAATTGTTAAGATATAAATGGATCAAAAATAAATTTAATTTAATATTTAATATATGTTTTTTTCATTAGCCTCAATCTCCTTCATTATTCTTTATATTTTCCATTTGAGGTGTCATGCTCTGTAGACCCATGAATATTGGTAGGTTTCTCAATTTTAGTTTATCTATCTTCTAAAACAATGATTTTCAAGACTATTTGAAATAAATTTAAATTAATTAAATAAAAAATTAGATTATATTGAAAAATTAATTTTAATTCGAAAATATTATTTCAAAATTCTTTGAATTATGGAATTTGGGCCATATTTTTATACCGATTCATTTAGTGATTTTATTTGATAACTTTTTGTAATTAAATATAATTAATTTAAATGATAAAGATCTATCATTTAATTTCTGTTTAGACATTATGAATTAATGAATTACCCATATTTAGTTTTTTAGAATGAATATGCAAATTTAAATGTAAAGGTCGGTAATGAATTGTAATTGTTGATTGTTTTGAAAAAAGAATATTATACCTTTATCAGTTGATTGATTATGAACTATCTATCATTGGTAGGCAGTGGATTGTTTTGGATAATAATGATAGGGGGATTATTCACTATTAGTAGTATGATGATGAAAAATATAATAAGAACCTATTCAGATATATCTTATCCACGATGGGATGTTATGGAGTCCAATTCATTTTGGGCCAATTGGACATGTGAAATTATTTTACTTTAAACCATGACATGTGAAGTGAGAGGATACTATATCTATAAACAATTATACTATAAAGAAAATTATCATGGTTATAGTTGTGAATGTTTTGATATATATTTATAAATATACCATTGATATATAGAACACATTTATTCATTCTTATTTATTTATATAAACTACGTTATATAAAATATTTACTAAATCCATCATTCTAACATATTCTATCATTTTGTAATGAGTGAATGTTTTGTTTTATTTATGAAAATATTTTTCAAAGACCTATTATAGAAAAATTCAACACATGATTGGTTTTATTATTATGAATTCTATTATAGGAAATTTTTTTGAGACCCTATGGTAATTTATATCTCACACGCAAACTTTTCCTTTGGGTGTTTGTATATTTCCACCATTCAGGTATGACAAAATGGAAATTATCATATAAAAGGGATGGATGTTCATTATCCTTTGGACTTAGAGTGATGTGTCATATTATGATATTTTTCATTATGTATATTACATTTTGATGTTGTGTTTTATATTTCTGATATACATGTGGTGTTTAGAGTACTTTCAAATTTACAGAGTGTTGAGCATTCTAACTTGTATCATTTTCTCCCATTATTTTATAAAAAACTCAATCCCTGTTTTATCTTGTATAATCCCATGTTCTAGTTTCAATCCCATGTGGATCGTGAATTATTTTATAGCTATGTTAGAAAAATATATATTATCAGGGTACTAGGATATCCATGCTAGTTTATGCAAAAAGGGAAAAAATAATCATACAAGAATAATTACTCATCATCATTTTTTAATAATTGATAGGGTATTCCATATAATAAATGAGTTTTCTTGAGATTGTTATATGTTAATTTCAGAGGAGAGAAATTTTAATGTCTAGGTGAGTTAATGTGTTGAAAAAATAAATAATTTTTTATTGAAAATAATGATTAGATTAAAAAAATAAATAAAATACAAAAAATATTGTATATTTAGTTTTAGTTATAATTTTACATTTACAAAAAATTTAACTAATATGGATATTTTATTGAATTATTTATTTTACTTAATATATTATACATGGGAATTTAATCTAAAAATTATGTTTTTAATCTACATATAATAGAATATAAATTCTATCATAGCGTGGTAAAAAATATTTAAATATATATTTTGTATCATTTTTAAGATTAATCCTTTAACTCATGTGAAATGTAAGATTTTTTTTTAATTTTTTAGAGGGTAACACATGTTATAGATTATTAAATTGAGTTTCAGGGGGCTCATGAACTGTTAAATAAAAATATGATCCTTAATCAGATTAATCCTAGAATTTAGGGAGAAACATTAGATTATGAAATAATAACATTGTAGTAAAACCCATTAATCGTATGTATAAAAGAAGACCTATACGTACTAAAGAATATTTATACTAGTATTTATCATTGTACAAAATAAATGATGAAAAAATTTATAAAAATGTATGATTTACAATATCCACACACATCACATTAGAAAAAACCCATTCATCATGGATATCATAATAGATAAAATCATTATTTTCATAAGCTATATCAAATTACTTTTTAGAGAAAACTATATTAATGAGAAATGTACCCATAAATTTAAATTAAAACAGATGATCAGATATATAAATGATATTAACATCAAGTGGGATCTATTATTTTTCAAACCACCTATATCAAATTTATCAATTAATTTGATGGTATTGTAATAATAAAACTGTATCTTCAAATGAAATGATGTCTTATCCATAAATAACTTTCTAAAATACACTTGACTCATCTTTTTTCATTTGATACTGGGTCTCAAACTATAGTTATTGAATATCAATTTATATCCTTTAATTCATAATTAGACATCCAAGATATATTTGACAATGATTTTCATTACACTCTATAGAATATACTCAGTACTTAATAAATTAATATTCTATTTCATCGGATATGTTTTTAGTGGATTTATTGTATTTTAATAGAATCAGTGAATCTAGGATCAGTACATGAAGATGAAATTACATTATGGATTTTATTTTATGGTTATATTTTCCCCAAAAAATAAGTGTTTTGAAATTGATTTATATTTATGTTAATTGGGGCTGTTAGAATTTTTATTTCCTTATGAGTGAGATTTTACAAGGACTTATTTTATTCATACACGTACTCTTATTAATTATAAATAAATAACTTTATGTTTTCATTCTTCTTTACCAATATTTTCTTCTCTTGTATTTATTTTATTTTGGGTTCTCTGATTGTGATGTTCATGTGATATCATACATTATACTAGTCATATTTGAACCCATTGTGGGTGATCCAATAGATATTAAAAAAATTATTCATGACCTTATATATAATTATGAATTTATTTAACTAATTGTACTTAGTAGATTAATGTAATATGTGGAACAATTACTCTTCTCTTCATTGGTTATATCTAATACTTTACTAATATAGTTCATTTCACATCTAGGCCTCTTTATAATCAATTCAGTTTACATACATGTGGAGTTGAGTATATTGTGAAATTAAATATTAAAATATTTATAGTACTTCTTCTATTGAGTTAACTCTATTTATTGAGATGTGTTCAAGTTCAATCAAAAAGGAAGATAAATGAGTTATTATTGTACAATAGGATATATGGTTAAACTAGAAACCTTATATGTTAGAAATAGTCATATTTTATTTAATTAATGATTTTGTTTTTAATCCAATAATTTTTTTAACAAAAAACTATAATATTGATTAATATAATTATAATTAATCTATGTACCATCTAGAATTATTATTAATTCTTTTTGTTTTTGTTTCTATTTCTATAATTTAAATTTTTTAAATATTATAAACTGAAAACCCCATTGATTTTACATGTATACAATTTCAAAATAAAGATATATACAAATATTTTTTTGACAAGGAATATAAAATGATTTCCCTAGGATCTTTGAGATATTACATTGAGGTTATATCTATAAATACATTTCTTAGAATTAATTTTCTATATTTTATTTTAATACCATTATAGATAAATTCCATTTTTTATCTTCCTTATTGAATTAATTTATTCATTGGATGTTGTTATTTTATATTGAAATTGCAATTTAATTTTAATGGGTTTTTCATGTGGAATTTCCTCTAAATGTTATTTTATCAAGACCTATTCATTAGTTGGTAGCCTCTGATGTTTGAGCAGGAACATCTAAATTGATGTGGAATTTTGACCATGCCACTAAATTGGGTAAATGTTTTTGGGACATTAAAAAATGATATGAAAGTCTTGTTATAGTTTATTTATTTACATAATTCATCTTCGAAGGAGATTGATCAACCAAAACATTGGATATATGTTATACTTGTGCTTAATCTAAAATAATAAGAAAACTATCTTACATAAATTGATGTGTGATTATGATTATTTTATTCATTATTATAGCTCAATTGTTGTTGATAAATTTTAATATTAGAAGCATAAGATGTGTACACGAATCAAACATTGAAAATTTAATCATGCGATATATAAAAGACTATATGTGGTGAGATAATGTATTCGTTTTTATTAAAATTATTTAATTTAAAAAAATTAAATCAATGTTTTCTTAATTATTTTAAATATGAAGTTTTATTTTTTTTTAACTGTTGGTGATGATTTAAAACAAATACATCTGTTGATTATATTAAAAAAATATTAAATATTCACATGGAAAGATATATAAACATACAGTGTTTATTATGGTAATATGGATTAAATCATATATATGAGATCCTCTTATTGTGTGAGGTGGAATGATATTACTTAAGATTATGTAATAAATATTCCCTAAAATTTGATTGAATGACTTGATTAACAGGAATGAGATATTATATGTTATAGGTTGGTGCATGAGCCTATCGATAATGATATAAGACTCATGATGGATTGTGTTACGTGAGTTATATAATTATCAATTTTTTATGACAATTTTTTAATTAAATCATTTATGATATAATGATTTTTTTTGAATTATTGAATTTTAATTTCCTAACATCATAAAATTATAAACTTCAATGGAGTTCTATGTAAATTTAATGAGCATGATAATCCTATAGTTAAATAGGTATATATGACTGATGAGTATTCAATAATGATCTTATTGAGGGTAATATTGAAAATATAGTAAGGGATCATTATTGGTGGGGCCAATGTCTCCAATAACCCACACTCATTCTTTTAAGGTTAATAAAAAATTTACTAATATTGTTTTAATAACTGGGTGCACCCCACCATATCTCAAATAAATTTTAAATTATTTCATCATTTTATTTGATACATAAAAAATATTCTCATATGTCTCAAAACATAATGGTTTAGTTTAATAGGATATTTTATTTATAAACCACATAATTTACAACACTCTGATCACTTATGGATAGTAACTGTAACAACCTGGGATTTTAAGAATATCTTTTTTTAATAAATTAAATTTATTTATAATATTCCAATATATTAAATACTAATTAAAGCATGTGTTTCAGGAAATACTGGGTTTATCATTCATGACAAGCAACATTGACTTCCTAGGAACTGATATTTTATTGTTATTACATAAAAAATAATTTAATAACATATATATATATTAAAATCAGTATTTTGAATAGTTATGAAATATTTTTTATATATTATTTATAATTTTTATATATAATGAAAATATTTGTATTATGAAATTTATAATTTTTGAGAAAGACTATAGGTTTTGAATGTTCTAATTTCTCAAAAGTACTATATTTTATGCCCTTCTATAAAAAATAATAAACCTAATATTAATTAATATTAGAATGTAATTAGAAAATATAACCAAAACTTTTTAATTAATAATTTTCAAATTATATTAGGTGGAATAATTTTATTTTCCTAAAATATTACATTTTTATGAATAGTTATATTACTGAATTTTATTAAAACCCCAATTTTAAACATGATTATATATAAATAATATTTATAATTTAATTTTTATTAAAGTATAAATACTTCAATAAATTAATTATTAATCCAATTTAGATCATTAGAATCAATTTCATATTGGTGTTTAATATATAAAATAATAAACTTCTTATCTCTTATTTTATAAAACCCTGCAATATCGATACATCTATGGATTTACATTCGATTAAGTTTTCCACTTATATGAATCGAATTCAAAATAATGGATAAATATTTGGAATCATAATAGCTTATATTATGTAACAATTTTATCTTTTTTTAACATAATTATTGTTGTAAATAGTTAAAATTAATTTTCTCGATTGATGTTTAAAAGGGTTTTTCCATATTACATGATTTTGTATTAAAATTAATCATAAAAAAATAATGGATATTTATTTAATATATTGAATTTAATATTTAAATCTGGGGGACTAAAATATGTTATAATATTATTTTTAATTTTATTTTTAATGGATCAATTACCATGGATAATATAATAATACATGTTCTCATGTCAAATACATAAATGATAAAATTTAGTAAACTTAGAGTCTAAAGAATAAAATGATAAAAATTCTAATTTTGTATGTGGTAGAGAAATATCTCAAAAATTTCATCCCTATCCTATAGTATTCCAAAATTTTGAAATCACATTAGGTATAGGAGACCACCCAATTGCAAATAATTTTTCATAATCATAAGAATGCCACTCCACAACCATTATTAAAAGGGAATTCACTCACCCCTATTTTTCAAAAAATTCATGACATAACTATTTAAAATAACATGCCAAAATCATATCCCAAATTCACTAATATGACCCTATAATCATTGATTTGGGAAATAAATTAACCAATTATATTTTTTGGTTCATTCAAAAAAGAGATACCTGAATATGTGGTAACATTCATCAATAAATATTTTTTATTAATTTCACCCTCAAACCAATTGAATTCATTTATAGGATGATTATATAAAAAACTCAGTATCATTAATATAAATATATATTATTTTCCAAAGGGTACATCCTAATATAACAAACCCATACCTCAAAATGAATTTTAAATCATTATTCGTGTGTATGACCCTTCACTATATCATGATCCAATGTCGTTAATTTTTTCAATACCACATTTCAAGGAGGTTAATAATGATGGATAAACATTATATATATGATATATAAGATATATATTATTTATTTATTCCTAAAAAATTATTTTAGAACACATTACTTTATTCTTTTCATTTTTTTGGGAATACTATAATGTCGTTCGTGTGTACAACAGTTTACAACATCGTGAAGCGATGTGCTTCCTTCACACATGACATGGACTATAATAATGATTGGATTGATTGAAATATGATTTATATATATAACATAAATCCAATTATTTAATGATAAAATAAATATATATATGTGTGTGTGTCATTTAATTTACATTCATTCTATACAACATGAAAATTGAAGTAGTGTTCCTGCATAAATACGGCCTACAATCTCCATGAATAGTTCGTTTCATGACATATTACTAAATTTAATAGATTATATTTATTAATATATATTTAATATATAAGGTATTAATAAAATTTTTACAATTCATAAGATGATTAAATATTTATTTATATAATTGTACAAATACTAACAAGTTAAACCATGTATGAAAAACAACATTGTTATTAACCGAAAGAAACAATTAACATGGAATTGTTAAAAATGGGTGAAATAAATACAAATGTAAATAATATATATTATAATATAATAATATTAAACATTTATTAATTTATAATAAACATAAACTTTTTTACTAGAGAATTGAACAAGTGTGATGAGAATCAAGACATATGGAACGGGATTTACCTATCACAATTATTTTTAGTCAGACATAGTCGATATTCACCTCGCATTTATTGTATTTGTTGTTTATAAATACAAAAGAATTATTTTATGATTAATAAATTCAGATTTATATTTATTTAAAAATACATTTTAAGAACATTCAATCAAGTGGTTTATGGTTAAGAGGTTTCCCATTAGGTAAGATGGTTTTTTCTCAATTTTTCTTCTTTATGACTTCTGATATGTTATACAACTATATAATATTACATGGGGTATATAAATCCATATGAAGTGAAATATTAGGAATTAGTTCATACTCAAGATATTTTATGTATCGTCTTATGTTATTCATATCTACATATTATCATAAATTTACATTGTTGAATTATTATTATTCATATCTACATACTATCATAAATTTTTTATCTTATGTATATTAATTATAAAATCATGTAATGTAACAATTTTGAAACTATTTTAGACTTGTGATAATTAACCAAAACAATCAAGAAAACCCAACTTTATTTCTCCATTCCTCCAATAATTTCACTTCATTTAAAACAATTTTTTCTAAAAAAAATATAAAATGTATTTATCACATTTAAAAATTAGTTATTAATGATATTTTTAAACGTTTTGTAAATTTTAAAATTCAATCAGTAAAACCATCTTATCATTTTTTGATTAAGAAAATTTTTAAACATTATATAACAAAAAAGAAATGTCCATTTAAGATCCAAATATTGTATGATTTAACCGGCCATCATAACAATTATTTAAATGAATCTTATAATGAAATTTTACAAGTTTATGTTTAAAGAATCCTTTTCCATTAAAATCCTAGGAATTATTTGTTTCTAATGTTTTTTTCCATTAAAAATGTTTTTTAAAAAAATTTCTGTTTAAAATTTTGATCATAAAATTATAATGGATATTTTAATCATCAAATGTTTTAAATGTTCATTCAAAATTATTAGCTATATAATATTACATTAGTTCTTTTAACATATGAATAAAGTGGACTATCATATGACGGTATCATTCACACTCTTTATCTAAATGGTTCTGGTTTTCATTGCATGATGACAATGAAACCAATTTATATTACATTTTTTATATGATTATGTAACCATATTCTTTTCATGTCTTATGATTTTATGAAATAATAATGAATATTATAATATATCCATTGTTTATGATATGGTGAATTTTTTTTGATACCCATTCCATTTAATCTATTTTGAAATGATTAATTTTATGATTGTATGGCACACATATGAGGGATTTCATTATGAGAGGGTTGGGAAATATATCTCCCTTCAATTCATTGTTTAATGATTTATATATCACTAAATATACATGGATACAATTTGGAGTGAGACCAGTTCATTAATTGTATTTTTCTTCTATGATTGTATTTCTAGTTATCCTTAAATACTCATATGGTTTGTAGTGTAAACACAACCCACTAATATATCCTTTCAAGTGTTCCCTCACTACTATAGAATCCAATTTATCATTTTATGTGCAGGAAACAATTCTTTGTATTATACTTATGTTATTCTCACTTGTATTATGATCTTTTATTATTTTAAAATTCACCTCATAAAAACTACCAAATATTGTTCAATGATTCATGTTTATATACACTTACATGCATGGTATAGTTTATCCAATGTTATACACATGTTCTCATACCCATATGTAGATGATTATACTAAACTATCTATTTTGATTCCCCATACTAATTATTTTTTCTCACCCTTTCATATGTTTCCTTTACATATGTTATGATGAGATGTATTATGTATGATTTGTCTAAAAAAGTCTCTAGTAATGAATAACCTAGTGGTAGATAATGTTGTACATTTATGATCCAATTGTTTTTTGTAACCAAATTAAAATAGATACTAAAAATATTATGATCCATTGGCATGTATTTGTGTAATAAAATGAATATTCATCTATTGTGATGAAATATTTATGTATGAAAACCCAGGGTATAGATAGTTGGTTTCAATGGGAAGTGATTAATTATCTGTAATGATGTAAATTTTTTTAATGTAATATATCCCTACTTATAGTAATGTAATTTGGTATAATCACATAAAATAAAAATAGGAAACACAATACAAAATCATTATTAATTTAACTACTGGATTATATTTGACCATTAACCATAATTTATCCACTTTTGTGTTTAAATTCTAAAATCTGACAAACACAGTTGTGATTAGTTGGATGTTTTAATTATGATATGAAAAACATAATTTTTCGTGATTAGTAACATACCCTTATGAATTGTAATGATACCCTTATGAATAGTATTATGAACATTATGAATAGTAAATTTTCCATGTGAATAAGAACCTTAACAACGAAAGTATAAATGAGATTTATCCACCGTATAAGTTAAAATATGATATAATTATAATATAGTGTTGGTATTTTTGTGAGTAATGAATATTTAATGACTAATTCTATAATTTATGATAAAATTTACTTTTATAAATGTATTCATATTATATTAATTTTATGTCTCCAGATTATATAATAATTTTAGGTGACCTAAATTGATTTTTCAATGTTTTAGAAAATTAGTTTTAATTTTAATTTTTTTTATTTTTTATGTAAAATACGATTTTAATATAAAATTAAATTACTCAATTTAGAAAATTCATTTCATAAAATAGAGTTCAATTTTAAAATATAAATGTAAAAAAAATTAGGGTGAAATTTTTATTAATTTCTAAAATACATGATTTTTATGAATAGTAAGATATTGTAATTTAGAGTATTAATAAACTACATGTTAATTCCACTATTCTTGAAAACATGAGTGATGTAAGTACCCAAATATCAAACTCACAAGATTTAGTTTCTATATTTAGTCTTGTAATAATAAATTTTTCTTTTCATAATTTAATTTGTTAAACTAATGATTTAATATTGAGAAAACGCTCCTCCCCTCCACTGTTAATACAACCCCTCACAATCTCATTTCCTCACAACTCTCAAATATTCACAACTTTTCCAAATTTAGCTCAAACATATCCTATATCCCTTCATCAAAATATAATATATATTTTTCTCCTCAATATGACATGGCTAGTTTCATTGATGTTGATCTCATGATGTGAATTCAAGAGGTGATTCCTATCTCACTCTATCACTTTCTTTTCATATAATTTCCTTTCAAATTTCAATTATTTTATTCTATTATCATCAAATTATATTATAAAAATGTAATGATAAAACTAGTTTGATTAATATTTTGGTATTCTATAATGTTATTGTAATATTTTTAATTAAACTATTTTCCTCCCACTTTTAATATATTAAAAGATATCCTTGCCGGTGATGTGCCAATTTACAATCATCGTGGGCGAGGAACCTTAATTTTCATTCAAATACATCACGGATGTCAATAAAAGAAATAAATGGTTGAAACTAAATGTTTATATTTATTTTTTAACTCCTTGTATGTTCGGTAACAAAATTTATACCTAATACTAAATGGTAAAACAAAACATGTTTGATGTGATATAAAAACTACCCAAATTAACCTAAAATGATCATCATCAAATTTTATGTACTGATTCATCCTCATTTTATAAAACCATCATGATTTTAAGATAATTTAAACTCTTGGAAGGTCATTGATAACATGTAATAGCAATTCTGTATTTTTATCCATGATTTTCATGATCATCCGTTGTTGTGTACAAGTTATCCATTCATGAATACTCACAAAAAGAACACTCCCAAACAATAAATTTAAACTCTATAATTCATCTAATTTCCAATAAAAGAACTCGATTAAACCAAAATAAATAAATTAAAATTAGAAAATGTTCTATATATTTTCATTAATGAATCTAATGTTATTATTCATGACATTAATGTAATGAAATCATTCAGGCATAATGTATCGAGAACTCTTGAATATGACTTTATTTCTTCAGGTATTCCCTATTTCACTGCATTTTAAGTATTTTTATTCTATATAAATAAATTCAACATCATTATCTTACCTTTTCTATGATATAAATATAATTAACTGTTTTTAGGCTAAACACATTGTTTTCCCAAAGAACACTTCTTTAAAAAACACACCTTTTACTTCCCCCTCTAGTTTGATGGTTCTTCTATCAATTATGTTATTACATATTTCATTTGGGAACCCAATGTTTGTGAAGGTATTTTTATGATGTGAACCCCATTCCTATCCAAGGGTTATTTATGATCAAAATCGATATATGATCAATTTATCATTAATGTTAATGTAAATGTTATGATGTGACGAGTGTGCCTAAAATTATATACTTCTTCAATTCATTGGGTAATGTGAATAGTCTTATACGTGAATTGAAATATGCATGAACCTGATTATTGTTTTTCCAAAATTATATTTGGTAGTTTTACACAAGGACATGATGTTTTATTTTTATTCATTTCCTCATTTCAATTAAATTTTTATGGTTTCATCTCATGATAATGATCTTTTGACAATGTTAAAATACTGGAAAAAGGACACATACCCATGGTTATAAACCATGGTTATATCCCCCAAAACTTTAGGCAACTAAGGCATCAGGATATGTCCACATTCTATACCCACAATTTTTCAAATTGGGGGTATTGATTTTTTTGTCACGATGTCAAATCCTCTTACCAGTTCATACACTATCGAAGGATTTACTCATGGTTTTAAAACCATGGGTATTAAATGAACAAAAAAAGAACATATAGGTGTTGAAATTGTGACATCCAATACCTTCTCTTTTCAGCCGACATGTCTCACCACTAATCTATGTCACTTTTTATTAGATATATCAATATTTTTCAAAATATATTAATCTATATTAGTATTAAGAAAAAATAATTGTTTCAGGTTTTGATCCCCGACAGTTCTGTTGAAATCAGCCATAACCAACCAACCCATCTACACCGCTTCAGTTTTAATAAATCTACATTTAGTTTAACATATTATTATATCTCACTATATCATAAAAAAAATAAGCAGGTTATGATCCATTGAACGTCGTAAGTAAAAAGGAGTTCCTCACCAACTATTATATGTAGTTTATATATCTAAATACTTTTATCCCATTAAATATATTAATTCAAATCGTGGGTAAATGAGTAAAAACCATGTGTATTTGTTTTCATGTGAAATATTTTTTATTCCATGTGGATTTTTCCCTTCTAAATATATACCCATGGTTTTACAAAACTGTGGGTATATGCATTTGAAAAAATCCAATGCCTATTGTTTTCGTAAAACTGTTGGTAAATTCCTTGAAAAAAAAACACTTATACCCATAGTTTAGGAAAACTGTGGGCATATGCCAATCAAAAAATATATATACCAATGATTTCACCCAAAACTGTGAGTATAAGTCTTTATACTATACCTATACCGACATTTTTTCAAAAATGATGGTATTGGGAACTCCTATGCCCACCGTTTTATGAAAAACATGGTTATAGGAATTTTTTTAATAGCATTATGTTAAATATTATTATACTCAACCCATGTTATATTGTTTCATGTTATTATATATCCTCTTACTAGGATTTTAGATTACCCCTTTGTAATATATGTCCTCAAGTGATTATGTGTACTAAGGAGAACTGAAGGACTAATAAGAATCTATAGAAAAAGAAATTAAATAAATTTATATGTCTTCTATTTCAAAAGTTATGTATAGTAATAGTTTTCCCAAGACACCGACCCATTAGATCCTCATTGTGTATTTTTTTATGCTTATTGTTATTAAAAAACTATAAATTTAATGTGAGAAAAGCATGGTCACTATAGATGGTATCAGAGTTATGGTTTAGTTAATTTTAGAAATAATATTAGAGAACCATAGTGAAAAACCCTTGTATGATACTAACTATATTTAAGCACACAAGAAGCTTGGCTAAACATAGAGATCCCATAAGATATTTTTTTGGGATAATTTCCCAATAGAATAAATTATTTAATCATGAATTGTAGACATCTGTTTTCTTCTAAAATTTTCTATTATTGAAAATGATAAGAATCAGGAGAAACTAGGACAAAACCCCATGTGAGGGACTATGTAGTGATTTTATAAAGTACATACCCAATGATTTTCAATGTGGAGTTCAAAAAAATCATAGTAATTCTTACCCAATTGTCTCATGTTATGAATATTAAGCTCAAAATTGTGTAACATACTCTTTCATATAAGAGAGATCAACTGGTTGTAGAGTGTTTTATTTGGCAACACCCACCTATGATTAGTGGATATTCTGATACATATGTTGTGGATTAGTTGGTTAACATAATAAAGATTATTGTTTTTTTCCATCATTGATTATGATTATAAATGTGTTATCAACAATGGTAAAAAAATTATAATGTCTACAATGATTTAAAATCATACCATCAAGTGGATCTTTCAATTAGAGTGTCTGGAAGTTATAAAGAAGCTGATTAAAGTGTTCTCATAGACGAGATGAAGTTTTTATAATGGTACAGTGGCTATGTTGATAAAAAATGAATGACAGAGTTTCATGATGTATGATTTAATGGGAAAGATGTATAGAAATCTGAACCACCCAAATGGAAAAAAGTTGGAAGAAACATCATGGGAGATGCCTCAAAGAGACGAGTAAATGTTTCATGTGTGGGAGATAATTTCACCAAGATCAAGATTGTCAAAATGAAATGAGAAGGCAGGGGAATGTGGTGGATTAAAGGAGAGAACCAGCCACATTTCAATTCTATAACTATAGGAATAAAGGGCACTATATAAGCCAATACACTAAACCTAGACTCCTCGATGGTAATCAGCATAAGTTGACACCAAATCCAATGTAACAAGGGAATTCATATTCCATTTATAATACTAAAGTGATGTATGAAAATGTAGTCGTACAAGGGACACTTCCTATTCATTCAATAATGGAAAAGTTGTTATTTTATTATATTTTTATAAATTCTTTTTATCATGAATGATTTCTAGAAAAATTTAATTGAATCCATTAATAATTCATGTAGAGATATCTTCAAAAAAACCAATGGTTCAATCATTACCACCCTTGTATTGGACTATTCTCATGATTGTGTATGGAGGAATATTCTTCATGTGAATATCATGATACTTCTCTTGGTGGAATTCGATTCTACAATGATAATGGAATGGATATTGTTATATAGAGAACATATCAACTATTGGGAAAAGAAAATATCTTTTCATATTGAAAACCATCCCATGCTAGTATAAAAATTTAGTGAAGAACTTGAATCTTTTTTAGAAAATACTTCAATGGTGTGGGTTTTGGTTCCATATGAACAAACATTCCTTAATCAAAAGGTTGAGTCAAAGGAAAGTTTCAACATAGTGTAAATTCCCATAATAATGGAATATGGTGATCTATTTCTTGAATATAAACCTAGGAATATAAAAGATCATGTGAGAGAGTTATCAATATAACTCATACCATGAGCTAATCACATCTCTATGTGTCTATATAGGATGGCTCCAATCAAACTGGAGGGGTAAAAGAAGTAGTTGTAAGATCATTTGGACAAAGGGTCCATATTCCATAGTGAATCACCTTGGGGTGCGACCAAGATATTTGTGAAAAAGAAGTCTGTGTCAATTTGTTTGTCTATCAATTATAAGTAACACACCAAGATCACCATGAAGAAAATGTATCCTATTACATGGATCAAATTCTTGTTTGATCAGTTGACGAGAACTCAAATTTTCCCAAATGGGTATCTTTTTTTTGTCGATACCATTATATTAAGGTAAATAATGAAGATATTGAGAATATTTCCTTACATTCAAGGTATGGGGACAATGAGTTTCTGGTGATACCATTAGGACTTACTAACACTCTTGTAATTTTCATGGATTTTATGAATAGAGTCATCAGAGAGTACCTCAGAAAATTTGTGGTTGTGATTACCAATGATAATCTCATATACTCCAAGAGATAGGAGGAACATGAACAACATCAAAGTCTTGTGTTTGAGATATTTAGAATAGATAATTTTTATTCCATGATCAACAAGTTTGACTTTTGAAGGATGCATGTCACATTCTTGGGACATGTGATCACATGTGGGGGAATTTCTATAGACCCATAAAAACAGTGGTGATTGAGGAATAGCCCATACCCTCTACTATCACAGAAATCATAATTTTTATTTGATTATTTTGGTACTACAGATGTTTATTGAGAGTATCACATGATTTCCAATATTTCTTACTATGCTTACAGGGAAAGGGGTGATGTATTTCTAGATGGAATAATGTGAGGAAATATTGAAGGAGATAAAGAGAAGTAGGATCACTACACCTGTACTCACAATACCGAAATGTTGAGAATGTTTTGTGATATAAAGTTATGATTCCATGATTTTCGTGGGAAGTTTACTCATGTAAAATGATTATCTGATTTCCTATCCCTCACAGTAGTTGATGATCCCTGAGCAGATCTACCCAAAATATGATCTGGAGCTACCAGCTATGATTTTTTCTTTGAAAATCAAGAGTCACTATCTCTATAGTAAGAAGTGTGACATATATATCGATTAAAAGATGTTAAATAACATATTAACACAATAGTACCTCCACATGTGTCAAATAATATGGTTAGAGCTAATCAAAGACCTCAATTTATTTATTCATATTCATCCTTTCAAGGTGAATACGGTAGCTGATGCTCTTAAAAAAATGAACATACTAGTCTATCCATGTTGCATATTGAGAAAGATCCAATCTTCATGGATATTCAAGTGATGTTTTTGGAAATCATAACAACATGGAATGTATCATACCATTCATAAATTATTTACCAACTAACTATCCATGAAAAGATTAAGTAGGCACAAACATATTCCTGGAGTTACAAATGATGGTTAATGATGTAATGTAAGGGAAACTAAAAGAGGTCCATAACAATTAGGATAGGGTGATTAAGTTTGGAACAAGGCATTTTGTTCCTTCATTAATTGGAACAAATAAGGACCTATTTGACAATGCACAAAGCTGAACATTTTCTATCCGTCCTGGTACCACTAAGATGTACTGTGATCTCTGAAAAAACTATTGGTGGGACAACATGACGACGGATAGTACTGAGTATATCTAATGGTCCTTGATATCTCATGAAGCTAAAGCCAAGCGATAGATGTCCAAATTGAAGATGAAACCCTTTCCTATACCCATATGGAAATGGAATAATTTAACTCTGTACTTTTCCTGGGTATCTCAATGAAATCCAATGTAAATAATTTCATATGGGTTGTGGTGGACCAACTCACCAAGACTAATCACATTATCACTATTTGAGAAGATTTATCAAACAAACAACTTGTTAAGATATATGTGAGGTAAGTGGTGAGGCTAATTGGGGTTCCACACTCACTTGTCTCTGATCATGATCATAAGGTCACATCCAAATTCTAAAAGAGTCATCAACATTCTTAGTTAACTAAATTAAATTTCTGCATGGCATATCACCGCAAAATGGATGAACAATCTTAATGAACTATTCAGTCACTGGAAGATATGATAATATCCTGCTCTTTAGAAATCATAGGTGGATGGGATCAATGTCTCTCAATGGTTGAGTTCCCATAAAACAATAGCTTCCGCTCGAGTTTTCAGATGGCTCTATTTCAAGCCCTGTATGGAGAGCGATGTATAACACAAACCTGTTGTGATAAAATAGTTCCCAGAAAGCTACATTGATCTGATCTTGTACAAGAGATGAAAAAATGGTTCAATACATCTATCTATATAACAAAGCATTACAAAGTCTGAAAATATTATTTTTTGACAACTTTTGAAGGGACATGGAATAGATGTTGGAGTTAAATTCTTCCTTTCAATATCACTATGGAAGAGAGTTCGTTAGTTTTGGATGAAAGGGATGTTATGCCCATTGTACATTGGCCTCTTTGATATCCATGACCACATAGGAGTTATTTTCTTTCATCTCTCACTTCCACTGAATATGGATAAAATTCATTATATGTTTCACATACCACTCCTAAAAAAGTACATTTCAGATCCCTCACAAGTACTAAACTTTGAGGTGCTACAAATGGAAGATGATTTCTCCTATGAGGAGAAACCAGTAATGATTCTAGATCAAGGAGATAAGGTTCTAAGTTACAAGACAACCCACTTTGTTGATTTTTCATGGGGGAACCACAATTATCAAGAAGAAACAAGGGAACTCGGGTATGTGATGATAGAGAAGTACACTCACTTTTATATGTAAAATGAAATTTTGAGGGAAAAATTCCTAAAGGGCGGAAGAATGTAATGACAATAACATTTATCAATGTAATTTCTCAATTCATATAGTAATTTCATATTGTATAATAATTAAAATCAAATTAGGAAACAAAATGGAACATCATGCTTAAATGAACTACTAAATGTTTTGTCACCATTAAACATTATTTTTCCACTTATGTGATTTGAATTTAAAAAATCTAGCATACATGATTTTCATTAGCAAGATCTTGGAAGTCCAATAGGACAAACATAATTTTTGGTTACAAGTAACATATCCTTGTTACTAGTAATTTTACCCTTGTGATGAGTAATATGACCCATATGAATAGTAAATCGACCACGTGAATAGAAACCATTCCAATGATAGTATAAATAAAATATATCCATTATATAATTTAATATATGATATAAATATATTATAGTGTTGGTATTTATTTATGTTATGAATATATAATGAATAATTTATAATTTCAATGCATATTTATTTTCATAAAATGTATTCATTAACTATTATTTTCGTGTCTAATGAATATATGATAATTTTATGATAGCTTTCTTAATTTTATAATGTTTTAGAAATGATGTTTTAATATTAAATTTTTTTAAGTAAAATTTGATTTTAATAAAAATTATATTTCGCGGAATTATAAAATTATATTCATAAAATGGTGTTTATTTATTAATTCTACACATCTAAAAACTGGTTAGTGTGAATTTTTGATATATTTCTATAATGCCTGATTTTTTACAGAATTCTAAAATATGGTAATTTATAGTTTTAATAAATTATATTATAAATATACAATTCCTGACATCATGAGTTATAATCTAGAACTAAAATGAAATATTTACATTATGTATTCATGGAATTAAATTTTTTTTCCTTTCTTGAGGGAAATTAATAAACTAATGACATAAATATTGAGAAAACACTCCACCTATCCACTATAAATACCACCCCTAACAACCTAACTTTTTCATACATCTTAAAAAGAAAACCCTTTCTTGAATCTTCCAAAAAATTAACCCTATACCCTCTACCATGTCCATGATATCTTAATCTCATCAAAAAACCAATTATATGTTCTTAGAGGAGGATCTTAATAGGATAATTCATGAGGCAATTATGCCCTCTCTTTTCATTCAAATTCCTCTAAAATTTCCTTTCATTGCTTATATTTTCCTCATATTATATTATTGAAATGACATGATAATTATATTATGATTTATATACTCGTATAATATCATGTTAGTGGAAAATTATTCATTAAACTCTTATCTATGTCTCATTTATTTTTAAAAATGAAATTATTGCTCTTGATGTGTCGATTTACCATCATCATGGTCGATGAACCTTCATATTCTTTCAAAAAATTAAAGAATATCAATAAACCATTTAATTGTTAAAAAAATTGTAATATTTATGTTTAAACGCCATTTGTGTTCTATAAAATACTTTTATTCAAATTAAAAAAATGATAAAACAAATCCTGTTCATTATGATCAAAAAACTGCCAAAATCAACCTGGATGATAATCATTATATTTTATCAAATGATTCATCCTCTTGGATAATAACCATGTTAATTATAATATCATTTAATCTACTGGAAAATTAATAATAACATTTAATTGAAATTATTCTTTTTTATCCATGTTCTACACGAACTTCCATTCATGTGTACTAGTGAACCATTCATGAAAACTATGAAAATGAACAATACCAAACAATGAATTTAATCTATATAACTCATCTGAAGGGGAATAAAATTACATAATAAAATTATAATGAATAACTAACATTTATTAAAAATTATTTATGTGTTAATTAGTGAATTTAATGTAATTATATGAGAAATTAATGTGATTAAAGCATTCGGACTGAAGGTAAGGAGAACTCTCAAACACAACTTTCTTTTTGTAGGGTTTCCCTTTTCACTACATTTTTTGTATGGTTATTCCTTAAAAATTATTTCTTCGTCATTATAAAAAATTTTCTGGTATATACATGTATTCAAATAGATTTTATGTCAAACATAATTTTTTCTAAAAGAAAACTTCTTTCAAAAAACACACATTTTCCTTCTCACTCCAGGTTAGTGGGTTTAATATCAAGTTTGGTAGTCCTTACATCAATTCAGAACCCAATTATTATGACTGTATACTTAATGAGGTTATTCACATTCAATTCCATGGGTTGATTTATCTTCATTAATGACTAACGTTCTATGTAGAATGAAATATAATGTTAAAGTTATGATGTGACAGGTGAGCCCAGAATTATATAGGTCCACAATGCTTTGGGTAATGTGAACAACCTCATGAGTAAAATGAAATATTCATGATCATGATGCTATCATTGTTCACAAATATGTGTGGTGGTATACCACTAAGACATGATGTTTTATTTTATGCATTTCCATATTTCATGTCTTTTCTTAATGTTTCATCTCAGGATTATGATCATTTGCATATTTTATGAAGATAATGATTATAATTAACCCATGTTATACTGTTTCTTCTCTTAATCTATCATCTTATTGGACTTTCATATCTCCCAATTTTGATCAATATCTTGAGGTGAATACATTTACTAGGAAAAAATCAAGGTCCCATAAAACCCTAAATATGAATTAATTAAATAATTGTTTTTTGTTTTATATTGAAAATTATATGTACGGTCTAGGCTTTCCCAAGACACTAATCATTTGAATCCTCTTTGTGTAACATTTTTATGTTATTCATCATTAAAATTATGTAAAAGTAATTTTATAAAATTAGGGTGTCTATATTATCGTTTGGATATATAATGATAAAACCATAGTAAAAATCCATTTCATTAACCTAAGTATATGTTAATAACATATATTATGGTAAGGAATAAGTTAGGTGGTTTTAAAAAAATTATAACTATTGATCAAAATATTATTAATTTGTTTAAGTTAATGGCTATAACCTATTGTGATCATGTAAATATTGAATAGGTCAAGAAATGCAATGATTGTCCCCCAAAAAATTAAATTCTTGGAGAGATAGAATGAGAAATATTGTTGACATGATCACACATCTTTCTAAAGATATAAATCATGATGGAATACAAACTGATCAAATATGGGAAAATATTTCCTTTAATAACTTTGTGAGGAAACATTCACCAAATTTCACATGGTCATCCAATTCATTAGTGGCTGAGGAATGGACTAGTAGCACTAAAATGTAATTTTCTATTGTCTAATGTCTACAAAAATAGAATGACATTTTGTTTGTGTATTATTTAGAAGGTCAAGAAGACCAGTGGTAGACTCTAATCAAGGATACGAGATTGAAATATAAAATTAAATCAATGTATTTAGATAATTTTAAGAACATATAATTCAATAAATAAATTCTTCTTAGTCACTATATAAAGATTGATGAGGAGGTTATTGAGTTTAATAAAAATAATGGTGAATCTGTTGGTACCCTTGAAACCAATTTTACAAAACATGTGAGGTATTACTCCAGAATTATCATCAAACCAAAATATAATATTCATATATTATTCAGATTAATAATTATAAGTCTCTAAATGGTGTTATCCTTATGTGTATTTAGAATCTATGAAGAAATTATCCGATGTTCCATTAAGGTGTAAATGGAGGATGGAGTTATACATAAATAACATTGTTATGATAAGAATAGTATTATGAAATTCATAAGGAAGTAAAATAACCATGGAGAAAAGTGACAAGATTTCCATTATTATCAATCTGTGGAATGAATCATGTAAGAAATTATCTTAAGTGGACCAGAAAATGTTATAATTTCGGTATGTACTGAAATCAAGCATTGGACCTCTTAAGTGGTGGATAAACGTTATATAATGTTTTTAATAGAGATAGACACCAATAAAATACACCACCAAAACATTAGTTAATAAAGTTTATGTATAAGGGTAATTATGCTAACATTACCCAAATCAAAAGGATAACAATGATTATCAATTTTATAAACCTAATTTTATTAGGGAAAAAAGAAAAATATCATGTGCATAATATTTTGATGGGGGAAACATTTTGAGGTGGTGAATGTTACACATGCCATTCACTTTAGAGCTTCGAATGAATTATTTTCCTGTAGATCTACCCATTCATTTATACCTAATAAATTTCATATGGGTATAAATATGTCACCACATATATTAGATATTGAATTACAAGAAATAACCATAATTTTATAACGACCAAATCATATGTCTATGCTTCCTCTTTAGTTGGAGTTTTTTGGAATGTGCTTCCAAAAAATCTTGATATTATCTATATTTTCAAATTTGATGTTATCTTAGACATTTACTAGATTAAATTAGATAATTCTCACATCAATTACCAATTAATGTCATTTTTGAATGTCCAAATGATCATATGATCCACTGGTAGTGCGACTATTGATATGAACATCCAATTTTAATCCCATTGTTTGTAAGGGTCATGATTAATTTTTATAAGGTGTGTTTACTCCACATAGGTAAATTGATAATAAAAATAAATGATATGGATAATTTTTGGGACTCTTTGATGTATTTTTATGAGTGTTTTCTTGTATTTCAATGAATACTTCAGTTTACTTCTAAATATAACTCAGACCTAGTGACTCACCTATTTTGAATACTCCTGATAAAATGGCCACGATTATGTTTCAAGAATTAAAGAATAATGTATACGGGAATAATGAAAATGGATTCATTTGGAAATGTGTGTCACCTTGGGGTTCACATAATCATACAATTAAAAAAGAAAGATATATCAATGGGAATATTCATTGATTATCAAGAGATAAAAAATTTATAAATTAAGAACAAGTAAACTATTTCATTTATTTTTATCTTTTTGACCATCAACATGGTGATAAATATATTTCATTGATTGACATAAATTCTAGGAATCATCAGTTGACGTTCAAGAAGGAGTATATACCCTAGATGGAATCTCATATTCATTATGTATAGTATTAGTGTAATTCATGCCTCTATGTATTAATAAATCCCATTAGATATAAATGGATTCAATTTATTGTGTCTTTAGACATTAACATTATATGTTTCTAGTAGTCATTACAGATTATATTCTTATATACTCAAAGGTAAATGAAGAGAATGAAGGCCATATGATAATTTTACTAGAGAAACGAAGTAATGGGAAACAATATACCGAATTTAAAAAGATTGAATATGTGGAAGAAATATGATTCATATTTTGGTCACATAATCATCAGAGATGGTATATCTATGCACCTATATAATATGGATGTTATTGAATGTTTGAATAGACCAACAACGATGTGTGAGATCTGAAGTTTCCTTGGTTTTAATTGATATATGGAGAAAATTGTGGATAATTTCTCATGAATATAAAATCAACAATACATGTTATCTTTTAATGGTTCCTGGTTCCATTGAAAAATGATTGTGTTGAAAAAATAAAAAATAATAAGTAATGTTAGTCAGTACCCATTTCCATAAATTAACATATATTGGAGTATTGTATGTAATCTTTAGGGGTGCATCTAAGAAAACATTAGAATTATTTTTCATGAAAATGTTATTTTTATACGTAATGCCTCACAAGAATTAATGATTCACCAGTAAAATTATCTAACTCATGATTTGTAGTTAACCAAGGTAATTTTTTCATTATATATATGAACTGATTTAATTACGAAGAAAAGTGTTATATATATGGATTAGAAAATGATAATTTATAAATTAACACCCAATGATATAAACAAGTACCAGAAATGATGGTTGGAGTTGATAAATTATAATGACTGCTCAATACATTTCTATCCTAGAAAAGAAAACTATGTGGCTGATGATTTCAGTCACAATGATAATGCCATATTATACATGATTAGAATCATAAAAGATCATATATTTCTGGATTTATAAGGGATGGATTATGAAATTTTGAAGGAAGATGAAAAATTATATATTTATCAATTTAATGTAATATTACCTATCCAAATGATTCGTAATGAAGGAAATAATGACGATATATATTGATAAAATAATGTTTGAAATGTTCTTAATTTTAACATTGATAATAATAGAATAATAAGGATCTACAACTGTGTATGTGTTCCGTAAATACCGTATTTAAAGAATGATAGGTTATAGGAAGTTGAAATATCTTCATTCTCTTTTCTATAAGGAATTTAAAATATAGTTATGTGTTTTAAAGGACTCTTCTGGTGAGATTGCATGATTAGAGATATCACATAGATTTTATCCTGATAATTGGTATGAAAACAAGGTAAAGAAGAAAGACAAAGGTCTGAGGGGACTTTGAATAAATTATACATAGCATAATTGAAATTGTATAATATCACCATGGAATTTTTCACTAGATTCCCCAAAAAAATCTAATAGGAATAATGATATATTGATGGCTGTCAATCAAATATCTATTCTATGACACTTCATCTCTATCCAAGAGTACTTAATACTTGATCATGTTGTATAGAGATACTTTAAATAAGTGGTAACATTTTACATATTATGAAATTCGATAATATTATATTTGGATATGATGATTTCCTCAACATTATGGATATTTCTTCAAAAAAATTGTGATATAGTGTTGTGTCTCATCAATCCATATCATCCTCGTTCAGATGATTACTCTAAAAGAATAATTCAACCCCACGATGGTATGTTGATATTGTGTTACATGGACTTAAATGGTATTTGGTATCAATAGCTACCTCTAGCTTGGTTTTATTTAAAATAATATTTATCACTCACGAATTTAGATGGATCCTTATGAATCCATCTTTTGAAATAAATATATATCCTCTGGGAATAATGCTGGAGAATTAGATCTATTGGGAATTGATATAGATGATGTAATGGAAGAGATGATTAGAGCCATTCAATAACACCTCATGGCCGCTCTTGTATTGGTAGAATTGTTATGTTGCTAAGATTTGTAATGATCGTGAATTTGTTGTTGGTTATAAGGTCTTTCAATGAATCTCCCCCTAGAATAAGGTTAATAGATCTTGAATAAAAGGGATTTTATGTATGATTGATATTTAACTATTTGATATCCTTGATCAATTAGATATGTTCTATTATCAAGTGGAACAAAAACCAAATATTTCTCAAGTCAATGATGTGTTCTATCCATCTATATTAAGGAAGTACATATTGGGCCCTTCACATATATTGAATTCAAATTTTATTTCACTATAATAATATATTTGTTACAAGGAACAACTAGTGGAGATTCTGAATCACAAAGAGACATCACTAAAAAATATATCACTATCCTGATTAATGTTTTTTTGTGAATCCACATATTTTTTGAATATATATTGGAATATGAAGATATAATGAGTTAGAAGTATCCTTAATTGATTGAATTTTTGTGACTAATATTTTGGGAGAAATTATTTTTAAAGTGGGGGTAGAATATAACAACCTGAGTTTTTATGAATATTATTTTTAAAAAATATTAATTTCATTGTTGTCTTTCCTTATACACAACACCATGTTATGATTTCATTACATGAGACACTAGATTTAATTTTTTTTATATACAACACTAAGAATCTACAATAAAAACTATTTTTATGTTAATTTTTTAAATAGGACCATTATAATAAATCTATTATATGTAGTCATATTAATATTAAATAAATAATTATCATATATTAATTATAATGGGTATCTCTATTGAAAAAATGTGTATGGGGATATATATAATTTTTTGTGAAGATCTTATATTTATTTAAAATATTATTTTCTCAATAGATTTTTTTGTTTTATACATCGGTAAAAAATAATGTAAATATTTTGAGACTAAAAAATAAATTTAATGAGATAATATAGCCTCAATTTTTCAATTAATAATTTCAAATTTATATTATGGTGATTTATTTTTTGATATTAATGAAATAAACCATTTTTATCAATAGTGATTAATACAACCTTTTAATAGAAAATAGAATTTTATTCATATTTAAATATAAAATAGAATTATATTTTAACATATTTTTAAAGTATAATTATATACACTCTTAATTAATTAATATAAGTTTTGTAAATGTTTTCAATTTCATATAGAAATTGTAAATAAAATGTTTGTAATGTTTGGAACTTTCTCCCCTTAAAAACCAACATTCATGACATGTTTATAGAATTAATATTCAATTAATATTTTCTATTTTTGGGAATTGAATTTGGATAAATGGATTAAGTATTTAGAATCATAATAAATTATATTATATAATATGTTAAAATTATTTTTATCACAATTATTATTGAAAACAGTTAAAATTAATTATCATCATTACAAATAAAAAAATTTATTTCATATTACATGTTTTGTATTAAAATTAGTTATAAAAAGTTGTATAAATTTTATTTAAATAATTTGAAATGATATATATAATAATTTTGACTAGATTATCAAATTATTACCTTTAAATAATAATCAAAATGGATAAATTACCATGGTAAATAAAATGATACAATTTAACTTGATAAATCTATACATATTAAATTGATTTATGTTGAGAAATAAGGAATTATGTGAAAAATATTTATTTGGTCTGTTGTAGGTATTTTAATAAATATTATTTAATCCCCTCCATTGTTTTTCAATTTTATAGTCATATGAGTAAAGAGAATCTTCCATATAGTGATTTCATTTTTGTGTTTATGTGAATGTTACTCCTCCTCAATTGTTAGTGGGGATTCAGTATCCCAACATATTTACAATTCGAAATTCATTTCTCTCAACCATAGAACTAAATATCACTTAAAAATTAAATACATTCAAAACCTATTCCTTTATTTGGGAATAAATCTAACCAAGGACGTCTTTTGTAAAAACCAAATGGAGATACCTGAAGAAGAGGAAACATTCATCGACAAACATTTCTTATCTACCTAAAAAATTAATTATATTATATCATTCTTATATAATAAACTCAGAATAATAAATATAGTTATATATTGGTATCTTAGGGGCCTTCCATACATTCAAACACACATCCTTCAAATCAGCTTTGAAATCATCATTTATGTGAATGACAAACTGTCACCTCACGAACTGATGTCATTCATTTTTCCATTTAAATTATTCATGGTTTGTAATAATGGCGAAAAGAATATAAATATATGATATTTATTGGGAATTAAAAATTCGTGGAATATTATAATACAATTTACATCATGATTACCATTATTTAAAGAATATGGTAACATCGTTCATGTGCACAGTAGACTACCACCTCACGAAGCGATGTTATTCATTCATGATTCCTATAGAGTGTATTAATAATGGCATTAATTTAATTCTTATATATATAACTCCAAAATGATATTTTACTTATAATATATATGCATATATCATTTATATATAATTCTTTCTATAGAATAAAAATATTGAAACAACATTCACATGTACATACGGACTACCATATCCACGAATGGTGGATTTCATTTCCTACAAATAATTATTATTGATTACTATAAATATATATATTAAGAATATATATGATATTAATATCATGGTTATAATTCTATATATTATTATATAATAATATATGAATGAGTATTAGGAATCACAAGTAAAGGCATGTATGAAAAACAAAGTGATTGTTATCTAAAACAAAATTAGAACAAAGAATCACTAATAAATGGTTAATATAAATTTATATGTAATCAATACATGGTATTATATACATGAATCATTTTCGAGATATATGTGTAATAAAATTATATTTATTATATAATATCATTTAATGAGTATATCATGATTTAATACTTTAGGTATGGGATTAACGTCTGACATTTTTTTATGACACAGAATCTATATTCACCACAAATTTCTTGTATGTGGTGTGTATACGTCACATAGAGGTATTATAAAATTCATATACTAAGAGTTATTTTTATTTATATATCAATTTCATCAACTACCATTCATGGGGATTTGGATTAAAATTCTACCAACACGGTAAGGGTGTTTTGTCTCAATATTACTTCATTGCAACGTAAAATATGTTATGAACCTATACTATTTCATGAGAGGTATATAAAACTCCTTAAACATGTAATATAATAAATTTATTAATTCTAATGATATTTTATGTTCCATTTTATTTATTCCTTCATGTGAGTTAGGATTCAATGATACCAATACAGAAAGAGATTATTGTTACAATCTCACAGCAGGTAGGGATTATTTAGGATTATGCTTCTACTAATAAAATATAATGAAACATCTCGAAATAGTTATAATGAAATGTAGTCTCTTATTTCAATTCATGATATCATAATTTAATGGTACCATTATTCCAATCATTGGTACTTATGAAAATTAAGAAATTGTTTTTTAAAAAATACCAATTTATTTATCGATTCAATTGAAAAAAAATTCATTCTAAACAATGTTTAAAAAAAATTTAATTGTTGATAAAATTTTAAAAATTATTTTTAATTAATCATTTGTCATTTTTTATTTTTTTAAAATAATTTATAATGGAATATTCATTTTTTCTATTTGGGCACTTATCTTAACCCTCTATAATGTAAAAGTAATGTTTTTACATGTATGACATGTACATAATAACTCACAATCATTAATGTCATTTCATTGAAACAACCACTGAAATTATAAAATTTAAAATTTAAGGGTCGTTTTTTTCTAATATTTATGGAATTCATTATTTTTGAAATGGTTTTAATATATATATTTTTTAAATATTCATTAAATGATAAAATCAGTTTTTCAATGTATAATGAATTTATTCATAATGACTCGATTTATATAATATTTGAAAATTATTTTCCATATAATGTGAAATTATTTTCAAATATTCACTCTTTATTTAGCATATGATCTAATAGTACCATTCATAACATTTGTCTGAATGGTTATTTTTTTGATTACATGTTGTTTATGGAATCTGTTTTTATTAAATAAGTTATATGTTTACGAATCATGGATATTTCACTAGGTATGAAATGATTAAATTATTATAAAACCTATCACATAAAAATAGGTTAATATATGATTTAATTTTTATGATACTCACTTTGTTTCATGGGTCAGGATATGATGAATGTTTATTATCTTGTATAACACGTATGTATGATTAAATTTGGTGATGTGTTGGACCCATATTTCCCTCCAATGAATTGTGTAAATATTTATTTCTCATGAGAAAAATGTGGATGGAATGGAGGGTGAACCCACTTTAGTAAGGTACATTCTCCTACAATATGGTATTGGTAGGGAACATTGACTACTAAAATGGTTTTGGGAGTGACCCCATTCCACTAATATTGGCTTATCAATGAACATTGAATACAATGGAAATAATTTTATAAGTTTTTCTTGGAACATTAAATTATATTAAACCTATTGATTCTCATGTTTATTCTAATATTTTATTCATTTTTGAGTCATGTATTTTGATGTACCAATATTTTTGCCAGGATTCACCTTTTGTAAGAACCTAGGTTTTTCGAACTATAGTTTTCAGTAGAAATTTGAATTTTTTTATAATGCTCATGGGGGGTAAAATTTTATTTTACCCTATAAGATAACCTCATATGATTTTTTGACGACTCCATTTGTCTCAAAATTTGGTGTTTAACCTTGGATAGGTGTTTGGATGAAATTTGAGCCGTCTGAATTTGGGTAGAATAATTAATATCTAGTATTTAATAAATAAAATATTAAATTTACTATGCATGTTTTTTCAACCATATCTCATGAATGTAGTATTGGATTGATATTCCTCCCCTCCATTGAGTTTGTAATGGGGATTTTATCCAAAGAGATAGATAAGCATGAGTTGGTCATTGGGGATAGCCCGAGCCCCGTTTTAGTTTTCATTTTTCCTATTGCCTTTTTATTCTTTTCTATTACGTCATCTTATATCCTCATACTTTTCACACATCCTTCATGTGAAACTCCTACATTGATGTTAGTATGAGGGATAAATGGGAAGGGAGAAAGGGAGATAGATTGAGAGGGAAGGGAAGAGAGGTATTGTTTTGGAGCACTCAACACATTGGTTTGACGTGTGGCACTCATGGACGATGGGATCAAGCGAAGCAACATAGATTTCTACCCAATGTTAATCCATTTTATTTTTTTACAGATAATCCAATTTAAATTAATCGTTTCATGATTTTAAAGGTTTATTTTTCTTGTATACCTCCCCTAGTGGCCTGATTAATGTATTTGTGGGTTTAAATGGTGTTTTTGGGTGTTCTGGATTATTTCTTGTTTGAGAATACCTGATAACATGGCATGTTGATTAGGGTGAAAAACCATGCGTTCTCTTTATTCGAGGAAGATTATTTCTAGGGAGTACTCGACTTGTATTATTTAACATGATGTGTATTGGTACTCGGCCGTGTAGATGTGTACCTGGGAAAGGCTACACGTGTATGTGTACATGGTCGTGTTGCATAAATAGTCAGACCCCATGTGGGTAGAACGTTGTGTAAAGGTACTTGGATTGGACACATAGTAGTCCAAGCTAGTTTATAGATATGAGAATGTACCACATTTTGGGTCCACATTGTGTATCAGTTCCACACACAATATACCCATGGATTTTCATTCCCTTGTCTATTAGAGTACACACCTAATTGCTACGTTAGGAGTACACGTCGTGTGCCAAGTGTGACATGTCATGTATTTCCCCTTTTTAACCCTTTGAAGGGATTTCAGGCCATTTGCGTCGATGTCAGAATTTCACCTGAGAATAATCAATTCAGAGTAGTTTTCTTCATAGATCTCAATGGTGATACCCGTGGAGCATTTTGAGGAATCCTACTGGGTGATTTGGGGATTCTATTTAAATAGATTGGTTCTTCCTCTAGTTATCATGTTTAGTTGCCACCTATGATTGAGAATTGGGATTGATGATAGGTGGGGTGTTTAGACAAACCTAGATGAAATATATATCTATGATAAGATATGAAAAACCACTTGTGACCTATGATTTTGAGGATGAAACCTTGTGAGGTGAGCCCTTTTGGCCTATGAGTCTATGAGACTGGATGCTTCTATGGATTCAATAATGGATGATTTTTCTTATGTTTCGATCTTGGGAGTTCTTTTATAGTATCCCATTATCTGTGTATTCTTTAGAGCATCCATGTTGTAGGATGCCTCCACTTGTGAGTTTAACTAGGGGATCCCACATTTGATCCCTCCTAGTGTTGGACTCGGGGGAAACACTGGGTTCTTATTTCATGGACAACCCTGAGTTTTACATCAAGTTTGGTTAGAGATGGTGTTCTAATGTCACCAAATACCAATGTTAAACTTGTGCATCCATGGGGGTGTGGGTGGAGATTAGGTTTGGGATTTATATCCACCCTCACATGTTTTTTATATATAACATGGTTTTTTTGATTCAACTATGTTTACCTGGGGAAATTTTTGGTTAGTGGCTATTGAACCAGATGAGAGGTGTCATTATCAATTTTTTTGGATTCCTAGACAACTCTCATGGGATCATGACTCTCAACCATAGTTCTCTAATGTTTTACTAGAACCTAGAGGCAGAACTTAGGACCTGGCTATTGCACCTTAAGTGTTTTCTTATATTCCATGGGCGATATATGGATTCCCCAATATAGGAATTATTTTGATGGACTCATTGGATTGTGATATGCGGTGGGATGATTACGCTCTCCTCATCCTGTGATGATTGCGTCGGTATACCCATTTCTTTTGATGGAATGTGTAATGGTTTACATGAGTGGGAATACTCATATGTGATTCTTGATGTGTTTGATACATTCCATAAAGTGCTCTCCATGGATCTATAATCCGGTTGTGTATGACTTAGGATGAGTATACTCCTTGGGTATTGATTTTTTGGGATGCCATGGGCCTTTATACATCTTGGGTATGGTCTTTGGTGATCACGTAGGACATGTGTTATTGACATGATCCTAGGCCCTAAAATAGTTCGTAGTCTAAGTTTCCACTAGGATGCCTATGGGACTCGATGTGGATGCCTTGGAATAGTTACTAAGATCTACCCCTTTGTGTTCTACACTTTTCATGGGGAGGCATTGGAATAGTTACATGGATCCAACCCTTCAGGTTCTGACACTTTTGGTCATACGACATGGTTGTGGTGGTTGTGATCTTTATCGGATTGGCTATCGGTATAAGGTATCCTTGTTGGTAACTGGAGGAGAGTATGGGTGAGCCTGGTAAGGATGAGTATCCCTTGTGGTGACATAGCTAACTCAAGGACTTTTCTAGTGGTTGTCGTATAAGGAATATTTTGATTGGGTGTGTGGACCGGAGATTGACTTGATGATACATGGCTAGAGTGGCACGACATCCAACTCAATTCCCTTGCATGATATGTTCTGGTGAACAAGGTTACGTAACCTAGGATTTACTACTGATGTGGTTTCTTGTTTTTTGGTTTCACATATTTGTGAATATTCATATTTATGAATATATGAATGGGTATGGGAATATAAACTTGTATGTATATAGATATGAACAACCATGGTGGAACCTTCCCAATTGACTAGGATTATGGACCTAAGGGTCAACTATGGTTGCACATTTGGCTTATTTATTTTTTAGTTGTTCTTTAGCTACGTTGGGCGTTTTACTTTTGCACAATCTTTTTGTAGCACAATTATATATTTCTTATTAGGATGGCATACTGAGATCCGTTCTCACCCCTACACATTCACCTCCAAGAATCTATATACCATATATATGCTTTTTAGGTTTTATAATGTTTTGGATAGTAGAGAGGGTTCAGTCCCAATGTTTCATGACTGAGGGTAGCAGCTCGAGTGTTTCTACTGATTGGGATGGTGCAATTCAAATGTTTTAGACTGGGTATGTGGTTTAGCATTGTGTTAGTAGTAGATCCCTAAACTTTTAAATTCATTTTCTTTTGTACAATTGAATATGTGTGTTCGACCTAGTGGGTGATCAGTGTTTTATTGTAAGGAATTGTTTTTTGTCATTTAAAATATTTTCATTTATTAATACAACATGTTGTATTTCAGTTGTTTACTGCTTCCACACTATGTTTACATTACTACTGTGTATTATAAATATCTATTTTTTGTTGTTTACTACTCTTATATGAGGTAATATTCTCTATAAAATCACACTGTAGGCCCTCCCTTCTAATAAAAAAGAACTGGCATACAAGGAGGCACACTTGAATCCTTGTAACTCACCCGCTCGAAGTGTCGGTTTAATTGAATCCATGATGGGACATTACAAAGTGGTATTAGTGGTGTTCTATTCATGGACATCGCTATTTGGGTTATGTTATATAAGAGTAAAAGCAATGTGTTGGAACCTATGATGCATATAAAACTGGTGCGTTGAGAACACTTTCTCTACTAAGAAGTCCTGGTTTCCATGGTTTTTGGGATTTTTATTCTGATATGTGATGTTATAGTTTTATATGATTTCGGAATGAGTGATGTAGACGTTTTATGGTTGTTATTATTTACCTTGGATTTATGGATCATTTCCATTGGTAAGGAGAATGGGATGGATTTTGACTCTTCGCCAGTAGAGTCAAGAGGCATCTCATGCATCAAATTCGGCACATAAGATTCACATAATATAGACATACATGTGTGCGATTTTACTAATGACTAATGTTTTTGGTCAAGCATATATTTCACATTGATGACTGGTTATGTGGATATATAATGAGTCATTAGTGTTGTGAGGATTGTGACATAGCCCTCTTGTATAAGAGGTGTAGTGACATAGTAGGTCAATACAGAATTTGATTTCATTTTTTGAACACCTTGTAGGGTTTTGATTCTCTGTTGTGTGGTTATATAGTCAGATCACTGAGTACAATTCTTCTAGATACTAAAACATTTCTTTTGAACATGACCTCTAGGGGATATTTCCATATAAAGATATCAGATGTCTTTCAGTTCATTTCCCTTCCTACATTAGTTTTGAACTCTATGGAGCAGTTCCTTCTAAGAAACCTGTAAGAGGATCAAGACATTATAATCCTTGTTTTTAGTATTGAAACTTGTTAGTAGTTTGAACATTACGTTCCATTGAGATTTTGTATTTTTTGGTCTCATTTGTTGGACCTTGTGACTTAGTTTTGAGGATATATAGAAAAGTCTAGGTGACCAAGAGAACATTGGTTTTACTCAGTCCCTTATAGCCCGACATCAGTTTTGTTCAAGGGTAGCATATTTGGGTGGTTGGTTCATCTTTTTTATATGTCTTTTTAGGAGTTGTTGTTTTTATGATTGTTTTGAGATTGAGCCATGGTATGTTATCGAGTTTTCATTATAGCCATGTTTATTTTTTTAACTTATGTCAATGCACCTTGTCTGATTGTTCCTCGAGACTAGATTTGACCTGCAGAATTTTTTGGAACATGGCATGGTCGATGAGTTTTTTTGTTGTTGTTACAAATGTAGTAAGAGAATGGGTAGCTGCATGTGAATTTAATGACATTTACTTATAGTCATTTTTAGAATAAATCATGGCATAGGAGAGGTGTCAGTTTTTTTAGAGGAGATCTATGGGAGCTTTTGGATTATTATACTAATGTGCCATGTAGAATTACCATCTTAGCCTTACAGTGGATAACTCGCTGAAGTATGAGTCGGGTGGTAAAGATACACACTGGTAATGCTTGATATTATTTGAATCTATCTCGGTGATTGGTCTGGTGCAAGAATATGACCGATGTTTTCAAGGCTTATTGTGGGCAAGGATCCTAGTAGTTGTGCTAGATTGTCCATCTATAGTAGAGGGGGAATCATGAAATGACAGTTTACCATGAGACGGTTGACCTATGGATCAGTTCTACTCATAAAATGATTGGATTAAGAGCATGGATTGGATATATCTATATATGACTTGGTGGAATCATAGTGTACTCCTATTATAGAAGATCACGAGCTTTCACGATTCATCGTGAGTTTGTTGAAAGAGATTTTACCCTACAATGAAATCCATTTTATTTCTAAATGTTCTTTGTTGTCTATTAAGGGAACCTATTGAGGTTGTGCTTGAGGAGGGGTGTATGATTAGCCATATTTTTGGGAGTAAAACATTATCCATTTGATGGTGGTATCCCCCATTTTCCTTTGAACATCGGCATCTTCCATATGTCATTGGGATTTGAATTTTTTATGTTGACATTAAGGGTATTTTTTTCTGGGGAGTCCCATGTATGCCGTAGTTAAAAGTCTTCAATGTAGAAGATAGTTTTTGATGCTCTGAGTCTTGTTGTTTGGTAGACTAGATAGATTGGCTTTGGAAATGCTGATGCTGAGAGCATGACTACTATTTTTTCACCATGATTATCATTGAAGAGATGGTTTGTGTTGTGGAGTTTGTAAGAAACCGTTTTTTTCATTCTGCATTTTTGAGTAGAACTTTTATTTCATTCTATCAGATTGTCATGGAAGGTAAAATAGAATTTTCCCTTATTAAAATGACGTCAGATAATTTTTTCGACTACACTGTTGGTACTTGAGTATGTTTTTTACCCTTGGATAAGATTTTTATTGAAATCCACACCAACTGAATATTGGTAGAATAATAAATATTTCAAATTTAATAAAATAAATATTAAATTCTTTATTTAGGTTTCATAAAAATTATATTTTGAAAAAAATTTCAGAATGATATTATGTATTCTCCATTGTTCTTGGTATGGGGAGTTCATCCAAGGCGTGGCATAAATTAGAGAAGGGAATCAGGGCCACTTGGTCCCCTCATTCCTTTTTTCTTTTTCATTTCTTCTTTTGAATACTTTTATTTTACTTCCTTTTCGTTCCTCCTTCTTGAATAACATTCCTCTTATGTACATTCTCCTAAGAAACACATCCAAGGGAGAAAGGGGAGGGATCAAAGAGAGAGAGATATATATATATATGAAAGAGAAGAGATGTACCATCATGGAGCTGTTGATGCACTAGTCCGACGTGTGACACCTCTGTATAGTGCGATCAAGTGATGCTTTGGAAGTTTCTTCCCCAAGGTAGCCCTATATATGTTTTTACCACAAAATCCCATTAAATTCATCATTTCATGTTTTTAAACTTTTATTTTTCCAATATGTGTACCATATTGTCATAATTTGTTGACAAGACATATAATACCAATTTTAACCCTATTGAGGGGTTTCCATGACTTTTTTCCCTAAATCAGAATTGATGTTGAGATTAGTACTTTTTTAGTAGTTTTCTACAAATGTTTCAATGATGAAAACTATGGAGCCTTTTGAGGAATTCTAGTGGGTGTTTTGGGGCTTCTATTTAAATGGAGAGGTTCATCCCCGAGTTAACAAATTTATTTATCACCATAGAGTGAGACATGGTGTGGATGAATGGTAGGGTATTCATACTAATGTAGATGAGATTTGATATGATATGAGATATAAGCTATCTCATATGACCTATGATTTGGAAGATGTTTCCATTGTGAGATGTTTCCTTCCAGCCTATGAGGCTTTAAGGCTAAATTCGATTTGGATCCCCTGAGGGATGACTATTCTTATGTGAAGATCTTGGTAGTTTTATAATAGGATCCCTTTACCCATGTATCATTTGAAGGATCCCTATTATAGGATTCCTCCTCTTATGAGTTTAGTAAAAAGATCTCAGGTATGATGCCTCCTATGTTTTGGCTTGAGGAACATTGCAGGATCCCATATTTTGGATGTCCCTAATATTTACGTTGTTTTTCGGTATAAATGGTGTTTGGATGTCAACTAGAACCCATGTCAAACTAATGATCCTATGGGATTGTGGCTGGAATGTTGGGTTGGGTCTTCATTCCACCTTCACTAATTTGTTTATATATGATTGAGTTGTTCTAATTCCTCATTGTTTACCATTGGTTTATCTAGGTTGGTGGCTATTGATCCTTACTCGAGGCATCTTTCTTTCTTGTTGGGATGCCCAGATGTGCTCTCCTATGATCCAAATTCTATGACATGATTCTCCAATGTATTAATAGTACCCAAAGGTGGATCTTAGGACTTGGTTTTTGACCCTTATGGTTTTTCTCATACACAACGAGTGATACATCAATTCCATAATGAAGGAATGCCTTGGATGGACTCATTGGCTTGTGATATATAGTGGGGAATATTTCACATTCCTTGGACTATGAAGACTGGGTATGTATAATTATGTCTTTTTATAGAATGTGAAATGGTTTACAAAAGTTGATATACTCATGTGTGATGCTTGATTGGTTTAATAGATTCCATGTACTTCTCTCCATGGAAATGGAATGTGGAATTTTTTTCCTTGGGTTGAGTGTGCTCCATGGGTCCTGATTCCATGGGATTCCAGGGGACTTGTTACCTTGTTGATCCGACATTCTTGGGTTCACGTAGGATTTCTATTATTGAAATGATCTTAGGACCCCATCCATTTCCTAGACTGTGATTCCAATAGGATGCCCATGAGACTCGATGTGGATGCCTTGGATGAGTTCCTCGGATCCGGCCCATTGTGGTCTACAGTTTTTATGAGGATTCCTTAGCTGAGTTCCTTGGACCTGACCCTTTGTGGTCTAACACTTGTGGTATTACAACATGGCCATTGTGGTTATAATCATTAAAAGATTGAAGGTCAATATATGGAATCCTTGTTAGTGATTATTGTTGAGTATGAGTGAGTCCAGGTAAGATGATTATCACTAGTGGTGACGTAGCTTGCTTATATAATTTTCTGGCATTCTCCGAAGAAGGTTTATATAAATTGGGAGTATAGAACCATAGATAGATTTCATGATATATGGAATGAGTGGCATGATGTTCAACTGGATTCCCTTTCATAGGATGTCTTGGCAATCCAGGTTACAAGCCTATGGATTGACTGATTATGTGGTTTCTTGTTATTTAGTTTCTCATCCCAATTAATATTCATATTTATGTATATACGTATATGTATGGGACTATACATGTAAACGTATATAGATACAGTCTCCCATGGTGGAACCTCTCCATTTGACAAGGATTATAGACCAGAGTTTCGAATGTGGTCTCATGTTTGGATTACTTCCTTTATAGTTATGCCTTAGTTAGGCTGGTCAGTTTACTTTTTTATACACTTTAACAACATAGTTACAGTTTCTTGTTAGGGGGCCTGTTGAGATTCTTTCTCACCCCTTCTTGTGCACCATGGTGTAAGTGTATACATTTTGTCTTATTTTAGGTAGAGATAGTGTTTCTTGGTGGAAAGGAAAGAGGCCCAAGGCTTCATGATTGAGAAGAGGTGCTTAAGTGGTTCTACTAATCGGGATGGTGTAGTTAGACAAGGTTTGCAGAACAGGTATGTGGTCTAGCTTAGTGTAATTACAAGAGCCTTGTACTTTTATTTTTAGTTTATTTTATGTTGTTGTATAAATATAGTCATCCAAGAAGGTGACCACTGTTATATCGTAATGCATTGTTGTTCCGAATTTTATATAATTTTCATTTAAAATTATTGAATGTTTTATTTTAGTTGTTTACTTCTTCCATAGTCTTTTTACTTTACCATTTTGTATGATAATTCCCTATTTCCACTATTTTATACTTTGATATGAGGGTATAGTCACACATTATACAACCTTAGGCCCTCAGTGCTATTTTGTAGTCTCAGGCATATGGGGTGGCACACTAGAGGCCTTGTAACCTACACGTTCAGTGCCCCAATTTAGTGGCATCTATGTCGGGACATTACATTTATGATAATTGATATGTATGGTATAATTTTCTCAATGATATTATCATGTTATCATACCATTATACTCAATATTATGTTTATAAATCCCCATATTTTACACTTAAAAACAATTTTGAATCACCCATATTTAGGTTTACATTTATTGTTTTATAAAGAGAAGCATTATGTATTATTTTTATTAGAAGGTTTCCTGTATGGTAGAATCTAGTGGGAGATAATATAGTTATTTTTTAACAAGTTATTTATATAACCATGTTCCAAAGGCGCATCACTGTTATTATCCTTTATGATGTATTTGTGTTATAAAATGAATATTAATATATTAGGATGAAATATTTATGTATGAGAATCCATGTTTTTTATAGTAACAACACACTGTACAAAATTTTAGAAATATCAAGAGATACATTCTACTTTAACACGTAGAAAATGAAATTAATAGAATATGATTAGCTTAGATTAGCAGCTAGATTAACTATATGAGATGCCAATCAATGATCATAGGTGACCATAATATGAGAACATGGCTATGAGAATTCACAATTTGTGTATGTACATAAAAATTATGATTATAAAAATAAAAAAATATATATATCATAAATCAGAAGTCATGAAATAATTATTTTTTCATATCATAGGAAATAACAAGGGAAACATGATCCAATAATCTCTAAAAAATAACTTGGGCATAAGTATGTGAACTATAATTAATTATATTAATTTATGAAATTGTGAACAATGAATAAAGTAATCATATACTAAGACAAACATGTTTTCAAAACATATCCAAATAATGTACTTGCATAAACAATTTAACAACGCTACCAACAATAATTTCCACACACTAATATATAAATATAGGCATCTAAACTCATGTTCATGATAAATCATGTGAATATAACTACCCATGATCATCCCCATGTGAAAAATGTTAATTAAGATATCCGAAATCATGTTAATTAAACAATATTTGAATATAGATATTTTAAATTATGACTTCACACAAACATGTGAACTTACATACCGTCAATAATGTCTATATAGAAACATGTGATCATAGTTACATTAAATCATATAAATTTATTCACAATCCAACCTGATACATCCCTGAATCAGTCACTGAAGTCAACCCAAGTCATACCAAAGACATATTCCCAAACACTCATGGCTAGAATCAAGTACCATGTGTATTAAATATAACGACATTGGTATTATTCCACTAGATAAGGTTTATTTCATCCCAAAATTAATTATGAAATAATTTTTTCATTACATCAATATATATTGGATATCAATAAAAATTGAAGTACCTATCTATAAAAGAGAACCAAAAGAAAAATTTAAAAGTAATAAAAACAGACAACCCAACATAAATATGATAATGAGGGATATGGTCTCAAATAAATTTTAAACGGAAAAAATCTTGATAAATATGTTTTATGTTAAAAATTCAGAAAATGAATTCCTAATATGATCTCCATGTGACCCTATTGGTACCCACTGAACCTCATGAACCGCAATCATTCCATGCGAAACTATAATCTGTTGTAAAATCTATAATTATTTATATATTAATTCCTATAAAATCTTAATAGATGTTATATGAAATCCAAAAAACAATGAATTAACTATAACATGACAATCCCATCATGATTGTTTGAAAACCATGTGGAAAATAGGATCTAATTTTCTTTTAAAATTGAATAAAAATATAGAACCAATCAAAAAAACATCTCAATTTTTATTTTTAAAGAAAAAAATGATGAATTTACTGTTTAATAAAACACCACCATGCATTCTCATTAATTAAATTTAATTTGTTACAAAGAAACTAAATTTAAAAACAATAAGGAATGATGTATTAAAAATTCAATATGAATATTTCATTACAAGGAAGATGAATATACAATGGAAAAAAATGATTTTCCATTTGAAATATTGGTCGCAAAGAAAAATATTTATTAAAATTAATAGTGACTAATTTTGAAAAACTCCAGCAGCATATAATAATTTAACTTCCTAAATATCATGTAAAAACCGTGTGAGTGTCAGTATAATCCCTAGTGTAAGATTCTTGGTTTGGACCCATGGTTAGTTTAACTCTACAAAAACATTCGATTATACCGAAACAAAACTACACTCCTATGACATTGTTTCATAATATTCAGAAATAACTATGTTCCATAAATTGGTGGCATTCAATACATACACAAAAAAATCTAAATGAAAATCAACTATATAGATAAGTAAAACCAAAATAATCTAAGAATAAAAATAAAACGAAAATTTGTGTTTTTTGTGAGATATTTTTCCCAAACATAACATTATTCATCCAAATAAAATAATCAGGGTATGGTTGATCAATGTACAAATAAAATATGGGGCTTTAAAACGGAATAAATTTTTTTGACCTAATAAACACACCTTAAAAATTATTTATCACTCTGACCTAATGAGTACATGATAAATGAACATCCATAGATCCATTTCATACTCTATGGGTGTGGGAGTTATGATATATTCCCAAAATAGATATAAAAAAATCATAAAACAAGGATAGACACATGATTTCTGAAACAAAAATCTCACAGAAGGAGTTCTAGGTCACATGAATAATTCTCAAATAGAATATCATTCCAACATAATAAACTACAAATTGTGTGTACCACCAAAATATTAAGGGATACCAAAAAACTATTTAATTACCATATCATTATCCCAAAAACCATAAACCCTTATAAATATATATATATATATATATATTTAATGTGATAAAACATCCAAATAAAATAATTAAGAATCATTTAAAATATAAATCCAGTCTTATCATACAATGATTTAATGAAAGAATATATGATACAATAAAGAGGGAAATTGACTATAACTCTATTGAGGTTTATATTTGTTGATTTATATCAGGTAAAAATTGAAGCAATGTATTTATATCGAATATTCATATGAGGAAATCCTCTACAGAAAAATTTCATGTGAACAAAACAACCATAGGTTTGGTAGATCATCAGTGTCTCGTAGCTGGAAAAATTATTATCTCGTGGTTAACTAACACATATGGAATACTAGGGATTTATTCATATAATATTTTGGGGTGAATAATAACCAAAAAATTTGGATAAAAATAATCAAGTAATTAGTCCTAGCATTCATTCCTTCCCCTTTACTAAAACTACCACCACCACTCTTGGTAAAAGTAAATCATCAATGACATTCAATGTGCTGACTAAGCCAATCCCAATTCTAATAGACATTTTCTTCTCATAATTCAAATTATATAGGCCAATAATGGAAAATATATATAAATAATATGAGAAAATAGCAATCCCAAAATACCTATAATCTAATAATCCATCGTTGGTCTGGACAATAATATAAATCCTCATCTCAAAAAAATGATGAACATTCTTTAAAAATTATTTATCTCATTCATGACTGAAATAAAATTCCATATCTTTAACTATCTCTAAGGATTATTTATATAAATTCTCTATAAATAGTTACTTAATTTCTTATAAAGAATATCCCTTCATTGTCATAGATTAAATAACGAACATTCACCTCTTCTAACTCAGACCCTCCAAGAAGAAGGTATCACCCATACGTTTGGGGGAATCATGAGTTTGTGTGTTAAGTAAGTATCCTCTCATCATGGTGTAATTATTCTATTAATATTCATGGTAATTTTTACCTAAATAAGTGAGGAGGTTTAATTACTTGGAAATTATGAATGTATACCAAATGTATAACTGAATGAAGAAGTCCACTAGTCTTTGGGTCTAACATGATAGGGTAAATGTGATGAGATTACAATTGGTCTATCAAAGGGAACAAAAATATAGATTCACCATAAGATGCATCTCATGGATTAATTAGTCTTGGTGGTGGCGTAATATAATTAAAAAAGAATTGAAAAAAATTTCACACTCTTATCAAGATATATGACTTCTGAAAAACCAAAATAGAATATTAAAAATAAATTAATCTCATCATACTCAATAACATTACATCAACATTCATTAATAAAAACCTTAAATCACATAATATTTTTCAAACATCCAAATAAAATTACATTTACTAATTTTAATAAATGATTTTAATAAAAATATAATTACCATTTTAATAACTTCATTAAAATATGTCAACATGAAAATTAAAAATATTTACAATTTAAACATATTTAGAACACCCAAAAGAGTTTCTAAAAAACATTAATTAATCATTCCAAAAAATTTATTCAACCTCCACTTCTGTAAAATAAAATAATTTCCAAACATGTTCTCTATTTCAATGTCCAAATATTTTTCAAAACACCATTATATTCCAAAATTATATCTTCCATTTAAAACAATACCTAATATTTTATTATAAAAATAAAAATTAATTTAACCCAAATTCAAAAAATATTCCATAAAAACGCAAATATATATATTAAAAATAAATTTAATTATTTGGGTTAATATAACATGGACTATGAGGAATAAAAAATGAAAATTCTCATGAAATATAACAATTTATAAATTTTTAGAATACTATCATTCAAATAATTGTTTCATCATTGTGAAGTAACATTACAATCCTATTAACACATCTCTTTGTTCTAAAAATGAATTTCTAGATCTTTTTATTGTAACCATGATCCCCATAAGTCCATCAAAAATTCACTCCAATAATTAATTATCTCATTAATAAATCTAGAATTTTAAAAATTTACAAAATAATAAAAAATTATGGAATTCAAATTTCCAAAACATTGACTAATCAATTAGTTAATTTAAAAAAGAGTCATCCTAGAAAACCTGGGTAACTCATATTTTATTATGTGGAGGTGGTGATAAATTAATAATTCATAATATAATATTTCTGTTGTAATGTTACTATATCATTCCTATAATAATCTATAAATAATGAGGGTTAATTTTTATCATATTCCCACTCAGAAACCTTTAATTTGAAACCATTTTTTACAATACATCATGGTTCACCCCTATACTGATCACTCATGCCACCTTATAATATACACACGGTGTATAGTCGATCACCCTAGGCTAGAAAATAGTTCTAACATAATAAAACATTGCATCTTTGAATCAATTTATCTTTATAGAAATAATTGAATGTATAATGTAATTTCACTCAAATTATAAAATGAAAAGTCAATACATTTGATTCCCATTCAAAATTAAATGAAAAAATCTAAAAATACGAAACCATAAATAATATGACCAATGAAAACACCCAGATGAATGTAAATAAGATAAATATGAATTATGTCATAGATATATATAATAATATGTTTAAAATTTTGAATAAATTAAAAATAATGAGTCAAAACTAGAATGATTTCTCATGCTGATATCTATGTTACCCAATTAGATACCATAAATCCAGATGGACTAATAATTCTCCATGAATGATCAGACGCTTAACAAAAAAATTGAATGATGCATACAATCATAGTCAAAACAAATTAAAATATATTCCACATGGAACCCTACCCACTATTTCACATATATAAAAACTATGTTATGATTTATGAAATAAAAATTAATAATAGGTATTAATTTTCTTTTAAAATAATATAACTTTTTAAAACCATTACATAAGCCATTTTATATTTTTAAAATAAAAAAAATAATATATAAAACTCTATTTCAAATAATTTTTATGAGATAAAATATCTGTAAAAATGAAGAATAAATAATAAGATAGAAAGAAATATATAATATAAAATTCATGTTTAAAAACAATTCACTAGGAAGTAGAAAATAAATGAATATTAATACATTTAAAATATTATCCTAAGTGTATTGGGGTATTCCAGAAAAAAATTAATAGTTTTTAATATCAAGAGACAGTACTACTACATGTAACTTACACCTCTCTAAATATTTGGTATTTCCATACCAAGACTAACAAAATTTAAAATCTCAACAATAGATCATAGTCTATATTTAGATAAAACATTTAGATTGTGATATTGAATTACTTTAGTGTGTATACCTAGATATCCATCTATGAAATTCATGGCCACTAAACATAGGTTATTGGAGGGGAGTGTGTTAATCAACTCTATATATACATGAAATCATTATAAAACAATCATTTTACTTCTTCTCATAAGATATCTATTCAATGAACCACCCCTTACTAATCAGAATAAAAAATTAATACATAATACAATACACAATGCTTCATTATATAGAACAATCATTATTCCATACCGTATGGGGAAAATATAAAAGAATATTTTAGTTTCTAAAAATTAATTTTAATATTCCACCTGATCATTTTATTCAACCTCCATTTTGATATTTAATAAAAAAAATTATTAAAAAAACATTAGTTTAGATGAATCCCAATAAATTAATTTTTAAATTTTTTTTAAAAAATAAGTCTTCTTGAAATTTCAATATAAATCGTAAAACATTATTTTTTAAAAAAAATATCATTATACATGTTTAAAACATGAGGTACACTAAAATAAAATCCCAATAAATCCTATCCATAATAGAAATGATATATAATACTTGTAGAACATCTTTTTGAAATATATAAGAAATTGTGTTATTATTTTTAAATATAACGACATTTGGAGACAAAACACATACATGTTAACTACAAAAAAGATGATTAAAGAGAAACTAAATAGGGTCCAGAGAGATATAAAAGATTTCAGAGAACCTTATAATAATAAAATACATAATTAAAACTCATTTCACAGGAATCCATAAGTAACCCATACCTCACAGGGAATGACAATGATTTTGAAATATAGGAAAACAATAAGGGAATAATGGTTATGTGATTTTTACACAAATTATAACTTTGAATCATTTGGAAAAATATGTATGGATACCCATGAAGGATGGGGAAACAAATGGTGAGATTCATTGATGTCATGGATGTCACATTTGTGATAGGATAAGATAAGTATAAATAAATAACAAACTAATTTGTTATAGAAATATGAATAAAATAATGTGTTAGACATCAGGGAAATTTTAGAAGCATATTTTTCCAAAAAAATGTTTCAATAATTATATCCTATATAGTGGTTCTTGAGATAGATTCATGGGAATGTAGAAACTCAGTATAGTCGTACTCGAAAATGGAATATTCATATGAATATGTCTGAATCCACGCACTGAGTCTGAAGAGGATTCTAGGGCCTACAGATCCTCTATTTAGTGATATTAAATATATTTTATCATTTTCACATAGTATATTTGAAAACATAAAATAACACTAATGGGAAGCCATCTATTAGAAATTTGAGACCAAAGATGGGTTCATAATGGTTCTTTTACCTTTGGTGTGATATAAACATAATTTGCATAGGGTTCTCAATTGAGGGTACGTTGGCGGGTCAGTAGATGATATTAGTTTATTTGAAATAAATTAATATCATATCCCATATCATTATCACACAAAAAAGGGATTAGAGGAGGTTCTCGCACGGTTACTGATGAACTAAGACTGATTCAAAGAGTGGCGGTGTAATGGACTGCTGTTTTTTTCACTTGTCATTGGCCGATCATGATGAAGTGACTCCCGAATTTCAATTCGACCTCGATGCTTTGGAGTTTCACCATGGGTTATATGTAATTGTTTTTTTGGTCTTTATACACATATAATGCATTATTTTAAGGTTATATATCAATTTTTAAGATGTTATGAGCATTGTGGGGGTCGATCGTTGTATTTCAGGGAAAGTAGCGTAATTTTATGAAACACATATGAGATATCCATAGAAAATTCTATATCACACAATGTTTAGTGATGTGTAACATGTCTTTTGTTATTCCTTATCAAATACTATGACTTGTGGTATTTACATGTTATGCATTGGGGATACACATTGTGTTGTGATCCCATGATGTGTGGCCAATGTATATTGCTAGGATATTTGTGTCATGAGACATGGAAGAGTATTTTTGCATGAAAAAAGTATATTGAAATGTGTTTTAGACACAAATACATGAAAAATACATTTCCAAGGGGATTTTTATCCAGGACACACCATGTTGGAGACATGGATGGTTGAGTCGTGTGAAGAATGATACAGTGGGGGGATGAGTGAGCTGGGACATGCAGTGTACAACCTATACACACCATGTAATTCCAAATGGATAGCCAAGCCATTCAACATAGCACATTTTTGGGTGTTCATGTAGGGTCACACACTCTACGGACCCCCTTACATATTGTGCAGTCTGTTTTGGAGGAAAATTCACCTTCTGTAACCACTTCTTCAAGGTTCAAATTCAAAATTGTGAGTATCATATCCTAGGCATTTCTCTACAAAGAAGAAAATGGTAACCTTAATAGTTCATTTAGTGGTTTGAAGTATCATGAATTGATCATTTATCTATTGTAGTCATGTAATTCCTTGGGTGGTGATCATGGACGATCACTAGGTTGACATCGGTGTTGGTTCCCTTCTATATCAATTCAATATGTGGGAAACCTACACTCTATATGTCTGTACAACAGTTCTTCACTAGAATATTCGTGCATGGGTCACTTACCAATGGCTATGTTGTTATATAATTCATTATATAAATTATTTTACTTTGAATGAAAATTGATCAATGTAGTAGATCGATTATGATGACTAGAGAGACACTTGGACTGGTACCCCACTGTTATATCTGGTTGTGGGTTTCCCATACTAATCATATTGGTAGAGAGAGACCCCCCCCCCCCACAGATTCTGTCTGACTGTAATTCACATAGTAGATCTACCATTGATGGATCTCCCCTGTTGGACCAGGTAAAGGGTTTCCCATATTATTCTTATATTTGGACATCGATCCCCCTTGTCATACAAAGGGGTGGGACCTAAATACTCATTCGATAGATAGAGTTGGTACACTCCTATCATACTAGGGTTCAAATACATTATACATGACGTTTTTACTCCCTTATCATTATAGAGAGTGGGTCCTCCAAATTATATGTATAGATAGAGCATAGTTACATATCGATTTAGGGTGAATTTCAACAATCCTCTAGGTCATAACGACCCATTCATTCTTGGGTGGGGGTCCTCTATATGTGATGTTCCTGTAAAGATGGTAATCCCCTATCATATTGGGTCATGAGACTTATATCATTGGGTTGGTACACCCTTTTTATATTAGGTTGTGTGTCCCCTATAGTGATCATATTGGTAGAGTGATACTCCCTTATCATACAATAGTGCTGGTCTTCTAGCCATATATTTTCTATCCCTTTCCATATCTTTGTGAGGTCCATTGAACTACAGACATGTATTCCCCAGCTATTCCAGGGTGTGAGTAATCTATGTACTGAATTGTAATCCCAATTAATAATAGTATGAATGTCCTCCACATTTGGATTTTTAGTCCCTAATCTTACAAGGGTGAGGGTCCACATTCAATGAATAGTACTTTCCCATCTTAGGGTTGTAATGACGAGCGAGTCCTTTTTGGAGTGGGAAATCCCTCGGCTGAGGAGCACAATTTTGATTAGCTGGTGCCTCCATTTGTTGTGTCTGACACCCTATTATGAGTTAGTACTAACTCATCATAGTTATGTGTGGGAAACTTCATAGATTAAAGGAATAGTTTTCTCGAGATGGTTAAGAGATGGTACTCCATCGGCTGCAGGCAGAAGTGAGTAGTGTATTCATCAAGTCTATCTTTAGAGAGGATGAATGAGGTTATTTGTCTAAGGAAGTGCTTCATTGACTCTATGTAGTATATTAGGGTGGGCCCGTCCACTTGGGGATAACTGATCCTGTATAGGGTGTATGAAAAAAGTAATATGACATGTGGTGTTTGACTCTATAGTTGGTCCTTGTGGAGTTGCCGATGGAGCATATCCCTTAGACGAGTGTAAACGAGGATGGATGAACATTTGTAGATTATGTTGTCTATGATATGGGTTACTATTGATCTTAGAGTTGATTCATCTTACTAACTATGAGGTTGAAAAATCATGATTATTGGATTCTGAGAATAGTCTATCAGGGGTTGTATATGAATGTCCTTGCAATGCTGTCAAATCTTTAGTTTGACAGAAAATGTTCATTGAGATGACTTAGTGTGTATAGCCGAGGATTTTTGACATGGATTTTCTATCTCATTTAGGTTCCCTAAGGCAATATCAATCATACCATTCCTTTTAGTTTACCCCTTTTAATTTTCGGTATTTTGGGGGGCTATTGTGTAATTTTATACATGCCCTTATACGGTATTTGGCCTCACATGTTTTTTCTTAAACAGATCACATGACATTAAATTTTATTATTGTGATATATCAATGTACATGTCTACCGAAGAATGGAACGGGATAATTTAGATTGTTTCATTTGATAGTGATCCCATCTATCTTAGAATGTTTGATGGTTTTATAGTTTTTCTTTTGGAAGGATTTTAGTTTTTTCCTTTTATATTTCATCTGTACATTGGTTGTGAGATATAAGTATTCATTCATTTTAATTGAATTTTACCATTTAAATCAATGTTTCATGTATACATTTTTGGGTGTGTGCGTGTAGATATGATAGGATAAGTCCTCCAGTGTGTGTGATAATCCCACTCTCTTCTACACACTATCCCCTTTCATATGAAGGTGGGATTGGGGAGTCGTGGCTTGAGTCTAAAAAAAATGAGTAATGAAAATGTATTAAAAATGGATTTTATGCCTTTTCACCATACTTTTTTAGTTTTCTAGATGTAATTTTGGATTTGGATTCGTAACTATAGTGTTACAATGTTTGGATATTTCCTTTCAGGCTAGGGAATCAAATGTTGGTGTGGTGGCTATGTATCCATTCACTAGGTGTTTGGTATTTCCCACATGTCACTGGTAATATGACATGTTCCTGACATGTTTCTTGATTTCGACCTGATTTGATATTGATGTTAGTTGTGCCTTTAGACATGTTGTTCATATGAGTATGTTCCTCAAGGCTACACGAGGACTCGTGGTGAGTCTTCCAGCATGTGAGTACTAGTGTATTGTTTGGTTTCTTATCCTTCCTCCAATTTTACCCCATTTATATGAAAAAAACATTAGGTGGGTAGGATTTAGTGACGTGAGTTTTAAATATAAGGCATTAGAAAATTTCTATGAATATTTCTAATTGTAGGTATTGAGTCTGAATGGAAATTCAGGGCCCAAAGTGCATCTACATGCTGATATTAAAAATATTTAATATATTTTATCACACCTATGATGTTCTTTATAAATTTTTAATAAATATTTTGTGGAGTCTCAGATCAATTATCTAATATTACAATTGAGTTTTGAATGTGGATTATTTACATTATGAGTGACATAAACTTTTTCAAGGATGTGTTCTTGGTTTAGGCCACATTGGCAAGACATTGAATATATTAGTTTAAAAAAAAAACAAATTTTCTACCTAACCCCCTTAACACATGTTAAAAATGGGATATGATATATTCTCCACTGGGTACGAGCGACTGAAGGCTCATTCAAGTACAGGAGGTGCATTTGAGATTATTTTTCATTATCTATCATCGTTGGATCATTCAATTGTGACTCCATAGTGACAATTCATCCTCCAATCATCAATTTCTCTCCATGTTGTAGGTGTATTTCAGTTTTAATTAATAATCACCTTTATTGTGTGTTTCATATGTTTATATATCCCTGTAATTGATGATAGGGACCCCATGGTGGTGGATATGTTTGTTTAATGGAATGACCATGCATTTTTAATGGCTCATAGGGTATCCCAATAAAATTTATTGATCAGACAGTACGTATTATAGGGTTACATTTTGATTATTATCCACTTTTCATGATGATTAATTTTGGGAACTACACACCATGTACCTAGGTCACACACTATGTATTGACCCTAGGTCTTGTTGCAAAAGGACATGGCTAAGGTAGATGTGTGATGAGACATTTTCAGGGTATGGGTACACAACCAAATTACTAGTTCATGGGGTTCCATACATGGGAATGAAAAATAATAATGCTGAAGGGTCTATTTAGCTAGGACACACCATGTACCTCGGGTATATTCCATGTTTGACAAACGGTTGGCCATACCATGTTAGGAATTATAAGGCTAGGGGGCTTGGTAAGGTGAGGCAATACATTTAAAACCAATACAAACCATGTTATACCACTGGGATAGCTAATCCTTGTAATTGAGCACACAGTTATATGTTCATGTTGGTTCAAACACCATGAATACACCCTTAAATGTTTTGTATATTTTATTGAGGATCCTCCACCTATTGTTAATCCTATTTTGAGGCTCATATTCTATCCAATGAGTAGCCTATCCAGATCTGTTTTCCGCAATTAACATGATGGTATCCTGGTTGGTGGGATTGGAGGTATAGGCATACATGATTTTATCCTGACACTATTGTATAAGTTATTGAATGTGGGTTTTGTCTAGGGTGGTTCACTGGTTGTATTTTGGGATTGGTACACATCCTTATCATTTCAGGATGTAGGTCCCTTAATCACATTTGCACACTACAGTAGTACTAACCAATTATAATAGGCCACGGTTCCCCATACTTCATATTGTTTGTGACGTGAGGCATATCAAGCATGAATATACTTGGATTGACTCTTGAATAATGAAGTAAATCAATTGGATTTACCAGAGTGACAGTGAGATGGCTATTACCATATCATATTAGGCCATGGGGTTCCAATACATTATGGATTAGTATATATGGAACTCCCCACAGAGCAACTGATTCTACTAACTATGAGGTAATTCTTTTGAGGCTAGAATTCCTCTGATGGACTAGGATGCGAGTTCCTAATATAGTTTGTGCATTCATGAAATATCATTTTCATTGTACCCCAGGGTGGGGCCTCCGTTGTTGATGGAAAAATAGATTAGGTACTCCCCAATCATACCAATTATCTTGTCCTCTAACCATGGAGTTGATACTACAGTGGTTTAATAGGGTATTGTTACAACTCATTTGACATATAGATGCAGGTTACTCCACTGATGAACTCGTTTGATGATACTCTATCATTGGATTCAAAATTGCTTTTTTCATTCCACGGTTTAGATCCTTTAAACACATTGTTTCGGAAGAGTTGTTACATCGATGTTGTATTGGGTCATGGGTCTCTAGCTTGGGGATAGTAATCCCTTATCATGTCTGTGTGTGGTTCACCATTAGTGATTTTTCTAGTAAAATGGTACTCCCTGACTATACCACAGTGTAGGTCCTTTAGACACATAGTGGTTCTCCCCTTTCATTCTATGTTGGAGGTCCTCTTTCTATGAAGGGGTACTCCACTACTGTTTTGGGGTTCTTGATCACCATGTGTGGAGTTGTACTATCCTATTGTAATAATGTATAAGTCCTCAACCTATTCATTTTTACTCCCCTATAATACTATTTTGATGGTCCTCATTATTTATTTATTACTCCCCTATCATTTAGTATTGTCGAGGAGCGGGTCATCAATTAGATTATGATATCCCTCAGTCAAGGAGAATAGTTATTACACGTCAGACCTCCACTTGTTTTGTGTGATATCTTATTAGGAGTTAGTTTTTAGTCGATATAGTGAGGTGTGAGCCACTCCATACTGGTGTGGAAGAGGTTTTGTGGGATATTGAGGTGATGATACTCCCTTAGATATGCATGTAAGTGACAAGTGGGTTCCTCCTTTGTCAATTTATAGAAAATAAATGAAGTGTACAATATGGGGAAACACTCCCATGACTATGTGATGTGGAGAGGGGTAGGCCAATCCTCTCTAGTACTGCTGATCTAGATTAGAGTGTATGAAAACTGTAATATAACATCTAGTTCTGGGCACTATAGTAGGCCCTGAAGCATTTTTAGATGGAGAATGTCCCTTTTATGAGTACCATCAAAGATTGAAGAGCACACGGAGTGTGTGTTCACCAAGACATGGATTAGTTTTGAGAATCAAGTTGATTCTAGTCACACGATACGAGGTCAAAACCAAATCTTACTTGGATTATGAGAGAAATATTATTGGAATCCGTATGATTTAATGATCTCAAATAATGTATCTGGATTTAATGGTCATAAATCATGTATCGTGTTTTAATTTTCCAAAATCATGTTTTATGTTTTAATGCTCACAAATCAAGTATCCTATTTTAATGTTCATATATAATGTTTAACATATCACACGTCATGTATTAATCATGTAAACAATGGTTATTCTTATTCTATTATGTTTCAGTATGATTGTGTTTAATATTAATCCATTATATGAGTAATACTATTTATGAAAGTTTATTGATACTTGGATATGTTAGAGAAACCATATGTTCTCCACTGGTTTCAGATTTTGGAATAGTCCTAGACAATATAACCTTGATACCATTACCTTGACACAATGACTCAGACACCATAACCAGTTCCATATTTCATAATGTCTGTGACACAGTTTTCCTTATACTGTTTCCAAGACATCGTAACAAGACGTTGTTCCGTATTTTTACAAAGGACATGACACTATTTTATGATTTAGAAAATGTCTAGAAACTGTGAATGTGATATCTATTTCCAATCTCACAGAGTATCTACTACCACAATATTGCAACCATTACCACATGCTACTGGTTACAGATGTTCGCGAAAGACTAAGCACTGTAACTATGATATCAGTTCTAGATATCAATGAGACTATGGAACCATGAATATCTCACCATGAAGGTCTCACCACACAATGAAAAAAGAGAAGACTCTATTTTTTTGTTACCCAATTCCAAGACACAACATGTGACAACGTTCTCTACTTACCCATTTTTTGTAATTTTCAAATAAATTTAAATTTATTTTCTGATCATCATAATTGTTTCAATTAATGACACTAGTAAAATTAATGTTCTTTTGAAGCCTAGTCAGTAGACAATATGAGGTACGACGTGTGGAGATTGTGTATTGTTTCTTATCCAATACAATAACACAAAATATAAGAAAAGTGTGGCATTGGAGAAAATATGAAGAACAGTAGATTGCATATAAAAATATAAATACTCGTACATGTAAGAACAAGTGAAGAAAGAACATATTATATATACAAGTTTTATACAATGTATAACATTATTTGACCATCTTGAAATCATCCTTGTACCAACTCGAAGGAGAATAAGAACATATCATCAAACCGGAAACCGTACCATGAGACTAGTGATACTCTATTCCCAAAAGAATACTCGAAAATTAAAACTTATACATTCTACATGTCCAGAACTACAATGATTAACAGTCAATGAATTTCAATCCCTTTGTCATAATCCTTTCTCTATTGTGTACTATTTTTGCTACTTTTCAAGGTATGTGTGTATCTATAATAAAACACACAATTTTTCCTACACTGAATAGAAGGATACAAGATAACATCACTCAAATATGTTATATAAATTATTTCACCCATATATAAATGTGGAAGAGGTCATTTGTGACCTGGTAGATATTTTTCCCATGTAGATCAATGGAAGAGATCATGTGACATAGATTGTTCTGTATACTATTTATTACCCTGGTATAGGGTGTGGATCAATGATTATTTTATATATTTCACGGTGGAATTTTATAACCATGTGGATTGGATTAGGTCTCTACTTGAGACTGAACAACTTGTTTTATCTGAGGTGTCATGCAATTTGGCCTTTCTATGTTTTAAATAATATTTCAAAAAAATAAATTTTACTTTGATAATCAGTATTGGATAGAAATTATAAATATTTTTTCAAATTATAATTATTTCAAATGTATTATCAATATCTAATATTTTTATAACTGAGACTTTATCAATCTTCTACGAAAATTTTTGAATAGTGAAACTATTATAATTTTACTACCTTGGTTAACTGGCCAATTTTATTTTAATTAGTGGAATCATTTTATGTAATCTATTTAACATAAATTTTTATAGGAACACAATTCACCCCATCTAGTGTGTCCTACTCTCACAAACATTTTCTATCAAAGGTGTTTTCAAAATCCTAATTTTCAATATTTTTAATCTGATTAAAATATTTTCAAATTGTCATTTTAGTTATGTTTTAATGATCTCCAAATTTCAATTAGTTCAAAATTTATAGTTATTTTAAAAATATACAATTTTTTGTATGGATAATATATTAAAAGGTGATTATACAGATATACATCCATTAATTAATTGAAAAAAATTATGAGGAATGGAAAATTAAAATGAAAATGAACTTATAAAGTGTGGGTTTTGATATTTGGTCTTCCATTTTAAATGACTAAGATTCCTGCTAATGATAGGCATACACGGGATGACCAAAATAAGTATTATTATAATCATAATTTTAAATCCATGAATTCCTAAAAATGTTCTTTTGGAGATGAAGACTTAAACAATATTTTTTCATGTAAAACAACCCCTGAAATTTGGGATACTTTATCTACTTCACATGAATGAACCTTTAGGGTTATGGAAATGTGACTTATTACATATACTATTAAATATAATAAATTTAAAATGAAGCCAGATATGCCTATATATAACATTTATCTCCAGTTTAATGAAAGAGTGAAAACTATGATCTCTCGGTGAAGATATGTTACATCCAAGGAGAAAATCAGGAGAATACTCAGATGATTTCCAGATAGATGGAGAAGGACCTATGTCTCAATTATAGGATATTGTGATGTTAGAAATCTTATAGTTAAAGAGTTAATTGGAAATATGATGATGTATGAGGAATAATTAAAATTCAAAAAGTAAGAGGAAGGTGAACTGATGAGAATGTAAGGGGCCTTTAAAACAACAACATCCAAAACTAAAAAAAAGGAGAAATTACAAGCCCCTGAAGAATGTTCCAGTAGTGAAAATTCATTACCAGATAGTGATAAAAAATTGTTCAATTAGCTAGATTGTTGAAGAAGATTTATAGAAAATATAATTTTTTCAGAATTCCCAACATCAAAGTATGATTTAATCAAAAGGGAAACTAGAAGAAGGATTGGTAAGGAAGTTAAAAATATAATTAAATAGTCTTATATGAATGAAAAATAAAAGGAAATGTGAAGTCTTATTTTCTTTTGTTCAAATATAAAAAAAATTGAGGATAGGGATTTAAAGTATAAAAATTCCACGAAGGCAACATTGTGTTCTCTTGAGGGTAATTCAAGTGACTCAGAGTCTTCACATGATGAAAGGGATGAAAATTCCAATATTCTTGTTATGAAAAACACATTTGAAGTAACACAAGAATCACATGTACATAAATTTTCTCATTCAACAGAAGAATCTGATAATGAAAAAAATATGACTATTAAAGAATTATATTAAAATTGTAAATTTTTTGAAGTCACATATAATGAACTGAAAGATAAATATAAATCATTAAAGAAACAAAATTCCTTTACTACTACTATCAAATCTGAATGTGCTGTGGAGAAAGAGAATATTTTAAAATTACTCATTGAAAATAATAAACTTATGTTATCTAATGAGAAATTGAAAAAAGAGAAAGAGATATTTACCAATGGGAAAAATACATATCCAAAGATTCTTGGTAAAAAAATCCTGAGATACACTAATGGTATATTATACCAACCGAGGCAATGAAATAACACAAAAAAAGGTTGTAACTAAATATATAAAATATTTTTTTCTACCTAATAATTGAAATTCTATTTCCTGTTCCAGTTCTGAAAAATAATTTACTACCTCTAGTTTTTTCTTGACCAAATAGAGACTATTTATTCAAATATGGTACATAATGATTATAGGAAAGCAATGATGTTGATGTGGCTTCCTAAAGCACTGATTACTAATTTTACTAGACCTTAACAAATAACTGTACCAAAATCTATTATTATGTTTGATTATTTTGTAGGAATGTGGCTGATAGGGTTCATATAAAATCATTTGGGATAGGAATAGTGGATGTTCAAGACACATGATAAACTTTTTGTCAGAAATCTTGAATTTAGTAATGATTGATTATTGGAATGTCATTTTAGTGACAATGATAATGAAAAATTAATTGTCCTTGTCAGGATTGGTAACACTAACTCTAATTTAATTTCTTATGTAATTTTTTTGATGGTTTAAAATATAATCTTCTTAATATTTCACAACTATGTGATGATTGATTTCGTTTTAAATTTGAAAATGATGCATATAATGTTTTTAACTCAAAGAATGAATTTTTATTTTTTTCTTTTAGAAGCAAAAATGTTTATGTTGTAAAATTAGATTCATTAGTATCTCAAAATATTGCATGCCTATGTGTATTTCACAAAGAGTCTTGGAATTGGAATATAATATTAAGACAATAAAATATACACTGCATCAGAAATATTACTAGAAATGTGTTGATCAAGGATCTACAAAATCATGAGTTTCCAAATAATAATGTATGTAATTGTTGTCAAAAGGGAAAGTAGAACAAAATCTGTTTTAAACCAAAGAAACATGTTTCAACTTCTAAACCAATTGAGTAGGTTCACATAGATCTTTTTGGACCTTCTAGAGTCTACACGCTAAATGGGAAGAACATTGTATATGGTCATATAGATTACTATTACAGATATACTTGGACATACTTTTTGGCTCGCAAAAGCGAAGCCTACTCTCATTTTACAAATTATTCTAGGACTGTAGAAAATCATAATGGTCTTAGAATTAAATATCTAATAAGTGATCATGGCAGTGAGTTTGAAAACCAAGAGCAAGAATCCTTTTACTCACAAAATGGCTATAGTCACAACTTCCCTAACCCTAGAACACCTCATCAAAATTGAGTTGTTGATAGAAGGAATAGAATATTACAAGAACATGCTATAATAATTCATTTTTTGTAATAACTACATATTTACTTGTGGGATAAAGCTTTTAATAAAAATTTAATATTTTTAACATTGTGTTAATCAATCCTATCCTTAAAATAACTCTAAATGAGTTGTGGAACAATAAAAAACCCAAGGTTAATTACATCAATGTTTTTGGTTGAAATGTATATATTTTTAACACTAAGGATAATATAGACTTTTTCCCCCAAATGTGATAAAGGAAACATTCTAGAATATAAAATCTCTAGTAAATCCAACAGTTTCTTTTTCAAAATAACCAAATTTATATAAGAATTTTTACATGTCAAATTTGATGACACAAGTATACAAGAATCAAAGACCCCCAATTTAATCGTGAGGATTATATAACAAAACTTGAAATTAATGCTAAGTCCACTGACCATTTTATGAATCAGTCTGTTATAACGTATAATTATTTAAATTCTCCATAATCTAGCATTAATAAAGCCAAAACTATTGAAGAATCGGAAATAATTATCCTTTTTTTAGATCTGTTAGAACCCTCAAGAATCGTCTTGGGAATTATTTTGTAGTCTACTTAGATAAAGGAAAATTGAATAGAGATTCTCTTTGTAATTAGGTTGAACATCAAGCCTTTCTATCATAACATGAGCCTAAAAAGTTCAATGATTCTTATAAATTATGAATTTTGGGTGATGTCTACACAAGAATAAATAAATCAGTTTGAAAGGACTATAGTCTAGAAACCTGTGTATAGACCCAAATAAACCTAGACCATATAAACCAAATGTGTGTTTATGATAAATGATGATGATGATGATAACATTATTATAAACAAATCTAGATTGGTTTCACAAGGTTATAGAAAATAAGAAGGAATTGACTGTGGAAAAACATTTTCACCTATAGTTATAATTTATGCCATTAAAATATGGATTTCATATTCCACACATCATAATATAAACATTATCAAATTGATGTCAATAGTGAATTCCTAAATGGTTATATAGTTGAGGATGTTTTTGTTTTACAAACAACTTGTTTTAAAAACCCTAACTTTCAATATCATATTCTAAAATTAATTTTTGTTTTATATGGTTTAAAACATTTTCCAATAGATCAGTCTGATAGATTAATTATTTTTCTTGTTTCAAATGGTTTTACAAAATGTATAGCTAATCCTAATAATTTTATAATATAAATTTCAATATATGTTTTAGTTGTTCAATCTATGTATATGAAATTATTTTTGGATAGTCATGAAATTCATTTGGTACTGATTTTCCAAAGATGATGAAAAATGAATTTGAAATGACTTTAATGGGTGACCTAAAATTCTTTCTTGGATTTCAAATTTTCTCAAAAAAAGAACTTATTATCTTAAATGAAAGAAAAAATATAAAAGATCCCATAATTTTTTTTTCTTGGATAACACTAAATGTAGTGATAATTTAATGAGTACTACAAGTAAGTTGGATCATAATGAAAATGGAAAATCTGTCAATCAAACAACATATAGAGTAAGGAATAGTTGTTTACTCTACTTAACTATAAGTCGGCCTAATATTATGTTTAGTGTTTTTATGTGTGCTCATTTTCACGATAATCCAATAATGACACATCACCTTGATGTTAAAATAATTTTCAAATACCTCCAACATAAAACAAATTGAGGATTGTTCTTTCATATTGGACAATAAATTGATTTAATTAGCTATTCTGATACTGATTTTAGTGGATGTACATAAGATATAAGGAGAACCTTTGGAACATGTTACTTTTTAGGAAATTCTCTAGTATCATGGTGTTGTAAAAATTCTTCTATTTCATTATCTTCTACCGAGGATGAATTCATAGCTGCTTGTAGTTGTTGTGAATTTTTTTTTGGATAATGAACTTTACTATATGTTGATATCAATTCAAACATGTAACAATAAATTCAGATAATAAAAATGCTATTAAAATTTCAAAGATCCGTGTTTCAAATTTTTGAGCAAATCATATTAATTTATGACATCACTTTTTGAGATATCATTGTCAAAAGGGTGATATCACATTAGAATTCATTTTCACTGAACATCAACTTGTTGATATATTCCCTAATACATTAAATTCATAAAGAATAAATTACATCATACATGTGTTAGGAATGATAATCCTCAAGTGAACAGTTTACTATCTCACATTTTACCATTTCATGATTCATAGTATCACAAGTTACTATCTCTCACATACATTCTCATAGTTACAGTCACTTAGTTATGGTCTCAAACTTGTGGACTCAATGATTTGGTCACACTATTTGGAGTCACACTGTAATGATGAAACCATGACCACCAGTTTATGTCTAATTGTAATGACTCAAACATCTATATTTATGGTTTTTTTTCTTAGTATCGTTTTTTATTTTATTTTATTTATTTTATTCCAAGTATTTGTTTTTTCAATGTTTGGAATCCATAAATTATAAAAACCAAAATTATCCATGTCTCTCTTCACTCAACATTACTTCTCTTTATGCTGGAGCCCTTATCTATAGAAATGTTAGGCTTCTTTCAACATCCAATCATTATCAATCCCATATTTAGTGCCCAGAATGATGAGTCTGTCTTCAAAAACTATTGAGAAGCACAGTTCGTAGTAGAAATTGAAAATTTCTCTGAAAGTAATTCCTGATGGACTGCTGAATCTAGGCATTGATAATCAAAAAGTAGTGACTGAGAATGATGTTTAACAGAACTGGAAACTGAAAATTAATTCACTTTCATTGAAATTATTTGATGAACATAAATGGTTGAGCCAGTTCACAAAAGAGGAAAAACCAATTTAACTGAATCTATTTTTAGAATATTATTAGTATGCTAACTTCTAGTTCAATTATGAAGATGATTTCGTAGTAAAAATATATGTATGTAATCCAAGGTATACCATTTCATCTAGGTTATTGGTTGGCTGCCTATGAATACATCATGATGGAATTTTAAGGATTACCAAAGTGTTTCTCCAACACCTAGTGATGTGTTTATCCTAAAAGATTCTTTAGTAATTTTAACTAGAAACAAAAAGAAGATAAGAGCAATTAATACTGAGTTGGATTGTGAGATAAGATAGTTTATTATGTTTATTCAATAACTTATTTATCCAAGGAATTGATATTTTTATACCATTACGTATCAAGATGTGTTGTTGATATGTCTTATGTATAATGGGAACATGATCAATCTATATAAGTATATTATTCATCAAACATGTGATATCTTCAAGAAAACATCAAAATAAAATTCTATGTTTTACTCAAGGATAATTTCAGTAATGTTGTTAAAAAAGGGAGTACATGGTCCAAATGAAGAACTAGTTGATGTTTATGAGTTTTTTTTATCTCAAATGATATAGTGAGAAGGATAAAAATAAGCTAGAACCCATGGATAGAATCATGGGTGGAATATAATGAATGAATTATGAGAGTTTCAACCTGGTTGAAAACCCTTCAAGACAAAAGTGTGTCTCTAACCCGGTTCCAGAACCTGATGATGTCGTCGAATACTCAAGTGAAGAGGAAGAAGGCGACAAAGTTTCACATGAGGGAGAAACTATCATAGATAAAGTATACAGTGGCCAACTTATTCCAAAAGAAATATTTCAAAAATATGTGGCTACTGCAAAAATATGTTCTGATATAGTGGAAGAAACGATTTTTTAAGAATAGCCTATTATTGAGAAAGGGAAAGCTACTATGTAACAATCAGAAAAATAGGTTGAAACTGAAGTTATATTTTCTACCGAGGATAGAATGTAACATGATTTTCAGCTAGCTAGAAAATGGATTGGTGATCCTGACTGAGCTGGGAATTTGTAAATGGGTCAAGATATTGATACTCTTAGTCCTAAAATAGAAGCACCTATTGAGGGGGGGATAATCAACCTAGTTTAGAAAGTGTTCAAGTTCCATATCTTGTTGACCAATTCTTTATGTATACTATGTATTGGGTTTCCAGTTATTTTGATGTTGATAATACCCACATGGCCTTGTTAAAAGGCATATATCATTCCAATGTGTTTCAATTGATACCAATTTCTTCCATTTATGTTACCTCTATTAAGGATCAGGAACCAGATTCAGTTTCTATTCCTAAACCTACTGAAGAATCATTTGATTTTGTGAGTCACAGTCTTGTAAAACCTTTTGGAAACACTTTTTTATTTGGATTTCAAGTGATAATGATGTCACAACCTACCCCTTTGACTGATCACAATGAAATATATTTTTCCTTGATATTGGAGTAAATTATATATATGATTCAATAAAAGATGCTTCATGAAATTCAAGATGTTTGGATTGAGAAAAAATATTAATGTGATGAGATGAAGTCTCTTAAATCTATTGTTGATTATATGAATAAATTATTGCAAGCTATTCAAGCCCCTATTGCTCATCCTATTGAGGAAGCTGGGGATAATATCTCAATAAAGTTTGAATATATGATTCAACCAAACCTGTTCTATGTATTTGATGAAGTGGTTGAGAGAAAAATCATGATAGTCAATGAGATGAGTGCAGTTGTTGGAGGATTTAACAGGATAACTTAAGAGCATAAAGGATGTTTACTAAAGGTTCTAAATTAGAATATATATCTCACATTAGGAATTTTGGCTTAAACTCCCTTTGGAAAACCATCTCAACCCATGACCAATGAATCAATCACAATATTTTCCAATGAAGATATTCATCTAGTGTTTAGTGGTGTTGATAATGAAAGTTTATCTACTGTCAGATAGAATAGTAATAGTGTATTTAATATAGTGAGGATCATTTCAAATACTTCAAATGTTTTTGAAGATGAAAATTCTATGAAGGTGGAAATCATATTTAACATAATATATTCTAAGCATGAAATAGAAAATCACTTCAATTTTCTAGTATAGAATTAAAAAATTCATCCTATCACTCAAACCTTCAAGACTAAATATTTGATGATGAAATACTTCACTACTCTGTTGGAAAAGTTTTTGGAAAACAATGATGATTTTTTAAGGCTGTGCAGTATGAAGGTGATATCATCACTAATTTCATTATGTTGTGGATTCCTTATATCGATGTGAAATTCATAGCCATTGTGGCTCATACAGCTACCCCTTTGCGGCCTGGTTCAACACCTTCCTCCACTACGTTTTCTCATACTACCATCTTAGTATCACAGGATCTGAGCCATATCCGACTTGTTATCAATGAAAAACCCATTCCCTGGTCTTCAACCAGACTATGTCTTGCAACCTCAATCATTGAAAGAGTTACTTTTCCTTCTCTAACATTTGGATCAATCTCTTATACCACTTCTACATCTTCTCATATGGCTTCTCCTCAAGTCTCTTTCAAGGGGAAAGAAAAAACTGATGGATATGAAGATATGTGAATAATTCATTTTGAAAGGGATTCTTTTTATATTTCTTTATTCTGATAAAGAAATACTTCATTCTATTCAATGCACTGTGAACTATTTTTATTTATTATCTTAATTTCATTCATTCACTATTTCAATTTATTTTTATTCTTTTCGATAATCCCAATTGGGTGATAATTAAGATAAGGAATTTATGTCATCATTTATGGGAAAAGGATATTTATGGGAGAAGCACAATTTTTATATAGCATATTACATATATACATATAGCCCTTATCATTACTAAAATATAAGGATTATAAATTCCATGATTTGTGATCATCAAAAAGGGGGATATTGTAGGACTCCTAATGTTTTAATTCTCACAAATAATGTATCATCTTTTAATTCTCACAAATCTTGTATCATTTTTTAATGATAAACACCCATGTATCATGTTTAAATGTACACAAATAATGTATCATGTTTTAAAGATCAAATATCATGTATCATGTTTTTATGATCACCAATCATGTATCATGATTTACTTCTAACATATCATGTTTAAAATATCACATATCATATATGAATCTTGTAAACAATGGGTAATATTGTTCGAGTACATTTCATTATGATTATGTTTAAACATTACATATTCTATGAATATTACTCCTTAAGGAAATTTATAGATATTAGGCTATGTCTGTGAATCTGTCAGTTTTCCCCTGGTTTAAGATTTTGGAAAAGTCCCCGACACCATAACCCTAGAATTGTAACCCCGAAACAGTAACTCAGATACAATAACATGTTCATGATTTCACAATGTCTAGGACACTATTTCCCTGCAACATTTTCCTAGAAACTCTAATAAGACACCGTTTATAATTTGGTAAAGTGACTCGAATCAGTTTCCTGATTTAGCAATGGATCGATCAACATGACCATTATATCGATTTTGAATCTCACAAATGATCTATTACTAAAATCTTACTACCATTACCACATGCTACCGGTTCTAGATTTTTTCAAAAGTCCAGACACCATAACTATACAAACAATTTCAGATCTCAACACCACTATGGAACCTTGACTATATCACTGCTCAATGTAAAAGGAGAAGACACTATTCTAAGTGACACAGATTGATGACACAACATGTGACACCATTCCATACATAACCATCATTCTCCCATATTCAATTAAATTTAATATATATTTCTAATGGTTGTATTTCTACCTTTTAATATCACTGATATAATTAATGTTCTTATTCTGTCTTATCAGTACATAGTACAAGGTGCGATGTGTGGATATGGTGCATCCTTTCAACTCCCACACAATAACCGAAAATAAAATCAAATCGTGGCACTAGAGAAGTTATGAAAAATAATATATTACATAAATAAAAAGATAACACCCATACATGCAAGACCCACTAAAGGATGAACTTCTAATATCTATTGGATGTAAAAAAAGAGAAACCTACTGTGAACCAACTTGAAAGCATTCATTCATCAACTCAAATGAGAAGAGGAGTATCTCATCGAACCAAATAATAGAACATGAGACTCACAACAATCTATTTCAACATGTAGACTCAAAAATCACTTCTGCTACATCCTATATGTCCAGAGCTGCCCAGAATAACAGTAAGAGAATTTCTAAACCTTTATAAACTTCATTTTTCTGTTGTGTGATATTTTGTTTACTTGTTGAGATGTGTGTGTATCTTTATTAAAACACACACAGTCTCCTACAATGAACAAGAGGGTACAAGATACCCTTACTCAAATATCATGTACACCTTGATTCACCCACGTATAATGGTGGAAGAGGTCGTATTTTACCTGGAGGATAGATTTATTACACTGAACAATAGAAGAGGTCTTGTGACCTGGAATGTCCTGTGTACAATAGTTAACATTGATATGAAGATTGGATCATTTCCTATTTTATATATTTCATGGTGGAAGGTGATCACCATATGGAGTGGATTAGGTCTTGTCTTGAGACTGAACCACATGATTTATCCACTATGTCTTTCAATTTATTATTTATCTATTTTAACAATATTTCAGATTACTTGATTTTACTTTTATAGTTTATATTGGATAGTAGTAATAACTTTTTCCATTAGTAGTGTAGATTCAAAATATTTATCAATATTTAATATTATTATAACATAGAATTAATCAATCATCTGAGAAACTATTTGAATAGTCAAAATATTATAATTTTTCATCCTGGATTAACTGCACTATTTTTTTTAATTGGGGGAATATTAAAAAACAATTTAAATGAAAATTTTATAGGAACTCAATTCACCCCAATCTTGAGTGTTCTACTCCATCCAATAAGTATATTTGGGTTGGTTTTTGGGGGTCCTTGTTGTGTTTTGAGATCTCTGGTTTGACACACCATGTTGTTTGAGCTTTCTATTCACGTATATACAAAGATTGTAAGGATGTTATTTCTCTCTCATTTGGGTTCCAATTGATTAGGACATAGAATAATTTCATTTTAGTTCTTCAATTTTATTTTTGTGTATTGGGAGCTCTAAAATTATATCTACAGTGACCCTTGTATGTGATTTTCCCACACAGGTTGGGTCATTTGTACACCATAACTTTTTTGGAAGATTCCCTCGATAACCTGAAGGAGGTGAAGTATAGTAATCTAGACTGACTGAGGTATTGTCTAGAGTATGTCCAAAGATAATTTTTAATGTTTTATTTCACAACGTTCCCCTATATCTTTGATTTTTGGAAAATTATACGGGTTTTGTGGAATTAGTTTTTCACTTTTGTTCTTCTATTTTACATTGGTTGTGGGATAGATGTATGCTTATATATTATTTTCTGTTTTATAGTCTCCGTACAGTTTTAGAGATATTTTTTCTGGGTGTGTTCATATATGTATGATACGATATGTTTTTTAATGTGTGTGATATTTCTACTCAGCACTAGATAGAAATCACTAGACTATTTGGTAGAGATTTGGGTGTCAAGTCTCATGCCTCGATAGGATGTTTCATGATATAGAATCCCTTTTATTGAGTCTTATAATCATATAAATGTGAAGTTCATAAAATAAAAAACCATTTTCTTATTGAATTGTTTTACATGGATAAAACTAACCTTGTGACATAGACATGCAACATGACATTCACACAAATAACCTAAAGTATTAATGATAATTTATAGGTGTTTGTTTGGTGTGATGAAATTTAATATTAAAATAACATTATTATTACATTTACTATGGTAATAAGGGTGTTGAACCACAAGAAAGGATTAGTTATTGTGCAGACCAACATTACTCAAAACAACAAATGACAACAAGAAAAAAATTAAAAGAAAATATTGAATGTGAAATGTGATCAGTGTGTGTGAAATGGTAAGTGTGAAATGATATAGGTATTATGTGAAAACAATAAGCATAGACTAAGATGATCAAAATATGAGTTAGGTTCCATGGGATTATTTAAACTAATAAAATGATGTTCTTCTATTCCATTCAGTTTCATCCAATCTTCTAGTGAATAAAAAATTATTATAATCTATTTAGTTTCCAATTTAGTAGATCAACACATTTTGTATAACTTTTTAAGCCTTGATATTTTGATCTAAATCATTAAATTAATTTGTTCAATATGTAGAATAAATACATTGACCTTTTCCAATTTTATGTACTTTGGTCAATGACTAAAGGTGAATGGATCCACTAACCTTACCTCCCAGTTAGTAGGGAGTTTAAATTGTTACTCCTAACTAAATGGAAAAGAAAATTGACCATAAAATTTAATGTAACAGTAAAATTAACAAAAAAAAATATAAAAATGGAAGATCAGTTCATTATACCCAGATTTCCAAAAAAAAATTAACTACAGATTCTCTATAAAATATAAATATAGATAATAGATAGAGAAAATATGAAGGAGTTTCATTGATGATATTAAAATATCATGCTCTATATTCAACTCTAATTCATGATGTAAGCATTATTTAATAGATTGGTACATCGGTGCTCCAGGTGAATAGTGATTAGAATGGTTGGGGGATTGAATAGGATCTAAGAAGAATGAACAAGTTGTGTTATGAATTAGGGGTAAGATATGTGGAAATATGGGATGAATCTTAATGTCGTATGGAATGTTGGTTTCATGGTATAGATCTCCCATCAAGTTAGAACTCTCTCGAATCATCTCTATATGGTTTTAGAATCTCATGCTCCTCAACTGAATGCCATATGTGCCCCTCTTGTAATGAAATCATCTATATCCCATGTTTTAATGCCTAACATTATTTAATGGTTCCTAAAAACAACGAAAAATTTAAACGATTAAAAAATTAATTTAAAAAAATGATGTAAGGTAAATATATTATAACCAATATAAAATGAAATGAACTAAAATTTATAAAATTAAAAAAAGTAATAAATGACTGTAAGATTTTGTTAATATAATATTTATAATATTAATAATTATAGAAATAAAATATTAATTTACAACTAAGATTATATTTTTTATAATATATATATATAATTATAATTAAAAAAAAGTGGAAACAAAAAAGGGGTGTTGAGATAAGAGAAGGGTATGTGGTCACACTGAGTAGTCCCAGTGGTTGGGTGCGGTGAAACCAGTCGTCTCTGGTGGATTCTCAATGTGTGATCTAAGGAGGAAGAGGATCAGCTTTAGTTGTGAGGCTCACAAATATGGAGTAGACTTCTAGATCTGGCAGTAAGGATATTTGGATTTTCTTCATTGGCAATCGAGTTTCAGATCAAGATCCGGCTCCGGTAGTTCGGGTTTAGTCTGATTCAAGGAAATAGATGGTGGGTGGTAGTGGAATGTTGTGAGGAAGTAATGCTGGTAGGTGTACATGAATATTAAATAAATAAAAAAGTATGAAAATAAAATAAAAACATAAAAATAATTAATAATAATAAAATAATTGAATTAAATTTTAAAGGAAAATACATACATTATGATTAACATTATAAATTATAAACAATTAAAAGTAAACTTTTTAACTTATATCAGTTGTTATTTACACAAAAAATAAATTTATTTATATTATCAAATTAAAAACCAATGTAATTTTACATTCTTATATTAATTATTAATTAAATAATTAATATAATCGATAAAATAAGAGAATTAAAATTAAATATTAATAAATACTCAAATTTTTCAATGAATGTAATTGAGTTATTAGAATTAATTTAATTATATAAAGAATTGAAATTAATAAGAAATTTATTTATTTCAGATGAATTATTTAAATTAAATAATTTAACATTATTAAATTTATAATTTATTTCATAATGAATTAATTAAATAAAAAATAATGCATTAATTTTATTATTATATACAATAAAAATAAAAACTAGAAAACTCACTTAACCCCAAAACACATTTTTGAATAATTAAATCAACAAAATACATTAATTGTTAATTATTACACATAATACATTGTTTTACTAATAAAAAGAGAGGAAAAATAGAAATTTGATGTGAAAAAAATGAAATTAGGCCACCTCAACTATAAACAAGAAACTTTCAAACCAATATAATTATCAATAAATAAATAAAACAATGTAAAACATCCATCTTAGTGTTTGAAACATGAACAAAATCTTTACCTAAAAAGATATAAATCATTTCCAATACATTATAAGGCTAAAATATTCCAACTCCTTTTATAATGATAAAGAAAACACCTGTATTCCATAAATACCTAAAAACATTCATTTTCCCATCATATTTTAATTAACACTTTGGAATGATATTTTAATGAAGAATAATTCTATAACATATTATCATAATACTTCCTATAAATGAATAAATATGATATAATTAAAAAATTTCCCAGTGAGACAAATAAAATTTCAAAGGAAGTTTACATAGATTATAATGTGTTTTATAATATCCTAATAAAATTTCATTGTAGAATATCATCGAATATCCATTACTATTGAAAACAATAATTTCAAAAGAAAATAGTTTTTAAAAAATATGAATAGAAAAATAAATCAGAAATGGTGGAAGGAAAAAATAACACAAATGAATAAAATCAGATATTATAGTTGATTTTGGAATGAAAATTAATGATTATGTTATTAAAATTTGTTTCTATAGATTTTTTATATATAAAATGTAATGTTTCATTAATATAGTCAATGTTATTGAAAATTTATATTATTTAAAATGTTAAAAAAATATTTTAAAAAAACATAAAATTCATATGAAAATATATAAAGCTATCATAGATGTATATATAAGAATATTTATAAAACAATATATAAAATGTAGAAATGCAGTAGAAATATTAAAATCCAAAAAATAAATTATTAGGTTAGCTCTAGTTATTGAATTCATTTCAATTAAATTATGAACAAATGGATTCATAAATGTTATGAATACATGTAAAAACCATGTTCAATTATAAGATGGAAAAATATATTTTCTTTATTTCATATATAGTATAATATATTAAAAGTAATTTTCATTAATAAAATTTATTTTGGGTAATATACGATTAGTAAGGAAAGAGTAATGCATTTGGTAAATTGTTAATAAAATCCCTTTACAAACGGATCAAATGATTGACGATTAAAGCCATATAAATTCAAAAATATTATGATAAATATATGTTCCTTGGTGGAATTTGCATCTAATAATAGATAATAAGTTGTTAATATGAATCATGTCTCAATGTATGGAATATTATATGAGAAACACTTATGCATTTCGTAAAATTTAATTCAAAGGAAGATGAAAAAGTTATTGATTGATGGATTTTCCAATTCCAATAATTATATATGAAATCACGTGTTTAGTATATACATGTCATAATATAATATAGATGGTAAATATTTAACATTTCTCAATCAATTGAAAATTGAGATAGAAACCCTATTACGTTACTCCCTACTTCAAAAAAGGTTATTAAAAATTGATTATAATAAACAAAATATTATCTATTACATATTTAAGAAACATATTATTAAAATTAATATTTTAGAAATAACATTTAATTTCATTAATTACACAAATACTAACCTGATATTCTTTATTTTATTCCTAATAAGTTATTAACATTGATTTGTTTGTACATGTTTTGTAATGGACATGATGATACACATTCATTAAGACCAATGTAATCCTTAATTTATTATTTATTGTAGTGGAATAATTTTCATACACTTATTTTATCATTTACCTATTTTTTGATGTTATTAATGGGTAGAATTAGGGGTTAAGGAATCCTAGATAGGCATGTTTCCAGTAATTTTCAAATTATAATAAGTTATATTATGATAAGAATTAATTTTTGTGTGACATTTATAAAACCATATTTAATAATATATATAAATACCTAATATAAATTACTACAAGAAATAATGTATCTTGAATTATTAGTGATGAAATTAATGTTTTGGGTGATGTATTTTTCATGTAGGCATTTAACCTTCCCTATTAAGAACATTATAAAAATTAATGAGTATATATTTAGAGCAATAATGAGTTATTAAAATGTAATCATAATATTAATTAATTCAATATAAAATCATTATACTGGAGTCTGATGTTTATTATGAGTGTATTTTAGAAGCTAATTGAAAAAAATTATGTTGAAGAACTAGGTACATATTATATGACATCAGTCTTTCTCAAAATGGTTTAATACAATGTGCAGGAACCAACATTACTTCATGAGAACAGAAACAATCCAAATTTAATGATAACTATAGGATATGAATAACCATCTAGTTATCATGGGTATGCTAAATTGTTTTTTTTATAATGGGAAATAGATAGGTCCATTTATATTTGTGTTCGATTGAAACTTTCATAATTTCTCTTTAATTAATGGTAATTGAAGGTACATAATATGTGTAATGTGTTCCCATAAATATGGAAATTTAGAATTGAAATTATCTCAATTATAAACTTTTATTTTTTTCATAACTATAAATATTATTTAACACATTTAATATAATTTACTATTTCAATGGCTTAACAATTATATTCATTTTTTCAAAAATATAACTTAATTGTAAAACTAAAGATTATATTTAACCTCTTATATAATATTGGCATGGTGACTAAAAATTTTAAATAGATTGAATCTATTTTTTTTTTAAATAAAAGAAACTATTTTTGAAATGAAAAAATAAAATATATTGAGAACTAGAAAATTAATTTTAAGCCCTAAATGTTCTTATTTATATTTTATATTATTATTTATTTATAAAATATGTGATAATATAACTATTTCCACATTAAAAAATTTCATTATATTCATGATTTAATTTAGTCATTTTTTAAGATAATAACAAATAACACATAAAATTTTGTTATCTTAAATATATTGCTTTCAAAATAAAATGAAATTAATAAAATCCAAATAAAAATAATTTTTTTTCTTATAACAACTACCACCTTTCAATATGTAGGTCTTAAAACATAACATTGTATTTTATAAAAACACTAAATCATTTCATAATAATAATAATTTGTAATTCATAAACATATATTTTATTAATACATATTTAAATTCAATATTATCTTCTTTTTTCATTTTTTTTCTAATTGGGAATTAAATAATTTGTAATTTTATTATAATAATTAGAAACATCATCATAACAACTATTTTTATTATTTCCAAATTATCCTCCATCAAATAAATCTATTTCCCATATATATATATATATTGCAGTTTTATTTCATTCAAAAATAGTAATAATATACCATATTAGAATCATTGATTATATTCATATTATTATCACTCAAAATGTCTATTAAATATATAAATATTATTTTTTTATTTAGTTAAAATTATTGTTATTATATATATAGGATTTCAAGTGGATAAAAATATTATTTTTGTGGATATTGTATTATATTGTGATTTTATTCATATTGATTTTTAATGATATTTCATTTTTTACATTAATACTGTATTAATGGTTGTCAAAAATTTTATTATTCAATGTAAATATAATCTATAAAGTTTTATTATATATTGTTATTTCATGAAAAAATGTTTTTTATGAATGTATTTATTTTTTGGTACATTCATACATAAATCTCTAGGATCTACATTATATCCACCTAAGCCTTCTACATCCTCATAGTTTTAATAATCTATCACTATTAAAAATATTTGATGATTTTTATATGATATAAAACATAAAATAGATAATTTAAATTGTTATGAAAAACCACATTATCATAAAATGAATAAGAAACTCAAAATTTCCCATGATATTTCAACAAATTACTCATCATTATTTGGTAAGGAGACCGATATAATGGAATATATTTCCTAGTCGACCTTGCACTAATAGATTGTCCATTTTTGATTTGGGAAATGAAATGTAAATTCCATATGCTTAAAAAAACTTTTTCCTCTATATAAGGATATATATTCTATTCATATAATCTCATAACATTATTCTAAATCATGTATAATATTATTTATTGGAAGTACAATCCCATAAATTTCTATTAGATTCAAATAATAGTCTTTGGATGAAATAATAAATCCACTATGACTTATTATTGATAATATAAATATTTTGGGGATAATTTATTCTTTATAGAGTATTGAAGGACACATTATATTTAGAGTATCAATAATTAAGGAAGATATTTTTAATTGTTGTCTGGATGATGAGTGTACCATAACTATATTTTTTGTTTTGAGCCACTTCAATAGTTGTGATTGAATATGTTAACCATTCATCCATTATATTTTGAGGTCATTTTTTTCAATTTCCATCACTATACCATTATTAAACTACTTTTTAGAATAAACATTTTTTCCATTTAAATAACTCACTAAAGTATCAATAGAGTATTATGTTGTTCATTGATTTCATTCTTTAAATCTCACTGATGTTATTCTTCTTAATGGTCTTCCTATTCACAAAAAATAAAAATATCAATCCATTTAAAAAAATTTCCTCCAAATGTATAATGACATATTCAACATCAATGATGACAAAATTTCATTCTTCAATGGGTTTTATCATTTTAATTTCCTTAAACCTCTATTTTTATATTCTTTTACCAAAATATACTTAAATAATAGTATCACTGAATCTCCAATTAATCCTTGGAAACATATAAAAAAAATTCATTCTAGCTACAAATTTCCATTTCAGATAACACAATTTGTATATTTGTTTTAATATATTAAATAAGTGTTTTATCTTGATAATGGTTAATGATATAACAACAACCATTCATCATTTCTTTTGGGAATTTTCATCATATATTTAAAAATATTCATCATTTTTTTTCTATAAAGATGATGAATTACATATCTATTTTTATATGATTTGTTTGGGGAAAATAGTTACAAAATATATATTCTTTAGCATATATAATTTAAATGTTTTTATTTGATCCAAATTCTTTATATTCTCTATATGATTACATCATTGTTGAGTTTCACAATCCAAATGACAGGCATCCGAAATAACCATTTCATCTTCAATGCATGAGATAATGGAAAATATATTTTCTAATGTATTTAAATATGTTGTTTTAAATGAAATGAATTTATGAAACAATAAATATAAGAAGATATTGACAAATAAAAAAAATAAAATATTGAGTTTTAAAATCAATTCATTGATGAATATCTCAACGTTTTCATGTTACTAATCATTTATTCATATAATTTATTACTATTAGACATATAATTTTTAACATCTTTTTATTATTTTTCAATATTTCAACACCACTATTTTAACCACGATTAGTTTTGGATTCTTTTAGGATTATTTCAAGTGAAATACTCTCTAATGTTGTATCTTTCTGGGATGTTCACGTTTGGCACATAGTTTTCACAAATAATGCACCCTATAAGAGAGATCCATACAAACCAAGACATTGGGGTTTTTTCACGTTTTTACATGGTTTTGAAAGTATGTACACCAAACTAGGAGAAACTGTGTAACCCATTTAAAATGGGATCATGGATAGGGTGCACAGTTTGGTCTAAACTTGTGGCCCTACCCAGTTAAACATATGTATGGTTTTTAATATGAAATTAAGTTCTAAAATACAAAAAACCCTATTTTGGGTGTTTTATGGACCTGTATGACCCCAAATCGGTTTCATCTTACTTAGAGTATCCCATGAAATGTTTATGTCTCCTTCACACCCATATATTAGTGAATTAAAGAAATGGGAATGATGTTTGATCATCCCTCAGTAGGTTACTTTTTCCCACTCTCTAACTCCCACTATCACCAATATCATCCAAAAGGATTTATATATCCCCATGTTGGTTGGAAAATATACTCCTATTTGTTGTAGATAGTGGAACTATGTGTGATTCTCAGATCCCATTTTCGTAATTCTTCTTTTTAAAATCATGACTAGTCTTTTCCATTTTGAGACCTAGTGATAATGATGTTGATGGTTCCATCATGATTCCCAATTTTTATTACCTCTAAACTTATTGATTTAAATTAAATTTTGGTTTATTTCCAGTTAAGTGAAATTTATTCTATTTATTTATTAAAAACCCCAATTTTGTTTAATATGAAGATCTAAATTATGCAATCATTTTTTTGAATGAAATTGGGTAAAACACCAAATTACATTATATTGGGGAGATTATTTATATTCATGGAAATTTGTAAAATATAAAGTTTCGAATTTAAATTGTGAAATTGGTTTGATAGAAAATCATGGAGTATAAATTACTGAATTAAAATTTGTGAAATTTATGTTGTGGGATTTATTTTATTGTTTCATTTGAAAAAAATGGCTTCAAATTTTTTTGTGAGAATCCATAGGTTTTTTTCTTCAAAAAAGGATTACATTGATTAAAAACATTTTTGGGTTTTAAATGGAAAATTGGAATATGTGAAAAAGAGAATGAGATGAATTTTACTATATTTATTCTTATTGTAAATTTTCCATCGTCGACATGTAATTAGATTACAAGAAGCCATATTTCGGCAACAAGCTAACCCAAAAAATTATTATTTACAACATTATAAAACAAAATTGTACCATGTCACGTACATGATAGGATAATGATGATGTCACCTTTTTATGCACCAAAGGGTAATGTGTATTCATATATTTATTAGTCACATTCAGTTTGTGGAGTCCCACAACCGTGAACTATAATAAATTTTCGGAAAATGGCCATGTTTCTCACATGTTTGTATTTCAAATAAATATATGGAATTTTTATAATCTATTTTACATGCCTTGATAATTAATATAAAATATTCTACAAAAAATGACTGCTAATCCATTTTTTTTAAATTATATAATACATTATAAATGTAAATCATGAATTATGTTATTTATAATATTGAAATTACAACCCTATTTATTATAAATTAAATGAAATATTTTGTTAATTAAATTTTATAATCTATTGTGGAATCCAAAGTGAGACCCTTATGGTATTATAAATAACATCCTAATAGTGCCTTTGGGTGTTTGTAAATTTTATACCCCGGTTTTGAGGAGGGGAATATAACCACAAAGAGATATTTATAGCTATTGATATTTGGGCTAGGAGAGTTGAGTACACTATGGATTTGGTTATTCATTTAGTTTTATTGTTATTTTTTCAAGTAGTTTTGGTTTGTTCAACTAATTAAATTTTGGTACAGTTCTTTCTATGGAGTTTCTTTGCTATGAGTTTTGAATTTTTTTATCTTTGTTCCAAAATATTTGTGGTAAATTCATTCCCACCTTTATTTTGAATGAATCCAGGTGTTATTCACCATCACATGGTGACTAAGATTTCCATTCAAGAAATATTATCATAGTCTCATTTATTGGATGGCTTGGGTGGCCAGGTTGGTTCGTTACAAAGTGGTATTAGAGCTCAATATTGAGATTCCTTTGATGTCAATAAGTAGTTTTGGAAATTTTATCACATCATAGGATTTTTTTACAACAAATTTCCAAGACATCTCTCCCCACAACGAGACATTAGTCACAATGGGTGGTTATGTAAGTATTTTTTCACGATTTGTTCTATTATTTTATATACTTTGAATTTATATTTATTGAAATCAAAATATTTTGTTCTTATCTCTTGTGATTTAAATCCCCTTGTTTCTCTGTTTGAGTGTCAATATGACGTTTTAAATATTGAGTGATGATGATATATTGAATCATTCTTCCTAGAAGACATGTGAATTGAATCAAGGAGGTTGTTTCTGCTGAACTGAAAGGAGAAAATTCTCTTAGGTACCTAAGTATATTTGAGGTTATTTATCATAATTTTTAAGCACTGGGATATGAAACATCACTAGTTCTTGTTCATGTTGGAGCTATGGAACCTCAAATGGATGATCTCTATAATCATTATCAATAAAATCATCTCAAATATACACCAGCTTTCATATGATCATATGATCTTCAAGAGGATAAAGAACGGATGAGAAGTATTTACAATTTTTTTGGGTTCTTGAGGATACTTGATGAAATATAGGTGATGTGTACCACTATTTTATAGAGATATATAAAATGATAAGGTGGGAAATGATAGTAAAATTTAATAAGTATGAGGGCTTATTGTGAAATCACTTCAAGGATATTCTCACCAAAAAATACTATTATGATTCAATGGAGTTTTCCACGTATTATGAGTTATTAATTTAGACTAGCAAGACCATGAAAGAGTGTGAGAAATATTGTTTTTAGATTGTGTTATTTGAACCTGAGATGGTATTAAATAAGTAGATAAATAGTTGATGGTTTGAGTGGGGACATCTATTAGATATTCACTCTCAATTTTTGAATCAGAATTATTTTTTTGATGTTAATAACTGAGAATTTATGGTTGAAATTAAGATGGATGTAAAGTAGGTTTAATGGGAGTTTTATCTCCTCCGATGTTATGTGTGCTTTCATCCAAAGGAAAGAGGAAGTTGGATTTTTCTAATGGTTTTTATCGATAGCTAGGTTTTTTAAATACTGCTATATTTCTTGGTAGAGGCCAAATGTTTTTCTATATGTGTGGAAATAATTGGAATTTAAAGAGTTCATAACTGAGGAAACCAAGATATATGGGTAGTTAGATAACACCATACATGTGTCAGAGGATATGCTATGAGCATGTGTGCTTGACATTGGTGGTTCATGGGAGAAGTACATGGATTTAGTAGCGTTTTCATATAACAATAGTTCTTAGGAAACTATAAATATGACACCATATGAGGAAAATTTATGATAACCTTTTATATAAAAACTTTATTGGTTTGAGGATGCTTAGTCAGAGTAGTTGGGACCATGTCTCAATCAGGAGACATCGAAGTAGGTGAAATTGATTCAGAAATGTATGGGTATGGCTCAGAGTATAGTGAATTCAAATGATGATAGATGGAGACTACCCCTAGAGTTTATTAGGGGTGATCGTGTAATATTTTGGGTGTATCCTAGATTGGGTCACCATAGGATAAGAAGGCATGGATCATTGGCGCACATGTTTGTAGGACTGTTTGTGTTGTTGGAGAAATTCAGGGTAGTGGCGAACTAATTGGCACTTCCTTATAAATTTTAGGCAATGCAAGATTTTTTTCAATGTGTCACCACGATAGTGGTATCACCCCGACCCTTTATATTTGGTTGATGTGAAATAGGTTAACCTCTAGATAGATGTGTCATTTGGGGAGCATTTGATACATGTGCTAGGTCGTACTGGGAAAGTGTTATGGGGAAAGAACCTGCTTTTATTTCATGTGACATGGAATCAAGGAGGTGTTCAAAAGGAATCATGGGAATGAGAATCAGACTTGAGGTCTCAACGGCCAACCGTTTTGAATCAGAATCCAACAGAAATTACGGAGTGTAGCTTGAGGAAGAGATTTTATAGGGTGGAGATATTGAAAGATCATGTCCTTTTCTATAGTTATCTCATGTACATTATCAAGTACATTATGAAACTCTAAAGTACAATTAAATTGGAGTACTGTCTTGGGGTGTGTTTGGGAGAATTTTTAAGAAAAACTAATTGAATGTGGGATGCCCAATGCTTCTGCATGGTTTAACAAAATTTGTGGCTAAAATGTGAAACCTTGCAAACATGGACAAAGAGGACTTCAAGGATTCCACATGATTTAAAAAACCAGGTTCCCAAACCGTTCTGACCATGCATCCTGGACATAGAGGTCAGCATGGTTGGCACACTGTTTTCCCTATCCATGCATCCCTGAATAGGAAACTATTTGCACGGGATTTTTATTTCGAAAATTCTTTTTAAACCCACCCACACCACACGATAAACCCATATTTCGGCATTTCCTTGACTTTGAACAATTCTAGGTGATCCCAGAACATTATTAAGGTATTTCAATGTGATTTGAAAATCCTTCTTCAAGATAAAAATCATGAATTGAAGATCCTCCTTCTTCCCAGTAAGAGTATTTCATCCTGTCAAATCTATTGTTCTTTCCACTATCCTTCCATGATATTTCATGGATGATCTCACCCATTTTCATGGGTCTAAACCTCTGTTATTATATCTAGATCTAGGATTGTGGATATAGATCTATATTTTTAATATCTTGATTCCATTAATCGTAATTTTGATTTAGGGATTTAGATTCAGAGCCTGATCAACGACGTTATGCCGCTCGGATTTTAGGGACTTCTATTGGGGTAACATCCCTCAACAAACCGAGGTAGGTGGTATAGTCCTGATTTATGATATTTGAATGTGAGTTTATGATTTTATTTCTTCCCTAGATAATTGAATTCCTAAATTAGAGTAATTAGGAATGGGTATTTGACTTGTGATTTGATTTGGAAATTAATTGTTAATTGGATCATAAATCTATCGAAGGGGGTTTTCCCATATTGATATTTTTATGGACATTGATTATGGGTTGAGTTATTTTTATCTATATATTGAATTGATTTTGATAAGATTATATATTGGGGGAATTAAAATATGAAATGATGTTGGCTATAAAAGATAATTAACTATAAGAAATAATTATGTGCAATAATGTTGATCAAAGACAATTAATTGTGATAATTAATTATGACATTTTGATATTTGATATGGATAATTAATTTGGAATAATAAATTATCTAATTATAATTGTGTTGATTGATAACATAATTGATGAATTAATTAATGTATTTTGTGCTTAGTTAACTACTTGGTTAATTAATGGTCTTTTAATTGAATTACTTGTCAAGGGATTATTAATGGAATAATGTGGTAAACTCTTTTGAATTAAATAATGATTCAATGGTTGATATTTTTATGGTGTTAAGCATGGAGTTCTTGTCCAATTAGATGTTGGGACTTGGAAATATTGTTTCTCCTGAATAGCTTCCATTTGTGAGATTATGGGGTTCTAGGGATGACGACCTACACTAAATTAGATATGGAGTTAATGCCATGGTGACCTATACTCAAGGATATTTGAGGTCCATGAAATGATGTTAAACACATAATGAATGATTATAATGAATGGTGATTCAAATGAAAAACATGAGTTTAAACTGGGCATAATGGGATGATTGAAGATGAAATGACAATGGGATAACTATTTAATTATGAATTTTATTTATCTCTTCATAAATTTTCATACATTGTATTATGAATGGAATCGTTTTAGACACCACTGGTAGTGGCCTTCTAAGTAGTACTCACACCCTATTTAGGATGCCTGATCAACTCCTGAGTAGACTATGTTGTTTTTTGGAAGGATTAGGGAAAAGACATAGGATATGATGATGTTTGTGATTGGAGCATGGTAGATGGAAATGGATGTGGTTCAGGACCAACATTGGATTCATTATGTCATTAATTTTAGTTTCATTTTAGGTAATTGACACATTAATTTCCATTGCGTATTTTTCCTTTTAGATGATTTTTGTATTTTATGGTTTTTTACTATCATTTGAAATGGTTTTCATTTGTCTATTTATATTCTTTGGAACATGGTAGTTTTTGATTGCTTCCATCAGTATTTATTTCATGATAAAGGAGTGTATAGTCTCCCCAAGAATGATTTACTAGTCTCTGACTTCTTGTTGGAACCCTCTAGAGTATTGTGAGGTGCACTATAGTGCATGTGGCCAACCTACATGGCGCACTGTTTAGTGGCACCCGGGCCCGGATGTCGTATATAGATACTGGATTTTGTAACATATAAACATCATTTATAAGAATTATATAAAAATAAAGAATACTTAAATTAGGTTAAATAGGTAGAAATAATAACCTAGTGGAAAAATGGATGTTCATAAAGAATCCTTTACCTTATTTCTGAATGTGTTCTCGCTCTGAGTTTAGTATATTAGAAAATAAAATTACCACAATTAATTAAGTATTTTATAATCTTTTTAGAATATATGGAATTTATAATACATTTTTATGTTCATTTATTCCTTCTTTCTGAGTTATAAAATACAATTTAATCATTGTGTAGTGTTCATTTCCATGGTTTTAATTTTTGGTATGTTTGTTAATGAGTATGAAAGATCATTTATAATGGGAATAAAAATAAAGAACTGAAATTATATTTTATTAATAAACATTAAAAATTATATACTTTCATATATATCTATTATATATATTTTATGAGCATAAAGCATTAGATAACAAATATATTATAATCGTTTCGATTAATTTATCGGTTTCTCGATCATCACAAACTAGTTTTGATATATTCTATTATATTATATTATATACTAGTTTACGAACCTTAAATAAGCTCTAATAAATATATTATAATATTATTTAATAATTAATATTTTTATGACTATCCTTTAAGGCGGTAAATGGAATTTAATACCCATCTTCCATGATTTTCGTAAATTAACATATCATAGATGGTGTATTCATTTTTTGAAAAAAAATGGTTTGGAAAAGAAATGATGACAGATTATTCCATTATGGTAAAAATAGTCTAGTATATATGATATAATGGAGTAAACATTGCACAAGTATAATGGTAGGTGAGGTGAGAATAATAAATGATTAGAAATTGGAATTAAGTTTATCGAAAATGAAAAAAAAAATTACCTCTTATATTATTCTCCATGAGAACCTCTTTGAGGCACTTTAGTAAGGTATTTTATTGAGAAAAAGGTCTCCTGAACATAGAGTACAGACTTGATATGAGGATCATGAAAAATTTGTAAAATCCTAAAGTCTTTAGATGCATGAAGAGATGTGGTGGTGAGGGTGGTATTTATAGTAGATGATACATTTGTTTTATGACTAAATAATTCATTAGTTTATTATTTTCGATCAAGAATATGAATTTTGTGAAATATTGTTAATAAATAAATTAAATAATGAATGTTGAGATCAAATTAATGGACACTTACATCACCCTTAACTCATGAATGACTCATAAATTCATTTCTTTACATTATATGATAAATTATCGCTTTTCAATTTGCATAAAAAAATCAAATATTTTAGAAAAATAAATAAAATTATAGTTGAACGTTTCTAAACATTTAGAATTCCAAATTCATATTAAATTTATGAAAATAATTTTATAAATATTAGATATTTAGTTTTTAATTAAAATAACCAATTACTCAAAAAAATACTGTTTCCAAAATTTAAAATGGTTATTTAAAATAATTAAAATTTATTTTAGTTTTCATAAAATTTAGTTATAATTATAAGGAAAAAAATAAAATATAGAAATATATTTTATAAAAAAAATTATTTTTATGGATTATATAAATTATAAATTTTAAAATAATCAATTATGTTTTATAAAAATGTAAACAAATAAATTATCATTTCAAAAAAAATTAACCTAAAATATGTTATAATTATTTCATATTTTCTGTTATAAGATGGATAAATTTTATTTATACTTTCATTTTGGGGGTACTATTCTATTGGTTGGGTATCAATTCTTATGTGTCACAATACTATTCCATAATTAATGCTACTATTTTATTGGTTTAAGATTCATAAATTCTATAAATATTTATTATTTATAAAGTAAGTATTAGGTTCTACATGTGATTTTATTTGATTTATACAATATAAATTATTATAATAAGGTAACTATGATTGATAATGGTATGATTCATTACATTCTTCCCCCTTATGAAATTTCACCATCAAAATTTATATTAACAAACTATGGGGAAAACAGGTTAGGTTATTTCACCATAATAACTTCCTCGGGTACCCATGTTTCCTCTTCAAACTTTTGTTTAATCCATAGTAATATGATAATGTGATTGGTATTTTGTGAACAATCTTATTTCTATGATCCATTATTTTCACATGATGATCCTCATAAGATAAATCATTATAACCGTATACCACATCATAATTTTGTACATGTGAGGGAGATAATATGTACTTTTTCAAGGGTGATATACAGAATACTTCATGCTAATGAGAAATGATAGGTAGAAGATCCAGTCTATATGCAAGATCACTAACATGATCAATGATCCTAAAGTGGATAATGTACATGAGACTTAGTGTGCCCTTATTCCAAAAATATCATGATCGCCATCAATAGAGATATACTGAGGAATACCTTCTCTTCATATTTTAACTCCACACTCTGTAATCTATTGTATCCATAACTCTTCTATTGACATTGGGCTTTCAAAATATGTTTTTGAATGATTTTTCACTTTTTTTACACTTTTTTTCTTATCATTTATAGCGTTGTTAGTTTATGTTCACTAACATCATCTAAGAATTCTTGTGATATGCATTTTATTCCATAAAGGGCTCTTATGGTGATATTTTTATGCTCAATTTGAAACAACTATTGTTGGAGAACTACAAAGAGATAGATTCTTGTAACATAATTTTTATAAGAGTATTTAACACTCTTGTAAAAGTTCTTACATTTTATGAATAGTTCACTCATATTTTATATCATTTTAGGATGGTTGGTCATACTGAATTTCAGCTCAGTGTTTAGATCATATTGAAGACCTTTCTATAAATTATAGGTGAATCTTGAATCTTGATAGGATAAAATCGATAGTGTTAATCCCCAAAGTACTACCAATTCTCTAATTTATATCCATATAAGATTATGCAATGAGAATTACTCACGAATTGAAATAAATTTAGTTTCCTTTGTATGATGATCCACAAAAACCCATATAATATTTTTTATATATGAATTCAGTACTGTGATTACAATGTTTGTGGTGATAGTTTGTCATTTCCATGATGGAATGGGTAATGGTTTCACAATCCCGCTTTAATTTTTCTTTCCAACATTCACATTCTGACATACCAGTCCCATTGATGTATATTTAGGGAATTAAATCTTTATAATGTCCCTTCAATTATTTTTAGAGATCTAAATACATCATTGTGATCCCTAGGTATATATAGAAGTTTGGGCTTTGTGAATCCATCAAAAGCTATTTAATCACCTACGGATTGTATGTTACACATTGTCATGAACCAAAAATTACGACTCCTAACTCATCCGTTTGGAGCTCTGAATGTTTCCCATTTTTAATAGCATCAAGATTTTACTGAATTTATACATCACTTATTTGAGAAACCTTTTTTTCTCTATGAGGGATGGGTGAGAAATAATTTGAGAATGGATTGATGATGTTCCTTCCTTGATGATTTTCATGACCATCTATTGAATTTCAAATAAGATTTGATCCTTTTCAATTATTGTTATTCATAAAGATGTATGATCCCTTTTACATATTGATTCAACCCCCATATTTTCATTACCAGGTTAGTCATGGATTGAGAATTTATAATACTTAATGAGGTCTAACCATATCCAAAACTACATTTTAATCCTATTCAATGTAAATATATATTTTAGGCTTTTTTTATTAGTATATATCTCACAATTTACACCTATAGATAATCCCACCATATTTTTAATGCAAAGACCACAAACACAAACTCCAGATTATGTGTGTCATAGTTTTCTCATGAATTTTCAACTTTGTTAGGCATATAGTATCACTTTATTTTTTTATGATTAGTACACAAAAAAAGTCCTCCTTTGAATAATCCTTTTTCACAGCAATGTGTTTCCAATTTTTTGGTAATGTAATCACTAGTGAAATGATAAGTATTTTTTTAAACTATTTTGTCACTATTCACATTCACTTGTCCTAAAAAACATTTCTCATTTGAGATTATTCTTATATAGTTGGATGAAAATCATGATAGGTTCTTATCAAATTGTAAATAATAACAAGATAATGTATATAAAATAGGAATCTTCATTACTGATGTTGGACTAGGCCACACAATGATTTTCTTTTTCATGTAACGGTCTGCATATATCCCCTTATGTATGATTACATTCCCCATGAATGATACTTCCTCCATTCATAACTGACAGGTCTTTTACCATGCATATTGTTTCTCCCTTCACATATTCATTAGGATAATATTTAAATACTTCTCATGTTTCTGCATGCTCTTGGATGTAATCAGAATGTTGTTAATAACCAATATTAAATTACTTTAGGTAATCTATATAGAATCTACTCATAAAATCCATTAAAATTTATTATGAATTAGTCAGTCTGAAGGGAATCACTATGAACCCATAGTGTCCATACCTCATTCTAAATAATATCTGGGAAAAATATTTCTTCTTCACATTTAGTTGGGGATATCCGAATCATAGGTCCACCTTTGAGATATATTTAGCCACTTGTAATTGATCAAAAAATTATTAAATATTTAGTAGGGAATCATTATTATTTATAACGATTTTATTCATCCCATGATATTTAATAGTGAGGCACATTGATCCATCATTATTCTTGAAAAAGTGGATTGGTGTTCTCCATAGTGAAGAACTCAGCTATATAAAACACTACTAAAGATTCTCTTGTAACTGCATCTTGGTTTAGTCCATATGAATGGTGGATATTCTATAAGTTTTCATTTACATATTAAGATATTGATGAATTTGATCAATTAAGAATTAAACCTCTTGACCAAGAGAAAGACGATGAAATTCATCATGGATCACTTAATTATAGTCTTTTAAAATGGGCATGTTTTCAATTATGTTTCATTCTATTGTTTTAATAATTTGAGCAAGATATTCTTGCTAATAATGAAAAAATATCCAAAATTTATATGATAAATATAATGGAAAACAACCATTCTCTTTGAAAATTTAGAGAATTAGAGGATTCATAAGGATGTGAAGGGTGATATCCCTTTCACGACAGTTGATATTGCATTTACAAAAAGATAACCAATAAATATCCAATATAAAATTAAACTCCAATAAATGGATTAAAAAATTTTTTGGTAGGTTCAATAACCAAAATTTAAGATTGGGGGAGTTATATACTTTAGATGAAATATTTTCCCCATTTTTTCTCACATATAACCAAACCACATTATTTTGATGTTATGTTTGAATAGATCTATAAAACATGAAATATATGAATGAATGTATAGAAAGAGGTTCAAATAGTATTTTTAATATTATTGAATTAGAAAATAGAATACCTATTAATATATCATTTTTGGGATCCACCTCATCTGTAGTTATAGTATATATCCTTCTGTGCTTCCTTTGAGGTTGTTGTTCTGGAATTCCCACAACAACCCGTGGATTAGGGAAATGTTTTACAATATGCTCATGGTCCCTATATATTATACACTTCACAATAGACTGAATATTTATGTGATCCTTCCCTTGTTCTTCCATATCGGTAAAAAAAAATTATATCCCTTTTCCAGTTATTTTCTAGATGCCCCATTATTCTATATTTCAAGAATTTGTTGGTTCTCTTTAGATAGTTCCAAGGATTATTAATCCAATAATTTTGACAAGATGAAAATGGTGTTTCAACTATAATGGGATTTATATGTTGATCCACAAATTTTGAACTCCATTTTCCACTTTTTATCTTTATTCCCATGAGACCACTGAGAGAACATTAGCCTTAAACCAGATGATGAGGACTCATAAGTTCATCCAGGCGACCCATGAGAAAACCCAGGTGGAGGCACAATTTCTGGGTACTATAGTCGTACTATAGTAGTACTATAGAGGGAACAATGTAGTACATTAATAGGTACTGTTGCGAAAACTATAACAGGCACTATTTGGAACTGTTGAAGTATGGAATTTGAACCATTTTGGACCTTTGGTCCACCGATTTGGTCCCTAAGTCCTTTAAATCATTTAGGCCACCCATTTCCTTGGGCCAGTAAGGCCTTTGGGCCACCTCAAGGACATCGGGCCACCTTAAGTACATATGTAAATCAAACAACTTATATTGAAAAACTCCATAACTTGGATGAGCAAATAGATTTCACCATAGAAGAAGCTACACAGATTGTAAGAATGAGAGTGTATGGCACCTTGCAATGGGTCAAGCCTGTACATGCATAGGATAGTTGATCCAAACAGCCATGAGAAGGTGGAGAGTTGATTTCACGATGAAAAGTTTTGGGAGGAGCAGTTCCAATATGTTATTCTGGGATGTATATAATGGTTGAAGCCTACGAGAAATTACATCTTCTAAGGCCTACAGGCCATGTAATACTTACGGATACAAGCCTTGTAAGGGTTCCAGCACTCCCCTTGAAAGGTAGATTATCAAAAATCAATAAAAATGAAGTCATTTGGGACATTGGATGGTTGATACCACTAAGAGTCTTTGGTTCCCATTTCAACCTTGATGGAAAAATATAAAAAAAATTCGCAGTTTTGATGACATAAATCTACAATTCATTTCATAGACACAACTATTATTCACTAATGAAGCAGTCTTCCATTATTCCAATATTCATGATAATTATGGTGGTGTATCATCCATTTCAGGTGATTTTTTATTCATATGCCTATATAGAATCATCTTTATATTTTATCAGAATGAGGAACAACATATACATCATTAGATGGAGAGTGTGGGGAAAATATTATTTAAATTCTATTTTCTTGAAATCCTCTTATTCAAAAGAATATATTTTCTCTTTGGACGTCATGCTCTTGATCCATTTCGTCCACTAATAGTATTTCTTCTGAATATTAGAGTCTTCCAACACATCATTTTTTTCATTTGAGTACAGGAGGATGGAAAATATATTTTCAATGGAGATAATAAACTGTTCTAAGAGGAAGGAATCCGAATATCCACTAACCATTGTTGGACTTTGTCACGTAAATTACTCAACTACATTATTCTATTTTATATAAAATATAGAGGTAGTTCCATGTGGTTCATGTAATTAATCACAACCTGATCTAGATGAGAATGCATTTCCATGATGTTTTGATCACGCAATCCTTTCATATTTGGATTTTCATTAGAGAAAATGTCACATTTCCTTTCATAGTGATTGTTCGAAAGGGTTATCTATCTCAAGAAATCATCTATGATAAATAAATTACAATTATAGGGACTTGAATACTTGTCTACTAATTATATAAAATTAATATTTTTAGTTTATAAGGATAAACATTTAAAAGAAAAGTATATCCATTCTTGTAATTTTATATTTTTCAATATTGGTTATCAATGGTGATAGAATTATCCCTTGGGTTCGTACAAAAGTTCATTGGTATTAATCTCTAAAATGAACAAGATCATGATCTGATACCATCTATAATTTCTGTAGACTTTTACACATATTATTATATGACTCTAAGCATAATTAGCCATCAAATACAAAATAAGGATCTTAACATATAGTGTGCTTAAATGATTAGATACATAATTAGAATGCATGAAAAAAAATGTATTCTATTAAATATTCATAACGATATATAAATATTCTTTGATTATGTAATTATTTTTAGGATAACCTGGGAAATACATAAAAAAGGGTATGGGAAAAAGAACCAAGTAAGGGAATAAACATATGAATAAATCATTGAACATAAGTTATATAGAATAACATGATGAATTAAAAAGTCATAAACAAATGGAAAAATATCATAAAAGACATGGTATCATGTAATCATGGAATCATAGTAATATGGAAGAAAGATAAAATATGAAATAAGCGTGGGTCAAATGTCACAACTTGTCCCCCGTGCCCCGTGTCGTGACTACACCTTTCACACTTTCCATAGGCCAGGGGATGGAGACTAGCACCAAAGGCCGAATTCCCTAAAACTGGGAAGGCATTGTTTTTATATAGAGTAACCTAACACTACAGAGTACGAGCTGAAATAAAAACCCTATGAAAATTTGGATATAGAATAGTGTGGAAAAGGTAAAGGGGGCTGGAAATACAAGCCCAACATGAAAGTACAAGTAAAACTGATAAGCATGTACAACTGAAGAAATGTAAAGCAATCACAGGGTCGTAATCTAGGGTTCCTACTTGAAGGGTAGTTATAGTTGGCCTCCTCAGTATTCCACATCTGTTAGTCTCCTCTATGCACCGAATCGTCGTAAGGTCCACCTTCGGGTACCGTCCAATCCTGCTACCCAGCCTCAGTCAGCTCTGTCTGTCGTCTGCATCCAACACAACAAGGTGCAGGCATAAACCATGTAGGGGTGAGTATAAAAATACTTAGTTGGGACCCCGAGACCCTCAAGGTATCACAAAATCCAACAAGGATAAACCACAAAGTATGAAATCAGAAGATAACCCCACATTTGTATATGCCCATAAATATACCTAAGTTATCATGTAATCCATCTCATTCATGAGGAAACACAATAGTTACTAACCCAACTAACACAAGTATACAACATATAAAGAGTTTTAGAGATGATCATAGGTAGTCACCGATTCATCTAAGCTTTCAGACCCACACAGGATCTAGGACCAGCAGTTGGAACCATCAGACCCACACAGGATCCAGGACCGGCTATTCTGTCAGACCCACATTGGATCCAGGACCATCTAAGTTGTTAGAACCACACATAATCTAGGACCAACTATTCTGTTAGACCCACACAGGATCCAGAAATATATGTCAGAACAATCAGACCCACACAAGATCCAGGAACAGTCGTCAGAGCATAGCCAGCCGTAGGGTTTCTAGAAAGTGTGCATGATTCCAGGAGGGTCATCTCCTCGAGCAAAGAGTTGATACGTCAACTACTACAAAGTCCCATGATGAAGTGTCTCAAATGTCTGCCTCATCGAAGGGGTCTCAACGCAATAGACGAAACGTCAATCGGATGCCCTGTTTGTGAGTTATTAGCTTTCTTGTCCATAGGGCCCGGTTGGATTCATGTACGATCCAACTTGACTGTATCTCAACTTCACCTTGAACTCCAGTGGGGTTTTCTCAAAAGGATCATCATGCTCCAAAATTACTAGTGCCACATAAAATTCTTCAAATGGACGTCAGTTTCCAATGATAAGGCCAAAAGAAATTAAAGCATCAATAGTGGGCTTGGGACCGGTCTGATCTGGTCTGGGTTGACCAAGATAGATCTGTTGTGTCTAACGCAACCTATTAGGTGGGTCAACCCATTAGGTTCAAATAGGTCCGCTGGGACCAGCCCAGCTGACTGTGAGGGTGGGTCGGCTCTGTGGTCGTCGCGTAGACGGCTCGGCCCGAAGGTCGGGGCCTGTTCGGCCAGTGCCGTGAGGGACGTTGCCCTGCATCTCATCTCGAGAGGTCGGGCAGGTTCGTGCACTGATGCCACGAGGGACACCACAGGTCGGCTCAAGAGGCCATCTTCCTGGAGGATGGTGGGTAGGTCAATGGGGCACAGGCTGGGTGTGGGCTGGCACGGTCAGGTGCGGGCAGCGCACCGGTAGGCCGGTTGGGCGTCGGGCAGCGTGCTGGGAGGTCGCGCGTAGGTGTGGGTAGCGCACCGGGAGGCCGCGTTCAGGCAGCCTGGGCGTCGGTTAAGTAGTGAGTTTATCAGAGGCATGTGTGGCACTATGGGGATGTTGCGTTTCACATAGGCCACGGGTAGCGCGACATTGTCATTTCCACCTCCGTCTCCTTGTCGTTGTTATGTTTCCATGCAAGAGAAACATCAAAAGAGATAGACAGAGGGAGTGGGACCATGTTAGTTTCCCATCACCCTTTGCATTTAGGGTTGATAACAAAATGATCATCAAGAAAAGAATATGTTCAACAATTCACCCACAACAATTCATTTAAAATTATTGATAGAGATAAGAAAATCAAAAAATCAAAACATAATAAACCCCTATCTTTTGATTATAGGTCACCGGTCATTGATGTAGCCACGTGAAATTGACCAATAGAATCATCATTCGTTTAATCCGCTACAAGTTTCCAAATCCATGATGTGTCTGCTCATGGTAGATGGTCCATGTCGGTAGGATTTGAAGAAGGACGTTGAAGAAGAAATCGTCGCTGGTGTTCTTTGTATTCTTCGTTGGAAGCGTTCTTCCAATATTTCTCCCAATTTCCTCATTTATCCAGTTCCACCAAAATGCCAAGTGAAATAATATTAGATTGTGCTGTCTAATATTATGTTGGCACAACAACTCAATTTGGAGATTTAAAATTAAGTGGCTCTACCTAATTAATACATATAAGATGTCATGGATTAATTAGGGGAGGTCGAGGGGTTTCTCCCCAATTAATGGGGTGGGGGGGTGAGGAGGTTTTATCCTCCTCTATCAATATGGGTCGAGTTGACCCCACCCCAATTATTCAAAAGAGAGGTTAAGCGATCTTGGGAGGTCCCCGTACCGTATCCTGTCGTGAGTGGTTATGTTCGGGTGGGCCCCACAATGACAACCTCTTATGGGAGGTTAAGGTGTGGTGGACCCACCTCCAACCTTCATGAGGAGGTTTTAACCAGCTCACCCAAAACTACGGCCCAAAATAAAATAATGTGTTGAAAACATTATTTTATTTTTTAAAAGATAAAAACTAATATCAATTCTCGACCAACAACCATCAAGGTGAGAGTCCTCATAAGTGAATACCGGAGCTGTGAGTTCAATGGTGCCCTCAGATTTCAATTTCGATCACCAGTTCAAAAGTAATTAAAACCTGCATGTACCTTTTCTAAACATACCTGAACAAAACATCAGAAATTGATTTTGGGAACACCGGTCATTGGAATCAAGCACCGTAAATTTTTGCGGACATGTAAAATTTCAATGTATCAAAAAACGCCCCACAGGATTTTTGTGTATTTAAATTCTCCCTACATCTGGTCTTTATGTCCCTGTATGATACAACTCAAACTAAGGAAACAAATATGGGTACTGAGGTTGCATTTGAGGCTCCCTCTCCTATGTGCTCTCTAGGAAGTTCCCGTTGTGCCAGAGAATGCGCACCAATGTTATCGACCATTCATGTGGGATTTTCTACTTTTGATCCTCAATATCCACTGGAACCTCCATAAATGTCACCCCATTTTTGAATTCCACCTCCCCATGGTTGATGATGTGAGGAGGGTCGTGCATTAATCTCCTAAGTTGGGATACATGGAAGACGTCATACACCCGGTGCAACTAAGTTGGAAAATCCAGTTGGAAATCCACCTCACCTACTCTGCTGAAGACCTGGAAGGTCTGATGAACCTCAAAGATAACTTTCTGCCTCAACCAAATCTTCATAAACCTCATCGGGGTAAGACCTGTAGAAAGACGTGGTTTCCATCCTCGAAATCTATAGGTCTCTATCTCCTGTTAGCGTATGAATTCTACAAGCTCTATGCAGTCTTCATCCACTCCTAGATGATCTTTACCTTCTCTATGGTAGCATGTATTATCTATAGTCCCACTAGTGTTTACTCCCCAGGGTCGTTCCAACACAGTGGCGATCTGCATGGTCGACCATACAATCCTTCAAAAGGTGTCGTCCCAATAGTGGAGTGATAGGTGTTGTTGTAGGAAAACTCCACAATAGGTATGTGATCCACCCATATGGGACTAAAGTCGATGACACAAGCACGTAGCATGTCTTCAAGGGTCTTAATGTTCCTCTCAGTATGGCTATCTACCTGAGGATGGAAGGCGGTGCTCAGACGTAGCTGTATCTCGAATGTCTCATACAACCCCCTCCATATTTGGGAAGTAAAGTGTGCATCATGATTGAAGACAATATAAGAAGGTACTCCTTGTAACCTCACAATCTCCTACATGTAGAGGTGTCCCATGATCTCTACTGAACCCTACTCTATGATCGGTAGAAAGTGGGAAGACTTGGTGAGTCAGTCAATGATCACCCAAATAGAGTCGAGTCCCATGGATATATGTGGAAGGCCCATCACAAAATCCATGGATATCTCATCCCACTTCCACTCTGGGACATCTAACGGTTGGACTAAGCCTACTGGTACCTGGTGCTCCACCTTCACTAGCTGACAAGTGAGGCATCAAGAGACAAACACCACTATTGACTTCTTCATACATGGCCAGCAGTGCTGTCGTCAAAGGACCAGGAATAGCTTCACCACTCATGTATGTACCGAAAAATGGGACATATGAAACAATCAGAACAAATCCTTCTGAATTGACACTGGAACCATAGTATATCATCTTAAAAGGATGACGCACTCCCCACCATCAAAATATCCATCAGGTTCCTACCCGGTGGATATCTGATCATGTCAAGTCTCACTGTCCGCATCTCCAAACTGTGCTTACCAGACTCAATAAAGGAGTGGGGGAGTGACCATAATAGACTATATATAGGCTGATCAATCTCTATCCACAAAGGATATCTGCAAAGCGACTAGCCTCTCCATCGCCTCTCCTAGCAGCTGTATTCCAGACCTCCTACTGAGTGCATCTGCAACAACGTTCCCCTTCCCAAGAGTATATACTATCTCAAAGTCATATTCCTGGAGGAACTCAATCCATCGCCACTGTCTCAGGTTCTAGTACTTATAAGAGAAGATATACCTGAGACTCTTGTGAGATGAGTACATGGTAAAACTCTTGTGCCTCAGATAGTGTCGCACATCTTCAAGGAAATGTACATTGCTACTAACTCCAGGTCATGGGTAGCGTAGTTCTTCCCATGTTGTCTCAGCTTCTGAGAACCATTCCCAATCACTGCTAGCTCCTGCATCAGGACACACCCATGTCTGGTCCCTGGTGCATCACAATAGACAATGTACCCTTCTCCATCCTATGGAATCCTCAAGATGGGGGAACTAATCATCCTCTTTATATGCTCCTGAAAGCTCTTCAGAATTCTCTCCGACCATATGAGGGGATTCCCCTTCTTCATCATGGATGATAGCAGTGCTGCAACTCTATAGAAGTCTGGTATGAACATCCCGTAATATCCAGCCAAACCCAAGAAACTCCTACATCCTTCACACTCTTAGGTGGCTCCCAAGAATGTACTGACTTAATATTCACTGGATCCACTGTAAATCCAGCCTCTGAGATAACATGTCTGTGAAATTGAACTTCTTAGATCTAGAACTAGCTCTTCGAGAGATTACCATAAACCTGGTGCTCTCGGAGTCTGTCCAGTACCACCCGCAAATGTTAGGAATGCTCCTCCTTAGTAGTCGAGTAGATCAGAATGACATAAATGAAGACTACAACAAAGCGATCGAGGTATGGCTGGATGATCTTTTTCATGAGTCCCAGGAACAATGCTGGAGCGTTGGTTACGCCAAAGGGAACAACCATGTACTTGTAGTGGTCCTACCAACACCTAAAGGCCTTCTTCTGCACATCCTCATCACGAACTCTGAGCTGTTGATAGCCTAATCGAAGGCCTATCTTCAATAACCACAGTTCTCCCTTCAATTGATCAATGAGGTCGTCAATCCTCAAAAGTTGGTACTTATTCTTCACCGTCACTTGGTTCAAACGAAGGTAGTCAACACAGAGTCTCACGATCCCATCTTCCTTCTTGGAAAACAGAATTGGGTCTACCCATGGAGAAACATTGGGCCTCATGAATCCCTTCCCATGAAAGTCCTCTAGATGTACCTGAAGCTCACAAATCTCATTGGCAGCCATCCAGTTTGCTGGTGTAGATATCAATGTCGTCCTGGGGTAAAAATAAATGTAAAAGTCCTCCTATCTATGAGGAGGTACTCATGGAACACCGTCAGTAAAACAATCCGCGTACTGGTCCACCACTACATGATAACTTGGAATCTCCACATCTACTGCTCCGAGGGAAAGGCAGGCCAACTGATGAGTGATCGGTTGCACCCTCCTCCGGGTAGGTCTGTCTTTCTAAGGAAAGGCTCCCTTTTACCTGGTGAAGGGGAAACTTGTCCCATCCGTGTGAACACACTGCACATGCACCCAATACAGTCAATCTGTGCATGGTAGTAGAAAACCAGTCCATATCCAGGATGACGTTGTAAGGACTCGATGCCACTATGAGGAGATCACAGCCGATGCTCTCCCATCTTAGAGTAATCTCACACTGCCGGCACTAGGGCGTAATCATCGAGTCTTCTCCCGTAAGTGTCTCTAGCCGTAAGGATCGAGCCAACAGCTCTATAGAAATCTTTGAGCTCCAAACGAGGGTAGTGGCAATGAGTGAGTGACCGGTTCTTGTGTCTATAAGAACTGTAGCTATGGTGGAGTAGACACATATCTTACCACGAATCATCTTCAGAGTGTCGTTATAGTAGGCCTCAACTTCCAGGTGGTGAGCTCTCCCATATCCACCTGCTCCCTACAGTCGGGTTGGACCTCTTGGTGGTGGTGTCGGTAACACCTCAAAATATCTGCCACCGCCAGCTGCTCGACCAGCTCCTCTACCACATCATCCTACACCCTGCTGACCACCTTGATCAAATAATAGTCTATACTTGGGTGGTCCTTCAACCATCTACTGATCATCTATACGGAAGGTCGGATAGTCATGAGCCAAGTGACCCTCCCCACCGCATGTGAAACACTCCCTGCTTGAAGGTCTGGGCCCTTAAGAATGGGTCTCACATCATATCTGTTGAGTAACATGAAATTTCAGTGAACCTTGCTGGGTACTGTGCCGTCGTCATTCTACCCTCTTTTAGATGTCGTAGCTCTTGTATCTATACCACCCATAGGGTGACTGGGACAAAATCCTCCCAAAACAGCCTCTCGATGTCTTCCCCGAGAAGTGTCTCCTGGTCATGCTCCTGAAGTATTAGGCTCCACCATCTGCATGTTGCTGCCTAAAAGAGACTCACAGAAAATATCACCAAAAGGTCTGCTGGTGTCCCCACCATTCTGACAACTCTCACCTAAACCTCTATCCAATCCTCAGTTGCATGTGGTTCCGTCTCGCCCCAGTAATTGGGAGGTATTTGGCACTCAAACTCGTGAACGCGCTCATGAAACGTGCACTCTCTCTTGCTGGGGCTAGTGGCATCGGTGGCTCAACTGTTGTGGTACCACTGGAGCCTCCACTTTTATAGGGCCCTGCACCGAGGCCTCATCACTCGGTGGGATTCCATCTCATACAACTCTTAGAAACCTTTCTAGATGTTTGTGTCGAGGCATCCTAAAAAGAAATAGGTGTTCCATGATCAATAATTTATACCTAGTGAGGTAACTAAATATATCAAAAGAAACCACTTGAAAACACACACGCAATCAAGGTTTTTGTGGACTGAGTCAGAATTCAGAAGTCAGTGCCCTGGTGTATGGATACGTTGGTCTCTACACCAACACTGGTCTCCCTGATATAAAACTGCACTCAGTACCCATAACAAAATTACATCACAGAAATGAAAGATCATAGTCCCAGGTTTTGCGTTATAACTGACTCCTCTAATCCTAATTTTTCATGACCCATCTGTCGAGGCCCAAGCCTTGGCTACCCCAAGCCCTCCTTCCATAGTCCATGGGATGGATACTAGCACCTAATGGGTAGTTCCATAAAACTGGGAAGGAATTCCCATAATATAGAGTAACTTCACACTATAGAGTACAAGATAAATGAAAAACAGTATGAAAATTTGTATACAAAAGAGTAAGGAAAAGGTAAAGGGGGTCGAAAATACATGACCAACAGGAAAGTACAAGTACAAATGATAAGAAAGTACAACCAAATAAAAGTAAAGCAGCCACTAGGTCATATTTCGGGGTTCCTACATTAAGGGTAGGTACGGATGGGCTCCACAGCACACCACCTCTGTTAGTCTCCTCTCTGCACTGAATCGTCGTAAGGTCCACCTCTGGGTACAATCCAGTCCTGCTACCCAGCCTCAATCAGCTCTGTTCGTCATCTGCATCAAACACAATGAGGTGTGGGCATAGCTCGTGCATGGATGAGTATAACATCACTCAGTAGGGACCCCAAGACCCTCAAAGACTCACAAAATCAAAAAAGGATGAACCACAAATTATGAAATCAACAGATAACCTCACATAGTTATATACCCATGTGTATACCTATGTTATCATGTAAAACATCTTATTCAAGATGAAACCCAAGAGTTATTGACCCATCTCACACATGTATAAACTTTTGTGGAGTGATAGAGATGATCTGAAGTAGTCACTGATTCATCTATGCTATCGGACCTAAAAAGGATCCATGACCAGTAGTTGGAATTGTCGGGCCCACACAGGATCCAAGACCAGCTATTCTGTCAGAACCACATAGGATCTAGGAACAGAAGTCAGAACTGTCGGACCCACACATGATCCAGGAACAGTCGCCAGAGAGCATCCTGCGGCCGGTTTTCTACAACGGGTGCTTGATTCCGGGAGGGTCTTCTCATCATTCCAAGATTTGATACGTCAACTTCCACAAATTCCCATGAAGAAGTTTCTCAATGGTCCTCCTCGTGAAAGGGGTCTCATTGAAATAGACGGCGCATCACTCGGATGCCCGGTCTGTGAGTTCCTATCTTTTTAGTCCTGGGGCCCGGTTGGATACATGTACGATCTAACCAGACCGTATCTTAACAATACACCAAATTCCACTAGGGTTTTATCAAAGAAACCATCATGCTCAATGATTATCAGTGCTGCTAACATGTCATCAAAGGGACGTCCAATGCCAAAGATATTTCCAATAAAAATTAAAGGATAACTAGTGGGCCTGGGGTTGGTCCGACCTGGTCTGGGTTGACCCGAACTGACCCGTTGGGTATTACCCGGACCATTAGGTGGGTCAGACCATTTGGTTCAACCCAGACTACGAGGCCCGACCCAACAGACTATGAGGGTGATTCGGCTTGAAGGCCACCGCATAGGCGGCTCGGCCCGATGGTCAGTGCCGGTTTGGCCAGCGCTACGAGGGGTACAACTTGGCGTCTTGACCTGGAAGGTCGGGCATGTTCGGCCTGTGAAGCCACAAGCACCGTCGTGGGTCCGAGTGGGAGGCTGGAAGCCCGGAGGCCGATGGGGAGGCCGACATGGTGCAGGCAGGCCACATGCAAGCATGTGTAGGTGCATGCATTGCGCCAGGTGGCTGGCTGGGCACCGGGAGGTGCACTGGGAGGCTGCGGGTAGGCAGCCTTTGCGCCCGGTAGCATGCCGGGAGGCCGTTCAGGTGTGGGGAAACTCGCCGGGAGGCAGTGCGCCGGTGTAGGTATCGCACCGAGAGGCCGCGGTCCAGCGGCCTAGGCACCGGGCAGACCACGAGTTCGGCCGAGGTGCGCGGGGAACCGTAGGGGATTCACGGTTCATGAAGGTTGCGGGTAGCCTAACCTTGTTGTTTCCACCTCTGTCACCTTGCCATTGTTACATTGTCAAGCTGGAAAAACTTCACGAGAGTTTGGAGGAGGGAGTCGGGCCCTGTTAGATGTCTCACAGCCTCCATTTTTAGGGGTGATAAAAAAAAGTTTCATCAAGAGAACAAGATGGCCAACAATTCACCCACAACAATTCCTTTCCAATCATTGAAAGAGATAAGAAAAAGGAAAAATAAAAAACTTAATAAACCCATAACTTTGGATTATCGTTCGTCGGTCGTGGATGTAGCCGCACAAAAATAGATGAAGAGAATCGTCATTCGTCACGTCCGCTACACGTTTCCAAATCCAAGTTGTGCTAGCTCGTCGAAGACGCTCCACATCGGTATGATTCTAGGAAGGAAATCGAAGAATAAATTGTCACCAGCATTCATCATGTTCTTCATTGGAAGAGTTATTACAATAATTCTACCATGTTCCTCCTTTCTCCAATTCGACCAAAATATCAAGTGAAATAATATTAGATTGTGCTGTCTTGTATTATGTTGGCACAACAACTAAATTTGGAAAATTAAAATTAAGTGGCTCCACCTAATTAATGCTTGAGATTTGTCATGGATTAATTAGGGTTTGTTAAGGGGTTTCTCACCAATTAATGGGGGTGGGTTAAGGAGGTTTTGTCCTCCTCCATCAATAGGGGTCAGGTGGTCCCCACCCCTATTATTCATAATAGAGGATAACCGATCTCGGGTGGTCCCCACGTCGTACCCTCTCGTGGGAGGTTATTTTCCAGTGGGCCCCACCACCATAACCTCTCTTGGGAGGTTATGGTGTGGTGGCCCTTCCTCCAACCTCTTTGAGGCGGTTTTAACCACCTCACACGAAATGGAGGATCAATGTAAAATAATGTGTTTCACACTTTATTTTATTATTTTATTTTTGAAAAGACAACAACTAACTTCATTTCTCGACCAACTGCCTTCGAGGTGAAAGTCTTCAAAAGTGAATACTGATTCTACGAGTTCAACAATGCCCTCAGATTTCCATTCTAAGCACTGGTTCAAAAGTTATTAAAACTTGCTCGTACATTTTTCTGTACGTAGACGAACAAAACATCAGAAATTGATTTTGGACACACTGGGCCTCAGAATCAAGCACCGTAAATTTTCACGTACTCGTAAAAATCTCATGTTTTACAAAAAATTTCTCTCTGTATTTTTGGGTATTTACATAAACAATCATGGATTAAGGGGGAGTATAAGTCCTTGCTGACCACCATGATCATTATATGTAGAGCATGAGTCAAGGCTAACCACAATGATAACATCACATGATTTCTCATAACACTAAATATCACCCAATTCATTGGATTACTATATTGGAACATCCTAAATGACATGTTCATGAATATTTGTGCCACATAAATTATCATACATAAGGAATCCAACATAAACATAAGGGTGGCCCATGTTATGAATTTGGTATTATAATCAAATCAAAATGAATATAAAAAGGAATATAATATTGTTTTACATGAAATAAAGGATTTAAATAATAAAAATAGGAATATATCCTAATATTTTATTTAAAAAAGAAGTAAAAACATGTTAAAATAGTGTTTATGAATCATTATAAATAAAACAGTTATTGATGTTTAAATGAATATTTTCAGTATTCATTAAAATATAAAAAGAATAATTGGATTTATAAAACTAGAAATGAACCAAAGTATTATAACCATTTAAAATGTTTTATTTTATTAAAATAATAGTTTCTTAAAATAGTCAATTATAGGAACTTGAAAATGGGAAATAAATTGAGAATTTGAATTTATTTGGGCTTGCATATCAAGAATAATTAATAAGGGAAATTTTTAAAAGATGTATTTCCACATAAAATAAGAATTTACGGTTCTAGATACATGATTTAAGAACATATATACAGAATTTATAAGACTAATATAAAAGTTATAATGAGTTATATTGGGGTTAAGAGAGACAAAGTAACACCTGAAGTAAAAATGGATCTTCTGAATGAATCCCTTACCTTATGTATGATAGTTTTATACTCATGGACATAATTTATAGGATTATAAAATTAACTCAATTAATTGATTTTTAAATGACATTTATTACATGTATTTGATTTATTATAATTTTATTATTTTCATTTTTTTCTGTTTTGATGAGTTAAAAGATAAAATTTCATCATTTGGGAGTGTTTGTTTCCCAGTTTTTCAATATCTATTCATTTTTAATGTGTGTGAAACATCATGTAGAATGTGAATAGTTGTTTGGAAAAAAAATCATATTTTATTAATTAAATTAAATATGATTATTTTTTAGTATATATAATTTATTTATATGTTATAATGATGAATTAATAGATTAAATGTTAATTATAATTTTGTTGTTTAATTTGGATGTTTATCTAACATCACGAACACGTTTTGTTCAATTTTTAAATATTATGTATATATAATACATAAAAATCAATAAATAAGCTATAGAAAATATATTATAAACTTTTTTATCCACGAAAATAGTTTCATAAAAAGACTATAATGTTGAAAATAAAATGGAAAACTCTTCTCCCTTGAATACGACAAATTAACACACAACAGACAATGTTTTCATTTCTCGAACAAAAATTGGACAATAACGGAATAGTGAAGGATTATTTCATTAACATAATAAAACTAAAACATATATGAGATAATGGAGTTACCATTCCACTTGTATAATGAGTGTTTATAGGAGATTAATAAATGAGAATAAAATGGAATGAAATTTAATTAAAAGAAATGTGGTTTCTATCTTTTCAATTATTCTCCTTGAGAACCACTTTGAGGAAATTGATTTTAGTATTTTATGAAGTCCAAAGGCTCGTTTACATAGAGGATTGGATTGGGAATATGTCTAGGTATAATTTTTCAAATCTAAACCACCTTATTTGTGTGAGGAGCAAAGATGGCGATGGGTGGTAGTTATAATGGAAGATAGGGTGTTTTTTATTATTTTATTATTTAGTTTATTATTTAACCTCAATTTTGTGTGTAGTGTGGATTATTTTGACAAACTAATGTAAACAATTAATGCGAGTTCTAAAAATATACACTTATATCATCTTTTCCTCCATTATGAAAAAAATGCATTTATTTACATTCTAATGTAAATATGAAAATTTCACTAATCAATAAAAATTCATAAATTTCAGAAAAATCCAAAATATTCACCCAACCATTTTTATAATATGTATAATTACAAAAAAACTTATATTTATAAATAATTTTTTATAGATATGAAAATTTTAGTATTTATTTACACTTATCATTTACAAAAAAAAATCGATTTTAAAATTATAACCTATTTATAACACTTTGTAAAAATATTTAAGGTCTCAAAAATTATTTTTACAAAAGATATTAGTATATGAATATATTTTATGAAGGTAAATATTATTTTAAATACATAAATTTATTAACAAATTCTAAATATAAATTTATGTTTTATAAAAACACCAACGCTTAATTTATCATTTTTAAAACATTTATTTACATATCATATTATATATTTATTAATTTATTTCATTTATAAGATGAATGAATTTTATTTATATATTTTGATGTGAGGTTATTATTCTATTACTTGGGTTACTATTCTTAAGTGTCTCATTCGGATTTCTTATTCATGTTAATATTCCCTTGTTTTATGCATTGATTTCTATAAATAATTTAGGTTTATAAATTTTTTATTGTATTCTATATGTTATTTAATGTGATTCATACTATATAAATAATTCATATAAGTTAATTTTTATTGATAAATATTGGGTCATTACACCTTGGCCATAAGAAGAACTCTCTATTATCTAATATCTACTTTATTTTTGGTTAGCATATAAGGAATACAGAAGTATTAGGTTACTCGTAACCATATTAAAACATAAAATGAAACTAAAACAATTGTAACAGATGAATTCAATTTATAGGACTCACAATTAATGGAACTCTCTATATCAAAAGGAAAGCCTTAGTTTTATTAGGTCGATTGAGTGATGAATCAAATTTTCACTCACCCAACATAATGGTCATGAAAAAAGGAATATATGAAGAAAAAATGAAACAATATATGTATGAACCTATTATAAATCAATACATAATTATAATATATTACATAAATCACCTAATTAATTACATAACATGATTAAATAAACCTACCCTCTTATTATTTCAATTAGTTGTTGAATACAAATCAATATAATTAAAAATGTATGTTCTACTATAGAATTTATACTAGTTGAATCAATCCAAATAATCCCATTGAATTTGATCATTTGTATAATGAATTAGAATACAATTAATTTTAAATACCATCCCAATATTATATTTCCTTATAATTAATTCTAATCTATATCATATTTTCATCCAAATTGAAATCGGGCTCCTTGCCATCCTTGCTATTAACCAAATAATCCAACTCATGTATCCTCTAAAATATTCGATAATATATCAAAACTAACATGAGAGAGATTTTATGAAATTTGTTTACTTTATGACATTCCTTTGCATATTACAAGGGTATGTTGATGTCAAGAGGCCACCTAGAGGTGTTCTGTTGGTTATTTTTGGGTTTCTTCCTTTTAATTTATCACCATATTATAATAATGGGATTATAAGTGTATTTGGTGCATATATTTTTAGAGATGTTAGAGTAATCAACCATTGTGGTGTAGATTATCCCATCATGCTAATGCTTTATGGATGATGGTGAACCACGAATTCAAAAAAACCAATATTTTATGGTTTTTTAGCAAAAAGATTTATATAGGTAACACAAAGAAGTTATTGAAGTCATAAATGTAGGAGAATAACGTTGAGATGCCTCGAGATTATTCCAGTGCTTACATTGGTGTCAATCAGGATACCACCACACAATAGAGGAATCCATGTTGAGGGATAAATTCATGGAAATTTACAGATATAAAATGAGAAATAAAGAATGTGGTGTTGTCGGGAGTGGTGGTCCTACATTTTGGTGATGTCATGTTGTGTTAGAGGATAAAAAAAATGGATACAGTGGTCACACCATGTAATATATATAGCTATGGTAAACAAAAATGGTGATGGAAGCATAACCATTTCTTGGTGATTGTTGTAGTTATGTCTATCCTACATCTAAATTGTCTAAAATTATCAATGACTAAGAATTATTCATCCATTTCAAAAGGAAAATATTTATAATATCATCCAATAATTGGCCACAATAACCATTTTTGGAGTTACCATCAATAGTGAAGTGTTTTTAGGTGCCTCTATATGGAATGATGGCATGCCATTCTCTGGGATCTCCTCACAACTCTTATACAGTCTTCTTTACCTAGAGTTTCTAATTCTGTCCTCTGTGGTAATGGTCCTCCCCGAATCCTCTAACTTCATTGAATTCCTCTCTTTCAGTTTTTTTTATTTTTTATGGTCCCCTTATTCATTATGATTACTTCTTATTTCAAATTTCATCTTCTCAGTACCAGTTCTCATTTTTGTGGGTGTCCTCCTATAACTCTTTATGTTATCCTATCAATGGTAGTGTTTTGTTGATGTCCCCAACTTTAGTAACCATAATCCAGCATTAGGTTCCTCTACACCTATCCTAGTTGGAGCTGGTGTGGTTGTTTCCAAGAGGCTTTTGGTTATGTGGTTTAATGTACAAAGGGTTTTCAAGCACTACCGGACATGGTTCATTGATATATTGGGTGCTACATGTTTTATTATTCATCTATAATGATGGTGTTCATATAACTGAAATGCTCAAATCCCAACTGTAACCTCATATCCCTTGTCACCTATCCCAGTTTTATCTTTTGTGGAGGTCTCTATGAAGTTTTGGGTTTAATACTATAGTAGTTGTTGGGGCTCCTACAATGACCATAGTCAGTTTTCTCTTGTGAATATATTCTTTGTATCTCAGATATACTTGGAATTTTATCATATAAGATATCAGTTAAGGTGGTTTATTTTATTTTCTAAATTCATGATCCACATTAAACCAACATATTGGGGTTGTATATCTATGTTATATTTGGGAAATTTTTTATTCAGTTCTGGTAATGGAGTCATTTTCATTGGTGATGATGAGGGTGATTTAACGATGGTTCTTCTATTTCAGTTTTTGTTGGTTGATTTTGTTTTTGATGTTTTTTAAGATGGTGTTTTTTTGTCATATATGTAGAAGTTCCTTCAATATTGAATATTGGTTTTGGGATTTTACGTCCCCCATCATTCTAGTGTGGTGTTTTGATTAGTGATGAAGACATTGATGTTGGAAGAAGATAATGATACATGTGACAGTGATGAGATGATAGTGGTCTCGATGATTACATTGATGATAGAGGTGATGGATGGAAATGGAAACATTGATTATTGGAGATGCATTTTCATAGGAAATTGGTAATCATGTGTGATATTGGATGATCTTCTCCGTCCCTGGGATCTTTTTAGGACTTTATAACATTGAATTTAGAATTTTGGAATCCTTTGTTTTGGATCCTTCATGTTATGTTGGTTACCGTAAATCCAAAAATATTATGTTTAGTGTCAATTGAAATTAGAATTTTTAGCCAGATGCCATTACAAATAAGGGTCCAAACCATCTTATTTTTTCTGAAACTGTTTTATTTATATCAATAATTTTTTGAATAAGAAGAATTTTTCTAATGAATATTGGTATCCTTTTATGTATCACACACAAATTGATTTTTAGTGATAAATTCCCCATTTATTTGAGGTTCCATATTTATCTAATATTATTATTATTTTATAATTTCTACTTTACAAGATAGTGTAAATGTTTTTTATTATTTTTAGTTATTTTTTTAGTTAATTATTTGATTATTAATTTGATGATATAAATTCAATTATGTTTTATAAAATTTTATTTTCTACTCTTATTTCATTCTTTAGATGTGATGTTGCTTGGTTTTACTTAAAGTGGGGGAATTTTTTAACTCACTTATCCCCTAAATTCATCTATTTATTGATATATTAGTTTTCCATATATGTTACCCCAAATAATATTGACCCACTTTTATCATCCCTTTAAATATTATGATTATAATTATTTTTATTCTTCATCACTTGATAGATGCTTCTCCTGAATTCATATATATTTTTTCAAACTATTGATTGAAATTAACTATTGAACATATGATCCATGATTATGTGTACCACATTAACCATTATGTGATCATTTATTCATAGAATGGCCTTCATACATGGTAAATTATTAATCTGTCTTTAGTATTTGTAGGGGCATAATTTTTTGGGTGGAGGAGATTTATTTAATATATGATTTTAATTTCATATGCTTTTCTCAAAAAATTATATCTTTTTTAGAGAAATGGTGATATTATACATTCAATTATACTATTTATATTACCTCACCTTGATCATGGAATTATTGGTTAGGTTTCAGGGTTGTGTGATGTGGAATGTTACATTTTATGTTGGTGTGTGATATTTTTTTTCACCATATATGTTATAATTCAATATGTTATTTCTTACATTAATTCAAATACTATAATTTCATTATTTTGATTTTTTTGTTAAATTATCTTAAACTTAATTAGAGAGATATATGAATTAGTTTTCCAAATAGACATTGGAAGTTGATTAGTTTGGGATACACAATAATTGTAATATGGAAGTCTTGACTATATAATTGTTGTTTAATTAATACTTCAATAAAATTAACACACTACAATAGAAAAAATAAATATGATTTATATAATTTAGAGACCATGATTACAATATATAATGTAAATATGTTGGTTATATGTGTAGTAATTCAATTTGGAATGTATATATAACGTAAAATTAGAATGATACAAACACGGAGGGTGCGGGCCAAACAAACCCGGCCCGACAACCCTCCGCAGTTCTTTGTGGATGCGCGGATTGGCGGGTGATGACAAAACATGCCGTAGGGGTGATTCGTTGATTCTTAAGTGAAGAACGGGACCTGGGAGGAGCTACAGTGCAGACAGGAGTGGAATCGGACCACCGGAGCAACTCAGGTGGCCCGCGGAAACCACCGGCGGTGCCGGCGGCCAGAGGCGGCAGCGCCCTGACGCGCCACCGGACAGAGCTGTCGCAGCATCTGCCGCGGCGGCGACGACAACAGTGGACCCGCGGCCGCGCGGGTCCGGCGCACACGAGATGTGGCAATGCCGCGTTCGCTGACCTAGGGCGGCCCCCGCGGGGGGGGGGGGGGGGGGGGGGGTGGGGTGGGGGGTGCGGGGCGCGGTGTTCACATTCGGGGGCAGCGTGCCCCCCGCCCCAGACTCCGCTTGCTCGGCCGCTTGGCCGAGCCGAGCCAACCCACCGGCCGGGTCGCACCCTGGCCGGACTGGGTCGCGTCCAACTGGTTCGGACCCGGACCCGGGTCGGGTCGACCCGGTTCGGGCCGACCCAGGGGGGTCGGTCCGGGCCCAGACCCCCCGTCTTCGGACCGTTTTCGGTCTTCTGCTCATAACTTGAGCTACGGGCCTCTGAACGACGCACCGTCAGCGGCGATGCGATCCTCGGATCGAGAAGGTCGTGTCGGTATATTGCGCTCAAGGTTTTGGAATACTTTAGATTCGACTGGGTTGGTTCGTACACGAAACCAACCGGGCCCTCAGAGCGGAAACACTCATATCTTGAGCTTCAGTCGTCCGATTGATGTGCCGTCAACTTTGTTGAATTCCTCTAATAGAGACGGATCTTTTGGAATACTCCTCCTGAGGTTTGGACGCAGGTGGAGTACGGTCGGGTTGGTTTTTCCTTAAAACCCAACCGGGCCCTGGGACGAAAAATCCAATAACTCTCAGATCGGGCATCTGATTGACGTGTCGTTTGTGACGTTGAGTTCCTGTTGACGATATGGAACATTTGGATACAACAACTCCAGACTTTGTGTCAGTTGATGTATCAGCCTCTCGGCTCGTGGAGCGGACCCTCCCGAACGAGCTTGCTGTGTGCTGGAACCCTAGAGCTGGCTACGACTGCGACGATGATGAAAACAGTATGGGAATCCACCGTGTTTTCGGCAGTGAACACTACGGTACATCTTGGGATACATCAACTCCGGAATACATGTCCGTTGATGCATCAACCACTTAGCTTGTGGAGTGGACCCTCCTGGAATGAGCATGCTGTGTGCGGAAACCCTAGAGCTGGTTGAGACTTGACGACTGCTGATCGAACGACTCGGTGTGTTACGGATAGCCTAGTGGGGAGCGCTTGGTTGTAGCGGCAGACCCATGGCAGAGGAGCGCTTGGTTGTAGCGGCAGACCCGCGGTACTCAATAGAAGGAGTACCTTCGGAGGCTATAAGGGGGAGCTCTTGGTTGTAGCGGTAGACCCACGACAGAGGTGCGCTTGGTTGTAGCGGCATAGGGGAGCGCTTGGTTGTAGCGGCAGACCCACGACAGAGGTGCGGTTGGTTGTAGCAGTACGGGGGAGCGCTTGGTTGTAGCAGCAGGCCCACAGTACTCGATAGGTGGAGTATTACAATAGTCCGAGGTAAGAGGGAAGCGCTTGGTTGTAGCAGCATTACCACTGTACTTGATGGAGAGGGAATTTCCCAATAGCTATGGGTTCAACCTCGTGATCGATCATGTGTGGGTAATTACGGGGGTTAGTACACTACAGATCCCTTGTGGGTCCGACGGCTTAGATGAATCAGTGGCTACATCTGATCATCTCTAACGTCATATAAAGAAGTATACCTGTGTGAGCTGAATCCTGTGTGTTATCCTGTGTGGATTTACATTTTTCTTTCCTTTGTGGATTGTGTTGTACTATCCTCTGTGGATTTACATTTTTCTTTCCTTTGTGGATTGTGTTGTGCTATCCTGTGTGGATTTACGGTTTGCCTTCCTGTGTGGACGGGGTTGTGCTTGGGCTCGGATGTTGGATCCAGACGGGAATTGATGAGTTAGGTATATGTATGGCCATATACCTAAGTAGTGTTGGATGTTATTTCGTGGTTGTATCTTTCCTTTGTGGTTATCCTTTTTGGATTCTGGGAGACCTTTGGGGGTCTCGGGGTCCCTACTGAGTAGCTTATACTCACCCCTGCACTGGTTATGCCCGCACTATGTTGTGTTGGTTGCAGACGATGGACATCGCTGATCGTGGTGGAGGCTTGCGGAGCCGGACGGTACCTGGAGGTGGACCACAGGGCAGGGTGTGCTCGGAGCGGACGGCTGGACCGAGGAGCTGTGGAGGCTTTCTATACCACCCTTCAGGTGGGACTTCCAGAGGATGGCTCGATGCTGCGGATTTTCCTTTCAGTTGTTGTTTTCCCTTTTCAAGTTGTACTTTACTTTCAGTTTGGGTTTGTATCCTGGCCCACATACCTTCCGCACTTACTGTTGTAACAGTTTTTACTTAGTGTTTACTTTTTTTCGCTTTCTTACTCTGTGGTGCTTATTTAATTTAAAAAGGCAATGACTTCTTTTTATCGGGATTTACGCCTTGGTGCTAGTCGCCAGCCCCTGGCCTATGGAAGGCGGGCTTGGGGTAGTCACGCACGGGCCCTGAGGACGGGTCGTGACATGTGATGTTTGATCATTGTTTTATGAGATGCATTATTCTCCATAATTTTTATGTGTGTTGTTACATGTGTGATATATTACTAACATATAAAAAATGAAGGACATGATTATTTATAAAGACACCTTAACCTTTATGTGATTAAAACAATAAAGGTGAGCCAGTGTCTCCTATAGTGGTTAATATATTTCTATGGAAGGTAAAATTCTATGATTCATGTGATCAGGATGGTGTGGTCTTTTGGTTATAGTGGTTTTTTGTTTTGATTTGTGTGGGGTTTGAGATTCTTATGCAATGGTTTTTTGGAAGTGTTGTTGTGTAAGTGGAGATGGTTTGTTGTTGTGGTTTAATAGTGAATAGTTTTTATGATATGTTTATGGTCATTTGGTATAGTGGGTTTGGATAGTGGTATCATTTGAGGTATTGCGAGATCGTTGAGATGTATCTCATGGGGTGGTTGTTCGGACCCATTTTTCATCTGATCATGTTTTGAGATTATTGAGGATGAGAATCATTTGAGAGGTATCTAATGTAATAGACCAAACCATTCCAGAACATTACATTTCTAGAAATATAGTTATTTTGGTTTCCTTGGAAGTAACATTTATGTATTTAAACACTTAAATATTATCATTTTTTCATGTTTTCTAATGGCACATCTTGAAAATTGTATGACCCTAACTGTGTCACCCTGGAAGAGGAATCCTTATTGTGTCACCCTAGTGGTATCACCCTGCTAACGTCAATATTGTGGTAGCTTCTGATGGCAATGTCCCACCCTGATAGTATCTTGTGCTAAAAGTTTCTCATCATGAATGTTTCTTGGCTGGAAGTACATTATCCAATGGTTCCTTATCCAATGGTGCATCAGATAAATTGTTTCTAGATTTTCCCATATTACCCATTTTACATAATTATTTTGGGAAAACTCATTTAGTAACTTATTTGAAAAGATTATAGAACAATTCAAAGCCCATAAATCCTTTTTTTTCTGATTTCCTAATGGTCAAGTGGCTTTTAAATGGTCAAAATGTGTGGTATTGACTAGATCTCACATTAATAGAAAATAAAAACATATCAAAACCCATGGTTATATTTATATCATCCAAAAGATGAGATATCTTTCCCCTTGTTCATTCCTTAATTATTCATATTGATACGAGACTCCCTGAATCATTCTTCCCATTTTAGTCAAGTGAAATGTTGCAGCATTGGTTCATGATTCCTTGGAGTTATTCCTGTTACATGTGGACCCTTGTCTTGATGAATCCCTAAAGTTTCGATCACCATTTATTATAATTCGGTTTCATTTTAACCTCTCTTAATTTTTTATCATGGATGTCATGTATATGGATTTTACCCTACTGAGTATAGTTTATTCATGATTAATAAAGATAATTTTACCAACATCATATTAATATGAAAGGAGACGGGAAAAGTCACATATGTTTTGTTTTTTTTTCAGGATGATATTTTGAAATGTATTGGATATCTACCGACTGAAAATTTTTTCCATTAACAACCCTTATTTTCTCAAAATATACTTTGTGACATGCATGTAGTTATGTCTTTGGTGAATGCTTGATTATAAAAGGTTTCTAACCATGTATATCCATGTAGTAAATGGATTCTTCATGGTCATATATTTTTTATGATAACCACGGATTTGCAAGGAGAATATAATGAGGGATGCCTTATTAGATCGGAAAAAGTTATTTTCTTGTGTATGTGTGGTGATGTGACTTTTGTAATAATTTTGGCTTGTGTTTATATGGTAAATTATTTGAAATCTGGCTATGTAGTGGGTTTTTTGTAGGTGTGTTATGTGTAACAAGTAGGGTTGTGGTTTCTGGTTGTGTGTTTTTATGTTGTTGGATGATGTTGTGAGTTGGGGGTTGTTTTGTTTTGAAGATGGATTTGGAGGGAAGACAATACGATGGATGGTAGTGGATGGTATATGTGATTCTCCATTGATAACATGTATAAAGCTTCACCCTGTATCTAGAGGTCATGGTATGATGTGTATTTAAGGTGGAGTATGTTAATTTTCCATGATTGTATGTTCTGTGTTATTCTACGTATTCATCAGACTAGTATTGGGATGAATAAATATTATTTTATAATGATTGTTATGGTTTTGGTTTGTTGGATTAGTGGACTGTAACTTGTAAAATGAAACTATTTTGGAATGTGAAATGGGTTTTGTCGCATGAAGTGTGGTATTGTACATTTGGAGGTGCCTGTAAAGGAAATAGTGTTGTGAGTTGGTAATTTTTCTAAAAACGCGTAGGTTGGGCTTGAGTTTTTGGTACCATATATGTATACACTTTTATATTATTATGATATCTCTATGATCCCCACCCACATTGATCATTATCTGATGAACAACTATATCATCAAACATGGGGTGCCTTTCCCCAAATCCCAATGGGAGGATGGATGGTTGGCAACTCCCTCTTCCCTGCTCATTATTCATGTCGATGATGGCCCATGTTTCTCCATGTAGAATGTTGTGATATGTGGTAGACTAGATGTTTTTCGATGAGGTGGTTTGTTTTCATAGGTGAATTTAGGATTATTTTTTATGTATTTTTCGATGGGTCTTTGGGATGAGTTGTGATGTTCCTTCCCAAGTGTATTCAGGAATAAATTATAAGTGTTGTGATGGCTAGGTTTGTGCATGGGTGATTTTTTGTGAGGCCCTGCTGTCTATGGGTGGGATGTCTTGTGAGGACTCAAAGTGTGCACGAAGGATGTGTTGTGAATCAAAGGTGTTTGCAGGCATGATTTGATGTGGTATATTCAAAAGAGGGAAAAGCTCCATAAAACTTCCCATTGGACAGTGAGAGTGGCTAATCAGTTGGAAAGGGGTGTCAGGTACCCTATCATTGATGTGGTTATTGTTATATTGCATGTCGCGAGTTATTTGGTGAGCATGTCATAATGATGTAGTGTTGTTAATATGTGTACATAGGTGTTGTTTGGTTCTACTAATTTCTCACTGGAACAATAGTATTTCATCTTTCACATGTGCACGATAGAATTTATTTTTCATACTGATTATTATTATATGCTATACATATATATATATAATAGATTTAATGTTTCTTGGAGGATTTATCAGGACTTTCGAAACATTACTAGATCGGACCATGAATGTTTTTATGTGGCTTCATAGAAATAATTTTTAGTATTTACTATGTATTGTTTTTTATTTCTACCATTACAATATTACACATCCATATGGGATGGTTTTGGATTTATATATATAATGTCTTGGTGTTTACATGTATATGATTAGTCATATATCCCGACCGTGTTTCTTATAAAGGGTAATTCCTCATATATTCTATGATATGTACACCCATGGAGCTAGTCTCCAACCCGATTCCAACTGGAGGTGCGACTCAGGGGTCATTGTCTTCCCTTAATCATATATAGCCTAGGTGGGGCATATTTTGAGGCAGGGGGTCACAACACAAACTCTGTGTACAATTTTTCCACAATAACTTGTATGATGTGATTATTGTGATAATACTCAACATGTTATTTTCAGGCACCTACCCATCCATAAATATGTTCCAGAGTGTGGATTGAAATGTGGAATTTATACATGGATGTTGTTTTCTATAAAATAACACAATATCTAAATTAGTATTGTTTTACGATGTTATCATATAAATATTTTTTTCCATTAGGCATATCCATTTGTTTTTACTAATGTTTTGTAAACTAATCCAAAAACTAATTATTCCAAAATTTGGTTCCAAATCCTGAAACCATAGACAACATTGATTGATTAAACATTGATTTAATGATTGAATTAATATAACTCACAAATAGTCAACTACTTAAGGCCCAAAAGATTTAGTGACATGGAGAGATTTTACATACACATCCTAATTGATTTTTTTTTACATTTATACATAATTGAATAATACATAACTCCCTTATAGAATTCTTAATGTTTGTACTTTTCCTTGCATGATAGGGAATGTAATCAGCAGAAAATTTTGATCACCAATGCTCGGTAAGTAAAAATTAATGTACAGTTATTCATGTATTATATAATAAGATTATAAAATGAAAATTACCATTATGAAATTAATTTTTTTAATGAAAATGGTAAAATAATATTTTTCCATAATCCATGATAAAAGGACATGTAATTTCTATATAAAAAACATATACAATAAAATTAATATTTAGAATAGTTATATAATAAACAATATACATGGAATATAATCATAAACATAATGTAATGGAATCTAAATGAAATCAAGAATATAATAAATATATGTAATAATAGAGGAGTATGAATCTTTAAATAATGAATTTCAAATAATTTCATATTCCCTATAATATGGTGGAATTGGAATCACTATATAATTCATGAAGTTGATCAAGAATAACTAAATTCTGATAATAAACCATGTAATGATATAATAACAACATGATTCCTATAATAATATTGTGGTAGTTTTCCCTTCCTGATTCCCATGGTGGATGACCATTCAGTACTTGTTTTCTATTGTTTTCTCCTGAGATTAAAAATATTAATCATTGAATTAGTGGTTGATATGAGAAACATAGAATTATTATTTGAACATATGAATTCCATTTTTAATAAAATAATTAATCTTTTCATATATAAATCATGGGATGAAAATGGGTTAAATAACATTTCAAAATGGTTTTCCAAATAAAATGTGATCATATGTTACCAATAAAATAATTGAAAAAATTAAAAAATTTCTTAGAAAAATATATATTAATATTTATTAAATAATATTTCATTTCATAATAATACTTTGAAAATGTAATATAATTTACAAAAATATTTTTTTCATTAAATGTGTTTGATAATACCAATTAATTAAGACGTGATTCTAAAGTAATGTAACAAAATCCATTTTTTAACAAAATGAGAAACCTTCGTAGAAATATTCATTACAGTAAAATACATATATATTGATATTGAGAAGAAATAAAAATTATGTTAAATATTATTTGTAAAGGAATAATATAGGATAATGATATGGAATCATCATTAAATATTTATCACCTCTTTAATTGATAATCCAATTAGTTAAAATGAAATAAAAAATATTATTTTAAAATTATTCACATGGAATGAAATATCCATTAGTGATGAATGGAATTTGAGTTTCCACTCTGTGAAATATAAAATTGGATGGATTAAAAACCAAATATAGAAAAAACCCATTAAAATAAATAAATGTTTCTCTAATAATATTATAGTTTAGGAAATTACGAATTCATCCCAAAAGAGAACAAGACAATGAAACATGAATGCTAGAGATAATAAAATTGAAACACAACACTATAACAACATATGATTTGATAATTAATCCTTAATATATTTTAATATAATGTGATAGATCATAAATCATAAAAAATAACAATCATGAAAAATGATTACCTTTCTTCTTACATAGTCAAATGTGCTAAATAATTATTTGAGATTTGGATCATATCTTGAATTATTCATTATAAATAAAGTAGTTGTTGGAAATGTTTGTGGTGATTGATATGATTTTGGATCTATAAGAGGTAAAATATTTCCATAGATTTTGTGAAACTAGGGTTATATTTTCCAGTTGATTCTTGGGGTTTTAAATAGTTCTTATGGGTAGGGTATCCGATGTAATATTGGAGATTCCAATTTATGTATTGAAATGGAATTAGGTCTGGGTACAAGCTCAAACATAATTTATGCCATTGAAAAAAAACTAATAATATGGGTGAGGGGCTATACATTTTTTGTGGCAGAATCCATATCGAATTTAACCTATATTTTTATAATATTTTTTTCCATGCTCATTTATTCCAAAGAAGATGGTATGGGGTTTGATAGGTATTTTACATTCTTTGTATGGTGTGTTGTAAATTTATATTCCCTTTGGGGTATGATCTGCTAGAATTCATTCATATTTATCTTAAACCCTCATGATCAGTGGGAATAGATTTATACATTATTTCATCATAATATAGATTCTTATCATTGAATTAATCCATGAAATCATTTTTTTCACATGTTTCCATGAACAAATGGGCTACTATCACTAATGCCTCCCCTTAATGATTATTGAGTGTGTTTTTTATACAAATATTGAAGAGTGGAAACTATAAATAGGCTATTTGGGACATAACCATTGATTCCTGATAAAGATCTTACCCATTTATTCTAGTATTATTCTGTTAGATGTGGGGATGTGGAATTTGGTCTTTAATTCATCAATTTTCAAATATTGGGATGCTTTCATAATGATTTGTTAAGGTGACCAATAGGGAGATAGAAAGAGAGTGTCTGAGTTCATAATTGTTATAATGCATTCTATAGATCCCATATCCATTATACCATAATATATGGATATTATATATTGTATATTGGTAATGGATTAACAATAGGACCTAATGACACTGAGATTTATATTCCTAGTAACACCCCCATAGAGTTCTGCTATGTTATTTACCAATAAATCAGATAGTTTTTCACAAATTTAGATTACTACATCGTGTACCTGGAAATGGTAATTATAATATATAATATTAATTATATAAATTTCCAATCTAACAAGTTAAGAGGACATATTTGTTTCTCAATTATAGAATTGAGGATGACAAGTCAATGTTAATTTACATGGATTTTTATATTCATTATGTGGAATTTATGAGCATGAATCATTTTTATGAATATCATATGATATTTTTCAATTTTAAAAATGTTCCATTAATGTTTATATTCATGTTGAATAGGGTATTATATCCATTATTGTATTCTATCATGTCAATCATCCTAAATGATATAATGTTGTACCCATTGACGACTAATGAACTTTCTAACCATTTGCATATTGACTTATGTACACTGAGATGGTACCACAATTATTCATTTATTCTCAATGTGTTAGTTCTAGATTAGTTAATTATACATAGTGGGTAAAATGATATCTAAGGAACAAATATTTTTAAACCAAAATATAGTCGAATAATTATTCGTACAAGAGTGGATAATGAATATCATTAATATCTCTATTTGTAACACCTTGAGGTTATGGAGTATATATTTACTATGTGTGAGAGAATACTATACAAGAAACCACAATAAAAAATGATACGGGATATTTTCATAGAATATTATAAATAAAATTTAACACTAACAAAACCTCTTATTTATAATAATATTTTAATCAATTTAAAATTTATTCAAATTTCATTAACAACACCAAACATTTTAAAAGGGACATTATCAATGTATAATAAATAAGTCTAAATTTACAAAACATTTTATTTTTTAAAATATTAATATGTGGAATAAAACTATGTATTTTTAAATTATCATTTTTTTCATGCAAAATATACCTACAAGATTTTTGAACATAATATTCATTTTATTTTGACATTAAAATTTCTCATATTTTTTAGTTAATTTATTTAATAGTTATATTGATTTTATTTTTATATTGAAGCTACATAACTCTTATTAGTTTCTTAACAACACTTTTTTGTAACGAATGACACTGACATTGATAATTTTATACAAAATAAATATATATATATATAATAGACTTTGTTTAAATATGATTTTTTAAAATATATTAAAAATAAAATTCCTATAATTTATAAATTTTACATCAAAGAATTATTTTCATATTTATTTTCAAAATGTTCATACTATTTAGTTGTATACATTATAATTTTATAGTGCTAACTGTTTTTACCATTGTAAATATATGTTACCATGATGAAATTATTATTTTTCAAAGAGAAATAATTTAATAAATATAATTTATTTCAAAAATAAAGGGATCTATTTAAAATTTAGACTCTTATATGATGACTAATCATATACAAAAATAAATTAAAAATAATTGAATATGTAATGAATTTTAAATTTTATTTAGAATACATAATTTTTAAATATATTTATCTAACATAAATTGTTTTTAAAATGTTATATTATTTAATTTATAAGATAATTTTTTCATATTAATAATTCAAAATCTATACATTTAAGGGTATCTAGATAAACTAAATTGGTTATAGTTTATTTGGAATTAAAAATTAGTGGTTTGGCATGAAAATGTGTCCAATGTTCTGCTTTTATAGCAAAAAAGTCAAATAATTATAAATGAATATCAGTAAAGATTAAGAATGAAATTATATGACTGTTGAATCAGTTATATGAGTAAATTATTTAAGTACATTTAGTGATGACTTAACAACATAATAATTAAATCTAGAATATCTATTATTTAAAATGGGTTGGTTAAAATTGAGCCATATTAGATTACCCATTTTGATACATATTAATTTTTTTTAAATTTAACTATGGTTATTATTTTATCAATTAAAATATTAGATGCTCATTTAACAAAAAACTAGTCATGATGATTATAAATTTTACCCCATTTGACCTAATTTGAATTATTAATATGTGAAAATTAACTTTTAAATTAAGAAATATATAATTTTAAAAATGATTTATGTTAGATAAATATATGTAAATAAATATGTATTCTAAATAAAATTTAAAATTAATTATGTATTCAATTATTTTTAAATTATTTTTATATATGATTAGTCATCATATTAGAGTTTAAGTTTTAAATAGATCCCTTTATTTTTGAAATAAATTATATTTATAAAATTATTTCTCTTTGAAAAATAATAATTTCATCAGGGTAACTTATATTTACAATGGAAAAAACATTTAGCGCTATAAAATAATAATGTATACTACTAAATAGTATGAAAATTTAGAAAATAAATATGAAAATAATTCTTTGAGGTAAAATTTATAAATGTTAGGAATGTTATTTTTAATATGAGTGGACAAAAACTATATTTAAACAAAGTGTATTTAATAGATAAATTTATTTTGTATACAACTATCAATGTCAGTGTCATTCATTATAAAAAGGGTTGCTAAGAAATGAATAATAGTTATGTAGCTTCCCTATAAAAATAAAATCAATATAACTATTAAAAAAATTAACTAAAAAAATATGAGAAATTTTAATGTCAAAATAAAATGATTATTATGTTCAAAAAGGCTGTATGGATATTTTTCATGAACAAAATGATAATTTAAAAATACATAGTTTTATTCCTTATATTAATATTTTAAAAAATATAATGTTTTGTAAATTTAAATTTATTTATTATACATTGATAATGTCCCTTTTAAAATGTTTGGTGTTATTAATGAATTTTGAATAAATTTTAAAATGATTAAAATATTATTATAAATAATAGGTTTTGTTAGTGTTAAATTTTATTAATAATATTCTATGAAAATATCACGTATAATTTTTGTTTGTTGTTTCTTGTAGAGTATTCTACCACACATATTATATATATACCCCATAATATCAAGGTTATACAAATATAGATGTTAATGATATTCATTATCCACTCTTGTAAGAATAATTATTCGAATATATTTTGGTTTAAAAATATTCTTTCCTTAAATATCATTTTACCCACTATGTAGAATTAACTAATATAGAACTAACACATTGAGAACAATGAATAATGGTGGTACCCTCTCAGTGTACAGAAGACAATATCCAAATGGTTAAACAGTTCATCAGTCGTCAAGGGGTACAACATTACATTATTGAGGATGATTGTCATGATAGAATTAAATAATGGATAGAATACCTAATTCAACTTGAATATAAACTTTAATGGAAAATTTTTAAAATTCAAAAATATCATATGATATTCATAAAAATGATTCATGCTCTTAAATTCCACATAATGAATATAAAAATCCATGTAAAAAACATTAACTTGTTATCCTCAATTCAATAATTGAGAGAAAATAGGTCTTCTTAATTGGTTAGATTGGTAATTTATATAATTAATAGTATATATTATAATTACTATTTCCAGGTACACGATGTTGTAATCTAAATTTGTGAAAAACTATCTGATTTTTTGGTAAATAACATAGGAGAACTCTATGGGGGTGTTCCTAAAAATATAAATCTCGTTGTCTTCAGGTCCTATAGTTAATCCATTACCAATATAAAATATATAATATCCATATAATATGGTATAATGGATATGGGATCTATAGAATTCATTATAAAAATTATGAACTCAGACACTCTCTTTCTATCTCCCTATTGGTCACCTTGATAAATTATTATGAATGCATCTCAATATTTGAAAACTGATTAATAAAAGACCAAATTCCACATCACCACATCTAACAGAATAATACTAGAATAAAGGGGTAATATCTTAATCATGAATCAATGGTTATGTCCCAAATAGCCTATTTATAGTTTCCACTCTTCAATAATTGTATAAAAAACACACTCAACAATCATTAAAAAGAGGTATCAGTGATTAGTAGCCCCTTTTTTTCTTGGAACCATGTGAAAAAAATGATTTCAACGATTAATTAAATGATATGAATCATTATTATGATGAAATAATGTATAAATATTTTCCCACTGATCATGAGGGTTTACGATAAATATGAATGAATTCTAGCAGATCATACCCCAAAGGGAATATCGATTTACAACACATAATTCAAAGAATGTAAAATAACTATTAAACCCCATACCAACTTCTTGGGAATAAATGAGCATAGAAAAAAATATTATAAAAATCTAGGTTAAATTTAATAAGGATTCTACCACAAAAAAATGTATAGCCCCTCACCCGGATTACTCATTTTTTTCAATGGAATAAATTATGTTTGAGCTCGTACCCATACCTCATTCCATTTTAATACATAAATTGGAATCTTGCATATTACATCGGTTATCCTACCCATAAGCACTACGTAAAACCTCAAGAATAAAATGGATAATAGAACCCTAGATACACAAAATCTATAGAAATATGTTCCCTCTTATAGATCCAAAATCATATCAATCACCACAAACTCAAACTGATCATGGTGAAATACTTTAATACTTTTAAAAATACACCATATCACTACAAGAGAATCACAATTTAAGTAGGTACATTCATTAATGTTTCAATACATACATTCTAAAAAACAACTTCTATAATATGAAAAAAATAAAACTATATAGGTGATATATGATCAATCCTATTTATTTTTGAAATAAAGCTCTATTTAATAGCCTTATCAAAAGACTTCATGTGACTATTATTCATATGTGATAATGATAAAATAATTTGTATATATTTATAATATTATGAATTTACTATTCTCATATAAATTAAACATATTTTATATTGACAACATATTAATAAAATAGGTAATATATTTCGTAAAAAATATATAATCCTATAAAAGATTAATGAAATCAATGGAGGTTACACCCCATATTTCAAGGAAAAATATGTAATAAATGTTCCTCAATATTATTATTTGTTAATTCTGCGTGATGATCCCAAGGTACATAGTTATTGTGATATACCCTCATCATTTGGTGTGTCTCTATATGGTTAATTATTTCCAATATTTTCTCTTTTTAGAACATAGTAGTTTATATTCAATCTTAAATTAAACAAAGAGGTAGATGATATATATATAACACTAAGTTAATTTTTAACATGGACAAACCATCTTGAATTTCTGCATCACTATTCAATTTTATAACCTGGAGAATAAAATCCATTATCTATAAAGTGATTGGAGGTATAGGAAAAATAGAAGGCACCATTCCTATATCTGGCATATTAGCCTTACCTTCACCTTTTAAGATCTCATTTATTGGTAATTGCATTTTGATATCACTAATATGTGAATGGTATGACCTAAAAAAAGAATAATAATTTATCCTATCATAATTATGGAATATTTTTAAAATGAATCATGAACTGATAATCTATAAATACACAACCTCTGATATTAATGTCTTGCAATCTTTGATCGATTTAGTCTATACCTACCAACCACCCTTTAATGTATAATAATACATTTTTACATGTGTAAAATCATATCATGTTGATATAAAACCCATTATATATGATTTTGGGTGGTGTTCCACAATTAAATTATATATGAAATCACCATATTTGTTATTTATTCATTATAATACAAAACCCTATATAATATTCCATGAATAAGTTATATGAATGTATAAGAATGTTATCTGGGACCCAAATAATGATTTTTAACAATTAATTAAAACATTCATTGAGCCTCTTTCTAGAGATAAGATATTAAATAAATTTGAAAATAATGTCCTTGGAAAAAATCATAAAGATCAACTAAATTATTTAATGAAATAATATTAATAATAACTCTGGTAATGAGAAATTTCCTTATATTTTGTTTTATTAAATTTGGGGAAATGGTCAATACTATGATTTCACAATATAATACCTTTAAAGACCATTTTTAAATAGTAATAAAAAATTAAATAATTCTTTTGTACGACTTCGTAACATCCACATCCATGAAGATAAAATGTCCTTGAAAATCAAGGAACTATATCACCTCATGTGTGATTCTTTATATACAAATTGATTCTATCTTTTAGAAAGGTTTTTCATATGAAGTCCTGATATACTATAACCTCGGTTATAGATTACTCTAAATAAATATAGATTCAATAATAATAATCACAATTCATAATATATACCATACATGAATATTAAAATATTACTGAAACAATGGATTAGTAATCAAAAAGATTCATAATAAAATGAATCAAACTATAATATTAAATATCCATAAAAAATGGCATCTACCATATTATGAAAATATATAATGTAAAAAATAATAAAAATTAATGAAACAACTATAAAATGGGTCTCGATCGTCTCTCTGATCTTTTCTTCTAACTCCAACATTGATCCACCTCATCAACAATATACTATGACACAATTTCCCTTCCTAGATCAATTTTCTGGAATGTTTCACAGGGAGTAGAGAACCGAAGAATGCTCTTAGTATTACATAGTAGGACAAACTAGAAAATATTTTTAAACAAATATATTTAAAAAACCATGATTAGTATGAATTTATAAATAAATAAAAATATACCCCAAAAAATTAATGTATATTTATTTAGTGAATAACTAATTGAATAAATTTTCATTTCATTATATTGAAATGATACAATATTCCCATTGTTTGAAAACACCTCAAGAGTGAGTAATCATTTACACCCATTACGTAAATCATTTTGACTAAATTATAAAACTAACATCCAATTATTTAGTGTGTTTTCACCACCTTAGGGACATATTTGAAAATATATCAATAGCATATGGGTTTGGTTAATAATGTATAACCATCATATAATATAGTTTCATGACATATAATAAATAAAATAATAGTGATGATCGAGGAAAAACCTAATGAATGACACATAACTGCTTAATGGTCTATATGTGAGTTGTTAATCACATTTCATGTCCCCATGTTGGATAATATACAACCATGAATGTTATAAAAGGTGAATTTTATATAACAAAACAATATTTATAATTAGAATTAACTCATCCAAAGAAACCATAATTGTTGATGATCCACCACAAAACCTCGTGCAACTATACATTATGGTCCACAAATTACGAACCTTGTATTATGGATAATCAATATAACACTAGGATAGGGAAATGTTAATAAAAAATCATCCTAAATTAACTCATCTAAGATAATGATATTTAAAAACATGTAATTCTGTATTTTTTCACCATAAGGTAAATAAATCAACTATAAAAGGAAGAAAAATTCTTGTTCTAGGTCACACTAAATATTTCACTCATTATGATATGATAAAAGATTCCATAAAACTCTTAATTTCATATATGAAAAACATTGATTCCTATAATTGGTAGTATATAACATTTAATCTTGGTGACCATATATTAATTTGGTGACATGTATGGATCCTCTAACACCCATACATATCTTATTATTACTATTGAAAACAACTAAACAATTTAAAATTCATTTTAAGGGATCCATAAATGGTTGTTAGTTCCTCTATATCATACTACACATTTAATACGAAAAATACAAATGATATACCTTAAGTCCCATGTAACCCAACTTATTAAATCATTTCATATTGAATACCACTAGTATATATGGACTTATATGGAAAACATTATTATAAACCGGCATATTGACCGATATTTGGAATAATTGGTGAGATATGATGATGAAAAGTTAGGACAAAGAATGATATTATAAAGAGAGGTTATAACTACTCACGACATAACATTGGATATATAATACATTGAAATGTGATTAATTATGATTGATAAACTATTTGATGAAAAATAATAAAGGGTATGTGGATAGTATGATTACATCCTATTATATGTTGATTCAGGATATGGATTGTCATTTTATCATATTATTACATATATTTAAATTTTATTATAATAATTAAAATAATCTTTAATGCTACCCAGTTAGTACAAAACCCCTATATTTGGAATTGATCCTCTACTATGTAACCTCAATAGGGTTCCAAACCACAAATTGAATATTCTAGGGATATTTAGCCCTTGTGGGGAATATTGGGTTCCATATTGTAGTTCATTAGGTAACTAGTTTAATAATTAAGAGTGAGATATTTTCTAATATAATAAATGAATTTCAATAACCAACCAAAAATAAATGATTAATACATCCAAAAAACAGAAAAATAATAAAATACTGATGGTTTATAGAAAATTTAATAATATTAATTATTTGAGATGTATAGGGTATCAAACCCACAAATGAATTAGAGTTGATGAGAAAAACATTATATTAAATTATGGTAACTCTAACTTTTTAATGATTTTTTCATTACATATATAGGTTCTGTGATTTTAAGGTATATATTTTCATTAAATTAACTAAGAATTAGTAAATAAAAATATATGGAGGTATATAACCACTATTATAGTGTTTTATTGTTTAAATATAATAATCCAACAATTCCATCCATATATTGGGTACTAATATTATCATGTATCATGGTTGAGACACGTTTCTGACCATCCTAATATTTCAACATGTTCTAGGATGTCAAATAATATCCATAGGTGATGATAAAAAATTTCAAAATTAATAATCACTCAACAGTTTCCTCTATGATATAATGATTGTATTCTCTAGATATTATATTTATACATCATCGGTAAATAGATTAAAATAAAACTGTATGTGTAAAACATTAAAAAAAGATTACAGTGTTTAAAACATAAATACTATCAGCATCAACACCTGAACAAAATGAAAAAAAACTATACATATGTCATCTCCAAAATAATTCAAAGGCATTGATTGATGTAAAGAAAATCTAAAGAATTTGAAAAGATACATACAAAGAGAATGCACCAAATATTGTATGTAGGGTGTGAGAAAAACAATTCGTAATTTGACCAAAGATTTAGTCTATTATATTACATTCAAAATTAATTTCAAATCATGATATTTTAAAATAAAAAGAATATTTTTTCTATTGTTAAATCTAAATGTTCAATAGAAAATCATTTATCATTTTATAATATCACTTTTTCATTTTATTTTAGTTAATAACAATCATTCTCATAAAATTTACCTTAATGAAGCCCCCATTATAAAAAAAACATTAAATTCATATGTTTAACAAATTTAATACTATATCATTTCAATAAATAAAAAAAACTATAATAAATTTATTTTAATGAAATAAAAAAATCAAACACTAATTAACAACATCATTAGAAAAATAATGTGGGATAGAAAAATCACATTTTCCTACATTTCAATCAATAATGAGAAAACATAAGAAGTTACCCTGTAAAGTCATCTAGTATGTTGTTAAATGAATTAGGTACTATAGTAATATGTATCTAATAATTTAGAAATATATGAGAACAAAATTGTGTCTATGTTGTATCCAAAAAATATAATCCATACAACTATCATGTATATAACATCATTAGGGGAACTGAATATCTTAATCTATAATACACATTAGGGGAAATGATATGTGATATTATATGGTGTATCATAAATATAGTCATTTCACATAGTTATTTAGGTTCCAATAAAATTAGTAATATTAGGTTAACCAACAAATAAGTCATATGAAAAATACAAGGTATAATGTAGATAGCCACTCACCTCCAACTCCCACCAATGAAACAAGCACTCTGACATCATTCATCTCAAGGGATCATATATTCATCCTTTTAGGGTCCTAATCAAATTTATACATGGGGCTCATGATATTATCACCCATGTAGTATAATAATCTATTTCAATGGCCAAAATGGACCTTAATAAATAATGACTCAACATTCTGAGTCCTTTGTAAGAATTATAATCCATTTCAAATCATTATTTAAAATAATGGCTAAGAGAAATAATTTATACCCTTCTGAATGGGTACAATTTTCATAAAATTTTAATTGGATAGCAATCTATTTCATTCATTCAAACATTTTAATAGGACTATGATAACAACAATTTTAAATCATTAATGGTGAAAAAATTATTTCAAAATCATGTAGTCATATAAAAAATTATAAAACCCATTAAGGAGTTAAATATATACACAACAACATAGTTAAAACATTCTGAAATACAATGAAATTTATAAATCATAAAATAATGTAATTAAAAAAATAATCCATTCTTATTATAGTCACAAATCCTTCTCAATGATTTGTGGAAAGTAAAATTAGAGGGATACCATTAATCTAGGTATGGTGAACGCCTTGATAGACCCTAGACATAAAAAACTATTACTGAAAACCATATATACCACTATATCACAAACCACATGGTTGGTATATTAATACATGAAATAAGAAATAAATGATAATAGATAAATATATAAAAAATGAAAAAATTAAATATGGAATAAGGAATTAAATTTATATATAGTTTTGATTTTTTGGATTTGAATCATAAAAATGGGGAGAAGGGATGGGTAGAACCCCCCTGGTGAGCAACATTGGTCATTAAATTTGGAGGTGAATACTGGAATCATAAGAATTTTTTTTTGAGTTGACAAAAGTGTCATTTCACCCTATAGAAAAACCTCGATAGATATTATTCCCATCTCATCCTCTATCCGTATGATGTGGTCTTCCCTAATAGTCCCACCTATGGTGTAGACTATGTGTTGAACCATGAAATGCCTCAACTATGATGAACTAGGGGTCTCAACACCCATTGAATTATAGTGTCTCACTTCACACATATGGAATGACAAACCTCTTGAGAAGGCATATATTTAGAGGATCATGGAAGATCCCTAATATATATCTATTTTGAAAATTGGAAACATTAAATACCACAGGAGACCCTATGGATAGCATATATAAGCTATGACATTTTGTCAAATGAAAACACCTACCATAGAGTAATCATCCTGCCTATGTAACTTCCTAACAACTATACCCATATTCAAACCCAATGTGGAGTGGTATCCTTTAAAAAATAATATCCATTTCCATGGTATTCACCACATTTACAACAAATCTTTGTATTCTCTTATTCGACACTAATCTTGTAACAACCATAATCTTTTGGTGTGTTCATCTTCAGCAACCCTTACACAACACAATTACATAATCGCAGATGTACCAATACATTGATACCTCCATTTTTCTTCTTAACCCATATGGTATTGACTTTCTCCCTTAACCTTAGTCACTACCACTATGTAAATCAAAACCACATTTCGGAAACCCCATATTAGAGTTTACCATAAACTATAGAATAATCAACTGTTTTCCAAATAAATTAAAAAACAACTAGTTATCACCTATTGTATATCCAACAAGGGCTACCATGTTGCTTACCTGATACCCATCATAAAACACCTTAAAAATTTATAAAATAAGGGAAATAATTAAGATACATAAAATAGAGAAAAGTTAAATAAAATTAAGTCCATATTCACTATAAGGGTTGTCACTTATCCTTACCATGACACATTCTTCCATAAATGCTCCTTAGATTATATATAATTACCAAACAGAGAATCCATAAAAATATATCATCTAATGTGGTGGGTGGTAAGGGAAACAACTAAACAGATCATGAGGAATGGGCTATTAGAATCAAATTATTCTTTTAAAGAAATGATTAATACCTTTAAATAATGATACATATATAATCACAACAGAACTATAATAATAAAGGTAGAAGTCCTACATATATTGTGTCCAATAATATAAGTCCACACTATTTAAAATTAACATAAAATAAAAGAACAATAGTGAGACATAAACCACTAATAAAAAAATCACTAATATGGGAAATTCTATTAAAACCTATGAAAAAAATATCCTAATAAATGAAAACAAAACTCCCCATTCAAAACACAACCCAAAATAATAATACTTTTACAAAATTAGATCCACCACATAGATACATAATTTATCAAAAGGAATAGAAAAATATAAACCCAAACACAAAATACATAGGATCTCAAACATGGATTACTTAATCTATCCAGTAAAATGTGACCCAACCTAAAAAACATTATCCGTTTGTAAAAAAACATGAAAATAGTCTCACTAGAAATTTCAAAATTTATCTCTGGATATATGTTTATTAATTATCTACTGAAATACCCAATGATATAGCATGATAAAACTAATATGATACCTACATATACGTTTTTATTGAACAAGCACCCACACTGTGGAAACATAACTAAAGAAATAAATCAATACCAACTCCATAAATAATCATCATGTAGAAACCCCTAAATATTAAATAAAAAATAGAAGAGGAATCAAAATAACACTAATAAACAAAAATTTGATTACCCATAAGGGTTCCCATTCTACTAAATAAACATAAAAAATATCTAATGGGGGCCCAAATAGACACACCAATGAAAATACATCATAGAATTTATGAATGAAAACATACCAAACCATGTTATTCCATATTAAAATCACTAAAAATGGATCATAAAATTTTATTTTTGAAGATACTAAATATACTAAACCTTATCATCAAGATTCTACTCAACCAACTCACACTTTGAATATAATTTATTAACATCACTTGATTAAACTGTAACACACTAACTAACATCATATAATTGAGCACTAGTAACTACATTTTTTGAAGACTATAGACAATGTTTAACCCCAAAAGATTCATTTATATGATGATAACCACTATTATTAGAGAAATCCTAGGTTTATTCAAATAAAATAAATGTATTATTATCCTCCACTCAGAATATAGTCTTGATTGATTTATCACATGATGAAAATTCTCTATGATGATGAGAGGATACACCCAAAATAACATTATATTAATAGAAATTACAAATTTCATTAAAAAAATTATCTCGATGGTGTTTATTAAATAAAATATAGTTATAACTACATCTGAATCAAAAACAAAAATAAATTCACAATATACAATCATAAATCATAAAACCTCTAAAATAGTACCCAGTCAAGATACAAATAAATATAACCTCTAAAACAAATTTCCAAAATAAAATTCTATAATTATTTCTTATAAAAACATACATTACATAAAAACTCTTCATTTAATATAATTCAACTCAATTTATATTTTTAAAAATTTAATTTATTGGAAACCAAAAATATATTTTTATTTATTTCCATATTACCAAATAATTTATTAAATATTATGACAACTATAGAAACATTCACTAATATTAGCTCTATATCATGTAACCAAAAAATATTTTAAGGTTATAAATAACATTTTCCTCTATATAATGTAATAAAATTTAAGTTTTCAAGTCAAATTACATTGATAGTAATCAAAATAACAGTTTAAATTACCGATTATAGTTAAAAACATTTAAAAAACTATATATAATGTAACATTTTTCTTGAAAAAATCAATTTTATCAGAATATAAAATGTTTATCATGAAGAAAGATAAATATAATAAAATAAATATTATCATATAATATGCTTAAAAATATCTACCCCACATCATTCAATTCTAAATTTAATATCTCACTAATTGTAGTCTCTATTAGTATCACAAAGGAATATGAATTAGAAAATATTATAATTCTATTGAACATATTTTATGGTTAACTACAGGGACACATAAGTTGGTAATCCATATACCATTCATTAAACCATAATCCCAATAGTTCATGATCCATATGTATGGGTTTATCATGGTTTACTAGACTATGTGTCCTAACCATTCAACTCTAGATCATTCTTGACTGGCCTATTTGAAACACACAGTGATCCTAGATATCAATAAAACCATCATCAAGAATCATAATACCATAATCATATATGAATATAAAATAATGATAATCCAATACAAGACTCATAATATTACCACAAATGTGAACATTTGTTTTTTAGAAGATGTCATGGACTAGAAATTTTATATTCCCTCAAACTGATTATGAAAAACAATCCCTGATCTTATACTACCCAAAGACACTCAAAATATAATAAGGATTATATGATACAAAATTTTCATGAATTAACCTAGGACACCTATAACTATACTCCAATGCTAGATTAGGAAATACACATGTTGTATTCAGAGTCACCTTGGGATGGAAAAAAATTATCAGGTCTCAACGTATAAGCATTAGAATTAATTAACCAATAGAAATAAAGTGATAATAAAATTATTTCCACATTTATATACATAATGACCCGACTGTATGTTTGATTTTCATTCCCTCACAAATAGAGTCAAATCAAACAATAATGTTAGTGATAAAACATAGCATTCAATATAAATAAATAAATATACTAAGAAAATGAAAAAAATTAAAATAAATAAAAAACACTACAATATTTTCAACAAAAAAAATAAAACAAAATTAATAAATGAAAATAAAATTGTGTATAAAAAATATATACATAATGTATTAATTTTATGAGTGGTTTGTGCATGGTGTGAGAGAAAAATAAGCCTAGTTGGATCCAAATAAATAGTATGAGTTTTTTATATTAAAAAACATATTCTCATTCATAATACAATTGAAATTTATGTTTTCATAAATTAGAACAAAACATATAATAAAATAAATTACCTTTGGATAAAATCCAAAATTTCCTCCATTTAAATAAAATCATCCATTTTGATATCACTTCCAACAATAATGCTTATATTATTAAAAAAAATTCATATTAGAAGACACAGTACTAATAATACTAAAAAACTATTTTTAAAACACCATATTAAAATATCTGAAATTATTAAATAATAGAAAAAATCACTATGCCACTCTTTCACTAACGATATAAATAATGGAAGATGAAATATAAGTCTATACATTAAAATTGTGATTTCAAAAAATGAAAACCCCATATGAATACATGGAGTATTGATGTAAGAAATGTGAAATAATATTAAAATACATAAGGAAAATGTTCACCCTATGTTTCATCTAATATACAAGAAACATCACTAGCCTACACCTAGCATCATAAGGGGTACTCTGTATCTATTCGAATGTCACACTATATGCTAGACTATTATTATGTGACTATATACTAAGGAATTAACTCTGACATCTTTCTCAATTCCTTTTATATCCATGAAACAATAATAAGAGTTTAAAAATAAAATAATACATATAGTAAATGTACCAGTATAAAATAAATATCTGCTAACATTAAAAAACTTTATGTGGAACTACCTCAATAATTTCATCTCCCAAAAAGGTAAATAATTTCACTACTGGTGGTCAAAATACATTGGAGATAAGGTGATCAAGTTTGTATCTCCCACATTTTTGAATAATACATCTCACTAAAAATTAATTTTTTTAAAGAGTTATTTCATAATATATTCAAAATAATTTAAATCATGATTCATTTTCATTAAAATGTCCTGAGATCCCAAATTTTTATTTCTCATATAAATAACAATAAAACTCAATGATAACACCCACTTATGGACCCATGGGGTTTAATTCATTTCATGACATAATACTCATAAAAATATTTCTAGAAAACCATTATGTAATCAAATATAATTATTATGTAATGAATATTTTAATTCCTTAATAAATGATTTAAATTATAGAAAATGGATGTTAAAAATATATATATAACATATATCAATATTAATTTTATAAAAATGAGTAGTTGAAGGTTTCATTTAATGGAGAACTACAAACCAGGGAAGGAGAACGAAACTTCATTCCCTATACATCAATATCCCTTATATAACATGATATCAAAAACTATATCAACACAGTAATTTTAGTTAGGGTTTTTGGAAGAAGTTAAAGAAAATATATGAGGGAAAGTATGATAAATTTATAAAATCCAAGTAGATTGAGGTATTTCAATGTGAAATCACAAAAATTAATGGATTAGAAGTATAAAATGGATGATCAGTATTGAGGATAATATAAATTTTGTTCACCTTGTCTTAGATGAATATAAAGAGAGGAGAGGAATCCATAATAATGGATGATCAATGGGTCAAAGGGTCATTTTACCCATTAAAATACTATGCATACATGATTCACGATGTATTCCAAAGGATTATGGTGTGAATCTTCCCATACAAGCCCTTATAAATGAAGACTGAAGTATTTCTTTATTTTACACCTCAAATGGTATGAACTAAGGGTCCCAACACAATGGTCATTACAATTTATCCCTTATTTATTAAAATTAAATTTTCTTCATAAGAGCCTCAACACATTAAGGACCACATAGTAACATGAGGAATGTTAATTATTTAGATAGGATAAACCATAAATGTCACCTAAGAAACCCCATGGTGTAGTCATACATGCTACAGTGTGGTGTCTCTATAAAAAAAACCCTTAATATTTAATACATCCTCTATGTGGCAATTCCTTACAACCAAACCCATTTGAAAATCCTAATTTCCAATATAGACAACCATTACAATAACTCTATATCTACCCATTCTCAACACCATCCATGGAGTCACCTTATCCCTAAAATGTCTACTTTTTTCAAAAAAGTAATAGAAAAACATTACACAACTCATGACTTACCATTATGCATCACCAACTATAGAATAGCCTATCCACTTTAGCATGGACATTATCCCATACTCGAACACACTTACCCTATTATACTCTGAACCACTACTTTACATTCTTTTCTATGAGGTATCCCTTACTACACACTATAGACCTCCCATTTCCATGGGATATAATGATGAAAATGAGGTAGGATATTACATAGAATCATGGGCCTATGACATTGAATAATACAAATCCATTTTTTTAATTCTCATAAAAACTTCAAAACTATTGAGAAAAAATAAAAAAAAACCTAAATTTTTTATAAAAAATTCATTATATTAATAAAACTATTAATCACGGTAGTAAAAAAACCGAGAAATATAAATTAACATAGTAAATACATGGATTTGGAATGATGAAGAATCCATATAAAATATTAGAGAATGGTATAATTTTATAAATGGATAATTTGTGTGAATGGACATAAGAGATACGAATAATGGGTAGACATCATAAAATTTTTCTTTGTAATTTCTCAATTTTATTTTATAGATAATATTAAAAATATAAAAACCGGGGAAAAGGGCACTATAAATGAAGATTACTGATATATAACATAATAAGATGACATCTATTAATATTTTAGTTGATATATTGTTGTTTGGTAAAAAACATTACATAATATCAATTTCATAGCCAGTGAATGTTTTGTTAGAAAAATATCATACCTAATTTTTTTATACACATTAGAAGCACTATTCAAAATAAGGATCTGTAGTAATACGTTAGGTGTGATAACACAAATAGATAAATTCGTAAGGACGTAGTATGATTCATGTAAGGTAATTGATTTAATGATAAAATTAAACTTACTAATGTAATTATGAAAGCACAATTTCTAACTATGTGAAAGAATTAAAATATCCTAATATAAATTTGTTCTATTCTTCGATGAAAGTCCAAGATTAATGTTGAAATATTGGGAATTATTGACCAAGGTGACTATTTTTTTTAAAATTACATAAAATTTAAAAGGATATTTTCATTGAGAATAATATTAAATCTAAATAAATGATGTGTGGATGATTTATTGAAACATTATCTATAGAATCTGATGGTGATAAAAGATCTATTTGAATGTTTAAGAGAATTACTTATATAGTTTGTAGCACAGTCCTAAACCATAACACCTCTTATTATCCTTTAATGTAACTTTAATCTAAATGTAATTCATGTATGTTACTATAATTTCAATTTTTTTATCAAATAATATTCATTAATTTTAAAAACAATGTCTATCATTGGTTTAATTTTCATAAAGTGATAATTTTTATCCTGGTATTAAATTGGATCCTTCTAAAATATTATTTGAGAAAATATTTCATGAATAAAATATTATAAAAATACTTATGAATCAAAATTTTTTGTATATTAACATGTTCAACATAAAACTAATATGGTTATAGACATTCAAAAATTAATTATTCAAATGTAGAATTGAAAGAGTAGTTATATATACATCGTAGGAAATTTTATATATTTTCATTAATGAGATAATATCATATTATTGGAATTTCATGGAATATTGTGAAATTTATTATAATGAAATTGAATCTAATATAGGAATACATTTTAACTTTTGATATGTTATTTATATTGGATATTTTTATATCACTCTCCTGTGATACAATACCAATATAATTTATAAAATTCATTTCACATAATACACATAATATATTGTATGAAATACCCAAATTTATTGATAGTTTCTGATCCTCTATATCTATATATTAACTTGTCATATGATTATTAGTTTATTTAGATATAATATATGAGGAAATTCATTTGTAGTATGATAACTAAACATAAATGCTTTTGATTCATATTCAAATCTTATGAGAAGATATTATATAAAATTTAAACAGTTCATGTGTAAAAATACAAAGAGTTCTAAAAGTTATATCAAACTGTTTGGGGTTTATACCGTAATATTTTGTATCTTTATAGATGAATATTTAGATTGTATGATTTATTCAAAGACTATGAAAAATTAAAATAAGGATTCATATATTAGATGGATATTGTACAGAATATTTTATAATAAGAAAAAAAACAAGTAAATAAAACTATTTTAATCAATTAATGTGAAAAAAGTATGATTAATAACAATTAAATATTTAAAATGACATTTTTAAATAAAAATATTATTTATTTATGTGTTGTATTCCATTTTATAATATTAATTCCTAAATTGGTGATTTATAAATTAAAATAAATATAAATTTTTTTCTTCATATCAATGTTAACATAAGGAATAATATTATGACTTCTCTAATTATTTTTATGGAAATTGTGGAAAATAATTTTTTTAACCAAACTATTTCATTTCTTATACATGTATGGCCTATAAGTTTAATAAAATATTACTTTATCAATGATGTAAATATGGTGAAAAATAATTTATTTTAATATAGCATTCCAATCTTAAAATAATTATATTTAATATTTTAAATCTTATGTAATATTTATTTTAAAAAATTATTTTTAATGTTGTTTTTAAATTAAATATTTTAATAGTTATATGGAGTTTTTATTTTTTTTAACGAATAAATAAATTATATTTTCATTCTAATAATCTAATTTATATTACGAAGATATATAAAATTAAAAAATTTATATTATATAAAAATTATTACCATTAAAACAAAATTTTTCTAGAAACTATATTTTATATATTATGTGCGCTAATATTATTGTTAAAATTTTAGAAATAGTGTAACATTATATTATAATGTAATATTATTAATTAAAATAATCATTTTAAAATATCCTAAAATGATTTATTTAAAAAAAATATCATATAAATTATATACATAAGTTATAAAATAAGTTACCATGGTAAAAGTGAAATAAGGTAATATTAATATATTATACAAAAATAAAATTAAAAAATCCTATATTTCTATGGATTATTGATTTCATCTAAAACACTCTCACACTAAAATATTATACCTATTTGGAACCATTACCCAATGAATAGTGATAAACCATTACTAAAATGTAAATGGTATATAAAAAATGAACCATCGTCTTATATATGAAAGGGGAAAACATAAAATATAATTATACACAAATCCCTTTAAAATAACATCGCAAAAAACTACTTCTTGAATCTCTATATAAACATCTATAATTTTATTAATCCCCTAGGTTTGTTTATTTTGACCATGGAATCAATTTTCATGTATATTTTAAGGATAAATATCATGAAAACAAGATGATTGTTTCATAATCATTAGTATTTTATTCTTATGCTTCCTCTGACAAGAATTTTTTATCCACCAATAAATAATGAAATAAATTTTATTAATAAATTTTATTTTTGTTAAATTTTTATATAAACTAATACTCAAACCTTAAAATACATTGAGAAAAAGTAAAAAACCCATTGTTAGTATGTGTACTCTACAACCTCCTCGAAATGATTTGGTATTTTTCACCACCTCAATTCAAGGATTATAAAAATGATTGATGTTATGAGTAAGAATTTCATATATTTAAAAATTATAATTCAACAATTATAATTTTTCACATATATCCATTTGATCATGTTTGATGATAAATTGAATAATTAATATTACTTATGTTCTGAAAATCACCTCAATGAAGGATGAATTTAATTTTTCCTAACCAAAGATAATGATGGTTCTATGAATTGATTAAATAATAGAAAATTATATTTATGAAAATTTTAATCTTCTGTAATGTTTTAATTGAAATTGTAAAAAACATCCCATATAATCATTATAATACACTCTGATTTGGTTAAATTTTATCACATATATGATGGTAATTAATTTTTTTATTAGGAATGAGTAAATAATGTAATATAATGGTATTATAATTTCATAATATTTTATTTATTATGTATTTTTTAAATCAATTACTATTTTATTAATGTTATTTATATTTTTTAATATGCATTATTTTTATAGATAATAATTACCAATATTTTTCGTCATAATTTCCCTTTCCACAAACCATATTCAAGTATTAAACATAGTGATATTGATGTAATATAATAATTAAAAATACTACTATAATATATTTATTAAAATAATAATTTGAAACATTTAAATAATATGTTTCTATCCACCTCAACTCCATAATACATGTAAGAAACATTAAATAGAAAAAATCCTAGAATAAGAAATATGAAAATAAAATATAATCAGGTAACATATTTTAGACAAATGGGTATAACTTTTGTGTCATAATTTTTTTAATTGAATATTCATCTGAAATTAGTGACTAAGATAGATTTTTGAATGTTATCAGAGGATATAAAATTTTGGTCTAAGAACAATTTATGGAAAGGATTTCAATATATGAACATTAATTTATTGAGATCTATTCATTTTGGGGGCCATAATCTCACTGATATGTTTTCATTAATTCCTCATAGATGTGGTTTACAATATTTAATTAATTCATGGGGTTTTATGGTCCATATTATTATCATTATTTAAATGGATTTCCATTCAAAATAAATTATATATTCAATGAGATTTTTTCTCAGAATATACTAATTGATATATGATGTGTATAACTGATATATTTCCTTTTTTGGGAGTATATATATTGAAAATTTATTTATATGATATTAAATTTTAAGATATATTGTTGATTTATAAATACATCCATATAACCCTTTTTAGGTGTTTTAGGTCAGGTGTTTCAAAATTAATAAGTAATTTTTATAAATAAAATCTAATTTCATTGAATTATAATGCCTCTTCATGAACATCATTCTACTATTCTTGGTTACATGAACCATAAATTTTATTCATTGGTTTGTCTCCCTATCTAGTGATAATTTATTTTTAATTAAGCTATTTTACCATGATGTATTACTACCTTATAAATTATATCATTATTGATAGGAATTCTTATTCACATTAATGACTTTTTTCCATACTTGTTTGAATTTCCCTATACGACAAATATTTTAAATTATATTTTTAAATTTAATTTCTTTAATCCCATTTGAATTTTATTATTATCTTATACTATTTTAAATTCATGTTTTATTTCTCATTTTGTGATTTATATTTTCAATGAATGTGTTTCGAAACATTTAATATGTTTTCGATCAACTAAAAATAAGATGTTTTATTATCCACTAAAAAATTATTCAAGGATTTTTGTATATTCATTTCACGGATCCAAATTGATGAATATTTTTAGATATAAATGTGCTCAAAAATTTCCACTTCACTTGTTTTAATATTACTTTTAATTAAGACTCATAAAATCATATTTTACTAGTATATAAGATAAATGTTTTATAAACACTTTTATTGGATAGACTCATTGTATAAGTATTATTTTATTCAAATAATTCTTATACATTTTTTTAATGGTTTTAAAAATTATTTTTATATTGAATACTGTTTTTAAATAAATATTCTTCTATTATTAAAAAGTATATAATTTATTTTTAAAAGGATTTCTTCATTAAAAAAACCCCTATATTGGAATTATTTGTAAGAATGCATTATTTATGTTACTTATGTTTTTTAAAATAGATTTTTTATTTCAAATAAAACTATTACTTTAAATTTGTTCTAAATAAATACTATTTTAATATATGAAATTTTAAAAAATATTTCTTTCAACCACATATTACTTCATTTTAATGAAAAGAATAATTTTTTTTCAATACTTCAAAAGAAGTATTTCTTATTATTATTAATTTAATTTATTAAATGATATAATTTTTTTATATATCTTTTTTAGCATCCTTATATCACATTATGAAGACTAATTATTATTTTAACCCACTTCCCATCTTATTTATCTGTATGTCCAATGGAATATGGAAGGATATTTTTTTATCTTTAATCCCAACTATTTTCCATTGGATAATTAATGGATGAATAGAATGTTTTTATATTCTAATGGAAGACATTCATCTTGATGATTGTTATTATAAAGGATGGGGTCTTAAATTATCATATAATTTATTAGTTATGGATTTATATTTAATGAAATAACAATGAGAGTTGTATAATGATGATTGATCTATTATTTTAAATTGGATGTGATGCACCATCTCTTTTGAATAAAGGAATCATGTAGTGTTTTTACTCATATATGTTATTGCAATTGGGTAGTTATTACTATCCCATTTGTTTTTATGGGAATCATGTATTTGTTACTTCTCTACTATGTGGATCACGTTTTGATTCTTACTCCAACTTGTTGTTGGAAATAAGGAATTATTCACCCTCCACTATTTTAGGGTTTTTATCCATATGTTAGTTTTGTAGCATGCAATTATGATCAATTTTAATGGAATTTTATTTCATTATAACTATTATAGTACTCCATTTTTTATTTATATTATCTCATGATTCTATATTATCTTTAAAAGTATCATTTTTTATTAATTTTTTATTATCAGTTCTTCTAAAAAATATGTTGACCTATTATTCTTCGATATCATTTTCAATTTTAATGTTAACCAATAATGAGGATTTATTAAATGAACATTATCTTACCCATGTTTAAGTGTTGATAAAAATCCCATTTATGGGTTTTGAGTCTCACGACATTCCTATGTTTCTCTTCCCCACGATAAGATTATTACAATAAGTTATTAGAAAACCATAAGGGATACTAATGTGGGTCGATTATGGGAAAATTCAGAGATGACTTTTAAAATATGAAACCTCTATAACTGGTCCTAAAATAAAATAATCAATATGTTTTTTGTATTGTTAGATGATTTTTCAGTTTTATTTTATAACTAAATTAAATATTTGAAAACAAAGATAGTTTCATCTTGATCTGTGAAAAATAATCTGTATAAAAACTATATTCTTAGCACTAGGCCTTACTGTTCTATTATAGGGTAATATAATTTATATAATATAAGGTATTAATTATATTTTAGGATTTGAGTGGTTATTTATGGAATTACAATTTGGATAATTTGTTGAAAAACCTAAATATGATTCTATGTGTATGGTTACATCAAGAAATTTTATATATGTTTTGATTTATTTGTATTATATTATCTTACAATCCCATCATTATAATTTAAATGATTTATGGTTGTGGAACATATTCATTGATGGTTAGTAACGCAAAAAAAAATACTCTAATTCATTGTAAATAAAATCTTCACAGTGTGCATGATGAGTCGGCCTAAGACTCCATACCAAGTTAGATTCTCCGGGGGGAAATTATTTGGGAAATTATAATTCACATAATCAACTATTATGATGGTTATAAATTAAATTTTATCATGTATTTTGTAAATTATTAGGCTAAAATTTCTAATATGTAAATAACTAGTGAAAACATTGTATTTCCAAGAGGAATTAGGAGTAGATATAATTATAATATAGTGGAATAGAAAGTATCATAGGTTATAATGAAGGTTTCATTGGAGAATACAACATTTTATTATGTTTAATTATTCTTATGGTAATGTAATATTATTTTTTAACATAGTTAATTGCTAATGTAAGAATATTGCCTTCAATGGGATGTTTAAAACACAACAAAAAGTGTATAGGAAATTATATCATCCCAATATGTTATAATATATTCACTATTTTAAAATATATTTTAAATATTTATTTATACTTTAAATTCACACAATACTGACTAAGAATGCATTACACATAATAATGACTTTATTCGATAACTTTTGATACATTCATGAGTGGGTTTTCCCGAAAAAAATATACTATTAAAATGTTATTAATTAATATAATAAGATATATCATAGCCTATAAATTGTTTTTTACTTAAATAATAAATAATTTACAAAACCAAATGGTTTAGAAAAATATAAAATTAATACATTGGATACATATTTATTAAAATGAAAAAAAAGTGAATATAAATAAATTTTTTTATATAAAATATGTTTTATTAACAAATAAATATTGTCTTAATAAATTATATTAATTGATTTTAGTGAATGATATTAATGTGATATTTATTTTATATATTCAACCAAATATTTTTTACATTAATCTAATATATTTCATAAGCATAATAAAAGAAAAAACCAAATTTTTCTCATAAAAGCTCTAATTTTTTAAAAGAAGTTTTGCTACCATTTAATGGTGAACATATTTTAAGAAAGATTTTTGAAACATTTATTAATTTTATTTTAAAAAATAAATTTCATTTTCGAAATATGAGTGAAAAAATTATGTTACATTGAATTTTTGTTATTTTATGAAGTTTTTTTGATAAATACTGAAAATTAGTGATCTTAAAAAAATATTTTTTAATTGAAATATATTAAATGTTTAAATTATTATTTGAATTTTTTAAAAGTCAATTTGATCCATTAAACATATATTTATCCAAATTTGGTAGTTATAATAGATTTCACCTTGATATTGGAAATAAAATCATTTCCATCATCTGATAATTTTTTCATTAGAAATCATCAGTATCATTCATTATACGAGATTTATTTTAAATTAATTTATTCAATTATGTGATTTTAATATGTCCAAATTGTATCCATATTTTTAATAGTAATAATTAAAAATGGATAGTAAGGACAATTTATTTTTTACCAATATATTCGTTAATGAAATTAAATCTAATTACAATGTTTAAGGTGAAAATGAATTTTCTTAGTTGTAATATTTAGTCATAAAGGAAACAATGACAATAAAAAATGTCTAAAACCCCTTTGGTAGTTAACAATAGACCATTACACCGATTTTATAGAATATTTAACATTATTTTAGTCACATGATGTAACAAAGACCACCCAATAGCGTTAAGCTTTTAATAAATACTAGAATACCACTCCTCCTGCACTATACCACTCAATTATTCACACCTATCAATCCAACATTCTCATAAAAACCCCTTAAAAATTATTCTAAATAATTCCTTATCCTCATAATTTAATCCTTAATTTTTTAATAATTCAAATGATGGATTTATTTTTCTATAAATCAATATATGTTACCCAAATAAAAGGTGATTTTATTTAATGATTAATTTTGTTTCATTTAATTATCTACCCCATAAATTAATTATATTTCATGGTTATATAATATCTATTTTATGATAAATATATTGATATGTTGTCATGATATAAATTTTTTACTTCACATTCACTAACATCCAGCAAATGGAATATATAGTAATCGATCTATTGTACGGTGTACTATGGCCTCGTGAACTGACGTCGTTCGTTCTTCCATTAAAACTATTATGGGATGGGAATAATTATAGATTTATTTTTTATATATTATATAAATGATATAAATATATATATATATTTTATTTATTATTATTTAATTATTATATAACACATACATTCTTACTTTCCATTTTATCGGAATATGATAACATTGTCTTCATACTTGTGGAATGTGGTCACCTCAAAACGATGTGATTCGTTTATGCTATACGTGGAAGGTTTTAATAAACATATGTGACATATATGTAATAAATAATATATTGGAAATTTAATATATATATATAACATACTTTCTAGTCTTTTAAAATGACCATAAATGGAAATAGCCTTCATGCACACATTCGGCCATCCGTCTCCATGAACAATGTATATAATATACTTTCTCCAAACATGATGGATTTATATAAAAAAATATATAATTAATATATAAAATAATTTAATCATGTTTTAAATTATTTATATGATGGAATAATAATCTATGTAATTGGGACAAAAATAACATGTCAATACATTCTTGAAAAACTAAGTGAATAACACATGAAATAGTGAAGATAGTGAATGATTATTAATAAACTAGATATAAGAAATTATATAAGGTAAAATATAATATTATAAAAATGAGCATGGTTCTATAATTATTTAATAAAATATATAAAACCATTATATAAGGGGTTAAATGATCTTCACCCAAAATGAAATGCAATGTATTGGGTTTCCTAGAGTTAGTTTTCTTCTATGAGCATTATGCCTTATTTAATTTGGGTTTAATTTGAGTGGAATATATAATAACCCAATTTTATTTTATATCATTCATAAATAAAAATTATTGTTATTTTAATTTTCAATTTTATTTATTTAATGGATGATGATTTAAATTAATACATACCAAAGGTTAAATAACGTTATAATTCAATTATTTTCATATGGGTTATATTTCTTCCTCATTGTAATTAATATTATATGATTATGTATATCATAAATTATTACAATTTTTTTATTTAATGTTGTTTTATGTTTATTTACATTTGATATAAATAAAATACTCATTTATTGAGTGTCACTTTAACATTATTTACTTTTCAATGGTTTACATTGCATCTCATTTTATTTTAGGTTGTTTACAATTGAAATTATAATATAGAATAAAATTATATAATTGTTTAATAAATACTATAATTTTATTATACACTAGTTATTCATGAAACTTTTTAAGCAATAATCTGATTTTTCAACAACTTTATACAAAATATATTTTTAAAATTATTTCAATAAAACAAAACATATTTTCTATCTTCGACCAGAAATATGTTCTCACACAAAACCATGTTTTATAAAAATGATTTAATTTTCTTAACCATTTAAAAATAATTTATTAATTTTTATTCAATTATTCCTTTAAAATGTTTTCGATGAAATATTTTTGTCTCATTCTAAACAAGGACCATTTCTAGCCTTTTTAATGTGAAAGAAATATTTTCATTTTTACCTTGTACACCATGTATATAATTACACACTATAATTTCAGTGAAAAATAATTTTAAATTTATTAAAGATATTTTTCATAAAAAAAATGTAAAGTGATTTTAAAATGAGTGAAATTTTAATTTTGATTATTTGAGTGGATATTTTCCTCATGAATGTTTTATATATCCTGTTTTGGAATTTGTATTCATTAATAAAAAAATATTTTATCCCCACACTAAATTTTATTTGTTGTATTGATACATTCCATATTATTCTAATGGATAGTGTTTGATTCCATTGACCAAGGATATTATTGAATTTCACTACCTTGATTCTTTTTTAGTTTTCTTTTTCATGTTTAATCCTATATGGTCAATATATATTACATTTCTCATAAATATCCATATTTTTTTAACATGGAAATGTTTTTTACCTGATCCATATAGCATTTCTACATATAGTGTTTAAATTTAATGTTATTTTATTTACTAGGGATATATTATTAAATATGTATCTACTAATCAATATGGCTACTGGATAAGTCACATTGTTTATGAATTAAATAAATTATTCAATATATGATAAATTATTTTGACATGCAAGACATCATTGGGGTTCAGTTAATGCAAGTCCCACAATGAATTAGTAGTATCATGGGATGAATCAGTTAGATTAGATCAACTAAATGGTTTTCTACCAATATATTTTATTCTATCATGAAGATTTATCTCGATAGTAAAGGTATCATGTTTCTAGAAAATAGAAAATCTAATAATTAATCAATGAATTAATTTAGTATTTTTCTATCATTACAATCCATTATGTTCTAATAATGAAACATTATATGGATGCATTTTCTTCTTTATTTATTGATCAAATAGAACGTGTGATTAATTATTTGATGTTATATATTGATTATTACTTATTTATTTTTTAAAGGTAGTTTTGTTTTGTTATTCACCTTGGTATATATATTACACAATCCAATTTTGATTATTGATCACGTGGAATATGTTTTTAGTTATATACCTTTCCAAACTGTTTATTATCATTGATTCATTTTTGGGTCCACTATAAACATCCCTTTTTTGAATTTGAGAACACCCTAATTTTTTACTTTCCAAAGGATTCCCATCATTTTCCTATGAAATATATATAGTAAATTTTTAGTTGGAATAATTTTATCCAAAAAAAATATATGTTGTAACTTTGGTATTCCAAATGAAATGTAAGACAAATATTTGTATCTATATTTCTAGGACTGATAAAATTACCAGTCTTTACATAATTGATTATGTATATTGATTCCAGCATAATTGTGGTAGATATGAGATCAAGGCATATTGGGATCTTTTTTCTATAGTGGGATTCAGTTGATGTTTAGATGAACCCTTGGGAACTAGATTTAGGAAAAAATAGTTTAGAGAACATAAAATAGTCTACATTTTGTGGATATGTTTAGAAAAAACATCATATTTTTTTGTTTTGGCATATATTATTTGATATTTATCATAGTACATACCTGTCAAGAAAATACCTATGGATGTGGTTCTAGTAATGATTTACCTAGGTGTAATAAATCAAAAAAGGGTGTGTTGGTATTGATCATCACTATCATGGTTCATGACTATAGGCATTATTGTGTATTTGGTTTCGCACACTCTTGAGTTAATCTTAGTATAATTCACATTTTCATCATAAACAATTTTGAGGTATTTCAATTGGTAATAATAATGTATGACCAATGATTAACCTCTGTTGCATTAAATTGAAAATAATTTATAATTTTATAACACCTTATTATTTATTAAATGGGTTTTACACTATGATAATTAAAGCTCCAAATGTGGTTTTTTGTTATATTTAGTAGATGGAACCTGGAGGAGTCACGTTAACATTTAACATGAAGGAAAAGATGGTCCCAAAGAGAGACCAAATGGGTTGTTGATATGAGTGAAATATATAATGTTTATAAATAATTAGTTTTCATGAAATATGATTAACAACATATACCGCAACCAACTTAATGACTCACCAAAGAAAATATTTATGGATTATTTTAAGAGATCATGTTGTGTAGACCAAGGTGAAAAATTGGATAAATATCCATCATGAAATGCATTTGGAATGAAAGAGATAGGAATGTGTCTCAATGGAAAGAATAAATGATATATATATATGGAAATATGAACATAAATGGAAGAATAACTAATCGAAAATTAAGTGTATGATGTAATGAAATAACTCTAATCCTATGGATTCATTTATAGATTTTTCAATTAAATGGGTATATCCTAGGAAATTTCATTACTCAATTTTCACATCAATAGGATAAACACGAGGAAAATGATATAATTATGCTGAAATAAATGGATGAAGTATTAATGTAGTGAGGATGTATTGAAAATATAGTTAAAAGGAAACATAGTTATTAGCCATATTTAAATATTCCCATCATATATATTTTGTCAACAATTTTAATATAAATTTTGGAAAAGGAAAACTTGTTTATTGAGCAACACCTCATTAAATTAGAAAATGTGGAGGGTCTTGGACTAATGACTAAAGGGTGATAAGGGTTTCCTACCATCAAATTTCCTACGTGACCTGTATCTTGATATTTCATTATATTTATTTATTCAATTTTATGTTAAATATTTAATGATGACCCAACATTATTATTTTTTATATTAGATATTATGTTATTTATAATATTGGTTATAGAAAATATCCTGAGAGATAAGGAAAAAATTTCAATAATTTATGTATTTTACGATTTTATAAATATAAATTGTATCTCTCAAGGCATAAAAGTTAAATTTGTAATATTTATTTCATTATGTAAAAGGATAAACATTTAAATTTATTGATATAAAAAATGATAAAACAGTGTTAATGAAATCAAATCATATCCATTATATTTCATTATATAATTAGACAATAAAATAATTACTCATCATTATGAAAATGATCTTGATATATAATATTATCCTAATACATTATTTTTTCGAACCAATGCTATTTTTAATCATCATCAATTTATACATTTGTGCCCCTTAATATTTCATTAATAATTCACATGGTTATGATCAATAGTCTTATCCACTCTCTATAATTATTTTCAACTTTCTTCCATAACCATATTTACACTTTCAACTAAAGTTATCATAGGTATAATCCTAGTTATATATTATTCCATGTGACATTTTTTACATCCCATTCTCTCTTATTGAAAGGATATGTTAAAAACACTTTTATGATGTCAGTTTCTAAAAAAGGTTATTTTCAAATATCAAAACCTAGATTAATGGAATCATGTTTATATCACATGGATAAAATTTGATTAATCTTTGTAGACTATAATCCCCTTAAATAATAATGTAAGAACATTGTATTTGATACCATGTGTGACATACAATACCACGTGTTGAAGAGAAAATAACATCTCAATAAATTATAATATATTAACTATTTTAAAATAAATTCAATCTATTTTATATATTTCAATGCCATGGATATAGTTTTTTTTATTAGATGCAAAAAAATGTGCTAATCGATATCTTGTATTACACGCAAGACCTGGTTTTAAAATACAATAATATAACAATAAAATATAAATATCTATTATAATAATATGAAAACCATCCTTTGAATTGGATTTTATGAATATGATAAAAAATTATAAAAATACATGGTTTAAAGAAATATAAATTTAATTAAACAGTTACCACATTATTTGAAATGAAAATAAAAAAAATGTGAAAATAACACAAATGTATTTATTAAAATTTTTTTATGCATCCAAAAGTTTTATTCCATTAAAAATTAAATTGACTACTATTATTCAATTATATATATGAAATATATATGTTATATATGCAATAAAATATTTATTACATCCCCCTCATAGATTAGATAGGCATAATATATAAATTTATCCAATTTTATGTATAATAGATTTATTTTTATAAAGGATGTTTCCCACGTTATGATAGCACATCTATTTTAAAAATAAATTTTTTTAACATTTATAAATTTAAAATATACTAAAAAAATTAATGAATAAAATTTTAATGTCCAAATTATCTTTGGGAGAAATTTATATATTCTTCAGAGAAGTTTTATTTTTATGATGAATAATGCACACTACTAAATTTTTATTTAAAATATGTCTCTAATTTCAAAATTTAGTGGAACATTTTTATTTTAAATTGGTTTTCAAGCATATTAAATAAATTTTACATATATTGGCATTTGAATAACTCAGTGATAATTTTAGTTATAATTATTCTTCATAATATTTAATCTTCAATGGTTATTTACATCCACCATATTAATTTATTTCCCTATAATATTTATCCCCCAATAGGGATAATTATTTTTTAATTCATGGTTTTTACCTTAAAAAATATCTTCATCAATAATTATATCATTATATAATAATTATCGACATCTTCAATGAATATTTCCCCTCGATATACATATTTCTCTTTTCCCCAAATTTAATCCTTTATATTGGTGAAGGTAATTTGTTTTTATCACATTAGAACTTAATATTAACATTATATAATTTTAATAAGGATATTTTGTAACCATATTTATGATATACTGATAAAAGAATGTATTTCATAATATTATAAATTCTTTCAATCAATTATTGGTCAATTTATTATCATCTACATCAAATTTCTTCTAAAATCCACAATACAATTTTTTTGGAACCAATATTAAAGATCATTACTACATATATTATATTTCAAAAGTTTTAATGAAACAATAATTGAAATGTTTTTTTAATATGGTTCATAACATCATTCTTTTTATGTATACTATTTTTTTTTATAAAAAAATCAATTACAGTTCCTCTTATAATATGACAAATATTCATTAAGAAGTTGACATTCTTTGTTTTGAAATTACATTCATATTATATTAACTCTTGATTAATTTGTATGGAAATAACGATATTATTATATATTATGAAACAAAATCATTAATTTTTAAGATTAAATTGGATTTTAATGAATTTTTTATGAATGTATTATTATACTATTCTAAATATTCTGTAATATTTTTTTTGAAGAAATATTTGTCATCTAAATTTTTGTGCTTTTTGATAATTGTTTTTTTGTTTGGAAGTAAAATATTAAATAAATAAAATTTATGATCCAAGAATTGCATTTTAAAAAATATTATTTTATGTTATTGATGGATTTTTAATAGGGGTCTTTCATTTTACATTTCATGATATTTATCAAATGATATATAAAGGAATATATCTTCAATTTAAACCTTCTTAGGATTTTATTATTCAGTAGTGTGTTTTTATTCAATCATTCAATTTCATTCTCTAGACTTTGTATATAATGAATGTTTTTAATGAAACAAGATTATTTTTTATTTTTTAAATAAATAATTTACAAAGTCTGAATGCTTTAATGTTTTTACATCCCTCATATTTATAGAATATTATTAATAATCTTTTTGGGGTCTTATATTTACCTCCAGTGCATTAGATAAGGATTTACATCACATATAATAATTATGTGAATTATTATTTTCTACTCACTCATATATGGGAATTAGTTAGTGATTCAGTATAAAATATGTATATGGAAGTTTTATAGTGATTCCTTCCCCAATATGATATGAGTATCAGTTAGTGATGCATTCTAAATTATGTTTATAAAAACGGGTATGTGATTGTTACTCAGTAATGGGAATATTTTAGTGGTTTATAACACCATTTTTTTTGTAAATTTACCTTTTGATTATGGTTTTTGATATTATATAATAATTTGGGTTATTTTAGGGAGTTTCTAGATGATTTAGAGCGTTTTATAAGGTTCTTGGATAGAACATAATTTAAGAATAATTAAGGGAAACCATGAACCCTCTCTAGAAAACTGTGAAACCAGATTATGTGATTTACTAGGTTGGATCAATGTTATAACAATATTTAGACCAACCATCTTGCCCCACTATGTATCCCCTAGGTTATGTCTAGTTTAAACACATATTTATGTACATTCTTTCAAATAATGTGGCACAAAATTGCGATAATCGAGTTGTTTTCCATTAGTATGTTCATGGTTGGTACATGGTTTAAAACCATGTGTGGCCTAACTCTAAGACACACATTGAATTTACTAAATGTTATAGTTTATGTCATCTTTTCATGGCTAAACTCACATTTTTTCACCTACTCTTTGAGTCTAATAAAATCCTCCCTTTCCTTAGAATTTCATTGTGATTTCATTTTATCTTGATATAAGGTTTTTTCAAACAAAAAGGTGTTCGATTTTGGAAATATTTGGCAATTCATCATTCGTAATAATTCACTCTAGTTATAGTTATTTATCTATATCTGATCCATGTATCTAATTTATTATAGCGGGATATATTTTAAATTTTATGTATTGTGATGATATCTTAATGTATCTATTTAAGGAATGTAATTTCATGTTAGATCTGGATTTTTTATTGTCTCGTTATTCATATCCATCTCCCTAAAAAATTTATGTGGATTCGATATATTCTATAAATTTTCTACAACATCATCCATTTGATTTTATTATAATTATATTCTTTTTTTAAAAAATTATTGGCATTGATATAATTATTAAATAAATGTGAACAAGGGTTCGTTGATGGGCCTTTTAAAACCCCACAACTTTAAAATTATAATTTTTTTAAAGAATCTGGATGCTCAATAAAATATTTTTTAATTAAAATTGATATTAATAATATTTGATTGAAATTAAATATCGTGTTTGAATACTAGTTCATATTTGATTTTTTGGGACCTTATATTAACAGATATAGATATTGGTTCTAAATGAGTAAAATAACATAGTATTTATCCAATAGTGAGAAACTTTTAGAATATTAATGAATAAGAGTGATTATGTTGTTCATATTTGGTTTGTATGTTTTTTTGTGAGAGTAACCTGGTGAGATATTCAATGAGTTAGTAAAAAATGAAGAATTTTGATTTTATTCAATAATTATTAATATTATGTATTTTTTATTATTAAATAATTGTTTATTATAACTCACTGTGTATTTTTACCTATATTTATTAAAAAAAATTTAACACAGTGAGGTAACATGTTCTATTCTTAATGGAGTGAGTTGGGAATTCTGTTGGGGAATGCCTATAGGGTATGATTACTCACCCTCTTTATATGCAGTGTGGTGGGTTTGTAGTTATTATTTATCAAGAAGCATGTAACAAAATGAATCATATTTTCCTGCTATAGAACCATTATCCTGATTTCTCTTGATATTTGGATCATGGAGTTAGTTTATGGAGTATTTGGAGTAATTACATATTAGAGGTTCTATGTTGGGATGGGTTTTATAGAAATTGTGTAATATTATTATACGATGTTTCTTCTACTCATATACTATTTTTTTATTAGTTTATTGTTTAATTTTCTATTATATTAATGCATCATATGGTAGGATTTCTTGTTTAAATATAAATTCATAGGTAATTTTTTTAAAAATTAAAAATCATCATATAACATTTTATTTTTACCTAGTAATTTATTTCTTTCATTTTTTTCATAAAGATGACACCCTTGGTGAGTGGAACCTCTGCATATTTGCAAAATGATGTATGTGGGGAAGAATATTAAAAATTTTATCAATCCTTTTGATTTATATTATCATTATTATATCAAATATATAGGAATGTAATATGTTGATATTTTTATCATAAAAATGAAATATCTATCATCATTGTGCTGAACATCATGTTACTTGTGTGGCTTGAGTATATAAATTTTGATAAATACTTATAGGTTCACATTCATCCCATAATAATGGGTTTACCCAATGAGTCTATCACATATATTTATTATTACTATTACATCCCATTAGGATGGAATTGTTCATATAATGTTTTATAGTTTGTAAAAAAAATTGATGACTATTTATTTAGATGAATTTATAAATGATAGTATTAATAATGATTTATTGTTATGTTTTGAAATATTTTTGTTCCTTCACTTACTGATGAGTGATAATAAGTGTGGTAATTCTATATTTATTTGTAAATATCATTGATTATATGTTATAGAATCCAACATGTAGATGTTTTTGAGAATGTTGTTTTACTTAAGTAATAGTTTAATAAACATGTTGAATGATTTTTTCATTACATTCAAGAAATTGATATTGGTAATTAAAATTACTATTCATGATTAGTGGATCATTACGTGTAGTTTCATAAAAAAAATCAATATTTCTTTCTGGGGGATATTACACCTGAATATGATTAAGTGAGACTTAATAGAAATAAAAAAATCATCAAATTTCATAGATTAATAGTTTGGATAAACATAATTCTAATGGTTTACATTTTTAAGGATAACGTATTCCAATGGTGGGATTTAGTTTTCACGCCTAAAGTCAACCAAGGTCGTACATCAGATGAATTTAATGAATTTTTTAGAAACAATTTTTTCCTCACTCTATCATGATATCTGAAAAGTCATATTTCATTATCCTAATGAACGTTAATCTATCTATGAAAAATTTTAACACTATTTTGTTATCATAGGTTACATTACTATATAATTAGGTTCTAGTGAATCCCTAAAGGCACACATATTTGAGTCATGACTATGACTAAAAATTCGTTCAAGGTTATCTATCCTTTGTATTACTAATTATATAGAGATAGTTAATCAAGTGAATGTTTTGTAATGGGATATATCTATAATTTTTTTGGGGGAAGTACGATTTTTTCCATGGGACATGGATGGAAAACTACAAATTAAAACAATAAGAAAAGGGGGAACTATTTAGAATGTGGTATATCGTTTCAAAATGAACCACTTATTCCTTAACATTACTCTAATATCAAATATTAATCATCCATGTTTTCAAGGGGGGGGGTCATCCAATTATATTATTTGATATCTCATGGAACCGAATAAGGAATGAAATAACTATAATAATAATTATTTTTATAATGTTTTTTTGTTGAACCACTCTACTATTAGTTTATAGAAATATGTTTCATGTCAAAAAAACATTTTATATTTCATCTTGAGGATCAAGTCAGAACACATATCAACTTCAAATATAATAGTTTCAAGGTAATTATACTGACATCATGACTCCACTAGATATGATATCCTACTATGGAATAAATTATCAAGGGGTGGTAAATTAGTTATATGGTGTTTTCCAGATGATAATAGAATCCCAATCGAATCCTTTGACTATACAATATACCATTCTACTTAAAGTAAATATTTTAAATGATCAATATGATACTGGTGAGTCCCAATATTTTATTTCATCAGGTTTCTTTGATCAATTTTCCCTTTATATTGAGAAGATTCCACAAATGGTTTGTATTTAGACACCAATTAGGTAGTGTGATTCTTGGGGATTCAAATATGTGGCATGTTCTATAATGATCTATGGAGTCCAATTTTGCTGATAATCGTTTGTGTACATGATATCATTACATTGATTATGTGAATGGATTTTTTTAATGTCATTAGAGGCAATTATCGATTTTTATGTGTGATAAATAATGTGTACTTGTAAGGATATGTTTTTAATATCTTTAAAATTGGTTGTGATGTGAAATGTGTAAAAATAAAATTTTACAACCAATGTTTGGAACACATTCTAATCAAATTATACTATTCACTTTTCAGGATATGGATAAATTCTGACTATACAATTTTGTAACAATTTTTGATCAATGATGTGATGTTTTTCATGATAATTAGACCATGTTTTCATAAGAATGGAATTTTTTATTTTTTATTGGATATCATTTTGAGGAAAATTCATATTTCATTTGAATAATGTTCAATAGATCAAAAGGATTGAAAGAGTAAAATACTAAAATTCTAGGAATTTGAATGTCATGATTTTATATGATAGATTACATAAACATGGGATACTAATGACATTTTACAAGATGGTGAATAGTCTGTTATAACTCTCAAATTATTTTCATTATATTAATGAGGTATAAATTAAATATTTACATACAATACCGTTGATAAAAGTCCAATTTAATTGATTTAAATAAGACCAGTGGTTACCTAAAACTGAAATATGATTTGGGTATCACCAATTATGGGATATGAAATATGGTATAATGAAAAGAGTATTCTTGAGATGGTATGAGCATTATTAATAAGTTCTTTTTTACATCCATCTTATTAAATTAGAAATAGGGTAAATTTAATAGACGAATTTATTATTTCTGCGGTATATTGACTACATTTTTATTGTATTCATTGAAAATATTCTATTTCCTTCTACGAATATGGTCACCCATGAACAACATATAGGGATATTATTTTGGGTATCCAAAGTGTTGGAACCCTGGCTGTTCAATGCAGGAATTGGAGTTTGGTTTGTGTTTGTTGTCAATCCTTAGTGGAAGTTCAGAATGTGTTCCAGCAAAGTGATCACACAGTTCAAGCAGACAACAGTATTAAAGGTGGCGTTGTTTTCCAGTGTTTGCCAAATTTTTGGGCCTCAAAATCGGAAAATAAAGACATAGATTGTCTGCAAAAGGAGGTGCGAAGAAAGAGAAAGTGGTGCGCGGAAAATAAGGGTTGTGCGCGAAAAACTTGAGCTGGGAGCGAAAAATAGCGTGGTTCGTGAAATAGCAGAGCAATGTTTTTCACGCAAATAGTTTTCCGGAATCAAAACATCGAAAAATGGAAAAGGCATGGGCTGTGCAAAATATCTGGAGAGGTGCGCAGAAAACGATACCTGTGCGAAAAATTACGCGCCAGTTGAGAGGTTTTCCCACCAAAGGGGATTTTGCACGCGGGGGTCTCAGACTCTTTTAAATATGAGGTGACCCCCATCATTCCATACGGTTATATACTTAGAGAAGATTCTAGGTCTGATGTGCGAAAAAGGATCGTGTAAAGAGCTTGCGTGAAATATTTTGGATTGCGCAGAAAATAACGGGATGCGTGAAAAAGGATGAGCTGCACGTAAATATTGGGGTTGCGCCTAAAGATTCAGTTGTGTGAAGATGGGTGTTGTGGCATGCAATATTTTTTCCACGTGAAAAATGAAATTTTACGTGCAATAGGAAGATTTTGCACGCATAGGGTTGGTGTTGCATGCAATAGGAAGGTTTTGCACGCAAAGGGATGGTGTTGCGGGAAATTTTCAGTGAAGCTTGTCTGCATGTTCTTGTTATCCGCTTTAGTGGTTCTGTGCGTTCTTCTGCATCATTTTCGGACATGGATGCAAGTAGAGTCTCGTGCTAATTAGGGACAATGACTTCAATGAAAATCTATTGAAGAGAACTTCACGTCTATGAAATGATTAGGACTTCACCAAAGGGACTGAGCCAGGGTTAGTCAATGGGAGTGACCTGAGGGACGCAGTGAGCCATCCCTGAACTTTTGTAAAGGCAGTGATCCTGGGACAGAGTGACTGTGCCCGAACCTTTGTAATCTACTGCTAGTGAATCATAGTGGTTGTTCATAAGACCGACAACTTGTTGGAGTATGCTTTTAGATATAGCCCTTAGTGGTGAACCATGTAAAAAGTGTTGTGTCTTCTATGTGCATGTGAATGTTTGGTTTCTGATCTTATTAATCCTACAGGTTTAACAAGTTCCTACCAACGTGGGGAAAAGATCCATCACATTTAATGAAAAAGTTGTCACCCTAATTCACCCATCCCCTCTTAGGGTGTCCCTGGGTCCTTCAAGTGGTATCAGAGGGAGGTTGCTGGTGTTGAATCTGTCCTTTATCATCATGGAGAATGTAGTCAATGTCAGGGGATTCCCTCTCTTCGATGGAAGTAATTTCTAGATCTGGAAGAACAGAATGAGATCTTATCTAAGATCTCTTGGAATGGATGTTCTCTTTTCTACTGTTCAAGGAATACCAGTCACTGATCCAACACTCCTGGTTATGACTGAAACAAACAATAAAACTATTGATGCAGATCCTAAAGCACAAAATATACTTAATGCAGCTCTTTCTGATCAGATCTACCTAAAGTTGATGTATTTCACCTCTGCAAAATCCATTTGGTATAAACTCAAGAATATTTATGAAGGAGATAACAATGTGAAGGTGGCGAAACTATAAGTGCTGCACAATCGGTCTGATGATCTGAAGATGCATCCAGACGAGAATGCAGAAACTTTATTAAATCAAATTACTGAAGTGGTTGGAGAAATTCCATATCTAGTTGAAGAAATCAAAGGCATTGATATTCTAAAGAAAATATTAATAAGACTCCCACCTCTGTACAATGCAAAGGTGTCAGCCCTTGAGGAAATATATCATTCCAAACATTCTCTGGATGATCTACTTAGCAGCGTGGTAGCATATGAATTGAGAGTCATACCAGATGATTCTACAACTCGTGTGAGCATGGAAATCGCATTCATGGCCGTGGATAAACAAATAATATGAAAATATAGTAGTAGTGAATATGAAGAAGAAAAATAAATTCTTTCTCTCACTGCAAAAAAGTTCCAGAAGGGGAAAGGTAAGTTCAAAGGGAAGTTACCTGTCGCATGTTTTCGTTGTGGAAAAGTTGGGAACATTGCCTCTATGTTCATAAGAAAGATCAATGATGATGATAGTGAAGATGAAAGCTTCGAGAATCCTCAGAGAAGGTTCTTAAAAAAGGAGACTTCAAATCTGGAAAGAAAATGCGAAGGAAGAGTTTTTTCTATGAATAGGAAGAAGAAGATAATGAATTCTCTGATGAAGAAGAACCAGAATTCCAAACTGGGAACCATGCTTCCATGATGTCCACTGTTGAAAAGTCAGAAGATACTGGTGGAGAAGAACAACTGAGAACTTGTGTAGATCCTGAGATGCCACTTAAGGATTCCGTTAGTAAGATTAAGATGAAATGTAAGAGTTGCAAAAAAGTGGAAATCAATTATAGAAGAATCAACTGAATACGTTGATCATATTGAAGCTGAAATTGAACGACTAGAAGAATTTGTTTAGTTAAAGTCTAAAATAGTTGAAAGGAATGATGATGTAGTGGATCTGAAGCTGAGAATTGAAGAGCAGGCAGAGGTCATCAATGACCTCACCTCCAGACTTGATGAAAAATCCATGACTACTGAGGGTCTTGAAGAGGAAGTTGTTACTCTAAGGAGTAAACTTGAGACTGATTCAATTTTAAAAGAATCGAGGAAGAAAATACAGTTTAGAAGATTCTCAGATGCAGAATTACTAGCTATATGCATGTGTGGTTCATATAGAGTTGTAAAAATCATGAGTGATCAAAGACCCTCTTTCATGGGAAAGAGTGGAATTGGTTGTGAGGCTGATACATTAACTGCTGGAAGTGAAAAGATGCAAATAAAAGATAAGATGAATGTTGAACATTTTGAAACGTTGCCTAAAGTTCCGAAAAAGGAACCCTCAATACAAACTAAAAGGAGATCTGAAAATTATCCTCAAACATTCATAAATGAAAGACAATCTAACTATTCATTCATGGAAGAAGGTATGAGGAAAAATTAAAGTGAGAATGCATTTCCTCTCATGAATTGTCAGTATTGTGGCTATCTGGGCCAAACCATGTCTTATTGTGAATAGGCAAGAAGCTATCTAAATGGATAAGATATATAAGATCAACAAAGGAGAAAAAATTCATATCCTAATTCTTATAGAAGAAACAATTTCTATGGATATTGTTAACGTTGTTCTAACTTTGGTCATAAGGCTGCTAATTGCAGGAAGAGATGGGATATGGAAACCTCATACCAATGTTCAAGACAAGTCAGGTCTCGTCAGCAAGACAGTGTTGGTATTTCAAACAGGTTTTCTCTTCTCAAAGAAGATTTTGACTATGAAGAACAAAGGTATGTAGAATAGATAATTGAAAGGCCATCAGTACTATATACTCAATCCAATGTCTCATGGAAGGAATGAACGAAGATTGATAAATCCAACCTTGCAGAGGTGGCCCTCAAAGTTACAAAGAACAACAGTACCTAGATTCTAGATAGCATTTGTTCATCTCATATGACAGGTAATGTCGGCCTGCTAACAGATATCAAAAGGATGGTTGATAGTACAGTATGATTTGGTAATGGTGGGGCTCTGAAAATCAAAGGTAGTGGAAGTACCTAATTAGCTAATGGAGGTCTAAAGAAGACTGAAGTCCATTATGTAGATGGATTACGTCATAATCTCCTGAGCGTGAGTCAAATCTGTGACTCAGAACTTATAGTTACTTTTAATCAGAAAGGCTGCACAATCAAGGGAAAGATATGAAATTCACTTATGAAGGGATGCAGAATATATGGAAACTTGTATCATGTTGATAGTGAAGAAAATGTATGTTACATGACTGTTGAAGAAGAAAACCATTTGTGGAATCGGAGACTGGGACACATCAATAAACAAGAAGTGGATAACATATCAAAATTGAGAATTGTCATGGACATTCCCAACCTGAAGCGTGTGCGTGAAAAATCATGTTATGCTTGGATTCATGGGAAGCTGGTCTGCAATTCAAATCAGCCAAAGAAGAAAAGGGCTTCTCACCTTCATGATCTAATTCATACAGATGTATGTGGGCCGATAAATTTTGTTGGAACTCATGGAGAAAGGTACTTTATCCTTTTCATAGACGATTACAGTAGAATGATATGTGTGATGGTGATTCACAGGAAACGACAAGTCCTTGACTACATGAAAACATATCGGCGAATCGCCGAGAATGATACTGGATGAACAATAAAATTGTTGTGATATGTCAATGGAGGAGAATACATGTTCATTGAATTTGAAAATTATCTGGAGAAGCATGGGATAGAGCATGAGGTAGCTGCTGTGAAAACATAACAAGAAAATGGAGTTGTTGAACGTAGGAATCGACAGGTGAACAACATGGCACGAACTATGCTAATTAAAAGTCGTATTCAACGACATTACTGGAAAGAGGATATTCAAGATGCATTGTATAATCAGAATAGAACAAGACTTTATATGGGTGAGATGAAGACTCCATATGAATTGTGTCATGGACGGAAGCCTTATTTAAAATACTTTCGTGTCTTTGGAAGTAAATGCTTCATCAATAACAAAGTATGAAATCAAGGGAAATATGGAGAAAATGCAGATGAAGGAATTTTCCTTGGTTACTCAACGAACAGAAAAGCCTACAAGTGTTTCAATAAAAGCTTGGGGAGGATTATGGAAAGCAATGATGTTAAGATCATTGAAGGAAAAAACCCAAATGCTTTCAATAGTACCTATGCTGATGATATTGAAGATGAAAATTAATGTGAACATGGAATAAATACAAATAAAGAAATTGAGGAAGGTGTACAAAACACTCAGGGGTCACATCATGATATTGACTCGGACAAAGAATATGAAGAGGAAATCTTTGATGGTGAGAATGCGACTGAACCTCACAAGATAAATCGAAGAGTAGAGATTGATCCTTCTAACATAATTGCAGAACGGAATGCACCCACACAAACATGGAGGATGAGGAATAACAATCCATCTGCATTTCTGTCAGTGGTGGATCCATCCTCATTTTATGATACTGCAAAGGATGAATCCTCAGTGAAAGCCATGAATGAAGAGTTAGATCAGATTGTCAAGAATCGGACATGTGATCTTGTCCAGAGACCCAAAGGTCCCAATGTGATTGGAACAAAATGGATATTCAAGAACAAGTTTGATGAGCATGGAAGTGTTATCAGAAACAAGGCTTGACTGGTATGTAAAGGGTATTCTCAGATTGAAGGTGTTGATGTTGAAGAAACCATTGCTCCAGTTCATAGACTGGAGTCAATCAGGCTATTCATTACCATGGCTCTCCAAAGGGGATATAAAGAATAATAAATGGATGTTAAGACAACATTATTAAATGGTGTACTCGAAGAAGAAGTCTACATTGAACAACCAGTGGGTTTTCTTCTTGGTGATGATGAATCAATGGTTTGCATTCTATAGAAAGCTCTTTATTGCTTGAAAAAGGCACCACGGGCGTGGTACTCTAGACTGGATTCTTAACTCAGGAAACTCAAATTCAAAAGTGGAGTAGATCACAATCTCTATTTGAATAATTATCATAATGATCAGTTCATGGTTCTAGTTTATGTCGATAACATTATATTTGGGGGCAGCAGGCAGCAATCAGTGGATGAATTTTCCAATCATATGAAATCAGAATTTGAAATGTTAATTATTCGGGATCTCACATATTTTTGGGACTACAGGTGACTCAAAGGAAAGACTACACTTTTATCTCTCAGGAAAAGTATGCAAGTGAGCTGCTGAAGAAGTATAATATGCAAGACTCCAAACCAATGTCAAATCTGATTGGAATTGGAACAAAACATGGAAAGAATGGGGATGGGACATCTGTAGATCCCACCATGCACAAGAGTATCATTGGGAGCCTGCTATACCTGAAAGCAACACAGGAAGATATTGTTTTTTCCACATTTCTTGCAGCCCGCTTTCAAATTAATCCAAAGGAGGAACATCTGGAAGCAGTAAAAAGGATCATGAGGTATATTCAAGGTACTCAAAATTGTGGATTATACTTTGCTGAAGGAAGGGATAGTGAATTATCAGCATTTTATGACGCTGACTGGGATGGCGATGTTGTGGACAGAAAGTCCACCAGTGGTGGAGCATTCTTTATTGGGAATAACTTTGTTGTCTGGTTGAGCAAGAAACAAGAAATTTCTTCTCTTAGTACTACTGAAGCTGAGTATATATCTTCCACAAAGGCATGAAATCAACTGCTATGCATGAACCAACAATTAAAAAATATTGGTGATGAGGTAAATCCACCAATGATGATTTACTGTGATAACAAGAGTGCAATTGATCTTACAAATAATCTTTTTCAGCATTCTCGTACAAAACATATTGAACTCAGGTATCACTTTATCAAAGAAAAATTTGAGCAAGGGGTGATTAAAATGGATCACGTGGGAACTGATGAGAAAGTAGATGATATCCTGACGAAGACACTTTCAGCATGTGTGTTTGAAAAGCATCGGTTGAACTTTGGTGTTTAACCACCTCCTACTTCATAAGGAGGTTCCAAAATTCCCCTCTCACCAATTATGATAACAATTTTATCTGTTTATGGATGTGATGCATGTTTGTGGGAGAGATACTATCCAGGGGGGTATGGAAGGAGGTGAACAATGAAAAACATACCATTCATTGGGTTTATTGTCAATGGGGGAGAAATGAATAAATTCAGTATTGTCAGTGGACATATAATGATTCTGTGACACTGTAAGAAAATTTATTGGGAATCATTGAGAATTCCAAAACATGGGAACCCAATTCAAGCTTTCTCTCTTGTTTTCTACACTGATCATTTCTCATTTAGACTTACCGTGTTGGCTGCATTGATCCTTGATTTTTTGGATTGCATGGGGATGGTGATCTTTTTGGATTTATTTGGTGATTTCCAACAAACCCAAAGGGGGAAATTGTTGGAACCATGGTTGTTGCATGCAGGAATTGGAGTTTGGTTTTTGTTTGTTGTCAATCCTTAGTGGATGTTCAGAATGTGTGCCAGAAAAGTGATCATACAGTTCAAGCAGACAACAGTATTGAAGGTGGCGCTGTTTTCCAGTGTTTTCCAAATTTTTGGGCGTCAAAATTGGAAAATAAATACATAGATTGTCTGAAAAAGGAGGTGCACACAAAGGGGAAGTGGGGCGCAGAAAATAAGGGTTGTGCGCGAAATACTTGAGCTGGGTGCGAAAAACAGTGTGGTGCGCGAAATAGCAGAGTGAAGTTTTTCACACAAATAGTTTTCCAGAATCGAAACATCGAAAAATGGAAAAGGCATGAGCTGTGAAAAATATCTGGAGAGGTGCGCGGAAAACGATACCTGCGCGAAAAATTACGCGCCAGATGAGAAGTTTTCGCACCGAAGGGGATTTTGCGCGTGGGGGTCTTAGACTCCGTTAAATATGAGGGTACCCCCTTCATTCCGTACGGTTAAATACTTAGAGAAGATTTGAGTTCTGATTGGAAAAAAAGGATCACGTAAAGAGCTTGTGTGAAATATTCTGGATTGCGCGGAAAATTTCGGGATGCGTGAAAAAGGAAGAGCTGCGCGTAAATATTGGGTTTGCGTGTAAAGATTCAGTTGCGCGAAGATGGTTGTTGTGGCGTGCAATATTTTTTCCATGTGAAAAATGAAATTTTACACGCAATAGAAAGGTTTTGCATGCAAAGGGTTGGTGTTGCACGCAATAGGATGGTTTTGCGCGCAAAGAGTTTGTGTTGCGGGAAATTTTTAGTAAAGCTTGTCTGTATGTTCTGGTTATCTGCTTCAGTGGTTCTGTGCGTTCTTGTGCATCATTTTCGGACATGGATGCAAGAAGAGTCTCGTGCTAGGTAGAGACAATGACTTCAATGAAAATCTATTGAAGAGATCTTCATGTCTATAAACTTAGTGGGACTTTACCAAAGGTAGTGAGCCAGGGGGAGTCAATGGGAGTGACATGAGGGACGCAGTGAGCCATCCCTGAACTTTTTTAAAGGCAGTGATCCTGGGACAGAGTGACTGTGCCCGAACCATTGTAATCTACCTCTAGTGATGCACAGTGGTTTTTGGTACGACAGACAACTTGTTGGCCTATGCTTCTTGGATGTAGACCTTAGTAGTGAACCATGTTAAAAGTGTTGTGTCTTCTCTGTGCATGCGAATGTTTGGTTTTTGATCATATTAATCATACAGGTTCAAATATTATTTTTCTATGGAAACAAATATTATGTATCTTTGGAATGATCTATATAGATACACCTACTTACAATTATTTTATAGGATAAAATATGATAATTTATCTACCCTTTGTTAGATAACTCTCTATATTGGGGTCCCTATTCATTTCATGATAATTTCATAGTTATAGATAAACCATATTACCATAATTTCGTAATATGCACAAACACTTACCAACATTGTATCACCTCCTTAAATATTAGTTAAATAATTGTACGGACCCTTTCAAGAAGGCCCACATCGGGATTGTATCCAATACAGCTGGATTTGTATTTATTCATGGATTATTTATTTCAAACACTAACATAAATTATTGTCTCATTCGACCATGACCCTATATGAGATCAAATTTTGAGAATATATTCTTTCTTCAAATAAAATAGAAATTCCTCCACATATTACTTATAATTTTATCTAATATGGTTTTAGTTATTTTTTTGATTTCCAATTATTTATCACACATTTCATGACTGTAGTAAATTAGAAGACACGTAGAGTGAATATTAGTAGAGATAATGAGATGAAAATTTATGAAATTTAGGGAACCATGTCTAATCATCATGACTGTAAACTAGGTATAATTCGTACAAGAACTAAAACATTCAAATGTATTACAAAATATTTTCAGTCACAAGATATAACACATTTGGACAACATCTCCACTACAAGATAAAATATCACATTCTTTACAACAAAACAATCCATGGATGGTATTTTAAAATAATTTTGGAAATTATAATTTCCTAGTTATTTCTAAAAATAATAATTACTCATGTGATCTAAGTTGTTTGAGATTATTATTAAAATTTTAATTTTTATTCTTCACGATGACCAATGTTATGTATCATTTTCTCTATCCTACATGACATTAACCTACCATAATGGCCCACTGAATGTTGTGTCTTTCTACACTACCTGAGTTCTCGGTCCTTGTAGAATACATTGGCATATGATTGACCTTTTCCATAGAAAATAAATTTATATATTCTATTCATTTGATCCTGATATAAAGGTAGAATAATAAATCAAAATAACAACATTTAGGAAAGATTTATTTCACAAATGGATACTTAGGTATGTTTAAATACACTACCATAGATCAATATAACATCATATTTCTGGAATGATTAACACCCCCATGTATACATGATGAATTTTCATTATATTTTTTGAAAATAGTACTGATATTTGATAAGAATAAAATTACCCTTCCCATGGATATGAATGGTAACGTTTTGAGGAACCTTTTCATTTGATGAACTATGTATATATGGATTCTCAATTTCTTGGGATACCTACTGATGCAATGATTTTCTATCCTAGGACTAGGCACAAAATTATAGTCTAAGATATATTCTCAGAATCATTTTGTGTTACCCTATTGGATAATAAATACAAATATTGAGATCTCAATTCCTGTTTTACCCCCCTTATTATGCATGTTTTCCAATATCACCCTTCCACACCATGTTTCCATAAAACTCAGTAACATTTGGATAATGTTTTATGCCCATAAATTTTATCACCTCATGGTCCTAATTTAAATTATTTAAGTAAAAACTTGATGAGTCCATAAGTCTTTTTGGGTTTAAATCCAATAATAGGAATTATTATAAATATTCAATAATTCCTCCTCTAGTGTATTGTCTTTTTTGTTTAGGATTACTTTATACCAATAGAAATGAATTCACAAAGATAATTTTTCTTACTATGTGAACATAGTACAATCCTAACTGTTCTAACTAAACCCTAGGTAGAAAAAAGGTTTAGATCACATTTTCCTTTCCCTTCACAAGTGCACATAATTTTTTCCATAGTTATTTTTTTATTATTCTAAATTTTAATTCTTTATATTGAGTAAAAAACCATTTAAATGATTTTATTTCTCATAAATAAATTATTTCATCCCTATATCTTGGTGATTTTTTAAATAGACCATGTAACAAACATAGGGGTTCTCAAACCCATCATGAATATTCATTTTATTCAATTAAAACATCACACATTAATGGTTCGAGATTTAATACTGAACAAATCTACGAATCGATATAATCCACTTGGAATCCCTCAATCACTAGTCAATTGTTCCTCATGGTTCTCCCTATAAGAAAGTTTTTTTAATGATGGATGGATGAATTGTGGTAATGGGTCAGCTACCCCCACTATTTTCCATTTACTGAGTATAGTGTTTATTTTTCACCATTACTTGTAGCAAACATATTTTTAAATGTCTCCACCTAAACCCCAAATGATAGCACTATAATGAACATGGTAATGAATAACCTAGACCGACAATTTTCCATTAACTAAGAAAGGATTTATTTTTTCAATATTAATGTACATTCTACTAACAAAAATCTTCAATTATAATTTATACAATCATTCATATGTTATTATATACACATTACATAATCAAACTACTCATTTTTAGTTAAATACCATGATCTTAAACATCCATATATAGTTATCACATTCAATGAATGATTTGGAAATTATTCTCTTATTCCCATTCCGATTTGGTGGTTCCTCTACAATAAAGACCAAAATCCCCATGTTGAGATTCACTTTTAAGAGAATATTATATATATAATGATCCAAAAATCCTGAAAATAAAATGAATGACCATTTTTTAAGGGGTAGTATTTATTAAAAATAACATCTTATTTCAAATAATTTTCCCTTTCCTGTAGTAAATATATTTTCCCATTTATTTTGTCAAATACGGTAGTCTTAAAATTTGACTGAATTCATATCATCACCCAAACCAATCGGGGGATATATTTTATACTACCCTAATACCACCTCCATGGGTTTTGGGTGGTGAAAATTACTATCCAATATATCCAAAATTGGATGTCATTGCTTATTCACCTTTATCCATACACAAGTCTATATGAATTTATAAGTCTATTGGTATAATAGTAAAAAAACGAAACAACTAGAATGTGAACTGAGCATGAAAACATTTGGGGTGTATATGAGTAAGATGGTGAAAAGTGAAATGTAATTGAGAAAAATACACACATGTCCAAACATATTTTTAAACCTATAAGAACTGGAAATGTAAACTACTAAGAGGGCCAATCTCTAGATTTCCAAGAAACACCCACCGTACAGGGTCTGAAACACCATGGTATCACGAATCTCTTCAGAGGTCACCATTGACCAATTATTCATCTATATAAGGAATGAAATATGTTGGGTAAATGAATGTATTCTTCAGTATATACATAGCCAATCAGATTTCTTGTAAGCTGAATATGGAGCAATAAACGATACAAAAGAAAATAAAGATATTAGATGGTGCATATGATACATGACACTGTGAGAGAGAACATGTAAATCTATAAAAATAGAAAGTAACGTCATTAAAACAAAATCTTATTAACACAATTAGTATATATCCTACACATTTAGTCTTTTCCACATATAGCAGGATAATTGACTCATCCAATCAAGATAATATAATCATGGAAAGCATGTGCAATATCAAATGCATCATTACATCTCATAGAATGAGAGTATACAAATCCCAATGTATGATATATCTGTATATATATATATATATTATTTCAATATAATCCCAAATTAAATGGCTTGTGAATCTCCTTCTCATAGACCATCCCAAGAATAAGTGTGTCCAATTTTTCCAAAACTCCATCCCCAATGCCTAACATCCCTCATGTATTCTCAAAAGTAACATTGAAAGTCAAGACATTTCCCATCAAATGTGACATAGTCAAGGGTACACAATATATATGTATAGAATCCACTCCATATTTTATCAGGGTATTCTACTTTATAGGCATCCATAGAGGACCCACACCCATGCTAGTGTGGGGGGGAGGGGTGCACACTAGTGTCCTGAGGAACCATAACCTATGCAATAATGGGGTTTCCACTCTGTGGGTAGAGGAATAATGACCAATATAATGGGGGGTATACTATTGATTTATTTCCATGACCTGGTGCAATTGGGGGTCTCGAGTATTGTGATATAAGAATAAAACCCTATTCGATATGGGGGATCCATTTGGAAGTTAACGATCACACCCTGGTACAATAGAGGTGTTCCACTATGGTCATCGCAGTCTTTCACCATATATGATTACGGATTCCAATAAAAAGTTTAGGATCCACATTGTGGTGTAATAGGGGTGTCCACTGTTTTAATCTAAGAATTATAATCTATCATATATATGGTTTTACATTGATGTTTTCGACCAGTAACCTTATACCATAGAGTGGTTCTTCTACCAACATTGAGGACCCATGCCTTATCTAAGAAGGGGATCCACTCAAAATATATCTATATAAGACCCATAACATGGTACTATAAGGGGTTCCACTCTAGTTGTTTAGGACATAAACTATATCTGATAGGGGGTTCCACTCGAATGATTGATCTATAGGACTTGCACTAATGCAGATGGGTGGTAGCACTATTCAAGAAACCTTTGGTTATTCTTCATGATCACTGTCATCATTGAGCATCACCCAAATAGTATCCATTCAATGTAAATTTCACATAATTTCTCAAATGAAACAATGAATGGAATTGTCACATTCTAGGTGTAACGAAACTCATTATCGGCTACTCACAGGTGAAAATCTGAATTCAAAAGAATGAGATTTGGATCTGTGATGTTTTATGAAATGAAACCAAGGGGGATGTAGTGTTTGAGGTGACCCACATAGTGTCTGCTCCCTCTCCACCACTGATCCATATCCTTGCCCTTCACATGGATACCTTTCCTTGTGGAAGTACATGTTGTGCAGGTGTAGTGAACAACATGTCCAATCTACCCTGGACTGAGTTATATCCTTCTAACTGATTCTGTGTAGTAGAACTCATGTCCATGTACTTGAATTCAATACCATTTTCCAAGCCATGGAATCCCACATGTATTCCCCACCATTTTATCCCTCATATGTCTCATCCACCCAAGGATGACGTGCACACTCTGTATAAGAGATACACACTGAGTGTTTGTCCCAGTACATGGTGAGAAGTTCTGTTTTTCTCAGAATTATATATCCATTATTTATGCCAGAAATCAAACCACCATAATTCTATTGTAGTCAAATCTCCCCCAATATTAGTTTATCTATCCATTAGTCTATTCTTTAGGCTATTCTTCATTATAAATATGATAATTATAGAACCTATAGATTTTTTCTCTTGACTCATATACACAAAACCATCCATTAATTATATTTCAAACATCGATCACAGAAATCTCCATCCACGGACCAAAAACATTTGGGATCTATTGTTACATTATTGATCTATCCATCATTCATGAATCCATTGTAATTATGACCAATTGAGAAGGCTTGGTACCCTAAAAAAATGTCAAACTCGGATTGCGGGGTCCAACTAATGATGAATGTGAAGAAATCAAGGGAGAAAAGAACAAGAACAAATGTTTTAGAATCGATTTCCAAGTATTGTTTTCAAAAAAACTCTATAAGGGAAATAGAGTATTGAATGAAATGAAATATCAAAATAAATCTAGTATATATAATAATTATTAGGATACTATTGGTGCATATCAATATTAGGGGTTTCTTTATTCATAAAATTCAATCAATAAGAGAATAAACAAAAAACGATGAATCATACCTAGATATTCTTTCATTATTCATTGGAAACACACCCTCAAATGATATAAGGGAGTTATTATGTTTTTTTCATCCTGATCATCTGTTATTTTTATTTTCAACATCGGCTAATTTGATTCACATATGAAATGTGGAAGGGATTCTCTAGAATTCTCCCATAGATTATGTGGTTAATCATGGAGGATTCTTCATCAGAGTATTCCTAATTGATTCCATAGATGTTATAATGTATTAATTAATTTAAATTAATAATTAATTAATCCCTTTAATATATTTCCATTGAGTGATATGTCAGAATTACATGAACATTCCAAATTTAGGCTGAACATAATGTAAAAACAACGTTTTGGTTTCAATTGTGGTTAGCGATTTGTGATATGAGATTTTATTTTAGAGTTATCCCATTTTTAATGAAACATTTGGGAAAAAAATATAAAATATATCTAATATTTTTATAAATTTATTCATGGTACACTTGGAATAAAGTATCACATCGTCCCCTCTTCAAGATTTGTAAATATATATATATATGTATTACAATGCCTTAAAATGAAAAAAATGTGGTCACTACAGATCAAATACATGAACTATTACGTTACACTATGCATACATATCAATCAGAATGTCAATATATGAACATGGATCTCTATTCACTATGGTTTTCTACTTTCATTTTCTATACTAACGGCCTCACAAACCTTTTAGGCCAATAATTAGTGATTTTAATCTATAGATGTATGCAGTCTGTGTTATTAAACCTAATTTATTAGTAACTAATAGTCATATTTTTATGACTATATGATACAATAACCATTTCTAGAGGTTTAATACAATCATATTGGGAACATAATAAATATTGGTTTTTTGCTAAACATTTAATTATTCAAACCACATCACAATTGGTCAATATTTCCTAACATTGAACATCAACGTCATTTGTTTGACATGCAACAACCTAAACTAAAAATGGCAATATATATTGTAATCATCATTTTTAAATCCTAAAAATGGACATTTTATAAATTTGATCTATTTATTAGTAGGCTTTCACCTCACAATTTTAAGGAATATAAGGTGTCAAAAAAAATACTTACAATACATGTCATGTTGAAAACCCATATAGGGTTACATAATAACGACTCATGTTCTTACCCAGTAGGACACCAAATAAATGGTTTAGGAAAAAAATTTTTTAAAAAAAATGATGTAAAACCTGTAGGGTCCACCAGTATCCCCTATAAAAATCAGGATAAGCTCTCTAGGTCCATTTACATATGAAAAATTAGAGAAAATTTTGTCCCCTCATGAATGTGTTGACATTTTCAAGTCCTTATTGAATGACTAATAACTACATAATATATGATATTTTTTACATGTCCTTTATCATCATAAAGTTTCTTACCTAGAATGACCACAAATTTAGGTATGATAATAATATATGTTCAACATTTTCACAGAAACATGGATTCAAAACCATAAATCCGTTAATAATTTATTATATCCCCTCTTCAATTTATTAGACATATCTATGAATGATATTTTTACATAGAGTTTTCATCATTTATATAATGTTTAAAATTCCATCCCTATTTGTATGAGTTTTATCTACATTGGAGTCTGATTATTAAAAATAAAAGTTGATTGATTCTTAGCCTAATATTCCACTTAGGGATATCTAGATCTCCTATCATAGATTCACCAAAAAACCCACTTCCTTTTATAGCCTACAATTTTGGAAATTTTTTAATTTATTATATCAATTCAATGAGTTAGGATTATTCTTATTATACTAAATTTACATGAGTAAATTATTCATCTTGTAAAAACTCAATTGCCTTGTGTCAATACACTCCTTTTGAAAAGCATTCTTCCACATTGCGGATAGGTCCAAATCCCAAAAAATTCATTAGGAGTCTATCAAAGTATCATTAATTTACCGTATAATTATATTCTGTTACTTATTAATTATTTTTCTCAAAATGGGGTGAAATTTATTACCATTGAAATAATTCCTGGGAGGAACAAAATCCTTACATCAAGAAAATTTAGTATTTGAGTACAAATATGTTTCCATTCGAATATAAGAAGAATATTGGATTTCCACGTTATAAAAAACATCTCACACATTGAGGTTTAGAGGCTCATTAAATGTATTTTCCAATTTAGTGGAATGGTGGTTAGAACCCCACTCTAATAGTAGGCCATGGTTTTTTAAATATGAAATAAAAAAGGTGTTTATTCCTTAAAATCAATTTGGAGTGTTTTCCTTGAACATTATTTTGTCAAAATAAATCAATCAAAGGTGTATAAATGATATCTAGAAACATATATCACTTAATAATAATTGATTTTACTACTCTTAGACCCCATGTGAAATTAATAATTAGATATTATAACAATTCTATGATAGGTTTCTTTTTATCCCCATTAATTATCTACAAAATAAAAAAATATACATATATCTCTAATGTATATTTGAATCTCTAGTCATTTGAGGCTAGTTATTTTTGTTTTTTATGAATAATTAATAAAGAATATAAAAATCATCATTTAATTTTGTATAGGTCTTAAATCCTTTTTCATTTAAATCATGTAGGTGGTAATATATCCTGACACATAGAACATTTTTACATGCATGTTGTTCTTACCATGTTTTTTGAGATTATTGTCTGATATAAGAAATTAATTTTCATAATATGGAAGAACATATTCAGATTCCTCATTTGGATGGAAAAAGATACTTGGTATTACTTTTTTTATAAATTTGTTATTTTTGGAACTAGTTGTTCACTTTATTCTACAAATACCATCACACACTTAATCAATATTGTATTATATTTATATCACACTCATTTAACAAGTTATATAAATTCCCAAGTTTTAGTTTGGAGAGTTCCTTTGAGATGTCATCCATTGACGATCCAACACATAGAAATAATGTAATAAAGTAATATATTTGGAAATTAATATAATCACAGGGCATTCTATGTATTATTTGTAGTCCATTGATCATTTTTACTGCGAGTCATCATTTTAAAACCTCACACCTAGGGATCAAATATCTTAATAAGGCCCTTTAAAGATATCCCTACATACTAATGTAATGAAACAACCTTATGTGGATGTCTAATGTGGCCAATAATATGTTTAATCCATTTATATGAACAACCCTATGAGGATAATGTTATTCCGAATGAATTGTGCAATTATCCCAATGTGGACAATGCAATGTGTATAGAAAAAATGTGAACTTCCATAAGTGGCTCTCCGAATGCATCCAATGGTATGTAAACAATAATAATGTAAAAAGACTTATTAATATAATTCTATATAAACATCATTATTGATAGTATCCATATTTAGCTAATTTTAAATAATATGACCTAATTAAAACAACCCTATACCGCAAATCATATGCGACCAATCCTATGCATACATCACTCTTTGAATCTCATATAAGTGAACTGTCACCATCATGGAAATAAATCATCTTAGATAGACCACTAGACAACAATAATAAGTATTGGTTTCATCAGGATTGTATCTTCCCGAGTTGGGAATATTTTGGGTTTTAATTTCTGTAACTTCCACCTTTGATCCATAAAGACATCTTTTAGTCGATATATTCTTCATGGATTCCTAAGGAACGTTGATTTTATAAATTCAAATTTTTTTAAACAAACACAATGAGTTGATAATCACCTCTTGGATTCCTAATATGGTATTTTTCCTTATTGTAATCCTCAATAACAACTTCATATGATTACTCAGGTTGAAATATATTTTATCGTTATCATTTTAATAGAAATCTGATAAGGTGTAATTCTAGACCACAAAATTAATAATTATTGAGTATATATACTCCTCATGGTTATCATTATTTTTCCCAAATAGATATATTTCACTATGTTAACATTGATAGTGTCCTCATAGGTGTAAACCCCAACCATAACACCCTAATGTTTATGTGGATAGTTATTCTTTTAATTTTATAAAATTCTATAATGTTTATATTCACCATAGTTACATTCTTATCATTTCTCTTTATTTAATGACATATCTATGTGGATTACATCATATGTATTATGTCAAGATTCCCACCATTTAACTTCGTTAGTATCTTTTATCAAAACTCAGATTCCCCTATTCGATTAATCCATATGGGAATCACCGTTACTGTAATACCCAACTTATCATTGTGCATAATCTTATGTGTAATCTCCATGACATATCCTCAGCTGACCATCCTACGTGGTCTTGTATCTATTGGAATCTCAAGAATAATTCACAACAAATCATGCATGGGTATGTAACAAATAACATATAATCTATGGATTACACACAGAGGCTACACTGATAAGAAAATAGATTATTGATGATCATCCAAATATCACAATGAATGTACCTACTTTGAATACCTCTTTTTGAGTTGTAATCCCAATAAATTCCATAAGTTATTGTGTTATTGAAAGGAGAATTTACACACTAAGGAAACCCAAATATGAAAAGTTACTGGTGATTATCGTCGTATTATAATGATATAAATTTTCTCTATTATAGGATACCTTTTGAAGTGTAATCCTTTAAAATTCAATTGTACTATATGTATTTTGATTTATATTTTCACATGAAAGGAATTACACCTCTTATATGTTCAATCATAACACTAAAAAAATAATTTCTTCTTCAAGTCAAAATAAAATTCCATGATCCTATATAGTCATATTTAATGCAGATCATCATGAACAAATAAGATAAATATTATAAAACCAAAATAAACAATGGTGTTAAAATTTCCATATGATATTGAATAGATAATTGGTATATGGTTAACCAACAACACACTACAATTATGGAAGGATTAATGAATAAATATGAAATATATAAGATATTAAATTAATATGGAAATATCCCCCTAATAAATAAATTTGTGTGATTGACTTCACATCATCTTGAACAACGTGAGTTCCCAATAATCCTTCAAAAAAAATTCAATTAACACATGCATTTTGAAAGCATGTTTGTACCTTATCACCAATGTTGAATCCTTTGGGTGATTTTATCAAAAATTAAAATATTTATCCCAATATTAATAATTATAATACCATACCCAACCCCCCACAATCAAACATAAGTGCATATATTTTTTTTGGGGAAACATTATTGTCTAGTAGTAGGCACATGACTGCTAAATGATTTTTTATAATATTATTCTCAACTATATAATGAGAATTAAGAACTTATAAAATTATTTTTAACTTTTATTTTCACCATAGAACACTAATTTTTCTTCTTTTATTATTGTTTTAAAACTCCTCTACTTATATAAGCACACTTAGTGATTCAATTTTATATTAATGTATGTTTTGCTAAATATAATTGTTTTTTATGTAAAAAAATTACCATAATTAATTGTTCTTGATTGTTCTCTATAGATATACTCATCTTCCCCATCTCAAATAAATATATAATACATTTCATTAATTTATATATGCTATATTATGTTAATATTGATGAAATTATATTGGACCTATTCAAGGTATGGTATTTTTACAAAATATATATATTTTTGAGAAATTCTTCATTATCCCAAATCATTGACAATTTTGTGGACTATAAATTCCCCCCATATTCAAGAACAAGAAGGATTAGGTTTTTTAGAATCTTTTTCTTTTATTGTAATGATAACTTTTAATGATTTCTTGAATGAAACCCTTTTTTGTTGAAGAATTGAGAACATGATAATTTGATTTTTTTTGGAAAACTCTTTTCTTGTGTACCATTAATTACCTATTCAAAAATAATTTCTTCATTTGTTGAAAGAAGTTTTATTTATGGAAACTTTTAATGGGAATAAATTTAATTTAGGAATTATTTTATATGGAATATTTCCATAGAATAAATGGTGGTGGTGTTAATATTTCATTTTTAGTGGCCTTAATGAAATATACATGGGACATGGGGATTTGGGAATAATGAAATATGTGGTTTATCATCGATTGAGGACATATTAGATGAATATTCATCTGTCATGAGTATAGAAATTGCATTATTTATGAATATTTATATCTCTATTTCTGAATGATGGATGGGTATTCCAATACATTGGAGATAATTGAAAAAATATTACTTAATTAATTTTTTTAAACTATATTTCTTATCATAATGAATTATGAGAAACTCAATCATTATTTTTTCCAAATATTATTATAATATTAATATTTATATTTTTAGAAAATGTGTTCATTTCCAGGTGGTGGGTGTTATGATGTTTATTCGGATAAATAAATTGATGTAATTACTCACCCCCCATAAATTCCCTTTGGTGTATATATAGAAGATACTCTTCCTGAATTTGGTAAATGAAAAATAAAATATTTCTCAATAGAGAATCATAATTTTACTTCCTCATTATTTTTGTCACACAAAGTTATTTTATGTAGTTATAGGATTAGTTTCTCATCAGTGTTGTTATGTCATGATGTATTTTGGTTTTATTGACTCACATAACTATGCTATGTCACTACTACAAGGATAATCTATTTCATTGGTATTCATTTGTGTTTTATTATTATAATCATGCATCATATGGATTCTATGGATGGTCACATATTATATTTTATGGTTATATTAGTTCTCAAGGTAAAATCACACCTATAATTTTACTAATACCTGTTAATTCATTTCACACCATTAGTGTCGCGAGGATGATATGTATGGTGAGTGTCATAACTTTCTCTTTCAAACATAATGGTTGAGTGTAAGTATGTTAATTGACTTCGGCTCCACTATGTTATTTGAAATGAGTAGTAGTATTTTATTTTATTATTTTATGATTTCTAAACCCATGATAGTTACATATTACACACTTATACATCATTTCTGTTAATCACATATCCATATGAATATGATTATTCGAAATGTATATTTATTGTATTCCAATGATTATATATACTTATTCCAATGAACGTATTTGTTCATTCATTATTACATGTCCAATTTAACAATTGATGATAAAATATTATTGTTCAATGTTATTTTTAATAAAATTTATATCCCAATATCATGGGATCGCATATGATTATGATCTTACCCATGATTTCATGTTGATTATATTTCTCTTAATAATGTTTTATTATCAACACCATCATATGTTTCCCTTCCTAGATTATGAAAATGATTAGTACATATGAGTAGACTTGATGGGGTTTTCAAGTGGCTCTACTATAGATCAATGATGACATGTCGGGTAAAATAAGTCACCAATTTAAATGATACACAAAATAATAAAACATCCATTCATGGGATTGTATGTAGATTTTTGAGTTTTAATAATCTATATATGAGAATTTTGTAAAAAGTATATATATATATATATATATATATATCTGTGTGTGTGTGTGTACATCCAAATGTTTTTAAAATTTTTCTATTTAAGGATATTCATTTTTTAACCACGTTTATGACTAAGGTTATGGGGAAATCTATTTTTTATTCATGTTGTAGTACTGTTTGTGTATGTATTTTTTGTATCATTTTATTTATGTGATTATTTTTGTAGTCAGATTTTTTCATAGGTCCCTCTAAACCACATTAAATCCTTCATTCAAAATTAACAAATATAATAAAAAGATCATTAATGAATTGGGAATTATTATTCAATAATATAAAGTGGATATGGTATATTCTCTATATTAGTTATGAAATGAATTCAATAATATCTGATACTAATGATGAGATAATGATAACAAATTCATATTTTTTTGGAAACGAGTTATATATTAAATTTCAGATGGTATGGTTATATAATTTAAATCCAAATACTTTTAAGGAATGGTAGATAAAATATATGTTTTCATTATAAAAAATTAAATTAAGGATACAGTCCTAATAGATGATTAATGAAAGTATAACAGTATAATACATAAAATTAATGTGAATATTGGAGGATAGAATTTTCTTAAGTTGTGATCTTAATGAAAAAACAAAACCACAATACAACGTTAATCAAGAAGGATAATGTTGTAAATATTGATAGAAATATGTAATTGAGATATAGTTATTTTTTATAGATATATAAGTGAGTGAAATTTTTAGTATTTAAGGGGTACACATATGATATTAACAGGTAGGCGACCAATATATCCATTAGAAGTATAAGAGTTAGAATAATAAAATTTCCACCATAATTGCAATTGAGTATTACAGTGAATTATTGAAATTAATATATATGTAAGTAAATAAACATATTATAATATCATAATACTATAAAATTATATTTAAAATTATAAATATAATCATTTATTTATTTAATACAATAAGTAAATTAATATTGATATCATGCTTAATCATTAATTTTTAATCAATAGAATATTATATGTCACATAAATATTAAATTTACAACTTTAAAATATTTATTTTAATACAATGGAATGAATAATTATATTGATCACATCAAAATCATGTATGATGAAAAATATAATAATTTAAAAAAAATTATTATGATAAATAATTAATTCTAAAAAATTGTATTAATGTTAGCCGATTTTTTTTGAATGATTCTCAGATAAAATATTTATTTTTATATATTCTACAAGACCAATATTATATTTATAGATAAATAATACAATTACTGAAATATTTCCTTACATTACTGTTCTTACATAATCAACCCAACTACCTCATGATTCCATGATTGGCCTTCATCTACATAAATTGTTTAGTGAAATATACCTTAATTTTGCCTATAATAACAACCCTTCAAACCCATTCTCATCATTGAAATTATAATATCTCTTATATTTATTGAAAAAGTTCACTCTCATTAATTTAGGTATAAAAAATTGTTGATATTATAATTTCCAAAGGTATGATTTAAAATTGTACAAGCAATTTAGGTAAAGGTTACTACTCGTTATTATTTAATTTTCATGAAAAATTATTTTATTAGTGTCATTTATATTTTTATTTCATTTATATTATACTTAAATTATCTTTTATTTATTTTCCTTATAATTTATTATCCATGATTGATTACCCAATCCCCCTCTTTGCGCCTTTTGATAAGAAATTTTAGTTCTCAAACAACCAAACGATTCATAAACCTTTATCGTGGTCCATTATACAATATACGATGAATCCATTATGCATTTTATTGAAATATATAATTGGTAATTGTACCATACAATATTTATTCATTCACTATCATCAATTATTGATAAATGTTATTTTTAAAAAAATCCATTCTATATAAACTAATCATATAAAAACCATCGTTTACATCAATATATATATCAGTTTATATGGCCATGTAGTTCAAAAGGGTTCACCTTGTTATGTAGGGGTCAAATATGCTCAATGGTATTAAATATAAATTTCATAAAACTTATGTGTTATCCACTACTACACTAATAAAACTCATCCTAGAATTTTTCATAATTGGCAATACATTCAATTTTTTATTTATCGTCCTTTTAGATGACTATTTTGTTTCAATATTGATTAAAATGTAATCAAAAGTATGAAATCAATCTATATCACAATTAGGATTGAAATATAATCATCTATATAGTAATTCAATTTAATTGTTTTGGGTAAATGGATGACATGCATGAATCCATATCATTCTGTAATGCATCATAAATCATTAGTGGTGAAAAAAAGTACAAGGGTCTAGATCAATTAAATAGATTTAAAAACAATAATAGAATTCAGAATATAATTGAGAAGGTTTTAACATCATAATATAATACGATATACTAACTTGACTCATAATAATGATTTCAACCAGTAGGGAATGAGCTTATCCCCAATCAATAACCAGGCCGCCTGCCACCATTATATATGCAAAACCTAAATGCATGCTGATAATATACGAGACAACAAATCATGTATGGATAGTTACCAGTAGATCATCACCTATAATCCACTTAATCTCTAATCCATAATTTATATTTAATATGAGGTAATCCATGGGGGAGATCACCATAAATATGACCATTCAGTAGGCCAAGGGGCTAGACTGACTTCTATAGAGAGTTATGAATAATCTTCGATGGGAGATTCGTGTATTTATTAAGGAACATGAAGTTGTCATTAGTGAGGTACGAGGGGTAATCCATCCAAGTGAATGTTTTTCAAGCATACTACATTGATTTGAAGCCATGAATGAGCATGATCAACTATAGATTACGTACATAAATTTTCAGATGATTTGTATTATTCTAGTCCCTCTTTTTATAGAAGACACACTCTTGAAAGTGATACCTTGATATTTCTCAGATAACATTCATTATAAAAAATAATACTATATAGAAATGCTATTTACGTAAATATTCATTTACGAAACTAGAGAAAAATTCTATATACATAAACTAGGACCATAGTTTTTTCCTTTGAACCAAAGATTTACATAATAAAAATGATGATTTTTTATATAGATATTTTTCTATTGATATTAAACTGTAATCTATAGTCGTGGGAATAAAACCATTGTCATGGATTAAGAAACAAATTCCCACCATCTAGGTTTTAAACCATGGTATGATGAATATAGTGTTAATCCCATAATAACTTCTCTAATAGAAATATTATATATATATATATATCATCGTATATATTGAATTTATAAATATTTATATAATATATAAATAAATTTAGTTTTTTCTATGGGAGGGATAAAGACCATATAACCATGGGTTGAAATTCCCATTACTATATGTTGACTATTCCCATAGTTCACTCTTGAATGTGGCTATAGGGTACTCATATTTAGATCCAATAGAATAATTACATACATTGATGAAGTCTAGTTAGTATATATCCACATGAACATTTTACTATGGCAATTGATCCCCAATATCAAAAACTATTTTTATGACTTTAGATATATGTATACTCTATCAATATTGGAGAATGATTGTTGATATAGACAACATGTAATGTCTTAGACCACTCTGGTCCATTTAATTTTGAAAATCCGGTGTTTGAAGTGTTATGGGAGGTCATGGTGACTCATTTAGGAAGTATTATTTTTCATCAAGTTTTCCACGAGTTAGTTAAAACGGTAAAACAATACCAATTAGTTTGAATGGTGAGTTTGAATGGTGAGTTGGGAGGATTATTCAAAATGGTGAGTCTAGATCAGTGACTCCCAATGGTAAATTTCGTTGGAAGCTGGCAATTGTTTCTCGCAGTGGAGACTCGCAACATTGACACACACATGTATCTCTGTGAATGGATACTCGCACTGGTTAGTCATACTAGTATAAAACTGAATGGTTACTCGAACCGATAAATTACAAGGGTTACTTGCACTAGTGACTCACACTGGTGATTAAGACTGTTGACTCACGCTAGTGACTCATAATAGTGACTCATCTAATGATGATTCATTTCCCACAGATTCCTTTGTTTCTAGTTTTTCCAATTTCACCCCATTAACGTATTATTTGACATAAAATGTGTTTAGTACCTTATGGAAGTGATTTTTTAGCCTTTTTAAGGGATATAGGACATATCATTATTTTTTATTACTCTGATTGATTTTAATAAGCCAAATAACGAAATCATGAATCAATCCAAATTTAATGGAAAATTAATGATATATCAATACCACAACCTTATTTAAGATCATTAAATGGCCAGAACAACTATATAATTATTATTTTATTCTTGTCATCTCATAGTATGAGGCACCAAAAACCTAACTTCTAATTCGAGTCATGTCATTATGCTACACTGGTTGGTTGTCATTATACTTCATGTTTCTTGCTGCATATGCACCCCAGATTTTGGCACATTAAGGAAGTGTTGGTCGCTTCTTCATCCATGTTTATTTTCATTCATCTCTCTCAATTGGGTATTAGTGGGTTCAGTGTATGAAGGTCTCTTTATAAATATATATGAATCCAAATTCAATAAATATAATCGAATTGGATTCAATTTAATAAACATGGGATGCCGAATTTGGTGTATGATCATACCGTTTTAATGAGATTTTGATCATTGTTATAAATTGGATTGCCTATATGCCTTCTGAAAATCATGGATATTAAGGTCCCTTGGTTACTCATTGAATTATTATGAATTAATTTTTTTTCTTCTTCTAGTTACAAAAATACATTGAATCTATTAAACACATATGTTTAGCTAAAACAAATGTATTCCCCATTTATATATTGTTATCTGATAACCCCAAAATTTATAAGTAGAAATTTAAAGAGGAATGCCTTATTAAAAAAAATATTCCTTGACATGGTTTATGTGGTTGCGTGTTGTGTGAGGGATTGTTCTATCTTGTGATTTAGAAGGTTTTTTGGAATGTTTGTGTGATGTGGGGAGGTTTAGGTGGTGTAATGTACTCTCTGGTGGATAGAATGGTTGATTTTGGAATGGATGGGGTGGATTGTATAGCAGGTCTATGATCAGGTTGTACGGTTATGTGTAGATGGGTTTGGCAATTGGTTGAGGGTTTTCTCTATTGATAAGATGTAATGGTAATGATGACATTGATTAATGATGATGGAAGTGGTTATATTTGGTGTTAAATAAGGGTAATGTGAAGGGGATAATTTACTATAGTTCTTCTCCCTCTGTGTGACATTCTCTATGTGGATTATTGTGTATTATTCCTAGTAGTTTTATTGGAAGTGATCTGATGAATAAAAGAAATTTTTAATTAAGAATTATAATTTATTATACAAATCTATTACGATTATGAAATTATTTTATGGATGTTTGTGTGGTTATGCATTAGAGGTAACAGTGCAGTTGGAATTATTTTGAGTTGGTTGCTTTTCTGAGGTCCCATTGGTTTGAAAGAATTAATGGATTATATATATATATATAAATTTATTTACATTGTGATATCTATGTACACTAATCCCTAGTTTTGCACTGGGTTTTTAACACCCCTATCATAATGGAGGAGGGTGTCTTTCCAAAACACCATGGAGGTTGATGGACCACTGTCCACCCACACTTCCCTAATCCCTCTTCCTGGCGGTGTTAGCCCAAGATTCCTCGAGTAAGTTGTTTTTTGTAGGGGAAGTTGTGTGAAATAGAGTTGTGTTTTCCACGATGACTTATTGAAGATATGTGTTTTGTTTTCCTTGGTGTCTTCTAGATGAGATGGGTTGTGATTTCTTATATGTTTTCTGGATTTTACGAGTTATGTGGATTAGGTTTCTGCGAGGAGAATGTGATGAGGTATGTGGCCCAGGTGGCTGTGGTAAAGATGTGATATGGTATGCGGCCCCGGATGTTATGGTTGGGATGTGGTATTGATTCCCAAGTGTTTTTGAGTGGGTTGTGATTTTATGTATTAAAAATATGTGGGAGCGCCAGGATGATTTTCATTAGGGTGTGAGACCAGATAATTTTTGGGAATGTGTTTTGGAGTACCCAATCCATTTAAGTTCTTAATATGATACATTACATGAATTTTTTTATTTGGTGAGCAGCCTTGGTGATGTTTGGGATGGTTATTATACCTATTTAGGTGTTCTTTGGTGATGCAATTTCCCACGGGATCATTAGAAAGGTCATCTCTTTTGTGTACGTGATACATTGTTTTTCCTAATGACTATACTTGTATGATCACCCTACGTATATAAAACTATTTCATGTTTCCAGGAGGACACCATGGATAGTGATAGAGCTTACTCACTTGGATTGTGAGACATTTTTCCGGTTGATGATTATCCATACATTTGGTATATACACTGGAGTTATTATTTTAAATTTATTTGTTCTATTTTAAAAATTCTTGTGGGATGTATTTGGATTTATTTTAAATATACTTATCTTAAATTGGTTTTGGGATTAAAAATCATATATCTTAGTATTGTATCTTTAAAAAGGAAAATGGCTTCCTTTTTGAGACATTTTTTACCCTTAGAGTTGGTCTCAAACCCAAGGCCTACTAGATGTGGGAATCAGGGGTTATTTTCTCTCTTTCATCATTTCAAGTACTGGTGGCGTATCATTTGAGGGGGTGGGGTTGTGTTAGAATGGTATTAATGGAATATGGTTTTGAGGTAAGATGTATTTTAGAGTTAGGCACATTGATTATTGTTTGAGTTGGTGATGAAAAATTCTCATGTGATTTAGGTGTATGACATAGGCTAGGGAAGACCAGCTTGGACACGAGATTTTAATCCCCCTTTTATATGATTCAAGGAATTTACTCATATCAAACGATCATGTCATTCTACACAATTTGTAGGGATGATACCCTATGAAGGGTATGCACATCATAATAACGAGTCTGAATGTTTGAATTGTGTTGTTTTGGGGAATTTTAAACTGATAATCAAATGTGTTAAATGAGTAAAAATTAATCTTGAATTAAATTCCATACTAAATAGACGTAGTAATTCCTTGTTTACCTTTAATCTATAGAACTCAACCATAATATTTTTGTGGATCAGGAGGTAGAGGCTCAGTAGGCTGATTTGGTTGATCGAGGATTGGTAGATTTAGTGGAGGAAGAAGACCTATGGAAGAGAACATTATGTTCTTTCTAGTAGTAGGCTTAGGTAATGTATAAAGGAAGAAATTCTGACATGGAGACACAAATATGTCTTGAGGAGATTGATATAACTTTTGTTTTATCAATTCCCCGACTGAGTATTGGGATTTTTTGGCAGTGAGATAGATGTGTGGAGGTACACATCAGTATGGGAAGCATTATTTGGGGGAGAGTAAAGAGGAAGATGTATTATGGGTCAACTTTTTAATGGAGTGATAAGAAGAGTTATTTTGTTCGACTATGAAGGCTTAGAAATGGCAGGAGTAACCGTACCTCATGTCAGGGAATATGACATTATGTGATTGAGGGATTTTTTTCAATGATCTCATTTTAATTTACCTATATTTCATTATGTCATAGGATTCCCATGTGAGACTATATGAAGAGAAACTTGTTTCTTATATCTGGAATGTGGTTACTCTGTTTACATTGTCGATGTTTTTGGTGGATCATATGATGGTCAATGTGATTGAATTATTTTGCTGATGAGGAGGTCTACTACGAGAGGTGAGTCTGTATAGTTTTAAAAATGGAAATGTTACTAGAAAATGGATTTGTGTGTCAGGGCATTTTTGGTTTCAAATCGATGGGAGTCAACCACCGCACATTCATCTTCAAGATTTTAGTCATCATTCCTTTCATGTGAAATTGGGTCTGATGAGTTTCTTATGTGAGTTTTATGAACATAGGATCATTGTTTAGCAGCCATTCGAACTCAGTATTGTGGAGGTGGGTAGGTTCAGCACTATCCTCAACAATAGTTTCCATCTATGTTATATTCGTAGTAGGGATAACATGTTCATGATCCACTAAGGGAAGACATAGAATATAGAGGCCGACCATTGTGTGTACATTAGGGACCTCAACCCGAGAGTGTTTGTGAAAGAAGCCAGCAATAGTGGGGTAGAGGTGTTGGACGTAGTCATTTACATGCATTAGATGTCATAGTTTTAGTATTTTTAGAGAAATTAAGAGGTAAAACCATTTTTTTATTTCCCTTTATTGTGCTTTTTTTGATTTGGGAGATTCACACTCTTATGTTACACACAATTCAACTCATTCTCTTGGACTAGATATTGAGATGCTTCCCATTCCCATGGGGTTGAGTATTCCTGTCTGTGAATAGACCAACTTGTTTGAGGTTTTCTAGGGATATAGACAGATTATGGGACCACTTCAGTCCTATGGGAATAATTTATTTCTATAGATAAAACCATATGATGTCATTCTCAAAATTAAATGGTTGTATTCCATCGATGATATCGACTACATTTGGAAAAGAATCATGTTTTCCGATGTGGATGTACATCATGTTGTTTTCATTGTTCAGTGGAGCTATATTGTGGGAATTAAGTGTATAGATCATCTTCATTCCTTTTTGGTTGATCTATTATTGAAAATATAAAATGTTGGTATAGTATAGGTTCCTCGAGTTATTAGGGAGTTCCTATATGTTTTTACCGAGGGGGTTGTGACTCTACCTCCTCGATATCATGTTGTGTTTGGGATAGAAATTATATATAATATTTATCTGATTTTGATGACTCCTTATAAGATGTAACCTCCTTAGATGTGAAAGTTGAGGACTCAAATTGATGTCCTACAGAATATGAGATTGTTTTTCCCAATTTGTCTACGTGGGGTGCTCCAGTGTTGTTCACAAAGAAGGAAGAAGGTGGTATGAGGTTGTGCGTAGACTTTCAGAGGTTCAATCAGGTGACGATCAATAAAAAATAGCATATTCTAAATATATAAAATCCTTTCGACTACATAGGTAGAGAAATTTGGTTTTATAAGATCGATTTATGATTTGGATATCACCAATTGAGGGTGAAAGAGGTAGATATTTTGAAGACTATTTTTAGATGAAGGTATGGGCACTTAGAGTTCATATTTATTCAATTAAATGGTATGAATACATTATCCATGTTCATGGGTATTATTTACTCTATCTTTCATGAGTTCCTTGACTTGTTATTCATCATATTCATTGATGAAATCTTGGTATACTTGTAGTTAGTGGAGAAGCATGTTGAGAATCTCAGAACTACCTTGCAGGTTTATCGATGCCAACAACACTATAAAAAATTTTCCATGATTATGTTGACATGATGGTTAATTTTACATGTGCATGTGGTGTCTGGGCAGGGTGTGGCAGTTGACCTGTGGAAGGTTAATGCAATTTTTTCTTTAGTAGCACCCAAGAATGTGTTATAAGTTCGAAGTTCTCTTGGTCTCATAAGATATTATTTGAAACTTTCATCTGATTTCACCCATGATTCAGTTCCATTGATTACCCTAACTAAAAAGGAACAAGATTTTTGGGGAATGATCACTATTATATAGTGTTTTATTATTTGAAGGGGATGTTTTTTTAGTGCACTTGTTCTATGATTTCCAAATGAATGAATGATGTTTGTGGTGTTCTATGATTCATTCCATCTGTATTTGGAATGTGTCTTGATGTATCAGCTGAGAGTGATCTCTTATTGGTATAGAAATTGACATCCCCATTAACTTAACTATGCCACCTATGATCTGGAGTTAGAATAAATCATGTTTGTGTTGATGTTGTGGCGGCATTACCTCATTGGTGAGATCTTTTTTGTCTGCACGGACCACAAGAGCTTGAGTTATATCTTTTACCAGTGTGATATGACTCTACAATAGAAAATGTGGATGGATTTTCTCCAGGACTATGATTTAGAGTTCTCTAACACTTTAGGAATGTAGAATTTCATGGACAATTCTTTGTGCATAATGTCACAGATGGAGGTTCTTGAAGAATCTGTAGATACTTGGATGGCAATAGAGGAGTTTGAATCCATTCACATGAATGTAATGTTTGATGGTGGTGGATGATATTTTTTAAAGATGATAGTGCATTCTTATTTGATGCGGTATGTGGAAGAGTCTCACTAGGGAGAAATAAATAAAGAATTGATACATGATCACATCGACCAAGGGTATTCTCAAGATGGATGGTCGGAGTATAGTCAAAACTAGATGTTGTTTCAGAAAGGATAGTTTTTTTCTATGATGTTTCCTAAGGGAGTCCTTCATGTTTTCAATAACACAACATTAGTAGTACAACCAAGTGTTTATAAGATGTACACAAGAATAAGGATGTAGTTTTGGTGGCTTGGAATGAAATGAGATGTAGCAGAGTTTGTAGTGTTGTTCTTAGTGGTCTGGTAGGTAAAGGATACATACCATGTTCCTAGTGGGTTTTTGGAGCCCTTAGATATCCTCAAGTGGTAGTGGGATGACATATCAGTAGATTTATTTTGAGGGTTACCTAGTGATCAGGGAGGCTATGATGTTTATGGGTAGTAGTGGTTCAGCGAACGAAATCGGCTCACATTATTGTGACCATGTAGTCGACAGTAGTGGATGCCTTGGAAAATACGTATTTGTATGAGGTGGTGTAGCCGAATGGAGTTATGAGAACCATTGTATTGGATCAAGATACACGTTTTAATCGATGAGTCTATTAGGGATTTCAGGATTCACTTAGAATGGAGTTATGCCTCAACATTTCCTTCCACCCCCCAAACAGATGGGAAGATAAAACAGACAATCCAAATATTGTAATATATGTTTCATGCATGAATCATGGACATTTGTGGGTCTTGGGTACAACACATTCCATTGGTACATTTTTCATATAATAATAGCCGTCACTCTTCCATTTTCAAGGCTCAATTTGAGGCTTTGTATTGAAGGTATTGTCGTCCAGCTTTGGGATAGATATATTTTGGGGAGATAGTTGTTCATAGTCCCAAGGTAGTGCATAGAATAACATATAAGGATCAACATGTTACTAATAGGATAAAATAAATATAAGAATAGCATAAGACTTAAGACGTTTATAGGAGAAGTCCATTAGAGTACGATGATGTGGACCACATGTTCTTAAAAGATTCCCTTGACATTGGAAGAGAATATTTCGTAGGGGGGTAAGATTTCTACAAGGTTCAAAAGAACCATAAAGGAGTTGGGGTTAGTTGTAAATGGGATGTCCACAAGAAGGCAGGAACCCTTGGGAGGATGATTCTCTACGAGCGACCTCGACCTTGAGCGGATGACCTATGGTGGAATTTGTTGGCGTCGACCACATGCGGGTGTCCTTGAGAAGAATCGGTGAGTTGAACTCGAGTGGGACATGGACCAAGGCGAGGAGAGGGATGAGGTGTGGATCCCTAAGTGGGAAGGGGATTCACCAGATCCAGGTGACAGAGATGAAGCTTTTCATTCCAGAGAGGTCAGACCAACATTCTGGATTCTTTCATTCACTTTGGATCTACTACAACATCATCCTCCCATTGTTTCGTCTCTTCCACGTCATCTAGTGGTTCCCCCAAAACATATCTAACAAAATGATCCATCATACTTCAACAGATCTCCTAAAATTTTTCTATCTGCAGCAGAGTTTCGGGATACTTCCACCACCCACTCCAGAAAACTGGTGGCCAGATTTGGTTTTGATCGACCATCAACATTTTTGATTGACGTTTTCATCACCTCAACATGGGGTCTTCATTTCCGGATAGTAGTAGGGGTTTTGGATCACCGTAATTTGAGCATTCACCTTTTTTTCGATGATGATTTGTCATGTTTCTGGTCGTCAATGCCATGGATGTGTGATAATAGACGGTTTCTTATCTTCTGTTGGACAATGGACTTCAATCATGGTCGTGATTGCAACCATGTGGTAGTGTGTATTCACCTACCTCATCTTCCACTACCCTTTTAGAACCCATCCAACCTCAAAGTTATCATTGAAAGAATCAGTTGTTTTTTTCGAGTTGAAAATGATACCCATTGCATGAAGCATATCAGCTATTCTCACCTCTATGTTGATATAGACCTCTCAGTTCTCCTACCAAATTGCCTTCGACTTGGGGGTGAAGGTGAGTTTGGTTCTTTGCAATGTATCTATTATGTGGAAACCTTTGTTTTTTGTTAATTTTTTTGTCGTCAAGGGAAATGGACTTCTTTCTGCTCTCGACGTGGGTGGAGAATTCGCAAGGGTGCAGTATCGCAGACTGAAGCACGCATGGACCCTATGGTTTCTGGTGTAATTCCTCCTACGGATGCTCATATGAGTTCAATATCTTCACTGGGTGGTCAGGGATCCCCTCCAAAATGTCCAACGGGGTCTTCCCAACGTGATCCCTAAAAAATCCACCCCTTCTGGCCTACCAGGGTCTGACACTGATGCACCTCCCTTTGTTTCGAAGACAATTGAGCTCGGTGTGACAAGAAGGGTAATGGAATTATTGATGTGGAATTAGGGTGTGATGTCCCTTCCTATGCCAATGTTGTCCATGGTGTGGTGGTGAACCCTTGCGGGTGTGACCCAGTTCTGCAGTGTTCCCCCACAATCGATCATTCCAAGAATGCTGTTATTGGTTTGTCTGGGGAACAAGTAGTAACTTTTACTATGACCCACACCACACCTGAGGTGGGGATTATTGGTTCCAAGGGGGTTAAAACAGAACTAGATGCCCTTGTGTTCACCCACAACCAATTTGATATGCTTGGAGGTGAAAATCATCCAAAAAGGAAGAAAAAAAACTGGGGCAAGAAAATAGGGTTGTTCATCCTAGGTGTCCCCCCTGTGGTCATTGGAAAACATGTGGTGGCTGGCAGGCTAGGTAGGATGCATACTCACTCCATCAGTCGTCAATATGATACCACAACTAAGGATTCAATGCTTTACTATGAGACAAAACATGATGGTTCTGAAGGTATGTATATGGATGATTTGTAGGTTTAACTTTTGTCTCATGGTTTGTCATTGAAATGTGTCTGCCCATTGGATTCTCACTTTTCCTTAAAAGTTTTTTTATAAATAAATGATAATTTTCAATCAGTTTTGGTGTGTTAGAGATTTTTCATACCAGTTGGCACATCCATCATAGTTGGAGAAGATCCATGATTTCATTAATGTATCCCATCATTGTCAGTATCTTCAAAATGACTTCCATGTCATGTTCTATGGAGAATTATATATAAAAAATGATGCAACATACATGGAGAGGCCATTAGTGATCCAAGATCCTTAAGAGAAGGTTTTTAGTGGGTGGACTATTCCATTGGTTGTAGTGTTGTGGGGGCTTGGTATCTTGGATGAGAGTACTTGGCAGTGAGAAGCAAAAATTGCGTGCCATGTACATAGAATAGTTTTGAGTTTTTTCTTTTCTATTTTTCTTTGTAATGTGATGTTTAAATATTATTTCCTATTTTATTTTTTTTATTTTTTTCTTGATGTGTGATAATGGCTGGATACGTGAAGTGGGGAGGACCTGATTCCTAATCGAGACACATTAATTTTGATGAGATTAAAAACAAGTGGGAGAGTTAGTCCCGCCCATAGTTGACAATAAATTTACATGTATAATGGAATTCCTAGATTTCTGTGTTCATGATGATATGCCTATTGTGCTTTCATGGTTTGTTTTTTGGTCATTTGGGTTGGCATGTTCAGCCGGTGGTTGTCCTAGAGGTGTGAATAGAGTTTTGAGAGGTATTTCGAGGGGTGGTTGTTCCAGAAACTCAACTCATTTCTTTTGGGATGGTTATGAATTCATGGGGTCTATAATTGTTTGAGGGGTATGTGATATAATGACCCACACACCTCTGGTACATTACTTTTTAAAAATATAGTTTTCAAGTGTTATGGGAGGTCATAGTGACTCATTTCAACAGTATTTTTTTTCTTCATTTCCAATGGAGAGTCAGAACATTGAGTCAAGACCAGTTATAGAGGAAGCAGAGTCAGAATGATGAATAGGGATGCTGATTTAGAATGAGAGTCCTGACTATTGAATTTAAAGATTATCTCATAATGGTACCTCATAACGGTCTCTTATGACGGTGACATTCAATGGTGAACCGAGATGGTGACTTGAAATGGTAGCTCTTGACGGTTACTTGTGATGCTTACTAGCACGAGTAGCACTCTAAATATTCACTCACAATGATAGGTCACTAAATAGTGACTCACAATGGTGACTCAATGTGTTTACTCACACCAGTGACTCACTATGGTGACACATCTAATTGTGAGTCATTTCCAGTAGTTTTCTTTTATTTCCATTTTTTCTTGTTTCTCTCCTTTAATGTTTTCTTTGATGTAATTTTTTAATACTATATTTAACTGTCTTTGATATTTTGGATGGGATATGAGTCATATAATTAAATTTTTATGTGTTTGGGAGACATTAATTAGTCAATGAACATAATCATGACTTGATCCAACATTAATGGAAAATTTAAGATGTATCTAAACCAAACCAAAATTTTATGTCATACAACGGGTGAAACACCTTTCTCTTTATTATTTTCTTATTTTTATCTCTTAGAAAGAGGATCCTAGAAAATTTCTTCCCAAATGCGACATTCCATTTTGCTACAACAATTGTTTCATGTTTTTTTTGGATTTTCTAACATCATACACGCCCCTTCATGGAACAATATGGAATTGTTGATCACATATTCTTCCGAGTAGGTTTCCCCTCATCAATCATAATTTTGTATCTTGTGAGGGGAGATTAAAAATTTACACTTGTTAATATAGTTGAATCTATATTCAATAAATAAAATTGAATCAGTTTCAAATCAGCCATCATGTGCTGGTGAAAGTGACAAATGATCACACTATTTTATATATATATTGATCTATGTTGTAAATTATACAGGATATATATCAACTAAAAATCAATGTCATTTGGGGACAATGGTTGAGAAAAAAATGATTGTGAATTCAGGTTTTTATACTTCCAGCTAAACAAATACATGGAACCATTTACCTATATATATTCAGCTTAAATATATAGATGTACCAAAATTATGTTGTTCTCTGATAACCCCTCAATTAACAAGTGTAAATTGAGTGAGGAAAGCCTTTTTAAAACTAAATAACCCTTTCCTTGGTTTGTATGGTGGTGAGATGGGTGTGTGATGATTATGAATTGTGGTTTAGTATGGTTTTTTACATTACTGTGTGATGTGGGGTGGTACGAATGGTGTAATGGAATATATAGTTGGGAGATTGATTGATTGTGGATTGGATGGGATGTATTGTACAGTACAGTTGCAATCATGTTGTATGGGTAGGTGTTTAATAGTATGTCAATGGGTTGGGTGTTTTCCCTATTAACATGATGGATTAGGATGGATAACTTTTATTAATTATGAATGTAGTGGTCGGCGTGAGTGTTAAATGGAATGGAATATGAAGTGGGTTAATATTCCATAGTTCTCCTCCTTCTATGTGACTTTTGTTGTGTGGATTGTTTTGGGTTGTTCCTAGTTATCTCTTGTGTATTGATGGGATTAATAAATTAATTGTTTAATAAAAATGATAATTTTTTAAATGAATTGGATGGGGATATGAATTGTGTTTATGGATTTTTGTGTGTTTGTGTGTTTTGAGGTAGCTGTGAATTTAGAATTATTGTCATTTGGCTGTTAGTTTGAGAACCCATAGGTTTTGAAGGAGTGTTTGGAATTATATATTTATATATACTTGCATATACATTGTTATTTACATATGAATACATCCATAGTTGAGAAATTTGTTCCAAACACTCCCATTATCATAGGGGTGGGTGTCAATCCCAAACATCCTAGTGGGAGGATGGAGAGCTAGCCACATACTCTTGCCTTCTCCCTATTTCAGATGGGGATCGCCTATGATTCTATAGGAATTTTGTGGTTTGTGGGAACCATGTATGAATGGGTGAGTAGTGTTTTCCCATGTGTATTCAGGATAAAATGTGTTTTGTTTTCCCAGTTATCTTTGAGATGACATGTATTTTTATTTATTATGTTCATTAAGGATGTGACGTGGTATGTGGACCATGATTTTATGGGTGATATGGGATGAGGTATGGGGACTAGGTGTCTGCTGGTAGGATGTGATGAGGTATGTGGCCCAGGTGACTGCACATGGGATGTTGTTGTGAGGCACAGATGTCTATCAGTAATTTGGGTTGTAGTGTGATCAAAAGAGGTGGGTGCATCATGATGATTTTTGTTATGGTGTGAGAGTGGCTATTCATTGGTAAAGTGGTCTGGGGTACCCAAAACATCGATGTGATAACTAGATTACTTTACATGGATTATTTTTTTTGGTGAGCATGCCTTTGTGTGATTGGGATGGTTAGTAAACATGTTTAGGTTGTTTTTTGTTCAGATATTTCTCATGGGTGAATATGTATGCTCGAATCTCTTATGCACCATAAAAATTGTTTTTTCTAATAAATATACATTTATACTCACCATATATATGTAAAACTATTTTCCAATTTTCAGGAGGAAAGCGTTGATTATTCTAGACCTTACTCTCTCTTTGATAATGGTGTCATGTTGCTACATAGTCTTACTTTTGGTACTACGGTTGATATTTTTATTGAAAATGTAAAAGTTATGTTTTTAACATATATATGGGATGGATTTGGATTTCTTTTATATAGATTTTTATCATGGTGTTGTTTTTTGATGAAAAATCTTATCTCTGGATAATGATTCTTTATAAAGGTAAATACCTCCGAATTTTTGGAGATTTGTTTACCCTTGGTGTTGGTCATCACTCAGAGGCCAACTAGAGGTGGGACTTGTGGGGTCGTTATCTCCATTTATTCATTGTTAGTCAAGGAAGGGCGTCTTTGGAGGGAGGGGTAATAATACCATAATTGAATCAAATGTTTCATATACTAAGACACATAATAAAATTATTTTAGTTATCCACAAATAAATAATGCGTTGTGAATCAAATAGGTTTCTTAATTCTATAATACAATGTGTTGGATATTTTATATTAATGTTGGGTACAATAATTATATATCCTACAATTTTAAAGGCATGTGTTTTGAAAAATTGTGATAGGGAAATTTTAGTTTATTTGATTATTATTTTGTATGTATTTTCTTATGCCCGTGAAAATAATTTGTTATTGTCTAAAATTATGTATTCCCATTATCATCATTTTCTCTCATCAATAAATATATAATAATTTTTTCATTAACATAAATTCTTTATTCTTATATGTTAATTATTCATTCATAATATATTTATTATGCAGTTATATTGATTTTTTTAGCTTCCTTGATATTTTTAATATTACAATGAATATAATATAACCTTTTTATTTTATTCCCACATCATTCCCAAAAATTATGTAGAATAGTTTGTATACTATTATATTAATAGATAGAATTTTATATCCTCACCATAGAAATTCCATAAATATATAATTTTTGATGAATTTTATATAAAATATAATTTCAAAATACCTATGATATTTTAGTTCTATAAAATTAAAACACACAATCCTTTAAAATACGTAGTAAAATGCCCATTTAATTCACAAGACACATTTTCCCACTTAATTGATTTTTTAGGAATAAACAGATATATATATATGATTTATTTTTATTCTAAATACTCATGAATCCCTAAAACCCAATTATAATATTTTGTATAACAACATATATATCAATACTGGGTAATTAAATAAAAGAATAGTGTTATTAACATAAACAATAGAGAACCTATAATGTGTATCTAATTTCATAGGATAATTTAATGAAATAAAATAAAATAATAAAATAATAATCAATAATGAAATCATTTATATTACATTAATCATTGGAAATAATATATAGTCATAGAGATAACTCATATAAATTATGGAATAAAAAATATTAATCAAATTTTTTTATTCAAATATTATATATGTATCACTACCAAGTCACTTTTATGACCATATAATGTATTTAATTTTTTTCTAATTACATAAATTATTCTCTAAATAAAAATAATTACCAATTTCATGGAATTGATATATGTCAGACAGAAATTTCATTATCTATAAATGTTCTAATTAATAACATGAATTACAAATAAAATATTGTATTGAAATCAATGTACTGTGGAATTAGAGATAAACCAAGTTAGTCAACTACACTGGGTAAATACGAAAATATTTAGGGGAAATTTTAATTGATTTATATTGTAAATATAAATAGTAGTGTTATGAAATAAATAATATGCATAAATAAAATGTTATTGAATGGGATGAAAATTACATCAATGGTAGATAGACATTAACAAATAAATGTAATAATAAAAATATCTAAAATTTATAATCATATATAAAAATTAATATTTTATTAAATGGAATAAAAAAAGAATAAAATTTGTAGAATAATTTTTTTGTGAACATGGAATAAAGAAACATCTATATGATGATATCTAATGAAAATAGAAAAAAAATAATGAGAGAAAGAGTCCATGTAATAACCATAATGGTAGTGAAAAAATTATTTCCTTCATAATTATGATATCTAAGACCCGTAAATGGGAAATACCATTTAACAAAAAATGAAACGGTACATATAATAAGGAAATGTAATGTAATATTTCTATTGAAACGATATCCACTCACAAATAAAAGATATCCAAGGGAAAATATTCTCTTATATATATCTTAATTTGGGATTTTTGGAGCTATCATGATTGAGATTATGAGATAGAATTGAAAATAACTATAAAATAAGACAAAATTAAATATAAATAAAAAACTGTTTAATTTCACAAAATTATACTAAAATATGGTCAAAGATGAATCTTCATAATATAGTTATTAAAAATTAAATCATGAATCCTCTTTAATAATTTTATATTTAAGATAAATATTTCATAAATTCCAGTATAATCTACTTAGGATTATTATTTATCTGCATAAAAAGGAAATAATAATTCATATAAGGTAATTTTTTGAAAAAATATTCATAATTGTTTATTTATAATTTAAAATGAGATTATTATAATAATCAGATGTAGGTAGTTCCTCTAAGTACCTAGTAGTTTCGATAAAAAAACATCAATCATAATATTTTTTTAATGAGTTAATTATTTATATAGTGGTCAGGGTATTTAAAAAATAATTCCAAAATTATTTATAAATTATCAGTTTCATAAAAATGATATTACATTTATGGTTTATAAGAATGAAATTTATATCTCACACATTTAAGGCATCTTTTCCAAATTTAGAGAATCCTTATAATGAACACTCATTTTAGTTTCATTCTATCAATGAATTATCAATTACATAAATTAAATTCATATTTCAAAAATATTCAGTATTTATATTTTTAAATCAATAAAAAATATAATTAGAAATATATTGTAGAGTCATTCATATATGTGGTTTAACATAATGAAACATGAATGTACATCAATGAATTATTGATTCTAAAAAAACACACACATATATATATCATTATAATGACCATATAAAATAATTATATTGATGATAATTCATTTTTTATAGATAATTAAATCACTTTCATGTAAGGAAGATGAAGAATATTAAGAAAATGAAAAAATAATATAATTATTGTTATGTTAAAGTGAATAATATTCTCCTAAGTACATCCTTTATAATGACTATTTTATGACATTATATTGTCAAGACATGTATAAAACGGGTTTAAGGTTTAAAATAGAATTAATTTATGCATATTATGAATAGAAAACGAAATATTATATGACTTTTGGGAATGTAGAATGACATAAAATTATAGATAATATTTTATGTGATTTTTAAAAAAATCCTTCCTTAAGGGTTAAGAAAGTAACATTTAACAGTAAAGAGGCTCATAAATGGAAATTGTAGATTTTAGAATAATTAAAAATCCATATGTCAATAATGATAATCTATTAATATTATTTATTATTTTTAATTAAATTTTAATAAAAATCTTATTATTATTATTTTTTATGTCTACTTGTTCATTTTGATTTCAATGATTTCTTAAAAAATATGGAATTATTTTTCTATTATTGGAATAGATTGTTAAATAAAATATGTATCATTAAACCACACAAAAACTAAAATTAATTTAAACCATATAATATAATAATTTTCAGAACCAATATTTTAGACATTTATCATGCTTCCATGATCACTGTGATGACATCTCATAAGCATGATTGAAAAAAATCCAATTCATTAATATTAGAAATTAATTATTTAAATAAAAATAATTTATTACCCATCATACATATATAATAAAAAATTTAATATAAAATTTATTTTCTTTCTTATTATGATAACATATTTTTCATTTGATATTTTACTTTTAATATATTGGACAAGCATAAGGTATGTATTTGGTTAATTATCATGTCATATTATACTAAAATTCATAAAAATTAATCATTGTTCTTAATTAATCAATATTTTTTTAATTATATAATAACTTTATCCCACCATAAATAATTCATCTATATCACATTTTATGGCTTTTTTGATTTTGTGCAAGAAATCAACGAACATTACATAACCATTTATATTTTTTAAAAAGATGAAGATTAACTTCTATTTACAATAAAATTTTAATTTTATATTTCAAGTGTCATATAATCTTATTCGTGTTAAGTAATTTATTATAAGGATCCATATCCTTTTAAATGTAGATGTAGAATATTATCATATTCCAATACCCTCTTACATGTTTTAAATTTTAATTTCAACATATTTAAATATAGGTTTTGAAATACATGTTTAACTAGGACACTAATATTCTTAAAGAAATTTTATGTTATTAATAAATCTACAGTCAAATTACATTTAGGAATGAGTATTTTTATAAAAAACTTTATATATATCAAATATAACATAACATTCCATATGTTTTACAATTTAAATAAACAATTATATGTTCATAAGAAATATTAAGTAATAAAATTTAATTTGAATTAAAAATCTCGTTTTTAAAATGAATTTAAAATATAACAAATTAGTCGACATTAAAAATAATTAAATTTAATCATTTAATCTAGATATAAATGATATAATTCTTTTTGAAAATATATTAAATTTTTGATATATTTTATAATGATTAATCGCATTATAAAATTACATCCCATTTACAACTTGTTTTCATTTATACGACTATTTAAAAAACTAATAAAATAATTCACATATATTTTAGACATTATTAATATAAATATGAATAATATAATTATTCTATAAATTATTAATGGATAAATATTTAGAATAAAACTCATAATATATTTAATATATATTTATATTTATATTTTAATACATCATATTTTTATTCTTAAATAGAAAATCCCATTCTCATTTCATGACATGTAAAAGTAATTATAAAATAATAATAATTAAAGTATCAAGATAGTTCAATGAATATAATATAAATATAAATATGTATACTCTAATAAATGAATATTTCTTTAAATAAAAAAACAATAATAAATCTTTCTGGCTCAATTACCACACATTGGATAGAATGCACCCGTTTGATTATCTATGACACATGTATCATCAATAATATTTATCGAGAAGCTAATATGATTGCAGATGGTCTGGCCAACATGGAAGAAAAACAATATATCACCTTCCCTGAATACCTCCTCGTTGATCTTATTTATGTACATGAAAAATAATGTAATATGATCCCATATTTTAGACTCATGTAATCTTTCTTTAGAAAATAATTGTTCCTTGGACATTTCTGGCCAAGGCATTATATCATTAATAAATATATCAACTATTGAAACATGAAATAAACAAATATAAATTATAAAATAACAATTTATTGAAAAAATATAAAACCATAAAATGAATATTATTAATTTATTAAAAATATATATTAATAAAAATACCGAGGATATTATAGTCTCCCCCATAATGAAATTAAAACATCTCATTATTATTTTGTTCTTGAAATTAAGAAAAAAATTGTGCAACATAAATTAGTAATATCATAATATTTTATTATAACCCAACTTTGGTTTCTTATGTATAAAGTTGAAACTCATCATATCCTCATATGTAATTATATATTGATATTTTCATTTATCATAACTATATATATCATGTATTTTTTTATAGTTTAATATGTATTATAATTTTGAGTATTATTTCAAATGTATTCATAGATTGTATAGTTATGTCTTCCACATATTTATCTATATAATATTAATAAATTTTATTGAGGATAAGAAATTATTTTACCATTTATTTATAAATTCATAGAAATATTTTTAAAATGAATTTTACTAATTCATATGCTATATTTTATCATTTGGTTTTATGTTTTGATAATTTTTGGACACTTATTCACTATATATTAATGTCAAAAAATAACTTCTTATTCCTTAACAAAAATATCATATAATTTATATTTTATTATTTTATTTTGAAATAATTAATTATTCATGAGATTAATGATAATAAAATAATCACTTTTTATACTCGTTTTATACAGATTCATTCCTCCATTTTTAATACATTTATTAAAAATTATGTTGTAATTAGAGGTATATTTAATTATTTTTAGTAACCCCTTATAAAAATAGGAAATATATATCATATGATTTCCAAACCAATATATCCTTCCACATTTCCTTGAACTATTTTGGATAAATATATCTTCTCATTATATTAAACCCATTTTTCTGAATAACAAGATCCCTAATGAAAATTTAAACAATAAAAATGATCAACATCTTTTATATTTAATTAAAAACCAAATTTTATTTAAAAGAACATAATAAATACATCCAAAAACTATTTTACACATTATCCCAGAATATCAATACCCATCTTGATAAAATATAATATAGTAACCAATAAATCTATTTAAACTATAAATGTAAAGGGTCCTAAAAAATCATTAAACTTATCCAAATGTAACCTTGATCACCTTAACAAAAAAATATTATACTATCAACAATGGTCATAATGTAATTTTATCAATTCATCATCACTAAAAATATACACCCATAATGCTATCTAAAACACATAAATCTCCCTCATCTACAAATATTCCAACCAAAAATGTTTTCAACACCATGATTTGATACCATTTGTAAACCACCAAAAAATAACCATACATATGTAAATAACCTTTTAAAATGACACATTATTTCTACTATATTCATTAATGGATAATCAAGAAATATTTGAATTCACACTTCGTTATCATTTCTAAAAATACATAACCCCTATTTAAAATAATTAAAACCCCTCTAATTAGTATATCATAAATTATTAATGAGAAAATAATGAGTCAAAACATGTTGGGACTTAATATAACATAAAATCAATGAAGGTAAATCAATTCCATAAATGAATACATTGAATTTTAATAATATCAAAAATAGATATTAAATCATTATTTAAAAGAAAGTATATATATTAAATGAATAAAAATATAATAATATCAAAATAATATATGAAGTCATAATGATAATAAAATAATTCTTTTTTCTCTTAAAACATCATATTTTTATCACTGATAAATTAGTCATAATGCTCTCAAATTGAATAAAAATTTTAGTTATTTCTAAAATAATTTATCTAAAGAATAACCATTTACAAACCCATTGGGGTGATATATACCAATACCACCCATCATCATCTTTAATTTCAAAGAACAAAAAACAAGAATAATATATATCAATAGTTTTATCTCATTCAAAACTCATGTAACATAATTTTAATTTCCATGGATCAAGTGATATGGATTAAAAAAATTATTCCATGGAAAATGAAAAATGGATCATGTTATATAGTTAAATAATTGTATTATTTGAATATAGATATACATAAATATCACCATATTGATATATATTATAAAAACTATCAATCTATGATAATAACAAAATGAATTTCATAAAGAAGTATATATTTTATTTTTATGGTTTTATATTAAATAATGATTTATTAAATGAAACATAAAAGAAGAAATATATTAATAAATATTATTTTAAAAATATATCAGAGGAAAAAAATCTATGTTAATTGTTTATATGGAAAGAGGAGAAATTACTATGATAAAGGGATTAAGTGATCAAAGATGAGAAATAAGGAGAAAAACTTTATATACATTTATAATAAATAGAAGTTATAAAATATAAAATTTATGATTAGAATTAATGATAACATAATAATAAAATAGATATGAAAGATTAATATCCAATAAAAATTTTAGAATATCTCAAATATGTAGTATCTATAGAAAAATATACCCACACATAAATCAAAACAAGTGATATAAGGATCTATCAAAGAAGATTTAATGAGATAGAAATTTAAATTCCATAAAAGAGTATTAAATAAAGCATAAAGTATAATATGTGTAGATTATATATAATCATAGAAGAATTAAATCAATGAAAAAAATTACAAGTTAAAAAAATTGAGGAATAAAACCCTTTACCATGTTCAGTAACATGTTTTAATATGCTCTAAATCTATACATAATCAACATAATAATATTATCCACAAATATTAGGGTCAAATATTTATGTAATAAATTTCTTATGGTTTTTTATATTTTTTCATTAGATATTATTTATTCAGGAATAAATACTATTATATTTCATCCCATAGAGATATAATAACGAATTATTTTTGTCAAAAATATATTGTATGTAATCTTATATGTTTCTTTCTTTTTTATCCATTAACTATACCCAATTATTTATCATCGCGAGATAAAATTTATATCAAAATAATAAGAACACATTAGATAAAAAAGTGATTATATAATAATTTAAATTTAATATCCTTTAATATAAATAATAAGATCAATTGTTTATCCTATTATATTTCATGTTTTTTCTACTAATGTCGATTTTCTTAATCCATTGATATTTTATTTTCACCAAATATAATTGTGATGTTTTTACAATATTCTACACCCAAAAAATAATGACACACTACCCACCAAGTAGTAAACATTTTCTTTATACAAAAAATACATCACTCAACAATTAAATCACTTACCAGTCAATATATATTATAGTCATATATACCCCCAATAAATTTATTAATTTCATCATTGAATCTCCATTTCCACCAAATTATATTTGAATTAATATGGTCATCCATAACATTTAACATATATTCCTAAAATACATTGAAATTTAGTACAAAATAACCATATTTTCCTCAACATGAAATCACATTCTAAATATATATTATATCTATGCATCAATTATAGTTTCTTCATAATAAAAACATTGCCTCCAACATTTCATTAATGACCTCAAAATCCAATAACATAAGACAAAAAATTGGTATTTGTGTCTTTTAATATAAGATTACTCATAGAATTATTAACCAATGATGGTATTTACAACACATTAATTAAACTCAATAAAAACATACTAACATAAAAAATTTATCAAATCACTATTATGGCCCCAACTGAGAAATGCCAAACATAATAAATCTACAATTAGTTGTTTTTAACAAATAATTCAATACAAACGTCATCATGAATATTAGGATTTTATTATTGGATAAACATTAAAATCACAATAATATTAATTTAGATACATTTCAATCAAATTGAAATTATTTCCACTAAACCAAAAAATTAAATGATACACAAATTTCACTTAATAAAAAAACCTCATAATATAATAGTTAACAACATAATTCATCCAAATTAACCTTAAGACTGATAAAAAACAATTTATATAATTGAATGAACATTAAGATATCATTTAGGATTGTAAAATAAAAATAAAACCAATTCGATCATTGAAACATATGAGGCCCCATGAAATTTTTTACCATTATTCTACCATTTAGATCATAAAATATCCTAGCTTAATTTTTAAAATAATTTGAATACATAACTACAATCTTCTAGTAGAAACGTCTGACTCAAATAATAAACCAAGGAATCATTAAAAATATAGGAAGAAAAAATTATATATTTTTCTAATATGAATTTTTCACTAAGATATGAAAACAAAATATATTCATATTTTTACCCTCATTGTTAATAACAGAATAATGTAGGGAATAGTTCCCCATATTTGATTCGGTCCAGTTTATATTATTATAAACAAAATGAATTGTATATACCCCATGGCCTATATATCATATAATTTTATGTAAATATTTACACAATAAAATTGAGGTCTATATAATTCTATACCCACTCACTAAATAATATGTGTGTGTGTGTGCGTGTGTGATTGTGTTCTACACTAACAAGAAGGAATTTATAATTTCTACATAAAATTTTCAACTTATGATTATTAAATAGGTTTTATCAGAATCACCAAAAAACCAGAGAATGAATAATTATTTTGAATGAGAATTTATGATTCTATTGAAACAATTATCCGATGAAACATAATATATATTAATGTTTATTTACATATATTTAAAACACATTATAAGAGAATTATAATATTTCATAGAATGTAAAATTAAAAATCTTTTATTTTTTAACTATATAAAAGGATGTAATTTCTAAATAAATGGATTTTGATATGACGGAAAAAATACATTGATTAATAATGAGAACATTTAAGGAAATATTTATAGAGAAAATATAATAAAATGATGGGACAAACCAACTATGATGAAAATATATTGTAAATGTTACACTCAGAAAAATTTAATTAATTTCAATGTGAAGATAAAATAAACACAATAAATCCTATAATTATTTATAAGGGAATCCATGAAATAATATAAAAAATTAGACATTTAAGAGAAATATTGTTAATTGAAGTGCTATAAGAGGTATGATATATATATATATAAGAAATCATTCAATTAAACTACGACCTAACATGAGGCAATATAGTGAGGAGAATTGTGACACATATGAGTAACTGGAAGAGGATTAAATAAATCGTGTATTAGAGAGAATATATATATATATATATTCACATATTAAATAATTTTGATATTGAAAATATTCATTCCAAATAATAATTTAAAAATATACATTTGTGTCATTGCTATCTTTTGAATAAAAATAAAAGAAAATATTGAACGTTATATTGAATTTAAAATACAATGAAGAAAATGTTAATAATGATTTATTATGTCAAAGGGGAGTATATGATACAAAAAATGGATTCAACATGGTGAATACTAAGTATATTTTATTTAAGTGAACATAAAACATGAACCCCTACCCACAAGTCATAGGACAACTTATATAATTTCATTATAAATATTAATAAAATATAATTAATTACATAATTTTTTTCATTTAATATTTTTCCTTTTACATTATCATCTAGTTTTAATCATTTTTATAGAATAAATGTTGTTCAATTGTTCCTTTTAATGTTGTTCAACAGTTAGATCAAAAAAATATTTTCTTTAAATGTATTCTTCATGAAGCTTCATTAATGTTTCTGAAACCTATATATATGTTTCAATGTTAATATTGGAACTAATTTCATTACCAAATAAGTTTAATATATCAATAAATATCATTATTAAAAATAAAAAATTGGTATGATTTTTTATAACACATTAAAATAACCTTGAATCATTACATTAATATAATATTACTAATAAAATGAAATGGTTATCTAATGATGATGTGTTTCAAATACATAATAAAATTCATTGTGAAAATTGATTATCATCACTTATTTAGGTTGTTTCACCTACCCAAACATGAATGTTTTATAGAAATGAATTATTATAATATTAATTTGATCATCATGAATTCTTTATCTACAAATATTGTAACATATGTTTATAAAATTTTATATCAAAATATTATTTGATTGATTCACACAATATTTCTATGATGAATATGTTCATGAATTTTAGGTATACCTTATGATGTACCAAATCTCACTTTAACCTTTTCTTCTTATATATTTTGAAATAATTTTAATTTTAATTTTTAGTTGTTAAATAAATACATTCATTCCCACCTTTTCATCCTATATATCTACATATATATCAATATTAACACATTTAGTGTATTATTCTCTCCTATTATTAGGTTACACGTATATTAGATCAATATTTATATTTTTTCTGTAATTTAGTAACATTGATTGAATGATATATTAGCATGTAAGATACATTATTTGTTTCAATATTGAAATAGAAAATCATAATAATTAATATAATAAAAAAATCTAAAATCACATTTAAATTTGATATTTCAAATATGAATTACATTATTTGCATTATAGAATAAAATGATTAATATTTATTTATATCAAATATATTGTTTTCATAATTATATTTATACAATAACATTATTATATATTTAGATGAATCTGAATAAATTTCTTAATTATATATATATATATTCCAAATGAAAAAATAATTTGTATGATTAAATCAAAAAAGGATTACTACTTGATAAAATGAACAACTACATTGATTTGTATGAATATGACATTTGGTATCCTTAAAATGTGAAAATAAAAGAGTGAGAGTCATGGAAGAATAATATAAATCTATAAGATTATAAAATTTGGTGTTTTACATCTTCTCTAGAAATAACAATATAATTTGGGTAGTTCCAGATGTAGAAGATAATGTATTTGAAAAACTAGTATTAGAATCATCATGTCATGAAATGACTAGTCCATGTATAAAATAGAATGGTGATAAGTCATATATGATTACAAGTATAGTATAATATCTCACATTTTATTAAAATATATAACATGTAAATTTTATCATGTGTGATTAAAACTAACCCATGTCGGATAAAATCAATTGTCATATAAGATTAACTATGAATGGATTCATCTCACATTTAATTAAAACTAAACTTATTTTAGATTAAAAATATCTTCATGTTTGGATTGATTTATTGGTATGTTTTATATATTATATTCAATATTATGTTAAATAATATTAACCAGCCACAAAATATTAACAAAACGTAGACTCTGACGTTAAATATTTACCTTTAATGAAGAATAATTAAATGAAAATGTCAAGTCATTTTGTATTTGTTTTCTTCTATAAAAGAGTTCTGTCATTTACGGAATTTGGTTATCAATTTCCATTAAATTTGAAACAAATATGTTAGGATTATTTCCCAAAATATTGATTAATTTTATGAATGTTGTGAATCATAATATAATGGATATTAATCATTCATCATGATAGTTATAATGAACTGGTGGTGAAACATGATCAATGATTCTTTTTTATATGCTAGGATTTTATTAGAACTGAAGTAGCATATGAATCATTTATTAAATCATGATTTAATGTTGTATTATTTGATGACGTAAAAAAGAAATATAAAGATATTAATTTTCTCTTCTGATTTTTATATCTACCATAAACCATAATCCCCTCCCCATCCTATTTAATAATTAATATTATTGATATTTATTTTAAAAAAAAAATAAACCATATTATATTAACAATCATTAATAAATATATTTTATCATATTATCACTATAAACCCTACATAATTAACTATACTATTATTTTCTAAAATTCAATAATAATTTATTAGATAAATTTAATTTTTGTATATAAAATGTTAGAAATGTCTAATGTATTATTTTTAGGGCTTATATAATGACTTCACACAACTATTACCTATATTAATATATATTGACTAGACACAAAGATAACAATCACCATATTAACAACAACATGTTATATTCCTGCATTCATCGTAAAAATTCCTTCTATATTTCTACTTTCTTCCTTATTCGTATATTTATTATTTTTTGTATCACTTTTATGTGAGACTATAATGATCAATATTTCAGGTATTCATACTTTTTGGTACTTGTTTTTTTTCATTTTATACATTTATTGACTTTATAAGGTGTACTAATATTATTATGTATTGTTGTATCAATTTTAAATAATTAAATTAATTTATTATACAAGGATTATTATTTTAATATATAATGTTTTTGGAAAAGAATATAATTATTCAAATAATAATACATTATAAATATTATTTCATTACATTAATTTTGAATTATCAATAAATGTGATTGTTGGAACTCTATGGGATATCAAATATGTACCATGACATTTGGTTTCTGTTTTAATGGCGTGGATGAAAACCATCATAACATGTTCTGATTTAGGATTCCCCACCTGTCAATAATAGAAGCATTAGAAAAAATTTCAATTTTACTTTTATAGTTTCTTCCCTTTTGTATTATTTCAATATAATAAGGTTGGGGTAAACATTATTGAAGGAATTATGATATCTCAATTTTGAAGAGAGATAGTGTTGATGATTATTGAGTGGCTAGAAAATATTTTAAAATTTATATATATTATCGAGACACTATCTAATAAAAATATTATTAGTTTATAAAAATTGAAGATTGTGTAAGTACATGGTTTTCCATTGAATATATAATAAAAATTTTCATTTAATAATTATTTTATATTATTTTCAGGTAATGAAATATGAAATGGATTCGTTTATGATACCAAGAACAATTTATTATCTTTATATTAGTGGTCAGTCATTGTTTAGGATCAACAGTATGAAAAACATGTAATAGTCCCCAATATTATATTTTAGTTTTTAAGGGGTTTATCCATTATAGGAATATTTCTCAAATAAAAATATATTTATCATGTCGAGAAAGATGGCCAATTTTACATAACATCAATATAAGTCATATCATTTTCCTTTGTGCCTAGAGGGGTGGTGAACTAGATATTATTTGTAGTACCTAATGATTCAATTATGTAACCCTTTATTTATGGTTTTATGTATATAAAGTTTATGTGTGATGATTTTGAGAGTTTGAAGAAATTTTGTAGTGTTTTGGGGCTTTTCTATTAGTACACATTTAGTGTATGATTTTGAAAAACTATACCACACCAACATGAAACTATGTACAATGAATATGAGGCTAATGGAAAGGCCAATGGGTGGAACACCATTTTTCAAAACCATGTGAAAGCCTAGGAGAAATTGTATGGGGCTGAGAATATGTTGGATAATAATCATTATCACGTTTGGCACATGGTTTTTTATCTATGCGAGCCATCTATGTGATATAACGACCTGACCTGGGTTACCCTCATACATGTCACTCGACCCGATATCTTATATACTCAAGTAGATTTCCCAATCCCCACGGTCAGATGAAAATACTCTGGTAATAAAACATCAACCTACAGGGAATGATTTCACACAACCAGAAAAAACACAAGGAATATATACATACATAAAGTGGGTAGGAAGAATAGAATGCTAAATAATATATTCAATAAATATATTAAAACAACAGAATCAAAAAAAATTTAAAAGTATACAAAAATATATATGATACATTTCCAAATACAATGGACCAAAATCCAATAGCAACTATGTTTGATGGTGTGAATGAACTCCAACAATCTCACCACCAACTACCCCACTCAGTTGACAAGAAACCTCACCACCTCAATAATACACCTATTCAGTCCCTGAATTGGAAGAAATGGAATGGTATATACACCAATAATGAGTTTCACATGGTGTGATATAACATGATCAATAGGATATCACATAGTTTTTCCTTAACATGTCTCTGTACACCAATTCATGTATGCTTTTTTCCAATACAACCTGGAATGATATTCAATAAAGAAGGATTATATAAAACATAGTAAACATCCTTTTTTCACATATCTAAAACCTATGTCTGTATATAAATTTCAAATACATTTTCCATATCATCATTCATAGCATAAACTTCTACATAAAATCTACAACAAGTAATCCAATTAATACATAATTGGATCATTTTTATATGCACCCAAGATTGTTAAAGATCATAGTAGAAGACTACTCTTACCACAATGAATCAGCTGAAAAATCCGGTTCCTATATCCAAGGCTAAGGAAGTAGAGGAATACCCAATGAATAAGCCCCAACCAATGACAATGTCAGTCTCCTAGGACAACTATCTTACAGAATATAAGAAATCCCCAATAGAAAACCACTTTATAATCACAAAAACATGGAAGATGGACTCATGATAAACCTTCCAACTATGTTCCCAAAGTAATCTAAGTGATCATTTTAAAAATTCATTGAAATGATTTGGAAAACCATTTCAAAACCATTTCATAATATATTTCAATACATTAAATGTACGCCATTTCTTTCAATTATAAACAATAAAAGGAAATAACTCATTAATTTTTTTAAACACATAAAAAACAATAATTCCAATTCCTTTTTCAAATCAATTTATAAGATTGAATAATAAGGTTCATTAACATAGGATAGAGACATAAAAACCTACATAAATGCTCAGTTTGCACATGAACGCAATGGGATCCACCAATAAAAAAACCCGACATCACCAATGGATACCATAGAATATGACCCACATGTCTTTGGAATGATCCAATTGAGAACGAGGCTTAATGTAGAAGATGAAACATCACATACCTAAACAATGAACTCCCCTCGTCCAACAATGATAAGGAAATGTCCTCTAGAATGAGATCACACAATAGATCATATAAGAATAAAATATGAAACAACAATTTAGATCTACATATATGATGACACATCCCCATAGAGAGAATGTGATCAAGGAAAATGTGTAAACAAAATTTCTCACTTGACCGAAAAGATGCACTGCAACTTTAATGAAGAGTGAACACTGAATAGATCGATCAAGATGGAATAGTGACTCCATAAATCATTAGATAGGATCTTTGGATTGAGATAAAAGGACAAAAGGTGGTTTAATTAGCACCAAGAACTAGAAAATTACCCAGAAACTTTATTTATCAAATAATTACCATATGTGTTTACACATCATTAAATCCACGTTTTTTGAGGACATCGATAAATCCAATACATCAGATTAAAAAACAATTATTCAAATCATTCGTGATGTGAATGGATCTTCACGACTTGTTACATTTCAACGTGTGAAAACATTTCATGGCTTGCACCCAACATCACTTACATGATTTGAATCCAAGTTACATGACATGAAATCCTTATATAGAATACATAAAAGACTGGCTAAAGAAGAGAGTCCAATAAATATATTATTTCGCAATTAAAGTTATCATCTCAAATCCTTCTCTTCAATACTAATAGAATGATAAAAGGAATACCATTAAGAGGATAAATAATTCACTAAAATATTTATAATGGGATGTTTCAAACTCAACTCCAAAAATAATTTACATCCCTCAAAATTTATGTGGAAGATGTAGTCCCCTATAAAAGGTTGAGGCCATTGATATTTCCTCAATGAATCAAATTCCAAAATATCATGTTAATCCAATAACTATTTTCATAGAACATTGACTAATAGAATAAACACCATAAATAAGAATTTCACTTGAGAATAAATTATCTCAAATGATTTATCCACAAAATAAACATCTATCTCAAACTGAATTCCATACCAACTCAGAACGAGTGTAGGATTATGATTATACATCTAGAGTTTAGATATGTGGAAAACATCAGGAATACCTTTCAAATGATCAATTAGTGATAAGTGATAAGAAACATTCCCAAGCCACTCAATGCCTTCAAATGATCCCACATATATCAGAGATGACATTCCCTATTTTCCAAGATGACAGCGACCCAATAGAGGAGAATATTTCATGAAAACCTTGTCACAAATATAGAAAATCATAAATTACGGCATCACTGATAAGTATATGATTTTTGTCTGCCCGGAGATGTAACTAATCTTTGATGTACATCTTAAATCTTCACTATTCTTTTCTGAACCAACATGGTCAATCCAAAGCTACTTTTCCCAACTCATCCCAACAAATATGCGACCTACACGAGTGATCATACATTACATACAATCGAGCCATTCTGGTGGAAGAATGAAAAATATTTTTATAAAAAACACAACCATTCCTAAATAGAAATCTCATGATCCCAAAAATTCCCAAACATAGGCAAGAATCATATCCTCTTATATCTGAATCACATGCTATAACTAATCATCTGTCTATGGATGGTATGTTGTGCTCAATTTGACCTATGTTCTCATCACCACTTGGAGACTCCATCAGAACATCAATTTAAACATTGATGTAGTCCTAGTAATCATATGTGGAACAATGACCAAAGGAAACCCATGTAACCTCACAATCAATTATTCATTCAACATACCTAGATTTTCAACCGATGATCTGTACTAGTTTGGAAAGAAATTAGAAGAGTTCATAAACCAATCAAAAACCACCCAAATAGTTTTTCTCCCTCATGGATTCCAGGGTAATCCCACAAAAAACAATCTAGGGATAACTTGCCCAATTTCAATACAAGCACTACAATAGGATGATGAAACCATGTGGGGTTTATTTTCCTTTTCTTTTATCCATTTAGTGGTGTAAAAACATTACACATTATATAAAATTTTATCATTTATAACATGACACAATATTCATTGTATCATAGAATAATACATCTTCAATGTTCCTAGATGAATAGACCATAATGTGATGTGAAAATTAAACAATAATGAACTCCTTGTCGATTTTGGGGCAACAACCCTATTCCCAAAGTAGATTATACCACCGTGAGATAATGAACAACCAGAAATGGTCCCTCACCAGAACGGATTCATCGAATTTTTTCTAAAAATTTCATCCTAATGCTGACTTGGGAAAAAAGGCTCCATGTGTGACGATGATAACTAAATACATGTGAGAACCATACCAAAAACATCCTCCTGAGCATGAAAGTGAAAAATAGAAAAATCCCCATTTTCTTCCACTCCCCCTTCAATTCCATAACATCATATGATTGTATATTTCTACTAATAGAAAAAATAAAAAACATTTACCTTCACTAGGGTGTGGGAGATATCAAAGTCAAATATATAAAGGTATTCTACTCATCTACTCTATTTGACATTAATGTCCATATGAAAAAATATATAACTCAAACATATTATGATCATTGGAGATTGTGAACCTCTCCCCAAAAAGATAGTTCCACCAATATTTAAGCTCATTCATAACTGTGTCATGATCTACTTCATGAGTGGGATAATTTTGCTCAAGTCAGATTTGATGAAATCAGTCATAACCTAACACATGGTCATACATCAAAAGAACACATCCAAAAATAGAACTACAATCATCACAAAACACCATGAATCCTTTACTCGGATTAGGTATTATCAGAATTGGAGAAGATGTCTGGAGTATTTTTAGTTCATTAAATGAATACATAGACATTGAATCCCATGTGAATTTTACCACTTTCGTAGTAAGAGTAGTCAGAGGATATTTTTTATTAGACAAATCCGTAACAAATCATTAGTAATATCCCGAAAGGCTGTGGAAGCTCTATATCTCAAAGGCATTTTGTGGTTCCTTCCATTACTAGAAAACCTTCAACATATTAGGATCAACTAAAAATCCATGTTATCAAATTTTCTGCCCTAATAACTACAAATATATTATATCTAAAATACATTTCAACTAATTTCCATAGAAAAGAGGATTTCCTAGAATTTTTTCAACTAAACTCAGATGGTGCTTATTATCACAATCATATTTTGATTAAACAAGAATACCATCAATGAACACTACAAAAAAAGTGTGAAGATATTTATAGAATGTTCTATTAATTATATCCCACAAAATTTTAGTAACATTATTCTTACAAAATGGAATCACAATATATTCATAATGGCCATAACAGATCGTAAATTCTATCCTTCATATATCATACTCTTGAAATGTGAGCTGATGATAACCTGACCGAAGATCAAACTTTTAAAACCATTTAATCCACATTTAATGATAAAAAAAATCAGCCAAACAAGGTAAATGAAACATATTATTTGATTTTACCTTGTTCACCATTTGATACCCTAGAAAAAACATAAGGGAATCATAAAACTACTTGTAATAGAGCATAAGGTCTTATAAAAGAGAAACATTATGGTGAACAAAACTATTTTCTAAAATGTCATCCAAATAAATTATAATCTCTTTTATCAATACTGGACACTTGAGATAAGAAAGAATAAATATATCTTTCATACAAGGAACATGGTAAATCATAAACATTAACCATATATATAGAGAAATACTAGAGTATTCCTCTAGGAAATTTTAGGAATACTTCTAAACAACAACGTGAATATCATAAACATATGAACAGTCATCGAGCTCAATCAAAACATTAGAAAAAAACATTTGAGCTTAATAAGGGATTGTCCTGGATAGCCATACCATAGGTCCCACTCCCCCAAAAATATAAAAGAGAACCCATCAACAGTAAGAAATAAAACATGGTAATGATAATAATAAACTTCATCTTGATTATTAACAAGCCAATATATAATGATAATGTCGTCAAAAAGATATAAATTAAGAACGATAAAATATTAGACCAACTTCACATCAATTATCATTAATAGGGAAGAAGGAAATTGAATCCCCACCACATTCCTCTTAACAAGAGGAATTACTTACACAATTTAAAATGACATAAGTTTTGTTGGAAGGTTAATAATATCAATAAATAAATTAATATATAAATGAGTGGTAGGAATTGATATCAAATAAATGAATCTATATGAAATATGAAACATATATATATTACATATAATTTTTTATAGATCTACATCGACACCCATGAGAACACATCTACTATATGAAAGTGCATTACTCTTGAGGAATGTGGGTGGAGCACATTAGTCCTTGATGAATATGAATACACCTCAATAGCCTATGGATTCAATGAACCATGATAATAATAAAACATAGTCATAGACTGATATAAGTGTTGTCAGTTACCAATGCATCCACAACTTTTTACATGCCTTCACATGCATAAGAAAAGTGTTTCTTGTGTGTCCAACCACTCGACACTAATATTAATTTATTGAAACATTTCTAGATATAAGATTTGGCGCTAAGGATTCTTGCAGGTGAGACACACCACCACCACCTTTGCAGTGATCCAGCAACTTCCTCTTCTTCCCACGCACTCCAATAAAACATCCACTACATTAAAATGAAGGGGAGTAAAACCCATCTTTTCCATCTGTATCCATCTCTATCATTATATAAATTTTGACAGTTTATACACCAGTATAATTATTAAAAATAATTGAATATGATATGATATCTGGTCTCAAATCTAGTAGGTAATTCTGAGTCATCAACTAGTCATTGATCACCACATCTTAAAAAATTGGACATGCTCCACAAACTGGTTAGGGTATACCATCATCGAAATATCTAATTATTTGAAAGAACAAAACTCAATAAAATTTTCTAGAATTAGTGACACTATAAAAAATATCATAGGAATAGGTTTTTGAAGCCCTTTTGATCCAAGTCCATGTGTTTATTTTCCTGGAACATATAATCCCATCATCGCTTCTCTGAACCCTTAATCCTGAATGTTGTAAACATTACTCTAATATTCTTATTTGTTTCTTGTAATTAAAATCTAAAATCATTCCAATCTATCTAATAGTCCACCTCTTAAGGATTATTCATTCCATTAAAGAACAACGACCTCTCATGAATGAATTCCCACAATTGATCTCTCTCTCATATAGCACCTGGTTGTACCTCAATAACTGAATTCTAAAATAGTGGTATATCATGATTAACAACAAAACATTCACATATGATACTCTCAATGATACTCTGAACAACAGGTTGATTCCCATGAGGAACATCAGCTTCACCCTCATGGGAAACTCATGGAAGGCATCAATGAGGATAATGTTAAATAATGATACATATGAATGACCAAACAATAGAATATATCTCACTTTAAACTAGAAAACACATAAAAAAGAATAATATTTAAAACCAAACCCTAAAATAGAGACATGTATCCCAAATTCCCATAGAAACATGATTATCCACATGATAAGTACTGGCCGGGAACATATCGTAACATACCTCTAAAGTCCAAATTGTGTTATCTCTAGTAGCAATGATGTCCCTAGAGAAAGACTTATGAGAAAAAACGTATTCAGATACTAAATTGTAAAAATCCAAAATAGATTACCATCAAACCTGGCATTGAAGCTGATCAGTCACATACCTAATGTGTGTTCTCAAACCCCAGTGGAATGTGATAACCACTCGATCATTGCACATCAAAACAGAGGGAATTATTTCTCTCAACTAGAACAAAAACAAGGAATATATATATATACAAAGTATAATGGAACAAAATAAAGCTAAATAAAATATTAAATAACTATTAGAAAACAATAGAAACAAAAGAAACTAAAAAAGTAGCAAAAATCTCATGAATCAAGTTCAACTAAAAAGGAAAAAAATCCAACAACTACTTAATGTGAAGGTTTGTATGAACTCCAATAATCTCTCTAATAGCTACCCAACTCGGCTCACATGAATCCCCTACAACTCACTATGTTTCCTTTACTTTCATTTAATTGGGATTATATAAGTGTCTACACACCACTAAAGTGCTACGTTGGGTGTGTGCTAGTAGGATCAATAGGATCCCACGCATGTGTTCCATAAAAAATCCCTATATAAAATATTGTGTATTCTCATTTCAAATAATCCATGGAATGATAATACATAATGATGTTTTATAGAAAACATGGTAAACATCACTTTTACACATTTCTAAAACAAAACCATAAATATATATTTCTATGAAGATTTCCTATATCATATTTCTCAAGAATAAACATACATATCAAGGCTAGAAACAAAAAATAAAATAAATAAAAAACATATGCACATGTATTACCTTGAATGATCAGTATAGGTTAGACTGCAAGACTAATCATACCACAATCAATCATGTGAAAAATATAGTTCCTAGAACACTTTCCAAGGATATTGATGATTACCCCATGAGTACCCCCCGCCCAATGTTAATATTATTCTTCAAGGGAAATGGTCCTAGGAAACATTTGAATTCCCCATCAGAAAACCTCTAGATAATTAGAAAAACAAGGGAGATGTTCTCATGCTAAACCTTGTGCCTATGTTCCGAAGGTTACCCATGTGTTCATTTTCAATATACATTCCAATTATTTGAAGAACAATTTCATAACCATTTCACGGTAAATTTCAATGATTTGAAAACATCAATTTCCTTCAATTAATCCACAACCAAGGCAATATATATTTCCTTAAAACCTATTTTAAAAACTAAAATTTCAAATCATTTTACAAATAAATTTATAAATCAAGAACAATAATTTTTATAAACACATGCTAGGGATAGAACCACCTACCTCAAAACTTGGTTGGCACAAGGCCAAAACAAGATTCACTAGTAAAAAAATCCTACACAGATAATAGAGACCCTAAAATTCATCCAATTTTTTTTTAGGATATATCCCATTGAGATATAGGGTCATTGGTGAAGAGGAAACACCACATACCTCAACAAAAGACACTTATCCTACCAAAACTAGCATTTATAAGGTCGATGGAAAGAGGTTTCACAGAACATCCTAGAAGAAGAAAAAAATAAACATAAATTTAGATAAAAATATATAATGAGGAAACCCAAGGCTTCTACCATGATCAAAATAAATGAAGAAATAAGAAGATCACTTACTTGGAGAGACAACCCACAACAACAACAATAATGATCGAATGCCAAACAGGTTGATTGGGAAGGAACGATGACTCAAACAATCACCATTGAAGATATTTGTTTCGAGAGAAATGAAAAAAAGTTGTTAAATTGGAACCAAAACACTTAACGGTGCCCTAAACAATCACTTCATTGGGAAATACATGTCATATACATCAGTTAAACTATGTTAAATTCAATGTTTTTTGTACACCGATAAATACATAAACATGGGTTAAAATCCGTTATTTAAAAATTGACGAAGTGAGACCGATGTTGAAATCATGTACCCTCTAATTCAATGAATCCCCATAATGGATTACACAAGGAAGACATGAATATTATTTAACCAATTTTTAGGGCATGAAATCAACCTATATGATCTTGAAAATATGGTCTAAATCATATAGTCCAACAATACTTTTTCTTCACTGTTTTTGGTATCGTCACAAATCCTTCTCTACCCCATATATACAGTGATAAATGGAAAACCATGATGAGTATAGAGACATTCATTATAGATCAGTAATGAGATATCACATGTGAGGCATCCTATATAGAAAATGCAGGAGTATGGTTAGCAAATAGTTTGCCTAACTTTGTGCATCTCAAAAGTTAAATCCTCAAATTATGTATCAAAAATGTTTTCACCTCTACAAGTTTCATTTCTCCTAAAAACATCCCTAAATATGGAATTTTCTACCTCAAACATTGTAGAATCTATTCCCATCTAATTAGAAGTGATTTGGAGACGTTCCATGGTGCGTTAATGCTCGAGTCTTATAGTAAGTGATAGATCATGGTTGTTCTTGGTAGTTTTGTTAGATCTACTTAACCCACATTCTTAGAATCGTATCTATACACTCTTTATGCGTATATCTATGCTTTTGGATTCAAATAATCATTAAATTTGGTGTGGCGTATGATATGGGAAGATTTATAGGGTGGGTTTAGGGGGATTTAACATGGTTTCATTAGTGTTCTTCATGTCGTTATTCTTTTTTATCTTACAACCCTTGGTAAGAGGCTTCATTATAATCTATTATATTAATAACATGAATGATTAGTTTCATATTGATAAAAATAAATCAAATTTATTGTGAAATTTGTTTCAAAATCATGTTAGAAACCTTATATAGTGATTGTTTGTGGATTTGTGTGAAATCATGGAATTATTGTCCAATGTTCTTTGATAAATGATTTTAAAATGAGGATTTTAAAATATTTTAATTATTTTAGATAATGGGAAAATGTTTTAAATAAAAATGTTATTTTATTGAAATCGTTTCTCAATGAATATATTTTCATGTTTTTTTCATAGTTGGTATGTGTATTCAAATTGCATTGTGAGTCCTAGTTGAAATATGGCCTTGTGCCATGTGCCAATAGTTTAATGGCACATCAGATTTAATTACCAATTGACAATGTTGTAGATCTATGTGAAACCTCTCATGAGTATAGAACTACCATAAAATATAATTAACTTATATATTTGTGTATTGGTGGATTGTAATGGGGTATGTGAAAGTGGAATTGATGAAATGTCATTGGAACATTTTTTGGATTCATTTATTATAAATTAGTGTAGTTTGAGAAAACTATTTTACATTTTAAATTATTTATATATTGAGATAAATTGTTTTAGAAATTGTTTTATATTAAATATTTTTATATAATTGGTCTAAAATGTTCTATTCTAATGGCATTAGTAGGGCTGTTATTAGGAATAATATAATGATTTTCATTGCTCACCCCTTCTATGGAAATTTAGTGCATTTTGTAGATATTGTTTTTTTGAGGCATGAGTAAAGGTAATGTTTCACACATCTTTATCTAAATTTCGTGATACATGGGATATTTTAGAGTTGAAGGACAAACCATGTTTGTATCCTGGAGTTAATATTAGTGTCTTTGAGTTTTTTCTTTTGTTATTTAACTGGCTATTGTAGTCTTCTACTATGTTACATTGGTTTATTTTTATTATGGAAAATATAAAGATGATTTTTCTTTAATTCTTATCAATATACATATGGTGGTTTTTCGGTTATAGATCGCTTTCATTGTTGTTTTATTATTGAAGTAAAATTCATATACTATAGTTATTGTAGCCCCTATTCACTTCATGCGAGCCTTTGGAATCTTTGGGAAGTTACTAAAGTCCATTTAATGTTCCTCCTCTTGCTAAATCATTTGACAATAAGATGGATGTTACAAGTGGTTTTAGTTTTTTCAGTCAATTTTTTTTAGGATTGTAGTGTTATCTTGGTCCATTATTTTTTGGAACATGAGTTCTCGACCTTGGATGGTCTTTTACATGGTATTTGTTGTCCATATGGGAGGTAAATTCAATCTGTTCTATTGTTTTACTTGGGATCATTTAAATGAGTAGTATTGTTGGGACATGAAATGTAGAGAATTACATGATGGATATAAACGTTTTATGTTGAACAAATAGTTACCATAGAGGTGGGTTCATAAGTAATTTCAAGAGAGTTATAGGATTTGAAATCCCATTATTATGAGTTTATCCAATGAGATGAACATTACATGTATTAGAGGAATGACTTCTCACTTGGTTTGAATATTTTATATTGATAATGATATATTATTTGGAAAAATTGGAATGGTTTTAAAAAAATGTGGAAGTGGTTTTTAAATTTTATATTTTGGAAGAGATTAAGGTTATAATATTTTTAAAATGGTATATTTTCAATAGAATTTAGATATTTTTCAAAAAATGGTTAATTTTGGAATGCGTTATTGTGATAGATAGATGTGATGGATAATGAAATTGGCAATCCATCAATTAATAGATAGTGATTCTAATGGCGTTGTTGTAATTCTAGAAATTGGATCCTTGTAGGAATCCCAAAAAGCAATATGAAGAAGTTGTGGTGAATGTCATTTCACCTGATCCACATGTGAATTGACATATGGTTCAGAGTATTGTCCAAGTATTTCATGTTGTGGATAGCTGGGACAAGACAGATGATCTAGTGAATGTGGATCCATCCATCCAATTCATGATTTATAATCCACTCATCTTTCAGGGTGATGGTGTACTAGAGAAGGCATAGTTGTCATTGAATAGGATGAATGGTATCTTTGATTTAATCATCACATGAATTTAACTAAATGTCAAATTGATTACATATATGTAGGGTGATCTTGCACGCCTATAGTGGGATCTATATTTGCAGGAAAAAATGAATCCAGACCTTTGTTGAGAGGATTTTGAAGAATTGATCAACAAGAAATTTTATCCTCACACATGCAGAATTCAAGAAACAATGAACTTATATATCTTGAAGCAAGAAAATATTTATGTCATGTTGTATGAAATTTAATATAATAAAATTGTGAACATTGCACCCGAGATTTCTTCTACTGCGTCCTTGAAGCCACGTGTTTTTTAATCGTGGCCGAGATAGGAAAATTGAAAAAAATGACTTATTATGCTGATTGATTTATGACAGGGCTAGGACATGTTGCAAAAAGTTCTTCAAAAGAGACTATTTGTGATGAAAATTTTGAATCATCACAAATAGTCCACAAAAAAAGGTATTTGAGATAGTTGGTCACAAATACCATTGGCGCATCGTGAACGCTTTAGCATGGGTAGAGTATTTGCGAAAATAATTTAGTCCCCATCTCGACTACTCTTCTCAGGTTTCTATTTTTTTTGATGGAGGAGGATCCACAACCCAAATAATTGGTCGGCAAGATATTATGTGAGATTGGTCGTCACCAATAATTTGTCACCATTATAGTTTTTGTGATGTGACGCATTGGAAATTCTATCCTTTACAACCACCTCAGTTATTAACTGGGGAAGTATTTACAACTGGTCCTGTCGCAAAACGAATAATATTTGTGTCGACCCATCACAAATAATGTCTCGGTAATATAGAATTTGCGATGAGCCCTGTCACAAATACTATTTTTTACCACAACCTCAATTAATTAATGCCTCACTATTTTCAACGAGAATCCTATTGCAAAAGATCAAACCTATAAATACCCCCATTCAATTTTTTCCCAATTAAAAATTCTCTCCACTCCCAATTCCATCTCTGAACTCATATTTCTCCCTACAGTTTTTTCAATCTCTTAAATTTTGTAGAGGATGAATTCTCCAGACCTCCATCAAACGAATTATTTAGTTTTAAGGTATTTGTTTGTTTCTATTTTTTTGTGAAATCATTTTAATTTATATTACTGATAATTATTATTCAACAAATGTAATTAGAATAAATAAGAATTAGATAGTTTTAATTTTCATTATTTATTTGTACAAATATGTTGTTTCATTACGATGTAATATTTTTATTTCAAAGAAAATATTATCAATTTTTAATAATTTGGTTCGATTATCATTCATTAATAATTATTATGTATAATTACTATGAATTAGAATAAATAGTTATTAATTAGTATTAATTATTATTATTTAATAATATATATAATTAATTAATTATGACTATTAATAAATACTAAAATATAGTAATAAATTTTAATAAATAGAAATAAATTGTAATATTTTTCTGTAATTAGTGGTTACTACTTCAAATTAATAATAATTCGTTATAAACAGTAATAAATAGTTTATGTAGTAATAATTAGAAATAAATAGCGGTAATTAGTAATTATTTTTACTAAATAGTAATAAATTGTAATAAATAGTAATAAATAGTAATAAATAGTAATAAATAATAATAAATAGTAATAATGAGTAACAATTATTAGTAATTGGTAACAAAAAGTAATAAATATTAATAAATATTAATAATTTGTAGTTAATAGTGATTCATAGTATCAAATTATAATAATTAGTAATAATTTGGAATAATTAGTAATAATTATGAATAATTAGTAATAAATAGGAATAATTATTAATAAACAGTCTTAAGTAGTAATAATGGTTTATAATTAGTAATAATTAGTAATAATTAGTAATGAATAGTGTTTATTAGTAATAAATAGTTGTAGTTAGTAATAAATATCTTTAATTAGTAACAATTAGTCGTAATTAATAACAATTAGTAATAATTATAAATAATTATAATTAATTAGTAATAATTACAAATAATTTATAAAAATTAGTAATAATTACCCACAATAAGAATGAATAGAGGTAATTAATCATAAATATTAATATATAGAGGTAATGACTATTAAATTGTAAAAAATAGTGGTAATTAGAAAGAAATTGGAATAAAATGCGATAATAAACTATAAACAGTAGTAATAAATAGAAGTAATCCATACTATGTTGTGATAAATAATGTTAATTGGTACTAATTTGTAATAAATAGTAATAATTAGTTATAATTTTTTATTAATTAGTAAAAATAGTAATAATTAGCAATAGATCGTAATAAATAGTACTAAATAGTAATAAATTGTGATAAATAGTTAAACATTATTAAAAAATATTTATAAATAGTAATTATTAGAAATAATTTGTAATAATTACTAATAATTTGTAAATTTTTATTATAAATAGTTACAAATAGAAATAAATAGTAATAAATAGTAATAAATATTAAGAATTATTAATATTTAGAAATAATTATTAATAAATTACACGAATATGAAAGAATTAGTAATAAATAGTGGCAATTAGAAATAATTAGTAATGATTTCTAATAAATTATTCTAATTAGTAATAAATAGTGATAATTAGTAATAAAGAGTTGTAATTAGTATTAAATAGTAGTGATTGGTAATAAATAGTGGTAATTAGCAATAATTATTAATACATTGCTATAATAAGTAATAATTAGAAATAATTATTATTAATTCGTAATAATTAGTAATAAATAGTAATTATAAGTAATAATTAGATGTAAATAAAAATAAATAGAGGCAATTAGTAAAAAATTGTGAAAAATAGTTATAATTAGTCATAAATAGTTGTAAATATTGGTAATTGGAAATAATTAGTAATAAATACCAGTACTTAGTAGTATGTAGTAAATAATAAAAGGAATTAGTACTATGTATTAAATATTTGGATTAATTAGTAATAATTGTTATATAAGAGTGGTAATTATTAATAATTAGTAATAATTTACAGTAAATATTAACATAAAGTACTAAATAGTTTTAAATAGTAATAAAATGTAATCAACCAACCCAATATACCATCTAATATGATACCTGATATGATTCGCCACTAACCCAATGAGCATTTCGGACCTCCACAGACTAGTTATAGGCGAGGCAATAATAAATAACCATTGAGAATGATTTCTCCCTCAAAATCTTATAAGTAAAGATAAAAATGTGAAAAAATCATCAGACAAATATTTATATATCAAACAATAAATTTATATGATGTACAATGAGACACTGCAAAAACTAAATTAGAACATAACCACTAATGCCCTTCTTCTCGTGGTCTATGACCACCGACCATGTCTCTAGTCACCCACTCTTATTCACCAATAACAAAACCACAATGGATTTTGAGATCATGAATACCTTCTATAAGATAATAATGTGATACAAACACCAAAATTACATGTAGGGTAGGAGATAAAGTGACTAGTTGGATTCCACCAATGTTTCTATAAAATTACATCATAAGGAATTTCAAATATTGGATAAAAGGAATAAAAATGAGAGAGTATAAGGAATATTTTAATAATAGGGTTTTTTACTTTTAAAAAAAATTATAAAACAAAATTAGTAAAAAAATTCAATTTCACCATTTAAAAACTAAACATTTTCTTCATAACAAATGAAAACTATTTCATAGGGTAATGTAAGCTAATTATGAAAAGATGAGAATATGCACCAGACTTTTAAAGATGAAAAAGAATTAATAAAATAGAGTCATTGTGAAAAATAATAATAAATTAAACAAGTATGGAATCCCTAGTAAAAATTGTTTAATAAACATGTAATGATAATTCCATTTTAAAAATTTAGGTTATTCATTTCAAACTCATATTTTAACATAACATGCTTTGCATTTCCAATGATTTAATATTACTAAATAAATGGATTAATAAAATATTTTTTTAAAATAAATTATATAAATTTACATGGAAGGTATAATTGTTTAAAAATTGGAATATATATATTCCAAATTCAAAAAAGCGAGGAACATGGACATGGTATATGTAGATATTATATTTTCCAGAAATAGGGTCCCAAACATGTAAATATGGATAAATGTGCATATACCCTTTAATCCAAGGCCATGTGAATTCATCTCCACCGCCTAAGGGATTATGAGTGTCTGTATGAATTTTTATAATGCTATTGATTAATAAATTTTCTCTTCAAATTACTTAATAACTATATATGTCTTTTATGTTCACTATTGAAAAACAATGATGGAAATTTTTTTTAGATAGCTTAAAATAAAAAAATTATCACATTATCCATTTCAATAGGTCGTGTTTCTCTTTAAAAACCATGATGTATTTTTATCAAAAAAAATCGTTTTTACAATTAAATAACTAGGTTTCCATAAATACAATTTTAAATCCATTGTATATATATAATGAAATGCATCAAACACATGATATTAAGAAATCCATTTAAAAATTCAATTCGAAAATTTATTTTTCAAATAATTCGATAATTTTTTTAACAACCATCCAATTCATGGGAGTTGAGCATTTTTCACTAAATTTTTTATTAAATAGATTTTTACAAATAAATTATTCAATTTATTTGATTTATTTTCCATCAAAAACTGAAAATAATTTTCAAAACATTATAATTTATTTCATACATCAAAAAATGAAACCATACCCACTTCATTTTCCAATTCATCTTTAAAATTCCAAACATGCCATTAAAAAAAATATTCAATTAATTCAAATTAATTTTAAATAATTTAATATTTAAAAAGGTAATAAAACCCACTTCCTTTACAAATCATCATTAAAATACCAAATAATCCTTTAAAAATTATAAATTTTAATGCATCCCAATTACATTTATAGGAATTATGACAATTTAAAAATGGTTGAATAACTTTAAAAACCTGGGTTTAAACTCCATTTCCAATAATGTAAATCATTTATTTCAAATAACAAAAGAAGACCCATTTCAAAAAATTAAATACCTTTCAAAGGGTATTTTTTTCATTTTATAAATTAATTCATTTGAAACTATGTTTATAACATAAAAAAATTTCTATAAGTTTAATTCAAATCATGGATTTTCTTTTTATAAAACTAAAACCTAATCCAAAGTCCATTTTATAAGTTAAAAATGGGCCAATGGAATCAATTAAACAAAAAAACCTTTCAGAGGTGCAATGATAATAATCTCAAACTAACATGGAACTTATAAAATTTATAAAAGTGTTATAGATATCATGATTCTAGCCACTTAATTAATTATATACTCAATTCGAAGGGGAATTGGTTAATGAAAAGTTAATAATGAATTAAATTAACAAATTTAATAGAACATGTGTAAGAAATTAGGATATGAGTTTCTATTAATTTATCAAAAAATAATGAATCACAAAATTGATGGAAAAGCAAAGAAACACCTACATTAAAATTATGGAATCCAACTACAATAATCTAAGATGTGACTCCTTCGATGTCGACCATTAGGTCTACGAAGATAGATCATGAATGAAGAAAGGGTGTCATAGATATACAATTCCACATCCATAAATCAACATCCAACAATAATAAATGATTTCACATCAATTAGAATGAAGGAATCGAGAGTAAATTTGATATCACTACTCGAGAAGAAAAGAACTCACCAAAAGATAATCACTAATTCAATTGGTGCCTCGATCCACCATGAGATGGTGTTGGGAGATCAAAAAATGGCTCTTAAGGGATCTATGAAACCTACTGATTAGCTTATGATTATGTGGGATATGTTTGGGGTTATTTATGGGGGTTTCTAGTCATTGGATACAATTTTCAAAATATTCATTACCCTTTACACGGTTTCCTGGGTTAATTCGGACGGTTTTCACCAATCGTGTGCAAGTTGTGTGCCCAGAACATAGCCATTGTAAGGGATGAATAGTTTGGAATCGCACATTATCAAACTATGTTCCAACTATGTGACTTCTTCTATCCAGGCTGCACACTATGTAAAACCATACTCAACTAATGCACAAACCGTGCACAGGCCAAGAAACCCTAAAAAAGTCCCCAAAACATTAGAAATGACCCTTGAAGATACGCAATCATTGTGAAATAAATCAGTGGGTCAAAATACATAAAAAAATTAATGAGATAGTAGATAAATAGTAAATAATAGTAATAAATATTAATAATTAGAAATCAATATTTTTAATTTTTTTAAAAATAATAAATAGAAATAAATTGTAATGAATAGTAATAGTAAGTAATAATTAGAAATTATTAGTAATAACTGGTAACAACTAGTAGCAATTAATAATAATTAGTAATAAACTGTAATAATTAAATATAATTAGTAGTAAACAGCGATAACTATTAATAATTTTTAATAACAACTAATAATTTGTAATAAATAGATTTAACAAGTAATTATTTGTAATAATTAGTAATACATAAATGTAATTAGTTATAAAAAAATTTAATTAGTAATAAATAGTGCTAATTATTAATAAATAGCTAAAATAAGTAATAAAAAGTTGTAATTAGTACGAAATAATATTAAATAGTAATCTGTTACAATGAGTAATAATTAGTAATAATTAGTAATAAATACTAATACATAGTAATATTTAGTAATAATCAATAATAAGACATATTAATTAGTAAATTTTTTAATAAATTTTAATAATTAGTAATAAATAGTAACAAATAGTCATAAATAGTAATAAATTGTAAAAAATAGTAATAAATTTTAATAATTAGTAACAGTTACTAAAAATATTAATAAATAGTAATAAATTTTAATAAAGAGTAAAAATTATTAATAAATAATAATAAATGGTAATAACTGGTAATAACTGGTAGTAATTATGAATTATTAGAAGTAAATAGGAACAAATAGTAGTAATTATGAATAATTAGAAGTAGTAAAGATTAATTACTATCTACTATTGAAAACAAGGAACAACTACTAGTAAATAGTGATAAGAACTTATAATTAGAAATAAATAGTAATAATTGAAAAAATTATTCATTTTGGATTTTTTTTATATCAAATCAGTTGTCAAGAAATTATTTTCTTTTTGATTTTTTGAGAAATATGATACAAGGTTGTCGAGAACATTCACTGTTAGTTGATCATGATTAGATAAATCATTAAAGGAATCCAAATTTTTTTGGTATAAATCTTGTATATATTGAGGGTGTTGAAACATTTTTTTCATTATCATCATCAAAATAATAATTAGTTACATAAGGGAAATTAAGTATCCATGTAAGAAATATGATCTGAGGATATTTAGAACATTTGACATCATTGGGGTCCATCTATTGCAGGTTGTTTTCCAAACATATTATGTTTTCTATTATCAACATGGTGAATGTTGTTCTTGAGTAGATAAAAATAATTCTGTTCTAGATCCATCACATTATCTAAAATGTGTACATGATGTGAGAGGTACCTCTATTAAATTGACAAAAACTATAGTTGATTTTGACTATCTCAATTTTGGAACCATCTAAATTTTGTGACCTATTGAGGTCTACTAAGGAAGTCGTATATCCTGGTTTTGAGATAAGAAATTTTGAAGAGGTTTCAATATTTATTCCTATTAAACCAGATAATGGAGTTTCAAATAACTGTTGTGATTAGATATTCTCTTTGGATAAAACACTGTTACCTAAATAAAATTTGTGTCTGAAAATATTCTATGATATAAAAAGGCTAGTTCATAATCTGGGTCTTGGTTATCATAAGATTCATTCATGTTCAAATGAATTCATCTCATAATAAAGTTAAAACGATTCATTAGATTATTGTCCCAAATTGGGAATATCAAGTTATAATAATCCTCAAATAAGGATGTTTGGATTGATTCCTATAATATAGTTCATGTATTTCTTGCCTATAATAATATTTATGTTTTTATTTCTATCCAAGAACACAATAACATTGATGTATGACACAAAACCAATATTTCAATAGATATAATCTTAAATAATCCATCTGATAGTGATTAATGGAAAATAATTTTCAATGTACATCTTTCTTTTTCTTTAGAAGAAAAAAACATGCAATTGTGTATTTCTAATAATGGTTTCTGTCCATTTTTTCTTTAAAGTAATCTATATTCTTGTTTTGTTATCCATGTAACTTCCTATAATTTACCGCCATAGATTTTGATGAAGAATCCAAATATATTTTTTGAATTTATTAATTCTAGGAAGTCCAAGAAGGAATATTGATATTTATTTGAATATATTGATTGATATGTTAGAATTATTATTGTTTAATGGTTTCAATACATATGATGCTGATACCAAAAAACTATACTAAAGGTCACATTGATGGGGATATTTAGTAACTTACAATTATATGTGATGTTATGTGGATAGAGTACACGTGTTATAAAATCATCTTTTTGTTTTATGAGTGACATAAAAGTGTTTATGCTCATCAATGGATGAAAATATTGTTTTCTCAACTATCATCGAAGATTTCATCAAACCAATCATCCTTTTAATGGGAAAAACTATCTTTTTAGAATAGGTCAGTTTTAAAGAGATTTACCTCAAACAATGATCTCACACATGTACTTAAAATCATTTCTGTTTTTATTACCTCCCAATATATTTGTACTAACAATAAAAAAATAGAAAATTGATGTATTTATAAAATTAAATAATTGGATAAAATAGAGCATTTTTTGGGAACATCCATATTTATCTAATTTTTTGGTCTGTCTCATGTTTTATTTTATTCATATTTAGAAGAACGGTTTTGATAATATGTTTTCTATAGTTTATGATATACTAGTTATGACCAAAGAAAATGTCAAAGTAAAATTAGATACTGCACAAATTTTCAGGAGACCAAGACATGAAAAGTTTAAAAATTCAAGATCATCTAAGTTAATAAATCTAAAATCAGCTTTTAATATTTCAAAATAAAATATTTTATTGTTATTTTACTGGTGTGATGATTTGATACATATAGATGGTTATTTTTCAAATTTGGCCAAATCTTCTAGAAAAGATCATATTACATGTTAAAAATTCCTGATAGTCATGTTATAAAGGAAAGGAATAAACTAATTATATTAAGATATTTATTCAATTCAATGATTTGGGATTAGTTAGTAGACATAACATATTTTTTTGAGACATTTATGTGGTGACAACATACTATGATGCACTATATAGACTACAATAATATGTTGTTTTAATGTTATTGAAACTGGAAAAAATCATTCTTCCAACTTTCTTTAATTCAATAGATCATTTAATATTACATTTTAAACCTGATGAAAAATTTTAATGTCCGATATATTTCTAATTGAACTATTGATTCGAGAGATGCATGTAGAAATGGAAGAAAAAAGTATATAACAATTCATCAGTTAAAGGATAAATTGTAGAAGATTATTTATAAGAAAAAATTTCATTTTTCCTCTCTGATTACATTCAATCTGAATAAAACTGAAAAACTAATTTCATTGGCTGCTAAGAGGTAATTTTTCACGACTAATTTACAATCAAATGTCATTTTTCAATCAACCAGAACATACCTTTAATGGAGTTCATTTATGATGGATTACAAAATATTAACATCACAGAGCCCATACATATATTCTGCTCAATTATGATGAAGTTTCACCGTTATTACAATGAGTGATTCTATCACATATTCAATTTATTATTATTTTATAATTTTATTAATATTATTATTTTATTATTTTATTATTATTATTATTCAATATATTAATTTCTTATTTCTTTAATTTTTTATTATTAATATTAAATTAAATTTTATTAATATTTTTCTGTTTGTGTAGTTCTTTTCTATTAGCCCATCGCAACTACTAATTTTTGAGTGACTTCATGAAAAATGTTATTTACAATGGGCCTTTCGTAGAAGGTATTTTTAAAAAACACAGATAAACTATTTGTGGTGGGAAGATTCTCATCAAAACTATCTTTTTTTGCAATGGACAATTTAAAAAATAGTATTTGCGTCTCTAATTTTAGGGATGTGGAAATTGTGATGGGGCCCCTTGAAAAATGGTTCAACATCCAGTTGTGGTGGATTCACTTGATAATTGTTGTGATATATATTATGGATTATAAATAGATAATCAATAGAGTGATGGTAGATAAAAGGTACATCATAGGAGCTATAGGGGGAAGAAGTATATTGTACCCCACGAGAAATTGTGGGATCTCTAATGCTGGGATTTAGTGGAATAGGGAATCCTATTCCCATAGTGGGAGGAAGAATCAGAATCACACAGCTAGATCAGGGAATCATCCTCCAAAACAAATGATCCATCTTAGACGTTTTCAATATGTTTTAATCAGCAACATTGTTTGAAAGCACAGATTTCATTCCATAATTGAATCAATATGGGACATCATCAACACTATTTGCATAGTGCTATAAGGACATGTGGTCGAGACACTTCCCAGGAATCCACGGTTTTGTATGATTCGATGGTATAAGGAAACAATAATACCTCTTGTACTCAAAACATAGCTATCCATGGAGATTTTGTTTATATAATTACTCCTCAGGTAGTTCAATATCAATAGGGAAACATTGAACAAAGTGTAGCGATGATGCAATTTTATGGAGGTGAGAAGCTGATTGTGAATGATCTAGATGAACAATATATAGTGAAAGGTATAATTATTTATAATTATATCCTTATGTGAGTGTTGTTTGATATGGTTTCATCCCATTAATTTAAAGCTTCTAGGGATATTGATTTGATGATTTTAAAATTTTATATTATACCTTCTCTGATTTATCATCAAACTCCTCTTATTAAATAAGAATGTCATGTTGTTTTTTATAGAGAGCGTCTTATCAAATTTTATGGAGATGATCTCAAATGGGATTTTTTTTTGCTTGAGATGGAAATATTTGGTATAATCCATTGTATGTATTAGTTGACAACATTGAAAGTTCATATCAATTAATATAAGCGAATAGTTAGTTATGCGATAGAGGATGGCATCGAGCATCTCTTTATAGGAGAACAGAATGTAATGACATGTGAATATTTCTTATTGTGACTAGTAGTTTGAAATATCATTTACCAGTTGATGACATTTACATTTTCATTCATTAAATAGATTGAGGATAACCATTTTTTTAATTTTGGATAAGTCTTCATATGTGTTTCCCAATATTTTCTATGGGTTTCCAATGATGGTAGAAGTGTAGTTTATGATTGATCTACTTATATGGATCCAATATATTTCCATTTTGTCATTATAAATTGAACCAAAATTTTTAAAGGATTTGAAATGGTAATTTTGAAGAGTTGGAATGTAATTTTTTCATTTAGACCGAGCACATCTCTATGGGTAACAAAGGTTATGATTCGAGGAAGGTATATATAACTCTTCAGCTATTTGAAGATTATTATAATACTATCAATGTTATGATATATAATAAATAACCTCTTACATTAATTGATTATATATTCAATCAATTAAGTAGATTTTTTTGGTTCTCTAATATTTACATGCGACACTATATCACCAATTTCAAGATCCGAAGGAATATTTTATAAGATTGCTTCTTGGTGTATATATAGCCATTATGAATTTTTGGTCATGCCTTTAGGTCCTATGTTTTCACCAATGTTCTTTATGTCATTAATGATTCATATATTTCAATGGTGTCATTATTTTTTGTGGTGGTGTTTCTGGATGACATATTGATTTATTAAAGGAAACAAAATGAGCATGAGAAACTCTTAAAGATAGTGGTGGCAATCTTAAGGGATCATATTATATATGACATATTATTTAACTATGCTTTTTGGATACAAGAATTATGTTTTATTGTCCTTGTACATTATAAAATTGTTGTTTCTATGGATCTTGAAATGATAGAGGCCACAATATCTTGGAAACCACTAATGAGTGTGTTTGAGATATGATGTTTTATAGGTCCAGCTAGTTATTAATGATGCATTTTTTTCATTTTTGATTGCTAAATTTTCCTATTACAGGTGTGAAAAAGAATGAAGTCACATTCTAGTGGAATGAATATTTCTAGGAATAATTTCTAGAGCATAAGCTGGATCTTAAATTAACACCTAACTAGATATTTCCTTAATCAAGACTAGGGTACACAGTGTATTTTCAACCTTCGGGATTAGGGTTGGGATGTGTTCTCATTCTAGGAGACAATGTTCATAATCCATTCATTAAATATGTAGAGTCCTTATCTCAATGGTGAGAATGTTTCTCTGTTCACAGATCATAAGATCTTGAAACATATTTTTATCATAATAGTATTTTAATCTGAAAAAATAGGTATGGACTATATCCAAATTATTCACATTGACATGATTTAAACAATGGGAAATAGAAATTCAGTGACAGATGCATTAATCAAAAGTTTAGATTCTCAGTTGTCAACAGATGATTCAAATGACTAGTAGATGATGTGAATCCTCATCAATGTGTATATTGTATGTGAAGACCAATGTGATGTGGTGGTTTTTATTCTTGTTTTAGTGGTTCCAAATTTGATAATTATGGTTAATGAGTCACATAAATTTGATTCAGAATGTGTTGCGATGAGTTCAAAACTCAATGGTGGGGCGATGATTACGGGATGGAATCTAGAAGATCATTCAATGTTATAGTTTGAAATTTATTTTCATAACTTTTTATTCTCAGTAAAAAAATTTTTTTTCTTATGATCATTCATGACGGGATTTTTATCTGTGAATACAAATGATTTATATGGTGTTAAAAGCATAGTTTTGGTGAAGTAGAGTGAAAATGTTTGTGGATGAGTTTATTTAAAGATGGTTAACTTGTTTGCATGTTAAGTAATAACATTAGTGATAAAAATTATTATTATAGTATTTTTCCAATTACATTTTTGAAATGGGATAGTTAGTTATTTTATAACATGGACACCAGGAATGGTTCAGAACAATAAGTTTATTTTGGTGAAAGTGGATCGACTCACAAAATTCAACTCATTTCATCTAAATTCATGAGTCTCATATGGTAAAGAATATCTCAAAAATCAATATACAATAAGATGTAAAGAGGAATTTTATACCAGTTTTGATCATATGATATTGAGATCTGAGTTTCAAATATTGATTCTGGAGATCATTATAGAAATCCATTATGAATTAGTATACAATGACTACGACCTACAATCCATATACGACTGAGAAATATGAAAGGACAATAGAGAAATTTTAATACATGTTTTGGGATTACATAATGTATTTTTGTTTCTCTTGTGATGAACACATACTATTATTGGAGGTCATATATAAAAACAATTATCAAGAATATATACAAATAGATCCATTTGAAGCAACATATGGGAGTCCATATCATTCTCCAATATGTTTGGTGGGAACATGTGATATGTGACTAGTTGTACTAATAAATTCCCAAGAAACAACAAATATTAATCATTTGAAATGGGAATGGATGGAGATAACTTAAATTCATCAGATATCTTATGCAGATATTTGTCAAATACCCTTCTCATTTACTGCGAATGATCTTCTGTTCCTACAGATTTCTCCTTGTCTAGGAAATCAACATTTAGGGTAGAAGGTAATGGTATATCCTTGGTACAATTGACATTTGTATATATTATAAATTTTCAGTGAAGTGTAACATTTCGTGTAATTTCTACCATGGTTCAGTGAAGTGAAAAATGCGATTCATGTATCTTAGTTAAAAATTAATCAGTATATTCCTGACAATGTTTGATGGGAACATGTTGAAATATACCCAGATGGTTCATTGGTACATAATCCTGTGTAGACTGTGGATTAGAAAACATATTTATATTACGGAAAAATCATCCGTCTAGTGTGCGTTATGTGTTAACAAGGTAAGATTAATGAACAAACATGAGAAACTGTAGTAGGAAAAGAACGAACAACGACAAGAACTCATTTATAGAAATAATGGTTTTATTCATTCTAAGGATGGAATGACCAATGGTGGGGAGAATTTAGTACCCCTGGTTTCAAATATATAACAATAGATTTATGATTTTTATGCGTATAATCTATCTGGTGGATGTTTGGGATAGTTTGGAGAACTTTTTGAGTGTTTTCGTGCATTTGTAAAGGTTAATGGTTGGTGTACAGTTTGGAAAACCATGAAACATGTATAGGAATCCATGTATAATGAGTCATGGGATAATGGGAAGGATCACATGAGGTTCATGTTTTTCAAAATCTAAGTGGAAAATAAGGAGAAGCGATGAATGGTTGAGAGTATGTTGGATAACAGGATTTGGCATGATCAGTTCCCATTTTGGTAACTGTGCAAGCCAACCATGTGAGTTATCCCTTAACGAAGAGATGTGAGTATGGTTGGTGAACTTCTTTCCCAACTGTGTGACTAAACCAAGAGCAGGTCAAATTTTATATCATTAAATTGTGGATCTAACACATTTTTACCTCTAAATATTTTTTTCCTTGGCCCGCAATTTCCCTTACTTAAGAATTCCCCCTCCCAATGGGTGGATAAGCTCAATTCATTGAATTGGAATTGATATGGGGTTGTTCCTTGCTTTGTGGAAGATCAATTCTTGTCGTATGTGTACATTCATGGTTTTTTGGACATTTTGTTACATCTACATCACCCACACTATGATATTATATGATCTACACCCATTGTGGGTAGATCTAATGTTTTGGTTTCCAAATATGATTATATTTGGTGTGTTTTATGATCATGGAATAAATATAAGGTATGTTTGGGGAGATTTGACCCGGTTTCATTGCAGTTATTCATTCCATTATTCATTTTTTTCATTAAACCCAAGGTATGAGGCATCACCCTTTACACCTCTATTTATAACATGAAGGATTAGTTTCAAATTGAATAAATTATCAGAAATTTATTTTGGAACATGCATGAAAAAATGGAAGAAACCATTATTGATGAATTATGGATTTGGTAAAATCAAATATATTTTGTGAAAACTGATTTCATAAATGATTTTAATATGATTATATTAAAATAGTTTCATGATTTATCTTATGAAAAATTGATTCCAATAAGAGAATTTATTTTTTTGAAATGGTTTTGGCATCATTATATTTGCATGGTTGTCGGGCATACTTGGTGTCTGAGTGAATATTACATTTTAAGGCTTGGTTGAAATATGACGTTATGAGTAGTGAAAAAGGTGAAATATAGCATTGTATTGAATTAAATTTTGATGAAATGGTAGATCGATGATAAACCACTCCTGATTATAGAACTTCCATACTGATGCACGCATCTGAAAACCCAAATTATTTATTAATGAAAATACTATTGATCAAATTATGTGTCTTATTATGTAAAATGGATATAAAATATTAACACATCTATGATTTTATTTTTTTGATATTGAATTACCATTAAAAATTGTTACCTTTGAGAATATTGTCGTAAAATAGTGATCACACGATTAGTTTAAATATAGGGCTTTAAAAGATCCAATTTAATCATATAAAGGAACTGAAAGCCTAATCTAGTATGATTTTTCTTTATGAATCCCATTTTTCAGAGTTCAGAAAGGAGGTAGTGTAATTGGGCTTCGATCTTGACCACATCCATGCCATGATTCAATATGTTATGTTTTACCGGAACCGCCTATGGGAGAAGTGGAAGTAAATAGAGATTACCGCCTGAGCGATGTTATCTGATCCATCCCAATAGTTGGTCAAGATCGCATACCTTACCCTATGGACTTATGTGGGTGTTATAAGGGGTTATATAACAAGACCCCATCAATATTTTTATTTTTATTTTTTTTGTGTCGAATAATGAATATACATTAATTTTATTGTTGTTAATTTGAAAATCGGGTTTCAAGAATAAATTGAAATTTTTGTTAATATTCAAAAAAGAAAAATATTTTGAGGGATTAATTTATTTTTTAATGAAATTACATTTTTATAATATATTGTTTCTAAATTACCATTAATTTATTATAAATTATCGTATATATTTTATACAATTTTTATTTTTATTAAGGTTTTATGAGGTTTTTGTCCAAACACATGAATTTTTTTATAAATATCAGTTTTTAGATTAAAATAAAAAAATTAACATATTTAAAAAATTATTTATATAAAATCATAATTAGTTTTGTATTCTGGATATTAAAATTATCTAATGGTGAATGTTTCATAATTTTTCAGAGATAGTAGAATTTTTGGTTAAAAATGTAATACCGTTTAAATAGACAATGTGTTTTATGACATCATAATGACAAAATAGTGTTGTAATGAAATACTATAAAATCAATATTCAATTAATATATATTTTACCTTTTAAATAATGTGATTTTATATTTTTTTTATTAATTTAATGATTCCTTAGTGGACCATCCAAGATATAAAAAATATTTAAACATTTTAAAATGATTTCCTTGAGGGTGTGACTCACCTACACATAAGCCAGCCTAATATTTTAATAAGTTTGTCCATTTTCCATGTAAAATAATTTTTCCACTCCCCTTTGGAATAACCCATTGGAAAACTCAGTTGGTTGGTTTGTGGTTTTGAATATTTAATTATATAGATTCCCAAAACTATGATTGTGAAATATTAATGAATTACCCTCTCTTTTCCTATATAAACCCTCCCAATCTCCCACATATCTTCACTCAAAACACATGTATCACATAACTACTATTCAATACTCTCTCTATAATCCTCTCAATGATCCCCAAGCTCTCACAATACCCTCTCCAAGCTATTTAAGTCACACACTTACAAGTAAGGGATCCTCACTTTCCTTCCCTCCTTATTTATGTACATGTTTCCTTATATTGTTATACCCTTTTATTTTCAATTAAAAATGTTGGGGCATGATTTGTCACCTAACCTATACTTTCCTCATTATTTTTTAATGATGTTATACCCATTTATCTCTCATAAATTCTTCCCCTGAACACTCGTTAACATGGTGATATTCGTTAAGGGATTACTCTTTGATCATTTACATTCAAGAAATTATTTTATATTTTGCATCTAAATTCCCTTAATCATCTTTAGATATTTTGTTCCAATAACCCCTTACAATTTATTTCTTTTATAAATTATAAGATACCCCTTTTTCTCTCATCAAACAATTTTAGGAATCATATTTGACGTTGTTATGTTACTGATGTTACAAAAAAAATTCCCATGAATTTTTTTTTATATAAGTGAATACTATAACTATTTTCCTATCAAGGGTATTCAAAATTATGCACATGTTCTTATTATCTGAAGATATTAATTTATAAATTCCATTTCACTTATTCATGTAATTAATTATGATGTTTAATGAATCCATGTTGTATGCTCTATGTGGAAGTCATATGCATGAAATGAAATGACTAAGAAGGGTGTGCTTGGATAACATCAAATTCACAAGTTAAAGAATAGTATCATGATACGCCATGTGGAATGAGGGTATACTAATGATAATTCTTGTAAAATTAATGATTTATAATGGTAATTCAAGTTCAATGAGTTTTTACTCATGCTTTATGTGCAATGAGCCTTGGATAATATTAATATAATGTTAATAGTTGTTTCCACATACCAGTGTTATGATAATCATGTTGTATTAATTGTTTTGGTTAATGTTTCTCTTATTATCCATTTATATTCTTATTTCCAAACAAGAATTGTATTCATTCATTTTATGCCTTGTATTCTCCCTTTTTGGGAATTAGAGCACACCGTTTTCAAATATATACCCTAAGGTTTTCCCAGGAAATTCTAGGTATGAAGGAATGTTGTTCCCATGTAAAATAAGTAATCAATGAAAATGTTTTCTTTTATGCATTAAGTTTCCATGTAATGTTATTATTATACCACGACACTAGACCTACATGTCCTCATATTTTTCTTAAGTGCATGTTTATGTAATAAATCAAGTTAATGTTTGTAATAAAGGCAAGGGTTTTAATAGTGGCTATCAGAGGGAGGTATAGTTATTTATTTAGATTAATATTAGAAAACAATATTAAAATTCTTAGGGATAAGAGAATGTGTAATAAAAAAATCCCTAAATTTTGGTAAATATATAGTAAGTGGTTTATCAATAAAATACATCTCTATCTGGAAACAGAATTGTAGTTGTGGCTTTGGCACAACTGTATCTAGGGGTAATACCTGTAAACACCACATTAAGATACACTCGAATGAGAACTAGTTCAGGAAAACATGTCATTATTCACAATTGTATTGACACACCCAAGGGATATTTTTTTAAAATTCATAAGATTAGTATGAACCATTATTAAGGGAATAAAAAATCCCCTATGAATATATGTTGGGAATTAGATCATGAATAATATACATTGATGCCTATAAATTCATGTGTTATAGAAATAAATTTAATTTATATGTTATCCCTATTTTCATTGTATTCCTCTTTATGTGATACCCCTAATTTACTTTTCGTTTATCTATTAGCCGATAATAGGAGGACTCAGGCTAACAACATATTCAATGATTAATGGGATCACTATTCTAATGAGATTCCCAATCTTATGGGATGGAATTACAATCATTTTCAATATACACTTTTAGTTAACTCATGTTTTGAATAGAAACATGGGTCAATAGTATCTTCTATCCTCCTATAAAAGAACAATCTGTAATCAAGAGAATCACAAGATTAATGCCTCCGACTTGAAATGGATCATCTGATCCTTTAATCGACGAATAATGGATCAATTCAAATTAAACAAAATTCTTCATCCATTAATGTTTCGAACAAGAAAATGATCATCTAGTTGTGTATCATATGAAGGGTTATGCAGTTAAATGGTGTACAATGATAAAAAATATGAATCTTGATAATGAGATCGAAGTGTTAGAATGGAAGGCTTTTTGGAAAATTATTTTAGATAAATATTTTCCTTACACCCTCCAACTTAATATAGAAAGGTACTTCATTTCCCTCATGCAGAAAGACGTGAATCCATCGAAGTGTACATGGAAAAATTCAAAAGGCATGCATGATACGCCTCTAGATTTATTATTACCCCGAAATTCAAGGTTTATCACATATTTTTTGGTATAAAACCAGGCCTATATAATTATCTAGCAATATGTGACTACAATTTCTATGAGGAAACTGTCTGATGTGCCCTCCAAGTCGAAATGTAGATCGTTGAATATCATGCATTTCGTGGGGATATGAATTGGAATGTGTACATTAATTATGTGGGTATGATGGATATATTAAATGATTCTATGAAATTCTATGACCCCAGTTGCCAAATTTTCAGAAAGAAACACCCCAAAAATTTCTTGAAGGGGATGATGAAATGATTTCTCTATGGAAGAGAAGGGAACCTATCCCTTAACTGTCAAAATGAATAACCCAAAATTGCAACATATTTGAGGAACAATATATTCATACTGCAACACATTGTTCATTTCATTAATTGCAATGAACATAGTCAATTTTCAAACCAGTTCTCTTACCCAAGTGTTTTTGAAGGCAACAAAAAACATCCATTACAGAAAGGGAATGATTTTTCCATCACTGTCGCTAAAGAGTTACCCAAAAACAATGTAGTGACCAGTATGCTAGGTATTAAAAAAAATATCTAACATACTTCTTCATTCGGGTTTGGAAACTTCTTTTATATCCCAAATGTTTAGTACGACTCTCCCAACACCACCAAAAATCATGGATGTATAGATGTCATTGATAATGAAACATGAAGAAAAGATATCATCCCAAGAATATAACTCCTCCCATATCACAATTTGTGGATTGAACTTCCCAAAAAACCTCATAATTCTTTATCTGGTGGAATTTGATGAAATTATTGGCATGGATTGGCTTTACCTATATAGATCCATCATAAATTTCCATGAGTGGGATAACACTCTCTCTATAGAGAATCGACCCCCAATACTGTACAGGTGCAAGGATGATATTTAATCTTATTTAGAAACATCATATCATGTGTGGATATTATAGACCTATGATCAGGTGTATCTGGCTTAGATAATTGAGTCTAAGGAAGAAACAATCATTGATTCCATTAATATTGTGATTGAATTCACTAATGTTTTCCCAATTAATGTCTTTGTCTTCTCCTAGAAGAGATGTTGAATTCTCAATTGAACATATACCTAGCAAGTTTTCAATATCCAATATGCCATTTTGAATAGATTTTGTGTTGATTTATGAGCTAAAGAAACTACTATAGGAGAATCATCATTTAGTGAGGCAGTAATTCACCATCCACAGAAATAGTGTATTCTTTAACCATTAGACAGAGGTGTGTGTATGTGTAGCTAGAATCCATATTATAAAAAAATCCTAGTATATTGAATATACTGTTGTTGTTACAAATTAAATGAATAAAAAGAGTTTAGTGGGTTGGAGAAGCAAAATAAAACAAAAGAACATTAGAGAAGACTTAACCTTTAAATCTGGTAACTCCTCTTGGTTTGAACCAAAAGGGTTTTTTGAAGAGCTTTCTACCTAAGGTAAGGATTCCATGTTTAATATATGGATGTGGAGAGATAAAAGGAGAAGATTTTGGCCAAGCCAATGGCTTGAGAGGTGTGGGTAAGGTGGTAGAGGTGGGGGCCTTTTATAAGAGGGGGAGGGGCACTCTTGAAAGTCAAGAAATGTTACTTTATTTTAAAAAGAATATCATATTTTAAAGGTCCCAAATTGATATATTTCTATGATAAGGTGATACAGGTTCGAAATATACTCATCCAATAGGTTTTTGACAAGTGTATGCCTTAGTTTTTACATTATCTTTTCATATTATTTAAATCGTTCATTAATGAGGTAATTGCTGCATCATCATGGTGACATAAATAACTAAATTTATTTAAGGGCTAAAAATTATAAAAAAACTATGATGTTGGAAATAATTTTAGATTTAATATGACTATTTATAGTATAACAGATCATTTACACAGATAAAACTTATATTGTTTTACTTAGGTGTTACATAATTTGGTGATATTCTCCTTTCTTTAAAAATAAAATGATAAAGTTTCATTATCACCCAAATGTGATTCCATGGGGTCCCAAAGTTTGGCAAAAGGAATCCCATGGTTAGACATGAAACAACAAGTAGAATTAGGACACATGTTAGAGTCATTTTCATTTATTATGATATTATTTTATTACCCTTAACTACCCGATTATTAATTAATCACTATTATTAAAGATAATTACCGGCGTTACAATTCATAATGTAAAAAAACAAAAGGGCCTTAATTACATAATTTGGACGTTATGATTCCAAATATGGAATCCATTTTAAAAAATTCCAAACACATAAATTGAAATAATTAATTTAAAAATAATTCCCGTTGACAAAACACATAGCGGGTTTTTTTGAAACAGTATCCATGAAAAGTATGGCACCTATTTATGCCCAATTACAAAGTGAAAATAATTATAATAACCACCATTGGATTAAATGGTAAAAATATATTTTAATTAAAGATTAAAACCAATTATAAAGATAATCTATCCATATAATTGAATTAGATGAAAAATCAGTTTTGAAGTAAAATGCAATATTTTTCACTATTCATAAAAAATGAACATTGTCAAAAAATTATAAAAAATTTATCCTATGTAAATTTCAATGTCCCAATTCTAAAGAATATGTTTATTTCGACAAATATAACTTATAAAATTGTCAAAAATTATATTTAATAAAGGTTCGCCATCAAAAGGCGGTAAAACAATCTTTCAAAAAATATTAGTGTATTATATGCTTAAGATTGGATTTATTCTAATTTTAAGCCTCTAAAACACTATCTAATTAATAAATAGACATAGATAAGAAAATCTATTATCCATTACTTACATGGGATGTCACATCCTTCCCCTCTTTATAAAATTTTGTCCCCGTAATTTATTTACATATTGAATAAGTTGGGGCATTTATCCCTCATTGCATTTTCATATTCCCATGTTGACTCTTCAATCATTTGGTTTTTCCAAAAAACCTTTACATGATGAATCTTCTTATTCCGCAACAATTTCTCCACGTGGTCAAGAATATGGACCGGTTGTTCCTCATAAGATATATTCTCTTCCAGGTGAACTACCTCTGGACTCAAAACATGATATGGATCTAGCATGTACTTCCTTAACATTGAAACATGATAAACATTGTGTACCTGAGTTAAACACAGAGGTAAAGCCACTCGGTATGCAACTGATCAAACTCTCTCTAAAAATTCATATTTTCCAATGAACCTTGGACTCAGCTTTCATTTCATACCAAATCACATCACACTCTTCCATGGTGAAGCTTTGAGGAAGACATGATCACCTACCTCAAAAGAGATATCCTTCCTCATGTTGTCTGCATAACTTTTCTGCCTGATCTAAGCTGTTATCATGTGTTTCTGTATCAGCTGAACATTTTATGCCAACTCATCTACCAATTTTGGTCCCATCAACTTCTTTTCACCCACTTCATTCCAAAAATATGGAGTTTGACACTGCTTCCCATATTATGCCTCAAATGGTTCCATCTGTATTCAGGAATGAAAACTGTTATTATAATAAAACACAACCAATGAAATATATTGGTCCCAACATCCCTGATAATCCATCAAAAAAGCACATAGCATATCCTCCAAAGTCTGAATTTTTCATTCTAACTTCCCATCTGATTGAGGATGAAATGCTGAAATAAGATTTATGTCAGTAGCCAACTATATCTGAAGGCCTTTCCAAAAGTTATAAGTAAACCTGGGATCACAATCAGATACAATGGAGAGGGGAACTCCATGTAACTTGACTATCTTTTTAATATACAAATGAGAAAGTTGATCTAGAGAAAAAGTATCTCGTATAGAAAGGAAATGAGAAGATTGAGTCAAGCGATCAACAATAATCTAGATTGCATTATTACCTCGAGGTGTCTTCTAAAATCCCATAACTAAGTCCATGGATATATTCTCCCATTTCCACTCTGGCATGGGTAAAGGATGAAGAATCTCTTTCGGTAACTGCCACTCTACTTTAACCCATTGACATGTCAAACACTTCATTGTAAAATTAGCAATATCTCTTTTCATTCCATCCCACCATTAATACTATCGAAGATCTCTATACATCTTAGTAATGCCAGGATGAACTGAAAACGAAGAACTATGAGCTTCACATAACTACTCTCTCTTCAATTGTGAATCACAAGGCACACACAATCACTTCCCAAATCACAAAACACAATCATTATCAATGATGAATTCACAAAACTTACCATTCTGAACCAGCTCTACCTTTTTCTGCAACTCACTGTCTTGTTTATGTGCTTGCTTAATTCTGTCTGACAGAGAAGATTTCACTGATACATGAAACAAAATAAAATAACATCCTGTACCAAAAACATCAATGCCAAATTTCATCAAATACTTAAACAAAGGATCACGTTCAAACGTAACATTGTTAATGAAGCATTAATTTTTTTGACTCAAAGCATCAACCAATTTATTTTTTTCACGGATTGTAATGAATTGTTCAATCATAATCCTTGTTTAATTCCAGCCATCTCCTCTGTCTCATGTTCAATTATTTCTAAGTGAATATATTCTTTAAAATTTTATGATTGGTATATATTTCAGACTTTAATCCATTCAAATGATGCCTCCAAATTTTTAAAGCGAAAACAACAATAGCTAATTCCAAATCATGTGTAGGGTAATTTACCTCATGATTTTTCAACTGACGTGAAGCATAAGAAATTACCTGATCATTCTGCATTAGGACGCAACCAATTCCTTTCAATGAAGCATCACTGTAGATAACAAACTCACCATTCCTTGAAGATAGTTCCAAAACTGGAGCATTCCCAAATCTTCTTTTCAACTCCTTGAAGCAATCATCACATTCTTTTGTCGAGATAAACATAACACACTTCCAAGTTAGCTTAGTCATTGGACTAGATAACCGTGAAATTGTTTTAAAATATCATTGGTAAAATCCTTTCAAACCATGAAAACTATGAATCTCGGTTACATTTGTAGGTCTTGGCCATTCCTCAACAACCTTTTTTTGCAGGATCAATAGTTATCCCATATTTAGAAACAATGTGGACAAGGAAATAAATTTTTTTCAACCAAAACTCACACATGGTGAATTTCCATTACAATTGTTTTTCTTTTTACGGTTTGAAAAATAACCCTTAAATGTCATCCATGATCCTATTTACTTTTATAAAAAACCAAAATATCATCAATGAAAACAACCACAAACTTATCCAATAACTCATGGAAAATTCTATTCATAAGTTCCATGAATACAGAAGGTGCATTGGTTATCCCAAAAGACATAACTACAAATTCATAATGGCCATATATTGTACAAAAAGTGGTCTTCGGAACATATGATTCCTTTAGCTTCAACTGATGGTAGCCCGATCTCGAGTCAATCATTGAAAAATAATATGCACCCTAGAGTTGATCAAACAAATCATCGATAGGAGTAAAAGGTTATTTGTTCTTAATAGTGATGTTATTCAAGGCTCTATAATCAATTCAAGTCTCATTGAACCATCTTTATTTTAAACAAAAAAGACTGGAGCACCCCGTGGTGATGTGCTAGGTTGAATGAATCCTTTCTCTAATAAATCTCACAATTTCTCCTTCAAATCTAAAAGTTTAATTTGAGCCATTCGATAAGGTGGTTTTGAAATTGTATTAGAATCAGAAAGAAAATCAACAGAAAATACAACCTCCCAATCTGGTATTATTCCAGGAAACTCATCAGGAAAAACATTAGGATACCCATTTACCACTGGCACATCATTAATCTAAATGGTTCCTTTGTTTTCAACAATATGTGCAAGGTAACATTCATTTCCATCTTTTACAAGTTTCCCAGCCTCATTACATGTTTTCAACATTAAGGGTTCATTCTTTTATACAAACTGAAATTCTTTCTGAAAATATACTTCTTTATCTCTATAGTCAATCTTACCATGGTAACAGAGAACCAATCCATAACCAGAATAACATCAAACTCTACTAGAGGTAAAACAATAAGGATTTCAAGTAGGTTCTTTCCACGGATAAGGATAGAAAGATTCCTATAAATTCTATTTGCCTCAACATTTCCCCCATGTGTTTTTACCAGAGGTTCATGAGTCATTTTTTGAGATGGTATTGCCAATATAAAAGAAACTTTTTCATAGATGATAGAATGTGTTGACCCTGAATCAAACAACACACTCACATAATCTGAAAAAACAAACAAAGTACCTGATACCACTTCATTTGATGGCCTAACCTCTGTTGAAGTAGTTACAAAGGATTTTACCACCCCATTCTGCTTGTAGGCTGACTGGTTCCCATAATTTGAGCTGTTTTCTGAACACTCGTTTTCATAATGACCCATATCATTGCACTTGAAACATTTTACTAATTGTAAATCAAATTTGGTCTTACCATCACCCTGATCTATTCTAGTGCAATCATGAGCCTTATGTCCCATATTACCACATCGGTATCACTTTCTAGAATTCAAAATACATTCCCCAACATGATTTTTAACACATTTATCACATACTGGAAAATTAGTTTCCTTACCATCAGACCTCTTTGAAGGATTCTTCCTTTCTCATGCCACCTTGGTCTCTTATTTTGTTGGTTGTCATAGAACACTTGATAATAAACAATCTCCATTTCCACCTTCTCAGCACATCAAACAAGCTTTTCATAACCTTTGAACACACTAGAATCCAATGCCCTTCTATATTTTAGCTTTATTCCTGAGTAAAAATGATTTATTTTACTATCAAGGTTTTGGATAAATTTTGGAGCATACCTTGACAATCGAGTGAAACTTTTTCATAAGCAGCCACTGAGTCGTCCTCTTGCCTCAATTCCAAGAATTGTTTTCAATCCTAAGTCGAATAGCGTTAGGAAAATATTTCTCAAAGAACATACATTTCAATTCATCCCAGTCAAGAGCATCAATCTCATAAGCGTCCCTGATATTTTTAACCATCGACCACCACTAATCTTTTTCACCCTCCAAACGATAAACAATAAGACTAACATTTTGACTATATAAACACCCCATGACATCCAAAATATTCTCCAATTCTTTAATCCACCCTTCAGCTAACACAGGGTCAGATGATCATCTGAATGATGGGGGATGTTGCCTCATGAAATGTTCCACCTCTTACATGTTCCTCTGTGGTTGATCTAGATTATCTTGTGCATGGATACCACCACCATTTGTCGCTTGAGTCAACTGCGCCATTACTGCAACAAACTATTCAGTTCTAATTCTGAACATCTCAGGATGTTGATTCGGAAGGTCATTTCATTCGGTATGCCTTCCTAGAAATGCATCCCTATTTCCTCTGCGGAAAACCATTCGGAACAAACATGTCTTAGATGAAGAAACATGGTAATCTTCAAATGATATATCATTTCAATTTTACCATAATTTTTTTAGATACTAATTTAATATTATTATAACTCCTAAAGCTATCTAAACCGACCATTGATACCAACTATAAGGCCCCAACATCAATCATTACTTAATCTCGAGATATTTCAAGAGTACACATTGAGGATCTTTCCAGGATTAGAGTTTTAGATAATTATATCATATATCATGAATTAAATTACCCATTTAAACAAGGTGGTTACATCAAAGAGAGTATTCATTTTTTTTCAATCAATGGAAAAATATTTAAAATAAAACATGGTTTCTCTCTTGACACTTCCTCAACACTATCATCACATCATGTACCTTTCCCTGGACCTAGGAAAAACATTTCAAAAACTTGGGATGAGTATAAAAAGCGCAGTAATGAATATAAAAATATGGAAAGAAAACCTTAGTCCATGTATACACAAGAATCAATGAAATCATACTTTACTCATAATACATAAGCACTTTCACATACCTCATGAAATCATAAGATTCATAAATAACTCATAGAAATCATAATACATAAATGTAACTTGGTGAATTCATAACATTCTTACGTAGGGAGTAACCCACATGGTTATGTTTGGAATACCCATCATAGTATATTCACTAACTCACTTCAGAGAAACCATATCATTTAACCCCTTTGTGTTACCCCATGCATTGGAGAGCAATATCAGGCTCACCTTCCCTTAGATTATCATGGAACCACCCGTCTTCATAAACATTTCCCAAGGACCATTACATAATCATATCACATAAAACATGCATAAAGGAAACATAACATTTCCACATTTCAATCACAAGATATCAATACAACACATTGATATAATAAAAAAATTATCAAAACCATTTTCAATACCAAAATAAAAGAAAACTAAAACATGGTATTTACTTTTTATTTAAAAAAAATTTATGGCTTGTAGAGGAATCTAAAACTCAAATAATCGTCACGGCAGCATAGAAGATGCTGTCGTCGCATACGTATGACAAAAACATTCTATTTTTTCATTTAGAAAACCGCTTCATATAAAAAATATTCCTTTTGAATAAAAGTAAAATTCAAAGGGGTTTATACACCGTATAAAATAAAGTTGTGTATTAAACAAAATATACCTCAATGAAAAGAGATTAAGACGAAGTCCCTTACCACGTGTACGACATGACTCGATCGTTCATTAATCTCATGAATAATAAAATAGATTTAATTTTTAATTGATTAAGAACCTTTTTCAAGTTCATTATTTCTATTATATTACTTATTAATATATTATGAACATTATGTAACTATTTAAGTTAATAATGGTCGTTTTGTTGATTGTTGGTACATGAGCCAAAAATGGATATCTTATAATTACATGTTTTCATGTGGTCAAAGGATCATTATATCCAGATTTATATTCATGATGTAGATAAAATATATATCATATATATCTAGTATATTCACACATTTTTAATATTACATACCATTTAGAGGTAAGAAATTAAATGCACCGTTCATGGAGACGGTAAGCCGTACATACGCATGAACTCTACTTCCATTTATATTTCATATTTAATGGAATTAAAACATAATGATACATAATAGTATTATAATTACATTATGGTATCATATATAATATCAATAAATCTATCCTTTATATGTACCACATATGGTCGGAATGATTCAAATCACTTTGAGGGGGGCGGTAGTCTGCACTTCCAAAAATGAAATTATCGCGTTTATCCATAATGGAAACCATATTGGTATTCCATAAATGAAAAATACATAAGCATAAGGAAAACATAATCATATTATATATCATATATAAATATAGTGATATCTTAATGTCCACCTTTAAATGAGTTAAAACAATATTGAACAATCATCGTTTCATGAGGTGGTAATACGCCATCCATAGAAACAGTATGTTCTTTAACCATTAGATGAAGGTGTGTGTAAGTGCAGCTTGAATCCTATTTATAAAAACATCCTAGTATATTTAAGATAATGGTTTTGTTAAAAAAAAATTAAAAGAGTTTAGGGGGTTGGAGATGCAAAATAATACAAAATAACATTAGAGAAGACTTTACCTTTAAATCGAGTAACTCCTCTTGGTTTGAACCAAAAAGGTTTCTTGAAGAGGATTATGCCTAAGGTAAGACTTCTATGATGAAGAGAGGGATGTGGAGAGATAAAATGATCTGAGTTTGGCTGAGCCAATGGCTTGAGAGGTGTGGGTAATGTGGCAGAGTTCAGGGCCTTTTATAAGATGGGGGAGGGGCACTCTAGGAAAGTCAAGAAATTTTACTTTATTTTTAAAAGTGTTTCGGATTTTAAAGGTCCCACATTGATATATTTCGAGGATAAGGTGATAAGGGTTCGAATTATACTCATACAATAGGTTTTTGACAAGTGTAAGACTTAGATTTTACATTATCTTTTCATTTTATTTAAATCGTTCATTAATGAGGTAATCGCTGCATCATCATGGTGTCATAAATAAATTAATTTATTTAAATTTATAAAAATTATTAAGAAAATACTATGATGTAGGAATTTTTTTTATATTTCTAAAGAAAATTTATATTCTAAGAGATCATTTACACAATCAAAAAGAAATTGTTTTACATAGGGGTTACATACTTTTGTGATATTCTCGTTTCATTAAAATGAAATGATAAAGTATCGCTATCACCCAAGAGTGATTCCATGGGGTCCCAAAGATTGTCACAAGGCATCCCCAGGTCTGCCATGACACAACTAGTAGCATTAAGACACATGATGGGGTCATTTTTTATTATTATTATATTATTTTATTACCCTTACTTACCTGATTACTAATTATTCACGATTATTAAAGATAATTACCATCGTTACTATTCATAATGTCCAAAAACAAAAGAGTCGTAACTACATAATTTGGACATTCTGATTCCAAATATGGAATCCATTTTACCAAATTATAAACACAAAAATTTCAAAAATTAATTTAAAAATAATTCTCGTTGTCAAAACATATAGAGGGTTTCTTTGAAACAATATCTTTGAAACGTTTCATACTTGTTTATGCCCAATTCCAATGTGAAACTAATTCTAATGACCACAATTGGATTAAATGGTAAAAATATATTCTAATTAAATTTTAAAACCAATTATAATGATAATAAAACCATATAATTAAATTAGATTAAAAAGCAGTTTTGAAGTAAAATGAAGTATTTTTCACTATTCATTAAAAAATGAACATTGTCAGAAAAATATCAAAACCTTATTCAAAGTAATTTTCAATGACCCAATTCTAAAGAATAAGTTTATTTAGACAAATAAGGTTTATAAAATTGTCAATATATAGATTTAAAAATGGTTCTCCATCAAAAGGCGGTAAACCAATCTTTTAAAAAATATTGGTGTATTATATGCTTAAGATTAGATTAATTCTCATTTTAAGCCTCTAAAACACTATCTAATTCATAAATAGACATAGATAAGAAAATATATTATTCATTACTTACTTGGTATGTTACATATACAATTGAAAAAGATGTCCTAGGGACAATGTATCTTTAATAGGATGAAAATGAACAAATTTAGTCAATCGATCAACAATAACCTAGATTTCATTGTTTCCATGATAGGTTTTTGGTATCCCACTGTGATAATCATGGAAATATTTTCACATTTATACTACAGTAAAAGGAATGGCTGGAGGATCCCATTCGGTAACAGTTTTTCTACTTTAAACTGTTGAAAAGTCAAACTGTTCATAGTGTAGTAAGCAATATATCTGTTCATTCCATTCCACCAGTAATATTTCCAAAGATCTCTGTACATATTAATACATCCAGGAATAACTAAAACATGGAACTATGAGTATAAGATAACAACTCTATCTTAATAACTGAATCACAATGGACACATAATCACTTTCCAAGCATCAAAATACAATCTTTATCAATATTAAATTAAGGTAACTTACCATTCTGAATGAATTCTAGATTTTTTTCAAACTCAATGAATTCCTCCTAAATTTGAATTTTTTTGTTTGACTGAGATTATTTTACTGCCACCTGATACAAACAATAGGAATTCCCTACACCAACTACTTCCAATGAAAAATTAATCAAAACAGAACCCAGATGATCTTATTCCAAATGTAGCATGGTTAATGTAGCATTACTATTTTGACCCATATCATTAGACACATTATTTTCAATTCATAGAAAATAATGAATAAGGAAATAATAATACATTATTAAATATATCCATATCCTTTATCCCATGATTAATTATTTTTGATTAAATATATACAGCATGCATCTGAGATCAGTATATATTTCACACATTACGCCATACAAATGATGACTCCTTGTTTTTATTTCAAAACAACAATTGATAATTATAAATCACATACGTGGTAATTTAAATAATGTGGTTTCAACTGAAATGATACATAAGAAATTACCTAATAATTCGGTATTAGGTCACAACCAAGTCCTATCAACGATGCATCACTATAGATATCAAATTTAGTATTCCTTGAAGACATGTCCAAAACAGGATCATTTACAAATCATTATTTAATTTTTTGAAAACAATCATCACATTCATTTTTCAAAATGGACATATCCCCATTACCTGTTAGCTTAGTTAGTGGACTAGATATCCAAGAATTGTTTTCCCCACACATTCGGTAATAAACCTCTATTCCAATAAAACTACAAATTTATGTGATATTGGTTGGTCTTGGCCACTCTTCAACAAATTATGTTTTATAATGGTCAATAATTGTACCATATTATGAAATAATATGTAAAAGGAATGAAATTTGTTTCCACCGAACATCACTCTTACATAACATTCAATATATTTTCTTTTCTTTTATGGTTTGCAAAATAATACATATGTGACACTAATATTCCTCCGAACATTTATAATATACAAAAATATCATCTACAAACCCAACATTAAAATCATCTATAAACTGATGAAAGACTCCATTCATGATATTCATAAATATATTTTGTGCATTAGATAACCCAAATGGCATAAATACAAACTCATAATGTTAATATTTTGTTCATAATGTTGCCTTTATAATGGCATCCTCCTTCACCTTCACATGATGGTACCCGGACCACAAATAAATCATCAAAATATACTATGCTCCCAGGGGATGATCAAAAAAATCGTTGATATGATGAAACCAATAAATTTTCATAATAGTGATGTTGTTCAAGGCTCTATAATCAATACATAGTATTATAGAACCATTTTCCTTTTTCAGAAATAAAACTGGAGAACCCCATGTTGAATTACTTGGTGGAATGAAACATTTTTCATGTAATTACTAAAAATATAATTATTATTTACACTAGTTCTACTTGATCAATTCGATAAGGGGTTTATAAATAGGTTTAGAATCATGAACTAAATCAATAGTTACTTCAACCACCTAATTTGGAATAATATAGTCAATTAATTAGGAAAAACATTTATGAACTCATTCACTATTGGAATGTCACCAATCAAAAAAGTTTTATATCTTTACAACAACAAGGGATATATAAATTTCACTATTATCTTTAATCAATCATTTATATTCTTGATATGTTTTCAAAGTTGTGAAATAATTGAATAAATACTTATTTTCTTTACTATCTATTATATAATGATAAACTGAAAGCACATCCATACCCCAAAATATATCAACTTCCACTATGGAAATCTCCACTAGATTTGCAGTAACGACTATAATACTAATTATAATATAAAGATTCCTATAAATCATGGATGCTTCAATAGTTCCACCAGGATTTTTTATCTTTTGTTTTAGATCACTTTCATGAGTTTCATTTCCCAATTTACTTTTAAAGATCTCAGAAATAATAGAATGTGATGATGTAGAGTCCAATAGAGTAATGGTATATTTTTTTAAAAAAAATATGTAACATACCTTTAAATACATTATTTGATTTCCCCATGTCAACCAAAGTAGTAGAAAAAAAATTTCCATTCCCATAGGCTTGTGATATTGCCACTTTTGTCCCTAGTTAATCAAAATTGGACACACATTGGAATTATTTCCTAAATCATTATAACTAAAACGTCTTAAATTTACCTTACATTTCCTTCCTGATCATCCTAATTCTAGTTATGAGAAATTAGTCCAATATTACTACATCAAAAGCAATTCTGGAACTTTGAGAGGCATTATCCCAGATTCTTTTTAACACACTTATCAAATGTTGGAAATTTATTTTTTTACCTCAGGGCTTCTTTGATGAATTCATTCCCATTGCAAGCCAACTAGATTTATTCTTTTGTTTTCTATCATGTACCACATGAAAATTAGAAAAACCAATTTCTACTTTCTCAAAAAAACATACAATTTTCTCATAGCATTTTAACACATTAGATTGAAACACTCTTCGATATTTCAAGTGCAATCATATATAGAACCAATTTATCTTACTATTAATATCCTGGATAAAATTTGAGACGTACCTTGAAAAACAGGTTACATTTTCTTCATACGTAGCCACATAATCTTCTTTCTTTAGCCTCTATTCCAGAAATTTCTTTTCTATCCTAAGTCGAACAACCATATGAAAATATTTCTCAAGGAATTTATTCTAAAAACAATTCCATTACATGTCATCTATCTATTCACTTACTCTGATATTTTTAATCAATGACAACCACTGATTGACTTCACCTTCAAAACAATAAATAGAATGACTAACCATTTTATTATCTCAACACCCCATTATATTAAAAATCATTTCCAATGAATTAATCAACCCATTATCATGCATAAGGTTAGTTGATCCTCTAAACGATGGTGGATTTTGTCTCATAGAATGATCTACAATAGACATATCCTTCTTCAGTTAGTTTGGTTTATCATGGTCATGGACACAACCACCATTTATTGTCTAAGCCAATTGATCTATCACTACAAAAAAATGTTCAATTGCAATTATGAATATCTCATGATGTTGATTTGGAAGGATATTTTCCTTTATAGGACTTCTTAGAATAACTTCACTATTTCCTCAACAGAAAACCATTCTTAACAAACATATCATAGAGGAAGAATCTTGGAAATATTAAAAAGTTATACCATTTTTAACGTAATGTAATATTTTTATAGATATTCTACTAAAAATATTGTAACTCCTAAATTTATCGAAACCATCATTTGATAACATCTATAATGACCCAAACATAAAAAAAGTAATTAATATTGTGAGAAGCCATTAAGTTAACATTCATTTCGATCGAGGTTCATTTTAAGTTTAGTGATTTAAATAATTAGGAAATAACACATACTAAAGAAGTGAATTATTACAATTTGACACTTCTACTTATTATCCATTTTTTCCTAAAAAATTATCTATTTAAAAATAATCATTGTATCATTTCATTTTTTAACATCACAACCACTCCATGATCAAATATTTGACTATATTCTTCCTTAATTCATGTGAAAAACATTTCAAAACATGGACTGGCATAAAATGATTAGTAATGGATACACATAGAAGAAAAAATGTTATCCTTGGAAAAAACTGAAATTCATGAATACATTTTCATAAATTAATAAAAATCACCTTTAACATGTAGTAAATATACTTCAATGAATATAAACTAATTTTTACCCTTTCTGTAACCAAAATATTTCCATATAGCCCATAGAAAGCAACATATAACATATATAGGTTACATGGGACATAAAAATACTTAAATAGAATAACCATACTATTGACTTCTACACATATGTCTAAATTAAATTCCCATACGTCCAAATTACAAAACCCATTCAATTGAGGTTATAACATAACTTCCCTTCCTTAGTTTATCACGGAACCAACCATATTTGATTCATCAAAAAACCACCTATATTTGGTTAATAAAGGAAAACCCCATATATGGATTATCACATTAACACCCATATTTACTTTATCACATAACCACATGTCAAATGTCCACATATCATTATATAATCATAAAAAGTAAAATATTTAAATTTTCAGCATTTCAATCATAAAATTTTAATCGAAATCACAAGAAATCATTTCATGATACTAAAATAGTAAATCCATCTTCAAACAAATTTTCATTACCAAAACACTCAAAAGGTAATAAGGAATGTTTGTTCCTTTTAAAAACATTATGGCTTATAGAGGAAGATAAATATAAAATAATGGTTACAATGACATATGAGATGTTGTTTCCCCATATGTAAAAAACATTAATTTTTATTATTTAGTAAAACAATTCATAGAAAAAAATTCCCATTGAATGAAATTAAAAGAATAAGTTGTTTATTATACACCACATAAAACAATGTGGTGTATAAAATCAAAATACGCATCAGTGAAATGAGATTGAGATAAAGCCTCTTACCTTGTGTCAAACACACCACGTACAATCATTATTTTCTTAAATAATAATATTAGGTTTGTTTATAATTTCTTGATAACCTGCTTCATGTTTAATATTCCTCTTATATAAATAATTCCCATGTTATAAAAATTATGTAATTATATAAGTTTATATCAGTTTTTTTTGTTAAAATTAGGTACATGACTCTAAAATGGACTTGTTTTGATGTAAATTGTCCATGTGATCAAAGCCCATCATCTCCAAAATATTATTCATGAATGAAATATCATATATATATATTGTATATAAGATTTTGTAATATCCATAATATTTGGAGGAATTAAATGAAATTCATTGTTCATGGATATGGTAGGCCAAACTTACGCAGGAACCCTACATTCATTTAATTTTCATATTAAAAGAATAATAATAAAATAATATAAGTATATATTATAATACCACTGTTATATTTCTGTCATTTATGTCTCATCAATTTATTAAATAAATCATTTGTATGTTCCATTTATAGTATGAACGAGTCATATCACTTTGATGGGGCAATATTCCACACGTCCTCGAATGGAATTATCGTATTCACTAATCTTGGAAATCATAATGGTATATTGTAAACTGAAATTATAGAAAAATAGAGAAAATTAAATATAATATATATCAAATTTAAATATAGTTATTTGATAATTTTCACTATTATAGGTTGTAGGATAAAATTTAACAGTCGTCACTTCATGAGGTAGTTGGTCCTTGTACAAAGAAACAATATATTCATATCCATTATATGTAGATGTGTGTATGTGTGGTTTTAATAATTCTCATAAAAACATCATATTATACATATAGTAATGATTTTTCTGTAATAATTGAATATGATTTTCTTATAAAGTGACAATGAAAATAAATAAAATGAACTATAGAGAAGTCATTACCTCTAAATTGGGTATCTTGTTTGGATTTGAGCCAAATGGTATACATGAATGGCCTTCTCTCAAAGGTAAGGATTTTAGGAGTAAGGGAGGGATGTTGGAAGATAATTTGAACAAAGGCTGGACGAGAAATTATTCTTGAGAGGTGTGAGTATGTGGGTAGATGTGGTGGCCTTTTATAAGAGGGAAGAGGGGCACTTTAGAAAAGTTATGAAATATTGTTGGATTATAAATTGATTTTCAAATTATAATAGATCCAATGTTATACATTTACATGATAATATTAGGATGGTTATAAATCATATTAAAATATTTTTTAGACATGTTTATATCTGAAATGTAACCTTATCTTTTGGCATCAATCCTTAGTTTAAAACATCAACTCTTACCATGTCTTGTTGTATTTTCATAATATAGGGTTACTATAGATACTATAAAATGCCAAGAGTAACATAAGGAGATCATTAATGACCTTTTTTAAATTATATAATAATTTTTTATGAATCATGGATTTTTAGAAATATTATATCATTTAATAAAATATTTTTTTCCTTCTAAAAACTCATTTATATCAATTTGACACTATTTAGTAATTGATTTTTTTAAATGACAAAATATTTATTCAACCAAAATAAGAATTATATCCAATATAATATGTAATAATCATCCAAAAAATTAATTTATAGCATTGACATATTAAAATTAATTTTTTTTTATTTATAATATCATTTATTTGAATCCTTTATTACCATCATATGCCCAACTTCATTTTTTTATTATAAACCAGATACACTTTTAAGGATGAAGTGAGAAACCCCAATAAAACACATTGTTGTTAATGGAAAATTTGTGCCAATTGAAATTTTTATCCTTAAGAAGTTCCCATAACAAATATTATATAGATGTTTCTGGAACATCGTTTATGAGGTCTTCAAATCGACGCACTTTTCTATCCCAAGCTAGCAAGTATTCCTCATCATTGATTTTCCCTTCATTGTGGCCTTTTACTAGGATGTAATTTTTCTTGTCAATCCAGTCCTTGTATTCTCTATTGGTGTCCACCCGAACAGTCCTATCCTTTTTTATCAAACTTTTTTGTTGAAGAACTGGTTACAAGAGATTCCTCCTCCATTTCTTCTCCGAAATGCAGTAGTAGATCAACATGTTTCTCATCATCCGTTCATGAAATCTTAAGTACAATAATGATGGGATCTGCCCTATCAAATGGAGCTACCACATCCCCTGCTCGCACTACATTTCCCTTAATGTTGAGAACCCTTTCTTTCACATGGTCCTTCAATTTCTGGGCAGATCAGGTCTCCATTAGTTAAGATAGGTAAGAATAATCCATACTCCATTTCTTACCACCACGTCAGTAGTTCCTCCTCCTCAGACTACAAGTGTCACTCCCAAAGAACATGGGATCACTGTCTCCTGATAACTGGATAGAAGAGTCATCACTAGGTTCCTTCTCCGGTATATCATTCTCCTCATTGAGAAGTTTTCTCCGATCAGCCTCTTGGATGTGCTCGACATCCTCCAAACTCTCAAAATGGTTGCATAACATAATAGTTGGAACCACATTCCTCGAGTATGAAATGTTAACTATATATGGACCAACCAAAGGACCCTCCAATCCTTTGTTCTCAAGTCCTTCAAAGAAAACATCAATATATAATGATGCATGGGGGACCTATAGACCTTCCTCATATCCCATTCGAGCTTCCCTAGCTGAGTTATAGCCAACTACAGGGTCCCTGACAACAGCAGCAGCAAGATGATTCAAATCAGATTCCACTGGACCCATTTGCACAATTAGAGTGGCTAAACCTAAGTCTCTCTTCAAATGATTGACAATATTTGATACCAGGGGATTTCCCTATGATTCCACCCAATGAACATCCTTTGTTAGAATTGCGACAGAGTCTGCAAGTCATTTACTTGATGATCCATATACATTATCCAATGGAAAATTATTTCTCGCTCCTCCTTGGTTATCCACCTCAACAAAGTGACCTGAAAATTCAGCAACTGATATAGGATTTCCACCACCCCCATGGTCTTTACAAGAGTACCATCGTCTAATACAGCCCGAGAGACCCCCCGTCGACTGGTTCTGGAAACTGGAAACATCGGTACCGAGACGGAGGCACGATGAATAGAAGATGACCCAAGATTCATAAATGACCTATTGATACCATCAAAGCTCACCTTCAATCTCTATGCCAATGGTTTCCAACTAGTCCTTGGATACATCAACTTTGATGCAGATTTGAGGGAAAATTAGGTGGATTACGACATTCATCCGCTATTTCATTCAAAGGAACCGTCACAAGATATTTCTAATCAATCGTAGAATCACTAGATTCTGGAACGGGAGGGGGAGTCTGGGGAGAGAAATCGAAATCGCCGAGCCAGGAGGGTCTCTTCCCAAGTGGAAATAAAATGACCACCGAAAGAGAAGAAATCGTATACATGAGAAATCTCGCAGAGCACTAGCCTAGGCATAGATGGGGTATTCTTCCGACGAGAAGTGAATCAGGTGGTGTCTCGAATCCAGGAGTCAAACAATATTCTAGTCCTGGAGCTTCCACTAGTTGGTGATGAACCTGTCGAAAGTGTCAGCTGTGGTTCGTATCTTACCGAAACGAGTGACCATCGAATGATTCATCAAACCAGAGACATTAGTGAACTCAATAGGAGATATCAAAGCCATTAGAACACCATCAATGATCGAGTGGACTTTAGGGATGATGAGAATGGAGGGGGAAAAGGAAGCATGGAGGGATCTGTTAACGGCATGAAAGATAAGGGACGAGGGGGCACTGGAGGAGGGAGAAGACACTCCCCCCCCCACCGGCCAGGGGTGGCTGAGGAGGGGATGCGTCAGAGCAGGCATAACCTAGGTAATCAGAGGACAAAGAAGCGAGATCCCTTTTTGAATCCTAAATTAATATGGTAATTACTGCTTCATCATTATGTCCAAAATGAATTTATTTAATTAATTTGTAAAAATTATAAATAATATAAAATGGTGTAGAATGTATTATTATCTTTATAATGATGATTTATATTTAAGGAGATCTATTATATAACCCTATATTAATATTTTTTTTATTAAATTATAAATATTGAAGTTATATTTCCCTTTTATCAAATTAATCATTAGCAAATATCATTTCAACTCCCAAGTTTCTCAAAAATGACCAATGATCGGCATAAGGATTCTCATGTCCATAAATACCCATCCAATAGGATTAAGACAGATTTTAGGGTAGTTTAATATTATTATAATATTATTTTTTACATTTACTTACCTGATTTCCCCTTTAACATTGCTAAATAAAAATAATTACTGAAGTTACTATTCATAATATCCAAAATTAAAATCTTATTATTTAAAAAATTTAGATATTTTGATTTGAAATATGGAATCCATTTTACAAAGATTCAAGAGACCTGAATTTTAGTAACTAATTTAAAATTAATTCTCAATGTCAAGACCAGAAGGTCTGTTTTTAAGAAGTAAAATCAATCAAAAGAATGAAATGTGTTAATGTGCAGTTTCAACGTGAAATTACATCCGATGACAACAACTGGATTAAATGGTAAAAAATTACACAATTACACATTAAAAATAATTTAAATTAAAACATAACTATATAAATACATTAAATTAAAAGGCTATTTGGAATTAAAATGTAGTATTTTTCAGTATTCATTCAAATAAGAATTTCATCAGAAAAATAAAAAAAATTCAACCAAAGTAAATGTTGATGTTCTTATTCTAATGAAGAAACATAGGTTTTAAAACATAATATAAACAATTGATAAAAACATGATTTAAAAAGTTTTCTCTATCAAAATAAATGGGTTGTTACATTGTTTATCAAGACATGATCACAAGTAATGTATCACATATCATTAGATGTACATTGTGATACATGGGATGTTGTGGAATTGGAGAATGGAGAATGTTTATATATTGTAGTTTTCATTTTACTCATTGAGTTTTTTCCTACAGTTCTTAACATTGGTATTATAGTATTCTAATGGGGTTTTTAGTCTTATTTATATTTTTAAAATGAAATGATGAGTTGTTATTGTTTTCATCATGTATAATATAGTGGTTGGTTGGTTATGAATTTATTTTTAGTAGATTTATTCTCAAATGGAAAATATTCCCCCATATGTATTTATTCACTTCTTTATTTCATTCCAGATTTTGGCATATTGTCGATGTCTCTTAAGGCCAAGTAATTTTCCTCCTCTTTTTCAAGACATTGAGAATAAGAAAGAAGTTATATTATTCACCCATATTTAATGTATAATACATAAAAACTTTTGAATATTATCATGATATATTATGTTATCGGTCTTATAAAATAGTGTTATTAGAAAAATGTATTGTGTTTACCATGAGTTTTTTGGATAGTAGATGAATCATCATAATATCATCACTTTCACTGGGACATTATCATTTGTGGATTAAAGTGAAGTAAAATGCATTATTTGTGGAATGTTTTGTATTATATATAGATTTAGTTTTAAGGAAAAATAATGAGTGCTTCTTTTAGGGTATAATAAGATTCTATATGTGTTCCTCCTATTCCGTATCATGGGATAAAATATTTTCCCTAATCATGTAATCCTTTAAGGTTATATTTAGTTGGAGGTGGATGTGAAATTTATTTTAATATTTATAATTATTACATATATATGTGAGAATATTATTATATTGAAGAATATTCCCCTATATTATATATATTTTTTCAATGAGTGTATCCTAGATGTGAATTTGTTTTTAGAAGTGAATAATGGATATATGTGGCTTTCTATATTAAAAAATGACAATAGTTGATGCATATTAGAGTTGAAAAATTTTATTGTGGGATTTTTGAAGTGTCATTAACATTTTGAGACACATGTTTGATTTATTTACAATATTTACATGTATAAAAACAAGTATTTTAGTATTATATAAGATTTATAAGAGTTATAGGGGGAAAATTAAAATTGTATACCATTATATAATAAAATATTACAGTTAACTAATAGTTTATCATTTATAATGTATACAATTTTTTTCCATCCCAAAATGTCTGATATATCATTATTTTTACATAATTTATAGTCTTTCCCATATATACTGTGGTTGTGTATTGAATACAGATACAACAATTCCAAATCAAAACTCCCAATATATCTTCATCCATTACGTGTAATGGAAAAACCTCTCTTGATCATTTGATGAATTATCTTCCACTAATGAAATTCCTAATGAAATATTACCAAATAGATCATTAATCATGCATAAATTCATGTGATTCATGAATTCTAAAATTCTCATCTCAATTTATGTGATCATTACAAATTTATATATATTGGAATAACTAATGACATATATAACATGTTTTGTTTCAATTAACAATTCATTCACCAAAATATCTTATATACTATGATCCCCATTTATGAACACCATGAGATCTACCATTGTTAATGATTTCATATCACTAGGTAGTCAAAAATAATATTTTTCATGTTAAATTGATGTGTATAAATTAGATATACTTTAATATTGTGTTTATATTATTTACATTTAAACATTATAAATGATACATATTATTAATTCTTGATTTAATATATGATAAAATATATTTTGGATATTATTAATATAAATAAGTAAGGATAGTATCACTTTATAAACATTTATTCTTGATATTTAACAATAAACCGGAAATAATATTCAATATTTATAAGGTCGATCTTGGTTTAAAAACCCTTTCTAAGAAACTCTTACACACACTGGTTCTAACAACTAGAAACCCTCAGCCTACAAGATCTGACATGAGATTAATGTTTTTTTGAGATGTATATTTAGTGTTTGGGATTTTAATGTGGTCATATATTGAAATTTTATTAATTATGAATTCACCCCTTTTAGTATAATCCTACAAGGGATGAAGTTAATGATGTATAAACATTATCATATGGTTTGAAACAGGAACCTTGGTTAATAAAACTACTGATGTATTTTTATATTATAATTTCAGGAGGTCTAGACTTCTAGTTATACTTACATAATTGAAAACACATATTTGTATCAATACATTTTATTCAGTTTCAAAACATTTTTTAGTACACAAAAACTATAAATTATAATCCAGAAAATAAGTTTCATTGACCATCACAAGCTGACAACACCATTATTCAAAAAATATATACATAATAAAACTACAACATAACTAATTATGATATGTATGAAATAATTCGTCCATGTATCCTCTCACAGATAGATAATTGTATTTTCTATAAAAAAACAAATCCTTTTTATTTTATAATTAATTTATGATAGTTTTAATTACTATATTGTATACCTCTTCTAGATTTTTAAAATATCCTACAACTATTATCAAATTATAGTGAAAAAATATGATTCCACCAAATGAAATACATGTTGGATATCACATATAACACATAAGAAATTTTATTCATTTTTTTGATCTGTTATGGTATTTAAGGACTCATTTTCATACATATATTAACACAATTTGAATTTGATTATTAATTTTTCTCAAAAAGTTTCTTCTTATAACATTTTATTAGCATATAAACATATTATTTACAAATAGTATAATTATACTCTTAAATATATATTTATATATTTTGATACCCTTAATGTAATCCAAATACCTTGATTAAATCGTATAGTGGTAATTATTTAACCATGAATTTAAAAACTATACAACATTAACACCATTTCCCATTATAAATATATCTTATAAATGTAACACTAAAATAATAATTTCATTTCTATAAACATTATTATAGGTACATGATTTACTTTATTTTTTAATGAAACTAAATTCAATTAATAATTCTTCACAATTAACATTCAATGGTCAGGATTCATGGGAAAACTTACTTATGGATATTTACATCTTTCATAACATTTTATATTTATTAACTGTTGTAAATAAATTTTCTTTATTATTAAAGTATTATTAAACTAATTTTATAATAATGAAACATTTTTTATCAAATTTATCAAATCTCATAATAACATGAAACTACTATGAAATTTATTAATTATAAATAATTTCAACATAACTAATGGGGATACTTGTATTTCATCATTAAATATATTATGTTCCGCTAAACCCGAAGAAACCAATCCTTGATTTAGGTAATTAATACACCTCCAAAATTCATATTGTTATAGATTAAGAATTTTTATGTAGTGGGTTTTACATCATCAAATTTTTTTTCTAGGGTTGAAAAAATATTTTCACATTTGGATGATATTTTATAAATCATAATCCCATTCTACTTAAAATATAAATTCATAAATTATACATATTTATTTAAAAGAAGATTATTATTCTCAATAAAAAATCTTTAAAATTATTTTCAAAAAAAATTAATATCCCCCTAAAACTATGACCCCTTTATTCAACCCATGAAGTACTTATGTTCAAGGAACATCTTCTATTGAATCGTATAGAGATTAACCCTATGAAGAAACATATTTATATGGAGTGTAAAATTCATAATGTTATATATATATATATCCTCTATTATTATTAGATGTTTTTAAAATATTATAAATATTATGTTTCCATATAAATATAAATTTTTTTGAAATGGGTTATATAGGTAACATCTATCGGATTTCGTCAGATATGAAATAATATTGTACTTTATGCCTCAATATATATGTTTTTCATGTGGAATATTCATTAAAAAATTTTAAATCCACCCATACACACATAACTACTATCTCAGGCTAAAAACAACAACATAACTCTAATCAAATATAAAAATTCCCAATTAGTTCCTATAAAAAACTATCCCTAGTACCATGGTAACCATATACAAATATGGTCCTAACATAGCCCGATGTTCATTACTGATCTCTACAAGTAGTTTACTAGAATGTAGAATCAAAAATCATTGATGTGGGAATTATTTTTTCACCCAACATATAAGAAGCCATAAATTAATGTCAATATGTCTAAAAAAGAAACTCCATTTGGAGTAAGGTACTAGAATTCAAAAAAGAATTAAATTCCAAATAATACAACACAAGAACCAAAATATAGGAAAAACATCCCATGTACCTCAGGACACAACTCACTATGTCCATGTTATAATAACTGGATCCTCCTCTATGATATCCTTTCCCCTTTCTGAACCCCTTGAGGGGATAGTCTACAATAATACAAAGGAACTAGTAGGGTATGGGATAAAAAACATAGTTGGGTCTCACCAAGGATTACATAATAGATTCTAATAATATATTGACCTAGTAACTATGTTGAAATTTTAAAAAAACATGTTTTTTATTTTAAAGAAGATTTAGAGAAACCATTCATTAAATATCAAATGATGAAAAATACATTAAGAAAGGTCTTTGCAATGATGAAATATTTATAAAATAGTGGATTAAATAATTTTTTTATATAAATCCATTTATATATATTACAAAGGCATCAAAATAAGTATAAGAATATTGGAATACATTTATATCTCATATATAAAGCATGTGACGAACATGGTCATATGCCAAATAGATGAAAAAGATCATTCCTATCGGACTCTTCACCGTCTAACCGATCATAGAAAAAATGTGTATACACACATCCCTCTGAAACATAGCAGTGGAAACTTTTCACCAACCCATCAGGGTTGTGAAATTTAGTATTTATGTTTTAGAACATTGTATTAGAGTAGAGTGTGTCAAAATAACTTGCAAACTACATATCAATTGTATTTGATCATATACAATAAATTATGGGAAATATATTTTCCGAATTCCTAAAATTCAATTAAACCCCATTGTATCATTTCAAATGATACATTTTTCATTTAAAAGAAAAACATGTTTGAATCGAAAATATTCATTTGGAAAAATATAAAACAACTAGGATTATATAAAAACATTTCAAGCCATTTTCACAAATATTAAATCAATTTAATTTGATTCTCATATTCTTGTCTTATTGATCAATGGTTTGGTGAAACTAGGATCAGAAATAAAATCACAAGATAACGTTCTTTCTACGTGTTAGTGGATTATCTAGGAATCATGTAATAAGGAAAAAATGAATGACATGTTTGTTCTGGGAGATCCTTGATTAGACGTAAAAAATAACTTTTTATTGATATACTTCATCAATATATGTAATGGAAGGTGGACCCTTCTCTTAGACAAGATCATGTATATACCAGTTCTGATTCTCTGGTTATCCTCAGCCTTTGGTTTTTAAAAGCCACAATCCAATGGCCATAAGTAGAACATGGATGGTTCATACATATCTATAAATTATGAATGGTGGAAGTGCTATCATGGATTCAGGGGGTCTTGTTATATTATACTTTATAGCTAATTCAAGCCTGGGTCATTCTATGATGGATAAAGCTTTGTCCCTTCTTTCCAGTCTTCAATTATGTAATCAGAGGACCATCATTTTATCGGTTTTTGAGACAAAATCAATCATTCTTTATAACCCCATCCATAATTCTATCACTACCCCTCTTCCATATGTTATATTATGAGAAAATGAAAATTCCATCTCAATGATTCAACATATGTTCTTCGCGTCTAGAGGTAGGGCACCAATGTTTTCAATCATCCTGCCTCCAGACCAATCATGGGTTGTTAACTCGTCTTCTCTTTTGACATACGATCCCTGTAGACCAAATGAGATAATCTGGTAATAGGTGATTCCCTTGGATTACACAATTTTAGGCGTCTAGAACATTTTTTGCCTTTTTTTACAGTTGGTTGATATAAAATGCTGATTGTCTTGTGTGTTTTGTCTTCTATGTACTCCTCTCTTTGAAATTTAATGTATTGGAATGAAATAAAATCAATTCAGAACAAATTCAATAAATTCCAAAATTTATTTCCATAATTATATAAAAAAAATAAATGATATTAGTTTCCATAAAATCTCTAATTTATAAAAAAAATCATAAATCAACTAATTTCTTTAAACACTCCCCAATTTAATGGAATTTTTGGGTTTATTCGAATTTTCAAGCCAAAACCATTTCAAATTTATAATATCATAAGAATTAGGGTTTATCAAATCAATTGAAATAAATTTTGAGTAATTGAAATTAAATAAATAATTTAAATTATTAAATTAATTCACAGTTAATCGATTTTAAAAAATGGGAGGAAACAGCATACACTTTTATTGAACATAAACACTCACAACAAAACATGACAATGAGAATAATAGTACATAAGACCTTTAAACTAGTACTGAAAATGAGATCCAACATCATGGAGCATATATCCACCTATTTCTAAATGATCCATTAAACTGAAAGGAGGATGAAAAAATGATCAGAAGAAAAATTGAGAGATTTCTTACATGGGAATCCTCATTATAATGGAAATGACGATCAAATGTCGAATGAAGGGATTTAGAAGGGTTGTAGGGAATAAAAATTTCTCGGGGGAAGGATTTGGATTGATAGAAATGAAACTAGATCACATGGGAAAATAGGATCTCAATCGTGCTAGAAATTTTAAAACTTTAGCCGTAGTATTACACGATGTATAATACCATTCCATGTTAAGGAATATTTATTTTTTAATCACCGGAAATCATATAACATTAATGAATAATCATTCATTTAGTGACTCACTACAGGAAGAATCACTTCATTCCTTGTATAATATCATAGTGTAAATCATTATTAAAAATAACCTTCTAATGGTATACACCAAAAAAAATTACAAGTCATGTAACCGAGTTACATGGCGTGTAACTATACTACAACCAGCAATGACTACCTATTAAATACTTCTTCACAAAAAATATATTAATTCATCAATACTGGTATCCTATCAATTGATTACCAACCCTATATAGTCAATGAAAAGGAAAATCCATGATAAGGTTAAATACTTAACTGTTAGATCGGTAATAGGATGTTACAACCTCTCCACCATGAAAACCTTATATTCCCCAAAAATCGTATAAAGATGATTCCATGAAAAAAATATGAGGGCACTAATCTCTCATCAGTACATCACATTCTGGAATCTCATTATTATTATTAGAACCCTAAATCCATATCACACAAACCAAATGAATCGTCCTCCCATGAGGAACCTTGGTCTCATAATCAATGATTTCAGCTGGCCTCTTTATCAATGATAAATTAGGTTCAATCTCAATATCACACCTACTCAAAATAGAAGATGCATTAGATAGATACACCCTCATCTAAAATATATGGATCACATTTTAAATCATCATCATCTATGGGGGAATTTCTAAATGGTACACAACCTTCCCCACCTATACGACAACCTCGAAAGGTCCCACAATAGGAGGGGCATGTTTCCCTTTCCCCACAAAGTCGTCAATGGACCAACAAGGGTAAAACATTCAAGAACATATGGTCACCAATTGAGAAATCCGAGGGTCTATAGTGATGATTAGCATATGTCTTAAATTTTCTATGTGTTATAAAAATTATGATGAATTTACTAAATAATTATTGTCATCCCTTGAAACATGCTTGGTCCTACTAAGGATCTTTCCCCAATATCTGACCAACACAACCACTGGTAAAAACTCTGACAATGAATGGCCTCAATAGGAGCCATTCCAATCATGGAATGGTAAATATTGTTATTAGAAAACTCAACCCACCCAAATGATCATCCCAAGCACATCCAAATTCAAGAACACAACATATAATCATATTATCTTGGATTAGTAGAGCTATCAATGTACTAACATCTGACTTTGGATGGTAGGTCATTCTCAAATGGACCTGAGATATCAGTGCCTACAAAAGTACTCTCCCAAAGATAGATGAGAACCGATGATCTCTATCATAGACTATATAATATGGAACTCCATGAAAATATATAATTTCTTTCACTTAGAGAATCCAAATATCCTTAACATTGGATGTATCAAGAATGGGTATAATGTGAGAAGACTTCATCTGCCTATCAATCAAAACCCATATTCCATTCATCTAACTTTTGTTTTGAGGAATCCAAACAAAAATTTTATAATGATTTCATCCCACAACAATGTTTGGATTCGATGTGGATAATGTAATCTCGAAGGTTTCTAGTGCTCGCAGATCACCTCTGACATGTATAATAATGATAAACAAACTCTGCAATGACTTCCCTCATACATGAACACTCGAAATTCTTTCACATGTCATAGAACATCTTAGTCATTCATAGTTTCACAAACTAGTATGAATTGTGATAGTCTCCCATCAATAGAATTTATTACCACGAATGGAACAAAAATGTGATCTAGATTGTATCGAATACCTTCATTATATAATTACCATACATATATTGTCTCCGGACCATATAGAGTGTCCTTAATGATATAATGTTACTCATCAAAATCATAGTCATGAAGAATAATCCTAGGAAGAGAAGTCATCAACTAATCCCAAGATAAAGATACTTCACCCACATTCTCTGGAACTACAACATGAAATATTGTAAAAAGAGACACCAAGTTCAAATCTTCTAAATATTCTTTCACTACCTAGTTTAGATGTTTCATGATCAATGCATATTAAATGACATTTTTCTTCCCCATGGTGTAGGAAAATTAATTTTCAAAAGACCACATATATTCAACCCAATGCATATGTAAGAGATTGAAATAATTTTGAGGAATGATATAACTAAATCTTTTTTGGTCTGAATAATTAATAAAAATTTGGCCTACAAGGTAGTGTCTCCAAAACTTAATCGTTTGCATAATAGCTTCACGTTCAAGGACATGTGTAGAATTATTCTTCTCATGTGGCCTATGTTTAAAAGATCCATAAGCCACTACATGATCTCCTAGCGTAAGAATGCATCCAAATATTGAACCTGATGCATCATAGAAGACCACATATCCCTACCCTGCCACTAGATGAGTCAAATCCTATGTAGTTTTCAAAATATGTTTTAGATAAACAATAGAACTCTTAAATTTATAATTCCATTAAAAATTAATACCCATCCATGTTATAAAAGTCATTTAAGAATACAAATTAGACGTTTCTTTCATGAAATAGATATTAAATCTGCCTGGGCACATGAATCTCATAATCATGAATACATTTCACTATTTTACCAAAGAGATAAAATCATTTGCCTTCTTGGGATCAACTAATATACCCTATTTAGACACCATGTCTTATAATAACTTCACTTCCTTATTCCAGAAACAACACATTGAACGCATGGAATTTTTTTGGTGATCTATCAATAGACTCATAACTGTTCTTAGATGACGCACATGATACGCTTCTAATTTGTAGTTAATGTGTATGTGGACAATAAATACTAAGAAAAATGTATCTAGATTCTTATCAAAAGTCTTGTTCATCCAATACATGAGAACTAAAAAAGAAATTTCTTGACCAAAAGGTAAAAAAGGAACTCATAATAGTCGTACCTAATCAAAAAGGCACTTATTTGAATATGAAATTATTTTATCATAATCTGAGGGTAACCAGATCAAATATCGATCTATAAAAACACCTTCACTACATTAAACTTTTAAAAATAATCATCAATACTTAGATACATATAATTTTTTTTCAACATTACTTTATGGATATTTTGATAATCCACAAATTTTCCAAGTGATCCATCATCCTTCTTAGAGAAAAGAACTAGCAACGCCCATGGTGAAACACTCAGGAACATATAACCTTTATCTACAAGATCATCCAAATAGGAATTCAGATATATAATTTTTGTTTGAGGCATCTGATAAGAGGGAATAGACCCTGTTTGAGCACTATTAATTAAGTAAATCGAAAACATGACATCCCATAGCGGCAGAAAACCAATGAAATCAAAAGGAATCATGTTAGGAAACATGATGACAACTGGGGGAGATAACCACTTAATGATTACTACTCCAGAACCCAATAGAACAATAAAATTGCATTCAGGAACTCTGGAAAATAAGGTCCAGCTCTATTTGACCTTGGGTCATATTCTCCATGAACGATCAAAGACCCACCACTGGTTGTGGTAAGGTAGACCCATCAAAGTTGAAAATTACTGAGGATATATTATAAATTAAAAAATCCATTCCAAAATGATTTCATGAGTGTTTATGTTGTGGTCCAGAAATCTCCAAGAAAACATGACATCTGTTAGAGAGAAGACAGATGTATGACTATATAGACCCTACTCTGTCTTTGTACCATGTGGTGTAGCAATATCCATTTCACAAGATATTAAATCCATAGAATGATTTTGAAGTTTAATCATATGAGTTTCAATAAGAATGTCAGTTGCACCAGTATCAAATATAAAAATCAATTACAACAACGATATACTAATGGTGACTACCAAGGTCAGTAGACAAATTTCCAATTACATGGGATATTATTACACTTCCTGATGTAGCTTTGTTATAGATGCCTATGGTTAGAAGCCTTCTATACGTGAAGGATCTTATTTACCCATATTTTTTGTAGAAACTACTGATCCCGCACTATTATGTGGAGTATAAGATTTAAGGAAGAATAATTATTTTTCTACTAAATTTCAGCATGTGTTTAAATTATTATTTTCCTTAGTGAAGACCATATTAGAATCTATTGTCGTTCCACAATGACAGAAATTCGAATGATGTAATCCAATACCTATAAGAGGGTTGTAATGAACCTTCCACTAAGAATTGAAATGATAATCATCGTGATTACTCTTTACCATGAAGGAGCTCACATATCTTATGGGATATAATAGAACTCCCATCAAACAATAAATTCTAGTAATTTTCATTTCAACCATCATCTCTCTATTAATTACATCAGTATAAATGCGAAGCTTATGCAAGAAAAAATATAAATGGATATTTTATCACAGTCCCAATGTGACCCATTGAGCCTTAATCATCTCATTATATAGAATATTTTGCGAATAATTCACATACTCGGCTATGCGATTTGAGTAATCAATCATGTTTTTATCTGCCTTCTCATGCATGAAAAACACTGTATCCTTTTTCAACACAAAGGAATTGGGAAATAATTGGTTTGTAAAAATATTTTTTATGTCCACCCACTCTAATATTTCATGTATATTTTTCTTCTCCATTGGTTCTTATATAATTTTCCTCAGTCACACCATCATGAATGTGGAACCCATCCCCTTGTTCTTGTTTGGTGTCTCCAAAAACTCAAATAGACATTCTATCTGGAACAAAGAATCATCTCCATGTTAGGGATCAGTATATCTTTTAAAAGATGGTTGATTTTGGATAAAGAACTCCTGAAAACTATATCCAGGAACATCCCACTAAGGATCCACCAATGGATCTTAAACAAGGAATGGAGGTGGTTCCTATCCTAGAGCATTTTCAATGTTCACAATCACCACAACTAGATTCAGGTAAACTATAAAATGGTGTCACTATAGTTCACCAATAACTTCCTCCTAGATTTGATTCAAATGTCTTATCAGTGGAATGATGCAACACATCATCATAAAACAACATTGAATACATTAGATTAGCACTTAAACTAAACAATAATGGAAACTAATCCCAACATATGGAACAACCTGATTTGGATTTCACTCAATCCAAATCAAAATAGGGAAATTAATAGAACTAATCTAGAAGATTTTTTTCCCAAACCACCCTTGGGTACTAAAGGTTTATTATGTTAAGAGACTTATAGTAACTCAATCGTAAGTACCTACTATGTCCAGATGTGATTTCACAAAAATTCATATTGGCTCCATGACATAATGTTCAACCTTCCTCTGACACCACTATGTCATGAACCGGCCTGGGTACCCCGGTAACCTAATAACCATGCTGGAATGGAATATTCCAAAGAGTTTTCCAAATCCCCATGGGTTGTTGACCGGTACCTAGACACATACAACATGAATTCATGAACAAATTTTCCATATAACATATTGAAACCAAGACAAGCATGTCAATATGAAAATAAAGAAACTCCACTAGGGGTAAGGTACCGGTAGTCATAAAGGCATTAAATCCCAAATTACAACAACACAACCACCAAAATAGTTAAAAAAAACCTCCCATTTCCCTAATGAAACAAACTATCAATTCCATGTGTCATCATTTGAATCCTCCTCCAAAAGATAATTTCCCCTTTCATAAACCTCGATGTATATAATCTATATACACAAATAGGATTATGTTGTGAGTGAGATAATTATAAAAATAGGTTCTCACCAGGGGTTCCATAATAAATAATAATAATATATTTAAAAATATTATTATTCTATTTTTAAAATAAATAGGATTTGTATTTTAAATCATATATCCTCAAATCAGGATATAGATTTTAATTGATAAAAAATTCTTTAGGAAAAGGAAATACATTTATTGAATATTTATAAAACAATGGATTAAATAATGATGTTATAAAACAAGTGATATAGATTACGAATATTTTAAATGAGTTTGACAACATTTTAATAAATTTATATCTCAAATATTATATAAGATATAAACTTTGTCTCTTTTTAAATTGGTAAAAATGTTCTTGACTATATGACTCTTTACTCACTATGTGATCATAGAAAAATTTGATCACACGTCCCTCAGACATAGGCCAAAGGAGACTCAACACCAACCTATCAAGGATGATACATACTGAATTTATGTTTTATTAGATCAATTATATGTATATTGTGTCCAAATAACTCAAAATTTATCAAATGGTTTCATATGTTCTCACACAAACTAAGAACGAAAATTTAATGTAATGCTACGTAAAATAAAAATTAATCACATCCCCCATTTGAAATGACATGTTTTATATTTTAAATCAAAACTAGTATTAATAATATATATACCTTTCAAACAAGATAAAACCACTACGTTTCTATCAAAACCTGTAACGCCCCGACCCCAGCTACCCAGAGTCGGTGCATTACTTCGTAACATTGGCATGATTACAAAAGATCAAGTCTCGAAAGACCGATTAGTTTAGTATCCTTGGAAACACTAGATACATTCATAAATGTTACATTACATCATAAGGTGAAAAACTACAATAACAAAGTATCCATAGACCACACTCATATCCTCTTCTGACTATCCCTGCAGGTCATTCATAAAATACTTCTTCACATCCTGGAAAATATTAAAACATTGAAAGGGTTGAGCTCAGATGCTCAGTAAGGATAACAATATTGTGTAAGCTTTCATAAATAATCATTAACATTTAAGACAATGTATAACTAAAACAAAATCCTTTTTAAACTTGATCTTTAGCATAATATGGAAAAAATAAAATTAAATAATGCCATTTACTTACTCACATGTATATTCTACTAATCGAATAATCCCATGAAATATCAATAACCACTTTCATAATGATGGAATTCATAATGCCAGACTATCATAACCACATAGCCAAGGCCTCGTGCCAAGACCACAAATAATATTTTTTCAAGACCTCGTGCCAAGACACTAGTTTGTCTCATGAGACCTACCGATGCATCGAGGAGCTATAGCGGGCTCCACCCGTCACTTACTAAGTCCAATGAATTTCTCATATGAATGGGTTTAAACATATCATAAACCATAACATAATCGTATCACATAAAACATGCCTAAAGGAAACATAACATTTCCACATTTCAATCACAAGATTTCAATACAAAACATTGATATAATAAAAACGCTTTCAAAACCATTTTCAATACCAAAATAAAAGAAAGGTAAAACATGGTATTTATTTTTCTTTTAAAAAAAGGTATGGCTTGTAAAGGAAGCCGAAACTCAAATAATGGTCACGGTGGCGGAGAAGTCATTGTCACCGCATATGTACGGAAAGAAAAAGATTCCCTTTTTGTCGTTTAGTAAAACGCTTCGTATAAAAAAGATTCCTTTTGAATAAACGTAAAATTTAAAGGAGTTTTTAAACCGTATAAAAGAAAATTGTGTATAAAACCAAATATGCCTCAATGAAAGGAGATTGAGACGAAGTCCTTAAAAAGATCATTTTTAAAATAAAATAGATCTATTATGTGTATCCACTATAGGTACACATAAAGAACGTAAAAAAATACAAAATAGGACATAATAATATCATGACATAATTTGAAAGTAGGAGATTAACCCAAAGAATGGAAGTTGGGTTAAGAAATTCCCTTACCTTGCGTCCTGTCCTGAATCGACCGTTCTTTAACCTCCTGAATAATAAACTAGTGTTAATTTATATTTACTTAAGAACCTTTTTCATGTTAATTATTCCTTGTATATCCCTTATTACCATGTTATGAACATTATGTAGTTATTTAAGTTTATAACGGTCATTTTGTCGATCTTAGGTACTTGAGTCAAAAATAACATTCATATAATTACAAGTTGTTCATGTGGTGATATATCCATTATATCCAGAATTATATTCATGATATAGATATCATATATCTCATATATATCTAGTATATACATGCATTTATATTATTACATAACATTTATAGGTAAACATGAAATGCACCGTTCATGGAGACAGTAAGTCGTACGTACGCATGGACGCTACTTTCATTTCTATTTCATATTTAATGGAATGAAATCACAATTATATAAAGTTATAATATAGTTCCAGTATAATATCATATATAATATCATTTACTCCATCATTTATACATCCCACATATGGCATTAACGATTCACATCACTTTGAGGGGGCGGTAGTCCGCACTTCCTAAAATGAAATTATCGTGTTTACCCATAATGGAAACCATAATTTATTCCATAAATGAGAAATACAGAGCATAAGTAAAACATAAACATATTATATATCATATATAAATATATTGACATCTTAATGGCCACCTTTGAAGGTGTTATATGTGTGTTGAACAATCATCGTTTCGTGAGCCAGAAATTCTCCATCCACAGAAACAGTATGTTCTTTAACGATTAGAGGTAGGTGTGTGTAAGTGTACCTCTAATCCTTCTTATAAAAACATCCTAGTATATTTAGGATACTGTTTTTGTTAAAAAAGAAATGAATAAAAAGAGTTTAAGCGGTTGGAGAAGATAAATAAAACAAAACAACATTAGCGAAGACATTACCTAAAAATCGGGTATCTCTTTTTGATTTGAGCCAAAGGATTCCTTGGGAAGGATTCTGCCCAATGTGAGGCTTCTAGGAGTAAGGGAGGGAATTTGGGAGGGTATTTGGGCAGAGGTTGGCCGATCCAAATGGCTTGAATGTGTGAATGAGGTGGTAGAGGTGGGGGCCTTTTATAAGAGGAGAGGAGGGGCACTCTTGGAAAGTAAGGAAATTTTACATTATTATACAATAATTTTCGGATTCTAAAGGTCCCACACTTATATAATTCATGGATAATGTGATAAGGGTTCGAAATATACCCATCCAATAGTCTTTGGACAAGTTTAAGCCTTTGATTGTACATTATCTTTTCATTTTATTAAAATCATTAAATAATGAGGTCATCGCTGCATCATAATGATGTCATAAATAATTTAATTTATTTAATGTCTAAAAATTATAAAAAAAATACTATGATGTAGGAAATAGTTTTATATTTCCAATGATTATTAATAGTCAAAAATATGACTTGTATAACTCCATGTAAAAATTGTTTTAGTAAAACATTTCATGTTTGTGTAATTTTTTACTTTAACATTAAATAAAATGTATTTATGTCATTTTCTAACTAAAGTGGCTCCATGGGGTCCCCAAGATGACCCATGGATTGTATTGGTCGGACATGTCACATCCAATGAGGGTCGGACATGTTTCATGCTCATCTCATATTATTAAAACATTATTTTTACCTTAAACTACACTAATTACCTCTAATAGCGATTAAGAACTTAAAAGTTACTATTCATAAAAAATTATTTTAATCTCATTGAACCACATTTTACTTCTTAATTACAACCATGTATGTCAGATTTTTGAAAATCAAATCACAGAAGTGGTAACATTTCATTTAAACGAAAAATCAGTTATTTAACTGCCACTTAGTGGTTTCACTATTCATCAAAAATTGAAGTTTTTCATAACAATGCCAAAATTTCACCCTAAGCTATAATTGATATTCTGAATTCAAAAATGATGTCTATTTTACAAAATTCAAAACATATAAGTTGCATTAATTAATTTTATAATTAATTCCCGCTGTCACAACAAATACCGTTTTTTTAAGAAACAATTTATATCAAAAGATTGGCGATTGTTTATGTCCAATTTCAATGGTAAATTAATTCTAATGACCGCCATTGGATAAAATGGTAAAAATATATTCTAAATGTACTTTAAAACCACTTAATATTATAATTTATCACTATAAATTATTTTGATTAAAAAAAGTTGTTTTTAAGTATTTTTCACTATTCATAAAAATTAGAAGTTCTCAGAAAAATACCAAAAATTCTACATAGGCTAATTTCGATATTCCGAATCCAAAAATAAAGTCCATTGTGAAATATAAAATTTCTATAATTTTAAAAAGTGGTTATTACTATTCATAACGGCTACTTTGATTAGTCGCAGTGTTTTAGAACTCGAAGTTGCGTACAATGCAAGCTATTGCATTATTGAATGAGAAGCGTATTGTGGAAGCTCGGGGTGTTACATTCTTCCCTCCTTCAATAAATTTAGTCCTCGCAATTTGTAATTTTTCTTTGAAAATAAAAGGTTGAAAATAGAAAATACCTTTGTGGAAAACCCACATCAGAAATACGGTTAATAAAATATAGCCTTAATAAGAGGGAAAGGGAAATGAAAAAGTCACCACCCAATTATGATCTAGATTAAGAGAACATTGGTGGAAATTAGAGACATATAATTGGAGGAAAAACCTAAATATTTGTAGGGAGTGATTCAGGTTATCAATCACAATCAACTGTCAAATTGAGGGCCTCAAAGCCTTCAATCTATGTTGATTTAAAATATCATCAGTTCAACAAATCATAAGGTATTAGGATAACACATTTTTTTGTTTTAATATCCCTTTACTAAAGTTTAAGAATTAATTTATTCATTTAATAAGATATAGGTATATATATTTATGCTTGATAATTAGAGTTTCAACCTTCAACTCATCTTTCACTCAAAAATATAATAGAACTCAAAAATATTATACTTATCCTAATTGTATAAGGTTCCAAATGTTAACACATACCATTTAGATTAGTAAAATTATTTTGTAATAACCAAGGACTCCCTGTAGGCTAGTGGTAGGAAATAAAGGCCTGTCGCACTATGGTTGTGGGTTTGATTCCTACAGCTTTGTCCGACGTGACGGGTTATGCCCCACCCTGCAGGTTGTCCTTTTCCTAAAACTATAGTAGTATAATATTCCAAAAATAATCTTCATAAATTTTTTAACCTTAAACAATACTATCCAAATATCAACTTAATCCACTCCAACCTTTATATTTATCCAAAATACCTTTGTCCAGGCTTTCTCTAAAAGGTATCTTAATTCCAAAATCAATTTATCAGATTCCCCAAACAAAGTAAAGTTTCTCTTATTGTCACATGCTAAAAATATGATTACCTTCATCATATTAAAACCTTACTGAAACAACAAGTACTACAGCACAATCTTTATATATATTACATTATTTTAATAACCATAATATAATCCATGAGTCCAAAAGCACCAATACATTAATTATTCCACTTCAACTGTAGTAACAGCATAAGATTTTCCTTGATCCCTTGGCCTTTTCTGAGGTAATTTTCCCTGACGCTTAGGACATTCATTTTCATAATGCCCCATTTCCCTACAATTGTAGCATTCAACATTGATATCCTCTTTCTTTCCCTTGCAATCACACACCTGGTGACATTTTCTCCACATTTATAACAAACTCCCATTCTTTTTTGGCAAGTACCAGGGTGATTCTTCCCACAATTATCACATAATGGAAAATCCTTCTTTCCATTTTCCCTTTATCTGTCTCTTGTTCCACCGTTCTCTTCTTCTCTTGCTTTACTTTGTTGTCATAAGACTTAGAGAATTCCTTTTCTGTCTTGATTTCACATGAGACAATATCTTCGTATGTTGAGAAATATTGTGATACTAAAGCTCTATGGAGAAATGGTTTTAACCCATCAAAGAAACGATCAATCTTACCTCTTAGGTTACGTATATAATCTACATAATACCTCGCCAACCTTATAAAGTTGGCCTCATACTTTGCGACATTCTCATCCTCCTTTTGTCTCAGACTCAGAAATTTCCTTTCCATATCTGCTCGATGGTCATGAGGAAAGTATTTTTCTAAGAAAAGCTCTTTGAACTCCCTCCATTCCATATTCGATACGTCATCATCTTCCTTTGTATTTTGAATCAATGACCACCATTGATCGGCATCTCCAGTGAGGCGGTAAACTGCCATGATAACCTTCTCCCTTTCGATACTCCCCAAGGCATGGAATATTTTCTCTAAGGAGTTTATCCATTTCTCAGCTAATAACGGATTTGTACCCCCATTAAATGTTGGTGGTTGTTGCCTCATGAAGCGGTCTAACATTGATCCTCCACGTTGCGGATCAGGGTGCTCCATACGAGTAAGGTTATTATTCATAACCTGAGTGAGTTGTCCCAATATGGTAATAAGTTGATCAGCACCAGTTGTATCTCTAGATCCACAATAATTATCTTGATCAGGAGGGAAATCCCTACACGGAGTGTGTGCATTGATACGGTTTCCATTCCTTCCACTAGGCGCCATTTCTAAACAATGGCATAAACTAGATTAGTTTATGAATTAAAATACATAATTCCATATTTGTAAAAAACATTACATAAATTGAACTATTTATGGATATAAACCATAATCATAAAAAGGAATGTTTTCTTTGAGTAAGTATATAATCATAACCCTTCATAGTTGTTTGTAAAGAAAATAAGAATTATCCTAAGCATATCCCCCGTGAGTGTCGTAACCAAGAGTTTAGCAAGGCCCGTTGTCATTTGGTGATATATCCATTATATTCAGAATTATATTCATGATATAGATATCATATATATCATATATATCCAGTATATACATGCATTTATATTATTACATAACATTTAGAGGTAAAAATGAAATGCATTGTTCATGGAGACGGTAAGCCGTACGTACGCATGAACTCTACTTTCATTTCTATTTCATATTTAATGAAATGAAATCATAATTATATAAATTTATAATATAGTTCCAGTATAATATCATATATAATATCATTTACTCCATCCTTTATACATCCCACATATGGCATTAACGATTCACATCACTTTGAGGGGGCGGTAGTCCGCACTTCCTAAAATGAAATTATCGCGTTTACCCATAATGGAAATCATAAAGTATGCCATAAATGAGAAATACAGAAGAATAAGTAAAACATAAACATATTATATAACATATATAGATATAGTGACATCTTAATGGCCACCTTTGAAGGTGTTATATGAGTGTTGAACAATCATCGTTTCGTGAGGCAGAAATTCGCCATCCACAGAAACAGTATGTTCTTTAACCATTAGATGTAGGTGTGCATAAGTGTAGCTCGAATCCTTCTTATAAAAACATACTAGTATATTGAGGATACTGGTTATGTTACAAAATAAATTAATAAAAATAGTTTAAGGGTTTGGAGAAGCTAAATGAAACAAAACAACATTAGAGAAGACATTACCTAAAAATCGGGAAACTCTTTTTGATTTGAGCCAAAGGCTTCCTTGGGAAGAATTATGCCTAAAGTGAGGCTTCTAGGAGTAAGGGAGGGAAGTTGAGAGGGTATTTGGGCAGATGTTGTCCGAGACAAATGGCTTGAAAGTGTGACTGAGGTGGTAGAGGTGGGGACCTTTTATAAGAGGAGAGGAGGGGCACTCTTGGAATGTAAGGAAATTTTACATTATTATACAATGCTTTTCGAATTCTAAAGGTCCCACCCTTATATAATTCGTGGATAAGGTGATAAGGGTTCAAAATATACCCATCCAATAGTCTTTGGACAAGTGTATTCCTTGGATTGTACATAATCTTTTCATTTTATTAAAATCGTTAAATAATGAGGTCATCGCTGCATCATAATGATATCATAAATAATTTAATTTATATAATGTCTAAAAATTATTAAAAAATACTATTATGTAGGAAATATTTTTATCTTTCCAATGACTATTTATAGTCAAAAATATGACTTCTATGACCCCATGTAAAAATTGTTTTAGTAAAACATTTCATGTTTGTGTCATTTTTTACATTAACATTAAATAAAAGGTATTTATGTCATTTTCTAACAAAAGTGGCTCCATAGGGTACCCAAGTTGACCCATGGATTGTCTTGGTCGGCCATGGAACATACAATGAGGGTAGGACATGTTTCATGCTCATCTCATATTATTAAAACATTATTTTTACCTTAAACTACACTAATTACCTCTAATCGCGATTAAGAACTTAAAAGTTACTATTCACCAAAAATTATTTTAATCTCATTGAACCACATTTTACTTCGTAATGACAACCATGTATGTCGGATTTTTGAAAATCAAATCACAGAAGTGGTAATATTTCATTTAAACGAAAAATCAGTTATTTGACTACCACTTAGTGGTTTCACTATTCATCAAAAATTGAAGTTTTTCAGAACAATGCCAAAATTTCACCCTAAGCTATAATTGATATTCCGAATTAAAAAATGATGTCTATTTTACAAAATTACAAACATTTAAGTTGCATTAATTAATTTTATAATTAATTTCCGCTGTCACAACAAATAGCGTGTTTTTAAGAAACAATTTATATCAAAAGACTGGCAATTGTTTATGTCCAATTTCAATGTTAAATTAATTCTAATGACCACCATTGGATAAAATGGTAAAAATATATTCTAATTTTACTTTAAAACCACTAAATAGTATAATTTATCACTATAAATTATTTTTATTAAAAAAGTTGTTTTGAAGTATTTTTCACTATTTATAAAAAATTAGAAGTTCTCAGAAAAATACAAAAAATTAAACATAGGCTAATTTCGATATTCCGAATCCAAAAATGAAGTCCATTTTGAAATATAAAATTTCTATAATTTTAAAAAGTGGTTATTACTATTCATAACAGCTACTTTGATTAGTCGCGGTGTTTTAGAACTCGAAGTTGCGTACAATGCAAGCTATTGCATTATTGAATGAGAAGCGTATTGTGGAAGCTCGGGGTGTTACAAAACCATTTAATAATTTTTCACATGATTGAAATGAATTGAAAAATAATTCCATCAATATAAAAATTAATCTTCAAAATTAAATAAAAATTTAATCAAAATATATTCAATAAAATATCTAATTAAAAATAAAAAAAACTGTCTAGCAATAAACAATCCCATATCCAATGAAATTAGTTTTTATCCTAGTTTTCAATCTAATGCCATTTAAAATATCTCATTTCACTAGAATTGATTTTTGTAAAATTAATTGAAGAAGTGAATTATGAATTTATTACAAATAAAAAATTGGAATAAATTAAGAAATTCATTGTTAATTATTTTAGCAAAATGGGACGGAACCACAATCCATTTTCCCTAAATTAAACACTCACAATAAAACCCTCCAACAAGAACGAAATTGTAGAAGAACATGAAACTCAAAATAGAAATGAGATCCATGATCCAATAGCATAGCTCCATTAATTTAATGATGATCCATTTATCCCAATGAAGAAGAAAGGGTGGAAGAAATGAAAAATGGAGAGAACTCTTACCCTGGAATCCACCCTTCATGCTCAATGATAATAAACCACTGAATGAAGGGATTCTAAACTGTTGGAGGTATCTAAAATTGCATGGGGATGTCTTCTGGTCAGGATAATAGAAACTCAATCGTAGGGGGAAATAAGATTGCATTCGTGATGCTGATGTAATAACTGTAGATAGGGTATTACATGATTTTTAATACCATTTCATGTCATCATCTATTTAAGTTTCATAGACACAAAAAAATGTATCACATTAAATGAAACCCATTCAATAAATGACTCAATACATGTAATGAATCTTCACGTCATGTAACCTTTCATAGTCATGACATGAATGTTCTCACGATATGAATTTGGTGACCATTACACAATGTGTAACCTAGCTACATAGTGTGTAACTCTACTGTAGGCTTCAAAGGAAATTGGTTAGATCTATGAATCCAAACAAATATCTAATGTCACCATTATATGTATCATCACAAATAGTTCTCTACCCTATAATGTTAATGAAATGGAAAAAATATGAAAAGGTTAAAGATGTATCTATCATATCGGTAATGGGATGTCACATGTCCATGTGGTTATGGGTATATGTAAATTTTTGTACAAAAACCCTGAAAAGGATAATGGAGGAGGATCGTGACTATTCATTGTACTCATAATACCTTCCATGGTGTGATTCATCATTTCATTAACACCACTATACTAACAGTTATAGGGGGATTGAGTATTTAGATAGTATTAGGATTTTATAAATGATCATTACAATATTGGATACGATATTTCTACCTTTGTCTGTGTATAATTTCAAATTTTCATTCAAAGAACCTCCTTTATATTAATATTAAATTCGATACTCATAAAAAGGGAATATGAAATTCACCCCAAATTATTGTAATAACTATATATACTAAATTAATAATTAAATGTAACCAATTATATGAATCTAATCCATGATTATAATAGAAAAGTATAATATATAGAAATATAAATACATTTCAATTGATCTATATTCATTACCACTTAATGGTGCTTTTTTTGTTTTTATTATAATATTCTATATGAAACAATTACAAATATTCCCACTACATAGTCAAAATAACATTCTTACTATAACTTATTTTATCTCATTTTATGTTCATTAATAAGACTAATGTTTCTTATATTAGTGGTTTATAAATCACATTCATTGGATATTTCCTATTTTTCTAACACATTGGTTTCCTAATAAACTATTGATAAAACATTAATTATATATTCCATATCGTAACAAGTTTCATTCTTACAAAATAAAAATATTTAACTTATAAACATAAGATAATGTATTCTTATTTCTAAACGTTATTTGGAAGATATTTATCTAGAAATTCATTATTCATTATAAAAATAATCATATAGAATATCTGATCCACTAAAAGAAATATATTGTTATTTTATTATTATTCATATAATTATTTTCTCCTTATTTGATACTCAGAGATCATAACCTCCCATTTTTATCCCCTTGAATCTATATCCTTTAAAAAAATCAATACATCTATGTGAGACACTAACTATATCGAGTAGATTGATGATATTAGTATAAAGATTAAATTCAATGACAAATACTAATAGTGAGTTGGATTATAGATGTGTCTTCAAATAAATTTTGAAATTGTTCATCTAGTGTCGATTCTTACCATAATAATATAGGAAGTCCTCCTCCAAATTTAAATTCCTTGAATCTATTTTCCATTTAGAAGGGTTATGTAATGGATTTAGGATATGATTTTTCTTTTAAAATCATATTCCTTTAATTTACATTTTTGTTCTCTATAAATCTGAAGGATTAGATTAGGCGTATCATTATATACATATATAACCCTTTCCAAAAGACAGTATTTGGAATTTTTCAAATTAAAAAAGTTATAATTCACATTGATTCTAAATAATGAAAGTTTTATGTATGAATAAAGGAGACTGTTGGATATATATTTATCTACATAAGCTCTATTTTTTCAAATTTATTAATATACCCAACTATATTGATTACATTTGAACATTCATATGTTCATTATCACCAAATATATGTAATCAATTCATTGATATCTCAAACATATCATGAAACAATGTCTCATAATATATTTTATAGGGGTAAGAAAATATATTTTATTCTTTTAATCATCTTTATTTTTATAAAATTTTAATAGGAATTGATGATATGAAGATTTAATAAAATTAATATTACTTTCCAATGCATCTCATATAGGAATCGTTCTCCTCTAAGATTTAAATTAACGGGGTCTATTAGGATGTGGGGACTCCATCACATTAAATATCATTTCTTGTAATTATAGAATATGAAATAACATAGAGGAATGTTAGTAATAGAAATTGTTCATAAATTATTAGTCATTAAGGATATTTCTCAGTGACCAATTTTTTTTTTGTAATTTCAATGTTTTTTACCTATAGTAAATAAAATTTAGATTATTGGTACTTTAATAATAATAATTAGGAACTGTTTATATAATAATAATTTAAAAATTCATTATAACTCCAATTATTTACATAAAATCATACTATTCATCGACTATTACATTTTAAATAGTTTATGTCATGAATATTATATATATAAAATATTATTAAAAATCCATTAATAGTCCATTATATGGATATTCTATCAAATAAGGAATTTGAGGTTAAAATTTAGTTATCCTCTACATTAACATGTTGTTCCATGAACGATATAGTAGATTCCAAACAATTATAATCCCTAATATTTTATTTAATAATTAATTCCCTCAAAAGTGTCAATGTATTATCAATGGATTCTTATTTTTTATTAATTTTAGAAAATTAAATCCCCAACATTTATTAAATATCCTAAATTAATGGAGGTACATTTTTATTAATCTGAAAAAAAGACCTTGAATATATGTTTTTTCTAACATGATTGAAGAAATATTTTAATACATTATTTTACCTACAGTGGTATAATTAATTTATTTACATGGGAAAGGAAGTATGGATATATTTATCATTCTAAAAAATTAAAATATTGATTCACATTGGAAAAAACATTTTATTCATATATAGAAAACAACCATCACCAAATAATCAATTTTTATATTTAATAATTATTAACTGCCCTATATAATAATTTCATATCCACCAATTAGTAAAATTTAATGATTAACAATGAATGATAAAAATAAAATATTGACATAATCATGATCATAAAACTAATAGTTGGTCTATCGATTAGATAATAAGCTAATAAGTACCTCATGGTAACATCTTTATTCATGATTAAAATCATGTCATATAGTCCTCATTATCCATTTTGTATACAATTCAATAGGATTACAATGGTCCAGGAAAAAAATAAATTATCACTAGAATTCTTTAAATATATATATTATCACTCGAATTCCTTAATATTAAAATAAACATTAGATGCATATTTTAGAAATGGATAATGATGAATGATTTTTTCTAGGATTCTAGATCACACACTATGATCTCGGATACCAAAATACCTCAATTTCATTTCCCAATACCAAAATACAAGAATAGAAATATAGGGATAAATAATTACATGGGGGAAAATAATACACCCTTATTTGTGATACAAATCCATAAAAAGAGATACCATTTTGAAATACACTTGGTATAATTATAAAATATTCACCCATCAAGAAATATGAAAAAATCATAACGTTATATACAAAGTTGAAATGATGTTTCATACCACATAACGTTCATAAATCTCAAAATAATTTAATTCAATGATATATATTGACAAAAAAACATAAAAACATAGTCAGTTTGTTATTGACTATCCATTTCAATCTCAAAAAACCATTCTGACTCCCATATTCTATAGTAGTTAACAATCTGGATATGGGTTCTTACCCTCACCTTAATAATATAAAATTTTTCAGCATAAATATCAAGGGTTATTTTTAGATAATGAGTAGGGATTTAAAATAGATGGGCCAACACTATATGATATTGTCATAATTTGAACTATGCCTATTTTTTTAATTCCCATTTTCGATTGTTATACACATAATCTAACATTTATAATCTTGAAATATTTTCTAAATATATTTATGGATATTAAATATTTGAATGTTTTCAAATTTATGATCTTTTAATATTTTATTGGGACCTATGTGAAACAACATATATGAATATAATCAATTGACTTCAATTCACTATTTCCAAAAATCAGTTTTGTAATTATATGAGTTAGATTCCCCATTCAATCCACACAAATGTTGATGAAAGGGATACAAAAAAGGGTCCCATATTCACTACATCCCTATATTTATTCTTAAAATCCATGTTCATCAACCCTATCATTATCACGAGACTCATAAATAAGGGAACTCCTTCATCAAAATACATATTTTGAGTATAAAAAAATATTCATCCTTGTTGAAGTGATAGTTTTCCTTAATAAATTAATATAATATGATTGAAACATGGAATATCTTCCAAAAATCAATTCTCCATCAACACATACAACATGTTAACTATGAAAACAGATTCTATTAAAAGGATCATTTACAAAAAAACACTAATGTAAATCCATTATATCATTTCCATTGAAACCATTTGAAAAACATCATACACTATATATCTCATCATCCATATAGATCATCAACTGATTAAATTAACTAAATTTGTTAAACAAAAACCCAATAATAAAATCAAAACCAAGAGGAGTAAATTTTCATAACAAAAATAAATAACACATTTGTGCTATGAATTCATTAAAAATATTATTTTTATGGATATTACAAGGCCCTGGGTTCAATTTATAATTCATGTGATTGAGTAATGAATACCTTATATGAATTCCCTAACCATACTTTACGAATATATCAAAATAAAATTCATGCATAGTTTCAATAAAATGTTGACTACTCACCAAATATTTTCATATTGAATTTATATGTTATATTAAATAATATTATTTTTGTATATGTATTAGTTTTAAATTTACACATGTTGGAAAGGCACTATAAAATCCAAAATTATAGTCATTGAACCATGATCGGAATCCACAGAAATGTGAAAAAATATTAATTGTGCATCGATGATGGAACCCCGAATTTGATTATTCTCAGCTTCGGTGAGAATAGCGTTGTCTCATTATGTTTGGATCGTTGCGGATGCACCTGCTGATCTAGTGCAGAGCAGCATTTTATTGTGCTGCTGATGTTTCATGAGATATGAATACCTGGTTTTTGTGCAGAATTTTCAGATTTGAATGCCTATAGTCCTACTGGACTAGCAGAGCAGCATTGTTAGTTTCATGAGATACAAATACCTGGTTTTTGTGCAGAATTTTAAGATTGGAATTCCTAGAATGAAGGGGACTACAGGCACGCCTCTCTGAAGAGATTGAGTACTTGGCAGTTGTAATGCAGATCTAGATAGCGGCCTCATTTGGAGATTTTTTTGGACGATGCTAGTTAAAACAAACCCAAAATGGATGGCAGGTGAATTCTCTTGTTTATCATTTATTTTGTAATCATCTGAATTCCAGTTGGTGCAAAAACATTGCACCTCATGTATTCACCTTGCTGTTGGATTTTTATTTTTAATAAACTTTTGGGGTATGGGTTGGGAAACCAACTCATGCTCGCATCTTTTTGGTATATCTCATAATCCATAATATATATATATATATATAAATATCAATTTGAGATATTTTCTAAATGACCACATCATGGTCCTTAGAGTCCTACATCATCCATATATAACAATGTATATATTTCCAAATACCGACAATATTATTTAGATTCCAATAAAAAATAAATAACAAATAAAAGTATGTAATTAAAAATTCATATAATCATGAAAAATGGTGATATAAAATAATATATTTTTATCATGATTTTAATCAATTAATAATTTTTTAAATTTGTAGTTGAAAATTTATATCAATCTGAAAAATTATTTTTCATGAATATCTAACTCTTCAGTATCTTTTTTATTAATAAAATCATAATAATATGGGAGGATGATGTTTTTGAAACAAAAGCATATAATATTATATGAAATAGAATGAGTCACTATATTTTGAATAATATGAATATTAATCTAGATGTTATACGATAAAATATATTATTAATTTAATAAATTTTTTAATCCAACATTAAAATAGATTCAAATTTTTAAACTATTTAAAAATAGGTAGTGTACAACATGTATAGATTATTATAGAAATACCATATCATCCCGAAAGTATAACACCCATATCATATTGTCATGGAATACATTAAACATAAAAAGTGGAATATCATTAATATTTTCTATGGATGGGGAAAATGTGTCTGAAAATATATATTTGTTGTTTTTTCTATCAAATCAATATGTAGTTGGTTTATACAATAATAATTTTCATTTTTATAATTCGAGAAAATCTCATTTCAAATATCCCAAGTACATAATGTGGGACCACCATCTTCCTAGTGGCAACCATATACCTGGTATTAGATTGTTGGGTATTTATTGATATGTAAATTATGTTTGGAAATATTCACAAGATATTATCATATACTCATTCCTAAGACCCAAGGAACCTAGGGCCACTTATAAACTAAAATTAAATTCTTTTTCCTCCAAACAACCATCAATTCAACATTAATACCCTATAATCTAGTTGATAAGTCTGTAAAATTTATTATTAAAAAATACAAACATAAATTATTTGAATTCTAATACATTATACATCAAACGATTATAATCCAAATAATACATACATGATATTCTAGTCGGAACATCTCTGACCATTGATCATCAAACTATTACTCTGACATGAAATTTTATTTTTAAATTAGATCATTATATGAATGTACCTAAACTAGTATAATTAATTATTATTACAATACATTCTCTAAAGGACCCGACCTTAAAACATTACATAATATTGAATTAATGGAATAATTCACATTGAGTATATTTTTAGGATTATAGTTTTAGAGAATGAGGAAAAACAATTACATTACATATCAAAAATTTCAAAGAAGACACTTCCAATGAGTTTCCTTTTTTTATAAAATAAATACTCTTGTGTAAAGAAGACATGTCCTGTTCCATGTTTTATACAGCTTGAATTTTTCTTGATCCCATCTTTGACCCTATTCCACTTTATGACATGTGGAAAACATTTCAAAAACATGGGATGAGACTAAATAACACACTATGGGATACACAAAGAAGGAAAATTGTAAGATTTTCTAGACAACACGTGTGACATGAATAATTTATCATAAGTAATATTTTACCTTTTTATGAAGTAGTAAATACTCTTCACTAAATAAAAGATCATTTCTTACCCTTTGGAAACCAAAATATTTCCAAAAAACACATATAAAGAACACGTAACATATAAAGGTAACATGGGACAAAAACATACATAAATGGCATAACCATACAGTCAACTTCCACAAATATCACTAAATGGAATAGCCATACGGCCGACATCAATACCCAATGCTTTGGAGGATATCACATAACCACCTATCCTGGTTTATCACGGCACAACCCGTCATATGGTTTATCACGCAACCACTGGTAAAATTTCCAAGTTCCATCATAACAAATAAAATATTGAAAATATAAAATTTTCACTAATAAAATTTCTTTTGATATCACATGAAGTAAATTCAGGATATTATAATAATCATTCCATTTTCATTAACCATATTAAAATATATTTTGGAATCAAAGAGTCACATACCACATTGAATATTTTAATGGAATTATAATTTTAAAACATTAATGTCCATATAAATAAATACACGAATCTATTTTTAAAACATGGATATTAAAGATAATTATTAAGAATAATAAATCTTTAAAACATTTAAATCGACCATTCAGTTAAAGAGTTTTTTACAAAATGAGAGACTCTTGAATACAAATAATTGAGGAATAACATTTAATTTGAACATTATAATATCATGAGAATAAATTTATTCATGATATAATATGACAAAGGACAGTATATACACCATATAATAGTGAATTGGTGAAAAACATCAATGAAGTCTCAATAAAAATGAAAATTTATATGAAATCACTAATAAAGACGGTATCCTTATATTAAGGATAAATAAATCACAGAATTTTGTGGGAAAAATATAAATTCACCCCATATAAGTAGATATTATGTTTAAAACAATCAGAGGCCATTAAAACATATTCATAGGATGACATGTTCAAGAAGTACAAGTTTACCCCTAAGACTTGAAATGGGGTTAAGAAGTTCCCTTTCAAAAATTCGAAAAGCCTAACGGCGTCACTTTAGAATTCAGAAAATGAGTTGATGAGATAAAACGTTTATCTCATCACTTGGATATAAAATTTACATCAATAAGGATATATAATAACATATCCCAACATAGTAATATGTAAATTAAAAGACATTACAAAAACAAGTCTTCTAAAATGATGACGGTGAAAGGTTCTCTTACCGATTTGGAATCTTACAAAACATATGCAACATGAAAGAAGGATCATAAAATGAATATGTAAATACTCATAAATGAATGTATATTACACAAAATTACAATCTTGGGATGCATATACACCACACACAAGTAAATAGTGGCAAATATAGAATGAATCTCCCAGGAATCAGAAGTGAGATGGAACCCTTTACCTCATTGTAATCAACTGAGTCGTTTGATCAAAAGGAAATAACCATATAATGAATAACATAATATCATGAATATTAAGATAATAATGATAATATATATAACATTTCAGTACATAATACACCACATGCAATAAATAAGTGGCGAACAATGGAAATATCACGAAATTTAAATGTGAGATAAGAAATATCCTAACCTCATGACCGACTTGACTCGATCGTTATTTAATATCCTGAATAATAAACTAATGTTAATTTATTATTTCCTAATAAACTTTTTCAAGTTTATTATTTATTTTATATAACTTATTGACATGTTATAAACATTATGTAATCATTCAAGTTAATAATGGTCGTTTTGTCGATATTTGGTAGTAGAGTCAGAAATGAAAAACATTTTTTTACAAGTGGACAATGTGGTCAATAGTCCATTATATCAAGAATTATATTCTTGATTTAGATATCATATATATCATATATTTCCATTATATACATTTATTTATAATATTAAATAACATTTTTAGGTAAGAAATGAAATGCACCGTTCATGGACATGGTATGTCGTATGTACGCATTAATGCAACTTTCATTTCGATTTCTTATTTTAATGGAATTAAAACATAATGATAAACTAGTATATTATAATTCCATTATAATATCATATATAATATCATTCATTCCATCCTTTATACATACCACATATGGAATTAATGAGTCATATCACATTGAGGGGGTGGTAGTCCGCACTTCCTCAAATGAAATTATCGTGTTTACCAATAATGGAAACCATAAGGGTATGTTATAAAAGAAAAAAACATAAAGGAATAAAAAAATAAACATAATATATATCATATATAAATATATAATCCTCTTAATGTCCACCATGATAGGCGGTGGGAGGTAATTGAACAATCATCGCTTCGTGAGGCATTAGTTTTCCATCCACAGATACATTATGTTCTTCACCCATTAGATGGAGGTTGTTGTTAATTTTAGTTAGAATAAATCTCATAACAACATCATAGTATATTGAGGATAATGGTTTTTATATAAAATAAAGTAATAAATAGAGTTTAGGGGTTAGAGATGTAAAATAATAGAAAAGAATATAAGAGAAATCATTATCTTTAATTTGGGTAACTTCCTTTGTTTTAAACCAAAATGGTTTTTTGAAGTGCCTTCTGCATAAGGTAAGTCATCTAGGAGGAATATAGGGATGTAGGTAGACTAATTTGAAAAAGGTTTGATTATCCAAAAGTCTTTAGAGGTGTGAGGAATTGGTTAGAATTGGTTTCTTTTTATATGGGAGAGGAGGGACTCTTTAGGAAAGTGTGAAAATATTATTTTATTATATAATGATATTCTGTTTCTAAATGTCAAAAAATCATTAGATTCGAAGAAAAGTTGACTCATGTTCGAAATAAAATCACACAATAGAAATTGGACAGGTTTTATATAATATTTTAATCATTATAATCTTATTTATTTAAATCAATTATTAATGAGGTAAATAATGCATCATTATTTTTTCATAAATAATTTATTTTATTCAATGTCTAAAAATTATAAAAAAAATACTTTGATGTAGAAAATATTATTATCCTTTCTACTAATATTTATTGTCAAAAATATTAGTTGTATAACACCATAACAATTTAATTTACTAAATTATTTTTTATGTCATTTTTTTCCTTTAATTTAAATTAATTAATATAAAGTGTCATTATCAATCATAAGTGGATCCATTGGGTCCCAAAATAGACACAAAGATTCCTATGGTCAGACATGAATCATACAATAAGTTTATGAAAAATGTTAAGGTAATCTGGAATTAGTATAATATATATTTTACCTTGAATTACCGTATTTACCTTTAACCACGGTAAATAATAGTCAAAAGTGACTATTCCACAAAAATTATTTTCATCTTATTGAACCACATTTCACTTAATAATAACAACCATGTATGTCTGATTTTCTAAATTCAATTCACAGAAGTGGTAAAAATGATGTTTATATTTCCAAATTAAAAACATAAAAGTATCATTAATTAATTTTAAAATTAATTCTAGTTGTTAAAACAATTAGCATGTTTTTAAGAAACAATAACTATCAAAAGATAGACACTTGTTTATGTCCAATTTCAAAGTGAAATCAATTCCAATGACCACAATTGGATTTAATAGTAAAAATATATTCTAATTAAACGTTAAAACCGATATAAAAGATAATCAAACAATAAAAATAAATTACATTAAAACAGAATTTTGAATTCAAATACAATATATTTCTCTATTCATTAAAAATGAACTATATCAGAAAAATTCCAAAAATTTACACAAACTAAATTTTGATGACTCTATTCTAAATAAATATTTTATTTGGTCAAATAGAATTTATTTTGGTGTCCAAAACTATATTTGAATAGGTTACAACATTAAAAGGCGGTCAATCGACCTTTTAATGTAAATTATGCTTAATATTAGATTCATTCAAATTGTAAGCCTATAAATTTTATTGAATAAAAGTAAAAACATTTAACAAACATGTTTAATCATATTGTAGATAGTTTTGTTCATTTCCTCCAATACAATGTCTATGATTTAACTTCAATTTAAAATAATAATATAATATTATTAGTATGCATCCTTTGATTTCAAAAAACTCGGTTTTAAGTATCAGGTACGCTATCGAACATAGCATCACCTTTAATGAAAAATTAATATTTAATTCACAAATATTAATAAATATGAAAATTGTATTATTCATTCTTTATCTGGGATGTTACATCCTTCCTCCCTTTTGTAAATTACTTCCTCACAATTTTAAAACTGGGCTTCAAAACTTCATTAGAATCCCAGATCGGAAAAGAGTCAATAAAACTATAACATTAAAATAACTAAATAGAATTAAAAAGGTCACATGAGATAACCCATACTAGGATTTCATGTAAGAAAACATGGATATATAAGAGAGAAAAAATGGTCAAGTTCTGATGGAGAGTGATAGAAAACATGATTAAGAGAATGTTAACCACCAGAAAATTACAGACATGTGATGGGTTCAGTGGTTCTTGATTCCCTAGTAGGAAACGTTTACATAAAAAAATTTTGTTTCAAGTTACTTTTCATTGAGGAATATATTTATGAGATTGACTAAAAACATAAGGAAACACACTTACTTGTCATGTAGAATTTTATCCTTTACTAGATTTATAATACAAACTCACATTTCCTCCAAACGATGAGTATTCCAGATTACTTTTTTACATTAAAAGTGTTATAATCATCTTCAAGAGAATCAAATAATCCACAAAATATAAACTATATATTTCCCATGTCATTAAATATTTACTAATACCAAAACGTTTAGTACAAGATCAGATAATTCCCAAACGAATTATTTTTTATAAAAATAAATATTATTCCTAATCTCAAAAATTCAACAAAAGTACCCTAAGATCAATAAATACCATTCAATAAACAATTTTCCGTAATATTCTTCAAAAGTAATCCAAACTGATATTTTAACCCAAATATCATTAGGATTTATTTAAATATACTTCCAAGATACTTCTTAGTATTTATCTCCAAGTAACACCAATTACTCATAAAGTCTCATATTGAAAAGTAATTAACCTAATCACATATTCTCCATGATAGTTAATCATTATCAAAAAAATCAAATCATCATATATCCATAATAAAAACATAGATTCTTCCAATCTAAAAGTTCAACCATTATACCAAAGTTGTATCCCACGGTATTCAATATTCCTTAGGAATATGGTGTTTCCATATAAGAGATAACTTCTTCCACAAGAACCTTTATCACTTAATCACTAAATCATTTTTCTGTAAAAATTATATCTATTTGATAAAACATATGTTCCAAAAATCAACTATTTCTTGTTCCATAAAATCATTTAACTAAAACAATAAGTCATACTAACCAGGGAAATCATGTGGGCTAGAGGTAGGCAATGTGACTTTATCGCCCTTCGGTTGTGGGGTCGATTCCTGCAAACTTGTCGGATGTGACGGGTTGTCACCCATCCTATGGGTTGCCTTTTCTAAAAAACTAAAAAATGACCCTAACGAGTTTTATCCTCAATTTTTCCTTATAACTGTCATTTGCATAAAAAATAATCATGATCTCAACATCATAATTCTTTATGTATTATTTCACCACCATATGATAAAATAAAACAATCCCCAAAATGAATAACATCATACCTTGATCATGGTGTCCATTTGGATTCATCGTCATCATGTTCATGTGTGTAGAAGGTCCATGCATTGCAACAATGATTTCGAGATCCTTAAAAATAATTTTCTTCCTCCATCTAAATAAACATGGTACAGCATGTGTCATATGGGTGTTAACAGAAAAACTGTTTTGTAAAATAATTATTTATGACATATAATTTCAAAACATCTAATAAAACATGATTTCTATAAAATAGCCGAACCAAATTTGAGTTAAAACATTCAATTATCGGTCCTTAAAAAATAACATAAGTATGTGTTGAGAGACTATATTATAAAATCAAATACAAATAGGTTGTGAAAGGGTCTCCTTCATCAGCACCTTTTTTAAAATCATAATATGCATCAAAATCTTGAGATAATGTAAAATATATGAAAATACCTTCATAATATTTACCTTTCCTTAAAATATGAGAATATTCTGAAAATTTGATTTTTCTAAATACAACCCATGCTCCACGATGATAATGGGGTATAGTGGAGGAGTTTTATATCTCATGATACTATTTTCAAGTGAGTTGTATGCTAGGAAAAGTTTCACAATCATCCGAACATGACTTTGCAATAATTTTTTAAAGCATGTCATGTAGAAGAGATATGAATGTCGTTTGAGATCCTCCTCCTTCCATTTGAATCTAACATTCCATGACCAGAAAACATTTTAAAACAAGGATTTAACTGAAATAATAGATTGGGACTAACCATAAGTCTAATGAAAATTCTTAATCCCTAGTGTTGTCTAAACCGACCTCTGATACAAACTATAAGCACCTGACCTTAAATCATTACATAATATTGAATTAAATGAATAATTCAAATTGGGAATCTTTTTAGATTTAGAGTTCTAGAAAACTATCCATAACAATTATATTACTTCACAAAAATTTCAATGTAGACACTTCTTCTTAGTTTCTATTTTTTATTTAATAAAAACTCTTGAATAAAGTAGACTTGTCTAGTTCCATGTTTTAGACATCATGAATTATCCTTGTTCCCATCCTTGACCCTATTCCACTTTATTTCAAGTGAAAAACATTTCAAAAACGTGGGATGAGCATAAAAAGCTTAGTAAGGAATACACAAAGATGGAAAACTGTTATATTTTCGAAACAAAAAGTAATCCCTGAATAATTTATCATAAGTAATATTTTTCCCCTTTATGAAGTATTAAATAACTTTCACTAAATAAAAGATAATTGCTTACCATTTTTTAACAAAAATATTTCAATATAACAAATATAAAGAACACATAACATATAAATGTAACTAGGGTCATAAACATACATAAAAGGAATAACTATACTGTCAACTTCCACAAAGATCACTAAATGGAATATCCATTCAGGCGATTTCCATACCCAATGCATAGGAGGTAATAATGTAACCACTGTCTTGGATTATCACGGAACAACCCGTCATATGGTTTATCACGTAACCACCCATTAAATTTCCAAGTACTATCATAGCACATAAAATATTACAAATATAAAATTTCACTAATAACATTTCATTTAAAATCACAAGAAATAATTTCATGATATTGAAATAATCATTCCATTTTCCAAAACCATTTAAAAATATATTTTTGAATCAATGTGTCCCATAACACAGTGAATATTTTAATGGAATTATAATTCTAAAACATTAATTTCCATATAAATATATACTCAAAACCATTTTTTTAACATGTAAAAGAAATATAATTATTTTGAATAATAAATCTTTAAAACATTTAAAACGATATTTTAGTTAAAGAGTTTTTAATAAAATAAGAGACTATTGAATAAAAATAAATGAGGAAAAACATTTAATATGAACTTTATAATATCACGACAATGAAGGGGTTCATGATACAATATGACAAAGGATAGTATATTAAACATGTAAGAGTGAATTGGATCATAACAACAATTAAGTCTCAATGGAAATGAAAATTGTGATGAAATCCCTTATAAAGATGGTATCATTAAATTAAGGAAAATCAATCACATAATTATGTGTGAAAAATATAAATAAAAACAATATAAGTGGATATTATGTGTAAAACAATCATATGATATTCACACATTTTAATAGGACGACATATTCAATAAGTACAAGTTTAACCCAAAGAATTTAAATTGGGTTAAGAAGTTCGCTTGCAAAAATTCGAAAAGAATAACGACGTCACTTTATAATTCCTAAAAAGAGTTGATTAGATAAAAATTGTATCTGATAACTTGGAAATAAAATTTAAATCAATATGGATATAGAATAACATTTCCCAACATAATAATATGTAAATTAAAAGGCATAACAAAAATAAGTCTTTTAAAAAGAGGAGTTTGAAAGGTTCCCTTACCAATTTGGTAACTTGAAAAACATACACCACATGAAATAAGTATCTTACAATTAATATGTAAATACATTTAAATGAAATTATATTACACTTAAGTACAATCATGGTCAGTACATATACCACACAAAAGGAAATAGTGGAAAATATAGGATGAATCACACGGGAATAAAAAACGAGATGAAACCCTCTACCTCGTTGTAATCAACTGAGTCATTTGATCATAAGTTAGTACCCATAAAATTAATCACAGAATACTAGGAATATAAAGATTATAATGATAATATATATCAAATGGCAGTACATAATACATCACATGCAACAAATTAGTGGCGAACAATAGAAATCTCACAGAATTTGAAAGTGAGATAAGAAATCTCCTTACCTCGTGTCTGACATGACTCGATCATTCATTAATATCCTGAATAATAAACTAAAGTTAATTTCTACTTTATTAAAAACCTTTTTCAAGTTAATTATTCATTTTATATCACTTATTAGCATGTTATAAACATTATGTAATCATTCAAGTTAATAATTTTTGTTTTGTCGATATATGGTACTTGAGTCATAAATGGAAAACTTATATTTACAAGTTGTCCATGTGGTCAATAGTAAATTATATAAAGAATTATATTAATGATTTAGATTCCATAGATATCATATATATCCAGTATATAAATTTATTTAGAATAGTACATAACATTTGGAGGTAAGAAATGAAATGCACCATTCATGGAGATGATAAGTCGTACGTACACATTAACGCTACTTTCATTTAAATTTATTATTTTAATGGAATTAAAAAATAACTATAATTAGTTATATTATAATTACAGTATAATACAATATATAATATCATTATCTCAGTCCTTTATATGTCGCACATATGGCATTACCGAGTCATATCACCTTGAGGGGGTGGTAGTCCGCACTTCCTCAAGGAAATTATCACGTTTACACATAATAGAAACCATAACGGTATTATATAAAATAAATAATACAATAGAATAAAGAAAACATTAACATAATATATATCATAAATAAATATATTGTCATTATAATGGACACCATGAGAGGTGGTAGGAGGTAATTGAACAATCATTGTTTCTTGAAGCGTTAGTTTGACATCCACAGAAACTTTTTATTCTTCACCCATTAGATGGATGTGTGCGCATGTGTAGTTAGAATACATCTCATAACATCATCCTTGTATATTTATAATATTGGGGTTTCTATAAAATAAATAAATAAAAAATGTTTATGGGTTGGAAATGTAAAATAAAAGAAATGCTTTTAATAGAAACCATTACCTTTAATTTGGGTAACTTCCTATGGTTTGATGCAAATTGGTTTTTTGAAGTGACTTATGCCTAATGTAAGTCCTTTAGGTGGAATATAGGGATGAAGGGAGCTTACTTTATTAGCAGTTGGACGATCCAAAAGGCATTAGAGGTGTGATGAATTTGTTAGAAGTGGTTTTCTTTTATAAGGGAGAGGAGGGGGTCTTCACTAACGTGTGAAATTATTATTTTATTATATAATGATATTCGGTTTCTAAAGGTCCAAAAATCATTAGAGTCGAATAAAATAATAATAATGGTCAAAATAAAATCATCCAACTAGAATTGGACAGGTTTTGTATAATATTTTAATCATTATAATCTTATTTATTTAAATCATTTATTAATGATGTAAATACGACATCATTATTGTGTCATAAATAATTTAATTTATTCAATGTATAAAAATTATAAAAAAATAATATGATGAAGGAAATATCATTATATTTCCAAAAAAATATTTATATTCAAACATATTACTTATATAACACCACAAAAATTTAATTTACTAAATGATTTTTGTTTATGTCATTTTTTCCTTTACTTTAAATTAATTAATCTAAAGTGTCATTATCATTCATAAGTTGCTCCATGGGGTCCGAAAATCGACCCAAAGATACCCAGGGTCGTCCATGACTCATACAATAAGGTTAGGACAAGTGTTATGGAAATTTTGAATTATTATAATATTCTTTTTGAATTGAATTACCCTATTTACCTTTAACCGCTGAAAATAGAAGTAAAAAATTATTATTCACCAAATATTATATTCATCTTATTGAACCATATTTTAGTTAATAATAACAACCATGTATGTTAGATTTTCAAAATTCAATTCATAGAAGTGGTAAAATTTCATTTAAATGAAAAAGTCAATTTTTTAACTACTACTAAGTGGTATCACTATTCATAAAAAATTAATGTTTTTCAAAAAAATACCAAATAATCACCCAATGCTTTATTTGATATTCTGAATTAAAAATTTGATATTTATTTTACCAAATTCAAAACATTAAATTGTATTTAATTAATTCTAAAATTAATTCCCTTTGTTAAAACAAATAGCGTGTTTTTAAGAAACAATAACTACAATAATATTGAAACTTGTTTATGTCCAATTTCAAAGTGAAATAAATTCAAATGACCAAAATTGGATTAAATGGTAAGAATATATTCTAATTACACTTTAAATCCAATTAAAAAGATAATCTAAACATATAAATAAATTTTAATAAAACACAATTTTGAATTAAAATACAACATATTTCACTATTCTTTACAAAATGAACTTTATCAGAAAAATTCCAAAAATTTACACAAAGTAAATTTTGATGTCGCCATTCTAAATAATGGTTTTATTTGGTCAAACAAAATGTATTTATGTGACCAAAACAATATTTAAAGAGTTTTATCCATTAAAAGGTGGTAAATCGACCTTTAAATGTAAATTATGCTTAAAATTAGATTCATTTATATTTCGTGCCTCTATCATTTATTAGATAAAATTAAATACATTTATAAAAAAATTATAATAATATTATAGTTAGTTTTGTTCATTCCCTCCAATAAAACTGCTAGGATTTAACTACAATATAAAATAATAACATTAAATTATTAGTGTGTAATGTCATATTTCAAAAAGAATCATTGTTGCATATCGTGTACACTATCGAACATATCATCCCCTTTAATGTAAAATTAATATTTAATTAAAAAATGTTAATAAATATAAAGATTATCTTATTTATTATTTTTCTGGGATGTCACATCCTTCCCCCGTTTTGGGACTTATATCCTCACAATTTTTAAACTGGGCTTGGAAACTTCATTAAAAGTCCCACATCGGAAATGATTCAATAAAGCTATCACTATAAAATAACTGATGATAAGTACAAAGGTCACCATAGATAACCCATACTAGGATTCCACGTAGGAAAATAAGGTTATGTAAGAGAGAACAAATGATCATGTTCTGATGGGGAGTGATAGAAAACATAATTCGGAGAAAGATAACCACCAAAATGTCACAAACATGTGATGGGTTCTATGGCTCTTGATTCCACAGTAGGAAAAGTTTTCAAACAATTTTTTAGTGTTAAGTTACTTCTCATTGAGAATATATTTATTATCATAACTTAAAACATAAGGAAACACACTTACTTATAATGTATACTTTTATCCTTTACTAGATTTCTAACACAAACTCATATTTCCTCCAAACGATGAGTATTCAGGATGACTTGTTTACGTTAAAAGTTGTATAATCAACTTCTAGAGAGTCAAATAATCCAAAAAAGATAAACTATATATTTACATTGTTTTAAGATATTGAATAAAATCAAAACATTTAGTATAAGATCAGATAATACCCCAAAAGGGTAATTTTTTATAAAAATAAATAATATTCCTAATATCCAAAATTCAACAAACAGTTCCCTAAGTTCAACAAAGACCATTCAATAAACAATTCTCCCTAAAAATATTCAAAATTAATCTAAACAGAGATTTTAACCCAACTCTCATAAGGATTTAATTACATAAACTTGCAAGATACATGTTAACATTTATATCCAACTAAAACCAGTTACTAAAAAAGCCTCATATTGAAAAGTAATTAACCTAATCAAATATTCCCCATTCTAGGTTTTTTATTTTCATAAAAAATTCAAATCATCAAATGTCCATAATAAAAACATAGATTTATCCAAACTAAAATTTCAACCATTATTCCACAATTTAAATCCAATAGTATTATATCACCCTTAAGTATATGGTGTTTTCTCATAAGCATGAACATCTTCCACAACAACCTTTATCACTTAATCACTAAATCATTTTTCTATATTAATTATATCCATTTGATAAAACATAACATCCAAAAACAACCTATTTCTTGTTCCATAAAAACATTTTACTTAAATATTAAGTCATACTAGCCATGGACTTCAAGTATGCTATTGGTTGGCGATGCGCCCTTGTCAGCCTTCGGTTGTGGGTTCCATTCCTTGAGCCTTGTCAGATGTGACGGGTTGTCACCCATCCTATGGGTTGTCCTTTTTATAAAACTCAAAAATGACCCTAACATGTTTTATCCTCAATGTTTTCATTATACCTCTCATTTTCATCCAAATTCATTATGATCTCAAAATATTAATTCTTTATGTCTTATTTCAACACCATATGATAAAATAAAACAATCCACAAAATGGAGAACATCATACCTTGATCATGGTGTCCATTTGGAATCATCATCATCTTGTTCACGTAATTAGAAGGATCATGCATTGTAACAATGATTTTAGGATCCTTCAAAATCATTTGATTCCTCCATCCAAATACACCTTGTGCAACATGGGTCATGTGGGTGTTCACAAAAAAATAGTTTTCAGAAATAATTAGGTATGCCATATAATTTCAACACATCTGATAAAACATGATTTCTATAAAACAGTCGAACCGAATTTGAGTTGAAACGTCCAATTATCGGTCCTTTTAAAATACCATAAGAATGTGTTGAGATAAAATATTGTAAAATCAAATATAAATAGGTTGTGCAAGGGTCTCATTCTTTAGAACCTTTTTTAAAATCATAATCTCCTTCCAAATCATTGAGATAAGGTAAAATATATGAAAATCCCTTCATAATAATTACCTTTATTGAATATATGAGAATATTAATAAAATTGGATTTTTCTAAATACAACCCATACTCAACAATGATAATGAGGTATAGTGGAGGTGTTTGATATATCAATAAACCGTTTTCAAGTGAGTTATATGCTAGGAAAAGTTTCACAATCATCCGAACATGAATTTACAATAATTTTTTCAAGCATGTCATGTGGAAGAGATAGGAATGTCATTTGAGATCCTCCTCCTTCGATTTGTAACTAACATTCCTTGACCAAAAAAAGTTATAAAACAAGGATTTAACTGAAATAATAGATAGGGACTAACCATATGTCTAACGAAAATTCTTAATCTCTAAAGTTGTCTAAACCAACCTATGATACCAACTATAAGGACCCGACCTTAAAACATTACATAATATTGAATTAAATGAATAATTCACATTGAGGATCTTATCAAGGATATATTTTTATAGAATTTGGTATAAAAATTACATTACATCACAAAAATATCAATGTAGACACTTTTACTCAGTTTCCATTTTTTATAAAATAAAAGCTCTTTAATAAAGGAGACATGTCTAGTTCCATGTTTTAGACAGCATGAATTTTTCATGATCCCATCCTGGACCCTATTCCACTTTATGTCCTTTGAAAAAAATTTCAAAAACCTATAATGAGCAAAAAAATCTTGGTAAGGGATACACAAAGAAGAAAAACTATTAGATTATCAAAACAACAATTAATCCATGAATAATTTATCATAATTAATATATATCCCCTTTATGAAGTAGTAAATATTGTTCACTAAATAAAAGATCATTGCTTACCCTTTAATAACCAAATGATTTCTATAAAACACATATAAAGAACACATAACATATACAGCTAACTTGGGACATAATCATACATAAATGGAATAACCATACCTTCAACTTCCACAAATATTACTAAATGGAATATCCATACGACTGACTTCCATACCCAATGCATTGTAGGTTATAACGTAACCACCCGTCCTGGTTTATCATGACACAACCCGTCATATGATTTATCACATAACCACCCATGAAATTTCAAATTTCAGTCATAGCACATTAAATATTATAATTATAAACATTTCACTAGTAACATTTCTTTTGAAATCACAAGAAGTAATTTTAAGATCATGAAATAATCATTCCATTTTCATAAACCATTTTAAAATAGATTTTTGAATCAAAGTGTCCCATACCATATTGATGCTTTTAATGGAATTATAATTTTAAAACATTAATAGCCATATAAATGAATACTCAAAAACATTTTTCGAACATGGACATTAATGATAATTATTTGGAATAACAAATCTTTAAAACATTTAAAAAGATATTTTAGTTAAAGAGTATTTAACAAAATCGGAGACTCTTGAATACAAATAATTGAAAAAAAACATTTAATATGAACTTTATAATATCTTGAGAATTACGGGATTCATGATATAAAATTACAATGGATGGTAAATGAACCATATAAGGGTGAATTGGTGCATAACAACAATGTAGTCATAATGGAAATGTAAATTTAGATAAAATCCCTTATAAAGACGGTATCCTTTAATTAAGGATAAATCAATCACATAATTATGTGGGAAAAATATAAATACACAAAATATAAGTGGATATAAATGGTAAAACAAACATTGGTCATTCACACATATTCATAGGACGACATATTCATGAATTTCATGTTTAACCCAAAGAATTGAAATTTGGTTAAGAAGTTCCCTTACAAATATTAAAAAAGATAAACAACATCACATTAGAATTCATAAAATTAGTTGATGAGATAAGAAGGGTATATCATCATTTGGACATAAATCTACATCAATAAGGAAATAAAATAACATATCCCAACATAATAATATGTAAATTAAAAGACATAACAGAAATAAGTCTTATAAATAGAGGAGGGTGAAAGGTTCCCTTAATGATTTGGTAACATACAAAACATATACCACATGAAAGAAATATCATAAAATGAAGATATAAATACTAATAAATGAAATTATATTACATAAAAGTACAATCATTGACAGTACAAACAACACACAAAAGGAAATAGTGGAAAATATAGCATGAATCTCACGGGATTAAAATGTGAGACGAAAATATTTACCTCGTTGTAATCAACTGAGTCGTTTGATAAAAAGTTAATAAAAATCAAATGAATCACTGAATACCATGAATATAAATATAATCATGATAATATATATCTAATTTTTTCACATAATACATCAGATGCAATAAATTTGTGGCGAATAATTGAAATCTCACGGAATTTGAATGTGAGATAAGAAACCTCCTTACCTCGTGTCCTACATGACCCGATCATTCATTAATATCATGAATAATAAACTAAAGATAATTTCTACTTTCATAAGAACCATCTTAATGTTTATTATTCCATTTATATCACTTATTACCATGTTATAAACATTATGAAATCATTCAAGATAATAATGTTCATTTTGTAGATATTTCTTACATGAGTCAAAAATGAACACCTTATATTAACAAGTTGTCCATGTGGTAAATAGTCCATTATATCTAGAATTCTATTCATGCATTAGATAAAATATATATCATATATATCCAGTATATACATGTATTTATAATAGTACATAACATTTGGAGATAATAAATGAAATGCACTGTTCATGGAGACGGTAAGTCATACGTACTCATGAACGCTACTTTCATTTCAATTTCATATTTTATTGAAATTAAAACATAATGGTAAATAGGTATATTATAATTCTAGTATAATATCATATATAATGTCATTAACTCCATCCTTTATATTTCCCACATATGGCATTAACGAGACATATAACTTTGAGGGAGCGGTAGTCCACACTTACTCAAATTAAAATTATCGTGTTTACCCATAATGGAAACCATAAGGGTATTCTATAAAACAAAAATTACAGAAGCATAAGGAAAACATAAAAAATAATATATATCATATATAAATATAGTTTCGCCTTAATGGCCACCATGAGAGGCGGTATGAGGTAATTGAACAATCATCATTTCTTGAGGCGTTAGTTTTCCATCCACATAAACATTAAGTAGTTCACCAATTAGATTGAGGTGTGTGTAAGTGTACATAGAATCCTTCGCATAACAAAACCCTTTTATATTGAGGATATTGGTGTTTCTATAATATAATGGAATAAAAAGAGTTTTGGGGTTGGAGAAGTAAAATAAAAGAAAATAAGTTATGGGAAATGGTTACATTTAATTTGGGTAACTTCTTTTGGTTTGAACCAAAATGGTTTGTTGAAGTGTCAATTGCCTAAGGTAATAAATATATGTGGAAGAAAGGGATGTAGGGAGCTTAATTTAGAAGAGGATGGATGAGCCAAAAGGCTTGAGTTGTTTGACAAATTGGATAGAAGTGGTCTCTTTTTGTAAGGGAGAGGAGGGGCTCTTTAAGAATGTATGAAAATATTATTTTATTATATAATGATATTTGGTTTCAAAAGGTCCAAAAATCATTATAGTAAAATAAATGATGACTCATGTTCGAAATAAAATCATCCAATAGGAATTGAACATGTTATGGATAATATTGTATTCATTATAATCTTATTTATTAAAATGATTTATTAATGAGGTAAAACAACATCATTATTGTGTAATAAAGAATTTAATTTTTTAAATTTTAAAAAATTATAAAAAATTACTAAGTTTTAGTAAATACATTTATTTTTCTAAAGAATATTTATTGTTAAATATATTTCTTATATAAGACCATAAAAAATTATTGTACTAAAGGATTTTTTTTCTGCCATTTATGCCTTAAATTTAAATTAATTAATCTAAAGTGTCATTATCATTCATATGTGGCTCAATCGGGTCCCAAAATCGACCCACAGATGTCCATGGTTGTCCAGGACTCATAAAATAAGTTTTGGACAAGTGTTATGGTAATTTTAAATTATTATAATATTCTTTTTAACTTTAATTACCATATTTACCGTTAACTGTGGTAAATAAAAGTCAAAAGTTACTATTTAACAAAAATTATTTTCATATAATTGAACCACATTTTATGTACTAGTAAAAACCATGTATTTTGGATTTTATAAATTAAATTCAAAGAACTGGTAAAATTTCATTTAAATCAAAAAGTCAATTCTTTAACTACTACTAAGTGGTTTCCCTATTCATCAAAAATTGAAGTTATTCAGAAAAATACAAAAAAATCAGCCTAAGATTTTATTGATATTACAAATTCAAAAATGATGGTTATTTTTACAAATTCAAAACATAAAAGTAACATTAATTAATTTTTAAATTACTTCTCATTGTTAAAACAAATAGCGTGTTTTTAAGAAATAATAACTATCAAAAGATGGACACTTGTTTATGTCCAATTTCAAAATTTAATCAATTCCAATGACCATCATTGGATTAAATAGAAAAAATATATTATAATTACACATTAAAAAAATTAAAAATATAATATAACCATATAAATAAATTATATTAAAACACATTTTTGAATTAAAATAAAATATATTTTGAACTATTCATTAAAAAATAAAAAATATCAGAAAAATTCCACAAATTTACAAAAAGTAAATTTTGATGTCTCAATACCAAATAAGGATTTTATTTGGTCAAATAGAATGTATTAAATTGAACAAAACTATATTTAAAGAGGGTTTTTCATTAAAAGGTGGTAAAAAACCTTTTAATGTAAATTATGTTTAAAATTATATTCATTAAGATTTTAGGCCTCTAACTTTTATTGGATTAAATTAAATACATTTAAAAAACAGGTATAATATTATTGTAGTTCTTTTCTTCATTACCATGAATAAAATGACTAGGATTTAACTACCATTTAGAATAATAATATTATATTTTTAGTATGAAACATATGATTTCAAAGAAACCCTTTGTTGGGTATTAGGTATGCTATCGAACATGTGATCCCCTTTAATGTAAAAATAATATTTAATTCAAAAATATTGATAAATATGAAAATCTCTTTTTACTTATTTCTTTGGTATGTTACATTCTCGCGTTGATAAATGATTGAAATTAGATGTTCTATATATGCATTAGTAGAATCCAATTCATATCATTCTATTCAATATAATTTACGCAATCAAGATCATTAAAAAAATTTAAGAGGCAAGGAAAACAATATCAATGACATTGAGATTATGTTGAAAGGATTATGTTAAAATTCATTCAATAATATTTATTATAATTTCAAATTTTGTAGTTTCTCAAGGATTTGATATCCCTTTTTCTTCTTATTTATGTTACCTAAATGATGAGAAAATTTAAAAAATTCCGAATACCTAATAAAAAATTATAAATTTCACCTCGTATAACCATTTTCTGAATTATGTGGTATTTTTACGACAATCATCAATTTATGAATCAATCTCACCTTATGCGTTATTTCTGTAACTATACCCGACAAAATAAATAAATTATAATAAATTTTTCTAATATAATCTACTGAATAATAAGGTATCAAATAGAGTGATTAAATGGGAGGTACATAAAAGAATACATAATATCTATTATTTCCAAAAAATTCATTTAATGAAATTTTTCTTCTATTGAAGACAATAAATAAATAATATATGCTGATATATTGTAATCTAATATTTGAGTGTTATTTTTTAATTTGATATTAGTATAATTATAATATGTTTTACTGAATTTCACCCAATAATATGGGACTTTTATAATCCTTTTTAAAAAAACGATTAGAAACTATGATCATGATTTCAAAAAATAGTTTTAGGATCTCATCATGGTTTCACCAGTATTAACACATATAGTTTCTTTATTTCATTAAGAGATATAATATAAATCCCTATGATATTAAAATAGTAAAATCTTGTTTTATAACATTCATGAAAGACAAAACCAATCATTGAAAATAATATAACTCCCTATGACTTTATATTATATTTATTTTTAAATATATTCAATCAATTTGATAGCTTTCGATACACACAATATTGATTTTAAATGAAATGTGATACTAATTAAAAACAATTATCTAATGATGAAAATTATAGCCTAGCTATTAAATGGATGGTATAAATTGGAATAACTATAATATAAAAATTATATGGTTTACACATGTATAAAATAAATTCAATATTTATCTATTTATTAAAAATAATATGAGAAAACATTTGATGAAAAATGATTTCTTTTTAAAATGTATTTCTTTTAAAAGTGGTTTACATGGCGTTTGAACATATAATATAAAATTTTCTTTTACTACTTTTGGAAATTTATTTTAAAAAATAACATTCATTTTTTATATCATCATATAAAAATAATATTTTCTTTAATTTCTGGGAATATTATAAAAATTAATTTTTTAATTAACATGGAAATGTAGTAATTTTTATGAAAAAAATCCATCTCTTTTAATTTATTTAAATGTTAAATTATATTATAAATTATTTTTATTGAAAAATTAGTTCAATTGTATTAGAAATAATATAATTTTGTGTAATTTAATATATTTTATAAATTATTATAATATAAAATATTTATAATATTTTGAAATATTTTCTAAAGAAATCATATTATTTTGTCTCCTCTATGGGATTTATTTTAATTATAAAGAATCAATATATGCTATCATAATTAGTAAAAATTGATTTTTATTTTTAATTAGAATAATGAATACTTAATATTTAGAAAGAATAGTGTTTTGACCATTATTATGAGTAAATATAGTAAAAAATAATGATCATAGTTAAGGAAAAACGGGTTTAAAATATGGATTAACTAAGAGGATAAGGGATAAAAATGAATCAATATATGAAACCAATTGTATGATAATATTACAAACATATAAACTATAGTGCTAAATAATGACTCATTTTTTGTTCTTTTGTATTACAAAATTTGCATCACTTTATCTTTTTTGAAATGACATGTTTGTCATATCCCCTCTTATAAAGGGCCACCCACTCTTTTCCAAAATTCACACATCCAAAATCATTTATTTATGACAATAACTAACCCAATATATTCCTTAATTACAAAAGAATATACTAAAATACTTTTTTTAGTGCTACCACCACCACCACCAGGAGGTCCACCCCGACCGCAGGGAGTAGGTGGATAGGGGAGATCTCGGCTTCAGGTAGCTGAGGCATATGACCACGATGCTCCGGAGATGATTTGATGTACTATTTGTGTCTACTCCACCATATCAGTAGTTCTTATAGACACAGCTTCCATTCACTCATTCATAGCCACTGCCCTAGTTCGGAGCATGTTGAATCTGACAGAGCCGTTGGATCGATCCTTATGAATAGAACTCCTATGTGAGAAGACTCGACGATTAGGCACTGATGTTGGCAGTGTGAGCTTACTCTAGGAGGTGAGAGATTCGGTTGGGATCTCTTAGTAGTGGAATCGAGGCCTTACGACGCCATATTGGGTATGGATTGGTTACCTAAAATTCAGGCTCAGATTGATAGTATTAGGAGCAAATTGATGTGTGTCCGCGCATATGGGACCAGGTTTACCTTCACCGGCGAGAAGGGAGCCTTTTCCATACAGGACGAACTTACTCAGAGGAGGGTAAAGCTGATCACTCATTAGTTGGCATGCCTTACCATCAGATCAGTTGACATGGAGGGTCCAAGTTATCCTGTAGTGGTGGATCAGTACACAGATATTTTCCCAGATGATGTTATAGGAGTACCTCCTAACAGAGAGGTGGACTTCTACATTGATCAGTACCCCGAGACGACATCTATATCTACTCCATCTTAATGGATGGGTACCACTATGCTTCTTGAGTTGTGGGTAAAGCTGGATGATTTTAAAGGGACATAATTCATCCGGCCCAGTGTATCTCCCTGGGAATCCCTGATTCTATTTGCTAAGAAGTCGGATGGGATCTTGCGTCTTTGTGTGGATTACTGTCGCCTGAACTAGGTGACCTTAAATAACAAGTACCCACTCTTGAGGATTGATGACCTATTTTATCATCTAAAGGGAGCATGGTGGTTCTCAAAGACAGACCTTAGATCCTCCTATCACCAGCTCAGAGATTGAGACGAGGATGTGCAAAAGAAGAACTTCATATGTTGACACAACCACTATGAGTTCTGGGTTATCCCCTTTAGCATATCCAATGCTCCAGAAGTGTTCCTATGACTCATGAACCGGATCTTCCATCCATACCTCGATTTCTTGACGTGGTCTTCATTGATGACATTTGGATTTACTCTAATGATGATGAGGAGCATGCCTACCATTTGAAAGTAGTATTGGACACACTCCGAGAGCACCAACTTTATGGGATGCTCTCAAAGATCTAGTTTTGGATTACAGAGGATCACTTCTAGGGACAAATCATCTCCGAGGATGGAGTTATAGTAGATCTAGCAAAGATTGAGGTGGTACATGCTTGGGAGCCACCAAGTAGTGTGACAGAGGTACGGAGTTTCCTGGTCTTGGCTAGATACTACAAGAGATTCATTCCAGAAATCACCAGAGTTGTAGCACCACTATCAACCTTCACGAAGAAGGGGCAACCATTTGTGTGGACAGAGAAATGCTGATAGATCATTCAAGAGTTGAGGCATAGGATAACTATTTCCCCCATCTTGAGGCTTCCATAAGAGGGTGTAGGTTACGTAGTTTACTACGATGCATCAGGGAATAGACATGGGTGTGTCCTGATGCAAGAGTGAGCAATGATCTCATATGGTTCTTGGCAGTTGAGACATCATGAGCAGAACTACGCTACCCATGACCTGGAGTTAGCATCAGTGGTCTTCTTCTTGAAGATGTGGTGACCCTATGTGATGGGTGATCATTTCACAGTCTACTCTGCTCACAAGTGTCTCACATATAACTTCTCTCAGAATGACCTGAACCTGAGACAATGATGTTGGCTTGAGTACCTCTAAGACTATGACATCGAGATAGACTATACTCCTGGGAAGGGGAATGTTGTAGCGGATGCTCTTAGTAGGAAATCAGAAATTCAGCTGCTAGGAGAGGTGACATAGTAGCTGGCCGCGTTGCTGATATCCTTTCTGGATAGAGATGGTCCATCCTTTATATAGTCTTGCACAGTCACTCTCCACTTCTTCAGCGATTCAGGGAGGCATAGCATGGGGATGGTGATTGTGTGACATGTCATTCTTAGATATCTACAAGGTAGACACTTGGTGGATTTTATGAAGGTGGGAAGCATGTCACCCTCTTCAGAGGACTTACCATGGTACCCGTAACACTTAATGAGGAAGTGTTGGGTGAGTTCCACACTTCCCCTATAGCGGTACATCCATGAGTGGAAAAGATGTACATGACCATCGACAATAGCACTAGTGGCCAGGTTTGAAGAAGGCAGTTACAAATTTTATATCATGATGCCACACTAGTATGCAAGTGAAGGTGGTGCTCCAGGGACCAGCAGTCTTGCTTCAGCCCTTCGAAGTCCTAGAGTGGAAGTGTGATGGGATATCCATGGACTTTGCGATGGGTCATCAACATATATCCAAGAGTCACTATTCGATTTGGGTGATCATTGACCAACTAACCAAGTCATCCCACTTCATACCGATCATATAGTAGGGCTTAGTAGATAGATTGGGATGCCTCTATGTGTAGGAGATTGTGCATTTTCATGTATTACCTTATTCTATTGTCTCCGACCGTGACGCACGGTTTACTTCTTGGCTATGGAAGGGGTTGCAGGAGGCTTTCAAGATATAGCTACATCTAAGCACCGCCTCCCATCCTCAGATGGATGTCCAGACTGAGAGGACCATTCAGACTCTCGAGGATATTCTTTGTTCTTGTGTCCTCGACTTTGGTCGTAGCTTGGAGGACCAGATACATTTGATGGAGTTTTCCTACAACAACAGTTATCACTCCACCATCGGTATGGATCCTTTTGAGGCCTTGTATAATTGACCTTGCATATCTTCCCTGTGCTGGACAGACCCAAGAGAGTCAGCACTAGTGGGACCAGAGATGGTAAGCGCTACCACAGAGAAGGTGCAAATCATCCAAGAGCAGATGAATACTACACATAGCAGTCAAACGTTGTATGCAGACTAGAGACATAGATCTCTGGAGTTCAAGGATGGTGACCACATCTTTCTATGGGTCTCACCTCAACGATGTCTATGGATATTTGGCCGAGGTGACAAGTTATCTTTGAGATTCATCGGATCCTTCCAAGTTATCAGCAGAGTAGGCAAGGTGGCTTACCACTTGGCTCTTCCACCTCAGTTGCATCAGGTGCAGGACATCTTCAATGTATCTTATCTGAGGAGATACATTCATGACCCATCCCACATCATCAACCATGGGGAACTAGACATCGATGACAGGGCAACTTTCACAGAGGTTTTAGTGGAAATTGAAGATAGACATGAGCGGTTCATGCGTGGACGGTCGATACCTCTGGTGCACATTCGCTGGAAGCATGAGAATCTCTAGGAGGGAACATGGGGGCAGGAGACTCAGATACATGCTCCGTAACTCCATTTTTTCCCTTAGTTTGAGTTGCAGTTTATGTGGACGTAAAGCTTTGAGGTGGGGAGAATGTAAAGAACCCAATTTTTTGTGGAATTGTTTTATATACATGGGAATTTTACGAGTCAGCTGTTTCGGGCGGCGCTTTATTTTGAAGCCCATTTTTTCCAAAATCAATTTCTGACGTTTTGTTCGGGTAAGTTCAGTAAATGTACGAGTGGGATTTTATATATTTTGAACCAATGATAGGAACTGAAATCAGAGGGAATCATTTAACTCACAGTATCAGTGATTTCTTAGGGATACCTTCACCACAGTTGCGCTCTAATGAGAATAAGAGTTAGTTTTTGGGGGTTTTAATTAAATTTAATAAAAATAAAGTGTTAACTTTATTTTTATTTTGGGTGGTTAAAACCTCCAAGAGGAGGAGATGGTGAAGGCCACCACACCAAAACCTCCCTTGAGAGGTTATGGTGGTGGGGTCCAGAATCATAAAACCTTCCTTGGGAGGATATTTTTTAGTAGGGCCCATATGAGCTTCTTAACCCCTTTTAACTACCCATTAATTAATTGGAACACCTCACCTCCCATAATTTTGAATTTGTACAATTTCATTCAATTAATTAAATTATTTGTCTCATTTAATTAAAAACAAGTATTTGTGTTGTTGGGCCATAAAAATAACAGAGAACTTCTTATATTCTTTTTGGCTTGTAATTCTTTTGGTGGAAGCTCTAGGAGAGGAGGCCGAACTTCGAAGAACATAGAGGAACAAATTCTCCCAATGAATAACGTCTATTTCACCTCAAAAGAACGATGGAAATCTCTCCCTCTTAAATAGGGGAATGAAGTGGAAGAACCACCACCCATGAAGAACACTGACGACGTCCTCTTAAACATTTCTTCTCCGAAAACATCATCTTCTGACGTTTACGAAATGATTCCACCTTCTAACGACTTCTTTAACGATCATCATCAAGAGAGGTACGGGTTTGAGTTGAATTTATTTTCGTTCTTCATCCTTACAATTATGGTTGAGATATACTAATTAATATCAATGTAATGTTGACAGCTCAGACCACACGAACATAGCCCGACCCAGCCTCTTGATTATTCTCGTTTGATGACGATGTAGGTGGAGCAACATGACCAGTGTCGGACTGGCCACAAAAAAATAGGCACCACATGACCACATGGTCTCCAAAAGGGCGTGGAACCATAATGACGCATGGAATGAGAGCCGTAGAAAAGAATGGCCATGGAAGATGCACACAGCAGAGGCGCACGGCATCGGCGAGCCGTACGGAGGCCAGCAGAGGGCAGCGGCCTGGGCGGGCCGCGACGGTGGGGCGCGGTGCCGGTGGTGTAGAGTGGCTAGATGCTCGGGTGATCCAAGAGGAGTGGGACTCCTTAGGGACCCGCTTATGCAGGACAAGCGCCACTTGGCCCTAGTTTCGGCTCACACCCGAACGGCAGACCCGTTCGCGAGCCAGGGGGTGTGCAACTTCCCCTGGTCATGGATTAGGTTGACCCCACGAGCCGTCATGCCACCCTCGATCGGGCCGCCTTCGGGCCAGGCCGACCCCTCAGACCGGGTCGGACACACGGACTGGGGCAGAGCCTGGTCGAGACCCAAATCTGGTTAGGTCAGTCCAACATGGTCGGACCTGACCCGGACACACTATGGAATGTTTAAACTATTTTCCCCTATCATCGTCTACGGGTGTCCGATTGATGAACCGCCTGTGGAGATAGAAATCTTAGAGAAAGAAGGTTCTATTGTATTACCACATTTGAGGTTTGGACACAGTTGGAGTATACTAGGGTTTTTTTATCCTAAAAACCAACTAGGCCCCTGTAACAAAAATGCCAATAACTCTTAGACCGAGCGTCCGATTGACACACCGTCTATCGCGTTGGAACCCTTACAACATGGAAGTACTTTGGTTTATTCATTTGTAGATTATAGTGGTGGTCGATGTATGACTGATATCTCAATGGAAGATTCTAAGAAACTCAAGTGCACCAGGTGCGAGGAATCCAGTGGCTGATAGTGAGGCGGAGGTTGGATACAGATCATATGGAGGTCAGCACTTAGCAATCTTGTGTGGGTCAGTGCATACAGATCCTGTGTGGGTAAGATCCTATGTGGGTTTTTGTGGGGGTTAGTACCTATCTATGTTGTGTGGATCAGTCTCTGTATGATCATAATGAGTTCCTCCTGATAGAATAAGATGATCTAGCTTCACGACTAATCATCTGTACTTCTATACTTTACTAAAATACTAGTTTGAGCTGAGACTCCATTTGAACTGAGACTCTATTTGAGCTGATTCAATCGCTTTTGTGTTTTCCTCATGATTGAGAAGGGTTACTAATAAACTTAGGTATATATATGGGGATATACCTATGTAAGGGTTATCCATTTATTTCATACCTTGTGGTTATCTTTTTTGGATTTTATGAGTCCATGAGGGTCTCAGGGTCCCTACTAAGAATCGTTATACTCATCCCTGCATGAGCTATGCCCAAACCTCATTGTGTTGGTTGTAGATGATGGACATCACTGACCGGGGTGGAGAGTAGCAGAACTGGATGGTACCCGAAGGTTGACAACTTGGCGAGACATACACATAGTAGACAGATGGAGGTAGAGTGATGTGGAGGGCATATGTGCCTACCCTTCATGTAGGAACCCCGTAGGACGACCCATTAGCTTCTTTACTTATTTTCATGAGTTGTATCAGCATTCCATTTGTATTTTACTTTAATATTGTGCTTGTATTTACAACCCCTTTTCATTAAACACACTCTTTTGTATTTAGTTTTACATAATGTCTTACTTCCAGTTGTGTACTCAATTGTGTTTGTTTACTATTATAAAGGCAATTCCTTCCCAGTTTAGGTATTTATTCCTTTGGTTCTAGTCGGCAGCCCCTGGCCTATGGATGGCTGGAATGGGGTAGTCACGAAACGGGGCCTGGGGGACATGTCGTGTTAAAATATTAATTCCATTTTTAAGTTATTTCTATTAATTAGTGAGAAAAAAATATATTTTCTATCATATGATATATTGGGATTATCTTTTAATGACAACAACATTTATATTTCTCTGGAACATTTATAATTAGTTTATATGACATATTATTTTGATACCATTAACCATATTAAATGGAATAGTTTATGAATATTTTTAATTGATTGGGGAATGAATTATCATTTCATATTTTATTTTTCTTGTAAAAATGATTATGTTGGTTTTATTTCACCAATTTTATTTGATGAATTAACTGGAATTCATTTTTTTAGTTAGGGAAATACCTAACCATTTTATTCATCGGTACACCTAACAAAAAAATATTTCTTGGATTTTTGGTGAAGGATTTACAAATTAATAAATGATTTCTTGTAAGGAGGCCTTAATTTTATCATTATTATGTATATAATTATACATTAATACATTATGATATCATATATTAATGATCCATTTGGTTTTTCCAATAGTAATAATATCCATGTTTATGTTTAAATTTAATGTGATTATTTAGTTTTAATTATTTGATCACTATTTATTTATTAAATATTACTATCATGTTATTGATTGAATGAAATGTCTTTTATTTTTGTACCTTTCCTTATTTATTATAATTAATTATTCATGATTTCATCCATTGTATTCAAACCCTAATTAGGGATTTTAAAAAACCCCTTTGATATTTATCATTCCCCCTGATTTCATGATTAATATTCTTATATATATAGAATAATATACTATATAAAATAATGATACACACGAAAAAAATACTATTTTTTATTTAATGTTATCAATTGAAATGTGAGAATCATATAGGAATCTAGTGTACTACGAAAACACATATTTTCATTCCATTATTATGTGATTTGTTATATATTATGATAATTTTATTATGTAATATAAAAATATCAGCAACTTGGATCAGGGTTATTATAGATTCTATCAGATAATGCTTATTAAAACCCATGTGAATAAGAACTAGAGAAACAACAATTAGGAAACATAACCCTTTTATATAAATTGAGGATAAGTATTTAAGAGGATACTAATGTTTTGTTACTGTAGATATTATGTGTATTTTTCTAGCAATAAGCCCTTATATTAATAGTATTAGTGGATGTGGTTTTGGAATGTTGGTACCTGGGGGTAATAACATTAGAAATGTTGTGTTGGGATATACTCATGTGTTTCCTAGTACACGAAAATGGTCCATATTGAATACCAATTTTGAAACTCCCAATGAATATTATTTTGTTAATTATTAATTTCATTACAAATTATTAAATGGGATTGTAAAAAATTAAAAATTTAAAACTCTCTGATATAAAAAATGATATGATTTTCTGGTTATAAATAAACAAAAGATTCAAAACATGTTAAGTATTTCACTAGGTTTGGGATAAAAAATATCATTTTAAAATTTTATGATATATTCTTGAATATTACATGATTTAGAAATAGAATATCATAGAAGGAAGGGGAATCATATCACTAAATATACTCCATTTAAGTATTTATATCCTATAAAAGATAATGATGTTAGGGTGGAAGTCGAAGATGGAACTAATCAAATTATAATCATATTGGTCAAGATGACTCATGTTATGTGAAAAAATCATGATAGTGTGGAGCGTAATTCTACTCCACCATGCAGTGTAACAATGTCAAACTCCATTATGTTTCAGCAACCTCCATCATTTAGTGGGGCTAAAAATACATTTCTATTAGAGAAATGTAAATGTTCCAAAGAGAATATTTTTATTAATCTAATAATAAATGAAATTGGGAATGTTCTTGTTGTATTTTTTATCTTACTATAGTTGAGGATCAATGTTGTTAATTAATTTTAAATAGTAAGGATGAATAATAAATTTCAAACATGTAATGGAATGATTTTAAGGTTCCATGGTTGGAAAATTATTTTATACATGAAAAATGAGTGGATTTGGAGTGGAAATTAATAATTTTAAGATAAAAATAAGTGGAAAATGTTTCTACGAATAAATCCAACATAACATAATTAGAATGATTTTCTATGGAGTATGTACATATTCCAAAAGTCAAGATACACTTTTTCACTAGTTTGATTAATCCCATTAATCTAGAGAAACATTTCCACTAAACATTATCATCATACAAGAGAATATTATCTTGTGATATAATGATAGGGAAATAATTATCCACATCATTTTCTAATGAATATAAGAAATATAAAAACAGGATGGAAGATAAAATGATGGATAAATGGAGGATGTAAAAGAAATATTGTTCTATCGAAATGTATATGTATATGAACAAATACAGGGCGCAGATTGTATGTTTAAAATAATTTGTTTTTTTTAATTAGGGGCAATGTAGATTTAATAAGTAATCTAATACTATTCCAAATCTATGTGTATATTTAAGTAAAAATAAGATAGGGTCCTATATGTGATTGATAATGTATCATAATTGTTAGGTTAAGATAAATATTCCACAGATCATATTTGAAATTAATCGTATTCATTGTAAGCATGGAATGTATTTTTATTATATTAGTAAGGATAAATATATTAAAAAATAATTAATCTAGCATAAATTAAATAGAATCATACTATTTGATTTGAATGATCCAAATGACAATGTTATCTAAATGTATCATAATTAAATCTGTTACTAGAAAAAAGGATATAGAATAGAAGAATGAATATTCAAAATAATTTAAATTCTATTAATATAACAATGGAAATAAAATTCATGTAAATGAATAAAATCATTCTAACTGAAAGAGAAGGGTATACAATAACCAAGGAGAAATGTACATTGATTTATATTTTTAAGAATGTTTATCTTACCCACACCACTGTAATCCCTCGATAAGATTATTAGCATTAGCCTTTATTCCTTGCCCCAATAGCCCTCGATGAAGACAGTTATCAGTACATCAATCATCCTATCCTTGGAAGCCCTCTAACCATAAATTATTGGCACCACCATCTTCTTATCCATGGAATCCATAAATCATAATCACAATGGTCAACATAAAACTATAAAAACTTTTTGAGTGTAACATCTATATTGAACAAGAAAATCACAACATGTAAATTTCAATGTTTTCTTATATAAAAGAAATTTGACAGATTTCTCACAGAGTCCCAAAATTGAACGACAATCGTTAGTTCAAATGACCTGGTATTTATAGGCCTTGATCTAAATGGTTGTCCTATTCTCCTATAGCCGTATTTTCTCCTCAAATATAATAGGGACTTGGATACTGGTCAATCTAGCGGTCATATTGAAACTGAAATCAAGACAAAATATTGATTAACACATTACACATTACATTATTTTATTTAAATTAAAACTTTTCATTGCGAAACAGTTTTCTGAGTATGATAACAATGATTCCAATGATTTCTATTATGAGGTTAGTTCATTTATTATCACTATGAAAATATTTTTAGTACAGAAGAATAGAAATTTTAAAAGATAAAATTCATATTCAGTGGGTATGATATAAATTATATCTCAGATCGTTACGATGATCATGGAACATATAATTTATGAAAAACTCATGAGTATTATTACTATCATATGCATATCATGTTGATAAAATATGAATAAGAATTTTTAATGAATGTATGGTAAAAATATATATGATTCTATTTTCAATATTCATTGAATATAAAAGAGTTGTTAATTAGGTATTTAATTATGATTTTGTGATTTCAAAAACAAAAGAAACAAAAATGTTATCAAGATACATTTAACTTAACAATCTACATTTTTTGGAAATCACAAACCAAAAATCTAAAATTCAGAATTTCTTTTAAATAATAATCCCAAAATATATTTTAATAAAAAATCATATTAATATGTAAATAATCATACTTATGTCTGTATATTATAATATTCTTCATAAAAATAGATATAATATGACTATTACCACCTTCGAATAATAAATTCCCAAAGGATCGTATTCTGTTTTTTTCTCCCCTTGAGTAAATCATTCCATCAATTTGAAAAAAACTTCTCCCCATATGTAAATAATTCCCCTCCCTTTGTGATTTTCAAAAATGAATAGGGGATATCTTTTAAATAATGTAAAAGGGGTTTATATACAAAAATAAAAAAAGTAATAAAGACTTTTATCATCTAGATTAAGTGAATAAAATTCATTCAAATAATGGAAAACCTTCAACAAAATTATTGTATATGTCAAGTATTTTCATTGTTTTTTAGAAATAATACAAAAAGAGTTTGTAAAATATATATTTCTTCTCATTTTTATTCTCCTTATTTAAGATACATAAGAAAAATGTATTCAATTTTATAAATTCCTTGTTATCATCCATTTTCTTATAAAGGGTTTCCTATTGAGTCAATTATTTCTCTTGTTATACTAAGAAAAATTGATCCAAATTACTATTCATATATTTTTAAGAGATGATATATTATTCCAGAGTACATATCATTTCTTCTTAAGTATGAATTGTTTTTCCAAGTGATTCAAATCTATCAGTTATACGGAAATTATCATTTTTGAAATTGGTAGTCTCATATTTTTAAAACATAAAATTTGAAATTTATGTTTGAATAACATTCATATTGTTTCTAATCTCTTTAAATTATTATGCTTTTCCACCATATATGATTCTAAAATCATTTACTCCTTAAAATATATCACTTTCTAGTTTGTTGAACACAATGATCACATTATTCAGAATTCTTCTAATATCTTCAATTTAATAATCCTATAATTTGATAATTTCATAGGATTTATGAGACCAATTAATTACTATTTTTCAAGATTTTTAATGCTCATAGGAACATTCTTAAAAAACTTTTAATTCATACTCATGTAGGATAATTATTTTTAATAGATTTCTGATAGAGAATAATATTTTTTCAGTTATCCATAACTAAATTAATATTCACTTCAATAATTTAGAAATATGGGATTTTATTCCCAATTATCTTGAGGGAATGAAAAATATAATGATCTATTTTCCATTAAATATTATTTTATGAATCATTATCTTCCTCAAATTATGAAGTTCTCTTGAATGACTTCTGATAGTATCATCATGTAAATTCTAATTTTGATCTTCATCAGATATGGTAACATTCTCTTTATTTTATATATGAATAATGTTTAGCATTTTTTTTCAGATAAGACAACATTGAAGACAATACTTCTATAGAAGGTATCTAGAATTATGTTTTTTTAGAATATCTTTTTGGTATTCTGTTTAAAATAGACTATTGTTATTGATCAGTTTTTTTTGTATTATCAGCTTACTGATTTTATTATTTTTCTTATTTATTTTTCATTGTTTATTCATATTCTCATATATAGTTCTCTTCACTATGAAATTCGTATATCTTTATCATTTCAAATTCCTCTTGTTGTTCAAAAAATTATGTTGGATAAAAAAAATTTGGTGTTGATTCATCACTAACAAACTTTTCTCCTTTCTCCATAGCCTAGATAGGTGGGGAATCATTTTCATTCGTAGTGGTTAATTACTATTGATTCAAAAACATTCATTTTCAAATCATTTTAACAGATTACAATTATAAAAAATTTCATTTTTTCTCTTTTTCAATATCCCATTATTCTCTTCATCATTAAGAGTATGTTATGTCCGGATTATTTCATCTAGAGATTTAGCTGGATTAAGAACAAACTATGTGTATCCTTCTTCTCTATTGGCATGATCCACTCTCCACTTTGTAGATATGTAATCTATTTATATAATTTGATTCTTTAAATTTTGAATGTAATCATACTTTTTATTGTATTGATTCTTAGAAATACTCATCACTGATTCTATTGGAACACTATAACATACTTTGACTCTATTTTTGGACTTTGGATTGAACATAATTGGAAAAAACACCAATTTTGGATCAAATTAAAATTTTAACAGCATTATTATATTGTCACTAATCCAAGAAACAATAATTTTTTTTGAAACAATCATGAGTTGAAAATTATAAAACATTAAGAATTCACAAATGAAAATAGTCAAAATCACTAGAAACAAAATTTGTTGAGACTTTATAACAACAAACATAAAATTGTTGATGGTTAAAAAAATTTATCACATCAATTTTTCCTTTCTCATATTCACCAAATTTTCAAGAATAAACAAATCTAACACCATAATTGTTTCCCTATCACCTTTTATATGAATTAAAAAACATTGTATTCAGAGAGGTGTAAGGATTTTGTTTGATGATAGATGAGTCACTTTAATTTTGGGATCACGAATATCAAAAATGGATTGGTCGGATCTAATTTTTATGAGACATATAGTTACATTTAGATAATTTTGAGAAGGGAAAAAATAATCACCCTCTCATGGAACATAAAGGAAATTTTCTGTTTTTTCTGTTCACATTATTATATCTCTATCATAAATGAAAATTGATACATTTAAATAATAATAAGCCATCACCATACTATAAAAATATTTATTTTTATTATGAAGTATAATATCATGATTGGTGTTAGGGTTTTTTATAGAAATAAACTCCCATTATTTAAACATAATAATTATTTTCACAGAAGAATTGAACTTATAATATAAATCTCTACTTGGAAACGTTTCTTTGTTTGTTGTTTTTCTTATTTTGGTTCTCACATAGCCTCAATGTGATTTTTGTTAGGTTCTCAATCACCCATAAAGTAATTTATTTGATGATAAAAATAAATGGTTTGCTAACATGAGTATGATTAAACATTATTAAAAAAATATTGACCTCAACTACTTAAAGGGTGGTAGAGGTTCATTGTAGAGATAAGGAAATTTGAGGTGGGATATGATAGGGGGGTCTAATTATATAGGTGAGAAATATGGCAGTTGAACTTATAATTATCAAATTCGATAAAAAAAATATCCAATGTTTGAATATATTTGAACTGTTGTGGTTTATATTAAAATAAAAAATTAAAATGAAATATGATATTCATTATAAATCATATAATGTTTTCAAATAATGTAACAAAATCGAAATAGTATCAATTTTAATTGGAAAAGATCGTGGACGGTAAGAAATATTTTATTTCAGAGTCTCGAGATTGTTCAATTGGACTTGAAATATTATTCTATGAAATTTTAGAGTGTGTATAATTTTCTATTTATAAGAAGATTGAAATTGAATATAGTAAAATTTTTTGTATGAAAACTTTTTCTGAATACAAAATATTTAGGAGTACAAAAAATTTATAAATACAAAAAAATTATGAGTATGAAACAGTTATGAGTATGAGAAATTTATGAGATAGTTATCGTATTTACTCCCCAATTAAAAATTAGTATCATAATGTAAGGATATGGTTTATGAAATAATTATATTTCAATTATTAGTTCATAGAGACCATTTAATGATTATGTTTATCATATTCAAATATTTAAGAAGGTAATGATTTTGAAAATATATCTGCATGTTGATTTATCATTATGATAAATTAAAAATGATATATAATTTAAGAGTGTGATAACTAAGATTATGATTTAAAAAAATTAATGGGTTTTTAATTTTAATGATGTACATGGTTTTTAGTTAAATAATAGTTAGTAGTTTTATCACATTGTATTTGTGGTTTAGTGATACTCATGCCATAATCAGTGAGTGTGTGTTGTTACCAAAACACTTGAGCACAATAACATTATTCTTCCACATATTCTACATCCACAGTGGAATGTTCTACTGAGTTTTGTTTCTAACGAGACCCTGAAAATAATGAATCACATAAAGAATAACAAATTTAAGATATACATTTTCTATCTATTCTTCAAACACCATTGTCATCATCCAAAAATATTTTCAAATAAAAAAAATTTCCAATTGAATAAAATAGTCATAAGTCCATAAATCACCTTAAATTAAATATAAATATTTTCATATATTTTAAATTGTTTTCATTTTCATTTTTCGGATACCCTGCACATAGGAATACTAATAACATTAATTAAGGATGACTATCGATAAATTGTATTATGATTCCTATCACACCACTACATGTTTTTCGATAGACTGGTTCCCATCTTCAATAATATCATTATAATTTGTGGTACCTTTTGGAGTACTAATACTTTTACCATTGTAATATCGATACTTTTTATGAAGATATTTAATTTACATATGTTGAGATATATATGACACATCGAGTTTTTCAGATATTTGAAAAGTAAGAAATATTGCTAACTCTCCCATCATAGTCATTTAAAAATATGATTTCATAATATTAGTGAAATATTATTTTAAGGATTGGTGAGTTTATCCAAATATAATTCATCAACATAAATTTGAATAATAAAAAAATCGTTTCAAGAAAAATAGCTTAGTCACCAGTTCCCTTCACAAAATTGGGTTGTAACAAAAAACATATAAGTCTCTCATTCTAGGCTCAAGAAGATTGTTTAAATCCATATATATATTTTGTATGTTTGAAAAAATATTCAAGATATTTTTTATCTTCAAAACCATTATGTTTTTCAGGATATAATTCCACTTGAACATTTCTTTTAATGAAATCACACTATATAGCCATTGAAAAACTATTGAAATTAATAAAAAGCTAAAAATTCTTATAGATTTCAAATAGATTCATGTTTGGATACCAATGAATAAGTTTCCTCATTATCTATTCCCTCTTTTTGATTATAACCTTTAGAAACTAGTCATTCTTTATTTCTAAAAAGAACTCCATTTTCATTACATTTGTTTCTGAAAACCAAATTTACCCAAATTACATAGGTCCCATTAGGACTTTCATCTAATGTTCATACTTTCTTCCATTAAGATTCATTTAGGTCATATTTCATTTCCTTAATCCAATATTAAACACGTAAATCCCCATTACTACTATTAGGTTTTAATTGATAATGAATTTATATATCGTTTACATCATTTTAAAAGGATATTTTAGTACTTAGATATTGATTTAAATCCACAATGATGATATCACTAGGGTTTTTACTTTGAAACAACTGACATGGGTCTGTAAAACTCGTTCATCATAATATGGTAGAAAGTATTCCACTGTGAATACTTCAGAAAAAAATAACAGTATTCTCTTTTTTTGAAAATATTCTATAAAAGTTTGATAATAATTTAGGGAAAGCACAATCAATGATGTCTGTTGGGATTGATGAAAAAAATTGGACATGTTTCTTCAAATTTTACATGGACGGTCTCCTCAACAGAAAAATAATTTTTATTAAAAAATATATGTGCCATAGAGGTAGTGGAATAGATTAATAATATTCTTTCATCAGATTTGGGTGTGATTATTTTGTAAATTATATGTTGTATTCAGAATGATTACTTTTCATCTAAATACCTTGAAGTATAAGAATTTTTGTTTTTTCCTATCCATAACTCATAATGAGTTTTTTGAATAAATGGTCTAAATTCAACACTATTTATAGTATATCATCATGTACTAATAATGTAATCAAATTTTTTTTTTGCAATTCAGATTCCTCTCGACATGGTTCTTGTTACTTTCTAAAAAATTCAATTTCATCTTTTAAGTAACCCATTTCTATTGGGAGTTCTAGGAGATGAAAAGTTTTGTGTAATGACTTTTATACTACAAATAATTCAAAATTAGAATTTAAAAATTCTCCTCCATGACCACTATAAATGGTTATCAATGAATATTTTCTCTCATTTTTTATCTTTTCCAAGAATGTTTTAATATAAAAGTTGGCATCATATTTTATTATTAGAAAATAGACCCATGTATATCATTTTTAATCATAAACTAAAAAAACACATATCACATTCCTTTGATACATCCAGTTTGTGATGGAACAAATAAATCCATTTGCACTAACTATAAAGCATCAATATATGAGGAATCACTATTCTATATAAAACATGACATGTGTTACATTCCATATTATCAAGGGTCACAGATTATTGAAGAATTGAAACTATGTTATGTCAGATGCCTAAAAATCATTTTCAAATTAAATTTTCATATATTCATAAGGATTCAATGTCTTATACTTCTATTCCATTACTAATATTGATCTTACATTGCACTAAGGAAAGTTTTGTCCTGAATCCTAATGTATTTAAAGCTATGAGTGTAAACATTATCATATCAATGGGTAGAAAGAATGAATTCACCGTAGTAATTTTGTACTATACATTTATCATTCCTAAAACTCACAGGGTAACCTTCATCACATATTTGACTTATTCATATAAGTTTATGAATAATACCTCTTAAAAATATAACATTTGAAATCATATTTTTTCCATGAAGAACAATATTACCCACACCAAAACTCTTTCTTATAGCATTTTATGAGAAGGTAACTATTCCACCATTTTTTAAATATATTTTCCAATAAATATTTATTTCTAGTCATTTGTCTGGAACATAAAATATTTATATACGATATATTCATGTTGTTGGTACGTCCACAACTATTTGGAAAATAATATTAGACTTTTGGAACCTAAACATTATTGTCCCGGAAATGATCGTAAAATATATTTTTGGAATACTAATTTTATTTGAAAAAATAGTATTTTTGGAACCCTAAGGATTGAATTTTATTTTACGAATAATTATTATTTCAAATACATCAGCTTTTACATTTTATGAAAAAGGTTTAATTTTCAAGAACAAAATAATGGTTTTTAAAACAGGTTATGAATGTAAATAAAAAATCTATAACAATTATTTTGATGATGAATTTTTAGATACATATTATGAAAATTTTCTTTTTAAATGTATAAATTTATAAGAGTTTCTTTAATGAAAACATTTCGACATTAGTTTTTTAAATAAATTTTTATTTACATTATTTTTAGTTTCAGAAGATTTTTTTTTCTAATACATGATTCTGAGAAATGAATTCTTCAAAATCGATAGAAAGAAAATCCTTCTCAGAATTAGATTTCACATGGTTTTTAGACAAGGAAAATGTTTCAAAATATTACTTGTTGGGATCTTTTAAAATATCTGATACTTATTTTTTCAAAAAAAATAGAATATAATTTCCTTTTTCATGTTTCTTTACAATATTAATATTTTCATTTTCAATTAATTATTAAAATATATAGAATTCGTCATATGATGGTAAAGTATTAGTATCACATGAAGAAGATGATTCACCATTACGAAAATATAGGATTCCATCCATTAAGATAATTCCCATTTAAATGAATTTTGGTTAATGAATTTTAATTTTGTACCTTATCCATAAGAAAATCCTTTTGAGAAGATATTCTTGTATAAAGACTAGTATTATTTTTGTTTGAATTTTCATTGTATGTGGATTCATCAGAGGAATATCAACCACCCAAAATCATTATTCATTAGTTCTCAATACATTCTTTCATTTAGGATTGTAATATTGATTCTGATTTCAATCAATATTTCATTCCTTTGTATCTTCTATTTTGTGTTTGGAACCTTCCAGTCTTATATTTTAAGAGCATTTACATTCATAACATGTAATTTCAAAATAACTCTTATAATTCACTTCCATGTTACTTTTCATATACCTGTAATGAAAATACTTTTTACCAACAATCATGATCATTATTTGGGTAATATTGGACTCTTAATTCTCATTATTATTTGTATCCCAATAAACTAATTGTGTGACAAACTTCTTTTCCATTTTTTATTTAACATCCCTTTCAGAAGTCTGAGATTTCATCTAAAATTAAGTAGATATAAAAGATAGTCACCCATTTTTCTTTTTTAATTTCTATGCATATCATTTCATCATACATTCATACTATAAGAGATTTACATATAAATAATTAATGGAATGTTTTTTAATAATGATGGATTTATAAATAAATGTTATCTTTGATTCTTATTCATTTTAATTATGTCCCTAATCTTTTCGATAAGGATTTCATAATATAATCATTGTTACCCATAACTTGAAAAAAATTAACATTTTTAAAAAACATTTGTTGCACCTTTATACCAGGTTCACCATAAAGAAATTAAAAAACATGGTTATCCTCTCTGAGCATCCTAGTTCTAGTCTCAAAATATTTTGATTTTCCAAAATGAGTGATTTTTATCTTCTTTCATATAGTTTTTGCACATTCAAAAAATGAAATTTCACTATATAAGTTGTTTTCATAGAACATAATAATGTATTCCATACCTTTTAATTTAACAATTTTTTTAATTATTATGATAGGTATTGAGTTTAACTTCAAATTAAAAAAATTTATATCCACTATCCATCATAAAAAATATGAACATTTGTTTTGATCAATGAAGTCTTAATTATATCTTTCTAATATTTATAGTCATTTCTATGAAATTTTTCCAGTTTGGTGGGATTATAATCTCTATTGTAATCAAAATTATTTCTATAATCCTTAAAACAATACGCATAAAATTTTTCCATGATAATTGTTAGTGTATCAAATATATTTTAAAATAAATAAATAAAATTTAAAAAAATAACATAAAAATGTAATGTTAGAAAATATTTGAGTAGTAGAAAACCACCATCTGATACAAAATGTATGTGTTAGTATTATTAATACATGGATATGATATCAATTTTTGTATTGAAATATAAATGTAGATGAAAAAAGTACCAGGTTGGTTTTATGTTTAAAAACATTAATTTTTATACTTACAGGAGACAATGTTTAAAAAAAATAAACTAATAACATTCACAAACATATTTCATATTTAAAAAATAATCAGAAAGGGCCCTGGTTCTGATGAAAAAAGTATCGTAATCAGTCTTTTGTGATATGAATTACATGGTTCAAATTTGATATTAATAATATTTATAATAAGTGTTGTATGTATTGTAATTTTAGTGGTTATGATAATCATATTACAACAAAATAATCATTCTATCATAATGTGTATAAAATTTTAATGAGTGACGTGAATGATCATAACCACAATGTACTAAAAAATATTCATATTTATGTCAATTACAATAAACAAAATATATAATAGAATAATGAATATATAAAACAATTCCCAATCTATTACTATATTAGAGGAAATGAAATACAAGTAAATGAATTCAATTATATTTACCAAATGTGAAGGGTTTCCAATAACATCGGATAAAAGACCCTAGATTTATACCTTCATGAATGCATGTCTTACCCACAATAGGTTATGCCCTCAATAAAAAAATAGACAATGGGATGTTTGCCGATCATCAATTTCCCTCGATCAAGAATATGATCAAGACCACTTTATTTTTAATCTGGGATGCCCTCGATCCAAAAATATCGGCACCACTATTTTCAATCCATGGAAGCCCTCAATCGAAATAATAATGACCGACATCGTATAGAAGAGAACAAAAAATCATTTCGAGATAGAATAGTATGGATCTAGGTGGTCATGGCTTGTAATATTTATAGTTTTCACATGTACCTACAATTTGGAGAAGTTCTTATAGTCTTTCAAAATTCAGCCTCATTAGTTCATTCAAATGACCTATTATTTATAGGCCTTCATCCCAACAATCATTTTGATAATGAACAGTTATATTTTCTTCTGAAATATCAAAGGGACGAGGACACCTATCACTATATAGGTCATATTGAAACTGAAAGAACAATATCTTCTTGATTAAAATACAACACATGAAATCATTTAGATTTAAATGAAATACTTTCATTATGATATTTTTTTTAGTATGATAACTATGAGTCCAATGATTTTTGTAATGAGGTCAATATGATTTTTATAATTATGAAAATTATTTTTAGTATGAATGAATATATAGTGTGTGTTGTATATTTAGTATTTGATGAGTATAATATAAATTGTAATTTGGCTCTTTATGATGATCACAAATCAATTTTTTTTTGAAAAACACATTAGTACGATAATGACCGTCTGCATATCATATTGATAAAATATGAAACAAAAGTATTAATGAGAGTATGGTAAAATGATATATGATTCTACTGTTAGAATAATTTTAATATAAATGATATATTAATTAGTTATATAAGAAAGAGTTTGTGATATCCAAATTAAAAGTAACAAAAAATTCAAAAAGATACTTTTTCTTTAACTAGTATTTCCACCATGATGTAATTTAGGGAAAAAATATTTCGTATATTGTTGATGGAATGGGAGTTTTTGATAAGTGTATGTATAATGGAATCCATTATCATGATTGATTGGGAATTAAATAATCATCCAATTTTATATGCTTCAACACTATAGATTTGGGGGACTATGAAAAAAAATTCCCGGAGTATCAATGGAATATAACACAAATAAATATAAGGGATATATGTAAATCTTTTGATATATCTATATATATATATATATGAATTATTTTTATTAGGGTGCATATATTTTTATTCATTTATTACATCATTGTAATACTTTAACAATGTGAATGTATTTATATGATTTATAAAATTTATATGAATTCTATCAAAAAAATTTAATTAATTATTTATGAAAATATGATTAGTAGTACTGATGAACAAGAAAATGATTCAATGAAAACATGAACTTCATAGAAAAAACATGGATAAAGTAGGAAAATCCTGAATTTGTTATTTATGATGAGATAGTAATTATAAATTGGTTTGGATAAAGGTATTATAATCCTTTATAGTTTCTCTTACCTTTCAAGTTGGGGTAATTATGGGTTCTTACAATTTCGTAACATTACATGATTTTTATTAATAATATATTAGAAAAAAGAAAACATGCATATCGAGTGAAAACCCATAACATCACAAAAAGAAATTGGTATTTAACCCCCAACATAAGTATTTCATTGGTTTTCCACCTATAATGGGCATATATGATGTTCTGGTGAATATGTCAATATTTTTACATAAAATATTTTCAAGATAAATAATAATTACAATCCACTGGTGTTACAACTGAGGATTATAAATTAATGTATTATAGAACTTTTTAAAAAAATATATTTATTTTGTAAAATATTTTTAGACAAGTGTAATGACATGCCACACATTTATGGATCATAGGATCCGTTAAAAGTTAATTTAACTCTTTCAGTCAAAAAAAATTATTACTTGATACTCTAATATTGGATATTGTGATGAAGTGTACATTTTTTAAAACAAAGTAAATTGATGACACTGATCTAATTATATAAAAATATATAAATTAAGAATATTTACTTATATTATTATTATGGAAAATAGTTCCTCAATTTTTTGGAAAATAACATTAAAAAAATATTATAAAACTAACATCATATATAATGAATAAAATAGTCATTTAAATCATCATATATTTTTAGCTTCTATGTCTATAAAACTATTTTTATCTTTCAAATTATTATGTTAAATGATCCATATCACATTCTATAATTATTAACACTTTTCATCCATGTGTATAACGTCACATTCCATAAATGTTTTACTACATTAAATACTATATTTTAGTTATTTTGAATAACCTTTGTACATCCATTTGTCTCATATCATGTAGAGTTTTTTGTAAAACCTTTTTCACTATGTAGGATTCCAAAAATGGTATTTTCAAAGATCAATACCATAATTTATGACATCAGAATTATATTCTGATGATACAATTGGTTGGGGGTTGGATTTAATTTATCTAGATATTAAAAGATGAACATAATGTTTGATAGTATGCATGACACAAAACATTATGATCGTTTGATAATATAACACCACAATACATTGGGATATATTTATTTTTTAATAAATTAAACAACTATGGTATTTTTTTATTTAAAAAACAATTCGAAGAAATGCAACATGATTTTATACAGAAATATTATTTTTAAAGTAAGAAATTTATAATATAGCTGTTAATTTGGAATTAATGAATATTAGTGAATAGAATATTAAAATTATATGGTTTACTCGTTTATAAAATATATAAAAATTTTATCTGTTAAATATATATATAATGAGATCCAACAAACAAAAAATTAATTGTTTAAAAAAACAATAAATTATCAAGTTTGTTTATCCATACATAGCACACATTAAATAAATTAGATTTTTAATAACATGATAAAATTTAAATGACAGAATAAAACTATTTTTTTAAATATACATGTCAACATTTTATTTGGATCAGTTATTTAGAATTATATTAAAATAATTAAATTGTTTATAAATAGTTGAAAATACAAATTTTTATTTAATACTTACTTTTAAAATTTATTATTTACAATAATAATTTATAATTTAAATTTGATTTAAAGAATAATTTGATCACATATATTAATAATTTACTAATATAAACAATTATAATCAGTTTCATATTTAGTGTCTTATAAAAACCATAATGATTTTAAATATTTACTTTGGAAAACATGTCTGCTTTAATACAAGTTTAATTTGAAATTGAAACTCTACACTTCTTTGAAAAAAATATAGAAAAAAGAAATCCATATTTTTATTAATAATAAATAATATCATCTAATATGATCAACAGAATTTTATAATCATAATCAATTGAAATAAAAATAATAATAATTAACCCCCTCAAGGTAAAATTTGATTTATCTCGTGTTAAACAAAAAACATAAAGTATAAAGATTACCTTCAACTTTTCCCAAAACCATTTACTATGAATTAATTAAAATTATATCATATGGTTGTTGAGAATAAAACTTTTTGGAGGATTTTGGTGTTAGAAAAACATCGGTAACAAATTATATTATAAAAAATTCCATAGGTGTCTTCTCCCCGTATTATAAAAGTCAACATCTCTCAGCCCTATTCACACATACAATCCAATTTTTTCATATATATCATACCCAATTATGTTACACACACCACACATACTAGAGTCTTTATATTTATTATAAACCCCCCTAATAATGTTATAGGTATAAATATACAAAGGCTCTCCGAAAAAGTGTTATGATTCATAAACATTAGTATCTATTTTATTTCATAATACAACTCATTAAAATAATCATAAAAAATGATAATATAGCATCACCAATATATAATATATAATTATTTTTTATTATGTTAATATAATAACCTATATTAATCTCTATGTCTACTGAATATAAGATGAAACCATCGATTTTGTGTACGACAAACTTTTGTCTCACGAATTGATGCTATTAACATTTTATCACTACCTTTAATGGCAGGATATAATTATAGATTTAAAATAATTATATTTAATTCATTAAATTATAATAATTATGGAATTTTTATTTCCCATAAACATTATTTGTATCCATTCATTTGGTATATTATAAAATAACTCATTTTTTGGTGGACAACTAACTCGCGAAACGATGTTATTCGTTTATCACATGCTCATTACATGGAAGGTAGTATAGATAAATTTATAGAATATATGTTTTATTTATAAACTAAAAATAATTATGGAAATATAATATCTACTAAAATATCCTACCATCCTATTTTTTTGTAAAACAATATCATCGCACATGCATAGGTGTGGACTACCGGGTCAACATAGTGATGAGAAATATTTTTCATTTTATATTTAGATTAATTAAACTAAAATTATATTTGATAAATTTCATAATATATACTAAATAAAACTGATTACTTAATGATCAAATAATATTAATCTTTATATCATACCATCCATTGAAAAAATAGGAACAACATTCATGCGTACATATGACGTACCACCTCAATGAATGGTGTAATCCATTTTCTATATCTATATTTAACAAATTACTCTAAATAAATATGAAATTAATATATATTATATCTATATCAGGTTTTAAATTTTATGTTATGTAATCATGATCAATATAAAAATTCATAAATTATAAAAATAAAATGAACCTGAAAATTGAAGAAATTATCACATGAAGATGTTGTTTTTAAGAAATTAATAGTAATAAAACATCATAAAAACCATATGTAATTAATATATTGTATGAAATATATTATTATTTATCTATAATATATCAATTTTGAATCTATATTTATTTTACAATAGGTTCATGCTGATATAGAAGATGTTAAACCTGAGGTAAGTGCTTTTCGTCTCACTTTTACTTCTATGAGGCATATTTCAAGATCACCACTTAATCATTTTTGTTGTGTATAATTTTAAAATTGGTATTTTTTAAAATTAATATCCTTATATTCCGGATATTTAATGTTTTGGTTTAATTTATTTCATTCCTTGGGATTATTTTTCATAATAACCCAATGCTGAAAGGGATTATTTCACACTCTCATCATTTTGCATGATTATTTATAATTATGTACCCCATGAGGGAATTAATTTGAAATAATAATACAAAAAAATATATAAATAAAATATATGTGTTCATGAAATTATAAATTAATATTATACCTTTTTCAATAATTGGTAATTGAAATGATTGAAAAAATATATTTTATTGAAAACCTAATATTATTTCATGTTTATGGCGCAAATGATTTTCTACCAAATATAATATTTCAAAATATGTCTTCAATATGGATATAAAATTAAAAAAATTGACTTAATAAATAAAATTCAACACATATTTTTTTATTTATTACTTTTTTAGTTGAAATTATGAACATTTTCCATATGAGGCCAATTTTTCAATAAAAAAATTAAAAAGCACTCGTTAACAAATTGTAAATAAGGAAATGAATTTCCATTTGGAATGAGAACCAAATGATTTAAATATAATTTAACATATATTCAATGTTATATTAAAGGAAAACTATTTGATGTTTTTTTGGGGTGATATTTTGGTTTTAAGATAATATTTTGAACATGGGAATACGGTTTTCCCCAAAAACAATTTCATTGTGATTTTTTGGAATTTATATTCATCAATGAGAACAAAATAATTATACCTTATTCTCCATAAGGAATATATTATAATGATAAAATTTTTATTATTTCCATTAATGTTTTTTTATTAAATTATAGGGATATAAAATATTTATACCATCGTTTATATTACCTTTAATGGATTATGATTATGTTTATTTGTTGTGGAATGTTTTAAAATTTAATATACTAGTTTTTATCAAAATGAATGTTTATGGTGGTTTTTATTTATCAATTACAAATGAGTGTTATATTGGATTCATTTTATGATATTCATGGACCTCTATACTAGCTTTATGTATCAGTTGGTATCAAGATACAAATTAGATTGATGTTTTCGTCTAGGAGTTACCCTTTTATATTAGATTTCTTATCACCAGTCATTGATGGTATTATTATGAAGTCATGAAATATGAATTACCTCGTTATGATATTAGATATTGATGTTATATGTGATTATTAAATTAGTAATGTCACAACCCATCCCCTGGGGCCCGTGTCGTGACTACCCCAAACCCGCCTCCCAAAGGCTTGGGGTTGGCGACTAGCGTAGAAGGCATCAACCTGAATGTTGGATGTATTAGCCTAATTACCCATATGCACACACACACCCAACATATTCACATCTCAAAAAGGGAAACCACATTCCAATGAATAACTGAGTACATATATTGATGAAAAAAGTGTGCTAGAATACAAACCCAAGAAAAAGTACTAAAAACAATGATGTACAAAAAAGTCCTCTGATTGCCATCTGTAGTGAACCAAATTAGATCAAGTGAGTATGGAAGATATAAGATTCGAATGATGTATATCATGTATGACCGGTCCAACTAGGCCACTCCCGGTCCTAGGCCACCATGTCCATCATCATAGTGTCCGTCAGTCCCATATCCCTAAGCACCCATATCGAAACATCAGTCATTTTCACCAGACACAACATGTGGGGGAGAATCTCAAGCAGTGGTGAGTAACAAATTACTTATTAAGTATCCCAAATAAAAAAATTAATGAAAACAAAATAATTCTCCAAGTAAATAATGAACCACAAGACAACTCACACCAAGTTTATTTTAAGGTTGTAATAGTATATTCGTCAGTCAGAAATGTCATACACCTCAGCTATAGGAGAACTCCTCCCCTATCGAGTACAGCAAGAATGTCGGGTCACACAGAGACTCTTCCCACTAACCATGAACTTTATAGGTACCAATCCCCATCGTGAACCAAGGGTTTGCTGTGTCACACAGAGAAACTCCCCATTGTAGGCATGTTAGGTCACAGAGAGTCACTTCCCACTTGGGTGTCGAGTCACACAAAGTCAGATGTCAGCAGTTCTAAGGGGTCAGCTAGTCACAGGGTTAAACACATAGTCTGAGATTCCCCAAACCTTTTCGTTCTATAATAATAACACTATATGGATTTGCTTCATCTATTTTTCATGCAATCCAAACAATGCTTAAAAAAAGAAAGTCATATTTTTCTCAATTAAACATTTGGAACAAATATATTACCACAATTTCAAAGGAACATGACTATACTAAAATTACTACAAAAAGACCAATCAAAATCAAGGGAAGTCCTCAAAGCACTACGAAAAAACCATGGAAAAAATGAATTTCTGTCGAATCTTCCACATCTAAGAACATTATTATAGAACCACAACAATCATACTGAGCGTCAGAGGGATAAAGAGAAGCATCAACTTTTTATCAGCGTTTGAGGTTATACTGCCTTAATCTTAGTTTTATAAGGGCTTAATTTGACTATTACCCCTTTAAGTGACCGAAAAATCTTTTACTTAAATAATTTTAGCCTTTTGGAATTCAATTTATTTTAGATCAATGTATTGTGATTTTCAAGTGTTTTTAAGTTATGGTAATATCATTTAAACATGGTTGTATTTAAAATAATCTATAGATTTTGAAAGGATAAGGTTATTAAGGTTTAAAATTGATTTGAAAACACATCTTATGTGGCTTAAACAAAATACAATGAGAGGTATGCACATTGTTTTGAATTTGAAAAAATGATTATGAATGTGTTTGTTAATTAAAAGATATACTATAATTTGAATTGTTTATTTTTATACGTCCCATGTTTAATATAAAGTGGAAATTATGATTGTTTCATAAAAGTAAATATTTTCATTATGAAATGAAATTTATCATGTTTATTTTTGTTTTACTTTCTAAGATTATACGTTGTATTTTGAAAAATGGTTTAATAAAAAATAAACCCTTTAGCGGCCAACCTTCTAGTCGGGCAGAAGGAGGCATCACGTGCTAAGCGGCTGAGCCGATGCCTTCAGTCCCAATACGGGCTAGCCTATGAGTGTGTGTGTGTTTGAGTGCCACAATCACGCAAATAGGATCTGGGTAGCACGCCACCATGAGGGGTGGCACTGAGGAAATGCTGGGCATAAAGCATGCCCATAGAACACCAGTACGGGGTGGTACCAGAAGGGAGGGAATGAGAATTATATAGTCAGTCCATGAGCTCTGGACTAATAAAATAGTAACAAAAATAATCGCATATCAATGTGGGGTGGAGATTTTTGGGAAAACCTTGATCCAGTCCATCTGATCACGAAGCGTGTGATCTGAACCGTCTGATCGGTCATGCCTTTGAAACCCAACAGTCGCGGCCTTACCTCCATGTTTACATTAGCCACCCGATCACACAGAGTTTTAATCCCATCTATCCTACCATTTTTAAAATATTCATCATACTATTGCATTTCGATCATGTTCAAGATCTAATATCAACTATTCATAGTTTTTTTAAACAACCTTTCACTCTAGGTTTCTATCCTAGACCTCTTGTATGGACCATCCTTTTCTTCCCCAGTTTTCTCCTCTGCGTCATCTTCTCCGTGGCACACAACCCGTGGACACCCATTATATATTCTTTCTTTTTCTTCCTTCTGTTCATATAGTTAGAGATTCCCCAATGTTGTTTGGTCTTGTGGTCCTTGAATTCTATCAAAATGTTCTTCAACAATCTAATTTCATTTTATTTAATATTCTCTTTTAATTATTATTGTTTTTTATTGTAGTATTCCATAATAATTATATATATATATATATATATATTAAAAACACAGACATAATTTTGGATTTATTAAGCATGATATTGGTTTTTCATTGTTTATGTCAGGTATCAAATCTTTGATTATAATTTATAAAAGAGAAATTTTATAATATATATATAGGGCCGATTTAAACCATGAAGCACCCATAATTGCACCATGCATTATTTTAATCATTGTTGGAATATCCCCTTTCCAACCTTGTTTCACTCTTCATGTAAAGTAAGGAACCAATTTAAAATGTTTGAGGGCATGAAGAACTTTTAGGGGTTAATCATGTTTTTAACTATAAGAATGATATATATATAATATCATATTTACAAAATGAAACTAGTTTGGGTCATTTTTCATCTTTAATTATATTTGTTTAAAATTATATTCTAAACAAATGTAACCCATGAAACATGATTATTTCTTCTTGTTTTAATATGAAATACCCATTTTATAATGGTAATATGTTAATTTATATATATATTTGTGTGGGTGTGGGTGTGGGTGTGGGTGTGTGTATGATTATGTACCAAATATGAAATCGGGTTTCAAGAAGCTGATCCTTAGTGATTCAATTATGTAGCAAGAATTTACTAAAACATGTTTCGAGTAGGGAAAACCACATGTATATGACTTTTATAAAGGGTTTATATTGGTTTTTTAATAATATGAGTATACATATAAGTATTTTTATTATGATTTCCTAACGTTTTAATAAATTTTAGCTTTGTTGTAAATTTTTTTTCTGCTTATGCCCAAAAAGTACATGAAAATATCAACTCATGTGATTATTTATCCTTTTACAAAAAACTGTACAGGATAATATGATTGTACATCAATGGGTTTTTAAAAATATGTCCCATGAAATGCCTCTAATTACTTAAGGTTATATTTTAAATCATTTATATAATAATCACCCTTTCAAGGATTAAATGAGTATCATAAATTTAAAACATGAAAACCTATTTTGAAAATTGTCGCATTCTTAAGGGATTAATGGATGTGTTATTATTTAATTTGAAAACACATAATTTTATGTGTACCAGTTCTTACTAAATGTGAAATGTATGTTTCTTTCATTCAGGCATGTCACTGTTAAATCTGAAACTAACAAAACTATTTGTTTTACACATAATGCATAATTCAATAAACGATTGAGAATGTATGTAAATGATAATGGATTATGAATTTATGTTCATATGTAGTATAGATACTATTGAAATTAGACCATAATAAGACATATGTGGAATTTATTAGACGTAAATGATTTGATGGGTGCACCTAAAATCATACGATGCTCAAATGCATTGGGAAAAGTGATGAATCTTATGAGTTAAGTGAAATGATGTGTGAACATGGTGTAGATTTGTTCACAACTATGTGTGGTAGTTAAACACAATTATGATTTGTTTTTAACCATACTGTCTTGGAGAAAAGCCTCGAAACAGTCTGTCATTATACATTCCCCCATTATATAAAGGTAAATAATCATCCAAGGGATTGTTTGACTAATATAATATCCTTTAGCTAAGAATCATCTATGATTATTTTAATGATGGAGTAAAGCATAACCAAGTATGAAAATGGAATGTTAAACAAGGAAACGGTATCTAAAGATAAGGTTATATGAATTTCATTTTTGTGCAAATGATTCATGATATGAATTCTTAAGTTTACAACTATTATCATAGAGTTGGATTGATCAAGTTATAAACTATGCACATTTCATGATTTTCCTGTATACGTATGTGCACTCTGATTCATATTTTATTTGAAGTATTTAACTATGCACAACTATATTCTATAAAAGGTCTTTCGGTAAAATTATTTTAAGTAACCTTTTAAAATATTGATGATGTGCCTTGAAATGTAATTCATTCCTATAAAGAAAATGATTTAATATTTCTTCAAAGGTTGTTGCTTTAAAAAGGGAATTTCCTTAAATGTTTTAAAACCCTTATTGGGATTTCTTATTCTCAGCCTATGTTTTAATTTATGTTTTATAGGATATATTAGATTATCCCAAGCTTACAGTACACTTATGTGACGACATCAATATAAAGATTAACCTTGCCTAGTTTTTGGATGAAGTGTTTCTGCAACAACTGATTTTCCAGAACCACAACAAAATCAATCCTCTATATTGGGTCTATATTGGTGATTTAATTATTCTGTTATTTATTAGAAAAATTGCACACCATGATTCAGGCATCGATTTTATACATCTGGGGTCTGGGTCGTGACATTTGGTATAAAAGGATCAGTTTAGATAACTCTGGGAAACCAGAACGAAACAAAAATAATATTATTACTAATAATGATCTTTTAATAATTTTCAGGTGGAGAATAAAAATACCATCCATTTTTCTCTTCCTATAGATCATATAGAAACCATTGTTTCCATATCCATCCATGCCATCTTTGTAAACTATTCACACAATTGTATGACATGAAAACACATCTACGACATGTCAAACTCTCCCCATGTACCTCAACTCCACTGAGGAGATGGTTTAGACAGCCTTTTTATGATGGTAATCCAATTTAAATCATATTAATGTCAGGTAAAGTACATAATGTTCCTTTGTGGATGCTTCACAGTAGAAGAAGGCATCCTATTCCTCATGGATTTCAAGTAATCTGCAACATCGGGTGACCTTCGCGTAGCATATATGTTGCAAATCTTGTCCTATGGCCATTATAGTGATGAAATAGACATTTAAATCCTTGAAATTGAGGTATTCAGTTTTTTTACAGATATTATGTACATATTGATGTCTCACAGCTTTACACCCCTCATGTCCCACTCTGGAGACACTATAAGTGTACTCCTAAGATTAAACCAGACTGCTCGGGTTGCATTTTCATCAGGGAGATTGAGAGATTTGAAATTATTTTGGGGATTCACGTAACCTGGAACTGGGGAAACTATTAGTCCCGGGTGTTGTCTCCTGGTACTTTTATGAAAATACAACTTGTTGTTTCTCCTTTCTCCTAACTTTTCATTGTTTTTTTGTTTTTTATGAGTTTCACTAATTGGACTGTCAGAAAAAAAATTATTTTTAGATGGAAGGAAAACCCCATATCTTATGTATTCCCATTAAGGTACTAGAGGCCATTATCGTCAGATCCTGTGTGGATGAATACTTTACCTTATAAACCATGTGAATAACATGAAAATGTCTTTATAAGGTATTGAACCGTCTTGACATTCACTTCTCCTACCAAGGGAATCCCTATAACTACCACCGTATACCCATTATCCAACTCAATGAGTATATGCGAAGGGGAAAGTATCAGGAAGGTTATTTCCTATGATTTACTCTATCCTGAAACTTCATGGACAAGGAAATATTTCAAGAGGCTAACTTGGAAGGGATCGTCGCCCAAACTACATTCCCCAAATCTGGAGCTTCAGTTTGTATGACCACATCTATGACATTGACATTCTAAGACAAGAGACAGTTCAATGAGTCCTTAATGAGTTTGACCCCTTGGACATCTCAGAACGTTGTACCATTCAAGCCTCTGTCTAGAAGCCCGAGTGTTCAATTAAATAGTTTATCTATTGATGTTTGTGGTGTGTCTATATAGGGATGAAGAAAAATTGAACACCAATTTGGGTATTTAGTTGACCGCACCTAAGGATCCTCTATGATAGGGGATGTTGTGAAGAATGTAAGAGGTTATTTTTAGCATGGTTATATGAAATGAATTATGAGGACACAATTCCTATTATGTGTGGGATAATTTGATGCCCTGAACCTTTTCCTTGGGTAATAATAATACTATATGGATTTAATTCGCTTAATTTTCATGCAATCCAAACAATTATTTCAAAAATAAAACCAATCCATGTTCTATTAAATTAATCTTTTGGAAGAATAATATTGAAATAAGTTTGAAGGACCATTACTTACCAAGAATTCCTACAAGAAGACTAATCATGTTCACATGAAGAACCCAAATCACCACGAACATGCTATGGAAATAATGGATTTCCGTCTGATCTGCCATGACTAAGAACATTATAACATGGACTACATCAATCGTATTGATCATTAGAGGGATAAAGATCAACATCTTCTTTGTCTATGCATTTGAGGATGTTACCCCCAAATCTCGTTTTTATAAGGCCTTAATTTGACTATTACACCATTAAGTAATCGGTGCATCTCAAATGGGAATAATTATAGTTGTCGGGAATTCTTGTTATTTTATTTCAATGTATTGTGATTTTGGAGTCTTTTTAACAGAAGTTAATAACTATTAAACATGGTTTTATTTAAAATCTTTTATAGATTATGAAAAGATTATTTAATTAATATTTAAAATGGATTTTATAATGAAACTCTTTTGTTTGAAAGAGAGTAAAAAAGAAGGTATTAATTTTTTTTTTATTTTCAAAAATTGTTTATGAATGTTTTATTTAATTAAAAGTTATACTATAATTTTATTTGTGTATTTTTAAACATCAAATGTTTAAAATAAAGTGGGAATTATGTTATTTATTTTAAAAATTAAAAATATTCATTATGTAATTAAACAAATTATGTGTATTTTTCCTCTATTTTCAATTATTATTTGGTATATTTTGAAAGACGTGTTAATAAAAATTAAACATTATAGGGGCTAACCTTCTAGCCGATCTGAAGGAGGCAAAATGCGCATGGCGGCTAAGCCTAATACTTCAGCCTCAACACTTGCTAACCTGTGGGTGTGTGTGTGTGTGTGTGTGTGTGTGCGAGATTCAAGCACGTAGAGAAGATATGGGTAGCACGCCACCATGCGGGGAGACCCAGAGGAATGGGTGGGTGCAGAGCGCACCCGCAAGAACCCCAGTACGAGGCGGTAACAAGAGAGAGGGAATGAGAACTAAAAAGTTTGTCCGGGAGCTCCAGCCTTATAAGGGAGTGGAAGAATGCATACCATTTCGATGTGGGATAGTATTTTATGAGCGAGGAGCGATCCATGCCAACTAATCATGATGCACGCCATATATAATGTATGATCGGTATGGCCTTCGAAACCAAACCGTCGCGGCTTTACATCTGGGTTTTCTTCAGCCACGCGATAACACTGAGTCTTAATCACATCCATTTGACCCTATTTTGTATTCGTGTCATGCCACATCCATTCGATCATTTTTTATATTCAATCTCAACACATCAGCATTTTTTGAAATACCACATTTCACCCTAGCAATCTGATCTTGACCCTTTGGATATGGACCATAATTTTCTTTCCCAGTTTTATCCTCTACTTCATTTTCTCCATCGCACCAAACAATTTTCCACCCACTGTGTCTTATTTCTTTTCCATCCTTCATTTCAACTCCCTATAGAATCCCCAATGTTTTATGGTCTTACATCCCTTCAATTATAATTGTATCTTCCTCTCCGTTCTAATTTCTTTTTAATTTATTTTAACGTTTTATTTTCATCGGTTTCAGTATCATTTTTCAACAAGCTTTATATATATATATATATATATATATTGAAAACACGGACTAAAATGGTGTTTTTTAATCAAGATATTGGTTTTTCTTTGTTTAACGTAGGTCTGGAGTCTTTGTATTTAAATTATATATGATAGTCTATATATATAATATATATAGGTCCAATTTAATTTATGTTTCACCCATAATTTCATTGGCATTTATTCTCCTCAACATTCGAATATCCCCCGCCCAACCATGTTGCACTCTTGAAGTCATGTAAGGTATCAATTTGCTATGTTTTCTTGTTGTTAAAATTTTATACGATTGTGTATTAATGAATCTATATATATATATATAGTTTTAGACTACATTTTAATCATTACTCATATTAGGGTTTAAAATGTGTTTGTTGAATAATATAACCCATGAAAGAAATTTTATGTTTCTTTTCTTACATGGAAGAACAATTTTTATTTTGTTTCACGGTTATACATAATTATATATATGTACATAAAATTTGGATAAACTCCAACCCTACCTGGTTTGAGTTCCCTAAATATAATTGAAAATTTTCCAATGACGTTTTATTTTATGAAGCACTTTTAGGTGGTTAATCATATTTTGAACCATATGAACGATATATATGTATAGTAACATATTTACAAAATGAAACCAATTTGGGTATTTTATTCTTCTTTAATGATTTTTTGTTGAAAATGATATTCTAAAAACATGTAATCCATGAAATGTTATTATTTCTTTTTCTTTTAAAATGAAAAACCAATGTTTTCAATGGTTATGTATTAATGTTTATATATATCTTTGTTTATGTATCAAATCTGTAATGGGGTTTCAGAAATATTATCTCTTGTGATTAAATAATGTTGTAATATTTTACTAAATATTATTTTGGGTTGGGAAAACCCTATGTAGATGCCTTGTGTATAGGGTTTATATTGTTATCATACCCATATGAGTATTTATATATGTATTTCGATTCTGGTTTCCCATAGTCTAAATATATTTAAGCTATGTTGTAATTGTTTTTATGTTTTCAAACAAAGAATACATGAATATATGAGATCATTTTTTTTCTCCTATTACAGAAAAAAAAAGAAACACTACATGAGATAATGATTTTACATGTATCTGTTGTTTTCCAATTTATCACAAGAAATATATCTGATTACTCAAGGTAATGTTTTAAATCCTTCATATAACAATCATCATTGCATATATTCAATGAGAATCCCAATGTTAAAACATGAAATCATGGTTTTGAAATGGTCACATTATTAAGGGTTTAATGCAATTTTTTTATTTCATGTGACTACCCATCATTTAATGTGTACTAGTTCTTACTACATTTGAAAAAGTATGTTGATTTAGTTCATGCATGTCACAGTTTAATCTGAAATGTAAAAAACTAGTTTTTTAAACATAATGCATAATTAAATTAATTAATGACTATGTATGTTAATGATTTTGGATTAATAATTTATGTTCATACGTATTATGGACACTATGGAAATTGGACCATAATAAGTCATATGAGGAATTTATTAGACATAAACGATGTGACAAGTGACCCTAGAATTATATAGCACTCCAATTCTTTGGTAAATTTATGAATCTCATTAGATATGTGAAATGATGTGTGAACATCATGCAAAATTTGTTTATAAAAATGTGTTGTATTTAACAATGATTATTATTGGTTTTTACCATTACGGTATTGTCATATGTCATCAAAAAAGTCTGGTATAATACATTTCCTCATTATGTAATGGTAAATGATCAACCAAGGGATTTTTCGACCAACATAATATCTCTTCACTAAGAATCTTCTATGATTATGGAAATGAAGGAGAAAGGCATAAAAAATTATGAAAATGGATTGTTATACAGGGAAAGGTTATCTATTATTATTGTTATATGAATTTCATTTTATGTACTAATGAATCATGATTTGAATGCTTATGTTATCAACTAAGCTTTTAGAGTTGGTTTGATAAATTTATAAATTACTCACATTTCATGCATTTCTTGGATACATAGGTGCTCTTTTATTCATGTTTTATTAGATGTTTTATGTAAGAAAAACTATCTTGTATAAAAGGTCGTTCTAAAAAATTGGTGCAATAACCTATTAAAATATAGATGATGTGGCTCGAAAAATAATGTTTTTCTCTTTCGAAAACGTTTTTAGATTCATTAAAATGTTTTTTTAAAGGGGAATTTATTTATATGTTTTAAAACCATTACTATACATTATATGCTCACCTTACATATTAATTTATGCTTTATAGGATTTAGTAGATTATTCCATGCTTTGAGTAATCTTATATGATGACATCAATATGAATCTTAACATTATCACGAGTTTAGAAGATCTGTTTCATAAGCATATTATATTCCAAAACCTAAACCGAATTGATCTCCTTTACTGGGAAAAGTTGTTAAATTTTAATATGCTTGTATTTATGAAAAAAATAGCACATGATGATTCATGAAATGATTACGAACTTCTGAGGTCAGGTTTATGACATATCATTCTTGGGAGAACCGCTCCTCAGTGAATTCATTACATCGTGACATCAACAAAAGTCACCATGTATCATTATAAAATATATTTCTCATCTAGAGGGTCCAAATGCCATTAAAAACAGGTCAATCAGATGTACAGTTTGCAAGATACTGGTATTTTAGTAACCAGGGGGTCGGTTGCGATAGGGACCGATCCGACCCGGATGGACCAACAAGACCAACCCGGTGCAGGGCATCCAAATACCCCAGTTCATTCTGATGGACCCGACCTAACCTGGTGTGGGTCATGGTCAGTCTATTTTGGCCAGGCCAATGGGCCAGGCCCAATAGGCCTCGCTGGTCCCGACCTGGTGGGCAGAGGGCCACCCCATCGGGTCGCCCGAGGACCCAGTCTAGTCTGGACCGGCCCACCGGCATGGGTCAAGCCCACATGGCTTAGGTACGGCCTGTTGGGTAGTGAGAACAGCTCAACGACCCATGGGTCTATCCCACTGGGGGTTCACGACTCGTCCTGTCTGCAGGAGGCGGACATGCCTACCTCACTGGACACGGCTGGGAGCCATGTTCATGACCCACCATCACCCTATGGGTCACTGTGGGGAGCCTCCTCATCTACGATCAATAAACCATAGCCTGCTACGTCGTAGCCTGGTCTAGCTGCAGCCTTTCATCCAGCCCATCATCATGGTGCACAACCTCCCACCTGAATCCTCCACTACATTCCACCACTATCTATCTTCAGTGCCACCCATGGTTCTATCGCACCCATGGATTCTTCCACGGACCACCAGGTCCTCACTAGTGTTCCTTTCATCGTGTCACTTATGTCATTATTTTTTGGTGATTTTCCTCTCCACCACGAGGGTCTTAAAAATTCATTGTGGTCAATTTGAATGATTGGATTTAAAGAACACACGATCAGAGTTTCTTGGGACTTGTTCATGTTGGCCCGAGCCCTTTGGGTTAAATGTATCATCAAGGGGAAGTTTGGGGTTGTTTTGCGTTCAATCATTCACGCCAGGGATTAATCCCAAACAATCTTCCCAAAAGAATAGTCACCCTACTGTTATAATGCATGACCCTTAGATTAACCTATTCGTGGGTTAATATACATTCGTCATTTAGGAATGGATGGGGTAGAACAATAGAACACATCCTCTATCTCTTTTATGTTTTTTTCTCACATTCATCCTCGAGGGGTTAAGATGTTGGCATCGATTTCCGACTCCGATATTCGAAAGGATTCAAAGAAGAAGAAGATATGTTGTTGTTCTTCATTCTTCACTAGGGTGGATGTCCATTAGAGGTTCCATAGATAATCCTCCAATTCCATTAATCCTCATTTTCCTGGATCATTGAATTATAAATCAAATCATGTAGAAGTGTTCCCATAATGTCGTGACATCGTTTCATTATGTATTTTTATTTATGAAACATCAAAATTGTTTCCTTTCATTAAAGAAACGTTACAATTTGAGTTTAACAAGCCATTAATGATACCCATTTATGCGCATCATCGCCACCCTATCACTACCATGACACCGCCCCAGAACGTCTCTATCTGCCACTCCAATGGAAAAAGAAATGAAAATAATTCATTTTATTTATTTTACTATTTTTCTCGAAAGGTCCAAAAAATTTTTTTTCTTCTCAGCCCTTACCATTGAATGTTAATCCATTTCTAGGTGAATCCGGATATTCTGAATTAAACAGTTCCCTCAGATTTTGTATCCTAGAGACAGTTCCAAATATTGAAAATCTCTGATTCATATTTACTGAATGTTCCTTAAAAAAGATCATAAAATTATTTACAGTCACCCTTGAGCTGTACTGGTCGAGGTAAGGCTTTACCTCAGGGAAACATGCCCCCACAAATCTAACGTTACTCTTGGACCGTTTAGATGTTAATGGATTAATCATTAAAAAATTCTTACTTAATTATGTTATTTGCAACCCATAACTAATTATCAAATTTTAGTTCTATCACAGTAGAGGGATGTTCCAACAAAACATAAGCTTCCTCTAGGGTAAACCCACTATCCTGAATGCAATAGTGCCCTCTGATATGTGATTTGGGCACCCATTTACGATTTATTCCACTTTTTCAGGAAAATAGCTCATGTGTGCTATTAAATGGTTATCATTTTTCAACAGATCATTTCGGGCACTCCGGTCCTCATAATTACGTGTCGTCAAATTTTGTAGTATTGAAATAATTCCATATAATAAAAAACATTAAAAAATTATAGAACATTACATGTAATATCATCAAATGTTATTTTTCACACCCATGTAATTATTTATAGTGAATTACTTGATCTTTATTCCCTGTCATATTATGCTCTTGTAATTGATTGAATGGAGTGCATCTTATTTATTTTCATTTAAATTTTTTTAGGATTATTAAATTATGATATAATTTATGGCATGTATACAATTATTATGAATTTGATCGTCCCATTTTCATATGACTCTTTTCCAAGGATTACAATGCATGAATTATTATTGAGAGGTAATGTTATAGTAGAAGTAATAATGATGGAGTAAAAAATTCCAAGTTGTAATTTATGATTTCAATTTTAATGTGAGATATAACTATATATCTTGTTTACCAAGACAACCAATGTATAAAATTATTTAGGATGTGATTTCATGTGTCTTCTGATAATATAATGAAGTAACCACTCACTCCTGGATACATGGGTAAATGTTGTTACAACAAAATTCATGTGTAATTAAAAAGTTGGATGTGTTGGATAGATGATTAATTATCACCCAAATTATATCCTCACCAATCAATGATCATTTTATGATATTTATGGAATCTATCACGATTTTATCTAACATCCACTATATAATAGGAGTAATTTATTATCCATATGTAGGTTATTGGTGTTAATCTTTATCCTAAGAGAATGTATGATATTTATTAATGAAGATGGCTATCATCTCTTTCATTATTGGAAACCCATATTTCCTAAAAATTTCCTGACACATATAATATATTCCATGGTGGAAAACACATTAAGAAGAGTGAAATTAACTATTATATTATTCTTTTAAAAAATAGATATTAGGAATCTTAAATGGATAAAGGGAAAATAATTAAATAAAATGTCTTTTGAATGTACTAAAATTTAGTTTAACACAAATTTTGATACAATAATGATCAGATATATGAGAATCTATTAAAAAACAATATTTGATAAGGGTAGATAAATTACATATAAAAATCATTACAATTCACAACATAGTCCAATTAATGATTATACATTATAGTCATCAAATTTTATCCAACCCATCCATTTAACCTAATAAGATAAATTTTCTAACTGACTGTATTCATAAAAACATTTTTCATTCAAACCTCGTAGTGATGTTAAAAATGAATGTATTTTAAGTATTTAGAGAGTTATTATTTCTTAAAATTTATATCTATTTTGGAATGAAATATATTTTGAATATATAAGATTTATTGATTAAATAAACTATACAATAAAAATAGTAGCTCTAGTTTTGTAGATGATGAATTATATATGTAAATTCTTTATAGTGGTTAAAATAATTCTCTCATTTGGGAAAAAATTCATGTATTATGTGATACAATAAGATTTTGTTGCATAATAACACTACAGATACCCACTATAAATGAATTTCAAGGGTCATAAAATATATAACATGACTTTATAGAGCTATAGGTGAATAAGGTGGTATGTCTAATATTCAACACCTGGAATGCTACCTCGCATATTTTGGGCAAAATAAACTCTACAGGTTGATATTAAAATGTTGTAATTGGAGGGTTCATTCATGAAACCTCTTAAGTAATGATATGATACTATTTGAAATATCTAGAAATACTAATTATCATAATGAAATTCTATAAAATGTATATAATTAATATAACTAACCCATTTTAAAGATTTGTAGAATTTTTAAACATTAAGATTATATAATATGGAAATTTAACCTAATTAATCAATACGGACAACTCATAAATGTTATCATAATGTTACTTCTATAAAAATATCTATATTACAATAAATTAATATTTATCATTATCCGCATAAAATATAATGTTAATGATGATATTATAGACAAATACAACCAAAAGTGTGTTTAGTAATAGATGGAAGGTCTTGTTAATTATGTTTGTAAAGGAATAAAATATATTAGTCTATGGAAAAGAATTTTCAAAGGTTTAATATTACCATAATTAATTTGGAGATATATATTTTTAATTTATTTTGATCATATTCATGGTTAATGATAAATTTATCAAAAAAAATCATTGAATACCATTGATCTCTTCCCATATAACCAATTAAATTGAAAATCTTGGGAAATGGATAATGATTTTGGATAATCATCAGTATAAAAATATAATAATCAACTAAAAAATTTGAATATTTGTTTTAATTAATGTTTAAATTAATAAATTATTTCTATAGTGATGTTCTAGATTTGATGAATCATTTATCCTCAATCTCCTTGAGTTGAATAATAAATTTTCTTATCTATGCTGGGGATATATGATAAAACATTATTTTGATAGTTTCCTTTTTAGGATATAAATTTATCATTTATTCATATACTAATTTATGAGGATGTCATAAAAATTCACTAATACAGACATCACGAATGAAAAATTTCATAGATAAAATTAATTGAAGATTCTAAACATAAAAAAACAATCTTAATAAAACCTACTTTTTGAGATGTAACATTTTGGAACTATAGTATATTCAAAACATGTCGATCTAATAGAGTCTCCCAATATGTTCAAATATAAAATAGAATACTATATGTGAAAGATAATGATACCTGAATAGAATAATAATAAATAATGGAATGAAATTGGATTAACTATTATATAATTATGTAAACATAAAAGGTCTTCAAATCAAAGAATGATATATCTTTTTAATATGTATATGGTCACACCATAATATAATAAGAGTGGAAATTTTTACTCCCATTGAGTCTCATTAATAGAGGTGTATTAATATTTATAAACCTATAGAAAAATTATATCATGAATTTTGGAATAGATACCAATTAATTGGAAAAATAATGAATATAATATTTTAAAAATAATGTATATTAATGATTATTAAAAATAAAAATATTTTTCACACAATGGAATGATAACTGCGTCTATCACTACTACTATGTAAAAGTCCTTCATGTTATAAGAATGAAAATCTCCATTAATGATACCTAAATAAATGGTGAATAAATTCCTTTATAACTTCATATAACTAAATCTTTCCACAACTATGTATTGTTTAATGGGTATGATTGATCCAATTAAACTTAATCTAACCAAAAAATGATATACACGATCCTGTTGAGTTAGCTAACTGATCATTCACAATGATTTTATCCCTTAAAATACTATAGATATGTCCGCAGTTTCCATAATATTGATCTTAATTTTTTAAATGAAATTGTAAGGATTAATGAGTCAATGTTAACTATATAAATAATGAAAAAACATAGATCACCATGATCTTGGTGGAAGATGTGTTACTCTATACTAAATATCTACCCTAAATTAACACTTAATTATTCATGTTATGTATACTATTAGGAATCTAAAAATATGTGAATCATGAAATAAACTCCCAATTCCCGAACCACTTATATATAAAGTCTTATCTTATACAGACTTCTTTAAAAATAGTGAAACATTTGGATGAAAAATATCGACATAACAGTCAAAATGTTTGTTTTATTCCCATATCAATATGTTGAACTTTATTTTCATCATTCCCATTCATATAAATAATTAAATAATTAAAATAAATAAACCATAATATTTACATCATTATAGATATCACTAATTTCTTGATTTTTATTAAATTTGGAGTTCAATTTGATAATGACTACCTGTGTTGAATTTCTCAAAAAAATATACAATAATCTATTCTATGTTAAACAGTATTTATTCATAGATATTATCATGAAATATTATTAATTATTGAATCAACATTTATTATTTTGATGAAATTTTACGATTCATGTTTCTCATAGTTTGGTACTTTATTTTTCATTACATTGTAATTAGATTTTCTGTTTTCTTATGTTTTCCTTAATTTATCATTTATGGATGTTTTAGAGAAGAAAATATTTTTTATCAATTGTAGTGTATTATATGTTCTCGGTATCATTTTGAAAAACATTCTGATTAAAAATTGAGATTCATGAAATATAGAATGGGTAATCTTCCAAATCTATATTGTTTGATGACAGTATTTTATTTATTTATTTTGGGGGGTTTTGAGGATAAAAAAATCATATGGGGTTTTATACCAAAAAAATACCACTATACTAAATTGGAAAGGATGAATACCAAGCTGAAAAAGGGTTTTTCATTTTATAGTAGATAAAAATTATTATAGCTTAATGTGAAGACTAGTTTTTACCAATGAAATAGAGATTGTCATGTGGTCATTCCATATTATGACACTATCATTCCAAATATAAAAATAACAGTCTAATAATTCATTATGATTATTCATGATTATAGAAGGAGGAATGCAACTCATTTTTGGGATAATTTTACAATATTAGAAATGTACACCCCATATATAAGGGCTTTCAAAAGAGAATAAACATTTTAAAAGCGATGATTGTATTTTTAATTTCACTCATATTTTATCTTCCATAGTCATATAATTAGGAATACAACACATTTCATGATGAGGATGTGATGAAACTATATAAGTTATAGAAATTGTTATTTATTCATTGATTTAAATTATTAAATTATTTTTTCCAAGTATTATTATGGTTATATATTTTTTATTTATATATAATTACTTTTTACGTTTTTTAATTTATCATTTAAAATATCTATATTATTTTAATTTGAAACCTAAATAATTAAATTAAACTATGTTTAGGATGTTTTGAATATTTATTATAATGGTATTCATTCCCCTTAATTATTTTGTGTAAAAAAATTGTAGATTTATTAACATGGATCACAATGTTACTCCAATACAAACATAATTAAATGATGGAGTGGAATCTGAGGTCCTTATGTTCCCTTATACTAAAAGTTATCATACCATTTAAAAATAAGTTTCATATATAGTTTTAAAAAATATATCACATTATATTCAATTTTAGAAATATTTCTACTCATTTAAACCACTCACTATTGTGTTTCATTGAACACCCATGATTGTACCTATTATTAGAATATAATATAAAATAAATTTCAAATGTTTTTGGAAAAATCATAATGGTCATGGTATCTTTTTATTATAATCCAACAATAATTATGAATTAAGTTTAAAAAAATCATTTAATGATTGAATTGTTTTCCATTTTCAACATTCTATTTTTTCAATTTTTTATGTGAGGGTATTTGGTGGGTATTCATTGTAATATGATTTTAATATTTTTAATGGTAATATGAACTACTATAATCAAAGTAATCATTTATCCAAAATTTATATAAAACTATTAGAAATTATTTTCAATAATTTTGGTACAATATGTTGAATAAATACACCCATTATTAAAAATAATCAGAATAATTATAAACACATTAGATCAACATTCAATAAACCTGGATTTCATATAATATATTTCTTAGAATTTATAAAAAAATCCATAATAAATATTATTCTATGTGATGTTTCATTGATTTGATTTATTTATTTTCCTATAATAGAGAACGATACAATGTGGTTTTATTGTGTGTCTCCTGAAATCAATGTGGCATTATTTAAATTAATGACGAAATATTATATAAAGTACGTTCCTCTCATTATAAAATCAAAATTAAAAAATAAATTGAGTAATTTTCATTAATTGGATATGAATTTTTTTATGATTATTTAGAGTGATTTCAAAATTTATTGATTAAATATTAAAATTCATGTAATTATATATCCAAATATAGACATTTCATAAAGGATTCAATTTTAAGGGTAAGGGGATAGTAAAATGTTTAGTGAGATGATATATAAGACAGAAATAACTATATGAAATTGTTAAAATCTGTGAATAAATGGACTATAATAGAAGTTATGGTAAATTATAAAATGATTATTATGAAATAAATAAATGGGATTTTATAAATTATTGTTATGACATAATATAAATGTTGAATTAATATATGTTGACTCTTAAATATAATTCACATTATCATAAACTAATATTTTCAAACCATTGTCATATAATTTTCATATAAAGATATAATAATAAATATATGATAATATATTTTTCTAAAATTATTATAAAAAAACAAGGTCATATTGTATTCCTTGATAATTATCTTGGTTAATTGGCGAATCAATAATTTAAAGGGAATAATGATAAATACTCAAATCATTCAAAATAATTGATAATAAAAGTGATAATATTGTGTAAAGGGGAATTAAATTTTCAAAATTCAAAAAATGAGTAAGCTATTTATTGGATAAAATATAATATAATGATTTTTCTGTAAAAAGATCAAATTTTATAGTTTTTAAAGGAATTTTATTCAATAAAATTTTAGTCTTTCAAAAATTTAAATTAAAAAATACTAAAAAAACTATTTTATAAAATTCTACATCATAATGTATAATTTATAATATTTCATTATTATATAATTGATGTATACTTTTCAAATTGGAAATGAAGGCACAAATTTGGGTAAAGTACTAATTTAATGACATATAACATTCTAATTAAAAAATATGTGTGAGGTTCCGAAACTAATACCAATGAAATTACATATAATATATTGATCGTTAATGTACTACAATTGAATCCAAAAATTTATAAAAGTTATGTTCAATTAACTCATTTTAATTATTATTATTATTATTTATTTAGTTGTTGATATCAATATTGTTAGGATTTTACATATAAATTTTTATAATAGCAATAAATCATGTATATATCATTGATGTGAAAGTTTATTTTCTTATTGGTGATTAAAAATAACAAGTTATATTTTAAAAGTTGAATATAGTTATCGTGAAAATAATGATTAAGATGTTTTTGAAACATGGGGTAATAAAGATGGAAAAAAAGATACATTATTCATTTGTAATCTACCTCTAGTAGAATCTCTTTATTCTAAATTGAGTAGTAAAAAAACTACAAAATCGTGATTTTTTAAAATTAAACACTATGCTCAATAACATATAAGATACACCACCTCGATCTTTTAATTTAATAACCATTTTAAAATTAAATGAATTGTATTTATGAAAACCCAATTAAAGCTGAACAGCTACGTTTTATATATAATAAATTCACTATAGTTGGATTATATTTATGAAATAAATATTTAATATATTCAATATAATTTTTAAAATTATTCTTTTGTGTTTTCCAAATATCATATAATAACAATTCTAATTTTACATATAAATGTATTAAATTTCAAAAATGTAGATTTACTGGCTTTTAATGGAACAAATATTTTAAATATATCTATTGACAATTTAAAAAGATTTATTTGGAAAAATAAACTTTTTACTTGGAATTGGGAAATCAAAATTTACATGGTTTATAGTTTTTGTATTTTTCTAATAAGATTAATTTTTAATGATTATTAAAAAACTAATGGATTTTAATTGAAAACATATTTTTAATAAAATATATTCACAGAGTTAATTATTATTTTTAGTGGAATTATAGAATAACTGGATAAAATTTTTATTAGATAATAAAATAATTGTAAATGGAAACAATTTCTAATTGATATTCGATATAAACACCATGTAATGTTTTTATTGTTTTACATTAAAAACTTTTTTTCCAAATCAATCAATGGGATTAATTTTAAATTAATTTATGCCTATTTTTTTGAAATTGAGAAAATTATTTAAATATTTGGAATCCTAATTTCCAAGATATTTAAATATGTCCCATTTGATTTTGGAAATTTTGAATAATAATTTTAGTAATAACGTTTTATACCACAGTTAAGGGTAAAACAGACAATTAAAGGAAAAATTTATATTATAATTATTTAAAATTACCCTAAAACATGATCAAATATAATCATATAAGTTTTTTTGTGACCTATATAATCCTTTGTATGGTTTAAGGATTCCATGGATCCACATGGATGACTTTAATGCATTTATAATATTATATTCAATAAAAAATAAATTTTTCCACATCCTTATTATTAATAAGTACTTTTTGTTAATATGGATTATGTATGAGATATAGTATAATGTAAATTTTCTTTATAAATATAGTATTATCACATACATCAGGGTAATTTATTTATAATTTTTAGTTAATAAATCATTAAATGACATGGTGACATATTGATGATGGTGTAATTGTATAATTAATCAATGAATCCAATAAATGAAATAAAAAAAATTATAAAAAATTTAATTTAATATAATTTATGAAATAAAATAATTTTATATGTGACTTTTTTAGGTAGTTGGTCTTTTTAATGAGTTGGTTTGAAAATATAATTAAATTATTATATCTTAAAAATGTCAAGAAATTAAGTGTAAAAATTGACACTAATGGTATTTTAAAACATAATATATTTTACTAAATGATATATTGTGTCTAAAAATAAATTTTTTGGCCAAATAGTTTTTCTAAGTGATGAAATGTCATAAATGACTATTTTATTTTCCTTTTATAATTTCTTGGTAAATATTTTGACCCTCGAATTTAAAATTACTAAATAAAATAGCGAGAGTTAAAAGGTTTTAATGAAAAAGATAAGTATAAAAAATATTAAAAACAATTATATGTTTCATTGGGTGATTATATTTGGACCCATAATCATCATATATTATAAATAAAACAACTTATACACATTTATAAAATAAAATTAATTTATATTAATTTAATATTTTTAATATATTCAAAGAGTAAACCTCCAATATTTTATAAGAGAGAACTACTTCCTATCTTTTATGCACACCTAAAAATAATTTTTTTCATCCCATTTTTACTATAAAACCATCATAAAATTTCTCACCACATACTTGAGGCATTATTTTTGTCATGAAACTACCATTATTGGAGTTAATGTGTTAATCATAGGTGATTATCTAAAAAGGTATCATTTTTAATCAAGTATTTCTTTTTAATTTATACTTCCACTACTATAAAATAATCTCCAACCATGATAATATAATGAATCTAGAATTCTGAATATAAATAAATGTTATAATTTTAATATCGTCACTTAAATCCATATCTAATCACATAAAATGGGAAAATTTTAATCATTTGTGCATACGTGTGAACCACCACCTCCATGAACCAATATAATTAATTATCCATATCTGAATCTCAAGATTCGGTATAATGATGGAATTAATGATTATATAAGATATTAATTAAATATTTCTAAATATAAAAACCAAATTATCAATTATTTTCTTACCTTCTATGCACATAAAAATTATAATGTCGTCCGTGCGTACGTGTGAACTATCACCCCCACGAAGCGATGTGATTTTTTTCTTCACCACATAAAAAGTATGATATATACACATATATTTAAATTACTAATGTTATATTAATTATACATTTATAATTATTGAAATATTAAAAAATAATTACCTTCTTTATTTAATGATAAATGAAAAATTGCAATGCAACTCATTCATGTGTACAACCTACCGTCTCTATTAATGTAACGTTGCTCAGTTTTCATAACCATACATGATTATTTTTAATTAAAAGTAAAACTAAATTTTAAATTATTTATTTATTTCATTAATATTATTTTTAATAATATGTACTAATGACCACTTTGACTACTGAAATCGTACCCAAGTCATTTTTGGACTCATGCACTGAATAATTTCAAAAAGTCCAATGTGAAAATAAATAATTAAGAATTTTTTATAACATAGTAATATGATATTTAAAATTAATAATGATTTTAAATATGTTCTAGAGATATTAAATAATTATTCTATGTTTATTATTTTTTATGATAAATATTTTACCGGAGGATTCAGAATCATGGTAAGGGATTTCATCTAAATTTCCTTTCATTTAGGAATTAATTGATGATAAGAACATTTATTATTTTATAATGAGTATTTAAAAATTATATAATATAACATATCTATATTTTATCTAAACACAATTTATTTAATTTTTTTAAAAATTATTTATTTCATTTATATTACAATATAAATGTTTAAGTTTTTATGGGACACCATGACTGTTTAACGATATAATTATCAAATAGTATCCCTTGTTTCAATAATCGTGATATTATTTGACATATTTATTTATATGGATATAAAATTATTATAATAAAAAAATTCTATTATTAATTTAATTCAATAGTTTTCTAAAAAATTATGATTTCTATACAGGGCATTTGGTTGAATTACAAATGATAAAGTAATGGTTTTCAATGTATATAATGAAAATTAATTCTCTGCCACCATGACCATTATTATATATTTGGATTCCTCTTCAAGAAAAACATTTTTTAAATTTAAAATGAATAACATATTCTTTTTTATAGTATTTTTTATTGAAATTTGTTTCTCAAATAGAGGGATAATTTAAATATCATGAAATTATATCTTCTGATTTCAAATAAAATTTATAATAGAATTGTTGAAAAATTTATTCTTTTATGTGTTATGAATATATAATGATATTTGGATATATTAAATATTGTTACATGATAAACCAATGATGGGCGGTTATGTAATAAACACTAATTGATTTCGTATGGAAGTTGTCTTTATGGCTATTCCATTTATAAGTGTGACATGTATGAAGGTCTGATTAATGACTATTCAATTTGTAAGAGTGACATTTATGGGCGTAGACTGTGCGGTTATTTCATTTTAGTTTAATTATCTCCCATGTTACAAACTTGTTTATAATATTTTTTCTTATGAGTTTTCATGAAAATAGTTTATTTTCAAATGTTAATATAATGAGATTTTTGAAATGATGATTTCTTTTTCAGGGTGAAAAGTTATGGTTTTTAAGGAAATTTTAAAGGGATTTTACATGATGTATAGTTTTCTTTAATTATGTTTGGTAAGATGATTTTTTTATCTTACCATGTTTAAATTTTATGTTTCATTGTTATAAAAATTGGTATATAAAAAGAGGATGTAAATATAAAATCATTGAAGATGTTTCAGGAAATGAAATCAAGTTTTATTTTAATAAGGTTTGCATTGTTGAGAAAATATTGATATTGAAAATAAGTGTCAAAATATAATGTATCGAACTAATTTGTATGTTTATTTCATAAATATGTAAAAAAATAAACAAATAATATCATATAATGTGAAATCTAGTTTAAAACACATGAAATCATATGTTTAAGGTCAGGTCCTTACCATTTGTAATAGAGGATGGATTGGATAACATTAGAGATTTGGATATTTTCTAAAGTGTTTTGGAAATCAACACGTGTTTATAATTTTAATATATATTATATGTTTAATGGCTTAAATCCCTTTTAGCATTTATGTTTTTCAGTTTTATGTTGACTAACAATATTTTTAAAGAAATTCATTTTTGAGGCAGTAATGTATTATTACGTTTTGTGGTGTAAAAATAAATGTATATGATAAAAAGTTTTGGTAAAAATTTTTATGGTTATTTTTGAGACATTTATCAAGTTAGTGTAATTATATATTCTTTTAAAAAATAACAACCAGCAGGATGGGTGAAAACGCATCGCGTCCGGTATGGCCATGAGAATTTAACCCATGTCCCAAGGGTGACCAGGGTGCATCACCTTCCACTATTGTACATTAAATCTCCAGTAAGTCTGAATATCTGTTTTAGCTAAATAATATTATGTAAAATGAATATGATGATTTTGAGATCTAATGTTTTATAAAATTTATTACCTTTGGATTAATAAATGATTTTGTGATTACTATTTTTTTGAAAGTCATTCATTACTTTGGGAATCATATATTGTTAAGGTAAAATAAATAATAATGAATTTTATTTTATGAATAATGTTAGAATTATATTTTCTAAAAATCTATGTTTTTATTATTTACTTGTGGTGACATATATTATTTATGAAAATGATAACTCATTCCTTTTGAATATGTGATTATGAAAATTGATTTTTGGTATGTTACATCCAGATTAATTGATATTTTTTGAGATAAATTTTAGAACCTATCCTGGATGACTATGAGATTAAATACTTCTATTTTTTTGTGTTTTAAAATTAATTATATTAATTAGATGTAATTTTAAATATAGTTATCATTTTCATTGTTTATGTTGATCATTGGGATAAACTATTTACTTTTGTATAATAATGATTATTTTCACCATTCAAAGTATTATTTCTTTTGATGAGTTTTCTTTTATTAACCTAACCATTTGGGTTTTAGTTAATTTATAAATGTATTATTAATATATATATAATATTTTTTAAAAAATATTGTTTTATATAATTTGTTTCTAGATCGTTAGGTGATAAAAATTCACCTTGAAAACTAATCATTTAAAGAAGATGATGAGTTTATGGTGGAGATTGACTAAAGCTTGCAATGATACTTTTCGAGTATTTTTATTTATGTTATTATTCCATATATTAAAATAATACATCAACAATATTAACTGTATATTAAACAGATATTATTAATTTAATTTTCTTTCTATGAAATAAATTACCATTCAACCAATCACAAATTTATGGTTTTGTGATTTTAAACATTCTCAAAACCATGTTCTCTATCACGATCAATAATAACAAGATAATTAGTTATTTTCATTAATATCCATGATTTTTTATATATAACCCTAGTATGTTTTTTATTTTATGACCATAGTACTTCCCTTTAAATAATTTAATGTTGATGATTTATTGTTCCTTCCTTTGATGTGGTATTTCAATAAATGTATTTTGAAAAATCAAAGCATAATTTTTTATACCAAGTTAAAATTGAGAGGATGTGATCTATAAATTGTTGGAGAATCAATTGAAATCCAAATTATTTAAAAAGAAAAATAATTCTCATTATAAAACACAAAAATTAACATGGTGTTAATAATATAAACCACTTTTTCAAATAAAAGGAAATGATTCTCTAAAAACGTATTTAAATGTGCAGAAAAATGTTTTATAAATAAGTACATAAATTAATTTTGATTTTATTTGTGAAATATATATGTAGCATATATATTCTTATACCAAATATTCATCTTCTTTGTTTTCTAAACATTGTACAAGAACAAATCCAAATTTTCAAATAAAAGAAATATTAAAAAAATGATTTTTTTCAACCTTTTAATGATGAACATATTTTATATATAGTTTTTCCCTTTTATAAGTTTCATTTGAAAAAATAAACATCATATTTTTAATTTAGAGAGAAATGTATTCTTTGTTTATACTTTTGGTGTTTTTTGATACGTTTCATTTTCATTGAATAATGAAAAAATCATTCACTTTAATTGAATACCACTTTTTCATCAAAATTATTAATAGAATTAAATAATATTAATAATGGTTTTAAGTTGTAATATTATCATTTTTTATATTTAATCCAATATTTCTCATTGTAATCAATTAAACATTTGAAGTGGATATAAAAACTATTCGATTGTTTCTATATTTTACATCAAAAACCCCTTTTCCTATACTGTCAATGAGATTAAATTTTAATTAATTTATGCCATTTTTGTGTTTTCATGATAGAAGAATGGATTCCCCATTTGGAATCATAAGGTTCAATTTATTTAAATAAATATCATTTATTTTTGAGTATTATGAATAGAAACATTTGTTCTAAATTTTATTACTTTGGTTAATGATAAATCAGGTAATTAATGGTCCTACATATATGATAGAAATAAACAACAATCCGGAATATTTTTCTACTTTAATTGTATTACTATGGTAAATACTAGAAAAAAAATAGGTCAATTCTAGGAAAACATAGATCCAAATGGAAGACTTTCATTTATTTGGAATGTTACATTCAATGAAATGTCAATTTTATTACATCCTTCTTTTTTAAAAGGAATGTATTTTTAAAAAAATGTTCTACTGGGGGACAATTTGACTATGAATATTATTTTAAAATATAAACATAATATATATATAATGAAAAAATATTTATAATTTTTAGGAAATAAAAAATTATATTAAGTAGTGAAAAAATGAGGATTTAGTAATTGCTTAATTAATGAATGAATATATTAGAGGATTTTATAAATATCATAATAAATACAATTAAATATAATTTATGTCATACATGAATTTTATAGATTAATTTTTCATTTTACGGATGTTTTCAAGTAGTTGGTTCTACTATATCATGATGTTATGATATTTTTAAAATGTTAAGTAACGAATAATGTGAAAATTCACAATAATAGTATTTTAAAATTTAAAATATTTTATTTAATGATATAAATATAATAAAAATAAATGATTTATCCAAATTGTTTTTATAAGTACTAAAATATCATAAATTACCAATTTATTGTTCATTTAGAATGTTTAGAAAATTATTTTTAGCCACAATGTGTAAATTAATTAATAATACAGTTATATATAAAAGGGTTAATACAAAAAGATAGGGATTAAAAAAATTCAAAACCTATATAAGTATCATTTAATGACTATATTTCAACCCAAAATCAAATTTTATTTTATATAATTTTTTTAACTTATTTGGAATATAATAATAATTTATATTAATTTAATACTTTGACGAATTTTATGAGTTCCCATCACCTCTCTTATAAAAGGAAACTAATTCTTAAAATTTATTCACACAACAAAACCATTTAAGATTAGAGAATATTGGTTAAAACGCATTCCATGAATCTCTAACCATTTATTGAGTCCTTAATTTTGGCATAAAGCACTCTTTTTAGGAGTTAAGGTGTTATTAAAAGGTGATCGTACAAACGAAATGTAACATTTTTAATTATGTATTTATGTTTTATTTCATCTTCCACATCCATTAATTATTCATAATATATGATCATATAATATCTACAGTATCGTAAATATAATGAGATATTATCATGTTAATATTTTAAAATAATATCATCTCCAATTCCATCAAATTATAAAAGAATCAATTGTTAGTGCGTACGTGTGAACTATCACCTGCATGAACAGATATAATTTTTTTTCCATTACGACTCCTCAAGACTGGTTTTAATTATGAAATTAGTGATTATATGTTATTTTAATATCATATTTATCATTATATTATTATAATATATCTATTATTTTCTTACCTTCCATGCTTATAAAAATGACAACATCATTCATGCATAGTGGTGAACTATCCTCCCCATGAGACGATGTGATTCTTTTTTCATCATCACATCACAAGTATGAGATATATAAGTATATTGAAATTATTAAAATTTTATTTATTATTCTATGATAATTATGGATATATTAAATATAAATTTCCTTCTTTCCCCAATGATCAATGAAATATGGGAATATTACACATGCGTACATACAACCTACCATCTTCATGATTATAATATTTTTCATGTTTCATGACCTTACATAACAGATTTTATTTAAAATGATAATTAATGATAAAATGTTATAATAATTTCATGAATATCCTACTGAAGATGTTCTATTAATGACCACATTGACTATTTACATCATTCCCAAGTAATTTGAGAGTTAGGCACTGAATATAATGAAAAAATCCAATGTGAACTAAAATAATTAAGAAATTTTAATAACGTGGAAATAATTTATATAAAAGTAATTATCTGTGTGATAAATTTTATCAAGAGATTAAATAATTAACCGATTTTTATTACATAGAATCATATATATTTTATGTAATGATTTAGACTAAAGGTATGGGATTTCTTCTCAATCTCATTTCATTAAGGAATTTCTTGATGATATACACCATTATTATTTTATATGGTGTATATATGGAGACTATGACATTTCATAACCATATTTAATCTATGAAAAAAAAATTTAATATGTTTGTAATTTTTTTTTCAGTTAGATTAATATTTAAATTTTTAATGATGTCTGAGATTAATTGATTAATTTAATATTTTATTATATAATCATTTTCTACATGTAAATATTCTAGATATTATTTTTCATTTTTCTTTATAATGATATAGAATGATTATAAAATGGAATTTTATGTTTATATATAATTTCATTCAATTTTTTTCAAGAATGAATCTCATTATGCTTTCAATAAAGATATTTTGACATTATTTACAAATGAAAGAATGAATATTTTTTTAATATATATTGAAACAAAAACTTATTCGTCGTCGTAAACATTATTTTATATTTTGATTTATATAAAAGTCTTATTATTTTAAAAATAAAAATTAATCACATATTCAATTTTATGGGTATTTTAGTGTTGATAATTATTTTTAAAAATGAATAATTATTTCAACATATTAATATGATACATTGTGATTGGAAATGATATTTTATAAGATAAATGTTGAAAATTGAAATATATTAAGTGTAATGATTATATAATTTAACTTAGACATCTGACTCGTGGTAATTAGTAAACGCATGATGGGTGGTTGCATTATGACCTCCAATTATTTGAGAATGAAAGTCATTTTTATAGCCATTACATTTATAATAGTGACATGTATAGAAGTCAGCTGTATGGCTATTCTATTTGTAAGATTGAATAGTATGGAAGTCGACCACATTATTATTCCATTTTAATATAATTATTACCCATGATACACATATATATATTATATATTTTAATGATTCTTTTCATGAAAATTATTGATTTTCAAATGGTATGATAAGGATAATTATAATCATGATCTCTTTTTCATGGTGAAAATGTATGTATTTATGTAAAATATCTATGGGTTATCACCGGTGAAATGGTTTTCTTTATTTATGTTTTGTATTGTGATTTTATGCTCATCCCAAGTCTAATTTGTTTCATAAGCCTTAATACTGGTGAGGAAAAAAATGATGACAGTATTAAAGTATTCAATATGTGTTAATAAATGAAATTATGTTTTATTTTAAAAAAATTTACTTAAGAGGAAAAATGGATACCTAGCATACATTTCCAAAAATAATGTATGGGTATAATTTGAAAGAGTTTGTCTTAATTATCTAAAACTCTAAACTAAAAAGATCCTCTAACGTGAATTCTTGTTAAAAAACACTAAAATATGTTATGTTTAAGTCCGGGTCCTTACATAAACTATTTAAATACCCCAAAAATCGTGATAGATAATAATCTATATTCAATTTGATATTATTTTCCAAATTAAGTGTAAAACATTAAAATCATCAAAGTTAGAGTGTTTGAAAATATTATTGAAAATATGTATATAGAGTTTTTTAATAAATTAAAATGTAAAACATAATGATCGAAATCAAATATTATTGTAATATACCACACAACTTATAAACAAAATAAACTCTTGAAAAATAATGTTAAATCATTATGATAACACTATATAAGATTTACAAAAAAGTTAAAAATTGGTAATGAGAGAATTATTTATAAATGTAACTAACAATAAATTTTATATAATATCATATATTTTATTGAAAATTTTATTTTATCTTTTTTCAAATATAATATGAGGGAGAGTATTACAAAATAAAGATAATGAATCAACTTCAACTAAGAGAAAACCAGTCATCTAGATTGTGTTAATTATATAAATTTATTATTTAATAAGATAATATTACTTCTCATCTCTTTAATTCATCTAGTATTTCATTAAAAAAAATTTGGGAATTTTTATTATTATTTTTATGAAGGATGATCATGGAATAATAAGAACAATGTGAAACCAAGTGATTTTGAAGTAGTTTTGCATTATATGACCTTATTAAACATGTTTCTTTTATATAACATTTTTTGTGAAGTACAACACACATTAATTATATCAATATATATAATGACGTAATTCAATGTTAGGATTTAATATTTTATAGTTATTTTTATATATATTCTATTTATATGGATTTATTTAATCATTAATTAACTTTTTTTATTAGTATCATTAATAGTGTGAATATATTACTTTAGTATTGAATTGGGAAATATTTTATCTCATGGTTCGGAGTGTAACTATTATTTCCTCCATGTTTTATAAAAATTAATAATATTTCAACATTATATGATAAATCTAATCAAATATATATATCTTCTATATTAATCTAAATTGGTCCATTGATTTCATGGTCATTCTATATTTGTCAAAATATTTTTTTTAAAATGTGCACATTTCCAAAACATAATTAATTTTTCTATTAATGTATGTTGATTTGAAATTTAATAAAAAAAATCATTGAAAATCATAGTTCATTGATGAAATGGTTCATTGAATAACATATTACCATATCACAATATTGAAATTTAATATTTTATAATGTTTTCAATGAATGTAATTATGTAGTTGGGGATATTGTTGGTAAAATTGAACATAATTATTTTTGAACAATTTTCATCAAATGTAAAACCTTAAATAAGGATCCAATAAATTATTATATTATTTAAAATTGATGACTAGAAATGGTCTTTTAGTGTAATTAATTTTGACATAGATAACATATTGTATATTTTCTGAAGTTCATAGATCATTCAATGTTGAAGACAATTTAAATTAGAATTATGTGATGCTTTGGATGATTCAATTTGTTCATCTACATTATGAATTTATATTTTTATTATATATTGAAAGGTTATTGAAAATATGATTTCTTTCTATAATAATAAAATTTTGATGGTGGATAGAAATTTCTAGATAAAAATAAAATAATAATTTCCTAATTAATATATATTTATGACTTATGAATGTAAGACACCATGGTTTATTGATATTTTATAGTCTCTATAATATGGATTCATCTTTCTAGACATTAATTGTTATCAATGTAAAAAATTCATTTCTGAAACATATTAATTTTATCTTTTAGAGAAAATATACAAATTGAATAATACATATATATGCCCCAAAATCATATTTTTTAGAGTTTTGGAGCAATTTCATGCATCACCATTTGGTGGAAAAAAGGAATTTAAATAATCATTACAAGAATTATAGAATATAGTTTTCTTGGTCAACAATGAATTTCTATGTTAAATTTTTTTTAATGGTGTCATAAAAATCAATGATTTAAAAATATAAATTAGAAATCAATGACTTATATATAAGAAAATTATAGATGTAAAATAATATAAAACATAATGACTGTACTTTGTAATTCAACATCTCAAATTCATTAAGAATTTCCCCATTTTGGATTAGGATGATATTTTTTTTTAAAATTGATTAATTTATTTTTATTTTATATAACATAAAAAATGGTTAAAAATATTCTCAAAAATATATTTTGATACTATTTTATGTTCAAAAACAAATAATCATTGATAGGGAATTACATTCGGACCTAATATGTAGTATATTATTCTAAATAAGTATTAATTATAATAAAAATATATTAGAACACCTTCGCATGGTCAAATATGTAGAAATTAAGTAGTTTGAAATCAGAAAACTAAACATAATTTAAAAAAATCAACCTAAAAAGGAATAAATATGTCATAGAATATTGCAACTAACATGGGATTCTAAAATAATATTTTATTCCTTTATATAACTGATACAAAATATAATTGTGTAACACCCACAGATTTTCGGAAATTGTTTCTAATTATTTTAATTTTTTTGATATTTTTTATTTTCATAAAAAAATGAATTTATATTTTGTAATATGAAATCAATATGTTTGGATTTCGTTAAATGCACCAAAAATATTATCTTTCACCACTTGGCACACATTTATTATATTTATTTATATTAAATACTATTTTTATCATGTGTTACTCACAAAATCGAGTCACTTCGTTAGCTTGTGTTGCATTAAAGGACGAGTTTTACAAACAATAATATAATATTAATACTATTATTAAAATTTTATTACAATTATCATAAATACATTGGAATGAATGATATGAATACTATTAAAAAAAATTCATAATATTATTTACACATATATATAAATGGATCTTTTTGTTTTTAATTAGATAGAAGTGAAGGAAAGTTGTATATGAAATTGAAGAAATTGTTTTTCTAAGAAAGGTATTTTTTTGATATATAAATTATATTTTGTCCTAATAAATTAAACCATCTAATTTTGAAGGATTATTTAATTAAAATTTATATATTATATATTCAATAAATATTTTTTATACTCAAACAATATATTTGATAAGTAGAATATAATAATAAATCCAATTTTATGATGAAAAGGTTGTAATTTTTTATAAGATAATTATAAATCATTTTAGTGGAAAACCGATTATAAATATTTATTTTGACACATTTATAAATTTTATTTTAAAAATTAAAATTTATATATTAAATAAAAATATTCAAATTTAATTATGTTAAGTTTTTTGTATTTTTATAAGATGTTTTATTTTCCTGATCAATAATGAAATATAGTGAATTTTAATTGGAAATTAATCTTCCCCCTAACATATATATATAGTTAAATAATTTATTAATTTGTATTAAAATTATAATTAGAAAAATTATATATAAATAAGTCCAATTGAGGAAATTCTAAAAAATCACATTTAAATGGAATACTAATATTAATTCAAATGGAATACTAATATATATACATATTAAAATGTCTTTGAGTATTAAAAATCTTTTTCAAACAAGAAAGTATATTTTCCTCTAGAATATTTTTTAGAGTATATTTAAATATTAGTTTATATATAATATGACATCTATTGATGTTACTCGTTCATTTATTAAAAATTAACTAAATGATACATGAATATACATTATATGAATCAGTTATGCTTAATGACATGGACTTTATGAAAGTCATTTCTCATTCAAAGGTAATATGTTTATAAAAATTGTTTTCTTTCATGGGATTTATGATTATGAAACATTATAATTTTAACATGTTATTTTTATAATGAAATGATTTTTAAACATATCTCATTACACAGGTTATGACATGTTTACATATTTAAGATACCCATTCATTTCATTGGGTTTCAAATGATTTTTATGATCTTGTGGAGAATGTATTTATGATTTAGTTATGTGATGTGTGGGACCTATATCTCAAAAAATTGATTTGGTAAAGAGTTATATCTCTTGAGATTGTCATTGATGGAATGAGGATTTACTTCGTTCAAAAATTCATGATTGGATTGATGGTTTACATATTTTAGTAATACATGGCTAGAATGAGGGTGTACTCGGTTGATTAATATAGGGATGGATCCATGGTTTACTCTGTTTAGTAATACAGGGCTAGAATGATGATTAACTCAGTTCAGAATTGTATATCTGGGATAGGGGTTTTCTCGGTTTAGTAATAAAGGGATGTAATGAGGGTTTACTCCGGGTAGTAATACCATGATGGAATATGGTTTTTCTCAATTCAGTAATACAGTATTGGAATGTTGGTTTACTTGGATTGGAAATATAGGGATAGAATGTGGGATCACTCAGTTCAGAAATTTAGGGATAGAAGGGGTGTTCAACCAGTTAATTAAAAGATATTGTATACTATTATAGTCTTTCCAGTGATGCCTCGACCACTATGTAAATCTTATTATTTTATTATTTGATGACATTATTCCATGTTTTATTATAATTTTATAATTTCAAGGCTTATGATATCTATAAATCATGACTCATTTCATAGAAACATCCAATATTTATACAATGATCATTGTTATGATATTTGATACGAAGGGTTTGATCTTCAATTATTGTGATCACATTCTGATACACTTATGAGCATTTTTATGATTACATGTATCCCATGATTACCTTTACTAAGCATTTGAGCTCACCCATTTTATGTTTCCTCTCCTCCAATTTATGATGATATGTACTATGATTGATATGTTATAAAAGTGTTCTAGTAAATAATAACCTAGTTGGAGATGATGTAGATCACATATGTACCAGTGCTTCTTTTTACGTGTTTTCAATGGAACCATACCAACTATGGTATTTGGGAATCGATTTGTATAATGATTGTGTATCACGTAAAAGTTAAGTAATGATAAGTATTTTAAAAGAAATGGTCACCATAGTATGTATTAGTGAAAAGGAAATGTTATCCTTCGAAATCTAGGATGATAAAACATTATTGAGGTCCCTAGGTATATTTCAATTTATATTTATAGGGATGTAACTAAGGATAAATATAAGGACAAGATAATGTTTAGGAAATTTTATGAGAATATTGGTAAATGATAAATTGAGTGGTATCCAATCAATACATCCATAAATGGATACTATTAGTGGATGTGGCTATGTAATAGATATAACTAGTGTTAAAAACATTCACATGATGTTTGGGGATTGACTCGAGATAATCAAGTACATGACAACAAACCCTTCTACACATCTACTTTGTCACTCTTGTTGGGATATTCTTTGGGAATTCATAAAATACACATCTACGAATATTAAAGGATAGAAATATAATTAGTATATTAATAAAATAATATAAACCTGGTGTGTTATATATTAAGGAAGATTTATTGAATTTGATTTGTTATATGTTATTATTTTCTAGACTATAAGGTATTCAAATTTGACAAGTAATGGTCACACTGTGCTTTTGGTTTTAGAAAATGGTGGGAACTAGAAGAAAATGCATTGATGATGAATGCGATGGTCATTTTTATGATGCTTCGTCATGTGGGATGATCACTAGAGTGAAAGGAGTTATTATAATGCCTAATTAATTTTCATTTAAAATGAATAATAATTTTTACCTTAACTAACTCTTAGACCCACTGAGGAAGATAAATAAGTAGTTCACTAAGAGCCAAGGTAATAGATACCATGAAGGAAATAATATTTAGTTTTTATTATGTAAAAAATGTGGAAAGAATCACCTATGTGATTGTCTTGCTTGATGAATAAATTGTTTTGACTGTTGAAAGGAATGACCCAAAGAAAGTGACATTAAGGAAAAAAAGAATTAGTTCGGTTAAATAAATGGATGGTAATTTCGGCCTCCCTTTTTCATCATTGAATGTTTTGTGTTTTAAGGGTGGAGAAAATTGTCATTACGAAACCCAATGTCCCAAGAAGAATGTTCTGAAAGATAATCAGAAAGGTGGTGCGATTTATGGTTACATTGCTGATAATGATGAGACAATAGATGTAATAAATAAGGAATGTGGTATTATCGGTAATGGATTAATGATAATATAATCGAGGTATTTATGTATTCAAATATCAAAAGTTATGAATGACAAAATATACAAGTATTGTTATACTTCTGATTTTTCTCAGTATTTACAATTTTTTTTGATAGTTCCCTATAGACTCGTGATATAATTTGACAACAAGGTAATAGTTTTTTTAAGGGAATGTGACCATCAATATGTTCTTTATGATAAGATAATGTTTAATTGGTAATGATCCATGGGATATGAGTAAATAAATTGAAAAGTATATATTATCATGGAAATTAGTAGGGACTTGTTTATACGTTGATTAGGATACCACTAAATAAGTTTCACATATTTTTGAATTAAAAAAATATATCCTTTATATTTTCAAATGAGGAAACATGCATGTTTTTCAAAAGGATTTATAGTGATTAATTGTTTTACCATGTTTCATGTGAATATATTGTGAGGGTATTCACATTTATGGAATGTGACAACTAGGATCTAGATTTTTTTATATAATGGAATCAATGTTAATAAAATTTCATGACTCTTTTTCTAATGTTTTGTATTATTCATCATTGGTAAGGGTTACAATGATAATCATTCTGAAAAAGATTAATTTAAACTGATGCGGAAGCATTTGTGGGATGTTTTTGTGTGGAAAACCTCTGTTAAAAGGAAAATTATTGACTAAACCTATTTCAATGATTTCCATCTAATATGTTATACTTGTGTGGTTTTAGAAAAGGAAATAATGTATGTCAGGTGAAAACCAATATTCTCTACAACGACATGGGTCGTGAACCCATGACCAAAATAAAATAAGTGTATCACCCCTACCAACAGACTATGTGATTTTCCCATTAATTTATATTTTTTAGTAATTAATAAGTATTTATGATGACCTATTACTATTAATTTATTTTACAGCTTAATTCATGTTGTTTTTTAAGATAAAAATTGTTAGACTTTTTATTCTTTTATGGGAATTAAAATCTGTTAGTTTCATATTTTAGTGATATATTAATTAAAATAAATTTTATGATATTCATTCTCCAAGGTAAAATATGTATTTTAAATTTTTAAAAAAACATACAATGAATGAAATTTTGTTTATATAAATTAATCAATAATCACTGAACGTTTTGAAAGTGATCAAAAATAATTGTTGTCCTTATACAATAATTTCTGCCGAGCTCATGGTCTTCTAAATCATTTAAAATTTGTGAAATTGAGGTCCCAAAAGGGCAATTGGTCATTCATGTTGTTCTGATGACGAATTCATTCTCTCCCTTTGAATATTTACACATTTCCTCCATTCACAATCTTCACTCCCAATATATGTTCTAATATGTGAAAAACTAGATATATATAACTCTAGGTAACCACTATGGTTCCAAATTTCCCTTTTTTGGGGATGTTTTAGTATCAATTTTTATGGCGTGGGACTCTAGTAATGAAAAATTAAATTAGTAAACCATATATAACATAGAAAAATTTCAAGGGTGAAATTAATTTTATAGGGGGTAAAATGTAACACCAAGTGATTTGCAGAATAATTTTATTCAAATTAATTCTCCATTTTCAATATTTTTTATTTCACATGTAATGGGAAATAGTTATATATATATTTATTAAAACACAAATTCAACCATTCCTTTCAGATGAAATTCTAACATAGATTTCACAACATGCAATACGACCTTGGATTGCACTATAAGCAACACAGACATGTCATACGATGCATGCCAGAATGACTTTCTTCAAACCATATATGTTATAAATATTATTAATTAAATATGATAATTATAACATAACCATTAATCATAGTTATAGTAGTATTAATAACTACCAATATATTGTTTGTAATTATTTTATATAAATAAAACTTTTTGATAATGAAAGAGGAGATTTTTTGTAAAGCCATTCTATGTTTAAAAATATCATTTTCTCAAATGAACAACTTTTAATAATGAATATAATATTAGAAAAAATTATAAATTAATTTTTTTTAAATAAATTTCATTTTTTTAATTCATAAATTCAATATTTTCTGACGGTGAATTTTGTGAATTTTTTGTGTAGCTTCATTTTTTGATGAGTAGTGAAATATACTACCTTTTAGCTAAAAACTAACTTTTTCTAATTAATTATTAATAATAAAAGACAATATAATTTTTTTTGAGGAAAAATATGATAAATATTTCATATATTTATATAATATAATTCATTGTAATCAATTTCAAATTGAAAAGGATCACATAATATTAACAAACATTTGAATTTTTTCTTACATTAAAACGTAGATATTTCAACCCATCTGCAAGATTAATAGAAATATTAATTTTTCCATATATGTGATTTAAATTTAAATAGTCAAAAATAAAATATTTTATTCAGTCTAATAGTTATCTTCTAATTATACCATGTTAATTTTTTACGTAAATGAATCGAAAAAGTGAATAAAATTAGTCACAACAATTTAGGATAAATTAATATTAGTTAGGACCAAAACATTAAAATTAAGGGCCCAAATGACCTATAAAATTTTAAAAAACCTATTTTATATCCATATTTAGTCAATAAACCATCCATTATTGACTTGTTTCTATTTTTTATGACTTTTTTCTGTTATAAGAAGCACACACGTAACTTTTATTCCAAAAAATTAAAAGTGATATTTTTTCCTTCCTTATAAAAGGCCACCAATTATACCTTTTCCTCAAACCTCCAAAAAAATGTAATATTGTCCAATAGATTCCAAATTTGTCTCCCAAATAACCTCATTATAGTCTTGAATACTCAGTTTGGGAAAATACATCTCAAGGACGATTTTTGGAATAAACCAAAAGGATTTCTCCAATTTAGAGGCAATGTCTTCTCTCAAGATCCTTCCTATTATTTCCCTTATTCACCCCTTAAACTATATTTATTACACTATTTTGTGACCAAACCAATATCCTCAATTTAATATGTTTTTTTTATGAATGGGTTCTGACATACACATACACAAACCTCCGTCTAATAGATGGTGAACATATTTTTTTAGTGTAGGACGAACCAATGCCTCACAAAACGATGAATGTTCATTTCTACATTATCAATAGTCATAGTAGAAATTATGATGGAAAGAAAAATTTATATTTAATATATAATATTAATATGTATTTAATATCCTATATTAATTTTTAAATGAATATCTTTTATCCATCCATTTGATGTTTTGACGATAATCTCATTTTGTGATGTGTGGACTACCGCACCCTCAACGAGATGTGATTCGTTCAAACACCACATAGAATGTATAAAAGATGGATTTTGTGAAATTATATATTAAATATAATATATTAAATATACTTTAATAATTATATATTTACATATATATATATATATGTCATTTAAGTACTTTCTTTCAATTTGATAATAAAAACGGGAAACAACATTCATTCGTACATATGTCTTACCGTATCCATGAATGGTGTATTCAATTACATACTACATTATGCAATTGATTATAATAATATAAATATACTGTGAATACCTGACATTTATATCATTTTTTACATTCTAGAATCATAATATAAGTATATGCATCAACAATATAACAAATTAAGACACGATAAAGAACAAAGAGAATATTTCCGGAAGTGAAACCTTAACATATGATCATTAAATAGAAGGTTATATAAAGTCATAATAAATGAATATATGGTAATATATATAAGAATATTATTATTTAAAATATGTATAGTAAACATGTAATTACTATGAAGGAAGCTTATATGAGTACAAAGAGAGTCAATAAACTAGGTAAGGGGATATCATCTCACTTTTAATTTCATTGAGATACAACACCTCTTCGCCACTCATGCCTTTTTTGTGGTGTATTTAATAAACATTACTATATTCTACGTATAATTTACATGAATTTATGGGTATTAAAATTCCAATTTTATGATCATTCATTCATGGGTTTTAGGATTCAAAGTCTATAAAATTGGTAAAAATGTTTTTTCTCAATTTCCTTTCTATGAGACTCAATTTCTGTTATCCACCAAAACAATTTTCAAGTTTCATATAATTAAATTTGACATGAAATACGAGGTATATAAATCATTATAGGATATTATATACTACATGAAATTTTATTTCCCGACATGGAGATCACGATCCCATGATAACATGTTATAAGAGTTTATTAAGACAAACTAATTGTTTTTCATGATATTTTCGGTTTATGATTCCATTGGTGAAATATTATGATCCATCACTAAAACAATATTCAATTGTTTCCTTATCCTCGATTATTTCATGATATACTCATGTATTGAAACTATTTTATACTATTTAGTACATAAGTTCGTTAATATTTTGTTTTTTAACAAATATCAACTTTACCGTCTCTTCAGTCGCAAATCCATGTTTTATCAAAAGGGATTACAAGATTATTATACCACTAAAATATAATAGATAAAAGTGATTTATAAATTTGTTTTCCTTTTAAAATATCTTCATGAGAATATTCTTTTTAATTTTTTTTACAAGTTACATTCCCTAACCTTTTTACCAGGAAAATATAACGTTTTTGTTGACCTTGTATGACATGTACGAATTTACCCACCTTCATTTCTTTAAATAACCCATTTCATTTTTAAAAATGATAATCATTAATATATTCTTTAAAAAAAATTATATTTATGAATTTTTTTAAATGGTGTCAATCATTGTTTATATGTTTTCTTGGAAAACAATTATTAAAATGTTTTCCTGTATTATTTATAAGTTTTTACTGTGCATTCAAATAAGTGGTTTTCAAAAAGCATTCATAATTTATTATATGTTTTCAAGAAAAATGAAATTCAAAACTTTTTCAAGATTTAATTATATGATTTAATGTATATTCAAGGGAATTATTTTTAAAAAAAATCATTATATCATTAAAATTGTTCATAATTATAACTGAATTTTTTTAAATGTTTTGAAGATTATTTTAAAAGTTTTAAAGGAAATAGGTTTTCAAAATGATATAATAACTTCTTTATAAGTTATAATGGAATTTTCATAGAAAGTAATCTTGAATTGGTTTTATGTATTATATATCCTGTTTAAAAAAAAGATATTTTTTTGAAGAAACATTTTTACTGTATATTTAAAAATTACTTTCCATCTAAGATAACATCAGTTGATGTTACTCATGCCCTTATAGGAAATTAATTAATGATCGTTCCATATTATTTAAAAGAATGTGATATTCTAAATTATATGATTCTTATGAAACTCATTGATATTTCCTAGGTAATATGTTTTTTAAACCCATTATCTATCACAAGTTTTATGCTTTCAAACCTGACTTATTTTCAAGGGTTTTGTTAACGATGTAATGATTTCAAAACATATCTATTTACATAGGTTATGATATATTATTAAGGTAATGGTTTCATTTTTATTACATTGGTTATGATATGTTTATTTTTGATCTTATGACACATTTGTGTATTATTTCATTATGTTACGGGTGGATCCTATATCTCCCTTCAATTCATTGGGAAAATATTTATATCTCAAGAGATGGGAAATTCTGGAATAAGGATTTACTCAATTCAATAATATCTAACTGGAACGCGTGTTTTCTCATTTCAGTAATATAGTGTTGGAATGACGGTTTGATCAGTTTAGTAATATAGTGCTGGAATGAGGGTTTACTCAGTTTAGTAATATTGTGCGGGAATGTGGGATTACTCAGTTCAGTAATATATGGCGGGAATGAGAGTTTAGATAGTTCATTAATACAAGTCTAGAATGAGGGTTTACTTTTTTCAGTAATATGGGGCTATAAATAGTGTTTACTCGGTTTAGTGATACAGGGTTGGAATGAGGGGTCACTAGGTTCAGTAATATGGGGTTTAAATCGCGGTTAAACTATTTTGGTAAAGGATTTTTTCCACTAAGATGGTCTTTTAAATGACTACTACGATACAATGGAAATAAAATTATAAACAAATGTGTTTCCGTTATCCCACTTTTTATTCATATTGTTTTCTGGGATTTTGCTCTCTATAGAATAATTATTCATTCTTATGAACTACCAATATTATTTCCATAATCATTTTTATAATCTTTGATATGCTGGGTATGGAATTCTATTTTCATGATCCCATTCTCAAACCCTTATGTTCACATTTATTCTTAAATATCTCTCTTGATTACCCTTACGAATCATTCGAGCTCAATCCATTTATGATTTATTTCCCCAAGGTTATAATGATATGTGCTATGTTTGATATGTCTAGGAAGGGTTCTGCTTATGAACAACCTAGTGGGAGAAGAAGTAGCTCACATATAAATCGGAGTTTTTGTTTCCATGTTTTCAATGTCACTATACCAACTACGGTATTTTGGAATTTTTTTGTATAATAATAACATATTTTAAAAATTTTATGAAATTTTAATGTTTTGAAATGCGGGGATCACTATAAAACAGTAATGATTAGAATATACAAATTTATCCTCTATCATGACCCTTATTTAATTGAAGCATACATTATATGGTTACATGATTAATTTTTTTAGAATTTGTTTTCAAATATTATGGACATTCATTATTTTTAATATTCTCTTCAAAGGAAATGTTTTTCTAAATGTTATGGTTTTCAAAAAGTGGTTTAAATGATTTTGAATGAAACATTTAAATGTATTAAAATATTTATTTAATGAAAATGGTTTTCATAAATATTATTATTTAATGTGTGGTTTTATGTTTTTTTGAGTATCCATGATATGATTTCATGTAAAAAGTATTTCAAAAAAATCATGCGTATTTTTGAAATTTTTAATGATAATGGTTTCAAAAGGATTTTTTGTTTATTTTTATAATTTTCAATGAAAAATGATTCCAAATTATCCTTATGATCCTTTTATATGATATTAAATATATTTTGTAAGAATTGTTTTTCAAAATAAATAATGTTTTAAGATGTTTTTTTTTTCAAATTGGATAATATATTTCCCCTAAGGAATATTTAAATGAATGTAACCAAATTTCATTAAAAATTTATTTTTTAAACGGTTTTCTGAAAATGATTTCAAAGGAAAGGATAATTTAATGATGAAATTATTTATGTGTTCTTTAAAAATAACTCTTCATCAAATATGAAATAATTTCTTTTAGATTATGTTTTATAGAGGATATGACGCATGAATACCATTCACATTATTTCTTGAATGGTTTATATTTTTATGGATTGATTTTGATGACACATATTTCTCTTCCATGGGAAATATTACTTAAAAAATTACTTCATTAATGGGTTATAGTTATATTATATGATTAGGAGACCTTTATATTTTTCATAGGTAATGATTTGATAAAATTTTTATGATATACCTTCCATTTCATAGGATTAATATGATGGTGAGGAAACCAATTAATATTTATTGATCATGATAAGAATAATGTATTATTATATTGTGGAACCTGTATATATGATTTTATTATGTTATGGATGGGAACTATTTTCCCCCATCATATATTGGGTAATGATTTATATCTCATTTGATAATTATGGGAATCAAGTAGATGGTCTTGATTTGCAATAATAATATGGTGTGGACTAATCCAAAATTGGAATGATGTGCTTTTTGATTTACAATGTGATTATTGGGAAACCTGATCCACTATGGGAAGATGGGTAATCTAGATCCACTATTGGATGAATGGGAAAGTATACCCACTATGGTATGATAGCAAAATCAATCCCTTATAAGGAATGGACCGAGACATGGGCTGGTGGTGTGTCCCATCCAGTTTTTGTAGTCCACATTAATTGTCCTTATATTTTTTGGAAATGTGCCTTAACATATAGGGAATTATTGTTATGTTTGAAACTAAGTAGATGTTGACAATGTTGTACATAGACCTAGTTTAATGTTCGTAGGTTTATATAAGAGAATGATTTTTAGTCCAAAACTAAATGAGTGAAACAATTTATATTTATAGATTTATACAATGGTATCAGTATATGTTTATGGAACAAGTCTATTTTTTATTATTATTCTATGTTGTGTTGACTTATGCACGTTGACTCACTTATGATTTCATGTCTTATGAATTATCAATAATTATTATATAGCCGTTGATTATGATCATTGATATGTATGGTATTATCTCTTAATGTTTTAATCTTATTATCGCAACCATATGGTAATGTTATACTTAGAAATCTCTATTATATACCTGTATTGAGAATCTGAGCACATCCATTTTTTATGCTTCCTTTCCCCAAATTGGGAATAAAATTCTTATCTGTGAGTACTAATGGAGAAACAATTTAATCTAGACGATGAAGATCATTTCCTAGGTTAGAATATTATACATCCATGTTTATAAAGGAACTAATATATTATGATCCATGGGCATGTGATTTCTAATGAGCTGAATATTCATATAAAATGATGAATTATCCATGTATGCTAAGCCTTGATCATTATAGTTGGAATTATAGGATGTTTTTGGTCAACCATTTTAAATTTGGATGATAATGTTTTTGTGATATAACTACGGACATTTCTGTGGATATTTCTGGGGATGTCTCTAATAATAATCCCAATGAATCATATATTTAAAATTTTGGTGTCATGATGTAGGCATCATATAAGTAATTATTTATGATTTTGTGGTTTTGTGTAATTATAAGTGTTACTCAACCAATGGTTTATGGTTTAATTAAATGGTGTGAAATAGTAGTAAAATGGTTCATATTTATTGTTTCAAATGTGGAAATTATAATAATTGTAAAAATATATTTCCAAGGTGGAAATCTCATAAAGAAAATTTGAAAGGTGGTATGAGTAATGGTAATAATTATTAAGATAAAGGAACCATATATTAAATGTGAATGGTATGGGATATTATAATTTTAATTATTACCTTAAACAACATAAGAATTATTAAGATGAGATTGAGGATCCTTAAGACATGAATCATATTCCATATTCTTAGAAAAGTGTATTATGAATTATGTTGATGAAGATCTAGAAATGGTTTAATAATAGTGTTGGATTATTAAAGTGTAAATGTTTTTGAATCACGTGATTATGTGATAATAATCATGAAATATAAAATTATTTTCTATATAATTTTATTAATAAGTACTGAAAATGATATATTTAATAGAGGTGAAGAAGTAGAAATGTTATATAAAGAAAATATGTTTTTAATGGGAAAAAAATTGTTAAGTTAAATATGACCCTTAACAAGTTTGTTATATGAATATATTTTTGTATATTTAAACATATGTTTGATGTGAATATTTAAATATAATGGTAATGATTATGGGGTATTAATGCTATGTTTTTTTGATAAATTCATTGGTATTGTTTCTAATGTTTCATACCTACAACCTTATGATGGGTTATACAGAGAAATATTTATGGAATGGTTTATTCTAAACATCAGCTGAGATTTTAGATATAAAATTATTATCCCTCCATATTAGGATTTATACATATTGGATAACATGTGATGACTACATTTTTGTGATAACTAAAGACATATGGAATAACCTATAATTCTATGTATGGATATCATGATCTACTAATTCATTAGTAATGAAAAATTCACCATTATATATTGGTATAATTGATTATGTTGAAATTTATCAAGGCATAAAAGAGGTTGTGTTTGTCATTACATCATGTAATTATATCTTGTAATGAAAATTCATCAACATTATTATGAAAAGGGTATTTAACTAAAATGTTGTCCAATTATCATCAATTTTTATGATATCAATGTCCTCTTTCACATTTCATTAATTTATGGTTTTTTTTATTTTTTATCATTTTCTCGATCTCCTAAATTGTTTTAAATAGTGATCATTATCAATCTCTATAATTATTTATGTTATTCATAAATGTATAAATTTTAAAATTCCACCTGTAATGACATGAATAGTTATAAATAAAATTCCACTTTTAGATTTAATTAAATGTATTACGCTGTAGCATTTTTATAGAAGATGCATGAACTTAATTTTTATTATCATATCCTATTTACAAGACTGTTATGAATAATTACATTGATAACTTATCAATTGAACAATGATCACTTGATTAGTATACATTTAGTGCTTTAACAAATCCATTTGTCCCAAAAAAAAGGATGTAATGGCCTCAACGAATAAGAATGTACCCTATTACCACCATTTATCAAAGCTCCCTATGGAGATAGCATCATTGGGATTTTCCCATGACCAAGCCCATGTTGAGATCTATCATCTTCCACATGAGAAAAAAAATTTATAATATATGTTCAAGATCATCATGATCACAATCCAAACAATGTTTATCAAAACACCCAATGAAAATCACACTATCACACAGCTATATATTACGGTTTTTTCTAGTGTATTATAGGGATATATATAATTCCCCAAGTATTATGAGTTTGTAAATTAATTTTTATAATTTGATGATTTAATTTGCATCCAATTGTTATTACTTTATAGATAATTTTTTTGACCAGATAAAACAGAAATAATATTGTTTGGGAATATAAAAAATTCAATGTATGAATGTTTTCTAATGATTTAAATTATTTTTTAACTAATAAATAAATTAATAAAATATTTTTATTTAAATTTTTTATAAATATGAATTTTCTCTTAATTTTTATGAAGTCAAATGTAATTTTTATATGTGTTCAAATGTTGTTATCATCATTAAATTATATAATTTCATATTACATTCTTATATTATATTAAAATTAAAAATTATTGTTTTAATACAAATTTTTATGAAAAATAAATATTAGTTTTTGAATCAGAACTTCAATATTATACAATGTTGTATTCTTCATATTTTATGAGACAATTGAATTTTTGGGTATATAAATTAAATAGTATCTAAATTAATTTGTTTATTATGACAACATTATGAACAAAAATTAATGTAATAAATAATATTAATTGTATATATGAAAAATATTTTTTTTACTGTAAAAATAATGTGATTTTCATAATATTTGATTAAATTTATAAATCAATTTTGAGTCCTCATAAACCATTTATATATTTTATGAATTTCTAACAATTTATTTAAGATTTTGTCTCACCTACACATAAGAAATAGTAATAATTTATTACATTTTTCCATTGGAATTATAAGATAATAAAAAGACACCCATTTGGAAGAAAACTATGTAAAAACTATTGCCTGTTTTTTTGTTTTTGTTAATTGGCCAATTAGATTCCAAAACCAAAATATAAAATAAATCCCACCCCATATTTCCTATATAAACCCACCAATTTACCTATTTTTATTCTCTTAAAATTCATAGGTCATTCTAATACTCTAATATCAATTCTATAGAGTCCTCCCATGGTTCACAAATTATCTCTTGCAGCCCCTCCTAAGAATTTGGAGTTAGACACTCAATTAAGGGATCTTTTCCATTCTCTACATTATTGAAGTATCTTCTTTATATTATGTATTTTATCAAAATTTAATTTTTTTGGGATCTTTTATTACAAATTCCCCTTACAGTAAAATTTACATAAAATGTATGAGAGACCCCTTTCACAATAATCAACCCATTTTATGAATTTTAATATTATGTAATTATGCTACTGAAAATTTTTATTAATTTTCCATGCCAAAACAATTGTCAATAGAATACCATACCCATTTACTAACGACGGTATTTACCATTGTAAACATATATAACATTTAAATGGAAAATAAATTTTTTATTAAATGATCATAGATCATGGAATAAAATATTTTTATGAATGAATCCGTGTTGTATGATCCTTATGGAATAATAAATGAGAATGAAATGAATGTGATAGGTGTACCAAAAATTATATAGTGATTTGATGCATTAGATGATGTTTAGTCTAATGAGTGACATCTTGTGATAGGAAGGGATGCTGATTCCATTATTGGACATTTCCCAGCATGATTTCTTGTTGTTTTAGCCTTGACCTCTGTTTGTGATGCATTCCTTTCTGTTGTTGCCACATTTCATATTTTATGACTCTTATGATATATCTTATAAATTTTTAATTTTTATGATTCATAATTTTTTAAGCCCCATTTATATTCATATTGTCTAAAATTTATTATTTAATTCATTTTTAATGTGTTAATTTCCTTACAGGGCATTTTAGGTCACCCATTTTTTATGTCTTCCATAAGTTAATCAATGCAGTTTTAAAAGACACATAATTTTAGAATAATTTTAATGTAGTTGTTGTATCCAATGTTCATGTTGTTATTATATGTTCCAAAATCTTAACTAAACTATAGATTTTGATTTTTAGATTGTATTATGTGTAATATTATATAATAAATCATGTATTAATGTAAATTAATGAACATGGTTTTCATAGTTTTTATTAGAGTAATTGTTTAGTAGTTTTTTTTGGACTTGGATTAGTAAACACTAGTGAATGAATTAAGGATAATAATAAGAATAAAAAAACACCCCTAACTTTTTTCTAGATATAATGTGAGTTTATTATCCATAAAATACATCACTATCTGGATACTACTAGTGGATGTTGTTCTGGAACATATATACCTTGGGGTAACAACTCTTAGAAGCAATGATAGGCTAAAATCGGTGTATCCTGGTACATGAAAAATTTCATTACTGTTAACCTAGTTTGAAACACTCGAGTGATACTCTGGTATAAATTCATAATTTCAATATGATTAATTAATAAAAAAATAAAATATGATCATAATAATATATTTTAGAAAATTGATCATGTATAGCATAGATTGAAGCATAGAAATTTAGAGCATAAGAAATCAATGTACTTTATATGTTATCCTTTTAATGTCATTAGATTACCCTTTTATTTTTAATTTTCTAAAAAACTCATCCTTAATTTTTTTTTCATTCCAATTTCTGGAAATATGAGGAATCAGGAAATCAATAAATTCTATGGGCAATCATATGACAACCCTAATGAGATTCCATACCCAATCAGAGAAAAAATTATGAACATCGTTGTGGTACACTCTCAACTAAATCAATTTCTGAATCAAATCATGGACTAGGAGGTATGCACAAATTCCCCTAAGAGATGACATGCTATTATTGATAACATTATGTGATAATGTCTTCCAACATTCTTTGGATCATCTGATATCTTAATCATCGATAAATGGATCAACTCCATTGAGATTATATTGTTCATCCTTCAATGATCTATGAAATAGAAGGTTCAACAAGATATTTAGTGTGTGGAAGGTGAATCTGATTATTGGTAGACATTGGGGTAGAATATGAATCATGAGTAACTTATCTATGATATAGAGTAGAAATAATTTTGAAACATGTTTTTTTATTAATGTTTTCCTTGCACTCCCCATATTAAAACGTAATGGTTATTCCTTTACATCATGAAAAAAGAATATGAATCTATATGGACATTTTAGGAAAACATCTTAATACTTTTACTATATAAATTTTTCATTTAAATTACCCCTAATGCAAGGCTGACTGCTTCTTTTCGGGAAAATTTCATAGTATACTAATATGATTGGAGATCTGGGACAATGATATCTATGAGTAAAATTATTGATGTTGCATCACTGTTGAAATGGAGTTCAAAGTGTCTCAAGGGGATCATAGGGATAACATGATGAAAGAGGAGTTTAATTTTGATGGTTATATGGAGAAATATAATGGTGCATTGAAATTTATTCATCCCACTTTTCATTGGATTTTAAAGAATTAGCCTCGAAATTATGTAAGGGGAATGAGAAAATTCATTAGGTGTGGGAGAGAATGACACCTAGATAATGATTAATTATATAAGAAACCCACTATTGGTGCATTTGAAATGAAAAATATGTTCAATTATATATGCATTGTTCATTGTTTCACCATCAAGGAACTAGGGAAATTTTCAATATAATGTACTAATCTAAAAGATTTTGGATACAACTAACACCCTCCAATGCCAAATAGGAAATATTTTTTTCACCACCACCACTGAGGTGGATCCTGAAAATGCTACGGTGATATGATTACCGGTTATTCATTCAATAATAGTGTTCATAATTTTTTATTTGGGTTCTATTAATTCCTTAAAATCATGAATGTATAATAGAAATATTCAAATTCCACTAAACAACAGGGATGTAGAGATGTTAGTGAAAAAGTAAAATGGTGAAATTATTTCATCCAAATAATTTAAATCATCACATATTCTAATTTGTGGGAATAAATTATTAGAGATCATATTAATAATGCATTTGGAAATATTTTATAAATTTATGGTAATGTATTGTATTTACTTCTATAGATCCAACATAACTTGACGTGAGAAGGAAATAAATCCACATATTGCGAATTGAAACCCGATTCTGTACAATTTAAAGGAGGAGGATGAATCTTCTTTAGAACCAACATCACAAGCATGGATATTATTTCCCTATATGAAATAGTAACTATATCAAATTATTGAGTACGAGTAAAATTGTATCCTTGAATACATTATACTTGGGAGGTAATATTTTGATGTGGTTTCCAAGATTTTTTTTGGCCTCGCTCCATACCAATATGTTGAATTTTACATCAATATATACCTGTTATGTGTCCATTATCCAATACTACTTATAGAATGTTATTTGTGGACCATGAGGAGATTATGAAACAACATAATTAAAATCTAGATAAAGGGTTCATATTCCAAAGTGGATCACCATTGGGTGAACCGGTCCTCTTTGTCAAGAATAAGGGTTGGTCAGTGATCCCTTTCAATGATTATCAGGATCTCGATAAGAAAACATTAAATAAAACATATTATATCCATGTATTGATGAATTTGTCAATCATCTATAGGGAATTAAATACATATCCATGTGGAATTTGATGTTGTTTTGTTACCATGTTAGAGTGGGGAAGAAGGATATCCACTAGACTTCATTTTGTTAAATGAATTGGCAGGATGAGTTCAATGAAATGCCATTTCGGATAACTAATGCCCTAGAAATATTCATGGACTTGCTTAATATATTATTTTGTGATTAACTCTACAAATATTTTGTAGTAATTAGGGTTAAAATTCAAATATACTCTAAAACATAGGAGGTGTTCAACCTGAATATGAGGATTGTTCTAAATACCATAAGATATGTGTTTATTTTTTATATGCACAACAATGGTGAGTTCTGGATGAAAAAATTATCATTCTTGTGGACTTTCATCACAAGAATGAGATATTTTTGGACCCTTCTATTTGAACATAATATATATATATATGTGACCATACAAGAGGGGGTGGGGTGAAATGTAGGTCAAAATGTTTTCACTCTTATCTCTTATGAAATTTACATAAACCTAACTTAAACTAATTCAACTTGAAAATACTTTTAATGTATTAAAACATTAATTGGATATGGACCTTAGTGTAGTTTTAAATTTATTTTAATCACTAGGTTTTGATAAGTATTCCAATGGTTGTAATTGAAATTAATCATTTTAAGTATACACATATATAATCATAGTAAGAATGCAAAAGATCATAATCACAACTGTTATGATAATTTGAGTAAAACAATACAAATATTAAATCATAATTTGTATTCAATCATTTTGAGTAATTTAAAAGATCTTAATAAATCCAATCATAATTATAAAGAACATAAATGGTGTATATTACAAAGTTTTCATAATTATATTTATTATGATAAATAAAAAAAGAAATAGGAAAATTAAAATGTAAAATAAATATGTAGAATGATTCACATTCTATTAAAGAGAAACAAAATTATAAACAATTAAATAAATACCATTATTTTATCCCAATGAAAAGAATATGAAATATCATCGGATAGAGGTCCCTTAATTTATACATCCCGTAAATTCAATCATACCCACACCAGGGTAAGACCTTGCTATGATGATTGACTTCTGTCTTGATATCCTTACATGACTTATATCAAGAAGGCGATTTGAACCTCTTTCTTCCTAGACTTTTGATCCATCAATATGAAAAATATTGGCATGTGTTTCTTACAATCCATGGAATCCCTTGATCAGAATCACGAAAAAATATTGTTGTACTAAGAAAAACTAAACTCTTGAGAGTATAAAGTATGTAAAATGAGTTTTTCAAAACATGACTTCAGATTATTTCTCATGAACAATCAATTTGAAAAATATCTTGAATTCATAAAAAGTTCAATGTCATGGATGCATCAAGATTTTTCAAATGACCTAGTATTTAACGGACAATGTACCAACAACCGTCATGGAATCTATTGGATTTATTTACTCCTGAAATTTCAAAGGGACATGGAATACTAGAACTTCATTGGTCATCATATATTTAAAACAGTTTCATTGTTTTATAATACATATTGAAACATAATATACGACATCATTTTGATTAAAATGTATTCTTTATAACATGATACTACTTTATAGATATGATATTATTTTTCTGAGAAGAATTTATATGTTTCGATAAAATAAAATGTGATCAATAAGTGTGTGTGATTATTTTAGTTAAGGAAGTGAATATGATTATCTGGTCAGTGCGATACTGAATGGTACGTATGATGGAAATCATAATCGGTGTGTTCGATGAAAATCGTATGTAGTGGGTACATTGTAAATAATATCTGGTGTCATAATTAATATCATATCATATAGTAAATATTATATGTAAGATATTTATCGTATTCATAAGAAAAATCATAATAAATAAAACTAAAACACAAATCCTTAATGTAAATAAAATATATGAATTCATTTGAAAATAGAGTTTTGTATTTCCAAAAATAAGTAATATAAAAATCAAAATAATAATTTTTTCACAATAATATCACACTTTTGGGATAAAACATTTCAAATGATAAAAAATATAGGATTAAAAAGGTAAATAGATTTTTTATTCATATGATAAAACTTATACATATATCATTATGAGTTATAAAAAGTCTTCTAAATATGACTTTAATATTACTAACTTCCCCCTTAGGATATCAAAATCCCTAGGGATCTTATCATGTTAAAAAAATTTCACCCCTACTACATGTATTATCCTATTGAGAATTTCACCCCATTTCAAATACATTCTCCACTTTGTGAATTATTCCCCCTCCTCCCCCCCCCCTTATAATTTATTACCCCCATTTCAGATTTATAAAATGGAATACGAAATATCTTCAAATTCCAATAAAAAGTGGTTGAGAAACAAAATCTAAAAATAAATAATGGGTTTTATATAATTGAGTTAGTAAAGGACCATTATTCTAAAAGTAATTAAAAAAATTAAAAAAATATTTATGTTGAAAATTTTAGTAATAATTTAAATCAATACTACAAGAGTCCAAAAAGGTGATTTATTTTCCTTCTCTTTTTCTTTGTCATTTGTTATGAGATCTAACATGACTATCTTCATATATTTAATTCTCTCTTATCCTCCATGGTCTTATCAAGTGATTCATTATATGATCAAAACAATTCATCCTAATATTTAGAGAGACTGTCATGGGTATGAATCACTTCTTCCATGGATATTGGTTTCTATTACAGAGAACAAATTGGAGCATCCTGATATTTATTCTAATTCTATTTGACTTCAACCCTATAAATCATGAAGAGATTTTTATTTTTCAACTCAATGATATTAGTCATATAAAAAATTATCTTTGATATTTCTGATTGAATAAATTTCAGATTTATTTATGTCACACTGAAATATTCAGATTGGCTTCCATATAACCCTCTAGCTACGTTAAATTTTTGAGCAGTATCACATTATAAACTGTTCAATGAATTTTGGAGTACATTAATTTACTTTATGATATTTTATATTTTCTTTTCCGGATGATTTACACTTTCAAAATACTTATGTGACCATTTCACCACTCATTAGAAGCATTTCAATGTTCCATAGAGCTATCTTCGAAAACTATGAAATCAGCCATGAGTTTAATCAGACATTTTCTTTAAAGCATAATAGAGTCTGATTTTTTTTTCATGCACCCAAAAACCATCCCAACTATTTATGGTAAATATGGGATTTCATTTTCAATTATTCTATTTTCAAGAACAACATATTGATCTCTTTTTCATGAGGTATTATCCTTTGAATCAGTGAATTAACCATAATTGGGAAGTTGTGATCTTTGACTTCTGACATCATCATCATTTGAATACTAATTCTGATTTCCATTTTTTCACTATTATTCTTTATCTGAGATATGAATTACATTTTGGTCTTGAGTTCTCTTAGTACCCCCCCCCCCCCTCAAGGACATTATTCCAAATGATATTATCTTGAAATATGTATCTTCTGAAGATCTCACAAAAAATTTATCAGACAGAGACATCTGATCCATGTCGTCTTTTTTAGCCATCGTCATTTTCGTCTTACTATTTTGATTATTCATCATCATCTCCATCATCATATTTTCTGATATATTTTACTATATGTCTCATTTTACTATGCTCTTGTCATTTTGAATCATTTTCTTGAGATATATTAAGTGGATTTGATTCCCGAATCATTTTCATACCTTTTCCATTAACTTTTATATAAAGGGTAATTGTTTCATTTCAAATCTGTTCCATGTAACTGTAGTTTTCAATAGTTTTCATTAATATATCAATATCAAAACTACTAGCCTTTCTTTTTTTCAATATTTTTTTTGTTTTTTAAGGGTTTTATTAGTTTGAATCTATTCAGAAAGAGCTTCAGTAGGATTGAAATCAAATTAGGAATCTCTTTATTTCATTTCAAAATTCGTTTTTCTCCACTTGCCTGATATTTTGGCACTATAAAAAAATTTATTTATTTTTTACTTTATTGTTGTTTCAATAAATTATTTATTTTATTTCATTGGAATGATCAGTACTGAAGGTTTTTTTATAATATGGCTACCTCCAACTGTCCCATTTTTAGTTTCCACTTCAACATCATTTAAATAATTATATATTCTATATAAAAATGTAATTTCATTATTCTGAAAGTGTCATCACCAATCTAAGTAACTCAAAAATTTTGTGGAATTGATATAATAAGAATATGTAAAACATAAATCCTTCATGAATGAACATGCTTATGATATATGGAAACATGAAAAACAGGGACTTGATTTCTATAAACATGATTTTATAATGGTTTATAATATGTTATACATTAGGTTGATATTCATCATATTGGTAGTATAATAAAGTGTAAAAATATCTGAGACAATTAATTTTTCTATATCACCACTCTTGAGGATTATGAAACAATTCATCTAGAGTGATGTTAGCCTATTTTCTGCTAAAAAATGAGTTATTTTTATTATATCTCCACCAATCCGAAAAACAGATTTCTTATCCCTATCATTTATAAATGTTCCCTTTTTGGTAACTTATTTGAAGGGAAAAAATTTCCTTAAAATGAATCATTAATAAAACATGTTTCTGGTTTGGTTGACATAATGATTTCACTATCTCAAATTTGAAAAGATACATTTTTATCATAATTTGCCTTCACAGTTTTCTAGAATTGTATCACTTCATCTACGATGATTAGATTCTGGTTTTTAAGATTCTATACACACTTTGACTCCCATCATTCAATCCAAATGAAACATTTCAATGTCGATTCCTAATTTTCATAAAACTCATTGGCAAGAAATATATCCCAGAATAACATTATTTTTTTTGGTAATCATTAACGAATATTTCTTTGGGAGAGGTTACAAACATTCCATCATGGGTACGCTGCAATTCATAATGTACAGAAACCTTCAGACTTGATTATTTGTGGTGCCACAGATCATCATCGTAAGTAAGAGGACAATTGATGTGGGAAAGTTAGGTGGCCCTTTATATATGTGAAGAAAATATGACCATTGAACTATTGCATTTAATATTTGATCTAGGAGATCAAACAGTTGAAATAAATGATCTCTGGTGGTTTTTTTAAAAACATTCATATTCAATTGGAATCTGATGAAGATTTAAAAAAAATACCTGAAAACATAACTTTATTGGAAACAATGTGAAAAGTATATTGAAATTTATCTTTTAGAATCTCAAGATACTTTTGTGGGTTTCAATAATTTTTTACTCAAAATAAAATAATACATTGAAAAATTGATAATGAACTATATTTTTAAATAAATATTTTTTTGAGATAAAAATTAGTGATGGAAAATTTTCTAGTAAGAAAAAATTTTCTATTGCTGATTTTTTGATTAAATAATAGTTTTCTAAAATAGCATACATATTTACACCCCCTTTGAAAAAGTGTAATAAAATTTTACGAGATAGATTAACAAATACATAGATATTAATGAATACATTGCAGTGATCATTCCTATATATTATTTAATGTGATAAAATCTATTCAAAGATTATAGATTTTAAATATACCAACACGTTATTCTTAAATTTTGATGAATTGTAAAATGATACATCCTTTTAGTGTGTGATCACTAAGAAAGTCATTTTTGACATCTATTTTTTTCCAAGAGTGTGATGTGTATAGTTTTCACATAATTCTATGGAACTGGTGTTATCACATTATTTTTTAGTTTTTGTAAAAATCATGAAATAATCATTGAGTCTATGTTGGATCCACACCAATTGACCACATCAACTTCTAGCTACCACATATTCAACTTCTGTGTGGAAATTGATACTAATTGATTTTTCATACCAGACTAAGAAACTAATAAATCACCAATTAAATGGAATGTTCTAGATGTATATTTCATATAAATTATATAATCACCAAATTCAGCATCTAAAAAATCATTTAATTCAAACTAATTTCCAAAAGTAATAAATTTGTCACATATTTATAGTTACCTTTAAATAATAAATAATAATTTTTAAATAATTTAAATGTGATGTCATTGGATTTTCTTAATACCTCTTACATAAGAAAAATAAAAACATTTAGTCTAGATGAATAGATATTAAGTATAATGAACTTCATATCATCCCTCTCAAAGTTGATTCTCTTTCTGGTTGTTCAGCATCTTAAATTTCAAAATTATTTTACGTACCGATTAGAGAACTATTACTTTTAAATTTTTAATACATTCCTTTTTTTAATATATTTAATATAATTATCTTGATATATATATATATATCCATTATTTTTATTGAAGAATTTTGAAAAAGAAGAATAAATTTTAACTCACCCATCATACTTATCTCAAACTCAGATTTCATAAGATTCATAAAATAATATATTAAATATTACTGAAATGATCTGAATATAATTTCATCAACAAAAATATGAATGATGAAAACATTTTTGTTTTCTTTTTTTATAAAAAGTGTCGGAAAAATAGATCCCATAACAAAATTTTATTGATGCAAAATTCAAGTTCAACTATAATACCATGATCTAGGGGATTTTATGGCCATATAAAACATTGGTATGATTTTAAACCTTTTTAGGATGGTTTTATCTTATAATATAGGAGTTTCATCAATAAAAAATCCTCTTAAACATATCTATTATTATAAAAACATCACATCCATTTGAAAAAGTTCAAAATTAGTGAATGAGGAATTGTCTATTATAATATGAATAGATTCATGTCTAGAAAATGAAGCATAGGTTTCTTCATAATATATTCCTTCGTGTATATTGTATCCCTTGGAAACATGTTGTAACTTATTTCTAATGATTATTCCATTTTTATTGCCTTTTTTTCTAAAGACCCATTTTACTCCAATTACATAATTTTTACGGTCTTTTAACCATGTTTTAGAAATTACTCAATTCAAATTTATTTAACCCATATAGCATTTATGTTATCAAATCTTAATCACATAAATAATCATTAGGACAGTTATGGTCTAATTAAGAAATAAAATCTACATGTTCTACTTAATTTCTAAAATATATTCTCATCCTTATAGGTTGATTTAAATCACCAATGATAATATCACTATGATGATTCTGAGAAACAACTGATTTGGATAGTGTAAAACTTTTTCATCAAATAAGATAGAATGACTTATAGAGTGAATAATATAGAAATAGTTTCTTGAGTATTTCTATTTTTAAAATATTCATATATAAATTGATGATAACCAATTTTGGGAAACAAATTATAAGATATGGGGTGGGGTTGTTAAAAAAATACCAATTTCATCAAATTTGACATTTACTATTTCCTCAATAGTACAAGATTTTTATTGAAAACTCTATAAGCCTTAGATTTAGTAGAAGAGGCTATGAAAATAACATCATCAAACTTTAGTATGAATTCATGCATATTTTCTCTTGCATTCTTAATTAATAATTTGCATTCAAATACATTGAAGCATGAAAATTTTGGTTTTCGTCCATTCTATAATTCATATGGTGATTTATTAAAAAATATTCTAAATAAATATAAATATATATTATAGATACTATTAATCATAGATTCCACCCAAAAATGTATTGTAATACACTGTTCACTATATATGGTTCTTTTTATCTCTTGAATAAATAAATTTATTTTTACAACAATACAAAATTTTAAGGAGTTTTGGGAGCTTAAAAGTTGCACATTCATCCTTTATTACTTCAAAAACATTCAATATCATCATTTCCAAATTATCTGTCATGATCAGTGTGTATATTTAAAAATTGATCTGTTTTCTTAATTTTATCATTGGTTATTTTTTTAAAACAAATACCAACATGCTCTAAATTTATTTGTATGAAAATAAAACCATTTATATCTTCTATAGTACATAACTAAAATAAATTACTAATACTTTCATCCAATACATCAAAATTGTGTAGGACGTAATAATTCCTTGTGCACTAAATGTATAGAATCGGATGATGAAACTTTACAAATTAATTTAAATATTAAACTATGTTTCTTTATAAATTTAAAAGTGTCATAATTTTGAAGTATCAAATATATATTCTTGAAGAATCACACACAAGTCTTTCAATAGTGAATTTATATATGTTCCTAAGGAAATAGTATTGTAACATTCTATTCCATAACTAATATTTATCATCTATTTCACTAAATAAGTGTATGTCTTGGATACAATGGTCTTCTATGTTTAGTGTTTAAAAATGTGCACGCTGATTGGGAGAAAGAATAAATTCTTTCGTAGAATATTTTACTACACATTTATCATTCCAAAAAATTCCAAGGTTACCATCATTAAATAATTTAATTATTATTATCTGTTTTTTCGTAAATAAATTCACAATAAATCATTTGGAATAATAGGTTTTCTGAGAAGAACTATATTACTTATACCAATAATCATTCTTTGAGCATTATCTGTGAAGGAATCTATTCCACCATTCATTTAAAAAATCATTTCAATGAAGTATTTCTTATCAATCATATGTCATAAACATCCACTATCTATGTACAATATTATATTTTAGTTGGTACATCCATTTTTTTCAGAAGAAAAGAATTTAGTTTTCGAAAATGAAACATTCTTGGATCTAGAAACGTTAGAATGAAAAAATTTGGGAAGACACATTTGTTATGAAAAATGGGATTTATGGAATCCAAAAGATTTAATTTATTTTAAGGAATTTTTTTCCAATGACCTCCACATTTATATTTGGGGCAAGAGGGCCATTTCCAAGAAAAAATAATTGCTAATAAATTGTTTTTAATGAGTATATCCCATTCATAAACTATTACCCTAAGAAAGATTTTATTTATACATTTTTTCAAAACATATTTTTTCAATAAGAAGTTTTGAAAAAAAGTTTCAAGAATTATTCTGATAAATAAATTATTATCCATAATATAATTAGATTTATAATTTAGTTTTGAATCTTAAATCCTTATGGTTTTTAGAAATAGAATTAATTTAAAAATCCTTTTTATCAATATCTTTAGAAATATCTAGTAATTATTTTTTCAAAACATTTATTTTATCATTTTTTATTCATGTTTCTTATTAACATAATTGTTCGTAGTTTCATGTAGTTTTGAAAATCTAGAATCCTCTTCATATAAACATAATGTATTATTGTCCCTGGTTAGGGATGATTCATCTTTTGAATATGAATAATTATTCTCATCATGGTAATATTCATTTAAATACCTATTGGTTTTATATTTAATAGTGTGAACCTTTTCCATTAAACATTTATTATCAATAGGAAATATGGCAAGAAGACCAATATTATTTTTTCCAGAATTCTCATTGTCTAATGATTCATCAGAAGAGTCTCCTCAACTAGCACATAATGAGTCATTTTTATATAATAATTTATTTCTATTGGACATGTAGTACTATTTATACTACTTTTCATAATGAATTTGATTTCTATCCTTTCATTTCATCTTTGGAACATCAGGTTATATGTGTCCAACATTCATGCATTCATAACAAGAAACATACGAATATTTATTATCATAATTTATTTTCATATATATTTACTGAAAGTAATTTATTTGAACAATATTCTTCATTCATTGAGAATTATTGGATAACTCATTATTTGGATTTTATGATTCACTTGAATTTTATTGAATCACATATTTTTTGCCTTTTAGTCATATCAGTCGTCTCAGGAGTCTTGTCATTATTTTTAATTGATGTAGATGTAAAAATAACTCCTCCATTATTTTTCTTGGATTTTTCTATATTTTTTTCCTATCAATTTTTGTGTTTCAAGATAGTTCCATGCAACCCCTCAATAGAAACACTTGTAACCTTTCTTCATTCATTAATATATGTTTTTTTATTCCCACTCTTTCGGCATGATGTCTGTGATCTTGTCAACAAGGGTTTCTTCTTCTAGTCATTTCCCACCCATGGATTGTAAAATGTTCAGAATTGACATAAATATTTTATGTAACTTACAAAAAATTTCCCTATAAGAAAATTCAAAATCACGATAGTCTGGTCTTAGCATATCTCTTCTAGTCTCTGCAAATTAAGATTTAAAAAACTGATTGATATCGCGTTTATTCAAAATAATATTGCCTTCTTCAAAATATAAAATTGGATTATATGTATTTCTAGTCATAGAACAATCCTTATAATTTCTTACCCTATTATTCTATTGATAATCGTGATTTTCATGATTGGTAATGAGTCCAACATCATTTTCAGGGAATTTTATATTCTTCAGCATGGATAAAAAAATTGTCAACCCCATCATTTATAATAAAAGACTTCATTTGGTATCTCCAATATTTATATTAATTACTATAAAAAATTAACAATATTGTAGAGTTGATAGTTTGAATTAATTTTACATTAATTCCTTCCATATTTAAAACAATATAAAATTTAATTTTCTATATTACACGTTATTCTATCAAATATTTATAAAAAATTGTTTATTAAATAAATATAACTAATATTCAAAAATAATGTTTGAAAATATGTAAGTAGTGAAAATAATATATAATACCAATTGTTGGATCATATTTTATATGTAGTTAGAACAAAACATGGGGGTTAATAATAAGTTTAAATAAAATTTTCATTTTTAGACATGAAGTAAATTAGTTTAAAATAATTTATACTAATTCAATTAATAACACCTCTTCATGTATTAAAAAACAAATCAAATCAGTGTGTTGGTCCTATTATAAAATTATTATTATTAGTAGGTTACAATATGTATTTCACGGGTTGTAAATGAAATTAATAATATTGATGGTTGAAAAGATTTAAATAAACGAAGTCTATAAAAGATATCAATCACAATGGTTACGATGTTCAGAGTAAAATCATACAACTATTCAATCATTAAGGATACTGAATTATATTGGGTAATTGAAAAGATCATAATCAATTAAATAATAATTAAAAAGATCATGAACATTTTTCATTATAAAATTATCATAATCTGATTGGTTACAATAATGAAAAGAAAAAATATTAAAAAAATTTATTAAATTTTTCAATTTCTTTTAAAATGTAGCTAAAAAGTTAAAAAATAATAGAATACAATTATTTTAACCCAATAAGAATGTTATGAAATAATCATGGACATAGGTAACTTGTTGTATACATTCATGAATTTATGTGATACCCAAAAAAGGTTAATCCCTCTATAAGAGGATCAGATTTTATTGTCAAATTCCCAAAATACCTCTATCAAGAAGGCAATCAACACCTCTATCTTCCTTGCCTTAGAATCCCTATATACACAAAATATTGGAAAATCGATTTCCAATCCACGGAAACCTTTAATCATAATAAAAAAATGATTGGTGTCATACTATGAAAACAATTCTTAAGAGTAACCAGTATATATAATGAGTTATTCAAAACATGAATTCAGAGTCATTACCACAATGTAGCAATTTGACAGATCTCTCAAATTCGTCAAATGATCAGCATCAATTTAGCATCGAGATACTTCAAATGACTAGAATGTTATATTCCAATGTCCCAAATGTCATCTTGGGTTTAAATGGTAATATTCCAATGAAAATTTAGAAGGAAATGGTCACCTTGAACTCTAATAGTTATTTTATAATTGAAATAAATTCATTGTCTTATAAAAAATAATGAAGCATAATATACGGTATCAATTTGATTAATTTGTATAATTTTCAATATGATACTTTTTTCAATATATGATAAAATGGGTCTTCGAAGAATTTAGATCATCTGATAAAATAGAATGTGAAAAATAAATGAGTACGTTTAATTTATTTAAGACAATGATTATGATTTATATTATTAGAGGGACATTAAATGGTGTGTATGATGGAAATAATAATTTTTTGTATAATGGAAATCATATTTAGTGGGTACAATGTCAATATTATATGGGGTCATAATGATAATCATGTAACATCATACAAATTTTTGAGTATGATTTTTATTTCATTCCTATAAAAAATCATAATAAATAAATGAAAAAAATCCTTAAAGTAAATAAAATATATGAATTCCTTTGAAAAGGGTGTTTACGATTTCAAAAATATAAAATAATAGAAAATTCATAAGAGGAATTTTTAATCAACAACTTAAAAGATAGAAAAAAGTGATGGATCAAGAAGGCCTACATTTATGATAGATATCTGTATATTTTCTAAATTAGCTAGGTATTATCATCTATTTTTAATAAATATATAATATCTTTAAAACCCTCTAACCAATCGTACATAGAATAGAGTCATGATTTCATGGAATGATGAGTGTGATGAGAGAATCAAAGAGTTAAAAAAGTAGATTTATCACATCCCATGTGATCGCAATATCCACAAGTGGTGAACTTATTATAGTATTCAGATATTCTTCAAAGACGGTATTGGGTGGGGTGATAATGAAGAATGACAATGTTATAATGTATGATTCTAGGTAGTTGAATGTTAAAGAATATAACTATCAAACGAATGATCTACAATTGGATGTAGTGAAATTTTCTTTGAATATATTCTTGTATTAACTATTTGGGGAGAAGTGTGAAATATATATGTATCACAAAAGTCTCAAATATATATTCAAACAAAATAGATAATTATTTCTCAACAAATATGGTTGGAGCTGATCAAGGATTGTGACTTCTCAATCCACTACCATCTTCAATATATGAATAAAGTTCTCTAATATCTAAGTATAAATGACCCATAAATTTTTTCATTGATGATAATTTAGAGAAATGTAATCTTTAGAAATTTTGAATGGATGAAAATGGAAATAGGAAATGAATAAACAACATCAATCCATTCACAAAGAATTTCGCAAAAATATCTTATGTAGATGTAAATGGATGATCAAATAGATGATGTTTGAATTTAGAAGAATGTAGAAGTGATATGAAAATAAAAATTGTTGTCGATTCGAGAGGATTCCTCAATTGATCAACTTGAACGAATATACATCACAGATGTGTTAAGGTTGTGTAGATTACGACTATTCATTTTAGCTGATTGAGATCCAATATTCACCTCCATGTTTTCAAAAATTCATAAACATGATCTAAAAACTGAGTTGAACATTACAAAATTTTATCATCCTAAAAATGATGTCCAGTAAAATAATATTATGCAGGCACTAGAAGACATATTGAAAGCTTGTTCTGTGGACTTGAAAAGAGGATGCGACCAATATCTGCCTCTAGTCATGTTCTCTTACAACAACAATTTCCACTCATGAATCCAAATAGATCCATATAAAGCTTATTATTGGATGTGGTTCATAACACTTTCATGTTAGGATAATTTGAGGGAATAAACACTTCAAGGTCCAGAAATTGTTGAGGAAGTTTTTTGACATGGATAAGACAATTCAATAGCACAACAAGGATAATCAGAGTTGATTAATGAATCATCTAGATAATAATTATTGAGTCCAATATTTTTTTGGAATACATGGTATTCCATCACATATCTCAATATAAGAAATTCATGAAATTTGGGATGAATGTAAATTATTGACCAAGATACATTGGTCCCTTTCAGATCCTCGATCGTATCAGATTGGTGGCTTACAGACTTGCACCCCATCATAATATATCTAAAGTACATGATTTATTCCCTAAATACCTATTGAGAAAGTACATACTAGAATCGCCACATGTACTCAATATATAGTTGGTACAATTGGAGAATGATACCATATACGTGGAGCAACATGTGATGATATTAGATAATAGAGACTATGTTCAATGAAATAAGACATTGCTCTAGGTTAAACAATTATGTAGAAACCAAATGTTTGAAGAAGTAACAAGGGAACCCGAAGAATTCTTGAAAAATAGTAACCCTCATATTTTTTAGTCTAAGCACTAAATATTATGAATATGAAATTTCATAAGGGGGAATATAATAATGACCCAAACCATTGTCAATAAAAATTCAATTTTTATTTCAATTAAATGTCTTTTTATGTAATGTGGTTTTAAAAAAACATGTAGTTATTTTGATTTATAATATCATATTTAAAATATCATTACAATTAATTATTTTTTATAATTTATCCATTTAACGATGATCACATTATTAGTATTAATATAGGGTTTTAACAAATCCAACTGGCAATTAAATGTCTCTACACAAACATTGCATGCTGACCCAGTCCATAAAAATATCACATTCATGCACAATACTCAGTGGGATTATTCTAGTGTATTAAGGAAATATGTTTTATGAAAAATTCATTATTATTATCTATATTATGTTTTATATATTAATGAATATATTTTCATCCTATTTTTGTACATTATAAATTATTTTTATTTATGATTCAATAAAACACAAATTGTATTTTTGGGTAATATTCAAATACAATTAAAGAATTATTTGTAATAATTAATGTATTTTTAAAATTAATAATATTTAGTAAAAAAAATTTATTTTAAATTTTATATCACATATAAATGACGATATACTTTTTATAATGTTGAATATAATTTTTTTAATTGATCAAAAAATGTTATTATAAATGAGACCAATGATTTATTAATAAATGTTTATTTCATATTAAAATTTAAAATGCGCATATTTATAAAATTATTTACATAAAGTTAATATACTTTTTTGAATAAAAATGTTGATATTATCTAATTTTAATTTTTCCTTATTTTTAATGATTTTAATTTTTTTGGGTAGAAAATTAAATTGTGTTTAAATATACCTTTTTTATTATGTCTTTATAATGACCCAATAGTGATGTAATAAATACTATAAATGGTATTCACGACCAAATCTATGTTTTAAAATAAAAATATTTGATCTTTTGTTTATGTTATTAATTTTATAGTGCCCTTATAAATCCTCCAAAACTATTAATATATTTTATGGTTTATAAACAATATCTTGTAGAGTATAACTCACGTCAACATAAGAAATGGGTTTTATAAATTATTTTCATCCATTTATTATATTAAATAATTATAACCACTCCCATTTGAATAAAAACCCATTCAATGCCTTGGTATGGTTTTCGGTTTTGGTTATTTTTTCTTGTAATGTCAAAATGATAAATAATAATGAAATCCCATTATTTTCCAATATAATACAACCCATTATCCCATGTATCTTCACTAAAACTCCTTAGAAAACGTCTTTAATTTGAACTATACTATCTAGAGTCCTTCCAAGGTTTCTTCAAGCTATATGGTAGTCCCTACCATGCATTATGAGACACCCTCGCTCATGTAAGAGATCTTTCCATTTTGTCTTCTTGTTACAGAAGCATCATTATGTTATGTATTCAGACGTCATTTCAATATGATGGTATATTTTATTCAATATAGCCCTTAATTTCCAACTCATTTAAAAATTATTATATACCAATTTATCTCTTATCAATAGATTTTATGAATTTTTATTTTGTTGACGTTATGCATCTAATATTTCACCATAATTTTCCATGCCAAAATGATTGTGTGTTGAATACCATGAAAATTTACTATCAATGGTATTCACCATTATCAATTAATAACATTATGACATGGGATATAAAAATATTTATTCGACATTCATTAATTTTGTAATGAAATATTATGATCAATGAATCCATGTTGTGTGATCTATGTTTCACACTAAAGCATTAGAATAAAATTAATGTGACAGGTGTTCAATGAATTATATAGAGCTGCAATGGATTAGGTAACATTTAGTCTCATTAGGCATCATGTTTGGTTAAGGAGTGAACCAAATTATTTTATGGTACTTTTTCCATTATGATGTCTTGGTTGTTTATCCATGACCTATGTCTATGATGTAGTGTTTTATGTTTTTCTGATATTTCCCCTATTGTGATTATCATTCTATATCTTGTATAATCATTAATGTTTATGAATCTGACTCTTTTTATATCCCATTGAAATTAATTATTTCTAACATGTATTATAATCTACATGTTATGTTTTTCCCCTTTATTAGACTTCTATCTCATAGTAGTCTTATGTTTTTTCTAGGTTATCCAGTTTATTTTTAGAAGAAATTGAATTTTAGAAGTTTGTTAAGGATGTTCTTAATAATATTATTGTATCCCTTATAGAATAATTAATTTTAAATACCAAATTATAAAATATATTATAATTCAAGATATTGGGGATTTTATTTATTCTAATAATATATAATAAATAATGTATTAATTTTAAGTAATGAACAAGGTAATCATTCCACCTCTGTTCACCTATACAGAAACAGAGTTATGTGCTTCTTTGGGTGACAATTACGTTTCTAACATTCCATTTTAAATAATTATTTTTTTATTATTTTTTAAAATGTGTGTTTCCATGAAAGGAACATTGTGGAATTAAACCAATTAAAACACATATTAATTTTGATGGAGAAATTCATTTTATATGGGATAAAATGTAGTAACCTGATATTTTGTTTATTTATCCATATAATTTAATCTTTTCAATATTATTAATTTCACACATCACTGAATATAGATTTTTTTATATGATATCACAATGTTTGGAATTTATTTAATGCAAAAAAAATTTAATATTTCACTACTCCCAACGCTTATATTATTTTATGGTACCTGAAAACTATGTTTGACTTGTGTTAGAAACATTACCGAGTCTTTTCGATAGCTTGAGTTGCATATAAGAATGATTTTTATCAAACTACATTATACTATTAATATTTATAGTAAAATATAATTATAGTTACCACTTAGTTGATGGTATAGATGTTATGACTAAGATTTTATAAATTATTAAAATGAAATTTTCAAAGGTATATAAAAGGAATCCATTTGTTATCAATTAGTTATAATTGAATTTTAAATCAATTTAAAAAAAGAAATTAATTTTCTATTAAAACTATTTTTTTACATAATTTTTTTTTCAATCTCAATAAAATATGATAAAATATATAATGAATGTTTTAAATTAGTTTTATATATTATTTTACAATTTATATGTTTTATTATCTTCTCATAAATTTGAAACATATTACATATGAATACATATAATTTTATAAATAAAAAGTAATATTTTTCTAAAATGTAATTTTGATTCCCTTAAATAAGGAACCAAATTAAGGTATAAATTTTTATTTTTAAAAATATAATTCATTTTTGAAATATGAATATAAAAATTTATTATGGATATATTTTATTAATTTTTTTGAGAATTTTAATTTTTTGATGAACACATAAAAATTCAAAATTTTAAATCTAAATAGATTTTTAGTTTAAATTATTTATGTAGATATATTAAATATTGTTTCTTAATGTATAATTACTTAAATAATAACAAAAATTATTAAATTTTTTGTAATTTGAACCAATATTATGTCAAAACGAGATATAAAAATACCACAATATTTTGAATTTTTTCACATTAAAAAACCTCTTTGGCTACACAATTTTGATATTTATTTTAAATTAATTTATAATTGTGTTATGGTTAAAATATGGAATAATAGATTCAATATTTGTAATTATAATAATAGAAAATATTTTTTGAGTTAAAATTAATTGTTGACCAAAAATATTATTGAACATAATTAAAATCAATAAAAGTGATTAAGTTGAAAACCAGTTTACAAAGTTGTTAATCATTATCTTATGGTGTAAAATACTGTAAAAATATTTGAAATATCCATTTGATAGATATATTTAGTAAATATACACACTTTTATTCAATATTGAACATCCTTAAAGGTACATTATTTCTGTGAGACCAAAAATAACTTTAATGTTTTTATATTTACAAGAATGCCACTCCACCTCCACTATAAAAGACCAATATCCCTCCAAACATCATCAAAATTCTCATGAAACATTAGATCATACAAACCATTCCAAAATATGTTCAATCAATTTCTACTCTAAAATTAAATTCCATACACTATAGAGAAATCGATCTGTGTTACCCCTTTGGTGTCAGCCAAAATGAATTTCCCCAAAAGACGTAACATCCTTCTACAAGATCTTTGGTATCTTTTAATTTTCCCTCCCATAAATTATACTTATTATTTTTTCATATAATAGAATAAGTATAAAAAATATACTATTATGTTTTTATTTTAATGTTTTATACCTACAGCTACACACACATTCATCAAATGGGTAAATATCATACAGTTTGTGTGTACGGAGTATTGTCGCCTTATGAAATGATGACTTTCGTTTTCCATTACACATTATCATGATTGTAATTTAATATTTAAATACTAAATTTATGTTATATTGTTTATATTTATTATTTATGTATAATTCTATAATTTTTACATAAATCATACCATAATTAATTCCATTTATTATAAATATGATGACTTTATTTTTGGACATGTGGAATACCACCTCCTCAATGTGATATGATTTCATCACATGTTATATTGAATTTATTATTTATTAGATTAGTAAAATTATCTGATATATATGAGATCATAATTATAATCTATTTATAATATATATATATATGCCATTTACTTTCATTCTTTCAATAGAATAATGAAATGGAATTAAAGGTCATGCATATGTATTGTCTATTGTCTCGAAGAATTGTGTATTCCATATCATAATATTATTTATTATTTAATATTGAAAATAATTATATTTAGAATATATATGTTATTTACATCATGTTTGAAATTATATAAATAGGTTATTAATGATCTCTGCATAAGGATAAATGTTACATCATGTTACTTGTTTGTATTTATTTTTAACCAATTGATTTTTTTACAATATATTTAAATCTCTTTGTGGGTTTTTTGGGTTTTTTACAAGACCTTTTTGATGGGTTTTGGGCCATTACATGAGTTAAACATGGTTTTCACATGGTTAAAAAATGTGTGTGACTGGGGTTACAAGGTTTACACTTGAGTTTTGTATTATTATACAATGTGTGTAACATGTTGCTTGGTTTTTTCATGGTTAAAAAGTGTGAAACCAATAGAACTGTTGAATCATGGTTTTCGCATAGAATAAATAATATGTGCAATATTGGAATAATGTATTGAACTATTTTATAATGGTTATTACTATCCTGATGACAATAACTTGGATAATGTGAGAACATAAATTAATGATTGGTAAATTGTAATTAAATTCATAAAACCCAGAAATTTAAAACTAAACTAATCACAATCGAACCGAAATAAAATATTTGGATTTTGGGATCCCTTCAAGGACATTTTGGTTCCTCAAAATCCATATCCTAGTGGATCAAATCACCAATCAATGAATATATATTCTCATTCGATTATTCCAATTATTGTTACTCTTGGATATCCCTTCTCCTCTTGATTGCTTCTTCTTAATGGTTATGATGGCTATATTGTTTGTGGATCATGGAAGATTGTTGTGGGATGTGGTATTTATTATATATTTTCTATTGCCTAAATATATATCTTTTTAGATGTAATGATCATCATCATAGTTAACACATTATAGATTCATTTTAGTTAGATTCCTTATATTTCCATGTATGCATTTCTATGGGTTTCCCTCATTTTTTATTCATTTTTTCTTATTAATTCAAAAATACATGTTTCATAATTTCAAACACATGTTTTATGAACTTTTTCGATTTAATTCCATAAAAAATAATCTTTATACCTTTTTATATGAATTGATTATTCAATTAAATTTATCATTATAATCATGATATCAATAATATTTTTTTTTGAATTTTATAATTTCTATTTTTTTGGATTTATTTGTAATGAACAATAAAATGTTTTGTTGGTGAAATTGAAGGATTTTTTATATGTTTCCTTTTACAAAATGAAATTAGGTGATTTTTATTAAATTAATTGATATATTTTAAATTTTAGAAATAATTTTAAATGATGAAATTTTTTAATGTACTGGGAAATCTCTATGAATGCTTTTTATCATTATTTTTAAATCATTGTTCCTAGGTAATTTGAAATAAATGATTTTTACAAATACAAAAGATGGTGTAAACCAATGATTTGAAATATATTTGATCCTTTTAAAATTTAAATATTTAATATGAATGATTTATTATCACATATAAATAAAATACTTTTATAATAGTTCGTATTGAATTTTAATGATGAATTTTGAATAGAAGACTGTATTATTACAAATTTGAATATTTAATTTTATAAAAGTTTTTTAAATTGAAATTGAGGATTTGTAATTCCATAATTGGAATTTTATGGAAATTCTACCTTGTGATAATCAATTAATTTTAACATCAAATATTATTATACTTTCCATTATTATAGGGATTAAAAAAGGGATTAGTTGCATTAAGAGAGTTTGAGGGTGAGGGTGAGATGTTGTCGATATGGATCCCCATGTGATCCTATAAACCTTTTTACCTAACACTATAATTTCAGTAGACATGGGAAATTGTATAGTTATATAGGATTATGATGATATATACCTCCCTAGTGTACTCACACCATTGTAGTGGATTCATTTGGAATTTGAAAGGTCCATGTTCTGGATGTGTGACCAGGAAAGTTGATTTGTATGGAACTGGTATTCTATAGACCCATGAGAATAGATTTAAGAACAAGAATTATTCATTTGATTATTTATTCTAACAAGTAATAACTATCATACATAGTTTGTACCCATGATAAATATATTCCTAATCTTGATACATAAAAAATTTCATAATCACATTTTGGAACAAGATTTTCATTGCATGATTTATTTATTATTATTATTAATTGTGACATTATTTTATTGACTCTTGTTCATATTACCAAGTCAGGTTTATATTATCATCTTTCCATGATTATATATCATTATCTTGTTAAATGGTTTTCAAATATTTTCTAGAAAATTTTATTTTTTTATTGTGAAATAACATTTTCTATAGGTTTAGTTCAATAAATAATTATTTAATGATTAAAAACCTATTTTTAAAATGATATTGTAACACTATTATTTTTACTCATCTTTTAGCATATTTTTTATTTCTGTATATTGTAATTTCATAGAATATTTTTTGGATTTGTACTAAGATATTAATCCCACAACCTTCTTGTGTGGTATGGTGTTTTCATCCTTATCATAATAAAACTAGGGATTTTTACCTCTCCATACTATGTAGATTGAAGTATGAGTGGACAATAGTGGATGACTTGGTACATAGTGGGAGGTTTTGGACCACCAATATACGGTATTTGGTTATTACATTCCACATTAAATGTTTCTTAGTTTATCATTTACTATGATTCACAAGCATTGATTTAAATATATTTTTTTCCTTCGTTGTACTATATTATTATATTCATAGAGGGTGAAATCATTACAAATGGTTATTTATCGATACATAAGTTCTTATCACTAGCACATATAGATAAGTAATTCCCTTTGAGTTATTGGATAATTGGATTGGATATCAGTTTAGATGTTATTATTGTATGTTTCAACACAAAAGGTATAAACTATTCACTTTACATAAATTAAAACTGAAAACATTCAAATCCATATGTTATTTGGGGTGATTCAGGGTAAAAAGGACAATAAGACTATGTTGCGTCTCAAGAAATTGTTTGTAAGAGAGGACATGATCACACCCCAGTCGTGAGAAGGCTTGAGTTACTATTGATGTTGGGACTTTAGTATTTCATTGGAGTTTTTTATTTTTCAATGATAAATTAAATTTATATTAACAATTAGACTATATTCTATTTGGAGAATATATTATGATATGTTGATCCAAAATTTATAGATGAAAATAGTCATAATACGTTTTCACGGTTTGGTAAATTTTGGTGGATCGATGTTACTAATCTTAAAATCTATCTATGAATAGTTTCAAGGATGGTGTGTGGTTTTCCGTACAATATGAACAAATATTTGTAGTTATATTTAGGTTCTAATATGTTATCCCTATCCATTTTATTAAAAATAAATTCAATAATGTGAGTTTTTCTATGTGGGGTATAGATGTGGGTTGTTTCAGGCACTTATTTATTTCCTTCAAATTTAATCCAATATTAATAATGTTTAATCTATTTTGAAAAAAAGTGTATAAAAATGTGATCTTCTATTTTTATAGTATAATGATTTTAATTAATATAAAGTGAGTGTGTGGTATTTTTTTTCAAAAACACATTGGTGATGTGATAAACCCACGATTGGAGAATAAAATTGGTGTTATTATGGATTTTTTACAATTGGGAAATATGATTAATGATTTTGAAACATTAGAATAATATACATCTGTGGGAAAAGGGTTTTTTAAATAGTTGTTTATTTATAGAAATATTATTCATTATAAAAGGATAGATTAATGTTTTATAAATGGTCAAATATCTTTTTTCATGAAATCTATTTTTTTATATAGGGATGAGAATATGTTTAAAAAAACTTGTGCTTTATTTGAGTGTTCTGTGATGGAAAAGTTGATATGAATATTTTTTATGAATAATAAAGTATCCTATAATTTCTTTTATGAAAATATAAATATGGCCCAATATTCTGGTCCTTGGGGTAGTCTATCATGCCTTCTAGAAGTGGAGTCCCTTTTCAATGACTCTACCCTGACTCCATATCGAGTTCTGATGCATGTTAACTTTTATAATGCGAACCCATCCTTGAGTTCAGGGATCATAATCAACCTTATTATAATGAAAAACAATGTCTATAGAGGAAGTAGAGTGGATTTTTGAATTTCATGTGACATTCAATTATCTGAGGACTCTATATGGTCTAAAGGTCAACTGCATAAAATCCTAATTTGAGGGGCCTAGAAAAGAGAGTTGGGATGTTTTGGTTCCCTATTGTTTATAAGAATGAATATAATGGGAATTTATCATGTCAGTCTTCATTTAATAGTTGTATCAAGTGTATGTGATGAAGGGGACATTTTTTGAGTTTCTAGGCTTTAGAAAAGAAAAGATGTAAGTTTTGGCTATTACAAGAAATTTCCATGCTTGTTATGTTCCATAAATGATATTTTTTGGAATGATTCTAGTAAGGATACCAATTTTGTTGAAATTTTTTTCTCCCATACAAATAAACAATCATTCATACGGCTAGAATTATCTCTTATCAGGAGATGATCAATATGAATTTTGCAGTTGAAGTAGGAATAGTGAAACAATGTGAAGGGAAGAATTCATCTTGCATCATACATAACGATAATCATTATTTAAAGGAGAAGAGTCATACCATGGGTTTCCAATGTTATGTAACTCATTATTATAAGAGTTTGGCTTAAAAATATTTAATTGTTTGTGAATGTTTTGTCTATAGAAAACCATTCGTTGGTTTTTTATATATTTAACCAAAAAGGGATATTTTGGTCTAGAATATCTACTAGTGATTGTGGGGAAGAAGAGGATTAATCAAAATAGGGATCCATCTATAGTGCCCAAAGTGAATATATTCATATAGTAGAGGTGATTATGTTTATCATAAGTTAGTTTAGAGATAGGTTTAATTTGGATCACAATTTGTATAGATATGAATGTGGAAACTAATTTTCTTTTCCCTTTTATGGATTTTTTGTTTTAGATACAGTTTTTATTTCAGATCATTGTAATTGATATATTATGGACCTTAGTTTCCATTATTATTTTATTGCTTAAATTATAATTTTTTACTTTTCATTAGTTGCTAATTATTTTTTTGTTGTGTTTCTCTCATTTTAACTTAATTGTTAGATCTAAATTTTGATATGTTAGATGATCACCATTGTGAGAATATAGATTGCTATTGGGAACTAACATGGTTTTGTGTGATCATTCCCTTTGGTGAATAGTCTATGAGAGTGTATGTTGGTAACTAGGATGATGTATATTTTTGAAAGACTAGGAACATCATGGTGCAGAATTTTGATTTGATAAACTTATCAAGTTATGAGGAACAATTTAAAAAATTCATAGATTATTGTTGAATCATTACCCCGGGTAGAAATCCATGTTAGTTCTTCAGCATGATTGTGGATGTTTGATCATTTAGTATTATCCTTATGTAATAGATGATGTATATATTATTTGTGTCTAAGTTACATTATGTTCTTGTGTTACACTTTTTTGGAGAATAATTAATTGGCAGGGATACATATGCATGGTTAGTAATGCTACTCAATTTTAGATGTGTGTAATGATATTTCAGTTGTGTTTGTTTTTATCCTTTTGGTGTGTCTCACTTATGGCCCTTGTACCATTCTCCTCATAAAATGTTTTGGGGAGTTCTTTTTTTATCACCTTTAAAAAAATTTGTTCTAGAAATATTCTTAAGATTAAAAGCTAGATGGTGGGGAGGTTGTAATATCCCGTTAATTGTTTTTGTGCATGACCTATTGATTTGAGTACCAAATAATTGGTTGTATTTGTGTGTTTTTTGGGTATTTTAGTAGAGCTTTTATGAACGTTTTTGTTCTTTTCATGGTGTTCACATTATTTAACAACATGTGAGACCTGGAGTTCAAGGATTTCACATGGTTTCTGCATGGTTTTACAAAGTGTACAACCTATTGACCTTTTTCCTCATGTTTATTCCATGGTTTAAACAACGGGGGAAACCAGGGATGATGGGGTAGCATGTATTGCACATGGTTAGCTCTAATTGTGGAAATTATCCAAGGAAACTATGAAAATGGAAATTAATTTTACAAAAATAGTAATTAAAAGACCAAAAAATATCTAATTAACCCCAAAAAACACTTACATGATGCTAAATTAATTTTTTGTATTAATATGGGTGCCCTACAAAGGTATTTTGTCTCTAAAAACCTCAATTCCTAGAAAACCAAAGTGCAAATCAAAAATGGATATTTTCTATTATGATGAGATGGTTTCTTCTTAACCATGGATATACCTTATTTTCGTCATTATTTCATCCTTAAGATTATGACAACCTTTCTATTGTGGGATATTGGTATATTCTTATGGGATATTGGATCTATTATCTCTTTTCACTTCCATCCATATCTATATTTTTAGATATGGTTATCGGAAAAAAAGAAGACACATTATATATTCATTATAGCTAGATTCCTTATACATTTATGCAGGTGTATCTTTGATTTTATTTCATTTTTGAATTCATTGATTGTTGATAATTCATAGATACATGATTTCTAATTTCTAACACATGTTCTATGAAATTTGACAATTTAATTACTAATAAAATATTATTATACATTATAATCTTTGAATTGAATATGTAATTAATTGAATGGATATAATCATGAAATCTATACCCATTTTATGATTATTCTAAATTCCAGGTTTTAATGGAGTTACTTGTAATAAAAATTTAAAGGTCAAGTGGTGAAATTGAGGAATTAGGATCGTGTTTTGATTTGTTAAACGAATGCACTCAATTTGAAATAATGGAATTGAAATATTTTATGTTGATTAAATAGTTAAATTTTCTTGAATTTCTTAAATTACCATTAACCCCCTTTAAATTATTGTTATCCTTATAATAAAATTGGTGTTCTTTGGTTTTTTTAAAACAAATTATTTATCAACACAAAAAAGAAGGTGTAAACACAAGATCTGAAATATATTTTATTTTTTTTATCAGTGTGGTGGTTTCATTAAATGATTTAGGTATTAAGTGATGTAAATTACTGTTTTAATGGCCTTTTTGGAATTTCGATGACAAATTTTCTTAAAAATTATTTTTTATTACCCTTTTGTATATTAAAATGTATAATAAATTTTGAATTGACGTAGTTGAATCCAGAATGCCCAGTGGGAACTTTTTGATAATTATCCCATGTAATAACATGTTATGGGTAACTTGTTTCATTATTATACAACGAATTGACTTGGGTAAAAAATGGGATTATTTACAATTATTGAATTTGTAGGTGAGAGTGAGATATTTCAAAAAAAATATAACAGTGTGATCCTGGTAACAAGTTTATGTCACTCATTATTTGGAATATTCATGGGAACCTAGATAGTTAGATGGGATAGACTAGATATATGCTTCCCTAACAGACTCACATCTTTCTAGTGGATCCCTAGAGGATGTAAAAGGATCTGGATGTGGATGTGTATCTTGGATAGTAGGTTTGTGTGGAACTAGTTTCATCAAGACTGGTGATACTAGATGTTATCACAACAACTTGTCATTTGATTAGTTATTCTGAGGTGGAATCACAATCGATTGTATTTTGTACCCATGTCATCCATACACTTGATCTTGTTACTTGATAATTATCATTGTATGTATTTAGAACAATATTTATCTTTCATACATCATTTATTATTATTATTCTAACTGACTATATTGAATTGACTATTTTTGACAGTCCATATCAAGTGAGTATTTTAATTTTTTGATTATTATATGACATTATCTTTTGAAATGGGTTTAAATTGTTTACCAACATATATTTATTCTTTAAATAGTTGAATGGAATATTCTACATCTTTAGTTTGATAAATTAATTTTAAAAGTTTGAAAATATATTTTTAAATGTTTAAAAATATATTTTTATACTAATCATATTAAACTTTTATATGTTATATTATATTATAATAATTTAATTCCCTTATGAATTAAATTTATTGAATCTTTGGTGGAATCCTCTGAGAATATTTATGTCCCACCCTACTTGAAACATTTATGGTTTGCAGCCTTTATTATATAATAGTAGGTGTTTGTGACCTCATCATACTTTGTGGTTTGGGGTTTGGGTGACCAAATATAGGTGGAATGTGACATGGATAATTGTTGTGGACCACCAGGAGTATGCTTTTGTTTGTCAAATTCCCCTTTATGTTTTCATAGTTTCTCTATGTACTATGACCTATATTTATTTATTTTAATAAATTTGTTTATGTTTTTGAATTGTACATTGATATTGAAATAATTGAACACAAAATCATTCTCAACCATTATTTTTGGATTCCATGGATATTGTTGTATGTCCATGGAGATTAGGAACACTATTTGGATTATTGTAAAATATTCTTGAATTTTGGTTTAGAAGGTATTCATGTTCGGCTCATCACAATCCAGAATAATAATTCAACTAACATATGAAAAAATGGGATATTACTAAAAAAATAACATTAATAGAAAATTATTAATAAATTGGTTCATATAAATTTATAATATGATAATATATGATTTGATATATTATAATATGGTATTTGTAATATTTATAATTGAAAATTACTTAATATAAATGTGGTTTGAATGTGTATAAAGAAAATCAAGACTTAAGGTAAGGGTTTTCTAATCTCACTTTTTAAATCAGAGACAAACATGCCATGTTCACCACTTGTTTCTATTTATCAACATGTATACTTACCTAGAACATATTATATAATTAATTTCATTTATTTCATGATAATTGTATTTTCTATTGATTCTATTCTTTCGTATATCCCATGATTCAAAATTTACTCAATTAGTAGGGGGTTTTCTATTCTCTCTTTTATGTCTGTGATACATATGCGTTATTGACAATTCATTTATATGTGGTGTGTATAATTATATTGAATGTATTCTGTGATTAATATACATAAATTTATTTTTATTTACATATCTATTTTTTATCTCACTTCTGTGGGGTTTAAGGTTCAAAAGTTCTAAATCAGTAATTTAATTGTGTCTCAATTTTCCTTATTTGAGACACATGCCATGTTATGAACCTATATTCCTCTACAAGTTGTATAAACTTACCATTGTCATGTTGTATCCTGAATACACTTATTTTAATTTTATTTTAATCTTTATTCATTTTAATTATTTCATGGGAATTATGATTCATAGACACCAAAGTGTAAATAGTTTACTTCTACAATATCATCTTTTATTGGAATTTGTTATCATTCTTCCTCTATTGAAGAAATAGAATGATCCATATCAAAAGAAATATCATCAATTTTATTCTACTATTTTAATTTAGGATATATTTATTTATTAACATTATTTTATAGCTCTTTGTTACATATGATATTTAAGAATGTGCATCAATGAATTTATAACTTTATATATCTCCTATTTCAGAAATATGAGTTCATCCAAAATCATGTTTAAAAACATAAAAACTATTTTACTATTATCCAATAATATTTAAAAATTCTTATTCCCATGTATTTCCATTAAAAATTATTTTTAAAAATTAATCTTCTTATCATTTTCTGATTGAGGAAGTTTTCTAAATTATTTCTTGTGTAACGGTCATGTTTGACATGTATTTATTTTACAACCATCATGATTAAAATTACATAAAATCTTAATTATATATTTAAATATATTATTATTATAAATAATCTTTGTTTTCCTAAAATAATGTTCATTAATTATTTTAATTATGGGTTTCAAAAAAACTCTTTTAAATTTTATTATGTTAGATATGTGTTTTATGTGATACTAAAAGAATATAATAAATGTTTAACATTTTTTTGAAAGAATTTTTTTTTTCAAAAAAATTATTTTTAAAATGTTTTTTTTTCAAGAATACATTATATTTATTCAATTAATATGTTTTTCAATATATTTTGAAAATTATATTTCCAATTTTGATGTAAAATAGTATCAAAAATGTTTTCATGTTTATTTTAATATTATTCATGGAATATTCTTTGAAAATATAATCTAGACCCCAATATATGTTTTTAATGAAATTTTATAAAAAAAAATTTTAAATTATTAATGTTTTAAAATATTTTTCTTCGAAGAGGAAAAAATATTTCCCTTGGGAAATGTTTTAAATGAAATTTAAAATATTTCTTTATTAGAAAGAAATTTTGACCTGTGTTTTGAAGGATATTTTGAAGGAAATGGTATTCTTATTAATATATGCTTCATGTAAACCGTAAAATTTTGAATCCATATATGATGAAAGAATTTATTATATTTTATTTTTTACGAAGGATTGTATCCTTGAATACAATTCATATTATTTCTTTAATAGTTTACATTTTGATGTAATGGTGTTTATGACACATGTTTCTTTTCTATGGGTTATATTCTATTTATACTTGCTTATTTTCATTGGGCTATGATTTGAAGAAATTATTATGTGACCTATTTCATCAACATATGTAATTATATTATGAAATTTTTATGATTCCAATTTAATTTCGTGGGTAATGATATGTTGCTTATAAAACCAATCACATTTTATGGGTTGTGGTATGAAGAGTGTTTTATTTTCCAATGGAACATGTCTGAATTATTTTATTATGTGATGGGTACGAGATATATATCTATACAACACATTGTATAATGATTTATAACTCATTATATAATGAACTTAAATAAGAAAACATGTTTGATCAACAATGGGAAATTGGTGTTTATAGATCCATCATGGGAACCAAGTGTGTCCCAATACACTATGAAATTTTGGGGAAACTATATCCACTAGGAAAAAATGGGGAAATCGATCCACGATGAAATTATGGGGATACATGTTCCACTTTTTCAAGAAGGGGGGTCTAGATTATTTATATGGAAATGAATGCATCTATGGATGTTGATGAGTCCCACCCATTTGGATTACTCCTTTAGATGTTCTATAACATTTTTTTCAATGATACGTTACCTATATCGGGTTTTTTACTCATGAACCATATTACATGGTTAAAATGTTATATTTTTTCCTAGTTTGATATCCATAAGTTTATGTGAGTGCATGATTATATGTCCATAACTAAACTAGTTATCATGTTTCTATTAACAATGGTTGAAAGATTATAAGATAATGTTTTAACCTATAGTATATATCTTATTCATATTATATATTATCACGAACTAGGAGCATTAACACCCTGTAAAATTATAATACCGGTCTGATAGGTACGTATTTAACCTTGTTATGTGTTTTCCCTTTTTGTTGACTGATTACCATTGCGAATGAATTGGGAGGATACCTATGATGGTGATGTCACAAAATTGATTTAATCAAAACAATAACAAGTCATTTCTATAGGATGGAGAAGGGTTACATGCTATGTAACATGGTTACATGCTATGTAACATGGTTACATGATGTGAAATAGTTTCCATTATCATACCATGAGGCATTCACACAGGGAATGTTGTATAAAATGATGAGTCATTACACGTTGTTAGTTAATTAATGACCACTTGTTAATTCTAAGTGACGATTTTTTTGGTGATTTTGAAATATAACTATTTTACGATGTTTTATATGATTACATTTTGTGTGATTCACTATATTCTATTTATATGTCAGGAGAACATATGAGAACCAATATTCTCCACCTCTAAAATTTCTTTTCACTCCACCAAAATCATTCCAATGGTTATATTGGAGGTCTCCAACCCTTCTGTGTCCATTCGGTTGGTGTTCAATCATCATTTAATTGGTTGTGTGAATTATTATTAAAATGGTATTCCTTTATCACCGTCTCTTTTAGTTCCTCGTCCTCTAGGATTAATATTCCATCCTATGATGGATGAATTCATTATCTATGTTATTGGATATCAATTATATGTTTATTTTTGAGGTCTTATGTTCCTTCGTTTTCATTGGTGGGTTTCATTACAGGTGTTGAGTTTTGGAGAAAATGATGGGGATTCTATCCCACATTCCAAATTTATTGACATCACATTGATTAATTTGTTTCATTATTTTATATAAATTCTATTTTTTAAAATTTCATTAAACTGGTTTGATTAAAAACCAATTCTTCTAAACTATGAGTTTTTAAATCCTTTTTGAAATAAATTGGGAAAATACACCCAATTTAGTTGAATGGTGGTATTTTTTCTAATGGATTGAAATGGATTTAATTGAATTTTTTATTTTATTTTTTGAAATAGAAAAGATTGAATATTTTAATTTGTTATAATGGCCTAAAAATATTTGTAATAAACATAGTGGTTTTATCTTCATTAAAGGCTTGTTTTTTATTAAAACCTATGTTGGTATTAATTTTAAAATCAGAATTTGAAATGGGGGAATGTGAATTAATTATATTTTAAGAAGTCTTGAAATTAACTTCCCATAATTTATTTTTTAAGAGATCATGAAATCATTAGGTAAAATGTGAGTTACTTGTAATCACTCTATGATTATACAACAGTTTAAAACATAAATGCAGTAGGTCACATCCCTAAGAAGATGGTGATGAGGGATATCGAACCAGTGTCCAGTGGAGCTGTGTGTACATATATTTTTCATGATCACTAAGAGTTGGTGAATTCATATATCCTAGAACTTATATACCTATTATGATGATGTCCATATTTCTATCTTATTTAAATTTGATGTATAAATATTTCAAAATATTGTTAATCTGATTTACATAAGATCTATATTTATATGTATATTTTTGAATAATTTATTTTCTAAATAAATTATATTTGAAATTTCCCATTACTTTTATATACTTTTCATATTTTTTCATCATTTGAACTACATAGTATGATTTGTTTAAAAATTAATTTTCATACCAAATGTAGTTATTTAAAAATTAAATTCATTCATTTTGTTAATACATTAATTTCATTTGTTATGGAATCCTTAGTGAGACCCTACTAAGATTTTACCTCGCACTCTACTTTTTTTATTTTAGTGTTTGTATATTATCTACTTCTATGTTCATGGAAGGGGAAATGATCTCTTGGTGGTTTATACAACTATTTAACCTTTTTATCGGTGATTTGTGTCCAAAGGTACTTAGTTTTTCCCCTATTTTGTACTTGGGTTTTAGTACCTTGGGGTTTTTATGTCTCTTTTATTTCGGGTACATCACTCCCAGTTGAGATCTTTGGTTATGCACATTTCCTTATTTCTTTTACATCATCATTATTAATGGAACAATTCATCCAACTATAAGTTTTTATGATGCTTGGTGACTGTATCTAACCCATGGGGATCAAGAATGGCCTTTGGGATAAGACACGGCTGGCTTGGTTACTGGTATACCAAGGTAAAAGTGTTGGTTTGTGTCAAAGTGGTGTCAGAGCTCTAGGGTGATCCTTTGTCTTGGTGTTAGTGTGAATTTGTCAAATTTTTTTGGGACATAAGAGGTAGTTACGATGGAGTACCTAGACAACTCTCACCACAAAGAACCTCATTTCTCCAATAGTGTTTAGAGAAATATCTTTTATAGGTTAGTTTTAGTACTTTCCCTCTTTTTATTTGAATAGTATATAATCAAAATCATGTTTTTTCTATCTGTCCTGATTTTGTTTCCCTCATTTCTCATTTTTAGAACTATCTAATGTCTGCCACGTAGTCTGCTGATTTTGTGTAGCAGCATTCCTATGACAATACATGTGAATTAGATTCATGAGGAAATAGCCACTAAGCCTAAGTGAACATATCCTATTTTGATTTGAATCAAATTGAGGTGATCATGCACACTATCCAATCTCTAAGATAGACACCTCCATAAGTCCCTATTAATGAATACGATTTCGAAGCTCATGTGGATGGTCTTAAAAAACAGTTTTAATAATCCCTTTCCAAGAATACACTGGGTTTTTCAGGATCTACTAATCATAAAAATTCGTATTAATGGTTGGGAATGATAGAAATATATTTTTAGCTCTTGGAGACACCATATTAGATCAAGGTAAAGTGTACCACCTTTGTGCGGGTGGGACCAATATGGATATGGTGGGGCACAACAGCGGTTGGAAAGAATCATGATGGTATGGATCAGAAATTCATCATGATTATTGTCACATACTAGTTCAATCTATAGTCAATGGGTTTGGACAACGATATTGATTTATTATATATTGGGTAGGTATATTTAATTGTGACCGAGTATTCAAATTGCTTTGATAAACTCTTGTAGTTTTACTGAAATTGTATCTAATGAAAAGAAAAGGGACCAACAGTTCAAGATGGGAATTCAGTCAGATATATGATATTAGGTTATCTTGATAAATGTATCCACTTATGATATCGTGCTATATAGGGTGATGATGGTTGATATGGGTGTGACTGCAAATTCATGATTGATGGGAGTTCATTTTTCTTCAAATGGTTGGGTGGGTTCCTCAAGATAAAGTGGAAGCATAATGATTCCCAATATATTTATTGATGGAAAGGTCATTCAAAACCTCCTACAGATCCATGAAAACTCATTTTGTTTTATATTGGTGTGGAAACATAAGAAATTATATGACGGTATTCACTAAGGCGCCCAAGAACTTTGGCTCCTACAGATTTTTAAGGAACTTATAGAGATTCTGAAATATCTTTTAAACTCCACATAGTGGAATAATATCATCATATTCTCCAGAAAATGCAAGTAAATATTATTATTCATGTATATAAGGGTTCTGGAAACATTAATTCAGAACAAAGATACTTCACATAGTCGAAGAGTGTCTAGTGTAAGTGAACATGGGTCCAGTGGCTATGAGATGTAGCGTTACAATAGATTCCACATTTTTGGCTCCTCTACCTGATACTGATGCATCTCATTCTATTATTTCAACATTTATTTTTAATCAACTAAATCTTACTATGGATATGTTATCTAGAGAAATGGATATTACTACAAAACATATTAGAAGAGAGAGTGGGGTCTTTGTTGTCCTACTTGTGTCTTTACTCTATTAGATATTGACTTGGCTTGGAGTTTTCGGGTCCTTGGCATGAAGAACATGAATCACTTTACATATATTGATTATTATTTTTGATTAATTGAATGAGGAGAGGGGGTTTTCATATATTGACCTTCAATCTGGATACCATCAGTTAATGATACGATAATCTGGCATTCATAAAACCACCAGTCAAAGTAGGTAAATCAGTTATGAGTAAAATTTCATGCCCTTCAATCTGACCAAGGATTCATTAGTTTTTCTTGATTTCATGAATATTATTTTTCACGAGAATCAAGAAACATTTGTGGTAGACTTTGTGGATGAAATTTTTGTTTATTCTATGTATATGGAGGATCATTCACACCATATGACAACACTTTGGGGTTTTTTTAGAAATCACCGACATTATTCTGTGATTTCAAAATCTGATTTATGGTTCGGGAAATGAAAATCAATGGGCGTGGGGTGTTGGAACATGGTATATTACATGTCCATAAAAAGTTGAAATCTTTTTTAGATATTAAGAATCACATAATAAATTCATGATATGGAGCTTCATCTTTATTTTTTGGTATTTATCATGGGTTTATGATGGACTACTCAATGATGGCTTCCTGATGACTACACTATAACACCCGAGACTTTTATGTAATATAAATCATCAAAGGAATCTTTTTCTACACAACACTTTCTTGGCTTGCTTTACACGAAATCGCGAGCTTCCTCGATAGCTTGCGTCGTACGCAATACCTAGTTTCACTAAACAACGATATGCTATTAAAATATTATTAAAACTAGCCATTATGAATAGTAAAAACCACTTTTTGAAATTTTATAAATTTTATTTTTCAAAATGGACTTCATTTTTGGTTTCTGAATATCGAAATTAGCTTAGGGTGAAATTTTGGTATTTTTCTGATAACTTTCAATTTTTGATGAATAGTGAAACCGCTAAGTGGTAGGTTAAAAACTGAATTTTTTCATAAAACTTAATTTTACCGCTTCTGTGAATGGAATTTCAAAAATCCGACAGACACGATTAATATCAAGGACTAAAATGTGGTTCAATGAGATGAAAATAATTTTTGGTGAATAGTAACTTTTTACTTTTTTTACCACGGTTAATAGTAAATAGGGTAACTAAGGGTAAATATGATATTACTATTATCCTAACACATGTCCTAATTCAATTGGATAAGTGTAATTCGACCAAAAACAATCTTATGAATATAATATGACCATTTAGGTCCACTTGGATTAGATTATGACATTTAATATTATTTTATTTAATGAATAGTAAAAATAGTTAAAATCAATGTTTAATAACAAAACATTTTTAATATGGGGTTATACATAAGATAAATTTGACTATAAATATTCATTAGAAATATAAAAATATTTCCTACATAATGGTATTTTATTTAAAAATTTTAGACATTAAATAATGTAATTTATTTATGACACAATGATGAAGTAGTAATTACCATTTTAAGGAAATGTTAACATAATTGATGTTATAAATGCTCAAATAAATGTAATTTGAGACTTTTTATGAATTACACTAATTTCCTAGGTTAATATGATATATTATTGTTGATTTAATCAACTTGGTTCGAACATATAATTCTGTTATGACTTTCAGAAAAATCATATATCAAATATTGTCAAAATTGACACACAATAGTTTTTAAATCAAATATTATATTATTCATTGTTATTTTATTCCTAAAAATCTAAGGTTCGGTCAAATGACTTAGATAAGGATATATATATTAATAATAAACAATTTGGGGTTCTTTTTTCATGTTATGGTAAGTGTATTAACCATATAGTGTAAGAAAACAAAAAGACACGGTAAAAGTTAAATTATTTAACTCAGAGTTAAATCTAATTGATAAGGTTAAAATAATACCCTAAACTTTTCTAAATCCTATTGGTTGATAGGATTTCGACCCATACCCACTTTAGCTTCGAAATAAGACCCTTTGAAACCATTATAAACCGATTTTCACTTTAATATAAAATAATATTTTGAGTTATTCCTAAGGTGCCCCTCTCCTCCCTTATAAAAGGGCACCTCCTCCCCCTCCTCCTCACACCAATTTGAGCACTCAAGCTCGGCCAACCCCTGCCATGTTCTCCTCTCCACATCCCTAGAATAATCCTAGAGGTCCTGGTCTTCTTCAAAGACCAATGTTAGTTCCCTAAGTGGAGGATTCAAAGAGGCGTTCCAAAGAAGAGGTAATATCCATTACCGATCTTTTCAATTTCTTTCTTCTTCAACATCTTCTTCTTTAGTTGTTTCATGATAAATTAATAACATCAGTATTACTTACATACTGATATGTTATTATAAATATGAAACAACCCTAATTCACCTTCTATCCATCCTACGAAAAAATGAAATCACCGTGCGTGCGTACGTACGGAATACCGTCTCCACGCCGTGGTGTAATCTATTTTCCACCACCACCATAAAAGGATGGGAATAATGGTGTAATGAGTAACAATTTATTATTATTATAAAGTAATATTGATACTGAAATAATATATATATACTCCAATACAATTCCACGATTATAGGAACGATATCATCACTCGTGCGTACGTACAGAATACCGTCTCCACGATGTGATACGACTCGCTCTACATGATCATCATTACATAGTAATTATATAAATGAATTGAATGAATAAATATGATATATGTTACACTAATACCATTCTGGATATAAGGTATCTATAACCTTAAAAGAAGAATAAGAATTTATTCGGCAAAACATGCATAAGAACAAAAGGCAATAAAGACCCGAGTAACAAATAACAATGAAATATTACTAACAAGAAGCTAAGAATATGACCATATATGATATCATATCAATATGTATGATTCTGGAATAAGTCAATAACATTATTTAAACCATTATACAGGAGCTTCAGACACGTTCAAAGCAAATCGTACCTAAGGTAAGGGAAATATCACAATCTCACTTTTATCCGAGATTGTTTTTACTTTGGTAATTACTGGGGTGTATTTTATCATCCACATCCATGTTTCCTCAATATGTAATATTTATATCCTTATACAATAGTTTATATCCAATTTTACCCTTCGGTGAGTTTTTTGTAAAAGATATGAAAAGAATCTTTTGTCGTTTTCGTACAAGGTACTTTTTGACTTTTCCGACAAAAGTACGAGAAGAATGTTTTTTTAACATATACGGCACGAACGGATTTTTACGGTTTTATAAAGCCTTATTTTCATGAATCTTCCTCCAAAAGATTTCATGACTATTTTCAATAAAATCTTTTTCTTTTAAAATTGCATGACGTTTTGTGAAAATAAATTGATTTTGAAGAAGAAAGGATATTTTCCTCAAGAATTCATTTCAAGTGTTTTATCCAAATTATTTTCCATCTAAGATAACATAGGGTTCTGTTTCTATCCCTATTATTACATTGATTTGGTTATTTTGTGATGGAATTATTTTTATGAATTCCTTTATCTTATATGAATTGTTTTATGATGTCACGATGTTTACGAATCCCATTTTTACTACATGGGTTATGAAATGATGTATGAGTTATGATTTTGTGGCACACATAAGAATGGTATCATTATGAGATGAGTGGGACTTATAACTCCCTCCAATGCATTGGGTAAAGATTTTATATCTCATGAGATAGACATGGCTGGAACAGTAGGTTATACCGGTTCAGTGAAACAGGACTGGAACGAGGGTGACTCGGTTCAGAAAGGGACTTTGTCCACTAAGATAGTCTTGGAAATGAGTCATGACTAACAAGAAATGATTTTCCATGATTATGTGTGCATGCCACAAAGTTTCAAGTTTCATGTTATGATTATGGGGATCTCATTTTCAATTCTATGATTTGTTCCATGTTAAGATATTATGATCTCTTTTGCAGGTTATGATTTTCAAAAAGATATGATATGATTTTTATTTCCTTTATTTGCCCTTGATGAGCATTTGAGCTCACCCTTTTATGTTTTCTTTTCCCCAGGTCAGGAAGATGGATATTAAGTAGAATATGATAAAAGGGACCCTAGATATGATGAAATAAATGGGAGACACTGTAGAAGATTTATGAACCAGTTGTTTATGTTTCCCAGTTTCTAAAGACACTATACCTATACGGTCCTTTGTGGTTTTGTCATATGTTGTAATAAGTGTGCTTCAATTTTGAAGTATTAATAATGTATGTAAAGTATGGGTCGTTATAGTTGGTATCAAAGGAAAGGTATAGTCAACCTTTGGAAACTAGGATGTGAAAGCCTTAGTAAGAACCCTAAGGATAAGTCTAAGCATAGAAAACAATATTAGTGTTTTAGAAATGGCCATGAATAACCTAGGATAAGACCATAAGTGTGAAAATTTTATTCTTCAATTATGTGGTTTTTCTATTAAAATTAGTGTTGCTCACACTATTCTTCTTGGTTTTAGTCAATGGCTGGAAACCAAAGGAACCGTGTTAATGCGGAATGCGATGGACAATACATTGATTGTCCCCCTGAGCAACCAAACGATATGGGAGATGGAATGAAAAATCTTGTAGCAATGCTCACACAACTTTCTCAAGCTATGAATCATGCAGGACTTCCGAACGAGCAAAGGAAGGAGCAACATTCTGTTGAATCCTTCATGAGGCACCGTCCACCTTCTTTCAGTGGGTCTACTGATCCATTAGTTGCTGAAGAATGGATTAATACTACTGAAAAGATATTTTCAGTTCTTCAATGTTCTGAACATGATAAAGTCATCCTAGCAGTGTATCATTTGGAAGGAGATGCTGATCAATGGTGGAATCTTATTAAGAATACGAGGCAAAGGGATGAAATTGAGTCTACGGAATGTGACGAGTTCAAGAACATATTTTTCTATAAGTACTTCCCTCATATTCTCCAAACAAAGATGGAGAAAGAGTTTCTTGGACTGAAGCAATGGGATGATGAATCTGTTGGTACCTATGAAGCAAATTTTACAAGACTTGCAAGGTACGCTTCTGGTATTATTATCCAACCTGAGAGTAAGATCGATCGATTCTTTAGTGGCTTAAAACCAAGTCTTCGAAGGACGTTAGCCATAAGGGACTTCAATAGCTACAAGGAAATCGTTCGATGTGCTCTCAAAGTCGAGATGGAGATTGGAGTAACCCATCAGTCATATGGGTTTGATAAGAAGAGGAAAATGGATTTCAAAGGAAAATCTATAGAGCACACTGAAAAGAAGATTAGCTTTCCCTTATGCTCAAAGTGTGGAAAAAAACATGGAAGGAGTTGTCTTAAAGGGACAAGTAAATGTTTCAAATGTGGAAAGGAAGGTCATCGGGCATTTGAATGCCGCGATAATGGGAAGAAGATGTCTAATGATGCAAAAAAGGAAGGGATACACAGAATGAACCAACTACACTTCAATGTTTTATGTGCAAGGAGATGGGGCATTATTCCAATCAATGCCCAAATCCAAGGGTTGATGATGATGGTCGACGTCAACAAAATCTTAAGGCTAAAGACAAAGAAAGTCACATGCAATTTCTATCAGCGATGTGGAGTACGATAACGAAGTGGTGAAAGGTACACTTACCATCCACTCTAAAGTAGCGAATGTTTTATTTGATTCTGGATCCACCCACTCTTTTAGTTCTGAAAAATTTTCTAAGGGTATCACCGTATTACCTCAACAATTATATGTTGAGTTAGTTTTGACAACACCTAATGGCACAACAGTTGCATCAAAAGTTTATAATTCTTCTCCGATCGAAGTTTGTGGGAAAGTGCTTCCTGCAAATCTTGTGATCCTTCATTTAGTGGAATTTGATGTGATTCTTGGCATAGATTGGCTTTCTCTACATGGAGCTCATATCAATTGCCAAAGAAGGGAAGTCATATTTCATATTCCAGATCAATCTACGATCGTCTATAGATGCAAGGATGAACATAACCTTCCAGTGGAAATTTCTTCCATATTATGGGTCTTGATTCCACTAAATGAAGGTTATTTATCTCAAATGGTTGGTGAGAAACATACGATTAAGAATATGACCATTTTACGGGAGTTTGATGATGTCTTTCTGGAGGAATTACCAGGTCTTCCACCAAATCGTGAAGTTGAGTTTTCAATAGAACTCGTACCGGGTGCTTTTCCTATTTCAAAGACACCTTATAGAATGGCCCCAATTGAGTTGCAGGAATTGAAGAAGCAACTCCAAGAGAATCTTGATAGGGGATTCATACGCCCTAGTGCATCACCTTGGGGAGCACCTGTTCTATTTGTTAAGAAGAAAGATGGATCAATGAGACTCTGCATTGATTATCGAGAACTTAACAAGATCACTATCAAGAACAAATATCCTCTCCCACGAATGGATGATTTATTTGAACAACTACGCGGAGCTCAATACTTTTCCAAGATTGATCTTCGTTCACGATATCATCAATTAAGGGTCAAAAGGGAGGATATACCAAAGACAGCTTTCCATACAAGGTATGGACACTATGAATTTATAGTGATTCCATTTGGTCTTACTAATGACCATGCTATCTTCATGGATCTAATGAATAGAGTCTTTAAAGAATATCTTGATCAATTTGTGGTATTCTTTATAGACGATATTCTTGTCTATTAAAAGAGTAAGGAAGAGCATGAAGATCACTTGATAATTATATTAAAGACCATGAGAAAGGAGAAGCTTTATACCAAATTTACCAAGTGTGAATTTTGGCTTCAAAAAGTTTCATTTTTGGGTCACATAATCTCAAAAGAGGGGATATCTGTGGATCCAGCAAAAACAGAGGTTATTGAAATATGGTCGAGACCAACAACAGTAACTGAGATCCGAAGTTTTCTTGGTTTGGCTGGATATTATCGACGTTTTGTAAAATATTTTTCACGATTATCTGATCCACTCACCAAGTTGAATCGGAAAGGAGTTAAGTTTGTTTGGACAGAGGAATGTGAAGAGAATTTCAAGGAGTTGAAAAGAAGGTTATCCAGTGCACCTGTGCTCACACTGCCTTGTGGTGGAGAAAGGTTTGTGATCTACAGTGATGCATCCAAGAAGGGATTGGGGTGTGTTCTTATGCAAACAGATATGGTGATAGCTTATGCCTCACGACAGTTGAAAATCCATGAGCAAAATTACCCAACACATGATTTGGAGTTGGTTGCGGTAATATTTGCATTAAAGATTTGGAGGCATTACCTTTATGGTGAAAGGTGTGATATTTATACTGATCATAAAAGTTTAAAGTATATTTTCACACAAAAGGAGCTGAATATGCGTCAAAGAAGATGGTTGGAGCTGATTAAGGATTTTGACTGCTCAATCCATTACCACCCTGGGAAAGAAAACAAGGTGGCAGATGCATTAAGTCAACAAGACCATGCTAGTTTATCCATGATGAGGATCACAAAAGATCCAATATTTATGGATTTACAAAGGATGGATCTTGGAATTTTAATGGAAGAGGAAAAATCTTATCTTTCTCAAATGAATGTTCAACCATCTATACATGTGAAGATTAAAGAGGCACAGAAAGAAGATGTAGAGTTACAAAATAAGGTGAGAAATGTTCCTGAATTAAACCTTGATTGTGATGGGATAATAAAGTTCAGGAATCGGGTTTGTGTTCCTCCCATACCCGAATTAAAGGAGGAGCTACTGGATGAGGCTCATAGTTCTTCATTCTCTATTCATCCTGGAAGCACGAAGATGTATAGGGACCTGAAAGAGTACTTCTGGTGGGATGGCATGAAAAGAGATGTTGCTGAATATGTCTCTCGATGCTTGGTTTGTCGACATGTTAATGTTGAGAGACAAAATTCTAAGGGGATGTTACAACCATTACCCATACCTGAATGGAAATGGGAAAACATCACTATGGACTTTGTCACAGGACTTCCTAAAACATCCAAAGGCAATAATGCTATCTGGGTCATAGTTGATCGTCTTACAAAGTCTGCACACTTCATTGCTATTAGAGAGGATTTCTCTCTAGATCAGCTTGCCAGGATATATGTAAAGGAAGTTGTAAGATTGCATGGAGTACCACTTTCTATTATATCTTATTGGGATCCGAGATTTACCTCAAAGTTCTGGCGAAGTCTTCAGCATACTCTGGATATAGAGTTGAGTTTCAGCACTGCTTATCATCCTCAGACAGACGGTCAGTCTGAGAGAACAATTCAAACCCTAGAAGGTATGTTGAGAGCTTGCTCCTTGGATTTCAAAGGAGGTTGGGATCAACACCTACCTTTGGTGGAATTTTCTTATAATAATAGCTTTCACTCCAGTATTCAGATGGCTCCTTATGAAGCTCTCTATGGAAAGAAATGCAGGACTCCAACTTACTGGGATGAAGTTGGGGAAAGAAAGCTATTAGGACCTGATCTAGTTGATGAAATGGCAGATAAGGTTATATCTATTCAACAACACATAAGGGCAGCTCAGAGTCGAGAGAAAAGTTATGACGACAACTGAAGAAAAGACCTAGAGTTTGAAGTGGGTGATAATGTGTTCTTACGAATATCTCCCTGGAAGAGGGTAATGAGATTTGGAAAGAAGGGGAAGTTGAGCCCTAGATATATCAGTCCTTTAGAAATACTGGATCGTGTTGGGAAGGTAGCTTACCGATTGGCGCTTCCACCAAATCTCTCTCAAGTTCACGATGTGTTCCATGTATCTCTCCAGAGAAAGTACATACCTGATCCTTCACATGTACTCAGCTCAGAAGTTGTACTGCTGGAGCAAGATCTTTCTTATGAAGAACAACTGATAGAGATTCTGCATCGTAGAGAAAAAGTCCTACGAAACAAGACCACTCGATTGGTGAAAGTTTTATGGAGGAACCACCAACTTGAAGAAGCTACATGGGAGCTTGAGGACATGATGAGGGAGAAGTACCCCCATCTGTTTGTTACAAAGTGATGAATTTAGAGGGTGAAATTCTTTTTAAGGGGGGTAGAATGTAACACCCGAGACTTTTATGTTATATAAATCATCAAAGGAATCTTAATCTACACAAAACTTGCTTGGCTTTCTTTACACGAAATCGTGAGCTTCCTCGATAGCTTGCGTCGTACGCAATACCTAGTTTCACTAAACAACGATATGCTATTAAAATATTATTAAAACTAGCCGTTATGAATAGAAAAAACCACTTTTTGAAATTTTATAAATTTTATTTTTCAAAATGGACTTCATTTTGGGATTCGGAATATCAAAATTAGCCTAGGGTGAAATTTTGGTATTTTTCTGAAAAATTTCAATTTTTGATGAATTGTGAAACCACTAAGTGGTAGGTTAAAAACTGAATTTTTGCATAAAACATAATTTTACCGCTTCTGTGAATGGAATTTCGAAAATCCGACAGACACGGTTAATATCAAGGACTAAAATGTGGTTCAATGAGATGGAAATAATTTTTGGTGAATAGTAACTTTTTACTTTTTTTACCACGGTTAATAGTAAATAGGGTAACTAAGGGTAAATATGATATTACTATTACCCTAACACATGTCCTAATTCTATTGGATAAGTGTAATTTGACCAAAAACAACCTTATGAATATAATATGACCATTTAGGTCCACTTGGATTAGATTATGACATTTAATATTATTTTATTTAATGAATAGTTAAAATAGTTAAAATCAAAGTTTAATAACTAAAACATTTTTAATATGGGGTTATACATAAGATAAATTCGACTATAAATATTCATTACAAAGCTAAAACGATTTCCTACATAATGGTATATTATTTATAATATTTAGACATTAAATAATGTAATTTATTTATGACACAACGATGATGCAGTAATTACCCTTTTTAGGAAATGTTAACATAATTGATGTTATAAATGTTCAAATAAATGTAATTTGAGACTTTTTATGAATTACACTAATTTTCTAGGTTACTATGATATATTATTGTTGATTTAATCAACTTGGTTTGAACATATAATTCTGTTATGACTTTCACAAAAATCATATATCAAATAGTGTCAAAATTGACACACAATAGTTTTTATATCAAATATTATATTTTTAATTGTTATTTTATTCCTAAAAATCTAAGGTTCGGCCAAATGACTTAGATAAGGATATATATATTAATAATAAACAATTTGGGGTTCGTTTGGCATGTTATGGTAAGTGTATTAACCATATAGTGTAAGAAAACAAAAAGACACAGTAAAAGTTAAATTATTTAACTTAGAGTTAAATCTAATTGATAAGGTTAAAATAATACCCTAAACTAGGAGAAATCCTATTGTTTGATAGGATTTAGACCCATACCCACTTTAGCTTCGAAATAAGACCCTTTGGAACCATTATAAACCGATTTTGACTTTAATATAAAATAATATTTTGAGATATTCCAAAGGAGCCCCTCTCCTCCCTTATAAAAGGGCACCTCCTCCCCCTCCTCCTCACACCAATTTGAGCACTCAAGCTCGGCTAACCCCTTCCATTTTCCCCTCTCCACTTCCCTAGAATAATCCTAGATGTCCTGGTCTTCTTCAAAGACCAATCTTAGTTCCCTAAGTGGAGGATTCAAAGAGGCGTTCCAAAGAAGAGGTAATATCCATTACCGATCTTTTCAATTTCTTTCTTCCTCAACTTCTTCTTCTTTAGTTGTTTCATGATAAATTAATAACATCAGTATTACTTACATACTGATATGTTATTATAAATATTAAACAACCCTAATTCACCTTCTATCAATCCTACGGAAAAATGAAATCACCGCGCGTGCGTACGTACGGATTACCGTCTCCAGGCCGTGGTGTAATCTATTTTCCACCACCACCTTACAAGGATGGGTATAATGGTGTAATTAGTAACTATTTATGATTATTATAAATTAATATTGATACTGAAATAATATATATATACTCCTATACAATTCCACGATTATAGGAACGATATCATCACTCGTGCGTACGTACGGAATATCGTCTCTCTACGATGTGATGCGACTCGTTCTACATGATCATCATTACATAGTAATTATATAAATGAGTTGAATGAATAAATATGATATATGTTACACTAATACCATTCTGTATATAAGGTATCTATAACCTTAAAAGAAGAATAAGAATTTATTCGGCAAAACACGCATAAGAACAAAAGGCAATAAAGACCCGAGTAACAAGTAACAATGAAATATTACTAACAAGAAGCTAAGAATATGACCATATATGATATCATAGCAATATGTATGATTCTGGAATAAGTCAATAACATTATTTAAACCATTATACAGGAGCTTCAGACACGTACAAAGCAAATCGGACCTAAGGCAAAGGAAATATCACAATCTCACTTTTATCCGAGATTGTTTTTACTTTGGTAATTACTGGGGTGTATTTTATCATCAACATCCATGTTTCCTCAATATGTAATATTTATATCCTTCTAAAATATTTTATATCCAATTTTACCCTTCGGTGAGTTTTTTGTAAAATATATGAAAGGAATATTTTGTCGTTTTCGTACAAGGTACTTTTTGACTTTTCCGACAAAAGTACGAGAAGAATGTTTTTTTTAACTTATACGGCACGAACGGATTTTTACGGTTTTATAAAGCCTTATTTTCATGAAGCTTCCTCCAAAATATTTCATGACTATTTTCAATAAAATCTCTTTCTTTTAAAATTGAATGACGTTTTCTGAAAAGAAATTGATTTTGAAGAAGAAAGGATATTTTCCTCAAGAATTCATTTCAAGTGTTTTATCAAAATTATTTTCCATCTAAGATAACATAGGGTTCTGTTTCTATCCCTATTATTACATTGATTTTGTTATGTTGTGATGGAATTATTTTTATGAATTCCTTTATCTAATATGAATTGTTTTATGATGTCACGATGTTTACGAATCCCATTTTTACTACACGGGTTATGAAATGATGTATGATTTATGATTTTGTGGCACACATAAGAATGGTATCATTATGAGATGGGTGGGACCTATATCTCCCTCCAATGAATTGGGTAAAGATTTTATATCTCATGAGAAAGACATGGCTGGAATGGTAGGTTATACCGGTTTAGTAAAACAGGACTGGAACGAGGGTGACTCGGTTCCGAAAGGGACTTTGTCCACTAAGATAGTCTTGGCAATGAGTCATGACTAACATGAAATGATTTTCCATGATTATGTGTGCATGCCACAAAGTTTCAAGTTTCATGTTATGATTATGGGGATCTCATTTTCACTTCTATGATTTGTTCCATGTTAAGATATTATGATCTCTTTTGCAGGTTATGATTCTCAAAAAGATATTATATGATTTTTATTTCCTTTATTTTCCCTTGCTGAGCATTTGAACTCACCCTTTTATGTTTTCATTTCCCCAGGTCAGGAAGATGGATATTAAGTAGAATATGCTAAAAGGGACCCTAGATATGATGAAATAAATGGGAGACACTGTAGAAGATTTATGAACCAGTTGTTTATGTTTCCCAGTTTCTAAAGACATTATACCTATACGGTCCTTTGTGGTTTTGTCATATATTGTAATAAGTGTGCTTCAATTTTGAATTATTATCAATGTATGTAAAGTATGGGTCGTTATATACACTATCATAGATGATACAAATGTTTTATTGGGATGAAATACATCAGAATTATTATTTTTTTGAGATAAGATGTAATTTTACTATGGTGACAGTAATGACTTTTCCATGGGGAATAAAGGGGTATATGGTCTTTAGTGATGCATCTGGTTTAGGTTGGTCTACTTTCTTGTACAATTTGATCATTTAGTTTCTTCTATAACTTTTTAGGTGAGGACAGATGTGAAAATTAATCATACCCATGACATAGAAATAGAATCTACAGTGAATTCACATAAGATTTGGGGGAAATTCCTTTATGGAGAAATAATTACTATGTACTCATACCATAATAGATTGAGTAATATCTTATCTTAAAAATATTTGAATCTCCACCGGATGTGTTGGGTGGAGTAAATACAATATGTCGACTTTTACATCGTTTATTTTTCAGTGAAAGGGAATGTCAATAAAAATGAATTTATCATGATATTTACAACATTGGTAGTGAATGAATATTTGGAAGAGTGGAATTTCATAGATATCTTAACATAGATTCATATTAGTGTCCACGAATTAGGGGATGAGCTTTTTTTATCCAGAATTCAGTTAAAATGCGCTCTTCTAGAAATGATTCTTCATAATCAATAACATGATGAAGAATTATTCAGAACATGAGACTCTTTTTATAGTGTGTAAATAGTTTTCCTTCGGTTATTCCCTAAACATGGTGTTCTATTTTATAAAAATCACTATGCTATTCCATTATCTATAATAAAGGCTGTGATGGGGGAATGTAAAAATTCCTAGCGATTTGTGCACCTAGGAACCACTAAGATGCTATATGACATGTAGTGGTTGTTTTGGTGGATAGGTATATGATGTGGAATTGTTAAGCTTTTTCACCATAATATTACATGACATAGGTTTATGTATGAGCATCGTAATCCATAGGGATTACATCACATATTTATATTCCATATATAGAAGTGGGATGTGTCCTCTGTGCACTTTGTGGTTGGGTTGCCTCATACCCTGAAAAGATGAATGTGAAATCAGTTATGATCGAAAGTCTATCCAATTTATCTCTCTTCATACCCATTCATGATTTATCTATTTAAGATTAGTTAGTAATTATCTGTGTCAATGATATTGACTGTTTTCGTAGAGTTTTCTGTAAAATAGTTTTTGATTGTAATGCTCGGTTCAGTTTTTGATTTTGAAGATGCCTTCACGAAGCACTGGGATCTGAGGTTTTATTGTGCAGGACCTACCATCCAATATCGGAAGGATAGGTAAAGAGAGTCAAAGTGATTCTGGATGATAATACTCTATCATATGTTTTCATATTTAGTGGGTCTTGGGATGAGGATTTGGGGTTGGATCTGTTAGATTATAATTAGAATTACAATCTCTAAATTAGAATGACTCATTTTGAGGCCTTGTATCGACATCCTTGTAATTCTCTATTTTTTTTGGAGATTGGTGAATATTAATTGTTTGAAAAATGTTTGGTGGAAGAGATGACAATAATGATTCAATAAATTTGTTATAGGATATTTATGAGAGAGATCTGATAAAATTCTTATGTTGATCGTCACTATTTATCTTTGGATTTCTTAGTTGGTGACCAGGTGTTCCTGAATCCATCACCCTGATTGAGTCATCGATGTCTTAAATGAAAAGGGAAGATTTCCCATAACTATTTAAGACCATTCTAGGGGGTTTATAAGGTAGGTAATGTTTCATACCTTATAGTGAATCCATAATATCTGATGTCAATACATCATGTGTTCCATGAATCGTAGTTGGGAAAATATCTCCCTGATCCATCTCATTCTTTGAGCAAGAGTGAGATTGAGATTGAACGTGATTATCATTGACTAGGAAACTAGTCAGGATAGTTGATTTTGAGACAAGTAACTTTGTAGGGGGATGATAGCTTCAGTTCATGTTTTAGGGAAGAATAATTTGGATAATCAAGAGATATAAGAACATGATATACTGATGAAAGAGTAGTTGCCACATCATTTTTAATGGAATATTCTACATAGGATTTTTAGTGATATAAAGATTTTATGTTGGGGAGGTTATAACATCTCATTACCAATCTGATATGTATGTCATTAAATAGCCTTTATGTTCTTCATTTTATTTACCATGATTGAGAATGAAATTAGAGGATACCTATTATGGTGATGTCATATATTTGTTGTAATCTCATCTTTATCATGTATGTTATGTAGGATGGAGGAGGGTAACATGATGTGTGAAAAGGATAATTGACATGTAATGGTCACCATGTTCTTACCCTAAAGGGTTCACATTATGAAAGTTATATGATGTTATGAGTCATACATTGTAGTGAGTATTTTGATTATAGTTTTTTAATTCCAAGGAATAATGTTTTATGTGGGTAATAAATTTACCAATTTCACGATGTGTATTGAGATTATTTATCATGAAATTCCCCACATCCCTATTATACAAAAGAAGAAGATATGGAATCATGTTTTATACTCCCCTATAATTCCATTTCTCTCAAACCAATGTCTTCTACAAGTGATCTTGGAGCACTCCAACCCATCATCGTACATTCATTTGTCATTCTATCATCACATTGTTGGTGGTGTGAATTCCATCGTAATCGTCCCCCCGTTTTCTTCATCACATTATATTTTGAAGACTCAGGGATTAATAGATCATCTGAAAATAAATAAATCTATAATCAAGGTGATTTTATCTCATTAATAATTTGAGATTTTAGGTCTTATGTTCTATTTTTCTTCTTTGTAGGTTTCGTTAAGGGAATTGAGTTTTAGGGAAAAGGGATATGATTCCTTACCACTTGGAAAAAATGAATAACCGTGGGATTCTTGATTTATTTTAGATATAAATTTAAATTCAATTTTATTTAAATTTAATTAATTTTTTCGATTAAAACCCAATTCTTATGAATTCAGAGGACCAAAATGTGATCTATATGAAATTGCGAAAAAAAACCCTATTATATTGAGTTTTGGTGTTTTTGGAAATGGTTGGAAATAGTTTCAACTGAATTATTGAATATAATTTTTTAAATAGTATATATATAATTTATTAAATTGTGAAAATGGATAAAAAAGTATTAATAGAATCCTAGTGGTTTTATCTAGTTAAAAAATAATGTTTTTTTATTAATACCTATTTTTTTAAATGTAAAATTAGAATTTTAAATGGGGGAATGGGATTTAATTGTATTTTAAGCAGTCATAAATTAATTTTGAAATCATTGATTATGTAACATGTATGGATGAGGTAAAGTGTGAGTTATTTAGACATAATCTAGGTTTATACAATGTTATAAAACATAAATGATGTATGTCACATTCCTAAGGATACGAGGACAACTCCTCTTTAACCAGTGTTTAAAGGATGTATGTGTACACATATTATCGTGATCACTTAGACTGTGTACGTTCCTATAGCTGGGAACTTTCATACTTATTTTGGAGATGACCATGTTTTTTCATTATAATATTTGAGGTATAAATTCATTCCAATTTTTATACCCAACTTTACATGACATATTAATTTATATAATCTATTAAATATATTTTATTAGTTAATCCATTTTTTAGAAATATTCTACCACATGTAAATAATTTTATTAAAGTATTTTCCCAAATATGAATTTAATATCATGATTTGTTTAAATATGAATTAAAATGTGGAACCTATTTATTTTAAAAATGAATGAATTCATTTGGTTAATATAGTATTGGAATTTATTGAGGAATCCTTGGTGAGACCATACTAGTTTTTTTCCCTAATTTCTTCTTCCTACAGATGTTTTTAGATTATCTCCTCCATGTTTTATAAAGGGGATAAATATCTTGGTGGTGGATCCACATGTTGATCCTTGGTTTTCTTGAGTTGTGACTGTAGGGACATAGGTTTTTTTCTTTCTTCTAGAACATGGGTTGTAGTACTATGATCATGTTTTTCCTATTTTACATTGGGTATATAATTCATAGTGGGGTTTATTTTTATGTGAATACTACCTTGTTTCTTTTACATCCACATTGTTAGTTGACAATTCATTCCCACATTCAGTTTTTTTGATTTGATGTTCTAGTCACCATCCCAAGGGGAAAAATAATTACCTTCGGGAAATTTCATGGTCAACTAGGTTATTAGGATTCCAAGGTACCCTAGTTTGTTTGTGACACTCCCTTATGAATCATGTCTTATAAACTAGTTACATGACTATTGATTAGGATCATTGATATTTAGGGTTTTATCTTGTAATGTTATGATCGTATTATCATAGTTTTATTATCATGTTATGCTAACATATCCCCCTTGTTTTACCTTGTTGATCATCTTATCTCACCCCATGGTTATGTTCCTTTTACCTAGGTTATGAAGAATGGTTTTATGTGGGAGTATGAAAGGGGAATATCTTAAAGGGATATGTTGAACATACATAATGTTTTTAGAAGTAAATTTTTTCATTCTTACAAATACAAAAATATCATACGGAACTCAGGCATTTATTTTGGTAATATAATGAATATGCATATATAATGATGTAATATCAATTTTTTTAATCAATTGACTATAAATTTTGATCATTAATAGAAGTTTTTTTTATAATTGAAATTAAAAATATTTCATTAAATCAAGGTGGTATTTTCAAATTACAATATTACATTTCAGTATCATTTATTGGAATTGAATGAATTATGAAAAATTTTATAAGATGTATAAAAAATTTATAAACATTGTGATAAAGATAATGTTAAAATAATGTTTCTAATATTTCCAATAATAATCAGAAATTTTTTCATAAGGTTATTTATTTCAACTCAATATTTGATTTTTTGTTAGGAAAATGTCAATTAAGAAGTTTTGTTCACTTAATGTTTCCACGGTTTGTGGATATAGTTTAATTTATATGTAATATTAGAAGGTACATTAATTAAATACTATTTTCTGAAATATTAAAAAAATCAATGGGATTAATTACAAAATCCTTAAATTGATATGTATAACATGAAAGACCATTAATTATTATATAAATCAAGATAATGACTAGAATTAAATACTCTACATAAGGGAAGTTAGATAGTAATATGTTTTTAATTATTTTTATTGTGTGAGATCTAGACTTATACTATTACATTCAGTGGCATGGATACTATTTTAAATAATCATAGTACTGCCCCATCAACTATTTTTATTCATGTAAATATTTAAGCGTTTTTTATATTTAATATTATGTTGTAGGTTACGGTTTTTTAGAGAAATGACAAATGTAATTTGAAAAATTGGGAATTTCATTAAGTTAGGACAATTCGAGATATTTTCAATCCTAATTGAATGAAAAAAATGTACTTTTCAATCGTATATTTTTCATCCATTATGTACATGATTCTTGAATGCTATGTCAAAAATTTATGATAATTATCACATGTAATAATACCTTATTTGTAAATTGTTTTATTGTTATTCATCCAATTGATTTGGCTTAAAAAATGGATTATTTACATTGAGAGAGATTGGGGGTGAGAGTTGGATGTTGTTGATAATTATCAAAATGTGATCATCATAACATTTTTATTTCTCCCTTTAAGTAAATTAACACGATAATTTAAAAAATATGGACTTTTATTGAGTTAGAAAAATTCGAAATATTTCGTTTGATAGTTCCTAGTAAATATTTCGCAGGTGAAATTCATATAGCCTATGAAAGACTATGTAAATCCATCAGGTAGTCAGTGTCCCTAATTGTCTATACCATGGAACTCCTATAGATTTTACAACTGGAAACTCATGTCCATAAATATACTAACTCTCAGGAACACTCCCCCAACCCCTAAAGTACTAATAACTTATAGGATCCAATGGAGAATAAAATGAAATGAATGAAATAATAATAAAAAAATGGTTATAAGAGAAAAAAAATTATATATTAATATTCTCTCTAATATATTGTTTTATTACCTTGTTATAAAATGTAGAATATGGTTGAACAGAACATAAATAAGGTAATTGGTTCTTCAAAGAATTATCCTTATCACATGTCCCTTTAATTTATAATTCATGATTCCAATAAAATCATTCAAATGGTATATACATCACATATAAGAACATTATTTGAGAATTAATAACTCAAAATACTTCTCCATTAAAAAATATATCAATATATATTTCTGGGACATACTAATCCATATTGAGATATGGCTTATATTGGTACTTATTATTTTGAGTCAAAAGGAAAAAGTTGTGGATCAATTGAGCATTATGGGGTAAAACTATGTGATATACTACCTTTCCAAGCTATTCAATGATCTTAAACAGTCCACCCCAAGTCATTTAGTCATCATCCATTTTTCAAGAAATAAATGACCTAGTAGAGGCATGAATTGTATGAACGCACAATCAATGTCCTAATACTATATTATATGATGATATAAATACACATGGAATATTCATTGTCTTTGTATCATAATCAAAAGTGTAAAAATCATCCTAATTTTCTAGTTTCCAGAACCATGCTGGTTCTATTTGGAAAACTTCAATAACATCGTACCAATAGAGACGTGTTTTGTAGATTCATCAACATAATTATTCCAAAGAGTCCTTCTAGGTGGTTGATTGGTAAATGTTATTATAAATAAACTCAATTGAGCTCAAATATAAATAAAATGAACATTATAATCCCATTACAAATGCATGAACCATATCTTCCAAGATCTTGTTTTCTATTTATATTTTAATATCTAACTATAGAATATATTGCATGCTCAACAAAACTCACGATCTCATAATATCATATAATCCATTTGAAAATAAGGTTTTAAATGAGGATCTTTTTATGAAAAAAAATTTCTAGACTACCATAAAACCTTATGGTCTCTTCCACATATAACATCACTATGTCCCCCAACATGGTAGAGTACCAAATTAGTACAAAATGAGTTCATGTGGTCATTAATTAAATCTTCACCCATCAATAGTATATAAAATATGGAGTTCAAGGTAAACTAATAATGATATTAGTTTATATCTCATCCAATTTATATATTGGTATAAAGAGTGGTTAATGAAAAACATATGTATTTCAGTGCACGACCTTAATATTTTGAAATTAGAAAATTGGTATATTATGTAAATTATTTCATATTTCATACATGGATAGTCAAAATAGTATGTAATTTATCAATAAATCAATGTACTGTAATGGGGGAAAACTAACAATGAATCATAGAAATATTACAACATTACATTTCTCTTGGATGAAAATATAACATACCAGTTATAAAATCATTTTACACCTTATAATGATATAAACTATTCACTAGTTGTATCCCTACCATATAATGAGTATTTGATATTAAAAAACCAATTATATTGACTCTTATATCATAAAATCTTCTCATGTAGAGAGGATTTTAAATGAACACATATTCGAATATTACCTAAATATTTATTTGTAACATAAAATGGTAGTAATCTCCCTACCATATAACAAGACTTTGGTATTCAAAAACTCATTAACTAGCATATTCTCGTAGATAATATTGTCATGTATTGTGTATTTCAAATGGAAACATAATATAATATTACTAAAAACATACTCTGTAAACTCAAACAATTTCCATATAAAAAGTCCAATCTTGTTCCATTAATACTTTGCTTCCATCATATCACGAGAAAGAAAAATCTTATTAAAAATGTTGGAAAAAACATTAAACATCTATGGGCTATTGGAAATGAAATTATCAACATCATCTAGGTATTTTATCCATCATCTCTTATATTCAATCAAATTATTTTATGAAAATATATAACAAAAACTCTTGTGGTTAGGTTAAAAGAAGAAAATATTCCCTAATAGACAGTTTCTCTAAATATGAACTAAATACACACTATATTTTACTTATAAATCATTATTGGGAAAAATCATCTCTTATTTTCAATGCTATCATGGTCTATATATACAACATGATCCCTCTCCATATGTATGTATACTAAATTGCACCTAATGCACCAAATGTTTATCGAAACAGGTATACCTTCTCTTAGATGAGGCTTTAAAAATATATGACTCCTTGATTTATATATGGTGGTTATCATACTAATGTTTAATATTTAATAACCCCATTCCCCTTTTATTTCGTCAAAAAAATCATCAATGAATTGAATTAGACACTTGTCACTGATTGTTTCTTAGTTGACTTTATTATAATAAAATTATAATTGGAGTGTTTTTTCATCCTTCGTGGAAAAGAGAATTTTATATTCTCAGTGTGATATACTCCAGACTATAAATCCCAAGATTTTCAAATAGTATAGTATAATTTGTATTCCTTTCAACTCCACTAGATTCATGTTGTATGATGGTATTATTATAAACAAAATTCATGACAAAAATTTATTATAGATCCCCAATTTTTTATTGGGATGAAAAAAAAACATATCGAAAACATTTTGGAATTTAATTTATTATAATATATTATAACAATTAAATCATTCATTCCATAGACATCATATTATAAGGCTCTTGAAAAGGGGGTCCCATCTGTTTGTAGATCCCATTCTCTTTCAAAAATATAGGATTTTTCATCATACTATTTAAATGACACCCAATTATGATAAAACATTATTCATTATTATTGAGAAATAAAAAACCCTAGTAATAATAACAAAAAATATTCTAATATAGAGAACATGCAACACAAAACCAAATCAATGCATCATATAATGATGGGGTGAGGTGAATAATAGCCCATTATTATTATTTTGTCATATAGTAACATCCAATTTAATAATGATTGTAATGTTATTCAAGGAAAGTTTTAAAATAAAAAAATATATATTGACACGATGGTGTGATAAAAATTTATATCAAACTATTATATCTCTATGGTTGTTAAGATAGAAATGGTAATGCTCAAAGATTCATTAAATGAATCAATGTCTACTTGATGCTCCTCCAATTTTCATTTCAAATTCAATATAAAAATATATTGTTCAAACTATGTTTTACAAGAAACATCTTATAAGAGTGAAGATATATATATCTATGTAGAGAATTTTATAGTGTTCAGAGAATAAAGATCATGACACAAGTTACATATACTTGGGACTATTGTCATAATGTGTTTGTGTACACTTTCATTCTACCCTGGTAACATGTAAGACAATTAAATATATAAAATGATTTAAATAAGATATTCGCATAATAATGACCACTATTTCTTATATGAAACTCACTATTATTCCTCTTACCATTATAAGATAAATAGAATAAATGACTAGACGTAGGACGATTTTTTTTCTACCCTAACCTATGTTCCTAGAGAATAGCTACATTCAATACATGATCGACTACATCAAAATAGGTAAAATGTACTTCCATAAATAGTTTGGAAAACATATCAATTATATTTCCCATATAAATCCTCCAAAACATCATTATTTAAATTGATATAAAATTAAGATAAAATTGACTAATCTCAGTGGAGTATTTAATATATTCAGTCAATGATAAATTATGATCCCCAAAGCCGAAAGGAACTATATATTAATTTATATGAATACACTCATGTTATAATTTTTTAGTATAGATTTCCTTAATATGTTTTCAATTCAATTAAATATTCTTATTTTATAAAATTTTCAAATTATACAACCTAGTACTTAGGGAATCCAGTTTATAAATAGAAAACCACACTTTAAAAGGGTGTTAGGGAATTCTAGGGTTCTACAAAACATTTAAAATAAATACATTTCTTAATGGGGAATAGTAATATATTGGAACGATGTTTGATATGATTTATTATGTTATTTATATGATTCATATCATTAACCCCTCTATGCTTCACTTATCTATCCAATTATATGGAAGTTATTACACCTTTTTCCATAGAATGGTGTTGGTCAAAAATCCCTCAAGGTTTCATTGAAGCATTTTTTAATTTATTGTGTTTGTGGACAAAGTGGACATTTGAGTGGTGATTTTTGACAAAGAAAAACAATGAAATACAATTTTTTTTACAAAGTGGATTCCATGGTGGAATGTCGAGTTCTAGAGATATGGTTAACGATCCATGTTTGATTCAAGAATTTTGATAAAGAGATGTATGATCTAGAGGCGGTATAAAAAGAACAGATACATGGTGGCGTCGTTTTCAAGTGTTTTCCAAATTTTTGGGCATGAAAATCGACAAATGCAGAAATGTGTTTTTGGAAAAGAGTCTATCGCGTCGTAGTATTGGAAGATAGGAAACTTGTGTGCCATATGTTTTTGATGATTAGATCATCAAAATATGGCAATGGGGTAATGATCGTGCAAGTATTGGGTTGGTCGCACAAGTGACTTGCACGCCGTGGATGATACATGCGTGCCAATGCCATGGAAGCTTGAGAACATGCGCGCCTGTGGTTTTTCAAGATCATAAGATCAAAATATGGCAAAGGAAAGAGGTTCGCGCAAGTTTGGAATTGGTTCATGCAAGTGACTTGCAGGGGCAGAGACCTGCACGCCGAGACTTGTGCGCTGAAGGGAGACTTGCACGCCGTCGCGTAGGGTGGTCAAATTGCCTATAAATACAAGACTACCACTCCTCATTCATTACCGGAGTTCAAAAATTTTAAGATTTAGAGTTCCTGTCGTGCAGGTGTGGTGGTCACACAAGTGGTGGTGTGTCACGCAAGTGGGACTTGCGCGCCAGTGATGGAAGATGTGCGCCAAGTGTTAGTTACGCGCCTGAGGTGGTTTCAGAAAGGAAGGAAGTGAGTCGCGAAGGTTTGGAGTTGCAGAAGCTTATGTCACGAAAGATTTTGAGGAAGACTTACACACTAGTTGTGACTTGCGCACCGATACTTGCGCTCTGAGATTGACTTGCGTGCCATGTATAGTTTATTTCCAGCAATGATTTTTGGGTTGCGTGGAATCTGGAAGTTTTCCCGATACCTTCGGTGCAAAGAGTGATTCATCTACGGGTGAAAGTTGAACTTCAATAGAGCATCTACATACAGTAGAAGATGCATTATTTCATGAAAATGAGGAGACCTACAGGTCTATAAATGGTGAGTGGATCCTTTCCAGAGCAGTGAGCGAATGAAGAGGAAGAAGGTGATCCTCTCCAATGGGAGTGATCCAGAGAGAGAGAAACAGGGAGTGACCCTTGGGAAAGCAGTGAGTAGACCCTAAACCTTGTAATGGTAGTGAGAATGGGACATAGTGACTGTTTCCGAACCATTTTATCCACATCTAGTGAAGAATAGTGGAATTTGGTATGACCGACAACTTGTTGGCACATGCTCCTTGGACGTAGCCCAGTGAGGGTGAACCAAGTAAAAATCTTTTTGTCTGCCTGGTTACTTCCCTACATTGCTTTTAAAGCTTCATTATCAGATATAGAAAAAAATAAGTAATCATAATAAACACACTAGTGAAAAGAAACTAACCCTTGTAATAAAGAGTTCATGATCCATTGGGGTAGCAAGAACTCTGAAAATGAATATACATACCCTGATTCACCCCCCCCCCTCTCGGGGTATCTAGGCCCCTATTGGTCCTAACAATTGGTATCAGTGGGAAGGTTTCATTTATCAGATTTGTTTGCTCTGACTTGGTTCAGTCGATTTCTCATGTTAAAGATCCAATCTTCTCTTATCATAATGTTCCATGGCGAAGGGAATAACAACAAAGAAGAAGCAGAATGTTGGATGTATTACCCATTGTGGAAGTGTCAATGGAAAGAGTGTGATTCAGTTAAAGGAACCATGTAGTGAACAGAGACTACTAAAAATAAGGCCTTTATCCGTGCTAAAAATGGCCTTTATTAGCGCTTGAAAAGCACTGATAAAGCTGGCGAAGATAAGGGGGGGGGGGGGGTCCCCTTTATCAGCGCTCCAAAAAGCGCTGATAAAGACCCCTTTTATCAGCGCTAAAAAAAGCGCTGATAAAAGTACCCCTTTATCTGTGCTTTTTTTAGCGCTGATAAAGGGTTCATATATCAGTGCTTCCTTTATGACCGCTTTCATTTTAGCGCTGATATAAGTTAAAAAAATTTAAAAATACTGCCAATCGGGGGAGCTTTTATTGCACTTGAGCCCCCCATTTTACAGCGCTTTTCAGCCCTTATACAGCACCCCACGCACCCCACGCACCCCTCCACCCTTTACCAGTGCTTGCTCCAATTTTCCCCATGCGCGCGCACCCCTACCGCCACTAGAATTTGAACTCGAGACCTCCCCCCTGCGCGCCTAAGCCCTTACCACTACTCTATTTTGATTTGCTTTCCAATTCATGATATATCTCTCTATATATATATATAGTTATATTTATTCGTATAGCAATATATATTTATATTAATATATATATAGTTATATTATAATATATACATATATATAGTTATATTATAATATATATAGTAATATTAATATATATATATATATAGTGGTATTAATATTTATCTATATCTATATATATATAGTTATATTTATTCATATAGTAATATATATTTATATTAATATATATATAGTTATATTATAATATATATAGTAATGTTAATATATATATATATAGTGATATTAATATATATCTATATCTATATATATATATATAGTTATATTTATTCATATAGTAATATATATATATATATATATAGTTATATTCACATATATATAGTTATATTAACATATATATAGTTATATTAACATATATATAGTTATTTGAATATATATATATATAGTTATATTAATATATATATAGTGATATTAATATATATATTTATGGTGATATTAATATATATATTTATAGTAATACTAATATATATATATATGTAGTTATATTAATATATATATAGTTATTAGATTAATATATATATAGTTAGATTAATATATATATATAGTTAGATTAATATATATATATATATAGTTAGATTTATATATAGGTATATAAATATTTATTGTATTTTAAATAAAATGGATGTTAGTTATTATTTCAATAAATATAATATATTTTATATGTAAATATATTTTATTATTTATATTTATAATTAAATTTTTAGATGTGAATATTTAAAAAATATGTACATATAGTTATATATTTGATTATAAATAGCAGTACATTATAAAAAATGATGAAATTTCAAAGACATAATTTCAATATGAATGTAATACCTTGGAATAAATTGATACCCCAACAAAAAAAATCCAATAATACCCCCTTAAACGAGGGTGAAAATCCACGAAATGTTAAAAACAATCAGGGTACCCCATCTAAAAACTCAATTTTGGAGGCCTTATGGGCCTCTTTTGGCCTCTAAAATCCCATGGTTGGGGTTGCCCCAACTTAGAGCGACGTACAGCTCATCGCAGGCTTCGATTTGATATGTGGTAGAGCTCAAACGGACACCCGGATCAAAAGTTATGGCCGTTTGAAGTTTGAGTTACGTTTTCAACATATTTTGGATCTTTTATTAATTTTTTTAATTTTTTAGTCTTCAAATTGTAATTAAATGACTATTACTCCATTATGATTAGCAAATTATTAATTAAAAATTTTTTTTTAATTTTTTGAAGAAGCCATTTTCACTAAATATCTTATATATTATGTATAATAAGTGTAAATATACATTTATAGTTATCTAAAATATATTTAAAAATTATATATTATATTTATATATCAATATAACTATAATTATATATTAATATATTAAAATTTATTTTAAAATTTATTTTTTGAAGCGGACCCTTTATCAGCGCTTTTAAAAAAAGCGTTGATAAAGCCCCCCCCCCTTTATCAGCGCTTTTTCGTTAGCGCTGATAAAGGGGGGGCGCTGTGAAAAACTGTTTTTGTGGTAGTGAGAAGAATGGTTTTGATGAATCATTATATGAAAATACTTACGCATTTAATGGTGCTGAAGGAATGATCGAAGAACCTGATTTTCCAAGTGATGTTTGAACCACTGGTGATGAAGAAACACCAAGAAGTCGAGATGTGGAATTTTTCCATAAGGAAAAGGAATTGGATCGGAAATTTGATGAAGAGATGAAAACTAAAGATTTTAGGATCCAAGCACTGGAAACTGAGATCAACAAGCTAAGAGGTTTGAATCAATGGCTTATTGACGTAGCTACTAATATGAATGATAAAAATGATTCTCAAGAAGAAGAATTGAGAAAGAGATCTGCAAAGGTGGAAAAGTCAAAAGCTGGTGACAATGGGAAGAATATGAACTCATATGAGATTCCGAATTTGAAATCTAAAAATGATTATCTTTCTACACAGCTATCTGAACTAGTTCAGATGATTCAAAGGCTAAAACAAGAGAATGCATGTTGTTCTGATTCTGTTGAGGAAGAAAAGTTAAAAGTGAAGGAGAAAAGTGACACGGTGGAAATGCTCACACGGGAACTAGAAGATGAGTTGAGTAGTGGGAAGGATCTCATAAAATAACTCAATGCTCAACCTGAGTCAAGAAATTAGAAGATTCAACATTTAGAGGAATTGATAGAGAAATCGAAGAAAGAAATAGAGATATCAAAGGACGGAGGAAAACCTAAGTTGAAGGATGCACTTCAGTTACTATTGTATTATTCTTCAGAAGGTGATGATAAGATGAAAAGGAAGTATGATATATTCCTGCTCAGAGAAGAAATCAAGAGAAATGGAATTTTGGTAGAACATCAAAGGAAGAAATGTGTACTAGTGGGTTTAAACCCAAAATGGTGAGAAAGGCCAGGCCTACAGAATCTTCATATCAGAAAAAGACTCAGCATGTGAGTAATGTGATGCTCTGCAAGAAAGAATCAAAGGGTTGACCTCTCAGGATCAACCACAATCCTCTTCTTGAGGATTCCAGAAGAACCCCTCTCCCTATGTATATAAATGCTATTAACTTTTGATTCATGTGTTTTAGGTTTTAGGGAGATACGATCAAAGGGGAAGTGGAATCTAAGGATGCGAAGTGGAGAAATGATATTCTCTAGAGTTTCAATTGACTCAAATTAGGTACCGGAGTTGGGGAGAAAAGGGAGAAACAGACAAAAATAGAACATGATTGTGTTATTAACTTTATCTCTTGTTTCCTACACCGATTTCCAACTCATTAGGCTTAGATATTTTGTTAAAGGCTAAATTCTAAGCGGAAGATGAGAATAGATGATGTAGAAGAAGAATAATGTTTATGGGTCTAAAAGGTGGGACTAATCATGGGAAGTGATGCATAACAATGAGAGACAACTCAATATCATAATCAGATACAAGATCTATCAAATAAATGATTGGATAACCCTGCTCAGGTGTTGTCTATTGATAGAAGACACATTTACAAAGAAGTAGTAAAATCATTCATCTCATGATTATCTATTTTGTTCAAAAAAATGTGGTATCAACTAACTTCATTCAGGATACCAGGAAGCGGTGAGAGAAAATCAAAGGTGTGTCAATAGAGATATGAGAGAATATGTTCAATTAAATGACATCATTGAACAATGAAACAGGGAAAAGTTTTCTATTAAAAGTGAGGAAGTGGTAAGAGTCTCAGGGAGAGTTGATGTGGTTGATGATGATTTAGCGAAGGATGCTGATGGTGAGTACGAGGAAGTAAAAGCCTTATCTCCAAAAAACCAAATTATCTTGTAGAAATTGACATGAAGAATATCATCAATGATCAGTGAGCTCCAGTTCAGACAAGAATAATGAAATCACTATAGTGGAAATCTTTACAATCACATGTTGAGTCGAAATGGTTTGTTGATGCAGCTGAAGATGAAAACTGGGTTCAGGCCATGAATGAAGAGCTAAATTAGATTATGAAGAATCAGACGTGGGAGATTGTTTCGAGGCCAGCAGACAAGAATTTCATCGGGACTAAATGGGTCTATCTCAAAAAGATGAATGAATATGGAACAATGATTCGGAAAAAATAACGGCTAGTTTGCATGGGATACTCCCAAACAGAGGGAATAGATTTTTACCAGACATTTGCACTAGTTGCAAGGCTGGAGACAATCAGATTATTTTTTTCCATATTTGTGCAAAGAAAGTTCAAAGTGTTCCAGATTGATGTAAAATCAGCATTCTTGAATTATGTTCTGGATGAAGAGGTGTATATTGAGCAACCAGATGGTTTTCTCGTTCATGAGGATTAGAACATTGTTTTTAGGATGAAGAAGGTACTGTATGGGTTGAAAGAAACACCTAGAGGATTGTACTCAAGGCTTGATATGTACTTGAAGAAGCTCAGATTCAAGTGTGTAGTAGTTGATTACAATCTCTATTTCAACAATAACAGTAATCAAAGGATGATGGTGCTGGTGTATGTCGATAACATAATTTTTGGCAGATCAGATGAATCTCAGGGTAGATAGTTATATGAATTCATGAAAAATGAGTTTGAAATGTCAATGATTGGACATCTAACATTTTTCCTTGGTCTTTATGTGACACAAGGAAGGAATGGAACATTCATTTATCAATAAAAGTATGCTAAGGAGGTTCTAAGAAGATTTGGAATGGAAGATTCCAAGGAGATGAACACTCCAGTTGCTACCTGGATTAAATTATCAAAAGATGAGGATGGAAAGGAAGTTAATATCACAGAAAAGAGGAAAATCATTGGAATATTGTTGAACTTGACCGCAACAAGGCCTGAAATTTTGTTCTCCACATGCCAAGGAGTGAGACATCAGAGTAATCCCAAGGAAATTCACATGCTTGCAGTGAAAATAATACTTCGGTATATCATGGGAATGGTGGATTTCAGCTTGACATATACTGACAAATCTTAGAAAGTGTTATTGGGATATACTGATGCAGACTGGGCCGGTTTAGTGGATGATAGAAAATCAATGTCGGGTGGTGCATTCTATCTTTTTGGATTGTGTATTTCTTGGCTAAGCAAGAAGCAAGATTGCATTTCATTAAGCATGGCAGAAGCTGAGTATGTTGCGGCCACTCAAGCATACACACAGTTATTGTGGATGAAGTAGCAGCTTGAAGATATGGGAGTTGATGTGATGTCTCAGATTGGAATCCAATGCGATAACTCAAGTGCTATAAATCTTATAAAAAATCCCATTCATCACTCAGGGAAAAAGAACATTGAGATCAAATATCATTTTATCAAGGAGATGGTTGACCAGAGAATTGTGAATTTGGAGTATGTTCCTACAGAACTACAGGTTACATACATTCTGACAAAGGACTTACCCAAGGAATCTTTGAGAGGCATCAACTAGATATGGCAATTCAGTCAACTCCCCGCACTTTAAATATGGTGGATGTGGAACCACACCCCCCCCCCTCTATGAGGTATGATGTGTTTTTCCCTAATGTGAAGATATGCGTTCTCTAATCTGTTACAGATTGCGAAGGAGTGACCTTTGGGTTCGTTAACAAAGGGGGAGAAAATAGTGCTTGTTCCAGGGGGAGATAGTGTGGAAATTTTATAAATCATGACAGATACGAGGAGAAGCTGAAATGTGGAGAAGCCAGATAGGGGGAGCAATGAGAAAGGGGGTGATTATTTAATCTGGCGATGCTATAAGTGATCGATCAAAGACTAGATATCACGATAGCTGAGGATCATGATAAAAGCAGAAGAGTGATGCAGAAGGGTAGTGTAGGAATGTGTAATGAATATTTCCAAATATTGGTATCAGTGAATTATCAACAATTGGTATCAGTATGGAAACATTTGGTAATAGTTATGTGTCATTAGAGGGTGTCAGAGTTGAAGTGATTCATTGATGAACTTTTCATTTACTCTTGTTTCTCATGCCGAGCATTGCTCATGTGGGCTTAGAGTATGTATTGAGTAAATATTTGATTGCTATCAGCATTGCAATGTGGCGAATGGTGGTTGAAGATTCAATGATGTATCTTTTTATTGAAGAGTTTTCAACAAACCCAAAGGGGGATATTGTTGGGAAAAAATCCCTCAAGGTATCATTGAAGCATTTTTGATGTGATTGTGTTTGTTGACAAAGTGGACATCTGAGTGGTGATTGTTGACAATGCAAAACAATGACATACAATTCTGTTGAAAAATAGGATTCCATGGTGGAATGTCAAGTTCAAGAGATGTTCTTGACGATCCATGTTTGATTCATGAATGTCGATGAAGAGATGGATGATCTGGAGGCGGTATAAAAAGAACAGATACAAGGTGGTACCGTTTTCCAGTGTTTGCCATATTTTTGGGCTTGAAAATCGAAAAATGCAGAAAAGTGTTTTTGGAAAAGGGACTTGCGCATTGTGGTATTGGAAGATAGGAATATTGCGCGCCATATTTTTTTGAAGATCAGATCATCAAAATATGGCAATGGTGTAAGGATCACGCAAGTATTGGGTTGGTCGTGCATGTGACTTGCACGCCGTGAAAGAGACTTCTGTACCAATTCCTTGAAATCTTGAGAATGTGAGCACCTGTGGTTTTTCAAGTTCAGAATATCAAAATATGGCAAAGGAAAGAGGTTCACGCATGTTTTGAATTGGTTCGTGAAAATGACTTCCAGGGGCAGAGACATGCACTTCGAGAGTTGCGGCCGAAGGGAGACTTGCGCGCCATCGCGCAGGGTGGTCAAATTGCCTATATATACTAGACCACCCCTCGTCATTCATTACTATAGTTGAACACTTTGAAGATTCAGAGCTCCCATCACACTGGTTTGGTTTTTGCGCAAGTGGTGGTGTGTCGCGCATGTGGGACTTGCGCGCCAGTGTAGAAAGTTGCATGCCATGTGTTAGTCGCACGCCTAAGGTGGTTTAGGCAGGGAAGGAAGTGAGTCGCGCAGGTTTGGAGTGGTAGAAACATGAGTAGCACATGTTGTTGAGGAAGACTTGTGCTCCAGTTGTGACTTGTGTGCCGATACCTGCGCGACGAGATTGACTTGCGTGCCATGTAAGGTTTATTTCCAGTAGTGATTTCCAGGTTTAGTGGAAGCTAGATGTTTTCCAGATACCTTCGGTGCAAAGAGAGATTCATCTACGGGTGAGAGTTGAACTTCAAAAGAGCATATACATAGAGAAAAAAATCCATTCATTAATGAAAATGAAGAGACCTACAGGTCTTTAAATTGTGAGTGGATCCTTTCTAGAGTAGTGAGCAAAGGAAGAGGAAGAAGGTGATCCTCTCCACCGGTAGTGATCCAGAGAGAGAAACATGGAGTGACCCTTGGGAAAGCAGTGAGCTGACCCTAACCCTTGTAAACGTAGTGATCCTGGGACAGAGTGACTATTACTGAACCATTGTATCCACATCTATTAAATAATAGTGGAATTTGGTATGACCGGCAACATGTCGGCGTATGATCCTTGGATGTAGCCCAGTGAGGGTGAACCATGTAAAAATCATTGTGTCTGCCTGCTTACTTCCCTGCATTGCATTTAAAGGTTCATTATCAAATAAAGAAGAAAATAAGTAATCATAATAAACACACAAGTGATAACAAAGTAACTCTTGTAATAAAGAGGTCAAGATCCAGTGGGGTAGGAAGAACTTTGAAAAAGAATATACATACCATGATTCACCCCCCCCCCCTCTCAGGGTATTTAGGCCCCTATGGGTCCTAACACATGGACTATTTGAACAAATAATTTAATTGGATTATAATAAAATTTGGAGTTTCCTATAACATCAAAATTTTATAATAGTTATGGATCTTAGAATAATTTTTATTATTTAATTTATTATTTTTGAATATATGGTGACTTTATTCTACATTTGATATATTATTAATGTCTTATATGTGTACTCCAAGGAATTATAACATTTTTCATTTAAAATAAATTTAATTTTACTACATTCTTTCTTTATAATGATTATGATGTTAGTATTACACTACATATGATGTTGATATTATCATGTATTACATGAAACAATATATTTTTTCTCTTACACACAAAATTGATTTCCTTCAATAGCATATTGAACACGCAAGACTATGATTTACTGAAGAAAATAATATTTTTGAAATATTATTATTTTATGAAATATGATATAACCACACTATTATGTTTAAATTAATGTATATTTTTAAATAAATCTTAAAAATTATGTGGTTATTTCACTTTTTAGTAATTTATTATTGATTAATATAAATACCAATTGAAAATAATAAAATTTCTTTTATAAAAAACTATTGTTACGATCATAAAAGAATTTCATTCGTAATAACTTATATTAATTTCAATTGGTGGATGATATTAATTAAAATTATATATTATGTAGTCTGTAATATATGTTTGAAATAAATCATATAAATTAGATAAACACTAATTAATTACCCATAAAATGAAATGTTTTTATATATGCATTTTATCATCATTTTAAGGGAGTAGCTATTTTAAAAGGAAAATTTGGAACATTAATAAATTTTATTTAAAAAATATACATTTCTAAGAAATATATTTATCATTGTTATATTAGGTCTAATTTACTGTATATTTCAGAAAAAATTTATTTTTTGATGAATATTTAAAAAATGAATTTAAATTGAAAACTACTATTTCGTCTTATATATTTTTAATGTTAAACTATATCTTTTAATTTTTTTCAAAAAATTTATTATATCAATATAACATATATTAATCCAATATATTTAATTTTGAATAGTTTTTACTTTTATTTTAGAAATAAATTCATTTCAATATTTTGAACATGTCACGAGAGTTGCTCCATCCGTCTCCCCTTTCTTGAACCCTGATTTCCGCACCCCCCCCCTTTCCCAAGATTCTGTTTTCCCATTAGGTATTATATTCGATTAATGGCCTTATGAATCATTATTTTAAAACATTTTTTTTCAATGCGGCTTCATGAATTTTTAATCTAACCCTAATTACACATTTCAAACTGAGGCGTCCATTGGTGGATTTATTCGACAGATCCATCATTAGGTTGTGCAGTTTACAGGATAGGGAAACAATGGGTTTTCATAATTCCAGACACATTTGGACTCAATTATCATCATAGAATTTTTTGGTTCAGGCTTGGTCTAGTGAACCATTCCACTACAATAGTCTTCAGTTCTATTTCATTCATTGGTTGTACGATTTACACATGCAACACAACTACTCAACATCTACTATTTAGGTTAGTTTTTGGGAAATCCCTTTAATGTTTCATAATCCAATGATTTTGAAAAAGAAAAGTAACCTTTTTGATAAAATTTTTTGTGATGTATCCAGATTTTGGGCACTCTTTCATACAGTTCATCAACGTATCTGTGTAGAAATTGATATCTCTAAAAAATATCTCAAGATTGTGTGGATTAAAGATGAGGCAGAGTTTCTCTGTAAACAACCTATAGTTTATGAGACATGGTTTTATTAATGTTATTTCTGTAGTAAATTGTGGAATGTCATTGCATCCTATTAACATGGGAGGAAGTATCTTTCAATTCAGAATGATGAAGACTCATGAGAATATGGTAAGGTGGCGGGTATGGGTGAAGGTGGCTGTAATTTTCATGATGTAGAAACACTGAAGGAAGTCGGTGTTCCTAAAACTAGTACGCGACAAGTGAGGGTGATTTCATGATCTATTCATTGTCTTATAGTAAAGGATACTTTGAGGAAAATGTTTGTTACACCAACGAACCTGAGAGTTTACAATGTGTTTTGTAAATTGATTCGTGACCTAGGGGTGAGCAATTTAGGGTCAATGGTGAAAAAAATAATACATTGGACATAGATGCTATAATTGAAGTAAAAGTGGTACACAAATACATTGAATGTTCCAAAGTAGAGGTGGGGTAAGACATGTGAATTATTTTGGACGGTGGATCAAATGGAGGCAGTCATGACTGAGTGAACGATAAAAATTAAAGGAACATGAGACTAGGTAAAGAACATCCATTTTATGATAATAGGTATACAATCAAGTGTTTGGTGAATGAATAACTATATTTGGAGAAGGTAAAAACATGGGAGGTGTATTAGTAGGGGTATGGAATTCATGAATATGATCCCATTAAGGATTCTCCTCACCATGCTTATGTGGAAGCTATTGGTGAATTCCATGACAAGAGGATCTCCAATCCATGGGGGGAATGGAGTGAAGAAGGAAATAAGAATGGTAGAAAGTAATAATCTCAGATACCACTTCCAATGGAAACTATAACCATCAATAAGTCGAAATCCAATAACTATGAAGGTGAAAACAATGATGTAGACTCTCAACTTTTGGGTTTTCAGGAAACTAATGTTCTTCCAAAACATATGCAGTGTGGCTTTGTGTTGTCAGTGCAGGATTTGAGGGATGTGATTCATAGAAATGAGATGAGAAAAAATCAAAATGATGCTCTAAAATCCAATAACATTTCATTTAAATATTTTTTTTGAATGGGATGTCGAAATTTAATAACAAAGAAGCCCCATATCTGACCTAGTGAAGAGAATACCACAGAAGGACTACTAAAATACTCCATGGAATGTTACTACAATATCCATCATGTTAAGGAAGTGTGATGTTGATGAATTCAAGTAATTCAACAATGTTAAATATCAATTAGAACATGGAACTATTTGTGAGTATGGTTTTTTGGAAAACTAGGGCAAGTTAGAGGATGTGATCGAGCAATCTGTGAAATTTATATTGAGCTCAGAAGATGTTGTTTCTAAACAGGTTTTTTCTCTCAATGCTATTGAATAAGAAGCTTATAATATTATGGGAAGTAATATAAGGATTACTGTATTTGAATAGAAATATACATGGATCAACACAAAAGACATGATACTAATTGGGTGTTTCAATGGCAGGAATATTTGTTCGGAGGAGTACATCTAGGCCTGGTATAAACTGGCCTCTCAGTTCAAATATCATTTCATGGATGAACCTGAAACCCATGTAAAGAATATTTTTTATAAATTATAAAGGGATTATACCTATATTAGGATTAATATTTCATTTAATGACTCATTTATTTCCTTTTATGTTTGAACTTAGGTTTCTCACTTTTCCCTTAAATGTGTTTGATAAAAAACATTTATTTTTGAGTTAGTTATTACATTTTTGGTATTAATTTGTAATTTTTATTCTACACTTCTATGATTTGTATTTGAAAATATTGATTCCATATTTTTATTCAGAACAATTTATCATTTTTATTTTTTTGGAATTAGTTTATATCAAAAAATTTATTGAACGTAATTTAATTTAATTACAGTGATTGAGAAAATAATTATTTATGAAAGTGATTAAAAATTGACCATAAGTGTTAAAATTACATATAAACAAGCCCAAAAACCACATTAAGGATATTTTTATAGAGTATACTCCCGTCTATATTATTGGATTTCATAATTAAGGCACAATATGTCAGGGATATATCTAAATAAGTATACCTTATTATGTAAAGAAGAATTGAACTCCTCAACCAACATAAAAATAAAGTAACCCATCCCACTTATCCACAACCCATAGAAGTTTTCCTCTTAATTAAACCTACAAAATATTATTTAAATAAATCCCATAATACTATAATCCACAAATTATTATTAATAAAAACCATGGAAGTCAATTGGTGAAAAAATATATAGACTTACTAGAAAAAGATGTAACATTCTTCATCGAGCTCTTTGGTTGTATTTTTTCACTACATCTACATGAATTATTATATTTGGATTCTATAATAACCTCAGTATCATTAATATAATAAGATGTTATTTATTGGATGTTTAATTATGACAATTACACACACATTTACAAATGATATACATAATCATCATTTTTGTGTACAAAGGACTACCACATTGTGGACTGATGGTGTCTGTTCATCCATTACCACCATTCATTATTGGGAATTTTAATGAATTTGAAGTTTTTATATGAAATATAATATATTTATCATGCCATTTTTATTTTTAAATATTTATAATACAAATACCTTTATGATTTAAATTTTTTTGGGATTACGATAACTTCTTTTGTGGATATGTGGAAAATCGTCTCCTCAATGTGATGTGATTCATTCATGCAATAGATAGAACATATTATGGATGGTTGTAATAAATAAATGTGATAAATATGAACTAAATTTGATATGTTCCTGATAATATATACATATTACTTAATTTTCAAATACATCATAGAAATGGATGTTGCATCCATGAGTATGTACAGCTAACTATCTCCATGAACAGTGCATCTTATTTCTTTTATCCAGAATAAATTCATTACTATAGACAAGAAAATAATGAATACATATAATATTAATATAGGTTTTATATTATTTATATTAATAAAACATATATATGTTACAGTATAAAAAATAACAAGTCATAACACACTTGAAGTACACTGCAATTAACCAATGAATGAATGAAAAATAATGATTGATTATCAAAGAATGGGTGATAATATGTTTATAAAGGATCATATATGATATCATAAATTTAAATATTTTTCTATAAAAATATATTAAAATGTTTTAAACCATTTTTCATTCAATTAAATACCACACAACTAAAAGGAAGTATAATGTAAGGGAATTTATATCAATTTACATTCCTTTAACACATAATTATTATAATACTCCAATTTACATTATCATCGTGTATATAAAACCCATTTTTTATTTAATATCCTCATTTACTCATTAATACTGTTAATTTATGATTCACTATGAAATATCACGTGTAAGGGGTTTTTACATGAATGTTACCATGTGGTAAACGATATTTCTTAAATATCACATTATTTTGTGATTGTTAACTTTCCATTTTAATAATATCATCATTTTGATCATTTTTATTATTTTTTGAAATTATTTTAAATATATATATTCTCATGAAATGTGTATTATTAATTTATAAATCATATAACACTTTTAAATAAGTTTCTCACTTGTATAGTTATTTGATTAATTGATGAAATATTGATAAAACTGTATCTTTTAGTCAATATGTATATTTGATGATAAGAAACATTGATCATTAGTAATATATATTTTTCTATATTAGAAGAATTAATTTTATATTCACTAAATGGGTTAGGGAACAATTAACTGAAACCCAAAGATGCATTAGTAGTCTCATGAAATTAATTATATTTCCCAAATCAGATGGGGTTTTACTCAGTATCTTTTAAACTGCCTTGAGGATAGATCTTAATGGTAATTGTAACATGATCATGAGAAACATGAAGTATAATAACATATAATTAATTTTATTGAGAACACTTTTATTTTTTTTCCTGTTGTTTTTTATTTTACATTATCTATTTCTGAATTTTAATTCTCACTTTATTGTTTTAAAGAATTGTATTTTCAGTAATCTTCCATTCCATATTGATTGTGTCTTATCTAGTTATTTAAATATATTTCTTGTTTATTTAGTAAATTTCAATATTAATTATACATTATTAAATAATGATATAATACACTATACTTAACTGTTATAGTGCATTTGATCTCATCTTTATCTTGCTTCATTTCCCTAGGTTATGAAGAAAAAATCATTGAATAAGGATTTCGAGATGATATCAATTTCATTTTATTATGAACCATTATTTATTTAATAATTACTAATTTAATGTTGGTATAATTTATTTAATTTTTTTCCCAGAGTATTAAAAGGATTGGTCATTCACGATTTTTTTCCTTGTAATCATGCCAATGTAATAATGTAAGCTGTCATATCAAGGCTTCTTGGGCCAAGGTGTTACAGGTGGTATCAACGGATGTTTAGTAGAAACCATGGAAACAAGATTAATGAATTAATATATTATATAACATTAAGCTAATATATATAATGAGGATTAATATATAATAATATATTAATGGCCTCGTATGGTATATATTTTTTAGGTCTTCCTAAAAATTAAACAATGTATGTATACTAAATTTGGATGTTGTTCTAATACATATGTACATAATGGTATGAAATATAAAATGGTGTGTTGGTCCTAACTCCAGAATACATAGAACAAAAAAATGGTCTTGACTACACTTTTGGGTTGACACTATTGGGAGAGATATATATGATAATTCACATATTCATTAAAAATCATAATAAAGTATTTTAATGTAAATAACTTCACAAAAAAACTATGATTATGATTAGGATGGTAGATAAACCTGAATTATTCAGTTAATATTATATACAGAAATTGTTTTTTGATTATATATTATGTATAACAATGATATGATTTAATCCGAAATAATTGGTTCGTTATAAATGGTGACTATAAGGATGAATTTTATCAATAATCCTCAAAAATGTAGAGTGATACCTACTGAGGAATCATGTATAATTAGTATTGGAAGTACGAATGTTATAGATAAACATAGAAAATATAATTTTATTATATATAAAAAATATTATTTAATGGAGGAACTCATTCCATCGAGAGAGTTTCTGATGCTAGATTGATTTTTAGAACATAGGCCCCAGTCAGTTAGTCGGAATATTGATCCAATGGAAGTTCAGTATTAGATTATGTGTTTGGAAAAGATATTTATAGCACAGGGATGTGGAAAAATGAATGTTTTAACATACATAATATTGTTTCAATAGAGATTATTATCTATGGTGTTCTTTGATATAAAATACTATGGAGAAAGAGGAGACAAACCTAATGGATTGAAATTACTTAAAAGACAAATTTCTGGAAAATAAATATATTTAAGAAACAATTGAGATGATGATAGTGTTCTATATTTTATATAAAAATGAGGAAGATTTTTTTTTATGACTAAATTATTACAAGGATAGAAAGGTATGCTTTGGATTTCATAAACAACGATGAGTTCAAGATTGATAACTTCATTGATGTTATTATTACATAAATCATATTATCAATGTCTCAAAACATTTATATATATTATGAGATTGTTAAATTTTCTTCCATGATATAGAAATAATTCTTTAAATCTTATAGCTTTAAAAAGAACTAAGATAAGAAAAGGATAGAAGATAAAATAACTGATAAAGGGAAGAAGAAAAAAATGATTTTCTAACATATGGTTAATATGGAAAGAATCGCCTTTGGAATTTCTTGAATGATTTTATAATATGTAATATGGGTGGAAAAATGGTCACCTAAAAATTAATTAAAATGGTTGAATGAAAATAATGATATTCTGTTTTATAACTTAATGGAATTTGGGAACTATGGAAATAAATTACCCAAACATCCTAGAAATAATCATCATAATAAGAAATTAAATAAATTTTTTGTCATATGTTATTTACAAAACCAACGTGTAATAGATAATGTGATTCTATATTTGGATCAAAGAAATTTGTTGTTATAGTATTTTAGTGAAGTTTTTCTCTTCATCTGATTTTTTTTATATTTAAATTATTTTACTGTAGTAACATTTGATTAAGAATTTGAGGGCATATGTTGAATCTTATCTTGAATGGTTATACATTATCAAGATGTTTTTTGGAAAACACATGTTTCAAGGAATGATATCCCTTAATATGATCTTGATTTCAAGACAATGATTTTTTATAAAATAGATGGTTTATATTGATAATGAAAATTCAATACTATTATATATCTTGGAAAAAATTCTAATGTTTTGGATCATATTTCATTTATGGGTCATATGGTTTACCATTTATGAAATGGTTATATTGAAATTTCGAAGAGTTTTTTTGAGATTGAAGTATTACATCATCCTATGATAAAACAGGATCTAAGAGTTGATGAAGCAATAGTTCAAGTCACAATAAACGGATACTATTTTGCTTATTAAAAAAAGGTACCAAGAAATGATATTTCCTTACATTACTATAGGTTCAATGATTTCCTAAACTATAGAAAAAGGTTATTAAAACAAAATTTTTTCCAATTATGATAATTTTAAGGATATATATTCCCTTTGTTCACAACTCATGTTTATGTGGTCATGTTTAAAAACATTCTCATGAACATTTTCTCATTGAATATCCATTATATCCTGATAGTTATATTTCTCTTCCATGTATAGGGTTTCACTAATGATCCACAATTTGAAATACTAATTTTGAGGAATATAAATTTAATATTATGATATAAAAAATGATGATTTTATTATTTGGTATATGAAAAAATTGATCAGGTTTATTCTACACAAAATACCGAGCTCCATCAATAGCGTGTATGACATGAAAGACAAAATTTTAACGAAAAAAAATTATTAAAAAATTATTATTTAATAAAATATTATATTACATAGACATTAAATTGGTGGTTATGAATATCAGTAACTAACATAAAAAATATAGGGTTGAATTCATTTCATACATATTAACATTAAATGATTATAAAAATCGATTTAATATAATGGAAAAGTTTTTATTAAAAAATTATGCTTCAAACAAATTTTTTTCTTAATATGTTATTTTAATTAATATTAGTTAATGATATTAACAAATTATATATATTTCATATTCAATAAATCATTTTTATTTATTTTTATAATAAATATTATAGACATAATATAAGAATAAACATAAGTTTACACATTAAAGGACCATTTTTATACAGTCAGTCATGCCACCTTTTAATGGAACTCTTATTTTTGAACTAAATTTTAAAAATTTCCTAAATTTTTTATAAAAATATAAATTCAATTTTTAAAATTGGAGTTTAAAATTTATATTTGGTTGAATTTTCGGGATTTTTTTGAAATACTTCATTTTTTGATGAATAGTGAAAAATAGTGAATTCATATTTATGATATATTTATTTTCTTAAATATTTATAAGGATAAAAAATATTTCTTATTTTATTAAACTATATGAGGAAAAATAATATATCAATTAACCCAATTTATTTCATTTCTATCAATTTGAATGAGATATTGGATATGAAAACAATTCATACATTTGAACATTTTTACTTTAAAACCCTCCTTGCTCATTTTGTACGTGTGATTGATTTTAAATTAATTTATTCTATTTTTTTATAGGAATTTCACAATATGGAATAAAAAAAATTTGTAATTAAAATTTATAATTTATCATATATAAAAAAAATAAAAAATAATAAAATAGAAATTTATTTAAATTAACTAATAGGATAAAGAAAATAATTAACATAATAATGGACTAAACCATAATCATAATGGATAAAATGAAAAAACATCTTGTAAAAACCCCATTTTTTGAAATAATTATACCATATCCTTATTTTTATAATTTAGTTTCATAATTTGTAGCATTTCATGTAATAGAGGCATCCCAATATTGTTTACATTTTTAAATTTACTATAATGTCAATCCTCCTCCACTATAAAACGACACCCAACCCTGGAACATATTCACACATACCAGGACCATTCACTCATTTATCCCATTTAAAATACTCTTTAAAAATTCCATGCCACTCCCTATAATCCTCACATTTTCCATTAATAATATTGACAAAGTGCTTTGGTGATGATCAAAGTTAGTTACCCGAAGAAGTGGAATCATTCCTCCATGAGTTATTTGGGTTATTTATACTCCTCATACATTAATATTATATCATTCTTATATAATTTTTTAATTATCAACAATATACTTATTTTATGTTATTTAAATGTAAATAATTACACTCATATACACTTCCGTCAAATGGGATACGCAATCATCATTCATGTGAATGGCGGACTAGTACCACGTGAACTGATGCAATTAATTTTTTCACTACCACAATTCATGGATTTTAATAATGATAAATTTATAGTTTTTATATGAAATAGATGATATTTATAATTTTTTTATTCTTAATTAATTTTTATTTAACAAATATCATTATTCTTTTCTTTTTCTAGGAATATAATAACATTGTTTGTTGATATGTTCACTACCACCTCTTCAAAATGATTTGATTCCTCCACTCAATACATGGAATATATTAAGCACTTTGTTAACATAAAAAATGTGTAATATATGAAATAAATATGATAATTTAATGATAATATATGTTGATCCCTCTAGATGATTTTTGAATTCTTCCTATGATTGCTATTTTAATAATCACAAATCATCGATTACTTAATCCAGTTGGATTTCTCATATACATAATCACAATCTCATAGTGAATCTGTTTATATTGGTTGGATCATGATTTTATCTCTTTGTTATTGATTTTCAAGTATTCTGGAAGTCTTCTGGATCAAACAGACACTTTGTTTTCTGTTAAGTGAACGGTCGCACTGATCCATATCAAAAGACAATGGTCGGACCGATCCATATAAAAATACAACTAACACACCGATGTTGTTCAAGTCTCACCGATGCTGATCATCTGAGTCATCGAAGATGTCACAACGATGCTGATCATATGATTCATCGATCATGTCCCACCGATGCTGATCATCTGAGTCACCGAAGATGTCACACCGATGCTGATCAAATGTTTCACCGATCACGTCACACCAATGCTGATCATCTGAGTCACCGAATATGTCTCACTGATGCTGATCAAATGAGTCACCTATCATGTCTCACCGATGATGATCAAATGAGTCACTAATCATGACACACTGATGCTGATCAAATGAGTCATCGATCATGACACACCAATGCTGATCATCTGAGTCACGAAAGATGTCTCACCGATGCTGATCAAATGAGTCACTGATCATGGCACACCGATGCTGATCAAATGAGTCACTGATCATGACACACTAATGATGATCAAATGAGTCACTGATCATGACACACCGATACTGATCATCTAAGTCACTAAAGATGTCTCACTGATACTGATCAAATGAGTCACCGATCATGACACACAGATGTCTAGCCACTGATGATGATGCGGATGACCAACTGATCACTTGACTCACCGATAGTCATAAACAGCTGTTTGAATTTCATTATCATTATTTAATCTAACTAACGGTCATATTATGAATATTTTAATGCTCTGTCATTTATTTAATTAAGGTTGTTGGATGTGAGGGAACCGAACCTCATACCTGCAAAAAGAAATCATTTCCTTTACTGGAGCTCGTGCTATAAATACATGAAGTCCCTGTTAATGCAGAGATACCCATGTGACAATGATGACACACATATGAGTGAAAAGAGTAGAGGATGAGATAGTTGCAGAAGATAGAGAACCTCATACACACTCATGCTTACTCAAGAAGAGTTCTATACATTCACGAGGACATTAAAGAACTTCATCGACTACATTTCTCACTATCTCTGAACCTGGATGCCAAGCAGACGACACTCTGTTTTTCAGACAAAAACAAGAGGAGGACTCAGAATCATTTCTGATCAAACTCAAGGAGTCCAAAGCTTCACAACAATCAGTAGATCCATTTCTAAACTCTACATCTCTGCTCTGTGATTCATTATTTTACATTTCGAGCAGTGTGTCTTATCTTCTGTATTCAACACACACACTGTCTCATGTACTTTAGCTGGAGGATCTGTAAATCCTCAGCAAACTCATTACATCATTCATTTCCCATAGTAATAATGGTAGAGGTCGTGTGTGACCTAGATAGCTGGTTGTTGTTGTTTTGTTTTCCCATGAATAACAGTGGTAGAGGTCTTGGACCTGGACAATTATAAACTATTGTCAACCCCGATCTAGGGTGTGGATCAATTTTATATAATGTGTTGAGAGGACTAAGTCTCGGCTTGAGACTGAACCTCTTGGTTATATCTGATGTGCTACATCTTTCAAAGATATTCATTTTTATTCTGCTACTAATTACTTTAAAACCAAAACTATTTTAAAGTCACTTTGATAATTAAACTCGCAAGTGTTTATATTAGTTGTGAATCAGTAAGTTAGTTTCAGAAGTTAATCAACTCATCTGTTGTGATTAACTGGGAAATAATCAATCCCTTGAGAACCCAACAGAACCATTACTTTGATATAAATTCAGCACAGTTTAATTCAGTATTTTATTTGGGGTTTTTAAGACAAAGTTTTTAAAACAGAAATTTTAATTGGAACTCAATTCACACCCCTCTTGAGTATCCACTCCGACCAACAATTGGTTTCAGAGGTTGTTTAAATATTTTCTAAAGTACTATGTTATTCAACTGTGATTTTAGTTGTATTTTAAAGTACTTAAAATTTTTGTTATTTATAAATTTTTATCTCTTTAAAATCATTTCTTTAAGAAAGCTATCATGGATAATAGACGTGAATGTGTTTCTACCAATAGACCACCATTTTTCAATGTAACTAACTATGCTCAGTGGAAAATAAAGATAAAAATTCATTTAGAAATCATGGGTTTTGATATTTGGACTGCTAAAGAATCAGAATATAAAATTCCTACTACTGTTATAACAACTTGGAATAAAGCTACTAAGGCTTCCTACAATAATAATTGCAAAGCTATGAATGCCTTGTACTGTGATTTAGGATATGAGGAATTTAATAGAATATATTCCTGTAAAACTGATTATGAAATTTGGGATACCATAGCTGTTTCTCATGAAGGAACAGCTAATGTTAAGGAAATGAGACTGAATACTTATACTATTAAGTATGATAATTTTAAGATGAAGCCTGATGAACCCATTTCTGACATGTATCTCAGGTTTAATGAAATTTACAACACAATGACTTCTTTGGGAAAGTATGTTCCATCAAAGGAACAAATTATGAGAATTCTGAGATGTCTACCTGAAAGATGGAGAGGAACTTCTGTCTCAATTAGAGAATCATGTGATATTGGTGAACTGCAAGTCAAGGAACTAATTGGAAAGTTGATGATGTATGAAGAGGAAATCAAGGTTAGCAAAGAAGAAGATGATGAACCTAGATGGAAGCCAGTTGCTTTCAAGACTTCAACTTCAAAGAACGAGGATAAGGAAAAGATTCAAGCTATAAATGATAGTTCAAGCTGTGAAGAAAGTGAAAGTGATTCTGATAGTGATTTTGAGATGGCTTACATTGCAAGAAGGTTTAAAAAGTTTTATAGGAAGAAGAAGTTTTTCAGAAAATCAAATTATAAAGTTAAGTATGATAACAAGGGACATTGGAAAAAGGATTGGATGAAATCTGACAAATCAGATGAAGTTGTCTGCTATGAGTGCAATAGAAAGGGACACATAAAAGCAGACTGTCCAAAGTTTAAATACAAGAACAGGTATGAATACAAGGAAAATAAGTTTAAGAAATCCATGAAGGCTACTTGGAGTGCCTCTGAGGATAGCTCCACTAAATCTGAAGTTTCTGAAACTGAACACAGAAATAAGGTGAACATGTGTTTTATGACAAACACCTCTGAGGTAGCATCTGAAACTCTTACTTTAAATTCATATTATTCTAAAGATGATTCTGACTCAGAAAACATGTCAAAATCTGAAATATTTGAATACTGTGATATGTTAGAAGAATCATGTAATGAGCTGAAAGACAACTTCAAAGGTTTAAAGAGATAGTTTCCTTTAACTGTTAAACATAAATTTGATCTTGATAATTGAATGGAAAATAATGCTCAGTTGCTTAAAGAAAACACTGAACTGAAATTATCTAATGAGAAACTCAAGAAAGACATAGAGAAATTTACCAATGGAAATAATACTCTTACATAGATGCTAAGTAAAAAAATAGCACCTAGATACACTACTGGTGTAGGATACCAACCTGGAAAAAGGAAAATCACCAAAACTAAATTCATTCCTAAATCTGGACAAAATGTATCTAGTTCTGAAACTTCATATGCTTTAACTAGTTATATTAATAGTTATGGATCTAATATGGTTTATCTTTCAAAATCATTTAACTCTCGAAATCTTATGAGACCCATTAGACAAATATGGGTACCTAATGTTTTATTGGCTAACCTGTCTAGACCCAAGAAGATCTGGGTACCAAAATAATTTCTTATCTAAATCTGTTTTGTAGGGAACCTGCTTAAAGAGCACCTATAGAGAGCCTTGGTATTTGGACAGTGGATGTTCATGACATATATCAAGAGACTTCTCATGCTTTAAAATCTTAGTCAAAGTTTATGGAGGGGTTGTCACATTTGGTGATAACTCTAAAGGGAAAATCATCGACTTAGGCCAGATTGGTAATGCTAACTCAGTATTAATTTCTAAGGTTTTATTTTTTGATGGACATAAATACAATTTGTTATGTATTTCTCTGTTATTTGATGATGGTTTTTATGTTAAATTTGAAAATGATTCTTGCAATGTTATTAATTGTAAAAATTATTTAGTGTTTTCTGCTTTATGAAATGAAAATGTTTATTTTGTTGATTTAAATTCTTTAGTTAAGAATAATATTACTTGTTTAAATGCTTTTCATAAAGAGTCTTGGCTTTGGCACAGATGATTAGGAAACTGCAATGTGTATTCACTTAGAAAACTTTCTAGGATGAATGTAGTTAGAGACTTACCCAGACTATAATTTCCAGCACACAAATTTTGTAGTCCCTATCAAAAGGGAATGCAACATAAAGTTTCTTTTAAATCAAAGAAAGAAGTTTCAACTTTTCAACCTATCAAGTTGGTTCACATGGATTTATTTGGACCATATAGAGTTTCTAGTTTAAATGGGAAGCACTATGTCTATGTTCTTGTAGATGACATTTCTAGATATACTAGGGTATATTTTCTAGATCACAAAAGTGAATATTGTGCTTGCATTGTAAAATATTCCAAGTCTTTAGAAAACCTTAGTGGTCTCAAAATTAAAACCCTGAGAAGTGATCTTGGCTGTGAGTTTGAAAATCATGAGTTTGAATCTTACTGCTCACACAGTGGCTATAGTCACAATTTCTCTGCCCCTAGGACACCCCAACAGAATGGTGTAGTAGAAAGGAGGAATAGAACCCTGCAATAAATTTATAGGACTATGCATAATGAGTATGACCTACCTGTTTATTTTTGGGCTGAAGCTGTCAATACAGCTTGTTATGTTATTAATAGAGTCTTGATCAGACCTGTTCTTAAGAGGACCCCGTATGAGTTGTGGAACCATAGGAAACATAAGGTTAACTACTTCGGAGTTTTTGCTTGCAAGGTCTTTATTCTTAATACTAAATACAATCGTGACAAATTTGCATCCAAGAGTGATGAAGTAATTTTCCTAGGATACTCTACTTATGGAAAAGCCTATAGCCTTTTCAATAAAATAACCAAATGTGTGGAGGAATCTGTTCACATCAAATTTGATGAAACTGATCCACATGAACCTAAGACCTCTCATGAAAATCATTAAGATGATCTATCTGCTTTGAAACTTAATGATAAGGATAGTGGACCTGTAGTAAAAACATCCAGTTCTAGAAATATCACAGAACCTACTTCTGTTGATTCCCAACCTATATATGAACCTGAAATCTCTAGTCATAAATTTTCTAGACCAACTTGGACTCTAAAGAACCATACTTTAGATGCTGTTGTAGGTAATTTAGATAGAGGAACACAGACTAGAGCTTCTCTAAGAAAGCAGGTTGAACATCAAACTTTTCTTTCACAGTTAGAACCTAAAAATAGCAATGATGCTATCAATGATGAATTTTGGGTAATGGCTATGAAATAAGAACTAAATCAATTTGAAAGAAACAAAGTCTAGAAATTAGTAGAAAGACCTAAGGACACTATAACCATAGGCACAAAATGGGTGTTTAGAAACAAAGTAGATGAATATGGAAACATCATTAGAAACAAAGCTAGGATAGTTGCACAAGGTTACAATCAAGAAGAAGGAATTTACTATGAGGAAACCTTTGAACATGTAGCTAGATTAGAGGCTATTAGGGTCTTACTTTCCTATGCATCACATCTGAATTTCAAGTTATATCAAATGGATGTGAAAAGTGATTTTTTAAATAGTATTATTGTTGAAGATGTTTTTGTAGAACAACCACCTGGTTTCACAAATCCTCATTTTCAAAGTCATGTTTTTAAAATTTCTAAATCTTTATATGGTTTAAAACAAGATCCAAGAGCTTGGTATAAAAGACTTTCAAAATTTCTTATTTCAAAAGGATTTACAAAAGGAATAGCTGACCCCATTCTTTTTATAAAAAGGATTTGAAAAGATGTGTTAATAGTAAAAATCTACGTTGATGATATTATTTTTGGATCATCTAAAAATTCTTTATGTACTGATTTTTCAAAGGTTATGAAAAATGAGTTTGAAATGAGCTTAATGGGAGAGCTTAAGTATTTTCTTGGATTTCAAATCATTCAAAATAAAGATGGTATTATTCTAAAATAAAGTAAATATACTATGGATTTATTAAAACGTTTTGGTTGTCATAGTATTAAGGAAAATGATATACCTATGAGTACTACCTGTAAATTGGATGTTGATGAAACTGGGAAACCAGTTGATCAAACCTATTAAAGAGGTATGATTGGGAGTTTACTTTATCTTACTTCTAGTCGACCGAATATTATGTTTAGTGTGTGTATTTTTTCTTGATTTCAATCTAATCCTATAGAATCACACTTAATGGTTGTTAATAGGATTTTTAAATATCTTAAGTATACTGTGAATTTAAGTTTGTTTTATCCAAAAAGACAATCATTTGACCTAACTAGTTATTCAGATGCTGACTTTGCTGGATGTATGTTAGATAGGAAAATCACATCTGGAACATTTCATTTACTTGGAAAGTCCCTAGTATCATGGTGTAGTAAGAAACAGAACTCAGTTGCATTGTCTACTGCTGAAGCAGAACATATTGCTACTGGTAGTTGTTGTGCACATATTCTGTGGATGAAACACACTTTATATGACTATGGATTTGATTTTAAACATGTTTCAATTAACTGTGACAACACTAGTGTGATCAACATATCTAAGAACCAAGTGTATCACTCTAGGACTAATCACATTGATGTAAGACATCACTTTCTAAGAGATCATTATCAGAAAGGTTATATTTATCTAGAATTTATTAGTTCTAAACATCAATTAGATGATATTTTTACAAATCCATTATGTTCTGAAAGAATGAATTTTATTAAACAAGAATTGTGTATGAATGATCTGTGAAACCAATCTGTGAAACTGATCTGTGAAACTGATCTGTGAAATGGATCTGAGAAACGGATCAGTGAAACCAATCTGTGAAACTGATCTGTGAAACTGATCTGTGAAACCGATCTGTGAAACAGATCTGTGAAATTCATCTGTGCAACCGATCTGTGAAACTGATCTTTGAAACTGGTCTGTGAAACAGATCTGGGAAACTGATCTGGGAAACTGATCTGTGAAACTGATCTGTGAAACTATCTGTGAAACCGATCTGTGAAACTGATCTGTGAAACTGATCTGTCAAACCGATCTTTCTTTCTATTACTTTTTATTATGTTGTAATTAATTAATTAATTTTATCTTTATTATGGGAACCCTAAATGATGAATTAAATTATATGCGGCTATTAATATTCCCCAAACTGTCGACCATTCATTTCCTACCAAGCCATATATCCTCTCTTCTCCTCTACATCGAACCTTCGCACTCCTGCTTTCTGCAGAATCTGGAAATGGATAAGAAAAAGAGACCATGAAAAGGATCAGAAAGTCATGTACCTTCAAAGCAGGCTCAAGGAGAGTCAAGTAGTACCACTCAAAGATCAGTAAATCCAAACCTGGAAACTCGGATTGTTGCTGTAGAAAAGGACGTCAGTTCCGCCTGGCTTTTGACAAGTACGTCGCTGTTGTTACAAGTTTTAGAATCGCAAGGATGGAAAGCATGGTTCTCAGATAACACTCGTGTATACTACCCAAAGCTAGTGCATGAGTTTTATATAAATCTGCAAGTTACTTTAGATGGTGTAGAGGCTTCCAGAATGTCTTCTGTAGTGAAAGGAATGAAAATATCTTTTTCGTCTAAGCATTGGGCTGAATGTTTAGATGTACCCCATGAGGGTCAGTATGAGGATTATGCTATAAATATTCCTCCAACCACTGAATACTTCTCTTATGAGTTAACTTTAGAGATTTTGACTGGAAACATAGAGTCAAGGAGAATCACAGCCTCAGAGATGGATGGTGAATGTAGACTTCTCTTTAAGTTTATTCAGCACCAAATTTTCCCCATGAAAGGAGATTTTGCTGCTGTAAAATACCAGGATGTTTTTCTATTGTTTCTGCTAAAGACCCATGAGAAGATCAATTTGTGTAGATATCTAATGGTGCACATATCTGGAATGGTGAAACCTTCTAAGAAAGCCACTGCCCTTTTCTATTCCAAAATGATCTCTGCAATGTTAAAGAATCTGGAATGTGATGATGAAGTTGATGAGATAGCTGAATCTGATAGTGCTTTTTGTGTTAACAAAGTAATTTGTAAAAGGATGAAAATAAACTGGAACCCATGTTATAAATGCTGGGTTGCTTATGAGGACAAGTTGTATGAGTCCTACAATCCCACTGATCATGGAAAGAGGTTGAAGGGTTTAAGGGACCCTGGATTGAAATCAGATGAGGAGCCAATTTAATCTGATGATGAGGAATAAGTAGATGTTGAAAGGAATAAGGACACTGAAGAGTCTGGTAAACAAGGTATGGAAGAAGCTGAAATGGAAGAAGGAAGTATGTCACCTCCTGATGATAGGAGTGATCCTGATACTGCGAGCCCTAAGAGAAGAGTGGACTTTGGATCTTCCAGTCCACCTTTACCCTTACGTGAATCAGAACCAGTTCTTGGTGATGAAAAGCTAGTGACACTGAAGTTTCTGACAGTAAAGTTTATGTGAAGAATGGAAATGGGAATGATGATGATGATTATTATTATTATAATGATGATGATGGTGATAACCGACCAGTGGATGGTCTTGTTGTACCTCCAACAAAAACACATCAAACTGTACCAGAAACAAATACCAATGGCTAGAGAGAATCTCTAGAAATCAGTGGAAAAGCAAGTTATGATAAACCGAAATATACTCTATGTGCTACTGTCTGGGATGATTACCCTGGTTTTGCTGTTTTGGGTTTAGAGTATTCTGAAGAAGAGGAGGAAGAATCAGAATCTGCTGCGGGTGTGAAAGAAATCCAACCAGTTGAGGCAAGGTCTGCTCATGTTGTTGATGCTGTAGAAGCTCATCTACCTAGTTCTACTGTCTCTCAGTATGATTTTGATAAGTTCAAAATTGAGTTCCTTACTGTTTTGAGAGATACAGTCAGAGAAGAAATTTCAAATGCTATTAGACCAGACCTGGCCAATACTAGTGAGTTTATTGGCAGGCACATAGCCTCACTAAATCAGATTCTATAGTATCTACAATCTGACATAGTTTCTTTATCAAACAAATTTAGATCAACCATCTCTGGTATGACGGAAGTGTTGAGGAATCTGATTGAACATCTTAAGAAGTCTGATCTGAGAAAGTTGAAAGCTGAGATAACTCAGATAGTTGCTCAAGACAGTACAACCAAAGTAACCAAGATCACTACTCGTGAGCTCGAGGCTCTAAGGCAGATTGTGCCTGATGAATTGGCCGCCATTAGACAAGTTCTTGATTTGGACTCGTTGAGGAAGATGAAGGATCATAGTGATCACATTCTTAATATGGTAACAGTATATTCAAAAGATGCCACTAAAGCTCAGAGAGAGATAAAGGATAAGTTTGATTATTACTTTTCAAATATTTATACAAAGCATGAGATGACCGCGAATTTCAAAGTGTTGGCTGATAATCTGAAACTACCTCCAGTCACTCAAGATTTCAAGACTCAAGTTCGTCAGTTGTAAGATTTTACTCCTACCTTGGAACGGTTCATAGAGAATAAGGATGATTTTGAGAAGGCTATGCAGTATGGTGCAGAAGTTATTCAGAATTTCATAAATCTTTTGAAGCCTTATCTGAATGCACATGCCACCGCCATTGTGCTTCCTGTTTCTGAACCTCTCAGTGCCTCTAATGTTGATCCCAATCAGATCTCTATTGCTCAAGCTCTATCTCAACTCCGACCAGTTCCTCAGCAATATTCTCAACCAGCTGCTACTACTTCACAGCAAATCCACGTGGCATCTACTCCTACACCTTCCCGAGTCATCTTACCACCATTTCAAATTCACCCAGTTCAACCTGCCTCCAAGCCCTCCAACTTTCCAACCATTGATCTTTCTGACAAAGGAAAATCCCCGTTACATCCCCAGAAATAGCTGAGTCTTGTTGCTGATAGGGTGACCAGTGTTCTGTTTGTACTTTGATGTACTTTTCAACACTTATTTTCTCTCCCTATATTCTCTATGATTCCTTATTTTAATATCTTCTTTATATTATTTCCCTCCTTTTTGATTATCCCAAAGGGGGAGATTTATATCTATGGGGGAGAAACATACTATGGCAAGGGGAGGAATGTTTACATAAATATCCAATGGCATAAATTCAAGGGACGATTTATATCTCATTGTGTTTTTATTCTTATTAAGCCTTGTCACTGTTATTGATGATATATTATTTTTATTTATGGCTATGATTTGTGATTATCAAAAAGGGGGAGATTGTTGAGCCCTCTAGAAGATTGTTGAATTATTCCGATGATTGCTGTTTTAATAATCACAAATCATCAATTACTTAATCCGGTTGAATTTATCATATACATAATCACAATCTCTTAGTGAATCTGCTTATATTAGTTGGATCATGTTTTTAACACTTTGTTATTGATTTTTAAGTATTCTAGAATACTTCTGGATCAAACAGACACATTGTGTTTTGTTAAGTGAACGGTCGCACCGATCCATATCAAAAGTCAACGGTCGCACCGATCCATATCAAAAGACAACTGACACACCGATGCTGTTCAAGTCTCACCGATGCTGATCATCTGAGTCACCGATGATGTCACACCGATGCTGATCAAATGAGTCACCTATCTTGTCACACCGATGCGGATCATCTGAGTCACCGAAGATGTCACACTGATGCTGATCAAATGAGTCACTGATCATGTCACAACGATGCGGATCATCTGAGTCACCGAAGATGTCTCACAGATGCTGATCAAATGAGTCACCAATCATGTCTCACCGATGCTGATCAAATGAGTCACCAATCATGACACACCGATGCTGATCAAATGAGTCACCGATCATGACACACTGATGCTGATAAAATTAGTCACTGATCATGACACATAGATACTGATCATCTGAGTCACTGAAGATGTCTCACCAATGCTGATCAAATGAGTCACCGATCATGACACACCGATGATGATCATCTGAGTCACCAAAGATGTCTCACTAATGCTGATCAAATGAGTCACCGATCATGACACACCGATGTCTAGCCACCGATGCCGATGCTGATGACCTACCGATCACTTGACTAATCGATAGTCATAAACAGCTGTTTTAATTTTATTATCTTTATTTAATCTAACCAGCGGTCATATTAGGAATATTTTAATGCTTTGTCATTTATTTAATGATGGTTTTTGGATGTCAGGAAACCGTTCCTTGTACTTGCAAAAAGAAATCATTTCATTTGCTGGAGCTCGTGTTATAAATACAAGAAGCCCCTATTAATGAAAAGATACCCATGTGACAACGGTGAGACACATATGAGTGAAAAGATTGGTGGATGAGATAGTTTCAGAAGACACAAAAGCTCATACACACTCAAGCTTACTCAAGAAGAGTTCTGTACATTCACGAGGAAATTAAAGAACTTCATCGACTATATTTCTCACTATCTCTGAACCTGGATGCCATGCAGACGACACTCTGTTTTTCAGACAATAACCAGAAGAGGACTCAAAATCATTTCTGATCAAACTCAAGGAGTCCAAAGCTTCACTACAATCACTAGAGCCATTTCTAAACTCTACATCTCTGCTCTGTGATTCATTATTTTTCAATTCGAGCAATGTGTGTTATCTCCTATATTCAACACACACATTGTCTCATGTACTTTAGCTGGTGGATCTGTAAATCCTCAGAAAACTCTTTACATCTTTCATTTCCCACAGTAATAGTGGTAGAGGTCATGTGTGACCTGGACAGCTAGTTGTTGTTGTTTTGTTCTCCCACGAATAACAATGGCAGAGGTCTTGGACCTAGACAGTTATAAACTGTTGTGAACCCCGATCCAGGGTGTGGATCAATTTAATATAAAGTGTTGAGAGGACTAAGTCTCGGCTTGAGACTGAATCTCTTGGATATATCTGTTTTGCTACATCTTTCAATGTTATTCCTTTTTATTCTGCTGCTAATTACTTTAAAACCAAAACTGTTTTAAAGTCACTTTGATAATTAATCTCGCAAGTGTTAATATTATTTGTGAATCAGTAAGTTAGATTAAAAAGATTATCAACTCATCTGTTGTGATTAACTGGGAAATAATCAATCCCTTGAGAATCCAATAGAACCTTTACTTTGATATAAATTCACTACAGTTTAATTCAGTATTTTATTTGAGGTTTTTAAGACAAAATTTTTAAAACAAAAATTTTAATTTGAACTCAATTCACCCCCTCTTGAGTATCCACTCCGACCAACAATATAAATGAACATATCATTTATTTCTAAAATATGACAAACAAATCGAAGTGGTGATCATGCGTATGGATAACATACAGTCTCTATGAACTGTGCATTTCATTTCCTACCTCCAAAAATCAAAGATTACAAAAATACATATATACTGGATATATATAATATTTAAATCATGTTATAAAATATTGATATTATGAAATTAAGTTGTTTGTAAGTGGAAAAAAAATAAAATGTGAAAAAATACATGACAAACTAGGAGATTAATACCAAAAATGATCAAAAATAATGAATGATTATTAACAAATGGTTAAAAAAATTATAAAAATATCGTATATAATATATAAATTCTAATATGGTTCTATAAAACAATATTTACATGTATTAATGCACTATACATGAGGTTTAATTCCACTAAACTAAATAGAATAAAAAGATAGGATATCTCACAAAAATTTAAATTCAATTGTGACCTATTTATAATTATAAATCAATTCACATTAATATGGTGTATATATTTCCCCATTATCATATAAGATAAATTTTCCACCATAATTCCCAGTATTTTATATTTCAAATTGAACTATCTAATCCAAGAGGTATTGAATTGAACATTTCCAACTCTTAAAGGATATCTTTTCAATATCACATTTATTTGTGATTGTCAGATTTCTATTGAAATAAACACATATTTATGATCATTTTTATTATAAATAACAATAAACAAAAATATATATATATTATTTATTCATTTAATATTTTTGTTCATAGATATTATACCATTTTTAGATATGGTGTTCACATTGACAATTAATTGATTAATTAAGGAAATTTTGATATATTTATATCTTTTACCCAATAAAAAAATTCAATGAGAAGGAATGTTTTTTATTAAATAAATTTATTATTAGATATATGATAAATGATTTTTAAATTCACTAAAAAGATTTTTTAAATTCGTTTTAAATCCCCTTGATGTATAAGTAATCTCATGAGATGAAATATGATGGTCAAATAAGATGAATTTTTACCATGTATGTAATTAACTATATTGAGGATAAATCTCGATGGGAAAGGAATAAAAATCTTTCAAAAATGATTTCAAATAATTATTAATTCCATTTCTTTATAATTCAGTTATTATTATTATCATTGATATTTTTTAAATTAAAATTTCGTTATAAAAATTTTCATTTACAGTTTAGTTATTTCATTCAATGTGTGTTATATTATTTACATTTAAATATTTATTATTATTTATAGGTTTATATAGATGGAATGTCAGTTTTTTTACTACCATACCATAATTATTTTTAATTATCAATTCATTATATATTTTTTAATAAATAACCTTCATTGTTCATTTGATCTCACACTTTTCTTTTCATTTCCTTCCCTCGGTTATAAACAATAAATATTTAGAAAATCATACAATGATGTTGGTTGTTTCGTTTTATTATGAATCAAGAATTATTTTTTAATCGTAATGTAGTTTGAGTATCATGTATTTAATACTTTTTTCAGAATGTGCTAATTTAACCATCCCTTCATTACATGATTTCTTGTAATCATTCAAATGTAATCATGTATGGATTCAGTTCATGCTTCTAGGTCCAGTGAATTTCCAAATGTATGTAATATTCTAGCTATTAATTTGGAGCGAATCAATAAAGAGAAATGATTTATTAAATCAATATAATTTTCCAAATCAATATGTATTTATTCAATAGTGTATAGAAAATGTTCACAGAATTTTTAGTATAGACTCATTATTTTTTAAAAATATAGTTTATTAAAAAATTGTTTTTCTCCACTTTTTAAGTAATTATTATAATCTCTAAAATTAGCAGAAAAATTGTTTTGAAAAATTAAATTTTTTTAATTTTTCATGATAATATCATCTAAAATTTAATTTTTGAGAATTCTCATGATATGTTGATTTTTCAATGAATAGTGACAAATACTTGTTTTTCTTGAAAACTGCATTTTATTTTAAATCATTTGAAGTTAAATGTAATGTAATTTATATATTTAAATTTTAATTATTTAATTCCGAAATAAAGCAAACCAATTACTGTTCTGAAGTGGATTATATACCATAATTTAGTATAAAAAACAATTCATTTTTAAAAATGAATAATTATGAAAAACTAGTTTTCATTTCATTTTCTAGTATTATATTAAATAATATTCTGTAAAATCCTTGAATTGATGTTTTACTAATGGTATATATTTTTGAAACCTGTTTTTTCACATTTAGTTAGTATATCCTGTTTTTTTTGTCAATATGAATATTAATTTTGGGAAAATTTATTAACTCTATTAAGTGTAAAAAAAGATACTATTGGTTTAAAATAAATCATAAAGACCTAATGTTTAATCATATTTCTTATAGGGAGAATTTAATTATACCATTAATATCTAATGATTGAAATATTTTTTTTAACAGTCACACTTCCATTAAAATAACATATATATTATTTTAATCACAAAATTTCCCAAAATGTCACTTTTTTGTCTTATATATCTATTATTTTTTTCAAATGGAGATAAAATATGAAATTTGTTAATATATATTTTCAATTTTTACATAATAAATTTATTTTACCAATAAAAAATCGTCAGGGATTTTTGGGCTACATTGACGCGATTATGATGTATATAAAATTTTATTTAAAAATTAGTGAATGAAATCACATTAATGTGTTAAATAATATAACATTTTTAATATATATATTTATCATGAAGATATGATCTACTAAAAATATTATTATGAATGATACTTGATTTTTCATTATCATCGTATTTTTTTTCAACATCCCGGGATGATGTATTTACTTTTATTAATTACACAATGTTGATGAAATGATAATTCAATTGATGAAAAAAATGAAAAAAAATGACATAAATAAGTACAAATATAATTTATTAATTTATTCCAAGAATTTTACAGATGCTTATAAAACATTTGGATTGTATAGATTATTTAGATAAAATATATCTTATTTACATGATCTTCTTTCATTCAAAGAAATGATTGCATAAAAAATTGAAAATAATGATATTTTAGGAATATTATATTTTATTAAATTATTGAAAAATAATAAAAAAAATATAAAACATGGAAATTGGTGATGATATCTGGTAGAAAATAACATCAATTGGCTATTTATGGCCTAATTATCAATTAATATTTATAATTAACACTCATTTATTGTTGAAAAGGATTTTACCATAGATATAATTAAAATAGGAAAACAATGGGTTGATCACATTTTTGATTTGTAAATTAAAAAAAACATGGATAAAATATATTGTTTAATGATATTACAATATTATTTTATATTATATTCCAAACCCGGGCCAGTATGTGGTACTTGGATAGAGAATAAAATTATTATAATTAATTCTTACAAGAACTTTAAAAAATGCCCCTCGCCTCCATTATAATAAGACCCCACCTATATAACTAATTTACACCACATTGAGTGTCGTATTATGATTGTAACCTGAAAATATGTCTTTTAAACATTCCAATCCACATAATATAGGTTTGGTGTTCTGAAAAGGCCATCCATATATCCATATAGAGGCGATCCAAAGGAGGCATTTCTACTAAGAGGTTATTAGTCTGATTGGTCACATTCTCTTTCTACTTTTCATTAAATCCTAAATATATATATGATGCTTATACTAAAATAATAAATTTAGTATCCTGAATATTATTAAATGAAAATATTATTAGGAATAAACCATTATATCCTCTTTTTTCCATTAAATAATATGTAAAAGTATCCCTTGTGCGTACATATGTCTTACCATTTCCAAAAAGAGATACAATTAATTTTTCATCACAGTATATCATGGATGGGTTAAATGGTTTTTAGGAATATATATGAAATATATGATTTATTAATTATATTATGAATTTTCATTATTATTTACATTTATTTATTTCTATAAATTGAATAGTGAAATCATTGTTCATTCTGACATAACACCTACCATCTTTATGAACTATGTAATTCATTTTTCTATTTCTACATGGAACAAATAATTACTAAAATGCATATATTTATTATCCATTATGTTTATCAAATGATTACAATTATAAAAATTATGAGATCAAGATTTATGAATAAGGAAAAAGACTTATGAACTGAAACATTTTTGAAAAATGATTCCATTATCACATTGAATAGTAATTTTAGTAACATATTTTTAATAAATGGATAATAATATGTAATAAATAAATAATATATGGTATTATATAATTATGGTTATTTAATAAATTTATATAATATTAATATATATTATCCAATAATTTTTAATGTTCGCGAATTAAGGCAATATTTGAGTAAAATTTTTTTTTCCAAATATCTGCATTATTTTGGTTTGTTTCTATTTAAGTATCCATTGTGAAATATTTTAATTCCTTTTCAATGTTTTCAAAAAAATAAAACAGGATTTTATTATTAATTTTGTGAAGTTTTACATTCATTTAAATCCATTTTTTACTTTTTTAGAATTAGATTGTAAATAATATGTTTATTCTTTTATAAATAATTCCCTTTCAGATTTTTCAATGATATAATTTATGAAAATTATGTTCACATACATATAAATTATTATAGAAGTTTTCTTAAATTCATGAAACATTAATATTTTGGGCAATTAATTACAATTTTATAGGGTTATTTTCAATGAAATAATTTAATTTTAATTGCTAGGATTATTAATCGAATTTATGATTTCAAAAATAAGAAGTATATTTTCATCAATTATTATTTCAAGTATTCATATAAAAACTGTTTTTCGTATAATATAGAATTATTTTATGCCACTTATTCAATAACGATGTTCTGGTTCAAGGATAATATTCGTATGCCTTATATGGTTAGTTCATGTTTATAATGGAATGATATTTTGGTAACCTATCTCTTTTCCATAGGAAATTGTATAATAAAATGTTTAGGAAACATATTTTTTCATGGGTTACTATATGATATATTATTCATTTTATTTTGGTACACATCTCTATGTTTTCTATTATGTGATATGTGGGACCTAAATCTCCCTCTAATTATATAGATAATGATTTATTTCTCATGTGATAGATAGAAGTAGAACCTAGATTAAACTCAATGCAATGTGGGACACTGTACACCAAGATAGTCTTTGGATTAAACCATGACTACAACGATCATTTGGGGAGTGAACACATTCAAATATAAAATGCATTGAAATTATGCATGACTATAATAAAATGATTTTATAGGCTTATGTGTTTTCTATATTTCCAAGCATTTTTATAATAATTTCATTTCTCAGGGATCATGATCAATTATGATTTTTGTCTCACAAACATCAATGATTTATTCCATGAATCCAAATAATAATATATGTTATAAAGGTTTTTTTTATTGTTTTACCTTTATTTTTATAGATGTTTATGCTCATGTTTTCCTTTTTATCTCCTTTTTTAAATCTTACTAAGCATTTGAGATGAACCTTGTCTTACGTTTCATTTCACAGGATATATAGAATTGTATTTGGTATGATTTTTCAAAAAGGTATCTATAAATTAATTAATATGTTGAATATGATGTAGAAGATTTATTAACTTATTTCTTATCTTTACATGTTTCCTATGGTAATATACCATTATGATCCTCAAGATTTTTTTATGTAATCTAATGAACATTCATATAAAAATATGTATTGTCTATGTATGATTTGTTTGGAATGTTATTACTGGAATACATGGATGTGTTTTGTTACCCATTTAAAACTAGGATGAGAAATATTCATGGATAATTACAAGTATATGATAAAATCAGACCATTCTGAAAAGGATCATGAATTTCCAAGGGTAAACCAATTTTGTAATAAAGGGTGGTTTCATGATTTAGGAATCATATAAATTTTTTTTCTTGATTGTGTGGTTTTCCCCTATTATTATTTTTTTCCTAAATTTTTTTAGATTTTAGAAAAATCATGAACATGAATGAATCATTTTAATGATTAATGTTGTGGAAAATGAAAATATTTTCCACCAGCGAAACAAAATGTTTTGGGTTATTGAATATTGAATCGTGTTGTTATTCTCACACAACATCATCCAACTATAAATCAATGCGGAGTGTCCAAATCATAATATAAGAGAACAATGTACATTTATATTTTTTAGGATGTAAAACCCACCATTTTTTTGGATATTCTAATCAACTAGTGTCATATAAAGAGATCAAAAAAATTGACAATATATTCCATGTCCTTCAATGGTTTGGAAATTAAAAATATTTCCATGTTTTTTAATATTTAGATGTAGAAACAAATTAATTGTTTAATTTTACCTTTAGTTTTAGGTAGGAAGAAGAAATGGTCTCCATAGAATGGTTAGAGTCCAATAACATATCTTTCAATAATTACATTCCTTGTTTTCTTTATATGAATAATGATATGTAGATACTTGAGATAAAAAAATAATTATGAATCTATTGGTATCTATAAAATATATTTTAAAAGACATTCAAGTCGCACTTCTGGTATTATCTTCCAACCGAAAGATATGTTTGAATGACTCATCTATTTCATAAAACCTTTTCTCTAAATGGAATAATCCATAAAATAAATTTATATGAATAAATAATTAATTCTATATGATCTTAAGTTGGGGATGGTTATTGGAGTTATCCATCAATCTAATTGTAATGAAATTAAAAAAATGGAACTCGATGGTATTTCTAGAAACCATGGAGAGATGAATATGTGTTTTAAAATATGTTCTATGTGTGGGAAGATACAGGAGGGAAATATTTTTAATGGGATTATTAAATGAGTCATACTTTCAAATGTAGGTCATTTGGAAAACAAATTCAAAAGTGATGGGAAGTTGTTATCTCATTATCTGAATAATGGAATGAAAACACATACTTCATCCCAACACATTAATATATAATTTATAAGGAAAATTTTAGTTATTCTAATTAGTTCCCAAATCAAATGGATAATGATACTGACTTACATCTGCAACCTCTTAATTTTTAAGGAAAAAAGAAAATATCATGAGATCATTATCGCTGATTTGGAGTGTAACAATGATGCTATAAAATGTACACATACCATCAACTATAAAATATAAAATGTATTATTTTATTATATATCCACCCAATCTTTTACTTATACATAATTTTCTAATGTTATTACCATATCACCTAAACAATTACTTATTGTGTTGGCTATGAATACAATTAAGGAAACAATGGATGCATATCAAGTCAATAATTATTCTCTAGTTAATGTTTCTGAGATTTTTATTCCTATAAAGACTAAGATCCTTCCTTTTATTTAAATTATATGACATTCTTGGCATGGATTTTCCTTCTATATATACAGATCATATTAATTTACAAGAAAATGATGACCCATTTCATATTCCGAATAAACCTTTGATAACCCATCAATGCATGGATATGTATGAACATACAATTCAAAATACATCCATATAAATGGTATTAATTACAATAAATGCGGGTTATTTATCTCTGATAGTGGGATTGGAATTCACAATTACAGATCCACCTATTGTATGATGTTTTTGAATGTATTTCCTTAATAGTTTTCGTGTCACCACCAAATCATGGATTTGAGCATTAAATACAATTCAGAACCATTGTTATTTCTATTTCTAAGACTCCATATATAATGGATCAAACTGATCTGTAGGATCTAATTAATTTACTATAGGAATATAATGTTAATGGATTCATATTCCCTCGAGAACCACCTTTGAGTGAACACTTTATTTTTTTATAATGAAATATCGACCAATACAAATCTTAATTGACTATGAAGAACATAACAAGGTCAATTTCAGGAAAAAGTATCATATACCATGTATTTATGACTTCTTTGATCGTCCATATGGAGCATAATACATTAACAAGGCTAGTATTAATTAATAATATCATCAATCAGGTGTTAAGATGGAATATATACACACTATGGAATTGCAAACAAGGTATGGACATTATAAATTATTATTTATGCCACTTCGTCTTTCTAATTCCCCCTATATCTTCATGGATTTAATGAATATAGTATTTTTAGAATATATTGATTAGTTTTAGTAGTCTTTATATAAGATATTTTTTTATATTCAATTGGTATGGAAAAACATGATTATCGCATGAGGATTGTAGTAAAGACCTTAATAATGGATAATCTATATGAAAAATTGATAATGTTTAAATTTTGGTGTTAGAAAATTTTATATTTGTTCATATTATATATATAGATGAAAAATATATGGATCTAGAAAAGATGTATGTTGTTGAATTTTTCCCTAGCCCAAAAATGATGACTAAGATCTGATGATTTCCTGGTTTCGAAGGATATTATCAGTGCTTCGTAAAGAATATCACTAGAACATAATATCCCACCACCATGTTAACATGAAATGGATTCAAGAAACAATGGATGAATGAATGGGATGAAAATTTTAGGGAACTAAGCGAAATGATAGTGAGTTTCCCTATTCACTCGTTAAACTATAGTAGTTAAGGTTATGTAATTATTAGTGACACATATTATGAAAATTTCATATTCTCTATCATGAAAGATTTTGTGGTATTAGATTATGCCTCAGGATAACCGATTTTTCCCTAAAAAATCACCCAACTCTTGAATTGAAGTTTGACATAGAAATAATTGAATTAAAGACATGGAGACCTAGAATTTATAGAGAAATGTGTGATATATATACTGGTCAAAGAATTGTAATATATAAATATTCTCCATGAAGATGTTTAACATGCCCCAATTATTATGGTTGGGGTTGATTTTTGATAATGACTACCCAATAAATTACCACATTTGAATGGTGAAGAAGGTGGGTGGTTCTTTTAGCCAAAAGGATCTTGTTCTCATATCATGGATAATGACAAAAAAGACATTGTATTTCATAATTTTAACATAATGGATATGGAAAACATGATATACGTGGATAAATATGATCTCTATCAAATAAATGTTCAAAAATTTATAAAAATTAAAATTAAGGAGGCCCAAAATGAATATTTAATGTGAAAAAAAGTTGAAACATGATTCCAATTTCAACATTGATTGTTATTGAATTATTTTTTCAAAGAACAATGTTTGGGTCCTTATCATACCTTATTTAAAGTAGTTTTAGATGTGTCTATTATTTTATCATTCTTTATTAATACTAAAAGAAAAAACAGGAACAAATTCTTAACATAGTATTTCATGTTGGATGACATGAAAAGAGATACTAAAAATTATTTTTCTCGATTCTTGATATTATAGAATGTTTTGGATGGTATAAATAATTATAAGGGGTTGATAGAACCATTATACATACTAGAATGGAAATATGAAAATCTCACACCATTGATTTTTTCATCGAATCCAATGAAAATTCTAAGGGAATAATGATATATAAATAATAGCCAATCCCCTAATGAATTTTTCAAACATCATTATAATCAGTTATTATTTATCTCTTGATCAAATTTCATGAATTTATATTTATGAATTGTTAACATTGATTGGTGTTACAATTTCAATTTTATCTAATCAGGATCAAAGGCCTCCCTCGATGTTCTCAAAATGTTTTTAGTTAGATTGGATATAGAGATATGTTTCAGCGCTCTTTATCATCTGTAGATCAATGGTCAGTCTAAATGAAAAAAACTCAAGAAAATTCTTGAGAAATTATTATATACATTTCATAGGTGTTTGGTAACAACATCACCCATTGGTTGAATTTTCATTCAACAAAATATTTGACGACTGTATTATGATGGATCCTTAAAATCCCCTCAATGTTATGAAGAGATTAATTCCTTCATAATAGAATGAATATTGGGAAATTAATATATTTGGACATAATATAGAAGAGGGAATGGCATATAAAATTAGATATATTCAATAACACATAAGATAACATAAGAATCTATAAAATGGTATGTTGTAAATTGTTATAATGATCTAAATGTTGAAGTGGCTGACAAGGAATATTCATAAATATATTCATGGTAGAGAGTGATGAGATTTTGATAAAGGGTGAAGCTAATACCTAAGTACTTTTTTTCCTTTGGAATTCCATGATTATTTTTGGATGATAGTTTATTAATAGAAGATTCTATCAAATCTCTCTCATGTTCATGATTTTTTCCATGTATCTATCTAGATGATGTATATAATTAATCCTTAACTTTTACAAAACAAATAGGTTATATCTTTGGAGAACGATATTTCATACGAAGAAAAACTGATAATTTTTTTGAATTATGGAGATAATGTTCTATGACACAAACCAATAGGCTGGTGAATGTTTAATGGAAAAAACACCAATATGAGGAAGCTAATTGGGAACCTGAGGATGTGATGAGGTGGTGGCACCCTCATCTTTTTGTATCCAGGTTACAATTTTCAACGGTATAATTAATATTAATGGGGTTTTAATATAAAACCCGAATTTTTTTAATAAATATTTCTATTTAAATAATTTTAATTCTTCAGTACCATGTGTTGCATGAAATAGTGACATTAGGCAAAATATTAAATATAAATTAAAATATTATAATTCCATTAAATCCTAGATAATAAATTAGAAAGAATGTATATTAATAAATTATTTATGAAATAAATATAGTGGTATAAATCTATAGGAATTTATGTGTTAGTGCCTACAAAATGGTAACATAATTATTATTAAAGTCACATTATTCATAAAAAATACATTTTCATCAAATATGAGTTTTTCTACATTTTAGAAGATTTTAATAATATTTTCATATGTTCTATAAAATTTATTATAAAATATTAATTTCATTTTATTGAATTTATCTTCTCAATATTATATTATGTAGATATTTTTTAATTATAATAAAATGATGATTTTTTCAAATGCTGCAAAATAATACTAGTTTCTTTAACTACATTTTTGTTTAAAGAGTTTATATTTAAAATAAAATTATATATTATTTAACAAATATTAATATTTAATTTTTATATAAAATAATAAATGTGGGTTAAAATATGTGATAACACCATACGTTTTATGGTTTAATGGACACTCTTCTCTAAATTGGTCGCATTAATTTTTGGTTAATATGAATTGTAACTGTGATAAAATTTATTAACTAGGTATTAGTTAAAATGGATTAATATGTGTTAATATATACGATAAGGCCATTCTTTTTAATACTTCGTGTTTTTGAATGTACTTAATTCAACCCTTAGTAGAAAAGGTATAACATTTTATTGTTTAATGGACACACTTCCATAAAACTGCCTTATATTTTATTTAAATCAATAAATGTAACAAAATGTCACTTTCTATAACGTATATATTTATTATGTATCCACATGGATAAAAAATAGGTAATTAAAAATATGTCTTAATTATTAATAAAGTACACTTATTTCAATGATTTAAATTAATTCATTACTTTTGGGTAACCTTTGATGATATTATGAGGTTTATAATATTTATTTAATAAAAATTCAATGATAACACATTCATGTTTTTAATACCGCATAAAATTTTTTATAGTGATATAAAGATGAAATTTTTGACTATAAATATGTTTCCAAAAACTAAAATACATAAGCCTCATGATATTTTATTTTGAAATTTTACTAAGAAATTATATACATCGACTGACTAAATACCACAAAACAAGGTTTCCATACTGCCACCCTTTAAAAGCACTAAAAAAGCACTAATAAAGGGTTATTTTAATGGCACTAAAAATCATTGTTAAAAGGACACCTTTATCAGTCTTATTTTTAGTAGCATTTATATGGAGCTTTATTAGTGGTTTTTTCGTAGCGCTGATAAAGAGTATATTTCAAAAAATAAAATCATAAAAAATAGTTTATTCATATATAAATATATACGTATATTTATATTAATATAAATATAATATATATTTTCTAATTATGTTTTAGATAAGTATAAATTATATTTTTTCCCTTTATTATATAAGATATGCAGTGAAAACGACTTACAAAATATATTATAAAATTATAAAATAATAATTTAATAATTATCATAGACTAATAATATATAATCCTTATCTAAATAGGAAAACTAATATCCATTTTATTTAAAATAAAAATATATGAATATTAATATACCTATATAATGTGTTTGTCTTTATCTATATATTTATATATAAATATGTGTGCATGTGTCTGTATTGACAAACTGATATATATTATCTATATATTCTAAACATATGTATACACATATTAATATATAATATATGTACATATATAAAAAAATTTATAATTAGACATACAGAAACACATAATATATATATATATATACATGTTTGTGTTTGTTGTATAGGTGCATTTATTAATTTATAAACACACACAATATTACTTATATTATAAATGTAGTTAAATTTGATCTTATAAATGTATATTAATATAGGAAAAAATATATGGAAAAAATTAAATATTTATAAATTTATAGATATAATTATATATTAATATCTGAATAAATAATTTGATATATTAATAAATGGAGAGAAAAGCAATATGGTTGAGTGGTATAGGTTTGGGCGCGTAGTCTAGAGGTCACGGTTTCAAAACTAGGGGGTAGGGTGTGCAGGCAGGTGAACGTGGAACTAAGCACTGTAAAAGGGTTGGTGGGGTGGGGGCTATGGTGTGCGGGCTGGGGGGCTATTGAAGAGGGGGTTCAAGGGATGTTGAATCCCCTCCCCAATTAGTATAATTATTTTTATATCTTTTTATGGTTTTCAAACTTTTATCATCGCTTTTAAAAAAGTGATGTTAAATGTGGGCTTTCATCGGTGCTAAAAAAAGTGCTGACGAAGGACCCATTTATCAATGTTTTTATGTGCTAATAAAAACCCCTTTTATCAGCACTTTTTTTAGTGTTGATAAAAGGGGTATTTATCGATGATTTGTGGTGCACTGATAAAAGGGAACCACTTTTATTGGCTCCTTGATTAATAGAGCTTTTTTTAGTGCTATAAATGGACATTTCTAGCGATTTTAAAGGCCATATTTCTAGTAGTGATTAGAGAATGATTATACAATAATTATTCAATTAATTAAAAAATTCAAATAAATATTATTAAAAAATATATATATATTATTTAATTAATAATGGTGTTCTATGAATTTACTATATGTTTATGAAACAATAGCGGTATATTAGAATTTTTTTTCAAATATCTAATTTACTTTATTTTCATTATGTCAATGTAATGTTGTGTGTCAAAATAGAAACAAATATTATTTTATTAATATAATATTTTAAAAAATTATTTATAAATCATAATTAATAGTTAATAAGGACTAAGTTGGTGAGATATGGTCTCCAATATCATAAAATGGTCATTTATGGTCTAATATACAATTTATAATTAATTATTATATCCTTTTAATATTACAAAATTTTCTGAAGTTGTCAAAATTAAAATTGGTTGACTAAGAGTTAATGAAAATGATATGGTTTAAAACAATAATAAAAATTTCAAAAATATATATTTCGATGATTTTCAATCTTATCTTGTATTATCATCGAATTGAATTACATTTGTTGGGGTTTTTATATAAAATTAAATTATTATAATTTAATAGTTTTATAAATTCCCAAAGATCCCCTCTCCTTCAGTATATAAGAAAACATCCTCCCTCACTTATTTTTCTCACATTAAGACTAATATATCATCCCTCCCATTATATTTTCTATTTTCAATATCAATATACAGAATTTATAGGTTTTATTCTTCTCAAAATTCTTGCCTTCGTTCTCTTTAGGTTGGATCCAAAGGAGGCATTTCAATGAAGAGGTAATATTTCTAACATCTCACTTTATTTTTGTATACTTTATTTCCTCCTACAAATATAAGATTTTATCAGAAAATAATAAATTCACTATCCTCAATATGATTAATTTTTATTGTGATTTAGAAAACACTAGTATACATAATCTTTTCTATTAAACTAGAAGTGAAATTATTGGGCATGCATACACACGACTTACCTTCTCCATTTAGAAGTACAATTAATTTTTCATCACCATCATTTATGATATTTATTTGAATGGTTTTAATGAATATATATGATATATTTGATATAATAATTATTTTTTAATATGAATTATTATTTAACTTTTTTCATTCCTTAAATGAAAAGATGAAAACAGTATCCATGCGTATATACGACCAATCTTGTCCACGAATTGTGTGCTTTATATTTATATGTATAAATTCTATGAATTATTATAAATAATTAAATAATTGTAATATATTATTTTTATACAATTATTAAGATTATATAAATTATGATACTAATATCAATGTACAACGATGAAGACATCAGAACCAAAAAAGATTGGAAAAAGAATCAATCATCACCAAGAGTAGGGATTTTGATAACAAATTATAAATATAGGGAGATAAGATGTTATAAAAAAATAATACATCATATGAAAAAATTATGGATATGAATTAAATTTAAAATAAATCCATACATATTACAATGGATGTTTGAACATTAACAATGAAATGACTGAACTTAGGTAACGATTTATTCCACAATATCAACATTCATCAGGATTGTTTATAATTATTTATCTAATGGGGAAAATATCTCTTACGTGTCCATGCTTTCTATGACAGTTTTCTAAAATGGTTGTTAAATTATCAAATGATTTTTACAACTATTTTTATCCATTTTATAATTTATAAAAATTTGAATGAAAAGAATAATTCAGTCATTTTATAAACAATGTTGTTTGATACATTTCATAAAAAAAATTATAGAAGGAATGGTTTTTTACTTATACAGCATGAGAAGGCTTTCTAACTATATTTATTCATAATGTTTATCAGATATTCTTTACATTTTTATAATGATATTTGAAAATAACGTATTTCCATTTATCATTTTATGAATTTCAAAATAATATAATAAAATAAAACATTGAAATGAAATTTTCCACAAGAATTACATCTAGTAATCTTGAAAAAAAAATTTATGTAAAGACCCGCAAATTTCAAGGAAATTTTTTTCTTAATTTTCTTTGGAATTTTACAAGAGCGCAGCTTCAGACGGCACCTGATTCCGAGGCCCGGTGTGCCCGGAATCAATTTCCGAAGTTTGGCTCGGGTACGTTCAGTGAACGGACGAGCGGGTTTTTCTATCTTTTGAACCGGTGCCCGGAATCGAATTCTGAGGGCACCGATGAAATCGCAGCGCCGGTATTTGCTTAGAAACGCCTCTTCCGGAGTTGCGTTTTCTCAGACGTGGTTTTTAAATTTTACGGCTTTAAGTCAGAAATAAAATAAAGTTTGTGCGACAACTTTATTTTATTTCACTTAAGCTGCTTGGAAGCCACTTGAAGCCACTTAAAGGCGGCTTGAACTGAGTTGAACTGGATAGGATGCTATCCAGAAATATCCTACCCCTTGGTAGGATATTTGTGAGGCAGGGCCCGCACGAGCCCCGCCGTTTCTTTCGCTAAGTAACGCACCCGCGAAAACCCGTCAAAGTAACTGAAAAGTCAACCGACGCGTTTTCTTTAATTCTTAACAGACCATTTAATTGGGCTGTTTCTTTCGTGAATTAAACGGACTGTTTCTTCGTGAATTAAATGGGTCGTTTCTTTCGAATTGATGGATCGTTTCGTAACCAGTTTCGTGTTGGCATGTTTATAAAATAAGACCAACCTAAAAATCCTTGGAAAGGATTTGAAAGAATCTTCGTTCCTTCATCTCCCCGCGAAGAACGCGAAAACGCGAAGAACGCGAAGAACGCGAAGAACGCGAAGAACGCCGGAACCGGAATCCGACGACGCACGATCCGCGACGTCAACAGCTTTTCCGCGACCTTCTTCTTCTTCTTCGGTGCCTCTTCTTCCGCGGCGAACCTGCGATCGGCGGTTAAAGGTGAGAATCGAATATTTTTATTTCTCTTTTTTTTAAATTTCAATAACAACGGATTTAATTAATTAAATCCGTTTGTTCTTGATCCGGAGATTGGCGACGCGACGCCGGATACCGCGACGACGCGACGATCTCCTTCCTCCGCGACGAGCGATTCCGCGACGACCCCTCGTCCGACGACGACGACAAGGTAAGGGTTGATTGGATTATTTTATTTCTTTTCCCGTGTTTATTCTTTTCAAATAAAGAACCCGATCGGAACAATTTTAATCTATTTAAAATTGTTGATTTGGTTAATCCTTTTCCCTCCCGGTGACGTTTATGGCTAACGCGGAGGGTGCGGGTCTAACGAACAAGATCCGGCAACCCTCCGCCGATCTATTTTGTTGTGCGGATATGGCGGATGACGACGAACCGCGCGGCAGGGGCGATCCGTTGATCCCGCAGTGAAGGTCGGCATCCGGGAGGGGCAACGGCGCAGACGGGAGGCAAATCGGGCCACCGGAGCATCTCCGGCGGCCCGCGGAAGGCGGCGGCGGGGCGGGTCGCCGGCGCGGCGGCGCCGGCGACCGGAGGCGGCGGCGCCCGGCGCGCCGCCGTGGAGGAAGTCCGCCGCGGCTGAAGCCGCTGCGGCAACGGCGGCCGGTTCCGCGGCCGCGCGGAACCGGGAACGGACGCGGCGGCCCGGCCGCGTCCGCGTGACAGGCGGCCCCCCGCGGGGCCGCGGTTCCCTCAAGCCGCGGGTTCAACCCGCGGCGGCGGCGGCTCCCTCGGCCGCTCGGCCGAGGCCGAGCCGGCCGGTCCTGTCGGCCGGGCCGCGCCCAGGCCGGACCGGACCCGGCCGAGCCGGTTCGGGCCGGGTCGGGCCGACCCGGTTCGGCCGACCCCAGGGGGGGTTCGGGCCGGGTCGCCCCGGGCCCAGTACCCCCGTTTCGGGCCCTCTACGGTCTTTCGCCCATATCTTGGGCCTGGGACCTCCGATTGACGAACCATCAGCGGCTACGCGATCCTTGGATCGAGACGGTCGTTTCGGTATATTATACTCAAGGTTTCGGAAGACTTTGGGTTCGGCCGGGTTGGTTCGTACACAAAACCAACCGGGCCCTCGGAGCGGAAACGCTCATAACTTGAGCTACGGACGTCCGATCGACGTACCGTCAGCTGTGGTAGTTTCCTCTAAGTGAGACGGAACTTTTGGCATGCTCCGCCCGAGGATCGGATACAGGCGGAGTACGGTCGGGTTGGTTTTGCCCTAAAAACCAACCGGGCCCCTGGGACGAAAATGCCAATAACTCTCAGACCGGGCTTCCGATTGACGCGCCGTCTGTCGCGTTGAGATCCTGTTGTCGATACAGAACTTTTGGATACATCAACTTCGGACTACGTGTCAGTTGATGTATCAGCCTCTCGGCTCGTGGAGCGGACCCTCCTAAACGAGCTCGCTTTGTGCGGGAACCCTAGCGCTGGCTGTGACTTCGACGACAGAGCAGAGATCCTTCGTGGACTGCGACGACGACAGAGCAGAGATCCTCCGTGGACTGCGACGACGGCAGAGCAGAGATCCTTCGTGGACTGCGGCGACGACTGTGCAGAGATCCTCAGTGGACTGCGTCGACTACTGCACTCAGCGATCCTACGTGGATCAGTGCTACAGGTTCTGTGTGAGCCCGATCCTATGTGGGTCCTTACTACCGGTTCTGTGTGAGCCACTGCCTACAGGTTCTGTGTGAGCCCGATCCTGTGTGGGTCTTCTGCGGGGGTTAGTACCTATCGATCCTTCGTGGGTCCGACGACTTAGACGGATCAGTGATCGTCTTTGACGTCATCTGAAAAAGTATACCTGGTTGAGCTGAATCTTATGTTACTCTCCTTTGTGGATTGTGTTGAACTATCCTATGTGGATTTACTGTTTACTCTCCTTGTGGATTTGAGTCTTGCTTTCCTTTGTGGATTGAGTTGTTCTTGAGCTCGTGAGCAGAGCTAGAAGGGGGGACTTAGGTATATGTATGGGCATATACCTAAGTCAAGTCAGATGTTACTTCGTGATTGCATCTTTCTTTTGTGCTATATCCTTTGTGGATTTCGGGAGACCTTCGGGGGTCTCGGGGTCCTTACTGAGTATCTTGTACTCACCCCTGCACGGGCTATGCCCGCACCTTGTTGTGTTGGTTGCAGACGATGGACAGTGCTGATCACGGTTGGGCGTGGAGCAGGACGGTACCTGGAGGTGGACCACTGGGCGGGACGTGCTCGGAGCGGACGTGGGACCCGAGGAGCCTGGAGGCTATCTGTACCCACCCTTCAGGTGGGATTGCCAGTGGACGACACGAGGCCGCCGTCTTTTCTTCAGTTGCTGTACTTTTCAGTTGTACTTTACAGTTGGGCTTCTATTTCCGGCCCCTTTACTTTTCTGCACTTTACTTTCCTCTTGCTGACTCTGTGTGGTTGTTACTTATAAAGGCAATGCCTTCCCTGTTTACTAGGATTTTACGCCTTGGTGCTAGTCGCCAGCCCCTGGCCTATGGAAGGCGGGCTTGGGGTAGTCACGGCACGGGCCCCGAGGACGGGTCGTGACAAATTGGTATCAGAGGTGGTCGGTTCTACCGCGGACTCTGATCGTCCTTTCTTTCTATGTGAAGCAATAGTGTTTAGTGTATTGAGTGTGGTTATCAGTTCAGGGAGCCCAGTGTTGGTGCGGCGGCCGACGTATCCGTACACCAGGACCCTGACTCCTGATTTCCGACTTAATGCATGAAAACATTGATTGCGTGTGTGTTTCAAGTTTTTCTTTGTGATTACTTGTGTCAGCTCACCGGGTATACTGATCTGCTTTATGAAAGTCTCAAGTTTTCCTTGCGATTACTTGTGCCAGCTCACCAGGTATACTGTTCTGACTGTGGTGCTCTTGTTCTCCTTTTCAGGATGGCCCCGCGACGACAGCCAGCTAGGGTTCCGAGTGTAGGGCGCGACGGCAGCCCACCGAGCGACGAGGCCTCGGTGCAGGGCCCTTTGCCAGCAGTGGCACCGGCGGTAGCCTTACCCGCCGAGCCACCGATGCTTCCAGTACCAGACGCTGACGATGCACGTCGCCTCAGGGCACTGCATGAGTTTCAGAGCCAGCGACCGCCCAGGTTTCGCGGTGAGGCGGACCCCCAGGCCACCGAGGACTGGCTAGAGGCGGTGGTACGGATCTTCAGGCTAGTGAGGACACCAGCGGACCTCATGGTGATTCTCGCAGCGAGCCTCCTGCAGGCGGCGGCAGGACGATGGTGGAGCCTGATGCTCCAGGTTCACGATGAGGCATCCTTGCTCTGGGCGGACTTCGAGAGCCTCTTCCGCTCTGAGTTCGTCCCGGCCACCCTCCGAGCGGTGCGCATCCAGGAGCTTCTCCAGCTGCGCCAGGGCAGCATGACGGTCGCTCAGTACGCGGCGAGGTTCATGGACCTATCTCGCTACTCGACCGACATGGTACGGGACCCCTTCTTCCGGGCCCGGACCTTCGAGCAGGGCTTGCGACAGGAGATTCGGGCGTCGCTGATCTCCCTCAGCATTCCGACCCAGGCGGGAGTGCTGGAGCGAGCCCTCCTGATTGAGAGCTTCCTGGCAGAGCCTTCTTCAGCGGCGAGACCTAGCGCAGGGCGGCAGGTAGCTGAGTCATCGGCAGCTGGTAGCCGACGGATGACTCACGGGTCCAGGCAGACCAGACCCCCACGCAGACGGCCTCAGGACACCGGCTCAGCAGTACGAGGCACACAGCGGAGTGCCAGCCTTTCGAGAGGCAGGCTGTGCTACTCTTGCGGTGGGCAGGGTCACATGGCTCGTGACTGCCCGACTCGCCGATCAGAGGAGCAGCAGACGGTGGAGGGGCCACCCAGGCAGAGGAAGAGGGTCGACCGTGGCGGTCCGCAGGGAGGAGGCGGACGAGGCAGAGGGGCTGGCTGAGCAGCGGGTGGTGGGCGACGCTTCCAGGCTCTACCCCCACCGCCACCAGGAGGGCCACCTCGACCACATGGAGCTGGCGGGCAGGGACAGGCCCAGCTCCAGGCAGTGGAGGCCTACGACCCCGACATGCCAGAGATGATTCGAGGTACGATCTGTGTCTATTCCACCCTTGCTACAGTACTTATAGACACAGGAGCGAGTCACTCTTTCATAGCCTCTGCCCTTGTTCGGAGCTCGGAGATTCCGACTGAGCCGTTGGCTCGATCCTTACGGCTAGAGACTCCTACGGGAGCAGACTCGACGATTAAGCACTGGTGCCGGAAGTGTGAGCTTACTCTAGGAGGCGAGAGCTTCGGCTGGGATCTCCTTGTAGCGGCGTCGAGGCCTTACGACGTCATCTTGGGCATGGATTGGCTATCCACGGTTCATGCCCAGATCGACTGTTTTAGGCGCAAGGTGCGATGTGTTCGTACCGACGGGGGCAGGTTTACCTTCACCGGCGAGAAGGGAACCTTTGCAGCACAGGATGGACTTCCGCGGAGGAGAGTGCAGCCCATCTCTCATCAGTTGGCTAGCCTCATCCTAGGAGCAGTGGACGTGCGGAGTCCGGCTTTTCCTGTAGTGGTGGACCAGTACGTGGACGTCTTTCCCGACGACGTTCCAGGGCTGCCTCCTCGTAGAGAGGTAGACTTTTACATCGACTTTTACCCCGGGACAGCCCCGATATCTACTCCAGCATATTGGATGGCCCCCGCCGAGCTTCGAGAGCTGCGGGTACAGTTGGAGGACTTGCAGAGCAAGGGGTTTATCCGACCCGGTGTTTCACCCTGGGCTTCCCCGATTTTGTTCGCCAAGAAGGCGGACGGGAGCTTGCTACTATGTGTCGACTATCGTCGCCTGAACCAGGTGACAGTGAGGAACAAGTATCCGCTGCCACGGATTGATGACCTCTTCGATCAGCTCAAGGGAGCGCGGTGGTTCTCAAAGATAGACCTCCGGTCAGGCTATCATCAGCTCAGAGTTCGAGACGAGGACGTGCAGAAGACGGCCTTCAGGTGTCGGTATGGCCATTATGAGTTCTTGGTTATGCCGTTCGGCGTAACCAATGCTCCAGCAGTGTTCATGAGCCTCATGAACAGGATCTTCCAGCCATACCTCGACCGTTTTGTCGTGGTCTTCATTGACGACATTTTGGTATACTCGACGACTGAGGAGGAGCATGCATACCACCTGCGAGTTGTGCTAGACACACTCCGAGAGCACCAGCTTTATGTCAAGCTCTCAAAATGCCAGTTCTGGTTACGTGAGGTCCATTTCTTGGGGCACGTCATTTCTGAGGCGGGAGTTGCAGTGGATCCCGCGAAGATTGAGGCATTGCTAGCTTGGGAGCCACCCAAGAGCGTGACAGAGGTGCGGAGCTTCTTGGGCCTAGCAGGATACTATCGGAGATTCGTGCCAGACTTCTCCAGAGTTTCAGCACCACTCTCAGCCTTGACGAAGAAGGGGAAACCCTTTGTGTGGTCAGACAGATGTCAGCAGAGCTTCCAGGAGCTGAGACAGAGATTGACCAGCGCACCTATCTTGAGGTTGCCTGAGGAGGGAGTTGGGTACGTAGTTTACTGCGATGCATCAGGGACTGGACTCGGGTGCGTCCTGATGCAGGAGCGGGCCGTGATCGCCTACGGATCACGTCAGTTGAGGCCGCATGAGCAGAACTACGCCACTCATGACCTGGAGTTAGCAGCAGTGGTCTTCGCTCTGAAGACTTGGCGGCACTATCTGATGGGCGAGCGCTTCACTGTCTTTTCTGACCACCAGAGTCTCAGGTATATCTTCTCTCAGAAGGACCTGAACCTGAGACAGCGGAGATGGCTTGAGTTCCTCCAGGACTATGACTTTGAGATAGTCTATACTCCTGGGAAGGGGAACGTGGTAGCTGATGCCCTCAGCAGGAGGACGGGCATTCAGCTGCTTGAGGAGGCGACGGAGCAGCTAGCCTCCTTGCAGATATCCTTCGTGGATAGAGACGGAGCAGCCTTTCTTCAGTCTCTCACAGTCTCTCCTCCACTTCTACAGCGGGTCAGAGAGGCTCAGCGTGGGGACGCTGACTGTGAGACCCGGCGTGCACTGATATCCTCAGGTCAGGCGCCTGATGGTTTCTCCCTTGGAGCAGAGCACGACATCCTTTTCAGAGGGCGTACCTTCGTACCAGTTGCTTTACGAGAGGAGGTGCTGAGAGAGTTTCACACTTCTCCCTTGGCGGTACATCCCGGAGTGGCGAAGATGTACCAGGATCTCAGACGACAGCACTGGTGGTCGGGCATGAAGAAAGCTGTGGCAGAGTTCGTTTCACGATGCCTCACCTGCCAGCAGGTGAAGGCAGAGCATCAGGTACCAGCAGGTTTGGTACAGCCCTTGGAGGTCCCGGAGTGGAAGTGGGATAGCATATCTATGGACTTCGTGACTGGACTTCCACGTACTTTCAGAGGTCACTACTCCATTTGGGTGATTGTCGACCGACTCACCAAGTCGGCACACTTCTTACCCATCAGAGAGCAGGGCTCAGTGGAGAGCTTGGGACGTCTTTACGTCCAGGAGATCGTACGGCTTCACGGTGTGCCATCATCTATCGTCTCTGATCGAGATGCTCGTTTCACTTCCCGGCTCTGGAAGGGGTTGCAGGAGGCGTTCGGGACGCGGCTCCATCTGAGCACAGCCTTCCACCCTCAGACGGATGGTCAGACGGAGAGGACCATACAGACACTCGAGGACATGCTCCGTGCATGTGTTCTCGACTTTGGTCGCAGCTGGGAGGACCACCTACCCTTGGTGGAGTTCGCGTACAACAACAGCTACCACTCCACCATCGGGATGGCACCATACGAGGCGTTGTACGGCAGACCCTGCAGATCACCGTTGTGCTGGACAGACCCTGGGGAGTCAGCACTCGTGGGACCAGAGATGGTCCGAGCCACGACAGAGAAGGTCCAGATCATCCAGGAGAGGATGAGGACAGCTCAGAGCCGGCAGAAGTCATATGCTAACAGGAGGCGGAGGCCACTAGAGTTCGAGGATGGCGACCACGTCTTTTTGCGTGTCTCACCTCGACGTGGTTTACGGAGATTTGGCCGAGGCGGCAAGTTGTCTCCACGCTTCATCGGGCCTTTCCAGGTCCTCAGCAGGATAGGAGAGGTGGCTTATCGCCTGGCTCTACCACCTCAGTTGCACCGGGTGCACGACGTCTTCCACGTGTCTCAGCTGAGGAGATACGTGCACGACCCGACGCACATCATCGACTTTGGGGAGCTGGACGTGGACGATGGGGCGACTTTTCCGGAGGTTCCAGTGGAGATCGAGGATCGACAGGAGCGGGTCCTACGTGGGAGGTCGATTCCTCTTGTGCGCGTCAGATGGCAGCACGGGAACCTCCAGGAGAGCACTTGGGAGCGGGAGGCTCAGATGCGTGCTCAGTACCCCCATTTGTTCCCCTAGTTTTTGATGTATCTTTACGGGGACGTAAAGCCCTGAGGTGGGAGTAATGTAAAGACCCGCAAATTTCAAGGAAATTTTTTTCTTAATTTTCTTTGGAATTTTACAAGAGCGCAGCTTCAGACGGCACCTGATTCTGAGGCCCGGTGTGCCCGGAATCAATTTCCGAAGTTTGGCTCGGGTACGTTCAGTGAACGGACGAGCGGGTTTTTCTATCTTTTGAACCGGTGCCCGGAATCGAATTCTGAGGGCACCGATGAAATCGCAGTGCCGGTATTTGCTTAGAAACGCCTCTTCCGGAGTTGCGTTTGCTCAGACGTGGTTTTTAAATTTTACGGCTTTAAGTCAGAAATAAAATAAAGTTTGTGCGACAACTTTATTTTATTTCACTTAAGCTGCTTGGAAGCCACTTGAAGCCACTTAAAGGCGGCTTGAACTGAGTTGAACTGGATAGGATGCTATCCAGAAATATCCTACCCCTTGGTAGGATATTTGTGAGGCAGGGCCCGCACGAGCCCCGCCGTTTCTTTCGCTAAGTAACGCACCCGCGAAAACCCGTCAAAGTAACTGAAAAGTCAACCGACACGTTTTCTTTAATTCTTAACAGACCATTTAATTGGGCTGTTTCTTTCGTGAATTAAATGGACTGTTTCTTCGTGAATTAAATGGGTCGTTTCTTTCGAATTGATGGATCGTTTCTTAACCAGTTTCGTGTTGGCATGTTTATAAAATAACACCAACCTAAAAATCCTTGGAAAGGATTTGAAAGAATCTTCGTTCCTTCATCTCCCCGCGAAGAACGCGAAGAACGCGAAGAACGCGAAGAACGCCGGAACCGGAATCCGACGACGCACGATCCGCGACGTCAACAGCTTTTCCGCGACCTTCTTCTTCTTCTTCGGTGCCTCTTCTTCCGCGGCGAACCTGCGATCGGCGGTTAAAGGTGAGAATCGAATCTTTTTATTTATCTTTTTTTTAAATTTCAATAACAACGGATTTAATTAATTAAATCCGTTTGTTCTTGATCCGGAGATTGGCGATGCGACGCCGGATACCGCGACGACGCGACGATCTCCTTCCTCCGCGACGAGCGATTCCGCGACGACCCCTCGTCCGACGACGACGACAAGGTAAGGGTTGATTGGATTATTTTATTTCTTTTCCCGTGTTTATTCTTTTCAAATAAAGAACCCGATCGGAACAATTTTAATCTATTTAAAATTGTTGATTTGGTTAATCCTTTTCCCTCCCGGTGACGTTTATGGCTAACGCGGAGGGTGCGGGTCTAACGAACAAGATCCGGCAACCCTCCGCCGATCTATTTTGTTGTGCGGATATGGCGGACGACGACGAACCGCGCGGCAGGGGCGATCCGTTGATCCCGCAGTGAAGGTCGGCATCCGGGAGGGGCAACGGCGCAGACGGGAGGCAAATCGGGCCACCGGAGCATCTCCGGCGGCCCGCGGAAGGCGGCGGCGGCGCGGGTCGCCGGCGCGGCGGCGCCCGGCGCGCCGCCGTGGAGGAAGTCCGCCGCGGCTGAAGCCGCGGCGGCAACGGCGGCCGGTTCCGCGGCCGCGCGGAACCAGGAACGGACGCGGCGGCCCGGCCGCGTCCGCGTGACAGGCGGCCCCCCGCGGGGCCGCGGTTCCCTCAAGCCGCGGGTTCAACCCGCGGCGGCGGCGGCTCCCTCGGCCGCGCGGCCGAGGCCGAGCCGGCCGGTCCGGTCGGCCGGGCCGCGCCCAGGCCGGACCGGACCCGGCCGAGCCGGTTCGGGCCGGGTCGGGCCGACCCGGTTCGGGCCGACCCGGTTCGGCCGACCCCAGGGGGGGGTTCGGGCCGGGTCGCCCCGGGCCCAGTACCCCCGTTTCGGGCCCTCTACGGTCTTTCGCCCATATCTTGGGCCTGGGACCTCCGATTGACGAACCGTCAGCGGCTACGCGATCCTTGGATCGAGACGGTCGTTTCGGTATATTATACTCAAGGTTTCGGAAGACTTTGGGTTCGGCCGGGTTGGTTCGTACACAAAACCAACCGGGCCCTCGGAGCGGAAACGCTCATAACTTGAGCTACGGACGTCCGATCGACGTACCGTCAGCTGTGGTAGTTTCCTCTAAGTGAGACGGAACTTTTGGCATGCTCCGCCCGAGGATCGGATACAGGCGGAGTACGGTCGGGTTGGTTTTGCCCTAAAAACCAACCGGGCCCCTGGGACGAAAATGCCAATAACTCTCAGACCGGGCTTCCGATTGACGCGCCGTCTGTCGCGTTGAGATCCTGTTGTCGATACGGAACTTTTGGATACATCAACTTCGGACTACGTGTCAGTTGATGTATCAGCCTCTCGGCTCGTGGAGCGGACCCTCCTAAACGAGCTCGCTTTGTGCGGGAACCCTAGCGCTGGCTGTGACTTCGACGACAGAGCAGAGATCCTTCGTGGACTGCGACGACGACAGAGCAGAGATCCTCCGTGGACTGCGACGACGGCAGAGCAGAGATCCTTCGTGGACTGCGGCGACGACTGTGCAAAGATCCTCAGTGGACTGCGTCGACTACTGCACTCAGCGATCCTACGTGGATCAGTGCTACAGGTTCTGTGTGAGCCCGATCCTATGTGGGTCCTTACTACCGGTTCTGTGTGAGCCACTGCCTACAGGTTCTGTGTGAGCCCGATCCTGTGTGGGTCTTCTGCGGGGGTTAGTACCTATCGATCCTTCGTGGGTCCGACGACTTAGACGGATCAGTGATCGTCTTTGACGTCATCTGAAAAAGTATACCTGGTTGAGCTGAATCTTATGTTACTCTCCTTTGTGGATTGTGTTGAACTATCCTATGTGGATTTACTGTTTACTCTCCTTGTGGATTTGAGTCTTGCTTTCCTTTGTGGATTGAGTTGTTCTTGAGCTCGTGAGCAGAGCTAGAAGGGGGGACTTAGGTATATGTATGGGCATATACCTAAGTCAAGTCAGATGTTACTTCGTGATTGCATCTTTCTTTTGTGCTATATCCTTTGTGGATTTCGGGAGACCTTCGGGGGTCTCGGGGTCCTTACTGAGTATCTTGTACTCACCCCTGCACGGGCTATGCCCGCACCTTGTTGTGTTGGTTGCAGACGACGGACATCGCTGATCACGGTTGGGCGTGGAGCAGGACGGTACCTGGAGGTGGACCACTGGGCGGGACGTGCTCGGAGCGGACGTGGGACCCGAGGAGCCTGGAGGCTATCTGTACCCACCCTTCAGGTGGGATTGCCAGTGGACGACACGAGGCCGCCGTCTTTTCTTCAGTTGCTGTACTTTTCAGTTGTACTTTACAGTTGGGCTTGTATTTCCGGCCCCTTTACTTTTCTGCACTTTACTTTCCGCTTGCTGACTCTGTGTGGTTGTTAGTTATAAAGGCAATGCCTTCCCTGTTTACTGGGATTTTATGCCTTGGTGCTAGTCGCCAGCCCCTGGCCTATGGAAGGCGGGCTTGGGGTAGTCATGGCACGGGCCCCGAGGACGGGTCGTGACACTTTATATCAAAGATTACATTATCTTATGTTACATATAATATATTTGGGGTATTATACAAGGTTACAATCCTTAAACGTTATATGGTTGGTTTGTAGTTATGATAGAATTCTATTTATAAAACCCATTTATTTTCCATGGGTTCTTTTATGATGAACTATTTATGAAACCAATTTATATAAATTTGTTCATATAAAATGAATTATACATGTTCTTATAGAACATGAATGTATGATAGTAATTTTTTAATTTGAGTGACCTATATCTCCCTCCAATGCATTAGGTAATGATTTATATCTCATGTGACAAACATTGATGGGATGGGGAGTGAACTCATTTCATTAATGCTGTAATGCCCCGACCCCAGTTACCCAAAGTCAGTGCATTATTACATAACGTTTTCTTGATCACAAAAGATCATGTCTCAATAGACCGATTAGTTTAGAATCCTTGCAATCACTAGATATGTTCATAAGTCTTAAATTACATCATAATGTGAAAAAAAACTAAAAGAACATCTTTTCTTCATATCCCCTTATACTATCCCTGCAGGTCATTCATAAAATACTTCTTCACATCCAGGGAAACACTAAAACATTGAAAGGGGTGAGCTCAGATGCTCAGTAAGGATAACATTATAGCGGAAACATTCATAAGTAAGCATAGACATTTAAGACAATATATAACTAAAACAAAATACTTTTAAACTTGAACATCAACATAACATGGTAAAAATAAAATGAAATCATGTCATTTACTTATTCACATGGATATTCTACTAGTCGAATAATCACATGCAATATCAATAACCATTTTCGTAATTATGGAATGCATAATTCCAGACTATCATAACTACATAGTCAAGGATTTGTGCCAAGATTAAAAATAATATTTTGTCAAGGCCTTGTTCCAAGACACTATTTTGTGTCATGAGACCTACCGATACATCGAGTAGCTCTAGCGGGCTCCCCCCATCACTTACTAAGTCAATTTAATTCCACATATGAATATATATAATCATAACATAAACATTCGTATTAAAACTAGCATAGGAAATGTCAATACTTTCTCCATAAACCATGAATGGTATAAAAATAACACATCCACAGTAAAACATATCACAAAACCTTCAATACAATATGGATGTTTTGTATCATTATAAATCAACTTCAAATAAACATAAACTCGATCAATGGATGTTGACATAGATGAAATCAAAACTATTTGAGAGAAATATCTCCTTTTTTGTAAAATCATTTCCATGTCACACATTTATAAAGGAAGTAATTTAAATGGTATTTTTGAATCAAAGTGCCCCATACCACATTGAAACTTTTGAAAATAAATATCATTTAAAAAAATTCATTTCCATATAAATAAATCCTTAAAATCAATTTGAAAACATAGACATTAATTAAAAAGATTTAGAAAGATAAATCATTAAAACATTTTAAATTATGATCTTGATAAATTTCACCTTTCACAAATTCTTATAATATTCGTATTTAAATCATTTAAATTTCACATAATTATAAAATAAAACATTTAATTTCAAAGTATTCTTATAAGCTTGTAAGGGAAGCTTCAAAGGTTTTATAATGGCTGAAAATAGTTACACCCACTATATAAGTTAAAAAAAGACATTCGTACCTTAATTCAATCGAAAAGGTTAAAAAGTACCTTGTTTGGAAAACGACGGAAATAATATTTTATAATATTCTTATATAAAGTCACACAAGGTTATAAAATAATTTAACGAATATTCTATAAAATAGTAAGAATGTTTTGAAATACATTTTTAAGTAACATGGATGTGGATGATAAACAGTTCCCAGTAGATAATTATATATAAACAACCTCGGATAACGAAGAGATTGTGAAATAAACCGTTACCTGGTACTTTTACATGGTTAAGTGTAGTTTAACATACGGTATAATGGTGAAATAGTTGTTATTAAATTATTAATGATTCATATACATTAATATGATATCATATATGATCTTTTAACATTTCATTGTTAATAATATCTTTGTATTATCCTCGTTTCAGGTGTTTACTTACTCCTTTTCTTTTATATGTATTGTTAAATAAGACATGTATGTTATGGGTTGGTTGTATCTTATTCATATCCAGAATTATATCAATTTCATAAACATTATTTTTAATCATCAAATGAGAATTAGACTTGAATGGATACGATGGGAAATGAATCTTATCACGTTCGTGGAGACGGTAGTCCGTACATATGCATGAGCGAAATATCATTATTTTGATGTTAAAATAATATATAATTGGATAGTATATCATATATACAGAATCATTATCATTTTATATTTATTATTTAAAAGAATTACACATCATTATCATACCCATCCAAATAATAATGTTTTGAATAATAATTACACCACGACGGGGAGATGGTAAGCTGTACGTACGCACGTATGGTGACATTTCATTCAAAGAATAGATAGAATAATAAATATGGTCATACCATATTTATAATAACATCACATTATATATAAGTTACTGGAGTTATTATTTTATAATGGAAATAACAATGAATGAAAAAGTTGAAGAAAAATATAACTTCAAAGAGGGTGGTGAAAACATTACATCTTCTTCGCGTTCTTCTTTTTTGATTTGATCAAAAGGGATCGTTAGGTTGGATTTATGATAAATCTAAAGACTCTAGGTTTAAGTGAAGGATTTTGAGAGGATATTTGGGCAGGGTTTGGCCGAACCAAAAGGCTTTGAGGGTATGAATTTGAGAGAATGGGGAGTGCCCTTTTATAAGAGGGGTGAGGGGAACCGTAGGAAAAGCTAGAAATATTATTTTATAATAAATTCTTATTCTGTTTATAATGGCTCAAAAGTGGATTATATAATATTTAAGGTGGGTATGGGTAGAAATAATTTCAACCAATAGATTTTAGATAGGTTTGGGTCACTACATTAACCGTATCTTTTAGTTTTAACTCTTAGTTAAATAGTTTGACATTTACCATGACACTTTGTATTTTTATATTATATAGTTAATAAACATACGATATACATACAAGACACCCCCCAAGTTTACTATTAATATTACATATATCATTATATAAGTCATTTGGCAGAACCTTATATTTTTAGGAAAATAATATCAATTAATAATATATTATATTTTCTAAAAACTCATTTATGTAAATTTTGACAATATTTAAAAATTGATTTTTGTTATAGTCTTAACAACATTATTAATTCCAAACAAATTCATTTAAAAAATTAAAACTTGTCATATTATCCAATAAAATTAGTGTATGTCATCAAAACTTTCATATTATATTTATTTTAACATTTATAATACCAATTATTTGATTCATTCATTAATAAGGAAAACACTGCATCATTATTGTGTCATTAATAAAATTAATTATTTAGTGTATAAATATTAAAAACAAAATACCAAAATGTAGTAAATATTTTATATCTATCTAATGAATATTTATAGTCTAAAATATAACAAATATAAAATTATGTAAAAATGGTTTTTCAAAAAGATATATGCTTATGTCATATTTGTATTTACTTTAACATAATTAATATAAAGTTTCCCCATCACATTCAAGTGGCTCCATAGGGTCCCAAAATCTACCCAAAGATGCTCATGGTCGAACATGTATCAACCAATAAGTTTAGTACATGTTTTCTGTAAAATTAATATTATTATAATTTTAATTCTTTTCCCTTATTTACCGGATTTACCCTTTAACCATGGAAAATAAACTATTTACCGAAGAAATTATTCAAAATGTCTAAAAATAAAAGTTACCTATTTAAACAATTCAAAAATCCTAATTCCTAATATGAAATCCATTTTTCTAAATTCAAAACACATAAGTGGAAGAAATTAATTTAAAATTAATTCCTGCTATCAAAACTAAAAGCGTGTTTCTTAGAAATAATAACAATCAAAATATTGACACTTGTTTATGTCCTGTTTAAATGTGAAATTATGTCCAATGACCAAAATTGTATTAAATGGTAAAAATATTTTCTAAATATACTTTTAAACCACTCAAATTCATAATTTACGACTATTAATTATTTCGATTAAAAAAATTAATTTACAATTATTGATTTTCACTATTTATTAAAAAATGAATGTATTTAGAAAATTACCAAAAATTCACCCCAATCTAATTTCAATTTTCCAAATCCAAAATTGAAGACCATTTTGAAAGATAAAATGTATAAATTTTCAAAAATTGATTATTACTATTCATAACGGCTAGTTTGATTGGTTGTACTGTGTTTTAGAACTCAATGTTGCGTACAACACATGCTACTGCATTATTTAATGAGAAGAGTATCGTGGAAGCTTGGGGTGTTACATTATCCCCTACTTCAATAAATTGAATCCTTTAAATTTGAAATTATTTTTCAAAAATAAAAGGTTGAAAATAGAAAATACCTTTGGGAAGACCCACATCGGAAATTAGGTCAATAAAAGTTTGTCTTAGTAAGTGGAAAAGGATAATGAAAGGGGCCCCACCAAATTATGATCTCTATTAGGAGAACATTTGTGTCAATTAGAGACATATAATAGGAGGAATATGTAAATATTTATAGGTAGTGATTGAGGTAATCAATCATAAACAAGTGTAAAATTTAGGGCCTCAAATTCATCAATCTATGATGATTTAAAATACCATCGGTTCAACAGAACATATGGTATTAGGATAATACATATTTTATTTTAGGATCCCTTTAAAAAATTATAAGAATTAATTTCTTCATAAAATAAGAGAAGAAGAAACTATATACTTGACTAGTAGAGTCCCATCCATTAACTAATTTCTACCACAAACTAATCATTCACTCTAAAAGATAATAGAACATAAAAATAATATTCTATTTATCCTATTCATATAGGGTTCAAGAAAAATAATTTATATTTCATCTAAAAGATTTTTAAAAAAAATAGACTAAATTATTTAATCCATGACATCACATGGTCCAGTGGTATGTGATACACCCTTGTTGCCCTTGGGTTGCATGTTCAAGTCTCACGGCCTTGTCGGACGCGACGGGTTGCCGCCTGACCTCTGGGTTGTTCTTTTATGGCCATCTAAAAATAATCTCAAAGTAGAATTTTCCAAAATACTTCTGTTCAAACTCATATTCCAAAATTTATAAGGAAGGTAAACACAATGAAGATCCTTTTTTCCGCTTAATAACATGTGCACACCTTCATCATGTATTATTTTAAAACACTGCAACATCATGAATTACCATAAATCGATATTGATTACATTCATGTTCCCTTATACCTTATAGAAAAATGGATATATTCCTTCTATCCAAAAATGTTGTAAACTAAAAAAATGATGGAATATACAAATCATTAATCGGTTTCAAGGTAGTCAAGAATATCCAATATTATTTTTCACAATCAATAATGTATTATTCCAAAATCACTACCTTGGTATCAGAACAATATTATGGTTTATCTTTCTCTCAACTATTTATTTTCCAAAAAATTTAACCTGCTATTGAGTCACTTTTGTTGGTTCCACACAATCTCAAGTCCTTAATGAAATATTACTGCATTACAATCCTTATATACTTCATAATTATTATAACCAGTAAGTCTTTGATTCAACACTCAAATGCCATAATTATTTAATAACAACATAAGAACTCAAATCATCCCTCCTCATATGTGGTAGTATCATAACTTGATTATTATCCAATAGCATCATTTGGTGAATACTCTGAGGATTTGGAAATTGGTTCACGTAGTGTCCTAACTCCTTGCAGTTGAAGCATCGTACATTTGAAACCTTCTTCTTACCCTTACAGTCACGTACATTATGTACTTTTTCTCCATACGTATAACAAAGTCCCATACCCTTCAAGAAACTTCCAGGGTGTTTCTTCCCATAGTTATCACATATGGGAAAATTATTCTTTTCTCTCTTCCCTTTATCCATGTTTCTCTCTTCCATCCTTTTATTCTTTTGATTCCCATCAAAGCCATAGGACTCAGATAATTATTTACTTTTCTTATTAGCACATGATACTATTTCTTCATATGTCAAGAATACATGGGAGACTATTTCCTTCCTAAATTTTGGATTAATACCATGAAATATATAATAATTCTTACACTTTGGATCATATGTATTGCTGGAGTTCACATTACTTTTAATGGGCACCATTTCTATATAATGGCATACAATAGGTGAGTTTATGAATTACAATTAATAATTCCAAACTTGTAAAATACCTAACGTAAATTGTACAGTTTATGGATATAATCCATAATCATAAAAAAATTCTTTTTGGAAGTATTTACTCATAAACCCTTCATAATTTTTTTTAAAGAAAATGTGATTACTCCCAAGAATATTCCCCCAGGAGTGTCGTAACCAAGAGTGCAGCAAGTCCGGTTGTCATGCACCAGTTCATGTTCGAGTCTAGATCAAAGCGGCATTTTCGGGTTTTAACCCTAGGTACATATGTGCCAGAGCCGCCTATACCTGCTCGTAACAAGATAGGGATGTATTGGTCGGAAAACACACAAAATCTCTAAAATATCAAAATTTTAGGATGCTCTTCTATACTAATCCTCAAAGTCTGTCTTAGGTCTATGTGCTCTAATCAGAATTTATCTAAATCTTTCTTCCAAGGTTTTTACTAAACTTCCTCTGATACCAACTGTAACGCCATGATCCCAGTTACCCAGAGTTCATGCATTATTACATAACTTTGGCATGATTACAAAATATCAAGTCTCAAAAGACTAATTAGTTTAGTAGCCTTGAAATCACTAGATATGTTCATAAGTCATACATTACATCATAAAGTGAAAAAAAAACTACAACAACATCTTGTCTTCATATACCCTCATACTATCCCTGCAGGTCAGGCATAAAATACTTCTTCACATCCCAGGAAAAATTAAAACACTGAAAGGGGTGAGGTCAGATTCTTAGTAAGGATATCAATATAGTGCAATCTTTCATAAGTAAGTATAAACATTTAAGGCAATGTATAACTAAAACAAAATCCTTTTAAACATGAACATAAACATAACATGGCAAAAAATAAAATAAAATATTTCCATTTACTTATTCAAATGGATATTCTACTAGTCGAATAATCACATGCAATATCAATAACTACTTTTATAATGATGGAATGCATAATACCAGACTATCATAACCACATAGTCAAGGCCTTCTACCAAGACTAAAAATAAGATTTTTTCAAATCCTTGTGCCAAGACACTACTTTGTCTCGTCAGACCTACTGATGCATCAAAGAGCTATTGTGGGCACCACCCTTCACATACTTAGTTCAATTCATTCCACATTTGAACAGGTTTAAACATAACATAAACATTTGTATTAAAACTAGCATACGAAATGTCAAATCTTTCTCCATACACCATGAATGGTATAAAAATAACACATCCACATTCAAACATATCAAAAAACTTTCAATACAATATGGAAAGTTTTTATCATAATAAATCAACCTCAAATAAGCTTAAAATCCATCAATGGATTTTAAAATAGACGAAATCAAAACTATTTGAGAGAAATATATTCTTTTTATAAAATCATTTAAAATTCACACATTTATAAAGGATGTAATTTAAAAGAGATTTTTGAATAAAAATTTGTCTCATACCACTTGGAAATGTTTTAAATGAAATATCATTTCAAAACATTCATTTCCATATAAATAAAACATTAAAATCATTTTGAAAACAATGACATTAATTAAAATGATTTAGAATGAAAAATCTTTAAAAACTTTACAATTCTAATGTTGATAAAGAGTACCTTTCAAAAATTCTTAAAATATTCATTTTCAAATCATTTAAAGGTCACATAATTATAAAATAAAACATTTAATTTCAAAATATTCTTATAAGCTTGTAAGGGAAGCTTCGACGATTTTATAAGGGTGGAAAATAGCTGCACCCACCGTATAAGTTAAAAAAAGACATTCTTACCGTAATTCTGTCGAAAAGGATAAAAAGGACCTTGTTTGGAAAACAACAGAAATATTCCTTTATAAACATCTTATAAAAACTAAAAAAAGGTTATAAATTACATTAACCCATAATCTATAAAATAGTAAGAATGTTTTGAAATACATTTTTAAGTAACTTGGATGTGGATGATAAGGAGGTCCCATTAGATAATCATTTTTAGACAACCTCAGATAATGAAGAGATTGTGTAATAATCCCTTAACTTGTACTTGTTCAAGGTTAAAGGTAGTTTAAACTCTGGTATAATTGAGGAATAGTTGTTATTAAATTATACAAGAGTCATATACATTAATATGATATCATATATGATCTTTTAATATTGCTTTGGTAATAATATATTTGTATTATCGTCGTTTCGGGTGTTAACTTACTCGTTTTCTTTTATATGTTTTGTTACATAATCCATGTTTGTTATGGATAGGTTGTATCATATTCATATCCAGAATGATATCAAGTCCTTAAACATTATTTTTAATCATCAAATGTAAATTAGACTTGAATGGATACGATGGGGAATGTATGTCATCACGTTCGTGGAGACGATAGTCCGTACGTAGGGACGAGGGACAATATCATTATTTTGTCATTAAAATAATATATAATTGGATGGTAAATTATATATGCAGAATAATTATCATGTTATATTTATTATTTACAATAATTACACATCATTATCATAACCATCAAAATAATAATATTTTAAATAACAATTACACCATGATGTGGAGACAGTAAGCTGTATGTACGCACGTATGGTGACTTGTCATTCAATGGATGGATAGAATAATGAATATGGTCATCCCATATTTATAATAACATCACAGTATATCGATGATACTAGAGTTATTATTTCATAATGAAAATAACAATGAAAGAAGAAGTTGAAGAAGAATGGAACTTGAAAGAGTGTGGTGAAAACATTACCTATTCTTCGTGTTATTCCTTTTGATTTGATCTAAAGGGATCCATAGGTTGGATTTATGATAATCATAAGGCCATTAGGTTCAAGTGAGGGAAGTTGAGAGGATATTTGGGCAGGGGTTGGCTGATCCAAAAGGCTTTGAGGGTATGAATTTGAGAGAAAAGGGAGTTCCCTTTTATAAGAGGGGTGATGGGAACCTTATGAAAACCTGAGAAATATTATTCTATAATAAATTCATATTCGGTTTCTAATTGAATTAAAGTGGGTTATTTAAAGTTTAATGTGGTTATGGTTCATAATCCTTTCAACCAACAGATTTTATACAGGTTTGGGTCACTATATTAATCTTATCTTTTAGTTTTAACTCTTGGTAAAATAGTTTGACATTTACCATATCAATTTGTTTATCTTATAAATTTAATAAACTTACTATATACATCAAAGAGACCACCAAGTGGTCCATTAATGATAAAAATATCATGATGTATGTCCTTTGGCAGAACCTTATATTTTTTATAACAGAATATCAATTTATAATATAATATTTGTTTTAAAAACTCATTTATGTAAATTTTGACAATATTTAATAATTTATTTTGATAATTTTTAAAAAAATTATTATTTAGAACCAACTTCATTAAAGAAATAAAAACATGTCATATTAACCAATTAAAGTTTTTGATGTCATCAAAAATCTTAATGTATATTTATTTTAACATTTATGATACCAATTATTTGATTCATTCATCAATAAGGAAAATATTGCATCATCATTGTGTCATTAATAAATTTAATTATTCAATGTTTGAAAATTATAAATAAAATACCATTATGAATGAAATAATTTTAGATTTATAATGAATATTTATAGTCTAAAATATAACATATATATCCTTATGTAAAAAATGTATTTCTAAAAGATATATGCTTATGTCATTTTTGTATTTACTTTAACTTAATTAATTTAAAGTGTCCCTATCACCTTTAGGTGGCTCCATGGGGTCCTAAAATCGACCCAAAGATTCCCATGGTCGGAAATGTATCAACCAATAAGTTTAGTACCTGTTTTAGGGTAAATTAATACTATTATAATATTAATTTTTTACCCTTATTTACCGGATTTACCCTTTAACCAAGGTAAATAAAATATTTACCGAAATAATTATTCAAAATGTCTAAAAATAAAAGTTACCAATTTACAAAATTTGGAAATCCTGATTCCAAATATAGAATCCATTTTTCCAAATTCAAAACACAGAAGTGGAAGAAAATTATTTAAAATTAATTCTCGATGTCAAAACAAAAAGCGTTTTTTAAGAAATAATATCTATTAAAACATTGACACATGTTTATGTCCGGTTTAAATGTAAAATTACGTCCCATGAACAATATTGTATTAAATGGTAAAAATATATTCTAAATATAATTTTAAACCACCCAAATTCATAATTTATCACTATTAATTATTTCGATTAAAAAATATGTTTTAATTAAAAATTAGTGATTTTCATTATTCATCAAAATTTAAATGTTTTCAGAAAAATACCAAAAATTCACCCTAAGCTATTATTGACATTTAAAATCCAAAAATGAAGTACATTTTGAATGATAAAATGTATAAAATTTATAAAAATTGGGTATTATTATTCATAATGGCTAGTTTGACTGGTTGTAGTGTGTGTTAGAACTCGATGTGGCGTACAACACACGCTACTAAATTATTCAAAGAAAAGCGTACCGTGGAAGCTTAGTGTGTTACAAAAGGACATTGTCCACAATGATATTCCATAGAGTAAACAATGAACATTATTTTGGTTTGGGAAGTGTAGAAATTCCACTATTATATACGTTCCAAATAACCGTGAATAATAGTGATTCCAAGACATGACTCACCAAGGTCTTACCAGTTAATACCCAATGCATGGCCCTAATAGACTTGTGGTTAGTTATTAGCGACAAGTAGGAATATCCCAAAAATAGGATGAATTAGCTTAAAGTAACTATACACACACATCGCTAAGCCCAAAAATGATGAAAAGTAAAAAAACTAAAACAATGCATGAATACATCAAATATCCCACAAGTGATGGTGATAGTTAAAGTGCTAAAGTCATAAAAAAGGGACCATGTGTAGTCCTAAAAAAATAAAATTTCATCATTCTTCAAGGGTGATGAATAAGTCAAATGAAAGCTCTCGGTAAACACCTTAATATTTTAAACTCCATCTATGCTCTACCCACACCATTTCTTCCTAGGAGAATGTCAAAAATCCTTCATCTACAAATGTTACAACATGCGCAAGAAAAATCCCATACTGGAATGAGGATAAGAATATTCTGTTGGTCACCCTAAAAACACTAAACATGAAGTCCGATGAATAGTTATATAAATAAAGGACATAAAAATCAATGTATTATAGAGACACCAAAATATATTCAAGAATGTTTCCACATGACCAGGTGGTCACAACCAAATTATATCAACCGAATTATTCTTGATACAATGCTCATTCTGAGAGAATTCATCCCATTATTAATGCTATCATCCAAGATAATCAATGAAGTGGTCGAGCTCATTGGGATCTTCCTAAGATAAGGTTTTATGATACTCTGATACAATGATAGTTGGTCACCCCCTGAACCACTGCCGGTTACAATGATCGAAATATAGATCACCCGGAAAAGTAGGGGATCATATTCCAAGGATACCATAATCCTCATCATTATGATCAACAAGATGGATGATCAACAAACTTCTTAGGGAGGTAACATTGATTCAACAAACTCAACCCTGGTAATGATGGTTGATGGAGGATCTCACTCTAGTCTCATGTAAGGAATCCAAAACTCATCTAAAAATTGACCTCTAGATGGTATCACAATCTAGTGATATAGATGTAATTTTACACTATAACACCAAGAAAAAGTTACCTATGGAATGTAGTCAACAAATAACAGACTAAATTAAGACAATGAAGATCTATAATCACTCTTTAAGGGGGTACAAGGAATGTAATAGTGGTTACACATCATTCCCAACTATCAAATTATTTTATCATGTGGAAAGATAATCACACTACGTGTAGTCTCCAAAAACATAGCATGAAGAAGATGTACATAACATGTAGAGACATAGTAAATACCTCTAATGTCTCATGGTCGTGTCCATGTTGGGGTGGCTATGTCCATGCACTAGTACATGGAGTTCATTTGACTTTGGACTCTACATGTGTACTGCTACATGGGTAAGCTTGTGTACACTCATTAAAGTAAAATCCATGTGGTATTAGATGGAGTTCTCATGACTGTGAGCACTAACTGAAGTACTTTGACCCATTTAGGAACACCCAGAGTAAACCAGGGTGTTCTATATTCCTTGTTATAGAATTAAAATTCCCTATGATCAATAAAATTGGCCCAAACCCTAGAATCATGACTAGAGAGGACAACACAGTGTGTAGATTCAGATCTCATGTTGTGTTTCTACTAATTTATATATCTTTATCTGCATTATCCCACACCACATCAGGGACTCATACATTTCAAGAACATGTTGATCGGGGTTCTTCTAACCTCTAGTAATCTAATCATTCGATTTTGGGTTCTGAAACCACTCATATAATGATTCATCGAGGAACTATCTTCATTCATCAAAACAATGTAGAACCGTATTAAAAAATTCTATATGATCCACCACCAATCATCCACTGCATTATTCAAACATATATCATGCCACTGATCATGAACCGCTCCCTCGGTATTGATTCATTCTTCCTCAAAATCTTATATCAATTATTAAATAAATGATTTCCTTTAAACCATGGGACAAAAGAAAATGACCATAATGATATTCTGATAAATGGAGGGAGAAATACAAAATCTATAAAAATATGGAATGAACCTAGGCAATTATTTGTTTATCATCGATTCTTTATCATATCTATAAACAAAGAATATTGATAAAACAACAAACCATAAAAAATTCCATGAAATTTTATATACCAATTTTGTGTGTATCAATTAAATTCATTTAATTGATCCACATTCATTCAAATTTAATAAATGGGATGGAAATCCCAAATCAACACATCCTGAATGGAGGAAATATTGATCGTTTGATGTAGAACGATTTCATTTCCATCATTGATGATATCTTACAACTTCATTGGTGTAAGGATCTATTATCTAATCATGATTTGTCATCGTTTTCCACAAATTCTCTCCTCCAATGGATCTGAGGACTCCAAGGATTAGTGTTCAATCCTGAGATATTATTTATACCCATATTTTGAAATAGGAAGTGGGTCATTGTGTTGAAAAAATAGAATAAATTATTTACTTAATTTATTTTATTAATTTCTCACCCTCGATATTTTTTTCACTAATATACTTTCCAACCATGGTCAAGCCATGGATATTTTAAGACCCGTAGTATTAACTCAATAGTTCCCCCAAAATTATGATTCAGGCACTCGTTCATAGTTATTATACTTTTTCTAGAAAACATCCCACACATTTGATTTAATATTTATAATATATTTCAAACATTTATTCCATGAACAATGGGACATATAATTTCATGTTGTGTAACTAATTGGAAGCAAAATAATTGACATGATATACAATAATAATACACGGATAATATAGATTGTTAAATTCTCCATATCATAGGGATTTATGTCATGAAAATCCAAAACAAGTGTGACAGAAAAAATGTTTGTACTGAACCTGAATATGAGCCTCCCACTCCCATGTTCTATTTGGATGATTCCCATACATACACTAAACACACATAGGTGGGTCTATTACCCATGACAGATACTCTATTTCTGACCTTAAATATCTAATGGATACTATGAAAGGGTATTTCCATTTTCAATGTCATTCTATCACCAATCGATAATGTGTGGTGGGGAATGCATGTTCCTCCGGAACTGTGACACCTAGAAGACATTTTGTTGCTAGTCTAACTTTAGTGGTAGACTGAACAGGAACACCTCCTCACCGAATCTTTGAATTATCTATAATGGACCATTGAATCTCAAAGATAACAAGAAATTGAGGAAAAATATCATCAATCCATGTTATGGTTAGACCCTAAAGAACACATAGAATTATTCCTAGAATCCACATTACATATTTATCAGTCTATGTAAGACTTATTATGGATTTTTAAAATATTCAATCCATTCATCGATGACTTAATCCTTCTCTATTGTAGCTCCCACTAACATTATCCCCATGAGTGTAGACTCGACAGGTCCATACTAAAAATCTGGTGACCTATAATTTCACATAAAATAATATTTTGATTCTTCTATAATAATGTTGGAATGGTAGATATTGTTGTAAAAAAACATACCCAAGGGTAGTTTATCCTCTCAAATGATTCTTTTGTCCAAAACTAATTCATAAAACATTTATTAAAAAACATAGATAGTCATATCGAAATTTGCATCAGTCTGGGGGTGAAAATCCAGGATTTAGAGTATCAAATTCCCAAGGGATTCTAATAATTCAATGAATAAATAAGATGTGAAGGGAGTGTGACTATTAGATACAATTTTCATGTGAATTCCCTGGACCTAGTATATCTACTGCATGTAGATGTGTCCAAATCACTCTACTGAACTCATCCCTTGAATTTTTAGGATGTGGGATGACATGGTGAATCATTTATAATCACCCATATGGAATTGTGTCACATAGATTTAGCTGGTAATATAAAAATTAATTCCATGGAAATCCCATCCCACATGGTATCTAGAACCTAAAAGTATTGAGAAAAACCAACTAGAACATGATGCTCCACCATCACAAACTAACAAATATTCCATCAAGAGAGAAACTCTAAAATTCCCTTCTTTTACCTGGCCCCCAAAGAAGACATCTCATGTATTTTTACTTCATTTCAAAACATGGATGTACCAATAAATGGGATTTATGACTCTACTGAAACACCTATTCCCACAACGTCAATTATACCACTATCCTTCCACTAAAAATGATAATGTGCACCCCACATTTTGAATTTCCATTAGAATAAGGTCTTGTGGATATCTCAGTACACAAGTTCATAGATTCAATATCTCCATCATGAGAATTCCTAACACAAAATAAATTTTCTAGGGTAATAACCATTGACAGAATATATGAATATTTTTCCCTCTCCGTGATGGATAACTACAACAATGAAAAATACAATGAAATCTCAACCAACAACTGAGAACAATATCTCCTACAGAGAGAATATTCCAAAAAATTCTCCTTACCATATATATAGATAATTATGAAGTCATAGAGATGGTGTAACTCTATCCATCACCTATGTATCATGTTATGATCCTTAAGAATGAAGATATGAATGAGACTCTTGTGGGTAGATTATAAAATAGAAACTCACTTATCAGGTTGTGTCAGAACCCACACAAGGAAAATAAAACAACTACAAACTCAAGATTTTGTATCACGTACTTATTATCATATGGTCCCAAATGGAATAAACCATAAGTAATAACATCATTCCTCTCCACCATCAGACAACCTTGTGTGGTACCTGATGCATCACATAAATTTACATACTCAATGCCCTCCTATGAATATATCATGATTGGAAAACTCATCAACCTATATATTTTCTCTTAAAAGTGATTTTGTAACATTTCTATCAACATTTATGGACTCCCAATTTTATTTGAATATGTAAAAGGTTCTTCAAATATATATATATATCAGGTAGCAAAAATTGATAGTGCCCTACTAATGAAAGGAAACTATGCACCCATGTAACACTCTTGAGTGGCTCCCAAGAAAGCACCACCTCAAGCCTCACTCGGTCCAATATTATCCAATCATTTGAGATGATGTGTGTCAGATAGGGGACCTCAGTAATAAATAAATGTCAAATCTAGATATTACAATAATTTTTGTTCTCTTAGTGTTGTCCATTGATATTCCTAGTTATCTATCATTCTCCTCCTCATAAACTAAATTTACAATGATTTTTTTGATGAAGAATACCATGAACCATTCAATTAATGAATAGAATATCTTGTTAAGAGTCCAATGAACACTTTTTGGGTGTTCATCACAATGAACATCATCACCAATTAATCATAGTGACTATAAAGACATGATAATTCCGTCTTTGGTATATCCTCATCTCGTACAAGTAGCAGGTGATAGGTTGACCAAAGGTCAATCATTATGAACCACCACCCACTTAAAACTGATAAAATAGGATTTCCATCCCAATTAGAGGATAATCATTCTTTATGGCCACCAAATTTAAGAGGCTTTGATCCACGCATAACCCCATTATCTCAATGAATTTCTTGAAGAAAAACATTGGGTATCCCTTGGGGAAACATTGTGCCTCACAAATTCCATATCCTAAAAGACCTCCTAATGCACCCTAAACTCATCAATCTCTACCTGATCCATCTGATATGATAATGTATATATTTATTTCATCTTGATTTAGAATTTAATTTATAATTATATCTCTTGGTGAGGATGTAAACCAGACACATCCTCCATAAATATGTCCTTATACTCCACCACAACTACAGGGAACTGATGGCCAATGGAAGCCTTTTCTCCAAGAGTTATTCAATCCAACTAATGAGTATTTCTTACTAGTCTCTTGTGACAGAGCTCATCCTTCTCTACTGAGGTCTCCGTTTCACCCACATTGTAATAAATTGTTCTGTCATTATTGAAAAATTTCACCAAACTCCCAAAACATTCAATCTGGACATGATTTATTGATAGGAAATCCATATATAAAATGATTTTTAATGTTCCATTTATTAAATAAATATATCACATAAAACAATATCACCTCTACGTATTATATTGCATATTTAGAAAAAAATTTCAATCATAGAGTCATTGAATGTCAGATACTATAACCGCAATAGTTGAGCTAATGGATCAACTGTAAAATCTATATCTCAATCCATAGAAGTTGAAAGGTAGGAACATCTAACACCTATGTCTAACAATACTAAATATAATGTTAGAAATACATAGATCGTACTTATAATAATCGATGGAGCCTTATGGTCATATGCCTCTATGGCCTGCATTCGATGTTCTCAATTCCCACCAGCTCCCAGAGTCTAGAGAGGGAAACCGAGGGGTTTTGGTGGTATGATTTCAAACTTATGACCACCTCCTAATTCCCGTATATCCCCTCATCCATGATTTTTTCTTATGAAACACCATCATCCGGCCTATGTCTATATCATGGAAGTCCCTCAAATATATTATGATTAACATTACGATGTATTAGACAATCTAGAACAAGATGGCCATGAGCATTATAGGAAGACCACCACATGTCCCTTGGTGGGTTTGAGCCACCCTATGGTCCATGCACCACTAATATAGAGTCATTGGGTCTCCACCTATAGCATACGACACTCTTGGGTCTCAATGAATTTCATCTAATTCTTACTACTGAGGAATCATCTAGTGGGTGCCCAATGCTAACTCCAAATACTATTGTGTGTTATTACAGGAAGCAATATGCTAAATGTCATGGTAAATAAATTCAGCAATGTTGGGAGCTCCACAATATACCATTAATGCCTTGATGCCCCAAAATAATCCATTCTCAGGGCTCTGAGATATGAAGAACATATCCAACACTATATCCTAGGATTAATGTGAGAAATCAATAATCCTCAATGATTACACATCTATGGTCATACTACCATGTGATAGATGTAAATATAGTGTATGTGTATCAATTCTAATGTGACTAGATATAACATCTCTATGAATAGATTATCAGAATCTATCCCAGAGAGAGTTGTCTCGTTATGTGACATAGGCTCTATGATCCATCATTTCCCAAAAGATTCAGGAACAATACTCATAACATGGACTACCATATCATTACATGATGTACTCACAAGTATGATAATTGGAGTGACTACCCAAATCCAGTCCTCATCCATCTAGCAGTATGATTCACTGAAAAATCGAGGAGTTCAGTCTCTTTGAAACTCATGCAATGAACAAAGCCAGTTCACATCCTCTACTCATACTGCCATCTCTTGCTACTTCTCAATGGGTGGTGGTACAATGGTAGACCACTTGGTGGTATCAACTCTATTAAAATACCATGTATAGTTGTATCATAACTAGGCAGATCTTCCTTCTGATCAATATGTAGAATCATAGGAGGATGTATGTGTAGAGGTATTCAGAAATTAAAACAAGATGTACCATTGATGAAATTGTATATTTAGGTATCTAAATAAATAATAAAATTGAAAACACTATCATTTTTATACTATAAATTCACCAAATAATATCCCTTTAACAAATTTTTATATGTAACAAGTTGAATGAAAGGTGATAAGATTCTTGGTGTATGGATACATCAACTGTTACACCAATGGTATAGTCCTTGTCCTAAAAGGAAAACTCGAAACTACAAACAATGCTTCCAAAAAACAATATCGTTATCACTTTTCCTTATATAAATTTGCACTTTGATACAAATCATTCATGTCTTGACCCGCAGAGATCTGATTTGTGACTACCCCTAGAATGCCTGGAATAGGCTTGGGACTAGCGACCGTTGCTGAGTAGGCATATCCAACAAATAGGATCCATCATCCAAAAGTACTTTACCAATGCACACATATCCAAGCACACGCTATACTGAAATGTAAAACAACTGATAAAATTCATGCATACATCTAAGATCACACAATATAGTATGACATAAAATGAAATTAAATTGAACAAGTGAAAAAATAAAATACCATCCTTGGACAATAAAAGTCCATCCAACTCCATGGTTGAGGACTATGTCAAATGAAATCTCCAAGTAAACACCTTAGTCTGTCATGCCCCAATTATGCTCCACCAGCTCCTTAAGCTACTCGTACACCATCAACAGGGTCATCATTGGAATACTTCATGGTACATGATAAATAATCCCACATAGGGGTGAGTATAAAAATACTTAGTGGTCATCCAAGAAAAAGATAAACATAAAGCACCAAGTAATTTCAGTATAATAATCACTATAACAATCAATGTATAATAGAAGCACCCATATATATTCAAGAATGGTACCACACCACCAAGAAGTCATAAGAAACAACCATTATAGTATTATAATCAAATAAACTATTATTTTAGGATTTATAACTCCAAGATCCATGTTGTCATCATTGACACCCAATGAAGATGATAGTCTCAATGGGCTTCGACCAAGAATTGGCCTAAGAAGACACTACTACTCATATAGGGGGTCACAACCAGCTCTGCAAGGGGACAGTAAGAACCCAATCTAGATCAACCCTCTATACAGGGGATTATAATACAATGATTTCACAACCCCTACTAATATTTACTTCTAGATAGAGGATCAAAACCCTTCACATATAGGTCATGATGATTCCAAGAACCCCACATAGGGAACATATGAAGATAGAGGAACTCACCCTGGTCTCATAGAGGGACGTAATATCTCTATCTGAAATTTGGCCACTAGAGTGGATCCCAATCCAGTTATATGTATATAGTGATGCAATTTACAATTATGTAATGGGGGACAAGGTAACATAATCATTATATACTTGTCCAATTTAAGAAAATGAAGATCCATGAAAACTCATAATGGGGGTAAGTTGAATATAAAAGGGGGTGTACAACAAGTCCAGTTGTCCACATGTCTTTCCAAGTAAAAAATATCCCCACACTGCGTGTATTATCAATATACATCCACTGTAGAATATGTAAATGGCATGTAGATACACACAGTATCCGGACTGCTTTGCCTGGCTATGTCTATGTCAGAGTGGATGTGTTATCATAGTAGTACATTGTGTGAGAATGCATGTGTACTCTATCCATGTACAAATACATTGATAATATAGTGAACACACAATCAAGACATGTCTTTTGGGAGTAAACAACAAGCTCATGACTGTATAATTCAACACGTGTTTGTATATCCAATGAGGAATTTACTATAAGATTGTATGAACCTGGATCTTTGTTTCAGGAATGTCCTTCCCATTTCTGTAGATTTTATGAAAAATGGAGTTTCGGGAAATTTTTTAAGTACACGCCGTGTACATCCTGAGTACATGCCATGTACTCTGTTCCTACTCGAAGTCGTGTGTTGCCCGTGTCTGGGCCCCACAAATGGTGTGTATGGGTGATGTGGAGGCCAGTTAAAGCGGAGTACGAAAAAACATAGTACACAATGTGTACTCTAAAAGTACATTGCGTGTACATTCTTTTTTCAATTAAACGGATCGGGGTCACACCTGATGCACAGAAGGGTCTTCTTCAAGGTTCTGTTAGTCCGAGAGGGCTGAGGATCTGCGAATCTTCGATGAGCCCCTGCATCTCCATCTGTTATCCTATTATAGCACCGTTGATTTCATTGGAATCGCATCGGTGAGTACTCCCTTCTGCTTGTGCCTTATTTTCTAATTTCTCCTCATTCTAATGTTATCATGGTTTATGTGTTTCAGACCTTTTCTAAGATCTATGACGTTCTAATGTGAATTTTTCATCATTGTTCATGTATATAAATCTCCTAGGATCTAGGTAGGTGGTTTGTGCCTTTCGGTAGAAATTCTTTGAATATTTTGTGCAGTTATGCCAATTCCATTGAATGAGAATTGTGAGTTTTTCTGTTTTTCCCCTGATCGATTTCCTGCTTTCTCTTTTGCTATAGTATAGGTTTACCTTTGTGAATAGAGTTTTTATTATGTACTCAAGATTTTTGTTGTATTTTCTTTTCCTATTTGCCGTTATGGTAGTTTCAATGCCTAGTTGTAGGATAGTTGAACTATTGTGTTGTTTTGAAGTCGAGCCTTAGAATGATTTACAAGTAGTTATCGAGGTTTACTTGGGTTATACACGCGTGATATGCATGTTTATATTACACAAGGATGAGAGAAACTAGTGTATGGACCAAAGGGAGAATAGACGTAGGGTCTTCTCAAGAGTGTATTTAATTTCTGATGCGAGACCACAGGGGAAATTGACATTGAGTGCTTCCTCAGAGAGTCTGTAGTTCCTCTACGTGGACCACAAGGGGAATTGACATTGAGTGCTTCCCCATGAGCCTTTATTATGATAGGAGACTATAAGGGGAATTGATGGTGAGTGCTTCCTCAGAGAGTCTATTCTTTAGCTGAACCAGAGGGGTGAGACTATGTGTGCCTCCTAGGGGGTTGCTAGTACATATAGGTTGGACCATAAGGGTTAGACTGTGAGAACTACCCAGGGGGGGGGGGTTACCTTTGTTTTACTTTTTGATTGTTTTATACTTGTGTAGTTTATATGATAGGCTGTAAATTGTATCTTCTGCGTATTTCATTTTTTCTGCTCCTGTACATTACATTCCATATATTCATTGAATGTTAGGCACAGATCTTTTAGTGGTTTCCTACTGAGACTTTGTCTCACACCATGTCTAGGACATGCTATTAGGCTCATGCAGTCTACATTGTTTCATGTATAAATAAGCTCAAGCACCCTTCTACTTCTGGTTTTTGACTTGCTGTGGAGCTGGAGAGCATGGGCCCAAGATACATCTTGCGTTGCAGCTGGAATTGATGATGCTTTAGTACATTGTGTTTAGTTGTATTTCATCACGTTGTTGTGTTTGATTATTTTCATAGATACTTGTACTTGATGCATCATTATCATCATTTCTGTATATTTATTCTTCTGTTGTTTGGTTACAGTTATGTATGTTGTTACTGCTTCCTCTATTGACTGTTGTTTTCCTTACCTTGTATACCTTACCGAATGAGGGCATAGTTTCCCCAATGACTTACCAAATCCCTCGCTACTAGTTTTCATCCTCAGGAATTTGGGTAAATGCACTTGAGTTCATGTGGAGAACCGAGTATAGGGCACCAGTGGAGGGGCTCTGGATTCGGGTCGTTACAAAGTGGTATAAGAGGCGTTTTTTTTCTCTTGATTTACTGTTTGGAGCCTTTAACCTGGGATAGGACGGATTCTATACTTGGTATTAATTTGTGCTCGGGAGTAGCTAACCCGTGTACATGGAAAAACCATACTACCTTGTAAATTGCAGTTTGCAGGTTTTGAGATTTTACGGTTGATATGATTTCACCTAGAGTGATTCACATGCACTGTGTTGTTATTTTCTTGACTATTGCAGTTCTATTTCTATCGTAACCCGACGAGATGATGTTATTCCATCTCATGCATCATATATGATCTTATATAAATCACATGACATGGATTCTTGCCATGCCATCTAGTTTGAATTAGTGATTTCATGCAGTTGTGATTTAATTTTTGTAGATTATGCATGCTGTTGTGATAGATGCTTGATAGAATATCTACTAAATTTTTAGAGGATTGTTTTTATTATAAATTGCATAAATGAATGCCATGTTTTGATTCGTGGGGAGTATGGGAACTCATAAATCGGAATTTGGTACCTATTTGCCTTTTTTTCTGTGTTTTCTAGGCTTCTGTGCAGTTTCTGAGCTACTGCCCAGAAAACCCCAGAATAAACGGCGTGTACTTTTTGACTACACGCCATGTAGTTTTTAGACCGTATCACTGAATGTGTGAGCAGGGACACTCTGTTGTAGAAATAACGTGAGGAACACACCGTGTATGGTAGGTGCATGTCGTGTAGTTCAGTGCCATGTACCCGGTCGTGTCACTAACAACACGGGTCGAGGAAGCTCCAGTAGAACACACCATGTTGTAAAGGAACACGTCGTGTATTCTTTTCCAGGTACCCGGCCATGTCAAAAACAACACGGGTCGGCATTACCTTCTCTTAGACACGCTGTGTTGTTTTTGGAACACACTGTGTAGTCTTGTCCGGGTACCCAGCCGTGTCACGAACAACACCAGATGGTGTCACCTTCACCTATACACATTTTTTTGTTCGGAACACATCGTTTAAGGTTCAGCCACGTAGATTGTCATGTATTTAACAACACGGGCTGTCTAATCTTTTTCTAGAACACACCGTTTTTATTCATAATACGCCGTGTAGTCTCAGGTTAAGTCGGACCGTTTGGGTTAGTCATGTTAAAGAGACTCAGGATGGGGAATAGTTTTCAAGTACATGTCGTGTGTTAGGTCCACACTCCCTATAGTTTGAGGTGTTACAATACCTATAAGGCAAGGTTACATGCCCATGTTAGTGGAATAAGAAGTCAGGTCGTGTAGTTTTTATACATGCTATGTAGTTGTGTTTTGTAAACATGTGTGTTTTCCTTCCCTTGTTATTGTTCTGTACTCTTGTGTTCTCTGTCTCTGTAAATTCTGATATAAGGTGTGCTTTTGATCTTTCAGATCTATGCCTCCGAGACATCCTCTGGTTGTACGTCAGTCGTCAGGCAGTGATCAGATGCCAGATATGGCTTATCAGGGACTTCTTGTCGATCTTGCAATCGGGCCATCCTTGGCACCAGCTTTCATACCAATTGTAGGCACTGATGCGCAGTTTAGGGACGGTTTTATGAGGATGATGCAGAACTTTTAGGGAGCACTACATCCTTCCATGATTATGGCAGACTTGATGCTGGTTTTCCAGCAGCATCATCCTCCTACTTTCTCGAGGGAAGGAGGACCACGGGCTGCATAGTCATGGATGAAAGCCATGCTGACTATCTTAAATTATCTAGATATTCCTCTAGAGAGGTGGTTCAAGCTCGCTACCTACATGCTCCGTGACTCCTCCAAGAGGTGGTGGGATGTGATCTCACAGGAGGGACATTAGCAGGTTATGGATTGGGAGGATATCCAGCTCGTTTTCTACGACTACTTATACCTGGAGACCCTGAGGGAAAATCGAGCCTGGGAGTTCATTAGTCTATAGTAGGGTACTCTTTCTGTCATATAGTATTCCTCTCGTTTCATCAAGCTCCAGCACTTCAAAACCCTCTGGGATGTATGTGGTGTGTTCTTAGCTAGGAAGTTTGAGGATGGTCTCAAGAGGGAGATCTGCTCATAGGTGAATATCTTCTAGTTGACTTCCATATCTTCCATCATCAAGAAGGCACTGATTGCGGAGCGCAATCTGGGAGACTGCGGAGTAGCTAACCAGGGCAGTTCTACTTCCAGAGCTAGTGTTCCTCTAGTTGATATCCAGAAACGCCGTAGGGAGTCTTCACGTGGTGACCCGAGGAGGTGAGATACATCTTCTGGCAGCCCGGTTGTATGCTAAAAGTGTGGTAGGAGTGGAAATACGAGGCTGCAGTGCCAGAGGGACCTAGTGGAGTGCCGATCCTGTGGCAAGATAGGTCACCTTCAGCATTTCTACCATGGTTTCTCACCAGTTTATGGTGAAGAGGGTTCTTCCATGACTCCTCATTTAGGAGCATCACCACAAATTTCACACCAGTCGGGGAACTGGAGTTCTTCCGGTCGTTCGGGCCGAGGTGGAGGTCGAGGTCGTGGCAGTCTGTCACCGGTCCTTCAGCGCCAATAGGGAGGTTCATCTCAGAGTGTTCACATAGGGTCGAAGGACCGCAAGGTAGGCCAAACTTTTGCGGTAGATAAGACCTTTCAGTAGAAGGATCCCGGACCATCTACAGTTCGAGGTGTGATTTTAGTATCCTTAGTTTTATCTCAGCTCTTTTCGATACTAGTGCTACACATAGCTTTTTCTCTGTTGCTATTGTGGAGAGCCTTGGGCTCTATTTCTTTTCTTCTACCGACTCGTTGACACTAGACACACCTTTGGGGATGAGGACATCCATTATATGCCAGTGTAGACAGTGTCATCCCAAGGTTGCAGGGTATCTTTTCTTATGGGATCTCTATGTCATAGAGATGACAGGCAATGATTTCATCCTCGGGAGGGACTGGTTGGTTCCCTTCTAGGAAGTCTTCAGCTATTATCGTCGTAGATTGACATTCATTTCACCAGGGCGAATCTTTTCTTCATAGAGTGGAATGAGATATTCAGGCGAGTCGAGTAGGAGACAAGCATCACGGGCTAGGAAGTGTGACAGCCCAGATTTCTAGTCATTATCTGGATGATCTGGGGACTTCGCAGTTGGAATCTCCTCCAGTGGTGGATCACTTCAGGGACACCTTTCCATTGGACTTTTTAGGTTTTCCACCATAGTGTGAGGTAGAAATTTCAATTGAGCTCGAGCCAAGAGCAGCACCAGTTTTTATTCCTCCTTATAGTATGGCTACACCTGAGTTGCAAGAGCTCAAGAAGTAGTTGGAGAGGTTCCAAGAAAAGGGTTTCATCCAACCCAGTACTTCTCCTTGGGGTTTTTATGTCCTGTTTGCGAAGAAGGCAGATGGTACCCTTTGGCTTTGTGTGGTTTATCGGAAGCTGAACCAGTTGACGGTCAAGAACTGATATCCCTTTACGAGGATCTATGACCTCTTTCATCAGCTTCAAGGAGGCCGGGTGTTCTCAAAGATCAATTTGAGGTACGATTATCATTAGTTGCACTTTAGACCATCATATATACCTCTAACAACCTTCAGAAGAAGGTATGATCTATACAAGTATACAGTCATGCCGTTCAGTCTCACGAATGCGCTTTTAGTTTTCATGGCACTAATGAACCGAATGTTCCATCCTTACTTGGACTCCTTCGTCATGGTCTTCATGGAAGATATCTTGGTGTACTCTCACACACAACACGACAATTCCACACATCTTGAGATCATTATGAGTACACTGAGAGAGCATCAGTTTTGTACTAAACTCTCGAAGTGCCACTTTTGGATGGAACCGATTCACTTCTTGGGTCACATCATCTCAGAGGTAGGAGTATCTGTGGACCTAGAGAGTGTGAGAGTTGTAGTCTCCCGGGAGCAGCCAAAGAATGTTTTTGAGGTACGGAGTTTCCTGAGGTTGGAAGGATACTACAAACGCTTCATTGAGGACTTCTCACACCTAGAAGCACCATTGACATGTCTGACCAAGAAGCGGGAGAAGTTATTATGGTCAGATTCTTGTGAGTCTGCCTTTAAGGAGTTGAAGGGAAGACTGAAGTTGGCACTGATACTAGTCTAGCCAGAGATAGGCACTAGATATATTGTCTTTTGTGATACATCGGGTATTGGACTACGCACTGTGCTTATGAATGGAGATGGAGTCGTTGTGTACGGTTCTCGGTAGTTGAGGCCACATGAGAGGAACTACCATACGCACGATCTGGAGTTGGCAGCTGTTGTTCAAGCCTTAGCTGTTGGAGACACTATCTTCTGGGAGAGAAATTTGTGGCTTTCACCTACAAGAAGAGTCTCAATTATATCTTCACTCAGTGTGATCTGAATCTGAGGAAGCGTAGGTGGGTCATGTATCTTCAGTCTTTTGATTTCGAGCATTCCTTTACGCAGGGAAAGGGCAACGTAGTGGCAGATGCATTGAGTAGGAGAAATCAGATTCAGGCAGTTCAGGAGGCCAGAAATGAGTGGCTGCTTATAGCTCTGTTCTCTAAGATGCATCGGAGGTGCATGATAGATAGGGACATACCTTTTTATATTCTGTACTTGTTACCTCTACACTACATGATCAGGTACAGATGAGGCAGCTATCAGACTCATAAGGCTTAGTCTTGCGGGAGAGTGTGTTAGGAGAGGACCCTCTTTCTGGATGCACAGTGAGAGAGGATGAGATCTTTTGTTTCGAGGGATGCATATGGGTGGCAGTAGACATACACGAGGATTTCATGTGGGATTTTCATTCCTCAGTTTAGGCAATTCATCCTTGAAGCACCATGATGAATCGGGATCTTCAACGCCAGTACTGGTGGGCAGGTTTGATGACAGATGTTTCTGGTTTTTTCATGAGATGTTCTACTTATCACCAGGTGAAAGCAGAGCATCAGTGACCAGCAGTGATTTTGCAGTAGTTACCCATTATGGAGTGGAAGTGGAATGATGTTGTGATGCACTTCATGATCGGGTTACCGAGGTCACCTTGAGGAGTGATGCTTTTTGGTTTTTCATCGACAGGCTTACAAAGGAAGCACAATTCATTCCGATCAAGGAGACCTTCAGTGTTGATGATCGAGGATGAATGTACATTCGAGAGATCATTCCTCTTCATGGAGTTCCACACTCTATTGTTTCAGATAGGGATGTGCTCTTTACCTATCGGTTCTAGAAGGGACTTCAGAAGGCCTTGGGTACACATGTATTTTTGAGTATAGCAAACCATCCCCAGACTGATGTCCAGTCCGAGCGAATGATCCAGGTGATTTAGGATAGCTCCGAGCCTGCTTCCTAGACTTTGGCGGTTCTTGTGAGAAGCATGTCCCTCTTGTGGAGTTCGCCAACAAAAACAGTTTCTAAGTGACCATTTAAATGGAACCATATGAGGCTTTGTATGGTAGGCCATGCCGATTACCCTTATGCTGGCTGAAGGCAGGAGAGGCAGCTTTGGTGGGACCTCGTCTTGTTCAGAGACATCAAAGCAGATAAAGGTGATTCCGAAGAGGATGGCTATTACAAAGTCTAGGCAGAAGTCTTAAACTGATCAGCGGAGACGACCTATGGAGTTCAAGGTTGGGGATCAGGTTTTCTTGCGTGTTGCACAGAGGTTGAGAAACAAGAGGATTCAGAGGCAGCGTAAGTTTTCACCGTGGTACGTCGGGTCGTTTGAGGTTTTGGGGAGAGTTGGGCTGGTCTCCTATCAGTTGCAGCTACCCCAGAGGTACCAGACCATGCACGAGGTCTTCCAGGTCTCTCGGCTCTGATGTTAATTTTCGGACTCGTCTCATGTATTTCAGCCTGAGGAAGTTGAGCACGAAGCAGATGCATTATTTGAGGAGAATCCTATCTGGATTATTGATCGCAGTACGAAGGTTCTCCATGGGTTATTTGTTCCTCTAGTAAGGGTGTTATGGCAGCACGGCCAAGTACATGACGAGACCTGGGAAAGGGAGGCCGATGTACAATCATAGTGGCAGGAGCTGTTTGGGGTTTCTCCTTCTCCACCACGTTAGGGTAATTCAGGGACAAATTTATTTAACGGGGGATGTTTGTAAGAACCCGGATCTTCGTTTCAGGTATGTCTTTCCTTTTTCTGAAGTTTTTATGAAAAATATTGTTTCTAGAAATTTTTTAGGTACACGTCGTGTACTTTCTGAGTACACGTCGTGTACTCTTTTCCCGCTCGAAGTCATGTGTTGGCCATGTCCGGGCCACACAAATGGTGTGTAGGGGTGATGTGGAGGCTGGATAAAGCAGATTACGGAAAAACCTAGTATACGCCGTGTACTCTAAATGTACACACCGTGTAATTTTTTTTCATTTAACGGACCGGGGTCGTGCCTGATGCACAAAAAGGTCTTATTCTAGGTTTTGTTCCTCCAAGAGCACCGAGGATCCATGAATCTTCGACGAGCCCCCGCCTCTTTGTCCGTTATTTGATTCGAGCACTGTTGATTGCATTGGAATCACAGCGGAGAGTTCTCTCTTCTTCTTGAGCCTTGTTTTCGAATTCCTCCTTTTTCTCAAGTTATTGTGGTTTATGTGTTTTTGACGTTATCATAGATCTACGACGTTCTAAGGTGAATCTGTAGTCGTTGTTCACGTATATCTATCTACTAGGATCGAGGTAGGCGGTTTGTGCCTTTCTATAGAATGTCTTTGATTAATTTGTGCAGTTTCACCAATTCCCGTGAATGAGAATTGTGTGCTTTCCTATTTTTCCCCTGATTGATTGCCTGCTTGCTTGATTACAATAGTAGAGGTTTACCTTTGTGAATAGAGTTGTTTTTATGTACTCTGGATGTTTGATGTACTTTCTATTACTGTTAGGCATTATTCCAGTTTCCATGCCTAGTTGTAGGATAGTGGAACTATTGTGCTGTTTTTCTACTGAGCTTTAGAATGATATCCAAGTAGTTATTGAGATTTACTTGTTTGATACACATGCGCTATGCATGTTTATATTACATAGGGCTGAGAGAACCTAGTGTATGGATCAAAGGGATAATGGACGTAAGGGCTTCTCCATAGTGTCTTTAATTTACGATGCGAGACAACAGGGGGAATTGACGTTGAGTTCTTCCTTATAGAGTGTGTAGTTCCTCGACAGAGGACACATAGGGAATTGATTTTGAGTGCTTCCCCAGAGAGCCATTAGTATGATACGAGACTATAGGGGGAATTGACGGTGAGTGCTTCCCCAGATAGTCTATTATTTAGCTGAACCAGAGGGGTGATACTGTGTGTGCCCCCCATGGGGTTTCTAGTACTTATAGGTTGGACCATAAGGGTATGGCTGTGAGAACTACCCAGGGGGGTTACCTTTGTTTTACTAGTTCATTATTTTATACTTGTGTAGTTTATATTCTAGATGGTAAATTGTAGCTACAGTGTATTTCCTGTTTATTGTCCCCGTATATTACTTGCCATGTATTAATTGACTGTTAGGCTCAGATCTGTGGGTGGTTTCCTACTAGGACTTTGTCTCACACCCTGTTTGGGCTATGCTTTTGGTCCCAAGCAGACTATGTTGTTGAAGGTATAGATAAGGGAAAGCACCCTTCTATTTCAGGGTATTTACTTTCTGTGGAGCTGGAGAGCATGGGACCAAGCTACAACTTGCGATGCTGCTGGAGTTGCTGATGCTTAAGTACATTGTGTTCAGTTGTATTTCAGAACGTTGTTGTGTTTGTTGATTTCCTTAGATACTTGTACCTACTGCATCATTATCATCATTATTAAACATTTATTCTTCCACTGTTTGGATACAGTTATGTATATTGTTACTTCTTCCGCTATTGACTGTTGTTTTCCATACCTTGTATACCTTACCAAATGAGGGAATAGTTTCCCCAATAACTTACCCAGGCCCTCACTACTAGTCAGAAGCCTATGGAATTTGGGGAGATGTGCATGCGGTCATGTGGCGAACCAGGTATGGGCACCAGGGGAGTGGCTCTAGATTCAGGTCGTTACAAAGATCTCGACAATATCATGACTTCTCTCATGCATAATTTAATGTAATTATTATTTTAAATAACAAAGATAGGATTTATGAAATGTGGTTGGTTTTGGTGGATTTTTTAAAAAAAAATTAAGAAAAGGGGCTTTGTAGGTTGGTGCACAGCTATAGAAAATCGTGCCCCCAAACACAGAATACCATGCCACCCTAAACAGAGAGGTTAGCATGATTGGTGCATGAATTACCTAATAGTGAACCTCTTCCTAGGAAACCATGTTCATGGTTTTTAGTTACCAAAAAATTATTTTAAATTCCACTAAACACCTAAAACAACTCCATTTTGACCATTTGTAGGGACAAAATGTTTTTTTGGTAAATACAGAGCATTTAAGTGGTGTTCCAAGGAATATAACCTCCATTATGTTAAATTTAAATCCCTAATCAAATATTCTCTCTTATCTCGCTATGTTATCTCATCTTGATTCCAATCCCGATCATTCTCCTCTCTTTTTTTATCTTTTATTAGAATTATTCCTTGGTTTCATTATATATAAAACAAAATAGTGAGATCTTGATCTAGGATTTTATATCTAGATCTATAATGATTTGACCTTGATATCAACGATATTTATTTAGGTATTTATATTTGGAACTCAGATATACACCATTTCCCTTGTCTGATTTTGTGGATATCGATTGAATGAACCTCCATCAACAATGTGATGGGAGTAGTCTAAAATCTAATTCCCATAGTATAGGATTTGTTACATGTATGAAAAATTGTTGAATTTCTAGAATTCTTTAGAAATTGATTTCTTATACTGGGATAATTAGGTTGACTAATTGATTTATCAAATAACTATTTAAATAGATAATTAAATGAGGAATTAATCATCAGACCAAGGGGTTGTCCTGTTAGAGAATTAATTATAGGAAACTGATTTTGAGAGTTATGGGTTATAATCTAGAAAATTAATTAGTGGGTTAATTATGAGATATTTAATTTTATATATTGAGATTATTAATCCTGAATTAATTACGTGCCTTGATTTTATGATCTAGATAATTAATTTTGGAATGAATTATAATTAGTTTTGATTTAAAATTAGATAATTAATTCTTAAAAAACAAAATATGGTATCTGAATAGTTTTACTGAATAATTAATTGATGAATTAATTAACGAGATCGACATACCAAATTAATTAGGGATTTAATTAAGGATATTGATGTATTTAAATAATTGTTCATTTAGTAATAGAATTAAATTGGTTAATTAATAATGAATTAATTATGTGCTAATGAATATGAACAATGATATTCTTAATAGAGAAGTATAAATTCTAACATGGTCACTGTACATGTGAGTAAAGGTTTGTGAACATGGTCGCTCAAGTGAGAAGTATAATTTTTACCATGGTCATTGTACTTATGAGTAAATAAATGGAAATATTTTTATTAAATTGACATGTATGAATGGTAACATGGTCATCATACATATAAACTTGTTATTAGTAACATTGGAATTTAAGTGTAAATTTAAATTATAAAAATAATGGCACTCTGAGATATGGCCTAAAACAATAATGATTTGATCTATTACTTGAGTCAATAAGGTAATGAGATATCATATATAAATTGAGTACTACAAGATCATCAACAAGTCAAATAAGGTTTTAAAATATGATATTATCGGAGGACCACATCAGGATCTAGCATGAGACAAAACTGATATTGATGTATGGGTATACCAGAGAAACATAGAGTTAATATGATTACCTAAAGAATAAAAGATAACATCATAATGGTTTATTTATTAGTTGTCCTATTTTCCTTACAGAAAATCACACACTATCTTTTGACAGTACATATTTTAGAATCCATTTGAGTTGACCTACTAGGCCGTACTCACAACATACTCAGTATACCTGATCAACACCCGAATAAAATTTTTTGTTCCATGATTGGATTAGGTAAATGGTTTTATGTTATATTGTTAGTTGGGATTGTATTATGGAATAAGGAACCAGATGTGGTTGGGATCTTCATGGGATTTGATAGTGTTTAGTTTCAATTTAGGAACTATAATACTTTTTATACATACATAGCTTGTTTTCTATTTCATTTGAGTATTGTATTTGTTGTTAGGGTTATCATGTGACTATGGAAGTGTTCAGGTCATATATTCTTAATAGTTTTTCTATTTATTACTTCGCATGTATTCTATCTGAATAAATAGGGTGTTTTCTCCCCATGAATATCTTTCCAGACCATCACAACTATTCAAAAGCCCCAGGAATATGTGGATAAGAGCTTATGGTCGTGTGGCCTACCAGCCTATGGAACAATGTTGTGGTGCTCAGGTCAAGATGTTACATAGTAGTATCAGTGCTATTATTTTATTTCTTCTTCATGTTTCTATGTATTTGGGTAATGTTAGAGAATAGACTAGGAAGATTTAGGGCTTGGTAATGAGCATGTCCATAGGAGTTGCAATCTAATGCAAGAGGGAAAACCCGAGTACTCAATGTAGGATGGTTATTATTGTTGTTAATAGTTATAGTTGAAAATTATTTCAATTTGGGGGATGAAATTATGTTGTGATGTGATTATGGTTTTTGATAATTTATTAGGATTGGTTCATGGACCAATATGGAATGAGAATGGAGTCTGCATGAATAATTTTTCACACTCACGGTGATTGTACATGGCATAATTTAGGGAACAAATGAGAAAATATATTATGTGTTAGTTGATGAAGTTGTACAATTTTTTTTATTTTTGTGAGATTAAAATGAATAATGGTTCTTGAAAATAGTTGATATATATTAAAAAACTGATAAAAAGTGAGAATAATTGGATTTATAAATGAGAAAATTGATTATGATATTATGATTACACTTGTTAACAAAATCCTAGGGGTCAGACGGTTAATGGAAGTGATATCGCCTCGATTTGACCATGTTGAAAGAGGTGGGGAAAAGATATTTTGTGACATGTTGCGATTTCCTTTCTAATACACAAATTTTATAATGGTATGTTATGAGAACTAAGATGTGTATTTGGAATTTTAGATAATATGCTTCCACGACACTTCTTGAGTGGATGACTAGGGGAAATGGATTATAATAGACATCTATTTAGGGAACTAGTGGAAAAAATGCTTCCAGATGAAGATAAATTGGAGATGATCCAAGTCAAATTATCTTATTTTATGAAATTTATAGAAAGACACCCATTGCGGGTTGTGAAAAGAATGTCTGAATTAACAAGGGAATTTTTGTTGCACCAACCTCTGATTTTTAATGGAGTGGGTGGACTTGGGGGATATTAATTCATATTTAATTCCATTGGGATAATAAATTACCATTTAGAGACTCTGAATAAGTTGAGGGTCATGAGGGAGACTTATATTCTATGAGGATTAGCAATGTGCAGGTGGGGAATTTAGTTGGAAACATGACAATCTAACAATATGTTATGAAAGTAATTCATGGGGAGGATTTTGGAGAACTTCTATCCATAGATCCTAATACATAATAATGATGAAAGATTTATGAATCTCACTAAGGGTATAATGTTTGTGACGGATTATGTATGATTATTCACATATTTTCATCACGTTCCTCAGTTGTTAGTTAGAGATGAACCAACTACGTCAAACCTTTTTCCAACTGGACTTAAGTGCGATATTAAGTCCCAAGTAAATATTTTTAAATTAAAATATGTTTTATGATGCTATGGTTATTGATCTCATAGATGAAGGGAACCAAAGGGAGTATTCTATTACTAGATATTTTGTTGTTACTCGATGATCAAGAGGTGTGACATTTGAGACCATGAAGCAGCATTATGACAACATTAGCCAGGGTTGTGGGAGTTGAGTACATAGAAAGGAGGTTCAGTTGGGTTGGATCATAAAGAGGAGATCAATCATTAGTGTGGTTGTTTGCAACACTCTCATAGACATTATCTCGTACCATTAGTAGATTTTCAGTCTACTGTAATGATGGGACAACTATACACATTTTGAATGACGTAGTGTTAGACTGTTGTTGAGGTAGACGTTGGGTAGATTCACACTATGGGAAGGGGGTCTTCTACACCATATTAGTATGAAAACTGTATTTTTACTGTTCGGGGTGGTAGAGTTAGGGGACATCGTGATACAGGGAGAAGTTACGATATTAGCATAGTGGTTTTATATTGGGGTAAGACAACATCACAAGTAAAAGGGTTATGAAAGTTACATTAATTGAGTCTTACACATGCGGGGATAGAGGCTAGTCCATCGACAGTGATAGGTACTATCCTTGTAGATTATACTTTAGATTGTTACATTTTTTATACTAGTGCCTCTAATTTTTTTATATCGGAAAATTTTGATAATGGTTTCATCCAAGAAGTTATGTTTGTGAGTGGAGTAAATTAATATCTTTATGCCATTGAGAACACGGTCATAGGACATCTGTCTATAAAAGTGATTTTCAATAGATATTAGGGAATATCATTTTTTATGGGATCACTATATTATTGATATAAAATTATTCCACCAAATTAAGGGTATGGAATGGATAGTCGCATACCAATCCAAAATAGACTATTAACATATGATATTTATGTTGACCTACCCTATGTGTGACCATTACTATCACCGTGGAGAGGGGGATATCTAGGCAGGATGAGAAGGGCCCATTACTCTGAATCTAGGAGAGCTCAAAGCCCAAGTTTCCGGTATATTATTAAATGATGGGAGTGTTGGTCAAGATATCATTCCTCCTATTGTGGAATTTTTTCAAGACATATTTCTTAAGGACTTATTAGGGATATAAAGTGAGAAAAATGCATAATTCACATATGATATCATGGTAGAGGCTGAGAATGTATCAATTCACCATACAGAATGGCACTGACTGAGCATTAAGATCTCTAGACTCGGTTGGGGGGGATTTGAGGATAATGTATTAATTTGTCCAATTACGTCATCTTGGAGATCACAAGTATTGTTCTCAAAGATGGCTGATGGGTGTTTATGATTGTTTGTCAATTAGTAGAAATCGAACCAAATTAATTTGAAGAATTGATATCCTCTTCCACATATTAAGGAACTGTTTGGAATGTTGATGGGAGATTATCTGTTCTCAATGATCTATTTAATGTCATCATATCCACAGTTAATGGATTGGACTTCTAATATACCAAGGACTACTTTCATGGGTAGTTATGACTCTTATAAGTTTTTCATAATTCCATTTGGTTAAAAAGTGCACCATAAGTGTTTATGGATTGATAAATAGGATCATTCATCAGTATCTAGATTAGTTTTTTGGTGGTGTTTTTGAATGACATCTTAGTATACTCCAAGACTAGTGATGATCATAGAAAATATCTTGACATTATTCTACTATCGCTAAAAGGGAATCAGTTATACATCAAGCTATCTAAGTGACATTTTTGAATTGATTAGGTAAACATCGTAGGAAACATTATCTTAGAAGAAAGTGTGTTAGTGGACCCACAAATGGATCTGGAAATGGTGTCTTTGTTGCATCCTTATAATTTTATTTCTATCTGAAGCTTCATAGGGTTAGCTATATATTAAAATATATTAATCCAAGAATTTTACCATTTCGAAGATCCACTTTCGAGCATTATATATAAGGGGATAATGTCTGAGTGGATGGAAGCATGTGAGAATTATTTTTAGAAGTAGATTTAGTGTTAGAGAATGGAACCAATTTTGACCCTAGCTAAATCATGTGAGGATTACATAATTTATTGTGACACTTCTTGGATCATATATGGAGTTGTGCTAATGCAAGGTGGTCGAGTTGTGGAATATGGGTTTCAGTAGTTGAGTCCTCATGAATAGACCTACCACAAATATGAAATGAAGTTATAAGAAGTGGTATATTCTATTAAATGTTTGGTTAAAAATTTTTTTGGGAAAATATACTTTAGATTATAGAGATCACAAGATCCTAAAGTATATATTTTTTACATTATGATTGGAAAATTTTGTAGTGAATCTAGGTAGAGTATTTGAGAAATCATTTTGAACTGGAATATAACCACAGTAATGTAAATATTTTTGGCTAACACCTTGATAATGATGGATCAGACTCAAATAGTGAAAGAGTCTAGTGTAGAGGGGATGATGATGATTTTTTTAAATGCATGAAGTAGTTTAGCAGAGTGAGTAACAGATAAACCTATTTTCAGATGAAGTGGGGTTTACACATTTGAAATGGGTTAGGGACACAAAGTATGAGGATTTGGAGGGATTTTACTTGAGGCGAAGATTTTAGGTTCGGGAGATTACTTTTTTACATGTTGATAGATGAGGGTGTGATCATCTATGGGTAAAATATTGTGTTGTACCTATCAGAAGACGAGAGGAGATCATGAGATAATTTCATGCCTCATAGTGATAGGTGCATTCTAGTGTTAACAAAATGTAACATGTCCTATGATGACATTTTAGGTTTCTAGGCATGAAAATAGTGATAGATGGGTTTTTGAGATGATACTTCACCTATCAGTGGGTGAAGTAATATCATCAATGACTTGGAAGATTACTACAATAATTTTTTATTCTGGAATGGTAATGGGACGATTCCAAAATGTATTTTTTGGTGGGTCTTCCAATGATTCAATTGAATAATGAAACTATTTGGGTCATTGTGGATAATTTGATAAAGGTAGTACATTTCATACTTACAAGGGAAACAATTACAGTAGAGTATTTGGGAGAATTGTATATTCGGGAGATAGAACATCTACACGGGGTTCCACAGACTATATTTCTTGAATGTTATTCATGCATTACTCCACACTTCTGGAGTGGTGTGTAGATATCTCTAGGTACATAGGTTTTATTGATTATGGATTTCCTCCAACATATAGATAGGAAGTTACAACATACTATATTGGATCTTGATGGTATGATGTGGGGTTGTGTTATTGACTTTAGTGGTTATTGGTAGAATCAATTGTCTTTAGTATTGTTTTCTTATTACAATAGTTATTAAAAAAATATAAATATAGAACCATACAAGAAACTTTATCATAGTCCATGCAGATAGATACTATGCTAGATGGAAGCAGGTGAGCCAAATTTGTTGGGACCGAGTCTCGTACATGAGACATCAAAAAAGATTCTGTTGATTCAATTTCTTATAGCTACAAATCAAATAATTCATAAGTGATATGTTGATAGCAGAATACAACAATTAGAGTTTACATATTATGATTTTGTGTTCCTTTGGGTGTTTTTTAGTTTTGGGTCATCATAGGATATTGAGGTAGGGAATTTTGGGTCCCATATTTGATGAAACATTTGAGGTAGTTGAGAGAATCGGCCCGACGGTGTATTGATTTTCCATTCGACAAAAAAAATTTACAATGATTTATGTCATAAATTTGTCAAAAAATATAGCCATATGACACTATAACTTCTCATACGACAGATAAAAATGAGGTGGAAATTGATATAGATGTGCCTTTTGAGGAGAAGCTGATATGTGTGCTATATCATAGTGAGAAGATTTTTGGGGGAAGACAATGACAACTTTTCATGTGTTATGGAATCATAGATGTTTTCAAAAGACGACTTGGGAGAGGGAAGAAGATATATGGGCTCAATGTCCCAATCTTTTTGGCTCAGAATCATAGAATATCATACAAGTAAACCACGAGGAAGAGCTTTTGTAATGTGGTGAGATTGAAAGCTCCTGAAATTTTTTGTATTTATCCCAGACATGATTTGAGGAACACTTTTTGATTTTATGGACAATTTAATGGAGTTATTACATTGGGTGAGTTTAAGAGGTTTTTAAGACAAATATGAGAGAAAGGGGATGTAAATGGTCACATAAAACCATGTACCCAAAACCAGGTATGCGTGTGACCCTGGATAGTGAGGTCCCCTCGGTTGGAACATAGTTTACCAAACAATGTTCCCCTTACCAGGAAACCATGTGTGGGATTTTTAGTTACCCAATACATTATTCTAAAATCCTTGTAACCCAAAAAACAATTCTATTTCAACCTGGGATCATGGATAAATGATTTTGGGTATTCCAAATATCTCTGGTGGGGTTCCAAGGCCGTCCTACCCCCATTCATCAAGTTTCTATGCCCGTATTGAAGATCTTCTATTTTTCTAGTATGTGGATCCCATCCCGATTTCAATATGGATAATTATTTTCTCATTCCAGGGTGTTTTGGTGGAATCTATCCTCAATTTATTTATATCTAATCCTAATTAGTGTGATCACTATTTAGGATTTTAAATCATTAGTTTAATTGATTAGAACATTATATCGTTGATCTTTATTTTGGGATTGAGATTCATAACTCAGATCTAGGTTGTTGTGCTGATTAGATTTTGGGGATTTCCATTGAAAGAACTTTTTTAAAAAATTAGGGTTGGTGGTCTAAAATATAATTCCAATACTAAATGATTAAATGTGTTTATGAAAATTTTTATAATTTTGAGCATTCATTAGAAATTTATTTCCTAAATTTGGTTCATTAGGTCGACTAATCGATTTATCGAATAATTGTTGAAATATATGATTAATTGATGAATAATTCGTGAGACTAAGGTTTTATCCTATTTTATAATTAATTTGGGGAAATTGGTAATGAGTGTTAGGGGTTAAAATCTAGATAAATAATAAGAGGATTAATTATGAGATATTGAGTTGGCTATATTGAGATAATCAATAATTAATTATTTATATCCCTTAATATTATGGTCTACATAATTAGTTTTTAAATTAGTTAAAAATATTGGAGATTTAAAATAGGATAAATAATTATCACAAAATTAATTAAATCTTATGATTTTTGATACTGATTAATTAATTGATGAATTAATTAATAGTATTGTCATAATTGATTAACGGGGGAGTTAATTAAGTATATTGATGTTTTTAACTAATTGTACATTTAGTAGTGGTATTAAGGAGGAGAATTAATTATGAATTAATTATATGTGAATTTATGGGAACATGGTCATTATAAATTGTGATGTATGAATGGTAACATGGTGATTGTTCTTATGAGTAAAGAAATGGGAACATAACCCCTCAAATGAGAGGTATAATCGTAACATGGTCACTCTACTTATGAGTAAAATAATGTGAAGATGATAATTCTATTGAGAAGAAATAATCGTAACATGGTCACTCTACTTATGAGTAAAATAATGTGAAGATGATATTTTCTCATTTTATAATACATAGAACTCTGACATGAGTCAAATTAGGTACTATGTTATCATATCACCTTAGAATACTTCGAGCTCTTGCACAAGTTGAAACAAGTATAAATATTTAATATTACATAGGGAACACTTTGGGCTCTAGAATTAGTAGAATCTAGTATAGCGGTATGGGTATCAAAGGGAACCCTAATGTAAATATGATTATATAAAGAATAAATGATAATGTGATAACTGTTTATATGTGAATTTTATACTTTTTGTTATAGTAATGCATACTATATATTTTTACTGGACTTGTTTTTAACAATATTGGTGGTGGCCTTCTAAGTAGTTATGAAATCCTACATGGAAAACCTGCTGAGTCATATAATAAAATTTTATATTACATAATATGTTAAGGGAATTTAATGTCTTTTAAAATTCTAGTTGGGGTAAGAACATGGATGAGGGAACATGACGTAGTTCAAGACCTTCATTGGAGTCGATTGATTATTTAATTTTCAGCTGAATTTTTGTAACATTGACACTTATTTTGGAAAGTCATATTTTTTTCTTTTAGTTGAATATTATATTTGTTGTTTTGGTTATCTTATAACGTTGTAATTGTATTAGGTATATATAACTCTCCATTTTTTTATCTATATCATTATGTGTTTTACTCTTTTAGAAGATTTTATATTATCCTCGTGGCTGACTTACCAGTCCCTCGCTTCTAGATTGTAGCCTCTAGAGAATGTGGAGGCGTGTTTGAAGTCATATGGCCAACATGCTACTGCACAATCACATGGATCATGGGTCGGTATGTTACTCATGCATAGTCAACTTGGGATGGACAAATTCCATGTGATTGGGGTCTCTTGTTGTGGGATCCTTCACACCAACCAAAAAATACACTCCATGTCTACGGGACCACATGTAATATTGAACTAGATTACAGGTTGTGTTGAAAATGATTTAGATATTTTCATCCTCACATTCATGCTCCTCACCAAAGACTTTTCCCTTGATGGAACTTGTACATTGAGTTATGTTTCACAAAATAGTCTTCTAAATGTGGGATTATGCGTATAGAATCTTATCTTAGAATCATCCATCTAGAAAAGAATCTCTTTTAATATAAATTAGGGAGAGTAGGATCCAACAATGCAGTATGATACACCACAGGTTATCCACTACCATCATTTCCCCTAGATCATGCCATAAATCATGAACCACACTTGAAGTATCAATCTGTTGTTCTGAATAATTATTACACAATGATTAAATAAAAATTATTCTTTGAACCATGGGCCAAGTAAAAATTCTCACATTCCACGTGTGTCGAACAATGGGAGAAATCCACAAGACATAATAGTGAGGAACGAACCATAACTGTTGTTTTTTTTTAATTGATTTGTAATCATATAAAGGATGGAGAAATAAGGATAAATTAATAAACCATACATAACTACATAAAATTAAATATAATTATGATGCATGTATCAATAATGTTCTTGGAATTGATTTTATTTATCTGGGTTAATGAAATGTGATGTAAATCACAATATAACACATGATAATGAGATTTTGGATGTATAATTAATGACGAACTATTTCATTTACATGGTTGATAAGATACTCAAACTGCATAGGCATAATTATCCAAGATATGATCCTGACCCATCATCATTCACAAATAATTCTCTCCTCCAATGGAATCTAGGGCTCCATGGCATAGTATCCAAACCAGATAAAAAAATTATACTTTTTTGTTTAAAGAGGAATCATTTTAATGTGTCAAAAAATTCTATAGTTAATTTATATTATTACATTCACATCCACGATGATTTTACACTAACTAACTACACTAAAAATGGTTAATTCACTCATATGGTAATAATTGTTTTCTAAATTCAATGTTTCCTAGATATTTTTGATGTGAACCCCTCCTAGTTTTTTTAATCATTTTCTATAAAACATTGGGAACATTCTATTTACTATATATAATATATTTCAAACTTTTAATTTCAGAAATTTGGACCTTGGAATTTCATGTCTTTTCTGTGAATTCTATCAAACTTAATCCATATAATATCCAAAGATAATAAATGAAAAGTATGAGAGATTACAACTGAAGTGATTTTATATTGGTATGTCTTTTCCACATTTTGATGTTTTATGACATAATTTTTTTTCTAAATGATCATTTTCAATTATGTTTTATATATTATAAGATACCATGATTTATTCTGTAAATCAATATTATTATACATGTTATGTAGGTTAATATTTTCAAACTCTAGGTTCATGTTTTTATATCTTCATACTCGTGGTTTTTCTTGATATATCCCATGTTTACCATTACTGAGCATATAAGCTCACCCTTTTATTATATTTATTTTCCTTAGGATATAACAAAATTAATAACATATGATATTTCAAAAACTATTCTATATATGAATAAATGTGTGTGATATGATGTAGATAAGTTATGAAATAGTTTTATATATTTTGATGATTCTAACATCATTGTACATTTATTATCCTCATGCATGTGTATATGTAATGTAATTAATATCCATTTAAAAATTTTAATATCTATATATGAATAGTTTGGTCCATTATATATCCCTAAAATTTTAATCAATATTACACATTAGTACTCCTAATATGTATTCTATAGAGTATAGTAATACATATCATCATCCAAAAGAATAAAAGAACAATAATAACATGAAGGAGTTCTATATTAAAAAAAATTGATGTCAGTTAGAAATATATAGTGACATGGATAATGAAAGATATGGATTTAATCCCATTTTATTCTGAAATACATTTTATTTGTAACCTGTAGTATCATCAGGATCATTATTATTATAATTGGCTAGGAACATTTTCAGTACCTTCCAATTACATTACAACATTATAATATCTTCTCTACAATTATATATAATGACTCAAAAAAAATGAAAATAAAATAACCATGTTTTTATTATAATATTCTATTAAATAAAATGGATAAAATATATAACTATAATTTAGGATTGTCTACACGTATCCCAAACTATAATATTGATCACCATGACTACATGGGAGGCACATAGGAAAGAATTACTATCTTTTGGAATGATATTCCATTAATGTAAATAAACTAAGATGAGAGAGATAAAGAGAATATTGGTATGATTATATAAGTTATAAAAATAGAGGAGAAAATTTTATAGAATTTAAAGGTGATAAAAATTAAAAATTATATCATGGTGTAAAATTACAACAAAAAATCATCTTATCATCACATGTTATCACCAGTAAACTCACACACCCTGATATGAAAAAACCAACATCACCCTATTAAAAATTTACTTTAAATACATTAAATAATAAATTATTCATGTAGATTAATATTTTTATTTATTGTGTGTGAAACAAATCCATGTAGGATCCCACCATGTTCATCATAACTATACTATATAATATAAATTTGTTTTTCAAAAAAATAGATTAAATATATATGGTAATAATTTAATAAGATTTATATAATACATGGGAAACCACCTTTCCAAAACATCAAAAATTTTCAAATATATATCCTCTTCCAAAGTATTTCCATATATATTTCAAATATACATTTCATAGAATAATAATATTTAAAATTGTCTTCTGGAATAACACTAGATCCGGGTTTGTAAGGATACTCAAAAAAAAATTAATTGATTGATAGTTAACCATATTCACACACTAACATAGAAACATAGACCATGTTGGGAAGATTTATCTACTGAGTGTACTACCCTACTACATATTAGGCAACCTTCTGTACACCTTCCACAAGAACATTGAGACTAAGGGTTAAATTTATTTTTCACGAGAATGGACCTCTTCCTCAATAATTATCATTGTGGGGCTGACCATTTTTTCCAATTAAATTCATTCAAATAGATTATAATATTTATGTAATACCTCAGCCTTTGAAATAGTATGAAACCTGTATTAAACATGATTTCATCAACAATATAAAAAGGGGAAATCCATTTTATAAACAATACAAAAACAATAAAATTTAGTAAAAAATTATAAGGCATTTAATAAAATTTAGAAACTAATTTCTAAATTAATGTTATAATTTCTTTAGAATAAATCCTCTTAATGAATCAAATTAATAGAAATCACATTTAAATTTAGTATCTAATGGAATCCACAAAATGATGATACAGTGATCAATGATATAAGTTGAAGATCAAAATAATCGAAATTTCTAATAATAATACAAGGATACAATGATTTATAATGGTAATATAGGATGATCTGTATTATAAAAAAATTAATAATACAAGGCCTAAGAGTATATAATGAAAAATTAGAGTTAGACACATCCGTTTTCGAACATAACTTTGATCAGAACAACAACCCTCATGGCATTTTATTTGGGAGATAAAAAGACACTTAAAGAGGGATACATGGTTTTCATTTGTAATGTGAATCCAAATTATATATAATAGGAAATACAAAAATATGCTTAGTGAAATGTTTTGTTAGGACACTATATATTATGATAGATCAACAATATTATACAACTATGAGACCTATTATCAGGTCTTTGTCATCTAGCTGATGACCTGATATTTGTAGGAAGAACACAAGAAACCTGTAATTTCATTAGGTAGTCAATATATATTCAATTAAGATCCAATCATAGTATAAATAATTCTTATAACTATAGAAAATCATATAAATGAAATTTTTTTGGTCACGAAATTGTCGGGTGACTTTATATATCCTAGGTTATCATATGTTTTTCCTTCAACAAGCTAGTGGCCTGTAACAACATCCATTTTACCTCCTATAACTTTTCTAGTTATAGGATTAGGTCCAAACATATAGTAAACATCATTAAAAGTCCCTAGACACCTCACGGAAAAAGAAAATACCAGAATAAATAAAAATCAATATATAATGAGAGAAAATAAATATTATAGATGAAATTACCTAAAAACACAGTGGGATATGATAATTCTTACACTATTTTGATTTCATCACCCTGAATGTTAACACAATTAATATTAGTCCGTAATGAGATTTGTCCATTTCAATCTTACCAATGATTTCCACACTCAGTAATCACGAGTATATAACACGTACTACTATAAAACATTAACTAATGATATATATAGGCCACATATAATCTTTAGATATGAATTAAAAAAATATGAGAATGTCACTCGTTCATAGATATATCCACATCCAAGTCAATTTCTTTCAATTATAGAACACAGTATTGGTTAGGTTGGTGAATCTTGAATTTATAATAAAAAATACACTGTTTACTAAATGAATAAAATAATGGTAAATCCTTGTTTTATGGCGCCTTTTAATCTATTCGATGAAATAAAATTTCCCTACAAACCTAGGGTAATTTTTCCCTTTATTTTAAATTCATATTAGTCCAATCCAATGAATTAATTTCTGTAACATGTGGTAAATGATAAGAAATTATAAAATATGATGATTATGATTATAACATCTGGTGTTTTTGAATCGGGTTTAAATTAGGATGTTTTTTGAATTTTATTCATTTATCAACGAGTTGAGTTTCTAACCAGATCCTCGAAAAAGTATTTTGAATATTGAAACACTTAAAATATTTGTTTTTAGAGTTGGTAGATTACCTAATAATTTCCACAAGAGTCCCGATAAGTTTCAAGAGCCCCATGTCCAAAAAATTCCACTTTAATGGATCCGAACGTGCTACGCATGGTTGTGGTCCAACCTATGGAACATACCTAGTTTAATATTTTATTTATTTTAATGAAATAATATTAAATGTGGGATTTCTGTTTAAATAGAATAATGTATTAATTATATTATTGTCATTAATATAATTATGGTGTCAAGATTTTTTTTGGATGTTAAAAGGTTTTACTTTCCTGATTAATGGGGTGTAACATTTATGTTAAAACATATTCATTACATGATTATTGAGGTGTATCATTTAGGTGAAATTTATGTGCCCTTTGGGTATCTAAATATTTTTTTTAAATGTGGTGTTTTAGATTAAGTGAATTTTCATTTAATTAAATAACGAATTTTATAATTAAGGAAGAATCATTGTTACAAAATAGATTTTTTTGGTTTACCAATGGTTTGAAAATAGTAATAATGAGATTATTATTTTTTTATGAATGTAATAATAATTTTTAATTATGATTTTTATATTTATTATAAAGTATAATAACAATGTATTTGGGGGTTTTGGTTTGTAAGGAATAAATTTTCAAAGGGGTTGTATTATTAATAACTTTTTTATTATAATAATTTATTTTTAATGAATTAATTAAAATTTAAATAAGGAAGGTTTATTTAGTTTTATGTTGGAAAAAATATAAGAAAAGAGGTCCCCTCCTTCCTTCATACGATGAGGTGTGAACACCCCCCCCCCCTCTAAAACCCTAAGCAAGTGCCTCTTCTTCCACTCTGTTGCCCTCCTCCTCCCGCCCACATGCAGCTCCCATCCATGGAAAATCCTTCCAGTGGCATTATTTACACCCAAACACAACAACATTGCATAATCCACTCTGACAAGAACAAGTAGTGTGCGACCCCAAGATGCTTCCACTATACCGTGTGACCCCATTGCGTGAAACTCCTCCTCCACATGACTCCTATATATAGCCTGATCTCTTCTCATGGTGCATCCTCTTCCTGGTAGCATTTTAAAGCAGTGTGTGAGCCCCCTGACAACCCCCTGTTGCAGCGCCTTTTAGCCCCAAGAAGAATCACAGTAGCACATGAACTCCCCCATTCTAGGTCCTCCTACCAAAACATATATCTTTAGATTATTCCATGGGTTTATTCTAATTATTATTGGAAGAATATTCTATGATGTTCACATTCATCACTTTGGAAGTTTGTTGAGTTCTCAGTAATCCATTTGGTTTGGATTATTTTAAGGTGTCACAGAAATACCATATTTTCATGATCTTCCTTCACTAAGGAGTGAAAATTGTGTTTCCGGGTCTATTTTTCAATAATCCAACATCCACCAATAAGGGATTGGTGGATGAACATATATTGTTTCACCACAGTTGTTTGAGGTAAGACTTATACATCACTGTTGTTTTTAGAAGCATTAAATTAAAGGTATGATAATATTTATGAGTTTTTTTAACCTAGTTAGTAGTTTGTTGGTTATTTCTACATTGATTATCCGTACCTGTTAAATATTTTAATTTTTTTTATTACAGTAGAAAATTTTCAAACACGCACACAGATACACACACACACACACAAACATATATAATTAAGAAGGTGTGTGCATGTGCGACTATTGACCATTAGTGGATTGGATGTTGACTTATATAAAGGTTTTGAATATTTAATCTGGTTCCACCTAAAGGTAGGATCATTTTCAAGTCCTGAACATTAATAAATAAATTAAAAAAAATATTTCTAATGTTTTTTTGGTATTGAAATTATGTGGTGAAGTATTTATATTCAATTCCATTCAATGGAGAATTTATTATGTTTTTTAAAATTGAAAAATTTAATACATGATATGTTGATTCAATAATTATGATGTTATATAATGATGTTGTACATGAGAGTTGAATTAGGACAAGAAAAAATGTTGGTTTTAATATTGTTTTTCTGGATATTTATTTGATTCTATGTGAATATGTTTTTTATGCCTGTAACATTAAATGGTTAAACCAGATGCACCCCATTGGTATTCTTACTAAATGAGCCTTGAATGTCATTTGGACTCAGACACCATTATGTTTTACTTCATAGCCCATGGAATGGAATATTAATTACACAATTGATTGTATATCTATTTGTGAATTAAATAAAATGAATGGGGTGTGAAGAGTAATGGGGTAATTAATTGAAGAATTAAATATCATGACGTGTGTTACAAAATTATCTCATTATTAAATATCGAGAACAATTAATGTGGATTTACTACAGAACATGTTATTTATTATATGAAAAATAAGGAACTGGTAATGATTAAGAGATAGATTAATTATTACATGTTAAATGGTGAATGGTCAATCATTTGATGAAATGGTTATGATACATTGATTTGGTTAAATGTGATAATTGATCAGGTGATTAATTGAGATACATTATTTTGGATAAATAGAGATATTTAATGATGGATTAAATGATTTTATTTTTCTGTGATATTTTGGAGATTTAATTTTTTGAATTAATTATTTAATACAAAATTAGAATGAGATAATTAAGTGTAAAAAAATTATTATGGGATTTGATTTGATTTGTAGAATAATTAATTGATGGATTAATTTATGTAAATATGTACTTTGTTAACTGTTTCATTATGAAATAGATTTGGTATATTTATCCAATATATTGGTTTAGTAAGGGAATAAAGATAAATTATTGGTGAATTAATTAGCATATTTTTGGTTAATGAATTGCGATAATTAAATGTTGAGATAATTATTTAGTTGACCAACTTGTGGTTAAGAATAATTAATTTGTAATTAATTGTTAACTAATAATATGTTGAATGGTTAATTAATTTTAGAAATATCTAATGGGAGATTTATGTTGTTATTTATTTGTTGAATTAATTAATGAATTGGATTCATTAATTTAGGAATTAATTGTTGGATGGTTTTGGGTTGATAGGCATGGCATTCTACACCATTGATAAATAAATATTTATGATTGATTAACAGGTTGTGATACAGGGAAATGTGCCCCAAATACTCCCATGGATATATACATGGTGTTCTATACCTAGATTGCATGTAAATATTCTATTATGGGTCAATGAATGATTCTCCAAATACCCATGTGTTGTGAGACAAGTACTGATGGTCCAAATACTCACAAGGGTTCTCGACATTATGTTCTTCACACATTAATTGACATTGGACTATGGGTCCAATTGGTTATACATAAACTGAATTAAATGGTTAATGAAAGATGATGTGATGCCATAAATTTTGAATTGAATATGGAAAATTGTTCAGACCTCGGCATTTCCACAGTTACTATTGAGATACAGGTGTCCAAGGGAACTCATGGATTTATGCGATCAAATAATGAATATAATTTAATGTGTTACATAGTTTATTTATGATATATATATGTATAGTTCTTGTTTAGAAACTTAGTTACGTCTATGATTCGATGTTGGTATCACTGTCAGGTGTCCCTTTGGAACCTAGTTGGGTCGCAGTTTATTCATTGAATTTGGTTTTTATATCATTATACAAACAAACTATTTATATATTCACTATCATGATAGGGCTAGACTGTGGTGGTACTAGCCTACTAAGATTTATATCTCACACCCTACTCAGGACTCCATTTCACTGGGGTACCTGAGTATACCTTTCTTCTTCATAAGACTATAGACCTTAGACCTCCGTTGTTGATGTATACGTGTACCTAGAGATAAGCTCAACAGACTGAGGTGATGGATATGATGCTCATGAAGTTTTCCGTGGATATTTGAGTCTTTTTATATTTATGTACTTATATGTAAGACATGTTGATTTTCTACTGCATTCAAATATGTATCAATAACATTTCCTCCATTAATCTATTTTATAAAATCTAGTTTTCACTGCATTGTCAGTTATGTTTTACTACTTACTCGATGGATTTTTATTTTCTTTGATACATCGTACTGCAACTCTGATAAGAGGGTATAGTCTCCCCATTGACTATCCATAGACCCTCACTATTTGTTGGAAGCCTCTCAAAAATGGTGAGATGCACATAAGGTCATGTAGTGATCGGTCAGGCAATCGGTTTATGGGTGAGACGGGTTGTGACATTTCAAAGTGGTATTAGAGGTAAAAGTTTTCTTTTACTTACTATTTTGGTTTTCTAGATAGGATACAAGAAATGTTTCGATGTTTGGTTAATATTCATGCATGGGGATGATCACCCCCATATGAGAAATGACCAAGTGGATAGGGATGGAAATTGATGTTGATACTGTTTTACATTACAATTGATAGGATTTAACATTGAGTGACTGGTGTATTCTCTGCTACTTATTGATTTTGAGCATTTTGAAAAAATTACCCTGGCTTGATAAGGAAATAATGATTCATTACATGCATCATATTAGGAACTTGGATATTTAAATTCCATGTATATATTCCAATTCATGTTGTTTCATTAGTAGGATGCCTGATAATATGAATTGTGTGGCTTGAATATGTGTCATGGTTTGTACGTATTTAGATTTATTTATATAGCATGATTTAGTGATGTAATTAACATACTGGCGTTATAATATGAAATTCTTAAATTCCATAAATATATGTAATAGCATGTTTTTTTTATTTCCACATGTTTATCTATATTATCAACATGTAGTGACATGTAATATTTATGATAAATGATTAGTTTCTTTAAATAAATTTTTCTTCTTGCAATTATGAAGGGATCAGTTTTCAGTTATAAGGATTATGGGAACCTTATAATTGCAAAAAATGATAACCCATTTATTCAAATAATTAATAATGGATGATAAAGATAATATTTTAAATGAGAAATAAGGTAATTTTACTTGGATCCAAATTTCAGTGGAAAGGGGTATGTGCACCTTATCAACTGGTAGATGGACATCCATTTGACTAAAACATATAACCATTGTATGTTTGAAAATGGTTATCAATGTAAAACTGATGAGTTTTTATTGTAATGAAACCTTATGGGTTACATTTTGGAGAACCTAGATTGAATAAGTTGGAAACAAAAGGACTCCTTTTTGGTAAAATGAATTTTAATTCTATAATTCCTTTTCATATTTTGAAAACTCTAAATGAAAAATGTTTATAGAAGATGTTTTTTACAATATGTATATTTTGTCTATGAGGAATTGATTGAAAAAAAGTGAATTATCATGATAAAATAATTTTTTGTTTGTTGAAATTCCTTAAAATGATTAAAATTTGAAATAAAATAATGAATAAGGGTCTTTGGATCCTTCTGATTTCGGTTTTGTGTGAACAATTGATAAGGTATAAATTTATGTTACATAAGGTGAGAACCCATGGTATGCCCTCATAATGTTTTGGGCATTAAGGTATGTTCATCCCACAACTCCAGATGAATTTTTTGGGGAATCAAATGTTTTCACACGCTGATAGCTTTATATTATGGCATTTTTGATCAATGTTTGACGTGGTGATTATGGTTCTACAAATGTCACACACATGTGTTATTATGTTATTAAGTAGAACACTCGTGAGCAGAAGATCTTTTATTGTGAAGATATTGACAATCCTATGCTAGGTATAAATGCATATGTAATCATTGAAATATCATGAATACCATTGATGATATAGGTATAAAGGATTTATTGATGATTCTTAAACATGATAAGAAGAGATTTCTATGTAAAAAGTCAACATGTGATAGTAGGACTAATCTTTTAGAGACCTAGATTTTCACTTAGTGTGATCTTTCAATGAGAAAAACATGTATCCTATCTTGAAATCTCCTTGGAGACACTAAGATAGTGTTGGTCTTACACCGTGATATAGTTATAAATATTTTTGGGATTGATGGGTGATTGTTAACTTGGTTGTTCTCATGATGCATATTTTCATTGGGATATTCCTTCATTCATGTTGGGGAACGTTAGTTTTTCTAAATATCCTTGAGATAGCTAGACATGAGAACATCACTAGAGGCTAGGTAAGGAATTCAGTGTACATGCAGTAGGTGATGTAATAATTTTAAAAGGCAAGTCACCAGTTTAAGGGTTAGTGTGGGTTTTGGGACCATTAAGTCATTATAGGAAATATTGATCAACCAGTTTCTATTAGTCAATTAAGATTTATCCTTTTTCATTAATAAGGTCACTGTAATGGCCTCAGATGTGAACTTTGTTTCGGTGATCTTTTCATTGGGTTTTAAATAATTAAACTTTTGGACTTATGTTTTTCTTAGTAGTGCGTTAGGAATTTGGAAACATAATGTCTTTATTCAAATGAAACATTTTGACCTTCATAGGTCAGATATTATTTTAGTAGTTCCCAATGACATCAAAGGGATGAGATGTTTTTTACGATGGGTAGATAGTAATATATGGTCTGTTTAAACTGGGTTTAAATTATGAAGGTTTTCAAAGATTTTCCATTTATCGATGTGTTGTGTTTGTAACCTGAGATTTAAAATTGTATTATGTGTGTTGGAACACATAATGATGTTGTTTTTGGACATGATTGAATACCTGATAATATTCATGGGTGTCCTAATAAGTCACGAGAGAACTAGATCTAGAAAATTCAATTTCAATGGATCCGCATAGGCTGGACACAGTAGCGGTCCAACCAAAGTTTCTTACCTAGTTTAATATTTTATTAATTTTAATTGAATATAATTAAATGGGAGATTTTTGATTAAATAAAATAATTTTTAATAATAATATTATTATTATTATAATTGTGTCATGAATTATTTGAATGTTAAAATGTATTAATTTCATGTCTAATTGCGTGTAACATTTATGTGAAATTAATGTGGCCTTCGGGTATCTCAATGAAACGTTTCATTAAATGAGGAGTTTCAGATTTTATGAAGATGTGTTTAATTAAATAAAAACATTCATAATTAATGAAGAAGTATTGTTATTTAATAGAGGTGTTGGGTTAATCAAAGGATTGACAAATAATAATAATGAGAATTTTTTATTATAGTTTTATGAATTTTATAATCATAATTAATTATGGGTGTTATTTTTATTAAATATAATAATAATAGCGAACATGGAGATTTTGGTTGGTATGGAAAAAATTTTGAACAGAGCAGTAACAATAAAAGATATAATTATTATCAAAAATGATTTTGAATAAATTATATACCATTTAATTAAGGGGATTTATTCAGTTTTATATTGGATAAAATAAAAGAAAGGAGGACCTATCATTCCTCCCTATATTGAGGCATGATTCCCCCCCCCTCTGGAAACCTAATTAGGCACCTCTTCCTCCATGGTGAGAGCCACCTCCTTCAGACCTCTTGTAGTACCCGTCCATGGCCAATCCTCCAGGTGGCATGACGTACTCTCAGCCCCAACAGTAGTGTGCAATCCTATATGGGTACAACCAGTAGCCTGTGACTCCGAGCGGCTTCCTCGATAGCGCGCAACTATATGAAACAACACTCCACATTCATGTGACCCCTCTCCATGGACAAATCTCTTCTCTTCGTGAATCCTCCTCCCAACAATAGTTCACAGCCGCACGCGACCCCCCAGACGAACCCAATAACAGCCCTTTTCCATCCTGAGGAAAACCATTATAGCACACAACATCTCCCTTACCAAGTCCTCTGTCTGTTGTGTTTTCTACAAATTATTAAATCGGATTAGTCTTATTATTCAAGGTAGTATATTCTATAATGTTCTTCTTTATCAATTTGGTGATTTTCTTCATTTTTAGTGCTCGATTTGGTTTGGATGATTTTAGGGTTGGACTAAAATACACTATTTTGATGTTCATCCTTCATTAAGGTGTGAAAATGGTGTTTTGGGGACCATTTTTCTATAATCAGGCATCCTATACCAAAGGAAAGGTCTAAGAACTCATATTTCTTCACCGACATTTTTTTGGGTAAGTCTTATACATCGTTGTTGTGTTTTGAATCACTCAATCATGGTTTTGATAATGTATATTAGTTCTAGGTACCTAGTTACAAGTGTGTTGGTTATTTATTCATTCATTATAGGTACCTATTTTATATTTTGAAATTTATTATTTAGTGTAGAAAATGTTCACACACACAAACACACACACATGTATGTATATTTATATGATGGTGTACGCACATGCAACTGATGGATAGTTGTAGATTGGTTATCAATGTATATAAAAGTGATAGATATTTATTCTGGTTCCACCCCAAGGTAAGATCATTTTTATAGTCCTCAACATTAAAAATGGATAAATAAAATGCATGTTGTGCTTTTGTCAGTATTTAAATTATTGAGTGATGTATTTATATTGAATACCATTCAAATGTGAATTCAGTAAGTTAGTTTACATTTCTATATATAATAAGTTATATTTTGTTGCACGACAAATGATGTTATTAAATGATGTTATACATGAGATATTAATTAGGACATTACATGGTGTTGGTTCTAATCTTGTTTTTCTAGATATTTTTTTCCTACCATGTGAATATGTGGAGTTTATTCCTGGAGCATTAAATGGTTAAAGATAAATCACCCCATGGGTCTTCTTAGTAAATGAGGCTTGTATGTCATTTAGACTCAAACACCCATAGGAGTTCCTTTTTACCCTTTTTCAAAAAAAAAAATCAATTATACAGTTGATTATATAGTAGTTGGTGAATTAAATGATTTGAAATGGCTGGGATGATTAATGGAGTAATTAATTAAAGAATTAAATATCTAGATGTGATTTGGAAAATATTAGAATTATTGATTGATGAGAACAATGAATATGGAATTACTACATATCATGTTATATTCTTATGATATATAGGAAATTGGTAATGATTAATGGATAGATTAATTATTAAATATTCTATGGTGAATGTTTAATCAATTGATAAACGAGTTATGAGACATTGTTTCAGATGAATTAGATATTTTATCTAGAAAATAATTTTGATACATTGTTTGGGCTAAATAGAGATTGTTAATGATGGATTAAAAGATGTGATTTTTGAGTGATATTTTGGAGAATTAATCTTGGGAATTAATAATTGGAAGTGATATTAGTATGAGATAATTAATTTTGGAAAATTAATAATGGGACATGATTCATTTTGTAGAATAATTAATTTATGGATTAATTAATGTTAAAGTGTACTTAGTTACTTGTTTAATTAACTATTATATTAGCTATATTTTACTAATCGATTTTTTAGAAATTGAAATAAGGATAACTGATTGTTGAATTATTTATCATGTGTTCAGTTAATGAATTGGGATAAATAAATGTTGAGTTAATTATATAGTATAATTTCATGTGGTTAAGAATAAATAATTTTTAATTCATTATTATCTATTGAGATATTAAATGTTTAATTAATTGTAGAAATAATTTACGGGAGATTTCTATAGTTAATTAGTTGTTGAATTAATTAAGTGATTTGATTAATTAATTTATGTATTAATTAATGGATGGTTTTGGGGTGTTATACATGGTGTTCTACACCAATTATATTTATATATATGTATGATTGATAAACGGATTGTGAGATAGGGACTGATGGTCTAAAGACTCATGGGGTTCTAGACATGGTGTTCTATACCAATCTTGCATGTAAATATTATTTTATAGGACATAGACTGATGCTCCAAATACCCATGGGTTTTGAGACAAGGATTGATGATCCAAATACTCACTAGGGATATATACATTATATTCTACACATATTAATTGACATTGGACTATGGGTATAATTGGTCATTCATAAAATCAATTAAATGGTTAATGGAAGAAGATGTGATGTAATGAATTTTGAATTGAATAGGGAATATGGTTCAGACACCAGCATAGCCAAGGAACGTATTGAGATACGGGTGTCCAATGGAACCCGTGTATTAATGTGGTTAGATAAATAATATCAATTAAAGTGTCAAATAGTTTATTAATTAAATATAAATGTATAGTTCCTATTCAGACTCTTATTTATTTCTAACAGCTAAAGCAAGTAACTCTGTTAGGTGTCCCATAGGAACATGGAAAGGTAGTATTTTATTTATTCAATTCTGTTTTTATTTTATAATACATGTACACATTATATATATCACTTTCTGGATAGAGATAGACACTTATGGTGCTGGAAAACTAGGATATTTATCTCACACCCTACTCGGTCCACCATTACACTAGGGGACCAGAGTAGACCATTCATGTTCACATGACTGTAGATTTTAGACCTCACTGGTTGATTTATGGTAGTACCGAGAGAGAAGAGCAAAGGAATAAGAATAAGCATAGGATGTTCACGGATTTTTCACTCAGGGAATTGAGTGTTTTCATTATTTCCATAATAAAATGTAAAGAATTATTTTTTTTGACTACATTAAAATATGTATCAATAACATGTCATGAATTCATCTATATTATGAAATCTGTCTTCTGTTTCTTTGCTAATTATGTATTACTGCTTCCGCTATTGATTGTTATTTACACTGATTTATCACTATGAAACCCTGATAACTGTGTATAGTCTCCCTACAAACTATCCAAAGCCTTTCACAACTAGTCAGTATCCTCTAGCATATGCAGAGACACGCTTGAGGTCCCTTGGAAACCAGTCCAACCACTGGTTCAGGGGTGAGAAAGGACTAGACATTACAATTATCCACATAATATTATTACCATATTTGTGCCATAAAAAAATTTATGAATAATCTAAATCATTAATATTCATTATTGGAAAATAATTGGCCCTATTAATTAATCTTTATCATCATCAGAACAACAAATAGATGAGTTTTTCTATCATCCGTACAAAGATTGAAAATGATAAATCATAATAGATTATATGTTTTTGGATTTGTAATTAATCTCTATGATCTCCAAATGGATGTACTGAGAACCTCAAAAACTAATGAAATAGAAAAAATCAATTGTTCAAGGATTTTAATTGATTATTTTGATTTTACAATCCATATCAAGATTATAGGTTATATTTAACTTAACACTGCATCCCCTTGCCACTTTTAGGTCCTTCCAAATTTTAGAGTTATAATGAGGATCTTTTTCTGTGATATTTGAAATTATAGTATCATAAATCCATACAATATGGACCAAATATAACACCAAAATCAATCCACTTTTTTGGTTTTCCAAATTAGTTTGAAATTAAATCAATTAATGAATCATTTAATCCACCCCCAAATAATGATTTATCCTAGTATGTCTATAGAAAAAGAAAAATGCAATCCATTATTATCTAATTATTTTAATATGATTGTATATAGGGAAGATAATGAACTCCCAAAATTATTTTTGTGATAAACATAACATTATTAGTAAGTGTCGTATCAAGATATGAATTTAGAAATATCATGTTTCATAGAAAGACCCCAAAACTAATGCTTCATGTCGTAAAACATCATTGTACTAATAGGTTGGGAGACACATAACTAATGATAAATATCAACCAACATATCCTTGCTCATGGATAAAGTGATGACATTAATTTTACCAAAGAAAATGATACATTTAAAGTAGTGATAATAATAAATGATGGTATCCCCTTAATATAAAGATATTTGAAAATTTATACTCATTATATTGATAAATTTATAGGAGATTTATATTAAGTAGATATGAAATATAATGAATAATTTCTAGTTTTTACCAAATTCTTACTCCATAACCCCAGGTGAATTTGTGTAAATAGTTTCATAATATTCCATTCATTATCTACACCAATTTGATATTGAGTGGGAAATATCTCGTTAAGAGGTTAATAAACAACATTACCCTTCCTATGGTAGTATGAAATTTTATTTTTGAATAGGATATGGTATTCCATTTATTTTATCTATCATAGATGGAAATAAATTTGAGAAATTATATACCCCAAACTCTAATGGTTATAAAAATTAGTGAACTTATCCCTGAAATGATTATGTATCAAACTCATAAAGTCATGCATAATATCATATATATTTTTATGTAATTATTTAAATAATTAATATCAGGACTTTAATGTTAATGTGACCCACATTCCCCCACAAGATCCCATTTCACGATAATTCTACATGAACCATCACATAATGCATCACAAGGTACTCTAATCAGTTATACCAAATCCTTAATGTGATCTTTCAAATTAATTACTCCTTGAATATGCCTATGTGGTAAACATACCAGATATTAATTTTTTTGACTATTTTCTATCATTTATCTAATAATAAATATCATAATTCTAGGGAAAGTTATATATTTTCATGAAAATTATTTGTCAGTATTTTCAAATATCATTGAATAAGAAGGTAGTTCCATCAACCTTTTAGGTGAAGAGTATAAGAGAAACCCTAGGCTGAAAACATAGTTGTGTAAAACCATTGGATACCAAATCATGAAAATAAACATACAACTCTATCAAGCCATCTTGACCCATGCGTTAATATTTTATCAATCTCAACGGAGTTCCCAAAAATATGTAATTCATGAACTCTATATACATATTAGTGGAAGACAATATAATTTTTTCAAAAACATCAAGAAATTCATTGAATACATGTATATTCAATATACTAAATAATTATTTTCCAATTATAGCAATATGAAAATACATAAACATACAACAAATTTGAATAATAGGTCCCACACAATTTGAAATCAGTACCCTTTATTTTTAAAACACACGTGTGTTGCCATGGTGTAATGGTCTGTACATTCATGATTAATTAATTGGAATTTTTTTTGGTTTATGGAGGGTCTTTAGACTGGGCATGAGGGGGCTACATATTGATTATGTTGAATTAGAGCTATTGATGTAAATTCACACCATGAAAGTGGTACCAAAAATGAATATGTCATTCATGTCTTCTGATGATATAAAATTAATAAATTTTACTAGGAAGATGTCTTCATCCTAAAATGGATACAAATTATTAAATTTTAATTATTGATTAGTAACTAATTTGAGATGATGATATGTGAATTTAATTAGATTTTGTAAATATTAGGGATTCATTTCATTAATGTGTTACACAATAAGAATGTTTAAGGTTCCATGTTATTTTAACCCTCACATAGCCAAAACTCTTTTCATTTGGCCACTTTATATTCCTTCCATTTAGGGAATACAATGTGTGGATCATAAAATAACAATATCCCAATTTCAATTTCATTGAACAATTGGTTATTTTCGATCCTCTGTTGAAATTTTTTGTTAGGTATAATCGCATTTTAATAATTTTTCATTTTTTTATTGTGTGGTTTTGGTTTGTGATGTATATGGTTTTCATTTTGAAAACCCGTTTATATGGTGTAGAAATAACTATTATCTCATGGTGGGTTTTTGGTTTGTTAGGAATTCTTCTCCACCATAGGGATCATAGTGAGATATGAAATATTCTTCGATGTAGGGGATCCTCATTATCACTTTTTATGTTTTTGTGTGATTTTATCATTAATTTTTTTACTATTGTGTACATATTATGGGTCAAAGTAATCAGATAATTATGTAGAATCTTAATGTTGATGGGAATTGAGATATTTGGATGCTTTAATTATTCTTTATATGTTTCTCGTATTTTTTTTCAAGCATGTTACCAATTCTAAAAATCATTTCCATATAGAGACTTGATTGAACTATAATTGTTATGATGAAATGAACTACTCTATGTTGTTGTGTAATATCACACTAAATAAAAGGATAATTAATGTCTATTTTTATAATAAAATGGTTTCCTATATATTACATTTTTTGTTATAATTTCCATTCTAAATAAATATGATATGTGTCCATTCTAATGAATACTTGTGGAAGTCAGTTTTAATGTTGTCGTATACAGTTGTGCGAGTTTTTGTTTCGTAAATGGTTTGGTTTATTAATTTGTAATGTTACTGACTAGATAGGTTTTTATGTATTTTAATGGTATGATATGGTTAGTTATCATGGATGTGATATGGGATGTTATGTGACTTGGTGTGTGGGGTTTTAATATGGTTATCGTGCATCATGGAGTGATTTGAGATAGGGATAGTGTTTGATTATACCATGTAGTTTCAATGTGAAATGGGTGTGTAATAGTGGTCATGGAATATTATTTGTGGAATAGTGGTTTCTAAATAGCGAATGTGGCACATTTCTTATGGAGTAGCTGTTATGGAGTAGCGGTTGCTGTGTGTGTCATTTATAGTTTTATGATGTGATGTTGTCATCGTGAGATGGATTTGTTGATGAGTTATGATGTCATTGGTTAATGTTTGATGTTGTGGTAGTTTTTTGTTTGGTATAGATATAGCATGGTGTGATGGCGATACTTTTATAGTCAACCATGGGATTAAAAGTGATGATAAACAAAACTAAATTTAAATCAAGATAAACAAGATAGAACTGAAACAAGTGTGTGGATAATGGATTAATTGAATTGAATAAATGTATGAATTTTAAAATGTCAAATGATATTCATAATTCATAAATTTGGAGAAATAGAAAAGGATAATGGGAATTGTAGTGTGACCTTCTGTTTTGGTTGTGTGGAATGTCTCATATATTTGGAATAGTTGGTGATAAAGATAATGTATGGTACATGGTGGTGATGTGGTGTGTGATAGTACTATTTATGTGTACCCATATGTTATGACTTATGTGATATTTATATATCATACATAATCATCATATTATATATATGATATAACCTTGTTGGATAACATTACCTACACTCAAAGGGTTTTGGGTACTAGGTGTTTTCCGCGAAATCCAGGAATGTAGTGAATGGATGGCTAGATACCCCACTCAAACTCTTCTGTTAGCAGCAGTGATAAAAATTATTTTTGGAATTTCCCAATAGTTATGGGATGTGTTAAACATGGTTTCTATCAGTGATATGTGATTTTATTGAGGTTTTATATGGGTTGTGGTAATTCACGGTTAGATGATGGAATGAGGTTGATGTATTTCATGCTCATGACACGTTACTGCTTTGTTTGCGGGATTTTTTTGAGAAATCTATCTATATGTAGGTGAGAAGTGATGAGATTTATTTTGTGGACATGGTGTCTAATCAAGCGATATGATTTGATTCAATATGTTTCATAGGTGACATTGAGTAGGATCAAAAGTGATGTGATTTGTTGTGATTTGTGGCCTAGGTTTTTACTAGATGGGATGTGATGTGATGGGTTGTGTGTGGAAGGAATAAGACCATATTATTTTCAACATTGGTGTGTGATAGTATAAAATAAGTGGCGAAGTGGTAATTGGGAGCCTTTTTTTGTTATGATAATAAATATAAATTATTATATTAGAATCTTGATTTGGTGGGTAAGCGATGGTGAGGGTGGGATTGGATAGATGACTTATATATGTTCTTCAATGTTTTACATCATTTTTAGTGGCACATTAGTATTACTTTTTCAAATATGCACAAGATACCTACTATATTACTCTAAAGACTATACCTCTTTTTCTCACCCTATATACATTACCTGATATCATGATTCTATGAGGTCTTTGTGGACTAAGAATTCCATTACAAGGTTGTTTGGGTATTTAGTTGAGTAACTACTGTATATTTTTCTTTTTTTTACATTAATAAGAACTTTTATATGTATCAATTTCCTTTTTTCATCCTTTTTTGGGTGATTTTGGTTATATCAAGTATTATAAATTTGGGGTTTGGTAGTTTTTATCATTTTTTCTAATCATATTTCTATTATTGTGTGTAATTGGTCACATATAATAAGATTTTATATACCATCGATTCTAGTTACTAAATTGGGGCCTCAAAGTGGAAGCAGTAAGTGGTAATTATCTATCACTCCTAAATGTGGTATCCTTAATTTTTGGAAGTCAATACATATTAGTAATGGAGGCATGGATGTGGTATATTAGGGCTATAATTGTTAGTAACTCTAGGGATTGAATTAGTTGGTATGGAAAAAAGCCAGATGACCTTGGTGTGTGTAACAACCCGAGATTTTATAAGATATATTCTTTTTAATTTCTTTAATATGTTTTTTTGTATGCCACACCAAGATTATCGTGTGCTATATGCAACATCGTATTAGCTTGCAGTATATGCAACACTATTCTTTGGATCGTGTTACACACAACTTCATGTTTGTTTGATAGTAGTTATTATACGCATCATTGAGTGTATATATATATATATATTCAAAGTATAAATGAAATATGGTTGCATTCTGTTATATAAGACAACAAAGGAGTCTTTCACCACACGCAACCCTGACTTGGCTTGCCTTACAAGCAATCACGACCTTTTTCGATAGCGTGTGATGTATGCAATACCGGGTTTCACTAAACAACGATATATGGTTATAATATTATTATAAACAAGATTTTATGAATATTATTAACTAAATTTTGAATTTTATAACATTTTTATTCATCCTACACATTTTCTAGAACATGGTATGTGAACAAAAAAAAATTCGGGTAAAATAAGTATTTTTAAAAAAATGAAATTGTGCCACCTTTTGATGGAGTATCCATTTTAAATATAATTTTTGAAAAGTTTATAAGTTAATTTTTACAAAATAAACGTCTTCTTTTGAATCAGGATATAAAAATATACATTGGATAAAGTTTTTTTATTTTTCTGATAACTTTCATATTTTAATGAATAGTACAAACACGCTATATTTTAATTAAAAACAACTTTTTTCATCATAATATTTTATATCGTTAAATTATAATATTGAATTATTTTAAAGTATAAATAGAATATATTTTTACCATTTTATATAATTTATTTCATCAGCATATATTTTACATTGAATTTGTAGATTAAATCAATTCAATCTTTTTCCTTGTTTTAAACAAAAACTCATTTTCTTTTGACAACGGGATTAATTTTAATTTAATTTATGCAACATCTATGTATTGAATTTGAAAAAAATTAATTCCATATTTTCAATCAGTGGGTCCAAATTATGTTAATAGGCTAGTCTTTATTTTTGGGAATTATAAATAGTAACTACGGTAAATTTTATTTACCATAGTTAAAGGTAAATCAGGTAATTAAGGGTAAATATAATATTATAAAATTAACCTAACACCTTCCAAAACTCTATTGGATAAATAAAAGTCAACCCATATCACATAAGGTCCGGAATAGATTAATTTCATGGACTTTTTTCCATGAAAATTAAATAATTATAAATAAAACCAAAGAAAGTGACAATATGTCACTCTCCTAAATCTTATAATTATTATAATTATAATATAGTAATAATCTTCATCAAATTTATAACAGGAATAGTCTATGGAAATATAATAAAATTATCTACATCATGTGAATTTATTTGGAATTTTTAGGGATTAAATAATTATTTTTAATGGTGACACAATAGTGATGTTGAAATTGTTCTATTGATTGAAATATCAAATAAATGGTTTTAACAATATAAAAATAAATATTATATGAAATATTTAATGTTCTACACAACTTTTATAGACACATATGAGATGTTATGAAGCTATTAAATATTTTATTTCGAACATAACTCTTTTGTGGATTTTATTTAAATTCAAGTAAATGAATAGTATCAAAATTGACAAAATTGTTATTTTATAAAAATAAAATAATATAAAATTGTTTAAAAATCACAAAAATATTTAAAAAATTTATATTAAATTTTATATGGTCTAAAATGTAATAAGTTATAAAATTAAGGACAATTCACAAAACATAAGTAATTATTGATAATAATTTAAAAATTAAAATTTTATTACCACAAATAATGTTAAAAATATTAAATAATGATAAATCATGATGATAATGTTTAAGATAAATTATCAACATGTCTAAATATTATAGGTTGATGATATTAAAACCCTATATCATCTAATATTCGAATATGAGTCATTTTTTGAGGTGTTTAAGTGGGTTTTCAATTTATTATAAATAAATATTTCTTATATTTCCAAAGGTGCCCCTCTCCTCCCTTATAAAAAGGGTGCCCCTTCCCTCTTCTCTTCACACCCTTTTGTTCCTAGGAGCTCGGCCAAACCTTGACCATTTATATTCTCCACCTTCCTATCAACATTCTTGAGGTTCTGGCCTTCTCAAAAGACCAACTCTAGTCCCTTAAGAGGAAGCTTAATAGAGGTGCGTCAAAGAAGAGATAATATCTTCTACCGATTCTTTCAAGTTACTTTCTTCCTATAATTCCTCTTATTTAGATGTTTCATTATTAAGTAATAACATAGGTATCAATCATATACTGATATGTTATTATAAATATGAAACAACCCCATTTCACCTTCTATACACCCTACGGAAAATGAAATCACCGCACGTGCGTACGTACGGAATACCGTCTCCACGCCGTGGTGTAATTAGTTTTTCCACCACCACCTTACTTGGATGGGTATAATGGTGTAAAGAATAACTATATATGATTATTATATAATCATACTGATTCTAAGATATTATACCATCGACTCCAATTCTATTAAATAATTATGTGAATGATATCATCGCTCGTGCGTACGTACGGACTACCGTCTGCACGAACGCGATGAGATTTATTCTTCATAATAACCATTAATGAGTTATTATAAAGTATATATAATGAATAATAATGAAATATATGAAATAAAAATGCTACTCGATTTATTTATATATATATATGTGTCCTCTAATTAATTCCATTCAATTCAATAAGACAATGAAAACAATGTTCATGCGTACGTACGACCTACCATCTCAATGAATGGTGTATTTCATTCCATTTATCGATCTATCATATATATTTATATGCTGAATATAAATTATATATAAATCATGATTTATATTCTGTAATTATATAGATCCGGATATAAGTAATAATATCAAGAACAACAAGTCGAAACATGTACGATAAACGAAACGATTTTATCTAAAACGCTGCTTTAGCATGGGATTTACAAAAGAACGGGGAATATAAAGTCATAAGTGAACCATATAGGATATAATGACAATGAATATGATTATGTAATAAGTCAATGAAATTATTTAAATCATTATACATGAAATTTTTATACATACGAAGCATATCAGACATAAGTTAAGGGATAATTTTTCAATCTCATTTTATCCGAGATTTCTTATACGTAAATATTTACCGGTGTTGTATTTTTCATCCATGTCCATAAAAATGTTTTCCATAATGTGTTTAAAAAATATCCATGTATGTTTAAAGTAATTTTTACCACACTCTGACTTTTACTTTTTGTTATAGAAAGAATCATTCTTTTGTTTACCATATGTAGTACTTTTTGACTTTTCCGTTAAAAGTATGAGAATAATGTTTTTTAACATATATGGCATGAACAGATTTTTATGGTTTCATAAAAAATTATATTCATGAAGATTCTTATTCATGGTTGCATGATTATTTTCAATAAATTAATTTTATTTTAAAATTCATTGGCATTTTGAGAAAACAAATTTTTTTTGAAGAAGAAAGGAAATTTTCCTCAAGAATTCATTTCAAGTGTTTTTTCAAAACTGTTTTTCATCTAAGATGACATTATTTAGTATGATTATGTTTCAAGTATAATATCTCTATTATTTAAATGGTTTTACTTTTCTTATGATCAAATTTTATTCATTTTTTTATATAGATTATGTTTCAACTATAAAATCTCTATGATTTACATGGTTTTAATTTTATAATGATAAAATGGTATCCATTTGTTTTATATGGATTAAGTTATGATGGGATGGTGTTTATGAAACCCATTTTATTCTTTGGGTTATGATGAATGATTTATGTTTATGTTGTGGAACATTTAATAATGATATCATTATGAGATGGGTGGGACCTATATCTCTCTACAAGGCATTGGGTAAATATTTATATCTCATTAGATAGACATGGCTGTAATAGTAAGTTAATCTAGTTCGGTGTTATGGGACTAGAAAGTGGAATGAACTGAATTCAGTAAGGGACTTTGTCCACTAAGATGGTCTTGGCAGGAATTCCTTGACTACTATGGAAATCACAACATGTGCTTAATGTTTTTCCACAATTACATGTTTTATTCCCATGCTATTTTATCATTATTGATGTCCCATTAGGATCTATGCCTTACGTACTGCCATGTATTTTGTTATTGCTGAATATTTTGATGTTTAAACATTATGTTCATGTTTTTAAGATCAAATGTATATGGTTTGTTTTATTTTCTCCATTCTTACACATATTGAGTATTTGAGCTCACCCATTATATATTTTTCCACAGGATATAAATAATGGTTTTAGGTAAGAAAACAAAAGGGGAAGATCAGTATGGGAGATGTTGAAAATATTTCACCATGATTAGAAGATTATGATCCATGTTTCCAAATATACTAAACTATTATTGTCCATGAGTGTTGGTTTTTTTATGTATTAAGTATTCCGCAAAATTAATCTAATGTCCACATACGTCAAGATTTGGTTCATTACAGTTGGTATCAGAGGAAGGTTTTAGTTATCCTTTGGAAATAAGGATGCAAAAACTTTAATGAGATCCCTAGAGATATTTCTATGGTATGTATATGGATGTCCCTAAGGTTAAGTATAAGTATAGGTTATAGTCCTATGATTATGGTAACGATCATAGAATTAAACCTAGGTTGTTAGATATTAAATCTAACCCCCATTTATTTTGATGTTTTCCAAGAATGATTTTTGCCTCTTACACTATTCTTTTTGGGTTTTAGACGATGGCTGGATCCCGAATGAACCATGTTGATCAATGTAGTGTACAGTTCAATGATTTTCCTTCGGAACAAACCAATGTTATGGGAGATGGAGTAAAAAACCATGTTGCTATACTTACTCAAGTAATGAATCATTCTGGACTTCCAAATGAGCAGAGAAGTGGACAATATTCTATTGAGTCCTTCATGAGGCAATGCCAGCCTTCATTCAGTGGGTCTTCTGATCCAATTTTTGTTGAACAATGGATCAGTACCATTGAAAAGAGATTTTCCATAATTCGTTTTTCAGAACATGAAAAAGTCATTCTGGCTGTTTACCGTTTAGAAGGTGAAGAAGATCAATATTGGACTCTAATTGAGAATACGAGGCCCCGAGATGAAATTGAATCCATGGAATGGGATGAGTTCAAGAACTTATTTTTCAATAAGTACTTTCTTCGTATTCTTAGAACAAAGATGGAAAAGTAGTTCCTTGTGCTTAAGAAAAAGGATGATGAATCTGTTTGTATATACGAAGAGAATTTTACACGGCTTGCAAGGTAAGCATCTGTATTTATCATCCAACCTAAAATTAAAGTTGATCTATTATTCAGTGGCTTAAAACCCAGTCTTCGAAGGGCATTAGCTATAAGAGACTTCAGTAGCTATGAAGACATTGAGCGTTATGCTGTCAAGGAAGAACTGGAAGATGGTGTTACATATCCTTCACATGGTTTTGACAAGAAATGAAAGATGGAGTTCAAGGATAAATGTCAGAACAATGGTGAAAAGAATGTGAATGTTTATTTATGCTCATAGTGTGGAAAGAACCATGGTGGAGATTGTCTAAAAGGTACTAAAAGAGTTTCATTTGTGTAAAAAAAGGTTATCGAGCAGCTGAGTGCCGAAGTAATGGGAAAAAGGTTTCTAATGACATGAATAGAGAAAAGAATACTGAGAATGCTCCACCCACACTTCAATGATTCAAGTGCAAGGAAATGGGGAATTATGATAATCAATGCCCTAATCCAAGGGTTAATGATGATCGACGTCAGCAACCTCTTAAGGAAAAGGATATAGGGAAGTCACATGTGATCATAATTTGTGATGTTGAGTATGACAATGATGTTGTGGAATGAGTAAGTGTTTACATAACATGATTTTAAGATAATGTCGTGGAATCTCATTTAATGTATCGTGGAATATTGGAATATCATTGTATTGGATCATTGTGGTTTTTAATAATTTTATGGTGCTGATAACCATGAAAATTGATTGAAATATTTTTGGAAAGTAGTTGAAATGTGAATAATGAAGGGGTAAGGAGAAAATAATATATATGATAGTATTCATGAGCTCATGACTAATATAAGGACAAAGTGATATCGTGGTTTGAGTATATAGAAATTTTTGGGATTTTTGTTTGTGGAAAGAGTTAACTTTTGACATCATTTTTGGTTCTATGGTAATTCATGTTTCATGAGAATACATGATTATGGTATTCACATGTTTGGAATACGATCAACAAGATATATCTTATGTTAAATAAATGATGGCATTCATGTGCTTGTTATGTGACATTTCCAGTAATCGTTTTAATAATACTATGAGATTGGACAGATGTATTTTGGATAAGTCTAAAGATTGGAATGGATTAAGTTGGATATCAGATAGTACTGTTTAAGGATAGAACATTTTCGATATTATTTCTATATTGTTATAATAGTATAGCTTTCGAAAAAGGCAACCAGTAGGATGGGTGACAACCCATCATGTCGGACAAGGTTGCGGGAATCAAACCCACAACCGAAGTGTGACAGGCCTCTTATCGCCTACCACTGGCCTACAGGAAGTCCCTGGTTAGTAGAAACAAGTTTTATTTTATTAAGCGGTATGATAAATGATGTATAAGTCCATTTTTGGAACCATATTTGATTAATCTCACCATAAGATAGAGTTATGTATATAACATTTTCTAACCTTATGTTTGAGACATATGGAATGACCTATCATTCTATCGCATGATCTGCTAACTCATTACGAATAACAAATTCAACTTCATTACTTTAAGAGATGAAGTGGAAATTTTTCAAGACATGAACAATAGTGATATTTTTCAAAAATCATGAAAGTATTTCTTTTAATTCATTAACTTTAAGGAAATGATCTTGAAAACCCAAAATGTTGTCCTAGTTCCCTCACATCCGATGAATAATATGATACCTTAGATCATCACAAATTTATCACTTTTTGGTTGTTGGATTTTCAATAGCATCGTCCTCTACCACTCTTCATCAGAACGCGATGGTTATATTTTTCTTCCATATCCATAATTTCACCTATGTTTTCATATGTGGAAACCCAGTGATAAGTTAATTTGGTTAATCGTTATGTTTCTAAATTTTACTTTTTAAAATTAAGTTTTAGTATTCCTTTTTTACAATGTGGGTTTCTATGAAAGAATCATTCAAGTAGTAAACCATTTATAACCACAACGAATTTCGAGGGAGAAATTCATTTTAAGGGGGGTAAAATGTAACAACCTGAGATTTTATATGATATATTGTTTTTAATTTCTTTCATATCTTCTGTTGTACACTACACTAAGATTATCTTGCACTATATGCAACATCGTATTAGCTTGCAGTATACACAACACTATTCTTGGATCGTGTTACACACAATTTTAATTTCGTTTGATAGTAGTTATTTTACGCAACATTGAGTGTATATTTATATATTCAATGTATAAATGAAATATGGTAGTATTATGTTATACGAGACAACAAAAGAGTCTTTCACTACACACAACCCTGACTTGGCTTGCATTACACGCAATCGTGACCTTCTTCGATAGCGTGTGTTGTATGAAATACCAGGTTTCACTAAACAACGGTATATGGTTATAATATTATTATAAACTAGCCGTTATCAAAAGTATTAAATACATTTGGAATTTTATAACATTATTATTCATAATACACATTATGTAGAACATGGTATCTGAAAAAAATAAATTTTTTCAGGTAAAATAAGTATTTTTCAAAAAATGAAGTCCTGCCTCTTTTTGATGGCGCACCCATTTTAAATATAATTTTTTAAAATTTTATAAGTTAAATTTTTCAAAATAAACTTCTTATTTTGATCCAGGATATAACAATTTACACAGGATAATGTTTTTATATTTTTCTAATAACTTTCATATTGTAATGAATAGCAAAAGCATGTTATATTTTAATTAAAAAAAACTTTTTAAATCGTAATAATTTATATGGTTAAATTATAATATTTAATGGTTTTAAAGTATAAATAGAATATATTTTTAACATTTAATATAATTTATGTCATTAGCATTGATTTTACATTGAATTCGTATGATAAATCAATTCAATCTTTTGCAATGTTTTAAACAAAAACTCATTTTCTTTCGACAATGGGATTAATTTTAATTTAATTTCTACAACTTCTGTGTATTGAAATTGAAAAAATTGATTCCTTATTTGGAATCAGTGGGTCCAAATTATGTTAATAGGATAATTTTTATATTTGGTAATTATGAAGAGTAACTACGGTAAATTTTATTTACCATAGTTAATGATAAAATCAGTTAATTATGGGTAAATATAATATTATAAAATTACCCTAACACCTACCAAATCTCTATTGGATTAATAAAGGTAGACCCATATATTTTAATGGTTGGAATAGATCTATTTTATGGACTTTTTACCATGAAAATGACATAATTATTAATAAAACCAATTAAAGTGACAATGTGTCACTATCTTAAATCCTATAAGTATAATCATTTTAATTTAGTGATAAACTTCATCAAATTTCGAAAAAGAATAGTCTCTAGAAAGATAATAAAATTATATACATCATTTGAATTTATTTATAATTTTTAGGGATTAAATAATTATCATTAAAGGTGACACAATAGTGATGTCGAAATTATTTTATTGATTGAAATATCAAATAAAGTGTTTTAAAGATATTAAAATAAATATTATATGAAATATTTAATGTTATCCACCACTTTTATAGATAAATATGACATGTTATGAAGCTATTAAATATTTTATTTCTAACATGTCTTCTTTTTGGATTATATATAAATTCATGTAAATGGGTAGTGTCAAAATTGACACAACTGTTATTTTATAAAGATAACATAATATAAAATTGGTTAAAAATCACAGAAATGTTTAAAAATTTTAAATTAATATTATATGGTCTAAAATGTCATAAATTATCTAATTATGTACAATTAACAACACATAATTATTATTTATAACAACTTAAAATTTATAATCTTATTACCACAAATAAAGATTAATAGATTAAATAAGGATAAATCAAGTTGATAAGGTTTAAAATAAATTCTCAACATGTCTAAATTTTATAGGTTGATGAGATTACAACTTTATATAATCTAATATTCAAATATGAGTAATTTTTGGCGGTTTTAAATGGGGTTTCAATTTATTATAAATTAATATTTCTTATGTTTCCAAAGGTTCCCCTCTCATCCCTTATAAAAAGGGTACTCCTTCCCTCTTCTCTTCACACCCTTTTGAGCCCTGAAGATCAAAAAACCCCTGCCCATTTCTATTATACACTTTACTACCAACATTATTGATGTTCTGGTCTTCTCAAAATACAATCTCTATTCCCTTAATAGAAATCTTAAAGGAGGTGCGTTAATGAAGAGGTAATCTCTTTTACCGATTCATTCATGTTTCATTCATCTTCTACTTCCTCTACATTATTTGTTTCACTATGAAGTAATAACATAATTATCACACATATACTGATATGTTATTATAAATATTAAACAACCCCATTTCATCTTCTATCTAACCTATGGAAAATGAAATCACCACGCGTGCGTATGTACGGAATTCTGTCTTCACGCCGTGGTGTAATCCGATTTTTCACCACCACGTTACTTAGATGTGTTTAATGGTGTAATAAATAAATATATATGAATATTATAACATTATACTGATTCTATGATATTATACCATCCACTTCAATTCTATTCAAAAATTATTGTAATGATATCATCGCTCGTGTATACGTATGGACTACTGTCTCCACGAACGCAATGAGGTTCATTCTTCATGATAACCATTCATGAATGATTATAAAGTATATATAATTAATAATAATAAATATATGACATAAAAATTATACTTTGTTTATGTATATATATATGTATGTCATCTACTTAATTCCATTCAATTCAATAAGGTAACGAAAACAGTGTTCAAGCGTACGTACGGCCTACCGTCTCCATGAACGGTGCATTTCATTCCATTTATAGATCCGTCATATATATATATATATATTATGAATATATATTATATATAAATCATGTTTTAAATTCTGTAATTATGTAAATCAGGATATAAGTAATAATATCAAGAACAACAAGTCGAAACACGTACGATAAATGAAACGATTTTACCCAAAATGCTGCTTTAGCATGGAATTTACAAAAGAACGGGTAATATAAAGTCATAAGTGATCCATATATGATATCCTAACAATTAATATGATTTTTTAATAATTAAATGGAATTATTTAAATAATTATATAGGAGGATTGGATACAAACAAAGCATATCAGACATAAGGTAAGGGATAATTTTTCAATCTCATTTTTATCCGAGATTGCTTAAATGTAAGTATATACTGGGATTATATTTTTCATCCATGTTCATAAAAAAGTTTTTCATACAGTGTTTAAAATTCATCCATATATTTTTAAAGTCATGTTTACCCCTCTATGTCTTTTACTTTGTGTTATGAAATTAATCTTTCTTTTGTTTACCATTTCTGTAGCTTTTTGACTTTTCTGTTAAATGTATGAGGAGAATGTTTTTTTAACTTATACGGAATGCACAGATTTTTACATTTTTATAATGAATTATATTCATGAATCTTACGCTATAAGATTTCATGATTATTTTCAACAAAATACTTTTCTTTTAATGTTTCATGGCATTTTGAGAAAATAAAATGATTTTGAAGAAGAAAGGATATTTTCCTCAAGAATTTATTTCAAGTGTTTCATCAAAACTATTTTCCATCTAAGATGAGATTATTTAGTATGATTATGTTTCAATTATAATGTCTCTATGATTTACATGGTTTCAATTTTCTTATGATGAAATGATATCCGTTTGTTTTATTTGGATTATGTTATGATGGGATGGTGTTTATGAACCACATTTTATTCTTTGGGTAATGTTGAATGATTTATGTTTATGTTTGGAAAATGTAAGAATGATTTCATTATGAAATGGGTGGGACCTATATCTCCCTCTAATGCATTGGGTAAATATTTATATCTAATGATATTGACATGGTGGGAATGGTAAGTTAATCTGGTTTAGTGTTACAGGACTGGAACGAGGAGCGAACTTGGTTCAGTAAGGGACTTTGTCCACTAAGATGGTCTTGGTAGCAATGCCTTGGACACTATGGAAATCACACCATGAGATTAATGTTTTTCCACAATTACATGTTTCATTCTCATTCTATTTTATCATGATTGATGTCCCAATATGATCTATGCCTTATGTACTATAATGTTTTATGTCATTGCTCATTATTTTGATGTTTAAACATTATGTTCTTGTTTTTAAGTTCAAATGTATATGGTTTGTTTTATTTTCTCCATTCTTAACCTTACTGAGAATTTCAACTCACCCTTTATATGTTTTCTTTTCTACAGGATATAAAAAAAGGTTTTAGTTATGAAAAAAGGGGATGATATTTATGGGAGATGTTGAAAATCTTTCACCATGATTTAAAGATTATGTTCCGAGTTTGCAAAGACACTAAACTATTATAGTCCTTGAGTGTTGTTTTTAGTCATGTATTAGGTATTCCAAAAAAGTAATGTAATGTCTATGTACGTCATGGTTTGGGTCATTATAGTGTGTGATATAGGCATGGTGATATGATAGGACATATGATATTTTGAAACATCTAATCCAATGCCCAGAATACGATCATATTTAAAAACAATTTGATGTGTTACATTTTTCATGGTAGATACCTAGTAGTTGAATAATCATAATGATGATTTTTTGTTATTTAATTGGGTGTTTTGGAATAATGAAAAGAATTAAATAAATAAACATTGAAAAAATTCCATTTTACATGGACAATGATGTTATATTTTCATCTAAAATATCTCATGTTCATCATCTACATGTCAAATAGGAAGTAGAGGTTCAGGACGCAGATCTATTGTTCTTCGGACAATTGAACTGATTGATGAGGATGAGGCATAATTGGGATATTTATGTTCCATTATGTTGAACACTTTGGGAATGAAACTAGGGTAGTGTCCCAGATCTAGAGGTAGATAACTAAATATAGTGGAAAAATGTTTCTTCAAGATTGATCCAAGTACAAGATGATTGTTTGGTATTGTTAGAATTTATTTAGATGCAGGTACATATAGTTATGTGGTGGATGTTATTTCATGGTGACCTCCAAGAGGGCTTTTTGTTATGGAAAAACATTAACAGGATTTTTTTGGATGTGTTTCTATCAAAAAATAATTGGATAGATGAAAGAGAGCTGTCGTGGGTGCCCTCAAAAGATTATTGTGATTTTGGGATACTTAGGTGCAACAGAGTGGCTGACCAAGGTCATCTCTCAAAGGAGGAAGTGAATTAAAAAAACTTTCTAAAGGTACTCTAAAAATCAAATTTAATATAATTAAAACACTATTTTAAAGGATGGGGGTGGTTTTTTATCGTTTATAAAACTTGATGATATTTTACGGAAGAATATTTCATTTTTTTTGTTTTTAATTTTAAAATGATGATTGATTAAAAAGACATAATAAGAATATGTTTTTTAGAAAATATTTTAAAAGGCATAATCGATCTAACTCTACCTCTTCATTTACTTATTAATAATTATAATTTAAATCAATATCCACTTAATTATGATCCCCTAATTTGTTAATCTTTGAACCCTACAAGAGTTAACATAACCACAATGATGGAATTACTTAAACCATAGGTTGGCTTCGGAACACGCAATCGCAGCACCCTGATTTTATTGTTGTTCAAAGGTTAGCATATGGTCAGTGGATAATTAGAAAACATATCCATACTTTAAATTAATATGAATTGTGTTTAGGGTTTATATTTTAACTCTACAAATTTATCCCAAGCTGTTTTGCATTACTGATTAAGATCGCGCTCTCACAATTTACACAAAAACTCGACCACGCATGTTTTTGTGTTAATTATTCAATTTCTTTCTTAGTTTCTTACAATTTAAAAACAAAATTCATGTATCATATTAATTTAATTACAGAATCTTGATGAATAAATATAATTAAATGAAGAGGGTTTAAGATAGATCGATTACTAAAAGACTACTCTTCCATGGGTGGCGTAATCATAGAAGAAGCTTTTTGCATGTGCAAAGGTTTATAATGGGTATAACCTAATAAAACTTCTACACAAGAATTCCTGACCAAATATGAAGATTAATAGAAGAATAAATTTAAACACAACATCAGAAAATAGAATAAAAAATAGAATAAAAACTAAGTTTATTACACAAACAAAAGCATTACAACACAAAAGAGTGGAAGAAGGCTTCGTCAAAGAGATCCTTGCTTCAAGAGCTACCCTTATTGAAATGGTTGGAGAATTGGACTGGATCCACTTCTCCACTGCACTCAACTTCTCAATGCATGTACAAAACCCACAAAATGTGAAATACATGAATTTATAGAGTGGTGTGGAGGCTAGGTTCAAAGTGGTTTCAAGTGTGAATGGGGAATCTCTACAAAATATTTTATGCCAATTTGCGCCGCCCATGTGACCACCAAAACGCATGCATTGGCCAGTATTAGTGAAGGATAATATTTGAGGATATGGGTCCTCTATCTCCTATCAATATTTGGGCTCCATCCAGGCCCAGATTAATTGGTTATAGCCGAAATACAGAAGCTTCTCCATTCTGGCGTGTCCAGCCCACCTTTGAATTTCTGGCTCAATTACTCCATCTGAATGCATTCTTTTTATCTACTATCCTGAATAAAATTTGTTTCCAATTATGTAATTAAAGCAGTTAAAAAATATTAAGTTTAAATAATTCAAATAAAAATATTTATGATTGAAATACTACAGTGATTTAGAAAGGGTAAAACTGGAATTTTCATCAAATATTCAAATGAATGATCTAATCCCAAATACTTTCTAATTGTACATATTTAACACAATTTGAGGAAATTATATCATTTATTATCAATAAAATATTCAACAAAATAGTGTTTTTTCAACTCCCCCACACTTACCCTTTTGCACTCCTAAGGAAAACCTCATATCAAGTAAACATCAATATCAAATCAAAACCAATTTTAAAACATATATCCTTGAGATCAAACAATTACACACCAAGAAACATAAGATATAATTCCTCATAAAAAACATTTATTTCAAGTTCTCCATTTATATAATTCAATGTATTTCCACTTCATGTATACTCCCATGCACAAAACACTTACCTCACTTGAATTTTCTCTTATCACACAAATATCATTTTTTTCAATGTCTTTCTCTTCCAAACTCATACAAGGGTCACCATCGGATTGATAAATTCCAAAATCACCACCCGATGTGAGTCAAGGAAATATTTTTATCATGAGGACATTTCAGGGTTGTTCTCTGGCTTTCGATTGGTAGGATTTACATGTAAAAAACTCTAAGGCTGAATTAGGAGGGATTGACTCTTCGTGAAGAAAAATTGCATTAATCTAATTTTCACTTAAATATGGTCTCCTCATTAATCCCCTTTGTATCAATTTAGCTCCATCATCATGAAAATTAATAGAAATTTTACACCATTCATCATTCAACAACTAAAATTTCAATCTTTCTGAAACATGATTTTCTTGAATGCTCCAGATAGGATGATCTTTCTACATCAATTAGAAGCTCCAGAAAAGTCACAACTTCACTTATCATGAAAGCTCCAGAAAAGGCACAGCTTTCAGTGTAATGATTTTTTTCAACAACAAACACATCTCTTCTGAATTAAATTTTCCACCCAAAGTATCACAAAATGTGGTAGCACAACACAAGATAGCTTCCCCCACACTTACATTCAACTAGATTATGCAATTTCACTACACGAGTTGGTTGGATAGGGAAAATTGGCTTGTAATGTGGCTAACCTAACAGGTTGTGCATGGATTCTAAGGGCTACAAGGATTAAATGTTCAAGGTATACCATTATAATAATGTATTCTTTGAAATATGGGCTTTAATACCAAACAAATGCCTCAATCATTCAAACATAAGTACCTCAAACCCTCATGTTTTGACAGAAATAAATAAAATTATGGTTAAAAAAAGCATGGTTTGGTTCTCTTAAAAAATTGATGTGAATGTAAATAATATGAAAATAATGCTTTAGAAGCCTCACACGAATGTGGTTTCAAATATAAAGACAATGAGATGTGAAATGGGATTCAAAATTCAATGTAATTTTCATGAAATTACTAAATATTTGAACTTGAAACAAAGTCATTTTCAGCATTCATTTAAGCTCTATTTCATGGGATAAATTGTTTCACTCATTGATATTCATTTCAAAATTGTGATGAGAATCATTTCATCTCAAAAATTTCAAAAACACGTGGAAAATTGAAAAATAAAAAAACAACATTTGAAAAACATTCAATTTTTTTTGTTTTTATTAAACATGAAAACAATTGAAATTACTAAACTAAAAGGTTCCCTCCCCCACACTTAAAATATTGAATTTTCCTCAATGTGAACCCATGAGATGATATATGCACATGAAATGAATAATTATTAAATAGGACAAATAATATAAAAGTGAATGGATTAGGATTAGACTGATGTGCTGAAGTGATGATGGGGTCATGCTATGTGATAAAATTCACTACATTAGTACGAAGTCCCTCAATGTATCTCTTCAAACGTTGCCCATTGACTGTAAATCTCCTTCCAGTGTCCTATTGAGTGATCTCCACTGGACCATAAGGAAACAAATTAGATTAAATATAAGGACCTAACCATGTGGAACACAACTTACCTGGAATCACATTTAGTCGTGAACTATAGAGAAGGAATTTCTCTCCAACATGAAACTCCATTTGTTGAATCATTCTACCATGAGCTTATTTTGATTTTTCCTTTTAGAGCCGTGAGTTATCATATGAAGATAAGTGAATCTCCTCAAGCTCTTGAATTTACCGCTTCCTATGGATTCTAGCGTGGTCCAAATCCATGTTGCATTTCTTTATAACCCAATAAGCCCGATTCTCAACCTCCACAGGGAGATGACATGGCTTCCCAAAAACAATCCAAAATGGGGACATAACAATGGATTTATTGTATTCTATCCTATAATCCCACAATGCATCATCCAAGCGCTTGCTTCAATCCTTCCAATATGGCTCCATAGTTTTCTCAAAAATTTGTTTCAATTCCTTGTTTGAAACCGCATCCTGGCCATTTTTTTAGGGTGGTATGGTGTTGATGTTTTGTGTTTCACCCCATACTTCCGAAGATTGGAAGAAAAATTCTGATTGCAAATGTGTGTCCCTTGGACATTGATGATGGCCTTCGGTACTCCAAACCTGCAAAAAATTTGTTCTTTGTCAAAGTCCACAATAAAATGAGAATCATTAGTCTTGGTGGCCTTAGCCTCCACACATTTACTCACATAATCAACAAAAACCAAAATATATAAAAATACAAATGAACTAGGAAAATGACCCATAAAATTGATGCCACATACATCAAAAATCTCACAGAATAGTATGGGTTGTTGGGGCATCTCTTGTCTCTTAGAAATGTTCCCTGCGTATTGGCAACGAGAGCATGACTTACAAAACACACATGCATCATGGAATAATCTAGGACAATATAATCCAGAGTCCAAGACTTTTCTAGCTATCTGTTGGGGTCCAAAGTGTCCACCACAAGCAATTGTATGACAAAAATATAAAACATGCTCCAACTCATGATCAGGAACACACCTCCTAAAAACATGACCACTTCACATGCGCCAGAGGTATGGATCATCCCCAACATAATATCGAGTCTCACTTTTTAATTTTTTGGACTTCATGTTTCTTTAAATTTGCAGGAATTTCAGAGGCAACAAGGTAGTTAACTAAATCTCCGCACCATGGATGCGTACCTAAGATGGAATAAATATGGCCATTGGGGAAAGTGTCTGGAAATGGAACCTGGTCTAATGTGTCATCCTCTAGTGTGTGAGTAATCCTACTCATGTGGTCCGCCACCAAATTCTCTGACCCCTTTTTATCCTTTATCTCAATGTCAAACTCTAGAATAAGGAGAATCCAACAGATCAGCATGTGCTTTGCATCTGGATTCTTCAAAAGGTACCTCAAAGCTGCATGGTCAGAAAAAACAATTACTTTAGAGCCCAATAAATATGAACTGAAATTTTCTAGAGAAAATATGACAGCAAGAAACTCATTTCTATTGGTTTTTAATTTTATTGGGATGAATCTAGTGTCCTCGATGCATAGGCTATCACATGTGAATGTCCCTCCACCCTCAGAGATAAGACAGCTCCATCCTCAATGTTGGAGGCATCACATATAATCTCAAATGGAATCTCCCACCATGGGGGCTGTATGATAGGTGGAGTGGTCAGAAACTTCTTTAGCTCATGAAATGATACCCTTCATGAATAATCAAAATTGAAGTCAATATCTTTCTGAAACAATTGAGATAAGGGTAGAGAGATCTTACTAAAATCTCTAATGAAGCATCGATAAAATCCAGCATGTCCAAGGAATGATCAAACATCACGCACACATATAGGATATGGAAGGGATGAAATAATGTCTACCTTAAATTTATCAACATCAATGTCATGTTGTGAGACTATATGCCCTATGAAAATTCTCTTTTTGACTATGAAATGACATTTTCCAAAATTTATGACTAGATTCTTCTCAATACAATGATGCAACACATCACCCAAACTAGAGAGAAATTCATCAAATGAGGATCTATAAACTATAAAATAATCCATAAATACCTCCATGAAGGACTCAAGGAAATCTGATAAAATAATCACCATGCATCTCTAGAAGGTACCTGGGGCATTGGAAAGTCCAAATAGCATCCTTTGGTAAGAAAACGTACTGAAAGGTCAAGTGAATGTTGTCTTATCCTGATCCTCTAGAGCAATAAGAACCTGAAAATATCCAGAAAATCCTTCCATGAAACAATAATGTGTTTTCCCAGAATGTATCTCAAGCATCTGATCAATAAATGGGTGGGGAAAATAGTCCTTGCGAGTAGATTGATTTAGTTTCCTATAATATATACACACGCGCCAACTGTTTTTCACCCTCATAGGAACTAACTCATCATTTTCATTTTAATAACAGTGAAACCAATTTTCATTGGTACAACCTAGATAGGGCTAACCCATTGTGAGTCATAAATAGGTTAAATGATACCCGCCTCAAGTAATTATTCAACTTCTTTCTTAACAACTTCCAAAAGCGTTGGATTAAGTCTCCTTTTTGGTTTCCTAATCGGTTTAGCCACATCCTCCAAGAGAATTAAATGCATGCAAATGGAGGGGCTAATACCTGATATGTCTTCCAATGTTCAACCAATTTCCCTAATGTTATCTCTAAAACGATTCAAAAGTTTTTCTTTATGTTCAAAAGAGAGATTGTTAGCAATGATAACAGGTAATCTATCACTACTTAGAAAGTATGCATATTTATGATTTGGGGGCAATGGATTGAGTTCCAATGTAGTGGGTGATGTATGGATGGGTTCATAGAAGGAACTGAAAAATGTTCACAAAGAGCATCAGTATTAGAATATACATCATCAAAATCAGATATTAAAGCATAAAATCCATCAGCATACTCAATAGCCATTTCATAATTTGAGTTCACATTATCAAAATCAAAATATGATTCCATTTCAAAATCAAATCTTAGAGAGTATTGTTCCTTAGAAATGGGTGTGGAAGTACTCATAGACATCAAACTATAACCAATAATCATAATCTCCTTAAGCATAGGACAATACAATTCCATGGTGTATTGACTTGGTGGTTCAAAATGGGAGATTAAAAATGTAGAATGATCCTCTGAGGGGCACTTCATGGAGTCCATAACATTAAAAATTTCAACTTCATCTCCAAATTCCATGGAAAGTGAACCCTCATGACCATTTTATGATGGTTTTTGCAGTTTTGAGGAAGGTTCTACCTAAGATAATGGGAGCACAAGATCATACCTGGTCATCCTCCATTTTGAGCACATAGAAGTCTACTGGAAAGATCATGTCTCTTACCTGGACAAGTACATCCTCAAGGACTCCCGCTGGATATGTTGTAGCTCTATTCGCCAATTGCACCACTACTCTCATCGGGTACAACTCACCATCCTGTAAAGAATAGAATACAGAGTGAGGTATCACATTTATGGAAGCTTACAAATCACATATTGCATTAGAAAAGTGAAACTCCCTTACGGTGGATGGGATGGTGAATGTCCATGGACCCTTCTAATTGTCGTCGTTGCTAGAGTTGGTGTAATGAGTGCTGAAAAATTCCTTCCATGATTGATCCTCTCATTTCCCTTGAGCCCTCATAGATCGGAAAAATGTTCTTTTAAGAATTTCACATACCTTGGAATTTTCTTAATGGCTTCAAGTAGAGAAATGTTGATCTCCACATGCATGAATGTGTCCAAAACCTCCTTTTTAATTGCTTCTTCAGCCATATTCTTGGTTTGACCAACCCTGTTTGGAAAAGAAAGGGGTTTAGGAGGAACATCATCAATATTTTTATGACCTTTATCTTTCTCCATGGATTTCTCATCAGTTGGTATGGAATGTGGATTCTCTGGAGTTGAGGTGAATACCGGTGGAATGGTAGGTACAGATGTATCGTTCATTTTCTTCCCACTTATCAATGTGATGGCACAGACATTCCCCTTTAGATTTGGAGTGGGTTGGGAAGGTATATTTCTGGAATTATTACTTACATGTTCATGGAGGGTGGTGGCAATCTGGCTCATTTGAGTCTTCAAATCCCTTATCTCTGAACCATGAATTTTCAGCTCATTCTGTTGATTAAGAACAATTTTTTTCAAATGATCATCAGTGTTAGAGTCTACCTTGTGTTGTAGATTCCCTTGTTGCTGACTTGTTGATGTTTGAGCTTCGAATCTCCTTTGGGTTTGTTGGTAACCATGGTGGTAAGGTGGAGGATGCTGGATGTTTTGTTGAAGGGGGGCCTTTGTTGTTATCCAGAGCCATACCTCATGTCTATTTAATCTTTCCACCCTTGGTTTTATTATGGGTCGAACTTCTTTTGGGGATATAGTTTTTGAAAATTGTTGATGATATGGTCTCCCATGGAACACTACTGCACAATATTCTGTTTCTTGGAGTTGTGGGCAACAGTCAGTTGGGTGGCTTGTCTTAGTGAAAATACCACAAGGCCTTGAAGGAGGGGGTTGGGATGTCTTTTGTGCCAAAGAAATCTACCTCACCATATTGGTCAATTCTTCCAACTTGGTATCAATCAAATGAATTTCAAGAGAAGAAGGACTTACCTGATGTACTCCCCTGGCATGTGGTGTACCTCTATCGCCAAATTGTTGGGAGTTTTGGGACATCTTGTCGATAAATTCATGTTCAACTACTAGCGTCTTTTCCACTAATGCCCCTCCTACTGCGGCATCCACCATGCTCCTCTCCATAGGTGTGAGTTCTTCATAAAAGTATTGAATGAGGAATTTCTCACTGATTTGGTGATGTGGACAGCTTGCACACAAATTCTTGAATCACTCCCAGTACTCATACATTGAATTACCTTGTTCTTTCTTGATCATCGATATCTTCGTACGAATAGAAGTGAACCTCGATGCTAGAAAAAATATCTACAAGAAAATATGTTTCAAATCATTCCAAAAAGTTACATCTTCAGGTTGTAAATAATACTTCTAGTCTTTTATAGCTCCATCAAGTGGGAATGGGAATGCTCTTAGTTTGATTTGATCATTAGAGACATTTATAGGTTTTAGGGTTGAGACAACCACATTAAATTCTTTCAAATGTTTATTGGTATCCTTGCCAGAGAGGCCATGAAACTTTTGAAGTATGTGAATTAACCCAGATTTTAGTTTGAAGTCCGATTTTAGATTTGGGTATGCAATAAAATTTTGTTGATAGTTAATATAAATCGCAACCAATTATTGAGTGGTTCTATTATGTTCATTTCCATTATTATCAGTCATTGGTTCTTTTTTTATGGTTGAATTTGAATTGCTTCCAATTTCAATGTTCTGAAAGGGGAGGAATTCTTCAACTGGTTGAATGTTGAAACATCTCATAGACTGAGAATGATTGATTCGTGCTTGAAGGCTACGTTCAATATGAGGGTCAAGATCTAAGAGATCCATGGGATTAGTTCGTGTCATAAATCAATGAAATATGAAATGAAATAAAGTGGACCATTGTTAAATAAAAATTAGAAGTTTGAGTTGGTTGTCTAAAAAGAAGTAGAACAAAAAAAATTGAGAAACAAAATTAGATTGGGTAAAGAAAGAAGGAAGAAGAGAGGAAGAGAATAAAAATGTAAAATAAAATAAATACCTCTAAATGGTTGAAATAGTTACTTTCCTCCCCAGAAATAGCCCCAATTTGAAAGAGCGATGTCGTGGGTTCCCTCAAATGATTATGGTGTTTTTGGGGTACTTAGTTGCATAAGAGTGGCTGACCAAGATCGTCTCTCAAAGGAGGAAGTGAATCAAAACAACTTTCTAGAGCTATTATAAAAATAAAATATAATATAATTAAAACACTACTTTAAAGTATGGTTAGTGGTTTTTTATCGTTTATAAAACTTAAATATGTTTTCTGGAAGAAGATTGCATTTTTTAATTTTGAAATGAAGTTTGATTAAAAAGACACAATAAGAATTTGTTTTTTAGAAGATATTTTAAAAGGCATAATCAATATAACTATACCTCTTCATTTACTTATTAATAATTATCATTTAAGTCAATATCCACTTAATAATGATATCCTAATTGGTTAACCATCGAACCCCTTAAGAGTTAACTTAACTACAAAGATGGAATTACTTAAACCCTAGGCTAGCTTCGTAACACGCAATTGCAACACCTTGCTTTGTTTATTGGTCTAAGGTTAGCTTATGTTAAGTGGTTAATTAGGAAAAATATCCATTCTGCAAATGAGAATGAATTCTGTTTAGGGATTATATTTGAACTCAATAAATTTATCTTGTGCCGTCTTGCATTACCGATTCAGATTGTCCTCTCACAATTTACACAAAATCTCGACCTCGAGTGCTTTTGTGTTAATTATTCAATTGTTTTCTTAGTTTCATAAAATTTAAAAACACAATTAATGGATATGTTTAGCTTAATTATAGTATATTAATAATTTAATATAATTAAATTAAGAGGGTAGAAGATAGATCGATTACTAAAAGACTGCTCTTCCATGGGTGGCGTAATCATCGTAGAAGCGTTTTCCATTTGCAAAGGTTTATAATGGGTATAACCCAATAATGATTCTACTCAATAATTATATCCCAAAGAGTAGTATTAATATAAGAATAAATTTAAACAAAAAAGTAGAAAATAGAAGAAATAAAAGAAGAACAAAGAAGTTTATTACACAATCAAAAGCATTACAACAAGACAGAGAAGAAGAAGGCTTCGTCTAAGGGATCTTTGATTCAAGAGCTACCATTATTGAAATGGTTGGAGTATTGGAGTGTATCCACTACTCCTCTGCCCTAAAATTCCCAATTCACGTTCAAATGCCACAAAATGAGAAAAAAACCAATTTATAGAGTGGCGGGGAGGCTAGGTTCAAAGTGGTTTCAATTGTGAATGGGAAATCTCGGCCAAATATTTTATGCCAACTTTCACCACCCATTTGACCACAAAAAGAATAAATTATCTGGACTTAAAGAAGGATAATATATGCTTATATGGGTCCTATATCTCCTTTAAAAATTTGGGCTCCATCCATTTCCAGATGAAAGAGTTATGGCTGAAATACTAAAGCATCTCCATTCTGGCGTGTCCATCCCACCTTTGCCATTATGGCCAAATTACTCCATTAAAATGCAATATTTTTATCTAGTTTCCTGAATAAAAGTTGTATCCCATGATGTAATTAACATATTTACAAAATTTTAAGTTCAAATAATTCAAATAAAATTATTTATGGATGAAATAATACTGTGATTTTGAAAAGGTAAAACTGGAATTTTCATCAAATATTCAAATGAATGGTCTAATACCAAATACTTTATAATTGATCCTATTTAACCCAATGTGAGGAAATTATATACTTAATTATAAATAAAATATTCTACAAAATAGTGTTTTATCAACTCCCACACACTTACCTTTTTGCACTCTTGATCAAAATCTCATATCATGTAAACATCAATATCAAATCAAAACCAATTTTAAAACACATATCCTTGAGATCAAAAAATTACACACCAAGAAACATAAGATATCATGCCTCATAAAAACCCTTATTTAATGTTCCCATGTATATCAATCAATGAGTTTCCACTTAATTTATCCTCTCATTCACAAAACACTTCATCGCAGGAATTTTCTCTTATCACAGAAATATGATTTTTTTTGAAATGTCTTTCTCATCCAAACTCATACAAGGGTCACCAGAGACTTGATAAATTCTTAAATCACCACCCGATGTGATTCAAGGATATATTTTTATCATGATGACTTTTTATTGTTGTTCTGTGTTTTTTTCTGGTAGGATTTAGATTTAAAAAACTCTGAGTCTGAATGAGGAGGGCTTGGATCTTTTTGAAGTAAATTGCATTAATCTAATTTTCACTTAAATATGGTCTCCTCATTAATCCCTATAGTATCAATTCAGCTCCATCATCATGAATAGTAATATAAAGTTTACACCATTCATCATTCAAAACTAAAAGGTTAATCTTCTCAAACATGATTTTCTTGAAAGCTCCAAATATGCACAACTTTCTACATCAATTAGAAGCTCCAGAAAAGGCACAGCTTCACTTATCATGAATGCTCCAGAAAAGACACTACTTTCAATATAATGATTTTATTCAGCATCAAACACATATCTTCAAAATTTAATTTTCCACCCAAATTATCAGATAATGTGGTAGCCCAACACAAGATAGCATCCCCCACACTTAAGTTCAACTAGATTATGCAATTTCACTTCATGAGTTGGTTGGATAGGGAAAATTGGATTGTAATGTGGCTAACCAAACAGGATGTGCACGGCATATAAGGGATACAAGGATTAAATGTTCATGGTAGGCCATTATAAAAAATTATTATTTGAAATAGGGATATAATACGAAAAAAATGCCACAATCATTCAAACATAAGTACCTCAAACCCTCCATTTTTGACAAAAAAAAATAAAAATATTGTTAAATAAAGCATGGTTTGGTTTGTTCAATAAGTGAGGTGAATGTAATGAATATGAAAATAATGGTTTAGAAGCCTCACAGTAATTTGGTTTCAAATATAAAGATAGTGAGATGTGGCATGTGATTCAAAATTCAATATACTTTTCATGAAATTACAAAATATTTGAACTTGAAACAAATATTTTTTAGCATTTCTTTATGTTCGGTTTCATGGGATAAATTGTTTCACTCATTGAAATGCATTTCAGAATTGCGATGAAAATAATTTCAGCTCCAAAATTTCAAAAACACAATGAAAATTGATAAATAAAAACACAAAATTTAAAAAACACAGAATTTAGTTTTTTTTGTTTTTTTAACATGAAGACAATTGAAATTTCTAAACTAAATGGTTCCCTCCCGCACACTTAAAATATTTCATTGTCCTCAATGTGAACCCATGAGATGATATATGCACATGAAATGCAGTATCTTTAAATAGAACAAATAATATAAAAGTGAAAGGGTTAGGATTAGCCTGATGTGCCCAAGTGATGATGGGGTCATGTAGTGTGATAAAATCTGTTGCATCAGTAGGAAGTCCCTCAATGTATATCTTCAAATGTTTCTCATTGACTGTAATTCTCTTCCCAGTGTCCCCTTGTGTGATCTCCACTGGACCATAATGAAAAACATTACATACAATATAATGACCTAACCATCTGGAACACAACTTACCAGGCATCAGCTTCATTCGTGAACTGTAGAGAAGGGCTTTCTCTCCAACATGAAACATTTTTTGTTGGATCACTTTGTCATGAGATGCTTTTGATTTTTCCTTGTAGAGCCTTGAGTTCTCATATGATGATAATCAAATCTCATCAAGCTCATGAATTTGCAGCTTCCTTTGGATTCCATCTTGGGACAAATCCATGTTGCATTTCTTTATAGCCCAGTAAGCCTAATGATCAACCACCGCAGGGAGATGACATGCATTCCCAAAAACAATCCAAAAAGGGGACATACCAATGGGTGTCTTGTATGTTGTCATATAATCCTACAACACATCATCCGAGATCTTGCTCTAATCATTCCTATTTTCTTGCACAGTTTTCTACAAAATTTGTTTCAATTATCTGTTTGAAACCTCAGCCTGGCCATTTGTTTGAGGGTGGTTTGGTGTTGATGTTTTTTGTACCAACCCGTACTTCCAAAGAAAGGAAGCAAAATTCTGATTGCAGAAGTGTGTCCCTTGGTCACTGATGATGGCTTTAGGTACTTCAAACCTGCAAAAAACTTCTGTTTTGACAAAGTCCACAACAACATGAGAATCATCAGTCCTGGTGGCCTTAGCCACCACCCATTTACTTACATAATAAACAGTAACCAAATTATATAAAAATCCAAATAAACCTTAGAAAATGACCCATAAAATTGATGCACCATACATCAAAAATCTCACAGAATAGTATGGGTTGGTGGGGCATCTCATGTCTCCTAGATATGTTCCCAGTGTGTTGGAAATGAGAGCATGAAATACAAAACAGACGGTCATCATGGAATAAGATTGAATAATATAATCCAGAGTCCAAGACATTCCTAGCTATCTGTTGGGGTCCAAAGTGTCCACCACAAGCAAGTGTATGACAAAAATTTAAAACAGACTCCAACTCATGATCAGGAAAACACCTCCTAATAACTTGATCACTACACATGCTCCAGAGGTATGGATCATTCCAAACATAATATCAAGACTCCGTTTTTAATTTTTGGACTTGTTGTTTCTTTAAATTTGCAGGGATTTCAGAGGCAACAAGGTAGTTCACTAAATCTGCATACCACAGATGCGTACATGAGATGGAATAAATATAATCATTAGGGAAAGTTAACTGAAGTGGTACCTAGTCCAATGTGTCATCCTCTAGTGTGTGAGTAATCCTACTCATGTGGTCCACCACCAAATTCCCTGACCCCTTATTGTACTTTATCTCAATTTCAATCTCTTAAAGAAGGATCATCCAATGGATCATCCTAGGCTTTGCATCTGGCTTCTTCTAGAGGTTCCTAAGAGCTGCATTGTCAAAAAAAAGAACTACTTTAGAGCCCAATAAATATGAATGGAATTTATCTAATGGAAATATGACAGAAATAAACTCCTTTTTCGTGGTTGTGTAAATTTATTGGATTGAATCTAGTGTCCTCGATGCATATGTGATCACATGGGAACGTCCCACCACACTCTGAGATAAGATAGCTCCAACCGTGAAGTTGGAGGCGTCCCACATATTCTCAAAAGGAATCTCCCACCGTGGGTTCTGTATGATAGGTGGAGTGGTCAGACACTTCTTTAGCTCATCAAATGATACCTTGAATGAATCATCAAAATTAAAGTCAATATCTTTTTGAAGCAAGGGAGATAAGGGTAGAGTGATCTTACTAAAATCTCTGATGAAGCGTCGATAAAATACAGCATGTCTAAGGAATGATCGATCATCACGAACACATATAGAATATGGAAGGGAAGAAATAATGTCTAAATTAGATTTATCAACTTCAATGTCATGTTGTGAGACTACATGACCTATGAAAATTCCCTTCTAGACCATGAAATGACATTTTTCAAAATTTAAGACCAAATTCTTATCAATACAATGATGGAACACATCACCCAAACTATAGAGACATTCATGAAATGAGGATCCATAAACTGTAAAATAATCCATAAGTACCTCCATGAAGGTCTCAATGAAATCAGGGAAAATACTCACCATGCATCTCCGGATGGTACCTGGGGCATTGCAAAGTCCAAATGGCATCCTTCGGTAGGAAAATGTACCAAAAGTACAAGTGAATGTTGTCTTCTTCGGATCCTTCAGAGCAATAGGAATTTGAAAATATCCAGAAAATCCATCCATGAAACAATAATGTGTTTTCCCAGCAAGTCTCTCAAGCATCTGATCAATATATGGGAGGGGGAAATGCTCCTTGCGAGTAAATTGTTTTAGTTTCCTATAATCAATACACACGCTCCAACTGTTTTGCACCCCCACAGGATATAACTCATCATTTTCATTTTTTAAAACAGTGGAACAAGTTTTCTTTGGTACATCCTGGAGAGGGATAACCCATTGTGAGTCAGAAATATGGTAAATGATACCCACCTCAAGTAATTTTTCAACATCTTTCTTAACAACTTCCAAAAGAGTTGGATTAAGTCTCCTTTGTGGCTGCATAATCGGTTTAGCTCAGTCCTCCAAGAGAATCCTATGCATGTAAATGGAGGGGATAATACCTGATATGCCTGCCAATGTCCTTCCAATTTCCCTAATGTTATCTCTCAAAAGATTAAAAAGTTTTTCTTCATGTTCAAAAGAGAGATTGATAGCAATGATACGAGATAATCTATCACCACTCAGAAAGTATGCATATTTATGATTTGGGGGAAATGGCTTGAGTTCCAATCTAGGTGGGTGATGTATGGATGGGGTCATAGAATGAATTGAAATATGTGTACAAAGAGAATTAGTATTATAATATACATCATCAAAATCATAGAATAAAGCATCAAATCCATCAGCATACTCAACAGCCATGTCATAATTAGAGTTCAATGATCAATATCAGAATATGATTCCATTTCAAAATCAAATATTAGAGAGTATTGTTCCATAGAAATGGTTGTGGAAGTACTCTTAGACAACAAACTAGATCCAATACTCATAATCTCCCTAAGAATAGAAAAATCCAATTCCATGTTTTTTTTACTTGGTGGATCAAAATGGGAGATTACAAATGCAGAATGATCCTCTGAGAGGTACTTCATGGAGTCCATAACATTAAAAATTACAACTTCATCTCCAAAATCCATGTAAAGTGTACCCTCATGAACATTTATAATGGTTTTTGCAGTTTTGAGGAAGGGTCTACCTAAGAAAATGCGATCACGATAAATTACATGATCATACTCCATTTTGAGCACATAGAAGTCTGCTAGAAAGATCATGTCCCTTACCCGGACAAGTAGATCCTCAAGGACACCCTCTGGATATGTTGTAGTTATATTCTCCAATTTCATCACTACTATCGTCGGCTTCAACTCACAAACCTTTAATGAAGAGAATACAGAGTGAGGAATCAAATTTATGGAAGCTCCCTAATCACAAAATGCATCAGAAAAGTGAAACTCCCCTAAGGTGCATGGGATGGTGAATGTCCCTGGATCCTTGCACATTGTCGGAATTTGTAGAGTTGGTGTAATTAGTGCTGCCACATTACTTCAAAGATTTATCCTCTTGTTTCCCTTGAGCCCTCTTCGATTGGTAAAAATTACTTTTATGAATTTTTCATAACTTGGAATTTTCTTATTGGGTTCAAGTAGAAGATTGTTGATCTCCACATGCTTGAATGTTTCCAAAACCTACATTTCCATTGCTTCTTCAGCCATATTATTGGTTTTAACAACTTTGTTTGGAAGAGGAGGGGGATTAGGAGGAACATCATCAATCTTTTTATTACCTTTATCTTTCTCCTTGGATTGCTCATCAGTTGTAATGGAATGTGGCTTCTCTGGAGTTGTGGTGAGTCCTGGTGGAATGGAAGGTACAAATGTATCATTCATTTGCTTCCCACTTCTCAATTTTATGGCACTGATATTCCCCTTTGGATTTGGAGTGGGTTGGAAGGTAGATTTTTGGAATTATTACTTACAAGTTCATGGAGGGCGGTGGAAATCTGGCTCATTTGAGTCTTCAACTCCCTCAACTCCGAACCTTGACTTTTCAGCTCATTCTGTTGATTAAGAACAATTTGTTTCAAAACATCATCAGTGTTAGTGTCTACCTTGTGTAGTAGATTCCCTTGTTGCTGACTTGTTGATGGGTGAGATTCAAATCTCCTTTGGGGATGTTGGAAACCCTACTGGTAAGGTGGAGGCTGCTAGAAGTTTTGTTGAAAGGGGGGGCCTTTTTTATTGTCCAGAGCCATACCTCATGTCTGGTTGATCATTCCACCATTGGTTGTATGTTGGATCAAACATATTTTTTTTGATATAGTTGTTGTTGTTTTTGCTGATATGGTCTCCCAGGGAACACTGCTTCACAATCTTATGTTTCTTGGAGTTGTGGGAAACAGTCACCTGGGTGGCTTGTCTCAGTGCAAATACCACAAGGCCATGAAAGAGGGGGTTGGGATGTATTTTGTGCCAAAGAAATCTACCTCACCATTGTGGTCAATTCTTCAAACTTGGTATCAATCAAATGACTTTCAAGAGATGAAGGACTTACATAATGTACTCCTCTGACATGTGGTGTACCTTTATCGCCAAATTGTTGGGAGATTTGGGACATCTTGTAAATCAATGCATGTGAGGATACTGGTGTCTTTCCCACCAATGACCCTCCTGCTGCGGCATCCACCATGCTCCTCTCCATAGATGTGAGTCCTTCATATAAGTATTGAATGAGGAGTTTCTCACTAATTTGGTAACTTGGACTTCATGCACACAACTTTTTGAATCGCTCCCAGTACTCATACATTAACTCCCCTTGTTCTTGCTTAATCCATGAGATCTCCATATGAATATACGTAGTCCTCAATGCTGGAAAAAATCTCTGCAAGAAAAGATGCTTCAAATCATTCCCACAAGTTACATCTTCAGGTTTTAAATAATACATCCAATCTTTTGCAGCTCCATCAAGTGAGAATGGGAATGCTCTTAGTTTGATTTGATCTTGAGAACATTTCATGGTTTTATGGTTGAGAAAACCACATTAAATTCTGTCAAATGTTTATTAGTATCCTCACCATAGAGGCCATTAAACTTTGGAAGTATGTGAATTAACCAATATTTTAGTTCAAAGTCCGATTCGATATTTCGGTATGCAATAAAATCTGGATGATAGTTAATATCAGGTGCAGCAAATTTTTGAATGGTTCTATTAAGTTCATTTCCATTATTTTCAGCCATTGGTTCTTGTTTTATGGTTGAATTTTAATTTCATCCAATTTCAATTTTATGAAAGTGGAGGAATTCTTCAACTGGTTGAATGTTGAAACTTCCCGTAGACTGAGAATGTCTTATTCGTGCTCGAAGGCTACGTTCAATCTCAGGGTCAAGATATAAGAGATATTCGGGATTAGTTCAAGTCATAAATCAATGATAGATGAAAATAAGGAATGTGTACCATAGTAAAATAAAAATTAGAAGTTTGACTTGATGGTCCAAAAAGAAGTAGAAGAAAAAAGAAGAAGAAGAAGAAAAATCATATTGGGTAAAGAAGGAAGAAAGAAGAGAGGAATAGAAAAAAAATGTAAAATAAAATAAATACCTCTAATGGGTTGAAATAATTACTTTCCTCCCCGGAAATGGTGATAATTTGAAATAGTGCTGTCATGGGTGCCCTCAAATGATTAGTGTGATTTTGGGTTACTTAGGTGCAGCAGAGTGGCTGACCAAGGTCATCTTTCAAAAAAGTAAGTGAATTAAAACAACTTTCTAGAGGTATCTAAAAACAAAATATAATAGAATTAAAACACTACATTAATGTATGGGGTGGTTTTTTATCTTTTATAAATCATGAAGACGTTTTCTGGAATAATATTTCAATTATTTTGTTTTTTATTCTGAAATTAAGTTTGATTAAAAAGACACAATAAGAATATGTTTTTTAGAAAATATTTTAAAAGGTGTAATCGATCTACCTCTACCTCTTCATTTAAATATTAATATTTATCATTTAAATCAATATCCACTTAATTATGATCCCATAATTTTTTAACTATCGAACCCTAAAAGAGTTAACTTAACCACAAAGATGGAATTACCTAAACCCCAGGCTGGCATCGGAACACGCAATCGTAGCACCCTGCTTTGATTGTTGTTCTAAGGATAACTTATACTCAGTGGTTAATTATAGCACATATCCATTCTGGAAATGAGGATTAATTGTGTTTAGGGATTATATTGGAACTCTACAAATTTATCCCATGCTGTCTTGCATTACCGATTAAGATCGCGCTCTAACAATTTATAAAATCTCGATTACTAAAAGACTACTCTTCAATGGGTGGCATAATCAACGTAGAAGCATTTTGCAAGTGCAATGGTTTATAATGGGTATAAACCAATTACGATTCTACTCAAAAATTCATCCCCAAGAGGATTATTAAGAGAAGAATAAATTTAATCAAAATAGAAAAAAAGATAATAAATAAAAGAAGAACAATGAATTTTATTACACAAACGAAAGCATTACAACACGAAGGAGAAGAAGAAGGCTTCGTCGAATAGATCCTTGCTTCAATAGCTACCCTTATTGAAATGGTTGGCGAATTGAAGTGGATACACTTCTCCTCTTTCCTCAACATCCCAATGCATGTCCCAACCCCACCAAATAAGAAAAAAACCAATTGATTGATTGGTTGGGAATCTAGGTTCAATGTTATTTCAATTGTGAATGGGGAATCTCGGACAAATATTTTATTCCAAAATGGACCGCTCAATTGGCCACAAAAAACGCGTTAATTATCCAGTCTTCCAGCAAGATTATATGTGCGTATATGGGTCCTATATATCCTCTCAAAATTTGGGCTCCATCCATGCCCAGATGATCGAGTTATGGCCGAAATACAGAAGTTTTTCCATTCTTGCGTTTCCAACCCACCTTTGACATTATGGCCCAATTACTCCATTCAAATGCATTATTTTTACCTAGTGTCCTGAATAAAAGTTGTTTCCCATGATGTAAGGAACATAGTAACAAATGTTTATGTTCAAATAAATCAAATTAAAATATTTATGGTTGAAATACTACAGCGATTTTGAAAGGGTAAAACTGGAATTTTCATCAAATATTCAAATGAATGATCTAATCCCAAATACATTCTAATTGAACATATTTAACACAATGTGAGGAAATTATATCATTTATTATCAATAAAATATTCATAAAAATAGTTTTTTTGTAAATAGATAAGATGTATGAGATTATATCCATTATTCTTGGTATTTTATGTGTGTTGGAGCATGGGATCAGGTTCATGGACCAACTAAAGTTTTCCAAATTTGTTTTTCTATTAGAGGATTCCATGTATTAGTGTATGGGGGAGGATTTGTAACCATATATCTGGTAGGAGATAACATCCATTATGATACGAATGTATGTATGTTTTCTTAAGAAGGGTTATTTTGTTGGTAAGATTGTTTATATGGTATTGGATCCTCATTAGGATATAAAATTTGGAAATTCATGGAGAAGAGCTTCAGGTAGTGTCCACAAGTGTTCTGGAAATTTATGTTTAATGACCCTGACCCTACTATCCAAGAGTTGGAGCCTTAAATTATTATATTGTAATAAATACATGACTCATATACCAAAGGGACGACCAGTTTAATCATTTTGGCAACTAGATTATATACATGAACCATACATTACATTTTAAAACATAAACTAGGACATAGGAAAAAACATTACAAATGCCAGTATTTCCTAGAATAACCCTGAATATCAGTAATTATAGACTACATATAAAAGAAATAATAAATAATTCAAAATAAATATTTTATTTTGGATTCTCAATAATCATACAGGTATATAAGAATCTATCATAAATAAGCATAACCTTATGGTATAATGATTAACTCAATCACAATCCATTTAAACAGAGTTTGAGTCATAATATGTAATGAATAAATAATAGTAAATAAATAATCATGTTTCCGGGAGAACATAACCATGTATATTATACTAGATCATGAATCACATGTAAAAAATTAATTAATCTTCTAATGATGGAATTCATTATGCTAGACATTGTAAACATATCGTCAACTCTTTGGACAAGACATCATTCCTAAAAAACTAAGACATCATCTAATACCCAAAGTAGATTTCTCATGATACCAATTGATACATTAAGGGGCCATATAATACCCCAATTTTCACTTACTAATTCAAATTAATTACTCATATTAAAACATCATAAACAATCATATTTAAAATATAGCATATTAAAAGTTAGTAATTTAACCATAATCCCTAAATCATAACAAAATAGAACATCCATTTTCAAACATATGATAAAAACATAAATTAAATAATCTATATGATATAATAAGATATCATCCTTAATAAATATTAACATCCAACAAAGGATGTCAACATATAGTAAATTTCTCTAATAAAATCATTAGAAAATTCATTAGAGAAATACTAATTTTTTACATTGAAATAATTTATATAAAATGCCGAACAATATTAAAAGAAATTATATTCATTTAAAAAGAAAATTTAAACTTTTAAATTATGATTCACGAAATTTTAGTTTCATGGCTATTGAAAATTCCACTCATGCTAAGTAAGTTAAAATATCATTCCATATTTCTATTGAAAAAGGCATAAATTGCCTCATTTGGAAAATGAAAAATAATATTCCATGCAACCGATTTTATAATTTATGAACCATGGGTAAAAATAAATTTAAAATTTATCCAATAATTATTAATATATTAAAATCGTTTTCAGAAACATCTAAATAGATGATATATATTACCCCGAAGAAACTTACATATAAAATTTATGCATAGTATTGTGATTTTAAAATTTACCATCACCCTGTAATTTATTTAGTGTAATGTGATATAAAATACTTTATAATGGATTTAAAAAATTTCTTAATTTATAAGAGAACCATATTTACATTTATAATATTATATATTATATTCTTATATTGTATTGTTAATAATATTTCTTTATAACCATTGCTTTGGGTTTTAACTACTTCATTTTTAAATGAATTTTTTGTCAGTTAAGTTCTTTTTATTTGGAATAAGATATATATATTTCATCTAAAAAATAATATTATGTTAATTTATGTTATATTTACACATTATATACATTTTTATCATCCTCAATAAACTGTTATTGTGGAAAAAAAATATCCTCATGTTGGGGAGATTGTTGGTGAGTTGTATTCACGCATGACGATATCAATCCACTCATATTGAAAGGGTAATGAATTTGTTGGTATATTAATTCTAAAAAATAAATATAATTTATTTTTTATTATTTATATCCGTTATTTCCTTAATTAAACACATCAAAATAATGTGTCGATGAAAAAAATTACACCACAATGTGGAGACGGTATGTCGTACGTACACATTGACTGTGATTTTGTTTTTAATAGAATGGATAAAAGGTAGAATATAGTTGTACCATTATCATAATAACATATCATAATGTAGATGATATTTAATTAATTACTCTATAATGAAAAAACACATATATAAGATGTATATGAATAAATGATAATGGATGAGTAAGTAAAATAAATTACCTTCTCTTCAGCAGAAACCCTTTAGATCTCTTCTTAATGTAACTGGGATTGATATTTTTGGAATACCAGAAAATCTAGAACTATTATATAGATATTCATAAAAAAATGTTAAGGTCTTAGATGAGCTATAATTTTCAATGTATTTTGAGGATTTGAGGGAAGAGTTTTCCTCTTAAAATTGAGGAGAGGGGTACATTAGGAAACTCTAAAAATATTAAAATATAAAAAGGATATTATAGAGAAAAAGGAATTCACAGGGATTATATATTAAAAGGTTATAAATTATTCTACTATATAGTATTCAATTAGATATTATTTATTATTTTTAAAATTAAATTAATAATATATTAATTCAATAATGTATCATTATTTTCACATTTGATATTATTCAATTAATATGGCTTCAAATGCCTCATTCAAATAATGGAATTATAATAAAATGGTTTCAAATATCTATGATATATCATATAAATATTTAAAATTATTTATGATCATTAACTCATCCAAATTATGTAAAAATTAATACTTTTAAAATCAATTATTTTAGTTTTCTATTAATTAATTAAATTTCATTTTATTATTGAAATATAATTTAAGGTAATTATGTAACTTCTATGAATTAAAATTATAATTAATTAACCAAATAAATGTATTTCATATAAAATATAAATTTTTGATTATTCATATTTTGGTTTTTTTCCTATGTGAACACATTTAAAATATTAAATACCAAGAGAGTGTCCAAATTTTAACAATCTTAGACTTAAAAAATATATAAGTTCTTTTCATGAAAAAATGAAAACTAAACAACAACAATTATATCCTCATATGTTAAGGGTTTATTTGTAATCATCCAATAATTTTGGATCCGATTTTTTTAATTTTTTATTTCATATCAATTTTTTCAAATTTATTTAACACTTTTAACTATTAACATGATATCATGGATTTTATACATTATTGATTAATATAATTAATATAAAATTAAAAAGATAGATAAATGAATAATTAATGAAATTTTGAGACTTATCCCAATTAGTTGGTCTAATTATATTATTTTTTTATTTTATATCATTTAATAAAATATTAATTATTTTAAAATTTTAAAAATTTCAATGTTGACACTATTTATTTACGTGTCTAAAAAAATAAAAAAAACATGATTAATTCGAACCAAAGCTAATAAAACACTACTAAAATTGTAACACCCCAAGATTCCATAGTACACTTCTCTTTGAATAATACAGTAGTGTGTGTTGCACTCAACATCAAGTTCCAACACATCACAGCCAATCAAACTAGCTGTATAAATAGTAATACCCCCCCTTTTGAAATTTTATAAATTTTATCTTTCAAAATGGACTCAATTTTGGATTCAGAATATCAAAATTATATTAGGGTGATTTTTCTGTGTTTTTTCTGAAAAAATTCAATTTTTAATGAATGGTGAAAAACACATTGTTATGTTTAAAACCGAATTATTATTTAAATTATTATTTAATTTATTTAAATATATTTAGGACAAAATAGAGACATAATACCTATATATGTTCAATATAATTAATTGGAGTTAGTTTATAATAAGTTTCTATATATAAAAATTTTATTGATCTTTTTTCCGTCTTTTATCCACTTCCTAGGAGAATTTGCAAATTTACATAAAACATGATTTTACCGCTTCTATGATATGAATTTCAAAAATTCGAGAGACACGGTTGACATCATATTGTAAAATGTGGTTCAATAAGATGAAAAGTTGAAGAATATTTGTATTCCAAAATTCATTTTACCGCTTCTGTGCTATCACATATGCAACTATAAAGTGGAAGAACATTTCTATTCCAAAATTCATTTTGAACATATTAGTAACATGACATTCAATTAAACCATAATGTAAAAAATTTACATTTGTTTTAGAATAAAAAACATCAATTTTCGAGCTTGGAGGCATATCTCTCCAATCATCATATGAAATTATAAGGGAAATGGGAACCGCTGCCAGCTGGCCTAGAATCTGGCCAAGTAAACCCACATCATCATCTGTCGGGACCCCATAAGAATCAAATGGCACAACTATATTTTCGCCAGTCATATTCCAAACAACTGCACTTTTTCTGTTTTTCTCCATGTTTGCATTTTTTTCATCTTCAAAGAGAAAACCGTTAGTATAATCAAAACGAAATAAATTTATTTAATTAAAATTTGTACCTATGATAGTGTCACTCCAGTATGCCCATGATGAACTGTAAGGGGCGTGTTGTTGCACCACTACTGAAGCTCTTGAAGGGGGAGTCAAAAAATCCGCTGCTAATGGGACATCCAAAGACAGTGTGAGAGATGGTGTAGGGTGAGATGAAGAAGGGGTGTCGGCAGCAGGTGCCTCAGATGTCGTGGGGAGGGAGCCAGATGGATCGTCATCTGTCGCGGAACTAGATTAAATAGTGTACCGCTTTTTCCATGGAATTATTGTCATTTAATCAAATAAAATTATGTTATGAATATATATTTCAAAAAAAATATGCATAAAAAAATTAAAAATTATAATAGATTCCCAGTACTAACAGACAAAATATATATAACCATGATAATGAATGACTGCATAAATGAAACATGTGGTTGATGAATAAATAAATAATTGTACATACAATCATTTTCCCCTTAAATCCTATTGATTTCCTACTCCATTGATTTATCCACTCCATTCATCCTTGCTAGACTAATATTTTTAATATAATGATATATAAATAATTCAACTTCCTATTGTTGATTAAATTCAATTTCAGAGGTCGGATTTTCCACTTCATCGCCCATATCATACAAATCTCTTTGTATTATGTGATAAACTACACTCCAGCCTTCATCAACAACATCATTCACATAATATACCATTTTTTACTATGATGCAAAGACATATGGATCATGCAGTTCATGATCACCCACATCCATCAAACGAGATAAGTTCACAGAAGTAAATTGCAAGGAATCTTTTTTAACACCTCCGATAATATCGACCCATTTGAATTTTAATTAAACAACAAAAAAATGTCCATGGTAGTTTAATTCAATAATAACATGCAGCATTCCATAGCATTCCACTTCAGAAAATGTAAATATACCACTATTCTGTGTTTCCAAACCCACTTCATGATCGACAGTACTAAATCTAAAGCCATTCGCATTATAAACGTCAAACTTTCTAACTTGTTTTAGAGGACCTCAAGCAAGAAACTTGAAATCAGCTGACACCTCTACTAGAGTATCAGTATTCATGATCTGAAAGGGAAATATACTTTACTAGATTTACAAAATGTATGTGTCAAACTAATATTTGTATTTACTGTAATATTTATGAACATACACTCCGTGAAAAACATTCTACAAGCTCTTTATTAACATCTTTTTTTATATCTTTCTCATTTTGTGTTTGGCCTCGAATTCATCTCTTTTTTTGTATCCTCAACTCTTTAATAAATGGATCTACAATTTTACTATTCATCATCACATATCTATGTGCCTGTAATAATTCCAATTTAGTCAGTGTCACATTTGAGTTCTTCCCAACTGATCGGCCAATAGCAGGAAATATTTTGGTTTTCTGATGTGTTTGAGATTGAGTCGATGTGTTGTCAACAAGTCCAACTCGATTTAATCTTGTCTCAATATCATCCAAGTATTGAGAACAAAAGGTAAGACACTCCTCAGGAAAATAGCCTTCAACAATAGAGCCTTCTGGTTGACCTTTAATTCTCACGTATAATTTCAAATGCCAAAGATATCTATGAAATAAAATAAACATAATTATGCATTTAATTATGTACCACAAATTGTTTAACTAATTGAATAACATATAAATAATGTACCTCTCAATTGGATACATCCATCGATAATGAACGAGGCCTCATAATTTAGCTTCCTCAACCAAGTGCACAGTTAAATTCATCATTATAGTAAAAAACGACAGAGGAATGATCATCTCAATTGTACAAAGGGTCAATAAAAACCTCTCCTAAAGGTAGTCAAGCTAAAATGGAAGTAGATATTTCTCACATAGTTTTCTAAAAAATATGCAGAATTGGAGTACAACAACAATAATTTTTTCAGGTAATAATGTATGCAATGCCAATGGTAGTAACTATGGTAACAAAATATGTGAATCGTAAATTCTGAATCCATGTAACTTACGATTATTCAAGTCGACACACCTCAAGATGTTACTTGAATACCAATCAGTTACCTTAAAATTCTTTAAAATTCGAAGTAATGTATCTTTATCCCTATTTTTCATTGAAAAAATTACAGGAGGATACTTTTCATTCTCATTTGGCCAGAGATCGAGTTTTATCTTCATTGCTTGTAAGTCTTTGCGATCATTGAGATAATCCTTTGACTTTCCATGCTAATAAAGCAATGTGAAAATCAAATTTTCATAGACATTCATCTCAATATGCATCACATCAATATTATGCTGCAACAAATTAAATTTCCTATATGGAAGTTTGAAGAATATACTTTTTTCTTCCATTGTTGATTTTTTATTTCGTTTTATGATGCACTTCATACCCGTTGTCTGCTATCATTCAAATGATGAACCTTCCCAAATTCTGTGTCAATATTTTCAAGTTGTTTCAATATTTCAGAACCAGTTAACAACTTTAGAGGTGGTATACGATCAATGGAACCATTAAATTTTGATATGTTCAGCTGAAATCTATGAGATGCATCGAGAAATCTTCGATGACACAAGATGCACCATTTTCTAATGTGAGTTATCCGTTTGGGCTCAAAATCGATGTTACAAACGTGACAAGCCAAACCCGTGTATGTGTTCTAACCAGATAAATTCCCAATCCCAGGGAAGTCACTAATGGTCCACATTAATGAATCATGCATTTTGAACATTTCATTAGAAGAAGCATCAAATGTCTCAACACCGTTGCTCCATAACTCCTGTAATTCATCAATCAAAGGTTGCAAGTATACATCAATATCATTTCCAGACATTTGTTTTCCAGGAATAATCATCAAAAAGTTAAAATATTTTTGTTGCATAAATTTCACATACATGACTTATTTTAAAGTTAAATTTCATTTAATTTTCATTTATTCTCTGTTTTTGGGATTTTTCAAGCTTTAATGGTGGAATGGGTGATTTTTCCTGAATTGGGCCAAACCGTGAGCTCAATTCCAGATTTAAAAATAAATTTTGTTTCTTTTATAACTTTTTCAATTTTTAATATTTTTCACCCATTAAAGTTCCTAAATGGTCTCCCTTGATATATAAGTACCATAAATATAGTTTGGATCCTTTAGAAATCTATAAACACGTCTCATTGGGTTTTTACTTAAGGGATTAGGCCTGCCCGAAAGCCAAATTCCAGTTTTAAAAATAAAATCTGTGTAATGAATAACATATCCAATATTAAGGATTGTTCGGTGATTCCAAGACCCAAACACGCCCATTGATCCCAGCCACGAGTCCAGTATCCTCCCACCCTCTTTGCATCTCATTTGCATGGCGGTTTAGGTCGAAGCTCTTGAAGCACTCACATTTCGAGAAGATTAATAAAGGTAATTTGTTTCCTTCATAAATAATTCAATTCTCACTCTTTTTTCTACATTCAAATTCCCACATGGTATCATAATCCCTATTCGAACGTCCCATAAATGTTTGGCTATTTTCAAATTCAGATACTGGTGTACGTGAGGAGATTTATACAAGATCTCTTATGTAAGTTGGTTTTCTTCATTCATCTTTCAATTTTCTTAGGGTTACATTCCATGTGTTTAAGGTTTCGTACCTTATCCATAAGGTTCATAATTTTCAGAAGTTAGGCTTCAATCATAGGGTTTTATATCTTGTCTTTTGTGTTAAATATTCTGGTTTTAGAGTGGATTTGTCTTCCTTGTGGTGGGGCGGATTTGCAGTTGACGTTTTGAACCAAGTTTTAAGGGATTTGACACTTCTAGAAGGTGATTCCTTGTGTAATCATTTCTAGACGATTTAGTTTTCTTGAATTAATTATTATGCATTCTCATAATATTATTTTTGTGGTGCAAAAATTGTTTATGTTGGATTTGGTTATGCATTTATTTTTATAGTTTCATTTTAACTTAAAATTTTGTGTTTTTCATGTGTAACCCTTTGGGTATTGTTTGGGATTGTTTTATAACATATGAATTTGGTTTAATAAATCTTGTTTTGGATGAAAATTCTTATTTGGTGGGGAATTGGTGTGCCACTAGGTCTTAAAGAGTTTTTTAAGGGTTTAAGGTGTTAAACATTACTGTACTTCTTGAAAGTAATTTTGAAAACATGTGTGTTTCATCTGGATCTTGTGTGCTATTGTTTGAGGTGTTTGTATAACACATGGAGGATGTTTAATAAATGTTTTTGGGGCTTCCAGTTCTGTTTTGAATTTTTATTGGTGTGATTTTGTCCTTGAAATATGGTTTTGAAATGGTTTCTATTTGAATAGATTTGGTACACTATTTAGAATTGTTTTATGAAAGTTTTTGAGTGGTTTAATTATTTATGTAAGAGGTGAAACTATATTGGAAAATTGTTTTGTATTGTTTATACTTTCAAATGAGCCATTTTAAATGTGAATAGTTCTATTATGTGATGTTTATAGTATTATTAGGGACTTCATAAAATTGTTAAAGGATGTGTTGGATTGTGAAAGTTATGAAAAAACTGTTGTGGGATATTTTGGTGTGAGTTGGATTTCAAAATGCATTTGAATGAAAAGTAAAATTAGTGACTTATGTGATGTACATGGGGATGTTTGGTTAATGTGTGATTTTGAAGTGTTATCTACATGTGAAAACTATATTTCTTGGCTTGTTGAACATGTTTGATCATAAAGGGAATCCCCGGGTATCTAGGTGGGTGGACGTGTACTGGTATGCTAGTGAATTTGTGGGGTTTGGCCTTAGTTTCACATAGCAAGATTGATGCTTAAAACTCTAACTAAACTATGATGATGATGATTGGGGACCACTAGGTTATGGGTATGTTCCCTACTAGTGGCTCGTGCACGAGAATGGATATTTGTGATTGTTACTCTCACAGAGATACGAGGTACATGGGACCCACAGCTAGCTAGTGCCTAGGGGGTATTTCCTATTGCTTGCGATCATTAGTTACTTTATACTTACCATCGGCATTTGGTACATTTTGATGGAAAATTCAGTAGCTTTGGTGTTTATTTTAAAAGTGTTAACCAGTTAAAATAGCCCACTTGAAAATGTTTTTATTCAAAGTTGCATCTTTTAGAAATTGTAACTAGCTTTTCATGTTTTTGAAAAAATGCATGCTTTTCATCTTTAAATGTTTATCACATGAAATCTCTTAGTGGTGGTATCCTACTGGGATTTTTCTCACACCCTACTTACACTTTTGGGTGTAAGTAGACTTGCTTATTTTATGTCACGGGATTGAGTACAGGTTTTATGCCTTTGGTTCGGGTTTTTAGTGGTCCATCGTGATACAGTGTCGTGGAGATGGCTTTAGGGCAGTGCCTCTTTCCATGTGGAGGTTCATGGGCTGTCTTTTCTTGGGTTTCTACCTTTGTAATGGTGTTCAAACATTGTTTAATATTGTGAAATTCAGTTCTGAATTTTTATTAAAAGATATTTTGGTTTGAAAAGTCCAGATTTTATTTCTTGGATCCATTTGTTGTTTTAAGTATAAAAAACTTGGGAAAATCGTTCGAAAATATCATTTTATGATACATGGGCACATGTTCCAACCTGTGGGGATCGGGAACGCCCTTTTGGCCTTGGTACGGGCCAGGTTTGGTGCTGGTTTGATGGTGAACAGATCTGGTTTGTGAAAAAACGGTATCAAAGGAGGTTCGCTCTCTTTGAGTCATGTTATTTGGGGAACAGTCGGGATAGTCTGGAGTTAGGAATGTTGGGACTTGGAATTTAAATTATGACTACTGTGGGTGATCACCACACCTCATGATGGGATTCAGGTCTCCGGGGAAGTCGGGACCTTTCATAGTCCCTTGGTTTTCTTGGTTTAATGATGATTAGGGGAAATGAAAAGAGAGTTGGGTTAAGGGTCTTAGTGAGCTCGCAAAGCATGACATGCCATGTGGAGTCGGGGATATTCCCTAGGACACTCTCTGTGACAGTGAAGTTATTGGAATATGGCCACCAACCATATGTCCAAGTCACCCACAGAAACTAGTTTCCTCTCGCATTGTCTTATGTTCATTAATTTTGAAATCATGGAACTTTGGTTTTAAAGTGACATGGTTTTAAGAAGTGTAATGTTTTTTTGAAATGATTTTCAAATAAAAATGGAATGGTTTGATTTATGAAATGGTGGAACTGAATTTTCAGAATTATATTCAAATGGAAAATGGTGTGCTTACACCTCTTTTTAAAAGTAGAAACTATACTGAAGTTGTTTTTGAAAAAGTGTTTCCAATAGAGTTTTCTAAACAATCAAAGGGTGTTTTAATGGGATAATATGATATGAAATTGATGTGAATAACAAGAAAGTGACTTATTGTCTAAATGGTAGTGTATTTCTAAAATGTTTACTAAGATTTTAATTGGGATTTTGACCTTCTGGTTAGTGGTTTTGAGAAAAAGGATGTGTTGGTTAACCGTTTTGGTTTCAAAAAGTGGAAAGAATCTTTGTTTTAACCTTTGGTATTTTCGTGAGCGACTACATGCATGTGGTTATATGGGATGATGGATGGTTTATGTCATGACTGGATGAGTGCAGAAACAGATATGAGGAGGGTGCCCAGTGTGGCACCAAAACATGCATGTGTGAGGCCCATGGGGTACCATTGGTGGATACTCTTACTGCTGAACCGTTTGTTTTCAAAGAAATGGTTTTAATGAAACACATGATGTATTGATAAATAGTTTGGGATGGTGTGTATTATGTGTTTTTGAAAAATTTGATGTTGTGGGATGATTTGAGTTCAAGAACACCTTCTGTTTGAACTGTGTTTTGGGGTCTGAGTTTGGTTGGTAAGTTGTGTTGTAGGGACGGTTAGTGGTCTCTTTTGAAAAATGTTTTAGGAGACATTTAAGGTGATTCCCTTCATGTGTTTGGATCTGGTTTGTGGTATATCTTGACCAATGAAGCATCTTGGTTGGGTCCTTGGGTTCAATCATTGTATAAGGTACACCCCATTAAGGGTTAGTGCACAAATGAAGTAAAACTCATATTTTTTTCCGTTTGAAGACCCTCTAGTTGATAAATATAGGGTATATTTTTCTTGATATTTTTATATTGAGTCTACACCCTTTCCTTTCCTGGTTTTTTGATCCTCCTATAGTGGGAGAGTGATCATGGAAGGTTTCAAGAGACCATATATTCTTATGTTTTCATATTTTCCTAAGGGGGGAGTGGTCTGGGGTTGTTAGCATGGATGAGTACATGGATGGTGTCTAAGAGGTCCTCTCGGTCCATTTTAGTCTATTCGAAGAAGGAGAACTCAATAAACTACCAGTTTGGGAAATCTGGTCACAAGAGGATATTGTGGCCACTTTCTAGAAGTGTGTGTTGTTTGTGGATGTAGTATAAGGTCCCTTTCCTTTAATTGCTTATATTAATAGCAATGGTCATGTTCGGTGACTCCTTGTGAAGTCGTGTGCTCGATTGACACTAAAGGTGAAATTCATGAGATACTTTGAGAGTCTCTATTATGTTGGGAGAATGTATCCCTTGTAAAAACATCAAAATCATCAATTTTGTTAGGAAGGTGTGTATATGTGTTATTTACTTCTATTGTTTCTTACTAGAAGAAACAAGGTGTGATTTGTGTTCATCTTCTAAGCCCTTGTTTCATTGAAATATTGGGTTAGTGTAAAGTGAGTTTGGAATGAGTTATGTCTTGGCAATATCATCGGGGATTGCAGTGTAGTTTTTTGTAGCATTGAAATAATAATTCTCGTTCAGGGGGTTTCCAAGGACTAACTGCGAGGCCGAATATGCTTCGATCATTTGAGCTCCAGCCATAGGTCTCGGAGAGAAGCTGGCTCGTAGTTAGGGGAAATCCCTGGGTCATTTAAACCCTTGTAAAATTTCATATCCTCAGTGTGAAAGATAGGAAGTGTTTAAACCTAAGGTGTCATCATCGTCCTTCTATTGTTCTCGTTTTGTGGAAATAGGTGGAGGGCCTTGTACCCATGTCATTGCCTAATGTCATTCCCTCCCTTGTTGGTTTCCATTGAGTCATTAGATAATGGTTGGAAATTTGGATAGACAGTTTGAGCACATATTTTGTGCACGATTAGTAGTGAAAGTGTTCTAGGAAGACACGTGGAAAGAATGATATGCATTGTTAGTGTACGGTTTCCCAAACTGTGCGGACTGTCCCTGCGTCCTTCCCAAATCATTAAAAAAATTGGGTCTTTCTGTATCGGCCCATGCTGGTCTGTTAAGATGGTTGATTCTTATGGTGGGGAGACCCAAAATTATTCTCATGTACGTTCCTTCATAAACTGGGAATGGAATTCTACCCTTTTTACTAGGGAGTTCGTTCAGGCCTCCCCCTATTAGTGTCTTCATTCTATCACAGAAAATAATATAGGTTGCCGCTTATGGTGGGGTGCCTATTTCAGTCCCCCCATACCAATAGATCCGATTTATCGATGGTACTGGCTTGGTGGTAGGTTGTCTCATTCAAAACTATCTAGATTCAAATATATTTCTTGAGTAAATGTTTGTATTGGATAGCTCCCAATGGTTTAGTTAATGTTAGGTAAGTGTAACCTTGATTGAAGTTGTTGTTCGTTTGGGTGAATTGCTTGAGTCTTGTTCGGATAGCGTTCGAGGAGTTGCATTTTGGGATAATGTATGAATGTGATTGATCATTTCAGTAATGTTTTTTATGTTTGGGTTGTGATATTAATCGTTCCTTAATTGATCACTGGAGGTGTTTTGTCCCTTGGGGGAAAAGCTTGGCAATGAATTACATCTTGGTTTATCAGTAGGGTGTGGATTTGGTATCTGGCCTTATGGTCGCTTTCCGGGGACGGAATGTTTTCATGGTGGGAAGAATTTTCATATAAATGACTTATTTTAAAGTTAAATTTCATTTAATTTTCATTTATTCTATGTTTTTGGGGTTTGTCAAACTTTTATGGTGGAATGGGTGAGTTTTCATTAATTGGGCCAAACCGTGAGCCCAATTCCAGATTTAAAAATAAATTTTGATTCTTTTATAACTTTTTCAATTTTTAATATTTTTCACCCATTCAAGTTCCTAAATGGTCTCCCCTGATATATAAGCCCCATAATTGTAGTTTGGATCATTTATAAATCCATAAACAAGTTGTATATGGATTTTACTTAAGGGATTGGGCCTGCCCGAATGCCCGATTTCAGTTTTAAAAATAAAATTTGTTTAATTAATAACATATCCAATATTAAAGAGTTTTTGGTGATTCCAAGCCCCAATCACGCCCATTGAACCCCGACACGAGTCCTGTATCCTCCCACCCTCTTTTCAGCTCATTTTCATGGCGGTTTAGATCGATACTTATGAAGCACTCACATTTTGGGAAGATTGGGAAAGGTAATTTGTTTCCTTCATAAATACTTCAATTCTCACTCTTTTTTCCCCATTAAAATTCCTACATGGTCTTATAATCCATTTTGGATCCTCCCTTAAATGTTTGGCTATTTTCAAATTCATCTACTGGTGTATGTGAGGCGATTTATACAAGATCCCTCATGTAGGTTGGTCTTCTTCATTCTTCTTTCAATTTGCTTCGGGTTACATTCCATGTGTTTAGGGTTTCATACCTTACCCATAAGGTTCCTAATGTAAAAAAGTTAGGTTTCAATCCTAGGGTTTTATATCTCGTATTTTGTTTGAAATCTTCTGGTTTTAGGTTGGATTTATCTTCCTTGTGGTGCGACGATTGTGCGGTTGACATTTCGAACCAAGTTTTGAGGGATTTGACACTTCCGGTAGGTGATTCTGTGTGTAATAATATCTAGATGATTTAGTTTGCTTGAATTACTTATTAGGAATTCTCATAATATTCTATGTGTAATGAAACAAATTTATGTTGGATTTGGTTAAGCATTTATTTTTATAGTTTCATTTTAGCTTAAAATTTGGTGTTTTTCATGTGTAACCCTTTGGGTATTGTTTGGGATTGTTTTATAACAAATTAATTTGGTTTAATAAATGTTTTTTGGGATGAAAATTATGATTTGGTGGGGTATTGGTGTGACACTAGGTCTTAAATTGTTTTTTAAGGGTTTAAGTTGTAAAACATTACTCTACTTCTTGAAAGTGATTTTGAAAACGTGTGCGTTTCATGTGGATCTTTTGTGCTATTGTTTGAGGTGTTTGTATAACACATGGAGGTTATTTAATAAATGTTCTTGGGGCTTCCAATTCTGGTTTGAATTTGTATTGGTGTGATTTTGTCCTTGAAATATGGTTTTGAAATGGTTTTTATTTGAAAAGCTTTGGTACACTATTTGGAATTGTTTTATGAAAGTTTTTGAGTGGTTTAATGATTTATGTAAGAGGTGAAATCATATTGGAAAAATGTTTTGGATTGTTTATACTTTCAAATGAGCCATTTTAAATGTGAATAGTTCTGTTATGTGATTTTTATAATATTTTTAGGGACTTCATAAAATTGTTAAAGGTTGTGTTGGATTGTGGAAGTTATGAAAAAAGTGTTGTGGGCTATTTTGGCGAGAGTTTGATTTCAAAATGCATTTGAATGAAAAGTGGAATTTGTGAATTATGTTATGTACATGGGGCTGTTTGTTTAATGTGTGATTTGGAAGTGTTATCTACATGTGAAAACTATATTTCTTGGCTTGTTGAACATGTTTGAGCACAATGGGAAAACCCAGGTATCTAGGTGGGAGGACGTGTACTAGTATGCTAGTGAATCCGTGGGGTTTGGCCTCAGTTTCACTTAGAAAGATTAAAGCTTACAACTCTAACTAAACTATGATGATGATGATTGGGGACCACTAGGTTATGGGTATGTTCCCTACTAGTGGATCGGGCACGAGAATATATATTTGTGATGGTTACTCTCACCAAGATTCGAGGTATTTGGGACCCACATCTAGCTAGTACCTAGTGGTTATTTCCTATTACTTGTGCTCATTAGTTACTTTATACTTACCATCGTCATATAGTAAATTTGGATGGAAAATTAAGTAGCTTTTGTGATTATTTTAAAAGTGTTACCCCGTTAAAATAGCCCATTTGAAAACTGTTTTTATTCAAAGTTGCATCTTTTAGAAATTGTAACTAGCTTTTCATGTTTTTGAAAACTTGCATGCTTTTCGTCATTAATTGTTTATCACATGGAATCTCTTAGTGATGTTATCCAACTGGGCTTTCTCTCACACCCTACATACACCTTTGGGTGTAATTATACTTGCTTATTTTATGTCACAGGATTGAGTACAGGTTTTCTGCCTTTGGTTCGGGTTTTTAGCAGTCCATCGTGATACAGTGTTGTGGAGATGACTTGAGGGCAGTGCCTCTTTCCATGTAAAGGTTCATGGGCTGTCTTATATTGGGTTTGTACCTTTGTAATGGTTATCAAACATTGTTTAATATTGTGTAATTTAGTAATGAATTTTTATTAAAAGATATTTTGGTTTGAAAAAAATAGGTTTTATTTCTTTGATTCATTTGTTGTTTTAAGTATAAAAAATTTGGGTAAATGATTCCCAATTATCATTTTATGATACTCGGGCAGTTGTGACGACCCGTGGGGATCGGGAAAGCCCTTTGGGCCTTGGCACGGGCCAGGTTTGGTGCTGGTTTGATGGTGACCAGATCCGGTTCGTGACAATACACATCCACGGAGGCAAATTATAAGGGTTCAAAACAACTGTTCAAATGATATAACTGGTACTCAAAGTCCCAAATGGGTTGAATCCATCGATAGCCAATCCCAATTAGACATTCCTCGGATCATATGAGAAATCTAGATGTAATGAATCAAATGTCTTCCATGATTGGGAATCTCATGGATGTCTCATTAACCCATCATTGTTATTATCTACAAAATGCCACTTCATGTATTAAGCAGTTTTCAATGAAATGAATAATCATTGTAATCGAGGCTTCAAAGGAAAGTAATGAAAAACCTCTACAGGCGTGTTCCTTTTCTTCTTATCCATGAAATTATGTTCATTAAGACTTCCAAAATCACCTTTTTCCTACCATCTAGAAGAATAACATTTCTTGCAATTCTGTCTACTTGAATCCTCTCCCCAATAAAGCATACAATCTTTGGGACACGCATTTATTTTTTTATAATTCAGACAAAGCTTGTTAACAACTTTTTTCATATCATAATATGATTCTAGGATTTTTTTCTTTAGTAAATTCATCACTAATCAATTCCAATATCATGGACATTTCCTTATTTGTAATTCCAAATAGAAATTTGATATGGTAAAACTTCATCATAAATGAAAGCATTGAATATTTCAAACACCCACTATACGAATCTTGATTTCCATTGTCAACTAAATCCTGAAATGCATTTTCCTCAGTGATGTTTTGTCTTACATTTGGCTCCACAGAATCAAGAGGATCCAATGATATGTTTCAATCTTGATCTGCCAGTCTCACAGTCTCAAAAACATCACTTGTCTCATTGAAATTTGTAGCACCCTCTTATGGTTGTTCTGATATGATTTGATGTGGATAGTGGTGTCTTACAATTCCAAATGCGTCATTTATGAGGTTTTTCATTTCATTTTCCATTGTCTACGAACTTGGGACCTCATTCTGTGGATTAACATCAGTGCTCAATCTTTTTGTAACATTCTATTCTCCATGCCAAATCCAACAAAAATATTGACCAGGGAATTACTTCAGTATTAAATGTTCATAAACATCATCTCTCTTCAACCATGTTCTAAATTTACATTTAGGAGATGGAAATTTTATTATCCCTTCAATGGATTGATTATAAATTGAAAAATCTAAAAACTCATTCAATCCCTTAACATACTAAGGTTTGTTCCTCGGTAATTTGATTCAGCTTTTATCCATGTATATCACAATGTTCCTACACAATAAGAAAAAATTAAAACACATAGTTACTACTAAATAGAGAAAGAGATCCATATATATGATTGTATAAGATTATAGAAACATAATATAATAAAGATGAGGCCCTAAGTTAGATAAATGGCGGTGTTCATGGAAATGATTGATGAAATAACTTGGGAGATTAGGTTTTGAGGTTCTATGAACCTTGTGTGGATTGAATTCCTAGACATCTCTTTGGTGTATTCACATAGAAAAGAGTGGTGGTGTGACTTGAGGGTGATTTGGATCATATATGTGTTAGTGCTCATGATTTGAGAATTAAGCTTAAGGGGGACGATCGAGGATCTGACCATGGAGTTGAACTAAGAGTCAGATTCAAACTTCAGTGTGGGAATTGAACATTTTTGTTATTCCTTGAGTTTTAAGGCGTCGTGGTCGGGATATGATAGCGCATTGGTGGGTGGGATTGAGCACCTTTGGTATAATTCTTCAAGATAAGGACTTACTAGTGTTGTGGAATAAAAATTGATTTGGTAAAGTGGAGACCACATCAAAAATGGTGTTCAATATGCGCCTTTGCGTGAGGCGTGGCCAGGCCCACCTGGTGCGCTTCACCATGGGTGAGGTGAGGCAACCTCACTGAGGCGTGCCAATGGCGCGCGCCTCAGGTGCCTACCCAAGAGGCACTATGGCATGAGGCACGAAAAAGTCACACCACTGGCCTCCGAAATCGAGGGGAATAAGGCACTAGAGATCATACTTAGAGGGGTGGACGAAATCGAGGGCCTGGTGGAAATCGGGAGTGCCAGAGGAAATCAGGAGTGTGAAGGAAATCGTGGGTAGGAGGGAATTAGGGAAATCAAGGTAAATCATGGGGGAGTTGTTGGAAATCATGGGTGTGTGCGATGAAGATTCTTCTTAGAGGGGCTAATGGAAATTGGGGATATTTTTCTCAAAAGTGAGTTGTACATCCGTAAATATAACATAACAATTAATATATTAATAAAAGAAGAACAAAATCAAACTCTATAAAAATAGAACCATCTCTCGACCAAAATAAAGCAAGGAATAACAACAAAAAAACATTTAACATAACCCAATTATTTTGATTTTTAGTTTCTCAAACTAATTTTCCATAGCACATTTAACATAGCATGGAATAAGATAAAGAAATTGAACATTTTAGAAGACATATAACAAAACATGATGATTTTTTTTAGGTTCATAATGATTTATTATTTGATTATGATTTTGTTAAAAATTACCAACATGTATTTTAATTTGTATTATTTTGATTGAATTTAAGTTTTTTTACTTAAAATATAGTTGAAATTGTATATATTTAATTATGTGCATTTGCGCCTTAGTTGTGCCTCACGTTGCGCCTCACGCCGCATCCCCAGGCGGCCTTTGTGCCTTATTGCGCCATGAGCCTTTGACAACACTGCCTCTAACAAAATTATAAATTCGTGAATTAACGTTTTTAAAATAAAAGTAATCTCTTACTTTGGAACATCAAAACATGATAAAATATAATTCCCTAAATAGAACTCAATTATAAGAAGATAAAATTTTAAGGAAAAACTAAACCCTATATTTCAATTCTCAATACATGATTTAGAGAAACATTAACATGAGACATAAATTATAAAAATTAAATGATCCCTTAAAATATGTTTTAGAACAATAGTAAATATTAAAGCTCTTACATTATATTTCCTAAATATAACTAAAACATAATTCAAATACATTAAATGATACCTTATAGAAAATAAGATCCACAATTCAATATATAAATTGAATAAAAAATAAATGTTACAGAAAATGAATATAATTTTACTAAACATAATCATTTAATGAAAAATGAAAATTCATTACACAATAAAGTTTTAACCAATGAAATTCTTTATTACAGACTATAGCTTTGATAAATAAAATTAATTACTTATTATAAATAAAAAAACCATAATTTGAAAATAAAATTTCAACCTTACATGATATCCTGGAACCAAACAAGATCTGTTGTGGACTCCAAAACAAAACAAACCAGCTGCAAAAGGTAGAGACAAAGAAACATGAAAAATACTGAAATTAGTTGAAATAAAAATGAACACAACAACGAATGATGATTCGGGCGCCTACTATATAAAAGTTCTTGAGTGATTTTTAACTCAACCTACAAGAAAATTAGTTCAATTCAATCCTTAGGGTACGTATAGGTCGTCGGGGTCATGATGTCTCCCGGGTCACGGGGTCGTCGGAGTCGCGGGGTCGTCGGGGTCGCGGGGTCGCCGGAGTCGTAGGGTCGCGGGGTCGCGAGGTCGCTGGTGTCGTGGGGGGTCGGGGTCGCTGGGTCACCAGTGTCGCGGGGGGCTGGGGTCGCTGGGTCGCCGGAGTTGCGGGGTCGCCGGAGTCGTGGGGTCGCCGGGGTCGTGGGGTCACTAGGGTCGCGGGGGGATAGGGTTGCGTGGGAAGCGGGGGTCGCAGGGTGAGAAGAGGTTTCAGAGAGTGGGGAAGGGTCAGCTCGGTAAAAAAACAAAGGTTTTGCGGCTGTTTATTATAAACGAGCGTGAAACCATTTTTAAAAAAGGTTTAGCGGTGGTTCCCAGAACCGCCGGTAAACATCATTTTTATTGTAGTGATGATACACGGTTCCTTGGTCTTCCCCAAAGATGTATGAGTATCATCAGGATATATCTATTGGACATTATCACTGGGTCATCTAGATCATGGTATTTATTTGACGAAATCATAATACAAATGCTTCTTCTAATATAGTTATTATGATATGTTGTGGGATGACTTAATATATATAGGTTTCATTGATGATTTATTTATGTTATTTTTATGGAAAGTGTTTATATGAAATTGACAATGGAAAATTAGTTCTTGGTGGTCTTCTCACATCCAGGTTTAATAAAATCAATAACCCAGAGATTCTTTTGGGCTCCTCATTGGTGAATAAGTCCCTTCATAGTTAGAGTGGTTCACATTGGTCCATTATTTATCAGTTTTGTTCCTCAAAACCTATTTTTGAATGATCGTTTTTAAATCAAGAATCTAGGTAGTGTATATAACATGGACACCATGTTTTTGGATTCTCATGGAAAATTTGATGAAAATATTGTTACCTTATTTTATATTGGGTCATTCCATAATGAGTTAATGAGGATTGTAATGGAAGACTCTTGGGTTCTTCATCACATTATACCTCCTTTATTTACAAGGTGTTTCCCATTTTTAATAAAATTTATATAGTGTGTGTAGGTATGATAATTAGAACAATATATGGTTGATCAAATAATGGGAAATCAATGGTATAAGTTATTTTTAATTATTAATCACTACAGTTATTAATTTATATGGTTTGTGGAGAGAAATTTGGTGATACATGTGACCGAAAATCATTTTCTTTCTAATATAAATGTATATATTTAGGTTCAATAATTTTAATTTTCTATTAATTAAATAAATATAAAAACTAAAATGCTATGAGAAAATTAATAATTCTACTAATTTTACATAATGTAACGGTCACATACATTTCATCACTCACTATTAACACAGTAACATATTATGTGATTAATAGAAAATGATACAGAAATAATATTACTCCTTAATAATATTGAGAAATATAAATTATCGAGCACTCTTCTGGGATAATTTTTTATGTATTCACATATTTTAAAATAAATTACATGTGAATACCATGAGATGTAAAAAAATTCAAAATATTCTAAACATGAATAAATTATAATTGAACGTAAATATATTATTATTTTGATCATCCTTTTTGGAGGATCACTAACCTATGTAATGAGACCACCATATTACTCAAATTTTAATTTTCTTAATCAATGGTTCTTTTGGATACATATTTTTTATGTCCCACTACATAATTATATTTATTTCAATGATTCAAAATCTCATTCAATGCCTTGTATCAAAAATCATATCTTGAACTCTATAAATTTGGATTATTTTTCTACTGATTAATGCTTCCAAAAAAATATATATTGCAATACAATCTATTTGTCCATCTGTATCTCATCAAGAACTATGAATAATCATTGTCATCATATTTACATACTCTATATATTATTATTTGAGTATTATAAATATTCATTACCTAACATTCATTGGACATCAATTTAATTTAGCCACCACAATCTATTAGATATACAAGAGATATATTCTTCTAATACTCAATGGGAATAAATCAATTCATGGCCATTCAATCTACAACATTACATTAATAAAACAACTAATTCATGGAAACTATAAAAACCTAAAAAATGTTATTATATTGTCACGAATCTATGTATTTTATTAATGTATCATTTTAATAATGGTATTGGTTGAGTGATCAATACACATTATTATAATTAGGAATAACCAATGAAAAATTAATGTTTTTCATTGACATGTTATTTTTCATAATTTCTATTATATGGAGATATTTTAGTGCACAGTTTTAGATAATAAGTCTCAACACAAATGTTCCCCATGAACCTCATATAAATAATTTTTTTATAATATAGTTGATGTATCTATACTATAGAGAATACTCTATGATTACTTCCATATTAATTTCGGGGTATAATTAAAATAAGGAGTTGAAATAACCATTTCATATGACATATAATATAATAACAATTCCATTTATAATATAATATGACTAAACAATATAATCATTATGTTAATAATATACATACATACATATATATTTATATGAGTTTTTTTGATTTATGAAATATACATGATATGTTAATTGTAATGTATAATCACAAGTTAGGACTTTATCACAACTCTAACAACCATATCATATACTACAAAAAAAATTTATTATTAAAGATTTAGAATACAAATTATTAATTTGAATCAATCATATTTATTAAAATATTTGATAAATGTTTTATGATTATCATCTTTTCATTTAAGCTCTAAAATTTAATTTTATGAACCGATAATAAATTTAATACAATATTTTTCACAAACATATTAATATATTTTATAAAAATTTAACACAGTAAATATTTACTTCATAAATGAAAATAAAAAATAAAAAATTGTTATTATAGAACCTAATTTAAAATATGTTTCTATGTATGATACAGGAATGGTTCAATCACTTAAATCAAAGAGGTAATGAAATAGTCTTTCACTTTGATTATACAGTTGAAGGTGATATGGATATATCACATCCAATTGTATAATTATATATTGTTTTTATATAATTAACTTCAATGTAATTTAAAATCAATTACATACATATTTCCATATAAAACGCATCAATATTTATCAAAAACATAATTTCAATAATATTATTGTTACTAGTATCAATATATTACAACAGATTTGTGACACAAAATTATGTAGGACATGAAAAAGAAATATAAAAGAAAACAATATCTTATAAAATTGTGAAAAATATAATAATAAACGGAAAATATTAATCCAATGTAGAAATATATGTATAAAAATAGATATTATCTCTATTTAACCAGTAATGATATCCATGGTACCTGAAATTAGAGGTGTTTATTAAAATAATTTCTATATTTTGTTATAATGGGGAACCCACATTTAAAAATGAAGAAAAAATAGAATCAATATAATGTGATAAAAAATTTTAATGATTTTTGTGTGAACTGAGTGAATAAAAGCAAGAAAAACATACATCTTCCTTTTTTTGAGAATAGACATGGTATTATTCACTTTAGATTGGGGATGATTCAGAAAATAAATCCAATGGACTCCTTCCTCCTACTATATTTCACTTGTTAGTGGATCAACTAATAAATAGGTTATATCCTTTAACATTCAATGGCCCAATAAAACATCATGTTAATGGGAAGAGAGAAAATTAAAAACATGAGATAAATTTATATAGTGATTGATGCACCCATAAACCCACATTAACTTGGATTAATCGTTTTTATATTAATCACAAAATTTTCCCATTAGACTTAGCTGGATAAAAAATCTATCATATAATTTTATATATCCAATCATTATAAATTCCTTCCATTATTAGTACACCCTAAATCATAATCATCTAGTTTTTTAAAATTTAATTCAAAGAGTCAAACTCTTTGTTATAATTATTTAATGATAATAAAAAAATATGAATAATAAAGGAGGAATTGAGAATCAAAATATGGTGTCATCTAATAACACATGCACTTACAAAAAGACATTCATTTTATGGAATCGACTACTATTATTTAATATAAAACACATCATGGTGACTTTCAATATGTTAAGGCTTTTGCTTTATGTATTATTTATTTAGTCATATACATTTAATAAATCTTTTCTTGTAGTGTTTAAATTTTATAATATCTCATATCATATATATAAAAATATAAATTCATTTACGAAATTTATTTATGATATAATATAAATATTATTTTAGAGATGACATCATTAACCTCTATGTGTGCACAAATTGGACATTTTTTATTGAAAAAACATACATATTTATGATCCAAAAATTGAATCCCATGTCATTTAATTTAATACTATAAATTACATATAAAAATAATTTTTTATACAGAGTTCATATGTAAATTAAATTTTGGAAAACAACAAAACAATGATAAAATATGAAGCATTTTCAAATATTATAACTAATATAATCCATTTGATTCCAATATTATTTAAAATATAGTCAACCAAATATTCTCACTCATAATTTTATATAGATAAGATAAGAAAATGAAACTTATTTTTTCATGATATCTTAACTTTTTTAAAATAAATTTTTTAATTAAAGCAAACATACCAATATTATCACACCCGAATAAATGAAATGAAAATTAAAATATCCAAAAAGAATTATTTAATAAGATAAATTAATATATTCTACATTAATATAGTAAACTTACATAATTCAATTAACATAATCTCTAATATTCTATAATCAATACTATATCGATTTTTAACTATAGTACATATTCCTAAATATATTATAATAAATAAAATTAATCATAAATTGTTAGAAATGAAATTAATTATTTATATAACCTAAATAAATAACATTGGACCACCCTTATATTTCATATACCCTTTCAAGTAATATGATCATTTTGACATCCAATTTCCTACCTTCATATAATATAACCATTGTATTTAATTTTTTTATATTATATTTCAATAACCCATTGATAACATTGTATTTTCAATATAATTCATATTGTTGTGAATTTTTTTCAAAACCAATTTTATTATCATCAAAAAACGTATTATTATATCTATCATGCGCTTTACAAAAAAATAATTACATTGAGGAATACATAATTTTTTTCTAAATTTTAATCATATCATAGTTAAAAATAAATTGTTAGATTACTTTTAATAAATATTGTAAAATTAACTCTATATATAATTCTAACCTTATAGTAGAGACAACAATCTAAAAAATCATCAAATAAGTCCATATTACGGAGTATATGTATAGTTTGTAATTTTCATTACATTATGTTGTTTTTAAATAATTCAATTGAATTAATTTCCTTATATATTTTTCATAAGTGATAATAATGATATCTTTATTTTATATGTAATCCCTATTTCTTTATCTTTTAAAACATTTGGCCTATGAGATTTAGAATAAGGATATACATATCAAATGTATCCTTTTTATACTAATATTTGAATATATATATATATATATATATATATATGTAAATATTGTTGAATTTCCACATGAATATATTTATAAAATGGTTTTTAAAAAATCATTTCATTATAAAGAACAATTTTAAAATTAATTTAACCATCCATGAAGTTTATTCTATTGGGATTCACCTTTTCTATGATTATTTATGTTTTAAGGATTAATAGGGATTTAAATTTATCAATAGTCACAATATTTCATTATATTAGTCTCATATTTATATAAATTCACTTGGAACATTTGTTAAATATGGTATCCCTAAAACGATGACCCCATTTCATATGAATCATATATATTTGTATGATAAGAATTTTATTTTATATATTCATTTCCTATGATTTATTGAATCCCTCATCACATTCTATTTTTATTGACAAATCTATAAAAGAATATTATATATCATTATTATATAGTTATTTAGAAAACCTTCTAACATAACAACATGAAATAAATTATCCCAACATCATTCCTTTTAATTATATTTTTTGTTTTACCTGTTCAACGTAAACTAAATTAGTCAATGTAATTTGATTACTATATATTTTGGGCTAATCACATCACTTATGTCATCCATTAGAAATTCCAATGGACCTTAACTTTTTGTATTACACTTAATATACAAAAAAATATATTTTCATGTGTTTTTATTTAATAGATTATACTAATTAATATATTTGATGGAATATTTAATATCTTACAATTGTATCTCATATATTACTTATATTTATACATTATTATAATGTTTTAATTATATATATAATTCATTAAATAGAATTAATATAATCCCTTGACAATAATGTTAATAAATTTATACAACTAAATATTATTACTGCTCATAAAAATATAGAAAATCTTGAACACAAATATCCAAATTAAACTCATTTATAATGTATATGAAACAATATCATGTAATTGGAAAATATTTCATGATACCAAAATCAAACTGAAGAGTTATTATAGTCTTACATGTATTTAACTAATAACTGAATTGGTAGAACAGATGCCATCGACCGATGTTTTCTAACCCAATGATAATCTATATTTATATCAATACCACGAAGGGTCTCAATTTAAATAACATATTAAGAACTAATATTTATAAAACATAATTATATGTCATTATTTTATTTCAATACTAAAAAGAACCATAATCATTGTTGAATAAATCGAAAAATTATTTATTACACCCCATATAACTCTTTATATACACAATTTATAATTTATGAAAAGATTTATAAATAATTAAATAATATTTTTAATTAAATTATATTGTTAATATTGTATTTTTAATATTAATAAATAAATTGTTCTTAAATGAACAATTTAAATATTTAATCATTACATACAAATTTAATAAAATTTCATAAATTAAGTAATTAAAAATAGTTTATGAATTAAAAATATTTTTACATCTTTTTACTAATATATAAAAAATATGAATTTGTATTTGTATATAAATATGAACTCTTGTTATTTCTAAATATTTATGTAAAATTTATAAAGTAATTCAAATTAAGGAAAATATTTAAAATTAAATTTAAATTGAGAGGCTTACAAATTCATTTTCTTATACATATTTGAATATTCATAGGGTGAACCTGATATTATGAAGTTTGATGTGTGAATTTTGAAACATTATTTACATGTCTAGAATTCATGGTTAGGGATTGTGGTAATTCTACTCATTCATGTAGAAAATGTGTAATTCTTTATTTATTTTAATATAATTTCACAATCAAATACATGCTCTATCTAATAATAAATCCAAAATGTATATCAACATTACAATTTTAAGTTAATATTTTCTAGAAATTGGATTTATTTATTATCAATATCATTTTTTCCTCATTACTTTGGGAACTCTCATGGCCATGAACCACCTTAGTCTCTCACATTATCTTTTTCCCTCCTATGCAATTCTGTAATAATTTAGTAGAATCGTGAAGGGATACCAATTCATTTCACGTTTTATCATGTCCATTCCCATGGTATATTCTCAAATTACCCTCTTTTGGTCATGGTGACATGGGGATCTATCTAGTGTAAAACTAATTTTAATGATTTAAATGAAAGTGATTATAGAAATAATCTATGGAACTTTTTAAATTTCAAGTGTTGTAAAAAATCATTTCATAATGTAATCATCAATCCCTGATTAGTGTCAAGATAAAATAAATTTTTTTATTAAATCCATGACGTCTGGAATTATTTGTATTATTCTTACACATTATTAAGGAATATAATATAATTATTTAATGATATTTTTATTATTTTATTATAATATTTTCATTGTATTCTATTGATATGGTGAATGTGTTATAAAAATAATGTAAAATTATTTATATAAAAATACTAATATACTGTGTTTGAGAAAATATGAGGCATGTTTTTATAATGAAATAATTCCATTGGTTTTCAGGTCATGATAAATTAAAAATTATAACTAATTAATGAAAAGTCATATTAAAATTTTCTAAATTATAAAGTGGTTATTAAAACATTTATCATTTAAATTCTAAATTAATTAACCTTTGATATTTCCTTCAAAATTGTCTATGATATATATATATATATATATGAAACTTATGTAATGATATGTGATGGAAAATTATGAATGGTCCATTTCCTTAATGAATTCTTTGGGGGTTTTGGAATTTAAAATATATATTATATGTCAATTGTGATTATATGTTTTTATTTTTAGTACCCCTTAATTAGTAAAACTGGTATATTATATCTTCACATTTCCTTATGGTTTGTAATAGGTATTTTATTATTAATACTGATATTTTCATTTATGTTCTGACAATATTAAAATACCTTCTCAGAGTTTCAATTTTATCAAAATGTTCCACAGTTCACTATCATGGTCATAGATTAATCCAACTATAAATGCATATTTATAATAGTTGAAGTTTGTAGAAAATGTCATATAATACCTTTTCACAATTGAATTATGTTCTCATGGTCATACAATTCCTTCTCAGGGTTAATGTTTCCCTCACTATAGTATAATTCTTTCTTAAATTCATAGTTTATTTCACAGTCACATAATCCATTATCATGGTTAAAGTTTGTTATCAGGGATACAAAAATCTATTACATGTTTGATGTTTGTTCTCATAGTCACACAATCCCTTCTAGTGGTTTTAGTTGGTTTGTGCAGTCCCACATTTCCTTCTAACAGTCATACAATTCCAACGCATGGTCATTGCTTGTTCATATAAATAATGAGTCTCTTCTCATGATTATAAATTTATCACATATCCATAGTTAAAAATCTAGGTAACAATATTTCCTCTCATATTCCAATTATTCCCATGGACTTTCTTTATATGTTTGATCTAATAGTGTATATAATCATCATTTTTTTAAAGAGCCCTTATTATTTTATAATGATGTAATTTTTTTCAATTTTAAATGTCTAATTAATGTCCTCAATGATTTTTTTCAATCCATTGGGGATTTAATTTATATGTTTAATTCCTAAATAAATGTTTTTTTAAAAAATATTTTTCATGAATATTTAATTGGAACCAAATTAAATGACTATTATATAGAAAAGTTAACCATGTTAATCATTTAAAAAATAATATTTGGAAAACTAAATTTATGTGACCATTGATATTAAATTATTTTCATGGTTTCATTTAATGTATATAAATCATAATATTGATCTTGATTCTTTATAGTGCTCTTCATGCACTCATATCCATCATATTTCTGATATCATGATGGAAACATAATATTTGTTGCGCCATTTTTCAATTAAGCATGTTTTAGAACATAGTTTTGTGGTCAGAGATCCTTGTACTCTTATCCCTTATTCATATTTATTAATAAACATCATTTATGCTCTAGTGGGGGTGGTATAAATTAAAAATTGAAATAATAAAATAGATTAAATTAAATATAACGAATTGGTGCACGACATTTTTTTTTACAAAATTTCATGTTATTCTTAAGTGATGATTATTAAATGAGATTATAGAATTTATTGTGTCCACATTTTGGATACTATGAATTTGATACCCCTATTTTGTATTGATAACCCCTTCTCAATTCTTATTATTCAACCAATTGATAAAGGCTCAATATGTATATTTGTCTGTGTATTTTTTCCTAATATAAATTTGGAGTTATGTGAAAAAACTATTATAAAATAATATTATTCAATGTGGGATGACCATATAAATGATATATAATATTGAATATTCTATTTTGTAAAGATAGTATTATTATTTTTACGATTTTTTATTGTCTATCTGGTAATTTTTTATTATATTAGGTCAACAATATAGATATGGACGGTTTTATAGGTAGGGGATGTGTGGTGGTAGATTTATTTTATTGTTGTTGTATGTTTTTTATTATATGGTGCCTTTATCAAGTTTCCTTTTAGTAATGAAATATGAATTATTAATAAAAAAACTAAAATAATAGGGTATAAATGAAATCAGTATTGGATTAAATTTACTGTTTCATAAATGAATAATGAATTGAAATATAATGAACATGGGATAATGAAAAGGGAATTAAAACTAGGTATGGACAAAATATATTCTCTATAAATATGAAATTAACTAGATAAACTATAATATAGTAAATATTTGATTGGATGAAAATATGTTATTGGTTGTGTGTGGTTTTCCCACGAATGAGGTATATATAGTTGGTCAAATTCAACAGAAACATTCTTATATTCTCGATGTTAAGGTGATGTTGATGATGTTTTGAAGTGAAAATGTTGTTAGCACAGAATAGATATAGAGATAACACAATAGATGGTGAATTGTGTTATTTTTAAAATTAAAAAATTCTTTCAATTCACATAACCTATAGATAGAGTAGGCGACTTTTTTGTATTAATATATATATATATATATAGTAGATAATGAATATAGAAAATTGAATAACAATTTATAGTGGTTCGTGGCATGAAGGTCCCCAAGCTGACTCCACCAGTCACACCATCTGCGGGCGTGGTGAATTTCACTAGTAAGGTTCATGTATCATAAGACTCATCCACAGTTAGGTGTATTTAGTTTTTACCCTTACAATCTAAGGCATACAAAGCAGAGCCTTTGTTTTCTTTTATAGGGATCTAATAAAACTACATCTTAGTGTGAGAAGTTGGCACTCCACCATGATTGAATATGAGCAATCAATACTCACAATAGATAAAATTTATTTTCGTAACAAAAAAATGTGGCTCATAGTTGTAGTAGCACACAACTGATAAAAGATGAATATTTTATTCATATGTATAATAATCATGAAAACAATATCTGAAGAGATTATGTTTCACAAGAGATCATTGATTTTAAGAACAACAAAAAAATAGAGCATCATGATTCCTGACTTGAACATGTGTATATTCAAAATGTAGTCCTTTTATCTAAGCTGTTGTAGTGAATTAATATATACATGAAATATTGATGAATAAGAATCATATATACAGCCATGAAATCTCTATAACTTTATATAAAAAATATCTGACATAGAAATCTATGTAAAAAATATATATCTTGTTGGAATATATCAGATCTATAAAAGACGCCTGATAAATCAAGTGAACTCAAGTTGAAAGAACATATGCCAATGTAATCGTAACATCCCTTAATATTTGAAAAGAAGATATATATTGTAAATGGATCCATAAATAAATTAAAATGAACATTGAATCAATCGAAATCATGTTTTAAATCGCCATTGAATTCCAAAAAGACATTAGAAAAATGCTCAGATAATGACCTAAATTCAAATTTCTTACATTGAAAAGTGGATGATAAGGTTCCTTCATAAAACAAAAACATACAAAACATAGGAATAAAATTCATAACATAAGGTTGATAATCCAAACATTTATTGATGATATCCAATATTGCTAAACATAACAATTGTTATCCATTCTTCCACATTTCCAAATGTATGGTTTATAATGTATGGTTGCTCATAAAAGTTTAGTTGATGATCCATGCATTTTTAAATTGCCATAATTATGCAGGGTTCTTTAACCGTACATTTTCTTCAATAAAACATTTGGTGCTTATCCAAACATAGGGTTCCTTAACCATATGATTCACCAAATGTATTGTTTGTTCCATACATTACTTTCATTGATTTGTTGAATTATTAATTATTCCAGTAAAGAACAAACAGTGAATAGTGACTCCAGAATACGTTTAAGAGTGTTTAGAACACATTAATGAATATTTATCACATTTAAATTTTTCAAAATTATTTTAAGGTAAGAATATATAATGAATATAATTTTTTTTGAAATATACTAAAAATAAAATCATTAGTGAAACAAAAAATGTTATTTGTGAGGATAAAAATCATTAAAATTTATATAGTATTATTTAGATAATACATGACCAACAATCTCCCCCATTTTTATGATCAGAAAACACATAAATTAAAATTATAATAATTTCAAATTAATTTATAATTTTATAAACTGAAAATAATTTGGATTTGAAAAAATTATTTCGATAAAGAAGAAAATTTTTAATTTCTCTCCAAAAGATAGATTTAAATGAAAAGTTTGTATGTATATAAATATTTAGTTGTGTCATCTAATTTCTCTCAAATAAAATTATGAATTATTTCAGTAAAGAAGAAATATTTTATTTTCTCAAATAAATGAAATTTCTTGTTTAACTAATTTCTCACCCTGTTTGTGATATCGAAATGAAAGTATAGAAATAGATTAAAAGAAATATGATATTGAACCTAATAAAAATTGAATGTTATAAGAATCTATAATGAATAAAAATAAATGTATTTTCGAAATAAGACAAAAAAATGAACAGAGATATAAAAATATAACACATAGATGACAGACAAACTCATTGAGAAATATATACATGAATTCAATAGAGTGTGTGAATGAGAAAAAAAATTTCATTGCCATGGGTAATGGTAGGTATGAAATAGAAGGTTAAGGATTGGTTGAATGTGAATTCATCATGGCTTAAAACATGTCCTTAAGATCAGCAAACTATAATCTTAGATTCTTCATTAAGCTTTATCCTAACATAATTATCAACTTCCTAGCATTGTTATTGTTATATAGATTCACCACAATGTTGACTTTAAATAACTCATGAAGGCATTCTTCATGCTTTTTGAACATCTCCAACATCTCTAAAAACCTGCTAAACATCAATCTAATGTCTTTTTCTCCTTGAGTTAACCGATCCATAAGAAATGTTTTATTGTCAAATAAAATTGATAGTGGAGAAGTATTGCATTGAAGATCCAAGAAGTCAAATTCGAAAATCTCCCATAACAGATTTAATGGTTTAAAATATTTTGATTAATATGAACATGTTGTAGGGGTAGGAGTGGATGCACTAGCCTAATTCAATGAAACATTCATAGATTCATACTGACTTCCCAAGTAACATTTTAATTCTTCAAAATCTATTTTTGACACCGCTGCAAATCTGATCTTCCCAATATCATTTAATATGTTTCTTTTAAAGGAATAAAAAATCCTTTATGTAACAGTATTATCATTATACACCTAATGATTTTTATTTTCAATATCTAGTTCCTACTGTAGATCAGAATTCTACTCTTTATTATTATTTAATTCCATCACAACTTCTTCAACATGATGAGATAATGAATCAGATGTCCCCTCATCTGTATTCATATCCTGATTTTTATTTTCAGGAGGAAAGGGATTGACCCCTATTATTATTAGAGAATATTCACTAGAAAATGAATGATTATCCAAAATATCATTTTTTCAAACAGAAAAACGATGTGACAGTCCCAAAGTCTGATCTAACATTAAAGGTTGATTTTCTATAACTGATTCTTATAAAATCATCCAATTCAGGAACATCTCCTCGTTCATTAACTTCTTCACTAACCAACATTGAATGAAAATTATCATATTGAATATTTTTTTCCTGAACTATTTCCATTATAATTCATTATTTTACATTTTCACTAACCAATGGTATAATCACAAGCACCCAATCATGACTCTTCATCTGAACATATTCTTCAGCAACATTCAATTAATAATGATCTTATCATCTTACTTCTCCAGAAGCCAACATTTTCTCTTCACAATGAGGATCATTTATTTTTCTAGGTTTCATAACAAGTCCTTATTCGTTATTCTCTTACTCTTCAACTTCCACATAATTAAATCAAAGGCATCCCATGGATGGTTAAGAAACTGCATCTATTAGATATTTGGCTACTCCCTCTTTTTGAACTGTAGAATCCTCCCCCTGAGAACAATCTCTTAAACTCTATTCTTCCTCAACTCCAATAGTTAAATTTTTTCATCTCATACTGCTCTAGGAAAATCCATCTTTTTATAAAGATCCATCATTCAACACACTATATGATTATATTTTACTCTTACCACTACCAGTATGATCATATCGTTCCTAAACACAATCATTGAAATTAACTATCCATATGGATAAATATTTATTCTTGTAACTGGAAAAAAATATTAATAATGATAAATAAATAGATACCATATGAAATTTGATTTAATATCACTCATAAAAATAAACATTATATACATTTCTGGGAATTGGATTTCCTCCAACCCCGCCATCCTTCGAGATACTTATGTCTAAATAAATTTCACCAAAATCTTATGATCACATTTTAAATCCTTAAAAAAATATTTCTTTCATGTGTTGAGTTGAACAAAAAAGACATATTGACTTTTGAATAATGAACCTTATCTCTAATATTCTTATGGTCAAAATGGAAAACTATTTCAAATAGACAGTTCAAAAGAATTTCTACCTTATTTGAAAAAAATAGAAATCCCTATCTTTGATACTATCATAAGTCATGTCTTCTGTGTCTTCGAAAATAAACTACACACTCATATAAAAAAATTATTCTACCTCCTAGTGAAATTATGAGATTATGTCATTGAAAAAAATATCAAGTCCTGTAAAATCCATTACTTGTTTTATGATCATGTTCACCTGGCATAGCAATTCCAGATCATTCACTATTCCTGAATAACATTTTTCTATCTAAAATTCTTTTATGTTTCTTTTCATGTGATTAACCTTCATTGATTCTCTTGGATTTCATCATTCTGTATGATAAGAAAATATGAGGTTCTGGGTTTTTAGGGAATGGAAGGACGAATGAAGAATGGGGTTTTGATGAAGTGGTTTTATTTGTATTGGAAAAATAGGATTTGAGTGGAAAGGGGTTTGAAAAATGAGTGGTTTCTGAAAAATGAAACATGTCCTCGTTTCCTGTGTCGCAGAGTAATTATGACAAAAAAAATTAATATTTAAATGGTGTAAATACATTTAAGATAACAAGTATTAACTAAAATACCATATGATAAAAAAATAAATTTAAATAAAATTTACAGAAATAAATTAAGAATAAATTAAAAAAAATGAATACAATAAAGAATATTTATATTTATATTTAATTAAAAATTAAATAAACTTAAATCTCCCATAATAAAATCAAAACACATGGTGGGAAGAGATTGAGTAAAATTATCAGCTAATTAATATTTTTTTTTGTAAAATTCTAAATATATATCCTTTTTGATAACATTATCTTTTAGAAAATGCGGTGTAATATCAATTTTCATAGATCGTGAATGACATATTGGATTTTTTGAAATGTTTATATCAATTGTATTATCATATAAAATATTTTTATTATTCAAATTATTTTTAATGTCCATAACAGTGTTTTTAATCCACAACACTTGTGCACAACAACTACTTATAGATATATATTCTGTTTTTGTAGTTGATAGTGCAACTGAATGCTGCCTTTTTATATGACCATGACACTATCAATTTTTCTAAAAATTGATTGATTCTTAATGTAATTTTTGATCAAATATACATCCTCCAAAATCTGCATTATAATATGATAATAAATTAAAATCATATATTATTAGATAAAGAAGAGATTGGACAACTGTTACTTTTAAATATCTAAAAGTCCTTTTTACAGCAGCAAGATGGTATTGTTTTAGATTTGACTACAATCTAGAAAAAATAAAAACTGAAAACATAATATCAGGTCTCCTAGCTATAATATGTAGTAAACTTACAATCATACAAATATATAACTTGTTGTCCACTAGTCTTCCATCTTCTTCTTTTTCATGTTTATTATCAGTACACAAGGGAGTGGAATATGTCTTGTTGTTCTCAAGACCAAACATTTTCAATAAATCAGAAATTTATTTACTTCGATTTAATACATTTACAAAATATTTTTCATAAATTTTATTTCATAAAGAGAAATTAAATTCTCCGATCAATATTATTTCTATTTTTTTGTATAAGTTCTAAAAACTCATTATAATTTTTATTATTTGTTGATCCAAAAATTACATCATCATCATATTTTTGAACAAATAATAAAGTAGAACAAATTTTTTTTCTTAAAGAGTGTTGGGTCTTCCAAACCAATAGTAAAACCATTATTCAAAAATAAATAAACTTAATCTTTCATACCAATATCTAGGTGCTTATTTAATGCCATAGAGAGATTTAATCTGTTTAAAAACAAAAATTGTTCTTGAGAATTTTCAAAACCAGGAGGTTTCTAAACATAAACATCATCCATTAAATATCCATTTAATGAATTATATTTTACATCCATATTATATAATTTAAAATTAATAGGAAATTAATAGGCTAAAATAACTCCAATTTATTCTTTTTTATCTACATGAGGAGAGGTTTTTTCATAATCTATAACCTCTTCTTGATTATACCCATTACCAACTACTCTAGATTTGTTTCTAGTTATAGTACCTGGTAGTTATTGTTTATTTATTAAGACCCATTTTTTCTTATAATTGGATAATTTTATGGACTTTACACTAATTCCCAACCCTTTTATCTCATTAAAAAGATCTATCTTTTCCAGCATCGCTAACAAAAAACTTGTACCTTCTAAGGATTCTTCATAGGAATTAGGTTCTAACTAAGATAGAAAAAAAATCAACTAGTATTCCTATATTTATTCTAGTTTTTATCCTATATCTAGATCTCCTATAAGATTCCCTAATGGGAAATTCATCAAGAATGTAGATTTTTTTGGTAGATCACTTTTATGATCATTAGTAACATGTTCTTTTGAACTGTACTGTATTTTATTTATATTTTCAAAACTAGTTTTCATGTTATAAAGTATCATGTTATTAAGAGAATGGTCAACTTCATATGTTTGAATATTTCCATTATTAAAATGATCAGTTTCATCAAACATCACATGAAGTGATTATTCAACGATTCATGACTTTTTAATATATAATCTATAAGAATTAGAAGTTACATAATATCCTTAGAATATTCCATCATTATCTTTTGGATCGAACTTTCGAAGATTATCCTTAGTGTTGAATATATATAACATACACCGAAAAAACATAAAATTAATTTACAATAGGATTTCAATTATTCCAAATATCATATAGATTCATTTTAAAAATATGTTAAATTAAAACACTATTTATAATATAAGATGTTGTTCTTACCACTTATTTCCAAAATAAGGATTGATGATTGTATTCATTTTGCATCATTCTATCCATTTCTTGAATAGTTCCATTTCTTCTTTGAACAATTCCATTTTTTGAGGCATTATTAGTGTATAGAAGGTGTTTTAGTACACATACATGACAAAAATAAATTAAATTCATGATTCTCTAACACTCCACCATGATAAATTCATGATGAAATTATCTTAATACCATTTTAATTTCAAACTATTTTACAAAATGATTCAAATATATAAAAAGAATAATTATTGATATTTATAAAATATACCCAAGTAAATAAAATATAATCGTCAACAAAAACATATACACATAAATTAATAGAAAAAAATTATATTCTATATAGTCCAAACAAATCCACAAGAATTTGTTCTAGGCGCTTTGAAGTGGAAATTTTGTTAATAGATTTTAATGAAGATTTGTGTTGCGTGACAATCTGGTATGCATCACATAATCTATCACTGTCAAATTTGAGACTATGTAAATCTAAAACTAATTGTTTTTTAGATAAATTGTGTAGAGAAGAATATATTACAATTAAAATTTCTTCTATTCCAAATCCATGACTCATGAACATTATTAGTTAAACATTTCTCTTTCTATTTACAGAATTAATTTAATTGCAAAGTATAGAAATTATATGTTCTATGTGATCTGAATTTATGTAAATTATTTTTGAAAATAGAACATTAATAATTAGAAATATCAAAATAGTACCCAACATCACATAGTTGAGAAATTCGTATCATATTGTGCTTCAATCCTTTTTAATATAATACATTATAAATTGACATAGTATCTAGATCTCCAATGGTTCCAAGTCCAATAATTTTTCCTATGGCATTGTCACTGAAGGTGACTGGGCCTAAATATATTTTTAGTTTGAGTAATGAATTTTTATGAATGTGCAGACCCTGAAATTTCATAGAATTTTTTTTCATAAATACATTGGAATTTTACGAGTCTGTGGCTTCTGATGACACTTGATTCTGAGGCCCGGTGTGCTTAGAATCAATTTTCAAAGTTTAGCTCGGGTACGTTCAGTAAACGAACAAGACGATTTTTATATCTTTTGAACCAGTGCTCGGAATTCAAATCTGAGGGCACCGATGAATTTACAATGCCAGTAATTTCTTAAGGGGATCTTTACCATAGTTGCATTTGTACGGGAGGAGAAGTAAAAAAATTGTGGATTAAATAAGAAGTGAATAAAAATGCGGGACAATTATTATTCTATATCTAAGTGGTTATATCTTACATGGGGGAGTTGTGGTGGGCCCCTTACTTCCCATGTAAGGATATTTGTGAGGTGGGGCCCACACGTGCCCCAACCCTTCATATTCCTTAATACTCTTTTAACCTCCCCCTTTAAACTTGTTAAATCCTCTTTAATGTGGAATCTTCCTCTCCCTCTCTCACTCCATTAAAACATGCCAACCTATCACTTAATTAATTAGAAAACTCATGGTTTATTTAATTAAGTGAATTTGAATTTTTTAAATTTGAATGTATGGCATGATTTATTAAAATAAGGAGAATCCTTATTTCATTTTTGGTTGGATTGTTGTGTTGTGATTTTGGGGAGAGAGCTCATGAGTAATGAAGAATGATTCATCTTCTTTGTTGAAGAACGCCAACTCTTTGATGAAGATCTTCGACTCGATGAACCCGAATTCTCCATCATCTTCTTCCTCCACGACAAGGGAGGATACACAGATGCGGGAACTCGCCAACAAAGTCACACCTTGTTTTCTTCTCTCCGTGATAAAAAGGGGAGACACCGCTTTCTCGTCGGACGCTCTCTGTCGATGTCTACGCACCTCGCAATGTCGTCAAGAACGACACTCGACGTTCAATATCTTTTGTTGAAGTAGGGGTGTGTTTCCATTGAGTAATGATTGGTTTTCCTTCCATGTTGTTGTTCCTATTGAACCGCTTGTTATCAGACTAATGTGGAAGGGACCAGAACAAACGAACATGGTCCGATTCCTCTACAGTTCTTGTGAATATGTGGAGTTATTTATCCGTTCTTGAGCGGTGAATAAATCTATCTTTTAGAAGCTAATAGGAGGCCTAAAAACATCGTAAACGGCCTCAGAGCATCGGGACAACCTAGAAGTGGATGTTTCGTAGAAATCGGATCATCGGAACGAATAACGGATACATCGGGAGGCATGCTGGCCAGAGGAGTCATTTCTGGAAAATTTCAGAATACACAGCGTGTTCTCTAGGATCACACGCCCTGTAGTACAAGCGTACTGTGGCTACCATTTTGGATGTTAGAAAAGTAACACATGGCGTGTGACTCTAGACACACATCGTGTACTATCCACACAGTTTGGCAGAGGATACTTATATGGAAATGGTATGTATTCAAGGAAAATACACGGACAGAAACACAATGCCAAGTAACACGGCAGGTATTCTCTTCATAGAATGGCAGAAGTGGCTTCGTGATGACTCTGCTTGTTTTCCGGGAATACACAGACATGGGGTGGAGTACATTGGCATGTACTCCACCACACATCCAAGCATGGCCAGCGCACATGGAACCGAACCTAGAGGTTTGGACACGGCGTGTAACCATACCACATGCCGTGTACTTACTTAGCTACAGGAGTAGCCCTGTGACACGGGCCATTTCACACGGGCAACACCCATTGTCTGATGACACAACGTGTATCGCTTTCCTACACACCGTGTACTTTAGGGAAATGGCTTGGTCATCTTGTTATTCGTTACTAGGGAACATTTTTCTTGGTTTTTCCCCCATGACGTCGGACGAAACTATGGGATACATCAACTCTGAACTTCGTGACAGTTGATGTATAGATATTTGACTCGAGGAGCGGACCCTCTGGAAATCAAGCGAGTTGTGTGCAGGAACCCTAGAGGTGGCTGCGACTGCGAAGACTACCGTAATGGGATCCTCCGTTGGTTCGATGACGATGGTGACTGTACTCGGATCCTCCATGGGTTCGGCTGCGAGGATGATTGTACTAGGATCCTACGATGGTTAGGCCGAAAAGTTTATCGTACATAGATCTGACATCGATTCCGCATCGATGACTTCTGTACTTGGATCCTATGTGGGTTCAGAAGAGAAGATGATTCAGAGGCTACATCTAATCATCTCCACCCCTCTTCATAAGTAGTATACCTGTGTGAGCTGAGTCTTGAATTTCAGTCATTATTATCAATGTGATTGACTTAAATTCTTGTGTGGACTGGGTTGTGCTTTCCTGTGTGGACTGGGTTGTGCGTTCCTATGTGGACTGGGTTGTACTTGGGCTCTTGTGTTGGAGTCGAACTGGAATTGATGACTTAGGTATATGTGTGGGAATATACCTAAGTAATCTTGGTTGATACTTCATGTTTTTATCTTTCCTTTGTATTTTATCCTTTGGGGATTCTGGGATATATTCAAGAGTCTCAATGTCCCTACTGAGTATCGTATACTCACCCCTGCACAGGCTAAGCTGGAACTATGTTGTGTTGGATGCAGATGACAGACAACACTAGTCGAGGTGGAGTAATGTGGAGCGGGACTGTACCTAGAGGTGGACAACTTGGCGGGACATACACGGATCAGACAACCGGACCCGAGGAGATGAGGATAGCATTTGTACTCACCCTTCAGGTGGGATATCCGAAGGACGACTCAGTGGTTGCTGTTTTACTTTATTGTAGCTATTTTTTCTTTATTGTTGTATTGTACTTTCAGTTTGTTTGTATTCTCGCCCATTTACTTTCCAGCACTTACTTTTTTACTCAGATTACTTAGTGTTTTATTCAGCATGCATAATTTGATGTGTCTGTTGTATTATATAAAGGAAATTCCTTTCCATTTATCGGGATTTACGCCTTTCGTGCTAGTCTCCATCCACTCGCCTATGGAAGGCAGGCTTGTGGGAGTCACGACACGGGCCCCGAGGACAGGTCATGACAAATTGGTATCATAGGAGTCGGTTCTACCGTAGTACTCAAGACTCTGATAATTTCTTCTGTGAAGAAATAGTGTTAAGAGTATTAAGTGTGGTTTTCAGTCTAGGGAGTCTAGTGTTGGTGCGGTGACCGACTTATCCATACACCAGGACCCTGACTTCTAATTTCCAACTCAGTGCTCTAAAACACTAATTGTAAGTGTGTTTCAAAATTTTTCTTTGTGATTACTTTGTGTCAGCTCACCAGGTATATTGTATTAAACGTGGTGCACCTGTTTATTTTTGGGATGGCCCCATGATGGAATCCAGGTATGGTTCCCATTTACGTGCGGGAAGGCAGCCCACCGAGCGACGAGGCCTCAGTGCAGGGCCCCATTACAGCAGAGGCACCAGCATTAACACTACCCGCTGGGCCACCGATACCACCAATACCAGCAGTGGAGAGTGCATTCCAACTAAGTGCATTGCACGAGTTTCAGCGATAGAGTCCACCCAGGTTCCATGGAGAGACGAACCCTCATGCAGCCGAGGATTGGATGGAGGCTGTCTTTAGAGTCTTTAGATTAGTAGGGACACCAGCTGACCTTATGGTTATCCTTGCGGTGTGTCTCCTACACGCAGCAGCAGGTAGATGGTGGAGCCTGATGCTCCAGGTGCATGAGGAGGAATCACTACATTGGAAAGACATCGAGAGCCTCTTCTGCATGGATTTTGTTCCGGCCACCCTCTGTGCGGTGCACATCTAGGAGTTACTACATCTGCGGTAGGGCAACATGAGAGTAGCCCAGTACTCGGCGAGGATTACTGAACTCTCGCGCTACTCCACAGACATGGTATGGGAAACATTATTCTGGACCCTGACCTTCGAGCAGGGAATGAGGCATGGGATCAGGGCTTCGATGATCTCCCTCATCATTCCAAAGCAGACATGATTACTGGATCAATCCCTTCTATTGGAGAGCTTCCTTGCTGAGCCAATGCCAGCAGTGAGGCCTACCGCAGGATAACACGTAGAGACGTCTTCTACTGTCGGAAGTAGAAAGATGTCGTAGAGGTCCAAGTGGACCCGGCCATTAGGTGGGTGACCTCAGGATAATGGTTTGGGTGTGCAGGGCACACACATCAAATCCAGTCATACGAGAGGCATGTAGTGCTATGCATGCGGCGGGCAGGGCCACATGGCTCGTGACTGCCCGACCAGGCATGGAGAAGAGTAGCAGATTGTTGAGGGACCACCCAGGCAGAGGCAGAGGTTTGACCGTGGAAATCTACCTGGAGTAGGTGGACAAGGCATGGGAGCTAGCCGAGCAGCAGGTGGTGGACAATGCTTCGAGGCTCAACCACCACCACCCCTAGGAGGGACACCCCAACAACAAGGATCTGGAAGACATGGGCAAGCTCAGATCTAGGCAGTCGAGGCCTACGACCACGGCGCACCTGAGATGATTCCAGGTACTGTCTATGTCTACTCCAACATTGTTGCAGTTCTTATAGACACAGGAGTGAGTCATTCATTCATTGTCGCTGTCCTTGTTTGGAGATCAGAGATTCCGACAGATCCGTTGGCTCAATCATTACGACTAGAGAATCATACAGGAGAATAATCTACAATTACACACTGGTGTCGGCAGTGTGAGATTACTCTAGGAGGTGATAGCATCAGTTGGGATCTTCTTGTAGCGACGTCCGGGACATACGACGCCATCTTGGGAATGGACTGGTTGTCTATAGTCCATGCATAGATTGACTGCATCAGGCGTAATGTGCGGTGTGACCTCACAGATGGGAGCAGGTTCACCTTTACCGACGAGAAGGGAGCCTTTGCAGTGTAGGATGGTCTTACACAGATGAGAGGGTAGCAGATCACACATCATTTGACCAGTCTCATTCTCGGAGCGGTTGATGTGCGAAGTCCGAGTTTTCGTATTGTGGTGGATCAGTTTGCGGACATTTTCCCTGATGATGTTCTGGTACTACCTCCTCACGGTGAGGTAGACTTCTATATTGACATGTACCTCGGGACAACCCCGATATCGACTCCAGTATATAGGATGGCTCCCACTGATCTTCGAGATCTGCGGGTATATCTGGTGGACTTGCAGGGCAAGGGAGTCATTCGACCCAGTGTTTCACCCTAGGCTTCTCTGATTTTATTCTCCAAAAATGAGGATGGGAGGTTATGACTATGTGTCGACTACCTTCACCTAAATCAGGTGACCATAAAGTAAAATTATCCACTCCCGAGGATTGAAGACCTCTTTGATCAGCTCAAGGGATCACGATGGTTCTTGAAGATATACCTCAGGTCAGGCTATCATCAGCTTAGAGTTCGAGATGAGGATGTGCAGAAGACGACCTTCAGGTGTCGGTATGGACACTATGAGTTCTTTCTTATGCCTTTCAGCAAAACCAATTCTCCCGAAGCGTTCATGAGTCTCATTAAAAGGATCTTCCAGCCATACCTCGATCGATTTGTCATAGTATTCATCGACGACATACTAATTTACTCGACTATTGAGGAGGAGCACGCCTACCACTTGCGGGTTATATTGGACACACTCTGAGAGCACCGGATTTATGGTATGCACTTGAAGTGTCAGTTCTGGATTCGAGAGGTCCACTTCTTGGGGCACATCATCTCTGAGGCATGAGTTCCAATTGATCTTGTGAAGATCAAGGAGGTACTTGCTTGGGAGCCACCCAGGAGTGTGATGGAGGTGCAATATTTCCTAGGTCTGGCTGGGTATTATCAGAGATCTGTTCCAGACTTCTCCAGAGTTGCAACACCACTTTCAGCTTTGACGAAGAAGTGTAAACCCTTAGTGTGGTCAGATAGATGTCAGCAGAGCTTCCAGGAGCTGAGATAGAGATTGACCAGTGCACTCATCTTGAGGCTACCAGAGGAGGGCGTAGGGTACATAGTTTACTGTGATGCATCAGGGACTGGACTAGGGTGTGTCCGAATGTAGGAGCGGGTAGTGATCGCAAATGGTTCACGAATGTTGAGGTAGCATGAGCAGAACTACGCTACCCATGACCTGGAGTTAGTAGTGGTGGTTTTCACCTGGAAGATGTGGTGGCACTATCTTATGGGCGAGCACTTTACAGCCTACTCTGACCACCAGAGTCTTAGGTATATCTTCTCACAGAAGGACCTAAACCTGATACACTGACGAGGTCTCGCGTTCCTCTAGTACTATGACTTTGAGATAGTCTATACTCATGGGAAGAGGAATGTAGTAGCTGATGCTCTCAGCATGTGATTGGGCATTCAACTACTTGGAGAGGCGATAGAGCAGCTAGCCGCGTTGCAGATATCCTTTGTGGATAGAGATGGAGCATCCTTTCTATAGTCGCTCACAGTCACTCCTCCACTACATCAGCGGGTCAGGGAGGCACAACATGTGGAAGTGGACTGTGAGGTGTGACATGCTCAAATATCCTCAGGACTTGCACCTGATGGATTTTCTGAAGGCGGGGACCACGTCATCCTCTTCAGGGGACTTACCATGGTACTAGTTGCACTACAGGATGAGGTGCTGAGGGAGTTCCACACATCCCCTCTAGCGGTACATCATGGAGTAGTGAAGATGTACCAGGTTCCAGCAGGCTTGGTGCAGCCCTTAGAGGTCCCGCAGTGGAAGTGGGATGGGATATCTATGGATTTTGTGACGGGGATCCCACATACTTCTAGAGGACATGACTCAATTTGGGTGATCGTAGACTGACTCACCATGTCGTCCCACTTCCTACCTATCAGAGGGCATAGCTTATTGGAGAGCTTGGGACGCCTCTATGTTCAGGAGATCGTATGGCTTCATGGTTTGACGTCATCTATTGTCTCCGATCGAGATGCTCGATTTACATCCCGGGTTTAGAAGGGCCTGTAGGAGGTGATTGGGATGCAACTACACCTGAGCACTTCCATTCATCCTCAGAACGATGGCCAGATGGAGAGGACCATTCAGACTCTCAAGGACATGTTTCGAGCAAGTGTTCTTGACTTTGGTCGGAGCTGGGAGGATAACCTACCTTTGGTGGAGTTTGCATACAACAACCGATACCACTTCACCGTCGGGATGGAACCATACGAGGCACTGTATGGCTGACCATGCAAATGACCTCTCTGCAAGACTAAACCTTGGGAGTTATCACATGTAGGACCAGAGATGGTCCATGATACGACGGAGAAGGTTTAGTTCATCCAGGAGAGGATGAGTACTGAACAGAGCTAACAAAATCCTATGATGATAGGAGACAGAGACCACAGGAGATTGAGGATGGCGACCACATTTTCTTATGGGTCTCACCTCTACGTGGATTACAGATATTTGGTCGGGGCGGCAATTTATCTCCACTTTTCATCAGCCCATTTCAGGTTCTCAACAGGTTAGGCGAGGTGGTTTATCGCCTAGCTCTTCCACCACAGTTGCACCTGGCGCACGCCGTCTTCCACGTATCTTAGCTGAGGAGATACGTGCATGACTCGATGCGTATCATTGATCATAGGGAGCTGCACAACAATGATGGGGTGAATTTTTCGGGGGTCCCAGTGGAGATCGAGGATCGACAGGAGTTGGTTCTACGTGGATGGTCGATTCCTCTGGTGCACATTTTTTGGTAGCACGGGAACCTCCAGTAGAGCACATGGGAGCGGGAGGCTCAGATGCATGCACAATACCCTCATTTGTTTCCCTAGTTTATGATGTACCTTTACGGGGACATAAATCCCTGAGGTGGGAGTAATGTAAAGACTCAAAAATTTCAATTAAATTTTTTTCATAAATAATTTGGAATTTTACGAGTCTGTGGCTTTTGACGTCACTTGATTTTGAGGCCCGGTGTGCTCAGAATCAATTTTTTAATTTTAGCTCTAGTACGTTCAGTAAACGAACGAGTGGGTTTTTATATCTTTTGAACCGTTGCTTAGAATTGAAATTTGAGGGCACCGATAAATTCGCAACACTGGTAATTTCTTAAGGGGACCTTTATCGTTGTTGTGTTTTTGCGGGAGGAGAAGTTAAAAAATATTGGATTAAATTAGAGGTGAATAAAAATGTGGGACCATTTTTATTCTATATCTAAGAGGTTTTATCCTACATGGGGTAGTTGGGATGGGCCCCTAACTACCCATTATAGGATATTTGTGAGATGGGGCCCAGACGAGCCCCAATCGTTCACATTCCCAAAAACTCTAGTAACCACCCCCTTAAAACATGTTAACTCTTCTTAAATGAGGACTCTTCATATCCCTATCTCACTCCATTAAAACATGACAACCGATCACTTAATTAATTAGACAACTCATTATTTAATTAATTAAGTGAATTGGAATTTTAATTTTGTAAATTTGAATGCATGGCATGATTTAATAAAATGAAGAGAAGCCTTAATTTTTTTTGGTTTGTTGTGTTGAGATTTTGGGGAGAGAGCTCTTGAGTTTTGAAGAAGTCATCATCTCATTTGTTGACGAACATTAACTCTCCAACGATGAACTTCGACTCGGCAACCCTGAATTATCCATCCTCTTCTTCCTCCATGACAAGGGAGGAGACACCGACGCGGGAACTCACAAACCATGTCATGCCTTGTTTTCTTCTCTCCTTGATAAAAAGGAGAGACTCCGCATTCTCCTCGGATGCTCTCTGTCGACGTCTATGAACCTAGTGACGCCTTCAAGCGTGACACCCAACATTTGATATCTTTTTTTGAGTTAGTGGTGTGTTTGGATTGAGTAATGATTGGTTTTCCTTCCTTGTTGGTGTTCCTCCTAAACTTCTTGTTATCGGACTAATGCGGAAGGGACTGGACCAAAATAACACGGTCTGATTCATCTTCCATTCTTGTGAATATGTGGAGTTCTTCAGCTGTTCTTTAGCAGTGTATCAATATATGTTTTCAGAGCCAATCGGAGGCCCGAAAACAACGTAAATGACCTCAGAGCATCGGGGCGACCTAAAAGTGGAAGTTTCATCGAAATTAAATCATTGGAATGAAGAACAGACACCTTGGTAGGCATGCTGGACAGAGGCGTTGTTTCTAGAAAATTCCATAATACAAGATGTGTTCTCCAGGGGCACACGCTGTGTAGTACAACCATACTGTGGCTACCATTTCGGACGATAGAAAAGTAACACACGGCGTGTGACTCTAGAGACACGGTGTGTACTCTCCACACTGTTTGAAAAAGAAGACTTCGATGGACATGGAATGTATTCAGGTAAAATACACGGACACAGAAAGAAATAAACGACCAAGTAACACGACTTGTATTCTCTTCATATAATGGAAGAAGCGGCTTCGTGATGACTCGGCAAGTATTCTAGGAATACACGGACACAGGGTGAAGTACACGGACATGTACTCCACCACACGGCCAGGCATGGCCAGCACACATGGAACCGACCCTAGAGGTTTGGACACAGCATGTAACCATACCACACGGCGTGTACTTACTTATCCACACGACCAGCCCTGCAACATGGGCCGTTTCACACAGGAAGTACCCGGTGTCTGATGACATGGCGTGTATCACGTACCTACATGCCATGTACTTTAGGGGAATGGGATGGTCGTCTTGTACTCTGTGAAATGGGAACATTTTTCTTATTTTTCCTCCTATGATGTGGGACGGAACTACATGATACATCAACTTTGCACTTCATGATAGTTGATGTATCGATCTTTGACTCGAGGAGTGGACCCTCCAGAAATCGAGCGAGTTTTGTGAACGAACCCTATAGCTGGCAGTGACTACGATGACTATTGTACTGGGATCCTCCATGGTTTCGATGACAATGTCGACTATACTTGGATCTCCATGGGTTCGGCAGGGACGATGACTGTATTAGGATCCTATGTGGGTTTTGCAGCAAAGGTTACTGTATTTGGATCCCACGTGGTTTCAGCAGCGACGACTTCTGTACTTGGATCCTACGTGGGTTTGGCAGAGGAGATGATTCAGAGGCTACATCTAATAATCACCACCCATCTCCGTAAGTAGTATACAAGTGTGAGCTAAGTCTTGACATTAAGTCATTATTATCTATGTGATTGACTTACTTTACTATGTGGACTGGGTTGTGTTTTCCTGTGTGGACTGGGTTGTGCTTTCTTATGTGGACTGGGATGTACTTGGGCTCTTGTGTTAGAGTCAAACTGGAATTGATCACTTAGGAATATGTATGGTCATATACATAAGTCAGTTAGGTTGATACTTCGTTTTTGTATCTTTCCTTTGTAGTTTATCCTTTGTGGATTCTGGGAGACCTTCGGGGGTCTCGGGGTCCCTTCTGAGTATTTTATACTCACCCTGCACAGGTTATGCCCGCACTACATTATGTTGGATGCAGATGACAGACAACACTGATCGAGGTGGAGCCTTATGGAGAGGGATGGTACCTGGAGGTGGACCACTTGGCGGGACTTGCACAGAGCGGACTGCTAGACCCAAGGAGCTGAGGAGACCATTTGTACCCACCCTTTAGGTGGGACATTCGGAGGATGACTCAGTGGTTGCTGGTTTACTTTACTGCAGCTATTTTTTCTTTATTGTTTAACTGTACATTCATCTGGGTTTGTATTCTGGCCCATTTACTTTCCAGTACTTACATTTCTACTCAGTTTACTTAGTGTTTAATTCATCTTGCGTACTCTGATGTGTTTGTTTGCTTATATAAAGGAAATGTCTTCCCTTTTATCGAGATTTATGCCTTTGGTTCTAGTCAACCGCCCCTGTCCTATGGAAGGCGGGCTTGGGGTAGTCACAGCACTGGCCCCAAGGATGGGTCGTGAGAATGAATTTCTAATAATATGTCTTGAACAACCACTTTCCATATACCATATACCTTTTCCTATTCTTCGGTATGATACCTACAAGGTCAAATTAAACAATGATTTGTTTTGGTACCCATATCATTTTCGTTCCAGCATTGTTATCTATCCAAGACATAGAAATTCAAACAGATCAATTTTAATTAACCATATTATAATTAAAATTAGATAATGCTTTTGAATAGTGATCATTTTTTACACCACAAAATTGATGTTTTCTTAAATAGAAGTCATTATCATAATGTATATTAGTTCCACAAAAACGTATAAAAGTAGATAAGATTTTTCTGTTAGAACCAATAACAAAATAGTTTTTATATAGATTTGGGTTTTCAACCTTACTAACTATACCAAATCATTCCTTTTTAATCTCATTTATACCAAGAATTTAAATTAGAACATCATATCCTTTTGTAAATATAAGAGTTGAAATTTTATAAGTCCCTAATTCATCCTATAGTTTTTATCGTATTTTCTTAGTTAATACAATTTATAGTAGATGAACTAAACTTCCCAATTAATCCATGATGTTGTTTATGTAATGTATCCATTTTTCCTAAAATAACATTAGGAATAATTTTTATTGATTTTCGTTTCTGTGATATAGAGTCATATATTTCATCTAGCATAGTACTGTAGGCTTTCATTTTATCATTTGAATAAGTAGAATAAGAATAAGATGATTAATAGGATTTTACCATCTCTTCATCATCCATAAATCACATATTGGATTCCATATTTGATCATTCATTCTATAAATCAGATATTGATGGGGTTTTGGAGTCATCAGAAGCACTCTAAGTGAATTTGATAGCTCTTTTATCCTTTTCCTCAGAATCAGAATTCTTCTGATATTTTTTCCTATCATTCTCATTTATCCATTCAATTGAGGACTATATGGTCTTATATGACTAAATTTTATTCACTCATAACATATTACATCCCTTGATTTTTCCTCATCCTTGTTTATGGTTCATCTAAATACTTACTTCTTACTATAAAATATTCATAATTTTCTAGTTATTTGAGCATGCATAACTTGTTAGTCATATGAGTCTGAATTTAATTCTTCTGTTTCTACATTTCGGATCTGCTTATGGGATACAACATTTAATATAGTGTTATTATTTTTTACTAGGCCTTTGTGGTATTCAACATAATCTTACATTTCATCCTCATACATCAATACATTTCCAATAAATTCTCACATTTTCATATTCTTGACAGATGTTGATTACCAGATTGTAGTAGAAATTTCATTCCACTCTGCTGGAAGAACTCTTAAGAAATTCAACAATTTATCAGTCTGATAGATAGCCTCACCTAAAGTTGTTATATTATTAAAAATTTCTTTCATCCATCCATTACTCTGTGTGGTTCTATCTCTATCATAAATTCTCAATGTATCATTCATTAATTTCAATGTATCCAATCACATTTGTCTAAATCTATTAGTACCTTTATAAACTAAAACAATTATCTTCCACGTTTTAAATGATGTTGGGAATTACGATGAATGGTTAAATTAATCTGTTCTTATACCACAAATAATGGCATTCATTTCTTTCAAATTAATATCATACTTAGAAACTGTAGTTTTCGACAAAGATTTAGTTTTTTTATGAATCGTGTAAGGAGTAACAGTCATTAAGTATACACTAAATCCAAAAAAAATTATGTATATTTTCAGTCATGACATCCATCATCCATATTTCTCTCCATTAACATGTAGTGAATGATATGTTCACATTCCTTCAATGAGATCCTTCAAAGCCATCACTAAACTTGATCTTGTCCCTTTATATTGTTATAACATTGCTGAGAAGTACAACCTTTGATACCAAATGTTAGGTTAGATTGGATATAGTGATAACCGAAGAGGGGGTGGGTGAATTGTGTTCTTTTAAGAATTTCACAATCATGTCAATTCAAATTAAAAGTAGATAGAGCATACGATGTTTTTGTATGAGAACATATATGTGAAGTGAATAATGAGAATAGAACAAGTCACATCAATTTATAATACTATGGGCCAATACGTTCCCCTATCCAACTCCACTGATCACACTCCTTGGGGGTTTGGTGAATTTCACTAGTAATGTCCTCATATCATAAGACCAATCCACAACTATGTTTCGGCAGTTTTCACCCATACAAACAATGGATTACATAGTAGAGCCTTCTGGTTCTTTTACAAGGAACCGATAAAACCATAGCATAGTGCGAGAAGATGACACGCCACCATGAATGAATCCGATTAGTCGAATCTGTAGATAGACAAATTTTTGATTGGTAACAAATAGATGTAGCTCGTGGTTGTATTATCACACAATTGATAAATGATGAGCCATGTCATTAGTAGAATAATAATCCTAAAAAATACATTTGAAGAGATCAGGTTTCCTAAGAGATCATTTCTTTTGAAAAAAAACAAAATCAAAGCATCGTGATTCCTGATTTAAACATGTATATCTCCAAAATATAGTCCTTGAATATGAGAAGATTGATTTCTATAGTGGTGAATTAATTTGTACAGCAATTCAGGATGAACAAAGAACCATGTAAATAGTCCAGAATTCTCCGGATCGTCGTATAAAAAATATCCAATTAAGAAAGATATATATAAAAATATATCTAGTAGAAATATTTCAGATCGTGAAAATATTTTGGATAAATCGTGTGATTTCAAATTCGAAGAATACATATCAGTGTAATTGTAACATCTTTTATGAACCAGAGAAAAAATCTATCATATAAACGACTGTTTAAATCATTTAAAATGAAATTTGAATCAATCAAAATCATGCATTAAATCTAACTAAAATTCCACCTAGATTGTTGAAAATGTTCTGATATAGAAGTAAATTTATATTTCTTATGTTGAAAAGTAAATCATAAGGTTCCTTGAAAAAACTAAAAAAACATAGTGTTCAACATCATAACCCAGGGTTGATGATCCATTCGTTTATCCATGTCAGCAAGGATCTATGAATGTAAAATTGATTATACATTCATGGACTTTTCCAAACATATGGTTGAAAACATAAGATTGATAATAAATGTATCATTGATGATCTGTATGATTTTGAAGTTCCATATTTACATAGGTTTCTTTAACCATAATTTTCTTTTAGGAAAATTTAATGTTCTTATCAAGACATTATATTCTTTTACCATACATTTCATCAAACATAATTTTGATTAACGATACACTCTGATCTTTCATCATAAATTTATGGTTTCATCCATAAGTTACATTCATTGACGTTTGGAAGGAATAGAATATCCAGTAAATGAAAAATAGTGAACATTGATTCTAGAATATGCTTAAGATCCTTTAGAACACCATAATGAATATTTCTTCCAAATAAATTGTTGAATACTATTTCAAGATAAGAATATATAATGAATATAAATTTCAGGAAATAAACTCTAAATAAAATCATTAATAAAACAAAAACAAATATTTGTGAGCATCAAAATCATTAACATTTATAGATTATCATTGACACCATACATGCCCAACAAACATTAAGATCGGTCGTGTGTGTTTTCTATAAAAAAATATATATAAATATTTATATACTAATATTACCATTTTATTTCTATTATTTATTCATCCATATAGAGGAAAATATACTAGCATTAGATGTTGTGGGAGGATTTTCGCAAATTTTCTTATAGTGATGAAACGATTATTAACTATGACTACTTCCCAAATCATTATTTTTTTATTTTAATGATTACCATTGATTTTTTAGATTCCCTTTGATATTGAAATATTATTTCTTGGAAAGAGGGTTTAGTGTGAATGGATGGGGGTACAAGGATTATGGGCTTCACGATCATGATACCGTACTCACTAAGCTCCCAAAGTGTATTTTAGGTGGATTTTGATTGGTTCCAACAGGTGTTGTTAGGTCCTGCATGAGGATGGTGTGGGCAAGGATGCTTCTTAACCCACATCAAATATAGATACATCAATGGAGTGATGTGTGTGCATAATTAAATTGATGATGGATTTTTATATCAAAAAATACGTGAGGCTGGACTACATAGGGTTTGACTAAACCTGCATCAGATATGGATTGAAATGATGTGTTGATGTGGTATTGGAGGAATGGGAGTGGAGTAAAATTGGTGACAACTCATTAAAAAGAAAATAAGTATGGAAGTTTATGAAAAATTATGTTATTTATTTTTACCTTTTATTAACATACCACATGATTGATTTATTTTTTGAGTACCTATTGGTGTGGTTGTGATGGATAATTATCCTATTGAGGTTCTTATTGCCTATATATTTTTGGTGTATTAGTTTTTGATTTTCAAAATACCATGAGTGGCCTTGGTAGTGATCATAACAAGTATACATCTTATTCTCACTATTCATGTATGCAATATTTTTAGGTCTCCTAGAGGGATACATTTTTTGAGTTTGGAATTATGATCAGGGATATTGGAGTTGTTTCTGGGTGTCTTCCTTACCTTTTACCATCATATTTACATTGAATAAGTTAAGATAATTTCTTGAAATATACATGTTGGATGATTTCGGTCTTTAATATTATGTTATAGTGTTTTATTGTGTTTTATCTTATATATATATATATCATTTTATATAATGAATGAAATTAATCCCTATTTGTAGTTTTATTGGATTGATGCTATTCGCCAACCCATGGCTTGATAGAGGTGGGAATCATGGGTCACTGATTTTAAATAATGATCTATAGGGGTTACTAGTTTTTGTTGGATCCTTATAGAGTTGTTTTAGATGTTTTGTTTGAGTCATAGGAAAATTTTGGGAGAATATAATTGGTGATACATTCATGGGAATAGTAGGAAAAAATAATTTTTCAAACATATTATATTATATAGAAATGTAGAATAGTTAATGAATATAAGTTATGGACCCACCTAATTGAGTCATATTTTGAATATATTTTGGTATATACAACACAATTTTTTTTCTAATTTAATTTATTCTAACTTTTATTATGTAAATGTGTTTTTTTAGGAAGGATACCATAAATATTTCTAAAAGTGGAAGATGTATTTATTTGAACATTATATAGACACTTCACACCATGTTGTGAAGCGGTGTGGGGTGAAAATATATTTTCCTGGTAGATTGAAGATGTATCATAGTTTAGAAAAAATAAAATTCTACAACCTATTATATAAAATGAGGAAACAGACTGAAATGAATAAAATTAGGTTAAAAACCACCAATTCATTTTGTAGATAATATTCCTGATATCAATCTCCCAAAATAAATGATGTGAATAGAAGCAATGAAAATATTTGTCTTGAACATTATATGTTTTCAGTCGACTATTAATGATGTGAAATCATTTAAAATTCAATGTTCTAGTCCCACATATTTTATGTTCTGAATAATTTAAGTTATTTGAATGTCTCATACAGAGTATATGAACAACTTGTTTGATGACATTAATTGACAAAACCCATGTAATTGGGAATCCTATAAATAAAAATATGGGGTAGATGATTAGGGATTATTTCTCACGGATATTCCATTGCACTGAACTATATGGATAAAAATTATTTTCTTTTTCATTAATTTTTTTTCAAAATTTTTCAATGCAACAATATTCATTAAAAATTTAAATTTAAAAGTTTCAATTTCAACTTCACCCCACTTTCTCTTCCAACCTAAGTCACATTCTATCACTCTTACCTTACATCGAAAGGATATATATTCACTTCACAATTTAATGGTAATAGAGGAAGTGATAGACCTAGGTGATGATTCAAACTAATCGCATTTAATTCAAATTAAATTCTTTAATGTTGTGATTCTTTTATCGGTTGGTGAGAGTGAAATTCATGTGTATGAAGAAATTCCACATTGACATGAATCTCCAATTCATTCTTACATACTATAATGGGTGGTAAAAATATGATCTACAGAATTTGGATTCCTAACAAGGGAAATGACCCACTTGAGGTAGATAGTATCCATCAATTTATAATGAAATACAGTAGTTAAATAGAATTTTAAAGACAATAAATAACGAAATAACATGTGTAACTAACATAAGGAAAATGAAAATTATTTCATAATTTCATAATATTTTTAGATAAATATTAGGATAGTGTATTTTTATTATAATGAATTTATTTTAAAAAACACTATACACAAATATTATGTTTCTTGATAAATAAATAAATAGATTAGTTTGAAAATTATTTGTTGATTAACTAACTATGATTCTTATTAGATTTTATGACCTTGGAAAACCTCTGAGTTTCAGTAGGAATATAAAATTTTATTATGGTAAACCATATGAAAGGCTTGCATTAAAGCTGTCAATGTTTATGGGGAGATAATCAATCTTTATATCACTTTTTCTAAACACATTTTTTAAAATATTTATATTTTATTTCATTATTATAAAATTCTAATAAACCATATTTTTCCCTAATGTTTACAAATATCTATTTTTATGCATGTGCTAACATCTCATAGGTTCAAGAACACTTTGTTGACTTCTCCGAGTCTATATAAGTGGGAATTGATCTTTTTTATAGAGAGAACTGTGGAGCCACAAGGAAAATATTCATTAATGATTATTTCAAGGACTATAACCATAATAATAAAAAGACACTCAAAGAGCCAATTGTTGATGTATTTCCCAAAGAACTAACTGAACTCACATATTACTTTACTATGTTTTATCAACAGGTGACCAACACACTAATAGTGTCATCTGAACTTCCACTAATTCTTTTGATAAACTCCCCAAATGAAATTTCATGAAAAAGTGGTTAAAATCCATGAAACATTATAGTATATTATAAACTCAATTTAGGACATGGATAGAAAAATGGTATGGATAAAAAAATATTTCTTTTCAACTTTAGAGTAGCCTCGTCTAAACAAAAGAAGATACCTTATTCATTCATTGTTTTTAAATGAAGTAGAAGAGTTTGATGTGAAAATTAAATAACATATAACACAAATATATCTAAAAATAAATATTCAAAAAATACATGAATAGATTGAATTTGATGATGATGTATCTTTTGATAAATGAAATAAGGGAACATAGACTGATCGATTTTGCAGTGAATCTGCCAAAGAATAAATGAAATGATGTATACCTATCTTCAAGATAAATGAATATACACCATAATAACAATTTCTATCAAAAAAAGAATATTTATTCACCCAATTTTTTCTATTTAATTAATGAATGGGGGAGCCTGAAAACCTTCCCCCATATGATACTAATTAACACAAAATAGATCATTTCACAAAAGATGTTGATGATAAACCCACTTACAGGGTGGGCCCTTTCTTTAATTAAAGTTCATTTATGTTTATTGAAATTGATATTTTTATCATGTAATAAAATATTACATTAATATATTCAAAAGAATCAAATTCTTCGTTGAAGTAAGAGGACGAACAATCCATTGAACCTATTGAGGAATACAAGGAGCTTCCTAAAGTTATTTAAGATCTATTTGAGGAGACCCATGATGAGGTCCCAATTTCTCTACTAGACAAACTATTGACACATGATTATTTCACTAATAAGATAACTTCTTATATTAAATCATTAATTTTTTTGTTAAAACAATTATCCACTATAACTTTACTTTAAAATTTTCAATTATTTCAAGATATCAAGACTGAAATATGTATATAGAAGAAGATTTTAAAATAGTCCCAGTAAAATATGAGGTGGTTCTATAAATCATCATACAACTTCCATTAAATATGTTCCAAATTGGGAAGGGGTCGAATTGGTGTACTCTATACGTGGAAGTTTCCATAACAAAAAATAATAACTGGGAGTTGGGAAGAAAAAGATTTAGATTTTCATATTTAAAAAATTCTACCCACCATCAAATTATGAATATCAACTGATATATATCATCAAAAAGTAGTGTAAACCCATAGCCCACTTGGGTGATCATAATAATTTTTTCTTTTTCTTTTCATTTTATGTATTTATTTTTTAATTAAAATTCCTTGTTTATGAATAAATTAGGATGAACCAATATATCCCCATATATATTTAGAAAACATTGACATGAATGATTATATTACATGAGAATTTTTTATAGGAACATAATATAATAGTTTAGTGGGAGTGATATGAAATAAAAATTCATTCTATGAAACAAATTCATGACAATAACATATAAAAAATAAATTAAATTTTTCACAACCCAAATGAACCATTATTAGATGGATTCTATGAGTTTTAATTCAATAATATATGTTACTCTCACAATTTTAATTATTTTCTTTACTTTAATAGTTAATTTTTAATCCCCACTTTTACCCTTATACTCTAGGGTTGATCTTAGACATATAATTTTCCTAAGATATTAATTATAACAAGTATTAATTTTCACTGTTAACCCGATAAGATGATTCAAATGGTTAAGTAAACGAGTAAGTTTAATAATGAGGGTAAGTTTTTTAAAAATTACATTTTTTGGGAAGGAGTTGAATTATGTAAATGAATGTATTATTATATTGGAAATTTTTAATATTTTAGAAATTTATATACTTTAGTTTGTTTTTTTTTCATTTCCACATTTGATTTTTCCAAACCATATATTAATTTACCTAACAAAAATTAAAAATAATGTATTTATCATTAGTTATATAAGATATTTTATAAGTAACAGGGTAAAGTTTTTTATGGAAATTTCTCATTATCTTATCAAGGTTATGACGGAATAGAATCATTTTTAACATGATATAGAAATTTTTTTTAATTAACCATGCATCCAATGACTCAACATACTTCCAATCCAAAATTTTCTATATTATCGGTGAATTTACATGATAGGAATTGATACATGTTGCATGATTATTATATCCATTACTACCCTAATCAAAAAATATTTCATTATATTTAATATACTATGTATGGGTGTGAGATTATAATGAAATATGGATATATAATTTTTTGAGGTGATTTATAAGATATAAAAATATTTTGGGGGGAGTGGACATGTTTTTTTATACTATATTAATACCCTCTCATGAAAGAAAAATAAAAATATAAACTAAAAAAAATTGATGTTTTTTGTATAAAAAATATCTATTACCAGACTGATTATATTTTTCTCTTGTGTAGTTTGGTGGTGGAAGTGATATTTTTCATAACAATAAAATTTGAATAAATATAAAAAAAATGAATCAAATGAATAATTAAAATAATTAAGATTTGGTTATTCTGTCATTATGTTATTTTCTATTATGATACTACATTTAGAATTGTGAAAAGGGAGACTAAATTTATAAGGTATTTCATTATGCATATTGGTATATTTGATGAAATATTATATTAATCCAAATATCCTTTTTGAGATTTAATTTTAATCATTAATACCTACAAAACTAAAGCCTCAATATCATTTAATCATTAATTAGATTCCATCATGATGAAATTTGATATATATTACTCCTTGATAATGTAGTTAGATAACATTAAACCTTTTATTTAGTGGAATTTAGTTGGTGTTTGAAAATTATTCAACATAATTTTTTTAGTTTGATAGATGATTAAAAATAAATCAATGGGAGGTAAATTTTATTTAGGATTTGTATTAATATTTTCTATAAATATTAAAATTTATTTATGGGGAGCCAAAGTATTTCGTCATCATGAAAGTAAAAATCATTATTTTATTTTTTTTATTCTACACATATTAAATTATAAGTATTATTATTTTCTAGAAATTTTATGATTATTTTCCTTTAAAAAACATTTCAATCGGATACTTAAAAATTGAAATATTGGTTGAGTAATTTTTAATTTAAATTTTGTTTAGCATACATGAGTGTGAATATTAAGGTTATTTGTTTAGGATAATTTATGTAATTATATATTTCATATATTTTGGTATATTAAAAACAATGTTTTCAAACATTAATTTAATATTCATCCTGTAATTTAATTTTGTTGTGATATTCAGAAGGATTCCATAAATATTTTTATAGTTTACATGAAGATTATTATTTGATAATGATGAGACACAAAACATTGTGGTGTGATATGTCATCACCAAAAAGAATATATATATTTTTTAGATTGAATATTTAGTAAGGAAAAATAATAATTGACGGAAAAAAACCAATATAAAAAATTAATTACCTAGATGTAATAGAGAAAAAATAGTGAGATAACATAATTTCATGACTTCAATAATCTTCACAATGTGAATCTAAAAAATTACATGAAATGAAAATAATCCAAAAAAATTTAAAAAATATACATTTTGTGTCATGAACTTTCTATTAAAAATTTGAAATAATTCCAAAATCATAGGATAAGTCATGTATATTACTGAACATAAAACATTTAAATGATGTGAAATTCCTAGATATAGTGAAGAAATACCTGGTTTGATGACCTTAAGTGACTAGTCTGCATTTATGAATTCTTTATGGTCTAGAACCATATGAGACCCATATTTTATTCTAGTGATGGCATATAAAAATATTGGTATCCTATTAAAAATATTCTCATCTACTAGATTCAACATCTGATCGTGAGGATTTGTTGCTACACTCCACAATAGAGATTTTTCTTTTTAGGTAATTTCATTCATATGTATTGGTTTTATTTTTATTTGATTATAAATGTTATCTCAATCATTCGTGAAATTAATTTAAATGCTTTCTTTTCCTATCCACCGATGACTCTTCCAACCTTAACCCCATTCCCCCCCTCTTCTATCATTCAACTGTGATATCTATATAAATCATTAGAGAAAGTGACTAACTAGAGTATTGGCCGATGGTGAGGATTCATAGTATTCATAATTAAGAAAATTTAAATTATTTAATTCTATTAATTTTTTTCGGTTAATTATGATTAAATTTCAAATTTAGAGAATTTTAACCACAACATGAATCTTGAATTCATTTCAATATCTAACCAAAGGATTTAAAAATTTGTTATTACTAAGTGGTTTCATAGGTAGGAAAATATCCCAACAAAGTTATAAATTTGAAATCAAATTATAATGTAAATATATTTTCATATTCAATTTAAAGAAAATAATCATTAAAACTTTGTATCAATCCTTAGAACTAAGATATTTCGTTCCTAATTTATTTTTTTTCATATGAAATCTTGAGTTCTGTAATTTTATATAAAATAATTTATGTATCAAAATCTAAAACAATAAAATAGATTTTATACTGAATAAATAAAATTTTAAAAAATAATTATATTATGTGGAATAGAATTTGTGATTGAACAAACTACGACACTTCACTCATGAGAATACCCTGGTCAACCTCTATGTTATATTGGAAAATAAAACATTCTTTTACATATCATTTGATACGTGTAGAGTCCCGAATCTTGACGTACATAGACATTACATTACTTTTGCGGAATACTTAATACATAACAAAAACAGACACACAAGGACCATAATAATTTAGTGTCTCTGGAAACATGGAATGTAATCTTCTAATCGCGGTGAAAGATCTTCAACATCTCCATTAATGATCTTCCCCTTTTTTTTCTTACCTAAAACCTTTCTTTATATCATGGGGAAAAGAAAACATAAAAAGGGTGAGGTCAAATGCTCACTAAGGGTAAGCATGGATATAATAAAACATACCATATACATTTGAACTTAAAAACATGAACATAATGTTTAAACATAAAAATCCTGAGCAACGACATAAAACTTGGAAGTACATAAGGCATAGATCATAATGGAACATAAATCATGATAAAATAGCATGGGAATAAAACATGTAATTGTGTAATCCATTGAGAACATGTAAATATTTCCATAGTAGCCAAGGCATTGCTGCCAAGACCATCTTAGTGGACAAAGTCCCTTTCTGAATTGAGTTCAATCCTCTTTCCAGTCCTGTAATACTGAACAAGATTAACTTACAGTTCTAGCCATGTCTATCTCATGAGATATAAATCATTAACCAATTCATTGGAGGGATATATAGATCCCACCCATCTCATAATGAAATCATTCTTACTTGTTCCACAACATAAACATAAATCATTCATCAAAAACCAAAGAATAAAATGGGTTTCATAAACATCATCCATTCATAACATAATCCATATAAAACAAATGGATATCATTTCATCATATGAAAATTGAAACCATGTAAATCATAGATACAATATACTTGCAACATAAACATATGTAATAATGTCGTCTTAGATGTAAAATGGTTTTGATAAAACACTTGAAATGAATTCTTAAGGAAAATATCCTTTCATCTTCAAAATCAATTTCTTTTCACAAATGATCATGTAATAATAAAAGAATTTTTTTTTTAAAATAGTCATTAAATATTTCGGGGGAAGATTTATGAAAATAAGGCTTTATAAAACCGTAAAAATCAGTTTGTTCCATATAAGTTAAAAAAACATTCTTCTCATTCTTTTACCTGAAAAGTCAAAAAAGTACCTCGTAACGTAAAAAAAAGAAAGATTCCTTAAATACCATGTAGTAAAATTATAAAATGGGTAAAATGGAATTTAAACATACATGAAAACACTTTTATAAAACATGGGCATTGATGATAGAAATAACCCCAGTAAATACTTACGAATAAGCAATCTCGGATAAAATTGAGATTTGATAAATTATCCCTTACCATAGGTCTGATATGCTTCATATGTATCCAAAAAACCTTTATAATGATTTAAATAATGTCATTTACTTATTACAGAATCATATTAATTTTTATTATATCATATATGGTTCACTTATGACTTTATATTATCTATTCTATTGTAAATTCATGTTAAAGTAGCCTTTTGGATAAAATCATTTCATTTGTCGTTCATGTTTTAACTTGTAATTATTCATTTGATTAATTAGATCATGATTACTTACATCCAGAATGTAAAACATGATTTATATATAATATATATTCAGAATATATATATATATAATAGATCGATAAATGGAAAGAAATACACCGTTCAAGGAGACGGTAGGCCGTACGTATGCATGAACGCTGTTTTCGTTTCCTTATTGAATTGAATGGAATTAAGTAGATAAAATAAATAAATATATATATATACATAAATACAGTAGCATTATTATTTTATATATTTCATTATTACTTATTATATATACTTTATAATAATTCAACAATGGTTAACATGGAGAGTAAATCTCATCGCGTCGTGGTGACGGTAGTCCGTATGTACGCACGAGCGAGGATATCATTACCATGATCGTGGAATTGTATTAAAGTGTATTTATAATATTAAAAAATAAATATCACTTTACAATAATAATATATATTCATTATTTTCACCAATATACCCATCCAAGTATGGTGGTGGTGGAAAATAGATTACACCACGGCGTGGAGACGGTATTCCGTACGTACGCACGCGCGGTGATTTCGTTTTCCATAGGATGGATAGATGGTGAAATATGTTTGTTTCAATATTATAATAACATAAATGTATATTAGTGATAGATATGTTATTACCTCATAATGAAACAACTAAAAAAGAAGAAGTGGAAGAATAAATAATGTTGAAAGAATCGGTAACGGACATTACCTCTTCTTTGAAGCGCCTCTTTGAGACCTCCTCTTAGAGCACTAACATTTGTCATTGAAGAAGATCATGACCTCTAGGATGTTTCTAGGGATGTTTAGAAGATAATATTTCAGGGTTTAGCATAGCTTGAAAGCTCAAAGTGGTGTGAGGAGGAGAGGGAAGAGGTGCCTTTTTATAAGGGAGGAGAGGGGCACCTTTGGAATTCTTAAAAATATTAAATTATAATAAATCTATCCCCACTTAAAAACCTCCAAAAATTACTCATACTAGAATATTAGATTATATAGGTTTGTAATCTCATAAAAAAATCAAATTTAGAAATGTTTTGATCTTATTTTAAACCTTATCATTTTGATTTATCCTGATTTAATCTATTTAAGTTTATTTGTGGTAATAAAATTCTAAATTTTAAATGGTTAAAAATAATCACTTATGTGTTGTTAATTTTCAATAATTGGATAAATTATGAAATTTTCTAATATATAAATTTCAATTTATAATTTTTAAATATTTTTGTGATTTTTAATCAATTTAATAATATGTTATTTTTATAAAATAACAATAGTGTCAATTTTGACAGTATTTATTTATTTGAATTTAAATAAAATCTAAATAGAAGATATATTAGAACTAAAATATTTAATAGATTCCTAAAAGGTCATATGTATCTAGATAATTAGTGGAGAACATTAAATAGTTCATATAATATTTATTTATTATTTTTAAAACCATTTATTTGGTTTATCTCTTAAGAAAATAAATACGACAACATTTTTTTATAATTATTTAATATACTTATTTGTTCCATAAAAATTAAAAATAAAATCTTATAATGAATATAAATCTATTATATTTCACAATAATACTTTTAATCGAATTTATCATCTTAAAATCACAATATTTAAATTGTTATATTTATTAAATTATGAAGGTGACAACCTTGGCATCATTTAAAATAATATAATATAAGTGGAATAATCTCTTTTATAAGGCTCAAAATGGTCAAATATTATACCATTGGATGATTAAGGTTTAAATTTACATGAAAAATAAGTTTTGGTCAGGGTTTTGTGCATTTTAGGGTCACTATTAGTTTAATAAAAACTATATTATTGATTTTTCACTAGATAAACAATTTCTGCATAACTATTGTGTCATAATTAATGAGATTTATTTAATCCCTAAAAATTATAAATAAATTTATATGATGTAGATAATTTTATTAGATTTCTGGAGACTACTCATGTTTGAAGTTTCATGAATTTTATCACTAAATTAAAATTATTATACTTATAAGATTTATGAGAGTGACATGTAGTCACTTTCATTATTTTAATAATAATTAAATTATTCTCGTAGAAAAAAGTCAATTAAATGAATATAATCAAACCCTTATGTGATATGGGTCGACTTTTAGTCATCCAATAGATTTTTGTCATTTGTTAGGGTAATTTTATAATATTATATTTACCCTTAATTACCCGATTTACCTTTAACTATGGTAAATAAAATTTAACATAGTTACTATTCATATTTCCCAAAGATAAAAAGTATCCTATTAACATAATTTGTACAAACTGATTATAAATATGGAATCCATTTTCCGAAATTCATTACAAAAAGTTGCAGAAATTAAATTAAAATTAATCATGTTGTCGAAAGAAAATGAGTTTTTTTAAAACATTGCAAAAGATTGAGTTGATTTAACCTATGAATTCTATGTAAAATCAATGCTAATGACATAAATTATATTAAATGGTAAAAATAAATTATATGTATACTTTAAAACCATTCAATATTATAATTTAACCATATAAATTATTACGATGAAAAAAGTTGTTTTTAATTAATATATAGCGTGTTTTTACTATTCATTAAAATATGAAAGTTATCAGAAAAATATCAAAACTTATCCAATGTAAATTTTTATATCCTGATTCAAAATAAGAATATTATTTTGTAAAATTGAATTTATATACATGTCAAAACCTATATTAAAAGTGGGTCCGCCATCAAAAGGCGGAAAAACTGCATTTTTTTGAAAAATAATTATTTTACCCGAAAAATTTATTTTCTTCTTATACGATGTTCTAGAAAATGTGTAATATTAATAATAATGTTATAAAATTCAAAATTTAGTTAATACTATTCATAACGGCTAGTTCATAATAATATTATAATAATATATCGTTGTTTAGTAAAACCCGGTATTGCATACAACACACGCTATCGAGGAAGGTCGCGATTGCATGTAATGCAAGCCAAGTTAGGGTTCCATGTAGGGCACAACTCCATTGTTTTTTCATATAACAAAATCCAACCATATTTCATTAATACATTGAATATATATATATATACTCAATGTTGCGTAGAATAACTACCATCAAACAAACTTATAATTTTGTGTAACACGATCCAAGACTAGTGTTGCATATACTGCAAGCTAATACGGTGTTGCGTATAACGCAAGATAATCTTGGTGTATCATACAACACAATACATCAAATAAATTAAAAATAATATTTCTCATAAAATCTCGGGGTGTTACATTCTACCCCCATTAAAATGAATTTCTCCCTCGAAATTCGTCGGGGTTATAAATGGTTGACTACTTGAAAGTTTCTTTAATAGAAACACACATACTAAAACTTAATTTTAAAAAGTGATGTATGAAAAATAACAGTTACCCAAATTAAATCATTACTGGGTTTCCTCGTGGGAGAACATAAGTGAAAATATGGATATGTAAGAGAAATATAAACATCATGTTTTTGATGGAGAGTGGTAGAGGACATGGCTATGAAAAAGCCAACAATCACAAAGACATAGATTTGTGATGATCTAAAGTACCATCTGATTAATCGGATATAAGGGAACTAGGACAACATTTTTGGTTTTCAAGATCATTTCCCTAATGTTTATGAAATTGGAATTAGAATAAATACTTTCATGATTTTGGTACAGTCTCAATGTTGGTCGTTATTTGGACAATTTACACTTCATCTCTTAAAGAAATGAAGTTGAATTTGTCATTCATGAAGTGTTAGCAGATCATGTGATAGAATGATGGGTAATTCCATCTATCTCAAACAAAAGGTTATAAAATTTATCAAAAATACATAAGTCCGTCTATAGTGAGATTAATAATATATGGTTCCTAAAATGGACTTATACTTCATATATCATACTACTTAATATAAAAAAAATAGTTTTTACTAAACATGGACTTCCTATAGGCTAGTGGTAGGCGATAAAGGCCAGTCGCACTTTGGTTGTGGGTTTGATTCCCAAATCCTTGTCCGATGCGATAGGTTGTCTCCCATCCTACAGGTTGACCTTTTTCTAGAACTACATTACTATAACATCCCATCAATACTATCGAAAAAACTACCATCCTTAAACAATAATAACTTATGTCCAACATAATCCATTCCAATATTTATGCATATCCATAATACTACAGTCCACACTCATATTATAGTGAAAATAATTACCAGAGATTTCATATAAAAATCATGTTAATACCATCGTTGATCCCCATATATCATAAGATATGTCTTGTTGGTCACATTCGAAACATTCGAAGGCATTAATCATGTATTCTCTTTAAAAATGAATAACCATTGAATCTTATATAAAACCTGAATGCAGTTAAAAGTTAACACCTTCCATATACTAAAATACTCAAAATTCTATATACTCAATCCATGATATCACTTAGTCCTTATATCAATCATTAGCTCATGAATACTGTCAAACATTTCATTTTCTCCATATCCCTTCAGTATGCGCATATCATCTGCTTTCCAAAATATTTGAATCACTTTTCATGGTTAACGGTACCATAAAATTTTTGAAAACCGCAAAAATATTCTAATACACCATAAAATTACCTCAATAACATTATTCTAGAATACCAATACATAAACACTTCAATCCATCCTCTTTAATGATTTTCCTGGAATAAGTCCTTCCTTGATTTAGAAGTAACTTTTTAGGTCAGGGCATTGAGTTGGGTAATGCCCATGTTATCCACAAATAAGACATTGAACTCCAAAATAGTCTGTCACACTATGACCCTTTTCTTCACAAAGATAACATATGTACCTCCATTTGAGGTATTCCTCAAGGTTCTTCTTCCCTTCTTTAGAAATCTCAATCTTCCTTTCTTTATGCTCTTCAACATGCGAACATGCATAAAAGTCTATCTTCCTCTTATTTGATGAATTAGGTATACCACTAAATTTCACCTTGTTAATCATATATCGTGATAACTGATTCGGCATAATCACAATCTCATTCTCTCTAGGCATTATGAAATTTTGTTTCTCATAGTCACCAATTTTTCAATTGGATTCATTATTAACCGAATTCCTTCTGGTTCCCTCCATTGACTAAAACACAAAAAGAATTCTGTGAGAGGAAAAATCATACAAGGAAAATAACATAATCAAGGGGGAGTACATTAGACATCTAACATCTTAGGATTAATTCTAATATCTTTACCGTAATTATTGGACTATAACCTATACCTATACTTAACCTTAAGGACATCCCTAGACATACCTTAGAAATATCTCTAGGGATCTCACTAAAGCTCTAGCATCCTAGTTTCTAAAGGTTGACTAATCCTTTCCTCTGATACCAACTGTAGAGTCCCAAATCATGACGTACATGGACATTACATTACTTTTGCGGAATACGTAATACATAACAAAAATAGACACACAAGGACCATAATAGTTTAGTGTCTTTGGAAACATGGAACGTAATCTTCTAATCATGGTGAAAGATCTTCAACATCTCCATTAATGATCTTCCCCTTTTTGTTTTCTTACCTAAAACCTTTCTTTAAATCCTGGGGAAAAAAACATATAAAGGGTGAGCTAAAATGTTCAATAAGGATAAGCATGGGTAAAATAAAACATACCATATACATTTGAACTTAAAAACATGAACATAATTTGTAAACATCAAAATCATGAGAAACGACATAAAACATGGATGTACATAAGGAATAGATCATAATGGAACATAAATCATGATAAAATAGCATGGGAATAAAACATGTAATTGTGGAATCCATTAAGCACATGTAATGACTTCCATAGTAGCCAGGGCATTGCTGCCTTGACCATCTTGGGGGACAAAGTCCCTTTCTGAATCGAGTTCACTCCTCGTTCCAGCCCTATAATACTGAACCAGATTAACTTACCATTCCAGCCATGTCTATCTCATGAGATATAAATCATTACCATTTTCATTGGAGGTAGATATAGGTTCCACCCATCACATAATGAAATCATTCTAACTTGTGCTTCAAAATAAACATACATCATTAATAATAACCCAATGTATAAAATGGGTTTCATAAACACAATCCCATCATCACGCAATCCATATAAAATAAATGGATATCATTTCATAACTAGGAAAGTGAAACCATGTTAATCATAGAGACATGATACTTGAACCATACACATATGAAATAATGTCATCTTAGATGTAAAATGATTATCATAAAACACTTTAAATTAATTCTTGAGGAAAATATCCTTTCTTCTTCAAAATCAAATTCTTTTCACAAAACGTCATATAATTTTAAAAGAAAAATATTTTGTTGAAAATAGTCATGAAATATTTTGGAGGAAGCTTCATTAAAATAAGGCTTTATGAAACCATAAAAATCTGTTCGTTTCGTATAAGTTAAAAAACATTCTTCTCATACTATTGCCGGAAAGTCAAAAAAAAACCTTGTAACGTAAAAAAAAGAAAGATTCCATACATACCATGTAGTAAAAATCTAAAATAGGTAAAAGGGACTTTAAACATACATGAAAACACTTTTATAAAACATGGACATGGATGATTGAAATAACCCCAGTAAATACTTACGAATAAGCAATCTCGGATAAAAATGAGATTTGAAAAATTATCCCTTACCATAGGTCTCATATGCTTCATACGTATCAAATCCTCCTATATAATGAATTAAATAATGTCATTGACTTATTAAAGAATCATATTCATTGTTATGATATCATATATGGTTCATTTATGACTTTATATTACCCGTTCTTTTGTAAATTCATATTAAAGTAGCGTTTTGGGTAAAATCATCTCATTTGTCGTTCGTGTTTTAACTTGTAATTATTCATATGATTACATAGATCATTATTACTTACATCCAGAATGTAAAACATTATTTATATATAATATATATTCAGAATATACATATATATAATAGATCGATAAATGGAAAGAAATACACCGTTCATAGAGACGGTAGGCCGTACGTACGCATGAATATTATTTTCATTTCCTTATTGAATTGAATGGAATTATGTTGATGACATAAATATATATATATACATAAATACAGTAGCATTATTATTTTATATATTTCCTGATTACTTATTATATATACTTTATAATCATTCTTGAATGGTTAACATGGAGAGTGAATCTCATCGGGTCGTGGAGACGGTAGTCCGTCTGTACGCACAAGCGATGATATCATTCCCAAGATCGTGGAATTGTATTAAAGTGTATGAATAATATTACAGAATCAATATCACTTTACAATAATCAAATATATTCATTACTTTCACCATTATACCCATCCAAGTAAGGTGGTGGTGGAAAATAGATTACACCACGATGTGGAGACGGTATTCCGTACGTATGCACGCGCAGTGATTTCATTTTTCGTAGGATGGATAGATGTTGAAATATGGTTGTTTCATACATATAATAACATATAATTATATGAGTGATACTGATGTTATTACCTCATAATGAAACAATTAAAAAAGAAGAAGTGGAAAAAGAAATAAAGTTGAAAGAATCGGTAATAGACATTACCTCTTCATTGAAGCGCCTTTTTGAGACCTCCGCTTAGGGCACTAAAATTGGTCTTTGAAGAAGATCGGGAGCTCTAGGATGTTTCGAGGGAAGTAGATACGAGAATTTTTCAGGGTTTGGTCGAGCTTGAAAGCTCAAAGTGGTGTGAGGAGGAGAGGGAGGTGGTGCCCTTTTATAAGGGAGGAGAGTGGCACCATTTGAATTATTAAAAATATTAATTTATAATAAATCTAACCCCACTTAAAAACCTCGACAAATGACTCATAATAGAATTTTAGATGATATAGGGTTGTAAAACCATAATCCAATCAAATTTAGACATGTTTTGAGCTTATTTTAAACCTTATCATTTTGATTTATGCTTATTTAATCTATTTATGTTTATTTGTGGTAATAAAATTCTAAATTTTAAATGGTTATAAATAATTACTCATGTGTTGTTAATTTTCCATAATTGGATACGTTATGACATTATAGACTATATAAATTTAAATTTATTATTTTTAAATACTTTTGTGATTTTTACACAACTTAATAATATATTATTTTTATAAAATAACAACAATGTCAATTTTGACACTATTCATTTATTTGAATTTAAATAAAATATAAACAGAGGATATATTCGAAATAAAATAATTAACAGATTCATAAAAGTTCATATGAATCTAGAAAATTAGTGGATCACATTAAATAGTTCCTATAATGTTTATTTTATTATTTTTAAACCTATTTATTTGGTTTATCTCTTAATAAAATAAATACTACAACATTTTTCTATAATAATTTAATATACTTATTTGTTGCATAAAAATTATAAATAAAATCCTATAATGAAGATAAATCTTTTATAATATACAATAATAATTTTACTAGAATTTATCATCTTAAAATCATAATATTTAAATTGTTATATTTATTAAATTATGAAGGTGAAAACCTTGGCATCATTTAAAATAAAAAAATATAAGTGTCATAATCTCTTTTATAATGCTCCAAATGGTCAAATATTAGACCATTGGATGATTAGGATTTACATATACATGACCAATAAGTTTTGGTCAGGGTTTTGTGCATTTTATGGTCACTATTAGTTTAATAAAAATTATATTCTTGATTTTTCACTAGATAAACAATTATTGCATCACTATTGTGTCATAATTAATGATAATTATTTAATCCCTAAAAATTATAAATAAATTCATATGATGTAGATAATTTAAATATAGTTCTGGAGACTACTCATGTTTTATTTTTCATTAATATTATCACTAAATTAAAATTATTATACTTATAAGATTTAAGAGAGTGACATGTTGTCACTTTCTTTGGTTTTAATAATAATTAAATTATTTCCATTGACAAAACTCCATTAAATGAATTTAATCCGACCCTTAGGTTATATGGGTATAATTTTAGTAATCCAATAGAATTTTGGAATGTGTTAGGTAATTTTATAATATTATATATTACCCTTAATTACCTGATTTACCTTTAACTATGGTAAATAAAATTTACTATAGTTCTTATTCATAATTCCCAAAAATTAAAAGTAGCCTATTAACATAATATGGACCCACTGATTCCAAATATGGAATCCATTTTTCGAAATTAAATACAAAAAATTTTCAGAAATTAAATTAAAATCAATCCCATTGTCGAAAGAAAACGGTTTTTTGTTTAAAACAATGCAAAAGATTGAATTGATTTAACCTATGAATTCAAGGTAAAATCAATTCTAATGACATAAATTATATTAAATGGTAAAAATATATTATATTTATACTTTAAAATAATTCATTATTATAATTTAACCATATAAATTATTATGATGAAAAAAGATGTTTTTAATTAAAATATATCGTGTTTTTAATATTCATTAAAATATAAAAGTTATCAAAAAAATATAAAAACATTATCCAATATAAATTTTTATATCCTGATTACAAATATGAAGTTTATTTTGTAAAATTTAATTTATAAACATGTCAAAAACTAGATTTAAAGTGGGTACGCCATCAAAAGGTTGCAAAACTGCATTTTTTGGAAAATAGTTATTTTACCCGAAAAAATTATTTTGTTCTTATACCATGTTCTATAAAATGTGTAAGATGAATAATAATTTTACAAAATTCAAAATTTAGTTAATACTATTCATAACGGCTAGTTCATAATGCATACAACACACGCTATCGAGGAAGGTCACGATTGCGTGTAATGCAAGCCACGTCAGGGTTGCATGATGTGAACTATGCCTTTGTTGTTTCATATAACAAAATCCAACCGCATTTCATTAATACATTGAATATATATATATACTCAATGTTTCATAGAATAACTACCATCAAACAAACTTAAAATTGTGTGTAACACGATCCAAGATTAGTGTTGTATATACTGTAAGCTAGTACGGTGTTTCCTAGAACGCAAGATAATCTTGGGGTATCATACAACAAAATATATCAAATAAATTAAAAAGAATATTTCTCATAAAATCTCGGGGTGTTACAATACGAATGTGTAACAACCTGGGTAATTATTAAGTAATTTATTTTCTTTCTATAATTAAATAGTCATATTATTTTTAAATATATAACTAACTAAGTGGTATTTTTAGAAACTAAATATATTATATCGATGGAATATTATATTGAACATTAGAATAGTAAATTGAAAATTATGAATAGTAATTTGAAAAATAGAATAGTAACCTCATCTATGGGAGTATAAATAATATTTAAATATCTTATAAGGGTAATAATGATATATTTATATCATGGAATTCTTAAATCGGTGTTTTAGAAATGATACATTAAATATTAGTATTTTTTAAAATCAATAATATTTTATTAAAATTTTATAATTAATATAATGGTTTAAAACAAAATATATTAATATTCAAAATTTTGATAAATTATAATTTTTATTATATTGTTATTATAAGATATTTTTTTAGAATTTGATTAATTTTTCAAGGTGTTATAAAATCATTTATCATTTTAAAACTTATTTTTTTAGAATAAATTATGAATTAAATTAAAATTAAAATTTATCATATTTAGAAAATTATTTACAATAAATAAAATTCTTTTATGATTTTTACAAATCAATAGATGTTTATGGTTATTTCTTTGGGTTTTTTCTAAAATAGTTGAATTTTTGTTGTTAGTGAAATAAGGTAATTTATGATATAAGAAAAATGCATGATTTATTGAGTGATTGATGATATAAGGCTAATTTAATACCAAAATATAGCACTATCATTCATTATTTTAATATATTTTAATATAATTCTCAATATATTCATAGTCTTGATCAAAATTAACAAACTAATGAATATAATAATTAGAAAACACCCCCTCCACCACAATAAATACCACCCTCACCACCTTTTATCCTCACAATCCAAATCCTTATAACATGACCAATTTCTCCCTAATTACATTCTAAAACCACATTCCAACAAGAAGGACCCACTGGTCTTACTAAAAGTCCCAAACCATGGGCATGATGGAAGTTCTCAAGGAGGATAATTCAAGAGGTAAAAATCATCTTTCATTTTATTTTATTTCATTTCCAATTATTTTCCTTTTATTTTACTCAATAAGTTTCTCTTTATCCCTAAGGAATGGAAAACAGAGTATATTATATATAATTTAATTTCATCATGTTTATGAAAAAATCCATTATACTTATTCTCCTATCCATTTTGTTATAAAAATAAAAACTTCATCTCTATTTTGTCAATTTACCAACATCGTGGATAATGAATTTTCAATTTATGTTACCTATTTCAAGGATGGTTATATAACCATTATTATGGTTAAATAATATTTTATTATAAATATTATATGTTATATTATGTTATGGAACCACTTTTTATTCAAAATATTTATTATAAAAACAATAGTGGGTTGTAATGATCAAAATTCACCAAATAAAACTAAATTTCATCAATAATGTGTTATCTAACAAGTCCTCCACATAACATATATCAAAAATGATATCTAATACCATTTTATATCTATTATGTTCATTAAAAACATGTAATTTTAATTCTGAAGATTTTACCCCTTCCAAAATGAAAATCAATAATAAACCAACCATAGAAACACGAAATAAATGCACCGAAACAGTTAAAATAAAAAGATATTATTAATAAATGGGTGGAAACATGTTATCAGAATATCATAGAAATAATTATAAATTTGAATATGGTTCATTAATATATCAATAAAAATAGTTAAACTATTTGAAATTATTTTTGAACGTGGTTGATGTTAAATGAACCTGAGGTAACGAAAGTCTAAACACGATTTCCATTCATTGGGTTAACATTACACTGTATAAATTAAGTTTTTCTAATATTATATTTTAAACTAATTTTTATTATAATAATTTTTAATATTCGGATTTTTAGTGTATACACATATTCTATTCTCTTTATCAATTCATTCTTCTAATATATGATATTTGTAAGGGACCATTCTTTATAAATATTATTTTGATTTCTTTTATTAAAGGGAATGATTTATATGATGTAGGTATTATTGATTTATAATAATTTTATTGATATTTTTAATATTTAATGATTAATTGTGGGACATATATCTCCCTATAATTCATTTGGTAATTTTATTGTGGAGGTTTATTGAATGGTTACTCCAAGTGTAACTCTGATGGTTACATTTTAAGGTAGTTGTGAGGGTAACATTGTATGGTAGGAATGAGAGTTACATTGTAAGGTATCCATGAGGACTAAATTCAGATGTTACTCATGATGGTTACAATATTTTGTTATTATTTCATCATGTTACCTTTATAGTATTTTTGTGATGTTTTATGGAAATCTAATATTTTCGAAAAGTAACTATACAGTACATAATTGGTGAGTAGTTTGTCTTTTTGAAAATGATTTCATATGTTTATAAGTATTAATGTTATAATTGTTTCTATAATTTTTTATACATTAATATAATTATTTTTCTCATCACTTGTTTTAATCTTTTTTCCATAGGTTTTATGGAATATGTATGAAAAAGAAGAGAATCCATGATGAATGTTGTGAAGTCTTCTTAGGAAAAAATTTCATGTTTTTAAAAAACTATTGTATTATGGATAAATGATTTTATTTTAATAGTATAAATTTTTTTCATATGGGTATATACATATGGATTATATCATAATTCTATATAAATATAAACAAGATTGATCTTTGTAAATGTAAAGAAGTGAATTCCTATGTAATTTACTAGATTACGTAAGGTTTATGGTCAGGTCATTACAATGTATGTTAGAAATTATAATATAACTAAAGGAAATTTAAATTAGTGTTTATTTTATTATAGATTCAAATGATTTTTTTTCTAAATATATTGGGGTAATAAAGATCATTTTTTTTGTTTTTGGGATTGTTTGGGATGCATCAGTGATAAAAATGGAAATAATTGAATAATAGTATTAAATTACATGCTACTAGAAATTTGATTCCTTGTATTTGTTTCAATTTTTGGTACGTGGATATTTTCCCTAGGTAATTTAGGTGGTGGATGTTTAGATTGAGGAAACATTTGATCTTTTGAGGGTTTATCAAACCATGTACGATGAGATGTAGAAGAGGATATTTCATGATTCACTTCATCTATTTCTGGGAAAGAGCTTGGTATTTTCCATAATCTTGATAGGTTTCAATTGATAGGGGATATATTGAATTTATTTTTTGAGATTCATTAAAATAATATTGTTGGACTAAATATGAAGTCACATTGATGTAGGGTTTAGTGGGATAATTGTCTATTTTATACCTTATTAGGGTGATGGAATTGTTTTTTTCTTGGGAAAACATATAGAATGAGTTTTATATCATGTTATATACATTATTGGTTAAGGAAAAAATAATACATGAGATACTCCACATTCATAATTGGGTGTCATCATGATAGAGAATGTGATTAAATCTAACGATCTATATAAATTCTCTCCACTTCACTATCAATTGAAGTGTTTCTATCATGATGTCTTGAAGATGCATTGTGTCTACTGATAAGATATTACTTCATCACATTTAATATTCTTATGTAGTTTTTAGAATAAAATAAAGATAAATTGGTCAATATAATGCACTCACTGGGTTGATTACCCCTAGATGGAAGATAGTAAAGCAACTCAATGAATACTGCTTTATGGATAGTATCATGGACAATAGGTTCTAATCTGAACTGATCTGAACATAGTAGTCAACACTATTTAACTAGTGTTGGTGGTTAACATGTTTATATAGATGGATTTTAGTTTTTTTCTATGATGTATTTTATACTTATCAGTAATTGTTCCAAAATGCACAGACCTATTGATTTTGATTGCATGGTCAGACCCCAATCCTTCCATAGTAAGAAAAACGATCATCATCCTTTTATCAATAACTGATTCGAGATAGATATGGTTTGGTTCATACACATGAATGAATTCATCGTCATGAACTAATTTATTACATTGGAAAAAGTTCCAATGGATTAAATCACTAATGATAGATATGATAAGTTGTCTTCAAGAACTATATACAATAATGATTTAAAAATCACATTGGAAATATAAAAATATAAACATATGAATCCTTCATCTATCCTTTGTATTTTCCATAATACACTTATTCATATCCTATGTAAAGGAGAACCAATTATGGTAGACACCAGATACACATTAAGCATTATATAAAATGGAATAAATCATGAGTAGTTAAGTAACGATCAATATAGAATGATAAATAACTAAAAATAATATTTAATTAATTAAATGACCATTAAATTCATCCATTTATAATATAAATTTATTAATATCATGGATAATAAATACTTAATTACTATTAATGGAAATTCATAAAATTGGACATCATGGTTTTAGAATACATAATATCTTTCCATCAATATCTATTCCCTATATAGTTTAATTGATTTGTATGAAAAAAACATTTTAATAAGGATTTATAATTCAGTCTTATATTGTAATATGTACATTCATCATGGTTTTGTCAATAATAACGTCCCACCAATCACTTTTTGTCCAATTAATTTCTCATATAATGAATTATCAATTTAATTCTTAAACAATATTTTTTATTATCAAATACATCTATTGAGTAATTAATTTAAAATATCTACACTTCCCAAGTCATTGTATTGTGATCATGGATATAATAACCCAAGAAAATTTTTCATTTTATAAAAAACATAAATATAAATTATATATATGTTAAAAATCAACTTTGAGTAATTTGTATGAAAAATGAATCACGAAGATTCATAAATATGGTAGGTTGAACATAATCTGGATGGGAGTTATAATATTTTAGAAGGTGTAGGGTAAGGAATTATATTTTCTTTTAAAAATCCTGATTTATAATTTTGTCATGAAAATAATATTTATTCACTAAATCCATCACTATTATTTTTTATATGAGTTTGAAATCAATAAATAAATTACATTTTTTCCAAGGCGGTAGACCAATGTACACATGGGTGATGGGTTTTTATCAAATTTTATTAAGAAATAAATGAATAAAAATAAATATTTAAACATAAAAATTTATCATTTTTTAGTATAAACAAGTGATAATTTATCATAATGTATATAGAAAAATTTATGGTGACCAAAGATGGACAATAAAAATGATCATGATGAAGATGATTACATCATCATTCAAAGAGCTCCATTAGATATCATCTTAGGTCCATAGCGTTAGTATTTTTTGAATACCATCACATCAAGAGATTTTTTGAGGATATTAAAAAATTTGATATATTTTCTTCAGGATATGTTTCCTTATGTTTTATATATAAGTAGAAGAGGTGGTGTCTGTTATAGTGAATAAAATGGCACAAATGGAATTAGTAAAAATATATATCTTTAATAAATTCATTTTCATAAAAAAATAGACCAATGAAAACATAATTTATAATAATTATTAGGATATAGTTTACAACTTATTGACCAAAAATTTATTCATAGTTTTCTGTCATATATTAATAATTATATTTTGTTTTAACACCATTATTAAAAAAATTTAACCCTAACCAATGTTAAAACTTTTCAATTTTTAAATTCTTTAATTTGACAAATAAGATTATCTTTGCATAAATGGATAATAGATGAAAATTTAGACTATAATATACATTTTAAATCTCCATTCATTTTTTATTTTTAAATAATTGAATAAAATAGTATATTTCTTAAAAAATGGTTCATGTTATTTTTAACTCTATTAATTTAAATTGAATTTAAAGACATAAAGAAAAATATTTAATTAATTTATAATTCATTATAATATCATTAATATAATTTTCAGAACTATAACATTATTTTGGAACCATAATTAATCTAAATTATAGTAGTTTTATATTTGAAAACATATATACATTGATTTTCCCCTGCATTCCAATGCATCGTGTCAAAGATGTATAAGTATTTAAAGAAATTTTATGTTTCATGCAAATTATAAATAAGAAACCATCGTATAATAGATTCATTATTCAAAATACCACCTATTACATTCATTCATTATTTTTTATCTATCACTATATGAACATATAAAATAAATTTAATGTAAAGGGAGTGACATCATGTATTTTTCATCACTATAATTAATAAAATTTTCATTATAAAATTAAAATGGAACCAAAATGACATATATTTGAATTTAGTTACCAAATAGTATAATTAATCTCAAGTCATGAAATAATGGTAACTTTTTGATATATTTTCTATTACTTATGATGTTATTTTTATCCTTAATTATTACATTTACACTTTACCGATGTCATAAATTTTACCATGGATAATATTCAAAATGACTAAAAATAAAAGTGGACCATTTTAAAAAATTTGAAGCCTATAATTACACAAGATTAATTATTTTTATCGAAAAAATCTAATAGTACTCATAAATTAATTGAAAAATAATCTTATATGTTGCAATGAAAAACAATTATCCGAAAATAATGTATTTTATGCCTAAATAGTGTTTAATATCGATATTATGTAAAAAAATTATCCAAATATAATTAAATATAATATTTTAAATATATTCAACCTAATATAACCTTATAACTAACTCCAAAATATAGTGGTACATTTAAATTAAGTTACATAATGAAATGAAATAGAAATTATAAAAAATTCATTTTCTATCTATTCAATGTAAAATAAATATTTTTGGAAGTATAAAATTAATAATAATATAGTAATTTGGTAATGAATAATTAAAATATAGAATATATTTTTTAACATATATTATTTTAATATATTTTCAGGTTTTTTTCAATCTAGTGTTTCATGTAAATAATATAATGAATGAAATTAGAATATATAAAAATAAATATATCATCATAAATTTAGGTGTTAGATTCAACCCCATTAAATAATTTATATACTAAAATAAAATAGCTCTAATAGAAAAGGAAGGAGGATACTTGTAACTAATAATATCCTTACATACACACATATCTAGAAAAAAAATATTGTCCGAACACAAAATATTGACCAGATAAATGGTATGGTTTTGTAGATAATTGTATCTACTATCTAAAATCCACATCATTTGTTCCTTATAATACAGTTATTTCTCTTGGGGCATGTCATATTATTTTAAAACATATACATGATCAATTTTATACTTCTTTAGGATAAATACATGGATCATATCATGAATTGATATATATTTGGTGGAGAATATATGCCATAAGATACCATCCCGATATAATAAATTACTTTGAAGGGACCAATAAATATTAGGTTAAGCATTCCATTCATTAAAAATAAAATTACCATTATCTAAGGAAATATCCAATGGAATAAGTTTCCATTAAATTAAAACATTACATCTCATTTAATATTCATTGTATATATATATTTTTACATTGAGTAGCCCTTTTCTTCTACATAATGAATTTTAACATATCATTCATTCCTTAACTATATTAGGCCCTGATTGCTCTATTTCCCATACTAATGACCAAAAAATTAGATTAATTCACATCCATGAATCAAGGTCATCATAATGAGAGACCTGAATGATAAAATAAATTCTATTTTTAATAAATATTATACTAATGGATGTTTTTTATCCCAAACACCATTTAAATACGTTGATAAATATTTTAACATGTCTTATATGTGTTATATGGTCCTATATAGATGACCATATATGTTTGGATAATATGTAGTATAAAAATATACTCTATAATGAGATGAAACTGACGTTTTCTCTATAACATTATGGTAAATTACATATCCCGATTTTATTTTATTGAGAGTGATAAAACATGAAATATCATTGAATCCAGAATGTATGACCATGTAAGTTGTTAAGGGGAAAAACATCTATAATCGAAATAAACTGTAATAAATTTCTGAGCAAATTAAATATAACCAAAATTATATTATTCCATTTTCTTATTTTTTGATTCAAATAATTAAATATATGATAATGTTTTCCCATTTATATTCTAGTATAGGTAAATTTTATAACATAAAATTAGATTTAATTCTCATAGCTTTAACATTTTAACACACCATGCAATGGGATACATACTCTGCAATAAACACTTCTTTTCTATCCCACAAAAATGATCATTAATACATCAATAAATATTCCTAATTATAGGACGATTATATAATGATGAATTATCAGATTCATCCTGTAGACCCTTCTTCATTTCAATTATTAATGAAACACACACTTGGTTTATGAACCATATCAATTCAGCATTATCATGATTAGACCTAGAAATATTCCTCTCCTTCTTTTACAGTTTCATATCTAACATCAATTCCTTCTTTATACCCCCATGGGTTTATAGTTGAATGGTCATCTGAGAAGGATATTACATGTCCCCTTTCATAATGATTTCAAGATCCAGCTTCTGAATATTCCAAAATATTATATTTATTTCAATATTTGTAATGCAAAAAATTGTATTGTCTTACATAAAAAACGAATTAGCCACATTAACCTCCTTTAATGGGTGAAAATGTAATAAAAATTAATTTTAAATGATCAACACAAAAAATATTATTTGGAGTTTATTCAACACTCCCTATGTAAATATATACATAATTATTTTTTTATCGCTGTACATATCATGCCATTTACAAATAATATAATTAGTTTATATAATAAATAAAATGATGTTCATTACTATCGCCAAATGCATAGTCTAGTATGTTTTATCACGAATATTAAATTGGTGAAAGGTATTAGCTATGAATATTTCATTATATATAATTATTCATCATATTTCAATAATTGATGCATCACTATATATCATGGAACATTATCCACTACATGGTTTAGTATTAAAAAAACCAACCATCTCATAAATTATTTTAAATTTCAATTTAATTTATCATAACACAGGGAATTGGAACCTATTGTAGTGAACATGGTGATTATATTATATAATCATGAAAAATTTATCACAATTAATCGGTAGTACAAATCTATCCCAAGAAAACAATGGATCTTAATGATGGTTATTTTATTGTTCTTTATCTTAATAACATTAATTGTTTAAGGATCAACTAATATAACATCATATGAAATTATTTTACCTAATAATAATTCATTTTTATCCTAAAATCACACTTGGTAATTTTTTCCTATTTATTCTCTTTCCTCGTGGTCATTAGCACAATCATAAAATGTTAATAATCCACATTTTAGTAACTAATTATTTAAGGATCACCTCTATAAATACCACATAATATAATCATGGTAATATTGAAATATAATATTCATTTAATACAGAAACATAAAAGGATAATTTTAATGTCAAAATGATAATACTATAAATTCATAAGGACCACAGGTTAGATTGAAATCATGGTTATATCCTCTTTCTTGATCGTTATCTATTGATATACATATCATGGATAAATATTATAAAAATTATAAATCATCACAGTTAATTTAATATATCATTATTAAGGGGTATTGGATAATTATTCATAATAGTGATTTGTTAATATCTGGATAATCATTGAAAATATTCCTTGACTCGTAAATCTTATTATAAAAAATCATAGGTGGACAAAAAAGAGAACAAATAGGCTAATTGAATTTATTTTCTATTTTATCCTATATATTATTTATTAATTTCCTGAAATCAATTAACTATATTCAATATGGAGTCTCAGAAATAGGTCTAGCACTAGGACTGTGTTCATTTTAATACTAAAATTTAAAATTTATGGGAAGACTGGGAATCTCTTATGGAAATGAATAAAAAAAACTCCTATTTAATTAGAATATCAATAATTTTGTGTTTATAAAAAACCATCTAAGATAAATTTCTCTCATTAATATGTAATAAAACACTATTAATATAATTTATATCAATTTTTAGTTTAGGTTCATCCTCATATTGATATATTATTACATTTTTATTTTCAATATATATTGTAACATCAATTCCTAAAAAGTTGATATGTGTTCAATAATAAGAAAGAAAATTCATGGCCAAAATTACATAAAATAAAACTAGAGGAATAACAACAATATGTAAATGATGAAAACCGTACATCCATTAATTGGGGATGAGATCTATACATGAGTTATAATCATCTTAGAATTGATATTTTTAACTACTATCTCAACATCTAATAATTGATGTTATGATGTGATAGCCATAGAAAATTCATCAGATATAGAAGATTTCGATGAACATGATGAAAAAAAAATACACATAAAGAGTGGATTCTATGTTTATATTTTACCACATACCTTTTAGATTTTACTATGGATTTAAAAATTCCATGTGCTTCACCTTCTACAAGTATAATATTTTGTGGTATGTCCCCTTGATGTTTGGGGAAATTATTTGAATAAATATTCATATCATTAAATTGGAGGAACAAGACAATTATGGTTTCTTTATTATTTTTATATTTATTTGGTAAATGGCTCTTATATCAATAATTTTATCAAAATTCCATTGAATTATATTTTTTCTAGATTTCTAATTCCCTGATTTTTTAATATTGTTAATTCCAGTAGTCCCATATTCATCACTTTTAAAGTTCTTTTATATTAGTTCATAGTTGACCTCTTCTTATAATGATTTACAATGAGAATGTAGGATATAGAAAATTCACTCACATTATTAAGGAAACATGAAACTATATCATCATATTATGAAAATATTTAACAAACTAGTTACATTCTAAGAATTAAAATAATAACATCAATAAAATGGTTTATCATTCATTCTATTATATTTATATAGTCATAAAATTGCCATGATAAAATTATAAAGTTCGTATCATACTCTACTACAACCACTAATTCATTATTTATTGTATTAGGGATCTTCTTTTTTAAAACATGTTTTTATTATCATGTGAATTATATCTCAAATTATATACCCTTAAATGATTCACATTCCATTCATTATATTTATTCATACTTTTTTACTATTCTAGATTACTTAAACCCATCGATTGAAATAACATTTCAAATAATTCCCATCCAGAATAACCATTTCTTAATCATTCCATACAAAGGAAAAGAATATATTTTCATTGGACCTGATCAATTTCACAACCACTGTTGTATTTGTGGTTTTATTAAATGATAAAGACTTATATCAGATTAAGTAAAAAAGTATAGGTGAATTATAATATGGAACAATAGATAACTATATGTGGGAAGTTTTATTTATCATAACATAAGTAAACAAACCATATATAGTCATGATCTATATAAATTAAAAACTAGTTATAATGGTCTTCTCAGTAGGTAAATCATGATATTAACTACACGTATTGATTTCTTTTTCTCAATTTATATACATCATTAAATAGTGGAACTCACTACATCAACTCAGAATCCCCCTGAATATTGAGATATAAAATAAAATAAATTTTAATTATAATATTTCCCAAAAAATATATGGGATTATCATAATTCTCATGTTAGCTATGATCATTAAAATTTTAATTCCCATGGTTCCTACTAAGCTTCATATGATACCAGCTCTAACAACCCCAAATCAAGTAATCTAGATTTTGTATCTAATTTATTAGTTGTTCATAAGATATAATTGATCACATCATAATTGATCAATTAGTTCAGTAGTCTAAAATAATAATATACATATATGATTCTCATATATCATTATAAATATGAAAACTCTAACCATAATAAAATTACCTTTTTAATACTATTCACAATACATTTCATCAAAACCATTGGAAGGGAATAAAAACAATCGATGATCACAATTTCACTTTTAATGCTATGTACAATAGTAAATATCACAAGTAAATAAGGAATAATATATATTTCACAGTATATAATTTAATACACATTCCACATAATAATTATAAGGAGCATAATATTCACCCAAGGATAATATCAATTATATATTCTCTTTCATAATAATAACTGATATCAAAATAATAGAAATGATTACTGATCAAAATCATGATTTCATACAATATTATATAATACCATAAAAGGATTCTATTAATATTGTTTCTTAGATATGCACGTATACACCAAAATCCACCCTAATGAGGCTAAGAAACATACTTCCCGATTAGATCTATCAAAGTATTAAAGATATATCTCTAACAAGGCCCCACATTTCAATAAATATCCAATGCATAAAAATTATTTTGATTTATCTTTTTTACTTCATAAATGATATGAATAGTCAACAAAAATACATATTGAGTATATAATAATGAACATGGAAATTTTCGTAGTCCATCTAAAATAAATCCAAGTAAAATATTGTATATAGAAAGGAAATAATGTTTAAGAAATAATCATATCCATTATAAAAATAATGTATATTTTTAAGAAAAAAAATATTTCCACCTATATATGATCATATGAATTTTAATGTTTAAATAATAATTTAATTAACAAAATAATAAAAATAGATAAATGATATTAATAAATTAATCAAAAATACAGTTTCTTAAATAATTTTTTTTCCTTGAGAAATATAAAAAATGATTCAAAATATTAAATTAATATTTAATGAAATAAAAATAATTGTGAAATCATTGAAATTATATATATGGTTGTAAATATCGTATATCTATAACGGTGATGGGAAAATAGGTTAACAAAGTGTACTATAAGAAAATATTTTTTTGACTATTTTAATATAAGGTAGAAAGTGAATCTTCTTGAAAATAATTGATTTAATTAACTTAAATAATTTAAAATATCTTTGATAATATATAATTTCTTTTTTAAATAATTTTATTTTATAAAATTTAATTATTAGAACAATATTTGTACAAATGTATATCGAAATAAAATATGACCAATCAAAAAGAGAAATAAAAGTGACATTTATTTCAATCATTTATTTAATTGACTGATGATAAAAATTCAGTAATATTTGGATAAAAATATTAAAAATAATTAAGAGACCTATGGATAAATACCTAAATATAATTTAAATTGGATAAATTAAAAGACACATTCATTAATAACCTATAATTATTCCCAAAAAATGAAATTACAAAAAAAAATTAAATATTCGGGTACTTTTAAATTATAATGCCTAAAATTGAAAAACTAATTTTAACATAATTAATGATTAATTAAAATATATTAATGTTAAATACATTGTAGGTATTTGATATACACTGTATAAATCAATATTGGAGCAAAATAACAAATATTTCCCAATATAGTGGACGTTGACAATAAATTATTTACCTCAAGTTCAACATGACTCATAAGTGATTTAAGGCTCATATATAATCAATATAAATTTATTATAAATTTATAAAAAAACCATATACATATATATAATATTATATAGGATCTAATTATTATATCGTATCTTTATTTTTTTAATATTCTTTTATTATTACACATGTTTTTTGTCTCAATTACTTCATTATACATTTGTGTTTTGATGCATAACTGAATGTTCTTGTATCATTATCATGGTAATATTATCTCCATATTGTTTAATAAGATATTAAAATCATTCATACTCTCAGTATAATTATTTAAAATCACTTTAGTGAAATGTACATGAAAAATGATTCAAGTTGCTTCATGGAAATGCATAGTCATACGTACTCACAAGTGAAGTTATCATTTTTTATGCATTGAAGGGAAAAGAATTAGATGATATATTATAATTATAAAATTATAATTATATAATAATTATCATTTATATATTCATTATGACTTTTCCTGTAATGTTTTTATGGAAACCAACTTTCATTAGTCTGTGTAGTGATAATCCAGTGTACACTTGAGCAATGGTTTTGTTTCACATTTTATAGATAAGAGGTTGGATATTCATTATGAACTAATTATAATAATATATCATTAATCGATATATAATGGTGTTAATATTTCTGAATGATCATGAAATAAATTATGGTTTTAAAATTAGAAGACCAAAATGGATGTTCATGGGGATGATGATTACATATTCATTGAAATATTTCTTTTAGATCACATCTTAATAGTCATATGGTATTACTTTTAAAAATAAAATAACATTTAAATATTGTATAAAGATTTTGAGAAATGTTCTTACCACCTATTTATAGATTTAAGTGGTTGTAGGTGGTGTATATAAGTGTGAAGATGTGGTGCCATTCTATTGTTAATGAAACAGAAGACCAGGAACTAAAAATTAATTAAATATTATAAATTAATTCTCACAATAAACTTGAACCATGTCCGCATAATTTTAAAAATAGTTTATCATATTGTTGAAATATAATTATAAAATAAATAAGGTAAATTTTATTGTTGTATTTTAAACCTTACATTTTTGTTTAACCACTTTTTCCCATAATTCTAACCATAAATCCTGTAATGAAATTTTAATATAAAAGTATAATAATTTAGTAAAGTATTATGTTTTATAAAACCTAATTAATTTCATAAAGAATCTACTAATATAAAATGAATTTGAATACATAGAGTTAAAGAATGTTTTTTAATATATTTATTTAAACCAAAAATATTAAATTTCTATTAAATATAAAATTCTTATGGAACCACATTTTATCCCACGATAACTATTCTTATTTTATTAAAAATTATTTATTTTGGTTTTCCACTACTTGTCGAACAGTTGTGTCTGGATTTTATAAGTGTTTATGGTAAATGTATATTCAAAAAAATTAGATTTAAATTAACATTATTTTTATTATTTATTTATTATGAACATAAACATTATTATATGTTATGTTTTTTGTTATCAATATGTGAACTTATAAGTGAAAATTAAAGGAAAATGAGTGACGATTTCTAATATTATTCACTTAAAATAATATAACTATTATTATTAAAAATAAAAGGAATAAAAGTTCCATAAATTAATTTAAATAAGTGCATAGTCTAATTACTCTTATCCAATGAACTAAATTCAACAGTTGGATATTTTTTTATGTATAATCACAAAGATTTTAGAAATAAATTAATCAATTTACTCTTTAATAAAGTGAAATTTTTTTGATATATTAATATTAAAAATACCCTTCAAAATATGAGACATATTTACCTATATGAACACCATAATTCCAAATATGTATTACATTTTACAATATTAAAATACAATATGTTGAGAATGATAATTAAAAATTAAAATGAAAAATTAGATATTAAATGATTTTTTAGAAAAATGGTGTTTAAAGCATAAAAATGAGCATTTATAAAAATTATTTAAAAGTTTTATTATAGGTGAATTAATATAATTATTATAAATGAAATTATTGTTATATCACTATACAAATAAAATAAAAATATTATATTACTTTAAAATTACATGATTTAAACAATATAAATGAGATATTTATAAAAATATTTATTTTTTACTATTAACTAACAAATAAATCATTTCAGATGAATCCGATAAATTAAAATTAATATAATATTAAATTTATAATTTAAAAAATGATTCAAATGTGACATAATAATTTTTCAATTTTTTTTTCATTTTCTATATAACATGGAGTTTAACAGAAAAAATTATACTCAAAGAAATTATTTTACATTAACAGAAATATATTAAGTTGTTACATGGTTTTAAGCATGAGCATTATGATAGATGTATTATGTTATGAATAAAAGGTTAAGGAAATTTGTATTTTAATTTAATTGATCTAGGTGTTCTATAGGGATAATACATTGTTTGAGGTACAGTTCATTTATTTTATTCCTTAATTTCTTCTTTATTGGATTCAATTGCTTCAATCTCCATTATTACACCAAATATGGACATCGTATTAGAGATAGAGGTGGATATGACTTTAGTGCCCCTATTATTATCAACACTATTTATATTTCAAGATTACTTATTCGATTTTTATCATTAGTGAAGAATGATTATAGTGAAGAACCAGTCAATGGAGATTTTTTTCTTATTTTTGACTCAACTAAATGATATCATCCTCGGCATAGACTAATTATTAATTTTCATGTGTTTTTTGATATTTTCCAGAAGACTGTTGAATTATTTAATATATAGGGTTAGAATGGGATTTTTTATATTGACCAGGGCTACTAGATTTGTGGTAGACATGATGATACTCTTTTATCATAGTTCTAATAGTGGTTAGTGGATAACCATGTAAAAAATGTCTATGATATATTTAGTCATTCCATGGTTTCTTCCTATCTGATGTTGTGGAACTACTTATGACTAAATATCTTATTGGTTTGGTGTCACAATTAGTATATTCTCTACATTTAATGGATCCATATCATATATAACCCATGCTGCTCGATGTGTTAACTCTATAGATCAATGATTTTTAGTAGACATTCTACATGTAGTCTAGTTTATTTTCTTGTGGTTCTCTATATTTTTATCACTAAGGGGGAAGATTTAATTCTAATAATATGGGTGTACTAACAATATCTTTATTAAAATATGTTCAACATAAAATAACCTCCTTTAAGAATAATCAATCATTTGAACCAATTAATTGGGTGAAATTGGATTTTAATGATCCGTATGTATCTTAGGTATCACCAAATTATGGTGAAGTATAGTTTTGTCCCATAAATGTCATTATGATTTAGATATGGAGACATTGATTTTTTTGACATGTTGTTTGGTGTCATGATTGATAAAACACTATTGATGGGGATTTTGAGCTATATACACCATGGGTTCTAGGAAAAGTTCATATTCATCTTTATCAACCAATGATTATATACTCAATGTCAAAGTAAGACCATTCAATGAAGCATTGATTTATCCAATATTCTATTACAGACCATAATTCTATATAAATTATTTCATCCTATTTTTTAAGACATTTGATGTTCTTTTCCTTTAAAAGTATTTTTCCTAAAATTATGTAGCTATGGACCTCTCAATAATCCTAGTATTTGTTTTCTAGGAGAATTCCCAAAAAAGTGGTAGTCATTCAATGTTTTTTTGAGTTGTAATACTATAATAGTATATTCGAATTATCTATTATTTTCATCCCATTAATATCTTTAACCATGAAATACCAAATTTTAAATTGGACTGATCAGTGTAATGTCTCATTATACTAAATAAATGAACGGATGATTAGTACCCATGTGTATTAGATTCCAAATGGAGGGTGATCTTCAATGTCTATTTGGATAATTCCTACCTAATTTTAGTATCTATATTAATATATAGAAGGGTTGTGATTTATTATGGTTATAGGAAATTGATTCTTCATGAACATAAGTACCCCAATCACGATTTGGATTTTCCAATGGTAGTGCTTCCCCAAATGATGTATAGATATTACATCATTAGTGATTTCATTTTGAAATATATGGAAAACAGGTGTTTGAGGAATGTATTACCTTATTTGTATAAAATAATTTTTTCAACGGATTTTGATAGTGATTAAATAGGATTATAATTTTGAAAACTTTTACACCCTATGGAAGAGATATGGTATTGTTGGATCCTTAATCCAAAATCCTCATGTTGATATAGTTTGGGGTTCTATTATTGCCATGAAGGTTGTAAAATATATTATAGGTACGCATCTAAATATATAAGATGTTAGTGTAAGTGGTTGTATCTATATATAGGTAATGTAATTTCCCCTAATATGGTGGGTGGATGAGTCTTAATGGAGAGACACAATGGTGGAAGTGATGTTAGAATATGCTAGTGATAGTGATTCTACACAGCGTAGGACAAAATATATGATAATTAGATGATACATTAAAAATGATAGTTGTTCTAATGGATACAAATGAGGGATTTTATTTTTTATTTCATTTCTCTCCTTTAATAGTTCATATGGATGTATCTTAAAAGTACCATAGTTTGTGGATGAATTTTTGGTGTCATGGGATTATGTAGTTAGTGGTAGAGTTCATGAAACAATGATTATTTTTTAAAATAAATTCAATAAGAGATCATTATACATGGTTCTTTATTATGGATCTTACATGTCCCCTAGTGAATGTGGTAGGACATATAGATGTATTTTTTCAATCAATTTCCTTTATTTGTGTGTGGTTGTGATATTTTCTTGGTAATAACCTATAAAATAATGAATTCCAACCACTATCTAGAGATCTAAACGATTAGTATCGTAGTTTCATTGTCATTGAGGTATGAAGAGGAAGTCGGTAGACATCACATGTTGTATAAGATCATTGTATATTACTAGGATGATTATTTTACCTCATGATTTGGCGGAGTACTATATCTCGATTTTTGATCTTATTTATGCCTTATTACTTCTTTGTATCCATATAAGAATATGAAAATATAGAGCATTATAAAGATTCCATATGACGTATAATGGGGTTAAATATTAGACATTTTCTTATTATTGATGAACCATCTAACATTGGATTCGTTTTATACCAAAAAATCTAATACTCTTCAATTTAAATTTCTCCATATGATAAATTTTTTAGGTAGTCATGTCGTTCTTCATTCTATTGGACTGTGGTTAATGAATTAGAAAGGGTTTTACCTAAGGTATTAAATATAGAGTCATATAAGATAAATGTTTTTCATGATTATATGATTGATACAATGATATTAAAAAATGATTAAAAATATTATAGATTTAGGAAGATATATTTTTTGTTTAGAGAACCGGTGTCGGTATACCCTCAAATGGCGTAGATAAACTTTTATTTATATGTGGTTTATTGGTAAATTAGAGGTGTTGTGTTTCATTGGTGATGTTATTATCAGTATGAGATCCCCCCACATCTTGAAAATGTTTATGATATCTTCAAAAATATAGAACGTCGGCATTTTCATCATATTGACACACATAAAATGGATTTTTGTGATTTAGAAATCATAGTTATTTCTATATTCATGTAGTGGAAGATGAGATCCATTATTATTGAAATAAAGTGATATATTAAAGAGTCACACCCATGGTTATTATATGGAGGATTAATGATACATTGAAGGAGACTTCATTGGAGTTGAGTCCTATATTCATGCTCAAAACCCCATGATATTGTAACACTTTTGTTATTTTACTTTTTAGTTAATGTTATTTGTGTTAGGGATTATTTTATAATAGCAATCTATATGGATTGATTGAGTTTCATAACTTTATTATTTTCTCCCCATATTTATGGATACAGTCATGTAATATTGAAACCCCTAGGAGGTATCTAAAATTTGATTATCTAGCCCCTGATTCCCTTTTCTAATGGTTGATTTTTTAATTATCAATAATGAAATCAATTTGATAGGTAATAGATGTAATTCTCTTCATTCGTACAAAATTACTCTATGATTTATCAAGTAACAATTTCAGTGTAGCGGGTTAGGGTCTTCATTCTGTTGAAATATTAATTTTTTTCTCTCATTTAGACAATGAATTATCACGTTTGTTGTTTTTTATGATTGTCTAACAATTCATTCTCACCTATTAGTTTTCACTCACAGTCACAATTTCTCCTCATTGTTGTAGTTCTGTCTCAAGATCACACAATCCCTTATCATGTATCTAGTTTTATATTTTTATCCAAAAATTCTATCCCATGGTAATAGTTAATTATGATTGTATCATGAATTATTCTCACATTCATTGTTTATTATTATAGTTTCCCAATCCATTATCTTGATTTCTATTTATTCTTAAAATCACATAATTCATTCGAAAAATTTTATTTTCTTCTATTAAATCTATAATCCCTTATCATGGTGGCACTTTATTTTCATGGTATGAATAATACTTCAAATGGTAGAACAATTTCATATCACAATAATTGTATGTTTACATGGTCATGCAATCCCCTCTCTCAATCGTATTTTTCCTTCATGGGTGTAGTTATACCACCTGGTTTCAATATTATTTATAATAGTAAAACCATTATCATATTAAAACTTATCAGTATTAGTCAAATTTTTTGAAATAATTCTTTTTTTTTAAAAAATCGTATATATTTTAAATGAAATTTAATTGGTTTTTGAGGAAAAAAATTGAATTTAAACCGTTAATGAATTTGTTATATCCAACCATAGTTTCAAAAAGGAAATTTCTATGTACATTAAATGAAACCGAATTAAATGAAAATTATAAAGAAAATTTTATTTAATTAGTAATCAAAAATCAATATATAGAATCATAAATGTATTTGATTATATATATTCAAGACATTTATTATTTTCATTATGTCCCAAAAATATAAAAACTTATTCTTGAACCAAGAATGTTTTCTTTTTCTATCTAGATATTTGAAATTCAAGATTTTTAAGAGGAAACATTATCCCTTTTTACCTTATTTTTAGTATAGTGTGTTTTCAAACATCCCTCTTTGGTTGTAGATCCTTATTCGCACATATTATTTGAATCTATGAAATTATCCTGGAATTTTCTTATTGGGGGTGGTATTGTTTATCTAATAGATATAATACTTTGGATTAAATTAAATTCAAGGGTACAGGGTGTACTCTCATAAATTAAAAAAAATTAATATCTATGTTATTATTATTATCAATCATTATAATGGGGTTTATGTTATTGTATTTAATGATATTATTTTTAAACATCTATATAGGATTTATAAACCTTATGATATCTAGTATTTATATGCCACAACTCAATCATGTATTAATAGACATATCTGGCTATGAAATACTTCCCTATAAAAATGAAGAACTGTTTCAAAAAACTCATTTAGAAGATGAGGATTACATCTTAAAACAAAATATTATGGAAATATATTAAAATATGTTATTTGGAATCATTATTTATTTTTATATAGATTGTTTTTTGTTGGAATTATAGTTTTCTACACTTATGGCTTCATAAAATGATAATAGTTGATCAGTATAGATATAATAATTGTCGTAGGGAGTGGAAGTGTGACGATAGATATGTGGTATTGTGGTAGTAAGGTATATGTTGTTCCAATATCTAGATTCTATGTAATGAATGTTTAATTAACTTGGATTCCATTTCATTCCTTAACATATAAAGATAATATTGGATGACGATGGATATTCACTAAAATTATCAGGATATTGTTTTTGGAGGGGGTCATATGTGGTATTGAAAGGGAACATCGTTTATTTCACATACATTCAAGATACCCTACTACATAGGTTCTTGTGTTTTCTTATGAGGTGGATATTTATTAACTCCTTCATGAGACGTTGGGCCCTATAAGTGGTTCAGTTATGTATGGATGTGTATCGACCCTCATCAAAGATAAATATGTTAATGAATAAAGAGGTATGAAGGATGAAATTGATGTTATAGATTTTTGATTGATCCTACCTGAGGTTGGGGTATGTGAAGTTGTCACCCAGTCACATAAGATATCGAATGATATATGATGATGAGATGACATGTTAGAAATGTGAGCACATAATGATTCAAATTTAAATTTTAGAGTAGAATCTTTGTAAACAAATACAAACCATGTTCCTTCATCAATGATCACTTATGGTTAACATACCACAAACTTTCATTATTTTGTGAGTGATCTACTATGATATTTGGATACATAGTTTTCACATTTATGCCCTTATTGGTTCTATATTTTTTACAATTTCATTACTATGAAATTTTCACAATATCATTGCAGACCGTGGGTATAAACTTACATATTATACATTATATTCACAAAAAACATCTAAAAAATAATCATTATGATTCAAGGAGTGGTATGAGAGCCATATAACTTGTTACTATCATTGAGATTAAAGTTTTTGTTGGGTTGTTACTGTAAATTTTATTGAGGTTTTTAAATTTGATAATTTTTCATATTAAATGTTATATGAATAAGGGAGGCTGTGAGTTTATATATATCATGTGATGGAATAGTTTTTTGGATTATTATCATCAATCCCTATCCATTGATATAACTATTTTAATTCCTACAGTTTTAGTTTTTAACACTATCAGTTTTAGTCTCCAACATGGGGCATACTATTCTTGGCACTAAGGAGTCAATCACACTCTTTAATATGTACAAGTTGGATTACTTTTAAGAAAAGGATTATTTAATATATAAATATTTATTTTAATAAATTGTATTTTTAGCAAGCATATTAGTTTGATTTCTTACACTTCATGATGTTATGACTCCCCCAATCCATTTTTGTTCACAGTTTTTATAATAAAATGGGATAAAATGACTAGTTACATTTTGGAAATTCTTTGTAGTACAAGATTCTACATTGTCTATTGTTTATCCCCAATAATTTATGTTTCCACTATAGCCAGAGTATTTTATGTAGATGGATATGTATATACATAACATACCTACTTGTAAGTAACTAAACGGTGCCCTAAGATGGCTGGGCATAAGGCCTAAAAAATGTATCCCATTACACCAGAGGCAACTGACCATAAACAAGGGCCATAGGTGGTAATCTGGGGATATTATATCATTATAATCAAAGTATAATAATATTAATGAAAAAACTGATTAAATAAAAAATTCATGCAAAATGGTAACTTGATAAGAGAATAATAAGCATCTAGGTAATAATAACAGAAAATCCATCAGTCGTAACATCATGTGGAATATAAAATATGAATTAAATTCATTTTTCTAATCCCAATGGAAATAAATAACCTTGAAATTTGAACACACACCAACATGAAAAATCCAAATAACCACAAAGAACAAAATAATACCTTTAAATAGAATATTGATCTATAGCTCGGTTCTGTTTTCCCCCCACTCCAAATGCTATAATAAATCAAGTAAAATATTTTTTTCTCTTTCCCATGGGCCTACCTGAATCCACATAAAATTCGCAGGTACCATTGGTTGCAACTCACAGGTCCTGATTCCACTAAATAGTTTTCTTAGACTGGTTGTCCACATAGACACAATAGCATCTCCCCATATGCTCAAGGTTGCCGACTAGAAGTGGGAGTCTAGGTGATATAGTGGGGAGACTGTGACCTCATTAGTACCGTGTAACCTAGAAGAAAGAAGAAAAAAGTCACAGAATTAGTAATACCATTAGAAAAAGTAAATAGCAGAAGACATATTATAAAAATAATCAAATGTCATATCATGTACAAAATGATGCTTTTCACATGTATCTATGAAACCCTCCTAACAAATTTCAAGGGTATCGTATATAGTAAATAAACAAAAATGGTTCACAAATGAAAAAATTATCCCAGAAGCATCGGTTGCCAATGTTTGGTTCCATGCTCTCCTACCGCTAAGCAACATATCATGTACATATAGGTGGGTACATACCCTTATCAACACCTACAAACATATAATATATTTTTTCCAAAAGCATGACCCAAATTGGGTGTGAGACTAAATTCTATTAGGACACCACTCATTGTATGTTCCAATTTGTCATTGATTATATATAAAAGGGATTGTAAAAAAAGTGAAACCAGTAAGATAAGAAATATACAAATTTAAATAGTTCAATAAGCACTTGTTCCATTTATATTAAACTAACCACTCAATTACCTTGATTTTTATAAGGCTCGAGACCCGTATTGTTCTCAATTATCCCTCATATAGTAGTAAGCACAATTGAAACCTCAGAATATCATCTAAACAAATATAATAGAAGAATGAATCCAAGCTTGTGCTTTGGCTTGGCATATGTTCCGTAAGTAACATCAATATTAAAATATAACCTTAGATATCCATGAAATTACTATTATGTAATTCTAGTGTCAATCAAGGTAAAAATATACCAAAACCCTATAATCCTGTTGTGGAGAGCCTCTCAAGGACCCGAAATCACTCTCTGAGTGGTATAACTCCATGAAAACTAATCTCATATTTGGTGGTTCTATATAAATCCACATGAATTACTCATGAAATATTCATGCATATCGATCTCATCCATGGAATGATATAAGATCCATGATTCCCTCGTAATATATTACATATCCTCCATGAGCATGTTCATGGATTCCATGGATCAGTCACGTCCTAACATTAATTAAAAATCCAATTGATCACATCCAATACATTCTGGATAATCCATGGTTCACTCAAGGGATCGAGTGTAAATTGGCATATAAGTCCATCCATGGAATTCCAACAGAATATGTGATTCACTTAATGCTATTTACTATTCAAGCATTGTAACAGCCCGAGATTTTATGAAAAATATTCTTTTTAATTTTATTAATGTCTTGTGTTGTACGCTACACCAAAAGGAGCTTGCACAAAACACATCTTTGACTTGCCTTGCATTACACGCAATCACATCCTTCCTCGATAGCTTACGTCGTACGCAATACTGAGTTTCACTAAACAACGATATGCTATTAAAATATTATTAAAACTAGCCGTTATGAATAGTAATAACCACTTTCTGAAATTTTATAAATTTTATCTTTCAAAATGGACTTCATTTTTGGATTCGTAATTCCTAAATTAGCCTAGGGTGAAATTTTGGTATTTTCTGAAAACTTTCAATTTATGATGAATAGTGAAACCACTAAGTGGTAGGTTAAAAACTGAATTTTGCATAAAACTTAATTTTACCACTTCTGTGAATGGAATTTCGAAAATCCGAGAGACACGGTTAATATCAAGGACTAAAATGTGGTTCAATGAGATGAAAATAATTTTTTGGTGAATAGTAACTTTTTTCTTTTTTTTACCACGGTTAAAAGTAAATAGGGAAATTAAGGGTAAAAATGATATTATTATTACCCTAACACATGTCCTAATTCTATTGGACAAGTGTAATTCGACCAAAAACAAACTTAGGAATAAAATATGACCATTTAGGTCCACTTGGATTAGATTAGGACATTTATTATTAATTTATTTAAAGAAGGGTTAAAATAGTTAAAATCAAAGTTTAATAAGTAAATCATTTTTAATATGGGGTTATACATAAGATAAATTCGACTATAAATATTAATTAGAAATCTAAAAATATTTCCTACATGATGGTATTTTATTTATAATTTTTAGACATTAAATAATTTAATTTATTTATGACACAATGATGATGCAGTAATTATCTTATTAATGAAATATTGACATAATTGATGTTATAAACACCAAAATAAATGTAATTTGAGACTTTTTATGAATTCCACTAATTTTCAAGGTTACAATGATATATTAGTGTTGATTTAATCAACTTGTTTTGAACATATAATTCTGTTATGACTTTCACAAAAATCATATATCAAATAGTGTTAAAATTGACACAAAATAGTTTTTAAATAAAATAAAATATTATTAATTGTTATTTTATTCCTAAAAATCTAAGGTTCGGCCAAATGACTTAGATAAGGATATATATATTAGTAATAAACAATTTGGGGTTCGTTTGGCATGTTATAGTAAGTGTATTAACCATATAGTGTAAGAAAACAAAAAGACACGGTAAAAGTTAAATTATTTAACTAAGAGTTAAATCTAATTGATAAGGTTAAAATAATAACCTAAACATGTCTAAATCCTATTGGTTGATTGGATTTCGACCCATACCCACTTTAGCTTAGAAATAAGACCCTTTGGAACCATTATAAACCGATTTTGACTTTAATATAAAATAATATTTTGAGATATTCCTAAGGTGCCCCTCTCCTCCCTTATAAAAGGGCACCTCCTCCCCCTCCTCCTCACACCAATTTGAGCACTCAAGCTCGGCCAAACCCTGACATTTTATACTCTCCACTTCCCTAGAATAATCCTAGAGGTCCTGGTCTTCTTCAAAGACCAATCTTAGTTCCCTAAGTGGAGGATTCAAAGAAGCGTTCCAAAGAAGAGGTAATATCCATTACCGATCTTTTCAATTTCTTTCTTCTTCAACTTCTTCTTATTTAGTTGTTTCATGATAAAGTAATAACATCAGTATTACTTACATACTGATATGTTATTATAAATATTAAACAACCCTAATTCCCCTTCTATCCATCCTACGGAAAAATGAAATCACCGCGCGTGCGTACGTACGGAATACCGTCTCCACGTCGTGGTGTAATGTATTTTCCACCATCACCTTACACGGATGGGTATAATGGTGTAATGAATAACTATTTATGATTATTATAAAGTAATATTGATACTGAAATAATATACATATACTCCAATACAATTCCATGATCATAGGAATGATATCATCACTCGTGCGTACGTACGGAATACCGTCTCCACGATGTGATGCGACTCGTTCTACATGATCATCGTTACATAGTAATTATATAATTGAATTTAATGAATAAATATGATATATGTTACACTAATACCATTCTGTATATAAGGTATCTATAACCTTAAATGAAGAATAAGAATTTATTCGGCAAAACACGCATAAGAACAAAAGGCAATAAAGACCCGAGTAACAAGTAACAATGAAATATTACTAACAAGAAGCTAAGAATATGACCATATATGATATCATATCAATATGTATGATTCTGTAATAAGTCAATAACATTATTTAAACCATTATACAGGAGCTTCGGACACGTACAAAGAAAATCGGACATAAGGTAAGGGAAATATCACAATCTCATTTTTTATCCGAGATTGTTTATTCGTAAGTATTTATTGGGGGGTATTTTATCATCCACATCCATGTTCCCTCAATATGTAATATTGTTTCCATCCACTTACACTAGTTTAAATCCAATTTTACCCTTCGGTGAGTTTTTAGTAAAAGATATGAAAGGAATCTTTTGTCATTTTTCGTACGAGGTACTTTTTGACTTTTCCGACAAAAGTACGAAGAATGTTTTTTTAACTTATACGGCATGAATGGATTTCTAAAACATTATTTCCAAGAAGATTCCTTTACAAGTATTCAAGTTTATTTTTAATCAACTTCTTTTAGTTTAAAATTGTATGACATGTTAAGAAAGAAAAAGAGTTTTTGAAGTAGAAAGGATATTTTCCTCAAGAATGAAGTTCAAGTATTTTATCGAAATTATTTTCCATCTAAGATAATAAAAGGGTTATGTTTTTATCCCTATTATTACATGGATTTGATTGTGTTGTGATGGAAATATTTTTATGAATTCCTTTATCTTATATGAATTGTTTTATGATGTCATGTTGATTAAGAATCCCATTTTTATTACATGAGTTACGCTATGATGTATGGTTTATGATTATGTGGCACACATAAGAAAGGATTCATTATAAGATGGGTGGGACCTATATCTCCCTCGAATGCATTGGGTAAAGATTTTATATCTCATGAGATAGACATGGCTGGAACGGTAGGTTATACCGGTTCAGTGAAACAGGACTGGAATGAGGGTGACTCGGTTCAGAAAGGGACTTTGTCCACTAAGATAGTCTGGGCAATGAGTCTTGACTAACAAGAAATGATTCTCTATGATTATGTGTGTATGCCACAAAGTTTCATGTTTTAAGTTATGATTATTGGGATTTCATTTCACTACTATAATTTATCCCATGTTATGAAATTATGCTCTCTTTTGCAGGTTAAGATTTCCAAAAGTTATGTTCTTATTAATATGATGTGATTGATTTTTCTTTTGTTTACCCTTACTGAGCATTTAAGCTCACCCTTTTATGTTTTCTTTTCCCCAGGATATAAATAAAGGTTTTAGGTAAAAAAAGGAAGATCTTTATGGGAGATATTGAAGATCTTTCACCACGATTAGAAGATTATGTTCCGAGTTTCCAAAGACACTAAACTATTACGATCCTTGTGTGTGTGTTTTTTGTTATGTACTAAGTATTCCGCAAAAGTAATGTAATGTTCATGTACGTTAAGCTTCGGGTCTCTACAGTTGGTATCAGAGGAAAGGTTTAGTCAACCTTTGGAAACTAGGATGCGAGAACTTTAGTGAGATCCCTAGAGATATTTATAAGGTATGTATAGGGATGTCCCTAAGGTTAAGTATACGTATAGGTTATAGTACTATAATTACGCTAACGATCATAGAATTAAACCTAAGATGTTAGATATTGAAGGTACTCCCCCTTTATTATGTTGTTTTCCCTAGCATGATTTTTTCCTCCCACACTATTCTTTTTGGGTTTTAGACGATGGCTGGAACCCGAAAGAACCGTGTTGATCAATGCAATGGACAATGCAATGATTGCCCTCATGAACAAACAAATGTTATGGGAGATGGAGTGAAAAATCTTTTTGCTATAATTACAAAAGCTATGAATCATTCTGGACTTCCAAATGAGCAGTGAAGGGAACAATATTCTATTGATTCCTTCATGAGGCAACGTCCACCTTCTTTCAATGGGTCTTCCGATCCACTTGTTGCTGAACAATGGATCAGTACCACTGAAAAGGTATTTTCAGTTCTTCAATGTTCTGAGCATGATAAAGTCATCTTAGCAGTATATCGTTTGGATGGTGAAGTTGATCAATGGTGGAATCTTATCAAGAATACGAGGCCAAGAGAAGAAATTGAGTCCATGGAATGGGGCGAGTTCAAGAACTTGTTTTTCAGTAAGTACTTCCCTCGTATTCTTTGAACAAAGATGGAAAAAGAGTTTCTTGAGCTGAAGCACAAGGATGATGAATCTGTGGGTATATACGAAGCAAATTTTACAAGACTTTCAAGGTATGCATCTGGCATTATCATCCATCCTAAAAGTAAAGTTGATCGATTTTTCAGTGGCATAAAACCAAGTCTTTGAAGGGCATTAACTATAAGAGACTTCAGTAGCTATGAAGAAATTGTGTGTTGTCCTATCAAGGTAGAAATGGAAGTTGGCGTAACATATCCATCTCATGGTTTTGACATGAAACGAAAGATGGAGTTCAAGGAGAAATCTCAGAATAATGGTGAAAAGAAGATGAATGTTTCCATATGCACAAAGTGTGGAAAGAAGCATGGTGGAGATTGTCTTAAAGGGACTAGAAAATGTTTTAAGTGTGGAAAAGAAGGTCATCGAGCAGCTGAGTGTCGAAGTAATGGAAAAAGGGATTCTAATGATGTGAATAAAGAAAACACTGCAGAGGACGCACAACCAACACTTCAATGCTTCAAGTGCAAGGAAATGGGGCATTATGCTAATAAATGCCATAATCCAAGGGTTAGTGATGATCGACATGAGCAACCGCTAAAGGAAAACGACAAAGGGAAGCCACATGCGATCACTATTGGCAATGTTGAATATGACAACGATGTGGTGGAATGATTAAGTGTTTATGTAATGGGATTCCAAAATAATGTTGTATCATGGAGTATTGGAATATTTATGTATTGGTCTAATGTGGTATTCAAAGTGATTGAGATATTTTTGGAAATAAGATGATATGAGCATAATGAAGGGAAAATGAGAAAATGAAATGTTTAACAGTATTCATGATCTCATGATTGATATAAGGACTAAGTGATATCATGGTTTGAGTATATGGAATTTTGAAGATTTTGATATGTGGAAAGTGTTAACTTTTAACTGCATTCATGTTTTCACTAAGTTTCAATGGGTATTGAAGAGAATACATGATTAAGGACTTTGAATGTTTGGAATGTGACCAACAAAACATATCTTATGATATATGGGGATCGACGATGGTGTTAAATCTCTGGTAATTGTTTTCACTATATTAAGAGAGTGCACTGCAGTATTATGGATAAGCCTAAAGATTGGAATGGATTATGTTGGACATAAGTTAGTATTGTTTAAGGATAGAAGTTTTCTCGATATTATTGATGGGATGTTATAGTAATATAGTTTTAGAAAAAGGACAACCTGCAGGACGGGCGACAACCCATCGCGTCGGACAAGGCTGTGGAAATTGAACCCACAACCGAAGTGCGACTGGCCTTTATCGCCTACCACTGGCCTACAGGAAGTCCCTGTTTAGTAGAAACTAGTATTATTATATTAAGTTGTATGACATATGATGTATAAGTCCATTTTAGGAACCATATATGATTAATCTCACTATAGATCGACTTATGTATATAGTTTTTTGCTAACCTTTTGTTTGAGACAGATGGAATGACCCGTCATTCTATCACATGATCTGCTAACACTTCACGAATAACAAATTCAACTTCATTTATTTAATAGATGAAGTGGAAATTGTTAAAGGCATGGACAATAGTGAGATTGTACCAAAATAATGTAAGTATTTATTCTGATTCAAATTCTTTAACTTTAGGGAATCGATCTTGAAAACCAAAAATGTTGTCCTAGTGATCTTATATCTGATGAATTAGATGGTACCTTAGATCGTCAAAAATTTATGGCTTTGTGATTGCTGGCTTTTCCATAGCCATGTTCTCTACCACTCTCCATCAGAACATGATGGTTAGATTTCTCTTCCATATCCATATTTTCACCTATGTGGAATCCCAGTGATTAGTTTATTTGGGTAACCGTTACGTTTCATACTTTTGATTTTAAAGATTGCTTTTGATATTCCTTTTTACGATGTGGGTTTCTATTAAACGAACTTTCGAATAGTAAACCAGTTATAACCCCGATGAATTTCGAGGGCGAAATTCATTTTAAGGGGGGTAGAATGTAACAGCCCGAGATTTTATGAAAAATATTCTTTTTAATTTTATTAATGTCTTGTGTTGTACGCTACACCAAAAGGAGCTTGCACAAAACACATCTTTGACTTGACTTGCATTACACGCAATCGCAACCTTCCTCGATAGCTTGCGTCGTACACAATACTGAGTTTCACTAAACAACAATATGCTATTAAAATATTATTCAAACTAGCCGTTATGAATAGTAATAACCACTTTTTGAAATTTTATAAATTTTATCTTTAAAAATGGACATCATTTTTGGATTCAGAATACCGAAATTAGCCTAGGGTGAAATTTTGGTATTTTTCTGAAAACATTCAATTTTTGATGAATAGTGAAACCACTAAGTGGTAGGTTAAAAACTGAATTTTGCATAAAACTTAATTTTACCACTTATTTGAATGGAATTTCAAAAATCTGAGAGACACGGTTAATATCAAGGACTAAAATGTGGTTCAATGAGATGAAAATAATTTTTTGGTGAATAGTAACTTTTTACTTTTTTTTTCGACGGTTAAAAGTAAATAGGGTAATTAAGGGTAAAAATGATATTATTATTACCCTAACATATGTTCTAATTCTATTTGACAAGTGTAATTTGACCAAAAACAAACTTAGGAATAAAATATGACCATTTAGGTCCACTTGGATTAGATTAGGACATTTATTATTAATTTATTTAAAGAAGGGTTTAAATAGTTAAAATCAATGTTTAATAAGTAAATCATTTTTAATATGGGGTTATACATAAGATAAATTAGACTATAAATATTCATTAGAAATCTAAAAAGATTTACTACATGATGGTATTTTATTTATAATTTTTAGACATTAAATAATTTAATTTATTTATGACACAATGATGATGCAGTAATTATCTTATTAATGAAATATTGACATAATTGATGTTATAAACACCAAAATAAATGTAATTTGAGACTTTTTATGAATTACAATAATTTTCTAGGTTACTATGATATATTAGTGTTTATTTAATCAACTTGGTTCGAACATATAATTCTGTTATGACTTTCACAAAAATCATATATCAAATAGTGTCAAAATTGACACAAAATAGTTTTTAAATAAAATAAAATATTATTAATTGTTATTTTATTCCTAAAAATCTAAGGTTCGGCCAAATGACTTAGATAAGGATATATATATTAATAATAAACAATTTGGGGTTCGTTTGGCATGTTATAGTAAGTGTATTAACCATATAGTGTAAGAAAACAAAAAGACACGATAAAACTTAAATTATTTAACTTAGAGTTAAATCTAATTGATAAGGTTAAAATAATAACCTAAACTTGTCTAAATCTTATTGTTTGATAGGATTTCGACCCATCCCCACTTTAGCTTCGAAATAAGACCCTTTGGAACCATTATAAACCGATTTTGACTTTAATATAAAATAATATTTTGAGATATTCCTAAGGTGCCCCTCTCCTCCCTTATAAAAGGGCACCTCCTCCCCCTCCTCCTCACACCAATTTGAGCACTCAAGCTCGGACAAACCCTGCCATTTTCGACTCTCCACTTCCCTAGAATAATCCTAGAGGTCCTGGTCTTCTTCAAAGACCAATCTTAGTTCCCTAAGTGGAGGATTCAAAGAACCGTTCCAAAGAAGAGGTAATATCCATTACCGATCTTTTCAATTTCATTCTTCTTCAACATATTCTTCTTTAGTTGTTTCATGATAAAGTAATAACATCAGTATTACTTACATACTGATATGTAATTATAAATATGAAACAACCCTAATTCACCTTCTATCCATCCTACGGAAAAATGAAATCACCGCGCGTGCGTACGTACAGAATACCGTCTCCACGCCGTGGTGTAATCTATTTTCCACCATCACCTTACAAGGATGGGTATAATGGTGTAATGAATAACTATTTATGATTATTATAAAGTAATATTGATACTGAAATAATATACATATACTCCAATACAATTCCATGATCATAGGAATGATATCATCACTCGTGCGTACGTACGGAATACCGTCTCCACAATGTGATGCGACTCGTTCTACATGATCATCATTACATTGTAATTATATAAATGAATTGAATGAATAAATATGATATATGTTACACTAATACCAATCTGGATATAAGGTATCTATAACCTTAAAATAAGAATAAGAATTTATTCGGCAAAACACGCATAAGAACAAAAGGCAATAAAGACCCGAGTAACAAATAACAATGAAATATTACTAACAAGAAGCTAAGAATATGACAATATATGATATCATATCAATATTTATGATTTTGGAATAAGTAAATAACATTATTTAAACCATTATACAGGAGCTTCGGACACGTAAAAAGCAAATCGGACCTAAGGTAAGGGAAATATCACAATCTCATTTTTTATCCGAGATTGTTTATTCGTAAGTATTTATTGGGGTGTATTTTATCATCCACATCCATGTTCCCTCAATATGTAATATTGTTTCCATCCACTTACACTAGTTTAAATCCAATTTTTCCCTTCGGTGAGTTTTTAGTAAAAGATATGAAAGGAATCTTTTGTCGTTTTTCGTACGAGGTACTTTTTGACTTTTCCGAAAAAAGTACGAAGAATGTTTTTTTTAACTTATACAGCATGAATGGATTTCTAAAACATTATTTCCAATAAGCTTCCTATACAAGTATTCAAGTTTATTTTTAATCAACTTCTTTTAGTTTAAAATTGTATGACATGTTAAGAAAGGAAAAGTGTTTTTGAAGTAGCAAGGATATTTTCCTCAAGAATGAAGTTCAAGTATTTTATCGAAATTATTTTCCATCTAAGATAATAAAAGGGTTATGTTTTTATCCCTATTATTACATGGATTTGATTATGTTGTGATGGAAATATTTTTATGAATTCCTTTATCTTATATGAATTGTTTTATGATGTCATGTTGATTAAGAATCCCATTTTTATTACATGAGTTACGCTATGTTGTATGGTTTATGATTATGTGGCACGCATAAGAAAGGATTAATTATAAGATGGGTGGGACCTATATCTCCCTCCAATGCATTGGGTAAAGATTTTATATCTCATAAGATAGACATGGCTGGAACGGTAGGTTATACCGGTTCAGTGAAACAGGACTGGAACGAGGGTGACTCGGTTCAGAAAGGGTATTGTCCACTAAGATAGTCTTGGCAATGAGTCTTGACTAACAAGAAATGATTCTCTATGATTATGTGTGTACGCCACAAAGTTTCATGTTTTAAGTTATGATTATTGCGATTTCATTTCACTACTATAATTTATCCCATGTTATGAAATTATGCTCTCTTTTGCAGGTTAAGATTTCCAAAAGTTATGTTCTTATTAATATGATGTGATTGATTTTTCTTTTGTTTACCCTTACTGAGCATTTGATCTCACCCTTTTCTGTTTTCTTTTCCCCAGGATATAAACAAAGGTTTTAGGTAAAAAAAAAGGAAGATCTTTATGGGAGATATTGAAGATCTTTCACCACGATTAGAAGATTATGTTCCGAGTTTCCAAAGACACTAAACTATTACGATCCTTGTGTGTGTGTTTTTTGTTATGTACTAAGTATTCCTTAAAAGTAATGTAATGTTCATGTACGTTAAGCTTCGGGACTCTACAGTTGGTATCAGAGGAAAGGTTTAGTCAACCTTTGGAAACTAGGATGCGAGAACTTTAGTGAGATCCCTAGAGATATTTCTAAGGTATGTCTAGGGATGTCCCTAAGGTTAAGTATACGTATAGGTTATAGTACTATAATTACGCTAACGATGATAGAATTAAACCTAAGATGTTAGATATTGAAGGTACTCCCCCTTTATTATGTTGTTTTCCCTAGCATGATTTTTTCCTCCCACACTATTCTTTTTGGGTTTTAGACGATGGCTGGAACCCGAAGGAACCGTGTTGATCAATGCAATGGACAATGCAATGATTGCCCTCCTGAACAAACAAATGTTATGGGAGATGGAGTGCAAAATCTTATTGCTATAATTACACAATCTATGAATCATTCTGGACTTCCAAATGAGCAGAGAAGGGAACAATATTCTATTGAGTCCTTCATGAGGCAACGTCCACCTTCTTTCAATGGGTCTTCCGATCCACTTGTTGCTGAACAATGGATCAGTACCACTGAAAAGATATTTTCAGTTCTTCAATGTTCTAAGCATGATAAAGTCATCTTAGCAGTATATCATTTGGAAGGTGAAGTTGATCAATGATGGAATCTTATCAAGAATACGAGGCCAAGAGATGAAATTGAGTCCATGGAATGGGACGAGTTCAAGAACTTGTTTTTCAGTAAGTACTACCCTCGTATTCTTCGAACAAAGATGGAAAAGGAGTTTCTTGAGCTGAAGCACAAGGATGATGAATCTGTTGGTATATAAGAAGCAAATTTTACAAGACTTGCAAGGTATTCATCTGGCATTATCATCCAACCTGAAAGTAAAGTTGATCGATTTTTCAGTGGCTTAAAACCAAGTCTTCGAAGGGAATTAGCAATAAGAGACTTCAGTAGCTATGAAGAAACTGTGGGTTGTGCTATCAAGGTAGAAATGGAAGTTGGTGTTACATATCCATCTCATGGTTTTGACAAGAAACGAAAGATGGAGTTCAAGGAGAAATCTCAGAATAATGGTGAAAAGAAGATGAATGTTTCCCTATGCACCAAGTGTGGAAAGAAGCATGGTGGAGATTGTCTTAAAGGGACTAGAAAATGTTTTAAGTGTGGAAAAGAAGGTCATCGAGCAGCTGAGTGTTGAAGTAATGGAAAAAGGGATTCTAATGATGTGAATAAAGCAAACACTGCAGAGAACGCACAACCAACACTTCAATGCTTCAAGTGCAAGGAAATGGGGCATTATGCTAATAAATGCCCTAATCCAAGGGTTAGTGATGATCGACATGAGCAACCGCTTAAGGAAAAGGACAAAGGGAAGCCACATGCGTTCACTATTGGCAATGTTGAATATGACAATGATGTGGTGGAATGATTAAGTGTTTATGTAATGGGATTCCAAAATAATGTTGTATCATGGAGTATTGGAATATTTATGTATTGGTCTAATGTGGTATTCAAAGTGATTGATATATTTTTGGAAATAAGATGATATGAGCATAATGAAGGGAAAATGAGAAAACGAAATGTTTAACAGTATTCATGAGCTCATGATTGATATAAGGACTAAGTGATATCATGGTTTGAGTATATGGAATTCTGAGGATTTTGATATGTGGAAACTGTTAACTTTTAACTGCATTCATGTTTTCACTAAGTTTCAATGGGTATTGAAGAGAATACATGATTAAGGACTTTGAATGTTTGTAATGTGACCAACAAAACATATCTTATGATATATGGGGATCGACGATGGTGTTAAATCTCTGGTAATCGTTTTCACTATGTTATGAGAGTGGACTGCAGTATTATGGATAAGCCTAAAGATTGGAATGGATTATGTTGGACATAAGTTAGTATTGTTTAAGGATAGAAGTTTTCTCTATATTATTGATGGGATGTTATAGTAATATAGTTTTAGAAAAAGGACAACCTGCAGGACGGGCGACAACCCATCGCATCGGACAAGGCTGTGGAAATTAAACCCACAACCGAAGTGCGACTGGCCTTTATCGCCTAACACTGGCCTACAGGAAGTCCCTGTTTAGTAGAAACTAGTTTTATTATATTAAGTTGTATGACATATGATGTATAAGTCCATTTTAGGAACCATATATGATTAATCTCACTATAGATCGACTTATGTATATAATTTTTTGCTAACCTTTTGTTTGAGACAGATGGAATGACCTGTCATTCTATCACATGATCTGCTAACACTTCACGAATAACAAATTCAACTTCATTTATTTAAGAGATGAAGTGGAAATTGTTAAAGGCACGAACAACAGTGAGATTGTACCAAAATAAAGTAAGTATTTATTCTGATTCAAATTCTTTAACTTTAGGGAAACGATCTTGAAAACCAAAAATGTTGTCCTAGTGATCTTATATCTGATGAATTAGATGGTACCTTAGATCGTCACAAATTTATGGCTTTGTGATTGCTGGATTTTCCATATCCATGTTCTCTACCACTCTCCATCAGAACATGATGGTTAGATTTCTCTTCCATATCCATATTTTCACCTATGTGGAATCCCAGTGATTAGTTTATTTGGGTAACCGTTACGTTTCATACTTTTGTTTTTAAAGATTGGTTTTGATATTCCTTTTTACGATGTGGGTTTCTATTAAAGGAACTTTCGAATAGTAAACCATTTATAACCCCGACGAATTTCGAGGGCGAAATTCATTTTAAGGGGGGTAGAATGTAACAGCCCGAGAGTTTATGAAAAATATTCTTTTTAATTTTATTAATGTCTTGTGTTGTACTCTACACCAAAAGGAGCTTGCACAACACACATCTTTGACTTGCCTTGCATTACACGCAATCGCAACCTTCCTCGATAGCTTGCGTCGTCCGCAATACTGAGTTTCACTAAACAACGATATGCTATTAAAATATCATTAAAACTAGCCGTTATGAATAGTAATAACCACTTTTTAAAATTTTATAAATTTTATCTTTCAAAATTAACTTCATTTTTGGATTCGGAATACCGAAATTAGCCTAGGGTGAAATTTTGGTATTTTTCTAAAAACTTTCAATTTTTGATGAATAGTGAAACCACTAAGTGGTAGGTTAAAAACTGAATTTTGCATAAAACTTAATTTTACCACTTCTGTGAATGGAATTTCGAAAATCCGAGAGACAAGGTTAATAACATGGACTAAAATGTGGTTCAATGAGATGAAAATAATTTTTTGGTGAATAGTAACCTTTTACTTTTTTTTTTACCACGGTTAAAAGTAAATAGGGTAATTAAGGGTAAAAATGATATTATTATTACCCTAACACATGTCCTAATTATATTGGACAAGTGTAATTCTACCAAAAACAAACTTAGGAATAAAATATGACCATTTAGGTCCACTTGGATTAGATTAGGACATTTATTATTAATTTATTTAAAGAAGGGTTAAAATAGTTAAAATCAATGTTTAATAAGTAAATCATTTTTAATATGGGGTTATACATAAGATAAATTCGACTATAAATATTCATTAGAAATATAAAAAGATTTCCTACATGATGGTATTTTATTTATAATTTTTAGACATTAAATAATTTAATTTATTTATGACACAATGATGATGCAGTAATTATCTTATTAATGAAATATTGACATATTTGATGTTATAAACACCAAAATAAATGTAATTTGAGACTTTTCATAAATTCCACTAATTTTCTAGGTTACTATGATATATTAGTGTTTATTTAATCAACTTGGTTCGAACATATAATTCTGTTATGACTTTCACAAAAATCATATATCAAATAGTGTCAAAATTGACACAAAATAGTTTTTAAATCAAATATTATATTATTAATTGTTATTTTATTCCTAAAAATCTAAGGTTCGGCCAAATGACTTATATAAGGATATATATATTAATAATAAACAATTTGGGGTTCGTTTGGCATGTTATAGTAAGTGTATTAACCATATAGTGTAAGAAAACAAAAAGACACGGTAAAAGTTAAATTATTTAACATAGAGTTAAATCTAATTGATAAGGTTAAAATAATAACCTAAACTTGTCTAAATTATATTGGTTGATAGGAGTTCTACCCATACCCACTTTAGCTTCGAAATAAGACCCTTTGGAACCATTATAAACCGATTTTGCTTTAATATAAAATAATATTTTGAGATATTCCTAAGGTGCCCCTCTCCTCCCTTATAAAAGGGAACCTCCTCCCCCTCCTCCTCACACCAATTTGAGCACTCAAGCTCGGCCAAACCCTGACATTTTCTACTCTCCACTTCCCTAGAATAATTCTAGAGGTCCTTGTCTTCTTCAAAGACCAATCTTAGTTCCCTAAGTGGAGGATTCAAAGAAGCGTTCCAAAGAAGAGGTAATATCCATTACCGATCTTTTCAATTTCTTTCTTCTTCAACTTCTTCTTCTTTAGTTGTTTCATGATAAAGTAATAACATCAGTATTAATTACATACTGATATGTTATTATAAATATGAAACAACCCTAATTCACCTTCTATCCATCCTACGGAAAAATGAAATCACCGCGCGTGCGTACGTACGTAATACCGTCTCCACGCCGTGGTGTAATCTATATTCCACCATCACCTTACAAGGATGGGTATAATGGTGTAATCAATAACTATTTATGATTATTATAAAGTAATATTGATACAGAAATAATATACATATACTCTAATACAATTCCATGATCATAGGAACGATATCATCACTCGTGCGTACGTACGGAATACCGTCTCCACGATGTGATGCGACTCGTTCTACATGATCATCATTACATAGTAATTATATAAATGAATTTAATGAATAAATATGATATATGTTACACTAATACCATTCTGTATATAAGGTATCTATAACCTTAAAAGAAGAATAAGAATTTATTCGGCAAAACACGCATAAGAACAAAAGGCAATAAAGACCCGAGTAACAAGTAACAATGAAATATTACTAACAAGAAGCTAAGAATATGACCATATATGATATCATATAAATATGTATGATTCTGGAATAAGTCAATAACGTTATTTAAACCATTATACAGGAGCTTCGGACACGTACAAATCAAATCGGACCTAAGGTAAGGGAAATATCACAATCTCATTTTTTATCCGAGATTGTTTATTCGTAAGTATTTATTGGGGTGTATTTTATCATCCACATCCATGTTCCCTCAATATGTAATATTGTTTCCATCCAATTGCACTAGTTTAAATCCAATTTTACCATTCGGTGAGTTTTTAGTAAAATATATGAAAGGAATCTTTTGTCGTTTTTCGTACGAGGTAATTTTTGACTTTTCCGACAAAAGTACGAAGAATGTTTTTTTAACTTATACGGCATGAATGGATTTCTAAAAAATTATTTCCAAGAAGATTCCTTTATAAGTATTCAAGTTTATTTTTAATCAACTTCTTTTAGTTTAAAATTGTATGACATGTTAAGAAAGGAAAAGTGTTTTTGAAGTAGAAAGGATATTTTCCTCAAGAATGAAGTTCAAATATTTTATCGAAATTATTTTCCATCTAAGATAATAAAAGGGTTATGTTTTTATCCCTATTATTACATGGATTTGAATATGTTATGATGGAAATATTTTTATGAATTCCATTATCTTATATGAATTGTTTTATGATGTCATGTTGATTAATAATCCCATTATTATTACATGGGTTACGCTATGATCTATGGTTTATGATTATGTGGCACACATAAGAAAGGATTCATTATAAGATGGGTGGGACCTATATCTCCCTCCAATGCATTGGGTAAAGATTTTATATCTCATGAGATAGACATGGCTGGAGCGGTAGGTTATACCGGTTCAGTGAAACAGGACTGGAACGAGGGTGACTCGGTTCAGAAAGGGACTTTATCCACTAAGATAGTCTTGGAAATGAGTCTTGACTAACAAGAAATGATTCTCTATGATTATGTGTGTATGACACAAAGTTTCATGTTTTAAGTTATTATTATTGGGATTTCATTTCACTACTATAATTTATCCCATGTTATGAAATTATGCTCTCTTTTGCAGGTTACGATTTCCAAAAGTTATGTTCTTATTAATATGATGTGATTGATTTTTCTTTTGTTTACCCTTACTGAGCATTTGAGCTCACCCTTTTATGTTATCTTTTCCCCAGGATATAAAGAAAGGTTTTAGGTAAAAAAAGGAAGATCTTTATGGGAGATATTGAAGATCTTTCACCACGATTAGAAGATTATGTTCCGAGTTTCCAAAGACACTATACTATTACGATCCTTGTGTGTGTGTTTTTTGTTATGTAATAAGTATTCCGAAAAAGTAATGTAATGTTCATGTATGTTAAGCTTCGGGTCTCTACAAGAATAACATGTACAATTAAATAATTTGACAACATTCTAGGGTCAAAATCATAAAAAATCCACAACTCACCCTTAAGGGTTTCACCAGACAGGACCAACCTCTAATGCATGGAGTATCATTACACGTAAGGGAATATTTCATATGACAATTGTATCAAGAAATATAAACCATTACAAGGATTCAACATATCCTATCTCACATGGGCTAGTAAATGGATGGAACTAAACATCCCAAACACACTTTATTAAGAATATGCATAAGATGGTCTAGGGTCATTTTACTTATAACATACCCATATCCAAAAGGAAACCCATTAAAAATATGTTACAACCATTTAAATAACAATTAATATTAAATAACTCATAAATGGGATTCAACGCATACCACATGGGTATCCTAGACCAAATTCCTATAAACATGTCAAAATAGGCATTCACTAAAAGTGATTCCCTTAATCAGGGTATTAAACCTACAATATTCCTTGAAACACCTGTTTAAATACATAAAAATGATAGGAACCAACTGGAATGATTTATATACCAAATTGTCACCCCAATAAAGGGTGTAAGGCACTCCGACATATATAAACAGCTCGATATATAGCAAAAAAAAGATATCACCTACCTTAGAGCCATGCTAGATATATTGTCCAGTATCTGGGACTGATATTCCAGGGTTTGGGAGAAATATAAAGTAGAGAAGAAGAATAGGATATTAGAGAATATGAATCTAAACCCAAATAGAGCAATCCAAGTAGTTGGGTTTTGGCTTAGTGGTATGCACACTGTAATCCTACATGAAAATAGGGGTTCAAAACCAATTGGGTGTATGTACTGTAGTAGTTGTGGGTACTGTAGATCGGTGGGTACTATAGCGGCGGCAGGGCACTGTTGCAATGGCGGTACTGTGCGGGTACTGTGGCAGGCGGGTTACTATTCATAGAATGGAAATTTGGCCAAAAAATTGGGCCTATTGATTATGTAATGGGATACAATCCCAATAGGCCTTCGGGATATGTATTGTGTCTCCCTCTACCCAATTAGAACGAAGTATTTTATTTGATTTAATAATAAAATGAGGCTTCGGCCCCAACCTTTACAAAAAATTAAGGCATTACCATTGTGGATTCATTGACATGAATGACTGTCTAAATGGACAACAGATGGAGACAAAATCTAAAATTGGAGAATATATTACAAATATTCTCTCACATGGCTTCCCATTGCTTTGAAATTAAGGTGTGGAAGAATTTTTAACATAATAACATTTCATGGGGATTTTGTAAAATTTACCCTAAATAGCTGGGTCGTACAGTTTCAGCACACGGTTTGCCTGTCTAGGCTGAAAATGTGAGAATCTAACTAGTAGTATGTGGAAAATCACATGTTTATCCCATACGGTATGTACAAACATGTAGTAAATGTGAGAAAGACACAATCAAGGTATGTTAAAACTGGAAACCTATTCTCATGCTCGTGTGCCCTAGTCCACACAGTTTCCTCTTATAGTGCAACTTCCACTTCTCACCCAAAACTCGGGTTCCAGGATCCAGACTAGTGATGAACACCCTAGAGATGTCCTTGAACTTAACGAGCATCCATAAAAGTCCATAAATAAGAAATTTAATTATTAATAGATAGTAAAATTAAAAACATACCTCAATGAAATAATAGGTTCTTACAAACTCCCCCCATAAAGTAATTTGTCCCCGAATTTCCCTTCCAAGGGTGGTGTAAATGTGTCTAAGAACAACTGTGGCCACTAATATCGAACAATGACCTCCTTCTCCCATGTATTGGCCTATCCCACATCGTTCTTCCATAGAACACATACTAATGGAACAAAATGATCCTATATAACCATCGTGTTATGATTAATAATTCATATTGGATTCTAATTGAAGGACAAATATGCCAGTAACTCAACCTCATCTGGATGAGAAGTGTGGGATAGATATGAATAGTAACTCTAAAACTGAGAAACATTGAAGACGTCATGTATACGCTATTATCTTATTGGGTACTAAAAATTATAGGAAACCGCCTCAACTCTCTCAAAAATATCAAATTTCCTGGCATATCTAGATGAAATATTACCCTATCTCAGAATCTTCTTATGTCCCAGCCTCTTTACAACATGTGGGAAACCCCAATACCCAACCACAATCTCTATAGGACATATATAGAGATTGAAATATGATTTCAAACTGTATTATATAGTATGCATCCACTTCTAAATATACAGAACCTATTCAGTGGTATCGTAGATAAGTTGAATTCCCACCATAGCTACCTCCCCTTCCTCTAGCCAACACATGTGGGGTCATCCTGGCCTATCATATAAATCCATATACGACCCCATCATAATCGTAGACCGAATTATATTATTATATTAGAACTCCACCAGGGATATATGCTTCTCCCAAGAACCCCCGAAACCCATGTCACCTAACGAATCATATCCCTAAGAACCTTAATTATGTGCTCTTACTTTCTATTTTTTGGGGTGTGGTAAGCTGTGATCAAAATCACCTCTGTTCGCAATTTTATCTATTTAAAATTCTATAATGTCGATGTAATCATGGAGTCCCTATCAAAAATAATTGAATACATGACCCCTTGAAACTGTACAACCTCCTTGAAGTGTAACCTTTCAAACCCATCAACAATGAAGGTTTTCATTATTGGTTGGAAATATGCGACCTTTGTGAAAATATCAATTGAAAACCAAATGAAAAATTACCTTAATGTGACCATAGTAAACATATCATTAAATCCATCAAAACATTATTCCATTTACAATTAGGAATGGGTAGAAGTTGTAAATGTCCATCTAGTTTCTACTGTTCTGCCATGAACTGCTGATAGGTGGAACACCACCTTAAAAAACTAGCTAGATCCTTTTTCCAATCTAGCCACCACTACTGATGATGTAAATCCTGGTACATCTTGTTGATTCTAGGATATAGTACCCAAATAGATGCATGAAAATCTCACATAATCTCATTACACATGTGTTCAGAAACCCACACAAGACCATGTAAATATAAAAACCTCATCCTTTCCGACGGTCCAACTATGAGGAGGGTCCTCACATGCCACACTTTCCCAAAATCTATGACTTTATAATCTGATAGTTGGATAATCCTGACTATGTTCAGTATTATGGATGTAACAACTTAAGATGAAAGAAATGTTTGTCCATTACTGTCATGTACCTCCAAATGCATCTAAGAGAATAACACCGTAAGTTTCCACTCACTACCAGCCTACCACCCTGACTGAAACTAAGTCATCTTATTCAAAGAATCAACCAATGAACATACCTTACAATTCTTATATGAAATTTTGATTTCAAAATATCGAAGGTATTCCACCCACCTTAATATCTCAAATTCAGTTCACGTTGATTAAAAATGTACTTGAGGATTTTTTGATTCATGTACACCACATAATTCTCTCTAATTAAGAAATTTCTCCAAAAAAATAGAGCAAGAACAACCACAGTTAACTCGAGATCATTTGATGGGTAATTTCCCGCATGTGGCCTCAATTGTTGAGACATGTATGAAACCACACGACCCCCCTACAATAGAATGGATCATATATCAATACCTAATGCATCACAGTATACATCATAACTGATGTCGAGCACTGGGAAAATACATATCAGCACTAAAGTATATGTCTCATTCATCTTTTTAATGGCCATCACACTGGAATCTGTCCAAAAATTATTCACACCCTTTTTAGTTAGGACTATTAACAACACTTCTAAACCCGAGTTATCCGGTATTAAGCACATGTAGTAACCAGAATTCCTTAAGAAGACTCTGAAACTCAATGAAATTATTGTAATGCTCACAGGAAACTACTGGTTCCACCTTATATGAGACTGATTATACTTCTATCATCGAGATAATGTGACCTATGAAATGAATTTGATCCCTCAAAAAGTTTCACTTATTGGGAATATCATATAACTGATTCTGTCTTATGGTAAACAATATGATCTCAAGATTCTTGTCATATTCATGTCGATTATGAGAATACACCAAGATATCATCTACAAAAACCATGAAAAACTTGTCAAGATAAGGATGGAACACACAGTTTGTCAACACCATGAAAACAGCTGGGGTGTTTTTGAGACTTAATGAAATAACAAAATACTCATATAGACCATACCTACTCGAAAGGATGTTTGAGGTATATCTAATGATCTTACACGCACATGATGATAACCGGATCTCAGATCTAACATTGAGATGACTCGAGATCCACATATCTGGTTGAATATATCATCTATTTGTGGGGAAGGATACCAGTTCTTAACCCTCACATTGTTCAGTTTCCAATAATCAATGAAAATACAAAGGTTAATGAACCCTTTTTTCTCAAATAATGATCATTGAACCCTAGATAGAATTTCTAGGTTGAATGAAACCCTTAAATTCCAAGCCCTCTAGATACCACATTAGCACTTGCAACTATATTATATAAATCTTGTATGGAGGAATAGATACTAGTGAATCTCATTGAATAAGATTGATAGAAAAAACTACTTTTTTAATAAGGGGAAAACCAAAAATTTCATTTGGAAATAAATACCTCAAATGATCAACCACTGGAGGGATGTCCATATGACATGATCCCTGAACATCTAGATTCTAACTCACAATCTTGACTATCATCCCACCCAACCTATGATGGTCAATTCCAGACAAACTCGACTTAATATCTCATTCAACATTTTATAGAAATGATATGCCATTTGGTGATTTGAAACTCGCCCTGCAATGATAGCAATCCAAAGAGGATTAATTGGAAACTATTCTGTTCATCCTGATAATGAAATTAATAACCTATCATTTCTAGGACATATTGATTCCATGAGAAATAACACCTACAATCCCCCAGGGGAACACCTTTGAGTGACAAAAACCTTGTCTTCTAATTCTTAATGGAGTGTCAAGCATTATGAGGCCATCGAAATAAAAAATATAGATCTCGTGGATATCAATTATAGAATAAAAATATAAAAATATTTGATGCCCCAGAATCAAATAGTGCAGAAGCTAAAATTGAGGCTATGTGAATATTAACTCTCAAGATAGAAGACTTGGGATCCAGTTCATTCTAGGTATATTGCACTGTAATAGTGTGGCCAATATCGTGGCCCTCAGACACTTCCTGACAAACATAACCTGATCCACCTTACTATCACTACAAACATGGGTTCTCGATACCATGTCCATGACCTCCACCTTAGCCAAAATGGCTGGATGCATTCCAGTTCCCTAACTGGTGAGAAGCTGCATACCCTGCTCCTTTATGTCTAGACGGTGCAGATCCTCTATCACTTGATTCCAATGGAATGGTCCTACAAAAGTGATGAAGGTGTCCCATCTTGCAATAATATCAGCACTCGACTGGTCCTATGGATATTGAAACCTCATATAGCCTAACCTTTTTCACGGGTAACACCTCACACGACTATTAGAAGAATCATTCTGCCTAGTCACATCCCTATGAGGAATCTCGAGATGATGTTTCCTAATACCATTTGAGATATTACCTGATCTAGGTGTCGAACCACCCATGTTATCACCTCTATATTCCCACATATTGCACAATTTGATCAACACCTGAATATATATAATAGAAATGTAGTCTATCTGAAGATGTTTAACTAAGATTATATGTCATACCTGATAACATCTTCAAACTGTATATAATTTGATAAATCGTTCCTCATTAGATTAAGGGTGAAATGTTGGAGCATAGTAAATTGAGATGATTAGTCCATAACATACAATCAACCCCACTCTTGATGCATAATTTCTCAATATTTGTCCTCCCTTAGGATTTCAAGATAGTTTTAATCGTAGAAGACTATCTAATAGTCTCCCAGGGACATATTCCGATGACTCCTTGCCTGATTAATCCTGTTACACCATCTCTTGGTGGAATCGCCCATCATATATGTCAATAGATTTACCCTCCTCTCATGAGGAATCTCTAAATGATGGAAGATGGAATCAATGGAATATATCCATGATTCTATATCCTATGGTATGCCATCCCCAAAATACATAGGCAGATGATACTACTGGAACACCTATGTCAGCTCAGTCATAGACATGGAAGGTCGTGGAACTCCCTAGAGGGTTTTCATGAACCTCATAAATCCTTCACAAAACTATGCATCCACACCTACATCCAGTATAATAAAAAGTGATATAACTTACAAGATTATAGGATACACTAGGAGCCCATGTCCTGCCAGCAATGGGGTTTGATCATCACCACCCTCCTGGTGTAGAGTAGGAGTTTTTTTTGGTGGTATTACACTACAAATCATGATCACACCTTAGTTCTAAATCAAATGAGGTTACAGCTCAAAATCCTAAAACATATAAGACATTTTCAAACACCCTCTTCTAAAAACTCCCCCTCTTTCTACCCCATAGGCTAGGAAAGGAGATAAAACAAAAAGAACCACAATCGAGAGACCACTATTTAGGTTACGTCTGGTCTCATTCTCTATCAAAAGAAATTTCAGTTCACATTCATTGCACTTTTATCCATGATTTTGGATGATTAAAAATTCAAGAATAGATTTTGAACTCATTTCAAGAATATGACATTCCTTTCTCAACGGGTAACCAATTGTATGCCAATTGATGACCTAGGGGGGACCATAATCCCCATAAATCAAAGCATGTAATCCAAGTGTATAATAAAGTATCAAAAATCAATATCAGGATGAAACATGAAATACAGAATTTTGATCCAAGAGGGCCCATACAACTTATAGACCAAATATTGGTGTTTATCCAAATATAACCATAGCACATACCGAAACACCTTTCAGAACCGTGGGATAATCTATCATAGTACCTATCACAATATCATGCAATAAATAATTTTCATTAATGTAATGACAAAAATGAATGAAATGTGATTTCGAACAAGTTCCAACATTATGAATGAGATGGAATATCAGTATCTAATCAGGTTACAACACAATTATTCACATAATAATATCAATACCAGCAACACAATACAGGTGTGTCACACCATGGTGAATTTTAATCAACTATTATAAATTAAAATCGATAATTCACAATTAAATTCAATGAAATTTGGATTTTCCCTATATGTGGGGTAGATAAACCTGATTAAAACATATTAACAAATCTCGTTTTCGTCACTATCCCATCCTATGGTCTCCAAATAGTAATGAAAACCAAAAAAATCTCTTTGATTCCATTCTGTAATATCCCGGGTCAGTATGTCACATAATAGTGCTCCAAACCTGGTTGGCCACATGGCCTCAAACAAATCTCTACAAATGATCGATGATGCCGACTAGTAGAGAGGGACAATGTGTGATAGGGGAGAAAATATTGTTATTAGGATAATGTAACATATCATAAAGAATAAACAGATAATGGAAGTAGTAATACTATACAACATAAGTAAACTACAGAAGTCTGATATTAATATTTACTAGATGTCATACTATATAATGAATTATACATGTCACATGTTTCAATGAAAACATCAAAAAAATTCACAAGGATATCATACATAGTAATGGATCCAACAATGATAAAAAAACAAAAGTATCAATGTAGCATCTCATTCTTAGTCTTGGTCCCATAATCTCATGCTCCAAAGAAGCATATCTTTTATCGGTAAAAGTGTGATTTCCCTTACCAACACCATAAACCAAATAATATATTTGGTCCTATTGAATTTCCCAAATATTGTGTGAGACAAAATCCCAATAGGCAACCACCAAAGGTCTATGTAAATTTCATAGTGAGTATATATAACACGTAGTGTGAAATTGCAAAAGTAGTAGGCTAGAAAATACTGAAAAGAAAACAATCATAAAAGCTATAGTTTCCAATTATATTCAATTAAAAAATAAATTCCATTTATTTTTATAATGTTGATGATTCATATTATGACTGATGATCCCCTGTTTAACAGTAAGCATAATAGATTCCTCAGAAGGATATGTAAGGAAATATAATAGAAAAACAAATTTCATGATTGTGATTTGGCTTGGTAGATGCCTCAGAAGTTACGTAATTATTTAATTATATCATGAGCTCGTGCATGAAATTCCTAAGTATGAATTCATATATCACTCGAGGTGTCAATATACCAACACCCTACAAGACTGTCTTAGTGAACGTCTCAAGGACCCGTTATCACTCTACTTGTGGAAAAAGTCCATGTCAACTAAGCTCATTATTTTTTGTCTTATAGGGTGCCCCAATAATCAATCATGAAATATTAATACCTCTTAATCCCATCCATATAATCCTATATGATTCAAGATTAACTCAACATTTATTACATTGTCTCTTTGAGCTATTCCATGGAAAACATTATTCATGCACGACCTAAAATTAATTAATAAACCCATTGAGCACGTCAAATGTATTCCAGAGAATCCAAGGATCACTCAAGGGACTATGGTAAAATGGACATATATGTTTTTCCATGTAATTCCAACAGAGGCCATGATTCACCTAATAAAATTTAACAGTCAAACATAATAGGTTCATGTTAATAATTTGATAACCTGATGGGGTCAAAACCGTATGCATTCCACCACACACCACCAATGGTGTCACAAGACAAGACCAACCTATAAGGCATGGGCTATCAATACTCACATGGTAATATTTCACATGTAATGACTATCAAGTACTCTAAATCATTAATATTCTTAGACATATCCTATCTCATGTGGGCGGGTTCAGGGATTGAACTAAATAGTCAAAACAGACATTATCAAGCACAGGCATTTGAAGGCTCAAGGGTCATTTTTCCTATTCCATTACCTTAACCAAAACTAAACTGTTTAACAACCTTGAACATCAGTTAAATATAAATTCATTTTAAACAACCCATAAATGGGATTCAAGGCAACCTAGAAGGGTATCCTAGTCCAAATGTCTTGAACTATTCAAAATAGGAACTCAACCAAGTGGTGCCCCTTAATATGGGTATTACAGATAAAACATACATTGAAAACCCATATTAAATACCTAATAAATAATATTAATCAATTTTCATGATTTCTAAATCAATGAGACACCCCAAAAATGGGCACGCGACACTCCGATATATATAAATAGTTCAATATTTGTCAAAAATCATGAGACAACCTACCTTAGACCAGTGTTAGATACCTCATATAGTATCATGTAGTGATTCACCCAATTTTGGGATAGATATGTTGAACTGAAAAATAATGGGATATTATGTCATTTGATCCCAAATCCATATACCACACATGATATGTAGAGTACTAAAATATGACTAAAAATTAATCGAGGCATTACTGTTGCAGATTCAAGGAGATGAACGACGGTTGAAACAGACAATAGATGGAGAAGGGATATAAAAAGGGAATATATGATTCCAAGAGGCTTTACCATGGCTTCACTTTTCTGTCAAATGATGGAGTATAATAGGTTTAAACATAAAAATATTTCAGGGGAATTTTGGTAAATGTTTTAAAAAAAACTAGGTCACACAGATTTTGTGCACAATTTTCCTAACCATCCAGAAATCATGCTCATCCCACTATTAGTCTAGGATACCTCAAACATTATGTCTAACTATGGGTGCACAACTATCAAGGTCTACTAGAAATGAAGTCATGTTCAAATCATCATGCATCATAGTTTTCCCGGTTTTCATTGACCGTGTGACCTCCTCTTCTCATACAAAACTCATATTCTGGGGTATAGACCAGCCCTGAACAACCTAATGTCCTCCATGAACCAAATATTCAACAATTAAATGCCATATGTATGCAATAGAATGAGTAATATATGGAAAAACAAAATCCATACCTCAAATAAGAACATGGTTCTTACATCGGCATCTCGAATACTATGTGAGATAAACATTGTAGCCCACCACCAATTGTGTCTATAACAGATCAAGCATGTTTATATGATATAAAAACCAGTGATTTTATAAGATTTACTTATGTAAATTAATATAAAATATGAAAATTCCAACAACATAATATATAAAAATAACATTCTATAAAACATGTGTATATGTATAAAGATACTATGAAATATAAAAATGAGCACAATAAACACCATATGTGATTATAGTAAAAAAAACAAGGGATAAATCTCATGTTGTTAATATTGGTGACATATTACTATAGATATACATTTTTTATTTATTCATTGGTCTCACACATCAAATTCCTTCATCAGTGTCATACCATCAATTATTATTTTCCATACCTTCAACAATATGATGTTTCATACCATCAATCATTATGTTCCATACCATTAATAATATATAGTGATATAACATCAATATTAATAGTTAATACCTTTAGTATAATTGTTTATGTACCTTAAACCAATAGGTACGACACTTTTAACAATTTTTTATTCCATATCAGGATATAATAGGTTACATTGAAATATAACTTATTGGTTCTATACCGATATGTAACAAGAGCCAGACCATTGAAACATATTAGTTCTATAATGAGATCTATCATAATAAAAAATTATATAGTAATATATTAGGGCTATCTCAATTTCTATACCCTTTGACCAATGTGATCTATGAAATTGGATAATCATTTTAAAAGAATTTAAAATATTTGAAAAAGATACATATTCCTCTCCAGCTAAATCATTTAATTCATAGAGTCTCCCACTATAAGGGTGGTGAGATCACACACAAAATGATTTGATTTGACATAAGTCAGGTAATGGGACATTTCAATAGGTGTCTCAATTTAATGTTGAAAACCTCCAAAACTTATTATGGTATACAACAACGAGTTAAATTTGGTGAAATAATCATTCTACGGTTTATCATTTAATTGAGAAACATTAAATAAGAGTTACGACATATGACATCATTTTTAAAGGAAAATAAATAATGAATCCTTATTAATATGGTATTGAACACCTAGCATATGTTTTTTTGTTGAAAACACATCAATTATCAATGTTTTCTTTGGTCCATATCAAATGAAAATATAAGAAAATATAAATTTTATGAAAATAGTAAATAATATCTGATATAAAAATAAATAAATTTTTTAAATAATGAATGAAATATATTTCCAAATGATTAAATTTATTACCGATATGGAACCAAAAATACTGAAGGCATATGATTTAGAGTTTAGTGGTGCATGATATCACCAATTGTAGCAATTGTCTTAATGGAGATCGAAGGGTAGTAGTAGAGGTGATGTACATTTTGAGAAATAAATAAATAGATAGAAGTTCATGAAATAGAATAAGAAAATGATAAATGATAAATAAAATAAATGATGTACAGTTTGGCCACATGGATGGCCAAACATTGTGCCAACCATGTGCACTCCATTTTCCATGAAGAACAACCCGCATAGCTTTAAGTGAACATTTAGAAAAACTTTTTAAACCCCATTCATAGCCTTCGTGTTTTCACTGTATGTTCCAATCTTAACACTAGTGGTTTTGAAAAATAGTGTGACACCAATATAGGAAACACTATTTGTGATGCACTGTTTTCCTTATCATTACACTTACCATGAACCTCGACTAATTTCTCTAAATACTAGAGCCATGGAATCCAAAAAATCCCCCCATATGATCTCAAAAACTTCACTAAACCATTTGTAATATTTATAATGATAGACAAATGTATTATAAAATAAAGTCAACATGCCCCAATATTTGTCATATTCTTATAGTATTTCCCCTTATAGTGACTCGTCCTTGGGTTTCCCTTCCAGGGGTTGAAAAACAATATTTATGTATAAAAATTTCCAATGAGCATGTCTATAGGTCTCCCAGCCCTATCTATAATCCTAAATGTGGATGTTCTTATATTGCACCTATTGTATAGGGACAAACTATACTTAAAGATACATAGTTACCTTGTCCATAATATAGATTTGATGATCCTTATATGACGAATATACTTACAACACAACCACATCCATCTAATATAAGTGAGATTTTTCTAAATGGTACAACTAAATCTATGAAACATGGACCTCATCATTCATAGAACACTGTGTTATAGGTAACTAAAACTAATAGGTTACCAGATCGACAATATCCACAATATAAAAAGGTCCATTGAACCGAAGTGAAATGATTCCCGACTTTATAAAATTTTGATTACTTAGGGTAGATGATACATGAATGAATAACTGATCCCAAACCTCTAAAACATGTTGTAAATGTTAGTGGATGTGATATTATTTCTTCATATATTTTTCTATGTCATTTGTCTTCCTAATTAACAAAATCTTCTCTATTTTCTCCTAAATGAGAGTTAGTACATCTACGGATACCTCACCCACCACTATCAAAGTCAAATGTGAATGAAATTTCATACCATATAAATCATTCTACACATCCATTTGTATCATTTATGAGAATGAATTATTATTACATAGATTTACCATAGGTAAATGATTCTCCTATGAACTTATGAAATCAAGGACATGTGCTCAGAGCATGTCCTCTAAAACATGTATCATCAATTATGACTAGATAATAATCTTAGTGTTCATGTTTGTGCCCAAAATTGGTTTTTTACCCAAATATATCTGTAAAACCTTCTTTAACCATGACATTAATCAAGGTTCCCTTTCATAAGAAATTGTATGAGTGACCCCATGCATTTATTAAATCTCACAGACATACAATACCCTATGTTCATCCACCAAGAATGTCTCAATGATATGTAATAATTATGTGAAATTCACGAGCCTATCGATGGTACCCCATACTACCTTAATTTAAAGATGGGTTCTCAGTATGATAGTCTCCAAGTCCATTTTTTCATCATCCCATTTATACTCAAGAATGTGAAACTAATGCAAAATCGATGTAGGTCATTGGTATCTTCCTTCAATTACTGATATATGGAACATCGAGTAAAAAACAAGATAACTCCATTTTCATACCAAGACAACAGTATTGGCAATGAAAATCACAATACATAATTTTAATACCAGGGGGTAACTCTAAATAATTGGAATGAAACTCTCGAACCAACTACTCTTGGATGTATATAGAAACATAGACACATACATTGATGTGTAAGTTCATATACTCATCAACGATCCATCCTGGTAGCATATCCTCTCCCAAAACACTCTGCCTTAGGACTATTCCAATTAGATTTGATGACAACCTAATCTTAACTCACTAAAAAATTGATGATGTCACTGACTATGAGGAATGTATAGATAGTCCATGATGGCCCTAAACCTCAAAATTCACATAAAAACCCATATATATTCCAGTAATAATAATTAGCATCCAAAGAAACATGTGTCTTTGTACATCATCTCGAATAATCCATTATAAAATTACTACTCCATGGAATATAAAAATGATCTATGTAATATTAATGAAGTTATTTAACCCAATGACTATTCCTAATGGTTTTATGTGCAACATAATGATATAAATTAGTATTTTTGGTTTCTAAACACCACAAATCAATCACACATTAGATAATGCATATAACAACACAATGTGTGAACAATGTCCTCTTACTAACGATAATGTGTCCAGTAATTCTTCACATGGATCATTAGCTATTGTTACCAATATTAAATATTTCAATCATCATACATCATAACATCTCCTGGTCTGATATTTGATAAATCACAATATGTTTTATGGATTCTTCCCAACTCTCATATAATCTGGATCGACACTAATATCATTATCCCTTTTCAATTTCGGAATGGTTGTGCTTGAATATCATAACCATATATACATCATACCCGTACTTGTAAATATTTAAATAGGTTCTTCTAGGTGTGTAACTTCTTTTATGAATCACCTTTAATAAATGGATATCCACATGAAAACAAATATGCCTAATACATTCTTTGGCTTCTCCTTGGTAACTACAGATCTCACGTTCTATAGGTCAATTGATACTCATTCATCTAAGATAATATATCCCAAGATGTGGAAATTATATATAATAACATGTCATTTATTGACATTATAATATTCCAATTTTTTTTCAATGTATTCAAAATTATTTCAATTCCTTTGGAATGGTCATGTTGAGTACAAGAATACTCAATTATGTCATCAAAAAAGGCTACCATATATGAATGAAAATATGGTTACAAAACCTGATTCATCATAACAATGAATGCACATTCATGAGACTTAACAACATAACCCTATATTCATAAAGTCCATACCATCTTTGGAGATCTTTACAAGGAATGTTTGAATGTATGACATGTTTCATGTCATAGATTGTCCTCTAATAGATGATTTGGAATAGTATATATCCTTGTATATATTCAAAGAGGCCATAAATAAATTGAAATGGATGTCGGTTCTTCATGGTATTGTTATTAAACATCTATTAATCTATAAAAAAGTTAGGGTTCTATAATATTTTTATCCAAATGATCTAGTGAACCCCAGGGAGATGTAACAGGTTATATGAAAACAATAGATTATTTTTCTAAATGTTTTCAATTTATCCCCTATAACATAGTATTTTCCAACTTGTAAGGTGGAATGCACGTATGTGATGCTCCAAAATCCAACTAAATGGAGAACCCCTTATTTTGCACAGGAGGAAAACCAAAAAACACATATGGGAAAAAAATACATGAATCAATCCTCTATAAGATGGAATTTGTTCTGATGTGTTCCTGAAAAGGGAAAACTCTTAACATTTATATACAATATGAGAATGTATACTGAAAGGGGATTCATGTTTCATCACCCCACAAAATTATTTAATCTTGAACATGTGGCATTCCACAATAGACCAGAAGATAAAATAATTTGAATCCCATGTCTCAGTGAAATATGATAACAAGGTAGATTATATTAAAATAATATATCAGACTATAGAAGGTCTAGGAATATACTACCCCATACAACGTTACTAGATGTAAAATTATAATGATTTGAAAAAATAAGATATAACATGACTTTATTTAGCTATCCACCTCTATTTAATCTATTCGACCAGTGTCTGGATTCCCCAGCCATGACCACCACCTCAACCTAATCATTTATTAGAAATCATGATTCTGAAATAAATCAGAGCTATTAATACCTATCCATGACCTATAGTATGTTATAATACACTCCCAAAATCCAGATCAGTAAGGATTTGAAAAAATTATGTAAATGGGCCACCTATCACAATGATATATCATGTGAACCTAATCCCCACATTAATGGAATACGACCAAATCACTAGTACATGCACTCTTATTGGTTTTCCCCTCATGATAGGTCTTCATGGGATGCCTTTGAGCAGCAAAATCTAGACTATTCGGTTGATAAGATGGTCCACTCTGATCTATAACTCTTTCTTCTCAGAGGTAACGTAGAGTAATAGGAGTCTAATTTATAATATCCTACATTGTATTCATTTAGAAAACATTCGGATGAGAACATATTGTATTCCTGATCCCATCCACAAAATTTATCTATTTAATAGGATCAACTGTAGTATATACAGGTTTAAAGACTTGAATCATTGTAAAAAAAGTTGATTAATCCCTAACTGAAATAGTTACCTACTATAAGTGATGAAATCCATAGCAATATCACCACTCAATGTCTTAGGGAAGTATTTTTTATAGAATGTATAGTTAAATTATTTCCAAATTACATCTTATTACTAATCTTCTTAGTATATAATATCCCACCAATGGATGAATTATCCTTGAATCATATATATAGTTAGAATCACTCTCCTCGTATGAGGTTCCTCAAGGTACTTGAAGATGGATAATATAGACTTAAAATATATCTTTTCATCTAGAAATACATTATAACCTAAAAAAATAATGGGATACTGCTACAAAAACACTTTCATGAGCTCCCTCATAAAATGGGAGGTCATAGATATCCATTCATTGTATTTATAAGCCACTAAAACTCCCTTAAAAACTAGGAATGAATTTCCACATCATGGATTACAATATTCACATCATGTTAAACCCAAATATTTTATGGTTAACCTAATTTAAATTTTAATATCTTCTATATTTTACGACTAACATGACACTGAATTGAAAATTGAAATATACTTTTAAATATGACCTTTGGATTTGTAATGTTTCCATTTGGAATAGAAATATTACCAATAAAAAAGTAACATCACCTAATATAGTAAAAATGATACTTATTTATCTTATAAATGAAAATAATGTATATTTAAATAAAGGAATAAGTAAAGAAATGCATTATAAATGGTATTTTATGTGTTGGTAATTTTGTGAAACATTTATTTTTATTAATAATAATATGATTAAAATATTTAATTAAAAGAAAATTCATTTTTCATAAATAGTGTTATCCATTAATGTTCTGTTCTTATAATTATAAGTCTTGTTTATGAGATCTTAATTAATTTTTGAAAGTGTCATAAAATATCTTATAATATTAAAATTTTTATTTTCCCATTAAATTATTATTTTATTTTAAAAATAAATTTCTCATAAAATGAAAATTATTTTCAAAAAATTGAGAACATTTTCTAGTTATACACATAAATAAATTTTCAAAGTGATTTTTTAGAATTATTCTAAAATGGTTGATTTTTTTGTGAATAATGAAATATTGTAATTTATTGTATGTGCTTCACATGAGAATTATTGACTTAGGGATGATGTATGATATATGTAGGGACCATTTTCTTAAACTAAAACTCACTAGTTTCCGTATTTAGTCACAAGAATCAATATTATTTCTTGTATTGTGCAAAGAAATAAACAACTGAAGAAAATAATAAAAACATAGCCATCTCCTCCACTATGAATTCCACAGATCACCAACACTGCTCCTCAAACCTCTGAATACATTAATCTGGATTATATTCCTTCAATTTAGTCACCCAAACCTATCCCTTACATTTTTATTCTGGTCTCACCAAAACACCATTTGAATGTTCCATGAATAGGATCTTATGGAGAATAATTCCTAACGTAAATCCCCATTTGATCTTTTATTTTTTTTCAATTTATATTATTTTATTATAATTAACTTACCTCATATATCCAAAAAATCATGATTATTGCATTATATTATTTATATATGAATTTTATTATTTTAATTGTATATCCTCCATCAATTATTTTTTCTCCATTTTTCTAAAAATGAAAAATCCATTTGTGAGTTGTCAATTCACAACATTCACAGAAGATGATTTTTTCTTTTTCTAATACCACCTTCAAGAATGTTAATAAAACCATATTTATGGTTAACAAAACTATAATAATTATATTAAAAAAATTTATATTTATATTACTCTTATATATATATATGATATTAACAAATAAAAAAACTAGCATATAATGTCAAAAAAATATAAAAATATTCTAAAAGATAGCCAGTAACCTATTCTTTAATGCTTCATATCCATATATATGATTAAAAATAATATACAATACCATTAAAAATTATTTATTTTCATTAATAATCTAAATATTCAATTCTAATTAACTATTTCTATTTCACATAATCATTCTTATTTGTATACATGTGACCCAATCATATAAACCACAGAAACAAACACATATGAATACTGACATCAAGTCTTATAATTCATCAAAGTGAAAATAATGAACATAATAGAATTAAAATAAATAAATTAAATGTTTAATATGTTTTTACATAAATGACCAATGAATCTAATTTCATTATCTTTAATATTAATCACAAGTTAAAAACACTTTTGTAAATAAGGTAAGGGGATTTTCCCGAATCTTTATTTTTAATTTGGGTTATGATTTCCCATGCTCTATCCCAATATATTTCATCATTATTTTTAAAAACAGTCATTTACATTCTATCTAGATTATCCATTCTCATGTATCCAGACCAATTAATAAATAATTTTTTTGGCGAAAAACATGTTTTACAAGGTTTCATTCTCAATTATTAATGATAAAGAAGCCCGATTAAAGGGGGCATCATGATTTCATACCCAATTAAAAATACACTCCATTGTATATTTTAATATAGAATTATTTTAATAAATTTAACTTTTTTGTAATGAAAAACTAAATTTGTTATTATCTAGTTATTTTTAAACAATTTATCTTTTTTCATCATTGAAGTCTCAATTATATTTTTCCATAAAATGCACAGAAGTGGCCTATTTATAACGTTTCGTAAATATTATTTTAACATGATTGTAAAATCGTTGAAACTGAAATAAACTAAAAACATAGATTTATTTCCTTATAATTTCTTGAATATACATGTTTAAAATCTTATATTATTGGTAAAACAAATGATTTTTCCAAAATAACTCATATTTGACAAGTAAAAGGGTATTTCTCTCATGAATTACACAATGATTTTATTAAAAAAAATAATCTATTTCATCATCATTTTTTATTATTATTCACAATTTGTATTGATATACTATGATATAATATACCATGTTTTATTAATAGGTTTACAATAATTATGAATGTGGATGTTCAATCTTGATACCATTCACCATATTATTCAGAATTTTTTGTAATTATGTTAACTGATTAGAAAATGTTATTTAAATTTAGTTTGTATATGTGGTTTAGGTTTCACACCATTCATATGAGTGATTAATTGAACTTATTATGTGATGTGAGGGAATCAATATATCCCTTCAACGCATCAGTATGGTTCTTGATACAAAATAGAATAGGTCATTTCTGTGGCCGCAAAAATTTATTTATAGATATGGATTTGGTTGATGACTTTATCATTTATTTTAAGATGACTTGAATGATGCCTCAATGGTATTTTTTAAATTTACTACATTATAAATTCATCCATTATGATATTAGTAATTGATAATCTATGTTTTTATTAAACTAGTAGTCTACTCATGCTTATGTATATTTTTCATGTGATTATTTATAGGGAAATAATTATTCTTCTTTAAATCATTCCTTATTAAGATCATGATTATGTTTTAATATATATTTTTATTTAATCACATTGATCAATTATTTTTTATTATGGTATAATATATTGTATTTCATTCCCTTATATATCATCAAATCTCAAACATTCTTATTTTTCATTTTTCTCCATGATGCAATGGTGTATTTTATAAATGACTTATAGGGATAATCTAGGAGTTTAGGGGTGTTTCAAATGGAGTTCTTATGTTTTTGACATTGAATTTTTAATTTAAAACAAATGTATGCATTTGGTTTTCCAATGCTACTAATCTATTTTATCCTTTGGCATGTGAACGCTTGTTGTTAGTATAGATTTATTTATGTAAGGCACAAACATTATGCTTCTATGTCCAGGTCATTACAGCTGGTTTGAGAGAATATTTAGTAGAATCATTGAAATATAAATTAATAAAATATAGATTAGGTAACATACCCTAAAATATACATTGAGGATAAGATTACAATAACATCCATTAATTTTGGTAAGTTTTATATTATGTGGTTATTTCTATAAAGTCATTAATTTATGGACCGTACATGTTTATGTGGTTAAATAATATATGTACACAGGGGTATCAACTCTAATAAGGTGCATCAGGCCTAACTCAAAATAACATGGTACATGACATTAGGCCTTACTGTTCACCTAGTTAAAAATTCCTTTCATATTTTATTACAATAATTCACATTTTCATTACAATCAATTATATTGAATTTAAACATAAATATGTCCTCAAATAAACCATTTTTATGATTATGAGATTATCTACATATAAATTTCCAACTTAGGTTTGTTCCTCTTCTAGTTTGAAAATTATGTGTTATGATTCCTAAACATATTTAGCTTATTCTATTATTTTTAAATGTATACTAGTGGAAGGAATGTAAATTTTATAAATTCACTTGTCTCTTGTGAATATTTCCCCTCAATACATAAAAATGATGTTGGTGTAGGAGATACAACTTGATATGTTTAAGAAATAAATATAACGGAATAACTAAATTAGGTTATGAAAAATAACCTTACTCGCATGGAGTAAAATGATCCACCGTGTGGTGTATCAATTTTATGAATCTTAATGAGATAACAACCTCCATCATTCATTAAGACTACAATCCCATTTTTTAAAAGAGTAGTGGAAAGGATCATTATAAATGATATTTCTCAAATGGGGATGAAACAAAAGGGATAATGTTATCATGGAATCTAATTTCCTATAATGATATGCAAACCAATAGTGGAAATTAATTAATAATACATAAGAGGATGAAATTGAAAATATGGAATGAAATTTTTTTAATGAAATTTTCATAGTGAAATATTCCCTCTTAAGTAGAAGGTGGATATAGAGAGAAAGTTTTTTGTCAAGGAAAATAATAGGATGATAATGTTTCCAATTGGGATGTTAACTTCACAAGGATTTGAAGGCATGATATGAATTATATATGTAATCCAAATTATAATATTGATTGGTTGAATGATGTATTAAAACCATTCCTTGGAAGGGAACTTCTCTCTAAAACTATATCATCGTATGAAGATATAGTCTCATTTTGTATCACAAAAGGGAAATAATTATCTATTTCTTAATAATATATGTGAAAAATGCAGAAGAATGTGGAAGAGAAAAAAATGTATAAAGGGAAGAAAATATTGATTTTTCTAATGTGTGATACATGGGGAAGGAATCAAACTGGCGATTTCTTAAAAAATGGAGTCCTCCACAAGTGTATTGAGAAATTTCATCAGTATCATCATTTCATAGGAATGAAAAGATGATAAAAATGTTCAATTCTAAAAATTTTGGGAGATGTGGCACTAAGAAATAAATTTTCTAAAGTGATATTGAATCATAACTAATTAAGACCACAAGATCAAATATAAGCTTATACAATTAGAACATTTGATGTTTAGGTTATTAATGATATGATGGAAGGTGATTAAATAATGTCCTCAAAAATAGATAAAATATTATTCGATTTGGGATCAGCAGATTCTTTAATATCTTACAAAATTTATTTAAAAATTAAATATTTACAATTTGGCATAATAAAGGATTAATCTGATAATGATCCTAGTGTACTTATTATTTTCACCAATATATCTCAAGAATTTCCTATTATGACATATAATGATTCTCTATTTAATGAATTGTGGCATCATACTTGTGGTTTATTTGGATAAAATCATTCATATGGAATGTATTTCAAGATATAACGAAAAAATATACTGAAAAGTGGAGTAAATCATTATTCATGTTGAAGGTATGAAAATTTTCATCTTTAGAGGGGATACTTCGTCATTTGAGTAACATATGGATACAACTATAGTAGTTATTGTAATTGAAATTCATGGGGAATAAGAGGAAATATCATCAATGTATGATGAAATAAATCATATAATATAGGATGTTCCTATTTTATGAGAATACATTGACTTATTTCAAAAGGATTTACCTGGACATCCTTGAGAGTGCGATGAGGTGTTGTATATTGATTTAATCCCTGGTATAAGGCCAATATCAAAGAATCCTTGTAGAATGGACATTATTGAATTAGTGTAGCTGAGGAAATGAATAGAAGAGTTGACAAATTTGGGATTTATTTTCCCTAGTGTTTCTCCATGGAGAGACCATGTTTTTTTTTCAAGAATAAAAATAGATCCATGAGGATATGCATTGACTATAGAGAAATTAATCTAATTATAATAAATAAAAAGTATCATCAACCATGGATTAATTATTTATTCGATCAAATTAACATATTTCAATACATTATGAATATTTTACATTGATTAGGATATCATCAACTACAATTTTGGACAAAAAATATTCTAAAGACATCATTCCAAACGTTGTATAGACATTAAGAGTTTATATTAATTCCATTTTGACTAACTAATACAACCTCTTGGTTTAAGATTCTAATTAATAGAGTATTTAATGGTTGTACAATATATTTTTATTCCATATTCATTTATAAAAACGTCATGTATTCTAAATTCAATGAGGACCATGAAAATTGCTTGTGGGAATCTATAGAAACTATTTGAAGAAAATATTGGAAGGGGGCTTTAGAAACAGTGAATTGTTTTCATTAAACATGTTCTGTTCATATCCATATAATCTATAAATATTGAATCTTAGTTGATCCTTTAAATAAAAATAAAATCTAGGAATGGATTACACAGATGAACATAACTGACGTACAAAATTTCATTATTATAGAAAGATACTATTATGGTATCCTTTATAATTATTCCTAATCATCTTACCCTTAACAAATATTACTCATAATGGTTTATGTTCATATAGACAATATAATTTGATGAATGTTTTTATAATGATCGAGGATATTAGTTAATTCTTTTATCTCAACTCTACTATAGTAAAAGGGTGTATTTTTTTTATTTTGATGGATCAAAAAATGTAATTGGATGAGTCCTTACCAAAAATAAAATATTTATTTCCCATCCATCATGAATTTAAAAACTAATTAACATAACTATACTACTCATTACATCATTTAATAGCTATAGTATTTTTTCTCAACAGGTAGGGACACAATCTCTATTGTAAAATATGTGAGATATATACACATAACTAGAGCATGAAATATTTCTTCTCTCTAAATGAAAGAAACATGAGGAGAAGTAGGTGAATTGAGATACTCTTTGAATATTATTCTTCAATAATCTACTACCCAGGGATGGCGAATAAGGTATCATATGCATTCAAGATTAATGATCATGGATTCCTGAACAAAATTAGGATTGAAAATGGTATTTTGTACATAGATCTTGCAATGATAGATAAAGACTAATAAATTAATGAGAACCATCAATAATTTTTCAATTATTTATCCAACCATCAATGTTGTAAAAGATTAAATGTTCTTAATCAAATTGATGATAATTTTCAAAGGGTCATCAATGCTGTGAATGATGGGAAGATGGAATAATTCATGTCAATGGATGGGATTATAAAATTTTGGAAGAGGCTTCATTTTTCTCATATAAACATGATAAAATGGGATATATTGGATGATTAACATATATCATATTTCTCTACACACCCAGGTACCACTATGATGTATAGAGATTTAATGGAAATTTTATTGTGGGATAATATAAAGTAGGCATAAACTAATTATGTATTAACATGATTAGTTTTTCAATATATTAGGGCTGAATGAAAACACCTGATATTATTCATGGAATGTGTTACCAATCCTACACAAAAATAAGATGAAATTAAAATGTATTTTGTCACTAGAATACCAAAAACTCCCAGAATGGATAATGAAATATATGTAAATACTGATTATCATACCATGATTACACATTTTCTCACTGTAATAGAGAATTTTCCTCTAGATATACTTGAAAGGCACTATATTATTGAATTTTTATGTCATCATGGTGCACCACATTCAATTTTTCTTGGTCATGATCCATTATTTACATTTAAATTATATAAAATTATTCAGAAATCATTGGATACTGAGCATCATTTTTTAACTTCTTATCACCCTCAAACTGATTAGAATTCTAAAAATAACATTAAAACATTATAATGAATTTTTATACCATGCACTCATTACATTTCAGTAATTTAGGATCAATATTCCCTAGTGTTATAGTTTTCATATAACAATAGATTTCATTCATGTATTCAATTGGACCCATATGAATCATTGTATAAAAAGAGATATCGCATAACCCATTGTTGGGATGCATATGGTTAATGGAAGCTTGTAGAACCAATGCAGGTGTTTGAAAAAAAATAGAAAAGGTAAATATTATTGAATCCCATATCAATTAAGATCAAAGATGTAAAAATAGATTTGATAGAAACCAATGAATGGACATGGAGTTTCAAGTGAGATATTTTGTAATTTTAAAAGTAATTCTATTGATGTGTTTTATATGATTTGGAATGTAAGGGAAATATATCCATAGTTTTATTTTACTCTTCTAAATCATATATATAATTTATTTTGTGTGTTATCGCTTAGCAAATCCCCATACAATATTTGTAGTACAAATTGTTTTATATATCTCTATGTTATGTTAGTAAATGATAAACAAAATACATGTCCATTCATATAAAAGAATAGAATTAGAACATGATTTATTTTACTATGAATATCCTATCTAGATTACGAACACCAATGTTATGGTGTTGAGGAATTAGAGGAATCAACTGGTAAATGTACGTTGGAAAAATCATAAAATTGAAGAGGTGGAATGGGATCTATATGAAATTATAATGAAGAACAACCCAAAACTTTTTTTGAGGTAAAATTATAGATATTTCAAGTTATTTATTTGAAATAGTAGAGAATAAAACACCCCCATATTTTATGTTATGCCTCTAATAAAATTTATTTTCATTGGTATTTTATGATTATCATAACATCATATTTAAAACTATAATAAACTATTAAATTTGACCATTGTAATTGTAATGCGATCCTTTGGATTTGTAATTTGACCAATAGAATAGTAACATCACCTATAAATGAATGAATAAACATTAGGTATCATATACACGAAAATATGGTATATTTATTTTGAAAAATAAGTAAATATATACTTTAAAAATAATAATTTAAGTGTTGATATTTTTGTGAAACAAAATGGTTTATTTTCAATTTTATAAAATAAAAAATTATTAAAAAAATTATATTTCATAAAATATATTCCAAAATAATATTTTTTTTCTTTTTAATAAAATATTATTTTATGAGTCCATTTAAATTTAAAAAATGTTATAAAATCATCTATGGCATTAAAATAAATATTTTTAGAATAAACGGAAATTTTTTTTAATAATAAAATTTCATATAATTAGAAATTTATTTCAATAAAGTTGATTCTATTTTTTAATTCTAAACATCAAAAAAGTTATACTAATTTTTTAGGTTCATTCTAAAATAGTTTAATTATAAGAGAAGTGTGAAATATGGTAATTTACGTTATTAGAGAAATACATGAATAATTGATTCATGGAGGATTTATGGATCATCTAGGAACAATTGATTTCAAATAACATGAATTGGATTCTATATTAAGCCACAATAAATCATAATATTTCTTTTTTGGTTCCAAAATTACGAAACAAAAGAACAATGTATTCATGAAACACCCTCTCACCCACAATTTAAACCACCTCACACCACCCATTATCATCACTCCTCCAATGCCTTGAATTGTGATTACAGTATCATGATCTCTCCCTCGAACCTATACTCCAATTTTAGTACTTATAGTCACAACAAATTTAATGTTCAATGATCTTTATTTAGGTTTTAATGGAGAATAATTTAACAGGTAAATCCCATTTTGTTCTATTAAATTTCATTTAGTTTCATTTCATTTATTTTCTATCCATTACCTGTTATGTCCCAAAAATCATGATAAATCAATTATAATATATATAAAATAATTTTATTATGATAATCAGATGTCCAACATATATTCTTTTTCTCCCCATTTTTTCTAAAAATGAAATTGTTGTCTGTGATGTGTTGATTCACCAACATAATGGATGATGATTATTTCATTTTATAATACCAATTTCAATGCTGGAAATAATTTTTTTTCTTTAAAAAATATTATAATGTTAATATTAAAACATATTTAGTGTTCTAAAACCAATATATATACATGATATTAATTAATAATAAAAACTAGAGCATGATGATCAAAAAATACCAAAATAATCAAAAATAGTTATCACTGTCATTTTATCTAATGAATCATCCTCAAATCTTGATTGAAAATGATATATAAGTACATTAAATATTCATTAAGATCATTAATAACATATAATTTTATTTATTTATAACTATTACCATTTCTCATGATCTTTTTTATTTGAATACAAATGAACCAATCGTGAAAATCAAGGAAACATTCAATTCTGATTATCAAAATTGAATATCGTAACTCATCAAAAAGACTATAAATGAATTTAATAAAATTATAATAAATATAATAAATTTTTAATTGCACATGAATTAAATTACATATTAATATATCGTCATTATCCATGACATTTATCACATGTTCAGAAAAGGTTTAAACATATGGTCTGGGTTTCCTTTAGAACCTCCATTTCTTAATCAGGTAACAATTTCACTCTCTCTTCCCCAATGTAATTCATAATTTTTTTCTGTATAATTAATTAATTTTTTTACATGTTTCAAAATCATTCCCCTAGATCTGTTCATCTGTATTTTCTGGTGAAATGCATCTTTTACAATGTTCCTTTCTCAATTATTATCGATAAGAATGACAGATTAAGGGAAACACAAATATTTATTATCTATTATCAAGTACCATCCATTATCTATTTTAAGATACTAATATTTGTCTAAAATCCCCTTTTTTGTATTAAAAAATATATTATTTATTTTCTATTTTCATGTATAAAATTAATCTTTCATCATATTTAAATTATCATTTATATTTTCCATAAACTGAAACAAAAGTGGTCCATTTATAATATTTCATAATAACCCTTTATATGATTCTACTTTATTTGGATATCAATTATTCCATAAATATAAAATAAATTTTCCATCCATTTTCTTTTCTAGGATATACATGTTTAAAAAATAATTTTATGACAAAAAATTTGAAATATCGAAAATAACTCATCTTCCAAAAGTAGAGAGGGTATTTCTTTGAAGAAATTGATGATATTTTATTATAATATTTTCATCTATTTTAGCAATATTTGTTGAATGTTATTTTTAATTACTATTGATCTTCCTTGATGTCATATAATATATTCTATTAAATGGTTTATGACTATTTTACTATTGTGGTGCTATGTTGATACTATTAACTACATTACTCAGAATATATTGTGATTACATTTACTTATTGGGGAAAATTATTTACATTTCATTTGGATATATTTTTTATGTTTCCCCCCATTAATATTATGAATGCATTGGATTTATTATGTAATGGTTGGGGTTACTATTTCCCCTTGATGTAGTTGTATTAATCAAGAAAAAACAGTTATGGACATGGAAATGGAATTTACCATTTATTTTCAAATATGGATTGGGCTGAGGCTTCAACCATTTATTTCCATATTTCAGGGTCGAGGCCTTGATGATAAGTTTCAGATGAAAATCATTCTGTATTCATTAATAATGATATAATTAATTTACAACCCATGTGATTGTTCAACTAATGTAATATCCATGGTTTTTTATCATTATTGTGTGACTCTTTATAAATGATTATTTATTCTGATTTTATTCATTCCATATTATCCTCATGGTTATGTTTTAATGACATGTGATTTTTTTAAACACCATGCCTTATATTTATGATTATGATTTATTCTGTTTTATTGATCTTCCATGCTGAGATTTTAATATCACACCATTATTATGATTTAGTTTACCCCGTTATGTGAATATGTATTTTATGATTGACTTGCATGAATAATCTAAATTTTTTTGTGTGATTCTGATGAAGTTTCAAAGTTGGTTTTTCATTTCATTTTGTAATGAAAAATCAATTTGTATATATTTTATTAGAAAACTACTAAAATATTCAGTCCATTGGGATGTGAATGATTGTTATTAGTACAAAATTAATAATGTAAGGTACCATCTCCGGGATACTTGGGTTGTGGGTCTTTTCACTTTAGGTGGAACTATTATATGTACCACTAGTGTGTTAGGGCCGAAAACCTTTAGAGCATGGTTTTCACTACCCTCCTGGTTCATGACACTTTGAATTTGAGGTTTCAATTCTCAACAAATTCTAAATACGGCCTTGATATGGGATTTGACAATGATAATGTCCAACAAACAATAAAAAAATGTATATTACTTTAAATATAAAAGTAAAACCCTTATACGTGTTCCTAAATTATGGAATGAGTTATTGGATAGATCATAAATAATATAAGAGACACTACCTACTACCCACTACTAAGGTCGGGTTTAGGTAATGTTCTCTATTTTACTATTTGGGTACTAATATAAGGACAATTAATTGCATGATATTGCAGAAATCACACTTTAATTTGAAATTGGAAACCCATTTAATGTTAACCTGATTTGAATTTAATATTTATAATTTCAGTCATTTACATTTAAATATAATTAACTAATGTACCATTCCCAATTTATACATGTCAATTATTGTTTAATTTATATTTGTAGTTCAATTAAATGTGTTTATCCTTTACACTCATTAGATGAATGTAACATGATTTATATGTTGATTTAATTAATGAATCATCATTCCCAAACTATAAAGGTATATTATCTCTTTATATTACAAATTAATTTCATCAATTTCATGTCAATTATTATTACATACTATGAAACATCTTCTATATAACCCAAACATTTGATAAATGATTACTTGATCTGAAATCATAAAACTATACAGAAACCACAATTTAGTTACATGAAAATACAAGAATAGAAAAGAATCTAATCTCAATTTTCCTATAGAAACATTTCTCTTGTATCAGAAATATCATTAAATGAATATACAACATGTACTATATAGTAAGGAAATGTAATCTCCAAGTCATGACATATTGCATGACATATTAGTCATTCGAGCTTCCTAAAATTATGCATGATAAATTATTTATTTATATATCTGAACGTGGATAAAATTTAATTAAAATTCATTTTAATATTAACATCACATATCATATCTGTCACCAAACAGTGGAAGCAAAAAATACATTAATAGGAATTATCCCAAACATTATGTCTAATCAGTTGAAATTTTTATTTTTCGTTGCGCATGAGAAAGGATTACGTAGACATATGATAATTTCCAAATTTATGAAACATACTGGTAACATGTATACCATCACAAAATGCAATGAATAAAATAAACCTATGATACCAATTTGTATTATCCCAAACCAGGAGCCATTATGTAGTTACTTGAGTAGGTCGATTGGAAGGTCAGAAGAATGCCTACCCATAACCCAAATGATGTAAACATGAAGCACTACTAAAAAATGGGAAAGGGAAGCGCTACCCCTTTATCAGCATTTTTTTAGTAGTGATGATAAAGGAGGGATTTATCAGTACTTTTTCCTACCGGTGATAAATTTTATTTTTAAAAAAATCATGAAAAAAATTATTGCTATATAAGTATATTTATATTGATATCAATATAATATATATTTTTTAAATATGTTTTTGATACGTATAAATAGACTATGAAATTTAACGTATAAGAAATTTAATGAAAATGTCTTAATAATATTTATAAAAAATATAATTAATTAATAATTTTCTAATTATTATTGATTAAAAATAATTTAATATCAATTTTAAGACACAAAAGATCAAGATAATAAATAATAGATCTAAAATAGGTTGAAAATATTACTAAAACATCAAACGACCATAACATTTGATCTGGGTGTCTGTTTAAGCTCTACAATATATCAAATCGAAGCATGCAAAAAGCTCTATGCACTGGTAACTAAAGGGATGCTTTTATCACATTTTTTCAAGGCTAAAAAAGGCCCACAAGACCTCCAAAACTGAGTTTTCAATTGTGATACACCGATTTGTTTACATTCAAATTGGTATAACTTCTGATCCAGATATCTTTTAGCCTTGTACCACATATCATATCTAATATTGTTTTATTTTATTCGATTTGAATGGTTGTGGAGTTGAAACAGGCTTCTGGATTATCAGTTATGACCGTTTTAACATTCTGTGGTTTTTCAAATACACATATATATGTATTTGTTCGTAAATATATATGTGTCTATGTGTGTGTGTGTTGTATATATGTATGTAAGGATTTATTTAATTAATTATAAACACACATAAAAAACATAATTCATCAATGTACTTAATACTAATCTTATAAGTATATATTAATATAAAAATAAATACACGGATAAAAAATTATGACTAGATATATATATATATAAATATATATTAATATACGAATGAATATATATATATATACTAATATATGAATAAATATATTTACTTTAGTTTGAATATATATCAATATATGAATAAATATCACTATATATATATAGATATATCATTAAGTACAAAAAAATGAAAAATCATAGTGGTAAAGGTGCAACTGTGAAAGGTGGAGGTTGCGAGATCATGTTCAGGTGGAAGAAAAGTGGTGTGCGAGTGTGAGGATGCACCGGAACTGCATCGCGTGGGAGTACTTTTAGTGCTGATAAAGGGAGGTTCAAGCAATTTTAAATGCTCTCCCCGCATTATTTAATTGTTTTTTAATTTTTTTTAATTTTTTTTATTTTATCTGCGCTAAAAATACGATGATAATTGGGTCTTTTATCAGTGCTTTTTTTAGCACTGAAAAAAGGGGGCTTTATCTGTGCTTTTTAGAGAACTGATAAAAGGGACCCCCCTATATTAGCGGTGAGCATTACTATGCTTTTTTAGTACTGTTAAAGCCTGTTTGGAGCTCTGATATAGGCTGTTTTTATAGTAGTGTTGTATAGTGGGGATAATATACCATCATAATAATAATAAAACATTGGTTTAATGAGAGATTAATTATGGGTAACATAATAAATTGAAACTATATCAGTGATTTGTAAACATCTATATAGTTATAATAATAAAAAATAATCGATAAGTTGAAACATCCAATACTATATAAAATGTGATGTATTTTCATATCTCTAAAAAAATAAACATAAAAACATAGTAGATCTAACGGGTAAATATTGGTATATCGAAGTTCCATAAAGATAAAAAGATGATATCAAGATAACATCATGATCCATTCATCGGTCGTCTTCTCCCCCACAAACATGGTCTTACCAATCAAGCATCAACAACATAGTTCATGTCCCTATATCTACTTATATCCTCATAATCTAATTGAGTGCCTTCGATAGCCCAAATAGGATGTTACATAATCTCATTAGGCCAACACTAATTATGTTTATAACAAATCTAGAATGATAATATGATCTTTAACCATTTGTGAGTATATCAAGAAAAACAATAAATGAATAAAAGATATGAAAAGTACAAGAGATAAATATATTGTAAGAACATGAAGTAATAAATGAGAATATATATTATGTTACTAAATTAGTTAAAAACTAGATCAACATATGAAATATGTGAATGTCGTATTTGACCTATATGGTACAGTACATGTTATGATCCGAACAATTATTAATAAAATCCCATTTTAATTTATTAACTGATTATAAATTTTTAATGAAAAAAATGATGTTATTTGTTTATTATATCCCAATTTATTTAAAGGAATACTAAAAATAATTATCATTGATAATATATTTTTTGAACAACGATTAGATAAATAGTATAAATATAGGGTTTTAACAAATCCAATTGATGCTAAAAAAGGATGTGATGTCCTCAACCAGGGGGATTTTACCCTATGAAGTCCATTTATCTGAGCATCCTAGGGAGATAAAATTTAGGGTATATTCCCGTGACCATTACCAAACTATGATTCAATAACTTAATGATGAGAGAAACTGTTTATATGAGATGTTTAGGCACATTGAGATCATAAAAAAATGTTGGCTGAACTGCCCCACGAAAAAAAAATCACGAATTACTAAACTATTCAAATGATCATTGATCTAATTGTTTAGTTGATAGTAGCTGGATATTTCTGTATGAATGATATTTGTCTAGATATAACCAGTTGAGGTTAACTTATTTAGATGTTTAAAATACTTACATTATATGAATTTCTTGGTAGATGGGGCCTTTTTTCATGTTGTACAATGCTACAAATGAAGTATACTTGTTCATGTACCTAATTAACCCCATGTTTCATAAGTTAATTGAATAGTTCATCATCGTATCCGTCGATGATATCTTGGTATACTGAATAACTGAGTAGGATAATTTTGAGCATTTGAATTTTTTTTATAGGTCCATTGACACGACTAGGTTTATGGAAATTTCACTATGTCAATGATTATATGAAAGAATTGAATTTTCATAGAAATGATGTGACTTAATAGTTTGTGGTAGTGGACATGTAGAAGGTGGTGGTGATTTTTTATTAGGAAACACCAAATAATATGGCAGAGAATTGTAGTTTTCTTTTTATTGTGCACTATTATTAGTTGTTTACAACCTATTTATCATGATGTACATCACTACTATAAATGTTCACTAGGACGAAAAAAATTAAATGATGGATTAGTTCTAGGAAGATTTTGGATTACTAATATGTATGTTTTTTAGAGCAGTATTGATTTAGTTTTTTTAATAGAGTATGTTGTTTAAGTATTTCTATGAAATGTCCTTTATATAAATGTTGATCAAGTCAAATCATTATAGAGATACGATATATAATGTTTGTAGGTAGCTACACACCAATGGGAATTAAAATTACACATATGATCTAGAGTTTAAGCAGTTCTGTTCATGTTATAGGTGTGACGGAGTAACCTCACCAGTGAGCATTTTTTTTCACAGTCAACTAGATCTTGAGTTAAGTTTTCTATTGACTGGATATTAATCTATACTAGTAGAGGTGGATCCAATTTATTTAGGATTATGTTTTTAAAATATCTTACACCACATTGAAGGGTAATTTCGTTTTTTATATGTTGTGTCAGATGTCCCTATAGGATGCAGCACAGAAGTCATGGGATATTTGGAATGGTAAGGTGGATTAGAGGAGTGAGATTTTATCAAGGGAAACTAGAAGAATCTTGACTTTTGGATAGGGTTTCCTTACCTTCAAATTCCGATTTAGGCACTTTTCAGCTTGATCTATCTTCTCGGGAGGTTTGGAAGTTATTTCTGATGAAAATGTTAGCTCTCATTCAGTTTCAGTATTTTCCTCTTCCAAATTGTTGAGTGATATTTTTTGTGGGTTGTCGTAGGGTGCAGGATTGTCTACATTTATGAAGATTCTCCCTTTTTATCCAATAATATGTAGAGATGCATCATGTTTTTTAGTGGAATTTCCATCAGGGTCTTATGACAAGGTGGTTGGATGTCTGAAATGGAATCTTTTTGCTAGTTTTAGAATAGTCAAGCCGTTGATTTCTATCTTCATGAAGTATATCGAATCTTTGGTACATTCTGATTCTGTACTAATTTCACCTTTACATCGATTTACTTTTTTCATTTCCTTTGCATCTGAACAAGATTTCTTAAACACTTGGTGTAAATATTCTAGAAACATGTGTCATGGAGGTTCAATATACAATGGTGGTCTATTGATGTTGATAAGGGGAAGGAAGTTCCTCATTTTGGCAGTGTGGATATCAATTCCAGGTTTACCATTACCCCAAGAGAACATTTGTTTTCTTAATTCAATTGAGGATTCTCTCAGGGGAATTCTTTGTTTTCACAGCGATATCAGAGAGCATACAAATATGTAAAATGTGATGATTTGTGTTGAACATGATTTGTCCCTACCGATTCTGGAAAGGTTAGTCTAAACATGAAAGGGTTTCTTTCTTGGAATCAAGAAACTATTTACCTGGTTCTCCCTAGGTACTGCTCTCATTGCTACATCCACATTCATTCTGTGTAGATTTGTAGGAAATCAAATAGTGGAGGGTTATGTTTACAGAATTCTATGATAAGGGGTAAGTCTTTGGTTGATTTGGTTAGAAAGGATGTAACCCCTGATGGTGATATTGATGATCAGGTAAATTAACATGATTTTTTTATCGACTAATATTGAATGGATGCATATTCAGAATGATACTAAAAGGGGTGAGTTGTTGGATGGTGAACTGGTTAGAAAGGTTGTTATTTCTGTTGGTGATTTTGATGATCAGGTAAAACTGTTTGATGGTGGCTTATCTGCTAGAAATCTATTATCAATGTCAGTTTCTAATAATTTTTCTAGAAACTCTGAGATTCTTTATGTGTTTAATATTTTCCCTTTATGTAGTTAATAATCACTTGATTTGTATATGTCACTTTTAACCAATGATAGTACTATGTTTTCTTCTATCTTGATAATGTCTTGGGAGGGTTTGGTCAAAAAGTGTTTTCCTTAGCTGGTCCATTGAATTGTTCTTGTCCGTTTGTTGAACAATTATATTTTGAACCCTATCTTGTAGATATTAGTAAATATGATCAATCTCTAATAGTTTTTAGGGGTATACACAGAGAATTTTTGACTAAAGGCAAAAAGTGAGGGTTTGGATATTCTCATCAATCTATTTGTCCCTCTCAAGATAGCATGAGTGTCTGAAAGGAAGCTATTGTGATAATTAAGGAAATTGATATACCCCTAAACAAAGTGAAAAAGGATTGGGTTAGAAGTTGTTGTTTGTTGGCTTCTTCTGTCATGTCTTTTCAAATCGCTGATACCGAAGTGTGTACTAGGGCGAAACTTCAAACTATTAAGAAGTATCTAGAATCCCATTCTAGTCCGACCAAGATTCATGTGGCCAAAGCAACGAGTAGATTTTTTTAATGATTTCTATTATCATTTGGAATGCTCGTAGCATTGGGGCACGAGTGAAGACCAATTTCTTAGTCACGGAAATCAAGAAGAGTAAGGTATGTGTTGTTTCTATTCTGGAGTAGAAGGAGAATCCAAATAAGATTAATGACTTAGCTCATAATTTGAATATGCGTGCAGAGTTGCATGCATATCCTGATAATCAACATATATGGGTTTTCTGGAAAGAATGTCTTAATGTAGTTGGTTAAACATGGAGATCAATATATTATGGTCAAAATCATCACATGTACATATATTATTTTAGTATCCTTTGTTTATGGTAGTTGTGTGGCTCAAAGGAGGGAAATGTTGTGGCAGAACTTAAGCTGTTTGTTTTTGGAAGGTCTACCACGGATTGTTGTTGTGGAAATTAATGTTATTGCTGATACAGGTAGGAATAAAGGGAGGGGTTCATTTCCTCGATATGCAAGAAGGAATTTTGTTCAGTTCATCGTAGGAAAGGATCTTACTGATATGGGTTATTCTGGTGATTATTTCACATGTTGTAACAATCAGAAGGTAAATTATCGATGTTGGAGTTGTATGGATCGATGTCTAGAAAATTTTCATGCTGTTTCAAGATTCTATAATGCGAAATTAGATCATCTAGTGCGTGAGATTTCATATCACTCCACTATTCTTGTTTCTTTAACTTCCAGGTAGGTTGGTTGAGATTATTTTTGGTTTTTTCCGCATTGGAATGATATTTTTGATTATCAAATGGTTTTCAAAGGGTGTTTGGTGGAATCAATTCAAGGTTATTCCCAGGTAGATATTCATTGTATGGTGAGACGTCTAAAGTGCAGGTTACATGACTGGTCGAGACGTCTTCCTCATATTCATCAATATCTGGGGAATATGAAACATGGGGTTGAATGTATGGAAATAACACTGGATGATAGGTGGGATGGCGAGATATATGAAGACCATAAGAGTAATAAATATTTTATGGAAGAACTCATTTTGAAACAAGTGTGTATTTTATCAAAAAAGTGAAAGAGTAAAATGGTCGAATGAAGAAGATTAAAATTCAGAATATTTCCATGCATGTATAAAAGATAGGAGAATGATGTTTAAGCTGAATATTATTAGTGATGATGGTTCATTCTCATGATATAAGGATGTGGTTGGGTCTTTATACTTTTCATTCTTCAAAATTTATCTTGCTGATTATAATCTAAATTTGGTGAAAGGTTATCCTAGTAGGGTTGTAGATTTATTAAAGGAGATTCTGAATAAGATGTCTAATCTGGGAAATTGTATGCTAGAAGCTGTTCCTGATGAGATGTAAATTTATGATGCTATGAGGAATCTATACTTATAGGGTTCCATGAGCCCTGATGGCTTTCCAGGATTTTTTTATAGGGGGCCTAATATGTGGTTAAAAATATATTGTTCTGGCCATTCAAGAATTCTTTTGAGGTGGCTTTATTCTAATGGTGGACGGTGCGACTACTCTTGCTATGATTCCTAATTTTAGAAATCTATCATCAATTAGGGACTATATGCCAGTGAGTGTGAATTTTTTCCTATAAAATTTTATCATGTATCATTAACTTGCAGTTTTAATTTTTTTTCTCTTGTTGGATTTTCATAGAACAACATGGTTTTGTTATAGGTCTCTCTGTCCATGGAGCGGTTTCCTTGGCTCATGAGATTTTTCTGGATCCCAACATCCAATGACATGTTTCAAATATGTCTTTGAAATGTGATATGAAGATATATTATGATATAATAGAATGGGGTTTTATCATCAGGGTATTAAAAAGTATGGTCTTTTCTTGCTGGGATATAGATATCCTGTATAGATGTTTTAGCACTTCCTGGATGTTGGTCTCTTTCAGGGGTAAAATTCATGATTTTTTAATGGCTACTCGTGGTTTATGACAATGGGATACATTATATACAACCCTATTTATTCTTATGTAATATGTACTGAATCGTCTTATAAATAAAAATTTCTCCATGGCTGAAATTCAACCATATCGAAGAAAAATTAATCTTCCATTTATTTCACACTTGATTTTTGCGAATGATACATTGATTTTTATCAATTCAAGTGTCAGATCTGATAGTGATCTTGTTAATGTTCTGGATGAATACAATTTCTGGAGTGGGCTAGTTATAAATAGGGAAAAGATTACTATGTATATTTTTATCAAATGTGGTGGCAGTCAAGTCTTATCTATTTCTAGACTGTTGAACTTTCATAAAGTTTATTTCCCATTGGAATATCTTAGATCTTTTATATCTCTGGGTCATATCTATATCAGTGACTTTGATGGAATTGTTAATAGAATTACAAGACGTATTTTGTTCTGAAAAAATCATTTTTTATCCTTTTGTGGTAGTATTACTATAATCAATATTGTATTGTGGGATCTTCAAATTCATGTGCTATTAGAAACCACTTTTCCTAAGGGGGTTTTGCTGCTATTGATAAAAACATGGATGATATTATTTGGGACTCTCATCTATAGAATAAATGTGATTAGTCTTCATGGAATAGATTATAAAGGACAGTTTATGATCTTGGTATTAATGTCAGGAGTCTAGGTGATACAATGAATTTCATGCATGCTAATAATTCATGGGAGGTTGTGGAGGGTAGCACTCTTTGGGGTTAAAATATGTATTTATAATGTTAAGAATCTGTGGAAGACAGTAAACATTTTTCCCCATTCTAGTGTTTAATTTGGCATATTATTGATATCATTCATCATCATTCACAATGGATTATTGGTAGTGTTGATATTTTTCATTGGGAAAAAATTGGGTAGGTTTGGTTGTTGGTTTTCCCGGATTTACATCTCCATTTATTTCTTTCAGCGAGGCCAATAGTTTTTCGGATGTTATCAGTGTTGTTTTTGATGTTGAGTAAAGGAATAATTTTGACCAAATTGTTTTAAATCTGAAGCATGAAAAATTTGTGTTCATTGCAACTAATTATAGAATGTTTTTTCCTAAAGAGTTTATAAAAGTTTATATTTCACAAGGGCAACATGATATCTGGAATAAGATGTTGTGGTGTAGCAGCATTCCCTTGAAATTTAATTTTCTTGTATAGAAAATATTAAACCAAATGATTTCCATGGATGAAAATTTGAAAATAATGTGCATTAATCTATTTTTCAAATTCCATTTTTCTGGTGTGAATAAAGTGGAGAACTCCAACCATTTATTTTTTTAGGGTGAATGGTCCATGGCTATATTGTGGTGTTTTGCTGTTCTCACGAATTTCATAGGATCTTTTTCTACTGAATCTTATTTTTTTGGATAAATGGTTTCATGGTTTGAGTGATGCAGGACCAGAAATGATAGCTAGAGCAATGATTCTTAGTTCAGGGTGTTGGTGTATTTGGAGGGAAAAAAATAAGTCTCATTTTGAGGAAACTCATTCCACATATAGGTATATTGTCTTGAGGTCGAGATTTCTTCTAATTGATATGGTTAGGTGCTCAAAAATTTCGAGTGAATTCTCTTCTTTGAGGCACATGAAATATTATATTTAAATTCTATCTCCTTCAGAATAGGTGATAAGGGGGAACTGGGTATGCTGGTCACCTCCTAATATAGGCTTAAAACTGAATTTTGATGGATCTTGCATTGGTGGAAACATTATAGCTGGTAGTGTTGTTCGGGATAGTTGTGGAAGCTTTCTGTGTAACACGTCGATATTTTATGAGAAATAATATTTTTAATTTCTTTGATTTGTTGTATTTCATGCTATGCCAAGATTAGCTTGCACTATATGCAACACCGTAATAGCTTGTAGTATACACGAACACTATTCTTGGCTTGTGTTTCATGCAAAAGATACCCTCCTCAATAGCTTGTATGGTACACAATACCGAGTTTCACTAAACAATGATATATTATAATATTATTATGAACTAGTCTATATGAATTCTATTAACCACATTTTTAATTTTATAATGTTATAATTCATCTTACACATTTTCTAGAACATGGCATGAGAACAAAATCAATTTTTCATATAAAGAAAGTATTTTTCAAATAATGCATATTTGCTGTATTTTTATGGCACAGACATTTTAAATAAAAATTTTGACAGGTTTATATGTTCAATTTTATAATGTAACATTCTTCTTTTGAATCAGGATACAATAATTTATATTGGATAAACTTTTGACATTATTCTGATAACATTCATATTTTGACGAATGGTAAAAATACGCTAAATATTAATTAAAAACAACTTTTTTCATCGGGATAATTTATATATTTATATTATAATATTGGATGGTTTTAAATTATAAATAGAATATACTTTTACCATTTAATATAATTCAAGTCATAATTAATTTTACATGGAATTCATATGTAAAAACATTTCAATCTGTTGCAATGTTTTAACTTTTAAATCCCATTTTCTCAATAGCAGGATTAATTTGAAATTAAATACAACAACTTCTGATTTTTGAATTTGGAAAAATAGATTCCATATTTGGAATAATTAGGTCCAAATTATGATAATAGGATAATTTTTATTTTTAGACATTATGAATAGTAACTATGGTAATTTTTATTTAATACAGTTAAAGGTAAATCAGGTAATTAAGGGTAAAAATAATATTATAAAATTACACTAACACCTGTCAGAATTATATTGGATTAATAAAAGTTGACCCATATCACATAATTGTCTAAATAGATTCATTTCATTGACTTTTGATCCAGAATAATATGTAATTATTATTAAAAACAATGAATGTGACAACATGTCAGTCTCATATATCTTATAAGTGTAATAATATTAATTTATTGAGAAACATCATATCACATCGAACAGAAATAGTCACCAGAAATATTATAATGTTATATAAATCATTTTAATTTCTTTATTAATTATAGGGATTAAATAATTATCATTAATGGTGACACAATAGTGATGTAGAAAATATTTTGTTGATTAAAATATGAAATAAATGGATTTATAAATTTTAAAATAAATATTATTTGAAATATTTAATTTGATACACGAATTTTAAATAATCATATAACATGTTAGTTATCTATTAAATATTTTTTATCTAATATATCTTTTGTGTGGGTTTTATTTTAATTCAAATAATTGAATAGTGTCAAAATTGACACTATTGATATTTTATAAAAATAACATATTATTAAATTGTTTAATAATAACAAAAATATTTAAAAAATATAAATTGAAATTTATATGGTAGAAAATGTAATAAATTAACTAATTATATATAATTCACAACACATAAGAAATTATTTATTAATATTTAAAATTTATAATATTATTACAACAAATAAAATTAAATATTTTAAATAAGGATTATTCAAGTTGATAAGGATTAAAATAAATTCAAAAATTGTCTAAATATTATTTTCAGATGATATTAAAAACATATATCATCTCATATTTGAATTAGATTCATTTTTGAGGTTTTTATGTGGGGTTTGGGTTTATTATAAATTAATATTTTAGAGGTTTCCAAAAGTGCCCCTCTCCTCTCTTATAAAAGGGCACCTCCTTCCCCTCATCTTCACAAAATTTTGTGCCTTCAAGCTCGAAAAAAACCTGTAAATTACTCTTCTCCACTTATCTAGAATCATACTATATGTCATGGTCTTCTTCAAAGACCATCTTTAGTGCCCTAAGAGAAGGTTCAGAAGAGGCACGCCAAATAAGAGGTAAAATCCATTACTAATTATTTCTAATTTATTTCATCATCTACATCATATTCGTTATTTGATTCATTATAAATTAATAACATAAGTATCAACCATATACTTATATGTTATTATAAATATGAAACAACCCAATTTCACCTTCAATCCATCCTATGAAAAATGAATTCACAGCGCGTGTGTACGTAGGACTTACCGTCTCCACGTCGTGGTGTAATCTATTTTCCCACCACCACCTTATTTGGATGGGTAAAATGGTGGAAATAATAACTATATATGGTTATTAAAAAAATGATACAAATTTTGATATATTATATCATCCATTCCAATTCCATTAAATAATTATGGCAACTATATCATCACTCCTATGTACATATAAATTATCGTCTCCACGAAGTGATTAGATTCATTCTCCAAGATTAATCATTAAAGAATGATTATAAAGTATATATAATAAATAATCATGAAATATATGAAATAATAAATATACTCTATTTATGTATATTTTATTTACTTACTTCCATTTAATTTAATAAGGAAACAAAAACACCATTCATCAGTACATACGGACTACAGTCTCCATAAATTGTGTCTTTCATTACATTTATAGACCTATCATATATATTTATATGATGAATATATATAACATAAATGCATGTTTTAAATTCAGGAATTAAGTAAATCAAGATATATGTAATAATATTGAGAACAAAAAGTACAAACATCTATGATAAATGAAACGATTTTACCCAAAATGCTGATTTAACATGGAATTGAAAAAAGAACGGGCAATATAAAGTCATAAGTGAATAATATATGATATCATAAATATTATTATGCTCCTGTTATAAGTAAATAATATTTTTAAACCTCCTATTCAAGAGTATCAGATAATTACATAAGAAATTGGACCAAAGTTAAGGGATAATTATTCCAATCTCATTCTTCTCGGAGATTGATTATTTGTAAGTATTTAATGGGGTTATATTTATCATCCCTGACCGTGTTTTATAAAAATGTTTTCATAAAGTGTTTAGTATTCTTACATGTATGTTTAAATTCATGTCTACCCCTTTGTTTATTTTACTATGTCGTATGGAAGGAATCTTTCTTTTGTTTACCGTAAGAGGTACTTTTTGACTTTTCTGGAAAAAGTACAAGAAAAATGATTTTTTAACATATATGGCGTTAACATATTTTTACAATTTAATGACTCCTTATTTACATGAAGCTTCCTCTATAAGATTTCATGATATTTTACAACAAAATTATTTTCTTTTATAATTTCATGGAACATTGAGAAAAGAAAATGTTTTGGATGCAGAAAATATATTTTCCACAAGAATTCATTTCTATTGTTTATTCAAAATTATTTTCCATCTAAGATTACATTCTTTCATATGGTTATGTTACAAGTATAATGTTCCTATTGTTTACATGGATTCTTTTTATTTATAAAGAAATTATATTCATTATTTTATATGGATTATGTAAGGATGGGATGATGTTTATGAAACCCATTTTAATCCTTGGGTTATGATAAATGATTTATGAATTTTTTTTGGAGCACGTAAGAATGATTTCAATATGAGATGAGTGGGACCTATATATCCCTCCAATTTATTAGGTAATGATTTATATCTCATTAGATAATCATCTCTAGAATGGAAAGTAAAATTTGGTTTTGTAATATAGGGCTAGAACAACATGTAATCCTGGTTTAGTGATGGCCTTCATCCACTATGATGGTCTTTTAAAAAATGCCTTGGTTACTATGGAAATCATATCATGTGATTAATGTTTTTCCAAAATTAAATGTTTTATTCCCAATCTATTTTATCATTATTGATATTCCTTTATGACCTATTCCTTACTTACTGCCATTATTTATTAAACAACTCAAGATTTTGATGTTTAAACATTACGTTCATGTTTTTAAGTTCAAATAAATATGGTTTGTTTTTCATTATCCATGCTTACCGTTACAGAGCATTTGAGCTCTCCCATTTTAGGATTTCTTTTCCCCAGGATTTAACGAAAGGTTTTAGCTAAGAAAACAAAAGGGGAAGATCTTTATGGGAGATGTCAAAGATCTTTCACCTTGATTACAAGATTATGTTCTGTGTTTCCAAAGACACTAAACTATTACGGTCCTTGCGAGTCTATTTTTGTTATGTATTAAGTATTCTGCAAAAGTAATTTAATTTCCATATACGTCATGCTTGGGTCTCAACATATGGTATCAGAGGAATGGTTCAGTTAACCATTGGAAAATAGGATGCGAAAACATTAGAGAGATCCCAAGATATATTTCTAACGTATGACTTGGGATGTCCATAATGTTAATTATAAGTATAGGTTACAATCCTAGAATTCTGATAATGATCTTGAATAACCTATGATTAAACCTTAGGTGTTATAGATTAATGAAATCTCCTAGATTATGTTGTTTTCCTTGTATGACTTTTTCTTATCACACCATTGTTTTTTGGATTTAGATAATGGTTTTAACCCAAAGGAAACATGTTAATGATCAATACACCGGGCAATGCTATGATTGTCCTGCTGAACGGACAAATGTTATAGGATATGGAGGGAAAAATCTTATTGTTATACATTCACAAGATATGAATCAATCTTTACTTCCAAATGAGAATAGAAGAGAACTATATTCTATTGAGTCCTTCATGAGGCAATGCAAATATTCTTTCAATCGGTTTTCTGATCCACTTATTGCTGAACAATGTATCAGTTCCATTGAAAAGTTATTTTCCACACATTGCTATTCAGAACATGAAAAAGTCATTCTGGATATTTACCTTTTAGATGGTGAAGCAGACCGGTGGTGGACTCTAATTATGAATATGAGGCCCCTAGTTGAAATTGAATCCATGGAATGGGATGAGTTCAAGAACATATTTCTCAATAAGTAATTTCCTTGTATACTTCGAATTAAGATGGAAAAGGAGTTTCTTGAGATTAAGAAAAAGGATAATGAATCTGTTGGTATATACGAAACATATTTTACAAGGCTTGCAATGTATGCATCTGGCTTTATCATCCAACCAGAAAGTAAAGTTGATTGATTCTTCAGTGGCTAAAAACCAAGTCTGAGATAGGCATTAGTTATAAGATACTTCATTAGCTATGAAGAGATTGTGTGTTGTGCTATCAATGTAGAACTATAATTTGGTGTTACATATCCATCTCATGGGTTTGAAATGAAACGAAATATGGAGTTCAAGGTAAAATCTCAAAACAATGGTGAAAAGAAGAAGAATGATTCATTATGCTCAAAGTGTGGAAAGAAGCATAGTGGAGATTGTATTAAAGGGACTATAAAATAATTTAAGTGTGGAAAATAAGTACATCGATCAGCTGGGTGCCGAAGTAATGGGAAAAGGTAAGTAATGATTTGAATGGAGAACAGACTGCAGAGAACGCACCACCAACACATCAATGATACAAGTTCAGGGAATTGAGGCATTATGCTAACCTTTCGCTAATCCAATGGTGAATGATGATCGACATCAACAAACACTTATAAAAAAAAGAATAATGGAATTCACATGCAAAAACTATTGGAGATTTTGAATATGACAATAAAGTGGTGGAATGATTAAGTGTATATGTAACGAGATTCCAAAATAGTGTTGTGGAATCTCATTTAGAGTATTATGGAATATTGGAATATATATGTATTGGTTTTAAATAATTGTATGGTACTAGTAACCATGAAAAGTGATTGAAATATTTTTGGAATGAAGATGATATCTGTATAACGAAGGGATATGGAGGAAATAATATGTTTGATAGTATTAATGAGCTCATGGCTGATATAAGGTCAAAGTGACATCGTGGTTTGAGTATATAGATATTTTGGGATTTTAGTATGTGGAAATAATTATCTTTTGACAACATTCATGTTTTCACTAAGGTTCTATGGTAATTCATGTTTCATGATAATAAATGATTAAGGTATTCACATGTTTTGAATATGAACAACAAGATATATATTATGATATATGGGGGATAAATGATGGTATTCACATGCTTGGTAGATAACCTCTCTAGTAATCATTTTCTTTATACTATGAGATTGGACAAGAGTATTTTCGATAAGACAAAAGGTTGTAATGGACTATGTTGGACATTAGATAGTATTGTTTATGGATAAAACATTTTTCTAGAATGTTATAATAGTATTGTTTTAAGAAAAAGGACAACATGCAGGATGGGTGACAACCCGTCGCGTCGGACAAGGATGCAGGAATCGAACCCACAACCGATGTATGATAGGCCTTTCTCACCTATCAGTAGCCTACAAGAAGTCGACAGTTTGTAGAAATTAGTTTTATTATATAATTTAGTCTGATATATGAAGTATATGTCCATTTGTTGGAGCCATATATGATTAATATCACCATATATGGACTTATGTATAATTAATATCTTTTTCTAACCTTTTCTTTGATCCAGATGCAATGACCCATCATTCTAACACATGATCTTCTAACACATCCCGAATGACAAATTCAACATCATTTATGTATGATATGAAGTCAAAATTGTTCATGGAACGAGAAATGGTAATATTGTACCAAAATCGAGTAAGTATTTCTTCTAATTCAAAATATTCAAATTTATATAATGGATCTTGAAAAAATATCATTGTCCTAGTACCCTCATATCTGATGAATCAAATGGTACCTTAGATCATCATAATAGTATGACTTTGTGATTGTTGGCATTTTCATAGCCATGTTCTCTAACACTCACCATCAGAACATGATGATTATATTTCTCTTACTAATCCATATTTTCACCTATGTTCTCGTGTGTGGAAACCTAGTGATGGGTTAATTTGGGTTACTTTTACATTTCATGCATTAGTTCTTAAAATAATGTTTTGGTATTCCATTTTACCATGTCGGTTTCTATGAATGAAACATTCAAGTAGTAAACCATATAGCGAAATTCATTATAATGGGTGTAGAATGTAACACCCTGCGACTTTATGAGAAATAATCCTTTTAATTTATTTGATGTATTGTGTTGCACGCTACACCAAGATTAGATTTCACTATATAAAACACCATATTATCTTGTAGTATACCCAAACACAATTATTGTCTTGTGTTGCATTCAAGAGGGACCTTCCTTGATAGCTTTTGTGGTATGTAATACCGAGTTTCACTAAACAATGATATATTGTAATATTATTATGAACTAGATTTTATGAATAGTATTAACCACATTTTGTATTTTATAAAGTTATAATTCTTCTTACAAATTTTCTAGAACATGGAATGAGAATAAAATCAATTTTTCGTATAGAGGAAGTATTTTTCAAAAAATATATATTTGATCTATTTTTATGGTGCACACATTTTTATAATTTTTTTTACAAGTTGATAAGTTTGATTTGACAATGTAACCTTGTTATTTTGAATAAAGATACAAAAATTTACATTGGATTGATTTTTGACATTATTCTAAAAACTTTCATATTTTGATGAATAGTAAAAATATGCTAACTTTTAATAAAATACCAATTTTCTCATCGAGATATTTTATATGGATAAATTAAAATATTGGATGGTTTTAATGTATAAATAGAATATATTTTTAACATTTAATATAATTCAAATTATTATCATTAATTTTACATTGAATTCATAGGTAAAAAAATTTCAATCTTTTGCAATGTCATAACTTTTAAAACCCATTTTCTCAAAAGTGGGATTAATTTTAAATTAAATACAGCAACTTCTGTGTTTTGAATATGGAAAAATGGATTCCATATTTGGAATATTTATGTCCATATTATGCTAATAGTTTACTCTTTTTAGACATTATGAATAGTAACTAATGGAAATTTTATTTCCTATATTTAAATGTTAATCAGGTTATTAAGGGTAACAATAAGATTATAAAACTACACTAACACCTTCCTAAATTCTATTGGATGAATAAAAGTCGATCCATATCAACTAAGGGTTGGAATAGATTCATTTCATGGACTTTTGAGCATGAAAAATATATAATTAGTATTAAAACAAAATAAAGTTACAACATGTCACACTCTTATATCTTATAGGTCTAATAATTTTAATTTAGTGATAGACATCATAAAACATCAAACATAAATAGTCACCATAAATCTAGTAAAATAATCTACATCATGTGAATTTATTTATAATTTTTAGGGATTAAATAACTACCATTAATTGTGACACAATAGTGATGTAGAAATTATTGTATTGATTGAAATATCAAATAAATGGTTTTAAAAATATTAAAATATATATTATATGAACTATTTAATGTGAACCACTAATTCTCGAATTAATATTACATGTTAGTGATATATTAAATAGTTTTTTCAAATGTATCTTCTGTGTGTATTTTATTAAAATTCAAATAATTGAATAGTGTCAAAATTGACACCTTCGATATTTTCTAAAAATAACAAATTATTAAATTGTTTAAAAATTAAAAAAATATTTAAAAATTATAAATTTAAAATTTAAATGGTCTAAAAGTTCATAAAGTATCCAGTTATGTACAATTCACAACACACAACTAATTATTTATAACAATTTAATATTTAAATATTATTACCATAAAGAAAATTAAATAGATTAAATAAGGATAAATCAAGTTAATATGGTTGAAAATAAATTCAAAACATGTGTAAATTTTTTTGTATGAAGATATTACTAACCTATCTCATCTCATCTTCTCATTTGAGTCTTTTTGGAAGTTTTTAGTGGGGTTTGGGTTTATTATAAATTAATATTTTAGAGATTTTCCAAAGTGACCATCTCCTCTCTTATAAAAGGGCACCTCATCCCACTCTAATTCACAACATTTTGAGCCTTAAATATCACTCAAACCCTATCCTTTTCTCTTCTCCACTTCCCTAGAAACAAACTAGTGGTCTTCGTCTTCTTCAAAGACCAACTTTATTGCCCTAAGAGGAGGTTTAGAAGAGGCACATCATAGAAGAAGTAATATCTTTTAATGATTCTTTCAAATTTATTTATTAATCAACATCCTATTATTTGTTTTTCTAATTATAAAGTAATAAAATCAGTATAAATGATATACTGGTATGTTATTATAAATATAAAACAACCACATTTCTCCTTCTACCCATCCTATGGAAAACAAAATCACTATGTGTGCGTACGTACGGCGTACCGTCTCTACGCCGTGGTGTGATCTGTTTTTCAACCACCACCTTTCTTGGATGGTTATAATGGTGAAAATAATAACTATATATAATTATTATAACATTATAATAATTATGAGATATTATATCATTGACTTCAATTCCATTCAACAATTATGGAAACTATATCATCCCTCGTGCGTACGTACGGATTACTGTCTCCGTGACGCGATGAGATTCATTATACATGATTATCCATTTGAAAATGATTATAAAGTATATATAATAAATAAACCTGAAATATATGACATAATAATGATACGGTATTTATGTATATTATATTCACATACTTTCATTCAATTTAATAAGTAATCGAAAACAACATTCATGTGTACGTATGACCTACCCTATCCATGAACGGTGTGTTTCATTACATTTATCGATCTATCATATATATTTATATTATGATTATTAATTATATATAAATAGTGTTTTACATTCTAGAATTAAGTAAATATGGATATAATTAATAATATAAAGAACAACAAGTCCAAAAACTTATGATAAATGAAACGATTTTACACAAAACACAACTTTAACATTGATTTGACAAACGAATGTGTAATATAATGTCATAAAAAATAATATATGATATCATAAATATTATTATGTTTCTATTGATATTTAATAATATGTTTAAACCCACTATACAGGAGTTTCAAACATGAATGGAAGAAATTGGACCTATGGTAAGGGATAATTATTCTAATCTCATTTTTATTCGAGAATGTTTATTCGTAATTATTTAATGGGTTTATATTTATCATCCATGTTCGTGTTTTATAAAATGTTTTCATAATGTGTTCAATATTCATCCATGTATGTTTAACATCATTATTATGCCTTTTTTACTTTTACTATGTCATATGGAAGGAATCATTCTTTTGATTACCACACGAGGTACTTTTTGACTTTTTTGGAAAAAGTACAAGAAGAATGTTTTTTAACATATACAAAATGAATTTATTTTAATGGTTTCGTAATTCCTTATTTCCATGAAGCATCCTCTACAATATTTCAAGATTATTTTCAAAAAAAATCTTTTCCTTTATAATTTCATGGAATTTTGAGATAATAAAATGTTTTTGAAGAGGAAAGGATATTTTCCTCAAGAATTCATTTCAAGTGTTTATTCAAAGCTATTTTACATCTATTATTACATTCATTCATATGGTTATGATTCAAGTATATTTTTCCTTTTATATACATGGTAGGATTTTGTTTATGATGAAATGTTATCCATTGTTTTATATGGATTATGTTATGATGGGATGATGTTTATGAAACTCATTTGATTCTTCGGGTTATGATGAATGAATTATGATTATTTTGTGGCACACGTAAGAATGATTTAAATATAAGATGGGTGGGACCTATATCTCTTTCAAATTCATTGGGTTACTATTTATATCTCGTGATATATACATTGCTGGAATGACGAGTAAAATATGGTTCAGTAATATTTGGATGGAACGACAAGTAAACCCGGTTCAGTGATGGACTTCGTCCACTATGATGGTCTTGGAAGCAATGCCTTGGCTACTATGAAAATCATATCATGTGATTAATGGTTTTCCACAATTACATGTTTCATTCTAATGCTATTTTATCATGATTGATGTTCCTTTATGATCTACGCCTTACGTACTGCAATGATTTATTTTACAATTAAATATTTTGATGTTTAAACATTACGTTCATGTTTTTAAGTTAAAATGTGTATGGTTTGTTTTATTTTATACGTGCTTACCCATACTAGGAATTTGAGCTCACCATTTTTATGTTTTCTTTTCCCCAGGATTTAATGAATGGTTTTAGGTAAGAAAACAAAAGTGGAAGATCATTATGGGACACGTTGAAGATCTTTCACCATGATTAGAAGATTATGTTAAGAGTTTCCAAAGACACTAAACTATTACGGTCCATCGGTGTCTGCTTTTGTAATATATTAAGTATTCCTCCAAAGTAATGTAATTTCTATGTACGTAAAACCTTGGTCTCTACATTCTGCTTGCCTTTACTACATCTTATTGGAGGGTAAATAATGTCCATGTTGAGGTCGTGGCCAAGTATACCAGTATCTTGTTCGGTACTCAGCAGAAGTTAGCTCTTATTCAAATTGAAACCAACTGAATGATCGTCCAGGAATCTATGAATGGTAGGATTCAGCCTCAATTGTAGATTTCTTTTTTTATAAGGAAGTGCAGAGAAAACCTTGTTAGTAACACCATCAAGTTTATTCTTACCTGGTGAGAAGGTAATAAAGTATCTGATTACTTAGTATCCATTACGTCTACGACAGAAGCTGATAAAGGTAATAATATTGTTTTCATTTTATAGTTCTCTTCAAATGAACCGAGAATTAGTAAATTTGATTATGGGGGACCAGCTTGGCCGGAATTATTTTAGGCCACCCTAATATTGTATTTTCTACCTATGTGATGATGGGGTTTCTTGTATAATAAAAAAAATAATTTGTTGGATATGGTAAGCTGGAGAATGCAGTACGGAATGTAAATATTGGAGTGTATAGATAAGAAGGTTGTAATTATATAATGATTATTTAGTTTTATCTCATGAAGAGGTGGAATAATCTCCCTAGAGAGACTCAATGGAAATGGAAATGTGAGAACTTTTTTGACAAAATGAAAGTCACAAAGGGTGGTTAGTGGACCAATGAAATCGGGTGTTTTTCCATGGTATGATGTTTTACCCACAAGAGATAAAAATATATTTCTCTATGTGATTCATGGATAACATTTATTTTTTCATCCTTTGGAAAAAAATATATATTCTATATTTAGGAGATAAATTTGGGGGCAAGAAATTCAATAGTCTATGGTGGAGTCTATTAAAAATGAATATTTTTGAACAAGTGAAAGAGGGTTACCATGTTCTTTGAATTTTTTCCCTCAATTGATGTATTATATTGTATATGTGAGAAAAATCAACATCTTTCATCATAAGGTATTCCAATCCTATGGAGGACGTGATGTGATTAGGGTGACATGGGACAAACAGAAAAAATTAACTCACTTCCTAGTGATCTATGAGCCAAATAACATTTTTTTTGGAAAGGTGATATGTGGACTCTGTGTTTATGATTTATGTTCAATGGAGAACATTCATATCTAATCCTGATCCATGTTTTACATCAATATTATTGAGGGTATTGCAACACTCATCGTTCTCCCTATTTCACCTTGTTATTGTATTCATTCCACAAACAAATAAAACTATAGAGAGGATAACCTAAATGCTGGAAGATATAATTTATTCATGCTTAAGGGATATTGATTATTCATGGGCATGATAACTACATTAATTTTTGTTTTTATTCAAAATAACCAACACACACCCATCGACATGGCCTTTTTTGATGTATTTAATAGGAAACTTTGTTTTTATCCATTATGTTAGTTGGTGGCTGGGAGTCATAATTTCAAAATAATAATGTGGTTTTGAGCATGAAATTGAACATACAATTTTTTCATGAGTGTATGAGGGTGTTGCGGGATCCTAAGAAATCCTATGATGATCATAGGAAGAGGCCCACAGAGTTCGACATTCGATACCATGGGTTCATGAGAATCTCCCCTCTAGAAGGGTAATAGATGTTTGGATATATAAATAAGAATTTTCCTTGGTTTAGTCATAAATTTAGGTGTTGGGGGGTGATTGAATTTTGGCGTATTAATTTTCAATTCCCTAGGGGATTGAGAGGATCGATGACACCTTTCATTGGACTCAGATTCTTAATAATCTTCCTAATGACTCCCACATCCTTGAATTTGGAAATCAATATATCTATTATGACATGAAAATTTTGGAGAGGCTAGTATAAATCCAGGTTCCTTAAGATAATGTTTTCGGTTGGCAAAAAATTCTTATTGATTTCATGTTGTGGATGAATATTGGATAGGGGAGAACATGGGAAGGCGAGGCGTAGTAGTGTTCCTAAAACTCGCAATTGTTTAAGGACTTTTTCTATTCAGTTTTTTGGATGATGTGATTCATGGATATTACTTATTTATTGTATGATTTATTTCATTGATTTTTGATGTGTGATAAAGTCTCAGATATAAAAATGGGATTTCGGAATTCGCAACTGAGATGCATTATACTACGATGTGATTAAAACTATGGGGTATGGTCAGTGTTTCCTAGAGTGGATAGTCCCAAGAGATGGAATATGGAATTTCTTTATTTATATTCTCAATTTGGTGTTGTGTGTTGGATGTTGCAGTCGGTGGGTTGGGTTATGTGGAGGTTGGTATGTATATATTGTAATGTGGTGTTTCTGGGTGGTGACAAATGATGTAGTGTTTTCCCGCAGATATGTAGTGATTTGTTTGTGAATTGTGTTTGATGGGTATTTAAGTTGGAATTTTTTTTAGTTTTAGATTTTTAGGAGTGATGATATCCTTTAGAGGTATTCATGGGGTTTTCATTTAGACCCCTAAAATTAGTTAGATTTAGTTTTTATTCTTGAGGGTGATAAATATTTATGATGTATATAAATTAATAGTACATTGATCCTCATCCTATTATGGTCCCGATTATTTGGTTTTGAAGGTATTTCATAGGATTATTGAGGATGTTCCATAAGGTTGGTTAGGTAGTATATTATGAGTGATATATTCATACACAGTGTGAATTGGTGATTCACATATTATGATGTTAAAAAATTAATGTCTTGTGTTCATCATTGGTGTTAAAAAAAATATTTATTCACATCATGAATGGTAAATTCATGAAGCCTAATTAATTTTAGCTGAGGAGATTTGAATTATAGTGGAATATGGAAAATTAGGAAATCATGTCAGGAATGGGTTACACAGCCTGAATATTTTGGGTTCCAAGTTATTTTTAAACCTTGCGTAGATGATTCCCTATTCATTATGCCATTTTCCAATAATATTATTTTGGGTGATCTTTTGGTGGATCATAGAGGATATTTATTCTCCTTTATTTCTAGATTTTTTATTGGATCCACAGGTTCCACATTGGTGATTCATGGTGGGGTCTCCTCTATTTTTACATGGGTTTCATTCCATTCCTCTTTATAAAAAATATATTGTTGTGTGGTTTATGTTTGGTATTTTAGTGGGTTTCATTTTTTTAACCCTTTTATGTGGTTTTGGTTGATCAATTATCTAATGATATAATTAAAATATTTGGGAAATTACTTTTGACCCACCAGTGAAAAATGATATCAATGATATTATTTGTTAAAAGGGATCCTCATTATTTATCTTTACTTTTAGATGTGTTATATTTTTATGATTTTTATAAATTTTCTTCTTATAGTAAGATTGAATGTAACTAGTTAGTTAATTAGAATAATATTATTTATGAAAATGGGGATTTTTATCATTTTTACTACATTTTTATATGATACAGATGTTATTATGCATACCTATTTCCCAATATTAAAATAACATCCACTTGAAGCCTTGTTTTCACTACAAATGTTAGGATCTAATGACCGATATTGATTTCTTCTCTGATCACACAATAAATAATATTTTCTAGAATATATATTTTAATTAACAAATGGTTTCCCATGGATTATTATTTGAGTGATAATACCCATGCTAAATAAATAAGATAAGTAATAATTCACCAGAATACTAAAGAATCAGGTTTTAATTATATATTGGTATTTTTTGAATGTTTTGTTCTGTCTACATTTTTTGGGATTTTTTCATAGAAATTAGTAAATGTATGTGATTTATGATGTCGGGGGATGTGATGAAGATTTTGGATTGCATGGATTTCATGATGTTGTCCTATAAGATAATGTTGGATATCCTCTCTAGTATTAATGGTTTTAATAATCAAAAATCATGTGAAGTCAAATTAATCATGTCTAATAATTTCAATCATGGATATTTATGTTTCAATATATATAATTATGATTATCTAAGATTACATATTTGTTTTACACATTCTAATAATATTTATGTTATAATACAGTCCAAGAAGAAATATTTTCTATGTATAACAGAATGACACTGACAGACGAGATGAGACACCGATAGTTCAACTGAGTAATTGATAATGTAAAATGACTCACTGATAGATGAGTCACTGACAAATAAATAGTCTTACAAGTGGAAGGACATACCGATTCATGGACATAATAATGTAAGGACTTAGTAACACAAGGATCTATAGAAAAATGGTGATACCAATGCAAAGACTCACCAAATATTTCAATTGACAAACCGACCTTCCAACAGACTCATCGATAGATTAAATGAGTCACTGATGCAATGAGTTGTTGCTTCATGGAATGACTGACCAAATGAAACATAGATGTAATGAGTCACTGATTGAATATGATACCGATAGAGGAATCACAAGTAGACCATTTAAAATTTCATTTTTTTAATATTATTTATAATGATCATTTTTTGAGATTTTAACATGACTGATTAATTTAATTCTTCTTTCAAACATCTTAAATGAGGATATTAGAAATAGAGGTTTTGTACCTACCTCAAACATGAACATTGTCGGGCTAGATGTGTAGAAAATAAAGGGAAACAAGATGAAAGGTATTCACACAAAAATTATCCCATGAATGATATAAACAAGAAGATATGAGTATATTTTGTAGCATAACCACACATGCAACATACAAAAAGGATGAAAATATGAGGAACTCTTCAGTCATTTTTGTTGTGAACCACAAAATAGTTTTCTCAAAATGTTCCAACATCTCTACGACATTTGACAGAATTTATGAAGTAAAACATCTAATACTCCTGGAATATAGAACACAGTTTTCCACAACACCCTAATTTCAGTGGCTTCTTCTAGAAGTAGACTCTAGCTTCAACTCAGATACATCAAAGAGTATAGAGATAAACTACATAACACACATTGCCTTCTAAACTCTATCTTATCATTATTTCTCTGTTGGGTGTATTTTTATTTCATTTTTTAGAAGTGTGTGTAACTATCTATATAACACACACAGTATCCTAAACATACCTAAAGGATACAATATATGTCACGACCCGTCCTCGGGGCCCGTTCCGTGACTACCCCAAACCCACCTTCCATAGGCCAGGGGCTGGCGACTAGCACCAAGGCGTATTTCCCAATAAAAAGGGAATTCATTGCCTTTGTAAAGTAAACAAACACCACATAGAAAGAAAGCATAAGTAAACACTAAGTAAAAACCGGGTACAATAGTAAGTGCAGAAAAGTAAGTGGGCCAGAATACAAACCCAAACTGAAAGTGAAAGTACTACTGAAAAAAGAAGGAAAACAACTGAAAATTAATGCCGCAACGTCGAGCTGTCCACTGGTAGTCCCACCTGAATGGTGGGTATAGATATCCTCCACAGCTCCTCGGGTCCAGCTGTCCGCTCCGAGTACGCCCCGCCCAGTGGTCCACCTCCAGGTACCGACCTGCTCCTCGTGCCTCAACCACGGTCAGTGTTGTCCATCGTCTGCAACCAACACAACGTAGTACGGGCATAGCCCGTGAAGGGGTGAGTATAAGCTACTTAGTAGGGATCCCGAGACCCCTGAAGGCCTCACAGAATCCACAATGTATAATCCACAAAGGAAAGATACAATCACAAAGTAACATCTAACAATACTTAGGTATGTTCCCATACATATACCTAAGTCATCAATTCCAGTTTGGCTCCAACATCCAAGCCCATGTTCGATCACGTCCACACAGGATAGCACAACACAATCTTCACAGGAATGCAAGTCAATCATATCGAAAATAATGATTGAAAGTCATGATTCAGCTCACACAGGTATACTTCTTCATAAGACGATAGAGATGATTAGATGTAGCCACTGATTCATCTAAGCCGTCGGTCCCACATAGGATTGATATTTACTAACCCCCGCAATGAACCACTAAGGATTGATAGGTAACTAACCCCCGAAATGACCCACACAGGATAGGACCCACACAGGATCTGTATGAACTGGCCCACAAAGGACCACTGAGCACTGACCCACATAGGATCTATCCCACACAGTATCAGTCGCACTGATCCACGTAGGATCGCTGAGTGCTATAGTTGTCGTCGTCGAATCCACGGAGGATTTCTGTATAGTCGTCATCGTCGTCGTAGTCGCAGCCAGCTCTAGGTTTCCTGCACACAGCAAGCTCATTCGGGAGGGTCCGCTCAACGAGCCGAGGGGATGATACATCAACTGACACATAGTCCATTGTTGATGTATCCAAGAGTTCTGTATCGTCAACAGGAACTCAACGTCATAGACGGCGCATCAATCGGACGCCTCGTATGAGAGTTATTGGCTTTTTCGTCCCAGGGGCCCGGTTGGTTATTATGTCAAAACCAACTAGACCATACTCCAACTACGTCCAAACCTCGATCATAGTAAGCCAAATGGTCCGTCTCACTTAGAGGAAACCATCAATGTTGACGGCACGTCAATCGGACGCCCGGAGCTCAAGTTATATGTGTTTCCGCTCCGAGGGCCCGGTTGGTTTCGTGTACGAACCAACCCAGCCGAACCCAAAGTTCTTTGAAACCTTGTATGTAATATACCGAAACGACCATCTTGATCCAAGGATCACATTACAGCTGACGGTGCATCGATCAGAGGTCTGGAGCCCATGTTTAGGGAAAAGACAGTGAGAGATCCGGTATTAGGGGGTTGGGGCCCGGTCTGACCCGGCCCGGTACCCCCTAGGTCGGCCCGAACCGGGTCCGGTTCTCGCCCATTAGGGCGTGGCCCGACCCGGTGGGAGTGGCCCTGTCCCGCCAGTGCAGCCCGGCCTGGCCTGGGCGCAGCCCGGCCTGGCGGGCTCGGCCTGGCTAGCTCGGCCAGGCGGCTCAGCCGTAACGGTTGAGCAATGAGGGGGGGGGGGGATTCCCCCCCCCCACATTGTGAAACCACATCCCCCATGTGGGGGCCACTCCAGCTAGTCAGCCGAGGGTTACGACCCTCGGCGCTTCCCCCTAACCTGACGGCCCACTCCGGCCGGCCGGCTGCTGCCGCCACGGGACTGGGGTGGTCCCGTCCCCCTGCTCCGACGCTGGCGGCTAGAAAACGATCGTCGTTCCCTGCACCTCCACGGCCTTGGTCCGTCCAGTGCGGCGCGACGGCGCCGTGTCCCTCTATCGCGGCCCTGCACCGGCCGTGGTGCTTTTTTGGTTCTCGGGTGTCGCGTGACGACGCCGCGCCATGTTCAACTTCAACGACGCGGTGTGACGATGCCACGCCTTTTCACCCAAATCTCATAGCTTCCATGAGGTGAAACAGCACCGCGCCGCCTCACACGAGCCACAAAAAAATCAAACAATCAAGGGGTAGGAGGGTCGGTCGTGTTCGTGCGGTCTGACCTCCTCCTGTCATTGTGATATCAGGTGGATCAACTTGAAATGAAGAATGGCGGCGGAATTATTCACGGACAAACAATTTAAATAAACCCCTACCTCGAGTGTAGTTGAACAAAGGCTCATCGTCGGATTGCACGTCGCGGAAGGAGGCGGCGCAGAAGGAGGATCGTCGCGTCGCAGAGAAAAGATTCGTTGACGTCGTGACATTGATCTCTGAGGATCTGGCGTTCTTGTCGACCATTGTCGGTGGTCAGCGTTCTTCGCGTTCTTCACATTCTTCGTCGAGGAAGAAGAACATAAAGAACTTGAGCAAATTCTCCCAAGCCTCTCACAACCCAATCAACCCTTAATAAAATAAGACTTTCCTTATTTTATTTCTCAAGACATGAATTTTGAAAATAAAAAAATGAAACAATCAATTAAATGAATTAATTGCAACATTTAAACGTCCCAAATTAATTGAGGCATCTCATAAACAGAAAAACGCAAGGGTTGACTTCCACTTAATAGGGGATCAGGTGTGTTACCTTAATTAAAATGGGGTTGAAGAAGTTGAAAGAAGCGGTGGGGATCGTGTGGGACCCACCTCACAAATATCCTACATAGTGGGTAGGATATTTTGGGTCCCACTCCAATCACTTAGCTTAGGTTAAACAAATTTACGTAAAATAAAAAAATTGGTCGCACCATTTTTATTTTATTTCTTTACTTAACCCAAAAAAAATTAAAAACAACACCCGAGAAAACGCAACTCTGGAAAAGGTGTTACAAAGCAATTACATGCACTTTGATTCCATCGGTGCCCTCGGAATTTGATTCCTAGCACCGGTTCAAATGTTAGAAAAATCCACCCATTCGTTCACTGAACGTACCCGAGCTAGACATCGGAAAATGATTCCGGGCACACCAGGCATCAGAATCAGGTGCTGTCAGAAACTGCATTCTTGTAAAAACTCAAAGAAAAATAAGAAAAAAAATTCCCTTTAATTTTACGGGTCTTTACATTACTCCCACCTCATGGCCTTACGTCCACGTAAAGATACATCAAAAACTGGGGAAACAAATGTGGGTACTGAGCACGCATCTAAGCCTCCCGCTCCCAAGTGCTCTCCTGGAGGATCCCGTGCTGCCATCTGATACGCACTAGAGGAATCGACCATAATCGTAAGACCCGCTCCTTTCGATCCTCAATATCCACCATGACCTCCGCCAAGGTCGCCCCATCATCAACGTCTAGCTCCCCATGGTCAATGATATGCGTCGGGTCATGCACATACCTCCTCAGCTGAGATACCTGGAAGATATCGTGCACCCGGTGCAACTGAGGTGGTAGAGCCAAGAGATAAGACACCTATCCAATCATGCTGAAGACCTGGAATGGTCAGATGAAGCATGGAGACAACTTGGCGCCTTGACCAAATCTCAGTAATCCTCGTCGAAGTGAGACCCGCAAGAAGTCATGGTCACCATCCTCGAACTCTAGTGGCCTCCACCTCTGGTCAGCATAAGACATCTGTTGGCTCTGAGCTATCCTCATTAACTCCTAGATGACCTAGACCTTCTCTGTCGTGGCCTGGACCATCTCTGGTCCCACAAGTGCGGACTCCCCAGGGTCTGTCCAGCACAGAGGAGATCTGTAGGGTCGGCCGTACAATGCCTCGTAAGGTGCCATCCCGATGGTGGAGTGGTAGCTGTTTTTGTACACAAACTCCACCAAGGGTAGGTGGTCCTCCCAGCTACAACCAAAGTCGAGGACACATACACGAAGAATTTCCTCGAGAGTCTGAATGGTCTTCTCTGTCTGACCATCCGTCTGAGGGTGAAAGGCGGTGCTCAGACGTAGATGCGTCCCCAACGCCTCCTGCTGAGTACAACGACTACTATGTTCCCCTTTCCAGTACTATAGACTATCTCAAAGTCATAGTCCTAGAGGAACGCGAGCCATCTCCGCTATCTCAGGTTCAGGTCTTTCTGCGAGAAGATGTACCTGAGACTCTGATGGTCAGAATAGACTGTAAAGCACTCGGCCATCAAATAGTGTCGTTACATCATCAGATCAAAGACCGCTGATGCTAACTCCAGGTCATTGGTAGCGTAGTTCAGCTCATGTTGCCTCAACTGACGTGATCTATAGGTGTCCACGGCCCGCTCCAGCATCAGGATACATCCAAGTCTGGTCCCTGATTCATCGCAGTAAACTACGTACCCAACTCCCTCATCAAGTAGCCTCAAGATAGGCACCTTGTTCAATCTCTATCTTAGCTCTTGGAATCTCTACAGACATCTATTTGACCACACAAAGGGTTTCCCCTTCATCGTCAAAGCTTAGAGTGGTGACGTAACTCTGGAGAAGTTTGGCACAAATCTCCAATAGTAACCAGGTAGTCCCAAGAAACTCCGCACCTCCATCATGCTCCTGGGTGGATCCCAAGCTAGCACTGCCTCGATCTTCGCAGGATCTACCGCATCTCCTGCTTCAGAGATGACGTGTCCCAATAAGTGGACCTCACATATATATAACTGACACTTCGAGAACATACCTTAAATATGGTGCTCTCGGAGTGTGTCCAGTACAACCCGCATGTGGTAGGAATGCTCCTCCTCAGTCGTCGAGTATATCAAAATGTCGTCGATGAATACCACATTAAATTGATCAAGGTATGGCTGAAAATATCATGTTCATGAGGTCCATGAACAATGATAGAGCATTGGTTACACCTAATGGAATAACCAAGAACTCATAGTGGCCATACCGGCATCAAAAGGTCGTCTTCTACACATCCTCTTCCCGAACTCTGAGCTGATGATAGCCTGATCTAAGGTCTATCTTTGAGAACTACCGTGCTCCCTTGAGCTGATCGAAGAGTTCATCAATCCTTGGCAGCGGATACTTGTTCCTCAATGTCACCTGGTTCAGGCGATGATAGTCGACACAAAGTCGCAAACTCCTGTCCGCCTTCTTGGCGAACAATATCGGGGAAGCCCTGGGTGAAACACTGGGTTGGATGAATCCCTTGCCCTGCAAGTCCTCCAACTGTACCCATAGCACTCGATGCTCGGCGGGAGCCATCCGATATGATGGGGTGGATATCGGAGCTGTCCCAGGGTATAGATCAATATAAAATTCTACGTCTCTGTGATGAGGTAGTCCTATAATGTCTTCAGGAAAAATGTCTGCATACTAATCCACTGCTGCTGGAAAACCAGGACATCGCACGTCAACTGCTCCTAGGATGAGGCTTGCCAACTGATGAGTGATGGGTTTTACTCTTCTCTGTGAGAGTCCATCCTGTGTTGTGAAGGCTCCCTTCTCGTCGGTGAAGGTGAACCTTCTCCCGTCGGTGCATACACACTGCACCTTGCGCCTAATATAGTCGATCTGAGCATGGACTGTAGATAACCAATCCATGCCCAAGATGATGTCGTAAGGCCTCTACGACGCTACAAGAAGATCCTAGCTGAATCTCTTGCCTCCGAGAGTAAGCTAACACTACCGGCACCAGTGCGTAATCGTCGAGCCTTCTCAAGTAGGAGTCTCTAGGCGTAAGGATCGAGCCAACAACTCTGTCGGAATCACTGAGCTCCCAACAAGGGTAGTAGCTATGAAAGAATGACTCACTCCTGTTTCTATAATAATTCCAGCAAGGGTGGAATAAATACAGATAGTACCTCGAATCACCTCGGGCACGCCGTAGTCGTAGGCCTCCGCTGCCTGAAGCTGTTCCCATCTCTACCCGCCAGCTCCCAGTGGTCGGGGTGGACCTCCTTGGGGTGGTGGTGGTAGAGCCTCAAAGAGTCACCCACCACCTGCTGATTGGCCAGCTCCTCTGCCCCATCATCCTGCTCCTTGTGGACCACCACGGTTGACCCTGTGCCTCTACCAAGGTTGTCCCTCAACCATCTGCTGCTCCTCAGTACAGCGGGTCAGGCAGTCACGAACAATGTGGCGGGATCCTAATAAATTCTATGATGATCATAGGAAGAGGCCCATAGAGTTCGACATTCGATACCATGTGTTCATGAGAATCTCCCCTCTAGAAGGGAAGTAGATGTTTGGATATATAAATAAGAATTTTCCTTGGTTTAGTCATAAATTTAGTTGTTGGGGGTGATTGAATTGTGGAGTATTAGTTTTCAATCCCCTAGGGGATTGAGAGGATCGATGACACCTTTCATTGGACTCAGATTCTTAATAATCTTCCTAAAGACTCCCACATCCTTGAATTTGGAATTCTATATATCTATGATGACATAAAAATTTTGGAGAGGCTAGTATAAATCCAGGTTCCTTATGATAAGGTTTTGGGTTGGCAAAAAATTCTTATTGATTTCATGTTGTGGATGAATATTGGATAGGGGAGAACATGGGAAGGCGAGGCGTAGTAGTGTTCCTAAAACTCACATTTGTTTAAGGACTTTTTCTAATCAGTTTTTTGGATGATGTGATTCGTGGATATTACTTATTTATTGTATGATTTATTTCATTGATTTTTTATTTGTGATAAAGTCTCAGATATAAAAATGGGATTTCGGAATTCTCAATTGAGATGCATTATACTATGATGTGATTAAAACTATGGGGTATGGTCAGTGTTTCCTAGAGAGGATAGTCCCAAGAGATGGAATATGGAATTTCCTTATTTATATTCTCAATTTGGTGTTGTGTGTTGGATGTTGCAGTCGGTGGGTTGGGTTATGTGGAGGTTGGTATGTATATATGGGAATGTGGTGTTTCTGGGTGGTGACAAATGATGTAGTGTTTTCCCACAGATATGCAGTGATTTGGTTGTGAATTGTGTTTGATGGGTATTTAAGTTGGAATTTTTTGTAGTTTTAGATTTTTAGGAGTGATGATATCCTTTAGAGGTTTTCATGGGGTTTTCATTCAGACCCCTAAAATTAGTTATATTTAGTTTTTATTCTTGAGGGTGAAAAATATTTATGATGTATATAAATTAATAGTACATGGATTCTCATCCTATTATGGTCCCGATTATTTGGTTTTGAAGGTATTTCATAGGATTATTGAGGATGTTCCATAAGGGTGGTGTGGTAGTATATTATGAGTGATATATTCATACACAGTGTGAATTGGTGATTCACATATTATGAAGTTAAAAAATAAATGTCTTGTGTTCATCATTGGTGTTAAAAAAATATTTATTCACATCACGAATGGTAAATTCATGAAGCCTAATTAATTTTAGCAGAGGAGATTTGAATTATAGTGGAATATGGAAAATTAGGAAATCATGTCAGGAATGGGTTACATAGCCTGAATATTTTGGGTTCCAAGTTATTTTTAAACCTTGCGTAGATGATTCCCTATTCATTATGCCATTCTCCAATAATATTATTTTGGGTGATCCCTTGGTGGATCATAGAGGATATTTATTCTCCTTTATTTCTACATTTTTTATTGATTCCATAGGTTCCAACTTGGTGATTCATGGTGGGGTCTCCTCTATTTTTCCATGGGTTTCATTCCATTTCTCTTTATAAAAAATATTTTGTTGTGTGGTTTTTGTTTGGTATTTTAGTGGGATTCATTTTTATAACTCTTTGATGTGGTTTTGGTTGATCAATTATCTAATGATATAATTAAAATATTTGGGAAATTACTTTTGACCCACCAGTGAAAATTGATATCAAATATATTATTTGGGAAAGGGGATCCTCATTATATATCTTTAATTTTATATGTGTTATATTTTTCTGATTTTTAGAAATTTTTTTCTTATAGTAAGATTGAATGTAACTAGATAGTTAATTAGAAAAATATTATTGATGAAAATGTGGATTTGTATCATTTTTACTACATTTTTATATGATACAGATGTTATTATGCATACCTATTTCCCAATATTAAAATAACATCCATTTGAAGCCTTGTTTTCACTATAAATGTTAGGATCTAATGACCGATATTGATTTCTTCTCTGATCACACAATAAATAATATTTTCTAGAATATATATTTGGATTAACAAATGGTTTCCCATGGATTATTATTTGAGTGATAATACCCATGCTAAATAAATAAGATAAGTAATAATTCACCAGAATACTAAAGAATCAGGTTTTAATTATATATTGGTATTTTTTGAATGTTTTGTTCTGCCTACATTTTTTGGGATTTTTTCAGAGAAATTAGTGAATTTATGTGATTTATGATGTTGGGGTATGTGATGAAGATTTTGGATTGCATGGATTTCATGATGTTGTCCTATAAGATAATGTTGGATAGCCTCTCTAGTATTAATGGTTTTAATAATCAAAAATCATGTGAAGTCAAATTAATCATGTCTAATAATTTCAATCATGTTTATTTATGTTTCAATATATATAATTATGATTATCTAAGATTACATATTTGTTTTACACATTCTAATAATATTTCTGTTATAATACATTCCAAGAAGAATTATTTTCTATGTATAACAGAATGACACTGACAGATGAGATGAGACACCGATAGTTCAACTGAGTAATTGATAATGTAAAATGACTCACCGATTGATGAGTCACTGACAAATAAATAGTCTTACAAGTGGAAGGACATACCGATTCAAGGACATAATAATGTAAGGACTTAGTAACACAAGGATCTATAGAAAAATGGTGATACTAATGCGAATACTCACCAAATATTTCAATTCACAAATCGACCTTCCAACAGACTCATTGATAGATTAAATGAGTCACTGATGCAATGAGTTGTTGATTCATGGAATGACTGACCAAATGAAACATAGATGTAATGAGTCACTGATTGAATATGATACCGATAGAGGAATCACAAGTAGATCATTTAAAATTTCATTTTTTTAATATTATTTAATATGATCATATTTTGAGATTTTAACATGACTGATTAATTTAATTCTTCTTTCAAACATCTTAAATGAGGATATTAGAAATAGAGGTATTGTACCTACCTCAAACATTAACATTGTCAGGCTACTTGTGTAGAAAAGAAAGGGAAACAAGATGAAAGGTATTCACACAAAAATTATCCCATAAATGATATAAGCAAGAAGATATGAGTAGATTTTGTAGAAGAACCACACATGCAACATACAAAAAGGATAAATATATGAGGAACTCTTCAGTCATTTTTGTTGTGAACCATAGAATAGTTTTCTCAAAATTTTCCAACATCTCTACAACATTTGACAGAATCTATGAAGTAAAACATCTAATACTCCTGGAATATATAACACAGTTTTCCACAACACCCTAATTTCAGTTGCTTCTTCTAGAAGTAGACTCTAGCTTCAACTCAGATACATCAAAGAGTATAGAGATAAACTACATAACACACATTGCCTTCTAAACTCTATCTTGTCATTATTTCTCTGTTGGGTGTATTTTTATTTCATTTTTTAGAAGTCTGTGTAACTATATATATAACACACATAGTATCCTAAAAATAACTAAAGGATACTATATATGTCACGACCCGTCCTCGGGGCCCGTGCCGTGACTACCCCAAGCCCACCTTCCATAGGCCAGGGGCTGGCGACTAGCACCAAGGCATATTTCCCAATAAAAAGGGAATTCATTGCCTTTGTAAAGTAAACAAACACCACAGAGCAAGAAACCATAAGTAAACACTAAGTAAAAACCGGGTACAATAGTAAGTGCAGAAAAGTAAGTGGTCCAGAATACAAACCCAAACTGAAAGTGAAAGTACTACTGAAAAAGGAAGTACAACAACTGAAAAGTAATGCCGCAATGTCGAGCTGTCCACCGGTAGTCCCACCTGAAGGGTGGGTATAGATAGCCTCCACAGCTCCTCGGGTCCAGCCATCCGCTCTAAGTACGCCCCGCCCAGTGGTCCACCTCTGGGTACTGACCTGCTCCTCGTGCCTCTACCACGATCAGCATTGTCCGTCATCTGCAACCAACACAACGTAGTGTGGGCATAGCCCGTGAAGGGGTGAGTATAAGCTACTTAGTAGGGACCCCGAGACCCCCGAATGCCTCACAGAATCCACAAAGGATAATCCACAAAGTAAAGATACAATCACGAAGTAACATCTAATAATACTTAGGTATATACCCATACATATACCTAAGTCATCAATTCCAGTTTGGCTCCAATATCCAAGCCCATGTTCGATCAGGTCCACACAGGATAGCACAACACAATCTACACAGGAATGCAAGTCAATCATATCGAAGATAATGATTGAATGTCATGATTCAGCTTACACATGTATACTTCTTCATAAGACGATAGAGATGATTAGATGTAGCCACTGATTCATCTAAGTCGTCGGACCCACACGGGATCGATATGTACTAACCCCCGCAATGACCCACAATGGATCGATAGGTAACTAACCCCCGAAATGACCCACATAGGATAGGACCCACACAGGATCTGTATGCACTGACCCACAAAGGACCACTGAGCACTGACCCACATAGGATCTGTCCCACACAGGATCAGTCGCACTGATCCACGTAGGATTGCTGAGTGTTGTAGTTGTCGCCGTCGAGTCCACGAAGGATTTCTGTACATTCATCATCGTCGTCGCAGTCGTAGCCAGCTCTAGGGTTCCGGCACACAGCAAGCTCATTCGGGACGGTCCGCTCAACGAGCCGAGGGGATGATACATCAACTGACACATAGTCCGGAGTTGATGTATCCAAAAGTTCAGTATCATCAACAGGAACTCAACGTTATAGACGGCGCATCAATCGGACGCCTGTTCTGAGAGTTATTGGCTTTTTCGTCCTAGGGGCCCGGTTGGTTATTAAGTCAAAACCAACTAGACCATACTCCAACTACGTCCAAACCTCGATCAGAGTAATCCAAATGGTCCGTCTCACTTAGAGGAAACCATCAAAGATGACGGCCCGTCAATCGGACGTCCGGAGCTCAAGTTATATGTGTTTCCACTCCGAGGGCCTGGTTGCTTTCGTGTACGAACCAACCCAGCCGAACCCAAAGTTCTTTGAAACCTTGTATGTAATATACCTAAACGGCCGTCTTGATCCAAGGATTTCATTGCAGCTAACGGTGCATAGATCGGAGGTCTGGAGACCATGTTTAGGGAAAAAGACAGTGAGAGGTCCGGTATTAGGGGGTTGGGGCCCGGTCCGACCCGGCCCGGTACCACCTAGGTCGGCCCGAACCGGGGCGACCCGAACCGGGTCCGGTTCTATCCCATTAGGGCGTGGCCCGACCCGGTGGGAGTGGCCCTGCAACGCCAGTGCGGCCCGGCCTGGCCGGGGCGCGGCCCGGCGTGGCGGGCTCGGCCTGGCCAGCTCGGCCAGGCGGCTCGGCCGGAACGGCTGAGCAATGAGGGGGCGGGGGGCTGCCCCCCCCCCCCACATTGTGAAACAACATCCCCCATGTGGGGGGGCCACTCCAGCTGGTCAGCCGGGGGTTACGACCCTCGGTGCTTCCCCCTGACCTGATGGCCCACTCTGGCCGGCCGGCTCCTGCCGCCACGGGACTAGGGCGGTCCCGTCCCCCTGCTCTGACGCCGGCGGCTGGAAAACGATCGTCGTTCCCAACACCTCCACGGCCTTGGTCGGTCTGGTGCGGCGCGACGGCGCCGCGTCCCTCCGTCACGGCCCCGCACCGGCCGTGGTGATTTTTTGGTTCTCGGGCGCCGCGCGACGGCGCCGCACCTTGTTTGACTTCAACAACGCGGTGCGACGGCACCACCCCTTTTCACCCAAATCTCATAGCTTCCATGCGGTGCAACGGCACCGCGCCGCCTCACACGAGCCACAAAAAAAATAAAACAGTCAATGCGGAGGAGGGTCGGTCGTGTTCGTGCGGTCTGACCTCCTCCTGTCATTGTGATATCAGGTGGCCCAAATTGAAATGAAGAATGGCGGCGGAAGTATTCACAAACAAAAAATTAAAATAAACCCCTACCTCGAGTGTAGTTGAACAAAGTCTCATCGTGGGATTGCACGTCGCAGAAGGAGGCGGCGCAGAAGGAGGATCTTCGCGTCACAGAGAAAAGATTCGTTGACGTCGCGACATTGATCTTCGAGGATCCGGCGTTCTTGTCGACCATTTTCGGTGGTCGGCGTTCTTCGCGTTCTTCGCATTCTTCGTCGAGCAACAAGAACATCAAGAACTTGAGCAAATTCTCCCAAGCCTCTCACAACCCAATCAACCCTTAATAAAATAAGAGTTTCATTATTTTAATTTTCAAGACATGCGTTTTGAAAATCAAAAAATGAAACAATCAATGAAATGAATTAAATACAACATGTAAACGTCTCAAATTAATTGAGGTGTCTCATAAACATAAAAACTCAAGGGTTGACTTCCACTTAATAGGGGATCAGGTGTGTTACCTTAATTAAAATGGGGTTGAATAAGTTGAAAGAAACAGTGGGGATCATGTGGGACCCACCTCAGAAATATCCTACCTAGTGGGTAGGATATTTTGGGTCCCACTCCAATCACTTAGCTTAGGTTAAACAAATTTAAGTAAAATAAAAAAATTGGTCGCACCATTTTTATTTTATTTCTTTACATAACCCAAAAAAAATTAAAAACAACACCCGAGAAAACGCAACTCCGGAAAAGGTGTTTCTAATAATTACATGCACTTTGATTCCATCGGTGCCCTCGGAATTTGATTCCTAGCACCAATTCAAATGTTAGAAGAACCTGTCCATTCGTTCACTGAATGTACCCGAGCTAAACTTCAGAAAATGATTCCGGGCACACCAGGCATCAGAATCAGGTGCTGTCAGAAACGTCATTCTTGTAAAAACTCAATGAAAATTATGAAAAAAAATTCCCTTTAATTTTACGGGTCTTTACATTACTCCCACCTCATGGCCTTACGTCCCCGTAAAGATACATCAAAAACTGGGGAAACAAATGTGGGTACTGAGCACGCATCTAAGCCTCCCGCTCCCAAGTGCTCTCCTGGAGGTTCCCGTGCTGCCATCTGATACGCACTAGAGGAATCGACCATCCACATAGGACCCTCTCCTTTCGATCCTTGATATCCACCAGGACCTCCGCCAAGGTCTCCCCATCATCAACGTCAAGCTCCCCATGGTCAATGATATGCGTTGGGTCATGCACATACCTCCTCAGCTGAGATACCTGGAAGATGTCGTGCACCCGGTGCAACTGAGGTGGTAGATCCAAGAGATAAGACACCTCTCCAATCATGCTGAAGACCTGGAATGGTCAGATGAAGCGTGGAGACAACTTGCTGCCTTGACCAAATCTCAGTAATCCACGTCGAAGTGAGACCCGCAAGAAGACATGGTCACCATCCTCGAACTCTAGTGGCCTCCGCCTCCGGTTAGCATAAGACATATGCTGGCTCTGAGCTATCCTCATTCACTCCTAGATGACCTAGACCTTCTTTGTCGTGTCCTGGACCATCTTTGGTCCCACAAGTGCTGAATCCCCAGGGTCTGTCCAGCACAGAGGAGATCTGTAGGGTCGGTCGTACAATGCCTCGTAAGGTGCCATCCCTATGGTGGAGTGGTAGCTGTTTTGGTACACAAACTCCACCAAGGGTAGGTGGTCCTCCCAGCTACCACCAAAGTTGAGGACACATACACGAAGAATTTCCTCAAGAGTCTGAATGGTCTTCCCTGTCTGACCATCCGCCTGAGGGTGAAAGGCGGTGCTCAGACGTAGATGCGTCCCCAACGCCTCCTGCTGAGTACAACGACTACTATGTTCCCCTTTCCAGTACTATATACTATCTCAAAGTCATAGTCCTGGAGGAACGCGATCCATCGCCGCTGTCTCAGGTTCAGGTCTTTCTGCGAGAAGATGTACCTGAGACTCTGATGGTCAGAATAGAATGTAAAGCACTCGCCCATCAAATAGTGTCGTTACATCATCAGATCAAAGACCGCTGATGCTAACTCCAGGACATGGGTAGCGTAGTTCTGCTCATTTTGCCTCAACTGACATGATATATAGGTGTCCATGGCCCGCTCCAGCATCAGGATACATCCGAGTCGGGTCCCGGATGCATCACAGTAAACTACGTACCCAACTCCCTCATCAAGTAGCCTCAAGATAGGCGCCATGTTCAATCTCTATCTTAGATTTTGGAAGCTCTACAAACATCTATCTGACCACACAAAGGGGTTCCCCTTCATCGTCAAAGCTTAGAGTGGTGATGTAACTCTGGAGAAGTTTGGCACAAATCTCCAATAGTACCCAGGTAGTCCCAATAAACTCCACACCTCCATCATGCTCCTGGGTGGATCCCAAGGTAGCACTGCCTCGATCTTCGTAGGATCTACCGCATCTCCTGCCTGAGAGATGACGTGTCCCAATAAGTGGACCTCTCATATCTATAACTGACACTTCGAGAACTTACCTTAAATCTGGTGCTCTCAGAGTGTGTCCAGTACAACCCGCATGTGGTAGGAATGCTCCTCCTCAATCGTCGAGTATATCAAAATGTCGTCGATGAATACCACATTAAACTGATCAAGGTATGGCTGAAAATATCATGTTCATGAGGTCCATAAACAATGATAGATCATTGGTTACACCTAATGGCATAACCAAGAACTCATAGTGGCCAAACCAGCATCAAAAGGTCGTCTTCTACACATCCTCTTCCCGAACTCTGAGCTGATGATAGCCTGATCTAAGGTCTATCTTTGAGAACCACCGTTCTCCCTTGAGCTGATCGAAGAGTTCATCAATCCTTGGAAGTGGATACATGTTCCTCAATGTCACTTGGTTCAGGCGAAGATAGTCGACACAAAGTCGCAAACTCATGTCCGCCTTCTTGGCGAACAATATCGGGGAAGCCCTGGGTGAAACACTGGGTTGGATGAATCCCTTTCCCTGCAAGTCCTCCAACTGTACCCATAGCTCTCGATGCTCGGCGGGAGCCATCTGATATGATGGGGTGGATATCGGAGCTGTCCTAGGCTATAGATCAATATAAAATTCTACGTCTCTGTGATGAGGTAGTCCTATAATGTCTTCAGGGAAAATGTCCGCATACTAATCCACTACTGCTGGAAAACCAGGAAATTGCACGTCAACTGCTCCTAGGATGAGGCTTGCCAACTGATGAGTGATGGGTTTTACTCTTCTCAGTGAGAGTCCATCCTGTGTTGCGAAGGCTCCCTTCTCATCGGTGAAGGTGAACCTTCTCCCGTCGGTGCATACACACCACACCTTGCGCCTAATATAGTCGATCTGAGCATGGACTGTAGATAACCAATCCATGCTCAAGATGACTTCGTAAGACCTTGACGCCGCTACAAGAAGATCCTAGCTGAATCTGTCGCCTCCGAGAGTAAGCTAACAGTACCGACACCAGTGCGTAATCGTCGAGCCTTCTCACGTAGGAGTCTCTAGCCGTAAGGATCGAGCAAACAACTCTGTCAAAATCGCTGAGCTTCGAACAAGGGTAGTAGCTAGGAAAGAATGACTCACTCCTGTTTCTATAATAATTCCAGCAAGGGTGGAATAAATACAGATAGTACCTCAAATCACCTCGGGCACGCCGTGGTCGTAGGCATCCGCTGCCTGAAGCTGTTCCCATCTCTACCCGCCAGCTCCCGGTGGTCGGGGTGGACCTCCTTGGGGTGGTGGTGGTAGAGCTTCAAAGAGTCGCCCACCACCTGCTAATTGGCCAGCTCCTCTGCCTCATCCGCCTGCTCCCTGTGGACCACCACGGTTGACCCTGTGCCTCTACCAAGGTGGTCCCTCAACCATCTGCTGCACCTTAGTACAGCGGGTCAGGCAGTCACGAACAATGTGGCGGGATCCTAAGAAATCCTATGATGATCATAGGAAGAGGCCCACAGAGTTTGACATTCGATACCATGTGTTCATGAGAATCTCCCCTCTAGAAGGGAAGTAGATGTTTGGATATATAAATAATAATTTTCCTTGGTTTATTCATAAATTTAGTTGTTGGGGGGTGATTGAATTGTGGCGTATTAGTTTTCAATTCCCTAGCGGATTGAGAGGATCGATGACACCTTTCATTGGACTCAGATTCATAATAATCTTCCTAAAGACTCCAACATCCTTGAATTTGAAAATCTATATATCTATGATGACATAAAAATTTTGGAGAGGCTAGTATAAATCCAGGTTCCTTATGATATGGTTTTGGGTTGGCAAAAACTTCTTATTGATTTCATGTTGTGGATGAATATGGGATAGGGGAGAACATGGGAAGGCGAGGCGTAGTAGTGTTCCTAAAACTGACATTTGTTTAAGGACTTTTTCTATTCAGTTTTTTGGATGATGTGATTCGTGGATATTACTTATTTATTGTATGATTTATTTCATTGATTTTTGATGTGTGATAAAGTCTCAGATTTAAAAATGGGATTTCGGAATTCGCAATTGAGATGCATTATACTACGATGTGATTAAAACTATGGGGTATGGTCAGTGTTTCCTAGAGAGGATAGTCCCAAGAGATGGAATATGGAATTTCCTTATTTATATTCTCAATTTGGTGTTGTGTGTTGGATGTTGCAGTCGGTGGGTTGGGTTATGTGGAGGTTGGTATGTATATATGGGAATGTGGTGTTTCTGGGTGGTGACAAATGATGTAGTGTTTTCCCACAGATATGCAGTGACTTGTTTGTGAATTGTGTTTGATGGGTATTTATGTTGGAATTTTTTGTAGTTTTATATTTTTAGGAGTGATGATATCCTTTAGAGGTATTCATGGGGTTTTCATTCAGACCCCTAAAATTAGTTAGATTTAGTTTTTATTCTTGAGGGTGATAAAAATTTATGATGTATATAAATTAATAGTACATGGATTCTCATCCTATTATGGTCCCGATTATTTGGTTTTGAAGGTATTTCATAAGATTATTGAGGATGTTCCATAAGGGTGGTGTGGTAGTATATTATGAGTGATATATTCATACACAGTGTGAATTGGTGATTCACATATTATGAAGTTAAAAAATAAATGTCTTGTGTTCATCAATGGTGTTAAAAAAATATTTATTCACATCATGAATGGTAAATTCATGAAGCCTATTTAATTTTAGCAGAGGAGATTTGAATTATAGTGGAATATGGAAAATTAGGAAATCATGTCAGGAATGGGTTACATAGCCTGAATATTTTGGGTTCCAAGTTATTTTTAAACCTTGCGTAGATGATTCCCTATTCATTATTCCATTCTCCAATAATATTATTTTGGGTGATCCCTTGGTGGATCATAGAGGATATTTATTCTCCTTTATTTCTACATTTTTTATTGATTCCACAGGTTCCACATTGGTGATTCATGGTGGGGTCTCCTCTATTTTTCCATGGGTTTCATTCCATTCCTCTTTATAAAAAATATTTTGCTGTGTGGTTTTTGTTTGGTATTTTAGTGGGATTCATTTTTATAACCCTTTGATGTGGTTTTGGTTGATCAATTATCTAATGATATAATTAAAATATTTGGGAAATTACTTTTGACTCACCAGTGAAAATTGATATCAAATATATTATTTGGGAAAGGGGATCCTCATTATATATCTTTAATTTTATATGTGTTATATTTTTATGATTTTTATAAATTTTTTTCTTATAGTAAGATTGAATGTAACTAGTTAGGTAATTAGAAAAATATTATGGATGAAAATGGGGATTTTTATCATTTTTACTACATTTTTATATGATACAGATGTTATTATGCATACCTATTTCCCAATATTAAAATAACATCCATTTGAAGCCTTGTTTTCACTATAAATGTTAGGATCTAATGACCGATATTGATTTCTTCTCTGATCACACAATAAATAATATTTTCTACAATATATATTTGGATTAACAAATGGTTTCCCATGGATTATTATTTGAGTGATAATACCCATGCTAAATAAATAAGATAAGTAATAATTCACCAGAATACTAAAGAATCAGGTTTTAATTATATATTGGTATTTTTTGAATGTTTTGTTCTGCCTATATTTTTTGGGATTTTTTCAGAGAAATTAGTGAATTTATGTGATTTATGATGTCGGGGGATGTGATGATGATTTTGGATTGCATGGATTTCATGATGTTTTCCTATAAGATAATGTTAGATAGCCTCTCTAGTATTAATGGTTTTAATAATCAAAAATCATGTGAAGTCAAATTAATCATGTCTAAAAATTTCAATCATGGTTATTTATGTTTCAATATATATAATTATGATTATCTAAGATTACATATTTGTTTTACACATTCTAATAATATTTCTGTTATAATACATTCCAAGAAGAATTATTTTCTATGTATAACAGAATGACACTGACAGACGAGATGAGACACCGATAGTTCAACTGAGTAATTGATAATGTAAAATGACTCACCAATTGATGAGTCACTAACAAATAAATAGTCTTACAAGTGGAAGGACATACCGATTCAAGGACATAATAATGTAAGGACTTAGTAACACAAGGATCTATAGAAAAATGGTGATACCAATGCAAAGACTCACCAAATATTTCAATTGACAAATCGACCTTCCAACAGACTCATCGATAGATTAAATGAGTCACTGATGCAATGAGTTGTTGATTCATGGAATGACTGACCAAATGAAACATAGATGTAATGAGTCACTGATTGAATATGATACCGATAGAGGAATCACAAGTAGATCATTTAAAATTTCATTTTTTTAATATTATTTATAATGATCATATTTTGAGATTTTAACTTGACTGATTAATTTAATTCTTCTTTCAAACATCTTAAATGAGGATATTAGAAATAGAGGTATTTTACCTACCTCAAACATTAACATTGTCGGGCTACTTGTGTAGAAAAGAAAGGGAAACAAGATGAAAGGTATTCACACAAAAAGTATCCCCTGAATGATATAAGCAAGAAGATATGAGTAGATTTTGTAGAAGAACCACACATGCAACATACAAAAAGGATGAAAATATGAGGAACTCTTCAGTCATTTTTGTTGTGAACCATAGAATAGTTTTCTCAAAATGTTCCAACATCTCTACAACATTTGACAGAATCTATGAAGTAAAACATCTAATACTCCTGGAATATATAACACAGTTTTCCACAACACCCTAATTTCAGTTGCTTCTTCTAGAAGTAGACTCTAGCTTCAACTCAGATACATCAAAGAGTATAGAGATAAACTACATAACACACATTGCCTTCTAAACTCTATCTTATCATTATTTCTCTGTTGGGTGTATTTTTATTTCATTTTTTAGAAGTGTGTGTAACTATATATATAACACACATAGTATCCTAAACATAACTAAAGGATACTATATATGTCACGACTCGTCCTCGGGGCCCGTGCCATGTCTACCCCATGCCCACCTTCCATAGGCCAGGGGCTGGTGACTTGCACCAAGGCATATTTCCCAATAAAAAGGGAATTCATTGCCTTTGTAAAGTAAACAAACAACACAGAGCAAGAAAGCATAAGTAAACACTAAGTAAAAACCGGGTACAATAGTAAGTGCAGAAAAGTAAGTGGGCCAGAATACAAACCCAACCTGAAAGTGAAAGTACTACTGAAAAAGGAAGTACAACAACTGAAAAGTAATGCCGCAATGTCGAGCTGTCCACTGGTAGTCCCACCTGAAGGGTGGGTATAGATAGCCTCCACAGCTCCTCGGGTCCAGCCATCCGCTCCGAGTATGCCCCGCCCAGTGGTCCACCTCTGGGTACTGACCTGCTCCTCGTGCCTCAACCACGATCAGCGTTGTCCTTCTTCTGCAACCAATACAACGTAGTGTGGGCATAGCCCGTGATGGGGTGAGTATAAGCTACTTAGTAGGGACCCCGAGACCCCCGAAGGCCTCACAGAATCCACAGAGGATAATCCACAAAGGAAAGATACAATCACAAAGTAACATCTAACAATACTTAGGTATATACCCATACATATACCTAAGTCATCAATTCCAGTTTGGCTCCAATATCCAAGCCCATGTTCGATCACGTCCACATAGGATAGCACAACACAATCTACACAGGAATGCAAGTCAATCATATCAAAGATAATGATTGAATGTCATGATTCAGCTCACACAAGTATACTTCTTCATAAGACGATAGAGATGATTAGATGTAGCCACTGATTCATCTAAGTCGTCGGACCCACACAGGATCGATATGTACTAACCCCCGCAATGACCCACAATGGATCGATAGGTAACTAACCCCTGAAATGACCCACATAGGATAGGACCCACACAGGATCTGTATGCACTGGCCCACAAAGGACCACTGAGCACTGACCCACATAGGATCTGTCCCACATAGGATCAGTCGCACTGATCCACGTAGGATCACTGAGTGCTGTAGTTGTCACCGTCGAGTCCACGGAGGATTTCTGTACAGTCGTCATCGTCGTCGCAGTCGTAGCCAGCTCTAGGGTTCCTGCACACAGCAAGCTCATTCGGGAGGGTCCGCTCAACGAGCCGAGGGGATGATACATCAACTGACACATAGTCTGGAGTTGATGTATCCAAAAGTTCAGTATCGTCAACAGGAACTCAACGTTATAGACGGCGCATCAATCGGACGCCTGGCCTGAGAGTTATTGGCTTTTTCGTCCCAGGGGCCCGGTTGGTTATTAAGTCAAAACCAACTAGACCATACTCCAACTACGTCCAAACCTCGATCAGAGTAAGCCAAATGGTCCGTCTCACTTAGAGGAAACCATCAAAGTTTACGGCACTTCAATCGGACGTCCGGAGCTCAAGTTATATGTGTTTCCGCTCCGAGGGCCCGGTTGGTTTCGTGTACGAACCAACCCAGCCGAACCCAAAGTTATTTGAAACCTTGTATGTAATATACCAAAACGACAGTCTTGATCCAAGGATCGCATTGCAGCTAACGGTGCATAGATCGGAGGTCTGGAGCCCATGTTTATGGAAAAAGACAGTGAGAGGTCCGGTATTAGGGGGTTGGGGCCCGGTCCGACCCGGCCCGGTACCACCTAGGTCGGCCTGAACCGGGGCGACCCGAACTGGGTCCGGTTCTATCCCATTAGGGCGTGGCCCGACCTGGTGGGAGTGTCCCTGCAACGCCAGTGCGGCCCGGCCTGGCCTGGGCGCGGCCCGGCCTGGCGGGCTCGGCCTGGCCAGCTCGGCCAGGCGGCTCGGCCGTAACGGCTGAGCAATGAGGGGGCGGGGGGCTGCCCCCCACATTGTGAAACCACATCCCCCATGTGGGGGGCCACTCCAGCTGGTCAGCCAGGGGTTACGACCCTCTCCGCTTCCCCCTGACCTGCTGGCCCACTCCGACCGGCCGGCTCCTACCGCCACGGGACTGGGGCGGTCCCGTCCCCCTGCTCCGACGCCGGCGGCTGGAAAACGATCGTCGTTCCCAACACCTTCACGGCCTTGGTCGGTCCGGTGCGGCATGACGGCGCCGCGTCCCTCCGTCGTGGCCCCGCACCGGCCGTGGTGCTTTTTTGGTTCTCGGGTGCCGCGCGACGGCGCTGCGCCTTGTTTGACTTCAACAACGCGGTGCGACGGCACCACGCCTTTTCACCCAAATCTCATAGATTCCATGCGGTGCAACGGCACCGCGCCGCCTCACACGAGCCACAAAAAAATCAAACAGTCAATGGGGAGGAGGGTCGGTCGTGTTCGTGCGGTCCGACCTCCTCCTGTCATTGTGATATTAGGTGGCTCAAATTGAAATGAAGAATGGCGGCGGAAGTATTCACAAACAAACAATTAAAAAAAACCCCTACCTCGAGTGTAGTTGAACAAAGTCTCATCGTGGGATTGCACATCGCAGAATGAGGCGGCGCAGAAGGAGGATCGTCGCGTCACAGTGAAAAGATTCGTTGACGTCGCGACATTGATCTTCGAGGATCCGGCGTTCTTGTCGACCATTGTCGGTGGTCGGCGTTCTTCACGTTCTTCGCATTCTTCGTCGAGGAACAAGAACATCAAGAACATGAGCAAATTCTCCCAAGCCTCTCACAACCCAATCAAACCTTAATAAAATAAGAGCTTCATTATTTTAATTTTCAAGACATGCGTTTTGAAAATCAAAAAAATGAAACAATCAATTAAATGAATTAATTACAACATTTAAACGTCCCAAATTAATTGAGGTGTCTCATAAACAGAAAAACGCAAGGGTTGACTTCCACTTAATAGGGGATCAGGTGTGTTACCTTAATTAAAATGGGGTTAAAGAAGTTGAAAGAAACGGTGGGGCTCATGTGGGACCCACCTCACAAATATCCTACCTAGTGGGTAGGATATTTTGGGTCCCACTCCAATCACTTAGCTTAGGTTAAAAAAATTTAAGTAAAATTAAAAAATTGGTCGCACCATTTTTATTTTATTTCTTTACATAACCCAAAAAAATTTAAAAACAACACCCGAGAAAACGCAACTCCGGAAAAGGTGTTTCTAAGAATTATATGCACTTTGATTCCATCGGTGCCCTCAGAATTTGATTCCTAGCACCAGTTCAAATGTTAGAAGAACCTTCCCATTCGTTCACTGAATGTACCCGAGCTAAACTTCAGAAAATGATTCCGGGCACACCAGGCATCAGAATCAGGTGCTGTCAGAAACTAAATTCTTGTAAAAACTCAAAGAAAATTAAGAAAAAAAATTCCCTTTAATTTTACGGGTCTTTACATTACTCCCACCTCATGGCCTTACGTCCCCGTAAAGATACATCAAAAACTGGGGAAACAAATGTGGGTACTGAGCACGCATCTAAGCCTCCCGCTCCCAAGTGCTCTCCTGGAGGTTCCCGTGCTGCCATCTGATACGCACTAGAGGAATCGACCATCCACGTAGGAACCGCTCCTTTCGATCCTTGATATCCACCAGGACCTCCGCCAAGGTCTCCCCATCATCAACGTCCAGCTCCCCATGGTCAATGATATGCGTCGGGTCATGCACATACCTCCTCAGCTGAGATACCTGGAAGATGTCGTGCACCCGGTGCAACTGAGGTGGTAGATCCAAAAGATAATCCACCTCTCCAATCATGTTGATGACCTGGAATGGTCAGATGAAGCATGGAGACAACTTTCCGCCTTGACCAAATCTCAGTAATCCACGTCGAAGTGAGACCCGCAAGAAGACATGGTCACCATCCTCGAACTCTAGTGGCCTCCGCCTCCTGTCATCATAAGACATCTGCTGGCTCTGATCTATCCTCATTCTCTCCTAGATGACCTAGAACTTCTCTGTTCTGGTCTGGACCATCTCTGGTCCCACAAGTGCTGACTCCCCAGGGTCTGTCCAGCGCAGAGGAGATCTGCAGGGTTAGTCGTACAATGCCTCGTAAGGTGCCATCCCGATGGTGGAGTGGTAGCTGTTTTTGTACGCAAACTCCACCAAGGGTAGGTGGTCCTCCCAGCTGCAACCAATGTCGAGGACACATACACGAAGAATTTCCTCGAGAGTCTGAATGGTCTTCTCTTTCTGACCATCCGTCTGAGGGTGAAAGGCAGTGCTCAGACCTAGCTGTGTGCCGAACGCCTCCTGCTGAGTACAACGGCTACTATGTTCCCCTTTCCAGGACAATAGACTATCTCAAAGTCATAGTCCTGGAGGAACGCGAGCCATCGCCACTGTCTCAGGTTCAGGTCATTCTGCGAGAAGATGTACCTGAGACTCTGATGGTCAGAATAGATTGTAAAGCACTCACCCATCAAATAGTGTCGTTACATCATCAGATCAAAGACCACTGATGCTAACTCCAGGTCATGGGTAGCATAGTTCTGCTCATGTTGCCTCAACTGACGTGATATATTGGTGTTCACGGCCCGCTCCAGCATCAGGATACATCTGAGTCTGGTCCTTGATGCATCGCAGTAAACTACGTACCCAACTCCCTCATCAAGTAGCCTCAAGATAGGCGCCCTGGTCAATCTCTGTCTTAGCTCTTGGAAGCTCTACTGACATCTATCTGACCACACAAAGGGTTTCCCCTTCATCGTCAAAGCTGAGTGTGGTGATGAAACTCTGGAGAAGTTTGGCACAAATCTCCAATAGTACCCAGGTAGTCCCAAGAAACTTCGCACCTCCATCATGCTCCTTGGTGGATCCCAAGCTAGAACTGCCTCGATCTTCATAGGATCTACTGCATCTCCTGCCTCAGAGATGACGTGTCCCAATAAGTGGACCTCGCGTATCTATAACTGACACTTCGAGACTTACCTTAAATCTGATGCTCTCAGAGTGTGTCTAGTACAACCCGCAAGTGGTAGGAATGCTCCTCCTCAGTCATCGAGTATATCAAAATGTCTTCGATGAATACCACATCAAATTGATCATGGTATGGCTGAAAGATCATGTTCATGAGGACCATGAACAATGATAGAGCATTGGTTACACCTAATGGCATAACCAAGAACTCATAGTGGCCATACCGGAATCAGATGGTCGTCTTCTACACATCCTCTTCCTGAACTCTGGGCTGATGATAGCCTGATCTAAGGTCTATCTTTGAGAACCATCGTGCTCCCTTGAGCTGATCGAAGAGTTCATCAATCCTTGGTAGCGGTTACTTGTTCCTCAATGTCACCTGGTTCAGGCGACGATAGTCGACACAAAGTCGCAAACTCCTGTCCGCCTTCTTGGCGAACAATATCGGGGAAGCCCAGGGTGAAACACTGGGATGGATGAATCCCTTTCCCTACAAGTCCTCCAACTGTACCCATATCTCTCGAAGCTCAGCGGGAGCCATCTGATATGATGGGGTGGATATCGGGGTTGTCCCAGGGTATAGATCAATATAAAATTCTACATCTCTGTGAGGAGGTAGTCCTATAATGTCTTTAGGGAAAATGCCCGCATACTAATCCACTGCTGCAGGAAAACCAGGACTTCACACGTCAACTGCTCCTAGGATGAGGCTTGACAACTGATGAGTGATGGGTTTTCCTCTTCTCTGTGAGAGTCCATCCTGTGCTGCGAAGGCTCCCTTCTCGTCGGTGAAGGTGAACTTTCTCCCATCGGTGCGTACACACCGCACCTTGCGCCTAATATAGTCGATCTAAGCATGGACTGTAGATAACCAATCCATGCCCAAGATGACGTCGTAAGGCCTCGACGCCGCTACAAGAAGATCCTAGCCGAAGCTCTCGCCTCCAAGAGTAAGCTAACACTACCGGAACTAGTGCGTAATCGTCGAGTCTTCTCACGTAGGAGTCTCTAGCCATAAGGATCGAGCCAACAGCTCTGTCGAAATCACCGAGCTCCGAACAAGGGTAGTATCTATGAAAGAATGACTCACTCTTGTGTCTATAATAATTGCCGCAAGGGTGGAATAAACACAGATAGTACCTCGAATCATCTCGGGCACGCCGTGGTCGTAGGCCTCCGCTGCCTGAAGCTGTTCCCATCTCTACCCGCCAGCTCCCGGTGGTCGGGGTGGACCTCCTGGGGGTGGTGGTGATAGAGCCTCAAAGCGTTGCCCACCACCTGCTGATCGGCCAGCTCCTCTGCCCCGTCCGCCTGCTCCCTGTGAACCACCACGGTCGACCATGTGCCTCTACCAAGGTGGTCCCTCAACCGTCTGCTGCTCCTCAGTACAGCGGGTCGGGCAGTCACGAACAATGTGACCCTACCCACCGCATGCGTTGCACTGTCTGCCTCTCGAAAGACTGGCTCTGCACTGAGATCCCCGCTCCTATGAGCCAGTGTCTTTAGGTCGTCCGCCTGAGGGTCTGGTCCATCTAGACCCATGTGTCATCCGTTGACTGCCAGCTGCAGAAGACTCTGCTATGTGCCGCCCTGCGGTAGGTCTCCCTGCTGGTGTAGACTCCACAAGAAATCTCTCGATGAGAAGAGCTCGTTCCAGTACCCCTGCCTGTGTCGGAATGCTGAGGGAGATCAGCGATGCCTTGATCTCAAACCTCAATCCCTACTCGAAGGTCTGGGCATAGAAGAATGGGTCTCGTACCATGTCCGTCGAATATCACGAGAGATCTATAAATCTCGCCGAGTACTGGGTGACCGTCAAGCTTCCCTACTGTAGCTGTAGAAGCTCCTGGATGTGCACCGCACAGAGGTTGGTTGGGATTAACTCCGAGTGGAAGAGGCTCTCAAAGTCATTCTAGAGGAGAGATGCCTCGTCGTGCACCTGGAGCATCAAGCTCCACTATCTGCCTGCTGCCGCGTGCAAGAGGCTCGCTGCGAGGATCACCATGAGGTCTGCTGGTGTCCTCACTAACCTGAAAACTCATACAACTGCCTCCAGCCAATCCTCGGCTGCCTGAGCGTTCGTCTCCCCATGGAACCTGGGCGGTCGCGGATGCTGAAAATCGTGCAGTGCACTAAGGCGATGTGCATCGTCAGCGGCAAGGGTTGGAAGCATCGGTGGCAATCGGTTAGAGGTACCACATGTGCCTCTGCTGTCAAAGGGCCATGTACCGAGGCCTCATCGCTCGGTGGGCTGCCGTCACGTACAACGCTCGAAACCCTATCTGGCTGCCATCGTTGGGCCATCCTAAAAAGATATAGGTGTTCCATGGTCAGAACAGTATATCTTGTGAGCTAACACCAAGTAATCACAAAGAAATCATGAATCACACATTCAATCAATGTTTTCGTGCATTAGGTCAGAAATCAGAAGTCAGGGTCCTGGTGTACGGATACGTCGACCACCACACCTACACTGCATTCCCTGGACTGATAACCACACTCAATACACTTAACATTGTTTCTTCACATAGAAAAATATCAGAGTACTGAGTTCTGTGGTAGAACTGAACTCCTCTAATACCAATTTGTCATGACCCGTCCTCGGAGCCCGTGCCGTGACTACCCCAAGCCCACCTTCCATAGGAAAGGGGCTGGCAACTAGCACCAAGGCGTAATTCCCGGTAAAAAAGGAAAGCATTGCCTTTGTAAAGTAAACAAACATCACAGAGCAAGCAAGCAGAAGTAAACACTAAGTAAAAACTAGGTACAATAGTAAGTGCGGAAAATTAAGTGGGCCAGAATACAAACCCAAACAGAAAGTGAATGTACAACTGAAAAAGGAAGTACAGCAACTAAAAAGTAAAGCCGCAACGTCGATCTGTCCACTGGTAGTCCCACCTGAAGGGTGTGTATAGATAGCCTCCACAGCTCCTCAGGTCCAGCAGTCCGCTCTGAGTATGCCCCGCCCAGTGGTCCACCTCCGGGTACCGACCTGCTCCTCATTCCTCAAGCACGATCATCGTTGTCCGTCGTCTGCAACCAACACAACGTAGTGCGGGCTTAACCCGTGCAGGGGTGAGTATAAGCTACTCAGTTTGGACACCGAGACGCCCGAAGGACTCCAATAATCCACAATGTATAATCTACAAAGGAAAGATACAATCACAAAGTAACATCTGACACTACTTAGGTATATTCCCTTACATATACCTAAGTCATAAATTCCATTTCGGCTCCAACATCTGAGCCCGTGTTCGATCACGTCCACACAGGATAACACATCACAATCCACACAGGAAAGCAAGTCATTCATAACGAAGATAATGATTGAAATTCAAGATTCCGCTCACATAGGTATACTTCTTAGTAAGACAATAGAGATGATCAGATGTAGCCACTGATTCATCTAAGCCGTCGGACCCACACAGGATCAATAGGTACTAACCCTCACAATGACCCACAATGGATCGATAAGTAACTAACCCACTCAATGACCCACACAGGATCGGACCAACACAGGATTTATAGGTGCTGGCCAACACAGGACCGCTGAGTGCTAACCCACACAGGATCAGTGGCACTGATCCACGTAGGATCGATGAGTGCTGTAGTCGTCGCCATCGAATCCACGGGGGATTTCTGCACAGTCGTCATCATCGTCGCAGTCGCAGCCAGCTCTAGGGTTCCCGCACACAACAAGCTCGTTTGCGAGGGTCTGCTTCATGAGAAAGGGGATGATACATCAACTGACACATAGTCCGGAGTTGATGTATCAAAAAGTTCTATATCTTCAACAGGAACTCAACGTCACATACAGAACGTCAATCAGATGCCCGGTCTGAGAGTTATTGGCTTTTTCGTCCCAGGGGCCCGAATGGTTTTTATGTCAAAACCAACTGGACCGTACTCCAAATATTTCCAAACCACGAGCGGATTAATCCAAAAGGTCTATCTCACTTAGAGGAAACCATCAAAGTCGACGGCACGTCAATCGGACATCCAGAGCTCAAGTTATAAGTGTTTCCGCTCCGAGGGCCCGGTTTGTTTCGTGTACGAACCAAACCAACCGAACCCAATGTTCTCCGAATCCTTGAGTGTAATATACTAAAACTACCGTCTCGATAAAAGGATCGCATCGCAGTAGAAGGGGCGTCGATCGAAGGACGACAGCCCATGTTATGGTTAAAAGACCATGAGAGGTCCGGTATTAGGGGGTTCAGGCCCGGTCTGACCCGGCCCGGTACACCCTGGGTCGGCGCAAATTGGGTCAACTCGACCCGGGTCTAGGTTCGGCCCATTAGGGTGCGTCCCGGCCCGGGATAGAATTCAATGGTGCAACGCGACAAGGCCATGCTTCTTCGCCCAAATCTCATAGCTTCTGTGCGGTGCAACGACACTGTTCCGCCTCACACAAGCCACAACAAAATCAAAAAAAACAAGAGGGAGGAGGGTCGACCGTATTCATGCGGTATGACCTCCTCCCGTTATTGTGATATCAGGTGGCTCAAATTGAAATGAAGAATGGCGGCAAAAGTATTCACGAACAAACAATGAAAATAATCCCCTACCTCGAGCATTGTTGAACTAAGGCTCATTGCGGGATTACACGTCACGGAAGGAGGAGTCGCGGAAGGAGGATCGTCGCATCATGGAGAAAATATTCGTCGGTGTCGCATTGTCGATCTCCGAGGATCCCGCGTTCTTATCGACCATCGTCGGTGGTCGGTGTTCTTCGCATTCTTTGTGTTCTTCGTCGAGGAAGAAGAACTTTAAGAACGTAAGCAAATTCTCCCAAGCCTCTCACAACCCAATCAACCCTTAATAAAATAAGAGTTTCCTTATTTTATTTCTCAAACCATGTGTTTTGAAAATCAAAAAACGAAACAATAAATTAAATGAATTAATTCCAACGTTTAAACCGCCCAAATTAATTGAGGCGTTTCATAAAGAGAAAAACATAAGTGTTGACTTCCACTTAATAGGGGTGCGGGTGTGTTACCTTAATTAAAAGGGGGTTGAAGAAGTTAAAAGTAATGGTGGGGCTTGTGTGGTCCCCCAACTCACAAATATCCTACATTGTGGGTAGGATGTTGTGGGTCCCACTCCAATCACTTAGCTTAGGTTAAATAAATTTAAGTAAAATAAAAAAATTGGTCCCACCATTTTTATTTTATTCCTTTACTTAACCCAAAAAAAATTTAAATACCGGCAACACCGGAAAAGGTGATTTTATGAAATTACCGGTGCTGCGATTCCATCGGCACCCTCGGAATTCGATTCCGAGCACCGGTTCAAATTTTAGAAAAATCCACCCATTCGTTCATTGAACGTACCCAAGCTAAACTTCAGAAAATGATTACGGGCACACCAGAACTCGGAATCAGGTGGCATCAGAAACTGTGTTCTTGTAAAAACCCAAAGAAAATTAAGAAAAAAAATTCACTTGAATATTATGGGTCATTACAATATATCTTCATACAAATATATTTTTTCATATTTTAATCCAATGAAGATCAATGGAAGAGGTCTTGTGTCACTTGGTTGTATTTTTTTCCAACGTATAAAAATAATATATGTCTTGTGACCTTGACATTTTTTCTAATGTTGAGAAAAACTGATTCAATGTAGGGATAAAAACCCTTATCTATATATATTTCTAGGCTATAGGTGATCACCAAGTGTAGTGGACTAAGTCTCAGCTTGAGACTGAACCGCTAGATTTATATCCACTATTTTTTTGAAATTTTTCTTTCTCAATTTTTCATTTATTTCAAAGAACTAAATTTCACATTGATAGTTACTCATGAGTAATTTTTAAGACTATTTTTAATTATTTTATTTGTTTCAAAAGATGTATCAATATATCATACTGTTACATATGAGAAACTATCAACCTTAAGAGAAATTAGTTGAATAGTGATACTATAATAAATTCACTACTTTGATTAGCTATATTATTATGTTTTGTAAATTGGGGGAATATTTTAATTAATCATTTTATGATAAATTTTTTTAAGATCTCAATTCATCCCCCTCTTGAGTTTTCTAATCTGACCATCTTTTGGTAAAAAAGTATTTACTTGTTTTTCAAATGTTTTCAATTATGATTCAGTTGTGTTTCAAAGATCTCAAAACATCCACTACATCTATGTTTTTTCTCTATAAAAATCATTTCATTGTTATTGATAATATATTACAAGGTGATGATACAAACAAACCTCACAAATTTAAGGGAAATAAATATCTCCAGTGGAATCATATGATGGAAATACATTTAGATTGTGTGGGATTTGATATTTGGATGGTTATAAAATATTACTATTAAATAGAAAAGACTGACTGGAAAAATTTATGTAATGCCACAAGGACAGCATATGATTACAATTATAAATTTTTGATTGCTTTGCTTTGTGCACTAGGATATGAATAATTTAAATCAATATCTACTTGAACATCTAACCTTTATATTTTTGAATCTTTAGTTATTTCACAAGAAGGAAAATCTAATGATAATGAAATGAAACTAAACAATTATACTATTATGTATGATACGATTAAGATGATGACAGATGAGCCAATTTCCTATATGTATCTAAGGTTCAATGAAATTTTGAACAGGAATATCTATCTTGGAAAAAATGGTATAGCCAAGGAGAAAATCATGAGAACACCTATCTACTTACTAGAAATATGAAGAGTGATATATATATCTATAAGAAAGTCAATTGACCATTACACATTTCCAATAAAGGAGATGATAAGAAAGTTGATGATGTATGATGAAGAACTAAATGTAAACATAGAAGAAGATTATGAAACTAAATGAAACTCTATTTCATTCAAATCTAATGAATCTAAATAGATGGAAAATTCTCATGATGAAACATGAAGTACAAGTGATAAACAATCAGTAATAGATAGTGATGAAGACTAGAATGAGATGGCCATAAGGCTTATGAAATTTTTTAGATTGACGAAATTCTTTAGAATTCCAAAATATAAATGTAAATATGATCATAAGGTACATTTGAAAAATTATTGGATATGATGTAAAACAGTAAATGAAATCAAATTTTTTGAGTGCAAAATAAAGGTTCATGTTAATGCTGACTATCAGATGCTGAAGCACGAGAATAAGTATAATGATAAAGACATAATTTATAAAATTCCCATGAAAGAAACTTTGAGTTCTTCTAAAGACAAATAAAATGACTCATAATCCACTCATGATGAAAATAATAATATTGAAAAAATGTAATTTGTTAAAAATAAATCTATGGTAATAATAATCACTCTTTATCAAAAGGATTCCTATTCACAAGATGAACGTGATTATTAAAATATGAAAAATAGGGAGATGTTTGATTATTTCAAAATTCTAGGGGTCACTTAAAATGAATAAAAAGATAAAGAAATCATTAAATAAACATCATTTTTTGAATACGACTATTAAATATAAATTTTCATTAAAAAAAGTGAAAAATTATCAATTTCTTAATGAACATAATGATCTGAAGTAGTAAAAAGTAGAATTGAAAAATGATTGAAAATAATTTATCAATTGTAAATAAACCATATTCATAATTCATGCTGAAAAATTATATATTAAATATACTACTGGAATAGGATACCAACCGACAAAGATGAATATAGATAAAACTCATTTTTTCAAAATCTAGAAAATCTAGTTTTATGCCGAGTTCTAGAAAATTTCTTGCATGTTCCAGCCATGAATCATCTCCTATTATTTCATGTTCTTATGGACCAAACATAGTATATCTCTCAAATACATTACATACTACTTATTTGAAACCTAGGAAGGAAATGTGGATTCCCAAATATCTTATTACTAATTTTATTGGACCAAAAAAAACATGGTCTCCCAAATCATTTCTTGTCTAATATATCTTTCTAAGAAAACTATTTGAAGATATCTTGTAAAATATTGTGCTACATGGATAATTTATGTTAATGAATCATGAAAGGATATTACACATTCTTCCCAAACATGATAATGATTGATGGTGGGCATGTCATATTTAGTGACAATGCAAAACGAAATAACAGTTCCTTAGCCAGATTAGTAACTCTATCTCATTTTGAATTTCCAAAGTAATTTCAATTGATGGATTGAAAAAAATGATAATTAGTATCTTGTAGCTATGTAATGATGGTTTTGATGTTAAATTTGAATATGATGCATCCAATGGTTTTAATTATAAATATGAGTTAGTATTTTACATTATTAGAAATGAAAATACATGTGTTGTTCATTTAGATTCGTTATCTTATCAAATTGTTTCTTGTTAATATATTTATCACAGAGAGTCTTGGAATTAGAATTCGTGGTTAGAAGACGTCAGTATAAACATTCATAGAAAATATACATGAAAAGTCATAGTCATGGATATATCTAAACATGAGTTTTCAAATGACAAAGTCTATAATCATTATCAAAAGGGTAAACAACACAAAATATAAATCAAACCAAGGAGATTGGTTTCTACTTCTCAACCCTTTGATCTGGATCAGATGTGTACATTTAGACTTTCTAGACTATCAATTCTTTGTGGTAAGAATTATGTCTATGTTCCAGTGGTTGACTACTCTAGAAATACTTGGAACTTCTCATTGGCTCACAAAAGTGAAGCATTCTCTCATTTAACCAAGTACACTAGGACTATAGAAAATCATAGAGGACATATTGTTAAATCCCAAAGATGTTACCATGGCCATGAGTTTTAGAATTAAGAGTTTGAATCATTTTTTTCTCACAAAATGACTCTAATTATAACATCCATTCTCTAAGGAGACACCCGAAAAATGGATTTTTATAAACAATAAATAGAACCCTTTATGGAATTGGTAGAGCCATTCTTAGTGAATACGACCCAACTATATAAATATGATTAGAATCTATCAATAAAATATTCTATATAATAAAGAGATTTTTTATTAGAATTATCATTAACATAAATCATTATGAGTTTTGGAAGAATAGAAATCCCAAGGTTACACACTTCAATGTTTTTGGTTGTAAAATATATATTCATAACAATATGTATAATCTAGTAAAATTTTCCTCCATGAGTTATGAAGAAATCTCCCTAGGTCATTCAATTTCTACTAAATCATATAGATTCAACCAAATAGAACTAAATGTGTGGATGAATTTGTACATTTCTAGTTTGATGAGACTGATCTACATGATTCAAAGACCTCTCTAGAAAATATTGAGGATGTTATTTAAAATCATGACATCAATAATGATTCTTTTGACCATTCTGTTAATTAATTTGTTAAAACATCCAGTTCTGGAAATTATCCATACTCTATTCAGGATGATCCAGAACCTGTTGATGAACCTAAAATCCTAATACCATTATTTTTTAGACCAATTATAACTCTCAAGACTAATCCAGAATATGATATAGTTGGATATTTAGACAAAGGAAGTTAAAAATGAGCTTATCTCCGAAATCGGGTTGAACATCATGCTTTCATGTCACAACTTGAACCGAAGAACATCAATGATGATATCAATGATTAATTTTGGGCGATGGATATGCCATATGAGTTAAATCCGGTTGAAATTAACAATGTATATAAACATGTTGATAAATGAAAAGACACCATGATAATAGGCACTAAATGGTTGTTTAGGAATATAGAAGATGAATCTGGTAATGTATTTAGAAACATGGCTGGATTGGTTTCACAAGGTTATATTAAAGAATAAGGGATTGACAATGAAGAATAATTTTCACTATTAGATATACTTGAATCCATTATATCCTATCGGCCTATGTATCAAATCTAGATATCAATCATTATCAAATGGATTCCATGTATGTATTGAAATTTTTTTATATAATTAATGATGTTTTTGTGGAACAACCCATTATTTTTTAAACCCCCCACATTCCAAATGATGTTTCTAAATTAACTAAATCATTATATAGATTTATTAAAGATCCAAGAGCATGATAAGATAGTCATAACACTTTTCTAATTTATAATGTCTTCAAAAAAATATATTTTTGATCCTACCCTTCTTTTAAAATGAATTTACTAAAATGTTTTAGTAGTACAAATTTATATAGAAGATATTGTTTTTCGATCTTCTAAAAAATATTTAGGTGTTTATTTTTCAAATATAATGCAATGTGAATTTGATATGAATTTTATTAGGGAACTCTAATTATTTCTTGGATTCCAAATATTTCAAAATAAAAAATGTATTGTTTTGAATCAAATTAAATATACTAAGGATCTTCTAAAAATATTTTTCATTAAATGAACTATGATTAGTGACACACCAATGAGTACAACTTGTTAGTTGGACGTTGATGAAGATAGAAAATCTATTTATAAAACCACTAATATATGAATTATTGAGTATTTACTATACTTAACTACTAGTATGATAGATATTATGTTTAGTGTGTGCATGAGTGCCCATAATCCTGAAAACCCAAAAGAATATAATTTAAATTCTATCAAAATAATTTTTCAATAACTCAAATATAAAACCAATTTAAGGATTTTCTACCCTATAGGACAACCATCTAATTTGGTGAGTTATTCTAATGCTGACATTGGTGGTTATAATTTAGAAATAAATAGAACCAATGGAACATGTCACTTATTAGTAAAACACTCAAGTATCATGGGGTAGTAATAAAGAATATTCTATTGCTTTATATACTTCATATGTTGAATACATATCTGCTGGATATTGTTGTGCACAAATATTTCAGATAAAATCCATATTAGTAGACTATGAATATCAATTCAGAAATGCCCCTATAAATTGGGATAACATAGGCGCTATTAATATTTATAAGAGTACCTTTTCATATTATAGGAAAAAACACATTGATGTAAGACATCCCTTTTTATGAGACCTATAAAAAATGGTCATATAACTATAGATTTCATAGACACTGAACATCAACATGTGAAATTTTCACAAATCCATTGAACATTGAATGAATGAACTAAATTAAAAATGAATTTGAAATGATCAATATATAAGACCTCATTCAATTATTCCTTTGATAATTGTAAGTGATGTTCTCATACTAACACTTGAAAAGTCTCATAGATATTGTCATAAAAACACTGACTATATGAAGCTAACAATATCATGCCAACACTGATAAATTAGTCACATTGATGCTATGTCATGATGACAAAGTTATCATGCCAACACTGACTCCATGTCATGCTGACACCATTTTCAAGCTGAAACTAACGCCTTTTCAAGCCAACATTGTTAGTTTCATGAAAAATCTTTCATTCCCACACCAATGAAGCACTATTTTTATAAATTTTATGTTTTTACATAAAAGATTATTTTTCATTTAGTTTTTTTGAACCTAGTTCGTGAGTTTAAAATTTTGTGATTACATATTCCCTAAATGGTATAAATTCAAATCCATTCACTCTAATCCTTTGCACATACACTCACTCAGCCATTTCTCCCTCTACCTCTCTACCTTTCACCTCCCAACCTTCAAACCAAACATTTGGAATGGTGCAAAGGATGCGATCTCTTGAAGTTGGAGAGTCGCGTGTAGCTAATAAATAGAAAAGGGAATATAGAAAACATTATGAACCTGGGAATCGTACTCTAGATAACCATGTGGTGACTCTTGAAATGGAGGTTCTTATAGAATTGTTAATAAGAAGTATTTCTTTGTTGTTCAGTGTGTTACAAGAATAGTGATGTGTTGAGTGATTCTCAGATAATGAAATAAATTTCTAATTGATTGTACTACATGAATTTTATATGAATTTTTAGTTTCTTTTATAAAGAAGTGTATTTTATTTGATTAAGTCAATTGATAATGGAAAGAGAATAATTCTTTTGTCTTGATTGGGGGAAATGTATTAAGGTAATCCATGAGGTTGTGTTTGATGACTATCAATGTAGTTATCCACCTTAGAGTGAATTTTTCTGATTTGAGATAACTCTAAAGGAGCTTAATAACAAGGATGAACATAGGAGACAAATTTATAAAATGTTCGATGGTGGGTGTAGATTTTTATTCATGTTTATAATACATTAGATTTGTCCCTGGAACGATTACATTTCCTCTCTAATGTATCAACATTTCTATTGGATTTATCTACTGGGAAATGGGATTAAGGTAAATCTATGCAGATACCTTGTTGTGCTCATAAATGAATTGATCAATCTATATTGTATAACAAATTACATGTTTTACCCATGGTTAATCTCAAACATCTTTAAAGAGAAATGTTATATTAGTGAAGGTGAGGATGTTGTTTCTAAGTGCAGTGGGATCTACCTAAGATAAGTGATCTGTAAAAGGTTTAAAATCAACTATAACCCAAGTATGAAATAATGGGTTGGGATGAAGATAATATTTATGATAAGTTCAATCTAGTTGACCACCCAACTAGGCCAACAAATACAGTTTATCAGGGTCTGGGACTAGATGAGGAAGATGTTTACTCATTAGAGACAGAATAAGATCTTACCACACCAGGCAGAGATCAAGGGTCACATATCGATGAATGTAGTGATACTGACACCACAACAGCTCAAAAGGGTTTTTATTTTGGGCCTCCAAGTCCACCACATTTTATACCCTCGGATGAACCAACTCTTGGAACAAATGTATATGATGATATATAAGTGTTAGAAAGGGTAGAGTATGTTAGAAAGTTATGTGGGTCTATAGAAAAATTGAAAGAATAAAAAAAATATGCAAGTGATGAAAAAGCTAGAAGTCACAATGACAGTGGTAGTGAAGTAGATGAAGGTGAATGAAATGATGATAGAAATGTAAGTGAGGAGCATGCCTCAAGATATGTTGACGATGGTGAAGGCAGTGATGAAGGTAGTGAAATTGATGGGGACCATCATAGGTATGACCAAGGTGGACATGTATAAATTATTGATGCCTTGGTTCATAATATTATTATAGAACTTTCAATAGTTACTGTTGAAGAAATAGGTGTATCATTAACTAAATGAAAAGTGGGAGCTCAAATTATCCCTTCACATCAATTAGTGTGTGAAAATAAGAGACCTCAAGTTGAGAGGTATCATCTAGTCAGAATAGATAGAGATGAGGGGGGAGAATCTTATTGGGAGAGGGATACTTGAAACTCTTACTCCTTTGGATGATGATGTCATATTTGAATGGGAATGGCGTCCTAGATATGTAACACATTTATAGTATTATATTGTCTCAGATGATGAGGTGTTTTTACCTATTTTCAATTAATCAATGTCTATGAACCTTACCAGTGACTCTATCACTAAATCAGACGTTGCATGTTATAAGGATGACATCTATTCAACTATGAGTGTATCCGTTCAATCTAAAATGGCTCAGGGTATTCAACAAGATATAATGGAACACACTAAACAGAGTAAAGAATTACACTTTCCCAAATCATTAATTGAATAGATGTATAAGTCTATGTGAGCCACTACATCTTTAGTTTAGGAAGTTGTTCTGAGTGAACCTAATGTAGTGTAAATTTCAGAAAAGGTTATAACTTAAATTCAACCAAACATAATCACAACTATTGAAAGAATTGGTGCAAGAAACACCATGATGATAAAATAAATGACTAGGCTTGTGTCTGCAATAAATAATATTACCATAGTTTATAATGGTTGTTTAGAAACTATTCATAATGAATTTAAGACTCATACATCAGATACTAATGTTCATTTTAAGTCATGTCAGACATCTCTCTCCATAGATATTAAGCCAGTGAGAAATTTTAATAAGGTTGATATTCAAATATTGATTGATGCTTTTGGGTTGGCCAGTCTTTCAAAACATGAGAAGAATAGTGACAGTGTTCATGATATTGTTAGGCTCTATTCCATGAGTGTTGGGTCTGCAAATGCTCATAGTACAGAGAGGATGAATTATTATTTTAGAAACATTATTACCATGCATTAGGTGACTGACCATTTTATGTTTTTGATATAGAATCTGAAATTTCCTCCACTGACCTAAGTCTTCAAATACCAGGTACAAAAATGTAACTACATCACCCTAATTCAAGACAATTTCTTGGAGAATAATGATGATTTTGAAAATGCTGTGGTATAATTTGGTGAAATCATTGTAGATTTCATCAATATGTTGATGACATACCTTCAGGTGAATCGTGAAGCAATTATGTTTCCTACTGCTGTACTTATTGGACCTTTTAGATCTTTCCCTCCACCTCAAATGTCAGTTTTTCATCCATTTAATCAGATTCGACAAGTTATCACAGAACAAACTCAAACTCTTATGTTGTCACAACCCAAACCCAACCATACACCTAATGTTCTAGAAGGAGTGATCCTACCACCTTTGAAAATCCATTTATACCCTCTTATTTCTCATCCACCACCAACTATAGCTTATGTTGGACCTTCTAATAAAGGTAAGGAACTTCTTGATCCTAGGAAGTAGTTTGGATAACTCTTTGATAGGGATGATTGGTTGTATTTTGGAAATTTTTTATACATTGTACATCATTTATTAATGGAATCCAATGATATTGTCTTTCTCATATTATATATATATATATAATTCTCTTGCTCATCTTATTAGTTTAATATATGATTCCTTCTTGATTGGAATCAAAAATGGGGAAACTATATTTCATACCATTTCTCATTTTGATAATCCCAAACTTGGGAGAACAATTTTTCATTCTACTTATTTATTTTTTCATATACATATTTATTTTATCTTTGATATCAGTCTTATGAATTCTATTTTTCTTACCTCTAATTACGTATGGGAATAAAAGGCAATAGTCATTGAATTTATTATTTTTGGTTTTCATGATCCCATTACTATATATTTTACCACTGAACCATATCATTACACTGAGAAAACTCATCAATAAAATGAGATGATATGTAAAATTATTATATTACATACATAATGTTTATAATTTATAATGCAATGCTTTTTTATCATAAAAAAGGGGAGATTGATGGCCCATATGACAATATTGGACACCCTCTCTAGTATTAATGGTTTTAATATTAATTAATCATGTAAAAATCTTAATATTCATGTATAATCATTTAAATAATGTTTATTTATGTTCCCATATGTGTAATTGGGATTTTTTATGATCACATTTAAGTTTAACAAAATCTAAAAATATTTATGCTGTAAGACAGTCCATGAAGAAATATTTTCTATTTATGAAATACTGAAAAAAAAGTGATGTGATAGGGATAGTTTAACAGAGTCACTCACAATGAAAAATTACTCACTGATATATGATTCAGTGATAGATCAGTTGTCATACAAATTCAAGGACTTGCTGACACAAGGACTTACCAACACAAGGACCTATAGATGCAAGGACCTATCAAAAAACGTATCAATGAATGAAAGGAATCACCGATAGAGAAATTGACATGATGACCGAACAACTGATTCAGTGAGATTTAAAATGAGTTACTAACGAATGGAAAAATTAAAAAACTGAAACACTGATGGTTTGGGTCACCGATAGAAGAAGAAACTGATTGAGGACACACTAATAGACTGTTTAAATATCCATTCAATTAATATTATTTTTAATGGTCATATTTTGAATTATTTGATGTGACTGATTAATTTAATAATTTTTATTGAAATCTAAAATGTGGATGTCAGAAATACATGGTAGAGTACCAAACTAAAAAATTCACATGGCTGGGCTGTAGGAGAATAAAAGAAAGGGACATGAGATGAATGACACACACATGAAAAGTATTGCATAAAATATATACACACGAAAATATGAACAGACATAGTAGCCGAAAAACATGATCAACATACAAAAACGATTAACACATGAGGAACTATTCTTTCATATTTTTTGGGAACTACATAACTGTTTTCCACCAAATTTCCAATGAATCTTCACCATTCAACCAAATCTATGAAGAAGTACCCCAAATCTGCCTGGAAGACAGAACACAGTGCCCTAAAACACTATGTATTCTATGTATTCTACCATAATAGGACTCAATATTAAACTCAGATACATCAAAGAGTCTAGAGATGAACTGCATAACACAAAGAGTCTTCTAAACTCTATCAAAAATTTGTTGCTCTTTTGTGTATTTTTAATTCATTTTTTAGAAATTTGTGTATCTATATGTAATGTATACTCTATCTCCTATAAATAAATGGAGTATACTATATATAGTCACACAATTATATTTTTACACGTGTTTATCCCTTGAAGAACTAAGGATGAGGTCACATGTAGCATGGTGGTATTTTGTTCCCACGTTGATCTATGATAGAGATCTTTTGACCTGGATAGCTTGTGTATTGTTGTGTAAACCACAATACAGGGTGTGGATCAAAACCATTATCTATATAGATTTATTTGTGGATGTTGATCCCCATGTGGAGAGGAGTAAGTCCCAGCTTCATAGTTAACTTCTTTTTTATATCGGCTCTGTTTTTCAAAATTAGTATTCTCTGTTTGAATTTTCATTTGATAGTTACTCTCTCAATCTGTTTATAAATATTTTGGGTTATCAAATTAGTTTCAAAATTTGAATCAATCTCTCATATTTTTACAAATGATAAATAATCAATCTTCTAAGAAATTAGTTGAATTGTATAATTAATATAAATTCACTATTTTGGTTAATTGGCATGTTATGTTTTTTAAATCGGGGCCATCCCTTAAAAATATTTTTAATCTAAATTTTTATATGAACTCAATTCACACCATATTGAGTTTCCTACTTTGACCAACATATGTGTTAAGGTGTATGGTGTGGTGCATAGCTTTTTCATGTGGTTATAGAGAACTGTTATATGATATGTGGTGGTGAAATTTTTTTTGTAGTTTGTGCATGTTGTGTTTTGTTGTTGTTTCATAAGGGTAATGTTAGTGTGGTTCTTGAACCATGGTTATTGGGTGTGGTGGTTCTGGTTTTGAAATCTGAGGTTTTCATGGGAAGATAGCTTTGGTGACATTGCATGATCATCATGGTGGTTATGTGATGTTGTTGAGGTGATTTATTGGTTTGTTCTATTTTTATCATAAAATGGATGACATGGTGTATATGTTATAAATTGGATGAAATGTGATGTGAAACTTAAAAAATAGGTTTGTATAAAATTGAGAATGGCTGGATATGATTTTTTTTGTTAATGGATTAAATGAATTGAATGAAATAATGAATTTTCTGATATGAAATGAAATATATAACACATTCATGTGGGGAATAGGTAATTTAATGTGAGAATTATTTTTTGGCCTTGTGTTTTTTTCATGTTGTTGGTTTCATATATTCTTTTTAGAGGTTGAGATGGTTTATTATGGTATGGGGTGATGATGGGGTGTGTGCTTGTTTTTTTGATGTAAACCCATAGTATGAGCATTGTTTTAAATTAATATTTCATTCATGTTTATTTTATTTTATATGCACATTATCTAAGTTCAATAACCTAGAAAATTCAATTTCGTTCTGAGTTTCATATTTTTTTCCCATCTTCTAGGATATTAGTGATATGGATTGTTCTTCATCCCCTCTCTTTTAGTCTTCCTTTAGAAGTATTTTAATAGGTTGGAGATAGAAGTTACCCAGAGTTGATATGACATATTTCCCCATGTGTCTATGGGTGGGAAGTGATCTGGTGTGATGTGATATATGGTTGGGGTTATATATGGTAGGAGGAAAAAATATGGTTGATGCCATGTTCATGATACCATATGACTCTGGTTGTGAAATAGTTTGTGTATCCCATGTGTCACTGGGATGAATGGGATGTGATATGATGTGATCTAACGTGTGGCCCAAGAATATATGAGTGGAATGTTGTTGGATGTGATGTGTCAAATAGGTGTCAGCTGGTATGATGTAATTTTATGTCATGTTTGTCCAAGTTATCCACCCAAAGGATGTGTTCTGATGTGATGTATGGACTAGATGTCTATGGGTGGGATACAATGTGATGTTTTATTTACGGAATGGATAATAAAATAGTATATTAAACTTTGGGTAGTAAGAAAATATATTTTGTTCGAAATAGGTACTGGGGAGACATTATTTTTTATGATCTTAATGCTAAATTATTATGTGGATGAATGATTTGGTATGAAAGTCGCGGTCAGGATGGGATAGGTTAGATGAACTATATAGGTACTTTTTGATTTTGATGTTTGTTCACTAGTGAATTGTCAGACATTTTTCACACGTTTACATGAGACAATTGTTTCCCCTCTATTAAGTATACATTTTATTTAAACCCTATGTATATAAAAATATTTTTTTGTTTCCTAGATGACTTTGAAGACTAATCCAGACATTAGTAGGTATGTTAGAGAAGTTTTTGAGTCACTGTTAATGAAATGACGTTATTCAATATTGTAAGAGTCTTTTATATATATCAATATTAACTATTCATAAATGATGGGATGATTTTTGGTTTATCTTATATTATCTATTATATATCATTCGTGGGTTTTTATTCAATCTCTAATTCTTGTTTAATTTATATATAATAATTCCTTCCATTCAATGTGATTTTTTATTACCACATTTCTAATCTCCATCCAAATTTATACTAAAGGTGGAACTTATGGGTAATAATATCTATTTCTTCATTTATCTTCCATTGGTGGAAGGGGTCATGAAACATCGTTTGTACTAACAGACACCTTCCAATGATGATAATTGGTTCAATATTTTTATGCCATCAACTATTCAATCTCAGTAATACAATCAAAAAGGTCAAACAGAAGAACCAAAAAATTTCAAACCCACTCAACATCCCCCCAAAATAAAGAGAATAAAAGGATAAATAGAACCCCTACTCCTTTTTTAGAGAGGAACTTCTAATTCCTTAATTAATAGATTTTTTTGGTTCTTTTAAAATGACCACAATATCTGTCAAAACAAAGGAGTAACATAAAACAGTTTCATGTAAATAATTCAATGTGGTTGAAGAAATATAAATAGTACCCATAAAAGATACAAGGCCTTAATTACTTCATTGGAGACTCATCCACAATGTGTAATTACTATTTTTCAGAGGCCTATGTGTGTGAAACATTGGGTTTTAAAGAGTTTGAATATATTTTAGATCTGTTATGTCATACATAGCCTATTATATAGGGATGAAAAGATGGAGCATAAATTAATTATTGAATGTTATTTTAAAAACCACCCAATTTGTATATCATTTATGGGACAAGGGAAAAAGGAATTTAAGTTCCCATTATGGAAACATAGGTAAATATATGTCCCAATAACTGATTATGATGTTATATAAAAGGGTTTTAGTGAATCACAACCATTTTCCCTTGTCTAACTAACACATCATCCTCCTCTACTTCAAGGAGTGACCGAATAAACTTTTAGATGTAATATTATCACTAGTTAATGATGAGATTTTACCAATGTTTTTAATGTCATTCATCATGAAATCCCCTATATTTATGTAGGTATAACTATTCAAAACCATCTTCTAAATCTATAGAATCATCCATACTTTTGAATAATTGAGGATCATGATGAATAAAATAATAGAATTATTCCGCATCCTCTTCCCTTCTTGTCTCTTCCTATATATACTATGCAATGGAAGGCACCACACATTTTACCATATCGTGGAATTTGTTGACAACTTCATTGATGAAATAATGATCAAATTAAGAGTCTTGATGTAAGCATTTTTTTTTCGTAAAACCCTCAATCAATATTTTCCCCTTTAATGTAGCAAAGTGGTGACCACAGGGTTGTCTCTCGAGGAGGTTGCAGTTCCAGTTATAAAACTGTCACTTTTGTTATTTTATTTGTTTTTAAAGAAATGAAAATAGGGGTTTGATTAAAAATCTGAAAATAAAATTTTAATTAAATAAAAAAATAAAAAAAATTATATAAAGATAATGTGGGTTTGAAATCAAGAATAAAAATAGCAGTCGCAGACAATCTTCACCCTCTTGGACACTCCCCTCTTCCTGTATATAAAAAATATCTCTTATTTTAAATTCCTAAATGTACCCCCAAGGACCCCCAGGTTTACACTCAAATTTGAAATGAAATCATATTTAATACTCCAATATGATTTTCCTTCTTCCTATATAAGTGATTCAATTACTTAAATACCTCGAAGTAATTTAACCTAATTGAATTCGCTATGCTCAATGACAAAACCTCACCAAAGAATTTTAAATAGCGAAGTCAATTGATCTACTTTATAGATGAAAAAATGGTCAAACAAAATTTTTTGAACATATATTTAAGAAAGAAAACAACCAGATTCATTCAAAAATATAGGTTCAAGAAAAATTCAAAAAGAGATTACACATTAAAATCCAAACTCGGAAGAGAGTGTTCGTCGGGTGTCGTCGTCCGCAACCACTTGCTGCTTAGACTTGCATCACCTCAGAAGCCTTCATCTTCTCTATTGAATCTTCAAAGGAATTCAACTTCTTAAGAATCAAAATCTCCACCTTCCCCTTTACCTTTTCAAGCCATATCCCTTTTTGATGGATGGTTTGGTGAAGAATGGAATAATTCTTCAGAGGTAGGAGCTCACCTCCTTTTATAGGCAGATTTCATCTTCAAAAAGTTGTTGAGTTTTCGATCTATTAAATGGAAAATTAACGCATGGACCTATTCATCAATATGGTTCATAAATGTATTGGCCGTCCACCCTCAAAAGTTCAGGTTAATTGGACACGTATTAAAGGAGTTATGGTTTTTCTATTAAAAATCTATTTCTCTGGATGAAGCTTCCTGGAAGCTTCCTCCAAACCTCTATCACTAAACAAACATCATAAAGGATTCCAAACGGCTTCAAATTTATTGTGGATATGCGTCTGGGAGTCCTCTTTCCTATCCATGTGGAATCACATTATTTGGAGTAGTGTATGCCGAAAGTTGTTTCCATTACCAATGTTGGGTCAACGTAGTCCGCCCCGAAAAATTGTCAAATTCATTGATTTTTTTGGGCATCTATAATATCAATTCAGCTCCTGGTCCTAAAGAAAATGTTGAATGAAATAAAATAAGGATTCCAACAAAATTCTAATCACAAAATTTGGAAATATATTTTATGACAAATGACCAAGATACCCCTGTGATAAAAATCTGTTAAAAAACTAGAATTATGAAATTTAAACTTTTTATCCCAAAACACACTCTAAATCCAAAATTGTTACAAATAAGATCAAATTGTTAAATTTTTGAGGTTTAAATCATTTAAATAGACATTAAATTTTTTTTAAATATTATCTCTATCAATTCCCCCACACATGGCTCTTGGACTCCTGGACAAGTGAGCACAGTATCAAGAAAAATAAAACACATACCAATAGAGTTTACCAATTTACCACAATGAATTAAAAAGATATCATGCCTCATTAAAAACAAATATTTAAAATTCTAAATTCAAATCATTCAATCCATTTCTAATTATTTTGTCTTCTCATGGACACAACAAACTTACCTCGCATTCATTTTCTCTCAGCACGCAATATAGATTTGCAACAAGGCTTTTCTCATGCAACTCATGCAAGAATTACCATAGGATTGATAAATTTCTACATCTCCAGCCGATGTGAACCAAGAATATGTGATTATCATGAGGAATTTACTGGGTTTTTCTATGGCTTGGGGTTGGTAGGTTTCAAATGTGAAAAATTATGTGGCTGAATAAGGAGGGTTTGGCTCTTTTTGAAGCAGAAATGCATGATTCTAATTTTTACTCAAGTATGGTCTCCTCCATATTCTCCTAAAATAATCAGCTTTGATCATCTATTTTCCACCCCATTCCATCAATATTTCAGTAGAAAATATGACTTTTCTTTGAAATCTCCATATTGGGCACAACTTATTTCCATTGCGAGCTCTAGACAGGCACAACTCCATTTCATTTGAGAGCTTCAGATAGGCACAACTCCATTTCATTTGACAGCTCCAGATAGGCATAGCTTCTGGGAAAATATATTCCAGCATCACAAATATGTCTTCAATGTTTGAATGTCCTCCCAAAGCAACACCAAATGAGGTAGAACATCATGAGTCATCTCTCCCCCCCACACTAAAGTTCAACTAGATCATGCATTTATACTTCCAGAGCAGGTTGGAAAGGGAAATTTGTCTTGTAATATGGCTATCCTAACAGGATATACATGGATACTAAGGTCTCAAGAAGGATAAAATGTTCAAGGAAGGCCGAAAAAAAAAGAATAATCATGAAAAGGAGGCTCCAATATTCAAAAAAAATCCCCAATCATTTTAATCACAAGTATCTCAGCCATCATGTTTTGATAGAAATAAATCAAGTTCTGGTTTAAACAAATATTAATTGGTTCTCTCAAGAAAGAGGGGAATGTAAATAAAATGCAAAAATTGGTCCAGAGGCTTCACATGAATGAGAATTTCAATCATAATGTCAGTGATATCTACCATGAGATTTAAAAATCAGTGGTCATTTCAAGATTTTTCCAAATTATTGAACTAGAAACTATGTAATTTTCAGCATTCATTTATGTTTAGTTTCAATGGATCAGTTGGTTCACTCCATGGCATGAGTTTCAAATGAAATTCAAGAAATTCCAAAACCTTTTTTTGAAAAAGAAACAAGAATAATGAAAATAATGGAAAGAAATTTTGACAACAAAAAATTTCAGAAAAAAAATGTTCGTAAAAATCTACTTTACCCAGCGTTGTGTCCCCCCACACTTATTATATGCAATGTCCTCATTGTGTAGTTTTTTAATCATGAAATTCTGGAAATTAAAGATGAAGAAAAAATAAATGATAAGGAAAGACACAACCTGGCATCAATTATATTCTGCATCATGAAGTTGAAATTCCTTCCCTGGAGGATCTTGAAAATTTTCTCATAATAGCTTCAGCCTATGCCCATTGACAGTGAATGATGCACCCTTGTCTGGATCTTTAATCTGTATTGCACCAAAAGGAAAAACATGAGTAACAATGAATGGGCTAGACCATTTGGAACAAAATTTACCTGGGAATAATTTCAATCTGGCATCAAACAGCAGAACCTTGTCTCCCTCCTTGAAGTTTTTGTTGAGAATCCTCCCATCATGAAAGGATTTGCTTCTCTCTTTGTATAACCTGGAGCTTTCGTATGCATTATTTCTGATCTCCTACAACTCCTACAAACAATATTTTCTTTCTTTCCCAGTAGAATATAGGTTCATGTTACATGTTTTTACAGCCTAAAAGGATTTGTGTTCTAACTCAACTGGTAGATGAAAAGCTTTTCCATAGACCAATCTAAATGGTGACATTCCAATGGTGGTTTTGAAAGTAGTTCTATGTGCCCAAAGAGCATCATCATGTCTCAAACTCCAATCCTTTCTATTTACGTTCACTATTTTTTCTAGGATTTGTTTGATCTCCCTATTAGACAACTCAGCCATTCCATTTGATTGAGGATGATAGGGTATAGAGACCCTATGATTAACACCGTATTACTTAAAAAGGGATTCCAAAGACATATTACAAAAATGGGTACCTTGATCTATAATTAGAAACTTTGGAAATCCAAACCTTGAAAACAAATTTCTTTTCAAAAATTTGGACACAATTTTAGCATCATCAATTCGGGTGGGGATAGACTCTACCCACTTAGACATATAATCAACAGCCAACAATATGTAGAGATATCCAAATTAATTAGGAAAAGTCCCCATGAAATCCATTCCCCATACATCAAAAACATCACAAAACAAAAGTGGGTTTTGTGCCATCTCATTCAGCTTGGAAATGTTTCCTTGGAATTAAAAATTTTTACAGGTTTTGCAGAATTCGAAAGCATCTCTAAAAATGGTGGGACAATACAATCCAGAATCAAGAACTTTTCTTGCTGTTCTATGTGGTCCAAAGTGTCCTCCACAGTTTAATGTGTGGAAGAAATGTAGGATGGTTTGAAATTCAGAGTTCGGAGTGTATCTTCATATCATTTGATCACTACCAATGTGCCATAAATAAGGATCATCCCAAATGAATTTCTTTGAATCACTCTGAAGTTTATCAATTTGATTTTTGGAAAACCAATGGGGGTGTTCATCAAGAGCCAAATAGTTTACAAGATTAGAAAACCATGGTATTTCACTTTTAGTAGCAAATAAATCCTCATCTGGAAAGGTTTCCTTAATTGGGGAACACATCTGAAATATTTTAATCTCAATAGAGGGTATCCTGCTCAAATGATCAGAAACAATGTTCTCACATCCTTTCTTATCTTTTATTTCAAAATAAAACTTCTGTAAAAGCAAAATCCATCTCAGAAGTCATGGTTTTGAATCTTGTTTCTTCATCAAGAATCTAATTGTAGAATGATCAGAAAAAACAATCACCTTGGAGCTCAGCAGATAACTTCTAAATTTGTCTAGAGAAAAGACAAAAGCCAGAAGATCTTTCTCAGTTATTGTGTAGTTTTATTGGTCTTGATCAAGAGTTCAGGAGGAATAGGAAATCAAATGAGATTTGTTTTCTATCCGTTGACTCAAAACTGCCCCAAGAGAAAAATCAGATGCATATGTCATTACTTCAAAGGGAATGTCAATATAAGAGGTTGAACAATGGGTGGGGTTATCAATCTTTGTTTCAGATCATGAATCAAATTTTTAAAATTCTCATAAAAGACAAATGGGACATCTTTTTGGAGTAATCTAGACAATGGAAGTGCAATCATACTGAAATATTTAATGAATCTCCTATAAAATCCAGCATGCCCAAGGAAGGATCTCAAATCTCTCATCATTTTTGGGTATGGTAATGAAGAAATGACCTCAACTTTGGATTGATCAACTTGAATTACATCAAGGGACACAACATGTCCAAGAACGATCCCTTTAGCAACCATAAAATGTAATTTTTCATAATTTAGAACAAGGTTCTTTTCAATGCATGTTTTCAGGACATATTCCAAGATTTTCAAACAACTTTCAAAAGATGATCCATACACAGTGAAGTCATTCATAAAAACTACCATGCACGTTTCCAAAAATTCATAGAAGATGCTTATCATACACCTTTTAAAAGTTCCTGTGGCATTACCTAAACAGAAGGGCATCCATCTATATGCAAAAGTTCCAAATGGGCATGTGAAAGTGGTTTTCTCATGATCCTGAGGTAAAATGTGAATCTTAAAATATCCAGAGAATCCATCCAGAAAATAGTATTGGGTTTTTCCTGCTAGTCTTTCAAGGACTTTATCAAGGAATAGTAACGGGAAGTGGTCTTTCCTTGTAACCAGATTGAGTTTCCTTGTAACGCCCCGACCCTAGCTACCCAGAGTCGGTGCATTACTTCGTAACATTGGCATGATCATGAGAAAGATCAAATCTCGAAAGACCGATTGGTTTAGTAGCCTTGGAAACACTAGATATATTCATAAGTTTTACATTACATCATAAAATGAAAAACTACTACAACAACATAATGTTTCCACAATCCACACTATTAACCCCTCATAAAATCCCAGAAGGTCATTCATAACTTACTTCTTCACATCCTGGGAAAAATAAAACATAGAAAAGGGGTGAGCTCAAATGCCCAGTAAGGATAACAATATAGCGGAAACATTTATAAATAAGAATAAACATTTAAGGAAATGTATAACTAAAACAAAAGTCTTTTAAATATTAACATTCAACATGGTATGGCATAAATAAAATGAAATAATGCCATTTACTTAATCACATGGATATTCTACTAATCGAATAATCACATGCAAAAACCAATAACCACTTTCACAATGTTGGAATGCATAATGCCAGACTATCATAACCACATAGTCAAGGCCTCTTGCCAAGACTACAAATAAGATTTTGTCAAGGCCTTGTGCCAAGACACTAGTTTGTCTCATGAGACCTACCGATGCATCGAGGAGCTATAGCGGGCTCCACCCGTCACTTATTAAGTCCAATGCATTCCCATATGAAAAGGTTTAAACATAACATAAACATTCGTATTAAAACTAGCATACGAAATGTCAATACTTTCACAATAAACTATGAATGGTATAAAAATAGCACTTCCACAGTCAAACATATCACAAAACCTTCAATACAATATAGAAGTTTTGTATCATAATAAATCTACTTCAAATAATCTTAAAATCCATCAAAGGATGTTGACATAGATGAAATCAAAATTCTTTTTAAAGAAATATCTCCTTTTATTTTGAAATCATTTAAGATCCATATAAAATAAAACATTTTCTTTGAAAATATTCTTATAAGCTTGTAAGGAAAGCTTTGAATATTTTATAACGGCGTAAAATAACCCACCCGCCGTATAAGTTAAAAAAAACATTCTTACCTCAATTCTGTCGAAAAGGTTAAAAAGGACCTTGTTTTGAAAACGACGGAAAGATTCCTTTATAAACCTCTTATAAAAAGTCAAAAAGGGTATAAATGACTTTAACCCATATTCTTGTAAACAGTAAAAATGTTTTGAAATACATTTTTAAGAAACATGGATGTGGATGATAAAGAGATCCCAGTAGATTATTACATATAAACAACCTCGGATAATGAAGAGATTGTGAAATAACCCTTACCTTGAACTTTTCCTTGGTTGGGGTAGGTTAACTCCCTTTAATTTAGGTAACTCACTTTGGTTGGAACCAAAGGACTTCTTGAAATGCTTTCTGCCTAAGGGGAAGCTTCAAGGAGGAGGATATGGATGTGGGGAGCTTAGTTGGGCAGAGTTTGGACGAGCCAAGTGGCTTGAGAGGTGTGAAGAAATGAGAAGGAGGAGTGCCCTTTTATAAGAGGGGTGAGGGGCACCTTTGGAAAAGCTAGAAATATTAATTTATAATAAATTCATTTTCGGTTTCTAAAGGCTCCAAAGTTGACTATTCAAAGTATGAGGTGGGGATAGGTCGAAAACAACTCATCCAATAGAATTTAGACAGGTTTGGGTACTTATATTAACCTTATCTTTAAGTATTAACTCTAAGTTAATTAGTTTCACTTTTACAATGTCTCTTTGTATTTTTATATAATATGGTTAATAAACATACTATATACATCCAAGCGACCCCCAAGTGGTTCATTAATAAGGAACCTATCATAATATATGTCTCTTGGCTGAACCTTAGATTTTTAGGAATTTACTATCAATTAATAATATAATATTTGTTTTAAGAACTCTTTTATGTCAATTTTGACACTATTCAATAGTTGATTTTTTTGAAACTCCTAACAGATTGATTACTTCGAACAAAGTCAATTAAATCAATCCTAATATATCATATTATCATATAAAATTAGTTTAATTCATTAAAAGTTTCATATTATAATTATTTGGGTATTTATAATATCAATTATTTTAATTTTTCACTATTATAGTAATTACTGCATCATCATTGTGTCATAAATAAAATAAATTATTCAATGTCTAAAAATTATAAATAAAATATCATTATGTAGGAAATCTTTTTATCTTTCTAATGAATATTTATAATCTAAAATCCAACATATATAACCCTATGTAAAAATTGTTGTTCTATAAGATATATGCTTGTGTCATTTTTGTATTCATTTTAACTAAATTAAAATAAAGTGTCATTATCACTTACAAGTGGATCCATGGGGTCCCAAAATTGACACAAAGATGCCCATGGTCGACCATGTATCAACCAATAGGGTTAAGACACGTTTTAGGGTAATTTAGTATTATTATAATATTATTTTTTTTAACCCTTATTTACCGGATTTACCCTTAACCATGGTAAATAAAATATTTACCGCAGTAATTATTCAAAATGTCTAAAAATAAAAGTTACCTATTTACACAATTTGAACATCCTGATTCCAAATATGGAATCCATTTTCCTAAATTCAAAACACAGAAGTGGCAGAAATTAATTTAAAATTAATTCCCGCTGTCAAAACAAAAAGCGTGTTTTTAAGAGATAATAACTATCAAAAGATTGACACTCGTTTATGTTCGGTTTAATTGTAAAATTATGTCCAATGACCAACATTATATTAAATGGTAAAAATATATTCTAAATATACTTTAAAACCACTAAAATTCATAATTTATCACTATTAATTATTTTGATTAAAAAAGTTGTTTTTAATTAAAATTTAGTAATTTTCACTATTCATCAAAATATTAAAGTTATCCGAAAAGTACCAAAATTTCACCTTAGGATAAATTTGATATTCCGAATCCAAAAATGAAGTCCATTTTTAAAAATAAAATATATATAATTTCAAAAATTAGGTATTACTATTCATAACGGTTAATTTGATCGGTTGTGGTGTGTGTTAAAACACGAAGTTGCGTACAACACACGCTACTGTTTTATTCAAAGGAAAGCGTACCGTGAAAGCTTGGGATGTTTCATTTTAAATTTTTTTGATGTCCCCATTTAGTCAAAAAGTTTAAAATATTGTATTTAAAAAGGTTTTACTATTAAAAGTTGATAAAAGTGCAATACTGAAAATGAATCTGTTCTTGCATTATGACTAAGAAACTCATAATATGGATTCTAAAATTATAAGGATTATATAAAGTTTAAAATTTAGTTAATACTATTCATGACCTCTTTTAATCGCTTTTTTTTGGTAAGTCATGGTGCAATTGAACTCGGTGTTGCTTGTAGTGCAAGTTATTGAATTATTTTGAAGAAATAACACACTATGAAATCTTGGGGTGTTACATTCTCCCCTCCTTCAATAAATTGCGTCCTCGCAATTTGAAATTGTTCTTCGAAAATAAAAGGTTGAAAATAGATAATATATTTGTGGGAAAATCCACATCGGAAATTGGGTTACTAAAATTTAGTCTTAATATGATGAAAAGGGAAATGAAAGGGTCACCACCAAATTATGATCTCGATTAGGAGAACATTGGTGGCATTTAGAGACATATAATTGGAGGAAAAACGTAAATATTTATAGGTAGTTATTGAGGTCATCAATCACAAACAAGTATAAAATTGAGGTCCTTAAATTCATCAATCTATGATGATTTGAAATACCATTGGTTCAACAAAACATAGGGTATTAGGATAACACATTTTTGACGTTTCAAAATATCCTAGTTGAAATCCCACATCGAAAATTGAATTAATGAGGCCTCTATTTAAAATAAAGAGTGGAAAGTATGAAGATTACCGAAAATAACACATACTAGGGTTCCATGTAGGAAAATATGGATATGGAAGAGAAATCTAACCATCAATTATCTGATGGAGAGTGGTAGAGAACATGGCTATGAAAAGGCCAACAATCCGAAAGCCATAAATTTGTGATGATTTAAGGTACCATCTAGGACAACATTTTTTTTCTAAGTTTCTATTATTAATGTTGAGGAATTTATTGATGAGATTGGATAAGATAATAAGGAGATATAATTACTTTATAATTAGAATTTTACCCATTAATAAATTTCTACCACAAACTCATCTTTCATTCTAAAAGATGATAGAACGTAATTTTTTTTCTATTTATACTATTCGTACAGGGTTCCAAAATAAATGAATTGTAATTCATCTACCAGATCTTTTAAAAAAAACTACATTATTTAATTCAGGACATCTCGTGGGACAGTGGTAGGTGATACACCCTTGTCGCCCTTCGGTTGCGGGTTCAAGTCTCGCAGCCTTGCCGGACGCGACGGGTTGCCGCCCGACCTCCGGGTTGTCCTTTTATGGAAATCCAAAATAATCCAAACAAGAACTATCCAAAATAATTCTATCCAAACTCACAGTCCAACATTTATAAGGAAGGTAAACATAATATAGATCCTTTTTACCCCGTAATAGCATATGAATACCTTCATCACGTATTACCATATTCCTTATTGATTACATTCATGCTCCCTTATTCCATATAGAATGCTGGATATACTTCCTTAATCCAAAAAATGTTTTAAACCCCAACAATGATGGAATATACAAATCATTAATTAGTTCCAAGGTAGTCATGAATATCCAATATAATTTATCCAAAGCAATCATGTATTATTCCAAAATCACTACCTCGGTATCAGAACCATATTATGGTTTATCATTCTCTCAACCATATATTTTCCAAAAATTTATCCTGCTATTGAGTCACTTTTCTTTGTTCTACACAATCTCAAGTCCTTAATGAAATAGTACTGCAGTACAATACTTATATACTCCATAATTATTATAACAAGTACATTGTTGATACAACACTCAATTGACATAATCAATATAAGAACTCTAATCATTCCTCTTCATCTGTGGTAGTATCATAACTTGATTATTATCCAATAACATCATTTGCGGCATAGTCTGATGACTGGGACATAGGTTCGCGTAGTGTCCAAACTCCTTGCAAATGAAGGATTGTACATTTGAAACCATTTTCTTACCCTTGCAGTCACATACTTTGTGCCCTTTTCCTCCACACTTATAACAAACTCCCATTCCTTTCAGGCAAGTTCCAGGGTGTTTCTTTCCATAGTTACCACATATGGGAAAATTCTTCTTTTCCCTATTCCCTTTATCCATCTTTCTCTCTTCCATCTTTTTCTTCTCTTGCTTCCCTTCAAAGCCATAGGACTCAGTAAACTCTTTACTTATCTTATCAACACATGATATTATTTCTTCATATGATGATAATACATGGGAGACTATTTCTCTTATAAATTCTAGCTTAAGACCATGAAAGATATGATCCTTCCTTCTCTTTGGATCATGTGCATTTATGGATATAATCCATAATCATAAGAATGTTTTCTTTGAGGAAGTATATACTCATAAACCCTTAATAATGATTTGTAAAGATAGTGAGAGTTATCCTAAGCATATCCCCCGGGAGTGTCGTAACCAAGAGTGCAGCAAGGCCCGTTTTCGTGTACCAGTTCCCGTTCGAGTCTAGCTCAAAGCGGTGTTTTCGGGTTTTACCCCTAGGTACATCTGTGCCAGAGCCGCCTCTACCTGCTCGTATCCAGACAGGGATGTATTGCTCGGAAAACTCACAAAATCTCTACAATACCAAAATTCCAGGAAGTTCTTCTATACTAATCCTCAAAGTTCATCTTAGGTCTACGTGCTCTAATCAGAGTTTATCTAAATCTAGCTTCCAAGGTTTGTACTAAACTTCCTCTGATACCAACTGTAACGCCCCGACCCTAGCTACCCAGAGTCGGTGCATTACTTCGTAACATTGGCATGATCATGAGAAAGATCAAATCTCGAAAGACCGATTGGTTTAGTAGCCTTGGAAACACTAGATATATTCATAAGTTTTACATTACATCATAAAATGAAAAACTACTACAACAACATAATGTTTCCACAATCCACACTATTAACCCCTCATAAAATCCCAGAAGGTCATTCATAACTTACTTCTTCACATCCTGGGAAAAATAAAACATAGAAAAGGGGTGAGCTCAAATGCCCAGTAAGGATAACAATATAGCGGAAACTTTTATAAATAAGAATAAACATTTAAGGAAATGTATAACTAAAACAAAAGCCTTTTAAATATTAACTTTCAACATGGTATGGCATAAATAAAATGAAATAATGCCATTTACTTAATCACATGGACATTCTACTAATCGAATAATCACATGCAAAAACCAATAACCACTTTCATAATGTTGGAATGCATAATGCCAGACTATCATAACCACATAGTCAAGGCCTCGTGCCAAGACTACAAATAAGATTTTGTCAAGGCCTTGTGCCAAGACACTAGTTTGTCTCATGAGACCTACCGATGCATCGAGGAGCTATAGCGGGCTCCACCCGTCACTTATTAAGTCCAATGCATTCCCATATGAAAAGGTTTAAACATAACATAAACATTCATATTAAAACTAGCATATGAAATGTCAATACTTTCACAATAAACTATGAATGGTATAAAAATAGCACATCCACAGTCAAACATATCACAAAACCTTCAATACAATATAGAAGTTTTGTATCATAATAAATCTACTTCAAATAATCTTAAAATCCATCAAAGGATGTTGACATAGATGAAATCAAAATTCTTTTTTAAGAAATATCTCCTTTTATTTTGAAATCATTTAAGATCCATATAAAATAAAACATTTTCTTTGAAAATATTCTTATAAACTTGTAAGGAAAGCTTTGAATATTTTATAACGGCGTAAAATAACCCACCCGCCGTATAAGTTAAAAAAAACATTCTTACCTCAATTCTGTCGAAAAGGTTAAAAAGGACCTTGTTTTGAAAACGACGGAAAGATTCCTTTATAAACCTCTTATAAAAAGTCAAAAAGGGTATAAATGACTTTAACCCATATTCTTGTAAATAGTAAAAATGTTTTGAAATACATTTTTAAGAAACATGGATGTGGATGATAAAGAGATCCCAGTAGATTATTACATATAAACAACCTCGGATAATGAAGAGATTGTGAAATAACCCTTACCTTGAACTTTTCCTTGGTTGGGGTAGGTTAACTCCCTTTAATTTAGGTAACTCACTTTGGTTGGAACCAAAGGACTTCTTGAAATGCTTTCTGCCTAAGGGGAAGCTTCAAGGAGGAGGAGATGGATGTGGGGAGCTTAGTTGGGCAGAGTTTGGACGAGCCAAGTGGCTTGAGAGGTGTGAAGAAATGAGAAGGAGTGCCCTTTTATAAGAGGGGTGAGGGGCACCTTTGGAAAAGCTAGAAATATTAATTTATAATAAATTCATTTTCGGTTTCTAAAGGCTCCAAAGTTGACTATTCAAAGTATGAGGTGGGGATAGGTCGAAAAAAACTCATCCAATAGAATTTAGACAGGTTTGGGTACTTATATTAACCTTATCTTTAAGTATTAACTCTAAGTTAATTAGTTTCACTTTTACAATGTCTCTTTGTATTTTTATATAATATGGTTAATAAACATACTATATACATCCAAGCGACCCCCAAGTGGTTCATTAATAAGGAACCTATCATAATATAAGTCTCTTGGCTGAACCTTAGATTTTTAGGAATTTACTATCAATTAATAATATAATATTTGTTTTAAGAACTCTTTTATGTCAATTTTGACACTATTCAATAGTTGATTTTTTTGAAACTCCTAACAGATTGATTACTTCGAACAAAGTCAATTAAATCAATCCTAATATATCATATTATCATATAAAATTAGTTTAATTCATTAAAAGTTTCATATTATAATTATTTGGGTATTTATAATATCAATTATTTTAATTTTTCACTATTATAGTAATTACTGCATCATCATTGTGTCATAAATAAAATAAATTATTCAATGTCTAAAAATTATAAATAAAATATCATTATGTAGGAAATCTTTTTAGCTTTCTAATGAATATTTATAATCTAAAATCCAACATATATAACCCTATGTAAAAATTGTTGTTCTAAAAGATATATGCTTGTGTCATTTTTGTATTCATTTTAACTAAATTAAAATAAAGTGTCATTATCACTTACAAGTGGATCCATGGGGTCCCAAAATTGACACAAAGATTCCCATGGTCGACCATGTATCAACCAATAGGGTTAAGACACTTTTTAGGGTAATTTAGTATTATTATAATATTATTTTTTTTAACCCTTATTTACCGGATTTACCCTTAACCATGGTAAATAAAATATTTACCGCAGTAATTATTCAAAATGTCTAAAAATAAAAGTTACCTATTTACACAATTTGAACATCCTGATTCCAAATATGGAATCCATTTTCCTAAATTCAAAACACAGAAGTGGCAGAAATTAATTTAAAATTAATTCCCGCTGTCAAAACAAAAAGCGTGTTTTTAAGAGATAATAACTATCAAAAGATTGACACTCGTTTATGTTCGGTTTAATTGTAAAATTATGTCCAATGACCAACATTATATTAAATGGTAAAAATATATTCTAAATATACTTTAAAACCACTAAAATTCATAATTTATCACTATTAATTATTTTGATTAAAAAAGTTGTTTTTAATTAAAATTTAGTAATTTTCACTATTCATCAAAATATTAAAGTTATCCGAAAAGTACCAAAATTTCACCTTAGGATAAATTTGATATTCCGAATCCAAAAATGAAGTCCATTTTTAAAAATAAAATATATATAATTTCAAAAATTAGGTATTACTATTCATAACGGCTAGTTTGATCGGTTGTGGTGTGTGTTAAAACACGAAGTTGCGTACAACACACGCTACTGTTTTATTCAAAGGAAAGCGTACCGTGAAAGCTTGGGATGTTTCATTTTAAATTTTTTTGATGTCCCCATTTAGTCAAAAAGTTTAAAATATTGTATTTAAAAAGGTTTTACTATTAAAAGTTGATAAAAGTGCAATACTGAAAATGAATCTGTTCTTGCATTATGACTAAGAAACTCATAATACGGATTCTAAAATTATAAGGATTATATAAAGTTTAAAATTTAGTTAATACTATTCATGACCTCTTTTAATGGCTTTTTTTTTGGTAAGTCATGGTGCAATTGAACTCGGTGTTGCTTGTAGTGCAAGTTATTGAATTATTTTGAAGAAATAACACACTATGAAATCTTGGGGTGTTACATTCCTATAATCAATGCACATTATCCATTTATTTGGAAGCCTTATGGGGATAAGATCACCAAATTAATTTCTTGAGATTGTAAATCCACCTTTTTTAGGAACAACATGGACTGGACTTACCCATTGACTATCAGATATGGGAAAAATAATTCCAGTAGCCAAAAAGGTGGTGACTTCTTTCTTCACAACCTCCAAAAGTGTTGGGTTTAGTCTTCTTTGAAATTGTCTTACCGGTCTAGCATTCTCCACTAGTAAAATTCTGTGAATGAAAACCTAGGGGCTGATTCCTGTTAAATTAGAGGGAGTCCATCCTATGGATTCCTTGTGGGACTAGAGAACTTCCAACAGTTTGTTTTCCTGGACATCTGACAAATCTTTTGAGATGATTACAGGGAATTGTTCATTATGACCTATGAAGGCATACTTGAGGTTATCGATAAGGGGTTTCAATTCTACAACAGGTGGGTTGGTTTCATTAATAATAGGTAACTCTTCAAAAGTTAGTATGTTTAGTGAAGGTCCATGTTCATCATGATGATCTCTTTATAGGATCTCAAGACATGTTTCATGTGAAAAATTGGAAACCTCTCCGGGAATACCACTAACAGATTCAGTGGTTTCTAGAATTTCATCTTCATCATTGCTCAGATATCCAGTCTCAACATCCCAAGACCTCTCATAGTCTCCAATTTCATCCTCATTTTGATCTGATTTAGTATCATTCAAATTTCCATCTTTTTCCACATCAGTTGGTATTTCATCGCATAAAAAATCAGGTAACATTCCAGATGAAAACCAATCAATCATGTTTACATGGGGAGTTGAATGATCCTCAAATGGGTGTTTCATTGAATGAAAAATGTTGAAATAAACAACATCTCTTCTGAATTCTAGTGAATGTGTTTCCTTGTGAACATTGATGATTGCTTTTGCTGTTTTTAGAAATGGACTCCCTAGGATGAGGGGAGCATGTGTGCTGAAACGATCATCTTCCATATCAAAATCATAGAAGTCAACAGGAAAAATAATGTCTCTCACTTTAATGAGAACATCCTCTATAACTCCAGTAGGTTTGGTGGTACTTCGGTTTGAGAGTTGAATGATAATTCCAAAGGGTTTCAAGTCTCCAACCTGAAGATATGGGTAGTCAGAATGTGGAATGACATTGATGGAGGCCCCTAGATCAAGCACCACATCTTTAAATTCACATTTCCCAATGATACAGGGAATGGTAAATGTCCTAGGGTATTTACACTTGACAGGAAGTGCATGTTGAATCATCGATGAAACATTCATTCCTAAGTTTACCTTTTCACCCCCTTTGAACTTTCTCTTGTTGGTACACATGTCTTTTAGAAACTTAGCATACCTCGGAATTTGTTTCACAGCATCGAGCAATGGAATATTGACTTGGACTTTATTGAATGTTTCCAAAACCACCTTATCAAATTCTTTTTCAGCACTTGACTTTGGTGGTGGTTCACACCTTGGATAAGGCAGTGGAGGTTTGAATTATTTTGGGGTATTCTGAGTATGTTTTGGAGGAAAATAATGACCATACATCCTCTTCCAATAATTCATTGTTCTTTCAAACAAGATTTCTTCTCTTGACTTTGAGTTTCTATCAACTTCATATTTTTCATCATTTTTATCAAGGGTAGTATTTTCATCAACAGTATCAGCAGTAGGCTTTATGTTCTCAATCAGAGGGTTGTTCAATTTTGTTCTACTCCTATGTTCAATTGCACTCACATTTTCCTTCCCATTTTTCCTCGGATTTACATGTGGCTGTGAGGGTAAACCACCACTCATTTGATTTGTTATGCAATTAATACCGGAGGCATGTTGACCCATTTGAGTCATCAACGTATTCATTTTTTTATCTTGCTGTTTTGTGTATTCATTTAGTTCCCTCATTTCCTCTTGTTGTTCCCTCATTTCTTCTTCAAGGTTCCTATCAGAGTTTTGAGTGGGAGGGGTAGGGTGAAAATTGCTTCTAGAATGAGCATTGGCATGCTCATTGAAATATCTTTGTTGGGAATTACTTGATTGTCCTTGGAAGAATCGTCTTAGTTGTTTAGGTTGAAGAAATGTTTCATTTGATTTGTTGTACCATCCTTTATTGAATTTTTTTGTTTTGAAATGTTCTTTGCTGGTTTATTTGAAATGGAATTCTAGGGAAAACTGCATTGCAGTTCTCAGGAGGCTCTTGCATTTACGGGCATTGGTCACTAAAATGTTCATTCGAAGAACAAATACCACAGTGGATATGTAGTTGGAAAGCTGCTTCAGGTTTGGGTTGGGTTGGTGGGGTGTTAGAAAACATTATTGACCTTACCATGGTGGTAAGATCAGATAGTTTACTTGCAATTGTGTTGTTTTCGGGACTAGTAGTCGAGAATTCTTGTGCAGCTTTGACATGAAGAAGGCCTCTAGTTACAAATTGTTGGGCATTCTGGGCCATGTTTGTAATTAAAATCCTAGCAGTAGCTGCTGTCATATCAACTAGATCTCCTCCTGCAGCAACATTAATCAAACTTCTATCAGTGAGACACAATCCTTCATAAAAGTATTGAATGAAAATTTGGTCACTAATTTGATGATGGGGGAAACTAAAACATAGAATTTTGATCCTTTCCCAATATTTGTGAAGTGTTTCTCCTTGTGTCTTCCTAATTCAACAAATCTCCTTTCTAATGGAGGCAGTTCTAGATGCAGGGAAAAAGTTTTCAAGGAAAGTCTTTTTTAATTCATTCCATTTTCTAATCATGGTTGAGTGAGAATAGAAAAACCATTCCTTAGCAACTCCATCTAGAGAAAATGGAAATGACCTCAACTTCATTTGATCAGCATCGACTCCATGAGATTTCATGTTGACACACAAGTAGCTAAATTCTTGGAGGTGTTTCTGTGGGTCTTCACCAGGCAACCCATTGAATTTGGGAAACTGGTGGATGAAAACGGACTTGATTTCAAATCCAGCAGGGGCATCAGGGTAATCTACAGGATTCTCGTGATTTTCGTCATAGGACGAAGCCAGCTCTTTCAAAGTTTTATTTTCAGCCATTTGGATTTCAGTTTCAACTAAGTCCCTCGTAGGTGTATTGGTTGAAGATTCACAAGTTGCAACTTGTGGATTATTAAATCTAAACCTAGTGTGAGAAGTTCTATCAATTTCAGAATCTAAAGGTAACAAGTTCGGTTCAGAAGTTCGGGTCATGCAAGAAAAAATATTTAAAATAAAATCAACTCTAGCAACCTCCCCGACAACGGCGCCACTTGATGTATGCGTTTTTGTCGTAAAACCCTCAATCAATATTTTCCCTTTTATTGTAGTACAATGGTGACCACATGGTTGTCTCTCGAGGAGGTTGTAGTTCGAGTTGTAAAACTGTCACTTTTGTTATTTTATTTGTTTATAAAGAAATATAAATGGGGGTTTGATTAACAATTTGAAAATAAAATTTTAACTAAATACTAAACTAAAATAATTTTAAAGGAAATTTAATGTGGGTTTGAAATTAAGAATAAAAATAGAAGTAGCAGACAAGCTTCACCCTTTCGGACACTCCCCTCTTCCTAGTATATAAAAAATATCTCTTATTTTAAATTCCAAAATGTACCCCCAAGGACCCCCAGGTTTACACTCAAATTTGAAAAGACATCATATTTAATACTTCAATATGATTATGGTCCCGCCTATGGAAGTGATTTAGTTACTTAAATACCTCCAAGTAATTGAACCTAATTGAATTCGCTATGCTCAATGACAAAACCTCACCAAAGAATTTTAAATAGCGAAGTCAATTGTTCTACATTATAGATTAAAAAACTGTCAAAATTTTTTTTTGAAAATATATTTAAGAAATAAAACAACCAGATTCATTCAAAAATATAGGTTCAAGAGAAATTCAAAAGGAGATTATAGATTAAAATCCAAACTCAGAAGAGAGTGTCTGTCGGGTGTCGTCGTCCGCAACCACTTGCCACTTAGCCTTTCATCACCTCAGAAACCTTCATCTTCTCTATTGAATCTTCAAATGAAGTAATCTTCTTAAGTATCAAAATCTCCACCTTACCATTTTCTTTCTCAAGCCAACTCCCTTTTTGACGGATGGTGTGGTGAAGAATGGAATAATTCTTGAGAGGTAGGAGCTCCCCTCCATTTATAGGTAGATTTCATGTTCAACACATTGTCGAGTTTCAGACATATTAAATGGCCGATTCATGCATGGACCTCTTCATAAATATTTTTCATAAATGTCTTGGACGTCCACCATCAAAATTGCAGATCAATTGGACGCATATTGAAGGAGTTATGGTTTTTCTATTGAAAATCGATTTCTCTTGATGAAGCTTCCTTCAAACCTCTATCACTAAAAGGCCATCATAAAGGATTTCAAACGGCTTGAAATTTATTATAGAGAAGCAGATTGGAGTCCTCTATCATATCCATGTAGAAACACATCATTTGGAGTTTTGTAGGCCGAAATATTTTTCCATTACCAATGTAGGGTCAACGTAGTCCGCCCCGAAAAATTGTCAAATTCATTGATTTTTTTTGGGCATCTAGAATATCGATTCAGCCCCTGGTCCTGAAGACAAAGTTGAAGGAAATAAAATAAGGATTCCGGAAAAATTTTAATCACAAAATTTTGAAATATATTTGATGATTAATGAACAAAATACCCCTGTGATAAAAATCGGTTAAAAATACATAATTATGCAATTTAAACTTTTTATCCCAAAACACACTCTAAATCCAAAATTGTTACAAATAAGATCAAATTGTTAAATTTGTGAGGTTTAAATCATTTAAATAGACATTAAAAATATTGGAAATATTAGCTCTATCAAGTCTCTATGTTGAATTCTGTCCACAACACCAATCAAGGATTCAAAATATGATTTATTGTGCCCTAGCACTACACATCATTAAAAAATGAGGCACAATAAAATTATACACCAAAATAAATAAAAATATAAAATAATATAAGTGAAAAAAAATTATTGAATGAAATGGAAAAAATTATTTCTAAGATTATATCAAAGCGACTCCAAAATGAAACATTTCTCGAACATGGATTATACCATAAGGATCATCATTATTAGTGAATTCATGGAACTTTCATTCAATATACCCCGTGATTGACAAAATTCATATATCATCTCTTCCAAGACAACATATGATGCACACTAAAATGGAAAATAGATGGACTTCATCTTTATAGCAATTTTTGATGAACCCATGAGTATAACTAATATAACATTTACCCAATCAATCATTAACATGGTAAAAAGTGAATTCATGATCCACACTGGCAGGAGAGAAGTACATGTGCATCCGGAACTATTTTCGGGAATGATATTTACATCAACTATCATAATCCAAGATGCTAAAAATAAATATAATTTTTTTATTAAAAACATATTTCAATAGTAGTGAAGAGGAAATTGATTGGAAAATGAAGGTTATAAAATTCAGAATGAAAAATAATGTAGATATATATATAAAGAAACTAATGATTTTTTGAAATATAGTCGACAATAAACTCCAAAAATTTTTTAAAAATTAAATCTTCCACACCCATATGGAACCATTCCTTTACTAAATTTAAATAAAACATAATCTATAGACAAACAAAGTGGTATGTTGTTTTTGAGTAAAATAATCCCTATAGGATATCATCAAATATTTAAAAAGTTTATCTTTTGTTATAAACCAATAATACTCTAATTGAAAAATATAATTCATGAGATAAAATTTTATATAATTTAATATAATACATGGAATAATAACCTTTACACCACATGTAAATAATTTTAAAATAAGATAGTATTCAAATAATTTAAATAATTAACTAAAAATGTAATTTCAAAAAATAATAAAATTGAATACTCTGTCGTGGTGTAAATTTTGGAACTTGTTAATAAGGATCGTTGTAATGTTTTTTGATTAAACATCCACTTAGTGCACACATTATCAAAGTAAAATTTTCCTAGTGGTTAATATTTCACTACTAAGAGTGTCTCCGTAACAAAAATAATGTCACATGGTGTCTACATATCCCTAGAAAAACATATCAAGAGGATAATAATTCATAACTATGAATAGATCCGAACCTCAAAATTAGTCACTATTGGGCTTACCATTTTTCATAATTAAAATTTTTTCATACATAATTAAATATATAACTAATCATAAAAACATTGAACCTTTATAAAAGTTGATTTATAACCAGTTTTCTTAACAACAAAAGGGGGGATATATTTCTTTGAAATAAGAAAACCACTTTTTCATTCAAACATAGACCAATATATTTAAAAAATTAATTTATTTGGATAAAAAATAAATGATTTTTAGATAAAATCTATCTCATGGAACCAAATACCTTAAAACATTTAAAACTTTACTATGAGATGGAACCTAATTCATGAGAGAGATAAAGAGAGAAGGACTAATGAATCACTAAAAATAGACATAAATTTAAAATTTAGAATTAGAACAAAAGATCAAATGAATTCCCATGGTTGGCACGGATGATACATAGAATGAAACTATAGTATTATGAGGATGAAGAGGATATAATACTGAATCATAGATAGATGTGGCAAACGAGGATCATGAATTTCATGACCACATTAATCCACTATGTAATATTCATAGAAAAGGAAAAGGAATTCGAAGAGGAATACAAGATTTGAATGTCTTGAGAAATGTTAGAGGGAGAATGAATCAAATATAAAATCAAAGAAAATATAAAAAATTATGACAATTCCATGTTTTTAGGGCCTCATAGAAGCCACCATGAACTTAGTGGATCCCACAAACTATTTGTTGGTAAATAAATATTGATATGATGGTTATATGCATAAGTATCATAGTTCCAGAAAATCCACTACTAGGACACTGGATATTGATCGATGTCATGCTAGAAATCATATATCATTTGTAATCCTAGGTCAGAATGGTATCTAGGTGAGGGCCCTAACCATCAATTTTCTGATCCATCTATTTCGGTTCTAGATATAGTTTAAGTACAAATCATATTCCAACCACTAGACCTAATACTTGGACCCCTAAAAGACTAAAATAACTAGAACATTCTGATAAAAATATTTAATGAGTCAAAACATATGTGGATTGTATTACCTGAGAACAGATGTTTGTTTGAACAATAAAACTCAATTTATATAATTTTATAGGGGGCCTATAAAATTTTAAGAGAACTTGATCTAGTATTTATATATCTCTATTTTTTATAAATATCATTAATAAATTGATTCCTTAAACCTTTAATTTTGGTAATTGATCATGCTAAATATTCATAACATCAAAATATTCTCCACAGAAACAACAACAAAATTATTAAACTACACAAGTAAGTAACAAAATTAATGTAAAATAAATTGTATATGTATAAAAACAAGTTAAAATATATATAAATAAAATTAATCCCCATATTGAACTTAACTCTCCTTCGTAAGGTCTATAAAAACAATTATCTTTATAAGTATAAATTTTCTTTTTATAATTATTTTATATAGTATAAATCACATAGAGAACACAATAAAAACATTATATATTAATAACGAATTAAATAAGAAGTATTTTTGTAATATAAGTAGTATATACAAATGGAATAAAATCATTAACATTGGAATAGTAAGGTGACTGTTAGGAATAGTAGTTTAGCTAATAGAATAGTAACCCAAACTATGAATGTATAAATTAATATTATTTACCATATGAATGAAAACATGATATTTGTATATTATTGTATAAGAAAATAAATTTTTTTTAAATGGAAAATTGATAGTTCATATTTTTGTAAGTCATAAATAATTATTTTAAATTTTATAAGAATATAATTATTTAATTGAAATTTTATTTTCCAAAAATGTATTCATAAATAATTTTTTTATTGATTATATTATAATTTTATGAGATAATTATTATTTCATTAATGTTCCATAAAATCAATCAAATATTGATTTTATATATTTTTTATAATTTTGGATTTTGATTAAAAATTAATGTTCTCAATTATAAGAAATTATATTAATTATATAGGGTCCATTTATGATATTTAAAAATCTATAAATTGTTAAGGTGTCTTTTTTTTATTTTTAAATAGTTTAATTTTTGTGAATAGTGAAATACTAAAAAATTACGATATTTAACAAATACATTAATTATTGAGGCATGTATAATGTAGGGGTGATGTAATACCATATTATCCAAATATGTTCCATTATTTCATTTATTTTATTATAAGGATCAAAACTCTGGATAAGCTTGATCCAAAATATAATATAATGATTCTAAGAATAAAAAAATACTTCTTTTTTCCAACTATAAATATTACCCCTCAACACATATTCTCTTAACACATTATTATTTTGTAATCTTGAACAAATTATACTCAATACTATTCTGAATAATCCCTCCATAGTTTAGTAGACTTTTTTCCTAACAAATATGAATCCAAATTTCTCAACGGATTTTTTAAAGGAGAAGAACATTAAGAAGTAAAACCCTCTTTCCTATTAATTAAATTACTTTTCAATTTCATTCCATCTCATATCCAACCCTGACCTCCCAATACCAAATTGAAAATATATCTCCAATATATTTTATATACTATATTTTTTTAATGATATATTCCACCATCAAATCTCTTCCATCTTTCTTTTGTTCTCAAAATTAAAATAACTTTTGTTACGTGTTGATTTACCACAATCATGAAGGATTCATTTTAATATTACATTACCACCTCAAGGTTTAAATTAAACCATAATTATGGTTATGTAATATTTTATAATTCATATTAGAATTTATAATATTTTATTCAACTGAAATATTAACATGAAATTAAATTAAATGATATAGGTTCAGAATGGTCATAATAACTTAAAAAATAAATTAATTTTTTTCATTATCATATTTAATGAATAATAATACTCATTTTTGTATAAAAAATGATATATAATAACAATTAAGCTTATATGGTTTTATAACTAAAATATAATTTCAATTCTAGAGAATTATAATTTTAAATTAACTTTCATACCGGTTTACAAGTGAAGAAATCATGAAAATCAAGAAAATGAAACTCCTAGAATGAGAGAAATGACCTCTATAACACATCACATAGACTGTAAAAACATGAAAAATTAATAATATATAACATTCATTTAGAATAGGTACTGGATTAATTAATTTATTGATTTAATTTTATTATCCAATAATTTAAGTACAAGTTCATAAAACATGTAGACTTTTCATAACAGATTCTCTCCAAAGATCCCAAATAAATTTGGGTTAGGCTTTCTCTCTCTTTAATCTAATGTGAATTTAAATTAATCATATATAAATCAAACATATTATATTTATATGTTCCAATCATATGTATCCATATCCATTCATCCTCATTTGATAGGGAAATACATATTTTACAAGGTTCTCTTTTTAAATCGTCTTGATAGGAAATCATGATTAATGGGAACTTTCCAATATCTTAACTATATTCAAGTAAACTCTATAATCTATTTGAAGAATCCAATATATTTATTAATACAATATCTCTATTATGAAAAACTATCTATGTTCATTTTTTGGTTTTATTAAAATAATTATTCATTTTCCTGTTTTAAAGACTCTATAATATTTTCCCTTAAACCACACCAAAGTGTATATTTTCTAATGTTTCTTTAAATTCTATTTTTTACATATTTTAACTTCATAGAAAAATCAATAATCATAATCTCTATGTATTTTACCCTAAAAATTTTCATTTATTATTAAAGTCCATTATTTTAAGGACACATTTATGATGCACCCATTTTTATGCTCCATGACATGATTATGACACACATTTATTTCCACAGGTAACCCTCAGGTTTATATTTGACAATTCATGTAAAACAGATATGCATGAAATTTTATTTTGGGTTTTACTAGATAACTCTCTATTATAGTTGGTAATGTTTAGTCACCTGAGATGTTATATTGGGATAGGGAGTGAACCTGATACATTTATGGATCTTTTTGAAATTTGTTCAATAGTCATAGTAGTTATCTTATACTCATGCTTATGTCATGTTGTATATTGGTTCCACATTCCAATAATACCATTATTACATGACCCCATGTTCAATATGTTATTCATCCAAATTATTATACTTGTTCTTTTCTTTTTATGTCATCTTTTTATACCTTTTAACCCAAGTTCAATACATTATTTTTATGTTTATTACCATAATAGGCATTTTACATAATCCCTTTCTTCATGAAATACCTAGGTTATTTAATGGGAAAGAATGATCTCAATGGATATAATGAGAACATTATGTATATTAAATTGAATATCTTTTTTATTTGGGTTTAGTTATTTATAATTATATACCAAATCTTCCAATAATAATAGAAGTTATGATTGTTGGTTTATATCTCATGTAATATTATGATTAATATAATGTAAATATATTTGTAAAAGTCGAGGACCATTATAGTTGGTATTAGATAACATTCTAGATATATTGGGACATTACGGAATATATAATACAAATAATACTCTAACCATGTCTAATGGAGAATGAAACATAGGGAATCACAAGGGAGGATACTCTTTCAATTTAAAGTTTATCCTTTTAAGTACAATGTATCATTTTTATATTATTATTTGATTATTATTTTATACCACACTAATTATGAATTTTTTCAGAGTTAATGTCCAAGAAATAGGACAAACCATTTTAATAATCAATGCGATTGGTAATATAGAGATTTCCGCAATGAAATTCCAAATATGATGGAAACAAGAGCTAAAAAATTCATAATTGTACATTCATATCTGTAATATGTTTTGAATAATATCATGAATCAAGTGAAATGACCCCATTAATTTATTAAAAAGGATTTTCATGTAGAATAATTATTGGTAAAAAGCATCATATATTTTGTGGACCAGCTAATCCAATCGTCTTGGAAAAATGTATTAACTTTTTTAGAGGATATTCTTTATCATCACGTGCTTAGAATATTTGAAATTTTTTCTGTTAGTCTATCGTTCTGAGGGGGAAGCTGATCACTATTGAAAAATAATCAAAATCCCATTGTACAAGGGGTAAATTGGTTCCATGTATTAAGGGGAATTCAATAAAATATTTTTCTATAAATATTTACCATGAAATTTTTTTCATAAATGGGGAGGGAGTTCCCTGGACTCAAGCCAAATGATAATGAGTCTATTGAATGATATGAAAAAAATTATACAATGCTTTCACAATACTCCTCTATATTTTTAATCATCACTGAAATAATGGAGTACTTTTTATTTAAGATACTACATTTGAGTTAATGCAATGTATTGGATATTTGAGACATTAAAACGTATGATTCAATTGTAGTTGTGTTATTAAGGATGAAATAGAGATGTAAAACTCAATTTGATATCATGGGTATGAGGATTAAAAGAATAAAATTCAGTTTAATGTGGGAGGATCAATATATAAATAACATGATAGAAATAAACCCTTAAAAACCATTTCTATTAATTGTAGGAGGAATCTTTGTAGAAACTACCTTTTGGGAACTATGGGATGCATTAAATGTGCAAGATAGGGTCATATGGCTAATAATTAGTGGATGGAAATGAGGAAGACCATAAATTTGGAGGATGGAAGGATTTTTCGAATTACAATTAAACCTATAATGTAGTGTTTCAACTGTAAGGAACATGGTCATAATGCAAGACATTTCCCCATGCCAAGAGTTGTTGGCGGAAATCTACAACAACAACCTCTAAGTCAATAAAGAAGGTAATTTTCTATCACAACGAATGGGGTATAATCCAACAAGGATGTGGTGATATGTATGTTTCTATTCATTCAATAATAATTAACATACTACTTGATTCTAGTTCTATATATTCTTTATTGTTATTCATGTTTAAAATAACTATTAAAACACCACCACAAAATGCAGAGGATGAGTTATCTATGAGAAATGTGTATGGTAAAATTTCTTATCCAAACAATATAACTCCTCACCTATTTATGTTTTTGGAAAAAACCATTCAGATAAACTTGTTTTACATTCTTTATGGAATTTTATGATATATAGGACTCGTATTGGTCATCATTATACAAATCCATCATCAACTATCATGAAAGGGAGATCACTCTAAACAGTTCGAGTCATAGTCCAAATTTTTTACAAGTATGAGAATGGTGATGAATATTCTTCTGAATCAAGGTCGGAACTGGGGATATTATAGCCTTATGAGAAATCATAGCTATCTTAAATGGATGAGAAAAAGTAGAAAATATAACTACAAGACATCCCTATTTTGATGTACTACACTGATGTGTTCCCCAAATAGTTTTATGGTATTACTTTTAAATTATTGGTGGATTTCTAAATCAATATTATCCCATTATTTCAATCTATATCAAAAGAATCTTATATAGTGGCCAAATTTGAGTTGGAAGAACTAAATAATCTGTTAAAAGTTAATCTGGAAAAGTGTTTTAATCACCATAGAGATTCACTATATTGTTCACCAATTCTCTTCATCAAGAATAAGGATATATCGATTCAAATATCCATTTATTTTCATGAAAAAAATTATGATAATGAAAAATTATCTCCTACCATGGATAGATGACTTATTCGATCAACTACGTGGGCCATGTATTACTCTGAGGCGGACCTTCAGCTATGACATAAAAAATTAAATTTTATAATTGAATATATTCCAAAGACTCCCTTTAAAATGATGTATCAACAATATGAGTTCATTTTGATTTCCATCGGACTCACTAATGTTCTAAAAATTCTCATTAACATAAGTAATAGAGTCTTTATATATTACATGACAACTTTTCGGTAGTCTTCATAGATGATATTTCTATATACCTCAAGAGAATGGGGAGACCCAATGATTAATTGAATACTATAATAAAGTCAATGAATAGGGATAAACATTTACAAATGTACATTAAATGTGATTTTTCGATGAAGGAATTGTCATTCTTTTGTTATGTTATCAACAGTGAAGGAATATATATTGACCCTCCCAAGACAAATTTTGTTAAATAGTGGGCTAAGAAACCATATATAATTTAGATCTATGATTTCCTTTGTCTATGTAGATGTTACAGACATTTTTTATAAATAATTAAAATTTTCATACCCATAAACCATGCAAACTCAGAAGGGTGTTACGGTTTATTAGACCATTGAATGTGAAGTGTTCTTCAATGTGTTGAAAAAAAAGATTATAAGTGCACCAAAACACACAATTACAACATGTAGGGATCCAATTGTAGTATAATGTTATGTTTTAAAAATTTTATTAGTTTGTATACTAATGAAAAATGATATTTTGATAGATTATGACTCAAGGATGTTTAAAATACAAAAAAAACCCATGATCTGGAGTCGGCAGCTTTGTTATTCAGATTGAAAATATGGGGGCATTATATCTATGAGGAGAAGTGTGGAATATATACTGATCATAAGATCCTCAATTATATATTCCCATAAAAATATAATAATATATTCCAATATATATGGTAAAAGAACTTCATGGAATTTGACTACTCAATCTAATACCATCATGGCATGGAAGATAAATTTGGAGATAGATTAAGTATAAGGGAACGACCAACATTATCAATGATGAGAATTGAGAAATATCCAATATTTGTTGATTTTCAATGGATGGAAATGTTAATTATTAAGTGACGAGCATTATAAATTCATTATCAGTTCATCATACAACCATATACCATAGATAAAATAATGGATTCTCAATGGAAAGATATGAAAATTCAGAAAAAGGTGGAATCCATAAAAATGGGTAAATCCTTATAGTTAATAATTAAATAAGAATGAGTTGTATGTTTTTTATCATGACTATGTGTATAATCCAATATAGTGATAATGAAAGTGATTTAGAATCATTCACATAGATCAACTGTATATCTTTACCCAACTAATAGAAATATGTATTGATATTTTCATGAGAACTGTAGGGGGTAGTATATGAAGAAAAATATAGAGTCTATATCAATGTGTCTGGTATGTCCAAAATTGATGTATGAATGCCAAATTTATAATTGGTTGATGAAACCATTACCAATAAAATAATCAAAATGAGGAAAACAGAATCATTGAATTTTTCATTGTACATCCAAAGAAAAATAGAGGAAAAAATGCTATTAGGGTTGCTATAGATATTCGTATAAAGACAGCTCACATTACGAGAATTCATGATGACCTATCACTTGATCATTAATCATGAATATACCTAATACGAGTTGAAAGGATTCTTGAGATACCAAAATTGATTATTTCTGAACCAAACATGATATTTACCCCCATATTGTAGAAATGTTTCCAGCATTCTAGAAATAATGAGCTGAACATTGGTATATGGCCTATCATCCTCAAACCGATGGCCAATTTGGGAAAAATATTTAGACATTAGATTAAATTTTGACAACATGTTATATGGACTTAAATGGAGGATGAGACCAAAATCTACCTATAGTTGAGTTCTCCTACAATATCAATTTACACTCGATCAACCAAATGGAACCATATAACTCCCTTTATGGGAAATGATGCCTAACACCTACATTTTGGGACGATGTTGGTGAACAGAATCTGTTAGGACATGAAATAGTCAAGGAAATAGAAAAAAGAGATAAATCATTCCACAAAACATAAGAGTATCCCATTATTGATAGAAGAGAAATGTAGATAGTCATAAATGAGACCTTTAGTTTTTAGATAGAGACAAGGTATTCCTCTACATATCCACAAGTAAGAGGATCACGAATCATGGGAATAATAGAATGATATGCCCATGGAAAATTATCCAATTTTAAATTGTTCATGGTGTTAGAGTAGTGACCTATTAACTAGAACATCTACCTACAATGTCTAAATTATACGATGTTTTCCACATATCCCTCTTGAGGAAGAACATACAATGTTTCTCGGTTTTACTGAATCCAATGGTGGTACAACATCCAAATGACCTATTATATGAAGAGAATACTATGAAGATCTTATACTATAAAGATAATTCTATAAAAAAATAATACATATCTAGTCAATGTATTGTGTCTATACTGTATGTATGAGAATGGAACCATATTAATTCATGAAGGATATGTAAACATACTTGTTATCACCAATGTTTTTAAAACAAAAATCTGATGATGAAATTTCATAAGGGGATAATAATGTAACAGCCTATAAATTTTTAAATGGAAATTCCATTCTTATAATTATCTCATGTAGTATAAAACACATAAAGAAATAAAAAAATTATAAATGAAGAATGAATGAAATAAGAAGTATTTCTAGAAAATAAGGACCCTATACCATCGGAATAGTTACGTCACCATGAGAATGGTAATATGACAATTAAGAATTGTAATTATTATAATAAAATTGTTACCTTCCCTATGAAATTATAAATAATATTTATTTATCTTATAAATAAATTAAATAACATATTTATATCATGGTATAATTAAATAATTTTTTTTAAAAAAAATTGACAATTTAACTAATTGAATTTTTGTATTTCAAAGATAATTATTTGGAATTTTATTACATATATAATGATTTAATATAAAAATTATTTCAAAAATAATATTTATAAATTAATATTTTTTTCCTAGGATTATAATATAATTTGATGATATATTAATTAATTTTCCCAAGTGTCAGAAAATTAGTCATAATTTTAAAATTTGTATTTTTTGAATGAATATAGATTTAAATTAAAAATAAAATTTTTCATATTTAGATAGATATTTTCATTAAATAGAGTCCATTTTTGAATTCTGTATGACAATAAATTTATAGTGTGATGTTATGTTGTTTTTATGAAATAGTTGTTTTGTAAATAGTGAAATACTATAATTTTTAGTATTTAATAAATACATGAGTTATTTAGTCATTGATGATGTATGGAGGTTATAATCCAATAATCTTAAAATATTCAAAATTATAAATTAATAATTTATATAAGGATCAAAACTATTGAATGTATTAAGGGAAATTAAAAAATAATTAATATATTAATCAATAACATCTCTCTCCTACATAATAAATGCACCCCGAACCACCTCTTATCCACACACATACTAGGGAATTAAGATTTAAAAAAATATTCCCCATACTCTTCATATGTGTATCCTTGCAGTCTAGGATAATTTTGTCTCAAAAAATTCTGAACCCAATTTCCTTATAGAGGTTCCCAAAGAGAAGAAGTTCAAGACGTAATCCCCCTTTGGTATTCTATAAATTTCCTTCCAATTTTTTTTCTTTTAATATCTTATCCTCACCTTCCTATACCAAAGTTGAATGATAATTCTACTAAAAATTTTGTAATTTAATTTTAAGTGTAAATGGAATATTTCATCATAGAATCCCTTTCCTCATCAATTTATTCTAAAACATTAAACATAATCCAAGATGTGTCGATTTACCACCATCGTGGGCGATGTGTTTTCATTTTCCATTTCAACCTTCATTGATGGTCATAAAGCCATTATTATGATAAATTATATTTTATTATACTTATTATATGTCATGTACTTTTCGGTAACAGATATATAAAATTTATATTAAATTAAATTACATAAGTTCTCAATGGTCATACGAACTGCCAAAATAAAATTACTTTTTATCATTAACATATTGTCAAATGATTCATTCTCATACCTTATAAAAAAATTATTTTAATAAAAACTAATCTTCTTTATATTATTTATTAACATTTAATTTCAATTTTGGATAATTATTTACATTAACATTATTTTTTAAACCTTAATTCAAAAGTACCAATCTTGATAACAATGAAAATGAAAACTCCTAGAACTATGTAATTGAAATCTATAACGTGTTATAATGACCATAAGAAACATTAAAAATAATAATAAATAAAATACATGTCAAGGATGTTCTAAATTAATTAATTAATTGATTTTAGTTTATTAAATTGGACATTAAGTACATGAACAGAATACATTTGTACATAAGGTAATGGATTCTTTCAGAAGATCCTAATTAACATTGGGTTATGTATTATCTCTCTTTCCACTATTTTTATTATAAATTATTCATATATAAAACTTATATATTCTATTTTTATGTTCCAAACATATGAATCCAAATCCATTAATCATTCTTTTTATTATAGAATACATGTATTATAACGAACCCTTTATGATTATTACTAATTAAAAAATCCAAATTAAAAAGGAACATTCCAATTTCTTAACCATTTTAAGGTACACACCATTATGTGTTTCATGAAAAAAAATATTTATAAAACACTATTTCATTCATAAAAAAATATATAATTTAATTTCTCATTTTTAGAACAAATTATGTACTTTCCTACTTCAGAGACACATAATTAATATTCACCCTAAACCACTCAAATGGTGATATTTTCTAATGTTTTAATACACTATTTTTACATGTCTTCACATTATTTGGTCATTATTTATCATGTTATTTGAATATTACCAACTATTAATTTCCATATATCATTCAAATACATTATATAATGGACACTATTATGAAATCCATAGTTTTAACGCACTAAATCATGATTATGATTACCATTTCATTCCATGGGATAAAATTATGTTTATGTTTCATTCTACATACGGAAAAAATATTCATGAAAATTTCGTAATGGGTTTTTAAAGACAGTTCTACAATGAAATGGGTAATTTTTAATCTCATGAGATGTCATTTTTTGACAGGGAATGAACTTGATTTTTTATGAGACATTTTCCACAATGTGTAATATTACAAGCTATTATCCTTAACTCATTATTCTGAAATGTTGTGTGTTGCTTCCAAATTCCAATGATTCTATGATTGTATGACCCCATGTAAAATATTTTATGATTTCATATTCTTATACATGTACCATTATTTTTTCACTCATCATATTAGGCCTCATGTCCCTTGATCAATTCATTATTTCAAAATTTATTCCCTTGCTTGTATTTTTAAATTATCCATCCGATCATGTATCAATGTGTTATAAAATAAAAATTCAACATCTAAATGGATTTTTGGAGATCATTATGGTGATGAAATGGATTTTTATTATTATTTTAATTTCATTCATTCTAATTATGTACTTAATCATCCAAAGACCATATACATTATGCTCCTTGTTCTGTATCTCATAGTTGATTATGCTTAACATTTAGTATATATATGTGTTTAAAATAATAGGTCCATTATAAAAATAACAAGGATGAAAAAAAATAACACTATCTATAACAAAAAAATAGAACTACAACTTCCGAAAAATTTTAATTTACTCAAAAAAAATTAATATGCTTCATCAAAAATACCATCTTGAATAGAAAATTATGTTATTTTTTCATTTAAATAATAAAAACCATCATACATGGATCATTTAAACATACCTACCTAATTTGGGAATTTTTAGTATCAATATTGGCTACATATGTTTTTCAATACCTTCTAAAATGTAATGGATATAATCAACTCATTCCTCCATATCATATAATGAAACATCACCCAAACATTTTTAGGATTATTATGGTATAAATATTATATATTACTCGTAGTGGAAGCTTATAGTCCTAAAATACCTTTCCCCATAGAATGTATGATATTTCTTTTCCCCTTAAGGAACCATGTGTAATTTAATTTTCAAAAAAGTGGATAATTATCTTTATACCATTCTTATATTTCTCAAAGTAGTCTCAATGGTCGAAAAATATATAATTTTATAACATATCACATTAATTATACAAAAAATATGGATTTATTATATTAATTCTAATGCAGTATAGAAATTTCCATCATACAACACATTTCATTCTCCCATTTATTAAGATTGATAAAAACTAATTTAAAATTAATTTATAAATTCAAATATTTTTAAATTATAATTATAAGAAAACAATAAATATCATGTAAATATTTATGATAAAATGAATTTACTACCCACAAATTCAACTATAGACTTATATTCACCTAGTAATCACAAATAATCAAATTGAAATACTCCACCATAATTTGAATCATCAAGCATATATATATATATAGCACACTTACTATTTCCATGGAAATACTATCGTAGTTTAATCTATAGATTAGACTTAGTATTTTTCTTATGGCCTTGCCTCTTTATTGGTGACACCAATATTATACAATGAATCTATTTCCAAAGCTGGTCCTCAATCTTCTAGGGTCATTTTACCTTCTATTTCGGTAGTCATTACCTCTTCACCCATGTTATTGGTGGTTTATTAACAACTTTTGATCTCTGTATTACTAAATGATATGGACTTAGTATTTTATTACCATTAGTAGACACTAGTTTCTACATTTAGCGTAGTGAAACTATCTCTACTGAACCTCAAGAATTTTATTTCATCATGAGGTCATTATTTCCCATCAGGGATATCTTCCCTCAATAAGAGGTCATTTTTTATTCATCTATCCCAGCATTATTATTTTGAGAAGTCATGTTAACGTGAAGTATTTGTATGAATTGTTAATTTCTATAATTCACCTAGTCCCTAGATTATCATTTTAGAAGGGATCCCCCTTTTGTGTCTGTAATAACATGAAGATTAATAAATATAATTCCCTTTCTATTGAATTAATAAAATTTTTATGGTTGTTTTAATAACATTCAGTTATTTTTTTAAAGGGTGGGGCTGAAAACTCATTTTATTATTAAAGAAAATATTTTTTTTCTAGGTAGAGGGACACCCATTACATAGCCCCAGGCCCAATGGGCATGTGGCCCATTACATATCCCGTAGACTCAATTTTTTCCCCAAGGCCCATTCTGTGAATAGTACTTCTATAGTACATACCTTTTATAGTACCCGCAGCTACTATATTGCCTTGCTACTGCTAAAGTGACAATTAGTAGCTACAGTAACCGCCGTTGTTACAATATCACCACTACTACATTATCTCTAAAGTAGTACTACAGTACCTATGCCCAATTGTTTTTGAAGCCCCATTTTTCTTATAGGACTATGGGGTGCATAAAACTAAGCCAAAGCCCTACTACATAAACACATTCTCTTATGTTATTCTATAAAATTTTATATTAAATTACCTTTATGTATCTTTACTATATATAATATAGTCGTTTAAGAGTCATCATAAGACTAGTATAAATATAGAGTTTTAGGAAATCCATCTGGCACCTAAAAAAAGTTTGATGGCCTCAACTAGTTGTATCAAACCTTATGAATCCCAATTATTGAAGCATCCATAGGATATATCATTTCTGATTATTCCATATACCAATCCAATGTCATGATCTGACAACTTAATCCCGGGAAAAACCATTAATTGGATAATTTCCAGCTCATCAAGATCACAACTCAACCAATTTTCACCAATCGACCTCATGAATTTCTCACAATCACAGACCTCAGTCCTAGGGAATAATTAGGTGTAATAAATGGATATGTAACAATACCCTAGAAGAAATATTATATATTTTATTTTTTTATCGAATAATGAATATATTTAATTTCTATTATTGTTACAATGTAATTTTTTAAAGCACATATAATATTTTTGGTTAGTATTCAAATTAAATTAATAAAACTATTTAAATAAATTAATGTATTTTCAAAATAAATTAACTTTTAATATAATAATATTATTAAATTACTTTTTAAAGGTAAATTAGTATTTAATTATTATGAGTTCACATGATAGTTTTCGTTGGGTTTGAAAACTGTTATTGTCATAAAAAACCAGTCATTTTATATAAATGTTGGTTTTTATTTTAAAATTGAAAAATCTCGTATTTAGAAAATTATTTACAAAAAATGAATATTTTTTTATTAAATCATCAAAATTATCCAATATTGAATTTTTAATAATTTTCCGAGACAATCAAATGTTTGGGTAAAAAAATACAATATAAATAAACAGTTTTTTATGACATCATATTGGCCAAATGGTTGTGTGATGAATACAATAAATGTTATCCGAGGACAATTATATGTTTTTTTATTAAAATAATTTAATTTTATATTTATTTTTATTATTTTACAAATCTTTAGTTAATCCTCCCTGACATATTAAATATTTTATGATTTTAAAACAATTTCCTTAAATATATGACTCACCACTACATAGGAAAGGGAGATTTTTCTATTCATCTATTTACCATATAAAATAATTTATGACACTCCCCAATTCCTAAATTAATGGGAAAAATATAATATGGTTTGTGGTTTTGAATATTGTTTTAGTTGTGCCCAAATCAAAAATAATAATGAAATCCCCTCATTTTCTATATAACCCCACCCAAGCTACCATTTACATTCACTAATGCTCCATGAAGCCCATATGCCTATACCTAGCCTTTGGAGTCACATATCTATGTAAGTGATTTCTCTCCTCTAATTTGAATTCAAGCACCTTCTTTGTGATTAGTTCTTTTATTTTTAATTTATTATATTTAAATTCATTTTCAATCATTCCCTTACTATCAAATTGGTGTTATTTTTATTATGGATCATTTATTACCCCTAATTTGGACCCTTACCCAAGTCATTACTATGTTGAAATTGTATAAAACATTCTATCTCCCATCCTGTTATCAAGAATTTAATTTATGATATGACGTTTTGATTTCCAATTAATTAAGTTGTGATACATTATTACCCATCCCCCAAACATTATATTTAATGTTTAAATGATGATACCCCCATTCAATAACATGTATCACTCCTAATAACCATTATTTACACCTATTACCATGTCAAATTTTTTAAGTATTCTTTCATCCTCCACTTTTATCAAGAGTTCCTTTTATGTTATTTCTTATAAATTATTTTTTCCAATGTTTGAATATATTGTAATAGATCTTTGTTACAATCCATTTCATTTCTAAATGATGAGATACCAATTTCCATATCATCATATCATTTTATTTATTCCTATATGGTGTTTCTATGCTATCAAAATATCACCACAAAATTCCATGCCAAAAGCATATTTTAGTGAATACCATACCCATTTCTCTATCAGTGGTATTCACGTTCATGAACAAGTAAAAATTTATTTGGGACTAAAATTTATGTATTCAACATTATTTGATCATGGAATAAATAATAATTTTTACTAAAACTATGTTATATGATCTATGAGAAACAAATAATAAAGAGAATGAAACGATTATGAAGGGTGCGCCATGATAGAGCTCCATTGAATTAGTTAATGTTTAGAATCATGATTTGTCATGTGAAATAGTACTTTAATCATTATCCTCCATGTGAAATGGGCTTCAACCAATGCTCTTCCATCTTCAATGATCTTTGAACCGTCCCTATATCATTTTTTATGTTGTTTCCACTTTTACAATGTTGTGATTAACATTCCATATCATGAATTATTATTAAGGTTCCTTTATTTATCATTGAAATTCCTTGTCTAACATGCATTATTATCATCATTCTATTACATGATTACTCCCTTACTGGGATTTTCAGCTCACTAATTTCTTATTTATATCCTCAGGATTTCCCATACAGTGTTGAATACAATCAAATGTTTTTGTTATGTTAAATAAGTTTTTAATAATGATGTTTATTATCATGCATTAAGTGGTTATATAATGTACCAAATTCCCAATGAGAATAGACCTATCAACATTATGAGATGTATTAAGTGAAATTATATGTAATAAATCATGTTTATAGATGAAATAAATAGAAATGTTTTTATAGTTGGTATTAGTGGATTGGTTTAGTTATTTTTAGGATTAGGATTATAAAACCCTTGTGAAAACCCATTGGGATAATACTAAGTATTCATTAATATCCATAAATTTTGGTGAGTTTAAACAAAAAATTTTATCAATAAAATAAATTATTTTCTCGATACTATAAAAGGACATGGTTCTGGAACATATGTACCTAGGAGTAACAACACTGACAAGGTGTGTTTGGCTTTACTCGGGTAACATGGTAAAAATAAATGGGTCATACTATGCCCCTCCTTAAACACTCATGATGGATATTTTTTTATAAATTTATAATCTTATTTCAAGACATTATTAAGGGAAAATGAAAAATATCCCCATAATATTTTTTTTAGGATGTAGATTATGGATAACATAGATTGAATCCTAGAAACAAATATGTTATGGAGATAAATTTAATACCTATATTAAACATTTATCACCATTGGATTACCATTTAAGTATTTAATATTAAAATATACTCATCCATGACATCTCTTTTATTCAATACAATGTATGTCAATAGGACGAATCATGCTAACAATCGATGTGAAAAACAGTGTGATGAATTCCCCAATGAGATGCCAAAACAGATGCGAGTGGGAGTTGAAAACATTGTCATGATACTATCTTAGTTAATTCATGATTTGAATAGGAACCTGGACAATAAAGAGTTCCTGACCCCCCCCCCCCAAGAGAGATCAACCCACAGTCTAGAGCTTCATTCGACAATGATCTCCTACTATCAAAGGATTATATGATCACTTAATCATAGTGAAATGGATAAACTATATTGAAATGATATGCTCCATCCTTCAATGTTAAAAACAAAGGAAGGTTTTTCTAGATCTTTTTCATATAGAGGGTGAAGCTGATCTGTGGTGGATGTATATCATGAATATGGTTCCATAGGAATATATTGATGAAATGGAGTGGAATAAATTTTGTAAAATTTTTGTTGGATAAACATTATCCGGACACACTACTTCTTAAGACGATAATATATTTCCCTGAACTAAATCAAATGGATGAGGAATCAATTGGCTGATACGAGGAACAAATCCTAGGAATTTCTTGATACACCTCTAGTATTTTCATTATCCCTGAATGAATTCTTGAGCAATTATTTTTGTAGATGAATCATAGTCTACAAAATTCAATAGAAATCATGGAAATTTAGAGTTATGAGTAAATTTTCTATTTTTCCCTCGAAGTAGAAATGGAGATTAGTGAATCTCCTAGGGTATCAAAATGAAAATAAAAATAAATTGTAATTTTTTTCAGGAAGTTTGATGGATAAATACAATGGTGAAAAGAAATTTCATCATCCCACATTCTAACTGTACGGAAATAAGAACCATAGAAATTTTCTAAAGGGAACAAAGAAATTATTTTTGTTCGAGAATGATGGGAACCTAGAATAAAATTTAAGAAAATGGAAACCATCTATTGAAACATAGGAAAGCAATTCCATAGTCATCCCTCATTACATTTTTGATTTCTATAACTATTAATAACCATGCCACAAGGAAAATAAATTCCAAAAGCCATGTGTTTTCAGAGGCATTCTACAACATCCAAGGTAGCAATGCCAGGATTTTTCCATCACAACCATTGAGGTGGATCCCTACAACAAAGTGGTACCATGTATAAAAGATTCCTATACAATAATTTTAGATATTATTTTTTATTCTAGTCCTATCCATTTCATTATAAAATGAATTATTAGAATTACTATTCAAATATGACATGAAATCATGGAAGTGAAGATGTCGGTGAATACATCAAATGATGAAATTATTATATCCCATTTAGATAACTAGTCCTCTATCAAAATATGAATATTTATCTTCCTTGTGAAACCTATTATACATCCCTTGGTGGTATTCGATGCAATTGTATTTATGGATTGTCTTTCTTTTTATAGAGCCAACATAAATTGTTGTGAAATGGAAATCACTCTCCATATGGTGAATCAACCCCTGATTGTATACAACTGAAAGGAGAAGGATGAATCATCTTAAGAACAATAATATCAAGAAGGGATATTATTTACCTACATGAAAGTGTGTCTATCTCAAATTATAGATTCTATTGAATGAACTTTCCTCGATGACATGCCTTTTTTCAGAGAATTTGATGATTTGTCTCCTAAATAATATAATTGTATTTCTCCTATAAGAGAGGCCAAATTTTCAATTGATCTTGTAGTAAGGGAATTTGAAATATCCAAGACTCCTTATAGAATGAATATTGTGGAACATGTGTAAATGAAGAAACAACTACAAGAGAGTCTAGATAAAGGTTTTATATGCCCATGTGCTTTACCATGGGGTGCACAAGTCCTCCTTGTCAAGAAAAAATATGGGTAAATACACATTTTTATTGATTATCGTTAGCTCAAAAATATCATGATGAAGAACAAGTATCAATTTACATGGATTGATGACTTGTTAAATGATCTACATGAATCACAATTCTTATACAATGTGGATTTATGGTCAAGATATTACCAAGTATGGATGTAGAAGGAAAATACCCCCAAGACATTGTTTCATACATGGTACATGCACTATGAGTTCATAGTTATTCTATTAATATTCACTAAATCCATGGAAATAATCGTGGACTTGATTAGTAGATTCTTTAGATATTACCTCAACAAATATTTACTAGTCGTTGTAGAAGATATTCTAAAGTACTTTTATACCAAGGAGGAGTATGAGGAGCATCTGAGCACTATGAAAAAGACTTTGAGAATGGATGATATCTATCAAAAATTTAAAAATGTGTGAGTTCCAGAATAAAAAATTATCATTATTGGGCCGTGTCATCACATGAAATGGGATGTCTGTAGATCTTTTAAATACAAAATCAATTGAGGGATGGTCGAGGAAGAAATATTTTTCAAATATCCATAGATCCCTTGGGTTAGAAGGATATTATTGTTGAATTGTGAGAAAATTATCATGACCTTAAAACCCTGTTACAATGATAAATCAAAAGGGAGTCATGTTCTATTATAATGATTAATGACATGAAAGATTGCTGGAGTTGAAATGAAGGCTTATCACTACCCATGTGTTCACTGTTCCCACAAGTGGGGTGATTTTTGTAATTTTCAACGATTCTTCAATGAAGGAATTCAGTTGTGTTTAGTTGTAAACTGAAAAATACATTTTCTATGCCTTAGTGAAATTAAATATTCATGATCAAAAATATCCCACAAATGATCTGGAGTTGGCAATTGTGACATTTTCAATGAAAATCTAATGGCATTATCTCTTTGGGGGGAATTGTGAAATATATACGGATCACAAAAGTCTCAAATATATATTCACATAGAAGGAGATAATTATGCTTCAATGAATATGGTTTGATCTCCTCAAGTATAATAATGCTCAATCCAATACTATAATGTGAATGAGACAAAGTTTCCAAATTCATTATGTATAAAGGACCCATTAAATATATGATTGATGATAATATAGAGGGATCTTATATTCTTATATTTAATGAATATTGAGATGGGAATAATAAATAATGTAACATCATAAATACTTTCATAAATAATTACTCAAATATATCTAATTGAAATGTTAAATGATGCCCAAAAATATGAAGTGGAAATTCAAAAGTTAGTGGAAACAATAAGAAAATAAGAAATCCTCAAAGTTCAATAATAATGAAGTCAAAATAGTGATATTTGTGTCAAGACTGTGTGTTTCCACAAATCCAATGTTATGTAATGATATTTTGGATGATGCACACAGTTGAAAATTATATATTTACCCAAAAAACACAAAGATCTATCATGATCATGAAGATCACTATTGGTTAGATAACATGGAGAAGTAGATATACAATACACATCAAAGTGCCTAGTAAGTCAGAAAATGAAGGATGAAAGGAATAAGTCTAAGGGAATGATGAATCCTTTACCCATAACAACATGTAGATGGAAAAAAATCACCATGGACATTGTCACGGGACATTCAAAATAGTCCATTGGAAATAACTTTATCTTGGATTTTATGGATCATCTTAAAAAGGCTTCACACTTCATCACGATTCGAGAGTATTTCTCACTAGATCAACTAGGAGGTATATACATTAGATAATAGGTAATGATACATGGAGTACCAATATCTATTTTTTATGATCATGATTCCAGAATCACCACAACATTTTAAAAAATTCCCAAGAATGATTAAAAATTAAGCTGAAAATCAGTACGACTTATCACCCTCATACTAATGACCAATTTGAGCAGACAATCCATAGTCGAAGACATGTTGAGAGCTCCCTCAGTAGATTTCAAAGGTGGATGGGAAAAACATATTACTTTGGAGGATCTCTCATTCAACAATAGTTTACACTCAATAATAAAAATGCATCTTCATGAATCCATTTATGTGAAGAGGTGCTAAACAAAAAAATGTTGGGATATAGATAGAGCACAAAAACTACCGGGTCTTAAAATTATCAATGAAATGGTTGAGATGGTTAGAAGTATCCACCTAAACAAAAAATATTATCATACCCACTAAAAGAACCACATTTAAAATCATAGACATGACCCAGAGGTTGAGTTTATAGGAATTGTATTACTCCGCATATCTCTATGATATAGAATGATGAGATTTTGGAATAAGGGAAATCATAGTCCACATGACATCGACCCTTTTGATATCTTTTATCTCACTGGAGAAGTAGAATGTTTACTAGTACTCCAACAAAAAATGTCTCAAGTACATGATGTATACCATATATCCAAGTAATGAATTTACATACTATATACATCACATTTACTCAAATCATAGGTGGTACCATTGGAGAATTCACTTTACTATAAAGAGTAACCTGTGATGATTTTAGATTGTAGAAAAAAATTATATGAAATAAGACAGTTCGCCATGTCAATATGTTATGGTGAATCCAAAAGTTTGAAGAAGCAACATGTGAACTAGATTAGGTGATAAATCAATGTTACCCTCATCCTTTTTAGTATGGGAAAATTAAATTCATAGGGTGAAATGACATAAGGGGGGAAGATTGTAAGGAATGAAACATATAAGATTAAAATTACAGTTATTTTGATTTAATTAAATGTATTATGGTTATTGAAACATATGAAAATATTTTATTAAATCCAGTTAGATTTTAAATGAAAATTAGAAATCTTTACTTTTGATAATATAGTTGTTGAACAATGATCACTTGAGTAGTATAAATATGGGGTTTTAAAAAATAATTTTAGGACATACAAAGGAAGTGATGACCTCAACTATTTGGATCATACCCTATGTATCCCATTTATCAAATATTATGAGGTGTTATATTATCATTGATTTTCCCTAGAGAAATCCCAATGCATGATCTATCAACTTAATGATGAGAAAAACATTTTATGGGAGAAGTTCAAGTTCATCGAGATCACAACCAAAATCAGGTTAACAAAATCCCTCATGAAAGCCCCATTATCACGCACTTTAATCATATATATTATGCTGGTGTAATAAAGGTATATTTATTAAGAAATAAGAAATAATATTATGTAGGTTATTTTTTATTTAATAATGAATACATTTTCATCCTATTATTGTTAATTTGTAAATGAATTTTAAATCATAGATATTATTTCTGATTAATATTCAAATTAAATTATGAAATATATTTTGATGAATTAATGCATTTTTATAGTAACTAATACTTTTATAAAATATTATTATTAAATTACTTTTAATTATATAATGATCATCTAATATTTATGATGTCAAGTGATTTTTAGGGCTCCTAATCGGGCATCATCAGGAAAACCCAACAATTTTTATTTTTTAGGTTTTATTTAAAAATTAAAAATTAATATATTTATAAAAATATATAGATAAAATCATTTTTATTTGTTGAATAAATATGTCATAATTATCCAATGGTGAATGTTTCATAATTTTTTAGGACTGTTGATTATTTTGGTAAAAATTAAATACCATATAAATATACATTGTGTTTTATGATATCATATTGGACCAAAAGTGATATAGTAAATACAATAGAAGTAACCTCATACAAATATTTTATTTTACTGTAAATGTATTTATTTTTATATTTATTTTTTAATTTTATAAATACTTAATGAATCCTTAAACACATATAAAATATTTTATGATTATAAAATAATTTCATTTAATGTTTGACTCATCCCTACATAAGAATGTGAAAATTGTTATTATATTTTTACCTTAGATTTAGAAAAAAATTAAATCCAATTACCTTTTCTAGAAACCATCGGGAAAAATGTAATAGTGTGTGGTTTTGATTATTTTATTATGTACAAACCAAGAGAAAAATAATAATGAAATCCCCCCACATTTACTATATAAATACATCAAATATCCAATTTTTAATCACTAAAACTCTTTGATGCTCATCCAAACTATGTCATATTCTCTATAGATTCTTACCAATGTACCCCCAATATCCCAATAAGCCTCTCCTATTCGTTTTGCGTCACACTTCCATGTAAGGGTTTTCTCTCCTCTACATTGAATTTAAGAATTATTTTTGATATTAGTTCATTTAATTTCAATTACCTAAACTTCCATTCAATTATAATCATTCCCTTACTGTAAAATTGCTTTTATTTTTATGATGGATATATTTTATTCCCCCTCAATTTGGTTTCTTACCTAAGAGGTAACTATGTCAAAATTCCGTAAGGGATTCTCTATCTCCACTTTTCATCGTGAACTTAATTTATGATATTACATTTTGATTTCAATTTTACTAAGTTGGGATACATTATTACCAATCCCTAATACATTCCATTTGATTTTTAAATAAAGATAGGCCCTTTCACTCTCATTTATCCCTCTTAAAAACAATTACATTTACCCATTATCATGCTCTAATTTTGTAAGGAATCCTCCACCCTCCTTGTAATGCCCCAACCCTAGTCATCCAGAGTTGGGGAATTATTATACAACATTGGAATGATCACCAGGGGTCAAATCCTGAAAGACCGATCAATTTTGTAGCCTTATACAGACTAGATAAAAACATAAGTATTACATTACATTATGAATTGATAAAACAAACAAAATTTGTGTCACATTTTAACACATTCTTCTCCCTTAGACTATCAAATCAGGTTAGTCATAATATATGTCTTCACATCCTGGAAGAAATAAATCCAAGAAAGGGGGGATCTCATGTTCTTAGTAAGGATAACAATACATCAGAAACATTCATAAATAAGAAAAAAAATTGATGTAAATTTTATAAGACGAAAACATAAGAATTTTAAACATAAAAATTAGTTTAATATGGGAATAATAAACCAAATAATTTCATTTACTTATTTACATGGACATTATATTAGTCATATAATCACATGTAATATCAATAGCCACATTAGTAATGGTGGAATGCATAATATAGGACATCATAATCACATAGTAAACTACTCATGCTAAGATTAAAAATAAGATTTTATCAAGGCCTTTTTCCAAGATAGTAGTTTGTCTCATGAGATCTACTAATGCATCAAGGATCTATATTGGGCTCCACCCATCAATTACTACATCCAATGCATTCCCCATATAAAAATGTTGAAACATAACATAGACACTCATATTAAAACTAGCATACGAAATGACAATACTTTAACAATAAACCATTAATTATATAAAAATATCACATAAATTGTCAAACATATCAAAAAACCGTTAATACAATATAAAATATTGTATCATAAAAAAACAACATCAAACAAGCATAAAATCAAACAATGGATATTGACATAGAAGATATCAAAACAATTTGAGGGAAATATATTTTTCTTTTTTTAAATAATTTAAATGTATTTTAATTTTAAAATAAAACATTTATTTTTACAATATACTTATAATATTGTAATGTAAGCTTCAAATGTCATATAACGACAGAAAATAGTTTCACCCACCCTATATTTTAAAGAAATTTCTTTCCTTAATTTTGTCGAAAAGGACATAAGGGACATTGTTAGGAAAATGACAGAAGGATTCCATTATAAACAAAACATAAAAAGTCAAACAAGGGTATAAATGACTTTAAACCATAGTCTAGGAAATAGTAAAAGTGTTTTTAAATTAATTAATAAGAGACACAGATGTGGATGATGAAGGTGTCCTTGTAGATACTAACATATAAACAACCTCAGAATATGAACAAATTGTAGAATTAACCCTTATATTCTAATTTTTGTTGATCAAGGGTATGTTAACATCCTATATAATTGGTAAATAATTTTTATTAAATTATAAAATAACCACATAAATAAATATGATAACATATATGATTTTCTAATATTTCTTTTTTATTAATATTTCAGTATTATCATCATTTCAGGTGTTAACTAATTCATTTTCCTTTATATGATTGGTTATGTAAGCCATGATTGATAAGGATAGTATGTATTTGATTGAAATACAGAATGATATTATATTATCAAACATTATTTTTAATCATAAAATAAGAATTATTCATGAATGGTTATGATGAAGAATTAATTTCATCGCGTTTGTTGAGACAGTAATCTAATGTATGCTCGAGAAAAAATAACATTATATTGATGGTGAAATCACATTTGATTGGATGGTATATCATATATACAGAATCCTTAACATGTTATATTTATTATTTACATCAGTTATACAGATTATTTTTCCCATCCAAATAATGAAGTGTTTGAATAACAAACTACCCCACGACTTGGAGACGTTAAGCCTTACGTACACACATATGGTGACTTGTTATTCATAGGATAGATAAAATAATAAAAACGGTTGTAAAATATTTATAATAAAATAACAATATGTATAAGGTAATAGGGTTATTATTTTTGGTATTGAAGCAACAATGACAGAGGAAGTGGAAGAAGAAAATCACATTGAAAGAGCTGGTGAAATTATTACCTCTTCTTTGGGAGTTTTCCGTTATGTTGATCAAAAGGGATTCATTGGATGGATCTATGATCAATGTAAGGTCTGTAATATCATGTTTATATAGGTGTTAGGATTTTTTAGGTGGGTTTGGATGAGACAAATGGATTTGGAGTTGTTATTTTGAGAGAAGGGGAAATACCCTTTTATAAGAGAGGTGAGGGTCACTATAAGAAAAGCTTGAAATATTATTTTATAACACATTCATATTCGGTTTATAATGGCTCAAAAATGATTTATTTCAAGGAAAATGTGGGGATGGGTTGAAAAAAACTCAACCAATAGGTGTTAGATAGGTTTAGGTCACAATATTAATATTATCATTAATATTTATCTCTTAGTTAAATAATTTAACTTTTACTTGTATTCTTGTATTATTATAATAAATCGTTAGTAAAATTACAATTAAAAGACAAGAGAACACCCTAGTGGTTCATTATTAATATATTTAACCTTATCTATGTTTTTTGGAAGAAAATTATATTTTTTGGAATATTATATAAATTAATAATATTGTGTTTGTTTTGACAACTCATTTATGTCAATTTCGACACTATTTGGTATTTTGAATTTCTTAAATTCATAACAACTTTAACACTTCAAAAAAATTTATTTAAACAACCCTAAAAAGTAATATTAACCTATAAAATTACTCTAATTCACCATAACTCTCAATTTACTTTTATTTGGATATTTATAATATCAATTATTTTACTATTTCCTTTATAAGGAAATTAGTGCATCAACATTGTATACATAATCAATTTAATTTTATAATGTATAAAAATTAGAAATCAAAAACCATGATGTATTAAATCTTTTTAAATTTTTAATTTATATTTATATTCCAATTTATCTTATGTATTTCCATATATTAAAAATGGTTTTGTTATGAACCATTAATTTTATCACTTTTAACTCTTCCTTAAATAAATTAATAATAAATGTCCTAATCTAATCCTTGTGGAACAAAAGGATCATATTTTATCCCTATGGTTGATTATGGATGAAATAAAATTATCCAATAATTTTAGGACATGTGTTATTGTAATTATAATATCATTATTTTCCTTCAATTTCCCTATTTACTTTTCACCGTGTTAAATAAAAGTAAAAAGTTAATATTCACCAAAACTTATTTTCATCTTACTGAAAAACATTATACATACTGATATAAACTGTGTCTCTAGATTTTTTGGAATTCAATATCTAAAAGTGATAAAATTACATTTTATCAAAATTTTAAAATGCACCTAAAAGGTGGGTAAATGGAGGTAAAAAGTTCAATAAAATTTGATATATCTAATATTTTTGTAAAATGACTCCAATTAATTACATTTAACATATATAGGTATTGTGTTTCTTTTTTATCCTAATAATAATTTAAACAAAATAGAAAATTATTTAAATAAAAAGTTTGTTTTTAAACAATAACGTAGCCTTTTTAACTATTCATAAAAAATTGAATGTTTTCAGAAAAACACAAAAAAGCACCCTAAGATAATATTGATATTCCAAATCCAAAAATGAAACGCATTTTAAAAACATATAAAAAATCTTAAAGTGGGTAGTATTATTCATAACATCTAGATTGATTGGTCGTGGTGTGTTAGAACTCGATGTCGCATACAGTGCAAGTTATTATATTATTCAAAAAGAAGGGTATCATTGATGCTTGGGGTGTTATATTCTTTCCTCCATAAAATAATTTCATTATTTATGTTTGTATAAGTTTTTATCATAATAAAATTTGGGAGGTTCATCATCATAAGTTCCTCGGGATCCGATGTTTCCTCTTCCATCTTATTGTTTCTTCCTAGAACATTCACCAGACGATTCGTCCGGTTTATCAACACTTGTTCTCAGGATTCAAGAATCATGACAGACTCTTCAAAATACGATAGATTTGGTTCTAGTTCAATTTCTTCATAGGTGAGTACACACATTGGTTCAAACTTGTATTTTCTTAACAGTGCTATGTGGAACATGTAATGAACATTAGTGAGGCTTAGAGGCATTTCCAAATGATAAGATACCACTCTAATTCGTTCTTGAATTTTGAAAGGTATGATATGCCTGGGGATTAATTTTTCTTTCTTACTGTATCATGTAACATCCATTTATAGGGATACCTTCAAGAGACCAAGATCTCTTACGTGAAAATACAAATATTTCCTTCAGTTATCAACATAACTCTCTTGCCTACTTTGATCTACTTTTATGGGGGTTTGGATAACCATCACCTTTTACATTATTTCTTCTACATGTTCTGGTCCTATGAGTTTTCATTCACTAACATCATACCAACAAGTTGGTGTGTGGCATATCATTTCAAATAACGCTTCATATGGTTCCATCTGAATACATAAATGGAAGATATTATTATAAGAAAATTATAAAAACGGTAAATATTTATCCCACATACCTTTAATATAATTTGAGAAAGATCTCAACAGGTCTTTTATGGTTTGAATATTATGTTCTGATTGTCCGTCAGTTTGAGGGAGGCATAAAGTGCTTAAATGATGTTCAGTATCCAAGGCATTCTTAAGACTTTTCCAAAATCATTATGTAAAATAGGGAACACTTCTCTGAAAATATTGATAGGGTACTCTATTAAGTATTAAAACATCATTAATATATTGTATACCTAGGTGTTCAAGTTGTAAATCATCTCTTTTAGCATGAAAATGTACAAACATGGTAAGACGATTCGTAATGACCCATGTTGCATAATTCATTAAACAAGTCTTTGATAGCCCCATGACAAAGTCCATCGTAATATCATCACATTTTCACTCATGTATGGAAAGAGGTTGTATGACTCCACCAGGATGTTGTCTTATAGCCTTAACCTGTGTTAAACCTTACATCTTGACACATAATCAGCAATCACCCTCTTAATGTTATCCCACAAAAAATGTTCCTTAAAATTTCAATACATCATAGTGCTACTATAGTGTATAGATAAATTGGAGCTATGTGAATCATCCAAAAATTCTCTTTTTTAGATTATGTATATCTGGAACACAATGTCTCTTCCAAATTTCAAAATTCCATCTTAATATATGAAGTTAATCAGTCTCCCGTCAGTTAAGGAATTAATTTTTATTTTAAATTCATTAGCATCAATCTGATTACTTTTTATCCATTATAGTAAAGATGGTTTGGCTTCCAGTTAAAAAAATGTATGTTTCATCTTAGATGATTATTCTAATATCCATATTTACTAGATCCGTGATCATAGAATCCCTTTCAACTTTGATATTATTCAAAACTCTATGATATGTTCTGCTCAAATCATATGCCACTTTATTAGCCTTTCCTGGGTGGCAGTGTATAGTTCAATCACAATCATTGATATGATAAAGCCATCATCATTACCTCATGTTGCGCTCTTTTTTCGAGAATATATACATCAAACTCCTGTGATCGGTATAAATCTAAAAATTTTCAAAATAGAGATAATGTCTTCAAATCTTCAAAAATAAAATATTAGAGCTGATAACTCATGATCATGACTGGGATTGTTTTGTTCGTAAATTTTTGTCTATCGTGATGCATAGTCAATAACTCTATCATTCTATATAAGGACACAACCTAGTCTTTTCATTGATGCATCACTATATATAACAAACACATCATTCATGGATGGTAGAGTAAATATTGGGGAATTGACAGATCTTTTCTTCAACACTTCAAAACAGTCCACACACTCTTTTGATGAAACAAATTTAACCCCTTTATATGTGAGCTTGGTTAATGGGTTTTTTTATTCAGGAAAAATTATAGAAGAAATGATGATAATGACCTACTAAACCAATAAAACTATATACCATAGTTATGTACTTCTGTGATGGAAATTCTTGTATTACTCTTGTCTTAGAAGGATCAATAGAGATTTCATCCTTATAGAAAATGTGGGCAAGAAATTTTTTCCCTAAATATAGAATTCACACTTTCAAAACATCCCATATAATTCATTTCTTCTGAGTGTTTTCAGAATAGGGGGCAAGAGATTTTTATGATCATCATAGATTTTGGAGAAAACTTAGATATCATCAATAAACAGCACTGAAAAGTCATCATGATATTCCTCGATAACTCTATTCATTAGATCCATGAAAACCTATGGTGAATTAGTCGGTCCAAAAGGCATTTCTGTAAACTCATAATTCCCATACCTGGTAGTAAATTTAGTATTTGGAATGTCTTCCTTATTCCCACACAACTGATCATATCCATATCAAACTTCAATCATTAAAAAATATAGAGCTCTATGAATTTGATCGAATAAGTCATTAATTTGAGGTAAGGGATACATGTTCATTATTGTTATAGCATTGATCTCCCTATAGTCAATGCACAACCTCATAGATCCATATTTCTTCCTAACAAATAGAATTGAGGATCCCCATAGAGAATCACTAGGGAGAATAAGTCATTAATTACTAAATTTATATAGTTGTTTCTTTAGTTCCACTAATTCCATAGTGCCATTCTATAAGGGGTCTTCAATACCAGTCTTGAACAAGGAATTAAGTCAATGGAATACACAATTTTTCATTTTCGTGGATTTGCAGGTAAATCTTATAGAAACACATCAAAATATTCTATCTCAATATGTTTAACCTATATTTGAACATTAATTTCCTCACCAATAGTTATTTCTCCCTCTTCCTCCCAAATAATTGAATTTAGTAGAACTACTAATGCTTCTTCCTTAAATATATGGTACTCTTTATCATAATAAAAAATTGTAACCTCCTTCTTATTACAATAAATGTTCACATCATGGTCATAAGTCAAATAAATATCATGGATTATATCAAATTAAATCATGGGTTTGATGAAGATATCGGTAGATACAAAATGTTTATATTCCTAAATGGTAACTGATTCACAAAACATTGTGGCAATGATACTTCCCTTATGTGTTTTGACTAAAAACTCACATGTTAAGTCAAATTGTAAATATATAATTTTCTTAGAAAAATGGGAAGATAGGAAATAATGTGATGATATAGAAATAAATAAATCATTGGCTAAACTTGAGGAAATGATTAAATTACCTTCCACCGCGGTTTTTGGTTCATTAACCTCCATAGTAGTGATCGTATAAGCTTGGCCATTCACCCTTGGCCTTATATGTGGTTTTTTTGTTGGTGATTAGGAATTTCATTTACATAATGACCCCTTTATCTATAATTGTAGCATTCAATATTGATAGAATATTTCTTTCCCTTGAAATCATGAGCTTAGTGACCTTTTTCAACGCACTTGTAACAGAGTCTCATTATTTCAAGCATGTGCAAGGTTGATTATTCCCACATTTATTACAGGAAAAAAATTAAAATTTTTACTTCTTTCCCATATTTCTATTTCTATAGTGTTATGTAAATCTCTTCTTTTTTTACTTTTCTTAAAAGTCGTAAGACATAGAGAATTCCTTTTCTGTTTTGATAGTACATGATACAATATCTTTATACGATCAGAACGATTGTGAGACTAAATCATGATGGAGAAATGGTTTTAACAAAATGATGAATCAATCAATCTATCTCCTTGGGTTACGTATATAATCTACTACATTCCTTGCTAACCTTGTAACAATAGTTTCATACTTAGTGATATTCTCATCCTCTGTTTCCCTTAGACAAAAAATTGTCTTTCCATATCTGCTCAATGGTCACGAGGAATGTAATTCTCCAAGAAAAGATCATTAAACTCCTTTCATTCCATATTTGATACTTATTCATCTTCATTTTTGTTTTAAATTAATCACCATCATTGATCTTCATCTCCTGTGAGGTGATAAACTTCCATAAAAAATTTTCCCTTTCTCTACTCCGCAAAGCATGAAATATTTCTTCTAAAGATCTTATACACCGCTAAGCTGAAAATGGATTTTTAGTCCCACTGAATGTTGGTGGTTGTTTCCTAATGAAGCAGTCCAACATTGATTCTCTGTGTTGTTAATCAGGGTGCTCTGTATGGGAATGATTATTATTCATAACCTAGGTATGTTGTCCCAGTATGATGATAAGCTGATCAACAATAGTTGAATCACCATCTTCACTATAATTATCTTGAGTAGTAGGTAAATCCCTACATGGGTTACAATAATTGATACAATTTCCATTCCTTTAAATAGGTTCCATTTCTAAACAATGGCATACATTAGATTAGTTTATAAATCATAATACATAATATCATACTTGTAAAACACATAACTTAAATAGATCAGTTTACGGATATAATCCATAAAAATAATAATGTTCTCATTGATGATATATACACAAATATATCCTTCATAACGGTTTGCAATGAAAATGGGAATTATCCTAAGCATATCTTCAAAGAGTGTTGTAACCAAGAGTGCAGCAAGGCCTATTTTCATGTACCATGATACCCTAGGTCAAGCCTGGAACACTATGTCGGAGTTTTTACTCATAGTTATATCTGTTATAGAGCTTAATTATCCCACTCATATAAATACAAGAATGTATTTATAATGACCCATACTTTACATACATTGTTAATACTTCAAAATTGAAGCACACTTATTACAACATATGAAAAAACCACAAAGGACCATATAGGTATTGTGTCTTTAGAAACTGGGAAACATAAACAACTGGTTCATAAATCTTCTACAGTGTCTCCCATTTATTTCATCATATCTAGGGTCCCTTTTAGCATATTCTACTTAATATCCATCTTCCTAGCCTGGGGAAAAGAAAACAAAAAAGGGTGAGCTCAAATGCTCAGCAAGGAAAAATAAAGGAAATAAAAATCATATCATATCTTTTTGAAAATCATAACCTGCAAAAGAGATCATAATATCATAACATGGAACAAATCATAGAAGTGAAAATGAGATCCCCATAATCAAAACATGAAACATGAAACTTTGTTTCATGCACACATAATCATGGAAAATCATTTCTTGTTAGTCATGACTCATTGCCAAGACTATCTTAGTGGACAAAGTCCGTTTCTGAACCGAGTCACCCTCGTTCCAGTCCTGTTTCACTGAACCGGTATAACCTACCGTTCCCGCCATGTCTTTCTCATGAGATATAAAATTTTACCCAATGCATTGGAAGGAGATATAGGTCCCACCCATCTCATAATGATACCATTCTTATGTGTGCCACAAAATCATAAATCATACATCATTTCATAAACCATGTAGTAAAAATGGGATTCGTAAACATCATGACATCATAAAACAATTCATATAAGATAAAGGAATTCATAAAAATAATTTCATCACAACATAACCAAATCAATGTAATAATAGGGATAGAAATAGAACCCTATTTTATCTTAGATGGAAAATAATTTTGATAAAACACTTGAAATGAATTTGTGAGGAAAATATCCTTTCTTCATCGAAATCAATTTCTTTTCACAAAACGTCATGCAATTTTAAAAGAAAGAGATTTTATTGAAAATATTCATGAAATCATTTGGAAGAAGATTCATGAAAATAAGGCTTTATAAAACCGTAAAAATCTGTTCGTGCCGTATAAGTTAAAAAAAACATTCTTCTCGTACGTTTGTTGGAAAAGTCAAAAAGTACCTTGTACGAAAACGACAAAAGATTCCTTTCATATCTTTTACAAAAAACTCACCGAAGGGTAAAATTGGATATAAACTATTGTAGAAGGATATAAATATTATATATTGAGGAGACATGGATGTGGATGATAAAATACACCCCAGTAATTACCAAAGTAAAAACAATCTCGGATAAAAGTGAGATTGTGATATTTCCCTTACCTTAGGTCAGATTTTCTTTTTACGTGTCTGAAGCTCCTGTATAATGGTTTAAATAATGTTATTGAGTTATTCCAGAATCATAAATATTGATATGATATCATATATGGTCATATTCTTAGCTTCTTGTTAGTAATATTTCATTGTTACTTGTTACTCGTGTCTTTATTGCCTTTTGTTCTTATGCGTGTTTTGCAGAATAAATTCTTATTATTCTTTTAAGGTTATAGATACCTTATATCCATAATGGTATTAGTGTAACATATATCATATTTATTCATTCAATTCATTTATATAATTACTATGGAATGATGATCATGTAGAACGAGTCGCATCACATCGTGGAGACGGTATTCCGTACGTACACACGAGTGATGATATCGTTCCTATGATCATGGAATTGTATTGGAGTATATATATATTATTTCAGTATCAATATTAATTTATAATAATCATAAATAGTTACTCATTAAACCATTATACCCATCCTTGTAAGGTGGTGGTGGAAAATAGATTACACCACGGCCTGGAGACGGTATTCCATACGTACGCACGCGCGGTGATTTCATTTTTCCGTAGGATGGATAGAAGGTGAATTAGGGTTGTTTCATATTTATAATAACATATAAGTATGTAAGTAATACTGATGTTATTACTTTATCATGAAACAACTAAAGAAGAAGAAGTTGAAGAAGAATGAAATTGAAAATATCGGTAATGGATATTACCTCTTCTTTGGAACGCCTCTTTGAATCCTCCACTTAGGGAACTAAGATTGGTCTTTGAAGAGGACAAGGACCTATATGATTATTCTATGGAAGTGGAGTGAAGAAAATGGCAGGGTTTGTCCGAGCTTGAGTGCTCAAATTGGTGTGAGGAGGAGGGGGAGGAGGTGCCCTTTTATAAGGGAGGAGAGGGGCACCGTAGGAATATCTCAAAATATTATTTTATATTAAAGTCAAAATCGGTTTATAATGGTTCCAAAGGGTCTTATTTCGAAGATAAAGTGGGGATGGGTCAAAATCCTATCAACCAATAGGATTTAGACAAGTTTAGGGTATTATTTTAACCTTATCAATTAGATTTAACTCTAAGTTAAATAATTTAACTTTTACCGTGTCTTTTTGTTTTCTTACACTATATGGTTAATGCACTTACCATAACATGACAAACGAACCCCAAATTGTTTATTATTAATATATATATCCTTATCTAAGTCATTTGGCCGAACCTTAGATTTTTAGGAATAAAATAACAATTAATAATATAATATTTGATTTAAAAACTATTGTGTGTCAATTTTGACACTATCTGATATATGATTTTTGTGAAAGCCATAACAGAATTATATGTTCGAACCAAGTTGATTAAATAAACACTAATATATCATAGTAACCTATAAATTTAGTTTAATTCATAAAAAGTCTCAAATTACATTTATTTGAGCATTTATAACATCAATTATGTTAACATTTCCTTAAAAGGGTAATTACTGCATCATCGTTGTGTCATAAATAAATTAAATTATTTAATGTCTAAAAATTATAAATAAAATACCATTATGTAGGAAATATTTTAGCTTTCTAATTAATATTTATAGTCGAATTTATCTTATGTATAACCCCATATTAAAAATGTTTTAGTTATTAAACTTTGATTTTAACTATTTTAACTATTCATTAAATAAAATAATATTAAATGTCATAATCTAATCCAAGTGGACCTAAATGGTCATATTATATACATAAGGTTGTTTTTGGTCGAATTAAACTTATCCAATAGAATTAGGACATGTGTTAGGGTAATAGTAATATCATATTTACCCTTAGTTACCCTATTTACTATTAACCGTGGAAAAAAAAATAAAAAGTTACCATTCACAAAAAATTATTTTCATCTCATTAAACCACATTTTAGTCCTTGATATTAACCGTGTATGTAGGATTTTCGAAATTCCATTCACAGAAGCGGTAAAATTAAGTTTTATGCAAAAATTCAGTTTTTAACCTACCACTTAGTGGTTTCACTATTCATCAAAAATTGAAATTTTTCAGAAAAATACCAAAATTTCACCCTAGGCTAATTTCGATATTCCGAATCCAAAAATGAAGTCCATTTTGAAAAAATAAAATTTATAAAATTTCAAATAGTGGTTTTTACTATTCATAACGGCTAGTTTTAATAATATTTTAATAGCATATCGTTGTTTAGTGAAACTAGGTATTGCGTACGACGCAAGCTATCGAGGAAGCTCGTGATTTCGTGTAAAGCAAGCCAAGAAAGTGTTGTGTAGAAAAAGATTCCTTTGATGATTTATATAACATAAAAGTCTCGGGTGTTACATTCTACCCCCCTTAAAAAGAATTTCGCCCTCGAAATTCGTCACCTTGTAACAAACAGATGAGGGTACTTCTCCATCATCATATCCTCAAGCTCCCATGTAGCTTCTTCAAGTTGGTGGTTCTCCATAAAACTTTCACCAATCGAGTGGTCTTGTTTCGTAGGACTTTTTCGCTATGATCCAGTATCTATATCTGTTGTTCTTCATAAGAAAGATCTTGCTCCAGCGGTACAACTTCTGAGCTGAGTACATGTGAAGGATCAGGTATGTACTTACTCAGGAGAGATACATGGAACACATCGTGAACTTGAGAGAGATTCGGTGGAAGTGCCAATCGGTAAGCTACCTTCCCAACACGATCCAGTATTTCGAAAGGACCGATATATCTAGGGCTCAACTTCCCCTTCTTTCCAAATCTCATTACCCTCTTCCAGGGAGATATTCGTAAGAACACTTTATCACCCACTTCAAACTCTAGGTCTTTTCTTCGGTTGTCGGCTTAACTTTTCTGTCGACTCTGAGCTTTCCTTATGTGTTGTTGAATAGATCTGACCTTTTCTGCCATTTCATCAATGAGATCAGGTCCCAATAGCTTTATTTCCCCAACTTCATCCCAGTAAGTTGGAGTCCTGCATTTCATTCCATAGAGAGCTTCATAAGGATCCATCTGAATACTGGAGTGAAAGCTATTATTATAAGAAAATTTCACCAAAGGTAGGTGTTGATCCCAACCTCCTTTGAAATCCATGGAGCAAGCTCTCAACATATCTTATAGGGTTTGAATTGTTCTCTCAGACTGGCCGTCTGTCTGAGGATGATAAGCAGTGCTGAAACTCAACTCTGTATCCAGAGTATGCTGAAGACTTCACCAGAACTTTGAGGTAAATCTCGGATCCCAATCAGATATAATAGAAAGTGGTACTCCATGCAATCTTACCACTTCCTTTACATATATCATGGAAAGCTGATCTAGAGAGAAATCCTCTCTAATAGCAATGAAGTGTGCAGACTTTGTAAGACGATCAACTATGACCCAGATAACATTATTGCCTTTGGATGTTTTAGGAAGTCCTGTGACAAAGTCCATAGTGATGTTTTCCCATTTCCATTCAGGTATGGGTAATGGTTGTAACATCCCCTTAGACTTCTGTCTCTTAGCTTTAAATTGTTGACAAACCAAGCATCGAGATACATATTTAGCAACATCTCTTTTCATTCCATCCCACCAGAAGTACTCTTTCAGGTCCCTATACATCTTCGTGCTTCCAGGATGAATAGAGAATGAAGAACTATGAGCCTCATGCAGCAGCTCCATTAATTCGGGGATGGGAGGAACACAAACCCGATTCCTAAACTTTATTATCCCATCATAATCAAGGTTGAATTCAGGAACATTTCTCACCTTCTTTTGTAACTCTACATCTTCTTTCTGTTCCTCTTTAATCTTCACATGTATAGATGGTTGAACATTCATTTGAGAAAGATAGGATTTTTCCTCTTCCATTATAATTCCATGATCCATCCTTTGTAAATCCATAAATATTGGATCTTTTGTGATCCTCATCATAGATAAACTAGCATGGTCTTGTCGACTTAATGCATCTGCCACCTTGTTTTCTTTCCCAGGGTGGTAATGGATTGAGCAGTCATAATCCTTAATCAGCTGCAACCATCTTCTTTGACGCATATTCAGCTCCTTTTGTGTGAAAATATACTTTAAACTTTTATGATCAGTATAAATATCACACCTTTCACCATAAAGGTAATGCCTCCAAATCATTAATGCAAAGATTACCGCAGCCAACTACAAATCATGTGTTGGGTAATTTTGCTCATGGATTTTCAACTGTCATGAGGCATAAGCTATCACCATATCATTTTTCATAAGAACACACCCCAATCCCTTCTTGGATGCATCACTGTAGATCACAAACCTTTCTCCACTATAAGGCAGTGTGAGCACAGGTGCACTAGATAACCTTTTTTTCAACTCCTTGAAATTCTCTTCACATTCCTCTGTCCAAACAAACTTAACTCCTTTCCAAGTCAACTTGGTGAGTGGATTAGATAATCATGAAAAATCTTTTACAAAACGTCGATAATATCCAGCCAAACCAAGAAAACATCAGATCTCAGTTACTGTTGTTGGTCTCGACCATCTTTCGATAACCTCTGTTTTTGTTGGATCCACAGATATCCCCTCTTTTGAGATTATGTGACCCAAAAATGCAACTTTTTGAATCCAAAATTCACTCTTGGTAAATTTGGCATAAATCTTCTCCTTTCTCAGGGTCTTCAATATAATTCTCATGTGATCTTCATCCTCTTCCTTTCTCTTTGAATAGACAAGAATATCGTCTATAAAGACTACCACAAATTGATCAAGATAATCTTTAAAGACTCTATTCATTAGATCCATGAAGATAGCAGGGGCATTAGTAAGACCAAATGGCATCACTATAAATTCATAGTGTCCATACCTTGTACGGAAAGACGTATTTGGTATATCCTCCCTTTTGACCATTAATTGATGATACCCTGAACGAAGATCAATCTTGGAAAAGTATTGAGCTCCGCGTAGTTGGTCAAATAAGTCATCAATGCATGGGAGAGGATATTTGTTCTTGATAGTGATCTTGTTAAGTTCTCGATAATCAATGCAGAGTTTCATTGATCCATATTTCTTCTTAACAAATAGAACATGTGCTCCCAAAGGTGACGCACTAGGGCATATGAATCCCTTATCAAGATTCTCTTGGAGTTGCTTCTTTAATTCCTGCAACTCAATTGGGGCCATTCTCTAAGGTGTCTTTGAAATAGGAAAAGAACCCGGTACGAGTTCTATTTAAAACTCAACTTCACGATTTGGTGGAAGACCCGGTAATTCCTCCGGAAAGACATCATCAAACTCCCGTACAATGGGCATATTTTTAATCATAAGTTTCTCACCAACCATTTGAGATAAATAACCTTCATTTAGTGGAATAAAGACCCATAAGATGGAAGAAATTTCCACTGGAAGGTTATGTTCATCCTTGCATCGATAGATGATCGTAGATTGATCTGGAATATGAAATGTGACTTCCCTTCTTTGGCAATTGATATGAGCTCCATGTAGAGAAAGCCAATCCATGCCAAGAACCACATCAAATTCCACTAAAGGAAGGATCACAAGATTTGCAGGAAGCAATTTCCCACAAACATCTATCGGAGAAGAATTATATACTTTTGACGCGACTATTGTGCCATTAGGTGTTGTCACAGCTAACTCAATATCTAATTGTTGAGGTAATATGGTGATACCCTTAGAAAATTTTTCAGAAATAAAAGAGTGGGTGGATCCAGAATAAAATAAAACATTTGCTACTTTAGAGTGGATGGTAAGTGTACCTTTCACCACATCGTTATCGTACTCTACATCGCTGATAGAAATTGCATGTGACTTTCCTTTGTCTTTAGCCTTAAGATTTTGTTGACGTCGACCATCATCTTCAACCCTTGGATTTGGGCATTGATTGGAATAATGCCCCATATCCTTGCACTTGAAACATTGAAGTGTAGTAGGTTCATTCTGTGTATCCCTTCCTTTGTTTGCATCATTAGACATCTTCTTCCCATTATCGCGGCATTCAAATGCCCGATGACCTTCCTTTCCACATTTGAAACATTTACTTGTCCCTTTAAGACAACTCCCTCCATGTTTCTTTCCACACATTGAGCATAAGGGAAAGCTCGTCTTCTTTTCAGTGTGCTCTTTAGATTTTCATTTGAATTCCATTTTCCTCTTCTTATCAAACCAATATGACTGATGGGTTACTCCAATCTCCATCTCAACATTGAGAGCACATCGAACGATTTCCTCGTAGCTATTGAAGTCCCTTATGGCTAACGTCCTTCAAAGACCTGGTTTTAAGCCACTAAAGAATCGATCGATCTTACTCTCAGGTTGGATAATAATACCAGAAGCGTACCTTGCAAGTCTTGTAAAATTTGCTTCATAGGTACCAATAGATTCATCATCCCTTTGCTTCAGTTCAAGAAACCCTTTCTCCATCTTTGTTTGGAGAATACGAGGGAAGTACTTATTGAAAAATAAGTTCTTGAACTCGTCCCATTCCATAGACTCAATTTCATCCCTTTGCCTCGTATTATTAATAAGATTCCACCATTGATCAGCATCTCCTTCCAAATGATACACTGCTAGGATGACTTTATCATGTTCAGATCATTGAAGAACTGAAAATATCTTTTCAGTAGTATTAATCCATTGTTCAGCCACTAATGGATCAGTAGACCCGCAGAAAGAAGGTGGACGCTGCCTCATGAAGGATTCAACAGAATGTTGCTCCTTCCTTTGCTTGTTTGGAAGTCCTGCATGATTCATAGCTTGAGAAAGTTGTGTGAGCATGGCTACAAGATTTTGCATTCCATCTCCCATATCGTTTGGTTTCTCAGGGGGACAATCATTGCATTGTCCATCGCATTCCGCATTAACACGGTTCCATCGGGTTCCAGCCATTGACTAAAACCAAGAAGAATAGTGTGAGCAAAACTAATTATAATAGGAAAACCACATAATTCAAGAATATAATTTTCACACTTGAGGTCTTATCCTAGGTTATTCATGGCCATTTCTAAAACACTAATATTGTTTTCTATGCTTAGACTTATCCTTAGGGTTCTTACTAAGGCTTTCACATCCTAGTTTCCAAAGGTTGATTATACCTTTCCTCTGATACCAACTATAACAACCCATACTTTACATACATTGTTAATACATCAAAATTGAAGCACACTTATTACAACATATGAAAAAACCACAAAGGACCGTATAGGTATAGTGTCTTTAGAAACTGGGAAACATAAACAACTGGTTCATAAATCTTCTACAGTATCTCCCATTTATTTCATAATTTCTAGGGTCCCTTTTAGCATATTCTACTTAATATCCATCTTCCTGACCTGGGGAAAAGAAAACATAAAAGGGTGAGCTCAAATTCTCAGCAAGGGAAAATAAAGGAAATAAATATCATATCATATCTTTTTGTAAATCATAACCTGCAAAAGAGATCATAATATCTTAACATGGAACAAATCATAGAAGTGAAAATGAGATCCCCATAATCATAACATGAAACTTGAAACTTTATGTTATGCACACATAATCATGGAAAATCATTTCTTGTTATTCATGACTCATTGCCAAGACTATCTTACTGGACAAAGTCCCTTTCTGAACCGAGTCACCCTCGTTCCAGTCCTGTTTCACTGAACCGGTATAACCTACCGTTCCCACCATGTAAATCTCATGAGATATAAAATATTTACCCAATGCATTGGAGGGAGATATAGGTCCCACCCATCTCATAATGATAACATTCTTATGTGTTCCAAAAAATCATAAATCATACATCATTTCATAACCCATGTAGTAAAAATGGGATTCGTAAACATCGTGACATCATAAAACAATTCATATAAGATAAAGGAATTCATAAAAATAATTCCATCGCAACATAACCAAATCAATGTAATAATAGGGATAGAAAAAGAACCCTATGTTATCTTATATGGAAAATAATTTTGATAAAACACTTGAAATGAATTCTTGAGGAAAATATCCTTTCTTCTTCAAAATCAATTTCTTTTCACAAAATGTCATGAAATTTTAAAAGAAAGAGATTTTATTGAAAATAGTCATGAAATCTTTTGGAGGAAGCTTCATGAAAATAAGGCTTTATAAAACCGTAAAAATCCGTTTGTGCCGTATAAGTTAAAAAAACATTCTTCTCGTACTTTTGTCGGAAAAGTCAAAAAGGACCTTGTACGAAAACGACAAAAGATTCCTTTCATATATTTTACAAAAAACTCACCGAAGGGTAAAATTGGATATAAACTATTGTAGAAGGATATAAATATTACATATTGAGGAAACATGGATGTGGATGATAAAATACACCCTAGTAATTACCAAAGTAAAAACAATCTCGGATAAAAGTGAGATTGTGATATTTCCCTTACCTTAGGTCCGATATGCTTTGTACGTGTCCGAAGCTCCTGTATAATGGTTTAAATAATGTTATTGACTTATTCCAGAATCATACATATTTATATGATATCATATATGGTCATATTCTTAGCTTCTTGTTAGTAATTTTTCATTGTTACTTGTTACTCGGGTCTTTATTGCCTTTTGTTCTTATGCATGTTTTGCCGAATAAATTTTTATTATTCTTTTAAAGTTATAGATACCTTATATACAGAATGGTATTAGTGTAACATATATCATATTTATTCATTCAATTCATTTATATAATTACTATGTAATGATGATCATGTAGAACGAGTCGCATCACACCGTGGAGACGGTATTCCGTACGTACGCACAAGTGATGATATCATTACTGTGATCGTGGAATTGTATTGGAGTATATATATATTATTTCAGTATAAATATTACTTTATAATAATCATAAATAGTTACTCATTACACCATTATACCCATCCTTGTAAGGTGGTGGTGGAAAATAGATTACACCACGGCGTGGAGACGGTATTCCGTACGTACGCACGCGCGGTGATTTCATTCTTCCGTAGGATGGATAGAAGGTGAATTAGGGTTGTTTAATATTTATAATAACATATCATTATTTAAGTAATACTGATGTTATTACTTTATCATGAAACAACTAAAGAAGAAGAAGTTGAAGAGAAAGATATTGAAAAGATCGGTAATGGATATTACCTCTTCTTTGGAACGCCTCTTTGAATCCTCCACATAGGGAACTAAGATTGGTCTTTAAAGAAGACCAGGACATCTAGGATTATTCTAGGGAAGTGGAGAGGATAAAATTTCAGGGGTTGGCCGAGCTTGAGTTCTCAAATTTGTGTGAGGAGGAGGGGGAGGAGGTTCCCTTTTATAAGGGAGGAGAGGGGCACCTTAGGAATATCTCAAAATATTATTTTATATTAAAGTAAAAATCGGTTTATAATGGTTCCAAAGGGTATTATTTGGAAGCTAAAGTGGGGATGGGTAGAAATCCTATCAACAAATAGGATTTAGACAAGTTTAGGGTATTATTTTAACCTTATCAATTAGATTTAAATCTAAGTTAAATAATTTAACTTTTACAGTGTCTTTTTGTTTTCTTACACTATATGGTTAATACACTTACCATAACATGCCAAACGAACCCAAAATTGTTTATTATTAATATATATATCCTTATCTAAGTCATTTGGCCGAACCTTAGATTTTTAGGAATAAAATAACAATTAATAATATAATATTTGATTTAAAAACTATTGTGTGTCAATTTTGACACTATTTGATATATGATTTTTGTGAAAGTCATAACAGAATTATATTTTCGAAAAAAGTTGATTAAATCAACAATAATATATCATAGTAACCTATAAAATTAGTGTAATTCATAAAAAGTCTCAAATTACATTTATTTGAGCATTTATAACATCAATTATGTTAACATTTCCTTAAAAGGGTAATTACTGCATCATCGTTGTGTCATAAATAAATTACATTATTTAATGTCTAAAAATTATAAATAAAATACCATTATGTAGGAAATATTTTTAGCTTTCTAATGAATATTTATAGTCGAATTTATCTTATGTATAACCCCATATTAAAAATTTTTTAGTTATTAAACTTTGATTTTAACTATTTTAACTATTCATTAAATAAAATAATATTAAATGTCATAATCTAATCCAAGTGGACCTAAATGGTCATATTATATTGATAAGGTTGTTTTTGGTCGAATTACACTTATACAATAGAATTAGGACATGTGTTAGGGTAATAGTAATATCATATTTACCATTAGTTACCCTATTTACTATTAACCGTGGTAAAAAAAATAAAAAGTTACTATTCACCAAAAATTATTTTCATCTCATTGAACCACATTTTAGTCCTTGATATTAACCGTGTCTGTCAGATTTTCAAAATTCCATTCACAGAAGCGGTAAAATTATGTTTTATGCAAAAATTCAGTTTTTAACCTACCACTTAGTGGTTTCACTATTCATCAAAAATTGAAAGTTTTCAAAAAAATACCAAAATTTCACCCTAGGCTAATTTCGATATTCCAAATCCAAAAATGAAGTCCATTTTGGAAAATAAAATTTATAAAATTTCAAAAAGTGGTTTTTACTATTTATAACGGGTAGTTTTAATAATATTTTAATAGCATATCGTTGTTTAGTGAAACTAGGTATTGCGTACGACGCAAGATATCGAGGAAGCTCGCGATTTCGTGTAAAGAAAGCCAAGCAAGTGTTGTGTAGAAAAAGATTCCTTTGATGATTTATATAACATAAAAGTCTCAGGTGTTACAGTATTTCTTGGAAAATACACAAAATCCCCACAGTACCAAAATTTTATGAAGTTTTTCTACACTAATCCTTAAAGTCTATCTTAGGGTATTGTTATCTAATCAGAGTTTATTTAAATATAGCTTCCAAACTTGGTATAAAAATTTCCTGATACCAACTATCATGCCCCGAACCTAGTTACCTAGATTTGGATCATTATTACATAACATTGGCATGATCACAAGGGTTCAAATCCTGAAAGACTGGTCAGTTTAGTATCCTTTAAAGTACTAGATACATACAATAGTTTTACATTGGATTATGAAGTGAAAAATAACAAAATTTTGTTTCATTTTGACACATTCATCTCCCTTAGACTAGCCTTGTAGGTCAATCATAATATTTATATTCCAATACTGGGAAAAATAAAACATAGAAATGGATGAGCTGTGGTGATTAGTAAGGAAACAATATAGCAGAAACATTCATAAAACCATAAAATTTAAGGAAAATATAAAATACAAAAACACAATACTTTTAATCTTAAACATTGAAAAAATATGGAAAAGATAAATCAAATAAATCCATTTACATCTTCATATTGACATTCTATTAGTCGAATAAACCAATGTGATATCAATATCCAAATTTATAATGATGGAATTTGTAATGTCGGGCATCATAACCACATAGTCAAGGCCTCGTTCCAGGACTAAAAATAATATCATTCTCAATGTATTAGGCCAATATGCTAGTTTGTCTCATGAGACCATAATTTTCATCAAGGATCTATAGAGGGATCTGCCCGTCACTTACTAATACCAATGCAATACTCATATGAAAATGTTGAAACATAGCATAAACATTCATATTAAAACTATCATATTTAATATAAATACTATAATAATATTCCATTAATTGTATAAAAATATCACATCCATAGTCAAACTTATCAAAAAACCTTCAATACATTATGAAATATTGTATCAAAATAAATCATCATCAAACTATCATAAAATCCACCAAGAGATGTTGACATAGATGAAATCAAAACTCTTTGAGAGAGATATCTATTTTTATTTTGAAATCATATAAAAGTACATTAATTTTAAAAGAAAACATTTATTTCGAAAATAATTTTACAAGTATTTAGGGAAATAATAGAAGGATTTATAACAGTACAAAATAACTTCACCCATAGTACATGTTATAAAAAAATTCTTTCCATAATTTTGTTGATAAGGTCGTAAATGACCTTATTCGAAAAACGACAAAAACATACCTTTATTAAAATCTAATTAAAATTAAAACATGTGTATAAATTACATTAAACCACAGTCAAGGTAATTGTAAATATGTTTTGAAATAATATTTTAATAAAAACGAATGTGGATGATAAAGAGGTCCCTAAAGATACTTATGGATAAACTACCCCAGATAATGAAGAGATCGTGGAATTAACCCATACCATGTACGTTAACATGATCGAGGGTAAATTAAACTCGTTTATAATAGTTAAATAATTTTTATTAAATTATAAAATAACCAAATACATAAATATGATATCATATATGATCTTATAATATTTCATTGTTAATAATATTTCAGCAGTTTCATTATTTCAGGTGTTTACTAATTCATTTTCCTTTATATGGGTTATTACGTAAGCCATGTTTGTTATGGAAAGGATGTATATAATTAATATCCATAATTATATCAAGTTTATAAAAATTATTTTTAATCATAAAATTTAAATTATTCCTGAATGGTTACGATGGGGAATTAATTTCATCTCGGTCATGGAGACAATAATCCTTACGTACGAATGAGAAATAATATCATTTTTTTGATAGGAAATTAATATGTTATTGGATGGTATATCATATATAATGAATCATTAACATGTTATAAATATTATTTAATCGTTTATACTCATTATTATAATTTCCTAATTAATGAAGTGTTTGAATAACAAACTAACCCACAACGTGGAGACGGTAAGTCGTACGTATGCACGTATGGTTACTTTTCATTCATAGGATGGATAGAATAATGAATATCGGTGTACCATATTTATAATAACAAAATAGTTTTTTGAGGTACTAGAGTTATTAATTTGGTATGAAAACAAAAAAGAAATAGGATTTGGAGGAAGGAAATATCATTGAAATAGGTGGCAAAATTATTACCTCTTCTTCGGGTGTTCCCTTTTGAGTATATCAAAAGGGAAACATAGATTTTCTTTTTGATCAAAGTATCTCATCTGGGTCTATGTGAGGGTAGTTGGAAGGATATTTGAGTAGTGGTTTTCTAAGAAAAATTTCATTGGAGGTGTGATTTTGATGGAATGGAATAAACCCTTTTGTAAGATAGGTGGGAATCACTTTTGGAAACATTGGAAATATTATTTTATTATATAGTCATATTGGGGTTATATTGACACCAAAATGATTTATTTAGAGAAAAAGGTGGGGATGGGTCGACAACCTATTAACCAATAGGTTTTATATATGTTTAGGTCACCATATTAATATTATGTTTTTGAATTAAATCATAGTTAAATAGTTTAAATTTTAAGATGTATCCGTGGATTATTATTATAAATGGATAATAATCATACTATTAAAATAAAATTAAACCCCAAGTGGTTCATTATTAATATATATAACCTCATATAAGTCCTTTGGATGAACCTTATATTTTTTGGAATATTCTATCAATTAATAATGTATTATTTATTTTAAATATCATTTATGTCAATTTTGACACTATTTAGTATTTTGTTTTGGTGAAAGTCATAACCAATTTATCACTTCGAAAAAAAATTTATTTAACCAACTCTAACATGTTATATTAAGCTATAAAATTATTTAAATTCATCATAAGACTCAATTTAAATTTATTTTTATATTTATAATATCAATTATTTTAATCATTCATTAATAAGGTAATTATTCATCATCATTATCATTTTTTATTTTTAATTACCCTATTTACTTTTTAATAAAGAAAATAAAAGTCAAAAGATACTATTCACTAAAAATTATTTTCATCTTAATGAACCACATTTTATATTTCATTCCAACCATGTCTTTCGAATGTTTGAAATTCAATTCACATAAGAAGTAAAATGGCGTTTTATGTAAATTTTCACATGTGCCTAGAAGCTGTGTAAAATATATTAAAATTAAAAAATATATATATATATATTAGTTTTATAAAATAACTTTAATGAATTACATTGAACATATATTCTTATTATTTATCTATTTTTACATAATATAAATTTAAATAAAATAAAAAATTATTTAAATATAATGTCATTTTTAAATAATAACGCATAAATTATCACAATTCGTAAAAAAATGAATGTTTTTTGAAAAACATCACCCTAAGCTAATTTTGATATTCCAAATAAAAAAATGTTATACATTTAAAAAAATAGATTTTTAAAAAATTTAAAAATTGGGTATTATTATACAAAATAGCTAGTTTGATTGGTCTTGGTTTGTTAGAACTACATGTTTCCTACAACACAAAATACTGTATTATTTAAAAAGACGCGTATGAGGGAATATTAGGGTGTTATACTTCTCTTTTTTCAATAATTTGTTTCATGATATGACTTTTGTGTTTCTTTTTAATATGTTGGAATATGTTTTAAAATATGCCTTTTACTGTCTATTTCATGTCTAAATGATATGATATCCCTTTCTCTCTCATCAACCCATTTCATGAATTCTTATATGACACTATTATGCTGGTGAATGTGTACCATGACAACCCATAAAAACATCTTCATGTACGGGATAACATATCCCGTTCCCTATCAATGGTATTCAACTTTATTGTCATATATTTATTTATTGGGGATATATGTATTAAATATTATTAAATCAAGGAAGAAGTTATTTTTTTATGAAACCATGATATATGATCTATGTGTGATACATAAACAGAGAATGAAATTATTAAAAAGGATGTGCACTAATAGTGCTTTCGTGAATTGGGTAATGTTTTGTATAATTATAAATCATGTGAAATGGGCCTTGAATCATGATCGTTTAGTTGATATGGGGATCAACCTATTCTTCCCCATGTTCAATGATCCTTGATTCATGATTCTCCATGTGGAATGAGCCTTGACTCATGATTACATCATGTTGTTTGTTTCTTCCACATTTCCCATGTTATGATTATCATGATATATCACTCCTTATTATTCATGTCCCTTTATGCCTCATTGAAACTATTATTCTAACATGTATTATTATCCTCATGTTATTACATGTTTTCCCTTAATTGGATTTTTAGATCATAAATTTCTTATGTATGTCATCAGGTTATCCCAATCAGTGTTGACTATGAAGGATTGTTTTGGTTAAGTAAATGTTGTCTTTAACTAAGATGCTTCTTTCCGTATTTTATGTTCTTATGTAATGTACATAACAATCCAAATAGACAATAAATATAAAAAAATTTACTGGTATTGTGTAAATTTTTATTTAATAAACCATGTTTAAAAATGAAATAAATATAAATATTGTTATAATGTCTGTGTCGGTGAGCCTTTCAGGGATCCACTTCTCTTTCATAATCTATTACTTCTCGATATAATTGGTGATTCCCCATATATATTTCTATGTAATAGGGATTGTATCTTATTTATGAAAAATTATATTTTATTTCATAGTATAATGGATTTTTTTCATTCAAATACATGACCTCAAGGATTGGATCATTATTTAGAATTCTCATATTTTTGGAATTAGAATATATTCTTTCAATCCAGGATTGGTTTTTTATTGTTTTAAGTCATCAATTCTATCAACTTAAATACTTAATAAAAATTATGGTTATTCATATGTACTCTTATTTGGTGGGGATGATTCCATTCCCTTGTTCTTCTTCACATCAAGGATATATCCTATGCATTGAAGGGGTTCAAGTGGTTTTGTATGATGGCTATTTTCGTCATATTTATCTCTCACTTGTGGTAGATAATATTGATATTTTTTCCCTTTTTCCTGACAAGGTGCAGGTGTTTGAGGATTATCCCTCTTCTGCTGGTGCTTTATTTTTTGTGGGTACTGCATTTCATTACGCCCAAGCTATTAGTAATTCGGAATATACCTTGGAATATAAATCTAATGTATCCTCATCTAATGTGGGAAGGCTTGGTGTTCATAAGGATTAGAATTGTGATCTTTATATTTCTCTTAGAGGTGTTGTTAATATTAGGAATATAGTGGCTGATGTTGAAATTTAGTTCCCCTAGATCCTAAATGTAGTGATTCTTCTATTAATTATTATAAGTATTTTGAGGTTTTCATTCAATGTGTGGATGGTTATCTTCAGCCAATTTCTCCTATTTCAATAGAAATGTACACAAATATTTTTGTTTCACAATTGATGTTAATGGTGACCAGATCGTAATCAAGATATTCTTCATTAATAAAAACATAATATCATATGGATGTGTGTATTTCTACGAATTATTACGCAAATAATTACGTCCAAAGTTCTCTCATTTTTTCGGATGTTCAAGTGAATTGGGCCTCATCCCAATGGTTATATCAATTCCAATGGACTCTATTGAAATTAATTCTACTTTTCTTTTATTTTGGAACCTATACTGAATTTTTTATCCTCTAAAAAGGTAAGTTGAAATTTTGGTGGTTGTTCTATTTTACATGATGATCCTTTAAATTCACAAAACATAATTTTTTTCAATGATTTTCAATTATATTAGCAAGGTTGACTACTCAATGATTCAAATCACTATTCATGTTAACATAAAAAATATCTATTTATTTATCTGTTTTATTTATGTGAAGTTTGATCCTTTAGAACGAGAGTATCATTGAATGAGTTTTCTATCTTTGACTAAAGTACTTCTTCATGGTTCACTGGGTGTTATTTTAATAGTAATATGGATAATGATGAAAATAAGGGGGTGGGGTATATTCTAAAATATAAATTCATTTTTCAATAAATTTATTATAGTAACATCCTTATGTATATGGGAGTAAAATTGGATAAATTTACATGGTGTAATAATAATATATTTAATCAACATATCTGGTCCTACTAGGGTCATAATTTTACAAACATGCTGGGTATAGAATTGTTTGAATATTTCATGGATTCATATATTATAAGATATCTTTCACACTATTCTTTATTTACCCCATTGAGGGATGATAGTAGTAAGAGTATTCAGTTTCCTTTTTCATGTATGTGTACAAATGATGAGGGTTATAAGTATGTTGTTTCAACATCATGGAATATTACCGTGTAGAGAAATGCATGGGCGTTGTTTCATAAAAATTTCAAATTTTATAAGGAGGATATTATCATATGAAAACTGAATTTAATATATTTTCTATTAGCTATAAAAAAATTTCAAGAGTTACATTGTATTGATAGAACATGTAATTTGGGAGAAAATGATGATGAATTTATTAACCTCATCATGGTAAAACAAAATATTCATTCTTAAATATAGTTTTTTATGTAATTAGAAGTTAAGGAGACTATTAGGATTCACTAGTTAAAAAATGGGGATATAAATAATGATATTTTCAAGAATTAGTTTCATATTGAGAGTATAATAGGAGTTTCAATAAAAAGCCTTAAGATAGAAATTATTCCAGTGACATGGATGTGATTGGGAATTGTATAGTTACTCATTTACTTGAACACCTCAAAGGATCGACTCATAATAGATTACACAATATCTAAGGGGTAATGATAATAACTTTTTTCTAAACATTTGTAGTATTTTTAGATAGAATAGGAACACATGACTCAAACATATTCATAGAGAAGATTTATGAAGTGAGGATTCACATCACATAAATCCTTGTAGTTCTTTTTATCTATATAGTTTCCTTGGGTTTTTATACTTAAACATGGGATATTTTAAATAGATTCCACATTGATGATCTCCATTATTTTTTTATAGAGTGGTTTTTAAATCTAATCTCTATTTATAGAAATATTTTTATCATTCCAAATATGAAGAATCGTATTTATGTTAGACATTAACAATTTATTTCTCAAAGGAATATTCCTTACAATTTCATGACACCATTAATATAGTAAGCATATATAGAAATCCCCGAGCTTATTTTGGATTAAAATCACATGTTCATAATGAATATGGGAATTCAAGGGTCCAACTGTCAGGGAAAAGAGATGGTTGAGGTTATTTATAGGAAAATGGATAGCTCAAGTATGATGGTTAAGGATGACATGTATATGATATAAGATATGATTGAATGAAATTTTACTACCAATTCTATGAGGGGTTAGGGATTCTCTGAGTAATTATGTGACCCTATTTTTTATTGTTATGTACATACATGTTTTTAGATTAATTTAATGTGTAGGGTGTCTAGTTTTATCAATTCATCATGTAGACATTGAAAAGGAAATACTATCTATTATTCCATCATCATGATGTAACAAGTTGTGTTATGTTGAAATATAAATACAATACTTATGGATGTGACGATATTTAAATTAATAGGTGAGTTTGGTCTTATTTCTGTTTAATTGTTCTTTGTGAGGATATGTTTATTTTTCTATGTGGTTCTTAAAGGTCTATATGAGGATTCAATAGTATTATAGATTGTTATGTTAAATGGATTGTCTATAAGAAAAAAGTCTAAAATTATCACGTATCTCTACAAGATCCTTTGTTTCAGAGAGTGTAGAAGATTATGTAAGGTACTCATATGGTTATTGGAATTTCACAACATATAATATGGGTGATCACAACTTGCTAGTTAGATATATGAGTCATCACAATGAGGATTTGTTGAATCCAATCATGAACATGTTGAAATGTTTAGGAGTAAGTTCATTTCCTTTGATTGATAGATTACCCGTATGGATTTTTTTTATCTTCATCTATCATTTATTTTAATATTATTAATCAAGTCCCCAAATATGTTTGGAATCCAATTCAAATAGTGTGAAATTCAATTATATATAATGCCCCTGGTACATGGAGGTTTCATTAGGAGATGTGGGATATATATATTCAAAACTAATTGGAGTGGGGAAATTATTCAATGAAATATGGAGGAATAATTGTTTAGTCATTAGGGTGATCATGATTGCGAGATAATGTAGGTTCCTAATATTTTGGTATTATTCATGGGATCTAAATATCGTTATTGAGATTCTATATATTCTCAGGCCTAGGGGAATATTTACAACATATATTGATGTAGGATTGACCATTTTCCAATCCTATATGGATGAATGATATGATTTTTTAGAGGGATGAATTCAGTTTCTAGAATGATTACTTGGTAGGGAATCTTCTATTTTGTTTTTAGATATCCTATTACAAACTGTTCTTTATGATGGGAAATTATTTATTCATGGTCTATATTGGCAATTCTCAATAGTGATCAAAATAATTTTTTGAGGATTTTGTTCTTAGTAGGTGGGTGACATATGATATTCACTCTCTTTCCGTCTAGTTCATTCAAGATGGAAGACCTTTGTAGAAGTTTTCAAGCTCGTCACCAGGAATATGCTTTGTCTGGAAGGATACGGTGCAATGGAATTCCATCCAAGATTAATTTTTCAATTTTATGCATTCAAAACATTGCTAGAACAATTGACGAAGTGGTTAAAAATAAAGGCATTAAATTAACATCATCATGAAAATGTTGTGCCTCCTCCAATGATGAATTTGTTTCATATATTACTTTTTGAAGTGACTTGTGTATTTATAAATTGAATGTGTTGGGAGGAGTAATTTTCCTCGATATTCAATTAGCTTGATTGTATGATCTGATTGAGATACGGGGAATGGTTTTAGTGGTGTTACTATTACTTTAAAGAATTTTTTATTTCTAGACATGTGTGTTTGGTTATTTGGAAAGCTCACTATAAAAATATATTTAATTATTACCTATTAAATTTCTCTATTTTAAGTGATGAATTTAATCCCTTATTTTAGATAATGGTCATCATATAATGTGGAAATAATGATATACGATTCCTTGGTCTTCCAAGAAGATGTATGGGTATCATCAGGAACTATCTACAGGACATTATCTCTGGGTATTCCAGATCATTATTGTTTTTTGCCTAAATATTAATAAAAAAGTTTTTTCTGATATAGTTATTTTGATAGGTTGTGGGATGACCAAAGATGTAAAGGGTTCTTTGATGAATTATTTATGTTATTTTTATGGAATGTGTTCATCTCTAATTGGCAATGAAAATTTTTTCTTGCTGGTCTTCTCACATACATGTTTTATAACATCAATATTCCAGATATTCCTTTGGACCCCACATTGGTGAATAAATCCGTTCATAGTAAGAGTGGTTCACATTGGTCCATTATTTATCAGGTTTGTTCTTCAAAATCACTTTTGACTGATCATTTTTAAATAAAGCATCATAGTAGTGGCTATAACATGGACACAAAGTTTTTTGGATTCTCATGGAAAATTAGAAAAAAATAATATTACATTATTTTATTTTGGGTAATTACCCAATGATTTAATGAGGATTGTAATGGTTGACTCTTTGGTTCTTCATCACTATAAACCACCTTTATCTATATGTTTATTCCCCTTCATAATAAAAATTATATATTCTGTGTGTAGGTATGATCACTTGAACAATATATGGTTGATCAAATAATATGAAATCAATGTGATAAGTTATTTTTAATTATTAATCGTTGTAGTTATTAATTTATATGGTTTTGGAGATATATTTGGTGATACATGTGACCAAAAATCATTTTCTATCAAAAATAAACATATATATTTAAGTTAAATAATTTTATTTTTCTATTAATCTGCTAAATAAACATATCCTTAAATGTGGTGAAAAAATTAATATTTTTCCTAATTTAACATATTTTAACTGTCACATACATTTCATTACTCATTGTTAACCCAGTAACATATAATTTGATAAATTGAAAACCATATAGAAGGAATGTTCTTCCATAATATGAATGGAAAATATAAATTATCGAGTACTCTACCTGAATTTGTTTATGTATTAACTTATTTTAAAATAAATAACATGTGAATTCCAAGAGATTTAAAATAAATTAAAATATTTTAACCATGAATAAATTATAATTGAACATAGATATTTTTTTATTTTGATCATCCATTTTTAGAGGATCACTAACTTATGTTAATGGGTCCAACATATTACACAAATTTTAATTTTCTTAATCAATGGAACATCTGGATACATATTTTTTGTGACCCACTACATAATTATATTGATTGTAATGATTCCAAATCACATTCAATGTCTTATATCAAAAATCATATCTTGAACTCGATAATTGTGGACAAGTTCTAGTAGTGAATAATTATTCCAAAAATATATATATTGTAATATAATCTCTTGGTCCATCAATTTCTCAATAAAAATGATGAATAATCCCTATCATCATATTTACATACTCTATATATAATTATTTGAGTATTATAAATATTCATTCCCAATAATTTATTGGCCATGAATTTACATCATCCACCAACATCTAATTTGATATTCAAGTGATATATTATTCGAATACTCAATGGGGATTAGTCAATTATTGACCATTCGATCAACAACATTCCATTAATAAAACAACTAATACATGTTAATTGTAAAAACCTAAAAACTGTTATTATATTATCATGAATAAATTTAATTCTGTTTATGTATCATTTGAATAATTGTATTGGTTAAGTGATCAATAAACACTATTATAATTAGGAATAACCAATGAAAAATTAATGTTTTCTCATTGACATGTTCATTTTCATAATTTTTATTATATGGATATATTTCAGTGCTCACTTTTAGCAAATAAGTTTCAGTAAAAATGTTCCCCAAGAACCTTATATCCATATTTTTTTCATATTATAGTTGATGTATCTATACTATAGAGCATACAATATTATTGTTTCCGTATTAATTTATTGGTCTAATTAAAATAAGGAGTCGAAATAACAAACTCATAAGACATATAATATAATAAAAATTCCATATATAATATAATATGACATAACTATATATTCATGGTGTTAATAATATACATACATAAATATATATTTATACAAGGGTTTTTGTGTTATGATATATACATGATATGTTAACTGTAATGTATACTCACATGTAAGGTCGTTATCACCAACTCTAACATCCATATCATATATTTCAAAATTAAATTTATTATTTAATGTTTCTAAAATAAATTATTAATTTGAATCAATAATATTTATTATGATATATGATAAATTTTTTAATTATTATCTTTTTTTCATTTATGTAAAAAAAATTAATTTAATGAACCTATCAAAAAATTAATAATATATTTTTCACTAACATGTTAATATATTTTATAAATATTTAATACAGTAAATATTTATTTGGTAAATGAAAATAAAAAATATGACATTGTTAATTTAGAACCCATTTTAAAATTTGTTTCTATCTGGTATTTGTAAGGGTTCAATCACATCAATCAAATATATAATGATATATTATGTCACTGTGTTCATACAGTTGATTGTGATATTGATATATGACATCCAATTGTATATTGATATATTTTTTTTATATAATTAACATCAATGAAATTTAAAATCAATTAGATACATATTTACATATCAAATGTATTAATATTTACCAAAAACAAAATTTCTAAAATAATATTATTACTAGAATCAATACATTACTATATAGATATGATACAAAATTTTGAAGCACATGAATGGGGAATATAAAAGCAAAAAATATCTTATACCATTGTTAAATGTACAATAATAAATGGAATATATTAATCCAATTTATAAATATATGTATTATATTAGATATTATCTATATTTTACCAGTTATGATATCTATGGTGCCTGAAATTAGAGGTGTTTATTAAAATAATTTCAATATTTTTTTATAATGGGGACCCCACTTTTCCAAATGAATAAGAAATAGAATCAAAATAATTTGATAAAAAAATTTACTATATTTTGTTTGAAAGGAGGGAATAAAACCAAGAACCAAGTACATCGTCTTTTTTGAGAATAGACATGGTATTATTCACTATTTATTGGGGATGATTCAGTAAATATATCAAATGGACTCTTTCCTCCTACAATATTTCACTTGTTAGTGGATCAACTAATAACAATGTTATACCATCTAATTTTCAATGGCCCAAAAGTACATCATGTTAAGGGGAAGAAATAAAATAAAAAACATGTGATAATGTTATATAGTTATTGATGTACATATTCACTTGGATTAATCCTTTTTATAACAATATTTAAATTTTAATATTAGAATCAATTGGAAAAAAAGGTACCATAATATTTCATATATCCAAATAATATAAATTCATTCAATGATTAGTTCATACAAAATAAAAATAATTTATTTTTCTAAAATTTAGTTCAAATATTCAAACTCATTAATATTATTATTTAATGATGAAAAACAAACATGAATGATTAAGGTGGAATTGAGAATCAAAATCTGGTTTTATCTAATAACACATGCACTAACATAATGATTTTCATTTTATGTATTCAAAAACTATTATTTAATATAAAACACATCTTGGTGTCTTTCAATATGTTATGGATTATGCTTTATGTATAATTTCGTCAATTATAACATATAATAAATCTTGTATTGCAGTGTATAAATTTTATAATATCTCACATCATATATAAAAAAATTTAAATTCATTTACAAAATTTAGTTTTGATATCATATAAAAATATTTTTGGATATGAAATCATTGAACTCATTAAAAAAATATTAATTTCATTATAAAAAACTGAAATTCAATAATTGAACCTCAATGTGTGTCCACATTGGAAATTTTATATTTTAAAAATGAGAATATTTATGATCCAAAAATTACAAAAAATGTGATATAATTATATACTATAAATAATTTATAAAAATATTTTTCTATTTGCATTAATAATATATAAATTCTATTTTGGGAAACAACAAAACAAATATAAAATATAAAGCATTTTTAGATATTATAACGAATATAATCTATTTCAAATCAATATTATTTAAAATATAGTCATCCAAATATTCTAACTGATATTTTTATATAGATAATCTAAGAAAATGAAACTTATTTTTTCTATGAAATCTTTATTTCATTAAGATAATTTTTTAATGAAATCAAAAATACTAATCTTTTCAAACTAGAATGTATGAAATGAAAATTAAAATATCCAATAAAAAATTATTTAACAAGATTAATTAATGTATTCTCCCTTAATATAGTAAATCGACATTATTAAATTAACATAATCTCTAATATTCTTTCATCAATGATATATTGATTTTTAATGTAACGACCCAAATTTTCATTAATGGAAAATCCCTCTTGATCCAGTTAAATGATTCTTTATGTTTTTATAAGATGTCAACTTCTTTAAGTTTTACGTTAAGATTTTTGACCGTTACTTTTATAGCCGTTGAACAGTGATCATCTGGGTAGTTTAAATATAAGGCTTTAACGAACAAATTTTCTACTCAGACAAAGGAAGCGATGGCCTCATCCAGTAGAATTGCCCCTTACGAAGCCCATTTGTCGGAGCTCGGAAAGGAGGTGGCGTCTTTGGGCTTTTCCCTTGACCAAGCCCAAGCTGAGCTTCATCAAGTCAAGCTCGAACGTGATCGTCTACGGGAAAAATGGAAGTTTATAGAGATCACCACTCGAGCGATGTTATCCGAGCAACCCCAAGAGTCTGTCACCATCGCACACCTTACCCTTAGGTATTATGCGGCTATTTTAAGGGGTTATGTAACAAATAAGTAGCACCATGTTCATGTACATTATTTTTTTTGTATATAATAATGAATATAATTTCTAGTCATTTTTGATGCATTGTAATTAGTTTTTAAAGTACAAATGATGTTTTTAGTTATTATTTAATTAAGAATTATATTTTATTAAATTAAAGGATTTTTGAATTAAATAATATTTTAATAAAATATTATTATTAGTATTAAATTAATTTTTATTAAATATAAATGATCTTATAATTTTATGAATGCAATTAAAATTCTTATTAAGGTTTGAAATCCATTTCTGTCAAAACCCGTGAATTTTTTATAAATGTCGGTTTTTATTTTAAAAGTGAAAATTCACATATTTAGAAAATTATTTAGATAAAATAAATATTATTTTTGGAATCAGGACGTCGAAATTATCCAACGGTGAATTTTTCATAATTTTCTGAGACAGTCAAATTTTTGGGTAAAAATTAAATACAATTTAAATATATAATGTGTTTTATGACATCATAATGACCCAATAGTGATGTAATAAAATACCATAATCCTTATGTTCGGCCAATATGTGTTTTATCATTAAAATAATGAGTTTTTGGGTTTGTTTGAATCACTTTTCAAAGCATTAATGGAGCCCTCAAAACTTATTCAACACTTTGCCTTTTTAAATTAATTTCCATGGGAGTGTGACTCACCTCCACATAAGCAACCCTAATTTTTTAATAAGTTCGGACCTTGGCCTTATAAAATATTATTTTCCTCTCTCCTTTTCCAGAAACCATGGGCAAATACCATGGGATGGTTTGTGGTTTGGATTATTTTAATATAAGGGGTCCCAAACCTAAATAATAAAGAATTCTCTCACCTTTCCTATATAAACCCACCCAAGCTCCCACTTCCTCCTCACTCAAAGCCCTTGAAGTTCGTCCAACCTCTGCCCTACTCTCTCTAGAATCCTCTAAAGGTGCCCCAAGCTCCCAAGAAGCCTCTCACAAGCCTCTCTCTAGCCTTTGGAAGCACACTTCCAAGTAAGGGTTTTTCTTCCTTTCTCATTTTTGCCAATTTTCTTTAAGTTGTATTGCCCTTTTAATTTCATTTATGAATGTTGGGGTATGGTTTCGCACCTCTCCCATACTGCCCTCTTATTGTTTGAATGATGGGAGACCCATTTCTCTCTCATTAAATGCCTCCCATGTACACCCGTTACTATGCCGAAATTCCGAAAGGAACCTTTTTCTCCTCTTTTATATTCAAGCAATACTTTTGTATCATGAATCTAAATTCCTTTTCAATTGTTGGGACATGTATCTATATGACCTTCTTACTGTCCATTACATGTAAATATGATGAGGAACCCCTTTCTCTCTCATCAGCCTTTTTTATGAATTCTTATGTCACGTCGTTACGCTGCCGAAATCACACCGATTTTCTAAGCCAATATCATTGTGTAGTGAATACCATGCCCATTTCTCCATCAAGGGTATTCACCTTTGTGCACATTTACTTATTGATTGTAAAGATTCATGTATGAATTCCACATTCCTTTATCGTGGAATAAATGATTATGTTTTATGAATCCATGTTTTATGATCCATGTGGCACACTTATGCATGAAATGAAATGTTTAAGAAGGGTGCGCCCTGATAGCGCTCCAATGCATTGGGTAAAGTATAGTATCATGATACGTCATGTGCAATGAGTGTTGACTCATGATAATTCAAGTGCAACGAGGGTTTACTCGTGCTTCAAGTGCAATGAGGGTTTACTCATGCTCCATGTGCAATGAGCCTTGGCTCATGCTAATTCAATGTTAAGTGTTGTTGCCACATTTCCATGTTATAATTATCATGCTTTATCATGCCTTTATGTTCATGTCTCTCTTATGCTCTATTGATATGCCTATTTCCTAACATGTATTGTACTCCTCATGTTATTCATTGTTTACTCCCTTACTGGGCTTTATAGCTCACCCTTTTCTTATGCATGTCCTCAGGTTATCCCATGCAATGCTAAGTACGAAGGAATGTAGTGGTCATGTAAAGGAAGTTTTCAATAAGGATGTTGTATTTCAAGTTTAAAGTTTTTATGTAATGATCCTAAGCCCCAAAGACACTAAACCTCTCGATCTTCTTTGTTGTATCAAGTGAAGTTTTATGTAATAAAGCATGTTTAAGTTGTAATAAAAAGCAGGGTTGTCATAGTTGGTATCAGAGGATAGGTTTAGTTATTTTTGGGATTAGGAAACCCTAGTAAAGCCTTAGATACAAGACTAAGCATAATAAAAACATCCCTAAGTTTTGGTAAATACTAAGTAAGTGGTTTATCAAACAAATACATCCCTGTCTGGATACGAGCAGGTAGAGGCGGCTCTGGCACAGATGTATCCTAGGGGTAAAACCCGAAAACACCGCTTTGAGCTAGACTCGAACGGGAACTGGTGCACGACAACGGGCCTTGCTGCACTCTTGGTTACGACACTCCCGGGGGATATGTTTTGATAAATTCACAATCTTAGTATGAACCCTTATTAAGGGAAAAATGCCCCTAAGAATATATGTTAGAAGGAAGATCATGAAAAGCCTGGATTGAATCCTATAGACTCATGAGTTGAAGAGATTAAAGTTTATTTATAAGTCATCAACTTTTCTCTTTGGATTACCCTTTATGTGTTACCCCTAACTTTCCTTTTATTCCAGCCAATGGCCGGTAATAGGAGAACTCGGGCTAACAACCGTTGTGAAGATCAGTGTGAGGATTGTACTAATGAGATGCACAATCCGATGGGAGTGGGAATCGCGAACTTTGTCACGCTTCTCTCTCAGATAACTCAAGTTTTGAATAGAAACACTGGTCAAGAGGAACGTTCAACCCCCCCTAAGAAAGAACAAGTCGTTATTGAAAGCTTCATGAGACAAAGGCCTCCTACTTTTAGTGGATCATCTGATCCCACGATCGCTGAACAATGGATCAACTCCATTGAGAAGATATTGTCCATCCTCCAATGCTCTGAAAAAGAGAAGGTTCTCCTGGCGGCTTATCGTATGGAGGGTGAAGCTGATCAATGGTGGACATTGATCAAAAATACGAAGCCTGAGGAGGAGATCGAGGCTTTGTAATGGAAGGTATTCCGGAAGATGTTTTTCGATAAATATTTTCCACGCACCCTCCGTCTTAAGATGGAAAGGGACTTCCTTTCCCTCAAGCAGAAAGATGAGGAATCTGTGGGAGCGTACGAGGCAAACTTCACAAGGCTTTCACGATACGCTTCCGGCTTTGTCGTTACCCCCGAATACAAGGTTGACCGCTTATTTGGTGGGCTGAAGCCTAGCTTGCGGAAAGCATTAGCGATCCGTGACTTCGACAGCTATGAGGAAATTGTCCGATGTGCCCTAAAGGTTGAAATGGAGATCGTAGAATCACAGGGGTATCATGGGGACAAGAAGCGGAAGGTGGACTTCAATGCTGGTGGTCCGATGGATAAATCCAACGGCGCTAAGAAATTCCAGCACCCCACTTGCCAAAAGTGTGGAAAGAAGCACCCTGGAAATTGCCTTAGGGGGACAAGAAAATGCTTCAAGTGTGGAAGAGAAGGGAACCTAGCTATTAACAGTCAGCAAGAAGGACCCGCGGCTGCGACGGAGGGGAGGAACGCTCCGTTCGAACCTCAACGCGTTGTTCAATGCTTCAAATGCAAAGAACCGGGTCATTTTGCGAATCAGTGCCCTAATCCAAGGGTTATCGGAGGCAATCAACAACCTCCAAGACAGCAAGGAAGAGCTTTTGCCATCACTTCTTCCGAAGTGAACCCCGACAACGAAGTGGTGACAGGTACGCTAGTTATTCATTCAAGAATAGCGAACGTACTTTTTGATTCAGGTTCTACGCATTCTTTTATATCTCAAAAGTTTAGTAGAATAATCCCTGCACCACCACAAATCATGGGAGTAAAGATGTCGGTGAGTACGGCAAATGGGGAAATCATTGCATCCCATGAGTATAAGTCCTCCCCTGTTATAATCTGTGGATTGAATTTCCCGGCGAACCTCGTCATACTCCCTTTGGTGGAATTTGATGCAATTCTTGGCATGGATTGGCTTTCCTTATATAGAGCCAACATAAATTGTCGGGAGAGGGAAATCACACTCCATATGGAGAATCGACCCCCGATTCTTTACAAGTGTCAGGAGGAAGATGAATCTCCTTTAACTCCATCATCTCAAGCATGGATATTACTGCCTTATGAGCATGCATATCTGGCTCAGATGATTGAGTCCAAGGAAGAAACCACCCTTGAAGAAATGCCTATTGTGAGGGAATTCGCTGAAGTATTTCCCGAGGAACTTCCTGGTCTTCCTCCAAGAAGAGATGTTGAGTTCTCAATTGAACTTATACCTGGGGCGCTACCAATATCCAAGACTCCATATAGAATGGCTGTGGTTGAGCTTGAAGAACTGAAGAAACAACTACAGGAGAATCTGGATAAAGGGTTTATACGCCCAAGTGCATCACCATGGGGTGCACCAGTCCTCTTCGTCAAGAAGAAGGATGGGTCAATGCGGCTTTGCATCGATTATCGTGAACTTAACAAAATCACGATAAAGAACAAGTATCCTCTCCCAAGAATCGATGACTTGTTTGATCAGCTGCGTGGAGCACAATACTTCTCCAAGGTCGACTTGCGGTCGGGATATTATCAAGTAAGGGTGAAGAAGGAAGATATCCCCAAGACTGCTTTTCGTACAAGGTACGGGCACTATGAATTCATAGTAATGCCTTTTGGACTCACCAATGCTCCAGCAATATTAATGGACATGATGAATAGAGTCTTTAGAGATTACCTAGATAAATTTGTGGTAGTCTTTATAGATGATATTCTAATATACTCCAAAACCAAGGAGGACCATGAGGAGCATTTAAGAACTGTACTGGAGACTTTGCGCAAGGAGAAGCTCTATGACAAGTACAGCAAGTGTGAGTTCTGGTTGAAGGAGGTCTCATTCTTGGGCCATATCATCACAAGCAATGGGATATCTGTGGACCCCTCCAAAACAGATGCAATTGAGGGATGGCCGAGGCCAACATCGGTAACTGATATCCGTAGCTTCTTGGGGTTAGCTGGATATTATCGACGATTTGTGAGAAACTTCTCACGATTGTCCAACCCTCTTACCAAGCTAACTCGAAAGGGAGTAAAGTTTGCTTGGAGTGATGAATGCGAAGAAAGCTTCAAGGAGTTGAAAAGGAGGCTTATCACTGCACCTGTGCTCACTTTACCCACAAGTGGGGAGCTTTTGTGGTATTCAGTGATGCTTCGAAGAAGGGCTTAGGATGTGTGCTGATGCAGAATGATAAAGTGATATCCTATGCCTCAAGACAGTTGAAAATCCATGAGCGAAACTATCCAACGCATGATCTGGAGTTGGCGGCGGTGATCTTTGCCTTGAAAATCTGGCGGCATTATCTCTATGGAGAGAAATGTGAGATATATACTGACCACAAAAGTCTTAAATATATATTCACACAGAAAGAGCTTAATATGCGTCAGAGAAGATGGATAGAGCTCATCAAGGATTATGACTGTTCAATACATTACCACCCTGGGAAGGCGAACAAGGTGGCGGATGCCCTAAGTAGAAAGGATCCAGCAATTCTATCAATGATGAGAATTGAGAAGGATCCAATCTTCTTAGACTTGATGAAGATGGACGTGGGAATCATAAAGAAGGGAACATCATCAATCCTTTCACAAATGATTGCTCAACCATCTCTTTTGGAAAGGTTAAAGGATGCTCAAAAGGATGATGCGAGAATCCAAGAAAACGTGGAAGCTATCAATAAGGGAAAATCCTCAGAGTTTAATGTTAATGAAGAAGGAATTGTGCGGTTTGGGAAAAGACTATGTGTCCCATCAAGTTCGGAGCTGAAGAAGGAACTTTTGGATGATGCACATAGTTCAAATTTCTCTATTCACCCAGGAAGCACAAAGATGTATCGAGATCTCCGAGAAAACTTTTGGTGGGATAATATGAAGAAGGAGATCGCTGAATATACATCAAAGTGCCTGGTGTGTCAGCAAGTGAAGGCAGAGAGGCAGAAGTCTAAGGGGATGATGCAACCATTGCCCATACCAGAATGGAAATGGGAGAACATCACCATGGACTTCGTCACTGGACTTCCAAGGACATCCAAAAGCAACAATGCAATCTGGGTTATTGTGGATCGTCTTACAAAGACTGCACACTTCATTGCTATTCGAGAGGACTTCTCTTTGGATCAACTGGCACGAATATATATCAGGGAAGTGGTACGGTTGCATGGAGTACCACTATCTATTGTGTCTGACCGAGATCCAAGATTTACCTCTAAGTTTTGGAAGAGTCTTCAACATGCTCTGAATACTGAACTGAACTTCAGTACGGCCTATCATCCTCAAACTGATGGCCAATCCGAGCGGACTATCCAAACACTTGAGGATATGTTGAGAGCGTGCTCAATGGACTTTAAAGGAGGATGGGATCAACATCTTCCTCTAGTTGAGTTCTCTTATAATAATAGTTTCCACTCGAGCATCCAAATGGCACCATATGAAGCCCTGTATGGGAAAAGGTGTAGAACACTGGCATGTTGGGATGAGGTCGGTGAACGTAAGCTGCTTGGACCAGAAATGGTCGAAGAAATGGTGGAGAAGGTGAAAACCATTCAGCAGCATATCAAGGCAGCCCAAAGTCGACAGAAGAGTTATGCAGATAATCGTCGACGAGACCTTGAGTTTAAAGTCGGAGACATGGTGTTTTTACGCATATCTCCGTGGAAGAAGGTCATGAGGTTTGGAAAGAAAGGGAAGTTAAGTCCAAGGTACATCGGCCCCTTCGAGATTCTTGATCGTGTTGGGGCTGTGGCCTATCGACTAGCACTTCCACCTACTATGGCCAAGGTGCATGATGTCTTCCATGTATCCCTCTTAAGGAAGTACATACCAGACCCTTCACATGTACTCTCTTCTGAGGTGGTACAATTAGAAGACGATCTTTCTTATGAGGAGCAACCAGTGAAGATCTTAGATCGTAGAGAAAAAGTTCTACGAAATAAGACAATGCCCCTCGTCAAGGTGTTGTGGAGAAACCACAAGTTTGAAGAAGCAACTTGGGAGTCAGAGGATATGATGAAGCTAAGTTACCCACATTTGTTTTAGAGTGGGAAAAGGAAAATTTCGAGGGCGAAATTTCTTAAGGGGGGAATGTTGTAACGACCCAAATTTTCATTAATGGAAAATCCCTCTTGATCCAGTTAAATGATTCTTTATGTTTTTATAAGATGTCAACTTCTTTAAGTTTTACGTTAAGATTTTTGACCGTTACTTTTATAGCCGTTGAACAGTGATCATCTGGGTAGTTTAAATATAAGGCTTTAACGAACAAATTTTCTACTCAGACAAAGGAAGCGATGGCCTCATCCAGTAGAATTGCCCCTTACGAAGCCCATTTGTCGGAGCTCGGAAAGGAGGTGGCGTCTTTGGGCTTTGCCCTTGACCAATCCCAAGCTGAGCTTCATCAAGTCTAGCTCGAACGTGATCGTCTACGGGAAAAATGGAAGTTGATAGAGATCACCACTCGAGCGATGTTATCCGAGCAACCCCAAGAGTCTGTCACCATCGCACACCTTACCCTTAGGTCTTATGCGGCTATTTTAAGGGATTATGTAACAAATAAGTAGCACCATGTTCATGTACATTATTTTTTTTGTATATAATAATGAATATAATTTCTAGTCATTTTTGATGCATTATAATTAGTTTTTAAAGTACAAATGATGTTTTTAGTTATTATTTAATTAAGAATTATATTTTATTAAATTAAAGGATTTTTGAATTAAATAATATTTTAATAAAATATTATTATTAGTATTAAATTAATTTTTATTAAATATAAATGATCTTATAATTTTATGAATGCAATTAAAATTCTTATTAAGGTTTGAAATCCATTTCTGTCAAAACCCGTGAATTTTTTATAAATGTCGGTTTTTATTTTAAAAGTGAAAATTCACATATTTAGAAAATTATTTAGATAAAATAAATATTATTTTTGGAATCAGGACGTCGAAATTATCCAACGGTGAATTTTTCATAATTTTCTGAGACAGTCAAATTTTTGGGTAAAAATTAAATACCATTTAAATATATAATGTGTTTTATGACATCATAATGACCCAATAGTGATGTAATAAAATACCATAATCCTTATGTTCGGCCAATATGTGTTTTATCATTAAAATAATGAGGTTTTGGGTTTGTTTGAATCACTTTTCAAAGCATTAATGGAGCCCTCAAGACTTATTCAACACTTTGCCTTTTTAAATTAATTTCCATGGGAGTGTGACTCACCTCCACATAAGCAACCCTAATTTTTTAATATGTTCGGACCTTGGCCTTATAAAATATTATTTTCCTCTCTCATTTTCCAGAAACCATGGGCAAATACCATGGGATGGTTTGTGGTTTGGATTATTTTAATATAAGGGGTCCCAAACCTAAATAATAAAGAATTCTCTCACCTTTCCTATATAAACCCACCCAAGCTCCCACTTCCTCCTCACTCAAAGCCCTTGAAGTTCGTCCAACCTCTGCCCTACTCTCTCTAGAATCCTCTCAAGGTGCCCCAAGCTCCCAAGGAGCCTCTCACAAGCCTCTCTCTAGCCTTTGGAAGCACACTTCCAAGTAAGGGTTTTTCTTCCTTTCTCATTTTTGCCAATTTTCTTTAAGTTGTATTGCCCTTTTAATTTCATTTATGAATGTTGGGGTATGGTTTCGCACCTCTCCCATACTGCCCTCTTATTGTTTGAATGATGGGAGACCCATTTCTCTCTCATTAAATGCCTCCCATGTACACCCGTTACTATGCCGAAATTCCGAAAGGAACCTTTTTCTCCTCTTTTATATTCAAGCAATACTTTTGTATCATGAATCTAAATTCCTTTTCAATTGTTGGGACATGTATCTATAGGACCTTCTTACTGTCCATTACATGTAAATATGATGAGGAACCCCTTTCTCTCTCATCAGCCTTTTTTATGAATTCTTATGCCACGCCGTTACGCTGCCGAAATCACACCGATTTTCTAAGCCAGTATCATTGTGTAGTGAATACCATGCCCGTTTCTCCATCAAGGGTATTCACCTTTGTGCACATTTACTTATTGATTGTAAAGTTTCATGTATGAATTCCACATTCCTTTATCGTGGAATAAATGATTATGTTTTATGAATCCATGTTTTATGATCCATGTGGCACACTTATGCATGAAATGAAATGTTTAAGAAGGGTGCGCCCTGATAGCGCTCCAATGCATTGGGTAAAGTATAGTATCATGATACGTCATGTGCAATGAGTGTTGACTCATGCTAATTCAAGTGCAACGAGGGTTTACTCGTGCTTCAAGTGCAATGAGGGTTTACTCATGCTCCATGTGCAATGAGCCTTGGCTCATGCTAATTCAATGTTAAGTGTTGTTGCCACATTTCCATGTTATAATTATCATGCTTTATCATGCCTTTATGTTCATGTCTCTCTTATGCTCTATTGATATGCCTATTGCCTAACATGTATTGTACTCCTCATGTTATTCATTGTTTACTCCCTTACTGGGCTTTATAGCTCACCCTTTTCTTATGCATGTCCTCAGGTTATCCCATGCAATGCTAAGTACGAAGGAATGTAGTGGTCATGTAAAGGAAGTTTTCAATAAGGATGTTGTATTTCAAGTTTAAAGTTTTTATGTAATGATCCTAAGCCCCAAAGACACTAAACCTCTCGATCTTCTTTGTTGTATCAAGTGAAGTTTTATGTAATAAAGCATGTTTAAGTTGTAATAAAAAGCAGGGTTGTCATATTTAACTCTAGTATATATTCTTTAATTTATTATAATAAATAAAATTTATCTTATATTGTTGGAAATGAAATAAATTATTTATATAACATTAATAAATAACATTAGACCCCCATTATATTTCCTACACCATTTTAGTAATTTTGATCATTTTGACATCCAATTTCCAGCCTTCATATAATATAAACATTGAATTTTTTTATTTACTTTTATATTATATTTCAAAAACCAATTTATAACATTGTATTTTCTATAGAATTCATATTGTTGTGAATTTTTCTCAACAACTATTTTATTATTATCAAATAAACTAATTTTATATCTATCATTTCTATTAAAAAAATTAATTATATTGAGGAACCCATATAAATTTCTATAAATTTTAATCATATCATAGTTTAAGATAAATTGTTATATTATTTTAAATAAATATTATAAAATTAAATAAATATATAATTATAAACTTATAGTAGACCCTACAATCTAAAAATAACCAAATAAGTTCCAATTATTGACTATATGTGTAGTTTGTAATATTCATTACATTATGTGGTTTTCAAATAATTCAATTGAATTAATTTCCTTATCTATTTCTCATAGGAGACATTAATTTTTTCTATATATTTTATGGAATCCCTATATCCATGTCGTATAAAACTTTTGGCCCGTGATATTTAAAATAAGGATACACACATCTAATTATTCAATTGTATACTACTATATGAATACATACATATATATATATATATGAATATTGTCAAATTTTTACAGTAAGATATTTGTAAAGGGGTATTTAAAAATAATTTTATTTTTAATAAAAATCATAAAATTAATATAATATTACATGAATTTTATTCAATTGGGATTAAACATTTTAGTTATTATTTATATATAAATGTTTAATAGGGATTTATATTTATCAAAAGTCAGAATATTTCATTATATTAGTAGATTATTTATATAAATTCACATTGGACATTTATTAAATACAATATCCCTAAAATGATGACCCCATTTAATATGAATCATATATATTTGAATGATAAGAATTTTATTTTATATATTCATTGTCTCTAAATTACTGAATCCCTCATCACATACTATTTTTATTGACTATCAACCCAATAATTTTATATATCATTATTATACAGTAATTTAGAAAACCTTCTTAAATAATTACATCAAATAAATTATCCCAACATCATTTCGTTTGTTAAAAAATTTGGGTTTACCAGTTCAACATAAACTAAATTAAACAATGTAATGTGTTTACCATATATTTTGGGCTAATCACATCCTTTATGTCATACATAGGATATTCCATGGATCATTAAATTTTTTTACAATTAATAGGCAAAAAAGACATTTTCATGTGTTTTTATTTCATAGATTCTCGTAATTAATATATTTGATAGAATATTTAATGTCTCTCAATTTCTTCTCATATATTACTTATATGTATATATGATTATAAATATTTAATTATATATAAAATTCATTAAATATAATTAATATAATCACTTAATATTATTGTTAAAAAAATGTACAACTAAATATATTTACTACTCATAAAAATATAGAAAATATTGAACACAAATATCCAAATTTTTCTCATTAAAAATGTATATGAAACACTATCTTGTAAAGGTCGTTAATTACATGAATCAAAAATAAAAATGAAGGGCAATTATAGTCTTATAAGTATTTAACAAATAACTTCCTTGGCAGAACATAAGTCTTAGACAAATGTTTTCTAACCCAATAATAAACTATATTTATAACAATACCAAGAAGGGTATCAATTGAAATAAGAGATTAACAACTAATATTTATAAATCGTAATTAAACATCATTATTTAATTTCCAAAATAATAAAATCATAATCATTGTTGAAGTAAACTAAAAATTATTTATTACCAACCATCTTACTATTTATGTGAACAGTTTATAATTTTTGAGAAACATTCTAAAAAAATTCATTAATATTATTATTTAAATTATATTTTTTATATATTATTTTTAATATTAATAAATAACTCTTTCTGAAATGGATAATTAAAATAATTAATCATGAGATATAAATTTATGAAAATTTCATAAATTAAGTAATTATACAGATTTTATGACCTAAAAATATTTCTATTTATATTTACTAATATATAAATAAAATTCATATTTATATATAAATATAAACTCTTGGTGTTTAAACATATTTAAGGAAAATATATAATATAATTCCAATTAAATAAAATATTCAAAAAAATTTAAATTCTGAGGTGTACATATTCATTTTCCAATACGTATATGAATATTTTTACGGTTTACCTGATATTATGAGGTTCGATGTGGGCATTTTGAAATAGTATTTATTTTTATAGAATTCATGGTTATGGTTTGTGGTAATACTAACCATTCATGTAAAAATTGTATCATTCCATTTTTTATTCTGATAAAAATTCACAATCAAATGCATATTGAATCTAGTAATAAATCCAAAATGTATGTCAACATTAAAATTTTAATGTAATATTTTCTAGAAATTGGTTTTATTTAATATGAATATCATATTTTTATCATACCATTTGGAACTTTCATGGTCATCGACCACCTCAGTCTCCCGGATTCTCTTTTTCCGTCTTTTTCATTTCTATAAAAATTTTGTTAAATCATGAAGGAATACCAATTAATTCGATGTTTTAAAATCTCCATTTCCATGACATATTCACAAGGTACCCACTTTTGGTCATGGTGACATGGGTATCTATCTAATGTAAAATTAATTTTAATTATTTCATTGAATGTGATTCTAGTAATCATCTGTGGAACTTTTAAAATTTCAAGTGTTGTAAAAAATCATTTGATAATGCAATCATCATTCCCTATTTGGTGTCATAATAAAATTAAAATTTTAGTAAATCTATGACGTCATGAATTATTTAAATTATTCGTACACATTACTAAGGAACATAATATCTGTATTTAATGGTATTGTAATTATTTCATTATAATATTTTCATGGTATTCTATTGATATTGAGAATGATTTATCAAAATAATGTAAAATTATTTATAGTAAAAAAAATAACACAATGTGTTTGATAAAATATTAGGCATGTTTTTATAATGAAACAATTAAATTTGTTTGTAGGGAATCATAAATTAAAAATTATAAATAATTAATGAAAAGACGAACTAAATTATTCTAAATGATAAAGTGGTTAATAAAAAATTTATCATTTCAATGCTACATTAATAACCCTTCGATTTTTCATCCATATTTTTTATGATATAATTAAATAAATATATATATCTATAGGAAACTTATGTAATGATATGTGATGGAAGATTATGAATGGTCAATTTCCTTTATGAATTATTAGGTGGTTTTGGAATTTACATTATATATTATATGTCAATTATTATTAGATGTTTTTTATTTTTAGTTCCCCTTACTTAGAAAAACTGGTATATTTTATCTTCTCATGGCCTAATGGTTTCACATAGGTATTTTATTTTTAATACAGATATCTTCATTTATGTTATGACAATATTAAAATACCTTCTAAGAGTTTCAAAATTTTCAAATATTTACATAGATCACTATCATGCTCATAGTTTGATCCAACTATTACATGCTTCCTTAAAATAGTTGAGGATTGTAGTAAATGTCAGATAATCCCTTGTCACAATTGAATTATGCTATCATGGTCACACAATTCTGTCTCAGCATTAAATTTTCCCTCATTTTAGTATAATTCTTTCTTAAATTCATAGTTTCGTTAATAGTCACATAATCCATGATCATGGTCATAGTTTAGTATAAGGGATAAAAAATTCCTTTACATGGTTGATGTTTGGTCTCATAGTCAAAAAATCCCTTATATTGGTTGCAGTTTGTCTGTACAGTCCCACAATTCCTTCCCACAGCCATACAATTCCTCCGCATGGTTACTGTTTGTCCACGTAGATGATTATTCTCATCCCATGATTGTTGATTTATCACACAAATATATTTGAACATATATGTCACAATATTTCCTCTCATAGACAAATTATACTCAATTACATGCTATATATGGTTGATCTAATATATTATATTATCTCCATTTTTTTTAAAAACTCCATATTTTCTATAATGATGTATTTTTTCAGTATTAAATGATTAATTAAAGTCATCAATGATTTTTTATCAATACTTTGGGATTTAATATATAAATTTAATTTCTAAATCACTGTGTTCTTAAAAATTACTTTTCATGATGTTTTAATTGAAACCAATTTAAATCACTATTAAATTGGAAATTTAACCATGTTAATCGTAAAAAATAATAATCTTTGGATTCCTAAATAAATGTGACCATTCATATAGATATATTTTCATGGGTTCAGTGAAATTAAATAAACCATAATATTATTCATGATTCTTGATAATTCTCTTCATGAACTCATATCCTTCATATTTCTGATATCCTGATGGAAACATAATCTCTGTTTCCCCATTTTTCAATGAAGCGTGTTTTAGAACATATTTTCATGGTCAGTGATCCTTGTTCTCTTTTCCCATATTCATATTTTTTATTATGATTCATTTATTCTCTAGTGGTGGTGTAATAAATTAAAAAATGATATAATAAAAAATATTAAATTGAACATATGGAATTTGTACACCACATGTTTTTAGCAAATATCATGTTATTCAAAAGTGATGATTATTAAATGTGATTATAGACTTTATTGTGTCCACTTTTTGGATACTATGAATTTGATAGCCCTATTAGGGATTGATTACCAATATCAATTTTCATTATTCCACCAATCTATAAAGGCATAATATGTATATTTTTCTGTTTAATTTTTCCCAATATAAATTTGGAGTAATGTGAAAACATTATTATATTATAATATTATTCAATGGGGGATCATCGAATAAATTATATTTAATATTGAATTTTCCATTTTGTGAAGATTGTATTTTTATTTTTTCCTTTTGGTATTGGCCATTTGGGATTTTATAATGATACTACGTGACCGGTATAGATATGGAAGGTTTTATAGGTTGGGGATGTGTGGTGGTAGATTTATTTTATTATTATTGTATGTTTTTATTTTATGGTTCCTCGATGAGGTTTCCTTATAGTAATGAAATATGAACTATTAATGAAGAACCTCCAATTATAGGGTATCAATTAAATCCATATTGGATAAAAATTTATGTTTCATAAATGAATAATGAATTGAAATATAATGTACATGGTGCAATTAAAGGGGAATTAAAAATGGGTATGGACAAAATCTATTGTATGTAAATATGTAATTAACTAGAAAACTAAAATATAGTTAATATTTGATTGACTAAAATTATTTCATTGGTTGTTAGTGGTTTTCCCATGAATGAGCTACATCAGGTTGGTGAAATTATATGGACACATTATTATGGGGTCGATGTTAAGGTGAAGTTGATGAAGTTTTAAAGTTAAAATTTAGTTAGGACAGAATAGCTATAGTGATAACACACGAGGGGAGTGATTTGTGTTATTTTAAGAGTATCACAATTCTGTCTATTCACATAAATTGTAGTAATAGTTTGCAATGTTTCTTGTATGAGAATATATATATGTAGTAGATAATGAACAGAGAAAAATGCATAACAATTTATAGTGGTTCGGGGAATGAAGGTCCCACAGTCCACTTCAAAAATCACCCCATCTGCGGGCTTGATGAATTTCAGTAGTAAGGTCCTCGTATTGTAAGACAGATCCACAATAGAGTGTATGTAGTTTTTACCCTTACAAACAAAGGCTTACAAAGCCGAGCCTTCTGTTTTTTTATCGGGAACCAATAAAACCAAAGCATAGTGTGAGATGTTGGCGCTCCACCATGATTGAATACGAGCAGTCAAAACTCAAGATAGATAAAATTAAGTTCAGTTACAAACAGATGTGGCTCATAGTTGCAGTTGCACACAACTAATAAAAGATGAAAATTATCTTCATATGAATAATAATCATGAAAAATATAAATCAAGTAATCAAGTTTCACAAGAAATATTTGATTTTAAGAACAAAAAAAGAATAGAGCATCTTGAATCCTGATTTGAACATGTTTATCACCCAAATGTAGTCCTTGTATCTGAGATGATTGGTCATTGTAGTAGTGAATTGATATTGTGACATCCTGGTTAAAGGAAGAATATGAAATTTTCATATTTATTAGTATTTGTGAATTATATATTAATTTTACTATAAATGGGTTGTTATGTTAGATAGCATACCTGATACACAAAAATGGGTTTCTTTGAAATCTTACGTTGCATACTAATAATATATTATTATTATTTTAAATGGTAGTTTACTCCTAGCCGTTGTATTGGAAGGAATGAACATAACTAACTACAATATGATTATACATGTTTGTTAAATGTATTTACATTTATCCAATAAAAGTTAGAGGCTTAAAATGTGAATGAATCTAATTTTAAGCATAATTTACATTAAAAGGTCGATTTACCACCCTTTAATGGAGAACCCTATTTAATTCTAGTATAGTTTACTTTAATAAATTCTATTTTACCAAATAAAATCTTTCTTTATAATGGGTAAATAAAAATTTACTTTGTGTAAATTTTTCAAATTTTTCCGATAATGTTCATTTTTTAATGAATAGTGAAAATATTGTATTTTAATTCAAAACTACGTTTTAATCTAATTTATTTATATGGTTAGATTATATTTTTAATTGGTTTTAAGGGGTAATTAGAATATAGTTTTACAATTTAATCCAATTTTGGTCATTGGAATTAATTTCACTTTGAAATTGGACATAAACATGTATCAATCTTCTGATAGATATTGTTTCTAAAAAACACGTTATTTGTTTTGATAATGGGAGTTAATTTTAAAATTGATTAAAGTCACTTAAATGTTTTAAATTTGTAAAAATTGAAATAATTTTTGAATTCAGGATATCAAATATATCTTAGGCTGAATTTTTGGTATTTTTCAGAAAAACTTCAATTTTTAATGAATATTGAAACCACTTAGTGGTAGTTAAAAAAATGACTTTTTCATTTAAATGAAAATTTACCACTTATGTGAATTTAATTTCAAAAATCTGACATACATGGTTGTTATCAATAAATTAAAATCTGGTTCAGTAAGATGAATATAATTTTTGGCGAATAGTAACTTTTGACTTTTATTTACCACGGTTAAAGGTAAATATGGTAATTCAAGGTAAAAAAAAACATTATAATAATTTAAAATTACCTTAACACTTGTCCTAAACTTAATATATGAGTATTTCCCGACACTGGCCATCCTTGAGACTATTTTATGACCCCATGGAGTCACTTATGAAGGTTAATGACACTTTAGATTAATTAATTTAATGTGAAAAGAAAATTGACATTAACAAAAATCTTTTTGTAATTAATTTTTATATCGTATAATATAAGTCCTAATTTCTACTATAAATATTAGTTGGAAAGATAAAAATATTTTGTACATTAAATTAGTTTTTATATAATTTTTATACATTGAATAAATTAAATTATTTATCACACAATAATAATGCAGTATTTACCTCATTAATAAATAATTTTAATAAATATGATTATAATGATTAAATTAATATCCAAAACATGTCCAATAATGATTGGATTATTTTATATCGAATATTAGTCATCTTATCTTATACATTAATGATTTTTGGGAAATTAGAAACCGAATATCATTATATAATAAAATAATGTTTTGACACTTTCCTAAAGAGCCCCTCCTCTCCCTTGTAAAATAAGACAATTTATATCCAATTACTCACACCTATAAAGCCATTTTTCTCTTCCAAACTCTGTCTAATTAAGCTCCATACATCCCTCTCCTCATCATATAAGCCTTACCTTTGGCATACGGAACTTCAAGAAGTCCTTTTGTTTCATACCAAAGGATGTTACCCAAATTAAAGGTAACTGTTTCTCTTAAATTGTTTTCTTTTATTTTACTTCTCCAACCCCTAATCTCTTTTTATTCCATTATTTTGTAACAACTCATGTATCCTCAATATACTAGGATTTTCTTATAATATGGATTCGAACTACACTTACACACACCTCCATCTAATTGATGAAAAATATAATGTTTCTGTGGATGGAAAACTAACGCCTCACGAAACGATGATTGTTAAAATATCTCCAACCACCTCACATGGTGGACATTATGATGGAACTATATTTATATATGATATATATTATGTTTATGTTTTCTTTATGCTTATTTATTTTCTATTTATAGCAGACCTTTATGGTTTCCATAGTGGGTAAATACGAAAATCTCATTTGAGGAAGCACACACTACCGCCCCCTCAAAGTGATGTGACTTGTTAATACCTTATATGGTATGTATAAAGGATAGAGTTAATGATATTATATATGATATTATATTGGAATTATAATATACCTATGTATCATTATGTTTTAATTCCATTAAAATTATAAATTGAAATGAATGTAGCATTCATGCGTATGTACGTCTTACGGTCTCCTTGAACGGTGCATTTAATTTCTTACCTCTAAATGTTATGTACTGTTATATATATATATATATATATATTGGATATATATGATATATATTATATCTAAATAATTAATATCATTCTGAATATAATGATCCATTGACCACATCAACAACATGTAATTATAATAAGTCCATTTTTGACTCAAGTACCAAATATCGACAAAACAAGCAATATTAACTTAAATGATTACATAATGTTTATACCATTGAAATAAGTGATATAAAAGGAATAATAAACATTAAAAAGAGTCTTAAATAATTAGAGATTAACTGTAGTTTATTATTCAGATGATTAAAGAATGATCGAGTCAAGTCGGACCCGAGGTAAGGGATTTTCTTATCTCACTTTTAATTCCCTGAGATTTCCATTGTTCGCCACATATTAATTGCATGTGGTTTATTGTGTACTGACATTTGATATATATATAATCATGATTCTCATTATAATCATGGTATTCTATGATTCATTTGCTGGATATTAAATTTTTTTCATATGACTCAGTTGAATACAATGTGGTAAAGTGTATCATCTCAATTTTTATTCCAGTGAGATTCATGCTATATTTGCCACTATTTTCATTTGTATGGTTTATTTACTACCCTTGATTTTAAAATTTGTGTAATATAATTTCATTTATGTGTATTTACATATTCATTTTATGATCCTTCTTTCATGTGGCGTATGTTTTGTAAGTTACCAAATCAGCAAGGGAACCTTTCACCCTCTTCTTTTAAAAAGACTTCTTTTTGTTATGTCTTTTAATCTACATCTTATTATATTGGGATATTATCTCTTATATCCTTATTGATGTAAACTTTATGTACAAGTGATGAGATACCATTTTTATCTCATCAACTAATTTTCTGAATTTTAAGGAGACGTTGTTAGGCCATCGAATTTTTTTACAAGGGTTACTTCTTAACCCAATTTCAATACTTTTTGTTCGACGTGTACTTCTTGAATATGTCATCCTATTAATATGTTTGAATGACCTATTATTGTTTTACACACAATATCCAATTATATTTGGTGTATTTATATTTTTCACACATAATTATGTGATTGATTTATCCTTAATTTAAGGGTACCATCTTTATAAGGTATTTCATCTCAATTTACATTTCCCCTGAGACTTCATTATTGTAATGCACCAATTCACTCTTAAATGGTGTATATACTGTCCTTTGACATATTATATCATTAATCCCTTTATTCTAACGATATTATAAAGTTTGGATTAAATTTTATTCCTTATATATTTGTAATCAAGCGTCTCTCTTTTTGTTAAAAAACACTTTAACCAAAATATCGTTTTAATTGTTTTAATGATTTATTCTTCTAAATATTTCTCATTAATTTCCATGTTTTCAAAATGGGTATTAGGATTTATTTATATGGAAATTAATTTTTTCAAATTATAATTTTTTAAATGCTTCAAAGTGGCATGGGACACATCGATTCAAAAATCACTTTTTAAATGATTTTGAAAATGATTTGATAAAGCATTGTTTATTTCCATATCTTGATTTGATATATTAGAATGTGGAAATGTTATCTATCCTTTATAAATGAGTTATTTGTTATGATTATGTTATGGTTATTGGTCATTGTTTACATATATAGGTGGTTCCGTGATAAACCTAGGGCGGGTGAGCCCGTGATAGCTCTCTAGCGCATTGGGTTACATGACGGAGGTGAATGTGATGTTTCTCCTAAGAGATTTAGGGAATATACGTTGATGGGTATTCAAAGTGTAAATACCTATGTATATGTGATAGCTAAAATGTAATTTTGATATGGATTCCATAAGTAACCTTTAGGATTTATGATTGGTGTGTGTTATTCATAAATCATATGATTTCGTAAGGTATGGTATGATTGAAAAGTATGGTTTCATTGATTTGTATTTATTGATGGGCTAATGTTTTCCTTTCTTATTTTATTACCCTTACTGATCTTTTTATGTTCATATGAAGTTTTTGAAATTTTTTCCACAGGACTTAAAGATGAATAGGGTCAATGATGGGATCATGTAAAAGTAATGCTATCTAAAATATGGAACTCGACATGTTTATTTTTATGAGTTTTTATTTTATGAATAAAATGGATAATGAGTAGTAGTGTCTACTTATAATATTCAAGTTGTTATGTAATATTTATGTCCTAATTATCTAAAACTCTAAACCTAAAAAGATCCTTAATGTGAATTATTCATTTAATTCAATATTATGTAAGTTTTAAGGTTGGGTCCTTATAGTTTGTATCAGACATCGGTTTAGACAACTTTATGGATTATGAATTATTGTTAGACATATGGTTTGTTCCCTATATAATATTTCAGTTAAATCCTAGTTTTATAACATTTTTAGATCAAGTAAATTCACTTACAAATGGAAGGAGGAGGATCACAAAAGACATTCCTATCTCTTCCTAATGAGATGGTTGCAATAATTATTTCAAAGTAATGTTCGAATGATTGTGAAAATTTTTCTAGCATACAACTCACTTGCAAGCAGCTGTTTGAGATATCAAACACCAACACTATAAATCGTTATCATCATGGATAAGGGTTGTATTTAGAAAAATCCTATTTTCATAATATTATAATATTTTTAGGAAATGTAAATATTTTCATGGCATTTTCATATATTTTACCTTATCACAATATTTTAAAGAATATTATGATTCTGAAAAAGGTGCTGAAGAAGGAGACCCTTGCACAACCTATTTATATTTTCTTTTAAAATATAGTCTCTCAGCACAAAACTATGGTTTTTTAAAAGGAAAATTAATTGAAAGATTCAACTCAAATTTAGTCAGACTATTTTATAGAAGTCATTTTTTATCAGGTGTTTTGTAATTATATGTCAAACATGATTATATTAAAAAACTATTTTTCTATGAACAACCATATGACCCATGAGGTACAAGGTGTAATTGGGTTGTGGAAGCAAATTATTTTGAAGGATCTCTAAATCATTGTTTCGATTTATGGACCTTATTCTTACTTGAACAAGATGATGATGAAACCAAATAGACACCATGATCAAGGAATGATGTTTTTCATTTTGGAGATTGTTTTATTTTATCATATGGTGGTGATTTAAGACTTCAAGATATAAGATGATGAGATCATAATGAATTTGGATGAAAATTATAGGTATAAGGAAACCATTTAGGTTAAAACATTTTATGGTTATTTTTGAGTTTTATAAAAAATACAACCTCTAGAATGGGTGACAACTTGTCGCATCCGGCAAGACAACAAGAATCGAACCCACAACCGAAGGTCGACAAGGGTGACAAGGGTGCGTCACCTACCAATAACGTACTTGAAGTCCCTGGTTAGTATGACATATAATTTTAGTAAAATGATTTTATATATTTAGAATAATTTTATTTTTGGAAATTATGTTTTATCAAATGGATACACTTTGTATATAAAAATATTTTGGGATTTAGTGATAATGGTTGTTGTGGAAGACGTTCTCTCTTTTGAGGAAATATTATATGACTAAGGAAGATAGAATACAATGGGATTTCAATTCTGGAATATTGTTTGAAATTTTAGTTTGGAAGAATCTATATTTTTATTATCTACACATGATGATTTGATTTATTTATTAAAATGATTAACCTATCATGGAGAATATGTTATTAGGTAAATTAAAATTCAATATGAGACATTATGAGTAACTGGGGTTACTTGGAGATAAAGGTTAATATGTATCTTTTATGTCTATGTAATTAAATAATTATGAGATTTGGGTTACAATAAATGTTTGGATTACTTTTGATGAATTTTGGGGACAATTGTTTATTGACTGGTATTTGTTGAACTTTGGGTTTTCTTAGACAAATTTTGGAGATTAAGAGTAGTTTTTCATTTTTTTAAAAATTATTCTTTTTGGTATTATCTGATCTCTCACAAACCATTCTGGTTTAGGTTAAGGTCTAAAGACATGGGAAATATATAGTTCATCTTTTGTGGATTATGTGATTCTCTCGATTTTGATTATAGCACTCTTAATGTGAAAAAAATTCATCCTAAATGCTCATATTTTAGAGTAACTATGAGTTTTTGTTAGAAATCTAGTAAGATATGAAAGTCTACATGACAAGTAAGTATGTTTCCTTATGTTTTATTTAAGCTCATAAATAAATTACTCAATGAAAATTAACTTAAAACAAAAGCATTGTCTGTTAGATTTTTCTACTGGGGAATCAAATACTGTTTAACCTATCACATGCTTGTGATTCTATGATGGTTAACATTCTCCTAAAAATGTTTTCTATCACTCTCCATCAGAACTTGACCCTTTGTTTTCACTTCTATACCCATGTTTTCCGAGATGGAATCTTAGTATGGGTTATCTCGGGTAACCTTTGTACTTCTCTTCCTTTATTTTAAAGTGATAGTTTTATTGACGATTTTTTTTCGACGTGGGTCTTTCAATGAAGTTCCAAAGACCAATTTTTAAATTGCGACGACCCAATTCCCAAAAGGAGGGAAGGATGTAGCATCCCGAATATATGAAAAATATGGAATATTCATATTTATTAATATTAGTGAATTAAATATTAATTTTATTTAAATGGGTTGCTATGTTCGATAGCATACCTGGTACACAACAATAGGTTTCATTGAAATCATACATTGTACACTAATAATATAATATTATTATTTTAAATGGTAGTTAACTCCTAGCCATTTTATTGGCGGGAATGAACAAAACTAACTACAATATGATTATACACGTTTGTTAAATGTATTTACATTCATCGAATAAAAGTTAGAGGCTTAAAATGTGAATGAATCTAATTTTAAGCATAATTTACATTAAAAGGTTGATTTATCACCTTCTAATGGAAAACCCTCTTTAAATCATGACCGGTCAACAGTGATCAGGTTATTATCTCTTCCATTTACGGAGAAATCCTCCAACCTAACATGGTGGAAAGAAACAAGCGGGCACACCCACCTGTCCGTTTTAATTTCGCTGTCCAACAGACTCATCTAGAAGAAACACGCTAATCCTGCCTAGAAATTATGATGGAGTACTGTATACAGGAACATACACCTATTTATAAATCATCATCTAGTCAGCAGACTCATTTGACTACATACAATGAATCATGCCATCCCAATGTGTTGACAACTGGTAAACAGGCACATACACCTGCTTACACTCATCAATCCTGCCAGCAGCCTCATCTGTTAGTATTGAAGGAATTTCTTCAACCACATTTGGTGGAGTGAAATCAGCAGGTACATACACCTGCTAGTATTGATCAAGACTACCAACAGTATTGTTTGGTAGCATCCGGAGAAGTCAATTGGAAATCCCCAATGACAAACAGAAGGAAGACTCAACTCTCTACCACCATAAATGAGTACTGACAGAATTCACTGATATGAAAAGGATGATAGGAGTAGGAATACATAACTACTCAAAGAACAAAATGGATGTATATCATCATTATGGTAGCTGAAGTCACCCAGCATATTTTGTCAGTAGTGAAAGTGTAGAAGCAAATCCCTACTCATATTCTAGATGCCTGCAAGGATATAATAAGAGCTTCAGTAGCATCTCATGGAAATAAATGCAAATATATCACTACCAGTGGAGTGACACATCAACATGTCACTCTAGAGCAGATACCAACCTATGTTCCAATACAAGAGGGTTGTGGGGCATACTCCTCATGTCATACGGACAACCAAGTCAGGCACATACACCTGATTTGTGTGAAGATAATCTGCCTAACCTGACTATTTTTCATGAGAAGGCACATACACCTGCCCATAATAACCACTTTCATAAAAAAGTGGTTCCCAAAGTGAGTAAGAAGGAATCTACGAAAAAGAATCTTCCATCACAGTCAAGAAATCAAGTTTCTATCTATAATAAGGCTTTGCTCGATGCTGGAGTTCATGAAGCCCTCAAAAAATTATCTGTTGGAATTAATGATTTTACTCTATCATTTCCCAATAGTGGGAATATTAATTCAAAAAGTCTTCATTAGAAACTTCCTCATGAAGGATTTCTTCATGGATGTTCGGTCGATTTCAAAGTTTCATCTTCAGATGAGAGCCACAAGAACCCTCTGTGTGGCTAGAAGACCAAGCAGAAAAAATTTTCATCTTTTGTTGTAACCCACAATGGTGGTCCTTCCCATGATAATGAATTTAGCTGTGAATGTCCTCTCCGCAGTAGTGATTCACATTTCCTGGAAAATGCTCCAATGGAGAATGTAGTGATGAGAAAGCCCTCTAATCTTGAGTAAGTTGTAAATAAAAAGACAGTAATGTCTGATTCTTTACCGCTAGAAGGTGAAATAATTTCTCAATCAATAGATAGCATGGGGTGTAAGTCATTCTACGAACCAACCCTGGGTCATTTATCTTCAAGCTTGATAAGTGAATTCTCTACCAATTTTTTTAATGTGATGAAGCAATAAAGAAGAACCAGCTCTAGTCTAGTCATGTAGAAGAATCCTCGTCGAATGATAAAGTGGAAGTACTGAATATGAGAAAAAAAACTGGCGAATGGTGAAGTGCCAGTTATGTTTTGGCCTTTGGCTGACTCTCTGTGTGACATTCCAGAAGTGTTGATGGAAGATTGTATTCAAGATATTCGTCTCAACATGTTGAAAACACATTGTCAATTGAAAAAGAAAATATTATCTTATGGTGAATATTAAAATCATGTCATGATAATAGAAGGGTTACAATGCCAAATTGACTTGGCATCTCTCTCAGTTTCTCAATATTTGAAGGCTGAAAAGTAGCAGAGAGCCCTTTAGCGTTCATGCCTTGGCGCATTAAGAATATTGCGCCAGTTAATTGCCAATTCCCAATCTGGTATTCATATCAGGGGATAGGGTGTTCATGGAGCACTACATTTCACTGTACTCTCTAGTCAGCAAATCCTGCTGAATATGGTCTCATGAAATGTTATTTCCACTGGTCAGCCACAATAAATTGGCTTTGTTTGTAATCAAAGGCTTTCTTAGGAACATGCCTCAAATAGTTATTCCAAAATTCAGGCATATAGAGAACAATTTTTCAAACTACACTTGCATAAGAGAAATGAGAATATTGAACATGCTTCTCTTTTAGAGAAAGACCATCATCAGGTGACAGAAGTGTCAGAAATGATATAGCGTTCATTTGAGCCGGGTGATAAAAGTGGATGCAGGTTGATGCATCCAGCCAATTTCAGGACTATAGTCAGCAAGATCAAGACAGATTTTAAGAAAGTCTCAGATGTAGAAGCTCAAGAACCACCCCAGCTTTCCAGACTGGGATCTCTTGTAACCCAACCCTTAGAATCAATAAATAGGGTTCGAGGAGTTGAGAAGAAACAACACGAATAGCCCCAGTCCACATGACTGGGGACTTTTTAAAATCCTCACACTCTTCCTCAGAGAAATTCAGTATTCTCTCAATTAGGGAAGAAGACACAAGAGAAGTGAAGAGCCGAATTATCAGGGGATTCCCTCCAAATTACGGTTTGTCAGGATGTTCCTGAGGGATCTAATCAACAAAAGGCAATGTCTCATCAAATACATGGAATAAGACAGTATTGCCCAAATTCCTGTAGATGGGATGCAATGCATTATGCGTCAATTAATGTCATAAATTCCATTGTTGGTGATCCTCCAGAACATGAGGCTCACTAGGAGGGATCAGATGAAGAGATTCCTACTCAAGAAGATGTATGCACAGAAACAAATAAAGATGGTGTGCGTACACGAAATCAAAGGCTTACCTAGAATCTAGGAGTTCCTTCAAATAACCAACATCCCCCTCTCTGAAAGGTGTCTGTCAAGGGTAAAGGAAAGAATCAGGTTACATACCCTTCCTTTTTATAAGGCCAATCGCTCTCATTAGAGAAAATATTCATTCAAAAAAAGGAGGAAATATTGGAATTGAGGAGGTTGAATGCAGAACTACATGAAGGTAGTCTTCCTCCTAAGTGAGCTAGAGTCAATCTGCCAAGGTAATTTTTTGCGGCGAATATGGTGGATCATGAATATCCTCCCCTATAAGTACACCCTCACAGGTCTAATCCTATGATTCAAATGGAACAACAATCGGTGGTGCTACCATCTGTTGTAGTACCAGCCACCACATATGTCCAAGATGAAGTTATTGCACCAGCTCAGGTCCAAGCTAAACCGGATGTTTCTCAAAAGTTAATAACTACTATTGAGTCATTAACAGCTCCATTGGAAGCTATGGAGGGAAAATGTGCTAAATTAAAACAAAAAAAAGATATTACCCAGAATGGGTTGATGAAATTCCTCCCCCATCAAATTTTGCAGTACCACATTCCCAATCGTTAATGGTTCAGGAGACCCAGAGAAACACTTAACACATTTTGTTTCTATTTGTCATTCTATGATGGGAACCCCTCAGCAACAGAAAGAAGTTATGCTCAGGTGTTTGGTACAGTCATTACAAGGGTCTGCCTTTGTTTGGTATACAAGCTTGCAATCCCGGTCAATTACCGAATGGGAGGATTTTCAAAAAATATTCCTTCTACAATTCTGCTCAACATTACCAAAGACAGCAGTTTTTTATCTTACAAATTGTAATGAAAGGGTTAATGAAAGGGTTTCATATTTCATTGCTTGCTGGAGGGATTAACATATTCCCTAAGCATAGCACTCCCTCAATAGGAATTTTTGCCAATCTGTGTGGAAAATTTGGGTGATGAGTTGCGCACACCGTTGATCCCTGTGAAATACACAGGAGGGTTTCAAGACCTTACATTGATCGCTCAGTAGATCGAAGACTCTCTTACAAAGACTAAGGATAAAACTCATGTAGTTCCATTAGCTCCAGAAAATAGAATGGGTAGAGCAGAGACTGCTACAGTTATGCTTAACCAAGCACCTGTACCTGCTTCTACTTCAAAACCTTCATATTTCCGAAAGGCTCCACCTCCTGAACATCAACAACAAAGGTTTTTTCATCAAGATGATCAAATAGATCAAATATGGAAACAATTTGAGGATCTGAATAGAAAAGTTTATTATTTACGAAATGAACAAATCCTGGTTACTTCATTTCGGATCTGGAAAATAATTTGGTTCAATTGCCAAGGCCCAAAAGGCCGAACAAGGAAGGAGATGACCATTGTCCCAACTATTTCCCATTTCAGCAGATCTTGTGGCATCCCATTCAGGAGTGTTTTGTTTTCAAGGACCTCCTGAAAAAAATGGTCGACTCAGGACAATTCAAATTAAAAGTTTCTTCATGTCTGGTAGCATGGGTTACTGCTACAGATCCAGATGAAGAAGGTATGTGGCAAGAAGTGAAAAGAAAAATGCATAGAAATACGATGATTAGATTGTCAAAAAAGTGATCAACCTAACTCATTTCATTTTTCGAATGCAATTGAAGAAACCAATTGTGTATTTTGCTATGAATGCCATAGCAAAGCCCCCTTCATCAAAGGGTAAATCCTCAAAGAAACTACATAATTCAAAGAAAGAAGAGCAATCAGAAAAAAGATGAGATAGTGTCGAATCCCATGTTGTCATTGAATCTGGATGACTTTATTCCATCTACTTCAAAACCACGGGCACCGTCCCACCATACGACACAGCCTAAACTGGCTAATCAGGCAGAGTCATAATCGGACGAATAGTTGATCAATGGTTCTGTTAGCATGATTCACATTACAAGTCCTTATGCCAGTCACAGTTTCGATCTCGATGAGCCTGAGTTCCATGTATCAAACAGAGGAATTAGAGGGTGTTCCAGAGGTCTGGGATACAGAGGAAGAAGTGGATATCCCAGAAGCCACTATTCCAATTCGACCCATGCTAGAACTATGTATGCAGCAGAAACTAGTGGTAGAGCCTTTCAGTGAGTTCAACAATAAAAAGAAAGTTCTTCCACACATGGAAGATTTAGTCTTGGCACAGCTATTTTGGACGATCGGTTGGAGGATAAACCTTCTTCCTCTCAGCAGGTATGTAGACCTATTTGGTCTCATATTCCAAATCTAGGAGTATTTCTAACTCTTACCCCGATACAAGATGCATCCACTTCTAAAACACCGACTTCTAAGGCACCTGAAAAACAACATGTCCCTATTGTTAAACGCAGACCATTGGATTAAAAATATAATTTCATGAAGCATTTGGCCCATGTACCATCCACGTTATCAATTCTGGATGCCTTGAATTTATCAAAGGATCCTCGTGACTCACTCATCGAGGCTTTTTCAAGTCTTCAAGAGTTTGAAACTAAAATTTCTGTAGCTTAAGTATACCATTTAGAGAATACTCTTGCCAAATTCCTTGCAGTGATATCTTTCACAGATAAATATGATGATGATCTTGTGCATGGACATATTAGACCTTTGTATTTATCAAGAAAATTCAATGATTTAGACATCCTAAAAGGTTTTATTGATAATGGTTCAAGAGTCATCCTCATCCCCATTCATACACTTCATCGATTGGGCCTCACCGAATATGATTTATTTACTTCTACTTTGATATTGCAAGGATATGAAAAAAATGAACAAGAACCTCTATGTGAGATCACACTCAGAACTCAGTTTGGAGATCTTGTATCCAATTCAGATTTCATAGTTTTTTTTCATGACACATCTTGCAACATTTTTCTTGGAAGTTCTTGGCAATATCAACATTCCTTTATACCTTCATCATACCATCAATGTCTCAAATATTGATTCAATGGTCAAATTGGGACATTGTATGGTGATAAGGCCCCATTAAAAACATGTGAATCTCAATACATTGAGGCAGAATTCTATCACATGGAGGGTATGGAAAAATACACAACAAGGGAGGATACCAAAGTTAATGCTCTATATGGTTTGGAAAAGATTCTAGTAAACCCATTCGTACATATGAGTATAGATTATGTGTTTCCTATCAGTCAAATTGACAGGATAGACCCAAATATAAATACTCTTATGGAAATGTACATAATGTTAATTACTACAATCAAGCCAGACAGCATGGGCCAAATTGGTGCTTCATAATGCAATGATGAAAGATTAAATGAAGATATCTTCATTTCATCCGCTGAAATCCATCAATTCTATAATTCGCCAACTAGGCCAGAATAAGTTATAACAATGTCATATTTGAACGATGACATCGAATCTCAATCTATCATCTCCTCTTTATTACCCAAGGAAGACCCTTCATCATCTTTAGGGTCAGGAATGGAAACCTCTTCTTCAAGATGTTCAAATTTTAACATCTCTCTTGATCATGGAAGTTTTGCTTCATCATCTACCATGCAAGTAGAAATAGAAGAAATAAAATGTGTTGAATAAGAAGAGGAAGATCTCAAGGATGCTCCTCCAGCATTTGAAGAGGGTATCTCAACCACTGTGGATGAACTCAGAGAAATAAATCTGGGTACACAAGAATATCCACGACGTACTTTAATTAGTGTCGTCATGACTCTTGAAGAGAAAGAGATGTATATTTCATTTTTGATGCAAAATCGTGATATATTTTCTAGGAACAATACAGAGATGCCAGGCCTTGATTCTGATGTTGCTACTCATCGTTTGGGTTTTCCAGAGGAACATCGGCGATTCAAGAAAGCCGCAAGAAGAACACACCCAACTTATTCTTCCAAAATTTAAGCTGAGGTGGATAAGATTATCAAACTTATCTTGGTCAGAGAAGTTCAATATCCCAAATAGATGGATAAAATTGTCCCTGTGAAAAAGAAAAATGGACAAATTAGAGTTTGCATTGATTTTAGAGATCATAATCAGTATTATCTCAAGGATGATTTTACAGTTCCAATCACAGAACTCTTAATTGTTGCAATAGCTGGATTTGAAGCAATTTACTTCATGGATGGATATTTCGGGTATAATCAAATCTGAATGGCTCCAGAAGATGAATAATCTACCGCCTTCAGATCCCCTCAGGGGGAGTTTTTCTATTTAGTAATGACCTTTGGCTTGAAAAATTCTAGTGCAACAAATCAGTGTGCCATGCATCGTATCTTCAAACCCTTTTTAGGAAAATTTGATGAATGTTATGTGGAAGATTTGGTGGTTAAATCCATACGATGTTCTAATCATTTGGATGACTTGGAAATCATATTCAAAAAACTATGACAACACAATTTAAAGATGAACCCCTTAAAATGTGCTTTTGGGGTAACCTCAAGGAAATTTCTCGGCTTTTTTGTACACCATCATGGTATTGAAGTCGATCCTGAGAAGAAAAAGTCAATCCTTAGTATGTCACCTCCTCGAAATTTGAATGAATTTAGAGGACTTCATGGACACTTAGCCTACATTCAGCGTTTCATCTCCAATTTGGCAGGAAAAGGTTTACCCTTCACCAAATTGATGAAGAAGGGAGTCACTTACCAGTGGGATGAAGAATTTCAAGAAGCATTAAATGTTCTTAATAAATATCTCTTGAGTCCACCAGTATTAATGCCACCTATTGATGGAAGAACACTTATCCTCAATGTGACAGCTTTAGAGCGATCATTGGGTGCCTTTCTTGCTCATAAGAATGATGATGGGAATGAGAACAGCCTCTACTATCTCAGATGGACTATAATTGTAGTAGAAACCTGATATTCAAGTATTGAGAAGTGCTACCTAACATTAATCATTGTTGTTTAGAAGTTGTGACACTACCTTCAACCTCACTTTGTCCAATTGGTCTCTCGCAATATCCTACTCAAATTTATCATTAGTCGCCCAATGCTTACAGGACATCTAGCATGGTAGGAAGTTATTTTGCAGCAATTTTATATCCTGTATGTGTCTCAAAAGGTGATAAAGGGCCAATCTCTAGCTAATTTCCTTTCTGAACATCCTTCAGTAGAAGATACATCATTATATATTGAACTTCATGATGAAGAAGTCTTTTCTAATAAACATTATCTTCAAACATGGGAAATGTACTTTGATGGTGCTTCCAGAAGTCCAACAGGGAAGAAAATGGAAGATCCTAAATTTAACAAAGTTGGGTTTGGTGTTGTACTCATTTCCCTAGAAAAGGCAGTGCTACCTTATTCCTTCTTGTTGTTGGATGGAGGTACCAATAATGAAGCAGAATACCAAGCTCTCATCATAGGATTGAAGTTAGCACTTCAGGCACAAGTGAATCACTTAAAGGTGAGAGGTGATTAAAACCTGGTAATCAAACAAGTCAACAGGGATTATTCCATCATAAAAGAAGAGTTAATCCCTCATTATAATTATGTCAGAGTGTTAATGATGTAATTTCCTTCGGAACCGAAATTTTCTTATGTCCCGCGATCACAAAATGCCCAAGATGATGCACTGACCAATATAGGCACAACTCTGTCTGATCCAAATCGGGATGAGACAATCATCAGTATTGCCCACCGTCGTACAATTTCACATTATGTTCAAACCAGAATAGAGGAAATAAATGATGTTAGTCCCATTTCTGAACCATATGGTTATACTAGAGGATGGATGACACCTATCAGGTAATACCTTTAAAATGGAACACTTCCAGTTGATAGAGATTGGAAAGAACAGATATGGCGATGTGTGGTCAATTTTACTCATTATGAAAGCCCAGATAACCTAGAGAAAATTATCAACATGCGTGGTTTTGATGGAGTTCCCTTCATATGCATTGATGGTGATGAGACAATGGATGTCCTGATAGAAGTGCATGCAGGAGTCTGTGGTGCCCACTAGTCTGGACATAGACTGTCTGATCAAATTCGAAGGTTGGGATAATTTTGGCCTTCAATGATACAAGATAGTGTTGTTTTCACAAAGAAGTTCCATTCATGCCATGTATGTGACAACTTCATTCATCAACCACCAGAGTTGCTTCATACAACTAAATACTCGTGGACATTTGCCTCATTGGGAATAGATGTAGTGGGACCTTATCCTTCAGCTACAACCAAAGCAGTTTAAGTATATTATTACTGCTACTGGCTTCTTCTCCAAACGGCCATCGGAAATACCTCTCAAAGAATTTAGTTCTAAAAGCATTGTTAGCTTCATCGAGTCTAACATCATTACCATATTTGGTGTCCCTTATACCATATTGACGGATAATGGAACCAACTTCAGTTCATCCGAGGTAAGGAGGTTGTATCAAGAATACAACATCAAATCCAACCATTCATATCGGTATCATGCAGCGGCCAATGGATAGATATAGGACTTCAATAAGACTCTTTCAAACATACTGCAAATGATGGTGGATAAAGATAAGAAGTCATGGACTGACAAACTCTTTCATGCTTTATGGGATTATCGGACCACCACCCACACCACAATGTGGTCAACTCCATATTCATTGGTATATAGAACAGAAGCAGTCTTTCCCATTTATGATCAATTACCTTCGCTTCAAGTTGCCATTTGTGATCATTCATCTATAGATGCACAATCTCAAAAGAGATTGGATGAATTGGAACAAGTAGATGAAAACCGATTGTGCACCCTACATCACTTGGAAGTCTATCTGAATCAAATAGCATGAGCTTTCAACAAAACTGTTCATCTTCGTTCATTCATTGAGGGAGAATTGGTATTGGTTTTCCGAACTCCAATGATACCAGGAAAGAAACCTCTCATGCTTGAGCCAAAATGGGAAGGACCTTACTCAATACATAAGGTCTACTCTAAAAGAGCTTATTCTTTAATATCAATGGATGGAGAACTCATCACTACCCCAAACAATGCAAGATTTCTGAAGAAGTATTTTGTATAACACGAATACATCATTATGGTCCATGCATATGACCTTAAACTATTCCCACCATTGTCCGACATGTCGTTAAATTGTGTGCCCTTTGTCCGCACTGCAAGACATTAAAATGCATAGTAAAACATCCTAGCTACATGACACTAAACTGTAATGCACTCTATCATCCAACATAGCGTTAAACAATATTGTCCCTTAAACATCAAACGTGACATTAAACTGTGATGTCCTAGCTACATGATGCTAAACTATACAGAATTCCCTTATGTCCAGCAAGACGTTAAAATGCATAATCATCGTCCTATTTATATGACGTTAAACTATTCACCTCTTCGTCCCACATGACATAGACTGTGAAAAAATCCCTAATACATCCTAGCTATATGACAGTAAATTGTACTGCACTCCATCATCCAATATGACGTTAAACTATATTGTCCCTTTTCGTCCAACATGATGTTAAACTATGTTTTCCTTTTTCCCTGACATTAAACTGCACAGTCGCCAATTTCCTTACTACAAGACTCTAAACTGTATAATATTCTCTTCTGTCCTTACTGTATGACATTAAACTGTATAGTCCCCAATTGTCCAGAATGACATTAAACTATGTTCAGACTCTTATATGTCCTACATGACATTAAACTATGCATCGTTAGGGTTGTTTCTACTTCTTGTTTCTCACACCAATTATGACTCACGTGATCTTAGAGTAAACATAAACCATTACACCTTCTTTGGACCGCTAACCATTCGTATGTCCGAACACTTTTTTTTGAGATCTTTGTCCTCAAAAACAACTTGATCACCAATTCATGACTCAATTGAACTACGCGGACTATGATCCTTTCCTTCTTGGCTGGGTACGTAGGAAACATCCCGAGGCTCATTCCCGAAACCAATTTCATCACATCAGATCACCTCCATCTCATAATATGTTGATTCGTGAAGCTGCCCCTAGAATCAATATATTCACATTGGTTCACCTTTTTCCTTGCTATTTGACGTTTAACAGTACATCATTTTTGTCATCTACAACAATAAACTAAAACATTCATTGACACCCTCACCTAAGAGGGAATCATTATTTACATTAATCTCCAATCATGTTATATTATAAAGACTATGTGCATACATGGGAATTCCCGATCCTTTTATCTTGGGTCACACCATCATTGCAATAAAGTCCCCTTTCACCCTTCATATGTACGAACCAAATCTGTACATAGGGTATTTCTAGAACTATGTTGGCTTGAATACCATACTTATGGGATATGTAGGAACGTTCGAGCATCCCTCAAATCCATCCCCAATCCTTTGTGCCTAACCCCAAATTTCACATTCAGTCCCTTGGCTGAAAATCCCCCCCCTGTGAAAACATGAATGTGTAATGAAAACCCTAGGCTTCATTCACATCAGGTTTATAAAAAACACCTTGTGTATTCATTATTATGGTCCGAGCTATATGACCCTAACTAAGATCTCCCATACTTTCGTCCCACATGACGTTAAAATGTATTTCATGAACTACATATGGCTTGACTCTCAATCTTATTGGATACATAGTGAAGTCCAACATTTAAATTCAGGACCCAACCACAAAATTATTATGGTTAGAATTGGTCTATTTATCTCCTTCATGAATTAGACAATACCCATTTTCATGTGTCATACTCCTATCCTTAAATACTTCCAGATCTCCACACCCCTTTTCTTGACATCTAGTCACAAAATTTCCAATTTCTGAGAGTTCTTTTACATGAAAATGCAGCACATTCCCTTAGGCGGCCTTGCATAAACAGTGCACATAACAGACTTGTCTGCCAAAAGATGCTATTATTTGACTTTGCAGCCAATGCCCTTAGGTGGCCCTGCATAATTCAACTCTCTAATGAGTTTTTCAAATAATGATCACTTCATTCATGGGAGGAAAACCTCTTTTTTCCTTAGTTGTCTTAACTACAATATGTAGGGATCCACAAAAGTATCCATCTAGAACCTATTTGTCCCATACTCTTTTTCATGATCTGAAAGTATTCAAGTCTATGGTTTATATTTCCCTTCCCTATGTTCGGGTCAGACCTTCACTGGAGTGACATTCATCCAGTTCATAGACATACTTGTTTGGAGATATCATTTCCATATTCAAGTACCTCTATCCATACAGCAAACTCTATGCTTTAGAAAATTTGAATCTCCATAAACATCATGTGGAATTCTAGCAGTAGAAAAATAAATTTCTGAGAGTTCATTTTCCTGACTATGTAGCATGTGCCCCTAGGAGGCCTTGCACAAGTAGTCTACATAATAGACCAGTTATCCAAATGATCCTATTATTTGACTATGCAGCCAATGCCGTTAAGTGGCCCTGCAGAATTCAACCCCCTAACGGGTTTGTTAAATAGTGATAACTTCATTCATGGAAAATAATTATTCTAATGCCTCTTAGTCCTTTTTCATACCATTCCTCATATTCAAAATTTCAAAAGTCATTATTTATATACTTTCCCTGATTCTTGAATATGGTAATATGTTTTCAGATAAATTATAAATGAAATGAGTCAATTTTAATCCATTTGGTCAAAGATATTTTTACCTTAAACATTAGCCTGTTTATGTACATCGTGCATGACTTTAAACTGCCCACAAAAGACAAGGGAACTCTGAACAAAATTCAGGTCCCAACTCACTAAACATAAATTTTGTATGATTTTAGGTAATATTGAGCAACGAAAAGATTCAATGTTTTAGGGTTATTTAAAATAAACCTATTAAAAATCAAAATATGCTTACTAGGCCCATTGGATAAGGTAAAAGTTTAAAGAATCTTGCAAAAGAATGCAATAACAAATGATTGACGATGAAAGTGTTCTTCTTTGATACACAAGAGTTCGAAGGACATCCATAGACTGGAGTCTCTTCTCCTTTTCAGGAATTACAAAATACTTTCAAACATAACTCTTCATTTGATTTACGGCATCAAAAGCTTCATCAGAAGACTCCTGGATTTCATTCATTCAAATGGATACAATAAGAGATGCAGTGATACCAGCTCTTCTTGGAACAATTGTGAAAGGATGTTCTTGAGTGCGGTTTGAGAAAATTTCCTTCTGATCAAACAGTGACTCTGTTTCTGTCCAAGAGACTTGTAAGATGGATACATGGGTTTGAGAATGGAGCATTGGAAGTAAAGATCCATTTGGAGAGAGTAATATTTTCAGATAATGTTCTAATACCATGATAGTCTTCTCTCTACCAACTGACAGCAGAAAATATTTCAGCCCATGGGTTTTCCATTTTCAGGTCTAAAAGGAAATGGCATGGAAGAAAAATTTGAAAGTTCACACCATTGTTATTTCTCTTAATGCACAGCATATCCGAAATAGAGGAGTATAATTGTAGCTGCATCTCGGGAAAATAATTCTTTTCATCTGGAACGTTGATTCGTTGTAGATTACAATGGCTATACAGAGGCATGTAGATGCTCTGTGGGAAATTAACATGATATTTCTTCAAGTAATTGGCCAAATCTGGGAGAGTTCTATTGCATATATCATAGTATCCATAGATATAAATGTTCATCATATCATCAATCCTCTTGCTAGCTAGTTCATCAGATGTTCCAATTCTTCTAGAAGCCATTGAACATGCACAATGGTTGAATAATTAACTCTTAAGTGAGTTTATTTTTCATAAAATCTGTGAAGAAATTCGAAAAAATGGATATGGCATTAAGGCGCACAAGTCCAAAGATGGTGCACAAGAGTAACTGTGTCACACAGGTATTAGCATGTAGGTATTAGCGCGCAGGTATCACCGCGCAGGTCAAAATACCTTTGCAACATCGTGACATAGAAAACAAGCAATGAAACTGCGGAAAATAAAACACCAGCGTGACAAGAGAATCCTACATGGCGAGAGCTCGAACTGTTCAAAACCGGGTGCTTTGCACAAGAATGGACTCATATTTATAGGCCAGGCCATAACCCTGCGGGCCGAAGCCTATGCGCCTCACACCTACGTGCTGATAGTTTCATGCTCAGAACCTGCGCACCGACCTTCCTTAGATTTCTTCCATACCTCAGAGTCACATCCTCATTCCTTTCAGATCCAAATCTATGGGGGACTTTTCTTGATGCTCCTTTCCGTCACAGAGTCTAATGACTGAAAAAGGGGAATACCTTAGCATAACAATTTTCATCATTTGAAGATACATTACAAATTTACAATGTAATGAACAAGGATTTGCTTCAGCATGGGCCATCCAGGTTCCAAAACGGTCGTACAGGGTACCTGCACGCCACATATTGGTTGCGTAGGTGACCTGCGTGGCCTATTTGATTTTCTCCTGAGGTCTTTAGCATCCTATAAATACCCCTTGTGGGCCCCCATTTTAGGATGAAAAATCCAGATACTAGTATTTCATGTCCCGGTGCCCTAGCCTCTTCTTGAAGTCTTTAATAACACTTCTAAGGTAATTTCATAGCAAGAATGGGAGATCTAAATAGGGGAAACAAGGCCTAAGTGTTGAAATTCATCAACACATGTGTTCCTAGTTGTCTAACCCTTTCGAGAAAATGACTACACCTACGTGCCGCCTAATCCATTCACTAGAACCTGTGTGCCACCGTTTTGTAAGCCTCTAGGGGTAATACAAAGGGCTTGATCCATGTCTTTCCCAAGTATCACTCTATGGGTTTACCATCACACAGGTACCTATGTGTCGCGCAGGTAGACATCTGCGACCAGGACCTGGGCACCCATGCAAGACTTGCGCACCTCACATTTTTGGATGTCCCTCCCGCCTATTCAACTATTTTCTTCAAATCCACCTCTCCTATTCAAGATTCAGCCTTCATAACCCTCTTCAAAGAAATTTTTGGCAAAGTTCCATTGTTGGTTTCCTTATCTTAAAGGAATTCTATGGAACATATCTTAAAACCTAGTGATTTACATATCATTATGTTACTAAGGTTAGATATTTCATTCATTCAACCTCATCTGTTAAGATGAGAGGATCTTCTAATCTAGGCCTCCTTTCCAATAATAAGCCCCATTCATATTTTCTATAAATATGGGCATCCTTCTTATGAGTATGCCCCAAGTTCCCTATCCACTAGGCCTGCTTCGTAGAAATCATCCCCAATCAAAGTTATTTAATTTGATCATCCTATTTAGAAGTGATCCCCCATGTTCCCAAATATCCTTAACCTGGGCCTCCTTTTCAAGAGTAAGTCCCAATCTCTAATTCCTAAACATGGGCCTCCTTTTCCGGAGTAAGTCCCAATCGAAGTCTCCTAACCTGGGCCTCCTTTTCACGAGTAATCCCCAGTATCAAATTACTTAATATGGGCATCCTCCTTAGGAGTAAGCCCCAAGTCTCCAAATATGGACATCCTCCTTAGCACTAAGCCCTAAGTATTCAAATATGGGCATTCTTCTCCGGAGTAATCCCTAAGTCTCTAAATATGGGCATCCTCCTCAGGAGTAAGGCCCATTTCCCTTAATATGGGCATCCTCCTTAGGAGTAAGCCCCAGTTCTCAAATCCTTTAACCTGGGCCTCCTTCACAGGAATAAGCCGCAGTCATAATTTCTTTTAACTATTATTAAATTACTTTTGATTTGTGCTTTCTTCTCAGGAGTAAAACCCAATCATATGTCCCCTCTAATTTAAGCATCCTTATCAAGAGTAAGCCCTAAGTTAAGTATCCAAATCTTAATAATGAACATATACCTTTATGGACCTTGTTTTTGGGTTTCTTCCTTGAATTGAATCCCAATCCTCATCAATCTGGGCAGTCATACATACATAAGCCCCACATCATTTTATATGATTTCATTTTTCATGGCACAATTGTCAGGTTTTACCAATACCTATTGTTTATCACATCAAGCATGACTCATGTGATCTTAGAGTGTAAAAGTAATTATGAAATAATTCTTTGAGCCATCAATCATGCATAAACCTCATACTCCATTACTCGAATTACGTGGGTTCTGATTCCTTTTCTAGAAAAGGATACACAGGTATCCCATCTGCAGGTACGATCCCAACTATGAAATAACCCATGTCCTTTTGAACAACAATAATCTTCAAGTGCCCCACTGATTGTCATTAAAACAATTATGATTATCATAATGACCAAGAGATTTATATATAATGTGTTGAAGGATACCATTGACTAAGAATCTCTAAAAAATAAAATTGATTCTCTATCGATAAAGAACCTCGAATACATATAAAATATTCCCTAAATTTCATACATATTCATCATTGATTGTCAGATCTAAAGTAATGCTCCTTTTTATACTTGGTAATGTAAAAAGGATTCACGAACATAACTTAAATCTATAAAGAGAGTCCCGGAGTAGACACCAATTCTCATCAAAAAGGTGTGATGAGTCCAACCTCATTGCATTAATACATTCTATATGACCAAATAAAATCCTCCTTTATAATGGGGACATCAAAATTTACTTTGTGTAAATTTTTGGATTTTTTCCGATAAAGTTCATTTTTTTAATGAATAATGAAAATATGGTATTTTAATTCAAAACTACATATTAATCTGATTTATTTATATTGTTAGATTATATTTTTAAATGGTTTTAAAGTGTAATTAGAATATATTTTTACTATTTAATCTAATGTTTGACATTGGAATTAATTTCACATTAAAATTGGACATAAACATGTATTAATCTTTTGATAGTTATTGTTTTTTAAAAACATGTTATTTGTTTTGATAACAAGAATTAATATTAAAATTAATTAATTCCAATTTTATGTTTTTAATTTGAAAAAATATACATCATTTTTGAATTCTGGATTTCAAATATATATTGGGCTGAATTTTTTGTTTTTTTAGAAAAACATCAATTTTTGATGAATAGTGAAACCACTAATTGGTAGTTAAAAAAATGACTGATTCATTTATATGAAATGTTACCACTTATGTGAATTGAATTTAGAAAATCCAACATACATGGTTGTTATCAAGAATTAAAATTTGGTTTAATAAGATGAAAGTAATTTTTTGTGAATCATAACTTTGGACTTTTATTTACCACGGTTAAAGGTAAATAGGGTAATTCAAGGTAAAAAAATATTTTAATAAATAAACATTACCTTAAAACGTGTCCAAACCTTATTTTATGAGTATTTTCCGACAATGGGCATACTTGGGTTGATTTTAGGACCCCATGGAGCCACTTATGAATGATAATGACACATTAAATTAATTAATTTAATGTGAAGACAAAATTGACATTAACAAAAATATGATAGTAATTAATTTTTATATTGTGTTATATAAGTCATATTTTAAACTATAAAAATTATTTGGAAATATAGAGAGATTTACTACATTAGAGTATTTTTTTTATTATTTTTGGAAATTTAATAAATTTAATTATTTATGACACAATAATGATGCAGTATTTACCTCATTAATAAATGATTTTAATAAATAAGATTATAATGATTAAATTATTATAAAAAACATGTCCAATTCTGATTGGATGATTTTATTTAGAATATAAGTAATCGTATCATCGACCTTAATGATTTTGGGTCCATTTGAAATAGAATATCATTATATAATAAAATAATGTTTTCACACTTTCCTAAAGAGCCCCTCCTCTCCCTTATAGAAGAAGACCATTTCTATCCAATTCCCCACACCGATCTAGACATTTGGATCATACAAACTCTTCCCAATTAATCTCCATACATCCCTCTCCTCCTCCTAGAAGCCTTACTTTAGGAAGAAGGAACTTCAAGATGCCCTTTTGGTTCAAACCAAAGGATGTTACACAAATTAAAGGTAATCGTTTCTCTTAAATTGGTATCTTTTATTTTACTTCTCCAACCCATGAACTCTTTTTATTCTTTTATTTTTTAACAAAAAAAGTATCCTAAATATACTAGGATTTTTTTATAAGATTTATTAGAACTAAACTTACACACACCACTATCTAATGGATGAAGAACATAATGTTTATGTGGATGGAAAACTAAGGCCTCACGAAACGTTGATCGTTCAAATATCTCCAACCGCCTATCATGGTGGCCATTATGATGTAATTTTATTTATATATGATATATATTATGTTTATTTTTTTTATACTTCTTTATTTTCCATTTATAGCACGCCTTTGTGGTTTTTATAGTGGGTAAATATGATAAACTCTTTTGAGGAAGCGCAGACTACCGCTCCCTCAAAGTGATGTGACTCATTAATACCTTATGTGGGATGTATAAAGTATGGATTTATTGATATTATATATGATATTATACTGGAATTATAATATAACTAAGTATCATTATGGTTTAATTCCATTATAATAATAAATAGAAATGAAAGTAGTGTTCATGCGTACGTACAACTTACAGTCTCCATGGACGGTGCATTTCATTTCTTAACTCTAAATGTTATGTACTGTTGTGAATATATAAATATACTGGATATATATGATATATGTGATATCAAAATAATGAATATAATTCTGTATATAATGATCCATTGACCACAAGAACAACATGTAATTATAAGATGTCCATTTTTGACTCAAGTACCAAATATCGACAAAATGAACATTATTAACATAAATGATTACATAATTTTTATAACATGGTAATAAGTGATATAAAAGTAATAATAAATTTAAATAAGTTTCATAAGAAAGTAGAAATTATGTTTATTTTATTATTCAGGAGATTAAATAATGATCGAGTCAAGCTGGACACGAGGTAAGGGATTTTCTTATCTCACTTTTATTTCCGTGAGATTTCCATTGTTCGCCACTTATTAATTTCATGTGGTGTATTGTGTACTTCCATTTGATATATATAATCATTAATATCCTTATATTCATGGTATTCTATGATTCATTTTATGGATAATATCTTTTGGTCATATGACTCAGCTAATTACAACGTGGTAAAGGGTTTCATCTCACTTTTTATTCTCATGAGATTCATGCTATATTTTCCACGATTTCATTTTGTGTGGTTTATGTACTGTCCCTGTTTTTAATATTTGTGTAATATACATTATTTTATGAGTATTTACATATTCATTTTATGATCCTTCTTTCATGTGGTGTGTGTTTTGTAAGTTACCAAATCGGTAAGGGAACCTTTCACCCTCCACTTTTACAAAGAATTCTTTTTGTTATGTCTTATAATTTACATCTTATTATAATGGGATATGTTCTCCTATATCCTTATTGATGTAAACATTATTTACAAGTGATGAGATACCCTTTTTATCTCATCAACTCATTTTCTTAATTTTAAAGTGACGATGTTAGGCTATCAAAAAATTTTTACATGGGAACTTCTTAACCAAATTTCAATTATATGGGGTCAACTTGCACTTCTTGAATATTTCATCCTATGAATATTTGAGAATGAGTTTTAATTGTTTTAAACATTATATACCCTTAAAATTGGTGTATTTATATTTTTCACACATACTTATGTGATTGATTTATCTTTAATTTAAGGGTACCATCTTTATAAGTGATTTCATCTCAATTTTCATTTCCACTGAGACTTCATTGTTGTTATCCACCAATTCACTCATATATGGTGTATATAATGTCCTTTTACATATTATATCACGAATAAATTTATTTTAATGATATTATGAAGTTCTGGTTAAATTTTATTCCTCATTTATTTGTACTCAAGAGTCTCTCTTTTTGTTAAAAAAACTCTTTTACCAAAATATTATTTTAAATGTATTAAAAATGTATTCTTCTAAATATTTCTAATTAATGTCCATTATTTAAAAATGGGTTTTAGGATTTAATTATAAGGACATTAATGGTTTCATATGATAATTCATTTAAAATCTTCAAAGTGGTATGAGACACTTTGATTCAAAAATCACTTTTTAAATGATTTCGAAAATGATTTGATAAAGCATTGTTTATTTCAATATATTGATATGAATATTGGAATGTGGAAATGTTATCTTTCCTTTATAAATGTGTTATGTGTTATGATAATGTTATTTTTATTGGTCATTTTTTACATATATGGGTAGTTCCATGTCAAACCTAGGGCGGTTGACCCCATGACAGCTCTCCAATGCATTGGGTTACATGACAGAGGTGAGCGTGATGTTTCTCCTAAGAGATTTAGGGAATATACCATGATGGGTATTCCAAGTGTAACTCCATATATTTCTATGATAGCCACAATGTATGTTTGATATGGATTCAATAAGTATCCTTTGTGATTTATGATTTGTGTGTGTTTTTCATAAATCTTATGATTTCGTAAGGTATGTTATGATTGAAAAGTATGGTTTCATTGATTTGTATTTATTGATGGGATAATGTTTTCTTTTCTTATTTAATAACCCCTAGTGAGCTTTTTATGCTCATCCCAAGTTTTTTAAATGTTTTCCATTGGACTTAAAGATTAATAGGGTCATGGACGGGATCATGGAAAACTAATGATGTCTAAAATATATAACTAGACATGTTTCGTTTTAGGAATATTTATTTTACGAAAAAAACAGATATTGAGTAGTATTATCTACTTATAATATTCACGTTGTTATGTAATAGTTAGGTCCTGATTCTCTAGAACTCTAAACCTAAAAAGATCTTCAATGTGAATTATTAATTTAATTCAATATTATGTAAGTTTTAACGCCAAGTCCTTATAGATATGATCATGAAATCTTGATGAATAAGAATCCTATATACATCCAAGAAATATCTAGATCTTCGTAACAAAAATATCTGATGTAGAAAGCTATATATAATAATATATCTTCTAGGAATATTTCGGATCCAAAAAAGACACCTGATAAATCGAGTGAATTCATTTTCAAATAACACATGGAAGAGTAATCGTAACTTCCCTTAATATTTTGAGAGAAGATCTATGTTGTAAATGGATCCTTAAATAATTTGAAATGAACTTTTAATCAATAAAATTCAATTTTTTAATCACCCCTGACATTCCACAAAGACATTAGAAAAAATTCCCTTATAAAGAACTAAATTCAAATTTCTGACATTGAATAGTCAAACAAAAGGTTCCTTCACAAAACAACAACATACAAAACATAGGGTTAAAATTTATAACATATGGATGATTATCCAAACATTTATTAATGTTAGTCAATATTTCTGAACATCACATTGATTATCCATTCTTCACTTTTCCAAATATATGAATGACAATGTATTGTAGAACATAATAGTATGGTTGACGATCCATATATATGAAAATTCCCATAATTACGTAGGGTTCTTTAACCATACATTTACTTCTAGAAAACATAAGGCTATTATCCAAACAAATTGTTCCTTAACCAAATGTTTCATCAAATGTATGTTTTGTTCCACACATTATATTCTTGGATTTATTGAATGCTAAATTTTTCGAGTAAACAAAAAAAATGTGAACTTTGATTCCAGAATGTGTATAATAGTGTTCAAAACAAATTAATGTATATTTATCACAAATAAATAGTTAAATATTATTTTATGATTAGAATATATAAAGAATATATATTTCTTAAAATAACCTCAAAATAAAATCATTAATAAAAAAGGGTATTTTTGAGTATCAAAATCAATAATATTTATATAGTATTATTGAAAAAATAAATGCCCAACAATATTTCCAATTTTTATAATCATAAAACGCATAAATTTAAATTATAAACTTTTCAAAAATAATTTATAATTTTCTAAATAGAAAATAATTTTGATCTGAAAAAATTATTTCAATAAAGAAGAAATTTTTTAATTTCTCCCCCAAATATAGATTTCAATGAAATGTTGGAATCTCTAAAAATAATTTATTGTGTCATTAATATTTTCTCAAATAAAATTTTGAATTATTTCACTAAATAAGATATATATTAATTTCTCAAAAAAAAGTAATGTCGTGTTTAACTAATTTCTCCCCTTTTTTGTGATATAAAATTGAATTTATTGAAACAGATAAAAACAAATTTAATAATGAACATAATGAAAAGTAATTTTTATATGTAACAATAACGAATAAAGAGAAATTGATTTACAAAATCAGATTATAAAATATAAAAAAGGATATAAAAATATAACACATAGATGACAGAAAAATTCGTTGAGTAATTAAATCATGAATTCAATAGATTGATTGAATGAGAAATAAAAATAGTCATTGCCATGGGTAGTGGTAGGAAAAAAATAGAACGATAAGGATAAATTAAATGTGAATTCTACATGGCTTCAGACATGACCTTCAGATCAGCTATCTATAATCTTAGCTTCATTATTATACTATATGCTGACTAAATTGTCAAATTCTTGGAAACATTATTGTCATATAGATTCTCAACAATGTTGAATTTAAAAAACTCATGAATACATTCCTCTTGAATCCAGAACATCTCCATCCTCTCTAAAAACAAGATCAACATCAATCTAATGCTTGGTTCCCCTTGAGTTAATTGATCCATAAGAATTATTTGATTATATAATAAAAATTATTGAGGAGTAGTATAACATTGAAGATCTTGAAGTCAAATAATTGTATCCTCTATAATGGATATAATGGTCTGAAACTGTGTGATTAAATATGCAAATGTTGTATGGGTTGAAGTAGATGCACTGGCTTAATTCCTAGAAGTATTCACGGATTCAATCTGATATCCCATGTATCATTATAATTCTTCAAAATCTATTTTTGACACCGCTTCAAATCTAATCATTCTAATATCATTTGACATATCTCATTTGAAGGAATCAGAAAACCTTTATGAAATAGAATTCTCATTATGCATCAAATGATTTATCATTACAATTTCTTGTTCCTGCTTCATATTTGAATTCTCCTCTTGAGAATTATTGAATATCATCAAAACTTCTTCAATATAATGAGATAATGAATTAAATGTCCCCTCATCTACATTCATATCCTGATTTTCATGTTCATGAGGCAAGGGATCTGCCCATATATTCATTACATAATATTCACTAGAATATTATTGATTATCTAAAATTTCTGTTTTCCCACCAGAAATACGATATGATAGTACCATAGTCAAATCTAACATTAAAAGATGAATTTCTGTAACTGATTCTTGTAAATGTTTCACATTCATGAACATGTACTCGTTCATTAACATCTTCACTAAAAAACATAGATTGAAAATTTTCATATTGAATGTTTTTTTCATGAACTATTTCCATTAGAATTCATTATATTATATGTTCAATAACCAAAGGTACAACCACAAGCTCCATATCTTAACTCTCCATCTGAACATACTCTTCAAAAACAATCGATTCCAAAAGAAATGAGCATTTTTCTTTTGCTGAAGCCATCATTTTTTCTTCACCTTTAGGTGAATCTATTATTCTATGTTTCATTAAAAGTCCTTCCTCATTCTGCTCTTCCTCTTATTAATCCTCATTGTTAAATCAAAGGCTTCTATTCGATGGTTATGAAACTACATCTATTCGATATTCACCTACTCCCTATTTTCGAATACCAACATGCTCCCACTAAAAAATTCACTTGAACTCTATTCTTCCCCAACTCCAGTAGGTAAAATTTTTCATTTCATACTGCTCCAGAAAAATCCATCTTTTCTTAAATATCCATCATTTAACACACTACAATGATGACATTTTATTGTTTCCTCAACCAGTCTGATTGTATCATTCATAAACAAAATCCTTGAATTTAACTATCCATGTGGATAAAAATTCATTCTCACAACTTGTGAACAATATTAATGAAGATATATAAATATACACCTTAGGAAATTTTATTTGATATCACTCGTAAAAAGAAAGATTATATACATATCTAGGAAATGGATTTAGTCCAACTCAGCCATTCTTGGCGCTATTACAGTTTCAATAAATTTCAACAAAATCTTATAACCACATTATAAATCCTTAAAAAAACATATTTCTGACTTGTGTTGAGCTGAATAGAAGATATATAATTTATATGAAGAATGGTATTTATCATTAATCATCATATAGTCAAAATGGAAAACTCCTTCATCTAGATAGTTCAAAAAAATACTTTCTACCTTAGTTGAAGAAATAGAGAAATCCATATCTTTGATACTATCATAAGTCATGTCTTCTATGTCTCTGAAAATAAAGTGCACACTCTTATAAAAATAATTTAGTTCTACCTCGTAGTGAAATTATGATTTTATGTCATTGAAAACAATCTCGAGAACTTGAAAAGCCAATTCTTGTATTACGAGCAAGTTCAATTTTTATAACCATTCTAGATCAATCACCTTTCCATTAAAAAATTTTCTACATAAAATTATTTGATGTTTCAGTTTACATGCATCCCCTTCTTTGATTCTCCTAATTTTCATCATTTTGAAAGATCTTAAAACCATGGTTTTCTATTTTTAGGGTTTGGAAGGATGAACAAAGATAGGGGTTTTGATGATGTGTTTTTTTGTTATGGGTAAGAAGGATTTTAATGATAAGGTTTTTAGAAAAGAAGAGGTTTCTGAAAAGTGACATATGACCTTGTTTCCTGTATCGTAGAGTAATTATGAGATTACAATTTATTATTTACATGATGTAAATACATTTATGATAAAATTTATTAACTAAAATACCATAAGATATAAAATTATAAATGTAAATAAAATTTATAGAAAAAATTAAGAATAAATGAAATAAAACTATATAAATAAAACAAAATAAAAATAATATAAAAATAAAAAATTAAATAAACCTAACCCCCCCATAATAAAATCAAAACAAGGGGTGGGAAGAGATTTAGTAAAATAATCAGACAATTGATATTTAGTATTAAAAAATTATAAATATATATCCTTTTTGAAAATATTATCTCTTAGAAAATGAGGTCAAATATCACTATTCATAGTTCTTGAATGACATATTAGATTTTTTGAAATGTTTATATCACTTGTATTAACACATTAAATATGTTTATTATTCAAATTAAGTCCAATGTCCTTTAGAGTGTTTTTCGTCCACAACACTTGTGCAAAACAACTGCCTGCAGATACATATTCTGCTTCAGTATTTGATAGTGCAACTAAGTGTTGCTTTTTACATGACCATGACAAAAACAATTTTCCAAAAAAGTGATTAATTCCTGATTTATTTTTTCTATCTAATCTACATCCTCCAAAATCTGCATCAAAATATGATAAAAAATAAAAATCATATTTTTTTAGATAAAGAATAAATTCACCAACTATTCCTTTTAAATATCTAAAAATACTTTTTATAGTAGCAAGATGGTATTATTTTATATTTTATTGAAATCTAGAATAAATAAAAAATAAAAACATAATATCAGGTATCCTAATTGTATGATATAGTAAACATCCAATCATACCACTATATAACTAGATATCCACTTTTTTTCATCTTCTTCCAAGTCATTTGAAATATCAATACACATGGGAGTGGAATATGTCTTGTTGCTATCAAGACCAAACATTTTCAATATATCATAAAAGTATTTACTTTGATTTAATACATTTCCAAAATATTTTGGGTCAATTTGGTGTCATAAAGAGAAATTTAATACTCTTATCAAGCTTATTTCATTTTTTTGAATAATTTATGAATATTCATTACATTGTTTTTTAATTTTTGATCTAAAAATTACATCATCATAATATATTTGAACTGATAATAAATTATAACAAGTTTTTTTTCTTAATGAGGGTTGGTTATTTCAAACCAATTGTAAAACCATTATTCAAAATTAATGAACTTAATCATTCATACAAATCTCTATGTTCTTATTTAAGGCAATAGAGAGCATTAATCTATTTAAAATCAAAATTTGTTCTTCGGAATTTTCAAGACCATGAGGTTTCTCAACATAAACTTCATCCATTTAAAGAATAATATTTTACATCCATCTGATATAATTTAAAATTCATATGAGATGAATAGGATAAGATAATTCTAATTTCTTCTAGTATATCTATAGAAGGATAGGTTTTTTCATAATCTATAAATTCTTATTAATTATACCCTTTACCAACTAATCTAGCATTGTTTCTTGTTACAATACCTTGATCATCTTGTTTATTTATAAAAGAACATTAAATTATTATAATTGGATAATTTGATGGTCTCCCCACTAATTTCCTAACCTTATTTCTCTTTAATTGATTTATCTCTTCTTGCATTGCTAAGAACTGACATTTATCTTCTATGGATTATTTATGGAAATTAGGCTCTAGGTGAGATAGAAAAGAAACAAATTCACCTAGTATTCCTATACTTCTTCTAGTTTTTTCTCCAATGTCTATATATCCAATAACAATCTCTAATTGGAAATTCATCGGGAATATAGACACTCTAGGTAGATAAATTTTATGTTCATTAGTAACTTGTTCGTTTGAACTGGACTGAATTTTATTTATATTTTAATAATCATTTTTCTTGTTATCTGGTATCATTTTATTAGAAGAATCTTCATCTTCATATGTTTGATCATTTCCATTATTCAAATGATGAGTTTCATCAAACATCAAATGAACTGATTCTTCAACGATCCTTGAATTTTTAATATATAATTTATAATCATTTGAAGTTACATAATATCCTACGAATATTCAATCATTAGCTTTAGGATCAAACTTTCATAGATTATCCTTGGTGTTCAAGATATATAACTTACATTTAAAAACCATAAGGTAATTTACTATATGATTTATGTTATGCCAAATTTCATATAGATCCTTTTTAAAAATATGTCGAATTAAAACACTATTTATTATATAACATGTTTTTACAACTTCTTCCAAAAATAAGGATGGATGAATGTATTCATTTAGAATTTTTCTAGCCATTTTTTGAATAGTTCATTTTCTTCTTTTAACATTTCCATTTTGTTGAGGCCGTCCTAGTGGGAGAGGGTGATTTAAGTACACATATTTGACAAAAAAAATAATTAAATTCATGATTCAAAAACACTCCACCATGATCAACTCTTGATGAAATTATCTTAATAACATTTTTATTTTCAACTCTTTTATAAAAATAATCAAAAATTAAAAATCATAATTTTTTAAATTTAGAAAATATACCCAAGTTAATCTAGTATAATCATCAATGAAAACATATACACATAATTTAATATCCAAAAATTTTATTCTAGATGGCCCAAAAAAAGACATATGAATATGTTCTATGCGCTTTGAAGTAGTAATTTTGTTAACAGATTTAAATGAAGATTTTCATTGTGTTCCAATCTGACATGCATCTCATAATCTATCACTGTCAAATTTGAGACTTGGTAAATCAGAAAAAAAAATTTTATTAGATAAATTAAGTCGAGAAAAAAATATTTCAATTAACATGTATTTTATGACAAATTAATGACTCATTTACATTAGCTGTTAAACAATTACCTTTCTATTTACAGAATTAATTTAAATCATATGTGTAGACATTATTTGTTCTGGGTGATCTGACTTAATGTGAATTATTTTTGATCATAGAACAAAAATTATTAGAAAAATAAAAATAGTTCCTATCATCATAGACATGATAAATTCTTACCATATTGTGATTCAATCCTTGTTAATAGATTACATTATAAATTGAGACAGTTTCTGGATCTCCAACTATTAAAAGTCCAATAATTTTTTCTATTGAATTGTCCCTTAAGGTGACTTGGCCTCCATCTATTTTTAGTGAGAGTAATGAAATTTTATGAATTTCTAATAATATGTATTGAACAGCCACTATCCATATTCTATATATCTTTCATGCTTCTTTGGCCGGTTACCTACAAGGTCAAATTTATTAACGATTTTTTTGGAACCCATATCTTTTTGGGTCCAGCATTGTTACCTATCAAAGACATAGGAATTCAAACAGATCTATTTTAATTAACAATATTATAATTAAAAGTAGATAATTCTTTTGAATAGTGAACATTTTTTACACCACATAATTTATGTTTTATTATATTGTAGTCATTAGTATAAGGTACCTTAGTACCACAAAAAACATTTAAAAGTAGACATGATTTTACTGTTATAACTAGGAACAAAATAGTTTTTGTACAGTATTGGTTTTTAACCCATACTACCTAAACCAAATAATTCCTTTATAATTTAATTTTTACCACAAATTTAATTTATAACATTATCTCCATTTGTAAATATATAAGCAACACTTTTAAAATTTCCTACTTCATCCTGCAGTTTTTTTATCATTTTTTCCTTGTTAGTACAGTTTATAGTATGTGAACTAAATTTCCTAATTAATTCATGTTGTTGTTTATGTAATGTATCCCTTTCTCCAAAAATAATAATATGAATACTTTTAATAGATTTTTATTGCGTAATATAGAGTCATATATTTCATTTAGAAAAGTACAGCAGACGTTCATTTTATCTTTTAAATATGTAGAATAAGAATAAGATGAATAGTAGGATTGTACCATCTCTTCATCATCCATAAATCACATACTAGATTCTAGATTTGATTCTTCCTTCTCTAAAATAGAGATTGATGGGGTTTTGGAGTCATCAGAAACACTCTATGTGAATATCATAGGTCTTTTATCTTTTTTCACATTATCAGCATTCTTCTGATATTTCTTTTATATCTTTCACATTTATCCTTTAAATTGAGGACAATATGCTCTTAGTTGACTCAATATTATTCACACATAACATCTTACATCCCTTGAGAGTTTCTCTTTTTTTATGGTTCTTCTAAATCATTTCTTATTACTAAAAAAGTTTCCAAATTTTCTTTCTATTTCTTGCAACTCACCTTCTGAGTCATATGAGTTTGAATTTCAGTCTTTTTGTTCTAGTTTTTAGTTCTACTTATGGAATAAAACATTTATGGTAGTGTTATCATTTTTACTAGGAATTTTTGGTCTTCAACATCAACTTCCATATCATCCTCATATATCATTATGTTTCTAATAGATTCTCGCATTGTCATATTCTTGACATGTGTTTATTGGTGGATTGTAGTAGAAATTTCATTCCATGTTGCTGGTAGAACTCTTAGTAATTATATTGATTGACCACGTTGATAGATAGGCTCACCTAAATATGATATATTATTAACAATTTATATTATCCATCCATTCATCTGTGTGGTTCTCTCTCCATCATACCTTCTGAATGTATCAAGAATTAATTTCATTGTAGCCAATCTCATTTTTCTAACACTATCAGTTCCCTCATAGGCTACTGCAATTATCTTCCACATTTTATAGGATTATGGGTATTGTGATAAATGGTTGAATTAATCTGATCCTATACCATAAATAATGGCATTCCTTTCATTCAAATTAATATCATACTTAGGCACTATAGTTTTAGACCATGTTTTAGTTTTTTTTGAATTGTGTAAGGAGTAACAGCCATTGAGTATACTTTAAATCCAATATTCTCTAAGTAGATTGATTTTCACTTGTGACATGCATCATCCATAATTCTAAAAATTGACAAATAGAGAATGAACCATTGACATTCCTACAATGATATTCTCAAATTCCATCACTAAAATTTATCTTTGTGCATTTATCTTGTTATAGCATTACTAAAAAGTAAAACATTTGATACTAAATGTTAGGTTATATTTGAAATAATGATATCATAAGAGTGGGTGGATTGTTTTCTTTTAATATTTTCACAATCATTATAATTAAAATAAATAGTAGATAATGTGGGTGGTGTTATTTGTATGATAACATATATGTGTAGTGAATAATGAGCATAGAACAACTCACATCAATTTATAGTAGTTTAGGCCAAGAAGTTCCCTCATTCCACTACACTAATAACCCTCTATGTTGGCATTCTGAATTTCACTAGTAAGGTACTCATATCATAAGACTGATCTACAACCGAGTGCAGGCTATATTCACCAATAAAAACAATGGCTTACATAGAAGAGCCTTCGGGTTCGGTTACAGGAAACTGATAAAACCACAACATAGTGAGAGAATCTGAAACTCCACCATAAATCAATACGATTAGTCGAATCTCAAGATAGTTACAATTTAGTTTGGTAGAAAATTTTTGTAGCCCGCAGTTTTAGCATCACACAACTGATAAAAGTTGAATAATGTAATTAGAAGAATAATAATCTCGAAAAATACATTTGAAGTGATGAATTTGCGTAAGAGATCATTGATTTTGAAAACAAAAACAAAAAAAGCATCCTGATTCCTGATTTGAACATGTATATCTCTAAAATGTAGTCCTTGTATATGAGATGTTGGATGTTGTAGTGGTGATTTAATTTTTATTAGAATTATTTATGAATAAGAACAATATAAACATCCAAAATATCTCCATATCGTCGTATTAAACATTTCCAATGAAGAAATATATATATATATATATATATATATATATATATAACAATATATATCATATAAATAATTTAGATCCACCAAAAATTCTAGATAAATCGAATGAATTAAAATTCAATGAATATAGATCAGTTTAATTGCAACATCCCTTAAGAACATGAGAGAAAATCACTACTATAAACAACTATTTAAATCATTTAAAATGAACTTTGAATCAATCGAAATCATGTATTAAATCTCCATAACATTCCACCAAGACTATTGCAAAATTCTATCATAAATATGTAAATTTAGATTTCTGATGTTGAAAAGTAAATCATAATGTTCCTTCACAAAACAAAAAAAAATAGGATTCATCATCATAATACAGGGTTGATTATCCAAATTATTATCCATGTAACCAAATATATCTAAAGGTAATATTTATTATTCATTCATGAACTATTTCAAATGTAAGGTTGACAACATAATGTTGATAATAAAAGTATCGTTGATAATCCATACGATTGTGATGTTATATATTTACGTAGGGTTCTTTACCCATTCTTTTTTTCTTTATGGAAAACATAAGGTTCTTATCAAAACATAATATTCCTTAACCATACATTTAATCAAACAAAATGTTGATTAACAATACACACTGATCATTTAACATAAATGTATGGTTTCTTTCATAAGTTACATTCATTGATGTATTGAATGAATATAATATCCAATAAAAGAAAAATGATGTACACTATTTATAGAATACTCTTAAGATCATTTAAAACACTATATTGAATATTTATTAAAAATATATAATTGAATATTATTTCAGGATAAGAATATATAAAGAATATAAATTTCATGAAATACACTCTAAATAAAATCATTAGTAAAACAACAGAGATATTTGTGAGCATCAAAATCATTGATATTTATAAAGTATCATTTAGAAAATACATGCCCAATAATCATTATGGTCGATCTTGTGTGTTGTGTATAAAAAAATATATAAATATTTATATACTAATATTAACATTTTATTTCAAAAATTTCTTCATCTATATAGGGGAAAATGTACTAGCATTTGATTTTGTGGGGGGATTTTCCAAAATATTCATTTGGTGAGGAAATGATTATTAACTATGACTACATCCCTAATCTTTTGTTAGCATTCTTAATGATTAACAATGATTTTTTAGAGTCCATTTGATATTAAAAAATGTTTTTTGGTAAAAGGGTATTGTGAGTAAAGGATTGGGGTACATGGATTATGTGCTTCAAGATAACGATACCTTACTCACTAAGCTCCCAATGTGTATTTTAGGTAGATGTTGACTGGTTCCAAAAGGTGTTATTGGGCCCTACATTAGGATGGGGTGCATAATGATATGTCCTGAACCACATAAAATATAGATACATCAATGGAGTAATATGTGTGCATAATGAAATTGTTGAGGTATTTTTATATAAGAAAAAAGGGGAGGTCAGACTACATAGGTTTTGACCAAAACAACATTAGATATGGATTGAAATGCTGTGATGATGTGGTATTGAAGGGATGGGAGTAGAGTACAATAGGTGATATGTCAATGGAGATGAAAATAATATTAGAAGGTTATGAAAAATTCCGTTATTTATTTTTACATTATATTAACATAACACATGATATATTTGTTAGATGAGTAACTATTGGTGTGTTTGTGATGGATAATTTTCCTATTTAGATTCGTATTGCCTATATTTTTTGTATTGTATTAGTTTTAGATTTTCACATTTCCAGGAGAGGCCTTAGGAATGATCATAATAAATATACATCTTATTCTCACAATATATGTATGTAATATTTTTTAGGTCCCCTAGATGGTTACATTGGATGAGTTTGGAATTATGATCATGGATATTGGAGTTGTTTTGGGGTTTATTCCTTACCATTTTCAATCGTATTTACTTTGAACAAGTTCTGAAAATTTCATGAAATAGACATGTGGGATTATTTGGGTCGTTAATATTATGTTATGTTGTTTTGTTGTGTTTTATCTTATATATTTTTCATTTAATATAGTTAATGAAATTTAAGCAAATTTTTTGTTTTATTTGATTGATGCTTGTCTCCAACCCATGGATTTCTAGAGGTGGGAATCATGGGAAACTTATTTTCAATAATAAACTATAGGGGTTAATAGTTTCTGGAGGATCCATATAGAGTTGTATTAGTTGTCTTGTTTGAGATGTAGGAAAAATTTTTGAGACTATAAATGGTGATACATTCATGGTAATAGGATGGAAAAATCATCATTCCAGAATATTCTATTATGCATACAAGTAGAATAGTTAATGAATATATCTTTTGGACCCCTACTAATTGAGTCATATTTGGAATATATTTTTGTATATAAAACAAAAAGTTTTTTACAATTTAATTTATTCAAACTTTTACTATGTAACAGTTTTTTGTTTTAGGGAAGGATAACATAAATATCTGGAAAACTAGAAAAAGTATTGATTTGAACATGATACAGACACATAACACCATGTTGTGAAGCATTGTGGGGTGAAAATAAATTTTTATGGTAGATTGAATATGTTTCATTGTTTAGGAAAAATAAAAGTCAACAACCTAATCTAAAAAATGATAAAAATGACTGAAATGGCTAAAATCAGGTTAAAAACCACAATTTAATTTTGTAGATAATATTCACGTTATGAATATACAAAAAATAAATGATGTGAATAAAGACATGAAAATATTTTTCCTGATCATGAAGTGTTTTCAATAAACTATTTATGATTTGAAATCTTTTAGAAATCAATGTTCTAGTACCACATATTATAAGTATTAAATAATTTAAATTATGTTAATGTCTCACACAGAGTGTAGAAACAACTAGTTTGATGACATTAATGTTGAGTCAATAAGGTTTTCCTTATGACTTTTCCATTCATTCATGTTTTGAAAATCACAAACACCTTATCTTTAAAGAAAATTTCTTTTATAAGGAAAATCAATTTTATAAGGAGAATCGCTTTTATAAGGAAAATTTATTTTATAAGGAAATTTGCTTTTATAAGGAATATCACTTTTGTATGAAAAATTATCCTTATCATATATTCATCCATATATTTCTTAAGTATAAGATTTGGATTCAATTCAATATTCTCAGAATGGTTTGAAACATTGAAATGAAGCATTCTGTTTTAGGTTTCGAATTCTAGATGAGAACTATAATGAAGTTTCACTCCGAATTCCAGATGATAACTGTAATGAAGTTTCATTCCGAATTCCGGATACGAACTCTGATAAAGTTCCACTCCGAATTCTGGATACAAATTCTCAGGAAATTTGACATTGATTTCTCATTATGAATTCTGATGACAAATTCTCATTCTGAATTCTCATTACGAATTCACCTATTAAACAGAATCTGATCATCTTTGCATTATACACTCCGAATTTATTTAGACTCCAAATATTATTGGTTAGACTCCGAACTTTCATTTTTCTTACACTTTCATTATTTGTCTACTTGTTGACATTATTTTTACACTCTGAACCTTCATTTAGAACTTCTGTGTTAATCTTAATACGATGTCGTACATTCTGTTATACTTGTTTTGTTATAAAATGATGTCATCTATTTTGTTATAAACTAACCATTAGATATGTTACATGTGTACAGGTCCCTCTGATTTTTAAGGAAAATATGATCGTTGGAAAGGAGGTCGAACATGCCTATAAATAGGAGCTCATTTGAAGGAGCTCGGGACTGGTGACTGATAACTTATTTGACATTGTTCACACATGTTGTTGAAGTGATTTCTAGAGATAGAGGCTCTTATTAACTCTCAAAGCCTCGTGCGACTCCGAATGTTAGTGATTACATTCGAGGAGTTCCGGGGATAGGAATACAGAGGTGCCGACTACCTTGAAGTTCGAGGGCTTCCTTGCTGAGGAAGACAGAGGTTGCCAACTACCTTGAAGTTGAGGGCTTGAGGGGATAGCAAGACAGAGATTCTGATATTCGTATCAGGGGCTTACCCTTGTGTGGGTAAGACAGACTTTCTTGAATGTATAAATCAAGGGACCTTTATCCAAGGTTGTTAGATAACCTTCTCTTTGGGATAAAAGACTTATATCTTGTTACTTGTAATTTTACTACTTTTTTATTTCTGCTGCATTTTGTATTGTAAGGAAAGTATAAATTTCATATACTTCCCTACTTGTACTCTGATTAATTTTGATTCTATACGCTTTAAGGTAGAATCACATATTGTAATTTTTTAGTCAAGTTTCAATTTCCGGAACCATATTTCCAAAACCTACTTTTGGAATCTCTTTCCAGTATTAAGCAAGTACATAGAAATTGAAGTTTACAACTTCATTCCTTATTCCAAGTTTTCAATTGGTGTTAGATGTGTTGTGAATTTTCCTAGTTTAACTTTGTTAAACTTAGCTTTTTTCCTTTGCTTAAGGAAAACATAGTTATTCGTAACTAACTTTAAATGTTCCAATGGAATTTTTAAAGTATACAATTCTCACCCACCTTGTATATTGAGCATCTAAATAATTATTTTGATCCTACAATTGGTATCAGAGCAAGGTCTTTGAAATACTTGTATTCACATATATATTTTTTTTGCTCACTTTATCATTCTAAATATTATCATTTCGTAACTTTCCAATTCCAAACATTCTCATTCCGAACTATGTTATTACGAAACTTTTGCCTACTAAAAATCTTGTGTGCCGAAGGTTATTTTAAGTATGGCAGGAATTAATGTTGGTTCCATTGATAATATAAATCCTACAAGACCACCAATCTTTGATGGTAATGAATATGAGTACTGAAGAGATCGAATGAAGACTTTTGTTATCAATAATAGATTGGAAAACTTTGTAATGCTTACTGTTGATTATAATACTCCTGATAAGGAAGTTAGAACTTTCACTAACCAGGAAAAGCAAGAGTATCAACTCAATTATAAGGTACACAACACTCTACTTTGTTCAATGACTAGAAATATATACAGCCAAATTTCTTCTTGTGATGCAGCTAATTGTATCTGGAAGAAGTTAGAGGTTACACACTTTGGAACTTCTAAATTGATTGAGACTAGGAGAGCTATGCTTAGAGCTGAATACCATGGATTCAATTTTCCTTATGGTGAACAAATCTGTAAAGTTCAATAGAGATTTATCACTATAGTAAATAGCTTACAGTCTATGGGAGAAAATGGTTTAAATGATGAAGCTCTTGTGGAACTCTTCTTCAACATGAGACACGAATGAATAGAGATGCTGACAACATAAAGAAAAAAAATGGAAATGGTGCTGTTTCTTTTACAACAACATCAAATCAAATGAAAGCCAAGACTCCAGAGAGAGTAACTAGATCCAAGTCTAAGAAAGTTATTTTCCAATCCGAATCTAGTGAGAGTGAAGTCTCTGAAAATGAGTTAGAAAATCATGCTCGATGGATGAACAAGATAGTTGTCCAGAGAAGTTTCTAATCCAATTATAAGTAAAAGGAAAGGAAAGATAAGAAATATGGAGAAGTTACTTGTTATGAATGAAAGTTACTTGTTATGAATGCAAGAGAGATGCACATATTAGACTAGATTGCCCTTTTCTCAAAAAGAAAGAAATGACAGAAAAGAAATTAGACAGGAATAGAAAGAAGTACTACAAAGCCAAAGCTAAGAAAGTTCTGAAAGCTAGTGATACCTGGAGTGCCAGTGGTGGTGACTCATCAGATGAATCTTATGATTATGAATCTTCAGGACAGTAGAATCTTGGTCTTATAGCCAGACTACCTATTGAAAATCATTGTTTTATGTCTAAGGTACAAAATGATGAATCATTGGCAAATGTATCTTTAGATTCCAATGATAAAAAGTACTATAACACTTCTGATGAAGAATCTTCTTCTGGTGAAGATAATACTATACCTACCTATGAAGAAGTTTCTAGGTTTGCTGATCTTCATGAGATTGAGAATTCCAAACTCAATAAAAAACATGATAAGGAAAACTCTAGGAATTCTATTCTTATGAAAGAAATATCAAATCTTTCTAAGGATCTTGATAAGAAAAATGCTGATTTTGAATGTATTTCAAAAAATCATTAGGAAGTAAGTTCTGAGAAAAAACAACTTTCTAAAGAGTTAGAAAAATTATTTTCTATGAAAATTATTTTCAAGCCTAGCTCTACTTCTAAAACTAATGTTCTTGAGGGAAAAAACATGGTTATAAAACTCAACTCCAAAATTTTTTCCTTAAAGAAGTGTTTATCAAATTTTACCCATGGTAAGGAAAATTTTGATAAAATTTATTCCCAAATACGACCTTTAAGAAATAAATTCGGATTTGGTTATACCAATGCAAACCCAATTTTTAGTAACAATTATTTTGTTCCTCAAAGTGCCCCATTTTGTACCAAGTGTCAATGTGGTGGTCACTGGGCAAAGAATTGTTCCTTAAACAAAACCCAATCTTTAAGATTTCACAAATCTTACGTTTCTAAGAAGATATGGGTTCCTAAAATTTTTTTATCTAGAAATCTCGAATCCAAACATGTTTGGATTACGAAAGTCTAATTCTCTTCTTGATTTTAGGAAAATAAAGAGAGTACCAGCAACAATACATGGTACATGGATAGTGGATGTTCCTGGAACATGACTGGTAACAAAAGCTATTTTGAAAATATTATCAAAACGAAAGGAGGAAAGGTAACTTTCAGAGATAATGCTAAGGGAGAGATTGTTAGTATTGGTAATATTGTTCTTCTAGGTAAAACTTTGATTTCAAATGTTCTTTTTGTTAAGGGTCTTAAGCACAACCTCATTAGAAAAATTCAGTTATGTGATGAAGGTTACCTTGTGAATTTTAGGAATAATAAGTGCTTAGTTCACAATTCTAAGGAAGAAATTATTCTCCCAGCCAATAGGCATGAGAATGTTTACACATTAAATTTAGAAGACCTCAAGAGCCAAGATTTAACTTGTCTAAGTGCAATGGAAGATCATTCCTGGTTATGGCATAGAAGACTAGGTCACTGTAACCTTATAAACTTATGTAAACTCTCTATGAAGAAACTAGTTAAGGATCTACCAAAGCTTAGATTTGATTCTTCTAAAGTTTTTGATCCTTGTAAATATGGCAAGCAACATAAATCTAGTTTTAAATCAATTGGTGAAGTCTCAACAACTGATGCATTAAAGTTAGTGCACATGGATCTTTTTGGTCCAACATAAACTGGAAGTATTGGAGGCAAATACTATGTGTTTGTTCTTTTTGATGATTACATCAGATTTACTTGGGTTTATTTTCTAGAAAAGAAGTCTGAAGCATTTTCTTATTTCAAAAGTTTTAGATCTCAAATTAAAAATGAGAAAAACCTTCCATTGAAAACTATTCATAGTGATCATGGAGGAGAATTTCAAAATTCTGATTTTGAAACTTTTTGTAGTAGAAAGGGTATTACTCACAATTTTCAGCACCTAGAACTCCTCAACAAAATGGTGTAGCTGAGAGAAGAAATAGAATTCTTCAAGAAATAACTAGAACCATGTTAAGTGAATATTCTATAGCTAGAAATTTCTGGGCTGAAGTTGTATGTACTTCCTGCTATACTATAAATCGAGTTCTGATTAGACCTTTTCATAATAAGACACCTTATGAGTTATGGTATGGTAGAAAACCAAGACTTTCCTACTTCAATGTTTTCGTTTGCAAAGTGTTCATTTTGAATACTAAATATAACCTACAAAAATTCTCACCAAAATCTGATGAATGAATTTTCTTAGGCTATTCCAAAACTTCTATGGCTTATAGAGTATTTAATAAAAATACTTGTACTATTGAAGAAATAGTACATGTAAAACTTGATGTGTCTGATCCATTGGTTTTTAAACAATCCCAACATACATCCTTGGATGTGTTTTCAAAAACTCATTATCAAACATTGATATAAGATCCTTCTGATAAGGAAAATGTTCAAGAAGATACTTATGAAACATTTACCTCCGAAGACATTCTACCCTATGTTGATGAACAGGTTTTACAAAACCCAAATCGGGTGTTTCTTAAGAATCATCCCAGTGATAGTATCATTGTTGATGTAAATCAACCTGTAAGAACTAGAAGATCCTTATGAAATGAAGTAGAACATCTAGCATTTTTTCCCAATTATAACCAAAAAGCACTGATGAAGCATTAGGTAATGATGATTGGATCAAAGCCATGAAAGACGAACTAAATGAATTTGAAAAGAATAAAGTCCGAACTTTGGTTGAAAGACCTAAGGAAACTTCTGTTATTGGAGTAAAATGGGTTTTCAGAAATAAATGTGATGAAAATGGAGTCATAGTATGAAATAAAGCTAGACTTGTTGTTAAAGGCTATATTCAGCAAGAGGGAATAAACTATGAATAACCCTATGATCCAGTAGCTAGACTTGAATCTATCCGTATTCTACTTGCCTTTGCAACATTCTTTAATTTTAAACTTTTTCAAATGGATGTGAAATGTTGTTTTCTTAACGGTTATGTTCAAGAGGATTTTTTTGTTGAACAACCTCCTAGCTTTGAAGATACAAAACATCCTGATTATGTTTTTAGACTTACCAAAGCTCTGTATGGACTTAAACAAGCCCCACGAGCATGGTTTGACAGACTCACAAGATATTTGCTTCAAAATAATTATGTTAAGGGAAATGCATATCCAACCCTTTTTATAAAGAAAGATAAGAAAAATGTTTTGATTGTTCAAATTTATATTGATGACATCATATTTGGTTCAACTCAGCAATCTTTAACTGACTCTTTTGCAAGTCTAATGAAATCTGAGTTTGAAATCAGTATGATGGGTGAGTTAACTTTTTTCCTTGGTTTTCAAATTTCTCAAAAACCAGAAGGAACCTACATATCTCAACATACGTATATTAAATATCTTCTCCAAAAACTATGGTTATGACAACACTAAGAGTATAAATATTTCCATTGGTACCTCAAACTCTTTAGATCTCGATGAAGCTGGGAAACCAGTAGATCAAACATCTTTTAGAGGTATGATATGAAGTTTACTTTACTTAACATCTAGTCGACCAGAATTAATGTTCTCGGTATGCTTATGTGCAAGATATCAATCCAATCCTAAGGAATCTCACTTAAAGGGAGTAAAAAGAATTTTTCGCTACCTTAAAGGAACCATAAATCTTGGGTTATTTTATACTTCTGGAAATGATTTTATTTTAAAATGCTTTTCAGATGATGACTTTCGTGGATGTAGAATGGATAGAAAAAGTACATCCAGAACGTGTAATTTCTTAGGAGATTCGTTAGTTTCTTGGTCTTGCAAGAAGCAACATTTTGTAGCACCTTCCACTGCTGAAGCTGAATATGTAGCAACAGGAAGTTGTTGTGCTCAAGTGTTGTGGATGCAACACACACTCACAGACTATGGCTTGATTTTTACGAAATATGAAATTTTGTGTGATAACACAAGTGCGATTGCCATAAGTAAGAACCCAGCACATCACTCACGTGCAAAACACATAGATATTAGGCATCACTTTCTTAGGGATCACAAACTAAAAGGAGATATCATTCTTCAGTTTATCGGAACACAAGATCAACTTGCTGATATTTTCACAAAATCATTGCCTTCTGATAGATTTGAATACATTAAACAGAATTTAGGAATGATAATCGTAAGGTAATCTTTCTTAATTAACTTTCTGTTGAAAAAGTCTCCTTACAATAATAAAATCTTTTTCATAGGGGGAGTACACTTTACTATTAGAAAAACAAAATTTTCTAAGTCAGTTTTTCAAACTTTTCGGAACTAAAATTTCCAGAATGGGAACTTCTGGAACCAAAATTTTCCAGAACAGATACTTTCGTATAGAAGATTTCTGGAATGGAAATGTTTGTATTAAAAACTTCCCGAATGGAAAATTTTCTAATGGTGTTTCCGTAACAAGATTTTTGTACCGAAACATTCATGGTGAGATTTTCGTATTCAAACATTGGTAATGATTTTTCTTCTTGCAAAAAATATTGTAATGTTTTTTTCGTTTTCTTTGATTGAGTTTTTTGTAGTGAGTTTTGCGAACTATGAAAAGATTTTTTGTAGTCAATTTTTCCTTCAAGAAAAATATTACCCATTATGAATAATCCTTCTAAGACAATCTGAAAGGTATGATTTCCATACTCAAGTTTTCATAATCATACTTTACTTGATGGTGTTTTCTTATATTTTGTTTTCAGATTATAGTTTTCTTAAATCATTGTTTTAATAAAAACCTCAAAAGATCGGATTCAAGTTTTATTGAGAGTTGGTTTTCAACCGTCAGATCATATCTCAGTTCTTACAACCGTTCAATCAACTGAGGAAGATGAACCGTCATATCATTGCCTATATAAAGGGGTCCTCAAATGATTGTCCCACATCGGTTTTCAAGCTCCAGCGTCCCAAATCTCTACCTCTCTGTTTTAAGACCGTTCCGAACATCAGAAATCTTCGTTCCGAACATCTCAGAGATCTTTAGATCCGAATGTCTGTGGAAGTTTCTTCTCAAGAAATGTCTTCCTCTAAGCCGATTTCGAAGTGGATAGTATATAGGGAAAGGTTGGTTAATCCTTATTTCTTCAACAAGTATGATTCTCTTATATCCATGAACATTAAGCTTAACGTATGGGAAGATGTTGCTGTATCTAAGCCGGAAATCAAGATGAAGTTTTTTCGGATTTGATTATATAATTCTATGAGATAGTTTCCTTCTATATGGAAGATGACATGGAAAAATTATCGTTTAAGTATTATGGCAAGACTTATAATCTTTTTTATGCCAAGGAAGCCAGCTTGATAGGGCTAAACAATGAAGGAGAAGCCGAGTTCATTTCTCATGTTTTTCCGGTTTCAAAGGGAAGCTTCAACTAGGAAAAGTCTTTGGAAACTCTTGGACTGTCAGATGATAAGGCTCCGAATATTTATTCTCTGTCTATAAATTTTCGGATTCTAGAATTATGGGTACACGGCCTTATCGTACCGAGAAAGGGTGGCAAATATAGTTTGAAGAAGAGTGATATCTATATTCTATATTTTTTGATAAATCTGAGGATGTTTAATCTGATGAAACACATTCATATTACCCTTGAAAATGTTAAGAAAGGGAATCTGAGAGCTCAGCTCATAATGTATCCAGCAGTCCTCTCAAAGTTGATAGTTTGGTGCCTTGATTCTTTCAAGGAGGCTTGCAAGTCTAAGCCAAGAGTTTGAAAAATTATTTCGGTGAGTGATGGTACTCTCAAAAGGATGGATGTAGCCATCGACAAGAAGACTGGTCAGTTTGTTGATTTACCTACTCAAGAAGAAGTGGTTCCAAATGTTGCTGAACCTGAATCTTCTAAACCAGTGAAGAAGAGAAAGTTGAAGGAAGTTGTTGTTGAAGTAGAGAATCCCAAATCTAAGGAAGTTCATTCTGCACCTCCTAAACTGAAGAAGAAGAAATATTACCCTGATGAGGTAGTTGCTAAGTGGAGGGAAATCAAAGATAAGAGAGTGCAAGGGGAGCCTCAGTTTGGCTTGGATCCTGTGGAAGCTAAGGCCTTGAAGGAAAGAACAACGGATGATCTAGAAAAACAAGCGAAAGAAAAGAAGCTCAAGAAGATGATTTCTGAAGCTGAGGTGGTTCATTCTTTGTTAAAGTTTACTGAGATGGCCTCTGGAAACATTCATGTTCTGAGATATTTTTCATTGGAATCTCTACGTGAGACTCCAGGAAGAAACTTTGTCACTCCGAAAGAGGCAGTTGCTAAGCATGTTGAGTAAGTTGAGAAGATTGAGCAAGTGGAAGAGGAAGAAGTAGTTACTGAAGGTAGTGGTGATACTGGAGATGTGTTAAAGCAAGAAGATGATTATAAGGGGACACCTTCAGAATATTTGTCGCTCCGAACTTCAGAAGATGAATCATATAAGTTAGTCACTCCAGGGAAGGATGAGGAGAAATGGGAAGAAGAAGTATCTTATAATGCAGAGGAAGAACAACTTCCACATGATATTTCTCAAATGGAGAATGTATAGGATGGTGGTCAAAATGTTTTTGATGATGAAGACAATGTTGTTCAAGTGTCGGACAGTAAAAAGAGACCTCCGGAATAGGACTCCATTCCGATAAAGTACAAGGGAAAACAACTTGTTGTTGATACCCCAAGCTCAGTGGTTGTAAAGAGAAGGAAAATTGGTGATTCTTCTAAGAAGAAGGTTGAGCATTTTGAAAAAGAAAATTCTCCATGAAAAGTCTCAGATTCGGAGTCATCTTCATTGGGGCATGACTTTGTTGTTCAGTCATTAAAGAAGATGGTGGGTAATATTCTGACTTTTTCAAGTATTGATTCAAGATTCCAGATGCTCCAACATGCTTTGAATCGGAAAATAGACTCTGTATCCATGGTTATAGACAAATGTGTTGAGATTGAGGCTCAGTTCAAAACTTTCTTTGTCGGATATGAAGCCCACATAAGATCTTGCAATAGAATGAAAAATTGGTTAAGGAAAACTGTAGAAGAGATTAGGCTCTTTGATGAATTCCATGATAATGTTAAGGATTCCTTTGAGACAGAAGACAGGATAATAAATGAACTTACTTCATCCTTTGAAGAAAAGTTGAAAGATGCAAAAAAATTTCGGATTCATGAAATCAGAGATCTGATTGGGAAGTTGAATTCTGTTTCTCAAAACTGGAAGTATGAAAGGGATCATTGGATTGAGTTTGAAGAGAAGTTGTTAAAGCAAGAACAAATCTTGAACTCTCAGGAAGAAAATCTTCAGGCTCAGGAAGAAAATATTCAAGCCCATGAAGAAAATATTGGAGCTCAAAATGCAAGAATTGTTGTGTTAGAGAAGCAAGCCGGGGAAGACCATAAAGACTTGAAGAAGATAAATACTATTCTTAAGGGTCCAATGGCGAAGCAAAAAGATCCAAAATAGACAGATCAAATCTTTTGTTGTATCTAAATTTCTTTGTTGTTGAACTTTCAAACTTAATGAAAATTTTGCTTGTCCGTCACTTTTTTTGTTGCTACTAATATTTTCAGGTACTTTGTTATATTTTCCATTCCCTTGAATTCTTTTTGAAAATCACAAAGGGGAGAAGGAAAAGAATCCTAATAAAGGGGGAAAATGAATCTTAACAAAGGGTGAGAAAGAAAAAATAACTCTAATAGAGTTTATCTCAGGGGGGTTTTTCATTAAAGAAGACATTCTTATTATTAATGAAATATCATTCCAGAAATCTAGAATACAATCCTTAGAGTTTCAAAGCCTAAGGGGGTGTTAGTCGTATTCATCCACATTCATAAGAAAAGGGATATAAGCCTTATGTTTTCTTTCATCTTAGAATTTCGTTTTTGTAAGGATGTTTGTGCTTTCCAAAAAGGGGGAGATTTTTGGGTCAATAAGGTTTTCCTTATGAATTTTCCATTCCTTCTTTTTTTGAAAATAAAAAACATTTTATCTTTAAGGAAAATTGATTTTATAAAAAAAAATCGCTTTTATAAGGAGAATCACTTTTATAAGGAAATTTTCTTTTTTAAAGAAATTTTCATTTTTAAGGAAGATTGATTATGTAAGAAAAATTATCTGTATCATATTTTCATCCATATATTTCTTATGTATAAGATTCAGATTCATTTCTATATTCTCGGAATCATTTGAAACTTTGAAATGAAGCATTTTGTTTTAGGTTCCAAATTCTTGATGAGAACTGTAATGAAGTTTCACTCCGGATTCTAGATGAGAAATTTAATGAAGTTTCATTCCGAATTCTGGATACGAACTCTGATAAAGTTCTACTCTGAATTCTGGATACAAATTCACAGGAAATTCGACATCGATTTCTCATTATGAATTCTGATGATGAATTCTCATTACGAATTCTCATTCCGAATTCACCTATTAAACAGAATCAGATCATATTTTCTTTATACACTCCAAATTTATTTAGACTCTAAATATTATTGGTTAGACTCCGAACTTTCATTTTTCTTACACTTTCATAATTTTTCTACTCGTTGACATTTTGTATACACTCCGAACCTTTACTCTGAACTGTTGTGTTAGACTTAAAATGATGTCATACATTCTGTTATACTTGTTTTGTTATAAAACGATGTCGTCTATTCTATTATAAACTAAATGTTGGTTAAGTTACACGTGTACAGGTCCCTCTGATTTTTAAGGAAAATATGACTGTTGGAAAGGAGGCCGACCTTGCCTATAAATAGGCGCTCATTTGAAAGAGCTCGAGACTGATGACTGATAACTTCTTCGACATTGTTCACACATACTGTTGAAGTGATTTCTAGAGAGAGAGGCTCTTATTAACTCTCAAAGCCTCATGAGACACCAAATGTTGGTGATTACATTCGAGGACTTCCAGGGATAGGAATATAGAGGTGCTGACTACCTTGATGTTCGAGGGCATCCTTGCTGAGGAAGACAGAGGTTGCCAACTACCTTGAAGTTGAGGGATTGCGGGGATAACAAGATAGAGATTCCGATATTCGTACAGAGGGCTTACCCTGGTGTGGGTAAGATAGACTTTCTTGAAAGTATAAATCAAGGTACCTTTATCCAAGGTTTTTAGATACCCTTATCTTTGGAATAAAAGACTTATATCTTGTTACTTGTAGTTTTACTACTTGTTTATTTCAGCTGCATTTTGTATTGTAAGGAAAGTATAACTTCCTTATACTTACCAACTTGTACACTGATTCATTTAGATTCTATATTATTTAAGGTAGAATCTCATATTGTAATTTCTTAGTCAAGTTTCAATTTCCGGAACCATATTTCCGGAACCTACTTTCAGAATCTCTTTCCAGTATTAAGCAAGTATATAGAACATGAACTTTACATCTTGATTCCTTATTCCATGTTTTCAATTGGTGTTAGAGGTGTTGTGAATTTTATTAGTTTACCTTTGTTAAACTTAGCTTTTTTCCTTTGCTTAAGGAAAACATAGTTATTCGTAACTAACTTTAAAGGTTCCAAAGGAATATTTAATGTATACAATTCACCCCCCTCTTGTATATTGAGTATCTAAATCATTATTTTGATCCTACAATTATGTGAGAGAACCCAAGTATTTGGGAATCCTATTAATAAAAATATGAGATAGTTGATTTGTTATTAGTTCTTATGGATTTTCCATTTCACTAAACAAAATGGATAAAAATTATTAGTTTTTTTCATTAAATTTTATTTTTTTATTTTCAAACATATTCAATGAAAAAATATTCATTACAATTTTTAATTTAAATGTGTCTCTTTCTCCTCCACCCCTATTTCTCTTCCATCACAACTCACTATATATCACTCCAACCTTACATAAAAATGATATATATTCACTTCACAATGGAATGGTAATAAAGAAAGTGATAGACCTTGGTGATGATTCAAACTATTAAAAATTAATTAAAATTAAATTATTTAGTGTTATGATTATTTTATAGGTGGGTGAGAGTGAGATTCATTTGTATGAAGCATATCCACATTAACATGAAGCTCAAATTCATACTTTCTTACAATAATGGGTGGTGAAAATATGTTCTGCTGAATATGGATTCCTAGCTAGGGAAATGACCCACTTGAGGTAGATAGTATCAATCCATTTACGATGAAATATGGTGGTTAAATTGAATTTAAAAGATAATAAATAATGAATGAACATGTGTAACTAACCCAAGGACAATGACAATTATTTCATAATTTTATAATATTTTCAGATAAATATTAGGATAGTGTATTTTTATTATAATGAATTTATTTTTAAAAACTCTCAACCCAAATATTATATTTTTTTCATAAATAAAAAAATAAATAAAAAAATTAGTTTGAATTGTATTTGTGGTTGAACGAACTTTGATGTTACTTATATGTTATGAACTTGGACAACCTTTGAGTTTCAGTATGAATATAAAATTTTATTATTTTAAACCCTATGAAAGGCGCGCATTAATGCTATCACTATTTATGGGGAGATAATCAATCTTTAGATCACATTTTATAAACACATTTTTTTAATATTATTATTTTATTTAATTATTATAAAAATATAATACACCATAATTTTCCATAATTTTTACAAATTTCTATTTTTTACATGTTCTAACATCTCACAGGTACATGAATGTTTTATTAACTTCTCCGAGTCTGTAGAATAGGGAATTGATCTTTTTTATAGAGAGAATAGTGGAGACACAATGAAAATATTCATTAAAGATTATTTCAAGGAGAATAACCATAATAATATTGAGACACTCAAGGAGCCAATTGTTGATGTATTTCCCAATGAACTAATAAAACTCCCCAATTACATCACTACGTTTTATCAACAAGTGACCAACACAGCAATAGTGTCATCTGTTCTACCCCTATACATTTTGAAGAACTCCCAAAATTAAATTTCATGAAAAAGATGTTGATAACAACGAAAATTCATAGTATATTATAAACTCATTTAAGGACATGGATATAAAAATTGAATGGATAACATCATATTTCCATGTAACTTCAAAGTATCCTCATCTAAACTAAGGATGATAGCAGATTCATTCATGTTTTTTAGGAAATAAATGTGTTTTATGTGAAAATTGATGAAAATATAATACCAATCTATCTAAAAAATATTTATTTAAAATTACCATGAAGAGGTAGAATGTGAATATGGAGGATCTTTTGATAAATGAAATATAGGAAGATAGGAAGATCAATTTTTCTGTAAATGGGCCAAAGATGAACTGAAATTATGTGTCCCTATCTTCACGATAAATGAATAAACACCATAATAATTATTTATATCAATAAGAGAATATGTTTTCACCAAATTTTATGGATTTCATGAAAGAATGGGAGAGCCTGAAAACCTTCCATGATATGATACTAATTAACACAAATGGTTTTTTTTAGAAAAGAAGTATATGATGTTAAACCCACTTACAGGGTTGAACCCTTCTTGAATTAAAGCTCATTTATGTTTGTTGAAATTGAGTTTTTTTATCATTCTATACGATATAACATTAATAGATTCAAATGAATCAAAATTTTCATTGATTTAAGAAGATGAAAAATCAATGAACCTAATGAGGAACACATGGAGCTTCTTAAAGACATTGATGATCTATTTGAGGAGGCCCATGATGAGGTCCCAATGTTTCTACTTGATGAACTATAAAAACATGATTATTTCACTAACGTGGGAAATTATTATATTAATTCATTATTTTTTGGTTAAAATAAATATCCACTCTCACTTAACTTGGAAATATTCATTTATTACAATACATCTAGATTGAAAAATGTACATATAAGAAGATGTTACAATAGTCATAGTAAAATATGAGGTTGTTCCATAAATCATCTTACACCTTCCATTGAATCTGTACCTAATAGGTATGTCGGTGGATTTGGTGTACTAAATACATGGAATTTTCCATAACAAAAAATAATAATATAGAGTTGGGTAGAACAAAATGTGGATGTTCATATCTATAAAATTCTATGCACCATCAGATTATGAATATCAACTGATACTAATCTTAATGAGGTAGTATAAACTCAGACCATCTTGGGTGATCATAAAAGGATTTTTATTTTTATTTTCATTTTATATATTTATTTTTTAATTACAATTCACAGTTTATGAAAATATTACAATGAACCCATATATCCCCTATATTTTTAGCATACAATGACATGAATTATTATATTAAATGTGAATTTATTTATAAGAACAGAATATAACTTTTTAGTGAGAGTGATATGAAAAAAAATTCATTCAAGGAAAAGAATTCATGACATGAACATATAAAAAATAAAATAAATCTGTCACAGCCCAACTAAATCTTTAAGAGATGGATACATTGAGTTTTAATTCATTAATATATGTTACTCTCATAAGATTAATTATTTTATAATCTTCTATAGGTAATTTTCAACCCCCACATTTACACATATACTATAGGGTTGATCTTAGATATATATTTTTCCTAGGATATTCGTTATAACATGTTTTAATTTTCATTGTTAACCTAATATGATGATAAAAATGGTAAAGTGAACGAGTAAATTTAATAATCAAGGTAAAATTTTTAACAAATACATTTTTTGGGAAGGAGTAGATTTATGTAAATAAATATCTTATTATATTGGGAATGTTTAATATTTTAGAAACTCATATAGATTAGTTTGTTTATTTTTTAATTTACACATGTGATTTTACCGAACCATATGTTATCATTTCTTTAAAAAATTCAAAATTATATATTTACCTTTTATTATATAATATATTTCATGAGTAACCTGGAATTGTTTTTTTATAGAAATGTATCTCTATATTATCGAGGTTATAATGGAATAGAATCATGTTTAACATGATAGAGACATTTTTATTAATTAACCATTTATCCAATGACTCACCTTTATATCAATCCTAATTTTTCTATATTATACATTAATGAACATGATAGGAATTGATATATGTTTCAAGATTATTATATCCATTCCTACCCTACTCAAAATATATTTCATTATATTTAACATACTATGTATGGGTGTGAGATTAGCATGGAAGATGTATATATACATTATTGAGGTGATTTAGGAGAAATTTTAATATTTGGGGGTGGCCATGTTTTCTTTACGCAATATTAATAACCAATCATGTTAAAAAATAAAAAAATAAAATAGAAAATGGAAAAAAGAGTTGTGACATTTTCTGAATAAAAATCAGTATTTCCAGACTGATCATATTTTTCTCTTATATAGTTTGGTTATGGATGCGATATTTCTCATAACAACAATATTGGAATAAATATATTAAAAATAAAACAGATGACTAATGAAAATAATTAAGAATGTGTTATTCATTCATTATGCTTACTTCTATCGTGATACTACATTTAGAATTTTGAAAATGGAGAATAAAGTTATAGGGGAATTTCATTATGAATAGTTGTAGATTTTATGAAATTTTATATCATTCCAAACCTCCTTTTTTAGATTTATTTTTAATCAACAATACTAGTGAATCTAAAGCCTCAATATAATTTAATGAATAATTAGAATCCATTATGATGAAATTTGATATATGTTACTGTTCAATAAAGCTATTAGATAACCTAAAACCATTCATTATGTGGAATTTAGTTGATGTATAAGAATTATTCTATATAAATTTGTTAGTTTGAGAGATGATAAAAAATAATTCAATGTGTGGTAAATTTAAATTAGGATTTGTATTGATATTTGATTGACAAATTAAAATTGATTTAATGGGGCCAAGGTATTTCAATAGAATGAATATAAAATTCATTATTTGATTTTTTTTATTCTACACTTGAGATGTGATAAGTATTATTTTTTCTATAAATTTAATGATTCTTTTCATTTATAAAACATTTCAATCATTTACATAAAAAATGAAATATTTGTTGAGTATAATTACATTTAAATGTTTTTAAGCATAAATTAGTTTGGGAATTAATTTTTTTTATAATTGATATAATTATATATTACATATATTTTGGTTTATTAAATACAATGTTTTTAAAACATTAATTTAATATACATTCTGTAATATAATTTTGTTGTGTTATTCGGAAGTATTCCATAAATATTTTTAATATTGTCTTAAAGATTATTTTATTATCATGAAGAGACAGCAAACACTGTGGTGTGAAGTGTCATCATCAAAAAGAATATATATATTTGGTAGATTGAATATTTGGTAAGGAAATATAATAATTGATGGAAAATTACTAATATAAAAATTGAATTCATGGATGGAACAGAGAAAAAATAGCTAGAAAACACAAATTCATGACATCAATAATATTCACATTGTGAATCTAAAAAAATTCATGAAATGAAAATAATCCAACAAAATCAAGAAAATATTAATTTCCTGTCATGAATATTCTATTAAAAATATGAAATCATTCAAAAATCAAAGGTCTAGTCATGTATATTACACTACATGAAACAATTACATGATGTTCAATTCATAGATATAGTGATGAAATCCTCGGGTTGATGAGATTATATGACTACACCACATTTATTAATTCATTATAGTCTAGAACAATATAAGACACATTTTTTTATTCCATTGATGGAATATTAGAATCTTGAGATCCTATTAAAAATATTCTAATCTAGTGGATTCAAGATCAGATCCGGAGGATTTTTTGCTGCACTCCACAATAGAGATTTTTTTTCTTAGGTAATTTCATTCATATGTACATGTTATATTTTTATTTATTTGTTAATGTAATGTAAATATTTCGTGACATTAGTTCAAATGTTTCCTTTTCCCGTCCCCTGATGTCTCTTCCATCCTAAACCCTATTCTCTCCCTCTTCTCTCATTCCATTGTGAAATCTATTTACATCATTATAGAAAGTGAGTAAACAGAGGATTGGCCCATGGTGAGGATTCATGATATTCATAATTAATAAAATTTAAATTATTTAATTATATTAATATAGTTTGGGACAATTAGGGTTAAATTTTTGGTGTAGTAATTATTAACCACAACATGAATATTGAATTCATTCCAACATCTAACCAAGGGATGCTAACTTTTTTTATTCTGAAGTGGTTTCCTAGGGAGGAAAAATGCCCATAAAAGGTATATATTTGAAATCCAATTATAATTTAATTTTACATTCGAATTCAATTTATAAAAATAATAAATAATCATTAAAACTTTGTATCAATCCATATAACTAAGATATTTCATTCCTAATTTTATCTTGTTTTCATATGAGAGCTAGGGTTGTGTAATTTTAAATAAATGAATTTATGTATCAAAACCTAATGCAATAAAATAAAATTTTTAACCAAATAAAGAAACACATAAAAATGAATTATATTAGGTGGAATAGTATTTATGATTTAATGGGCTATGAAACTCCTCTCGTGAGAATACCCTAGTCAACCTATTTTATATATTAGAAAATAAGTCATTCATTTCCATATCCTATGATAGGAATGTGTAACGACACAAGTACTTATTAAATAATTAATTTTCATTCTGTAATTAAATAGTCAAATTATTTTTAAATATATAATTAACTATTTGGTATTTATAGAAAATAAAGAATTTATATTGATGGAATAGTAGATTGAATATAGGAATAGTAAATTGAAAATTATTAATAGTAATTTGGAAAATAGAATAATAAACTAGATAATGAGATTATAAATAATATTTATATATTTTATAAGAGTGATAATGATATATTTATATCATGGAATTAATAAATCTGTTTTTCGGAAATGATAGATTAACTATTGGTATTTTTTAAAATCAATAAAATTTTATTAGAATTTAATAATTAATATAATGGTTTAAAACAAAATATGATTCTATTAAAAATGTTTATAACTTATTATTTTTGTTGTATTAATATTATAAAATATTTTTTATGATGTGGATTAATTTTTTAAGGTCTTATACAATCATTTATCATTTTAAAACAAGTAGTTTTTTAATAAATTAAGAATTAAATTTGTATTTATATTTCTCATATTTAAAAAATTATTTAAAATAAATAATTTTCATTTATGATTTCTACAAATCTGTATATTTTTAGTGTGATTTTTTTGGTATTTTTATAAAATAGATGAAATTTAGATGTTAGGGAAATACTGTAATTTATGATATAAGATAAATACTTGATTTATTGATTCATTGATGATTTAAGGCTAATTTTATCCCAAAATCTAGATCTATCATTCATTATTTAAATATGATTTAATATAATTCTCAATATATTCATAGTCTAGATCAAAATTAACTAACTAATGACTATAATAATTAGAAAACACCACTCTCCACCACTATAAATACCACCCCACACCACCTCTTATCCTCACAATTAAAATCATTACTGCTTGATCAATTTCTCCCTAATTCCCATTTAAAATAAAATTACAATATCAAAGACCCAATGGTCTCACTCAATGGCCCAAACTAAGGGCATGATGGACGTTCTCAAGGAGGATAATTCCAGAGGTAAAAATCCTCTTTCATTTTATTTTATTTTATTTCCAATTCAATTTCTGTTCGTTTACTCGATTAATCTCACCTTAACCCTGAGGCATGAAAAATTTAGTATATAATATATAATTTAATGTAATCACGTTTATGAAAAAAATCACCATACTTATTCTCCTCTCCTTTTCTTCTTTAAATAAAATCACCATCTCTGTTGTGTCAATTTACCAACATCATGGATGATGTGTTTTTAATTTCCATTACGTATTTCAAAGATGGTTATATGACCATTATTACTGTTAAATAATATTTTATTATAAATATCATATGTTATATTATGTTATAGAATCAGATTTTAATACATAATATTTATTATAAAAACAAAGTGGTTCGTAACGATCAAAATTAACCTAAATAAACTAGATTTCACCACTAATGTTTTATCATAACATTCATCCAAATACCATATAACCTAAATGATATATAATACCATTTGATATTATTTATGATCATTAATAAAATTTTATTTATATTCTAGAGTTTTTATCCCTTCCAAAATGAAAATCCATAATAAACCAACCATGGAAACACGGAATAAATGCAACCAAAATAATGAAAATAAAAAATATTATTAATAAATGGGTGAAAACATGTTATAGGATTATCATAGAAATAATTTTAAATTTTATTATGTATATTTAATATATTAATAAAAATAGATAATCAATTATAAAATATATTTCAACGTGTTCGATTTTAGATGAAATCGAGGTAACGTGATTCTAAACCTGATTTCCATTCATTGGGTTAATCATATACATTATAAATTAGGTTGTACTAATATTATTTTTTAAACTAATTTTCATTATAATAAATTATAATATTTGTATTTATAATGTATACACATATTCTATTCATTTTATTAATTCATTCTTCAAATATAAGATATTTTTAAGGGAGATTTCTTAATAAATACTTTATTGATTTTATTTTTTAAAGGGAATGATTTATTTTATGTAGGTATTATGGATTTATAATTACAATATTGATCTTGTAAATTTTTAATTATTAATGGTTGGACCTATATCTCCCTCTAATTCATGGTGTAATATTATGATGTAGGTTTATTGAATGGTTACATTAGGTGTAACCTTGATGGTTACACCATAAGGTATCTGTGAGGGTCACAGTGTACGATAGCCCTGAGAGTTACATTATATTGTAGCCATGAGGGCTAAAATAATATGTAAGCCATGATGGTTACAATATTTTGTTACTACTTCTTCATGTTACCTTTATATTATTTTGTAATGTTTTATGGAAATATAATATTTTCGCAAAGTAACTATATGGTACATAATGGGCGGGTAGTTTGTCTTTGTGAAAATGATTTCATATGTTTATAAGTATTAATGTAATAATTGTTTCTATCATTTTTATATTCATTAATATACTTATTATTCTCATCATATTTTTTAATATTTTTTCTATAGGGTTTATGGATGGGTAAGACAAAAAAGAGAATCCATGATGAATGTTGTGAAGACATACTATGAAAATATTTATTTTTTTAGAAAAAACTATTGAATTATCGAAAAATGGAATTTTTTGTAGTATACATTTTATCTTCTTATGGGTATATATGTATGTATTATATCCCAAATCTATAAAAATATAAACCAGAATGATATTTGTGAACGTAAATAAGTGAATTCAAGTGTAATTTAATAGATTACGTAAGGTTTATGGTTAGGTCATTATAATAAATGTAACCAATTATAATATAATTAATGGAAATTTAAATTACTGTTAATATTATGATAGATACTAATTATTTTGTTCTAAATGGATTGGGGTACTATAGATCATTATTTTTTGTGTTTGGGTTTGATTGGGATGCATCATGGATAAAAATGGAATTAATTGATTTATATAATTAAATTACATGCTATTTAGAATCTGATTCCATCTATTTTTTCCATTTTTGGTACCTAGACATTTTCCTCTTATAGTATAGGTGGAGGTTGTTTAGTATGAAGAAACAATTGATCATTGGAGTGTTTATCAAACCATGTACGATGAGATGCGGAAGATGATATTTCATGATTCATAGAATCTATTTCTTGGAAAGAGATCGGTAATGTCACTAATTATGATAATATTTTTTCATAGTGGATCAGTTGAAATTATTTTTTTAGATTGATTAATATAAGATTGTTGGACTAAATATGATTTCAGCTAGATCTAGGGAGTAGTGGGATAATTGTGGGTTTTATACCTTATTAAAGGGATGGGATAGTGTTTTTCTTGGGAAAACATATATAATGAGTATTATATCTTGTTATATACATTAATGGATAAGGCTAAAATAATAAATTAGATACTCACCATTCATAATTGGGTCTCATCATAAGTGATTATGTGATTATATCTAATGATCTATATATTTTTTCTCTAATTTAGCTTCAAATGAAGATTTTATAGTATGTTGTCATGAAGAGGAATTGTGACTACGGATATGATAATACTTTATCACATTTTATATTCATAAGTATTTTTTATACTAAAATAAGGATAAATTTGTCAAGAATATGAACTCACTTGGTTGATTACCCCTAGATGGAGGTTAGTAAATCAACTCAATGAATAATGATTTATGAAGTGTATCATGGAAAATAGGTTCTAATCAGAATTGAACTAAACATAGTAGTTTACACTATTTTATTAGAGTTGGTGGTTAACAAGGATATATAGAGGGATTTTAGTTTTTTTCTATGATGTATTTTTTCACTATCAGTAATTGTTCCAAAATGACCAGACCTATTGGTTTTGACTGCATCTTAAGATCCCACTCCTTTTATAGTATGAGAAAATATCATCATCCTTTTATCAATAACTAAGTGGAGATAGATATGGTTTTTTTTCATACTCATTAATGACTTCATCCTCATGAACTAACTTATTACATTAGAAAAAGTTCCAATGTATTAAATCACTAATGATCGATATGATAAGTGGTAATATAGAACTATATAAAATAATGATCCACAAATCACATTGGAAATATAAAAGTATTACCATAATAATCCTTTGTGTATCCTTGATATTTTTCAGAATACATTTATTCATATCCTATGTAAAGGATAACCAATTATGGTTGACACCAGATACACATTTAGTGTTATATAAAATGTTATATATCATGAGTAGATAAGTCATAATCAATATGGAATGATAAATAAATTAAAATTATATTTAATTAATAAAATGGTCATGAAAGTCATCCATTTATAATATAAATGTAGTAATATTATGGATGATAATTAATTAATTACCATTAAATTAAATTCATAAAATTGGACTACATGTTTTTGGACATGATAATATCTTACCATCAATGTCTATTCCATATATTGTTTAATTAATGGGTATGAAAAAAACAAATACCAATTTAATATGGCTAGATAACGGAGTTTTATGTTGTAATAAATAGATTCATCATGGTTTTGTCAATAATAAGGACCCACCCATCACTTGTTGTTCAATTAATTCCCCAAATGATGAATAATCAATTTAATTCTTATACAATAATATTTATGATCAAATATCTATACTATGTAATTAATTTTAAATATAAACACGTCCCTAGTTATTGTATTGTGGTCATGGATACAATAACCCAAAAAGAATCATTATATAAAAAATTAATATAAATTATATATATGTTAAAAATCAACTTCGAAAAATTGGTATGAAAAAAGAATCACATTGCTACATAGATATGGTACGTTGAACAGACTCTTGAGGGGTGTAATTATTTTTTAGAAGGTATAGGGTAAGGAAGTAGTATATATTTTAAAAAACCTGTATTATAATTATGTCAGGATAATAATATTTATTCACTACATCCATCACTATTAAATTTTATGTGCGTGAGAAATCAAAAAATAAATTACATTATTTTCCGAGGAGGTAGACCGACGTACACATGAGTGATGAGTTTGAATCAAGATTTATTAAGAAATGCATGAATAAAAATAAATAATTAAACATAAGAATATATTATTTTATTGTATATACTAGTGTTAATTTATTAGAATGTATATTGAAATATTTACGGTGACAAAAGATGGACTTCAAAAATGATCTTGTTGATGATGATTACATCATCATTCAAAGAGCTCCATTAGATATCTTGTTAGGGCCATAACATTGGTATTTTTTTAATATCGTCACATTAAGATCTCTTATAAGGATATAAAAAATAATTTTTGATATATTTTTTTCAATACAAGTTTTTCTAGGTGTTGTATATAAAGTAGGATAGGTGGTTCATGTTATATTGAACGAAAGGGCACACATGGAATTAGTAAAAATATATGTCTTTAATAAATTCATTTTCTTATAAAAATGGACCAATGCCAATATAATTTAGAATAATTATTAGGATATTGTGTATATCTCATTAACCAAAAAAAATTTCATGGTTTTCTGTCATATTTTAATCATTATATTATTTTAACACCATTATTAAAAAAAATTAAATAAACCAATGTTTAAAAAATTCAATATTAAAAGGCTGTAATTTGACATATAATATTATGTTTTCATAAATGGATAATAAATGAAAATTTCGACCATAATTTACCATCCACATCTTCATTCATTTTTTTATTTTTAAATAATGTAATAAAATAATATTTTTCATAAAATATGTTTGTTGTAATTTTTAACTCTATTAATTTAAATTGAATTTAAAGACATCAGGAGAAATATGTAATTATAGTATTATCCATTTAAATGTCGTTAATATAATTTTCTAATTATAAAATTATCTTTGAACCCTATTTCATCCAAATTAAAGTGGTTTTTCTTTTCAATAATGTATATACATCGATTTTCCACTGCATACACAACCATCTTGTCAGAGATGTATTAGTATTTAAGGAATTTTTTTGATTAAATAAAATTATGAATTATTAACCAACTTATAATAGTTTCATTATTCAAAATATAACCTATTACATTCATTCACTAATTTCTATATATAGATATATGAATATATAAAATAAATTTAATGTAAAGGGAGTGACATCATGTATTTTTCATTACAACAATTAAAAAAATTATTATAAAATTAAAATGGAACCAAAATGATATATATTTGAATTTAGGTTCAAATAGTATAATTAATCTCAGAACATAAAAAAATGTTAATTTTATGATATATTTTCTATTTCTCAAGATGTTATTTTTAACCTTAATTTTTACATTTACACATTACTGATGGACAAAATTTTACCATGGTTAATATTCAAAATGAATGAAAATAAAAGGGGCCTATCTTAGAAAATTTGAAACCTATAAATACAAAATAGTAATAAATGTTATCAAAAAATAATCCAATATTAGTCATAAATTAATTGAAAAATAATCATATATGTATCATCCGAGTTAAATAAACATATGACATATTTAATATTTATTAAGATTTTTGAATTAAATGTTAATTTTACTTTAATGGGGTTTCTATGTTTGATAGCGTACCTGATACACAAAAATGGGTTTCTTTAAAATCAGACGTTTCACACAAATAATAAAATGTCATTATTTTAAATGGTAGTTAACTTCTAGTTGTTGTATTAGAGATAATGAAAAAAACTAACTACGGTATGATTATACATGTTTTTTCAATGTATTTACATTTATCCAATAAATTTTAAAGGCTTAAAATGCTAATGAATCTAATTTTAAGCATAATTTACATTAAATGGTTGATTTAGCGCTTTTTAATGGATATCCCTCTTTAAATGTAGTTTTCGTCACATTAATACATTCTAATTGACCAAATAAAATCCTTCTTTAGAATGGGGACATCAAAATTTACTTTGTGTAAAATTTTGTTTTTTTTATAATGCTAATTTTTTTAATGAATAGTGAAAATTATTGTATTTTAATTCAAAACATAATTTTAATCTAATTTATTTATACTATTAGATTATATTTTTAAATTTTTTTTAAAGTGTAATTAGAATATATTTGTACAATTTAATCCAATGTTTTTTATTGAAATTAATTTCACTTTGAAATTGGACAGAAACTAGTATCAATCTTTTTATAGTTATTTTTTCATAAAAACACGGTATTTGTTTTGATAAAAATAATTAATTTAAAATTAAATAATGAAACCTCTATGTTTATAATTTGGTAAAATAATCATCATTTTTTAATCCGGAATATAAAATATATCTTAGGCTGAATTTTTGCAATTTTTCTGGGAAACAACAATTTTTGATGAATAGTGAAACCACTTAGTAGTAGTTAAAAACTGACATTTTCATTTAAATGAAATTTTACCAGTTCAGTGAATTGAATTTAGAAAATATAACACACATTCTTGTTATTAGTAATTAAATGTGGTTCAATAAGATGAAATGATTTTTTGGTGAATAGTATCTTTTGACTTCTATTTACAGCGGTTAAAGGTAAATAGGGTAATTCAAGGTAAAAAGAATATTATAATAATTAAATATTACTTAAAAACTTGTCGTAACCTAATTTTATGAGTAATGTAAGACCTTGGGAATCCTTGGGTCGACTTTGGGACCCCATGGAGCCACTTATGATTGATAATGACCCTTTATTTTAATTAACATAAGGTAAAGGCCAAAATGACATAAACAGATATCTCATTGTAAATTAATTTTTTCATGGTGTAATATAAATTATCATTTACACTATAAATATTCATTGGAAATAAAAAAGGATTTCCAACCTCATTATATTTTTATTATATTTTTTAGACATCGAATAAATTAAATTATTTATGACACAATAATGATGCGTTGTTTACCTCATAAGTAAATGATTTAAAAAAATAGGATTATAAATATTAAAATAACATCCAAAACCCTTCCAATTAATATTGGATTAATTTATTTCAACCAGGAGTCATATTATATTCTACCTTAATTAGTTTTGGACCTTTATAAACCTAATATCATTATATAATAAAATAATATTATCACACTTTCCTAAAGAGCCCCTCCCCCCTTATAAAAAATCCTCACTTCTAACCAATTAATCACACCTCTTTAGCCTTTTGACTCGTCCAAACTCTACCCAATTAATCTCCCTACATCCCTATACACCTTCTGTAATCCTTAACTTATACAGATGTAACTTCAAGAAATCCTTTTGGTTCATACCAAAGGGAGTTAAACAAATTAAAGGTAACAATTTATCTTAACTTTTATTTCTTTTATTTTACTTCCAAAACCCATAAACTCTTTTAATTCCTTTATTTTAAGAAAAAAAAGTATCCTCAATATACTAGGATGTTTTTATGATAATTATTTGAACTAAATTTATGCACACCTCAATCTAATGGGTGAATAAAATACTGTTTCTATAGATGGAAACCAAACGCCTCATGAAATGATGATTGTTCGATTATCTCCTACAGCCTGTCATGGTTTCCATTAAGATTTCATTGTATTTATATATGACATATATTATGTTCATGTTTTCTTTATTCTTATGTATTTTTCCATTTATATCATACTTTTATGGTTTCAATTATGGGTAAACACGATAATTTCATTTGAGGAAGTGTGGACTACCACCCCATCAATGTGATATGAATCATTAATACCATACATGGTACATATAACGGATTGATGTAATGATATTATATATGATATTATACTGGAAATATAATATACCTATCTATAATTATGTTTTAATTACATTAAAATAAGAAATAGAAATAAAATTAGCGTTCATGCATACATACGACTTACCGTCTCCCTGAACGGTGCATTTCATTTCTTACCTCCTAATGATATGTACTATTATATATATATATATTGGATATATATATATATAATATATATGATATCTAAATAAAAATTTTCATTCGGTATATAATAGACTATTGACCACATTGACAACTTTTAAATATAAGGTGTTCATTTTTTACTCAAGTACCAAATATTGAAAAAATGATCATTATTAACATAAATGATTACATAATGTTTATAACATGGTAAGAAGTTATATAAAAGGAATAATAAACTAGAAAATGGTTCTTAATCAAGTTGAAATTAACATTAGTTTATTATTCAAGAGAGTAATGAACGATCAAGTCATGTCAGATGCGAGGAAAGGGACATCATCTCAATCTCCTTTCATTGAGTCATATTTTGTTCTAATACATGACATTCTATTATAGGTTGTATAAAAACCATTAACTTTTCATTTCATTTAATGGGAATATTTTTGTATGAATCATTTTACTAAACAACAAAAAAATGATTCTTTTTAACGTTAGTGATGACAACGTCCTTTCCGACGCCACAAGTATTATTTTATCTTTGGCTTCCTTAACAAGCAGTAATGTTTGTAAAAGGAAAATAAATACCAAATACTATTTATATATATTTTTGGTATTGAAAATAGTTTTGATAATGGTTTTGGTATGTTAATATATTGAAATGTTATATTGATATTGCAATATGGAAATGTTATCTTTCCATTATGCTTATGTTATTTTTTATGAACATGTTGTTGTTCTTAGGCATTATTTACGTATATGGGTGGTTCTGTGAAAAACCTAGGATGAGTGGGCTGGAGATAGCTCTCTAATGCATTAGGTAACATGATAGATGTAATCTTGAATGTTTCTCCTAAGAGATATATGGAATATATTATGGTGGGTATTCTAAAGTAACATCGTATGTGGCCGTGAAAACTACAATGTAAGTATTTTATAGATGAAACAAGTTAGCAAAATGATTTATGAATTCTATATGTTATTCATAAATTTTATGATTTCATTAGGTGATTAATAGTGTTTATTTTTTGTATGTATTTACAAACTAATGTTATCGTTCATTGGTTTATAACCCATAGTGAGCTTTTTATGCTCATCCCATGTTTGGAAATGTTTGCACATCACTAATAGATGAATAAGGTAAATTATGGAAATAAGGAAATGTCATGCTGTCTAAAATATGGAACTAGACATGATTCTATTTTTTTATGAAAAAATGAAAATTGAGTAGAAGTGCCTACATTGTTATCTTTTGGGATGTAATAGTTATGTCTTAATTCTCTAAAAACTCTAAACTTGATACAATCCTCAATGTGAATTAATTCGTTTAATTCAATATTATGTAATGTGTTTTGGTAAGAAGGGAAAGTTGAGTACGAGGTTCATGGGACCGTATGAAATACAAGAGAAAGTGGGATCAGTTGGGTACAGAGTGGATTTAACTCCATGTTTATCTCAGGTACACAATGTTTTTCATGATTCTATGTTGAGAATGTATATGCCAGATCCATACCATGTTTTGAGCCTAGAGGTAGTTTAACTGGAAGGGAATCTCTCATATGAAGAAAAATCATTCTAGATTCTTTACCATAGAGAGAAAGTGTTACTGAATAAGGTAATTTTCTAGGTGAAAGTTTTGTGGAAAAACCATATGGCTGAAACGACAATGTGGTTATCTGAAAATTCTATTAGGGGTAACTACCCCCACTTATTTGATAAGTGAATAAAAATTGAAAAGACACAATTTTCAAAAAGGGGGAAGGATCTTACATCCCAGGTAAGTAAAGAATAATACTTATTTCATATTTATTAATATTTGGGAATAAAATATTAATTTAATCTTAAATGGGTTGCTATGTTCAATATCATACACGATACATAACAATAGGTATCATAGAAATCATACATTGCACACTAATAATATATTATTATTATTTTAAATGGTAGATAACTCCTAGATGTTATATTGGTGGGAATTAACAAAACTAACTACAATATGATTATCCGTTTTTAAATGTATTTTCATTTATCCAATAAAAGTTAGAGATTTAAAATGTGAATGAATATAATTTTAGGCATAAATTACATTAAAAAGTCGATTTAAAACATTTTAATGGAAAACCATCTATAAATCTAGTTTTGGTCACTTTAATACATTATATTTGACTAAATATAATTCTTCTTTAAAAAGGGACATCAAAATTTACTTTGTGTAATTTTATTTGTATTTTTCCGATAAATTTCATTTTTTAAGGAATAATGAAAATATTGTATTTTAATTCAAAGCTGCATTTTAATCTAATTTATTTACATGGTTAAATTATATTTTTAATTGGTTTTAAATTTTAATTAAGATTTATTTTTACTATTTAATCCAATTTTTTTATTAGAATAAATTTCACATTGAAATTGGACAAAAACAAGTATCAAACTTTTGATAGTTATTGTTTCTTAAAAACATACTATTAGTTTTGAAAAAAGGAATTAATTTTAAATAAATTAATAAAACTTCTATGTTTATAATTCGGTAAAGTAGAAATCATTTTTGAATTAGGAATATCAAATATAGCTTAGGCAAAATTTTGTGTATTTTTCTGAAAAACTGCAATTTTTTTTGAATAGTGAAACCGCTTAGTAGTAGTTCAAAGACTAAATTTTTCATTTAAATGAAATTTTAGCACATTTGTGAATTGAATTTTGAAAATATGAAATACATGGTTGTTATTAGGTAGTAAAAAGTGTTTTAATAAATTAAAAATAATTTTTTGAATCGTAACTTTTGACTTTTATTTACCAGGGTTATATTTAAATAGGGAAATTCAATGTAAAAAGAATATTATAATAATTTAAATATTCCATAACACTTTTCCTAAACTTATTTTATTAGTAATGGAAGACCATGTAAATCCTTGGGTCGTTTTTTGGATCCCATGGAGCCACATTTGAATGATAATGACACGTTATTTTAATTAACATAAAGTAAAGGCAAAAATGACATAAACAAATATCTCTTTGTAAATTAATCTTTAATGGTGTTATATAAATTATCATTTCGACTATAAATTTTTATTGGAAGTATAAAATTATTTCCTACATCATGATATTTTTTTATAATTTTTAGACATCGAATAAATTAAATTATTAATGACACAATAATGATGCAGTGTTTACCTCATTAATAAATGATTTAAATTAATAAGATTATAAATATTAAAATGACATCCAAAACCAGTCCAATTAATATTGGATGAATTTATTTAGACCATGAGTCAAATTATATTCTACCTTAATGAGTTTTGGACCTTTAGAAACCAAATATCAGTATATAAAAAAATAATATTATCACATTTTTCAAAAGAGCCCTCCCCCCTAATAAAAAGCCCCCATTTCTAACAAATTCCTAAAAACTCTCAAGCAATTTGGCACATCAAAACTCTACCCAATTAAGCTCCTTCCATCCCTTTACTCCTCCTAGAATCCTTAATTTATGTATAAGGAACTTCAAGACACTCTTTTAGTTCATTCCGAAGGGAGTTACCCAAATTAAAGGTATCTACATCTCTTAACTTCTTTTCTTTTATTTTACATCCCCTACCGCTATACTCTTTTTATTCCTTTATTTTATAAAAAAAATATTTTCCTAAATATACTAGGATGTAGATATGAGAAGTATTCAAACAACACTAACACACACCACCATCTAATGGGTGAAGAACATACTGTTTCTATGGATGGCATGCTAATGCCTCACGAAACGATGATTGTTCGAATTTCTCCTACCTCCTATCATGGTGGAAATTAAGATGTCGTTGTATATATATATGATATATATTATGTTTACATTTTCTTTATTCTTCTTTATTTCCTTTTTATATCATACCTTTGTGGTCTCCATTATGGGTAAACGTGATAATTTCATTTGAGGAAGTGCGGACTACCGCCCCCTCAAAGTGATATGACTCATTCATACCATACGTGTATGTATAAAGGATGGAGTTAATGATATTATATATTATATTATAATGTATTTGTCATATAACTTTTTATCATTATGTTTTAATTCCATTAAAATAAGAAATTGAAATGAATGTAGCATTCATGTGTACGTACGGCTTACCGTCTCCATCAACAGTGCATTTCATTTCTTTCCTCGAAATGATATGTACTGTTATAAATATATATATGTATATATATTGGATATAAATGATTTATATGATATCTAAATAATTAATATAATTCTGGATATAATGGACTATTGATCACATTGACAACTTGTAAATATATGGTGTTCATTTTTTACTCAAGTACCAAATAATGACAAAACGAATGTTATTAACATATATAGTTACATAATCATTATAACATGGTAATATGTCATATAAAACGAATAATAAACATGAAAAAGGTTCTCAAGAAATTAGAAATTAACTTTAATTTAATATTCATGATATTAAAGAACGATTGAGTCATGTATGACGTGAGGAAAGGGACATTTTCTCAATCTCCTTTCACTGAGGAATATTTTCTACCAATACACGACTTTCTTTTATACGAAATATAAACACCTTTTACTCATCACTTCATTCAAATGGAATCTTCTTCAACAAATTGTTTTACTAAATGACAAAAAAAATGATTCTTTTTAACGTAAGTGGTGACAATGACTTTTCCACTGCTGCGATTATTATTTGATCATTGGCTTCCTTAACAAGATGTAATGTTTTTTAAATGAAAATACATACCATATACAATTTTATGTATTTTTTTTGGTATTGATAAAAGTTTTTGTAATGGTTTCGATAATTTAATATATTAAAATGTTATATTGTTATTGCAATATGGAAATTTCATCTTTCCATTATACTTATGTTATGTGTTATGATCATGTTGTGGTTCTTGGGAATTGTTTACATATATGGGTGGTTTCATGATAAACCTAGGGTGGGTGAGCCTGAGATATCTCTCCAATGCATTGGGTAACGTGAAAGAGGTAAACGTGAATGTTTTTCCTAAGCGATTTAGGGAATATATTGTGATTTGTATTCCAAAGTAACTCTCTTTGTAGCTGTGACAGCTATAATGTAAGTATGTTATGGATGTCACAAGTTACCTTTATGATTTATGATTTCTATGTTTTATTCATAAACTTTATGACTTCATTAGTTAAGTTAAAGAGTTTTAGATTTTTATGTATTTATGAACTACTTTTTTCTTTCCTTTTTTATAACCCTTACTGAGCTTTTTATTCTCATCCAATGTTTTGAAAATTTTTCACAGGACATAAAGATGAATAGGGTCAAGGATGGGATCAAGGAAAAGTCATGTTGTCTAAAACATGGAACTAGACATGACTCTTTTTTTTATTTTATGAAAAAAATGGAAACTAAGTAGAAGTGTCTACTTTGTAATCTTTTGAGATGTAATAGTTATGTACTAATTCTCTAAAAACTCTAAACCTGAAAATATACTCAATGTGAATTAGTTAGTTTATTTCAATATTATGTAATGTTTTAATGTCGGGTCCTTATACTATAAGTTGCAATGAAAAATAATTACACAAAATTTCTGTGTTTTAGGCATAAAAAGTTTTTATATCGATATTATGTAAAAAAAATTCCAAATAGAACTAAATATAATATTTTAAATAAATTTATCATAATATAACATTAATACTAAATCCCAAATATAGTGGTACATTTAAATTAACTTACATAATGAAATTAAATGGAAATTATATAAAATGGATGTTTAACTTTTCAATGTAAAATAAATCGTATCATAAGTATAAAAATAAATAAAAATATATTAATTTTGAAATGATGAATTAAAAAATAGCATATATGTTTTACAAGAATAATATTTCAATATATTTTCATTTTTTTTTTCAATCATGTCTTTCATGTAAATAATATTATTAAGGAAATTAGATTATATAAAAATAAATATATCATAATATATTGAGGTGTAACATTCTTCCCCATATAATAATTTATATATTAAAATAAAATCACTCTAACAGAAATGGAATGAGGATACATGTAACTAATAATATCCTTACATGCACACATACCTTCCACAAATGTTTGGATTGAACAAAAAATAATGACCAGATCAGTGGAATGGTTTTGTTGAACATTGTCTCTAATATTTAAAATCCACATCATTTATTCCTCATAATTTAGTTATTTCTATAATGTCTTGTCATGTAATTTTAATACATAGATAGGATCAATTATATACATCCTTAGGATAGATACATGGAACATATCATGAATTTATATATATTTGGGGGAGACTCCATTCCACATGATACAATCCTGATGTAATAAATTATTCTTAAGGGACCAATAAATATTAGGTTGAGCATTCCTTTCATTCCAAATATGATTACCATTATCTAAGGAAATATCCAATGTAATAAATTTCCATCAAATTAAAACACTACATATTATTGAATATTCGTTGTATATTATTTTAACCTTGAGTAGTCCCTTTATGCTACATAATGAATTTTAACATGTCATTCATTCCTTAACTAGATCAGTCCCTAAATGATTTATGTCCCACACTACAAACCAAAAAATTATATTTATTCACATCCATGAATCAAGGTCTTCATAAAGAGTTACCTAAATGATCAACTAAAACTTAATTTTAATAAATATTATACTAATATATTGTGTTTATCCCATACCCCATTTAAATAGATTGATAAATATCGTATCATGTCTTATACATGTTAAATGGTCCTCTATAGATGACCATATATTCTTGGATAATATGTACTATAAAAAACTAATCTATACATAGATCAAACTGAAGATATATCTATAACATTGTGGTAAATTACATATCCCGATTTGAATTTATTGAGAGTGATAGTCCATGAAATATCATAGAATCCATAATGTAAGCCCATGTAAGTTGGTAAAAGGAAAAAATATCTATAATAGAAATAAACTATGATAAAGTTTTGAGCATATTAACTATAACTAAAATTTAATAGTTCCCTTTACTTGTTTTTGGATTCCAATAATTAAATATATGTTAATGTTTGACCATTTTTCTCCAGTATAGGTAATGTTTATATCATAAAATTAGACTTCTTTCTCATAGATTTAAAATTCTAACAAACCATGCATCGAGATACATACTCTGTAATAAACACTTTCATGCTATCCCAAAAAATTCTCATTAATATATCCATAAATATTCTTACTTATAGGATGAATATATAATGATGAATTATTAGATTCATATAGTTGACCCTTCGTTATTTCTGTTATTAATGAAACACATACTGGGTTTGTGAACCATATCAATTCAGCTTGATCATGATTAAAACTAGAAATATTCCTCTCCTTCTTATGTAGTTTCGTATCTTACTTCTATTCCATATTTATACCCCATTTTATGTATAGTTGAATGGTCGTATGAGAAGGATATCACATTTACCCTTTCTTAATGATTTCAAGATCCAAACATCAGAAAATTCCAACATATTATATTTATATAATTCTTTTTAATGGAAAATTTGTATTTTCTTTCTTACACAAAGCATTATCCACATTGATATCCTTCAAAGGGTGGAAATGTAATAAAAATTATTCATAAATGTTCATCACAAACAATATTATTTGGAACATATTAAATAATTCTTCTGTAAATATATACATCATTATTTTTTATCCATACATATATCACACCATTGAAAATTAAGATAATTAATTTATATATTAAATAAAATTATTATCGTTTTTATCCCTAAATACAATGTCTAGTATGTTTTATAATGAATATTAAATTTGTGAAAGGTATTTTCTATGAATATTTCATTCTATATAATTATTCAACATATTCCATTCATTTATTCATTTCTGTATATCTTGAATCATTATCAACTACATGGTAGTGTATGAAAAAGTGAACAAACCTACCATCTCATAAATTAATTTAAATTTCCATTATATTCATCTTTACACTAGAACGTGGTACCCATTCTGGTAAACATGGTGATTGGATTATATAATCATGATAAATTTATCACAATAAATTGGTAGTATACATCCAACCCATGAAAAAAATAGATCTTAATTACTGTTAATCAACTAGTATTTTTGTTAATAACATTCATTATTGAAGGATCAACCAATACAACATCATATGAAATTAATTTACATAATAATTAGTCATTTTTCCCTAAAATCACAATTGGTAAATTTTTCCTATTTCTACTCCTTCTTATGGTCCTCAGAAAATTCATAAAATGTTAATCAACCCCTTATTATTAATTGAATATTTCAGGATAACATCTATAGATACCACCAAAAAACAATCCTGAAAATGTTTAATGGTATTATTCATTAAATACATAAACATAGATGGATAATTTTTATGTCCAAAAGACAATACTATAAATTCATAAGGACCTTAGGGAAGAATAAAATCATGGCTATATCCACCTTCATGACCATTAACTATTGATTTACAGATCGTGGATAAATATTATAAAAATTATAAATCCTCATAATGGATTTAATTTATCATTTTTATGGGGTTTTGGATAATTTTTCAAAATATTGTTTTTTAATATCAGGAAAATCAATGAAAAGATTCATTGACTCGTAACACTTACTATAAAAATTAATAGGTTGAAAACATACAAAACCATTGGGCTAATTGAATATATTTCCTATGTTATCCTATATATTATTTATTAATTTTTTTAAATCAATTAGCTATATTTAATATGGAGTCTAAAAAATAGGGTTAGCACTAGGAATGAGTTCATTTTAATACTAAAATTTATAATTTATGAAAATACTAGGAATATCTTCTAGAAATGAATAAAAAAACTCCTATATAATTGTAATATCATTAATTATGAGTTTTTACCAAACCATCCAAGATAAATTTCTCTCATTAATATGTAATAAAACACTTTTAATATAATTGATATCCATTTTGAGTTTAGGTTCATCCTCATATTGATATACTATTACATTTTTATTTGGAAAATCTAATGTAACATCCATTCCATAAAAGTTAATATGTGGTCAATAATAAGAGAGACAATCCAAGGCCAAAATTACATCAAATTTAACTAGAGGAATAACAAGAATATGTAAATGATGACAACCCTCTAACCAATTGTTGGGGATGAGATCTATACATAATATATAATCATATTAGCATTATTATTTTTCACTACTATCCCAACATCTAATAATTGATGTTGTGATGTGTTAGAAATAGAAAATTCATCAGATATATATGATTTGGAATAACATGAATAAACAATTACACATCAAGTGTGTATTATATATTTATATTTTACCACATCACTAGTAGCTTTTACTATGTATTTAAAAATTACATGTGCTTATCCTTCAACCAGTAGAATATTATGTGGTATGTCCCCTTTACGTTTGGGAATATTATTGGAATAAATTGTCATATAATTAAATTAGAAGAACAAAAAATTTATGGATTCCTTATTATTTTTATATTTATTTGGTACATGTCTCTTACCTCAATAATTTTATCAAAATTTCATTACCTTATTTTTTTCATTGATGTTTCGTTCGCCAATTTGTAAATTTTTTTAATTTCAATAGTCCCATATTCATCACTTTTAAAATCATTTTATATTAATGCATAATTGACATCTTATTATCATGATTTACAAAGAGAATATTGGATACAAAAAATTCACTCATCGTAATAAGGCAACATGGAACTATATCATCAAATTATGAACATATTTGAAGAACTTGTTCCATTCTACGATTCGAAAATAATAACATCAATAAAATGGTCTATCTTGCATTCAATTATATTTATATAGTCATAAAAATCCAATGATAAAATAATAAGGTTATCATCATACTCTACCACAACCTCAAATTCTTTCTTTATTAAATTATGGAACTGCTTTTTTAATACCTATTTTTATTATCATGTGAATTATTTCTCAATGTGTGTAAACTTAATAGTTTCAAATTCCATTCATTATATTTATTCTTACTTTTTTAGTATACTAGATTAATTACTCCCATCGATTGAAATAACATTTCAAATAATTCACATCCAGAATAACCTTTTCAAAATCATTCTGTACCATAACAAGGAATATCATTTCATAGAACCTGATGAATTTCCCAACTACCATTGTATTTGTGGTTTCATTAAATTATTATGGATTATATCACATTATGTAATATAATATAGGTGAATTATAATATGGAACAATAGATATTTATATGAGGGAAGTTTTATTTATCATAACCTGAGTAACCAAACCAAATATAGTCATGGTCTACATAGATAAAAAAACTATTTCTAATTGTCTTATTAGTATGGAAATCTTGATATTAACTACAATTAGTGATTTCTATTTCTCCATTAGTATCCATCATTAAATAGTGTCACTCTGTACGTCAACTCAAAATCCCCATTAATATTGAAATATAATATAAAATAAATACTAATTATATGATTTCCCAAATAATATATGGGATTATCATAATTCTCATGTTAGTTATGAAAATTATAATTGTAATTTTTATGGTTCTAATGATGCTTCATATGATACCATCTCTAACAACCCCAAATCTAGTAATCTGGATTTAGTATCTAATTTATTAGTTATTTATAAGATATAATTGTTCACATAATAATTGATCAATTAGTTCATAATTCTAAAATAATCATATACATAGATGATTCTAATATATCATTATAAATATGAAAACTCAAACCATACGAAAATTATCTATTTAATTACTATTAACAATCCATTTTTTCATAACCATGGGAAGGGAAAAAATATTCATTGATCACAAAATCACATTTAATGTTATGTACAATAGGATATATCATGAGTAAATAAAGAATAATCAATATTTCATATTGTATAATTGAAAACACATTCAATATAATCGCTAACATGAGACTAAAATTCAACCGAGGATAATATCGATTAGGTAATCTCTTTAATAATAATAATAATAGATATCAATATAATGGAAATGATTACTGATCAAAATCATGATTTCATACATTATTAATTCATAACATATATGCATTCTAGTAATTCTATTTTTTAGATATGCACATATACACCAAAATCCAATATAATGAGGCTAGAAAACATTCATCTTGATTAGATTTATCAAAGAAGTAATGATATACCTATAACAAGACCACACATTTCACTAAATATCCTATGCATATATATTATATTGATAGATCATTTTTACTTTATAAAACACATGACTTGTCAATATATATCCATGATGAGTATAGAATAATGAGCGTGAATATTTTTCTAGACCATCTAAAATAATTCAAAGTAAAATACCATATGTAAAAAGGAAATAATTTTTAGGAAATCATCATATCCATTATAAAAATAATGGGACTTTTTATGAAAAAATTTATTTCCACTAATATATGATCATATTAATTATAATGTTTCAATAAAATGTTAGTTCACAAAAGAACAAAAAGAGATTAATGATATTAATAAATTAATCTGAAAAATAGATTTTTAAATAAATTATTTTTTCTAGAGAGATATAAAAAAAGAATTAAAATATTAAATTAATATTTAATGAAATATCATTCATTGAGAAATCATTGAAATTATATATATGGTTGTAAATATTGTATATCCATAATGGAAAAGGGAAAATGGGTTAACATTGTGTAGTGTAAGAAAATATTTTTTTAGACTATTTGAATATAATTTAAAAAGTGAATCATCTTGAAATTTATTGATTTAATTAACATAAATCATATAAAATATCAATGATAGTATATAATTTCATTAACAAATAATTTTAGTTAATAAAATATAATTTTTAGAACAATACTTTCACATATATATATGGAAGGAAATATGCCCAAACAAAAAGGGAAATAAAATTTACATTTATTTCAAAAATTTATTTAAATGATTAATGATATAAAGTCAGAAATATTTGAATAAATATATTAAAAATCTTTAAGTATCATGTGGATAAGATCCTATATATAATTTAAATTTGATAAGTGAAATGACACATTCATTAATAAACTATAATTAATCCCAAAAAATGAAATTATAAAATAAATATTTAATAATTTGGGAACTTTTAAATTATAATTCCAAAAAATTGAAACAATAATTTTAACATTAATAATGATTAATTAATATATATTCAAGTTAAATACATTATAGGTATTTTATATACATTGTATAAATCCAACTATGAGGAAAATAATGACTATGTCACAATAGAGTGGATGTTGACAATAAATCCATTACCTCAAGTTTGACATGCTTCATAAGTGATTTAAGCTTCATGTATAATCAATATAAATTTATTATATTTGTATAAAAAACCATATACATGTATATAATATCATATATGATCTAATTATTAGGTCTTATCATTATTTTCATAATATTCTTTTATTATTACCCTTTTTTGTACCAATATCTTCATTATTCATTTATGTTTTGATTATGATGTTAAGGTTCTTGTTTCAGGATCATGGTAATATTACCTCCATATTGATTAAAAAGATATTAAAATCATTCGTATTCACAATATAAATACGTAAAATCACGTTAGGGAAATGTACATGAAAAATGAATCATGTGTCTTCGTGGAAATGGTTGGAAACACGTACTCACAAGTGATGATATCATTATTAATGCATTGAAGGGTAAGAAAGTAGACAATTTATAATAATTATAAAATTATAATTATATCATAATTATAATTTATATATCCATTATGCCTTTTCCTATAATGTTTTTATGGAAACCAAATTTTATATGTTTGTGTAGTGATAGTCCAGTGTACACATGAGAAATGGTTTTGTTTCACATTTTATATATAAGAGGTTGGATATTCATTATGAACTAAAAATAAGAGAATATCATTATTCGAGATATAATGTTGTTAATATTTCCGAATGATGATGAAATAAATGATGTTTCTAAAATTAAAAGACAAAAAATGGATGTTCTTGGTGAAGATGATTACATATTCTTTGAAATTGTCTATTTAGATCACCTCTTAATGGTCATATGGTAATAATTTTAAAAATGTAGTATCATTTAAATATTGTATAAAGATTTTTAGAAATGTACTTACCACATATTTATAGAGTAAGATGGTTGTAGGTGATGTATATAAGAGTGCAGATGTGGTGCCATTTTATTGCGAACTAAAGGGCAGACATGGAATTAAAAAAAATTAAATATTATAAATTAATTCTCACAAGAAACATGCACCATGTCACCAAAATTTTAAAACTTGTATAGAATATTGTTGAAATAAAATTATAAAATAAATAGGGTAATGTTTAATGTTGTTTTTAAACATTACATTTTTGTTTATCCACTTCATTTCTTAATTCTAACTATAAATCCTAAATATAAATTTAAATATTAAAGTATAACAATTTATTAATGTATTAGGTTTCATTTAACATAATTAATGTAATTAAGAAACAACTAATTTAAAATGACTTTTAATACATAAAGCTAAAAAATGTTTTTTATTGTATCCATTTAAACAATTAATAATAATTTTTTATTAAATATAAAATTCATATGGAACCGCATTTCATCCCATGATCACTATTTTTATTATATTTAAAATTATTTTTTTTTTGATTTTAAACTTCTTTTGGAAGAGTTGTGTCTCTGAATTTCATAAGTGTTTATCGTAAATATATAATCCCAAAAAATTATATTTAAATAAAAACCATTATAATTTTTTATTTATTAAGAACATAAACATTATATTATGTTATGATGTTTTCTAGCCCTATAGGAACTTATAAGAGAAATTTAAATAAAAGGGAGTGACAATTTCTAATTTTATTCATATAAAATAATTTAATTATCATTATGAAATAAAAAAAAAATAAAAGTTCCATAAAAATATGTAAATAAGGGTATAGTCTAATTACTATTATCCAATGAATTAAATTCAATAGTTTATATATTATCAATGTCTAATCACATTTATTTTAAAAATAATTAAAGAATTTACTCTTTAATAAGGTGAAATTTTTTAAATATATTACTATTAATAGTATCCTATAATAAATGAGATATATTTACCAAATATGAACACCTTGATTCCAAATATGTATTCTATTTTAGAATATAAAAGTACTATATGTTGAGAATTTAAATTAAAAATTAAAAATTAAAAAGTGATGTAAAATGGTTTTTTAGAAAAAATGGTGTTTAAAGTATAAATATTAGCTTTTATAAAAATTATATATTTTTTTATTATAGGTGAATTAATATTATTATTATAAGTAAAATTATTTTTATATCACTATATGAATAAATCAAAAATATAATATGACTTTAAAATTACATGATTTAAACAATATAAATGAAATATTTATAAAAAATGTTATTTTTACTATTCACTAAAAAATAAATCATTTCAGAAGAATCCCAACAATTATAGACAATATAATATTAAATTTCTAATTTAAAAAATTATTCAAATATGACATAATAGTTTTTCAATTATTTTTCATGGTCCATATAATATGGAGTTTAACAGAAAAAATCCACTCAAGGAAATTATTTTACATTAACGGAAATATATTAAGTTGTTACATGTAAATAAGCCTAAGACTTACACTAGATATTGTAAGTTATGAGGAAATGGATATTGAAATATGTATTTTAATTTAATGGATGTATGAGATCCATATGTATAAGACATTGTTTGAGTTACATTTCATTTATTTTCTACTGTAATTTCTTCTTTATTTGATTCAATAGCTTCAATCTCCTATATTACACCATGTATGGACTTCATATTAGGTCTATAGGTGGATATGACTTTAGTGCCCCTATTAAAATTAACACTATTTATGATTCCGGATTTCTTATTCGATGTTTATCAGTAATAAAGGATGATTGTGGTGAAGCATCAGAAAATGGGGAATTTTTCTCTTATTTCTGATGCAACTAAATGATATCATCCTTGTAATAGACTAATTATTCATTTCCATGTGTTTTTTGATATTATAGAAAGGAAAGTTAAATTATTTGATATATTGGTCTAATTTGGGATGTTTTCTAATGACCATGTCTATTACATTAGGGGTGGACATGATGATCTTCTTTTATCCTAGTTCTAACAGTTGTTAGTTGATAACCATGTATAAAATGTCCAAGATAGGTTTAGTCATTCCGTGATGTATTCGTATATGATGTTGTGGAAGTACCCTGGACTAAATATCATTTTGGATTGGTGTCACAATTGGTATCTTCTCTACATTCAATGGATCCTTATCATATAGAACCAATGAAGCTCGATGCATTAACTTTATAGATCAATGATTTTTAGTAGACATTATTCATATTGTCTAGTGTATTTTAATGGGGTTCTCCATAATTTTATCACTTAGGGGAATCATTTTATTCTAAGACTATGGTTGTACTAAAAATATATTAATTAAACTACGTTCAACATAAAATAACCTCCTTTAAGAATAAACAATCATTTGAACTAGTTAATTGGGTGAAATTGGAATTTAAAGATCCTTTGGTAGCTTAGGAATCACTAAATTATGGGGAAGTCTAATTATATCCCACAAAGTACCATATAATTTAGATATGGAGACATTGAATTTTTTGTCATGTTTTTTGGTGCCATGAAGGCTCAAACTTTGTTGATGGGGCCCATGATCTATATACTCCAGTGGTTCTAGGAAATGTTCATAGTCATCTTCATCTTCCAATGATTATATACACAATGTCAAAGTATGATCATTCAATGAATCATTGATTTATCCTATATTTTATTACACACCATAATTCTATAGAAAGCATTTCATTTGATGTTATATGAAATTGGATATTCTTGTCCTTTGAAAATATTTTTCCTATAATTATGTACCCATTGACCTATCAATAATCATAGTATTTTTTTTCTTAGAGATTTCACAAAAATGTGGTAGTCATTCAATGTTTATTTCGTATTCAGTTGTACTAATATAGGAGTATATTAAAATTATCTCATATTTCCATCCCATTCATTTCATTAACCATGAAATACAAAATGTAAAATTGGACTGATCAGTGTAAAGTATCATTAGACTAAACAAATAAAATCCATTAGTACCAATTTTATTACATATAAAATGGAAGGGTGATGTTCAATATCTTTTTTGATGATTCCAACCTACTATTGGGATCTGTATTAATATATAGAAGGGTTGTGATTTATTATGGTTATAGGAAATTGATTCTTCATAAACATAAGTACCCCAATCAAAATTTGGATTTTCTAATGGTAGTGTTTCCCCAAATAATGTAGAGATATTACATCATTACTGATTTCATTTTGAATGTTAGGGAAAACAGGTGTTTGAGGAATGTATTACCTTAGTCGTATAAAATCATTTTTTTTCAAAAGAATTTGATATTGTTTCAATAGGATTATAATTTTGAAAACTTATATACCCTATGGAAGGGAAATGATTTTGTTGAATCATTGATCCAAAAGCCAGATGTTGAGATCGTTTGGGGTTCTATTAATGTCATGAATGTGATAAAAGAGTTTATAGGGATGCATCTATATATGTATGAATTCAGTGGAAGTGGTTGTATATATATATATAGGTAATGTAATTTTCCATGATATAGTGGGTGGATGAGTCATAATGGGGAGGCACAATGGGGGAATTGATGTTAGAAAATTCTTTTCACAGTGATTCTACATAGGGGAGGACAAAAGATGTGATAATTAGATGATACATTAAAAAGGATCGTTGTTCTAATGGATTCAAATGTGGGATTATATTTTTTGTTTCATATCTCTTCATTAATAGCTCATATGGATGTATCTAAGAAGTACCATAGTTTGTGGATGAATATTTGGTGTCAAGAGATTATGTAGTTAGTGGTGGAGTTCATGGAACAATGATTATTTGTTAAACAAATTCAATAATGGAACCTTATTCATGGTTTTTGATTATGGACCTTAGATTCCCCCTAGTGAAAGTGGTTGGACATATAGATCAATTTCTTCAATAAATAACCATAATTCATAGGTGGTTGTGATATCTTCTTGGTAATAATATATAAAATAATGAATCCCATCCATTATCTAGAGATATATAAGTTTAGTATCGTAGTTTCATTGGCATTGAGGTAAGAAAGAAGAAGTTGGTATAATGCACATGTTATCTAAGATCATTTTATACTACCCGAAGGATCATTTTACCTAATGAGTTTGGGGACTACTATAGCTCAATTTTGGATCCTAGTTATGACTTCTTAATTCATTGTATCCATATAAGATAATTTAAATAGAGAGGATTATCTAGATTCCATATGACCTATTATGGGGTTAAATATTAGATATTATATTATTATTGATGAACCATCAAACCAAGGATGGGGTTTATACCAAAAAAATCTTATACTCTTCAATTTACATTTCTCCATATAATGATTTTTTGGGTAGCCGTGTTGTTCTCCATTGTGTTGGACTGTGGTTAATGAACTAGAAATTATTTTTCCTAAGGTATTTAAAAGAGAATCATAAAAGATAAACATTTTTCATTATTGTGACATCCCGGACCTGACTGCTCCTCAAACCGAGTCCTAATCCCGTTTGGCCGCATGACCCCTAGCTCGTCTCCCCATAGGCCAGGGGCTGCCGACTAGCACTAAGGGTGTAATGGTAAGTTAGTGGGGAGACTGTACCCCCATGTCAGAGTACACAACGGAATATCAGCAAAGTAATAAAAATATCGTAAGCACAACCAATGGACAAAAAGGACTGAAGAGAAACATACAACCAAACAACAGAATTAAGGAAACCCCTAATAAATATATAAAAGCCACATAGGCAGTGTATGAAACATTATAGATTCATGGAATGGTAGTGCAATGGAAATATAAGACAAGCATGCTCTACAGTAATACAAAAAGAACAAAAGTAGTTCATGATCATCTCTAGGCAAGTTCGATCCTCTTCTTTGGATCTCTAGCTAGAACATACATGTATCAACAGCCTGAAGCTGGGCCTTTTCCCCTACTAGTACATGCTACAGTGAAGTCTACAAGGGTGCCCAAGTTGCTGCCCGGGTAGGTTGTGAGACAAGTCTCAGTAGGCCATTACCAACGATGTCTACGTGTAATCCAAATAGGTGTTCACAAGCAAAGTGAGTAATAGCCTGAAAGTAATTAAATCGAAGTAAATAAAAAACCCTCCCGCTCAGGTTCCAGAAAGACACAGGGTGGGTCTACATGCTTCAGCTCATGGCTGGTAAACTGAATGATCACCAGAGGTGTATGTACATAGATATAGGTTATAACTGGCATGAGGTAAACATTCCTCTCATCCATGCTTCTCACATACGTACAATTATCACTAGCCTGAGGTATAAATTCCTCTCATCCACAAGGACTATAACTGGTGTGGAATAGAAATTCCTCCAACCCATAAAGGTTATATGAGCACGAGGTATAAATGCCTCTCATCCTCAATCACTATAGCTGGTGTAGGGTAGAAATTCCTCCCATCCGTAATGGTTATTTGGGCATGAGGTATAATTTCCTCTCATCCTTAATCACTGTTTCTGGGGTGGGGTAGACATGCCTCCCACCCGTAAAGGTTATATGGGCATGAGGTATAAATACCTCTCTTCTTCAATAACTATAGCTGGTGTTGGGTAGACCTCTCACCTGTAATGGTTATATGGGCACGAGGTATAAATGTCTCTCATCCTCAAGCACTGACATTTATCTGGCATGGGGTAAGAATGCCTCCCGCCCAACACACGGGTTATTAGAAGCATGTCAACACAGAAAGGCATAACAATTCATATCAAATTATATAAGGCAAACCATCTTATATCATATCACATTAGCAATTCAAGTCATATCAATCTTATAATATCACATATGCAAATCATGGAAAACATACATTTCAATTACATAAAGGTTTTCAAGCTCTCTCATCCTAGCCAACCTCTAACCAAGTCATCTCATTTTCTTAACATGGAAAATGCCCTTTCAAGACATATCATTAAGCTTCAAAGGTGAAAAAGGTCCAAAACTCAAGGCCTACAACCTATGGTTGAGCACTCTTGGTCCATATCAAATCTAAACACCCTAACAAGGATAGATTCATCATTCTTATACCACACAGGTCATTTAGATATGAAACAGTCATTATAGATAAGGGGTTCAGTGAATGTCAAACCACAGAATGATAGTAATAACTCAAAAAGGTGAAAACCCAAAATGGAAACCACGTGACCACCTAACTTAGTGATGTAGGCGTAGGCTAGCTTGATATCAACGTCAGATTTGCAGTAGGTTGGAAGAGATCTGATTTCTTGTCCAACACCCAGAAAATAGGGCATATGATCCTGCATCAAAATAGCAAGATAGAAGGCAATATTTATCGAGGAAAGAGGCTTAGGTGTGGTAAGCCTTACCTTGGACTTTCCGACACTTCTGACGGATTGAGATTCGGACACCGGATGATGAAACGACAAGGAAAAGAGAGAGGAGAGGGTTTTAGAGCTCAATGAGGGATCCTCCTGTGTTTTGTCCACTGGAAGGGGGTAGAAGAAGGCTTAATGCCTTATGAATTAATTAAGGGAAAAATGGTAATTTTACCCAGAACAATGTCACACGGTTTAGGCGCACGGTTTACCAAACCATGTGCAAACCAAGCACATCTCACTACCTTCAGATTAAGGGTCGCACGGTTTAGGCAAACAGTTTCTCAAAACCGTGTGCAAACCGTGCGCACCTCCTTGCTTCCAGACCAAAGGCCGCACGGTTTGTCAAACCATGTGCAAGCCATGCGCAGGCCTTACACCCCTGTCTGCAAGTCCATTTCCCAAACTCCCGAGCTCCGAACAAACCCTAGACACTCCCCAAACCTTCCATAGAACATCACACACATTAAACAAGCTTAAGGAAAAGGTTTAAAAGAAAAAATAACGATTATTACCTTTTCCAAAGAGTCGGGGTTTTACAACCTTCCCTCCTTAAATAAACCCGTCTCCGAGTTAGCCTTCCGAGGGTACATTGGTGTCAACAATGAAAATCTCCATCCATTGAGAACGTATATCAGCCTCCTGATCCCAGGTCTCGTCCTTTAGCCATTTGTGCTTCCATAGCACCCGTAAAAGTGGAACAGACCTGCCACTGAGTGTCTTCATGCCCCGGTCAACTATTCGCATCAGATATTAATCGAAGGAAGCATCCATATCATGTTCAACCTCATCAGGATGAAAAAAGATAGTCGGATCTGAAAAGTACCGGAGTTTCTGAGATACATGAAAAACATCGTGCATGTCCTGATATCCTATGGATGTACAAGCTGGTAAGCAACCGGCCTGATCTTCTTCATCGCCTCAAAGGGTCCTACAAAACTTAGTGAGAGCTTACCCTGCTTCTGTATACGTCTCTTCCCCAACCTGGGTGAGACCTTCAAGATAACCTGGTCCCCAACATTGAACACAAGAGGTCGTCGTTTCTTGTTTGTATAGGATTGTTGTCTAGACTAAGTTGTCTGCATATTATTCCTAATAAGCTGTATTTGCTCCGTAGTCTCCTATACAAGACGTGGTCCTAGAACAGCTTCCTCCCCTGCTTCAATCCAACACAAAGGCGAGTGAAAAGGCCTACCATATAAGGCTTCATAGGGATCCATCTCAATGGTAGCTTGTAAGATATTGTTATAACTGAACTCAACAACAAGAATGTGTTTCTCCCATGAACCTCCAAAATCCAGAACACATGCACATAACATATCCTCTAGTACCTGTATAGTCCGCTCCGTCTGTCCGTGTAACACCCTGACCCCAGTTACCCAGAGTCGGTGCATTATTTTAATACATTGGCATGATTACAAGGAATCAAGTCCCAAAGTAACGATTAGTTTAGCAGTCTTGGAAACTAGATTACATACATGAATGTTACATTACACTTCATCACATACAAAACAACATAAATAACCCTTTATGAATACCATTATTCCCTTGTCTTAACGCTTCTTATAAATCACAATATACTTCTTGGAATCCTGGGAAAAATAAAACATAGAAAGTGGTGAGCTCAAATGCTCCGTAAGGGTAAGAAATACAGCGGAAACTTCCATAAATAAGCACAAACATTTAAGGCAATGTATAACTAAAACAAATTACTTTAAAAAATGAACTTCAACATAGTATGGAAAAAATAAAATGAAATAATTCCATTTACTTATTCACATGGATATTCTACTAATTGAATAATCACATAAAATATCAATAACCACTTTCATAATAATGGAATTCATAATTCCAGACTATCATAACCACATAGTCAAGGCCTCGTGCCAAGACTAAAAATAATATTTTGCCAAGGCCTTGTTCCAGGACACTAGTTTGTCTCATGAGACCTACCGATACATCGGGGAGCTATAGCGGGCTCCACCCGTCACTTACTAAGTCCAGTGCATTCCCATATGAAATGGTTTAAACATAACATAATCATTCGTATTAAAACTAGCCTATGAAATGTCAATACTTTCCCCATAAACCATGAATGGTATAAAAATAACACATCCACAGTAAAACATATCACAAAACCATCAATACAATACAAAAGTTTTTTATCATAATAAATCAACTTCAGACAAGCATAAAATCCATCAACGGATGTTGACATAGATGAAATCAAAACTATTTTAGAGAAATATCTCTTTTTTTGAAATTAATTAGAAGTCACACATTTATTAAGGAAGTAATTTTAAAAATATTTTTGAATCAAAGTGTCCCATACCACTTCGAAACTTTTTAAAAGAAATATCATTTCAAAACACTCATGTCCATATAAATAAATCCTTAAAATCATTTTGAAAACATAGAAATTAATTAAAAGATTTAGAAAGATAAATCTTTCAAACATTTAAAATTATGATCTTGAAAAAGAGTACCTTTAAAAAATTATTAAAATATTCATTTTGAAATAATTTAAAAGTCACATAATTATAAAATAAAACATTTACCTTGAAAATAATCTTATAAGATTTTAAGGGAAGCTTTGAAAATTTCATAACGGCGGTAAATAGCCGCACCCGCCGTGTAAGTTAAAAAACATTCTTTCCTTAAATTTGTCGAAAAGGTTAAAAGTGCCTTGTTTGGAAAATGATGGAAAGATTCCTTTCAAAACAAATAAGGGTATAAATGACTTTAACTCATTCTCTAGTAAATAGTAAAAATGTTTTTAAATACATTTTTAAGGAACATGGATGTGGATGATAAAGAGAACCCAATAGGTAATTAGGTATAGACAACCTCAGATAATGAAGAGATTGTGAAATAATACCTTACCTTGTACTTTTCCTTGATTGGGGGTAGGTTAACATCCTTTATAATGGTGAAATAATTGTTATTAAATTATTAAATAAAAAAATACATTAATATGATATCATATATGATCTTTTAACAATGCTTTGTTAATAATATCTTAGAATTATCGTCGTTTTGGGTGTTAACTTACTCATTTTCTTTTATATGTTCTCTTACGTAAGTCATGTTTTTCATGGATAGGTTGTATCTTATTCATATGTAGAATGATATCAATTACTTAAACAATATTTTTAATTCATAAAATGATAATTATACTTGAATGGATACGATAGAGAATGAATCTCATCGCGTTTATGGAGACGGTAGTCTGTACGTACGTACGAGCAACAATATCATTATTTTGATATTAAAATAATATATAATTGGATGGTATATCATATATACCGAATAAGTATCCTGTTATATTTATTATTTACATGAATTACACATCATTATTATACCCATCCAAATTATAATTTATTGAATAACAATTACACCACGACGTGGAGACTGTAAGTCGTACGTACACACGTATGGTAACATGTTATTCAAAGGGTGGAGAGAATACTGAATATGGTTGTACCATATTTATAATAATATTAATGTATATAAGAGATACTATATTAATTATTTTAGAATGGGAATAACAAATAACGAAGAAGTGGAAGAAGAAATGAATTTGAAAAAGGGTGGTGAAAACATTACTTCTTCTTCGGGTTCTTCCTTTTGATTTGATCAAAAGGGCTCCTTAGGTTGACTTTCGGATCAAAATAATTCCTCTAGGTTGTAATGAGGGATGTTGAGAGAGTATTTTTGTAGTGTTTGGCCGAACCAAAAGGCTTTGAAGGTGTGAAGTAATGAGAAGGGGGAGTGCCCTTTAATAAGTGGGGTGAGGGGCACCTTTGGAAAAGCTAGAAATATTAATTTATAATAAATTCATATTCAGTTTATAATAGCCCCAATGTTGATTATTTAAAGTTTATGATGGGGATGGGTCAAAAACCACTCAACAAATAGAATTTATATATGTTAGTTCATTATATTAACCTTATCGTTATGTATTAACTCTTAGTTAATTAGCTTCACTTTTACAATGTCTCTTTTTATTTTTATATTATATGGTTAATAAACATACCATATACATCCAAGAGACACCAAAGTGGTCCATTAATGATACACATATCTTGATATAAGTCTCTTGGCCGAACCTTGGATTTTTAGGAATTTAATATCAATTAATAATATAATATTTGTTTTAAAAACTCTTTTATGTCAATTTTGACATTATTCAAAATTGGATTTTTGTGAAACTCATAACAGAATGATTACTTCGAACAAATACAATTAAATCAATCCATATATGTCATATTAACCTAGAAAATTATTGTAATTTAATAAAAGTCTGAAATTATATTTATTTGGGTATTTATAATATCAATTATTTTAAATTTTCACTATTATGGTAATTACTACATCATCATTGTGTCATAAATAAATTAAATTATTTAATGTCTAAAAATTATAAATAAAATATCTTTATCTAGGAAATCGTTTTATCTTTATAATTAATATTTATAGTAGAAAATCCAACACATATAACCCTATGTAAAAAATTGTTTTTCTAAAAGATATATGCTTATGTCCTTTTTGTACTTATTTTAACATAATTAAAATAAAGTGTCCCTATCACCTTCATGGGGTCCCAAAATCGACCCAAAGATGCCCATGGTCGGCCATGTATCCACCAATAAGGTTAGGACATGTTTTAGGGTAATTTATTATTACTATAATATTATTTTGTTAATCCTTATTTACCAGATTTACCCTTTAACCATAGTAAATAAAATATTTACCGAAGTAATTATTCAAAATGTCTAAAAATAAAAGTTAACTATTTACACAATTTGGAAATCCTGATTCCAAATATGGAATCCATTTTTCCAAATTCAAAACACATAAGTGGCAGAAATTAATTTAAAATTAATTCACGCTGTCAAAACAAAAAGCTTGTTTTTAAGATATAATAACTATCAAAAGATTGATACTTGTTTATGTCCTGTTTAATTGTGAAATTATGTCCAATGACCACAATTGTATTAAATGGTAAAAATATATTCTAAATATACATTAAAACAACTCAAATTCATAATTTATCACTCTTAATTATTTTTATTAAAAAAGTTGTTTTTAATTAAATTTTAGTAATTTTCACTATTCATCAAAATAATAAAGTTATCCGAAAAGTACCAAAATTTCACCTTAGTCTAAATTTGATACTCCAAATCCAAAAACGAAGTCCATTTTGAGAGATAAAATTTATAAAATTTCAAAAATTAGGTATTACTATTCATAACGGTTAGTTTGATTTGGTTATGCTATGTGTTAGAACTCGAAGTTGCGTACAACACACGCTACTGTATTATTCAAAGAGAATCATATCGTGGAAGCTTGGGGTGTTACATTGTAAATTTTGTTTATGTCCCCATTCTAAAGAATAAATTTATTTAGTCAAATTGAATAAAAGTTTAAAATATTGGATTAAAAAAGTGTTCACTATTAAAGTTGGTAAATGTGCATTTTTGAAAAATACTTCTTTTATCTGAAAAAAATAATTTGTTCTTAAATTATGTCTAAGAAACTCATAATATGGATTTTAACATTATAAGGATTATATAAAGTTTAAAATTTATTTAATACTATACAGCTTGTTTGGTAAGTCATGGTGCGCTTGAACTCGGTGTTGCGTGTAGTGCATGTTATTGAATTATTTAGAAGAAATAACACACTATGAAATCTTCGGGTGTTACATTATCCCCTCCTTCAATAAATAGCATCCTCGCAATTTGAAATTGTTCTTCGAAATTAAATGGTTGAAAATAGAAAATATCTTTTTGGGAAAACCCACATCGGAAATTCGGTTACTAAAATTTAGTCATAATATGAGGAAAAGAGAAATGAAAGGGTCACCACCAAATTATGATCTCGATTAGGAGAACATTGGTGGAAATTAGAGACATATAATTGGAGGAAAAACGTAAATATTTATAGGTAGTGATTGAGGTCATCAATCAGAAACAAGTGTAAAATTTAGGTCCTTAAATTCATCAATCTATGACGATTTGAAATACCATCGGTTCAACAAAACACGGGGTATTAGGATAACACATTTTTGGTTTCAGGATTCCTTAAATAAAGTATAAGAATTTATTTCTTCATTGAATAAGAGAAGAAGAAAAATATATTCTTGATAATTAGAGTCTCATCCTTTAACTAAGTTCTACCACAAACTCATCTTTTACTCTAAAAGATAATAGAACTTAAAAATAATATTCTATTTATCCTATTCGTATAGGGTTAATAAAATTAATTTATAATTCATGTAGAAGAACCATTAAAAACGAAATTATTCCATCCAGGACATCATGTGGGTCAGTGGAAGGTGATACACCCTTGTCGCCCATCAGTTGTGGGTTCAAGTCTCACGGCCTTGCCGGACGCGACGGGTTGCCGCCCGACCTTCGGGTTGTCCTTTTATAGCAATCCAAAATAATCCAAACTATATCTATCCAAAATACTGTAGTCCAAAATTTATAAGGAAGGTAAACACAATGAAGATCCTTTTTTCTGCATAATAAAATGTGAACAACTTCATCATGAATTCTTTTAAAACACTAAAACATCCTGAATTACCATAAAACCTTATTGATTAAATTCATGATCCCTTATTCCTTAATGAATAATAGATATACCCCTTCAATACAAAAATGGTTTAAACCCCAAAAATGATGTAATATACAAATCATTAATCAGTTTCAAGGTAGTCAAGAATATCCAATATAATTTTTCCAAATAAATCATTTATTATTCTAAAATCACTACCTCAGTATCAGAACCATATTATGGTTTATCATTCTCTCAGCCATATATTTTCCAAAAATTTAACCTGCTATTGATTCAATTTTCTTTGTTCCACACAATCTCAAGTCCTTAATGAAATTGTACTACAATACAATCCTTATATACTCCATAATTATTATAACAAGTACATTGTTGATAAAACAGTCAAATGACATAATCAACATAAGAACTCTAATCATTCCTCTTTATCTGTGGTAGTATCATAACATGATTATTATCTAATTGCATCATTTGAGGCATAGTCTGATGACTGGGACATAGGTTTACGCAGTGTCCAAACTCCTTGAAAATGAAGCATTGTACGTTTCAAAACATTTTCTTACCCGTACAGTTATGTACTGTGTGCCCTTTTCCTCCACACTTATAACAAAATCCCAATCCTTTTAGGCAAGTTCCAGGGTGATTCATCCCACTATTATCACATATGGGAAAATTATTCTTTTCCCTCTTCCCTTTATCCATCTTTACCTCTTCTATCCTTTTCTTCTCTTGCTTCCCTTCAGAGCCATAGGACTCAGTAAACTCTTTACTTATCTTATCAACGCATGATATTATTTCTTCATATGATAATAATACATGGGAGGCTATTTCTCTTATAAACTCTGAATTAAGACCATGAAAGATATGATCCTTCTTTCTCTTTGGATCATGTGCATTTCTGGAGTTCTCATTCCTTCTACTGGGAGCCATTTCTAAACAATGGCATACAGTAGATTAGTTTATGAATAACAATACCTAATCCCAAACATGTAAAACACATAACATAAATTAAATAGTTTATGGATATAATCCATAATCATAAAAATGTATCCTTTGAGTAAGTATATACTCATAAACCCTTCATAATGGTTTGTAATGAAAATGAGAATTATCCCAAGCATATCCCCCGGGAGTGTCGTAACCAAGAGTGCAGCAAGGCCCATTGTTGTGCACCAGTTCCCGTTCAAGTCCAGCTCAAAGCGGTGTTTTTGGATTTTACCCCTAGGTACATCTGTTCCAGAGCCGCCTCTACCTTCTCGTATCCAGATAGAGATGTATTGCTCAGAAAACTCAAAAAATCTCTACAATAACAAAATTCTAGGAGGTTCTTCTATACTAATCCTCAAATTCTATCTTAGGGCTATGTGTTCTAATCAAGGTTTATCTAAATCTAGTTTCCATGGTTATTGCTAAACATCCTCTAATACCAACTGTAACACCCCGACCCCATTTACCCAGAGTCGGTGCATTATTTTAATACAATGGCATGATTATAAGGAATCATTTCCCAGAGGACTGATTAGTTTAGCAGTCTTTGAAAATAGATTACATACATGAATGTTACATTACACTTCATAACATACAAAACAACATAAATAATCGTTTATGAATGACATTATTCCCTTGTCTTAACCCTTCTTATCAATCACAATATACTTCTTGGAATCCTGGAAAAAATAAAACATAGAAAGGGGTGAGCTCAAACGCTCTGTAAGGGTAAGCAATACAGCAGAAACTTCCATAAATAAGAAGAAACATTTAAGGAAATGTATAACTAAAACAAAAGCCTTTTAAACATGAAAATAAACATAGTATGGAAAAAATAAAATGAAATAATTGCATTTACTTATTCACATGGATATTCTACTAATCGAATAATCACATGAAATATCAATAACAACTTTCATAATAATGGAATGCATAATGCCAGACTATCATAACCACATAGCCAAGGCCTCGTGCCAAGACTACAGATAAGATTTTTCCAAGGCCTTGTGCCAAGAAACTAGTTTGTCTCATGAGACCTACCGATACATCGAGGACCTAGAGAAGGCTCCACCCGTTACTTACTAAGTCTAATGCATTCCCATATGAAAAGGTTTAAACATAACATAATCATTCGTATTAAAACTAGCATATGAAATTTCAATACTTTCTCCATAAACCATGAATGGTATAAAAATAAAACATCCACAGTAACAAATATCACAAAACCTTCAATACAATACAAAAGTTTTGTATCATAATAAATCAACTTCAAATAAGCTTAAAATCCATCAAAGGATGTTGACATAGATGAAATTAAAACTATTTGAGAGAAATATTTCTTTTTTTGAAATTATTTAGTAGTCACAAATTTATTAAGGAAGTAATTTAAAAAATATTTTTGAATCAAAGTGTCCCATACCACTTAGAAACTTTTGAAAATAAATATCATTTCAAAACAGTCATTTCCATATAAATAAATCCTTAAAATCATTTTTAAAACATGTAAATTAATTAAAATATTTAGAAAGATAAATCTTTAAAAAATTTAAAATTATGATCTTGAAAAAGAGTACCTTTCAAGAATTATTAAAATATTCATTTTGAAATCATTTAAAAGTCACATAATTATATAATAAATCATTTAATTTGAAAATAATCTTATAATCCTCTAAGGGAATCTTTGACAATTTTATAACAGCGGTAAATATCCACACCCGCCGTATAAGTTAAAAAACATTCTTTCCTTAAATTTGTCGAAAAGGTTAAAAGAGCCTTGTTTGGAAAACGACGGAAAGATTCATTTCAAAACACATAAGGGTATAAATGACTTTAACCCATTGTCTAGTAAATAGTAAAAATGTTTTTAAATACATTTTTAAGGAACATGGATGTGGATGATAAGGAGATCCTAGTAGGTAATTACGTTTAAACAACCTCAGATAATGAAGAGATTGTGAAATAAACCCTTACCTTGTACTTTTCCTTGGTTGGGGGTAGGTTAAACTCCAGTATAATGGTGAAATAATTGTTATTAAATTATTCAATAATCATATACATTAATATGATATCATATATGATCTTTTAACATTTCTTTGTTAATAATATCTTAGAATTATCGTCGTTTTGGGTGTTAACTTACTCGTTTTATATTATATGTTTTGTTACGTAAGTCATGTTTCTCATGGATAGGTTGTATATTATTCATATCCAAAATTATATCAAGTCCATAAACATTATTTTTAAATCATAAAATGATTATTATACTTTAATGGATACGATAGAGAATGAATCTCATCGCGTTCGTGGAGACGGTAGTCCGTACATACGCACGAGCGACAATATCATTCTTTTGATATTAAAATAATATATAATTGGATGGTATATAATATATAAAGAATAATTATCATGTTATATTTATTATTTACATGATTTACACATCATTATTATACCCATCAAAATAATAATTTATTGAATAACAATTATACCACGACGTGGAGACGGTAAGCCGTACGTACGCATGTATGGTGACATGTTATTCAAAGGGTGGATAGAATATTGAATATGGTTATACCATATTTATAATAATATTACAGTATATAGGAGATACTGGATTCATTATTTTAGAATGGGAATAACAAAGAAAGAATAAGTGGAAGAAGATATGAGTTTGAAAAAAGGTGCTGAAAACATTACCTCTTCTTCGGGTTCTTCCTTTTGATTTGATCAAAAGTGCTCCTTAGGTTGACTTTCTGATCAAAATAATGCCTCTAGGTTGTATTGAGAGAAGTTGAAAGAGTATTTAGGCAGTGTTTGGCCGAAAAAAAGGGTTTGAAGGTGTGAAGTAATGAGAAGGGGGATTTCCCTTTTATAAGAGGGGCAAGGGGCACCTTTGGAAGAGCTAGAAATATTAATTTATAATAAATTTATATTCAGTTTCTAATGGCTCCAAAGATGATTATTTATATTTTATGGTGGGTATGGGTCTAAAAAAACTCAACCAATAGAATTTATATAGGTTTGGGTCATTATATTAACGATATCTTTAAGTATTAACTATTAGTTAATTAGCTTCACTTTTACAATGTCTCTTTGTTTTTTTATATTATATGGTTAATAAACAAACCATATACATCCAAGAGACACCAAAGTTGTCCATTAATGATACAAATATCATTATATAAGTCTCTTGTCCGAACCTTAGATTTTTATGAATTTCATATCAATTAATAATATAATATTATTTTAGAAACTCTTTTATGTCAATTTTGACACTATTCAAAAATTGATTTTTGTGAAACTCATAACAGAATTATTACTTCAAAAAAAGACAATTAAATAAATTATAATATGTCATATTATCCTATAAAATTATTTTAATTCAATAAAAGTCTCAAATTATATTTATTTGGGTATTTATAATATCAATTATTTTAATTTTTCGCTATTATGGTAATTACTGCATCATCATTGTGTCATAAATAAATTAACTTATTTAATGTCTAAAAATTATAAATAAAATATAATTATTTAAAAAATATTTTTATCTTTCTAATGAAAATTTATAGTCGAAAATCCAACATATGTAACCCTATGTAAAAATTGTTTTTCTAAAAGATATATGCTTATGTCATTTTTTTACTTATTTTAACATAATTAAAATAAAGTGTCCCTATCACCTTCTTGGGGTCCCAAAATCGACCCAAAGATTCCCATGGTCGGCCATGTATCCACCAATAAGGTTAGGGCATGTTTTAGGGTAATTTAGTATTATTATAATATTATTCTTTTAACTCTTATTTACCAGATTTACCCTTTAACCGTAGTAAATAAAATATTTACCGAAGTAATTATTCAAAATGTCTAATAATAAAAGTTACCTATTTTCACAATTTTTACATCTTGATTCCAAATATGGAATCCATTTTTCCATATTCAAAACACATAAGTGGATGAAATTAATTTAATATTAATTCCCACTATCAAAACAAAAAGCATGTTTTTAAGATATAATAACTATCAAAAGATTGATACTTGTTTATGTCCGGTTTAATTGTGAAATTATGTCCAATGACCAAAATTGTATTAAATGGTAAAAATATATTCTAAATATACTTTAAAACCACTCATTTTCATAATTTATCACTATTAAGTATTTTGATTAAAAAGGTTGTTTTTAATTAAAATTTAGTAATTTTCACTATTCATCAAAATATTAAAGTTATCCAAAAAGTACCAAAATTTCACCTTAGGCTAAATTCGATACTCCGAATCCAAAAACAAAGTCCATTTTGAGAGATAGAATTTATAAAATTTAAAAAAGTAATTATTAATATTCATAATGGCTCGTTTGATTTGGTTATGGTGTGTGTCAGAACTCGAAGTTGCGTACAACACACACTACTGTATTATTCAAAGAGAAGCGTACCGTGGAAGCTTGGGGTGTTACGTTGTAGATTTTTTTTATTTCCCCATTCTAAAGAATAAATTTATTTAGTCAAATTGAATAAAAGTTTAAAATATTTGATTTAAAAAGCGTTCACTATTAAGGTTGGTAAAAGTGCATTTTTGAAAAATACTTCTTTTATCTGACAAAAAAAGAATTTGTTTTTACATTATGTCTAAGAAACTCATAATATAGATTATAAAATTATAAGGATTATATAAAGTTTAAAATTTAGTTAATACTATAAGTCTTGTTTGGTAATTCATGGTGCACTTGAACTCGGTGTTGCGTGTAGTGAAAGTTATTGAATTATTTTGAAGAAATAACACACAATGAAATCTTGGGGTGTTACAGTCCGTCAGTCTGCGGGTGATAGGTCGTGCCCAAAAGTAATTGTGTACCCAAGGCCTTCCGTAAACCCTGCCAGAACCGAGATGTTAAATGATTATATCTATCCGAGACAACAGAACAAGGTGCTCCATGAAGGCGCACTATTTCATTGATATACTGCCTTACCAAGTCATAAATGGTGAAGGTCTCCCGCACAGGTAAGAAATGTGAAACCTTCGTCAGACGGTCAACTATAACCCATACTGCGTCATTTCCACAAGGTGACCTGGGTAAACCGGTTACAAAGTCCATAAAAACATTGTCCCATTTCCACTCCGGAATGGACAACAGCTGAAAAATCCCTACTGGACGCTGATGTTCCGCCTTCACCTGCAGACAGGTGGAACAACGCATGATAAAACCGGCTATCTCCCGCTTCATGTTAGGCCACCAGTACTATCTTCACAAATCATGATACATTTTGGTGATGCCTGGGTGAACTTCCCATGATGAGGTGTGGAAATCCCTCATTAGCTCCTCTATGATGTCTGTTGTGACCCATACACGCCCATGGAACAATAAAGTATCACCCTCATCCATGGACTAATCAATAGAGGCATAATCAGTGACACTCTCTCGTAGAACAAGGTCTTCTAGATCTGATAATTGTCTTGCCCTGACCCGTTCCAAAAGAGTAGATGTCACCGCTAAGGCTGAGAGAACAGTCTGGCCCTGACCCTCTTGAACCTCATCGTGCATATCTGAAAACAGGGCCATTATTTTACACTCCCCATTAGATTCCCAAACCACTTGAGACTGACTTTTCTAACTTAGCACATCGACTACTTAATTTCCTTTCCTAGGAGTGTAGGCCAGTTCGATGTCAATGGATTACATGTACTCAACCCACCTACGTTGCCTGAGATTTAGATCCCGCTGAGTGAAAATATATTTGAGGCTTTTGTAGTCAGTGAATACCACAAAACACTCTCCCAACAAGTAGTGTCTCCAACAGCGTAAGGCATGTACAACCGTTGTGAGCTTGAGGTCGTGCATCAGATAATTCCGTTCATGAGGATTTAACCGATGAGAACCATATGCAATGACTCGCTCGTCTTGCATCAAGACAGCTCCAAGCCTGATACCTGACGCATCACTAAATACCGTATGAGCTTTGTCTGGCTTCTAAAAGATCAGTATCAGTGCTGAAGATAGTCTACCATTTAGTTCCTGAAAAGCTACTTCACAACATTCTGACCAATCGAATCTCACCAACTTTTGGGTCAAAGCTGTAAGTGTTGCTGCAAGTCCTGAAAAGTCCCGAATGAAATGCCTATAATACCCAGAATGACCCAAGAAACTCCGGATATCAAAGATGTTCTTGGGATGCTCCCAAGAAATTATAGCACTCACCTTTTCAGGGTCAATGGAAACTCCAGACTAAGAAATGATGTGACCCGGTAGGTGAACCTTATTTATCCAAAAGTGACATTTACTGAGCATAGCATAAATCTGATTCTCTCTTAGTGTATTCAGCAAGATCTCAAGATGGGTTGCATGGTTGTGTCTCGAGCGTGAATAGACTAAGATATCATCCACAAAAGAATCATGTTAAGGGTGAAAAATCCGATTCATAAGATCCATAAGCACTACATGTGAATTTGTAAGCCCAAACAGCATGACTTGGTACTCATAGAGACCATACATGCTTCTGAACGACGTGTGAGGTATGTCTGAAGTCCTAACATACACCTGGTGATAGCCTGACCTCATATCTATCTTTAAAAACACCTTAGCTCCTCAGAGCTGATTTAAGAGGTCATCAATTTGAGGTAATGGATACCTATTCTTAACAGTCAGCTGATTTAACATACGATATCCTACGCAAAGATGATGGGTACAGTCTGCCTTCTTGGCAAGGAGAACCGGTGCTCCCCAAGGAGAAGAACTATGACATATAAAGACTTTTGCTTCCAAGTCCTCCAACTGACTCATAAGCTCTAGAAGTTCCTTAGGTGCCACCCTATAAGGAGGAATGGTCACTAGTGCTGCTCCTCGTATATTCTCAATAGTAAAATCCACCTCTCACACTGGTGGTAGACCATATAAACCATCAGGAAAGACATCACTGAAATAAGGCACCATGGGAAGATAAACAGAGGGTTGTAACCCTTGGTCATCGAGATAAATACTGGAAACCAATGCAGTGACACCACCTAAACACTGGTGTTTCGGTCCTACTCGTGTCACACTAAGATCCCATTATCCTTTATGCATATGCCTGTCGGTCTCTGGTGACGTAAACACCACTCTATGAAAATAGAAGTCCATCTGATATCAATAGGGAAATCACCAGTCCATCCCAATTATTATATCAAAACCTATCTTATCTAGAACATATAGCTTCCACACAAAAAGGTAATTGCCTACCTTGAGGGGACAATTCTGAAAACGACAAACGCCCACAGAACGGATACCCAACGAGATATCTAACGTGACCATACCATGATATGACTCAACGTCGAGGACCAAACTTTCAATAATCGCCTCTGATATAAAAGAGTGATAAGCTCTTGTATCAAACAATGTAGATACTAATGTAGAGGCAACTAGAATCGTACCTCATATAGTAGATGGTCTGGCGTACTACTCATTTGTCATATGCTCAACATCATACAACTGGATGGTACCATGGCCTTGTGTCATATCCAGACTACCCTGAGCAGACCCTCCCTATTGGCACTGAGAGTCATTAACCTAATTACATCTACCTCAACTGCTGCCACGACCTGATCAGCCGACGGTATTCCAGCTGCCTCACTGACGTGATCCTGCTGATCAAGCGCCAGATTGTGGAGTAGGTATAGATCCCTTCACACTGGGCGCTGGGTGAAAATTCATGCAGAAGCGGTGGAGATAACCTAACCTACCACAACCTCTGCACTCCCCTAGGTTTCGCATACACTGCCTATTCATATGTCCTGGCACCCAACATTGGTAACAGATAGATGTACCACCTGAGAAAAGGGTCTGACCATCACTAACACCGTGAGATTCCTCAAAACGCCGCTTCTTCCCAGAAGCAGATCCATTATAACCCTTCAGTGCCAAACCGACATGGTTCAAACTGTCTGATTCTCTCAAGTTCCTCTCTGTGATCAATGCCTAATTAAAAATATCTGAAATATTTGTCAAACTGAACACGTTAACTTGTGACCAGATGGGGTAACACAACCCATCCTCAAAAATCCTAGCGGCCATGAGATCATCAGCAACTAGTGTAGGAGAAAAATGTAGTAACTTAGTGAAACCAGACGAATATTCCACGACGGTCATGGTCCCTTGTTGAAGATTCATAAACTCCCTGGCTCTGTTAGTCCTCAATATCTAGGGAATGAAATAATCATAAAAGGTGGTCTGGAAATTAGTCCAGATCATATCTCTCTGCTGTCTTGACTGGGTGGTGACATCCCACCACCTCCTAGCTGAACCAAGGAGCATATAAGCTGCGAGCATGACCCTCTGCCCTAGAGGTGTCTCAAGGTGCTCAAAGATGGCCAGGATAGCTTCCAACCCAAACTCCCTAGAAAAAGGTCTACCATCTCCCGTAAAAGTAGGAGGATGCTGCGACAGAAACTCATGGGTCAAATCTGCCATACTCGGGGTAGGTCGCACTCCACCTTGCACGCTCTGCATCATATGCAAGAATCTCTCACAGAACTAGTCATCGGTTCCCATATCAGGAATAGCAAGAAGAGACACAGGTGGCTCAACAGGAAGATCAACTGGCATCTCTGGGCTCGCCACCTCAGGAATGTGATCGTCACCGCCTTCAGTTCACGCGATTCGAGTACATATCGGAGACATAATTCTACAATTCCAAACAAAGGTCTCAAAAGAAGAAACTAACAAAATTAAAGGTTGAACTCTAGAATCTATGATATTTTTGAAGCCTTTATATCCCTAAGATCACCTATCCACACCCATACAAAAATCTTATTAAAACCTTCAACTGTTCAGATTTAACTTAATCCAGTGACATGGCATTTCTCAGCCCATAAGGGCCGATACTCTCCATGAATTGAAATATGACACACAATTGAATGTCATTTCTCATTTAATTGAGATAATATACTATTTGAATTTTCTTTAAAGAAAATGATTGGTTTAGTTGGAACGTCATATTCTGATCCATAAGGGCCCATACACCTTATCAACAAAAGAGTGACACCCACTAAAACCACATCATTCCTAAATTTACAACATGCATAGAAGATTATCACAACTGCACACATATTTACAAGGCGTGGAAATACACAACAAGAAATGCTCGCTGAAAATTTAATCATGGCAGGTCAAGATGCATTGCCTAATCATATTGTGCATATCGTGACATATTTTCTATTTCATAACCCTCATTTCATCGGGTTGAACCATGAAATCCAGATTCCAAATTTGCAAATCTCAATAACCTCACAAGACATGTGAATCACCCAACGGAGAAACGATATCAAAAGTAAATAGAAGAATCATTAACAACATAAAATATGAAACTTGGTATTTCACCCATATATGGGTTCGGGACGCCCAAGCACGGCCTATTAAAAACGACCTAAGTGTTCCCACTCTCCAAGTCTATCGTTGCCAAATAGTTAAGCAAGAATCAAAGAAAAACCCTTTGATACATCTTTGTGATGTCACGGGACCAGCTGCCCCTCAACCCGAGCCCCGAGCCCAGTTGGCCACATGACCCCTGGCTCGTCTCCCCATAGGCCAGCGGCTGCCAACTAGCAGTGTAGGTGTAATGGTAAGTTAGTGGGGAGACTGGACCCCCATGTCATAGTACACAGCGAAGTAACAGAAAAGTAATACAAATAGCAGAAGCACAACCAATGGACAAATAGGAGAAAAGGGAAACATACAACCAAACAACGGAAGTAAGGAAAACCCTGATAAATATACAAAATCCACATAGGTAGTGTCTGATACAAAATGTATGCATGGCATGCTAGTGTAATTGAAATAGAATATAAGCATGCTATACAATAATACAAAAAGAACAAAAGTAGTCCACGAGCATCTCTAGCCAAGATCAATCCTCTGCTCTGGATATTTAGCTAGAACATACATGTATCAACAACCTGGAGTTGGGCCTTTTCCCTACTATTACCTACAGCAGTGAAGTCTACACGGGTGCCCAAGAGGCCTCCGACGTAGGGTGTGAGACAAGTCTCAGTAGGACACCACCAACGATGTCTACGTGTAATCCAAATAGCTGTTACCATGAAATGTGATTAATAGACTGTAAGTAAGTAAATAAATTTAAATAAACAACCCTCTCGCTCAGGTTCCGAAAGGACACCTCGCGGGTCTACCTGGTTCAGCTCATGGCTAGAAAACTAAACGATCACCAGAGGTGTATGTACATAGATATAAGTTATCACTGGCATGAGGTAAACATGCCTCTCATCCATTTCACTCACATACGTACAATTATCACCGGCCTGAGGTATTAATTCCTCTTGTCCACAAGCACTGTAACTGGCGAGGGGTAGAAATGCCTCCCACTGATAAAGGTTATATGGGAACAAGGTATAAATGCCTCTCGTCCTCAATCACTATAGCTGGAGTGGGTTAAAAACTCCTCTCACCCATAAAGGTTATATGGGCACGATGTATAAATTCCTCTCATCCTCAATCACTGTAGCTGGCGTGGGGTAGAAATGCCTCCCACCTATAAAGGTTATATGGGCATGAGGTATAAATGCCGCTCGTCCCCAATCATTGTAGCTGGCATAAGTTAGAAATACCTCCCACCTGTAATAGTTATATGACCATGAGGTATAAATTTCTCTCATCCTCAAGAACTAAGATTTATCTAGAAAGGGGTAAGAATGCCTCCCACCCAACACACGGGTTATCACAAGAATGTCAACATAGAAAAGCATAACCATTGACATCACATTATATAAGGCAAACCATCTTATATCATATCACATTAGCAATACAAGGCATATCCATCTTATAATATCATATAAGAAAATCATGGAATATATACATTTCAATTCATTAAAGGGGTCCAGGCTCTCTCTTCCTATACAACCTCTAACCAAGTCATGTCATTTTCCTAACATGGAAAATGACCTTTAATGATATATCGTTAAGGTTCAAAGGTTAAAAAGGGACAAAAATCAAGTAATACCACCTATGGTTGACCACTCCTGGTACATACCAAATCTAAACACCCTAACAAGGTTAGATTAATCACTCTTATACCACAAAGGTCATTTAGATAGGAAGTAGTCATTATAAATAAGGGGTTTGGCGAAAGTCAAACCATGGGACGAAGATAATAACTAAAAAAGAAGAAAACCCAAAATTGAAACCATGTGACCACCTACATTACAGATTTAGGAATATGCTCTCTTAATATCGACCTCAGATTCGCAGTAGGTTAGAAGAGATCTGAGTTCTATTCCAACACCCTGAAAATAGGGCATAGGAGCCTACATCAATATAACAAGACGAAAGGCATGATTTAATGAAGAAAGAGGCTTAGGTGTGGTAATCCTTACATTGGCCTTTTCAACACATCCGACGGATCGAGATTCGGACACTGGACGAAGAAACGACAAGGAAAAGAGAGAGGAGGGGGTTTGGGAGCTCAAGGAGGGATCCCTTTGTGTTCTGTCTGCTGGAAGGGGGGAGAAGAAGGCTTAAGGCCTTATAAATTAATTAAGGTCAAAAAGGTAATTTCACCCAGTACTTGGTCGCACGGTTTAGGCACACGGTTTACCCAAACTGTGTGCAAACAGTGCACACCTCCCTGCATCCTGACCAAAGGTAGCATGGTTTGTCAAACAATTCTCAAGCCGTGTGCATGCCATGTGCCCCTATCTACAAGTCCATTTCTAAAACTCTCGGGCCCCAAACATACCCTGGACACTCTCCAGAACTTCCTTAGAACATCACACAAATTAAACAATATTAAAGGAATGGTTTGAATGAAAAACTAATGATCCAATGGTTTTCCAAAGATTCGGGTCGTTACAATGATTATATGATTGAAACAATTTAATTAAAATAGGATTAAACATATTATAGATTTATGAAGATATATTTTTTGTTCAGAGAACTGGTGTATGTTTACCCTCAATAGGTGGAGTAGATCTTTGGTTGATAGACTAATATTTCAAAGTGGTTCTTGGTAACTAAGTTGTTTTGGATTTCATTGGAGAAGTTATTATCGGTTTGAGATCCCACCACATCTTTTACCAGTTTATGATATCTTCAACACACCATAACATCTACATTTTCACCATATTGACACTCATGAAATTGATTTTTGTGATTTTGAAATCATGATTACTTCTACATTTGTGTGGTGGAGGATGAGATCCATTATTATTGTGACATGGTGTTATATTGGAGAGTCACCCCTTGGATATTTAATGGAGAATTAATGATAGATTGGAGGAGAGTTCATAGGAGTTGAGTTGTATATTCATGCTCAAAGCCCCATTGTAACACCCCAAGATTTTATAGTGTGTTACTTCTTCAAAATAATTCAATAACTTTCACTACACGCAACACCAAGTTCAATCTCACCATGACTTACCAAAAAACGCCATTCAAAAGAGGTTATGAATAGTATTATCTAAATTTTAAACTTTATATAATCCTTATAATTTTAGAATCCATATTATGAGTTTCTTAGATATAATGCAAGAACAAATTCATTTTCAGTATTGCACTTTTATCAAATTTTAATAGTGAACCCTTTTTAAATACAATATTTTAAACCTTTTGACTTAATGGGGACATCAAAAATTTAAAATGAAACATCCCAAGCTTCCACGGTACGCTTTCTTTGAATAATACAGTAGCGTGTGTTGTACGCAACCTCGAGTTTTAACACACACCACAACCAATCAAACTAGCCGTTATGAATATTAATACCTACTTTTTGAAATTATATATATTTTATATTTGAAAATGGACTTCATTTTTGGATTCGGAATATCGAATTTAGCCTAAGGTGAAATTTTGGTACATTTCGGATAACTTTCATATTTTGATGAATAGTGAAAATTACTAAATTTTAATTAAAAACAACTTTTTTAATCAAAATAATTAATAGTGATAAATTATGAATTTTAGTAGTTTTAAAGTATATTTAGAATATATTTTTACCATTTAATATAATGTTGGTCATTGGACATAATTTTACAATTAAACCGAACATAAACAAGTGTCAATCTTTTGATAGTTATTATCTCTTAAAAACACGCTTTTTGTTTTGACAGCGGGAATTAATTTTAAATTAATTTCTGCCACTTCTGTGTTTTGAATTTAGGAAAATGGATTCCATATTTGGAATCAGGATGTCCAAATTATGTAAATAGGTAACTTTTATTTTTACACATTTTGAATAATTACTGCGGTAAATATTTTATTTACCATGGTTAAAGGGTAAATCCGGTAAATAAGGGTTAAAAAAATAATATTATAATAATACTAAATTACCCTAAAACGTGTCTTAACCCTATTGGTTGATACATGGTCGACCATGGGCATCTTTGGGTCTATTTTGGGACCCCATGGATCCACTTGTAAGTGATAATGACACTTTATTTTAATTTAGTTAAAATGAATACAAAAATGACACAAGCATATATCTTTTAGAACAACAATTTTTACATAGGGTTATACATGCTGGATTTTAGATTATAAATATTAATTAGAAATCTAAAATGATTTCCTACATAATGCTATTTTATTTATAATTTTTAGACATTAAATAATTTATTTTATTTATGACACAATGATGATGCAGTAATTACTAAAATAGTAAAAAATTAACATAATTGATATTATAAATACCCAAATAAATATAATATGAAACTTTTAATAAATTACACTAATTTTCTAGGATAATATGATATATTAGGTATGATTTAATTGACTTTGTTAGAAGTAATCAATCTGTTATGAGTTTCACAAAAATCAACTATTGAATAGTGTCAAAATTGACATAAAAGAGTTCTTAAAACAAATATTATATTATTAATTGATATTAAATTCCTAAAAATCTACGGTTCGGCCAAGAGACTTATATTATGATAGATTAATCATTAATGGACCACTTGGGGGTCTCTTGTATGTATATGGTAAGTTTATTAACCATAATATATAAAATACAAAGAGACATTGTAAAAGTGAAACTAATTAACTTAGAGTTAATACTTAAAGATAAGGTTAATATAAGTACCCAAACCTGTATAAATTCTATTGGATGAGTTGTTTTCGACCTATCCCCACCTTAGCCTTTGAATAGTCAACTTTGGAGCCTTTAGAAACCGAATATGAATTTATTATAAATTATTATTTCTAGCTTTTCCAAAGGTGCCCCTCACCCCTCTTATAAAAGGGCACTCCTCCTTCTCATTTCTTCACACCTTCAAAGCCTTTTGGTTCGGCCAAACTCTGCCCAAATACTCTCCCAACATCCCTCACTACAACCTAGAGGCCTTAGGTTGATCAGAAAGCCAACCTAAGGAGCCCTTTTGATCAAATCAAAAGGAAGAACCCGAAGAAGAGGTAATGATTTCACCACCCTTTTCTAAGTTCATTTCTTCTTCCACTTCTTCTTCCTTTGTTCTTACCATTCTGAAATAATAAATCCAGTATCTCAAATATACTGTGATGTTATTATAAATATGGTACAATCATATTCAGTATTCTATCCACCCTTTGAATAACATGTCACCATACGTGCGTACGTACGACTTACCGTCTCCACGTCGTGGTGTAATTGTTATTCAATATAATATTATTTGGATGGGTATAATAATGATGTGTAACTCATGTAAATAATAAATATAACATGTTAATGATTCTGTATATATGATATACCATCCATTTATATATTATTTTAATATCAAAAGAATGATATTGTCGCTCGTGCGTACGTACGGACTACCGTCTCCACGAACGCGATGAGATTCATTCTCCATCGTATCCATTCAAGTATAATTTGATGATTTAAAAAATGATGTTTAAGGACTTGATATCATTCTGGATATGAATAATATACAACCTATCCTTTACATACATGTCTTACGTAACAAAACATACAAAAGAAAACAAGTAAGTTAACACCCGAAACAACGATAATACTAAGATATTATTATCAAATCAATATTAAAAGATCATATATGATATCATATTAATGTATATGACTCTTGTATAATTTAATAACAATTATTTCACCATTATACAGGAGATTAACCTACCCCAACCAAGGAAAAGTACAAGGTAAGGGGTTTTCATCTCACTCCTTATTCCCGTGAGATTCATGCCATATTGCCACCATTACCTTTTGTGTGGTGTATGTACTGCCCATAATTATATTCTTTGTGTAATACACTCTAATTTATGTGTATATACATATTCATTGTATTATACCTCTTTCATGGGTTGTATGTTTCATAAGTTACCAAATTGTAAGGGTTATTTCACAATCTCTTCATTATCCGAGGTTGTATTATACGTAATAATCTACTGGGATCTCTTTATCATCCGCATCCATGTTTCTTCGAAATGTATTTCAAAACATTTTTACTATTTACAAGAATATGGGTTAAAGTCATTTATACCCTTGTTTGACTTTTTATAAGAGGTTTATAAAGGAATCATTCCGTCGTTTTCAAAACAAGGTCCTTTTTAACCTTTTCGACATAATTGAGGTAAGAATGTTTTTTTAACTTATACGGCGGGTGCGGTTATTTTACGCCGTTATAAAATCTTCAAAGCTTTCCTTACAAGCTTATAAGAATATTTTCAAAGAAAATGTTTTATTTTATATGGATCTTAAATGATTTCAAAATAAAAGGAGATATTTCTTTAAAAAGAATTTTGATTTCATCTATGTCAACATCCTTTGATGGATTTTAAGATTATTTGAAGTTGATTTATTATGATACAAAACTTCTATATTGTATTGAAGGTTTTGTGATATGTTTGACTGTGGATGTGCTATTTTTATACCATTCATAGTTTATTGTGAAAGTATTGACATTTCGTATGCTAGTTTTAATACGAATGTTTATGTTATGTTTAAACCTTTTCATATGGGAATGCATTGGACTTAATAAGTGACGGGTGGAGCCCGCTATAGATCCTCGATGCATCGGTAGGTCTCATGAGACAAACTAGTGTCTTGGCACAAGGCCTTGACAAAATCTTATTTGTAGTCTTGGCACGAGGCCTTGGCTAAGTGGTTATGATAGTCTGGCATTATGCATTCCAAAATTATGAAAGTGGTTATTGATTTTTACATGCGATTATTCGATTAGTAGAATATCCATGTGAATAAGTAAATGGAATTATTTCATTTTATTTATTCCATACCATGTTGAAAGTTCATGTTTGAAAGGCTTTTGTTTTAGTTATACATTGCCTTAAAAGTTTATTCTTATTTATGAAAGTTTCCGCTATATTGTTATCCTTACTGGGCATTTGAGCTCACCCCTTTTCTATGTTTTATTTTTCCCAGGATGTGAAGATGTAAGTTATGAATGACCTGCAGGGATATTATGAGGGGATTATAGTGTGGACTGTGGAAACATTATGTTGTTGTAGTAGTTTTTCACTTTGAAATGTAATGTAAAACTCATGAATATATCTAGTGTTTCCAAGGCTACTAAACCAATCGGTCTTTCGAGATTTGATCTTTCTTGTGATCATGCCAATGTTACGAAGTAATGCACCGACTCTGGGTAACTGGGGTCGGAGCGTTACAGTTGGTATCAGAGGAAGTTTAGTACAAACCTTGGAAGCTAGATTTAGATAAACTCTGATTAGAGCACGTAGACCTAAGATGAACTTTGAGGATTAGTATAGAAGAACTTCCTAGAATTTTGGTATTGTAGAGATTTTTTGAGTTTTCCGAGCAATACATCCCTGTTTGGATACGAGCAGGTAGAGGCGGCTCTGGCACAGATGTACCTAGGGGTAAAACCCGAAAACACCGCTTTGAGCTAGACTCGAACGGGAACTGGTGCACGACAACGGGCCTTGCTGCACTCTTGGTTACGACACTCCCGGGGAATATGCTTAGGATAACTCTCATTTTCTTTACAAATCATTTTGAAGGGATTATGAGTATATAATTCCTCAAAGAAAACATTCTTATGATTATGGATTATATCCATAAATAGTTCAATTTATGTTAAGTGTTTTATAAGTATGGGATTATGTATTTTGATTCATAAACTGATATAGTGTATGCCATTGTTTAGAAATGGTGCCCAGTAGAAGGAATGAGAACTCCAGAAATGCACATGATCCAAAGAGAAGGAAGGACCATATCTTCCATGGTCTTAAGCTAGAATGTATAAGAGAAATAGTCTCCCATGTATTATCATCATATGAAGAAATAATATCATGTGTTGATAAGATAAGTAAAGAGTTTACTGAGTCCTATGGCTTTGAAGGGAAGCAGGAGAAGAAAAGGATGGAAGAGAGAAAAATGGATAAAGGGAAGAGGGAAAAGAAGAATTTTCCCATATGTGGTAACTGTGGAAAGAAACACCCTGGAACTTTCCTGAAAGGAATGTGAGTTTGTTATAAGTGTGGAGGAAAAGGGCACAAAGTACGTGACTGCAAGGGAGAGAAAATGGTCTCAAATGTACAATGCTTCATTTGCAAGGAGTTTGGACACTATGCGAACCTATGTCCCAGTCATCAGACTATGCCGCAAATGATGCTATTGGATAATAATCAAGTTATGATACTACCACAGATGAAGAGGAATGATTAGAGTTCTTATGTTGATTATGTCAATTGAGTGTTGTATCAACAATGTACTTGTTATAATAATTATGGAGTATATAAGGATTGTACTGCAGTACTATTTCATTAAGGACTTGAGATTGTGTGGAACAAAGAAAAGTGACTCAATAGCAGGATAATTTTTTGGAAAATATATGGTTGAGAGAATGATAAATCATAATATAGTTCTGATACTGAGGTAGTGATTTTGGAATAATATGTGATTGTTTTGGATAAATTATATTGGATATTCTTGACTACCTTGGAACTGATTAATGATTTGTATATTCCATCATTGTTGGGGTATAAAACATTTTTGGATTAATAAAGTATAGCCAACATTCAATATGGAATAAGGGAGCATGAATGTAATCAATAAGGAATATGGTAATACATGATGAAGGTATTCATATGCTATTACGGGGTAAAAAGGATCTATATTATGTTTACCTTCCTTATAAATGTTAGACTGTGAGTTTGGACATAAGTATTTTGGATAGTTCTAGTTTGGATTATTTTGGATTGCCATAAAAGGACAACCCGGAGGTCGGGCGGCAACCCGTCGCGTCCGGCAAGGCTGCGAGACTTGAACCCGCAACCGAAGGGCGACAAGGGTGTATCACCTACCACTGGACCATGAGATGTCCTGGATTAAATAATGTAGTTTTTATTAAAAGAACATGTAGATGAATTATAAATTCGTTTATTTTGGAACCCTATACGAATAGTGTAAATAGAATTTTTTTACATTCTATTATCTTTTAGAGTGAAAGATGAGTTTGTGGTAGAAATTTATTAATGGATAAAACTCTAATTATAAAGTAAGTATATATCCTTATGATCTTAGCCAATCTCATAAATAAATTCCTCAATATTAAGAAAAGAAACTTTGAACAAAAATGTTTTCCTAGATGGTACCTTAAATCATCACTAATTTATGGCTTTGGGATTGTTGGCCTTTTTATAGCCATGTTCTCTACCACTCTCCATCAGATAATTGATGGTTAGATTTTTCTTCCATATCCATATTTTCCTACATGGAACCCTAGTATGTGTTATTTTCGGTAATCTTCATACTTTCGACTCTTTATTTTAAATAGAGGCCTCATTAATTCATTTTTCGATGTGGGATTTCAACTAGGATATTTTGAAACGTCAAAAATGTGTTATCCCAATACCCTATATTTTGTTGAACCGATGGTACTTCAAATCATCATAGATTGATGAATTTAAGGACCTAAATTTTATACTTGTTTATGATTTATGACCTCAATCACTACCTATAAATATTTACGTTTTTCCTCCGATTATATGTCTCCAATTTCCACCAATGTTCTCCTAATCGAGATCATAATTTGGTGGTGACCCTTTGATTTCTATTTTCCTCATATTAAGAATAAATTTTAGTAACCTAATTTCCGATGTGGGTTTTCCCACAAATATATTTTCTATTTTCAACCTTTTATTTTCGAAGAACAATTTCAAATTGCGAGGACGCAATTTATTGAAGGAGGGGAGAATGTAACACCCCAAGATTTTATAGTGTGTTACTTCTTCAAAATAATTCAATAACTTTCACTACACGCAACACCAAGTTCAATCTCACCATGACTTACCAAAAAAAGCCATTCAAAAGAGGTTATGAATAGTATTATCTAAATTTTAAACTTTATATAATCCTTATAATTTTAGAATCCATATTATGAGTTTCTTAGATATAATGCAAGAACAAATTCATTTTCAGTATTGCACTTTTATCAAATTTTAATAGTGAACCCTTTTTAAATACAATATTTTAAACCTTTTGACTTAATGGGGACATCAAAAATTTAAAATGAAACATCCCAAGCTTCCACGGTACGCTTTCTTTGAATAATACAGTAGCGTGTGTTGTACGCAACCTCGAGTTTTAACACACACCACAACCAATCAAACTAGCCGTTATGAATATTAATACCTACTTTTTGAAATTATATATATTTTATATTTGAAAATGGACTTCATTTTTGGATTCAGAATATCGAATTTAGCCTAAGGTGAAATTTTGGTACATTTCGGATAACTTTCATATTTTGATGAATAGTGAAAATTACTAAATTTTAATTAAAAACAACTTTTTTAATCAAAATAATTAATAGTGATAAATTATGAATTTTAGTAGTTTTAAAGTATATTTAGAATATATTTTTACCATTTAATATAATGTTGGTCATTGGACATAATTTTACAATTAAACCGAACATAAACAAGTGTCAATCTTTTGATAGTTATTATCTCTTAAAAACACGCTTTTTGTTTTGACAGCGGGAATTAATTTTAAATTAATTTCTGCCACTTCTGTGTTTTGAATTTAGGAAAATGGATTCCATATTTGGAATCAGGATGTCCAAATTATGTAAATAGGTAACTTTTATTTTTACACATTTTGAATAATTACTGCGGTAAATATTTTATTTACCATGGTTAAAGGGTAAATCCGGTAAATAAGGGTTAAAAAAATAATATTATAATAATACTAAATTACCCTAAAACGTGTCTTAACCCTATTGGTTGATACATGGTCGACCATGGGCATCTTTGGGTCTATTTTGGGACCCCATGGATCCACTTGTAAGTGATAATGACACTTTATTTTAATTTAGTTAAAATGAATACAAAAATGACACAAGCATATATCTTTTAGAACAACAATTTTTACATAGGGTTATACATGCTGGATTTTAGATTATAAATATTAATTAGAAAGATAAAAAGATTTCCTACATAATGATATTTTATTTATAATTTTTAGACATTAAATAATTTATTTTATTTATGACACAATGATGATGCAGTAATTACTAAAATAGTAAAACATTAACATAATTGATATTATAAATACCCAAATAAATATAATATTAAACTTTTAATAAATTAAACTAATTTTCTAGGATAATATGATATATTAGGATTGATTTAATTGACTTTGTTAGAAGTAATCAATCTGTTATGAGTTTCACAAAAATCAACTATTGAATAGTGTCAAAATTGACATAAAAGAGTTCTTAAAACAAATATTATATTATTAATTGATATTAAATTCCTAAAAATCTACGGTTCGGCCAAGAGACTTATATTATGATAGATTAATCATTAATGGACCACTTGGGGGTCGCTTGTATGTATATGGTAAGTTTATTAACCATAATATATAAAATACAAAGAGACATTGTAAAAGTGAAACTAATTAACTTAGAGTTAATACTTAAAGATAAGGTTAATATAAGTACCCAAACCTGTCTAAATTCTATTGGATGAGTTGTTTTCGACCTATCCCCACCTCAGCATTTGAATAGTCATCTTTGGAGCCTTTAGAAACCGAATATGAATTTATTATAAATTAATATTTCTAGCTTTTCCAAAGGTGCCCCTCACCCCTCTTATAAAAGGGCACTCCTCCTTCTCATTTCTTCACACCTTCAAAGCCTTTTGGTTCGGCCAAACTCTGCCCAAATACTCTCCCAACATCCCTCACTACAACCTAGAGGCCTTAGGTTGATCAGAAAGCCAACCTAAGGAGCCCTTTTGATCAAATCAAAAGGAAGAACCCGAAGAAGAGGTAATGATTTCACCACCCTTTTCTAAGTTCATTTCTACTTCCACTTCTTCTTCCTTTGTTCTTACCATTCTGAAATAATAACTCCAGTATCTCAAATATACTGTGATGTTATTATAAATATGGTACAATCATATTCAGTATTCTATCCACCCTTTGAATAACATGTCACCATACGTGCGTACGTACGACTTACCGTCTCCACGTCGTGGTGTAATTGTTATTCAATATAATATTATTTGGATGGGTATAATAATGATGTGTAACTCATGTAAATAATAAATATAACATGTTAATGATTCTGTATATATGATATACCATCCATTTATATATTATTTTAATATCAAAAGAATGATATTGTCGCTCGTGCGTACGTACGGACTACCGTCTCCACGAACGCGATGAGATTCATTCTCCATCGTATCCATTCAAGTATAATTTGATGATTTAAAAAATGATGTTTAAGGACTTGATATCATTCTGGATATGAATAATATACAACCTATCCTTTACATACATGTCTTACGTAACAAAACATACAAAAGAAAACAAGTAAGTTAACACCCGAAACAACGATAATACTAAGATATTATTATCAAATCAATATTAAAAGATCATATATGATATCATATTAATGTATATGACTCTTGTATAATTTAATAACAATTATTTCACCATTATACAGGAGGTTAACCTACCCCAACCAAGGAAAAGTACAATGTAAGGGGTTTTCATCTCACTCCTTATTCCCGTGAGATTCATGCCATATTGCCACCATTACCTTTTGTGTGGTGTATGTACTGCCCATAATTATATTCTTTGTGTAATACACTCTAATTTATGTGTATATACATATTCATTGTATGATACCTCTTTCATGGGTTGTATGTTTCATAAGTTACCAAATTGTAAGGGTTATTTCACAATCTCTTCATTATCCGAGGTTGTATTATACGTAATAATCTACTGGGATCTCTTTATCATCCACATCCATGTTTCTTCGAAATGTATTTCAAAACATTTTTACTATTTACAAGAATATGGGTTAAAGTCATTTATACCCTTGTTTGACTTTTTATAAGAGGTTTATAAAGGAATCATTCCGTCGTTTTCAAAACAAGGTCCTTTTTAACCTTTTCGACATAATTGAGGTAAGAATGTTTTTTTAACTTATACGGCGGGTGCGGTTATTTTACGCCGTTATAAAATCTTCAAAGCTTTCCTTACAAGATTATAAGAATATTTTCAAAGAAAATGTTTTATTTTATATGGATCTTAAATGATTTCAAAATAAAAGGAGATATTTCTTTAAAAAGAATTTTGATTTCATCTATGTCAACATCCTTTGATGGATTTTAAGATTATTTGAAGTTGATTTATTATGATACAAAACTTCTATATTGTATTGAAGGTTTTGTGATATGTTTGACTGTGGATGTGCTATTTTTATACCATTCATAGTTTATTGTGAAAGTATTGACATTTCGTATGCTAGTTTTAATACGAATGTTTATGTTATGTTTAAACCTTTTCATATGGGAATGCATTGGACTTAATAAGTGACGGGTGGAGCCCGCTATAGCTCCTCGATGCATCGGTAGGTCTCATGAGACAAACTAGTGTCTTGGCACAAGGCCTTGACAAAATCTTATTTGTAGTCTTGGCACGAGGCCTTGGCTAAGTGGTTATGATAGTCTGGCATTATGCATTCCAAAATTATGAAAGTGGTTATTGATTTTTACATGCGATTATTCGATTAGTAGAATATCCATGTGAATAAGTAAATGGAATTATTTCATTTTATTCATGCCATACCATGTTGAAAGTTCATGTTTGAAAGGCTTTTGTTTTAGTTATACATTGCCTTAAAAGTTTATTCTTATTTATGAAAGTTTCCGCTATATTGTTATCCTTACTGGGCATTTGAGCTCACCCCTTTTCTATGTTTTATTTTTCCCAGGATGTGAAGATGTAAGTTATGAATGACCTGCAGGGATATTATGAGGGGATTATAGTGTGGACTGTGGAAACATTATGTTGTTGTAGTAGTTTTTCACTTTGAAATGTAATGTAAAACTCATGAATATATCTAGTGTTTCCAAGGCTACTAAACCAATCGGTCTTTCGAGATTTGATCTTTCTTGTGATCATGCCAATGTTACGAAGTAATGCACCGACTCTGGGTAACTGGGGTCGGAGCGTTACAGTTGGTATCAGAGGAAGTTTAGTACAAACCTTGGAAGCTAGATTTAGATAAACTCTGATTAGAGCACGTAGACCTAAGATGAACTTTGAGGATTAGTATAGAAGAACTTCCTAGAATTTTGGTATTGTAGAGATTTTTTGAGTTTTCCGAGCAATACATCCCTGTTTGGATACGAGCAGGTAGAGGCGGCTCTGGCACAGATGTACCTAGGGGTAAAACCCGAAAACACCGCTTTGAGCTAGACTCGAACGGGAACTGGTGCACGACAACGGGCCTTGCTGCACTCTTGGTTACGACACTCCCGGGGAATATGCTTAGGATAACTCTCATTTTCTTTACAAATCATTTTGAAGGGATTATGAGTATATAATTCCTCAAAGAAAACATTCTTATGATTATGGATTATATCCATAAATAGTTCAATTTATGTTAAGTGTTTTATAAGTATGGGATTATGTATTTTGATTCATAAACTGATATAGTGTATGCCATTGTTTAGAAATGGTGCCCAGTAGAAGGAATGAGAACTCCAGAAATGCACATGATCCAAAGAGAAGGAAGGACCATATCTTCCATGGTCTTAAGCTAGAATGTATAAGAGAAATAGTCTCCCATGTATTATCATCATATGAAGAAATAATATCATGTGTTGATAAGATAAGTAAAGAGTTTACTGAGTCCTATGGCTTTGAAGGGAAGCAGGAGAAGAAAAGGATGGAAGAGAGAAAAATGGATAAAGGGAAGAGGGAAAAGAAGAATTTTCCCATATGTGGTAACTGTGGAAAGAAACACCCTGGAACTTTCCTGAAAGGAATGGGAGTTTGTTATAAGTGTGGAGGAAAAGGGCACAAAGTACGTGACTGCAAGGGAGAGAAAATAGTCTCAAATGTACAATGCTTCATTTGCAAGGAGTTTGGACACTATGCGAACCTATGTCCCAGTCATCAGACTATGCCGCAAATGATGCTATTGGATAATAATCAAGTGATGATACTACCACAGATGAAGAGGAATGATTAGAGTTCTTATGTTGATTATGTCAATTGAGTGTTGTATCAACAATGTACTTGTTATAATAATTATGGAGTATATAAGGATTGTACTGCAGTACTATTTCATTAAGGACTTGAGATTGTGTGGAACAAAGAAAAGTGACTCAATAGCAGGATAATTTTTTGGAAAATATATGGTTGAGAGAATGATAAATCATAATATAGTTCTGATACTGAGGTAGTGATTTTGGAATAATATGTGATTGTTTTGGATAAATTATATTGGATATTCTTGACTACCTTGGAACTGATTAATGATTTGTATATTCCATCATTGTTGGGGTATAAAACATTTTTGGATTAATAAAGTATAGCCAACATTCAATATGGAATAAGGGAGCATGAATGTAATCAATAAGGAATATGGTAATACATGATGAAGGTATTCATATGCTATTACGGGGTAAAAAGGATCTATATTATGTTTACCTTCCTTATAAATGTTAGACTGTGAGTTTGGACATAAGTATTTTGGATAGTTCTAGTTTGGATTATTTTGGATTGCCATAAAAGGACAACCCGGAGGTCGGGCGGCAACCCGTCGCGTCCGGCAAGGCTGCGAGACTTGAACCCGCAACCGAAGGGCGACAAGGGTGTACCACCTACCACTGGACCATGAGATGTCCTGGATTAAATAATGTAGTTTTTATTAAAAGAACATGTAGATGAATTATAAATTCGTTTATTTTGGAACCCTATACGAATAGTGTAAATAGAATTTTTTTACATTCTATTATCTTTTAGAGTGAAAGATGAGTTTGTGGTAGAAATTTATTAATGGATAAAACTCTAATTATAAAGTAAGTATATATCCTTATGATCTTAGCCAATCTCATAAATAAATTCCTCAATATTAAGAAAAGAAACTTTGAACAAAAATGTTTTCCTAGATGGTACCTTAAATCATCACTAATTTATGGCTTTGGGATTGTTGGCCTTTTTATAGCCATGTTCTCTACCACTCTCCATCAGATAATTGATGGTTAGATTTTTCTTCCATATCCATATTTTCCTACATGGAACCCTAGTATGTGTTATTTTCGGTAATCTTCATACTTTCGACTCTTTATTTTAAATAGAGGCCTCATTAATTCATTTTTCGATGTGGGATTTCAACTAGGATATTTTGAAACGTCAAAAATGTGTTATCCCAATACCCTATATTTTGTTGAACCGATGGTACTTCAAATCATCATAGATTGATGACTTTAAGGACCTAAATTTTATACTTGTTTATGATTTATGACCTCAATCACTACCTATAAATATTTACGTTTTTCCTCCGATTATATGTCTCCAATTTCCACCAATGTTCTCCTAATCGAGATCATAATTTGGTGGTGACCCTTTGATTTCTATTTTCCTCATATTAAGAATAAATTTTAGTAACCTAATTTCCGATGTGGGTTTTCCCACAAATATATTTTCTATTTTCAACCTTTTATTTTCGAAGAACAATTTCAAATTGCGAGGACGCAATTTATTGAAGGAGGGGAGAATGTAACACCCCAAGATTTTATAGTGTGTTACTTCTTCAAAATAATTCAATAACTTTCACTACACGCAACACCAAGTTCAATCTCACCATGACTTACCAAAAAAAGCCATTCAAAAGAGGTTATGAATAGTATTATCTAAATTTTAAACTTTATATAATCCTTATAATTTTAGAATCCATATTATGAGTTTCTTAGATATAATGCAAGAACAAATTCATTTTCAGTATTGCACTTTTATCAAATTTTAATAGTGAACCCTTTTTAAATACAATATTTTAAACCTTTTGACTTAATGGGGACATCAAAAATTTAAAATGAAACATCCCAAGCTTCCACGGTACGCTTTCTTTGAATAATACAGTAGCGTGTGTTGTACGCAACCTCGAGTTTTAACACACACCACAACCAATCAAACTAGCCGTTATGAATATTAATACCTACTATTTGAAATTATATATATTTTATATTTGAAAATGGACTTCATTTTTGGATTCAGAATATCGAATTTAGCCTAAGGTGAAATTTTGGTACATTTCGGATAACTTTCATATTTTGATGAATAGTGAAAATTACTAAATTTTAATTAAAAACAACTTTTTTAATCAAAATAATTAATAGTGATAAATTATGAATTTTAGTAGTTTTAAAGTATATTTAGAATATATTTTTACCATTTAATATAATGTTGGTCATTGGACATAATTTTACAATTAAACCGAACATAAACAAGTGTCAATCTTTTGATAGTTATTATCTCTTAAAAACACGCTTTTTGTTTTGACAGCGGGAATTAATTTTAAATTAATTTCTGCCACTTCTGTGTTTTGAATTTAGGAAAATGGATTCCATATTTGGAATCAGGATGTCCAAATTATGTAAATAGGTAACTTTTATTTTTACACATTTTGAATAATTACTGCGGTAAATATTTTATTTACCATGGTTAAAGGGTAAATCCGGTAAATAAGGGTTAAAAAAATAATATTATAATAATACTAAATTACCCTAAAACGTGTCTTAACCCTATTGGTTGATACATGGTCGACCATGGGCATCTTTGGGTCTATTTTGGGACCCCATGGATCCACTTGTAAGTGATAATGACACTTTATTTTAATTTAGTTAAAATGAATACAAAAATGACACAAGCATATATCTTTTAGAACAACAATTTTTACATAGGGTTATACATGCTGGATTTTAGATTATAAATATTAATTAGAAAGCTAAAAAGATTTCCTACATAATGATATTTTATTTATAATTTTTAGACATTAAATAATTTATTTTATTTATGACACAATGATGATGCAGTAATTACTAAAATAGTAAAAAATTAACATAATTGATATTATAAATACCCAAATAAATATAATATGAAACTTTTAATAAATTAAACTAATTTTCTAGGATAATATGATATATTAGGATTGATTTAATTGACTTTGTTAGAAGTAATCAATCTGTTATGAGTTTCACAAAAATCAACTATTGAATAGTGTCAAAATTGACATAAAAGAGTTCTTAAAACAAATATTATATTATTAATTGATATTAAATTCCTAAAAATCTACGGTTCGGCCAAGAGACTTATATTATGATAGATTAATCATTAATGGACCACTTGGGGGTCGCTTGTATGTATATGGTAAGTTTATTAACCATAATATATAAAATACAAAGAGACATTGTAAAAGTGAAACTAATTAACTTAGAGTTAATACTTAAAGATAAGGTTAATATAAGTACCCAAACCTGTCTAAATTCTATTGGATGAGTTGTTTTCGACCTATTCCCACCTCAGCCTTTGAATAGTCAACTTTGGAGCCTTTAGAAACCTAATATTAATTTATTATAAATTAATATTTCTAGCTTTTCCAAAGGTGCCCCTCACCCCTCTTATAAAAGGGCACTCCTCCTTCTCATTTCTTCACACCTTCAAAGCCTTTTGGTTCGGCCAAACTCTGCCCAAATACTCTCCCAACATCCCTCAATACAACCTAGAGGCCTTAGGTTGATCAGAAAGCCAACCTAAGGAGCCCTTTTGATCAAATCAAAAGGAAGAACCCGAAGAAGAGGTAATGATTTCACCACCCTTTTCTAAGTTCATTTCTACTTCCACTTATTCTTCCTTTGTTCTTACCATTCTGAAATAATAACTCCAGTATCTCAAATATACTGTGATGTTATTATAAATATGGTACAATCATATTCAGTATTCTATCCACCCTTTGAATAACATGTCACCATACGTGCGTACGTACGACTTACCGTCTCCACGTCGTGGTGTAATTGTTATTCAATATAATATTATTTGGATGGGTATAATAATGATGTGTAACTCATGTAAATAATAAATATAACATGTTAATTATTCTGTATATATGATATACCATCCATTTATATATTATTTTAATATCAAAAGAATGATATTGTTGCTCGTGCGTACGTACGGACTACCGTCCCCACGAACGCGATGAGATTCATTCTCCATCGTATCCATTCAAGTATAATTTGATGATTTAAAAAATGATGTTTAAGGACTTGATATCATTCTGGATATGAATAATATACAACCTATCCTTTACATACATGTCTTACGTAACAAAACATACAAAAGAAAACAAGTAAGTTAACACCCGAAACAACGATAATACTAAGATATTATTATCAAATCAATATTAAAAGATCATATATGATATCATATTAATGTATATGACTCTTGTATAATTTAATAACAATTATTTCACCATTATACAGGAGGTTAACCTACCCCAACCAAGGAAAAGTACAAGGTAAGGGGTTTTCATCTCACTCCTTATTCCCGTGAGATTCATGCCATATTGCCACCATTACCTTTTGTGTGGTGTATGTACTGCCCATAATTATATTCTTTGTGTAATACACTCTAATTTATGTGTATATACATATTCATTGTATGATACCTCTTTCATGGGTTGTATGTTTCATAAGTTACCAAATTGTAAGGGTTATTTCACAATCTCTTCATTATCCGAGGTTGTATTATACGTAATAATCTACTGGGATCTCTTTATCATCCACATCCATGTTTCTTCGAAATGTATTTCAAAACATTTTTACTATTTACAAGAATATGGGTTAAAGTCATTTATACCCTTGTTTGACTTTTTATAAGAGGTTTATAAAGGAATCATTCCGTCGTTTTCAAAACAAGGTCCTTTTTAACCTTTTCGACATAATTGAGGTAAGAATGTTTTTTTAACTTATACGGCGGGTGCGGTTATTTTACGCCGTTATAAAATCTTCAAAGCTTTCCTTACAAGCTTATAAGAATATTTTCAAAGAAAATGTTTTATTTTATATGGATCTTAAATGATTTCAAAATAAAAGGAGATATTTCTTTAAAAAGAATTTTGATTTCATCTATGTCAACATCCTTTGATGGATTTTAAGATTATTTGAAGTTGATTTATTATGATACAAAACTTCTATATTGTATTGAAGGTTTTGTGATATGTTTGACTGTGGATGTGCTATTTTTATACCATTCATAGTTTATTGTGAAAGTATTGACATTTCGTATGCTAGTTTTAATACGAATGTTTATGTTATGTTTAAACCTTTTCATATGGGAATGCATTGGACTTAATAAGTGACGGGTGGAGCCCGCTATAGCTCCTCGATGCATCGGTAGGTCTCATGAGACAAACTAGTGTCTTGGCACAAGGCCTTGACAAAATCTTATTTGTAGTCTTGGCACGAGGCCTTGGCTAAGTGGTTATGATAGTCTGGCATTATGCATTCCAACATTATGAAAGTGGTTATTGATTTTTACATGCGATTATTCGATTAGTAGAATATCCATGTGAATAAGTAAATGGAATTATTTCATTTTATTTATGCCATACCATGTTGAAAGTTCATGTTTGAAAGGCTTTTGTTTTAGTTATACATTGCCTTAAAAGTTTATTCTTATTTATGAAAGTTTCCGCTATATTGTTATCCTTACTGGGCATTTGAGCTCACCCCTTTTCTATGTTTTATTTTTCCCAGGATGTGAAGATGTAAGTTATGAATGACCTGCAGGGATATTATGAGGGGATTATAGTGTGGACTGTGGAAACATTATGTTGTTGTAGTAGTTTTTCACTTTTAAATGTAATGTAAAACTCATGAATATATCTATTGTTTCCAAGGCTACTAAACCAATCGGTCTTTCGAGATTTGATCTTTCTTGTGATCATGCCAATGTTACGAAGTAATGCACCGACTCTGGGTAACTGGGGTCGGGGCGTTACACCCATGATATTTTAACACATTTGTTTTTTTTTTTACTTTTGAGATAATTTTTTTTGTGTTAGGGTTTATTTTGGAATAACTATCATTATTATTTGACGGTGTTTCCTAGCTATGTGTTTTTTTTCTTCATATTTATGGATATGATGATGTAATATTGAAACCCATGAGAGGTATTTCAAAGGAGATTATCTGGCCCCTATTTCCCTTTTCTTATAGTTTATTTCCTAATTATCAAATAATGAACACTATTTTATAGGTAATTGATGTAATGATCTTGGTTCACAAAAAACACCTCTATGATTTATCAAGTACAAATTTTAGTGTAGGGGGATTAGGGTCTTCATTCTATTGAAATATTAATTTTTTTCTCTCAGTTAGGAAATGATAACTCAGGTTTGCTATTTTTTATGATTTTTTAACTATTCATTCTCACTAATATTGTAGTCTCTCACAGTATCAATTTATCATCGTAGTAGTAATTTTGTCCCAAGATCACACAATCCCTTATCACGTCTGTAGTTTTATTTCGTTATCCCAAAATTTTATCCCATGGTCATAGTTCATTATGAGTGTTTCAAGAATTACTCTCATGTTCATAGTTTATTAGTATAGTTTTACAATCCCTTTTCATGATTAATATTTGTTCTCATAATCACACAATTCATTCGAACAATTTTATTTACATCTAATAAATGGATAATCCCTTAATATGGTGGAACTTTATTTTCATGGTTTCACAAATCCTTCCAATGGTAGCAAAATTACATATCTTGATAATTGTATGTTTACACGGTCATGAAATCCCCTCTCTCAATCGTAGTTTTCCTTCATGGGTGTAGTTTGACCACCTAGAATCAATATTTTTTATAATAGTCAAACCATTAACATATTCAATGTTACCATGATTGGTCAAAATATTTGAAATATTTCACGTTTCTTAAAAATCCTAGATTTTTTTAATGACATGGAATGAGTTTTGGAGGTAAAACATCGAATTTACACCGTCAATGATTTGGTTAAATCCCTTTTTTATGGAATTAATATATAAATTGAATTATTTATTAACCATTGTTTCAAAAAGTGAATTTCCATGTACATTAAATGAAACCACATTAAATGAAAATTGTAGAAGAATTTTTTTTGAATATGTAATCAAAAACCAATACATAGAATCATAAAAGTATGTGATTATACATATTCTAGACATTTATTTTTTTCATTGTGTCCCAAAAATATAAATCCTTATTCTTGAACCAAGAATGTTTCCTTTTTCTATTCAGATATTTGAAATTCAATATTTTTTTGAAGAAACATTATCCCCTTTTCCCTTATTTTTAGTATAGCGTGTTTTCCGATATCCTTCTTTGGCAGTGGATCCTCATTGTATCATATTATTTGAATCTATGGAATTATCCTAGAATTTTTATCATTGGTGGGTGTTATAATTTAACTAATAGATATAATAATTTGGATTAAATTAAATTCAAGTGTACAAGGGGTACTCTCAAGAATTAACGAATTAATTTTAATATCTATGTGATTATTATTATCAATTATTATAATAGGGTTTATGTTAATGTTTTGAATGATATTATTTTTAAACATCTATATAAGATTTAAAAACCTTATGAGAACTATTATTTTTTTCCAACAATAAAACATGTATTAATAGACATATCCGGCTATCAATTGGTTCCCTATGAGAATATACAACTGTTTCAAAAAACTCATTTACAAGATGATGATTTCATCTTGAAACCATATTTAATGGATTATATAAAAATATCTGATTTGGATTCTATATTTATGTGTTTATATATTTTTTGTTGTTGGAATTATAGTGGTCTAGAATTATGGTTCATTGAATGATAATAGTTGAGTGGTATAGATATAATAGGTGTCAGTGGGAGTTGAAGTGTGGGGATAGATATCTGGTTTTTGTGGTAGTATGTTGAATGTTGTTCCAACATTTAGATTCTATGTAATGAATGTCTAATTACCTTGGATTCTATTCTATTCCTTCATATATAAAGATAATATAGGATAAAGATCAATATTCCTTATAATGATTTGGATATAGTATTTGGAGGGGGTCATATGTTGTATTGAAAGGGAACAAAGTTTGTTTCACCAACATTCATGATACCCTACTACTTAGGTTCTAGATATTTGTTGAGATGTGAATATTTATTAATTCATGCATGAGATGTTGTGCCCTATAAGTGAATGGGTTATGTAAGGATGGGTATCGACCCACATCAAAGATAGATGTGATAATGAATCATGAGGTATGAAGGACAAAATTGATGTTATAATTTATCGTTTGATCATATTGGTGGCTGGGGTATGTGAAGTTGTGACCTAGTCACATAAGAGATCACCTAATATATGATGATGAGATGACTTGTATGAAATGTGATAATATAATGATTCAAATTTAATTTTGAGAGTAGATGCTTTGTGAATAAATAAATACCATGTTCTTTCATCAATGATCACTTACTGTAAACATACCACAAGAATTAATTATTTGGTGAGTGAGCCATTATGATATTTGGATATATAGTTTTTACATTTATGATATTATTGGTTCTATTTCATTTACCATTTCATTTATATTAAATTTTTACATTATCATTGCATACCATGGGTATAATCCTATATATTATACATGATATTCACACCAAACATCTTAAAAATCATTATGATTCAAGGAGGGGTATGAGAACCATCCTACATGTTACTAGCTTAGGGATTGATGTTTTTGTGGGGTTGTTGCCTTAAATTTTATAGCAATATTTATATTTGATAATTTATTATATTATATGTCATTAGAATGAGGGATGGTGTGAGCTTATTTATATTATTTGGTGGAGTCATTTTGTGGTTGATTATCATCTGTCTAGATCCATTCATATTACGATTATAATTCCAACAATTTTAATTTTTTACACAATCAGTTCTAATCTACAAAATGGGCGTTAATATTGGTGGACCATAGTAGTCAATCACTATCTTTAATATGAACATGTTATTTTACTATTTGGAATTGCTTTATTGAATATATAAATATTTTTTAGAATACAAGGGATTTCTATGAGGCATATTATTTTTATTTCTTGCAATTCAAGATGTTATAACTCTCTCTATACATTTATATTCACATTTTTTATAATAAAATTGGATAAAATGACTAGTTACATTTTGAAAATTCACTATAGTAAAAGATTCCACATTGTCTAGTGTTCAGCCCCTATAATGTAGGTTTCCGCTATAGCCATAGTTTTTTATGTAGCTGTATATTTATATACATAACATGCCTACACGGATGTAATTAAACGGTTCCCTAGCATGGTTGGAAATAAGGCCTAAAATATATATCCCCTTATGCTGCAGGCTTCTGACCATAAACGAGGGTGAGAGGTGGTAAAATTTGGATATTATATCATTTTAATCCTAGTAGAATAATAATGAAAAAACCGATTAAATAACAAATTCCTAGAAAATGGTAACTTGATCAGTGAATGTTAATCATATAGATAATAATAACAGAGAATCCATCATTCGTAACATCAAGAGTAATATAAAATATGAATTAATTTCATGTATATAATCCAAATCGAAATTAAAAAAACATTGAAATATGAACACATACATACATGAAAAATCCAATGTACCACAACGAGCAAAATATTACCTATAAATAGAATATTGATCCATAGCTCAGTATTATTTTCCCCCACTCCCATGCTATAATAAATCAAGCATAAGAATTGGTCACTTTCTCATGGGCCTATTGGAATCTACATAATATTCTTCGTTACCATTGGTTGCAACATCACAGGTCCAGATTCAACCTAACAGTGCTCTGAGACCAGTTTTCCACAATGAAACTAGAGAATCTCCCCAAATGCACAAGGATTCCGACTAGCATTTGGAACCTAGGTGAGATAGTGGGGAGACTGTGACCTCATTAGCAGATTGTAACATAGCATAATGAAGAAACAGATAGCAGAAGTAGTAATACCATACGTCAAAAGTAAATAGCAGAAGACAGATAATATAAATAATAACATAACAGATCATATACAAAATGATGCTTGTCACCTGATTCTATGAAACCCTCCAAAAAATTATCTTTGCTATCTTATATAGTAAAAAATCCAAAAAGGAACGAAAATAAAAAAGTATCCCAGAATGATCGAAAGCTAATGTTTGATTCCATGCTCTCCTACCCCAATGTAGAATAACATGTAAAAGATTGTGGGAATATACCATTATCAACACCTACATCCATATAACCTATTTTTTCCAAAATCATGACCAAAATTGGGTTTGAGACTAAATCCCATTAGGCTACCACTCATGGTATGTGCCAATCTGTCAGTCAGTATATATAAAAGGTATTGTGAAAAAAGACAAAGCAATAAGATAAGAAGTACAAAAATTTAAATAGTCAAATAATCACAAGGTTCCATTTTGTTTCTTCTAACAACTGAATTACATTGATTTTTAGAAGGCTCAAGATCCGGATTATGCCCAATGATCCCCCATATAGTAGAAACACAACGGATACCTCAGAACACCATCAAATCAAATATAACAGAAGACTGAATCCAAGCTTGTTCTTTAGCTTGGCATATGTTCCCTAAGTCAAATCTATATTCAAATCTTACGTTATCCCATCCTTGATATTCTTATGATTTAATTCAGGTATCACTCAAGGTGAAAATCCACCAACACCCGACAAGATAGTCGTGGAGAGCCTTTTAAGGACCCGATATCACTCTACGAGTGGTATAACTCCATGCAAACTAATATTGTCCTCAATGGTTCTATATAAATCCTCAAGTATCACTCATGACATATTCATGCCTCTTGGGAAAATCCATGGAATTATATAGGATCCATGATTCCCTTGTAATATAGTACATATCTTCCATGAGCATGTTTATGGCTTCCGTGGATCACTCATAGCCTAACATTAATTAATAAACCAATTGAACACATCCATGACATTCATGAGAATCCATGGAACACTCATGGGATCAAGGGTAAATTGACATATAAGTCCATCCATGGAATTCCAATAGAATTTGTGATTCACCTAATGCTATTTACCATTCATGCATAACGGGTTAAATTAAATAATTTGATAACATGATGGGGTCAAAATCGTAATCAATCCACAACTCACCATTAATTGTTTCACAAGACAGAACCAACATCTATTTCTTGGAGTATCATTACACTTAAGGTAATTTTCATATGACAATCCTGTCAAAAAATCTAAACCATTACAAGGCTTAACCATATCCTATCTCACATGTATTGGTTCAAGGATGGAACTAAACAACCCAACCACATATTATTACGCATATTCATAAGATAGGTTTGGGTCATTTTACATATCACATACCCATATCCAAAATTAAACCATTTAAAAACATTTTAGAACCATTTAAATAAAAATTATAATTAAATAACCCATAAAAGAGATTCAAGGAATACCAAATGGGTATCCTAGACCAAATGTCTATAAACACGTCAAAACATGCATTCACCGAAAGTGTTTCCCTTATTTAGGGTATTAAACCTACAACAATATTTGAAACACATATTTAAATACATAAAAAATTATAGGAAGCCATTGTAATTATTTATATATCAATGAGAGATCCCAATAATGGTTGTGAGGCAGTGCAACATATATAAACTACTCGACACCTAGCAAAAATCATGAGACCACCTACCTAAGAGCCATGCTAGATAGATTGTCTAGTATCAGGATATGATATTCCATGGTTTGAGAGAAATTTGAAGCAGAGAAGAAGAATAGGACATTAGAAAATATGAATCTAAATCCAAATATATCAATTGATAAGAAGAAGAATTTAATGAGGCTATAATGGAATTGAGGCATTACCGTTGTGGATCTAAGGACACGAACGACTGTCAGAATGGACAACAGACATAGACGGAATCTAAAATGGGGGAATAGATTTCCAAAAGGCTCTAACATGGCTTCCCTTTGTTATGAAATGAAGGAGTAGAAAATTTTTAAAAATAATATTATTTTATTTTTATTTTGGTGAATTTACCCAAAAATAGCTGGGTCGTATAGTTTCACCACACGGTTTTCCTATTTGTACTGAAATTGTAACAATATAAATGGTAGTCTAGGGAAAATCCCATGTTTACCCCACATGGTATGTCTAAGCATGTAGTATATGTGACAACGCTACTCTCAAGGTATGCTAAAACTAGAAACCTATTCTCATGCCCATGTGCCCCAGTCCGTACAGTTTCCTCTAATAGTGCGGCCTCCACTTCTCACCCAAAACATGGGTTCCTGGTTCTAGACCAGTGCTAAATACCCCAGAGATGTCCATGACCCCAATGAGAATTCATAAAATTAAATACATAATAATTTCAAGTAGTAATAGATATAAAAATCAAAATCCATTCCTAAATGAAAATCCAAGTTATTACAAACTCCCCCAATAAAGTCATTCATCCATGAATTTCCCTTCCATGGGTGGTGTAAATGAATCTAAGAACAAATATACCACTGATATTGAACAACTACCTCCCTCTCCCATGTCTTGTCTTATACCATACCGTTCTTCCTTAGAACACATACTATTAGAACTGACTGAGCCCACAGAACATTCGTGCTATGATTACTAATCGTATTGGATTTTACATGAAGCACACATCTGGCTGTAACTCATACTCCAGTAGATGAGATGTGTGGGATGGATATGAAGTGTAACACCACAACTGAGAAACATGGAAGACATCATGTAAAGCCAAGTATCTCTGAGGATACTTAAAATGATAGGAAACCAACCCAACTCTCTCCAAAATCTCAAATGGCTCAGAATATCTCGATGAAATATCACCCTATCTCATGATCCTCTTGTGTCCCAGACTCGGTACAACATGTGGGAAACCACAATCCCTAACCAAAAACACTATAGGTCATATACGGAGATCAAAATATAATTTTAGGCCATATTTTTTAGTTTCCATCAACTTCTAAATCTATAGAACCTATTCAGTGGTCTCCTAGATAAGATGAATTCCCACCATAGCTACCTACCCTTCCTCTAGCCAACACAATGGTGATCAGCTTGGCCTACCATATAAATCCTTATACGATGCCATCAAAACTGTAGCTTGAATTATATTATTATAATTGAAATCCATCATGGGTATATTCTTCTCCCAATAACCCCTAAAACCCAAAACACGTACCCGAATCATGTCCTCAAGCACCTTAATTAGGCACTCTTACTTTCTATTTGTCAGAGTGTGGTATGTTGTGCACAAAGTCACCTCTTAACCAATATCGTCTATTGCCCATTACATAATATCGATGTAAACATGGAATCCCTATCTAAAATCATTGAATTAGGGACCCATTTCAATTGTACAACCTCCCTAAAGTGAAACCTTACAATCCCATCAACAATGAAGGTTTCCTTTATCATTATGAAATATGCGACCTTTGGGAGACTATCATTTAAAACCAAAATGAAAAAATTACCTCAGGGTGACCACATAAAACATGTCATGAAATCCATCACCACATCATTCCCTTTACACATAGGAATGGGTAGTAGTTGTAAATTTCCATCTGGTTGCTAGTGTTCCGCCTTGAACTACTGACAGGTGGAACACCACCTGGAAAACTGGCTAGATCATTTTCCAACCAAGCCACCAATATAGATGATGTAAATCCTGGTACATCTTGATGATTCCAGGATGATGTACCCATAAAGAGGCACGAAAATCTCATATAATCCCATCGCACAAGTTTTCATAAACCCACACATGACCATGTAATCATAAAAACTTCATCCTTTCATATGGTCAAACTATGAAAAGGGTCCTCACATGAAACACTTTCCCACAAAACTTGGCCTTAAGAATCTAATAGTTGGATAATCCTCACTCTCCCCTATAGTTTGGATCTACCATCTAAGGATAAAAGAAATATATATCCCGGACTATCATGAACCTCTAAATGCATTTGAGAAACATCACTGTATGTTTCTACTCACTAATAGCCTACTTCCCTGCCTAGAAATGAGTCATCGTATTCAAATAATCATCCAATGCATTTACTTTTCTAGGCTTATATGAATATTAGAAGTCAAAAGACCGATGGTACTCCACAGACATTTACTATCCCAAATTTAGATCTGGTTGATTAAATATGTACTTGAGGATTTTTTTTGATTCATGTACACCACATAATTCTCTCTAATTAATTGATTTTTTCTATAACATAGAGCATGAACAACCGCATCTAACATGAGATTGTGTGTTGGGTAATTCCTCACATGTGGCCTCAATTTTTAAGACCTATATGAAACCACATGACCCCCTACAAAAGAATGGATCCAGTATAAATACCTCATTAATCATAGTTACTAGTATAACTCATGTCGGGCACTTGGATGATCTGTATCCTCACTAAAGTAAATCTCTATTTCATCTTCCTAATGGCCATCTCACTGGAATCCATCCATACATACATCACACCTTTTTTGTGAGGACTTTTAACAACACTGCTAATCCAGAGATGTCTAGTATGAAGCACTTGTAATAAACATAATTCCCTATGAAACTCCGCAACTCAATGACATTCTGGGGATGCTCTCAGGAAACAAATACTCTCACCTTCTTTGGGTCTATTGATACTCCTATCATCGAGATGACATGACCTAACATGTGAATCTGATCCATCCAAAATATTCCCTTAGTGGGCTTCACATATAACTGATGCTCTCTTTCTGTACTCAATATGATTGGCATATTCATGTCGATTATGAGAATACACCATGATATCATCTACAAAAACCATGAAAAACATGTCTCGATAATGATGTAACACATGATTCATCAACACCATGAAACCCGATGGTGCATTTTTGAGACCGAATGGGATAACGAATACTCATATAGAACATACCAAATCAAAATAATGTCTGATGTATATCTGATGATCTAAAATGCACCTGATGATAATCAGATCTCAGATCAAACTTTGATATGACGTGAGCTCCATAGATCTGGTTGAATATATCATCTATTTGTGGTGAAGGATATCTGTTCTTAACCCACACATTGTTTAGTTTCCAATAATAAATGAAAATACTAATGGTACTGAACACTTTTTTCTCAAATAAGGAATATTGAGCCTTAGAGAGAATTACTATTTTGAATGAAACCCTTATAGTCAAAGCCCTCTAGCTACCACATTATCTCTTGAAACTATAATATTTCTATCCTGTAAGGAGGAATGAATACTAGTACAGCTCCTAGAATTATCTTGATTGAAAACTATACTTATCTCACCAGAGGAAAACCTAAAAATTCATTCAGGTAAAAATACCTAAAATGATCAAACACTGGACGAAAGTCCATATTTAAAGCTCCCTAGACATCTTGATACAAAATAACTATATAGACTATCGTCCCACCCAACCCATGATGGTCGAGTCTAGATCAGATTGACTTAATATCTCAGTAAACATTGTATAGAAACAAAATGCAATGTGGTGATTTTAATCTCACCCTGATATGATTGAAATCTAAAGAGGACTAAATAGAAACTAGCCAGTCCATCCTGAGAATGAAATAAAAACCTGTCATTTCCAGGACATATTGAACGCATGAAAAGTTACACCCACAATCCTCTAGGGGAACTCCCTTCAGTGACAAAAACCTAGTGATCTAATTTCTAATGGAGTTTCAAGCATTATGAATTCCTCCCATGGAAAAACATAGAGCCCATGGATATCCATGATAGAAAAAATATAAAAATATGTGAATCCCCATAATAAAATAGTGTAGAAGCAGAAATTGAGGCTACATGAATATTACCTCTAGGAGTAGAAACTTTGAGATCCAGTTCATTCTGGGTATATTGTACTGCAATAGTGTGGCCTATACCATGGCCCTCAGACACTGCCTGATAACCCTAACCGTATCAACCCTACTATCTCTACAAACATGGGGTCTCGATGCCATGTCCACGAACACCACCTTAGCCAAAATGGCCTGAGGCATTCTAGTTCCCTGACAAGAGAGAAGCTGCAGACCCTGCTCCTTAATGTGTAGACGGTGCATATCCTCTCTCATTAGATACCAATTAAATGGTCCTAAAAAGTGTTGAATGTGGCCTAGATTTCCACAAGATCGGCACTCGACTGATCCTACAGACACTAAAACCTCATATTACTTATCCTACAAGACTATTAACACCTCACATGGCTATTAGCAGAAACATTCTTACTAGTCATATCATTTTGAGGATTCTCCGAATGATGTTTCCTACTACCTGTTGAGATATTACCCGATCTAGGTGTTGAAATGCCAATGCTCACAACTCTATATTCCCTTAGATAGTGCACTGCGATCAACAACTGAATCTGTATAACAGAAACTTAGTCTACCTAAATATGTTTACCTGATATCATATGTCATACCTGATAACATCTACAAACTGTCTAGAATTTGATAAATCGTTACCCATTAGATTAAGGGTGATATTTTGGAGCTCAGTAAAATTATATAATTAGTCCATCACATACAAAGAACACCACTCCTAATGCATAAACACTCATGATTTATCTTCCCTCCGGGATTCGGGATAGTTATAGTCATAGAAGACTAATTGATAGTCTCCCCATGGAAAAATCTGATGATGCCTTGCCTGATTAATCACATTACACCATCTCTTGGAGGAATCACCCATCATATATGTCCTAGGATTTAACCTCATCCCATGAGGAACCTATAAATTATAGAAGATAGAAACATTAGATTCCATCCATGATTCTATAGCCTATGGTATTTCATACCCAAAAAACATAGGCGGATGATTCTACAGGAACCCCCATGTCAGCTCAGTCATAGACATGGAAGTCTGTGTTACTCCCTGAATGGTTTTCATGAACCTCATAAATCCTTCCTAGAACTGTGCATCTACACCTACATCTAGTATAATAGCTTATTCTAAAACTTACATGATTATGGGATCATCTAGTAGCACATGTCCTACCCCCTATGGGGTATGATCATCACCAACCTCATAGTGTAGAGTTGGTGTTTGTCTTGGGGTATAACACTACAAGTCTTTCTCACACCATTGTTCTTGATCAAATGAGGTTACAGTTCAAAATCATAAAAAATAAAAGATAGTTTAAAAAACCCTCGTATAAACACAAACCCTCTTCCTTCCCCATGGGCAATGTCTAGGTGAAAAAACAACAAGAACCAATATCGAGAGCACAATACTAAGGTTTGGTCTTCTCACATTATATATGGAATGAAAATTCATTCCACTTTCTTTTAACGTTTATTCCTTGATTTCGGAATATTCCAAATTGAAAACTAGATTTTGAACTCATTTCTAGCATATCACATTCCTTTTTCAATGGGTAACCAGTCCTTTGCCAATTTTTGACCTATGGGGGCCCATACTCCCCACAAATCAAAGCATGAAATCCAAGTATATAACAAAGTATCCCATATCAATATCAGGATGAAATAATAAATACCAAATTATGATCTAAGAGGGTACATACACCTTAGAGACCAAATATTGGTGTCTATCCAATTCTAACCATATCACATACCACATCACTTTTCACAAACGCAGGGTTATCTGTCATAGTACCAATCATAATAACATGAAATTAATAATGTTCATAAATGGAATGATAAACATTAATGACATGTGATTTATAACAATTTCCCACATTATGCATGAGATGGAATATCATCATCTAATCTGGTTTCAACACAATGAAACCCATAATAGTATCAATTGTAACAACACAATACATGTGTGTCACACAATGGTGAATTCTAATCGACTATGATAAATCAAAATCCAGAATTCGCAATTCAATTCAATGTAATTTGGATTTTCCCTATATGCGGGGTAGGTAATCTCGAGAACAACTAATTAACAAATCTCATTATCCTCCCTATCTCTTCCTATGGTCTCCAAATAGTAATCAAAACCCAAAAAATTCCTTTGATTCCAATTTGTAATATCCCGGGTTAGGATGTCACATAATAGAGCTTCAAACCTGGTTGGCCACATGGCCTCAAACACATCTCCCCAAATGATAGAGAATTCCGACTATTATAGAGGGACTAGGTGTTATGGTCAAGACAACACCATTATTAGGATAATGTAACATATCAAATAGAAAAAATAGATAATGGAATTAGTAATACCATACAACATAATTAAACTATGGAAGACTGATAATAATATTTACTAGATGTCATATTATATAAAAAATGATACATGTCACATGTTTTTCTGCAAGCATCCAAAAAATTCAGAAGGACATCATACATATTCATAGATCGAACAAAGGTAAAAAAACAAAAGCAGCATTATAGCTTCTCATGGCTAGTCATGGTCCCATAATCTCCTGCTCTTAAGCAACATGTCATGTACCAGTAGAAGTGTGATTTCCCTTACCAACACCTATAACCGTATAATCTATTTTGTCCAAAAGTATTTCCCAAATATGATGTGAGACTAAATCCTAATAGGCAACCACCCAAGGTCTTGGTAAATTTCTTAGTGAGTATATATAAAACGCTTTGTCAAACTGTGAAAGGTGTAAGCTAAGCAGTACTCAAAAATAAACAGTCTTACAAGTTCTAGCTTCCATTTATATTCTATTATTAACTAAATTTCATTTATTTTTATAATGCTAGTGATTTATATTATGACTGATGGTCTCTTGTATAAAAGTAAGAAAAATATATACCTCAAAAAGATATCTAAAGAAAAATAAGGGAACACCAAATTCCAAGATTGTGCTTTGGCTTGGCAGATGCATCATAAATAATGTCAATATTTATATATCAGCTGAGCCCATCCATGAAATTCCAAATCATGAATTCATGTATCACACGAGGTGTCAATATACCAACAACCTATAAGACTGTCTTGATGAACCTCTCAAGGACCTAGAATCACACTATTTGTGGACCAAGTCAATGTCAACTAATCTCATCCTTTGTTGTCTTATAGGGTTCCCCAAGAATCACTCAGGAAATATTAATACCTCTCAATCCCAGCCATCGAGTCCCATAATATCCAATATTCACTCAACAATTATTACATTGTCTCTTTAATCCTGTATATGCCATCCATTATTCATGCATGACCTAATATTAATAAATAAAACCATTGAGCCCGTCGACGGAATTCTTGAGAATCTAAGGTTCACTCAAGGGACTATGGTAAAATAGAAAAATATGTTTGTCCATTTAATTCCAATAGAATCTAAGATTCACCTAATTAAATTTACCATTCATCTATAATAGGTTCAAGTTAATAAATTGATAACATGATGTGTTCAAAACCGTAAGCATTGTACTACTCACCACCGAAGATGTCACAAGATAAGACCAACCTCTAAGGATTTGCCTATCAAAACCCACATTTTAATATCTCATATGAAAATACTATAGATAAATCTAAATCATTAAAACTCTTAAACATATCCTATCTCATTTGGGCTGGTTTAGGGTTTGAACTAAATAGTCCAAAAAATATTTATCATGCATAAGCATTACAAGGGTCATGGGTCATATTTCCTATTCAACTCCCTTACAAAAAATTTAACTATTTAACAACATTGATCATTCATTTATATAATAATTCATTATAAATAAACCATATATTGGATTCAAGGAAACATAGATGGGAATCCTAGGCCAAATGGCCAGAACTGTTCAAAATTTGAACTCAACCAAGTGGTGCCCATTAATATTGGTATTAAACCTAAAACATATATTGAAACACCAGATTAAATACCTAAACAGTCATAATAAACAATATTCATCATTTAAAAATCAGTGAGACACCCCAAAAATGGGCACGTGACACTATGATATATATAAATAGCTCAATATTTAACCAAAATCCAGAGACCACCTACCTTAGACCAGTGATAGATACCTCGTATAGTATCTTGCTACGATTCACCCGATTTTGGGATAGATATGACGAACTGACAAATAATGGGATATTAGGGAATTTTATTCCAAATCCAAATTCAATACATGATGAGTAGAACACTCGAATATGAAGAAAAAGTAATTGAGGCATTGTTGTTTAAAATCCAAGGAGACGAAAAATGGTTGAAATGAACAATATATGGAGAAGGAATATAAAAAGGGAGAATATGATTCTAAGAGGCTCTACCATGGATTCCCATTTCTGTCAAATGATGGAGGATAATAATTTTTATCTTTAGAAATTTTTAGGGGAATTTTGGTTAATTTACGAAAAAAACTCAATCACAATGTTTTTGTGCACGGTTTGCCTAACCATTCAGAAATCATGCTCAGCACACTAGAAGTCTAGGGTACCTCATACATTATGTCTAACCATGTGAACAACAATTTCAAGGTCTACAAAAAAATTAAATCATGTTAACATGGTCTTGCATCATAGTTTACACGGTTTTCATTGACCGTGCGACCTTTTCTTCTCACAAAAAACTCATATTCTAGGGTATGGACCAGCCCCGAACAACCCAATCTCCACCATAATCCCAATATGCCTCAAATAAATTCCATATTTATGCAATTAAATGAGTAATATATAGAAAAAATTCAATCTATATCTCAAATAAGAACATGGTTCTTATATGGGAAGCTTGAATAATATGCTAGAAAAACATTGTAGCCCACCACCAATAATATCTATAATAGATCCTGCATGTTAATATAATATAAAAATAAGTGATTATATGAGATTTACATATGAAAATGAATATAAAATATGAAAATTCCAAGGAAAAAATATATAAAAATAACATTCAATAAAATATCATTATATATAATGTAACTAAGGGATAAAAAAATGAGCTCCGAATACGCCATGTGATAAAAAATATAAAAATAGGGGATAACTCACAGGTTGTTAATATTGGTGACATATATCTACAGATATAATTTTTTTCTTTATTTTATGTTCTCACACATCGATTTCCTTCATTTGTGTCATACCATCAATTATTATTTTCCATAACTTCAACAATATGTAGTTTCATACAATCAATCATTATGATACATACCAATAATAATAGATCGTGATATACCATCAATCTATATGTTTCATACCTTTATTATAATTTTTTATGTACATTAATTTAATAAGTACCAAAATCATAAAAAAATTATTCCATATCATGAATTAATAGGATCCATACCTTTATAACATGTTGGTTCTATACCGATATGTAACATGAGAGAGACCATTGAAACATATCAGTTCTATAATGAGATGTAACATAATAAAAAATTATATAAGAATATATTAGAGCTATCTCAATTTCTATACCATTTTACCATTGTGATCTAATAAATTGGTTAATATTTTTAAAATAATTTAAAATGATTGAAAAAGATCCATAATCATCTCCAAATAAATAATTTAATTCATATAGTCTCCCACTACAAGGGTGGTGAGCTTAAACACTCAATGGATTGGTTTAACATATGTCATGTAATGGAACATTTCAATTGGTGTCTCAATTTAATGTAGAAAACCTCTAACCATGATTATGGTATACAAGGGAGAGTTAAATTAGGTGAAAAATTCATTCTGAGGCTTATCATTTAATTTAGAAACATTAAATAGTAGTTACGACATATAAAATAACTTTTAACGGAAAATATACAATGTATCCCTATTAATATTGTACAAAAACCCTACTATATGTTTTTTTGTATAAAAAAAATCAATTAATGATGTATCCTTTGGTCCATATCAGATGAAAATAAAAAAAATATATAAATTTCATGAAAATAGTAAATAATATATTATATAAATAAATAAATTGATAAAATTATGAATGGAATATTTTTCAAAATAATTAAATTTATTACTGATATGAAACCAAAAATAATGAAGGCATGGGATTAAAAGTCTAGTACTGCAAGATATCACCAATCACTACTTTGGTCTTAATAGAAATTAAAGGGTAGTAGTAGAGGGCATGTGCATGCTAAGAAAAAAATAAATTGGTGTAATATCATAAAATATAATAAGGTAAAAGTGGTTATAAATAAAATAAATGTCTTACGGTTTGGTCACATGGTGGGCTAAACTGTGTGCCAACGATGTGCACCCCATTTTGCATGGAGAACACCCAGCTTAGCTTTAAGTGAACAGTAAGAAAAACTATGTGAAACCCATTCATAGCCTTTCTCTTAGCCCTGTATGTTCCAAACCTAACTATAATGGTTTTGAAAAATATTGTGACACCCATATAGGAAACACTATTTGTGATGCATAGTTTTCCTTAACATTACACTTACCATGTACCTCAACTATTTCTTCTGAATACAAGAGAATTGGGATCCAAACAAGCCCCAAATGATCTCAAAAATATAACTAAACTATTTTTCACTTTTATGATGATGGAAAAAAGTGATTATAAAATAAAGTCTACATGCCTCATTAATTGTCATATTCTTATAGTATTTTCCCTTATAGTGACTCGTCCTTGTGTTTCCCTTCCAAGGGTTGCAAAACAACATCTATGAAAAACAATTTCCAATAATCTTGTCTATAGTACTCCCACACCAAGGTATAATCTTATATGTGGATGTTCTAATATTTCACCTCTTTTATAGGGATAAAATATCCTTAATGATACGTAGTAATCTTGTCCGTAATATAGATATGATGATCCTCATATGATGAATCTACCAAAAACTCAACCACATCATGCTAAAATAAGTGAGATAGGTCTGTATAGTACCATTGAATCTATGAAACATGGACCACATCATTCATATAACACTATGTTATAGGTAACTAAAATTATAGGATACCAAATCGACAATATCTACAAGAAAAAAGGTATAACGATCCAAAGTGAAATCATTCCCTACCATCTAAAATTTTAATTACCTAGGGTATTTGGTACATGAATGAATACCTAATCACAGACCTCTTACACTAGTGGTCAATGTTATGGATGGGATATTATTTTATTGTATATTTTTCTATGTAAATTGTATTTCTAATTAACAAAATCTTCTCGGTTGTCTCCTAAATGAGAGTTGGCTCATCTAAGTATACCTCACCCACAACTATCAAAGTCAAAGATGAACGAAATTTCATACCATATAAATCCTTGTACACATCCATTTGTATCATTTATTGAAAACTATTATTGTTGGATAGATTTCCCATAGGTAAATGTTTCTCCCAATAACCTCGGAAATCAAGGATTTGTTCTCGGAGCATGTCCTTTAAAACATGTATCATCAATTATGAATGGGTAATGATATGAGTTTTCATGGCTGTGCCCAAAATTACTTTTTTACCAAAATATATCTCTAAAACCTTCCAGAACATTGACAGGAAATGATCTTCCCTTTCATAAGTAATTTTATAAGGGACGCCATTCAGTTATAAAATCTCCAAAACATATAGACTTCTATGTTCATCCACCGAGAATGTCTCTATGATATGTAATTATAATGTGAAATTCATGAGCCTATCGATGGTCCCCCATACTACATCCGTTTTATGATGGGATCTCGGTAGGATAGACTCCATGTCAATTTTCACATTATCCCATTTCTACTCAAGAAAGGGAAACATGTGTGAAATCGATGTAGGTCATTGGTTCTCTTCCTTCACCCACTGATATATGGATCATTGAGTAAAAACTAGATAACTCCCTTTTCATACCAAGATAACAATATTGGCAATTCAAATCACTATAGACAATTATAATACCAGGGTAAACTCTTAAAAATAGGAATGACACTCTTGAATCAACTACTCTTAGATGTATATAGTTACATAGATGCATCTAGGGATGTGTAAATTCTTATACTCATCAATGTTCCATCCTGGTAGCATATCATATCCTGAAACACTATTCATTATGGCTATTCCCATTAGATATGATAACAACCTAATCATAAATCCCTAAAAATTTGATGAAGTCACTAACTATGATGAGTGTAATGATTGTCCATGATTTTCCTAAACCTCAAAATTCATATAAAAACCCATCCATAATCCAGTAATAATAATTATCCTCCAAAACTACTTGTGTCTTAGTACATCATCTCGAAGCATCCATTATAATATTACATTTCCATAGAATATAGTAATGCTCTATGTAATATGAATGAAGTTATTTAACCCAACTTTTGTTCATAATTGTTTTTTTGTGGTTCATTCTAATATACATGAGTATATTTTTGGTTTATAGACACCGCAAATCAATCACCCATTAGATACTACATATAACAACACAAGGTGTAAACAATGTCCTCTTACTCAAGATGATGTGGCCGATAATTATTCACATGGATCATTAGTTATTGTGACCCATATTCAAAAAGCCAATCATCATACATCATAACATCTCTTGGCCTAATACTTGATACATCACAATAGGATTTATTGCTTCTTCCCAACTATCAGAGAATCTGGATCGACACTGATATCAGTATCCCATTCTAACCCGGAATGGTTGTGTCAGAATATCATTACCATATATACATCATACCCTTACTAGTAATGATTGAAATAGTTTCCTCTAGGAATGAAACATCTTGTATGAATCTCCTTTAATAAATTGATATTCAAAAGAAACCAATTATGTCAAAAACATTAATTGGATTCTACTTGGTAACTATAGATCTCACGTTCTATAGGTCAATTGACACTCATTCCTCTAAGATAATATAGCCCTAGATGTGGAAATTATAGATAATAACCTATCATTTATTGACATTAGAATATTCCAATTTCTCTATCAATGTATTCAAAACAATTTGAATACGTTTGGAATGGTCATGTCGAGTATAAGAATATACCACGATGTCATCTAAAAAGACTGCCATATATGAATCCAAATATGGATTTAAAACCTGATTCATCAAAACCATAAAGGAACATTCATCATACATAACAGCATAACCCCATATTCATAATGTGCATACCTTTATGGAGTGTAGTACAAGGAATGTTTGAATGTATGACATGTTTCAAGTGATAGCTTGGCCCCCAATAGATGTTTTGGAATAGTATGTATCCTTGTATATATTCAAAGAGGCCATATATAAAAGGAAAGGGATGTCAGTTCTTCATGGTATTCACATTCAACGTCTATTAATCTATAAAACATTTTGTGTTCTATCCTCCTTTTATCCAAATGGTGTAGTAAAACCCATGGAGAAGTTACAGGTTATATAAAAGTAATAGATTATTTTTCTTTATGCTATTAATTTATCTCCTATAACAAAGTAGTTTCCAACTTTTAAGGATAAATGCACACCAGTGATGCACCTAGATCTAAATAAATAGAGAACCCAGAAATTTTCTTAGGATATAAGCCAAAAAACACATCAGGGATAAAAATACATGAATCAATCCTCTATAAGATGGAATTTTGCTGGTTGTATTCCTGAAAAGGGGGAACTCACTACATTAGTATACAATATCAGAATGTATAGTGAAAGGGGTTTCATGTTTCATCACACAAAAAATATTTCATCTTGAACATGAGGGATTCCACAATAGAAAAAAAGATAAAATAATTTGAATCCCATGTCTCAATGAAAGATGATAACAAGGTAGATTATATTAAAATAATTTATCACAATATAGAAGGTCTTTGAATCTACTCCCCCATACCACATTACTCAATATATTTTATAATGTTTTGAAAACATGATATATAACATGACTTTGTTTAGCTATACCACTCTACTGATGATATTCGACTGGTGTCAGGATTCCCCAGCCATGACCACCACCTCAACCTAATCATCCAGAAGAAATCAAGATTCCAACATAAATCAAAGCTTGTAATACTTATTCATGACCTATAGTTAGTTATAATCCACTCCCAGTATCCACTTGAGGGAGGATTCGAGAAAATGTTGTAAATGGACCACCTCCCACAATGATATTTCATTTTCACTAAATTTCCGCATTAATGGAATATATCAAAATCACTAGTACATGAACTCTTATTTTTATTCACCTCATGATAAGTGATTATGGGATTCCTCCTACCACAAAAATCTAGACTATTCGGTCAATAATATGGTCCACTATAATCTACACCACTTTCTTCTCAAAGGTAATGTAGAGTAATAGGAGTCTGATTTGTAATATCATACATTGTATTCATCTTGAAATCATTTGAATGAGAACATATAGGATTACTTATCCCATCCCAAAAATGTATCTATTTCATTTCATTAATTGTAGTATGTACAGCTTTAAAGCAATGAATATTTATAAAATGAGTTTATTAATCCATAACTGAATTAATAACCTACTATATATTGATGGAATCCCTAGAAATATCATCCATCGGTGTCTTATGCTACTCATTTTAATAGAATGTATAGTCAAAATAATTTAAAATTACATCATATTTCTAATCTTTATAGTATTTAATATCCCACCAATGTCTGAAGGATCCCTGGATCATATATATAGTGAGCATCACACTGCTCACATGAGGTGCCTCATGGGACTTGAAGTTGTATAAGATAGACTTAAAATATATCTTTTTATCCTAGAGTCCATTCTAACCTAAAAACATAATGGGATGCTGCTACAAAAACACTTGCATGAGCTCCCTTATTAAATGGGAGGACACAAGGATCCCTTTATTGTATTCATAATCAACTAAAACTCCGCTAAAAACTAGGAATCAATTTCCACATCATGGATTAAAATATTCACATCATTATACACCAAAATATTTGATATTTATCCTATTTTAAAACTAATTATCATCTATATTTTATTTCTCAAACAACAGCGGATTGAAAATTGTAATATACTTTTAAATATGAGCTTTGGAATAGTAATGTTTCAATTAGGAATAGAAATATGACCAATATAAATATAAAATCACCTAAAATAGTAAAAATATAATTTATTTATCTTATATATTAAAATAATGTATATTTATATAATAGAATAAGTAATTAAATGCATAAAAAATTATATATTATGTTTTGGTATTTTTGTGAAACATTTATGTTTATTTACAATAAAATAATTAGAATAGTAATTTAAATGAAAATTTAATTTTCATAAATAGAGTCATACATTAATATGTTGTTCTTATGATTATAATGAAAGTTTATGAGACTTTAATTAATTTTTAAAAGTCTCATAAAATAGATTTAAACATAAAATTCGTATTTTTCCATTAAATGATGATTTTATTTAAAAATTAAATTTCTAATACAATGAAAATTATTTTCATTAATTTGAGAACATTTTTTAATTATACACATAAATAAATTCTTAGGTTGATTTTTTAGAATTATTCTAAAATAGTTGAATGTTTGGTGAATATTGAAATATAGTAATTTATTGTTTATGCTAAATATAATAATTATTGACATGTGGATAATGTATGGAATATTTAGGGGCCATTTTATCAAACTAAAATTCACTAGTTACTGTATTTAGTCATTAGAATCAATATTATTTCCGGTATTGTGAAAAAAATAAAAAAAACTATAAAATAAACAAAACACAACCTCTCCTCCACTATGAATACCACCCCTCCTTCTCACACGTCCGAATAAACTAATACAACTTATATTCTTTCATTTTAGTCACCCAATATTAACCCACATGTTTTTTCTGGTCTCACCAAAACTCCATATCAATGTCCCTAGAAGATGTTCTCATGGAGAATAATTCCTGAGTTAAATCCCTATTTATTTAATTAATTTTCATTCAATTTATATTCTTTTAATATATTTATCTAACCAAATCTATCCAGAAAAATCATGATGACATTAGTATATTATTTATAAATGAATTTTATTATTATAATTATATATCCTCCATCAATTATTTTGTCTCCTTTTTTTCTAAAAATTAAAACGTCATTCGTGAGTTGTCAATTCACCACATTCATGGAAGATAATTATTTCCTTTTCTAATACCACCATCAAGAATAGTCATAAAACCATATTTATAGTTGAAAATTATATAATATTTATATTAACAATTATTTATTTTTCTTTTACCCTTATATATATCTGTGATATTAACTATTAAAACCAAACTAGCACGTGATGTTAAAAAAACACAAAAAAAAAACTGGACAATAATCAGTGTCTTTTTATTTTATGTTTTATATCAAAATATATGATAAAAATAATATTTAATGAAATTTAATTTAATTTATTTCCATTAATAATATAAATTTTATATTCTTAATAATTATTTTTTTTCACATGATCATTATTATATGTATACATGTGAACCAATCTTTTAAACCACAGAAACATACACATATAAATAATGAAATCGAGTCGTATAACTCATCAAAGTGAAAATAATGAACATAATAGAATAATGCTAAATAAAATAAATGTTTAATATGTTTTTTCATAAATGACCGATGAATCAAATTTCAATATCATGGAAATTAATTACAAGTTCAAAACACCATCATAAATAAGTTAATGTATTTTTTACCGAATCTCCATATTTAATTCGGGGTATGATTTCCCCTCTCTAACCCAATATAATTATTCATTATTTTTTAAAAATTATTTAATATTCTATGTATATTTTCATTTCTCATGTATCTAGACCATTTAATCAATATTTTCTTGGGAACAACATGTTTACAAAGGCTCTCTTCTGAATTATTACCGATTAGGAATCCGAATTAAAGATGATGTCCTAATTTCATACCCATTTTAAAACACACTCCATTATTGATGTTAATGCAAAATTATATTTATAAAATAAACCGTTTTGTATTGAAAACAAAACATTGTTATTTTCTAGTTTTATATAAAAAATTTGTCTTTTTTCTTCTTTGAAGAATCAATTATATTTTTCCATAAAATTCACAAAAGTGGCCCATTAATCATGTTTCTTAAATATTATTTTAATATGTTTTTAGACCGGTAGGAATGTAAATACACCAAAATGTAGTTTTTTTACCTTTACATGTTTTGGATATACATGTTTACAAACTTATATTATTGTAAAAACAAATGATTTTTCAAAAATAATTCTAACTTTAAAAGTAAAAGCGTATTTCTCTCAAGAATTCCTTAGTGATTTTATTATGTTATTTTCATCTATTTCACGATCCTTTTTTAATATTATTCACAATATGTAGTGATATACTATGATATCATATACAATGTTTTATTAAAAGGGTTAAAATAATGTTGAATGTGTATGTCCAATCTTTATACCAATCACCATATTATTAAGAATTGTTAGTTATTATGTTAACTGATTAGGGAATGTTATTAAAATTTTGTTGGTATATGTGGTTTAGGTTTCACACCATTATTATGTGTAATTAATTGTTCATGTTATGTGATGTGAGGGATCCAATATATCCCCTAAATGCATAAATATTTTTAATGAGACGAAATATATATGGACTTGTCCATGTCCTTAAAAATTAATTTATAGATAAGGATTTTGTTGGGGACATAAACCTTTAGTTTCAGATGTCTTGAAAGGGGCCTCAACGGTATGTAATAGATGAATTATATTATGAATTCATTCATTATGATATTATTATTTGATAATCTTTGTTATTATTAAAATATTACTCTAATCTCTTTTATGTTTGTTTTTTATGTTATTATTTATAGGGAAATAGTTATTCTTCTTTTATTCACTATTTATTATGATCAAGAATATATTTTCATATATTTTTTTATTTAGTCACCATGATAAATTATTTATGAATATGTTATCATCTGTTGTATTTCAATCTTTTATATATCCTCAAAACTCACACATTCTTATATTTCATTTTTCTGTAGGATTAAATGGTTTATTTTATAAATGAATTATAGTGATAATATAGGGGTTTATGGGTGTTTCAAATAGAGTTCCAATGATTTTGAAATTCATTTTTTAATGTAAAAATAATGTATGTTTGTGGTTTTCCAAAGATACTAATCTTTTTAATCCTCTGTCATGTGAACACGTGTTCTTAATACAAATTTATTTATCTAAAGAACAAACTATAGGCCTTTGTGTCTAGGTCATTACAGTTGTTTTGAGAGAATTTTTAGTAGAATCTTTGGAATAAAGATTAATAAAACATTGATTATGGAGCATAACCCTAAAATAGAAATTGAGGATAAGATTACACTAACTTAAATTAATTTTGGTAAGTAATATATTATATGGTTATTCATATAACCTCATTAATTTGTGGACACTACAGGTGTATTTCGTTCTTGAATATATGTACACCGGGGAATCTACTCTGATAAGGTGCATCGGGCCTGACTCAAAAAAACCTAATACATGAAAGTAGGCCTTACTGTGCACATAGTTAAAATCTCATACAATATTTTATTATTATAAGTCATATTTTAATTACAATCCAGTATATAGTATTCAATCTTAAATATTTCTTCAAATAAACCATGATTATGATTATGAGATTTGCTACTCATACATTTTCCAACTTATGTTTAGTCCATTTGTAGTTTGAAAATAATGTGTTATGATTCATATACTAGTTTAGGTTATTCTATTATATTGAAATGGATCCTAGTGGATGGAATGTAAACTGTATCATCGCACTTGTTCCATGAACAGATTTCCCCCCAATACATGAAAATGATGTTGGAGCAGGAGCTACAACTTGATATGAGTGACATATAAATATATCAGGATACCTGAATTAGGTTATGAAAAATAACCACACTCACATGGAGTAACCTAATCCACAATGTGGTGTAATAATTTTATGAATATTTAAGAGATAACAACCTCCATAATTTCTTAGGACTACAATCACATTTTTAAAATAATAGTGGAAAAGTTCATTATAAATGACATTTCTCAAATGGGGATTAAAAAAGGGAGAATGTTATCATTAAATTTAATTTCCTATCATGGTATGAAAATAAATGGTGGTCATTAATTAATATCATATAAGAGGAGGATGAAATTGAAAATATGTAATGGAGTGATTTTAATGAAATTTTTATTGTGAAGTACTCCCTCTTAAATATGAGGTGGATATAGAGAGAAAATTCTATTGTATATGGAAATAATAGGATGAAAATGTTTCTAATTATGAATTTATCTTCACAAGGATAGCAAGGAATTATATGAATTATATAAATAATCCAAATTATAAGATTTATTGATTGAATGATGTGTTAAAAACATTCCTTCATAGGGAACTGGTCTCTAAATATTTATCATCATATGAAGATGTATTCTCATGTTCTATAACTAAAAAGAAATAATTCTCTATGTCTTAATAATATATTTGAAAAAATTATAATAATGTGTAAGTGAAAGGAATGGATAAAGGGAATTATAATTTGTGATACATTGGGAAGGAATCACACTTCTGATTACTTAAAAAATGGAGTGTTCAACATCTGTGTTGAGAAATTCCATCATTATCATGATTTAAAAAATATGAAATGATGAATAAAATGTTGAATTCTAAAAATTTATCTAGATGGGACACTATGAAATAGATTTTCTGAAGTGTTAATGAATAAAAACTAAAAAGGCCACCAGGTCAAGGAAAATCATATACAATCACAACATCTAATGATGAGGTTCTTAATGATGTGGTGGAAGGTATCTAAATAATCTCATCAAATATAGATAAAATAATATTTGATTTCGGATCAAAAAATTCTTTAATATCTTCCAAAATTTCATTAAAAATTAATTATTTTCAAGTCCACATAACAATGGTTTTATCTGAAAATGCTCCTATAATAATTATTATTGTCACAATGATATCTCGAGAAGTTCCTATTATGATGTATAAAAATTATGTTATTAATTAATTGTGTCATCATACCTATGGTTTATTTGGATAAAATCCTTCGTATGGAATGTATTTCAAAATATTAAGAAAAAATATACTAAAAAGTGGAGTAAATTATTATTCATGTTGAAGGTATAAAAATTTTCATCTTTACAAGGGATACTTCATCATCTAAGTCACACTTGGATCCAACTCTAGTAGTTTTTTAATTGAAATTCATGGGAAATAAGAGGAAATATCATCAATGTATGATGAAATAAATCATATAATAGAGGATGTTCCTATTTTATTGGAATACATTGATATATTTCCAATGGATTTACCTAGATATCCTCAATAGTAGGATGTTATGTTTTATATTGATTTAATCCATGAAATAAGGCCAACAACAAAGACTCTATATAGAATGGACATTATCGAATAATGGAGATAAGGAAACTACAAGTGTTGTTGACAAATTTGGGATTTATTTTCCCTACTGTTTCTCTGTGGGGAGACCAAGATATTTTTTTAAATAATTAAAGTAGATCCATGGGATATGAATTGACTATATACAAAGTAATTCAATTATAATAAATAAAAATTATAATCAACCATGCTTTTATGATTTATTCGATCAACTTCACAGATCAAAATACATTTTTAATATTTTAAATTAATCTGTATATCATCAATTGCATTTTTGGAAGGAAAAAAATTCCAAAGACATCATTCCAAACATGCTATAGACATTAAGAGTTTATAGTAATTCAATTTTTTCTAACTGATACACCCTCTATGTTTACAGATCTAATTAATAGAGTGTTCAATGGATATCCAAAATATTTTCTTTCTATATTCATTCATGATAAAATCATGTATACTAAAGGATATGAAGACCATAAAAAACACTTGTGGGGATTTTTTGAGACTATTTGAAGAAAATATTTGAAGGGGTGTTTAGAAACCATGAATTTTTTTCATTAAAAATATTATGTTCATATCCATATAATCTCTAAATATGGAATCTCAGTTGATCCTTTAAAGAGAAAGGAACTCCAGGAATGGCCTACATAGATGAACATTTTTAGGTAGGTATTCTAATTGGCATAGAAAGATACTTTTATTGTTTCCTTTTGACTTATTCCTCATCATCTTACCCTTAACAAATATTACTCAAAAATGGTTTATGTTCATATATAAAAAACACATTGATGAATGTTTTTATAATGCTAGAGGATATTAGTTAATTCTATTATCTTGACTCTGCTATAGTGAAAAGGTATATATTTTATGTATTGTGGCACATCATAAAATGTAAATGGATAAGTCCTTACCCCAAATAGAAGATTTATTTCTTATCCATCATGAATTTAAAGACAAATGATCAAAAAAATACAACTCATTAATTGATTTAATAGCTATAGTATTTTCTCTCAGAAGACAGGGACATAATCTCTATGGTAAAATATTTGAGATATATACACATAACAAGATCATGAAATATTTATTCTCAAAAAATGAAAGAAACATGATGTGAAGTAGGTGACTTGAGATACTCTTGGAATATGATTTTTCAATACCCTACCACAAATGTATGGAGAATAAGGTATCATATGAATTTAGTATTATGGATTATGGATTCTTGATCAAAATTATGATTGAAAATGGTATTCTGTACATAGATAATTCAAAGATAGATATAGAATAATCAAGGAAGGTTAACCTTAAATAATTTTTCAATTATTTCCCCAACCATCGATGTTTTAAAGGATTAAAGGTTCTCAACAAAATGATGAGAATTTTCAAAGGATCATTAAAGCTATGAGTGATGGGACGTAGGAAGAATTCATGTCTATGGATGGGATTATGAAATGTGGGAAGAGGCTTCATGTTTCCAATATACACATGATAAAAAAAGATATATTGGATGATTGACATATATCAAATTTCTCTTTACAACTAGGTACCACTAATATGTATAGAGATTTAATGAATATTTTGTTGTGGGATAATATAAAGTATGCAACGACTGATTATGTATCAAGATGATTAGTTTTTCAACAGGTTAATGCTGAAAGAAAACTCCTGATAAGATTCAAGGAACATGTTACCAATCCTACAAGAAAATGGGATGAAATTAAAATGTATTTTTTCACTATATTACCAAAAACTCCAAGAATGGTTAATGAAATATATGTAATTGCTGGTTATATTACCAAATCTATACATTTTCCCACAATAATGGAGAATTTTTTCTTACATATCCTTGAATGTAACTTACGATTGAATAGATATGCCTTCATAGTGCACCACATTCAATTTTTCCTAGTCATGATCTTTGATTTACATTGAAATCATATAAAATTCTTCAGAAATCATTGGACACCGAGGGTCATTTATTCACATCTTATCATCCTCAAACAGATGGGAATTCTAAAAGGATCATTAAAACATTAAAATACATGTTTATATCATGCACTCATTAAATTCCATTAATATGGGATCAATATTCCCCTTGGTAAGAGTTTTCATATAATAATAGTTTTCATTCAAGTATTAAAATGGATACATATGAAGCATTGTATAGAAAGAGATTTCATATAACCAATTGTTGGGATGAAGATGGTTAATGGATGCTTGTATCACCAGTGTAGGTGGATGAAAAAAATAGAAAAGGTAAATATTATTGAAACCCATATCAATAAAGATCAAATATGTAAAAATAGTTCTGATGAAAACAAGATAATGGACACGGAGTTTCATGTTAATGTTCTTGAAATTATAAAAGTAATTCTATTGATGGGTGTTATATGATTCAGAAAGTAATGGATATATATCCATAGTTTTATTTTACTTTTCAAAATTATATATATAATTTAATTTGTGGATTGTCTCTCAACAATGCCACTTAGAATTTTTTATTACACATTGTGTTCTATATCATTGTGTTTTAGAAGTAAATTCTAGACAAAATACAAGTCATTGCATCTAAAATAATAGATTTGGATTTGGATTTATATTCCTATGAATATCCTATCTAAATTACAGACACAAAAGTTAATATGTTTAGTAATTAGAGGAATCAACTGGTAAATGTACATTGGAAAAATCATAAAATTGAAGAGGTGGTATTGGAACCTGAGGAAATTATGATGAAGAACTACCCAAAACTTTTTTTGAGGTAAAATTATAGATATTTCATGTTATTTATTTTATGTAGTTGAGAATATAACACCAACATATTTTATGGAATTCCAATATTGGATTTTAATTTCTTTGATAGTTTATGCTTATCATAACATCATGCTTAAAACTATAATAAACAATTAAATTTGACCATTGGAATTGTAATGCGACTATTTGGAATTGTAATTTGACCAATTTAATAGTAAATTTACCTATAAATTAATGAATAAAATTTAGGTATCATATAAAAGAAAATATGGAATATAATATCATGAAATAAGTAAATATATTCATTAAAAATGATAATTTAAGTGTTGAATTTTTTTGTGAAACAGAATTGTTTATTTTCAGTTTTATATTTAAATAAATATTTAAAAGAAAATTAAATTTCATAAAATATATTCCAAAATAATATTTTGTTTTCTATTTTATATAATATTATTTTATGAGATTATTTAAATTTTTAAAATGTTATAAAATTAGTTATGACATTCAAATCAACATTTCAATAATAAATTGAGATTTTATATAATAATAAAATTTCACATAATTAGAAAATTATTTTAATAATGTTTAATATATTTTTTAATTCTACCCATAAAAATATTTTGATGATTTTTTAGATTTGTTCTTAAATAGTATAATTTTTGGTGAAGTGTGAAATATGGTAATTTTCTTTATTAGATAAATACTTGAATAATTTATTCATGGAGGATTTATGAATCATGTAGGAACTATTGGATTGAACTCACATGAATTTGTTACTATATTTAGTCAAAATAATTTATAATATTTATGGTTTTATTTCAAAATAATAATCAAAAGAACAATGTAATCATGATACACTCTCTCCACCACAATTAAAACCACCTAACACCACCCCTTCTCATCACTCCTCCAGTGACTAGAATTGTGATTATTCTATAATGATCTCACCTCCCAAACCTATAATTCACATTTTATTCATTATGGTCTCAACAAAATTAAATTTCAATGTTCATTATGTAGGTTTTAAAGGGGATTAATTCTAGAGGTAAATCCTATTTTGTTCTATTAATTTTCTTTCAATTTCATTTCATTTATTTTCTATCCATTACCTCTTATGTCGAAAAAATAATGATAAATAAATTATCATATATATAACATAATTTTATTATGATAAAGTGATATCCAACATAAATCCATTTTCCACTTTTTTTTTCTAAAAATGTAAATGTTGTTTGTGAGGTGTTGTTTCACCACCGTAATTGATGATGATTATTTCAGTTTGTAATACCAATTTCAACACTAGTAATAAATTTTTTTAAAAAAAATATTATAATTTGAATGTTGAAACTTATTTAGTGTTCTAAAACCAGTATATATTTTTGATATTAATTAATAATAAAAACAAGTGCATGATGATCTAAAAAGCACCAAAATAATCAAAACAGTTATCACTCTCATTTTATCTAATGAATCATCTGCATATATGGAATAAAAATGATATATAAGAACATTAAGGATTCATTACGATCATTAATAATAGATAATTTTATTTATTTATAACTATTACCATTTCTCATGATATTTTTTATATATATACAGGTGAACCAATCGTGAAAACCAAGGAAACAAACAATTCTGAAGAACAAAATTGAATATCATTACTCATCAAAAAGACTGTAAATGAATTTAATAAAATTATAAAATATAAAATAAAGTTTTAATTTCACCTGAATTAAATTACTAATTAATCTAATTTCATTATCCATGACATTAAGGACATGTTTAGAAAACGTTTATACATAAGGTATAGGTTTCTTCTAGAACTTCCATTTCTCAATAGGGTAGTAATGTTTCTCTCTATACCCCAATGTAATTCATAATTATATTTATATACATATTTTAATTTTTGGTTACATATTTAAAAACCATGTATCCAAATTTTTTCATATTTATTTTATGGTGAAATGCATCTTTTACATTGTTCCCTTCCCAATTATTATCGATAAGAATGACCGATTAAAGGGAAATTCAATATTTATTATCCATTTTCAAGTATAATCAAATATCTATTTTAAGTTACTTTTTTTTTCTAAAATCACAATTTTTGTCATAAAAAATATCTCATCTATTTTCTGTGTTCAGGTAAAAAATTAATCATTTATCCTATTTTAATAATCATTTATATTTTCCATCAAAGGAAACCCAAGTGTCCCATTTATAATGTTTCTTAACAACTCTTTATATATGATTTAACTTAATTTGGACATCAATTATTCCATAAAAATAAAATAAATTTTCCCTCCATTTTTATTTCTAGGATAGACATGATTATAAAATAATTTCATAACAAATACAAATGAAATTTCAATAATAACTATTCATCCATATGTAGTGAGGGTATTTCTATAATGAAATTGATGATGATTTTATTAGAGTATTTTTATCCATTTCAACAATATTTGTTGAATTTTATGGTTAATTATGATTTATCTTCCTATATATCATATCCTATATTTTATTAAATGGTTTATGACAATTTTTCTACGGTTGTTCTATGTTGATACCATTAACTATATTACCCAGAATAGATTGTGATTATATTTACTGATTGGGGAAACATGTTTACATTTCATTTGAATATGTTATTTATGTTTCCCCACATTCATATTATGAATGAATTCGATTTATTACATGATGGGTGGGGTAACTATATCTGATTAATTCAATAGTATTTGTCATGAAAAAACTATTATGGACATGGATGTGGAATTTCCCATGTATTTTCAAATATGGATTTGGCTGAGGCATTAACCATTTATTTCGAGATTTCATGGTTGACACCCCAATGGTATGATTCAGATGTCTATCATTCTATATTCTTTAATTAAGATATAACAATTTTATAATCCATATGATTGTTCAACTAACGTAATATCCATGGTTATGTATCCTTATCTTGTGATTATTTATAAATAATTATTTATTCAACTCTTATTCCTACTATATTATACTCATGGTTATGTTTTAATGACATTTATTTTTATTTAATCACCTTGCCTGATATAAATTATTATGATTGATTCTGTTATATTGATTACCCATATTGAGAATCTACGATCACTACATTATTATGTTTTGTTTAACCCCGTGATGTGAATATGTATTTTATGATTGACTTGCATGAATAATCTTGAAGTGTTTTGTGTTTATGATGATGTTTCAATGTTGTTTTTTCATTTCATTTTGTAATTTAAAACCAATGAATATATATTTTATTATAAATCTACTAAAATATTCAGTCCATTGGGATGTGAATGATTGTTCTTAATACTAAATTAATTTTGTAAGGTACCGTCTCTTGGATACTAGGATAATGTGTCTTTTCACTTCATGTGGAACTATTGTATGTATCACTAGTGGGTAAGGACCAATCACCTCTGTATCATGGTTGCCTCTACCCTAATATTTCACGAAACATGAAATTTGTGGTTTCATTTCTCTAAAAATTCCAAATACAACCTCACTATGGGATTTGACCATGATAATATCCAACAAAAAAGAAAAATAAAGGTATATTCCATAAATATAAATTTAATACACTTATAAGTGTTTCTAAATCAAGGAATTAGTGATTGGATTGAACATAAATAATATAAGAGATATAACCTACAACCCACTAATATGGCCAGGTTTAGGTAATGCTCTCTATTTTACTATTTTACTATAATATAAGGACTGTCAATTGCATGTCATATCATTAATCACACATTAATATGAAATTTGAATCCCCATTTAATCGTATCCTGATTTTAATTGAATATTTATAATTTCTTTCATTTACATAGAAATCTCATTAACTAAAGTATCATTCCCAATTTATACAGGTAAATTATTTTTTAATTTCTATTTGTAGTTCATTTAAACGTGTTTGTCCTTAACAATCAATGGAAGAATGGAACATGTTTTATATATTGATTTAATAAATGAATAATCTTTCCCAAATAATATAGGTATATTACCTCTCTACATTACACATTAAATTCATCAATTTCATGTCAACTAACATTCCAGACTATGAAACATCATCAATATAACCCAAGCATGCGATAAATGCTTAGTTGATGTGAAATTATAAAACTATATGGGAAACCCGATTTAGTTTAATGAAAATACATGAATAACATAGCATCTAATCTCAATTATCCTATGTATTCATTAGTATCATATCATATATATCATTTATGGAATATACAACAAGTACCATGTAGTAAGGAAATGTAACCTACAATGCATGGAATAATGGATGACATATTAGTCATTCGAGGTTCCTAAAATAATGCATGATAAATTATTTATTTATATATTAGTCCAGGGATAAATTTTTATTTAAAATAATATTAATATTAACATCACCTATCATGAGTGTAACCAAATAGTGGAAGAAAAAATACATTAATAGGAATTATCCAAAACATAAAGTCCAATCAGGTGAAATTTTTATTTTTACTTGTGCATGAGTAAGGATCACCTAGACATATAATCCTTCTGAATTTATGAAACATACTAGAAACATTTATACCATCACAAAAGTTAATGAATAAAATGAACCAATGATACTAATTGGTAATGTCCCAAACCAGGAGAAATTATGTGCTTACCCGAGTAGGTCGGTCGGAAGGTCACAATAATGCCTCCCCTTAACCCAAAGGAAGTAAACATGAAGGAAGGGTCCAAGGTAATATAGTGGGGATAATATACCATCATAATCATATTAAAACATTGGTTCAATGAGTGGGTACTTATGGGTAACATAATAAATTGTAACTATATCAGTGATTGGTAAATATCCATAAATTTTAAATAATAATAAAACAATCCATTAGTAGAAACATCCAATACTGTATACAATGTGAGGTAATTTGATATCTCTAAAATAATAAAAATACAAACTTGGTACATGTAACACATACATATTGGTATATCAAAGTACCATATTGACAAAAAAGATGATATCTAGATAACATCATGATCAATAGGTCGACCATATTCTCCCCCACAAACATGGTATTACAAATCAAGCATCAACAACATGGTTTATGCCCCTATATCTACTTATATCCACATAATCTACCTGAGTACCATCAACTTCTTAAATAGGATGTTACATAAGCACATTAGGCCATGACTAATTGTGTTTATAACAGATCTAGAATGTTAATATGATCTTTGATCAATTGTGAGTATAACAAGCGAAGAAATAAATGAATAAAATATATAAAAAGTATAAGAGATATATATATTGTATGTACATGATGTAATAAAAGAGAATATATATAAAGTATCAAAATTATTTAAATACTAGCTTGACATATGAAATATGTGAAATTATTATTCGAACTCTACGCTACAGGTCATGTAACCACTCGAATATTTATTAATAAAATTACCGTTTTAATTTAATGAATGATTATATATGGTTTAAGAAAACCAATGAACATATTTTTTTATTATGTCCCATTTTATTTAATGTATTAATAAAAAGATTATCATTGATAATATATTTTTTGAACATCGATTACTTGAATAGTATAATAATTGGGTTTTAACAAATCCTATTGACACTAAAAAAGGAATTGATCTCCTCAACTAGGATGATTTTACCCTATGAAGACTGTTTATCAGAGGATCCTAGGGAGTTAAAATTTATGGTATATTCCCTTGACCATTATTAAACAATGATTCAACTACTTAATCATGAGATAAAATGTTTATATGAGATGTTTATGCACATCGAGATCAGGGAAAAAACATGTTGGCAGAACTGCCCCATAAAAGTATGACTATTGCACACTTAACTCTTAATAAATTATCTTATTTATTAGAGAGATGTGTATCAACACCCTAACAATATTAATATGTATATTTTTAATACATTCACCATATTTTTGTTACTTTGTATATGATTTTTATTTCGATTCCATAAAACCCAAAGAGTATTTTTTGTTAACATTATAATTAAATTAAGTATTTTATATTGATGAACTCATGGAGTTTTGAAATAAATAATATTTTTATAAAATATTAATATTAAATAATTTTTATTAAATATAAATATTCATTTAATTTTTATGTAGTCAAATGAGATTTTTAAAAGGGATAGAAAGATATTATTGTATAAAATAATCATTTTCAATTAATATTCATTATTATATTAAAATTAAAAATTAAATATAATAGAAAAATATTTAGATAAAATGAATTTTATTTTTGGATTCAAAATTCAAAATTTCCTAATGGTTAATTTTTAAATAATATCTTTAGGCAAACAAATTTTTTTATAAAAAACTAATTATCGTATACTTATAATATTTTTTAATCACATAGTAATGAACCAAAGGTGATATAATAATTAACATAAATTAGATCCAAAATCAAATAAATATTTTCCATTAAAATTAATTTAATTTTTATTGTATTTGATTTATTTTGGAAAACAATTAAGAATACCCCAAAACAAATAATATATTTTATGTTTTTAAAATCATTTCATTAAGAATGAGAGTCACCACCACAAAATAATAGTTATTATATTATTATGTTAGGGGATTGAATGTATAACATAATAAAATACCACTCCCATTTGGAAGAAAACAAGTTAAAACCCATGTAAAAAACCAGGACATTGTTTATGTATTCTGATATTTTTTTATGTAGATTCTAAAACTTAAATAATAAGTAAATCCATCTAATTTCATATATATAATTTCATGCAAGCTCACATTTCTCTTCTCTAAACCTCCTTGTATAATGACCATACTATTCTATCCACTCTCTAGAGTCTACCAAAGGCATGCCATTATCTTATAAAGTCCCTCCATTGATTTTGATGCCACACACTCATGTAAGGGACTTTCCTCTCCTTTAAATTCAAGAATCTTATATTGAATTTTCGTTCTTAATTATAATTTTTTATGATATAATTTATTTATAAACATCCAATACATTCCAATGGATGTTTCCTTATAGAGGTATTAATTATTATCTCCCATTACAGCCTTCAACAAAACCTTTACTATGATGAAATTCCATAACGGATTTCTCTCTTATCATTTCAATTCCAGAACACCTTTTATGTTATGTCTCTCAAATTCCATTTTATTTTGATGGTATACATTCTTATATATCACCCTTACTATCCATTGGATTTATAAATGATGATATCCCTCTTTTTCTCTCTCATTAAACATCCCATTATTCTATATTTATATATATGACCTTGTCAAAATTTTATAAGGAATCTTTTCCTTTGTGCTATTTATTCAACTATCTTCTTTAACTAATTTATTTTATCATACATTCCATATTATAGGATACATAATTATATATCCACATTACTGTCCAATTTATGTCCAACTTATGAGAGTCCCATTTAAATCTCATCAACCACGTTTATGAACATTTATGTAATGAAGAATCGATGCTAAAATTTCACCGAAATTTTCTATGAAAAAACAATTGTATAGTGAGTACCATTCCCAATATTCTATCAAAGGTAATCCACTTTATGAAAATATAAGTATAAATTTGGGACATAATTGTTTTTATTATACTTTTTTGAATATTGGAATAATATTTTATGATGAATGATTCCATGTTTTATGATTTATGTGAACACTTAAGCATGAGAATGATATTGATATAATGGGTGAACCCAGATAGTGGTCCAATGCATTGGGTAATGTTTAGTATCTTGATAAATCATGTTGGGGTGAGGAGTGAACCTGATTACATAATGGGAAATTCTCCAATGTAATTTCATTGTGGTTCTAGCCTTGACCTATGTTTACGATTTAGTGTTTTATGTACATTCCACATTTCCCATGTTATGGTTATCATGGAATATCATGCCTTATTATTCATCTTACTTTTATTCCTAAATGATATTACTATTTTCAAGAATGTACCACTTCGTCTGTGTTTATTCTCATAATATAATTTATATCTCACCCATTTCTTTATGTCCCCAGGTTATCCATATAGTTTAATGTTTGACAGGTTATTATGATCATGATAAAGAAGTTTTTAATAATGATTTTTTATTCCATATTATATATTGTTATGTAATGTTCCTAATTAAAAAATATAATATAATTATAGATAATCCATATTTTATTAAGTATATTTTAATGTAATAAATAAATGATTTATGCTAAATAAAGAGTTGGGTTGTTATATTCCGTATCAGAGGAAAAATACAGTTATTTTTTGGTTTAAGATTGAAAAAATCCAGTTAAATACTTAGAGATAATGCTAAGAATAATAAAACATCAATAATTTTTTGTTAGAAAAGAGTTATTATATTAGAATGAAATCAAATCTCTTTCAAAAAACTATCAAAAGACGTGGTTCTAGAATAGATGTACCTAGGATTAAGAAGTTTGACAAGGTGTTTCGAGCCTGACATAAGGTAAAATAGTACACAAAAAATGACCTTACTATAAACCTGGTGTGGTACAACTGGGGGGATATGCAGTGGTATATTTATATTCCCATTATGAACCATTATTAAAGATTGAAAAAAATTCTCTGAAAATATATATTATAGAAAATAGATCATTGGTAACATAGATTGAATCCTAGATATTCCTAAGTTAATGATATAAATTTAATTTATATGTTGTCCCTTTAATGTCATTTGTTTCACCATTATTTGTTTAACAGTTTAAAAATACTCATCCCTAATTTCCCCTTTATACTAGACAATGGATAGAAATTGGAGGAATCATGTAAATAGTCAATTCATCAGGAAATGTTAAAATGACAAATGAGATGGACAACTGGATGGGAGTTGGAATCAAGAACATTATGATGATACTCTCTCATCAAGCTCATGTTATAAATAAAAACATGTATAAAGAGGAGTTCGTAAACCCCCTAATATAGTTAACTATACAATTTAGAGCATCATGTGAAAAAGTTCACCTAAATTTAATGGATCATAGGATCCCTTATTTCAGGAAAAATATATCCAATCAATTGAGAATATCTTGTCCATCCTTTAATGTTATGAGAAATAGAATGTTCTATTGGATGTTAATCATATATAGATAAAAGTTGATCAGTAGTAGTCCTTAATAAAGAATATGAATCTTAAGGAAGAAATCATAGTGATGTAGTGGAAGGAATTCCATAAATATATTTCTGATAAATATATTTCTCACATTCTCCAACATAAAATGGAACGAAATTTGCTTTTCCTTTAGAAAAAATATAACGAATCTATTAGGGAGTATAAGGAAAACATCACAAGACATGCCTGATATGCCAATGCATTTTTTACCTCTTATGCAAGGAATACTACTAAATATTTGGTTTAAAACCTATTATAAAAAATTCTATAGTGATATGTGACATTGATAGATATAAAATTATTTTATAATGTTCCCAAATATTCTAAATGGAGATCAAGGAATATCAAGGTAATCACCAGGTTAAAAAGTATAACCCGGAATTTAATTCCTTTTGTTTGAGGTAGAAATATAATAGTCCAATGAAATTTCATCTTCCTAGTTATAATAGGTGTGTAAACAAGAACCCAAGAGATATTATAAGGGGAGAAAATAAATACATTAGGTGTGGGAAGGAAGGAGACCTAACTTGAGATTAATTATTGGAGAAACCCACTAATGATATGGAGGAAATGAAGTCTCATGTCAACCCTCATCATAGTTTTTATTTGTTCAAATACTTGATACCAATGAAAATTTTAAGCAAATTCCATAATAAAATGGGTTTTTAGAGACAACTAAAGTCTCCAGTGAAATGAAGGGTCATATTCTTCCACCATAACTACTAAAATGGATACCAACAATGGAGTTTGGAAAGGTATTCAAGTTATTCATTAAATAATAGACAATATAACTTTTGAAACTGTTTCTACACATAGATTCATAACATGAATGGTTAGTAGAAATATTCATACACCACCCTAAAATACGGGATTAGATCTCTTCAAGAAAATAACAAATTATTCAATTATTACATCACATATATATAACTCATCCCATATTAATGTTTATGGGATAAACAACCTATTAAACCATGACATACTACCTTTTGTGGGATTTGATGCAATTATATCGAAGAATTTTCATTCCCTACATACAAACAGCAAAAATTTCATTGATAATTAAATCAATATAAATAATGAGAATCGATCCCTGATTCTATACAAATGAAAGGACGAAGATGTGTCTTCATTAGCACCTTTATCTCAAGCAAGGATATTATTTATCTATGTGAAAGTGTATCGTGCTAAAGTGATATCTTATAAGGAACTCACCATCCTCAATAGTTTTCATATTGTAAGGGAATATAATAAATTGTTTCCTAATGATTTTTCTAGTCTCACTCTTAACTGATAGGTTGAATTTTTAATTGATCATATTCCTAAAACATTACCATTATTGAAGATTCCATAAGAATAGATGTCGTGGAAGTTGAAGAGAAGATGAAACAAGTACATAATAATCTAGGTAAAGGGTTTATATTCCCAAATGTCTCATCATGGGATGCACTAGTCCTCATTGACAAGTAAAATGATGGGTAAATGAACATTTCCATTTATTATCATGAGCTCAACAATATCATAATAATAAACATGTACAATCTATCTCAAATTGATGGAATTTTTGATCATCTATGTGTATCATAATACATCTCCAAGGTGGATTTTCAGTTTGGATTTTATAATGTAAGGGTGAAGAAGTAAGATATCCCAAAGACTGCTTTTATATAAGGTATGGGAACTATGAGTTTATAGTGATCCCATTAAGACACAATAATTCTATATCAGTCTTCAAAGACTTTATGAATATAGTATTTCAGGATTACATCAACAAATTTTTTATTGACATTATACATGATATTATAATATAATCCAAAAGAAAGAACGATCCTAAGGGTAATCTGGGCACTATGCTAATGTCCTTATGATAGAATATGATTTATGCCATGAATTGAAAATGTGGGTTCTTGTTGAGAAATATATTTCATAGGGAATATTATCATAAGTAGTGAAATATACATGGAATGTTTAATGAAAAAAGAAATTTATGAATGGTTGAGGCCATCATCAATGACACATATCCTCAGTTTCCATTGGTTATATGGGTATTATCGCTAATTTGGGAGAAATGAATCCCAATTTTCAAATCCATTTACAAATATCACTCATAATAGGTTCAATTTTTCATAGAATATTGAATGTGATGATATCATCATGGAGTTTAAAAGGTGGATATTCCCTACATTTTTTATCACACTACCCATTAGTGGAAAGTTTATTTTTTGCATTTAGAGACACTCAAATAAGGGAATAGTTTCTGTGTTAGTGATGAATGAAAATGTAAAAGATTATGCCTTAAGTTTGATGAACGTTCATGAAGAGAACTACCCAAAACATGATCTCTAGCTGGTTATAAAGATATTATATTTGACAAATTTTTATTATTATATTGTTGGAGAAAAGATAATAGTATATACCCATCAGAAAAACCTTAGCAATATATTCACATTGAAAGTAATTAATATGATCTTATAAAGATGGTTATATATGATCAAGGACTACAAATGATTAATCCAATATTACCCATGAAATGATAATAAACTTAGGAATTCTCTATGTATAAAAGATCCAACAATTCAACCATCAATGACAATTTAGAGGGATTTGGTAATCTTATATTTGAGATGGAGAGACATGATAATCATAAAGGAAGAAACATCATCAGTCACTTCACAAAATATTTATCAACCTTATCTATAAGAGAGGTTTTTATATGATCAAATAAATTATGTGGTAATATAGAACAATGTAGAAATTATAAGGAATGGTAAATACTCATAGATAAATTTCATTGAAGAATAAATTGGGAGATTTGGGTCATGGCTAGGTGTTCCATCATATCCCGTGTTAAAAAAACTATTGGATTATGTGAACAATGTGAAATTTTCCATTCTACTAGGAATTATAATGATGTATCAACATATTTTTTAGAAATATTTTTTGGAAAATAAAAATAAGGAGATTACTAAATATACATCAAAGTGAATATTATGTCTACAAGTGAATTTGGTAAGGAAAATGTCTAAAAGGATGATGTAACGGTTACCCATTGCAATAAACAAATATGAGAACTTCACCACAGAATTTATCACCACAATTATGATGAAATCTATTGAAAACAATGATACTTATGTTTTTGTGAATCCTAACACAATTATATGTCATATTATTGCAATTAGAGATGAATTCCCACTAGATCAATGTTCACAGATATACGTTAGAGAAGTGGTGAGGTTTTATGGAGTACTACTATCAATTGTTTCCTACAAGATTCTAAATTCATATCCATGTTCTGAAAATTTATCAAATATTATCTAAACAGTGTTATAAACATCATTATGACATATTATCCTAAAACTAATAGCTACTCTAGGAAGAATATTCATACACATGAAGTCATGTTTTGAGCATGTTCTATGGAAATTAAATGATGATGGAACTAGCATAATTCTTTTTCTGAGTTTTATTAAAAAAATAGTTTCAACATGATCATTTTAATGGTTCCCCATGAATCCCATTATGGTAATAATTTCAGAAAACAAGCATGTTGGAATAAATTTTGTGAACCAAAATTTTAATGTCCTCAAATGGTCATGGAAATGGTGGAAATGGTTAAGACCATTCAGCAGCACATCAAGGATGCTCTAAGTTGAAAAAGTGATATGTGGACCATTAACAATGAGAGAATGAGTTTTATATTAGAGACATGGTATTTATATGAAAATCTATGGAATTATGTGGTGATATTTGGGATGAAAGGAATGCTTAGTCGAAGTTACATCAGCCCCTTCGATATTATTGATTGAACTGGAGTGGTGGCATATAGACTATCACTCACATCGAACATGTCTCATGTTCATGATGTATTACATGTATCCCTCTTAAGGAGATTCATAACAGAACTCTCACATTTACTCAATACATAGGTTTTATAGTTAAATATTTACATTACCTATGAGGTACAACTGGTGATGAGCTTACATTATAGAAAAAAAGCTACGAAAAATAAGACAATACACCCTGTCAATGTGCTGCGGAGAAACAGAGAATGTGGAGAAGAAATGTGGGAGCCATATGAGGTGATGAATTTGAGTTAACATCATATGTTTTAGTGTGGTAAATGAAAGTTTTATGGTGAATTTTCTCATGGGGTGTGATTATAATGACCCAAAATGTTATAAATAAAATCACTATTTTGATTTACTGTATTATTTTATTAGTTATAGAAAAATTTACTGATTTTGTTATATTATATTATATTATATTTTAATAACTATTATGAATCATTAACATTGATAATATTGATGTAAAACAGTGAATACATGAATATATAAATATTGGGTTTTTGAAAATCAAATTAACACAATGAAAAATAGTTGTTGCCGCAACCAATAGGATCGTACCCAATGAAGCATATTTATCGGGGCTTCCAAGGGAGATAGAATATTTGGGATTTTATCTTGACCAAGACAATGATAATATCCAATAACATAATCATGAGTGAAACCATTTATATGAGAGGATGTAGCTCATTGAAATCACACCCCAAACCTTGTTCGCTGAACTGCTCCATTAAATTCGCACCATCACACACCCTACACTTTGGAAATTATCTTATTTATTAATGGTATATGTATAAAGACCATATAAATATGAATATTTCCATTATTTAATATTTTAATCCTATTATTGTTACTTAGTATATGTTTTTTATTTTGATTCAATAAAACAATACTGTTATTTTTTGTTAATAATCATGTTCGATTAATGATTTTATTTTTATGATTTAATAGATTTTTTTTAATAAATATGATTTTAAAATAAATTATTTTTGAATAATTTTTATTAAATATAAATGATCATATAATTTTATATATATTTAAATGTAATTTTTATAATTGTTTGAAAACTATTTTTGGCAAAAAAACCCATCTTTTTCAAAAAAAATGACAATTATGATTTAAAAAGAGAAAATTGAAATATTTAGAATATTATTTAAGTAAAAATATGTTTTTGAATCATAACATTGAAATTTTCCAATGGTAATTTTTTATATCTTTCTAAGATATTAATATTTTTGGGTAAAATTTTAATATTTTATTCTTGCAAATTGTGTTTCAGGACATCATAATGACCTAAAAGTGATTTAATAATTACTAAAAATGGGAAACACTACCAAATTAATGTTTTCCATTTAAAATAATGCAATTTTATGTTTATTTTACTTATTTATTATAATAATCCTCAATTCTCCAAAACCTATAAAATAATTTATGTTTTTGAAATCATTTCTTTATGAGTGTGAATCTCTTCCACTTAAAAAATATAAATATTTTATATAATTCATCCCTTGGAATTATAAAATAATAAATGACCATTACCAATTACTATAAACCATGGACAAAGACCATGGGATGGTTTCTGGTTTTGGATATATTATTCTTTATTTTTTATATAAACCCACCCAAGATCCAATTTCTCTTTACTAAAACCCTAGGGAAAATATGTTACTCTTTTAACCTCTCTACAGGGTCCTACAAAGGTTCCCTAAATTAATAGAAAATCCCCTCCTAATATTTTGATTTTACAGACTAATTTAAGTTGAATTCCATTTCTTTCAATTCAAGAAAATTATTTGGAGTTTTCCTTCATAATAGCAATTGTTTGTGAATTTATTTATTTATGAGCATCCCATAATGTAATCCTGATGTAATTTGAATTAGGAGTCATTTATTGGATCACATTCATTCCTTAAATTGTGTTGTTACAATCTAAAAAACTTGTAAGGGATTTATCTCCTCTAATTTTCTTTTAAGAAACCCTTTTATATTATGTATACTCATTTTCATTTGAATTTGATGTGATATGTTCTTCCATATTCCATATTATTTATATTTAATGTAAAAATTATGTGATAACCCTTTTTCACTATCATTAATCCTCCTACGATCCTTTTTGTACTTTTGTTACCATGCAAAATTTTTGTGATGGATATTTTCCTTTCTAAGATTTATTCAATTAAAATATATAACATATTTTATTTCTCTTGAATTATATAGAATAGGATATGATATTTTAAATCACCCTTACAGTCGTATTGAATTCCAAATGATGAAATAAATCATTCCATATCATCAATACCTTTTATGAACATAACATGATTTTAGATGCCAAAAAAATTATATAGTGAATATCATAACAATTTTCTATTGATTTTATTTATCTATATGCACATGTACTAATTTATTGGTGTTGTATATATATTTATTCCTCATTCCATTATCATGGAATAAATTGGGATGATGAATGAATCCATGTTGAATTATCTATGTGTCACACTTAAGAATTAGAATAAAATTAACATGACGGGTACACCTAGACAATTCTCCATTGCATTTGGTAATGTTTTGAATCATGATACATCACATTGGGATAGTGAGGGAACTTGATTACTTTATGGGAATTTATCTACCAAGCTAGTTTAACCTTGATGTATATTTATGATTACGTGTTTTAAGTTGTTTGAACATTTCCCATGTAACGATTATCATTCTACATCTTGAAATTTTATTGACATACTATTTATTTTTCACCTTTACTCTTATTTTATACCATCTATAAATTATTACCATTTTATACCCTTATGTGGATTTAAATCTCATCTCTTTCATATGCATTTTCATAGGATACCCTTACAGTTTTTTGTTCGCTGGATAATGTGGGTCATCTTAAAGAAGTTTAATTTGTATTTTTTATTCCCTATTTGATGTTGTTATATAATGTACCTAATTCTTAATGATTATAGACTTATTGGTAATCTAGTTTATTTTAATTTTAGTCTTATATAATAAATCATGTATTAATGAGATATAAAGAGCATGTTTGTTATCGTTCAAATGGTGATAACTCGAGGGAACCCTATATCAACAGATATGCATATATATGGAATTTGTAGATTCCATAATATAACATCACAAATCAGGGACATACCATCAATCATTAGGTTTTATATCATTAATAACAGAATATCTCATACCTGTAATCAATAGGTTACGTACCCTTAATAATAGTGAGTTCAATACCATCAATCAATTTTTGTAATACCCTTAATAAAATTACATCCATACCATTAGTCAATAGGTGCCACAAATTTATAATAGTCAATTATGTATCATGATATAAGATTTCAATGTCCTTTATAATATTCCAGTTCCATATCGAAATGTAATAAGTCCCCTTTTGTTTTAATATGTTGGTTCCATAATGAGGTGTAACATCAAGGAAATAATAAAATAAATGTTTAGAACTATGTATTATCATTATCTTTTAAAATTATCCTTTAATAGGAAACTAAATAACATCAATATCATTAAATATCATATAAAAGGACTGAAAAAAATCTCATTTTATGTAATTTATTTTATAAGGGCCCCCACAAGAAGGGTGGACATCTCACAGACATAGGGGTCTAAAATAATGATGGTAAATGAAAAAATCAAATGGGTGGCCCAAGTTGAGATTGAAAACATTTTACCCTGATTATGTGATATGAAGGTGAAAACATATGATGAAATAATTATTTTAAGTCATAACATTTAATATTGAAATAATAACGAGGTAGTATGGCATGCAGCGTGATGCTGATTTCTAAAAACAGAAAAAATCGCAATGAAAAGGTTTACACCTTTTACCTTATACCTGTGGTAGATAAATAATATAGTATCACCATTTTGTTTTGTCCAAATTATACCAAAATAGATAAAAATTACTTGAATATAGTGAATAATATCTTTCTCTAAAATAACCCATTTTATACTAAAACTAACAAAGAAATGATCTAAGGGATTCGAGGTCACATAGTTATGAAATGAATTAGACCGATGGTGAGTCATTCAGGGTTTAGTGGATGATGATATCTCCAATCCTATCCCATGTCTTCAAGGATATCATTGAGGAGGAGAATAGGTTCTATGTGCATTGAGAGAAATGTAAATTTTGGAGAGTTAATTAAATAAACATAAGTAATTAAGTAATTAGACATAAAAATTAATGGTTTCATTGTTTGGCCTCATGGTTGGACAAACCATGTGACAATGGTGTGCACCCCACTGAATAGGGAGCGCACCCTTCATGATATATAACCCATGGTTTGGAAAAAAATTCATAGCTTGTTCACACCCATATTACCAGCCCCAAACTATCAAAACCGCCCTCACATAGTTTGGAAAAATCATGTGTCACAATTAAAGTAAATCCATATTTGATGTGTATGATTATCACTAGCTATGAACCAACCATGTTATTCTATTATTTCTTCAAAAAAATTGTATAACTGTGCTCCAAACATGCCATAAATGCACTCAAACCCTTCTATTTAACATATGTGTCATTTTTGAAGTTAAAAAATCGATATAACTAAAAAATAAATTATTTTTACCTCAATAAAAATATAGGTGCATAAAATATATACTAGATTGAATATGTAGAACCAAGGTTATAATTCCCCATTCCAATGGGTACTCTCCTTGGATTCATTAACATAATGTAACCTACTTAATGGTATTATTTGTGTTTTAATTTAACTAAATTAATATAGATGAAAAAATAATATATTATTTATATATATTTGATTGGGGGGATTTATTCAATTACATGTTTTATGTCATTCGTAAAATTCAAAATGGTAATTTTATACATCTATCGGACATAATAATTAATTGTATTTTTTCTCATAGTTATATATGTGGTATGTTTCAAAACCACAATGGGAATTTTCACTGGCACTATAAATACACACAATATTTGAATATATATTTGGTCTTACTAGATATAGAGAAATGATAAATTAGAATTTTTAGATTGAATATTTCAATTATCCATGTTTGGGTATGAAATATTTGATATATTGAGAGAACACTGTTGACACATTGAGATGATTATTTTTGGTAATTTTTTATCTTGGGATCCAAATTCATCAATTATCATCATATTTACAAACCTTGTATCTCCAATATTTTTACATACATAGATTTTTTATATGCATCAGTTTAATGTATAATAGTCTTATGAATCATGGTAATATTATAATTGATGTTATTTTGTTTTACGAGTGTCGTGGTATTATTCAATTCATCTAAAATTTTATTACGATCTTTATAAAATATTATTATCCCATTTTTATGACATTTCCATTGTATTGAATGATCATGAAAGGATTTTTTAATGAACTCATTCTTTATTTTATTTATTTGGGTGAACCCATTTCTATGGAACAATTTGAGGCCCCCAATAATTTTTTTCATCCCTTGATGTTTGTGAGTAAACTTTATCCATTTTGAAAGACCATATCAGGTATTGGAATGGTGAAGTTAGGATAGCTTGTTAAATAAAGGCTTCATATTTATTCAATTATGAATACTTTATAATAATCTAAATAAATTACATTATCTTAATATAATATATCTTATATTCATTTAAAATATAGAACAAATAATTCAGAACATTTTCTATGTAGTTAAAATAATTTTATAGAATTATGAATAAAAAATAATTAATTTATACTATTATTTGTGAATATTTTACCAAATGAAATAATATATTTTTTATTTATCATTATACCCAAATTTATTAAAAAAATCAAAATTAAAAATTAATTTAACTATTAAAAAATAAATTTTAAAAACAATGTAAATTCCAAACAAACGTATATTCCAATAAGGAAATTATTAGGGTCCTGAAAAAAAATTATATTTAAAATTCTCCTTATGATATTAAAAAATTAAATTTCTTGGGAATTATTTTTAAAAATAACTAATCAAATAAAAAAATGTTTCTATTCACTATAACATGAATTTTAACTATTTGTAATGACTTTCCAAAAAAATTATGTCATTCCATTAAAAATATTTATATGGGAAAATTCAATTATTTCATTATTTTGGACCATATTTTATTATTTTCAATAATTTTATGTTCTTACTTAAGAAAATATAATTCCCAAACACTCTATATTATTTTAGGAGTAAAACCAGAATGTCGAAAAGTGATTTCAAAATAATTTGATCTCCTTAAACATTTTGCGTTGTATTTTTACTAATTTAATTGTGTTACATAACAATAATATTTAGTTGAAAATAATTAAATAATATAATAGTTCATATTTATGATAACCCACTTAAATTATTTTCAGTTATATATATATAATGATTTTACAATTTTTTCACTAAATCATTTAATAAATTCTTCAAAGTAATGTAATTTTAACCTAAAAACAGAAATCATTATTGGGATTTAAAAACAATAATAATCACAATCCCATTTTCTTAATAACAAAGTAACTAATTAATTAGGCTCTATTCATATTCTGGTTGAACATAATGAATGAAATTTTGGAAAACTTAAATCATTTTTTTTATGAAAGTATCATATATAATATTTTCTAGTTATTAAGTTATATCCCTTAAAAACATCCAATAAACCTCATTATCCTAGGATATTATGTGGTTTTGTGAATCACCTAACACATTAGTATAATAATATATATAAATTAAAAAGGTCTTATAAAACTTTACATAAAGTGATTAGAGGATAATTTATTTATAACATAGATTAATACTACAATAAATTAACATATCCAATTATTATAAGGCATCAAAAAAATTTATATATGCATCAAAGGATTAACAATATATTTTATCATAACCCTAACTAACAATGTATGATTAAATGGAAATATGTTATATCATGATGCGCCATTGATCTATTCCTTAGTCATAATAATATAATATTTAAAAATCAATATAAATTTTGAAGATCCATGTTCTAATAATATAAAACATATATGAAGAATCATTATAATATAATTGGGAAGAAACATTGAAAACATGTTTTTTCTCCTAAAACATTAATTTTATGATTTTATTTACATCATGGAATCAGTAATTAAACTTTAATATAAACCATTCCATGATTATCCATTTTAAGTATTTCATGGATGCATGGATGTAGTTAAAAGTATAAAATTTCCCTTACATATATTTCAAAAGAAATTTCCTAATATTTATATTCAAATATAAGAATTTCATTATAGAGTTTAATTTATATAATATGGAAAAATATTTAAAATTATTTCTTGTTTGATTTGTTGTAATTTGGAATATTTTTCACATTGTTAATGATAATTTCATGAATTATCTAAACCATAACTAGTCTATTTCATCTTGAGATATTTCCAAAATAGTTATTTATATGTTTATATATAAACTATTAATGATTTTTTTTAGAAACAAATTTTATTTTCGCATACTTTTAATCATTGAAGCATAGTTAACTTGATCTAATATAGAGATATTGGTTAACGGTTCTCTAAACCCACATATCTCTCTTTTTTATGTGGTAGAGTTTATAGTGAATCAATAACATTATTTTGACCAATATTACCCATGAAATTAAGCTTATTTTCATATAAATAAGTAGCTTAAAAATATTATAATTTTATTTTCCCCATTAATAATTTTAACATTCCAAATATAAAATTTATGACAATTATAAGATAGAAAACGTTTCATAATATCCATGAAAATGATATCAATAACATATAGTGTCATTATTAGACTATGAAATAAATAATGAGCCACCATATAAAATCATTTATTATATAATATATTTTAAAATAATTGATTAATGACTATTCATTCGAAAAAAATTTCATATATACATTTTTGAAATTGTAAATTAATTGATTCAATTATTTCCATAACTCTTATTCTCAACTAAAATAATATTGATGACAATTTTATAATTATGATCATTAAATAAGGGATAATACAATACCCACATTATGGGTCTGATCAAATCCAAAACTCTAATTCACAAGAATTTGTTAAATTTTAAAAAAATTGTAACCCTTTAATAATTTATCGTGATTGAAGTGATCATAACTCACAGTAAAGGGGTGGTTTCTAAGAACATATGATGTCTTCAAAGAGATTAGTGAAATTAAAAGGAATGAAATCATGTCCTATAAAAACACATTAGGTATTATATTATATTTATCTCAGGATATATCTTAAATATGGATTCATATATTGTTTCAATGTCCTTAAATGATTTATTTATTATTTAATTCAATATAGTAGTTGTTCATTCCTCATTATACCATGTATTTTGAATTAATAATGTTATTACCATCTTATTTTATTGGGCTTGAGATATATCTTCTAACACTCAAAAGATAAAATTCATTTTAATTATTAAATCATTTATATATCATCAATAATAGGCCCCATTTAATCATTATCACAACAAAAATAATGTAACGTTGGATTCATTTTGAATTATTATATGTTATCGATGTTATAATTTAATAATAATATCATTATTTATTACTAATTAAATGATTCTAGGTAGAAATAACCAATGAAATAGAAAACATGAAGTGTCCCTATTTGATGGGAAATTCTCAAGATTTAAAGTACTCAAGAAAACCATGTATGAAATTCATGAGAAGAACATTAAAGGATTATGAACCTCATCCCCTAATAGTCAAACTTTTTATGTTTACATTTTTAATGAAGTGTAAAAAATATAGTCTTAATGTTAAATATTATGATTAAAAAATCTAGAGGTTATCATTATTGAAATGAACCATTAAAACCATATGGTTTAACATGTAATATATGGAGATTAACAACTATACATTGTGTGAAGATGATGTATTCCGATCCTGGTATGGGAAAGTATGTGTGTATAAGGTTTTATACATATACTGGAAATTAATGTAAGAAAATTAGTTGAGTCTAGGGAACCCACTTTAACGACACTTTAACTTGAAGTAGATCTGAATACTAATAACTCTTTAATCTATATCTCCTACATAACAATCATGATTATCCTATGATATGGACTTAGTTTGGGGGTCTTCCATGTTATTCTATGTGGGTACTCTACTTACTGAAAAAAAACTCTTTTATTATAATCACTTAAGAGTTGAAATATTCATATTGTATTCTGCATACAATATTGTGAAATGGGATCTATAGAATGTGTACATGTTACAATTTTATCATGGAATACTATAATAAGTTCAACATGGAAGAAATCTCAGTTATCTATAAAAAATACTTTCATTATATTTTATATTTTCATTCAAATTTGATATTCATAATTCATATAAATATATTTTCATAAAATGACATTCATATTTGAAATTACTAGCATTATATTAATTTTTGGTGATTTCATAGGATTTTTCTAAGAAAGATAATTTTTTACTGAATAATAAATTTATTGTTTTTTAAACAAAATAATTTATTACATAATAATTAATTAAAAATGAATTAAAATATTAATAAATGTTTTACCCTGAAAAAAATTTTTGAATAAAAATTCTTCTAAAATAATATTGTGAAATTAGAAACCTATTACTGGAATTTCTGAAACCGTGTAATATTATATTATAATAAAAATCATATATTATTATTTTTAATTTATGTTAATATTCAAATTATTCCATTTTGTTTTATTTTTTTGGAATAATTAAAAAAAAATTGTTAAAATGAATTAAAATATGATATATATTTCTAATCATTATCATTGGGATAAAAATTATTATAATTCTTAATATATATTTTCTAACAAAAAATTATAAATTTTGTTATGCTTACTTATATTGAAATTAATTTTTATCTATTTTTGAAATTTAATTAAAAAAATTAACATTTGGATATATCATTTTAAAATTATTTTACAAATTGTATTTCATTTATTTCAGTTGAAATCATCTTCCAAGTAATTGGTCACCAAAGTAATTGTTAAACTGATGTGATAGAATTAAATGAAGTGTTATTGTCTAAAAATATAGAAAAAGAAATTATAAATGTGTTAATGAGGTATTTATTGAAATTGACCAATCCATTCCATATAATTTATATTTTTGGGGGGAAATTTAATGAAATGAAATATCAGTTTTATATTTTGAAATTATGTTTTTCAAAAATTTCACTCATCTGACCTATAAAAATACCACATCAGCACACCACTTCTCCTCTCACCTATATCAACAATGATATATCAAAATCTAAAACCCCCCTCAAATCTCATTAAAATTTTTTATAGCATTTGTTATAACTAAAATACAAATTTATCAATGTTACTAGAGTTTTCTAAATGATGATATCACTGGGGAGGTAAATGTTTTAAAAATATTTTTTCAAATTTCTTCCTTCTTCAACTACCACAAAAACTATCATACCCAATATTATAGAATGAAATCATTAACATTAGAATATATAAATTAAAATATTTATCTATAATATTATTTTTTACTATCCCATATTCATTTAGAAAAAATTGTTTCACATGTGCCTTACGGGGTTTACTACCTCCATGAACGATGTATGTCATTTTTTATCATCATATAAAAAACTTGTTCTATTTTTTGTTTAATGAAAAAATATTATATTTATGACATAATTATGTTTTTTATGGAAAATTAGTTTTTAATTTTATAATACTAAGAAATAAATATAAACTTTAACCATAATATCCAAAAAATGAGAATATTAGTACACCTTGCTAAATTTAAATAGATTTTTGATATCTTATTGACCTGTATATAAAATAATTCCTATTGTAATGAATAAAATTACATTTATTATAGATTTTGGAATTATATTATAACCCCTTTGATCATGGTCTTTATGTTATAATATATTTGGATAAATCTGTCGAACAACAACATATGATCGATGAGAAAAACCTATAGAATAAATGAATGAAATATTATAGTAAATAGAACTAAGAAAATGAAATATACATAAAAAAATATTTAGAATCATGTATTTAATAGAAATCATTTTTAATTTAGAATTACAGACACTCATACTAATCAATTTGGGTCTTTAGGTAAGGTTTCTTTGTATAAATTTAAATTATATGAAACATGCTTCCTATTATTAATCAATTTATACTTATAGGTTTTAAATTTTAACCTATTTAATTATTATTTCACAAATGTATTATTATTATTGAGTGTTTAACTTCAATTTAACCTATCATTGATCTCATTCATTCTATCCCTCAATTACGTAAGTCAAACAAGATGTTTTTAACATAATTTAAATTCATTAAGTAATTAAAATTATTCATAAACATAATATTTCTTTTTTTGATAATCCCACTCTATGATTGATTTATATCCTATTACTTCTTTGATTTCAATGGTTTATAGTTTTCCTAAAATTAAACCTCCCATTGGATTTAATTCAACCTTATGGTTTCTCATAAGTTAACCCTACAACATCTTTCCCTTACATTATGTAATAATATTCCTATATTCCTATATTCATAATATTATTTAAATATGTATTTTTATTATTTTATCCTAAATTTAGAATTATTAAAAAAGAATTTACAAATAATATTTTCACGATTTGTTTCACAAGTTAATTTTGGCATTTATCAAAAAAAATTTGAGGATTCTTATTTTTATCATTTTCCATGTAATATATTTTTCTGTATTTAGTATATATTTTTCATTTTAAATATTAAACTCAATGATTCCATTTATTATCATAAAATCTATTATACCCATTTTAAATTATTTTTTAATTTTAAATATTTTCATTAATTCTTTATGATAAAAAATAACTATATTTAATTTCAATTATTTATATGTTTATCTTGCAAACAACATTTCCTATTATTAAATTATTTAATTTTTTGTGGTTTCAATAATTTTAAAATATTATTAAATAATTGTTTTTAATTTCCTCCTCTCGGCCCATGAAATTAATTTGGGAATGTGACATAGAATTCTTTATTAATTAACTTTTTACTAATATATCCTGATCATTGATTTATTATTTTTCTTTAATAATATAATTAAACAATAGAATGTTTATGTATTTTAGAGTTATGGTTTTTGAATTACCCACAAAATTCAATATTGATTTTTTTTCATACCCCTTGATCATATTTGTTATGTTGCCTATCATTATTTATCTCACTATTTAATTTATCTTTGTACATCAGGTCCTTTTTCAATAATTTCACTAATATATTCAATATCATATCGAATTCTTATATATAGTTCCCTATATTGATTAACAAAGACAGCAATTTCTCAATATGGTGTCATATTGATGGGTAATTACCAATAATTTTTTTTCCGATTTGTTGACACGATTAATATATAAAATTGTTATACATTTTATTTTAATATGAATGTTAATTGATTAATATAGCATGTTGTAATTTTACTGTATTTTTTATGAATTAATTAATATTATGAATGAATTGTAAAAAACTTTAATTTGTGTAGTAGAATTTTATAGACCATTGATTTATTGATAGATCTCATAAGAAAATATTGCTTGGGTATTTTGTTAAAACTATGCACTTTTATATATAATAACTTGAACAATGGCTCTTAAGTTCTATTTAAGATTTCTATCATTATACATTTTATCACTATGAAATGAGATATTTTGTTCTTTGTTATTATATATACTATTAGTTTATCCATGAATATAAAACATTATTATGTTATCATTTATATAGTGTTTATTAATATTATTATTAATCTCACTATATTTACAATGGATTATTTATTTCGTGATATCCCCCATTATACACTATACCTATCAAAGTGATAGATCACACCAAATTTCATAAGCCAACCAAGGTTACCCATGATCTAGCAAAAAATACTAATCACTGAAAGGCCTAAAAGGAATCATGGATCCCCAATAGTTGGAAACTAGTGTCCGGTCAGAACGAAATTAGATAATCGGAATAGTTTCTTTCTGTAAAATAGACATATCATAGAGTCCAGAAAAATTTCTCAATATCACATCATCATAAATTGATGAATATTTCCCCAAAAGTAAGAATATATTATCTAAAAGTTTTAAATAAATATAATATTTTCATAAATAATTATAACCATATTGTAATGTTAATAAAAATAAAAATACAACCAAAATCACAAAATAAAATTGGATGGTTTAGAAGCCTATTTGACAATTAAATATAAGTTTAACTAGGGAAAAAATAAATAAAAATAAACAACATAAGTGATTGCCAATATCTTTTTGACGTGCGGTATCATCCCATAAGGTCATGTCTGTGTACCCAATTAGAACAAACATAAATAACTACTTCCTCCAAACTACGCCTATGGAGTGTGTGAGAATATAATTACCAATTGGATACCATGATGTGTTCTATATGAATTAATTATTAGAAAAAGACATTATAGTTTGAATAAAGCATATGAACTTGTATTTCTAACATTCTATGGAAGAAAAAATATATATAATATGAATTTAATTCCCTAAATAATGTAAACAATCATTAAAAATATAGTTATTAAAGTAAAAGTATCATGTGGTTAACTCTAAGGTGACTATATTTTCAAATAAATATAAAAAACATTTATAGAATACTAATATAATATGTATTAAATTACATTCTTGGTGAGTGGATTAACCATATAAATTACTTAAATAGTTAGGGCTATATCATATTATCTACAAATAGCCTTCCCTGATGTGGAATCCCTACCCAAGTAATTGGGTTCCCAAGAAGTTTTAATAGTACCAATAAATAATCACACAACATGATATTTATTTATTAAGTTATTAAATAATTTTATTATTGAATGTATAAAATTTACATTTCCATTTTCTAATATAAATAGATTAATCAGATATAGGTGTTCATAAAAATCAATCTAAAAATTATGTGTAAAATATTAAAAATGATTTTCGATACATATATAAAAAGTCATAAAATTATATGGGATAAACTAATAATTGAGTAATTGGAACCTCATACCAATGTCAATCCTATCCCCTTTAAAACCATGAAAATTCACATTTAATTCAGATAAGACTATTGGGATCCCAAAGGAATACATAAAATCAAACCCATCAAAATGAAAATGTTAGTTTTGAAAACTATAGGAATACTTGTAATTGGGGGGAATTTAAAACCATGGATGAAGATAGAATGGAGGTTAATAAATATGTTGGTACTGCTAAAATTGTGACTCCATAAAAAATACATGATGAATGACACAATAAATTATTCCCATGGAGGGTAAGTGATGCTTTGAAGATGTGGGTAGATAAATATTGTGTCAGGAAGAAAAAAATGGTTCATGGTATTTGATTTGAGTACGGGTATTATAGGAATTATATATTTTTAAAATTTAGGGAAATATATATGGTGTGAAGAAAATATTACACACATGTAGATAACACAATAACAACTGTGATTAGTCACATGGTAAGAAAAACTATGAATCTATCCTGAAAATTACCTCTAATGTAAAATTTATCAATTTAAAATTTTCTCATAGTGTTACATCTACCCATATTCCGAGTATATGATAGTGTATTTTTTTCCAGTTTTTATGAAATTTAATAGAAAAATCTTCAACAAATAAATATAAATAAATATATTAAATAATTAAATAATTATCTCTATAATATGACATTAATGGTGTAAAAATTATCAAAACCATGTAATATTCCACACCCAGAATGTCAACATGAGGTTTGATATATGAATATGTTATGTGATTTCTCCCTCATAATATCACCTCATTCCCATGTCTCTTGTTAATCAGATATATGCTTCTATTACATAGGAACCAATAAAATTGTATTTGTATAAAACACATTATTCTATGAGGAAATGATCCAAAATGGTTTCTCTGTAATTGAGGTGGAAATACTAAATAAATTTTCACCAATTCCATCACATTTGAAATATCATGATGATACTTATTTAATTTAGGGACATGAATTACATCATATATTTCAATTATCATAGGCACAAGGTCAAATTTATAAGAAACATTTCCCACCGATTAATTAATATCTAAGGGACATACATATTTCTTAGTTAGAATAATTTTTTTCTTTATCTGTGGATCCAATCAAAGTGATACCATTAAAAAAACAGGGTGAAAAACTATAAAAATTAAGAGATGATGAGATATATTAGTATAAAAATTTTCCTAACATTGCGTTATCAATAAATATCTCTATATTATCCAGATAATAATAGTTTTATATTTTATATATTGGGTCTCACCAGGGATTACAAACCTACCAATATTCATCATAGATGAAATAAAGATGTTCAACTATAAATAAATTCCAATTGTGCTATCTAAATAAATGATTGGTAATTTTTTTATTGAAAAATATGAATAGTTCTGGTTTGGTATCCCATAAACTATTGTATTCTATAACATAGTAAATATTTGTATCCTACAAAATAATATTTTCTTACTCTATATACCAATCATTCTATAGATGGTAACTTATACATATAATCATATAGGGTCCTATCACCTCCTAGAATCATTTATTAAAACATGATCTAATATGGGGTTCTCAAAAAAATATGAGAGAACATGACACATAATTCATCTATAAATCCTCCCACAAATAAAGAATTACAAGATTGTCGACCTTGTTATTATCAATGATTTGTTTTGTGTTAATATTCATTCAAAAAATTAATTAAAAATCCTATAGAATTACATAATTATGGAGTACGTGGTAATCCAGCAATTCTCATTAGATACACAATATCCAATGCTAATAAAATTATTGGTACAGTCTGGAAATAAAAATAATTTAAATAGGGTTTATCATTAACCTACTAATTGGTATATCATTAGGAAACTGAATATATTATATCTCGTCACATCCCTAGTCACAAGTATCAACACTTAATCTTTGAGTACTGATTTGTATTTTATGATTGATAACATCATAAAACCAATATTTTTTCTCCTATATGAATTTATAAAAAGGTAAACAGACCATGTAACAACCTATTAATGATTATATATATATACCATTGATGTTGACATTATATATTCAATTGACTATCTTACAGGAATCCTTGAGTATAAATGAATCTTTATATACCCTTATATTATATAATAGTTTCTAAATTTGAAATATGAATCAGAATAACCAAAATATTTTAAAAATAGATATATTGTTTTTTTATTCAAATTTATTCATTAATCCATAATAAAGTAATATCCAATTTAATATAATGTCATTTTATTCTTTAAAATACTTTTTTTGTAAGAAAAATCATTGGTTTCTCTGTATGGATGTTATATTTAATTATACAACTTTTGGAAAAATTATTTTAAAAAAATTATATCATTCTTATAATAAACATATCAAAATTTTCCTATAGTGTAATTTTCATTATTATTCTATAAATAGTAATTTCAATGTGAATCCTAAAAATGAATGATTTATATTAAAATTTATTTTCCATTCATCTATTAAAAATTTTACAGTTTGTTTTTAATGTATTCTTCAATTTTAATAGATAATTTTTATTTGACAAAATCAAATTAATAACATTATAAGGAAATGAATGAAGAGATCAGTGCCGGTGATGGTGCTTCCCATTCTATTTAGATTAAAATGGACATCGTTCTAGTCACTCCTGCAATGTTGCAGGAGATACCTTGGTTATCTTTCAACCATGATCCTTCTCCCTCCATCTCTCACTTTTTTCATCCATCACTTATTTCCCTCCTTCCCTCTGATTTCATATAACTATAATCTTCTGAATCTGTTTAAAGGATCCCATCATTATTGGATTTGTTATTAAAAGTTAAAAATGGTGTCATGTATGTTGAATTTGATTTTGATTCAATTGTTCAAATGGAGTCATCATTCAATGGATTCATTCGACATCCATGTATAAAGATGTTGGGATCAACAATATTGAGAAATAGTGGGTCTTCTTTTCAACATGCATATCATGACTTAGTTTTGCATTGGATAATGACATGGTCGGGGCTTTTTCTATCATGCCCCCACCCCCCAAAACTACAACAGCTTATGGTTATATTCATTTTACTGTAATTATGAATTTCATCTGATGTGTGGAACCCCAAACATAGAAATTTTTTTTAGTTTCCCTGATATCTTCTTACCATTACAAATCATTCTATTATTCATATTCTAGGGAATTTTATTGGTAAATATATATGATCCAAAAGTAAAACTAAATTGATTTGTCACATTTTCAATACAGAAAAGTCCTTGTAAGTTGATATATTATGTCGCCCGGTAGAATACATTGGGATTTTCGTTAGGGAGGACTTCTTCGGAAAAAAATATTTTTTTTCATTGAATTGTGCACTACCTTTTTCTCTTTGTGTAATAAAATTGGCCACAAATGGAAGTTTTTTGGTGTGTGAGGTTGAATAACCCCTAGTAAATGGATTTTAATTTTGTAGGTAGTGGTTATATCATGGTTTCTGGTTCTAATGAAGATCTGAAAGAACATATCTGTTGGGGTGTTTCTATGTATCAATGTAATGTACATTTTTTCACAACTAATCAAATAATGGTGAACTGAAGGTGGACGATATTTTTTTCTTTCCAAGTAAATGATTTGGTATATCCAATGATTATTGTTCCATTACCATTGGGTTCAGTGGGAATTGGGGTTGTGAGTACTGCTGGTGCATTGGATGCTTTTCCCTACCAATAATTGTTTTGCCCCGATGAAATTGATGTGTGATAAGGCCTTGTAATTTAATAATAAATTGGTGATAAATTAAATATATTGGGTGTATCTAGGGTATTTCATATCCTAGAGAAGATAAAGAATGGTTTAGATGGTTGGGAAGATTATATGAAGTGGTTCAACACAAAAAAATTTATTCCTTATTAAAATAAAAGTAACAATTTTGATGGCATTTGATAAAATGTATGCGTAGAGATATCCAAAAAGGGTACTTCTTAAATGGGTTATATTTAAGGGACAATAATGTCCATGTCTCAGAAGATATTTTAAAGGAAGTTCATGGTATATGTCTTGATAACCCAATGATGACGAAAAGGATTATAATAAATACAGATCTTGGGAGTTTCATCAAGAGGAATAGAAAGAAAACCAATTGGAATAAAGAGAACTCAGACATATCTAAAAATTATATAAATTATTGGACAAGAAATTTGGGATTGAGAATATAGAGTTTTGTCTTTCTGAGAAAGTACAATTGAAGATGATTATCTTAAAATATATGTGTATAAATATAATGTCGAAAGGCGGTGTTTCTAAAGAACATTCAATAGAGAATACGGGTGACATGATGAAATGTTGTTCTTTGAGAAGATCTACGATTATTAAAGATTATAGGATGGTTCTTGAGGGCCTATTCAAAAGGGGAGTTACAATTTTCAATTACCCACTACATTTTATTGATGGAACATAATGGTAATTAGTTTTGGAGGTAGAAGAAAGGTCATGGGAAATTCTACTACACCTTGAGTAATAATTATTGGAGGATGCATTGATTATTCATGCTTTTATGAGGATTTAAATAGTACAGGAGGAATATTAATTCTGCTAGATATAAATAATAATAAAGTGATTGGAAAAATAATAAATATCAAAAAAATCAAGTGTTTTCAATGAAAAAGGATAATAATGAGGAACCATTGATGTTATTAATATTTTCATGACTTATTATATACTGACTTTACTTATTTTATATGAAATGTGCATACTTTTTGTGAAATATTAATGTTTTAATACTAAGTATAATTTTTGAGCATTTTTAGAAGTAGTCCAATTGATTCAGTCTACTATTTAATTTATAATGCTCACCCTAATTTTTCAAATTGTGTGGTACTTAATTTGTACGATTCTTTATTCAATTTATCACATTTCATTAGAAGGAATCATGGCCCAATTTTTCTATTTGAAAGCTTATATGGTCAACATAAGAAGACCCAAAGAATTTGTGATGAAACTGGACAATCAATGATGATTGAGTTACTGGCCTAAATACTGAAACCCAAATTTTATGAAACTCCACCATATGTTCTATATTATTAAAAGGAATCAAGGATAGAAATTTGAAGGTCCAATTACAAGAAAAAGAGGGCCATCTAATGATTTAAAGTCCAACCCACCATTCTGGCCGGTAATTAAAACCATGTCATTATTGACGACATATCTCATGATGTAATCATAAAATAGAGATTTAATTTTTTATTGTGAAAGATAAGATATATTTTGCAATCTTTTTTGAAAAAATCATTCGTTTTTAAGGCATCTTTTTATTCAAAAACCCTTTCATAATTTGGACTTCAAAAAGACTGGATTGAAATGGACAGATTAAAATTTTTTAATCAATCGGCCTTATCATTGTCTCCATAGGTCCACATGCCTCTAAATTTTGAGAGTAGTTAGACAACAGTATTATATACAACCATGAAAAAGGATATATCACAAGATTATGCTCTCTAGATGTCCAAATTGTTGAGTAATGTGGAGGGACAGATTGGGAATGCAAATAGTCCACTTCCTTGGGCTGTAAATACATCCCCACTCTCCATCAAAGGGGTTGGCATTTCAGAAGATATTATCACATATTGGCATAACCCAAGCCTTTCCAAGGGCTTGGGAGGACCTGTAATACTCTTGTTTTCATTTGAGATACCCTTCCTTCTCTCTTTGTTACCTTTCACTTTTTTGTTGTTCTTCATCTGTAATCATGTAAGTTTGTGTTTTGTAATTCTGTTTTAATGCAAGTTTCTTCTACAATATATTTTATTCTCTTCCACCTTTTTCATTTTAATATTAATTTTCTTAAAATTTTTTAAATACAGTTGATTCCCCTTCCCTTGTTTTTCTTCCACATTCAATCGAATGTCTGTTTTTTAATTCTCAACATTGTTCGTGTGTGTGTGTGTTCGACACAACACTATTTTTATATCCCTTTATTTTTCATCTATTCATAATTTATCATCATAATTATTAAAACCTGATTATTAAACACCCAAATGGATGAGTAAATCTTTCATTGGGGTGAGTCAAAATTTATGTATGTTAAGTGATTGAAAGTATTTTCTCGATGAGTATTCGTTGATTTAACATTGTGTATGTTGGACATAACATGTCATTGATTAATGACATATTTTGTTTAACATGTGGTTTCCATGGATTATTGGAACCATAAATACACTACCATAAACAAGAAATTGTAATTATTAGAGCACTATGTTACGTTAAGGCTTGGATTAAAGCCTTAACACTTAGGAATTCCAATGAACGGTATCTTGTGATGTGGGTGTTAATTTAAATGAAATATAAAGAAAATCTCAAGCATATCAAAAGCATAAATTCCTATTGATGAACTCACCACAATATTTATCAATTATTTAAATCAAACATCATCCATAAATTATTTCATAAGCTCTGCAAAAAAACCCCCCAATCAAAAAAATCAATCATTTAAATACAATCGACTATTAAAAAAAGTATCATCGTCGAGGATTCGACCCGAGTGCTGCTATACACATTGAAGAGCATCAGATCATTGACCTGTCGATAGGCGGAAATTGGCTGTGCATTTCAAATGGATCCATTGCAGGGGATGGTACTTTATGTTGTCATTAGTTTCCGGTTATTTTAAAAAACCAAAAAAAAACAAAGATTAAAAAAATTGAATAAAACACAAGGTAAAACCATCCATCCACATAAAAATCATAAACGGAAATCACAATGAAAGAAAAGCATATTCCACTTTCTTCCAACAACTTTATGAATGCCCCGTAGCCTCAAAAAATATCCCTCAGAATTTTATGACCCTGAAATTGAGGAAACACTTCACCAGCATAGGAGGAACATAAAAGATAATAAAATAATTCAAGAACCTGTCTTTGTCCAACCAATTGATTTAGATATGGCCAATCATAGGGAACAAACAATTAATGAACCTGCTTCCCCTAATATGAATTACCAACCTCTTGGTATTCAAAATACAAACATAGTGGCTGATATTGAACTCAAATCAGGTTTGATTCATCTTCTCCCCCATTTCTACAGGCTTTCCGGTGAGGATCCACATATTTACCTTAAAGAGTTCAATGTGGTGTGCTCTACCATGAAGTCTCAAGGGTTTTCTGAGGAACAAATCAATCTCCGAGAATTCCCTTTATCCCAAGATAACACTGCTAAGTCATGGATATACTACCTTCCTCCTGGTTCCATAACCACATAGAATTACATGAAGCGACTCTTATTGGAGAAATTCTTTCATGATTCTCGTAATGATTCTATCCGAAATGAAATAATTGGTATCCATCAATTCCCAAGTGAATAACTCCATGAATACAAGGAGAGGTTCAAAAAGATTGTGGGAACCTGCTCACGTCACCAAATCCCTGATCAAATCTTGATTCAATACTTCTATGAGGGGTTATTGGCTATGGAGAGAACTCTCATTGATGTTAAAAGTGGCAGTGCTCTTGTTTATAAAACTCTCACATCTACAAGAGATCTCATAAGTAACATGCCAGAAAACACACAACAATTCCAAACCTGAGCACATGTTCATGTCAAAGAATCCCAAGATAATAAATCAATTGAGCCGAACAAGATGACTGAGTGGATGAGTGAACTTATAGGTCTTGTGCAACAACCAGCCGTCGCTACCAAATCCCCAACCCCATATTCTCCGCAATCAATGTTTCCTGGACCTGTAAAAAACTATGGAATTTTTAACTCTTCATCTCATCCAACAGACACATGGACACAACTTTAGGAGAATCAATCTGATTCATCTGGACCAATGGAGATCAATGCATCATATTCTCAGTGGAACATAAACCCTCCTCAAAACCCATTCTAGTTTCAATATGGTCAAGGTGTTGCTAATTTCCATCAACCTTATACTTTTATTCCTCAAACTCAAAGGAATAATCCTCCTCCTAGATTCAATTATCCTAGTGAGCCTTCACAATTCCAAAACCAATACAATCGATTTCCCAAGAACCAAAATCAAGGTAATACCAATCTGTTACAAGACTATTCTTTCAAGAAGCCATGGGAATGTGCAGTGGACGATCTTGCCTCCTTCACCTATTCTATCCTCAAGAACATTAAAACCCAAATCGGTCAACTTTCATCCCACCTTAGTCAGCAGAAACCATCCAATTCATCCCAAATTCCAGCTCAACCATTACCCAACCCCAAGGGTAATATAAGTTCAATTGCACTTAGATTGGGAAACAAAACTGTGATACCACAAGATAAGTCATATAAACCACCTTTAAATGTTGACATAGAAAATGAAAAGAAAAGGTAACTTGAAAAGGAACCTGAAACCATTCCCTCACCTCCTTCAATTCCACTTAGGAACCCAATTCCTTTTCCTCAAGCTGCTTCTAATCCAAATATGTTCGTTGAACCCGATCCAAAAATTCTCGACCTGTTTAGACGTGTTGAAGTCAACATTCCACTCTTATATGCTATAAAACAAATTCCTATGTATGTCAAGTTTCTCAAGCAGTAGTTTACCCACAAGGGGAAACTTAGGACCTTCAAAAATGCTTCCACCAAGTAGTCTATTTTCATAATGTGTAAAGATTTGGGGACCTTTACAGTTCCATGAAAATTGTAAGTTACAACATCGATGATATACTCATAGACCTAGGAGCCTCAATTAATGTCATGCCCAAATCCATATTCTCCAACCTTGGTCGAGGTCCCTTACATTCAACAGGTGTTTTCATTCAATTGTCCAATAGAAGAACATCCAGTCCTGTGTGAATAATTGAGGATTTCATTATCCGAGTCAATGATCTTATCTTCCCTACTGATTTATATGTCCTTGACCTGGAAGTTAAGATGAACACTTTTCGATCTCCCCTAATTCTAGGAAGACCATTCCTCATGACTACGAGAACTAAGATTGATGTCCATTCAGGCATCTTATCCATGTAATTCGGTGACCAACTGGTAAAATTCAACATTTTCCAATCCATGTGATACCCATCTGGGACCACTCTGCATTCTCAATCCATGCTTATGAAGACACTTCTAAAAGTAAATTGAACCCCAATCCACAATGTTCTTCATGTTCTAATTACAATGGATCTTGTGAAATATGCACCATGACTAACCAAGTCTTAAATGTTGAAGTTGATCTGGACCTCTCATCCATAGACTCCATCAGTCTACATGAACTTGAAAACTCTCTTGAATCCCACATCAACTCTGATCACTACTGGTCCACCATGGACAATATTAAGAAGAGTGAATATGAAGCAACTGAAGTACCTTACTCCATTCCAGAGTTTCCTAACCCCCAAATGAAAGATGAGACAGATCTAAAACCATGACCTGAACACCTAAAATATGCATTCATTTTCCATAATTACTCTTATCATGTCGTTATCTCTTCTTCATGTATTGAAACTGAGGAGTACAAAATTGTTTAATTGTAAGAGGAAAACAAAAAGGCCTTAGGGTGGACCCTAGTTGACATACAAAGAATATACCAGGCCCTTTTTATGCATCACATCCATCTTGAGGAGTCATCCAAACCAATTAGACAACAACAAAGAAGACTCAATCCACACATACTTGATGTAGTTAGGGAATATACCACCAAGCTTCTTCAAGCTGGTATTATCTACCCAATTTCTAATATTGAATTGGTTAGTCCAATTCATGTTGTTCCTATGATGGGTGGGATAACTACTATCAAAAATGAACATGGAGAGGTAGTCACAACTTGATTGAAGAACAAATGGCGTGTGTGCATCGGCAATAAGAAATTGAATGTTGAAATAAGAAAAGATCGCATCCCTCTTCCATTCCTTGATCAAATAGTGAAATGATTAGCCAGAAAGTCACACTATTCAATTCATGATAGATAAACTGGCTACATCCAAATCCCAAACGCACCTCAGGACCAAGAAAATACTATTTTCACAAGCCCCTTTGGAACATATGCATATAAATGATTGCCTTTTGGCCATTGCAATGCTCCTACAACATTCTACAGGTGTATGATGGGTATATTTTCAGAATTCATTAAACACAACATGGAAGTCTTCATGGATTACTTCACCATTTATGGATAGTCATTTGAATATTGTTTGAATTCAATCTCTCTAGTCCTTAAAAAGTGTGTCAGGTGTAACCTTGTGTTAAATTTTGAAAACTGTCACTTCATGGTTGCAAATCGGATTGATCTAATGCCCATAGTTTCAAAAGAGGGTAGTGAAGTTGATCCTGCTAAATTGAAGTGATCCAACCACTTCCTGAACCCAACTCTGTTCGATACATCCGTTCATTCCTCGATCATGTTGGTTTCTATCGGTGATCCATCCATAACTTCTGTAAAATTTCCCTCCAACTCACTCAGTTTCTCCAAAATAATGTCCCCTTCCATTTCGATGTGGTTTTTAATAGAGCCATAGTTGAACTCAAAACTTCTCTTACATCTACACAGATAATCCAAACCCTTGTTTGGTCCTTACCCTTTGAGTTGATGTTTGATTCTTCTGAAAGAGTCATTGGAGCTGTTCTTGGCCAAAGAAGAGAAAACCTTCCTCATGTCATCTATTATGTCTAAAAAACACTTGATGAAACTCAATCTCACTACACTGTCACTGAAAAAGAACTTTTAGTAGTTGTTATTTCCTTAGATAAATTCAGCCCTATCTCTTAGGTGGAAAAATCAGCATCTTCACAAACCATTCTACTATAAAGTTCTTACTCATGAAAAGTGATTCCATCCCAAGGCTAATAAGATGGATCCCAACACTAAAATATTTTGGCTATGAAATAAAAGATAGACCAAGAAATAAAAACCCTATGGCTGATCACATCAGTAGAATTTCTAATTCTTCTCATTCTAAAATCCTCGATTCGGAATTCTCTACTGAGAACCATTCATCTCTCACTCAAAAAATACCATGGTATGTCCCAATTGTAAATTACTTTGTTTCTGGTGTTTTTCATGAAAATTTATCAATAGAACAAAAAATGAAGTTGAAAATGTATTCAATATTCTATTTTTGGGAAGAAATTAAACTTTGGAAAACTGGGGTAGAGCTGGTAATTAGGAGATGTGTTGATGAAGAAGAATATTCTTCCAACTTAGAATTCTATCACTCACTTCCTGGAGGTGTCCATTTTGGACCACAAAGGACCTCCCAAAAGTTCCTAGACTCTGGATTCTTCTGTTCTTCACTCTTCATGGACTCACATGAGTTCTGTCAATCACGTCCCACTAGCCAAAAGTTTGGCACAATTTCAATGTGAAATGAAATGCCTCAAACCCCATTAATTTTCTGTGATATATTCGATGTTTGGGGAATCGTTTTGATGGGACCATTTCCCCCATCCAATTGAATCTCATATATTCATCTTTTGGTTGATTATGTTTCTAGGTGGGTCTAGGCCAAACCCACAAGAAAGGATGATTCACATACTAATAGTGAGTTCCTAAAGACACACATCTTCCACCGATTTGGCACACCACGTGCCTTGATAAGAGACTTAGGAACCCATTTTTGTAATCAAACCATGGAATCTATATTGAAAAAGAATGGGGTTATACATAAAACATAAACTGCATATCACCCCCAATCAAATGGAATGCCTGAACTTTATAATAGAGAAGTTAAAAGAGTTCTTGAGAGAATTGTAAAACCCACCAGAAATGACTGGCCTGAAATACATGGTGAAACACTTTGGGCGTATCGAACGGCCTATAAAACACCCATTGGGATGTCTCATTTTATGATAGTTTTTGTTAAAGCATGTCATATTATTGTTTAAATCCATCATAAGTCTTATTGGGTAGTGAAAACATGTAATTTTGATCTTGAAAAATCTGGTGAAGAATGATTGTTGTAATTAGCTGAACTAGAGGAGCTTCGGCTTGATTCTTATGAGAATTCTAATATATACAAAAAACCTATCCAAGGAACTCCAAGATAAAAACAACCTGGTAATGGTATTTCATGATGAAGAAAAGGTAATGATCTTCAATTCTCAATCTCGACATTACCTAGGTTATCTTATTTCCCGTTGGGAAGGTCCTTTTGTTATTACTAATGTTTACCCATTTGGTGCATTGCAAGTCCAAGACCCCTCTTCCAAAAAGACATTCATTGTTAATGGAGATCGGTTAAAGCATCACCATAAGACGACACACAATCCTAGATCAACATCAACTCCCACTGGATCCCCAACTTCTGCAGTTGACCCACCACTAGATGGAGATGGAGACCCGCCAAATCCAAACCTGGGGTATCTCTATCCATTTGACTCTCTCTATCTTATCCTATATCTCATTCTTTCTTCTTTTTCCTATCTATTTCAATTTTTTTACCACTTTATTAGAGTCATACTTACTCACCTTTAATATTTAAATTTTATCCAACCATTTTGGGGAGTCAAAATAAATGGTTTCATCTCAATTTTTTTTCATCATATATTTTGACAAATAATTTTGTATCAAGAATAATACATTATTAATGATCAATTATTGATTTGGAAAATTAATTTCCCCAACCATGATAACAAACATTGGATTTCTTTCATGGGCTACCTATGGACATATTTTCTAAATGTGTGTTTTCACACCCATTTCTGAGTCCTGAAATTGTAGAATTTCGAGCTGAATTTCCTACATTATGGTGCATTAATATGATAGAGGAATTTTCAGAACCACATGAGAATCACAATAGCCAAATAGCCTACTATTTCCCTTACATTAATCCTCCTTTTGAAATCACATTCATGCCTATGAAAACCTATTCTTTGATAGCCACCACTACTGGAAAATTGACCTATACCAATGGTTCAACACCGTGGGTATAGCCCCCAAAACCGTGGGTATAGGCTATACCCACGGTTTTGTGAACAGTGGGCTAGAGTGGCATCGGGATAGGTCCCGATCCTATACCCACAATTTTACAAACCATCGGTATAGCTTTTTTTCCACGCTGTAAAATTTTCATAGCCCTTTCCACGTTGTCAAAATTATTACCCACGGTTTAAAAACCGTGGGTATTATTAATTATACAAAAATGTGAATAGCAAGAATTGAACCTGCATCTTTAACGAGCTGCGCGCATTACAGCTTACCCGCCGCACCACTAACCCGCAACACCTTTGTATATATATATATTACTATTATGTTAAATATATTAATTAATAACGTATCAGGAGAAAAAGAAACCCACGGGATTTGAACCCCGAATGTTTCGGAGAATACAACGGCGTCTAACCAACCAATCCATATAGCTTTGACTTGAATAATAGTAAATTTACTTTAATATATTAATATATTATGTAGTATCAGGGAAAAAACTTCTACAAGGTTTGATCCCTGGACCGCAGGAAGAGAGAAAAACAGCATAACCAGACGGGATACAAATATTATGTGTTTAAATGTTTTTATATCATTTATATATTAATTTAAACCTTGGGTATAGGTTTTTTCCTGCCAAATATTTTCTGTTTCCCACAGATTCCCCCCCCCGCCAAAGCTATACCCACTGTTTTGTAAAACCATGGGTATTGGTCTTCGGAAAAAATCTCTATTCCCACGGTTTTCATAAAACAGTTGGTGTGGGCCTTAAAAGAAACACCTATATCCATCTTTTAGGAAAAATGTGGGTATAGGTCCTAAAAAAATCTATTCCCACGGGTTTTCCCAAAATCGTGTGTATAGGTCCATACACTATAACTATACCCACAGTTTTCCAAAACTGTGGGTATAAGGAACACCTATGCCCACGGTTTTAATCAAAACCATGGATATATGTCTATTTTCCAGTAGGGAACATTACAATCCCAGTACCTTTTCCCACCCAATATCAACAAGGATTTTCATTGAATATTTTTTTGGATATTTAAGTGTGGGGGGATGGATATCATTTTGGGTACCCTTTGTTGATTTCACCATGTTATCATATTTTTGATATAAATAATCCATTTCAGTGTGGGTGAGAGTATTTCATTCATTGTGTTTTGGGGAATGTAATGTACTTTCATTTATCTAATTTTGTAAATTTTATTGACAGGTTTTCAAAAAATTAAAAATAATGAACAAAATAATAAAAAATTGGGTTGTTTCTTGGTTAGGTCAAAAATCACTCTCCCTCAACCTTTTATCTTGTTATAACTATTACAATTAGTGTTGCGTGGAGATCAATATTGGGTTGGGATATGACTATGTGATCTTTTCCATGTCCAAATTTTGATAAAAGTGAAAAAATAGAAAAAAAGAACACTTGAATTATATTCTAATATCATTGGGATATGTTCTATGGTTTGTAATCATTTCATCTTCTTATAACCTTCAAATTATCATCCTCAGTTGTTTTTTTCTTCACACAATCATTCCCTTGTAAATATGTGTTTTCATTTCCTTCCATGTTTTATTTAAAAAAAATGTGTATTGGTTTTTCTATATTGGTGTTTTACCACTCTTCTTATATCTATTGGACATTATATTCCTACCATCCCATAGCCACAGGAAAAATCCTAAAAAATACCTCTTGATTCTTGTTCACTTTGGATATGGATTAGAAACTGAGTGCTCTTTCAATCTCTAAGATTTTCACTTTTGGTTGATGATAAAGTGAACCTCCACAAATGAATTTTATCATCTTGAGATGTGTGAGTTTTGGGTGTCCACATTCTCAATTTCTAAATTTGAGCATGAAAAAAATAAATTAGTTTTTGAACATTTTATATGTAACAACTTGTGGTGGAATTCATAATGGGTGAGTTAAATAGTCTAAACCACACCTGATTGGAGAAAAGAATATTTTACTCTATGTTGGTGAGTGAAAATGATTTTGTTATGTTTTTATATTTGATTCACATGAGGAATTTCACAAGAATAAGTGTGGTGGATTTTATGTTATTAATATTTTCATGACTTATTATATACTCCCATTACTTATTTTATATGAAATTAGCATAATTTGTGTGAAATATTAATGTTTTAATACTAAGTATAATTTTTGAGCATTTTTAGAAGTAGACAAATTGATTCAATTTACTATTTTATATATAACTCCCACCCCACTTATTAAACTTGTTTGGTTCTTCTTTTTTATTCTTCCTTATTAAATTTCTCACATTTCATTAGATGGAATCATGTGCCAATTCTGCCATTCAAAGGCTCCTATGGTCAACACAATAAGACCCAATGATTTTTGATGAAACTGGACCATCTATGAGGATTGAGTTATTTTTCTAAATCCTGAATCCCAAATTTTAAGAAACTCCACTATATGTTCTATATTACCAAAAGGAATCAAGGATAAAACTTTTAAGTTCCAACTACAAGAACAAGGGGCCCAACTAATTCATTGAAATCAAGCCCACCATCCTGGACGAGAATTAAAATCCTTAAACAATTCATGACATATCTCATGATGTAATAATCAAAGGGTTCTGAGAATTTTCAGTGTGAATGATAAGATATAGTTGGCCATCTTTTGGAAGAAATCAAGGCATATTCCTATTCAAAAACCCTTTTATTTTGGAATATAAAAAGTATTAATTGAAATGGATAGATGAAAAATCAATAATCAACTGTCCATAACTTTGGATCCATTGGTCCAAATGCCTCTAAATTTTGAGATTAGTCATCCAAGACTATTATATGAAACCTTAAAGAAGGGGATATCTCGATATTAAGCTTTCTAGATGTCCAAATCGTCGAGCCAAGTGGAGGGACAGATTGGGAATGCAAACTGTCCACTTCCTTGGGCTATAAATACATCCCCCTCCTCTCCTTCAAAGGGGTTGAAATTTCAGAAGAGAGGAGATCATATTGTCATGACCAAAGGATTTCCAAGGTTGTGGGATTACCTTCCATACTCATGTTGTCACTTGAGACATCCTTCCTCCTCTCTTTTCTTCCTTTCACTTTTGGGTTGTTCTTCGTTTGTAATCATGTATGTTTGTGTTTTGTAATTCTGTTTTAATGCATTTTTCTTCTTAAATATCTCTTATTCTCATCCACATTCTGTAGTTTAATATGAATTATCTTAAAATAGTTTAAATACTGTTGAATCCACTTCACTCCTTTTTCTTCCTCATTCAATCCAAAGTCTGAATTTTAATTCTCATCATTGTTCAATTGTGTATGTGTTCGACACACCACTCTTTTCTTATCCATTTATTTTTATCCTTTTCATAATTTATCATCATAATCATTATAACCAGATTATTAAACACCCAAATGGATGTGTAAATCTCTCATTGGGTTGAGTCAAAATTTAGGGATGTTATGTGATTGAGAGTATTTGCTCGATTATTATTCGTTAATTTAACATTGTGTATGTTGGACTTAACATGTCATGGATTAATGACATATTTTGTTTAACATGTGGTTTCCATGGATTATTGGAACCATAAATACAATACCATTAACCAGTAATGGTAATGATTAGAACCATAAGTTATGTTAAGGCTTGGATTAATTCCTTAACACTTATGAATTCCAATCAACGTTATCATGTGATGTGGGTGTTATTATAAATGCAATATAAACCAAATATCAATGATATCACAAACTTAACACCCTAATAATGAACTCACCCCAATATTTATCAATTTGTTTAATAAAATTTCATCCATAAATTATTTCTTAATCTATATAAACAAACCCCCCAATAAAAAGACAATTAACTAAAAAGAATCGATTATTAAAAAAAAGTATAATTGTCGAGGATTCGACCCGAGTGCTGTTATACATATTAGCAGAGCATCGGATCTTTGACCAGTCGATAAGTAAAAATCGTCCACACGTTTCAACTTTATACAGGATTTGGGATAAATGGTTTGTCTTGTTGAAGATGTTATCAGATTTTAACTAGTTAAAAATGTAATTGATAGTTTTTTGGGAAATTATATAGTGTTATTTCATCTAATATCATTAAGTATTATTTTAATAATTTTAAAATTTCATACTCAACATGAGGATTCTATGTTTAGAAATTTCTAGTTTTCCCACCTATTACAAAATGTGGTTTCATAATATGAAATCAATTTTCAGACAATTAATACTGTTAGAATCTTCATTACTATTAATCTTGGTATAAACTATTTATATACATAAAAATTCATTTTTTTGGAAAACATTTTTCATCTTGTTTTCTGGGTTTTTTTAAATTCATTTCTCCCAAAAATATATTATAATTTTTGAAAATGGTTTTTATATATGGAATTAGAATGAATAATTATTTTAATTATGGAGCTTTCATTTTTTCCATTATGAATTGAAATTGTTTGAAAAAGTATATTATCGTCAAAACTGTTAGAATGAGTTAAAGGGGTTAAAAATAAAATGATATGAGATAAATGACCATAATAATTAACTAAATAATTTTTCTATCATATTATTAACTTATGGCATGTAATAATCAAGGAATTTGTTTTTCAGTCATTTGAACTCAATAAGTGATAAATATATTTTCATATTTTGAAAAACTCCGACTGTGTCATATCCTTCAATTATTAAAGAACACACATATCATATCTACTGTACACATTATAATTATATTTTCTATGAAAAAACATTGAAATATAAACTGAATGAATCACTCCACACATCCTACATTTCCTATATTGATCATGGTAATATCATTTAATGAATTAATGTGTAAGGCCAATGAGGTTTCTCTAAGAATATGTATAACTCTAAACCTAGTACAATCAAATTTACTTCTTCTTTCACATTATAAAATTTTATTGTATCCTTCATAACATGATGAATCCATTATAAATATTATGTTTGGATTTTTTTTCAAATGTTAAACCATTATTCATCTTCTTCTCTATCATATGGGAACAAAAATAATCATTTGTGTGGGTATGAGGACTATAGTCTCATGATGTGATATTTTTTTTCATCACCACATTTACTGAATTGTAATCATGACCAATATAAAATTTATATAGTATATTTTAGAAATAATTTTACATTCATAATTATTTGACCATATATGTATTCTATTCTTTTCAACTGTAAGAAAATGATAGCATACCTTACACATATGTGCGGACTACCAAATCCATTAAGTGATGTGATTTATTTCACTTCACAGCTTCATATGCATAATTATAAAATTTTAATTGAATAATAAATAACATAGTTATATAAATATTATGAAACATAAAATGATGAATACATTACCAAGGTATATGCATCAGAACTATATAATATACAAATGCTTGGAAAACATGCAATTAATAACCAAAATTCTCATTTTCATGATGAAATTATTAGTAAAATGATAATAATGAATTATAATGGAATCTTACATAGTTAACCTATTTATTAATAATTTTCCCGAATACATGTAAAATAGAAATATATTTATTATATAGTATTATTGAAGGCATATAATTACAAAAAAAATATAAACTAAGTGATTTATTTTACAATCCCATCTTTCTAAAATATCCTATTAAAAATTAAATGGAATTATATTATATAGATCATAACCATTAAATATAATATATATTAATATCATATTATAAATCATTTAATTATTAATTAATAGTACAATTTTTAAAAAATTTATATGTAAATGATCATAAAGTTTTATTATATGGAAAACATACATTATTATATTTTTGGATGGAGATAATTTTCATCCATGCATATGTTGATATTAAAATATTTACAAGGGAGTTTTTACAATTTCTCAATGAAATATTAAATCTATCTTTACCCAATTATCCCTTTTTATAAAAAAGTTATCTGAATCCATATTTTCATTTTATGAATGAGTTGTTTAACCAATATTGTAAACAAAAACATTTGGTTGACAAACTATACATGAACAAATTTTCATTCTTTCATGAATACTCTTTGAATTAATGTTTTCATTAAATGATTCCATTATACCTTAAAAATCACTTTTTCCTGATATTAAAAAAATATATTTTATATTAGTTATTTCAAAATTAAAAGAAAACTATCCCCATTAAATGTTCATGTAATATTCAAAATCTATATTCATTTATGATAATATCCTATGATATCCCACATGCTTCACTTGTGACATGATCCAATGATATAATAATTATTATTTCTCTAGGTGTGTTTTAATTATGATGATGAATTATTAATTAAATCATATTTCTTTTACAAATGATAAGAAATAATTAACTGATACATGTTTTAATTACATTACGGAATTTATATGATTGGATTATCTTTATGATATGGTTTGGTATTCTATTTACCTCTAAATATTTTTTTAAATTTTGTATTTATTATCATGATATTATGATTATAAGAATGATAATAATTGAAAATAGATTTGTTTATATATTTATTTGTGAGGATGAATTCATATAATTATCCTCACATGATTATATGTGGATATGACTGGAAAGAGATATGTTTACATTTATATGGGTGATTATGATGACTTCCAGATATTATCACAATAATATGAGTTAAAATTATTGTAAATATCAAGGTTCCCATGATTATGAATTCATGTACTTATTATGTCATATTTCTATTTTATGAATCATTGATAATGATTACTAGTTTAACACAACCATTAATAATTGATTGGATATGACTTTATTTGTAGAGACCCGAAGCTTAACGTACATGGACATTACATTACTTTTGTGGAATACTTAGTACATAACAGAAACACACACACAAGGACTGTAATAGTTTAGTGTCTTTGGAAACTCGGAATATAATCTTCTAATCATGGTGAAAGATCTTCAACATATCCCATAAACATCTTCCCTTTTTTATGTAAAATATTTCTTTATATCTTGGGGAAAAGAAAACATAAAAGGGTGAGCTCAAATGCTTAGTAAGGGTAAACAAAATAAATATCAATCACATCATATTCATAAGAATATAACATTTTGGAAATCTTAACCTTCAAAAGAGATCATAATATCATAAAAATGGATAAATCATAGTAGTGAAATTTAATCCCAATAATAATAACTTAAAACATGAAACGTTGTGTCATACACACATAATCATAGAGAATCATTTCTTATTAGTCAAGACTCATTTCCAAGACTATCTTATTGGAAAAAGTCCATTTCTAAACTGAGTTCACTCCTCATTTCAGTCCTGTTTCACTGAACTGGTTTAACCTACCGTTCCAGCCATGCCTATCTCATGAGTTATAAAATCTTTACCCAATGCATTCGAGGGAGATATAGGTCCCACCCATCTCATAATGATACCATTTTTATGTGTTCCACAAAATCATAACGCATACATCATTGCATAACCCATGTAATAATAATGGGATTCTTAAATATCATGACATCATAAAACAATTCATATAAGATAAAGGAATTCAGAAAAATAATTCCATCACAATATAATCAAATCAATTTAATAATAGGGGTAGAAACAGAACCCTATATTTTCTTAGATAGAAAATAATTTTGATAAAACACTTGAACTCCATTCTTGAGGAAAATATCCTTTCTACTTCAAAAACACTTTTCTTTTATTAATATGTCATACAATTCTAAACTAGAAGAATTTGATTAAAAATAAACTTAAAAACTTGTGAAGTATGATTCTTGGAAATAATGTTTTAAAAATACATTAATTCCGTATAATTTAAAAAAACATTTTTCTCGTCCTTTTTTCGGAAAAGTCAAAAAGTACCTCGTACGAAAGACGACAAAAGATTCCTTTCATACCTTTTACTAAAAACTCACCGAAGGGTAAAATTGGATTTAAAAAATTGTAGTTGGATGGAAACAATATTACATATTGAGGAAACATGGATGTGGATTATAAAATACACCCCAGTAAATACCAAAGTATAAACAATCTCGGATAAAATGAGATTGTGATATTTTTCCTTACCTTAGGTCTGATTTGCATCGTAAGTGTCCGAACCTCATGTATAATGATTTAAATTAAGTCATTTACTTATTCCAGAATCATACTCATTGTTATGATATCATATATGGTTCACTTATTACTTTATTTTAACCATTCTTTTGTAAATTCAATGTTAAAGAGCGTTTTTGGTAAAATTGTTTTATTTGTCGTACGTGTTTTGACTTGTAATTATTCATATGATTACTTAGATCATGATTAATTAATTCCAGAATATATAACATGATTTATATATAATATATATTCAGAATATACATATATATAATAGATCAGTAAATGGAATGAAATACACCGTTCATGGAGACGGTAGGTCGTACGTACGCATGAACACTGTTTTCATTTCATTATTGAGTTGAATGGAATTAAGTAAATGACATACATATATATACGCATAAATCCAGTATCATTATTATGTCATATATTTCATTATTACTTATTATATATACTTTATAATCATTCATTAATGGTTAACGTGGAGAATTAATCTCATTGCGTCGTGGAGACGGTAGTCCGTACGTACGCACGAGCGATGATATCGTTCTCATGATCATGGAATTGTATTGGAGTGTATGTATACTATTTCATAATCAATATCATGTAACAATAATCATATATAGTTATTGCGTACACCATTATACCCATCCAAGTAAGGTGGTGGTGGAAAATAGATTACACCACGGCGTGGAGACGGTATTTCGTACGTACGCACGCGCGGTGATTTCGTTTTCCGTAGGATGGATTGATGGTGAAATAGGGTTGTTTCATACATATAATAAAATATCAGTATATGAGTGATAGTGATGTTATTACTTCATAATGAAACAACCTATGAAGAAGAAGTGGAAGAAGTAATAAACTTGAAAAAATCGGTAACGGACATTACCTCTTCTTTGAAGCGCCTCTTTGAGATCTCTTTTTAGGGCACTAAAATTGGTTTTTTAGGAAGACCATAACCTCTAGGATGTTTCTAGGGAAGTGGAGAAGAGAATTCGGCAGGGGATGGCTGAGCTTTAAGGCTCAAAGTGGTGTGAGGAAAAGAGGGAGGAGGTGCCCTTTTATAAGGGAGGATAGGGGCACCTTTCGAATAACTAAAAGTATTATTTTATTATAAAGCCAAATTCGGTTTTAAATAGATCTAAATTGATTTATTTCGATGCTAAGGTGGGTATGGGTAGAAATAATCTCATCCAATATAATTTAGACAAGTTTAGGTTACTATTTTATCCTTATCATTTAGATTTAACATTAAGTTAAATAATTTTACTTTTACCGTGTCTTCTTGTGTTCTTACACTATAAGGTTAATAAACTTACTATAACAATCCAAACGAACCCTAAGTTGTTTATTATTAATATATATAACCTTATCTAAGTCTTTTGGCCGAACCTTAGATTTTTAGGAATAAAATAACAATTAATAATATAAGATATGTTTTAAAAACTATTTTATGTCAATTTTGACAATATTTAGTAATCGATTTTTGTGAAAATCATAACAGAATGATTAGTTCGAAAAAAGTTAATTAAATCAATAATAACATGTAATATTAACCTATAAATTTATTGGAATTCATAAAAAGTCTCAAATTATATTTATTTGGGTATTTATAACATCAATTATTTCAATATTTCATTAATAAGATAATTACTGCATCATCTTTGTGTCATAAATGAATTAAATTATTTAAAGTCTAAAAATTAAAAATAAAATATAATTCTTTAGGAATGCTTTTTAGATTTCTAATGAATATTTATAGTCGAATTTATCTTATGTATAGCCCTATATTATAAATGATATACTTATTAAACTTTGATTTTAACTATTTTAACCCTTCTTTAAATAAATTAATAATAAATGTCCTAATCTAATCCAAGTGGGCGTAAATGGTTATATTTTATTCATAAGGTTGTTTGTGGTAGAATTACACTTATCAAATAGAATTAGGACATTTTTAGGGTAATAATGATATCATTTATTACCCCTAATTATCCTATTTACTTTTAACCGTGGTAAATAAAAGTAAAAAGTTACTATTCACCAAAAATTATTTTCATCTCATTGAACAACATTTTACTTACTGACACCAACTGTGTCTCTCGGATTTTTGAAATTCCACTCACAGAAGCAGTAAAATTATATTTTATGAAAAATTCGTATTTTTAACTACCACTTAGTGGTTTCACTATTCATCAAAAAATGAAAGTTTCCAGAAAAATACCAAAAATTAGGCCTAAGATATATTTGATATTATGAACTCAAAAATGATGTCTATTTTACCAAATTCAAAACATATCAGTTGCATTATTTATTTAAAAATCAATTCCCGTCGTCAAAACAAATAGCGTGTTCTTAAGAGATAATAACTATCAAAAGATTGACACTTGTTTATGTCTGGTTTAAATGTGAAATTACATCCAATGACCAACATTGTATTAAATTGTAAAAATATATTCTAAATATACTTTAAAACCACTCAAATTAAAAATTTATCACTATTAATTATTTTGATTAAAAATGTTGTTTTTAATTAAAATTTAGTAATTTTCACTATTCATCAGAATATGAAAGTTATCCGAAAAGTACCAAAATTTCACCCTAATCTAATTTCGATATTCCGAATCTAAAAATGAAGTCCATTTTGAAAAATAAAATTTAAAAAATTTCAAAAAGTGGTTATTACTATTCATAACGGCTAGTTTTAATAATATTTTAATAGCATATTGTTGTTTAGTGAAACTCGTTATTGTGTACTACACACGCTATCAAGGAAGGTCGTGATTGCGTGTAATGCAAGTCAAGTAAAGGATGCGTGTTGTGCAAGCTCCTTTTGGTGTAGCATACAACACAAGACATTAATGAAATTAAAAAGAATATTTTTCATAAAATCTCGGGGTGTTACATTCTACCCCCCTTAAAATGAATTTCGCCCTCGAAATTCGTCGGGGTTATAAATGGTTTACTACGTGAAAGTTTCTTTAATAGAAACAAATATCTTAAAAAGGAATAGCAAAACCAATCTTTAAAAACAAAAGTAAGAAACGTAACGGTTACCCAAATAAACTAATCACTGGGTTTCCACATAGGTGAAAATATGGACATGGAAGAGAAATCTAACAATCATGTTCTGATGGAGAGTTGTAGAGAACATGGCTATGGAAAATCCAGCAATCACAAAGCCATAAATTTGTGAAGATCTAATGTACCATCTGATTCATCAGATATAAGAGCACTAGGACAACATTTTTGGTTTTCAAGATCATTTCCGTAAAGTTGATGAAATTGGAATTAGAAGAAATACTTTCATGATTTTGGTATAGTCTCACCGTTGGTTGTTCTTTGGACAATTTCCACTTCATATCTTAAAGAAATCAAGTTAAATTTTTCATTTGTGATGTGTTAGCAGATCATGTGATAGAATGAGGGGTCATTCCATCTGTCTCAAACAAAAGGTTAGAAAAGTTATCAAAAAAATACGTAAGTCCATCTATAGTGAGATTAATCATATATAGTTCCTAAAATGGACTTATACTTCTTATATTATACTTCTTAATATAATAAAACTAGTTTCAACAAAACAGAGACTTCCTGTAGGCCAGTGGTAGGCAATAAAGGCCAGTCGCACATCGGTTGTGGGTTCGATTCCCACGGCCTTGTCCGACGCGATGGGATATCGCCCGTCCTGCAGGTTGTCCTTTTTCTAAAGCTATATTACTATAACATCCCATCAATAATATCGAAAAAAGTTCTATCCTAACTTATGTCTAACATAATCCATTCCAATATTTAGGCTTATCTAATATACTTCGGTCCAAGCTCATAGTATAAAGAAAATGATTACTTGAAATGTCACATAACAATCACGTGAATGCCATCATTTATCCCCCATATATCATAAGATATATCATGTTGGTCAAATTACAAACATGTGAATACCTTAATCATGTATTCACTTGAAGAATGAATACTCATTGAACCTTAGTGAAAACATGAATGCAGTTAAAAGTTAACACTTTCCCAAAACCAAAATCCTCAAAATTCTTTATTCTCAAACCATGATATCACTTAGTCCTTATATCAATCATGAGCTCATGAATACAATCAAACATCTCATTATCTTCTTATCCCTTCATTATGCGCATATCATCTACTTACCAAAAATATCTCAATCACATTCCATGGTTACCGGTACCATAAAATTATTGAAAACCACAATAGACCAAAACAAAAATATTCCAATATTCCATGATACTATATACAACATTATTTTGGAATCCCCTTACAGAAACACTTAATCATTCCACCACATCGTTGTCATATTCAATATCGCTAATAATGATCACATGTGACTTCCCTTTTTCCTTTTCCTTAAGTGGTTGCTCATGTCAATCATCACTAACCATTGGATTAGGGAATTTATAAGCATAATGCCCCATTTCCTTGCACTTGAAGCATTGAAGTGTTGGTGGTGCGTTCTCTGCAGTCTTTTCTTTATTCACATCATTAGAAACTCTTTTTCCATCACTTAGACACTCAGCTGCTCGATGACCTTCTTTTCAACACTTAAAACATTTTCTAGTCCCATTAATACAATCTCCACCATGATTCTTTCCACACATTGAGCATAAAAAAACATTCATCTTCTTTTCACCATTATTCTGAGATTTCTCCTTGAATTCCTTCTTTTGTTTCTTGTCAAAACTATGAGATGCATAAGTAACACAAACTTCCATTTCTACCATGATAGAACAATGCACAATTTCATCATAGCTACTGAAGTATCTTATATCTAATGCCCTTCGAAGATATTGTTTTAAGTCACTGAAGAATCGATCAACATTACTTTCAGGTTGGATGATAAAGCCAGATGCATACATTGCAAGCCATGTAAAATTTTCTTCGTATATACCAACAGATTCATCATCCTTTTGATTTATTTCAAGAAACTCCTTCTCCATCTTTGTTCGAATAATACGAGGGAAGTACTTATTGAAAAATAAGTTCTTGAACTCATCCCATTCCATGGACTCAATTACATCTCTTGGCCTCATATTCTTGATAAGATTCCACCATTGATCAGCATCACCTTCCAAACGATACACTGCTAATATGACTTTATCATGTTCATAACATTGAAGAACTGAAAATATCTTTTCAGTAGTACTGATCCATTGTTCAGTAACTAATGGATCAGTAGACCTGCTGAATGAGGGTGGACACTGCCTCATGAAGGACTCAATAGAATATTGTTCCCTTCTCCGCTCATTTGGAAGTCCAGAATGATTCATAGCTTGTGTATGTATAGCAATACGATTTTTCACTCCATCTCCCATAACATTTGTTTGTTTATGAGGACAATCATTGCATTGTCCATTACATTGATCAACACATTTCTTCGGGTTCCATCCATCGTCTAAAACCCAAAAAGAATAGTGTGAGTGGAAAAAACCATGCTAGGGAAAACAACAAAATAAAGGGGGATTACCTTCAATATTTAACATCATAGGTTTAATTCTAAGATTGTCAGTGAAATTCCAGGACTATAACCTATACTTATACTTAACCTTAAGGACATCCCTAGACATACCTTAGAAATATCTCTAGGAATCTCACTAATGTTCTCGCATCCTAGTTTCCAAAGGTTGACTAAACCTTTCCTCTGATACCAACTGTAGAGACCCAAAGCTTAACGTACATTGACATTAAATTATTCTTACAGAATACTTATTATATAACATAAACACACACACAAGGACCGTAATAGTTTAGTGTCTTTGGAAACTCGTAATATAATCTTCTAAACATGGTGAAAGATCTTCAACATCTCCCATAAAGATCTTAGCTTTTTTTACCTAAACTCTTTCTTTATATCATGGGGAAAATAAAACATAAAAGGGTGCGCTCGAATGCTCAGAAAGGGTAAACAAAAGAAATATCGGCCACATCATATTCATAAGAACATAACATTTTGGAAATCTTAACCTGCAAAAGAGATCATAATATCATAACATGGTATAAATCATAGAAGTGAAATGAAATACCAATAATCATAACTAAAAACATGAAACTTTGTGACATACACACATAATCATAGAGAATCATTTCTTATTATTCAAGACTCATTTCCAAGACTATCTTAGTGGACAATGTCCATTTCTGAACCGAGATAACTACTCGTTTCAGTCCTGTTTCACTGAACCAGTTTAACCTGCCGTTCCAGCCATGTCTGTCTCATGAGATATAAAATCTTTACCCAATTCATTGGAGGGAGATATAGGTCCCACCCATGACATAATGATATCATTCTTATGTGTGCCACAAAATCATAACGCATACATCATTGCATAACCCATGTAATAAAAATGGGATTCTTAAACATCATGACATCAGAAAAAAATTCAGATAAGATAAAGGAATTCATAAAAATAATTCCATCACAACATAATCAAATCAATTTAATAATAGGGGTAGAAACAGAACCCTATATTATCTTAGATGGAAAATAGTTTTGATAAAACACTTGAACTCCATTCTTGAGGAAAATTCCTTTCTACTTCAAAAACACTTTTCTTTTCTTAATATTTCATACAATTCTAAAATAAAAGAAGTTGATTAAAAATAAACATGAAAACTTGTGAAGGAATATTCTTGAAAATAATGTTTTAAAAATCCATTCATGCCGTATAAGTTAAAAAAACATTCTTCTCGTCCTTTTTTCGGAAAAGTCAAAAAGTACCTCGTACGAAAAACGACAAAAGATTCCTTTCATATCTTTTACTAAAAACTCAACAAAGGGTAAAATTGGATTTAAAAAATTTTAGGTGGATGGAAACAATATTACATATTGTGGAAACATGGATGTGGATGATAAAATACACCCCCAGTAAATACCAATGTATAAACAATCTCGGATAAAATGAGATTGTGATATTTTCCCTTACCTTAGGTCTGATTTGCTTCGTAAGTGTCCGAACCTCCTGTATAATGATTTAAATAATGTCATTGACTTATTCCAGAATCATACGCATTTTTATGATATCATATATGGTTCAATTATGATTTTATTTTACCCGTTCTTTTGTAAATTCCCTGATAAAGAGCGTTTTGGGTAAAATCATTTTATTTGTCGTCCGTGTTTTGACTTGTAATTATTCATATGATTACTTAGATGATGATTAATTAATTCTAGAATACAAAACATGATTTATATATAATATATATTCAGAATATACATATATATAATAGATCAGTAAATGGAAAGAAACACACCGTTCATGGAGACGGTAGGCTGTACGTACGCATGAATGCTGTTTTCGTTTCCTTATTGAGTTGAATGGAATTAAGTAGATGACATACATATATATAAGCATAAATAAAGTATCATTATTACATCATATATCTCATGATTACTTATTATATATACATTATAATCATTCATGAATGGTTAACGTGGAGAATGAATCTCATCGCGTCGTGGAGACGGTAGTCCGTATGTACGCACGAGTGATGATATCATTCTCATGATCGTGGAATTGTATTGGAGTGTATGTATACTATTTCAGAATCAATATCACTTTAAAATAATCATATATAGTTATTATGTACACCATTATACCCATCCAAGTAAGGTGGTGGTGGAAAATAGATTACACCACGGCGTGGAGACGGTATTCTGTACGTACGCACGTGCGGTGATTTCGTTTTCCGTAGGATGGATAGATGGTGAAATAGGGTTGTTTCATAATTATAATAACATATCAGTATATGAGTGATACTTATGATATTACTTAATAATGAAACAACCTAAGAAGAAGAAGTGGAAGAAGAAATAAACTTGAATGAATCTGTAACGGACATTACATCTTCTTTGATGCGCCTCTTTGAGATCTCCTTTTAGGGCACTAAAATTGGTCTTTGAGGAAGACCAGAACCTCTAGGATGTTTCTAGGGAAGTGTATAATAGAATTTCTCAGGGTTTGGCTGATCATTAAGGCTCAAAGTGGTGTGAGGAAGGGAGGGAGGTGGTGCCCTTTTATAAGGGAGGAGAGGGGCACCTTTGGAATAACTAAACATATTAGTTTATTATAATGCCAAATTCGGTTTTAAATAGCTCCAAATTTATTTATTTCGAAGATAAGGTGGGGATGGGTCTAAATAATCTCATCCAATAGAATTTAGATAAGTTTAGGTTCCTATTTTGCCCTTATCATTTAGATTTAACATTAAGTTAAATAATTTTACTTTTACCGTGTCTTCTTGTGTTCTTACACTATAAGGTTAATAAACTTACAATAACAAGCCGAACGAACCAAAAGTTGTTTATTATTAATATATATAACCTTATCTAAGTCTTTTTTCCGAACCATAGATTTTTAGGAATAAAATAACAATTAATAATATAATATTTGTTTTAAAAACTATTTTATGTCAATTTTGACACTATTTAGTAATTGATTTTTGTGAAAATCATAACAGAATGATTAGTTCGAAAAATGTTAATTAAATCAATAATAACAATTCATATTACCCTATAAAATTATTGGAATTCATAATAAGTCTCAAATTATATTTATTTGGGTATTTATAACTTCAATTATGTCAATATTTCATTAATAAGATAATTATTGCATCATCTTTGTGTCATAAATAAATAAAATAATTTAAAGTCTAAAAATTACAAATAAAATATAATTGTGTAGGAAATATTTTTAGATTTATAATGAATATTTAAAGTCGAATTTATATTATGTATAACCCTATATTAAAAATGATATACTTATTAAACTTTGATTTTAACTATTTTAACCCTTCTTTAAATAAATTAATAATAAATGTCCTAATCTAATCCAAGTGGGCATGAATGGTTATATTTTATTCCTAAGGTTGTTTTTGGTCGAATTACACTTATCCAAGCGAATTAAGACATGTTTTAGGGTAATAATAATTTTATTTTTTACCCGTAATTACCCTATTTACTTTAAACCGTGGTAAATAAAAGTAAAAAGTTACTATTCATCAAAAATTATTTTCATCTCTTTGAACCACATTTTACTTACTTACATCAACCGTGTCTCTCGGATTTTTGAAATTCCACTCACAGAAGCGGTAAAATTATGTTTTATGAAAAATTCATTTTTTAACTACCACTTAGTCGTTTCACTATTCATCAAAAAATGAAAGTTTCCAGAAAAATACAAAAAATTAGGCCTAAGATATATTTGATATTATGAACTCAAAAATGATGTCTAATTTACCAAATTGAAAACATATTAGTTGCATTACTTAATTTAAAAATTAATTCCCGTCGTCAAAACAAATAGTGTGTTCTTAAGAGATAATAAATATCAAAAGATTGACACTTGTTTATGTTTGGTTTAAATGAGAAATTACATCCAATGACCAAATTTGTATTAAATTGTAAAAATATATTCTAAATATTCTTTAAAACCACTCAAAATAATAATTTATCATTTCTAATTATTTTGATTAAAAAGGTTGTTTTTAATTAAAATTTAGTAATTTTCACTATTCATCAGAAAATGAAAGTTATCCGAAAAGTACCAAAATTTCACCCTAAGCTGATTTCGATATTCCAAATCTAAAAATGAAGTCCATATTGAAAAATAAAATTTACAAAATTTCAAAAAGTGGTTATTACTATTCATAATGGCTAGTTTTAATAATATTTTAATAGCATATTGTTGTTTAGTGAAACTCATTATTGCGTACTACACATGCTATCGAGGAAGGTCGCGATTGCGTGTAATGCAAGGCAAGTCAAGGATGCGTGTTTTGAAAGCTCCTTTTGGTGTAGTGTACAACACAAGACATTAATGAAATTTAAAAAAATATTTGTCATAAAATCTCAGGGTGCTGCATTATTATTGTGTTTATGGTAAAATTATTGCATAGAATAAATCATTTATGTTGAAAACATTTTCATGATTATATTACCAAACCCATATTATAATATTATTATTTAAATATCTTGTGTTTACCCTTGCAAAGAAATTGAGATCACTATTTATTTTATTTTCCTTCCTCTGTATTTGATGGAATGTTGTGAGTGTGATATGTCTATAATTGGACTAATAAAAAGATCCTTATGGGAGACAATGGATATCATTAATATAAAAGATGTTTATGTCTATAGTATCTAATTAAACTATTGAAATATGATAATGGAATGTGTATAATTATGTTATATATTGAATATTCATAAAAAATGATGTAATATTTAAATATTTTATGATCATGTTTTAGTTGTTATTATCATTGAAGGGATTATATATTTCTAGAGGTTAGGATTTGAAAAAAAATTGGGTAAAAACTGGGGATAAATATTTGTATAGTATAATATCATTTATATTTATAAAAATAGATATTATGTGTTATCATATACAATAAATCACTATCTAGATATTGGCATGAGGATGCAATTATTGAATACATTATCCTATGTGTAACAACACCTAAATGGATATAATTTATATTAACTCAATCATTAAAATTGAATGATGGATGGCCCTAAAATAGCACAACTAGAAGAAACTATTATGTTATTTAAATTTGTTAATCCAAATACCCTATATAATCCATTAATAGTGATTTAAATAGATTATTACCAACGATGGATTAATGTAATCCTAATGTTTCATGTGTTGATAAGAATGTTTCATAATTTGGGAAATATCATGAATCATTTTTATAAATATATGATTTTTTACATTGATTATTTTATATTGGGGCTTAAAATAATTTTTTGATATAATTTATTGAACTAGAATCAATCCTACGAAAAATGAATTTGATGTCCAATACACATAATAATTTATTGAGAAACCAAATATATTTGGATCAAGTGTTCACTTTGTTATGATTATTTTAACTCAAATATCTTATGTTTTTAATTTTAAAAAGAACCATGTTGTTCTTCTGAATGTGTCATGGAGGGAGGAATATACCGTTCTGAATTTTATGTGACAATATTGATCCTCCTTATGGCGGTCTTCTAATCCACTCTTTTATGAGAAATAATTCAATGTAGTGGAATATATATATTTTCCATTATTGATCAACTTTTATTAGTTTCCACAATAGTATATCACATGGATTTCTATGATGATAAACGATTGAAACTAATCATATCATGATACAAGAGCTGAAAATTGTCTTTGTGACATGGGATGGGAATCATATTTTATTTCTAAAAAATTTATTTTCAGTAATATTTCTTCATTATAAATGATATGTAATTCCTTAATATCATATATCATGATAATGAATCATTTCATGATTTTTAGGAATATTTCAACTAACATTGTTGACACTACCTGGGAGAACAATATAACTATAAAGGTGTCCCATATATATTTCAAAATCCCAAGATAAAGTTTGAAGAATAAAAATAAATTCTATTTTTTCAAAAGGCCTATGTAATAGACCTTCATAGAAGACATGTGCTGCACACCTCCATGGAAAACATACATGGATATTTAATTTTTGCACCCATGTGTGACAGACCTGCATAAAGGGACTACATGGCAGTCCTCCACGGACAAATTAGATTTCACCATCCCCCTACTTGCTTATACATAGGACCCTTGGGATCCTAATTTAAGGACTAAAAAAGTTAAAATTATTCCTAATGCTCTCATTGCATTCCTATTTCGCCCAGATCCCTCAAATTTTCTTAGGTATCTCCCTAAAAACAAGATAGAAGATAAAACTAGAAAGGATAGGGATGTTCTTAAATTCTATCACAATTTAATGCTTCCATAGTCTTGGTTCCCATATGTGAAGCATTTTTCAGTCATCATAATGTACTATGCGGCATACCTGCATGGTAATGCTATGCAGTGTACCTAAGCGGGGTACCTACGCAACACATTTCTGTGGTGTACCCATTGGGAAGAGATGTGTATAAGGCATAAATATCAATATAAGTACCTACTTTAGGTCCACTCATGGTAGGGCATCTCCTTCATTGGTTACCTTATCTAATAGAGACTAAGTTGAAGCCTCCACCAAATCCTCCAGACTTATCAATCCTTTGGGAAATGCACATCAGGGTGTCCCCTATTGGGGTTTTATATCCACATTCAGAGGTTTCCCCCATTTGTTTTAAAATGGTGCTAGGATTCATGGAGGGTAAATGGGTTTTCATATCTATAGTCACATTGATATTTCTCTTAGAAATAGTGTTGGAATGTTACCAGTTTAGAGGATTAGGGTTTGGGTTTTTTCATACCCTTTTCATCTCTAATACCTAGAACCATAGTTCTCTGGCAGGGAACATATGGTTCACACATTCATTTTCATGGAAGAAAATAAGATGTATCTACCCTACTGAGATCCACTGGGGCATCCATCTGAGTGTAAGCCCATAAACTTTGGTGTAAAAAGATGTAGTCTTTCTCCTCTCTATTTCCTTCACCTTCACTTCTTCCTTACATTGGACCCTCATCCAGTTTACTGTGAATAGAGGGAAATATAGTTGCCTCACCATCTTCCTAGCTAAATTCAACCTCATCCTCCCTCACTACTGTAGGCATGCCCGCTTCAACCAGTAGAGGCGGAAATGTGTGGGTTATGTTGTTGAATCTCTAGTGTCCTTTAGTTTCTCACACAAAAAATGACTCATGTGGGCCTAAATATTTTTCATGATGATAACATTTTCACAATTTCATGAACTTCCAGAACACTGATTCCTATTCATACTGGGATATGTGGAACGCCTGCATGATGTCAAAAGATCAAAAGGGTGCCCTTTCAAAAATGGTTCACCTAATCAAGTCCACTTAAACGGGAAGATTTTATGCATAATCACAAAAAAAAAATGAATGAAATACGATAGATTTTAATCCCACTATAATTGGGATATGTAAGAATTCATCATCAGGGCCTGATCTCATTGTATATCCCCTTCTAGAATCCAACCCTATTTCACTTAATATGGGTATCATCATTAAGAATAAGCCCCAAATTAAAACCCCAAATAGTCAAAGCATCCTTTTCAAATAGTAAGCCCAAACTCAATTCTCGTAATAGACTATAATCTCCTACGAGACTCACCGAACTATGTGGGTTACGATTCCATTCACTATGATACATAGGTAGCCCATTTTATGAGTTTAATCCCAATATCAAAACTAACCTTCGTATCCCTGGAATATAATAAATTCCAAAGTGGACCACTGAGAAGATTAAAAGTCAGTATCATCATAACAATGATTAAAAGAATCTCAATGTGGTTTATGATAGGATACCATTGATGGAGAACCTCTAATGCATATGGATATCTCTATTAATGAAGAGCCTCGAATTCAAACAGATGATTCTAAATATAACACATGTAAATATATAATTGCGAATAACTAGGGAAACATATGTTATAATTGATGGATTAACAAGGATTTGAAAAAATATATTACTTTCATAAAAATATTCTAAAAGTAGACAATAATTTCTCCCAAAATGGTGTGAATAGTCCGACCTCCCATCCTCTTAACCAATGCATGTTATTAAGTATCATAAAGTTGAAACATAATGAATTCCTGCCTTTGTAAAGAAGGTCCCTTTTTGATAAAGAACTGTTAGATGTTTTTGGTTCCATGAATAAATATTTTGTAAATTTCCACAACGTATGACTCTTAATCTAAAACCCATGTTCCATTGAACTGAAATACAAAAATGGTGAACCTGACGTGAATCCTTAACCATGTTAATCATGTTACCTACCTATCAGGCCCCTATCAATTGATAAAGGATGTCCAAACAAAGGAATAAATCATGCACATATCAATATAAAAGGTATTTATTTAATGGAGTTTATTTTTGTTCAGGACATTTTTCTCATAACCCCCTTCACTCCAAAATGGATTTCGTCAAGACGACATCTATGAATTTCCGGAACGCTGCTCAAGTTGGATCCTCATCCACAGAAAGGAATTCATCACCCACTGAGCATCATCAATGCTGGGATTCCAATGTTCTAGTAAAGGAGTACCATAAGAAAGGTAACTTCCAGACCTCAAAGGCTATCCGAAAAGCTCTACAAGTTAATATCAACCCTCGATCACTTGGTTAGTGATGACCCATGGAAAAAAATCCCATGGTGCCAACCACCTTCTTCTACAGTTTCAGGTCCTTATCCTAAGAATGCAACAACCAGTCTCTCCTATAAAATTGGGAGGTACATAAAGAGGTCATTGAGAGCCTCTATTCAAAGATACATGGGTCTTTCCAGAGGTCTCCCACAATGAATTGTAGCCAGCAGAATCGCATGACAACAAACCCCCAACATGATGGGGGTGTTTCCACAAAACGTTCATCCTAGGTTCCTCTGACCCGGGCGTACAAGAAAAACATCTGGGGACAACTCTTTCTCAATAGGGAGTAGCTTCGTAAATTTTTCCCATATGGAGATGTCCATCAACCTTTCTTGATGGAAAATAATGAGCAGTCAAACACACATGTCCATCCTAATTACACTCCCCAGCAGAGTCATCTGGCAGCGACCTACACATCCCACCAGGAAAATATGGTGGAATACCGTGAATATGAACATACACCATTATACAAATTATCATTCAGAAAACAAGCTCGTTTGATAGAATTTATGGATGCCAAACAATAAAATGTGGTGGCAACTGGTAAACAGGAACATACACATGCTTACACTCAGAAATTCTGCCAGCAATCTCATATATGATTATTGAAAGATGTTCGTCAACCATGGTTAATAGAAAATATCTAGAAGGAATATACTCTTACTAAAATTTATCAAGCATTCCAACAGTCTCATTTGGCAGCACCCAGAGAAGTCCGACGGAGAGCTCCGATGAAAAATCTAGGGAAAACTCAACTCTCTGCCCCCATACATGAATACTGTCAGTATCCAATAATTGGAAAAGGAGGACAAGAAAAGGAACATACATCTAATATGGATACATAATGGACTTATATTCCGATTCTGGCCACTAAATTCACAAAACACATCTTAGAAATGGTGAAAGGGAAGACTCCAATTCCTACCCATATTTTGGAATCATTTCAGAATATCATAACAAAAACTTCATAAATACTGCAGTAACATACACATAAATATATCCCAACACCAAGGATGGATCCTCAGCATAAAATCCAAGAGCAGATACGTAACTCTATTACAATCCATATAGGTTATGGGGAAAACTCTCCAATCTCATACCAAAAACATTATCGGGGACACACTCCCTTTTTAATTTGAGGTAATCAGCCCATTGCAATGAACACACCAAGGAAGCAAATAAACCTACGCGTGATAACTAATTCTCTCATTAAGAGGCCCCTACTAAGTGTGAAAGATCATCCTTGAAGAAGTATCACCAAACACAGTTGGAAAATCAAGATCCAAGCTGTGATATGGATCCTCTTATTTATGGTGTTCATGAAGCCCTCAGAAATATATCTATTTCAACTAAATAACGTACCGACTCATTAACAAATTATGGATACAGTAGTAGTAATTTTTATGTTCCCCATCAGAAACTTCATCATGAAGGCTTGCTTCATGATAATTCAGTAAATCTAGAGAGCCTATATCTGGTTGAGAGCCATGAAAAGCCTCCATGTGTCCAAAAAGAAAAGGAGAAAGAGGATTTTTTTCATTGATGTAATCCATTGTGGTGGTCCTCCTAATGATGGAATTAATTGCGAAATTTTTCTCCACAATAGTATTTAACATTGTCAATATAATTTTATAATTGAAAATGTAGTAATTATAAATCCCCCTATCTTTAGGCACAAACTAACTCATGTTCATTCATGTATTTACCTTATTAGTAAAGGGTTAAATACTTTCTCAATTCGAAGATATCTTAATGAAACAGGCATTATCCAAACCTCACTTAGGACATTTTTCTTCTAGTACAGTATTAGGAAAAGAGAGGGATTCCATTGATTTTAATAAAGAAATCAAGAAGATCCCACATTTGTCAGGCCAAGAGGAGAAACCTCTTTTTTAAGATGACGATGATATGATAAACCTGAGAAAAAACTAGCTAAAGGAGAAGCAGTAGTCATGATCTGGACAATAGTAAATTCTCAATACATTATTCCAAAGTTGATGGAAAATTATTTCATTCATGATGTCCACCTCAACATATGGAAGACTGTTCATCATTTTAAAAACAATATATTACCATATGATTAATATACAAATCATGTAATGGTAATATAAGGGTTGTAACAACAAATTGTCTTGGAATCTGTCTTAGTTTCTAGATACCAAAGGTTTAAAATAAGTAGAGAACTCTTTAGTGTTCATGCCTCAATGCTCTAAAAAGCCAAAACTAGTTAATTTTTGATACCCCATCTAGTGATCGTATCAGGGGATGGGGTGCACATAGATCATTACATGTCACTGCACTCTAGAACTGGAAAATCCCTCCAAAAGTGGTCTCATGTAATGTCATTTCCCATGGAAGTCTACAATCAATTGATTTTTTATGTAATAATCTATATGCTTCTGAACATGACCCAAATAGATCTCATCAAAGATAGACTCAAATAAAGTAAGCTATTGAGATACATTGGCACCATGAATCTGGGAATCTTTAGTTGGCCTCCCACTTATAGTATGTCAACTCTCAGTTGGCACAAATGGTTGAAATAGAAAAATGATCTTCTGAATTAAGTGATTTGAGTGGTTGTTAGACAACGCACCCAACTAATGTTTGAACCATAATTCCAAAAATCTGTAAAAACAGCTGGAAGAATCTCAGCTATAACAATTCAAGAGCCTCCCCAACCTGCATGGTTGGGATATGGTTTATTTCAACCTTTTAATTAAATAATGTTTGAATGTTTGATGAAGAAGAATATGAATAGCCCCATATTATAGTGATTGAGGCATTTTCACATCTACAATCCCCTCCTTAATGGAAGTATGTTTTTTCCAGGTTAGGAAGAAGAAACAAAGAGAGTGCACAACTGAACTATCCAACGATAAACTTCATGTAATTATCCATCAAACAGATCTTGAGAATCAATCATATAGGAAAAAAGAGTCGCATGGAATATCCAGAAGGATATGATCTTACACAGATATGAACATAATTCCATTAATGGAAAATGTGTCAGTAAATGTCATTAACACCATTACATAAGATCCTCTAGAAAATTAGTTTAACTCTGTGTAATTAGAAGATGAATTTCGTTTTCATAATATTGTACTCAATGAATAAATTGAAAGAGGTGTGCCTACTAAAAAACATAGTCTTTCCAAGAATACTTTTATTCCCTCATATTATAAACATCCACCTCTTCGAAGGGTATCTAACAGTGGGAGATTTAAAGGTAAGATCATTTCTAATTTTTACACTAGATAAGGTCAATCTATTTCACTTGAAAATTTATTTTCACTACACAAAGATGATATTAATGAGTTGAAAAGACTCAATACAAATTTTATTCAATGAAATATTTCTGGTAGACATATTCCTCAGGCAGATGCTTAACTTACACATCATGTAGGAGCTCCCCAGCCAAGAGGATTTTTGGTAAATAAAGATGTATATAAAGAATTCCCTCCCTTGGGTACATAGTCGGGGCAAGATAAAACACATCCATATAGAAATGTCCTTGTTGGTTATCCAAGACAAATACTTACAACACCACCAACAACGGTTTTTTGGATCATTGCATGAGTTAAAGCACCATGTACTGTACCTATACAGGTCCCATCTCGTCTAAATATTCCTTAAATTCTTAATAATACAATTTAGCCATTAACAACTCAATTGGATGCTATGGACGAATAGTGTGTGCCAGTTCATCCAGAAAAGTGAGATTACCCAAAATTGGTGGATCTGATCCCTCCCCCAATTTTTTTTGAATACAACATTCCAAATATTTAATGTTTCAGGAGATCTAAAAGAACACATAACACATTTTATTTTCCATTGAGTTCCCATGATAGGGACTCCTCAATAATAACAAGCAGTAAAGCTTCGATGTTTGGTGTAGTCATTATAGGGACCAGGTATTTATGGCATACAAGTTTTTAATCCTGATCAGTTACTGTATGAGAATATTTCTATTAGAAATTCATACTTCAATTCAGCTAAATGCTTCCAAAAAAATACTTTTTGATCTTACATATTACAAGAAAAGGGAAAATAGTGGAGTTTCATATTTAATTGCTCAATGAAAAGGATTTAAATATTCCTGAAACCTTGTACTCCCTCATGATGAGTTGCTGCCAATTTTTGTAGGAAATTTAAGTGATGAGTTATGCACACCACTGATCCCTGTGAAATACATAGGAGGGTTTTGAGACCATTCTTCAGTTTCCTAGAAGGTGTAGGATTTCATTATGGAATCTAAAGATAAAAAATCATGCAATTCAACCAACAATGGAAAGAATAATAGGAAATGTAAAGGATGATACCGACACACTCAATTTAGCACATATACTTGATTCCACTTCAAAACTTTCATTATATCAATGGGCTATGCCTCCCAATCATCATCAACAACAACCACCTCGTCAAGATGATCAAAGAGATTATAGGAGGAAACAATTTGAGGAGTTAATGAACAATATTTCTATTACCATGGATGAATAGGTTCCCGATTACTTCATGTTAACTCTGTAAAAAAAATTGGTTCAATTTCCAAGGGAGAAAAAATTATTCAAAAAAGGAGATGAAGAGCATCTGAATTATTTTCCCTTTCAACAAATGTTGGGGAATCCAATTCAAGTGTGTTTTGTTTTTAAGGGACTCCTACAAAAAAGGTATAATTTGGACAATCGAATTTGAAATGTTAATCATCCTAATTAGCATGTGTTACTGGTACTTATCCAGAGAAAGAATGTGAATAATCTATAGTCCAATGTAGAAATGTGCAGAAATATAATGATTGGACGATTAAATAATGATCAACTAAACTCATTAAATTCTTTAATCATATTTGAGTCAATTGATTGTGTCTTATGCTACTCCTTAAACATGAAAATCACCATCAACAACAAATCAGTCCTCTAATGGTCAATACTCAATGAAGAGACATGATCATAATGAAAATTAGAATCTAGAAGAAGGTGAAAATGTTTCAAAGAAAAGGTTATCATTGACTCTGAAAAATTTCATTCCATCTATTTAAAAAGAACATGAACTTCCCCACCAAATGACACAATCATATATGACTTTTTGAGAAGAGTCTTTATGAGATAAACTATTGATATTTGGTTTCTTCAACATTATTCACTTAATAGATCCCTATATTTATGGTGATTCTCGTTATGATGAGCCTGACTTCGGTATACTTAACTGGGGTACTAGATGAATAATCAATGGTCGAGGATAGAGGTAATGATGTGGGTACTCTAGAAGACACTATTTTAAATGTACCCTTTCTTGAACTATATGTGTTGCTAAAAAACATGGTGGGACCTTGGGTTGGCTCAACAAAAACAAAGAGATTCATCCACGGATGTAATGATCGGCCCTGGCATGATTATTTCGGAAGGCTAATTATAGGTTACACCATCAATATCTCAGCATATAGATAGACCTAGAATGTCTAATATAATAAAGAAAAGGGAATTTACAATTTCTTCTCCAAAACATGGTATATCTACATCAATATAATCAACTTCCAAGGCACCTTCAAAACTGCATCTCCATGCCGGTAAACACCGACCTCTAGACCAATATTATGATGTTTTGAAATAGTTGGCACATGTACCTACCATGTTATTTATTTTAGATGCCTTGAATCTATCAAAATATCTTCATGAAGAACATATTGAGGCTTTTTCAAGTCCTCAAGAGTTTGAAACCGATATTATTTTTGTGGAGGATTACTATATGGAGAATGATCCAGAAGAAAGTCATGATGTTATATTTTACAGACGAGGATGAAGATGATGATGTACATGGAAATTTAAGGAATGTGTATCAATCTCAAATGGTCAATGACATAGACATCCAACGAGCATACATTGACAAAGGATTAGGTCTCAAACTCATTCATATTCATACACTTCATCGATTGGGCTACATTAAATATGACTTAGCTCCTTCTACTATAATTTTTCAAGGTTATGATTAGAATTATAAATTTTCGCTATGAAAAATTACACTCAGTACTAAATTGGGAGATCATGTGTCTCATTCTGATTTTTATGGTTTTCCGTTAGGACACAACCTTTAATATACTGCTTGGTAGACAATGGCTACATCAACATACTGCCATACATTTATCATACCACCAATGTCTCAAGTACTGCTTCAAGGGTCAAATCGGGACATTGTATGGTGACAAGGCTCTGTTCAAAACGTGTGGATCCTAGTATATTGAGGAATATTTTTGTCACATATAGAGAATGATATCTGTGATAAAGGAGGTAACCAGAATCAATGATCCAAATGTTCTAGAAAAGATCTCAGCCAACCCATTCAAACATTTTAGTATAGATTACGTGTTTCCTATCAATTAAATTGAGATTATAAACCCAAATCTTAGCACTCGTCTGGTGACGTCCATAATTTTGGTGGTGGAAATAAAGACTGGCAACATAAAAGAAAATTTTAATTTACCAAGTAGTGATGGAAGCTTAATTGAAGATGTCTTTATTTCAGCTACCAAAATTCAGCAAGCCTCTACTAAACTAATAAGAATAGATGGTGTTATAGTAATACTAGAGGAAGACATAGACGTTGATTCCCAACCCATCATCTCCAATTTATTACTCATAGAATACCCTTCATCATCAGTAAGGTCAGAGATGGTGGGCTCTTCATCATGATGTAAAAATACTAACTTCTCCTCTAAAATTGAATGATTTTCATCATCATCTACTATGAAAGTAGAAACTGAAGAAGTGACATTTATGGAATAATAAGAGGAAGATCTCATGGATGCTCCTCCATAATTTGAATAAGGAATCTCTACCACTGTCAATGAGATCATAGAAATGAATTTGTGTACATAATAAGACCAATGCCCCACTCTATTTATTGTGTCCATGACTTCTGAAGAAAAGGAAATGTATACTTAATTTATAAAGAGAAATTGAGATATATTTTCATGGAACTATACCGAAATGACATGTCTTAATCCCAATGTTTCCAAACATCATTTGTGTTTTCTAGAAGAACATCGAGGATTCAAGAAGGTGGGATGAAGAACACACACGACCCATGCCTCTAAAATTTAAGCTAATTTTGACAAGATTATAATGGTCAAATATGCTAGGGAGGTTAAATAACCTAAATGGCTGGCCAACATTGTTCCATTGAAAAGTAAGTGTTGGAAAATTGGAGTTTTCATTGATTTCAAAGATCTTAACTGGAATTATTCCAAATATGACTTTCTAGTTCAGATCACAACAATTTTAATAGATGCAACAACTAGCTATGAATCTATTTCTGTCATGGATGTCTACTCTGGTTACAATAAAATTTGTATTCCCCCATAGGATGAAGAGTCTACATCCTTTAGATCCCCCCCAAGGTGTGTTCTACTAATGGGGTAACACACATTGGCTTAAATAATGTAGGTAAAATTTATCATCATGCCATCCACCATATCATCAAACCATTCTTAATAATATTTGTTGAATTTCATGTGGATGATCTGGAAGCTAAATCATGAAACTGTTCTGATCGCCTATCTTATTTGGATACAATATTCAATAATCTTCAAAAACATACATTGAAGATGAACCCCTTGAATAGTGTTTTCGGGGAACCATTGGGAAAATTCCACGAAATTGTTGTACAACCTCAAGGAATCGATGATGATCCCGATAAAAAATAAACAATCATTTGAATGTAACCTCCTCAATATTTTAAATAATTAAGAGGACTCTAAGGAAATTTGGCCTATATTCGGCACTTCGTCACAAATTTGGATGGTAATAGTTTTCCCTTCACTAGATTAAGGAAGAAGGGATTCACCTATCAATAGACTGAATACTACCAAGAGGAATTTGATAACCTAAAGAAATATCTCTTTATCACACAAGTATTAATTCTACCTATTGAAGGAATACCACTTATTATTTATGTTACACCTTTAGAGTGATCATTTCATACCTTCCAAGACCAAATTGATGATGCTAGGATTGAAAATATCCCTTACTATCTCAGTCGAACTATTATTGACACCAAAATTCAATATTCTTGTATCGGGAAGTCTTTCATTTCATTAATCATTGCAGTTTAGAAATTTTGGCACTTCCTACAACATCATGAGGTACAATTGGTGTCTTAAAACAACACAATCAAATATATCATCAATCATACTTTACATGCAGGGAATTTGGCATGATGTGAAATTATTTTTCATCAGTTTGATAACCATTTTGAAGCTTAGAAGGCAATAAAAAGACATGCATTGGAATATTTCCTTTCTAAACATCCACCTTGGAAGATACATCATTGAATGTCGTACTTCGTGATGAATAGGTCTTCTCTATTCTAGATAATTCCAAGACATGGGAAAGGTAATTTGATGGTTCCTCCAGAAACCAAACATGGAAAAGAAAAGAAAACCCCAAACTCAACAATGTTGGGTAAGGAATTGTATTTATCTCCCCAGAAAAGGTAGTGTTTCCTTATTCCCTTCAATTGTCAAAAGGCGGTACCAAAAATGAAGAAGAGTATCAAAAACTCATATTAGGCATAAAATTGGCACATCAGGTAAATGGGGACCCCTAGAAAGTGAAAGGTGATACAGATTTGGAAATCAAACAAATCAATGGGGATTATTCTATCACAAAAGAAGATCTAATACCATTGTGTGAATACATGGGAGGGTTAATGGATGAATTTATCTCGAAGTCGACATTTTCATATGTAACACGATCACAAAATATCCAATAAGATTCACTAGATAATGCAGCCACATCCTTGATTGATCCAAATTGGGATGAGATAGTCATTAGTATTTCCCATCTTCGTGTGGTCACACATTTTGTGAAAAATAGAATAGAAATAATTAATTAAATTAGCCATATTTTGAGCCATATGGTTATACCACGGGTTGTATGACACCCATGCTAAAATAAAATCAAAATTTAGTACTTTCACTAGATAGTGCTAAAAAAGAACAGATCCGATAACGTATGGCCAATTTTATTCTTTATAATAGTACATGTCACAAGAAAATCCTCTTAAAATGATTCTTTGAATGAATCATCTTCATGTGTATTGATGGTGATGAAACTATAATTTTTATGAAATAAGTACATTCATGAGCTTGTTGTGCACACTAGTCTGGGCATTGGATTTCTGATAAAATTTGAAGGATTGGATACTTGACACCTCAAATGATGCTGGATTGCACTAATTTCATGTAGAAATGTCATCCCCGTGAAGTGAATCCAAACTTCATTCATAACACCCCGTAGTTTCTACATATAGATAAATACAATTGGCTATTGTCAACATGAGGAATGGATGTTTTAGGACTATATTTTCACGCTACGGCTAAGAAATTCATGTATAATCTTATTTCTACTAACTTCATCTCCAAATAGAATGAGGAAATACCTCTCAAATAATTGGATCCAAAGTCATTGTTAGTTTTTTTAGAACAAGAATCATCACTAGATTTGGTTTCCCCCATTCTATATGAACAAAAAATGGCACCGATTTCTTTTCTGTTGATGTAAAGAAGTTATATCAGGAGAATAATATCAAGCCCGAACATCCATATCTCTATCATGTAGCGGCTAGTGGACAGATAGAGGCTTTCAATAAGAACCTATCAGATATACTCCATATGATGGTGGTAAAAGATAAGAAAGCATGTCCTGATAAATATTTTCATGCATTATGGGAATATCGGACTACTACCTATACTACCACTTAGAAAACCCATTATTCCTTGGTGTACGAAATAAAATCATTTTTTCCATCGAAAATTCAATTTACTTTACATAGATTTTGAATATGTGATTATTTATCTATAGATGAAAATTATCAGAAAATATTTGATGAGTGGGAATGATTAGATGAAAAAATATTTCATACATTCCATCATTTTGACGTTTAAGAAAATAGAATATTGTGAGCCTTTGACAAGAATGTACCCCTCTGTTAATTTCATCAAGGTGAATTAGTATTTTTCCCCATGACTCTAATGATTCAAGGAAAGAAACTTCCAAAGCATGATCCAAATTTCGAAGGAGTTTATTATATACCTAAGACTTACTCAAATGGAGATTATTCCATAATATCAATGGATGGAGAGTATATTAAAACTCCAACCAATGTGAAATTCATGAAGAAATTCACTGTGGAACTGTAGACAACATCTTCACTGCATGAATCTAAACTGCACAACACAAAGTCCTAGTTTCAAGATAGTAAACAATATAACAACAATAAGAATCCTTGCAGCATGATGATAAATTTTGTCGCATCTTTTACATCATTAAACGATAGTAAATTGTATGATTTATGTATTCTCTATTTTACATTAAGAGCATCCATATTCATGCATCATTGACATCATTGATATTCATTAGTGGCACATGATTTCCATTCCTCTCTATGTTTGAGTAAAATCTACGTAGGGGCCTCACGTCAAGAACATCATGTGGCTTGATTTTTATTCATATGAGATACATAGATAAGCCTAGATCTCAAATCATGGGCCCAGCTACATGAAACCAAAATTCTCATTTCCATTTTTGTCCTCCTGTATAAGAACCTGATCTATACAAAGTGCACTTTTAAGATACATGACTTGATTTTCATACCATCTTATGTCATAAATTAAAATCATTCCTCTATATTGGGTCTTAAATCCCCAGACTCCCACATAAATCACAATTGGTGTGAGAAATTATTTTTCGTGAACTACTTTCATCTTGATTGTCATCCATGTGAGATTCGTAGAGATGCCTTGATCACAAATCTTGGGCTCATTCATGATTTAAACCCCCCTTTATTCACTATGAATGAGTAAAACCTACCTATGGAAGGTTTAATGAACTACCTATGGATTAATTCGCATCTATATGAGATACATAGTGACACCTTGGTTTAATTCCTTAGTCCAACCACAATATTCCCTTTTTCGTTAGAATCCCTCCATGTCATCACTGCATGACTCTAAACATCACTGCATAATATTGATTCAAAGGAAACAAAGAATGTCTCTATTATATATCTAAGTAAAATTTATGTAATGGTCTTTAAAATGGACAATACTGATTCAAATATTTCTTATATTTATTGAGAATCACCCCTTCCATATTACACAATATTAATTTTTAATATTTTCAGATCATCATAATCATTCTTATAGTTTTTGGAGGAAGATTTTGCGATATCTAAGATCTTGTTTTCCTGAAAATGCAGTATGTGCCCCGAGGAGGCCTTTCATAGATGTTTCCTACATAAAAGGCATGTCATAAATTTTTTTACTATTCAGCTATGTTGTAGATTCCCCAATTGGCCCTGCATCACACAACCCCCATAATAGGTTTGTAAAATAATGGTAATTTTGTTCTTGGTTAATGTGTACTTTTTGCCTTCCCGAATTGATCAAAATATAAAAAATGATTATTTAAAAGAATTCATTCATGTATATTTGTCTCATTACCTTATTCACAATCTAAAAGACTTCAATACCAAGTTTTACACATTTTTTCCTCCATGTGTCTGATGAAATATGAAATAACAATGGATCACATGACCATATATCATATACCTTTTCTGTTTCTGTTCCTAGTCATATGACCTAAAAACTACGTAGACTAAACGTCCTATGTTTGGGTCAGACCTTCAAAGAAATCATATTCCTACTATTCATTGGAAATCATGATTGGAAATACCCTCTCAATGTTAAGGTACATTTTTTTTTATAAAACAAACTCTGTGCTTTGGAAAATTTGAATCTTCAAAATCATTCTTCTGATTTTTGCAATAAAAGTTCAAACTTTTGAGGGTGATTTTTTCTCACTATGTAGTACGTGCCCCAGAACCCTTGTGTAAAATTTTCCTACCTAACAGGCTTTATGGTCAACAGATTAAACTATTGGGATATGCAGCATATGCCTTAATTGGCCATGCATAATATAGCCTCCCTAAAGAGTTTTTCAAATAATGGTATCTTTGTTCTTGGAAAATACGCCATCTAATGCCTTTAGCCCTTTTTTCCGTATATCATTCTACAAATAATAAAATCCCAAAATTACAGTTTACAATTCATCCCTTCCATACCTGAATATGGTTGTATGTTTCCAAAACAAATATCAACAAATTGGGAGAGTCTCATACCTCTGTTCAAAGCTAATGACCTTAAGTTAAATCCACAAATTTTCATCACAGCATGAATTAAAAATGAACAGTACATTGTCCCCACTACATGACTTAAAACTACATAGTATGATATCAGAAATTCCTTTTTTTGGAAAAATTTAAACTATTCCTCAAACTTCATATTTGTGTATTTGTGGTATTCTTGATCAGGACATATGTCAGCATAAATAATGATTTATTCATAATACCACTTTCTTTTGAAAAACCACCCTCTTTGGCCTTGAGTAACCCAAATCATTTTTTTCATTGTCTATAAACAATAAAATGTAAAATTATTATGATCTCTTTGGATTGAAAATACAGTACATGCCCCCCAGAGGCCTTTTATAAAAATTTCCTACATAATAGGCCTATTAGTCAAATGAATTCACTATTTGGATATGCAACATATGCATCAGTTGTCCTCGCATAACACAACCCCAATAATGGGTTTGTCGTGTAACAGTTACCCCATTTTTTAAATAGACTTACTTTATGTTTATATATGTTTAAATTTTTTGACCTTAAAAATGATGACTTAAGATTACCCTTGGTAATAATTAATGAATATTAGAGATATTCTTAGTCATTGAGTCTTGATTGGGATCTAATTTCAAAATTTATGGTCAATGCTATTCGACCATAAACACTAGCCGATTATAGTCCAACATGCAAGACTCTAAAGTGCCAACAACAAGAGACATAATTCTCATCAGATAGGAAACCTGCAAAGGGAACACTAGATTAAAGTTGAGTCCCATATCACCAAACATATATTTTTGTATAGTTTATATAATATTGAATAATATAAATTCAAATTAATCCATGTTTGTGGGGTTTGTCTATAGCACCCTACTAAAACAATCAAAATATGATCATTAGGCACATCAACTTAATAAGAAACTTTCGAGCAACCCCATTATTGTCATTGTAATCATTATTATCTTTCATGAAGGTTTCATGTAAAAAAAATCAACATCATTACATTTGATATTGCAATCATGGGATGAAAAAATGATGACTTATATGATTAAAGAAAAATTCCATTCATTCAATTGAAATATTTGGGACATCCACAAAACGGAGTCTCACTATCATGTATTAAAATAAGCACACAATGTGACTCTTCATTTGTTGAAAAACTTCATGATCCCTATCAACCTCCAATTAATGTTGAGAAAGTTGTGCAACTCCAGTGGCCACAGCTTGACAAAGTTCTTCATTAGCAGTTGAAATGGAATTTATCCCTTCCAACTGGGTTTTTACATGTGTTTGTTCCAATTTCCCGAGTTTTTCAAGAACAAAATCTAGTTTCAATTGATGATATATCTACTCCTTTGTGGATTAATTAATTTTTTGGCTTATTTTTATTGACTTCTTATTATGATCAGCCTCTACCTCAACTATTGTTGCTTGGATGTTGACAATATTAATAAGCTTTTAAGATATTAAAAGTCATATTGCAGCTTATGTTACTATTCCCATATGTGAATGATCTACTTGATTACATCATAGATAGGTTGATAATTAAATTCAATGAATCCTAATATGTAGAATAGTGCGAAAATTTTTATGAAATGGAAAAACAACTCATCCAAAGGTTTCTCATCAATTATGCTCCATTTATGTCACCATGTATTCTTATGCGCCCTTCTAAGAGAATAATTCATATCTAAGTCTAAATCTGAGTCACTACTATGGGATAAAATGACCTCAAGAAACTAATCACATAAATAGTTTCCATATTCATCTTCTCTTGGAACAATAAATGCTAAACCTTGTGTTATTTCCTAAGACAACACATACAATTCACCATATGATCTAAGTATTGTAGATGATAAACTAAATTGATTAATTAAAATCATTTTATGTTTCAGAAAAAACAACAGAAAAAGATTATGATCTATACTACAGGTAAGGATCACTCATTAATAAGTTGGCACTTGATTGGATTCATCCCCAATATTCTCATCTTCATAAATCTGAGTTGATATTTCTTTAGAAAGGAAATTCTCTTGAGTTTTCCCAATGGACATAATTGAAGGCTCTAAAACATATCTCAATGGGGGTTCATTAGTAGTTATTTCTATAACATCAGTAGAAGAAGGATTGAATGGAATTCCCCATTAATGAAGATCTTTTGCATCATTTTCATGTAGAAAAAGGCTGCTTATGGTGAACATTGATGTGATGTATAAAGTAAAATAAAAACAATTATGTATGGAATGTGAAATAATGAGAACGTAAATCCTTCAAATAATTAATGGAAATCCCCAAAATCCTTAAAGGAACATGGAATATCCATATTTGAATTTTGGGGATCCATAATTTTTGTGTATGTGGCTTGGACTGCTATATCATATCATCATTTAAGTAATCCAAAAAATATTGGTTCATGTCACAACTAGCTCTGCTAACATTAGGTTATGTTGCTTCATCAATTGGTACAACATCATTAGTTTATTTTTAGGTTTGTGATAACATCCGTATTTACTTTAGACTTCCCTAGGTCTTTATTAATTCCTCCCAAAGGAATAATAATATCAGAATTTATTGTTGTAGGATCCATAGGCAAAGCAAACTGATCTGAGATATGATGAAAAGAAGAATCTAGGAAAAAAATTAATATTCAAGAAAATGTATTTGTTATAATTTGGGATTTTTTCCACATTAATAGAACTAGGAGTAGTTATTAATAAATATTTTTATCTTTTATCTTTTATGGTAGTAGATCCATCAATATGAACCGGAGTTTCTCCTGGTGTTTCCTTCTCTAGTCTTGAAGAATCAACTCTTAATCCCTTGAGAGAGGAGAGAGAAGTAGATCCTATAAGTGGATAAATATGATTAACATAGTGTATCAAGAAAGTTATAATGACCTAAGGACATTATAAATACTTAATAAATTGGCGAATAGTTTGGACTAATGTCATTTATCTCTTGCATTTCTTTTCATAAGATTGAGGGGAAATGGAAACAATCCTCTTTGAATGAGAAACCTGAGGCAATGGAAGAGAATTATTTTTCACCATTACCCCAATCATGATTATCACTCCTACAGAACGTTCTGGAGTCTTAGGCAGATAATTTGGTGCATCGATGGAAGAATCTATAGGCATATACCTTAGTGACATTAGAAAATGTTCGAAGGTTACTTCAAAAAATTTAAGCTGAAAAAATAATTTCATCAAGATTATTGATGGTGAATGGTAATGGATAATTGTATCAAAAGAAAAGGAAAATATGTTCTTAGTATAAACATAAATATCTCATTCCTCTTAAGGGACTACAATTTCCCCTTCGTGTATTATTAAGTCCATCACATGGGATTCTCATATAGAGGCGAGGACTTTCCCATTAATTTCATATATGAAAGACTCTAGCTCCATAATATACTACTATACATCAACCAGGTTATTATCCAGATTTAAATCAGAAGGAGCATAGTTTTCAACCACATCTGGTATTCAAATTCCATGTCAGTGGAATGCCCTTGAATCCCTATGTTCATAGGTGAAGCCCGCCAAAAAGTGAATGATTGAAGGTCACACATAATTTAATCTCAGTATGGTTGGTTGTTGGGAGAATTCAACACCTTCTAACTGGTACGTATCATTAAGCCTCCCTTCATCTTCAGAAAGGTCAACAGATAGAATGGGTATTTCATTCAGGTAGTGGCGGCTAGATCGCCTTGGCTCTGAAGGTATTGCTTTTCTATACCTATTATTCTAGGTATACAATCTAATATGATTTTTTAAGGCTATGAAACATATGAATCATATGCATCATATATGGAATTGTATTTTTTACAACAATTTCTATGCAAAAAAATCATTGTATAGGCCACCTGATATTTTTAATTTTTTCAAATACCCTCAAGTGAATAAAGAATCCCATTAATTGGTATATCCATCTTCAAATCTGACCGATGCATCTGATAGAGTTAACATAATAGAGATTTTGGATGTCTCTAATGACATTAGAATCCACAATAGTGTCACTACCATTTGGTGTTTCTCATATCTAAAATAAGTGCGTGGAAATGTTCTTCATTGTTGAAGACATCTAAAATGAAGATAAAATCTATAGGGGTTATAAACCACATAGATAATTTCATCATCAATCCATGTTGATAATAAAATATCACTGAATTTCATCATATAAGACCACAACTCATAATTTTTTTAATTACCATCATCAATAAATGTTCCAGTTGGGGGGTTAAAAAAAGGAATGAAGATGAATTGTCTTGATTCATTCAATTCCATTAGGACAATATAAAGTCTTAAATTCTAGGACTGAATATCAGAAAAAGTCTATACAAATTGGGGTGAATGGACTGTTTGGGAATCCAATTGAATTCAACACTGAGTATGAAGAAACTCATGCCAAAATCCACCCCACAACTCATTGAATGGACCTAAAATTCTAAATGGATCCTTACCATTATATAAATGAATTATGGAATATTAAATTCTTGCTAATACTGAATTTTTTAAACAATATACTTTCCTTCTTCCAATTTTGTGGCGATGAAAAATGTCCCTAGCTTTACACTGACTCCTGACTCACAGACTTGAAGTAAGTAAATTCATAGCATCATGGAAATAAAGGATGCTAATCATATCATTTCATCAATATCAAATTTTGAACTTTATATGCCTATTTCTTATAGTCATCTCTCTACAATATAGGCAAATATGTGCCTGAACAGCCCAGATTATCTACAGAAGAAAAAACAGTAGGACGTCCACTTGTGAGAACATTATCTATTATTGGTTCTAAAAAGGCTTCCATCCACACTCTGGAATGAATATATTTCTTGTCATTGGGTAATTTTATTTCAATTTTGAAAATTTCATGAGCCTTCAGTGGTGTTCTAGTAACATCACCCTATGTTGTAACTGGTAGAATAATCTCTACGTACAATACTTAGAGAATGGGAATACCATCAATTTGAAGATATCAGATAAAATAATGTCAACATAATTGTGCATAAAATGGAATGAATTCAATTGCAGACTCCATCATCTCAAAAATTCATTAATGAATCATTTTATAAACATTTGTCTATCACATCCAAACAGATTCATAAATGTAAACACAAGATAAATCCTTCCAGAATTTTTCACAAGTCTGTAGCACCCAATACACCCACATAAATTCAGGTTTAACACCTCCCCTAGATGGAAGATCCCAGTATACATTCTAACAATTAGACTGATCTATATGTGAAGTTTTAAAGGTTTTATCATATCAATGAGGCCCTTTATCGACAACATGATCTTTTATATCAGGATTACATCCACTATGATATAGAATGGAACCAATAGATATTGTTCCCACATGAACTGGCACACCCCTCACTGCAATATTCATGCAATGATAATTAGAGTACTAGAGAAACTATTTCTTTGGAATGTACTTTTGAATAGATGGAATATTCATATCATGTAAAATCACATGCCCTTACATGGGTTGGTATGTAATTTTTGGGTAATCACATTGATAAAACATTAATGGTTTTTATAACACATGCAGATTACTTTCAAAAACGTCATAATAGTCTAGTCTGATGATCTTCAAAGCCTCATTTTTAAAAGCCGTATCTTTTTAAATATAGGTTATCTAATGAAACATTTCACTACAAATGAATTAAAAATTTTTCCCTAGTATGTTATAGTTATGACTAAATAAATTAAAATTTCAACATAATGGAATTTGAAAATTTTGCAAATGAAACCCTTCGCGTAGGTCATTCGATGAGGTCTATCATGCATGTCCAATTTCTAGGAACCTAGCACAAAATTCATCATTAACGTCCTTCCTTGTAAATCCGTCTCTAAACGTAGTTTCATCATTATAAAATTTCAAAAAACTACGCGAGAGAACAATGCATTGAGGCTGGACAAACGAGCTACACTATGAGAGAAAAATAATTCTGATATTGCATGTGAAAAAATAGAAATGGATCAGACCTATTTATAGAAAGTCGTTTATCTCTGTGACTTTACTATGTGAAAATGATACATGGAATACCTACATATTGTTGCTTCGTGGAAAACCTACACTGCTAATGAATTAATCCATAGTCTCTTCACTGAAATTTTACCTCAGGACTCAACCATCATTCAAATCGGATCCAATCATTAGGGTGGGTTGCTAACACTGCATAGGAGAACAAAAAGACTATGGAGGTGGACCCAGATATTTCAAATTCCCAAGAACATTTTCAAAGAATTAAAATGAATGACAATTTTTCAAATGGCTTGTGTGGAAGACCTATGTGGCAAACCGACACAACACACCTATGAGGCAGACATGTGTGTAAGTCTACTTTCTATAAACCAATGTAGTAGACATTCATAGAGGGACTACATGGTGGAAAACCACTAAAAAATATACTTTGATAATCCCCCTCCATTCTTATAAATAGGACCCTTGGGCTCCTCATTTAAGGACTGAAAAAGTTGGAAGACTTCCTGAATCTCCCATTATGTAGCACTATCACCCAGATCCCTAAAAAATGTCTCATTTAGCTCTCGGAAATCATTAAGGAAGAGATAATTAAACATGATAGGCATGTTTATAAAGCCTTTCACAATTTGAAGATCACACTGTGTTGGTTCCCTAATGTAAATCATTTTTCAGTCATCATAAAGGCATGTGTGGCAAACCTACAGGTTATAGCTACCAGGCATACCTGTGTGGGTTACCTACACGGAACATTTGCGTGGAGAACCTGCATGGAAGAACTTTGTATAAGTCCTAAATTTAAAATTATGTACTCTCTTCAAGGACACTCATGGAAGAGTATCTCCTTCAATGGTTCTCCTACCTAAAAGATACTTAGTTTATCCCTCCACCAAAACCTCTTGAATTACAATACCATTGGAAAAGGAATATCAGTTTGTCTTCTATTTGGGTTTTATTCTCCATAGTCAGAGGTTTCCCACATATGTTTTACTATGTTTTTAGGATTCATGGAGTGTATGTTTGTTTTTATATATGCATCCATGTAGACCCTTCTCCAAGGAACAATGTTGAGAAGTTCCTTATTTCAAGGATCAGGGTTTGGGTAATGTCCTCCCCTTTTTGTCTCTAAGACCCAAGACCACACATCTCTGGTAGAGAAGGTATGATTAACACTTTCATTTCAAGGATATCAAAGGATAAGTCTACCTCCCCTACCGAGATTCACTTGGGGATCCCACCTGGTGTAATCCCTTAACCTTGAAAATATAAGGTTGTAGTTTTTCTCCACTCTATATCTTCACCATAACACCTTCCTTACATTGGACCCCTGTTCAATGTAATGTGAACCTTGGGAGGGCTCTTCACCTTTCACTCTTCTTGGGTTGACTCGACCTCATCCACTCTCACTGTCGTAGTTGCTCCCTCTTCCACCTGCGGGGGAGGAAATGAGTGGGTGCCATTATTGAATCTTTGACATCATCTTATTTCTCATAGTGTTCATGAGTCATGTGGTCTTAAAGATTACTCATGTTCACAACATTTTCAAAAATTCATGAACTACAATAACTCCATTTACTATTCAAACCAGGATACATAGGACGCCTTCTTGAAGGATCAAGACCAAAAGGGCGACCTTCCAAACACGGTTCACCCAATCATGTCCATTGAATTTGGAAAGGATTATACATAAGCCCCAACACAATGAATGATCTATGATAACAATGATTCCCTCCCTAATTGGGATACATAGGAATCTTTCATCAGGGCCTGATCTCAATTTATATCCTCTTTAGGAATCTACCAAAAATTCTCTTTTCTAGGCATCCTCCATCGGATCAATCCCCAAATTAAGCCCCCAAATCATAATAGAATCATTTTTATGAAGTAATACCAAACTAATTTCTCAAAAATTATTATAATTTTCTTTGAGACTCACTGAACTATAACGGTTCTGATTACATTTACAAGGATAAAAAGGTATCCCATTTTATGGGATGATCCCAATATCAAATCAACCATCAGTATCCCTGGATGAAAATAAATTCCCGAGTGCCCCACTGAGTGACATAAATACTAGTATCATCATAAAGATGATTAAAATAATCTCTATGTAGTCTATGTGAGGATTAAATTGATTAATAACCTCAAATACATACATATATCTCCAATAATGAAGACCCTCGAATACATACTTATGATTCTAAATTTTACACCTGTTAATATGTGATTGCATATTCCAAGGGAAACCTATGTTATACTTGGTGAATTATCGAGGAATCATGAAAATATCTTAAATTTATAAAGAGAGTTACATAGTAGAAAATAATTCTTCCCAAAAGGGTGTGATGAGTCCGACATCCCATGCTCTTGACCAATGCATTTTCTTATGTATCATAATGTTCAATCATAATGAATGCATTCCTTTGGATAAAGGTCCCTTTTCCATAATGAATAGTTGGATATTTCCTGTTACATGAATAACTCCAATGGAAACCATTTGGAAGCAATGATTCATAAAATATAACACAGGATCCATGTAAATAAAAAATAATCATCAATGGTACAGATATGATTTTATCATCAATATTAGAGAAAATTTGATCGATGGATTATTGGCATGACAAAATGTCACCGAAATTCATTAGTTATTAAATAAATTGATAACTATATATATATAATTTTTTTTTTCTGAATCTAGAAATTGAAATCAAGACCACTCATTTGACTAATTTTTTTTTGATAAAAATTGAAAAATAATGTTCCATGAATATTAAAATAACAATACATGTTGATGAGAGAGAATTCATCATCCACCAAATTTTCCTTTTAGATATATAAACAAGGGAAATTTATATATTGGGTATGATAAAATTTTTATTTCTTGAAATAAATGTTGTCGAAAAAAATGTGGATGATATGTGAAGAGCCCTTTTACTGAATCGAACATTGATCAAGATTATTTTATCGTGCCACCCACAACCCAATGCTATAATGATAGGGAATATATACATTATTCCAATAAGAGATTAAATATGATTTCTATTAATGGCCCTTTATATCATGAACCCCTTATGATAGGAGACAATTAGAGTGATATTTTGATCTCAACAACTAATATGGTGCACAATAATGAAGTAGTTAAAGGTACACATTCCATACTCTGTAAAAATAAAAATATATTATTTCAATCTATATTGTCCCTTTCATTTATATATGTCAAAATTGCTAAGGTTATCAAGTCAACATTATAATGCTAAGATATTGTGTTCATAATAAAAACTCATAATGGAATGATGATAGTGTCTATAGTCTATATATCCTCTCTGATGGAAGTTTGTGGGAGTTTTCTTCTAGTTAATCATGTGGAATTACCTTTGTTTGAATTAAAGTTGACTTTGGTACAGTATTGGATCCCTCGTATTGGAACCCATATCTTCTATTCATTAAGGGAATTCACATTTTATATTTTTAATCAAACTATAATTTAATATAAATGTGAGGATGAACATTGACATCGAATTGAAATTACATCCATTTTAGGAGTTTTATGACATGTTTTCGAGGATTTTTCTTAAACGGGTTTTCAAAAGCTAATAATTAATGAAAAGATAGTTTTTGGTATTTTTTATAATTTATTTTCCATGGAAATTCCATGTCATTCCCAAAACATTGATGTGGAGTTCCCAATATAACTCATGTATGGTGTTTTATCATTTTAACTAAATCAATATATAGTTTTTTCAATTTATTTAGTGGATTTGATGATTCAACTATAGGAGAACCTATAAAGTGATTATTTCTACCTAGTTCTTCACCATGGTTATAACATTATATTTTTAATGGAGAATCATAGTATAATTTGTTTTTCTATTGATTATATAAAACTAAACAATATCACTTTCATGAAAAAGTATACAATAAATCATATTGATAAGTTATTTGATTCTTTTAGGAGATAAATATTTTCCAATAATTGAACATCGGTATGGATACAATCAATTTCTGGTCAAGAAAAAAGATGTACCCAAGAAAACATTCATTACGAGGTGTTTATATTATGAATTAATAGTAATACCATTTTCACATAATAACTTCCCCAATATCATCATAGATTTAATCAACAAATCCATTAGAGATTACCATGGGATATTTTGGGTATACATCTTTGATTGTATTATTATATATTTTTAGATCATGTAATATCATGAAGACCATATGATGATTTGGTTTAATACACAGGGGGAAAATAATTTTTTTCCAAATTCAAAATACGAATATCCTAGTTAAAAATTTTCATTCATCAGTCATATAGTCGCAAAAGAGGGTTTATCAACAGATCCTTAAAACAATAATGTAATTGAAAAATGACCCAACAAAATCATTATAATTAATATCCATAGTTTTCATGTGTTTTATAGATACAATCTATGTTTTTTGTGGAATTTTTCATGACTTCCTAATCATCTAACCAGGACAATAGTAAGGGTTCTAGATTCATATTGACATATGAATGCGAATAAAATTTCAAGGAGATGAAAAATATGGTTGGCCAACACACATGTTCTTATAAATACCTATATTAGAGAATATATCTTCTTTCTATTTTTTATTTATTAAATAAGGAATTTAGATTTTTTTCAATGAAAAATGGCAGTATTATAGTATATACCCCATGCCAATTTAAAATTCATGAAAAAAACAACCAAAATCAAGGTTTAGAGTTTCCATCAGTAATTTATTTATGAAAATATTGAGGTATTATATTAATTGTGAAAGGCCTGACATAAATACTAATCATTAAATATTAATTTATAAATCCACGTAGTAATGGATGAATATGAGGCAATGCTAATGATTATAATTAAAAAAATATTATATCCACTCAATAAAATACCAAACAAAAAAGGAAAACATGATCTACGATGTGAAGGATCAGAAAAACCATACTATTTTAGCCATAATGATGATTGAACATGATAAAATGTTTTTGGATTTATAGATGATATATATTGAAATCATGATAAAAGTGGAATATATTATATATTTCACATAAGTGTTAATACATCCATCCATATATAATTAAATAGGAGAATAAATAGAATGTTTAACAACATAAGAAGGTGATATATAATCATGAGTTCAGCATTTATTGTTATGGAATTATATGGTTCCTGAATTGAATATGTCTCCCATAAACATGAGATATAATTAAGTAGTTTCCAGATAATTCTAAATGTTCATCATTCTCTATTAATCTTGGATATAAAAAAGATGTACAATTTCATTAATGTTTACATCTAGTGGGATAACATGAATAAGGATATCACACAGTATATAACATACGGCAGGGTGTGTTAGCAGGTTAAGGGTGGGAGATAGATGATAAAGGTATAATTGAAACCATTACTAATTAAATAATGAAAAATGGGAAAATATAACCATTTATTTCATCATTACACTACAAACAAATATTAAATCAAAATAATTTAATTTGGGTTACAGTTTATCACCATAAAAAGCAACCAAATATCCTTAAAAATGGGTATGATTTATATCTTTATCGTTTTCTTTGGATATAAATTAAGGAAGTGGTAATTCTTCTTTGAGTACAATATTGTTTTATATCTAATCAATATCCATGTTTTATCTCAGTGTTATGGGGATGTCATCATCATGCTCTCGATAATGAGTTTAGATTTAGTACTATATTTATTTCTCAGATAGATGGGAAACATTAAATGACAATTGAAACTCTAGAATACATTTTCATGGCCACATATAAATAATTTAATGGTGGTTGGAGCCAAAACCAATGGAATATTGTTCATGTATCCATTTTTTTCACTGTATCATTTAGATTCCTCTTTGTATTGACCTTTTTGGATGTAAGAAAATATCTACAACGTTTTATGATATATTTTACGAAATAAAACTATTTGGACCTTAACTAGATGATAAAATTATATAAAATGTTTCATTAATTTAGCAATACCTTATCGTATCATAGAGCTAAGGATTTATTTACACAGAAAATCCTCAGTGATATATTGAATTTGATGATAATGAGAATATATCCCAATTAAATTTTCAATAGAAGATGGTTGTGGGTTTCTATAAGAGTATATTGTTTACCACTATATATAACATCCCTTTCGATTTTTTAATCATAATGGGGAATTTTCTTATCACTTGGACCATCCATAGATCATCTTTAATGATCAATATGTTTTATTGGTATCTCTTCTAAGAATGTACACACATGATCATTCAAATACACTGAAAAAAAGTTTTTCTACCACTAGATAATGATATTTCATATATATATTTATAGCTATAAACATTCCATCTATTGTATAATGGTCTAAAATATATTACAACCCATATTGTTAATATTATGTGATGGATCCATTAGTTTAAGGACACTCTTTGGGAGCCAAAAGATATTATTAGGATGAAATATCCTCATTAATTTTTATTATATTGATTAAATTTCAAGGCGTAAATAATTTTTAGTGTTGAATAATTTAAAACACTTTAATTTTAAATATATACGATTATTTTAAAATAATTTTGACTCATTGTGTGGTTTGTTTTACACTGAACCCCAAGATTATGTGATCTGCGATATAATAGACTATTATATCCAATCTCTTAAATTGGTCCTATAAATTGGAATAACCACATGATTAAAACATATGAATAAGGATTTTATATAATTATAATATATTTATTAATGTAAAATAAATAAGTACTCAATTTTCAATAAAGTCATCTTTTCTTTAAAAAAAATTCTGTAAAAAAAAGAATTTTTTGTGTTGTGATATTTTATTAAATTTCAGAACCAATAATAAATTTTTTTGAGTATTATTTTTTAAATTATCATTTAGAAATTAGATTAATATTATATTTGGGATAATACTGAAAGGATTAATTATTCATTCAATAATAAATAATATTAACTTTAAATAAAGAAGTCTTTTCTACTCATGTATTAATAAAGTATCTTTTTTTATTTTATTGTAATATTTTTTAAATAAATTTTGATTAAATATAATAAAATTAATTTCATTAGAATATAAATTATAATTATTTTATATTGGATTTAATTTTATTCCTCAAATAAAATTTTGGGAAAACTATAATTTTTTCTCTTTATGCGAATTTTTAAAAATAATTTTTATTATTATAGATATTGAATTTGATAAAATAATATCCTTATTTGGAATAATTGTTTACTTATTTAATAATGAGGTCACATAAACATTTTTTCTTATTAATATTATCATTTTATAAAAATTTAGTTACCAAGGTAAGAGTTCATGCATATTGAATGTGTTAAAAATAAAATGATATACGTTAAAATTACCAAAAACTACATAAACATCGTATTATATGGTATTATTTATACCATATCTCATATCCACTTTTTATATGAATTTTTTATTAATATTGGTCTATAATAAGACAATAATATACTTTAATCATTTGAAAATTTACAATTGTGTCCACTTCATGACTTATAATTGTGAACCCCCTTCTCTACTCTTATACACACATAATGTATCTATCATCATAGAAAATACCTGACAAAAAAATTAAAAACAACCCTCCCCACATCGTAGAATATCCTTTCAAGGAATATGATTTATTCAAAATATTATTTCTTAGTGAGGAGGTATATCCCTTAACCAAATACATTCAAATTTATTTCTTCACCCACCACATCTAAACCTACAGTAAAAAATATAAAAGAAGAATATTTTATCCTCAATATAATAAAATGTTATTATGTTAAATTTGAAACCTTTATTCTTCTCCTTCTCTATAAAATGGGAAACAAAAGCATCATTCATGCATACATGAGGACAACCACCTCATGAAGCAATATATTTTATTTATCATCACCAAATTTGAGGGATGGTTTTTATGATAGATATAATGTTTATATAGTTGATATATTTTAAATTATTATACTTATTGTTTTATTATATATTATCTAAATTAATTCCTTACAATCCATTTTAAAATGATAATCTGTCACATGTGAAGGTGTGGAGTACAACCTCTATGAAGAATTTTTATTCTTTTTTCATCGCTGTTTTGTATGAAAAATTACAAAATATTATATGATTAATAATTATGATAATTATTTAATGATTCATAATATTGAGATGATGGATCCATAACCAAGGTACATTTAATGGGACCATAAACCCAAAATATTCATGGAAAACAAAACATCTTTCAACCACAGTTTCATTTTAATGATGAAATTCTTAATATAAATAAAATTTGAAACTAAAAAAATAATATGTATTCTGTTATGTATTATTGATGATTTTTAATATATTTAAAATAATCAATATTTATTTATATTTATTTTTTCATTCATATGAATCCAAATTTCTCTCAATGTTATGGATTTTTGTTAGAATACCATTTTTTATGGATTGACTGTGCAAATTTTCAATTCATTCAAATTATATTGAACATATGATTAAAAACCATATATAATTTAAAATTTGTGTTATTAATGGAATTTTCGGATAATAATATCCTTTTTCTTCACATTCATATTTTAAAAGACGATGAAATTTTATTTATAAAAAATATAAATTAGTTCTTCTTTGGATTGGAATATTTTTCATCCATATACATATTCTCCAATGATAAATTAAGTTCATTTTTATACATATTTTAAATTTTTAAAATGGTTATCATGGAATATTTTTTGTTTTTTAAATGATGTATTTCTAACAATTTTAAAATGAAGCTTTTATTTTAGCATATACTATATGAATGAACATTCCTAACATGAAGACTACAAATCTCAATAAAGCATACTTTACAACATTATATAGTTATTTTCTAAGAAAATATTTCCCTAATATTTTGATTTTTTTAACAAAAATAAAAACATGATTTCCAAAATAATGTATATTTTCTTGAATAAATGTTTCAATACAATATTTAAATTATTTTCATCTATGACTATACCATTTCATCTTATTATTTTTTACTATAGTCATGATCCAATGATACCGTCATTTTTCTCTCAATATGGTTTTATATATTGATTAAGTAATCATAATGATATTTATTTTCATGTTCATGTGTAAATATATGATAAAAATATAATTTTTATTATGAAATTTTTCAAATAATATGAATGGTTAATTATTATGTAATGGTTCTGGTCTGTTATGTCATTGAAATGAATTGGTTAATGTAATATATATTTCTCATGAGATGATGATGATAATAATGGAGTTTATTGAATAGAGATTTATTCACATTTTGATGAAGGAGTATGAATTCTTATATATGTTGTCCCCTGATAAATGGTAGACATGATTATGAATTTTTATGTTCACATTTTCATTCTAGATTAAGATCACATCAATATATGATAAAAAAAATTATGAATGTAAATGATAAAGGAATGAATTTTTTAAATGATTAGTTTTTCATCTTTTTATTATTCCACATTCCAATATTGTAAATCTTCAATGATGATTACTCATTTTACACACTTATTAATAATGCTTCAGGATATGGATCTATTTTTCCATTTATATACTAATCATTAATGGGTATGAATCTTCAACGTGGACAACATGAACATAGTTATGTTTGAATACAAAAATTGTAAAGACCCGTAAATTTCAAGGAAATTTTTTTCTTAATTTTCTTTGGAATTTTACAAGAACGCAGTTTCTGACGGCGCCTGATTCCGAGGCCCGGTGTGCCCGGAATCATTTTCTGAAGTTTGGCTCGGGTACGTTCAGTGAACGGACGAGCGGGTTTTTCTAACTTTTGAACCGGTGCCCGGAATCGAATTCTGAGGGCACCGATGAAATCGCAGCGCCGGTATTCGCTTAGAAACGCCTCTTCCGGAGTTGCGTTTGCTCAGGTGTGGTTTTTAATTTTCGGGCTTAAAGTTAAGAAATAAAATAATTTTGCGACAACTTTATTTTATTTCACTTAAGCCACTTAGAAGCCACATGAAGCCACTTAAAGGCGGCTTGAACTGATTTGAACTGGATAGGATGCTATCCAGAAATATCCTACCCCCTTGGTAGGATATTTGTGAGGTGGGGCCCGCACGAGCCCCGCCGTTTCTTTCCGCTAAGAAACGCACCCGTGAAAACCCGTCTTAATGAAAGTCAACCGACGCGTTTTCTAAATTCTTAACAGACCATTAAATGGGCTGTTTCTTTCGTGAATTAAATGGCCTGTTTCTTTCATTGAATTAATTCAACGAATTAATTCAATCGTTTCTTAACCGGTTTCGTGTGTTGGCATTTTAATAAAATAAGACCAACCCAAAATCTTTTGAAAAGATTTGAGAGGATCCCTGTTTCTTCAGCTCCCTCGTGAAGAACGCGAAGAACGCCGAACCCGGAAATCGACGACGCCTTCGTCCGAGACGTTCTTCCGACCTCCGATCACCGACCATTTGAGGTGAGTGATTTCGGATTTCCGCTCAAGGTTCTTTTCTTTTGGTTTTAAACACAGATTTAATTAATTACAATTTAAATCTGATGTTCTTGGTTCGTTGAGTTCGCCGACTCAACACCGGTTTCCGCGACGACGCAACGCCTCCCCGCGACGACGCGACGATCCCTCTCTTCCGCGACGATCTTATCCGCGAAGAACGCCCGCGCGCGACGATCATCAGGGTAGGGATTTTTATATTATGAGAAATACCCCCTCTTTGTTATTTCCATGAGCATTCTTTAAAAATTAAAGAACCAGAATCAAAGAAACAATTTTATTTTATTAAAATTGTTGGTTCATGTGTTGAACGTTCAATTAAATTTCTCCCGGTTGTTTATCTCTAACGCGGAGGGTGCGGGCCAAACGAACATGGCCCGACGACCCTCAGTCGTTCTTCGTTTTGTGCGGATTTGACGGGCAATGCCGGAACGTGCCGCAACGGATGTTTGACGATTCCGCAGTGAAGAACGAGTCCCGGGAGGAGCAATGGCGCAGGCGAGAAGAGAATCGGACCACCGGAACGATTCCAGTGGCCCGCGGAACTCGCCGCCGGCGCGGCGGCGCCGGCCGCCGGGAGCGGCGGTGCCCCGGCAAGCCGCCGGACAGGCCGCCGCGACTCAGCGCGGCGGCGGCGGCACCCGCGGACCCGCGGCAGCGCGGGTCCGGTGCCCTCGGACGCGGCTTAAGCCGCGTCCCGACTCAACGCGGCCCCACGCGGGGGGTCGCGGCCTCACCTGGCCGCGGGGGAGGCACCCCGCATGCCACGGCTTTTGGCCGTTCGGCCGAACAGGACCAGACCGGCCCGACCGGTCGGGCCGCGCCCTGGCCGGACCGGACCGGGTCGGGTCGACCCAGTTCGGCCGACTCCCGGGGGGGGTGTCGGGCCGGGCCCGTACCCCTCGTCTTCGGACGTTTTCGTTCAAACGGCCGTATCTTGAGCTACGGGCCTCCGAACGACGCGCCGTCAGTGGCACCGCGATCCTTGGATCGAGACGGTCGTTTTGGTATACTATACTCAAGGTGCACCTTCCTTTTCGGGAGCCTACGTAGTTAAAACTCCGTAGTTAAGCGTGCTTGGCCTAGAGCAGTGATAAGGATGGGTGACCTCCTGGGAAGTTTCCCAGGGTGGGTGTGAGACGGAAAGGCCAATAACTAACAGACCGGGCGTCCGATTGACGCTCCGTCTATTTCGTTGAATTCCTCTAAGTGAGACGGATCTTTTGGCATACTCTGCCCAAGGTTTATCGCACTCAAGGTTTCAGAATACTTTGAGTTCGGCCGGGTTGGTTCGTACACGAGACCAACCGGGCCCTCGGAGCGGAAACGCTCATATCTTGAGCTATGGATGTCCGATTGACGTGCCGTCGGCTTTGTTTAATTCCTCTAAGTGAGACGGATCTTTTGGCATACTCCGCCCGAGGTTTGGACTCAGGTGGAGTGCGGTCGGGTTGGTTTCCCTTAAAAACCAACCGGGCCCCTGGACGAAAATGCCAATATCTCTCAGACCGGGCGTCCGATTGATGCGCCGTCTGCGACGTTGAGTTCCTGTTGACGATACGGAACTTTTGGATACATCAACTTCGGACTTTGTGTCAGTTGATGTATCAGCCTCTCGGCTCGTGGAGCGGACCCTCCCGAACGAGCTTGCTGTGTGCGGGAACCCTAGGCTGGCTGCGACTGCTACTTCGACAGCGACGACCGTGCAGAGATCCTCAGTGGACTGCGGCGACGACTGTGCAGAGATCCTCCGTGGACTCCGACGACGACCGTGCAGAGATCCTCAGTGGACTGCGGCGACGACTATTCAGAGATCCTCAGCAGACTGCGACGACTACTGCACTCAGCGATTCTACGCGGATCAGTGCTACAGGTCCTGCGTGGGCCCGGTCCTGTGTGGGCCCGATCCTGTGTGGGTCCGATCCTGTGTGGGTCATCACTCAGCGGTTCTGTGTGAGCCAACTCCTACAGGTCCTGCGTGGGCCCGATCCGGTGTGGGTCCGATCCTGTGTGGGTCACTGCAAGGATAGTACCTATCGATCCTTCGTGGGTCCGACGTCTCAGATGGTTCAGTGATCATCTTTATTATCATCCGAAGAAGTATACTTGTGTGAGCTGAGTCTTCTGTTTTACTCGATAGAGGTGGTGCACTTGGTTGTAGTGGCAGACCCGCGATACTGGAGATGAGCGTACGGAGTACAGAGACCGTGTAGCCTGCTGAGACCCGAAGACTGCTCGACCGACTCGACTTGGAGTGAGTCGACTAGCCCAGTGGACGGAGCGCCCGGTATTTGGCGGTAGACCCACGGCGGACGGAGCGCCTGGTAGTTGGCAACAAACCCGCGGTACTCGACTGGAGGAGTACCTCTGTAGGCTATTTGGGTGAGCGCCCGGTATTTGGCAGCAGACCCTCAGCGGACGGAGCGCCCAGTAGTTGGCAGCAGACCCGCGGTACTCGACAGGAAGAGTACCTCAGCAGTCTTAGGTTAGTGAGAAGTACCTCAGAGTCGTGACAGGACCACTGTACACTTCCGGGATGGGGCTCTTCAGCAGCTACGTTTTTTATAATGAAAATCCTGTGTGAGCTGAATCTTGTGTTTCTCTCCTTTGTGGATTGTGTTGAACTATCCTGTGTGGATTTATTGTTTACTCTCCTTTGTGGATTGTGTTGTTCTATCCTGCGTGGGTATGCGTTTTGCTTTCCTGTGTGGACTGGGTTGTGCTAGGGCTCGGACGTTGGTGCCGATCGGGAAATTGATGACTTAGGTATATGTATGGGCATATACCTAAGCCGTGTCAGATGTTACTTCGTGATTGTATCTTTCCTTTGTGGATTTCGGGAGAACTTCGGGGGTCTCGGGGTCCCTACTGAGTAGCTTATACTCACCCCTACATGGGCTATGCCCGCACTTCGTGGTGTTGGTTGCAGACGACGGACAGCGCTGATCGTGGAGGAGGCGTACGGAGCAGGACAGTACCTGGAGGTGTACCACTGGGTGAGACGTGCTCGGAGCGGACGGCGGGACCCGAGGAGCATTGGAGCTATCTGTACCCACCCTTCAGGTGGGACTTCCAGAGGACGGCTCGACGCTGCAGTTTTCCCTTTTCAGTTGTTGTTTTTCCTTTCAGTTGTACTTTACAGTTGGGCTTGTATTTCCAGCCCCTTTTTACTTTCAGCACAGCTTGTACAGTTTTACTTAGTGTTTACTCTTCCACATGCATACTCTGTGGTGCTTGTTTACTTTTCAAAGGCAATGCCTTCCCTTTTTGTTGGGATTTACGCCTTGGTGCGAGTCGCCAGCCCCTGGCCTATGGAAGGCGGGCTTGGGGTAGTCACGGCACGGGCCCCGAGGACGGGTCGTGACAAATTGGTATCAGAGGTGGTCAGTTATACCGCAGACTCTGATCTTTCTTCTATGTGAAGCAAAAGTGTTTAGTGTATTGAGTGTGGTTATCAGTCCAGGGAGTCCAGTGTTGGTGCGGCGGCCGACGTATCCATACACCAGGACCCTGACTTCTGATTCCTTACTTAATGTACGAAAACATTGTTTGCATGTGTGTTTCAAGTTTTCATTGTGATTACTTGTGTCAGCTCACCAGGTATACTGTTCTGACCGTGGCATACTTGTTTCCTTTTCAGGATGGCACGACGACAGCAGCCAGCTAGGGTTCCCAGATTAGGGCGCGACGACAGCCCGCCGAGCGACGAGGCCTCGGTACAGGGCCCGTTGACAGCAGAGGCACCGGCGGTACCTTTACCCCGCCGAGCCCCCGATGCTTCCAGCACTGGCAGCTGACGACGCACGACGCCTCGGAGCTCTGCACGAGTTCCAGCGCCAGCGACCACCCAGGTTCCGTGGGGAGTCGGACCCCCAGGCAGCCGAGGACTGGCTGGAGGCGGTCGTCCGAGTTTTCAGGCTAGTGAGGACGCCAGCAGACCTCATGGTGATCCTCGCGGCGAGCTTACTGCACGCAGCAGCCGGACGCTGGTGGAGCCTGATGCTCCAGGTACATGACGAGGCCTCCCTCATCTGTACGGACTTCAAGAGCCTCTTCCGCTCAGAGTTTGTCCCGGCCACCCTCTGAGCGGTGCGCATCCAGGAGATTCTTCAGCTGCGGCAGGGCAGCTTGACGGTCGCTCAGTACGCGGCGAGGTTCATCGACCTTTCTCGGTACTCGACAGACATGGTATGGGACCCCTTCTTCCGGGCCCGGACCTTCGAGCAGGGTTTGAGACACGAGATCAGGGCATCGCTGATCTCCCTCAGCATCCCGACCCAGGAAGGGGTACTGGAGCGAGCCCTCCTGATCGAGAGCTTCCTGGCTGAGTCCACAGCGAGACCCACCGCAGGGCGGCAGATAGCGGAGTCTTCGGCAGCTGGTAGCCGGCGGATGACTCAGGGATCCAGGCAGACCAGACCTACCGGTGGCCGACTGCACGACTCAGGCTCAGTTTTGCGGGGGAGCCGGGGTGGAGTCAGAGCCAGGCGTGCCGAGAGTGGGTAGTGTTACTCCTGTGGCGGGATTGGTCACATGGCTCGTGACTGTCCGACCCGCCATGCTGATGATCAACATTTAAGTGAAGAACCTCCCAGGCAGAGGCAGAGGTTCGACTGTGGCGGTCCGCAGGGAGGAGGCGGACGAGGCAGAGGAGCTGGCCGCACAGCACGAGGTGGGCGACGCTTTGAGGCTCTGCCACCACCACCACCAGGAGGTCCGCCCCGACCACAGGGAGTAGGTGAAATGCGAGAGCTCAGCTTCAGGCAGCCGAGGCCTTCGATCATGGAGCTCTGGGAGCAGATGGACAGGAGTAGAACTAGTGGATACGTCCTTTGTACTTCTGGTTCCTTGTTGCTTTTGTGTAGCGTCTTGTATTATGAGCTGCAATAATAAAAGACGCATACCTTTGTGATATTTTCGTTCCTGTCCTCTTTCGTGATGTTACTAAGAGGTTCCAGTTTTGGCTGTTGACTTGACCCTCACTTGTGAGACATCTACTGGTGGAGACCAGTTACCACAAACTGATGCCGACAGTGTGACTCAACCCTTGGAGGCGAGAGTAACGGTTGGATCTCTTAGTAGTAGCGTCGAGGCCTTACGACGTCATCTTTCGTATGGATTAGTATCATCCATGTTAGGATTGACTGTTTTTGGCAAAGAATGTGGTTCATCCAGGGAATGAGACCAGGTTTCTCTTATCGGCAAAGAAAAAATCTTACAGCTCTTGTGGGACCGGAGATGGTCCGGGCCACGTCAGATAAGGTCCATGTCATCCAGGAGCGGATGAGGACAGCACAGAGCCGGCCGAAGTCATATGCTGACAGGAGGCGGAGGCCACTAGAGTTCGAGGGTGGCGACCATGTCTTCTTGCGGGTCTCACCTCGACGCGGTTTGAGGAGATTGGGCCGAGGTGGCAAGTTGTCTCCACGCTTCATCGGACCCTTCCAGGTCCTCAGCAGGATTGGCGAGGTGGCTTATCGCCTGGCTCTGCCACCTCAGTTGCACCAGGTGCATGATGTCTTCCACGTATCCCAGCTGAGGAGATACGTGCACGACCCGACGCACATCATTGACTATGGGGAGCTAGACGTGGATGATGGAGCGACTTTTACGGAGGTCCCAGTGGAGATAGAGGATCGACAGGAGCGGGTCCTACGTGGGCGATCGATTCCTCTTGTGCGCATCAGATGGCAGCACGGGAACCTCCAGGAGAGCACTTGGGGGCGGGAGGCTCAGATGCGTTCTCAGTACCCACATTTGTTTCCCTAGTTTTTGATGTATCTTTACGGGGACGTAAAGTCCTGAGGTGGGAGTAATGTAAAGACCCGTAAATTTCAAGGAAATTTTTTTCTTAATTTTCTTTGGAATTTTACAAGAACGCAGTTTCTGACGGCGCCTGATTCCGAGGCCCGGTGTGCCCGGAATCATTTTTTGAAGTTTGGCTCGGGTACGTTCAGTGAACGGACGAGCGGATTTTTCTAACTTTTGAACCGGTGCCTGGAATCGAATTCTGAGGGCACCGATGAAATCGCAGCGCCGGTATTCTCTTAGAAACGCCTCTTCCGGAGTTGCGTTTGCTCAGGTGTGGTTTTTAATTTTCGGGCTTAAAGTTAAGAAATAAAATAATTTTGCGGCAACTTTATTTTATTTCACTTAAGCCACTTAGAAGCCACTTGAAGCCACTTAAAGGCGGCTTGAACTGATTTGAACTGGATAGGATGCTATCCAGAAATATCCTACCCCCTTGGTAGGATATTTGTGAGGCGGGGCTCGCACGAGCCCCGCCGTTTCTTTCCGCTAAGAAACGCACCCGTGAAAACCCGTCTTAATGAAAGTCAACCGACGCGTTTTCTAAATTCTTAACAGACCATTAAATGGGTTGTTTCTTTCGTGAATTAAATGACCTGTTTCTTTCATTGAATTAATTCAACGAATTAATTCAATCGTTTCTTAACCGGTTTCGTGTGTTGGCATGTTAATAAAATAAGACCAACCCAAAATATTTTGAAAAGATTTGAGAGGATCCCTGTTTCTTCAGCTCCCTCATGAAGAACGCGAAGAACGCGAAGAACGCCGAACCCGGAAATCGACGACGCCTTCGTCCGAGACCTTCTTCCAATCTCCGATCACTGACCATTTGAGGTGAGTGATTTCGGATTTCCGCTCAAGGTTCTTTTCATTTGGTTTTAAACACAGATTTAATTAATTACAATTTAAATCTGATGTTCTTGGTTCGTTGAGTTCGCCGACTCAACGCCGGTTTCCGCGACGACGCGACGCCTCCCCGCGACGACGCGACGATCCCTCTCTTCCGCGACGATCTTATCCGCGAAGAACGCCCGCGCGCGATGATCATCAAGGTAGGGATTTTTATATTATGAGAAATACCCCCTCTTTGTTATTTCTGTGAGCATTCTTTAAAAATTAAAGAACCGGAATCAAAGAAACAATTTTATTTTATTAAAATTGTTGGTTCATGTGTTGGACGTTCTATTAAATTTCTCCCGGTTGTTTATCTCTAACGCGGAGGGTGCGGGCCAAACGAACACGGCCCGACGACCCTCCGCCGTTCTTCGTTTGGTGCGGATTTGACGGGCAACGACGGAACGTGCCGCAACGGATGTTTGACGATTCCGCAGTGAAGAACGAGTCCCGGGAGGAGCAATGGCGCAGGAGAGAAGAGAATCGGACCACCGGAACGATTCCCGTGGCCCGCGGAACTCGCCGCCGGCGCGGCGGCGCCGGCCGCCGGGAGCGGCGGTGCCCCGGCGCGCCGCCGGACAGGCCGCCGCGACTCAGCGAGGCGGCGGCGGCACCCGCGGACCCGCGGCCGGGTCGGGCCAGGCCCGTACCCCTCGTCTTCGGATGTTTTCGTTCAAACGGCCGTATCTTGAGCTACGGGCCTCCGAACGACGCGTCGTCAGTGGCAACACGATCCTTGGATCGAGACGGTCGTTTCGGTATACTATACTCAAGGTGCACCTTCCTTTTCGGGAGCCTACGTAGTTAAAACTCCGTAGGTAAGCGTGCTTGGCCTAGAGCAGTGATAAGGATGGGTGACCTCCTGGGAAGTTTCCCAGGGTGGGTGTGAGACGGAAAGGCCAATAACTAACAGACCGGGCGTCCGATTGACGCTCCGTCTGTTTCGTTGAATTCCTCTAAGTGAGACGGATCTTTTGGCATACTACGCCCAAGGTTTATCGCACTCAAGGTTTCAGAATACTTTGAGTTCGGCCGGGTTGGTTCGTACACGAGACCAACCGGGCCCTCGGAGCGGAAACGCTCATATCTTGAGCTACGGACGTCCGATTGGCGTGCCGTCGGCTTTGTTGAATTCCTCTAAGTGAGACGGATCTTTTGGCATACTCCGCCCGAGGTTTGGACGCAGGTGGAGTGCGGTCGGGTTGGTTTTGCCTTAAAAACCAACCGGGCCCCTGGGACGAAAATGCCAATATCTCTCAGACCGGGCGTCCGATTGACGCGCCGTCTGCGACGTTGAGTTCCTGTTGACGATACGGAACTTTTGGATACATCAACTTCGGACTTTGTGTCAGTTGATGTATCAGCCTCTCGGCTCGTGGAGCGGACCCTCCCGAACGAGCTTGCTGGGTGCGGGAACCCTAGGCTGGCTGTGACTGCTACTCCGACAGCGACGACCGTGCAGAGATCCTCAGTGGACTGCGGCGACGACTGTGCAGAGATCCTCCGTGGACTCCGACGACGACCGTGCAGAGATCCTCAGTGGACTGCGGCGACGACTGTGCAGAGATCCTCAGCAAACTGCGACGACTACTGCACTCAGCGATCCTACGCGGATCAGTGCTACAGGTCCTGCGTGGGCCCGGTCCTGTGTGGGCCCGATCCTGTGTGGGTCCGATCCTGTGTGGGTCATCACTCAGCGGTTCTGTGTGAGCCAACTCCTACAGGTCCTGCGTGGGCCCGATCCTGTGTGGGTCCGATCCTGTGTGGGTCACTGCGAGGTTAGTACCTATCGATCCTTCGTGGGACCGACGTCTTAGATGGTTCAGTGATCATCTTTATTATCATCCGAAGAAGTATACTTGTGTGAGCTGAGTCTTCTGTTTTACTCGATAGAGGTGGTGCGCTTGGTTGTAGTGGCAGACCCGCGATACTGGAGACGAGCGTATGGAGTACGGAGACCGTGTAGCCGGCTGAGACCTGAAGACTGCTCGACCGACTCGACTTGGAGTTAGTCGACTAGCCCAGTGGATGGAGCGCCCGGTATTTGGCGGCAGACCCACGGCGGACGGAGCGCCTGGTAGTTGGCAGCAGACCCGCGGTACTCGACTGGAGGAGTACGTCTGTAGGCTATTTGGGTGAGCGCCTGGTATTTGGCAGCAGACCCTCAGCGGACGGAGCGCCCGGTAGTTGGCAGCAGACCCGCGGTACTCGACAGGAGGAGTACCTCAGCAGTCTTAGGTTAGTGAGAAGTACCTCGGAGTCGTGACAGGACCACTGTACACTTCAGGGATGGGGCTCTTCAGCAGCTACGTTTTTTGTAATGAAAATCCTATGTGAGCTGAATCTTGTGTTTCTCTCCTTTGTGGATTGTGTTGAACTATCCTGTGTGGATTTATTGGTTACTCTCCTTTGTGGATTGTGTTGTTCTATCATGCGTGGGTATGCGTTTTGCTTTCCTGTGTGGACTGGGTTGTGCTAGGGCTCGGACGTTGGAGCCGATCGGGAAATTGATGACTTAGGTATATGTATGGGCATATACCTAAGCCGTGTCAGATGTTACTTCGTGATTGTATCTTTCCTTTGTGGATTATCCTTTGTGGATTTCGGGAGACCTATGGGGGTCTCGGGGTCCCTACTGAGTAGCTTATACTCACCCCTGCACGGGCTATGCCCACACTTCGTGGTGTTGGTTGCAGACGACAGACAGCGCTGATCGTGGAGGAGGCGTACGGAGCAGGACAGTACCTGGAGGTGGACCACTGGGTGAGACGTGCTCGGAGCGGACGGCGGGACCCGAGGAGCATTGGAGCTATCTGTACCCACCCTTCAGGTGGGACTTCCAGAGGACGGCTCGACGCTGCAGTTTTCCCTTTTCAGTTGTTGTTTTTCCTTTCAGTTGTACTTTACAGTTGGGCTTGTATTTCCGGCCCCTTTTTACTTTCAACACAGCTTGTACAGTTTTACTTAGTGTTTACTCTTCCACTTGCTTACTCTGTGGTGCTTGTTTACTTTTCAAAGTCAATGCCTTCTCTTTTTGTTGGGATTTACGCCTTGGTGCTAGTCGCCAGCCCCTGGCCTATGGAAGGCGGGCTTGGGGTAGTCACGGCACGGGCCCCGAGGACGGGTCGTGACAAAAATTGCCATCTTATGACCCATATCCTCATTTTTTACCCTTTCAATCTATCTGTGATCACCCATTATTTTTGTTTTCTTATCCCTGGTTTGGATGGATGGTTCTATGTTTGTTTTCTCTGGATGGGTTATTATATTATGATCATTATGGGATATGTTTTAGATATTTTTGGAAATATGTAGTATATGTGTCTAGTATCAATATAAAATAAACAATTATAGTTATATGTTGTGTATACTTGTATTTTTTAATTAAAAATACATCCAAATGATCTGATATTAAGGTAGATTATACCAATGTATCAACATTCCAAAAATCAACATCTTAAATATAAATATTATAATAGATAAATAGATAATTCACTGGTTAAAATACAAATAAAAATAATCCTTAATACATATATACATGATATCCTCTAAATTTTATCATGTTACATGCTAATGGAGATAAGTATTGAACTATATATTTCAAGTAAATATATCACACTTATTCTCTATCAGTATGTATTGAATCTCTGCTAAAAGTCTTCTGATATTATGTTCTTTAATTCATTAGTTCATATCCAATTCTAAAAAACATCCCGTATAATGCATCACTAAGGTCATTACCCTAAAATAACATATATGTGAGATCAAAATTGATATTCTTAATGTATTTTTATGAATTCATTTTAACGTTGTGTAGTTTTTTAAAGGAAAAAATATATCTATTTTTTTATTAGTGACAACTATAACCTATATCAAAATATTTGTCCCCACTAATATTGAAATTCATGAATTACAATACCCAGCAATATGTCATTTCTTGGGTAATTCATTTTATGTAGTCATAGTTTTCATGATTTGATTACTAATACATCATTTTACTATATTATAACTCTTCCAAACCACATAAATTATAAAATAGAATAATCAATATTTCCCAGACTATCCTCTATTATGAAAAAATAGGGGATAAAAAAAGTATGTTAGGTGTGATGTAAAAATATGGAATCTCTACATTCCATTGAAATACATGAAAAGTCATGATGTTGTTTACCTTTTTGAAATTAAAACATTGGGAATGTAAATATAACACATAAACATTAAAAAAATAAACTATCTCAAAATTAATATCATTTAAACCCAGTTGTATGAACAAGAAAAAATAACTAACGCAACTACATGCCTATGGTAATTCAAAAAAATTCTTTTATAAATAAAAGTTTGACGTTTAATATTTATAAAACATTACATACCCCTTGATATCAAAATTTTTCCATAAAAACTATTTTTCATCAACAAATAGGTTATCATAGATAATCATATTCAAAACCAATGTTCATGTGTTTTAACTCATTCTTGAATAAAAGAGACAATGTTACTTCATTAGCAGTAACATACCATGTTATCTCTTTTATATTATTCATTGAATAATATTCGTTAGAAAATTTATTAGAGAACTGTACTATTCTCAATAATCATTATGAGCTATATTGAACCCCCACATCATCATATTTAATTATCAAGTATTATATCATGGTAAATATATTTTAAACATTGCACTCTTTCACCATAAAAGTTTTGATAAACTCAATTATTCCGATAAGTGAAGCACATTTCATTTTCTCATAATCATATTTTTAGAAGTCATTTTTCATTACAAACTATTTAAAAGAATAAATTATTATATGAGAGATAAAATGATAAAATTTAATAACTACATTAGGTTTTAGAGGAATCATGATAATGAGTAATGGAAAATTTTATGGAAAATCATTCATGAAATATATATTAATAACATTTTTTTAACTTTTATAAAAAGATAAAAATAACCCATATTGAAAATGTTTAAATGATTCATTTTTACCATTTAAAATGAATTAAAATATATTAAAAGTGAACAGTATCATACATTATATCATAAATATTAACATTCAATCATCATTTAATTAAAATTTGATTTCTAATAGAATTGTAAATGTTATATTACATGTTTTAATGAAAATAGATAAAAATTTTAAAATAATTATTGTTTTCCAATATTCATTAAAAATGTTTCTTTTAGTAGAATCACAAATAAAACATTAATTTTTTTGGATATGATAATATAAATATGACGTACATTTTATGATTTTAAAATGATAAATTCATGAAATTTAACATTTACAAAAATCATTGTAATTAAATTAATAAAATTATTGAAACAAAACTATTATTTTTTCTATTGAAATATTATATAAACTCATATATAAAACTATAATTAATATTAGTTCATAAAATAAATACTAATATATCATAACATTTTACAATTTAAAATTTTTACTGGATTTATACATTCTTCCCCCTTTAAGAAAATGAATCCTCCCAATTATATTCAACACAGAATCATATAAGGGTAGTTTACCCTCATACCATTTTTTAAATTCACATGTTGCTTCACTAATCATGTGATTCATCTATAAAACCTCTAACTAATGAATCAAATTATACCATTGTAGTTTCTCACTATGATAAAAATTATGAAGTGGGTGTATTCAAAGGGAAAAATGTCTTCCAATTATACCATGTAAGCTCTCAAATAATGAGATGCACTATGTACAAATTACCATAATAATGAAACATGAAAAACCATATATAATTGGGATAAACATGATTGTAAAATAGAATAGAAACATTTTCACCCTAATTTTTCAAATAAATATTCTTTCTAATGAACCATAGATACAAATTTATATTTTAATGAAAAAGAGTTAATAATATTAAGGAGATACATTAAGAAAAATGTGATCACATATCTCAAATTAATGGTCTATGTTCCAAATATCTATGTAACTCTTAAATAAAATCTACCATCACATCGTTCTGAATTATATTTACATTATAAATAATATATTAAACTAATTTTGCTTTCATAAGATTACTTTCACCATACATATCCCAATACTCAAGAGTTTGACAATGATTTCCATATTATGCCACAAATGGATCCATCTAGATAATTGAATGAAAAATGTTATTATATGGAATTTTCTTCATTGAATGATTTTTTCACGACATGCATGGTAATAAAATTAGAAATACTAAAGTATATATTCTCAAGTATATATTTTTTATTATACATATCCATCAGATTAATGATTAAAAGAATTACTAAAACATAACATATTTTCCATTATTTTTTTAATTAATTTCAAAAACATTATGAAAAATTTTACATAATAGAAAGATATAATAGAGAGAGGAATCCCATCAAATATTAAATTCTTATTAAGGTATTTTATATAAAAAAATTAAATACATAATATATTTAATGGAAACAATTTTCCCTACTTTAGTCCAAAAAAAAAATTTAAAAATATACATATAACATTATAATTAGTATATTTATATAGTAACCCATCAACTAAATCAATTGATATATTAAAAAAAAATTAATTAATAATTGGAAAATGTTAAAGAATCTCATTCTATAGTAGTTTCATACAATTAACATTTTTCAAGGAAAAAAAATTCCTTATAATAATAGAAATATATTTCATTACACCTTCTAACAAATTATTTTCCAAATGATGTTTGTAAATATAAATAAAATAATGAATAATATAAAATGGAATGAAGTGAAGTTCACTCAAACAAATGATATTCAATTGGTATTCTTGTTCAACACATAACCAATTTCCATTCCAAACAATACCTTCTTTTTTAAAATTAATGTGATGAAATTTTCTATCGTTAACCAATTATTTATTTTAATGAATTATAATATCATACATTAGAGATACAATAATTTCTTTTAATAAGAATAAATGAAATAATAAATTGAAAAAATATAATATTTCCAAAAATAAACCATTTCCATGAAAATATTAATAAAATAATTATCTAATTGATTGATTACAAATATAACATTCTTATTGATAAAATATTTTTTACTCAAGAAATAAACGACATGGTTTTTCATACATAGATATTAGTGAATCATGAAATCATAAACATTCTCTTATTCCAACATTATTATGTTTCTAATGAAAAACTATTTTTGAGTATATATATATGTTCTTCTTCTACATTTGGTATATATTTAACATTTAACCTCATATAAAATGCATGTCATATTTTTAATATAATAGATTATAAGGAAAGATAGGATCATGAGAATATTAAATATAATTATTGAGTTTCAATTAACGTAATAAATTTGCAATTTCAAAATTCTCTTCATGAAGACATAACCAATATAATTAAATAATGATTCATTATAAATATAATATTCTCCTTTTCTTGATTTAAAGGATGACACTATAGAATCAACAAATCTTCTTTTTAATTATTCATAAAATTCAACCCATTAAATTACCCAATGTAATATAACACTAGTTTGAGTTAATATTTTTAGTGGGATAGATAACTAAGAAATGATTTTAAAAATTAATTATTAGAAACAAGGTAATTTTAGAAATATTAAAATCATGATTAATTTCATAGGCCCTAGACACTCTTCTAATACTTTAATATTCACTAGATCAATAGTCATTTAATTCCACATACTAAATATACCACTTAAAGGGGAGGGGTGAACCACTGGTATCATATTACGAATTATAGTTCATTATCATTCAAACTACATAACATGATAATTTTCTCAATACATTAAATATTATCTTTATGTATCTCTTTATATGATGTATTAGAAATAAACAAAACAACACATAGTATTTACAATGTTCATAATAATGAAATACTCTTTATCATCATTTCCCCCATCATGGATTTTTTATTATCAAATAATTGATTATAATACACCAGATCCAATTGAGGAACTCTATATAAATATAAATCAAAAAAATACATCTCCTCCAGCTCCAACTGATATAATTCATCTACTCTTGTTTCCAACCAAATGACATCAACAACTATCATAATTAATTGGTAGAATTCACCTTTGATGAAGTCTAGGTCGACTAAATGATGATATTTAATCTTCCTCCATGAGGATAAAGGATTTGACATGCTTGTGTTCACATCAAGTATTTTTTATGTCCATTAATGATGTTTTTTTATCATTTATCAATATATTTTGATCACCTATAATTATCGGTTTCATCATTTAAATAATTATTGATCTATGATTACATCAATTAGATGTCTCATCCTCTCTAGACTGTTTTTCGGAGGTGTGTATAATGTTTTACAATATTTTATGTAAGATAAAACTATCACAATCAATAACTTATTATTCATGAATTTTCAACACAATCCAATAAATTATTATTCATGCATGGATTTCATGGACTATTAATTCTATTAGGTATCTCAATTATTATTCCATTTATCTTATGAGTAGCATGAGTTTCATGAAATTTGTTTCTTCCTCTATTTTTTATTGTATCATCGGAATTAGAAGATGTAGCCCTGGATATCTGATGTATTTATAAAATATTTATGTTCTAAGTGTGGGCCAATAATGATATTTTATAAACAACCAAAAATATTTTTAAGATAACTAGAAAATTATCTATTGGATTTCATTGAATCAGATTACAAGTCCTGGAAATCTAGATATTATATACTCTTGTACATCTTGAGATAATGAGTGTATCATCAACCACTTCATGATAAATATATGGAAATCAGGTTGTATTTCAAGAGACCTTGTTGTTCCCATAGTAGTCTCCACAAACAGCTTCCCATGAATAGATGATGCATCGCATAAATTATTTGTGTTGAAGAGGATTGTTTTATGATTTATCTCCTAGCTCTTTGAAATATCTAGTGTCACGAAGGATTTTCCATCAATTGAATGACATAAGTGTTGTCTTATGCTACATTATCTACCAGTTACATGAGATATGATTTCTATCATTGTATTCCATCATTGGAAGATACATGTATCTTGGCTCTCCTTTACATGATCGAATGATGCAGGCTCTACTATAGTAATATTTTTTCTAATGTTCTTAGAAAACCAAAGAAAATACTCTCATATATTACATACTTGATACAGTTAGGGATTTACAACTATTATATATTATTCATGCAATCATTGTACATATTCTAATGCTCCAAATATCTCATGATATCCTTATTTTTGGGTCTTTCATTTTTTTATTCATCATGAGAATGATCGAGATAATATCATGATAAAATATTCTTCTTCATGTGATCACTACCTAGATCATGTGAATCCCTAGTAAACTTCCTCCACAAAAATCATGAATAAATCCTTATAAAATATCTATGATGATGCATGGTTATTGTGAAAGTAAACTAAATCATCATCACATGATGTCATCACAGTTTTCATCCTCTCTTTTTAGGTTCTCACAATGACTTCCTGTGATGTTCTAGAGATTACACATTGAGTGTCTCCAATATGAAACATGATATTCAGATCATCATTTGAATGAATACTGTGAAAATTTGTTTTCTTGTTACAACATATTGATAATCACATGGATACTGCATTAGATCTTCAATTTCATGAAGTTAAATTATTTCATGCCTTTCATTAGATTGTTCAACATGACTTGATCCTTTGACTTATCAAGTAGAGATATGCTAATATCCCAAGCTCATGGGAAAAGGACTAATCTAGTGGTTGAATATGTCATGTGATCTTCAAAATATGAATGAAATTTTTTTTATAACAATCCAGAGAGATCAGTTAATTTTAATGTTCACTATGTAATATTGGAAGGACAACTCAGATCAGTCACATCAAAAGTCTAATGTTATATCTAGTTTCTTAAGAAAGAGTGAAGTAGTACATGTAGTCTCTATATTCAATATTAGACTATTCATGCTTTTGGGTTATGCAATATCAGTCAACCAAGGCCTTGATCGGCCAAAATTCATGAACCCCTCCACTACCACAACATTTTAAATCCAATTTTTGTTTTACTACCCCTCAAGTTGGCATTAAACATTCTTATAATGATCACTTCAACAAGTTTTATAATCAATCCCACCTTATTCCACTCATGGTCTTGTTTAGGATACTTTCATGGGTTTGGTAGACCATCATGTCCTGTACGTTCCCTTTTTGATGTTTTTAAGTCTGTATTAAGGGGATTAAAACTTGTTTTTATGTAAATCCTCCTGTAAAAATTTCATATAATAATCTAATAATGAAATGAAATAAAAATCCATCAACATTTAAAATTCAAAATCATTTTTTCCTAAATCTCATGTTTTAATTACACACATATTCTCTCTAAAAAATATATATTAAATTATATTTTTTCATGGACACATCAAAACTTTTTTTTATTGAAATATTATATCCTCATTACATGATCTTCACTTGATGTATTCAATTTTAAAAAATTCTTAAGAAGTTCAGTTATACATTGATGATTAGTTCCAAAAATCATCATATTTTCTTATAGAGAATTGTCTTATCATGATGTCCAATTCCATTAGATGAATCCAAAACAATTTTATAGAGAACACAACTTCATCCACATCTCATAATACACATATTGGCATGTCAGGGGAATGGTTTATTTTTTACACTTGTCTAAGTTTTATACCTAATGATTGTAAGGTAATTATTAACGGAGACGTGATATGTAATCATTATTTTATCCCTTTTTGTGGTAGGGTTTTTCTTGATCTGATTCCAATAAAAATTCCACTTTTAGTCAGTGTGATCAAAACATTCTCCCATATTGAAAATATTATGAAAAGTATAGTTTGGGAATTTATATCATCTCGATTTTTTATACAAATAAAATGATCCTATTTATATGAAAATTATATGATCACTTCTAGTAGAGAAATGTTCTAAAATGGTTTTCGTAGAAACAATCATATAGATAATCAACTTTATGTCTATGTGGAAATCCAATTGTAGAAATAAAGAGAGACCCAACAAAGGATGTATAAGAAATAAATAAATTACATGATTTTGAAATCATAATCATTATATCATAATTCACAATCATGTTACTGTAACTAAACAATTTATCAATAAAATTATATATCCTGTAAGTATATAAAATTTTACATTAGGAAGTTTAGTTTCAAAAGATAAATCATCACCTCAAGGGATTCAAAATTTTCATCTATTCAGTAGTAGACATTAGACTCCATGAAAAACAAATATCATCATTCATCCTAGAAATGATATACTCAAACATCTCCATTAATTTCCTATATTGATAGTTCAATACACATAAAAATTGGGAATATGGAGTGGCCACATGGTTTCTCAAATTTAATAGTCATGTTGAGTAGTTTTTCTCATTTTAGTATTTCGTTACAAATAATATCATCATAGGATGATTTATTTTTTATCTTTTTTTTATTTGAGTATCATTAGTATTATAATATTAATTCATTCCAGGAAATTCATATTTGTGTTGAATAACTATTGCAGAATTAGTTTTAGGTTTTATCATTTCTTCTTTTTAGGATAAATTCTAATGAACATTCTAAAAATTATGTTAATATTACATTAAATCCTTTATATTTAATTTTTTTTCAGCTTCCTCCAATTGTTTATCTATTTACAGCTATGTGGTCAAAAAAAGTGATCCTTTCCTGACTTTCTCAGTTTTCTCAAAATCAATAAATAATGGTCGTTGGTATTTATTGGAAACATAACCCATATCACAACATAATGAAATTTTCCTTCCAACCCACTTCCTTATTAAAAACAAAATTGAATCAACAAAAAACTAATATAGAATATAAAATGTGGTGTTAAAATTGTTGGCATGAAAATATGTAAACATGTTATTTTCATTGATATATTTTCATCTAATAATCATTGAAAACCCCCATGATTATTTCATCATTCCAAGTAATGACATGTTGAACCAGAATGAGATGTATTTATAACCACGATTAGCCAAAAAACAAGAAAATCCTTAAAAAATAATTTTCCTAGATTTGTTATAGATGAATCCATATAGGTGTAGATGTTTAATTTTTATAAGGACTGGTGGACATCATGGAAATGTTTTCTCATCCCTAGATGTTGGAGATTGACCGTCATTCTCCTTGTCCCATTTACTTACTCTCTCAGACATGTTTTATCACTTCACTAACTTTGACATTCCATTCATAGCTATTTTTAATTTTATCACATATATTCATCATTTTATGGAGACCCACAACCTCTGTTTATAATATTTATATTAGAAAAATAAAGAGGAATATATAGACTTTCAATATAAATACATATTTATCTTATTAGATTACTTCAAGGAAACCTCATCATCAATGTGTTAAAAAACTCTATATTTGTCAATATCTAACTACTTGTCCATGTGATTGATATAGGGTAGCATATTATTACTCATACTATGATATTTATTCCTAAAAACTATAGTTACACATCAGTTGTTGAAATAAGTGACATTATTTATCTATCGTAATCTTTATTTGATCTTAATAGAAAACTTATCACTCTGATACCATATATAGTTCCCTATTCTAGATTAACCACTTACTGGGGAGCAGTGAATCAGTGAATTCTTTTTATGAAATCTTATTCTTAATAATTAAACTTGTGAAACATTTTATGTTTCTATATCCACTCAATATTATCCTCAATATCACTTCATGTGAATACATTTTAATAGAGAGATATGCAAACAATATTTATAATGATGGGTATAATATCCAACTGCATGCCATGTACCCCTCCCTCAACATGGATTCATAAATTAACAACATGTTATTATAATTATCTATCTCTAAACGAGAGACCCCATTTTTCATAGCTCCAACTGAAATTATTCCATTGCATCACCACAGAAGAGACTACATATACTATTTTCACCAACCAAAAGACACCATCTTCTCAAAAAACCAATTAAAATAACTCACTAATGATAATGGATTTATCCAATTTGTGATGTTAATTAATCATACTCCATGATCTGAAATTATTATACTTTCTTGTGTACAGTTCAATTATCTATGATTGCCACTAAATTTTCCTCCCAAACATGATCAATTAATTATAATCATAGGTAAAGTCTACCTACCTTGGTAAAAGAATAATTATTCTACGATTCCATCTATCATTCATGATAAACTCAATCGAATTCATGAAGAAGGTGAACACAATTATTGACAATATTTTATGTATGAAAAAAAATCTAAATCAGAATATAAATATTCTTGAATTATCCTCACAATTCAATCAAGTATACTTCCTTCACCAATATCATGTAATTTGAATTTTTTTGGTATCTAAATTATGCTTGAATAGATTTTATGTGTAGTATGGATTGAATGATAAAATTGTATCTATTTTTTTCTTCATTTTATAATATGAATCGCATGATCTCACCAGGGTTATGTAATCTGTTTACTAACATCACATGATATAGTGGTGGATCAAGAAATACCTTTAATTAAACAAACAAAATGAATTGTATGATATCAAAAAATCTATATAATGGTTCTTTATCAATCACATTGTATTACCTAGTTATCGTAAAGGTGTATCCATATGTGATTCATGAAACAATGGTTGTATCCCCAACCCCTTTGTGATAATGTTATAGATCCTAGTATTATTTTTCATGATAACAGATACACTTAATATTATTTCCAAAAATAGTTTTGGAATATCTTATGATATTTCTTGCAAATTAATTATGTAAAAAACTGTGTGTACATGAATACTCCTTTACCTATATTCAATATCGAGTTTCATGAAGGATTCCCTATCCTTGATGCGAAACTAATTATGTGCAGAACTACCATAATAATAATCCTTATTATAAAATTTTCATTTTCTAGGATTCCTTTACAAGATAAGAAGTGTCAACAGGGTGTACATCATATGATACAGTAACACAAGAGACACTATTTTTAGAGATTATCTCTAGTTTCCAAAAAACTAGATTCAAAAATCCCTACCCCAAAATGGTTTATATTGGAACAGATTCACCACATATATCAACATTTCCTTTCATTTTCGTACTTATTCATTTGAAGTGGAGATCTTGGTAGATCATTAATTTAATGTGTTTTGGATCTTTTTTTCATTTCTGAAAAAATAATTCTAATGGAGTGATATATTTTTATTTATTAAATGAACACTAAACTTATCATGTGAGTCTTGGTAGAAATCCTGAAAATTCCAAAATAAGTCATTAGAAAATATATTTTAATACTAATAATTCTTAAGAACGGAATCTCAATATTCTCCTAGTTAGGGATTCATAGTTTTCCCTCTTCTGTCACATTGGTTCATACATCATATTCTTATAATTTTCTTGTGATGGAAAATTGAGTGTCACTAGTTTGTCGCCTAATATTCATATCATCCTAAAAAAGGCATTAAGTGTCATTCTCTTTTTATTTCATTGATATATTTATTTTCATATATACGATACCTATGATCTTTTTATTCATTCATGATAATGATTGTAGGTGCTTATTCATATTGTCTTACATATTTTTATCTTTCATCATTGCGATCGGATATTTTCAGTTTTCCTGAGATTACGTGGATAAAAATTATCCTGAGGGAGACGATGATGGTTGATATTCAAAATATTCAAATATGAATTTAAATAAAAATGGTGTGCGATCAGTTAATTTGAATTGAATCATAGTGGTATTTAAAAGAATGTGTAAATATATTAAAACCAATGGAAAATGCTATACAAGGTTGTTTTATCCATAGTTAAATAGTAATCGGGGACTATACATACCATATAAAATATAAAATGTGTCGAGGAGATAATATTTTAATCAACAACATGGATGAGTTGCTAGAAATTCTTAAACCCCTTCGGTACCACCACATACTTGTTCCCCATTATGTCATTCTTCCCATCATGGTGGTGTAGCCACTGTGCTCCTATGTTCTCCTCAACATGCCTAATACACGGGTCAGTCCTCATATATCAATGAGGTATCATGGGTTTCTCCCATGGGCTTGGGTTTCCCTAAGGACAAACATATTCCATCAGTTGAGAGTCTATGTGTGGATTGTTGAGGGTAGAGACTATTTTTTATGTAATAAATCTATTAAATACTACATAAAATAATCTATGTATCTGACGAAACACAAATCCATCCACAATTTAAATTCCATGACGACTTCTTCTCAAACATATATTCCTCTTCATCAATTATTTTTAAAGATAAATATATAGGGAATTCAAATTTTATTTGAACACAACTAAGATTATTTATCATGAAAATAATATGTTCTATTAAAATCAACATCACTTATTATAACCAATGTGAATATTTATTAACATATGTGTTAAGAGATTTAAAATCTATTACTAAATCATCCAATATTTAAATGAAAAATTTCCACGAATGACATCCAATTGCATTAGATGAATCCAAAAAATGTCAAAAGTCATCACCAATTCATCCAAATATCACAATAATTATAATGAAACATAATCTACAATAAATGTAACACTGGGACCCATAAGTTATTCCATATTTAGAAACAATATACCCATGGAATGAACTCAGTTGTATCAAAAAAGGCATTTACTATACTTTACACAAAAAATCATTATAGTCAATGTCTTAAAAAATATGTAAATCATTATCATCTTCCTCGTATCATTTTGAATAATTAAAAAATTCATCAATGAAATCATCCTCCAATATATAGTAATATTCATCAAAAAATATAATCATAATATCCATAAATATTTTAGGGGCATTTAAAAATAATTATGGAATAACCAAAAAATAATAATGTTACTATATATTAAAAAAATTTACTTTCATAACATCTTCATTCCTTGATATTAATTTTTTATTCTTGGATCTGAGATCATTCGATAAAAAATACCAAGCACCATTGATAAGATCAGATGAGTCAGTTATTAAAGGAAATGGATACTTGTTCCTAGTAGATATTTTTTTAGTTGTCCATAACTAATGAACTGTCTCATGGAACAATAATTATTTTTTGATAAAATATTTAAGGAACATAAGATGAAGTTATTGGTTCGATGAAACACTTATCAAGAAACTATTGTATAGGTAATTTTTTTTATAATAACTAAAAAAATTAATTATATGTTGATGTCTTGAAATTATTATAGAATCAGGAACTATGTAAACCATTGAAAACTATTCCAAATCAATAATCAAACTAGTGAAATCATTATGATATATATCCATATATTCATTTGCTACTGGAATATCAATAATTTGAACAGTTTCATTGAATTCCAAAATATGTTGAAGATAACATTTTATTTGTTTTGTTAGAGTCTAATAAAATTTATATTATCTAATATATGTAACTAAAACACCCCTTTTAAGGATCATTTTGGAAGATACATTAAAAATTGAGATAAATATAAATTAATAACTGTTAATTCGAATTACAATACCAAACAGCAGTGAGAATCTTTGACATCTTTACCATATTTATATTATTTTATAGATAATTTTATTTGTGAAAATCATTCCACCATTATGGTGTATAAATAGGCCGATCCGAATCCCTAGGCATTTGAGTAGGATCCACAAACCCCCACAACATTCTATAATCACACTATGATATGGTGGACTGAGATATGGATCTATGGTTTACTAGAAGTCAACAACCAATTATCCAATCATCAAAACCATCATATGGATTTGTTATTTATAATCATGAAAGATTATCAATGGGGTATTTGATTTATTCTTGAATTAAAATGTATTAATAAATTCCATAGATAATATGAATTCATTATATGCATTAACTCATAAAAAAGGTCTTAAAATTCAATGAAACAATGATTGATATTAACAAATAATATCACAATAGACAAACAATAACTACTATCATTGAAAGTATAAATGATATTTTTTTATTCATAAAAATCACATTCTCCTTATGATACATAAAATATATGAGTATATATATATATCATAAATAATGTATTGTGGAATATCTATATTAATATCCAACTTTTACTAAACTATAAAAGGAATTTAACAATATCACCTAATATTGAATAATATTAAATATCTTTTCAAATAATAACAAAAAATCATTTTATATATATATTTTGAAATCATTTGAAATCATTCACTAACATCAAATTTTATTCTGTCATATGAAATACATTTTGAGTTAAAATCTTAAAAAACCTATTATATTATATATAAATAACTATTACATTTTATCTCGAAGTCAATTTGAATTCCAATTTAATAAATAAAATTTTTGATCCCATATTCTTATATATAATTGAAAATAAATATGAATATATTGACATATATATGTAATAAAAGATATCCCCATAGAAAATAATAAATGCTACTAAAGCAACAAATTAATCTAGTTTGATCTACATTAAAAATATTCACTCAACACTTATCTCCACCATTCTGTATCATAAAAAACCTGAATTCTCCTTTTTTATTTTTTTCTATGAAAATGGGTGACCATGGGACAATAAGAATGTTAATAACATAGATCCAACTATTGCCTTCATGATTTATAATTTATCGTTTGATCTAAAAACCTATACATCACATGTCATTCATCATTATAGATAAGCACATTATATGTCCCTTATCTAGATTCATATATAATATATAGCTATGGTCTCACACATACACATTTAATATCAATCAGGGGTGTATATTATATACTCACAATATGATATGAAAAATCCAATATTACTTAAAATCCAACCGATGGCATGATTGTCAACATAACCAACCAACTCTTCATTAGCTAATCTAATATATATAATTTCATAAGAAGGGTTCAATGTATGCTGGTTATCATGAAAGATATATTTGTAGCGTTAGTTAGTGGGGGGATCAAATAAGATCTGCATTCTCTATCATACCACAAATATCGGTATGAAACGCATTATGATATACAATTTGGGTCATCCAGCACCCACATAGAATTTTATTATTTTTCTTATGCCTCATGATAATATATTCTTTATCAATAGAAGAGTCATACTCTTACTATCCTCAAATTGTATCCTAATATATATAACTCAGTGAGAATGAGTTTTTATGGATAAAATCAATGTCATAAATTTAGAGATCAATTATGAGTTCACTTAATGAAATATTTATATATATATATATATATATGAATTTGTAGAAAAAATTAGAGAATAACAAAATGGATGGTTCATTTCATATGATAAATATTAATTTTATTAAACACATTAAAAAATTAAAAATACATAAACAATGATTTATTATATCACATATGATAAAATTTGAGATCAATGTTATGTTTGTTATACATTCTAAATTTTATTAGCATTATACATCATAGAAATATTATGTCACATTTCTATTATAAAATTTGATAAAAACCTCCCACAAAACACTTTTATGTATTCTATTTGAATAATGTTCACACTTATGAATCATATTTATAACTATTTTAAATCTTTAACATATTCAATATGCATAACCTCATAAAAAAATAATTACAATAAAAATATATTTTTAACTTTGATCTATTTCAATGTAAGAAATAATAACTCATGGATCCTTATTCAGTCAAACAATTTAATTGATATTGTGAAACTACATACATTATTATTAATTGGGAATCCTAATAAATTTTATCATAAAGTGAAACAAAATTTTCTATGATAAATAATACAACTTATTAACTTCCTAATTATATCCATACCTTGAACACATTTAGGATATCTATTCTAATTCAATATTCATTTTGGATGTTATAATCCATCATAAATTTATATATCAAAATTGTTAAGAAAAGTAAATGAAAATTATTACATTTTTTCTTTTGAAATCATGTGCACTAAACACATTTGGGATGTTAAGTGAAAAATACTTTAATGATAAACTAGAATTATTATTTAAGGAATAGTGATATCAATTTTTAAATGGAAACTAAATGTTGAAGTTTACATTTATCTATTCCACCATATATCCTAAATATTTGAGGATATTGAGTGGAAAATAAATTAAAATATAATTTTTATAATCCTTTATTATTATTTTTAACTTCTATATGTCCCAATATAATAACACTACCCTTGTAGACAGTATTATTTTTATAATAACATTAATATAAAAAACCATTTTGTGTTTGCAAATAAAATTTATTGCCTTTATGTTTGATTATTTAAAATTTAATATACTATAACATTAACATATATGGTATTCTATGTGATTGGAACATTCTTAATTTCATATAAAATGATATTAAATTACCCATCAATGTGCTGAGGGAATACAGTCAATCACATTTTTAAAATAAAATTTGATAATGATTTTATAATGGATAAAAACTCTTATATATATTTTCTTCTCAAATAATTTTATAGAAAATTTTCAACCAGAAACCATGTGTTTTCAACTAGTAAACTAAAACATGTTTATAACCACTACATTTTATCGAAATATATTTTTATAATAGAAGACATATTATATTCCAAATTTAATTTTAACAAAGATTAATTCAATCATAATAAAATAAATTAAAATCAAATCTATTAAGTGATATCTATTTACTAAATCTCTTCAATATGTAGTAAAATATTAATCAATTATTCCTTTGAATTTAATCTACTCTATATTCTCCAAATGATGTAAGATATATATTCTGTTTAAAAAAATATTCAACATCGTATAACTAATTTATATAAAATCCATACCTGACAAAGATATTCAATATAGTTTCACTAAATCTATTAAGTATATATTATATAATAAAAATAAATTGGATGACTAATCATTTGAAACATATAACATTCCTTAATAACATTTGATATATCACCAATGTTTCTTACTAAATTTTCCTAAATTACCATTATAAAGATATAAAATATTATGATTCTCATTTTCAATTATTAATAATAATGTATGATTTTATTATGATGATGCTGATGCTGATAACTACAATAAAATATTTTATCAGATGAGTATCATATATTATTAACCATTTCATAAAGTCAATTATTTAATGGAATTCAGTAAAATTATTACCCCATTATAAAATCTATCATATCTAGTATTGGGCCGCATTCAAATTTTCAACATGACTTACAATGTGATTCATAGAAATAATCCATTACTTTATCAGGTAAAAAGTTATATTAAATCATATCATATATGAAGTTTAGATATTTGAATTATAAATATTTTTCCAATAAATTACATATATATAATCAACTGTATTTCTCTGGTATTATAACCGTAAAGACTTCCATGCTAATGCAAGCCATTGAAAACACTATGAATTAAACAATATTTATTAATCATTTAATACTCATTCTTAACTAAAAACACCCAAAACATAAACCATATTGACATATGACTTGCCTTCTATACATAATATTCTTCCACTCTACTCATGATAAAATAAAAAATTCGTTGTTGAATGATCAAGGTCCAGAAAAATGTGGATTTTGATGAAATATCACACTTAGTATTTGATGATAATTATAATATCACAATATTTTATCAGTTTGTTCAAAAAAAATTAATGATTTGTTATAGTAATTTATTTTGTAATATATTCCATTCACCAAATCATTATGATCAAACCATATTGATATGTAACTATTTACAAAATCAAAAAGTATGTGTTACTAACATGACACTATAATTCAATTATATTAAATCATTTTTGATACATCATATGAATGAGGTAGATTATAAAATAATTTAACAGTTTATAATTATAAGATGTTAAAAAAATCCTCATGAGTAATTATTGAGTGATACATAACAAACCCCTTTCACTTTCCCTAGCAAGGTACATGACTCCTAGTATAAAGGTAGTCTGATCCCAGGATCATCTACATTGGGATACATTACTCAAGATATAATTCAATTCATTGAATCTATTACACCAAATCTAAAAAATTATTTAATAATAAATTCAAGCTAAAATATTCACTTACAAACTGATGTCATGTAATATGAAAAACCTAATTAAATAAAGAGTCAATCCAAACTTGTAATGAAATGCTCTAAAATAGATATTTTTAATCATTTTATACTAACAAATAACCAATATTCACAATTCATCGAAAATCTAATCAACGAGAATAATGATTGGAGTAACCATTAAAAATATTGAAAATTGAATATATTTATACATGAGATAATAATTTGTAAACATTTCATAAATAAGAACTAATTATAACATTTTTTTAATTTTATAACTAAATTTTTTGGACTTTCCATAATTTTGAATATAAATATTTTATATTAATTCAAATATATACTACACCATATATCACATTATGAGGATCTTCATCTTAAATGTGTGATATTATTTTAATTATAAATAAAATTAAATTAAATTTTATTATTTTAAAATATATATAATGAATATTTCTTATACATTATCATTAATAAAACCTAGATTATATCAATCATAATAAAACTCTTTAATGTTGATTAAATAAAAAAATCCCCCTTTTATTTTATAATGTTCCAATTAATTTATTATGAACTATTTATTATCTATTTATAAACATTTTTTATCATGAATTTATTTTTTATTTTATAACAAATTCTATGTTTTTTCAAATTCATCCTAAATAAAAACTGGTATATATATATCATATACCATTCTTTATAATTTAATTAATGGTATATTTTATATTATAATTTAATAGTTGAGAATAAATTATTTCATAAATATTTAATTCATTTAATTATAAACAGTTTATATTTAATTATTTAATATATATAAAGGTAATATAAATTTATTCATTCAAAAATAACCTTTAAAAATATATTCTAACATGTTATAAACAAGTAAAAATATTTTATTTTTTAAAATAAATTTTAATCTTTTCCATAAAATCGATTTGGTTACACGTATACAAAGCTATATTCATGTATAATAGAAAATCATTATACATTAAATAGAACTTTTAGAATCACATTAATTTTGTTAACTCACAATATATATCTAGAAAACATAAAAATAATGTATTTTATAAAGATAAGATGAATATTACCTTTACACAACTGATTTTACATGAGGGTGCCACAAACATAAGTGTTTAATTGTTAAATAGTATGACTCCATAAGGGAACCTCTATGAAATGGTATGAACATTAAAAAACCATTTTTATAAAGGTAATAATGATATTACACTTTCTTACCATTATACACTTTATGGTTAAATAGTATCATAAATTTATGTAACCCTTCATGTGTAAGGGTAAGATATTGTGACCCTTACATAGATTGATCTATGTAAGATTTAGGTTTCATGACCATTACATAGACCATTCTATGTTATAATAAATACAATGTTACCCTTATGAATCTCAGCTTAATAAGGGTGTGGTATTTTTTTACATTTTCATAGCCAAACTATATATGTAACAACCCAATGCAAAATAAATATTCGTAAAATAAAGAACATATCAGGTTTTTATTCTATTAATTATTTCTTCACTTGTTTCATTTAAATATTCCTCATAACTCATATTATTCAAATAAATATCTTTATTATAGTCCAATAAAAAATTAGATAATGTGAATTGATTAAAATGCATGTTCTGCGATAACCATGTGAACTAATATAAAAATTTCATTAAATAAAATTTAATAAATATTGATGTAAAATAGTATACAATTCACTAGAGGGAATCTACTACTACATCATCATCATATGTTGTGAGGATTATCAATTAGTGGAAAAATAATCTCACATCTATCATGTATCCATCGTTTTATTTGAATATAATTCCATTTGACCATGATCCACCAACCTCAAGGATGTGTTGGCATCATATTTTTCAAAGGAAGAAGATGAAAGAGATCTTCTACTTTCTTCTAGTCACCATTTGAATATCTACAAACCACATCCATCGTATGGATGTATAATTTTGTAATCCTAAAATAATCTCCTTGGTATATCTCATTTATTCTTGGTTTAAAATTCCTAAACAAATACCATTTCAAATATAAAATTTTTATATACATTAACTCCGAAAGGATTTATAAAATGAAAAAATCTTTTAATTGACATATATGTGGATGATTAGGATTCCCAAAGATCATTGTCATTATAAAAATTAGATATCATATTTCATTTCCTTATGGAAAATAAATAAATTTCATGACATCTATAATATAAATATATATATATCATTTAATAGGATTTATTTAATATACCTTTAAAACAAAACTTCCATCTCGTATCAATTTCATCTTATTGATAGGTAAAATAATGTATAAAATCATTCTCATATACTGATTGGAAATCACCCTAAAAATTGATTATGACTTTTTTAGAACTCTAATATATCATAAAATGGTAGTATAAAAACTATTTTATATATGATAACAATAATACTTATAAAATATCGTGTTTATTTTATACACCCATATACAAATAGTTTTTACCAACACTTCTAACTTATATTTTTGAGATTATATTTCAATTTGATTTTAAAATTTCCCAAAAATTAAATAATACGTGGGTCCAAATTAAAATGTAAATTGAAAAAAAAATAATAAAATAGAAATGTATATGACACCACCTTTTTTATGTTCTAACAACATTCATTTTAGTACTAAAAGGCATTTCTACATCTTTGGAAATTTGGTAAGGATAATTCGTAACTAGATTAACTAACCTAAAAAATACATTATATTAATAAGAAATCTCATTATAATTCAAATAGCTCAGAACTATTTGATAAAAAATAATTCATATACATGTTTCTTTATAAATCTTTTCATAATATTCATGAGAAAAATTGAACACAATAATCAATTGTAACAAAATCTTAGACCATCCAAATAATCATAAAAATTTATTTTTTCCACATTTGGAAGAATTGGTTGCCTTACATTCACATCTATTAATTGATTTATTCTCAATTTATATCCACCTTTACTACCTATTACATTTGTTTTCGGAAATTATATATGTGTTCATAAACACCATCTCATATTTTTCATAACAATAGATTAATTCCTCAAAATATTTAAATTCAAAAGATTACAACACTCATAATTATGTTTGAGATATAAATTTAAAAAATAAATCCATTTTAATAAGTTAAATATTGATGAAATTCAATACATGCCTATACGTACTGGTAAAATTCTCCTCAAAATAGTCATTCCATCATATTAATTGTAACACACTTAAATAAATAATTATTCCAATAAATGATAATTATCATTAGAAACATATTAATAAAAAAAATATCTCAATTGTCATTCCATGCCATAGAATGATTCTCATATTTCCCCATATTAATTTAAATAAAATAACACCCTTTATCAACATCATTTTAAGAATAATAATTAAAAAGAGTTACCATTTTGATGTTTTCTATATCCTAAGACATAAAATATCGTTTCTTGTATATCTATCCATCCTTCAACATTCACTGGGTCCAAATATCTATTGAATATTGAATGGGTATATTTCATGAAATGATCCACTATACACATTTTCCACAATCGGAAATTTGGTTAATCGCATTATTTTATTTCATCATTAACATCAAATGTTGATCGAATCAACAGACCATAAACTATAATGATTAAATAATTAATTGATTCTTATTAAAGAGGTCATTTTCCCTTTGATATCTTTCTACCTCAACTACAATAATTCCTTTGAGGAAACCATTATAAACAAACATGGATTATAAAAGGTGACAAGGTAATATTATAAATCAAACTCGATATTATATATTTTAAAATTTTATTTTATTTAATTTGAATTTTTAAATTCTCTTAACCTCTATTTTTATTTAAATCATTCCTTGGATAGTGAATACAATGACCAATAAAATAATCCACCCTAAATGACAAGATTTATAAAATGGGTTTGACCTCATTAATTTTTATAGGACTATTAATATCTATAGTTTTAGTGAATTAGCTATATAAATTACTTAATAATGTGGAAAATTTTACTTAGTATCAATTTTTTCACAAAATGAAGAATTAATTTTTATCCATCTTGCAATCACAGAAAATTGTATTTATTTTTTATTACTCACCAAATAGGTGATCATGATAATAACCAAATTTATAATTATCCATATATCATATTAAAAAAATTTAAAATTTATTACTATTACAACAAATCTCATCACGAAACTAAAATAAAGAATTCATTTTTCCATTTATTTATATGATAAATCATGAGTAATGATACATTTTTATAAAAAAATTAACCATATAAATATATCAAAACCCATTATAAAATAAATAGTTTCTCAAAGATTATTTAAAAAACCATTTAAAAATTAGTTGGATCCCATAATTAAAATAACCATGAGGAATATGGGAACCAATGATAAAATATCCCATAGAAAACCTATCTACTTTAAAATATCATAAACATTCTTTAACTCATAAAATCAAAACAATATCCATAAAATCCTTTTTGGAAATAATAATATTTTATTTGTTGAGAATCATTTTCAAAGAGAATGTTTTCCCATTTAACACCCACTGTAGAATATATGATCCTCAATAATTTTCATATCAGTATCCTAGATATTTATCATCATCATTCTTCACCTTTTAAAGAGATTCATCACCTAATACATTGTAGAGCTAAATCAACCCCGCCCAGTATTATGATATATATAATTCTTTCCATAATAAAATATAAATTTCATTTATTGTAAAATGAAAAACATCTGGTACGGTACATTTTAATCATTAAACATTGAAAAATTACATTTTAACCCAAAAACAACACATTCTATTTTATAACAATTAAAAAGAGAAATATTCCATTACATGGAACATATTTTAAATGAAAACACAACAAAATAATTGGAATACTAAATTATTTAAAAAACCTTGTAACCATGTTCTGAAATATCAATAATATATATCTGAGACTGTGGACTGAAATGGAATTCAAAGAAGTATATCCAAAGACGTTCTCATTGCACTTTTCTAAAAAGAAGAGAATAAAATATACAAAATAAATGAAATAAGTCCTTTTTATGTTTTAATGTGGATTTAGTATATTAGAAAAAATTAACATTATAAAATATTTCAACATGTATAATAAAATTATTTAACCCTTTAAATTTAATTTGGATATAGAAGAGAAAGAGTTAAATAAATTTAAAATAATATTTTAGAGGACAATCCATTAATGTAGTCATCATATAAATTATTACATTCTATAAATATTGGACAATGAGATTATATAGTTTTTCTAAATTAATATGATCCAGATTCATTTTCATTAAATTATTTTTCTTTAATTTATTTCATATTTTACCATTATATATTTAGTTACTGAATTGGATTAGTTCACATTGGAAATCTTACATTCATTTAGTTCATACCATTTAGTAAATATTAGAGTGTGCATCATGGTCAAATAGGGTATAGATCCATTAAATCTAAAGTCCAAAAAAAAATTTACTTATCAACATTATATATTTATTATAATTTTATAAAAATCCATCTATTGTATTCATGAAAAATGAATCATATCAATCCATGAAGGTAATAGTCTAACAGTCCCTTGAAAAATATTTTAATTCCTAATAAAAATGGATTAGTGAGTTAAATTTTTTTCTAGAATCAATTTTATGTTATATATTTTATATTAATTCATTAGTTTAATCCAAATTACCATACATATAATAATTAAATGAATAATTATTTACATATTTTAGAAGAAGTGGTATTCCACATGTACGCATAAACATGATTATAAATTCAAAAAATTGGAAAAATGTGAGTAATATTTTAACCAAAGGGAATAATTATTAATTTAAATATATCATATACATTCAATTGATTCATTATTTTAAGAAACCATAAAATTTTCAAATGAAAAATTAAACACATCACTTCATGGAGGTGGTAGTCACATAAACAGATGAGGGATGTTTTCAATCACCATGGAATTCAAAATTCATGTAACATAAATATAAATATATTTAAATATAAGGATAATAATGAAGAAATAATTTCAAAATTTTGGAATTTTCTTTTATGGATGTATATTGAAAAAAAAACATTAAATAATAAATTTAGAGTAATACTTATTATTTGGGAAATCACCTTCATCTTTCAACCTATATCATCTTGTAATGGACTTTTTTCTGGGAGAATAACTTCTAGAGATTTCAGAGGGATGCTTGGGATATGATTTTATAGAATTTATTATGAATATTTCTCAAAAATATTTTATATTAGATGAAAAAATTCACTTTTTTAGTTGAGTGGAGTGTTAAACTTGTAATACTTATAATCTTTTTAATATTATAAATATCATATTTATTATATTATGATTAAAGGAAGTGAAAAATAAAATTTAGTTTATTAAGGGTCGAAATATAATCCTATAACATGATTTACAATTAAATATTGTCAAATTTTCAAAAAATATTTAACAGAATTAAATTGATATATCATTTAACCTGGGGGATCATTATTTAAAATAGATAATATTTATAATATAAAAAAATTAACAAATTAATAAATTTGTGGAAATTAATTCTTATTATGTAATACATTCTTCCTGATTATGTTTTTATAATTGGTGGAAATTATGAATATTAAAAATTCATAAAATGGAATAAAACTGTTTTTATATAAAATTGTATACTAAAAAGTCAACTTATATTAATGAAATATGATGTTTCTTATTATGAAATTATTTTTATTTCATTAATCAAAATTATATTATATCTATTTAAAAAAACAAAAAACATAATTATTATTTTTAAAATGCCTGATTTACATAAAATAAATGACAGTTGTGCAAAGAATAACATTTTATCACAATTCAATCAAGAATCAATTATTTCAAAAAAAATCAATTCAAATCATCCATAATTAATATATTCTATATAGATAATTAAACAAATTCAATTTTATATAATTAAAATTCTAAAATAATTAAATTTAATTTTTAGATATATCATTGTTATATTTGAAATAATAATTTAGTTAAATAAAAATATTCCTTTTTTGGTTCAAATATTATATAACTTACTTTGGAAATTTAGGGTGCATATTAATACATAAAATGATTAATTATAAATCATAATATAATATTATTTGTTGGGTTAATTGAGTTTTAATTATATAATTGATGTCAAATGATATTTAAACATTCAGAAATACCAAATAAATTTATAATAGTAGAATTATAGCCATATAAAGCTTAATATTTCAACGGCATAAATGGACACCCATATAAATTGAAAAACCGTCAAATAAGAAATATTGAAAAAATTATGAATTATAAATTCATATTTTCAGTAAATATATAAATTTGGATCCCAATGTAACACATGGGTGGTTTTTATACATCCATTGGTCCAAAAAATACCATGGATGATGATCGGGTGCTTCCCATTGTCTTTTTTTGTCGTAGAATATTAAAAAATATCATATCCTAAAATAACTATAACAAAATTTTGATATTGAGGTAATATAATTTTCATTAAATAAATTAAAACTAAATAACAGTTCTTTAACCCTATGACATTACAATATACTCAGGGTGGCCATAAATACCATATATATTTTTGGAATGTCAGCCTATATTAGCCCAAAATGGAGATACCATTACTGATTTTCCATCATAGAGAACAATTTTATCAATTTAATTGGTCAATAATTTTGTATATGAGAGTAATACCATATTTATTCCTAATATTAATCACATTAAACCCTCTAGAATTGATTAATTATTGAATAGAACCATCAACCTTCTTATAAAATAGCAATTGCACCACCAATAAAGACAAACTCTGGAGAATAAACCCCTTGGAATCTAATTCAACCAATTATTCTGTTAAATCCATTAATTCTTTATGATATATATTTTATTATATTAATTAAATAATCTTCATTTTTGGAATAGGGTTAAAGAATAACCTGACCTCTCAATTAATTGGTGTAACACCTCGATATTATAAAAGAGGAATATCATCTTCAAAAGTGTAAATGACTTGAAAAAACAATATAATAAAAGAATATTAAACAAATATAATTTATGATATATTTATTAAATATCTTTCAATTCATAAAACAAGATATTTAAATGAAACATGATACTCTATTATAATACTATAATTTAAACATGACCATTTTAAGATAGCCATTATGTTAGATGATATGAATATGAAAAAATATAATATTAAATAAATATATATATATATATATAATTATAAAATAAAATCCATGGTTATATATATATTATAATTAAATATAAACAACATTCAAAATAAATTCATATTATGTAAATTAGATATTTTTAAGTAGAGGTTTCATCAATTTTGAGAAAATTATTTTGACATTAGTTTTTAACTATTTTTATAATTTCATTTGAAAATGAGTTTTTTTACCATTAATTAATAATAATAATAGATTGAGTTTTATATGTTATTCTAAAGAGATTTATTTTTTGATGAATAGTGATGATTAATAGTTTTTATTTTAACCTCCCTTTTCATTTAAATCATTCACAAAATTTAATTATATTTTTAAAAAAATGGTCAAATGAAATAAACTAATGTAATATTAATCTATTTTATAAAATTTTGTTCAATTATATGTTCAATATCAACAATAAAACATTATTTACATATGAGGACCTTTCATTGGAAAACCACTTTTCCATCGCATTGGTGGGTTTTATTTTCAATTAAATTAACTAAATTATCTAATTGGAACTTTGAAAAATGGTTAACATATTTAAATTATGAAAAATTAATACTATATTATAATTTAAACATAATTTTTGACCAAAATTAATTGTGAAAATAAAAAAAAGTAATCATTGTGGTTAATGAAAAAATTAATTTTATAGATAGGGTTAAATAAAAATGTATGGGAGAAAATAACCTGAAAACATATATAAATAACCTAATATTTGAATTTCTATATCTCATTAAATCTATGGTTATATAATTACATATAATTATGGCTTTCATAATAATAAAAACATTTTCAAAAATGATTCTTTTCATGAATTCCAACTATTTTCTTACCCAACTTATAAAAGTCCCCAAATCTTCCATTAACATCACACTTACAAATCCCTTTGATTATTATAATACATAAAAATATCTATTTATTAAATTCGTAAAATATTCCTAGAGTTTTCATTTATATTATAATGATATCCTCAGAATTTATTATATATAAAATGAAAGTAGAACTTTATTGAAGAGGTAAAATTCATAACCCTTTATATTTGATTTATTTCTTATTCAACTACCAAAAAACAATATTATAATATTATAATATAATTATAATATTATATGATATTAACTGATGTGGTAATATTTTAATTTAATAACATTTATCCATCTACACTTCCATTAAAGGGGAAAAGAAACCATCGATCATGTGTGTGGAGGACTATTGCCTTGTGAAACGATATAAATCACATTCCATGACCACATTTAAATGATATATATATATAATGACAGATTAAACATATTTATTTAATATTTAGTATGTTATTATACATTTGGAATAATTAAATCACAGATATCAAAATACATTCAATTCCATGGGGGCTACGATAATGTAGGCCATGTATACAACAGACTTCCACCTTGTGAATCAATATGATTATGTAATCTCTTTTGAATTAAAAAAATATATTACGATGTATTTTAATGATTATATTTTATAATAATAACTTAATAAAATTCCTAAATTATAATATCAGAACTGACTTCAAAACTTTTACAACCCAGACCTAGATGCCACTCAACAGTGCCCTAAGCCAAATTATCCTTATTTCCTCAAGCGTATATCCAAAAACGCTAGAGTCTACTAACAAGCAGTGAGGGTCAAAATATGTTATAGAGGAGATATTATATCCTCATGTTAGAGTATCAAAATAATTTATAATTTTATTAATATCAAAAAATATTAGATGTAGTACAAAGAAATGACAAAGAATAATATGATAAATATAATATCCACTAAATGTAAAAGATGGACAACACTAGTATATACAAAGAGTTCATGGTCATTTAATGATAAATAATTATAAAAATGTACTTGTATAATTCTATATGATACATGTAAGTGGATCAATAAATATATTTAAAAAAATTTCAATTACTAGCTCCCCTAGAACATCAATCTCCCGCTCAATCTGGTTCTCCAATCACCTAGGTACAAGAAGGACAATAGTATAAAAGGCCTATATGAATTCAAAAAAGAAGGTCTATATAAGGCCCCAGGCTTAAACCTTACTTAATCTTGAGTTATTACAAGATTACTCATTGAGGATCTTTTCAGGTTTAGAGTTTTAGAGAATTATATCATGAAACTTGAATTACATTCCACATTTAAACAAAGTGATTACATAAAAGACAGTATTCATTCTTCCCATCAACGGAAACATATTTAAAATATAACAAGGATTCTTTCATGAAACAACCTTGACACTATCATCACATCATGTACCTTTCCCTTGACCTGTGAAAAACATTACAAAAACTTGGGATGAGCATAAAAAGCTCAGTAAGAGTTATAAAAATATGGAAAGGAAACATGAGTTCATATATACATTATAATAAAATCACACTTTACCCATAAAACATAGGCATATCAAATCATGAATAAATCATAGAAAACATAAGACATAAAGGTAACGTGTGGCATTCATAACATTCTTACGTAGGGAGTAACCCTCTTGGTTACGTTTGGAATACCCATCACAGTATATTCCCTAAATCTCTTCGGAAAAACCTTAACGTTTCAATCCTTCGCGTTACCCAATGCATTGGAGAGCTATATTGGGCTCACCCGCCCTTAGTTTATCATGGAACCACCCATTTTCATAACAATGCCCAAGAAACATAACATAAATGTATCACATAAAACATGCATAAAAGAAACATAACATTTCCACATTTCAATCACAATATAACATTTTAGTATATATAAATAATGAATCCTTTCAAAAAGAAACCATTTCTAAAACCATTTAAAACATTTAATAAGGATATTTTTAAATCAAAGTGTCCCATACCACCTTGAAGTTTAAAATTTTAATCCATTAATATCCATATAAATAAATCCTTAAAACCATTTTGAAAACATGGATATTAATAAGAACAAATAATTAAAACATTTAAAATGATATTTTGGTTAAAGGGCTTTTACCAAAATTAGAGACAGTTGAATACAATAATTGAGGAATAACATTTAGTCAAAACATTATAATATCATGATAATAAATGGATTCATGATATAATACTCCAAAGGACTGTATATACACCATATAAGAGTGAATTGGTGCATAACAACAATGAACCCTCAATGGAAATGTCAAATGTGATGAAATCCCTTATAAAGAAGGTATCCTTAAATTAAAGAACAAATCAATCTAAAAAATATGTGTGACAAATATAAATACATCCAATATAAGTGGATATTACATGTAAAACAATTAAAGGTCATTCACACATATTCAATGGAAGACATATTCAATGACTACATGTTGAACCCAAAGAAATCGAAATTGGGTTAAAAAGATCCCTTGACAGCCTAACAACATCAAATCAAAATGAGTTGATCAGAGATAAAAAGTGTATCTCATCACTTGGGCATAAAATTTACATCAATAAGGATATGTGAGAACATATCCCAACATAACAATATGTAAATTAAAAGACCCAACAAAAGAAGTCTTTTAAAAAAGATGAGGGTGAAAGGTTACCTTACCGACTTGGGTATCTTTCAAAACATGCACCCCATGAAAGAAGGACAATAGATCATTGATGTAAATACTCATAAAAGAAAGTATATTACACAAAGAGTAGAATAATGGGCAGTACATACACCACTCAATGGAATTTGTGGCAAATGTAGCATAAATCTCATGGGAATAAAAGTGAGATGAAAAATCCCTTACGAAAACTCGGCAGCCTAACGGCGCCACATAAAACTTACAAAAATGGATTGATGAGATCAAATAGGGTATCTGATAACATTACAATAAAATGTACAGAAATATGAATATAAAATAACATCCCCCGTGATAACAAAGAGGAGCTTAAATGAAGTGACATAAAGGAGAGTACTTAAAAAGAAAGAGAGAGGTTAGATCTCTTACGAAAGTTCGGCAGCCTAACGGCGCCACCCAAAACTTCCAAAATGGATTGATGAGAGAGAATATGGTCTCTCATCACATGGACATAAAAATTAAAGTAAGTTTAATATAAAAGATCATCCCAATAACAAGAAAGATGAGCTTAAAAGGAATGACATAAAAGAGTGTACTTAAAAAGAAAGAGAGATGTAGGATCCCTTACCTCGGGTCTGACTTGACTCGATCGTTCTTTAATCTCCTGAATAATAAACTTGAGTTAATTTCTACTTCCTTAAGAACCTTTTTAAAATTCATTATTCCTTTTATATCACTTATTACCATGTCATAAACATTATGTAATCATTTAAGTTAATAATATTTGTTTTGCCGATATTTGGTTCTTAAGTCGAAAGTGGACTTCTTACAATTACATGTTGTTCATGTGGCCAAATGTTTATTATATCCAGAATTGTATTCATGATGTAGATATCATATATGTCATATATATCCAGTACATTCATGCATTTATAACATTACATAATCATTTAGAGGTAAGAAATGAAATGCACCGTTCATGGAGACGGTAAGCCGTACGTATACATGAACGCTACTTTCATTTATATTTCGTATTTTATAGAATGGAATAATAATGATATAAAGGTATATTATAATTCCAGTATAATATCATATATAATATCATAGTTCCATACTTTATACGTCCCACATATGGTATTTAACTAATCAAATCACTTTGAGGGGGCGGTAGTCCGCACTTCCTTAAATGAAGATATCGCGTTTACCCATAATGGAAACCATAAAGTTATGCCCAAAATAAAAAAACATAAGCTTAAGGAAAAAATAAACATATTATATATCATATATAAAAATAGTGACATCATAATGGTCACCTTTGAAGGTGTTAAATGAGTATTGAAAAATCATCATTTCGGGAGGCAGAATTTCGCCATCCACGGAAACCGTATGTTCTTTAACCATTTTATGTAGTTGTGTGAGAGTGTAGCTCGAATAAATCTTATAACAATATCCTAGTATATTGAAGATACTGGTTTTGTTACAAAAGAAGTAAATAAAAAGAGTTTAGGGGGTTGGAGAAGCAAAATAAAACAAATGAGCATGAGAGAATGAATTACCTTTAAATGTGTAACTCCTTTTGATTTGAGCCTAAAGGCTTCCTTTGAAAGGATTCTGCCCAAAGGGAATCCTCTAGGATGAGGAGAGGGATGTGTAGAGTGTAAATGGGCAGGGGTTGGCCGAGAAAAAGGCTTGAGGAGTGTGTGAAATGAGGTAGAGGTGGGGGCCTTTTATAAGAGGAGAGGAGGGGCACTTTTGGAAAATAAGAAATATTACTTTATTTGAAAAAGTGTTTCGGTTTTAAAAGGACCCACATTGATATAATTCGTGGATAAGGTGTTAAGGGTTGGAAATCCACCCATCCAATAAGTTTTGGACATGTGTAGTTCATAGATTTTACATTATCTTTCCATTTTATTTAAATCGTCAAATAATGATGTCATCACTGCATCATTATTATGTCATAAATAATTTAATTTAATTAATGTCTAAAAATTATAAAAAAAATACTATGATGTAGGAAATATTTTTATATTTCCAATGACTATTAATAATCAAACATATGACTTGTATAACCCCATTTAAAAATTGTTTTAGTAAAACATATCATGTTTGTGCCATTTTTTACATTAACATTAAATAAAAGGTATTTATGTCATTTTCCAACCAAAGTGGCTCCATGGGGTCCCCAAGTTGACCCATGGCTTGTCTTGGTCGTCCATGACACAACCAATGAGGGTAGGACATGTGTCAAGCTCATCTAATTTTATTAAATCATTATTTTTACCTTAAACTAAACTAATTACCACTAATCGCGATTAAAAACATAATAAGTTACTATTCACCAAAAATTTATTTTTATCCCATTGAACCACATTTTACTTCTTAATGACAACCATGTATGTCGGATTTTTGAAATTCAAAACACAAAGATGGAAAAATTTCATTTAAATGGAAAAATCAGTTTTTATAAGTACCACTTAGTGGTTTCACTATTCATCAAAAATTGATGTTTTTCAAAAAATTACCAAAAATTCACCCTAAGATATATTTGATATTACGAAATCAAAAATGAAGTCTATTTTACAAAACTCAAAATATATAAGTCACATTAATTAATTTAATAATTAATTCCCGCTGTTAGAGCAAACAGCGTGTATTTATGAAACAATAAGTATCAAAAGATTGACACTAGTTTAAGTCTGATTTCGAAGTGAAATTAATTCCAACGACCACTGTTGGATTTTATTGTAAAAATATATTCTAATTTCACTTTAAAACCAATTCAAAATATAATCTAATCATATAAATAAATTATATTAAAAAGAGGTTTTGAATTAAAATACAACATTTTACACTATTCATTAAAAAAATGAACTTTATCGGAAAGATACCAAAAATTTACACAAAGTAAATTTTGATGTCCTGATTCTTAATAAGAGTTTTATTTGGTCCAAAATAATGTTTAAGAGTGAACAAAACTATATTTAATGATGGTTCATCATCAAAAGGTGATAAGTGAACCTTTAGTGAAAACTAGGGCATATACGCCTAAAATTGAATTCATTCCATATTTTAAGCCTCTATCCTTTATTGGATAAATGTAAAAACATTTAAAAACATATATAATCATATTTTAGTTATTTCTATCCATTCTCGCCAATACAACGGCTACATGATAACTACCATTTAAAATAATATTATTTTATTATTAGAGTGCAACGTAAGATTCCCAAGAAACTCGTTGTTGTGTGTTGGGTACGCCATCGAGCATAGCAACCCTTTAAAGTAATATTAATACTTTATTCACAAATATAGATAAATATGAAAATGTCCTATTCTTTATTTACCTGGGGTGTTACATCTTTCCCCCCTTTTGGGAATTGCGTCCTCAAAATTTTTAAAATTGAGCTTGGAAACATCCTTGAACGTCCCACATCGGAACAAGAGTCGGTAAAACAATCACTTTAAAATAAAGGAAGATAAGTACATAGGTCACCCGAGTTAACCCATACTAGTATTCCATGTAGAAAAACATGGACATGGAAGAAAAATCAAAGGTTCATGTTCTTGAGGGAGAGTGATAGTAAACATGTCAAGGAGAAAGTTAACAATGAGAAAATCACAAACTTGTGATGGGTTAAACGGTATTCGATTCCCAAGTAGGAAGAGATAATAGACAACATTTTTGTTTTATGTTACTTTTTATTGAGGAATTTATTCATAAGTAAACATAATCACTTATCATGTTGAATTTCTACTTTTACTAGATTCCTTAATCAAACTCATATTTTTTTTCCAAAAGACGAGTATTTAGGGAGACTTGTTCGCATTAAGAGTACTATAATCAACTTCTAGGGAAACACCTAATCCAAAAAAGAGAACTATATACATCCCATGTCTTTAGGCTTTAACTAAAACCAAAACTATAGAGGTTAGTACAAGGTCAGATAATCCAAAAAAGGATAACACTTTATAAAAAGAAAATCTATTCTTAATCTCAAAATTTGTCCAACAAAACCCAAAGTTCAACGAGGACCATCCGATAAACAATTTGTCCATAAAATTCTTCAAAGTAAACCAAACTAAGATTGAAACCCAAATATTTTAAGTATTTAGTCACATAGCCTTCCAAGTTAAATCTTAACATTTATCTCCAAACAACATCAGTTACTCCTAAAGTCTCGTATTGAAAAGTGATAAATCTAATCACATATCCTCCATGATAGGCTAATTATTTTCATAAATAATCCAAAATAAACTTACTCTTAATTAATAAAATCATATAACTAAAAAGAATCAGTCAAACTAACCAGGGACTTCACGTAGTGCAGTGGTAGGCGATAAATACCAGTTGCACTTTGATTGTGGGTTCGATTCCTGCAGCTTTGTCCGATGTGACGGGTAGTCACACGGTCTGCGTGTTGTCCTTTTTCCAAAACTATTTAATTCTTAAAACATTCCCCAAAATGAGATAAAATCTTCAAAGATGATCATAAAATATTTTAACCTCAAGTTTATCTCATGCCTTTCATTTTCCATCAGAACATATAATAACCCATAATTACCTCAAATGTAAGGATCATATAAACCCTAATGGTTACCTTAATAAATATTACTTGAATTTCCACATCGAGTTGGCCATCTCGTACATGATGCATTAGAGAACTCACCAAGGTTGAAGTGGTTGATCATTACTCCTTGATAGTTGGTTTAGAACAACCATGAGATTCCTCATTGAATCCCCCATCTCATCCAGTCTCTTAGTCAGAGAACCACCACAGTTTCCTTCAAACCCATTGTCACTTTGGTGCCTACTAGATCCAGCCATTTACTAAAACCAAAAAGGTCAGTGTGAGTATATCAACAAAACCATCATGTACTAATGAGTAAGATAAACACTAAGATATACTTACTCATTCACTTTATCTAAAACTAGGTCTCTTTCTGAAATCCTAACCATTATGGTAATGTCACTTATGCTTAAAGAATACCCTAACCTCTAAAGTTATCTAAACCGACCTTTGATACCAACTATAAGGCCCCAGCCTTAAACCTTACTTAATCTTGAGTTATTACAAGATTACTCATTGAGGATCTTTTCATGTTTATAGTTTTAGAGAATTAGATCATGAAACTTTCATTACATTCCACATTTAAACAAAGTGGTTACATAAAAGACAATATTCATTCTTCCCATCAACGGAAACATATTTAAAATATAACATGGATTCTTTCTTGACAAATCCTTGACACTATCATCACATCATGTACCTTTCCCTTGACCTGTGGAAAACATTTCAAAAACTTGGGATGAGCAGAAAAAGCTCAGTAAGAGTTATAAAAATATGGAAAGGAAACATGAGTTCATATATACATTTGAATTAAATCACACTTTACCCATAAAACATAGGCATATAAAATCATGAATAAATCATAGAAAACATAAGACATAAAGGTAACTTGATGCATTCATAACATTCTTACGTAGCGAGTAACCCTCTTGGTTACGTTTGGAATACCCATCAAAGTATATTCCCTAAATCTCTTCGGATAAACCTTAACGTTTCACTCCTTCGCGTTACCCAATGCATTGGAGAGCTATATCGGGCTCACCCGCCCTTAGTTTATCACGAAACCACCCGTTTTCATAACAATGCCCAAGAACCATAACATAAATGTATCACATAAAACATGCATAATGGAAACATAAAATTTCCACATTTCAATCACAATATAACATTTTAGTATATTGAAATAATGAATCCTTTCAAAAAGAAACCATTTCCAAAACCATTTAAAACATTTAATAAAGAGATTTTTGAATCAAAGTGTCCCATACCACCTTGAAGATTAAAATTTTAAACCATTAATATCCATATGAATAAATCCTTAAAACCATTTTGAAAACATGGATATTAATAAGAACAAATAATTAAAACATTTAAAACGATATTTTGGTTAAATGGGTTTTACCAAAATTAGAGACACTTGAATACAATAATTGAGGAATAAAATTTATTCAGAACTTTATAATATCATGTGAATAAATGGATTCATGATATAATACTCCAAAGGACATTATATACACCATATAAGAGTGAATTGGTGCATAACAACAATGAACCCTCAATATAAATGTCAATTGTGATGAAATCCCTTATAAAGAAGGTATCCTTAAATTAAGGACAAATCAATCTCAAAAATATGTGTGACAAATATAAATACACCCAATATAAGTGGATATTAAGTGTAAAACAATAAAAGTTCATTCACACATATTCAATGGATGACATATTCAATGACTACATGTTGAACCCAAAGAAATCGAAATTGGTTTAAAAAGTTCCCTTGACAGCCTAACGGCATCACATCAAAATGAGTTGATGAGAGATAAAAAGTGTATCTGATCACCTGGATATAAAATTTACATCAATAAGGATATATGAGAACATATCCCAACATTACAATATTTAAATTAAAAGACCCAACAAAAGAAGTCTTTTAAAAAAGAGGAGGGCGAAAGGTTCCCTTACGACTTGGGTATCTTTCAAAACATACACCCCAAGAAAGAAGGACAATAGATCATTGATGTAAATACTCATAAACGAAATTATATTACACAAAGAGTAGAATAATGGGATGTACATACACCACTCATTATAATTTGTGGCAAATGTAGCATAAATCTCACGGGAATAAAAGTGAGATGAAAAATCCCTTACGAAAACTCGGCAGCCTAACGGTGCCACATAAAACGTACAAAAATGGATTGATGAGATCAAATAGGGTATCTAATCACATTACAATAAAATTTACAGAAAGAGGAATATAAAATAACATCCCCCATCATAACAAATAGGAGCTTAAAAGAAGTGACATAAAGGAGAGTACTTAAAAAGAAAGAGAGAGGTTAGATCTCTTATGAAAGTTCTGCAGCCTAACGGCGCCACTCAAAACGTCCAAAATGGATTGATGAGAGAGAATATGGTATCTCATCACATGAAATTAAAAATTAAAGTAAGTGTAATATAAAAATCATCCCAATAATAGGAAATATGATCTTAAAAGGAATGACATAAAAGAGTGTACTTAAAAAGAAAGAGAGGTGTAGGATCCCTTACCTCGGGTCTGACTTGACTCGATCGTTCTTTAATCTCCTAAATAATAAACTTGAGTTAATTTATACTTCCTTAAGAACCTTTTTCAAGTTCATTATTCCTTTTATATCACTTATTACCATGTCATAAACATTATGTAATCATTTAAGTTAATAATAATTGTTTTGCCGATATTTGGTTCTTAAGTCGAACGTGGACTTCTTACAATTACATGTTGTTCGTGTGGCCAAATGTTTATTATATCCAGAATTGTATCAATGATGTAGATATCATATATGTCATATATATCCAGTACATGCATGCATTTATAACATTACATAATCATTTAGATGTAAGAAATGAAATACACCGTTCATGGAGACGGTAAGACGTACGTACGCATGAACGCTACTTTCATTTCTATTTCGTATTTTATAGAATGTAATAATAATGATATAAATGTATGTTATAATTCCAGTATAATATAATATATAATATCATAGTTCCATCCTTTATACATCCCACATATGGTATTTAACGAATAAAATCACTTTGAGGGGGTGGTAGTCCGCACTTCCTTAAATGAAGATATCACGTTTACCCAAAATGGAAACCATAAAGGTATGCCCAAAATAAAAAAAACATAAGCTTAAGGAAAACATAAACATATTATATATCATATATAAAAATAGTGAAATCATAATGGTCACCTTTGAAGGTGTTAAATGTGTATTGAACAATCATCGTTTGGGGAGGCAGAATTTCGCCATCCACGGAAACCGTATGTTCTTTAACCATTTGATGTAGTTGTGTGAGAGTGTAGCTAGAATAAATCTTATAAAAACATCCTAGTATATTTAAGATACTGTTTTTGTTACAAATTAAGTAAATAAAAAGAGTTTAGGGGGTTGGAGAAGCAAAATAAAACAAATGAGCATGAGAGGATGAATTACCTTTAAAAGTGTAACTCCATTTGATTTGAGCCTAAAGGCTTCCTTTGAAAGGATTATGCCCAAAGGGAATCCTCTAGGATGAGGAGAGGGATGTGGAGAGTGTAAATGGGCAGGGGTTGGCCGATCCAAAGGCTTTAGGAGTGTGTGAAATGAGGTAGAGGTGGGGGCCTTTTATAAGAGGAGAGGAGGGGCACTTTTGGAAAGTAAGAAATATTACATTATTTGAAAATGTGTTTCAGTTTTAAAAGGTCCCACATTGATATAATTCGTGGATAAGGTGTTAAGGGTTTTAAATCCACCCATCCAATAAGTTTTGGACATGTGTAGTTCATAGATTTTACATTATCTTTCCATTTTATTTAAATCGTCAAATAATGATGTCATCGCTGCATTATTATTATGTCATAAATAATTTAATTTATTTAATGTCTAAAAATTATAAAAAAATACTATGATGTAGGAAATCTTTGTATCTTTACAATGACTATTTATAATCAAACCTCTGACTTGTATAACCCAATTTAAAAATTGTTTTAGTAAAACATATCATGTTTGTGCCATTTTTTACATTAACATTAAATAAAAGGTATTTATGTCATTTTCCAACCAATGTGGCTCCATGGGGTCCACATGTTGACCCATGTCTTGTCTTAGTCGGCCATGACAGAACCAATGAGGGTAGAACATGTGTCAAGCTCATCTAATTTTATTAAAGCATTATTTTTACCTTAAACTACACTAATTACCACTAATCGTGATTAAAAACTTAATAAGTTACTATTCACCAAAAATTTATTTTTATCACATTGAACCACATTTTACTTCTTAATGACAACCATGTATGTCGGATTTTTGAAATTCAAAACACAAAGATGGAAAATTTTCATTTAAATGGAAAAATCAGTTTTTATAAGTACCACTTAGTGGTTTCACTATTCATCAAAAATTGATGTTTTTCAAAAAATTACCAAAAATTAACCCTAAGATATATTTGATATTAAGAATTCAAAAATGAAGTCTATTTTACAAAATTCAAAATATATAAGTCACATTAATTAATTTAATAATTAATTCCCGCTGTCAGAGCAAATAGCGTGTTTTTATGAAACAATAAGTATCAAAAGATTGACACAGGTTTAAGTCTGATTTCAAAGTGAAATTAATTCCAACGACCACTATTGGATTTAATGGTAAAAATATATTATAATTTAACTTTAAAAACAATTCAAAAGATAATCTATTCATATAAATAAATTAGATTAAAAAGAGGTTTTGAATTAAAATACAGCATTTTACACTATTCATTAAAAAATGAACTTTATTGGAAATATACCAAAAAGTTACACAAAGTAAATTTTGATGTCCCGATTCTTAATAAGAGTTCTATTTGGTCCAAAATAATGTTTAAGAGTGAAAAATACTATATTTAAGGATGGTTCATCATCAAAAGGTGATAAGTGAACCTTTACTGAAAACTAGGGCATATACGCCTAAAATTGAATTCTTTCCGTATTTTAAGCCTCTATCCTTTATTGGATAAATGTAAAAACATTTAAAAACTTATATAATCATATTTTAGTTATTTATATCCATTACCGCCAATACAACGTCTACATGTTATCTACCATTTTAAAATAATATTATTTTATTATTAGAGTGCAACGTAAGATTCCCAAGAAACTCGTTGTTGCGTGTTGGGTACGCCATCGAGCATAGAAACCCTTTAAAGTAATATTAATACTTTATTCACAAATATGGATAAATATGAAAATGTCCTATTCTTTATTTACCTGGGGTGTTACATCCTTCCCCCCTTTTGGGAATTGCGTCCTCGCAATTTTTAAAATTGAGCTTGGAAACATCCTTGAACGTCCCAAATCGGAACAAGAGTCGGTAAAACAATCACTTTAAAATAAAAGAAGATAAGTACATAGGTCACCCGAGATAACCCATACTAGGATTCCATGTAGAAAAACATGGACATGGAAGAAAAATCAAAGGGTCATGTTCGTGAGGGAGAGTGATAGTAAACATGTCTAGGAGAAAGTTAACAATGAGAAAATCACAAACTTGTGATGGGTTAAACTGTATTCGATTCCCCAGTAGGAAGAGTTAATAGACAACATTTTTGTTTTAAGTTATTTTTATTGAGGAATTTATTCATAAGGAAACATAATCACTTATCATGTTGACTTTCTACTTTTACTATATTCCTTAATCAAACTCATATTTTTTTCCCAAAAGACGAGTATTTAGGGAGACTTGTTCGCATTAAGAGTACTATAATCAACTTCTAGAGAATCACCTAATCCACAAAAGAGAACTACATACATCCCATGTCTTTAGGCTTTAACGAAAACCAAAACTATAGAGGTTAGTATAAGGTCAGATAATCCAAAAAAGGATAGACCTTTATAAAAAGAAAATCTATTCTTAATCTCAAAATTTGTCCAACAAAACCCAAAGTTCAACTAGGACCATCCGATAAACAATTTGTCCATAAAATTCTTCAAAGTAAACCAAACTAAGATTGAAACCCAAATATTTTAAGGATTTATTCACATAGTCTTCCAAGTTAAATCGTAACATTTATTTCCAAACAACATCAGTTACTCCTAAAGTCTCGTATTGAAAAGTAATAAACCTAATCACATATCCTCCAAGATAGGTTAATCATTTTCATAAATAATCCAAAATCAACTTACTCTTAATTAATAAAATCATATAACTAAAAAGAATCATTCAAACTAACCAGGGACTTCACGTAGTCCAGTGGTAGGTGATAAATACCAGTTGCACTTTGATTGTGGGTTCGATTCCCGCAGCTTTGTCCGATGCGACGGGTAGTCACACAGTCTGCGTGTTGTCCTTTTTCCAAAACTATATAATTCTTAAAACATTCCCCAAAATGGGATAAAATCTTCAAAGATGATCATAACATATTTTAACCTCAAGTTTATCTCATGCCTTTCATTTTCCATCAGAACATATAATAACCCATAATTACCTCAAATGTAAGGATCATATAAACCCTAATGGTTACCTTAATAAATATTACCTGAATTCCCACATCAAGTTGGCCATCTCGTACATGATGCATTTGAGAACTCACCAAGGTTGAAGTGGTTGATCATGACTCCTTGATAGTTGGTTTAGAACAACCATGAGATTCCTCATTGAATCCCCCATCTCATCCAGTCTCTTAATCAGAGAACCACCACAGTTTCCTTCAAACCCATTGTCACTTTGGTGCCTGCTAGATCCAGCCATTTACTAAAACCAAAAAGGTCAGTGTGAGTATATCAACAAAACCATCATGTACTAATGAGTAATATAAACACTAAGATATACTTACTCATTCACTTTATCTAAAACTAGGACTCTTTCTGAAATCCTAACCATTTTGGTAATGTCACTTATGCTTAAAGAATACCCTAACCTCTAAAGTTATCTAAACCGACCTTTGATACCAACTATAAGGCCCCAGCCTTAAACCTTACTTAATCTTGATTTATTACAAGATTACTCATTGAGGAGGTTTTCAGGTTTATAGTTTTATAGAATTAGATCATGAAACTTGAATTACATTCCACATTTAAACAAAGTGGTTACATAAAAGACAATATACATTCTTCCCATCAACGGAAACATATTTAAAATATAACACAGATTCATTCTTGACACATCCTTGACACTATGATCACATCATGTACCTTTCCCTTGACCTGTGGAAAAACATTCAAAAACTTGGGATGAGCATAAAAAGCTCAGCAAGAGTTATAAAAATATGGAAAGGAAACATGAGTTCATATATACATTCTAATGAAATCACACTTTACCCATAAAACATAGGCATATCAAATCATGAATAAATCATAGAAAACATAAGACATAAAGGTAACTTGAGGCATTCATAACATTCTTACATAGGGAGTAACCCTCTTGGTTATGTTTGGAATACCCAACACAGTATATTCCCTAAATCTCTTCTGAGAAACCTTAACGTTTCACTCCTTCGCGTTACCCAATGCATTGGAGAGCTATATCGGGCTCACCCGCCCTTAGTTTATCACGGAACCACCCGTTTTCATAACAATTCCCAAGAACCATAACATAAATGTATCACATAAAACATGCATAAAGGAAACATAACATTTCCACATTTCAATCACAATATAACATTTTAGTATATTGAAATAATGAATCCTTTCAAAAAGAAACCATTTCCAAAACCATTTAAAACATTTAATAAAGAGATTTTTGAATCAAAGTGTCCCATACCACCATGAAGCTTAAAATTTTAAACCATTAATATCCATATAAATAAATCCTTAAAACCATTTTGAAAACATGGATATTAATAAGAACAAATAATTAAAACATTTAAAACGATATTTTGGTTAAATTGGTTTTACCAAAATTAGAGACACTTGAATACAATAATTGAGGAATAAAATTTATTCAGAACATTATAATATCATGAGAATAAATGGATTCATGATATAATACTCCAAAGGACATTATATACACCATATAAGAGTGAATTGGTGCATAACAACAATGAACCCTCAATAGAAATGTCAATTGTGATGAAATCCCTTATAAAGAAGGTATCCTTAAATTAAGGACAAATCAATCTCAAAAATATGTGTGACAAATATAAATACACCTAATATAAGTGGATATTAAGTGTAAAACAATAAAAGTTCATTCACACATATTCAATGGATGACATATTCAATGACTACATGTTGAACCCAAAGAAATCGAAATTGGGTTTAAAAGTTCCCTTGACAGCCTAACGACATCACATCAAAATGAGTTGATGAGAGATGAAAAGTGTATCTCATCACCTGGACCTAAAATTTACATCAATAAGGATATATGAGAACATATCCCAACATAACAATATGTAAATTAAAATACCCAACAAAAGAAGTCTTTTAAAAAAGAGGAGGGTGAAGGGTTCCCTTACCGACTTGGGTATCTTTCAAAACATACACCCCAAGAAAGAAGGACAATAGATCATTGATGTAAATACTCATAAACGAAAGTATATTACACAAAGAGTAGAATAAATGGCAGTACATACACCACTCAATGTAATTTGTGGAAAATGTAGCATAAATCTCACGGGAATAAAAGTGAGATGAAAAATCCCTTACGAAAATTCGGCAGCCTAACGGTGCCACATAAAACTTACAAAAATGGATTGATGAGATCAAATAGGGTATCTAATCACATTACAATAAAATTTACAGAAAGAGGAATATAAAATAACATCCCCCATCATAACAAATAGGAGCTTAAAAGAAGTGACATAAAGGAGAGTACTTAAAAAGAAAGAGAGAGGTTAGATCTCTTACGAAAGTTCAGCAGCCTAACGGCGCCACTCAAAACATCCAAAATGGATTGATGAGAGAGAATATGGTATCTCATCACATGAAAAAAAAATTAAAGTAAGTGTAATATAAAAGATCATCCCAATAATAGGAAATATGATCTTAAAAAGAATGACATAAAAGAGTGTACTAAAAAAGAAAGAGAGGTGTAGGATCCCTTACCTCGGGTCTGACTTGACTCGATCGTTCTTTAATCTACTGAATAATAAACGTGAGTTAATTTCTACTTCGTTAAGAACCTTTTTCAAGTTCATTATTCCTTTTATATCACTTATTACCATGTCATAAACATTATGTAATCATTTATGTTAATAATATTTGTTTTGCCCATATTTGGTTCTTAAGTCGAAAGTGGACTTCTTACAATTATATGTTGTTCGTGTGGCCAAATTTTTATTATATCCAGAATTGTATTAATGATGTAGATATCATATATGTCATATATATCCAGTACATGCATGCATTTATAACATTACATAATCATTTAGAGGTAAGAAATGAAATACACCGTTCATGGATACAGTAAGCCGTACGTACGCATGAACGCTACTTTCATTTCAATTTCGTATTTTATAGAATGGAATAATAATTATATAAAGGTATATTATAATTACAGTATAATATAATATATAATATCATAGTTCCATCCTTTATACATCCCACATATGGTATTTAACGAATAAAATCACTTTTAGGGGGCGGTAGTCCGCACTTCCTTAAATGAAGATATCGCGTTTACCCATAATGGAAACCATAAAGGTATGACCAAAATAAAAAAACAGAAGCTTAAGGAAAACATAAACATATTATATATCATATATAAAAATAGTGAAATCTTAATGGTCACCTTTGAAGGTGTTAAATGGGTATTGAACAATCATCGTTTCGGGAGGCAGAATTTCGCCATCCACGGAAACCGTACGTTCTTTAACAATTTGATGTAGTTGTGTGAGAGTGTAGCTCAAATAAATCTTATAACAAAATCCTAGTATATTTAAGATACTGGTTTTGTTACAAAATAAGTAAATAAAAAGAGTTTAGGGGGTTGGAGAAGCAAAATAAAACAAATGAGCATGAGAGAATGAATTACCTTTAAAAGTGTAACTCCTTTTGATTTGAGCCTAAAGGCTTCCTTTGAAAGGATTCTGCCCAAAGATAATCCTCTAGGATGAGGAGAGAGATGTGGAGAGTGTAAATGGTCATGGGTTGGACGATCCAAAGGCTTGAGGAGTGTGTGAAATGAGGTAGAGGTGGGGGCCTTTTATAAGAGGAGAGGAGGGGCACTTTTGGAAAGTAAAACATATTACATTATTTGAAAATGAGTTTCGGTTTTAAAAGGTCCAAAATTGATATAATTCATGGATAAGGTGTTAATGGTTGGAAATCCACCCATACAATAAGTTTTGGACATGTTTAGTTCATATATTTTACATTATCTTTAGATTTTATTTAAATCGTCAAATAATAATGTCATCGCTGCATTATTATTATGTCATAAATAATTTAATTTATTTAAGGTCTAAAAATTATAAAAAAAATACTATGATGTGGGAAATCTTTTTATCTTTCCAATGACTATTTATAATAAAAACTCTGACTTGTATAACCCCATTTAAGAATTGTTTTAGTAAAACATATCATGTTTGTGCCATTTTTTACATTAACATTAAATAAAAAGTATTTATGTCATTTTCCAACCAAAGTGGCTCCATGGGGTCCCCAAGTTTACCCATGGCTTGTATTAGTCTGCCATGACACAACCAATGAGGGTAGGACATGTTTAAAGCTCATCTAATTTTATTAAAGCATTATTTTTATCTTAAACTACACTAATTACCACTAATCGCGATTAAAAACTTAATAAGTTACTATTCACCAAAAATTTATTTTTATCCCATTGAACCACATTTTACTTCTTAATGACAACCATGTATGTCGGATTTTTGAAATTCAAAACACAAAGATGGAAAATTTTCATTTAAATGGAAAAATCAGTTTTTATAAGTACCACTTAGTGGTTTCACTATTCATCAAAAATTGAAGTTTTTCAAAAAACTACCAAAAATTAACCCTAAGATATATTTGATATTACGAATTCAAAAATGAAGTCTATTTTACAAAATTCAAAATATATAAGGCACATTAATTAATTTAATAATTAATTCCCGCTGTCAGAGCAAATAGTGTGTTTTTATGAAACAATAAGTATCAAAAGATTGACACTGGTTTAAGTCTGATTTCAAAGTGAAATTAATTCCAACGACCACTATTGGATTTAATGGTAAAAATATATTCTAATTTCACTTTAAAACCAATTCAAAAGATAATCTTATCATATAAATAAATTATATTAAAAATAGGTTTTGAATTAAAATACAACATTTTCAACTATTCATTAAAAAAATGAACTTTATCGGAAAGATACCAAAAATTTACAAAAAGTAAATTTTGATGTCCCAATTCTTAATAAGAGTTTTATTTGGTCCAAAATAATGTTTAAGAGTGAACAAAACTATATTTAATGATGGTTCATCATCAAAAGGTGATAAGTGAACCTTTAGTGAAAACTAGGGCATATACGCCTAAAACTGAATTCATTCCGTATTTTAAGCCTCTATCCTTTATTGGATAAATGTAAAAACATTTAAAAACATATATAATCATATTTTAGTTATTTCTATCCATTCCCGCCAATACAACGGCTACATGTTAACTACCATTTAAAATAATATTATTTTATTATTAGAGTGCAACGTAAGATTACCAAGAAACTCGTTGTTGCGTGTTGGGTACGCCATCGAGCATAGAAACCCTTTAAAGTAATATTAATACATTATTCACAAATATGGATAAATATGAAAATATCCTATTCTTTATTTACCTGGGGTGTTACATCCTTCCCCCCTTTGGGGAATTGCATCCTCGTAATTTTTAAAATTGAGCTTGGAAACATCCTTGAATGTCCCACATCGGAACAAGAGTCGGTAAAACAATCACTTTAAAATAAAGGAAGATAAGTACAGAGGTCACCCGATATAACCCATACTAGGATTCCATGTAGAAAAACATGGACATGGAAGAAAAATGAAAGGGTCATGTTCTTGAGGGAGAGTGATAGTAAACATGTCTAGGAGAAAGTTAACAATGAGAAAATCACAAACTTGTGATGGGTTAAACGGTATTCGATTCCCCAGTAGGAAGAGTTAATAAACAACATTTTTGTTTTATGTTACTTTTTATTGAGGAATTTATTCATAAGGAAACATAATCACTTATCATGTTGACTTTCTACTTTTACTAGATTCCATAATCAAACTCATATTTTTTTCCAAAATATGAGTATTTAGGGAGACTTGTTCGCATTAACAGTACAATAATCAACTTCTAGAGAATCACCTAATCCACAAAAGAGAACTATATACATCCCATGTCTTTAGGCTTTAACCAAAACCAAAACTATATAGGTTAGTACAAGGTCAGATAATCCAAAAAAGGATAACCCTTTATAAAAAGAAAATCTACTCTTAATCTCAAAATTTGTCCAACAAAACCCAAAGTTCAACGAGGACTATCCAATAAACAATTTGTCCATAAAATTCTTCAAAGTAAACCAAACTAAGATTGAAACCCAAATATTTTAAGGATTTATTCACATAGTCTTCCAAGTTAAATTGTAACATTTATCTCCAAACAACATCAGTTACTCCTAAAGTCTCATATTGAAAAGTAATTAACCTAATCACATATCCTCCATGATAGGTTAATCATTTTCATAAATAATCCAAAATCAACTTACTCTTAATTAATAAAGTCATATAACTAAAAATAATCAGTCAAACTAACCAGGGACTTCACGTAGTCCAGTGGTAGGCGATAAATACAAGTTGCACTTTGATTGTGGGTTCGATTCCCGCAGCTTTGTCCAACACGACGGGTAGTCACACGGTCTGCGTGTTGTCCTTTTTCCAAAACTATATAATTCTTAAAATATTTCCCAAAATGAGATAAAATCTTCAAAGATGATCATAACATATTTTAACCTCATGTTTATCTCATGCCTTTCATTTTCCATCAGAACATATAATAACCCAAAATTACCTCAAAAGTAAGGATCATATAAACCCTAATGGTTACCTTAATAATTATTACATAAATTTCCACATCGATTTGGCCATCTTGTACATGATTCATTAGAGAACACACCAAGGTTGAAGTGGTTGATCATGACTCCTTGATAGTTGGTTTAGAACAACCATGAGATTCCTCATTGAATCCCCCATCTCATCCAGTCTCTTAATCAAAGAACCACCACAGTTTCCTTCAAGCCCATTGTCACTTTGGTGCCTGCTAGATCCAGCCATTTACTAAAACCAAAAAGGTCAGTGTGAGTATATCAAAAAAACCATCATGTACTAATGAGTAAGATAAACACTAAGATATATTTACTCATTCACTTTATCGAAAACTAGGACTCTTTCTGAAATCCTAACCATTATGGTAATGTCCCTTATTCTTAAAGAATACCCTAACCTCTAAAGTTATCTAAACCGACCTTTGATACCAACTATAAGGCCGCAGCCTTAAACCTTACTTAATCTTCAGTTATTACAAGATTACTCATTGAGGATCTTTTCAGGTTTATAGTCTTAGAGAATTAGATCATGAAACTTTCATTACATTCCACATTTAAACAAAGTGGTTACATAAAAGAAAGTATTTATTCTTCCCATCAACGGAAACATATTTAAAATATAACACGGATTCTTTCTTGACACATCCTTGACACTATCATCACATCATGTACCTTTCCCTTGACCTGTGGAAAACATTTCAAAAACTTGGGATGAGCATAAAAAGCTCAGTAAGAGTTATAAAAATACGGAAAGGAAACATGAGTTCATATATACATTCGAATGAAATCACACTTTACCCATAAAACATAGGCATATCAAATCATGAATAAATCATAGAAAACATAAGACATAAAGGTAACTTGAGGCATTCATAACATTCTTACGTAGGTAGTAACCCTCTTGGTTACGTTTGGAATACCCATCATAGTATATTACCTAAATATCTTCGGAGAAACCTTAACGTTTCACTCCTTTGCGTTACCCAATGCATTGGAGAGCTATATCGGGCTCACCCGCCCTTAGTTTATCACGCAACCACCCGTTTTCATAACAATGCCCAAGAACCATAACATAAATGTATCACATAAAACATGCATAAAGGAAACATAACATTTCCACATTTCAATCACAATATAACATTTTAGTATATTGAAATAATGAATCCTTTCAAAAAGAAACCATTTCCAAAACCATTTAAAACATTTAATAAAGATATTTTTGAATCAAAGTGTCCCATACCACCTTGAAGCTTAAAATTTTAAACCATTAATATCCATATAAATAAATCCTTAAAACCATTTTGAAAACATGGATATTAATAAGAACAAATAATTAAAACATTTAAAACGATATTTTGGTTAAAGGGGTTTTACCAAAATTAGAGACACTTGAATACAATAATTGAGGAATAAAATTTAGTCAGAACTTTATAATATCATGAGAATAAATGGATTCATGATATAATACTCCAAAGGACATTATATACACCATATAAGAGTGAATTGGTGCATAACAACAATGAACCCTCAATAGAAATGTCAATTGTGATGAAATCCCTTATAAAGAAGGTATCCGTAAATTAAGGACAAATCAATCTCAAAAATATGTGTGACAAATATAAATACACCCAATATAAGTGGATATTATGTTTAAAACAGTAAAATTTCATTCACACATATTCAATGGATGACATATTCAATGACTACATGTTGAACCCAAAGAAATCGAAATTGGGTTAAAAAGTTCCCTTGATAGCCTAACGACATCACATCAAAATGAGTTGATGAGAGATAAAAAGTGTATCTCATCACCTGGACATAAAATTTACATCAATAAGGATATATGAGAACATATCCCAACATAACAATATGTAAATTAAAAGACCCAACAAAAGAAGTCTTTTAAAAAAGAGGAGGGTGAAAGGTTCCCTTACCGACTTGGGTATCTTTCAAAACATACACCCCATGAAAGAAGAAAAATAGATCATTGATGTAAATACTCATAAACGAAAGTATATTACACAATGAGTAGAATAATGGGAATTACATACACCACTCAATGTAATTTGTGGCAAATGTAGCATAAATCTCACGGGAATAAAAGTGAGATGAAAAATCCCTTACGAAAACTCGGCAGCCTAACGGCGCCACATAAAACTTAAAAAAATGGATTGATGAGATCAAATAGGGTATCTAATCACATTAAAATAAAATGTACAAAAAGAGGAATATAAAATAAAATCCCCCATCATAACAAAGAGGAGCTTAAAAAAGTGACATAAAGGGGAGTACTTAAAAAGAAAGAGAGATGTTAGATCTCTTACGAAAGTTCGGCAGCCTAACGGCGCCAATCAAAACTTCCAAAATGGATTGATGAGAGATAATATGGTCTCTAATCACATGAAGATAAAAATTAAAGTAAGTTTAATATAAAATATCATCCCAATAACAAGAAATATGAGCTTAAAAGGAATGACATAAAAGAGTGTACTTAAAAAGAAAGAGAGGTGTAGGATCCCTTACCTTGGGTCTCACATGACTCGATCGTTCTTTAATCTCCTGAATAATAAAATTGAGTTAATTTATACTTCCTTAAGAACCTTTTTCAAGTTCATTATTCCTTTTATATCACTTATTACCATGTCATAAACATTATGTAATCATTTAAGTTAATAATATTTGTTTTGCCGATATTTGGTTCTTAAGTCGAAAGTGGACTTCTTACAATTACATGTTGTTCGTGTGGCCAAATGTTTATTATATCCAGAATTGTACTCATGATGTAGATATCATATATGTCATATATATCCAGTACATGCATGAATTTATAACATTACATAATCATTTAGAGGTAAGAAATGAAATACATCGTTAATGGAGACGGTAAGCCGTACGTACGCATGAACGCTACTTTCATTTCTATTTCGTATTTTATAGAATGGAATAATAATGATATAAAAATATATTATAATTCCAGTATAATATCATATATAATATCATAGTTCCATCCTTTATACATCCCACATATGGTATTTAACGAATAAAATCACTTTGAGGGGGCGGTAGTCCGCACTTCCTTAAATGAAGATATCGCGTTTACCCATAATGGAAACCATAAAGGTATGCCCAAAATAAAAAAAAACAAAAGCTTAAGGAAAACATAAACATATTATATATCATATATAAAAATAGTGAAATAATAATGGTCACCTTTGAAGGTGTTAAATGAGTATTGAACAATCATCGTTTCGGGAGGCAGAATTTCGCCATCCACAGAAACCGTATGTTCTTTAATCATTTGATGTAGTTGTGTGAGAGTGTAGCTCGAATAAATCTTATAAAAACATCCTATTATATTGAAGATACTGGTTTTGTTACAAAAGAAGTAAATAAAAAGAGTTTATGGGGTTGGAGAAGCAAAATAAAACAAATGAGCATGAGAGAATGAATTACCTTTAAAAGTGTAACTCCTTTTGATTTGAGCCTAAAGGCTTCCTTTGAAAGGATTCTGCCAAAATGGAATCCTCTAGGATGAGGAGAGGGATGTGGAGAGTGTAAATGGGCAGGGGTTGGCCGATCCAAAGGCTTGAGGAGTGTGAAATGAGGTAGAGTTGGGGGCCTTTTATAAGAGGAGAGTAGGGGCACTTTTGGAAAGTAAGAAATATTAAATTATTTGAAAATGTGTTTCGGTTTTAAAAGGTCCCACATTGATATAATTCGCGGATAAGGTGTTAAGGGTTGGAAATCCAGCCATAAAATAAGTTTTGGACATGTTTAGTTCATAGATTTTACATTATTTTTCAATTTTATTTAAATCATCAAATAATGATGTCATCTATGCATTATTATTATGTCATAAATAATTTAATTTATTTAATGTCTAAATATTATAAAAAAATACTATGATGTAGGAAATCTTTTTATCTTTCCAATGACTTTTTATAATCAAAACTCTGACTTGTATAACCCCATTTAAAAATTGTTTTAGTAAAACATATCATGTTTGTGCCATTTTTTACATTAACATTAAATAAAAGGTATTTATGTCATTTTCCAACCAAAGTGGCTCCATGGGGTCCCCAAGTTGACCCATGGCTTGTCTTGGTCGGCCATGACACAAGCAATGAGGGTAGGACATGTGTCAAGCTCATATAATTTTATTGAAGCATTATTTTTACCATAAACTACACTAATTACCACTAATCGCGATTAAAAACAAAATAAGTTACTATTCACCAAAAATTTATTTCTATCCCATTGAACCAAATTTTACTTCTTAATGACAACCATGTATGTCGGATTTTTGAAATTCAAAACACAAAGATGGCAAAATTTCATTTAAATGGAAAAATCGGTTTTTATAAGTACCACTTAGTGGTTTCACTATTCATCAAAAATTGAAGTTTTTCAGAAAATTACCAAAAATTCACCCTAAGCTATATTTGATATTACGAATTCAAAAATGAAGTCTATTTTACAATATTAAAAATATATAAGTCACATTAATTAATTTAATAATTAATTCCCGCTGTCAGAGCAAATAGCGTGTTTTTATGAAACAATAAGTATCAAAAGATTGACACTGGTTTAAGTCTGATTTCAAAGTGAAATTAATTTCAATGACCACTATTGGATTTAATGGTAAAAATATATTCAAATTTCACATTAAAACCAATTCAAAAGATAATCTAATCATATAAATAAATTAGATTAAAAAGAGGGTTTCAATTAAAATACAACATTTTACACTATTCATTAAAAAATGAACTTTATCGGAAAGATACCAAAAATTTACACAAAGTAAATTTTGATGTCCCAATTCTTAATAAGAGTTTTATTTGGTCCAAAAGAATGTTTAAGAGTGAACAAAACTATATTTAATGATGGTTCAACATCATAAGGTGATAAGTGAACCTTTAGTGAAAACTGGGGCATATACGCCTAAAATTGAATTCTTTCCGTATTTTAAGCCTCTATCCTTTATTGGATAAATGTAAAAACATTTAAAAACATATATAATCATATATTAGTTATTTCTATCCATTCCCGCAAATACAACGGCTTCATGTTAACTACCATTTAAAATAATATTATTTTATTATTAGAGTGCAACGTAAGATTCCCAAGAAACTCGTTGTTGCGTGTTGGGTACGCCATCGAGCATAGAAACCCTTTAAAGTAATATTAATACTTTATTCAAAAATATGTATAAATATGAAAATGTCCTATTCTTAATTTACCTGGGGTGTTACAGTCTAATCAGGTACCAATGGAAATTGGGTAGGGTGTGGGATAAAATCATTATATTATAAAACCAAATGTGTCTAGAAAAATCCATTTCTTATAATATAAATTAATTTAATGTGAAGGAAAATCATAAGGCAGTAAATGAAAGAAATAATTCAGATGACATGTTAACTACTAAACCAGAGACATTGAAATAGAACTTCAAGGACCACAACAGATGATGGTCATTCTCTTATAACAAGATAAATACAAATAATTACAAAATAAACAACAAGTTCATTTCATTGTTCCAACCATGTCACACCACTGGGGTCTGGCCATATATATCCCATGTTATATATGAATAATGACTAGTACCTACAACAATAAGTGTCAAAAAAATGGATGATCCATATAATCAAATATATAATATTTCCACTGCCATTACATTATCTTACATGTATATCATATAACCCATGTTTAGGTTGTAAAATTTAACATATCATAATTCTAATGGCCATTCTGTATATATCTATTATATTTAATGAATGGGTCAGATCCAATGTGTAGAAAACTGTTTAATCATAGTTGAGTCACATAAGAATATTGATTGAAAATCAACAAAGAAACTAGTTGGATTTTTAGAATCATATCATCTAGACATATCCTATGTGATTCCATGAAAGAGAGATCCAACGGGTCACAGGTCCTGAGGCTTCCCATAGAATCATGACCAAGGAGCATTCTCAATCCACGTAGTCAACTATTGCATTCCAAACCCATGGGATAATCATCCAAGACATCTATATAACAATTCATCAATTACATTAAAATTATCAATTCATAATGCATGTGTATTCATACACATATATCCATTCATATTCAACCCCACACAATGAGTAAACCCACTCACTTGACCACATTTTATACACAAAAAAACCATTAAGTGTACCCACTCTTAGCAAAATTCCCAAACAAACCATTATGTTGTTCAAGTTATATATGATCAATTTAATGAAGAAATACATGTAACAGAGAGGAAGTGCATCTTCTATCAAATAAATTAAATGATATAGCCTAGGGGAATAACCCTCAATTTAATTACATTATTTAATTAATGTAATATTTCAATTTAACAAATAAATAATGATTCAATTCAATTAAAAAAGAATCCCCTATATTAAAAATTCCTCAACAAGGGAGAAAAAATAATACCTACATGCTATGAATAATCATGTACCACCCATGGTGGTTTATTAAACCATGCCACACAACAATGTCATATAATCATTAATCAAATTAATTTAAAAAATCCCTTACAAACATAATATAAGAGGCCATATTCTATCATGCCTCACATCCCAAACGTCACTCAAGCATAGATAATATCCATGTAGTACATCAAAGAATTATTAAAAATATCTTACCAATAATTTCATGTTTGGATGATAATATAGCTCATCTAGGGTGTTTTACTAAAACCACATGACAATGTTTCTCAAATAATTCATTTCATCTACACGATTCACATTAAATAATTTTAATACTTCTTCCAAAAGAACCACTACATAAATTCATAAATTTATAGGGGAAAAGAAGAGTGTTTATATGTTAATATATGTCCAAGGTGAAAACTCGACATTTTATATGTTCAATTTCCACTTTTCGAATCTTTTTCTACCCACCTACGATTATATGAACCATCAATATACATAAAGAAACCTAGCCCCTTTGTACATATACTCATGGATATGAAAATGTAAAATGGGAACCATATATATTTTTTATATCCACATACCCATTTTCAATTACAACATATACATTTTTCATATTACATGTATGTAATCTTAGCTCCATATAGATTTTCACTTTCATGGGTCAATATTCATGAAATAATGGATCGTATATATAAACATTACTACATATGCATTTATGTAATGTTTATTTTGACACTGGTGACCCATAACCACCTCAAGGGTGACCAAGAGCCAATACAGATAATTTTAGGAACTGAAAATCACAAATAATACCCTTATATAGGTAGACTCGACAACACAGTGGAAATATACATTACATCAGATGATAGCGGAAATCAAAAGTTGAACAATCCACTTCGCCTTTGGTGGAGGATACCAAAACACATTAGAAGACGTCATAGGAAACCCTTTTCACACCTAAGAAAAAGAGAAGAAATAAAAATTATGGTTATTTTAAACCTAGGGTATGTTAAAATGTCATCGGGCAATAGAGAGAGGAAAAAACACCCAACTAAGGATAGAGGAGGGACTGTAGATCATACCTTTTTAAATAAAAGTATAAAATGGATGAAATCTGGTTGCATCGATGTGTAAAGCAGGGGTCGTTGAAAGGGGTTTAATTCCTCATGGGGCATGACTGACGAGGTGTGCATCAAGAATGGTGGGTTAGGGTTAGTATATGTTTTGTTTTATTTTTAACATTATTGTTATTTATTTATTTATTTATTTTAAATTTAATAAAACACAATGTTTGGGTTGTAGAGTTAGCTAATTTGTGAATCAACCATGTAGTATCACCTTCTTTAGAAATAATTTTGTATGGTTTTCCTGCATAATTATGTTAACCATGCACAAATTGTGGGGTGAATAGTGTCAAGGTAGTGCATAAATGACACCAACCATGCAAGATAGGCACAGTGATTGATAAAACTATTAATAGCCCATGTGTTTCATATTTTCCAATTAAATTAGGTTGTATGATTTTCATATGGGTCTTTCACAATTTAAAAAAAAATGATGTGCCCAAGAAGACCCTCCATACATTGGAATTTCATGTCCCAATAATCTAAAAACTCAGAAAGACCTCCAAGAGTCCTCTTAATCTTTCTACCAATTTCAAAAGCTACATAATTGTTTGTTACAACTCTCGTAATTTAATTCTGAAGCATGGGTTTTTAAATTTCCCGTATAGTAATGAAAAAATTTAAATTCACCTGGATTTTCAACATTTCCAAAATAATGGGACTCTAAATTATTCTAACCAAAGAACTTTTTGTCCCCAAGAGGCCTTTAGGAACAACCCAAACATCACCCAACCTTCAAGGTTCATGATGCATCATTCTAAAAAAACATTATATTTCCAGACACCCAATGAACCATCATGAATATTAGAAGAATAATACTCCTAATACATTAAAACATGAGAAAAGTATCATTATCCAACATGAACAATAAAATTGAATTTACCCATATATGTTTATCATGGGTAATGATTATGACATTGACTCACTGATATTTCATTCACGGTGCACCCCACCATTGGCCATAAAAATAGAAGGGGAATAATTTCAAGCCAGAATACTTCCACCATTGTAATTTCCTACTAAACATTATCCTGATAATATTAATGAACTTCATGGAATGATTTAGAGATTTCCAAAATGTCGATTCCCCTATAACCTCATTTAACCAGGTCGATCAAAATTTTCATGAAAGTCAAAGACTAACACATACTGTACTCATATCCCCTAGATGATGTGCTATAAATGTTTCTCAACTAAAACATATCATTGAAAAGTAATGATAAACAATGTTCCACCACAACTGACCATCCACATGGATGCTTGGCATAAGAGGTCGGTTAATAAAAAAATTGATCTACGATGCTTTTTATCCAATGTGTCATCCATTTAGTATAGAAATGTTCTTTGAATCTCATAGCCAACCTCTAGTGACATTCCTTGGTAAAACCATCTCTTTGCCCCAAATCTATCATGACTCATCATGAACAAGGGTGTAAACTATATCCATCCCACTGGAATCGTTATCCACGAATGATAATCCTTTGAGCCCAACTACATGTTGGGGGAAACCTTATGTTTGACAGAATAGAGAACAAATAACTATTCCATTGTATACCTCAATCCACAATTACAAGTGATACAATGGTACATTCCAAGATACCCCCATTAGATCAATAACTAAGACCAGAGTGGAATCCACCAGGAAGTCACGGTAGGAAGAAATTTTTGATGTCCATGAGACTATCACAGGTATCTATATGCATGAAACTAAGTGTCACACCAAACTAGGTAAGCTTCAAAATAACCATGCATCCAACATAAAACATAGATTGAGATCTCAAAACACCCCCATAAATTTTATAAAATTAGTACGACCTAGGACTGATGCTTTCATGGTACATCCATGATGATAACAACATAGTGGGAATGATCATATCATAATAAATAGTAAACCAAGAGGCTACTAAAGATCAGAAATAAAATAATTTTAACCACTACTAGTTGATCAATTTATATAAATATTTTCTTTACCTACCGATTTAGAACATTCAAGCCCCAAAATGAATTTGAAAACAAGAGTATCCATTTTAAAATTACTTAGTAGATATGTTCCTTCTACTTTAACAGGCACATTTAATATCACTAACCTGATTATCCCAACATTAGGAGTGTCCAAGACAGCGAAAAGAAGAAGATACCATCAACTGACATGTGAAAAAGTTCATGATCACCTCAAAAGAACATGAGTCTCTTCTCCGAGCAGCATTCATAATTTCACAGAAATTGTAATGGAAACCAAATCCAATTTTACATGATTTTCAAAAAAAAGTGACTCTTATGAAATTCCTCTCGATAATTAAGATGAACATTTTTCATTTTAAATCTCAGGCCACTCTACATAATGGATGACCTGAGATAGCCATCAACATCACAAGGCTTAATGATTTCACCAAACTCAACTAGATTGTGTCATATTTTAGCAACTCAATGGTTTCCTTATATATCGATGTTTACATCCCCAATATACAAGAGTGTGGTAAGAAACCCTCAATAATTTTCATATAATTTCATATATTTGAATCCATGTATCATATGGTTCACATGTGAAACTGGCTCAACTGGAAACATCATAAGACTAAAAAAATGACAACCATCAAAGTCGCACAAAGAACCAAACAGGGTTATAAGTCCTATAATGATACCGATTATGCCCGAGGAATGTCAAAACTTCTTAAATAGATAATTACCTGAGGCTCACCCTTATAAAAGGATCGAACATGAAATGAACAACCCTCCAAAAAAATTTAACTTTCAGAGCTAAGAATTAGACATGGGACTACAACACCCGAATGACACCAAGAATCAAAAGTCTAATGATATAAGTGTAGAATTTAAATATCTAATGTTTATACAAACCTTGGGATTTACCCTTATGAATAATAATATTTAAACTTATCACAAGTTCATAAAAATATATTTCTGTAGGATCAAGATCCTTTCATTTAATCCATTTCTAAAAAGAATCAGTCTTCGGATAAACATTTACATATTAATTCTAAGGCATATGAAATGAGACATTTAAACTACCCTTATGTGGGGTTTTAATAAAATGAAACCACTATAAGATCAATTTTAAATATCAATACATTTTTTTAAATTAAAATAATTAAACATATAAACAATTTTACTGAAAACAACAAGTACCATATTAAAGCAAAACATTGGGCCCCTGATTTTATCCAAATCCACAATAGAGAAAACATGAAAATTATGTCAAACATCATTTGAAACATCAAAAACTATTTGAAATCTGGACATCATTAGGAAATTATTAAAACCGTTTTCTTTTAATAGATATGAATACCCAAGAGGGTCCTATTAAACTTAATACGGTTCTTCAAAATTAACCCCAATATGAGTTTTTAACTCTAAAAATCCATAGTTCTTATAAAAGTTCTTCTCATAAAACATGACCCATCTTTACTACATGAGACTCATTGGGGTTTTTCAAAATCAAAAAATAATATTTTGTTCAAATCACAATAGATTTATTATTTATTACAATATCATGACATACCATTGTTATATAAGGACTCTGTAATATTCCTAGGAATCTACCAATCTATAAAGTACCCATACAAATTACTGGTTACCAGTTGGATCCCATTGAATCTAAAACATTACAATTTAACATTTAAAATTTAATATACTTATCATTTAAATAATTGTATTTAAACATAGGTATATCTCTAATTATTGTTTTAGTATAGGTGTCACTTTTTCCATGTTATAAGGTTCCCAAAAACATATAATTGAAAACGTTCTCCAATCATAATCTCAACCATTTATTTCATCAAATTCCCAATGTTATGAAATAAAAAATAATCATGTTATAATAGACTCTCATGGACCATCCACTAGGGGCCATGTCGTTACTACCCCAAGACTGCCTCTCAAATGCAAGGGACTAGAATCTAGCTTGGAAGGAAATAACCTACAAGTGGAAGGCATTTGGCGAGTATCTATACGCATGCATAATCACAAACCCAACCCAAAAAACTGAATGTAAAAACATGTAATCCATTATGAAAACCACTGAGGATATAAAGTACATGATTAATGTAAAGGGGGAAAGAATACAAGTCCCACAAAGACAATATGATACAACAATTCAATGGTGGATGAAGATCCAACCATAGAAAACCCTACCTGAATGGTAGGTGAATAGTAGTTATCAGAAGCTGTATAAATATGCCTCACCATCCTAACCTCATTAGGTGCCACTTGGTCCTGGGATACCAAGGACTCCACCAAGACATTGCTCATCTGCCCAAGACATGAATCATGCGGGTGGAGCCCGATCAGGGGTGTGTAACGCAATACACAGTTGGGACCCCAAACCACAACGAAATACCAAAAATGGAAAAGATACACACAAAGAAAAGGAAAACTCAGACATGTATAAAATAAAATATAGAATGAAGGATTATCATTAATAATTATGAAAAACCTTTAATACTGAGGGACTCATCCCCGATTCATTGCTGATGTCTATCGGGGCACTGAGGGTTGTTTGACTAATGGGAAACTGCGGTCCTCTCGGCTACTTGTCTGTGGGGGCACACTTGTCTGTATGACTATTCGTCCACCGGGCCACAAAGGTATGCACGAATTCTCATCTACATGGTCACACATGGCTTCACGGTTCCTCGCATACTAGGCCACATAGGTCTGCACGACTACCCTTTATTCATACCACATAGGTCTGATCGACACATTCTTCTCATCACATTCAGTAACAGGATTCCCACTTGTAGCCTGCTTGATTCTAGGAGAATATTCACCTAAATCCATCAGTCATATCGTAAGATCCATAGAAAATCACTTGAAGTATTTCAAAAAGACTTCCATGTCAAAAAGGTACCTATGTCGTAAATTTCTTTTCAATCAGAAGCAGGATTCAGATGTTAAGGATGTGTTAGTAAAAACGGGCCAGATGGGTCCAGGTCGCAGTCTTCTCCATCAGACCGCCCTGACCCGGTCTACTGGGGCCAACCCTGACCAGCAACGCCGTGGCTCCAACCCACTGTGAGTGGACCGTCATGTCTCTCCTGGATGCATAAGAGTTCTCCGCATTCGCTCCTGGTAAACCCAGTGATTTTATAGTGTGATAGCCTCATGTGTCTCCATGGGCCCCTCCTATTACAGTCCTTTTAGACCATGATCCCCCAGCCACATGATGATACTCGATTTCACGTTACCAGATACTCCCCACCGCCTAGTCGGCTATTGCCTACTATACTCCTTTTCATCCAAATGGTCAATACTGTAGGGACCTCCATCACTCTAGCACGGTGCCTCCAAGACTTTTCGACCACCACATACTGGTGGGTCCTTCCACAGGCCACCAGACATTCTATGGTGTCAATTCTCTAATCTGTGAGTGCCTATGGAATTATCAACTTATAATTATCCCTGTTATATCATCAACGTTTTCTTGATGTAGATATCAGGTTTTCTTCATGAAGAACATTGGAACTCCCATAATAGAGGAATATGTGCCTTGTTCATGTTATCCTGATTCCACCACACTAGATATTTAATACGTATTTGGAGAAGATCTAAATTCTATCAAGACTGGCCCCAAATCCAATCCCTGAGATCATGAAACCCTTCTTTAATAACAAACAACCGGTGGATCAACCTGTTCGTGGGTTGATCCACGTTCATTTATTATTAATAATGAATTGTTAAAAAATCAATGAGAATAAATCCCTACCTGATTGGTGGGTTTTTTGTTGGTGAGGATCAGTGATGTAGTGCTCGTCACTCCTCATTCATCCATTGGTGGTCATTCCTTAGTTTTCGTTCTCCAATTCCAAATATCGAATGGTTCAAATAATTTCTCCAATGTGCCAACTATTGATATCAGTCAATCCCATAATGATAGAAAACAAATTTTGTTGAATTGCGTTGCAGCATCATTATGGTGTTTCATTTGTGAAACAACATTTCAGTTACACTTTGTTCCAATGTCATTATATGGTATTGAATTTAAAATTTTAAATAAAATATACTTGATGTTTATTTAATTTTCTATTATGAAATTCTTTTAATAAAATTTCATAATAGTATCAAAAATTGAGTTTCTTCCTCGACCCGTTCTGGTCAAGGTTATGTTCATTCATATGTAAATTCATCATTTTGGATGAAACAATTTCCTCATATTTTCAATCTGAGAACCTATTTTTATGTTTTCAAAACAACTTACTTGTGCTATTTTAATTAAACTTAAAAAGGTTAAAACCCTTTTTTGGGTTGCACCGAGGCTTGGAATCCAGTGTCGTCTAATCGCCTAGTCTCGAAATAATGCAATGTAATTTTTAGAAAACATTATAAGGATGTCTAGAAATATAAATTACCCAAAAAAATATGATTTTATATAGTCATAAAAAACAATGGCTAAACAAAAAAATTGGGGTACTGTACCCGAATATGATCCTCCCACTCCAAATTTCACTTAGATATTTGTGTGCTCTCACTAGAAGTGCACGAAAGGGATCGATCTTCCATGACAGTCCCTCTCTTTTCAACCATTAATATATACTGAGAACTCCGCAAACATCACCACATCAATAATGTTAAAATCTAACTAGTGAATGATGTGTGATGGATCATTCATATATCTCATAATCTATGATATGTGGAAGACATTAAGCACTCAGTGAATCTGTATGGGGAGAGAAAGGTGGTACACCACCTAGCCAACTCTTCCTAGAATCTGAAAAAAGGATGATAAATATTGGAGATAGCTTTTCTCCCAAGCCAAATATCCACCATCCGCATCTAGGTGATACCCAAAAGAAAACATTGTCTCCCACCTTGAACTCCAAGGGCCTTCATATCCTCTCAGGGTACGATTTATGTTGTCTCTCGGTAGTCCTCATCAAGTCCTAGAACACCTACACCATCTTAGTGGTAGCATGTACACACTCTGGCCCCATGAGTGCTGACTCCCCTAGGTCTGTCCAGAATAACGGTGATCTTCGCGGTCTTCTGTAAAGATTATCGAATGGATCCAATGAAATGGTGGAGTGTTAGATTTTTTTATACGTGAACTCCAACAGTGTAAAATGATCCTCCCAACTATGCATGATGTCCATGATACAATCATGAACCATGTCCTCTAAAACATGGACAGTTCTCTCTGACTGACCATCCATATGGGGAGAAAAGCCACAATCAAATGAATCTGAGTCCCAAAAACCTCATACAGTCCCTTCCACAACTAGTATGTAAAGCACATATCTCGATCCAACACTAATGTTGAGGGGACCCCATGGGGTCGAACTACCTCATGCATATAGAGGTGTTCCACGCCCTCTACCAAACCCTACTCATGGATTGGTAGAAATTGGGAAGACTTGATGAGTTTTTCAACAATCACCCTGACGGAATCGTGTCCCCAAGATGTAAAGGCTAACCACATCCTGAAGTCCAACGTGATACCATCCCAATTTCAGTTTGGCACCTCAAGTGTCTAAGTCAAGCCTGTAGGGACATGAGGCTCTGCATTCACTTGCTGATAGGTGAGGCACCCCTAAATGAACTCTACAACTTCCTTCCTTATTCCCATCCACCATTATTGAAAACTAATGTCTATGTACATCTTCCCCCCTCCTGGATGAAACACCAAATGGGTGGTGAGGAACTTCTTCAGAAGCTCATCACATGATTCCATAGTCGCAACATTGCATCATCTGAAAAGGATTTCATTCTCCCCGCCTATCCCATATCCATATGAAGCTTTTATTGAGGATAACTAAACATGTTAGGTCTAAAAATAAATATCCACGTGTTTTTACTATCTATCATTATGTATTATTGGGGGGGTGAAATTCATCAACAGAAGATAAAATATTCCATCATCACCTTTGAAGGATATTTGCATCACGACTAACTGCTCAGGCACCTCACTTAGTAACTGCAAACTAGATCACCAATTGAGCACATATACTACCTCATTACCCATCCTAGTATTATAAAAAAATTTAAATTTATAGTCCTTTAATAACTCTTTCCATCTTCGCTACATCATGTTCAAGTTGTTATAAGACATGACAACCATTGAGATTTCATTTTAGAGAATACAATAAAATCTTTACCCATCATGTAGTGTCGCCAGATCATCAAAACCAATCCCAATGATACAAGCTCTAGGTATCGGGTCATGTTATTCTGCTTCTACTGCCTCTACTATCGTGAACCCTAGGTGATAGATTATTTATCTTTCATCAAGGAACAAACCTTTATGGTCTCTGATGTGCCACAAATACTAAATACCCAATACCCTCTAATGGTTGTCTCAACATGGGGCACTCCTCATTCTCCGCCTCAACTCCTGGAAATTCTTCTGGAATTTTTCCATCCCAATGATGTGTTATTCCTTATATTTCATAGATGTAAAGGTTTCTTATAGTATAGAAAATGTCAGGCATTAACCTTCGGAAGTACCCACCCAAACCCATGATACTCTTCACCTCAATCACGCTCTGTGGTGGCACTAAATAATTCACCACCACTAACAATGTTGACTCCACTGAATATCCAAAATCCAATATAACGAGCCCCAAAATTTGGACCTCATGAATCAAGAACAATCAATTCAATAGCTTCCCATAAATTTGGTGCTCTTGGAGGGTTTCCAAGACTATCCACAGGTGTGTAGGGTGCTCCTCCTCAGACGACGAGTACACCAGGATGTCATCAATGAAGACCATGATAATCTGATCAAGGTAAGGCTAGAAAATTATATTCATCAGACCCATGAAGGATGCTCAGTCACTTTTTATGCTATAAGGCATGACTAATAACTCAGATTTTCCATACCATTATTTAAATGATATCATCGGTACATCTTCATACCATACATGAAGATGATGATAACCTGATCAAAGATCTAATTTCGAGAACAATATTTCTCCTTATAGCTGATTGAAGAGGTCATAAAACCCTGGAAGTGGATACATGTTCTTCACAATCACCTGATTCATGCACAGAATGTTTATTCACAACCTCAAACTCCTGTATCCCTTCATCGAAAACAAAACTGGGGATTCCAATGGTTAAATGTTGGGTCTCATAATGGCATGTGCCAACAAATCCTCTAGTTATACATTCAACTCATGATGATTAATTGGAACCATATGATATGCGGGTGTGGATATTGGAGTTATCTGGGGTATAATTCAATGAATAAGTCTACCTCTCTATGAGGAGGAAATCCCAGAAAAAAATTTAGAAATGCATCTCCGTACTCATTCACAACCGCAGGAAAGTGAGGAGTATTATTTCCCACTGCACTAAGGGTGAGGCTATCCATTCGGTGAGTGATCATCTGCACTCTCCTCAGAGAATTTTCTTCATGCTCTATTATCGCTCTCTTCTCCCCAATGAAGGAAAACGTGGTCCTGTCTCCATGAACACCCCGCAAATTGGGTCTAAATAAGTCGATATCAGTATAAATTATGGATAATCAGACCATCATAGGATGTCATCATAAATCCTCAACACCACTACTTGGATATCAAATCCGATGATTTAATCTCTTAGAGTATGATCACACTACCAGAAATAGTGTGAAATCACAGAATCATCTCTTATAGAAGACTTTACCCATAAGGAAAGTGCCATCAGATCCACTAGAATCTTTTAGCTCTGAAAAATGCATGTAGAAAGGAATGATTCAATGGTATAGGTGTCTTTAAAAACTATATATAATGTAGAGAAAACATATATCATACCTATAATCATAAATGGAGTGTCGTGGTTATCGGATTACATCACCTGTAGTTGGCATCAACCCTATACACTAGCTCTCATTGCCTGTGATGGACTACCTGGTGGTGGTGGTGATAGCCCATTGAACCTCTACCCATCACCTACTCATTTTATGGCTCCCCAACTACATCCTCCACCCTACCAACCACATCCCTTGACCTCTGTCTATACCTTAGTGGTCCCTAGACCATCATTTGATCATTCGTGCAGAGAGTCGGAAAGTCATGAGCAATATTCTTTTATATGTTTCCTAAGTAGCACGTCCCTGCCCCTCAAATGACTATCTCCTCCCTGGGGATATTTTTCTACCTATCCTAATTCTTGGGGTCATCCCATGAAATTTTTGGTCCTCTTGGGTCTCCATGCATTCTATTTTATACCCATAGATGATGACTACGGTTCCCATGGTTGACTCGTATCATTTGCTACTAGCAACTTCTCATCCATGAATCTCTCTATGGGTAGGGTTCACTCGAGAAGCTCAGCCTGAGTAGGGATGCATAGCGATACCATGGAATCCTTGACATCCCAACATAGTCTATACTGAAATGATCAATCTAGGAAAAATGGGTCTCTCACTATGTTTGTGGAGTATCAAGATTTTCCTATTAATCTCGTTGATTATTCTACTACTATCAAGCCTCCCTACTGTAGGTGTAGTATCTCTTGTATGCACATGAAGAAATCATTGCTAGAAAAAAATCCTCACTGAAGAGGCACTCAGCATCAATTCATGAGAGGTGTACATCTATTCGTCTGCTGATCCTCCTTGGTCATCACTGTTACTCGTCTTCCATGCCACACAAGTCTGCATGGCTACTAATCTACTAGGCCACATTGGTATTATGTATAATCATCTACTGGTCCAATGAGGTTTTCTCGGTACTTCCTTCTCATCATAACCAATCACAAGATTCCATCTTGTAGTGCTCTTGATTCTGGTAGAAACTATTCTTCATACCATCAGTCATATATCAACCTCCAAAAACTCATTTGGAATATTTCAAATGTACCTCATTGTTTTAAGGGTCCCAATTCCGCAAATGACATTTCAATTGGATGCACGACTTGAACGTTATTTTCATTTTAGTAAAAAAATGGTTGGGTTTGGTCTAGGTCACGGTTTGTCCTATCCTGGTCAGACTGAACTAGCCCAACCCATCCTGGGCACCAACAACCCAACCTGGATATGATCTGGTCTACTATGCCTAGCACCGACCAGTAGGGTTCATCCTAGAGCAGCTGTGATGGGGGGTCTATCCTATTGGGTCATGGTTCAAGCCCACTAGGTTAGTCCGGTCCACTAGGAGAAGGTCGTCTTTTCTCACCCAGATGAAGTGAAAGTCACCACCTCTTCTCCTGGTCAACATAGTGAGTTCACCCCAAGAATGAACCATAGGTCTCCCTAGGTCCCTCTTTCCAAAGTCCTACTAGACTAATATCATAGTGGATAATGATCCTCTAACTGTATGATTCATCTCGTTGATGCATTGCTGGAGACCCCAATTTTGACCATTGGAGGAATCCTGGGTCCATTTCGCCACTACTGAGGTCGCAACAATCTCTTCCACAGTGTAATTTCATCTATATGCGCTACCTCCTTCTTATGGAAGCTACCACCAGTGTGTCCTTTTGCGGCCCCCTGGACTTTCTGCAATAGTCCTTTTTCTGATCTTCAACTGCATGTCAGATTCTCAGATCGTCTCTGTCCATGCTACAGCCTCAATGTCATCTTTCCATCGATCCATGGGTTCAGCCATAAAGAAATAGGAACTCCATTAATAGAGGAATCTGGGAATTGTTCATGTTTCCTCGATTCCTTCACGTTAGATTTTTAAAAAATAATTGGTGGAGATAGAGATTCTATTACGAAATTCCATGAATTTAATCCCTAATGACATAAAACCATCCCAAAAGAATAAAAAACCCATTGATCAACCTATTTATGGGTTGATCCATTTTTTTATAAATAAAGAACATGAAAGAAAATTCAACAAGATCAAACAGAAAACTAATCAGGGGGTCTTTTTTTGGTGTTGATTTGCATCACAGTGTTTGTCACTCCAAAATCTTTCATTGGTGGTCATTCATTGGAAACTCTTCACCAACTCCAAATCTCCAAGCGTTCTGAGTGTTTCTTCAACATGCTAATGATTGATATCGATCAATCCATTAATGATAGAAACATGTTTTGATTCATTTAATTGTAGCATCATTATGATGTTTCATTTATAAAACAGGGTGTTTGTTACGTTCTGTATCAAGTCTATTAATTTGAAACAAATTTAAAGTTCAAAATAAAATAAACTTTATTTTTATTATATTTTCCATAAATAAATTCTATTAATAAAATTTCATAAATAGTCTGAAAATAGAATTTTTATGTTGAACCACACTGATTAAGGTTAAGTAAGTTCTTAGGTAATGTTATATTTCCAGACACAATGGTGCCCACATATTTTTAGTACGGGAACCTTTTTAGAAGTTTCAAAAACTACTCATGTGCACTGTTTTAAATAAACTAAAAAAATTTCAAAAACATATTCCGGGCTCACTGAGGCATAGAATCTAGTGTCGTCATAGCACCAAGTCTAGAAATAATCCAAGGTAATTTTTTAAAAAATTACTTGCAATTAAAAGTCACTACTTAGATAGTAATCACAAAGGTTCATGATTCCATGAACAGAATCACAACATATAAGTGACTAGCCATGATAAATTAACCTGGAAGCAAGTAATGTAATCATCTAAATAGATCAACATACTAATTAAACACCAAATAATGTTATCTAAAGTATAATGACATATAATTACCTAAAATGGTACAAAAATAATCATGTAATAATATTCAAGGGAGATAAAATTAACTAATATGTAATCTATTGATACAACTACATCGAATAGAATATGTATGGAATGTTAATTCTCTATTTTCCTAATATTATTCATGTAATGATCCATCCATTCCATACCAGAATATGGGTAATTTCATTATTCCATAAACAAACACAGATGGTAATTCACCAATCACTCATGTTGAAATAATCTCATCTATATGATCAAATAGAAATGTCAGCCATGGACACATGGAAATATCCCCATGGGTGTGGTGATTAGTCCAGGACACTACTATTTTCCAAGAATAGACACAATCATATTCTCCAATATACCTGACCAAAATAGTAAGATTATGAAAAAATAACCACTGATACCATATAGTAATGTCCTGGACCTTGATTATACTCTATAGTACCACGAGCCTTGTTTTCCTCATATCATTAAGCGTGTCTCCCCATATTTGTAGAGTCTCTACAAAATCATTGAGCTTATAAAGAGGTGATAATGCGGAGATTATACCCTCATGTCATATAATCACATCTTTTTATCAGATAATAAATAGAGAACAATATATGATTCCTTATAGGGTAATGACAATGCATAGGAATATAAATGTATTATCATCTAAATTTAAAATATTGAAAAATATAGTTTATAAAAAGAATCCATGCCCACATGATGATGGATAATTAAAAAATTATAAATATTACCTCTTATAAGATACAAGACAGTGTGTAAATAAATATAAGAAATAACATCCAAGTAAAAATCCCCATGGGCATCCTGATCTCCATCTCAGTGATGTGCTCCTAACTCCCAGGAAAAAAAATAATAACATAAGAAAATGCCTATAGACCTCCACACAATATGGTCTACTTGGAATATCATTAGTCCAGCACCAATGATGTCCATTCCAATCTATTTCATAAAGTATAAATTAAGGATGTGTACAAGTAAAAATATAATAGAAAATGAAAGTAACAATGCCTAGGGAATGAAAACTTCTAAACCAATGACAATGAAATAACCTCTCAAGGGTCTCTACACAACATGGTTGAGATTCTATAATAAGGATTATAAAAATAATTCCTAAATAAAAAATATATCCTTGTTGTTTGTCGAAACATGTCATACCACCACGAATCTGGCATATAGCCCAAGTCCAATATCGATCATGGCATTTTCGTACAACCATATGTGTCAAGAAACTATGGTCATGAAATATAATCAAATACATTACATTTACACATTTTTGCTATAATAGTCCAAGAATATCATATAACCCATGTCAATTCCATAAAATCAAACATATTATGATTCTCAGGGTCAAGGCATATAAATCAATTGTCATACCATGTAGGCTCAGATCCATGGTGTAAATGATCACGTCATCCTATCGAGTCCCCGGAGAATCTTGATGGTGACTTGGTAAAAAAATTGGATGGAGTCCATGGAACATTTCATATAAACATGTTCTATGAAAGTCCAATCATGTGGGATATAAGCTGTAGAATGGCCCATGGAATCCCACAGAATCAATACCCAAGGATAATATTCACTATTAGGAATCCACTACCACATTCCAGACCCATGGGGAAAACTCCAATGACATTTGTTCAATAATTCATAAATTCAAATAAAATTAGCAGATCATACAATTATTTATTTCATACCACATGAGTCTACCAACTCATATATAAATTTACAATCAACTCGACACTAGGAGTATACCCACTCATTTAACCATCGTTTTTTAAAAAAAGCCACGAAAATAGTATATCCACTCTCATAAAAATAAAAAACCATTATGTAGTTCATGTTCAATATAACAGATGTAAAGATGCAATACATGAAAACGAAGGAAATAAATCTCTTAATAAAAATAATTACATGGTATAGCCTAGGGTAATGATCATCCATTCCCATTCATTATTCATTTTACCATTTAAATTAGGATTCACTTAAATTAAAAAAGAAAACCCTATATTAAACATCTATTATTAACGTGGAAAGTCCATACCTCATGCTTTCCTAGTTTAAGGGCCACCTATGGTGGTCCATGAAAGTATGACACACACCTAATAAATATAATAATTAAATCAATTCTTTTAAAAAATTCTTTTAAATGAAACTACGGATCCCATATGGAAGAGCGACCCACATCAACAATGTCACTCAATCATTAAGAACATCCATGCAGTACAATAAACAATTATTTGAAACAACTAAATACTAATATCCAGTATAGAAGACAATAATTCTCATTTGAGTGGTTTTATTATTAAAAAAGGATATTTTTTTAATCAAAATATTCATTTACTCAATATGATTCACATTCTATAATTTTAATTAAATTTTTCAAGGAATAACTAAACATATTCTTGAATTTAAATGGAAAACTGAAAAGGGATCCACCTCAAAATACAACCAAGCTGAACACTGGACACTTGATTTCTTCATAGGTTTCCATTCCAATATAATCATACCAGCCTCTAAACATATGCAACTTCACACATGAATTAGTACACCCAGGAATTATGTACATATTCTCATTTCCATGAAATAAACTAGGCGATCCCTACATATACCTTATATAAACATGCCCATTGTCACTTACAACCATATAATTTTTTCATAAAATGGGTAAGAACACCTAGACCCATATATATATTCACTATCATTGTGGAATATATATATATATATATATATAATAGGGAATGGACATATATATATAACTATATATATTTTCTTATCTATGCATATGTGGTATGTCATCTTTGACTCAAGAGACTCGAATCCACCTCAAGGTTGATCAAAACATACTATAATTAAATATAGGAACTCAAACTCGCAATTTTTCAATAAATATAAATATGCTAGACAAGGATGTATAAATAAACCGTGACTTAGTTGAAGGATGTAAATTGAAATGAATTGATCCTCCTTTTCATCTGTAGAAGATGTGACAACACTAAAGATAATGTCCTTTAAGATCCATTTCAATCCCCCAGACTAGATAAGTAACCAAAAATTTTGTTATAAAAAACCCTTGGTTTCAATCAAACATCATCGAGAAACAAAGAGAGAGAGAAACGCCCAACTAAGTGATGTGTAAGGACCAGAGATCATACCTTGATGAAATCGAAAGAGAAAATGAAGGATATATGGTCTGATAGGTGGTCAATGACGTGGTTATTTAAGGGGTACCACACACCATGGGGTTCGACCTAGGTGTGGTGCATCACATATAATGATGGAGGGGTTATTATATGTTTAATTATTATTTTTAGTGATATTGAATAATTTAAATTATTGAAATATAATACAATTCAAATCATGCCAAACTATGCTCTGACCATGTAGCATCCCTGGGATTATAAATCACCTAAAACATTTTTTACTAGAGTGTAAAGATAACCATGCACAAACTGTTCATGAATACTGTCTAGGTACTTCGTAAATTGAACAACCCATATAGGATAGGCACACAATTTGTAAAACCCGTGCATATCCCCAGTGATTCACATTTTTCCATGAAACAAGCCGCATGATTTCTTGTCAGGGGACACACAGTTTCAGAAAACAAATACACCCTAGTAAACCCTCCAAAAATTGTAATTTCTTCTCCTGATGCTCCTAAAACTCAGAAATATGTCCAATATGCCACTCAGGACGACACCCAAGTCCAAAAAACAAGTTGAAGTGTTCCAACTCTAGAAATTGAATTCCATTTCTAGATATTAAAATCATCTTATACAATAAAATAAAACAATAAAAATCCCATTTATTTTCATAAATTAAAAAATATTGGACTCTACAGTACCTTCCCTTACTTTATAATTCTATAATTTCACATGGTTGTACTTGTGGACTAACTCCCGTTCGTAGCAATGTGAATTTTTATTCATTTTATTTTTCCATGGAGGGTATTAATGATATATTGACTTAATATATATTATATATATGGAATAATAATGATTCTATAATGTTAATTTTTATATTAATTTTAATTTAATTACATTAGATAGGATAAATGGAAACAATGTCATGATCACATACGATAAACCTCCTCAATGAATGGTGTAATCCATTTTCTCTATCTATATTTTATAGATTACTATAAACACATATATAAAAAATAAATATTAGAATTATATCACGTTAACAATTTTGGAGGTTATTTTTCAATGATCAATATAAATGTACTCAAATTACCAACCCAAAATATATAGGTAAAATTAATCCATTATCACCAAAATAGTTATTTTAACAATGTATTTTCAATAAATGGGTAATAATTTTTCTATTTAATCATATATGGAATGAAATATATAATTACGGGTTAGTAATATATGTGTAATAAAATTATATTTATTATATTTTAGGTTCATCCACAAATGATTGAATTTGAACCAATGGTAAATGTCTCTCGACTCAGTTTGACTTTTATGAGACATTTTCCACATTCAACCCTATTTACTTTTCATGTTGTATATACTACACATTATTTCTTTATATAATGAATCTATTTTTATATATGATATTTAATTATTCATTTAATTTTACTTAATTCAATTGGATTGTTTTTCAAATTTTACTAATGTGGGAAGTGTTTATTCCACAATCTCGATATTATTCATGATTTTTTTATTTAAGTCAACCATAAGAGAATTAAATTTTAATCATGATTTAGAACCAATATATTTTTATATAATCTATTAATTAATGATATTTTAATTTCATATTTCAATTTTACCTTTATTTGGGATATAATCTGATCGGAAAAATGATAATGATAAGGCAATATTATATAAAATTTCTGTCAAAAATGATTCCCCCCAATCCATGTTTTTTGAAAATATTTTTAAAATTATTCATAACAAAATAGATATGATTTATTAATTTTATTTTCCCATATTCAAAAATTTAATTTTTATAATATGAATCATCATGTTGTTTTCCATACATTGGTCATTTTTTTTATTGAAAATGTGAATGAAATTTTTAACGTATATGATAATTATAAAACATCCAACCATCTTGAACACAAAATTATTAGTGAATTTTTTCAATATTTCCCATGTTAATTCAAAATAAAAATATTTTCAATATTTCTTTTTCATAATTTCGTTATACAATGATATTTTTAAAATGTAAAGTATATTTTCCTCAAAAATGTTTTTAATGGATGTTAATGGTATTTCAATTTAGAAATCAGAAGACCCCTCATATTTTTATAAGATTCAATTCGAATATATTTTATTAATAAAATTCATCTTATTTATTTAAATGTTTTTGGATCAGTTGATTGGGATATAATATTTTGATATAATTCAATATATTACTTTGATTGGTTTTGATTATAATTATTTTTTGTGAAAACCAACAACATTTTATATTCTAGATTTTTCCAATATGATTTTTTATGTTTATCGTGATTTAACACATTCATATAATAATGAATATATACATAGTATGTGATGGTCAAGGCCCATTATACCCTCATGTTTAATTAGTATGCCTCATTATAAAACGACCATTTGTTTTGGGAAGAGGCCTTACCCATTTTTTTATATTATCTCCTCACACGACCCTGATAATTTGGTAACAATGTTCATCACCAAAAAATCCGTCATTATAAGACATGTTTTTTATATACCGTGTGATTATTCAATTATCTATAATATCCATTCTAAATATTCAAGTTGGTGTGATTATTTTTACTGAAATTTTGATCGTATTTTCTTCCTTCCATATTATAATCAATTATTTTATTGAATGGATTTTCTTTATGTTATTTCACATTCCATATTGATTATTATTTTTATTGATTACGTGTTACATTTTATGTATTACCTTACTGGAAAACTGATCACACCCCTTCCTTATGATTCATTCCCATGTATTGCTATATGTGTATTATGATTGACATATTGGGTTTTGATATATGAAATAATGAATCATTAAATGAAAATAATATTTTTTTTATTTTTTTTTCAATAATAAAATGGGATTCAATTACATTTTTACTTTACGATGCTACTTTATTATTCAGTCCTACAAGATATTTTTCCTTATATCGTATTCATATATAATAAAGAGACAACAAATTTTCAAATCCTAGGTTTGGGGACTTTATATGTGGTATCATATAAATTTTTGTATAAACCATGGGAATATTATTTGGAAAAAATAGATTATAGAAAGTACCTTATTAATAGAATTGATTCAAAATATACGAATAAGATAAAATTCTAAAGGATTTTTAAGGTACAAATTAAGTGATTTAACATATAAAACATCCATGTATTAATACATCATGTGGACTTAATTATGTAATAGATTTAGCTAAGGAAAATAACTCCAAAAAAGGAACATCAAGGTGACTAAAACATTAAAAATTACATGAAAAAATTCCTTAATAAACCCATTGATTGATAGTCATGGTGGCATATGATTGAGATAATTCATATTTTTGCTACAAACAATTATGAAGAGTTTTTAAAATATTTTTATGATTTTAAAACTTATCCATAGAATATGTTTTTATTCTTTGAGATTATCCATGATATAGGTTTTTAATTTATGTCATGTGTTACCATTGATTTTTTATTATACAATATTTTTCAAAATGTTATGATCAAATATATTTTATGTAATTGTATAAAAATGTATCATATTCGATGGAATGAAAACCATATCAATTCATCTACCCTAGGAATAGGTTTACCTACATATAATGATATTAAATATGGCGCTTTATCTACAATTGGAATAGGTAATAATATAACTGTATTTGGGAAATTGACTCAAGAAATGAAAATTATATTTCAAATTTGAAGAATATTTCTGATCCTCTATGTCATTTAACAATTTTAAATCACATCATCAATAGAAAACCTCCATCATTAAATAGAACTAAAACACCATTTATCAATGGAAAATGCATCAGTACCTTAGAAAATATATTTATTTTTTTGGGAAGTAATGAAATATAGAATGATTTCACTATATTTTATCATCTATCAGTTTATGAGGAAATATTTTATCCATTGATTAAAAACACCAATCATGAAGAAAAGTAGAAAACATTTAATAGAATTATTTTAATGTAATTTTTCTCAAAACCTATTTCCAAAAAATAATGAAGTATATTTTCATGGAAAATTAATTTTTCTAAAGAAACTGGATGTTCAAATTTTAGCTATGTATGAAGACAAAATTACCAGGATAATAAAGAATACTACATACTACACATGCAATCCAAATAGAAAGATGGATCATTTGATTAATGGGATTCATCCAAATATTTTATAGGATCTAGTCTCTAAAATATTCTCATCATATGAGTAAACAATACCATGTGGTATAAATATTGATAAATAATTATAGAAGTGTTATATAATCAAAGGGATTCATTAAATCAAAATGATGGAAGATGAAAATTTGGATAAATGAATTAATGGTTGTTAGGATTATATTACACAGATTAATTGTGGAAAGAAATAGTCGTCTACTTGTTTGATGAGAATTTGGGTTTTCCGAAAGTGTGGATAGAAAGGAAACTATGCTCATTATTGAATAGTGATGAAATAATGTTCCAATTTTATATTCTTAATCTATTAGGATATGGGTTAGTGTGCAGCTGAAACCCTCTAAAAACAAGGTGATATACCACAACTAAAATTTATTGGTCATAGTTAAGATTATTATTCTACGACATATCAAGAGGAATGATAAATATACTTGTGATTAGATTTTTTAAATATGATAAATGAGGATTCTATCAATGATATTCATGTTTTTAGAGGAATGAAATATATAAGGGTTAAAATTCAATATTAGTTCATTAAGTATTAAAGATAATTTGTTTAATATTATTGAGGCTCATGAAAAATGACTATGTGAAAAGTTTATGTTGTTATAAACCATGTTATTTGGGGTGGATAACTCTCTATATGATATAAATTTTAATACAATAATTATTAATAGGTTGTAATGAAGCCATTGGTAACAATTAAAGTTTTTCATACCATTAATGTTGAGGTAATTATCATTTTTTAAAATTTGGTAAAATTATTTAAATTATATTAATAATGTTTTAGAAAAATGAAAACTCACATGTTGGGTGACAACCCATCACATCCAACAAGTCTGTTGTGATTGAATCGATAACCGATGGGTGAAAAGAGTGTTTTATCTTCAACCTGACCATGTGATGTTATAGTCAATATTGATTTTTTAAAAAATTAATAAATAGATGTATAAATATTAACATTGATTAGGTGGTGTTAAAATTTATTTTTAGAGAATATAGTATTATATTGGACACCTTGTTCTATCAATATTGTTTTTATAATAAAATTATTGTCAAATTGAAATACCTATAACTCTTTTATGGATCTGATGATTCGTTAGAAGTTTATTTTTATTATTGAGACATAAAAATTTCCTTTTTGTATATATTGAATTCATAGAGTAAGAGATGAAGTGGAAATTGATCATATATATTCAAAAAATTATATTTTTTACACCAGTATAAAATAATTTCTATGGTTATCAATTGATTAGAAAAAAAAAATATTCTGTTGAATTAAAAATAAATATTTCATCGAAACTGTATTTTTTAATGTGGGTTTTGGAAAATATTGAGAAAATATTTAAAAATTAATGATTATATATTCTAAAAAATTAAATTTATAAGAGGAAATTTAATTATTAAATCATTATAAAAAATTAACATAGTGTGAATTTTTTAAAAATTTATAAAATGATTGTTTTTTGTGAATATTATAGAAAACATGTTTTTATTTGAAACTACAATTACATTTAATTTTTTCAAAATGATAATTTTTAAATTAATATGGTTATAATTTAATATAGGATAAATTATATTATAGTTTCACTAATTTTTATCTTTTGGATCAATTTTATGTTTAATTTTTATAAAAATCATTTCATACCCAAGGGAGGGTTTCTCTACTAAACCACTTCTTGTTCACTTTTGTAGGTTTTTTTTAAAATTAAAATACACCAAAATTTTTATATAATATTAATAAATGGAAATCGTATTATCATTAATAATAATTAATATTACCTAATAAGTTCAAAGAATGTTTTTACAATAAGGAATAGTGAAAATATAAAAATTTAATTATCACAACTATGGTTAAAACTTATTTACTTGAGGTTTAACTAAATTTATAATTGTTAAAATGATCTACGAACATCTAAAAACCCCCTATGATGGAAATATTTTTATATATGTCCTATATTATTCAATAATGACCCATTATGGAGGCTTTTAGAATTATAAAAATGTGGGCATAGTAGATTCTTTTTAGATATACCAATTATGTCATCTCCTATATATATAAATGGACACCCACTTTACCTTAATATTCACAAACCCCAATCCATTTGGTTCAGAAATAAAATAATAAAATATCTTCCATTATTCACTACCCATATCCTAGACATCTTATTTTGATTTGGTATCCCTCTTTAGAATGCATTACATAGAGACCTAAAGAGGCTCTCTTAAGAAGGGGTAAAATTCATATGTGTGTGTATTAATATTAATTATTCTTCAAGGTCATTAAATTTATATTAAAATGCGTTAGTAATCTATGTTTTTACTATATATTTATATTATATTATGTTAATGGAATAAAAAATATATATCTCTACTAATACTAAATGGGAAACGAAACTATCAATCGTGTTTATGACTGTCTTTAGCCTCGTGAAGTAATGTAATTCTCATTCCACACTCAACTTTAAAGGATATATATAATAATATATTTAATATATATATATATTATTTATGATATTAAAATACTTATTTCATTATTATATTTTATATACCATTGTAATTTCCATTTCATGTGGTATACTATAACTTCAAACTTATGTGTTGCAGACTACTACCTTACAATGTGATGTGAATCATTTTTTTATTACACATTTCAAGAAAGGTATTATAGAACATTCAAGGAATATATCTGATATATATGAGATAGAAGTACCTTTACAAATATAATATCACATTTATCTTCCTACATTTCAATATTTTGTAAAATTATAACATCGCTCAGGAATATTTGTGAACTACTGCCTCCACGCAGCGATGTAAAATTTTATTCATTTTATTTTCCACATGGATATTAATATGTAAATATTTGATTAATATAAATTCTTTGTATGAAATAAAAATTATTCTTTAATCATTAATTAATAAATAATTAAATTTTATTCATTTCTTTAAGAAAAATGGAAGAAACGTTCATTAATATGAAGATCCAACCACATCAATGAACGGTGTAATCCATTACATATTAATAACATTAATATATTATATTAAATATATATATAATAAATATATAAGATATTATAAGAATTTTATCCTTTTGTAAGTGATTTAATCAGGATCAATATATATGTACTAAAATTACTGAATGAATTCCAACCTGAAAAAGAAGAAATTATCCCAATAAATATTGATTTTAACAAACAAATATTGATACATGGTAATACTATAATATTATTAAATCATATTTCATATAAATTATATTATTTGTTTTCAAAATATATGTATAATAAGTAAATATTTATTATTCATGTGGTTTGGAAACATTTAAATAACATCCAACCTTCGATATGGGTTTCATGTCTCACTTTTACTATGGTTGGGAATATTTCATATTCATCAATTGTTATTTTGTATAGTTTACATACATCCCCTTGAAATAAAATTTCATTATTATCATTATATTTGTTTTATTTGTTGTTTCTTTTGAATTTATTAATATCATTTCTATTATAGATATCAATATACCGATGTGGTATGGGTTTACTTTACAATATCATCACCATTCAAGATATTTATGTCCAAGACTGGCTTGGAGAAATTATTTGGTATTAATATAAAAAAATAATTTAACATTCTCTATATTTTCATTTACTTATCAATTAATAGTACCATTTTCCTCTCCTTCGTAATTACATTGATTGAAAATAGTTTTTTATGAAAATAAAAAAATTATTTTTTGTTTAAAAATGTTTTTTCATGAAAATAAACGTTTTCAAAAAAGTATCATTTCATAAACGTTCTCAAAAAATTAAACAATTTGTATTAATGAAATTTTTGTGTAGGTTTTTATTTCTTTAAATAATATTAAAAAAATTGTACAAATAATCTTCCAAACAAGTCCCATTGGTCTTGTATAAAAATATTAATTGATTTTTTTAAATTATAAGGAATTTATTGAATTTATCCAAATCTTTACCACTCAATGATTTAAATATTTTTTTTTAAAAACTAATAATATTATATTTAAAGGGAATTTTTTCCAAATTGATTTGTGAACATTTTGTTTTTAATGATTATTTTCAAAATGAAATGGGATATTATCCTCAAGAATGTTTTTAATATAATTTGTATATTATTTCTATTCATCTATAAAAGTTGTATATTTAAATATTATATTGCATTGATAATTTTCTTAATGATATCATCCTTATTATTTATCTACTCAATTTATGATTAGTTAACTGGGGTATACTATTTTGATACAATTCTCCATATTACTCTGAATGGATTATTAATAATTTTACAGATTGTGGAAATTATTAAAATGATTGATAATGGTTTTCCTATAAGAAATTTTATGTTGATTATTTTTCGACCATTTAATATTAAGAGTGATTTGTAATTAATAAGTTACATGGGGGATTTCATATCCCGTTGATGCATCAATGTGTCTCATTATGTAACCTATATTGTATTTCAAGTAGAAGACTCGCACTATTTATGTAGGTTGTCTTGCAATGATTCCTTTATGGTATATTTAGGATTTATAGAATTATGGATTCCCTTAATATGAGATTATTTATTGATGTTACACTTGATTATTAAATTACAAAGAATATATATGGTTATGTTTCAATCTCATGTGATTACTTATATGGAACAATTTAATCATCTTTTATAAGATTTATATTATGCTGAAGTAATTTATTGAACAATGTGTGTTTTAATAATTTATCGTGACATATTGATAATTGTTATTTATTAATGATATATTTTTCGTAATCATAACCTTAATTTTCATTTTAACACACCGTTTCATATGTTTATTCCAAAGGAGGTAATGATTTTATTTTGATTGATATATAGGGTTATTCTAGATGAAATTTTGATGAACTCAAACAAAATAATATTTTTAAGATAATTTTTTAATTATATAATGAGATTAAATTAGTTATCTAGTTTACCAAGACATCTAATCTATTCAATTATTGTTTTTATTCATGTAATCTTTTGACAATGCAATAATTTCACCAAACACTCTAAGATACTATAATTAGGAAAATTATATTATGAAATCATGAGACTAGATTTGGGATTGCAACATAGAAGTCACTAAATATGTTAGGTAACACACTCCCATATTTTACATTATATGATTACAATAACAAGGATGAATAATGAAATGTTTTATAGAAAAATTCTGTAAGAGGGGTTCTCAATTGATATGACCACAAATCACACTACCCTTAAAATATGGGAAATCTATCGTATTGGTTGTAAAAGAATCCCTTTTATAGAAGTTATATATTTTTTCCAAGAAGTTAATATTCCATTAAATATTTAATACTATGTCTAAGAGTTCTATTTCTGGGGTGATGATATCAAAATTCAACTCCAGTTCAATCAAAGTGAAAAAATAAGAAGGTCACTAGCAGCCACATTCATTATCCTAACAAAATGGTTTAAATATTTCAATGAAATTTGATATTTCCTCAAACAAAATATTTGATAAATCTTGGATATAAAAAGAAATAAATGAGTGAAAATTGGCAATATATGATTAATAAAATTTTAAATATAATTTAATACGGATCATAGCTATCACCAGAACATATCCTACTGTAGTTTCTATGGGGACCAATTATACTATGTGATGTTTTCCACTATATGCATGAGTATGATTATTACCATTAGTATGAATCCCATCATTCAATTTGATCTTTTGATAATATTATCTTAAAATTACCCCACAAAAATTAAAGTAATTCTCTTCTACTATCATATGAGCAGAATATACTTGTGATCCATCAATATTAGAGAATACTGAAAATTCACTCAATATAATTATTATTGTATAATATTTTTTGAAACATCCTACATTACATCATTTTTAAAATGATTGTAGTGTCTAATAGAAGTATGTATTTATATGATCTATCATTCCATGAATTCGATTGTCTATGGTCTTCCACCCCATGGGTTCAGAAGTAAGAAGGTCATATATGTGTTTTAAAACAATCATAATACCACTTTTTTACTACTAGTTCCTATTATTTTATAAAAATAAATATCCACTCCCACTCGGAATATATGATGCCCTAAAAATCCAAAAAATATTATTTTGACTAAAATTCACAATTAAAATGTGATCCAAACAGTATTTATACATTTGAAGATGCATCGATAAAACCATAGATCATATATCAGGATAAACAGCCATATCAATTCATTGATCACTAGATATATTATTTGAAACTATGTGTTAATTTAACTATATACTAATTATGAAATGGTTTGAACTACTTGTAATTTTATTATTACCATCATTGTGGATATGAATTCCCTATATTTCAATATGGTCATCATTGTAATATAAACTACAGATTCATTCACCAATAAATTGAAGTCACCAACATCAGACATGAACAAATTATATTTAAATCATAAATACATATTACCACATTTTACTTCTAATAAAAATACTCATTCAATAATAAATCCGAAATAATATTCACATGATAAGAATCCTAACTCATGATACATAGCTAAAATATAGAGTTTAAAATATTATTCAAAATAAAAAAACAAGATACTCATTAAATTTAACAGTGGGTATCATCTCACCTTGTGACCATCATATAACCAATAAGAACCAATGTGGATTCATTAATTACTCATTTAGTTCCATTCCATATTATAAATTGGATAACACAAGGAAACATACACCATTGGGAAATTTAAGGTGTGAGTATAATAAACACAATATGATCTCACCATAAATTCCATATAAATCCTTTATTGGAAAACATATTTTCTTTTTTAGTTAATCATATAATAAAATATGTATTAAACACATTTAAATTATTAAATAAAATAATAAAAATGATTAAAATATAATAAATATTGATATAACAATTTTTTAATCATTTTTTCTATGATGATTGTCATTGGAGTATAACCTACAAACACTATTTCAATATAAACCTAATGAAAAATATTGGTATAGAAACAAATTAACTATTATAAAATTATTTCACTATCATGTCAGTTCCCTATATAAATTACATTAGTACTTATGGGAATATATCATTTAATATGATGGTTCATCATTAGATTCATAAAATCTTCTTTTATTTGTATAAATCATTCCTTTTCCATTCGACAATATAAGTAGAGTAAATAAATTTTAGTAATTCTTAAATATAAAACAATAAATTATTCGTAAAATATTTTTAATTGAATTTTCCCCCAAAATTTAAATAATTATGAATCAATGTGTTCAATAAATATTTGTTAAAATGTATTCTTCTACCTCAAATAATAAAACCATCATAGAACCAATGTAAATCCATGATCTATTGGTATGAATAACTGTTACAGTCCCAATGCATTTCTCAAAATTAATACCATAAAAACAAAAATTCATTTAGAAGAAATCTTTGGGCATAATGTCTTTGACGATAAGTGAAATCCAAAAAGGAGATAGACTAGTGGTTATGAAAGAAGTAGAACCGTTTTTATTGTTCATTCGAAAAAATTTAAATAATCCAAATAAAATCATATCTATGATAGAGAGTAAGATTTATTTCAAACAAACGATGGAACTGATGGTGGTATGGGGGAGAAAAAGTGGGCTTATGGTATCTAATTTTATCATTAATAGCATTGAAATTTTATTTATCTAAAATTATATGTAGGATAAATGATTATGATATATTACTTCAAAAATTGGGTTCCAATCATGAAGATGGCACTAAAAACTAATAATTCAGTCACATATTTTTTTAGTATAGGTGGCATGTTTTTGGGATAATAGGAAATGTCACCGATGATACCAAACTATAATATTTTTATGGTTAAAAAATTGATTAACTCTATTAAATTTTGATCCATTCAGAAATATCTAATTACAATTTTCATGAATTTAAAAATGGGAAACAATTGTAAATGCATATAGATAAATGAAATGAATAATTATTAAAACCTAAAAATTTCCTCATTGTTGGGACACCCAATGTGATTATGATATCCCCATGTTTCATATAAAACTATTATATATGTAATATTTTCATTGGTGTCACATGTAAATAATTGTTTTGAGAGGTATTGTAATGTTATTTTTAAATACGATGTCTTTATTATAATTTGGATACATTCCATTTAATAAGAACGATATTGGTTTCGATATTTAATTAGTTTTCCAAAATATCTATGAAATGAAACCTATGTTGTTTTTATAATTAAAGTTACTCAATAATTGTTATTTATGTTATAAAAATCGATGGTTATGTTTGCCTCAATTTAGTTACTATCAAAACAAAAAAAATTGAATACATTATTAGCACTAGATCTATGTGGGTGGATTGGTGGTGTTGTAGTTTGTATTAAAGAGTGGTTTAGCTAACATTAGAAGATATCATGTTTTAAGATGAGGATTATTTATGTGTTTTAGATTCCAATATGGTTTGTGATATTTATCTTTCATAATATGTTTAAAGTCATATATATCCCTCATGTAGTTTAATGTTATTTGATATTATGGCGATTAATTATTTTTTAGGATATATATTGGACTTGAGGAAGATTCCATGATCATGGTTTGAGTACCCTTACATTTTATTATGGGATTTTATGTCAATGGAAACAAAGTTATTTTTAAAAAAAATATTTACTAATTTTTTAGAGTATATATGATTGAGGTATCAATTGATGGATTTGAAAATATATTTTTTTGGAGGCAAAAAATTATTTTTAATTTTATATGAATTGGTTTCATTGAATTTTTATATGATTGATTAAAAATACTTTTTGATTAATCATTTAAAATTTTGAATATGAGACATTATTAGAAACAATAATGAAAAATCTAAATAAATGAAAAAAATCATATTTTATAGGTGAAATAAGGGGTTTCTTTTTTTAATAATGAAATACCTATCATGATAATATAAGTGGGTTTCTACTATATAATTAAAGAACTCATGGGAATAATGAAGAAATAATAGGTTGAGTATTTACTCTATCATCATTCTGGGCATGGTAAAAGGGTGGATCTAAATAACTATTTTGCCCCACCCATGGGATATAATTTGGATGATTTTTAAGTAGTTTAAAAACAATTATGAAGTATTTCAAACCCTAATTATATCACGAGTCATAACCAAATTAAAAAACCTCATTTTATCTCATTTGTGAGATAAATTAATATGATAATGACACAACTTATTTAAAGGGTAGGTTGTAACACCTTGTATTTTTAGTAATTGATTACATATAACTAATTATTTTGTTGAATAACATATAAAATTTTAATCATTAAACTAAAATTATCCCATATATATTTGATAATAGAATTTGGAAATTAATAAATCAATGAAATAAAATGTGAAATATAATTATGAAAATTAACCAGATTTCAAAGCCGCATATAAAAAATGAAAGAGTAAATGTTTTATTCAAATTAATGAAAATTTAATTTTTAGATAATATATATATGGTGTATTGTTATCAATATAATTTAGTGTTAGAATTCCATAGATTTTATAAAATATTTCTTTTAAATTTTATATATTATATTTAAAATTGACTATATTTAAATTATTATTCTTGTGAAATGGTTTAATGTACAAAAGAAAAGATCAAAATAATTTAATTAATAATTATAATGAAATAATATTATGTACACTAGACATATGAAATTATATTTTCCTCTAAAAAGATTATTTTTGGATTATTTATAATTTATTTTTTTAGATAATACCATAAACCAAAGAAAAATATTTTTATAAAATGAATTACTTTTTTGGAATAATCTTTATGCCATTAATTTGTGTTGATTATTTGTAAATTTTCTACAATGGTTGTTTTTTTACGAATAGTAAAAATAAAATTTTCAAAATTAGGAATATAAAATGACATAATTATGAATGTTGAATGATATAAATGACTAAATGTCATTTTTACTATATTAATATATATCATTGGATCCAAAATCATAATAATAGGTTTAAAAATTAAGTATATTACCATTAAATACATTTTTGATAATGTAAATACATTTTGTATTCCATAACCACATAACATGGATTATTATAAAATAATATAAAAATAATAAATAATATACTTATAAAATGGTCATTATTTTTTGAAATTTAAATTAGAAATTACATTAATAATATTTACTATAAATGTACATTATAAATTGCAACACCTTAAAAGAGCACACTCAGACACTTTTCCTAATTTAAATCTTTTTTAACATCAAATTTAAATTTTATTTTATTTCTAGTAGAATTATAAAAAACAAATATCCATTAAATAATCACTGTATTTATATTAATCTATTACTCTTTTGACCATAGACAATATATTGATGCAATTTTTGGGAAACTAACCAAACAACCCCATTTGGATAATTGGATAAAAAGAAATAGAGTAAATTAATTCAATATGAAAAGAATGTAACTTAAAAAATAAATAAACAAGAAAAATATAATGAGAATTGTTTTTAATAATAACAATTTGGGTTCTATGAATTCTTTATTCACATAACAAGTGACTCATTATATGGGTTTCGGTTTTCTAATAGCAATTTACATTACATGAGACACACATTTAATTATATAGACATTTTTTTCATGAAAATAAAACACTGAAAATTTTCTAATTCTCAAAATATTTTTTGGTTGTTTGAAGTGTCATGTTAATATATTTTCTCCCAATACATTTTCATTTGATTCATACATTACATATTTGATAATTATGGTTTTTAACTTAATCTTCTTCCATTATGATAAAACTTTTATAGTTGAAATTCTTTTTTTTATTATGTATGGATTCGAATAACCTACTACTGTATTATATTATATTCAAAAATATGGTTATGGTATTTATAATTCTTTGCATTTCACCTCTGTGTCATCCATAATAAAACCAAAATATTTTTTTCGGTGAAACTAAACTATTATTGACTTTATAGCCCTCAAATATTTTTCTTCCATGCCCATATAATTTATATTAATTCTACAATGATCTTATCTATATTTTAAATATTTATTAACATTGTTTTATAATTTTTCTTAAAAAAAATTATTTTAAAATTTATTTATATGTGTGGTTTTGTAAATTATTTTCTAAATTTTCAAAATGATTCTTTTATTTATTATATTATTAATGAACATATTTTCCCATTTTTGACTATTAATCATTACCAAAATTCCTCAAAAAATTTCATTGATTATTCAAATGAAATACAATTCCAATTATTATGAGAATTATATATTTTAAATGTATAATGTAATGGTTTAAATTAATCAAAAAATTATTTTCATTAAATTATTGTGTTTTGTTAATTTATACACCCAATTTTCAATTTTTAAATTCATTTATTTTGAATGGATACATATTCTAAATTATTTTTAAATTATGAACATAAATATCCTCTTTTCAAAACATGAAGTGGATTTTTAAAAGTAACGTGCAATCATTCATTGAAAATTAGTTAAAAATATATTTTATAAAAATTATTTTATAATTAAAAAAGAATTTTATTTTAAAAATAAAATAAATCTCCCTCTATCTCTTGGATTTAGGATACATGTATTAGCCTATGAATTGTCATATGGATTTATAATTAAAACTTCACCGTGAATATAATGGTAATATTACCTATCAATCTTCTACAACCACTTGAATTCATTTTCCTCGTCCTTGTAAAAATTATTTAATTTAATTGATTTATTCAATATCATTACCATTATTCTTATAATATTTTTCTTGTTTTAACATAATTTTATATTAATTTCCCTATTCTATGTATGTTTTTGAAGGGTTCTTCTAAAAAATATTCTTTTTATTGAATAGAGGTATATAACCTATTTGAAAACAATATATTTCTGTGTGAATGTCTATTTTCATTAGGTGAATGAATCTAATAGATTTTATTGTTTATTTATTCAATATTAGGAAAATATATTGTTTTAATTATATATGAGTGAGTATTAGAATTATATATCACATAAATGCATTGTTAAATCCCTTAAGAAAAAAACATCGTTATTTTTTGTAAAACATAATCATCATTGAATGAAGTATTGGAAAGATAACATAAAGTTATATTTATAATGTTAGGTATTATGTATTCCATCACTATGATATCATTTAATATTTTCCATGGGATTGTTTATGTTCTTTTCTCTAAGGACATATACCTATAATATGTATTCTATTCTAAATATATTTATTATCATTTTCCATTTCATTATATTATCTATTCCATTTTCATACAATGGAAGATTCCATTGTATTCTTCCCCTTGTTGGGAGTATGATTTCATTCAACTAATATATATATATTCCAAAATTATGAAGAATATAGTTATGTATTAAATCAATATGTGGGTGTCATGTTTAATGGATTGGGTGAATGGTGTTGGAGGATTGTTTTTAATTAAATTTTTATCATTTTAATATGGAAAAAATACTATTTTATGGAAATTATTTGTGTTTCTATAGATAATAGTTATTCTCTATGTGTATAATATTCTAATCAAAAAAATTCATAGGTATAAAAGTTAATCCATATCCATTATTAATATTGAAATCTTATATTGTTTTTTTGGGATAGTACATTATTATAAAAAAATTTTGAAGAGAATATCCTTTTACAACAATATATGAGATTGTGTGTCAGTGGTTTCACACACTCTCTATTGTAAAATATTTTCTTTAACAAAATATTGTGTAACATGATCATTAAATTCATCCCTGTAAATACTACTCCCACTATTTTTAGTAGAAATGTATCCCCTTTCATGAAATATTTCATATTATACAACAGAAACTATTATATTTGAATGGTTATATATGTAATATCTACAAGATTACCTATGATAAAATATAATAATGATCTTTATGATTCAATATTAAATTTTGACATGAGTTATTTTCTAGAAATATTAATCACATCCGAATACATTATTTCTGTTTTTTCTATAAAAAAATTAATCTTATATGTCACCCTAATTGCTACATAATTTTTAGTATGTACTACTATCTTGAATGAGTATTCAAAAATAATAATCAATACATTGTTTAATGGATTAAAATGAATAGTAAAATGTTTTTAAATTTATTATCCAACCTATTAGTTATAAAATATCATTGAACTGTATAAGTAGTGTTGATTTGGTAGATAATCCCTCACCCCTTCAAGTTAATAATGATTTCACAATTAAGATGTTTTCTTCCATGATTTTAGTGGTGCTTCCAAATAATATTACCATGCTATTTTTCAAAATTATATTTATATTCCTTAAACATGATAATGTAATCTAACCATTCGATATTTATGTACATATACCCATATCTACTATTGAAAATGTTATAATTAATGACGTATGTGTGTTTCCTTTATCATGGTCAACCAACCCATGATGAGGTCCACACATGAGCACATATATACCTCTCTACATTCAAGATGATTTCTACTCAGGGTGAGGACCTAATATTAAATTTGGGGATACTTTTCTATCATTGAAAAATATTTATACCAGTAAGAAAATAGTAATGGAATTAACTATGAGAGTAAACTATTGAACTAAAATGTAAATGAAGTAACTATCATAATAAAATACCTTGTTATAATATAATAGAATTCATTATCTTTTACAACAATTTAAAAATACTCACATGATAAAAATTTATTTAAAAAATTGATAAATTAAATAATTATCACCTCGAAAAAAAATTATATATTTTTATCATGACCATTTTTACCAACATTCTCCACTTTTTTAACTACCCATTGAAACATCCTTTCAATTATTTGAGTCCCCATTAATAATTATTTCATGTATTATAAGAAAAAAATAATTGTATTCTATATAAACCAAGTATTAATCCACCAAAATGTCATTTTTAAAAGTAAAATAATCATATTTTAGTGTATTTCATGACTTAAAGAGAACACATAAATTATCATAAAATAACTTGGCTGGTCGGACACAATGAATTTCGCCACAGACACCATTCATACCAACATTAACACATTTACTAAAGGAATCGAACATTAATACCTTATTAATATTTAGATCACAGGGATTCTATATTAAATAATGATCATAGCCTCATCAATAATTCTCATACATACATGTTGACTAAGGTATGTCATATGAATTACAGAGAAGAAACCCTTCCTACTTTGGGAGGTCACAAAAATCTTATTGAACTATCCCCATAGACTCTAAGGATGTCATATTCAATCCCCACAGAAAACCCAAAATACTATAGATATGTTAAAAATTCACACCAACCCATCATGGTATACTATTGTGTAGTTATGAATAATTAAATAAATCATGGTTCAATAGGCATCAAATTCCATCACACAAATAATTACTTTGTATAGAACCCCACCCACAAATTATACCAATATCTTAACAGATGTTGACCATCTCTACTAGGAAAATAGTCATATAAAAAATTAATCTAAAATGGATCCCACATATTTCCTTAAACAAAAAAATGAACCCATACATCATCGTCCAATTTCATTTTAGACAATCACATAACAAAATATAGGTTTCCGAGATAACATAAAAAATTGTTCTTTTCTTGTAGTAACATTGGAAAAAATCTATATATAGAAAATTTAAAGGAACCCAATAAATGAAAATCACTACCATAAACCATATAACACTTAATAAATTATTATTATCCTCAACCTATACCAAAATTCTCATTTAAATTTCAAAATACAATTTTTATAAGCCTACAATCACAAGGAACACAACATCCTTTCACCAAATTCAAGGACCACGAGTTGTAATCCCATGGTAAGTCCCCAAAAATATTGATACAATTATATACCACTAACATTGAAACAAAATGTGGAGGCATACCATAGGTCTGAAAAAATGTTTATACAAATCATGAAATGAAATGTTTTAGGAAATATTTAAAATGAAAACTAATTCTCTCATAAATCATGATATATACATATAATTGACACATGATTAGTTCCAAATGTTCCAAATACCTAAAAATAATACATGAATGGTATATAATAATATTTACACAATGAAAAATATGAAATAATGGAAGATAAAACGATTAAGGGAATTTATGGATTTTGAAACTCCTAGAGGAAGTGATCGAAATGAATGAAACATCAAAAGATGAAGAAATGAGGGGAAGGAAGAAAAAATATCAAAATTATTGAGCCCCAAATGTCACCTAGTAACATATTAGTCGTGGAATAGGAAATTGATGTAATGAGGGGGTTTGAATGGGAATAGAATACTTTGTTACTTAAAAACATATCCAAAAATATATTCAGTATATAAAATCTTTGTTACACAATGTATGTTTCATGGAGCACTACCTTCTATTGAGTATGATATTATTCAAGGTGAGATGTAACGACCCAAAATTTCATTAATGGAAATATCTCTTGATCTAATTAAATGTCTCTTTAATAAAATTTTTTATATAAAATGTCAACTTCATTGGTTTTATCATAATAATTTGGACTGATGCTAATATAGGAATTGGATAGTGTTCACATTATTAGTATAAATATAGGGTTTTAACAAATCCAATTTACTTAGACAAAATAAGTGGTAGCCACATCCCATTGACATGCACCATACGAAGCCAATTTTTCGGTGTTTGGAAAGGAGGTTTCTTCATTGGGATTCACTCTTGACCAAGCTCATGTCGATCTTGAACATGTTAAGTGTGAGAAGAACCTCCTATAGGAGAAGTGGAAGTTGATAGAGATTACCACCTGAGCGATGTTATCAGAGCCACCCCAAGAGTATGTCACCATTACACACCTTACTCTTCGGACATATGCATGTGTTATAAGGGGTTATGTAAAAAGGCCTTAGAAATATGGTTATATAAATTATTTTTGTATATAATAATGAATATACTTTCATTTTATTATTGTTACCTTGTAAATCGTTTTTAACGAACAAATAGTATTTTTAGTTAAAGATCAACTAATAAATCTATTTTGATGAGTTAATAGATTTTTTAATTAAATATTATTTTAATAAAATATTATTATTGTTATTAAATTAATTTTTATTAAATATACATGATCTTATAATTTTATGAAAGCAATTGAAATTTTTAGTAAGGTTTGAAAGCCATTTTTTGTCAAAACCCATGAATTATCGATAAATGTCAGTTTTTATTTTAAAAGTAAAGATTAACATATTTATAAAATTATTTAGATAAAATTAATATTAATTCAGGAATTAGTACATCAAAATTATCCAATTTTGAATTTTCTTAATTTTATGAGATAGTTAAATTTTTTGGTACAAATTTAATAGTGTTTAAATATATAATGTATTTTATGACATAATAATGACCCAATAGTGATGTGATAAAATACTATAAACATTATTTTTGGCTTAAACATGTTTTACCATTTAAATAATTTAATTTTGGGTTTTTTATTTTGATTTATTTTACAAAGCTTTTTGGACCCTTCAAGACAAATAAAATATTTTGTCTTTTGGAATTTTTTTCCTTGGGAGTGTGACTCAGCTCCACATAAAAAACTTCATTATTTTATGAAGTTAGGAAATTTTCCTTTTATAATATTTATTTCCACTTCCATTTTCCAAAAACCATGGTAAAAAACAAGGGGCTGCTTTGTGGTTTGGATTAGTTTAATGTGAAGTGTCCCAAACCTAAATAATAAAGAATTCTGTCACCTTTCCTATATAATCAAAAGAAAGCTCCCACTTACTCCCCAATAAAATCCTTTTCATTTCATCAATACTCTTCTCTACTCTTTATATAATCCTTTAAAGGTGTCCCTAACTCCCAAAAGCCTCTCTCAATCCTCTCTTAAGACATTAGAAGCACACTTCCAAGTAAGGGTTTTTCTTCTTTTCTCATTTTGTCTAATATTCATTAAATTTTTATGCACTTTTAATTTCAATTATAAATGTTGGGGTATGGTTTATCAGCTCCCCTATAGTTCCCTCTTTATGTTTTAATTATGGGAGACCCCTTTATCTCTCATTAAATGCCTCCCATGTACACCTGTTTTTATGCTGAAATTCCCAAAGGAATTTCTCTCGCCTCATTTACATTCAAGCAATTATTTTGTATCATAAATAATTATTCCATTACATTTGTTGGTACATGTATCTATATTACCCCTTACTATACATGTCATGTAAATATTATAGGAAAACCCATTTCACTCTCATCAACCATTTCTATGAGTTCTTATGTCACGTCGTTATGATGCCGAAATTGCTCAGCGTTTTTCCAAGCCAAAGTCATTGTGTAGTGAATATCAGGCCCATTTCTCTATCAATGGTATTCAACATTATTCACAATTACTTATTTTTTTAATGAGTATCTAGTATGTATTCCCATTTTTTTATCATGAAATAAATTATTATGTTGAATTATTTAATGTTCTATTATCCATGTTGGACACATATACATGAAGTGAAATGTTTAAGAGGGGTGTCCCCTATTAGCGCTCAAATGCATTGGGTAAAGTATAGTATCATGATATGTCATGTGAAATGGGTGTTTATTCATGAAAATTCATGTTCAAAGAGTTTTTACTTGTGAATCATGTGCAATGAGGGTGTACACATGCTCCATGTGCAATGATCCTTGGCTAATGCAAATTCCATGTAAAGTGTTGTTGCCACATTTCCATGTTATGATTATAATGTGTTATCAGGAAATTATGTTTATTCTTTTCTTGTGATGTATTTATATTCCTATTTTCTACCATGTATTGTATTCCTTATGTTAGTCCATGATTATTCCATTACTAGGCTTTATAAGCCACCCTTTTCTTATGCATGTCTATAACGACCCATACTTCACATACATTGTTAATACTTCAAAATTGAAGCACACATATTACAACATATGACAAAAACACAAAGGACCATATAGGTATAGTGTCTTTAGAAACTGGGAAACATAAACAACTGGTTCATAAATCTTCTACAGTGTCTCCCATTTATTTCATCAAATCTAGGGTCCCTTTTAGCATATTCTACTTAATATCCAACTTCCTGACCTGGGGAAAAGAAAACATACAAAAAGGGTGAGCTCAAATGCTCAGCAAGGGCAAATAAAGGAAATAAAAATCATATCATATCTTTTTGAAAATCATAACCTGCAAAAGAGATCATAATATCTTAACATGGAATAAATCATAGAAGTGAAAATGAGATCCCCATAATCATAACATAAAACATGAAACTTTGTGGCATGCACACATAATCATGGAAAATCATTTCTTGTTAGTCATGACTCATTTTCAAGACTATCTTAGTGGACAAAGTCCATTTCTGAACCGAGTTCACTCCACGTTTCAGTCCTGTATCACTGAACTGAAATAACCTTTCGTTCCAGCCATGTCTATCTCATGAGATATAAAATCTTTACCCAATGCATTGGAGGGAGATATAGGTCCCACCAATATTATAATAAATCCTTTCTTATGTGTTCCACATAATCATAAATCATACATCATTGCATAACACATGTAACAAAAATGGGATTCTTGAAACATCATGACATCATAAAACAAATCATATAAGGTAAATGACTTCATAAAAAGAATTCCCTCAAAACATAATCAAATCAATGTACTAATAGGGATAAAAACAGAACCCTATATTATCTTAGATGGAAAATAATTTTGATAAAACATTTGAACTCCATTCTTGAGGGAAATATCCTTTCTACTTCAAAAACACTTTTATTTTCTTCACATGTCATACAATTATAAACTAAAAGAAGTTGATTAAAAATAAACTTGAAAACTTATAAATGAAGCTTCTTGGAAATAATGATTTAAAAATCAATTCATGCCGTATAAGTTAAAAAAACATTCTTCTCGTACTTTTGTCAGAAAAGTCAAAAAGTACCTCGTACGAAAAATGCCAAAGGATTTCTTTCATATCTTTTACTAAAATCTCATCAAAGGGTAAAATTTGATATAAACTATTGTAGAAGGATATAAATATTACATATTGGGGAAACATGGATGTGGATGATAAAATACACCCCAGTAAATAATAAATTATAAACAATCTCGGATAAAAATGAGATTGTGATATTTCCCTTACCTTAGGTCTGATTTGCTTTGTACGTGTCCGAAGCTCCTCTTCTTTGAAACGCCTCTTTGAATCCTCCACTTAGGGAACTAAGATTGGTCTTTGAAGAAGACCAGGACCTCTAGGATTATTCTGGGGAAGAGGAGAAGGGATTTTGGTAGGGTTTGGCCGAGCTTGAGTGCTCAAATTGGTGTGAGGAGGAGGGGGAGGAGGTGCCCTTTTATAAGGGAGGAGAGGGGCACCTTAGGAATATCTCAAAATATTATTTTATATTAAAGTCAAAATTGGTTTATAATGGTTCCAAAGGGTCTTATTTCGAAGGTAAAGTGGGGATGGGTCGAAATCCTATCAACCAATAGGATTTAGGAAAGTTTAGGTTATTATTTTAACCTTATCAATTCGATTTAACTCTAAGTCAAATAATTTAACTTTTACCGTGACTTTTTGTTTTCTTACACTATATGGTTAATACACTTACTATAACATGCCAAAAGATCCCCAAGTTTTTTACTATTAATATATATATCCTTATCTAAGTTATTTTTCCGAACCTTAGATTTTTAGGAATAAAATAATAATTAATAATATAATATTTGATTTAAAAACTATTTTGTGTCAATTTTGACACTATTTGATATATGATTTTTTTGAAAGTCATAACAGAATTATATGTTCAAACCAAGTTGATTAAATCAACACTAATATATCATATTAACCTATAAAATTAGTGTAATTCATAAAAAGTCTCAAATTACATTTATTTGGTCGTTTATAACATCAATTATGTTAACATTTCCTTAAAAGGGTAATTACTGCATCATCGTTGTGTCATAAATAAAATTAATTTATATAAAGTCTAAAAATTATAAATAAAATACGATTATGTAGGAAATCTTTTTATCTTTCTAATGAATATTTATAGTTGAATTTATCTTATGTATAACCCTATATTAAAAATTATTTTGTTATTAAACTTTGATTTTAACTATTTTAACCCTTCTTTAAATAAATTAATAATAAATGTCCTAATCTAATCCAAGTGGACCTAAATGGTCATATTTTATTCCTAAGTTTGTTTTTGGTCGAATTACACTTGTCCAATAGAATTTGGACATGTGTTAGGGTAATAATAATATTATTTTTACCCTTAATTACCCTATTTACTTTTAACCGTGGTAAAAAAGTAAAAAGTTACTATTCACCAAAAAATTATTTTCATCTCATTGAACCACATTTTAGTCCTTGATATTAACCGTGTCTCTCGGATTTTTGAAATTTCATTCACAGAAGCAGTGAAATTATGTTTTATGAAAAATTCAGTTTTTAACCTACCACTTAGTGGTTTCACTATTCATCAAAAATTGAAAGTTTTCAGAAAAATACCAAAATTTCACCCGAGGTTGATTTCGGTATTCCAAATCCAAAAATGAAGTCCATTTTGAAAAATAAAATTTATAAAATTTCAAAAAGTGGTTATTACTATTCATAACGGCTAGTTTTATTTTAATAGCATATCGTTGTTTAGTGAAACTCGGTATTGCATACGACGCAAGCTATCGAGGAAGGTCACGATTTCGTGTAAAGCAAGCCAAGCAAGTGTTGTGTAGAAAAAGATTCCTTTGATGATTTATATAACATAAAAGTCTCATGTGTTACATTCTACCCCCCTTAAAATGAATTTCACCCTCGAAATTCGTCACTTTGTAACAAACAGATGAGGATACTTCTCCCTCATCATATCCTCAAGCTCCCATGTAGCTTCTTCAAGTTTGTGGTTCCTCCATAAAACATTCACCAATCGAGTGGTCTTGTTTAGTAGGACTTTTTCGCTACGATCCAGAATCTCTATCGGTTGTTCTTCATAAGAAAGATCTTGCTCCAGCGGTACAACTTCTGAGCTGAGTACATGTGATGGATCAGGTATGTACTTTCTCATGAGAGATACATGGAACACATCGTGAACTTGAGAGAGATTCGGTGGAAGCGCCAATCGGTAAGCTACCTTTCCAACACAATCCAGTATTTCGAAAGGACTGATAGATCTAGGGCTCAACATCCCCTTCTTTCCAAATCTCATAACCCTCTTCCAGGGAGATATTCGTAAGAACACTTTATCACCCACTTCAAACTCTAGGTCTTTTCTTCGGTTGTCGGCATAAATTTTCTGTCGACTCTGAGCTTCTCTTATGTGTTGTTGAATAGATCTGACCTTTTCTTCCATTTCATCAATGAGATCAGGTCCTAATAGATTTCTTTCCCCAACTTCATCCCAATAAGTTGGAGTCCCGCATTTCTTTCCATAGAGAGATTCATAAGGAGCCATCTGAATACTGGAGTGAAAGCTATTATTATAAGAAAATTCCACCAAAGGTAGGTGTTGATCCCAACCTCCTTTTAAATCCATGGAGCAATCTCTCAACATATCTTCTAGGGTTTGAATTGTTCTCTCAGACTGACCGTCTGTCTGAGGATGATATGCAGTGCTGAAACTCAACTCTGTATCCAGAGTATGCTGAAGACTTCGCCAGAACTTTGAGGTAAATCTCGGATCCCGATCATATATAATAGAAAGTGGTACTCCATGCAATCATACCACTTCCTTTACATATATCCTGGAAAGCTGATCTAGAGAGAAATCCACTCTAATTGCAATGAAGTGTGCAGACTTTGTAAGATGATCAACTATGACCCGGATAGAATTATTGCCTTTGGATGTTTTAGGAAGTCCTGTGACAAAGTCCATAGTGATGTTTTCCCATTTCCATTCAGGTATGGGTAATGGTTGTAACATCCCCTTAGACTTCTGTCTCTCAGCATTAACTTGTTGACAAACCATGCATCGAGAGACATATTCAGCAACATCTCTTTTCATGCCATCCCACCAGAAGTACTCTTTCAGGTCCCTATACATCTTCGTGCTTCCAGGATGAATAGAGAATGAAGAACTATGAGCCTCATCCAGCAGCTCCTTCTTTCATTCGGGGATGGTAGGAACACAAACCTGATTCCTGAACTTTATTATCCCATCACAATCAAGGTTGAATTCAGGAACATTTCTCACCTTCTTTTGTAACTCGACATCTTCTTTCTGTGCCTCTTTAATCTTCACATGTATATATGGTTGAACATTCATTTGAGAAAGATAAGATTTGTCCCCTTCCATTATAATTCCAAGATCCATCCTTTGTAAATCCATAAATATTGGATATTTTGTGATCCTCATCATGGATAAACTAGCATGGTCTTGTCGACTTAATGCATCCGCCACCTTTTTGCTTTCCCAGGGTGGTAATGGATTGAGCAGTCATAATCCTTAATCAGCTCCAACCATCTTCTTTGACGCATATTCAGCTCCTTTTGTGTGAAAATATACTTTAAAATTTTATGATCAATATAAATATCACACCTTTCACCATAAAGGTAATGCCTCCAAATCTTTAATGCAAAGATTACCGCAGCTAACTCCAAATCATGTGTTGGGTAATTTTTCTCATGGATTTTCAACTGCCGTGAGGCATAAGCTATCACCATATCATTTTGCATAAGAACACACCCCAATCCCTTCTTGGATGCATCACTGTAGATCACAAACCTTTCTCCACTACATGGCAGTGTGAGCACAGGTGCACTGGATAACCTTCTTTTCAACTCCTTGAAATTCTCTTCACATTCCTCTGTCCAAACAAACTTAACTCCTTTCCGAGTCAACTTGGTGAGTGGATTAGATAATCGTGAAAAATCTTTTACAAAACGTCGATAATATCCAGCCAAACCAAGAAAACTTCGTATCTCAGTTACTGTTGTTGGTCTCGACCATCTTTCGATAACCTCTGTTTTTGCTAGATCCACAGATATCCCCTCTTTTGAGATTATGTGACCCAAAAATTCAAATTTTTGAAGCCAAAATTCACACTTGGTAAATTTGTCATAAAGCTTCTCCTTTCTCAGGGTCTTCAATATAATTCACAAGTAATCTTCATGCTCTTCCTTGATCTTTGAATAGACAAGAATATCGTCTATAAAGACTACCACAAATTGATCAAGATATTCTTTAAATACTCTATTCATTAGATCGATGAAGATAGCAGGGGCATTAATAAGACCAAAAGGCATCACTATAAATTCATAGTGTCCATACCTTGTACGGAAAGCCGTTTTTGGTATATCCTCCCTTTTGACCCTTAATTGATGATACCCTAAATGAATATCAATCTTGGAAAAGTATTGAGCTCCATGTAGTTGGTCAAATAAGTCATCAATGCGCGGGAGAGGATATTTTTTCTTGATAGATATCTTGTTAAGTTCTCGATAATCAATGCAGAGTCTCATTGATCCATCTTTCTTCTTAACAAATAAAACAGGTGCTCCCCAAGGTGACACACTAGGGTGTATGAATCCCTTATCAAGATTCTCTTGGAGTTGCTTCTTCAATTCCTGCAACTCAATTGGGGCCATTCTATAAGGTGTCTTTGAAATAGGCAATGCACCCGGTACGAGTTCTATTGAAAACTCAACTTCAAGATTTGGTGGGAGACCCGGTAATTCCTCTGGAAAGACATCATCTAACTCCCGTATAATGGGAATATTCTTAATCGCGAGTTTCTCACCAACCATTTGAGATAAATAACCTTCATTTAGTGGAATCAATACCCATAAAATGGAAGAAATTTCCACTGGAAGGTTATGTTCATCCTTGCATTGATAGATGATCATAGATTGATATGGAATATGAATTGTGACTTCCCTTCTTTGGAAATTGATATGAGCTCCGTATAAAGAAAGCCAATCCATGCCAAGAATGACATCAAATTCCACTATAGGAAGGATCACAAGATTTGCAGGAAGCACTTTCCCACAAACTTCGATCGGAGAATAATTATAAACTTTTGATGCGATTGATGTGCCATTAGGTGTTGTCACAGCTAACTCAACATCTAATTGTTGAGGTAATACGGTGATACCCTTAGAAAATACATCAGAAATAAAAGAGTGGTTGGATCCAGAATCAAATAAAACATTTTCTACTTTAGAGTGGATGGTAAGTGTACCTTTCACCACATCGTTATCGTACTCCACATCTCTGATAGAAATTGCATGTGACTTTCCATTGTCTTTAGCCTTAAGATTTCGTTGACGTCGACCATCATCATCAACCCTTGGATTTGGGCATTGATTGGCATAATGCCCCATCTCCTTGCACTTGAAACATTGAAGTGTAGTAGGTTCATTATGTGTATCCCTTCCTTTGTTTGCATCATTAGACATCTTCTTCCCATTATCGTGGCATTCAAATGCCCGATGACCTTCCTTTCAACATTTGAAACATTTACTTGTCCCTTTAAGACAACTCCCTCCATGTTTCTTTCCACACTTTGAGCATAAGGGAAAGCTCATCTTCTTTTCAGTGTGCTCTTTATATTTTCCTTTGAATTCCATTTTCCTCTTCTTATCAAACCCATATGACTGATGGGTTACTCTAATCTCCATCTCCACTTTGAGAGCAGATCGAACGATTTCCTCGTAGCTATTGAAGTCCCTTATGGCTAACGCCCTTCGAAGACTTGGTTTTAAGCCACTAAAGAATCGATCGATCTTACTCTCAGGTTGGATAATAATACCAGAAGCGTACCTTGAAAGTCTTGTAAAATTTGCTTCATAGGTACCAACAGATTCATCATCCCTTTGCTTCAATTCAAGAAACTCTTTCTCCATCATTGTTCGGAGAATACGAGGGAAGTACTTATTGAAAAATAAGTTCTTGAACCTGTCCCATTCCATGGACTCAATTTTATCCCTTTGCCTCGTATTCTTAATAAGATTCTACCATTGATCAGCATCTCCTTCCAAATGATACACTGCTAGGATGACTTTATAATGTTCAGAACATTGAAGAACTGAAAATATCTTTTCAGTAGTACTAATCCATTGTTCAGCAACTAATAGATCAGTAGACCCGCTGAAAGAAGGTGGACGCTGCCTCATGAAGGATTCAACAGAATGTTGCTCCTTCCTTTGCTCGTTTGGAAGTCCAGCATGATTCATAGCTTGAGAAAGTTGTGTGAGCATGGCTACAAGATTTTGCATTCCAGCTCCCATATCGTTTGGATGCTCAGGGGGACAATCATTGCATTGTCCATCGCATTCCGCATTAACACTGTTCCTTTGGGTTCCAGCCATTGACTAAAACCAAGAAGAATAGTGTGAGCAACACTAATTATAATAGGAAACCCACATAATTCAAGAATAAAATTTTCACGCTTAAGGTCTTATCCTAGGTTATTCATGGCCATTTCTAAAACACTAAGATTGTGTTCTATGCTTAGACTTATCCTTAGGGTTCTTACTAAGGCTTTCACATCCTAGTTTCCAAAGGTTGACGATACCTTTCCTCTGATACCAACTATAACGACCCATACTTTACATACATTGTTAATACTTCAAAATTGAAGCACAATTATTACAACATATGACAAAACCACAAAGGACCGTATAGGTATAGTGTCTTTAGAAACTGGGAAACATAAACAACTGGTTCATAAATCTTCTACAGTGTCTCCCATTTATTTCATCATATCTATGGTCCCTTTTAGAATATTCTACTTAATATCCATCTTCCTGACCTGGGGAAAAGAAAACATACAAAAAGGGTGAGCTCAAATGCTCAGCAAGGGAAAATATAGGAAATAAAAATCATATCATATCTTTTTGAAAATCATAACCTGCAAAAGAGATCATAATATCTTAACATGGAATAAATCATAGAAGTGAAAATGAGATCCCCATAATCATAACATAAAACTTGAAACTTTGTGGCATGCACACATAATCATGGAAAATCATTTCTTGTTAGTCATGACTCATTTCCAAGACTATCTTAGCGGACAAAGTCCATTTCTGAACCGAGTTCACTCCTCGTTTCAGTCCTGTATCACTGAACCGAAATAACCTTCCGTTCCAGCCATGTCTATCTCATGAGATATAAAATCTTTACCCAATGCATTGGAGGGAGATATAGGTCCCACCCATATTATAATTAATCCTTTCTTATGTGTGCCACATAATCATAAATCATACATCATCGCATAACACATGTAAAAAAAATGGGATTCTTCAAACAACATGACATCATAAAACAAATCATATAAGGTAAATGACTTCATAAAAATAATTCCCTCAAAACATAATCAAATCAATGTAATAATAAGGATAAAAACAGAACCCTATATTATCTTAGATGGAAAATAATTTTGATAAAACATTTGAACTCTATTCTTGAGGAAAATATCCTTTCTACTTCAAAAACACTTTTATTTTCTTGACATGTCATAAAATTATAAACTAAAATAAGTTGATTAAAAATAAACTTGAAAACTTATAAAGGAAGCTTCTTGGAAATAATGTTTTAAAAATAAATTCATGCCGTATAAGTTAAAAAAAATTCTTCTCGTACTTTGTCGGAAAAGTCAAAAATACCTCGTACGAAAAACGCCAAAAGATTTCTTTCATATCTTTTACTAAAATCTCACCGAAGGGTAAAATTTGATATAAACTATTGTAGAAGGATATAAATATTACATATTGGGGAAACATGGATGTGGATGATAAAATACACCCCAGTAAATACTAAAGTATAAACAATCTCGGATAAAAATGAGATTGGGATATTTCCCTTACCTTAGGTCCGATTTGCTTTGTACATGTCCGAAGCTCCTCTTCTTTGAAACGCCTCTTTGAATCCTCCACTTAGGGAACTAAGATTGGTCTTCGAAGAATACCAGGACCTCTAGGATTATTCAAGGGAAGGGGAGAAGGGATTTTGGCAGGGGTTGGCCGAGCTTGAGTGCTCAAATTTGTGTGAGGAGGAGGGGGAGGAGGTTCCCTTTTATAAAGGAGGAGAGGGGCACCTTAGGAATATCTCAAAATATTATTTTATATTAAAGTCAAAATCAGTTTATAATGGTTCCAAAGGGTCTTATTTTGAAGGTAAAGTGGGGATGGGTCTAAATCCTATCAACCAATAGGATTTAGGCAAGTTTAGGTTATTATTTTAACCTTATCAATTAGATTTAACTCTAAGTCAAATAATTTAACTTTTACCGTGACTTTTTGTTTTCTTACACTATATGGTTAATACACTTACTATAACATTCCAAAAGAACCCCAAGTTGTTTATTATTAATCTATATATCCTTATCTAAGTCATTTGGCCTAACCATAGATTTTTAGGAATAAAATAACAATTAATAATATAATATTTGATTTAAAAACTAGTTTGTGTCAATTTTGACACTATTTGATATATGATTTTTTTGAAAGTCATAACAGAATTATATTTTCGAACCAAGTTGATTAAATCAACACTAATATATCATATTAACCTATAAAATTAGTTTAATTCATAAAAAGTCTCAAATTACATTTATTTGGGCATTTATAACATCAATTATGTTAACATTTCATTAAAAGGGTAATTACTGCATCATCGTTGTGTCATAAATAAAATTAATTTATATAAAGTCTAAAAATTATAAATAAAATACTATTATGTAGGAAATCTTTTTATCTTTATAATGAATATTTATAGTCGAATTTATCTTCTGTATAACCCTATATTAAAAATTATTTAGTTATTAAACTTTGATTTTAACTACTTTAACCCTTCTTTAAATAAATTAATAATAAATGTCCTAATCTAATCCAAGTGGACCTAAATGGTCATATTTTATTCCTAAGTTTGTTTTTGGTCGAATTACACTTGTCCAATAGAATTAGGACATGTGTTAGGGTAATAATAATATCATTTTTACCCTTAATTACCCTATTTACTTTTAACCGTGGTAAAAAAAGTAAAAAGCTACTATTCACCTAAAAATTATATTCATCTCATTGAACCACATTTTAGTCCTTGATATTAACCGTGTCTCTTGGATTTTCGAAATTCCATTCACAGAAGCGGTAAAATTCAGTTTTATGCAAAATTCAGTTTTTAACCTACCACTTAGTGGTTTCATTATTCATCAAAAATTGAATGTTTTCAGAAAAATACCAAAATTTCACCCTAGGCTAATTTCGGTATTCTGAATCCCAAAATGAAGTCCATTTTGAGAAATAAAATTTATAAAATTTCAAAAAGTGGTTATTACTATTCATAAAGGCTAGTTTTATTTTAATAACATATCGTTGTTTAGTGAAACTCGGTATTGCGTACGACGCAAGCTATCGAGGAAGGTCACGATTTCGTGTAAAGCAAGCCAAGCAAGTGTTGTGTAGAAAAATATTCCTTGGATGATTTATATAGCATAAAAGTCTCGGGTGTTACAATGTCCTCAGGTTATCTCATGCAATGCTATGTATGAGAGAATGTAGTGGCCATGTAAAAGAGGTTTTCAATAAAGATGTGATTTTTCATGTTTTAAGTCGTTATATAATTATCTTAAGCCCTAAATATAGTACAATTCTTGATCTTCTATGTTGTATCAAAGTATGTTTATATAATAAATTATTTTTCATTGTGTAATAAAAGATCAGGGTTGTCGTAGTTGGTATCAGGGGATAAGATTAGTTATTTTTGAGATTAGGATTAGAAGACACTAGTAGAGCCTTTGAGAAAAGACAAAGTATAATAATGAAATAATTATGTTTTGGTGAGTATTAAGTAAGTTGTATATCAAGAAAAAAAACATCCCTGTCTGGATATGAGCAGGTAGAGGCGGCTCTGGCACAAAATGTATCCTACGGGTAAAACCCGAAAACACAGCTTTGAGCTGGACTCGAATGGGAAGTGGTGCACGAAAATTTTCCTTTACGCATGTTTGGTTAAGATACTCGCGAGGGATATGGTTTGGTAAATTCAAAATCTTATTATGAACCATTATTAATGGAAAAAAATGCCATAATAATAAATGTTAGAAAGTAGATCAGGGATAACATAGACTAAAGCCCATAGATTCATATGTAAAGAAAATAAAAGTTATTCATAAGTCATTTGTTTTTCCCTTGTATTACCCTTTATGTGTTACTCCTTACATTCCTTTTATTCCATCCATTGACTGGTAATAGGAGGACTCGGGCTATCAACCGAAGTGAAGATCAATGTGATGAATGTACTAATAAGATGCCCAATCCAATGGGAGTGGTAATCACAAACATTTTCATGCTTCTCTCTCATCTAACTCAACATTTTAATAGAAACATGGGTAAATAAGAACGTTCAACCCACTGTAAGAAGGAACAAGTCGCTATTGAGAGATTTATGAGACCAAGGCCTCCTACTTTTAATGACCCATCTGATCCCTCAATCGCTGAACAATGGATCAACTCCATTGAAAAGATATTTTCCATCCTTCAATGTTATGAACGATAGAAGGTTATACAGGACACTTATCATATGTAGGGTGAAGCAGATCAATGGTGGATGTTGATAAAAAATACGAAGCCTGTGTAGAAGATCAAGGTGTTGGAATAGAAGGATTTCCGAAAGATTTTTTTTGATAAATATTTTCCGAGAAGCCTCTAGCTTAAGAAGGAAAGGGACTTCCTATCCCTATAACAAATAGACGACGAGTCTATCAGAGTGTACAAGGAAAACATCACATGGCTTGCACGATACGACTTCAGCTTCATCGTTACCCCCAAATACAAGGTTTACCGCTTATTTGGTGGGTTGAAACCTAGCCCACAGAAAGCACTGGTGATCTATGACTTCTAAATCAATGAGTAAATTGTCCGATGTACCCTCAAGGTCGAAATGGATATCAGAGAATCTCATGGGTATCATGGGGATAAGAAGTGTAAGGTGGACTTCATTGCTGGCGGTCCGATGGATAAATAAAACTGTGCTAAGAAGAACCAGTACCCCACTTGCCAAAGGAATGGAAAGAAGCACCCTAGATATTGCATGAAGGGGACAAGGAAATTCTTTTGGTGTGGAAGAGAAGGAATCCTAGATATTAACTGTTGTAAATAAAGACCTAAAGCTATGATATAGTAGAGGAACTCTCCATTCAAACCTCAATGTGTGGTTCATTGCTAAAACTGCAAAGAACCATGGCATCATGCAAATCAGTTCCCTAAGACAAGTGTTTTCGTAGGTAACCAACAACCTCCAAGGTAGCACGGAAGAGATTTTTCCATTGTACTGCCGAAATGAACCCCACCAAAGAAGTCGTGATAGGTAAGATAGTTGTTAATTCATGAATAGATAATGTACTTTTTGATTCAAGTTCTACACATTCTTTTATATATCGAATGTTTATTAGAATAATTCCAGCACCACCACAAATCATGGAAGTGAAGATGTCGGTGAGTAAGGAAATTGGGGAAATCATTTCATCCCATGAATATAATTCCTCCCCTATCATGATTTGTGGATTGATCTTCCTGGAAAACCTCTTCATACTCCATCTGGTGAAATTTGATGCAATTCTTGTGATGGATTGGCTTTCCTTATATAAAGACAAGATAAATTGTCGAGAGAGGGAAATCACTCCCCATGTAGATAATAGAACCCCAATTCTATACATGTGCAAGCAGGAAAATGAATATTTTTTAGCTCCATCATCTCAAGCATATATATTACTGCCCTATGAGCATGCGTATCTGCCTCAGATGATTGAGTCCAAGGAAGAAACCATCCCTGAATACATTCCTATTGTGAGGGAATTAACTGAAGTGTTTCCTGAGGAATTGTCCGGTATTCCTCCTAGATGAGATGTTGAATTTTCAATTGATCTTATACTTAGGGCATTGAAAATATCCAAGACTCTATAGAAAATGGCTATTGTGGAGTTTGAGGAGTTGATGAAACAACTAAAGGACAATCTGGATAAAGGGTTTTGATGCCCAAGTGCTTCACCATAGGGTGCAGTAGTCCTCTTTGTCAAGAAGAAGGATGGGTCAATGCTCCTGTACATAGATTATCATGAGCTTAACAAAATGAAGATAAAGAAAAAGTATTATCTCCCATGAATTGATTACTTTTTTGATCAGCTGTGTGGTGTAAAAAATTCTCAATTCTGGATTTGCGGTTGGGATATTATCATGTAAGGGTAAAGAAGGAAGATATCCCCAATACTGATTTTTGTGCAAGATAGGCACTATGAATTCATAGTAATGCCTTTCAGACTGACTAATTATCTAGAAATCGTCATGGACATGATGAATAGAGTCTTTAGAGATTGCCTCGAAAAAATTTTGGTAGTATTTATAGATGATATTATGCTATTCTCCAAAAGCAAGGAGGGTCATGAGAATCATCTAAGAACAATACTACAGACCTTGCAGAAGGAGAAGCTCTATGAAAAGTACAACAAGTGTGAGTTATAGTTGAAGTAGGTCTCATTCATGGTCCATATCATTAGAAGCAATGTGATATCTGTGGATTCCTCCAATATAGATGCAATTGATGGATGGATGAGGCCAACATCGGTAAAGAATATCTGTAGCTTCGTGGGGTTAGCTAAATATTATCGATGATTTGTGAGAAATTTATCAGGATTGTCCAACCATATTACCAAGATAACATTGAAAGGAGTAATGTTTTCATGCAGTGATGAATGTGAAGAATGCTTCAAGGAGTTGAAGAGGAGGCTTATCACTGTTCTCGTGCTCACTTTACCCAATAGTGGATAAATTTTTGTGTTATTCAGTGATGCTTGAAGAATTTCTTAGGATATGTGTTAATGAAAAATGGAAAATTCATTTTCTATGCTTCATAGAAATTGAATGTTCTTGAACAGAACTATCCAACACATGACCTCGAGATGGCTATAGTGATCTTCACTTTGAATATAAGGCCGCATTATCTCTATGGGAGAAGTGTGTATTATATATAGACTGCAAAATCCTCAATTATATATTCACACAGAATGATTCGAACATGCACCAATGAAGATGGATAGAGATAATAAAAGACTATGACAACTCCATCCATTACCACCCTAGGAAACCAATCATGGTGGCAGATGCCCTAAGTAGAAAGGATACATTGATTCTATCATTGATGAGAATTAAAAAGGATCCAGTATATTTAGAATTTTTTAAGATGGAAATTGGAATCATAAAGAAGGGAACATCATCAATATTTTCACAAATGATTTCTCTACCGTCACATTTAGAAATGTTAATGGATTCTCAAAAGGATGATGTAGGAATTTATCAAAAAGTGCAAGCTATCAGAAAAGGGAAATCCTCAATGTTTAATGTTAATGAAGAAGGAATTGTGAGATTGGTGAAAAAACTATGAGTTTCGTCATGTACGGAGCTGAAGAAGGAACTTTTGGTTGAGGTACACAGTTCAAATTTCTCGATTCACCCAAGAAATACATAGATATATTGAGATCTCTGAGAGCATTATGGGTGGGATAATATGAAGAATGATATCACTGAATATACAACAATGTTCCTGGTGTGTCAGCAAATGAAGGCAGAGAGGAAAAAGTGTTAGGGGATGATGCAACCATTTCCCATACTAGAAAGGAAATGGGAGAACATCACCATTGACTTTGCCACCGGACTTCGTAAGACATCCAATGGAAACAATACAATCTAGGTTGTTGTGGATCAACTTACAAAGGTTTCACACTTTATTTCTATTCATGAGTATTTATCATTGGATCAACTGGCACAAATATATATCATGGAAGTGGTATGGCTGCATGGAGTACCACTATCTATTGTGTCTGATTGAGATCCCATATTCACCTCTATGTTTTGGAGGAATCATCAACATGCTCTGAATACTGAACCGAACCTCTGTACGGCCTATAATCCTCAAACTAATTGCCAATTCGAGAAGACTGTCCAAACACTTGAGGACATGTTGATAGTGTTACCAATGGACTTTAAAAGAGGATGAGATCAACATCTTCCTCTGGTTGAGTTCTCTTATAATAATAGTTTCAACTCGAGAATTCAAATGAAACCATTTGAATCCCTTAATGGGAAAAGGGGCATAACATCGACATGTTTGGATGAAGTTAGTTAGCGTAAGCTACATGGACTAGAAATGGTCGAAGAAATAATGGAGAAGGTGAAGACCATTCAGCATCATATCAAGGTATCCCAGAGTCGACAGAAGAGATAAGATGATAACCATCAATGAAACATTGAGTTTAAAGTTTGAGACATTGTATTTCTACACATATCTCCATGGACTATGTTCAATAATTTTGGAATGAAATGAAAGTTAAGTCCAAGGTACATTGGCCCATTTGAGATTCTAGATCGTGTTAGGGTTGTGGCATATCAACTAGTTCATCCACCTACCATCGCCAATGTGCATGATGTCATTAATGTATCATTCTTATGGAAGTACATACCGGACCCTTCACATGTACTCTCTTCAGAGGTGCTACAGTTAGAGGATGATCTTTCTTATGAGGAGCAGCCAGTGAGGATCTTAGATCGTAGAGAAAAAGTTCTATGAAATTAGACAATACCCCACATCAAGGTGTGGTGGAGAAAAAAAAATTTCAAGAATCGAGGTGGGAATCAGAGGAAATTATGAAGCCAAAATACTCACATATATTTTAGTGTAGGAAAAGGAAATTTCGCGGGAGAAATTTCTTAAGGGGGGAATATTGTAACGACCAAAACTTTCATTAATGGAAATCCATCTTTATCTAATTAAATGTATCATTATGTAATTTTTTTTAAAATGAAAAATTCTTGGTTTTATGTTATGAATTGTGACTGTTGCTAATATAGTCATTTAATATTGATCACATGATTAGTATAAATATAGGGCTTTACAAAGTCCAATATACTCAGAGAAAAAAATCAATGGCCTCATCCAGTAGACGTGCCCCATATGAAGCCCATTTGTCAGAGCTTGGAAAGTAGGTGGCTTCATTGGGTATCGCTCTTGACCAAGCTCAAGCTGATCTTGAACACATTATGCTTGAGCAGAACCCCCTATGGGATAAATGGAAGTAGATATGAGATTACCACCCGATCGATGTTATATAAGCCAGCCCAAGAGTCTTTCACCATCGCACACCTTACTCTTTGGTCTTATGTGGGTTTTATAAGGGGTTATGTAACAAGACCTTAGCAATATGGTTATGTACATTATTCTTGTATATAAAAATGAATATACCTTAATTTTTTTATTTTACCTTGTAAATAGTTTTTACAGCACAAATAGTATTTTTAGTTAATGTTCAACTAATAAATATATTTTTATGAATTAATGTATTTTTGAATTAAATAATATTTTAATAAAATATTATTATGGTTATTAATTTTATTTTTATTAAATATAAATTAGCGTATAATTTTGTGAATGCAATTGTAATTTTTATTAATGTTTGAAAGAAATTTTTGTCCAAACCCATGAATTTTCCATAAATGTCAGTTTTTATTTTAAAAGGGAAAATTAACATATTTAAAATATTATTTAGATAAAATAAATATTAGTTCTGTTATCAAGATGTAAAAATTATCCAATGGTGAATTTTTCATAACTATCTGAGACAGTCAAAATTTTGGGTAAAAAGTTTATACTGTTTAAATATATAATGTGTTTTATGACATCATAATGACCCAATAGTGATGTAATAAAATACTATAAAATTTACGTTCATAGAATATATGTTTTACCATTAAAATAATGTTATTATGGGTTTGTTTGATATATTTTACAAAGCATTAGTGGACCCTTCAAGACTTATTAATCATTTTATCTTTTTAAATTGTTTTCCATGGTAGTGTTAATCACCTCCACATAAGCAACCCCATTATTTTAAGAAGTAAGGAATTTGGCCTTATGAAATATTATTTTCCACTTCCCTTTTCCAAAATACATTGGAAAAACCCATTGGATGGTTTTTGGTATAGATTAGTTTAATGTGAGGTGTACCAAACATAAAAAATATAGAATTCCCTCACCTTTCCTATATCAACCCACCCATGCTCCCACATCCTCCTCACTCAATGCCTTTGAATTTAGTACAACCTTTTCCATCCTCTATCTAAAATCTTCCCATGGTGCCCCAATCTCCCATAAAGCCTCTATCAAGCCTCTCTCAAGCCTTTGGAATCCCACTTCCAAGTAAGGGTTTTCTTTCATTTCTCATTTTTGTCCAATATAATTTAAATTATTATGCGCTTTTAATTTTAATTATAAATGTTGGGTTATGGTTTATAACCTCCTACATACATCTTTATTTATGTTTGAATGATAGGAGATCCCTTTCTCTCTCATTAAATTCCTTCCATGTACACCCATTACTATGCTGAAATCCCGAAAGAAATATCTCTCTCATGATTTACATTCATGCAATTATTTTGAATCACAAATAAAAAATCCATTACATTTGTTGGGACATGTATCTATATGACCCCATACTATACATGTCATGTGAATATATTGATACACCCATTTATCTCTTATCAGCCATTTTTATGAGTTCTTATGTCACGTCGTTATGCTGCTGAAATTACACCGCGCTTTTCCCAACCAAAGTCGTTGTGTAGTTAATACCATGCCCATTTCTCTATCCAGGGTATTCAACTTTATTCACATTTACATATTGTATAAAGAGTTTGATGTATGTATTATGCATTTGTATATCATGTAATAAATGATTAGGTTAAATAATTCAATGTTTTATGATCTATGTGGCACACTTATGCAGGATGTGAAATGTTTATGAAGGGTTCACCCTGATAGCGCTCTAATGCATTGGGTAAAGTATAGTATCATGATAAGTCAAGTGAAATGGGTGTTTACTCATGATTATTCATGTGTATTGAGGGTTTAATTGTGCTTCATGAGCAATGAGGGTTCACTCATGCTCCATGTACAATGATCCTTGGATCATTCTAATTCCATGTTAAGTGTTGTTTCCACATTTCCATCTTATTCTGATCTTTCCTTATCCTGAAATTATGTATATGATTATCTTTTGCTCTATTGATATACCAATTCTCTAATATATATTGTATTCCTCATGTTATTCCATGATTATTCTCTCACTGGGCTTTATAGCTCACCTTTTTCATATGCATGTCCTCATGTTATCCCATGCAATGCTAAGTACGAGGGAATGTAGTGGTCATGTAAAAGAAGTTTTCAATAAAGAAGTTGTTTTTCATGTTTTAAGTTTTAATGTAATGATCCTAATCCCCAAAGACTCAATACCCCGCATTCTTCTATGTTGTATCAAATGAATTTTATGTTATAAATTATGTTTAATTGTTTAATAATAGATCAGGGTTTTCATAGTTGGTATCAAATGATAGGTTTAATTATTTTTGGGATTAGTATTAGAAAACCCTGGTAAAGCCTTAGAGACAAGATTATGTATAAAAAAACCTCCCTATATTTTGGTGAGTATTTATTAATTGGTATATCATGAAAATACATCCTTGAATGGATAAGATCTAGTAGAGGATGCTCTGGCACAGATGAGTCCAAGGGGAAGACACCGAAAACACCACTTTGAGCTATACTCAAATGGAAACTGGTGCCCTACAATGGGCCTTACCTCACTCTAGGTTACGACACTCCTGAGGGATATGATTTTTTAAATTTAGAAGCATAGTATGAATCATTATTAAAGGAAAAAAATGAACTAAGAATTAATGTTAGAATGTAGATCTTGAATAATATAGACAAAATCCAATAGATTCCAATGATAAGGAAATAAAAGTTATTTATATGTCATCAGTTTTGTCCTTGTATTACCCTTTATGTTTTACCCCTAACTATCCATTTATTCCAGCCAATGGACAGTAATAAGAGGACTCGTGATAACAACCGATGTGAAGATCAATGTGATGGCTATACTAATGAGTTGCCCAATCCAATGGGAGTAGGAATCGTGAAATATTTCACGCTTCACCCTCCGCTAACTCATGATTTGAATAGAAATATGGGTCAAGTGGAACGTTCAACCCCCCCCCCCCCCCAAGAAAGAACAAGTTGTTATCGAGGGCTTCATGAGACTAAGGACTTCTACATTTAATGGATCATATGAACCCTCAATCGCTGAACAATGGATCAACTCCATCGAAAAGATCTTCTCCATCCGTTAATTTTCTGTACAATAGAATGTTTTCTTGGATGCTTATCGTATGGATGGTCAAGCTGATCAAAGGTGGAAGTTGATCAAAAATATGATGCCTGAGGATAATATCGAGGTGTTGGAATGGAAGGATTTGCAGAATATGTTTTTCAATAAATATTTTCCACGCTCCCTTCAGCTTAAGATGGAAGAGGACTTCTTTGCCCTCAAGAAAAAAATACAATGAATATGTTAGAGGATACAAGTCAAACATGACAAGTATTTCACGATACACCTCTGGCTTTGTCGTTACCCCTTAATTCAAGGTTGACCAATTATTTGGTTGGATGAAACCTAGCATGCGGAATGCGCTGGTGATCCGTTACTTCGACATCTAATAGGAAATTGTCCAATGTGCCCTCAAGGTTAAAATTGAGGTCATAGAATCTCAAGGGTATCATGGGGATAAGAATAATAAGGTGGATTTCAATGCTGGTGGTCTGATGGATAAATCCAATGGTTCTAAGAAGATCTGTCACCCCACTTGCCAATGGTCCGGAACGAAGCACCATGGAAATTGTCAGAAAAGGATGAGGAAATTTTTTAGGTGTGCAAGAGAAGGGCACCTGGATATTAACTGTCAGCAAGAAAAACCTTGTGGATGTGACAGAGGAGAGGAATGCTCTGTTCAAAACACAACGCTTGGTTTATTGCTATAACAATAAAGAACCAGGGAATCTTTCAAATCAGTTCCTAAGCCAAGGGTTTTCGAAGGCTACCAATAACCTGTAAGGTAGCAAGGGCGAGATTTTTCCATCACTACTGCTGATGTGAACCCCGAAGAAAAGTGGTGATAGGTATGCTAGTTATTCATTCAATAATAGAGAACATACTTTTTGATTCAAGTTTTACACATTATTTTATATCCCGGATGTTTAGAAGAACAATCCTAGCACCACCAAAAATCATAGAAGTGAAGATGTATGTGAGTACAAAAAATGGGGTAATCATTTCATCTTATTAATTTAACTCCTCCCCTACCATAATCTGTGGATTAAAAATCTTGGTGAACCTTGTCATACTCTCTCTAGTATAATTTTATGCAATTCATGGCATTGATTGGATTTCCTTATATATATCCAACATTAATTTTTGGGAGAGGGAAATAAATTTCCATCTGGATAATCAACCCCCAATTATATACAACTGCAGGGAGGAAGATGAATCTTCTTTAGCTCCATCATCTCAGGAGTGGATATTAATGCCCTATAAGCACACATATCTAGCTTAGATGATTGAATCCAAGGAAGCGACCAACCTTGAAGACATTACTATTGTGAGGGAATTTGATGATGTGTTTCCCAAGGAATTTCCAGGTCTTCCTCCTAGAAGTGATGTTGAATTATCAATTGATCTTATACCTAAGGCATTTCCAATATCCATGACTCCATACAAAATGGATTTTGTGGAGCTTGAGGATATAAAGAAACCACCACAAGAGAATCTGTAAAATGGGTTTATACACCCAAGTGCTTCACCATGGGGTGCACCAATCCTCTTCATCAAGAAGAAGGATGGGTCAATGCGCCTTTAAATCAATTATCGTGAGATTAACAAAATCACGATAAAGAAAAAGTAACCTCTCCCACTAATAGATGAATTATTCGATCAGCTATGTGGAGCACAATACTTATCCATGAAGAATTTTTGGTGGGGATATTATCAAGTACGGCTGAATAAGGAAGATATCCCCAAGACTACTTTTTTTACAAGATACGAGCACTAGGAATTCATAGTAATTCCTTTCGGACATACAATTGCTCTATCAATCTTCATGGACATGATTAATAAGGTCTTTATAGATTACCTAGAACAATTTTTGGTAGTCTTTATAGATGAAATTATGATATATTCCAAAACCATTGAGGATAATGAGGTGCATCTAAGAACTGTACTAGAGTCCTTGTAGAAGGATAATCACTATGAAAAGTACAGCAAGTGTGAGTTATAGTTAAAGGATGTCTCATTCTTGGGCCATATCATCACAAGAAATGGGATATCTATGGATCCCACCAAAACATATGCAATTGAGGGATAGATGTGGCCAACAACAATAATAGATATTCGTAGCTGCTTTTGGTTAGCTAGCTATTATCAACGATTTGTGAGAAATTTCTCACGATTGTCCAACCCTCTTACCAAGCTAACTCAGAAGGTAGAAATGTTTTCATGGAGTGATGAATGCTAAGAAATCTTATAGGAGTTATAAAGGAGGAATATCACCACACCCATTCTCACTTTACCCACAAGTGGATAACTTTTTGTTGTATTCAGTGATGCTTTGAAGAAGGGCCTGGGATGTGTGTTGATGAAAAATGAAAAATTAATTGCCTATAATTAAAATGCAATTGAATGTTCATGAAAATAACTATCTCACACATGACCTCATGTCGGCTACCATGATCTTTGCTTTGTAAATTCAGCAGTATTAGCTCTTTGGGGAGAAGTGTGAAATATATACGGACCACAAAAGCATCAAGTATATATTCACACAGAATGATTTGAACATGCACCAACAAAGATGGATAGAGCTGAACAAAGGCTATGACTGCTCAATCCATTACCACCGATGGAAAGAGAACAAGGTGGTAGATCCCTTGTGTAGAAAGGACCCCATGATTCTATCATTGATGAGAATGGAAAAAGAACCAATCGTTATAGATTTGATGAATATGGACATTGGAATCATAAAGAAGATAACATAATAAATATTTTCACAAATTATTTCTCAACCATCACTTTTGTAAATGTTAAAGAATGAACAAAGGGATGAAGTGGGAATTCATAAATAATGGAACTATTGGAAAAGGGAAATCCTCGGTTTTTATTGTTAATGATGAAAGAATTGTGAGATTTGGGAAAAGACTATGTGTTTTGTCATGTTCAGAGCCGAAGAAGGAAATTTTTCATGATGCCCACAGTTCAAATTTCTCTATTCACCCAGGAAACACAAAGATGTATCGAGATCTCTGAGATCATTAATGCTGGGATAATATGAAGAAGGATATCACTAAATATAAATCAAAGTGCCTGGTGTGTCATCAAGTGAAGGAAGAGAGGTAGAAGTCTAAGGAGATGATGAAACCATTTCCCATACTAGAATAGAAATGGGAGAACATCACCGTGGACTTTGTCACAGGACATCCGAAGATATCCAAAGGTTGAAATTCAGTATGGTTTATTGTGTATCGTCATATAAAGGCTGCACACTTCATTGCTATTTAGGAGGATTTCTCATTGGATCAACTGGAATAGATATATATCATGGAAGTGGTAAGGATGCATGGGGTTCCACTATCTATTGTGTCTGATCGAGATCCAAGATTCACCTCTATGTTTTGGAAGAGTCTTCAACATGATCTAAATACTAAACTGAACTTTAGTACGACCTATCATCCTCAAACTGATGGCCTATCCCTGCGGACAATCCAAACACTTGAGGACATGTTGAGAATGTTCTAAATGGACTTTAAGAGATGTGATCAACATATTCCTCTAATAGAGTTCTCTTATAATAACATTTTCCACTTGAGCATCCCAATGTCACCATATGAATCCCTTTGTGGGAAAAGGTGTAGAACACCAGCGTGTTGGGATGTGGTCAATGAGCGTAAGCTGATTAGACCAGAAGTGGTCGAAGAAATGGTGGAGAAGTTGAAAATAATTCAGTAGCATATTAAGGAAGACCAGAATCAACAGAAGTGTTATGCAGATAACTGTCAACGAAACATTGAGTTTAAAGTTGGAGACATAGTATTTCTACGCATATCTCGATGGATGATGATCACAAGGTTTGGAAATAAAGGGAAGTTAAGTGCAAGGTATATCGGCCCCTTCGAGATTCTGGATCGTGTCGAGGTTGTGGCCTATCAACTAGAACTACACCTACCATGGACAAAGTACCTGATTTCTTTCATGTATCCCTCTTAAGTAAGTACATACTAGACCATTCACATGTACTCTATTTGGCAGTGGTATTGTTAGAGGATGATCTTTCTTATGAGGAGCAAATAGTGATGATTGGAGATCGTTGAGAAAAAGTTCTACAAAATAAGACAATGACCCTCATCAAGGTGTTGTGGAGAAACCACTAGTTTGAGGAAGAGATGTGGGAATCATGGAAAATGATGAACCAGAGTTACCCACATCTGTTTTATTGTAGGAAAAGGAAATTTTGAGGGCGAAATTTCTTAAGTGGGGGAGGATTGTAACGACCGAAACATTTATTAATGGAAATACCTCGTTATCTAATTAAATGTCTCTTTATGTAAAATTTTTATATAAAATGTCATCTTCTTTGGATTTATGTTATGAATTGCGACCATTGATAATATAGTCATTGAACAATGATCACATGATTAGTATAAATATAGGGCTTTAACAAATCTAATTTATAGAGAAAAAGGAAGTGATGGCCTCATCCAGTAAACGTTCCCTATAAAAATCCCATATTTGAGAGAATGAAAAGTAGATGGCATCATTGGGCTTCTCTCTTGACCAAGCTCAAGCCGAGCATTAACACGATGTGCTTGAGCGGAACTGCCTACGGGAGAAGTGTATGTTCATAGAGATTACCAGCCGAGCGATGTTATCTGAGCCACCCCAAGAGTCTGCCACCAACGCACACCTTACACTTCAGTCCTATGTGGGTGTTATAAGGGTTTATGTAACAACAACATAGTGCTATGGTTATGTAAATTATTATTGTATATAATAATGAAAATACATTCATTATATTATTTTTACCCTGTAAATTTATTTTAAAGCACAAATAGTATTTGAAGTTAATGTTAAACTAAGAAATCTATTTTTATGAATTAATGGATTTTTAAATTAAATAATATTTTAATAAAATATTATTATTGTTATTAAATTAATTTTTATTAAATATAAATGATCGTATAATTTTATGAATGCAATAGTAATTTTTATTAATGTTTCAGAGCCATTTTTATCAAAACCCAAGAAAATTCAATATAAGTCGGTTTTTATTTTATAAGTGAAAATTACTATATTTATAAAATTATTTAGATAAAATGGATATTATATCTGGATTTAGGACTTTGAAATTATCCAACAGTGAATTTTAAATAATTTTCTGAGACAGTAAAAATCTTTAGTAAAATTTAAATACCGTTTAAATATATAATGTGTTTTATGATATCTTAATGACCCAATAAAGACTTAATAAAATAATTTATACTTTATTTTCTGCCAATATATGTTTTAACATTAAAATACTGTAATTTTTAGTTTGTTTAATATATTTTACAAAGCATTAGTGGGCCCTTCAAGTCTTATTAAACATTTAGTCTTTTTAAATTGTTTTCCTTAGGAGTGTGACTCACCTTCACATAAGAAACCCCATTATTTTAAGAAGATAGGACTCTGGTCTTAGAAAATATTTTTTTCCACATCCCTTTTATAAAATCCATCAGCAAAACCAATGTTCTGGTTTGTGGTTTGGATTAGTTTAATATATGGTGTCCCAAACCTAAATAATAAAGAATTCCTTCACATTTCCTATATAAACCCACCCAAGCTCCCACTTGCTCCCCACTCAAAGCCTTTGAAGTCCATCCAACCTCATCCCTCATATATCTATAATCCTCCCAAGGTTCCCCAATCTCCAAATAAGTATCTCTCAATCCTCTCTCAAGCCTTTGGAAGCACACTTCCAAGTAAGGGGTTTTCATCATTTCTCATTTATGTCCAATATTATTTAAATTTTAATGCCCTTTTCATTTCAATTATAAATGTTGCTGTATAGTTTCTCACCTCCCCCATACGTCCCTATTTATGTTTTAATGATGGGATACCCATTTATCATTCATTAAATGTCTCCCATGTACACCCACTACTATACCAAAACTCAGAATGGAATTTTACTATCCTCATTTACATTCAAGAAATTATTTTGTAACATGAATCCAAAATCAATTACATTCATTGGGACATGTAACTATATGACTCTCTTACATTCTATGTCATGTTAATATGATTAGACAGCCCTTTCTATCTCATCAACCATTTTTATGAGTTATTATGTCATGTCGTTATGCTGCCGAAATTGCACCGCGTTTTTCAAAGCCAAAGTTATTGTGTCGTGAATACCATTCCCATTTCTCTATCAATGGTATTCACCTTTATGAATATTTACATATTGTTTAAAGAGTATCAAGTATGTATTACACCTTCTATTATCATCAAATAATTTATTATATTGAATGTTTCAATGTTTTATGATCTATGTGGCACACTTATGCATGAAGTGAACTGTTTAAGAAGGGTGCGCCCTAATAGCACTCCAATGCATTGGGTAAAGTACAGTATCCTGATATATCATGTAAAATGGGTGTTTAATCATGATAATTCAAGTGAAACGATGGTTTACTCATGATTCTTGTGCAATGAGGGTTTACTCTTGATCTAAGTGCAATGAACCATGGCTCATGCTAATTACCTATCAAGTGTTGTTGCCACATTTCAATGTTAAGATTATGATGCTTTATCATGCCTTTATGTTTATGCTTCTCTTGTGCTATATTGATATGAATATTGTCTAAAATGTATGTTATTTCTCATGTTATTCCATGATTATTCCCCTAAAGGTCATTATAGCTCACCCTTTTCGTATGCACATCCTCAGGTTATCCCATGCAATGCTAAGTACAAGGGAATGTAGTGGTCATATAAAAGATGTTTTCAATAAAGATGTTGTTTTTCATGTTTTATGTTGTTATGTAATGATCCTAACCCCCAAATACACTATCCCTCTCGATCTACTATATTGTATCAAATGATGTTTATCTAATAAATTATGTTTAATTGTATAATAAAAGACCAGGGTTGTCATACGAGACACAATATTTCACATCGTGAATGTCATATAAAACCTCTATATTAGGTAGAGTTCCCTCTTGCTATTACAAATTTCAACAAACAACTTAAGTATATAAAAAATAATAGATTACATAAATATATACCAATAAAATAAACTATATCATGCCTCATATTTTGAGTGGAATTGAATACATCCCCTATGATAAATTGTCACCATATATATGTCTAACAACACTTGTTTAGAAACATTGTTGTTTTTATTTATATTGAGGTTATATGTTGAGTCAATAAGGTTTTCCTTATGACTTTTCCATTCCTTCTTGTTTTGAAAATCACAAACACCTTATCTTTAAGGAAAATCGCTTTTATAAAGAAAAATTGCTTTTATAAGGAAAATTGCTTTCTTAAGGAAAATCGCTTTTATAAGGAAAATTATCCTTATCATATTTTCATTAATATTTTTCTTAAGTGTGAGATTCGGATTCACTTTCTCGGAGTCATAAAAACTTTGATATAAAAGAATTCTGTTTTTAGGATTCGGTTCTGGACAAAAACTATAAGGAAGTTTCATTCCGAATTCCGGATATGAATTCTGACTTAGTTCTATTCCAGATTCAGGATACGAATTCTGAAGAAGAATTCTCATTACGAATTCTAATGAAGAAATCCCATTCTGAATTCTCATTACGAATTCTGAAGAAGAATTCTCATTACGAATTCCAATGAAGAATTCTCATTACGAATTCCAATTAAGAATTCTCATTACGAATTCTAATGAAGAAATCTCATTCCGAAATCTCATTACGAATTCTGATAAAGAATTCTTATTACGAATTCTGATGACGAAATCTCATTACGAATTCTGATGATAAATTCTCATTACGAATTATGATGATGAATTCTCATTATGATTTCTGATGACGAATTCCTATTCCGAATTCCTATTCCGAATTCTCATTCCGAATTCACCTATTAAACAGAATCTGATTATCATTGTTTTATACACTCTGAATTCATTCACTCCGAACTTTCACTCCGAAATTTCTATTCCGAACCTTTATGTTAGAGTTTAAAACGATGTCGTACATTCTGTTACACTTACCTTGTTATAAAACGATGTCGTCCATTTTGTTATAAACTAACCGTTGTCTAAGTGACACGTGTACAGGTCCCTCCGAACATTAAGGAAAATATGACCGTTGGAGAGGAGCCGACCTTACCTATAAATAGGAGCTCATTTGAAAGAGCTCGAGACTGATGAGCAACGGATGGATGAACAATTTGGACTTTGTGCATACATGCTGTTGAAGTGATTTCTAGAGAGAGAGTCTCTTATTAACTCTCAAAGATTCGTGCGACTCCGAATGTTGGTGATTACATTCGAGGGCTTCCGAGGATAGGAAGACAGAGGTGCCGACTACCTTAAAGATCGAGGGCTTTCTTGCTGAGAAAGACAGAGGTTGCCGACTACCTTAAAGATCGAGGACTTTCTTGCTGAGAAAGACAGAGGTTGCCGACTACCTTAAAGATCGAGGACTTCCTTGCTGAGGAAGACAGAGGTTGCCAACTACCTTAAAGTTGAGGGCTTGCGGGGATAGCAAGACAGAGACTCCGATATTCGTATCGAGGGCTTACCCTGGTGTGGGTAAGACAGACTTGCTTGAAAGTATAAATCAAGGGACCTTTATCCAAGGTTGTTGGATACCCTTCTCTTTGGGTTAAAAGACTATTATCTTGTTACTAGTAGTTTTACTACTTGTTTTATTCCGCTGCAATTTGTATCTTAAGGAAAGTATAACTTTCTTATACTTCCTTACTTACTCTGATAAGTTTAGATTCTATACGCTTTAAGGTAGAATCTCATATTGTAACTTTTGTTAAGTTTCAATTTCCGGAACCATATTTCCGGAACCTACTTTTGGAATCCCTTTCCAAGTTCAGTTCGGTGTTAGAGGTGTTGTGAATTTACTTAGTTTAACTTTGTTAAACTTAGCCTTTCCGTTTCTTAAGGAAACTCTAGTTATTCATAACTAACTTTAAAGGTTCCAAAGGAATTTTTAAAGTATACAATTCACCCCCCCTATTGTATATTGAGCATCTCATATTATATTTCGATCCTACAATTGGTATCATAGGTTGGAAACCTCTTACTCTATACCATTCTTACATTTGGTATCAGAGCCAAGGTTACTGAAATACTTGTACTCACATACAAATTTTCTTGCTCAACTTTTTCATTCCGAACTTTGTCATTCCGATTTATCCATTCCGAACTTTTTCTCATTCCGAACTTTTTGATTACGAATCTTTTCCTATTAACAAGTTTGTTTCCAAGTTATTTTCAAGTATGGCAGGAATGAATATTGGATCAATTGACAATCTGAATCCTACAAGACCACCTATCTTTGATGGTAATGATTATGAATACTGGAGAGATCGTATGAAGACTTTTGTTATCAATACTGGAGTAGACAACTTTGTGATGCTTACTGGTGATTATAAAATTCCTGACAAGGAAGTCAGAACCTTTACTAACCAGGAAAAGCAAGAATATTAACTCAACTATAAGGTACGCAATACTTTACTGTGTTCAATGACTAGAAATATATATAGCCAAATTTCTTCTTGTGAAGCAGCTAACTGTATATGGAAGAAGTTAGATGTTACACACTTTGGGACTTCTAAGGTGATTGAGACTAGAAGAGCTATGCTTAGAGCTGAATATCATGGCTTCAGTTTTCCTTATGGATAACCTATCTGTAAAGTTCAACAAAGATTTATGACTATCGTCAACAGTCTACAATCTATGGGAGAAAAAGGTTTAGATGATGAAGCTCTTGTGGACAAGATTATTGATATTATGCCCAATGAGTGGGAATCCAAGAGAACAGCTATAGATGAGAACAGGAAGGTTACTCAAATTACTCTTGATAAATTATTTGGAACTCTTCTACAACATGAAACAAGAATGAAGAGAGATGCTGACAACATCAAGAAGAAGAATGGAAATGGTACTGTTGCTTTTACTACAACTTCGAATCAGATGAAAGCTAAGACTCATGAGAGAGTTACCAGATCCAAATCTAAGAAAGTCATTTTCCAATCCGAATCTAGTGAAAGTGAAGTTTCAGAAAATGAATTAGCCAATCTTGCTCGAAGGATGAACAAGATAGCTGGACAGAGAAACTTTCAATCCAAGTATAAGAAGAAGGATAGGAAAGATAAGAAAGATGGAGATGTTACTTGTTATGAATGTAAAAGAGCTGGACATATTAGACCAGATTGCCCTATGCTCATAAAGAAAGAAAGGAAGGAAAGACATTCAGACAGAAACAGGAAGAAGTATTACAAAGCTAAAGCTAAGAAAGTTTTAAAAGCTAATGACACCTGGAGTGCCAGTGGTGGTGACTCTTCAGATGAATCTTCTGAATATGAATCTTCAGGACAGAAGAATCATGGTCTTATAGCCAGATTACCTATTGAAAATCATTGTCTTATGGCTAAGGTACGAAATGCTGAATCATTGACTAATGTTTCCTTAAATCCTAATGATAGTAAGTATTATAACTCTTCTGATAAAGAATCATCTTCTGATGAGGAAAATACTTTACCTACTTTTGAAGAAGTCTCTAGGTTTCCTGAACTTCTTGAGATTGAGAATTCCAAACTCAACAAGAAACTTGATAAGGCAAATTCTAGGAATTCTATTCTTACTAAAGAGATATCAGATCTTTCTAAAGATCTTGATAAGAAAAATGCTGATTTTGAAAGTATTTCAAAAAATCTTGAGGAAGTAAGTTCTGAGAAGAACAAACTTGCTAAAGAATTAGAAAAAGTAATTTGTAATAAAAATGTTTTCGAGCCTAACTCTAGCTCCAAAACTAATGATTTTGAGGATAAAAACTTGGTTGTAAAACTCAAGTCCGAAATTTTTTCCTTAAAGAAGTGTTTATCAAACTTTACCAATGGTAAGGAAAATTTTGATAAGATGTATTCTCAAATACGACCTTTAAGAAATAAATCCGGATTTGGTTATACCCATGCAAAACCAGTTTTCAGTAACAATTATTTTGTTCCTCAAAGTGCCCCATTTTGTACCAAGTGTCAATGTGGTGGTCACTGGGCAAGAAATTGTTCTTTAAACAAAACCCAATCCTTAGGTTTTCATAAAGCTTATTTTTCTAAGAAAATGTGGGTACCACAAATTTTATTGTCTGGAAATATCGGATCCAAACAAGTTTGGATTCCGAAAAACTAACTTTGTTCTTAATTTCAGGAAAATAATGAAAGTTACAGCAACAATATTTGGTACATGGATAGTGGTTGTTCCCGGCACATGACTGGTAACAAAAGCTTTTTTGAAAAGATTATCAAAACCAAAGGAGACATTATTCTTCAGTTTATCGGAACGCAAGATCAACTTGCTGATATTTTCACAAAATCTTTACCTTCTGATAGATTTGAATATATTAAACAGAAGTTAGGAATGATAACCGTAAGGTAATCTTCCTTAATTAACTTTCTGTTGGAAAAATCTCCTTACAGTAATAAACTCCTTTTCATAGGGGGAGTGCATTTGTTTGTTTATTTAACAAAGTTTTTCAAAATTTGTTTTCAAATTTTTCGGAACGAAAATTTCCGGAATGGAACTTTCGGAACTACCATTTTCCAGAATGGATATTTTCAATACTTCTGGAATGAAAGTATTCGTATTGAAAATTTCCGGAATGGACAACCTTCGTACTGGGACTTTCATAACCAGATTTTCGTACCAAGTTTTGTTTTTCGTATTTACCTTTTCGTATTTACTTTTTCGTATTGTGTTTTTCGTATTGAGTTTTTCGTATTGACTTTTCATATTTACTTTTTCATATTGAATTTTTCGTAGTCGTCTTTATATTACCCATTACGAATAACTTTCCTAAGCTAATCCGAAAGGTATGATTTCCTTACTGAAGTTTTCGTAATCATATTTTTCTTGCTGGCAGTTTTTTATATTATGTTTTCGGATTATAGTTTTCTTAAATCATTGTTTTAATAAAACCTCAAAAAGATCGTATTCAAGCTTTCAACCGTTAGATCAGATCTCAGATCATTCTAAACCGTTAGATCAACCGAGGAAGTTGAACCGTCATTCCATTGCCTATATAAAGGGGACCCTATTTTATCGTCCCACATCGATTTCAAGCTTTTGCGTGCTGAAGCTCTGACTCTCTGATTTAAGGCCATTCCGAACTTCAGCCTTCTCAGTTCCGAACTTCTCAGAGACTTCTAATCCGAATGTCTGCAGAGTTAGATTCTCAAGAAATGTCTTCAACTAAGCCCATTTCACAGTGGTTAGTCTACAGAGAACGGTTAGTTCATCCGAATTTCTTCAGCAACTATGATTCTATTATATCAAAAAATATCAAGCTGAATGGCTGGGAAGATGTTGCGGTATCAAAAACCGGCAACCAAGATGAAGTCTACTCTGACTTGCTTGTCGAGTTTTATGAGTCAGTTGCTTTCTTCATGGAAGATAATAGAGAGAAGTTTTACTTTAAATCGTATGGCAAGACATATAAGCTATCTTACACCAAGGCTGCAAGCTTGGTAGGGTTGAATTATGAAGGTGAAGCTGAGTTTATCTCGCACGTTCTGCCAGACTCCTTGGGTTGTTTCAACAAGGAGAAAGCCTTATAAATTCTCGGATTGGATGATGAAAAGGCTCCGAAAATAGAAAGTCTTTCTACAAACTTCCGGATTCTGGAGTTATGGGTGCAAGGGCTTATTGTACCGAGAAAAGGAGATAAGGATAGCTTGAAGAAGAGTGAGATATACATCTTGGATTTCTTGATAAATCTAAGAAAGTTCAACTTGATGAAGCATATTCTTCTCAACATTGATAATTTGAAGAAGGGGAATCTGAGAGCTCAGATAGTGATGTACCCGACAATATTGTCGAAGCTGATAGTTCGGTGCCTAGAATCCTTCACGGTGGCTTGCAGTTCTAAGCCGAATGTTTGTAAGATCATGTTGCTCAGTGATGCCACTCTTAAGAGAATGAATATAGCTTTTAATAAGAAGTCAGGGAAGTTTATTGATCTACCTCCTCAAGTAGAAGTGACTCCGAAAGTGGCTGATCCGGAATCATCCAAGCCGGTAAGGAAAAGGAAGCAGAAAGAAGTGGTAGTCGATGCTGAGGAACCTAAGTCTAAGGAAGTCCATTCAGCACCTCCTAAGCCTAAGAAGAAGAAGACATATACTGATGAGGTTCCAGCGAAGTGGAGAGCTGACAAGGAGAAGAGGAAGGAAGTAGATCCGCAGTTCGGATTGGATCCTGCAGAGGCTAAGGCTCTGAAAGAAAAGGCTGCTGATGAGCTTGAGAAGCAAGCTAAGGAAAACAAGCTGAAGAAGAAGTTGTCAGAAGCTGAGGCTGTGCAAGCGTTGTTAAGGTTTAATGAAATGGTTTCAGCAACCATTCCCGTTCCGAGATCTTTTTCTCTGGAATCTCTACCTGAGACTCCAGGAAGAAATCTTGTAACTCCGGAAGAGGCTGTTGCTACTAAGGAAGTAGAGCAAGTGAAAGACGTTGAAGAAGTGGCTGAAGGAAGTGGTGAGACAGGAGATGTGCTCAAACAAGTAGATGAATATAAGGGAACTCCTTCGGAACACCTCTCTCTCCGAACATCTGAAGCTCAATCTTCAAAGCTTGCTACTCCTGCAATGGAAGAAGAAAAGGGAGAAGAAGAAGTTACTTGTCAAGAACATATTTTACTTGATGCTGCTCAGATGGGTAACGTAGAAGACAATGTTCAAGAAGTTGCTGATGAGGAAGATAAAATTGTTCAAGTCTCTGATAGTGAGAACAGATCTCCGGAACAGGTTTCAATTCCGGAAAAAGATAAGGGAAAGCAAATTCTTGCTGATACCCCGAGTTCAGAAAAGCAGATGAGGAAGGAAGCTGGTAGTTCTTCTAAGAGGAAGTTGAAGCTTATTGAGGAAGAAAATTCTCCTAGCAAGATTTCTGATTCGGAGTCATCATCGTTGGGGCACGATTTTGTTGTTCAGTCCTTGAAGAAGTTGGTGGGAACCATTCCGACCTTCTCCAGTATAGACTCTAGATGCCAGATGCTTCAACATACGATGAATCAGAAAACCGACTCTGTATCCATGGTTATGGATAAATGTGTTGAGATAGAAGCCCAGTTAAAAAATTTCTTTATTAGTTACAAAGCCCATAAAAGATCTTGCAAAAGGATGACTAGCTGGTCGAAGAAGAATGTGGAAGAGATGAGGTTGCTGGATGAGTTTCAGGAGAATGTTAAGGATGCTTTTCAAACCGAGGACAAAACGTTTCATGAGATGACTGCATCATTCGATGAGAAATTGACAGAGGAAAAGAACATTCGGAGTCAGGAAGTAAGAGATCTGAATGGAAAGCTCAATTCTGTTTCTCAGAATTGGAAATCTGAAAGAGATCATCGGATCAATTTTCTAGAAAGGATAAAGTCTCAGGAAGAGAAAATGGAAGCTCAGGAAGAAAAGTTGAAGGCTCAGGAATAAATCATTGAAGCTCAGTCAGCAAGAATAGTTGCCTTAGAAAAGCAAGCAGAGGAAGATCATAAGGACCTCAAGAAGATCAAGACAATTCTCAAGGGGCTCATGTCGAAGGAGAAAGATCAGAAATGACCAATCCGATCTTTTTGTTGTAATCTGTTTTTGTTACTGACATTTCAAATATAATGAAAATTGTGCTTGTTGTTTCTATTGCTGTCGTTACTAATCTTTTCAGGTACTTTGTTATTTTTTTTCCATTCCCTCAAATTCTTTTTGAAAATCACAAAGGGGGAGAAGGAAAAGATCCTTAAGAAAAAGAGGAAATCTAATAAGAGTTTTTCAAAGGGGGAGAAAGGAAAATACCCAAGGAAAAAGAACTCTAATAAGAGTTTGTTTAAGGGGGAGTTTTTATTAAAGAAACATCACTCCGGAAATATGAATACGATCCTTAGAGTTTCAAAGCCTAAGGGGGAGTTAGTCGTATTCATCTATATTCTTAAACCAAGGGAGATAAGCTTTAATATGTTTCTTTCTTCTTAGAATATCTTTTTCGTAAGGATGTTTGTGCTTTCCAAAAAGGGGGAGATTGTTGAGTCAATAAGGTTTTCCTTATGACTTTTCCATTCCTTCTTGTTTTGAAAATCACAAACACCTTATCTTTAAGGAAAATCGCTTTTATAAGGAAAAATTTCTTTTATAAGGAAAATTGCTTTCTTAAGGAAAATCGCTTTTATAAGGAAAATTATCCTTATCATATTTTCATTAATATTTTTCTTAAGTGTGAGATTCGGATTCACTTTCTCAGAGTCATAAAAACTTTGATATAAAAGCATTCTATTTTTAGGATTCGGTTCTGGACAAAAACTATAAGGAAGTTTCATTCCGAATTCCGGATATGAATTCTGACTTAGTTCTATTCCAGATTCAGGATACGAATTCTGAAGAAGAATTTTCATTACGAATTCTAATGAAGAAATCCCATTCCGAATTCTCATTACGAATTCTGAAGAAGAATTCTCATTACGAATTCCAATGAAGAATTCTCATTACGAATTCCAATTAAGAATTCTCATTACGAATTCTAATGAAGAAATCTCATTCCGAAATCTCATTACGAATTCTGATAAAGAATTCTTATTACGAATTCTGATGACGAAATCTCATTACGAATTCTGATGATAAATTCTCATTACGAATTCTGATGATGAATTCTCATTACGATTTCTGATGACGAATTCCTATTCCGAATTCCTATTCCGAATTCTCATTCCGAATTCACCTATTAAACAGAATCTGATTATCATTGTTTTATACACTCTGAATTAATTCACTCCGAACTTTCACTCCGAAATTTCTATTCCGAACCTTTATGTTAGAGTTTAAAACGATGTCGTACATTCTGTTACACTTCCCTTGTTATAAAACGATGTCGTCCATTTTGTTATAAACTAACCGTTGTCTAAGTGACACGTGTACAGGTCCCTCCGAACTTTAAGGAAAATATGACCGTTGGAGAGGAGCCGACCTTACCTATAAATAGGAGCTCATTTGAAAGAGCTCGAGACTGATGAGCAACGGATGGATGAACAATTTGGACTTTGTGCATACATGCTGTTGAAGTGATTTCTAGAGATAGAGTCTCTTATTAACTCTCAAAGCTTCGTGCGACTCCGAATGTTGGTGATTACATTCGAGGGCTTCCGAGGATAGGAAGACAGAGGTGCCGACTACCTTAAAGATCGAGGGATTTCTTGCTGAGAAAGACAGAGGTTGCCGACTACCTTAAAGATCGAGGACTTTCTTGCTGAGAAAGACAGAGGTTGCCGACTACCTTAAAGATCGAGGACTTCCTTGCTGAGGAAGACAGAGGTTGCCAACTACCTTAAAGTTGAGGGCTTGCGGGGATAGCAAGACAGAGACTCCGATCTTCGTATCGAGGGCTTACCCTGGTGTGGGTAAGACAGACTTTCTTGAAAGTATAAATCAAGGGACCTTTATCCAAGGTTGTTGGATACCCTTCTCTTTGGGTTAAAAGACTATTATCTTGTTACTAGTAGTTTTACTACTTGTTTTGTTCCGCTGCAATTTGTATCTTAAGGAAAGTATAACTTTCTTATACTTCCTTACTTACTCTGATAAGTTTAGATTCTATACGCTTTAAGGTAGAATCTCATATTGTAACTTTTGTTACGTTTCAATTTCCGGAACCATATTTCCGGAACCTACTTTTGGAATCCCTTTCCAAGTTCAGTTCGGTGTTAGAGGTGTTGTGAATTTACTTAGTTTAACTTTGTTAAACTTTGCCTTTCCGTTTCTTAAGGAAACTCTAGTTATTAATAACTAACTTTAAAGGTTCCAAAGGAATTTTTAAAGTATACAATTCACCCCCCCTCTTGTATATTGAGCATCTCATATTATATTTCGATCCTACATTATATAATTATTTCAGTAAATGTAGGTAGTTATTTTACCTTTTTATATGAGTTTTGGATGGATTTATACTTTTTGTGGATATTTTGGAATGTAAATGGTTGATATAGAATTAATTACACATGATAAAATATAGAAGGGATGGGATGGATTTATTTTACATCTTCCAATATTTATCCCAAAGAGTGTAAGAGTGGGTTATGGTGAAATCTTTTTTTATCTGCATCATGGTGTACGAGGATAAGATATAGCCCCTCCCCAAGATTATAGGTTCTACTACATATCATGTAACCTATTTTTTTAATGATGTGATTGCCAATCTGACATTAGCATGGTACTATTAACTACATCATAGTCTGTGTTGTATGATACTATTTGTCCCATTGTCCATTGGTTATTTTGGGGTGTGCAGCTTCTCATCCTTTCCCAAATTTATTTTTATTTAATCTTAATGTCATGAAACAATAATTACTTCTCTAATTAACTAGGTTTAGGAAATCCCCTCTCCCATATCATGGTAGACAAGTCTATTAAGTACAGAAGCTGATTTTGGATGAATCAATGTGTGTCATAAATATATAATATTTTATAGTCTGATTTTCCACATGTTGTTACTCATCCTTCTATGAAATAATCTTCTCTTGTCTATCTTATCTATATAACTATTTTTTAATGATAGCTAAATATTCTAGAATGTGAATATGGAATATTTTTCTGGGATATGTTTCATTTAATATGTTGTGAATCTAAATCATTAAGATCTATATTTGTTTCATCATTATCACCAATAATTCAGAGAAATGTTTCTTCTATCTCATAACCACTATAATAGAACTGAAAATTATTGTTTTTTAAGGGTCATAATTAAATTTTATTTATAATTTTTTTTCTGATTTTTAACAAATACACAATGAAGTATTTGATCCAAATCATTTGAGATGGGATGCTGTCACAAAGGAGCTACTACATAAAATGGAATCACAAAAACATTTTTTTGTGATGTATCATCACATGAAAAATTATTTTCAATGGGATTGTAACTTGTCTCAAATAACCATTAATAGTATATAAAAAATATCTAGATGTTTAGGACAATTCTCACATTACAAATACATTTTTCTTACTGGGAATCTTCCCATCACAAATAGGTATATTTGATTGCAAAATCATCACCATAAAAAATGTAATAAAATAAAAATTTATAAACATATTCATAAAATTAAAAACACACAAAATATATAAATTTTATTATATATATTAATAAAAATATTGCAATAAATATTTTCAATAAAATGTTTATCTACGTAATTATGATAAAATATACATGAATCACAGAGGTAGAGGGTCATCATAAAGAGTTTCATGAGATAACACCATCCCTAAACCATAATCCAGTCATCAGATGAACTCCATCCTATTATTGTGTTATTGATCATGCCATCAACACATACCCTTCAACCTCTGATACTACTGTCGTTGGAGCGCTTACTGATATATACACATTGCCTCTATAAGATCATCATAAGCCCACAACTAATCCTCATAGTATTTAATAGATGAGGGAAATTGTTCACATGATCCACAAAGACTATAAAATTATATTCAAAGATACCATAACAACTCCCTAGACAATAATCAAAATATTATACCATCATAACCATTCTCAAGGGTATACTAAGTCACTTTAAACCATAATGGATCCTCAAATCCTATTGTACTTATTCTCTGAACCTTAATCTTATCCTACTTGACATCCTATTTTTGAGAGGTCACGACCAGATATGACTCCATTAATTGAAAATTAATAAAAAAATATAAAAAAAATATGGTTTTTAATTAATTTTAAAAGAAAAATATATAATAACCAAAATATGATCCTTGATAACACATGTAACACCACTGGTGATAGGATATTTGTTTATCCTCTTATCCATTTTAAACTGTGTAATATTGGGAAGTTCTACTACCTATATGAGTATAAAATTATTTTTTAAAATATAATATCATATAAATTATTAGAGAAAGTAGATATCATTTGTCGTTAATGCATATTGAATGTACAACTACCAGCTTCATGCATCATATCTTTCCTACCCAGATTCGATAGACCTATTAACAATTTTGGACATGGTTTACACAAATTATTCATTTCACATTACCTAATGATTTGATGTTATATTATTTATAATTTTTTGTTGTTTATAATATAATATAATATATTATATCATCTTATACTATAAATTATTGATAAATAGTGTTTTTATGAAAAATTACTACTCATTACCACTAATTCTAAAAATATTTTAATATAGATTAATAAAATATATTATAAATTACATAAAATAATTAAATTATTTACATTTAAATCTCCATGTGATGAAACTAATTTATGCAAAAAATGTCAAATTTTCCCTTGCTCATCATATGAAAAATGATGGCCTATATCATTTTCGTTTTTATAGTATTTTATTGTAAATAAATTCTATGTATCACTAATTAAAACTAACTACCACTAACTATCCCTAAGAAAAACTAATTAACACTAATTATTACTAATTATAACTAATTTTAACTAGTTATTAACATTTTTTAATTTTTTTAAATAATTGACATTAATTTTAACAACTGTAGTGATTTGTCACTAATTTTTTCAAATTATTGATATTAACAACTAATTAAAACTAATTGTTTACTTATTATAGGGTCTTAATTATAATTTTTACTTAACATTGAAAAATAATGGAAATTTTTTTAAATTTTTACCAATTATAATTGACTTAGTAAAATTATAGTGATTTGCCAATAATATATTTCTAATTACTACTATTTTCACTAATTATAGTTATTTAACTCTATTTTTTTCTAATATACTATTATTTATTACTATGTTTTACTAAATATTAACAATTATCCTAAATTAAAGGTATTTGACACTACATTTAACTAATTTTGACTATATACTTCTAAGGTTTAATAATTTTAGTGATTTATCGATTGTTTTTAAAAAATAACTGTAATTTTTAGTAATTACAATTAAATTTTACAAATTATTGTTATTTATTTTTCATTGTTACTTATATATACTAGTTATTGATAATTTTTTGTTTTTTTACTATTTACAACAATTTTTTAATAATGATTTTCATTATAGTTAATTTTTACTAATTTATGCTATTTTTTACAAAATATGCAAATTTTATGTTAACATTTACTAATTAATGATTCTCTTTTTTGATTATTTTTAATAATATTTAATAATCACCTCAAATATTTAATAATTATTGTGAATTTCTATTCATTTTTACTAATTACTGCTAATTATTAGAAATTATACCAGTTTACAACTAATGTTTACTATATGTTACTAGTCATTGATAATTTCTTCTAATTTCGTGCCATTTCCAATAATATATACTTAATTTTATTTTCCACTTCTTATTTTTACTAATTTGTAGTCATTACCAATAATTTATTCAGATTTGGGTTCTTTAACAATAATGTATACTAATTACCGGTTATTTGTATGATTTTTAGTCATTACCATGTATTAAAACAATTATAGTGATTTATCACTATTTATTAATAATTATAGTAATTTTTTAAAAATTATACTGATATAATTTTCATCTTTATAAAAAATTATCAATTTCTACAATTTTTTATGATTTTTTACTAATAAAAGTAATTTGTAAAATTTATGCCCATTTACCATTAATTTAACTAATAATGGAAAATATTTACTAATTTTAGTGGTTTTACATTCAATTTTTTACAATTTATTGATATTTATTAAAAATTACTCTAAATTATTTTTACATATTACTATGAAAAATAAATTATTACTGTGTACTTTTAATTAATTTTATTTATTTTTCAATTATAACTAATAAATATTAATATCACCCACATACTCATAATTAAAACAAATTATTACAAATTTAAAATAATTAATTTTAATTTAAAACATTAATTCAAATTAAAAATAAATATTATTAATTTCAAATAACTATTTATAATTATAAATAGATACTTCTAATTATAAATAAATAAAACTAATTAACTAAAATAACTAATAATTAATAATATTAAAATGAAATATGAAATAATATTATTAAAATAAAAAGTAATTAAAGAACATAAATACTTCCAAAATGAAGTGTTGGTTTGATGAAAACAACAAATTTTATTCCCCGATAAAAATTCAAGCATTTAAAGAACAATTGTAGGGAATAAGAGAAAAGACGTTATTTTTCCAACTCAAATATGGGCTGAGGGGAAGCAAATCTGAGGGTGGGGAGGTATGTATATGTTATATTAGTAATGACTGTACTATTTGATATTGGAACCATCGCAAATAGTTACAACCATAAATAATAGAGGCAGTTGTTGGAATGCTATTTTGATGGGTACTGTCACAAATACTCACCTACTGACATAGTATTTGTGATGGGTATTAATGAAACTTCACATATGAATATAAATGATGAATTTTATTTGTGATATGAAAATTATCCCATAAAAAATAACATTAATTGACAAAGGTTATGTTCAATGGAAGCTAATTCTTCCACATATAGCATTTCCTACATTGTGGCGGGAAGCCTCGCCAATAGTATTTTTAACCGGTACCTTTTTTCATTCCAAATAAATGTATTTTAATAATATTTATGATGGGATTCGAATTCCACCACAAAAATTCCTCTGGATGGGACAATATGCGATGGTAGATGATACTAATTTTTTCCATAGTGTTGTGAATGAAACATGATTGGTTTCTGTATTTGAAAAATGGAAATTTTATTAATTTTGGATAAACACCTATTTTTTTAACTTCTTAATTGTGATTTTATAATTATGGAATAGGAAGGATAAAAACTATATGATTTATGGAATATTTCAAAAAAGATGATGTTTTGAGATAAAAAATTATTCCTAAAACTTCTAATGATTCATATATAGATTGTTTAAATGTTGATGGATATACTTAGATGATCCATTAACATTGGTGGATGATCATAGTCATTGAGTACCACTATTAATGGAAGAACAAATCCTAGGTGTATTTTTTTGAATGGCTAGATGTGCCTATGGGAATATGGAAAAAGGTTATTCTAACCATGAATGAATGAAAATACCATTTTTTAGGGTTTTCTCATATTGACTTATAAATAGTGTTTTATAATCTTTTGAACTAATTTTAAATCAGTTTACCAATTTTTCTAACTTGTTTTATTCTTGTGACGTGAGTTGAGAAGACATCGAGGAAATCCTACTGATTATATTATCACATCCCAAATTGTAAATTCAGAGCACTCGTAGTTCTCATGTAATAAGATACTTGGATGGTAATGATGTCATGTTTCCCTTGAAATACATATTGATACTGTGATAATGGTATCTAGGGTTGGATCATGAGATGGTTTGGAAGTTACTTTTCATCATATCCCATGATATCATTGATTCATGTTGTCAATTGGTTTTTCATTTTTGTATACAAATTTCTTTCTCCACTCTTTGGTTTTTTCTAATTTATTATTATAGTGGTTGTATCATTTTTACTCATAAATCATATGGGTTGTTTTGATTTGAATGTTTTGTGTTTTTTTGTTGTTTTATAGAATTTTTTAAATCACCCCCAAATGTTTTGTATTCCCTTCACATTCATTACCAACCTTTGTGGTCATTGGGATGTATCATCAGGAAGGTTCCATCAATGAATCCTATCAAGACAGTGATTCGAGGAGGGATGCTACAAATGGTATCAGTCTTTGTTGGTCCATCTGTATCATGGGATGGTATAATGAAGATTTAAGTGTTGGAAGTTGAAATCTATATCTTAATAAAATAACTGGTTATCATTTTTTGCAAAACAACATGTCATAATGGTGTCCAAGTAAAAATGTATTATAAAACACACAAAAAAATTCAAAACCATCATCATGAATATAGACACTGAGTGTTATATAGAAATCATTTATGGAAAGACACCAAAGTGGGACTAAATTGATCATTTTGAGTTAAATAATTTATAAAAATGGGATTTTTTTAATATACTAGTTATAATTCTTTTATCCAATAGTGATTTGGAATTTCTTAATCAATAAATTTCTATTTAGTGATGAATAGAATAATTTTTGTTCTTATTATATGTAGTGGAACAAATTAGATGTCATATTAATTAATAAGAATAAGGTACAGTGAATGTTGTTTCACCTGACCCACTAGTGAAACATTTGGTAGTCTAAAGCGTCATTCATACCTTCCATACTGTAGATTTAGCTAATAAGAATAGTGAACTATGGAATTTTGATCACATAGTTTAGTTCTAGAGACCAAATCTAGACATCAATCAGGGATCTATGTAGCTAAAAGAGAAGAGGTTGTGTTGAAAAAGATGAAAAAATCTATGACTTCATGGGTAGACTAATAGAGTTTAATGTTAATATGGAAACTTTTATGGTATTATATCATTCATTACAAGGGAATTATATTGCCTATTAAGTTAAATTTGAATAAATAATTACATAGAATCAATCTGAAGGAATTTTTATCAATATATTATACACTCACACGTTCATAATTATATGAATATCTGATTACTTTTCCTTCCTAAAAGATAACTTAAACATCAAAGATCATGTATCTATGTTTATGAATTTTCTCTTCATTTCACTAGATATTTCTACAATTGAATCATATAGGGAACACATCTTTGAGCCATGGATACCTCCCGAAATTCAAAATAACATTTTTTTCACTATATTAGAAAAAATACAAATATTATAACGAGATTTAAAGTCATATGTAGATATATTTCTTAAAATACAACTTGTAGGACTATGTTTATCACAATGATAAAAGGTGGGAAGTAAAATAATTATAGTAAGAGGAATATAGACAAATGCATCTAAATTAAAAATGGTTCTTAGAATTAGACCATGGTATAAATTAGCATATCACCATGACTCAATAATAAGGTAATTTTTACAATATGCATCTATATAAAATATGAATCGAGATATAAACCACCATCATTATCTTGTATCAACTATAAATTTGAGAAAAATCATCAATTCTATTGGTTTAATACTCTAAAGAAATCTCTGGAAGATTCATCCCATGTTTCTCAGACATCCTATACAATCACATGAACACTTCATCAGATTGATTATATTCCATAAAACCATGTGATCCAAATATATTCAAAGAACTCCATGAAATCACATATTATACAACCCAAGAAATAAATAATGGATTATTAAGGATACAATAATTAGTTTAATAGTGGCATGTTGGTAATCATTGATGATCAATATGGGAATTTGTTGGTGTGAGGTATGATTCTATATAAGTATACCCTCATTAAATCCTTTATTGTTACAGGTGAATCCCTATCTATAAATCATTCTCTAGAGGTTGATAATATGGGTTTATATGTTGATAAAAGTCCATTTTGAATATGAAAACACCTTGGGGAAAGAGAGAGTGTCAATATTTTAGGTGTGATGTGTTTTTGAAAATTATCTTTGAGGTTTAATTGGACTTGGATTTCTCAATCCCTATAATAGTTATCAGTGACCCTATTTTTGTACTTTATATTTTGAAATTGTACATGGTACACATCAACTGTTATACATGGAAGGTATGTTTCACTACCTCTATTGGAATTTCACATGTCAGTAATAGAGATTGGATTTTAAATGTATGTGGAGTAGGAAGTTTAGAACCTATGGTTGGAACAATCCCATATCAGCTTATAGTGGTTACCTTGGAATCTTTGGATAATATTAAACATTGATATTATTTGTCCATCATTAACCAATACCCAGATAATTTCACTAAAAATTCATCAATGTTACCCCCTTAAAGTGATGAAGAATTTATTAATGATCTCTTACTAGAGACAAGTCATATTTCACATATATAATATGGATCAAATATAATTTTGGTAAATGAAAATTCATCTTAATGGGATTCAAACCAAATTGTTCATTCAACTGAAAATGTCTCTATTAATAGAATTAGTTCTTTTTTTAAGGAATACAAAAAGAACTCTTATGAAATGTATGTATTGTCTAAATATAAAAAAAATAAAATTAATTAGTAACTAATTCCACGAGTCAAGGAGTTTTTAGATTAATTTATTAGATCCTACTGGTTCTATAAAATTGATTTCTGTTCATGGAATCACCGACAACATGTTAGAAAATTAGACATTCCAATGATATTCTTTATGAGAATATAAATCTATTATTATGACGTGGTTATCCCCATTGGTATTAAAAATGTGCATTTCCTGATTATGTACATAATGAATCAAATATATGAATACATTATTGATTCCATAGTAGTGATGTTCATCATTGATATTCTGGGGGTACTCTATCACTATGGATGGTTATAAGGAACACATCTCTAAACTTTTGGTCATCATGAAAGAAATTAATCTTTATGGTATGTTTTTCAAATATGATTTTTTGATATAGGTAATATATTTCCATGGTCACATCCTTCATGAAAATTTAATTTTTTGGATCCATTAATGATTTATGTTGTTTTTTTTTTCATTTAAACATTAAAATATCCTTCTTGATATATGTATTTTATAATATTTACATGATTATACTGGTTATTTGTTCATTAATTTTCATGTCATGACTCACTGATAATATCATTGAAAAGGAAATGCATTCCCCTCAAATAGAGTGATGAATTATATTAATCTTTTATAGAGCTTATAGATTGCATTACCTTACCACCTACTCTTATATTATTAGATTCAATCGAGTGGTATATCATATATTGTGTGCATCATGATATAAGAATTGTTTTCTTCACTTGTAAAAAGATCATGTGATTTCCCAGGTCTCATGAAAAATACCGGTTTACGTGATAAAGGACCCTTCACAAGATATTGATTTTTTGTATCAGATTCCTTAAAATCAATGAATCACATTCTTTTTAGGATAAATAAGAAAAATTATGGATCAAAATAGGTTGAAAAATATTTCTTCACAATGATATAAGATTCATATAAAATATAAATTGTTGTAATATCTATAAATGTTTGGTGTTGACATGATACATACACTAGGAAAAGTTAAATTTCTAGTTGATAAATTTAGTAGAAAATAATACAATCTACAAGATTAAGACGATTCATGTCAATGGGATAAAATGTTTTTCATAGCTCATGTGGATATTGATTTTGTGGAATACTTTAATTTTGAGTTTTCCTTTCAAGTATTTTTCAATTCGTAATTTGTTTATTGAGGATAGTGATATTCATACCTCCAATCATAAATTGTTATCTTTGAGTTAAAAACCCAATTACAGGGATATCATTGAGGGATGGAATCTTGATTGGAGATTAACAATAAGGTTAATATATTAGATTTTGCGAACATTAATTGACCAATAACTACATCTTTATTTATATCATAATTCTAGGGGGATTATGATCTCATTGATATAAAGATGTATAAAGATTTGAGAGAATAGTCTGTTGGGATGTAACGAAGATGATAGTGGACGTGCCTTCTTATATAGATTTAATATCAACTATGTAATGGTAGCGAAAACAATTCTAGGATATATGTTTAACTCATTGCGGATTCATATGTGGAAATGAGGGATGATAGCTAGGGATTTTATAGAAGTACTTCCATGAATGTTTTTGATGAAGTATGCCATATGGGTGACAGTGGGTCATCTAACAAAATTTCTTCACTTCAACCCTTTTAATTAATCTAATTTAAATTATTTATTTTCTAAAAACTGTGTTTTAATATTTTTAATGAATAATGGTGTTCCATATGTGAATGTTTCGGATTGGGACCCCAGTTTTACCACATGGTAGTGAATGTCTATACAACAATCCCTTGGACCACAATTAGTTATGAGAAAATATTATCATTAAAAAACATAAGTAAAATAGATACAAATAATCAAAAAAAATTGGAGATGTGTAGAGCATGAGTGATGGATTTTATTGTCTTATAGAATTCAGATATACAATTAATAGGGTGATTTCCCATTAACTATTTTAGGGAATCGATACATATGAATCCTTTCCACGAATTTTATCATCATCAATTTCAATATATATTTTTCATTGTAATCATGTGATAAATTACTTATCAATAACACTCTAATTAAAGAAACAATGAAATATATTCATTTGATTAGAAAAAAATAATGATTAGTCATTCATGTATGAAATCACATGTGGATTTGTATCGACGATCAGAGTCACTTGGTGTTGGATGGCCACTTTTAATTGATAATATTTATAATTATTGGTTTCCAAAGTTTTTTTATTCTTGAATGTTGACTCCAAGTTATATTGGACCATATCAGATTCTTGAATAGGTGGGTGAGGTTTCTTATCAGAAGTATTTACCCCCAAGGTTCTATACATTAAATAATGTGTTCTATATATCTCAAATAGTAAAGTACAATCCTGAACCTGACTACGCGATTTGATTGGATCATGTTGACCTTTAACCATAAGTTATTTTTATTCATGTTTTAATTTGAATTTTTTATTTCCAAGACAATACATATTGTGGGAAATCATCATATTAGTTCATGTTTTATTGAAACTGTGTACATTTCAAGAAGAAACAATAGATCATGAAAAGGGTATATTGGAACGATATCCTAATATCTTCCAAACAAAAGTATTTTTTTCAAATTTTTAATGATGGAAATATTAATTTTTAAGATATTGTTACACCCCTAATATAGGTACATTACACTAGTTTTATTTATTTTCAGGATTATTTAATGAATGGGTAATGTTTCTAATGTTCTAGTTAGTTTTGAGTGGATTTTGGAGAAAATTATTCTTATATTGAAGATGAATTGGTGTGATAGACTTGTTTGGGGCACAGATCATTAGTGTCCATACTATGGTCAATATAGGTTGTGGATTAGTGGGACTGTGTGGATTTTTATCACCTCTTCCAATTTTGGAAAACATATATCTTAGGAGTGGGATACTTTGTAATAAATATTTTCATGTTCCATGGTGTAGGGGATTCTATATATCACTATACCATTAGATATGGTATTAATGGCACAATATGTCCCATGTTTAAGATTCACTATTTACTAAGACTCATATGGCATGGTACCATTCTAGACCCTGTAGTGGGTGTTTTCCTAGAATTTTTTTATATATTACTTTGGCTATGATGTGGTGTAGTGGTTCTCAACTCAATATTCATTGTTTTCTAATTGTTATTAATCTATCGAAACATTCATTAGTCTTTTATTCCCCTTGGACCTCAAACAAATACCTCTAGGTTTGAGAGATAACTATTTTCGATCTAAAATTTAATTTTGGGTGAATCAATGTTCTTTATAAATTATTAAATTTTGGTTTTTATTTTTTTCATTTATATTATATTAATTCATTATAAATATAATTTTATCTTCCCTCTAATATCAATATGTCATTTTTATTTATGGATATATACATATGCTAGTTTATTAATCATTATGGATTTTTTTTGAAATGATTAAAGGGAAGCTGTTTTGAACCTGCATATATGAGATCTATGTGTTGGTCTTCAATTTTAACAATCATTGAGGGGTATGTGGATTCAAATAAATTTAATTTTTTATATAACTCGAATGCTTTTTTTGGTTTTCTTGAAATTTTTATTCAAATGCTTTATCATTTGATGTAGGAACCCTATCTGGTTGCTATCATTGGGAAATGAAAATTTCTTGGATTTTGGAAACCCAATATTTGGTTATAGTATTTAAATGATGAAACTATAATAATTAAATAGTTTTGATTCATGTTATGTTTTATATTTTATGTTTATTAAAGGTTTTTATTTATGAAAATTATCATTATTTCTCATGAAAGACGGCATGATGGGTTTAGCATGTTTTCAAAGGAGGATGAGATTGGTTAGATGTAAAACCATCAATGTTAAATGAGTTAGGGTCATGGAGTATAATTTTTAATTGTAAAAAAAGGTTTAGTGTATTATGTGTGAATTGATGTGTGTTTTTGTTTGAACAAGGTGAATTGGTTATTAGAAATAGAAATGACGTAAAATGGTCTTAATTTTTTGTACTATGTTTTACTTATGGAAGTATATAAACTATTTATCTAATTGTAAACTTTTTTTGGAATTGTGTTGACATGTTTTGGCCTTATGGAATTTAATGATACTTCTTTAGAGAAATATTAATGATTTTTCACTCACCCCCTTCTTGGGATCTTTTCATTTGAAAATCTCATCTATCAGGATATAGGGAAAATGAGGATGTCTTATTTAAAAGCTAGGGGATAATGAAACTATGGGCATGGCATAGGTGTTATGATATTGAGATATTTTTGTTGGTAATTGGGATCAGGTATCATATTTTCATTGAGCCGCTCCATCATTTTTTCCTTCATTTATATCATGTTAATTTTTCACTCTTATATTGTTTTTTATTTTATTGTTATTTTGTTTTTATCATTTGTACTCAAGCCGTATATTTTTTAAAATGTTTATTTTTATGTTTGTTAGGTTGTTGAAATTTACAATCATATAATTTTCCAAATATTTTTTATGCCCTTAGAATTCAATTAAAACCATTGGGGTCTTCATGATGTCACCTAAGGATAGTAGCATCACTACCACCTCTCTTTCCAAAGACTTAGGTCAGATGATAAATAATATTTCATGAAGGGTATCATTAAAATACCTAGCCTCACATAGAAAAAATGACTCCTCCATTCATATCTTTTTCCAAAATATGTCTATGAAAACATAGTTCTTGATGGGAGGAAATACCTTTAATCATACCCCTTCTCACTCATAATTCCATAACAATCCCTGGATTCTCCTTAAATGAAACACTTCAATCTAACCCCACATTCTCACTGATAACCACACATTTTGGTACAACTAATACCCATGATCCATGGTACTAACATTACTACTTCCTTAATAATTAATTACCTTTAAAAATGATCACAAAATTGGTCACATGATTCACCCCCAAAATTAAATGATGAATCATGGTTTACCCCCTTAACTATGTCCCAACCAATATTTTACCCCCTAAAATATGCCACAAACTACTATTCACCCCATGAAACATGGACCGAATAGGGGTTCAAAAATGGATTTTTTCTACAAACACACTATCTCTAAATATATTCCATCGTGACGGATAAAGGCTCATATTACTTTACAGTTTCTACAATTTACACCTAATTACTCTTGAATTACACATTCACATGATTATAACTTGTTTATCAAGACAACTATGACACTTACATGCACATTCATTTTTTAACATTTCTACTTACATGTGTTAACTTCATATATATAACCAACACAACATGAATCATGAAGTATAAAATCATATCAATCCCCAATAAAAAACATGCCTTATTATTAGTTGAACACCGATGCTGACAACCATTATCCACGCATTCTCAAACAGGTCCATGTGTTCTTATTAAAAACCCAAAATTGAATAAAAAAACAGACTATCATTTTGAATTCCCCTTGTTCCTAAAAGCAAATCTCATACAAAAAAACTCAATGTGGCATTACAAAACCCACCATCCACCAAATTCAGTAATTACGTCCAAAACAACCACCTAAAATAAAATACCATTATTGACCAAAAAATCATGAAACAAGATTTAACCCATCGTTGTAATTAAACAACTCATTGCAAATATTTTCCCTTTATGCATAAGGCCACCACACATTCACTCTAAACCTCTGATACAACTAACCATTCTGGGAAACATTATCACCTAAAGATAGTTATGGGTTCCTAGAACCCCATTGGATTAATAGACGTTACATAAATTGGCTATTTATTATGTAACAACTACCAACCAACCACATGGGACAACTCTTTAAGAACAATCGACACCATAAATATATCCAAAACCAAATTCCACAACAATTTCAAATGGATAAAATCTAAATACAAATGATTTATAACACTAAATCATCCTACCACAATGGGGACACTAGTATGACTAATCATCATATTATTTTACCTAATGTAAGTGATTCAACATAAAAATATCATTAACTAATGTTATTATACCTCATAAAGTCCCCATATTCCATCTTTTAAATACCATTATTTTTTTATTCTCCTACAAAGGAAACCCACACGACCATGTTAGTATCGATAGATATATGAGATCTCTCACACTTCACTACGAACATAGGATAGGTTCCATGGAAAAAAAATATCATTACACCATACTATTAAGTGAATTAACACCACAAACAAATCCATATATGTAAAATATGGCTACTCCCATGTAACATCATAAACTCAGAACCTATCATAGAATTTTTGAATAATTCATGTATTCTTGAATTAATATCTTTATGGAATTCCATATAGATAATGAACATATAAACTGATTTCTATTTTACAATGAACATTCCAAAAATCCTAGGATCCCTAAACTATAAAATGTATAGCCTTAAAGGAATTTCAATACAATTTTATTAGCATGAACCCACTTATCAAACCTCCAGATCCCCATTCCAAACATGGTCCATATATCTATATGAAATAAATAGAATTCATATCTCACTCTATGGTTTAAATATGGATTGAAGGTCAAAACCATATTATATCCTTACACCTTACACACACTTTGCCTCTATAAAGTATACCGAGGTTACCTTTTATGTTAGGAAGACATGATTCAGATCGTGAAACACTACATGAAGTAACACTTCATTTATTGACATGTAAAAATTCCTAAAATTCACTTCTTGCCATTCTCATGGACCTAAATAATGAAAATGAATTCAAATGATTAATCACATACTAATTGATCATGTCCAACCAGTTTATCCACAATATAGTTCACAAACTATCATTTAGTAAGCACCATCTACTTATGGTCATTTTATGCTCAAGGCAAGGGGAGTAAACATCTCAAATACCCTTCGAGGCCTATTAAATATGACAATCACATGAGCTGAACCATAAAGAATGACTGAAATGTAGAACCATTTTCATACACTACTATTTTCCTTTCATGGGAACCAAGATCAACTTATCACATTAGACCAGAGAGACAACTCATCTTGATCCACTAATTGGTGTTGCGTATTTTCACCAACAAAATTTATAATCCATGGGTATCTTCCCTAAATAGGATCCCACTAATATATCCCCTAGAGTGTTCCCATTGAAATCCATCTCACACATCCAACATAAGGAAACCAAAAAATAGAAAATATATGTTAAAAGTTTCATCAATATCTGACGATCCATGAAACATTGGCCAACACCATGAATCCAATCCCATAATAGAGGATATTCTCCAACCCACAAAACATTTTTTTACAAAAAAATCATTTTATAGACCTCTAGAATATTTATCCACATCAAAAACAAAAATCCTATGAATTTTAACAGATCTCATATGCACACACTCTGAAAAACCAGTTTTAAAGTGGAAAACCTAAATCCTATTTTTATACATAAGAAAACTGAGGAAACCCCAAAAAATATACCCACATTCAAAATTATTCTTCTAAAACCAATATTTTTCCCAAGACACAATCAAAATATGGTCCAAATACCATATATAATTTAAATTCATTTCAAAAAAATACATTAAAAATACCATAAACACTATTCTTATCAAGACACCTGTTGAGATAAAAATTTTCTTGAATAAAACATTAGAACATTTTATCTCAAGTGAATTTAATTTATCAACAAATAAAAAATATATGTAAAAAGGGAAATCCAAAAGAACGAACACACATATCATCAGATTGAATTATAAAGTACTAATTTTATATAATAAAAATCTATATATTAGTCTTAGCCATGGTGAAAATTTTAACATTATTATTTTAAAATAATTAAATGTCGAAAATGATGCATTTGGGAATGCACATATAATATTATTTCATGCATTTAATTAATTCAGAAAAAACCTCCAGAAATGAGGATAATGTCAAGTGAACTAATGCACCAATTCATAATCCTGAAATCACACACTCTTGGAGGAAATACAATGACAAAATTCAATAAATTATAAATAATAATAATGTGTGTATTAGTCATTTTGAGTTACTTCAACAGTACAACTTGAGATTAAAATATCAGTCCATGCCAGATTTTTTTTACATATCTCATACATGGGATAACTACTGCCAAGGCCATGTTCCATACCATTTCTCTAAATCAACCAATCCCATGTCAACCAAAAATAATCTTATATTAATGTTATATGTGTCTATAGGGGGAGGCTATGACCTTAGTAATAGATAACCATCAGATTATACATATAATAATAGAATCAATGTTCATGGTAAATAGTGGAACAACAATTTAACACAATTATAATAATAATTTGATCCACAAATATACAAAGTAACAAAAAATATCTAGTAAAAATGGAATGTGATAAAAATATACAATAAATTTAATTAAACAATAAAAACTGATGTAAAATGTTATCTTCTTAAATAATACTACATTATTTTCTATCATCACATTGATGAAAATTATCATCCCTTGTGAATATAGGTCAATATCAATTATTTGAGTCCTCATCCCTAAAGACTACACTCACATCGAGATACCAATATTGTGTTTGAATATAATCCTAGTAGAATATCACTAATTTTTCTTTAGTTTATGTGAATTATTTTTAGAAAATTCAATGTGATAATTAGAGTTAAATATGCAACTAATAAAAAATCTATTGGGTGATCATGAATGAACTATACCACAATGATATTGAGCCATACCCACCATCAGTTTATTATTTGGATTGAATGTCACTCAGTAACCACATTGGAAGATGCGTTGTTTGGTCTACACATTATTACAATCATTATAGCTTCATCAAGTACCCAAACCCATACCTTATTTCTCTGATAGGTTAGGTCGAGTGCACTAACCCATCCCATATTGTATAGAGAGAATATAGGAATCACATGCTCATATCATTGAAGACACTATTGAGGCTAAAATTAATACCACCAATCCATCACTATTGTATCTAGAGAGATAAAATCATCACAATATTCCATCCCAATGGAATATTTTGTGGTCAAAAACAATAAACAATGTCAAGAATCAAAATTTATCAAAATCTATCACAAAAACATAAACCATCTTGATACCTTGAGTATGATGGACACCATCATCACAATAAGAAAGATATATCTCACCAATGGAAATCCTTATATAACATGTTATATTAATAAATTGAACACATAACTAGCCTATATACTTCCATTAAATTATAATATATACAGCACCAACATTTTATCTCTTTCTAAACCCAAATTTTATATTATAATCCAAAATAACCAATATAACTACCCTATAAATATCTTCTGCACAAAGATATCATTCAACATTTACAATGTTCCCATGAATTGGTCTTCACTTCTAGAAATTCTATGTCACATAAAAAATTATTCCTTCCATCAATTAACCTTGAATGATTCATTAAAAGTTTAAAAACCTACATGGATATCCCAACACATACACCCAAAACATGAATTTCATTCATTGATTTCATGGAAAACAAGTCCACATGCCAGTATAAGAGACCACAATCATCAATAATAATATGATCCAATCACCATGACAATAAAATCATAAGAATCATAGGGACACACTCACAGACTCATGAAAATTATTTCATACCTATTTCAATTTTTTTAAAAATGGTATTGAATTGTTACCTCAATCATAAAGGATCTCAATATCCATGAATCACCACCTGATTCATCTCAAACATAGCCAAATCAATAACTATTTCTCATTGTGGTTGTATTTTGGGGGTTATAAATTAAAAATAATGAAACATAGGGGGTATAAGGATGTAGGGTTTCACCATCAAATAATAATTATTTTTATTAATTTAAATGATAATTTATTCTTTATCTTGAGCCTGAGTTTTGGTGGAACCCACTTGAAAAAATATATGTTTAAAAAATAAGTATATAGATCATTTTTATCCCACAAGATTTTTTAAACCGTCCATAAATAATAAAAGGTACTTAAATGTTTTCTAATACCTATTTTAGATACATGGACCACTATAAGTCCATCATTGTGGGATCCCTATTATACCCAGGTGGGGGAACATACTTCCAAAAGACCTTGTGGAAACCATGTGTATCAACCCTTTCTCAAAAATATATATTAATATTTAAATTAGAACATAACACAACACCACTAACATATCCTTCTCGATGTGATACACAATAAGAGTCCCAGCCCCTACCACTCAAAAACACCTCCCATTATCCTTTGGTATTTGATTTATTTTATTATTCCACAGATTTGGAGTGGAATATCTTATGGATAGCATTACTCTTCTTCCTCCTCCTCTATCTTCATTCTTCTTCAATATTTCATTTTTTTTCAAATTGTGTCACACCCTAGTCAAAACCCAAGGTACGTTTTTTTCCTTCTAATATTTTTCCAAATTGTGATCTTAGTGAATTGAATGGGCCTAATATGTCTTTCTTCTTCTAGAATAAATTTTTTGAATGTTACCACACATGATTGAGTTAGAATGGGTCATACTTAATCCCTTGGATCTTGAATCATTTACTACTTCAATTTCATATTATTTTTGATGAATCTAATATATATATATATATATATGTATATATATATATATCAATGATGAAAATTTTTGGAATATAAAATTGATTGTTTTTGTGGTTTTAATTTTATATGATGGTTGTTTCATTGATATATATATATATATTTGATGTTTATTTTCCATGAAAATCAAATGTTTATTTCAATATCCAAATGGTTTGTAAAGGGATTTATAAAACATAAAAAGTATTTTCCATTTTTTTCAATACTCTAATGGATCAATTTTAAATTTTCTATCCTACATTTCAACTATTTAAATATAAAATAATTTTATGAGGTTTATAAAAATGATATAAAACATTTGATAACCTTATTATTACTTATATACATATCTATTGTTATATATTTATTTGTATCATTATTTAAATGGTAACACACATTTTTTTCAACATGTATAATAGAATAATTAATATCTATAGATATTAATTCAAATATGTGCAAAGGAAATGATAGAAATTTAATCTAAAATATTATGTCATAGAATTGGTTTTTAAAATTATCAATATAATATTATAAATTTTATTTCCTGGTTGGAACATTCAAAAATTCATATTTCAGTACATTTCGCATCAACTTGAATTTAAAAAATCATTATAGTTTTAAATTTTACATAAACAATCTTTATTATAAAATGGGGCTTTATGTGATACCATTTTTAGTTTTATTAATTATGAAACATTTACCATTTTTTCCATTTTGAACATGGTGTTATAAAATGGGAGGAGAACATGGGAACTTCATTAACCTAGACTGGTAAACATTGAAATATACACTAATAAGAAATAACCCCTTTATAGTATTTAGAAAACTATATAAATATTACTATATAATAATATGATATAGTATTTTTTCTACTGGACCATTTACTTCGACCTCCCCATCGATTAATGAAAATGAATAGTTTTTTGTGGGCAAATCACCAAGAGTATAATGATAATATGATGTGGAATATTTGTAGAATCATATAGATTCCCACGGTTTTTTAAATTTTACATTAATAGTTCATCTTTTCAATTTTATTTTATATAAATGATATAAATTTATTTTTAATGATAATATTCACAGTCATGCTAATGAAATTTTTCTATTTTTATTTATAACAATATTTTCATAATTAATATACATAACAGTATACATTTCAAATGAAATATTTCTAAAATATAAGTGTCCTATGTTGTTCTTAATTGTAAAAACTAAAAAATTTAATGTATACATCTTTAATCAATAATTGGATATTTGTTAAAGATTAATCATAATGTGTGTATTATTCTTCATTAAAATTGGTATTTCAAGGCTAGAAATATTTTATGTTTTAGGTACATAATTGGATTGATATTGACTATGGGTGATTTTCTATTGGGAATTATATTTTGACATATAGAGTTACACAGGTGTATTTTAGTTATAAATTTGAGTTCTCTATAATTTATTTTCAATATAGGGATTTAATTTATTTCATTGTTAAAATTTATAGGGATGTTTTAGTGGAAAAGGATATGAATATGGTATATCTTTTTTAGGTCAGGTAGACTTGGGTGGGTGGAGTAATTCGTGTGATTAATTTACAAGACACATTTATATTTTATTAATTTTTTATTATTTTCATATACATAATTGATATGGAATAAATGTTTGATATATTATTGTTTCATGAAAATGATTTTTATTTTATCCAACTTGGTTTCTTAATTCGATAATAAGGTAAAACATTCAAAATGATTTTTACATTGATTCTCACCTCTAGATTCAGCCTTTTGTAGATTCGGTGTTCTCATTAAGATTTTCATTGGTTAGATCAATAATTTTATAAAGGGAATCCTTTAGTGGGTTCAAGAGAAAATTCTATCTGTGGATAATTTTAGTTTAAATTGTAATGTTAAATATAGGTAGATATTAATGACATGTTTTGTTTCTATGAAATTTATTATATCCAAAACAATAATGGTTGAACAATTAGATATGATGGGTTGTTGGGATTGATTCATTAATTTGGAAATGTATTTAAATATAATGGATTAATTTTTAGTTGTATTAATGGTAATTTAAATATTAATAATGTATCTTAGATTATATATGGACTCTAGTATATAGAAGTATTGAAATGAGAGTGAAATTGTTTTCACACATGAAATCACAGGTCTAGAAAAAAAATAAGAATCACAATTATACTATTCAAATTAATTTCTTGTGAAAAAATTCTTCATTGGAATATAGATTTCTAAAGAGTTTTGAAATTTAATTCACAATGACTAGTTACACCTATGTGATTTTAATATAATATTATTTTAATTATAATGTTTCTGAATGGTTTTGGAGGAAATTTATTTCAATTTTTAGAAATTTGTTAAATTTTTTTATAACAAATTATTATCAATATCATATTTTGATATTAGAAACTGATTTTTTCTTGAATATATTATAATCCTAAATTCTTTTGAATATAAAATTTAAATTAAAACTAAACATTCAGATATAGGAATATTGGTTTCTAAATAAAATTGTTGTTATCTTTAAATGCTAGTGATTAATTTTTAAATGAGTATATAGAATTTAAAATTTCTAAACATTGTATGATTTTAAACTATTGATATTTAATTTATGATAAAGTAAATGTTGGATGTAAGATTGGTATTTATTTGGGGTTTTTATTGTAATATATTTCAGAGTATAATTCTTTTATCCTCTTATTTGTAAATAAATTATTTAATATTGATAAAATGGATTTAAAGATAAAAAATAATTTTATTAAATGATTTTTCAACAAAATGACTGATGGATATGTTTTCATAAATTCATTTGGAGTTAGAGAAATGGGATTATGAAATTATTTACATGATTTATTAATATGGTGTTTGATATACATGGGTGTAAAACATATATTTTTTAGGATATAAAAGATAATTTTCATGATTTTATTTTATAATTTTAGACATATTATTATTTAGTTAGATATGAAAAAATTAGTGAAGTTTTTTTTTGTGATTTTGGTTTACTCATTTATGATGTTTTTTAAATTTTGGGTTTTAATTTAATTGGATATAATCTAATTTATAGATTATTTTCTTAATGTTTTTTTCAGTACATATTTGAATTAATCATTCTAAATGATTTCCTTGGGGTCATAATATTTTTTGTTTCATTAACTTTTATTTATTTTCATATTTCTCAGGATTATATTGTATCCAGTTAGGATATTAATTCAACCTAGTATATTTATGTACTGGTAGATCATGTCATCTTATTCTAAATCTAAAAAACTATATTATGTGTGATTATTTGATCCTCTTAAGGGGTTTCAGTGAAATTGTGGTTTTTTTGCATGATACATAATGTAAATATGAAGGACCTTTGTCGGGATATCAATTTATTTCTACTTCACTAGTCTATATTATAAATAATGATCGATAGATTGTTTGTTTATGATTTTTACACTCTCTCTTTTTTTCCAAAATAACATCAGGTCCATGATTTAAGGGATGTGTTAAGGATTTTGAATTCTATTTCTGCTCTCCCTAATTGGGGATAGGTTATATAATATATTATTGGAATGAAAATTTTGTATTTGGTTGATCATTCATTTTGGAATGAGTTGGGAATTTTTGATAGATATATATTAGGCCCTTTTTATCTTTTTTTGAAATTCAATCTGAGTATCATTTTTTTGGATTAAGAATTATTCAATTCCAAAATTTAGAAGTATGAAAAAATTTATTAGGATTCATTTTATATTTTATTTTAAATTTCCATTACATTTTCAAAACATTGAATTTAATATTATGACTCTAATTTATATGGGTAATAATTTCCTTATAATTTTAGTATATTCTTGTCATAATTTTGACACATTGGTGAGTTTTTTCCCTAAATGTGTTTTTTGTTTGTGCATCAGTAGAAGGTGTATGAAAACCAAATAAGAAAGATTTTTATTATGTTATCCCACCCTTTTCATGTTTTCCCCTCATTATAATAATTTTTTAAGGTTAATTATTTTGGAAAATTAAGATTTTATGTGAAATTATATATGTAGTAGGGTGGATAATGTGTTGTATCTCATTTAATATGCTTTTTGTTTTATTCGGGGCATGTGTATATAGAACAACGATAAATATGACTTTATTTTACTTAGAAGACATTATATAAAGTACATCATTTCATAAATAATAATATCCCGGAAACCTATATGTGTACTTAATATGGATACTAGATATGTGAATAGATTATTTACCAAAAAATAATATAATTTCTCTTTAATGAACCCATACTAGAAACTATTTATGTAAACTCATTGTTAAGACTCATCCTGATGACCTAGGGAATGAATTTTTTTGGTAGAGGTGAAATTTTTAGTAAGGGGCGAATTATAATCTCATCAATAGTGAGTTGATATTATAAATTAAAAACAATATCCTAAGGGAGTTATCATAACCTCATGAATGGTAATCATGATATAAATGTGACATTCATTGTACATGTAATATAATCCTAATGAAACAAAAGAATAACATGGATTCATAATAACTATTAAATGTGTTATAAGAATTTAACCTAAACCGTTAGTCATTATAATTTATGATCAAATGTAGAAAATAATTTAATAATCACATGATCCTTTTAATTGGGAAAACAAACATTCATGAGCCCCACAATTAATTTTCCGGATTGTAAAAAATGATAATATAATCGCAAACACATCTCCCTTGGGATATAATCACTTAGCTAATAAATTTTATAGAGATATAATACCCCATCCATTATACATTATAAATATATATTCCACTTAAAAAATTAAGATTGAAAACCATAAAAAAACCTATTGAAATAAAATGAGTTTCATAAAACATAAAAATTAAAACCATTCAATTTTCATAAATAAACCATGCAATTAAGAATGGGTTTCATTAAACATTAAATGGTAAATAATTTACTTTTAATTTAAAAATAACGAATTGAAATGTGTTTCTTGAAACATCTAAATGGTTTAAAATAATCTCAAGAAAGAAATAGTGTCATTCTAAAGACATTATCACTCAAAATAAGGAATCAATAAAAGAAATCATATGGTGAAACATGGATGATAACTCCAATGAAAATTGATAAATTAGAATATAGAGTAAAATTAAAACCAAATAATTAAAATACCATTCATAGATGTGTTTCTTATTTATCACTATAATTCAATAATTCTGAGTCCATTTTAAAAATATATCATTGTTTAAAAATAGGTTAAATTAAAATATTAAATGGATTTTATTTAGAACAAGATTTATTTTTCAACCTTAAAACATAATAAATATATTCAAATTGAATTTTATTTTAACAATGAAGTTAAATAATAATGATTCTATCATAATGAATGGATTTTATATTACCAGGTTCGTATTGCTAACCATGATTTCATTAGAAGTTCTTTAACCTCTTATATCAGGAAAAAAACAATTTAATAAACTATTTTAGAACCGTCTTTATAAAAATTTCCATTTAAACTCATAATTAATAACAACTCTCATCATGTGTATGATTTACCTTATGTTTTTAACAGAGGTTTTAAAAAATAATAACTATTTTGATATAGGTTCATAAATTTGTTGTCACGCTTTTTTATTTTCCTAAATTTCATCAATTAGAAGTCAATCATGTTACTATAATTAATATTTCATAAAGAATTAAAATGATATAATTTATTTGCAATAAAATTTTAATTTTATTTCATAAATAAAATATTAGTGTTGAATTATTTTCAATAAATTTAACAATATTGATTGATTATAATACAGAGATCCATAATTTTTGGTATCATCTAAAAAACCATATTGATGATTTTTATAATGACTAGACCATGAATCATTTTTTATGCCACATGTGAATGATTATATTTTCAATTTCTAAAACCCGAATAAACATACTATGAGGATATGTATAATATAAGAAGTCTGGGGTTGAACCTATAGGGATGAGATGGCGATGGATTGTGACTGATAAATTAGAAACTAAATTTAAATTCCTCACTTTATTCTATGAATGTGGGTATTAATCAATGTATATTACAAAAATATAGTTCATATAAAAAGGGTTTGGGTAAATTTCAATTAACATACTCAAAGGATGTCCTTAAATAGCATAATGGATGTACTATTGAGTTAGACGTCATAGTTATTCTAAATTCAATAATTTATCATTGGTCAAGACAATTGGAACTACTTAGATTGGAAATATCTATTTAGTAAAAATATGGTTTCTTGCCCATATGCATTAATTGAAACTAAATATGTGGGAATAAACAAAAGTTATTCATCCATATTCATTTTATTCCATATAGATTGGGTTCCTTGCCTTATAATCTCATGGTTGGGATCATTCAAGGAAATGATATGTGATTTTAAAGGCAATATAATTAATTATCCAATAAATTACCATGTTTTTATATTCTAAATTAAATATATATTTTTAACCACACACATCATCCCTATCCTAGGGGTTTGTTCATGCATGGTAATAGATTTATTAAACATGTAAAAAAATTAAAAAATGAACAACGCGTCGAATATTAGTATTAATCAATGGAAAAATTAGAGTTCATCGTAATAAAAGTAACAATTATCAATGTTGGAGTATTAATATTTAATGAAATTGGACCATGACTATAAAATATAAAAAAATATGATATGTAAATAATGTAGAATGTGTTGAAGTATTGATAATGATAACCGAAATTGAAAACATTTTACTATAAACCAACATATAAGTACATAACATTGAAAATAAATGTAAAATAAAAGAAATAATGTAATTGAGGGAAAGGTTGAGGCATATGAATGAAGATATAGGAAAGAGGGAAAAATGAATCCTGTAAAATTTCATTCCCCAACCATATAAACAAGCCACATCACCTTATAGTGTAAATGGATTTTAAGCCATATGTGTTCTGTAATTTCGCTCAACAACAAATTTTTTACACTCTTTGTTCAGGTTTTTCACAATAATTGAAATCTTTCCTTTCTTGGACCCTTTTAAATATTCAAATTTTATGGTATGATATATAATTGTGTGGTCTTCATGAAGTGAGGATTTTATGGTTAGGTATATATCATTCGAAATAATTATTTTTCCATTGAAATATTTTTGAGAACTAACTGCTTTTATGGCCAATTCTATAATTTGTCTAAATACATATAATTAAACTATAAATGAATTTTTACATCAAAAAATTAATGGATTTACAACCATTTTTAATATACCCCCTTTTAAAATAGAAGAACTAATTCACTATAATTTTCAAGCATAATTCAATGAAAAATTAAAAATACATATTTGTAGCATAATGAGTTGAATCAAAATTGAATATATGAATTAATCCTATAAAATTCTCCAACACATGATCAATTTATTATATTCAAGAAAACGTAAACTATACATGTATTCAAAAAGAATTAATTTTTAATTAAAATATGCATCACAAACAATAAAATTAAAAAAGGTGTTAAATGAACACAATATTCCTCCAAAATCAAATCTATAGAAAAGAGTAGTCATTCATCATAACCAATTTCTAAAATAAAATTCTTTTTTCCTTTATTTAAATTGTCTATTAATAGAAGCTGTAACCATTTTTTATTTTTCCCCACTATGAATTTCCAATAATCACAAAAGGTTACAAAATGTTATTGTTATTATCATACCCTAAATACTTATTTATAACTATATGATAAAATTTTAAAATATATCAAATCCATAATAAAAAATAAAAAATATATCACGATATAGTTAGTAATAAGATTAAATGAATTTAACGTCGAGCGAAGGTGTATTTATGTTAAAAATAATTCTCATAAAGAAGGTTATACACGAAATTATAAGGAATCGTTGTCAAGAATAGTCTATTGAAGAACCTCCTCCAAAAATTAAAATCTCCACCCACCTAGAAGATCAAGGAATATCCATGTTTGTGTCATAAATGTGTAATGATGGTATCATGACTCTTCCTTTTTCATTTTAACAAAATACATTTCTATGCAATATCTATCATCAACTACCTAACCGAGGATTCTTTACTATGAGATTCATCGGTCTTTTCATGATGATTTTTGACCTCCAGTATACAAAACGAACTTATTTATTATTTTACTTTTTAGAATCAATAATTATAAATGGTATATCAGGATAACTATTGGGCATATATTTAAATCATGTTAAAAAGTCATCATACATCACATCATTAGTTTTCATCCAATATCCATTAGTAAGGACCCCCCAACCACACTTATTCAACGGAAAATCGTGGAGTCTGACTAAGAGTAGGGAAATGATGGATAAAATGGTATTTAAACTCTGATCAATCCTAACATGGTCATTCATGGATTCTACGGTAGTATTGAGGATTAATATATATGTGATTATTATGAATAATATCTCCACATGTTCATAAAAATAATTTCAACTATGTATTTATTCCCTCACATCTTCGAAAAGATTGAAATGCACATTCTAAATGTTTTACATGTGCCAAGTATATCACAATAAATATGAAAAAAAATAATGGAAAAATTTATAACCAAAATACTCGTGGGAATTGGAATATATAATAAATGACAATCACTAAGGGAATATTAAGTATCCTTATATCAATGAAAAAACAATTTCCAGAATATAGAGCTAGAATTAAATTAATTAACTCAACACTCATTAATAGATACTAAACATGGATAAATAATAGATATTATCATTTTCCATCCATCTTTTCTTTTATTTATATTAGTGTAGTATCATTTCAGGTAAAAACAAGTTTTCAAAGAATCAGTCCACGGACTAATGAGAATAGGTAAAAATCCTGGTGTAAATTCAATAAATTTCAAAATTTTCCATCCAGCCAAAAATAAAATGGAAAAAATACCCACACTTTATTAAGACGTGATATTGAATATTTAATAATGAAACTAGACAAAATTTTATATGGAAATAAATAGATAGGTGTTGGGAATCGAGATCATCATATAAAAATTTTCTCCCAATGGTGGAAATTCTGGATGTTGTAGTCAATCTTACCATCTAAAATAAGTATATAAGAAAATATACCTTCATTACAGAAATGATAAGTTCACTGGATGTAAAAAAATATATAAGATGAATAAAGTTTAGGTATCACAATATAGGAAAATGAATATCATCTCCTATATATACATTCAATGTAGGATACAATTTTTTCACATATCAAAACACCTATATAGGAAACATATAAAATGAAACGAAAAGAAATAATACAGTATGGAAACACTCAAATAATAAAAAATGTGGTTTTTCTAACATAAAATGATAACTGGACATCATTATCCAAATATATAGACAAATTTCAATCATTTTAGTGTATCAATTTAGTAGTAATCTACTTATTTTTAGAGTATAAAGACATATTATAGAGCTCTAATGTTATATTGGTGTGGTTTAGCACCTCAATAAAGGAAAAAAGAAAATATATCATGTGATATTTAGAGAATCTATATAGGTCATACCTCCTCCAAATCTATTTTTTTTATTTTCTAATAGCCACTTTACGGGTAAGTGGTAACCATACATCACAAGATTCAACAGAATCCACCATAATACAAAGACACACCACATTCCAATATCAGGAGAAAAATATGATGTCCCACTTGTTCAACACCAATGTTCCACGCCATGAACTTCAAATTCAATATTCAGAGTCACAAAACTGCTTTCAGACCACATGCCAACTGCATCATTTGGGTTGAACCAAGAGCCACCCCGCGCATCATTTGGGATGAACCAAGAGCCACCTCCAGCCGCGTAATTCGCTCACCTGCCTAGATTTGAGTCGAAAAAAACCCATAACCCAGTCACCTTCATCATCACCGCTCCTCAGAAACACCACCTTCAACGATGCTGCTATCTTCACTGGAGTATCCTTCACCATCATCGTCGTCTACCACCAGAAGCACCATTATCACGTCACTAGCTCGGATTCGTTGCTGTCTGTGCGTCAACACACGACCACCAAAACCATCAACCTTCATGCCTCATTGCCGCCAGCCACATTCAATTGAAATCCCCCACTCCACGGAACAAGAGCTGGGGACGCCTTCTGGGACACTATGGCCTAATAACTTCACTTCCCAGAGCTTGCTAGCAACCAACGCATCTGACTGACTGGGAGAGGGGCAAAGGGAGCATGAAACCAGAGCAGAAAAGATTCGAACATGGCTTCAACAGAGAGGAAACCACCGAACCATCCCAAACGAACCACAAAAATACCATACCACCAACGTCTGCAGTGGATCATCCTCACATCCCAAATCCCCATGAAAACCACCACTCAAATCCACCTCGGAGATAGTGGAGGTGTCTTGGAGTAAGAGCAAAGGAACATCCTTCCAGCAGATGCAAGTGAAGTCGAGTCTGTATCACACACTTTCCACCTTCGAAGCCAAACCATTCAAACAAACAATAATAATAGTCCAAAACATTGAAACCGCTATTATGGAACACATGATGGCTTCCGAAACAAACAAGCCGCAGGAGGCCAAAATAACCTGCAGTGAATCAGGGATTCTCCGGCAAAAACCCCTCCACATGAGAGACAACCGCACACCTCAAACAGAACAGATCAGAAGAAACCAAACCTCCCCCCTCTGATTCACGCGTAGCCGGTGCCGAGACACACTGGAACACACCCGAAGTCAGAGGCCAGCTGAAACCAAATCTGGAGACCAGAAGCTGTCGCCAGCCACAATGACGCGCGCTGAAACCAGGAAAGTCGTGCTGATGCCAAGCCAAGATCCAATCACCGGAATCCGACGCCAAGATCCAGACCGTCGGAGCCCGCCGAGTCGAGGTCTAAACCATGCCATGGACTAGAATCAACACACCGACGCCAAGTTGGTTTCCAGATCTCTAACGCTAGGACGAATCACTGGAACAGAGGAGGGAAGGAGAAAACATGTGATGAAACCCTAGGGGCTAGTTTGGTAGGGATGATACAGAGAGAAAAGAAATGATACTGAGAGAATAAATTGGTTTCTCGTGTTTGGTGAGATAATTTTAAGGGGAAAGAAATGATAAGAGGAGAAATGGAGAGAAATAGATTTCTCACCTGCTATTGTTTTTAAATCACCCCAAAATTGGGATGATTTGGAGAGAAATGATGGTGGGATGTTGTTAATATTTTAAAATTCCAATTTTATCCCTATTTTCTACATGTATCATAGTAGAATTTCTTTTCTTTTCTTTTAAAAAGATTCACCAAACAAGATGGAGAGAAATCTAAATTATTTCTTTTCTTTTAGTACGTTAATAATCCAAACGCAAGGAGATAAATTGTATTCATTTATTTTCTTTTCTTTTCATTTATAAAATATCAAATCATTTCTTTTCTTTTACTAAAATCTCTCCAAACACAGTGTAGGCGCTCGGGAGGGAAGGGGGGAGACGCTGCTCAAAGGCAGTTCTTCCAAATATAAATAATTCCCATATATGATGAATACAATATGAAATAAGTTTTTGTGAAAATTTATTTCCTTAAATTAGATAAAACATATGATACAATTGGAATAGGGAATAATGTAATTAAAAAATGTCACAAAAAAATAGAAAAAATTGGTGGGTACATGGAATAATAAATATATAGGGTATGATTATCACTTTTAGGGGAATCAGTGGACCCCTTTGGAATACAGGGTGGCATAATCTAGCCCACCATGTCCATGGATCATTTAGAGGCAAAGGCTGGTGTCACAATGTAGAAAGTAAGGTTGGTAAAAAATGAATCAGTTGAGGTATCAATACATATATATGAGAAATTTATAGTGGTGTTATCAATTAATAGATTCTTAGATATAAAATTCAAATAAGGTTCTTTTCCCCATTTATCATACCAGGTCAAAAACTCTTATTTAAAAGCTGGTTCAGTGAGCACTATAGGTAGATCAACTGGGTATCTTATGGAGATATGGTCGTTTTGGTGGCAATGTAGTGTATAGAAAACACCATTGCAGTATAAGTGTGGGTGTTTCTAGTGGATTGAGGAGGATATGATGAATTCTTAATGAAAAAGATACTAATATTATGGTTAATCTACATATGATTCCACAAAATTCAATGTAATGTTTATCATGATTGTGGAAAACCACCCATACCGATGACAGATAAGGGGGAGTCTTAAAAGATAGTAATTACTTGGGAATAAATGATTTTATCTAGTAATGAATTGAAAGGGGGGTAGATTTATCTGATGTAGGGGCTTCATCAGTAGACTTTACATACTAAGGTTTCAAATCATATGGGTCCTACAAACTTCTATGCAATCCCCTATTGTGGAGCAGAGAGATGTTTATGGACTTCATCAATCCATTAAAAGACAATGGTAAGGATTTGTTTGAGACCCCTTGGTGCTAGGTCATGTGGGTGATTAAAAAATCCCCAATAGAGTAATAGAAATCCATTTGGCCCAGTACAATTAATTGAGATAAATTATAGGGACATTTATAATATAAGATATCCCACTGTGGTGAAGTGGATGGTAATCTCTTTCTGTTTCATGGCTTCATGATATTCTAACCATGTGATCCATGCATGGGATATTTCACTGTGAATAATCAGGAGAGTAGTACCCAATAACTGGGTGCACATCACCATTGGAAGATCATGAATGTTGAAGGTGTCATAAGTAATCTATGCACATCTCTATGGATAATCAATGATGTATAGATGATGTTGAATGGAGGAAGATGGGTGATAGGTGAAAAAAATATAATGAATAAAACCTTAATAAAACATCAAATAGAACAAATGTCAGCTCGAAATCTCACCCAACCAACCAAAATGTGGCATAAATATTGTTTGAATCAAAATTTGTCAAAGACTCTAGGATGATATCTTAAATTATCTCATCATGAATCATAATAATGTGCTTAATGTGCATCATTTAGAGGACCAAAACCCCATATTACCTAATTTGGTTCTTGTGTATCTTGTCTAGATTCAATGTGGTGATCATCCACATACAATTATCTTGTAAATAATTGATGAAAAAACGATTCAACAAATCCATGAAACAAACAAAAGGGTTGATTTAGGTAGGCCTACATCACCCAATGAATCTGAGTTACACATTATACTAAGCATGTCTTCTCTTTAATGTCATTAAATTGGTTATTGGGGAATCAGGGTTTAAAATAAATATTTGTTTAGAAATAAAACCATAAGAATAGGATGTTAATTATTAGTAATAACCATATAGAAACCCTAACATATGTATTTGTGTTTTAACAGTGGGGTTTTACACTAACTAAATGTAGTTATATAAACTATGAAAATCACATTGTAAAACCATGTGAGGTCTTGGTATTTTTCAAATGAGGATACAATGTTTTACCAAAATATGAATATTATCCTATGTGACATTAGGTTATGACTTATAATAGTGATATTATCTATGCATGGTTCATGAATATATTTATCTAACCATGAAGTAGAACCCTGGGATGAATTCCAAACCTATAATAAGATATTTATATATTGTATTCCATAGGTAGTACTTATTTATAATGACCTATAACATAATTTATTATTAACTTAATCCTCCCCCAAATATCAATTGGGTTCTAGGTGGATCTTCATCATTCTTGGAAGATCATCTCATGGTATGTTATGTTTTAATCAGGTTTTACTATTCATAAATGATCCTCATTGGACCTCTCCTCCTATTATATTATGGAGCCCAATGGGGATTCATATGCTCTATATAAGGGTTTTGATTTATTATTCAATTTTTTCATATGGGTTTTGTATCATGATGAGATGATATACTCTCTCACATTCATCATTTTCGATGGACAGTTTTTCTTCCCTCGTTCAAGAGGTAGGTGGTTATATACAAATTTTAAATAAGATTAATTTATATTTTTTCTAGTAAAATTTATTTTTTATTTTTCCTTTAATTAATATATATTTTAATTTTAATTTTTTTAACATAATAATACATGTTTCTAAATTTCATTTTTATGAAAAATAGTTTTTTCACACTAAGTGTCTGATTATATTAATCATTAGTTATTTTGATTCAAAAATGGGGTTTCAAACAACAATTTGGATTAGAATGTAATTGAAAAAGGTTTATAAATTATGATAATGGTTTTTAAACGGAATTTTACAAACATAACAGATTGATAACTCTGGTTCTGTTGAGAAATAGACAAAGTTTACCCTAGTCTTTGTGGAACTTGTAGAGGTTACTTTATTGATATCAATATATTGATGAAAAACGAGATATTGGCTTTTACCAAGATATTCATTTTCAGGAATAATTTATGTCTAGTAAATTTTAATATTTTGTAAGTCCCATTACATATTTCCTTCTCATTTATAGTTTGTTTATCACATGAGGGATTTTATCGTGGATTGTTTCTCACATTTTTTCATGTGAGGTGGTATGTCTTGGTTTCACATGATAGATTATTTGATAAATATCATAATAATTTCATAACCAATTGTCTTTCTATGTTAAATATTTTTTATGACATATAATTTTCATATTCCTATAATTTTGAATATGAATTGTTTTGATGAAAAGTAAATAAATGATTTAAAAATTTCTTTATAATTATAAAAGTTATTTTTCAAACTATTTTATAATTATAGAACTAATTTATTAATCATGTTGGACATTTTATATACTATTTTTTGGTATCCTACAATTATTTATACTGGAACCATTATTTTTTACTTTAAGAGATTATAGATTTTTTATTGAATAATCTAGATAGAAAGAGGGGAATCTTGTAGCATGTTGGATTCTATTATTTTTCTACACATCATTTCATAATGTTTTTGTGTTGATGAATGGTCACATCGAGACTTATTTATTTAACTAATAGTATTTAATGGTTTATCCTATTTGGATTAAGTTATTAAATCTTGATTTATTTCTTTTCATCCAAATTTTACTCATGTTTTCTGTCTTTTTTCTAATATTCATGAATATTTTTTGTTATCTTCTTTCACCTCACTATAATAATAGGAAAGATCATGTGACTTGTACAGTTGCCTCAGGTTAGGTCATTAAGAAAATTTATTAAAGTCATTCATTTCCTTAACAATATTAACATTTCTTGACTATTGTTATGTGTCTTAGTTAGTCAGATGTTACAACCATATGAATTCTGGAAGTAAATGTTAGATGGTACTCGGAGAACTAATTTTAATGTCGATAGTCGAGTTACCAAGAGTGGTAAGAAACTATTTACTCGGTTTGAGACATCATGGTTGGGTAATTTTCAATGGAATAAATGGTATGTTTATTGATTTGAAAAACTTAATTTTGAATAAACAATTATTCAATTATTTAAACAATAACAAGTTTAAATTATTCATATTATGAATCTTGGATATAGATTATTGTTGTTTGTCCTTTGTTTTTATAACATTCTCAATATATGATTGGTTATTGCGTAATTCTTAACATAAAATTCATTCATGAAGAGAACTTCCATATCCATGAGTGGAAGCTGTGTACTATATATATGAATGGGAATCCGTCCTTGGACCCTTCATTTGTTGATGTTTAAATCCGTACAATTCATAAATTGTTTCATGTGGGTATCACGATATTGGTACGAGTAGTGGATCATAACATGGAATCTACTAATAAAAATGAACATATCTTCAATGCTTACATGTGACCCTATAAATATGAGGATTCAGTTTATGGATTCATATAATCTTCATCTTCATGAAGACAAATAAAGAAAATAATATCATTGTTTTCATGGTCATCATTAACGGACTGAGAATGGGATGGTGGAACAATATCATGAATGTAATTTTTCATGGAATCCTTACTAGGACTAATTTCTATAAAATATTTAAACAACTATTTTACCATGAGAATTTTCCAATGATGGTGATTTTGGAGTTTCTAAAATTGGAGAAAGGGATGTGTACCATTCTATAGTATTACACAAATTTTTATGTGATGTTTCATCTAGATCTAGAGAATGCCACTAATGATTACATAAATTCTCAAATATTTGAGCTAGGATTGAGGCCATATATTTAATCAATAAGGATTATAATGTGGCTTCCAAATTTTGGGGAGGTACTAAACAAAACAAAATACATGTATGAGGGACACAAATATGGAATGAATGGTTCTGGTATAGATTTGGGGGTGTTTTTATTATCGAGTGTGTGTTTTTTCTCTATGTAAAAAAGTAAAGGGCGGTCATTTTTCCTCAAGAATGGTTTTAGAGGATTAATCGTGGAAAGTATGTTGTCTTCTAATAGTGTGAAAGGTATGGTCATACTACTAATACCTTTGTAGAGGATCTTAATACTTTTCCTCATCTTTAATAGTCCAGTAACCTTTATTTTAATGTATATACCTAGAAAAATTGGTTGGATCAACTCTTATAAAAAGATAAAATGTTCTAATTGATTCTTACAAGGGTGTTGGGATTAATATTTATTCTAATATGGATGCACTTCTGGAAAATATCAGATTGATTTATGTAGAATAGTATGTACCAGATGAATATAAATCTGGTCCAGCTGCTCTTATAGGTACGATGTTTATTTAATCTTTTTGGGTTTAATATTTGTTTCATACCAATTATAATTATACATTTATAATTATAGTGTAATCTAATATTTTTGGATTATATTTGTAACATATTCCATTTTTATAATTGTATTCCTTTGAGAAAGTGGTATACTTAATCTTTTATTTTTTCAATGTTTCAGGTGATGAAATCCATCTTCATTGTGGTGTGGGACTATTTAGTTCCCCAAAATGATATGTTCAACATGATACATAGAATGTATTGGATGATCAGTGATGAATACTATATAGACAATTATCATCATCTGGCTTAGTTTTTATCTTCTAATGGGGGAAATAATTAGTTTTACAGATATTGGGACTTTATATTATGAAGGGTTGGGCCTAATGTCCATTACGCATTTGTAATATCATTCTAATTATTAGAGATTCTTCTCGATGTGTTTGACCATTTACTGGATGGATTACATCCTATAACTATGCATGTATACCCCAAGGACATAATAGAGACTTTTTTTATGTTTACCACTTTATAAAGTGATTATGTTTACAATTTACCTTCCCATGGTATGATTACCTCTTATATGACATCTTATCGAGTGGAACATGCTAAATTAGTGGAACTTAAAAAATTTCATCTAACTAGGATTGATGATATTTTTTTCCAACATAGAGGGTACTTCTAGTATTTAATGATTAAATATATGTAATGACACCACTATTTGAGTTTTTGATTATAGTATATACCTAATCCATTGTTTAGGATCAATTATGGGAATTGTTGGGTTTTTTATAATGGTATAAGGCCTTTCTAGATCTTTTGTGGTATTTTTTTATTTGATAAAATAAATTTTTCATTAGTTCAAATATAAATTTATTATTATGTTCATGGAAGAAATTTTGGTGTAGTATATGTCAGTGAACGACTATATGAAGCATTTGGATGTCATTTTTCAAATCTTGATTGAACAATTTTCTATATGGTAAACATTCAAAATACAAATTTTTCATCCAGTAAGTGATATTTCTAGATCAAGTAATATCTGAGAGTATAGTCTCATCAGATCCAATATATAGTATCACATAAATTATATATATATATTCAGAGGTTCTTGGAATTAGATGGTTATTATTAATGTTTCCCTCATGATTTCTCCAACCATGTATCATCGATGAATAATTTATCCCATATGGGTGCAAGATTTGATTGGATCAAAAAATTTACAAGATATCTTAAAGAGATGGAAATTAGTTTGACTTCTAAATAATTTTTTAATCTTCTGGAATATGTTTCATGTTATATTGAATTATGTGATGCTTCTATTATGGGTTTGGGATGTGTATTAAAATATGGGTAAGGTGTGTTGGCCTATTGTTCTCCCCATTTTATCTATCATGAGAAGAAATAATTTTCTCATAGTATTGAATTTGTATATGTTGTGAATTAACTCGTACTGTGGCATTGTTATATATATGAGGAGTGGATTATTTTTTTATTCAGATCACACGATCCTGAAATAAATTTTTACTCAGCTGGATATGGATATGTCAAAGTAATACTTGGTGGAGTACCATAATACTTCTAATTTTTATATTTCTTACATTATTTGGATTGGGAATGTTGATGTCGATGATTTTTGAAGAATACATAAAACACAATACATGATGGAATCAGTTGAGGAGTGGTCACTGATTATTATTTTTTGCTAAGATAAGCATTGGATTTGATGACGTAGGTGGATACATGTTCTTGCCTTCTATGAAAGATAAATCATCTATTTATTAGATTGTTTGTCATAAATAGGTGACATTATGGAGTTTCAATGCCTTATTAAAATCCTCTATGATATTGATACCTTGTGGGAGTGGTCCTTATCTCTTAGTGGAACATTTTGATTCTATAACAGTTTGGTTGATCCATTTTATCTAATGTAGAAGTTGATATAGAGTGGAAATATTCCATGCTGGTCTATCCACCATGGAGACACAATGGATTATTTTGTAATGAGGTGTTGGTATTTTTTAACATGTATGTGTTGGTCAATTGTGGATTCTATCTCACATTGTATGAATTTTGTTTAAAAAAATAGTCGAAACACTGGATACCTACTTGTTTTTTGAAACCATTACACATTCTTGTATGGAAATCAGATGATATTCCAATGGAATTCAACATTGGTTTTCCATGAACTCCAAGCAAGAATGATTTTATTTTTCTGGTCATTTATCATCATATGAGATTGAATCATTTCATACATATCAAGGATAAGATAAAGTTTGTCCAACATGGAACTATGTATATATTGGGGATTTCCAAACATTATAGGGTTCCCTCTATGATTATTTCTAACAGGGACTAAAAAATCAAATCAATGATCATGAAAGGATTATAGGTGGATTTTTATTCCCAAATTAAATTGAACATCAAATATCATCTGAATATGGATAGACATTCATAGGATCATATAGATATATATATAAAATGTATGATTTATTTTGGAGGATCTTGGGAGATGAATATACTTCTTGTAAATATTTCCTATAATAATATTTATCAGGATTCAATTAATATGGATATTTTTAAAGTGTTCTATTACTATACCTGTAGATCTATCTTATTCTGGGAAGCATTATGATCGAGGTCCTCATTTGGGCCAAATCTCAATCAATAGAATATCTAATTCGAGCCGGTGATTAGTAAGTTGTTGGTCATAGCACAGTGCAATCAAAAAGCTTAAAGGGATAGTAATCATAATATGGTAGAGTCTGAATTTAGTGATTTGTTTTTCATAGAGTTCCACCTCACTTGGTAGTTTAATATTTGAGTAAGAATGACTAGTTAAAAATTAGTTTTTCCCCTTCGACGTAGTCAAATAACATGGAATTGTGGAATATTTGTTAAACATAACAGCAATCTTGAATTTCATTTATCTTTTTCATGTTTCTAGGATGAGGTCCAATGTAACGCCACATGATTTTTTGACTTACTTTTATTGAAATAGTTTATCTTTTTTGATATTTTTAATTTCATGTAAAACTAAAAAATAGTTTATTTTATATTAATGTAATTTTTTGGGATTTCATTATATGAAATAGAAATTTAATCATTCATTAGAAAAAATATAAAACTTAGTTCACTCTACATGGAACAACGAGATTTTCTTGAAACATGTTGTATATTGCATGCAACACTATCTCGGTTCATGCAATACATAACATCAACTTGGCATAGACTACACACAACACTACATTTATACAAAATTTCATTTAATTATTTTAATTATTTAAATGACATATGTAAAATATATCCATTAAACATTGAAATATTAATAGAGATAAATTCTGATCATATATTATTTATATTGGTTTTATATAATTAAATAAAAATTATAATGAAAGATATAATTTTCTGTAAAGTCTTAAATGATTAAAAATATTATTTTGTCAAATAAAAAACTTTTCATGTCCTTCTATGAAAAATAATAAAATAAATTTAACAAATATTTCACAATTTAATATGAAAAAATAATCATTATTTTTGAATTTAGAATTTTTAAATTATCATTGTGATAATTTTTTGTTATTTTTCTAAGAGACATCATTTTTGCAAATGAATATTTTAAATACCAGATTCTATTTAAAAACAATATTTTCATAAAATTTATGTATGATATTGCATTATATTTTAATTATGACTAAATTTTTAATTATATTGTAGTTTTATCTATTAATACAATTTAGGTGATTCGAATCAATTTCAAGAATAATATTGGTTATAAAAATGTAGCAATAGTATGGATTTTTTTACATTAAGAACATTCATTTTTGTCTCATAACCTTGGTTAATATTTAATTAAATTAATCCACTTATGGGATTAGAATTTTGAAAAATGGACTCAATATTTGTAATCAAAATAATTTATAATTTATAATAAGGTCAAATTATATTTTTTACCAAAAAAATTTGAAAGTGATTAAAATTAATTATAATGAATAAGAGAAAAATTAGGTTGATAATGTATTAATCCCAAAATTTTATACCCAAAACGACCTAGAAACTTTTCCAAAACCCATTTTCGGGACATTCATATTCCTTGAATCCTTCATTATTGTGTTTTTTCTATTTTAATGAAATTTGTAATGTAAAATGATGTATACACCTAACTTGTTTTCAAAAGGCCCAATTTTATCATTTCCCTTCCCTACAAAAGGGCACGACCTCTCCCTCTTCCGCACACCACCCAACCAGCTCGGATTATAAAAAATATTCCAGATACACATTATAAAATCCCTCATATCCCCTTATAATCATTCCATAGGTAATAAAGCTATAAAAGTAATCCTCATGGAACAAACTAAAAGGAGTTACCTTCTTAAGGGGTAACATCTAATCTAAAAATAGTTTCATTTATTTACATTCTATTCCTATAAAATATTATTATTCCATGGTTTCATAACAAAAGATATATCTTAAATGTACAAGTATATTTTTATTATATGGTTTTTTCAAAACTCAAAAACACCTTCTTCTAATGGGAAATGAACATTGTTTTTACATCTACTATGAACTACCGCCTCATAAAAAAATGATTTTTCATTTTTTTACTTTACCCTTAAATTAAGGGAAATAATGATGGAAACATTGTTTATATATGTTATATATTATATTTTTATATATATAATTTTATTTTATTCTTTTACCACACATGTCTTTATACTGTGCATTTTGTGTTAATAGAATACTTTCGTTTGAGGAAGTGTGGACTACTGCACCCTCAAAATGATATGATTTGTTCATATTCTATATTGAATGTATTATGGATGGTATTATTGAAAATATATGAAATATATATGATATAATAATTAAAATATAAAATTATATATATATATACAAATATATACATTTATGTTGTTCGTTCATTCTTTCAACACAATGTTTAAATGGAAATAGCATTCATGTGTACGTACAACTTTCCATCACCATGAATATTGTATTCTATTTCAATATTATATATTATATGGATTATTATAATAAAAATATAATGAATATAAATTATATTTAAATAGTGTTTTTCATTATTTAAATTATTATATAATTATAAAGACCAATGAAACAACAAATTACGATACATGCAAAAAACAAAGCGGATATTACCCGAATTGAATCCTTAGCATATAATTGATTACTATCCGTTATAATAAATATATAATCAAACCCTATATGGTATTATAAGTTAAAATATTCATATTTTATAGTTTTAAAATATATATATATATTTATCATATAGGAGTTCTGATCGAGTACGGCGAGAGTGAAGACACAAGTTAGGGGGATTTCAGATCGTATTCTATTTTTGTGAGATACAAGATTTATTCACCACCGATACATTTCATGTTGTGTGTGTGCAAGATGATTCATATAATTAAATTTATTTCTATTTATAGATCCATTTTTTATCTTTATTTCAAGGGATGTATGTTTCATAAGTTACAATATTGGTAAAGTAATTTTGTCACATTTTTTCTTCTTTGACACACATGCCCAGTTTGGCAGCAATATTTTTCGTATAAGTGTATATACAATCATGAAAATTTTATAAAATGAATCTAATTATTTTCATGATATTTTAAACAACATTTAATTTAATTTTCATATATGGTATGTTTGGTCCATAGTTACCATGTGGTAAAAATTTATTGAAACAATCTCACCACTTATTAATATTTTTTATGATTATACTCTCTTTAATTAAATATTAGGATATATATATATAATGAAAATTCATTAATTTTATTCTAATTTTAATATTAAAGATATATTCATTTATTTTTACCTTTATTCAACTCTTTGGAATGCAATATAGATAATAATTTGTTTTTAAGATAGCGTAACCTTATCCTCTCTTTGGTCGGAAATCAATGTTCCTTCAAAACCATGTTTTATAAAAATGGAGTCCAAGAATATTATACTATTATCCAATAATATATGAAATAAATTTGAACCCTTTTTGATTTTTAATAGTGCTTTCAAAAGAATACTCCTATTCGTTTTTGAACAATTTGTCTTTTTACAATTTTCACCATGTAAAAAGAATTTTCGTTTTACCTCACATGACATGTATGGATTTACCCAATGTCATTTATATAAATATTCATTTTCATGTTTGAAAGGATAGTTTAAATTAATTTTTTTACGTATTATTAATAAAAAAATCAAAAAAAATTCAATCTTCTTTAAGAATATTTCATGGATAATTGTTTTCAAAATGATTTCAATATTTATATATAGGTTTTAAAAGTAATATTAAATGATCTGGGTTTTAAAAAATTTTCAAATTTTTATTAAATTTTTTCAATGTGTTTTAACGTAATATTTTTTTTCAGAGTAATTTGAGGATTATATTATATGTTTTCAAAGGAAAATGTTTTTCAAATGTCTTAAATCATATTTAATATGTTTTTATGGAAAAATATTGTCAATATTTTTTTATATGTTTTTAAGGAAATATTTTTTCTAAATGGTTTCAAGTCTTATTTACATGTTTTCAAGGAATATTATATTAAAATTATTTTAGAATGGTTTTAGGTATTATAAATAGTTTTTCCCATAATAAATTAAAATATCCCCTTGAAACATTTTTAAATATATTTCAAAATTATTTTTCATCTAAGATGTCATTGGTTGGTGTTAATCAGGCCTCTATAGGAAATTATATAATTGTTCTATTCATATTCTTTTGTTAAATCAGTTATGTTTGAGGTAATGCTCTTTTTAAAATTCATTTATCACCTACATGCTATACATTTATGAAACAATTTATGATTTTTTAGGTTATCAGTTTATGAAACTCATTTCACATTCACAAGTTATATTTCTATAAAATCCATTTCTATTTGATGGGTTATTCATTTGATGAAATGAATATGAAAACTGATTATTCGTCCATGTGTTATAAAATAATTACATTTTTAGCATACCAGTTTCATTTCTGGGGTTATGATATGATTGTTTATGATTTTGTGGCACATGTATGTATGATTTCTTTATGAGATAAGATTATCCTATATCCCCCTCAAATAAATTTGGTAAAAATTTGTTTCTCATGAGATAGACATCGATGGAATACGAAATTAACTCTATTCAATATTATATGATGTATTGAGAAATTAACTAATTTTAGTAATACTTGGTTGGATCGAGGACTCAACATAGTTCTATAATACATTGTTGGAACATGATGTGAAATCAGTTTTTTAAAAGTCCTTTTCCACTAATATTTCATTTGTACTGATACCTTGACTACTACTGAAATAATTATATATCTTATGTGCCTTCCACACTTCCATATTTTATTACTATTTGATGCTTTAAGGCTTCTATTCATTCATTTAATATGATTCATGACTATAGAATAACAAGATATTATTTAATGATTCATGTTTATTATATTTGATATGTAGAGTATGATCTTCTATTTTCATAATCATGTTCTCATTCCCATATGCTCCATATTATGTTTACGTATCTCCCATGTTTACCCTTACCAAGATTCTAATCCCACCTATTTTTATGTTTTTATCTCCTAGGTAATGAGGATATGTATTATTTTTGATGTGTAAAAAAAGGTTCCTATTCAATTAGAACATAGTGGGAGATGGTGTAGCTCATTTATGTTTCATTTTTTATGTTTCCATGTTTCTAAAGGTTCTAGACTAGTATGGTTTTTAGGTGTCTATTTGAATATTTTTTTAATTTTTCTGAAAATGTTATGAAATGTTAATGTATGAAAATCGATGGTGTATATTGTTGTAATTAGATAAAAGCATTAGTTTCCCATTGGGAGAATAGATGATAAATCCATAGTGATAATCCTAACAAGATGTTTAGCGATAAGTTTGAGGATAAAGAGAAGTATATCAAAATGACATGGAATTTTTGTAATGGATAGGGTGAGAGCTTTCCGAGGAATATATGCATGTATAGATTTTGTAATTGTATGTGGGTCTAGAATAGATGTACCTATGGGTAACAACAACAACATGATGAGTAGGGCCTGACATAGGGTAATCTGGTACCTGAATATGGGCATTCTTGCACACATAGATTGAATCTCCATAGGGTTATTCTTTGGGACATCACAAACTCACCATGAACAATCATGATGCATTTACATATATGTCGTATATGAATAACTTAGGAAGAACCTATGTTGTCATAAATTAAAGATGGTTTCATGATTTATATATCCTATAATTAATTCATTTCATGACTATATGGTTTTCTTCTATGATAAGTAATGATCCCACTATTCTTCTGTTTTAAGTCAATTGTTAATACTAGAAGGAATCAAAATAAATTGGAATGTGATAGATGCTTTTCTAATGAAAAGTAAAGGGGAATGATCACAAGAGTGAAATACATTGTGATCATGAATAATCAGGTTTCACAGAAAATGATTAAATACATTTACCTTAAATAATACTCAGACTCACCAAGGATGATAATTAAGGAGTTTTCTAATAGTTTGGGTAATGTAGGTCGTGGATTAAAGACTAATTTGATTCTATTCTATAAAAAATGTGGAAATAATCACCTAATTGAATGACTTGGGTATAAAATAATATTTTTTTATTTGTAAAATAAGGACAAAAATAATGTGGTTGTAATGAAAAATAATGATTTTGGTTAAAGAAATCGATTTGAATATTGTCATCCCTAATAAATCAATGATTGTTAGGTGTTTTATGTCTGCAATAAATAGTAATTATGCAACTCAAGTTCCCAAGAGGAAATATACTAAAGAGAATCAGCAAGGTGGTGTGAGTAATGGTCACTATGATGATTATAGAGAGAATATAGATGAAATGTGGAAGGAAGGAGGTATTGTGTAACATAATTGGGTTTCATTTATAATAAAATACGGATAATGTAGAATAATAATATTTTATGTACTTGGATAAAAAAATAATTTATAAGAAAGGTGAAATATATAAGTATTGTTCAGTTTATGATTTTCAGAATGTTTTTAAAATAATATGTTTAATGTATCTGATGGAATTAAATAATGATTTAATGGAATGTTCATTTCCATAGAAAACACCTGATTAATTGAAAATAAATAACTTAATATGTTTATTATGTTAAGTTATTTTTTTGGATAGTGATATGTGGGAAATGACTTTGTATATTGGACAGTATTGAATACCTTGAAACAAATTAAGGACTTATTGAATAGTAGTTCATGCTATTGTAGATTAGGTTTGGAACCACATGGATTTATCGAATAAATCCAGAAATCATTGTAATAAGAAAGAATTAATGTTTTACAAATGAATATATAGTAATTCAAGTTGTTAACATCTTATAATTCAATTCACCATTAGTGTATTCATGTGTTTGGAATGTGACAACCAAGTGATACTTTGTGATATATGAGGGATCAATGTTAAGAAAATTTGCAGACATTCTTTCTATTTATTTGGATATTTATATTTAAGAAGTCTTATGAGTTTAACCATTCAAAAAAAGTATTTTTTAAACATTGGAGGAAGTCTTTATGTATTATGATTTTATTGAAAATCATAGTTAAAAGGCTATTTATTTTACCTCATTATGGAAACCATAATTGTATGGTTTTAGAAAATAATATCACATATTTTTTGTGACAACCAATCCAATCTAGAAGGGCCATTTTTCTTGATCCCATGACCTAAGGATGATAAGGGTTTCACACCTACCACATGCTTATGTGATTTCCTCGTAAATGTATAATTATTATTGATGAGTAATTGATTATGATGAAAAAACAATGTCACTTTTTATGTTTATAAAATAATTAATTTACAATTTTATTAAATAATATATATAGATAAAGAGATATACTTTTCATTCGGTTATGGGCCTTAGGATATGAAAAATGATATTTTATCACATCAGGAATAAATTTTATTATTTGTACATCCATTGCGTGATGTAATTGATTTAATAAAAATTTAAAAAAGCATAAAAAAATATTGAAATTTTGTCTATACAAATATGGAATGTATATATATTTCCTTATATTCAAGGATAGTAAAATAATTACTCAATGTTTGGATAATGATTAAAATAAAATACATTATCCTAATAAATTCCATTATTTTAACTGATGACCTATTATATAATCACATATTTTTTATAATGAGGCCCTCAACATCGCTTTTATCACTCAGTTGATTGTGATTGATGAACTCAATCACTCTATATAAATAATTATTTTTTCCTCCATGTCCAATATTCACTCCCATCCTATGTTTTCTAATATGGAAACATAGTTATATGTTACATTGTGTTACCATTTTGGTTCTAAATTTCCCATTTCATGGGAATTTTTATTATCCATTTTTACGATGTGTGTTTCTAAGAATGAAACATCCAAGTATTAATCATTTGATATCCCTAATGAATTTATTGGGATAAATTCGTTTTAAATGGGGTATAATGTAAGACACTAAGATTTTGTGAACATTTTTTTATCCAGATAGTTTATCCTTTTTGATATTTTTAATTTCATAAAACCATGAAAATTGTATCTTTAATATTAACGAACTGTGTTTGGATGGTGTTATACACAACCCCAAGTGAATATGGAATTAAAAACATAATAAATTTTAAATTTATCTCTACATAACATCAAGGTTATCTTTCATCTTGTTGAATGTTGCAAGAAACACTATCTTTCTATACGCAACACACATCACTAACATGGCATAAGATACAAGAAACACTAAGTTTCTATGAAATGTATTTTTACTATTTTTATTATATAAATGATATAATTATAATTTATCCATTAAATTTAGAAATTTTACAAGTGATGGATACTTTTTATATATTGTTTATAAAGGTTTTATATAAATAAAACACATTTTTATTGAATAATTTTATTTTTGGTAAAGTCCTTATATGTTTAAAATACTATATTCTCAAATAAACAACATTTCATGTCGTTCTGTGAAAAAAAAATTAATTTTAGAATCATTGATAAATTTAATTCGAATAATATATATTAAGTTATGAATTTAATGTTTTTAGGTTATCATAGGTATAATTTTTGGTATTTTTCTGACAAACTACATTTTTCGATGAATAGTGAAAACATATGATTTTAATTCAAACTGGTTTTTGTCTAATTTGTGGATATGGTTATATTTTATTTAATTTTTTTAAAGTTTAATTATATCATAGTTATATCCATTAATGAAATTTTGGTAATTGGATTAAATTTATCATTGATTTTTGGTATAAAAACATAGCAAATATTTGGTTGTTTTTACTTTAAAAACCCACAATGTCGTCTCATCTTTGAGATTACTTTTAAATTAATTTATTCTTATTCTGGTTAATATAATTTATAAAATTGGATTCCATATATATAATAATTCTAATTTAAAATTTCTATAATGGGAGTCTTTTTTAAAAATATATATAATAGAAAGTGATTCAAATTAATTACAATTGTTAATAACAAAATTAGGTTAATAAGGTACTAAAACATAAATGTAATATTTGAACGACATTGAAACTCTTCAAAAACCCCCTATATGGATATTATTCTCCCAATAACCTTATATAATCTTTTTTATTTGTGGTTTTATCACTTTTTATACATAATGATGTGGTTGTACAAATCTTTTTTTATTGCATGTTTGTCCTTTCCCTTCCCTATAATAGGACACCAACTATACCTCTTCTACACACCACTAAAACCACTTAGGATCAGAAAATATCTTCCCAATACAATTAATATAATGAATTCCTTCCTCATATATTCATCCTTTTTTGATTAATGTAATCCATGGAAGCCTTTTTTCCCCAACGAAAAGGAGTTACACTACTTAGAGGTAACGTCTTCTCTAAAGCTCCTCTCATTTATTTTCTTCCTCCACCCCCACCAATATAATTATTACATTCATTTATAAAAACATAATCCTATGAAATAGAATATTAGGTTCAAATTATATGTATTTTAACTACACTCACAGATACCTCTATCTAATGGGTAATGATAATATTGTTTACGTGTATGATGAATTACCCCCTCACGAAAAAATGGTGATTCATTTTTTCCTTACCAAATATAATGGTTGAAATTATATTGGGAACTCAATTTATATATGTTATATATTATATTTATAATGTATTTATTTTTTTAACTCTTTTAAAACTCATCCGTTTATATACTTATTTTTGTGTCAATGCGATAATTTCATTCCAAGAACTATGGACTACCCCCTCAAAGTGATATGATTCCTTCATACACTAAAAAAATGAACTATATATGTGTTTAGTGAAAATATATGATATATAAATTTGATAATAAATATTATATAATAAAGATATATATACATATATATATATTTCAATCTTTCATACAACCGGACAATTAAATGGAAATATCATTCATGCGTACGTACATCTTACCGTCATCAGGAATGTTGTATTTTATTTAATAAATATATATTATATAGATTATTTTAATACAAATATACTCAATAATAATTATATTTAAATTATGGAACACAATTTTCAAATAATTATATATATATAATAACCAAAGATATATCAAATTAAGACCCATGAAAAAAATAAATAGAATATTACTTAAAGTGAAACATTAATGTAGAATTGTGATCAATAGGGTCATATAAAGAAAAATAAAACTCTATGTGGTATTAGTAGTAATTATATTGTTAAATGATATATTTATGATAAATCTATATTTATTATACATGAGGTTTGATTGGTTATGATGAGTGTTAAGACACAAAGGAAGGGGATGTCATCTTAGTTTTTTTCCCTGACATACATGCTTTATACTCCACCCATTCCATATGTGTGGCATTTTATAATACCCATGGATTAATTTTATTATTATTATAAATAAATTTATGGGTATTTTGATGTACATTTTAGTATATTTATTTCATGGGGTATATGTTTCAAATGTAATCAAATCGGTAAAGTAATTCTATCCCAATTTTCCTTCATTGAGACATATGCCATGTTATACACCTATATTTTTTCATGAGATGTATATATTCATTTGAAATGTTATATAATTATTTTACATTTTTCATTATATTTTAATCTTCATTTAATCTCATTTTATTACATAGGGATTATGGTTCAAAGTTTCCACGTGGTAAAATTTTATTCAAACAATCTCATCACTTATCAAGATTGTTTTTGTTTATACTTATTTTGATGAAAAATTATCATCCATATCTAAAGAACATTCATGAATTTTATTATCCATTGGATATTAATGATATTTTTATGTATTTTTACCACTATTCCCATCATTTTTAAAAACATAATTCATATTTTTTTAGAAAGAATAACTTTACCCTCATTTCGGTCAGAAATTTATGTCCCTTCAAAACAATGTAATCTAGAAAAGGTTTAAAAGATTATTCTAATATTCTCCAATAATAATTAAAAGAAAATTATAAAATTTAAGTCTTTTACCAATGTTTTCAATGGAATCATCACATTTTTTTCCTATCACATAAATTTTATTCCCTCTTTACTATGAAAAACGAATGCTCTTTTTTCCTCATTTGACATGTATTGATTTACCTGCCATCGTTTCTATAAATACAGATTTTATATGGTTAAAATTTAATTTAAATGAAAGTTTTTATAAAATTAATTTTAAATTTATGTTTTTCCAATAATTTTCAAGATTATTTTATATATTTTTAAGGAAAATGATTTTCAAAATGTATCAAATCATTCTTTATAATTTTTCAATCTTATTTTCAGAAATTAGATTTAAAATTGTTTTCAAGATTTCAATACAGGTTTTAATCAATTTTTCAATGAAATTTCATGTTAATATTTTTTGAATCAAATTTTATATGTTTTCAAAGAATTAAATTTCTAATATATTTTAAATATCATTTTACAGGTTTTCAAGGGAAAATTTTTTCAAAATGTTTTCAACGTGCTTTTATAAGTTCTCAATAAAAATAGCATTCAAAATGATTTCAGGTTTTATTTATATTGTTTCGAGGTTGTTTCGAGGAATCTTATTTTGAAATGATCTCATGTATTAAAATATATTTTTCAAATATGAAATGATATTCTCATCAAGAAATGTTATTAAAAGATATTTTAAAGGTATTTTCCATCTATGTTAACATTTATCAACGTTACTCATTATATTTTAGGTGATGATCTAAATGTTCCATTAATATTCATTCCTAAAATGGGTAATGCGTTATTTCATGGTATATATAAAATCTTTTTCTATTTCACAAGTTATATTTTTAAGAAACCCATTTCTCTTTCAAGGATTATATGTTTATGAAACCCTTTTATCTTTTACAGGTTATATGTTTATGAAATTTATTTCCCTTTTATGGGTTACTTATTTGATGAAATTATTTTGAAACATGTATATTATAGTAATAGTTATGATATGATTACATGTTTAGGATACCGATATCATTTGCGGGATTAATATATGCTTGTTTCTGATTTTGTTTCAAATGTATGTCTGATTTTATTGTGGGGTGGGTGGGAAATAAATACTCTTAAAATGAATTGGATAAATATTTATATGTCATGCGATATACATGGATGGAATGTGAAATGAACATAGTTTTTTATTATAGGGAGACTATATGAAATGCACTCAGTTTAGTAATACTATGTTGGAGTGAGGATTGAACTCATTTATGTAATATAGGTTTAGAATGTGGTGTGAAACCTATTTAATAAATGTCCTCTTCCACATAGAAGGCCTTCGCTGTGATTCCATGACTAATATGGAAATCATTATATATACTTATGTGTCTACCAAAATTCCCTATTTTATTCCTATGTTATGATTTCATGGATTATGATTTTTTATTTCCATATGATTTAGGTCTGATGAACTAAAAATATTTATTCCATGATTCATGTTTATGATATTTGATATGCAGTGTTTGATCTCCCATTTTAAGGATCATGTTATCATACCCATATTCTCAGGGTTATTTTTAGGTACCTCTCATGTTTACTCTTATGGGGTATCTATGATCACCCATTTTTATGTATCCATCCCCCAAGATATGAAGATATGTATTTTCCATGATTTGTCTAAGAAGGGATATATTCAAGAAAAACCTAGTGGGAGATGATGTAGCTCATTTACGTATCAGTTTCTATATTCACATGTTTCCAAATATAGTAGACTAGTATGATCATTAGGAGTATTTTAGTATAATGTTTTATGTATTCTGCAAATGTTATGTAATATTAATGTATGTTAAGATTGGGTAACTATATTCTATCACAAAAATTCATCCCATGTGATTGAATTTGAGTATGTTGATCTTAAGCATAATACATCAATTTATAGAAAACCAGTTTAGATTATGAATCACCAATATAATGTATTCCATTGAAAAAAATTCCATTGGTTTAGGTATTTTTGAAGTGCATATGGGATAGCCAAAAAACATGGCAGATGTGATATTTTATATGGATATATTGAGATTATATTTTTCTGGGTGAGTTATCTTTATCAACTTTATGAAAAAAATTATTTTATGGTTTGGGTATTTGTATCACCCCCTAAGTCTTATGTATTCATTAATTTATTAATTATTTTTCATTAAATCCCTTATTGAGTATCAATGAATCAAGGATTAAAAAATTATATTTTGGAGTATAAATATCTTTCAAATTGTTCATATATTATCTTTATAACAATATAAAAACTATATTGTATGGCTCTATGTGTTAATAGTTGTGGTTTTGGGGTTCGGCCATGAATAAATAAGAATTTTGGGTGATTAGGGAATGTAGTGAGGGATCTTTGATTTTTTTTTCAAATTGGTGGATTGTTTGACCAAACCATGCTACTTGTTTGTAGAGAACATGTAGTATGTATTTATAAAATGAAAGTATCCACACATTGTGGGTGATATTATTTCTAATCATGTGTCTTAAGCATATACGACACTCCAATCTATTAAATATTATGTTTTTTATTAATTTACCATTTACATTTTTATTCCTGACCACCACTAATCTCATTTTTTCAACTCCAAATCTTTCACCCATGATATAGAGGCTAGTACATTTGGAATCCATGTGGATTTATTTTTTATTCATTGATCAAATCATTGTATGTTTTTTTATCAGGTTTATCCACTTCATTTTCTTAGATCCTCATTAGATATCTTATCATCCAATCATGTGGAACCTGAAGGTATTGTTTAAAAATTAACTATGAGGTCTGACAGAGTGGATGTGTTTATTATGGATCTACGATTCTGAGAAATATATCTACTCTTTCTCAATCACCAATATTGATGGTGAATAGTTATACATCAATTCATGATGTAGGTGGTTCTATATAGATTTTTAATTATATAAATTTACAGTTGTTCATATAAAAAATATTGTTTTATTCATTTAATTCATGATATTTATTGTTTCAATAGATTTCATTTAATATAAAATTATTTTAAATGGGTAATTATATAAAATGTTTTTTGAAAACAATGTGTTTTAATAAATACATGAATGGTGATTTTTATTTGGATATGGAATAAATTAATAGAAGAAAATTGTATTGGTATTTAAAATTTACTATAAATTCTGAGGGTTGTTTTAATTTTTATTTTGAAAAACAAGGAAATTGGGTTCCATGTGTATATTTGGATAGTGCATATGTGACCCTAATGTGTGCGGCACAACTAGAGGTTACATTTAAGTTATAGTTGGACTTTATTATGATTATAAATAGGTTGGTACTTATGTATTATGTTTTTTGGATTACATTATCTATGGTGTTTATTTCCATAGGCTAGGTTCCAATTGAAAGTTATTTTTCAATAATGATTAGGTTATCGCATGATAGATTTCTTGAGGGATTTAGTGTCACATGTTTATCACCAATGTTTGTTTAATATAGTTTTGTATGGAGGATTAAATCTTGGATATGTGTTTAGATTTCATTTTTATAGTCTGTGGATACTATTTCTTTTTTTATCACATACACAATTCAAATTTTTGTCATTTTAAATAGGAAATGATTTTACAAACACCGATATAAATTTTTAAAAAAGGGTTTTTGATTTATTAAAATTCAATATAAAACTATTTTTAAAAGATAGATTTCTTACCTTTTTGATAATAGATCATATAAGGACTCTATGGTGATATCCAAGTCAAATTGTTTTTCACTCACTACTTTTTCTTTTGGGACGTTCTAGATGATGTTATCTAGTATCTTGGAATAGGGAATGGAATGTTGTTGCATAATAGATTTTTTAATTGTCATAACCCTATGTTTAGGAAGGCATCATCATGATGGTAAGAAAAATGGAGACATGATGAGTTTTCCTCGCTATTATTTTTGGTTTTTTCAATTTGGATTGGGTTACTGAATTTTGTTGTATTAATATTTTTCTGAATTATAATATTTTTTAATATCATGCTTCTCCATATTCATGACTAGTTTATATTATCATATTGCACCACAATATTGTAATGGGATTGGCATCTTGGCTACCCTATTTGACATGTGTTAGTATGTTTGAGAGAAGGTCTTTACCCTGTGAATAGTGGGATATGGAACCTGAAACTGAAATGAAAGTTGATTATGGTGGAGTGGGACTCAATGGAGGCATGTGAGTCATAGAAGGTAGGGTGGGAGCCCATTTCATGCATTTATCCACTTGTAAATGAAAATATTGACCCTCATATTTGTAAGGGAATTTATGCAAGATTAGATGAAGACTATGGTGGAAATAGGGGGTGATAATTAGAATGTGGAGGGTGAGGATTTATTACAGATATAGGGTGGGGAAGGTAAATTAAAAGAAATGTGGTTAAGGGGTGATTTCTAGGGTTTATCCCTCCCTGGTGGCGATGAATCCTTTACGTCGCTCCATTTAGGTTATCTTTTCTTTACCTCAGTCGTTCTGGCCTGTGTTTTCCCCTAATTCTTTCTTCTCTATCTCTCATTCCTCTTTGGGTTTCCCATCTTCATTTCACCTCCCTACTCTATGAGGTGCTTTGATTTCTTCCCAAACACCTCTATCGTGCTCTTATATTGTGTTCCTTCTCTCCTCTTTGGGTCAGATTTGGAGAAAGTGATACTCCGGGGTTTTGGGCAAGCGATTTGGCAGACGTTGGATTCCTAGGCTCTACCGGAGTCGGCTCTACCAACATGGCTTCAATCCCAGTTTCTTCCTTTTGTTGTTGGAATTTCTTCATAGGGTTCATTCTGAGGGCTTATTCCTTGGTAGTCTCATTGTGATCTGACCTAGCATTCCAATACTCTTCTCCAGGTCGTATTTCGAATGATGGATACACATGGGTTTTGGTCTATGAGGTTCGACGGTCCCGGAGTCCCCCAGTTTGGGCTTTTGTTTTCCTTTGTTCAGGTTTCATTCCAAATTGTTTGTTGATTCAATTCATTTAGGGCTACTACACCAATTTCGTTTATCTTTTTATGTTCTTCCTCGATGGTGGTTCATGATCTGTGATACTGGTTTCATTCTCGAGTGTTGATCATTGGTGTTATGAAGATAAAATAGTGGCGACGGTGAAAACATTTGTTTATGTCTCTCAACAGATTTCTCTATTCAACTAAGGTATTTATTGATGACTTGAGGGGATAAATTTAGTGTAGTTTGTGATGTCGTGAAGTCGGTGACATGATGGTTCCATGTTACTTTGGTTTGGAGGATTATGGGGTGCTAGTTTTTGTTTTTTATTCCTTTATTGATTTTTAGTGTTTTTTGTTCTCGTGGTACTGATATAGGCTGGTAGTTCCTATGGATGATGGCAGTAGAGTTAATGATTACCGTACTTGGAGAGTATTTGATAGTGAAGGGACAATTCATTAGGTGATTCCATGATGGTGGTGACTTTGTGTATGTGACATGAAAGGCATGTATGGGGTCCATGTAGTGGATCTTGTGGCCTTCGAGGAGACGGTTTTGTTGGATTTGTGGATCACTTTATTTTTAATTACTTGATCTTGTTTAGTTTAAATTTTTAATTTTGAATTCTAAAATTATAATTCTGTAATCCTGATGTTCTATTCAAACTACCATAAAGTGTCTTCCAAAAAAATTAAATAAAAGAGATCTGAGGTCTAGTTTTATTACCTAAATGACAAACTAAATTCTAAAAAAATTTAATTTAAGGTGTATGATTCACATTCATTGATCTTAAAACGAAACATCTATTATGGTGTAAATATATATTTCATTAAATATATATTTTTTGGAATAAAATGACAAAATTTTTCAACAAAATTTAAATGATAATAATTTTTATAAAGGGAAAAAAACCTAGTTTTCTTCCAACATAGTTACTCATTTTAAATATTCAGTTATACATCTTCTTGAGTTATTTAAATTTGATAAATATAATACAATCTTCTTGAAATGGATGTTGTTAAATTTTCAACCAATGTCTATTGAAATTAATGGGATTTCTATTTCCATGTGGAATTTAAATAATTCTATAAGGGATGACCATAAAAAAATTCAATGTTCTAGACCATAAATATTATAGTTTTCATGGGAATCACTTTAGGAGGGAATTAAATAAATAAACATTATCCCCAGATATGAATTTTTTTGCATGATGTATAGGCCAGACCATTACATTATTTTCTCCTTATATATCTTGAAATTTCAATTACCATCCCTTATGATAATGTCTAGATAATAAATTTTGAAAAATATTTGTTGAATATAATTTTTATCATCCATTTTTAGTTTTGGATATCGTAGTTGGATCAGTATTCAAATAAAATGATACAACAATGGGGTTGTCCATATTCAATGTTTAAATGAATTATGTTTATTGGTGTTATATAAGATGTAAAGTATTCCCAATATGTGAAACTATGACATCTACTGAAATCCTTCCTATTTCTGTAGATATTCTTTCAGAAATTTTTTTTGATCTCCAAATTAGGTTATTAAACTTAGGCACTAGTTTTTGGTTTGTCGGGAGATCTATTATTGTATCAAAACATATTTTTTCATCCCTTTTATTAATTTATAAAATAATTTAATTCCCTATAATATAATGAGTTGGATGAGGAATATAAATATGAAAATAAATATTTTAAAAAATCCATGGACACTTTTTTTTGTCAAGGGTGGTAGTTTCGACATTGATCCATTTTAGAATGTAGTTTATACAAACCACGATATCAATCATTCAGTTCGAATTAAGAAATGATTCCAAGTTATAAATCCATTATAAATTTATTAATTATATATCCATGATACACTTATTAAGACATTAATTAGATTTCCTAGTGTAGTATTTTCAATAACAACAATCATAGCTTTAGAAAAAACCATATGCATCCCAAAGGAGTGTAAGAAAAAATAATCTAGTTTTTCTAATTTTAGTAATGAAACATTAAGGAGAACAATTTCATACAATCATTGATGTATGAATGAACACACAAATAGTTTATATTTCAACCAATTTAATGTAACTTATCGTTAAACAATTATCAAATAACATAAATAATAAAGGATCATCCTAGTAATAGAATGAACCATCGATAAAGAACCTATTCCTCTATTGAGATGATATCGATGGGTATAGGGATACTATTTCAAGATAATTTTTGTTATCCGAAATCATTTTTTGTGATTTAAATTTAATATTTAAAAATGAATCATTGAGTAAACAATCTTAAATGTTTTGTTATTCATCTTTATTGACATTATGAAGCATTTTTATGGAATTATGACCAGTAATGACATTTATTGTTCATTTTATTCATTCATGATGATATCAAATTATATTACCATTTTGATTTATAATATCAGTGTCTATTTAGAATCAACAATTATCAGGATTTTTATTGATGTCTGACCAATGAAAGCTATGACACTAGAGAGTATATGATATTAAAATAAATTCTAAAAAAACAATTTTATCTTCTATCACCATGGCTTTATAATTGACATGAGATCCATTTACAGTGGGTCTAGAAAAATGATTGATGATGAAGATAATTACATCCATCATTATAATATAACAGCTCCTAGAAAAGTCACATGCACTAAAAATCATTTTATATTAATTTTCCCAATCAATGAATATAATGACTTGAGAGGCCATTGGGATGTTTTTTAGTGTATTAAATTCCTAATGAAATTATTCTTTGAAATAAAAAATAAATATCCTCTAATAGAATATGTTTTATTTATTGGGTTATTTTTTAAAATACTTAATCTATATGGTTATAGAATCTCATTTTTCCTAAAAACTATTCATTCCTAACAACTCTTTGTGTTCACGAATGTATTTTATTACTTTAATTAATTTCTTTATTGACCTCCGCATTGTTCATTAAAATTTAAATTTGGGGGATGGTACCTTCCCGGATCATGAAATGACAATTATCCTCGTTTGAAAATATATATTTCACTCCATAAAATTGATGAACCAACTCCCAAATGTTGAAGCAAACATAAATGTATATTCCTTACAAATAAAATTCATCCATGATGATTACAAGACATTACACAACCATAACATGAAATATATCTATAAAAACTATTGGAATGTTGTACATGAATTAAAAATTCCAAAATAATTCTATCTATAAGTGAATGTAATGAAATAATATTTAATCTTGGTCCTTGAATAAAAAACTAATAAATAATTATTTCATTTTACTCATAAAATCCATCTAGAAAACAATATTATTCATTTCCAACAAATATCTAAAAAATTGTATCCATGAATAGGATTATAAAAAGGTATTAACCAAGTTTTATTATTGATATTTCTATAGTTGACACATATTCTCCAATCATTATTGGTCTAACTTGTCATTAATTAATATTAATTTTTTATTATAAATGATAATATATCATTATTTTAATGACTTGAATTAGGATCACCCACACCCAATAAGAGGCAGAAAATATAATCCATGTGTCAATAAGTCCTAGAAAGTTCTTCCTAATGAAATTTTTCATGGGTTGTTTGAGTCACCTCAATGTTTTCATGTTATTAATGTGACTTCATATAGAAATATTATTATTGTGAAAATGATGTGATTAGTCCCATTGATATTATCCACGAAAAAAGATTTTGAATTTTTATGAATCTTCAATACTTTTATCAATTAATATTATTTCACTTGATTCATCTTCGTGCTCATGATCTTTGGATGTGCATCTTCAGCTTCTAAGACTGAGAAATGAAATATTCTCCTAAGAGTCTTTAATTCTAATTTTTTTTGGCTTGATAACTGATGGTTTAATATTAATAAAAGTGTCTATTAGAAGGGTTTCGACATAATTTACCACATTTTCTGCACTATAATCATCATCCTCATGAGATGTAGTCTCTTTCTCATCTTGAATATTCATGATATCATAATTCCATTAGTCAAAAAAATGGAAGGACACTAAAATGATTCCCCACATTAAATTAAATATTTCACTGAATCTAAAATTACCTATTCATTGATATAATCAGAGATATTTTATTATTGTTTCACATTGATCAATAACTTTAAAGTGTACAGAAATGAAATCATAGGAATTAATAGGATATCTACTCTTCCTCTTTATCAAGGATAAGGAATTTAGTATGGAAAATTAATTTTCTAACATTCACTAAGACATCCATGATAAGTCCATTGAGATGTCGACTGATCAGTAATGTAGAAGAAGTTACACTGTTGTTGGTTCAAAGTCTTCTTGGATGTATTTTTAGAAGACACTCATTGGAAGTGTATTTATACTTTATCTAAAGTTTCATGATGATTTTTCGATATTACACGTTCGTTTGGGGCATGGATTCTAGAAAAAATGAGGATCTCTCATTTTCAGGGATATATTTAATTTTGAAAATATAGAGAATAATTTATTAATTAAAACTCATTATAGGTCTTTAATTTTAATTTTATTTAAATGTCCTCATTTATAAATTCTCTCTATGGAGTAATTTTGAAGATAAATTCATCAAATGAGATATTTATTTTCTGATTCTAGAAAACATCAAGATATATCTTATATTTTCATATATTTTTTTCACATTCATTCATGGAGTTGAAGGGGTATGTACAGCATAAGTTCCACATTTATTTCATCTTATATATAATTCTCTTATTCATTATTTTATTGATTTTTAGTAGATTTACGATTTTGTTCTTCGATAGACTTCTGCATACTCTCATCACTATCATTGTTGGTGATTTTCAAACCTAATTTAGGCCTTTATCCCCTTTTCCTCACCTTTGTATGTACATTTAAATATCATCTATTTTTTAAAATGAAGAAATATTTTGTTACCCTCCTATCTTGGATGAGTCTTAGTATTATCAGAAAATGTACCCAGCAATTGATCTAAAATTATTATCATGATTATCCATATTTTCTGATATATGTTATAGAAATAAACCATTTGATATTATATATTTACATAAATTTTATTCTTTATTTAGACCACAATTATAATTAAATTGGTTAGAATTGTTTCATAATTGTAATCTTGATTTGGGAAATTTTTTATTATCTGTGGTGTAGCATTCTGAAATTGTTTATGATTATGGTGTTGAAAATGTTGTTCCCTTGGAGGAAGAGGGTGTATGAATATATTTAGGTAAAAGAGAATGATTAGGAGTCAAGTACCTAGGTAGTCCAAGATTTCCTATTGGATATTTTCCGCATGATTATTTAAAATATCTGTGATTCTTTTGTTTTTTATTTTTAAACCATCCATTGTGGGAAGAAAATTTTACCATTTTTTATTTTTAGTAATGTGTGGTCAATTTATTTTAATTTATATAATTAAAATTTTCATATTTGGTAACTTTCAATATTTCATGACATTCTTGGAATGGTAGTGGTCCTCCACACACCTGGCAATATTGGATATCTATAACAGGAGTAGGTGGTGGTGCTTCTATATAAGGTAACCTAATGGTTTCTATATTTTTGGTAACATGGAATTTTAGGGAGGTGGTCCCTTATACTTTGTGAATTCCATATCTGAGCGATACTTGATTGATCTACTAAATTTTGTTAATTTGTGAGAACACATCTAGATATTATAGACCCTATTTTGGTGTCTTGAGAATAATTCCTTCATTAGTGTTGGTATTTAGAATAATTCTTGAATTAGGATTAATCTCATGGAAAAACTTTTGATGCTATAGCCGCACATCATGTTTTTTATGTGGGATTCTCAATGTAAATTATTAATAAGTACCTCGAGAATCTCATATCGATTCATAATCTACTTAGGTGAAATTTTGAAATTGATTTTTATGATCCCTTATAGATATATGTGAAATGTACATGAAAATGAATTTCATCACTAAATAATGCCACAAAATAATTCATTATAGATATTGAATTTTAATCAAATCCTTCGCTTTATCGTTAAATTATTTAGGAAAGAAACCTAATCAATATAAAAATATAATGAATCTTTATTATTCTTGAATGTGTCACACACATCAACAAAATTGGATACTCGCTCATGGGTATCATCATTCAAAAGTATATAAAATTTCTCCATGTTATAGATAATGTGATAGAGTCCAGGTTTTACCATGAATATTGTTTCATGAATATAAGGAATAGTGATTTTTGGGGAAACGCACCTAATGCATGGAAATCCATAATCTATGATTGGGAAATCTTCCAATAAAGGTTTCTCCCCCTAATATTTTTATGGAATATATTATGAATTCTTGGGTATGAGAGACGTATGATTGTTTCACTAAGCCATGTTTAAATATCTTATTGTAGAGGTATTTCGTTTTATATTTGGATTGCATGAAAAAAATATTGGGAATCTATTCAATGTGAATGAAAAAGAGGTAACTATCACATTCACTAATAGAACAACATTTAAACAAGATCCATCTCATGTTCATAGATTTTAAAAAGAAGTGGGAATTGTGGGATGTTTGTGTGACAAAATCCTCTATTCAAATAAAAGGTCATTATGCCAAAGAAAGATATAGTTGCCCTGTAATTGTTCCAAATTTGATAGTCTAAATACATTTCAATGATTTATGATGGGTGTGATCATATAAGAAACAATTAAAACCCTCTGACCACTGCTATGGGGATATGTATAATTTTTTTTTTCTATGGTCGAACATAAATGGAAGAGATTGAAAAGTGTGGTGACATAGAAATATATATGTATCCTTGGATTCCCAGACTGATTATAAGAATTTTAGTTTTAAACAATGATGCGTGATTGATTATTGGTTTATAGAGAAAGGGGTTTGGATAAATTTATGGTAACCTAACCAAAGGATATCCCAAAATATAAAAACAAATGATCATTTGGATTAGACTACATATCCTATTAAAAGTGACTAATTTATATACTGACCACTAATTGGATATACCAAAATAAAAACCCATTTTTTGGTTCATATTTTTTTCAAATCAATATGCAATACATGGAAGAATTTATGTGACAAATAACACTATTTTAGTATTGTATAGTTAATTCGAATTAGGTTTGAGTTATTCTATTAAAATCTATATGTATATATCATGAAAGATAATTTATATTCATGTGAAAAAACATAATTTATATTCTATTAAATTACCAAATAATTCAATTATTAATCCATTAAATCATTTCTACCCATACTCTTGATCCCTAAACCTACTCTTTTTAGGCCTGTCTATAAGTTATACTATTTTATGAGAAAATAAACAACACAATTGAATTTGGAATGGAAGAAGCATAATAATCAATAAAAAAATGAAGTTTATATAAATAAAATCCAAAATCAAAAAATTGGTATTATAATATATGAATGATATTTGACTATGTATTTGAATGGTCAAAACCATGAACAGCAATCCAGGATATATTTTTGAAGCAGCCAGAAAGACTACATGATTTGAAATGTCTTCATTTAACATAGATGTAGATACACATAGGAATTAATAAGAATATAAAATGGGAGTTATATTGAAAATTGGGTATTAATAATGATTAATAATAATTTTTCACGTAATGTATAAAAGATTAATTCCTTAAATAATTAGGTTCCTAAGGTGTAAATTTTCCACACACCTTATAGGTTAAATGGTTTTTACACCTGGATTCTTCTTTAATTACACTCAGGATGAAATTTAACATCGTATGTTCTGGTTTTACACTGAAAAAGATATATTACTTCTCCCTAGTTATACGATATTTCAAAATTATATTTATTGATTGAACATTTCTAGGTATTTTAGACTTGAGGTTTTTGCAGCTAAGATAGATCTCATGACATAATTACTTTTCTTAATGATTATTTTATTGGATGAAATGGATTAACAAACTATTATAATATTTTTATATCTCAATGTATTTTAGTATAAATGAATTCTAATAGCTAAAATAGACCTAATTTGAAAATTGTATTAGCATCTACCCTTTTTAACATAAATAATTAATTCACTATAATTACTAACTGGAAATCAATGAAATATAATAACAAAAATTAATGAATCATAATAAGAGGAGTCTAATTTTTTTATATAATTTATTATTATTATTTTAATTACATATATATTATATAAACATCCAATAAATTCTAAAACAAGCTTTTATGAAATCGGTGAAAAATTAAACACATTTGTTCACGGTGGTGGTAGTTATTACACGCACACAAATCACATTATTATTTTTATTAATAGATAATGGAATGTTTGTTAACACATGTAACTTCATTATAATAAAATACCAGTATAATAATGTTAGTGAATTCATAATACTGATTTGGGTGAAATAAATTTGGGAAATAATAATATCATATAATAAAAAATATAATAGCAAGAAACAATTGTAGATTTTTACCTCACTTCAGGGGATATATAAATTTTTAATGGGTTTAAACCATTTTTTTGTAATCATTTAACATGATGTGAACATAATTATGTTTTCTATGAAGTTGTAGGATAGGTTTTGTAAGAACCTAAGAGGTGTTCGTGTGAGTTGAAGAGGAGAGAGTAGTTTCCCATTTATACTTTAATGAGAGTGTCATTTTTTATAAATAACAATTAAATTACAATAAATAAATGATGACATCAATAAAAATAAGGAATTTTTTTCTAAATTATAGATATTATAAGGGTTATTGGAATTTCCCACCTTAAACACTCGATTTATTTTTTGAACATGTTATGTTTTCACAATGTCAATTAATTACTTACTAGGTAATTTATCCATCATGCTAAAAATTAAAAGTCTAATTATTATATAATATTGTTTTAATGAATCTATATTTTAAATACTTATTTTAATTAGTTATTCATACATTATAATAATTTATTTTAAAATAAATACATTATAATTTAATAAAAAAAATTATTTCAAAAAAATATAAAATAAATTACCAAATTTAAAATATAGTTTTATTAATTAAAGTTATATATATAAAATTTCTGATTTAATTAAAAATAAATATTCGGACTTATAAAAATATTATTTAAATTTCACATTTATATATATATATAAATACTAATTATATAATAAAATTCATGTTATTTTTAAAAATAAATTTTTCTATATTCAAAATAAATTCATTTTTCATTAAAAAAATATAATATTAATATTGAGATAACTTTTCTATGATAAATCATTAAACGAAGACATTTTTTAAATTATCGTCTGATAATTTATTATTTTTTAAAAGAAAATAGAAAATGTAGCAATTTACTATTTGGGGAAATGATTTTTAGTATATTATTTATTCTTCAACTTATTTAGTTTTTAGAACTATTTAATCTATTGTTAATAATTGTTTAATAAAAATATATATAATAACTATAATAAATAAATTTTGGTTAATAAATACCATTGGTTGATTAAATAACCTAGCTCAAAAAATGATTTAAGTGAAATTTAATTTTATTTATATATTTATTAGTCCTGTAGTTGAATTTATCGTTAATGACATGTCAATTTGTGTTTGGATGAGGTGGTGTTGTATGGATAATTGATATGGATTCATCTATGGGAATTTTATATCATAATTGGTCAATTTTCCTTAGAAAAATATTATTTTCTTTATGTTGATCTTTAATGCTTAAAGACATGTGAGAAATATTTTCCATAATGCAGATAACTACTAAAGTCAATGGAGATATTCATTTTCATGAAGAATAAGTAATGAAGCCCTTGAGATTAAATTATTATTTCATAATGATAAGAATTTCTTGTGAGGAATATTCCATGAGAAATTATGGAAATTATAATGGGGTTTTTGTCATGTTTTTAAAAAAATATGTCTTGATAATATATTTTATACTTAAAACATATTCTATTTAATTATTTTGTTAACACCTTTATAGAGATTATAAAAAAATTGATTACTTAGCACATGAAATACATGTCCATTGAATAACCAAGGAAACATGTTGGATCAAAGACAACCACTCTCAAGGAATCCAATATCCGCCATCCTATGGGTTGAAGAGAAGATTAGGTAGGCATAGAGCAAACAAAATTCAAGCAGGCCTATGTATAATTCCCATAAATATTATTCCTAGAAAGAATGCATTGGATGCTAAAGAATCATGTTGGGTTCAATCCAATGGGGTTTGTGAACTTTATTTTTGCATTGATCCCCCACATCCAACAATGAAAAATATATGATAGTATTAGACAATAAAATGGAGTGATTACACTTCAAATTTCAGGTACATGACATGATCTGATAACCTCTATTTAGATATATATTCCAATAATAGAAATACATTGATCTAATAGATTGAACTAATATCTATAATATAATCAAAATTAGATATATTCATATTCCTCGAATAATTATTGAATGTTCTAGTTCACTAAATATATTTTTTGAACAAGTGATGATCAACCAGAGGAATCCATGATCGATCAAAGGGTGTGATTGAGATTTTATGAGTATGATAGTCATCATGGATATAAATATTCCTTAAATTAATGTAATAAATAATTGAAAGTGAAATTTTCTGAAAAAAAACATCAGTTGTAGTAGTCCATTTAAATTAGAGGATTCATTTGAGATTCTTATAAAGAACTTGTGATATTATGGGATACACACGAAGACTTATCACAAAAAATATAAACCATGTTTTTCATCACAACTTATTCAAGAAACATTGAATATGTTGTTGATATTAATTTTATGACATGAAATTATTATTAGATATCTTATGATTGTTCTAAATGTGCCATAAAATGAATATCTAAGATATTAAAATTCATGGTGTTCCATGACCAATGAAATAGGAGTTCATATATAAGGAAATGTGTTGACGATTGTCAGAGTGCTATATTTTTCAATGAAATGGATCAATAGAAATAATATTTTTTCAAGGCGGAGTTTCCTTTAAGTTAGTATTTGTGTGAGGATTTTAAGGTCCCGTGGGGACTCTACTTCTATATAGAATAGTAATTTTTCCTTAGGAAGAACATGTCTGTGAATCCACTCAATTTTTTGTAACCCTGATTTGTAACATGATTGATTTTCACACACTATGAACCCACACATGTTAATTTCATTTATAATCTTATTAATTGTAAAAATAATCATGAAGACATCGCACACAAATGAACCACTCTTATGCGATGTGGAATAAATTACATTTTAACTTTCATGAAATATGTGGGGTTCATGAATGTTTACATTTGGTTTCACCAAAGATAACATGATGTCAGTGCGTTCACATAAATATTGAACACCTTGATTTCACAAAGTAATGAAGTGTACACATGTATAATAATTTCATGCACATATATTTACCAACAAGTTGAAAATTTTGTTGTATTCTATCATTAATAAATACTATAATTTTTAACCCAAATTGAATTAATTTTATGAAAAGAACATAAAGTAACATGGATTACAATATTTTTCTGTATTTTTATTTAAAATAATATACATTGTATCACACATTAATGAGGGTTGATAATTCAACAACTGTTTTGTGATTTTTAAATTATTATTTATGTATAATATTAGTGATTATTTTTTCTGAACCACATGCAAACATATTATTGAGGCCAAGACTTTAAAAGACGGAATAATATGTAATGGTGAAGTTTTACTATAGAAACATATTGTTTACATGTCATTTGAATAAATATGAAATGGAAAAGATAATTTTTAGAGGTCGTTGAAGATACAAGAAGAGTAAAAAAACATTATTCTAGAAGATCATGGGAGATGATCAATGAATCATCATATAGTGGGATAATCATTAATATGTGATGATATCTTCCAATTAATGCTAGGAATAAGTGAACACTTTTGGTTAGAACTATGAGAAAATAGTGTCTCCCCATAGGAGAAAGATAAGGTTGTATTTTGGTTAGAGTGAAAATAATATAGTATATCCATTTTATTTGGAGTATGAGCTTTTCATTTGGATCTAAAATCAGTGGATTTAAATTGATTAATTTTGAAGAATATGTAACTGGTGAGAATGATCATTTACAACTATGAAGAGGATTTCTGTTGAACCATGATATCCTTGTTAATTTTTATCTCTCCATTATTACCACTACATATGATATGATATTGAATGATAATATTGAGTGGATCTCTTACCATAAAAAGTTTAATATTATTGGTTAAAAAAATAAAATCATTAAATTAAACAACTCATTCACAATTCCACTCTAATTTTTCAATCCATTATTATGACATATATATGTATATATTCATAATTTTGTTTCAGTTTTTTATGACTAAATACTGTTTTGATGAATTATAATAATGGATATTAGTTTTGATTTTTTTTGTGTTTGGATCAAGATTTCGACCATTTTTTTATTTATGGATGAAAAAATACATTTGTTATATTCCACCACTAATAAAAAATGTTTATTTGAAATTAAATTACATGGATGAATATAATCAATGGTAGTTTTATCTATTTATGTTATCAGGTTCCATTTTATCCTCCTCAAAATTATGATTTTATCATATAAATTTCACTAGATGGGTTACCAGATTTCTTATAACAGTTTCTCATCAATCAAATATTTACACAATTCATTTTTTATATGATTTTTTATAATCTATTTGAATGGATTATAATTTTATAATATATTTATGTTATTGTATTTAAATCATAAAAATAAATATATGGAGCACAACATGTACTTTTTAGAGGTTAGGTGGGTGTTTTATGTGATAAGCTACATCCCTAGCATGATCTTTGATCTCTAAGGGATAAATATAGAATGTGTTCAACTTCACCTTCATCCCAAATCTCATAACGTATATATATGGTTATTTTTATAGGAACACTTTTCCACTAACTCCAATCTATAGATATCATTGATAATTATAAATGTAACCCTTTTTTTGACATTGTGTCACTTTCACATTCTACTTAATGGATTGAATCTTATCTATCATTTCATTGATACGATCCAGACCTGTCGACTTCATATACCCAACATAATACAAACATGATAATGTCTAATATATTATCCTATAAAGATCTCCATATGGTTCCATTTAAATTCCAAATTTGAAATATTTCTTAAAACACTGATAATTTTGGATATGTATATTTATTTTTAATTTAATTTAATTTATATGATAGCTTACGGCACACACAACCCAAATTATAAATTTACCACAATATAAAGTAATATAATAATCATGAAATTAAATATGAATGACTGAATAAGAATAAAAAATATTAAATTATATTTTTCTACATATTTATAAATAAATTAATTTGTAATAAATTCATTTAAAAAATTTAGAATAAAACTCATACGAATGTAAAACTAAAATTTTATTATAAATTTTTTTTATACATTAAAAAAGATTATATCAAAATAAAATAATTTATTATATTTTTTAAATATTAGGATAAATTTTATAATCAAATTTATTTTTAACATTTATCAAAAAAAATTTCTAAATATAGGTCAGTAAATGCAGTTTTTTTCTTAAAAAATTATTTCCAAAAAATAGGCCACCCTCATTTTTAACACATGTTTTAAAATTACATTCTACTAATTTTATAAAATTTATTTAGAAAATTTATATTTATTTTAAAATTTTTAATTCATAATTATCATAGATTTATTTTTAGATAATTTTTAAAAATACTTTTGTTTCAATGAGTAGGAAAAACAATATTCCTTATTGAAAAATAAATTCCAATTAATGCATTTAAAAATATCCAATTTGTTTTGAAATTGTTTTAAAAGAAATATTAGTCAAATTATAACATTAATTATTCATTTTAGATCATTTTATTAATTTCTATATTGATTATATATATAAATAAATATTTATTTATTTATACATAAGATAACATTTTCTCTCTAATACCTCTATTGATCTCGCATGTGAGTTTATTTTAAATTAAAGTCTTCTATTTTGGATTAGTCAATTCCCAAATGTAGGTTCAATAATTAGAATAATAACACTAATATTAAATAATAAGTTTATATTCATTTTTATTCATTATGAATAGTTAAGATAATAAAAATTAATTACTAATGTAAATGATAAAACAATGTTTTACACATTGCATGAGCCTATGTGAAACATAATTATCCAAATACATTATACTGTTAATTGATAAATTTGATTTAAAATATTAATAAATTTTTTTATAAATTATATAATATGTCTCATTTATGTTCATCCTTAATGGATAAATTGCATATGTAAATAAAAAAATAGTTACATTTCTGTAATATAAAATGGAAAATTTGGGTGAACATATAGGTTATTGGAATGCAATTTTTAAATCATCCATTAAGATAAATTGTGGGGTAATTTCATAACCATAAACTCACTTTGATCCATTATTTACTAATTTTTTAGTCACATTTGTAGATAATTATTATACATTATGAAATTTTTTTCATTTTAAAAAAAAAATCCACTCCATCTAAATTATATTAGGGAACCCTCCCCTCGATTCTTCAAATCACATAAGAAATATTTATTCAATAAAACATGAAAATATTTCTCGATGAAATCATAAAACACATACTAGATATATTGTTTACCCAAAAATACCAAACAAAGGGACCATTATAATATACCCAAATAAGGTTATTTTGCGTGATTAAATTGTCTCTATTAAGCTATTTCATTTTACTTCATATCATAAATAAATAATTCATGTATTTATAATTAAAATACAGTGGAAATATATTTAAAAATATAATATGATTATATTTTGTTAATTTAATACCTCATATATATCTCCTCTTCCATCAAATGGTAAACGAAACTATCGATCCTTCGTAATGTGGGCTACCGCCTCGTGAACCGACTCAATTAATTTTACATCACCACCTTTCTTGGATATATATAAATATTTATTCTATGTATATATAAGATATTAATTACCTAAATATACTTTTTTTTAATTAGAATATAACATATAATTTATTACATTCCAGACCTTTAGAATATGATAAGGTCATTTCGTGTGAATGTATGGTCTACCACCTCTACAATGTGTTGTGATCAATTCTTGATTTTTTTTCATAGATGGAAATTAGGATAGATTTAGTGAATAATAATTATATATAAGATATATTAATGATCAAATAATTTTCATTTAATATTTACATTTCATTATTTTCTTATTTTGAATTAATTTAAATTGTGTTCATGCATACGTATAACCTACCGTCTCCATGAATGGCATGACTCAGATTTTATGCCCTATCATTTTTGTATTGTTATAAATATTTATATAACTTATATATGTTATATTTATATCAGGGTAATATCTTTTTATATTATAGAACCACATTAAAATTATAAGGATCGAAACTACGGAACCCTAGCATACATAAAAAAAGTATTTATTACACTAAAACATGATTTTAAAATCATTTATGATGAATTGGAAATAAAATATTTTACATAAATTTTTAATGATATGATATATATATTATTATGGTTCAATGATATATTTTTAATCAATAAATCATTATTGTATAGGTTTTTTGAACATAAATGAATTAAGATAGACCTTTGGAATGTATTTATTTCCCAATCATATAATTATTCGTGATTGATTTTTCTTAAAAATCTATTGGGGCATTATTTGATAATTTTTTCATGAAAAATAATCTATTATCGTATTGTTATATATGAAAATTAATTATATTTATGTATATTAAAAAATTTAAATTATCAAGATGATGCATCATGTTTGTATTAAAAAGAGACTTATTTTTCTATTCATTCAGAAAACATTTATTATTTAATAATATTTTCATTAGAATATTTTAAACAATATATATAATAATATTAAATTAATTAATAAGGAAATTTATAATCATTTTTTAACCAAATTTTTTTATGTAATATTTTAATTGTTTCATAAATCCAGTACGAATTTATTATTCTCTTAAAATTAGAAAAGAATGTTTATCTTAATATTCTCACCATGAATAAAATTTCCCACCTTCATGAATTCTCATTTCATTTAATATTACATTAAAAGTTTCCATTCTTGTTTTAAAAATAAACTTCTTTTCTGAAAATTCAATTATTTTATAGTTTTTTAAATTATTTTTTAAAAGTAAAAATGTTATCACCATCAATAATATAATTAGTTTCATTTTTAGGTTATTTTTATTCCATTACAAAAAATTATTATTTAACTAATTCTCTAATTGGGATATTTTATAATGACAAAATAGATATTATTCCTATGGATGGATATAATTATATTGATTAAGGATTTGGATTTTTAAACTTTTTTCTATATTAAACATTATGGTTTATGATTATGTAAATTAATTGGGAAAATTATAAATATTTGGTTTGATTATTTTTCAATATGAATGTTTATGTTCATTATGCTTCACAAATTTCATATGAGGAATAAATTGGAATATATATTTGTCTCATGGAAACCATTATAATCCCTTGATTCATTGGTATGTCTCATGAGACAAACTAGCATGGGTATTTATTAATTCCCTCACTGATTTTTGTAAGATATTTTGACACGTTGCCTTGGTGGTGTGTTTTTGATGTCTCACCGCTTATATGTGTTTCATTCCCCACATATGTTATGAAGATCATTTTCATTGATATGAAAATATATACTAAAATTAAAAGTTATGTTATCATAGAAAATTCTATAATTGATTTTATTTTTTTAGTCATATTGTGATATTCATGTATATATCTTGTTAACTAAGACTACAAAACTATTTCATCCTTTTAAATTTAATAATTTTTATCTTATATGAATTTAATAATGTAAAAATGATTCAAGGATATTAGTTTAAGATTATTGTTATATAAGAACTCATCATGAGGGGGTTTATTGATCGCAACATCCGTGTAAATCCATCAAACAAGAATGTAGTATTTCCTATTTTGATTGAATTTTTCTCATACAATGACCATATTTCTATGGGAGGTTTGTATTTATAAAACATAGCTCTATCATAATTTCATTTTAAATATTTTTCTAGAACCATAATGTGATCTTTGGATCCCAATAATATATAATTTATTTTTATACTCCATGCAATCTTACCACTTCCCTTATTTACATCATGAGGAATTTTTTAATAGAGAAATATCCATTTCTAGAAATAAAATTCACTGAATCCTTAAGGTTATTGACTACCACTAAAATATCAATATGGAAATTTGTGGTTTTGGTGAGTACTATGTTGGTTCGGAAAAAACGGGGAAAAGATGGCAAGAGGGGGGGTGAATTGCCTTTTTAAAAAATTGATTAACAAATAAAAAATCAAAGTAAAGTGCAGTGGAAATAAAGAGGCAAGACACACAAAATTGTTAACGGAGTTCGGCCAAAACCCGGCCTACGTCTCCTCTCCCAACTCAACCGTTGAGAGATTCCTACCGCTTGCTTTTCAATGGTTTTAGAAAGAAACCCACTAGGCTTTGAGGTAGCACTATGACCTATTACAGCTTGCTTTTTGTGGTTTAGCAAGAACCCACTTGCTTTTAATGGTTTAGCAAGAACCCACTAGCCTTTTTAACGGGTGAAGGCTAGCTCACCGGAGACACAAGCCTTTTAAAAGGAAAGGCTTGAAGAAACCTCTTCACACCTTAATGGTGGTGTGAGAACCCAAAAGAAAGGGGGATGAGAAAAGGGTTTGGGGTTTGTAGGCACAAACCCAAAATTAAGATAAAAAAGAATAAACAATAAAAACCGTATTTGAGGAAGTCTTGGGCGCCTTTGAATGGATGGAGATGTTGAAGGCCGCTTCCAAGCTTCTTTGATGGTGCTCTTGGATGTGGAATTGGATTGGAGCACGTTGGATTCCTTGAGGAAATCCGCCGGAGGTTCGCCAAAATGATCAACAATGTGTCTGGTGGCTTGGGTATAGTTCCGGTTGGTGTCCGGGGCTTCCTTGGCCTTTATTTATAGTCATGGAATCCTTGGGGAGGCTTCAGAGCCGTTGTAAAGGCTTAAAGAGCCGTTGGAGGCCAAATGGGAGTTGACTGGTCAAAGCCAACGGCTAGATTGACTGGGCTACCGGCTGGCCGGTACAGGTCCACCGGCTGGCCGGTGCCTTGGATGTTGAGAAGGCTTCTGCCCAGGAGCCACCGGCTGGCCGGTGAGAAGGCCACCGGCTGGCCGGTGGTGAGACAGTAGGTCTCACTATTGATCCAGGATGCCACCGGCTGGCTGGTGACAGAGCCACCGGCTGACCGGTGGAGCCTGGCAGTGGGCAATGCCTCTGCCAGGTCCACCGGCTGGCCGGTGGACTGAATTTCAGTCCACTTTGCCAGCTTTCTTGGGCCAATCCTTTGGCAATCTTTTGCCTATCATCCACAACACTTAAGAACAATGTTAGACAAATAAGAAAGGTGGTTGTGATCATGAAAATCAAACAATGAGGGGAACGAGATGTACAACAATCTCCCCCTATTTTGATGATCACAATCACCAAAACAATTAAAGTAAAAACATAAATGAGAGACATGATTAAAGAAAGTAAATGCTAAGAACGATCAAAAGGATTCTTCCCCAATCAATCAAGAAATTATCCCCCTTTGTGATTATCAAAATAGAATGGGGCATAAAACTTGATTGAGGGAAGTTTGAAAAACTAGATTTTTAAATCAATTGGAATTTTTGAAATTGAAAGATTTGAATCAAAAAAGGAATAACAGTTTGAATTGAAAGTTTTGAATCAAAATTGAAATGAAAATTTTGAATGAAAAATTGAAACCAAGTGTTGAAATTGAAAGATTGAAAAAAAAAATTTGAAATTGAAAAGGTTAATCAATCCTAACTCCCCCTAAATAAAAATAATAAATCATCGGGGAGAGGTTTTTGAAACCGAAACAAATTTAGGTCCGGTGAGACTCGCTAAGAGGGATTTTTCAATCCATACTTGTCTCATGGCAGGTCGTCTCCTATAAAACTCATCGGAAAAGAAAATAGACTTGGGTTGACCGTACCGGGCGTTTTTACAATTACATTCATAAATAAGGTGCCCGAGTTTTTTACAATAGTTACAAAATTTGTAACTAGAGCTCCCCCTTACAAAAACAGTTGGAGCATGGGAGGAGGAAGCTATATTGGTGTAGCCTAGCCCTTGGGTGGTTCGGGAAACGCGTTGGGAACCAAGTAAATTTTTCAAATTTTGTTCCCCTTGGGTGAACTTCGCTAGAGTTTCTCTAAGGTCCTTGATGGTTGATTCCAAAGAATCAACATTGGGAAAATTTTGGATTTTTAGGGAGAGTTCCTCCTTCTCTTTAAGAAGTTGTTCTTTTTCGGAGGAGAGTTTTTTGAAATTCTTTTTCAAAGCGACAAATTTTGATGAAATCTCATGAAAACCATTTTCTAATTGATCTCTAACGTGGTGGAGTTCTTCATATGACAAATGATTGAAAGAATTTGAAGAACTAGAAGACGAGGAAGAAGAGTCGGAAGATGATACCTCATGATTTGCCATTAGGCATTTTTTACCTTGGTCGCTCGAGGAGAAGGAGGAGAATGAAGAGGTGGAGCTATCACTCCATGTTGCCTTTGAAGCCTTCTTCTTTTTCTTCTTGGCCCTTTTCTTGTGAGGTGGGCAAACGGGCTTGATCTTTTCGTCGGGTTCTTGATTTTGATCGGATTTTTGCTTTGGAGCCTCGCTAGTACCTTCATAGGTTAGTTCTAAAAATTTCCAAAGATCGTAAGAAGTAGAGCAAGTAGAAATGCAATTAAAAACATTACGGTCAAGACCACAATGAAGAGCGTTCATGGCTTTGCCATCAAGCTCAAAATAAGCAATGTCATTGGGGGTCCATTTAGACTCATCGGGGGAAGTGAGGGTAAAACCATGCATAACAACTCTAAAAATAGGATAGCCAATACTTTTAAGAAATGTGGTCATGCGGGTTTTCCAAAAACTATAATCGGTTCCATCAAAGAATGGAGCACGATCCAAAGAAAAGCCTTCGGGGGCGTAAGAGGTTGAAGCGGTAGAAGCCATCAAAAAGGATCTTTAACTTGAAACCGGTTAGGGAATTATTCAAATACGTGCTCTGATACCAATTGTTGGTTCGGAAAAAACGGGGAATAGATGGCAAGAGGGGGGTGAATTGCCTTTTTAAAAAATTGATTAACAAATAAAAAATCAAAGTAAAGTGCAGCGGAAATAAAGAGGCAAGACACACAAAATTGATAACGGAGTTCGGCCAAAACCCGGCCTACGTCTCCGCTCCCAACTCAACCGTTGAGAGATTCCTACCGCTTGCTTTTCAATGGTTTTAGCAAGAAACCCACTAGGCTTTGAGGTAGCACTAGGACCTATTACAGCTTGCTTTTTGTGGTTTAGCAAGAACCCACTTGCTTTTAATGGTTTAGCAAGAACCCACTAGCCTTTTTAACGGGTGAAGGCTAGCTCACCGGAGACACAAGCCTTTTAAAAGGAAAGGCTTGAAGAAACCTCTTCACACCTTAATGGTGGTGTGAGAACCCAAAAGAAAGGGGGATGAGAAAAGGGTTTGGGGTTTGTAGGCACAAACCCAAAATTAAGCTCAAAAAGAATAAACAATAAAAACCGTATTTGAGGAAGTCTTGGGCGCCTTTGAATGGATGGAGATGTTGAAGGCCGCTTCCAAGCTTCTTTGATGGTGCTCTAGGATGTGGAATTGGATTGGAGCACGTTGGGTTCCTTGAGGAAATCCGCCGGAGGTTCGCCAAAATGATCAACAATGTGTCCGGTGGCTTGGGTATAGTTCCGGTTGGTGTCCGGGGCTTACTTGGCCTTTATTTATAGGCATGGAACCCTTGGGGAGGCTTCGGAGCCGTTGTAAAGGCTTAAAGAGCCGTTGGAGGCCAACTGGGAGTTGACTGGTCAAAGCCAACGGCTAGTTTGACTGGGCTACCGGCTGGCCGGTACAGGTCCACCGGCTGGCCGGTGCCTTGGATGTTGAGAAGGCTTCTGCCCAGGAGCCACCGGCTGGCCGGTGAGAAGGCCACCGGCTGGCCGGTGGTGAGACAGTAGGTCTCACTATTGAACCAGGATGCCACCGGCTGGCCGGTGACAGAGCCACCGGCTGACCGGTGGAGCCTGGCAGTGGGCAATGCCTCTGCCAGGTCCACCGGCCGGCCGGTGCTATCACACCGGTTGGCCGGTGGACTGAATTTCAGTCCACTTTGCCAGCTTTCTTGGGCCAATCCTTTGGCAATCTTTTGCCTATCATCCACAACACTTAAGAACAATGTTAGACAAATAAGAAAGGTGATTGTGATCATGAAAATCAAACAACGAGGGGAACGAGATGTACAACATACTATAATGGAATTCATAGTGATGTCTCACTATTTTCATTCTATTATGTTAATTTTTGCAATATAATCTAATTCATTTTTCTTTCATTCATAAGATGTGGGAATACCTAACATTGAGATATATATTTCCTTATATTTGTTATCATATTACCCCACAAGATAATTTTCTTTTTATAATTATTTATATTTTTTTCCTATATTTAGAGATTAGGATGACCATTTAGAGTCATCCAAAACCAACATATTCAATTATATTTTTAATCAGACACAAATCCATGTTCTGAATCTTATAAAACCTTCATTATCAATGAATTACTACAGAATATTTTTGATATTTTTATATAGATCTACATAATAATTTTGGGATTCATTGACCCATGTGTTAATAGGTGGTAGAGTAGTGTCTTGGTAAAGATAGTAATTTTAATTTTCCATTAGGACTTCATGATTCACCATTTTAAAATCCTTAAATATTATGACTCTTTAATACTTCATCATTATCTGGTGGCATGAACATTTCTATATAGATAATAATAAAATATTTCCCTTATAAGGGTGCAAATATATTAAGTAGTTATAATCATTTATTGGATCCAACCATCACCTTTGGAAGATACATAACACCTTCAATGTGAATACATATTCCAATATATTTCAGTTTATTTAAATATCACACTTATCAGTATTTTGATAATTTCATTAATTATTTATTGAAAATATCTCCATAAAAAGACAGAAATCATGAATATGTTAATTTTATTATTGATTTATTAATTATAATCAGTAATATTAAATTTCCTTTTAATTTTTAATTAGGATTGATTCCAATCCCTTCTTCGAGGCATCATTGTATATTAAAAATCCTTCCCTAATTATGTTTAATATAAGTACATGTTATTTTGAAAAATATTAGAACTCATATCCTTCAAATATTATTATACTCCCTACTTCAAATTGAACTTGAATCCCTTCTATTTTAACATTGTTATTCGATTTGATAATCATGATATTTTTCTCATAAAACGTTGATAGTATCCTTTAATCCCATAAAAAATATAGAGATCATTTATTATGGTTTTTCTATTCTATTGTTTAATAACATATTATCTTTAATGGTAAATATAAATTTCATTGATGTTTATTATATTACCTAAGAATATAAATTGTTCTTCCTATATTTCTCATTTTAAAATTTTGATATACAAATTATCCTTTATTATGGTAATCATGAAAACCTCCAAGTGGTAATTATGATATTCAATGATCATTTGTTATAAAATTATATTTTATATAAAGACACCCAAAAATTGATATACGTCATCTCCAAAAACATTCATCAAATTATCCGGAAAGACGGAGGGTGAATTAGAAATCTGAATGCAATCACTATAAATTCATATTTTCATATCTAATTTAGCACAATCCATTTGAGATGTCATCAATTCACTAACAAACAAGTGATTCCCATTACAGAAGTCAATATTCAATATGAATTGGGCTCCACTTAGTTTATTGAAGTTGTAATTTAAATTCCAAAAATGTAATTTTTGTTAATTTTGATCTTTCAATTATCATCATATTTGTTGAAATGATATATTGATCCTTCTATTTTCTATCCAAAGAGTATTGGTCTCCCAATGTTTACACACAAGGGTGTTTAAAATCCATGCCAATATTCTTTTGTAAATTTATTCTAAATGCCTCTTATTTAAAATAATCAATTCTATATGGAATTTTTAATATTGAAATAGATCAATGTATATCTAAAATTTTTATTTTAATCACACACACTTATATATGAAAAAATATTCATAAAAAAATAAATCAGTATATTCCTTTATAATATTCATCTCCCCAATGTAGACTTTCTCCGTAATAATTTGATTAAAGAGTTCCTCACTGTTGGGTATAATAACAAATATTATAGTATTTTTTTCAAAGTCAAGACTGTATTAATATTGATAATTTTGAATTGAATAATATAAAATATTAAATAAGATCTCAATATCTTAATAAATGATATGGGATAAATGTAGGAATATCTTAGACATCACTAAAATCACATCAAATTCATCCATCTGTAGAACAATTCGATTTTTATGTAGTATCGTTTAAAAAATATCAACTAGAGAGGATTTTTAAATCTTATTTGTGATCATTGTTCCACTAGGTGTTTCAAATGTATTTTTATATCAATCATTTGTGGGTGTAATTTCACCTACATTGTAGGATTGTGTGATTTGTGTGAATGAAATGTACCGTAATGAACATAACTACTTGTATATCATGATGTAATAGTATATGTAACTCACATCACAGTATTATAGTGATATAACTTGGTGGTACTGATCATGAATTAAATTCCATGTATCATTTTTATTAGAGGTTGTAGGGTACTATTACATTCCATGGTTAAATAGTTGTGTAATTTATTCATATAGTTTCCAAAATCCTAGGAAATGAATTATTATATATCAAGTTGATTGTAACAGCCAAAGGATTTAAAAAAATAAATTAAATGTATGAAACATTGTTTTAAGTAGATATTTATAACTAGCATTTAAACATAATTTTCATACTTCTATGTTTTGGATTTTAGAAAACGGTCGTCGAAAATTGTGTTTAGTAAGTTATTTGAAGTCTGATAGAACCAACTTATTTTTTTGTGAATTGTAACATACCATTATGAATACAAATATAAAAAGTAATATGATCCTAATGAATAGTAAATTATATTCATACTTTAATTTCATAAATCATTATGATGGTGACATCATAATTAATTTTTCAATGTGATATAAGAGAAGTTATAGAATTAAAATTGTTAATTTTTTTAATTAAGTATGAATTTATTCATAAATAAAATTTATAATATTTAGAAAATTATTTTAAATAATGGGGTTCATTTTAAATTCTAGACGTTGAAAAATGGTTATGATGAATTTTTTGGATTTTTCTAAAAATATTGAATTTATTATGAATAGTGAAATAGGGTAAAATATATTATATTCAAATTAACGGCTCAATACATTATTTATGACATCATAAGTGATGTAAGACCACTTGGTTCGAACTCACATGTCATTATTACGATTTTGGGTCACGTGAATTTATATTATTCATAGTCGTGAGTAAAAATATTGTAATAATGATTTAAATAATGTAAAATTCCTCCTCTCGACCACTATAAATACCATGCATTTACCTATAATCCTCCCACACCTCTTGAGACTTTAGCATTGTCTGGTTTCTTCCAAACTCCCTTCCCAATTTTCTTTCTCATGACAATGACTTTCTAGTCTCATCCAAAGGCCATGATCAAAGGCCTTAAGGTGGATCTCAATGATAATAGACTGTGAGGTACCAAATCATCATCATTTTAATGTGTTTTACTTTCCTTTCAATTCCTTTTATTATAGTTTATTCCCATCCTCTTACCCAAGAGGCATGAATGCTCTTGAAGTCATTTATATTTAGGATTTTATCATGTTCATGGAAAATTCAGCAACATTATATTTCTCATCTTCCATTTATTCATGGTATAAAAACATTGACAGTGATGTGTCTAATTACCGACATCATGGACGATGTGATTTCAATTTTCATTAATTCCGTAAAGTCTGGTCATGAAACATTTTTTATGGAAGAACAATGTTATAATATATATACTATCTCTCATTCATGCTTCTGTAATTATTTTTTATACATGTTTTTATTTTATAATAAAAAATTATGTCGGTATCATCAAAGAACCACTTAAATTATCTAATTAAACATCATTAATGTTTTATCCCAAGAATCATCCCCATTTCAGAATTCAAATTGATTAATTGTATAATTTATGGTTCTGGAAATATGTTACTAACATTCCAATCCAATTCTAGTGTTTCACTTCCAATCGACAAGAATATCCATCTTGAACTGATCATGGAAACCATGTAATGAACCCAAAAAACACAATGTAAATAACAAAATATTATTATTAAATTTGTCGAATGATGTTGTAAAAAGGTCATATAAGGTGTTATAAACATTAATAAGTTTCATTAGGAAATTAATAATAATTTTTAAACCATTAAACCAGTGGTTTAAACACTTTTTAAGAAAGAATAAATCAAGCTAAAGGAATTCTTTACCCAATTTCCATTCTTTGGGATAACCTTCTTATTTATTCATTTTTTTTATTTAGATTCTTGGTGTGATGATTTTTTTGTTTATATTATGTTACACTAGGTGTATTTACTGTTTATACACATATCCATTCCATTTTATTAATTCTCACTCTAATTATATTTTAAGGGATATTCTTTTTAATATACTTTAAAGATTTTCTTTAATAAATTAAAAAGGATTATTTTTATATGTATATGGAATGAGTGGGTTATTATAATTTTAAAGATAAATTATTTACATGATATGTTCCTTTGACATTATTTATGTTGGGTTGATCCCATTATTTCTCAAAATATGTTGGGTTGAGCCCATTATAGCCCAAGATATGATAAGGGAGCCCCATTATATCTCTTCAATGTATTGGGTACTCTGGAGATTGAATTTTACCAAAAGGTTATCCCATTTGTAAGGGTGAATGTAATAGTGATATGGTAAATATATATCAAGTCATCTACATGATGTTTCTATGCATATGAGTTTTTATGATTATGGGTTTTATTGGTTTTTATGTAATCACTAGACTAAAGCTTTCTTTATTTTATCCCTTACTGAGTTCTATACTGAACCCGTTTTTATAAATATATTTTTAATAGGATATAAGGATGGGTAAGAGGATGAAGGGAGTCATGATGTTTGATATAATGTTTTGTAAAAGAAATCATGTTTTATGATTTGATGTTTTATATTTTTTAAAAAATTGGATACTATTTTAGTAGTATCTATTTATTTTAATATGGAATGTCATGTATATAAGATATCATAATTCATTATAACACTAAATCTAAAAAGATCCTCATTGTGTAATTATTTATGGTCTTGTGTAAAATTCATGATTAAGTAACATTTTATTGCCTGATTCTTATAGTTGTTATCAGAGGATGGTTTAGATAATATTAGGGGTTGGGATGATATTAAAATAATACAATAAATGATTTTCACTATATGGTAATTTGAAATGTTATATCGTTTAAGGATTACCATGTTCCTTTATCTATGTGATGTTTGTAGAGAATGGTTTTCCACAAAAGAAATAGGGAAGCTCAAGTAGGATGGCACAAAGAGGATGATGTTTGTCCGAATCTACAACCTGAAATGCTGGGAATCATAAATGAGTAGTTTATAACCACCATGGGTTAGTTTGCTCACATAATAAACAGGAGTGGTTTCCATGCTTTATAGTAACATGTTTTATCATAATGGAACATATATTTTTTGTGAATTTTATGAGGCAACATCCTACATCATTCAGTGGAACCACATATCCAGTGACAGACAAAGGATGGATCAATGCTCTCAAAATGATATTTGATGTCATGGGATAATCTGGACGACAAAATTTAATACTATAAATTTATTATTTGGATGTTGAATCCGATCAATGGTGGTATCTGGTTAAGAATATGAGAGAAATAAATGATCTTGACTGTCGGGAATTGGATTATTTTAAGAGTTTTTTTCTGAAAATATATTTTCCCAAATTTTTTTGACTGAGAATGGAGAAACAATTCCTGGAACTAATGTAGAATGGTAATGATTTTGTGAAATCATAGGATCTAATTTTATATGACTAGCCAGGTATATACCGAATTTTACTCTGGATTTTGAAAGTAAAATTATTAGATTTTACTATTCTTTGAAACCATTTTTTGCGAAGGGCATTGGCTTCATGGAATTTTTAAATCTATGAGAAGCTTTTCATTGTGCATAAAATGATGAGGTGGGGTTTTAGGACACATTTGTGCCACAAGATGACATGAATAAGAAGAGGTCATGTTGGTATGAAATGGGGATGAACATATCAATGAAATCTAGAGGGAAGAAAATGAATTTCCTTTACTGTGAAAAGTCTGGTAAAAGGAATCCTAGCGAATTCCTTGTAAATTATAGGAAATTCTACTGATGTAGAATGTTTTGAAATATATATCATGTTTTCATGGAAAATGATCTGAAAATTAATTATAATTCGATGGTGAGATTCTTTAACTGTATGTAATTTGTTCATTTTTCAAATGTTTGTCTGAATCTAGTCACTCAAGCTAGGAATCAGCAAGATTGGCAAAAGATGAGATTTCTAAAATCTTTTCCCACCAAATTATCATATGTTATGCCATAAATGGAGGTTTTATTAGATACATTTCATTTTTTTATAAATTTCACAAATGTGTTGTTTGATTCAGGGTCTACACATTCTTTCATTTCTAATTTTTTTATAATTTGAAATTAAACCTTATGAAATGAGACTAAATATCATGATAAAAACACTTACATTAAATGTTGTGAAAATATAATATATTTGAACCTTCCAAACATCGTTTGTGGAAAGTGATTACCTATAAAATTTGTTGTTTTTCCTCTAGTAGAGTTTGATGTTATTTTGGGTTTGGATTGGTTTTCTTTTTTAAAATGTTATGATAGATTACAGAGAAAAAGATTTTTTTTTTCAGAAATAATTTCAATTTCTATAATATAATGAACCCATACCATTAATAACATATTAAGAATCTCTGAAAGGAATAAAGGATGAAAATGAACATTATCTAGCTCCTATTTTTGAAGACAAATGAACTATCCTGATTAATTATGTACCAATGGTAATTGAAAACCTAGATGTTTTTTCTGATGATTTTCCTGGTGTTATTTATAATCGAGAGGTTTAGTTTACTGTTGACCTAATTCTTTATCCTACGCGAATTTTTATTCCCCCATATTGAATGGTCCAAATGGAACTTCTAGAAATGAAAATGTTTTTACAGGAATTTTTAAATAAAGGTTTCATCCTACTTAACACTTCACCATGGTGAGTCTTATTTTATTTTTTAAGAAAAAATACGGTTCAATGAGTCATTGTATTAATTATAGAGTCTTGAATAACATTATAGTTAAAAAAAATATCATTTTCCTCATATCGGTGATTAGTTTGATCAGCTCTAGGGAGTGTAGTATTTTTTTATAGTTGACTTGAGTTCAGGATACCATTAGTTGAATGTAATGGGTATATACATCTCATAGACTATATTCTGTACTAGATTTGGTCATTATGAATTTGTAGTTATGAATTGTGGGTTATCTACTATAGCTTTTGTACTCATGGTTCTTATGAATATAGTATTTCATGATTTCATGGATAATGTTTTTATTGATGACATTAAGGTATATAATAGAACTAAAGGGGAGCATAATAAACTTCTAAGGGTTGTTTATCAAACCTTAATAGAAAATAAATTGTATGGAAAATTCCAAAAGTTTTATTTTTTGTTGCAACATAATTATTTTAATGGGAACAATGTAAATAAGTATTGAATAATATTTGATCCTTCCAAAATAAGTGGTTGATTAATGGAAAATACAAACAAATGTTCCATAGATTCAAATATTTCTTTTATTAGTAGGTTATTATATAAAGATTGTTAAATAATTTAATACTTATCTTGCCTGAAAACTATGTAAACACAAAAATGGGATAAATTTGATTAAACGAATGAATGTGATTTTTTTTCAGAACATATGAAGAGATTCGTGAAAGCTCTGGTTTTTGAATTTTTGTCCCGTAATCGTGATTTTTTCATCTACAGTGATTGTTCATTGAATGAACTTGATTGTGTTCTGATGAACAATGATCATGTAATTTCTTATGCTTCAATACAAACAAAACCTCATGAGTTAAATTATCTAACACAATATTTGGTATTGGAAGCTGTTTTATTTCATCGAAAATTTAAAGGTACTATTTATATGAATCCAAATGTCAAATATATACTAACCATAAATGTCAGAAGTATATATTGACTCAGAATGAATAAAAAATGAGGCAGAGTAGATGGATTAAACTCATAAAGGAATATGATTGCACAATCAATTACCATCTAGGAAAAGAAATCAAAGTGTTAGATGCCTAGAGTCAAAAACATCATGCATCATTAACCAGGTTATGTTTAGAAAACGATCCCTTTATTAAAGACTTACTGAAGTTTGGCATAGAAGTCTTCAGTGCAGGGAATACAACAGTTTTGTTGTAGATTTTAGTGCATTCATCGTTATCATACTGAATTAATCAAGAACAGAAGGATGATTGTGACCTACAGAAAAATATATAATTTGTTAAAATGGGAAATTTATCAGAATTTAACATTGATAACGATTGCGTTTTTTTATTTTGAAAAATATTGGGTGTTCTTTCTGTTTCTCATTTAAAGAAATATTTTTTCTTTGATGCTCATATTTTTCCATTTTCATTTCATCCTATATGTACTAAGACATACAAAGACCATCAAGGGTATTACTAGTAGGATCGAATGAAAAGGGATATTGCATAATTTAATGTGAATTTTTTGACATGTCAACAGGTTAAAGCACAGTGACTGCTACCACAGGTGATGCTAAAAGCATTTCCAGTGTCATAGTGTACATGGGATAATATTTCAATGGACTTTGTGGTGGGACTACATAAGACTTCTCGAGGTGAAAATGTGATTTGGGTTATTGTTTATCGACTAAAAAAATACGAACATTTACATTTTCTTCAACATACAATGTCATTGGATCATCTTTCTTGACTATAGATTAAATAGATAGTTAGGTTATAGGGAATTTATCATTCCATTCTTTCTGTTTGGGATCCCATTTTCACATCTATCTTTTGGAAGGGGCTTCAGAATTCATTGGGCACATGATTAAATTCCAGTACAACTTTTCATCCTCAAGTAGGTGGGTATTTAGAAAAAATGATTCAGACCATGGAGGATATACTTCATGATTTTTAAATTGACTACTAGGGAATATGGGATCCACATTTTCTTTTTTTGAGTTTTTTTTATAATAACAGTTTTCATTCTAGTATTACGATTGATCCTTTTGAGACATTGTAAGGGATGAAGTGCCGATCTCTGGTTTTTTAGGACAATGTCAGGGAAAGGAAGTTGATTGGACCCGAATTAGTAGGGGAAGTGTCTTTGAAAGTGAAGATGATCCAGCATCACCTGAGGATAGCTCATAGCCGGAAGAAATATAATGAAGATAATAGAAGGAAAGAATTGTCTTTCTATATAACTGATCATGTTTTCAATAAAATCTCTCATTAGAAAAGTGTGACGTGTTTTGGTAAAAAAATGACAGCTAATTCCATGGTTTATCGGTCCCTTTGAAATCTAGGAGAATGTTGGATCAGTTTAATATAGAGTAGATTTGCCTCCGAGTTTGTCTTAGATATACAATATTTTTCTTGTTTCGATGTTGAGAAATTATGTGTCAGATTCAACTCTTGTTTTGAGTCCAGAAGTAGTTCAGCTAGAAGAGAGAAATTCTTATGGAGAGAAACCAGTTCATATTCATGATATAAGGGAAGATGTATTGTGGAATAATGTAATCCACTAGGTAATGGTTTTTTGGAGAAAGCAGATGGTTTAAGAAGAAACATGGGAATCAGAAAATGCTATGATTGAATGGTACCCTCACTAGTATAATGAGTAAATAAAATTGGGAAGACGCAATTCCTAGAAGTTGGGGATAATTTAACACCCCATGGTTAAAAAGATGAATGAAATTCCTGAACCAATTTTTTATGTATATATTTATAACTAGACATTAAACATAATTTTTTCCCTTAAATCTTTTGAATTTTGAAAAATGATCTTCTATAATTGTCTTTAGTAAGTTATTTAGAGTCTGATGGAACCAATCTGTTTTTTTGGTGAATAGTAACCAACCCTTATTAATAGTGATATAAATAGTAATATGATCGTAATGAATAGTTAATGGTGTTATTATTTTATATTATTAATGAATTAATATAATGGCATCATGGATAATTTTTCAATGTTATATAAAAGAAGTTATAGAATAAAAATTGATAATTTATGAATTTTGTATGATTCTATTTAAAAATTAAATCAATAATATATAGAAATGTATTTTCAAAAAAAATGGTCTTCATTTTATAATTCTAAACTTCAAATAATGTCTATGGTGAATATTTTGGATTTTTATGAAATTCATGATTTCTTTATGAATAGTTAAATACGGTGAAATATTGTATATTCCAATTATTAGTTAATACACTATTGATCACATCATAAGTGATGTAAGACCACTTGGACCTAACTCAAATTACATTATTACTATTTTGAATCACATGAATTATGATTATTCATAGTATTGTGAAAAATATTATTATAATGATTTAAATAATTTAAAATACCTCTTCTCCCCCGATATAAATACAACCCATTTCTCCCTCTCCCTACCACACCTCTCAAGCCTTGAGAATTGACTAATATCTACCAAATTTCTTCCCTAATCTACATCCCCACTACCAAGACCAACTGGTCACACCCAAATTAAAAATTCAAAGGCCATAAATAGGATCTCAAGGAGAAGAGATCAAGAGGTATGAAATCCTCTTGTTTTTCATGTGTTTTCCTTTCCTTTCCATTTTTTTACCGTCTATTCCCATCCTCTTATCCAAGAATAATTGGAAAAATATAAATATTGTATATTCTAGATGTTCCCATGTTTATGTAAAATTCTTCATCATTCTTCTTCTCCTCTCCCATTTATTCAAGGAGTAACAAAATTATCTCTAATGTGTCAAATTACTGACATTGTGGACGATGTGATTTCAATTCCATCTTATTCATTCATATCTAGTAATGAAATATGGTCGAACTAGGTTATAATATATATATATATATATATATTATGTTTCATCCATGGTTTTAAAATTATTTTTCCAATAAGGTTTAAAATTTTAAAACAAAAAGCGGTCATTGTTATTAAAGAACAACTAAAATGATCTAAACAACCATACTTAATGTTTTAACATATGAATCATCCTCATTTTAGAATTAAAAATGACAAATGGTATAATTTATGGGTTTTTAAATATTTAACTAAATTTAAATTCCAATCTTAGTGTTTCAATTCCAATCATCAAGAATATTCATCATGAACCAATCATGGAAACCCTGTAATCAATGAACCCAACATAATGTAAATAAAAAAATATTACTAATAAATGTGTAAAATGATGTTGTAAAATGATCATATAAGGTGTAATACACATTAATATGTTTCCCTAAGGTATTATTAACAATATTTTAACCATTATATAAGTGTTATATACACTTTTGATGTATGTATAACCAAAGGTAAAGAAATTCTTAACCAAATTTTCATTCTCAAGGTTAACCTTCTTCTTTATTCATTTGATTGTATAAGTATTATTGTTGTGAGGATTTTTTTATTTATATAATGTTTCAATATGTGTATTTAGTGTTTGTACACACATCCATTCCATTCTATTAATTATCACTCCAATTATATTTTAAGGTACTTTCATTTTAAAATCCTTTCAACACTCTCTTTAATAAATTTCAAATGATTGTTTTTTATATGTATACGGAATGAGTGGTTTTTTCTGATTTATAAGATACATTATTACCATGATGTGTTCCTTGGACCATATTTATGTTGGGATGAGACCATTATAGCTCGAGATATGTTGGGTAGATGCAATTATAGCTCAAGATATGATAGGTGACCCCTGTTATAGCTCTCCAATGTGTTGGGTACATTGGAGAAGGAAGTGACTGAAAGTTTATTCCATGTGTAATGGTGAATGTAAGAGTTATATGGTAAATTTATCCCAATGAAACTTCATGATGTTTATATGAATATGATGTTTTATTGTTTTTTATGTTATCACTTGACTAATACATTCTTTCATTGTATACCATAATGAGTTTTATACTCATTCTATGTTTTGTAAATGTTTTTAATAGGATATAAGGATGGAAATGAGAAATAACGGAGTTTTGATGTTTGATATGGATTGTTGTTAAAGAAATAATGTTTTAGGTTTTAATGTTTTATATTTTTAGAAAATGGATATTGTTTTTGTAGTATCCTCTTACTTCAATTTGTTATGCCATGTTTGTAAGTTATCATAATTATTTTAAACGCTAATTCTTAAAGGATCCACAACGTATAATAATGTATGTTATTTTGTAAAATTTAATATTATGTAATGTTTTAATGTCAGGTTGATATATATATAATTAGTTGGTACCTTTTTCTCCTCTATTTTTTAATCGGACTGCATTCCATAATTCATCAATTATGGGATAAGTGGGAATATTTATCACATTTAAAACACATCCTCTATCTTTTATGAAAATTAGTAATGTCGGACCCCCATGAGACCTACCATTATGAATTTTAATTTTCCATTACCTTTTCCCTATCAAATAGTTTAATAAAATCTTGACAATATATCAACCATAAAATCACATAGAAAAATATCATCATAGATTCAAAATTATCATATGGATAAATGATTGTTATATAAGGATATAAAAAACTGATGAATTTATGGATTTTACATTATAGATAATAGATAAGAATAGAGGAGTATCTTGAAATCCTCTTAAATTTTGCATCATATGTCAAAACTGATTCATCCTCATTTTGATTCAACTCGATGAAATTGTTTTCTATTTATATTCAATGTGTGAGGGAAAATAATTGGTAGTAGACACTTTATTTATCACATCACAATCTATTTAGTCCATATCATTGTATTTATTGAATATTTAATAACTATTTGAAATTGGTATGCCCCTCATTCGAAATATTTAATACATTGAACAAAATGATAAGGGATTGAGAACTGTTGAAAAAATATATTTTCTAAAATAGTGTTCCACCACACTATGTTGTTTAAATTTTAAGACACACTAAATTATGGTTGTTGTTCCCAAATGAATAAATCAATAGCAAGTTTATCACTACTTAATGTATTGAATATCTCATCGTAGTTCGAATAATTCATCATTGCTTATAAAATTGGAATGATCATTTCTATTAAGTCTTTTACTAAAAAGTATATTCTATTGGGAATTTAATTCGGGGAAACCATTTCATTGTTCCTCATACATGTTGCTAAATTAAATCCTTTAACATTCATCCATTACTAATGAAATATTTTTGTCATAATGATTGAAAAACACACAACCATATAATGTAAAAATCGATGAATGGAATTCCGAAATAAAACATCATTCTATTTTACACTCTCATGTTACTATATAATTATTTTATCTCTACATATATCACTAATGGTTAATCATTTTGTTGATTTTTCTAATGCTCTTATTCCTAATCAACCAAAGTAACCACGAAATAATTCCTTAAAAATATATCATAATGAGTATGAGGTCATCCAAGCCATGTCCCACTTTAGTGCCTATCAAGGTGTACATTTAGGCCACTTTTTGTATACACCATTTCACATTTGAGTTTATAACCAACATAAATTATTTGATGTTATTATCTCTAAGATCAAATTTTTTTTCCATGTATTCACATTCCAATATCCGTATATGGAATTATTTTTTAGAAAAATAAACTACTAAATAACATAAAAATATTCCAGGATTTAATCTTATAAATATATTGACATCATTATTTTTTTCACAATGGTTCTCTAATAATATTTCTAAAAATAGCCTCTTGAATCTCCAAAAATACCTAAAACCCCATTTGACGCCAACTATAGTGTTCTATGTCAAACATGAATTTATTTTACAACCATTACATGATTTAAATTTCTAATTTCATAAATAATATTATCCCATAAACTGATGGGTTCAATTAATTTAGAGATTGTATATAAAAGAAACTTATTTTAAAAAATCATATCTCATTATTGGGATCATACTAGAACCTATTCGAGGAATATTAATAGTAAGAATCATCCTCATAACCCAGATAATCAAAACCAACAAAATTAGTGATCTCAAATGCTATGTAGTGGGTGAATCACAATTAATACAATGACAATTTCATTAGAATATGTAATGTAATTATACATGAGATAAATGTCATCAAATCCAAAATTATGACCACCAAGAATTTGTGGTCATCCATGTACATGGAATAAAATCATAATTTTATGAAAATTGAACATATAAAAAATAGTTATAATATGGATATGAGTGATTTAATGAAAAAATTGATTTATAATATCATAATAATAAATGAATAAAATCATTTAACTAGAGGATAAACATTATCATAGGGAAAAATTAATTCATGTGCACCACCATCTGTCATTTTTGATAAAATAAAAATACTTATACATAAGAATACATATATCATGTTATATAGTCCCTTATGAAATCGATTGGAGGGAGATATTGGGCACCACCCATGAATCATCCATATATGTGTGTTCGATATTTAAATCATTCACATTTCCCATCATAAAGATAACATATAAATAAAAGGAGTTTCATAAAATATCCAATTTATATTTATACACTTTTCATAAACCCAATGAAAAAATAGGTTTCCAAAAACATAAACAAGTAAATCATTCAAATTTCATAAACAGCCCATTGAAAAAATCTGTTTCATATAATATCCAAATGGAATAAAATAATATCATGAATAGAATTGTTTGAAAATAATAAACATGATAAAAATAACCAAATAAAAACATGAAGTTGATACATTCAATATACCACTATTTGAGATAGTCAAATTTTAAGATATAGAGTAAAATGAAATAAAATTATTTTAAATATATTTCCGAAAACTATATACATTCATCGATGTAAAATCCATTACCATGATAATAATTTCAGAAAAACCATTTTTTAAATGGTCAAATGATCAAAAATAATGGAAGAGGATTTGGATAAAAATAGTTTTAAACAAAAAAATGATATAATTTTATTCATAATGAACTTTAATAGATATAATAAAATCAATAACAAATTTTACAAATCAAATAAAATAGTTTCAGTTACTATATTATATACTATTACCCTTGATTTCCTCACAATTTATATAGCAACATATATAAAAAATGTAATGATATTAATTTGATAAATCATAATATAATTCATATAAATTCCCATTTATATAATTCATTAAAAACAATTATCTTCCTCTATTACATTTTCATAATCATTTTTCAATAACTAGTGTTTAAAAGTTCTATTAATTTTAATTAGGATTGAAAAAATTGGAATTGATATTTTATAATTTCCCAATATTACTTATTTACATTGAAAAAATATTAAGAAAATTCATGTTTCATAAATAAATTAAATATGAAATTTTATTTAGAATTCATTTTTATTCATGTTTCACGAATGAGAATTATTGTTGAACTTGTTTCTCTCTATTTAATGATATTTATGGAATATGTTATAATGATCAGTTGTTTTATATGTTATACCTAAAGAAACATATTCATGATATATATTCCTTATATATTCCATATATAGTAAAAAATATATACTAAGACCTTATATGAAATAGGTAGTGAAATATAAAACATATTTAATTTTTACGGCTTTAGTCAGCACATACCAAAAATAAATGTCATAATTTTCCGTAATGAAATATTGGAAGACGGTTACTGATTTTTATAACTATTGGGAAGAGTGAGTAACTCAAGATGAGGGTAAAGTGACTACTAAAAAAATTATATTTCAAAATATTCAAAACCTAATACCCAAATTAATATAAATTTTTCATGTTAATAAGAATAGTATATTAATATAAGTTTGACCGTTTAAATTATTTCTCAAAGATTGATTAATAATATGTTTTAAAAAATTTCAAAGTTACTGTATCTTTTGAAATTTGTTTACATAAAGAAAAATTTATATAAACATTACTTAATATTATTTATCAAATTACCAGTTTTTTTCCCTTTAATGATAAATGTAGATAAGGCTTTGATATGAAGAAAAAAACAATAAACCTAACAAGTAATAATCAAGTGTCCTAGTCCCAATATAATTCATAAGATCCTCTAAATAGAAGTCACCCAGTTTCAATTTGATTTTTACACAATATAAAATGATCCACAACATTGATCAGGTATACAAAAAACAACACATGATGTTTAGAAACAAATACCCCTTAATAGTTATCATAGGTAAAATAACAACACAGGGCACACCAAGACCACTTCAACAATTACTATTATTCAATAGATTAATATTTTTATAGAATATAAGTTATTCTCATATTTTGGTGAAATATACTATGGCTGTAAATATGTAGATGCAAACAAAACACTAATCAAAATTTCAGTCAAAAGAAAGAGAGAATATAAATGGAGATGAATAAATGATGTGTTTACAATTTTGTAACTCTCTATTATATCGAGATTTCTCACTTTAATCTTGGAATGGAGAAATAATATTTTCTATGAATGTTACCTGAAAAAAATTCTCAAATTTTTCTTATATTTTATGAATTTTCTTCACAAATTCATTCTTGGGTTTATTGTGAGAAAAGAAAACTATCATTTTATCTTTCAGGCATTTAGATTCATATTTTAGTAAAAATATAAAAGTAAAGTTCACACTCTGATTGATCATATAACTCTCTCACATGTGGGACTCTTTTTATTAAAATATAAATGAAAATTGGAATACTTCCTGAAGAATAATCATAATTAATTCATTGATCCTTTAACAATACCTCTGACATAAATTCTATTCATTTTGGAAATTGTTAATGAATAATTATTTCAAAGACCCAGTTCATTAATAGAAAGAAATGTGTTTCTTATAAAATTTATGTCAAATGAGGCATAACATCAGTGGTTTCATAATATAATAATATTGTGATGATGGGGGAATGGTCAAGTGGTAGCACAATATATCTAGTTTTATAGCATTAGGTTGTAGCTCATATGAGGGTAACGTCTCTTGTGATAGCATGCTTGATAGTAATAGGACTGGCTATTGTAGATTCTAGAGGTGGAACGTGTCTAGCGGTGTAATATAGCGAATAGAAGTAAGAATATAGTTGCAGTATTGTTATGGAGGTGGCTTGTCTTGCATTAGGTTATTCCTAGTGATAGAATATCAATGAAAATTTCATTACATTGGCGTTAGCACATCTCTTATGGTTTCATAATCTGAAAATAACATAAATGTACTAATAGTGTCACTTTATAATACATATTCAATTTTCATCAGAATTTGAATGACAGAATAATACATTGTCATAAAACATTTTTTTCATTAAAAACATAAGTACCATGAGTTTTTATCATTAAAACATGGAAATCCATTAATCTCCTCCTTTTTTGTTATAAAAAATCATGGAATTTAATAAACTCAGTATAAAAGAAAACTGGACATAAATACATGAAATTGATGTAATGATATCTTATTAACATTCAAAAATTGTAATGTGAGATTTTTTAAGGATAATTTTGAAACAAAATTGAAATATTAAATTTGATAACAAAACAAAGAATTATATTTATTTAAAAAATAAATAAGGACATCCAGTGATTTATTATATCATAAGTTATGTTAAAATATTTTCCATAACAATTGAAAAATGTGGTATCAATGAAAAATTTCATTATTTGATTTAAATTTTTGTATAGTCCAAATGAAAATAAATCAAAAATTAATGATGATGAATAAGATGATAATGAATAAGAGGAAAATTTTATTAATGAAAATGGTCATTAAAGTACACCAAAAAAATGTAGCTTTGGAAAAATATAAAAGATTATATACCAATAACTACGTCTATTCCAAATCACTCTCCTATTTGAAGCTAGAATAAAAAATTCCCCTTGACATTTCCAGTGGTAAGAGGCATTGATATAGAGGTTTAGGGTTCTGAGGTAGGATGATGCCGCTTTCAGATACCCACATTTATGGGATTCTCGACAGCTCCCACAGGAGACATGATGAAAAATTTATACGAAGGAGGGAATGGATCTGAAAAATTTCCAAATTTGAAGGTAGTCCTAGAAATCACCTATGGTTCAGTAACTATTTTACTTGATACATTCATTAATGTATTCATTGTATTCTAAAATTATATATTATTGTTACACCTATTTCTATAACAACAAATAAATCCTTCTTTTATTTCATGAATAACATGAGTACATGTGTCATGAACTTAAAAAAAATCAACAGGTTCATTGAAATACCTAGTAAGAGGTGGAATCAATAGTATTTCAATTAGAAATATGGCATAATAATTCAATTCATGTTATATATACATCCTGGAAGGATAGTATTTTATTTCCTTGGTGATGGTTTCTTTATCCCATGGGGTTTCATTCAAACACAGTCATATCAGTTTTCATATGTGCTCAATGTGTTTTCAAATTTGGAAAAGATCCTTGTGATGAGATGAATAAATTTCATCTATAAAATATTATTTATTCTCATTAACTGTATGTCTGATTAAATCATCATAAAATGATGAAAAATATTGTATAACACTGTATGATGAATAAACTTAATCTAAACTCTCGAATATCCCAAAAAAATCATTCTTACTAGTAGAAAATGAGGTTAGAATCTCCCCATAACTCATCTCATATTCTTCAGGTCAAATTAAATCCATTATATCTCAATTACATCTTCTTGAAAACAAAATTTCATTTTCATATGAATATAGTAAACATCCAATGGGTATAGATTCCTATAATCATCTTCACTAAGATGAGTGACAGTAGGTGTATGGGATTTCAAAAATCTATTGAAATATGAAATAAAACCATCTCTAGAAACATCCATATCACTTATAAAAAATAAATTGAAGAATAAATTGTAAAAATAGGTGGAGGTGAAAAAAACCCATCAATAATGGATATATTATCATATGAAGAGTATATTCTTGTAGCTTGAAAAATTGAAGGAAAATTCTAAAGAATACATTAATCATCAATATTCTCAACTAAATATATGTCAAAAAATTTCTAAACTCTAACTAAAACTATAGTTCCACCATGGTTTGGTGACTGGTTTGGTTGTCACCACTTCTATCATCTCCATAAAATCTTTTTGTATCCAGGGTATGGATCCCACATTGATGAAAATCATCATGTTCTATTGAAGAATCTTGTACATATCTAAGATCTTCATATTCTTCTTTAAATTCCATAGAATCTGAGTACACTATTCCTAGATTAACATTTTTTGGAGACTTATCTCACTCTTCATGAGACACCACATATATTCTAACAGAACCCAAAATTGTTGGACAAAATTTGTGACTAACGAAACACATAGATTCCTCCACCTAAAAAAAATTTGGTCTCACATATAAAAGATGTAGAATCACCGATTTGATGAACCAAAATAGATCTCTTATCATTTTATGATAAAACTAAACATGGTGTCTCCATACACCTAATAGAAGAAATGACAACGGGATGATGTGATTGATCTTTCTCAACATCATCAATATCATCATAACTATATCTATAATCATTGAAATTTTCCTCATCTTCCACTTTTTCATCATCGGAAACATCCATAACATCCTCATGAAAAATAGAAGAACTCCAGATATGTTCATCTGTACAGTCCTCAATCTTCTCATCCTCATCTATTTCATTTAATAAACACTCTCTAACAGGGAGAGAAGAATGTGTACTTGTATATACAAAAGAAACAATTGGGCCTTAAGGGATATTTGGTTAAATATCCTCCTCAATTGTGTTTTTATGTTCCTCTGAATAGTATATGACTATAAATTCATCTTAATTAGTAAAATTTACTACACTTTCATATATTTCAAATCTAGAATCTATTATTTTATTGGTTATATAAGGATGTTATATAGGATTAGAATCCTCATATAGTTCATCATTATCATCATCCAAATGTTTCAAACATGGATCCAAATTTTGATTTATTAATTTTCATGTAACCATACAAAATAATAAAAAAACAATTTTCATTTCAATTGTCCCCTCCGTGTCAATTAAGGATTTGTATTCTATCAAACCGAAATCATATTTTGGTAAATGAGAGAACTGTACCTCGATGAGGACTTCCACATATCCATCATGTGCACCATGATTTTTCCTAAAAAGTTAATAATAACCCATAATTTTATGTTTAATAAAAGGAACACATCTTGAAATCTCAGAGTAATAATGTCCCCTTTTCCTTAGGAATTATTTCTTGACAAAACATGATCAAGATTATTCATTCCCCAACATATTATAATGTAGTTTGTATTCTAAAGTACAATCACTAGTTACATCAATTAATGAATCCTAATAAATAAATGACTCATATTCTAGTGGATTGGTCTTTTCATTGTCATTTTAGACTCACATGTAAGGAAAATTTACATAACCATCCCATTATTTTGAATTAAAGGTAAAAAAATATTCATTTATCATTATTATAATAGAATAAATATTCTCTTCAAAATTAAATGTTACATATTGATAGAGTTGATGAACCAACTTAGGATAGAATGTTTTTTCATTTCTATAGTCATGTTCTACTTATCCCTAATCATGTATATCCATGATCACTAAATATATACTCAATACTAACAATTCAACCTCTACTTTTTTTTGCATAACTACATTGAGATTAATAAGATTGTGCTTCTACGACTAGTCAATGAATATGCTTGATTCACCACTAGACATCTCTGTAGGCCCCAATTATTTGAGAGATGATATTGTCTGATTTTTGAATCACACTATTACAAAAAAATAAATGTTTAACCAAGGTTTAATGAGGTTGAATTTTTGGAGAGAAAGAGAAGGAAGATGGTTTGAAGGGACAAGGCTTAAGTCAGAGAGATTCTGACATCGATTTTTTATTTTCAACTAATTTATCATTTATTGATTTGAGTTAAAAAATATGATATAAATGATTAAATTGAATAAAAACTTAATCGGAGGAAATTAGAAACTATATATAAATAGGGCTCTGATCGGTAGGAAAAAAACAAACAAAGATCGGTATCATCCCATTGGTGGATCATCCAAATGATGGATCATTCTAATTCGGGATCACCAATGGTGGGTCATCCCAATGGTGGATTTTCTGATATTCATTTTCCAAAAATAGTTGTTCTTATAGTGACATGTAAAATGACAGCATGTCCAATGGTGGCATATCAAATGGTCGATTGTCCAAAGGTTTATTTTCCAATGGTGGCTTATAAAATGGTGGACTTTAAAATGGGGTATCCACAATTATTAAATACAAAAAATTATTTATCATTCTTTATCCATGACTTCAGTATCTTAATATTTTCGAAATAAATGGTTTTTTAATAATATTAATAAGATGATGTTTATTTCTTTGAATTCAATAATTATATTACCTTTTTGGATATTATCCGTCAAAACGAGCTATCGTTCAACAATATGATTTTTCAAGAATGAGACATTAATTATTTATAAAATTATATCTAACTTGTGTTTTCACAATTTATAGGGAAATTTTTTAATTGAATTCCATAATTTATTAGAGTGTGTTTCATCCACAATTTTTTTCACATGAGCTTCCTCCAATTATGTACATTGTTTTAGATGATAAAAGTGCAATACAACATTTCTCTATACTATAAAAATATAGTATATAGTTTCCAAAAAATATAATGTATTATATTGGTTATATTTCTATCTTAATTTCAACAAAAAAGTGCACATCTAAATAACTTGAAAATTAAAATGATTTCAATCAATTATTGAGCATTCCTAAATTGTTTGTATATTTGATAAATTTTGAAATTATTTTAATGTGAATTAAATGAGACAATTTTAGATTATCTTATAAATGAGCACATATACAAATAAAAATATAATATCTAGTCGAGTGAATGTTAAACATATAAGTATTATATTCATACCACTATAAATGGTTTTATATTCTTGTTCCAAAGATTCATCAAGATCCATCATATTGGTCAAAGTAATTGGAATATCACTACTTATAGTGTTATCCTAACCAAAATGGTTTCAAAGGTTTTCAATTTACATATATGGATTTATGATAATTCAATATTTATTTTTCAAAATTTTGAAAATATGAAATAATTTACATTCATCCATCAAACTCATTTCAAATTAATTTTTCATTATCTTAAAAAATACAAAAACAATTTACGAATATTCAAAAATTATATAATAAAAAGAACTTTGAACAACTAAATCATAATTTGGAATTATTTTTATAAAAATATCAGTATCATATGTTCGTTTTGAAAAATATTTTGAAATCCCAAAATAGAAGATCATATCATAACAATCCCTATGATCTAATTCTAAACCATATAAATATTTATTAAATTTTAAAACATGATTCGGAAAATAATGATTTTGGAATCTAGGTGTTTTTCAACAAAATCATCATAAAATATATAACTATTTTTTAGTGATCTTCGACATATATTTGATATAGTTTGAAATAAAAATGTGATTCAGAGGAATAAATTATTATAATGGCTTAATGTATAGAAACTTCTTAATAGGATAACTTGTAATCAATTCCCTCCTCATGACTATAACTTTAAGTAACCAACATTGAATTATATCATACCACAATTCCTAACTCATCATCCTTATTTATAAACATCATCATAGTTAGAATATTAATATTTCTATAAGTCTATCGATAAACCCCCAAAATATATTTTTTTACAAATGATTATATTCATCTTGCATTTCCATTTCTCAAAATGCTTCAAAACATTCATCACTCATTTTATTATGTACAAATTGTGACAAGAATACATGATACTCAACCTAATTCATAAGAGAATATGGACTTTGGGAACTTCTATCTAGGACTCTAACTATATCATTTGAATAATCATATCTAAGAGTAATAAAATCTCTATGAATAGAATTGTTTCTCATCTCATTGTTATCATTGGGCTATGGTTCTAGTTCATGATGTTCCTCTAAACTAGATGAATTTTCTACATGTTTTATATAATTATAGGATGATTTTACATTCATATTCAAAATTTATAGAACATATTCAGGGTTTTATAAAGGTTTTATTTTCTCATGTGATTTTATTTCATCAATTTTGGTAAGAAAAAATTAATCCATATTCTTGGTTTTTTTTATTAAACACTCTATATGATTTAATAAATGTTGAATAAATGAGAAATATTTATGCATTACACATTGAATAAATTTATTAAATATTATTCCTAGTTATATGAATAATGAAATTGTAACAAAACAATATATTAGATAACCATTGTATTTGGAATATTCCGAAATTTATAAGGATTATTATTTAAGATGTTACGATCCGTCCTCGGGGCCCGTGCTGTGACTACCCCAAGCCCACCTTCTATAGGCCAGGGGCTGGCGACGAGCACCATGGAGTAATTCTAGGTAAAAAGGGAAGGCATTGTCTTTGTAATGTAAACAAACACCACAGAGCAAGCAATCAGAATTAAACACTAACTATTAACTGGGTACAATAGTAAGTGCGGAAAAGTAAGTGGGCCAGAATACAAACCCAAACTGAAAGTAAAGTACAACTGAAAAAGGGAGTACAACAACTGAAAAGTAAGACTGCAGCCTCGAGCCGTCCACTGGAAGTCCCACCTGAAGGGTGGGTACATATAGCCTCCACAGCTCCTCGGGTCCAGTCATCCACCCCGAGTACGCCCCGCCCTGTGGTCCACCTCCAGGTACCGACTGCTCTGCAAGCCTCAACCACGAGCAGCGATGTCCATCGTCTGCAACCAACACAACATAGTGCGGGCATAGCCCATGCATGGGTGAGTATAAGCTACTTAGTAGGGACCCCGAGACCCTCAAAGGTCTCCCAGAATCTACAAAGGATAGTCCACAAAGGAAAGATACAAACACGAAGTAACATCTGACACTTCTTAGGTATATTCCGATACATATACCTAAGTCATCAATTCTCATTCGGCTCCAACATCCGAGCCCAAGTACAACCCATTCCACACAGGAAAACACAACCCATTCCATAGAGGAAAACAAAATGTAATCCACACAGGATATCAAGTCAATCTTATCGAAGATAAGGATTGAATGTCAAGATTCATCTCACACATGTATACTTCTTCGTAAGACGATAGAGATGATCAGATATTTCCAATTATTCATCTAGTTCATCGGACCCACATAGGATATATAGGTACTAACCCCCGCAATGACACACAAAGGATCGATAGGTAACTAACCCCCGCAATGACCCAGAAAGGATCGATAGGTAACTAACCCCCGCAATGACCCACACATGATCGTACCCACACAGAATCAGTAGGCGCTGGCCCACACAGGACCGCTGAGCACTAACCCACATAGGATCTAACCCACACAGGATTGGTAGCACTGATCCACGTAGGATCGCTGAGTGCTATAGTCATCGTCGTCGAATCCACGGAGGATTTCGGTACGGCCGTCATCATCCTCGTAGTCGCAGCCATCTCTAGGGTTCCCGCACACAGCAAGCTCGTTCGGGAGGGTCCGCTCCACGAGCCGAAGGGCTGATACATCTACTAACACATATTCTAGAGTTGATGTATCCAGATGTTCCGTATCGTGAATAGGAACTCAACGTCACAGACGGCGCATCATTCGGACGCCCTGTCTGAGAGTTATTGGCTTTTCGTCCCCGAGGCCCAGTTGGTTTTTAAATCAAAACCAACCTAACAGTACTCCAACTGCACCCAAACCTCGATTGGAGTTATCCAAAAGGTCCATCTCACTTAGAGGAATCCATCACAGTCAACTGCACCTCAATCGGACGTCCAGAGCTCAAGTTATAAGTGTTTCTGCTCCAAGGGCCTGGTTGGTTTCGTGTACGAACCAACCCGGACGAACCCAATGTACTCCAAAACCCTGAGATTAATATATAAAAACGTCCATCTCATTCCAAGGATCGCATCGCCGCTGACGGTGCATCGATCAGAGGTCTGCAGCCCATGTTATGGGAAAAAGACCGTGAGAGGTCCGGTATTAGGGGTTTCGTGCCCGATACGACCCGGCCTGATACCCTCTGGGTCGGACCGAACCGGGTCAACCCATCCCGGGTCCGGGTCCGGCCAACATGGGCGCGGCCTGGCCCGGTCTGGCCTGGGCGCGTCCCAGCATGGCGGACCGGCCTGGGCAGCCGGCCGGCGCGCTGGCGCCAGCCAGGTGGCTGGGCCGTTTTGGCCGAGCGAACTGTGGTGCGGGGGGCGCGCTTCCCCCCACCCATTTGTAATCTGCGGCCCCCATGTGGGGGGCTGCTCATGTCTGGACAGCCGGGGGTTACGAACCCCCGGCTCTTCCTCTTGTCGTCCAGTAAGCTCCAGTCGGCCTGCTGCTGCCGCCACGGGACCGGCAAGGGCCGGTACCCCTGCTCCGACGCAGGTAGCCCGGAACCGGCCGCCGGTTCCCCTGCTTCACTGCGGCCTATGCCATGGCCTTGGACCGTCCGGCGTGGCGCGACGGTTCCACGCCCCTACGCCGCGGCCCCGCTCTAGTCGTGGTGTTTTGGTGATCCTCTGGCACGGCGGAATGGCGCTGCGACCTTATTCAACTTCATCGGCGCGGTGCGACGTCGCCTCACATCCTTACCGCACGATCCTGCGTGGTACATCGGCACTGCATCATTTTCCTTCGAACCGCAACAATACAAGAATAAGGGAGGAGGGTCGGCCGTGTTTGTGCGGTCCATCCCCTTCCCATTAATCGATAGCAAGCGGAAACGTTTCATGAAAAATGGCAATAGAAGTAATCACGAAGAAAAATTTAAATAAACCCCTACCTCTTCAAATTTGTTGAGCGATGGTTCATCACAAAAATAACCATCACGGAAGAAGACATCGCGGAAGGAGAGAGTCACGTCACGGAGAAATGATTCATCAGCATCACTTCGTCGATCTCCGAGGATCCGGCGTTCTTCGCGTTCTTCGCGTTCTTCGTCGAAGAGGATGAACTTAAAGAGCTTTTCTTTTTTCTGCCAAATCCACCCAACGCAACAAGTCCCAACCAAAATAAAATAATAACTTCCCTCATTTTATTAACATGACTTATGTTGAAATTCAAAATATGAATTAACCCTCTCAAATTATACTCACCTAATTAATTAACATAAGTTATCAACTTTAATGGTGAGTTGAAGGAGTTCGGAAATATGAAGGGGTGGGGTTCGTGTGGGCCCCAACGCCCTTATAACGTCTCATGGGAAGTTGGGTGGTTGCCCATCTTCCATCCAAAGGTTTTAATTACCAAGTAAAAAATAAAAATTGATGCTCAATTTTTATTTTAACTTCCACAATTTTTAACAACTTCTCTCGTGAAAACGCAACTCCATAAAAGGTGTTCCTAAGAAAATACCAGCGTTGTGAATTCATCGGTGCATTCGGAATTCGATTCCGAGCACTGGTTAAAAAGTTAGAAAAACCCGCTCGTTCGTTCACTAAACGTACTCGAACTAATCGTCGGTTATAAATTTCGGGCACACCGGGCCTCAGAATCAAGTGCCGTCAAAAACTGCGTTCTTGTAAAATCCCAAAGAAAATTAAGAAAAAATTTCCCTTGAATTTTATGGATCATTACATTACTCCCACCTCTGGGATTTACGTCCTCGTAAAGATACATAAAAAACTAGGGGAACAAATGTGGGTACTGTGCATGCATCTGAGCCTCCCACTCCCAAGTGATCTCCTAGAGGTTCTCGTGCTGCCATCTGATGCACACTAGAGAAATCGACTATCCACATAGGAACTGCTCCTATCGATCCTCGATCTCCACTGGGACCTCTGCAAAAGTCACCCCATTATCAATGTCCAGCTCCCCATGGACAATGATATGAATCGGGTCATGCACGTATCTCCTCAGTTGAGATACGTGGAAGACGTCATGCACTCGGTGCAACTGAGGTGGTAGAGCCAGGGGATAAGCCACCTCGCCAATCCTGCTGAGGACATAGAATGGTCCGATGAAGCATGGAGACAACTTGTTGTGTCGTCCAAATCTCCGTAGACCACGTCGAGGTGAGACCCGCAAGAAGACATGGTCGCCATCCTCGAACTCCAGTGACATCCGACTCCTGTCAGCATAAGACTTCTGCTGGCTTTGAGCTGTCCTTATCCGCTCCTAGATGACCTGGACCTTCTCTGTCGTGGCCTGGACCATCTCTTGTCCCACAAGTACTAACTCCCCAGGGTCTGTCTAGCACAGAGGTGACCTACAAGGTCGGCCGTACAACGCCTCTTATAGTGCCATCCCGATGGTGGAGTAGTAGATGGTGTTGTGCGTGAACTCCACCAAGGGTAGGTGGTCCTCCCACCTGCGACTAAAGTCAAGGACACATGCGCGGATCATGTCCTCAAGAGTCTTAATTGTTCTCTCCATCTGACCATCTATCTAGGGGTGAAAGGAAGTGCTCAGATGTTGTTGTGTCCCGAACGCCTCCTGCAACCCTTTCCAAAGAAGGGATGTAAAGCAAGCATCTCGATCGGAGACGATCGACGATGGAACACCATGAAGCCGTACAATCTCTTGAATATAGAGGCGCCTCATGCTCTCCACTGTGCCCTGCTCTCTGATGGGTAAGAAGTGAGTCAACTTGGTGAGTCGGTCGACAATCACCCAAATGGAGTTGTGACCTCTGGAAGTGTGTGGAAGTCCAGTCACGAAGTCCATAGATATATCGTCCCACTTCCACTATTGGACCTCCTGGGGTTGTACCAAGCCTGCTGGTACCCGGTGCTCTCCCTTCACCTACTGGCAGGTGAGGCATCGAGAAGCGAACTCTGCCACATCGTTCTTCATGCCTGGCCACCAGTGCTGTCGTCTAAGATCCTGGTACATCTTTGCCACTCCAGGATGTACCACCAAAGGGGAAGTGTGAAACTCTCTTAGCACCTCATCTCGTAAAGCAACTGGTGCCAAGGTTTGTCTTCTAAAAAGGAAATCGTGCTCTCCTCCCACGGAGAATCCATCAGGTACCTGTCCTGAGGATATCTGTGCAAGCCACATCTCACAGTCGGCGTCCCCATGTTGTGCCTCTCTTACCCGTTGCAGTAGTGGAGGAGTGACTATGAGTGACTGAAGGATGGCTGCTCCATCTCTATCCATGAAGGATATATGCAAAGTGGCTAGCTGCTCTGTCGCCTCCCCAGGTAGTTGAATGCCTGTCCTTCAGCTGAGATCATCGGATACCACCCTCCCCATTCCAGGAGTATAGACTATATCAATGTCATAGTCCTGGAGGAACTCGATCCATCGCCGCTATCAAAGGTTCAGGTCCTTTTACGACAAGATGTACCTGAGACTCTAGTGGTCAGAATAGACTGTAAAGCGCTCGCCCATGAGATAGTGTCGCCACATCTTCAGAGCGAAGACCACTGCTGCTAACTCCAGGTCATGGGTAGCGTAGTTCAGCTCAGGCTGCCTCAACTGACGTGATCCATATGCGATCACGGCCCGGTCCTGCATTATGACACATCTGATTCAGGTCCCTGATGCATCGTAGTAAACTACATACCCTACTCCCTCCTCCGGCAACCTCAAGATAAGCGCACTGGTCAATCTCTCTCAGCTCTTGGAATCTCTACTGACATCTTTCTGACCACAAAAAGGGTTTCCCCTTCTTCGTCAAAGCTGAGAGTGGTGCTGCAACTCTAGATAAGTCTGGCACAAATCTCTTGTAGTATCCAGCTAGTCCCAAGAAACTCTGCACCTCCATCACGCTCCTTGGTGGATCCCAAGCTAGCACTGCCTCGATCTTCGTAGGATCCACCGCAACTACCGCCTCAGAGATGATGTGTCCCAAGAAGTGTACCTCGCATATCCAAAACTTACACTTTGAGAGTTTACAATAAATATGGTGCTCTCGGAGTGTGTCCAATACTACCCTCAAGTGGTAGGCGTGCTCCTCCTCAGTGGTCGAGTATATCAAAATGTCATCGATGAAGACCATGACAAATCGATCGAGGTATGGATGAAAGATCATGTTCATGAGGGCCGTTAACACTGCTGGAGAATTGGTTACTCCGAATGGCATAACCAAGAACTCATAGTGGCCATACCGACACCTGAAGGCTGTCTTATGCACGTCCTCATCCCGAACTCTGAGCTGGTGATAGCCTGACCTGAGATCTATCTTCGAGAACCATCATGATCCCTTGAGTTGATCGAAGGAGTCATCAATCCTCGATAGCAGATACTTGTTCATCACTGTCACCTAGTTCAGGCGATTATTCTTGACACAAAGTCACAAGCTCCCGGCCGCCTTCTTGGCGAACAATATCGGGGAAGCCCAGGGTGAAACACTGGGTCGGATGAATTCCTTGCCCTAAAAGTCCATCAACTATACCCGTAGCTCTCGAAGCTCATCGAGGGCCATCCGATATGATGGAGTGGATATCGGGGATGTCCCGGGGTATAGGTCAATATAAAAGTCTACATATCTGCGAGGAGGTAGTCCTGGAATGTCATTGAGGAAAACGTCTACATACTGATCCACAACTGTAGGAAAACCAGGACTCCACACATCAACTGCTCCTAGGATGAGGCTAGCCAACTGATGAGTGATGGGTTGTCCTCTCCTCTGCGTGATTCCATCCTGTGCTGCAAAGGCTCCCTTCTCGCCGGTGAAGGTGGACCTGCTCCCGTTAGTGCGTACACATCGCACCTTGCGCCTAATGCATTTAATCTGAGCATGGATTGTAGATAATCAATCCATGCCCAAAATGACGTCGTAAGGCCTCGACGCCGCTACAAGAAGATCACAGTCGAAGATCTCGCCTCCTAGAGTAAGCTCACACTGCCGGAACCAGTGCGTAATTGTCGAGTCTGCTCCCGTAGGAGTCTCTAGCCGTAAGGATGGAGCCAAAGGCTCTGTCGGAATATCTAATCTCCGAACAAGGGCAGCGGCTATGACAGAATGACTTGCTCTTGTGTCTATAAGAACTGAAGCAAGGGTGTAATAGACACAGATAATACCTCAAATCATCTTAGGCGCACCGTGGTCATAGGCCTCCGCTGCCTGGAGTTGCGTCTGTCTCTGCCCACTAGCTCCCTCTAGTCGGGGTGGACCTCCTGGTGGTGGTGGCGGTAGAGGCTCAAAGCATCACCCACCACCTGCTGCTCGGCCAGCTCCTCTACCTCGTCCGCTTGCTCCCTGCGGACCACCACGGTCAACCATATGCCTCTGCTTGGGTGGTCCCTCAACCGTCTGCTGCTCCTCTACACGACGGGTCGGGCAGTCACGAGCCATGTGGCCCTGCCCGCCACATGCGTAGCACTGTCTGCCTCTCGAAAGATTGGCTCTGCGATGTGTGCCCCGCACCACTGAGCCAGTGTTCTGAGGTCGTCTGCCTGAGGGTCTGGTCTGCCTGGACCCATGAGTCATCCGTCGACTGTCTGCTAAAGAAGACTCTGTTACGTGCCGCCCTGCGGTAGGCCTCGCTGCTGATGTAGGCTCAGCAAGGAAGCTCTCGATCATAAGGGCTCGCTCCAGTACTCCTGCCTGTGTCGGGATGCTGAGGGAGATCAGCGATGCCCTGATCTCCTACCTCAATCCCTGCTCAATGTTCCGGGCCCTAAATAATGGGTCTCGTACCAAGTACGTTGAGTAGCGCGAGAGATCGGTAAATCTCACCGAGTACTGGGTGACCGTCAAGCTGCCCTGCCGCAGCTGAAGAAGCTCCTGGATGCGCACCGAACGGAGGGTGAATGGAACGAACTCAGAGCAGAAGAGGATCTCAATGTCCGTCCAGAGAAGAGATGCCTCGTCGTGCACCTGGAGCATCAAGCTCCACCATCTGCCTGATGCTGCGAGCAGTAAGCTCGCTGCGAGGATCACCATGAGGTCTGCTGGTGTCCTCACTAACCTGAAAACTCGTACTACTGCCTGTAGCCAATCCTCGGCTACCTGAGGGTCCGTCTCCCCGTGGAACCTGGGCGTTCGCTGACGCTGAAACTCGTGCAGTGAACTAAGGCGACGTCCATCGTCAGCGGCTGCGGCTGGTAGCATCGGTGGCTCGGCGGGTAGTGATACCCTTGGTGCCTCTGATGTCAAAGGGCCCTATACTGAGGCCTCGTCGCTCGGGGGGCTATCGTCACACACAACTCTCAGAACCCTAGCTGGCTACCGTGGTGGGGCCATCCTGAAAAGAAGTAGGTGTGCCATGGTCAATCAGTATACCTAGTGAGCTGACATAATGTAATCACAAAGAAAACTTGAAACACACAGGCAATCAATGTTTTCGTGTATTAAGTCGGAAATCAGAAGTCCGGGTCCTGGTGTATGGATACGTCGGCCGCTGCACCAACACTGGACTCCCTGATCTAATAACCACACTCAATACTCTTAACACTATTACTTCACATAGAAAAATATCAGAGTCCTGATTTCTGCGGTAGAACTGAAATCCACTGATACCAATTTGTCACGACCCGTCCTCGGGGCCCGTTCTATGACAACCCCAAGCCCGCCTTCCATAGGCCAGGGGCTGGCGACTAGCACCAAGGCGTAATTCCTGGTAAAAAAGGAAGGCATTGCCTTTATAAGGTAAACAAACACCACAGAGCAAGAAAGAAGAAGTAAAAAACTAAGTAAGAAACTGGGTAAATAGTAAGTGCGGAAAAGTAAGTGGGCCAGAATACAAACCCAAACTGAAAGTAAAGTACAACTGAAAAAGGGAGTACAACAACTGAAAAGTAAAGTCGCAGCCTCAAGCCGTCCACTGGAAGTCCCAACTGAAGGGTGGGTACAGATAGCCTCCACAGCTCCTCGGGTCCAGCCGTCCGCTCCGAGTACGCCCCGCCCTGGGGTCCACCTCCAGGTACCGACTGCTCCGCAAGCCTCAACCACGATCAGTGCTGTCCGTCGTCTGCAACAAACACAACGTACTGCGGGCATATCCCGTGCAGGGGGGAGTATAAGCTACTCTGTAGGGACCCCGAGTCCAACAATGGTCTCCCAGAATCCACAAAGGATAATCCACAAAGGAAAGAGACAAACACGAAGTAACATCCGACACTTCTTAGGTATATTCCCATACATATACCTAAGTCATCAATTCTCGTTCTGATCCATCATCCGAGCCCAAGTACAACCCAGTCCACACAAGAAAACACAACCCATTCCACACAAGAAAACAAAATGTAATCCACACAGGATATCAAGTCAATCTTATCGAAGATAAGGATTGAAAGTCATGATTCAGCTCACACAGGTATACTTCTTCATAAGATGATAGAGATGATCATTTATTGCCACTGATTTATCAAAGTCGTCAGACCCACACAGGATCGATAGGTATTAACCCCTGCAATGACCCACAAAGGATCGATAGGTATCTAACCCCCGCAAGGACCCACAAAGGATCGATAGGTAACTAACCCCCGCAATGACACACATAGGATCGGACCCACACATGATCTGTAGGCGCTGGCCCACACAGGACCGCTGAGCACTGACCCACACAGGATCTGACCCACACAGGATCGGTAGCACTGATCCACATAGGATCGCTGAGTGCTATAGTCTTTGTCGTCAAATCCACGGAGGATTTCTGTACAGTCGTCATCATCGTCGCAGTCACAGCTAGCTCTAGGGTTCCTGCACACAGCAATCTCGTTCGGGAGGGTCCGCTCCACGATCCGAAGATCTGATACATCAACTGACACATAGTCCAAATTTGATGTATCCAAAAGTTCTGTATCTTCAACAGGAACTCAACGTCACAGACGGCGCGTCATTCGGACGCACGGTCTGAGAGTTATTGCATTTTTCATCCCAGGGGCCCGGTTGGTTTCTATGTCAAAACCAACCCGACCGTACTCCAACTATATCCAAACCTCGAGCGGAGTAATCAGAAAGGTCCGTCTCACTTAGAAAAATCCATCAAAGTCGACGGCACGTCAATCGGATGTCTGGAGATCAAGTTATAAGCGTTTCTGCTCCGAGGGCCCGGTTGGTTTCGTGTACGAACCAACCCGACGAACCCAAAGTACTCTGAAACCTTGAGTGTAATATATCAAAATGACCGTCTCATTCCAAGGATCATATCGCCTATGACGGTGCATCGACTGGAGGTCTGAAGCCCATGTTATGGGCAAAAGACCGTGAGAGGTCCGGTATTAGGGGGTTCGGGTCTGAGTCCTGCACACTTGGGCGCAGCTCGACCTAGTTGGCACGGCCCGGCCCGGCTGGCGCGGCCCGGCCCAGCCTGGGCGTGGCCCCGCCTGGGCAGCTGGACCGGCGCACTGGCGCCGGCCTGGTGGCTCAGCTGTTTCATCTGAGTAGACAAGGGTGCGGGGGGGCGCGCTACCCCCCGCCTGTTTATAATCCACGGCCCCCATGTGGGGGGCCGCTCATGCCCGGCCAGCCGGGGGTTACGAACCCCCGACTCTTCCTCTGGTCGGCCGGCTGTTGCTGCCATTAGACTGGCAAGGGCCGGACCCCCTGCTCCGATGCCTGCGGCCTGGAATCGGCCACCGGTTCCCCTGCTTCACCGTGGCCTATGCCGCGGCCTTGGACCGTCCGGCGTGGCACGACGGCACCATGCCCCTCCGCCGCGACCCCACTCCGGCCGCGGTGTTTTTGTGATCCTTCGGCGCAGTGAAACGGAGCTGTGACCTTATTCAACATCATCGGCGCGGCGCGACGGCGCCACACATCCTTGGCCGCATGATCCCGTATTGTGCGTCAGCACAACATCATTTTCCTTGGAACCGCAAAAATACAAGAATAAGGGAGGAGGGTCGGTCATGTTTTTGCGGTCCGGCCCCCTCCCATTAATCGATAGCAAGCAGCAAAGTTTCACGAAGAATGGAAGTAGAAGTTATCAGGAACGACAATTTTAATAAACCCCTACCTCTACGAATTCGTTGAGCGAGGGTTCATCATGGAAATAACCATCGCGAAAGAAGACGTTGCGGAAGGAGAGAGTCGCATCGCGGATAAATGATTCGTCGGCGTCGCGTCATCGATCTCCAAGGATCTGGCGTTCTTTGTGTTCTTCACGTTCTTCATCGAGGAGGAAGAACATTAAGTGTTATTCCTTTTTCTCCCAAATCCTCCCAACGCAACAAGTTCTAACCAAAATAAAATTAGAACTTCCCTTATTTTATTAACATGACTTAAGTTGAAATTCCTAAGTTGAAATAACCCTCTCAAATTAAACTCACATAATTAATTAACATAAGTTATCAACATTAATGGTGAGTTGAAGGAGTTAGGGAATATGAAGGGGTGGGGTCCGTGTGGGCCCCACGACCCTCATAACCTCTCATGGGAAGTTGGGTGGTTACCCAACTTCCACCCAAAGGTTTTAATTACCAAGTAAAAATAAAAATTGAAGCTCAATTTTTATTTTAACTTCCATGATTTTTAACAAGTTCTCTCATGAAAACGCAACTCCGGAAAAGGTGTTCCTAAGAAAATACTAGCGCTACGAATTCATCGGTCCCCTTGGAATTTGATTTTGAGCATCGGTTCAAAAGTTAGAAAAACCTGCTCGTTCGTTAACTGAACGTACACGAGCTAATATTTGGTTAGAAATTCCGGGCACACCGGGCCTCAGAATCATGTGCCTTCAGAAACTGCATTCTTGTAAAATCCCAAATAATATTAAGAAAAAATTTCCATTGAATTTTATGGATCCTTACATAAGATATGTATAATTAAAACTCTATTAATTATATTACAATGTTTATGCATAGATGCTACCCAAAAATAAATACGATGGTTATATTATTTTAGCATACTCTAGAAAATATCATGAATTGCCATTTTTATTATTTATATGAAACCATAATATAGTTGAGTCTGAGGAGTATAAAAATTTTGGGTATAGCCTTTTGTGAGAAAACATATTCAATTTATTGATTTTACAACTCACAGGATTGATAACATTTTAATGTCTTATTCCTAATTCCATTAATATCTTCTATAAATTTATCTTACTTTGTGAAAGACAAATAGCCTCCAATTTTTAGATCTAGAAAGAATTCCCATGTATACATAGAAGAGTCATCTATAAGAACATGATCATAGTTTCACCCACTTATTCTAGAAATAATAGATGATCTAAACAAATCCATGGGAAACAACTCAAGGGGATTAGAAGTTGAAACATATTCCATTTATTTGAAATATTTTTGAGTTTTTTTCTCTTTTTGACATGGTTTACATATATTATCATTTTTAAATTCTAGTTTTAGATGATCCTTGACTAACCCTTTCTTATTTATCCTTCAATGTGAATGAATACCCCAATTGTGTATTTGACTATTCCAATTCCATGATTCCATTTTCAAATCACTTAGATAATATAATTTTTTAGAATATAATTAATCTATATTAACAAAATAATTATTTTAATTTCATAAATAAGTAAAAACTAGATAATAGTTTGAATAAAAAATTCAAAAATTATTTTTTAAGTGCATAATTGTTTAATTTAATGTCAATATGGATTGAAGTGCATAAGGGTTGCATTTTTTGTTAATGAGAAGTCAATATATGAATGAATGGTATTGAAAAATAAGTTTGTGAATCCTAGGAGAATTGTTGTTGATTCAAATAACTGAATTCTACTGTTGATCAATTCTATAAGAGGAAAACTCTGACGATTGTTGAACTGGTCTTATGTTCCAAGACATGTATCAAGGTGATACAATGCTACGAAAATTGAAGAAGCGCATGCAATACTCAATTGCATAAGGAATGCAGTGACGTCCATCAATGGTCACTATGTGAATTAAGTGATGAAGACCATGCATTATGTTTTAATGCATGTGGAATAATGAAATGATCTGGGCATCATCCATGATTGGATTAAAAGAATGTATTGAAGATATTTGGGATTTATGATCTATTAAGAACGGAATGGATGATGTTTGAAGTTGAAGAAGAGTTGAGAATGGGATTTGAATGAAGAACTATGGATTGTAATTTTAATCAACAATCTATTCTTGGTTACTTAGTTGTTATACTAAATACATAAATTATTCCTTTACCAAAAAAGTGATCTAACTAGGGAAGGCCAGCCGAGGTCCTAACCTCAAGCACTTGCTAGACCTGAGGGTCAACCGCACTCAAAGGAATCCCTCAAGTCTATCCCTGCATGAGGCATGTGTGCATGGGAAATGTGTAAGCCTGCAAGTGTTGCACGGTGATGAACCCTTGCAACATGGGTGCTAGGTGTGTGCCCGACGGAGAATTGTGGTATCTAAGAGCATGCTCGCAAGTTGAACACGGTACGAGGCAGTACTGTGAAGGGAGAGAACAGAAATATAAGTTCTGGTTTGGAGTATATGATACATAACACATGAGAAAACCATGGGGCATTTCAATGTGGGATGAGATTTTAAAATATGGATGCAATCTCCGCAGTCCAAATAATCACTCTTGAGGTCTCAACTGCACACCGCATCCGCACCATGCCTTCTAATCAAGGTCATTTGTGGTTGATGTGAGATCATCTTATGGCCTATGAGAGAACCTGAACTCATCGTCAACCTCAAGCCACCTACGTTGCACCCGTGTACAAGGAGCTCTAGTTGGAATCCCAACTCATCATTCCTGCCACCATTTGAGTTTCGATCAAGCCCACAAGGAACATACGGATGAACCAAATACATGCATCCATTAAATGTTTCATGCATACATCGTGAAGAAAAAATCAATGGAACCCAAGGGAAATAATGTTTTTGAGGGAGCACTGGTCATTCGATGTACAAAGACAAGATTTTCATTCATTAAAAATAGCATTCACATGAGGATTGCAAGGTGAAATGTAGAATTCGGGTTGAACAAAAAGAAACTAAGATATGCGGTGTATCTCATATCCACAATAAAAATCATCAAAACCAATGATCTCATGCATTTAACACCCTGGCCTTTATTTTAGATATGTGGATTTAAACATGGTTCCTCTAGCAATAAAATGTGGACCCCAGAACCAAAACTAGCTACTCCCATTATTTGAGAAAGCTCATGTTTTCCAAAAAAAGAGAACATTGTGGGTTTCTGTGCTGCCTAGCTACACGATGGAAAGTCACCACATCACTTGAACGAAAGAGTTTCTTTCATCCCTTCCATGATGAAAATAACCGCAAACCCCCTGGTTTGTGAATGAACTCACCCCCCTATATGAACTTCCCATAATCACACGATAGGTTCTTTGAACCCTCACTATGTCTTTTTGAGGAGTAGTCAACAGGAAAATCAACTGGTACACTTGCACCCTTTCCCTTCTATTGCGAAGACAGAACCACAAGCCTTAGGTTTGGTGAAGAAGACTTTAGTTCCCCCGATGTGTGAAGGAGGAGAACTCATGCTCCCTATTTTTCTTGAAGAAGAAAAATTGTGTCCTTCTATTTTGCACGATGAAGAAGAACCCAAGGAATTCCATTTTCACAAAAAGGAACACATGCATGAGGCTGAGGCTTTGATAACATCATTAGAAGAATAAAAAACTCACACATACACCAACACAATACCCATTCATGTTGTTTGTGAAAGAAGTTAAAAAAGAAAGGGGGTACATGCATGGTGGAGTTCATGTGCATGAAAACAAAAGAACAACTCTGTGTGTCCATGTGAAGAAGGAGGAAGGTATAAAAAGAAGACACACCCATTAAACCCTAATTAAAAAGAAAACTTTTGTGAGTTTGGTAAGAACCAAAGGAAAAAATAATATAAAAATGAAGAATGAGAAGAGATTATGTGTGTTCTCTAAATGTTAAATCCATTGGGGTTTTCACATAATAAATAAGAAAAGAATTTTGCATGCATGCATTCATGCACACACACACGTATAGAAATAATAAAAAGTTTGTGTACATACTGAGAGAAAAATAAAAGACAGTGCACATTCAAAATAATGATACCCATGCATGAAGTCATGCCTGAAAACAAGCACGTGTATTAATTCAAATGATGTAATGAAAGCATATATTCATTCTTTGAATAATCACATAAGTCTGTGTCATTATTTCTAGGAATACAAGAAGATGTTTTTGTGAATTCAGTTATTTCACTAATTAAGAAGATTTTGAGATACCCATGCCATCCATTCCTGAAGTGAATGAAGACTGAGATTGAATCCAAACTAAATTAAAAAATATATTTTATATGAGTGTTCATTAATTTAGAATCCTAGAAGAGAGACAGTGAGGATATTCTTCAAGATCATTCTTATATATTATATTCTTGAAGAAGTTGTGTGAAGCATTGGCACACATCTCAAGGAGGCAATGACTTCATTAGAAGAAGAATTAATATGATGGGCCTTATTGAGATTGAGAACTTATCATCTCAAGTGATCAAAAAGATTGAGCAAGGACAATAGACCTTATCAATGGTTGTTGAAGATACTTGAATATATTGACAGGAAAATGTGATTCAAAAAGACTGTCTAAAGAGTTCATAAGATCATCTATTGTGAATCAAGTAAGAAAATAAAGAAGGATGTTGTTCATGTGACTCACGAGCTAGAAGAACCCTGTGAGATTAAGGGAGAGGAATAAGACTTCAGTGAGACTCTCGTGTAGGCCAGTGGGACACTGGTATGACTGTTTGAATAATTATAACAAATTTATTGTGGGACTCAAGAGAGATACATTGTGACACTATATAGACAATTTTAATTATTAACCTAATTTTAGTGGGGAATTTGTGTTGGGTAGAATAACCAACAGAACAATGAGTAGGTCATTGAGCATAACCTTGTAAATCCTAGGGTTCAGTGTCTTTACATTTACAGCATCATTCGAGGAAAGGCTGAGAGACACAAGAAGAGTGGATTGAGGCTTCAACCATACATATAGGATTAATTTAAATGAATAATTTTTTGAAAATATTTAAGGGGATCACGGATTCTCCCCTACCCCTCTTAGTGATTCACAAAAATCTAGGCCCTTAAATTGGTATTAGAGGGAAAGGTCACCTCAAAAATATCCAAGGGAGTCTTTATAACGTGCAGATTTGAGGAGATGAGTGAACAACCTAAAATGGAGATATCTTCCAAGAATCATAAGAACATAAATAAGAAACAATCAAGGAAGATGAAGACGAATCATACTACTACTAGGGTGAAACCTTCTACTAATGGTATTCTGAATGGTACAACATGTGGTAATACATATTATTCTTCTGATGAAGTGTGCTCAAGCTATGAAGATGATAGATCAATTAGTGATCTTCAAACTACACTCAATTATTATTGGAAGAATTTCCCTAGATAAGTGGCAAGAAACATTGCAAAAATCATTAGTGCTCATCAAGATAAAATTTTACAGCTGGAAAATGAAGCTAATGCCATGGAAGAAGCATTGGATAAATGGGTTAGAATGTAAAACACTCTCACAAAACTAGTGAAGGTAATGTAAGAAACAATTTATCATTGCAATGAATAATATTTTCATGTTACTGATGAATTTAAGGGAATTATTTGTGAGAAATAATTCTATGAGAATGCATTTGTAGATGCTTTCAATGCATTTGAAATGTTGCACAGAGTTTCTATGGTTGTCAAAGTAGCTCAATTAGAATACAAACTCAACAAGCATAAGGATCATGAAATCACTTTGTGATAATTAAGAAATGTGAATTAAGAACAAATAACAATGCTGAAAAATATTTAGGAAAGTAATTAGAGATCCATTGAGGATGTGAAGTACTCTCTCACCATGAAGTGTTTTGAGCAGGAGGTGAAATTGAAGAATCAACAATAACTCCACGCCAGAACTTCCCAATATGCTAGAAGAAGAGATGCTACCACTCATTTTTGAACTGAGGAATATGATTCCATGAGGAATATCAAATTATCTCTAATCTACTGGAAAATCCTCCAAGAAGAAGGTATCCCATAACCCAGTTACATTTGTTTCAACCAATGCAGTTTCATCTGCAAGTACATGTTCAATGCCAAAAGTTGGGAAGATGTGGACTGATAAAATTGTCAATACATCCATCAAAACATAAAGGGTGGATATCAGAATGATTAAAAATATAAACTCCTAAAAGGATTATCTAAAGAAATAAAGACTATTCTAAAAACAAAAATTCACTAAATCTAGCCAGAATGATACTACAATTAAAAGAATGAGAGTTGTTGTCTTCTGTTAGTATTGTTGGATGTTTGGGAATTAGGACAAAGATTGCTAGAATAATATTTCATCCTATGAAAATTATAGAATTCCTACATTCAAGGAAATAAATATAAATAAATGAAGCTGCTTGCAATGAAAAAGCAGAATGCATAGATGAAAAATAATTTCTGTACAATGAATAGATTTCAATATCATTAAGACTTTTATAATAATTGCAACAGAAGTGGTCATAGTAATGATGAGTGTTGTTTTTGTCCTACCATGCCTCAGGAATATGTTGATAGCCATCATAGACCGCAAAAATTGTAGGAGATAGAAAAAGGATTTAAAAACTCATCCTTGGGAGGATGCAAAACAATGAAGTCAAGAAAATAGTGAAGAAAATTATTCTGATGAAGAAGTTAAAACCAAATTCCAAGAATGTCATCTCAAACTAGAAAATATGTTTCTACAGGGTAAATAATGGACATACCAAAGATCAATACAAAATATCCATAGAAATTAATATAATCAAGTTGAAAATACAAAGAGAATAAATCCAGAAGAAAGAGGGATTAACTGAAGGCATTACTGAAGATATTATTAATATGTTTCCTAATAAAGGTAACATGAAGACAATGAGGAATCCAAGTTAAAGCTCCAAAACTAGAAATTTTAATGTGTGTTTTCTAGCCTTATCATTTGAAAATTTCTAGAGAACTGCAATGATCTGATGTTGAAATGTTAGATAACCCTAAGGAAATGGGATAACAGGTCATTCCACATGGAAGAGAATTCAAATTTCATGAGAGGTTGTCAACACATGATAACCGAAGTGTCTCACAACTATTGTGTGGAAGGTACAAGAAGGTCATACATTATGAAAAAAAAATTTAATTATTTTACCACCTTAAATGGAGAAAATTTAACAACATTCACCAAATGCTACTTCACTACTAACATAAGTGATGGAAAAAAATATACACATTTTGAAGGTGAATGGATAAAAAGAATACATGCTGACAATGAAAATTAAAATTTTCAAATGGAGAAGAAGACATCAGCATGAAGAGTATGAGACTCTTTAGAGCTGCAAGGAAAAGATTTCTTGGGTTGATAGAAAATTATCATTCTCATTGCTTCAATTAAAAATCTCACAAGTTTTCCATATTATTCCCTTATTCATTTTTTATACATGTGTTCTTACATTGCTGGGAATTTAAGATTAATTTCATTTATAAAATTACAGTTGAATGAGAAAAGTGGAGAACTATCATTTGAACTCATTTTTCATGATTTGGTAATTACTGAAGTGATCCACAATGAATGATTATCAACATTTTTATCTTCATGCTTATTTGATGATATTCTCCACCTAAGAAATTCAAAGGGATTTCACTCCTTGAGAGGGTGAAAATGTGAATGAGATGATATCAAGGATTATGAAATGACATATCTTGAATTTCATATCATCTCAAGAAGCTGAAACTGAGGTATTCCAATCACACTTTCTTCCTTTTTTCCTAATTTTATTTATCATATTAATTAAGGGGGAGTGCTTGATTGATGAAAATATGGGATGAAATAGGTTGGTTTATCTTTGAACGTGAAATTTTTAATATGTTTTGTGAAGTATGTATAGGATTTACCATTCCATTGAAAAATATTATTTTTAACCCCTAAGATAAGAGTTGATATATTTTATTCATGATTTCACATATATGGTAGTTTATGGATAGTACTGAAATCCTTGTTCATATCTCTCTTGTTTTCTACACTGGGTTTTCCCAATTATACTAAGAGTTGATTAACTAAAGGAAGTTTTCTAAAGAACCATGTGACATCATCCCTCTATTAGAAACATTCCAAAAGATATTATTCAAAGAAAATAGGACAGGTTTTTAAGGGACCCCACTAACACTTTTTCATTTCGTTTCTAATAAGGTTGATTAATGTTTGGCACACATATTGACCAATACAACATGTGCTTAAGTGATATTGAAAAAAATAAAAATGGGGAGATTGAAGTTCATAAGATTTTCATTTGTTGTAAATATGGATTGAAGTGCATAAGAGTTTCATTTTTTTCAATGAGAATTAAATATTTGAATGAATGGTATTGAGAAACAATTTGGTGAAGCCTTGGAGAGTTGTTGTAGATTCAATTCATTGAATGATTCACTTGGCCAATTATCTAAGGGGAAAACTATACCTATTGAAGAACTTGCCTTATGTTCCAAGACTTGTATCAAGGAGATATAATGTTTCAAAACATGAATAAGCACATGAAATACTCAATTTCATATGTAAAGAAGTGAAATCCGTCAATATACACTTTTTGGATGAAGTGAGGAAGGACATGCATTATGTTTTAATGCATGAGGAATGAAGAAATGATCCATGAATCATCCATGATGGGATTAAAAGAATGTATTAAAGATATTTGGGATTTTTGATCTAAAAATAATGTAATGGATGATCCTAGAAGATGAAAGTGAGTGGAGAATGGGATTTGAATGAAGAATTATTTTTTGGAATTTGGAGAAGAAATTAATACATGGTTACATAGTTTTTACACTGTGTACCTAGACTGTTCCTTTACAAAATAATGATCCAACCATTGAGGGCTAGCCGAGGTCCTCACATCAAGCACTGGTGGGACCCAAGGGTCAAATGCACTCGAAGTAAGCCCTTGAGGCTAGCCCCGAATGAGGAATGTGTTCACGGGCTATGTGTAAGCCTGAAGGTGATCCACGGTGGTGGACCCATGTAGCTTCGGTGCTAGGTCCATGCCCAGAAGAGCAGAAACTACGCAAAGAGTGCGCTCGTAAGGTGAATGCGGTACAGGCTGGTACGATGGAGTGAGAGAGGAGAAATTTGAGATTTAGTTGTAAAAACTTTATACTTAAATTGTAAGATAACCACAGGGTTTTTTGATGTGGGGTGAGATTTAAAAATGTGGATGCAATGTCCGCCATTCATTTGATCACCCATGGGATCACAGCCACATGCCACATCTATGCCATTCCATTTAGTAATGTTCGTCCGTAGATGATGCGAGTTGATCCTATGGCCGAGAAGAGAACCTAAGTTCATCTTCAACCTCCATCCACCTCCATTGTACCTATAATCCAGGAGCTCTAATTGGAAACCCTACTCATTATTCCGACCACCATTCGTGATCCGGTTGAGCCCATAGAGGTCATCTGGACAAACCAAATACATGAATTCATTTAAAGTTGTATGCATACATTGTGAAGAAAAAATCGAAGGAACCCGAGGCAAAAAAAAGTTGTTGAGGGAGCATAGGTCATTCGATGTACAATGAAAAGATTTTTATGCGTTCAAAATTGCATGTATGTGAGGATTGTCACCTGAAATGAAGAATTCAGGTTGAACAAAAAGAAACCATGATATGTAGCGTATCTCATATCTGCATTTGAAATATTCAAAGAAAAAGATATCAGGCATTCAACTCCCTGATATTAATGGTAGATAAACATATTTAAACATGCATCCTCTTTCTATAAAAGGAGGACCCCATTGCCAAATTTATATCCTACAATTATTTGTGAAAGATCTTTCTTTCCAAAAAACATTTCACCGAGGGTTTCTACGTAGCCCTGCTATGTGAAAGTATGTCATGCATCTCTTACACAAAATAGTTTTGTGCATCCCCTGCACGTGGAGAAAAACCTCAAACCACCTGGTTTGTGAATGAACTCTCACCCATGTGGGGATTTCCCAAAATCATGTGATAAGTTCTTTGGACCCTCGTTGTGTCATTGTGAGGAGTATACCACAAGTAAAACAATCGGTACACTTGCACAATTATTTTTCTCATGCGATGACAGAACCTAGGACATTATGTTTTAGGAAGAATACTATAGTGCACCCGAATCATGAAGGAGGATAACTCATGATCCCTGGTTTTCACGAATAATGGGAACTGTGCCTTCTTACATTTCACGAAGATAAATAACCCAGGGAATTGTGTTTTCACAAAAAAGAACACATGCATGATACTGGGGCAATGATAACCACTTGAGAAGAAAAAAACTCACATTTACACCATCCCTATATCAATTTTCATTTTGTTTGAAAGAAGGAGAAAAAGAAGGAAGGTACATGCATGGTGGAGTTCATTTTCATGAAAACAAAAGAATAAATGTGTGTGCACATGTGAAAAGGTGGAAGGTATTAAAAGAGAACACACATTCTCAACCCTAATGGAAAAGAACAAGTGTGTGTGTTATAAAACCCAAGGGAATAATAAAATAGAAAATTAGAAAGAAAAGTGATTTTTTGTGTGCTCTAAGTGTTACATCCATGTGGGTTTTAACAAATGAAAGAATAAACTAATTGTTCATGCATACATGCATGAACTTGTACACATAACGAAACAATTAAAGGAGTGTGTGCATACTGAGGGAAGAATAGAAGATAGTGCACATTCAAAATTATGTGACCCATGAATGAAATCATGCCAGAACACATGCACGATCATTAATTCAGATGATACAAAGTGAGATGATCTTCAATGTTTGAATAATCACATAAGTGTATGTGATTATTTCCAAGTAAATGAGAAAAAGTTTTAGTGTAGTCAGCTATTTCACTAAAAAAGAAGAATTTGAGATTCCCATGAAATCCAAGCATGAAATGAATGATAACTGAGACTGATCAACTCATGTGATCTGAAATATTGAGTAAGGACAATAGACATTATCAAAAGTTATTGATGACCCTTGAATAGATTCACAGTCATGTGTGGTTTATAAATCCTTTTTGAATAGATTATAAGATCATCTATAGTGAATCAAATAAGAACAATAAGAATAATGTTTCTCATGTGACTCAAGAGATAAAAGAATCCTATGAGATTTAGGGTGGAGAAGAAGACTTCTCTGAGAATCTGGGGCAGGCCAGTGGAACTCTGGTAACACTGTGTGAAGCAGTATAAAGAACCTCCGGTGGGACTCTGGAAAGATACAATGTGACTCTATATTGACCATTATAATTATTAACCAAATTATAGTTGAGAATTTATGTTGGGGAGAATAACCAAAACAACAAAGAGTAGGTCTTTGAACCAAACCATGTAAATCTTTATGTTCAGTTCCATTACATTTATATAATCAGTCGAGGTAAGGCTGAGAGACACAAGATGAGTGGTTCAAGGCCTTAACCATCTTTAACGATTTAATTGAAATGAATCAATTTGTAAAAATATTTAAAGGGATCACTGATTCACCTCCTCCCCCACTCAGTGATTCACTATGATTTGGGAACTTCAATTTTCAAAATTAACATGAAATTCAACATCACATAAAGTGTATTATTTTTAAAATATTCTTCTTAAAACCATATAATAATAATAAAAAATTATAAATTAAAACATTTTTAGGATTAATGATTTTTCGAAGACCAATAATTTTACTTTTTCTATTATCGAAAAAACGGTCATGAAAACCATCAGCTATTATAAAATTAATGAAATAAGTATAATCTATAGTATTTTTTCTAGAACTATTGTTATCTTCGTAAAAAATCATTTACTAGATCCCCTCAATCAATATCACTAAACAACATACTCTACACCAAATATTAATTTGTTTCTGGAATTTTCTTTGTTTTAGATATGTTACTAATTGAATCATTAAGAAGAAATATTTTTTCACATGTATCCTAAAAGATGATTTTAATTTTTTTCTAATAAATAAATCTTTAGGTCCATATGAATAAAATATTTATCGCTATTTTCTAATATTGTAACTTGGAATAAATATATTCTTAACATCTCTCCTCTATCTATATTGATACCCAATATCAATAGTGTACATGGGATCTGTCTGTTATCCATGTATATGGTTAAGAGTATTGCTGCCAATATTAAATCATTCTCAATCTTTTTTTTCTCATTAGAAAATTTTGTTATTTTCTCTTTTCAAAAATGGTTATCTATATCATTTTCAATCCTAAGATCTGATTTGAAACTACAATTCAGTGAATGTTTTTAATGAAATATATTTATCTATATGTTTAATGAATGTATCTTCCATAATGTTAAATTACTCAAACATCTATTCCTTAAAATATTTTTACCAATATTTTTATCTTGAGAGTGGCCAAATATCTGTATAGGTGATGCTTAAAATATATTAGGTAAATAAAATTTCTTTTTTATAAAATAAATTTTAGATATTTTATCATAATCCAATTTGATTGTGTCTTAATCACTAGAACCATTATTAGAGGCACTAAATGTTTATTTAATATATTTTAATGGACATTTTATCTTTACTATCATATTTCTTTTTCTATTAGAGCATAAAAAATTGACCTTCTCTTCCATTTTACACTCATTGAATATTATTTCATTTTAATATTCATCTTTCTTATAATCCATTATCTTGTTTCCTTTATTACCGTATTTAATATTATAACTTATATTCCTAAATAAATTCTTCTTAAACTTTATGATATATTGTCTATGTATTCATCATTTTTAGTAGGCGATTCTCAATCATTTATATGGTTGACATGAATTATCTCCTTCTTTTTGGAGGTAGTAATCATGAAGGCTACTACTTTTCTTATTGTTTCTTCCTCCTCTTCTATATTGACATTGAGTCCGTACTCATAGATATTAAACTATAAAATTATATCTTTAACATTTAATTAGTAACATCACATTATTCTATGATTAATAATGAGTTTCCTCATTATATTTTTGGAAGACATGTCAACAAGTTCATCATGTAGTCATTTTAAAAAATTGGATTCCCTAGTAAGTGAAATAAGATAATTATATAATTGATCACGTGTTAAATATTATAAATTGGTCCATGATGATTAATTTTATAAGAACAAAATTTAATTTTAAATTTATTTAAATGAATTTTTTTATCACTAGAAGTTCCCCTATTAAAAATAAATAACATTTTCATATAAAAAATATTTTTAATAGAATATAATATCATTATTAAAATTTATTGATTATTTATTAACAATTTCTATGTTCATTAATATTGAGTAATATAATTATATATAACATTAATTATTTATTATTTTTTCAGACCCCCCACTATAATGACTAGTTTTTACCATTGAAGATTAAATATATACATTTTAATTTTATATTGATGTTCACTTAAACATAGCATTATTGGTCGAGTATGCCATCCAGAATATCATTCTTTTAAAATTATGTGGATGTTATAGGGTTATTATATCAAAAATTGTTAGAGAAAAATATAATATATTTGGAATTATACAATGTTTTATATTAAAATTCCATTAACATATTGATTTAATTAATGGAAAATTATGTGTATTGATCCTTGTAATAACGCTAATTATATTTTTATCCCAAAAAATATTTTATTTCATGATTCAAAATTCATAAAAAATTATCACTAGATAGGTGAATTGTATGTGGAGGATATAATCCTCCATGTTCTATTTATTAGAAAGATATCCTTTTATTGTAATGTATTTTTCCCCAACTGTGTTCAGACATTACTACCATGGTATTTTTCAAAAGGGTTAACACGAGTTAAGAAATATATAAGGGCGAAAACATCACCTAAATTTCTATAACTTTTATTATATGAGATTTTTTAAAATCACAGAGAAATAATATAATTTTCTTAATCACCATCAAATTCCACATTAAAATTAATGTATATTAATTTTAACATTATGTTTTTTCCAAGAGATCCCCTCTATTAACTTATAAATGATTAGCTCCTCCATAGAGTTCCCCACATCTTTTGAGATGGATAGTACATAAAAAATGCTAAAATTGATTTTTATAACATCCCCCATGTCTTAACATCAATTTATTCTTCAAAAGAAGAATATATGAATAAATTATGTACCAAACTAAAGTGTTTTTATGTAGAGGAGGTATATTTCTTAAGGACGGGATTTTATGTTATTTCATATTTATCAGGAATAATATCATATATAACCATGATAAAATAAAATAAAATTATCATATATATAATAATGTGTTTTTAATTTAATTTAATAATTTATATTCACCTACTCATCCATAAAATGGTTAATGAATCCATTGTTCGTGTGTCTGGAGGACTACCACCTCGTGAACCGATGCAATTCGTTTCCCATCACTAACTATAACAAAAAATTGTAATGATGGTTTTAATGTATTAATTTACTATTAATGAAATTGTTATATGTTATTAGATGTAATATGAAACCTATTTTTAAATCTTTCCATTCATTTTAATATGATACTATTATTTATGTTTATTTTTGGATTTACTCCCCCAAAAATAAAAGGTAATTAATCATCTGAAAGAACAACACATCAATATTATATATACCTCTAATTAAACTAATAATATGATATTTATGACATTGGAATAATTAAGTAAAGATAGAATAATACACACTTTCTTTCAATTATTATTATTTAATCATGTAAGCGTTAATCTTGCTTTTACACAACCTACGATCTTTATGATAATATCATAGTTGGTTTTCTATAACCAAAGTTACTGGTTGGTTTTGAAATTATAATTAAATTATAAATATATATATATATATATATATACAATTATTATTAACCTGAATATAATGAGATAATAAATTATTTTGACACTATTAAACCTGTTGGTGTCATTTAGGATTGTTGATACCAATATTGAAAAAAACATCGATGTAAAAATAAATGATTGTACAATATAATATGACATTATAATAGTTAAAAAAATGAATTTCAATCTTTTAAAACAATATATTGAGAAAAAATATTTAATAAAATATTATTATTCTGTAAGATAAAGAGCATATATTATGATTTAAACTCAATGTAACGGACCCTTTTTAAAACCTCGTTTCATATATATTAAAGACTAATTAAAAAAATATTTTCCTTACATAACCATATTAAAAAATAAATTATATTAATTCAATGAATATAATAAATTATAATGTAAATATAAGGACACTTGGATTTATTTTAATAGTTTTCCAAGTGAATAATTTTATTTATTTTGTATGGAATGTGTTTAGATTCATTACAAAAGAAAAAATGAATATACTATTTTTAAATATATGGCCTCATTTGAATTTCCTGTATCCACCACCATTATATTATGTTTTGAATATTTTACATGGTCACATTTTTTCGTCAATGAAAACAACTTATTTTATTTTTTGGTAATTTTAATTTTAAATATATTTTTAAAAAAGTAAGGGATATTTTAATATCCTAATGTGTTTCAGATATAGGTTGTAAATATTTTGAATAATGTTTTGTGAGAAAAAAGTGAAACTATACAGTTTTTTATTCATGGTCTGTTACATAGTCATTATAAATGATGATGGGGGTGATAATACTACTTATACTATGGGTGACCCCAAAATAGATGACATGATAGGTGCCTAAAAATCTTATATGATGGGTGAGACTAATATATCTTATATTAAATGTGAGATAGATATAGCACACTAATGAATTGGGTAATAGTACATGTCTAAAATTAAAGAATATAGTTGTTATCTAGGGTGGTTTCTCCAATTTTGTTAACTCATGTCTATTTATTCCTAACATGGGTTATGAATATAATTCTCCATATTCCAAAAATTAGATTTCTATTTTCTTACTAGGGGTTTCAAATTTATTCATTATAAAAATGAGTATTTTCCATGTGGAGATGATTTATTTATAGATTCAAATAATATCATGAAAAATAAAAATTTTAATGGTTTTCTTGTTTTTAACAACCTAAAATATTTATTAGTTTTATAACGCACACAAATATTCTTTCCAAATCCAATTTTTATACATTTTTTCCTAGAGTTATGAATATTTAATAACAACTAAAAGGTTATGTTAATGTCTTTCAATATTTTTTCCTAGAGTAAATGTGTTTCATTTTAAAATCATTATATGGTCAAAGAAATGGTTACCAAGTATCTGTTTTCACATTGTAATATATGGGTATTTATATAACAGTAATAACATATTTTTATATAACCATAAACCAAAATGATCCCTAAAATATTTAAAGGATGGAGACATATAGTTGGTATAATAATATATTTTTATCTAATATTTTAATTTAAAATAATGTTAATAGAATGGTCTTGACCGATTTTACTTTTCTTTTATAAAGAAATGATATAGAATTTGATATTTACCTTTTTCATTCATTTATTGTATATCTGTTAATAATTTATTTATGGAAATAGATAATGTAAGATAATGAAGGATGATATTAGGAATAAAATATCCTTCCAAATAATATCCTAGAATTTCTCTGAATTTGAAATGTGAAATTTACTATATTAATGACTCATTCTTGATGTGATTTAAATATTTTTGGAATAAATGTTAGAGAGAAATTATTCATTATTTAAAGGATCATATCTACTATTGATAATTTTTTGAAAAAAAAAATCCTCTATATTTCTTATGGATCCACAAATTTTATGATAGAAAATGAATGAATCATTGATATAGAAAAGATATATGATGTCATGAGATGTTTAGAATGTCAAACAGTGACCCTCTTCATTTGGCATTTTGAAGTTAAAGATGTTCAACGGTGGTCACTAGTTAAGAATACATTAGAGTGACATGTGTTTATTCCATGGAATACGATACATTTAAGAATACATTCCAAGAGAAACACATCCCAATGGATGTTCAACATAGGATAGAGAAACAATTAAATGAATTGAGTAGGAATATAAATAGTCATCAGCCTTTTATGAATATAAATTTACATGATTGGCATGGTACACATTGAATTTCATTAAGGTCCATGATAATGAATATAATTTTTCTTAATCATTATTAAAACCATGTTTAAAAATTCTTTGGACTTATAAAAATTGAAATTCTAGGTGAAGGATATTAAAAATGTAGGGAAATTTAAAATGGGGCTTGCTAACAATTATGATTTATCTTGTGAGAATACTAAGAAGCGGTTAATGTGGGAACTAGTGGAGAATAAAAAAAATGAGAAATATAATGGAAACCCACCAAAATGTTCCATGTGTAGCGAAAAAAATTTCATGGAATGTTTAAAATGGTCCTGAATGTTTTATCAGTGAATTAAACTTAGTCGTGTGGCTCATGAATGCAATGAAAAAAATTGAAGAATAGTCCATGATCTAGGTAATTCATAGAAATATAATGTTAAGATACTTTAATTGTAATTAATTGGGAAATTATGATATAATGTCCCAAAATTTGGTTATTCAAGAAAAAAATTATCATGATCATCTGAAAAAAGTGTTCATGAATAATTTTCAATTACTATGAATAATGTTTGGACCTGTAATTAATTGTGTGCATGCATAAAAATTATTTATTTGAATAACATCTATGGAATGATAGACTCAAGATATTTCCATTCCTTAATTTATGAGAAATTTAATAGAAAAATATTAATATAAACTCAGGAAAATAAGATTAAGGATTTCCGAAAAACATCCGGTGGATGTATTTATGCATCAAAGATTTATTATAATCTTATTATTGTTATCTTTGGGATGGTATCTCCTATAAATAGTATAGAACTACTCATAGTATAGTTTCATATAAGTTTTAACATAATTTGTATTTTTGTATATAATGAAAAGATATTTTTTATTTCTATGAATGTTAAATTTAAATATTCCATACCATGGATAACACATAATGAAGATAAAAAATAGATTTTGATGGAAATGGAAGTTACCATGGAATAAATATTAAAATGAAAGAGGATGTTAAAATTAATGATTTTCAAGTAGTGAGTTAATATATGGATTTATTTCATAAAATTTTTACTTATTTAATTTCTAATTCGATATCTTAGTTTATAATTGACTTTGTTCATGATGGTTATCATATTTTAAAACCCCATTATTGAGTAAATGTGGTCAAAATTTTAGAATTGAAAAAATAGTTGTAGGGGATAATAGTAATGGGTTCATTTTTTATATAAATTCACTATGGGGAGTTCCTATTTTGTTTTTTAAAAATATATACGGGTCAATGATACACATTATTGATTATAGAGCCTTAAATAACAACACTATTAAAAACATGTATAATTTATCACTTGTAAAAGATTTTTTTATCAACACCAGGGAGTATAGAATTTATTTTTGATAGATATAACCATAGAGTACCATCAGTTCATGTTTTTTGTAACACCCTAAGCATCCACAGTACACTTCTCTTTGAATTATAAAATAGCTTGTGTTGTGTGCAACATCGAGTTCTAACACACCATGACCAATCAATCTTGCCATTATGAATAGTAATACCCACTTCGTGAAATTTAATAATTTTTTTCAAAATGAAATTAATTTTTGGATTTGGAATATCAAAATTATCTGAGAGTGAATTTTTAGTATTTTTCTGAAAACATTCATTTTTTGATGAATAGTGAAAAACTTTTCGTTATTGTTTAAAATAAACTATTTTTTAAAATATTTGATTATTTTATTAAAATCTATATTAGGTAAAAATATATGAATAATACATATATATTTTCAATTTATTTCATTGGAGTCATTTTATTATAATATTATATATTAAAATTTTTATTGAACTTTTTACGGCTTTTACCCACCTTATAGGTGAATTTGCAAATTTTCATAAAATGCAATTTTTCCACTTCTGTGAATTGAATTTCAAAAATCTGAGAGACGTGGTTGACATCTTTAAGATAAATGTGGTTCAATAAGATGAATATATTTTTTATGAATAGTATGTTTTAACTTTTATTCACCATGGTTAAAAGTAAATATAGTAATTAAAGGTAAACAATTATATTTTAATCACCCACACATATGTCCTAATTCTAATGGATAAGTGTATTTCGTCCAAAATCAACCATAGAAATAAAATATGATCGTTTTCCTCCACATGGATTACATTTGGACATTTGTTAATATTTTATTTAAAGAAGAGTTAAAAGTTTTAAATTCAATGTTTAATAAATAAAACATTTTTAATATAGTGGTATAAATCAGATAAATTCGACTATAAATATTCATTATAAATATAAAGTGTTATCCTATATAATTTTACTTTAATTATTATTTTTAGCCATTAAATAATTAAATTTATTTATGACACAATAATGATACTGTAATAACCATATTAATTAAAGATTTAAATAATTGATATTTTAAATATCCATATAAAACTAAATTTATACATTCTAATGAATTCAAATAATTTTATTGGTTAATAAGTCCTATTAGGGATGACTAAATAATATTTTTTCTAATTTATAATGTTGTTATATCTTTCACAATAACAAAACACCGAATAATGTCAAAATTTACATATATGAGTATTTAAAACATATACTATATTATTAATTGATATAATATTCTAAAAAATCTAATGTTATCCCAAATGATAAATATAAGGATATATATATCAATAAATTACAACTTGGGGTTCTCTTGGAATTTTATGGTATGTTTATTAATAATTTCTTATAATTATAGAAGAATATATGGTAAAAGTTAAACTATTTAACTAAGAGTTATGTCTAAAAGAAAAGTTTAATATGGTGACATAAACCTTTCTAAAACCTCTTGGTTGATATTTTTTTGACCCATCCCTACCATAGAATCGAAATAAATCCTTTTGAGCCATTATAAACTGAATATGATTGTATAATAAAATATTATTTCACGTTTTTCTAAAAGTGACCCTCACCTCTCTTATTAAATGGTACTTCCCTTACCTCAAAATCACACATACAAAGCCATTTGGCTAGGCCATACCATATTCAAATATCCTCTCAAATACCCTCAAATAGCCCTAGAGGCCTTATATTGATCATAAACTCATCCGAAAGAGCCATTTTCATGAACTCGATAGGAAACACCCGATGATGATGTAATAATATCCCCACCACTTTCAAAGTTCCTTTCATCATCCAAATCCACTTTCTTTTTTGTTTCCATACCAAAATAATAACTCCAGTACCTTATATATATTGTGATATTATTATATATATTGTACAACCTTATTAAATATTCTATCCATCCTATGAATGACAATCCACCACACATGTGTGCGTACGGCTTTCCGTCTCCACGTCGTGGTGTAGTTTGTTATTCAAACACGTAATTGTTTTTTATGTGTAATAGAGAGTATAACTAATTTAACTAATATATTTAATATGTTAAAGAATCTGTATATATGATATACCATCCAATTACATGCTATTTCACCATCAATAGAATGATATTGTCGCTCGTGCGTACGTACAGATTACAGTCTCCACGAACGCGATGTAATTAATTCCCCATCATAAACATTGAAGAATAATTTTCATTTTATGATTAAAAATTGTTTATGAACTTAATATAATTATGTATATTAATAATATATATCATATCCTTCACAAACATGGATTAATTTACCATGCATATAAAAAAACAAATCAGTTAACAACCGAAATAGTTATACTACTGAAATGATATTAACAAAGTAATAATAGAATATCATATATGATAACATTATTATATATGTTGTTTTTGTATAATTTAATAAGAATTATTTTACTATTATAAAAGAGGATAATTTACCCACTATCAAGTAAAATTACTAGGTAAGGATTAATTCTTCAATCTCTTTATTATCTGAGGTTGTTTATATGTGAGTATCTACTAGGACCTATTCATCATCCACATCTGTGTTTCTTAAAAATGTATTCCAATTTTTTTACTATTTCCTTTAATATAGATTACATTCAATTATACCCCTTTTTGACTTTTTATTAAATTTTTATAATGTAATCTTTCCATCATTTTTCAAATATTTTCTTTTATGACCATTTCGAAAAAAATTAAGGACATAATGTTTTTTAAAACATATATGGAAGGTGAGTCTGTTTTCCACTGTTGTAACACAATAGATGATTCACTTACAAGCTTATATGAATATTTTCAAAATAAATTTTTTCTATTAAAAATACATCAATTCTAAATCATTTCAAAATAGAATGAGTTGTTTCACACAAATAGTTTTGATTGTATGTAGGTCAACATCCTTTTTGGATTTTACACTTGTTTGAGGTTGGTTTATTATGATAAGATCTTATATATTGTATTGAAGGATTAATGATATGATTGACTTTGGATGTGATATTTTTATACAATTCATGGATTATGGTTAATGTATTGGCATTTCATATTCTAGTTTAAATACAGATGTTTATGTAATTTTCCACCTTTTCTTATGAGGAATTAATTTGACTTAGTATATAATGGGTGGATCCCATTTTTTCTCCCCAATGCATTGGTAGTTCTGATGATACAAACTACTCTATTCTCAAAAGGCCTTGAAAAGTCTTATTTTAAGTCTTGGAATGAGTCCTTGACTATGTGGTTATGATGTCTGGCATTATACATTACATCATTATGAAATTGGCTATTGATATTATATGTTATTATTCGACTTGTAGAATATCCATGTGAATACGTAAATTGAATTATTTGATTTATCATTTCCATATTATGATGAATATTATTTTTAAAAGGCTTTGGTTTTAGTCTTATACGTTGCCTTAATTGTTTATTCTTATTTATGATTGTTTCTGCTATATTGTTATCCTTTCGGAGCAACTGATCTCACCCCTTTCTTATGTTTTATTTTTCCCAAGATGTGAAGACATATATTACAATTAACCTGCAGGAATAGGCCACGTGATATAAGTGTGCTGAAAGGGGACACAATGTTGATTTTTTATTTCATGATTTATTGTAATAATTATGTATGTATTTAGAACATTCAAGGCTACAAAACTGATCGGTCTTCCAGGACATGATTCCTTGTATCATACAAATGTTATGTTATAATGCACCAAATCATGCTATCTAGGGTCAAGAGATTATAGTTGGTATCAGAGGAAGTTTAGTACAATACTTGGATAATATATTTATAAAAACTATGATCAAATAACATTACCCTATGATAGAATTTGAAGATTATTATAGAAGAACTTCCTAGAATTTTGGTAATTTAAAGATTTTGTGACTTTTCCATGCAATTCATCCATGTCTGGATACAAGAAGGTAGAGGCAGCTCTAGAACAAATTTACCTAGGAGTGAAAACTATGACAAGGATTTTTGGGATTGACATGGGGTATCTAGGTACATGATAATGGGCCTTTATACACTCCTAATAGTGTAACTCCTGACGGATATGCTTAGGATAATTCACATTTTCATTACAAGCCATTATAAAGGATTTATGAGTATATACCTCCTCAATGAAATCGTTATTATGATTTTTGATTATATCCAAATACTGTAAAAATTATGTTAAGTATTTTAATATTTTGGAATTATGTATTTTGATTCATAAACTAATCTGGTGTATTCCATTTTTTAGAAAAGGATCCTAGTGGAAGGAATAGAAACATTATTAGTTCACGTAATCCATGTATATATTTCCCTCCTACTCAAGATAATTATAGTGGAGCTGGTGATGCAACTGGTGTGGATCAGCTCATCACCATACTGGGAGAACTAACTCAGGTAGTGAATAATAACCTTACATGTATAGAGTACCCTGATCTATAATGTGCAAGATCAATGTTAGACTTATTCATGAGGTAACAACCACCAACATACAAAGGGACTTAAAATAAATTTGTAGATGAGAAATGGATAACTTCAAAAGAAGTAATATTTCATGCTTTGGGTAGTGGTGAAAGGGAAAAATATGTTATGGCAGTTTATCACCTCAAGGGAGATACAGAACAATGTTAGTCATTAATTCAAAACACAATGGAAGATGGATAAGTATCAAATATGGAATTGAAGGAGTTTAATGATATTTTCATAGAAATATACAATCCTCAAAACCATTGAGCAGATATAGAAAAAAAATTGGAGTCTTGGCTAAAAGGATAATGCGAATCTCACAATGTATGAGGCTAACATTACACGGATGGAAAATAATGCATTATATTATATACATAACCCATGGAGTAAGATTTTTTGATTCGATGATGGGTAAAAACCATTCCTCGGTTGAGAATTAGTCTCAAAATCTTTCTCATAGTACGAAGATATTGTCTCTTATGCTATCAAGATAGAAAATGAATTCTCTATTTCTTATGACTTTAATGAAAAGAAAGTGAAGAAGAGATATGGTGAACAATATGGAAATGTAAATAAGTGGAAGAAAGAAAATAGTTGAATTTCCATCATGTGGTAAATGTGGGAAGAAACACCTCGGTACTTTCTTGAAGGGAATTAGAGCCTATTAAAAGTGTGGTTAAAATGGCCACAAAGCTCGTGATTGCAATGGAAATAATGTTTCTGTCAATTTTTAATGCAAAAATTGTTGAGGAATTGGGAATTTTAAAATTGAATGTCCTAAGCACTAAGAAAACATACATCAGGAAATTCCATGAGAGTAACGCCAAGCTTATGTGATCACTACTGTTGAGGTTGAAGCTTTGAATGATGTGGTGGTCGGTAATCTAATGGTTTCCACAATTTTTACAAATACTTAATTTATTCTCTATCATTTCATTTTTTTCCTATCTCTCCTGATTAATACGAAAATTATATATTTACAATTTTATTTAACAAGGGAGTTGTTAGAAAAAATTCGTAAGGGAAATATCATTTCCACAATGTTTTGTGAACCAGTCCCCATTAAGGAATATAAATTATCATTATCCACTAATATAATCATCATACCCTTGATTGATTTTCATATAATCCTCAGTTTGGATTGGATTTCGGACCATGATGTGAATTGTTATCGTAAGAAGAAACAGTCTAAAATTTTCGATGATGATAAAGAGTACATTATCATTAGAGGAGAAACATCACCACCTGATTCTAATCTAGATCCACCCCTAGTAGCTCTACAAAATTCATTTATTGGGGAAGAATAGAATGAAATAAATATGGTTTTGTAATAGAATTTTCAAATAGAGGACGTGCCTATTGTACAAGAATATATTGATGTGTTTCCAAAGGATTTACCTGGACATCCTCTATAATGAGAAATTGATTTTTCCATTGATTTAATTTCTGGTTCAAGGCCCATATCAAAGACCCCTTATGAATTAACCATTGTGGAATTAGTGGAATTAATGTAACCACTAGAGGAAGTGAGTAATAAAGGATTTATTCACTATAGCATTTCTCCATGGGGAGACACTATACGTTTTGTTAAGATTAATGATTTATCTAAGAGTTTATGCATTCACTACAAGGAGATCATTGCTATAATAATAAATAACAAGTATCCCCTACCTTGCATTGATGATTTATTCAATCAAATTTATGTTGCTCAATATTTTTCAATGATTGACCATCGATCTAGATATCTTCAGTTGTGTGTGAAGAAGGAAGACATTACCAATATAGCATTTATTACCAGGTATGGGCATTATGAGTTTACAGTAATTCCTTTTGGACAGACAAATTCACCCTCTTTTTTTATTTATCTAATGAAAAGATCTTTCAGGGAATATTTTTATCACTTTGTAGTGGTATTTATTGATGATATATTTGTATACTAAAAAAGCTACAATGATCATGAAAATCACTTGGGATCTATTCTAAAAACCCTTAGAAGTAATGAATTATATGGGTTGATTAACAAGTGTAAATTCAGGCATCATGATATTCCCTTTCATGGCCATATTGTCTCTAAAGATAGAATCTATGTTGATCCTTATAAGAGAATAGCAATAAAATAATTTCCAACACTGATGAGTATAACTAAGGTATGTAGTTGTATTTGTTTAGCAGGTTATTATCGGTGTTTCGTCGAGAAATTTACCGATTGGCTAACCAATTAACCAAGCTCACACATAAAGGGGATTAATTTGTTTGGAAAAAAGTGTGTGAAGAATTATTTAAGAAATGAAGAGAATATTATTCAATGCTCCTATTTTGACTATAACATCGATGAATGATGGGTTTGTTATTTATAGTGATGCTTCAAAGAAAATACATGGTTGTGTACATATGCACAATGATAGGGTTATTATCTATGAATCGCAAAAACTAAAAATTAAAAAAAAATATCCAACTCATGATCATGAGTTATCAGTTGTAATCATTTATTTGAAGACATGAAGGCACAATATCTATGGTGAAAAATGTGAGATATATACTAATCACATGAATTTGTAGTATATTTTCTAATATAAGGAACTCAACATTAAAAAAAGATGATGCCTGGAACTAATCATGGATGTTGAGTTCACTATACACTACCACCTGGTGAAGGAAAATACGGTGACATATTCTTTGAGCAGAATAGATCATCATGTTTTGAACAAGATGAGAATTTAAAGGGTCCATAAGTTCATGGATCTAGAAAAAATGGATATATGAATAATCCTGTAAGGTGATACATCAATAATTTTTCAAATGAGTGCCAAACCATATTTACTACAAATGATAAAAAGATCTCAGACTGATGATGAAGAGTTTCAAAAGAAAATTAAAGGTGTGAATGATGGGAGATTGATTGGATTCATATATGATGATTGTATTTAGAAATTTTGGAAGATACATTATGTTCTTAACAAACGTGATCTAAAAATGGAATTGTGGGATGATACTCATAGCTCCAATTTCACTATACACCCTAGTATCACTATGATGTATACATATTATAAGTAAAATTTATTTCAGACCACATGAAAAGATAGATTTCTGATTATGTGTCAGGTTGTATGGTTTGTCTATAGGTGAAACCATGATGACATCAACCTAGAAGAGTCATGCAACAACTTCTCATACCTGAGTGGAATTGGATTGATATTATTATGTACTTTTTTATGGGATTACAAAAGACTCATAGGAGGAATGATGCAATATGGGTCATTGTTGATCATCTTACCATGTCATCACATTTTCATGATATAAAAGAGGATTTACCACTTGAAATTTTAGTAAGACTATATATAAATGAAGTTGAAAGACATCATGCAGTACCCCTATCGATTGTTTCTGATCGTGATACCCATTTTACATCAAAATTATGGAAAAGTCTTCAGAAGGCCCTAGATACTGAACTTTGTCTGAGCACTTTCTACCACCCTCAAACTACTAGACAATCAAAATGGACTATTCAAACCTTATAAGACATGATATGATATTTCTAACATGACATTTAAGGTATGTGAGATCAATATTTACCTCTAGTATAATTTTCTTATAACAATATCTTCCATTAAAGTATCCATATGGCACTATATGAACCGTTATATGGAAAGAGATGTTGCACCCCAAATTGTTGGGATGATTCCAGTGAAAGAAAAATCATAGACCTATAACATTTTGTGGAAACAATGGATGATGTGAAGATTATTCAAATCAACATCATAGCATCTCAAAATAGGAAAAATAGCTATGTTGATAACCAAAAGGAGGATTTGGAATTTCAAGTAAGAGAAAAAGTTTCCATGAAAGTATCTCCAGAACAGGGTGTTATATGATTTAGTATGAAAGTAAAATTATTTCCCAGGTACATCAGACCTTTTGAAATTCTAGAAAGAATTGTAATTATAGCTTACTATTTGGCAATGCCTCCAAGTCTTTCCTAAGTTAATGATGTGTTCCACATATCACTATTGACAAAATATATGTGTGACCCAATGCATGTACTCACCTATGATGAAATTGAACTGTAAACTGATCTATCATATTGTAAAGAGCCTGCCAAGATTCTTGATACCAGAGAACAAGTGCTTAGAAACTGGACGACTCATCTGGTGAATGTTCTATGGATAAACCGTAAGATGGAAGTGGAAACATGGGATCCCATTGAACTTATGATCTAGAACCACCCAAATCATTTTGAGATGTAATATTATAGAAATTTTGAGGATGAAATTATTTTGAGGGAAGAATGTAACACCACAATCATCCATAGTACACTTCTCTTTGAATAATATAATAGCTTGTGTTGTACGCAACATCGAGTTCTAACACACCATGACCAATCAAACTGGTCATTATGAATAGTAATACGCACTTTTTGAATTTTTAGATATTTTATTTTTCAAAATGGACATCATTTTTGGATTCTGAATTTCAAAATTAGCTTACGGTGATTTTTTGTGGTTTTTCTGGAAAAATATCAGTATTTGATGAATAGTGAAAAACGTTGTGTTATTATTTAAAAATGATTTTTTATTTAAATAATTAGTTATTTTATATAAATTTATATTTGGTAAAAATTGATACATAATACCTATATATGTTCAATTTAATTCATTGGATACATTTTATAATAATATTCGATATATAAAATTTTATTGAACTTTTTAACTTCTTTTACCCACCTTCTAAATGCATTTGCAATTTTGCGTAAAACGTAATTTTACATATTTTGTTAATGTATTTTTAAAAATTAGAGAGACATGGTTGACATCAGGGAGTAAAATGTTGTTCAATAAGATTAAACTAAATTTTTGTGAATAGTAACCTTTGACTTTTATTTAACACAGTTAAAAGAAAATAGAGTAATTAAAGGATAGAAATGATATTATAATTACCTCAAAAAATGACCTAATTCTATTGGTTATTTATATTTAGACCAAAATAAAACTTAGTAATAAAATATGATCCTTTGGTTCCACTAGGATTAGATTAGGTCATTTATTATTTTATTATTTAAAGAGGATTTAAAAGTGTTACATTCAATGTTTAATAACTAAACCATTTATAATATATGAATAAACATAAGATAAATTTGACTATAAGTATTCATTAGATAGAAAAAAATATTTCCTACATAATTGTATTTTATTTATAATTTTTAGATATTAAATAACTAAATTTATTTATGACATAATGATGATGCAATAATTACCATATTAATAAATGATTAAAATAATTGATATTATTAGTATGAAAATAAATGTAAGTTGAGACATATGATCAATTCCACTAATTTAATTGGTTAATTTTACATGTTAGTGTTGATTAAATATATTTTCTTCGTAGTTATAATGTTTTTATGACTTTCACACACAAAAATACAGAAAAGTGTCAAAATTGATATAAATGATTTTTTTTAAAAGAATACTATATTATTATTTGATATAATATTTCTATAAATCTAACGATTGTAAAGAGGTATTAGATAAAATTATATATATCAATAATTAACCCCTTGGGGTTCCCATGGGTTTTTTTAGAATTTTTATTAACTATTTTTTTTGTAAAACTAGAATACATAGTAAAAGTTAAACAATATAATTAAGAGTTAAATATAAAAGATAAAGTTACTATTGTTACCTAAACCTATCTAAAGCCTATTGGTTGATATTTTTTCGTCAAAAACCCTCATTATCCTTGATTTAAATTCTTTTATAGCCATTATAAACTGAATATGATTGTATAATAAAATAATATTTCATTCATTTCCTACGTGACCCTCACCTCTCTTATAAAAGGGTACTTCCCCTTCTCTCAAAATATCACTTCCAATGACATTTGTATCAAACAACCCCTGATCAAATATCCTCCCAAATATGCTCACTTAGACCTGCAGGACTTACATTGATCAAAAATCCAACCTATGGAGCCCTTTTGATCAACTTAAAAGGAAACACCCAAAGAAGAGGTAATAATTTCACCACCTCTTCCAAAGTTTTTTTCTTTTTCCACATCCTATTTCATTGTTTTATCCATACCAAAATAATAACTCCAGTACCATTCACATATTGTGATGTTATTATAAATATGGGAAACTCAAATTCAATATTTTACCCATCCTATTAATGGCATGTCACCATATGTGCATATGTACGACATACCGTCTTCACATCGTGGTGTAGTTTGTTATTCAAACACCTCATTATTTGGATGGGTATAATAATGATTATAACATATTTAAATGATAAATATAAAATTTTAAGGATTCTATGTATATGATATACCATCTAATTACATACTATTTCACCATCAATAGAATGATATTGTATCTCTAGCGTACGTACTGAATACCCTCTCCACGAACATGATGCAATTTATTCCCCATCATAACCATTCAAGTATAATTTTCATTTTATGATTAAAATTAATTTTTACAAACATAATATATTTTTTATTATGAATCAAATACAACCTGTCCCGAACAAACATGGCTTACGTAACTATGTATATAATGGAAAATGAATGAGTTAACACCAGAAACAATGATACTACTTAAATATTATAAACAATTCAATATTATAAGATCATGTATGATAAAATATTTATTTATGATGTCCTTTTATAATTTAAAAACAATTATATAACTACTATAGAAGAGGTTAACATACCCTCGATCAAGGAAATAAAAAATGTAAAAGATAATTGAACAATCACTTTATTTTCTGAGGTTGTTTATGAGTGAGCATCTACTGAGACCTCTTTATCATCCACAATCTTGTTTCATAAAAATGTATTTCAAAACAATTTTAATATTTACTATTATATGGGTTAAAATCATTTATACCCATGTTTTACTTTTTATAAATTTTATATAAAGGAATATTTCTTTCGTTTTCCAAACAAGTTCCTTTAAGACCATTTTGAAAAAATTAACGAATGAATGTTTTTTAACTTATAAAATGGGTGCAGCTATTTTTTTCCGTTATAACACCTTCAAATGTTCCATTTCAAGATTATTAGAATATTTTATAAAAATAAATTTTTTTATAAAATTACATTGCTTTTAAAATATTTCAAAATATAAAGAGATATTTCTCTGAAATTGTTTTGATTTCATCTACGTCATCATATTTAGTTAGATTTTATGCTAGTTTGAAGTTGATTTATAATGATACAATCATACATATTTTATTGAAGGTATTTTGATATGTTTGAATGTGGATATGATATTTTATACCATTCATGTTTTATGGTTAAATTATTGACATTTCATAAGATAATTTTAATAAAGATGTTTATGTTATGTTTCAACCTTTTCATATGAGGAATGCATTGGACTTAGGAAGTGATGGTTGTGGCCCACTATAGCTTCTCAATGCATCAGTAGGCCTAATAAAAAAACTACTATTTTGGAACAAGGCCTTGACAAAATAATTTTTTTAATTTTTCCTTGAGGCCTTGATGGTGTGGTTATGATGTCCAGCATTATGCATTCCATAATTATGAATTTTGGATGTTGATATTACATGTGATTATTAATCTAATATATTATCCTTGTGAATAATTAAATGGCCATATTTGATTTTTATTTCCATATTATATTAATGTTTATGTTTAAAAGTCTTGTGTTTTAGTCTTATATATTTCCTTAAATGTTTATGCTTATTTGTTAATGTTTCCACTATAATTGTTATCCTTACAAAGCATCTGAGATCACCAATTTATTATATTTTATTTTTCCTAGGATGTGAATATGTATATTACAATTAATCTGCATGAATTGGATAGTGGATATAATAGTGATCAATGGAGACACAATGTTGTTTTTAATTTCATGATGTAATGATTAACTTATGTATGTATCTAGTACTTCCAAGGCTACTAAATTGGTTAGTATTTTAGGACATGATTCCTTGTATCATTCCAATGTTATTTAATATTTCCCCCACTTTGGGAAACATTGTTCGGGGTGTTACATTTTTGGAGGAAGTTATTCAATATAAATAATTTCATAAAAGAATGTGTCATTTTGATTTTCTAGTTATTCTTTTCTATTTTCTAATGCCTTAGATGAATTCATGTAATTTATGGATAAGATTTTCATTGAATTAATAGTTATGGTTGTGGTTACATTTATGGAATATATATTTGAATATTCTAAATGTAATTATGATCTGTAAATACACACAAATGTTTTTTTGAATTCCATGAAAGAAAATATTTTTTATAGAAAAATAATTATTTTTCTATTTTGGATGCAAAAAATTTAATCCTTTATGTATCTTCTTTCTAATAATAGTCAATATATTAACCCTACTAAAATAAATGTTGTCTTCAAATTTTCAGGACCTAAAAATTCCACAAACATTCAATGAATTCTAATATGTGTGTGTTATGTCAATCAGCATGTTGAAAACCTAACATGATTATGTATCTCACTGACAAAGTTAACTAAATAAAGTGTTATATTATTCTAGATTAAAGTGTGTGATGATTGATTCCTATAATCGAAAATAATATTGGTGAATTATTTAGTTTTGTAGATTCACATAATAAATGTGTTATTTTTCATTTACATTAAAGCTTCTTTGATATCTCGTTGCAGTATTCTGATATAGAATGATGAAGTAATAACTTATCCCTCATGTTATTTGAAACCTCATGAGTTATATTATTATACACATGATTAATAATTTGTTATTGTGTAATTTTCATTAAGTAATATGATTTATAATTTATAATATGGAAGTGGTGAAATATATCTTATTCATTAAAATTTTTATAATATATTCACTCAAAATTGATGAACATTATGAAACAAATAGCTAGAACTAATTAATTATTAAGACGGAAATTCTAGATTTTAAACATGAAAAGTATGAAAATTTAGTTAATTATTTGAGTATGAAATAATATTCGAAATTATAAATAATAAACCTTAGAACGATATAGGGTTTAATGAATAAATAATTTAACTTTTGACAATAAGTTGAACAATTATTTTGGGGAGCCTACATGATTAGAATTATGAATATTATTAGGCATGAAATGCAGTACAATTTAATATCGGTGACCTTCTGGGATGTTTTCTAGGGTCTGTATGAGAAATGATAAAGAATCCCAAAAAAAACAAGTGTTGTCTTTTGGAGAGATTAATTTTTTAGATTACTTTTTGGGCAAGTGGGTGGCACCCAAGATGGGGACATTGTGTTTGTGGGGAAACCAGTGGTCCTAGAATGACGAGACCCTTCATCCATATTATGTCACTGTGTCAATGATATTAGTGGTTCCTAGTTGGTAAATTGGTATCAAACAAGGAACATGACCTAAAGTGCATTGGGACATCCATAGTTGAGATATAGGATCAACACTGATGATTTTTGGACCTAAATAGGTTGAATGTTACAGCCCAGAATGATAAATGGTTAAATGAAAAAATGATATGAATCATGTCAACAAGGTGATGCTTCATTTTTGGGTGCGTACCTAAATAGAAATAAATAATTAATCAATATAGGTTTTTTGTATTAATAATTATTGGTGGACTTTTGGGATGTTTCCTAGGAAGTGTGAGAGTGAGGAAGAGTCGAACTGGAAACAAAATGTATTTTCCTTTGGGAACATTCATTAGTCTAATGAGTAGTTAGACATGTGGGTGATACCCATATAGGAGGCCATGTGTCTTCTAGGTAATAGGTGGTAATAGTGGTCTCGGACCAAATGTCCATGTAATGAGGGGTCTCTATGTATTCATTGGGGCTATGTTTTTAAATTAGTATCAATGAAAGTAATTAGTATTAAGTGTTTTTGAAATATGTAGATTGATATATATGTTATATAACAAGGATTTTGTGTTATAATGGGGGTGGGTGAATGTAACACCCACGAATGATAATAGGTTGAATGACTATAAGATGTGACTCATTACTATAGGGTAAAATTTTATTTTATGGAGTCTACCAAATTTAAAATCCATATTTAATCATTATTTTCCGAGGGTACTTATTAATATTGGACACCTTCTAGATGTTTTTTAGGGGGTCCAAGTGAGGGAAAGGCATATTGAAAGAACATTTGATTTATTATAGTGACATTCATTAGTCTAATGACCTATTTGTCCATGTTGTTGGGCCCCAGTTAGTGGACCATGTGTCTATGGGTAAGTTTTTTGTGGTTGGTGGGATATGATCAAGTGTCTATGTTATAGTGGGGTGTCTCCAATGTCATGGGATCCAGATGTTTCATAGCTACCAAATCCCTATTTTTTAATTTCTGATTTATTTTTTTATCGTTTTTATTCTTCATTCCTTTATATACTATGTATTTTGGATCTATATTTGGAGTATTGAGTTATTTATCTTATGTTATAGGAATTTTGTTCATTTATATATGTTAATCATGTGACCTCCAGATGTGGAGTCCCAATTTAGTATATTTTCATCATCTATTATAATGGTCCCACGGGTAGCCCAAAATTTGATCCAAAATGTTCTAATACTTTGAGTAATTGTAAGGTACATTCATGTACCTATATTAGGGTAAATGAATTATTCATGGTTAGTCCAAACCAAGAAAGAAGCTTACATATAGATCAACAATTTTTTACAAAACAATATCTCATGGTTTTTATAGTGTTTCACAAACCATGCAGGTGCCCATGTTCGTTAAATATTTCAAATTTTGTTTATAAACCAATATTTAATATTCAAAAAACCTATTTTCATACCCTATTTCCACATGTGACTATAGAGAATATTCTCCACTCTTCCACATGACTTCCCTCCCAATTATAAGGTGATTTTATTCAATTACATCATTTTGTGGGGCTAAATCATCTTAGTAATATTCATTCGTCTTCTTCCTCAATTGCCTTGTTCCATTTTATTCATTTTTACCTCTGTTACTTGGATTCTTTTTTTTTTCTAGGGTTTATGTTTCCATTCTCTTAAATTGGAATTTTTAGATTTCAATGGTTCTTATTGGTCCTCCTCATACCCCTAGGCCATATTGAAGTAGCTTTGGTTTGTATTTTTTCATGAGTTTGAGTTTGAGGTAGGTTTCATTTTTTATTTTTCCGTTAAATTTAACAAAAATAAATTCTGTTTAATTTTTTACCCCTTTTCATTGATAATCAATAATTTTATTACTTAGAAAAATTAATTTATAATGAATTCTAGAAAATGTAAAATGAATTCAATTGTAAGAAAATGTTTATTTGATATTCTCACACCATGTTATTGTCAATATTCACAATTGGGATTTCAATTTTTTTTTGTTTATAAAATAGTGATTCAGGTTTCCCAAATGTGTTTCTAAATGGATATTGGTTTTACATGTTATTTGTATGGATCTTTTAAAATTTTTCTATTGAAAGCATATATGGGGATCAGTTAGTACATTCAAAATAAGTATTCTTTAAAACCCCCCCATGAAATGAATCTCTTGAATTATTGATTTATAAAGGGATTGGGGATACATGGAATGGTACACACTAGGTGTATTGATTGCTAGATAAGAAAGGAGACTATTCTATTGGGTGAAATTAGGGATAGTATCAGTTTGTATGACTCAGTTGATGACACTTATTTATTCTTTATACTTATGTGTTTATTGATTGACTCTCTTGGCTCCCCACTATTTTAGATATGACATGGGAACCTATAATAGCTAGTAGAATATCTGAGAACATTTTTAGATAAGTTTATTATTACTCACTAGATAGGGTCCCATAGATTATACTTCTTCTAAATTGAAATTATGACCCTTGATTTTCGATTCCAGGTTCTAGCTGAGCATAGGTAATATTTATTACACCATGCATTTCGATTCCATGGATAGAGATATAATATTTTCTATATTATCCTCTAATATATGAGGTATTTCCATTTTCCACGGCACATATTTATCTAAAATAGTTATGTTAGTTTCCTCTATTTATTTCTTTACATGTTTACTTCTTTTCCATTTCCCTATTATTATTTTCATCTTTTTCAATTACATAATATTTCTTTTTTCATAAAAAATAATATAAGATTTTTTATAGTTTTCATAAAGAATATTCTTCCAAACAATTTTTCATACATTTTAAAATTTTCTATATATATTTTCCTTTATTTAATCATAAATTATATATCATCCATATTTTGGAAAAGAAACCTATTTTAAATAATTTGGGAAACAGAACATGTTTTATTTTTAAAAAATTCATGGAAATTATTAGTTTTATTATATTATTTCAAACAAGAGATGAATGAATATTTTACTCAAGATATATTAATTGGGATTTTATTTACCTTGTAATTATTAATAAGTTTTATTATTTGCAACAATAAATGAATTCTAGTTTTTTTGTGTCGTATGTAGGTTTTATCCAGGTCATGATTATTGTGGGTCTATGTTGGTTTTTAGGATCTGTGGGTGACCAATAGGATAACCTGGAGATCGGTTTTTTGTCATGATCTATTTGGTTTCTTTGTTTCTAGTTTTTAATTGATGTTCTAGATGGTTAATCTAATTATGTTGGGATGAATTTTTTTCATTTCCACTACATTAATTTATTTATAATTTTTCACATGTTTCCATCTCTCTCTTGTTGATTTACATGGTGCGTGTCCCCACCTCATGGAAGTAGAGAACATGCCTCTAGGATTTCATGCGCTATCTTGTATGACAGGTCCATGGTAGACCCAATTTTTTCATGGAAGAATTGTATCAGATAATTTTTTCATTAGATGATATAGCATTCAACGTGAATTTTTTTAGTTGGGATATCATGGTAATAGGAGTAGGACTGTCAGAACATGGGGTGTAGGTATAAGGAAATGTATGGACATCACCTTCTATGTAGAACCATATTTTTCCAAGTAATATTGGGATTTTATTTTTAATTGCCTATATTTTCAAATTATTTTATTATTATCTCAGTGACTAGTTTACAATATTTAGGTTATCTATATTTTTTAATTTTTTATATGTTTTTTTTGTGGCATGAAATGATTGTTGTTCAACGGGATTGGGTGATCATAATGTGTCTCAAAGGACATGTAGAGGCATGGGGTGTGGTCTAAAATGGCTCTCAATGGAGGTGGTGTGATTAGAATATGACCTCCAACCATGTGACCAAATCATCAATTTTCATTAATCTCATTTATTAATTTTTTTTGGGTTTTTTTATAAATATTTAATTCATTTTGAAACTCTTATTATAAATAGTTAAAACCCATATTTTCATGTTGCCATATTTTGGTTATGGGAAATGTTGAATGGGTTTTCATATTTATTTTAAATAAATTATTAGAAAGTTATTTCTAAATAATGTGAATTTTGAAAAATTGGGTTTCTGATTAAATTATATGTCATAAATCGAGTCTTGTTTAAAAATATGTTGTACATTTAATTGATAGGGATTGTATTTATTTATGTAATTTAATCGATATTCATGGATTAAAATGAATAGTAGTAAATATTTTTAAATTGTATTATGAAGTTGTTGATACTGGTATCATTGAAAGAAATTGGGAAAATTCTTGTATTGCATTTTTTTATTACAGTTCATTGTTTTGGAATGTTTTGGGTGGCGATTTGGATTTTTATTGAGTTCTTGGTTTTCTTTTCTTAGAGTATTCCCCAAAAACATATTAAATGGAAAATATTAGTATTGATGCATGTGGTTTTCCATTATCATTCCCTCTAGATGATAAAACAAATGACTTCCTCATTGAGATTCATATGTTGATTTATACTCAATATTACAGTCAAGAAGATCCACCTGAAGTGGAATAGTGGATGCATAATATCGAAAGGTTCTTTAGTTTCCCTGAATTTAATCATTCTCTGAAGGTTATTTTAACTACCTTTATTCTTAAAGGTATATGTTCGAAATACTAAAATTCAATCATCAGGACCAAGCCTTAAGAAGACCAGTCATGAGAATTTCATAACCCTTTATTCATCAGACAATAATTCTTTATGGCTATGAAGGTGGTGAATGCAATGATGATGTATGGATTTCAGTAAGTTTATGGACAATCGTTGGATATCATCCATAATTTTATTGATCTAGTACCCTATCACATTGATTTGGTAGACAAATATTCCTTAAAAGCCCCAAATTTTTATAATGGGGGTCGTCCTGATCATCAGTCTAGTGTGTTAGAATTTATTCAAACCTCCTTGGTGATGTGGTCATGAAAGTAGTTCGTGTAGAGGCCATGTTAGCAGAGTTGAACTAGGAATCTAGTAATTCATAATAATCATGAAATAGTGATAAAAATTCTAGAAAATTGATTAAAAGGAGTCTTATAGTTGTTAATGATGATGGTAGAGTTATGAGGCCTTCTATTCTGTCATTAGCTTCTTATAGGAATCAGATCCCAGCGTGTCATCAATATGGGAATATGGGTAACAAGAATCATTCATGTCCTAGTAAATTATATACCTATAATAATGGGTTTAATATGGAAAATATTTTCACGATCATCAAGGTTGTCACATGAAATAAGAGTGGAGATAGATCCACTTCTACAAAGAAGTGAGTACTTCAACTGGATGAATGTAGTGCAGGAATAAGTTTTGTTTATCATTCTTGATATAAATGCCCCATTAATTTTAGTGGTTGTATCTATTTATTATTATTTTGGTTGGAATGTATGAGAACATTGGATATATCTTGTTATGTTCTATTCTAACGTGAACACCTTTTTTGGAAATTTTGAATCTCTTGTCATTGGGGGGAAGAGTGTTTTATGTTGTGTTTTGATCATGTTTCGTGGTCCCCTTTGGGGTTTTGTGTGGTTATTCCGGTTTCGAATGCTGGAGTGTGACTACTGTCATTAGTTTGGTACTAGGATAAGAATATAATATGTTTGAGAGTCTACCTTGGCCACCTGATTTCTCTAATTATAATTTTTCATTTTTATCAATTGGTAAACATTAGAAATTTGGAGTAGGCTAATGTCTTCAGTTGTGGTAGGTGGTTGGTCTTGTGGTCAAAACATTCATCTTCCTTCAATTTGTACTTTGACATCAATGGTTTGTTTTGGGTTGGAGTTCATGTCTATTAATGGTTTTTGTTAATGTTTTCTCTAGGTTGAGGAGTAAATAATGTTTGTTCATGGAAATTTTTCTTATCAAAATTATCAATTGAAATCACCGATTATTTATAAGGGAATAAATCATTATAGTGTGTATAATTGTCACATTCATATTTTATATATGTATTTGATTTTGTTTTACCCTTTTCTCATTGGATTTAATCTTCATTTAGATGTTCTTCAAATAATAATATCATGTTCAAATCATTTTTTCTTCTACTGCATAGCTTTTTACATAGTTAGAAGAAAACCATGCGGTCTGTTGATCATCAGTTCCTTTTTCTTTCATTTAATTCATTTGATGATATATTTTCAATGGTAGTGAACTATTTTATCAAAACCATTTAGATATATAGAGTAATTATGTGGGTCATTGGTGTAAAAGTATGAGGTCACTGGGTTTGAGAAGGATTAGTTCATACAGTGCATGAATCATGTGCATAGTTATGTGATTTTTGATAGAACCAAACTAAAGGGTTTGTGCGCGGTTTCCAAAACGGTGTTCCCTAACCAAGAAAAGTTCACCAAGTCATCTAAAATAAAAAATCAACTTTCTAATCATATCGTATTTTTACACAAAACAAATTTCTGCATCCCCTCTTAGCTCGTTCAACTTCAGAGAGACTTCTCACCTCTCACTCATGCCTCCCCTCTATTTCTTTAGTGATTTAATGTGATTCCTTCATGTTTAGGGAAAAAATATTTAGTGTAATCTTCATCCATCATCTTCCTCACCCTATTCCTTCAATTATATTATATCTTATCTTCCTAAATTGGTTTATTATTCCTATGGATCTTGATTCCATTGATTTAAATTCGTTGATTTGTCTTGATAAAGTTCTACATGGTCATTGATGTCTCTTTGGGCCATCATCAAACTAATTTGGGTTGTTTTTGTCCAAGAGCAGGCGTTTGAGGTTGGTATCCCTTTTCATTTAGAATTAATATATAATGAAAATTGATTTCATGTTGTTCTCACCTCATATATCTGATAATTAGTGACATTAATTGCATATAATAATTATTTTTTAATGAAATAACTTTAATTACCCATGTATTCAATGGTATGAAAGTGTTTATAGGAGATCACACACAATGTTCTTTTCAAAATCCATAGTGGACAATTTTAAACAGTGTTTGGAATTCTAAATAGCGATTCAGGTTTCTCAAAATGTGTTTATAAATGGATTTTTGTTTTATAGGTGGTTTATTTTGTTCTTTTATAAATGTTTAGTCATTCAATGTTTTTGTGAGGCCCAGTTGGAACGTTCAGAATGGGTTTTATTGGGAAAAATGAATGGGGTGAATCTCATTCCTTTTTTATTTCTAATGAGAATGGGGGCCATTAGCATCAGACATCCAACATGTATTGATAGTTCAATAGAAAAAAAATAGTATTCATCGGGTAGATTCAAGGTGGTGTCTATTTTCATGATTTATGTGATGGATCCTGTGTATTATTTATATTTATTTACATATATTTTTTGGTCAATTTAACTCACAACAATTTTAGATATCACATGGAAACCTAGAAAAGTTAGTGGAATATCAGTAAACTTTTACTCCATTAGTCTATATTTATCCTCTATCAAGTATCCTACAATATAGACTTCATATTATTTAAGATTATTCCCCTTAGTATGTACTGGTAGGTTGTGACCGAGCATAAGGGATACTATTGAAAAAGGTCTCTTGATATTATGGACCAGTAGACAATATGTTCTAGATTTTTCCCTGATATTCTTGGAATTCCCATGTTCCCTAAAACATATTTATCTACGGTAGATAATTTAGGTGCTATAATTGCTTTAGTTTAATGTGAGTTTCATTTCCTATACCCAATTCGTACTATAATTATTTTTGTATCCATTATATTATTTTTTTAAAGAATTTATTGCTTTTATGGGTTTCATAAAGAATATTTTAAAAATAAACATTCATACTTTCATCCTTTTTTGGTATCTATATTCATCTCTTTTTTAATAAAATCTCAAACATCGTCCTTTTTGAATTGACCTATGTTTAATGAAGATTGAAATGGACAGTGTTTTTTAATTGAATTTTTTGAAAAAAATATGATCGAATATATTATTTCAAACTATAGATAAATGGATATTTTAAAAGAATATTCATTGGGAATGGATTTACATGGGAATGACTACCGAGATTTCACACTCAATCCTACACTTCAATTATTATTTTTAGCCTTATGTTCTGGTTTAATAATTCAGTCAATCCACTTGGAGTAGTGTTAGATTGTGGGATCAGTGAGTGACATGTGCGGTCACATAAGGATTGGTTTGTTGTCAGGTTGACTTTGGTTTTTTCTTTTTGGATGTTCATTTTTGTTCTAATTTGTTAATAAAGTTATTTTAAGACCCTAGGAAACCCTAATAGGGGAGGAGTGAATTAGGGTGTCAAAATTTTCCCTTAATGTGATGTACCTTTTTCGCACATTTGTTAGAACACATAAAATACGTCTGATGGAATCGTGATGTTATTAAAAATTAATAGTCGACTATATAGAAAATCAAATTTACATTGTTAATCACTAATGGATATTATAAATAGAATACAATGATATTTTATTGAATATACTTAAATCCACTATTAATTACTATATATATTGGATTATAGTATATCAGAAAAAATCACTTTGTGCCCTGTACAGTTCCCTTGTAAAAATTTAGAGGGTAGTATTCTACCACCCATGGAACAATTATGTTGACTCCTTATAGATCACTGTATTAGGTGAGATATTTCAAATTTTAATGATTATTGCTTCACATTAACTAATTTTGAATTTATACATTTTATTTAATAACCATGAGAGATAGCTTCTACCACAATCCAATATTGATGAAAATGAAACCATGGATCAACCAAAATAGATATTTATGGCCATTTTTATATGAAACATGCATACCATTTTGAGTGACATAAAATTTCATGAAACATTTTGGTTTATTCACGCTATTAAAAGATTGGAAAAAACATTACAAAAAAACTCAAATCATCTTGATAGAAACTGAAAACATTTGAATGCTAGTCTCATTTATGGACCTCTAGGGTGAATAAATATTTTGTGTGTAAGAGGCATTGGATATTATTTCAAATATTTACATAGGGTGAATGGGTATCAACATATTTTTAACAAAGATGACCCTGGTAATAAGTTATTTTCAATCTTGACACTTTTTATGAAAAATTCCTCATCCATTTAACTTCTCATATTAATGTATCCTTTAGCACTGAAGTTCCTTACATTCCTCTGACTATGTTAAAAATATACATCTCTGGTTTTTGGGATTATGAAACACTTCATAGGCCGTAAAAAGACATATTTTGTTAAGATATAATTGTTGTACAAACATCTTTTATTTAAAAATTTTTATTTGATGGCCCTAAAACTCAAATTCCGTGAATTTTTTTATCATATATGAAAATATCTCCTTTCAAAAAAAAAACTCTCTCCATATTCTAAATTTTTTACAAAAAGTATTATAAAACATTAAGAAATGTTGACACATACAACATTAAATCCATATACACCATAAAAAAACTTATAAATGAAATATCATTTATCAACCTAGTGTGGATTGAAAATAAACACCAATAAACACCATTTCCAGAAAAGAAAAACCATTGTTCCAACATTTTTTTTCATACACTTTTTCATTACACTACTTTTTTATATTGGGTGAAATCATTTCCCCAACCTCCCATGAATTTTCTTGGTTCTTGTCTCTACCATGGGTTGAACAACAATAGTCTTTGATGATGTCACATGATAGATTGGGAGACTGGTTCAGGGCTAACCCGGATTGGTTCATGATAACCCATGATACATTTTGAATAAGAACCATTGGTCATTAATTCACTAAATTATCGGATTTGAATTTATCCATTAATAATTTATTCAATTTTATTTTAGATTTTATTATAATAAACTAGATTAGAAACAATCAAAAAATATTTGGTGGAGGACCATGTTCTACCAGAAAATCTAAAATATACTATGAAGGTTATCTTCCCCATGATATATGTTGAAAAAGATGGAATTATCATACTTGGGAAGATATTATCAATTCCAAGTGATTTTTACTAGATGATAAAATTGGTTAGTAAATCTAATTGTTCCTCGTATTCTATTCAACCTACATGCACTATAATGTAAATAGACCTATAAGAGTATAAGATGTGTGGTCGAATAAAAAATATATTTATTACACTACCATGAAATGTTTGACTTATTAATAGGATTGATTTGATTAAATATAAAAAAAAAGAGGATCATATATAATTTTCTAGTGTAGGAGTGGAAATGGGAAAATATATCAGTAAATTTTTTAATTATATTAATAACACATATCGAGTTAATAATTCAATATGATTTTTAATTGATCGATTAACTAAATCTACACATTTCATTCCCAATTGGGGTAATATGACTTTATAATAGGCTTTTCAACAATAACTCATATAGATATTTATTTTAAAAGGAGTTATTCTTTCCACTGTACCCGACTGTGGTAACAGTTATACTTATAAATTTGTGGATTTCCATTAAATTTCATGGGGAATTGAATTAACTTATAATATTAAATTTATTTAGAATATTATGGATAGAAAGAGTGAATGATTTATAACATATAATTCATTCATCTAAATTGAATAATGTATGAAATTTTTTTTATTAGAAACATTCATTAATTGAATTTTTGTATAAAAATACTTTTCATTCCAGTATAAAAATGGTCTCTTTTGATGCATTATATGGAAAAAAAATTAGACTCATGTTTTCTGGAATTATATATGAGATGAAAATTGGCTCAGATTATATTTTTGAAAATATTCTTTTAGAAGGTAATAATAACTTAATATCACATTATAAAATAATAGTGCGTGTAGATATATTTTTTAGGTAACTAGAGGAATGTCTTTATTTCTATAAAGGACATCATATTTTCATTAAATTATCACAATAGAATATTGTTATGTATTTTTTGGTAAAATGGGGATGTTATGTACCTGGATAATTGGGACATATTAATTCTTAGTGATATTTTGATATTTCACCTACCATGTAGACTTTACATAATGTCTATCTAGTGTATATTGTATATTCCATTCCTTGTCATTTTAGAAAAAAATATTGGATGCATCTCATCATTTTACCCCTGATGTGGTTTAGTTTGAAAAAAACAATTATTATGTGGTAAAGATAGAAAACAGATACCATCCTTAGAGAAAATATTTTGTAGAGTAAATTATTTTATCAAGTAATGTAATTGTAGAAAAAACAACAAAGTTTTAGATGAAACCTGTGAATCAAAAATTTTCATGATGGAAAAAATACCAACATTTTTATATAATGATAAAATGTGAGGATATAATTTTTAAAATGGGGAATTATATAAAAAATCAGGTAAATTTAAAAATTAATGTAAATCGTTATTATTATTAATTAATTTTATTTTATATTGGTAAATTTACGATAATAATGTTAATTATATTTTAGTTATTTAATAGTACAGTAATAATCTTATTAAATTTGTTTTCTTGATTTATAATGTTTAGGTTAAATTCATAATTTCAAAATATTTGAATATTTATTTAATAAAAATATTGACATTTTTAATCAATCATATCAATGTTCACATGGGGTCAAATTCTGAGATTTATTTAAAAATATTAATTTTACATGAATTGTGAAATATACTAATGTATATTCAAAACTATATTTTATGCTCAATTAATAAAAAAGTAAAATTACATATTGAATTATTTTTATATTATAATTACGTCAATTTGATTATAAATATTCTATTAATATTTATTGGAATCAACATTATACTTTAATTATATATAAAAACATTTTTTTACTTCAAAATGCATGTTTTTGAAAACCCATTTATTATAGTTTTTTTCAATTTAAATTATAAATTATTTTGTGTAACATCATTATATTTAATAATTAGAAATTTATTATGTATTTATAATTATGAGGTAAAATTTCTGTAATTTTGTATCATAAGTTTTTTTAAATGTGAATATTAACAATAAAAAATTTTGGTTATCATGATAATGGTAAAATGTGTTAATTAGGTTTAAATATAATGAAATAAGTATTAGAATTCATTCATAGACTTTCATTATTTAATTTGCATAGTATAGTTCATAAATAATAATAAAACATTGTATAATGAAATTCTAGATTTGTTATTAAATTTGATCTTTATAATAATTTCAGTACAGAAAAATACCAAATGTCACAATTACATTAAAATTTCCACTATATGTTCATAGTGAGATGAAAATTTGTATAGAATGGATATTCAAGTTTATTGTGATAATAATGAATTTTTTTAAATTTTAATTTTATATTCAATTTTAATTTATTAAATAATTAACATAAATTCTTACACAACACTAACACATTTCATTTGCAAATAGTAGAAAAAACAAGATAATGATTTTAAAAACTCTAAATATAATATTGTATGTTCTTGTTATAGTGCCACAAAAATCCCGATAAATATAAAATATTATAGAGTATTATATGTTTTCTATTATAGTTACATAAGATTATTTATGTCATTAAATTTAATTTATATTAAATTCTCCAAAAAGGACATTATTTATATAATATAATAAACAACATTTCATTAAATGATATAAAATTCCTAAAACTATTATCCTCAGCCTAGTGAATTTTATATTGATCATAATTTTATCCAAGGTATATTTATGGGACCCATATCAATTTATATTAACATTATTGACCCTTTCATTGTAGAAAACATTGATGTTACAGTAATTATCATATGGGTTAACACATGTAAAAAATGATATAAGGGTGAAAATATCCTAAAAACATGTCTTAATATTAGTGGATTAGACTAAATAGACTGATAATAATCCTATATTTTAATTATATTATTTTCTTATCCATATTAATTAGAAAATTAATTTATATTAATTTAAAACATTACGTAATTATAATATTATTCCTCCCATCTCTTATAAAAGGGATACTCCTAATATATGTTCCTCAAAAAAAATTCACTTAAGTTCATCAAATACTCCCCGAATCCCTCCCTAAAATCATTACCCACTTCATATAGGCTTTTTCGAATCAGAAAACCATCTTATGAAGGTTTTACCTACTAACCAAAAGAGGTTGTCTTACGAAATGATATAGTTCTAAACAAAGCATTCTAATTTATTTGTTACTCTATATACTTCAAATATTATTCAATGAAGATAAAATAATAACACATATACATAGAGTTTTTATATTATATTACTAATTTATTTTCATATCTTCTTCCATCAAATCGTAATCAAAACCATCTTTCATGTGTACGTCAGTCTACTGCATAACAAACCGATGTTATTCATTTTCCATCACCACCTCTCACGATTGGTTATAATGATGAAATTTATGTATATATAATTTATTTATAACATATTTGGCATTAAAAATGTTACTATGTCACTTATTTTAATACCTTTACATTCATTTATATATGGTAATTTTGATTATCCATATGTGTGTATTACCACCTACATGAAAATATGTGATTCATTTTTTATTAGCACATCACATTGCTCTTATATATATAACTATTTAAATAGATAATATTTTATTAATGATATAATAATAAAAATAAAATGGTAAAAGTATATATACATTTTTTCCATCCTGATTTTTTAAAAATTGCAACATAACTCATACATAGGTAATACCACCTTCCATGTGATTGTATTATTGTTCATTTTTTATATCCATAATTCATGGTTGTTTATAAAATTATAATTTATTTATAGTATTGAAAATTATTTATTGACTATTTTTATAGATATGATGGAAAAATGAAATATTTTTACCATGGTTGACTAACTTGAGTGGTTTTGGGTTTTTGGGGAAAATAAAATTAAAAAATCCACCGTAAGATTATTTTATTATACCATTAAATATCACAAGGTGATATATAAAATTAATGTGAAGGTATGTATGAAATTATTTCCTAACAAAGTAAATAATTAAAATCAATTTGATATTTATAAAGATAAAGAATATACATGATGATTTATGATAATACTAAGGGACACATTACATTAAAACCTCAATTGAAATTCTTTAAGAGATTATTTCTTATAAAATTTCCCTTGAAGTATATATTAAAAAATTTATTTAATATATGTATGGTAAGAAGGAAATTATATGTAGAACATGAACTCTATTTTTACTACCATGTAAATATTTCAAAATGATTATATTTAAATATTTTATATATGTTTATTTGAATTTATTTCCAAATTGAAAATTTTAATTTTCATAATTTTTGTACATGTCATCAAAAAAAAATCACACCATTAAAACCATTATATGACATATTTCTAACATTACAAGATTACATATTTTTTTAAAATAGAACCCCTAATTTACATATTCCTAGATATGTTGGTGTTGAAAATGGGTTTCTAATAGTACTACATATTTTAATATTAGAAAGTGTCATGTATATCGGTTGAAAATATTTTTTTCAATGTTTTTATGATGAATATATACTCAAATAAAATTTTTTATACATGACATAATATAATATAATTAACAATTATTATCAATACTCTTGATACATCTTATACAATATGTGATCCTCTTACATATTACACAATTTCTGATCTCAATAATATTTATATGACAGGTGGTCTTGATATAATATATACAATGGGTGATCCTAATGTAGACCTCCAAATCATTGATTAATGTTTATTGTAATCAAATTAAATTTTGGTGTTAACCGAGGATATTTTTCATTGGGATTTCAATGGGAATTATTTATTCCTTACACGGGTGATAAATATAATTCTCTATATTTCCTAAAAGGATTTTTATTCTCATTACCTAGTTTTTTAAATTTTTATTTAAAAAAACTTCTCTCCATATAGTTATGATTTATTTTATCCACACAATGAATAATAAGTAAAAGATAATAATTTAATGGTATTTTTTATTTTACAACAGATATATGAATTTCATATGTTTATTTACCTTACTAATTATTTTTCTCATCCCATTTTTTATAATTATTTATAGATTTTAAGGAAATATTAGTACCGAAAAAAGTCATGTTGAATGTCATGAAGAATTATCTTGATAAGAAAACATGTATCATTTTAAGTGACTTATATTTTAGGAGTAATTGGTAATTAGTATAGGAGATTAATTTTTAAAATTTTTAGTTGTTATATATTTTTAATGATTTTATTATTTAAAATCTAAAATATAAGGATCCTTGAAATTTAAAATAATAAAATTGTTGAATAAAAATACAATTTTATGTAATGGGTTAAGACTAAATCCTTATATTGTTAGATCATTATTAAGATATACTAGTATAATATAGGAACTAATTATATAGTTTTTATATTGTAAAATGAAATTTTATAATGAACAAATATATATAAGGAATTAATAAAAGTGGAAATAATTGTTATAAATCTATAAAACACAACTTTAGTAATCTCTATTATGAAGGGATTAAAACAATTCTGCGAGTGGGATCCTTTACCGCTTAGGTTATTAATTTTCCTCATTTTGGATTTCACCATAGTAACTAGATTTTAACTTATGTTATTTATTTATATTGGATAAAAATAAAATTATCTTTATTATATAATATATATACGGATTCAAAAGTTTAAATCAGTTCTTTTATTTAAATTTTTAATATTAAATTTAAAACAAAAAATGAATATCATAATAATTTTTTGGAAAATGTTTCATCAATTCAAAAATTGAAATATTTGTTTAAAAAGTCTTATGATCATTTATAAAATTATATATTTACATAAGAAATATATTTATGAATTTAAAAAACTGATTTCTAAAATTGACATTCATTCATATAATGTAGTAATGTCATCATAGTCAAGTTATTTGTAAAAAAATATTTTTTTAATATATAAATAAAAATCAATTTTTAGAAATTGTAAAGACCCTGAACCCAATTTCCTAGAAAAGGTTCGTTAAATTAATGCATTGGTATATTTACAATGAAATTGTATCCCTTTGTACTATATAGATTAGTAGTTTTGAAAAACCAGATAAAATCATAATATTTATATTATAACTTGAATGAGAAAATCATTTCTACTCCGTTGGAAACAATAATAAACTCTTAGATTATTCCTACAAGTAATTCATAATAATATTCTTCTTCACATCCAGGGGAAAAATAAAATTTAAGAAAGGGGTAAGCTTACAAGATAAGTAATGGTAATTAATAAAGATAAAATTATCATATACATATACATTAGGCATGTTGAATAACTAAAAACAAATTCCAATAATAAATAAACATGACCATAATATGGATGGAATGAATGTTGATTAAATAAAGCAATATAAATGGTCATAGTAGAATGAAACATAACCATGAATATTGTATTAGAAAAATAATAAAATTGTTTATTTGATAGTAAATTATAATGAGGAAATTCATTATGCTGTAAATTTGAAACATGTTTTCAAGGCCTCGGCCAAGACGTCTGAAAATACTAGTGTATAGCATAGGAAAAAACCCAATTATGTTTCATCTCATGAGACCAACTGATGAATCAAGGGGATATAGTGCCCCCCCCCCATTACTTTCAATGTCAAATTCATTTATAAATGAATATTTATAACCATAAACACCATGAACATATGATCTGTAAATAACATCCCCAATCAGTAATCATAATTACTAACCAATATAAGTAGCATGATGAATGGTATCAATATAGCACATCTAGTTTAAAACTAGTCATAAAACATTTAATAACATATATTATATGAAAAAATAGGATATAAATATCAAAAACCCTAAAATTTAATATGGGTGTTGAAATAGATGAAAATACCCTAATAAAACCATTGAGGAATTATTGACAGAAATATGCATTTTACATCACAAAGAAGAATTATTTTGGGAAAATCATTTGGTTTCTCATAATTGTTTGTATAATACTATTAATATAAAAATATAGCTTCTCATTCCAAAATTAGTGATTTTTGTTCAATAATGGTATTTTAAAACTAATCGTGGATGGTACATGAAAATGGGGAAGCAATCGAGATGTTCTCTATAATTGAGCTTGCTTATTTGGAAGAATTGAAAATGGATCCTTGTAATCATTTATTCTGCCATAGTAGAGTGATAAAATGATATGGATATATGAGTTTGGAACATATATATAATTTTTTATAATTATATAAAAAAACTAATATTTGAAAAAGTCTATAGTGTAAGAAAGTGTAACCCAATTGAAAATGCATGATTGGGAAGAAAACCATTACCTTATGTCAGAATGAGATCTATACATGACCATAACATCAAAGATAAGAAAATTAAGTCTACTAATTGAATAATAAAAAACATTATCTATATTTATTTCATTTACTATAGTTTTATTATGTTCATTTATGTCCTTTTTGATAATTTATAAGATTGAATTATGTCGTCCAAGAAGGTTTGTTTCCTTGATTTCATTATCGGTTCGCTTGACTATATGTAATGGATTTCAAGTAAAATGATTATAATTCCCCTGAATTGCAGTTACATTTTATTAATGAATAACTAAACTATAAATTTTTTTATGTATTGTTTTTTCCATAAATTATGATGAATCGTTATAAAATATTATAATTATAATTGTTTAGAATAATTTTAGCAGTTTTTTATAAAAGGCAAATAGTTTTGTTGTAGTATTTGATATCATGTACAAACAATGGATCAAGAACCTTTAATATGATATAATAAATATTTTATAATCTCTTTCATCCATAAAAATGGTATCATAACAATACATGAAAGAGAAATATAATAACAAATGTTCATCTTCTATGATTCTTGAAAATTAGCACCTCCTAGACGTTGATTTAATTTTTAAAAAAAATAGAGTGAATAAGGAGGTAGATCATGAATATTCTAGTAACATGATATAAATCAAATCTATAGTTGATAATGGTGTTATCATGATAATTTTGGATAGAGGAGGTGAGGATATGATTAGAAAATAAAATAAATTGAAATGGAATAAAAAGGAAAAGGAAGAGGTGTTACCTATTGAATTATCCGACTTGAGAACATCCTTAGGGAAAGATGTTTTGGAATTTTGGAATAACCAAGAGATCAAGGATATGGGGATAGACTAGGGAAGTTTATTTGGTTATTATATTTAAAATCACCTAGTCTTAGAGTTGTGAGGAGAATGGGTGGTGATGGGTTGTATTTATAGTGGATGAGAGGATTCAATTTAGAATATTTAATTAATTTATTTATTATTTGTCTCAACACCGTGAATAGTTTGAGAATTATCACCATAAATATTTAAATACTTTACGGTAGTTCAATATTTTGTTTTTCACATTAGTGATGACTCATTGAATAGTTTGTTATATTTATAATTCATTCATGCAGTAAATTACTATATTTTACAATTCATAAATAATATAAATATTTTAGTGATATCCATAAAACATCACCCTAACCATTTTTTGATATGTAGAATTAATAAATAAACTCTGTATTAGGAAGATTATATTCTAAATATAGTAATTTTAATTTTATATTAAAACAATCATTTACTCAAAAATATAGATTTTAAATTTATAAGATATTTTTGACCACATTATAAAATATACTAAGATCTCATAAATAAATTCTAAATTCCTAAGAGAACAAAATATTTATTTCTAGATAAAAATTAATAAAAAAAATTTAAAATAATTTTATTAATTATAAAATTGTAATTATTTATTTTTGACTTATAAAAATACCAACACATAATTATTAATTTTTCATATTATTCAGTTCTATATTCAATCATATAATTATATGATAATATCATTTATATGATGCGAATATTTTATTTATTCAAAAAAGGGTGAGGTTACAATCCATTTGGATGATTTACTAATCAAAAGGTTTATATTAATATTCCTATGGTCTGGCTACTATTTCTTCATTTTAGGTTCCATAACATTTAGAAATACATATTATTTCATTAATTATCCATTCATAAATCTTTTATTATGTTCTTTAAGTTATTTTATATAATTTATACTATATGAAATAAACATTATAAAAAAAATTTCATTGATATAATCTTGGGTCATTATATAAATAAAACATGAATTTATTTAAATCTAATATTTTCATGATAAATCCTAAAATTAAGATAATTTTGGGATATCATATCCAAAAAAAATTACAAAAAATATTTTTGAAAGAAAAATAAAGAGAATGTTTTATTTTTATTGATTTTTGAATATTATCAATCCTTTATCGAATTTTAAATAAATTATGAAAAAATGATAAAATTATATTCACATAAAAATATACAATTCATACAAAAAATAATTTTTTGGAAAAAAATATTTAATTAGTATCATAGTTATACTAATTGAACCAACTTTCAAGGTGAACATTATTTTATAATATATATATATATATATATATCCAATTATATAATAGTTTTTCATACATTCCAGTAATATAACTACCATAAAATTATCTTTATTTTTTCAGTTTTATTTTTGGAGTGACCAATCAATCATATTTTTTATTTTTTGATAAAAAACTAGTCATTACAATTTTGTTGGTTCACTCCTATTAATTCTATAAATACTTGATTATAGACCCATATAGTTCTTGTATGTGAAATATATGGTAACTCATTTTCAGAAAACATTTTTTGTGTAGTTATATGAAATGTAGGTGATAGTAGGCTTTGAGGTTCATCTCGAGGAAATAATAAATAATTTTTGAGATTTTTTTTCATCACTTGTGTGATGTTAGGTGTTGGGGTTTTCTTTAGTTTATATATTCAATATTAGATTGGTGAGTTCACCACATTGTTTTATTATTAATACCATTATATTTTGATTTTAGTGATGAATATGTGTAATGGTGGGGCATATTGACACTCCCTAACCATTATTATTTTTAAAATGATAATTAATTATCGAGTTTGGGTCTAAAGGGTGTGTTTCAGGTGAATCTGTCATGAAAATTTTAATATTTTAAAATTTACTATAGGGGTTCATGGTTAGAATGAATGGTATGTATAACAATGCTAAAACTATGTTTGGGACCTGTAACTTTTTCCAACATTATTTATCACAGTTGGAACACGGTTACAAAAAAATTAATCAAAGCCTACAAACCAACCATGTTTTCCCCTGTTATTCCAAGTTAGATGAATGCAATTGTTGTATAGTTTATGTTTACCTTGTGGAAATTATATATTGCTCCTAATTTTCATGAATATGGAAATAAATTCCTAAAACAATCCCACTACTATATTCCATCTAGGTGATACAAACCAGGAGCACAAGACCCTCCCCTCCACACATCCCCCTCCTCCAACCATGGAATTTATCCATTCCACCCATGATTTAGAGGGGAATCCCATCCATTTAGCATTAATCCTCATTCTTATCCCCAAGTGTTTACCTTTTTTTCTTCCTTTCATTGTATATCTCCCTTGAAGAAACCATATGAAGGGTTTAAATTTAGATATTTTTCTGACATTTGATTTTAGGGTGTCTGGTGGGTCTCTTGTGCCTTACTTCTTCTATAATCATGTGTTTCATTTTTTCCAAAATATATTGAGAAATTTTATATTCTGGTTTATCATTTATACCACAATCCATTCAATTCATAGGTATTTTATTTATGTTTTATCATTCACATTAATATATATATCATGTAGATAACAATTTTGGGAATATAAAATAAATATATGTCTGATATCCATATTATTTGAATGTTGTTTCCGACATGTATGTATATATATATTTTTTTATGATTATATTCCATGGAAAAAAAGATTTTTTTATATCTAATGGTATTAAAATTGATTTTTATAACATAAGATGGTGTTTTTGTATTTTTAATTAAACCCTTAGGGAACTCTTCAAAATTTTATATCACTTTTTTCGACTACATAAATATATAGTGATTCAAAAAACTTCATAAAATCCATTATAAAACCTATAATTTCCTATATATAAATTCTAAAAATATCTATATATATACTAATTTTCGTATTCAAACAATGTTTTGTGATGAAGTAAGATAATTATAAATCTTATCTATATATATAATTTAATTTATTTTTAATGGTAATGCACGATTTGTAAAATCTCATATTATGTAAGAAAATTGGGTTTTATGTCGAAAAAAGATCTAGTCTATAATTGTTTGCTGTGTTTGAACCATCAATGTAGTCAATTGATTATATTATAGGATCTATTGAATAAAATAGAATTTATTTTATTTTATAGTTTTTATTATTTTTCATCAAAAAATTAGTTTATTAAAGATCCATTTGTTTGTGTTTTTATATTGAAATATCTCCTTATGTTTTCAAGTTAAGAGAGTTATCATCGAAAAGAAACATTAGATAGTAACCCCGGGTACATATGATTCTTGACATGGTTAACTAATTAATGATAAGTTATTCTTTCCATACCCTTTGGGCTATGTTAATCATATTATCAAATAACTACAGATTGTTCTTGTAATTTTTTCTTTATACTTATAGTATTTATTTTAAATGTAAATAAATGAAATAAATTTATCATATAAAATAAAATGTATACTATAAGTAAATATATTTTCCCCATATTATTTCTCAAATTTTTTGTTTTAATTAAAAAACATATCCCCACCTATTTTGATTGAAATATTCCTCATATATAAGTAACCTATTATTTTATTTTATAAGTAAAATAGAAATCCTATTTTTGTAATGGTATTTTTAAAATACTATGAATTTTTTCATATATAATTTTGAAAGATGTTGAAATGTTACTCAAAATTCAGACTAGAATTTTGAGCTCATTATTATTTATCATTTCATGTTCTACCATATCATATTATGACTCATGGAAAATGGTCTATTTGAACTTGTATAATCACTCTTGGAGTAACAATGAAGCATATAAGTGTTTCCTTTTAGTTTATACTACCACATTAGCATGTTATATTTTCTCTATCCATAATCGATGGTGTAGTAATATTATTGTTATCGATGATAGTACTCTATTGGAACTCATATTTTTAGCAGCACTGACTAGGATGAATGGAAAGAATATTTTGTTATATTTACTTACTACTTTTATATTATTTGGTTTGTAATCATTTTTATCACACTATTTGATTCGTCATAGATTTACAATATAAGGATACTTTTTTATGAAGTTTAATTTAATTTATAATCCCTGTATTTTTAAATTAATTATTTAGAGAAATTATTCCCAATATGTTTTAATTTGATTTACGGAACTAGATTCTATCCTTGGGGAATTAGGAATGCTCCTATGGAATTTTGCTGGCTAGCTTGGGCTTTCAATAGAGGTACAAAATGTGTGCGTTTTTTATATAGAGAAATGATGGGATTTTTCTCATTGATAGCATATAATCACAATGAATGACACAATGAACATTGAATAAATGATATGGGATCCTAAATCAAAAATACGGGATATATAATGTCACCAAGTCATATACTAATCAAGGAAGGAAGGTGAGGCAGTATGGAGGTTCTAAGGTGAAAATATGGAACTTCCACTAAAAAATTAAGATGTTCATACTGTGAAACCACGTTTCACACCAAATATATAACAGAAATAACTCTTTGAGATGTTGTCAATGATTTTTTCCTTTCATGAAAGACCTTGTAACCCTATGAATGACATCATGCATCTCAAATTAACATTAGGTCACTCATTATCATCTCAACCCCAATCATAAACCCACCCAATACCTCAAAGATATAAAAATGACTAGATTGCACATATTAACTCCAAAAACATTAATTTTAACATGCTTTGAAAGTAAAATGGTGTTATGTTATGAATACCCACCCTCATCTTTAACGAAAATGTACCACACACATCAGTACAAACCAAAATTTGATGATTTTTATTCCATTAACTAGTCCCCCTAAAAGTTTTTTCAATCATTATTCATTATCAAAAAGGGTTACCTATTTGAAATTAGTTTAGATAAATAGAGTATAAATACCCTGGATTATGTAGTTTGTTAAAATTTATTATTTACATGTCTGTGATAAATGTTTCATATATTATGAGCATATAATTCATGCCCCCTATATTTTTCATTGATTTTTGAATATTTTTTTCATGTATTTATAATCCATAGGTAATAGGTTCTACACCATATCATATGAAATACATATAAAATAAAAAACCTGTAATCCATAACATTGAATAAAATACCATATTATGTAAACATGAAAATGAGACAATTTCAATATTAGTAAATGGTATATAATTGAATTTTTTAATACATAATGAAAGTTATTTTTTATTTTATGGTAATAATCCCCAACTAATAACATTTTTCTATATACACTAACCCCCAACTGATTTTCAGCCTTTTTTTCAATTTATATAAATATAGTTTTTCTAATATTTTAATCAAATGTGATACCTACATCCTATATATATTACCCAACATGAGGAAGAATATATATTACCATAACTAGATGTATATACTTGAAATAGAAGAATAATTTTTTATTCTTCAATCCATGAATCATGTTATTTATCTAACGCCCTTTTATTCCATTTGGAAATAATAATGTTTCTTTTTTCATTTCATTATATTTTTAAAATTTTAAATAGTATTTGGTTAGTGTCTTGGGATTTGGTTTGTTCTTAATCCCCTTTCACTTTCCTTGACCACCCTAAAATTCAAAAGTAAGAACATTGTATTTGATAACGTATGTCAAATGCATCACCATGTGACAAAGGGAAAACAATAACCCAGTGCATCATATTTTAAATAAATTAATTCTATGATATATGCAAAAATGAACATGATACATAGTTACAGCATGTCCCACACAATAATGAGATTCTTCAAAGGCTTGTGTTACAAAAAATACTATGTTTTACCAAATAATAATATATTATTAAAATATTACTATTTAATATAATAAGATATAACCAATAAGTTAAATTAGTAGTTATGAATAGTATTAAGTGAAATATAAAAATATATGTTTTAAAAAATATGAACTGAATACATTGGTTACAAATTAATTAGAATTTAATATGAGAACCAATTAAATATAAAGGGAGTGTTTTTATTGAAAAAAATATTTATTCTCACAATGTTTTTTATACTAAATATTTAAATTAATTAAAATTAGTGAGTTATATTTACTTAATATATATATTATTCAATAATATAGTTTTTATATTCATTGAATTTATTGGATTGGAATGAGTTAAGAACAATCCAAATATTGCACAAAAACCCATTTCTTAAGAAATATTTTCTGTCATTTCAATGAGAATCTATTTTAAATCTATTTTTTAGAATTTTTATTACTATTTTATGTAAATATTATATTTATATTTAAAATTTTCACATAAAAATTTGGTCTGGGATAATTTTTGTTATTTTTATTGGAAGATTAATTTTTTAATCAATTGTTTAAAATAATGATTTTTTAATTCAAATCTTCCTTTTTGTATAATTTATTTATTAGATTAAATAAAATTTCTAAATAGTTTTATATTTAAATTAGAATTTTTTTTATCAATTAATACAATATTGGTCAATGGAATCAATTTCAATTGTTATTTGGATATTAAAACATAAAAACGAACTGATCATTTTTACATTAAATCCTCACATTGTTGTCTCGTCTATGGGATAAATATAAATTGATTTTTTTCACATATATTATTGAATTTTAAAAAAAAAATTATATATATATATTTTTCGTAATTTATAATTTATAATATTTTTATTTTTATTTTTACCAAAAACAATTAGTGAATGTGATTAAAATTAATTACAAGGATTCATGTGAAATTAAGATTTAAAAAGGATTAATCCTTAATCTTAAGGGCACAAATTACAATAAATCATATCAAAAATCAATTTAATGGACCTACATAGACCTTATAATACATTGGATCTACTATTTTTAAATTTCTTTAATCCACATTCAATTGGAAAATCGGATGTGGAATTTCCTTTTCCAAAATTAACAAGAGTGTCACTCCTCCTCCACTATAAAAAGGTACTCAACCGTCACAATTTTTCACACATCTCAAGATAATTTATCTCAACCAATTTCAGCCAAAATACTTCTTAAAAATACCATACATAATCCTATAATCCACAAATTTTAATTAAATCCATCTATTTATTCCCTTCAATGCAAACAAAAAGGTTTTACCTGGATAGGAGGTAACAATCTCCCTCATGCAATTTAGTTTTATTTCATTCTCAAATCATTAATTTATATATATTACATGATTATAAAATAAAACAATTTTCCAAAATATAAATAGATGTTTTTATGATATGGTTTCTACCTTAACATATGCACTCTTCGACCAAATGTGTAATGAACTTACTGTTTACGTGTACATAAAACTTTCATCTCACAAAACAATGATTGTTCTTTTTTTCCTTTACCTCCTCTCATGGTGTTCATTAACATGGACACACTATTAATGCTTGATATATATGATATTATTCATTTCATTATGATTCAATAATTTTTTTTAGAAAATTAATTTTTCATTGCATCTTTTGGGAATATGATAACATCATGGGTGGATGTGTGGACTACCACCCCTCAAAGTAATTTAACACATTCACACTACATAAAAACTGTATAAAGGGTTGTTTTAGTAGACCATTTTAATATATGTTACATATATGTGACACTAGAGTCATAATATATATATATATATATCATTTACTTTTCATTATTTTAACACGACAAAGAAATGAATGTACTGTTCATCCATACGTACGACCAACCATCTCTATTCAGGGTGCATTTGATTTGTTATCTCAAAATATTATTTGTACATATAATATATATATATATATATATAATATTTAAATCTTGTTTTAAATTCATGACATAATGAAACAGTGATAGGAACTATAAGTAACTAGTTAAAACAAACTCAATAATCCAGGCAATTTACACTAGAAATAGTAAAATTAATGAATGATTATTATCAAATGGATGATAAGATATTATATGTATATTATAAATGATATTGTAGATAAGAATATGGTTATATAATATGTTATTCACACTAATAGAACTATTATACATTATTTTAGAGGATGATCAACCAAACAAAAACTTAATAAAAGATATTTCATCTCAATTTACATTTCCCTGAAAATTACTTTTTATAATGAACTAATTCGCTTTTATATGGTTTATATACTGACTTTTGACATGTTATATCATGAAACTCATTATTATCATGATATTTTATGTTTATTTTAATTCATGGGGAATTATGTTACAAATTTTTCAAAGTGGTATGGAATACATTGTACTGTTTAATGATTATCTTCGTCAAGAATTCTCTCAATGATTATACTTTCAATATTAATTAATTTTTTATTATTAAAATTATCCATAAGAAATCAATTTGTTTTATTCTTTATATGTTGTAAATTTCATTGAATTCACATACTCTCATACAATGGATATTATTGTTACCTAAATGATATATCATTTTTCTATAGGGAGTTCACTTTAATATTTATCTAATTAACCATAGATTTATAGATAAATATTTATTATTTATAAAATATTTATATTTAATAAGTAATATTATTTTTGATTATTCTATATGGGTGATTATTATTTCTATAAATCATTTGTTGTTTCTAGACATTATAGATCGCCTTGATGCATCGACTGGTTTTCAAGTGACAAATATGTATTCCAAATTAACCAATTTTCTATCCATAGTTTTAAACCATCTTTTGAATGGTTTTGATGGTGTAGTTTTTCATATACATCAGAAATGATGCCCATAAATTAATAATTTCCCTAATTTTTAATTTGTAATTATTCCCCCTTGTGATTTCAACATTAACAAATTTATGGATACATTCTATTTTTAGTTTATTGATTAAATGTAAAGTGTTGCTGTTTTTTACCTTGACATATTGATTTATCCCGATCCTGATATTTAAAAATTTTGATAAATCATTTATTTACAAATAAATGTATATTTATCCTCATTTATTCATTTTTTAAACCGCTTTATAGACCATAACTGTGCATATGTTTTGACCCTTATTATGTTTCATTTCCCCGTGTTATGAAGCGAAATCATTTGAATGAATTTCAAGGACAATTTTTATTTAATTTTATTGTATATCATGGTTTTATTTTCTATTTCCAATTGTTTTATGGGTATTAGGTATGAATTATGTATTTACAAACATTGAGTCTAATAATTCATTCAATATTTAATTCTACATATTCAATCGTATGTAAAATATGATGCATTAGCTATGGGAGTCTAGAGTCTGAATGTTACATTTCACATTTATTTCTAATTCTCCATAAGGAATTAAGATTTTTCTTCATCATATTATCGTTATAATGGGGAAAAATTCCAATAAATAATTTTGAAATTGTATCCTATTGATTATATTAATATTAGATATTGATGTATGAAAATAATGATTTTAATGTCATGATTATGAGACATATTTCATGTTTATAGTGTACCTCAATCATATTAAAATCTATTCTATCAATGAATGAATTCTTCATCAGCACGTGAGGTCCAACTTCATTACCAACTCCTTTCTTTTATATGTATATTTCATTGTATATCACATACTTTTATTTCCACTATGTATCGTAAAATAATTCTTAGAGATGAGTAATCATCCATAAAATATCCTCTTACACGTGAATTTTCATTAACTCAATATATATATATATATGTGTGTGTGTGTGTGTGTGATAGAATTATAACCCTGACATCTAATTAATCATTGATATAATATTTATCATAATCCATTCAACTTTACTTTCTACCTGGTTATTCTCAATTGAAATTTGGGACTCGAACACATGAACGATGATTTCGTTTTCTGGTATTATATCTAAGGACCTACACTACTCATAGAAGTTATTTCTCCTCATGATATTTTAATTATCAAAAAATGATCACATTAATTTTTAGTGGATTGTAGTTATTTCCCTTAAATATATAAAAAATATATTTATTTCATTATTATATTTTAATAATTATGAATAATATAGAAACTATTTCATTTATTAATTATTATATGCCTCAAACTATTTTATATAATCGTTGTATTAATCAACTAATATATTTTAAATATTTTTCACACTAATATTTTAGTGTAATGGATCCTTTAAACATATCCTCATAATCAGAAATATGGTTACATAACTACTAAAATAGAGAGAATGTAGGATTTCTGTAGGACAGTCAAATTTAATCATTGAATATTTTTCTATAAAGGGGATTCTAGATAATATTATTCCCAACATTTGATGTACTCAATTACTTACATCAACTATTGTAATAACACAATTGTGGATATTTATTTAATAAAATATTATATAATACCACTCGTAACACACAATATAAAACATAACAGTTAGAGGTTGGCACTCTTAACTATAGCAGATGAGTACTTATATTCATGGTTTTTTTCAAATTCAATTCAAAAAAGTATTATTGAGTTAATTGTAATTTGAGGTATTTTTCGTAGTGAATTAATTTTATTTTTATTTATCATTCTTGTAAATATGTGATTGAAAAAAACCTCACCATCCACAAATACATAACATTCTCCATGCAATGAATTATTTTTATCTATGATTGATTTTTTATATTTCTAATTGATAACATATAAAATATTACAACATACAACCAATAAACCATGTATGTGATAAATAAGAAAATTTATCATCATTTTTTTCAAATGTTTGACCCATCAAGTAGATGATGGATTGACTATTACCCTATGGGTAACACCTTGAACTATATCTGACTCAAGTTACTGTGACCACGACATCCAATTCATCAAACTCTCATCTGTTGGATTATCACTCATCAACATGATCATTTAATCCTTCATCCACCTCTAAAAACTAGTAATCTCCCACATGTGGGGGTCCTGAAAATACCTAATACGTATGTAATAACTTTCATGGATATTAATTATCTTATTCATATAATGAGGTCAATGGAAAATATTAAGATCATCATGTATTAATTAATCATTTATAACATTCCATATTATGATTAATGGAATAAAAAAATTTATCATACATTCACCCATCCAAATCATGATCATTCGACATGAAATAATATATTATAATAAAACTGAATTTTTTATTAATTTCAATCATGGTAATTTATTATCAATTAAAATGAATTAAAAATATTTTAGATTTTAATATAGATGTAAAATGACTGAGAAAATGATATTATTCAATTTAAAATGATTTTTAAAAATCTTTTTTAATTTTTTACTATTTTTCCATACAAATTGGGATTTAATATCTACCCAACCCTATAGGTGTTTCCATCCCTTTCGTCATTCGGATGAACCAATTAGGATTATAAGAGACCCATTACACTCATCTCTAGTATAGCCATCATAGATATAAAGTTGGATCTGTGGAGGGGTGGACCCAATGTTGTCCATAGGTGGTGGACATGCTTTGGTAGCGTGGAACCTCCGAATAAGAAGCAGTTTTTAAAATAATATAGCACCCTACATGGATTTGGAATATACATGTCCTCACCCACCACCCCACAAATAAATATGGAATAAGGCTTTACATGTTGGAAGATTAAGCTACCCACTATTTATTTTTGAAAAATTTACAATTTTTCTTCTATGTTGGCCAATATAGACCCCCATGGTCCATCACATTATGATACCTCTCTTGAATGTTCCTTTTCATGCCAACCCTGGAAGCAGGGATACCATTTCCCCATAAATATATATATATATATATATATATATATATACATATTATCAAATGATCTTTGTATAGACATAACTCAATAATATTTCCATAGATGGTTGCACCATTAGTGGAATTAGGACCATATCGATAACCTATATTAAAATTATAGTAAATGTAATTTTTAATTCGAAATTAGAATTTACAAACAATCTATAATAACTCATGTTTGTTATATTAGTTGCCCAAAATAAGATAAAAATAAAAATTTTCTAGTGGATAAATGTTGAAATATTATATTCTATATCAGAGTACCCATGTTACAATGTGAGGATATCATATAAGCTAGAAATTAATGAAAACTAAATCGATAGGAATATTAATTGATTTTATAGTAACAGGTGTGTTTCACTCAACACCAATGATTATGGAAAAATGGAACCAAATATTGACCCATATTAATCATTTATAGATGAATAAAAATACATTTCGATATATTTTTTCATAGACACAATATTCTTAAATATATAAATAAAAGGGTGTTTTATGTAATCACGATCAGTAGATTAATATTTACATGATACATGAGGGGAAAAAAGGGATTGGGTTCTCCAAACCCTCCATTATAATTATAGAAATTTGGTGAAGAAAGATATAAAAATATATAATTGATGAGATAAATAGTTCCCCCAAATAAGGATTAATTTTCCATAAATTATTATTTTAAAACATATTGATTTTTTTAATGGGTTATTTAATAATTTTCACATTCTACATAAAAAATATATAATCATTTTTACCATATAAACACATCATAATATCCATAATTATTTTACATCATACCTATAAATTAAATATTTGGTTACATGGTAAAATATTAGTTATTTACTAAACCGTGCTTAACTAGAATATATTTTACAAACATTGAATAAAAAATCATTTTGTAAAATATATTTAAATTTATTAATTTCATAAAAATTGATTATTATGAGTTAATAATATCCAAAATTATTTTTCAAAACTCAAATTATAGATACTTTATTTATTTATTTTTATCATCCAAACACCATCATTGCCCATTCCTTCTAGTAGGGCCGAATTTGTTTAGAAACCAATTCATTAGATTTTCAAAAACATTAAAATTTCCCTTTCTATGATACTATAATCACTTATTTCAATTTCTGTTATTTTCATTTAAAACCAATATATGTTTCTGATATTGTATCGAGTCCCTAATTATGTCAACTAATTCTTATCGATAAAAATATATCTTATAAAAAACTTTTTTTAACACATTCCTTTTTTCTAATGACATTTCATATATTAGGATTCATTCCATATATCACCATTGTTAAATTATATATTTAATCATTCATTGAAAATAACATATGAATAGACCTTCTTATATCTATTCTATAGATTTAATGACGCTACTACAATCCTAGTAAATAGGGTCTAGGGTGTGGATTTTGAAACTCAGAAGAAAAAAATCCTTTCATGTCTATTTAACCTATTATGAATAATAAATGATGAAATTTATGAAATATACCTCACTCTAGACTTAAAAATTCATGATTTTTATTATAAAGAAAAATATATATTAATTTATCTACATTACTGTATATCTTTATTTTGGAGGCCAATACACATTTTAATTGATATAAACTACACATATGTAATGCTTCTTACATGTCTATTAAATTATTCATTTTATGATAACATAATAGTGATACAATCTGGGATCCAAATGTTTAATGTCCAAAGATAATATGGATCATATATAAATTTTACAAAATAAAAAAAATTATTTAAATTATTATTCATTTCCCTTCTAAATATCTTAAAACCTCGTTAGTATAAGTATCCACCTAAGTATATACACAAAATAATGTGGTGAGATAAAATTACCATAAGGGGAAGAATAAAATTCATGATTTAATATTACATGGTTGAGATTAATTAACATTATTTTATAATAATCATAGGATCATCCATAATAACATTTTAGAATCATTTGATAATGACATGTAATAGGAAATCTCCATTATAATGAAAAATAATATTATAATGGTCAAACCCCAAGCATAATTCCAAAGGATGATAGAATCATGTCCTAGAATAACAAATGTGAAAAAATCATAACAATATAAATTTGAAAAAATATAGAATCTTGTCAAAATATAAGATGAGTTATCTCATGATATGTGTCACATTACCAAATACATTAGTGGGATGTATATTTTTTATCCTCCCCATAACATCATAAAATGTTCATAATCATTCATGCCACATTGAAGGATAATAGTCATAGTGATGAAATAACCCTTGGAATGTATTGGGCTTCAAATAAGAATTATCATACCATACTTTGGAAAATGAACATTTGGATTCTAAAATGAACTCTATAAATATAAAATATAAAATATATTTTCAAATTTATATTTCCTAAATAATATATTATAAACAGACTTATGTTTTCTTGTAAGAAATGAGTTGGAAATGATAACCTTGGGGGTTAACTGACCATTAATAGAACATCATCCAATGACATGGTGCAATATTTATAATATATAATTATATTTAAAATAATTTTTTTACAATGTATTAACATTAAAAATATCATTATATCAAACTTTATATTTGGTATTGGATGCTTCAAATTATAAAATTGTATTATGATTTGAAATTAGTAATAGTAAATGAAATAAAATGATAAAAGGATATTACCCCTTTCTTGAAGTGGTTTCATTTATACAACCCTTAAAATCAGGAAATATTAGAGTTTGGTTACTCTAAAACGTCCCAAATAGTTAAAATATGATTTATATAGATTATTTTTCTGATTCTCATCATTCTAATGTAATAATGTTTCCTTTCCATGTGAAGGGGAGAGATTTCTTATAAAAGGGGATAACCGTTTTTTAGTATTTAATATTAAATAAAAATTTATATCATACGTAAACCTTGTAATAGTGACATTAATGAGATTATGGATCATATATAATGAAATTATAATGAATTTTGGAATTTAAAAAATATTAATTTGATTCCAATAGAATATTAAAAAGTAAATTTGAAAAAAAAATGAACACGTGATGTTTTAATAGAATACTTTATACATTAAACTTTGGAAAATAAATTTTATTTTTAGAACACATTTTTATTATATTAAAATGAATAATTTTACACATTTAACATGATATTGGTTAGTAAAACATTTATATTATTTATAATGTCATTATTACATCATGAAACATGTAATTTAAAACAAATAGATATTGAAAATAACAAAAACATATTCTATTCACCTATAAATTGAGGAATTTTGGAATATTTAAAAAATAAATAAAACATGCAATATTTAATTATTATTATTTTATAATTGAACTATATTTTGTCAAAATAATTTTTACTTATATATTACTTTATGTATTAAAATTAAAAAATATTCTTTTTATAAAACACTATAAAATACAGTTTGTAAAAAATGTGCTCATATTTTATTTCAGATTTTAATGTGGTTATTTATTTTATAGAATAATAATATTTATAAGTAAAAAAATTACTAAAATACATTTAAATTGGTCTAATATGTTCTCAATTATAAAAGTGATGGATGATATGTATTTATAAAAGGGATGTGAAATAAAAAGAATAAAAGACAATACCTCTTTCGTAAGGTGGTCCCTTTTATAGAGCCATTATCTTCTTAAAGGATAAGACATTTATTACAATATAACAACCTTAATTTTTCTATGATGATTAGTAGATCATGTTATGGATGTGGTTTGGAATTGGAAACTAAGGGATAATATTTTTTTCGTGGTGGGAGAGAGGGGTTACTAATACCTTATAAGAAGGGTATTTTTTAATAAAATATTGAATAAAACATTATATCTAATGTGAGACTTTTAATAGTGATATTAATGAAATAATTGATAGTATAAAAATAAAATTTAATGGTATTATTACACTAAAACAATTTCTTATTGTTAGTCACTATTTAAATAAATATGAAAATTCTGTAAAATGAAAATTGTTGTTTTCATAGAAACAATTAGACATTGTAATATATGAAAAAAAAATATGTCTTTAAAACATGCTTACAATATTTATGTGTCTCATTTAAAAATTTAATATTTTATTTTTAGATCCTTCTAATATTTAATTAATTAAGTTATTATTAATTCATGAATGATATAATTTGCAATAAAAATGTTATGAAAAATACTAATTTTTTACCATTCATCTAAAAATTGATGTGCTTAAAAAGATTACTAAAAACCCACGAAAGGATTATTTCTATGCCTTTATTTAAAAAAATTATATTAATGTTAATCAAATAATATTCTAGTTTAGGATATTTTTATATTTTAATAAATAAATTTTTATTTATTTATTAATACCATAAAATACCATTTATTTAATATAAGATTACATATTATTTTTTTATTTATTAATGATATTCATTATATCGCATTATAATATTAATATTTATTTAAATTACCAATGATAAATTGTATTAATATTAAATTTTATTAATTTGAGGTAATATTACTTTTCAAAATGACAATTTACTATTCCCAAAGGTCTGAATACTATTCACGATGGTCATGTTATAATTCTTGGTGGTGTGGGTGTTATTATACTGGACACGATTCTACCCTAATTGAAATAATACTATTATTATAGTCATATTACCCATTTAAATACCTATTTATTCATTTATTCAACATTCACTACAATTCCTCCCATGGTTCATCAATTACATTTTATTGAATGTCGATTGGTTTTCTAATTATTTGTCGATTTTCTTTATTTTGGATATGAGGGAAATGATTCTAGATGATTTTAATGACCCCAATTATATGATTCATCATTGTTAAATTTATATATATATATATATTTTTCCAATTTTACTATTTTGTTTTCTCATGATATTAGTTTCTGAATATTTTAATGATATTTATTAACGACATAAATTATTATCTGTATCATTATTTGTTTTATGTGTATAATACTAAATATTATAAAATAAAAAAATTCCTATAAATAAATATTACTTATTTTATCTTGTTTTTTCAAGAACATCAAATTATTCATAAAAAATATGGTGATCTTATTTTGAAGTTAAATCTTCATGATTAAATGTACTCAATATCAATGAGCTTGAACTTCATGAGGAGAATTCATGATGATTATAAGGCCTTATGATTTATAACTCAATAAAAATTATTATCTCATTAGAATGGAATGTATGAAACAGAATACTAATGTCACTCCATGGTTTATAATTATAGTGTACAATTCCACTATATATAAATAGTGGATTAACTTATCACTCCACTGTTATTTTTTGGTACATAAGAAATGTCTATATTCAATAAATGAATCAATCCAATATAATTATAAAATTCATCTTTTCTTTTTTAGAATATAATTTTCATGAAAACAAATATTTATAACTTGATTAAAAATTATTTTCTGCATAGAAGCTTTTTGGATATTAATTAAAAATACCTTAGGGTGTCAGGATTCAAAATGAATCCATTGGATGCGTGAATCACTAAATTATTTTTGAAATATTTCTTATTTACACTAATTTATTCTGGTGCCCTGAAAATAATAAGGATAGTAAATATAATAGTTTTCTATTTATACACTTAGTATAAACTATGATGTAGTTTTGTAAATAAAATTTTGGTTTGTGTTGGTGTAACCCATGTGTAATCGAGGTCTCATAAACATGAGATATATATATATATTCTATATAGTACTAGATATCACATGACACAACCTCTTTATCTTATACCTAATCAATTATATTGAATTCATAATTTCATATAATGGTATTGACTAGATATCTAAAATCCAAAATTATTGTTTAAATGTTAAAAAAATATTTTATATTACTGTTTAATATATCTTAATGTGTTATAATGCAAGAATAATTTATTAAATGTCTCTTAAATAGAAAATAAATTTTCTAAGTGTTTTATATCATTAAAGGCCAATATAAATATGTTAATCTCATGTATAATGTTGTGAAAATTTAATAAAATATTCATGCTATGAAAACTCTTAGATAAAAATATCACATTTTAATTAATTATTTATTAAAAATTTAAAATAATGCTATAAAATATCATGACATTTAATAATCCCTTCCAAAGAATATATATATTTATATAGCTTTTGGATACAATATAAGGTAGGTTAAATTTGATACTTATTAACAATAAATATCAGTATTTTTTGGAAGAGGGAATACATATTTGGTTCAAAAATAATATGTATAGTTCTTAATTTATTTCAATTAGTTTAAATGATATTATTAATATTATTTAAAACATATTTTGGTTTTATATTTCTTTCATGTACGGACAGTTGATATCCCTTTAAAATCACATTAGTGGTATCAAATACAATTAATTTATAACTTGATTGATGTTTTGAATAAATAAATAATATTAATGATTATTTTTTGAAGACAAAATAGTTTTACTAATAAATTTCCATTTTTATTATAGTCTATTTAACAAGGACATATTTTCAGGTAAAAAAAACGTTTTTCCTAAAAATATATAAAAATTATATTACTTTATAAAAAATCCGTGTCAAAATTTTACAAACATGTACCATTATAATGTTATAAAATTATTATTTGGCTTCCCTAAAAAAGAATTATTAGTAATAAAATGTGACTTTCGTAACAAAACCATGATGTATCATGTTAAACCCATAAAAAGGTCTCAAAAATGGAAATTTTAATTTTTTATAACATTTTTTGAAATAAAGAATATATTTTTGGTTTCCTTGAAAGTTTTTTCAATATAAGAAATATTATGTCATGATTTCTATAAAAAATTGTTGTGCAATCATTTTTTAATAAAGTGTTATTTCCCTTAAAATTACTCATGCCCCTACCATTGTGAGAATTCTAGGCCCATAGTGGCATTTTTTCCATTTATTTTGTTTGTAAATGTGGTGTAATTTTAATGTTGGTTTACATTGTTCATTAATTTTTCAATATCGAGTTATATAATATGGAAAAAAAAATTTATGTTTTTTTATTAAATATTAAAAAAAATATGGATGAAAAACATTAAAATCATGTATTATGAAATTTATTTAAACTATTCTCAAATTAGTTCTAATTGAATTCATAAAGTATTTAATAACATGAATTATATTATTTTATTGTTTATATAATATTTTTAAGTAGAATATGAAATATTAATATGATTATAAACTTTTTCTGAAATATCATATATTTGGAATTTGAATGAGTAAACAGTTATTTACATGTATGTTAATAGTATGAACATGTTTATTTTTAAATAAATATTAAATATCATTGTGTGAATTAGTATTGTATGTTCCTAGAGCATGTATAATAAATATTTATTTTTAAATAATTATTTTTTATGTGATTATATATATTAATCTAATGAATAATTTTTGGAAATATTTATTTATTTACTGATTTTATACTACATTATTATTCATTAATATCATGTTTTTATATTATTTTTTAGTGTATTAATTATTGAAAATTATTAAACAACATCTTATAGTTAACATACCATGAATATAAGGAATTTTAGGATTATTATGACATTTGGTTTAGATACATTTAAACACAGATAAGTTTTTTTTATTTTATAAACTAAAACTATAGGATAGTTATGATTTATACATATTAGGAGATTCCATTGTATTGGAATTTAGGTATCTTGTGATAATGTTCCATAAATACTCATGGTCAATCCATAATATAGGTGACTATGAAAATTCATTGATCCTCTTGATTAATGGTTTATAAGGACATCCAGTAATCAATATCTATCATGTTATAATACCATTAAGTGTTGAGTAGATGGAATATAAACATTTTTCGAAACAATGATGTCACACCAAAATGTATTATGTTTTAATGTAAATACAATAGTCATTTCATAATAATAATGGCCACACAATGAGTGGTTCTCATGTTTAGTTTCATGTGGATTTGTTTATGTGACTTCATGGAAGATCTATGGGATACCCCTTTAATAATGTTATTTTCCTTAAAAAAATACAATTTTTTCAATATAGACTATATTTTCTAGAATAATTTTATAGAATATATATATGTTAATGAGTTAGTGGGAATTTTTAATTTACAATTTTAATTAAAATTTGGATGAATAAGGTTATTACATTGAGGAAAATATTACGGATTGCCAAAGTGACGAGGATGTCAATATGACTTATAGAAGTATGTTAGAAAAAAATTAATTGGAATACAATATGATGTTTATTAGTTGATTATTATATGTTTTTAAATATTAACCTTTATACAATTAAAATATGAGTATTTATTTTATAAATGATACACTATATAATCATTATAGAACATTTTTTAGATTGGCTCCTAAATTATTATTATTAAATTATAATATATAATTTATTATTACATATATTTATACGAAATAAAATTTTGAGTTTCTTATTGGAGGCATCATAATGATAATATTTGTGGTATTAGTGGTTGAATATTAGAAGATTAAGAGATACTAATAAAACAACTAATTAAGAAACTATAATTTTTATTGGATGAATCATAGTATTTTCCATTTGATGTTATATCACAAAGTGTTAAAGATCAAGTTATACATTTTCATAAAATTGTATACATCTAGAAATTCAATGATTCTCATTGTTCATGGAAATCTATTTAGTGGTTCTATTGGATTGTATGAAAATGGATAATTCCACATCTTGTCAATGATGTATTCATTAAAAATTAATGTAGAACATTATACACAATTTTTATAATATTTCATGTGTCTTTAAAAATTAAATCATAAGATTATAGTTATTGTTATCCAATGGTTTGTGGTGAATTATTATTGTTAATATCTTACATGTTTCATCCTTATTGTTGATTAAGGATGATTGTTGAAGGAATTATAAAATATATATATTTTTTTAATTATCTCATATATAATGGACTCTGTTGGATCAAAATATATTTTTTATAGTGAACTATATAATTGGTATCAAATTTTGTGGTCCCCATTAATCATTTCATTATTTTTAGGATCATTTTATGTGAAAATATATAAACACATTATTGATTTTTTTTAATTGTGTGTTAAATAAAATATTTCAATAAAAAATAATTTATTAAATTTTATAGGAAAAAGTATGTTGTGTTGACGTAAATAATATGGCCTTAATTACTCACTTTGTATATAAATTTTTCTATAATTTTAACTAAATGTTTAACTATCATTGGAGAGGTAGTAGTACTGAATATATCCAATAAGAATTATTTTAAAAATGATGAGAATTTATATATTTCTATTAAATGAACTATATAAAAAAATATTTGAAAAATAATATAGTGATCATGAATGAATATACATTATGGTAAAATATATGTAATATTAATGAATGTATTGTTATAATGAAGTATCAAACCCATTAAATATGTTGTTCTCAATGTGATGATATTATTATGATTAATGTTGGGTCTGCTAGTGATATATTCACAATATATCATGGAGTTTATATCTTAAAAACGTTATAATGAAACTATTGAGTATTAAATGAATTTAGGATATAATCGTTTTAAAAAAATGTAATAACATTTTCTTCTCTTTATTACTTTTATTATAATATATTTACATTGTAGGTCATCCATTGTGTTTTGGTGGAATATAAATAGAGGAAAACAACTTATTCCTATTTTATTAGTAATGAGGTAGAATAAATTTCATTCAACACACTAAATAATCGTAATACATTTATGGTGGCCAAGGATAAATGTGATGAGTTAGAATTATATAATTATATTTATATATATTATTAAAAGATCATATAAATCATATCCAAGAATGAAAAAGAGATAAATTATTATATGGTATTAAACATCCATTTATGTTTTCTAAAAATTTGATAAAATATAAGAATTTACAAAAGTTAAAGCTTGTGGATTGTGAATGTTATGTCATTTCATAAAATAACATCTCAAAAAAGAAGAAATAAAATATAAATTTTATGGAGTTACCTTCCAAAATGAAAAAAAAATAATTTTTAAAATAAAAAATTAATATTTATTTATAGAAGATAGATTAATAGGAATGTGGTGAAATTAAGAGACCCAATTATTTATCTTCCAATGTTATTGAAAGGATGTTCATAAATTTATTAGCAAATGAAGAAGTTTTATTTAGTGATGGGAATGAATAATGTATAAATATGTGATTTATCAATGAGTCTATGTTAATGAGATGTCTTATCAAAATCAATAATCATTATAAGGAGAATAAAAATCATAGTAAAATTAGAAAAAGTCATATGGGGTTCACAAATCCCACACAGGAAGATAAATATAACCAAGGAATTAATTATACAATTAATGTGTCTCACCGGTTGAGGAGAATAAAATGAATGAATTAATATAAGATTATATTAATTTAAATTAATTTTAACACTTCAATTATTAGAAAATATTATTTTAGATTTAAGATCAATTGTTGATGATCATATTTGATATTAAAAGAACTTATCTTGATGTTGGTGAAAGGTTAAAGAGTATATGGAAGACTAGCGATACAAATGATTGAATTAGTTATCCCCAAAATAATAAAAAATTTAAAACTAAACAAACAAAAAATCATTTAGTTAATGGGATGATAAATGATTAAATAGTTAATAGATTAGTGAGGATGTTGAAATTTACTTCAAAGGGTTAAGCAACAAAATATAAAAAAAAATTTACTATTGACCCAAATTTTAAATTTTATACTATTTTAATTATGGAACATTTAAAAAGAATTTGTTGGATGAAATGTGTTATATAAGCAACAATATTTTTTCGCAAAAGACATGATATACATGTAGTTTAACAGTGGATAAAATGGAAGTGTTACTCTTTGAATAGTAATGACACTTTTTACAAAGATATCAATATTAATCTATAAATATAGTTGTGGTGGATAAAAAATATTGGATATAAATTATTGTCTTAGTGTAATTTTTGAAATAAATTATATTGTTTTCGATAAATTATCCTGAGGGAGATCAAACATGATAAAAAGAGAAATGTTATAAAATAATATTTGAATAAGAAATTTTATTTAAAGAATAATTTTAGAGTTATTAATGAATCATGTGAATGATTTTATAAACCAATTAACTAGGATAAATAATTATCATAGATTATTCATTTCAAATTTTTTGTAGACCATGTGAAAGGATTTCAAAAGAATTTATTAAAATGAATGGAGGAATCATTACGGGTTAATATTTCCTTGAAACAACGTCAATAGATTCATATGTTAATATTTTGAAATTGGTTATTATCACATATGATAGGTTAAAAAATAAACATGGGATTAATAATTTAATGAAATATTTGGTGTATTTACAAAATATATGTTCAAATAAAATAATAGTTATTTTCCCTGTAGATGTCGATGAATAATATTTGAAGTCCATGATAATAGTATTTGTGGATGGTTGATAAAATATAATTATTGTCTCTCAACTATGTGATGAAATAAATAATGTGATAATTTAAAATTTTAATTTTCCATAAAGATATTTAAATATATATGAATTTAGAAATGATGAAAATTGTAAAAGAGAAACCTATTTTATATAATTGGTTCTCATAATTCAAACCACGTGATTAAGAATATTGAGATGAATCTTTTCAATAAATTGATAAATATATTTGTTTTAATTACCATGGATAAAAAATTAATAAATATATATCATTAAATTAATTAATAACTTGATTAATCTTTATAAGAGAATAAGTGAGTGATAGAAAAAATACAGAAGAAGGCAATAATGTAATTTATTCTCTTAATTAGAAATGGTGTTAAATAATTATTTAGATTCTAAAATAAATATTTACTTATATAAATGAGGATAAAACCCACTTATCAATAAATATCCTGAAATTTTTGAGTAATGGTATTGATCCCAATAAGAGAATAAATGAGCGATGAAAAATTCACATAGGAAGACAACTCAACTTTATTTCTCCTAAAAAGAAATGTATTAGATGAATTTTTTAGACTCTCAACTAAATTTTTATTCACTATATGATATTTCTATAATGATATATAATTTTAAAAATATAACTCAGCCATCACCATGAAAATTCTATGTTGTGATGTTCTTGTTTCCCCTCTTCAAATATCTATATTTTTTAGTAATGGTTGATATAAAAGATTAATTTTCATTAATATGCATTTTCTATTTATTTTATAATATATTTATATTTATTTCTTGATATGGGTAATAAATTATTTCCCAATTTTTGTTACAAAGGTTCTTAAAATATTCTACTTTTTTTATTATGTTTTTATGAACCCTATTTAATACATATATAGGACGAAATTTGATATGTTGACCTGGGAAGTTTTCTTCATGATGGAAATATAATGTTTAAGTAACTAAATACAATGACAACCATTGATAACATTATATATAGTGCAAATTCTCATCCCTCAGTTCACTTTCATCTATGTAAAACTATTATATTTTTATTCATTTTTAATTCATAGGATGAATTTTGTTTCATTGATGAAAATAAATATAAAAGGGGAGGAATTTGGGACTATAATTTTATTTGAGATGTAAGGTTCCCTATGTATGTTGGTTAAATATTTTAATAATTAAATAGAAGATATTCCTAAATTATGATGACTTGTAGATTAATTGATTTATTGTTATGGCCTTTTGTTGTCAATAAATCGACACAATTTTCCTAAATCACATCCCAACTAAGGTGAATTTGGATGGTTTAGAAATTTTTAAATTCACATGGATGTATTTTTTTGATTTGATGTTGGGATGATCTTATAGAGAAGAAATGGATAACTATTTCACAAGATATGTTATCATTAAATTATAAATATGTTAATTTTTAGGTCATTAGTGAGTAAGAAAAACCCCACCACAATGATATCATTAATGATGTGATTTTTTTATTTAAATAAGAACATAATTGAGATTGCATTTCATGACACTATATTCAAATATAAATATGTTTTTTATGTATTTTCAAGTTTTGGTTTTTATGGATAATTGAATAGGGATTCACAATAATGGAATAATGGATACTTTAAGAATCATGGTCACACCATAATATTGGGGAATGTGAATATTATGTTATCCACAATATGAAAGGTGAAAGAAGTAATAGTGTAGTGGATTTTGATCACATAAAAATTCCAATAGAAGATGAGAAGATTTAAGATAAATGGTTTCAGAACCCATTTTTTGTGATAAATTGTATACAATACCACCATGAATTTCATTATCACGCTATAATAATCATGGTTGAACTGTCTATGTTTCAATTTCATGTTTCATATAATATTTATAATGTGCTTAATCAGATAATAATACTATGTAATTAATTTTATTAATAAATATCAAGGGTTATTAGAATGTATTTGTTGATCAAAAAAATTCAATTAAAATATGAAGTTTGTTTATAGAAATTTAATTTAAAATTATAATTTTATTAATGATGGTTGTTATTTCTTTCAAAAAGTGTAATACATGTGATAATGAAAAATATGTCTTCAATTTTTTGATGAGTTTTAATAGAGAATAATGACCGACCCCATATGAAGATTATAAAATGATTATTAGATATTTTGGGGAGGAATATTTAAAAAAACATTGAACTAAGAGTTGATTATGAATAAGATACCAAATAGAGGTTTTAATGTTAGTTTCAAATTTTGTTTCATAGAATATAAGGATTAGTGTTTTATATATACATTGATATATGTGATATTAAAATAGAGGAATGTGTTAAGATTTCTAGGGGGCATCAAATTTCAAAATTTCAAAAAAATTAATTGGAAAATGATTATGATGTAGTTTATTATTAATGTATTTTGAGACCCCTAATGGTTCATGTATAATTTTTTTGATATATCATTTTAGAGATATGAGATATTTTATATGGGTATTTTTTAGTTTCTAAATAATATTTTAAAAAATGTGAGCCCAAAAATTATCGCAACAAATTGTATTCCAATTTTATTATTTTATTGGATCCTTGGGAAATAGAAAATAACTTGTCCTAACATGGATGTAGCCATTTATTTTTAAAGGTGAAACTTGTAGAAAAACTATTTTTTTATTATCCTAATTATGTTCACTAAATTAACCCCAAAATTTGTTTTTATTGGGGAAGAATGTTTCATAGGATTTACGATCTCATCATAACCATGGAAAAGAGTTAATTTGTGGATGAATAATAATAAATATATATTCACTAATTCTCCCCCAACCCCTATTAATAATGATTATAAGACCAAATTAAATTGTTTTTAGTGTCCTATACAGTTTTTATCATGATTGGAAATGACCCATGATTGGTGGGTAACTATAATACCTTTTAAAATCCTGGTGAAATATTTTTTCTCATCTGGTTGTTCATGAATTTAGAGATACACTATTCCCATTCAATTGGGTGTTATTTGAGGGAAACAAACAACTTATGCTCCATGACCCATTAATAAAAAAGATAAGAATGAGTAAATGTCCCGCATTTTATGGATCCCATATAGCATTTCTCTATAAAGAATCACGCATATGAGATGGGGGGGATTGTTTACTCTCCCCCCATCCTTCATTCATCTTTATTTGATCTAGGATATCCATGAAAATTCTATTAAATTGACCAGATGTAGGATAATTATCTCTTTCCTCCACATTAACAATTATATAATTCCTTATTATATAGTTATTTCTATGTTGGTATTAATTATATGATTCCATTTCAGCATACTGCAATCACATAAAAAATAGTTTCCTTCATATTCAGTGTGTAGAGTAGGATTGAGATAGATATTCATAAACTATCATGAAAAAAATTCATTTATGGTTAGTTACCTAGTGTATTTTTCAATTAATTTTATAATTTTATGATATGATTTCATGCTGATTAATCACTATAATTTTTTGAATCTATATATCATGGCCTAAGGGGTGTCATGGGAGTAGGACACCTTTATTTTGTTGTATTTTGGAATCATATCACTACTTGGGATGTTATATGTTATTTAAACTAAATATACTCATTTAATATAAATGGTTTGGTATTTATGTAGATAATTTTGTTAGTTAGATTGGTGATTTCTTTAGTCAATTTTGGATTGTACAGCCATAAATATTTTTTTGTATAGATATTCTAAGTGTATGGATTTTAGATGATGAGTCTTTTGATAACCATTGTTGTCTAATGCAAGATTACTTTATAGTTTGCTCTTATATGAGGATAATGATGATGGTTGTTATCATTATTATCATTATATAAGGAAATTGTATGAAATAATTCCTAAATTCAATAGAAGTGAACTTTTATAATTTTCCATAATGTAATAAATAAATATATATATATATAATCAGTTCATAGGAACATACATAGAAAAAGTTTCATTAGCCTATCTTATTGTTCACATTGGGAATATTTTAATTTTTGTGTAACATTTATAAAAGAATGTTGCCTAATATTTTAGCCTTGGATTTTGTAAGTGGAATGGATTTGCAATAGAAATTAAATAGGATAGAGTAAAGGCTTTAATAATAGGTTTTGAAAAGGAATATTAAATATTATTGACGATTTCACAAATGTTTTTTATAAAGTATAATTTGGGGCTTTGGCTGAGTGTGCCCAAATGATAAATTTTTTTTACAATTATTTATAAATGATTTAATTAATTCATGATTAAAAATTGATGATATTTTTTTATACATGTCTATATCTAGATTATATTATGATTTTGATGGCTCGTATAATTATTATTTTTTATGTTTAATAGCTTATGAAATACGGTTTCCTTATGTATATGATGATGGACTATAGTCTAAGAACTAATAGAATAACCATCCATTGAGTCGTGTGTAAGTTATATTGGGTTGGGATATTTAATTAGATAATTTGTGGGGTATATCCAGATGAACCATCGGATACCCTTAAGCATTACATTTATATTTGGAATCTAATTATCCCAAGGTATTTTTAAATTAATTTAGGGATCCTGATGAAACATAGTAAGTAATCATGTTTATCATATAACAAGTTAATGAGGTGATATTGTAATAAAGTGTGAAACTTTGTATATTTTTAGATATGGTTTTGGAGTTCACCATTTTACATTGTGTGGATATTGAAATTATAATTAATAGTCATGCAATTTTTTTAAATTAGATTACCCTCCATTACTGTCTTTAGTGTATGAGATATGAGATAGTCTCAGTGGTGTTTAAAATTGTGAATAAATAAACATTTATATTAACGATGCTATTTATTATATTTTTCTATGGTGGGGATTGGGATCATGGGATATGAGTATTGTGGATTTTCTACCTTGATGTTAGATTACTTCAGGTATGAGATATATTGACTGGGAATTTAGATCGTCTGGATGTGTTACCTTTTTTTCTAACCATACACAAAGGGGGAATGTTGTAGAATACCTCAAGTATCAAGATATAATAAAAATAGGGATTTTGTGTTAGTTAAAACCATATAGATCATGATATATCTACAGAGATGTTTTTTATTTTGTTAAATCATTTTCATGAATAGTGTGATTCCAAGGTGATTATTATACATATCTACAAATATATCTTCATTGTAAGTGACTGAAAATATTGAAACATGAAATTTTTCATAATTATTAAAGGATTATTTAATGTGGGACAGAGACCGTATCTCCTATAGAGGATATTTTTCATCAAATGGGTATCACGATAGAAATTTCATGTCTAATTTAGTGTATATTTTTTTATTAATTATTTTTTAAAGGATCTTAATTATCATAATGTAGTTGTAGTGTTACATTATTTTGTAGATAGTTCTAGTCCCTTTAATAAAATGTGATACTTGTGATAGAGTAGTAACTTCTTATAGGTATTCTAGACAATAGTTTGTGAGTGGAATAGTTGGGTGGGATGTGGAATACGGTGAGGGATTTGATTGTTTCTCCATGTGATTAGACCATATTATTTTATTTTCCATTTTCTCAAATAATTATTTTTAAAATATTTATTCATTATTCACTCCTTGAAATAAATTATAATTCATGATATAATTTCATCATTGAGATTATAAGTTATGATGAGTTGGAATGTAAATTTTTTATTCTTGAAATGACCTATATATCTCATGAACTTTTGGGTTTTATTACATTAAAGAAATTAAAATTATATATGGTTTATATGGGATATAGTTCATTAAGACATTGTGGATATCTAATGATATCAAAATAGAGATAGATAATGATGATATGAGAGGGTCATTCTGGAATAACTCCTTTGAAAATGAGGTTATGTATGTATATGACTGTAGGATTGTGGAACATGGCCTGATTTAGGTAGTTATATAGGAGTGTTAGAAGTATGTATATCATATAGTTATGATGAAACACATGTTTGGAATTATATGGAATTATGTGTAATATGATTCTAAGTAGTTTTAGTCACACTCACAGTAAATATTTACATACATACACTGTATTGTTAGTAATCAGTGAATATAAGTGAGTGGAGGAATCCTACAAAGTCATCTGACTAACCCCTACCCATGTACACAACATGAGTTTTATGTTGTCTTTGTAGACCTTGTTTTTTTCATTTCTAGTACATGTATCAAATTGTAATTAGATTAATGGATCATGATTAATATTATATCATAGGTTAATGAAAATGTAAGAAATTATATAAAAATCCCTTCCAAAAGCCATGGTAATAATTTTTGTATATTATAATTTTTTATCTTATAATGGTTCATAAATTTTTAACTTTATTACATTGTATTTTTTATATTTAGGTTACTAATATATTTTATGGATTCTTTATGTCATGTATACTATTTACATTTACATTATAGACAATATATTTAATTCTTGAATTTATGTTTATTTTCTTAGTGTTTTGGTATTCTTAAACTTATAAATAGGCTTGATTTTGTTTTTGAAATTCGTCAAGTCTTTTGTGGTTATAAGTCTTATTATAGTCTAATAATCATTTAAACAGTCCCTTACATCAAATCAACTACGAATATCATTTAGGGATATTTATATTTGGTGTAATTATCTTCTTGGATAAGGAAATATGTGGGTAAAATAGGCTTGGTCATTATAGGTATGTTCTTTCAAAGAAGTGTTCCAATAGATTATTTTTTATCAGTTTAATAAGTAATATGTTACTCTATTTGGATTTCATATCCATATACATTGTATTATTTGGTTTATATATAGTTAAGACACCTGAATCTTAATTTTACCATTAGAAAAGATTTGAGATATTCTATATAATGGATTTCGTGGAAAAATACACTCAACTGTCTAAGTGTAATTTATAAAATGGTTGACATGATGGTATCCCTTAATATCTATGTTAAAGAAACCAATATAACATCCTAGTAATTCTTTGATTAAAAATATTGTATATTTATATATACACCACCTTATTATTCATAATGGAATTAGTGATTGACTTGAATGATTTTTTTGGATCATTTGAGCTTATTTCGGGGATCATAGTTTCATTTTTTTAAGAGACATAGTGAGGAACATGGTAGTGGCTCAATCACTCTAACCATTCCCTTCAACTATATAAACCAAGAATAGTGTAGGATGTGTTTTCAAACTACAAAACATGGTCTATTAACCTGTGATAAAACTATAATTTATTTCATGGGCACTATGCAGTTTTTTTTGGGTGTTGGTCAAATATTTTTGTGGTGTGATAGAAGATGGTTTCCTCTTCAACCACCCACCAAGATACCTCTCTCTTATAGTGTAGTGGGATGCTCTTGGACCTCCTTAGTGGCCACAATCTCTATATTCTGGCTATTGGTGGGTAATTGGTAGTTTATATGGGCTCTAGAAGGTTCCTCTAGAATTTTAAACATCTTGATCATGTTCCCCCATTTAATTAACACTAACACTTTTTTGGATGTTTCATTATGAACATATCCATGTGAAACTACTTTCTTGAGCCATCTGGTCATCTGTATCCCCGACACTCCGTAGATCGATGTCATATATTTTATGAATATTCTGGAAAGAACCATTCCTCCTATTGTTTTTCCATTCACAATGTGGTTGGAGGTATCACATTCTTCTCTGTAGGGATCAATGGCATGGGGATATTAGTTGGATAGTTTGATACAGCTTCTACCATGTCATATATGTCTCCATTCAAGCCTTTGGTAGCCTTCCCCTTATCAATTTAGGTAGGAGGATAAGTAAAACTGAAGGTCGTTTCAAATAAACCTTCTTCTAATTCTCAGAGCTCCTCGAAAGGGATGGAACAGTTCACCACTCCTATGCAAGAATCCATTAAAATATTTACAACAATTGATGGTTTTTTAGAGGGTCTAAATGATCCTTCTGTCATCGATTCTTCTTGCTGAAAGGTAACTATATCCCTGGCTGAAAACTAAATATGGATTACATTACTCAAGATAGGGATAATGGATTCTATGGAATCTATTCAGCGTCTTATTTAGAGGTATATGGCGGTTCTCCTTCACATATGGTCCATGTTTCTATGGTAAAGGATATCTCAAAGACATTTTATACTCCTACAACTAGTGGGCACTCTACTCACACTAAAACTAAAGATAATTACTTATCAAACTCAATGTCCAAGGATGGTTCTACCTTAAGCCTCAAGGCCAACCCATATATCATTTTAAAAAGTCGATAATGATATGGAATTCAAAGGGCTAGGTTGTGATAGTTATGTTTACTTGCATGTTTGATGAGTCTCCCCACATACATGTTTCTATGTTTTCTATTATTGAAGCAAAATAATTGGTGGAAAAGATGGTATGTTTTTTAAAGGGGTTTGCTTTTACAAAGTGCATGCTGGTAAGTTCATGAAATGATCATATATAGGTCTTCCAGAATAGGAATATCTCTATTAATTTTTTTTGGAAACATTAAAAAAGTTCACTATGGAAATCATGGTTGTTGGAAACATGTAACCCTTATTTACTTTTGTAGACACTATGTTTTGTATAGGTGATCTTTATGGATTATGTAATGATTTATCTAACATACATCATGGGTAACACTAATGGTTTATTAGTGGATAAATAAATATAATCTCTATAATTTTTTATAATATAGGTGGAGGGAGTAATTATGGGAATGTTAAGAAACAGTTCAAGAGATTCATGGATCCCAATGGATAAATGGTCTTTGGATTTACAGTTAAGAAGTACACTAGGTTTAACAACCATAAAATGTATAATTTTATATATATAACACATTACCATTATTTATCCAAAATATATAGTATATATTCATTCCCTAAAATATTTATCTATCACATTCATAGGATTAATTTAGAACATTATTATCTAGTGATAAATCATGAGGAGGGAAATGAAAATTTGGAATGTTTTTCATGATCAAATATCTGGTCGAGGTTGGTGGGATCCATCAAGATGGTATGTAATTTATTGAGTCAACATATTCTTTGTGACCAAGGATTTTGAATCACGATTCATCTACAATAGTTAAAAAGGAGATCCCTGAATGGGTCTTTGTCATACCAGTAACTAGAAAAAACATGGAGGTAATAAAAAATGATATATATTATATTGAAATAATCCTACAATATAACATGTATGATGGTATATATATTATACTAATGGAGATTAAGAGTGAGTTTGAGGAGAGAATTATTGAGAAAGAGACATCTCGTAGGGATTAGTGTAATAATATGTGGTCGATTGAAGGGTATCATAACACATAAATTTAATTGGTATGCACAAATAAAATGATGAACTATTGTAAAGTAAATATGAATTTACCATATGGATATTTTATGAGGCATTTAAGTATAACATGTAAAATTTCCTTGGAACATTTGGATGATGTACTTGAAGGATTGGGAAGCTTTACCGATTACATGGTGGATTCATCAAAAGGGAAAAGGTTGTAGTAATGCATCAAAATGTTTATTGACGATGAGGAAAATAGGAGATGGACTAAATACCAGAATAAGAGGAAATAAAATAAGTGTAGTTTGATATAAACCCAAGTCTATCATTTTAACCAGATGGTTTTCTAGGATCCTTTTATATAGACACTTGGGATATTATGAAAGTCCATGTTCAAGAAGCTTTGTCTAATTTTATCTAGGAAGGAGTGCTTCTTAGAGCAGTTTTTTCCTCAAGGGTGGATGTTCTACATCCCATTACAAAATCTAGTATCGAACTTTCATTCTATGCACTTAAATAGATATAATAATTTCATGTATTTTGAATATAGGTATATGTTGTGCCATTGTGAGGCATATTTTCAACAAGAATCACTGCTTCATCAGAGGAATGAGTGTTCAAGGGGAGGTATGTATTTCCAATGAAATGGTGGATGAATTGGATAAAATTATTGTTGTCTCTAACATCATCATTAGGGTAGTTATTGTTCAATGTTATGACTATACTGAATTGTGGATTATTATAATAGTTCTATGGATCATTTGATTCAATAATTAGTTCTCTGGTGTGACGTTTAATTGCTTCTCATTACTATGGGATTCAATATCATTTATGGGGAATGTATTTTAATTACTCAATATTGTTTGGGGTATATGGAAAGGTGACCCAATTTCTCAAAATCTGATTAATCATTCCTAAGATACTCTCACTAGAAAGATCAAATGAGGTCTGGATAAGGGATCCATATTTAGTTAAATGAACAAGTCTGTCAATAGTGTCATTTCTCACATGAGGTTTTTTGGTGAAATTCTATTTATCATGAATGGTAGGATTAAATACATTAAAGGAATTATAAAAAACATTGAAAAATATAGCAACCTTATTGGGAAAAGGATCCATAAAGAAAAGATCAATGTCTACATATCCAATAAATGTTTAGTTTAGTGTTGCAGTTGTATTCAAGACAATGTTGGTATTTAATAATGGAATCACCCAATGTAATACTCTGGGGCTCCCATATCTAATGGAAGTGTCAAGAAGTCCATATTTGAAGTTATTATTTACTATATCATAGGTCACATTACTAATTAGAAAAACCAATTGTTCACCTTTGAGGGTAAAATCACATTGGTGAATTAATTTATAACATAAATTCCTATGCATATATTGTCCATTAATAGTGATCCTAAATGGAAAATCAATCGATTCTATAAAAAAACTGCAAATATTATTAAGGATTCCAATCAGATGAGGATGTATCACCAAAAGAGATGAAAACATTGCCTAAAATAATATCAAAAGGTGGTATTAATATGAGTAATGTATTTGATTCCATGAATACCATGATCGCCAAATTGTCTTGGGATATTATTAAAATATTGTTTCTTTGGGAAAGATTAATGAGAAATAGAATTAGAGAAAATTGTATAGAGTGGGGCTCAAGAATGGGAGATATTTCAGCATCCTCATTGTCAAGATTGTGCATCTGAACGTCCTAGAGATTAAGTCTTGATTGGTGGTGGGTAATGGAGAGATCATATTCTGGAATGATAATTATGTTAGTGCCCCTATCTTCTTCCATGTATTCTTGGTTCTGGATTTTTAAACAAATAACAAAACTCTATTCATACCATCAATAAATCTCCCCACAATTCTCACAATAAGATTATATTTGAGGACATAATTTCGATCGAAAAGCTAGACCTCTGGGCATTCATGGGATCTCCTCATTGAGTTTTTTCATAATGGAGTACTAAGATTCCACACATGTTAGTAGTGGATTTGATGGTTACACACATACACATTGGAGTATGTTCATCTCATCAAAAATGTACTCTCTAGTATGAAATCTTTGAAACCATGCCATAACCACAAACAATAAATTGTAGAAAGATGGAATTATTATTTCATCTCGCTTTTATTGTTTCTCATTGATGAGCCACAAAATAGCAGGGCACCTATTTTTGAAAGGGATCTATGATTTTTTTGTAGATTATTCATGGCCTGAATGTGGAGTTCTCTTGTGTGGGGATGACATCAATCTATTATTAGATTTTCGGAGTCATGGTGCTAACAGAATTTCTTTGAATGGACGGCCTTGCATATATTTTTTATTTCAGAATGTTGGATAATTTGGGACACACGTAAGAGTGAATGATATGGAAATTTCATATCCAATCATTTCATGAATCTATGTACATGCTTCCTGGTATCTGAGATCGAGGCCACTATTACCCATGTTAGTAAATACCTCTCACTCAATAATATTATCCCAATAGTGGTTATGCAAGTGGAAGAGTGAGAAAGGATAAGAATGGGTACGTGAGACAGGTCGAATATTCATGTTAATGGCATGAAGCACTTGGTTGATGAATCTTTTTTTGAATGTAATATGAGATTTGGGCTTACAGCTTAGGATAAAAAAGGCTCAGTTCATTTCATCTCAAATACATTAAAAGGGTCATGAAACTCTATTGGAGATGAACCAAGGACAATGGAAGGTCATTAAAATTTGTTCCATATTTTTAATATAAATACTATAGAGGTTGAATTTGATGCTAAATTTATAGTTCGATTTATCGAAGTTTATATGATTCCTCAATGACACCTGAAATCCCAAATCTAGAAATGTTGAAAGCTCCTTGATCAGGATGCTACGGTTTTTCATACTTTGTGGGATGGAAATTTTGTTTCGGATTCCCTGAAAAGACCACCACCATCTATTTATTACTGGTACCCAACCTGAAAATTGTAAAATAATTTTCTAATTGGATTCCTGTGGACTTCATCATATTCATGCCCCTTAATTTGGCTTGTAGGTTTTTCTAATTAACAATAAAATGTAATTTTTAGTTAGTCTAACAATGTTCCAAGATAATGGGAGCTGCGGTCACCATAGTAGTATAGATTGTATGGTTTTCATACAGTTTTTCTAACATTTTTGCCAAAGTATATACCCTAAAAAACTTCATAAAATTACATTCCTACATCCATTACCTTAACTATATTTTCCCTTCTCTTGCATCTCTATGTTTAAATATAACCATTATGGTAGCTCTCTATTCTCCTCGTTCTAGGATTTGTTCTATCTCCCACATATTAAATATTAAGTGATCCATATTAATCATTTTAGAGGCATCTCAAAAAGTCTAACAACCCTATTACATTTTTCACATATTTATTCACCATCATTGGTGTTATATCCATGTAAACCAGTGTTACCTATTCTCAAGGAGTTTTCCTAGATTCCCATATTTTCTATTTCTATCCCCAATCTAGGGATGAAATAGTATTAGTAGACTTCTCTATGTATTAGGTAATTTTTCAACAATGTCTCACTAAATATCATTGTGTTTATCATTTTTTTCGTTTTGATAAATGATGGACATTCCTTGTATTTCCCTAAAAAGTTAAAATCTTAAAATAATTTAACTAGACATATACTACTACATGATTTGTTATCATTTGATTTCATTAGAGGTTAGTGATCTCAACATGTAACACCATATAGAGTGTTAATATTTAAATTCAGTTGATTTTTTTTACCCAAAAACGTAAAAAAACCTTGGTTTTTTGGTTTTTGATATTATAAAAGAAATTTTTAAATAAATAAATTGATTTCAAAAATGGAATTGATATATCACTCTTCCTTGGGACTAATTACTAAATTATATATGGTGATTTTTAAATAGATTGATGAAAATTTTAAAAGTGTAACTATCCATCAGTAAAATAAGTATTCTCAACATGTAATGACTTTTGAAGGCTCCTAAAATGAAAAATAAATCGTTGATGTGAATTACATGTGAATGTAAAAACAATTATTGAGTGAATATGTTTTATTTTGGAATAACCTTGCTTGTCACCGATTTATCTATTACTTATTCTAGGAGTTAAAATTCTTAGGATTATCTCCTTGGATTCAGCTTGTTTTCCTCAGCAGTGATATGCATTGGATTATCTCCTTATAAATGAATCATTTATATCCCAAAATTACAATGGACTTGTTACTCAAGTTCAGTTATAATCATTTATCTGTGAGAAGTAATGGGTTCATCTATTTTATAATACTTGACCGAATATCCATGTCACATGGTTGATCGCTATGAGTTTTCATGGATTTCTAAATTTAGGAATTCTGGGATTTTCTGTGGGTTGAATATTTTTATTATACATTGATTTTATGGTTTATATCCTTGTGTACTAGGATGATTTAAATGTTCATATAATCATATATATTTTTCTTAGCAAGAAGTTGGATAGTAGGGTTGTCTAGCCCATGTGTTACCCAAGCATGACCTCATTTATATTTATTTTTAATCCTTTTATTATTATACATGTACACTATTATATAATATCATATATTCCTTGATTTCTTTTACTCTATTTTTCAAAATTTCCTAATGGAAGAATGTATAAATATAATTGATTACATGATGTGTTTATATCAATGTGAACTATGCTTTCCCACACAAAATGATGATGTTATTTTATCCAGTAAAATAAAACAAGATTATTCATTAAAACATATAAACATGAACTAAAATGTATATTTTGTTATGGTTAATGGTGTTTCCAGTTTCAGTTTATAATTTTTTACCTCTATAAATTTGGAATCATGAACTATATAATTGAAATATCTAATATAAAATTTTTATTTTTTATGAATTGATGTAAATAGTTTGTTTCAGTTACATGAAATTTCAATAATTACATATAATATTTATCAATTTATAGTTTAGTAATAGATGAAAATATTACTGAACCGTTATATTTATATATAATTACTAAATTATAACTCGTAATGGAAATTGGTTTTTATTCTATGGGGATTCTAATTGATTCTTAAAATGTGACTTCCTATATGACCAGGAATTAAGACCCCATATAACTTATCCTTTACTATTAATATAATAAATATCACCATTTAACAATAATATTTTCAATAGTAGTATGTCTAGATCACCTCTTTCAAAGAGACCTTGAGTCTACCCATACTTTTGTATTGAGATCATTTTATTTTGGTATCTTATATAAGCTGTGTTGATAGAATTTTACTGATATTCATATTTGAATAATATGTACTGAATAACATAAATTTGTAAATGACCATACCATAGGGACGGTGGGACATAACCTACCATTATTTCTTTAAGAATCAACTCTTGTAGTATCATCAGTTGTAGATGGACTGGAAACAATTGATCAGCTTCAGGACAGTTACCTAATGTGTGTGTGCTCTATGGATCTATCCCCATGACCTGGAATTACCATTTCAGAGTTAACTATGGAGTTCCAAGAGAAACACTCACCTAGAATCCTATGGTATTTATCAACCGAGACATTCAGTCATGGTTTGATGTGATACAGTCAATTTTTGAGCATTTGTAGTAACCTCTAGAAAGGAGGGTGAAACTCCCAAAAAATATTCTTCATACACCTACCATGTGATGGTGAGATGTTTTTACATAGGTATATCAACATCAGGGTATTGTCTAGAGTGATTTATAGAGTACATTCTATGACATAATGTTTCCTAATACCCTAATAGATGATCTTTCAAGATAATTCATGCACCCTGAGTTGGGAACAATGTATTTCATTGACCTATCATATTTATTCACTAATCTCTAAATATTTCACCAACTCTTGTGTGTGATGAGTTTTATAGTAAGATATTATTTATGTATGGGATCAGGTATTCCATCCACTCATATTTGAACATATTTTTATTGAATAATATCTTTATTATAGTGAAGCATTCCCTTATGTCAAATCATAATATGATAGAAGATTAGAATATATTTAATTGTTTTTTATCACCTTTAAAATTAAGTTTTTTATCTAGTGACAGGATGTGTCACCAAGAGACTTAGCATGAGGGTAGTTTCAATATGAGTGTGTGAAGTTGAAGTTATCTAGTGTGGTGTAAGTGTGGATTTCAAGGTCACATGAGGCCATAGATTATCAGAGACCCATTAGAGTGTTGAAACAAAAGAATACTAATATATCAATATATTTTTTAACCTTTTATTATTTTCATAGTGATAGCGGGTTTCCACCATCCATAGGGTATAGAGTTCAATATAAGAAATCAAACTAGGATGGTAGGTCAGGTCATAGATTAGGGCCATGGATCCGGCTAGTTTCATTATGTGTATCATATACCAATGAGGAAACATATCATTTAATTAATATTTTGAACTATTGTTTAGTATCCTTGACTCCATTATCTATTTTATTTGAAATAGGATATCCACACTTATTCATATATTTATCTTTAATGGTTTATCTTTGGCTAAAAATATTATACGTCTACGTGGTAATGTATCTTTACACTTCATTGTGAGTGTTGTAAGATGTTTTTACATATGTAATATGTGTCTTCTATAGATATCTATCTACTGTTTCATATTGAACTATATCATTCCTATGATGATTGTATTTGACATAATTTTCGGATTGACTATTTAGTTCCTTATCAAGACCAAAATGATTTTTATCATCAATGGGTTTCATTATCATCACTTGAGGTAAATATCTTTGTTTACATAGAATGGTGGGATTTCTAGTGATGTTAGGATGGACCTGAGTATTACAGTTTGGTAAGAGTTTCACCCCATATAACTATATTTTTGATGATGATGATGGAGTAGGACTGGTTACAATTCCTCCATTGGTGAAACAATTCAGAGACATTTTCACTGACAAATTTTATTGGATACATCCTGAGAGAGAGGTAGAGTTCAAAATAATTTTTTTAGGGAGATGAACTGGTATCTATTAATCCATAAAGGATATATCCAACTGATCTTCAATAACTCAGGATGTTGTTAGAATACCTATAAGATAAATGGTTTGTACGACACAATACATCTCTATATGGTTCACCTCTGTCATTTTATCCAAGAAGGTGTCTGAGACTCAAAGTGTATGTGTGTAATAATAACAATTGAATCATCTTATAGTTACAAACTAGATTGTACATCCCGATATATATGATCTCTCTATACTATCTAGGGATCTAGAGTATAATTACAAATTCATTTGAGGTTAATAAATCATCATGTGAGAGTTAGATCATCAAATATGCCACATATATATTTCATAAGTAGTTATGACCTAATGGAATATCTAGTGATGTAATATGGTCTATATAATGAACCTACAATATTTTTTCCTTGATGGATTATAATTTCCATTTCTATTTGGATGATTATGTTTCATTATTCATGTAATACATCTTAGTTTACTCTAATTCTAGACATGATCTTGTAAAACACCTTAAAATCACACTATGTACACTGTTAGAGCTTAGGTTCTGTACCAATCTCACAAAATTTCACTTTTTTGATTGATAAAGTAAATATTATGGGTCAAATTATATTATACGTAGGGTAATATGTAAATATATAGTATGTATGATCAATGTTTTCTTGGAGAAACCTAATAATAATTCTGATATATGTAGATTCTTTTGTTTAATTTACTATTGTATCATCATTATCTAAAAATATTGGTTCCATACATCACTATTTATAGGATTTTCGAAGAATGATGTACTATTTTTATGGTCTAAATCTTGTGAGAATACCATTCTATTGTTTAGTGGATTGATAAACTCAGTTATGGTCTTAATCGTCTATGATTGTGGTAGAGCATATGCAACGTAATATGACACATCTGGATTCAGGCCCATAGTATTTTGTTTAAAGGGGGATGATTTATATAATATGGGTATTATTAGTTGAGGCCTCAAAATTATAATTAGATGATATATTATCTCATGTAATCAGTGTTTGATTATGCCTAATGATTCTAGAAATAGTACATGATGGGGGACTAGTTCAAAGAACACGCAGAACAAAAAACATAAAATTCATATACTATCACAATGGATTAAACCATAAATAGATATTAATGGTCAAATAAATTATATATTTAGACATTGATATTTATAACATTCGAGGGAAGGTAAACGTAGTTTCTAACACTCTGAGCTAAAATACAAAGACTCTATTTTTTAGAAACCTAATAGTGAATACCCATTGATGGATCTTCATTCAGAAATGAATCTTTAAGATCAAGGATATAATAAGATGTATTTTATAATTTATTTTCATGTGAGTTAATCTCTTATTAATAGGGTGATGTTGAGAAAATTATCAAATATAGAAGTCTTGTACCTGGAGGATTGTTTTTCTTTGTGGACCCACTATTTGTTTGAGATATTACTGAGGATGAGATCATACATATCCATGGGCCTATCTGTGTACATAAAAACATGTGTGGTGAGTTAATGTGAGACTCTCATGATTACAAGTGGGTAGTTCATAAAAGAATCATAGTGTTCTATCATGTCATATTCCACCAGTATAGGTCAGATGCGATAAAATGGGAGGTTACATGATTTGATACTTAGGGGTCCGTATATCAGCTGGTGAAAGAATAACACAAGTGACTGATTGGTATCTTACTTATATTACCCATTATAGAGTTGAAATTGGATGAATACTGATGTATTTTAATGATATTTCTAAAAAAATCTCAATGTAGTGACATTGTCTGGGTAATCATGTTTAAGATGATATAGGCCTCTCATTTCATCTGAATCTGATATACCTTCTACGTGGATGATATTTAGAGACTCAATATATGAGAGATTAAAATACTTCCTTATGTTCTACATACCATCATAACATACAGGGAATCACAATTAACTTCTTTGGTATAGTATGGGCTGTAGAGGAATCATGGTTCATAGCTATACCTAATTTTATTATACCACCATTAGGTTATTGGACAGTCTAAGTACACTATACAGGTCCTCAAGGACATGCTCCAAGAATGTTTCCTTGATTTTGGAGGTTCTAGGGTAAATCAATTTTATCATTCTAATTTTTCGTGTAATTTTTTTTCATGTAATTACCCAATTGGGTCCTTAGTATAGACTTGAAAATAAGAATTTCCATTCACCTCTATGACAATTAGAGGAAAGTAAGAAGTGCTTTTGGGACCTCGTCTTTTTCAAGAGTCATTAGATTCGGGGAAGATGATTATGAAATGAATGGATATAGATAAATCAAGGTTGAATTAATATAATTATCATCATCATCAACCAATAGATTCATTTTACAGAGATTTGGACTTCTTATGATTCTCGCAATGATTGGGTCATAAATATATTTGTCACAAAGGTTAGTTGACACCTAAATCCATCACACCTTTCAAAATCATTAATAGATGTATAGTGGAGGAATACATGATATATCCACATTATTCATGTATAACTATGAATGAATTCATCCATGTATCACATATCTACAAAAACTATTATTTCCCATCCCTTGTATTTCATTCTGAGAAAATTATGATGGTCATTGATGACTCAACTAAGGACTATCTTTTTCCTATCATCAATTGTATAATTATGGATCCTCAAGGAAAGATAGTTATGATATTTTAGGAGTTATGGAAACATGGATATATAAAGTAAAATACCTATGAATGTGATGACACTATATGTACTCAACTTTCTAAGTTATTCTCAATTCCCACTCAACCTCCCTCATAAAGAAAACTCGGGTGTTATTTTTCATGAATAAGGGAGGTTAGAAGATTCCTGTTTTTACCTTATATAAATAACAACTAAATTTATCTATAAATCTCTTAACAATACCTAATGTAATTAACCAATTTTTTCCTAGAATTTTCATCAGATGTTGGTCTCATTTTGACACTTGTAGTTTTACTTTTTAGAGAGATATGGTGAGGCTCGAGTTTGGAACATGATTTTCACTAACTTTGAAAATCAACCATGTGACCATGTATGTGACGAAATTAGTTCTTCGTATCATGAAATATGTACTAGTAAATACTTTTAATCCAAAAATTTATTTTTAGTACATGATATTGGTCATGCGAATATCTTTTCGAACCATGCACCAAAACCTTGTGTTATGTGGGATCCTAGATAGCAGAGATCCCTTGGTTGTAACATGGTATGGACAAAAATTTAGTTAAACTTTGATCCTTATAGAAATTCCCATAAATTAACATTTTTATATAGTCTATTATGTTTATTTTCCCTTCACCTTCAACATTTTCAGAAGAGAGTAGTGTGAAATAAATCCAATCTGATAATTATTGGATTTTGTTTGTACCACTTATCCAAGATCAAAATTGGTCATTATCATAATCCGTTGAAGTCACATGGTAATTCTAACAATCAGATTAATTTATTTATTTCTTTTATTTACCAATATGGTTATTACTTCCATGTTATCCAATATAACATATTTTGTATTTTCATTATCTTGTTTATTTTTATCTCATAATCTAGAAAAAATCTGATGCTGATAATGGATGATATGTTCTCTATAAGGAATGAGTATATGGTCTCCTAATTTTCCCTAAAAGGGTTCATGATTATAATTTTTTCCCTTTTTTATCAAATTAAATATTATTCATGTTTCCTGAAAAATTTAATCATTTGAAATTAATTTCCTAGACCTATGTCTAGACATGTTATGAGCCTATTTATTATCATTCATGATTTTTTTCCTCCATTAGACCAAACCAGTAAGGTGTGTTTATTTAAATTCACTTGAAACCCATTATTTCTTCTCTCCAAGACACTCATAAGGTGTGTTTCGATTGATGGATGAAAACAGAATGAAAAAGTATTAAAAATAACTATTAATATTAATATGTATATCAAATTTCCTTATGACGAATTATTAAAGGATGGTGGGTTACATTTGTAATAATTGATGATACTTTTTTTGCTGTATAGATGCTTGAGTAATGCTTGGATTACTAACCATGAATTCCACAAACAAAATCATAAGATTTTAACCGATTTATTTATGTTTATTCCATGTCATATATCAAATATATATTTATTCAATTTTTGAGATTATTGAATTCCTTGTATTTTCAATAACGATTCACTGAAAAATCCCATAAAATTAGATTCTGTTGGATTATATCATTGAATACATCTTATATCTTGAGACACGAAATACCATGGATTATCATTCAATACTACATTCATATCTATCCTTATATTACCTTGTACATTCTCCTCCAGATCAGTTATAAAATATTTACAGTGGAATTCCAAGGTATCACCCATTGCATTACACGAGACCACAATATCCAATCATCACTGTTGATTCTAGTGAGTTGAATCATATTCTTAAATTTAATAATTATTTGTATTTTTTGTGATTTAAATGGTTCTTATACATGGAATCCATGGATATATTCCTTGGGTCTCATACCAAATTAAAAGTTAGTATGATACGATACATCCCACATAGGAAAAATCAAGTTAGACCAATGAGGTAACCAATGTGAATCCGGATCTAGACATGGTTACAATTTATATTTCAATATTTTATATTATACCTTCACTCTACAAAATATTATAACAATAAATATTATTTTCATTACACACCATTGGTGGTTCCCAACAGAGAATAACTCACACCATGTTAGGACCTCCATTTGGAATCTATAAATAAATCATGGATATAGGTATGGTTAAAGTGAATAACCTAACATAAGATACTTTAGATATTATGAGGACAATAAAAAATCACTAAATATTTCTCGAGAAGACCATAGAGACATTAATTTTGGTATTTATACATGTCTTTAACATTATTTTTACTATATTAAACTAGTTATAATATATTCTTGATTTATATTATATATTATCATAACATCATATTTATATGATTTTGTTTACTTTTTTATGTATGTTTTATATTATATGTATCATTAATTTCATCATACTTTCAATTTTACATTTCTTATTTATTTTTAAGAAAAATTTATTTAGACTTTTATAAACATTGGGTGGTATTCCCATTCTATTACCATACACCATTTCTATTAGTCAGTATACTCTGACATATGGGGAGATATATTTGAGGCTATTTGGCCCCTAGGTTTTGATAATTATGAGGAAACCATGACTTGGATATCACAACTCACACTCACACTACTAGAAATGGTGCTTAAAACAAAACCATTGCACATATTATTTAATAACATGTGACATTAAACATGTTAAAATTATATTTACATTACATAATTTTAATGAGATAAACATTATGACTCAAAAAAACATAGGATCCCAAGAAAATATAGAAAAACATCATTGAATTCTACCAATATAAGAAACTTATTTTACCACACATATTAATTTTTATCAACAATTTTACCATACTATTATACCATAAAAATTTTCCATAAATATCACTCATCTTCCTTATCATGGGAATTGAAACATGAGAAAGTGGTGAGTTCAGACACAAAATAATAGAAAACATATAAACATTTCATCAAGTGTAAGATAATAAATATAAAATCAATCAAGATCCAGGTATAAATATTTTATTAAAAATAATATGATATAATTATGGTTTTCAAAATGTAATTAATGAATGTAACAACCCGAAATTTTGAATAATATTTGTTCCCAAAATTTTTGTGTTATTTTATTTTGTAATCCACAAAATTGTATCATATAATTAATGATGTGAGTATAATTAAACGAGACCATTGGATTTCGAGTTTTATATGGTCGTTGGTAAATATGACCATTGGAAACTAAACACTTTATGATTCAATTATTGTAAATAAATACAAGTGGTCTTTGTTAATATATAAAGAAGTGTTGATGGTGACATCCAGTAGACATGGGTTGTACGACGCCATCTATCAGTGCTTAGGAAGGAGGTAGCATCTATGGGCTTTGATCTAGACTACACCCACGCTGAGCTTAAACATGTGAAGCTTGGACTAAATCGCCTAACAGAGAATTTCAAGCTGATGGAAATCACCACTCAGGAAATGTTATCTGAGCCACCATAAGATTCAATCATCGTAGCACACCTTACACTTAGGTCCTATACAGGTGTAATATAGAGCTATATAACGAGGCCTTATATACTTTTTGTAATCCATTAGTTTAAATAAAATGTTTGTTTTTTATTATGATAAAATTTGTGATTTTCTATTGTCTGGATTAATATAGGATGAATATTATTGATGAATATTAGAAAAGGGGGTATTTTAAAATATTCATGTAAACATTAAATAATTAATAATGTTAAATGATACTCAATAAAATTTCATCTATAGCTGTGATCAGGATGAAATTTAATGTCAAATAAGATCAAACTGATTTTTTTTGTAAAAAGTAATTTATGAATTGTAATATACCCATATGAATAGTAATAAATAGTAAATCGGCCAAAAAATGAAAACTTCACCCATTAAGGTATAAATACTATTTAGACATCTTAAAAGTGAAAAAACAATCATAGTATAAATTTTTGTATTTTTGAATGTCATAAATAAATTATTTCCAATTTTATAACAATTTTAAAAATTAAAAATGGAAATTTATTTTCTTAAAAAGTAATCATAAATTTTTACATTATTATCTTTTGGTTATACGATAATTTAATGGGAGCTTCATTACTTTTTCAAGGTGTTACGAAACGAGTTATATATTTAATGATGATTATTTGGAATAATTAATGATTTTACTTATAAATTATATTAAAAAATTTAAGAATTTTTTTTTTCATAAAATGGAGTTAATTTTTAAATTTAGAGCATCGATATTAGGTTATAGTAAATTTTTGGGATTTTAAAGAATCGGTTTAATTTTTAGTGAATAGTAAAAATACAATTTTGACTTTTGGGTGTTTAATGACATCATTCATGATGTAATCATGATGTAATAAATCTGGAATACTTTTCAATAGTAAGATATTTTTTGAGGTGTCCCAAGTGTCCAATACCATGGGAAAATACAATGGGAAATCCCATGGTTTTTTAAATATAATCGATGAGGTGTCCCTTGGAAATTAATTAAATATTCCCTCTCTTTCTCTATAAAAACAAAGCCATTCCAACATTAGTTTTATTCAAAAATACACTGAAATTAAGATCTTGAAATTTTACCTCCCAATGAGTCCTCCCAAGTTTCCCTCAATCCCCCAAGCTCCCAACATTCGAGCTTTCTAAGTCACTCTTGAAGGTAAGGGATCCTTTCACCCTCCTCTTTTAAGTAAGGACTTCCTTTATGTTATGTATTCTAGTTACCATATTATAATGAGGGTTATCTTTTTATTTCTTTTTATTACATTCCATTTCATGCAAAAATGATGAGACTATTTTTTCTCACATCAAGTTATTTTTTGAAACCTTAAGTGACGCTGTTAGGCTGACGAATTTTCGTAACAGAAATCACATTTTCTATTTCCTTCCATGTTTCCTTTTTATGTGGTAAGTCATTAAAATGTCCACACCATGATATTATTTCATATTATTTTGTCCTACTACTAAAAATGTTTCATTTATTTATGGGATAAACTTGTTTCTTCTCTTTTTATTATTTTCAAAAACCATGTTATGTAGTTGTTATGCTATAGAAATTTTGTCTCAAAGTTTCACTCATTCTCTCATGCAATTTTCTTATTTATTTATGTTAATAACAAGACCTATCTCATTTATATTTGTGTTCATAAATATAAAAAAATCTTTTTTTATTCAATAATTGACATACATATAACCCACACTCCCTTTTTATGGGATATAATTGACATATTGATCTTATTTTTTAAGAACTCTTAAAACATCGTGATTTTGAAGTGAGACCAATTTCTTTTTCAATCATTTGTTTATTTATGAAATTTATTATTATTAAATTAGTGGATCACATTAAAGTGAATAAATATTAAGGTTGCACCCAGATATTACTCCAATGCATTAGGTAAAGAATCTATTCCCTAGAGATGACAAGTTTCACAATACATTGGTGAATAGCAATGAAAATTTTTATAACCCCTTGGGGATGAACCATGGTGATATGCTCATGAATATATAAATTAAATGATTAATCCACATATTCATCTTATGTTTCATTTTATTTTCATCATGAAATTCCACAACTTCTATTTATCATGTCATTAGGTTTTTTATCATGTTCTTATTGATTTCACAAGTAAAAATATTCCCTTGGTTTCCTTACTGGGCCTTCTGGTCACCCTTTACATTAATGTATGTATCTAGGTTATGAGAAGGAATAATATTAATGAGTAATAACTTATTATGAAGCCCTAAAAGTATATTATAAGAATATTTTTTTTTTCATTTTATTTTCCGCATTTCCAAGACACTAGACTTTAATGATCCTCTGTTTGTAAAATGTAATGAAAAATTATATAATAAAAACGTATGATTCCACAGTTAGTATCAAATGATAGTTTTGTTATTTATGTAAAATATTCGATGAAAAATTTAAGAATAACCCTATAAAGAACATTAAATATAAGTAAACATCATGGTATTTTGGTAAAATATTAAGTTAGTGGTTTTTTGAATAAATAAATAAATGTATGGAAATAACCAAAGGGAACAAGGATGTACTTATAAAATCCCAGCGGCTGAATTTGAAGTGAGAAATGTTATGGTGGCAGGTAATTTTGTAGTTCTCTCAATTATATCATGTAAATTGATTGATTATGGTTCTATACATTCCTTCATTTCTTCAATGTTTTCAAAGAATTTAGAATCAACCCCTGATTTTCTAGAAGTAGAGTTATTAGTCAATAATCATAGTGGTATTATCCATGCATCGTCAGTGTTACTAAACTCTACTATTTACTTTAGTGAGAATAATCTTATCACAAATATTGTACCCATTCCCATGGTAGAATATGACATTATACTAGGGATGGACTGGCTCATAAAGTATAATGCTAAGATCAAATGAAGAAGCAAGGAAATCTCAATAGTCTTAAATGGAAAACCTACAGATATCTTCCAAGGAGAGATATCTCTACATGATAATTTTATATAAGAACATCCTATATGATTTTTTTATGGAGTTGATCGGTTAAGAATAATAATGAAATGAGAGTTTGAGGATAGAAAATTTCCCCATCATCTAGGAATATGTTGCTGTATTTCCTATGGAGTTACCCAAACCTCCCCCTGAAAAAGAGGTATTTTTCTCCATTGAACTCATACATGGATCTCATCCGATATGAAAGACCCCGTATAGGGTTGAAAATGTTGATCTAGAGGAGTTAAAGAATCAAATCCAAGTTTTTTTGGAGAAGGGTTTTATCCGACCGAGTGTGTCTCCTTGGAGAGCACTGGTTCTCTTTGTAAAGAAAAAGGACGGATCGATGCGGCTATGAATTGATTATAGAGAAATGAACGGGATCACAGTGAAAAACAAATACCTTCTTCCAATAATTGACAAATTATTTGATGAACTTCATGGTGCTTAATTATTCTTTAAGATTGACCTTTAATCTAATTATCATCAATTGAGTGTGAAGAAAGAAGATATTCTGAAAAATGACATCTAATCCGGAAATGGGCATTATGAGTTTGTTATTATGCCCTTTGGACTGACTAATAAACCTTCTATATTTATTTATTTGATTAATAGAGTCTTTAATGAATACCTTGATATCTTTTGGGTAGTTTTTTTTTGATATTTTGATATATTTCAAAAGTCGTGAGGAGCATGAGGATTATTTATGGGCTATATTGAAAACTCTATAGAATGAGAGGATTTTTTGGGAAGTTCGGCATATCTGAATTCTGGTTGAAACAAGTAGCATTGTTGAGGCACTTTCTAACCAATGAAGGAATCATAGTTGACCCTAAAAAGACCAATGTTTTAGAGGAGTGGCATCATCCTGCAATAATAACTGAGATTCGTAGTTTCCTTGGATTTCTCAGGATATTAATGGAGGTTTGTGAAAATCATTCCACAGTATTCTAATCCATTAACCAAGTTAACTCGAAAAAGGTTAAATTTCATCTGGAAAAAGGATTATGAGGAATGTTTCCATGAGTTGAAGAAAATATTGGTTATTTCACCCATGTTAACTCGACCCTCAATTTAATAAGGATTCGTTATTTTTAGTGATGCATCTCTAAAATGGATTTGGTACATCCTCGTGAAAAATGACAAATCCATTGCTTATGCATCTTGACAATTGAAGACTCATGAGCCGAACTATCCTACTTATTATCTGGAGCTGGCTTCAGTCGTTTTTTCTCTAAAGATATGGAGGGACTATCATTATAAGGATAAATATGATATTTACACATACAATCAATGTTTTAAGTATATTTTCAGAAAAAAAGGAATTAAACATAAGATAGATGAGATGGTTGGAATTTCTCAAAGATTATGATTATTCAATTCATTATTATCCCAGAAGAGAAAACAATGTTTCTCATGCATTAAGTAGGAAAGACCTAGTTGTTCTTTCTATGGTAAGGATTCAAAGAGATCTATTGATAAATGACCTAGTAAAACTGAAAATGGTAATTATAAGGGAAGGTACATCATCATCCCTAACCCAAATGTTTTCTCAACCATCATTACTATAGAAGATAAAAAAATATCAGAAAGAAGATCTTTTGTTACAAAAGAAGTTTGAGGCTGTAAAATATGGGATGTTTCTTGAGTTCAATATTGATCAAGAAGGTGTACTGAATTTTCCTACAAGACTATGTGTTCCATCTATTTCGGATATAAAGAAGGAGCTGATGGATGAAACTCATAGCTCTACTTTCTCTATACATCCGGGAAGCACAAAAATTTGTGGTGACCTTCGTGATCATTATTGGTCAGATGATATGAAATGGGAGATTACAGACTATACTTCAAGGTGCCTGGTTTGTGAACAAGTGAAGGAAGAGCGACAAATACCTAAAGGGGTATTGCAACAACTACACATACCAACATGGAAGTGGGATAATATCACAATATACTTCATCACTGGTATCCCGAGAACATCCCAAGGAAGCAATGTGATATGGGTTATTGTAGACTGTCTCAGAAAGACTTTCCATTTTATCACTATTATTGAAAAGTTACTCTTGATTAACTATCCAATATTTACATGATGGAAGCAGTAAGGCTGCCTCAAGTTACACTTTCAATTGTATCTGATCAAGAAAAAAGATTCACATCAAAATTAAGAATATGTATTAAACATTCTCTAAGCACTTAATTAAATTTTAGTATAGCCTATCATCCCCAAATAGATTTCCAATATGAAAGGACTATTCAAACACTTGAGGATGTGCTCAAGAACATGATCAATGGAATTTAAAGTGGATGGGATCGACATCTCCCTTTAGTTGAGTTCTCTTACAGCAAAAACATCAACTCATGCATTAAAATGGAAACATATAAAGCTCTATATGTTAAGGGATACATAAATCCTACTTTTTGGCATGAATATTGTGATTGAATGCTTCTTGGGACGCATCTTGGGATGGATATGACAAAAAATTTCCACGCCATCAAGCAACACATTAAGGCTACTCAATGTTGGAAAAAGAGTAATTCCAACAACCGTCTATGGGACTTAGAGTTTTGATATTGGTAAAAAATTAATTCTTCAAATTTCACCTTGGAAGAGATTCATGAGGTTTGGGAAGAAAGGTAAGATCATCCCTAGGTACATTATCCCCTCTGAAATCCTTGATCGCATGGGAGAATTGGCCTATAGTCTTGCACATCCGTGAAATCTAGAACATGTTCATGATGTTTTCCACGTATCCCACTTGAATAAGTACATACCTGACCCTTCACATGTACTAAATGTAGAGGTGGTACAACTGGAACATGACCTCTCTTATGAAGAGAAGAAGGTGGGTATCTTGGATCGTAGATATAGGGTTCTACACAACAAGACTACCCACCTTGTTAAGATGTTGTGGAGGAACCACAAATGCGAAGAAGCCACGTGGGAACTAGAGGAGTCAATGAGGTATAAGTACCCACAACTTTTCTCTTCTTGATGTATGAGTTAAAATTTTTTAGATGAAATTTCTTGAGGTGGGGGGGGATGTAACGACCCGCACTTTTTAATAACATTTGTTTCAAACATTTGTTTGTTATTTCATTTGATACTCCACAAAACAATATCATTTAATTAATGTAGTGAGTATAATTAAATGATATTGTTGGGTTTCAACTGTTATATGACCATTGGTAAATATGACATTTTGAAACGTAACTTGTTATGTTACAATTATTTTTTATAAATACAAGTGATCTTGGTTAATATAGAAAGACGAGTCGATGGCCTCCTCTGATAGACTCGGGCCATATGAAGCCCATCTATCAAAGATTGGGTAGGAGATAACATCTCTGGGCTTTTCTCTGGACCATGTACAAGAAGAGCTTCAACATTTGACACTTGAATAGAATTGCCTAAGGGATAAGTTCAAGCTGATATAAATCCCCACTTGGGAAATGTTGCCTAAGCTACCCCTAGATGCTATCACCACAGCACACCTTACAGTAGGTCCTATGCAGATGTTATAAGTGTCTATGTAACGAGGCCTTAGATAATTTTTGTAATCCGTTAGTATAAATAAAATTTGTATCTATAATTATTGTAAAATTTGGTATTTTCAAATTTCTGGATAAATATAGGATGAATATTGTTGATAAATTTGGGAAAAATGGTATTTTAAAATATTCATGTAAACATTAAATAATTAATAATGTGAAATGATATTCAAAAATTGGTCTTCTATAGTGGTGATAAGTAAGAAATTTATAGTCTGAGAAGATCAACATGAATTTTTATTAAATCGTAAAGTATGTTTAGTAACATACCCTTATGAATAGTAAATCGGGCAATAATTAGAAACTTCAACCATGAATGTATAAATACAATTTTGGCTTTTTAAAAGTGAAAAAACGATCATAGTATATGTTTTGGTATTTTTGTATGTCATAAATACACTATTTATAATTATATAATTAATTTAATAATTTAAAATGAAAATTTATTTTTACAAAATGTAATATTAAATATGTACTTTATTGTCTTATGGTTTTATGATAATTTTATGGGACCATGATTACTTTTTCAAAGTGTTGCAAAATGATTTATAGATTTAAAGTAGTTTATTTAGAAAAAATAACAATTTAATTTAAAATTTTAATAAAAAATAATCATAATTTTTTTTATAAAATTTTGTTCATTTTTGAATTCAGAGCTTCATTATTAGCTTAGGGTAAATTTTGGGGATTTTTCTAAAATAGTGGATTTATCAGTGAATAATAAAAATATAGTTTTGAGTTTCAGGTGTTTAATGACATCATTGATGATATAATCATGATGTAATAAATCTTGTCTACTTTTGAATATTAATATATGTTTTGAGGTGTCCCAAGTGGCTAATACCCTGGGAAAGCCCATGGTTTTTCAAATACCATCGACGAGGTGTCCCTTGGAAATTAATTAAATATTCCCTCTATTTCCCTATAAATACCAAGCCATTTCCTAATTCATTTCATTCCAAAATCCCCCTAAACGAAGATCTGGTCCTTTTACCTCCCATGGAGTCCTCCTAAGGTGACCTCATGCTCCCAAGGTCCCAACCATCGAGCTTTCGAAGTAGCTCTTCAATGTAGGGGAACCTTTCACCCTCCTTTTTTATATCATGACTTTATTTATGTTATGTCTTCTACTTACCATCTTCATATGAGGTGGTAAGTTATTACATGTTCTTATTACTTTCAATTTCTTGTAAAAATGATGATATACTTTTTCTTATCTCATCAATTTATTATATGAATCTTTAAGTGACGTCGTTAGGCTGCCGAATTTTCGTAAAAGAAATTACAGTTTCACTTTCCATTCAGGTTTATTTTTTATGTGGTATACCATTATAATTTCCATACCATGATCTTATTTTATTTTATATAGTACCTCTAATGAAAAATGGTTCATTTATTGATGGTATTCACTTGTTCCTTCTCTTTTTATTATTTTATAAAACCATGTTATATAGTCGTTATTCGGTAGAAATTCCATCTATAAATTTCATTCTCTTTCTCTCATGAAATTATATTTTTTATTTATGTTAATATGTAGACCAGTCTTGATTATATGGGTGTTAATAAATACACAAAAATGATATATTTGATTATGGAATTGACACACATATAACCCTCACAACCATTCCATGGGTAATAAATTAAATAAGGATCTTATTTTATAAGAACTTTTAAAACATCGTGATTTTGAAGTGAAACCCATTTCATTTTAAAAATTTCGGTTATTGAGGAAATGTATGATTATTAATAATTTGGATAACAGAAATTTACAGTAATATTATGATTACACCCTGATAGCGCTCCAATGCATTGGGTAATGAATTTAATCTCTATAGATGACAAGTTTCACGATAACTTGGTAAATGAACTTAGTAATTTTTATGACACCTTAGGGATGAACCATGGTTATATGTTTATGAATGTATAAATATAATGTTGTATCCAAATATTCATGTTATGGTTCATGTTATTTTCATTATTAAATGATTTTACTTCCATTTATCACGTATTTATGTTTTTTATCAAGTTTTTATTGATTTCTCTAGTAAACTAGTTCCCATGTTTTCCTTACTGGGCCTTATACTCACCCTTACCTTTGATGTATGTCTCTAGGTTATGAGATTCAATAATTGTACTTAGTAAGAACATATTATTATTCCCTGTAAGTTTATTAGAGTAATGTTTTATGTTTACGATTTCCATTACACTAGTCATTAAAGATCCTATGTTTTTATAATGTAATGAAATGTTATGTAATAAAAAGGTGGGATTCCATAAAGAAGGATATTCAATTTCAAATGAATGAACATATACTATATAAAGGGTGGGTGGAATAATGATATTTTAAACATGGACCATAAATAATAATCATATGAAAATGGAATATAAAAATATCATACCCTCGAAACATTGTATAATAAATAACATTGGCACAAATATAATCATAGGGTGCCATCATATTGCCAGTATATCAAAGAACTCCCATGTAGATTTAACACAGGATATATAAATCATTATCAAATGAATTGGATGGAGATATATTACCCCACCAATCAATATTCATACATATGTTGTCCGTTTGTAATCAATCAGTCATTGTATCATAAATAATAACTAAAAAGTAAATGGTCTTTGTATCATTTCAAATTAATATCATTTTAACTAATATCTAAAGTTATATCAATATAATCCTACTATTTTGTATATAAAACAAGAATATCAGTCGAATTTATAAAAAAAATTAAAAAAAAATCAATGGGAGTCAGATATTGAAATGACTAAAATATAATTGAGACCATGATATGAGACTTTAGAAAACACATTTTAATATTTATATAAAGAAAAAAAAAATTATGAACCGCATTGGAAAATATTTCATGAATGTAACAAGAAATGTATATTAAAATCTTACATTTTTATAAATCATGAAAATTGATCCCTACTAGAAACTTAATAGTTTTTTTGATATGTGGGACAGAGGATCAAAATATGAACCTAAAATGGAAATCCTTTTTAATATTTTAAAAATAAATTTATTTCCGAACACATCATAATACAATTTAGAAATCATTCATTTTAGAATTGGTATTGAGAAATTTTATAATTACAAGAAATAAAATATATTTTCATTTCCATAAAAGATTTGAAGAACATTGGTAGGAAGAGTAAACATGGTTATGATAAAAACAACTCATTTATAGGGAATAAAAAATAATATTAACATCATAAACTTTATGAAGAATAAAATACATATATTTAATTATAATGACCATATTTTCTTCAGTTTTATTTTTATAACTAAATAAAGAAAATTCCAAAAACTAGGTGCTGAGATGGCATGAGATTCCGATTCTCAGTGTGCCAGAAACAATATGATGAAAAATAATATATTATTAATAAACCACGTGGGCATTTTTTCATTAAATTGGGAATAACATCAAATTGGGTGCCTAAATTAGAAATTCAAGATCACTATTGGGTTCATATTAGCAACTTTACCATTTCTGGGGCCTAACATTGACCGGTGTGGGTCGACTTTCAAAGTTATAATTTTAAGGTAACTATTACTATAAAAATAAAATAAAAAATTATTGGGAACATTAGATTTTATCCTTTAAATGAAACAATTGTAAAATATTATGTTTATCAATGTTAGGTCCACAGTGATAGATACCCTGAGAGTGGTGGTGAATCAGGGTATAACAAATTAAAACAACTTCCCCTTTTGATATTCTTTTAATATTAGAAAAACCCATCTTCTCTCTCCTTCTCATTGAAGAGTATGAATAAACCCTAAAGCATGCACAAGACAAAACAATTTTTACTTGTTTCACCCTCACTGGGCCACGTCCATGGAGCTTACATCGGCAGTGTTTCGATTTACCAATTCCACTATAAGTGCACTGCTATTTACAGGTTGAAAGTGGACTCATTGTCCCTCCTAGTTTACAACCATTCACAATTTGAGAACTCACTACTCTCTCAACTGATGTGATCTCCCTGTATATTCCGAAGATACAATCACTGTTTATAGACATGTAGATCATTTCATTACCAATAATGAATACATCCTACCCTATATGTAGACTCTCTATTGAAGTCCAAATTTGATCTATTGATGAATACCCATTTTCCCATGACCACTGGGCAAAAACCTTTGGGATGTTCCTTCACAAATCACCCTAATTCACAATGCTCCCAATTTCGTGAAGCTTAAAAAAGACTTTGTGAAGCTTCTGCCTTTTTGCGAAGCTCACACATTCACTGTGATCAGGTCGTCGTGGAGATCTAGTCATTGTAGTGTGACTTCCTTTATGAAGGTCACTGATCCAACATGGGGCACACAACTTTCGCGGAGCTACATTAGCCGTCGTGACGGTCCTTCTTTTCACGAATCACATTTCCTTCATGAACCACCTTCGCGAATCCAGATCCACAAAATTTTCGTGGAAAAATCACTTCTTATCTTAAAGGGTTATAGGCCAATTTATAGACGATTCAATCAAAACTCGATCCTTCCACAAGAATTCAGTGCCACATCATCTCAAATCGCGAAGCTCTAAAATTTTGGCTGAAATTCTCTCATTATCATGAAGAACCACTGAAATTTTCAGATCATAGAGATCCTCGTAATCGTGGAGTATTTTTTCAATTATTTCGCACTGTTGCCACGAAGCACCCTCTCATTTCCCTTCCACTCTACCGTTCGTGAAGCTTGTCATAATTACGAAGAACATCGTCAAAATTCTTGTTGTCTTTGCAAAATCCGATCCATGAATCCTATCTTCACAAAAATCATTCATTTTCCATAATTTGATGAGATCTTCTTGGAAATCCATATTTCTCGATACTCACCAAACCCCAAATTTTTGGGGTCCAAAAATTTGCCCAACACTGGAAAATGGCACCACCTTTTTTATGCTATTTTTGTACCACCTCCTAATATTATATTCATTTTTCATGATTCATTGTCAACATGGATTCTCCACAATATCTCTAGAACTCGACAAATCACCATGGAATTCAGCATTGTCAACAAACACTAGCATCCTTATAATTTTGCAAAGTTACCTTCTTGGATTTTTTCCCAACAATCACCACAACATTGGAATTCCTCTACGTCATGTAAGTAATCTCTATAGATAATAAACACCAGAAGATCGATGATCGATGATTAAATGGACCTCTATTATTTATTAACGACCGATCCAACCACAAGGTAGGTTGTTTGATCTCTGGGTGATTTTCCTTCCCTGTTTAGATTCAAAATTTGAATGTGGACCAAAGCATGAATAGGTTTATTCGTAGTTTGTCCATTCTAGGGGGATGGTTAAATTGTTGCAGGTTTTAAAAAGGGATATAGAACACTCTGATTATCTATTCTTGATCATTGTTAATCCTCCTAACATGAACAGATCATGACTTAACCGAAAGATTCTACGATCAATTTTTCATGTTTTATATGTGTTATTCATATCCACTTTCATAGAATTATTCATCGTTGGACCCTAATGCTCCTAGTGTAATTTTTTAGGAGTCTCCAAATACGATCAGGACCATGGAGTTATAGCAGTATTGGTCAGAGACCAATGATGTGACAGTAGGGACCGGAGTATCCCAGTTGTGGATCTGTTTCGAAAAATAGAGCTCTAGAGCAATGGGGGAAAGCGTGTACGGTTTCAGGGGGAAAACTATCACTTGTGGAATTATCCACGGGAGTAGGTCATGGTGGCCAGACTACATGGGGTCTATGGTGGCGGAATTTGCAAGGGGTGACCGATGGATGAAGTTGTGAGTTGGGACGTGACTCGGTATTTCATTAGAGGAACCTGTAGAGGAAATCCGTAGGTCATGCGGAGGAGGTGGGCCAGCTATGTGAAATGTGGCATGGTTCCATGTTGACTGGGTGATATAGGGGAGCTACGTAGTCAAGATAGACCAATGTGGACAATGCGGCTTATCTAGGGCGGGCCGCATCCAACAGAGGGAACAAACCTACATTGTAGTCCAGTCTGGGGTGGCTGAGCCGCATTAGGGGCTCAATGGGATGGACCCAGTGTCCCAACGGGCCGAGCCCAATGAGTCAGGCTAGTTTGGATATGATCGGACACAGGTCTGAATTTTACAAAAAATGTATAACATTCAAAACATGTATCTATTTGACGAGCTGTTTACGACATTTGGAGCACTAAGACAAGAAGGACCTTTTTAGATACTCTATGTAAGATTTTGTGGTGGTTGGTTAATGGCCTAATGGAATGAAGTGTAGGTTCTCCCACAATAAATCAATTATGAATGGAACCATACAGATGGAAGTGACTTGGTGACTTCTTGACTTGGGGGTTGTATGACCCATCAATTCTCCATATGCCATCAATGATCTATGAGCCATCAACAATCCATGCACCATCGAGACTTTGTACGCCATAGAACCTACTTGTGCCATCGACTCTCCGTGATCCATTGATACTCTATGGTCCATCGACACTCAGTGTTCCATTGACACTCTATGTATTATTGACAGTATATGTGTCATGGAAAATTGGAGATCTATGGACTGCAACTGAAAAATCCTTCTCTTCGTGATTCAGCCTTATACATGTGTGAGGTGACTTTACATCTTGTATTTCATTGTAGTATGTATCATATAATTTATTGTGGTATAATTCATGTATTTTTTAATGGTATAATTTTTGATTTTTTTTGAGGGGTTCAATTGTGGTTTAAGGGTGTCCAACTAAGTATTTTTTACTCACACCTAGAATGAAATTTCACACGCATGTATTTTCTTAGGCATATGATTGATGATTTGATTGAGTTCTATGTGGACCAGGAATAGGTGGTGGTAAGTTTTATTAGGTTGAAATGTTTTGCTTCTATGGATTTAGATAGTTGTCCTAAACCTACCCTACAGGTCGTGGTTTCTACAGATGAGTTTTTGGAACCAGTGAATTCACATTTTTAGACCATCCTTGGGTGGGATTGTATTTTGGACATGTTTAATTTTTAGTTATCCTACTTTAATAATTTATATTCAGTATCATAGTTTCTTCATTCATTTTTTACATAGTGTTTTTACATTTAATAATTTTTGGGTGTGGATATATGTGTGTGTGTGCAGATACATAGTCAAATTTCTCCAATTTTTGGGATATGTATACTTGGTGCTAGTTTCCATCACCTTCCCTATAAGAGGTTGGCTTGGGGTACTCACAACATGGAAACCTTTGGGATAGGGAGTGGCAGAGTTTTATTAGAGGGGTTGGTTCTACTTATGGATTGGGAGTCTGTGAAATTGTTTTGGGGAAACAGTGTTGAGGGTTTCGAGTTCGGATTTTAGTCCAGAGACTATAGTGTTGGTATTGCAGCCGACATATCCATAAACCTAAACACTAGGCACATGAATTTTGACATGGCATGTGAAATCACTATTTGTAGTGAATAAATGGTACATGAATCATATTAGATTTTGAGTTTGTTCTCTTGTAATTCTTGATTCTACTCACCCAATATACTCTATTGAATGTGGTACATATTGATCTATTTCAGGACGCCTCCACCTAGAAAACTAGCTAGGATTCCTTTTCTAGATCCTAAGGAAGGTCTTCCATGATATGAGGTGTTAGTATAGGGGCATGTTTCATATGTACTCCCTACAAAAAAGATAGAAGACAGGCGATAGACCACCGAGGCTGATTAGGAGGCAGGATCAGGGTGGTCCGTAGGGAAACATGCATGGTAGAGTAGAAGATAGTGCAGTGGGTGGTGGGTAGAGGTTTGACGTACTACAACCACCATACCTAGGTGGTACACTAACTCCTCGGGGAGCTTTTGAATAGGGACGAGGACCAATTTAAGTGACGGGATCCTAGGACATAGGTTATCTAGATATGATTAGTGGTATAATCTATTTACATCCCAACCAGGCTACAATTTTTATAGACAATGGTGTTAGTCATTGTTTTCTCTAAATGACCCATGTTTGAGACTCAGATATTCTAGTGGAACTCTTAACTCAATTATGATGCTTAGAGTCTCTTACAGGGGAGATTTTATGATCACACACTGGTGGCTACATTGTAACCATACTCTATGGGGTGAAAGTTTAAGCTGGGATCTAGTTGTGTGTGTGTCGAGGCCTTACATTGACAACCAACGTATGGCCTAGTTATCTGCAGTTCATGCCTAGATTTACTATTTTAGGTGTAGAGTGTGGTGTATATGTGATGATGGTACCAAGTTATTTATGGTTGGAAAAAATTAAACACATTTAGTGCATAGTGTACATACTAATATGTAGTGCATGTGATTACTCACTAGTTGGCTATCCTCACCCTCGGTTCAGTGGATGATATGATTCCATAGTTTTCTATAGTGGTGGTGGAGTAAGAGTATGTATTTCATGATAATTTCTATGGATTACCTCCCCATAGGGAGGTAGTCTTCTACATTGACATGTACTCTAGGATGACACCAATATCTACACCTACGTATAGGACGGCTCCCATGGAACAGTGTGAGTTTAGGGCACTACAAGAGGAATTATAGATGAAGGGCATCGTGATACCAAGTGTTTCACCATGGGCAGACCCAGTTTTGTTTCCGATGTTATATGTGGACTTCATGTTCCTGAATAAACTCATCATGAAGAACAGGTTTCCATTAACGAGGATGGATGACATCTTCGATCAAATAAATGGAGCATGTTGGTTCATGAAGATTGACCTGAGTTCTTGATATCACCATTTATTGTGTACGAGATATGGGTGTACTAATAAAAACCCTTAGATGTTGGTACAACTACTACGAGTTTAGGGAGATTCTTTTTTTCATGATGAACTCCCTAACAGTGTTCGTGTGACTCATGAACAAAATCATTCATCCTTACATTGAATGGCTCGTCATTTTCTCCTTGATGAAATGATGATGTATTCATCATCTGGGGAAGAGCTTGTGATACACTTGAATATGATCCTAGGCACAATCCAACATCACCAAAATTTTGGAAATCTTTTGATGCATCAATTCAAGATTTAGGAGGTCCACTTTTTTGGAAAAGTCATTTCAGAGGTTGGAGTTGCGGTGGATTCAGTTAAGATTGAGGTGGTGTGTTCTTGGGATCCACCCATGAGTGTTATTGTGGTTCCATGGTTTCATTGCTTGGATAGGTAATTTCAGTAGTTTATACCTGACATTTTATGAGTAGAAGTACCGTTGACAACATTGACATGGAAAGGGAAACCTTTTTAATGGACATATAAGTGTCATTAGTGATTTTAGGAGCTAAGGAAGAGGTTGATGAGAACACCAATCAAGAGATTACCAGAGTAGGGCGTCAAGTATATAGTTCTCTATGATGCATCATTGACTAGGCATGGTTGTTTCCTCATGAATGAAAATGTGGTTATTGCCTATGGATTTCACCAGTTGAGGATGAATAAGAAGAACTACTTGACTCAGGATCTTGAGATAGCAGTGGTAGTCTTCACTTTGTATACTTGATTACACCACCTGATGGGAAAGTGTGTTATGGTCTACATTTACTACAAGAGTCTCAAGTATATATTCTCTCCAAAGGATCCAAACTTTAGATAGAGGTGATAGATAGAGTTCATCTTGGACTATCACTTTTATATTGCCTATACTCTGAAGAAGGGAAACATAGTGGAAGAAGCATTCAGTAAGAGATCTATCTTGCAATAGCTGTGTGAGGCATCAGAGTACTTAGTCATGTTTCATATTTCTTTTGTGGATGGAAATTGAAAATATTACCACCTGTTTATGGTTTTCACCCATCCAATCATACAGTGAGTCAGGAAGAAACTTGATTGGGATATTGATGTTGATATCTAACATGCTCATTTATCCATGGGGCATTCCCATGATGGATATTAAATATGTGGAGAGAACATCATTCATTTCAAAGGGCACATTGTTATAACAATGACATTATATGATGAGGTTCTGAGGGAGTTCCACACATCTCCTTCGGTAGTAAATCTGGGTGTGGTAAAGATGCACCAGGACCTCTAACATTAGTTATGGGGGATAGCTATTAAGAAGGAGATGATCGAGTTCAATTGTTAATACCTCAATTGTTAGTAGGTGAATTATGAGAACCAAGTTCCAACATGATTTTCCTAACCACATGAGGTTCTATAGTGGAAGTGGGAAAAGATATCGATGGACATTGTCATGGGTTCACCACACACATCCCATGGGAATGATTCCATCTGGTGATCATTGACCGTCTCACCCTGAAAGTCCACTTCCTACTGATCTGTGATCAGAGATAATTAGTGAGATTTGGATACATCTATGTTCATGATATAGTTATGATTCATTGTGTTTCATCGACAATCAATTTAGACTGTGATGGTCATTTCACATCCCACTTGTTAAAGAGGGTGTAAGAGGTGTTTCGGACTTAGTTGTTCTTGAGTATGGAGTTTCATCCACATATGGATGGCTAGACATAGAGGGCCATTCATGTACGTGATGAAATTATATGTACATGCATATTACACATTGGCCACAGTTGGGATGATAATATATCTCTAGTAGAGTTTCCATATAACAACTTTTTCCACTCCACCGTTAGTATGGAACCGTATGCTATCCTAAACTGGAACCCTTGTAGGGAACCACTTTTCTTGACTAGCCCATGAGAACCATCACTCATGGGTCAGTAGTTATTGTGGACCCCCAATAAGATTGTTCAGATCATCCAAGAGGATATGAGTACTTCCCAGAGCCAACATAATTCATATTCTAATTGGAGAGTAAGGAACAGTGAGTTTGAGGACGGAGACTATGTTTTCCTTCGAGCTTCTCCTCGACAGAGTTTGTCGAGATTTGGGTGGGTTGGAAAGTTATCTTAAAGATACATTGGCACTTTTCAGATTTTAGATGAAGTTAGAGAGGCGGTGTACAAACTACCTGTATCCCAACAGTTTCATCGATTTCATGATGTCTTCCATGTGTTTTAGCTGACGAGTTTCGCTCATGATCTATCACTCATCATCGACTTGAGAGAGAATGAAATTGAAGATGAGGTAAATTTTGTGGTGTTCCTAGTATAGATCAAGGATCCTTAGGAGTGGATCCTTTGTGGGAGGTCTGTTCCACTAGTACGTGTTTGGTGGAAGCATAGTATTATCCTAGAGATCACTTGAGAGTGATGGCTTAGATTAACGCTCATTAACCTCATCTTTTTGTTTATTATCTCTTGTTTTCGCTTTCATGGAAGAAATTCCCTAAGGTGGGGAGAATCTAATGAATCATATTATATCCAACATTATTTTTATAAATTACTTGGGAATATTCTGAGACTAGGCACTAAGATGGTGTGTGATTCAAAGGATCAGTTTTCATAGAAAAATATGGAGAAAAATGATAGTTTCTTAATAGTGTGTTGGTGATTTTAATTTAAATTGGGAATAATATCTAAATGGGTGCCCGAATCAGAAATCTGAGAACACCCTTGCATACAAAAAAATTAATTTACATTATGTGGGGCCTAACATCGACAGACACCAGTCGACTGTGAATTTTAAAATTTGGATGTAACCATCAATAAAATATTTTACAAAAAAATTTATTAGACACATCTGGGTTTTTCAATTTAATAAAACATCTGTTAGGAATTCAAGGTTATCACCATAACTGTAATGACCTGACCCCATTTACCCAGAGCTGGTGCATTATTTTAATAAATTTGCATGATTACAAGGAATCACGTCCTGAAGGATAGATTAGTTTAACAGTCTTGGAAAATAGATTACATACATTAACATTACATTAAAATTTCAAACATAAAACAAAGAATAAATAGTTCTTTGAGAATGCCATTATTCCCTTTAGCTTAACCCTTTATATCAATCATAATACTCTTCTTGGAATCCTGGGAAAATGAAACATAAGAATGGGGTGAGCTCAAATGGTCAGTAAGGGTAAGCAATATAGCAGAAGATAACATAAATATTAAGCATGGTGAATAATTGAAACCACATGGCTTAACTAATAAAACACATGAAGGCTTTTATGGAAGGAATATGAGAAGTGTAAATAATGAAATAATAAAACAAAATCATGGGTACTCTACTAGTTGAATGACCACATGAACCATCAATATTATTTTCATAAGGGGGGAATGTATAATGCTGGACATTCTCAAACATTTTTTCAAGGCCTCTGCCAAGACGTCTAAAAATGATTAAGTCCTCAGCCATAACAATATATCAAATTGGGAAAGGGCCTTAGAAAATTCCATATAGAGTTGTCTCATGAGACCTACTGATGCATCGAGGAGCTATAGCGGGCTCCACCTGTCACTTACTAAGTCCAATGCTTTTCTCATATGAAAAGGATGCAAAATAACATAAACATTCGTATTAAAACTAGCATACGAGATGTCGATACATTAACCATAAACCGTGAATGGTATAAAAATAGAACATCCATATTTAAACATATCATTACTCATTCAATACAATATGGAAGAGTGTATTATAATAAATCAACCTCAATCGAAAATAATATCCAGTAAAGGATGCTATCATAGTTTAAAATGATGACTAAAACATTTTGTGATAAATATCCTTTTTGTAAAATAATTAAAAAGTAACACATTTATAAAGGAAGTAATTTAAAAGATATTTTTGAATCAAAGTGTCCGATACCACTTTGAAACATTTGAAAAAAATTATAATTTCAAAACATTAATGTCCATATATATAAATCCTTAAAATCATTTTGAAAACATAGACAATAATTAAAAATATTTAGAAAGATAAATCTATAAAACATTTAAAATTATGATCATAATAAAGAGTACCTTTCACAAATCCTTAAAATATTTATTTTTAAATCATTTTTATGAAAAATGAACAAGGATGATAAAAATTTCCCAGTAAATACTTACACATAAACAATCTCGAATAATAATGAGATTGAGGAATTAACCCTTAGCTTGGACATTATTTTAGTCGAGCGTACGTTTAACCTCATGTATAAAGATCATAGTATGTTATTAAATTATACCAGAACCATAATAATATTTATGATATCATACATTATTCATTTATGACTTTATACTACCCATTTAATAATAATTTCCATGTTAAATTAACATTTTGGGTTATAATCACTTTCTTTATCGTACGTGTTTTAACTTGTTACTCTTGATTGTATCAATTAGATCAAGAATTAAATACTTCCAGAATATAAAACATGATTTATATATCATATATATTTAGAATATAAATATGTATTATAGACATATATATGAAATTAAAAACACGGTTTATGGAGACGGTAGTCCGTACGTACGCATAAACGTTGTTTCCGTTTTCCTATAATATTGAACAGAACTAAGTGAATAAGATATATCTAAGTACATATATATATATTTATATCTCCAGTAGAATTATTATGTCAAATATTTCATACTTATTAGTAATATATATTTTTATAATCTTCGGTGAATGGTGAACATGGAAATGAATCTCAGCGCGTCGTGGAAACGGTAATCTGTACGTACGCACGAGCGACAATATCATTTTTTTAAAGGTGTGTAATTGGATGCTATATTCATTTTACAGAGACATTATCATGTTATTTTCATTATTTATATACATATTACCCATCATTATATCCATCCAAATGACATAGTGTTGAATAACAAATTACACCACGGTGTAGAGATGGTAAGCCGTACATACGCAGGCATGGTGACATTACCATTAATAATATTGATAGGATAATGAATATATTTGTCCCATAGTTATAATAACATAACTGTATATAGAAGATACTGAAGTTATTATTTTAGAGTTGAAACAACAAATAAAGAGTAAGTGGAAGAATAAGAGAACTTGAAAGAGTGTTGTGAAATCATTACATCTTCTTCGGATTCTTCCTTTTGATTTGATGAAAAGGCCTTCTTAGGATGGATTTCTGACCAAAGGAAGGCCTCTAGGATGAATTTAGGATAGTTTTTAGGATATTTTGGTAGGCTTTTGGCCGATCCAAATGGATTTGGGTGTGTGAAGTTTAGTGACTATGAAGTTCGCTTTTTTAAGAGGGGTGAGGGGAAGCTTTAGAAAAACATTAAATATTATTTCATAATAAATTCATATTCGATTAATAATTGCTCCAAAGTGACTTATATAGAGGCTAGGTTGGGGATGTGTCTAAACCCTCTCAACTAATAGGTTTTAGACAAGTTTAGGTTACCATTTTAACCTTATAATTTAGATTTTACTCTAAGTTATATAATTTTACTTTTATCGTGTCTTCCTGTATTCTTACACTATATGGTTAATAAACATACTATATAATGACAATCGAACCCCAATTGGATCATTAATATCATATATATTTTTATATAAGTCTTTTTGTTGAACCATATATTTTTAGGACCATTTTATCAATTAATAATATAATATTTGTTTTAAAAACTATTTTATGTCAATTTTGACACTATTTGGTATTTGCTTTTTGTTAAAATAATAACAGCATGATTACATCTAAAAAAACATTGAATCAATCCAAAAATGTCATATTCACCTATAAAATTCGTGGATGTCATAAAAACTTTGAAATTACTTTTATTTTAATATTTATAATTCCATTTATTTGATTCTTTCTTTAATAAGGTAATTACTGTATCATCATTGTGTCACTAATAAATTTAATTTTTTAATCACTAAAAATTATAAATAAAATGAAATTATGTGTGAAATATTTTTAGATTTCTAATTAATATTTATAGTCTAATTTATCTTCTGTATAACTCTATATTAAAAATATTTTATTTATTAAATTTTGATTTAAACTCTTTTAACTCTTCTTTAAATAAAATAATAATAAATATCTTAATCTAATACAAGTAAACCTAAAGGGTCATATTTTATTCCGAAGATTGTTTTTGGTCGAATTAAATGAATCCAATAGAATTAGGGAATGTGTTAGGGTAATAGTATTTTCATTTTTACCCTTAATTACCCTATTTACTTTTAACCGTGGTAAATAAAAGTAAAAAGTTACTATTGACCAAAAATTATTTTTATCTTATTGAACCACATTTTAAATAAAGATATCAACTATGTCTCTCAGGTTTTTTAAATTACACTCACAAAAATGGTAAAATTATGTTTTATGTGAATTCGAAAATTCTCTTAGGAGGTGGATAAAACACGGTGAAAAGTTCTATAAAAAAATTTATATATCTAAAATTATTATAAATTGACTCCAATGAATTACAATGAACCATTATAGGTATTATGTATCTATTTTGACCTAAAATATATTTAAATAAAATAAATAATTATTTAAATAAAAATTTGGTTTTAAACGATAACTTAGTGTTTTTTCTCTATTCATCAAAAATTGAACGTTTTAGGAAAAATATCAAAAATTCACCCTAGGATAATTTCAATATTCCAAATCCAAAAAATAAGTCTATATTACACAATTAAAAACATAGAAGTGTAATTTATTAATTTAAAATTAATTCCCTTTGTCAAAACCAAAAGTTGTATTTTTAGGAAACAATATCTATCAAAAGATTGACACTTGTTTATATCCAATATCAAAGGTAAATTACTTAAAATGACCATAATTGGAATAAATGATAAAAACATATTATTTTTATACTTCAAAACCATTAAAATATATAAGTTAACACTATAAATTATTTGGATTAAAAAAGTTGTTTTCAGTTAAAATATTGTATTTTTCACTATTCACCCAAATATGAATGTTTTCCGAAAAAAACAAAAAAATTATTGAAAATAAATTCTTATGTCTTGATTATAATGAAGAAGTTTATTTTTTAAAATTGAATATATAAAAGATTCAAATATTAGATTAAAAAATGGTTCACCATTAAAAGGCTGTAAAAGTGCATTTTTTAAAAAATACTTATTTTATCTAAAAAAATGAATTAGTTATTACATAATGTCTTAGAAACTCATAATATGGATTCTAAAATTATAAAGATTATATATAGTTCAAAATTCAGTTAATACTATTCATAACTGCATTTGAACTTCTAGTTTGGTATGTTGTGGTGCACTTGAACTCGGTGTTGTGTGTAGGGCTAGTTATTGAATTACATTGAAGAAATAACGTACTTTGAGATTTTGGGGTGTTACATTCTTACCTTCATCAATAAATTTTTCCATCGAAATTTGAAAATTTTCTTCGAAAATAGAAGGTTGAAAATAGAAAATACCTTTGTGGGAAAACCCACATCGAAAATTGGGTTAATAAAATTAAGTCTTAATAAGAGGAAAAGGGGAATGAAAAAGTCACCACCATATTATGATCTCGATTAGAAGAACACTGGTACAAATTAGAGACACATAATTGGAGGAAAAACATAAATATTTATAGGTAGTGATTTATGTCATCAATCATAAACAATTGTAGAATTGTGGGCCTCGAAGACACCAATCTATGATGATTTAAGATAGTATGAATTCATCTAAACTTAGGGTATTAGGATAACAAATTTTTTGTTTTAAGAACCCATTCTTAAAAATTAATAATTTATTTTTCCATAAAATAAGAGGAATATATATATATATATATACCTGACAAGTAGAGTTTCATCCTTCAACTAATTCCTACTACAAACTCATCTTTAACTCTAAAAGATTTCAAAATATATATATATTTACCCTTATCGTATAGGGTTCAAAAAAATGAATTTATAATTTACATATCAGACCCTTAAAAAAATAAACAACATTATACAATCCATGGAATTCACACAGTCTAGTAGAATGCAATAAATCCCAATCGCACTATGGTTGTGGGTTCGATTCCTGCAGCTTTGTCTGACGCGACGGGTTGTAACACAGTCTGTGTGATGTCCTTTTATAAAAATCCAAAAATACCTTTCAAACTTAATCAATTCCAACATTTAGAGTTATCAATAATACTTCTATCCAAACTCATGGTCCAAAATTTATAAGGAAGTTAAACACAATGAAGATCCTTTTTTCCATGTAATAACTTGTGAACACCTTCATCATGTATTATTTTAAAACAATACAACATCCTGAATTACCATAAAACATTATTGATTACATTCATGATCCCTTATTAATTATAGAATAATAGATATTCTCCTTCCATCCAAAAAGGTTTTCAACTCAAACAATTGAGGAATATACAAATCATTAATCAGTTTCAAGGTAGTCAAGAATATCCAATATAATTTATCCAAATAAAACATTTATTATTCCAAAATTACTACCTCAGTATTAGAACCATATTATGGTTTATCATTCTCTAAACCATATATTTTTAAATTTATAATCTTCTATTGAGTCAATTTTCATGGTTCCAAACTATCTCAAGTCCTTAATGAAATAGTACTGCAGTACAATCCTTATATACTCCATAATTATTATAACCATTACATCTTTGATACAACACTCAAATGACATAATTCATTAATAAAAACATAAGAACTCTAATCATTTCATCTCATCTGTGGTAGTATCATAACATGATCATTATCCAATAGCATCATTTTGGGGATACTTTGAAGATTTGTACATTGGTTCATGTAGTTTCCCAACTCCTTGCAGATGAAGCATTGTACATTTGAAACCTTTTTCTTACCCTTGTAGTCACGTACTAGGTGTCCTTTTTCTCCACACTTATAACAAACTCCCATTCCCTTCAGGCAAGTTATAGAGTGTTTCTTCCCACAGTTATCACATATCAGAAAATTCTTCTTTTCACTCTTACCTTTATCCATCTTTCTTTATACCATCCTTTTCTTCTCTGGATTCCCTTTAATGTCGTAGGATACAGATAATTCATTACTGGTCTTATTAATACATGATACTACTTTTTCATATGATGATAATACATGGAAGAATATTTCCTTTCTAAATGTTGGCTTAATACCATGAATGATATGACCCTTCTTACTATTTGGATCATACATATTGCTGGAGTTCTCAATCCTTCTACAAGGTGCCATTTCTATATAATGGAATACACTAGGTCAGTTTATGAATCACAATTCATAATTCCAAAAATGTAAAATACCTAACGTAAATTGAACAGTTTATGGATATAATCCATAATCACAAAAATGTTTTCTTTGAAGAGGTATATACTCATAAACCCTTAATAGTGGTTTGTAATGAAAATGAGAATTATCTTAAGCATATCCCATGGGAGTGTCATAACCAAGAGTGAAACAAGGCCCGTTGTCATGCACCAGTTCCCATTCTAGTCTAGCTCCAAGCGGTGTTTTCAGGGTTTCCCCATAGGTACATCTGTGCCAGATCCACCTCTACCTGCTCATATCTAAGTAGGGATGTATTTTCTTAGAAAAACTCAAAAAATATATACATTACCAAAATTCTAGGATGTTATTCTATACTAATTCTCAAATTTAACTTAGGTCTATCTGCTCTAATCAGAGTTTATCTAAATCTTGTTTCCAAGGTTTTTACTATACTTCCTCTGATACCAATTGTAACGCACAAATCCCAGTTACCCATAGCCGGTGCATTATTTTAATACATTGGCATGATACAAGGAATCAAGTCCCGAAGACCCGATCAGTTTAGTAGTCTTGGAAAATAGATTACATACATTAAATTTACATTACAATTTCAAACATAAAACATAGCATAAATAGTTCATTGAGAACGCCATTATTCCCTTTAGCTTAACCATACATATCAATCATAGTACACCTCTTGGAATCTAGGGAAAATGAAACATAATAAAGGGGTGATCTCAAATTCTCAGTAAGGTTAATCAATACAGCGGAAGATAACATAAATATTAAGCATGGTGAATAACTGAAACCACATACCTTTACCAATAAAAAACATGAATACTTTTATGGAAGGAATATGAGATGAGTGAATAATTCAATAATAAAACATAATCATGGGTATTATACTAGTCTAATGACCACATAAACCATCAATATTATTTTCATAATGATAGAATGTATAATGTCGGACATTAAGAAACATTTTGTCAAGGCCTTGGCCAAGTCGTCTAAAAATGATTAAGGCCCCGGCCAAAACCATATATCAAATTGGGAATGGGCCTCGGACAATTCCACCTCTAGTTGTCACATGAGACCTACCAATGCATCAAGGTGATATAGTGTGCTCCACCCATCACTATCTAAGTCCAATACATTCCTCATATGAAAAGGGTGAAATATAACATAATCATTCGTATTAAAAGTAGAATACGAAATTTCAATACATTAACGATAAAAATGAATGGTATAAAAATATAACATCCAAATTCAACCATATTATTACTCATTCAATACAATATAGAAGATTTTATTATAATAAATCAAACTCAATCATAATTAATATCCAGTAAAGGATGTTGACATAGTTGAAAATGATGAGTAAAACTTTTTGAGAGAAATATCCTTTTTGTAAAATCATTTAAAAGTCAAACATTTATAAAAGAAGTAATTTAGAAGATATTTTTAAATCAAAGTGTCCCATACCACATTTAAACTTTTGAAAATAATTATAATTTCAAAACATTAATTCCATATAAATAAATCCTTAAAATCATTTTGAAAACATGGACATTAATTAAAAGTAGCATACGAAATGTCAATACATTAACCATAAACAATGAATGGTATAAAAATATAACATCCAAAGTCCACCATATTATTACTCATTCAATACAATATAGAAGATTGTATTATAATAAATCAACCTCAATCAAAAGTAATATCCAGTAAAGGATGTTGACATGTTGAAAATGATGAGTAAAACTTTTTGAGAGAAATATCCTTTTTGTAAAACCATTTCAAAGTCAAACATTTATAAAGGAAGTAATTTAAAAGATACTTTTAAATCAATGTGTCCAATACCACATTGAAACTTTTGAAAATAATTATAATTTCAAAACATTCATTCCATATAAATAAATCTTTAAAATCATTTTGAAAACATGGACATTAATTAAAAGGATTTAGAAAGATAAAAATTTAAAACATTTAAAATTATGATCTTGATAAATAGAACCTTTTAAAAATCCTTAAAATATTAATTTTGAAATCATTTTTATGAAAAATGGACATGGATGATAAAAATTTCCAAGTAAATACTAACACATAAACAATCTCGGATAATAATGAGATTGAGGAATTAACCCTTACCTCGAACATTCCTTTAGGCGAGGGTTTGTTTAACCTCTTGTATGAAGATATTTGCATGTTATTAAATAATACAAGAACCCTATTAATATTTATGATATCATAAATTATTAATTTTTGACTTTATACTACCCATTTAATAATAATTTCCATGTTAAATTAACATTTCGGATTATAATCGCTTTCTTTATCGCACGTGTTTTAACTTGTTACTCTTAATTGTATCACGTAGATCAAGATTTAAATAATTCCAGAATATAAAACATTATTTATATATCATATATATTTATAATATAAATATGTATAATAGTCATATATATGAAATGAAAAACACCGTTTATGGAGACGGTAGTTCGTATGTACGCATAAACGTTCTTTCCATTTTCCTATCATATTGAACGAAACTAAGTGAATAAAATATATGTAATTACCCACACACACACACAAAGATATATATATATATCCATTAGTTTTATTATTTCATATATTACATACTTATTAGTAATATTTTTTTATAATCGTTGATGAATGGTGAACGCGGAAATGAATCTCAACATGTCGTAGAGACGGTAATCTGTACGTACACACGAGCGACATATTCATTTCCTTAAAAGTGTGGAATTGGATTGTATATTCATTTTACAGAGACATTATTATTTCCATTAAATATATACATATTACTCATCATTATATCCATCCAAATAACATAGTGTTGAATAACTAAATACACCATGGCGTGGAGACGATAAGTTGTAAGTACGCACGCATGGTGACATTACCATTAATAAGATGGATAGGATAATGAATATAGTTGTGCCATATTTATATTAAAATCATAGTATATAGAAGATACTAGAGTTATTATTTTAGAATTGAAACCACGAAGAAAGAGTAAGTGGAAGAATAAGAGAACTTGAAAGAGGGTGGTGAAATCTTTGCCTCTTCTTTGGGTTCTTCCTTTTGATTTGATCAAAAGGGATCCTTAGGTTGGCTTTATGACCAAAGGAAGGCCTCTAAGATGAAGTTAGGATAGTTGGTAGGATATTCTGGCAGGGTTTGGGCGATCCAAATGGCTTTTGAGGTGTGAATTTGAGAGAAGGGTAAGTACACTTTTATAAAAGTGGTGAGGGGCACCTTTGGAAAAACATAAAATACTATTTTATAATAAATTAATATTTTGTTAATAATGGCTGAAAAGTGACTTACTTCGAGGCTTTGGTAGAGATGGGTCTATGGCCTTTCAACCAATAGGTTTCAGACAAGATTAGGTTACCATTTTAACCTTTTAATTTATATTTAACTCTAAGTTAAATAATTTAACTTTTACCATATATTCTTGTATTCTTACACTATATGGTTAATAAATGTAAAATATACAGCCAATAGAACCCCAATTGGATCATTAATGTTATATATATAATTATATAAATCTTTTTTCCAAACCATAGATTTCTAAGACCATTATATCAATTAATAATATAATATTTTTTTTAAATACTATTTTTTGTCAATTTTGACACGATTTGGTATTTGTTTGTTTTAACTAATAACAACATTATTACCTAGAAAATACATTTAATAAATACTAAAATGTCATATTATAATATAAAATTATTGGATGTCATAAAAAATTTGAAATTAGTTTTATTTTATTATTGATAATACAATTTAATTGATTCTTTCATTAATAAGGTAATTAATGTATCACAATTATGTCATTAATAAATTTAATTATTTAATCTCTAAAAATTTAAAATAAAATATAATTATGTAGGAAATTATTTTTTATTTATAATGAATAATTATAGTCGAATTTATCTTCTGTATGACCCTATATAAAAAATGGTTTAGTAATTAATCGTTGATTTTAACTATTTTAACTCTTCATTAAATTAAATAATGATAAATGTCTTAATCTAATAAAAGTAGACCTATAGGGTCATATTTTATTCCAAATAATTTTTTGTGTCTAAATAAACTTATCCAATAGAATTAAGATATGTGTTAGGGTTATAATAACATCGTTTTTACCCTTAATTAACCTATTTACTTTTAACTGTGGTAAATAAAAATAAAAAAGTTATTATTCACAAAAACAAATTATTTTTATCTTATTGAAGAAAAAATCACATACTGATATCAATTGTGTCTCTCTTATTTTTTAAATTCCACTCACAAAAGTGGTAAAATTTAGTTTTATGTGAATTCACAAATTCTTCAAGGAGGTGGATAAAAGACGGTGAAAAGTTCTATAAAACATTTTATATATCTAAAATTATTATAAATTGAATCCAATTAATTACATTGAATTTAAATAGGTATTATGTATATATTTTTACATAAAATAAATTTAAATAAAATAAATAATTAATTAAATAAAAATTTAGTTTTAAATGATAACTCAGTGTTTTTTCACGATTCATAAGAAATTGATCGTTTTCAGAAAAATACCAAAAATTCACCCTACGCTAATTTCGATATTGTGAATCCAAAAATGAAGTATATTTTACCAAATTAAAAAAATAGAAGTTTCATTTATTACTTTAAAATTAATTCCCACTATCAAAACCAAAAGGCATATTTTTAAGAAACGATATCTATCAAAAGACTGACACTTGTTTATGTCAAATCTCAAAGTGAAATTACTTAAAATGACTAGCATTGGATTTAATGGTAAAAATATAATCTATTAATACCTCCAAACCAATAAAATGTATAATTTAGCACTATTACTTAGTTTGTTTAAAAAGGTTGTTATCAGTTAAAATATAGTACTTTTCACTATTCACACAAATATGAAAGTTATCAGAAAAACACCAAAAAATTATTGAAACTAAATTATTATCTCCCAATTATAAAGAAGAAGTTTATTTTGTCAAATTGAATATACAAAAGTTTCAAATATTGGATTTAAAAAGGGTTCACCACTAAAAGGTGGTAAAGTGCATTTTTTGAAAAATTCGTATTCTATCTGAAAAGAATGAATTAGTTCTTATATAATGTCTAAGAAACACTTAATATGGATTATAAAATTATAAGGATTATATATAGTTAAAAATTTAGTTAATACTATTCAATACCACTTTTGAATGGCGAGTTTCATAAGTTGTGGTGAGATTGATCCTGGTGATGCGTGTAGTCGAAGTTATTGAATTACTGTGAAGAAATAATGTACTTTGAAATCCTGGGGTGTTAAAATTACCCTAGAATTCTTTTATGGTATGTAAAGAAACTCTTTTGACGATAAACGTCATCGGATCATGGATTGAATACCACACAAACATTTATTCATCACAAAGGATTGATCCATCCATGATGTTGGGTGCTAGATATTTGGGTGATTTCAATTCCCTTATTAGATTCAAATGATAATCATTGGCCGACCCCAGAACAGGTTTATCCTTTGTTTTTCAGTTTCCTTTGGATGGATAAATTACTGTGGGGTTTAAAAAGTGACCTACATCATTTTGATTATTTTTTCATGTTCTTTATTATTACTCTTTACATGAATGGATCAAGGCTGAAACAAACATGGACTAGATCTATTCATCAAGAATTCTATGTGTTCCTAAAATCCTTATTCTCAACATTATTCACTATTGGAACCTCCTGGTAATTAAACAATTCTCTAGGAGGTTTCAAATGTCATCAGGCCCCCAAAGTGATATCAAGATCGATCAGAGCCTAACTATGTAAAGTTCACGACCCAAGGATTGTGTATGTGGATATGTATAAATATTAGGACCTAGCCTTAAAACATTAAATAATTTTGAATTAAATTCATAATTCACCTTTTGGATCTTTTCAGTTATAGTGTTTTAGAGAATAATTCCATAACTTTTACATTACATCTCAAAAATTACAATTTTGAAACTTCTACTCAGTTTACATTTTTTTCATAAAATAAAAACTCTTGAAAAATACTACCCTGTCATGTTCCATGTTTTATACAGCATGAACTTTACTTGATCCCAACCTTGACCATATTATTCTCTAAGTCCTTTGAAAAACATTTTAAAACATGGAATGAGCTTAAAAAGCTCAGTAATGATTATAAAACAAGGAAATGAAACATTGGTTCATCAATACATGAAAAACATAATCTCTTTAACACACCTCATGAAATCATATGATTTATGAATAACACATAGTAACTAAAAATCATAAAGGTAACTTGTGGAATAAATAACATACTTTTATTTTAGCTTTCACAACCACGTAGGGAGTTACATTGGGAATACCCATCAAAGTATATTCCCTAAATCTCTTAGGAGAAACATTCACGTTTTCCTTTTTCATGTTACCCAATGCATTAGAGATCTATCTCAGGCCCACCCAACCTAAGTATATCACAGAACCACCCATATATGAAGAAATTCCTAAGAACCATAACATATTCATAACACATAAAACAATCATAAAGAAAAGATAACATTTACATATTTAAATCACAAAATATCATTTTAAGATTATGACATAATCAATGCTTTATCAAACTATTTCCAATACCATTTAAAACATTTAATAATGTGATTTTTGAATCAATGGGTCCCATTCCACATTGAAACTTTTAAAGTTATTAAAATTTAAAAACATTAATGTCCATTTAAATAAATCATTAAAACCATTTTTAGTACATGTACATTAATGGGAATGATTTAGAAGAATAAATCTTTAAAAATTTTAAAATGATATTTTTGTTAAATAGTTCCTAACCAAATGAGAGATGCTTGGATACACATATTTTAATAATAACATTAATAAAATATTATGATCTCATGAGAATATGAACATTCATGATATAATATGTCAAGAGATAGTATATACACCATATTAAAGTTAATTAGTGTATAACAACAAATAAGTCTCAATGGAATGTAAATATATATAGAGTCCCTTGAAAGGATCATATCCTTATATTAATGAAAAATCAAAGAAATAATTGCATGTGAAAAATAATAATACACCCAATATAATAATAAATTATGAGAAAAACAATCTGAGGTCATTTACACATATTCATAGGACGACATAATCTAGAAGTATATGTTTAACCCAAAAAATAGAAATTGGGTGAAGAAGTTCCCTTACAGTAATTCGACAGCCTAACGGCTTCACTTTGAAATTAAAAAAATGAGTTGATAAGAGAGAAAATTCTATCTAATCAGATGGAAATTAAATTTAAATCAATAAGTTTATATATAAACATATCCCAACAAGTGAAGACGTAAAGAAGAGGGTGAAAGGTTCTTTTACCGGTTAGGTAACTTACGAAACATACACTGTATGAAAGAAGGGTCTTACAATGAAGATGAAAATATACATAAATTGAATTATAGTATACAAATAATACAATCCTGGACAGTACATACACCACAAAAAAGGAAATATTATAAAATATAGCATAAATCTCAGGAGAATAAAAAGTGAGATGAAAACCCCATACCACATTGTAATCAATCGAATCATAAGTCCAAAAGTTAATAACCACCAAATAAATAATAGAATAACATGAATATAAATATAATCATGATAGTATATATCCAATGTCAGTTCACAATACAACACATGTAATAAATAAGTGGCTAACAGTGGAAATCTCATAGAATTAAATGTTAGATAAGAAACCCCTTACCTCATGTCTGACTTGTCTTGTATATTACTTTTTATTCTTGAATAATGAAGGTAAGTTAATTTAAAATTTCTTAAGAAAATTTTTCATGTTTATTATTCCTTTTATATCACTTATTACCTTGTTATAACAATTAGTTAATTATTTATTTTCATATCGAACATTTTGTCGATGTTCTGAACATTAGTCCAAAATGAACTTCGTATAATTAAATGTTGTCTTCGGGGTCCAAATTAAATTATCCATAAAATGATATTCATGATTTATATATCATATATATCCAGTGTATATATATTTATAATAGTACAAAACAAATGGAGATAATAAATGAAATGCATTATTCGTGGAGACGGTAAGTCGTACGTACATATGATCACTACATTAATTTCTATTTCGTAATTTAATGGAATAAAAACATAATAATAGATATGAATATTATAATTACAGTAAAATATCACATATAATTTCATTAACACTAATCTTTATGCATTCCATGTATGGCATGAACGAGTCATATCACTTTGAGTGGGTGGGAGTTCGCACATCCTCAAATGAAATTATTGTATTTAACCATTATGGTAACTTTAATGGTATGATATAAATGAAAAATACATAAGTAATGTGAAAAAATTAATATAGTATATATAAAATATAAATATAGTTCCATAATAATATCCACCATGAGATTTAGCTGGATATAATTGAATAATCATCGTTTCATGAGGCAGTAGTTCGCCGTCCACAGAAACAGTATATTCTTTAACCATTAGACGGAGGTGGGTGTTAGTGTAGTTAGAATCCTTATCATAAAAAAACCTAGTATATTGAGGATAATTATGTGTTTATAAAATAAAGTAAAAAAAATAGTTTTGGGGGTTGGATAAGTAATATAAAAGAAAATAACTTAATAGAAGACGTTACCCATAAATTGGGTATCTCCCTTTGGATTGAGCGAAAAGGTTAACTTGAATTGAATTATTCTTAGGGAAAGTATTCTAAAAAATAATATAAGGATGTAGGGAGATTATCTTTTTAGAGGTTTGTTGAGCCAAGGGGCTTGAGATGTGTGTGTAATGGTTTATAGGTGATGGTTTTTTATAAGGGGGAGGGTTGTCTCTTTAGGAATGTTTGAAAATATTTTTTTTATTATATGATGATTTTTTGTTTCTAATGGTCCGAAACTTATTAAAGTGGATGATATAACGACTATTATTATAAATAGAGTCATCCAATAATAATTGCAAAGGTTTGGTATTTTTTTTAATTTTATATAATCTTATTTACTTAAATCATTCATTAATGATTTAAAAACTACATCATTATTGTGCCATTAAAAATGTTATTTATTTGATATCTTAAAATTATAAAATAATACCATGATGTAGGAAATAATTTTATATTTAAAATTAATATTTATAGTAAAAATGAAAACTTATATAACCCTATGTAAAATGTTATTTAATAAAATATATATGTTTAAGTCATTTTTTTCTTTATATTATGTTAATTCAAATAATGTGTCATTATCACTCTCCTGTTGCATTACGTGATTCCAAAAATGACCCAAAGATACCCATGGTCAGAAATTTTTCAACCAATAGGATTAGGACACGTATTATGGTAATTTAATATTATTATATTATTAATTTTTACCCTTATTTAACAGATTTACCTTTTAATCATGGTAAATAAAATATTTACTGACGTCAATATTCATAATGTATAAAAATAAAAGTTACCTATTTACACGATTTTGACCTAATAATTCCAAATATGGAATCCATATTTCATAATTCAAAACACAGAAGTGGCATAAAATAATTTGAAATTATTTTCTACTGTCAATACAAGAAGCGTGTTATTACGAAATAATAACTATCAAAAGAATGACCCTTGTTTATGTCCAATTTCAAAGTAAAATTACTTCCAATGACCAGTATTGGATTAAATTGTACAAATAAAATATAATTAATCTTTAGAAGAAATTAAAAAAATAATCTATCCTTATATATAAATTATATTCAAAGGCATCATTGAATTAAATTACAGTATTTTTCACTATTCATTGAAAAATGAAATTTATCAAAAAATACCAAAAATTTACCCAAAGATAATTTTGATTTTATAATTCTAAATAAGAATTTTATTTTGTAAAATATAACATATAAAAGAGAAAAAAATAGATTTAAAAAGGGTTCACCATTAAAAGGTGGCAAATCTATATTTTAAATTATATTAGAGTATTTATAATTAAAATAGGATTCATTCACATTTTATTCCTTCAAAATTTATTGGATAAATGTTAAAACATTCAACAAAAATAAATAATCATTTTTTAGTTAGTTCTATTTATTCTCACCAATACATTGGACATTCCTTAATCACAATTTAAATTTATTTTTTTTATTTTTCGATATAAATCAATATTTTGTCCAACGTAAGTTTTCAAAGAAACCCATTGTTTCGTATGAGGAATGCCATTGAACATAGAATCCCCATTAATGTATAATTAATATTTAACGCAAAAATATTAATAAATGTGAAGATTTTATATTCTTTATTTATCTGGGATGTTACATCCTTCCCCCTTTTGAAAATTGTGTTCATGAAATTTTGAAATTGGGCATGGAAACTTCATTAAAAGTACCACATCGAAAAACTGCCAATAAAACTATAAATTTCAAATAAATAATGAGAAGTACATAGGTTACCAGAGATAACCCATACTAGGATTCCATGAAAACATGTATATGGAGGAGAAAAAACCATCATGTTCTGATGGAGAGTGACAGAAAACATGATTAGAAGAATGTTAACAAACAGAAAATCTCAATCTTGTGATGGGTTAAAAGGTCTCTGATTCCCCACTAGGAAAAGATAACAGAAAACGTTTTTCATGTTACTTTTCATAAAGCAGAGCAATTTATTTATGAGCTTAACAAAAAACATAAGGAAACATACTTACTTATCATATAGACTTTCATCCTTTACTTAATTCATACCACATGCTCATTTTTTCTCCAACTATGAGTATTCATGATGACATGGTCACACCTAAATCACTTGAATAAACCCTTAGATAATCACATAATCCACAAAATGAGAACTATATATTTTCCCTATCTTTTGAAATTTACCAAATCTAAAACAGTTCTAACAAGATCAGATAATCCCCAAAAAAGGATAAACCTTTATAAAAATAAATACTACTCTTAATCCCTGAAATTTGACCAACAATACACAAAAATCAACAAAGACCATTCAATAAACAATTGTCCTTATAATTATTTAAACTAAACAAATATATGTTTGAAACCAAAAAAATCGGAAGGATTTGATCACATAGTCCTGCACAAATAAATTAGCATTTATCTCTAAATAACATCGACTGCTCATAAATTGTCATACTAAAAGGTAATTAACCTAACCACATATTCTCTAGGAAAGGTTATTCATTTCCATAAATAACCCAAATTTCTATATGTCTCAATAAAAACATAGATCCTTCCAAAATAAAATATCATCCTTTACTCCACAAATGAGATCACATAGTATTATATTTTCCTTAGGTATATATTATTTCCCGAGAAGAGTGAACATCTTCAAAAAAAACCTTTATAACATAATCACCAAATCCTTTTCCAATAAAAAGGATATCCATCGGATAAAACATATGTTCCCAAAATCAACTTATTCAAGATCCATAAAATTATTTATTGTAAAGACCCGTAAATTTCAAGTAAATTTTTTTCTTAATTTTATTTGGAATTTTACAAGAGCGCAGTTTCTGACGGCACCTGATTCCGAGGCCCGGTGTGCCCGGAATCATTTTCCGAAGTTTGGCTCGGGTACGTTCAGTGAACGGATGAGCGGGTTTTTCTAACTTTTGAACTGGTGCCTGGAATCTAATTCTAAGGGCACTGATGAAATCGCAGCGCCCGTATTCGCTTAGAAACGCCTCTTCCGGAGTTGCGTTTTCTCAGGTGTGGTTTTTAAATTTCGGGCTTAAAGTTAAGAAATAAAATAATTTTACTACAACTTTATTTTATTTCACTTAAACCACTTGGAAGAAACTTGAAGCCACTTAAAAGCAGTTTAAACTGAGTTGAACCAGATAGGATACTATCCATAAATATCCTACCCTCTTGGTAGGATATTTGTGAGGTGGGGCCCGCACGATCCCCGCCGTTTCTTTCCACTAAGTAACGCACCCGCGAAAACCCGTCATTATGAAAGTCAACTGACGCATTTTCTTAAATTCTTAACAGACTATTTAATTGGGCGGTTTATTTCGTAAATTAAATGAGATGTTTCCTTCGTTGAATTAATTCAACGAATTGACGGGTCGTTAATTACCCGTTTTCGTTTGTTTCCATAATAATAAAATAAGACCAACCTATCTTTTTGTAGGATTACTCGTTGAGAGGGGATCCTTGAACCTTCATCCCCCTTCGTGAAGAACGCGAAGAACGCCGAACCTGGAAATCGACTACGTGACGTCGTGATCCGTGACGCCGACGTTCCCTTCCTGCAACATTCTTCTGTGATATCTCTTCCTCCATGACGGATCTTCGATCGGCTGCTTGAGGTAAGAGTCTCGGATTTTCTTTTTTTATCTCCTTTGTAGTTTTTACCAAAACACGGATTTAATTAATTAAATTAAATCTGTTGTTTCATGGTCCGTTGAGTTCGCCGACTCAACACCGTGTTCTGCGACGACGCGACGCCGTGTTCCGCAATGACGCGACGATCTCCACCTTCCGCGACGAGCAATTCCGTAAAGAACGCTCACGCGCGACGACTTCGAGGTAGGGATTTTATTTTTGGAAATGCCTCTTTTTTCCATGTTGTTTCCGTTCAAATGAGGAACCCGATTTATGAAACAATTTTATTTCATTAAAAATTGTTTCGGATATGCGTTCATGTGTTGAACTTTATTCCTCCCGTTGTTTATCTCTAACGCAGAGGGTGCGGGCCAAACGAACACGGCCCGACGACCCTCTGTCGTTCTTCGTTTTTGTGCGGATTTGACGGGCGACGACGGAACGTGCCGCAACGGAAGTTTGACGATCCTGCAGTGAAGAACGGAACTCGGGAGGAGCAACGGCGCAGACGAGAAGAAAATCGGTCCACCGGAGCGACTCTGGCGGCCCGCGGAAGCCGACGGCGGCGCGGGTCGCCGGCACGGCGGCGCCGGCACCCGGAGGCGGAGGCGCCCGGCGCACCGCCGGACAAGACCGCCGCGGCACCGGCCGCGGCGGTGGCGCTCACGGACCCGCAGTCGCGCGGGTCCGGTCGCCAGGGAGACACCCCGCGTGTGTCACGGGGGTGTCACGCGGGGGGCGGCGGCTCCCCCCGCGTCACTCGGGACGCGGCTTCAGCTGCGTCCGGCTGTATGGCCGACACCCCGCGGGTGCCGCGGGGGTGTCACGTGGGGCGGCGGCTCCCCCCGCGTCGGCCACTCGGCCGAGCTGGGCCGGGCTGGCCGAGCCAGACCGGTCCGACCGGGTCGGACCGGGTTCGGCCGACCCAGGGGGGGTCGGGCCGGGTCGGCCCGGACCCGGACCCCCGTCTTCGGACGGTTTTCGTTCAAATGCCCGTAACTTGAGCTACGGGCCTCCGAACGATGCGCCTTCAGCGGCAACACGATCCTTGGATCGAGATGGTCGTTTCGGTATATCGCACTCAAGGTTTTGGAATACTTTGAGTTCGGCCGGGTTGGTTCGTACATGAAACCAACCGGGCCTTCGGAGCGGAAACGCTCATATCTTGAGCCACGGACGTCCGATTGACGTGCCGTTAGCTTTGTTGTTTTCCTCTATTTGAGATGGATCTTTTGGCATACTCCGCTCAAGGTTTGGACGCAGGTGGAGTACGGTCGGGTTGGTTTTGCCTTAAAAACCAACCGGCCCCCTGGGACGAAAAAGCCAATAACTCTCAGACCGGGCGTCCGATTCACGTGTCGTCTGTGACGTTGAGTTACTGTTGATGATACAGAACATTTGGATACATCAACTTTGGAATTTGTGACAGTTGATGTATCAGCCTCTTGGCTCGTGGAGCGGACCCTCCCGAACGACCTTGTTGTATGCGGGAACCCTAGTGTTGGCTACAACGGCTACTTCGACCGTGCAGAGATCCTTAGTGGACTGCGGCGACGACCGTGCAAAGATCCTCAGTGGAATACGACGACGACTGTACAGAGATCCTCAGTGGACTGCGACGACTGCTGCACTCAGCGATCCTGCGTGGATCAGTGCTACAGGTCCTGTGTGTGCCCGGTCCTGTGTGGGCCTGATCCTGTGTGGGTCCGATCCTGTGTGGGTCAGCGCTCAGCGGTTCTATGTGAGCCAGCGCCTACAGGTCCTGTGTGGGCCCGATCCTGTGTGGGTCATTGCGGGGGTTAGTTACCTATCGATCCTTCGTGGGTCCGACGACTTAGATGGATCAGTGATCATCTTTATCATCATCCGAAGAAGTATACCTGTATGAGCTGAATCTTCTGCTATTCTCCTTTGTGGATTGTGTTGAGCCATCCTGTGTGGATTTACTGTTTACTCTCCTTTGTGGATTGTGTTGAGCTATCCTGTGTGGATTTACTATTTACTCTCCTTTGTGGATTGTGTTGAGCCATCCTATGTGGATTTACTATTTACTCTCCTTTGTGGATTGTGTTGAGCTATCCTGTGTGGATTTACTATTTACTCTCCTTTGTGGATTGTGTTGTGCTATCATGTGTGGGTATACGTTTGTTTTCCTGTGTGGACTCGGTTGTGCTTGGGCTCGGACGTTAGAGCCAAACGGGAATTGATGACATAGGTATATGTATGGGCATATACCTAAGCCGTGTCATATGTTACTTCGTGATTGTATTTTTCCTTTTTGGATTATACTTTGTGGATTTCGGGAGACCTTTGGGGGTCCCGGGGTCCCTACTGAGTAGCTTATACTCATCCCTGCACGGGCTTTGCCCGCACTACGTTGTGTTGGTTGCAAACGACGGACAGCGCTGATCGTGGTGGAGGCGTGCGGAGCAGGACGGTACCAGGAGGTGGACCACTGGGCGGGACGTACTCGGAGCGGTCAGGTGGACCCGAGGAGAAGTGGAGGCTATATGTACCCACCCTTCAGGTGGAACTTCCAGAGGACGGCTCGACGCTACGACTTTTCCTTTCAGTTGTTGTTTTTCCTTTCAATTGTACTTTACAGTTGGGCTTTTATTTCCGGCCCCTTTTTCTTTCATCACAGCTTGTACAGTTTTTACTTAGTGTTTACATTTCCGCTTGATTACTCTATGGTGCTTGTTTACTTATCAAAGTAAATTCCTTCCCTTTTTCCAGGATTTTACGCCTTGGTGCTAGTCGCCATCCCCTGGCCTATGGAAGGCGGGCATGGGGTGGTCACGACATGGGCTCCGAGGACGGGTCATGACAAATTGGTATCAAAGGTGGTCGGTTCTACCGCAGACTCTAATCTTTCTTCTATGTGAAGCAATAGTGTTTAGCGTATTGAGTGTGGTTATCAGTCCAGGGAGTCCAGTGTTGGTGCGGCGGCCGACGTATCCGTACACCAGGACCCTGACTTCTGATTTCCGACTTAATGCACGAAAACATTGATTGCATGTGTGTTTCAAGTTTTCTTTATGATTACTTGCGTCAGCTCACCAGTTATACTGTTCTGACCGTGGCGCACTTGTTTCCTTTTCAAGATGGCCCCACGATGGCAGCCAACTAGGTTTTCGAGCGTAGAGCGCGATGACAGCCCACCGAGCGACGAGGCCTCGGTATAGGGCCCATTGAAAGCAGAGGCACCGGTGGTACCTTTACCCGCCGATCCCCCGATGCTTCCAGCGCCGATCGCTGACGATGCACGACACCTCGGAGCTCTGCACGAGTTCCAGTGCCAGCGACCACCCAGGTTTCGTGGGGAGACGGACCCCCAGGCGGCCGAGGACTAGCTGGAGGCAGTCTTCCGAGTTTTCAGGCTTGTGAGGACACCAGCAGACCTCATGGTGATCCTCGCGGCGAGCCTTCTGCACGCAGCAGCAGGTCGATGGTGGATCTTGATGCTCCAGGTACACGATGAGGCCTCCCTCGTCTGGAAGGACTTCGAGAGACTCTTCTGATCAGAGTTCGTCCCGGCCACCCTCCGTGAGGTGTGCATTCAGGAGCTTCTTCAGTTGCGGCATGGCAGCTTGATGGTCGCCCAGTACGCGGCGAGGTTCACCGATCTTTCTCGCTACTTGACAGACATGGTACAGGACCCCTTCTTCTGGGCCCAGACCTTCGAGCAGGGATTGAGACACGAGATCAGGGCATCGCTGATCTCCCTCAGCATCCCGACCCAGGCAGGAGTGCTGGAGAGAGCCCTTCTGATCTAGAGCTTTCTGGCTGAGTCTACAGCGAGACCTACCGCAGGGCGGCATGTGGCGGACTCTTCGGCAGCGGGTAGCCGACAGATGACTCAGGGTTGCAGGCAGACCAGACCTTCCGGCAGATGACCTCGGGACACTGGCTCAGCAGTGCGGGGCACACAGTGCGGAGCCAGTCTTCCGAGAGGCAGGCAGTGCTACGAGTCGGGCGGGCAGGGCCACATGGCTCGTGACTGCCCGACCCGTCGTACCGAGGGGCAATAGACGGTGGAGGTACCACCCAGGCAGAGGCAGAGGGTCGACCGTGGTGGTCCGCAGGGAGGAGGCGGACGAGGCAGAGGATCTGGCCGAGCAGAAGGTGGTGGGCGACGCTTTGAGGCTCTGCCACCACCACCACCAGGGGGCCCGCCCCGACCACAGGGAGCTGGCAGGCAGAGACAGGCACAGCTTCAGGCAGCGGAGGCCTACGACCACGGTGCACCAGAGATGATTCGAGGTACGATCTGTGTCTATTCCACCCTTGCTGCACTTCTTATAGACACAGGAGCGAGTAACTCTTTCATAGCCACTGCCCTTGTTCGGAGCTCAGAGATTCTGACAGAGCCGTTGGCTCGATCCTTAAGGCTAGAGACTCCTACGGGAGCAGACTCGACGATTACGCACTGGTTCCGGCAGTGTGAGCTTACTCTAGGAGGCGGGAGCTTCGGTTGGGATCTTCTTGTAGCGGCGTCGAGGCCTTACGACGTCATCTTGGGCATGGATTGGTTATCTACGGTGCATGCACAGATTGACTGCATTAGGCGCAAGGTGCGATGTGTGCGCACCGATGGGAGCAGGTTCACCTTCACCCGTGAGAAGGGATCCTTCGCAGCATAGGAGGGACTCTCGCAGAGGAGAGGGCAGCCCATCACTCATCAGTTGGCTAGCCTCATACTTGGAGCATTTGACGTGCGGAGTCCCGGTTTTCCTGTAGTGGTGGATCAGTATGCGGACGTCTTCCCCGACGACGTTCCAGGGCTACCTCTTCGTAGAGAGGTAGACTTTTATATTGATCTGTACCCCGGGACAGCCCCGATATACACTCCATCATATCGGATGGCCCCCGCTGAGCTTCGAGAGCTACGGGTACAGTTGGAGGACTTGTAGGGCAAGGGGTTCATCTGACCCAGTGTTTCACCCTGGGCTTCCCCGATTTTGTTCGCCAAGAAGGCGGACGGGAGCTTGCGACTGTGTGTCGATTATCGTCGCCTGAACCAGGTGACAGTGAGGAACAAGTATCATCTACCAAGGATTGATGACCTCTTCGATCAGCTCAAGGGAGCACGGTGGTTCTCGAAGATAGACCTCAGATCAGGCTATCATCAGCTCAGAGTTCGAGATGAGGATGTGCAGAAGACGGCCTTCAGGTGTCGGTATGGCCACTATGAGTTCTTGGTTATGCCTTTTGGCATAACCAATTATCCAGCAGTGTTCATGAGCCTCATGAACAGGATCTTCCAGCCATACCTCGATCTATTTGTCGTGTTCTTCATCGACGACATTTTGGTGTACTCGACGACGGAGGAGGAGCACGCCTACCACCTGCGGGTTGTACTAGACACACTCTGAGAGCACTAGCTTTATGGAAAGCTCTCTAAGATCCAGTTCTTGTTACGTGAGGCCCACTTCTTGGGGCACGTCATTTCTGAGGCGGGAGTTGCAGTGGATCCCGCGAAGATCGAGGCAGTGCTAGCTTGGGAGCCACCCAAGAGTGTGACGGAGGTGCGGAGTTTCTTGGGTCTAGCCGGATACTATCGGAGATTTGTGTCAGACTTCTCCAGAGTTGTGGCACCACTCTCAGCGTTGATGAAGAAGCGGAAACCCTTCATGTGGTCAGATAGATGTCAGGAGAGCTTCCAGGAGCTGAGGCAGAGATTGACCAGCGCACCTATCTTGAGGTTGCCTGAGGAGGGAGATGGATACGTAGTCTACTGCGATGCATCAGGGACCGGACTCGGGTGTGTCCTGATGCAGGAGTGGTCCGTGATTGCCTACGGATCACATTAGTTGAGGCCGCATGAGCAGAACTATGCTACCCATGACATGGAGTTGGCAGCCGTGGTGTTCGCTCTGAAGACATGGCGGCACTATCTGATGGGCGAGCGCTTTACAGTCTTTTTCGACCACCAGAGTCTCAGGTAAATATTCTCTCAGAAAGACCTGAACCTGAGACAGTGGCGATGGCTCGAGTTCCTCCAGGACTATGACTTTGAGATAGTCTATACTCCTGGGAAGGGGAACGTGGTAGCCGATACCCTCAGCAGGAGGACGGGCATCCAGCTACTTGAGGAGGCGACAGAGCAGCTAGCCACTTTGCAGATATCCTTTGTGGATAGAGATGGAGCAGCCTTCCTTCAGTCTCTCACAGTCTCTCCTCCACTTCTACAGTGGGTCAGAGAGGCTTAGCGTGGGGACGCTGATTGTGAGACGCGGTGTGCACAGATATCCTTGGGACAGGCACCTAATGGTTTCTCCCTTGGAGAAGATCATGACGTCCTTTTCAGAGGACATACCCTCATACCATTTGCTTTACGAGAGGAGGTGCTGAGAGAGTTTCACACTTCTCCTTTGGCGGTACATCCTGGAGTGGCGAAGATGTATCAGGATCTCAGACGACAGCACTGGTGGCCGGGCAAAAAGAAGGTTGTGGCAGAGTTCGTATCATGGTGCCTCACCTGCCAGCAGATGAAGGCAGACCATCAAGTACCAGCAGGCTTGGTACAGCCCTTGGAGGTCCCGGAGTGGAAGTGGGACGGGATATCTATGGACTTCGTGACAAGACTTCCACGCACTTCCAGAGGTCACGACTCCATTTGGGTGATTGTTGACCGACTCACCAAGTCGGCACACTTCTTGCCCATTAGAGAGCAGGGCTCAGTGGAGAGCTTGGGGAGTCTCTACGTTCCAGAGATTGTATGGCTTCACGGTGTGCCATCGACTATTGTCTCCGATCGGGATGCTCGTTTTACATCCCGGCTTTGGAAGGGGTTGCAGGAGGCATTCGAGACGCGGCTACGTCTGAGCACCGCCTTTCACCCTCAGACGGATGGTCAGACGGAGAGAACCATTCAGACTCTCGAGGACATGCTCCGCGCATGTGTCCTCGACTTTGGTCGCAGTTGGTAGGACCACCTACCCTTGGTGGAGTTCACATACAACAACAGCTACCACTACACCATCGGGATGGCACCCTACGAGGCGTTGTACGGCAGGCCTTGCAGATCTCCTTTGTGCTGGACAGACCCTGGGGAGTCAGCACTTGTGGGACCAGAGATGGTCTGGGCCATGACAGAGAAGGTCCAGGTCATCCAGGAGCAGATGAGGACAGCTCAGAGCCGGCATAAGTCATATGTTGACTGGAGGCGGAGGCCACTAGTGTTCGAGGATGGCGACCATGTCTTCTTGCGTGTCTCACCTCGACGTGGTTTTCAGAGATTTGGCCAAGGCGGAAAGTTGTCTCCACGCTTCATTGGACCATTCCAGGTCCTCAGCAGGTTTGGCGAGGTGGCTTATCGCCTGGCTCTACCACCTCAGTTGCACCGGGTGCACGACGTCTTCCACGTATCTCAGCTGAGGAGATACGTGCACGACCCGACGCACATCATTGACTATGGGGAGCTAGACGTGGATGATGGGGCGACTTTTGCGGAGGTCCCAGTGGAGATAGAGGATCGACTGGAGCGGGTCCTACGTGGGCGATCTATTCCTCTTGTGCGCATCATATGGTATCACGGGAACCTCCAGGAGAGCACATGGTAGCGGGAGGCTCAGATGCGTGCTCAGTACCCACATTTGTTTCCCTAGTTTATGATGTATCTTTACGGGGACGTAAAGTCCTGAGGTGGGAGTAATGTAAAGACCCGTAAATTTCAATGAAATTTTTTTCTTAATTTTCTTTGGAATTTTACAAGAGTGCAGTTTCTGACGGCACCTGATTCCGAGGCCCGGTGTGCTCGGAATCATTTTCCGAAGTTTGGCTCGGGTACGTTCAGTGAACGGACGAGCGGGTTTTTCTAACTTTTGAACCGGTGCCCGAAATCGAATTCTGAGGGCACCGATGAAATCGTAGCACTAGTATTCACTTAGAAACGCCTCTTCTGAAGTTGCGTTTTCTCGGGTGTGGTTTTTAATTTTCGGGCTTAAAGTTAAGAAATAAAATAATTTTACGACAACTTTATTTTATTTCACTTAAGTCACTTGGAAGCCACTTGAAGCCACTTAAAAGCGGCTTAAACTGAGTTGAACCGGATAGGATACTATCTAGAAATATCCTACCCTCTTGGTAGGATATTTGTGAGGTGGGGCTCGGACGAGCCCCGCCGTTTCTTTGCGCTAAGTAACGTACCTGCGAAAACCCGTCATTATGAAAGTCAACTGACGCGTTTTCTTAAATTCTTAACAGACCATTTAATTGGGCGGTTTATTTCATAAATTAAATGAGTTGTTTCCTTCGTTGAATTAATTCAACGAATTGATGGGTCGTTACTTACCTGTTTTTGTTTGTTGGCATAATAATAAAATAAAACCAACCTATCTTTTTGTAGGATTACTCATTTAGAGAGGATCCTTGAACCTTCATCCTCCTTCACGAAGAACGCGAAGAACGCGAAGAACGCCGAACCCGGAAATCGACGACGCGACGCCGTGATCTGTGACGCCGACGTTCCCTTCCTGCAACGTTCTTCTGCGACGTCTCTTCCTCCGCGACGGATCTTCGATCGGCTGCTTGAGGTAAGAGTCTCGAATTTTCTTTTTTTATCTCCTTTGTGGTTTTTAACAAAACACGGATTTAATTAATTAAATTAAATCTTCTGTTTCATGGTCCGTTGAGTTCGCCAACTCAATGCCGTGTTCCGCGACGACGCGACGCCGTGTTCCACGATGACGCGACGATCTACACCTTCCGCGACGAGCAATTCCGCGAAGAACGTTCACGCACAACGACGTCGAGGTAGGGATTTTATTTTTGGAAATGCCTCTTTTTCCCATGTTGTTTCCGTTCAAATGAGGAACCCGATTTATGAAACAATTTTATTTCATTAAAAATTGTTTCGGATATGCGTTCATGTGTTGAACTTTATTCCTCCCGTTGTTTATCTCTAACGCGGAGGGTGCGGGACAAACGAACACGGCCCGACGACCCTCCGTCGTTCTTTGTTTTTGTGCAGATTTGACGGGCGATGAAGGAACGTGCCGCAACGGAAGTTTGACGATCCCGCAGTGAAGAACGGAACTCGGGAGGAACAACGGCGCAGATGGGAAGAAAATCGGGCCACCAGAGCGACTCTGGCGGCCCGCGGAAGCCGGCGGCGGCGCGGGTCGCCGGCACGGTGGCGCCGGCACCCGGAGGCGGCGGCGCCCGGCGCGCCGCCAGACGAGACCGCCACGGCACCGGCCGCGGCGGCGGCGCTCGCGGACCCGCGGCCGCGCGGGTCCAGTCGCCAGGGAGACACCCTGCGTGTGTCGTGGGGGTGTCACGCGGGGGGCGGCGACTCCCCCCCCCCCCCCCCCCGCGTCACTCGGGACGCGGCTTCAGCCGCGTCCGACTGTCTGGCCGACACCCCGCGGGTGCCGCGGCGGCTCCCCCCGCGTCGGCCGCTCGGCCGCTCGGCCGAGCCGGGCCAGTCGGCCCGGACCCGGACCCCCCGTCTTCGGACAGTTTTCGTTCAAATGCCTGTAACTTGAGCTACAGGCCTCCGAACGACGCGTCTTCAGCGGCAACGCGATCCTTGGATCGCGACGGTCGTTTCGGTATATTGCACTCAAGGTTTAGGAATACTTTGAGTTCGGCCGGGTTGGTTCGTACATGAAACCAACCGGGCCTTCGGAGCGGAAACGCTCATATCTTGAGCCACGGACGTCCGATTGACGTGCCGTCAGCTTTGCTGTTTTCCTCTATGTGAGAAGGATCTTTTGGCATACTCTGCCCGAGGTTTGGACGCAGGTAGAGTACGGTCGGGTAGGTTTTTCTTTAAAAACTAAGCGGCCCCCTGGGACGAAAAAGCCAATAACTCTCAGACCGGGCATCCGATTGGCGCGCCGTCTGCGACGTTGAGTTCCTGTTGATGATACGGAACTTTTGGATACATCAACTACGGACTTTGTGACAGTTGAGGTATTAGCCTCTCGGCTCGTGGAGCGGACCCTCCCGAACGAGTTTGTTGTATGCGGGAACCCTAGTGCTGGCTGCGACTGCTACTTCGATAGTGCAGAGATCCTCAGTGGACTGCGGCGACGACCGTGCATAGATCCTCAGTGGACTGCGACGACGACTGTGCAGAGATCCTCAGTGGACTGCGACGACTACTGCACTCAGTGATCCTGCGTGGATCAGTGCTACAGGTCCTGTGTGGGCCCGGTCCTGTGTGGGCCCGATCCTGTGTGGGTCCGATGCTGTGTGGGTCAGCGCTCAGCGGTTCTGTGTGAGCCAGCGCCTACAGGTCCTGTGTGGGTCATTGAGGGGTTTAGTTACATATCGATCCTTCATGGGTCCGATGACTTAGATGGATCATTGATCATCTTTATCGTCATCCGAAGAAGTATACCTGTGTGAGCTGAATCTTCTGTTACTCTCCTTTGTGGATTGTGTTGAGCCATCCTGTGTGGATTTACTGTTTACTCTCCTTTGTAGATTGTGTTGAGCTATCCTGTGTGGATTTACTATTTACTCTCCTTTGTGGATTGTGTTGAGCCATCCGGTGTGGATTTACTGTTTACTCTCCTTTGTGGATTGTGTTGTGCTATCCTGGGTGGATTTACTATTTACTCTCCTTTGTGGATTGTGTTGTGCTATCCTGTGTGGGTATACGTTTGTTTTCCTGTGTGGACTGGGTTGTGCTTGGGCTCCGACGTTGGAGCCGAACGGGAATTGATGACTTAGGTCTATGTATGGGCATATACCTAAGCCGTGTCAGACGTTACTTCGTGATTGTATTTTTCCTTTATGGATTATCCTTTGTGGATTTCATGAGTCCTTCGGGGGTCTCGGGGTCCCTACTGAGTAGCTTATACTCACCCCTGCATGGGCTCCGCCCGCACTACGTTGTGTTGGTTGCAGACGATGGACAGCGCTGATCGTGGTGGAGGCGTGCGGAGCAGGACGGTACGTGGAGGTGGACCACTGGGCAGGACGTACTCGGAGCGGTCAGGTGGACTCGAGGAGCAGTGGAGGCTATCTGTACCCACCCTTAAGGTGGAACTTCCAGAGGATGGCTCGACGCTGCGGCTTTTCCTTTCAGTTGTTGTTTTTCCTTTCAGTTGTACTTTACAGTTAGGCTTGTATTTCCGGTCCCTTTTTCTTTCAGCACAGCTTGTACAGTTTTTACTTAGTTTTTACTTTTCCTCTTGCTTAATCTGTGGTCCTTGTTTACTTTTCAAAGGCAATTCCTTCCCTTTTTCCGGGATTTTACGCCTTGGTGCTAGTCACCAGCCCCTGGCCTATGGAAGGTGGGCTTGGGGTGGTCACGGCACGGGCCCCGAGGACGGGTCGTGACATTTATGTAAAAAGAATAATTCATACTAACTAGGTACTCCACATAGTCCAGTGGTAGGTGATGCTCCCTTTTGGCCCTTCGATTGTGTGTTCGATTCATGTTACATTTCTGGACGCAACAGGTCATCACCCATTTTACGGGTTGTACTTTTTATAAAACTCAAAAATATCTCTAGCATGTTTTGACTTAAATGGTTTTCTTACACGATTCATTTTCATCCCAATACATTATGACTTAAAAATATTATATATTTTTTAATTTTTTTCACCTCCATGTGATAAAATAAAACTATTCCCAATAGAGAGAACATAATACCTTGATCATGGTGTCCATATGATTTCATCATCATCTTGTTCAAGTATATATAAGCTCCATGCATTGCAAAAATTATTTATATATCCTTCAAAATCATTTTCTTCCTTCATCCAAATACACCTTGTACTACTTGGGTCATATTGGTGTTCGTAGAAAAATAGTTTTAGAAAATAATTATGTATGACATATAATTTCAAAACATCTGATAAAATAAGATTTCTATAAAATAGTCAAACCGAGTTTGAGATAAAACATTCAATCAGTATTCCATTTAAAATACCATAATTATGTGTTGAGATAAAATATTTTAAAGGAAAATATAAATAGGTTGGGCAGGGGTCTCCTTCTTCATATCCTTTTTCAAAATCATAATATTCTTCAAAATCATGTGATACGGTAAATTATTTGAAAATTCCTTGATAATATTTAAATTTCTTAAAAAAATGAGAATATTTTGAAAATAGGATTTGATTAAATACAATCCATGATCAATGAGGATATAGAGGTATAGTAGATGTGTTTGATATCTCAAACAACTGCTTTCAAGTGATTTGTATCCTAGAATAAGTTTCACAATAATCTGAACATGACTTTGCAAAACAAATTCAATCATGTCATATGGAAGAGATAAAAATTTCATTTCAGATCCTCCTCCATCCATTTGTAACCGAATTTCATTGATCGAAAAAATTTATAGAACAATTATTTAATTGAAATAAAATACATATTGTCTAACCATGTGTTTAAAGAAAATACTTAATCCCTATAATTGTCTAAACTGACCTCTGATACCAACTATAATGACCTATCCTTAAAACATTACATAATCTTGAATTAAATGGATAATTCACATTGAGTATATTTTCAGGATCAGTGTTTTATAGAATTATGCCATAACTATTACATTAACTCCAAAAAATTAAAAAGTAGACACTTCTAATCAGTTTCTATTTTTTTGAAAAAATAACAACTCTTGAAAAAATGTGTCTTGTCTAATTCCATTTTTTGGATAGCATGAATTTTCCTTGATCCCATACAAGAGCCTATTAATCCTTAATTCCTATGAAAAACATTTCAAAACATGGGATGCGCATAAAAATCAACGTACGGGTTATAAACCAATGAAATAAAATAGTTGTTTATCAATACATTCAAAACATAAGCTCTTTAACATACCTCATGAAATTATAAGATTTATAAATAACACATACTGAACACAAATAAAAAAGGTAACATGTGAAATCCATAACATATTTACATTGTAGCTTTCATGGCCACATAGTGAGTTACATTTGGAATACCCATAACAATATATTCCCTAAATCTCTTAGGAGTAACATTCATGTTTACCTCCATAACATTACCCAATGCATTAGAGAGCTATCTTGGGCCAACCTGCCCTAGGATTATCATAGAACCACCTATATACGTAGAGGTTACCAAGAACCATAACATATTCATAACTCATAAAACAATAATAATGGAAAGATAAGATTTCCACATTACAATCACAATATATCAATTCATGATATTGAGATAATCAATTCTTTATCAAACCATTTTCAAAACTATTTAAAACATTTAATAAAGAGATTTTTTATTCAATGTATCTCATACCACTATGAAAAATTTCATGGTATTATAATTTTAAAACATAAATTTCCATATAAATAAATCCTTAAAACATTTCATAAAACCTGAACATTAATTATAATTATTTAGAAGAAAAAATATTTAAAACATGTAAAATGATATTTTAGTTAAAGAGTACTTAACCAAATGAGAGATGCTTGAATAAAAATATTTGAGTAATAAAATTAATAAATGAATATAATATCATGAAAATAAGAAGATTCATGATATAACATGTCAAAGGATAGTATATAAACCAAATAAAAGTGAATTGGTGTATAATGACAAATAAGTCTCAACGGAATGTAAATTGAGATAAAGTCCCTTACCAAGATGATATCATTAGATTAAAGACATATCAATTACATAATTATGTGTGAAAAATAAGAATACCCCCAATATAAGTTGAAATTAATTTTGAAACAATCATATTTCATTCACACATATTCATAGAGCAACATAATCATGGAGTTGAAGTTTAACCCAATGAATCGAAATTGGGTGAAGAAGATCCCTTACAAAAATTTGACAGCCTAATAGCGTCATTGTAAAGATCAGAAAACAAGTTAATGAGAGAAAAAAGGGTATCTCATCAAGTGGACATAAAATTTTCAGAAATAAGGATATGTAAGAACATATCCTAACATTAGAAGATAGAAATTAAAAAATATAACAAAAAGAAGTCTTTTAAAAAGGGGAGGGTGGAAGGTTCCCTTATTGATTTAGTAACGTATGAAACATACACCACATGAATGAAGGATCATAAAATGAAGACGTAAATAACCATAATTTAAATAATATAACACAAATAACATTTTCATGGTGAGTACACATAGTATAAAAAAGTAAATATTGGAAAATAAAGCATGAATCTCACATGCATAAAAAGTGAGATGAAAACCTCTTATCACGTTGTAATCAATCGAGTCAAAATGCCAGAACATAATAAACCAAAAATAAATCAGATAATACCATGAATATAAAAAGAATAATGATAATATATATAAAATTGAAGTACATAATACAAAACATGCAATAAATAAGGGGTGAACAATGGAAATCTCACAGAATTCAATGTGAGATAAGAAGGCACTAACCTCAAGTCTGACTTGTCATGTATATTCCATGTTATTCCTGAATAATATAAATAATTTAATTTAAAATTTAATAAGAAACGTTTCCATGTTTATTATTCCATTTATATCATTTATTACCATTCTATAACAATTAGTTAATTATTTTATTTCATATCAGACATTTTGTCGATGTTTGGAACTTGAGTCAAAAATGAACTTCTTTTAATTAAAAGTTGTCCATGTGGTCAAAATTCCATTATATCCATAATAATATTCAGGATTTAATTTTCAAATATATCATATATATATATATGTATAATATTTATTTATAACAGCACATAACACTTGGGGATAATAAATGAAATGCACCGTTCATGGAGACGGTAAGCCGTACATCCACAGGAACAATAATTTCATTTCTATTTCATATTTTAATTTAATGAAAACATAATGATATATTGTTATACTATAATTATATTATTATTTCATATATGATGTCATTAACTCCATACATTAAACATTCCATGTATGGCTTGAATGAGTCATATCACTTTGAGGGGTGGTAGTCCGCACGTCCCCAAATAAAATTATCGTATTGGCCCATTATGGAAACCATAATGTTATGAAATAAATAAAAAATATGGAAGTATAGAGTCAATATAAATATAATATATATGTCACATATAAATATAGTTCCTTCATAAAGGCCACCATGAGAGGTGGTTGGAGATATTCGAACAGTCATCATTTCGTGAGGCAGTAGTTCGTCGTCCACAGAAACAATATGTTCTTTACCAATTTGATAAAGGTGTGTGTATGTGTCGTTCCAATACTTCTCCTAAAAATAACCTAGTATATTGAGTATAATTTTGTTCTAATAAAATATAGTAATAAAAATATTTTAGGTATTAGAGATGTGAAATAAAAAAAAATAACTTCAGAGAAGATGTTACCTTTAAATTCGGTATCTCCCTTTTGTTTGAACCAAAAGGATCACATGAATTGCCTTATTCCTAGAGATATTATTCATGGAAGAATAGAGGGATGTAGGGAGATTAATTTGGAAGATGTTGGATAATCAAAGGGGCATGAGAGGTTTGTTTAATGGGTTAGAGGTTAGGACTTTTTATAAGGGGGGTCTTTTTAGGAATGTTTGAAAATATTTATTTATTATATAATTATTTTAGGTTTCCAAAGGGACAAAAATTATTAAAGTCGATGATATGATGACTATTTTTCAAAATAAAATAACCCAATAAGAATTGGATAGTTTTGGGATATTGTTTTAATTTTCTATAATCTTATTTATTTATATCATTCATTAATGTGGTTAACATGGCATCATTATAGTTTCATAAATAATTTTATTTATTTTATGACTAAAAATAATAAAAAACCATGATGTAGGAAATATGGTATCTTTGAAAGAAATATTTATAGACAAAGAGATAACTTATATAACCCCATGTAAAAATTTATTTACTCAAATATATATGTTTAAGTCATTTTTTGTCAATACTTTAAGTTATTTAAAATAAAGTGTCATTGTCACTCAAAAGTGGCTCCATGGGGTCCCAAATGGACCCAAGGATACCCATGGTCGTACAATTATCAACAAATCAGATTAGGACATGTGTTAGGGTAATTTAATATTAATATAATATTATTTTTTTACCCTTACTTAACAGATTTACCTTTTAACCATGGTAAATAAAATATTTATTGATGTAAATATTCGTAGTGTCTAAAAATAACAGTCACCTATTTACCCAAATTGGATATTATGATTCCATATATAGAATCCATTTTTCTGAATTCAAAATATATAAATGGTGGAAATTAATTTATAATCAATTCCCACTGTCAAAATAGAAATCACATTATTAAGAAATAATAAATATCAAAAGATTGACCCTTATTTGTGTCCATTTTCAAAGTGAAATTAATTTCAATGAACAAAATTGGATTAAATGGTAAAAAAATAATATAATTAAACATTAAAACCAATTAAAAATATAATATATCCAAATAAATAAATTAGATTAAAAGGCAGTTTTGAATTCAAATTCAGTATTTTTTACTATTCATTAAAAATGCTCTTTATCAGAAAAATACCAAAAATTTATGTAAAGTAAATTTTGATTATCATGATTCTAAGGAAGAATTTTATTTAGTAAAATATAACATATAAAAGTAGAAAAAAAACTATATTTAAAAAGGGTTCCCCATTAAAAGGTGGTAAATCGACCTTTTAATGAATATTAGAGTATTTATGCATAAAATTGGATTCATTCACATTTTAATCCTATAAAATTTATTTAACAAATGTAAAAACATTTAGCAGACATAAATAGTCATTTTTTAGTTAGTTTTATTAAATACCACTAATACAACGGCTATGCTTTGACTACCATTTAAATATATTATATTATTTTTCGTATAAGTCAACATTTTGTGTAGCGTATGTTTTCAAAAAACCTGTTGTTGTGTATCAGGTAAACCATCAAACATAGAATCCCCTTTAATGTAAAATTAATATTTAATTCAAAAATATTAATTAATATAAAAATTAATTATTCTTTATTTCTCTAGGATGTTACAATTAAATAACGGAGCACTAGAAAAATTAGAATGACCAGCCGAAGCATGGTTGCAGTCGAATGGCACCGGCAGCAATGCATGGCGGGACCCGGCGGTGCACAGAGCAGCCCGACAGAGCCTAAAGAGGCACGACGGTGCCCAGTTCCCATGGTTGCGCCTTGTGGGGAATGGTGGTGCCTAGTGTTGTGTAGTGGTTACCACATACGGCTACGACTGATGATTTTCATTTCCCGTGGTGGTAGCCCCAGGGTCAGGTGGTGGCGTTGGACTTCGCAGAGGATTACTAGGTTATACGGTAGGAGGCCATGGCGGTGAGCTGGGATATATCTCGATGCCATGTCAGAGGAACTCGTAGAGACAACCCATGATGCATGGGGTGGAGGTGGGCCAGCCGCATGAAACACAGTATGGTTCCTTGTTGATCCAGCGACATGGGCAGAGCCACATGCCCATGGTGGACCATATGGAACATGGGAATGGGGCCATCAATGGTTTTTTCTCTATCGAAGCTCGGTTCACCATCAATAATACATGCTCCATTGATGATCCCTAGCCCATTTGATTCTCCATATTCCATCGACACTCTCTGTGCCATTGACTCCCTTTATGCCATTTATGATCCTTAAATAATATATTCTCCATGCGCCATCGATTCTCCATCCACCATCGACGCTCCATGTTCCATTAACACTCTATTTGACACAGAAATAGTCAGATCAGTAGACTACAAATGATAATCCTTCTCATCATTATTTTAACATATACCACTGTGAGATGACAGTACTTTATGTATTTACTCCTGTTATACTTCATGTATTTTTTTAGTATACTTCATGTGATTATTTGTGGTATAAATTATTTGTTTCTTATTGGTATTCCTTATTGGTGTTGGGGTGTCCTATTGTGTGTTTTTTTACTCACCACTACACAGGAATCACTCGCACGTTTCTTTTCTTGTATAGATGATCAAGGCTTTGATAGAGATATAGGTGGACTATGACTAGGAGGTTCTTAGTGTGATTAAGAAAATTATGTGTGATTTTATGACATTAGAAACTAGTCCAACACCTACCCTTCAGGTAGGGTTTTCGGTGGATGTGTTTCTAGAACCCGTGCATTCACTTTGGTAGACTCTCCTTTGCTGGGCTGGTAATCTGGCCCAGTTTACTTTCTAGTTTTCCTATTGTCATAGTTTGTGGTTGGTATCTTAGTCTATGAATGCTTTGTATACTTATTATTTTTACAGTTCAGAATTTTGGCTCTTGAATATGTATTAATATTTAATTTTACATAAGAAAATTCTTCCCATTGGTGGGATATGGCTACTCGGGGGGCTAGCCAACTGTGCATGGCCTATTGGAGGTGGGCTTGGGGTTGTCATCGCATGAGCCCCTCTAGGATGGGTGTTGATTGTAATTGACTAGAAAATGATGAAGATGTTAAATATATTATATTCTAATAATAGAATAACATCATCTTGTGAAATTATAGTAAATGTGGAATCATTATTAATCATGGAAAAAAGTTGAGTTGGGAAACCAACTTAATCCTAATATTATTTTGACGAATATAGTCTAACTTTTAATATAACAAACACAAATAATGTAATAACCTATTAAATAAATTTATTGATGACATTAATATTTTATAAATTTATTTTATTTTTATTTATTACAAATATAGTTTTTTTATTTTTATTTTTTTTCATCATCTAATGTTATTTTTTTCTTATTTAGTACTAGATTAATATTATTATTTTTTTATTATTTTTTAAAGATTCAAATGTCATCATACACATATAATTAAAATATATATGATATTTTAAAAAATAATTTCTTATTTTCTAGTATCATTTCATATGTATTTTTTTATGATTCGTGAATAAAAAGTTGGTGAAATGATTGTTTCAAGGATATATAAAGAAAAAAAATTGTGGTATGAAATATTATGATAAATATTTAAATAACCGTTCTATAAACACAAATAAATATTTATTTTCACATAAATTTCATATAAAACTATTTGCATGTTTTCTTATTCAACCATTATATAAATTAATATCATTTTTCAAGTATGACATTAAACAATCCAAAACATGAAAAAACTATAATCTATGAGTGGGAACAGTTGAAAAAATATGTTCTATTGGAATAATATCAAAAATAAAAAAGTTTAAAGTAATTATTTAATTTTTTTGTAATAGATTCTTATTTTTTTATAATTTTTGTATATAATATAGTTCAATATGGATAATTAAATATGTTGCCTCATGGTAGTGGTGGTCAACATGCATATAATGGCGTCTTTCTAATTTTTCATAGAATGAAAATAAGTTTGAATTTATTTTAATTTTTTTGAAGATAAATAACATTTTAGATATAAAATTTATTAATTAAATAACCCTTTTTAACTAGTTGTGTGTGGTGCATACGAAAAATGTATCGTTCTTCTTTTGGAGGTGGCAGTCTCTACATAACATATGTGAGGTTTTCATTTATTGAATGGTTGGGAGGAACATAAAGAATGCATAATCTATAATAATATGATCATTTTTTATATATATGAAAAGAAATTATTTATTTTATCAGGGGAATATTATATTCTATATAGGTATAAGAATAATGGATATAAAATAATTTATAAGTAATAATAAAAAATTTACGTTACTCCTCAGAGGAGAACATTTGTAAATTAGATTAACACCTTACGATATAGTTTTATAGGAATAAAATAATATCATGGAAGTGTATATATATTTTGTGAAGTTATTTGCGAGTTTGTTTAATCAAATAGGTTTATTTTTTCAAATTATGTGCGGAATTGATATCTCCATTTATATGGCATAGGAGTGGAATTCTTTTAGGAATAGAAATAGTACATTAACTGTTGAATGGTCAAGGTGATTCAGATATGGACAAAAAATGGTGTGCATGAATTTTAAAGGATTCTAATGCCTCAAAAATACATTTTTAAAACTTTATATTTGATTATTGAAAGTAATTTATTGATATATTTTTTAATTTTACTATATTTGGTTCATAACAAGCTTACTTTTTCATACCTAAGTAGTTTAATTTTAGTTCCTAAACATAAAATGGTACCTAAGATATAATATTGACATAATGAGTCCAAATTTCAAATCAATTTTAAGAAATAAACATTTGAAGGGTCAGGAATATAGATTTCAATATTAGAACAAAAATCGCATAAATGGACCGTTGAAATTGTTTTTTATGATTTCAAATTATGATTAAGATAAAATTATTAATTTATTTAATTTCTTTGACAACAATTAGTTCTTTTTTTAAAAATAATAATTATGTACATTTAAAATTAACGTGATATCAAATTTTTCTTTACTGATTCATAGTTAGAAGAAACATAGAAGAATTGTTTTCCCTGATTCGTATGTTAATTATGTTTCTAAAATGAAAATCAGTGTTTTTATAAATTCAAAATAGTATTTTTAAATAATTTTTTTTGTTTAGGAATATAGTTTTTTATCATAATTTTGTCAAAAAATCTAATTTTATCTTTTACTATTTCTACGTCATTATATTTATAGTATATAAAAAATAATTATAATAACATTCCACATCAAAATTAAACATTTTTAGAAAAATAATAAAATTAAAATAATACAATTTGGACATTATAAATTTCAAATTAATGATACCTTTATAAATTAAAATTTATAATAATTTTTATTTTATTTTTTAAATATATATAAAAATATAATGAAAAAAATTATTGGGAAATGATATTTTAATATGTTCTTAATATTATTTTACAACAATTTATAATTAAAAATTATAAATATATTAGTTCATATATGATAGTATTTTAAAAGTGGTAAAACAATTTGAGTATAAAATATAAAATTCTTCTAAAAAATATTTGAGAAATGACAATATTTTTTACTGTTAGATCATATTAATCATTTATCCTCTTAATGTAATTAATTTTAGATTAGTAATATCTATTTATTTTATAGTGGTTTAATAAATCTCATAATCTTTATAAAAAAATTAAACAGATGTTTTTCAGCTATTTTCAGTTTAGTGTTTTGTGGGCACCAATATATGAAAAACAATACATTTATTTAAAGCAATGATATATAGTAAAATAATGGGGAATTACTTTCTAACCCATTAAAAATTTCATCATCACATTTTTTATTATTATTCACTACTAAAAATATTGATCCTTGAGAAATAAAATATATAAGATTTATTATTATAAAAACATCACTATATTAGATACTTATAAACTCTTCATTTCTTTCATAAAAGTCGTGGATTGGGATATTTCATTATCTCAATAAATTCTTAAAAATATGATTCCATATGTTATAGGAGTTTATATACCTTTCCCATGATAAATTTCATTATCTTATTTCCAAACTAATAATAAAACCAAAAAGATTATGATAATATTAGATAAAATAAGAATAGATGATCATATAAATATAAAACACAAAACCAAATATTAATTCTCCTATGACACTATCATTTCAACCTATGATATTTTTGGATCAACATTGATATAATTATCTCAACTTTTCAGTACTTATATTTAACATATGTCTTCATGGTCTATTTTCTATTTGGTTTACTTACCTAAATGTTTATATATTATATATTTAACATTCACATAAATCATTCTTAATGTGTTATTGGGAATATATGATCAACCAATGAATATCCCCCAAGGTGTGTAAAAATAGGAACACTCGTCATTTACTATGTAAATATGGAGTTGAAATCTAAAATGTATTTTAAATGTGATTACCCACATGAAAAATTGTGCGAGAGAAAAATCCACATAATGTATCAAAATATGGATGTAATTTTTAAGATAACCACAAACTCAAATCATTACAAATATTCTACAATGTTTTCTTATACTTAGACTCATCTATATGATTTTCCTAAAACATCTATAATAAAAATATACAAAATTAAATGAAATAATCCCCTAAATTAACTAAATCTAACTGAAATAAAATACAAATAACCATGATTTTTATCTAGTAAAATTTTTGATAAAAATAAATACTTTACATATTGTCTTTAATTATAATTGATATTACTAAGGACACAAATATTTTAATTTTACATTATTAAAATAATTTAAACATTACATATTTCAATAATCTGACTATCCCAAGAACCATGGATTTAGTGTATATGAGAACTATATATATATATCTCTTATTTTTATACACATATACTAATTTCGTCAAGATTTATCCATGGTAGACTCCATTATAGACTGTCATAAGTTATTATCATCTTCATGACCTAGGGAATGGAAACTTAAGAATGTGTTATGCTCAAATGCATAGTATGGGAAACCATATCAGTATGTAATTATGGGTTAGATCATAATCCTATACATATAGAATTGAAATGTAACATGACCATGAAAAATATAAATTAATATAAAATTGCCCCAAAAATAAGCATTACTGATCTGAATATTTTGAGCATTTTCAATAGTGTACACCCATTATTTTGGGAGCATATCCAAAAATGATCACCAATTATTTAGTGATAAGATCCATAATGGACCTTGGTTTGAAATATTATGAGATAAAAAAATAGAAAAATTATTTCATGGGTAATATAATATTACACATATCACTATCCATACATTTCTATTCCACTTAAAATAAAATATTCATTGTATCGTAATGAACTCAAGGTAAAAAATAGTTTTCATTTCATTTCCAAATGTTATATTATAAACTGAAATGAGGGATTAGATAGATTGATACCCAAATTCAATCACCTTAAATAATTATTTCATATATTATTTTATAGATTGGTTCATGAAACACAACATTATTTGATAAATATCTTATAAAGAGTGAAATATAAAGAACCATGAAAAATATATTTTAGAAAAAACATCAAAACATTTATTCAAAGTGATTAAACTAATATTCAATTTCAAAACTGATTTTATTTAATTTAATAAAAACCATTTGGAATTGTTAGCACTAAATGAATTTTAAATAATGGATCATTGAAAATGAATTTAAAGTTTTTACTTTATAACTGTATATATAATATGAAAATAAAAACATGAAAGGGAAACCCATTTTAATATTATTAAAATACTTTTTTATTAAAAAAACCATAAAGATATTGATAAATATTTCATTTAAAAATAGGTGGAAATTTTATTTTATCATGCTAGTGAATAATATATTTAATTGAATATAAGAATATAATACCATTATAATAGGGACTGATTATAGATATGGTATAAAAATATATCTTTTGTTGTTAATTGGAATTATTCTTTACATCATCAAACTTTACGAAGAAAGAAATCCTTAAATGTAATTCCATATAATATAATGAGGAATTTAATTTTATTATCATCATATAATATAATAAAATCATATATTTAAACTACGTTCAAGTAGAAATTAACTACTCCATAAAATATGTTGATTCATGAAATGTTTTTAGCATTGTTCTCAACTATTCAAAATTCACCTAACCTCATGTCTTACAAAAAATCACTATTTAAATAATATATTTAAGATATACATTTATAACAATATAATTTATCAAATTTTATTTTTATTACTTAATTAAAAATATATATTATTTAGGAAAATATTATTTAATCAATAGTTGTAGTTAGTTTCGATTTTTTATTAGTAAAAGTTCTATTATTGGTAGATTATTGTTTATATATTCATATTTTAGCATTGAATGATCATTATATGCATTGGAATATATTTTTTATAATGATTTATAATGTTAAAATTTCATTAGATATGTATTTCAGTTATCATTTGGGATGATAAAGTATCTGAGGAGCAAGTTTAAGAAACCTATAAGGAATAAAAAGGGTGGTAGAATAATAATAAGTTATATATAAATATAAAATTTATAGAACACTAAAACCAAACATTTTTTCTATTTAACATCTATTAACAACAAAAGTTATGTTTCCATTGTAAACCATGATATAATTTGTAGAATTATTAATGTTTGTGATTGCATCAACCTAATCAAATACAAGTTATAATATATGGATTAATATGGTTACGTAAGAGGATTTTCGGGAAAGAATATACTTATTAGAGAAGGATAATGATATTATTAATATGTTTTTACGGTGATGAATCTAATTTGAAATCAATTTAATAATTAATAAATTTTTGGATGAAAAATAAAAAATGATTCATTTTAGAGGTGGTTTTCTAGACGTAAACATAGTTGTAGTTCTCCACTTCCATAAAAAATAATGCTGTTAGGAAGTGGATTGTATATTCAGTATATTAATTATGTTATAAAAATTATATTTCTTCATTAGAAATTCTCTTAGAACCACCCATGTATTTTTGTTGTGAAAAACAAGTCACATCGCATAAGGAAAAGGAATCCTACACCTAATAAAAGAGATATTTCTGTTTTTTTAACAGCTTTAAGGATGGTATAAAATAATTATCGAATAAACATAAAAACATATAAGAATCATTACTATACTTTTGAAATTATTTAAAAATAAATACAGTATATTAATATGACGTAGAATAATATAGGAAGCTATGTATATGAAAAAGTAGTATTTGAAAATTTTACCATACTCCCTTGAAGTAGTCTTTTGTGAATTGGATTAAGGGTTTAGGAAGGTGTGTGTTGAGAAATAGAAAATCTATATAAATTTTAAAATAATTTTTTATGTTATTTTGTTATATTTTAGTATAATTCAAGAGGATTGGGGTGTGAAGAGAAGTGGGATAGTAGGGAATCTGTTTATATAGGAGAAGACTGGAACCATTGTAATAATATACCACCATACATTTCTACACATGTTTTTAATTCCTTCACACCATGAGTTTTCGATTACCTTTTTTCGACCATGGTAATTAATTCATACTTAATTTATTTATTTATTTTGTCAGATATTAAATTTTTCTTATTACATTATTTGGAATCTATGAATAAAAAATTCGATCAATTTTTTCAAATAAACTTTCTATTGGAGATAAAGAATATTTTTAATATTATCTTATATAAGTCAAAAACATTTTGAAAAAAATTATTTTTCTAATATACTTGATTAATAATAAATTATAATTTTTTAAAATTTATATGAGATTATATTCTTTTTAAAAAAATTAATTAATCATTATTTAGATTTAAATGATAAAAAATTAATTTACACCCTAGGAATACAATGTTAAAATAAATAGAAAAAAATAGATTGTATTGTAGTAAAATATAAAATGAATTCCCAAAATGTAAAACATGGTTTTAGGAATTTAGAATTATATTTTTAAAATATAAATTTTAATTTATTAAAATATATATTGTGGATATAAATTTTTGAATAATTTTTTAAATTGATACTTTATTATGAAAATGTCATGAATGTGATAGTATTTTCAACATCTGTATTTCTCACCATTCAATATAAAATTCAATGTTTTTAGAAATATATCAAAATCTCACACATCCATAATTTTACATTGTAAATTATAAAATGATTTTTTTAAATAAAATTATCACAATTATAAGTGTAGTTTTTAATTTAAAGTGAATAATATAATAAAAAAATATTTTCATTGAATAATCATTTTTTGAAGTGTTCATCATAATATTTCATATAAATATAGAGGTTAAAAAAATAAAATATTATTTCTTATTAAATGAATTTTTACCACTGGAAATATTATTTCACTTGGATAAAATATTCAACACATTAACAAAAAGTAGATTGAGAATGAAAAATCTGTTTATTAATATATTATATAAATTTTTTACCGTCCTAATTCTGGGAATTTTTATTAAGAAATAATTATTTGTTTTCTATAGGATTAATCGTTATTAAAATTATCATAATATTATTCATTTAATATTCCACAACTCTTTTAGTTCGACATTACACCTTGATCAACATTTTGAACATATTATTTAATTTGGTATAATAATATAAAATAATATCATTAAATATTACATAAGAAATTATCATAATGTAGGTATTAATGATTTTTTGAAATATAGATTTTTGGCCACTAATGGATATAATTTTATTTAAAATGGGTTATAATTTGACCATAATAATTTTTTATAACTGTTCATATTAATTTATTGTTAAACATCAAACATATGTGATATAAACATCTATTTTCTTTAAAATGTTTCCATCATCATCAAACATGACATTTAGATAAATCCAAGAAAGTATAAGGCATAATAAAAGAAAAATTATTGACATTTATTGATAGTTAAGAATAATTGTTATAGAAAATTAAGAATATTTCATAATAAAGAATAAAATTTTTATGTGTTGAAGGAATACCTTCAACTGAAACCAGTTATAAATCTACTCAACAAATGAATAATGATTCTTTCTATAAGAATTATAAGAATTATGTGGATAGTTTGGCTATAATTAAAATATCCATGGATTTTTGTTTATAATTGATATAATAACATAGATAAATTAGATATTATATAGAAAATGAAAATTTACTATCAATAATATGTTGAAAATGATAGTTTTTTGTTTTAAATTAATTATTTAGTATACAATATGTCTGAATGATCATCAATTACAACATATATACTCAATATTAGTATGTTAATGAAGGTTATAGAGATTTCATGGTCTCGTTTGAGGCTTCATCTAGTAGTCTACTTCATTCTAAAATCGTTATTGGAAAGGTTACATAAATTTACTGTGATCTACAATATTATTGATTTTAATTGAATTTTACATAATCTCTTAAATATGGTACAAATATATTAGTGAAACATATGAGATCCATGTTATAGGGATTTGTTAATAGTACATTATGGTAATGGTTTCAGCCATAAAAAAAATATAACATTATGTTCTAATATTATTGATATGTTATTAAATCATAAAAAATTTGTTATGGTGGATGGTCGACATTATCAGAATAATGAAACTCATTATTAGTGTTGTAATTTCTTACAATACCTGAAGGGCTTAAAGAAGAAACATCAGGTATCTATTAGGTATTATGTTATATAATTTTGATCTTATATTTGGAGGGGTACATGATACAAATTTCAAATTAAATATATGTTTAAAACGTGTATAAAAATTCATTAATAATTATGATTTAATGGATAGAGAAAAATATGTATACATTAAAGGGATAGAGTAAAGGGTTACTACATCATTTAGGTCTGTGTGTTGGGTTACATTAATGATCTAGTATATTTTAAAAATTTACATGTATTTATCATTTTATCTTTTACAAGAAAAGAGAAGTTATTTATACGTATCTTTAGTTTTTAATAATATAAAATGATGTTTTTTATAAATATAGTTCCCAATATTATTCTTATTTTTTATTTACTATATGATATGTGAAGGATTATTGTATTTTCCACTTATTGATTCTAGGGACTCTTAACAGGGTTTCGACAAAGGTGTTAGTCTAATTTTAGAATGTTTTTACAAAATGGGAGGTGTGTTTATGGTTTTCTCAGGTTTTATTATGTGTATATCATGGTGGATTTTATATCATAATATAATGTCCAATGGATGTGGGTTGGTCTTAAAAAATGGATTTTTTTTGTTTACAATTTTATATTTATCATCTTGTTAATGGATTAAATCTAGGGGTGATTTCAATGGATTCATCGAACATCACAAATTGTTTATGGAGGTGAATTTGTTATCCTAATTTTAAGTATGTTTTAAATTTTAAATTCACATTCAATGGAATAATGTATGAAATAAAAATTCAGCAGAGTATTGGTATATGGTGTATCTATATCATTGAGTTTTTAATAAAATTGCTCTTTTCAAATTTCAAATTTTAAGGTTTCATGTTTTATATATATTTAATGCTGATATACTATCATGTATATTTGTAATTGTAATTTTCAACTATTATGTCTTATGAGATTTCATGTATAAGTTGATTTTAAAAAAAATTACTAAATGCATGTATTATCGAGTATGGGATGGAAATAAGTATAAAATATTATTAAAAAGAGTTTATGTTGAAAAAACATTTTAAGGGAATATAAAACTTCTATGTGGTTTTAATAATATATTTTGAACATGGAAAGGTTTTAAAGATATAAAAAATTATTACAGTCAGATTCAATGTGAAATTTATTTGGTATTTCAATTTTTAGATATTATGGTAAAAATGAACAATGTATAATTAATTACATATAGAAAATTTAATTTTGTTTAAAAAAATTGATTGGAATATTCTATGTTAATGATGATAAACATAGAAATATATATAATGTATTAGGAAATATTTGTTAGTATTAATGTGATATTAGATATTCCGAGGATGTGTGTATTGAATATTATGTTTAACTAGTATAAAAATAGGATTATAAATACAAATATCACTATTATTTAATAAACATTTCTTATAAGATTATTCCAATTAATGGTGTTTTGTTCCTGACTTAAAAATTTGTCTCATGGAGATGTGGAATGAGTTATATTAATTTACAGTCGTTTTGTCAAAAACATTAAAAATTACAAAATCATGAGTCATCTCTAGTTATTTATAATATAAGATATGATTTGAACTATAATAATTTATTTTTTTATAATATTCCAAATGGTGTCTATAAAATTTATAAAATGTATCATGTTATAAAAAAGGATTATTCATGTTCATCATTATCTAATATTGGTTCAATGCATTACACGAGGTGTGATGATAATTATCCTCACAATGTATAATATTTATATATCCATCATAGAATGACATCATGGATTAGAATAGGATTTGATGATATGTGGAGACTTGAATTCATTTTTTATAGTGAATTTGGATTTAGTAATAAGGAATGAAATGATTTTTGTGTGATAGATAATAGATATAATTTAATATATGGTGTATCAAACAATATTTATTTTCTATACCGAGGGTGGATGTTCTAATTTAATGATTGCATGAGATAAAATATATATATAGCTATATAACATTGATAATTTGATACCTATGTTATTCTAAACATGGGTTTGAGATAACCATAAGATAATTTAGAATGTACTTGATCATTTGATCATTAAATGCTTATCCTAAAAGTGTTTTACCAATTATATGGATATTATGACACAAGGTTTCTTAATTGGGATAGGTTTAGGATGTTCTTAGTAATTCATATATATGGTATACATGATGTTCATTTTTATTTGGGAGGTTTAATGTGAAGTTATCTTCCATCTGGGTGAAATATATTTAAATTTTTTAGAAAAATTAACCTTATATACATAGAGGATGGATAATATATTTGTTAGGTATACTAGGTTTATATACTCTATTTCTCATGGCCACTTTATGAATATTATAAAATATATTATATTTTTAGGAACACTTATATCGGATATGTTGGGTGATATTGGTATAAAGTCAATATGTTTTATAGATCTCCCAACATGTCCAATTATATCGTGATTTGTATTGATTTTCATCTCAAGATTTTTATTTTCTAATAATTATGTAGTAAGAAATATATTCTTTCATTCAGTGATAAAATATATTGTCTGTAATGCACTACAATTTTATCATGCATATTTTCTCCATAAACAATATGTTTATAAGTCAAAACTGTATTTTTCATTTCTCTATTTCTTTAAATTAATTAAAATATATTAAATCATAATTCATATAAGAGATGAAATAAAACTTATAATACTTTATTCTTCCCAATTAAAACATTACATAAAAATCAAACAAAACTATGTATCCACAAATTTTATATTCACTCAACATGGAATATTACATCCTATAAAATTTCAGAAATTGAATTGGGGAAATAAGAAGAAAAGATTAATATCTTGAATACATTGAGATTTCCAAAATTACTTTATCCTATGAGAATCATCAGTATATAAATGAAACCTATAATGTGGAATTATATCCTAAAAATATAAATAATATTTTTAGATCAAGGAAAAAATGTTGGAAATAAGATGTGTAACATAAGAAGTACTAAAGCAGTGAATGGTTATTTATGGATTCATGTAATAATAAATTCATACAAATTATAAATATTTTCCTTACAAATATATTAATTGGATATATTGTAATTTGATATACATGTATCTAATATGTATAACAATATTTTGTATTATCATTTGTAAATTGAGAAGAATATAATTCAGGAATAATAAATAAATAGAGGAAATTTTTATATTGTAGTATATATAATTTTATTACATATTATTAATAAAACAATAATTATTAATATATTATTTTATTTATCTATACAAATGATATAATGAATTTATTTTTAATATATTACTAAAGGTAGATTTTTAGAATATAAATAATTTATTTTAATAATAATTATTTGTTAAATATTAAGTAATATTTTCATATATTTTTACTTTATATGTGGTATATTTATTCATAAAAATTATTGGAAAACATTGAAAATTTTTATTTATTTTTTATTGATTATATATTGTTATAAAATTATATTAAAAACACTTAATGTTTCAAATTAACATTTTTTAACCAAATTCACTTTTCATTATATTTTAAAATTTCAAAAATACGTTAAATATAAATATTTTATAAATCTATTTCAATAAAATAAATATTGTTTTGTAATTTATACTTTTAGAATTATTTTAGTATGAACTTTTGTTTTTTTTTATTGTTGGTTTTTTATGATTATAGTAAAAATACATTCGGTTTTACCAAAACATTAACTTTTATAAAAAAGATCTTGATATTTATAAAAAATAGTAATTTATGTAATATTTTTTTATAGTGAAATATACTTTTAGAAACACTATAAGTGCTAGTTTAATATTTTTTGGAAAATAAGTATTATTATTAAAAAATGAAACTACATTTGACATTTTCTATAAATTATATGTTAATTTCGAAAATTTTTAATTTAAATTTCTATGATTGAAACATCATAATTAATATTCTATAATAATATTATTTATATCATGGAAATAAAATACATGGAAAATAATATCATATCTATTCATTTGAATATTAAAAATATACTTTTTCTACAATAGTGATTTTATGATTTATATGTGTTATCAAAATATTTATTTTTTCTCACTTTTATAAATTGAATCAAATTATTTTATTTTTATAATTCTAATCATTATATTTTATTAATTATTAATGGAAATGTTATTTTTTAACAAAAAAATTTGTTATAAAGGAAAATATTACTCAATGTGGTAAAAATGTTGTTTTTTCCATGAATGATACTTTTTAAAATTTTCTTTATATCTCATATTAAAATATTTGAAATTTTAAAATCAATATAATATTTTGAGAAAAATAAAATAATATTAATATTAGTTTAAATGTTACATAGTGATAAATTATATTAAATACACCATACATTTAATTTTTTTTCTAAAAAAATGGGTTTCCTACATATTGTATGATTCGATTTGAAAGTTATTTTTATAATTTTTAGAAATTGAATTTTGTTAAAAGGATCTCATATTCAGATTCCTAATTTATAGTTTTTTCAATAATGTTTACCTTATATTTTTTGTTATGATATAATATCCATTATTAATATTTAATTTGGATTTATAAGTGTTAAAATATTTATTATAATATGGATCAACTTTTACTAGACAAATTTGATAATAATATAATTTATTTTACATTCTTTAGGATGTAAATTTATACATAATTGTCTCACCAAAAGTTTGTCACGTAATTCCCTAACTCAAAAAAACCACATAACCTACATGTGAAGTGATTCTTAACCCTCGCCTAAGATTAGTTTCAATTGAAAAGCATCCCCTTTACACATATAGAAGGAGCTCACTCACTCCCATTATCTGATATATATCCCGATAAAATTGATTGATCACTAATTTCCCTTACCCATTCCTCACTAAACACATCCCAAGTAGTTCTTGAGTTTATTAGGATTCCTTCCATGTTTTAAGATTCTATCTAGAAAGGTTAGGGTTCCCCTCCTCCTACATTAGATACAAGTTCTTCTTTTTTGAAAATCCCTTTTGAATTTCATATTTTAATATATAAATTACATCATAATATATAATTTTATATATAAATGATTAACTATTGATTAGTAACTCTCATTTTACCTCATTAATCAAATTATATTGTAATTTTTCTATAGCTTCCAGGTACTACAAATCACTCCTTGATGTTTCCCCTCATCTTTTCAATTCAGAATTTTTTTTTGTTATAATACTTTTTTACTTCCATGAGATTATTCATCAACATGTTTATAGTATATCATTTACATTAAATTTTTTTTATTCATTATATACTACCGTTCTCACCCAAAAATACTATTCTATGTTATCTTATTAATACAATCATTTTGTAAAAGTCACGCATTGATTTTCCCTCTAACACTATCATGTTGAAATCATTTTTATTTCTATTAAATTATTCTCAAAAGTATTTATTAAGCAAAATTTATTTTCCATATGATTCTATACTAATTAATTTCCTCGCATCCCCCGCACTAAACCAATTCCATAATCTTTATGTTTTCCTACAATTATACCAAAATCATTCCTTGATTTTTTAGGTAATATATTCATGTCATAAAAACATGATTCTAATATCCTTAAATGGAATCCATATAGATTTAAAATTATTTTATTTAGTCAATAAATCCATGTTTATAACCATATTTTTCTACTTGTGGGTTACAATTTCTTATTCATTTGAACATTTATTAATGTGACAAAAATAATGTTAGATATATGAAGGGAATACCATGATTGCAATACAATGCTTTGGGAAAAGATTATCTATATGGATGAAATGATTAAAATACCTTGGTTGAATGACTTTATAAGGTATTATTTTACCTTTTTGATCAAAATTATTAATTTAATGGTCATCCTAAATAGTTCTCCAATGAATTGGGTAACGAATTAATCTCTAGAAATGACATATTCATGAATCCTCTTCTTTTGGCCTCGTTAATTATATTTGAATCGTTCATGAATAAAAATTTTAATATTATTTGATGATCCGTTTTTTATTAGAATTGGTATATTATTTAATATATTCAATTTTTTTTATTTATCCACACTTCCTTGTTATGCATCGTGTTCTTATGTTCACATTCATATGTTATGCCCCCTGTTTTACTTATAATTCATTGATTCAATGTAATATATTTTTTATATTATAAATGCCACATTTCAAGATTCCATTATTATTAATGAGTTTTTTATTCGAAATGAATTATTTATTAAGGATCCATGTTCTGTTATTATATTATCATACTAATATGTTCATCATATGCACACTTATTATCTATGATTCTTATAGCTTATGCTTAACATTATTGAGCATTTGATATCACACTTTTCTTATGATACTATTTCCACATGTTATGAGGAAATATAATAAGTATTATATGAAATGATTATTATTTTTTTTTTGATTTTTGGTATATTTTTTAGACTACCAATTGATTTATATGTAGATTATATAGTTGGAAAACAACGATTAGTTGAAAATATGTATTTTATTTTTAATATAATATTATTACTCTCTAAAACTATATAACAATAATTCATTGATAATGTATATAATTAATTATTCACTTTACATTTAATAATAATGATATTCCCTTATCAGTGGGAAGCCTGAATTTTCATCGCATCGGTGTATAAAAAATTATAGGTCTGGATGATTGTTGAGGATAATTTAAGGGTTGATATGTTAAGGATGACCATAATTTCAATTATAAACATAACCTTATAGGTTGGTTTTTGTAATATTTAATATATTAGCAGTTATGATATAATATTATTAGTAAAAAAACTAGTTATTGGTGTAAGGGATAATTCTCTGTATATAATAAAATATCAAATTTTGGGTATAGTATATATTATATAGTTCCCTTTTTAATTGCATCCATGTATGGATACAAGGAAATTTATTCATCTATGAAACATATTCACTTAAGGAAATTCATCTGAAAAGTGACTTGTTTAGTATCAACTCAATCCCCTCTATAGTGTACAATGATTATGTCTAAGATTTCCCATATGTCTATAAAATATCATGATATATTATTTGTTTAATCACATTCTAATTATAACACAATATGAAGGATATAATTTTTAAAAAAATATGTTTATGAACTATTAGAATTACCAACCTAGAAAACCTATTTTCAAATGACATAGTTTTAGGTTTAACTGAAACGAAATGTAATACATTCTAAAGGAAATTAATTTTTTTATATTATTGTATTCAAATTATTTTACGGTGTTCATCCCACCAAGTAAATCCTTTTGGTTATATTATTATCTAATTCTTGAATTAGTCAACTTAGAGAATGTACCAGGGATAATGAAATGATTTTCAAAAAATAAATCTATAAAATTTACATGATATTATCAAAATAGTGATCATGAAAAATGAGATATAAATAATTATTATTATTAATTTGATCATAATTTATTTCCCAAACAATCCACTAATGAAAATAATGGTTTCTCCTAGATTTATGGTTTTTGGACATGATGAATAAATAAATTATAAATTTCAATTGCGTAAATATTTTTTTTAATAATCACAATGTATAGTAAATTAAAAGGAAAAAAAGTTGTTTTTATAAAGAATAAAATGTGAAATAAGTTACCAAAGAAAATTGAAGTAGTAGGTTAACCTGCTGGCGGGAAAATATGTGTTTCCTAGTATTACCAATGATATTTATTTTGACACCTCAATTGATAAAATATCCTAAGTTATGATTGTATTTGTGAAACCATTTTCTAATTTTATTTATGAGAGATAATTAAACATATTATTATGTAAATTATTTAAGTGTATGCCAATAAAATGAAATAGGTTTTTAGGAAGCACAATATTTTCACTAAACACATTTTTATTAGTTAATATTTTCTATCATATTTTTACATTGGATCAAATGATTTGATATAGATTGTGGAATCACTAATAAAATATATTAATTTAAAATAACATAATTTTACTAGTCTATAGTAAATCATTACAATAGAAGAACATAATAAAATTATCCAAAAAATGGATTTATAAACAAAATATTTTATTATAAAAATTAAATTGTTTTAATTTAAAATGGGATAGTAAATAAGAATGAAAAATTCTCATACTATAGGACAACTCCAATGTTTTCATCTACCATGAGATTCACTAATATCCAAGGATAACCAATACAGAGGATGAAATGTATGAAAGGAAAAAAAATGTGAGATATTAAATGAAGACTATGGAAATGATTAGTGTGTAATATGATGTGTGAATAGAGTAAATCAGCTTAGTAAGGCTATATATAGGATTGAAATCTATTTGATTTTAAGTATGGTCATTTTAAATATACTCACCCGTAATACAGTCCTTGGAAATATTAATATTGGATACATATGTGTGTGTGTTATCCTAATAACGAAGTTGTGTATTATCGGTTAGAAATTTAAAATAATTTTTCTCACAAATAGTAAAAACAATAAATAAAAGAATTATAATATAAATATATAAATACTTGTACTGTATTATTAATTACTATATAATTATTAATTTTTTATACAATATATTTATGAAATTAATATAGTGAAATTAGTAAAAATGAATTTTTAAAATTAAATATTAAAATATAATTTTTTTTAGTGGTAGTAATTTTCAAAAATTAAAATAAATTTTTAATAAACTATTTCCCTTCTAATTTTTAATATTTTATACATATAAATAAAATGAAAAAAAATCTATGTATTAAATTGACATAATTTAAATTATAAATAGACATGAAATAATATTAAATACAAATAATTTTTAAAATAGACATTTTTTTCATAATATCCCAATTCCATTTTATTTATATTTTCACATGAAAAGAAAATTTTAAAAGTTTAGAAGTTTAAATAGATAAAAGTTACATTATTTATTAATTCTCAAATACAATTAATTTTTATTATTATTTTTTATTTCTATGAAATAGTTAGTTTTTTGGTTAATTGTAAAAATATATTATAGTACCAAAATTTATTAAAAAGGTATTGGAGTTTATAAAATCTTTTTATTTGATAAGATACTTTTATAAAGAGTAAAAATTTAATTTTTAAATATTATTAAACCTAGTTTCCCTTTTTTTTAACATAAGTAATATTTTCAACAAACGAAAACGTTAGTGATCTTTTCTCTGAAATAATTGATCTATTGGTGTGATTCATTTTTTGCTTCATTTGAATGAAATATAAAAATTTTATATCTTATAATAAACTATTATTTATTATAAAAATAATATTAATGTATAATTTTAGGGTACACATAAATGTTGTTGATTGGAAATACTCATTCTTGAAAAATGGGGTTTTATGTGTTTCATGAAGGAATAATAAAAATTATATTTTAACAATTTTATAAATCTATTCAAACTAATTGATTTTATTATTAATTATCAAAAGTATTAATTTTTTAGCAGGGGAAATTGTATTTTTTATTATATATATATATATATATATGTGTGTGTTTACAAGTTAAGAATTAGTTACCTTATTAAAAATGTTATTATATAATAAAATATATTATTCTAAATATTATTTATTTTTTAAAATTGATATATTTTTATTTAGTAATATAATATAATGTTCATATATATTTGAAAAAACTATTTAACTCTCATTAAATTAATAATAATCAATAAACAAGATTAATATCACCTATGAATAAAAAACTGATTTTGACTAAAAATAGTTTTCCTATAAATTAAAAGTTCTATTTTAAATTTTTCCTTTCCCATTATTATATAATGAATTATGATAAATAGAGTGTATATTCAAGTTCAACAAGTTTAAATTTTATATTATGGGTTATATTATATTTTTAGTGATAGAATTATAACAATGGTTCATATATAATCATTATTAATAAAACTCAAAATGTGTAATCTAATGTGGCTCTAATTATACAAGGTTAATTGGACAATTAGAACTTTTATGATGCATTTTTAGGTTATAAAGGCATACATATATGTATCACCAACATTTATAATCCTAATTAAAATTACTCTGAAACCCCACTTTACCCCCATGTGATATCATTGATAGCCTTTACCTATTATTGGTTTCCATGGAGAGGTCCATCTTTTTCCCCTATAAAAGGACCTCACTCCAACCCCATAAATCTTCCTTATACAAACCAATGGAAATGAACAAATATTTTTCATCTTTATCCCCCTCTATAAACCTTATATGGAGTTTCCATAATTCTATAGAGACACATTACACATTAATAATATACATATAAAGGCATCATTTCAACTCCTCCTCCTTTTGATTCATGTAATTTTTCTATGATGAGATATATTTATTTCCATATTATTATTATTTCTTGTATGCATAATCATTAATATACAATAAAGTTCATTCACTATTGATGATATTATACACTTCACTCTCTATAATCCTATTGCAAAATCACTTATATATAGTTGTCTGGAAATAAAAATCACTACTTGATTCTCTCCCTCCTATTTTCATTTCGATTGATTTCTTTTTTATAAGGCGTTTGATTACATTGTCATTATCAACCAACAAGATCAATATTGACACATTAATATCCAAATAATTTATTCATAATGAGAGACTTTATTTTAATAAAATTATATCTTTTTCACAATACTCATTGTATACATGACATGTTGTCGATGCCACAAAATGAATTTATTTATAATAGTTTCTTGTTTTAATCCTTTTTATTATCAATGGAATTATTCTCCCATGTGTTTATGATCAACATATTACTATACATGTTATTACCAATTTGTGAAGGTCTACTTTTCCCTTTCTTTAAAAACATTCCAAAATCCATTTTTATACTAGTCTTACTATTAAAATCATTCCCCGATTTTACATGTCATATCATCTTGTTTTCAGAACCTAAATCTAATATAATTAAACAACACAAATATAGATGTATCATTTTTTTCATATTTCAATGTTTTGATCCCATATTCAAATATTGTTGTTTAAAATGACACATTATTAGGTTTTTTATTGATGTGGCACACATAATAATAGAACTACGAATGGTGTTCCATTTTATCTCCCCAATACATTTGGTAAAGAATTATTCTCTATAGATGATATTTTCAGAATACCTTTGGGTTAATTACCTTGGTTAATAACCCTGGTAATATGAAGGATGTTCACTAAAATTATACTAAAATTTTTGGAAGAGAATTAATTTATAGAGACGTCATGTCTATGACAACATTGTTACATGCCTGGGTAAGGACTTATGATGCCCTAGTGAATAAGATTAATTACTTGGTATTATCAAACCATATGATTCATCATAATTTATAATATTTTTAATATCTCATTTTTTATTTTGTATCCATGGTTCAATGTTATGCATCATGTTCTTATGATTGTGCTCATATGTTATGCCCTGTGTTTTTGTTATGATTCCATGATCTTGATATATCTATTTATTAATTCTTAAATAATCATCTGATTATTTTATATTTATGAATTGAGGATTTATTAGGTATGAATTACTTAATAAAATATATTCCTTGATCATATTTTGAATCCCCTAGTTTGATCATATTCTACCTTATGATCAATGATGTTGATTTAGTATGCTTAACCATACTCTGTGTTCAACCTCACTTTATTTTTATAATTCCATTTTCCCATCATATAATGAAAAGTAATATGTGTGATGATTCTTGAATAATATCTTATGATAAGGATTTAGAAGATATATGGAATATTTTTTTGGATTAATAAGTATATTATATATTGATATAAAATTTAATTTCATGAAAAAAACATTGGTTTTTTGTTTAATGTTTTTCTATACACTCTACAATAATCAACTTTAATGGTTATGGAAGTATATGTAATTTGATATTCTCATTTGTCATGAAATTATGATAAATTGAATTCTATGGGGTTTAATATTTTTTTGTTTCACATTATGGTTGTATGAATATGTATTATTTTATGTTATAATGTATTTGTAGGATATATTTTAGTGTTACCCTGAAAATTATTTTTAGGATTTATTCAATAAGTGATTGATTTCTTAATCATGTTATTACATATTATTGAACAAGTGTTGATAACTAATGATTGCCTTTCTGATTGATTTTTTAGAATATATAAAAATCAAGTTTCAGATATGTTTTCTAAATTATTTATATAATATATTTCCTGAGGTTCTCGTGCATTATATCTTGACAAATTTATAATATCATTTTGGGATATTTATTAGATTTTGAAATACCAATTGTATTTTAAAATCAATCATTAATTTTGATGATATAACATTAAATTGGATGTCTTTCAAATATTTTTATTATTTTAAATTGTATATTATATAGATTACGTTATTGAGAAACATTTGATATTCAAAAAGACCAAAATAAACATATTTTATCCATATACATATGTTTTAAATTTTAAAATGGAATTATTGTTTTTAAAAATACTGAAATTGATGTTATAATTAGTTTATATCCACGTATTTACTTATTATATATAATATACTATGGTTTAAATGATGTTATCCTCAAGTTTTTACATATTTATTCAACTCATGGATAACCAAATAGGATAGAGTTTATTATTTTCCTTCAGTTATCCTTATCAATCTTTGTTGAAGAACATACATATATTAGTCTTAGTAGATAAAAAGTTATCGTTTACATTTTTTATTATTTATCTAAACATGTTGATTAATCTTGTGGTACTAATATATTTCGTAGAAAAATCCCATGATGATTTTGAACCTTCAATTTTATTATCAATTTTTACTGATTTTTTCTGAAAAAAGTAATCATTATATATAATATATGATAATATAAATTAATTATATTGTGTATAGAGTAGTGGTGATATTTTAGAAAAAATTGGAATACAATGAATGAAAATAAAAGAAAAAATTGCATGGTGACATAGAAACCCATCATGGTTTTAGTATATAAATGGTAAGCATACAAAATAAACAATTTTTTAGTTGAGTTAAATAAAAATAAAAATAGATTTTGATTATTTAAAAAGTTAAACAACAATAATCATTATGTCATTGTAAAATTATTGCATCTTTTCATTATCTAAAAATTTTATAATGTGAACACAATCATTGGTCCATTAAGTTCCTTTACAAATACATAATCAAAATGATTGTACAATAACATGGTGATAAAAAGAATTCTATTTTTTAGGGAATAAGTGATAAAAATAAGATGATATTTATTTCATAAGAATATAAACATTATTTCTCCTATGAATTCTAGGATATCAAATAATGTGAGTAGTTTAATTAATAATGATTACTTTTTTCCCTACGCATAGAACCAATGAGACGGCACTTTTAACTATTTGAAATTTCATATGGTGAAGAATTCATCATTATAGTTCTAATAAGAAATATATGATTTACTAGTCTAGAACCTTGAAATATCTAGTTTAAGGTTACAATATTAAATGTTTTAATTATAAGATGAAAAATGATTTAAAAGTTTTAGTTCGCTTCTGCAGATTTCAATTCAACGAATACTTTTTCAATGATTTCTTCATTCAAATATGTGTGTTTAAAATCATTCAAGAGTTTTTATAGTATTTATTTAAATGTTTTATATTAAAATCTATTTAATAATTCGATAGAATTATTTACTAAAATCAATAGAGTATAAATTATTGGTATTTCATTCGTCATTGGTGGATACCCTCCGAATAGGTAATAGATTAGGAATAGAATGATAGGGTTGTTGGGATTATGAACTGATAAGTAAACCATGTCATGGAAAGATTCAACATATTTGGGTTAGTCTTTAGTGATCTATGACCCAATGATATTAATTATGCCATGATTTTCATGCATTATGTTTTCATACTATAAAATAATGCCTAGGATTCACCATTTTCTTAATAAAAATTCTATAATGATCATTTATTTTTCATTAAATGTTAATCATGAGGATTTTAAATATATATAATAAATATTTAAACAATAAAAAATTATTATAGGGATTTAATAAAATATTTTATGACTTGATATGGAATGATAATTTCGGAAATGTCACATGAATATGGCTATTTATTTTGGTACTCATGAATTAATTTAAAGAAAGAGAATATTGTTTTAATGTGTGATACTCTAATTAGATCTCTTCAAAGAAAATATATTTTTCTATCATTTTATCCTACCATTGAACAGGGTTTCAGAAAAAATTTATAAGATATAAGATCATTCTTCTCCAATATATTATTCTTACAGCAAGAGGATACCCAAAGAGGTAGGAACCTTGATTTCTTCTCATTTATTGTTATCAAACACAAGTGGATAAGAGGGTAATCATTAAATAATGTATATCGAACATTATTAATTTATTATTCAATATATATATATATATTGTGCTTTATGGGATTTGGAGTTTTACTAGGCCATTTTGGTTGATATTAATCCATATTAAACCCTTCATTTGTTTCGAATCCAATATATCAATGTTATGATTTATTTATTGAATTAAAGAAGAAAACTATGAAATTATTTTCCAAGAACCATGCCATATTGTCATGTGAAACAGTCCTTTTCATTCATGAAAATCTTTCACCACATCATAAATGATTATGTTATTTGAAATGTTCATTGTATTCAAAAATATATAAGATAAGGTATATTTTCAAAGAAATGTCCATATAAAATAGATGGGAAAAAATAATGTTATTTCCAACATCATGGTATCACAAATAACAAGTTATTAAATAGTATTTAATCAACACCATATGGATAAACCACAACATAATATAGATTTTCAATCAATTTTTAAATAGTCATGATTTATATGAAATTGTATTCCCTGATTTCTCTATAAAATATTCTATATCACAACAATTAATATTTCCCCATGTAGCATGGATAAATAGATTCTATGTAAATTAGCCACTTCAATCCCAAATAAAATCTAGCATGATATAATATCATCAATTTATTATTTCAATGTTATTTTATTAAAACATAAAATAATTTCTCTCATGGATAATGTTAATATTGTTTCCCATAACTATAGTTTTCTAAGGGAACAACTTGTTATAGAGAAAATCCATATTAGAAGAGTTTTAATGAAAATAGCCATTGATATAAATCAGATAGACATTAATTTAATAGGGTTTTAAACTAATAAAATATAATTTTTTTTTATTTTTAATTTTAATTACACATAGAAAAATTTACAAATTGATTATAAGTTATATAAATATGGAAATATATAAGAGTTTATATGAGTTTATGAATTGATAATAAATGATAATATAAAATGTTTATATTCTAAAATGATAGTTGGAAGAAAAAATTAATTCATTTCAAATGAAATATCATGTACCTTTAAAAAGGATTAATTGAAATGAAATAAGATATATATATATATATATATAAAAATATCAAAAAATTGTAAATCATTAGAATATTGTAAATGTTTATATTCTATAATGTTAATATTGTTTTTTTAGAATTTAAAATCATTATATTACATAAATGTTAATTCTTGATTTTTATCTGTTCTGAAATTGTAAATTGTATATTATTTTTCAACTATCTATAAATGTTTATCTCATCTCTAAATTTCGGAATTTTTTTAATTATTTAATATTATTTCAATTATTTATAATTAATTAATATAATATTTATATTATAAATTGTGCTTTATGTATTATTTTAAATCAAATAAACTGCTTCTGTATATTATTATACTTTCACTTAAATTGTTAGGTGTTAACTATTATGATTTACTTAGTTTTCTATATTCTTAACTTTATCTTGTACAAAGTTATTATATTGAATTATATAGGTGATTTATATATGTATATATTTGGTCATAGAAATATAATTGAATTGAGATCTATCATGTGTAAAGTGTCGTCGGTATTCGGAATTTGATTGTTCTGCTCACTATCATATGAACTTAGGAATTATCTAAAAAAATAGGGGTCAGATACATGTCACTCCTTGCTTACTCTTATAGTGATTTTTCATGTTATATGATTCTAGTACATTACATGAAATAGTTTCATATATGATAATCAGGTTTTAGTTTTGGATATTTATAAATATAATTGGAATCATTCATGATAAATATATAAGTTATGAGTCATGAAAACATATACACATTGATATGCATTAATAATATTGATCTAGTGGAATGAATATGGATTAAAAAACAAATTAAGTGAATCCAGAATATATGTAAATGTAATATATTAGGTAATATAGTGAAATTTAATTCCCATATTGAAATCTAAGTTTTATATTACATTTAAATATAACACTTTTTATGACCTCAAACATCCAAGGAGGTATGTTATGACAACATATATTTCTCATGATTATTTTTTTAGGTAGTTGGGATATATCTGATTATAATATTAGGTGACTATAATAGGATTGGTATTGGGTTAGACATAGTTTAGAATCCCAAATAGAAGTTGTTCTAGTGTAATAGAGTCCCATTTATAAAAAAATTATTATAAAAGTTGTAATCCATTCGATTATCCAAGAGTCATATAGGTTATGATTGACTTCATATATTAAAAGTTAAATTAGTTCAGTATGCTTTAGGATTATATACTATTAGTCACAATTAAATATTGATCAATCCTTACTAAGGAATAATATTGAATTTTGTATGGGTCATCGTTTTTGTTGGAGAAAATTTAACAAAATTTTTTATTGAGGGAATATAAAACATAAAACTCGAAAGATAAATTATTTTATTTTAGATATAATGTAATAATCATCACTGAACGTGGTATTAAAATAATTCCAATAGATTGAAATTAATAATTATATGATATTTGAATACGAGTATATAAACTGTGTAATGAATCTTAATAGATAAGTGAAAAATGTATGTTCTAAAGAAACACATTCCTATGTGACCAACTATTAATGTGGATCAAAATTAAAATTTATTTCTATAGGAGACGTATTGATTAGGTCATGAAAGGTTTTAAATGTATTTTATCTAAGTAAACTATAGAATAAAAACTCTATTCTCTTGTACATAATGTTAGTGGGTAAGTTAATTTCATATTGATAATGATGATTTTTGTTATTGGTTTTTCTAGATATGAAATTAATTCAGAAATAAATTCAATAAATGATATGAAAATATGATTTATTTAAATAAATATGTTCCCTATTTTCCAAATTCTATTATAATTAATAAACTAGGAATTATATGTCCACGTTCAATTGTTATGTGGATATTATAATTGTGTAAATGATCTAAATGGAAATAATTGATATTACAAAAATGCATCTTCATGTAGTCATTAGATATATATTGCAAAATAAAATAGCTATCACGAAAGATGGAAAATATTTCCAACTAATGGAATTGTACGAGATACTTGATGTGTATTTAGAAACCCTATTGGGAATATATTTTATATATCATTATTATAAAATCTATTATCTTAATTTTAAGTTTATATAATAAACTTTTTATACATTATATATGTTTCATATAACCATATATGAGTTTAAAAAAATATTAGGATTTATTTATCTTTCAGTTTTCATTCAAATATTGTAGAAATTGTTTCATATGTGGACATTTACAATAAAATTGTGTTTTACAATCCACGAATGGTTTAAATATAAATCATGCATAGTTATCTTATATCTCATATATGGTAAGATAAATAATTTTGCAGTAAATGAATAATTGATATGATATACTTGTATATGATTCAGAAACACTATAATGTGCATCAAAATAAGATAATTTTAAAAATATTTGTATCCCTGATATAATTTATTATTAATAAAATTTATTAAAATATGTGTGAAATTGTTGAAAATACATTTAGAGGTTTATTTTACAAAAAAAATATAATATTTAGTAAAATTATCCAAATATAATGTATAATATTATAGATATGGTTGATAATAAAATATCTATTAAATATTTTTAAAAAGTGGAAATAAGTGTAACTTATTGAACATAAATGAGTTTGTGTACCTTAGACTATTATTTCAGGGTGAATATTTATTTTGATAGAATTTGGGTGTATATTTGTACCTAGAGATGTTCAAAGTATAACATTTTAACAATTATTATTTTCAATGTTAAAAGTGAATGTCACATAATATCCTAAACTATTTTAGGGTATGATTTTTTATAAATAATGAAAAGGTTTACGTTTAGTTATAGAAATAATCTCTTAGAATATTTTGAATATAAATTATCCATGATAATGGTAATTATTTTATACTATGTTCTCTATGAAGGTATTGGGGCTTGTAGTTGAAGTAGGATGTTTGAGAAATTAAAAATATTGTCCACTAGAGCAACAAAAATTCATGATCACTTATAACCCGAGACCTGAAATAGTTTTGTTGATGTCATGTGAATAATTCAATGCACACAAATAAATAAATTGTTACCAAGTTTGGTATGATGTGTGTATGATTGTATGTCTCCACCATCAATGATTTATTTGAGTATACAAAATATATAACCTCTTGATAATACACACATGCTTTAAGAACCTATTCAAATGTGATCATAGAATTCTCGGTCCTAGCATGGAGATTCGGCGATTACTTTCAAATCATGATGATCACCTTGACTCTATTCCTATGACCTATAAAGATATATTTTGATTGATTTGTTGGAAAATCACTTTATCTCTCAATGATTTGGGAAGAGAGGTAATCTCTTAATATGTTGAAATGAATTAAACACCAAAAATTATCTCCTCAACAACTTATATAGTGGATTTATAAAATACATTCTTCAGGATCCTAGACCCCCATATATATAATGTTCACTAAATAAATAATAAATAAATAATTTTGGTGAAAAAACTAAAATATATAATATTTATAATTTGTCACATGCTTGTAATATATATTAAATATATTATGTCATAAACCAGAGTTATTAACGTGATTCAAAATTACTTCTATTATTAAATGAAATACGGATCTTAAAAAAATATCCATTCATATAATATTATTTCATGTACAAACATATAAACTACTGAATAAAATTAATAAATAAATTCAACATAATTATTCTACACTAAAATATTAATGATTTTATTTATTTGTTATTGGGTGATAAAACATAAATAACTCTCAGATATTGTGGTCGGATCTATGATGTCCTATATACCTATTCACTAGAATAGGGCATAATCTTGAATGTGATATTGTGACTGACTCACTAAGAACATATCTCAATTTTGGGGAATAATATTCATAGATAAAGAGGAGAGTCTAGAAACCCATGAAGTACCCTAAAGAGTCAAATAATAGTCATAGAAATGATAACCCCCCTATAAACACATACATTGTAATATAATCTCTTTATCATATGATGTTTCATAATTCATGATATAGAATTATGTCATCATCCACTCCTTGTATTATTGTTCATTGATCTAACTAGACATGTTTATATTCGACTACCATGTCCATTTATTTAAAGAATTTACTACCATCTTGATCAAATATAATAGAGATATAAATTCCTCAAATTGAATGTGAAAAATTCTGTTTTTAAAATTAAACTAATAACATTCCACTAAGGGTGCACCCCACACCAACTAGCTAACCATGAATTAATTTTCATATTTTCTGACTTGTGTCATTATTAAGGATCAAATGTTACACATTTATAGTGATTCCAATTCTAGAGTCCAACACAGTTGATGGTAGTTTGGAACAACTATTGTGCCCCAAAACTTGTGGTGTTCCTATTGAAGGGTTTGTCCTCAGGATCTAACCAACCAGAGATCACCAAGTGGGACCTTCATGAGAAGAATTATATATTCCTATGATCCCCAATCACTTTATATTCAAATATCTACTATATCATGTTAGTATAATGTATCTAAAACATAAGACATATATTTATGATTAGTGTGATAGTATATCGCGGTTCTGATTAGAGAGTGGGATCTTCTATAACATTTTGATTTGATAAATAATTTATTGAAAATACTATTAATTAGGTGACAGAAAAATTTTTACACAATAATGGAATGTGAACATCTTGGATATATCATTATACACATGGTATGGTAATAAAATGTACCGATAAATATGGGTATAGGGTAGTCACTTTTATAACACTCCCACTTCACTATATCCAACATTCAAACAAATATTGTTACCTATTATATGATTAGGTCATGATTTTTTTGATTTATTTATTTAGTCATGGGTATGACATGTTTTCACTGTTAGGTTATGCTAATATATGTCACATTATATCATTACGTAAGATTTTTAAATAGATGATGTCCCCATGTATTTTAATTTTTTAACTATCAAAACATAACATCATGAAAATTAATGTTAACATAAAAAATTAAATAATAGGTACAATTACTAGAACCAGAATAAATCATTTCATATTATATACATCTTCATTAGCTACCAGGGATGCTGCAACACACTCGGTATTTATAGACAAGGCCACCAATAGCTTAAAAAAGCTTGTCTTTTGTAACGTCCTTGTTTCGGGTGCCACCTAGTGGTGCCCCGTACCCGATTGGTCACATGGCCTCAAGCACATTTCCCCAAATTCCAGAGGCTGGAGACTAGTATCAAGGGCCTTGTGTGTGATAGCGGGGATAATATTCACTCATCGATAGCATAACACAGCGAAAACAAACATATAAAAATAGCAGAAGTAGAAATAATACCATTAAATAGTAAATAATAGAAAACAACGAGTAAACAAATAATTAGAGCTCATATATAAATGATGCTTCATAAATATGTAAAGGAATGTTACCAAACAAGTCACAATTCTATAATAATGTACTAAATAGTGTATAAGAAAACGAAACAAATAAACAACTCCAACATCATTTCAAGCCTCGGCATGGACCCCTGCTCTCTAACACTATAGAAATCATGTACCAAAAGTAGAAGGGAACTTGGCATCATCTATACCTGTAGTAATATAATCTATTTGGGCCCAAAATCCTAACACAAACTGGGTGTGAGAGAAATCCAATTAAGAATCTACCTAATGATCTATTCCTAATAGTGATTGATTATATATAGCAGGCCATATAAAAATTAAACCAATAAACAAGGAAGTAATCAAAAGTAAAAAATTATATTGTTTCAATTACATTCATTTCAATTAATCAAATTAGTCAACCTTCCAATCAAAAGAAACCCTCTAGGAAGTCATCACAGTATAAATCCTCTCGTTCATATTAGCGAAGACTCTATGAGGAAGCACTCACTCTCAATTCCCCTTATGGTCTTGTAACGGTAACTATAGACGCTTTGAAGAAACACTCAATGTCCAATTACCTCTATTTTCCCACAACATGGAACTACATACACTCTGAGGGAGCACACAAGTCCATCCCCCCTATGGTATTGCAATGTACAAGTAAATAGACACTCTAGAGAGTCCCTCAACGTCCATTCCCCCTATGGTCTAGCTACACCATGTTCTCACAGCCCTGTGTAAGGAAAATGTTCACAGAAGATATCCAACAGCCAAATTAAAACACAACATACTACTTGGATAAACAGCTAAAATTAATATCACAACATATCAGATAAAATCTGTCCATCCTAACAACACTAGGAATGGATAACTAAGCATCATAATAGGAAATTTTGGTCACAAGGAACAATATCAAATCAAACATGGGAAAACACATTCAAAGCATGTAAAATAAACCATATTCAAAATCCAACATCCCTACTCGATATAATAAAATATAAAATCTATTATCATGATTAAATTTCATAAACATGAAATACCCTAAACTAGGTTAATGGGGAGTCTTTCACATATATTTCAATTACAATCTTAGGAAAGGAACAAACCACCTTCCTCGATGTTTTATGATTGATATAAATGAACCTCGGCCTTTCAATCGACCTAGAATGTCATAGATCTACTAAAACGTATATAAAATTCAACCAAGGATATCTCATGAAAGAGGAGAAATCATGAGATGAGACATTATACAGAGGAAGAACTCGCTGTTATGATTCCAACGCAATCGATGGTGGATGAATTGGAGAAAAAATGGTCAATCAGGGGCTCGGATAAGAATCACGATATTCAGTCTGTACTTGGCAAGAAGATGTTAGAAGAAGTGTTTTCTATGAATGAGATGTGACCCAGGTCTAATTTATCAATAAAAATAAAAATACACTGCATGTTCCCTAAGGATACACGACATGTATATTATTTTACCATTCCATTATTTCTTTAGTCTCTAGGTCACCCCACACAGCCATGTACTTGGTCATTACATGTCCAGTACATGGCTTGTACTACTAAGTACATGGCATGTACCCATAAAATTAACAAAAGCTCATCTTTTTCTCAAACCCACCAGAAATAAAGATCCATACCTAAAAAGTATATCCAGGATCCTACAAACTTTCTACTTGAAGAAAATCATCCCTGAATTTCCCTAACAAGGAGGGGCAGAAGAAGAATTCTAGAACAGCTCGTGCCACTATGATCGCATATCGGTCTCCCTCTCCCAAGTCTTGCCCTGTACTTTCCCTTATTTCATAGCACCCGTACCAGGGGGATAGACCGGCCACAGAGAACCATCGCACTGTGATATACAATCCGAATATGATTCCTTTCAAATGATGAATCCACCTCCAACTCAACATCATCAGGATGAAAAACATGAGATGGTTCTGAGATTTAACAGAATAGATGAGAAACGTGGAACACATCGTACATATTCCAGTACCTCTAATGTAATTGTAATCAATTAGAAACTGGCTCAACTCTTTCCAAAAAACTCAAACAGACCAACATATCTCGGTGAAATCCTACCAGGTCTCCTAATCCTCCGATGTCCTAATCTCAGTGAGACATGTAGAAACAACTGATATCCATCCTCAAACAACATAGGTCATCTCTATCAATCAACATAAGGCTTATGCTATGATTGTGTAGTAGCCATCCACTTGGGAATCAACTCCACCTAATCCATGGTCTCCTAGACAAGAGGAGGTCCCAATATAGTTGCATCTCCTATCTCCATCCAACATAGGGGTGATTGGTATGTCCCACCATACAACGCCTCATAAGGTTCCATCTAAATAGTTTCTTGAAAACTATTAATATAGGAAAACTCCACCATAGTTATTTGTTTATCTTAAGATCCTACAAAATCTTGGACGAATGCTCGAAGCATTTCCTCCAGAACCTGAATCGTATGCTTGGACCTTCCATCTATCTTGGGATGGTAAGAAATACTCAGATGTATATGTGTACCCAAATCCCTATGTTGTCCATTCAAGACATGAGAAGTAAAATGAATGTCCCTGTCTGAAATGATGGAGTGCAGAACCCAATGTAAATGTACAATCTCCCAGATGTACAACATTCCCAGCTCATCAACACTAAGAGTCTCCTTGATCGGTAAATATTTTTCAACCACAGTGAGTCTGTCAATGAATACCCAATCTTCATCATTCCCTCAAGGGGACTATGGAAATCCTATCACGAAATCCATCGTCACATCATTCGACTTCCACTCGGGAATGGGTAACTACTGTAAAAGACATACTGGTTGCTGATGCTCCGCCTTCACCTACCGAAAGGCGGAGCACCTCATTAAAAAACAAGTATCATATCTCTTCATACCTGGACAGCAATATTAATGATTTATATCTCAAAACATCTTGGTGACACCATGATGAACTTCCCAAACTAAAGAATGAGAATCCCTCAAATTCTCCTCGTGAATTCCTGCTGACACCCACACGCATCCATGAAAATTAAAGAACTCATCCTTTCTTACAGTCCATCCATGAATAGGGTCACCTCCTAACACACTCTCTTATAGGACTAGACATTCTGAATCGGATATTTTCCCCATTCGCACTCGATAAAGTAGAGTAGAGGTAATAGTTTCTGATGAAAGAAACGTCTATCCCTGTTTATCGTGCACCACCAAATGCATCTCAAAGTACACATCCATAAGCTTACACTCACTACTAGCCTCTTGATCTAACTATACCTATTTCCTCCTTCTCAATGCATCATCAAATGTGTTGTATTTCCCCAACATATAGGCAAGTTCAAAATCAAAGGACAGATTTTACTCAACCCACCTTCACTGTGTCAGGTTCAGATCACTCTGAGTAAAGATGTACTTGAGACTTTTGTGGTTGGTGAATACCAATATATTATCTCCCAAAAGATAATGTCTCCAACAGCGCAAGGCATGGACAACTACAGCCAACTCGAGATCATGCATTAGGATATTTTTCTCGTGTTCCCTCAACAACCAAGACCCGTACACAATGAGTCGTTCCCCCTACATATATAATTCTCCAAGACTGATACCGTATGAATTATATTAAATTGTATAGATCTTTCCCACCTTTGGAAAAACTAGTTTCGGTGATGAAATTAGAGTCCCTTTCAGCTCTTGAAAGGCTGAATAATAGGAATCTGTCCATAGGAACATCACACCCTTCTTTTTCCTACCTGTAACTGACACTGCTAAGCGGGAAAAGCTCTATTTGAAACATCTGTAGTAACCAGCCTGCCTGAGAAAACTCTATACATCAATTACATTCTTCGGGTACTTCGAGGAAACTAATGCACTAACATTATATGGTTCTACTGATACACCTATCTCTAAGATAACATTACCTAATAAGTTAATCTGTTCCATCCAAAAGTTTCATTTTGAGAGCATATCCTATAACTGATGTTCTATCAGTATACTAAAAACGATCACAAGATGTGTATCAATGTCGTGTCGAGTGTGATATTACCCCAAGATATCATCCACAAAAACAAAAATGAAGTAGTCTAATAATGGATGGATCACTCGGTTCCTCAGTTCCATAAAAATTGCAGGGGCGTTCATGAGCCTGAATAACATAACAATGTACTCGTATAGACCATACCTTCTCTGAAAGGCTGTAAGATGTATGTTTGATCATCTAACATGAAACTAATGACAACCAGATCTCAATTCAATCTTCAATAACACATTTGATCCTAGATGATGATAAAAGATATCAACAATCCATGGAAAGAGATATCAGTTATTGACTGTCAACTGGATCAGCTTCTGATAATCCACACAATGCCTGAGGGTATCGTCCATCTTCTGTGGAAATAGGACTAGAAAACCCCAATGAGAAGTACTAGTCCAGATGATATCATTTCCCTGAAGCTCCTCTAAGAGCGTCTTGAGCTCCTGTAACTCTTGTGTAGCCATCCTATAATAAGGAATGAATAGCAGTGCCTCCCTTGGACCAAGCTCGATAGAAAAGTCTAACTCTTTCTCCAGGGGAAAACCTGAAACGTTGTCTAGAACGACATTCCAGAAATGATCCAGCACTAGAGGAAAGTCCATCTGTGAAGTCCATTGGTCATCTAGATACAAACTAGCAATAAATTATATAACTCCTCCCATTCCATGATGCTCGATTCTATCTCTTATCTCTTGTAATCTCATTTAAACTTATGTAGAAACAAACGTCCCTCTTAGAACTGTGCATTGGCACCTGTATCTGGGATAATGACTAGTTCCAAGACGTGCATGATGGGAGGGTCTTCTGGTAGTCCCTAATCTACAATGTCTAGTGTCTAATCACTGCCCTGAATCCATCTTACAACCGTAGGATGTCTCTATGGTATGACTTTTAAAGGTCAAGAATAAACCATAGTTAATTAATATCAAGAACTGAAAACTTGAAGTGCAGGAAGGAACATTTTATGAAAACATTAATGAGTTCTAAAATTGAATACTCTGTGGGTATAACCCCTACAAAGCGTGTTCCCTTAAGCCTTTATGTGGTTATTCACTATTTCCAATATTGGTCATGTAATACCTCATACAGAAACTGTGTTCCCCTAAGGACACGACATGTACATGAATCGTTTCCCTTACATGAGTTCCTATACATGGTTTAAAACACAAAGTTATCCTAGAGCATGACTACACAGCATGTCTGTTCTAGACACGGCGTGTACTAGATGTATTTCACCAACCCGTGTCGTTGGTCCCATGGATGGTTACATGCTCATCACTTCACGGCATGTTCAAGATATACACAGTGTATAAAACCATATTTCCATACATATGTGTCATTAATCACATGGCTAGATGCACAATACTTATAACACGGTGTGTACTTCCGGTACATGACGTGTTCCTCCAATGATTTTCTAGCCTCGTGATTCTACCCACACCGAGAATCAAACAGTTAAGGACTACATGGTGTGTACATATAGTGCACACCTTGTACTTATGGTAAACATTTCCTTCCCGAACAGAAGGATACATGTTGTGTCTTCATTAATACACACCATTTAATCTGGGTTATTCTGGACATTAAACCACCAAAAATACTCCATAACCCCATAAAATGATGAAACAAACAAAACAGTTCCAAAATAGGAATTTTGGGGGGCCATACTCCCAACGAATAAATTCTTGACATCGTATTCATGTCATTTCATAGTATAATAGTGCAATGACCCACCAAATTATGATCCATGAAAAACCATAACACCTCTGGGAAAAATGGTTGGCATTAATTAAAATGAAACCGTACACGATCCAATACCCTATCAAATAGCAGGTATCTTATCAAGGTATCAATCAAAACAACATGAATATTTAGCACAACATCTATCACAACGACATGAAATCTATAATGCACCATAAATGGCCTGACAAGAATGCATGACATGATATTTCTAGAGAGTACCTATATGATGCATGAGATAGTATACCCTCATCTCATCAGGTCGAAATTGAAATAAAACCTCAAAAACATCAACAATAACAGCACAAAACATGTGAATTTCCCACTAGAGAAATCAAATCAACTATAAAATTTCAACCCCAGTAAAATTTTAATAATCGAGGTAAATTTGTTTTTCCCTATACACGGGTTAGATACTCATAGGCACAACTTATTACCAAATAAATATTCCTTGATATCCCTATCTATAAGATCCAAATAGAAATTCAAGAAAAATATATTTCCTCTGATACCACTTTACAACATCCTGGTTCTGGGTGCCACCTAGAGGTTCCCTATACCCGATTGGTCACATGGCCTCAAGTGCGTTTCCCTGAATTCTTGGGGATGTCAACTAGTAGTGAGGGCCTGAGATATGATAGTGGGGAAACAATTCCCTCATTGGAAGAATAACACATCAATAACTAAAATATAAAAATAACATAAGAATTAATAGTACCATAAATATGTCTAAGAAAGATACCAAAAAGTCACAATGCTGGAATAAAACACTACACCAATTACAAGGAAATGAAATATGTAAAAAACTACAATAGTATAACAAGCTGCATCTTGGTCCCATGTTATCCAACTCCACAAAAATCAACTACCTAATGTAGAAGGGTACCTTCCCTTATCTATACATGCAGAAATATAATTTGATTAAGACCAAAATAATGTCCCAAATAGGGTGTGATAAAAATCCCAGTAGGCAACCACCCAAAGATTTATGCCTAACAGTTATTGAATATATATAGCAGTCAATATGAAAAATGAAGCAATAAACAAGGATGTACTCAAAAGTAAGTAATCCTACATTTTCAATTACAATAATTTACATTTATCAAATTAATTAACCAACCAAACTCAATAAAACCTCTGGGATGTTCTCACAGTCTAACCCCTCTAGTTCAGCTTTATAAAGACTCTCGGATAAAGAACTCACCTTTAATTCCCCATGTGGTCTTGTAATGGTAACTGTAGACACTCTGAGAAAGCACTCAACTTCTAATTCCCCATGTCATTTCACAACATGGAACTATAGACACTCTGAGGTAGCACCCAAGTTCATCCCACTTATGGCCTCTCAATGTAAATGTAAATAGACACTCTAGGGAATCCCTTAACATCCATTCCCCCTATGGTCTAACAACACTAGGTTTCCACTAACCTTTGTAAGAAAAGAGTGCACAAACAATATCCCACAACCAAAGTAGAACACAACATACTACATGGATAAACAACTACAATGTATATCACAACATTTCAAATAATATTTCTCCATCCTAAAAACAGTAGTCATCGGAAACAAATTAGCCTAATATGAAATTCAAGACCCAACGGCCAATATCAACTCAAACATGGGAAACACGTCCATATCATGGAAAATAAACACTTTTAGCAATCCAACATGCCTACTAAAGCTAACAAATCATAAGAGGCCTTAATAGGGTTAAATTTCATAAACACATAATACCCTAAAATAGGGTATTGTGGAATCCTTCCCATATAATTCAATGAAAATTTACATAAAGGAACAAACCCCATACATCGACATTGTAAAATTGATATAGTTGAGCCTCATCCTTTGAATCAACCTTGAATGTCATTGATATATGAAATTGTATTAAATTTTCAACCAAGTATATCTCATGAAATTGGAGAAATCTTTATTTGATACTCTAGAAGAAGGAAGAACAAACCATAGATATTTCAATGCAATCGACAGCGGTTGAATCAGAGAATGAGTGGTGGATTGGGGGCTCGGAGAATTAATGTGATCTATGATCGCTTCTGGGAAAGACTATATTAGAAGAAAAGATTTTTATGAATGATACGTTCCTTGGTCCGATTCCTCAAATAAAAATTATTATACATGGTGTTTTCCCTAAAGATTCATGGTGTGTGTATGCTTTTATTTGGCCTCACATTCTTAGTCTCTAGGTCTCCCGGAAAGGCCATGTACTCAGCCATTACACGGCTAGTACATGGTTACCCATAACAACCAGGTACACATCATGTACTCTTGAGTACATGGAATGTACTCTTAAAATTTCCACAAGCTCCACTTTTTCTAAACAAAACCAGAAATCAAGTTATATACCTAAAAAGTGGATCTGGGTTACTACTTATTTACAATTACCTTTTCTTGAATGATATATTAGATGACATTAATCCAATAAAAACCATATTTTTTCTCTCAAAACTAGTATACCTTCTTTCCATATTCAAGGTATGTACCTTTATACTTCCTCAAGTACAATCGGAGTCTTTTGACTACATCCCATGGATTTCTCTTGGATACAACTAAGAATTTTCTACTACAATGTATACGAACACAATATCATTTTGTGTACATATATGGAATATTTTTATGATCCATCAACGTAGACTATGACTTCAACTTACCATATTAATCTCTTCTAATGATCTGGAAATTTCTTCCACGATATATTTCCTCTATTTGATACTGGTACCAATTCACTATCATATTGTCCCTGACTGTATTTATAATACAATTTCAGTATATGTAAACATTTTCAATGTGAAAGAAACCCTCAGATATAGTATAGAATATCTTGTTCTTTAGAACTAAGGTTTCTACTAATTGTGAATATCTGGATAGATAGATACAATTTGATCTTAACTAATTTTATGACAAATAGTTGTTGTAAATTTGTTATCAAACATATTTTTTAATTAAAACATTGGTTCTTCCACTAACCTATATTAGACACATTGTAATGATTAATTCTTTAGAAATATTATATGATGTTGTTTTTAAATTAAATTTTGAACTACATTTTACCAACTTGAACCTTTATTGGCATTCAATGAGGTCACCACCCCTTTCTTGATGTGTTGAATGTAATCCTTCAACAAAAATTGGAAATTACATACAAATATATATATAATGATAATGTAAAAATATATGACAAGTAAAAGTCTTATGGATTTAGGTATAATTACTTGTTATCGCCAATTTCCCCTTATTGGTGCCACACTTTTATAATCCATGAATCACCTCACATGAATTCCTACACCAATATTCTAAATAATAATAAACATGTACATTGATAAATGTAATCCATTAATGAATTTTAATTTTATTTTCAATAATATGTTGTTCATATGATCATCATACTTGTAGTAATTATTATTCTCAATGAATAATATATCACAACCTATGTTGAATAAAAAACCAATACCGTAGTTTTTTCCTTGCTATGTAGTTCATGTCTCTAGAATAATACTTTTCCATAGGCTCTTGAGGAACATAATCACATTCCAAATTCTCATAAATATTTGTAATTGACTAATCCTATGTCATTCATTCTCCCATTTTCTCAGTTTGATATGTGATCCCTTTTTCCAAAACATAGTCTATAACCTGACTAAAATTATTCTATAATAGAAATTTAAATAATATCCAATATAAACATTAGTATTTCAAATGAGATGAAAATTTTGTTTTTATTTATTCATGTTGGTTTATGTCCAAAAAAACTATTTACATTTAAACACATGTTCTTATAAACTAATACATGTGTATCCTACAATGACTCATATGATATTCATCTTTCATTATTGTGGGAATGTTTTATGGGATAACGTCTTTATTTGTGATGTATGTGTTGAAATTTTGATGTATATAAAATGAATATATGTTCCAAAACTGATTATCCTTTAACATAAAACATTAAATTAATGTTCATAAGGAATTGGGTGTCTAGGAAATTGTACCCACAACATTTTATTAATCAATTTTAACATTTAAGTCTCATCATAGATCATCCTTAGTAGAATAATAACTATGATATGGATAATGTAATGTGTATTTGAGAATTTATCCATGTTTTATTATAATGATCAATGAAATCTTGTTGAAGGTATTCTTTAGCATACAATCCCAAAGGAACTCGTATCTTCAGAAAATTATAATATTATACTTCATTTTCTCCTTTACTAGTGAAAATTAATGGAATATAATGAAGTATATTAACCATTAGATTACCTTTTGTATAGTTCACACTTATTTCTGAACTAATTTGGAAAACATTGTGACATACCATTATTTATAAAGGTTTATTTATCCAAAATAAGAATATCATTATATCAATAATACCTAGGGAAAATAACATCGAAGTGTGTAAATAATTGTTGGGTATATCAATGAAAAACAATTAGTTATTCATGATAAATTATTATCTCACCAATAAAAGATAAAAATGATTTACATTTTCAATTTATCTATTATTACCAAATATTCAAGAATTGATGAACTCTTGGTTGTGCATCAAACAACAATCAAACATTCATTCCTAAACTGGAAAAATTTCATTATCTTCCCATTGGAATCATGCGATTAAAACTATAGTAATACCTAACGAATTTCAAAAAGAACCATTTACTAGGATATTCGATGTTAAATTCTTCTAACTGATGACATAGGAAAAAAAATTTACGACCCTCTTAGATAACACACCTTACTTCTTGTAACATTATTATAATTTCATGGATAATGCATTTAAATATAACTATGTAATAGTAATATTATACTCAATACCCAAGAAGTAAAATAGAAACATTATTTTTAATTTGTTAATATACCCCTAGAATAACCAACAGCTTTCTTCCTCAATTCAACTTATTGAAATTAAATATTCAAGGTCTTATTTTATGATTTGGGAAAAAATAACCATCATTATGATAATGATCCTCTATTCAATGAAGAAAATTTCTCTTTAATATTTATTTTATCTATTTTTAATTCTACACATTCTCCATAAGAACTAATTGTTATTCATTTATATTTTTTATATACTTTGTGAAACATTACCTAAAAGGTAATAAAGTGTTTTGTCAAAAATATTCATTTTTTAATCTTAAATTAAACTAGAGAATGTGGGTGAAAATAAGAATGACACATTCTAAAAAGGTAGTTTATCATAATTCAATTTACAAGTACCAGGTTTCATCATCAACACATTTACATATTCATTGACATTCTGCATTTTAATATTCATTGATATGATATGTCATGTGTATTCATCCATTTCATGATTTATTATCCACAAATCACATCAATTATTGAAGATATATTTATGAAATAACCATCCTTTTCATCATACATGAGTATCGTATAATCAATTTTCTCACCATCCCTTTATATGGTGGATCAACTGGTATTGAGGACACTAGCCACATGAAATTATTATGTTATATTAATTTGAAAGTGATCATATACTAATCATGGAATTTAATGTTAGATTGGAAATTTAAAATTACCAAATTTAATCATTATATATATATATTGGTATTACATGTCATTTTTTACAAGATTAAATGATAGGTGAGTAGTACATGTATATTGATTACTAATTATATTTTATTGAATAACTAAATAAATTATTAATTATATCCCATTATTTTATCGAACTCTATAAGCCTTATATACTGGAATAAGAGTTTTATTATTCTAATGGATATATCGTTGGACATACCATTATAGTATACAAGTTATGGTCACACCACTACTCGGATAACTAAATGTATGAAATTGACTAGTAAACTACATTAACTCGATGATCCTCTATCGTTTTAGTGATGTTTTATTTTCGAAAATAATAAATATTATTTACTCAATGATTTACTATTAAATTACAATAAGATATATATGGAAACTCATTTTCTTCAATGTTCTATTCGGTCAAACCATTTTTCTCATAAGTATTCTCCTCAATAGAAGGCACCCTCAACTATGGATGATTAGGAACCCTAAAAAAACTATCTCAATAAAATTTTTATTATTGATGTAATTTATATTATAATATTTATTTTTTATTTTTTATTGTTTTTGAGGACTGTAATCCATTTCTATTAAAATTTTCATTCTCTATTTTCATTATCACAATAAAATGTTAATTAGAAAACATTCATGACAAATTTGTTCATTTTATCTATTTATTATTTTATATTATTTTTTATTAAAAATTCACATGCCTGATATATTGATAGTATACTAAACGAAATGATTACCTCACTATTCTTGGGAATATAATAATTTTCAATCCATTTACACTCAATGAATCTACTAGGAACTAATTGTATCGTACCTCAGTCCAATGGAATAGTAGGTGAGATTATGATGACATACGAATATAGCTAATTGAAAAAAATCATTACTTGAATGATCTATATCCAAAAACATCATGACCATCCATACACATTCCATGAATACTCATGAACCCCATTCATCAAATTATTAATGCTAGAATGGAGCTCCAATGATTCCTTTTACATCACGAACATCACCATACTTCGGTTCTAGAGATCCATGATTATATCATTGGATAAAATTCTTTGATGTAGTCTTTCTAAATCAAGGATATGAGAAGATAGAGTATATCTTAATATTTATGAATGGATTTAATATTAGAAATGTTCTCCGAATATACATATATAGAATATTTTTAATACACCATGTTAGTGTTTTGCGAACCCGATATATTTATCATCCACTAAATAAGTAATAAATAAATAGTTACAATAATTTATTCACATAATAAATATTATTTATAATTTACCACATACTTGTATTATATAAAAAATATATTATGTGATAAACCTATGTCATTAACTCAACTTGAAATTCTAGATAATACTATATTAATATTTAATAATAAAATAATATTATTTCTTATAATATTTTCAATGTTTTTACTTAAAACTATGAAATATTTTTATAAAATAAATATGAAAACATTATTCTATACCTTAATTATAATGAATTTTTTATTTTTTATGATTGATAAAAATAGAACACACGGACCCCTTGTTGGGGCCCACCATTTCAATATATACATATTATATAGAATATGGATGAATCTTGAGTGTGCTACTATATGTGTCCCCCTATGACATGATATTAATGGAAGTGTATAATAATCACAAATAATATTAGAGTCTAAAAACCCATCAATGACTCTAAGGAGACAAATAATTGTCATATCAACATCAACTATATTAAAATCATGTCATGTTTAATATAATTTCATTCCCATACAATATATCTTAAAGGATGATGAAAACATGTGTCATTATTATTTTAATGATTTACTATTTTTTAATCTAACTGGACACATTTAACTTCAACTATCATGGACTATGATTTGATGAAGGTAATTCCATACTGATCAAATAGATAGGATATAACACTTAATAACCTTGTAAAAGACAAAATATAACATGATCACTCAACCAATTACATACCACCAATGACTCTACCAGCACAAATGGCATCACTGTGACATCATTGTATTCGGTTTCACCTTTCATCAAAGTACATGATCAAATGGAACACATTGATAATTATCTCACATTAGGATACCTATACAGATGTAGGTAGATAAGAATAGACACTGACACGCAAAACATATAGTGTTCATATTATCAGTTATGTCCTCATTATCTCACCTACTAGATATCACAATGTGAAAACTTCATATGAATAAGTCTCAATGCTTATGATCACCCAGAACTTGGTAGTCATACATCTACCGTGTCCCTTCATTATGATTTATCTAGATCAAAATACATATATTTATGATTAATTTCATATTATCATAAATTTCTAATTATATATTGGGATCTTCTATAAAATTTTGATATGATAAATAATATATGGACATTACCATTAAATAGTGGGAGAAAAAGTTTCACCACTCTAATGGAATGTGAACATCATGCATAACTCACAATAAATATTTCATGATAACCAAAACAATTGATAACGGTTTCTCTAGGGAACCCACTTTTACAATAATAAGTAAACACCTAAATTTATTATAACTGTAACAAAGTATATTTTCAATTAAATTCATTTGAATAAATTTTAAATGAGTAAAATATAGAGAAGATTATTTATAATATCATTGTTATTCAAAATATCATTTTTTATAGATGTTGAACATTAGACGAGTTTAGTTGGATGGTTTTATCAGTTGGACACACAAAAAGGTGATTGTAATTTAATGAAAATGCTATGGGCTTAATAAAATTATAAAAGTAAAACAATTATAATGCTTATAATGTGTCCATTTATATGGTATATTATTAAATACCGACTTTATATTATATTTTTATAATTATTAAAAAAAATTAGAATAAAAAATGTATTATGTAATGAAAAATGAAGATTCTATTTTACCCTTCTTTACTAATGGTTGTATAAATATTTTAAAATAAAATAATAGTTTGTCACTCAAATTGCATCATTGAGATATCATTAATTGATTTTACTCACTATTAATTATATGTATTAATGAAATTATGAGTTTATTATGGGTTGGAATTAATAATGATATTTGAAATATATTATTATTGATGAATAAAAATTTTTAGTACTGGACTCCCAACAAAATGTCCCACATTATTTTTCATATATAATATGTTTGGAATGATATATATTATTTTCCCATAATAAATCTCCATACCTAAGGACGGTTTGATGTATATCATTACAACCTTCATATTTTGATACCTTCATTATACAGTAATTAATACTAAGCTAGTTGGGGAGTTTTAGTATGTTGTTGATCATGTAATTTTTCGAGGATTGACTAATTTGTGTTTTTCCTCTAGTCTAATGTGTATGAAACATTGGTCCTTGATTGGGATTCTCCAGAAAAGTGAACGTTAATACCTAGATAAGGTAAATGTAATTATATTATCTATTTATATTGGAGTAATATGATATTCTCATATACTTGAGTAAATGAAATGTGATTTTCTCATTCATATGATAATAATATAGTTAATAAATCTCTAATGTATGAGTATGAAATATGGTGTTGAAATATGAAGTGTCACATGGTAAATCTATGACCTGGACAACTGGAGTATATGTTTATTCTACAAGTCTTTTATATACCTCATAGATAAAGTTATAGAGATAAATTTATTTAAATGAAATCATAATAGATACAATTTTAACTTAATTATAATTTATTCATTTACATTTGACACTCTTGGATTATATTTTTTGGATTTTGTATTTATTAATTGTTTTTAATTAAATAATGTATCATGGGGTCCCACTATGTGGTCGTTCAATTAAGGGTCATATTTATAAAACATTGACAGCTAACCCAATAGTTTATTAAAGAAAATTTAATAGTTGTTCTAGATTAATTTTGATTTCATCGCATATAATATAATATATAGTAAAAATGGAGGATATATTTTCCAATAATCGTTTATAATAATTTCAAAAATAATTTTTTATGTGGTTTAATATTTACTTACATATCATATTTAAAACCATGAAAGTATACTACATTATGATACATTATTGAAAATAAAATAAGATCTAGAAATATGTTCTAAATGTTTACCAGTTGAGTAGTGTTTTATATCATATCATGTCTATTCATTAGGATAACTAAGGCATATTGATATTCATTATGCTGTGATTCAGATACAAAGATTTTTCTTATTATATAATATTATGTAATATTGTATATCTTCTAATGTAAAATGATAATGTGATATTTTATTTTTCATTAGATATAAATAATTACATATAACATGAATGATAATAATTTATGTAATAATTGACAATTATGGTGATTTATTCATTAATCTCTTTAGTAGAAATGGTGGGAAAAATTTAAGAATTTTCCCATGAATATGGCAGAGCGTTTTGTTACTCAATAGCCTTTATAAGCAATATGAATCCCATTAGAATGTGTGAGTCTCCCAATATAACTCCCCAAAGACAAAAATAATTACTGATATCATTTTCTCATACATTTGAATAATGTTATATAAAACCATGATAATGATCGACATCCTTCCTAATTATTGTGAGATTCTTACAACACATGGATATCTTGGGAGGATAGAACCCATTGGTTTCTTGTTAATTATTATTATTAATTATGTTTGGAAAATCTGAATCACCATAGAATATAATACATTATTACTTTTTCATTTTAGTACACATTCAGTACATTTATATAAAACCTAGGTTTTATGGGTTCGGAAGTGGTTTTTCTAAAACATTTTGGATGATTATCATCCCCTTGAAACCATTTAGGTTGCTTAATATTTTCTTGATGATTTATTCATAAATAAATTCTATTATGCTTGAATTTCATTTATATTAAAATTATATTTTTTTTAAATATTGATTATATAATAATGAAATTTATAATGGAGGATTTACCTTGAAAGTTAGAGGACTGAAATTTGATGAATTATTTAGATTAGCTACTTCCATTATAAAAATATACCTAATATACTAATTTTAGATTTTTAATCTATATCATAGGATAATTTATTTATTTATAATTAATGAATTTGGTCATCTTAAACTCCCTTATAATTAATGATACTATTTACCAAATAATGGAATTTATTTATTAATTAAGGATATAAATTATTTTATAAAAAACATCAAATGAAATATATTTCATAATTCATACACTTAAAATAATTTTCACTCTAAACATATGTTTTATTATTTATAGGACATCATTCTTAAAGATGAATATATTAGTTACTGATTGGTGAATAAATCAATATTGAGTATTAAAACTATATTCAAATGAGAATGAACTCATATACACAATTTCATATGCCATAATATTTTTGTTAAGGGTGAAAATATTAAATTAATAATCTTCAAAAGTCATTATAAATCAAATTAGTGGTGAGTGATGTTGTTTTTATAACCACTACTGGGGATATTTATGATCCTTAGGGTGTTATAATACTAATTTTTTAAAATAAATACTTTCCCATATATTTTAGATTTATGTAATATTCTCATAAAAATAATTACTATCGATTTTTCCTTTTGTATGATCATTAATGAATGAAAAAAAAAGATAATCATATGATCATGCTATGTATATTATGGTTAAATGTTTTCCTAAAAACCCATGATTTATTAGTGCATATTTTTAATATTAAATTCACATCTATACATAATCATCATAGTGTATATGATGATGTACGTTGATATTTTTCCTTTGAAGATGCTATATAGAGACAATAATGATTTCCACTTGAAATAATCATCATGTAAAATGGAATATCATCAATTTATAGGGCATCCCTATAATTTATTTTTCATTTTATTCTGTTGAAAAATTGATCAAGTTGAATAAAATCTAAATGAATCTAAATATATGACAATTAAATGGGACAAAAAATATGTCACTTTTCTCTATTTTCTAAATTTATTGGTCATATGTGATACATTTACGATTAATATAGCCTCCATGTATTTTATGAAATTAAAATAATTAAAATTTAACTCAAGGATATGGTGTAATATTTTTCAAAATTAATATAATCTCATTTCATCAACACTTATAACAGGATTCTAAATAACTTTTTCAAAAAAACATATCCCATTGTAAAATATAGTTAAACAATAGAATTTTTTTTATTATTTAGTATTGATAATTATTGATTAATTCAAGTGATAATCTCAAACTATTTTCATGAATATTCCCACACTACGGAATTGATGTTTGTAGGATTCCTTATAGTGGTAAGAAAACATGGTTTCCCATTATGTATCTTCATGAAGTGTGTAGTATTATTATTCATTTTGTATTTTTGTGTGGGTTTTGGTTGTGATCTATTTCATTAATGGTACTTTATGATGGGTTTTTACTAGTTTAGATTTTTATATTCATCATAATTCTTAGATATATGATTTTTATGGGTTTTTAGTGAATATGTTATGGATTTTTTTTCCTTTTAAATATCTTGGACTCATCATCTTGTCATTAATACCTCACCATAGTGTAATTTTTTGGTTTCATGATTATTATAATTTTCTAATTAATTTTTATTTTTATGTTTTGCAATTTTTTTTCTAGTATGTGATTATTTTCATTTGAATTGGAGATCTTTTTTGGTGTTATTCATCACTTTTTTTTCAAAAAACCAAATTATTTAGGTTTACAATGATTTCAATTTTTCTTCTACAGGGTCATGTTTTCTTGTGGTGATAGAATCTGGTGGTGGATTTATGGGTGGGAATTATAATATTAGTCAGATTTTTGACACAATGTTTTTTGGTCTTGGATTTTGGCACCAATAAAGTAAAACATTTCCTACTATTTCATGTATATGATATCTACCTTTGAATATTCATTTATTAATATTGATGTTTCATTTTTGTCAGATTTTAGGAGAGATTTTTTGGTTTGATTTATTATTAATGTGATGTTAACACTTAAACAAATAGAAAATTTCAAAAAACAACCAAAATAATTAATTTGAATAGAATAATCCCACATCATTGATTAAATGTTTCTATCTATATACAAATGTTCTGGTATAAACTAGAGTTGATTTATAAATTTCTAATTGAAGCTTTAAAATAAAGAGTATTGAAATAAAAATTTCTCTATTTCATGAGACCATCTCATTGAAATCTCTCATAATTCATTTATTTGAAAAATTATGGTAGGTCCACCAATTATTGGAATACATCATTTTTAGATGAACTCATCATTATATACCCAATAGAAAAACATTTCTAAAATATATATGGAATTTTTAATTCGATGTTCCCACACCACTAATAACCACTATTTGTTCCTAATAATTTCAGATGTGTGGATGGACACATGGATACATTGAATATTAAGATCTTCCATCAGATAATTAAATTCCCAATTTTAACTATGATATATATAAATAACCTTGAAGGTAATTTGAGTGTTTTAATGCATGGTTTATGATTCTTAATACAAACCCAAATCTAGGATGTAATTATTACTAAATATAAAAAATAATAAGAAATGTGTACTAATAAATATACATTATCCTTATGGTCCAAAAACTTATTGGTAAGGTTTAAATAAATTTATTCCTCGATTTAATAAATCATTACAGAAAAATTATCCACAAAATCAAAAACCTATAGAACCTTTAACTGAGGAAATACTCTTTCAATATATTCAAAATTCATATTAGTGATCCTTTTCTCTAAAAATATATTCGATCAATCCAAAATACACACTTTAATATTTATAACATGAAGTGGAAATCATTGTATCTATGTTTTTAGTGTAATTTTCTAGTAAATTACTTGAAAACTAGGATAAAACACCAAAGGGGAGGTGAAATTGGTAACATATTATAACAAATGACCATAGTGGTAAAGAATAAAATAGAGGATGGGAATGATCTATAAGATACATAAATATGGTAGAACATATTTACATGAACAAGGATGAAGTATATTCTAAAAAACAAAAATATTATCAATGGAAAAAAGAAAATACCCCAAAGAAAATCGACATATTTGATACATACAATCACTTTCTTATACTCTATCAAAGTATGATGTGATCAAACATTTATAGGTTATATAATAAAATCCTTAAATTCAATAAGAATCATTATATTGATATATCATTCCATAATTAATTAATAAAATATATATTTTTATTTATTAAATGTAATATTTTCTAGTATGACTAATTAGAGGCCCTAAGGGAAATATTATTATTTGAGTATTGAACCCATACAGGTGAAAGGAAAATACATTTAAAAACTGATATAGGAAGTGTCTTTGTACCATGACTTGTCATAACATTCATGTTTGGGAAGAAATTGTGAATCATTATAGATAATATTAATATGATAACCCAATTTTTATATTTCACACTTGGATTCGTAAATAAAACCCCAAAATGAATGGAAATTCAACTCATTGGTTGTTCATAAATATCCTCATGGAATTCATTATGTTGTTTTTTAATGTTTATGAAATATATTTTTCCCAATTCAATTTTAATATTATGATGGAAAAACAATTATTCTTTGGAATACATACATTGATATAGGGATATCATTCATAGAGGCATATATTTTCCATGTATTGTTTTTCGATATTTTATGGATTATATTCCTATGTATCCAATGTGAAATCATTTCATTATGAGGCCCAATGTTTCATATTTAATGTTAGTAATATATTAAATATATTTAATAGCACACATGCAGAGTATTCCTGAAAATTGTGAAATAATTTAAATTAGGGTCTAGATAAGGAATATGATGGAATAATTGAGTTCAGGACATGGGTTTTATAGTAGGTGATAAATAACCACTGTCAAAATGGGTACTTGTGAAAATTATATTGCCGGTGAAACATAAAAAATAATAATTATATAAATTATTTTATTTCATCTATTGATTCATTGACCTAATTATTTATATAAGTATTTTTTAGGATGGAATTAAATGGTATATTTCAAGACCCTAAATCCAATGGATAGATCAATGAAGAAACTCTATTAGAGGAAATTTTATCATATTATGGATTTTTCATATTGCATAATTGGTTTTTTTAATTTGGGAATTGGTAATTGCTTTGGGAATATTTTTTAATCAATTTTTCGTCATTATGACTGTAAATATTGTTTTCCAGCATTAATATTGGTTAATGTTCAAAACTTATGTCTGTGTCTGTGTTTTCTCCCCAATTTATTCATTCATTGTTGACGATTTCCTTTGGACCATGGTTTTATGACTATCAAGTAATGAAACATTGTGAACCTCTTTCGGGGTATAATAATTTGGTATCATATATCCATGATTTTTATAGTGTGGTAATCGTGTTAATATGGATGAGGTAGAGGATTATATGGTTTTGGTTACACGATTTGGGGTTCTTCAGCATACGATATCGGGCGATGAATATTAATTTTTTTGACAAATTTTGGTTATAGGCATATGTTGATTAGAAATCACAAGGTTTGGTTGGGGTAGATCTGTGCTTCTCAGTGAGATAAATGGTTGAATCTATGGTGATAATAGTGTGAACATTCACAGGATGAAGATCCAATATTTCTTATAAATCCCAATCATAATGTAATGTATTATAGAGATACATGTAATGCGGGGCCTCAAAACAGTGTCTATGGTTTTGGGATGAATCTATGGTTTACATGGCGTGTGTGACCCTTCACAGTAGGATCAACATATACCCCTGTGGGTATACAGACTTGGAAAAAGTACATGTTAATCAGAATGCCATGTACTCCTACACAGACATGGAATGACCAAGAATACAGTGGTTGATCATTTTATTGGGATGAGGGTAGAAGTATATGGGCATCAACACACGGTGTACATCTACACGAATACAGAAAAATTCCCTTCTACAAATGCCTGACCCAATTCCATTGGGACGCACCATGTACTGCCCCTACATGATATTTACTCATTCAATTTGGGCTAGGAACCAATTTCCTCAACTCCATGGAAATGTTACATTAGGTGGTGTTCCCTTTAACCATTTCCCAGAGGGTATGTATTGAATATCATCCTACACATATAATGGTGATCCTTCTATGAGGTTATCTTGTATATAGTTGTTCCAATCTTTTCATGGGGCCAGGAGTGATATCCATTATAGACTTCTTAGCCTAGCTGGAGTAATTGATAATTTTGTAACAAACACTATGTTGGTTCAAATTCTCTACTTATCTAGTTATTCTAGATTGAGTTGTTGGAATACTTCAATCCTTAAGTGTAATAATCATATGTGTATCAAATCACTTCATAGTTCCAATGTATAATTAAAGTTGTGGGACCCAATGAGAACTACCTCTCAAATAGACGTCATCAGTCCAATCAAGTTTATGGATTGTGTTCTCCCAGATTAGTGTTATGTGAATCATTCATGAAGGAATCCTAGGAAGGAATTATAATTTTGACTTCACCTTGAGACAATGTGTCTTTATTGATTATATATGTATATTCTTGTTAATGTTATTGTAGGTATATACCATTGTACTACTAGATTTTATTATTTTTTATATGATTTATCATTTTTTTGTGTCCTACTAGGTATTGTTATAATCAACCCTACACGTTCTTTTTCCACACATGTCATGTCTTTTGAAGACGATAATCTTTTTTATTGATTCTGAGAGGGACTAGGACATGGTGGTGTATATGAATAATAGAAATCCAAGTTGTGTTATTGTGTAATTTTGAGAGTATTTCCCATCATTAAAATCTGGATGGACTTGTATTGAGACACATTTAGGTAGGATTTTATTGGACATTTTTTACATACCTTTAAAACTTTTTGTATGCTAGTTGTGGGAGTTGATTTATTTAGGCATGGTTTTATTCAGTTTTGTTTAATATCAAAATTGTATGAGATAGGAAATGTGTGTGTGTATACAAGTAATTTATCCAATGCCCTTCCATGATTGATATATACCTTCTCAATGATAGTTATCCTAACCTATCCTATTTCAGGTTGGTATGGTGAGTCATGAAATGGACCCCATTTGGATGGGTGCTGACATAGTGGAATCGGATGATTCAATTATAACTTTTTAAAAGATTCCATGGGGTTGGGTCGGGCATATATGTATCGAGATTATGGTTAGTATTTCCTTCAATAGTCAGCTCTCCAAACATAAAAAATTTATGTGGTATATATTATTCATTTCAGGATGACTCAGTGACGTATTCTAACTAGCGTTCAACATCATAATCACATGGATGATCCCCTTTGTAATGAGGTATCAATATAGGGACCATTTCCAAATGTGTTACCTCTATATGGTACAACAGCTATACCACCACCTGTAGAGTACTTGATTGTCCCTACAGTCCAACTCGATGATATACACAGTCTGATGACAAATCATAAGTTTTAACGAACGTGAACCCTTTGTTTCTAAGGTGAGACTAACCCTCAAGGGGATGAAAAATTGATTGATGTGGTTATGTATGTTTTAGATATGTTAGTACAGTAATGAATCAGATGTTGTTCATGGAAAACAATATTTTTAATTGATCCACATGATAATGGTGGGGGTTAGATGTCCAGTCCTATGATGAGTTGATTCTAGAATTGTCATAAATCTGAACCATTTTCATATAAGGGTAATACCCATAAACGTTGAGTTGTGTACATATACAATAGCTTCTACAACATCAGTATAATAGCACGGAAGTAAGAAATTATTAATTGAGTTCCACCAACCTCTATAGGTAATCGTTGGATATGGTTCATGATCAGCTCTTTCATACTCCATATTTTGAACATGGATTTTATATTGACATCCAAGAAAAATTTTACCACAATGATTTTTTAATTATACTGGGGTGCTAGAGAGATTTTTTGTGGTTCAGAGTTTCATGGATGAGAAAAAACATATATATTTTACCTATAGTGGTATCTTGGGAACTGAGACTTCTGATTTGGAGAGATAATGTTAGTCTCAAGGAAATGAACACGTGATAAGTTTCAAGATGAGTTCATTGAATAGTGGTTCTATGGTTGGAGGATTATAGTTGTGCATTGTTATCCTTGAGAGAGGGGGTGCTACACTAGTGACGATAGGGAACATCATAAATGGGATTGTCTAACATTCCATATTGCAGACAGAGATAAAAGGGGTGTACCTCCATGGTAGAGGTATTGGAAAGAATAGAAAGGTATTTTTGTTAGTGGACATGGAATCAGATCTAGGCTAGCATCTATAGATGACAGACACATTAATTTATTTCCACCATGACCCCCATGGTTTCCACACCTAGCTCAAGGTGATAGAGGATAAGGGTTGGGGAATCTATGGATGATTGAGGTTTATGACCCAAATACTATGGGGGTGATATGTGGTATGATCTATTTATTTTATAACTTATCTAACGTACTGATAGATACAAGTTCTTATAATTCATTTAATTCCAAATAACTGGTTCCGGACAATGGGATTCAAGATGAGCCCTTGTCTCAACCCCTATGCTTCTGGACTCCAACAAGAGATGTCCTAGAGATGACACACTACTTCCAATTGTGTGACATGAATCTAGGATGAGATATTTTCTATTTGGATCTCTTTTTTTCATTTATGGGGACTTATAGAATAATATCAGGTGTGGAATATTTATCAATTGTTCGTGACCACATTGACTGTTTTAGGAGGAGGATGTAGTGATTTCACTATGATGGGACTAGGTTGCCCTTTGTGACTGAAGATAAAACCTAGTCATCATCGAATGGAATCATTAATTTTAGGTAATAGTAGAATTCACATCAATTGTCTTGAATGGCCCTTAGTGTAGTGGATATTATGAGTTTCCAATTTTCAATAATGGTAGATGAGAATGGTCACTCCATGCCTTAGGACATTCTAGGCATAGCTCCCAACTAATAGATAGAATTATTCATGGATATACACCCCAGTACATCACTAATGTATTCACTAAAATATTTTATTTCCCATGAAAAGCTTCTCAAACATAGGGTCTAGTTAGAGGAGTTGTATAAGAAGGGATTTGTTAGACATATTGTTTTCCCCTAGTCTGCATCAGTTCTGTTCATTAATAAAGAAGACGGTGGCTTGAGGTTTTGTGTGGACTACCATTGCTTAAAATAGGTTATAATGAATAACATGCCTTTTAATAGTGATTAATGATTAACTATTTCTTATTTTTAGAGTGTTATTGTGGTTATATAAGGTTCACCTCAGGTAACGCTATCCCTAGTTTCTTGTACGGGAAAACGATATATTGAGGGTGACATTAAGATCTCAATATGGTATCTATGTGTACATTTTTTTCACTTTCATGTGATGAAATCCCCAGAAAAATTCTTGTTACCCATGAAATAGAACATTCATCCCTTCTTATACTGGTTAGTGGTAGTCATCATTGATGATATACTTGTATACTTGGCATTTTTGGAGGATAACACAAACAATTTAGGAATATTCTAGACATACTATGAGGGATCATTAATTTTGAATTGTTTCTATATTCTAGTTCTAAGTTCAGGAGGCCCAATTTATAGGTCACATTATATCAGCAAATGGTGTGGTAGTGGGGCTAGTGAAGTTCAAGGAAGTGTTATCTTGGTAGCCACACAAGAACGTGATGGAGGTGCAGATATTCTTTGGTATGGTAGGATATTTCTAAAGTTTCATAACTAATTTCTCATGGATATCATCCCTAAAAATATCCTTTAATGAAAGGGGTATCAAATAATGTTGATAGAGTTGTCCTATAATGATTTTCAGGGGTTTAGGCATTGATTTATGAGTTCTCCCATCGAGAGATTTCTAGAGGAGGGTGTTGAGTATATAGTGTTACATGATTCATCGGGATCTGATCTTGGTTATATTCTCTTTTCTAGGTAGAAAATTATTTCCTATGTTTAATTTTATTTGAGACCACATGAGAATAACTACTAAACCCATTATATTGATTTAGTATGGGATGTTTTCTTACTAAAGATATTGTGACACTTCCTAGTGGGGGATATGCTTGTCACCTATTTTCAACACAATGGTCTTAATTAAATATTACCTCAGAAGGATTGTAACTTGGGATAGAGATGGAGGCTAGAGTTCCATATATATGATGACTTCGAGATCATATATACATCCAGGAAGGGAAACTTGGTAGATGATGCTCACAAAAATAGACGATGTTCACATTTTCTAATCAATAAATCAAGGAATTTTTCCTCATTGTAGTTATCCAATATGCTTTAGGATGGAGAATATTGAATCCAATATAGGGATGTTACCCCTTCTATATTATAGTGAGTTTGGAAGAAATATCTTGGGGATACCAACTATGAAACCATTCATGCTCAAATATCTACGGGATATGCCCCAGATGGATATTTTAAAGGATGGGTGCATGTCCTTTTTTTCAATGTATTCAGAAAGATACCATGGATTATATGGGAGTATTTTTTATATATTTTCATAAATATCCATTATTGGAACATGTTGGTTTGAAAAAGATATTATTGGACCTCAGACATCGGTTTTGTGGGTTAGTGAAGAAGTAAGGGGTTGGATTGTTTTTCGCGTGATGCCTTTCCTTAAGAATGTGACGGTTGAGCACCATGTTCGAATGGGTTTAGATCAACCACCTTTGGTTCCGTAGTGCTGGTATGACGAGATATTAATGGAATTATTTATGGTTTTACCATTTATGTTCAGGGGACAGAATTTAATATAGATGATTGTAGACCCCCTAACCAAGTCACCCCACTTCTTATATATTTGAGATAATAGTTTTGTAGATATATTGGGATTCCACTATGTACAGAACATAGTCTAAATACATAGAAGATCCAAATCTATTTTTTAGTACTATGATTCTCACTTTAAACCATGATTTAAAGATGTGTTTGAGACCCATTTTCATTTGGGAATGGATTTCCACCCCCAAATAGAGGGCCTTACGAAGCAGACTATTCTGGTTTTGGAGGAAAATTGTTGACCTTAAATGTTGTACATTGGCTATAGTTGGGAGTATCACATGTAAATTTTTTAGTTTATGTAAAATAATAGATATCATTCAATCATTGGTATGGATCCATTCTAGTCATTAGATGTGAAACATTATAGGTCACCACTTTGTTGCACTAACCATGAAGAGACGGCAATCAAGGGATCAGAGTTCGTGCAAGCAACTACTAAGAAGGTGGAGATTATACATGAGTTGATAAAGATGAAAAATATCAATCAATGTTATCATAATTACCACAAACACACAAATTTTTAGTTATAGGTGGTATACCATTTGAAACTACATGGTTCACATTTATGTGTATTATAGATATTTGGCTGGGGTGGCCAGTTATCTTCAAGATTCATTGGCCCATTCTCAAAAGTACATATGTTTGGTATGGTGGAATACCTTTTATATATACCACCATTGATAGATAGGGTACATGGAATATTCCATGTCCTGTTGATGTGGAGCCATGTGCATGATCCATCTCACATTATCCACTAGGATGATCTAGAAATCAAGGATGGATCCACCATTGCTATGTACCTAGTAGGGATCAAGGATTGGAAAGTGAGGATCCGTCATGGGTGAGTGATTTCATTACAGCATGTATGATGGTAGAATGGGAATCATCAGGATAGAACCAAGGAGTATGAGGCTCAGATCAATCATTAGTAACCACATCTCTTTTTGAAGCCACATGATTTTTCTTTTTGGGATGTAAATCCCCAAGGAGGAGAATTTAACTACGTTTATTTTTTAAGTATTATTTTTGTAAATTTTATATATTATTTTTCAGGCTAATATCTACGATGGAATTTAATTCCAAGGATTGGTGTTCCCATAATCTATGTTTGAATCATATTAAATATATTAAACATCAAGTGCTTGTGGTTTTTCTAGAAAAGTGGGATTAGTTATGAATGGGTTCTATGTTTATAAATATGTGGGTACTACTGAGTTCATAGTGTGCAGTTAAAATGGGTGTGATATAACATTCATCAGTGATGGGAGTTTGTGAAAAAATCATCATGTAAATAAAATTAATAAAATTAAAAAATAATTTTTTCATCTGTTGATGTGGACACCTAATTAAATCCATAATAATTTAGTTATGATGGAATTATAGTGCCATCATCATAATCCTAGATCCATTAGTGATTGTGTTTGAGGATCTATCAGACAAAAATCCACTCGATCGTGGACAATAATCATTATGCAGTGGAATCAGAGGATCTCAAAAATGTAAATGATATCACATTTTTTCATTACTGATCATTCCAAACTGATCATGGGAATTTTATTATTTAGATTTATCTATGTTTTATGATTCCTATGATTAAAATGAATCAACCAACTTACAAATTGATTCTTGGATCATTTTTATAGTGGTATGGGTTATTTTTCATTGGGAAATGGAGAATTGTTTTGTGATTATTTTTTTATCTCCTCATTAATCATTATAATAGAAATAAAATTGAGTCCAACATGAATATTAGTCTTTTTTTGTTCTTCTTGCTTACGGTTTTTATTTTGTCCCATATTTAAATATTCATTATATGTGATTTACATTGCTCTATAGTTTGTTGAATTCCAGGTAATTGAATGTTTCACATATCTTTCATAGAACATCATTTACATTTGGTTGATATTATAATAGAAGGAAATAGTGACTGTGATCTAATAGAATTGGTAAAGTATCATATGGTTTTTCTTACCCATGAATGTTTTCATTAGTGTACGATTTAAGGTAGTGTATGAGGATGATTTCATTATTATTTTTATTGCCTACATTCACTTAATTCAGAAGAAACATTTCGAAAGAGGTATATTTTTGCTTCCTAATGACATTAAGGCTAGAATATGAGGTTGCATTGGTGTGAATCTATGCGAGATGAAGAGCATGGATTTATAAGAAATCTCAATAAAACAACATGTACTATATAGCTAAACATTGTGTGGGCCCCCCATATCAGCAGTTAGGGTTTTAGGATAATTTTTAGGATCAAAAGACATGTTACCCAGTCACATGGTGTGTGACCCTTCCATGTTTCCCTAGCATGTACTAGAGGGAAAACAGTCATGGGAAGTTGTACAATGGAATAAACATAAAGTGTACTCCAACAAGAACATGGAAAGACCTTAAATACATGGGATGAGCCATGTATTAGAACATTATCATATGTACATGTGAAGAAACATGAAATAATCTTTTACAGGGACATAGGATATGGTTTTTTACACAGTGCTAACAGGACACATCGTGTATAACCCCTATACATTGTATACTCCTTCAGGGTTTTCATGGAGTCCTTTTTAGTTATATCTTGGAAAATTTTCATTAGGTTGAATTACCTATATAATTTTTCTTGAATATATGTAAAGAAAAACTTCCAACACAAAGGATAGTGATCTCTTCAGTATGAAATATTATATTGTATTGTCAGACTTTTTTTGGGTGGCCAACAATGAGATCCTTTATCGTATTGTTTCCCTTTATGGAGTTTATTGTATTGTCATGTTCAACAATATGTTGACATAGATTATATACAAATAGAGTTATTTTAGATTTTTTAGTTGGCATATTAGATGGAAATGGGTGTGATCCTCCTCTTTCAATCGTATCTCTTTATAATTCGATCCTATAGCTCTAATGGAGAGACAAAATGAGAAATAACTCTTGAAAGATGTAATCAATCCTATTAGACCCCACAAGTTTGTTCTCCTAGAATACTGTTATATGAAACCATAGATCAAGAATCATAGGCCAGAATAACTGTTTTGAATTTACATTGATATTTTTTCTTTATTCAGTGAATCCCCACATACTTGTTATATGTGTTTTAGACACATACCTGTGTAGAGAGAACTGTTATTCTTTTTCCATAAGCACTATAGTTTTAAGTTGTCCTACTAAGTATTATTATACTCACCAATGCACTATAATTTCCTATACGTGTTGTGTCTTGTGCAGTTGATCAACCTTTAGATAGAGTCCTATAGGGACTAGCACCCGATGGGGTTTAGTGAGACTAGACATGTCAACTAGTGTTCCTAATTTATATTAAAACGTTCAATATATTTAAATTCAATTTTCATTTGATTTAGACACTCTTTCATCAGATTTTATATGGCCCTCTTTATTATCCTTTACTTCATATTTTACTCTGACTGTAGGATTATATGTATGAATTCATGGTTTCATTCCATCATTTTTAATTTTGGCATTATATGGGATTGGATATGTCTTTATATGTAGATGTACAATAGGTTAATTACTCTATTGATCATGAAATTTTTACACGTTTCTAGTCACCATCCATTGGACTATTGAAGGTGGGATATAAGAGTCATGACTTTGGCCACATTGGGAGAGGTTGTTACATATTTACCATAGATGAATTATGGTAAATATATTTTTTATAGTTACTAATAGAATTGAAATTTCATAACATAGAATTTCCATTTTGACTACAGATAATGTTTTATATATTCATTTTATCTTTTTTGTGATGATTTATTAAGCATCATGAATTTAAAAAAATAGAGTAAAATGAAAACATGATGGAGAATATTAATGTCATTGGGGATAGAAATGGACCAAATACAGATGGGTGGAAGAAAACTAAGTTATAGATATGTAATGGATATGATATCTATCAAGAAAGTCATATTAACATTTATACCCATTCATAATTAAGTCATCAATTCTTGTGATAAATCAAATACCATAAACAATGGATTAATAATTTTTAATAAAGAATATTATTTACATGTGATCATTAGCATTGACAAGTCAAAAAGTGAAAAGGTAAAACTCTACTATAAGTTAACCAGAAAAGGGAACAAGAAATATCTTGTGAAATTACTAAGATCAATGTAATTAACCAAACTATTTGAATATAAAAATTCCCTACTATAGGAGGGAATAATACCTAATTACCAGTTACAAAAGAGATAAAAACACATGTAAAATAGTTTATATAAAAGGTAATCTTAATTATCTTTGAAATGTGTATCTTATTTTCATTTTTATATATATAATAAGTGATACCACAATTTGATGAGGCTAATAAGGGAGGTATAACCATGATCAACATAAAATATAATGAATTGATCCCAATAATCATATTTAAGAGAATGAATTTATCTGAAAATTATTGAAAATTATAGTTACAAACATGAAAGGACCACATCCAATATTTTATTATTGACATAATTATTAACTGTTAAGTACGTATTGATTCTTTTAGATGATAATTTCAAGTAAAATAATATACTAGCAGATTATGTAGATTAATACAAAAAGACAATAAATTATTCATATAGAAACTTCACTTATCTTCACATTACAACAGGTGTGAATAAAAAATTTGTAATGTTCCTATAGTTTATAGTAATCATTTCTTAAAAAAACATTGAAGATACTTTTTTATGATTTTCCTAGATGTATTTTCAGTAAATGTATGAATTTTTTTGATATTCCTTCATATATTTTCTTTTTTATTGGGAGAATTTCAAAATAATCATTTATAAAAACTTCCACTCATGGTTCAAGATGCAACAATCCATGGAAATTTGATTTAATGGACTAGAATATATGTTTTCACCACAAAAAATGAATTTAGATAAAATATTTCATATACTACTATATTTAATTCATATTTAATATTTATATGAAAATTTTGTTATTACACCCATTTCATCAATGATTTTCACAAGATATCATGTCCAATCCACCATCAAACATGAAATAATTATTTATTTAATATTGATTAATTATTAATAGAACCATTTTACACCTACAAAAATAATCATGGTGGCCACCCTAATCATGATATTATCCTATTGGGAGTTCATTTTTGAGATCATATGTATTGAAAATTATTTCACTATGGGAGAATATTTGGGATAGTAGGATTATAATATTGTTTAAGTAATATATAATAAAAGACACACTCTCAATGTGTCCCAATTTATATACATTAATTTGATGAAATAGCTCTTAGTATATGTATTACATTATTTGGGTATAGATCTAAAATAGTAATATCTAAGGTAGTAATCTATATGGATCTTGTTGTAATGAGATAATTATTACTGTAAAAAGTTACAAATCCATGATTGATCTTGTGTATTAATTTTCAATAAGAATTTAAAACAGTAATAAATTATTTGAATGGATCATATAATATGGATGTTGATCATTTATCATGGATTCAGTCCAGAAATGAATAAGAATATGTGAATATGAATAATGAAAATGGGTTCCTGGAAGAGAAACCTCTTCATGTCAATTTATATGTTGGTCTTAAATTTTTGAAAATTGAAAATGGATTGGAAAAAATAAAAATATACCATCAAATTAAATAACAATTATGGAATATATTTCTTTTATGATTGCAATTAATTTTGTGATGATGTGTTTTCATTAAAGTGCGGTGGAGATTGAATCATTAAGAGATGCGTTCTAGAATCTGAGGTGGGAGGCATTCTATTAATTTCCATTCTTTAACAACATGAAGTCACCATTGGATAAATAGCACTGTAGTAAAGTTAATAAGATTTTAATTTTTCTAAATTCAATCTCTAATATATTCTTGGAAACTGGTAAGAAAAAATAATTAATGAAAATATATAAAAACTATTTGAATGTGAAACAAAATTAAACAAGTCACAATCCTAAAATTTTTTGTATTTGATGTGTGGGGAATTTTCCACTTTATAAATACATTAAAAATACATATACTATTATATAACTTTGTTACACGTATAAATAGGTGTATGTCATTAAAAAAAAGTACATTATGTTGTATCATATAATTTTTGAAATGATATATATTTTCTCAATTTGTAATTCCTTGATTACATATTCGTTATTTATGAAATCTATTCAATAATAAATTCATAATGGAATTTATAGAAAAATATGGACTGAAATACAACACCATTAGCACTTATCACTCATAAACATGTTCATATCTTTTGTTCATGAAAATGGGAAATAATAAAAATATTGGAGAAAATATTTTCCTTGAACCAATATAGTTAGAGTAAGAAGATGGAAGATTCCCTATGCGTGTAATAAAAAGCTTCCAAAACACCCAAATTTATTTCCCCATTCTAGATGATCTATGTGAATCCATGTTAATTTTTTATATAACATTAGAATCAATAATATTAGTCTATAATAAAGGTGAACATTTATATGTAACAAATTGGGGATTAATGATTTCTATTGTAAGATGAGATTCAAGAAATCTGGTGGGGTTCTAATCAGAATACACGGACTTAAAAGGAAAATAATAGGTTGTGGAATAATAATTCAATCACCCATAGAGAATAAATGATCATTCAAAAGGAAATATTATTTATCTAATGAATGAATCATATTCTATAAAATTTGAATCCTAGTTGGTGGAGACTGATCATGGTGATAAAAACATAACCTTATAGATAAATAGATACTCATTGGGAGAATAAACTATGGTAAAAAGTAATTTGAAAAATGATTATGGTCAATATAAGTAATATATTACTAGTATGAATTATCTCCATCATGTTTTATTATATAAGAAAAAGTACATTTGTCTTCTGACATTAAATGAAGCACTAACTAGGAAGAAACCCATATATGTTATAAAACATAAAAAAAAATTACTTTTTTAGATTTTTTTAGATTAATTATTATTTAATTAATAAATATTTTTAAAATTTTATATTGGAATAACTAGTAAGAAACATAAAACCCATATTAATTAATTATATGAAATCCATGGAGTAGAATATGTGATCAAATATAAATCATACGTAATAATTACAGGAAAATATTTCAGAAATATGAGTAATAATAAAACATGATGCATACAAAAAAATTTCACTGTATGGTTCATCTAATCCTTAGGGATAATATCCCGTATGACTAACTGCATATTAGTAATTTTTCATCTTGTTTACATATGACTCTGTGACTATGAGGATTAGAGATATTATCGTCATGTAGTGGTCCCTATTTTAAATGTGGGTACACAAGCATCAACCCCACCATAATAATTACTTCCCCAATTTCTATTCCACATTTAACCCACCATAAATGTAAAAGGCCATTATTAACCGCAAAATTGATTTTTTTTCCTATAACCTATCCAACAAAAGTACAACTATATTCAAAACAAATTATAGTTGAGAAAAATAGTGGATTAATAAAATTATGGAAAAAAACACAGTATCAACAAAATCATTGTCACTCATTACATCTCATGATTTAAATTTCATACTTTAATAATGATATGGTTTAACCCCACAATTACCTCGGATTAACAAGCTTGAAAATCAAAAATCTAGTAGCACTATAAGGACTCATCCACTCTTTCCCATACATCAGAGAAATGTAACTAGTATAATGATTCAATGATTAATGATAAGGATACTATAAATTGTAAACTATAGTCATGAATGAAAAATAAATTACCAAAAAATTTCCCCGTTCATAAATAAGAGTACTCATATGAAAACATATTAGATAACTAACCCCAAAAAACATACACCATTATATAAAAGATGAAATTTTTTGGTCTTACAACCACACATCTCAAATGATCTCCCACCATTATATTCATACATAAATAGAAAATAAATTATATATAAAAGGATCTAAAACAAAATTTGATCCTAACCCTTACTTTTTCTATAGATTTATAGAGCTACTCCTACCCAGTTCACTATATAGACTTTGATCACATCTATGTAACATACGTACGACCATTATATACACTGAAGAGCCCATGAAGGTTATATTGAAATACATCGTAGTAGGTTATGAAGAAGTTAGCAAATTATATGTTTTATAATAGATGTGTATTCTTAAATAAAATAAATTAATAAAACATACAACATACAATCTTGCATATTGGGTCATTGAATTGATACTAAGAAAACATACCATCCAACCACAAAATTTAGTATAACCTTATGTTAATCATATCAATCACAGTTTTATGTCACAATAATCCCATCAATGGTGTGGAAAATTGATCCATCGTTATATTTATAGATGTAAAGGAGACCATGTACTATAGATCCATGAGAAACAAGAAATTGTCACATCATAACTATTTGATAAAAATATGTAAAAAATTGAACCAACCTTCCACATATTCCAAACCATCCACTTGGGGAATGGTCCCATAAATAATCACATACATCAAAAGTAGATCCTATGGAAGGAAACAATATATCATTCCTATTTCATAAGTCAAAATCTCTACATGGTGTAGGTACCCTAAATAATATCAATAAAAGAACAAGATTTTGAAGAGGGAACCTATGGATCCACCTTCCAACATGATTTAAAACATAAGTATGAGTTTGGTCTAATTTATATTCTCATACATTTAATAATGTATTTATCCTAAAATATGGGTAACATTTTCCACAATTCAAAAAAGTTAAAAAAATCCCCCATGGTAAGGTTTCATACATAATAAAATACACTCATTAATCAAATAAACTGAGTGGAATAATCGAACATGTTCTCATATACTATTTTTGCATCCATACAATAAAATCCCTCAAACACACACATTTCCTTCCCATTCATAACACATGAAATCTAGTCACACATGACATTTCCCTATTACTAATTTCACATTTCATTATCTGTTGAACCATTTAGGCTATCCCTTACAGGTCAGAACGTACCACTTTCTTATAAAATGGTTAAAAATTTGAAAAACCCATACCATTTATGAAAAAACATCTAAATCTATTAATACCAAACCTTTATCTGATAATTTATACCATAATGTGTTCATCAGCCATTGTAAATCCCACTTCATAATGGAGTTACCTAAACAAAACCATTGTTGTCTAGTCAAATTACTCATATAATTACCTCATAAGTATCCCAACTATTATACTATGATCCCTTGGAATGTCATTTTCATGCGATAAAAAATAGTTTCCACAACCCACCCTCATGTTCTAATCACACACCACTCAGAAGAGATTTCCCATGTCCATCAATTATTGGAAACCCTCCTTCTCACACTATACTGAGATCCAAAGAAAATACACCCTCAATATTTATTCCAACTAAAAATACTCATTTGTTTTATATCCAACCATAAAAGATATTACCAACCTCATACACATCAACTATAGGACCAAACTCAACATGTCAAATATAAAAACACTATGGAAATCGATCAATGATAAAAAAATTAATTTTAATCTAGATGACACACTTTGAACCCTCATATAACAATCTAAAATCCACACCCCCTAGGTAAGAAAGAATCGAGATATTCTTGGTCACCCAAAATAAAATGTAAAACATTCTATAACTTATTGAGGTTCTAATCCACTTGAATCACCACTCATGGAACTATTTATACCATTATAAATTACCCAAACCAAAACACTCTGAAGATATACCTAATAATAAAAAAATGGATATTGTAAAATCGCATTGGGATAACAAACCACTATATTAGAAGTAACATCCTTAATCCATTCTGAGCAAAATTTATACAAGACCATCAAAGCGTCACCCAATTTCAAAAGTCGTATCTCATACCACAACAAATAGTAATTATTAGAATATAAAATTAATTAAGACACATTAACCCAAGAATAATTATTCTCAAAAACTCACCGAGGAACATGGTGACACCATGTCCATAACTATAAACATGGTTATTCTTAGTGGAATTATGTCCGCACTAATATGATTAAAATCCCCAGTAACTGATACCCAATTGGTTTTCAGCATCAAAATATATTTTCATAGTTCATATGAATAATCACAATGAAATTTGATTTTAATGAGACAATGTGAAGTGGTACGTGTTTGATATCTCTGAGCTTCCAATAAACATCATTTAAAATATCCCCCATTGATTTAAAACTATTTCACTATTCTATAGTTGAATCATCATGGAATTAATATATTAAATAAACTAAAAATAAGACCATGTGATGAAAAAATATAATTAAAACATGTGTTAAGAAATCATACATTCAATAATCTATAAATTAAACATAAATACCACCCCTAATCAAAGGGTCCATGTAGAAAATATGGATGTGGGGAGCCGGTAAAAATGGAACTCTTCAAATAGTTATTCAACAATAATAATAAAGGGATCTTGCTTGTAAAATTTTTGTTTGACCATAATATTTAAAATTGATAGGGAATTTTTTGGTATAAAAACTACTATAATGGTGAAACAACAAAATATGGGGTATGTCTACGTTGTCAGAAAGACATTAATACTACTATAAACCTCTGTATGGTCAAACCCAATAAAACATAATTAGGAGTTTCATAGTGCAATGAAGCTAAGGTTTTTGCATGACACTTCCTCCTCAAGAAAGTCTCACAACACTACACCTTTAGTTGTGGAATGATCTTACCCAAACTAAAAACATGTTCTATATAGTTGATTACTAATCAACCAACTCCCAAAATGGGGAATGATACTCCTCATGAACCAAGGTCAAACACTCTGATATTTTACATCCATGGAATTTTCCACCCCTATAAAATGAAATTAATTATCCCTTCATCATACTCCACAGTTCTCCCTTATTATAGATTTTCTACCACCTATAATCAAAATTGCATTTGAACTCTGGAAATCCCCCCACCACCTTATGTATCCTCATATACTCAAAACTCATCATCATAAAAAAATAGCATAAAATTAAAAGTAAATCCTTAATGATCCAAAATCAAATGATGACTTCATTATCTATATACCAATGAATAGTAAAATTTAAATTTAAATATAATTTTCTAACCCATTATAACTTTTTTCACAACCTAATTCTTCTCATCCATAATATTCACTAGAGAATTTAAAATTCCTTTATATTCATCAATTTCAACCTTGTATCACTCCCTATTCACAATTTCAAGAATTTTTTGATGTAGTTGATCAACTCAAGCATTATGCTGAGATAATTTTTTTTTTTTAAAACCCTTGTATACTCCGTAGATTCAATCTATTATACCTGACATAATTCCCAAAACAATATTTCTCAATCACCATGCCTAATGTAATACAAAATATCCATCATCCCTATACTATTTGAGATCATTGTTAAACCTAGACTCAATATTAAATTACCTATCACATTCATATGATCATGATGATTTATCTATTAGAGTCATCTTGGAAACACCATGTAATATTAATGAATTTTTATCCCAAACACTTTGTGTAATTATATGGTATAATTTCGTGACCTATAATACCCTACAATTATACTATTGTAACATTAAATGAAAACACATGATCTAAGTCACTCTCAATAAGAAAACCAATTCAAAGTAATCTACACACCAAAATACTACTAATACCAAAAAAAATATATAAATTATTATTCTAGAAATTACCTGGGTATCATATGGATGTTTCTTACCAATAGCATAGTTTCATCAAAAATACCATAATAAAACCTTATTAGTTCAACTAAAACAAGATTTTTATAACATGTTGAATTGTATAAAAAGTGAACAATAAGGTTCTCCCCACCATAGGTGTATAATTTTTTTCACACTACCAAAATAATACAACTACTCCCCCAAATCCTCATTCCACTAAATATTGAATGAAATCAATGGATGATACTACTGTCCTCAAAGCCAAAATCTAACTTAGAATGTAAATTTATTCCAAAACTATTATTACAAGTAGAACCATATATGATGGTCAAAAAAGTCTCCTAAACATAGGGTTTATCCTTCATATATATATTTGATCAATCCTCATTGTATATCTTCCCTTACCCCCACCTCTTGAGCATATTGCATGATGGGTTCCAAAACCTTGCAATAGTCACTCTCCCCTTAACATTCCCATTGATTCCTAGAATCCCCTTCTCGAGACATGACTAAATATATTCCATAACTATTTCATGACTCATTTACATAAAAATAAATATGAAATAAAAATTATTCTAGCTATGTAAAAGCATTGGAGATCATAATAATGCATGATGTAAATGAACAGATTTTTCAAGTTGATTTTTCAATTTATTATTTTGATGAAGTATTAGATGAAAATATATTTTAATGATGATAAATAATTTTTATTTATATATTAGTATGACTTATATTTTTTTATTATAATACAATTTTGATATTATGTGGCATAGATATTGTAAAATACTAAAACATATAACAGTATTATATAGGGAGGGTCACATAACAAAATTTTTTATAAAGACTAGTCCAAATTGTGGAAAATAATTTATAACACCGCATTTATGGATTTTATAAAACAAAAATACTTCATAATTAGGTATTTTACTCATTTAAAAATATATAAAGTTAAAAAATTCAATCAATATTATGTCCCCACCTTAGTGTTTCAAAGTAGGGCACCTCCAAAAGCTCAGTAATGGAACGCCACAAAATTAAAGCTAAATAACATATGGGAAAATTGAGACGATCATAAATTGTTTGAGATGTGTTCTAGATGTACTTTTTAACAAATTATTTATAGGTCCACTTTAATAAATATTAATTTTTTCATAATAATTTACTATTTTTACCATTTTATAATAAACTCATCTAGATCCTTCCATGTACTTATTATGGGACCACCAGCAACCTGTTGAACATTGTGTACATGGTATTATGTTATTTAACACTCCTTGATATAAATATATAGATATAAAATATCCCCCATATATTGCCATATACTCATTACAAGGACACCGTGTACCATGTTACCATTTTTACAAAATTGAATAAAATTTACTCTCAACACTCCTTCATTCACCTATAACGCCTCCTTAAGCTCTCTCTTATATTATTTAATGTAATATAAAAATATTAAAAAAATAGTAAACTGAATGATCCCATTTTTTATAAACCCTCCACCATAGGCACCACATCCAAGAGAAGAAACATTGATCTTGATGTTGGAACAACATCGTCTATTGATCTCTATCCTATGCCTCTTACTTCTGTATTTAGTTTTTATGTAGACCAATATATCAATTTACCAAAACTAGTAGAACAAAACTCCATTATAGTACATTATAACATAGATTAATGAGTAAAATTGGTTATTCCATATGTATAACATCTAATTGTACTTTGATATTATGATAATATATAACATGATCATGATAAAAAAAATCCTCTCAATTGAGACTCATGGAAAACATTATACATGATAATAAAATGATGTCGAAAATATTATCTACAAGATAATTCAATGATAATATTTAAAATTTAAAATACAATAAATAATAAAGGGTAAATTTCACTTATTTACATAATCATTTACGTAGTTGGATAGAAACTATGAGAATTCATGATCACTAACCTAATTTCCTAAAGGTAAATTCTAACTGTTAGAATGTGACTTTAGGATACATAGATAAACTAAAAATTATTTATGACATAGTATCACCTCCACATTCATTTCATTCACTATGTTGGATTTAAAAAAATATCATTAATTTCAATCATAAAAATTAGAGGATTTCTTGTTCTACAGTAGTGTGATTCCAAAGTGATACATGAGTTGATTAATGATCACTACTATTGTAAATACTCTTCTTATTATATTTGGTATTACCATAAGGAATGAAAATTGAAAATAAAATCCCAAATAATATCTTATAAAATATTTATGGTTTACTCTATTTTGATACAATAATATGGGTCATATATTTTACACAGTGTTTTTAAACTACCAAAATATATTCCCAAATGATTTCATGTTTGTTGTAAGTTATAGTCATGTAGTGTATAAATTTTAAAAAAATGGAATGCAACAATGTTCATACCATGTTCATTTCCCAATGAGTAATATTAGGTCAGTTCTCACAGAGAACCAAGCCAGGTCTTCATCAAACCGGTGCCCAACCAATTATGTGGCATGGCCCAAAGGGCGTTCCCTATCACCACAGGCTAAAACAACTTCCAAGGTAACATAAATAATGAATGGGAATAATTTGATACAAATTGAATTCCTTAAATAACCCAAAATAATCAATAAACTATATATCAGAATTCCAATTAAACAATCCTTAAACAAATTTTATAATTTAATTACAAAGTTTAAGTCAAATACAATCAATAATACATTAAAATTGAATGAAAATACTAACTAAGATAACCACCACATGAAAAGGGTCATCACCCTCAATCCACCTCCCCAACACTGCATCAAGAAAGATAGCTAGCAACCCAAACCGCCATCTCCACAATCATTACCCATAACTATGTAAAATGATACCATGTCTACTTAAAAAAATAAGAAAGTAGGGTGTGGTTCTATTCTATGTTGGATTCCACCCAAGAATTTATTCAATGATATAAACATTATATGACTAATAGCATGTAGTATACATTAAATATAAATGCTAGTTATTATTTTAATGAATTAAACATGGAATGAGAAACACTTTTTATGAATGAAATATTAATAAATAAAAACATTAAAAAAAAGAACACATGTTGCTTAAATTCCAAAACAAATATACAGTTTTCTGACCATATGTGTGATAGTACAAATGATTACTAGTCACCTAAGACACCCCAAGGAACTAGATAATAAAGGGAAAATAGGAACATCATATCTCAGTGAAATGTGTCATAGAAACCATGACCAACTGTGTTCTCATGAAGAAGACCCCAGTAGAGAACCCACCCATAACCTGTGGGTCTCAAACCAGTGATCATTATTTAATCAACATTGTTATTTTCAGTCCTTCTATGTCAAACTATGTTGTAGCCACTTCTAAATCATTAGGATACAAGTCATCATCTACCCACCTTGGATTCCATTTTTTGCTCATTCAGGTTTCATGTGTCACATAACACCATATTCATAACCAAATTCTATTTAAAAATCATACTCAGATAATAAAATAGTTCAAAAACATTTTACATAGTTCCATATAATTTTTAAAACAATTAAATTTTTTATAAAAATTTTCCAGAATTATCATATGGTGTTACACACAAAAACACATTCAAAATACACTTTTAGGATCTAGAACACACCAACACCACACCAGAACATAATTCTATGCCCTTTCATAATTTAATAAACTAATTTCACAATTTATTAAACATTACCATGTGATAAAAGATGGTTTTACACCAATAACACACCCCATTTATTATAAATATTCCCCTTAAAAAGAAAATTCACATTAAATTATTTCAAAAAGTAATTTCAAACCACACATGTCAATTAAATAACTTACTAAATTAAATATGAAAGAAAGATAATTCAATGCATTGAACCACCTACCTTTGGTGTCCAAATGCCCAAATTTCGGTGTCATTATTCAACTTCACCTCATCCACACCACAAGTAAGAAATAATGAATCGTAATCCAAGTGATCGAACCCAAAACCCAAAAATAAATCATAGAAATAAAACCACCACAATTGGAAAATTAAAACCACATGAAAGTGGGGAGAAACACGGAAAATAAGGAAGAAATAAGGGGATATCCACTTACTTTAGTATTCTTGAAGTTTGTGCAACCAAAACCCTTTCAAAAAAAGGTTCCAAGGGAGTTTGAGGGAGCATGTAGACCACATATGGTTGAAAATCCCACGTGGGGAAGTAGATGGGTTTGTAATGTTTAATATGAAATGGGAAAATGGTTAATAAACTTGTATTAATGAGTTGGAAAACACACAAGGTTAGTTTGCATAGTTTAATTAACCTTGTGGAATATCATTATGCATGCTCTATCTATCTGCACAGTTCCGGTTTGGGTCACATTACCATGCGGTGGATGTGTGGTAGGCTTTGTATCCTACCATACAGTTACATGGTTTGGGTACATGGTTACTACTGACCATGTACAAACCATAGAGATGGGTATGTCTACCCAATCCTCTTAATTTTCTTCAAAATTTAAATGGGATCCTAGGGTAATAATATATGAATGAAAATAAAAAAGTTACAATACATGAAAAAATACCTGGATGTGAAACTTCTCCCCACCATGAAAACCTTTCGTGCCATAAATTCAACTAGAATCTTGATCGGAAAACAAGAATGGACACTCTTGATCCTTCCATGATTTCTTCTCCCGTGTCTCGGGAACAATATTCACATGCTATCAAAGCACATGAACAAATGGAATTGACATCCCATGAATCCCCTTCTCTTGGTAATCCACTATCTATACTAGTTATTCAGACAATGATAAATCGGTCACTATCTCCATCTCCAACCAATTGAACACAAGTGGCATATCTGGATTATAATTCATCAATTGAGAGATGTGAAATATGTCGTTTATTGATTTCCAACATGAAGGAAAAGTTAAAATGTAAGACACCATGCTGATCCACTTTGTGATATTGAATAGCAATACATACATCTACATCATCTTTCCTTGCTACCCCAAATGATGATGGCCGAAGAGTGGGGCCTCATTCAATAACCCCCAATCACCGATAAAAAAAACAAGATATCAATGTCTCTGGTCGATTTAATTTTTTGGGTGACTCAGAGATGTCAATAACAGATTCCTAATCAACTGGACATTTTGAGAAGTCTCCTTGACAAGGCTCGGCCAAAAAAGTGAGGTCTATCCTACCTCATCCCACCATAAAAGAGACCAAAATGTCCTACCATAGGGTTCCTTGAAAGGATCCATTCTAATAATGTATTTGTAACTATTATTGTAATCATACATTACCAATCCCAGATGGATATCCCATGATCCTCTGAATTCCAAAACACATGCACAAAGCATATCCTCCATAATATACTTTTCCCACTTCATCTAACCATCCATTTGAGGATGTTACGTCATACTCATATTAATATGTGACCGAAATTCCTTTTTAAGTTCTTCCCAAAACTGATGGATCCCAAAGAAGCCTTACCAGCACCTGAATATATAGGCATCCTAGCTCATCCACATTAGATGTATCTCTAATCAGAATAAAGAGTGTTGATTCGGTCAAACGGTCAATCACCACCAAAATAGAATTCCTTCCTCTAGGGGTACATGTCAATCCCACAATAAAATTCATAATGAAATCATCCCACTTCTATGTAGGAATATAAGATATTTTAGGAAGATGAGGACTAATTAGATGATGTATACCCATAAAAAAGAAGCTGCATAAACTGTTGACATATCCCATCATTGTGCTTCTCTCATGTAATCAACTCTAACAGAGAAGGATTTAATTGAACACTAACCAATAATTCACTTATGTTGTGATCTTTATAGTCCATGTGCATCTGGGAAAAGAGCCCTATCAAGGTCCACTCATCGCTGGACTTCCACAAAGGTTGAACTGGAACTTTTCTACTCAATGTTTCAACCACCACATTACCATTTCATGGGGTATAAATGATATCAATGTTGAACCACTTCAAATACTCCATCCAACGGCACTGCCTCAAATTAAAATACTTTTGGGAGAAAATATAATCTTTTTCTTTTATGATCTGAATAGGCCCTGAATTTCTCTCCAAAAAGGTAATGGTTCCATATCTATAGTGAATACATCGCTGCTAGAATTTTAGGTAATGTAATGAAAAATTATTTTTATGTGGTCAGAGTTTGAATAACTATTTGACACTACATGATCATCCTGAATGAGAACACACATGAGGCGCGTACCTGAAGCATTGCAATAAAATATGTAGACCCTTCCCAAATCTATAATGATCAACACTGGTATAGTATTCAACCACAATTCCATCTTTTAAAATGATGCCAGGTATTCTAGGATATATTCAAACATCACCCTTTTCTGAGTGAGTGTTGTCATGTAGGAAGTGTAGCATCCCCATCCCAAACAACCACCCGAACAGTGCTAATAGTCCAGGTTCCTCTAGCCTTACGTCAAGATCCCCAAAATCCAAAGGCATCTGACTAGTAAAGAGGGTGTAAAATGGTATACTGGGGAGGCTATATATCTAGGAATAGATAATATACTGTCCCGACCATAATAATATAACATGATGAAGAAATAAATGACTCAGAAGACTCGAACCAGACCCATATAGTGGAAACACGTCCAATATCAATAACTAAAACATTTGATAAAAAATAGAAGTAGCAGTCTCGTGTTAATAGAATAGCATACTAGAAAATCACTCATATCCACTCAAAACAAAACAATAAAAGAATTCATTCCATGTTAGGTCATACATTTCAATTTACAATGGATCCAATTTCTATCCACTATAGATACATAGAAAATGAGAATTCTAAAACTAAAGGAAAACTAAACAAACAATTCAACTAGGCATGACCTCATGGTCTATACCAATCATCATTTCTAATAGAACCATGATCCATCTCCTAAGCAGGATCCTTTACCTGTAAAAAAATCCATAATGTCCATACACATCATGAAGGGAATATGTTGGGTGTGAGATGTATCCATGTGGGATAACACCCTATCTAGTGTACCTATTATATGTGTATAACAAGATATGAATATATAATTAATGTAAACAATATGATTATAATGCTAAACAAAACCTCCACTAGTGCTCACCAGCTGGCAGTGACTCTCACTGGCCTTATCCAATGCTGAAATCCTAGAAGCAAGGATTGTCCTTGGACCATGGCCCATGTTACCCCTACTACCTCAATGTTTTCATGAACCCTCAGGTTCCACGTCAATCTTATATCCTGATACCACGTGCCTCCAGACACATCATGTTTGAAAATACTAACGTCCCAATGGCACTCCAAAACAATTGTAGCTTGGTCTCAGAGTCCCCAACTCAAAAAATCATGTAGGCCCATGGAACGACCACTAGAGGAACAATGACACCATTTTTAAATTAAATATCAACCCTTGTGGACTAAAGCACAAATAACCAGATCCACCAATCTGATAGCCTCATCGATATCAACTGAAGGCTCATCCCCTTCAATATGGCCTTCTACATCATGCACCCCCAAGCCAAAAATACATAAACAACACCTATTTGGGGACTATACACACACAAGTGGTCAAACCCACATAAATACAATGTCAACTATTGTGTATATGACTCAATTGGTTCATCGACTATCAAAATTGAGTGAAACTCACCATATAAGTACCTAATCAACACCATCTATAGAACCTTGTTCCTCTATAACCATGTCACTCAAATTTTATGGCCTTACCATCCAAGTATCACAGTCAATTTTCAAATTACTGCCTCACCCCCTCAACATGACATCAACGACACCCAATCATGTGGACAAAAACACTCAAGATGTTCCAGGACAAGCCCATCCAATGATCGACATCACTCAATCTTGATGGTCATTCCATCCCAACCATAGGGAAAGCATGTCACAACCCTGTGGTTGATAGAATATGTAATCTCAAGAAGTAATTAAGTAAAAATTACTTTAAAACACTTTAATCATCAATTCAATTTAAACATATTTAATTGTACAATATATAAGCCCTAGCATATTTTTACGGAGGAATTGAATACCACTAATTTTCTTAATCAATCCTTAACAATTTAAGAATACCTATTCAAATACAAAATATTCAATTAAAACCATTTTGGCACCATCAGTGAAAATAACCCAAGGATCAAGGTCCACTATCCCATCCTCGATCAAGTGGAACATGCATTATTCATGCTCACAACATCCCACATGGTCCAAAAATCATTTTCTAATTCTATAATAGGGTCTCTCTCAATACCCAATATTGTACCCATAATCAAAACCCCAAAATTTCTATGAATACTCAGAAAAAGGTATGCACCAACTACCTTAGATTCGTAGGCATAGGCACGTCATATATTGAGGTCCAATTCAAATCCAATCGATGTATATTTGAGTTTTCTTCTTAATCCATTAATTTTTTAGATGGAAACAGTCATGCACAAGATAAAAGCTTATTGAAGAAGAAGGGTGTGTGGAGTTAGCCTTACTGAGGTGGTCTCATGGATTCTGATGGATCGTAGAAAAGAAGTTGGATGAATGAGTTGGATCAAAATCTAATAAAGGAAGGGAGTTGTGCTCTCTACTATGTGTGAAATAATGAAATAGATGAAAAAGGGAGTAAGGGAGGAAATATAAAAATACTGTCAAAATTATAATTTTACTTATTTATTGGGATGCATGGTTTACATACAATATTTTCTAAAACATGCAGAAACTATGATAAAGCTACTACATAAAGATGTAGGGCTTCACAACCCCTCCAAACGATTTGACATACCATGTGAAAACTGTGTGTAGCTCACTGCAATACTAGTTATGAGTCTGTATGGTCTTGTGCAGCACCTCACAAGGTTTCCCCTAAACCGTGTGCCTTCAACTAATTCCCAAAAACAATGCTTTCTGGAACATAACACTAACAAACCAATAAGAAACACCTGAGGCACTCCAATATTTTCTAAACAAACCCAAAACCCAATTTATGGATATTAGAACCCTAGGAATTGAGTTCTGTTCCATGAAAAAAATAGAAGATCTACTAATTGAAAACTTCAATCCTTATGGGGTATTAAACCTCACACAAAAACATGGGAAATTAAAATCTCCCAACCGTAATATTTCTCATCCTCGAGAAATAAAAAATCATAGAGGTTCTACCAAAAATACACATGCTTTTTAAACAACTTGTACTACCATGGTCTCATGATTATAAGTAAACATCCTCAATGAGGGCTACTAACCATTGGAACAAACTAACCCGGTCTCAAACCTTCCGAAACTCAAATAAAAAAATGGTCTATCAACTTATTTCCAAACCCATGGTCCACCTATGATACATTGTCTCCCATGTACCTCATCAGGTGTTCTAGAGTCACTCCTGGCACCCAATCACATCCCACACCACGTCAGTGCCCTCCTCGAGCCCATTTCACCATTGGCACAACGATATCCTGCATGTCATGGATGATCAAAACAACATTACGCCTTGTACCTCAATTGAAATCCACATCCATGATTCCAAGATGCCTAAGGAACCTCATGAAACCCACGTATGTCTAATGCCTCAGTGCCTAAGCACCCCAAAACATGTATCCAACAATTATCTTGATGCCAAGGACCTCATATATATAATTGTGAACCTGAGATGGTTCTATCCGACTATTTAGCATCTAATTATTCCATATACATACGGTGCACTAGGTTCACTCAAATCAAACATAGATCAATATGAAATTCTAAATGAAAATAAAACTCACGGCCAAAACGGTGGCATAACCATGACCATCATCACCTCACAAGCCTTCTCAGCCCCTGGAAGATCCAAAATGTGAACCTAGCCTGAAACATGGTTTCTTGAATCCTGGCCTCACTACGGTGCTATGCCACCCACCAACCACAGACCCTATGGATGGTTTCCACTGTCTCTTCCATGTCATCCACGAGTAGCTGAACCTTAGATACCCCTTCTTGGTACCAATCTTGTACTTACCTATGAAGCCTATACCTACCATAGTAACTTTCTGTTAGCTATCTCAGAAGGCTTCATGATGAACCTATTGAAATGACCAACCTTACCACTTTCCCAGCACTCCTTTGGAGGCTTCTCACATTGAGTCTAGTCATGACCTGGTTTCCCACACTGAATGAAACCCACCGATGAGCTACCACAACGTTGTATAGTAGGTTCCTTATCCTAAGTTCCCTATTCATACACATCTCTACTTCATTTACTTCCTTCTAAACCATAACCTAAAGCTTACTACTAGCTCAAACGTGACCTTTCAGTCAGGTATACCTTGGATATTAGTTCATGAATCACCACCACTAAGAACTATATCATCCAAAAAACGTTTTCCTGCACCAAAATGGAATCATGTAAGCTTTATTAGAAGGGTGTCACCCTTGAAGTGTCATCTCTTAACACACCTGGTGGAAAACAAGACAATATAGTGAAAGTAGATTCATTGAACATTATAGACATTTCACCCAGATAAAGGTTCAAGAAATATAGATCTCTCTCCAACCATAGTGTCTCATGGAAAAATCTCTCAATGAACTTATCCATGAAGACATTCCAATCCATTACCTTGTGTCTGTGAACCTGAACCTAGACATCCCACCAGTTATTAGCCGTTCCTCTATGAATATATGTTACCAGCTTAACCCTCTACCTTGAAAGGTGTCTATATCTACTCAATGACCATCTTCATGATCTCTGTCATGTTCTATGTTACCAGTATACCACCATCTCCCTAAAAAAGTGGTGAATGTTGTGACTAAAACTCCTATGTGAGAGATTCCATCTATGGATCTGCTCTATGAGCACCTCTGTCGATCCCCATGAAGACACGTACCATGATCCATTAGAGCAACTCATCAAGCCATGGACCATATTCTGTGAAATCTAGCAGCATCCTTGACTGAAGTGGACCATGAAACTGATCCTTTCCCTGAGCATGTACCTACGGCTTATGCTCTATATAACTCCTAGGGTTCTGAACCTGATTGTTCTCTTATTCCAATGTCTCATCACCCACATGATTCTCTATCCAAGCCATCCAAGAGGAACCCAATGAATATAAACAATTGTCACATATACCATATATATAATGTTATATATAACATATTGAGGGGAACTAGTATAATGAAATCTCATCCTTATTACCATTACTCTCCCCCACTGAAACCATTCCCCATAGTATCCCAACCTCATGGCCTCATTACCCACCCTCAATAGTGAAAAGTATCACAATATCATAGGGTTATTCCCATATTGAAATCCAATGATGCCTCAAACTGAAGTCCTAGTCATGAAATCCTATTGATCAAAATCATCTCATTCAATGTACCTAATTTCTATTATAATATCTAGGCACATTCCTCATGCCACTTTAAATCTCCTATATATATAAAAACTTGAATATAACATTACCCATTTCAAAAGCATTTAGAAAATGGAATTTTACATTTCCACATTACCTTTGATCGTATTCACATGGTATAATAATTTGACAAAGCATATAAGCATTTATAAATTTTAGATTCCCTAAAATGTTTATATCAATATACAAACAAAAAATCATGAAACCCCCCTTGTTATACTGTGCCAAGGGTCTATCGCCTCCATCTCCATACTAGGAAAACAATCCATGTCTCGTATAATAACCTATAACATCATGTTCCAAAACAACCACTGAGGTGGAAATCAAATAAATTGTAATATGAGAAAATTTAAAACAGCATAACTTACCCAAGGTTACTCAATCCATCCCACAAACATTTTGGAAGCAGGAACCGAATCATGAGTTCAAAATTCAGTTTAGACTAAAACCTAACTCTAATAGAAATTAACCACAAATAGTAATACCAATAAAAGAGGTAGCAAAAACTCTTATGATTCCAATTGTAGCATTCTTAACCCAAACAGCCACCCAAATAGTGAAAACGAGCCAAGAGCAACTTTCCTTATGCACACCTCCATGAATTCCAAATCCCACCGACTATCAACAAGGGTGTAAACATGTATAGATTGTAGGATATACCCTCTAAGAAGAGATAATATACATGTCTAAGCATAATAAGATAACATGCATCAGAAAAAATGAATTAGCAGACTCAAACTGGACTCATATAGTGCAAACACATCCAATATCAATAAATAGAGGGATTGATAATTAAATAGAATTAGAAGTGGAAATTAAACCAAACAATATGCTAAAAAATAACTTTTAGCCTCTCAAAATAAAATAGGCAAAGCATGTATTCCATGTCAGGTCATACATGTCAATATATAAGGGCACCCCTAGATAACCAATGTAGCTACATACAAACTAATAATGTTGACACTAAAGGAAAAGTGAAAAATACCCACATCTAGTAATGACCTCAAGGTCCATCCAAATCATCGTGACAAATTATACTATGATCTATCTTTTATGGCTAATCCTTTACATGGATGTAAATCCAGAAAGTATACACACTTCCTGAAGGATACATGTAAGGTGTGAGATGAATCATAGTGTGATACCACCCAATGATTCATACCTCATATAAGTGTTTATGTGGATATTCATCTATATGTAAATAAAAAATAATGATGCAATATACAAAAACCTCTACTAGTGCTCATCATACTCCATGGAGTGTCACCTTCCTTAGCCAACATTGGATCATTATATAAAAAGAGGGTCCTTGGAACAAGCCCCAAGGTAACCCTATAGTCACAAAGTCCTCTTTATTTCTCATGTTCCACATTAATCATATATCCTTGCACCATGTTCCTCCGGACACCTCATGTATCAATGTAATGATGTCTGGATGGAACGCCCAAACAATAGTATATAGGTATCACGAACCACTATTCGAAAGATCACATCAGGTTGTGGCCTGAAAAATATTAGAACAATGTTGTATGTCCTCAAAAAAATATCCAGGACCATGGTCTCAAGCCTAGGGAGGTTCAAACCCCAATCTGATAGCCCCAACGCTATCAACTGAACTAACCTTCCATGTGGATTTTTACAAAATGCACCACCCACCCCTAATTACCAATGCCAAAATTATCGGGGCCCTCTACCCACATGACTTCCAAAAACTACCTCATTATAGAGTCAACCACGGTGTACATGACCCAATCGACACTTTAGGAATCATAGATGAGATGAAATCACAATGTTAGAATATAAGATTAAAAATCATTGGAACATCATGCCCCTGCAACTATGTCTCTCAAATTAGAAGGCCTTACCTTTCAATTATCATGTTCCATTCCATACCTGATGGCCTCCCCACCTCAATATAACTCTACAATGCCTAGTCCTATTGTAAAAACAACTCATGCTAATTCAGATCAATCCCAACCAGTGATCTTCATCAATAAATACTGATAGCCATGTCATCCCATCCTCTCACCTAGTCCTTCACAACCCCATGGGTCTCAACATATGTAATCTCAAGAAGTACATATATACAAATCAAATTAAAACACATTAATTGACAAATCTATTTAAATAGATTGAATTTCACAACATACGAGATCCAACATATTATCATGTAGGTCATTAATGACTAATTATCTTAGTCAAGACTTAAAAAATTAATCATACCAGTTAAAATTAAAACAACTGAATTAAATCCATTTTATCACCCTCCAACAAATAAACCAAGGAGAAGTGGCCTCTAAACCGGGAATCCTCAAGAATAATAGGAATTAGACTTACTCACAACATCATACATAGTCCGACAAACATTATGACATTTTATAAAAAGCTATCTCTTAATAACCTTCATTGCACTAAAAATATAAAACACACAAAAGTCTTAAAACGCAAAACAATATAGACCCCACCTACCATAGACTCATAGATGCAGGAACATCTAATGACGAGGTCTAATTTGAAGTTGATCGATGTATATCTGAGTTTCCATTTATATACTGGAATTGGATCAGATGAAAATAAAATTATATAAGACAAAATATCAAGGAAGAATAAGGCTCTATGGGGTTACCCTTATGGAGTTGGTCCCATAGAATTTGATGAATCTAAAAAATTGATGTCGGATGGAGGATTTGGATGAAAATCCATTGGAGGAATGGAGGGGTTCTCCATACTATGCATATGACCAAGATAGAGATAATGGAAGGGAGTATGAGAGGAGATAGAAAATAAGGAAAAATGGTAATTTTCATCATTTACCAGGTCTCACATTTTTCCAAACCATGCAGTAACCATGACAAATCCACTAGATAAGGTTTCAAGCCCAAATGGCCACCCTACATGGTTTTACATACCACGCACAAACCAAGAATATTTTTATGAAACACTGCAGGAAAGTCCATACAGTCATGTGTCACCCATTACACAGTTTACCCTAATCCTTTTTCCTTCACCTGCATGCCCAAAGGTTAGACTTCAGGCCTCCAATGCTCCAAAATATTACCGAAACACCGAAGGAACTCTCCTAGCATCAAAACCAACACAAAAAATCCCCATATAAGGCCAATGGAACAATCAGAATTGAGTAACAATAAAACAAATAGAAATTATCATACCCAATAATATAAAAGTTCATACTTTGTGGGATTTTATTCTAGACTCAAAAAATTGTGATGTTATAAGAATAAATCCATGAGAAGACTTGAACAAACTACTTGTACTAACCTTCTAGGTTGATAAAACTCCTATACTTGAACACATTATTCGAATGCCCCATGATATAACTGAGCTGATATTTTCAAGGTCTATTGAAAACAATTGATCTAAAATCACATGGCCTTGAAACAACCCCTCCATAATCCATAAGTTGAATTTTGAGAACATTTCATAAAAGCAATGATCCCAAAGAGTTCCCAACATGATCCATAAATGAAGGTCATTCTCCTCCTCAGATCATGTGTACACCTGGATTTCTTCCATGAATACCACAAAAAAAGAGTTGAGAAATTGGTAGAACACCCATTTCATTCGCAGTATAGATACTAATGGAGAATATGTCAATATGAAAGTCATGACCAAATAGTCCATGTGGTCGTTCCAACTTTAAGAATATGTCTTGCAGATGTCCGCCTCTCACACAATAACATGGTGGTAACTAAAATAGAGATCTATATTATAAAAACACTTTTCCCCGTTATCTAGTTAATCAAGTCCTCAATTCTGGGAAAAAGTTATTTATTATTAATGTTTTCCTTATTTAACTTCTAGAAATCGATGCCAAATCAAAGGGATCCGTCATCCTTCTTTGATAATAGAAAAGAATATGACCAAGGAGAGATAAATGGGTGAATGAAACGTATGTATTCTAAATCAACAAGCTATTTCTTTAATTCCCTCAGCTCGGTGGGGACCATAAGGTATGATGGAAGAGATGTTGGTTGTGTTCCCAGTGCCAAATTAAACATGACCACAATATCCTGTTCTTGGGGTAGGCCCGAAAAAGCATCTGTAAATACCTCTAGGAATTCATCCACCGTATGAAGTAATCCACCATCAGGAGTACCACTTTCGTCCTCCATCACGAGTGATGATAACTAAAAGAACATATTTCCAAACACTAATAGAGGAGGTCCCACACGACTCGAAAAAGGATTCAATTCCCCAAGAAATAACTAAGGACTCCCATTAGGTTCCTTGAAACTCAACTTCCTCTTATAGAAATAAATATTCTCATCGAAGTGCACTGGCCATTCCATGCCATGAAATATGTTGAAAAGGACCATATCTAAGACCAAAAGATCCCATTCAATCTCAACCCATGCCATGTAGACCGCACACAATATTAACTTTAGACCATGCCACTTTTCTTACCCAACAACATCACAAACTCCATTGAAAAGAACATCCAGTCATTTTTCCAGTTTAACATATTCACAGGACAGGTAGAGATATAATGAACAGATGAACCAATATAAAATAAAATAACTTCTGTATAAGATGTAAATATAATGGTACCTATAACAGTCAAGGGCCCTGTATCTTGTCTCGCTATTCAATAATCCATATTATGAAGATTTAAAGAATTTTCCTAAGAAAAACTTCTCGCATGCGGCTCTCACCTGAACAGGCACTACCCAGAAGATGATACGGTCTTGATGTCGTGACCACCAAACCAATATATTACCATAGAAGATAGCTCTAATTTTACTGAAACCCCTTAAAGCCACACACCCAACCCCACTCTGGTATAGGCATATCAATTTTCAAATATGCACCTTGTTCCCCATAACTCCTCATTGAATACATGGGATAAGAGGATAAGTACATGCAGGTCGGATGTTTCATATCCTCCCACACTGGTGGAACATGAAAAACCATGCATCATAAGATACAAATGATGAATTATGGGATGGATGACCTAAACTACCATCTCTTTTCTTTCCATACTCCTCTCGCTTCATCTCCTTCTCAGATGAACTACAACTATTAAGCATTGACAATTCCCTAGAGGAACCAAACCATCCCATGTGGTCAATCTCTATCATACAAGCTTTAACAACTACCTCAACATATATCTTTATCTTTAATATGATTTCATGAGAATAGATCTCTCGATGAAAACCCATTTTTATCCTTTAAGAACACATCTGCTGAAAATAGACTATATCAGGTGCATATTGGGCTACCTCGTCTAACTGTTGGGAATAATCCATAAATGAAGGATCCCCTTGAATGAGATATATAAACTCTTGGGATCTAGCCTAGGCCATGACCCCAAGATATTACTGGTTGTTAAAATAACATTTAATTCCTTCCATCTAATATGCCCATACTTCTAAACATGTAGCATTGAGTCCCACCACCTTTGACAAAGACCCTCTACCAAGAATGAGTTTCACCTTACTCTTACATCCTCAAGAGTGTCAAAAAAACTCAATCATTTTCTCGATATTCACAATCCACTCTTCCACTTCTGGATTCTTCATGCTACCTTTTATTGAATGAGGTTTTTATTGAAAAAATCATTTACTTTGTCCTTCCTAGGTCCAAATTTCTCTTCTATAACAAGAGCAGGAGAAGAAACCTCTCACTGTCCTAGATCTAAAGCTTCCACCATCTTCTGGTCATGTAGTGAGGGAGAACTATCTCGGTCTTCCTCCCATTGGTTCATGGTAATTCATTGGGGAGGCATGATTCTACAAAAATCAATAGTCACAAGAGAAAAAACTAGTACCATAGTTCTAAAAAATTTCTGTAATAACATTAAGTACAAAAAAATCAATCCTTTTACCACAATAAAATGACCAAACAACTTCACCCCCACCCAATGTCAATGTGTAGTCTTTAACCTGCATGTCCCAGCTAGATGATAAGTCAAACATAAGTCCCAACATCTCATGGAGACATGAGGTATATCATTGGGGGTGCTGGACAATCACCCTACTAAAAACCAGAACAATGTGCCCGAAAATTCCTATATATTTTTTATCAGGACTCATGAAAAATAAAATAAACCAAAGAGAAAAAACTGACTCTGATACCATTTTGTCACAAACGAAGCTAGGTCATCATCCAAACTGGTGCCCGACTAGGTTAGTGGAATGGACCGAAGGCCATTATCTGTCCCCAAAAGATAGTACTAGTGCTCAGGTATCATAAATAATGATTGGGAATGATTTAACTAAATTTACATTCATTAAATAATAAAAAATAATCAATAAACCCAATCCAAAAATTCAAAAATAGACAAAACATCAGACACTTGTTTGAATTGAATTACAATGGTTAATTCAAAACTATAAAAGGATACAACAAAATGGACTATGAGACTAACTCCAAAACCCACCACATTTTAAGGGGTTTCACCCTTAATCAACCTCGACAATGTTGCACCATGAAAGATACCTTTGAACTCAAAATGTCATCGCCAAAAGCTTTACCCTTACCTATGTGAAACATTGCCTAGTCTACTTAAACACCATTGTGTATGTAGGTTGTGATCCAAATCTGAATAGGATGCCACCTGAGAAAAGATACCATTCTATAAAAAATATAATAAAAATAGCTTATGGTTTTCATAATATGGAAATACTAGTAAGAATTTTAAGGAAACAAACATTAAATGAGAAACATTTTGTTTAAATAAAAATTAAAGAAGAAACAAATTTTACAAAAGAACAGTTGATAATAAATTTACCAACCAAACATACCATATGATGACGGTATGTGTGATTTCACGAATGAGCACTAGAAATGAGAAACACCCCTAGGAAATTTCTAAAAAAGGACCCTAGGTACATCATTTCTCAGGGAAATGTGGCATAGAGACCATGACCAACTGAGTTCACATGCACGATCCACTGGTATAGAACACACCCATAACCTAGAGGCCTCCAATCAATCATCATTATTTTGATAGTGTTATTATCATCAATCCTACTAAGTGACACCGGTCCATAGAAAATTCCAAAACACTAGCATGCTAGTCATAGCCTCCCCACTTAGATCCTTGGGTATCCCTTTTGTGCACAATCAAGATCCACCTTTAACATAACACCACATCCACAACCAAATTCCATTTAAAATCGTACTAACACTAAAATAGTTCACCAAAATGTTTCACAACTTCAACATAATATTTTAAACTATAAAAATGTTTATAAAAATTGTTCCAAGATGTATCATATGTATTTACACATGAAACCATTTCAAACTACTCTTTTAATATCTAACACAAAAACACCACAACAAAACATAATTCATAACCAATATATTACTTAATAAAAGAATTTCACAATTTATAAAACACTACCAAGTGACACAATATGGTTTTACACCCAAAAGCCCCACATTTTATAAAGACATGCCACTCAAAAATCAAATTATTTTTAAGCACTTTAAAAAACTAATTTCTCACAACACATATCAACCAAAAAACATTCAAAAATAATTAAAAAATAGAATTTATTCACCAAATAATGTGTATACATTGAAAAAACTACCTTTGGTGTAAAAATGCCCAAATTTCAGAGAGAATCATCAAATGAACCTCAACCACCCCACAAGAATGAAAAATGAACCCTAGTTCATGAGATAGAACCCAAAACCAAAGATTAAAACCTATGGACCAAAACCTAGATTTTGTAATGATAGAACCCTGTGAAAGAAGGAAGTAACCCTAAAAAGAAGGAATAAAGAAGGTTTAAATCCAGATACATGATGATTCCTAAAGAGTTCCCCACTAAAACCCATAAAAATAGGTTCAAAAGAACTTTAGAGAGATTGGAGACATCCTATGGATGAAAATCCTGGGTGGGGAAGACGATGAGAGGATTAGTTTTAATACCAGATGGCTAAAATACAAAATACCCTATTTTAAATTTCTTGGATAGCATGCGTGGTTAGTCTACCTAGTTTAATAAACGTTATGTTAAAATGTTTCGCACGCTCTGTCCATCCACATGGTTCCATTCCATGGCACATGACCATGCAGTGGCCATGTAGTAGGGTCTATCTCCTACAACACGATTACCTGGTATGGGTGTCCAATTACTACAAACCATTCACCAACCAAGAACCTGGGCCTATCAACCCAAAACTCACCCTTTTTCTCAAAAAAACAAAAGGTATCATAGGGGGAAAATATTGAAATTTTTTTTTGAAAATTACATGAAAATAAAAACACAAATTTGATAGTTCTTCACTATGTCGATAACTTATTATAATCAATTCTTATGTCCTAATTTTAAAAGTATAAAAAAATTAATATTTTTTTATTAGGTTTATAGTTGGAGTGAAAATGAAAAAAAATCAATACATGTTAGCAGGGAACATAGGTAGTCTTGTGATGAATTAGAGAGGGTTTAATCAATATTTTCATTCATTAAAAGTATTAATACTCAATGAAAAATATAAATATTATTAAACCATAAATCATACACTATTTTACATTAGTATGAAACCATTAGTCATTATAAGGGATCCCATAAAAAATAAAGATCTAATGAGTTCTCCTCAATGAATGGGAATGTTCACCCCCCCCCCCCCCTCAATAGTGTGAATGGAATTACTATTATAGAAATAATCACGTGCCATTATTTTACTCAAATAACATGAATCCATTAATATGGTGTATGATCTAATTACCAGGAAAAATTGAAGTGATATAGTTGAGAAGTTTTGTATTGTTAATGGAATTTAGATTGATGATCTCTTAAACTAAAAAATGTCTTCATTATTTCAAAATAATAATATATAAATGAATTGATATATTTAAGCTTGTAAATTATTGAACACCATTTTAATTCCCACCATTCCACCCACTAGGGATTAGATCTTAATAATAATGGATATTATATCACTGGGTCTTTACAAAGTTGTGAAACATGAATAAAACAAGGTGAATATAACAACACATTTGAATAGATAATGATGAGAATTGTATTAGAAATATAGAAAATAAATCCTAATCTAATCCAAACTATCCTGAAGGTCATCTACAAAATCCTTTTACATTATGGGATGATATTATATTTATATCTATAGAAGAATCCTATAAGAAATTACTATAGATCCCCTTTCTACTTACACAATATGATGGATGCCACATGTACATCTCTGATTGAGCTCACAAAAATATTTTTGGTTAATATTATACCCCCCATCAGGATGATCCATATTCTATTCAAATTTACCTGGTATGATTTCATTCTTTAGCTCATATTTTCAAGTATAATTCAACATTCATTATCAATTCTATCATATTGGTAATCCAGTGATTGAATCAAGAATTTCAATGTACCTTATGTCATCTATATGTGATGGGGGTACTGTTAGCATGATAATTGTTGTAGATAATGTAGAAACATTGGTAGTGGGGTGATATCATGCATAGTGGTAGTAACAATGTTGTTGAAACTGTGGAGGTAAAAACAATGGTTCTATTAATGTTTGCAAGGTTTCTATCTAGTTGTAGAATAATGTTGGTGTTATATAGATGTGATCATGGTACCATTAACAAAATAAGTGATAAAAGTATTGTAGAGGGATATAACAATGGAGTGGTATAAATCTTCTGGTAGGGGAACTCCGGATGGAATACAAATTTTTAGATGGTAATAGAGTTCTTCTAGAATTAACAGTTCATCATTCATGGCATTGTTGCTTTCCAAAACAATATGTTTTCATAATGTATCAAATATATGGATTAAAATTTAAATCTAGACAATAAAATAAATATAAATTCTATTTCATTTTTACCGAATCACATTTTGAAAACATCAATAAATTTCAAATTTATTTTAAAATCATTTTTTTTCAACGAAATCAAAATTAACATTCAAAAATATTATTCTGAAATACATATATAAATCTACATATTCATATCACAACATTAAATTTAGAAATATATCTTTATTTTTTCTTCAATTTACTAATTTTCAATTGAATAAAATGATACAAAAATTTTAAACTCAAAAAAAACATTTAACAATTTTAATTATATAATAAAATAACTATAATTTAATGTCTGAAAAAATGTATCGATAAATATTAATTCAAAAATGAATGAATAATTAATAAAAATATTAGGAATTTTAACAATTCTATTAAAAATTTTAAACTTTCATCAATACCCACTAAATTTAATTGTATTTGACTAAATTTAGGGGTAATTTTAATGAAGAAGATACAAAAACTTGAAATTTTCATCTCACGTAACTCCCTTATATTTAACATATTTCACTCATAAGAAATTATTTGATATATTTTCATTTATATAAAAATATAAAAAAAATTATGAGATCTAAATATACAAGATAGAGAAAAAGTAAACATAGATTCATTGAATAAAAACAATTATGTGTCCTAAATGAATTAATTTAATGCATCACATCAATTCATTAAGGGTTATAGCTATATTATTGGAAAAATTAGATTTACAAAAATTCTGAATTTAAATTGGAGTAAATTATTTTTATCCACCCTCATAGGTTTCTAAGAAAATAATGAATTTTCATTTAATTTATTAGACTCAAATTAATTTTTTATATTTCAATGTCATATTAATTTTTCTATGGTAAATTTTTTCCTCATTCGAATTAATTCATTTTTGACTATCAGGAAAATTATTTAGTTTTTTAAAATTCCCCAACTATGTATGTGATAATCACTATGAAAAATAACTTTATAGATATGTGTATAGTTTATTAACTCCCACACAAAGATTCTAATGTCTTAGAGATTCACCATCAAATCCCAATTTAAAATTTTACTCTATTTCCATTAGACATATATCTATTACTTTTTGAGTTAGATCCCTAAGGTGTACTTTTTCACAACGGCTATGGTACAAAGGGTTATTTTTTAGATATTGATGGCATCATGTTACAATTCTTAAAAAAATATTTCAACTCACAATCCCTCTCTTGGTTCTAAGACTAAATTATCCATGAATGATGGGAAAAATAAACCCAGTCTTAATTTATGTTTTAGAGGTTCCTATCTAGTGAATTAATCAACTCTATAATAATATTCTATCTAGGAAGGGAAGAATTCATAACAATAATGATTTAATGACAAAAAAATATATAAATGTTTTATTAATAATGAAAAATAGGAAAATTTATATTGTGTTTCTTTAGATTAATATTTTACTTTCATATAAATTAATACTTACAAAAACTATTAAATTAATTTTTTAGATGTTTTTTTATATATTTCACAAAAAAAAATTAATTAAAAGAATTTAAATCTATTTAAAAATGTTTCGAATCACCTACCCCATAGCTATCAGTGACACTTCCCACAATTTAAATAAATATAAACTTAATTAATATGACAGAGCTCAAATATTAAATAGTATCAAATCAAATTGGTCAGATAGAAACAATTAATTATTATTTTTTCTGTAGGGTTGGGGGAGGCTCTCTTTAGTGTTTTTCAGAATACTATTGTAATATCATTGTTGTTATTCATTTAGGGATAACCATTATAAAAATATAATAGATAAGTAAAATTTTTATTTAAAATATTAAAGAATGAGAATGAGATTGTAGGATATTAATAGGGCATCCCACTAAATAGTGGAAAACCCATTCACTGTATATTACTAGAAAGTCTTATGCTCATCCCAAACCACATATGGATAGGGTTTTGTGACTAGAACAACCACATGTAGTTCCTTATATTGATCTTTATACTAAATTCAACTTTGATGATTCTTTTATGAGTGTTAATTAGTAATATGAACTCATAAATGTTATGCACTTCATATGATATAGGAGGTAAGATGATGTGTGGGATTTCCTCATAATTAGTTGGATCTGTTGTGTTTTACTCTTTATCTAGTATATCTTGCGTTAATGTTATTTAACGATATTAATCATTGGGATATGTATCGAATATTTGAAATTGAATAAAATCCAAACAAGTTGAGTTTAAGAAAAAAAATTATACCCATTATATGTAGTATCTATTTCATATACTTAATTATGAGAAACCACTATGATTTAATCTTATTATGTACCTCCCTCTGTACGATTTTCATGGTACCTTTGAGGGGGGAATTTCTATAATGTAGTGAGGGCCTACATTATTGATTCTAAATATATATTATTAAAACACATTAACCCATATGATATTTTATATTTCATGAGATTAAAAATAAGATACTTATAATAAAATTTATCTCACCATTAATAATTATTTGAAAATTTTGAATCATTATCAATAAAACACGGGATTTATATTCTAATTAAATTTGAGAATATTTATATCTATATGATACAGTATTTTTCTCAACCCCCTCCAATTTGGTAGTTGACATCACTTATTTCTTTTATAGTATCTTCGTTATTATCTCCTAATTGTGTGGGATAGGGGATATATTTGTAATTTTACATATATAATGTCTTCTTTATATGATTTATAATTTTTTCTTAATCCACTACTACACCCCCTTCATTATTTAATCTATGAAAATACAATAATATTTCCTCATATACATTTATCACTTCATGAAGATGTCTATATATAACATTCATATTTGTTCATTTGAGAAAACTGTAAAGCCCTTCTATCTATTTTTATAGAAACTTTTGATATAGTGCTTTAAATTTATAATTTTAAAAAATATATTTCAATAGTAAAAATTAAAATTGAATATCCCTCAATACTCTCTCACTTTAGTTCCAAGTAGATCATGCCTTTATCTTGGGGCATATTCAAACACAATTATTATTAAAACATCGAATGTGGAATAGTTATGACCAAAGATTTTTTTTACAAAGAGAGTTTTTGGTTTAGTTCATAACATTCTCAAATAGTTTTTAAAATTTGTATTGATTTCTTAATTTTATATGTATCTATAAATTGTTAATTGTTTGTTTTTATATTTATGGATTTAATACAAAATAAAAACAATGAATCACATGTTAGAAACAAATGTAAGTAATACAAGGCTAAATTCTATTGGGTTGCATCAATATTTGAATTTTTTTCTAAATATACCAACTCAAAGCACGTAATCAATATCATTCCCCCACACACCCTCCATTATTTTACATTACCACAAAACCAAAAATATACTCAAGGGACACCCAAAATAGATCAGATATTTTATTTGATCTACTCTGTGAATAAGAATGTACATTCAGAAATCTCATAAATGAACTTACCCACTCACCTGGAAGAAATGGTACAACATTCTTCCACATGAATAACAAAAGTCCACTAATTATAATTGTGATATGAATATAAGGATAAATTGAAGTTATATAATTGATTAGTATAGTAGTATCAATGGAATATAGAGTGATGGTCGACTCCACTTCAATAATTCTTCAGTATCACTTCAGAATTAGTGAGAAATAACAAGATAAATTGAATAAATAAAATCATTTTGGCCATTATGCTTCACATCAAACAAGCTAATAAAACATTTGATACTTATTTTCATAGATCTTTGGATCACATAGACATCATAGGGTTTGGAACCCTATGAAAATAGGGAGAAGATAATAACATAATTGAATAAGTTGAGAAATAAATTTTATTTGAAAAAATAATAAATAAGTTATATGATAATCCAAATGATGAAAGGACATGGTATGGATCATTTTATAGTGGGAGGTGATATAGAATTTTATCTATTGATGAATATTCTTTGTAATATGTATATAACTTCAACTTTTTCATCATCTAGATATATTCCACATGTACATATTTTATTGGCATCACCATAATAATATTCTATAAATATTTTTTCCCCATGACCACATTTTTTTCCTTAGAGAATAATCATGTATGCATCTTGTCGTAGGTTGGGGTTCACAAGTACATTTTGGTATACAATATTGGGAATTTTAATTTGGACTTCCAAAGCTTGGATCATGATTCTAGAAGTTTCTTCTATCGTTGGTAGGATGAGGGGGAATTGGTACCATGGATATACTAGTTGAAAAAGAAATAATGGTCACAGTGTGGTTGTATCACGCGTGGTGGTTGAAACTAGTTCAGTATCAGGGTCATCTAACACGTGGTTGATTAATAGTATTGGAAATAGGATAGGTAAATTAATCTTGTAGTGGTTGAATAAATGAAATAAAAAATAGTATTAGAAAAAATAAGAGTGATATCAATTTTTAATTGGTATCAGTAATGTATTTTAGTAATTAGTTGCTACAAATAATTTTTTATTTGGTGGATATTTAAGTGGTGGCATGTATTTTTTATTCCAATATGACTAATGATATAAGAATATTGTTTGATGGTAGAATCATTATTCTAGAAATATCTAGAAAATGGTTGCAACCTGGAAGCTCCATGAGATATTTTTTTATCCACATCCCACATTAGAATTTAAATATCAAAAATGAATTCAATAAAAAATTTAAATTCATTTATTCCGTAATCATATTTTTAGTACCTCAATTGATTTACCTTCATTTTATAATCATATTTTTTCCTTAAATTCATAAATAATTTTTAATGAATAATTTCAGAATACCCTAAAAATTTTATAGTGACATTTGACTACATTATATTCATAAATCCTGTTAAATAAAATATTAGTATATAAAATTTTAATTAATTAAAAAATAATAATAAAATAATTTAATCCTGAAAATATCTATGTAGGAGTGTATGTTGAAAAATTAAATAATTCAAATTTGAAATTCTAAAAAATTATGTGGCTAAATATTATACCCAAAAAGAATTAATATTTAAAAAATAATTGTTTTTTAATGTTTTTTTAATCACAAAAAAATGATACGCAATGATTTTATATGAATTTAATTGAAATGATGGGTTTTTTTCAAAGAGAAATGTAACAAGAATTTTAAAATTTTCTAATCACATATATAATTATTTATAAAAATAGGTAGTGAATCTCAGGTCATGATTATAAACTTTGTAAATTAGAACCCAATAATTTTTTACCATTATCCAGAAATACACGTTCTCGAGTTATTATATAAGAATATATTAATTGGTAATAATATAATTAGTGTTCTTGGATAAATTATCAATGATCACCCAAACCATATCATTACCACTCATAGTTTTTTATAATATTCTAATGAAATATATCATGATTTAATAAAAATTGAATTCAATAATATGATGACATTTTTAGTGAATTTTTTGTCATCATGGTTCATATTTCCCAGGATGAAAATTGTAATATATATAAATGAAACTAGTTATTATATGTTTCATTCCTATCCACCAAAATTTACTCCGAATATCCTGATATATCTTTCATATACTATGATATCCCATATATATGAACATCTCAATTACATAACTTAAAATAAAATTCTATGTTCCAATAAATTCCCATGATTTTTTAGGTTTAGTGTTTTAGGGAATTTTGATACAGAACAAATAAAGAAGATGTATTTTACAACTAAATTTAATTTCTTCCAACTATATTGGAAATTTAATAATCAATAACATGTCCTCAACATATCAAAATCAATCTCAAAAAGTAAATATTTTATCCACTTCATACATTTTAATTTTCATCCTCAAATTGGTAAAAGGAAATGTAATAATTATGTGATATTAGATTCTCAGTAAGGGTAAACATATGTGATAAAAATTAATGATCTTATGCGATCATAAGTTGTGAAATTATGTATCACCAATATATATAAGATAAAAATAACCAATGATACATAGATCATAAAAATTTATTCATGGAATACAATATAGAAATAAAAATTAATAATTAATGAAAGTGTGGAAACCTGAGTCTAGAAACCTGATTTGTGAGTGAATAACATATATATAAGAAAAATTGATTAAAGAAGAATTATAGAGACCCAATCATTTGATACATATTATTATTAAATTTTTAGCATAATAAATAATTAATTATGACACGATGATCATGAATAATGGTGTCTTTGGAGACTTGTTTCGTAAAACATCAATGTTTGACTAAAATAAATTTTTTATTATATTCTCTGTAATGAGATCCTAAATATTTTAATGATCTTAAAAATATTAGTCAGAACCTAGAAAATTCATAGAAAAATGGGATATCTAAAATTCATGGAATGGGAAAAGACATGATAATAAACATAACATTTGATTCAATGTTATAACATTATATTATAAAGCTCAGTCCCATGTGTAATCACATTGAAGGATAAAATAATTTAAATTGTATAATAATGTCATGGAATCATAAGAAATATTGTAGAAACAAGTAACATGACATAAAAATGAGTCAAGGATCACTTCTTATACAATATAATATGGTGGAAATGTCCAATAATATATTAGTATTACTTCTTAACCTCATACTCGATAGCTTCTAAGATTAAATACTTACATAATGTTTTAGAGAACTATCTGGGTACACCCATCCATCCAATCACTATGATTTTTATTCAATATAAAGACACAGAAACAAAACAAAGTCCCCCGCCTATGGGGGTCGAAAATAGTGTAAAACGAGGTCATCACCCCTAATCATGTTCGTCCCCTCTATTTTTAAAAGAGTAACATTAGAAAATCAAACCACTGGTTCCCCAGGAACAGCAATAGATACCAAGAAGTCCGCCACTTTATTCCCTTCCTGCCAAGTGTGGGTAACCCTTACGTTGTTGTTCATGAGCACCTTACATTGTCTAATAATGTAAGTAATCGTCCATAGCATGTTTCCACGCCCCTCCAAGTCATCATGCACAATATTCAAGTCGGTTTTCAGTTGCACAATGTCATGGCACCTCTGATTACATAGGTACAGCCCGGAGAGGGATGCCAAAGCCTCTGCCCGAACAGAGATCCCCCTCCCATAGAAAGATGAGAAGGCCCACACCACACTCCCCCTGTGGTCCCGTGAAACCCCCCTCCAGGTATAATTTCTAAAGAACAAGAACCATCAATATTCAGCTTGTAACCATCCTATGGGTGGATCGAGTGAATCCAATTCCTCTTCCCATTGGATACCTTCTATCTTGCCACCAGCCTGGGGGACTGTAAAAATCAGAGTGAGGACACCTCCATCCCAATATATGCAAGGTCCACTATGTCAATAAACATGCCCCTTATCCTCCCCACCACCACCACCCCTATAGACTTGGATCCCTTGAACCTTGCACTGTTCCTCGCCTTCCAAAGTACCTAGCATCCTGCATTGTAAATAATGCCATGGGCCTCAGCCTCCTTTGGGTTACCTTTGCATCCCTGAAAAATCTTCTCCATAAACTGCTCCAGGTTATCATCATTTGACGAATATCTTGAATGCATTCCAAAGAAACATTACACCATATGTTCCCAAACCCCCTCAATGAAAATATGATTCGTACTCTCCTCCCTCCTTCTAGGACAACACTAGCAACAGGAAGCCAGGCTGTTGCCCAGCCTTTTGATGCTCACATTTTCAGGGATAGGATTATTCTAGATTCTCCAAGTCAATAAGTTATGTTTGGTGGGGATACTCTTTCTCCACCCCCATGTTCTCGTGATCCTAATTTCCCTGATCCATAATGCTCCAATGGAAGTATTTAAGGTTGAACTTACCCGTTGTTGAAGGGGTGTACACACACCTACCCTTATCGGGGATAAGCACAACCGAGTCGAATACCTTCTGTTGTGCATCATCCAGAATCTATTTGAAAAACAAGGGATATGAGCTGGCCTCATTGAAAGATGTCAAAGGGTCTGTGAACCCAAGGTAACCCACCACTGATCCTGCCCAGTTATGTTCTTAGAAACGAATTTTCCCCTCCCCGATAATCCATTAAGAGGAAGGAAGAAGCGTCGGGACAATTTTGCATACCGCAACCGACAAAGATGAACCCCTGGAAGTAAGGGTGTTAGAGGAATATTTATACTTCTACCCCATGATCCTCCCCCACAGCATACCTCCCCCAAAGATCTCCAATGAAAACTTCACAAATAAACCATGCAACATGTCTGCCATGCTCCTGATGCCAATACCTCCTTCGCTGATCAGTAAAGCCATCTTCCCCCACGACACCCATTGCTTCTACCCCTCCAGCAAGGAATCCAAAATAAAATGGGGGATCACCCTGTCAATGGACCGAATGACCTCCTTGGGGATGCTAGTAGATGCCATCACATGCACAGGGATAGTAGATAGCACACTATTCACCAGTGCGATTCAGCCCCCAAAAGATAAGAAGTGGTTTTTCCAGTCCATAATGGGCCCCATCATCTTATTCACAACCATATCAAAGTCCCTATTCCGGATCCAACTGGAGGAAACCAGAGTACCCATTAACTTAAAAGGTAGAGAGCCTTTCCCCATGCCCATCTCGGAGCTCACCCATTCCACCCTTTGCTCTCCACAACAATTTGAAATGAAAAAACAACTCTTTTCCCTACTCGCAATTTTTCCACTCCATTTTCTGTACTCATTCCGAATGTCATTGACCGCATGAATTGATCTACCACTAGCATTCATAAAAATGATTTTATCATCCGCATACATTAAGTGTGATATGGATTGGCTTCCATGTCTCCTATGGAGAGGAAATATTTCCCCCTTACTCACTCCTCTGTTCAGCAACCGGATGAGACTGTCCTGCATCAGAATGAAGATTCTCAGCAATAATGGGTCTTCTTGACTCAAGCCAAGAACATACTTTAAAAAACCATGTGTTCTCCTCGGGAAATACACCCCCAACCACGGTGAGGTAACAACCTGAAAATAATATCACAAGCCCAATCAGAGAACCCCATCTTTTCAAGAACCCTTTTAATGAAACCCCATTCGTTATGGTCATATGCCTTACTCAAATCAAGCTTCACTGCCACATTAGATCCTCTAGTCTTCAGGTTCAGTTCCCCCATCAACTCCTGGCCCAACATCGTGGCCCCCTAAATTGACCTCTCATGCGCAAACCCATGTTTCTCTAGGGACACCCACCGAGGTAGAAAACTGGACACCCTTCTATTAATCAAAGCTGCCAAAACATTTTAGGGAAGGTTTCAGAAACTGACTGGACGGTAGTGGTTGAGGGAAGAAGGATCTTTGGATTTCAGCAGGAGAACCACCGACGTCGCAGCCGTAATCTGAGGGAGGACACCCCCATGGAAGAAATCATGAATCTCAAGAACCATTTCCTCTTTAAACATCTCCCAACAACCTCTGTAAAAAGCCCCGGGGAACCCATCCGGCCCAGCAGCGCTGTCCGGATTCAGGTGCCACACGGCTGCCTGTACCTCCTCCTCCTCCAAAATGCCTTCCATCAAAACATTGTCCTGCATAGACACAAGTTTCGGAATCGCCTCCCATAACAGAGAATCTCCCGAGGGGAACCCCCCTAAAAACCCCTCGGTCGGGCCTGCAATGAGATCTTTAAAATGGTCCAGGGCCATTCCCCCAACCACGTCCCTGTCGTCCGAGAAATAATTGTCCTTCAAGGCCATGTTAGGCTTCACAACCCGCCGCCTCTATCTGATGCAAGCATGAAAGTACTCTGATTTCGTATCCCCTTCCATAATCCACCTCGATCTGGACCAGCCCCTAGCAATATGCTCTTGAAAAAGCACCAGCACCGCCAAAAGATCCTTCTTCACCGAATGTTCATTGAACAAATCAGCATTCTAGTGACCCTCTAAACTAGCTTCCATGTACTTGATGTCGTGTTTGATAGAATCCATATCCCTATCCCATGCTGGAAGGGAGTTTTCCCACCCTGCTAGAGCCTATTTCAACCTCCTCAACTTGGAGTGGAGGGCCACCCAAGCGTACCCCCTCGACGGTGCATACCAGACTTGCAACACCACCAAGTGGATGTCTTGGTTACTCACCCACTGGTTGATAAACATGAAGCATATATGGGGTAACATTGTTCTACTGAAAGAGAGCAGGAGAGGTGAGTGGTCTGAGATACTCTGGGTAAGATGAAGAACCTTCAACTCATTGAAACTCTCAATGGCCCACAAGTTTGAAAAACACCTGTCCAACCTATTGTAGCACTAACATACCCCAAGCGATTATTGCACCAGGTAAAGGGGTCACCCGAGAATCCCACGTCCAAAAGCTCTTTCCCTTCCATACACTGAGCAAATGAATGACTCGAATGAAATTGAATGGATCCTCACCCCTTCCTATCTTCAGGCCTCAAGACCGTGTTAAAATACCCTCCCACCATCCATGGAATATCTCTTGGATCGATCCCTGAAAGCTCCAACCACAATACCTCTCTATGATGAGCATCACAACTACCATAAACAATCGACAAGAAACACTCATATCTGTCACAGGTCACCTCGAATTCGATGTCAAATGTTGGTCCCCAACCTGAACCAGGTCCACCCTAGCACCTCTCTTCCAGAAATTCCAAATGTGGTTGTTAACTGGATCCCCATGAAAGACTGCATGCATCATTATCTTACGGGTGAACTCGTGAATCTTGGCGACTTTCTACTTGTGCTCAAAAACCGCCACCACTTTCACATTGTGTTTTTTAGACTCTAAGGAAATGAGGTCAGTTTTCACCCTAGCTCTGATCCCTCGAGAGTTCCATAATAAGAACGGTGACATTAAACCAAAGGTAGCCTGGTACAGACCCCATGCGACGTGGACATCCGCACCGGGGAGAAGGATCTCCCCCTGTCTTCCCGCCTCTTTTTCATAGATCTAGTGCACACCCTAGGACTGTCGATTTGCTCACCTGAAGGAGAAAAGAAGGGGCCAGAAGAAGAGACATCCTTGCTTACCTCCCCATGCCCTGAACTACCTGGCACACATCCACCCTCAGTCCCCCGTGTTGGGGGAGAATCCCGAATCCGGGCCGAAAATTGCTTGCCAAAAATACGTGAGAAACTCGTCGAAATATGGAAGCGATATAAGCAGAATGAAGATGTCAACACGCAAGTTTTTTTTTCGTGGAAAAACCCTCCCATGCGGAGGATTAAAAAACCACGGGGCAATTCCCAAAATATCCACTATGAATCAGAGAATACAATAATCCAAGCAATGCCCGAACTTGAATTACAAATGAGAGAGCGTAGAAAACCTGTGTGAAAAACCACACCCTGATACGCCTCTTCCATCTCTCTGATAAAAATCCCGCTGACGCCATGTATCGGAAGATCAATCTGTGACAAAACGTCACCCTTCTGTCGACGAAACGTCACTACCTCAGAGATCTTCACCCGAACACGCGTCAACCTCGCACCAGCTTGCGACCCCCGAATGATCTCGCCATCATAATGTACCGTCGATCTGCAATCGGGACACGCCACCTGATCACCTCTATCAGGAAGACTTTCGATACGTGGCCATGATCATCAATTCCGTAGTCGCTGCTCTGCACCTGTCAAACGCCGACGCGTCATCGTCGTCGTGCCACACGGGCCACGACCACTCAACGGCCCTAGGAAAGATTGTGGAAAGATTGCAACGAGTGTCCCTATAAAGAGAAAAATGAGCAGTACTACGGAAATATCAGGAACACAACAGCCTACGACCACTCAACGGCCCTAGGAACAGAAAGGTTAACCTGCTCCGAAACCGGCAATGATAAATCCAGTTCCACAAAATCCCTAGCAACCAATGTCTCTGCACCACAGCACGTGCTACCGACCACACACATAAAGCCTCCAAGAGAATCTCCAATGACCTTCAAAGATGCACCGTTCTGAAAGGGGAGGGGAAGTCTGGGCAGACTCACCCAAACTGCAGCACTGGGACCCTCCTTCCCCTTATGAACCTCCATCGACCAGTGGGATAAAGTGAAGCGCCAGTGCCCGAACTCCCTTGGATCCTTACACCACGCATGAACAAAATCCTCTTCCAAAGTAAAAACCAAACAAAACGAGCTTCGATGAAGAACCGGCACATGAGCCCGTCCATGTATACCCCGAGAATCCACGAAGAGGATGAATGCCAGAAGAGAGGGTTTTAGAGATCTGACCCTCACCACCAGAGTCCATTTAAGACCCTCCATGGCCACGGTGTACACCTGCACGTGCACGAATAACGAAACTGAAGTCCCATCCCTCACGACCGAGTGAGGGAACGGAGCCACTGCTGGGAAACAGGGGCCCGAACCTCTAGAACCAGAGCCTCTGACACTATCCCGGAAAGACCGCCTCGGAAGAAGCCCCCTCGGCTCCACTGTGGCCGGGGGAGAAGGCCCAGGGGTGGCCGCAGCCAGAGCCGACAGCACCAGATGGAGCGGAGGGAATGACACGGTCGAAAAAATTTGAAAATTCCCTGGCGCGTGTGTCACATACCCCCAAGAGAAAGATGCAGCCATCTGATCAAGAATTCAGTTGTTTCTTATAATCTGGGTACACCCACATTGACATTTTCATTATTTATTTGTTCCACATAAATTTAATCAATAATATGAAAAGACATAACAATTACCTAGATATGAAATGGGTTTTATAAACATTTATCATTTCATAATTAATGGAAATTTCATAATGATGGAATCTATGGAATTAAAAAATAGAATGTATTTGACAATAAAATTAATGGATAATATTCTAGTTATATATATATATAATAGATTAATAAAGTAATTATAATATATCCATAACATCAAATGTTTTCGTTGTTGGTGAAAAGTTTCTTAAAATATTACATGAAATATTTCCGGGGAAAAATACGTTTATCATTTTAATGTCACTTCTTTAGAATATAAAAAATTCAAAAAATTATAGAACCAAAATATTTAAAAAATAATAGTGGTTAAATATGAAGGATTCTTTAAATAACTATGTTTTGAAAACTAAATGTAATTCTATAAATATTATAGTAATTAAAAAACCTTTATTTCATACTATTGTACCAAGGATTAAAAGTACCATGTTTGGAAATAGACCAGAAGCATACTCAAAAAATATTTTAAAAAAAGTAATACAAGGGTATAGTTATTTTTAAAAAATATTTTTTACAATGCTGACAATATTTTTAGAAAACACAAATACAGACAAAAATTTATTTTCATCCAGAGCAGGAAATGGTGAAATATTTTCTTAAAAACATTTTCCCATTGATTTTATATATGAAAGAGTATTGAAAAGTACTATTTCATTAAAAATTCACGAATAACTATAGGATAATAATATTAAATGGTTTTATTATAAAATATTCAAATAATTTCATATGATGGAAACTTAATAATAATGAATTCTGATTATAATGAGATTGACACAGAAACCCTTACCACAATGGAATTTCGGAATCATAACTCCAAAGTATAATATAAATGAATTTTAAAATAAAATATCATTAGGTATGAACCATTCAATATATATTATTTTAATATGAATTATATAAAAATTTATATAAATTAGGCTCATTGGAAACATGTGTCTCAATGAATGATTGTTTGAGACAAAACCATTACCTTGAGTCCATGATTTCTCATCTATTTCATTTATTAGCTTTATAATATACTTTTATAAATTATTTTTACCTTAGTGAAATGTTAAATTTATAATCCATTATTCATGAAACATTTACATCATTTATTTTGATTATTTATATATTTACTTAATTATTAATGTCCACATTGGGTGTTTTAAAGACTCTCAACTCATAATTTCAAAACATCTTCATTGTTTTGACTATGGTAAAAGGGAATACTATTAAATAATATATATAATAAATATAATTAAATAATATAATTTTAATAAATGAATAATAATTTCAAAATATCCATTTATATTTTCCATTAAAAAAGAACTACATTTCCATCACGAAATTGTAGGTTGTAAATACATATGTCTAACATTTTCATTTTTCACTGATCATGAGGGAAAGAACATATGTTTAAAAAAATAGCATCGCTTCGTGAGGCGGTAATCCGTCGTACACACAAACGATGTTATAATTCTTCAATTGATGATAAGTTTATAAGGTATATGTATATTAGATATATTCAATGCTTAATATTTAATGAATAATATATATAAATATTAAATACATCATCATGAACATCCATTAATGTTGATGACAGATTATTCATAACATGTGTTAATGAAGTGGTTGTCTACCGAACATTTGAATGATGGTTACATTTCATCTTTTATGGAAGAAGAAATGTATTCAATTTGTGAAATTAAAATAATATCATTATTTTACATGGTAGAAATTTATTTTTTCATATCATAATTATTTAGTAGTGTTTTGATGAGGTCTAATTTGAAATAAGATAAATAATCTTAGTTAAAAATGATACCTTTTCTTAAGACATCATATTTTGAATTATAACTAATGCCACTATATATTTGAATTATGTTCATGAAATGGACTATAGAAAATTTTAATTGAATTATTTAATGTATTTTTTTATTGTCCAATACAAAAGGCTTTATGATTTTAAATAGGAGGGGATATGGGTTCCTCTTTATTTGTGGTGGAAATGACCCAATTGGAATTTTAGAAAAGAAAAAGTTATACCTTTTTTTGAACCATGAAAAAAGCCTCTAAAATGGACCATTATCTATCCTTATATGACATATGGACTATATAGTTCCATTAAATATGGTTTTTAGATGTTTTATTTTCATTTTATCCCTTATTAATTTAAATTAACCACCTGGTAAGCCAGTTTAAACCCTTACCATGATAAATATTTTTTTAATTATTTTTACTATTCATTTAGACAAAAATAATCATTATCTTATTATGTAATATTAATAATACTAATTCCAAAAATGGAATCCATTACATTATGTTAATTTCACAAATATGATAGAACTTAATTTCAAATTAAACTCATAGAAGAGTAAAAAAATGTTTTCCAAAGTGACTATTTTCACAATTACAAAAAATATATATATCAAGATTCAATATGAAATTGAATCCAATGTCCTTAATTGTAATAATAATAACATTATATAAATACTTTTAATAAACTTTTAAAACATTTACTTTATAAATGATTTATGTGAAAAGGATACTTTCTAGAATACCCATAATTTTCCACAATTCATTAAATAATTAGTTTTTTTAGAAATATCCAAAAAAATTATTCAGAAAATAATTTTTAAATAATATTTCAAAAAAAATTAATATTTTGTTTAAAAAAATTTCTAATGTGTACAAAATAAATTTTATTATTTATTTACAAAAATCAATAAATATATTTATTTTGAGAAAAAAGTGTTTTCAAAGCCTATGAAGGCATTACTAATAGTTATTTTCTTATTTATAAATATATATTATTGATCCTTAATAAAATATTTTTTATTTTTTTAAATCCCTTTTCATAATGACATATTTATTTGATATGTTAAAACATTCATGTCTAAGTAATAATGATTTAATATTATATCATGGTTTATTTAAACTCAGTATTGTGTATTGTATATGCTATTGAACATTGTGTACTTTTAAAATATGGTCGTGTTATATTATCCCCATTAAATAAATTTCATCTTCATAGTTTAATATTTTTCAAAGTAATCATGGTATTTACATTCTAAAATTTCATTACGGAAAGGCCACATCAAAATAGGTTTCAATAAAGTGCCCTATAATAAAGTGGGAAAATGAAATATGATGGTCATCCCATAACATGGTTATCAAATTAGATAACTTTTGTGGAAATGGAAAACATGTATTTTAATGGAATATGTATTTAAGAGATAATATTATACATTTTTAATAGGGAAGTGACTCTCAATTTTTTAGAAATTTATATCATTTTTATTTCAAACTATTTTTTCTAAAGTTGAGGGATAATTTTACAATCCATAAAAGGAATATAAATATACATTCATGACATGTGTAATTTAATTAATTATATATTTTTCACCAAAAAATACTATTTCTATCTAAGAAATGAGTAATCAATAGGAATTATTCATTCATGAAGTAGTAAAACTAGCTTTTAATTGATACAATTATTCCAAAAAAATGTTATCATGATATTTATATATTCTAAATATATTACCCAAAATCATAAATGGTTATCCTAACATTATATAATTCATAAACTGAATGAAAAAAAATATTAATCTCCAAATCTGATGATTAACTTACTTTATTCTATAACTAAATAACACTATATTACAAATAACCTCAATATTCAAGGATTTAATTTTGTTCTTCCCAAATAATAATTATTGTAAAATAACATGATAGACTTAAGGGTTCTGTATTACTCAAAATATTAATAAATGCAAAAAAAATACCACTAATCACCACAAAATCCAAATAAAATAAAAATATTTGATCCTAATGTTTTTTAGAAAAATAAACATAATAAATATCCATTTAAAATTTTGTACAAAAACAACATCATGAAAACTAGTATATCACATATGCATGTGTTTTGAATTTAACCTCATATCACCCATTAGTTTTTAGTTCAAGAACTATAGCCGTTTCAGAAGTGATGTGTGGTCCATCAACATATAGCATGTTATTTTTCTAAAATCACAGTTATATAATTCCTCAAATTTTCAAAAAAATATAATGATTATCCCCAAAATAAAATTAATCATCAAATCATGTTTTTACTACTAAATCCTTTTATACATATTCTTTTATTCCAATAAATAATCTAATAATAATTTATTATAATTATAATAACTTCAATTACATATTAAATATTATGTTTTCCTCAATTATGTATTTATCCATAAAATTTCACATAACAATTAAATAAACTTTCTAGGTATTTAGTTCTAATTTACATATTTTTTAATTTTCATATAGAAAAATTCATGCATAAGAATCCTTAACTATTAATTGATTCTTATAACCCACACACTATTGATAAAAAAGAAATTCCACAACATGATTCCCAGGTTACGACACCTGACACATTAATCACCACACTTCAATGATTTTCATAACACAATCACATAATCATTAATCCATACATCATAAAATTGACTAATATAATAATAGACTTTTCCATATCTATGATATTTAACTATTACTAGTTCCTTTGGTTGAAATATGTCTACCAACATCTTATTAACCATACTATTTATTTTCTATATAAACTAGCTTATTTGGGCCCACATTTTCTTCACATAATGAATCCTACAGTTTTATTAATTCATGTTCCATGGTGACTCTTATTTTTTATTAAATATATGAAATTGAATCTACATATATTTTTAATCTTTTACACTTATACACCAATGATATTCCATCATTCTCTTCGTTAATATGTTTTGAAATTCAACGTTTTTATATTTTATAATCATAATTCAACATATCAAATTTTCAATAATCCAAAGATAACTAACATTGGTTCCCATTGTTTTAGGAATCTCCTTAGGAAAACATTTACATTTCCCATTACATTATTTTTTGGAATTATATATCCTAGATCCCATCATTTAATAAAATAATAAAATAAACATGATGACAATTCCTTCATATACAAAAGATGAAACATATAAGCCAAGATGGAATTACTTATAAATGATATGTGCATCCAAATTTATGTGTCTATAGATATCAATATAGGATGTACTTGGTACCATTTCATATTATGATTTCAATCCTATGAAATTTTTCATCTCCTTAAAAATGTTTCAAAAGAGTGTAAATTTCCAAAACATTTCCTATGGGAGAGTTAAACATGGTGTACAAAAAAGATTATTTTTGTGCACTAGGTGACAAAAAATTCAAGCCCAATGAAACTTTTTTGTTTTATTACATATAGGTGAAATGTTAATAGATCTACTTATACATGAAATATAATGAAAGTTATTTAATTTATTAGAACACACCAACTCTATAATTCTATAAATTTTGTGGATATTTCCATAAATTTTGAATTATCCCAACACTTATCCGTATAGTTACCATTTAATTATTTGTGTCATAATCCCTAAAAATAAATAGACTTTAAAATAATATCTATTATAGTGGGCCAATAATTTAAAATATTTTATTTCATTATTTTTAACACAAAACCCCTTTAATTTCATGACAATTATTATGATGCCAAGTACATATTGAAGACATAGATCATAATACATCAATGTTAGAAAAAAATAAAATGAGTTTATTTTAGTCTCCAGATTGAGATCCCAAAACCATTCAAGCTCCTAAATCTAAATTGGGTAATCTATGAAATTCATATAACAATAGTGTGATCTATAAATTATTTTAATGAAATAAATAGGACAATAAAATATATTGTGGGATTTAATAGTATAACATGACATCACAAAAGAGAAGGCTCATTAACAAAAATAATAAATCATAACATGAAAACATGGTATCATAAAATCATTCCATTATAAGAAATGTTGAAACATCATATAACATGATATAAACATCTATCAAGGTAAATTACATAAAAAATATCATATAGTGGAAAAGTCCCCTAATGTATTAGGATTACTCCCAAATACAATACATGAATCCTCACAGGAATAAATATTTAACCAATGCATTGGAACACTCTTTAAGTGCACCGTTCACAACCTATTCTAAATTTATTTGCTTCATATAAATTAAATCAATTATAGGGCCAAGGAAAACAATTACCAATTGATATAAATTTCATTTCATTATCTTTTCTCGACTCATAATCAATAAAAATTTGATAATGATAAATTTGATAAATGAAAAAAAAAACAATTGTATTAGAACATAATTGTAAGGGAGAAATATATAGGTGTATTTTTTAGAGTAAAAAATAAATAATTTAAATGAAACAGTGTAACATCGTTGGTTTTTTTTCATGAAAGGATTTTTTTTTTAAAATTTCACATGGAATATTTCACAAATAAAATACACTTTCATAATTCAAATCACATCTTAATAATATGAATATTTCTAATTATTTATACAGCACATTTCTTTTAAAACTTAAACCACGGAAATTTTGAAAAATGTATTCTAAACATTGAGTGTTCATTATGGTGGGTAATTATATAAATTCTATATAAGTTAAAAAAATCATTTCATACTCCTATAAATTGGTTAAAAAGTAACTCATTTAGAAAATGAAAAGTTGATTTTTTTGAAAAATATTTTTTAAAATTTTTAATAATTCTGAAAAAAAAAATTAATAAATAATAATGGAGTATGATCAGATGCTGTATTCCAATTTAGGTATTATCCCTATTAAGTAGTCATTTAACATTTCTTGTGGGTCCTTTTTTAGATGAAGATCTTCAATGTCATTCTCAAGATGGATTGTATTGGTTCTATATCATGCCTTTACAGGCTATAATCACCATATTGTTTCATTTACATCACTAGAGGGAAGAAGATATCTACAAAATATTGAGTGGGATGTCTTTGATAGTAAATATATTCTTGCGAAAAATGTGCTTTGTGAAGTGATCTCCCATACATCTAATTTCATCAAGGAGAACAACTGTTCAGATCGGGTAGAATTCCCTATAGTAATAGATCATTTCAAGGACATCTTTCCAAATGAACTTTCTACATTACATACTAAATTAGATATATAATTTACAATCAATATTGTTATATTAGTATCTCCAATGTTCATTTCTCCATACTGGATAGAACCTAATGAGCTCCAACAACTCAAGTGGCAGTTAGCGGAATTGGATGCCAATGGTTTTGTACAACCTAGCACTTCCACATGGGGACCACCTGTGCTTTTAACAAAAAGGAAGATGGTTTCCTTCTTCTCTATGTGGATTACATAAAGTTGAATCATCTTACAAAAAGGAACGGGTACCCACTACCTCGAATTAATGATCTCTTTGAATAGATCTAAAGAGATCGTGTCTTCTATATGTTCAACCTTAGATCGGGATATCTTCATTTGAGATTAAGGATATCAAACATACCCTGCTTATCATCCTTTGACATTTATGTTTGATATGAGTACCTCATAATTATTTTTATACAAACACACCATCCAATTTCATGGCTTTGATGAATAGGGTGTTACACCCCTATAAAGATTCTTTTATCATAGTATTTTTTAATGACATCATAGTGAATTCTCACACTAGTAGTGACTGTGATATGAACGTTGATATAATTTAGAGTACACTGAGATATAATCATTATTATACCAATATTTCTATGTTCCACTCCTAGATTGATAAATTTCACTTCTAGGGTTATTTTACCTTAAAATCATGAGTCTCTATTATCCCAGAGAATGTTAGTATTGTTATTTCATGGGAAAATAAAAAAGAAGGTTTTGATATATGGAGTTTCCTAATATGTATTGATATTACTTTAGTTTCCTAAAATACTTATCCTCCCTTAATTCACCACTTACTAGTTTTATAAAGAAGGGTGTTATGTTCCTATGGTCAGAGTTATTCAATAAATTCTTTTAGGATCTCGAAAGGTGGCTTGCCTCGGCATTAATAATAATTCTTCTCTATCCTAACATAGATTATACCATATTTTGTGATGCATTCAGCATTAGCCAAGGATGAATTATGATTTAGTATGATAGAGTCCTTGAAAAACCATGTCGATAGTTGAGGCCTCTTGAGAAAAATTACCAAACACATTACCTTGATCTAGTTGCAGTTTTCTTTTCCATATTTTAATAGAGAAAATATCTATTGGGTGAGTTCATTGTTGTGTATGTGAACTAAAATATCCTAAAATATATATTTTCACAATGTGAATTGAATATTAGATAGTGAATATGGGTTGAATATCTTCATTTCTTAGATTTTTAGCATGCTTATTCACTTACAAAAGTAAATGTAGTCGTTAATCCACCGAGTTAGAAAACTCAGGCACAGAATGTATGGGAATCCAATGATGAATGGAAATTTATTTCCATATTTTCTTAGATTCATATAAAGTTTCATTATATTATTTAGTATTATTACCTCTCATCCTTCATAGTTATAAATTCCCTCCTTGATAAGTTGATGATCATGATTGTTTCAGATCTTATGGGATTTGTTCAACGAAATGGTATTTCAATAGATGAACAACTACTAGATTGGTTTATAGACAGAGACAACATCCTTCATGTCTATAGACATGATTGTGTTCCTACACATATGAGGAAGGATATGACGTAGATATATCATGCTTCTCTGTGTGATGATCATACAATAATCTCTATAATGTATCAAGACATGTGATTCTAGTATTGGTTGCCCAGTATGAGACATCTGATGTTAAGAATTATCACTTTGTGTTCCACCAATCAGCATGTGGAGGCGGAGCACTAGAGAACGTCAAGATTTATACAACAACTTAATGTCTTTTAATGTATATATTATGATATTTCTATGGATTTCACAGTTGAATTACCTAGGTCAACAAGGGGTAGTGATGTTGTATTGGTAGCTATTGAGCGACAAGAAAAACCCCACATAATTCTTATCTAGGAGATTATATTAGTTTATAAATTAAAAGGAATGTATATTTGTTACATCGTAAGACTACACAGGGTCCCTCATTCTATAGTTTCATATAGGGATGATTGTTTCATGCCACAGATCTAGAAGGGGTTGTAGAAACATATGGGTACACTGGTGTTTCTAAGAACTCCATTCCTTAGTAAGACCAGTGGACAGTCAGAATAAATGGTATATATTCTAAAGGAAATGATCTGATCATGTGTCCATGATTTCAATGGTAATTAGAAGAATCATATTACTCTAATTGAGTTTTCCTATAATAACTATTTTGAGGAATCAATTAATATGGCTCCTTTTGAGTCCATATATGACAGGCTATGATGTTCACCCCTATGTTGGATATATACATGTAAGGTTTCCCTACTAGTAACTCATATTGTACAAGAGGATTTACAGTAGGTTCAATAGATCAGTAAGAATATGTCTTATAATTAGTATAAAAATAAATCATTTGTCAATCTCTATAGAAAACCTCTTGATTTCGATGTTGGGGATCAGGTTTTCTTATAGGTATCACCCTTGAAGGCTTATATCCAAATATGGATGCAAGAGAAGAAGTCATGTCATTTTGTAGGGCCATTTGAGATTCTTGAGCGATTCGATCTAAAAACCTATTAGTTTTTACTACCACATAGGTTTATTTTCATGCACGATGTCTTCTATGTTCCGCATATTTTCCATTATCATGACAAACCATATCAGACTGTTAATCCCAAGGATGTTTAACCTTTTTCCGACTCTCATTTTAAGTAGTATCCTATACGCATCATTTACTGGATCATAAAGTATCTTCAAGGTTAGTCTGTCCCCCTAGTATGGCTGATATGGTTGCATGGTTATGTACAGAACGAGACATGGTAGTGGGTGTCTTACGTACATGCTATGTGGTTAGAGTTATTATCGACAATGTTTCTCCTCCATTAGAAGCTGAACATGGGGATGTATTATATTCCAAGGGGAAGGCTATAATAAACTGAGTTTTGACTCAGGTGTAGATCCTTTAAATTTTATTATAACTCCTTAATTCGATCCTATTTCGTATTTCAAATGTGATCATGATGATCTACAGGGTTTCTGAGGCATTTTTGGATCCCCAAATCCATTTTTTGGCAAATTTTATCCTATCACATGGTTAGTGTAAACCTTGTGGGTAGGGGATATTGTTAAATTTAACTATGTGTATGGTTTTTATTTTTTGGAAATCAATTTCCAATATTTGGAACACAATTTCATGTATCAATTTCTGATCTTTACAAGTATCCCTCTTCTTCCATGTACCAATATAGGGTTATAATGTGGTTTATAAAACCATGTAGAAATACCAGGCATTGGAAAAATTTTGGTTAATTTTACCATTTTTAACATAATGGTAAAATTAACTCAAACCTCCAAACATTATATGAGTCCATCTTCTAGACCCATCTTCCCTCCAATTTATGTTCCCACTTCATTCCAAATCAATGGATTTAGTTGTCTATTCATCTTGGGTCCGATTGAGATTTTGACTATCATGTAGGATGCCCATCAGTATGAAAAGGAGTCATTTTGATTTAATATTAATTAATATTTCACTCATATAAGTTAACGAGGTGTTGGATTAAAATGTTTTTTTTTCATAATTACTCTAATCTAAGATGAATTAGAGGCCAATAGTAGATGAACAGAGTTGTAAATTTACGAGGTGGGTGGTCTATAACACATTATTCAATTTCTATCATTTTACAAATTTTTGTGCCATTAGGTAGATGTCATCATGAAGCCATTGATAAAATTATATTTTATTCATGTTATAATTGGAACCATATTCTAAAACTATTATATTAGTTTTAAATTGTTCTTTGTGGTTATGTCCACAACACATACCACCCCATGTAGGTTGTTATTTCATATTTGATGATTTATTGTTTTGAAACATTCAGTCACCGATCATGTGTGCCTTAAGATTGACCATCTTAATAATAAGTCTTCCATTAATAAAAGGCTAATGAAATATTTAATTTTGAATTGGAGAACGGTTGGGACCAAGTACTTTCCACTTGAACCCCCTAAGGAAATGATTGTACTTTTTTAATAAATGTTATATGGTATATTGGAATGTATACATTAAAAATATTAATTGTACTAATTATTTAAATATAATGGTTGATTTCATGACATAACACCCCTTTCTAGTCACGGTGGAAGGTGATAAAATTATCCATGTTAACTAAGAATGACAAAAATAAGCTAATGAGATAGTTTCATGATCCTTGTCCATGTCACACTAATGAATGGAATGTCTTGAAACTCTTGAACCTATTAAATGTCATGACCTTCAAAAGGAATAACTTATTAAATGAATTAAATATAATATCTATAATTGTATGTTGAATTAAACATCATTAATGAATAGAATAACAAGAGTTATCCATTTTATTCTATAGAAAATTTTATAAGCATTGATGGATTATATTTTGTATCAAGGATTTTAGTTACCTTGGTTGAGACCCACCTTTGAACCTGATCCTCATTTATTATTGGATGCTTTGTATGAAATTGTAGTATACTTCCTATATTATTTCACAATTCTTTGGATACACTCCATGGATATATAATGTAGTATATGGATATGAAGTTCCATGGTTATATCATTGGTCCTAGCAATATCATATACTGTTTTATCTTGGATGAATTCCTTGGACTTGGTTATATCATACGAAGGTGGAATGTCAGGGACGATGATCCTGAGATTTCACTCTTACCCCTTAGCCAGAATGTGGTTATTACTGAGTTAGAGACCTTCTGGTACATGTTTCCTTGATTATTACCCTATAATCCCTTTATAGTATAGTCATCATGGTGTCCATAGTCTATACCTCATAAGAGTTTTGTTGATAATTACATTATGGGTTTCCTTATTAAATCATGGAACATTCACTATTTCAATCATGAGTTGATGGTAGTGTGGGCTATGACTCACTTGACATAAGTATATAAACAATAACATAATTAATTCATGAATTGGTTACACGTCAAGACACTAACAAATGGATTAAGTAGGTACATTGGTATTTACTTTACTATACTGATTTACTTTTTCATATGCATGTGTTCACACATTTCAGTTCATGTTACATAGGAAAGCTATTATAGACACTATTGGTGGGGCTTACTAAGATTTATCTCACTCCCTATTTGGGCCATTGTTTGTTTTCTGAGAAGACACTATATGTACAGTTATAGAAAAAGGGAAGTTTAAGGATTTGAATACATGATTGCTTGTTATTTTAGGATATAGCTGGTAGTAAAGGAGTGAGATGGAGCTCAGGATGCTTGGGGTTGATTTTAGATTCCTTTTACTATGTTATATTTTTTCCATGTATGCTTCATGTGTACATATTTTCCTAGATTTATAGTGACATTACATATATCACCATCACTTATAGTATGTTATTCTAGTTATTTTAGTTATGTTTATTTTTTCTATTTTCATTATGCATTAAAATTACAAATATTTCTTAAACTATTAAATTATTTTACTATTATTATATGTTATCTATTATAAATTAATCTGGTAATGATGTCATGGTCCTCCCATGTATGGACACTAGGCTCTCCTTACTAGTCGACAACTGTTGGGGTTCGTGGATACGCGCTTGAGTCCATGTGGCCAAATGGGATTAGGGAACCATCATAATGGAATTATGGTCTGTTACATCCCAAAAAATATTTTAAGGTGTGAATAATATGGGTGAGTTATTAGAATTTATAGTTGAGGATGAGTGACATTCTTGTAAATAATAAAAATAATTCAATATATGGAGGTCTGCCTTACCACATTAGGATCTAATAACGATCATTAATGGTATGGAGAGATTATAAGGTTGTGACAGACCATCATCTCAAAATGAAACTAATTTTTTAATCATATATTTTCCTTGACAACCATGTTTCCCTATTTTTACAATTTTTGTTTCTCTCTAAGGAAACCTATTCTACAACATATATAATTGGTCAATTAATAAAAAGTTAAAGTAAGAAATATTATATAATGAATACCCTCTAAATATAAAGATTATATATAAATTTTAAATTAAAAATACATTGTGTGTTTTAAAATAATTTTACTAGAAGTGCTTGAAACTTGCAAAATACAATACTTTAACCTTGGCTATGGTAACACGTATTTTACTATTTAGGGGTTTGTCAACATGTTCATTATAAAAGATAAATTAGTCCATGAATGAACCATATTTGATATTTATTATCATTTAAATACACTTCGACGGTACTATTATTTATTTTAATTTTATATAATTTAATAAATATATTTTATCAGAAAATTACATTAATGTCAATTTTGACTGTATTCAATTAAACTGAATTAAAAAATATAAAAAAAATTACAGATTTCAAATATATTTTGTTTACATATTTTTTAAATGATATATTCATTGAATAAATTAATTTAATATAACAATTCATTCAATTTAATTCACAGTTAGTATTTTTAAAACCATTTATTTTAGTTAATTATTAAATTAATAAATATTGTGTTAGCTTTCCTTAAGTAATTGATGTAACTAAATCATATCAAAAAATAAAAATTAAATTATTATTATAAAAATAATAATTTTTGTTTGAAAATTATATATAAAACGTAACATATGTTGTTTTACCCACATCCAAAATTGAAATAAATATTAGAATAATGAAAAGTAATTTTTCTATCCTTTTTATTACGTAATATAATATATAGGACACTTTCATTGAAAAGTGTCTCAATAATTCATAAAAATATATCATAAGGTGTAAAGGGGATAAATTATCGCATAATAGTTTTTTTATATAAGTTGGTAGGTTATTTTACACATTGTGTTGTAAGATTAACCACTCCTTAAACATTTTTTACCTTAATCACAGTAATTATTTTTAATTTTTTTTAGAAATCAATTTGATAAAAATATATAAGGCGATGATATTATATATTATTTTTTTATTTTGATATGGAATTAATTTTTTTGAATTTAAATTCCAATATTTTAGAATATTTAATCAAAAAAATCCTAAATATTTGAGAAGAAATAATGTTTTCAAATTGAAAATTATCAAATGACTATAGTGTCTTCATATCAGATTTCAATATGAGAGACATACTAATAGCCTGATTTAGATTTATAGATTTATAACTGAACTATTTTAAATAAAAATAAAATTAAAAATAAATTTTACATTATAAATTATTCAGATGAAAATAAAATTTTCAATTAAAATTCATTTTCTTTCACTATTCATAAAAAATGAGCATATTCAAAAAAATACAAAAAATAACTTGTAGATAATATTAATATTTTGATTTCAAAAATGATTTTTATGATTTCATATAAATTTTCAACAAGTGAATTTTTTTTAATTTATGTACACCACGAACGAATACATTGCATTTTAGAAAAAATATTATTTTTAGAAAACATTTCTTGTTCATTAAAAAAATTATTCGTATATTAATAAGTCGTATAAAATTATTATAAAATAGTGTAATATAATATTTTTTATAAACTAATAATTTTATTCTTCTATATTATTACAATTTTCATATTAAAATATTCATATCAAATAATAATATAAATAATATATTTTTGTTCATTTAAACTCGGCCTTTCTTGTAACAAAATCTTTTGAATAAACTAATTTTCATGTTAAACAAAAGATAAAATCAATGTTGGGAGACGTTAATTTGAATGAATATATTAAATTTAATTTATTTATTAAATATACAATAATGTATCAAGATATTATATTCCCTTTTTCTCTTTGTGTTGCTCATTATAAACACGATAAATATCTATACAGTGAAGTAATAGACTAATCTCTAAAATCTCATTCAATGTTAATCATAAACCATTTCATAAATGTTTAAACATATGTCCCTACCAAAATATTAAAATCCAAAACATTCGAATCAATTCTTATTTGGTTAATGGTGTCTCATTCACTTAATCCATATAAATCATATATTTCTCCAAAAAACATTATCTCACCATTTGTAATATATTAATGCTTCTTTTTTCCTCAACAATTTGTTTTCCAAAATGTTCAACTTGAAACTGAATCAATTTTCATAGTACAATTTAACATATACTCTCGAATCCTTAATGAAATAGTAATGCCATATAATCCTAATACACTTCATAAATCATATGACAATGAAATAATTGATTAAATACTCAAATGACATAATTATTATATCTAAAAAATAACTCATTAATCATTTTTCATAATCTATGGTAATTTCATAAGCTTGACCATGATCTATTTGCATCATTTAAGGTATATTTCATAAACACATGAGTTATTTTTTGCATAGTTTGCATATACTTATAGATAAATCAATTAATAGAACAATATTCTTTATCCATTCTATATTATTTTTTTAGGTGAACCATATCTCCACATATATAGTGAAAAATCAACCCCATATAGAATCTCCAAAGGTGACTCGTTCCATTTTTATCACATGTTGTAAAATCCCTCATTCCCTAATACCCATTATAAGTAATTTTCCCTACTATAATCTTCTCATCTCTTTTCCCATTGAATCAATAAACCATGGATCATTATTTCCCTATAGTGAAAAAATATAAGAATATTTAATCATATGAAAAGTACGTTTAAGAAACCATCTCCCTTTGAATAATTCTTTAATCCATTCAGATAAATAGATAATTTTTCATTCTATGTTGCATATGAAATCCATTTCATACTATTCTGTTATTGTGAATGTTGTTTAATATTCCTAAACACTGTATTCCTCATTTTAATCATGAATGAAATATTTATTCATGATTTCCCCCATAAAATATTTATATACCCTAAGTTACATTTCTTCCCCTCCCTGGTATTTTGGATCAACAACCACCATTGATCAACATCACAATTAAGACAAAACACTAAATGTGTAAAATTTAATTTTTCAACACATCATAATTTCATAAATATCATCTCTAACGAAATAATTCATTACTCATATTCCAATGGATCAGTACTCACACTAAATAATTTGGTAATTTTCTATATAAAGTGATCTAGTATTATAGAATCCTGATGTCAAATAGGTTGCTTCATCTAGGAACAGTTATGTTTTGTGGCCTGATTTAGCTTCCCTAATATAATCATAAATTAATCAGATTCAATACCATATATATTGGATACCTCAGTTCGGAAACCTCTAAATTGGACATGTATTTAGATAACTTTATTCCTTCTAGGTTCCATCAATAAACATTGGAATACACTATATTAAATAAAACAATTATAAATAATATATAATTAGAAATATGGTTAAAAAATTAAGAATAAATTATAATTTATTCATTGTTAATCTCAAATTCATAAACATCGTTCTATTGGGGATGACCTTTATATTAAATCCTTCATAATTTTTTGTATTTATTATTTTAATTATCCAAGTAATATCACTTGGTAGTGTCAAACTAGGTTCACAGTAAGGTCTGTTTTCATGTACTACAATATGCTCAAGTTACGACTGGTGTGCCTTTTTTTAGTTACTACCGTAGTTATAGTTGTTCTAGACCCACACCCACGTATAGTATCTAAACAACGATATATTTCTAGGAATAAAATAATCTCTAACATACTAAAAAATATTTTGATCTTTTATATTTATCCTCATGGTCTATCAAATTTTTATGTTCCATAATATATGTTATCCTATACTTACTTCCAAAGGATTCTACTAAATAGCCATTGATAAAAACTGTAACGACCCCGACCCCAATAGCCTGGACTTAGTGCCTTAATTAAATTTTCATGATTACAATGAAAAAAATTGTGAAGAACATATTAGTTTTGAGTTTTTTGAGAACCAGATACAAAAATGATGTCCATTTAAAATTTTTAAATGAAAATAAAACATAATAAATAATAAAATCTAATGAGCTGTATTCTTGAAAAAACATTCTAATATATCTTCATTATATCCTATATAAATGAATCGAAATAAGTGTGAGACCAAATTCTCAGTAAGTATTATGTACCGAGGAAGATATAATGAAACAAAAATTAATATTCAATATTTCATTGTAAAAAACCAAACACCCATTCCATTTTAATAAATTGGTTTTTGTAAATGATAAGGAAAAATAAATATGGATAGGTATATAATTAAAAACACATGCCATTTAATCATTAAATATAGAATGAAATGCATCCCTAGATAATATCAGGGATAATAATAACTAAATTCTAAATGAATGAATTGAATAATTATTGGATTCCCTGATCATAATAATCTTGGTACCTCTACTCTCTTGACCATTGAAAATACTATATAAATACTATAGGGATGACCCTGTTTAATTTGGAAACCTGAATTTATTTCATGATACATATTGAGGCTTCAAGGGGATTTATTATGGTGGGACCCACAAATCACTTCATGTCCAAATAATTAATCATATATTTAATTATTGATTTAATTAAGGAATTAATATTCCTTACCCTCTAATATCTATATAGAGTAGAAGATACATTTTTCCAAATATTTCCTTTTTTAATCAAATAAATTTAACAAACATATAAAAAATATTGTATACATATGATGGAATAATCATCTCAATAATGAAGAAATGTAAGTATTTATGAGAAATGTAACATTCAATGAAAATAATATTATAATAAATTGACTTTTTCATGATAAAGTTACCAGTCACAAAATAAAGTGGGATTGATTAAAAACATTTACGATCGGTTGATTTTTACGTCACATCACTGGGGATGAAATAATTGAAATTTTAACATTAAATATTATAAATTATTAATGAATCATCCTATTACATTTGATATATATGGTATATTCACTGTATAAAATTTAATTTTGAAATAACCACAAATAAATATAATGGTAATTTAAATTGGGAGAAAATATCCTACATTGACTTTTATTTTGGATGAACGCCCTTTTAAGTCCTTTAAAATTTCATTAATAATGTTATTTACTTATGAGGAAACCATAATAATATTCATAAGATCTATATTATTTTTTATAACTTATTTTAACCCATTTGTTAATAATTTATAAATAATTTCATTAATTTTGATAATAACTACTTTGTTTTTCAAGTATCTTTGAATTGTTATTTTTTGTTCTTATTAAATAAATAATGATATAATAATCTATACAATATAAAACATGATATAAATATAATTTATATTTATTATATATGTATTTACTGTAATCCTTAAATTTTTGTGATATGAAATAAAATATACTATTCATGGAGATGGTATACCACACCTGCCCTTGAATGTTGTTTCCATTTTTTTCATAATAAAAGAATTAATATTAAATTTTATATATATATATATATATGTATTATCAGTACACGGTCATTATTATGTCATATATATATATATATAATATTTTCATTTAACATGGCTTTAAATCAATTTATTTAAGGAATGAACAAATACAATATCTCCGTGAGGTAATAGTTTTCTGTATACATAATAGATGATATCATATTCCATAAAAAAAGGCAGGATGTTATGCGAAATATAATTATTTCAGATGTATAATTAAATCATATATATCATATATATCAATTATAAACTATGAATACATCATTATTGTGCACCATGAATGATGTTAATGAATGAAAAATGACATTTATTTTCGAGGTGGTAGTCCATCATACACATGAACGATGGTTTTGTAACACATTTGATGGAATTATGTATATTTATAGGTTATTCCATTAACATAAAAAAATTAATTATATTTAATATACTGTTGTTATTAAATTATAATTGTATAATAGTAATTGAAGAATGTGGATTAGAAAATAAAATAAAAAAATTATAAGAACACTACCACATCTTCAGGTATCCTCATTATGTTTTCTCTAAATCCATCCAAGGTTGGATTTATTCCAAAGATATGGATTCTAGAATGAGAAGAGGGTATTTCTGTATTGATTTGGGTATGGAGTAATGGTATATCCAATAACCCTAGTATCATGGAGCTTGTTTCATTCTACCATTGCTTTAAAATAAGATAAAAGTAATTCTCATACCAAAGGACATAAAAATTTAGTAGTCCTAGTAAACCATATACATACAATGATTCTTGTATTAAAAATCAATACACTAATAAGAAATATTTTTATCTTTGGAGGATAATTTCTTTATTCCATCTATTTTATTCTTGCCTATCATTCTTAGTATATTTCAAGAATTCCTCAGGAATGTAAACATACTAAGGGTTAGAGAAAATTATCATTAAGAGTAAATGACAACTTAAGAAAAAAATAAATCAATGAAAATAGTAAATACAGAAAATTAATTATGGAAGACTCATGGAATATAATTAATAAAATGTGATATATGTTTGTAAAAAATATGGCATTGTAAAAAATGAAAAAAATCATTTAATCAATGAAATAACAATGAAATTAATCAAAATATAATGATATAGTAAAATTATTTGGGATAATAAAAAAATGAATATAATTAAATAAGGTAATTAATTATTGAAATTAATTTCTAAGACACAGGGAAACATATACTGGGAATACATTTTATAATAAAATGTAAATCTATTGGTTGATTCACATCTAATATTCTGGAAAACAAACATGGGGGGTTTTTCATCAATTAATTTCATATCATGATACTTCCAATGCATCGAGGGGCTTATATTAAATAATCATCAACCCATAGGACTTGTATTAACTTGTTTCCAACTCATTGCAAATTAATTAACTAGTCCCTAACATATATAGTGTATATCCAAAGCATTACTTTTATAGTGAAATAATAAATTTAATTATTGAATAATGTGCCTTATCAAATATTTTTATTGAATAATGGATATGAATTTTTGAATAATTATCTATATGATAAAATTACTACTAAATTAAAAACTTAATGTAAAAATGATATATGGTTTAGTAAATAAACATAACAATAATTGATGATATGAATAATTAGAAAAAAATCAATGCACACTTTTCATAAGAAATTGAATATACCATATGAAATTAAAAATTAATGTAATTGAATGTCAATACTATCCTTCGAAAAATCAATCATAATCCATCTATAATAATAATATTTATAGTACAAAAAAATCCCTTGTGAAGTCAAAATAAATTATGGATTTCATTGATGAATGAAACTACAATAAAAATACAATTTAAAGACATTATTATTGAAAATATACTCATTATTCTAAAAAAATATTTTAAATCTATTTATTTTAAATTTCTTTTAGAAAAAAAATATTTTAAAATTTATTCTTTTAGACATGAAAATTGAATCTTCATTGAAATGATGGAATGTAATTCTGTACATGACATTCAAGGTAAAATTAACTTTCTGTTTTTTAAGGAAAAAGGTTACAAAATTACCTTATTCAAAAGGTGAAATAATGATTACATTATTAATATTTAAATAAAATAAAGGTATGGTGTAATAAATAAATAATTTTTTAAACATTAATAAAAATTTTTAAATATTTTTTATATTATAGTGTTTTTATAAGAATATATGTTCATTGACTATGGGGAGAAATGATGTCCTGTTTCCTAATAAACATTTTATATACCAAAGAGATGTAAATAGTACTATTACTTGGAAAAATGTCATTAATATTCATCTTAATAGAAGATAATTAATTGGGTAAATTGAAAATTGGGAGGGGAAATGGGCTTTTATTGGAATGCTTTTACAGATTTCATATTATTTTGATTTTATGGATTGTATGGGCTAGATAACATGATAAAAATTGTTCCATTTTGGGATTTTTTGGCACTAGATATATGAAATGTGGATTTTTTGATTGTTATGGCATAAAAATATTTGAAAATTGGTTATTTAATTATAATTTTCTAATTAAATTATTTACCAAGGTGTTTGGTGTGTGCGATAATGCCTGTAAAATAAAATTTAATGAGATAAAACCCAATTTTGTAATTGTGTAAGAATGATCATGATGTCCTGTGATGTGTGGTTATGATGCGTTGGGGGGTTGTATGGTCTATTTATCCATACTTTTGGGGAGAAGAGGTGGTTGTTTGATTATTTTTTCTTGTGGTGTAGATAGGTATTGGATTATTTATGCTAGATTACCAAGTAATGATGGAATAAATAAATGAATGTTTAATTAATTTTCAAAATGGGTTTTGTAGGATTGGATAAATGGGATAAAAATGGTTAATGGATAATTAAATGGTCGGTTATGTGGTTTGATGTTGTTAATGGTATGTAACAAAATGAATATGTGTTAGACATTGAGGAAATGTGTATCCAAATTAATTTAGAAGGGCTCTTCGCCTTCTGAAATGGTCATTTTAGAAACAGATAAATGCATTTAAAGGTGGTAGAAAAATTGGAAGTGTTGCGTGTTGGTTGGTTTGTTTTTGTACCCTATGGTTTTTATTTGTTGACTAGTATTGTAAATAAATATATCTTTATATATATATATATGTGTGTGTGTGTGTGTGTGTATGTATGTATATTCTTTTCATTTCTATACACACAACACCCATACTGAGCAGTATGTACTAAAAACCTACATAATCATGTTGGGGTGTCTTTCTCAGACATCCTAATGGTAGGATGGATGGGTGCCCACCCACTATCCCCTTCTTCATCTCCTAGGAAAGGTAGGTATTGCATTGGATGTGATGGATGGAAGTTTGTTAGTTTATTGGATAGTGAGATATGGTATCTGAGGTGACTTTGGGATGAGTTGTGATTTGGTGTCCCATGTTTCTTTAGGATGATTTTGGATTTAATGTCCCATGCGTCTTTGGGATGTGTTGGGATAGAGTATCCTAGGTGTCTTCGGGATGATATGTGATGTGTTGTGTGGCACTAGTGTGTGTGGGGGTGTTTTGTGAGGCCTAAGTGTATACATGAGAGATGCCTTTTGTGGCCAAGGTGTGTGTGGGTAGGATGTGATGTGGTATATTTAGCAGAAGTGGGAGCCCCATTCCATTTTTTTCGGTGTGAGAGCATCCAATTACAAGGAATGATGTACGGGGTATCATATCATCAATGTAATCATGTTTTATAATATTACATGTAACATTGTATGTAAATAAAAATATAACATTAGCATATTTATTAATATTTGTGAATTAAGTATTAATTTTACTTTAAAGGGGATTCTATGTTGGATGGAATACCCAAAACACAACTATGGGTTTTTCCAAAATCTCATGTTCCACACAAGGATGAGTCATACTAAAAAATAATAATATAATATTTTTTTTAAATGGTAGTTAATACCTATAGATTTTACTAGCAGGAATGAACATAAATAACCATATTATTAATGAACATGTTTTTTAAATGTTTTTAAAATTTATCCAATAAATGTCATAAAATGTGATTGAATCCAGTTTTAAGCATAAGTACTCGAATAATATTTAAAAGGTCAATTTTCCACCTTTTGATGGAAAAACCTTTTAAATTATATTTTTTCCTCTATTGTAGTTGGATTATATTTTTAAAATTTTATCCAATTCTTGTAATTGGATGTAATTTCACTTTGAATTTGGATTTAATGATGTGTCAATCTTTTGATTGTTATTATTTCTAAAAAAACACTTTTTGTTTTGACGTCGAGAAATAATTTTAAACTTATTTCTGAAACTTATGTGTTTTGAATTTGGAGAAATGGATTACATATTTGATTTCAGGAGGTCCAAAATCAGTAAATATGTAACATTTATGTTTATACATTATGAATATTTATTTCAGTAAATATTTTATTTATCATGGTTAAAGGGTAAATCTAGTAAATAAGGCTGAAAATAATATTATAATAATATTAAATTATCCTTACACAAGTCCTAACCTAATTGGTTGGGTTGTTTCAGACCAAGGTCATCGATATCTCAATTTGGGGACCCCATGAAGCCACATGGGAGTCAAAATGACACTTTATAATAATTAATTTAAAGTAAAGACAAAAATGACACAAACATATATCTTATAGTAAAAAAATTTATATGGGGTTATATAAGTGAACTATTAGACTAGAAATATTCATTTCAAATTTCAAATGATTTACTACCTCATGATATTTTATTTATAAATTTTATACATTAATTAAACATATTTAATTTTGAAACAATGGTGATGTAGTAATTTCTTCTTTAATAAAGAATTCAAATATATGATATAATAAATATAAAACTATATTTATTTGGATATTTTTTATGCCATACAAGAATTTTATAGATTAAAAAGACTTATAATCTTTTAATTAATGAATGGTTTTCGAAATAATGAATTTGGTTTTGATTTTTTAAAAAGTCATGATATGAATATGATTAAAATAGATATAAAAGAGTTTTTAAATCAATCGAAATTTTATTAAATGATAAAATAGTCATAAAAATATAATATTTGGCCAAATGAAATATATGATGTTAAAAATGTCATTAATGATCCTTTTTTGGGTTTCTTGGAATTTTATACTAAATATATTAACCATATAGTGTAAATATATAAGAGGACACGAAAAAAGTTTAATATGATAACAAAGGAATAAATAAACAAGATAACATATAAAAAAATATCTAAAACATATCCAATTCTTATTGGATGATTTTATTTATACTTTTATGTACCTTATCTTCTAATTAAATTAGTTTTGGACACTTTGAAACCGAAAATCATTTTATAACAAAATAATACATTCAAACTTTCCTAAAGAGGCCCCCCTCCCTCTTATAAAAAGACAACACCTCTAACCCATTACTCACACCTATCAAGCCCTTTGTCCCATCCAAAAGCTTCCCAAAAAGCTCCCAATAAACCCTTATTCTTACTATAAATCTTCCCCTAAGAATAAGTAAATTCAAGGAAGTATTTTCATTCAAACCAAAGGGAGTTACCCGATTTAAAGGCAACGTCTTCCCTCTAGTTCTCTTTTTTTTATTTTAATTATTCAATCCCCATGCACTTATTTTTCATTGTTTAAATAAAAAAACAGTATCCTCAATATACAAGGTTTTTTTATGAGAATTGTATAAACTACACATACACACACCTCTTTCTAATGGATACAATCATACTATTTTTGTGCACGACGAACTGTTGTCTCACAAAACGATGATTGTTCGATTATCTCTTATCACCTCTCATGGTGGCCATTATGATGGAACTGTATTTATATGTGATATATATTATATTTCTATATTTTATGATTTTTTATTTTTCATTTATATCATACCTTTATGGTTTCCATAACAGGTGAATATGATAATTTCATTTGAGGAAATGCGGACTACCACCCCCTCAAAGTGATATTACTTGTTTATTCCATACATAAAATGTATAAAGGATGGTGATATTGAAATTATGTGACATATATAAAATATGATATTGTACTGGAATAATAATATACCTATTTATCATTTTTTTCATTCCTTTAAAAATGAAAAAATTGAAATGAAAGTAGTGTTCATGCGTACGTGCGGCTAACCGTCTCCATGAACAGTTCTTTTCATTTTCATATATCCAAATGATAAAAACTATTATAAATACATTTATACTGAATATATATGATATATATGATACCAAAATCATGAATATAATTCTGCAGATAACTGAATTTTGATTACATGTATAATTTTTAATTATAACAAGTCCATTTTTTACTCATGTTTCGAACATCGACAAAATTTACGATATAAACTCAAATGAATAACTAATAGTTATATATAGGTAATAAGTGTTATAAAAGGAATAATAAACTTGAATATTTTTTAAAGAAAGTATAAATTAACTGAAGTTTAATATTTTGGAAGAATGCAGAACATACAAGACAAGTCAGACTTGATGTAAGGGGTTTTCATCTTACTTTTTATTCATGTGAGATTCATGCTATGTTTTCCACTATTTACATTGTGTGGTGTATGAAATGACCATGATTGTATTATATGGGTAATATAAATTAATTTATGGGTATTTTAATCTTCATTATATGGTCCTTCCTTCATGGGTTGTATGTTTCATATGTTACTAAATCGGTAAGGGAACCTTTAACCGTACTATTTTAGTCAAAGACTTCTTTTATGTCATATATTTTAATTTAGTTTTTCTTATGTTGGGATATAATATTATATATATTTATTTATGTAAATTGTATTTCAATGTTATGAGAGACACTTTTCTCTCTCATCAACTCATTTTTGGAATTGTAAAGCGATGTCATTAGGCTGTCAAATTTCTGTAGGTGAACTTCTTAACCCAATTACAATTATTTGGGTTAAACATGTACTTCTTGATTATGTCATGATATGAATATTTCTAAATGACCTATTATTATTTTACACATAATATACAATTATATTGGCTGTATTTTTATTTTTCACTCATTATTATTTCATTGATTTGTCATTAATCAAAGGATATGATCTTTGCAAGGGACTTTGTCTCAATTTACATTCCATAGAGACTTAATGGTTATTATACCCCAAGTTAATTTTATATGCTTTATATACTTACCTTTTACATATTATATCATTAATATTATTATTTTCATGATATTATAAGCTTTAATTAATTATATTCCTCAATTATTTGTATTTAAGCGTCTCTCATTTAGTTTGGAACTCTTTAACTAAAATATCATTTTATATTTTTTAATAATTTATTCTGCTAAATCATTCTCATTAATGTCCAAGTTTCAAAAATTGTTTTCATTCAAAAGATTCAAAGTGGTATGGGACACTGTGAATCAAAAATCACTTTATTAAAGGTTTTAAATGCTTTTGAAAATGGTTTGATAAAGAATTTATTATGTTAATATCTTAAAATGATATATTATGATTTCAATGTGGAAATTTTTTTCCTTCCATTATTTTTTTCTGTGTTATGAATATGTTATGGATATTGGAATTATTTACGTATATGTGTGGTTCCTTGATAGGTGAGCCCGAGATAGCTCTCTAATGCAATTGGGTAACATGCCAGAGGTAAAATTTGATGTTTCTATTAAGAGATTTAGGTAATATACCATGATGGGTATTTCAAACGTAACTCTCTTTGTAGTTCTGAATTCTATAATGTATGTATGTTATGGAAGCCACAAGTTACCATTATGATTAAGGATTTCTATGTGTTATTCATAATTTCTATGATTTTGTGTGGTATGTTAAAGATTTAAAAGTACGATTTCATCAATTATTATATATTAATGGACTGGTGTTTTTTTCCTTGTTTTATAACCCTTACTGAGTTTTTTATGCTCATCCCGTGTTTTTTTAAAAAAATTCACAGGGTATAGGGAACTTTAAGAGAAAGTTAGAATTAAAGAAGATTTATATCAGGAAAAGAACTCATGTTTATTTAAAGAGATAATTTTTTTTGTAAAAATAGGATATAGTAGAAGTATCTACATTGTTGTTTTTGAGATATAATGCAATAGTTACAACCTAATTCTCTAAAACACTAAACATGAAAATATACATAATGTTAATTATTAACTAAAATCAATATTAAGTAATGTTTAAGGATGGGGCCTTAAAATTGGTATTGGATGTCGGTTTAGGCAACTTTAGGGATTATGAGTTTTTATTAGACAAATGGTTAGTCTCTATTTCTACTCTTTATGTTAAATCATTATTTTGTATCTTTTTTAGATCAAGTAATGTCTATTACAAATGGATGGAGGAGGATTTTATTCGACATTCCTATCTCTTCTTGATGTCTTGATTTGAAAAATTTATTGTAAATTCTTGTCGTGACAATTCTGAAACATTTTCTAACATACAACTCACTTTCAAGAATTTTTTTGAGAAATCAATCACCTCCATTATACCTCAATACCACCAGGGATAGTGTGTTTTATTTAATCAAATCATGTTTTCACCACATTATTATATTTTCAAGAAAGGTGCTTATTATCGAGGCATTTTCAAATATTTTACCTTATCACAATATTTTGAAGCATATTATGAATTATAAAAAGGTTCTCAAGAAGGATACCGTTGCACACCCTATTTATATTTTCTTTTTTAATTATAGTCTTTCACCACATACATATTCTATTTCAAAAGGACCATTGATAAATGCTTCAACTCAAAGATGGTATGACTGTTTTATAAAAATAAAGTTTTGTTAGATGTTTTCAAATTATATGTCATTCATGATAATTTTCCTAAACTATTTTTTAGTGAATACCCACATGAACCAAGTTGTACGAGTTGTATTTGGATAAAAAAGCATATGATTTTGAAGTATCTATAAATCATTATTTAAATGCATGGAACATCTATCTATATGAACAAGATGAAAAAAAAACCAAGAGGACACCATTATCAAGGTAAAATAATCTTTTTTGGAATCATGTTATTTTATGGAGGTATAAAAAGTCAATATATATAAGGATTCATGAATTATGATATTTAGGTCATTAAGAGTTGCGATGAAAATGAGATGTATAAGACAAATATTTATGTTAAAACATGTTATGGTTATTTTTGAGTTTTATAAAAAGGACAACCCGTAAGATGGGTAAAAACTTATCACGTCCGGTAAGGCCGCAAGAATCGAACCCACAATAGAAGGGCGAAAAGGGTGCATCACTTACCACTGTCCAATGTTATGTCCCTAGTATGTATGAATTATTCTTTTAGTTAAATTATTTTATGGATCAATAATATATTTATTTTGAGAACTTATGTTTCATCAAATGTATATCCTTAATATAGGAAAATGATTTGGTGATTAAGTGATAAAGGTTATTTTGGAAGATGTTCTCTTTTTTAGTGAAGATTATAAGATTAAAATAATAGAATACTATGGGATTTCATTTGAGGAGTAATGTTGGAATTTCTTTTGGAAGAATATATGTTTTTATTATAGACATATGGTGATTAGGGTTATTTATGGAAAAGACTAACCTTCCATAGAAAAAATGTGATTAGATTAGTTACTTTTCAGTAAGATGCATTAAGAGTAATTGATGTTATTTAAGGATAAATATTAACATTTTTGTGGAAGACTATGTGATAAATTCCTTCTAAATTTTGGGTTTCAATCATAGTTTATATTATATTGATGGATTTTAAGGAAAATTTTTTATTGAATGGCCTTTGTTGAACTTTGGGTATTTTTTGTTCAATTTTGGAGATTTAGAGTAGTATTTATTTTTTTCAAATAATTAACTTTTTTGGGGATAATATATTTTACTAAACATTTAGGTTTTAGTTAATGTGTAAACATAGGGAAAATATATGGTTCATCATTTGTATATTATTTGAGTTTTTAGAAATTGAATCTATTACATTAGGTGTGACCATGTCATCTTTAATACTCATCGTTTCGAGAAAAGATGAGTTTGTGGTAGAAATTAATCAAAGAATGAAACTATAATAAAATGGTAAGTATATTTCTTTATGTTATTATTATAAGTAGTAAAATAAATCCTAAAATATATTAAAAATAACTGAAAACAAAAAAAAATGTTGTCAGTTTACTTTTCCTACTGGGGAATCAAAGACCGTTTAACCTATCACAAGTTTATAGTTTTCTAGGTGTTAAAATTATCATGATCTTGTTTTCTATAAATCTCCATCATAACATGACACTTACATTCTCTTCTATATCCATGTTTACCTATATGGATTCCAAGTATGTGTTATCTCGAGTGACCTTCGTGCTTATCTTTTTTTCTTTTCAATTGATAATTTCAATGACTCTTTTTCTGATGTGGAACTTTCAATGAGGTTTCCAAGCCCAATTATAAAATTATGAGGATTCAATTTCCAAAATGGGGAAGTAAGTATCATTCCAGGTAAATAAATATATTAATTTTCATATTTATTAATATTTGTGAATTAAATATTAATTTAAATTTAAAGGGGATGCTATGTTTGATTGTGTGCCTGACACAAGACAATGGGTTTCATTGAAATCTAATGTTGCACACAAGGCTAAATCATATTGAAAAATAATAATATACTATTATTATAAATGGTAGTTAACACCTAGTTGTTTCATTCACAGAAAAGAACATAACTAACCATATTATGATTAAACATATTTGTTAAAAAATTTTCTTTAAATTTATCCAATAAAAGTAATAGGGTTAAAATGCATATTAATCCACTTTTAAGCATTAATACTCTAATATTCAATAAAAAGACGATTTAATTCCTTTTGATGGAGAACCCTTTTTAATTATATTTTTTCACTTTTTCATTTTCTATTTCACAAAATAATATTCTTCTTTATAATCGAAACAACAAAATTTACTTTGGGTAAAAAAATTATTTTTCTAATAAAGTTCAATTTTTTAATAAATAGTGAAAAATACTACATTGTAATTCAATACTGCATTTTACTATAATTTATATATATGGATAAATTAACCTTTTAATTGTTTTAATGTGTAATTGGATTATATTCTTTCTATTTAATCCAATGCTGGCCATTGTAATTAATTTCACATTCAAATTGGACATAAAAATGTATCATTCTTTTGAAAGTTATCATTTCTGAAACACATGATTTTTGTTTTGACACTAGTAATTATTTTTAAATTAATTTCTGCAACATCTATGTTTTTAATTTGAAAAATGGATTCTCAATTTGGAATCATGAGGTCCAATATTTGTAAAAAATTAACTTTTATTTTTATACATTATGAATATTACATCAGTATATATTTTATTAATCACGGTTAATGTGTAAATCTGCTAATTAAGGGTCAAAAATAATAATATAATAATATTAGATTATCCTTAAACATGTATTAATCTTATTGGTTGAGATATTTCAGACCATGGGAATACTTGGGACGATTTTGGGACCCTAATGAGGCACATGGGAGTGATAATGACACATTATATTAATTAATTTAATGTAAAGTCAAAAATAACATAAACAAAAATATTTTTTTGAAACAATTTTTATATAGGATTATATATGTGATATATTATAATGTAAATATTAATTTTAAATGTAAAAATATTTTCTACATCATAGTATTTTATTTATAATTTTTAGACATTATATAAACAACTTTAATTATGTCCCAATGGTGATGTGGTAATTGCTTTATTAATAAAAGATTAAAAAAATGATATTAGAAATAATAAAATAAATATATTTTGATTTTTTAAGCCATCAACGAATTTTATTGATTACTAGAAATTTCTATCTATGATTAATGATGGGTTTTTTAAATAATCAAGTTGGTTGAGAATTTTTAAAAAGTCATGATACGAATAGTATTAAAATTGACACAAAAGGGTTTTTAAATCAATAAATATTTTATTAAATGATAAAATAGTACAAAAAATCTATCATTCGTCAAAATGACATATATTATGTTAAAAATGAAATTAATGATCCATTTTGGTTCTCTTGGAATTTAATAGTAAATATAATAACCATATAGTATGAATATATAAGAGGACATGCTAAAAGATAAATAAGTTAACAAAGGGTTAAATAAAACATATAAGGATTGAAATATATGAACATCCGGTCCAATTATTATTTTATGATAATATTTTGACTTATATGTACCTTATCATTGAATTAAATATGTTTCTGACCCTTTGAAACTGAAAATAATTTGATAATACTTTAATAATTTCATACTTTCCTAAAGAGCCCCTCCTCCCTCTTATAAAAAGACACCACCTCTAACCAAGTACTCACACCTATTAAGAACCTTGTCTCGTCCAAACTCTACTCCAAGAATCTCCCAACATCCCTCTCTTTCTCCTAGAATCCTTCCCCTAGTCAGAAGGAAATTAAAGAAAGCCATTTGATTCAAACCAAGGGGAGTTACACGATTTAAAGGTAACGTATTCACTATATTTCTATAATTTAATTTTAATTAATCACACCCAATGATATCCTTATTAATAGTTTATATAAAAAATACAGTATAATTAATATACTAGTTTGTTTTAAAGGGAAGTATTTAAACTAAATTTATACACACCAACGTTTAATGGATAAAAACATATTGTTTTTGGGTACGCTGAACTGCTATCTCACAAAATAATGATTGTTCGATTATCTCCTACCACATCTCATTGTGTCCATTACAATAGAAATGTATTTATATGTTATATATATTATATTTATATTTTTTTTATGCTTCTTTATTTTACATTTATAGCATATCTTTATGGTTTCCATAATGGGTAAATATGATAATTTCATTTGAGAAAGTGCTGACTACCGCCCCCTCAAAGTGATATGAATCGTTCATAACATACATGGCACATATAAAATATGGTGTTAATGAAATTATTTAATGTATATAAAATATTATATTTTACTATAATAATAATATTCCTATGTATAATTTGTTTTTCATTCCTTTAGAAATGAAAAAAGGAAATGAAAGTATCGTTAATGCGTAGGTACAACTTACCGTCTCCATGATGGTGCATTTCATTTTCATATATCAAAATCATATGGAAAATTATAAATACATATATACTGGAAATATATGATATATATGATATCAAAATCATGAATAAAATTCTATATATAATAGAAGTTTGACCCCATGGACAATTTTTAATTATAACAAGTTCATTTTTTGACTCAAGTTCCGAACATCGACAAAATGTCTTATATGAAATAAAATGATTAACTAATTGTTATAGCAATGTAATAAGTTGTATAAAAGGAATAATAAACTAGAAAACTTTTCTTATGAAAGTATAAATTATCTAATGTTTATTATTTAGGTAGAACAAGGAACATACAAGACTAGTTAGACTTGAGGTAAGGGGTTTTCATCTCACTTTTTATTCCCATGAGATTCATGTTATATTTTCCACTATTTTCTTTTTTTGGGTGTATGTACAGCCCATTATTGTATTATTTTAGTAATATACTTTAATTTATTGGTATTTAAATCTTCATTTTATGATCCTTCTTTCATGGGGTGTATGTTTCCTATGTTACCAAATCGGAATGGGAACCATTCACTGTACACTTTTAGTCAACAACTTGTTTTATGTCATGTAATTAAATTTTTTATTATAGAGGGATATGTTATCCTTTTTCCTTATTGCTGTTAATTTTATTTCCATGTAATTAGAGACCCTTTTCTCTCTCATCAATTCATTTTATGAATTTTATTGTGACACTATTAGGCTGTCAAATTTTTTTAAAAAGAAACTTCTTAACCCAATTTCAATTCATTGGGTTAAACTTATACTTCTTGATTATGTCGTGATATGAACATGTGTGAATGAACTCTGATTTTTTATAGTTAATATCCACTTATATTTGGTATATTATTATTTATTGCACATAATTATTTTATTGACTTGTCGCCAAACAAAAGATATGATCTTTGCAAGGGACTTTGTCTCAATTTACATTCCATTTATACTTATTTGTTTTTATAAAACAATTAAGTTTTATATGGTGTATATACTTCCCCATGAAATATTATATCATGAATATCATTATTTTCTTGTTATCATATTCTTTGATTAATTTTATTTATCAATTATTTGTATTCAACTGTCTCTCATTTGATTAAAAACTCTTTAACTAAAATATAATTTTAAATTTTTTAAAGATTTATTCTTATAAATCTATTTCATTAATGTAAATGTTTCAAAAATGTTTTTATGGATTCATTTATATGGTAATGAATGTTTTGAAATTGAAATTTCATTCAAAATTTTCATTGTGGAGTGTGATAATTTGATTCAAAAATCTCATTATTAAATGTTTTAAATGGTTTTGAAAATGGTTTGATAAAGACCTGATTTTGTAAATATCTTGAAATGATATATTATGATTTCCATGGGGAAATGATATCTTTCCATTATGCTTGTTTTATGTGTTATAAATATGTTATGGTTATTGGGCATTGTTTATGTATATAAGTGGTTCTGTGATAATCCTTGGGCGAGTGAGCCCGAGATAGCTCTCAAGAGAAATGAGAAATGTGATGGAGGTAAACATTGGTGTTTCTCCCAAGATATTTAAGGAATACACTATGATTTTTTTTCCAAACTTAACTCCCTATGTATCTTTTAAATCTATAATTTAAGTATGTTATTGATCCCACAAGTTACCTTTATAATTTATTATTTCCATGTGTTGGTCATAAAACCTGTGATTTTGTGTGGTATGTTAATGATTGGAAAGTGTGATTTGATTTATTTTTATGTATTTATGGACTAATGTATTCTTTTATTACTTTATAACCCTTACTGAGCTTTTTTTATTCTCATCCAAGGTTTTTGATATGTTATTCACATGGTATAATTAAGGGTAAGAGAAAGGAATAATTCAAGAATATTTATATCAAGAAAAATACTCTTGTTTTATTTAAGGAGTTTTATTTTTGTGAAAAAATTGGATGTAGTATAAGTGTCTACTTTTTTATTTTTGATATGTAATGTAATATTTATAGCCTAATTCTCTAAAACACTAACCCTGAAAGGTTCCCTAATGTTAAATATTGAATCAATTAAATAGTATGTAATGTTTGTGGTTTGGGCCTTATATTACACGGCTTCAATTATTTGGTGAGTGTTACTTGGTGAATTGAGGTTTGGTTAGAATACATATTTAGGTGTTGTTCAGTTATCATGTTTTGTCAAAGGTGAATTAGTATGCTTCTTTCACTTTTTCATGAGAGATTTTAATTTTAATATAGAGTATTATTTTTTTCACACACTATGCAAATAAAAACATTTAGGTTTCCAGGAGAATTTTATGGTCCATTTTGGGCACTACTAGCTCATTTATTTGGATCACTATTGTGTCACTGTATTAGTTTTCTTTTGGTTATTTACATTAGGTACATTTAATTATATCAGTTCAATTCATACATGACTGTGGGATAGTTTTTAATTTCGCTTTTATATTATATCATGGAGTAGTGTGTGGGTGATTCATTCTACCTCCAAATTCTATTTATATTATAAAGTTAATTCATCACATATTGTTATATTTGTACACCTTTGTGCTATTAACAACCCCATGGCGTATTGGAAGAGGGAATTGGGGGTCATTTTTTATCTCTATTAACTACAATAACTTTGTAGGGGGGGTAATGATATAGTGGTATTATAGGTTTATGGGTGAGATATTGGATGGAGTTTTGAGTTAGGCTCAGTGGGTATTTCATGGGTTGGTATGGAAATAGTTCTAGTTGACCTTGGTGTGGGAATTAATATATAGATACCGACTAAGACATGGGATTTTAGCGCCACCCCTAATCTAGGGAATATACTTTGAACATATTTAAAGACAAAGTGAGATAGACCAACATTAAGGATAGAGACCTAGGAAAGGTACATTTATCATAATGACTTGTTTTATTATTTTAATTGGATTATTTTGGGATAGATTAATTTAATAAAAAAATAATTAAATTAGTTAAAATGGATATTAATTAAAATTTATCCTACTAGATATTCAAAAAACCATGTTTTCCTTTCAGATATCACTCATGGTCATCCTATTCATCTAGCTCTATAAGTTGAGGTTTAGCAAGATGACCTTACTGATCGATAGGGGGTTGATCTGATTGAGGTGGATGATCAGTGTTAGGGGATGAATTGTTCTTTCTAGAGGCATGATTTGGGAAAGTAAGAGGGTAGTGTTTCATAAATAGAGATAGAGATATGGATGGAGGATCGTGATATTTCTTCAGTTTGATCTAATCCTTGAGAGTGGATAGGTTCTCCTTGGAAGCTAGTCAGATGCGGGGAGCAGCGCGTCTGTGGTGGATGTTGTGTCTAGAAGAGTGGAAGGTGGAAAACATTTTGTGGGCCAACATCAAGTTAGAGTTCTGAGAAGAGCTCCTTTCATCGATCATGATAGAAGTGAAGAGGAAGGATCGTGTTTCTATTCAGTCGGGGATAATTTCAGAGCATGATATAGGTAAAAATTTCAAGGACCATTTTCATTTCCCCTAGATCTATTTCTAGATGTTGAGTCTCATGTGAGGTGTATTGAGGGGGAACTCCATGCTTATATCCTATATGAAATTACACATTTTATGCTTCCAACATATCTGGAGGTTCCAAATAAGGAATATGTGATCGAATAAATTCACTCACAATGATGCTTTCCATAGGAGGGGAACCTGTAGGTTCCTCAAGGAGTTGATTTGTCAGTCAAAGGTCTTAGGTTCGAGAACCATCCTTGTTTCGACCTGAAAAGAGTCAACCTTAGTAGCATTCCTTTGAACCTTTGGGTTTCTATTGATGTTTTGGGATATTTTTTTCTAATGTGTTTTTGTTGTGGGTTTTGTGGATATTACTAGAGACATTACCATTGGGTTTCTAAAGTCATTTTTGTGGAGATGGAATGGTTTATCACCAGCCATGGCTACATTTACAATTGAGGTTTATCAGTAGGAGGGGAAGCATTCTTATGATCCACTGAGGACACATAAAGTCAGTTGGTGCCATCCATAGATTATAATTATTATTTAGGGACAGTTACCATAACATTGAAATGTACATGGTCATCAGTATAGAGGAATGGGAACTAGGTGAGGTCAATTGCACACAATGGAGGTAGAAGTTCTAGAGGGGGAAAAGATCGTTAGAGTTGTTATATGTTTATTTAGTAACTTTATTTTGATTTATTAATTCAGTAGATTCAAAATACTTTCTTGCACCCTCTATATCCCAAACTCTAGAACTAGACATAGTGAGGTTTCTCGTGCCCTTGGTATTGACTGCACTAGTCAGAGGCAAAACCATCTTATTTGATGTTTGTTAGTGGTGCAGAATGATGACACAGATGCATTAGTCATGTGGGTATCATTTATGATTATAGATGAAACCATATGATGTTATCTTATGAATTAAATTTTTGTATTCCTTATGTTCCATTATCGATTGATTATGGAGGAGAGTCATATTTGTTTTCCTTTTGGATATCCATCTTGTAGTTTTTATTAGCGAGCAGAACTGTCGGGTGGGCCATCACCATGTAGAGCACCTTATTTCCTTGTTGGACATGTTTTCAGTGGAATCAATGGATGATAAGATGATTGAGGTTCCCCAAGTTATTGGTGTGTTCTTGGATGTTTTTAGAGTATTTTTTGACACTAATAATTGGCATGATGTTGATTTTAGGATAAATATTCAATCTAATGATTCACCAAATTCGATAGATCCTTATCACCTTACACCTTATGTGTTTTGGGAGTTAAGGATTCAGATAGATGATCAGATGCATGGGGTTAAATCTAACCTACTTTTTATCCATGGGGTGCTCCATTTTTGTTCTCTAAGAAGGAAAATGGTAGTATGAAGTTGTGTATAGACTACCTAGGGTTGAATCATGTGATGGTCAAAAACTATTATTCTCTTTGATGGAATTAAAATTGTTTCGACCAGATGAGAGGGGTGAGTTGGTTTTCTATGATCGAAATGTGGTCCAGATATCACTAGTTGTGGGTAAAGGAGGGTGATATCCAAAATACTTCCATCATGTCAAGGTATGGTAATTATTAATTTGCAGTTATTCATTTTAGTGTTTCAAACTCCCCTTTCCAGTTCATGGGGATTAATAACTCTATGTTCTGAGGGTTGCAGAGAAATTTATTCACCATATTCATCAAGGATTTCTTATAATGCATGAAGTTAGTGTAAGAGGCCCTTGGAGTTCATGGTTAGTGAAAAAATGTTCTTGAAGGTTTACCTTCAACATTGGAATTAGAGGTTTGGCAGAGTGGGTAATCATTATTCAATGTTTTTTTGGAACTTTAAGTTATTGTGGTGTGTTGGAGAGGAGGTGTATCAGTTTTTTTTTCCACCACGGTTGGAGAGGACCCATGAATTGTTGAATGACTATTAGTTTCTTCAGAATCTTTTTGATCAATCGCATGTCATTGATTAGGTATAGATAGATATCAAGGATGATGTGAAATTTGTTGATCGTCTAGTGGAGATCCAAGACTACAATGAGAAGGTGTCGCATGGATGAACCATTCATTTGGATGGTGTGTTGTGGAGATACGGTGGATAGGAGGAGAGTATACGGGAGTGAGAAACATATATGTATTCCCATTTCACAGAGTTGTTTTGAGTTTTCATTTCACCCTTTTTCATTGATATGTGATGATTGTGTCCCTTTGTTTTGTAATATGGCCTATTTTCATTGGTTTGTGAAACCTATGTTGTGATGTGTGATAATGTATAGACATATAGATTTGGGGGGACCCAATTCCTTATCAAGACATGTTATGTATGATGTGAAAAAACCCATGCGGGAGAGTCAGTTCCTCCCAGAGTGGATTGTATCTTGCCATAGAGGACAGAACTCTCTGATTCATATGTATGAGACAATGCGGATTTTCAGTTCTGTCATGGTTGTGCGGATATTTGGTTTTATGAAAAGAGGAGATTTTATGCTGTGTGGTGTGTTTATGGGAACATCAATTGTCATTTTTGTATGATGGTAGAATTTTGGTTATGATGATATCCGTGATAGGTATCTTTTAGGGTTGTTGTTCAGAAACGTTTTTATTTATGAGATAGGTTTTGGATTCTTGAGGGTGAAAATAATTTTAGTTATTTCTATTGTAATAATTTGTTCCTTACCAGTCTGTTAAATTAATAGGTTTTGTTTTTGACAGTTTCTATAAGAGGATAAGAGGGATTTTGGAGAAGTTTAGTTTCTAATGGTTGGAAATGGTGATATTGCATGTTGTGTAACTGGAATACACAACATCAAATTTGGTTTCATGGATTTTCTAGGAGGTTTCAGGATGTGTAAACATTTTTTCATGATGTTAAATAGGGTTTGACAGTGTTTATTGTTATGTGGTTTAAAAAATATATAATAAAATAAATATTTGACGTTTTATAGCGGTAACTGATCCCCGGGTATTACACAATGTGAAAGGTGATAATACATCATATAATAACTTAATCCAGTGTTGTTTTAAATAAAGTTATTTTTGAAAGAAATTTAATTCATTCAGTCAATCTTTCTCTTTCATGTCATTTTGTCAAACCCTAGGCACCCTGAGGTGTTCTTCATGCTTTTTTCTCCATCATTGATCCTTTGACCCAAGTTGGTGTTCATTGGTGATCCTTGATCGATCTGTGGTGATTTATCATCTATTTATTGTCTATTTTCTTCCATTATTATATTGATGTTTCACTATAGTGATGTTTTTTTGGTTTATCAGAGCATTTGGGTATTTTTTTTGATTAATCCCTAGTGTGGTATAGGTTTATCTATAGTTCTTGTGATGATGTTGTGGTTCACAGGTGTCATTCTACTCTTAGAGGTGCACAACAAGATAGAAATACTATTTTTGGTAGGATTTTCCTTATTTCTCCTTATTTTGTAACATTTGGGAGGCTTTTCCCTTATTTTCCTATAAATCATGGTGGTTCTTGCTTAACTGAAGATAAATAAATAGTTAAATTGAAAATTCTAAGGTACAAGTGCAGTTTTATTAACGTGTATTTATGACTTTGATATTATTATGATATATTGGATTGTACAGTAATTATTACCTATTAAATATTATGGTCTTTGGGGTATTTGATTGTACTGGATATATGTATTGTGACTGTTGTGATTGTTGTGGCATCACCCTTTATGGGAATTTTTTTATTACTAATACTTGAATAATAGAATAGTATCCCAATTATTTTGGTTTGTGTGACAACACCACTAAAATGAAGTAAATTGTGATAAAATCCACTTTTGAGAATTTATAAGAATGATCTTGAAGTGTTTTTATGTGTGGTTGTGATGGGGTATATGGAGATGTGTGGTATGTTTGGCCATGCATGTGGGGAAGAGAGGTGGTGGTTAGTTTGGTCGTGCGTGTGGGTGGAGATGTGATGGTTTGTGGGCCATCCTTTTCAGGTGGAGAAGTTTTGGATGAGATTTTCTAGATTCTCATGTACTGATGGAATAAATAAATTAATGTTTAATTATTGATTGAAATATCTTGGGTTGGTTTTGTTAAATGGGATGAAAATGGTTAATAGATAATTAAATTTTGGGTTGTGTGGTTACATGTGGTTGATTTTCGGTAATAAAATGAATGGGTTTTATATGTGGAGGATGTTTGAGGTTGTATAAGATTATTAGGGCTCTTCACCTTCTAAAATGACAATTGTAGAAACTAAAAAATTAATTTAGTGGAGGCAGTGATAGTGGTACTGTTGTGAGTTGGTTGGAATTTTTGTGAACCCATAGGTTGGGATTGAGTGTTGGTATTATATATATATACTTGAATCTGCTTTTATGATTGGTATGAAAATCTCCCTTATTGAGCACTATGTTACGAACACCTACATCGTCACAGGGCACATGTCTTTCCAAATCATCCTGATGGGATGATAGCTGGCTAGCCGCCCACTCTTCCCTAGTCCCTCTTCTAGGTGAGGCAGGTATTTCAAAGGTTGTGATGGATGGATTTTTGTTATTTCATTAGAATGTGAGATGTGTTATCCCATGTGTCTTCGGGTTGAGATGTGATGTGGTGTCCTCAGTGTCATTGGGATGAGTAGTGATTTGCAGCCCCAAGTGTCTTTAGAATGAGTCTTAATGTAGTATCCTAGGTGTCATCGGTATGTGATGTGATGTGTTGTGAGGACCCAATGTGATTGTACGAGATGTGATTTGTGGCCCAGGTGTGTGAGTGTTGGATGTGTTGGGAAGACCAGGTGAGAGCGTGAAATATGTGATGTGGTATATTATAAAGAGGTGTGAGCTCCAAGATGATTTCATTTGGGGTGTGAGAGTGTCCAATCATTGGTAAAGTTATATGGGGTGCCCAATCATCGAGGTTATCAAGTTATATTATATTAATTAAAAAGGGTTATTTGGGGAGAATGCCTTAGTGAGTTTCGGTTCAGCTAGTATACTTGTATAGGTTCTCTTGGGTTCTATTTTTTTCACCCAGGGGAATTCGTATGCTTCATTCACATGTGCATGAGGAACATTTGTTTTTCTTGTGTGTTTACATGAATTCTCACCCTACATATATAATTTTTTTTTTCAGGTTTCTAGGTGGATTTCGTAGACCTTTTTGGAAATTAATTGCTTGGATATTTGGGTAGATGTTTTGTCATAACCTTTGTTTTGTTTTGGGTATTTACATTATAGAATTTAACATGTATCAGTTATATTAATGAATACATGTGGGATGGTTTTGTAATTCAATTTTATATCATGTCTTGGATTTGTTTTTGGATGATTAATTCTATCTCCTAATATTATTTATATTATTATGGTAATTCATCCCATATTGTATGATTTGTACACCATTAGTAATTTTTGGTAACTAGGGCCTACTAGAGGTGGGACTCGAGTGTCATTATCTCTCTCCCCTCGTTGCGGTATCTATGGATAGAAGGGGTTGGGAAAAATTGATGATAATACATGAAATTTAGTCAATAATTATTGTTTTTACTAAATCTTTCAATACAACCTAAATACATAAATACTTCATCCATTTATGTTCACACAGGTCCTTCTTTAGAGTAATGTTTATCCAAGATCATTCATTGTCATTATCTATTCAAATACATCATAATTGTTTGAAAAGAAAATGAAAATTATATAAATCATATCCCCATGGAGTTTCAAATGAGATACATAGTAAGCATCATTGTTGCGTACCAGGTTACGGTTGATTATGGCGTGATGAACCTTTTCAGAGTTGATACCCCTAGGTACATTTTTTCAGAAATGAACTCTACTTGTAGTATTCATAAAGTGGTGTATTTCAAGGAAAGGCCAATTAATTTATATCTAACTGAAACATTAGGATTCCCTCTACACTAGTCTTCAAATTCTAACATAGGGTTATGATGTATAATCTATGTTACCATAAGTCTATTTCTAAAGGATGCTAATAAACCTGCTTTGATAAAATCGATAGAAACCCAATCCTAGCTGCTTAGAACTAGTTTTGAGCCACCATTACATTAAAATGAGATACCAGAAAATATCGTCCCAAAGGGTTGAAAATATTTGTACTCTTGGTAAACTAGATACATACATGAGTCTTTTATTACAATTGAATAAACTAATTAAAACATATTTTTTCATTCAAGGATAATAATTTTTTTTCTTTCTAACATATCCTTTTATATATTTCATAATTCACTTCTGGGAATCCTGGGTAATGGAAACCCAATAAGGGTGATCTCAAATGATTAGTAAGGTTAATGTACCATGTATGTAATAATGAATAAATGAGCATAGTCAGAATGAAATGTTTATTACTAAAGACACCTGAAATATTATAAATAAACTGAGAAGGATGTGTGTCAAAAATAAGGGAAGGTAAATAACATAAAACACATTCCATTTAATAAATTAAGTGAGAATTAAATTCATCGATTGATAATTTCATAGTGTAAATCACATGGATACAAAATAACTGATTTTAAAATGGAGGAACTGATTAATTATGGGATGAAATGTCTCTGGTACATGAAATCATATATCCTCAAGACCTTTCAAAATTCCATTTAAATCAATGGGTAGAAACCAATATATTTAACATGGAAATAAATGATAATGGTTTATTGCCTACTATTTTAATCTCATGATACTACGAATTCATCAAGCTAATTACTTTAAATTTTCATTGACAAATTGAGTGTGCAATAACAGGTCCCCAACCCATAGTTCTTTCTCTAACTGGTCTCCAACCAGTATAATGTGTGTCCAAATTATTCTTAAAATAGTGAAATAATAAATTTAATTAATGAATATTGTTCCATATGAAATATCTATATTCACTAGTGATTATGGATTTATAAATATTTCCCCATATAATAAAGTAACTATCTGTGTAGGAACTATTTGTAAAAATTGAAATCTATTTAGGCAATAAACTCATCCATGATTAATGATATAGAGAATTAGTGGAAATTTAATGTTCAACGATCATAGGAAATGGAATATTTCAAATGGACTAAAAGGAATTAAGGATGTGGGTGTCAACTGTAATGTCTCAGTTCCGGAAGCCACATAGAGGCACCCTGTACCCGGTTGGTCACATGGCCTCAAGAGCATTTCCCTGAATGCCAGAGGCCACTGAATAGTAGTGAGGGCCTTGGGTGTGATAGTGGGGAAACTATGCCCTCATTGGTAGAGTATACAACGGAAGTAAACAATACATACAATAGCGGAAGCAGTAAATACCCAACAATAGTAAATAGCGGAAGACTGGAATAATAAACAACTAGAGAACATATATATATGAAATGATTAAAGATTCATATGTCTAGGAAAATATCCAAATAAGTCACAATGTTGGAAATACAAGTAGTGCTAATACATGTACAAACGAAATATAAATAGTTCCTTAGCATCGCTAGCCATTGCTTGGTCCCATGCTCTCCATATCCATATCAAGTCATGTACCAGAAGTAGAAGGGAGCATTCCCTTATCTATACCTGCAACAATATAATCTGTTTGGACCCAAAATCATGACCCAAATAGGGTGTGGGACTAAATCCTAGTAGGAAACCACCCAAAAATTTGTGCCTAACAGTCAGTGAGTATATGGTAGGTAAAAGTACAGAAAGCAGTAAAGAGGAAAGAACTAAGTGGTAAACAATCCACAGTTTAAAGCATTCAAATCACCACATATCATGCAACAGCTATACAAAGCAGATAACACAATAGGTAACCCTCTGGGAAGTACCCACAACCTATCTCCTCTGGTTCTACCTAGCAACACAAGCAAGTATCTAAACAGAAGTTAACCCTCTAGGAAGTACTCACAACCTATCTCCTCTTTTCTTACTTAACAAGTACAAGAAACCCTCTGGGAAGTACACTCAGTCTAACCCCTCTGGTTCAGCTTAAGCATAGACTCTCTAAGGATTCACTCACTGTCAATTCCCCCCTATAGTCTCGTATCAGTACTAAAGGTGCTCTGGGAAACCACTCAACATCTCATTCCCCCCGTGGCCCATGTTGAGGAACTACAGACACACTGGGAGAGCACTCAACGTCAATTCCCCCTGTGGTCTCACATCGTAAATCATAAAGACACTCTAGAGAATCCCTCATCATCTATTCTACCTATCATCTATACACCAGGTTCTCATGGCCCTGTGTAAGTCAAGAAAGTGTAGTAGTGCATAACATCCAAGGTCAACCTCAAGAACTACTTGGATATCATTCTATAGCACACTAGTATAACAGAGCAGTAGTCACACCATTCTACAATACTAGTCATGGGAAAGTAAACAACAACCTAATAGGAAAAGAAGACGCAACGGTCAAAACAGGAAAAAGATGCATGGGAAATACATCCAAATCATAGAAATCAACCCTATTCGTATCCAAGTATCCTCTATATAGGCATACAAGCACAGTAGGAAAACAATAGGTTTAAAATAGTAAATGAGCAATAACCCTTTCATGGGTATTTGAAAAAATTTGGACATAAAACTCAAAGGCTTTCTACATAAAGGCACAAACCACCTACCTAGAGGTTAGGAGATTAGTATATGTGAATGCCGAAGCTTGAATCTCCTTGGAACATCATATATCTAGGAAAACCTCCAAAACGTTAAACCGATAATAACATGAAAAAGAAGAGGAATTGGAAAACAAGACTCATGCAGAAGAGATAACCCACTGATACGATTCCAAAGTAATCAACTTTGTTCGAATTGGAGGTCGGATGGAGTCTCGAGGGCGCAGAGAAAGATCGTGGTCATACGAGTTCTCTTGGACAAAGACGACCTAGAAGAAAGTTGTTCTATCTGTCAGATGCGACCCCGGTGCGTTTAATAAAAAAAGAAGTTCACTTCAAGTAATTTTAATGTAAACGGTGTGTACTCTCCTTTTCCGTTCTCCAATTTAAGTAGCCTCCAATTCACTCCCAAATGGCCGTGTGTGTGGCTATTGCATGGCCATCACATGGCCTGCTGTGGCCAGGAAGTACACCTTGTGTACTCATAATGTACATGGTGTGTACATATAAAATTTCCAGAAACTCATCTTTTTTCAAAAACTCCAGGAAGAAGAAGAACATACCTGAAAATAAGGTCAAGTTTCTTACAAACATCCCCCCTTAAAAAAATTTGTCCCCGAATTTCCTAGCATGGTGTAGAAGAAGAATACCCGAAAAGTTCTGGCCACTGTGCTCATACATCAGCCTCCCTCTCCCAAGTCTCATCCTACGCCTGCCTGTGATGCTATAGAACTCATACTAGAGGAACAAACCTGCCATGGAGAACCATTGAAATATGATCTACAATCTAGATACGATTCTCTTCAAATGACGCATCCACATCGAGCTCAGCCTCCATGGGTAGAAAGACATGATATGGGACTAAAAATTAACATTGAAGTTGAGAAACATGGAATACGTCATGCATAGCTCGGTACCTCTGAGGTAACTACAACCGAAATGAAACCGGCCCAACTCTCTTCAACACCACAAATGGCCCAATGTACCTTAGTGAATGCTTACCATGTATCCTAATCCTCTTGTATCCCAACCTCGGTGTGACACACAGGAAAACCTAATCCCCGACCTCAAACTCCAGAGGGCATCTCCGTTGATCAGCATAAGACTTCTGTCAAGACTATGCAGTGGTAATCCTCTTCCGAATCAAGTCTATCGGCTCTATGGTCTTCTAAACAAGATGAGGTCCCAGCAAAGTCACCTCTCCTGCCTCCAGTAAATAAAAAGGTGATCGTCATGGCCTACCATACAAATACTCATAAGGTTCCATCTTAATAGTATCTTGAAAACTATTATTGTAGGAAAACTCCATAAGAGGTATATGCTTCTCCCAAGTACCTCCAAAATCCATAATTCATACATGGAGCATGTCCTCAAGCACTTGAATTGTATGCTCAGACTGGCCATCTATCTAGGGATGGTAAGTTGTACTCAAAAGTACACATATACCCAAAGCCTTCTGAAGCCCCTACCAGACCTGAGAAGTAAAACGTGCATCCCTATTTGAAATAATGGAGTGTCTAACTCCACGTAGACATACAATCTCTCAGATGTAAAACCATCCCAGCTCATCAACACTGATGGTATCCTTGATCGGTATAAAGTAAGAAACCTTTGGGAGTCTGTCAATGACAACCCAAACTCCATCATTCCCTCAAGGCGACCTCGAAAAGTTGTTCACGATGTCCATCGTGACATCATTCCACTTCCAATCGTGAATCGGTAACTACTGTAAAAGCCATGCTAGTCGCTGATTCTATGCCTTCACCTGCTGACAACTGGAACACCTCATGAAAAAACTAACAACATCTTTCTTCATACCTGGCCACCAATACCGATGGTGTAGATCATGATACATCTTGGTGACGCCAGGACGAACTGCCCAAACTGAGGAATGGAAATCCTGCATCAGCTCCTCTCGTATGTTTGCTAGCACCCATACGTGGCCCTAGAAATGCAAGATACCATCCTTTCCTATAGTCTATCCAATAATAGGGTCCTCTCCTGACACGCTTTCCCTTTGGACTAGGCCTTCAGAATTTGATAGTTACCTCATTCAAACTCGATCTAGAAAAGTAGAGGTAACAGCTAAAAAAGAAAAAATGCCTACCCCTGATTGTCGTGAACCTCCAAATGAATATCTGAGAACAGATCTATAAGCTACCACTCACTACTGGCCTCCTGAACTGCATGTATCTGTGTCCTCCTGCTCAACGCATCAGCCACTGCATTGCCTTTTCCAGGCATATAGGCAAGCTCAAAGTCGAAGGAGTGAAGGTATTCAACCCACCTTCACTATCTAAAATTCATATCACGTTGGGTAAAGATGTATTTAAGACTTCTGTTGTCCGTAAACACCACAAAATGTTCTCTCAGGAGATAATGTCTCCAATAGTGTAACACATGAACAACTACGACCAACTCGAGATCATGCATCTGGTAATTCCTCTCATGTGGCCTCAACTGCCGTGACCGGTACTCAATGACTCCATCTCCCAACATAAGCACAGCTCCAATCCTAATACCAGATGCATCATAGAAAACTTTATAGATATTTCCTTGCTCTAGAATTATCAGGACTAGTGCTGATGTCAACCTTCTCATCAGCTCTTGAATGGTCATCTCGCAAGCTTCTGAACAAACAAACTTTATTCCCTTATTAGTCAATCCAGTCAACGTTACTACTAAGCAGGGGAAGTACTGTATAAAGAACATGTATTAAAAATCCAACCCAAAGAAACTATGTATTTCCAACACGTTCTTTGGTTGCTCCCAGGAAACTACTACCCTCATTTTCTCTGGGTCAACTGCAACTACTACCTCTGAGATAATATGACCCAAGAAATGAATCTAGTCCATCCAAAAGTGGAATTTTGAGAGTTTTTCCTATAATTGATGCTCCCTCAGTGTACTCAAAATGATATCAAGATGGTTAGCATGGTCATGTCGAGTGTTAGAGTACACCAAGATATCATCCACGAAGACCACGACAAAGGAATACAGGTATGGATGGAACACTTGGTTCATCAGTGCCATAAAAACAGCAGGCACGTTCGTGAGACAGAACGGCATAACCAAGTACTTGTATAGACCATACCTACTCTTGACGGCTGTAAGAGGTATATCTGATGGTCTAACGCGCAACTGATGAAAACCATATCTCGGGTCAATATTCGAGAACACTTGGGCTCCTCAAATTTGATCAAAGAGATTTTCGATCCTTGATAAGGGTTTTCAGGTCATAACCATCAAATGGTTAAAATTTTGATGGTCCACACAAAGCCTGAAGGTATCATCTGCCTTCTCTGCAAATAAGATAGGCGAACCCCTATGAGAAGTACTAGGTCAGATGAAACCCTTTACATGCAACTCCTCCAACTGCTTCTTGAGCTCCTGCAACTCAGGTGTAGCCATCCAGTAAGGAGGAGTGGACATCAGTGCCACTCCTGGCACAAGCTCAATTGAGAAGTCTCCCTCACACTTTGGAGGCAAACTTGAAATGTCCTCAGAAAAGACATTACTGAAACAATCAACCACTGCAAGAAATTATAATTGTGAAGTCCCTAGTCATCTAGACAAAGACTAGCTAGCTGGGCTATAACTCCTCCCAAACCAGAATTCTCTGGACCTGCTCTACTTTCCTGAACACCCCATTTGACCCTATGATGAAAATATCCACCCTCTTCTGATATGAAACTCACCCTGTGGCGATAACAGTCGACGACTTCCTGGAATGTAACTAACCAGTCCATCCCGAGAATGACATCATAACCTATCATCTCTTGGACATAAGGATCCCATATGAAGTTACGTCCACTTAACTGTAGAGGGCACTCTCTGCAATGACATATACTAGTCATTCTAGTCCCCAACGGAGTGTCTAGTGTCAAGATATCAGCATAAGAACAGATGCAGAGCCCAAGGCTATACACGATAGCAACATATATAAATATATGGTAATCCCCTGTATAAAAAAGGGTAGAAGATAAAACTGAGGCTACTAAGATCATACCGTGAATGGTAGAAGGTCCGGGATCCAACTTCTGTTGGGTCTGATCCACCGCAAAAGTCTGGCCTGTAATGCGGCCATGTAACCCTGTGTGAACACTTTGAGCCGATCCGTCCTATTGTCATTGAAATTAGGGAGACAAGATACCGTGTCCATGACCTCCACCTCAGACTAAATAGCTGGAAGAACTCCAGTCCCCATACTGGTGAGAAACTAGTGGCACAACTCCTGAATGGGGAGTCATAGAAGAACCCATGTCACCAGCTGCTGGTGAGAAGAACTGACAAAAGCGCTGATGGTAACCCATCTTGCCGCATGATCAACATTCCACTGGGTCTGTCGGGAAACATGGCCTCATATTCCCTCTTCTCCCGCATTGGTAGCACACCACCTGGCTACCGGAAGATATTTCTCGCCTCCTCGGAAGTTCTTGAGGAACCTTATAAAACCCTCTTGGATCTGTGCATCAGCACCTGTGTCCAGAAGATGGTTTGTGCCAAGAATGGCACAACAGGAGGACGTCTTGGTGGCATGAATCCCCTAGTTCAAGCCCATACCTTAGATAAATATTATCAAGGACTGAAACAAGGATGTGTAAGAAGATAATAATAGGAAGAAAAAATTCATGTTTACAAAACATGACTACACTACATGTACATTTACTACACGGCGTGTTCCCTAATGTCATTTACATGGGCATGTACTCCTGCCTAAACTAGATGTTTAACACCATAGACACACGACGTGTTGTAGTAACACACGACATTTACTTGAATCCTCTTTCCCTTCTCGAGTTCTTCTACACAATTAAGCCACACGGGTCTCCTAAGGCAAGACTACATAGCGTGTAAAATACCTACACTGCATATAATAGACAAGCTTCTCTTGGCCTATGGTGTTAGTGACATGGCCTGACACATAGCTCACACTACACATTGTGTTCCAGACAGACACAACGTGTATGCGAAGGGGTAACACCGACCAGTGTTGTTTGTGAAACGACTGGGTACCTAGGTCAGACTACACGATGTGTTTAAGGCGGACACACCGTGTACGTGAAAGGCGTAACACCAAACCGTGTTGTTCGTGACACGGCCAGGTACCTAAGCCAGACCACATAGCATGTTTAGATAGCACATAGCATGTATTAGTCATCACTCATCCAACCTGTTTTGTTAGTGACACAGGTGGGCATGGGTTTGACACTACAGGGCGTGTATGGATAATACACGACATGTTCACTCTATATTTTCCCCATCTCGTGTCTCTGCCCACACTGCCTATGAAATGGTTTAGAGACTACATGGTTTGTATATAATGTACACGGTGTGTACTTAAGAAAAATAGTGTCTTCTCGAACAGAAGAACACACGACATGTACATAACATTACACAACCTCTATTTTGGGTTTTTCTGGACAGTAACCCTTAGAAACTACTCTGAAACCTGGAAAACACTGAAACAATCATTAAAAGTGCCAAATTCCGATCCATAAGGGCCCATACGTCCCATGAATCAATGTTTGGCATCTTATACAAGGTATGAAAGAGCAAACAAGGTGATGATCCGCCAAATTTTGGTCCATGAGGGCCCATAACTCCTCAAGAACCAAGGTTTGGCGTTCATTAAAGAAACTCTCTACACATCAATATCCTATCAAACAAGCTGGTTTTTCATCAAGGAAACTATCACTACAATGTGCACACTTTACACATCATCTATCACAACAACATTCAATCACTAAAGCATCCTGGATGGCATGGAAAAATCCATGACTTGTGATTTCTAGCAAGTGCCTATATGATGCAAGAGATGGCATGCCCTCATCTCATCGAGTTGAAACAGAAATTGAACCTCAATAATATCAAAAAAAACATCAAAAACCATGTGAATTAATCTAGGTGAAATCAAATCATTTGTAATAATTGCAAAACAAGAAGTAAAATGCAATTAAACGAGGTAGATTGGATTTTCCCTGTACACGGGTTAGCTACTCCCGGGCACAGCTTATTACCAAGTATCAATTCCATCAAATCCCTAGCTAAGGCTCCTAAAAGTAAGTGAAGAGAAAATAAATCCATTGATACCACTTTTTAACATCTAGGTTTTAAAATCCACCCAGAGGTGCCCCATACCCGGTTGGTCACATGGCCTCAAGCGCATTCCCCCAAATGTCATAGGCTTCCGACTAGCAGCGAGGGCCTTGGGTGTGATAGTGGGGAAACTATACCACCATTTCTAGAGTACACAATGGAAGTAAACAATACATACAATAGAAGAACTAGTAAATACCCAAAAATAGCAAAAAACAGAAGAATGGAATAATAAACAACTGGAGCACATATATATATGAAATGATGCATGATACATATGTCTAGGAAAATAGCCAAACAAGTCACAATGAGGGAAATACAAGAAGTTCTAAAACAAGTACAAAAGAAAGATAACCGCTCCTCAGCATCGCAATCCATAGCATGGTCCCATGCTCTACAACCCCACAATAATTCAAGTACCTAAAGTAGAATGGTGCTTTCCCATATCTATACCTGCAATAATGTAATCTGTTTGGGCCCAAAAACATGACCCAAACATGCTGTGAGACTAAATCCCAGTAGCCAACCACCCGAAGTTCTCTGCCTAACAGTCAGTGAGTATATGGAAAGTAAAAGTATAGAAAGCAGTAAAAAATAAAGCACTAAGTAGTAAACAATCAAGATTTTAAAACAGTAAAGTCACAACACAACATGCAACAGCTATAAATAGCAGATAACACAACAGGTAACCCTATGTGAAGTACCCCCAACCTATCCCCTCTATTCCTACACAGCAACACAAGCAAGTAGCTAAAAACTAGTTAACCCTCTCGGAAGTACTCACATACTATACCCACTGGTCCCACCTAACAAGTACAAGCAACCCTCTGGGATGTACACTCAGTCTAACCCCTCCAGTTCATCTTAATCATAGACTGTCGGAGGAATCACTCATCGTTAGTTCCCCCTATAGTCTCTTATCAGTACTAAAGGAACTCTAGGGAAGCACTCAATGTCTCATTTCCCCTGTGGAAAATGTTGAGGAACTACAGACACTCTAGGAAAGCACTCAACATCAATTCCCCATGTGGTCTCGCATTGTAAATCATAAAGACACTCTGGAGAAGCCCTCATTGTCCATTCTCTCTATGGTCTATACACCAAGTTCTCACGGCCCTGTGTAATTTAAAAAATTGTAGCAGCACGTAATGGTCAAGGCCAAAATCAAGAATAACTTGGCTCGCATTCTACAACACAACAGGATAATAGAGCAACAGTCACACCATCCTACAATACTAGGCATGGGAAAGTAAACATCACCCTAACAGTAAAACAAGACCCATAGGTCAAAAAAGGAAAAACATGCATGTTCAATACATCCAAAGCACATCTACCAATTCTATTAATATCCAAATTTCCACTAAAAAGGCATACAAGCATGGTAGGCAAACAATATGGTTAAAATAGTAAATGCTCAATACCCCGTTCAGGGGTATTGGAAAAATTTGCACATAAAACTCAAAGATATTCTACAGAAAGGCACAAACCACCTACCTCAGGGTTAGGAGATCAATATACTTGAACCTAGAAGCCTGAATCTCTTTGGAATATCATATATCTAAGAAACTTTCCAAAATGATCAACCCATGATAACTTGGAAAAGATGACGAATTGGAAAACAAGGATCAGGAAGAAGAGAGAACTCACGGATGCGAATCCAACACAATTAATTGTGTTTGAATCATAGGTGGGATGGAGGCTTAGGGGCTCGGAGAGAAGCCACAGTCGTATGGGTTCTCTTGGATGAATACGACCTAGAATAAGGTTGTTCTGTCCGTCAGACGCAACCTCAGTGCGTTTAATAAAAAAAATAAAGTACACGACGTGTACTCACCTTTTTCGTACTCTGCTTTAAGTAGCCTCCAAGTCACTCCCACACGGCTATGTGTGCGGATACCACATGGCCAGCACATGGCCTACTATGGCAAGGAAGTACACAACGTGTACTCATAAAGTATACGTGGTGTACATAGAAAATTTCCAGAAACTCCACTTTTCTCAAAAACTCCCGGAAAAAGAAGAACATACCTGAAAAGAAGGTCTAGGGTCTTACATAAATACTATCATTATACAAATCAATAATAATACATCAATATAACTAATAAATATGGTATTAAAACTAAATATCCCAATTGGTGTAAAACAATGGGGTTTTGTTGTTGATTAATGAAAATATTATAAATAGATAATTTAGAAATATTCTAGAGGAAAATAAAATATTCATTCAAAAAAATTGAAAATCCATTTCATTGAAAATAAATTTTTAAAACCATTTAATTTAATAATTATCCTTTTAAATATAAAAATTAATCATAAAATAAACAACTGATGGTAATTCCATACATATAATAAAAGGTAAAAAACGTTCCTTTTGTAAGGTAAAATGATAGAAAAGTTCCCCCTTCAGAAAGAGGCAAGAAGCATCCTTTAAAAAAGTAGAACACAAAAAAGAGTAAAATGTCTAATAAAACCTTTTTTCAATGGTTTAAATCATTTAAAAAAAATAAAAGTACATTTTTATGAAGTAAAATGGTACTCCAACTAAATATGGAAATAAAGTTTGGTTTTCATAAAAATATTTTCAAAACATTTTCACTACCAAATATGGAAAAATGGAACTATTACTTTGAAAATTTCATTAATAACCAAAGGAAATTAAGGAACTAATATAACCTAGTGAAAAGGTGTCGGGTTATAAAATTATTTACCACTTCATAACATTCAACTCAAATACACATATATGAGATATTTCTAATTAAAACTCAAAATAACATGAATACAAAATAATTCATTATATAATATGTCAAAATTGGTAGTATATACACCCCACAAAATAACTATGTGGTGAATATGACATTTATCTCAGGGATGTAAAAAGTGAGGTGAAAATCCCTTACTTTGAATTTCATTTTGTTTCAAACACCATTTATCCTATTGTATAGTTGTTTAAATAATTTTGTTATATTATAAAAGAACCATAATTATATTTATAAGATCATATATTATCTTTTAATATTACCTTATTAGTTGTTTTTTAACACCCTTTCATTATTTTCACTATTTTTGTTATTAATGCCCAAGGTTTTTTAGTGAATTTTGAATTGTTACAGGTTTTTCATATTACATAGATAATGATTTCTACATCTAAAGAATTTAATCCATGATGTAATTATCTTATATATTCATTATATGTGTATTTATATTTGTCATTTATATTTGGAGATAAAAAATGAAATTAAATGTTCGTGGAGGTGATATGTCGTATCTATGAATGAATGCTAGATTTATTTATTATTCATATTAAATTTAGGAAAAGTAAATTATTTATTTGAATATTATAATTATAGTATCATATATATTTCATATATATCACATATATTTATTTACACTACCCTTTATTTGATCTATTTATAGTTCGAAAGAATCTCATCGCTTTAAGGAAGCGGTAGTCCCCACATCCCCAAACCATGTTAACATGTTTACAATAAATGAAATGATTAAAGATATGTGTAATATAAAAATTAAATAAGAATAAATACATTAAAAATATAATACATTTCATTTATAATAATATTTTTCATCATAAATCCAAGCATGTGAGGTTGTAATAGAATAATAAATAATCATCTTATCACGAGGCGATAGTCCACCATAAACAAGAACAATAAGTTCGTTACCAATTAGATGAATGTGTGTGAAATTTTAGGTCTGAACATTAATATAAAAAATATCTATGTAAATATAAGAAATTGGTGTTATTATATCGTAGTGGATTAATTAAAACTTAATCAGTGGGGAAAAAATAAAATTAATGTGATCGTTGAAGAATGTTATCTCTTTTTTGAGTAACTAATTTTGGTTTTCAAAAAAGGCCACACTTTAAAACATATCTACACTAATTTAGGATATTAGTTTGAGGGGAGGGATGCATATAGCTTATTTTATTAGATTTTGGGTGAATTAAATAGCTTTAATGGTGTAAAAAAATGAGAGGTATGAGTATCCATATATAGTGGATGAGAAGGGGGATTATCGTCCATATAAAAAGGTAAAACTATTGAGAGGTATACCTTACATTATAGGAATCAAATAATAGAAAAAAATAAATAAAATAGAATATATTGTCAAAATATGTCAAAACAACGACTTTTAGAAAATTTTATATGTTATTTTCCCTTATGTTTAAGGTTTAGTCCCTTATTAAGATGAATATTCTCTTAATCATTCTAATAATCACCACCATCATTTATTTATTAATAGAGAAAATCGGTAAAAAATATAAGAAATGGTTGTAAAGAAACTAATTAAAAATATTGAAAATAGAGAAAAATAAATGACATGCCACTTCAAGTGGTCTGATGTGGTAAAGTCCATGGGAATTTCCTCTAACCATGTTCACCCTCTCAGGAGGAAGGTTCGTAACAAATTGATATAGTGTAATATTTCTCCCAGGATTTGATATGATGTCAAGATAATATACCACCTTTTTTTCTACATTCCAAGTATACAGAATATTCGCTTGATAACACATGAGACCCATAAACCTTCTGACTATATATGTTATGCACCATGGTGCTTCCTGATTATTCCTTATGGAATTACAAAGGATTAAATAATAAGTCACCACCACTATTACACTGACATATTATTGTCTACAAAGAAATAGGACCATGAGCATCACTATAAATTCCTTTTTTTGGGAGTCACTAACCCCAAAATCTATTGAGGAATGAAAAATTAAAGTTTCCTTAGGATATTGGACCACTCCACCTCTATTCATAAGGCCCATTGAACACAATACATCTGTGTAAAGCTTGTAACCTGAGCATTGGGGACTCCAACAAACCTAGTGAACCTGATGGAAATCATTGTATGAGTGGAAAGAAAATGTATCAGGAAGGAGTGGTCTGATTGTTGTAGAATCATTCTATTTCTTTAAAATGATTTTCATGTATAACCTAATTTATTAGTTCTGATACCCAAAGTCTTACATGAGCATCCCCCCTCAAAATAAACATCATTTCTCTCTTTAAATAAACACTAGCACACTACAATTAAAACAATGTCTCATTCCTTCCACTTAGGTTTGACTTCCTCTAATCACTAGAACTAGGTGTTTCGAAAGGAGGTTCCCAGACTACGTTGTGCATGAATACCTGTGAACTCTCCAAAAAAGTTATAGACAGTGTTGTCCCATTCACTCTCATAAATAAAATGCTCTATGTTTTCTTCTGGCATCTCCTTGCAGCATTCACATCTCAAAACCAAGATGTTGATGAGTATATTAATATTATTTTTAGTGGGAAGATCATAGTTTCATATCCTCGCAACATACAAATTATAATTTGTAGTAACCTCCTAGAAAAATAGAAGGTCAACCCAAGTATTAGAAAGAGTCAACATTGTCCTCAATTTAGGATATTCTATCATAGTGAAGGCTCCTAAAGAATATTCATTAAAATTTACTTTATAATGTTTTTATGGATAATATTGTATTTTCACATAACTTATAACTCTAAAATATATTAGATTAAAGTATAAATATTATTTTATATATATAATATATATTCTCATAAGTTAGTTAATAATATTCATGACCACTAATTTAATTTCTTGGTTGAATGTTTTTATATAAAATAATAATATTTTAATAATGTTTTATTTTTTGGTAAAAATCAGTCATGTGTGTTACTCAATCCATTAAAGAAAATTTTTATTTCATGTATTTCAAGCTAACTCAGTACGAGGTGCATTATTGGCTATATCATATATTTATTTTATTTAAAATAGTAAATATACTGTAATGTCTCGGAATATTATATTCTATTAGATGCTTAGTGTTTCTTGTTATTCATGTTATCCAATAAATTTTAATTAATATAGAGTTTTTGTAATTACAATTGTTGAACCCAAGTTGTTTTATAGTGTGAATAATGGGGGAGAGTGAGTGACCTTTTATATTTGAGGAGAAGTTGTATTATTGTAAATACTCAAAAGTATTCACTATATGGAGGTCTCCCATAACCCATGTGGATCAAATGTACATGATTAATTGTGTTTTTTGTTAATATGGTAGTAACACACCCCCACCACAAAATGAAACACGTGTTTTAAACAAATTTTCCCATAAAATCTATATTTATCCATATTAAAAATTTTGGGTTTTCCCTTACGTAGCAAGTTTTCTAACCATGTTAATTTATACATTATGACTAAATTAAATTGGGAAATATTAGATAATTTATACCCACTTATTCTAAATATGATAACTAATATATAAAAAAACACCTATTTTTTGTTAATTAATTTTAACATAAGAATATGTAGAGCACAAAAAAAGTTCATTAACCCTAAATGCGCTAACAATGTTTGTGCTCTTTAGATGTCAACCTATCCATTATAAAAGATTAATTGGTCAATGGGAGGAAAATACGTAATATTTATTATCATTAAAAGAATACATTGATAATAGTAGTATTTTTATTAATTTTATATCATTTAATAAAATATAATATATCATAAAATAAAATTAATGTCAATTTTGACATTATTCATTTAAATTGAATTTATAAATATCAATAAAATAGATACTAATTTGTTAGGGTGTAAATATTGCATGATAATGGGTGTTTTCCATGTTTGTGGTTCATTTTAGACCTTATATTCTAATTTTACCCACTATGTAAACTCAATGATACCATAACTACAGTACAAAATTTTTAGAGAATTCACTAATCATTTAGGTCAAAAATATTATTTAACATATTTTTAATTACAAATTAATATTTTATTATGTAATAATTTTCTCCAAACTCATCTATTAGAAGTGTAAGAATTTTATTTAATATTATCCCCATATACATGACAAGAATGTTAGTTTTTAATTTGAGAATTTTCAAATGTTTAAAATGATTTTATATAGTCATTCAATATGAAAATGATTCCAATGAACTTAATAAGATTTAGAAATATATAATTGAACAATTTTTATATAAAAAAATAAAAATTTGAATTTAAAATTATAGATTATATAACTAAAAATGCATTTTTCAATTAAAATTGAGTAGTTTTTCATTTTAAAACACAAATGATGATTTTTAGTGAAATCCAAAAAATAACCATAAGCTAATTTTGGTATTCTTATTGCCTAATTTTATTTTAATATTTCAGGTAAATTTTATAAAATTATTGAAATTAATTTCAAAATATGTTTCCCAAGCATAATTAAAACATATTTTACATAAAATATTGATTTTTTAGAATGTTTTTTCTTCAAATGATTCTTAAGTTACAACTAATCAGAATAATAATAATAATAATAACATGTAAAATATGTATTTTCATAATTTATTTAATCATATTTTTAGACACCATTCAAACACATAGGACATAATTTTCATTTAAAATAATAATATTAATAGTATATTGTTGTTCGGTAAAACTCACCCCAACGTGTAATGAACGATTTGCAAAAAAACTCATTGCTTTGTGTAACGCAAGTTAAATATATGGTTTTATACATTTAAAGGTATAGAATAGATTTAATTTATTTTAAATAGTAAATATAGCATAACGTCTTAGGATGTTATAGTAACTCATATTAATGGGGTTTCATGTCATACATGCTTTCAAATAAAATGTTCATAATTTGGAATTTTTGGGTAATACAATGAACTTAGTAAGTGATTTATATAAATAAGATTTTTTCAATAAAATCTAGTATTGTTAAATATTAATTAAAAATTATTCCCTTCAGAAGATTCCCAAAATATTATAACAAGATAATATTGACATTTTAATTTAAAAAGTTTATCAATTTATATAATATGTTTTATTATAGTGTACAGATATAATTTTTTAATTTCTTTAAAAAATAAATAAATATTAAATTTTTTGAGACAAAAGTTTTTTCGAAGCCTTTAAAGGCATTAATATGAAATAATATAGTATTTATCAATATATTTTAGTAAACCTTCATATATTTTGTCAAAATATGGTTTTTCATGTTCATACTAATAAATTTATCAGCTAGGTTTAAATGGTCATGTTTAAATAATAACATTTTAATAGTTTCTCATAGATCATTTAGATTTAGTGCTGCAAATTTTATACTTTGGATAGTGTTATTCTAAATTAATATGGTTTTACATGAATAGGGTATCATCATGTTGTGATCATATCCATTTAGTCCCACCATTTATGTTATTAGTATATCACAAATGTATCACCCTTTATGTTCTGACAATATCCAAGAAGGATTACCCTTTATGATGTGACGAGATCCAGGAATGTACTTTCTTCATTATCTCTTGAGATATATATCGTTAACCAAAACTTTTGAGGGTGATGTTGGACCCCACGCATCATTCAACCATTCATATGTGTGAACATTAAATTAATCCATCCATTATATAATAATGAACATATTGAAATGAAATGGGTTCTATATACTTCTCAAATGAATCATTCATGGAAAACATTCATCATTCCATCAAAATTAATTAGATGATATACCATTGTAAAATAAAAGGGAAAACAATGATATTTAAAAAAAATTCTATAAATACCATTCAATAAGGATAATATAGAATATGGTATTTATACCAAATGGTTAAGGGGTGTATGAATAATTCAATAATTTCCCCAATACATTGCTTTTTTAGAATTTAGATGAACACCCTTCAATCAGTGGAATAAAAAAAATTTCATAGTGGAATGGAATTTGAAGAATAATTATAGTTAAATATTAAAGATTATTTTCCAAGGTAAAAAATGTTTTTTATCATTTATCTTATACAAATTTAAAATTTCTCATTTTTGAAAACCCATGTTCTTAATCAACATGTTTATGAAGAATTCTTTTAGTATAATTGTTAAATTTTACTGTAAATTCATGACAAAATAATTATTTCCCCCTAAAATATATTTTGACTAAAACAAAATATTATAATGACAAAATAATTTATGTTTTAAAATAATGATTAATGAGATATAATATTAAAAATTATGGTAATTAAATTCTTCTGATAGAGTTTTAGATAGAATATTATTTTCTATTATTTATAAACAATGTCTTATTGGAATTGTAAACTCTTTCTTTTGAAAATTAATTTTTTAATTTTTTGTACATAATAATTTTGAAATATATTGTAAAATAAATTGTTAATAAATATATACTAATTGTGTATTCAATATTATATAAGTTTATTATATAGAACAGAAGGAGTTCAAGAAAAATCTTTTAATTTTTAAATGATTCAAAAAAATAAAATTTTAAAAAATAAACTTTTTCAAAACCCAGATCATAAATAAAGATAAAAAATAATTTCCCAAATATGAAAACAAAAATCTGAGGATCCAAATATTTAACACGTAATTAGATTAAAAAAATTTAGGAGAACATTGGCATAAAGTAAACTATGTACAATGAGATTAAAAGACCATTAAAGAGGATGAGAATAATTCTATTAGTGATATGATTTTGAGGAAATCAATATTCACCAAATAACAGATACGAATTAAAAGGTTAAATCCCATAATATAGGAATATAATGTAATTTAAAAAAACATAAGGTGGAATAAACTAATATTGATCAAAATAATTTCTTGAAGAATATTTTTAACTCAATTAAGGGAGTTGACATAAGAGAAAACACACGGTGATGAAAACAAAATAATAAAAAAACATGATAGAGTTATCGTAAAATGGACATTAAAATATCATTATATGAAGTATATTTATTATAATTATTGTAAATAGGGATTTTTTTATTTCATATAAGAAATATGGTGTACAATTTCAAACATGTCCAATGGAGTTGAATATAAGACTATAAAACCCAAAAAGTGATAGTAATTTTGAAATAAAACCCCAATGAGATAATGAATAAGTAATAGTGAATATAAGATAATTAAATATAATTAAATCATGATATAAAATTTTAAAAGGTCAGTAGATACACCATTTAATTGAAAACATAGTGTATAATATGAAATATTTCTCGAAGGGTAAAATGTATGATAATAATCCCTTACAAGTAATATATCTTTAAAGTAAGAATCATTTGCTAATGATATTATAAGGAATAATTGTAGATACAGATACAATAATGAGAAAGTAAAATAAATTTTTTTAATTATGTAAAATAAATCAATCTTGGAACACTGTAGTTTCATGAGAATATTTGTATCTCGATGTTTCAAAATTATATTAGTTGAAACCCATACAACCTTAGAACTATTCAATTAAAACTCTTATAAAATATATGATTTAAAATGTATAAAAATATAACATCAATAATTAGAGGATCATGATTTAAAAGAAAACATTTGGGTGGTCGATACACCATTCAAATGAAAATATGGTGTATAATAATATATATTTCTTAACTAGTAATAAATAAGACAAGAAATCTTTACCTTGTTATTGATTCAATATGGGCAGGAAGCTAACTTCTTGAATAACAAAAAAATTTATAAAATATATTCTTATGAAAATTTATCCTATATAACTAATTTTACTAGTTCCATTTTGTGTCATATTATATTAGTTTTTATATAGTTTTTACATATTATTATATGAAAATAAAATCATTTTTGTCTTCTTTTGTTAAATTTAGTGATCCAATATGATATTTTAATAATATTTTAAAAAATTATTATGAAATATTCATTACTATAATATAGTTTTTATATTCTTATTAAATTAAAATAAATTAGTATTTATGATCCCATAGTCATCCATGATAGTGTTTTTTAGGACTATTCAAGAAGTTGGTTAAACCATCCCCAAAATTAACATGTTATATCTTGAAGGGTGTGTATGATTAAGGAGGTATATAATGTTATTATAAATTATTATTATTATTTTTATTATTATTTTTATTATTATTATTATGTAGCTTTTAAAAATTTGGGTATTTATATTTTAACTATTTTGGATGTAAAATGAATGTTACGATGAAAAAAGAATAACGATACACTATAGAGGCGGTAGTGCGCACAACACACTGTAAACATTATTTTAATTTTTTTAGTGGAAGGAATAGAATAAATTATGATTTTAATATTAATATAATAAAACATATATATATATATATAATATTTTTGATATATTACAACAATGGATAGGATAAGTATTGAATAGAATGTTTTAGAAGAAATTCTTATGAACTTTGTAATACTAACTTTGGGACCATAAACTCTCTCTTGAAAGTATCCATTGAAATGAAGGGCTTACACTAACTATTCTAGACTAAAGGAATATGAACATGAGGTCAGTTTTTATGAGTATTAAATTTAATAGTTTTATTGTGATGTTGTACGTAATGTGTGTGGAATGAAGTGGTGGTTGATTCCCATTTTAAATGTAATAATAATAGAGCTTCTATGAATACCATTTACTGTTAAATAATATTATGAGATTATTCATTGGTTAAAAATTGTGAAAGGTTAAATTAGTGAAGTTTGAGTTGATTATTTTTTATTCCAAAATAATATATTCCCACACAATTTTTAATAATTATTAATGTCATTTACAGTTATATTATCACAATTAGGTTTTTTTATTTTTTTAGGGTAACTGGTTTTTACCCAAGTAACATATGTTTTTTAAACATAAAATAAAAAATATTTAAAATGTTGACTATAATATAGACTATATTTTATTATATCAAATTTACAAAAAATATAACATAATATTTTAAATTAAAATAAATATTATAATGAAAAACAATTTGGTAGAAAAAAAATCACTATTATGTGTTCATTATATTATATTTTATTGATGAAAAATTAAATGAGTCATAACATATTTAAAAATATGATAAAAAATTATAATAATTTCATTTTTAATATATGAATAATTTTTTTATTATAGACAAATTACACAATTTTAGTAAAATAAATTCCTTAAAACTATTTTAATACTATCATTATCACTAAATGTAATCATAATTATCATCTTATTATGTCCAAAAAAAGAAATTTAAATAACTACATAATATAATGAAAATTATTTAAAATATAAAATCCATTTTTATAGATTTTATTTATATATGTAATGAATAATATTTGTTTATAAGTGAATTAAAATGGATTTTAGAGTACAATATCAGTCATGTTTCAAAATCATTAAAAATGAATTTTCAAAATTCAATACAATATTTATAAATGGATCATATCACTTATTTTAAATATATATATATATATATTCTTAAAGCCTTCATTAGACTTTAAGTGAATATTGTGAGGAGATAATATAACAAAAGTGATAGTTTTTAGCAAAATCTATAGTTTCACTCTTCACCTAAATATCAATTATTTTAGGGAAAAGTTTAAATATAAATCATAAGATAAATTTTATATTAATAATTCAAAAATTATGTTTTTTTATTGAAGAATATAAAAAGGATACATTTATTTTTTAAAGGAATATAAAACATATAATGAATTTTTTCTAATTTAAATATTTCATTTTAAGTGATTATATTTCATAAAAACATTTCATACCAATATTAAATTTAGATATTTTTTACACAACCATTAACACACTAAAATAATATAATTATATAATTTTCTTAGTGGTTATTTAAATTTATTTATTTTAATTAAAACAACTTAAAAACAATTATGTAAAATATTCAATCATTTTAATATTAACTATTTATCATCAAAATATAAAATTTAAATGTGATTAATATCATTTTATATACTAGATGATTTATTTTTTATATATTTTTCTTGATAATAATCATTAAATATTTCATGACTCATTTTAATTCAGTGCTTCATGTTGAACAATGTTTCAACACAATGAATGTTTAATTGAAAAACTATATAGGTAAATATTGGTTTATCACCCCCTAAATAAATTAAATCCTCATAGTTATAATTATTATTGTCAAATGTATGTAGGTGATGGTATAATTATCATATTAATCATTGTGGATATACTTCATAATGTGTAATATACATTACTCTCTTATACTATATTATTATTATTTAATATTCCTCAAATATCATTAATCATTAAGACAATAAATTACCCAGTTATTTAAAAACACTACCCATTAATTCTCTATATATTAAATTTTCAAAATCCATTTGAATATCCAAGATATGCAGTCAGAGATATGATATATATTCCTTTAAAATTTGTGTTTTTAATAAACTACTTGTTGATAAAGTCAGACACTGGTCACTATATATCTTAAACCAAAAAATTATATGAACATTACCAATACTATCATTGATAACATTATTATCACATTAGTAATCAGTTCTAAGGATACAATATTATTTAACAAATATTTCAAAAAATAAAAATACCCTTTTACCATCAGATAATTTCTATATAAAGTAATATTTTTTTATACCTCATTCATCTTTTGTCTATATTTTATCCACAAAAAAATGACTTTTTATAAAATGACTTATTTATATTTTAGAAACCATTTAATATTCTTTCCAAAATATTATGTAAAAACTAATGAATACCAATACATTGATATTTCACATAATCCTTACATATTTTTGAATATAACAGAATCTCATTGATAAATATAATTTTCTAATGAAAATTTTAATATTATTAATATTTATTTTCAATTTATATATTATCCTATCTTCCATTGAGAATACTATGAAACTTTCCTTTTCCATCTTGATAGGAATATACTATGATTCGTAACCATTTATATAATCTCCATTATTTTATTTTAAGAAATATTTATCTCAATATACATAACATTATCAACATCTAAATCATGATCATATTTCAACCATATAATAAACACCAAAATGGATACTACATTAAACGATTATATGAATATAAAAACACAATCGAAATATATATTCTCTAATTAAATATTCAGTTCACTCTCTGATGCTTTTAGATCAATATAATTTTTATTACATAATGATATATTATCTTTCCTATACAAATCGAAAAAATAAATATCCGGCAATTTCTATGAACATTATTACATTATTTCAAACAAAAAAACATTGATAAATATTTTATCAAAGATGATATCACCCTTTATCAATAAAATCATCTGTCATTTAATATATACCTTAACTTGTGAATATCTAATTTTCCATATGAGTAATTCATAGTCATTACCTATTAGGATTTTAACCTAAATTATTTTAAAATATTATAATATCAAATATAAAAAATCTAAATAATCCATATAATTTCATTGGTGAGTATTTATCCAGGTTTGTAGTCTAATTCTAACTCATCAAACACCATAGTGAAGATTGAGATCATACTCGACCAACCTTTATCAATGTGATTAACCATATGTGCAATGATTCCATATTTAATATCCACTTTTAATATCAAAATAGGGATGTTATTTTATAGAAAACCAAAAAACAACATCTTTACCCAAATTCTAGGACGTTATCCAATTCACTAACTAATATCTTAAATTAGTGATTGGGTTTTAATAAAATGGTCCCTTATACCGATTCTTAAAATATTCAAATTTGTTGGCAAGAGTAGATGACTCAAGAGGGGGGTGAATTGAGTATCTATAAAAATTTCTGTTAAAAGGATTGTTTACCAAATAAAATATGCCTTTAAAAATAAACACAAAGTTAGTTTGTAGTGACTTTATAAATGTCTTGAAACTTCAACTTGATTCACAGAATATTCATTATTTCTTAGTTCTACTAACCTATCGATAAACAAAACTTTCGAAGAAAACCTACTGATTCAAAACAATTTTAAACACTTTCTATACTAACTAAAAATGATCAAGTTATCTTAATGTATGAAATACATATCATATAATAAGTATAAGATGATTAACATAGAGGGTAAAACAAGAGCTTCAGTCTCTTGCAGAGACTTAGCCCACTCCACTAGGTGATCACCTCCCACAAATCTGTCTATATTAATAAACTTTTGATCCAAACACTGGATTGGGGTTTACAACAACACTTTGTACTGTCCAGGACACACAGGGACATGTTCCACAGTTCTTCCTGGGTACAAACTACTAAGACACATAGGGACGTCTTTCACACTTATTAGTGGGTATATATGAGAGTAAAAGAACGGTTGAGTAAGGATAACTTGTATCCTTCAGTTTAATGCAGGAGACAGTGTGTTTCATTTTACAGATACACACTCTACTCGAAATTTAATAAAAGATACATAACACAACTAGAGAGATAATAGAGTTAATAATTCTCGGTGTGTTGTGAAGTAATGCTCTGGACTCAAAGGATGTTGATAATATTGTATTTGAGTCCACTTCTGGATGTAGTCTTTAGAACAGAGTATCGTAGTTTTTTGTAATCCATCTTCGAGGAGTGAATATTTTCTGATATTCAAGGTCTCTATATACACTAATATTTATAGAGAATGTTTCTTGTTACACTCTTCTTTTAATCTCATGCACTTAGTTCCTCTCTTTTAGTACTCTCACAGTCTGTGTCTCAGCGTGGAATACTTTGTGTACTCCATTGTGTGCTTCACTTTTTTTTATCATGAAAGATGAGTTCCTTTTATACTCTAGGATCCTCTAGGAATGAAGATCTTCGTACGTCCATGTACCTCATACTATTTATGGATTTTTTTACAGAAAACATTAAAAAAATGTCAGAAACATTAATTTTTCCAAATATGACCATCAGAAATAAATTTTAATTAATAAACTCAAAACAGTTTTTTGTAACAATCAGTGAGTCATCTTCGTTCTGTTGTCTTCGATTTGATAACATTAGTCTATTATCATCGGTGTGTCATCTTTGGTGTGTCATCTTCAGATTGTCGAACTTCGGTGTGTCGACTTCGGTGTGTCATACTTCAGTCTGTCGAACATCGGTGTCTGGACTTCGGTGTGTCATACTTTAGTCTGTCGAACTTCGGTGTGTGGACTTCGTTGTGTCATACTTTGGTCTGTCGAACTTCGGTGTGTGGAATTCAGTGTGTCATTCTTCGGTCTATCGAACTTCGGTGTGTCGACTTTGGTGTGTCATACTTCGGTCTGTCGATCTAACCATCAGTTCCAGTGAATCTAGAAAGATTACAAAATTTATTTCTTAATAGAATAAGTGTTATGAAAAAGTGTAGGTATAAATACATTTGTAAACATATTTATTCATTAATATAAGCGATTGAAATATTAAAGTATAAGTCAATGTATGACATAAATGCTTCTCATAGAGATATTAAAATAGCATGAAATATTTGAATCTGTATATTGACATTATTTGTGATTATGAAAACTACAATATCATGGATGGACCAAAAATATCCTCCTTTTTGATAATCACAAATTATGGAATATATGAAAATATATAGAATAAAGATTTCATCGACATAGCTGAATGTAATTTTCCAATATAACTAAAGGATAAAAATGCAAGAATTTATTTAAAACAAATCTCCCCATCACTGAATGTATTAAGAAGAGTATATGCCATCCTTACATTCCATCCTTGTCTTTTCCCATTTTTTGGATGAACAAAAAGAGAAAATTAGTAAGGATAAATAATATAAAATAAGGATACCATAATAATTTCCATTAAATGGAATAAGAGTACATGAAAAAAAGATCAAATCCCTGTCGAAAGATACAATCGATCCTTAAGGGTTTGGATGCAGGGGAGATTTTCCTTTGTTTAAAAGATTTAATGGAGAAAGAGAGGGCGTGGGAGTGGTAGAGGAAGGAGGTCTGAGGATAACACCCAGTAGGGAAACACCAGTAGGTACAACAGCTTCATGGCTGGGCCTTCTCTCTAACAACACACAACTTGGAGACTCCTCAGTAATGGTCGGTTGAATTAGACTAAGAGCTTGAGAGATAGTCATTGGAGTATGAGGTCGAGAGGCAGTACCAATTGAAGCAGCTGGAGGGACCACAATAGCCTAGGCCTAAACATGTAGATAAGGTTTGAGAAAGATTATGATGTCATTAATGATTTCACCACCATATTGCATTTCATTCTCAAAGTAATCCTTATTCTCCATAAATTTACTCAGCAAAGGTTTAAACTCTTTCAATTGGAGAACATTATTTTTAAAGGCCTCTATGACTGGAGAAATTCTAAGATATTCTGCCAGAAACATGAAACTGTTGATGAGGTCATGCCTGGTGTATATCTTAATGAAATACTTATCCTCCATTCCTCAAATTTCTTTCAGAGCTGTAGAGGATTTATTGGTGAAGTGTCTGACCATATTGTATACAAGATCGATATTCGGATGTACTTTTTCAAGGGTTTATTTTTCAGAAACAATCTGGAGTTTTTGAATTTCCTCTCTCATCACAGCCTTGAGAGACTCCAAATCATGAGCACCATTTCTCCCACTCCTAGAACTGTATGGTCCAACCAACATTTTCCGAAGCTCATCTTTCAACTTTTTCAAATCAACACTGAGTAGATGAGTTACTAAGTTCCTATGAACTTCCAAAAAACCACTACAGGAGGTCTTGAAATCATAAGTTAGGGAATTCAACTCATTTCTCATCTTTCTTACTTATTCTCTTAGTAAGGTGTTGTGTCTAATAATACTTTATTTTTTAGAAATAAGATTCAGTTGATTATCTTAAATCCCCATTATTGCAATATTTGATGCATCAGCATCTGAGATACTTATGGAGGTGGAGGCTTCTTTTCTGGATCCCACTGAAGCTAGCACAGACTCACATATCTCATTCTTAAAATTTTCCAAATCAGCCTTAGTGACATAGTCACTGGGTGCTAAATGAGATATAGGTTGTTGAGGTGGAGGTTCACCTAGTGGAATAGGTGCCACAAGTACTTGGTAAACATGGACTTGTGGAATAGGATAAGGAGGCAACCTTTCCTCATCTGAGTCATAATCTAAACCGAAAATAATGTAGCATGGATTACTATTCCACTCTCTAGTACAGGTCCAATCTCTTGGCTCAACAGTATCAATTATAACCCTTATTCATTGAGGATTAGGAATAACATCAAGATCATCCACTAAATTATCCTGGTCTCTGGCCATAACAACTTGTCTGGGAACAAGAACCAACTGAACTTCAGGTACTACCTGAGCTCCAGCTACATAAGCTTCACCAGGTTCTTCCTCAATTTGAGGCACTGGAACTACATATTCTTCCTCTTGGCCAACAGCCATAAGATCATTCAATTCCTAAATGAGTTCTTGGTTTTCAACATTAGGATGGGGTGGTATGTCCTCATGTTAATCATCTCTATGACCATCAGCCTGTTGATCAGTAGCCTCAATTCCATCACCAGTTCCATGAATAGATTCCTCACTAGATCTATCAAACACATGTTGCCCCACTTTTAGAGAGTCACTCCCATGCTCAACACTTCCTCCATCATCACAACCACCACCACCACCATCATCAGATTCCTCATCTGATTTACCTACATAGCTTTCAACTCCAGTAACTTCTGTTTCTTACTCTTATTCATCATCAAATAAAGATTCTCTTGATGGAAATTTCATAGGTGGAATAGTAGGTCCATAAGTCGTATTCTTGGGACTTTCAGTAATATCATGATCACTCTTATCATCAAAAGGATATCCTTCTTCCCTTGGCACCTCAGGTTCAGTATCATCCTCAGAATAAACTGGTATATCTCTTGGTTAGAGACCTGGATCAACTTGATCCATTAGTCTAGAAGGGAGGTCAACTGGAATGAAATTTTCATATATCATGTCATCATATCCTACCCAACATCGTTTCCATGGGTTCTAGAAGATTTTATTCCTCTTAGAAATGTCATTCTGATGAGAAAAACCATTGCATGCACTTATCACTTTATCTCCATCTTCTACACAATGTAATTTTTTCAGCATTGCAGAAATCATCCTCGGTAGTATAAGTTGGTTTCCATTTTAAATGGCTTAATAAAATCAGAGATATGCACCATAAGATATCTACACATATTCTGTTTTATTTTTTGTTTCAAAAAGAAGATCAAGAAAACATATTGATATTGCACAGCATAGAAATCTCCCTTCCTTGGGCAGATTTGATGCTGTATGAACATAAAAAAGAAATCTCACTTCTCCTTCGAATTCATTTGCTACAATCCTTCTGGATTCTTCATTTCTAGTCATCTCATTAAAAGTATCTTAAAAGGATAATTTTTTTAAGAAGGTATAATATTACCAGATAGTCAACATAGACACCATCATGAGGCATATCTAAGCATTCATCCCACTCCTTCAACAAAAAAACCAATTCCATTCCCTTTACCATAGATTTCTTCTTTTCTGCCTCAACTTCATCCAGTGATATACTCAAATGTTGATAGACTTTGTGCACATTATGGGGATAATAGGGTCATTCATTGTTGTTAAACAAAGTGAGCGACCCTTGAGATTCTTGGACCTTTAAAAGAAAAGATTCGCTTGACAGAAGTCACTCAGCAGACACCGTCTTTTCAGCTGTAACTACTCTACTTTCTAATCTCCGTTTCATAGTCTGACTAGTCACACATTTCTGATGCTTAGTAAGAGGATATTTTTTAGGATCTTCCATTGCGTGCTTAGTCCTAGCCATGACGAAGATTTTGATTCCAACTTTGTTGAGAGTTCAAGAGTTGATAGAGAGTGTGACTAAATATAGAACGATTTACGGCTATGGAAAAGGTGAAGGGTCAGGATGGATTGGTCTTAATATATCATTTAGGCATTTTAAATCCTAAAACATAAAATTTAAATGCCAAAAATTAAAAAATATAAACAATTTCATTTCATTTAAAGGAGATGGAATTTAAAAAACAACCATTAAATATATCGGGTTCAAATAATTGTTTTTAAGATGACTGGTTTTATGAAAATTGGGTTCACAATATCGGTTTCATGAAAATCAGTTTCACAAGATTGGTTTTAAAATGGCCGGTTTTAAAAAGATCAGTTTTAGAAAGACCGGTTTCTCAAAGATAGGTTTCAGAAAGATCGGTTTTACAAATATTAGTTTTAGAAAGATCAGTTTTCCAAAGATCGGTTTTATAAATATTGGTTTAAGAAAGATCAGTTTCAAAAAGATCAGTTTTAGAAAGATCAGTTTTAGAAAGATCATTTTTAAAAATATCAGTATTAGAAAGATCGGTTTCAGAAAGATTGGTTTTCGAAAGATCTGTTTCACAAAGATCAATTTTAGAAAGATCTGTTTCAGAAAGATCGATTTTAAAATGATCGCCTACTGATTTATCATTCCCCGTCCATGTCTGATGTAATTCATTCTCTCAGAATTTAAGGTTTTATTGAATATATCAGCAAGATGATGTTCAGTCCTAATAAACTGATGATTTATATCACTTTTTTGATAATGATTTCTCAAAAACTGATGTTTTACATCAATATGTTTTGTTCTAGAATGAGAAATTGGATTCTTAGAAATATTAACAGCACTTGTGTTGTCACAATTTATGGGGATATGTCTGAAATTAAATCCATAGTATAATAAGGTGTGTTTCATCCTTAAAATTTGTGCACAGTAACTACCATCAGCAATGTACTCTTCTTCAGCAGTTGATAATGCAACTGAATTTTTCCTTTTACTACACCATGATATTAGTGATTTTCCCAAAAAGTGACATGTTCCAGTGGTACTCTTTCTATCTAACTTACATCCCCCAAAACCAGCATCTGAATAGCTAACTAAATCAAAAGGATTTATTTTAGGGTAGAACCATCCTGAATTTGTTGTATACATGAGGTATATGGAAATTCTTTGAACACTATTTTGCTGTGACTCTTTTGGGTTTGCTTGAAATCTTGCACACATAACCACACTGAATATAATATCCAGCCTACAAGAAGTTAAGTACAAAAAACTCCCAATCATTTTTCTATATGGAGTTTGATCAACTAATTTTCCATTTTCATCAAGATCTAACACACATGTTGTAACACCCGAGACATTTATGTTATATAAATCATCAAAGGAATCTTTTTCTACACAACACTTGCTTGGCTTGCTTTACACGCAATCGCGACCTTCCTCGATAGCTTGCGTCGTACGCAATACCGAGTTTCACTAAACAACAATATGCTATTAAAACTAGCCGTTATGAATAGTAATAACCACTTTTTGAAATTTTATAAATTTTATTTTTCAAAATGGACTTCATTTTTGGACTCAGAATATCAAAATTATCCTAGGGTGAAATTTTGGTATTTTTCTGAAAACATTCAATTTTTGATGAATAGTGAAACCACTAAGTGGTAGGTTAAAAAACTGAATTTTGCATAAAACATAATTTTACCGCTTCTATGAATGGAATTTCAAAATTCCGACAGACACGGTTGATATCAGTAAGTAAAATGTGGTTCAATGAGATAAAAATAATTTTTTGGTGAATACTATCTTTTTACTTTTTTTACCGCGGTTAATAGTAAATAGGGTAACTAAGGGTAAATATGATATTAATATTACCCTAACACATGTCCTAATTCTATTGGACAAGTGTAATTCGACCGAAAACAAACTTAGGAATAAAATATGACCATTTAGGCCCACTTGGATTAGATTAGGACATTTATTATTAATTTATTTAAAGAAGGGTTAAAATAGTTCAAATCAAAGTTTATTAAGTAAATAATTTTTAATATGGGGTTATACATAAGATAAATTCGACTATAAATATTCATTAGAAATATAAAAAGATTTCCTACATAATGGTATTTTATTTGTAATTTTTAGACATTAAATAATGTAATTTATTTATGACACAATGATGATGCAGTAATTATCTTATTAATGAAATATTTACATAATTGATGTTATAAACACAAAAATAAATGTAATTTGAGACTTTTTATGAATTACACTAATTTTCTAGGTTACTATGATATATTAATGTTGATTTAATCAACTTTATTCGAACATATAATTCTGTTATGACTTTCACAAAAATCATATATCAAATAGTGTGAAAATTGACACAAAATAGTTTTTAAATCAAATATTATATTATTAATTGTTATTTTATTCCTAAAAATCTAAGGTTCGGCCAAATAACTTAGATAAGGATATATATATTAATAATAAACAATTTGGGGTTCGTTTGGCATGTTATAGTTAGTGTATTAACCATATAGTGAAAGAAAACAAAAAGACACGGTAAAAGTTAAATTATTTAACTTAGAGTTAAATCTAATTGATAAGGTTAAAATAATACCCTAAACTTGTCTAAATCCTATTGGTTGATAGTATTTCGACCCATACCCACTTTAGCTTCGAAATAAGACCCTTTGGAACCATTATAAACCGATTTTGACTTTAATATAAAATAATATTTTGAGATATTCCTAAGGTGCCCCTCTCCTCCCTTATAAAAGGGCACCTCCTCCCCCTCCTCCTCACACCAATTTGAGCACTCAAGCTCGGCCAACCCCTGCCATTTTCTCCTCTCCACTTCCCTAGAATAATCCTAGAGGTCCTGGTCTTCTTCAAAGACCAATCTTAGTTCCCTAAGTGGAGGATTCAAAGAGGCGTTCCAAAGAAGAGGAGCTTCGGACACGTACAAAGCAAATTGGACCTAAGGTAAGGGAAATATCACAATCTCATTTTTATCCGAGATTGTTTATTCTTAAGTAATTATTGGGGTTTATTTTATCATCCACATCCATGTTTCATCAATATGTAATATTATTTCCATCCACCTACAATTGTTTAAATCCATTTTTACCCTTCGGTGAGTTTTTAGTAAAAGAAATGAAAGGAATATTTGTCGTTTTTCGTACGAGGTACTTTTTGACTTTTCCGACAAAAGTATGAGAAGAATGTTTTTTTAACTTATACGGCATGAATGGATTTCTAAAACATTATTTCCAAGAAGTTTCCTTTACAAGTTTTTAAGTTTATTTTTAATCAACTTCATTTATTTTATAATTGTACGACATGTTAAGAAAGGAAAAGTATTTTTGAAGCAGAAAGGATATTTTCCTCAAGGATGAAGTTCAAGTATTTTATCAAAATTATTTTCCATCTAAGATAATAAAAGGGTTCTGTTTTTATCCCTATTATTACATTGGTTTGATTATGTTGTGATGGAAATATTTTTTATGAATTCCTTTATCTTATATGAATTGATTTATGATGTCATGATGTTTCAAGAATCCCATTTTTGTTACATGTGTTATGCGATGATGTATGATTATGTGGAACACATAAGAAAGGATTCATTATAAGATGGGTGGGACCTATATCTCCCTCCAATGCATTGGGTAAAGATTTTATATCTCATGAGATAGACATGGCTGGAATGGTAGGTTATACGGGTTCAGTGAACAGGACTGGAACGAGGGTGACTCGGTTCAGAAATGGACTTTGTCCACTAAGATAGTCTTGGAAATGAGTCATTACTAACAAGAAATGATTTTCCATGATTATGTGTGCATTCCACAAAGTTTCAAGTTTTATGTTATGATTATGGGGATCTCATTTTCACTTCTATGATTTATTCCATGTTAAGATATTATGATCTCTTTTGCAGGTTTTGATTTTCAAAAAGATATGATATGATTTTTATTTCCTTTATTTGCCCTTGCTGAGCATTTGAGCTCACCCTTTTATGTTTTCTTTTCCCCAGGTCAGGAAGATGGATATTAAGTAAAATATGCTAAAAGGGACCCTAGATATGATGAAATAAATGGGAGACACTGTAGAAGATTTATGAACCAGTTGTTTATGTTTCCCAGTTTCTAAAGACATTATACTTATAGGGTCCTTTGTTGTTTTGTCATATGTTGTAATAAGTGTGCTTCAATTTTGAAGTATTAACAATGTATGTAAAGTATGGGTCGTTATACATGTAGAACTTATAAGAGTTTCACTACTCTTAATTCTATCAAAGATATATCTTTTTAAAAGGTCTTTTTAATACTTACTTAGATTTATGATAATGCCTTATTTATTTTGAAATATTTTAAATCAATGAAAAAATATATGTTCACCCAAAACTAATTTAGAACTCACTTTGCATTGTGTTTGAAAAGTTATTATACAAATATTTTTTTGAATATCCAAAAATAATATCATCTACATATATTTGGTCTATTAAAACATCTTTTGAAATTTTTTTATAAATAAATTAGGATCTTCAAGTACTTTTGTAAAATATTTAAAAATAAGAAAATTACTCAACCTTTCATACCAAGCTCCTGGAGATTGTTTCAAACCATATAAGGCTTTTCATAATTTGAACACATGAATTGGAAAATGTGGATTTGTAAAACCTGGGGGTTGTTCAAAAAAAACATCCTCAATTATATAATCATTTAGGAATGCACTTTTGACATCCATTTGATAAAGTTTAAAATCCAGGTGTGCAGCATATGCAAGTAAGATTCTAATTGACTCAAGTATAGCTACTAGAGAAAAGGTATGTTCATAATAAATTCCTTCTTCTTGATTATATCATTGTGCAACTAGTCTAGAATTGTTTCTAACTATATTTACAGATTCATCAACCTTATTTATAAACACCCATTTTATTCCAATACTCAAAGTATTTTTAGGTATAACTACATGTTTCCAAACACTATTTCTTTCAAATTGATTAAGTTATTCATGCATGGCCATTACCAAAAATTCATCATTGATAGCATCATTGATTTTTTAGCTTCAAGATATGACTGGAAGGCTTTATGTTCAAATGGGTTTCTCAAGGAAGCTCTGGTTTATCTTTCCCTGTCTAAATCTTCAACAACAGTATCTAGGGGATGATTCTTAAGGGTTCTAGTTGGTCTTAAAAAAGTAAAACTTGATATTTCAGGTTGCTCCGGTTGATCTGGTTCACTACGGTTAAGGTGAGGAGAAATTTTAGAACTGGATGTTTTCAAAGAATCCTTCTCATGATGATTTGAGAATTTAACATTAATGTCTTGATTGGACATATCCTCTTCAATATTTTCTGGTGAGGTCTTGGAATCATATGGATCTGCTTCATCAAACATGATGTGTACAGATTTATTCACACCTTTGGTCTTCTTGATAAAGAATATAAAGGATTTTCTTAATGTAGAGTATCCAAGAAATATTCTTTCAGCACTTTTCAAGGAAAATTTGTCAAAATTATCTTTAGTATTTAGGATATAAACTTTACATCCAAACTCTTTAAAGTATCCTACTTTGGGTTTCCTATTATTGTACAACTCGTAATGAGTTTTCATAAGAATGGGTCTAATTAAGACTCTGTTTATTATGTATCAAGATGTATTAATAGGTTCAGACCAAAAATAAATGGGTAGTTCATATTCATTGAGCCTAGTCTTGGCAATTTATTTTAAGAGTCTATTCCTTCTTTCTACCACAACATTCTATTGAGGTGTTCTAGGTGCAGAGAATTTATGATTATAGCCATTTTGTGAGGCAAAGGATTTAAAATCTTGATTCTCAAAATCACGTCCATGATCACTTCATAATGAGTTAATCTTATGTCCACTGAGATTTTCTACAGTCCTAGAATACCTGGTAAAGTGTGAACAGGCTTCACTTTAATGAGCTAAGAAAAAGGTCCAGGTATACCTAGTGAAATCATCTACAAGAACATAAAAATAGTGCTTCCCATTGAGACTCGAAAATCTAGATGGCCCGAATAATTCCATGTGAACCAACTCGAGAGGTCGATAATTAGTTACTTCTTTCTTTGGTTTGAAATAGTTTTTATGTTGCTTTCCATTTTGACAAGGATTGTATACTTTATTGTCTAGAATCTCTTATTTGGGTAAGTCTCTAACTAAGACTTATCTAGTTAACTTCATAAGAGATTGTATATTACAATGTCCTAGTCTACTATGCAAGAGCCATGATTCTTTGTGAAAGTCATTTAGACAAGAAAAATTCCATGAGGCTAGTGTGTCAAAATTTATAGCATATACATTATCATTTCTAAAAGCAGTATATACCAAATTATTTTTGGCATCAAAAATATGGCATGAATCATTTTTAAACATAACATTAAATCCAACAACACACAATTGGGATATTCTGAGCATGTTATACTTCATTCCATCGACCTATAATACTTTAAAAATTGAAATAGAATTAGGTTTACCAATCTGGCCAAGGTCGATGATTTTTCCATTACCATTGTCCCTGAATGTGACATGTCCTCCATCAATCATGATAATACTTTAAATGCTTCCTAAATTCCATGTCATATGCCTTGAACGCCCAATGTCCAAGTACCACATCTTTTTACATGATCTCATTATGCATTTTACCTACAAAATAGTTTAACCACGAAATGATTTGGGTACCCATATTTGTCTGGGTCCACAAGCAATAGTAATAAAATCTTTATGAACCCACAATTGTCTTATGGGTTTTATATATGCAGAATATCGAGTATATGAAAAATACACTTTATTTTGTCTTGTGGAATTAGATACAGTAAAATAATTTGACAGGCTGGAACTTGCAGTATAATTCTATTTTTTGAAAATAGTAGCATATTTTCCATATTTGGAGACAAAATGCGATTTAGATAAATTCCTTTGACCTGGTTGATAACCTATCCCAGAAGTATATTTTGGGGCAATATATTGTCCTAGAAACTGAGTTAGGGTATCTATACTAGCAGTAAACTTCCCAATATCTCTCTTTAATTGCTCATCTGATAATTTGAGTTTAGTATTTTTTTTAACTGTTGGGCACATTTTTCTCTCTCAATATCCAGATCAAACTTGCAATTAGCATTTAGAGCCTGTTGTCTTTTTAATAGTTTATATTTATCCTTGATCTTGTTAAAGGTATATTTATTCATTTCATAGTATTCAAATAATTCATCCTTAGACATATCATCATCATTGTGTGACTCAGTATTATTCCCATAATAATAGGCATTATGTATAGGAGAGTTAAGTGTTACCTCAAATGTTTATGTCATGAAACATAAGATGGAATGATTGTTCTGTTCACTATCAGAAGAATCAGATCCACTGGATTTTCCTTCAAAATCACTCCAAGTATCTTTCATATCCTTTTTATAACCCTTGACTTTATCTTCATATTTCTTCTTAAATTCCAGCTTGGGGCAGTCTGCATTCACATGGCCTTTTCGTTTTCACTCATAACAGATTATTTCATTTGAGTTGTCATTACATTTTCTGTCTTTATTCCATTATCCTTTACTATCATACATTCCCTTGTAGTTTGACTTCCTAAAAAATTTCTTCTTTCGGTATAACTTTTTGAACCATCTAGCAAGATGATCCATTACCTCATCACTGTCTGAATCTGACTCTTCACTAGTGGACCTGTCTACTAAAACTTGAATCTTTTCTTTATCATTTCTCTTTGAAGTTGAAGCCTTTAATTCTATAGACTTCTTACTTGGTTCCTCATCTAATTCCTGGTTTACTTTAAGTTCTTCTCCATACATCATAAGTTTTCCAATTAGTTCCTTTTTTGGAAGTTTTCCTATGTCACAAGTTTCTCGGATAGAAACAGAATTTCCTCTCCATTTTTCAGGTAGGCATCAAATCAGTCTCATGACGTGGTCATTGTTGTCCACTGGTTTCCCAAGCAGACTCATGGTGTTCACTATTTCATTAATCCTGAGATACATTTCAGAGATAGGTTCATCAAGCTTCATTTTATGATTATCATATTTAGTAGTTTATGTATTTAATCTCATTTCTTTGACTTTATTTGCTCCCTCATGAGAGACGGCTAAAGTATCCCAAATTTCATATGAAATTTTACAAGCATAAATAAGATTAAATGCTTCATCCCCTAGGGCACAATACAGAGCATTCATTACTTTACAGTTATTGTTATAAGCATATTTGGTAGGTTCATCCCAGGTGATTCTAGCAGTTTCAGGTATTTTATATTTACATTCAATAGTAGTCTAGATTTCAAATCCCATACTTTCTAGATGTATCTTTATTTTACGTTTCCACTCACCATAGTCTATTACATTAATGAAATGTGGTCTATTAGTAGCAGCCCCTTATAGTCTATTTTCCATGATAAAGGTTGTAAAATAATTTCAAATAGATAAAAATTTAGAAATAACAGATCTTTTAAGATCATTGAAACACAACTATAATCCCTGTTGACACGATTTCAAAAACTAACAGTTACTTTCAAAACCCTTTGAAACCAAATGTTGGTCAGAGTAGATGAATCAAGTTGGGGATGAATTGAGTATCTAGAAAAATTTATCTTAAAAGGATTCTTTACAAAATAAAACTCCCCTATAAAAATAAACACAAAGTCAGTTTCTAGTGAATTTATAAATGTCTTCATGGTTCAAATTTATTTTCATAAGATTTATTATTTCTCAGTTTTACTATCATATCGATTAACAAAACATTCAAAACAAAACTACTGATTCAAAAAAATGTAAACACTTTCTAAACTAACTATCAAAGTTCAAATTATCTTAATGTAGGAAATACATATCATATAAGAAGTATAATATAATTAACACCGTGGATAAAACAAGAGGGTAAATCTCAAGCAGAGACTTAGTCCTCTCCACTTGGTGATCACCTACCACCAAACTATTTATATTAATAAACATTTGATCGACACCCTGGATCGGGGTTTAAAAAAGCACTTTGTAATGTCCAGGCCACATAGGGACCTCTTCTATAGTTATTCATGGGTAAAAATTACCAGGCCACACAACGACCTCTTCCACACTTATCAGTGGGTATATACGAGAGAAAAAGAATGGTTGTGTAAGGAAATCTTGAATCCTTCAGTTTAATGTTGGATACATAGTGTGATATTTTATAGATACAACCTCTTCTCAAAAGTTAATAAAAGATACAAAACAGAGCTATGAACGATAATAGATTTAATAGTTCTCCGTTTCTTGTGAAGTAATGCTCTGAACTCAATGGATGTTCAGAATATGGTATTTGAATCCTCTTTTGGAAGTAGTCTTCAGAATAGAGTAATGCTATTTCTGTAATCCAGCTTCGATTAGTGAAAAGGTTCAACTCTTCAAGGTCTCTATGTACACTGAGAATTTTGGAGAAAGTTTCTTGTTACACTATTCTTGTAATCTCAGGCACTTAGTTCCTCTCATTTCGTATTCACATAGTCTGTGTCTCAGCTTGTAATACATCATGTACTCCACTGTGTGATTCACTTTTTTTATCATGAAAGATGAGGTCCTTTTATACTCCAGGATCTTCATGGCATGATGATCTTCACAGGTGCATGTACCTTGTACTGTCTATGGATTTTCCTATATAAAACATTAAAAAATGTTGGAAACATTAATTTGTCCAAATATGATCGTTAGAAATAAATTTCAATTAATAAACTAGAAACAGTTATTTGTAAAAATCAGTGAGTCATCTTCGGTTTGTTTTCTTCGGTTTGATAACATCGGTCTGTTATCTTCGGTGTGTCATCTTCATCATGTCAACTTCGTTCTGTCGAACTTCAGTGTGTCGACTTTGGTGTGTCATACTTTGTTCTGTCAAACAACAATGTGTCTACTTCGGTGTGTCATAATTTGGTCTATCGAACTTCGGTGTGTCAACTTTGGTGTGTCATACTTCAGTTTCAGTGTGTTGAGTTCGGTTTCTATGTGTCAACTTCAGTGTATCATATTTCAGATTCGGTGTGTCGACTTCAGTTTTAGTGTGTCAACTTTAGTGTGTCACACATTGGTCTGTTGAAATAACCATCACTGCCAGGGAATCTAGGAAGATTACGATGTGTCTATCTTACTAGACTATGTGTTATGCAAAAGTGTATGTATAAATACATTTGTAAACATATTTATTCATGAATTAAAGTAGTTGACTTATTAAAGTATATATTTCTATATGACATAATTGAATCTCATAGAGATATTAAAATGGCATGAATGATTTGAATCTGTATATTGACATTATTTTTTATTATTAAAACTACAATATCATGGACGGTCCCCCAAAAATTATCTCAATAAGCTAAAGTGATACTTATACATTTAAAATTATGATCAACCTTAACTTATCAACCCATAATTAACCTGAATTAATATCATAACTACTAAATATATCAAAATCATGTCCTGAAACCAACAACGATTACCCATGGACATTATTATCTCAATTATACAACTTAAAAAAAATACTTCATTATAATAAATTACCATAATCTATTATGTTAAAAATAATAAAAATAAAAATAAAAAAATAACTATTGGGACGTAATTTATATGAAGATGGTTAAATACAATAGGGGTGAATTTTAAGTATGTAAACTTTTTTTTATCCATAATGGAAAATAAGTTTAATAGGGATTTAAAAAATCTTATTAACAAAACCTCTTAGGTATTTAAATTTCAATCAGACATTTCCCCCATGTCCGATAATCAAATTAATCTAATATGTATTCCATATTTATTAATTAAATTCTATTTTAAATTCATATGAAGTCATAATCAATTAAGCAGTTGTAATGTCTTCAGAATTTAATATTATTCATGAATCCAAAAAGAATCATAATAACAATTATTATAATATATCAGTGTAATATAAAAATGTATTTATTCAATAATAAAATGTTTAGAATCATAATAAGTGTAATATAGTATTCACAATATAATATAGAGTAATGAAGTTTTATTGTAGTCAAATTTATAATGATAAATATAATAAAAATAAAAAGATGAATATAAATGATTCACTCTCTATTAAAATTTCATCATAAATAAAAGACCTATAATAAAAAACGTAATACAAATGAATACACTTATTTTAACCCAAAATGTTGGTTATTCAATAACCTAGGATAAAGGTACAATATTTCATACTTACTAGAAACTATATCCTTCCCTTCTTAGGGACAACCCCTGATATGAGGATAAGCCTATCTTGTTATCCCTACAAGCCCTTGATACGATAATTGGATTCATTTTCTCAATATCCCTACGAGCCCATGAAATGATCATAGGATTCACTATCTCAATATCCGAATGATCTATCAATTATATTCACGTGATTGGTCTTTATGATTATAAAATAAAAAATTTTGCAACAATGAGGAACAAGTACTTCAATAGTTTAAGCATGTGATCTATCACACGCTAAGCATTAACGTCAATGAAAATTATTTCCACATCACTCCAAACTTTTTATATGGTTGTGTATTTATTTGAAACACTCCAATGGTCTTCTCGATCAACCAACGATCATATTTTCTCTAGGTTTTCCACAATGACTTGGACACCTAGCACTTCAACGGTCATATTATAACAGAATTTCTAATGGCATTTGGAAAGAAAAAATTTCTAATGTAAAATGTATATCTTATATTATAGATAAAACTTTCTTTGTATAAAAATCTTATAACAATAAATTCACTGAGTTTGAGAATGATTTAAATTTATTCCATTATCAATTTGAATAATAAGGTTTTTTCAGTACGAATGAAAAAACATGAGATCATATATTCGATCTGATCAAGATGAGTATAGTAAATATGAGTATGAATATTATCTTATCTAGTCTCATTAAAATGAACACATCATATATAGTCTCATTGAATTAATCGTAATGAAAAATTACATTTTCATAACACATTAAATCTTTTACAAAGTAAGATAAAAATATTATGGTTTCTTATAAAAAAATTATAAAACATTTTGAACAAGTAAGATAATAAAGAAATAATATTTTTTTTGATTTCCAAAATAGATGTATGAAAAATGTCATAAGAGAATCTTTTTACATAATAATACCCCCTTTGTGGAAAGTGGATACCACAAAATTTAGATGAAAAGGTAACATTGGATCATATTCATAAATGAAAATTATACGTATCTCCCCCAAAGTTTATAACTCATCTTAATATAATGATGAATATTAACCACTCTCTCATAGGAATTAAACTGCATCTAAATCTTATTTTGACACAAGGAATGAAATTTCTGCCCCATAATTAAAACGTCTTCCCCTTTCAATTAAATTATCCTCCATTGTGATTTTAAAAAAGGAATATGGAATATAGTTTTAGATACCAAAAAAAGGAGTTAGAGAAATAATGTACAAAAAAATATGTAGAAAAGAGTAATATATTAGCTATTTTAAGATTTCAAAAAATTACAACAAAAATTCATAGAAAAAGAAATTATTTTTTCATGGATATCACTTCTTTGATGATGGTCCTCTTCATTTTTAACTCATTTCCGACTTCCAATGTTTTTTTAATATTTTCATCATTATACTATTTGTTTTTTCATAGGCTGAATTATTACTTCCAAATTCATATTAATATCTTCTTGAGATTTAACTCTCTCTAATAAGGAATCATTCTAAATCATCATATCAATAATTTCATCATTATAGTCCATGAATCCTGAAATTTTAGGAATAATAAACATTTTGTTCACATGTAAATCTAAGACAACATCAGTCTATTTTTCGGTTTTATTCCTAAAATTATCAAGTTATTTTACTCTATTCTCTATGTAATTAAGAAGAAGTATGGATGAAACATTGGTTTCATTCAAATACATCTTAATATTTCAATAGTATCATCCTGAGGTTTGAAATCTTTACCAACAACATAAGACCATTTGACTATCATATTGGAAATTTTCCTATGAGGCTATGAAATTTTAGGAAATATTTTGAAACATTATTCAAAATGAATCAATATATAACTAAAATATTTTACTAAGACCAATTTTTCATGTTGATTTTCAGCAATCAATTCAACCTTATTCTCACATCTGGGAATGTATGAATTTTTTTTCTCTGATATGTACAAATAATGAAAGATATAGTATAGTCCCTAAGATATGATCGTATTAGGTAATTATGTCTCTAATTTATAGTTTCTTGGAGTCTTAGAACTACTACTATAAAAAATTATTCCTTTCCATTTTTCATCATCTTTATTGGATAGATTACAATTTTTATTTTCTTTGGTTGAAAAAACAACTCTATTGGTGATGTAATTTTCTTCATTTTATCCTTCTTCTTTTAGAAAATATGATTGAACAACAAATTCAGAAAGTGATTATATCTTTTCAAAACATTGTTATTTTTATTTCTGAACATTTTGATAATGTATCCTTGAATACGTTTCTTATGAAGATCTTTGGGAATTTTAATCAGAATGACATTTCATGGCTACACCACATATAGTATTAAAGACATCTATATCTTTATCAATTGTATCTATTTCTTGAATAATATAATTTCACATTTCTTATTATGAGTAGAGGAGAAAATTCTACTAATAATAGTAGAGTCTTTAACTATAATTTTGGTACATGGATTCTGTATATAGGACTTAGCAAGAGGTAAAGAATATGTATATAATATGTATTAAACATCATTCATCAAACTATCAAGAAAATTTGAATCAAAAAACATTTTTTTAATATTCTTCTTCTTTTCCTCATCGTGCGGTATTTTAGAACCAAGATGTTTAATTACATGTGGTTTCAGCTAGGTCAAGATCAAAATAATGAACTATTGTTTAATTTTATTTTCTTTTTCATTATCTAATATTCTAAAAATTCATCCATAACATTATTTTGATTAATAGTTCTATTCAATGAAACAAAATCAGTTCTTATTTTAATTACTCAAACATTGGGTTTAGGTAATTTTGAAACCTTCTTACTAACCTGATAATTCTTTTTAGATGGTTCTACATCAAGATCATTCACAAAAATCATTTTTTTTATCAAAACAACATTTTAACCTTTTCATTGTATGTTCACTGATAAACTGAATAATTACCTTCATTGGTGTTGAAGTTATCATAATCATGATTAACTCTATAGAATTCACTAAAAACATACTCAAGATAACTATATACATGATAATCTTGGATTTTAATGAACAATTCATGATTTTTTGGATTGTGAGAAAGATGTAATCCATCATATTGATTTTCCTCATATTCAACAAAAATCTAACATTAAAAATTATGTTACCTTATGGGATTCCATATAAATCTTTTTTCGTATTAGAAAACCTTAAATCCAAAAATATTTTAGATGAATATTTTGGGATATATGAAATAAAATTCTTTCATTATATTGGAATAAAAAATCCTCACCAGTTTTCATATTAAAAGATCCATATCGTTAATATGATTGTTAGAAAGACAATATCACCCTCCATATAAAGGAACACAAAAAAAGGATAGATGATTTCATAATAAACATAATATAATCCTTATAATTAATTGGGAAAGACAGTTTTCATTCCTCATTATTCATGACAAAATCAAAATAAGAATTAAATTATAGTATATCATCATCAGGAATCATATCCTAATCAATTACATCTTTCCCAATAGAGATAGATTCCCAACTATGAAACTCAATAATTATTTTTTTGTAAATTTCATATTTATCATAAAAGGTTTTATTTACATACCTTCTAGGAAAAATATTCATCATACTTCAATCCTTGGAAGGAATCTATTTCGGTGAAGGTACTAATGATTCTAGAATGAATATTTTTTGTATCGGGGAAAATAAATTGTACATGAGACTTTTAAGAGTTTAAGAACCACATGGTATATAAGAAAATAATATCAATTTTGGACATTAAAGGGGTACCCATTAAATAGGTAGTTTAGAGAGATAATTTATCTTTTACCGTTGAGACTAAAAGACTTATACTCTGATTATTGGAAATATTTTGTTGAATAAATTTTTTAAAGAAATAATTAATTGTGTTTTTAATAATAATAATAACAAATGAATAATAAAAGAATAAATTATATAAACATAAATAGAGTGGTATAAATTAAAGAAATGTACCTTTCAGAGTATTGTGTTTTTATCGTTGTTGGTGGGTAGCATCTCTTTTTAAAAAAAATCCAAAGTATTAAACATTTTGAGTAAAAGGAATTTCTAGTATAAAAAAATTTTAGGTATGAAAAAATATGAGTATGAATATTTTATATGTTTGATAAGTTGATAAGTTTGAATATTTTATGAGTATGGAAAACATTTATGCACTAAAAATTTATGATTATGAAAAATTTCAGAGTACACAAAATTTCTCCTTACAAAAAATTTCTAAGAAATGAAAATTTTATATGCACACAAAATATATGGGTATGGAAAATTTATGATTTTGAAAAATTGATGAGTACAAAAAAATTTCAGAGAAAAAAATATTTATATGCAATCCCTTAATGAAAAGGGATATCTTAATGTAAGGATATGTTTTAAACAGCAAGTATATGTGAATGAGAAATTTACATTGATTAATCCTAGAATTGTTTTAATTAATTCAATTTTATTAGAAGGTAATGGTTTTTGGAAATTATTTGTAGGTAGTTCTTGTCTTCTAATAAATAATAAAAATGATAACTCTTTTAGGTGTGTGATCCCTATGAAATTGATCTCAAATATCAATGTGTTTTGATCAAGAGTGTTGTGTAGGGTATTTCTTTCTTAAAGAAATTTCATTAGTGTTATTACATGGTATTTATGTTTTAGAAAAGATCATGCCATAATCAATGAGTGTCTATTTTATCCAAAATACATGATCATTAAAACACCATGTTGCCACATATTTGGCATCATTAGTGGAATGTAATATCAAGTGTTTTTTCTTATAAGACCATGAAACTAAATAATTGCATAATAAATAAAATTTTATGAATGTGCCTTATCTATCCATTATACTACTACCAAAGTCATCATCTGAAAAAAAAATTAAAAATCATTACCAGTAGAATAATAAATTCATAAATCCATAGATTTTCATTGATAATGAAACTCTTGTGTTAATTATTTTTGCTGTGATTCCTTTTCATTTTCATTATAACTTTTATATAAGTATAATGACAACATTATGTATGGATAACTAACATTTAAGTATAGTAAACATCCAGTCAAACATCTAGAAAGTGTTTGATCAGCAATTTGCCTAACCTCATCTAGATCAACTTTATTTGAGGTATCAATTAGAGAACTAATACTTTTAAGATTATCATATCCAATCATTTTATGAATATCTTTGATATAATTATGTTGAGATATATATGAGCCTCTAGGTTTTTTAGAAATTTGATAACCAAAAAAATGATAACTCAACTATCATACTCATTTAAAACTTTGACTTCATAATATTTTCAATTGAATCTGTAAATGATTTTTGAGTTAATAAAAATTTAATTTCATCATCATATATTTAAAAAACATAGTATTTTTATTATCATTATTTATAAATATATTTGGATTAGAATTTTCCATATTATATTTCTTTTATAACAAAAATAAAATTAATCTACCATACTTGGATTTATGGGCTTGTTTATGTCTATAAAATTATTTGGTAAGTATATAAATGTATTCAAGATGTTTTTCCTCATCAAAACAATGAAGCTATTCAAAAAAAATTTCCTCTTCTACATAACCATTAATGAAAGAACACATTACATCTATTTGAAAATCATTGAAATTAAAGAATCCAACAAAGGCTAATAAAATATGAATATATTCAACTAAAGCTGTCAGAGCATAGGTTTCTTCATAATCTATTCCCAATTTTTTATTATAAATTTTAGCAACAAACCCTGAATTAATTTTAATGATTATTCCATTTTCTTCACACTTGTTTTGAAAACCCATTTTACTCTAATTATTGAGTTTTCCTTATGTCTTTCATCTAAGGTCCACAATTTTTTGTTTTCATGTTAATATAGTTCATATTGCAATTCTTTTATCAAATCATCCTCAACTTAAGCCATATTTGGATTTTAAGATCAAATTGGGAATGAAAATCAAAATTTTATTCATCATTTATTATGGATATTCAACTAATAATAGGTTTATCAACATCTGCAATGTCACTATCTCTAGGATAATTCCTTTAAAATAACTGATTTTGTGGGTTTTGTAAAATGTATTCATCAACATAAGGTAAAAATATATACATGATTAAAAATATAAGAAAAAATTTCTTTAGTATTTTCCTTATAATAAGAATCCACTATCAAAGGTTGAGGATTATTTTTGGAAAAAATATGATAATGTTGGTAGTATTTGTTTTATAAATGGTCGGTTTCATCAAATTTAACATGTACTATTTCCTCAACAGTACAAGATTTTTTTAATTAAATAACTATATGACATAGAATAAGTGGAACCGCCTAAAAATATACCATCATCATATTTGGGTGAAGCATTTATAAGTTATATTTCATATTCAACATGAACACTTTGCATCCTCATTCTCTAGAGTAAGAAACATTTGGTTTTTGGCCAGTCCAAAATTTATAATGATTTTTGTTGATATATGGTCAAATTAAATCTCAATTTATAGTATAACAACATGTTCTAACATCCCCAGACCAAAAAAAATATTTACCTATTATTTTCCACACAATGTGGTTCTAGTTATTTGTCAAAGAATATGATTTCTTCTTTCAACAACACCATTATAATGAGGGGTTATGGGATAAGAAAATTTATATGTAATTCCATTTTATGATAAAAAGTTTCAAAATCATAATTCTCAAATACACCACCATGATAACTAAAAATAGTTATCAATAAAAGGGTTTCCTCATTTTTAACATTAGCTAAAAATGTTTTGAAATAAAAAAAGGCATTAAAATTCATTTATATAAAATAGGTCAATGTGTATCTTGTGTAATCATCAACTAAAATAAATACAAATCACTTTCCTCTAATACACTCAGTTTTTTACCACCAAGTAAATCCATATGAACTAACTTTAATGCATCATAAGTTGAGACATCACTGATAGATTTTATTCTTGAATTGTATTTCTTAATGTATTAAAAAGGGTCATAAACTTTTAAATAAGAAAATATATGTTCCAACAAATCCTTAACATGGTTTCTGTTAGTCAACATACATAAGATTCTAAGGATACAGTGTCATAGCCTTCTATTTCATAACCATGTCTGATCTTCAATTACACAATGTCAATGTATTTATTGGATACTATGGTATTCTATGATTATTATGTATACATTCTCATGCTAATGGGAAGTGATAAAATATTCATAATTGGAATTATGAACAAAAAATTTATCAATCCCAAAATTCATAATGTAACATACATCACATAATTTACATATGCTTATAATGGTCTTCTTAATATTATTCACAATTAAAAAATTTGAATATAATTATTTTCCAAGAAAAACAATGTTATCTATAAATAATCTCTCTTTAAGAATTATCTTCAAAGGTGACCTTTCAACCTTTATTCTGGATAATATTTTTAAATAAATATTTATCTCTAGTCATATGAATTGAACACCAACTATCCACGTACCTTGTAATCTTATTTTTTGTACTCCCTTATTTATTTGGAATACAAAAAAATAGGCATTTGGAACCCAATACTAATTGGGTCTAGAAATGTTAGAATTTTATTTTGATCCCACATTTATGTCAAGAAATGGTATTTATGTAACCCTATGTAGTAAATTTAATTTAATCAACATTAATGTTTCCAATTTTATCCACTTTGACATTTAATAAAAAAATGGGTTATTTTATAGATCATATATGTTGATAATAAAAACTTGTTTTTAATAAGTATATCTTATTCATAAACGAGTACCATATGGACGAATTTGTTTATAAATTTTATAAAAAAAATCCTTACCACATGTAAATTTAGATAAAATTTACCCCAATGGAGAAATTTTAGCAATATGTTTTACCATTAAATTCAGATCCATGTTTCATTTACTTTTTCAATAGAGTTTATCAAAACTAGTTCTCAAAATATCTTTTTTAGAAATTAATTTTTTAAATAGTTTGAAATACTATCTTCTTCAAAAATTTATTTATCATGATCATTTGAGATATTTGATATTTTATTTTAAAAATAGAAATTCATGAATTAGTTTTTTCATGTTATTCATTGTCTCTGCCATGTTTTTAAAAAATTTACCATTTTTATTTTCATGATGTTTTGCAATGAAGGAAACATATTCAATAGTCCGTATTGTTTTATCATAACTATGTGAGGAGGATTATTCATACAATTATATATAATTTTTCTCATCATGGAAATATTCATTTAAATACATATAAGTTAAATAATCAGTTGTTTGTAACTTGACTATAAAACATTGATTTGTAAGAGGTATTTTAGTAAGAAAACCAATATTCATCTCATATAGACTTTCATTATCTAAGATATTGTCTGAATAATTACCTCCATTGGCTCTCCATGTGGTAGTATCATTACAATCATTCAATTTTTTTCCTTATAATACTTCTTATATTTTCTAATAGAATGTACATCCATTTTGTCTTTTCTTTTTAACCTGGGACTACCAGGATAAATATGTCTAGGTCAGGTATACTCAAAACAAGTAACTTCAGAATTCCTTATTTTCATTCATGTCCTTGTTAAATTTAATTTAATTATCTAGAAAATTATTTTTCCAATAATCATATTCATCCATCAAAAAAGATTTGCTAATTCATTATCAGAATGGTGAGAATCACATGAATCAGATTAAACAATAGATTTATTTTTCTCTGTCCACTTAACAACATTATTAAAAGCCTTATATTTTATCAGATTTGATGTAGTGTCAAATGGAAATACACAACTAATTTTATTTACTTACTCTGCTTCTCTTTTCAACATAACCATATCCTACCAAAGGGTTCTAAATAAATAATCAATAGTGATATTTTTTATCTTTCATGATTCATCATCAGTTTTTCACTTAGATTCCCACAAATTCAAAATGATATCAATTATATTTTCAAAGGGTATATCATATTCAAATACTTTCACTCCCAAAAATTCTAGATAGTTGACTATTATCATAAACCAATGTTTTACCTTTGCAACAGGTTCACCAAAATAAAATTAAAATGCTTGATAGTCAGCACTATGAATTTCTATAATAGGATAAAGAACCTTTGATCTTCCAAATTGAATAATATATGACTTCTTCGAACTAGATTTACAGCAAATAATATGACTGTAAATTCTTTGTTCGTAGAACATAATAATGTTTTTCAAACTATATAATTCTATTTATTCCCTTGTTTTGATAATTTATAAAACAAGTCACATCCTTGATAGGGATATTTTAATCTCTAGTTAACATGAAGAAGTCATCAAATCCAGTATTTATAATGAATTTCATCATTCCATCTCTACAATACTCATAATTGGCTCTATAATAAATTGGCAGCCTATTTGGATTGAGGTTATATATTGAACCAAATTTCAATCCTATCATATCTAAATAAATTATATTCTAAAATACTCATTAGTTCTGTATGTATTTATAAAAAATTATTAATACAAAATTTTACTAACTTTTAATAAATAATTGAAATAGTTTGAAAAAATATTTGAGTGGTGGAAAGTGACTATCATACCAAATGTATGTATCATTATAACAGAGACGTGGATATGATACCAATTTTTATATCATAATGTATATGAATATTTCAAAATAAAATATGGGGTGAATTATAAGTATAAAAACACTTGTTTTTAATCGTAATGGAATTTTATATTAACAATGATATAAAAAACATATTCAGAAAACCTCTTAGGTATTTAAACTATATTCAGACAAGGCCCTGGGTCTAATAATCAATCTATTGTAACCAATTAAATCATGATATGTTTTCTATATTTCATAAAGAAATTATATCTAAACAGTGTATAGAATAATAATTAGTTAAGTAGTGGTAACGTAATCAGAATTTAATTGTATTCACGAATACAAAACAATCATAATCATGACAGTTATAATATATCATATTCTTATAAAAAGTTAGTGATTCTATCCTAATGTGTATTGAATAATAATTAGGGTAATGTAATATTAACCCAATAATACATTATAAATCATTTTTATTATAGTCAATGTTATTATGATAAACAGAATTCAAATACAAAAATTCATATAAAGGATAAAATTATAGTTGAGTTAAAATACCAATAATAAAACAGGTAATAAAAATGAATACACTTATTTTAACCCAAAGTGTAGAGTCTCCAATAACCTAGGATAAGGGTCCCTTGTTTTATTCTCATAATAAAGTTCATTCTTCCCTTACTAGGGAAATCCCTCAATATGATGATCAGTCTATATCGTTATCCCTGTGAGATCATGATATGATGATTGGATTGTATATCTCACTATCCATGTGATCCCTATAAATGATGAATGAATTTTCTATCTCATTATTCTCATGAAAATTGGATTTTATTCACAAAATCCATCGTTAGGACTACAAAACAAATACAAGAATGAGGAAAAAGTAGTTCACTCTTGTATGATTTAGATCTCTTGCACAGAGATATTTTTTTCAAATTCATAAGATCAAAAATTCACTAAAAAGTCTTCTAATGATTGGGTATTTATATACATCACTCCAACAGTCATCTTCATCCTACAATGGCTATATTTTCTTTGATTTCTTTTAGAATGACATGGAAACCTGCCTTGTTAATGGTCATATTTTAATATAATATCTAATGTCAGTTGGATATACATTATTTTTAGTGTAAAACTTATTTCATGTATCAGAGATAATAGTTTTTGTTCCCAAAAAGGACATTATGATAAACTCATTGAGTCTTTGTGTGATTTTAATTGAATCCTTTATCAATGTTAATAGTAAAAAAAAATTAATATGAAAAAAAAAATGATTTTATATTTGATATGATAGAGCTGTGTACGATAAAGATGAGTATGATATTTATAATATCAAGTCTCATAATAATAATCATATCGTATCTTGTTTCCTTATGATAAACATAATGAAAAGGTATTTTCCCATAACCATTTAAATCTTATTCTATGTAAGCTAAAATTATTTTGTTGGGAAATAAAAATTTTAACAAACATTTTGAAATATTAGGATTATAACGAAATATGATGTTTTTGATTTCCAAAAAAAATGCATCAAATAGTTCATAAGATAATATTTTGAATCAAAAATAACTAAATAGAAAAAAAATATTATAAAACTAACATACATTTTTTCCTCTATATTTGAAACTATCAGGTCTATAAAAAAATATACAATATCTCACAAAAAATATCAACAGAATATACTCATATAATCACTACATACATTTAGTTTTCTTAATATCCTACGGAAATAAAAAATATATAAGAGGAGAGCATAGAAGCTCAATAAGGGTAAACATAAGTGATAATAATCAATGATTGTAAGTGAGAATAAAATAATCATATGAATATAATAATGATACATTATAAAATCATACCAAAAAAATCATAGATCATAAAACATGAGTTGTGTAATATGACATTGTATGACATAATAATTGAATCATGAGAGTTTATAATCATTGGAAAATAAACATGATATAATGAAGTATAATATAGTTAAATGAAAATGTATAAGATGTTGGCACAAACATAATCTTGGGGTGACATCATATTATGATAATATCTATAAAGGCCCAACCTTTATTATATGATAATGTCCAAGAATAATCAACTTATATATTTCAATAATGTCGATGAAGGGTCCCACATAATATTTTGAGTGTATCTAATACTGATCTCCTTTTTTGTTCTGAAGAAAAAACAATGTCTAATATGATTCATTATCTAATGATATATAAAATAATATTCAATGTGTTGGTGGGTGAAATTAGCCCCCACCAATCATTTTACATTAAATATGTGTTAAAATTTAAATAAATTCGTTCATAATATCATGATGAACTTATAGAAATATAATGTTTTCTATATCCATTTTAAAATGAAATCATTAAAAAAATCATCATATCATCAATAATAATAACATGATATAATAATGTAAAATAATAAGTTATCGAAATTTATTCTGTAAATTTTTAGCTAAATAACATTCAGTCAAAATAAATTATAATATTTTATTTCACCATATAAATAAACAGTATAAAGTCAATTCAATAAAACACCCTATCAATCTATATATGGAATCATTGTGAATAACCTTCAATTAATGTAATAAACTATATGTTAATCACAGAGGAATCACAATTTAATAAGAAGTATAGTAATATAATTAATATGGTTATGTTAAAAAATGGTTTTGATGGTTAATATTATATATATATTGAAAATATAAAATTTTTTAAAACATATGTAAAGAATCAACAAATAGATTAAAAATAAATTTAACAAAATAGTCTATATTCACTTTGAAAATCATGATTAAAACTGAAAATTTTCCATGAATCACCTTTTACATAAATATCATCGAATAATTAAAAAATAATTTTTAAAATCATGAATAATGAGATTTAGAATTAAAAATTATGGGAAATTTTTTTATATATTGATATTCTGAAAATATGTTTGTTTTTTATTTTTATAATGAATATCTTAAAGGATATGTAATCAATTTCTTTTTCAATTTAAATTTCAAAAAGGATATAATGAATTTTTTTGGATATATTAAAAAATTACGTTTTGATATATCTCTAATAGTACAGTCTTCAAAAATAAAAAATGGTTCTATATATATAATATTGACATTAAGAGAAAAAATGTAGTTTTAAAAGGATTGAAAACATTTTAAATTACTTTGAAAAACCCTTGTTAATAAACCACATCAAAAAAATAGATAAAATAATTTCTGTAAAATATGAAAATTTTAATGATATGGTAAAAATATATTAAACATAATATGTTTTGAACATATAAAATACAAAATTTGTAGGATGGATAATATGGACAATGAGGTGTACCATCATTAAATATGATGGTAATTATTCTCAATAATTAAATTATTTTGAGAATTAATTTTTATCTTGATAAAATATGGGAATTAAAAGGTTATATTCCAATAGATATAAAGAAAATTTACTATTAAATTAATTCATATTGTGGATGCAACAAATCTATTAAGAAAGATGTTCATGAAGAAGGATTTTAACTCAATAAATGGAGTATTAGTTATCAGAAAATATTATGGTAATGGAAACTTAATAATGAAAATATATTCATTATAATATATGTAAAATTGGTATTGAATTCACTATATAAAATAAATAATGGTGTGTGATATCAGACACATCCTGTGGATTTGAAAAATATACAACAATACTCTAATATCATTTATAATTTATGAGTCAAATTTACATGAGATAAAAAACATGAAATAGAAAATTAAAAAAAACTATTAAATATACTTGAAGCATGATATATATAATTAAAGGGTTTGTAGGGATATATTTTAAATTAAAAAATGGTGTATAATAAGAAATATTTCTCTTATGGTGAAAATTGATATAAGATACTCTTACAAGTAACATAATCATTGATGTAAAAAATCATATGATAATAACCTAGGAAAAAAACATAAAACCATGGAAACTTCTGATAACCCCCCCTGAAGGAAATTATTTCAAATGAAAAATTAAATAATGTGATTAAGTAAATTTTAGTGATAATAAATATTAATGAGTTATAAGATACACTATTTTAATGTAATCATGTTGCATAGTTGGATATATATCTCATGGTGTGAGAATTAAGACAACAAACCCTTACCTTTTTCTAGAATATTCTATTCATATTGCTAAATTAATGTATGATCTTATAATGTTTAGTAGATACCTTGTTTGGATTATTATTAGAATACATTTATTTCAATATATACATTTTTTTATCATATTATATTTAATTATTATTTTTCTTGTGTGTGAAAAAATGTTAATAGTCCTAACTTATTTCAGTTATTTTAGATATCAAAAATTATTATTTAATAAACATTAAAATATATAAATATAACCTAAAATTAATGGTCCTATAAATAAGTTTTTATATTACAATTATTTTAAAATTTAGTTATCGTAGTCATAAATTATAAATTTTTTATAATTTTTCAAATATGTAGCTAAACGAACAAAAAAATTAAAGATCTATATCTTGATTAATGAATATAGTTAAGGATGTGTGTTATATAATTATGAAAAATAAGAATAATATAATTTATGTTTATAAATTTTGTGATTCATATTTTAAATTTTCTAGATAGTGAATGAAAATGATGATTATAAATGAAAAATGTTACTTCATGGAGGAAATAGTTTATAAAACACTTAGTTAACATTATTTTGTTTGTATAAGTGGTTGTAAATAAGTAAATAATTTTTTTAACATATATAATAAAAGTTAATTATCATAATTATACTTATTTTATCATTTCACTGAGGTTACTGAAGGTTTGTAAGATAAACATTAAGAAGAAGTTGTTATGTATTGAGTAATACGCAATTTTGATGTTTAAAATTCTCAATAAGTTATCCTTAGAAATATAGGGGAAAAGGAAAAAAATTTAAACGAATAAATTATGATCAAGATATGGGTTATAATATGAGAAAAATGGATTATTACTATTATTATTAAAATATAGGGACTGTGTGGAAGTGTTCACTTTTAATGTTGAACAAAAGGGGTCCTTGGTGAATACCATTTACATTCAAAAGATAATATTATAAATTTCAATTTTAAAATACTCCAAAAGTTTTAAATAAAGTATTTCGGAGAGTTATGGGGTCTATAAATTCTAAATAAAAATTTCCACATATTTTTTACACATGTTGGATGTTATTTACACTAAAAATATTACTTTTTCATTTTTTGTTTTTATTGGGGTAACTAGTTCATTCCTAAGTAACATTTGTTTTAAAAAATATAAAATAACCGATATTATATAATTTAGTTGAAATGAAAATAAATTTAAACTATATTTAATTAAAATAAATTTTAACTTATTTAATATTAGAATCTAAATTAAAACATTTAATATATTGAAACAAAATCTAAAAAAATTAACAAAAATTGTTATTAATTTTATCTAGTATTGATTAATGATTAAATTTATCATAATATATTTATATATATTTTTAAAATTTTAATTAATATCTGTTTATAAATGTAAATTATTTATTTTAATAGTTAAAAACATAAAAATATTAAAAAATCCATTATAATAAATGCTTTATTATAATCATGTTCATTAATATCAATCATGGTAAACATAATTTTATGTCCCAAAATGAAATTTAAATTATTAAATAATATAAGTATTTTAAATAAATTATGATTTAATTTTTTATGAATGTAATTTCTACAGGGTATGCAAACTAATTTTTAATGTATGTCAATATAATCAGTTATTCGTGAAAAATATTATTTTACATTCTAAAAAAGTTAATTTTTTTAAATTCAACATAGTATATTACATTGTTTTTAATAATTATTTATCATATATATTTTATATAAAAATATTTAACAACCATTTATTTCAATCTTGTGTAATTTTAATTTTATAAAATTGAGAGTTTTTTTTAAAAATAAGTATATTCACTACTAATTTAAAAATCAATTATTCAAGGGAAAATCCTAAATTAAACATAATATAATTTATAATTTATAAATTAATAAAATAATTTTTTTAATAAAAAAACATTATATGGTTTATATATATATATTGTTTTAAAAATTAAAATTCAAAATATAACGGAATACTGTTTTTATAGACAGATTTCTTTTCTAACCATTAGATATTATAAATTATATATATATATATATATATTATTTCATATTAAATTCAAATTTATGGAATCCTAAAATATTAGGTCATATTAATAAATATATATAATGATCTTTTGAAGTACACTAATTTAATTTATTAGGGTATATTTCAAAATACATAAATGAAATTTTTTTGAAACTCAATATTTTTAAATATTAATTACTTATCTTTTAAAACTAATCAGATTAAAATGATTAATATTTTTTTTATTTATTATAGCCTATATTTTTCAAAAATATTTTTTAAAATATAGTAATATAATATATCGAGTCTTATTTTTTCAGTATTTCATGTGGAATAATTGATTGACAAGATGTTTATTTACTAGAAAAACTATATAGTCAAATAATGGGTTGTCACATATACTAGGATGAAAAAACCATTTGAGAGATTGATATTCACTTATTTATTATTCCCTCATAATTATAGTAACTAGGAGCCTTACATAGATTAAAATAAAATAATTAAAGACTTGATTGAAACCCTCTAATATTTCACAATCATTGATTCTTCTATAAATTATTACACAATCCTGTTAATGAGATTTGAGTATCTATTACTCCCACCACAAGTGATGATGTAAGATAATTATTTTATAAACCTTAACCATTAAAATTCTAAAAAATATACAAGTAATAATTATCCATTAGATGAATTATTCGGTATCCTCTCCTACTTCTTTCACTTTTAATACTAGATTTTTTCGACAAAGTATACCTTTAACTACATTTTCTTTTCATTTTGTATAAAGTATTTTAAATATAACTAAATAAATGTATTCAACCCATCATTGTTGAATCCGTATTAGAACCACTTGAAAAAAATTTACATTATTTTCTTCAGATCTATGTATACACAAGATTTTTTTTCAAGAGATAATGAATCTATGATTTTACATAATGATCTACAACTTTAAACTCATCAATTTGGGTTATAGAAAAAAAATTCTTGTGGAAAAAAACCTCTAAAACCATGGGGTACTTTTTTATTTTCATATATAAGGAAAATTGAAAAAACCAACTATTTAGAAATTGTAAGACACCTAAAAACCCTTAAATGTCATTGGAATGATCAAGGTATCAGTGGTAGTAATTATACTAACGATCCTCGGGGAAGTAAACTCACATTAATTTGACCAAATGAACTATATCCATTCCAAAATCAATATGGATATTGAATAGTATATCAATTAAGATCCCTGTTAAATTTTATGATGTTATTGGGTAATTCTCAAGAAACTCTATCTCAAAACAATCATTATAACTAGTGACAAATTTAATAGTTTTTCATTCTCATAGAATATATAAATTTTATCATCTGATACCACATAAAATGTATTGTAACATAATTATTCATAAAAAAATTACTTAAACACATTCGAATAAAATTTATCCTCTAATAATCTATGTATTACAATATATATATTTAATAATATATTACTGAAATCACCACTTCAAAATGATTACATTGATACAGACCAAAAAAAAGAAGCCTAAGAGAGACATTAAGTTATTATTCTATATCAATTTATAATTTCTGTATGTATAGTTGACATAACAAGATTATATGAGTTGATTTCTTAAGATATATCGTTTTCATAAATTAAATATCAGATCGTTCCAAAAAATTATATATTCTTGGGATATAGATTAAATCTATTCTATAAATAGTAATATGAGAATCAAATTTTAAATATCATGATATTTTATATTTTTATTTTGGTAATAAGAAATAGGTTTTGGAGTACAATGTTCATACATATATATGATCATTAGAGTTTCATATAAATTTTGATGAATTAATGACATAATCATTATCTTAAGATATATGTACTTCATATGAATTTTACTTGACCATATCACAATACGATTTCTTAAAAAGTGTGTCATGTATGTCCTTGGAAGTATTTTACAACTTCTCAATTTATTTAATATGATGTTGAGATATAAATATTATGTATGAGAATCCCATAATTCTAGTTGAAATAATTCTGAAATAAAAAGAAATTAATTTATTTGAGTTTTTATTAAAACAATAAAATAATATCAGAATAGATTCTATTAACCATTAAGAAATATTAATTGAAACTATATATGAATATTTCATGCCATAGTGGATCTACTATTAAAATATATATATTTTCTAGATATCAAGTAAGGCCGTAGTGTCTCCAACATGTGAATGATATATGTCTTATAATTAGTGGGTCATAAATTTGAATGATTTTCTCGGAAGATAGATAATTATAGAAGAATGGGGAAAGAATGTTGAAAACTATACATACTAAACATAGATATTATAAAAATTACATATATGATACAATATCCAGCCAAACATCCTTGAGTATCAAATAATGTTGAGTACTTGACTCACTCATCATACATATTCTAAAAGGTAACTTAAAGACTTTTAAAAAAGAAAATATTTTATTATTTTGAACAAATAAATAAATTAAAAGAGGATGATAAATCAAGATAGAAAAGGATTGTGTTGTCTTGTTTATAAAGGAAAATGAATCTGTAACTTTATTAAAAGAAGAAGAAGACATTATTTGGGTTATCTATTATAAAGAAGAAGGTGTGTGATTTAACACAGTTATGACTACAAAAATAAAGGTATAGTTTTTATTGAATTTTATTGTGAAAGTAAGATAAGAATATAAAATATTCCCATGAACCACACCAAAAAAAATACAAGTCCTTTTGGCTATGGTATTTTTTATTTCTATATACACATATTTTTGAATCTTTTTAAAATCAATATAAAGATATATTTGGATGATAAATAAAAATTTCAAGTCATGAAAATGATAATTTCAAGGATAAACACATATCTCCATATTGTCAAAGGATTATTTATTTTTTATCATATCATCATTTGTTTTTATTTTTCCTAATGGAAATTAGTCCTACATTTTGAATGGTGATGTAAGGGTTCATATCTTCCTAGTTTATTACATCTCTAATTTTTTGTGTTGGATGTTCTCAGAGGAAATATAGAGTTTTTAATGAGTTTTTTTGGATAATAAACATAGGAAAAAGGAAGACTTTATGTCATGTGATGTTTAAATGATGTGAAAAGGATAGTTTGTGGATTTTGAAGGTGGTTTATGGGATTTCGCGTGACATGTTATATACTCAGGAGTTAAATTCCTCAAGGCTATTAAATTTTTGGGGAGTTATGAAACCCCAAATTTATATTATTTTTAAAGGGTATTAGGTGTATAAATACCTTGTGCAGTGCCACAATAAGGGTTGGAAAAGTGTTGGATTTTCTATAAAACCATTTTTAAATATTTTCATATAATATCATGGGCCTATCCTCATCCTCAATGGGATTACATTATCAGAGATCAGTTATCGACCTCCCATCCTTGATATGTGGTGAGTTATTTTCTACTTCTAATTATATTCCTTTCATTCTTATTTGATGATAAATTTTGAAGATGATGATTTAGTTTAGTTGAATATTGGGCTATGTTGTGATGATATTTGGGCGTGTTGTAGGATGATATGTAAGTCCCTTGTGTCGCAGTGCTTTGTTGGATATTTCTTCGATTCCATGTGGTGCATAATGATATAATAAAGTTTATTTGATGTATAGGATCCCAGTTATCACTCTTTAACATGCTATCTGTGACATATTTATTCTTTTTTATACCATTTGGAGGATAGTAATGGTTATCATTATCATATAATTAATTATAACATATATACTTGATTGTAAACATGATTTATCATATGATTTACTACTTTCATATATTCTATCAATGTTAATATGAATTTCTACATCCAATTCAAAATGTAAGGACTACTAGGAGACTTATTTTCACTATAGTTTTTATATTGAGATTATCCTTTCCATTTTATTGAGTGATATCGCCTTAAAAAATATTAAATAAATTATATATTGATGAAAACTGTTTTCATATGGACATCTTGTTTGTGTGATAAAAACCATGAAAATATAAGTAGGTAATGTGAGAAATCCTAGGAATAAGTATAAAATAGTTATTTTTTTATGTTGTGTGTGGATGTTATTTTTTAGGATTTCAATGGATTTCGGTATTTTTACATTGATAATAGTGAATAATTGTGCATGGTAAATTGTTACAAATTAATTGTGGGTGGTTTTTTGATGTTGTGTACTGGTTTTTTCACAGAGGTTATATTGAACTCTTTGCAGTGAAGTGGTTTTTTAAACGAGGTTGTGACACAGTGGTTGTAGTGAAATGGTTTTGGCATAGTGGTTGTGGTGTAGTTTTTGTGGTACATATCGTTTGTGTTTTTGTGATGCATGGGATGACTGGTTGTTCTATTATGAAATTTAATTGGAATTATTATGTGATGTAGATAGGGGATATGTGGTGTTTTGACCATTGTTGTTTGTTTTCATGGAAGCGTGTGGTGGTTGTGTTAGTTTCCTGCGAATCAGCTGAATAGATTATGATACTAAATCAATTTTTTGGTAATTAAATATAATGAAAAATAAGTTCCTTTAGGTTAAATATATTATTTAATAAATTTGGATAAACATTTATAAATAAAGTGGAAACTATTGTGTGGCTGGTGTGGTAGTTGTGTGGTGTGTTATAAGTGGTCGAAGAAGTTGTGGCGGTTGATGCATGGCACATTATGGGGATGTGGTCTGTACTAGTGTAGTTGAAAAGAAGCATAAAGTTGGATATAATGTTTTGACTCTATATAATATATATTTATGTTATTTTATATGTTCCCCATTCAATTTGGATAACCTTAGCTAACACTTAGAGGTAACGAGTTTGAGGTTCTTTCGCCAACATACAGGATTGTAGTGATATTGTTTAATGTCTACCCGCTCTCTCACACTCTTCCTTTAGTAGAGATTTGTTGAATCAAGTATCTATCGGTGAGATATGATGTTTTGGAATAGGTGTCTATGAGATAGATTTTATGTGTTTGTAATTTGATATATGGTAGGGGCATACATGGTAGGTGTAGGGAATGAGGTTCATTTCCTTCATGTTCATTATAAATTAAATCTTTAGTTCTAGTTTGGATGGGCGGCGCATGCATATTCTGGTTGTATTTTATGTGATATGATGTAAGGTTTTGTGAGTCCCAAGTGTCTACTCAAGTGGTATAATGTGATGTTTTATAATATTGGTATAATTGAAGGAGAATAGGTACTTTGACATTGTGTAATGTAACATCCTGGACCCATAGTCCACTGAATATTGCCTCAAACCCAGTTGGACACATTACATCATTAATGTCTCCCCAAATTCCAAAGGCTAACAACTAGTAATCAAGACCTTGGATAGGTCCATGGAGAGACTATTCCATCATTACTCAAGTGTAACACAATAAAAACTCAATAATTAACATGTAGAAGATGCAGTAAACCATACAAACAATAGTTAATAAGAAGGAATAGGTAACCATGTGATAAATCAATATCATAAAAATGTTCATGATAGATGTCTCTAAAATAAACCAAAATATGTACACAATAGTATGATTAAATAAAGGTATCATTAAATAAAAAATTCCAACAATATCTATCTCTGAATAGTATCTCAAGCCACATCTTGATCTTGTCCCCCCTACTCTTAAAAATGGCACAATATAACTCTCAAACTATGGGTTCTTCCCCTATCTCTACCCATATCCAAATAGTCTATTTGGGTACACAACAGTAGCCTGAACAATATGTGAGATATAATCAATGTAGGAAAACACACAAATATTTGTACAATTCAATGATATGTAATATACCAAGATAAAAGTGTGCGAGTAAAGTATGTAATCAATAAATGAATGTAAAGTGAATGTACCTATGTAAATTATGTTGAGTACTAAATATCTATCGTTGTTCCATGCTCCGATTACATGACCTCATTGGACCACTATACCCACAGTTTATCAAGGTTGAAATAGTTGTAAAACCTAGTTTAGAAACAAGCCAATACCATATCCCACAACCTATCTTCCTTGTTCATAACATCCAACTATTTCTTTGCTGCCCCATGAAGCATATATGTAGAGTGATTCACTTTCCTCATAGAAGGAGTCTCCAAAGGCTTGAATATCAACTTTGTAACCTCTATACATATCTCAATAGCCTATATACTTTCATCCCTCAAAAACCTGTGAAGGTGATTCTACTAGAAAACATGCATAAGATTATCCATAGACAAGTCACACTGTAGTTGTAACACCCCGAGATTTTATGAAAAATATTATTTTAATTTCATTAATGTCTTATGTTGTATTCTACACCAAGATTACCTTGCGCTATACGCAACACCGTATTAGCTTGCAGTATACGCAACACTATTCTTGGACCGTGTTACACACAATTTTGATAATAGTTATTCTACGCAACATTGAGTATATATATATATATATATTAAATGTATAAATGAAATATGGTTGGATAATGTTATACGAAACAACGAAGGATTCTTTCACAACACGCAACCCTGGCTTGGCTTGCATTACACGCAATCGCGACCTTCCTCGATAGCGTGTGTTGTACGCAATACCGGGTTTTAATAAACAATGTTATATTATTATAATATTGTCATGAACTAGCCGTTATGAATAGTATTAACTAAATTTTGAATTTTATAACATTATTATTCATCTTACACATTTCTAGAACATGGTATTAGAACAAAATAAATTTTTTTTGGGTAAAATAAGTATTTTTCAAAAAATGCAGTTTTGCCGCCTTTTGATGGCGCACCCACTTTAAATCTGGTTTTTGACATGTTTATATGTTCAATTTGACAAAATAATATTCTTTTTTTGAATCAGGAAATAAAAATTTACAATACATAAGGTTTTGATATTTTTCCGATAACTTTCATATTTTAATGAATAGTAAAAACACGCTATATTTTAATTAAAAACAACTTTTTTCATCGTAATATCTTATGTGGTTAAATTATAATATTGAATGTTTTTAAAGTATAAATATAATATATTTTTACCATTTAATATAATGTATGTCATTAGCATTGATTTTACCTTGAATTCGTAGGTTAAATCAATTCAATCTTTTGCAATGTTTTAAAGAAAAACCCGTTTTCTTTCGACAACGGGATTAATTTTAATTTAATTTATGCATCTTTTGTGTATTGAATTTGTAAAAATGGATTTCATATTTGGAATCAGTGGGTCCAAATTATGTTAATAAGCAACTTTTTATTTTTGGGAATTATGAATAGTAACTACGGTAAATTTTATTTACCATAGTTAAAGGTAAATCGGGTAATTAAGGGTAAATATAATATTTTAAAATTACCCTAAAAAATGTAAAAATCCTATTGGATGACTAAAAGTCGACCCATATCACCTAAGGGTCGGATTGGAATCATTTAATGGACATTTGTCCATGAAAATAACTTAATTATTATTAAAACCAAAGAAAGTGACAACATGTCACTCTCTTAAATTTTATAAGTATATTAATTTTAATTTAGTGATAAACTTCATGAAACTTCGAACATGAATAGTCTCCAGAAATATAATGAAATTATCTACATCATATAAATTTATTTATAATTTTTAGGGATTAAATAATTATCATTAAATATGACACAATATTGATGCAGAAATTGTTTATCTAGTGAAAAATCAAGAATATTGTTTTTTTAAACTAATAGTGACCATAAAATGCACAAATACCTAACCACAACTTATTGGACATGTAAATGTAAACCATAAGCATCCAATGGTCGAATATTTGACCATTTTGAGCCTTATAAAAGCGATTATGACACTTATATTATTTTATTTTAAATGATGCCAAAGTTGTCACCTTCATAATTTAATAAATATAACAATTTAAATATTGTGATTTTAAGATGATAAATTCGAGTAAAAGTATTATTGTGAAAGGTAATATATTTATATTCATCATAGACTTTTATTTTATATTTTTATACAAAAAATAGGTATATTAAATAATTATACAAAAATGATGTAGTAATTATTTTATTAAGAGATAAACCAAATAAATGGTTTTAAAAATAATAAAATAAATATTATATGAACTATTTAATGTGATACACTAATTTTACAGATACATATGACCTTTTATTAATATATTAATGCTTTTTGTTCGAACATATCTTCTGTATATATTTTATTTAAATTCAAATAAATGAATAGTGTCAAAATTGACACTATTGTTATTTTACAAAAATAACATATTATAAAATTGTTTAAAAATCACAAAAATATTTAAAAATTATAAATTTATATTTATATGGTCTATAATGTTATAAAGTAAACAATTATGGAAAATTCACAACAAATAAGTAATTATTTGTTATAATTTTAAATTTAGAATTTTATTACCACAAATAAACATAAATAGATTAAATAAGGATAAATCAAAATGATAAGGTTTAAAATAAGCTCCAAACATGTCTAAATTTGATTGGTTGATGATATTACAACCCTATCTCATCTAATATTCGAATATGAGTCATTTTTGGAGGTTTTTAAGTGGGGTTAGATTTATTATAAATTAATATTTTTAAGAATTCCTATGGTGCCCCTCTCCTCCCTTATAAAAGGACACCTCCTCCCCCTCCTCCTCACACCAATTTGAGCACTCAAGCTCGGCCAACCCCTGACAAAATATATTCTCCACTTCCCTAGCAACATCCTAGAGTTTCTGGTCTTCCTCAAAGACCAATTTTAGTTCCCTAAGAGGAGGTCTCCAAAAGGCGCTTCAAAGAAGAGGTAATTACCGTTACCAATTCTTTCATCTTTATTTCTTCTTCCACTTCTTCTTCTTAGGTTGTTTCATTATGAAGTAATAACATAAGTATCACTCATATACTGATATGTTATTATAAGTATGAAACAACCCTAATTCACCTTCTATCCATCCTACGGAAAAATGAAATCACCGCGCGTGCGTACGTACGGAATACCGTCTCCACGCCGTGGTGTAATCTATTTTCCACCACCACCTTACATGGATGGGTATAATGGTGTAAAGAATAACTATACATAGTTATTACAACATCATATTGATTCTGATATACTGTATAATCCACTCCAATTCAATTCAATATTTAGGGAAAAGATATCATCGCTCGTGCGTACGTACGGACTACCGTCTCCACGACGCGATGAGATTCATTCTCCATGTTAACCATCTAAGAATGATTATAAAGTATATATAAGAAATAAAAACGAAATAGATGATATTGTAATGCTACTGGATTTATATATATATATATATATATGTATGTCATCTACTTACTTCCATTTCAAGACAATAAGGAAAGGAAAACAGCGTTCATGCGTACGTACGGACTACCGTCTCCATGAACGGTGTTTTTCATTTTATTTATCTATATATTATATATATATATATATTGAATATATATGATATATAAATCATATTTTATATTCTGGAAGTAAGTGAATCATGATATAAGTAATAATGATGTCAAGAACAACAAGTCAAAACAACTACGATAAATGAAACAGTTTTACCCAAAACGCTTCTTTAACATGAAATTTACAAAAGAACGGGTAATATAAAGTCATAAGTGAACCATATATGATATCATAACAATGAATATGATTCTGTAATAAGTCAATGACATTATTTAAATCATTATACAGGAGGTTCGGACACATACGAAGCAAATCGGACCTAAGGTAAGGGAAATATCACAATCTCACTTTTATCCGAGATTGTTTTTACTTTGGTAATTACTGGGGTCTATTTTATTATCCACATCCATTTTCCCTCATTGTGTAATATTATTTCCATCATTCTACAATAGTTTATATCCAATTTTACCCTTAGGTAAGTTTTTTTGTAAAAGATATGAAAGGAATCTTTTGTCGTTTTTCGTACGAGGTACTTTTTGACTTTTCCGACAAAAGTACGAAGAATGTTTTTTTAACTTATACGGCACGAACGGATTTTTATGGTTTTATAAAGCCTTATTTTCATGAAGCTTCCACCAAAAGATTTCATGACTATTTTTAATAAAATCTCTTTCTTTTAAAATTGCATGATGTTTTGTGAAAAGAAATTGATTTTGAAGAAGAAAGGATATTTTCCTCAAGAATTCATTTCAAGTGTTTTATCAAAATTATTTTCCATCTAAGATAATAAAGGGTTCTGTTTCTATCCATATTTTAACATTGATTTTACTATGTTGTGATGAAATTATGTTTATGAATTCCTTTATCTTATATGAATGGTTTTATGATGTCATGTTGTTTAAAAATCCCATTTTTATTACATGGGTTATGAAATGATGTATGATTTATGCTTTTGTGGCACACATAAGAATGGTATCATTATGAGATGGGTGGGACCTATATCTCCCTCCAATGCATTGGGTAAAGATTTTATATCTCATGAGATAGACATGGCTGAAATGGTAGGTTATACCGATTCAGTGAAACAGGACTGAAACGAGGGTTACTCGATTCAGAAAGGGACTTTGTCCACTAAGATAGTCTTGGCAATGAGTCTTGACTAAAAAGAAATGATTCTCTATGATTATGTGTGTATGCCACAAAGTTTCATGTTTTAAGTTATGATTATTGGGATTTCATTTCACTACTATGATTTATCCCATGTTATGAAATTATGCTCTCTTTTGCAGGTTAAGATTTCCAAAAGTTATGTTCTTATGAATACGATGTGATTGATTTTTCTTTTGTTTACCCTTACTGAGCATTTGAGCTCACCCTTTTATGTTTTCTTTTCCCCAGGATATAAAGAAAGGTTTTAGGTAAAAAAAAGGAAGATCTTTGTGGGAGATTTTGAAGATCTTTCACCAGGATTAGAAGATTATGTTCCGAGTTTCCAAAGACACTAAACTATTACGATCCTTGCGAGTGTGTTTTTGTTATGTACTAAGTATTCCGAAAAAGTAATGTAATGTCTATGTACGTCAAGCTTCGGGTCTCTACAGTTGGTATCAGAGGGAGGTTTAGTCATCCTTTGGAAACTAGGATGTGAGAATGTTAGTGAGATCCCTAGAGATATTTCTAAGGTATGTCTAGGGATGTCCCTAAGGTTAAGTATACGTATAGGTTATAGTCCTAGAATTGCGCTAACGATCTTAGAATTTAACCTAAGATGTTAGATATTGAGGGTGTTTTCCCTTTACTATGTTGTCTTCCCTAGCATGATTTCGCCTCTCACAAAATTCTTTTTGTGTTTTAGTTAATGGAGGGAACCAGAAGGAATTCGGTTAACATTGAATCCAATGGAAAAATTGGTGACTATGAGCAACAAAATTGTGTAATACCTAGAGATAAAGATATTGTGATTATGCCGAATCAGTCATCGCGATATATGATTAACAAGGTGAAATTTAGTGGTATGACTAATTCATCAAAGAATAGGAAGATAAACTATTATGCATGTTCGCATGTTGAGGAACATAAAGAAAGGAAGATTGATATTTCTAAAGAAGGGAAGAAGAACCTTGAGGAATACCTCAAATGGAGGGATCGATGTTATCTGTGTGGAGAAAAGGGTCATGGAGTGACAGATTGTTATGGAGTTCAATGTCTTATTTGTGGAGAACATGGGCATTACCCAACTCAATGCCCTGACCTAAAAAGTTACTTCTAAACCAAGGAAGGACTTACTCCAGGACAATCATTGAAGTGGATGGACAGAAGTGTGTATGTATTGGTATTCAAGAATAATGTTGTTGAGGTACTTTTATGGTGTACTGAAATATTTATGTTTTGGTCTATTGTGGTTTTCAATAATTTTATGGTACCGGTAACCATGAAAAGTGATTGAGACATTTTTGGTAAACAGATGATATGAGCATGATGAAGGGATAAGAAGATAATGAGATGTTTGATTGTATTCATGAGCTCATGATTGATATAAAGACTAAGTGATATCATGGTTTGAGTATATAGAATTTTTGGATTTTGATATGTTGAAAGAGTTAACTTTTGACAGCATTCATGTTTTCACTAAGGTTTAATTGGTATTCATTTTGCAAGAGAATACATGATTAAGGTATTCACATGATTGGAATGTGACCAACAAGACATATCTTATGATATATGGGGATCAACGATGGTGGACTGTAGTGTTATGGATAAGCCTAAAAGATTAGAATGGATTATGTTGGACATAAGTTAGTATTGTTTAAGGATAGAAGATTTTCGATATTATTGATGGGATGTTATAGTAATGTAGTTTTAGAAAAAGGACAACCTGCAGGACGGGCGACAACCCATCGCGTCGGACAAGGCTGTGGGAATCGAACCCACAACCGAAGTGCGACTGGCCTTTATCGCTTACCACTGTCCTACAGGAAGTCCCTATTTAGTAGAAACTAGTTTTATTATATTACGCAGTATGATATATGAAGTATAAGCCCATTTTAGGAACCATATATGATTAATCCCACTATAGATCGACTTATGTATATAAATTTTGCTAACCTTTTGAGACAGATGGAATGACCCGTCATTCTATCACATGATCTGCTAACACTTCACGAATAACAAATTCAACTTCATTTATTTAAGAGATGAAGTGGAAATTGTTAAAGGCACGAACAATAGTGAGATTGTTCCAAAATAAGGTAAGTATTTATTCTAATTCAAATTCTTTAACTTTAGGAAAACGATCTTGAAAACCAAAAATGTTGTCCTAGTGATCTTATATCTGATGAATCAGATGGTACCTTAGATAATCACAAATTTATGGCTTTGTGATTGCTGGCTTTTCCATAGCCACGTTCTCTACCACTCTCCATCAGAACATGATGGTTAGATTTCTCTTCCATATCCATATTTTCACCTATGTGGATACCCAGTGATTAGTTAACTTGGGTAACCATTACGTTTTATACTTTAGTTTTTAAAGATAAGTTTTGGTATTCCTTTTTACGATGTGGGTTTCTGTCAAAGATACTTTCAAATAGTAAACCTTTTATAATCCCCGACGAATTTCGAGGGCGAAATTCATTTTTAAGGGGGGGTAGAATGTAACACCCCGAGATTTTATGAAAAATATTATTTTAATTTCATTAATGTCTTATGTTGTATTCTACACCAAGATTACCTTGCGCTATACGCAACACCGTATTAGCTTGCAGTATACGCAACACTATTCTTGGACCGTGTTACACACAATTTTGATAATAGTTATTCTACGCAACATTGAGTATATATATATATATATTAAATGTATAAATGAAATATGGTTGGATAATGTTATACGAAACAACGAAGTATTCTTTCACAACACGCAACCCTGGCTTGGCTTGCATTACACGCAATCGCGACCTTCCTCGATAGCGTGTGTTGTACGCAATACCGGGTTTTAATAAACAATGTTATATTATTATAATATTGTAATGAACTAGCCGTTATGAATAGTATTAACTAAATTTTGAATTTTATAACATTATTATTCATCTTACACATTTCTAGAACATGGTATAAGAACAAAATAAATTTTTTTTGGGTAAAATAAGTATTTTTCAAAAAATGCAGTTTTGCCGCCTTTTGATGGCGCAGCCACTTTAAATCTGGTTTTTGACATGTTTATATGTTAAATTTGACAAAATAATATTCTTTTTTTGAATCAGGAAATAAAAATTTACAATACATAAGGTTTTGATATTTTTCCGATAACTTTCATATTTTAATGAATAGTAAAAACACGCTATATTTTAATTAAAAACAACTTTTTTCATCGTAATATCTTATGTGGTTAAATTATAATATTGAATGGTTTTAAAGTATAAATATAATATATTTTTACCATTTAATATAATTTATGTCATTAGCATTGATTTTACCTTGAATTCGTAGGTTAAATCAATTCAATCTTTTGCAATGTTTTAAAGAAAAACCCGTTTTCTTTCGACAACGGGATTAATTTTAATTTAATTTCTGAATCTTTTGTGTATTGAATTTGGAAAAATGGATTTCATATTTGGAATCAGTGGGTCCAAATTATATTAATAAGCTACTTTTTATTTTTGGGAATTATGAATAGTAACTACGGTAAATTTTATTTACCATAGTTAAAGGTAAATCGGGTAATTAAGGGTAAATATAATATTTTAAAATTACCCTAACAAATATAAAAATCCTATTGGATGACTAAAAGTCGACCCATATCACCTAAGGGTCGGATTGGAATCATTTAATGGACATTTGTCCATGAAAATAACTTAATTATTATTAAAACCAAAGAAAGTGACAACATGTCACTCTCTTAAATTTTATAAGTATATTAATTTTAATTTAGTGATAAACTTCATGAAACTTCGAACATGAATAGTCTCCAGAAATCTAATGAAATTATCTACATCATATAAATTTATTTATAATTTTTAGGGATTAAATAATTATCATTAAATATGACACAATATTGATGCAGAAATTGTTTATCTAGTGAAAAATCAAGAATATTGTTTTTTTAAACTAATAGTGACCATAAAATGCACAAATACCTAACCAAAACTTATTGGACCTGTAAATGTAAACCATAAGCATCCAATGCTCGAATATTTGACCATTTGGAGCCTTATAAAAGCGATTATGACACTTATATTATTTTATTTTAAATGATGCCAAAGTTGTCACCTTCATAATTTAATAAATATAACAATTTAAATATTGTGATTTTAAGATGATAAATTCGAGTAAAAGTATTATTGTGAAAGGTAATATATTTATATTCATCATAGACTTTTATTTTATATTTTTATACAAAAAATAAGTATATTAAATAATTATACAAAAAATGATGTAGTAATTATTTTATTAAGAGATAAACCAAATAAATGGTTTTAAAAATAATAAAATAAATATTATATGAACTATTTAATGTGATACACTAATTTTATAGATACATATGACCTTTTATTAATATATTAATGCTTTTAGTTCGAACATATCTTCTGTATATATTTTATTTAAATTCAAATAAATGAATAGTGTCAAAATTGACACTATTGTTATTTTACAAAAATAACATATTATAAAATTGTTTAAAAATCACAAAAATATTTAAAAATTATAAATTCTTATTTATATGGTCTATAATGTTATAAAGTAAACAATTATGGAAAATTCACAACAAATAAGTAATTATTTGTTATAATTTTAATTTTAGAATTTTATTACCACAAATAAACTTAAATAGATTAAATAAGGATAAATCAAAATGATAAGGTTTAAAATAAGATCCAAACATGTCTAAATTTGATTGGTTGATGAGATTACAACCCTATCTCATCTAATATTCGAATATGAGTCATTTTTGGAGGTTTTTAAGTGGGGTTAGATTTATTATAAATTAATATTTTTAAGAATTCCTATGGTGCCCCTCTCCTCCCTTATAAAAGGACACCTCCTCCCCCTCCTCCTCACACCAATTTGAGCACTCAAGCTCGGACAACCCCTGAAAAAATATATTCTCCACTTCCCTAGCAACATCCTAGAGGTTCTGGTCTTCCTCAAAGACCAATTTTAGTTCCCTAAGAGGAGGTCTCCAAAAGGCGCTTCAAAGAAGAGGTAATTACCGTTACCAATTCTTTCATCTTTATTTCTTCTTCCACTTCTTCTTCTTAGGTTGTTTCATTATGAAGTAATAACATAAGTATCACTAATATACCGATATGTTATTATAAGTATGAAAAAACCCTAATTCACCTTCTATCCATCCTACGGAAAAATGAAATCACCGCGCGTGCGTACGTACGGAATACCGTCTCCACGCCGTGGTGTAATCTATTTTCCACCACCACCTTACATGGATGGGTATAATGGTGTAAAGAATAACTATACATAGTTATTACAACATCATATTGATTCTGATATATTGTATAATCCACTCCAATTCAATTCAATATTTAGGGAAATGATATCATCGCTCGTGCGTACGTACGGACTACCGTCTCCACGACGCGATGAGATTCATTCTCCATGTTAACCATCTAAGAATGATTATAAAGTATATATAAGAAATAAAAATTAAATAGATGATATTGTAATGCTACTGGATTTATATATATATATATATATGTATGTCATCTACTTACTTCCATTTCAAGACAATAAGGAAAGGAAAACAGCGTTCATGCGTACGTACGGACTACCGTCTCCATGAACGGTGTTTTTCATTTTATTTATCTATATATTATATATATATATATATTGAATATATATGATATATAAATCATATTTTATATTCTGGAAGTAAGTGAATCATGATATAAGTAATAATGATGTCAAGAACAAGTCAAAACAACTACGATAAATGAAACAATTTTACCCAAAACGCTTCTTTAACATGAAATTTACAAAAGAACGGGTAATATAAAGTCATAAGTGAACCATATATGATATCATAACAATGAATATGATTCTGTAATAAGTCAATGACATTATTTAAATCATTATACAGGAGGTTCGGACACATACGAAGCAAATCGGACCTAAGGTAAGGGAAATATCACAATCTCACTTTTATCCGAGATTGTTTTTACTTTGGTAATTACTGGGGTCTATTTTATTATCCACATCCATTTTCCCTCATTGTGTAATATTATTTCCATCATTCTACAATAGTTTATATCCAATTTTACCCTTAGGTAAGTTTTTTTGTAAAAGATATGAAAGGAATCTTTTGTCGTTTTTCGTACGAGGTACTTTTTGACTTTTCCGACAAAAGTACGAAGAATGTTTTTTTAACTTATACGGCACGAACGGATTTTTATGGTTTTATAAAGCCTTATTTTCATGAAGCTTCCACCAAAAGATTTCATGACTACTTTTAATAAAATCTCTTTCTTTTAAAATTGCATGATGTTTTGTGAAAAGAAATTGATTTTGAAGAAGAAAGGATATTTTCCTCAAGAATTCATTTCAAGTGTTTTATCAAAATTATTTTCCATCTAAGATAATAAAGGGTTCTGTTTCTATCCATATTTTAACATTGATTTTACTATGTTGTGATGAAATTATGTTTATGAATTCCTTTATCTTATATGAATGGTTTTATGATGTCATGTTGTTTAAAAATCCCATTTTTATTACATGGGTTATGAAATGATGTATGATTTATGATTTTGTGGCACACATAAGAATGGTATCATTATGAGATGAGTGGGACCTATATCTCCCTCCAATGCATTGGGTAAAGATTTTATATCTCATGAGATAAACATGGCTGAAATGGTAGGTTATACCGGTTCAGTGAAACAGGACTGAAACGAGGGTTACTCGATTCAGAAAGGGACTTTGTCCACTAAGATAGTCTTGGCAATGAGTCTTGACTAAAAAGAAATGATTCTCTATGATTATGTGTGTATGCCACAAAGTTTCATGTTTTAAGTTATGATTATTGGGATTTCATTTCACTACTATGATTTATCCCATGTTATGAAATTATGCTCTCTTTTGCAGGTTAAGATTTCCAAAAGTTATGTTCTTATGAATACGATGTGATTGATTTTTCTTTTGTTTACCCTTACTGAGCATTTGAGCTCACCCTTTTATGTTTTCTTTTCCCCAGGATATAAAGAAAGGATTTAGGTAAAAAAAAGGAAGATCTTTGTGGGAGATTTTGAAGATCTTTCACCAGGATTAGAAGATTACGTTCCGAGTTTCCAAAGACACTAAACTATTATGATCCTTGCGAGTGTGTTTTTGTTATGTACTAAGTATTCCGCAAAAGTAATGTAATGTCCATGTACGATAAGCTTCGGGTCTCTACAGTAGTGCTACCTAAAAAACTATATTATGTGATACAATCTCTCATAGAAATGATTCTAAGAACCTATATTTGAAATAACATCTACGGTCAAGGATGACACTATTGTAGGATCCCCTAGTAGCTCATGGCCCACTGCCTCTAAAGTATGTTTGTCGCCTCTCTCCCAGCATACAACTAGAGGTTATTACGGTGGAATTCATCTACAATCCCACAAACACACCTAAAAGAATTTATATCAAATTTTTATGTAATTACAATACCTCCTGAAATAGGTCACACTAGACATCCATTTCCTAATGGCATGACAATATGAAGAAACAGTTAGAATGCTAGCAGAGACACTTCCTCTTTATCTCTCGAATGACGAGTATAAGTCATGTCTTTGTTTCTATGTTCAACTTTCCATTTTAATTCATATTTATTTTACTTATATATCAACCTTGATTTTAATAGGTTGAATTAATTGTTCACTTTGTTTTGATCCATAAGGGTCCATACATATTATTAATCAAAATGTGGCGGCAATATAATTCACACCATATAACACTAATGTTAAATAATTAAATAAAAATGTTCTTCACATTCAAGTCAATAATGGCCCATAATCCTAATATATTTATATATTTCATCACTTATATATCGAATAGAAAAAACACTATCCCAGTAGCAGGTATAGAGATCACAAAACCTACCACAAAAACATCAAACAAGTAATCCATTCTAAATGTTATGTCATAACGCATGTCTTGTGATTTATAGAATGTTCCTAGTATAAATCATGATATATAATACCCTCATCTCATCAGGTTTTAAAAAAAATAACACATAGTCATATCTACAATAAAATCATAATCCTAGAACATCACCTAATGGTGGAATCAAATAAATTATAACAGTAAAATTCAAGAAAACCTAAATATAATTTTTTGGAAATTTTTATTTTTCATATATATGGGGTAGCTACTCTATGGAACAACACATTGTTGAAATCTTATTTCTCAATATCCCTTTATATTTTCCAAAAATAGTAAATAAAACCTGAAAAGAAGTCTTTGGTGCAACATTGCAACATCCCAGACCTAGATTTCACTCAATAGTGCCACGGTCTAGGTTGGCCACATGGCCTTATGAGCATATCAGTGAACTCCAGATGTTTTTGACTATCAGCGAGTGACGTGGGTGTGCCTTTGGGGAGACTGTTCCCTCATCACTAGTGTGTATCACATTAAAAAATAAACAATGAACTAGTAGAGTATGTAGTTAACCATATTGACAATAGATACTAATGAAGAATTGGGAACAATTACAAAAAGAAATCTCCTATATAGCAAATAATGATACATATCTCTAAAAACATCCAAAATAGGTACACAACAGTATGATGCAATACTTGTATCCAAGATACTAAAATGAACAAAAATTTCTATCTCTAAATATAATAATGAGAATTATCTCGATCTTATGCCCCTAGGCACATATGGATTAATCAAATTGAACAATTGAACTTTATTCTCATTCACATGTCTCTAGAAACATCCAAATAGTCTATTCTGGTACCCAATGATAGACTGAATAAGGTGTGAGATACAATCCCATTAGGTAGCCATCAAAATATCAATAAATTTCAAGTCTATGAAATAAAATAAGTTAAAAATGTGTGATTAAATTGGGTAAGTATTAATTGAATGTAAAGTTTCCATGGCATGTGAGTACTATATCTGATACCAAAAAACCTCATTGGTAACCCATCTAAACATGATTTTTCCCATATAAGAAGGAAACTACAAGTAAAATAATGTAAGCCCCATAGACCCATTTTAAAACCATATAAAAATATAAAATATGGCCTTACCGTAAAACCTATAGTGTTAGAACATTCATGGATGATCAGTTCAACCAAGAATATCATATTTCTCATAACTGTGTTGTACAATAAAATTGATTTATAAGTACCATGGTAATCCCATATAATGTAGTGTTAGACATGAATTTTATCGAAAAAAGGTGTATAATATCAAGGAACCCCCATCAAGTCCTTGGATCATCTTTATGGAAACTCGTTAAAGGCACTAGTTGGAGTCCTAGGAGCATGTCATCCAAACATTTCCTATACATATCCAAGAAAGCCAGATCAGAGGGGTTTAAAGGACCAAGGAATCCTAAAGAATGTAAACCCAATGTTAATACTCTATTAACGGTATCCACTATCGTGTTCAAGATCCAAGGAGCATCGTCCAAGGAATCTAAATAATCATACCACATTTCATACCATTTATTATTCATACAACATGATTCTACCCACTCTTGTAATGATTCCAAACTAAATAATCAATAAGTATAACCACTCATTGATCCAAAATTCAGGTTATAAGGCATCAAATATGTATACACACTCATTCATACTATTTATAACATGACCATTATGTAATTACATTTCCATATAAAACATTTAACTGGAAACATCAACATGAAAGGGATGTATTCCAACACTATTTCAACCAATTCAAAAAAATCAATTATAAATGGGATTCCCCCAACTAAGAAATCATAAAGTCACACCCTATGGGTGGTCTATCTAGGAATTGGAAAAAAAAGTTACATGGAACAGTGTATAGGTGTCTTTGGATGGATAATCAACAACCAACTCATCACATAATAAACTAAAGGCATCTATAACATGTCCTATTTGGTTAAATTCAATTTATCATTCCAATTTTTGGGCCTCTAAATAATGTTCTATTTTAGGGACAATGGTGGCTAGTGAAATAAAGCATGAAAACTCCATTAAAATGTATATACTTTCTACGATCACTTTTTGGTAGAGTGATTGTCCAGTATCAACTCAATATTCAACTCGGGTCAGGAGAAAATGAATAACTATAAAAGACCATGCAATTTTGGAAAATGAAATTAATCCCAAATAGCACACGTAGTACCAAATAAAAGGTAGAATGGATAAAATTGAATTTGGATCTAACTTATGAAGATCCAATGGGAAGAGAGACACTTCCTTTAGTGATCAGTTGGTGGATCGAGATGAAATCCAAGAGTAGTCACCCAAATAAGAATTCAAAATCTGATAGTTTTTCACCAATGAAAGAAATTTTGAATTTATGAAAAATTATAATTTAAATTGATTTTAAATTATAAAATTATTCATAATAAATCATATGTATTGTTTAGATGAATAGTTTCACAAACTTTGTTCCAACCATGCATGGTTAGTTGTAGGGAAAGGGAACACATATGTTTTCTTTACATGGTTTGATTGACAGTGCAAATACTGTACAAAAATAATCTCTTAAAATTGCAGATGATGTTGCACAGCCATGTAGACCAAAATACACTATTTGGAATAATAATTATCCATCCTCTATCTCTCCTCTTAGGCCTCACATCATTTTGTAGAATGTACGGACTACCCCAAATGGTTTGGGAAAAATGGTTTTTTTGCATTTTCATCACAAAAGTTGAGTTTTGGGCTCTATACAAGACCTAGAACCCCCCCTCCCCAAAAACATGCATGATTATGTTGGTTACTCAACATAGGCTATATTTAGCATTAATACTAAAATGTAATGGATCTGTACCTCATACTAAAACTCAGGTATGTACAATCTTACCCCTTTAAGGCGATTCATCCTTTAATTTCTTTATAAAGGGTGGTCAATATTCTTCTAAGAACAACACCACCCACTTAGCATGTATGTATGCCACCCACACCCAGGTATCATCATGTAGATGATCCTATTTACATATCACATGATATAGAGGAATTAACCATCATTAGAGAACATTCTTCTTCCTGTCAATGATATTAATCAGATGACCCTCAAAGGGTGCATCAAACTGTAACTGAACATCATCAGGATGAAAAGAAAGAGAAACCTCCAAATGATAATGGAGTATCTGAAATACAATAAAAAATTGTATGTGGATTGGTTCCTCTAAAGTAATTATAACCAATATAATACCAGCTCGAGTCTATCCATAGTCTCGAATGGTGTGACATATTGCAGTGAAGGATTAACTTGTCCCCTAATTCTTCTATGTCGCATCCTTCATAAATAACATATGAAAACATGATCCCTAAACATGAACTATATAGGTCATCAAAAGTGATTGATGTAATGTTTCTATCCAGACTGTACAATAGCTGACAATTTATAAATCTACTAAACCTACTTATAAGTCTCGTATATGAGATGTGATCCGAGTAATGTTGGCTCACCTTCCACTTATCATCGCAAGGGCGATTAGCATGGCCAACTATAAAATTACTCATATGGTGCCATCGTTATAGTAACCTGATATCAATTATTGTAGGAGAACTCAAATAAGGGTATATGCCTCTTCTAAGAACACCCAATATCCAAAATGCATTCATGGAGCCTTTCCTGAAGAACATTTATTAAATTATCTGATAAGCCCTAACTATGAGGGTGCTATGGTGTGATCAGAAGTACCCATATACTCAAATCCCTCTTCATACTCTTTCATAAATGACACTTAATGTGGTAATACATATCAAAATTAATAGTGCATGTGACTCTTTGAAGTCCTATTATTTCACGGATATACAACCTCCCAAGATCATACACATTAAGGGTCTCCTTGATCCTAAAGAAAGTAGAAGCCTTCATGAGCCTGTTAAAAACAACCCACACTACATTGGTACCTCGAGGCGAACTTGATAATCCAGTCAAAAAATATATAATTACATCATCTCATTTCCACTATAGAATAGGTAATTAATATAAAATTCAATTTTTTCACTGATGTTCTTCCTTCACCTGCTGATAGGTGGAAAACGTCATAACAAAAGCAGTTACCTCATTATACATAACCAGACACCAATGCTAACAGCGTTGGTCATGATACATCTTTGGGACTCTAGGATGCATTGGCAATTATATGGTCTAAATCTCCTACATCATCTCCTCATATACTTCTACTAGATACCAAACACGACCAAGGATACACTGAAGCATATCCTCACCCATGGGCCAAACTGGGGTAGATTCCACGTCTATCACACTCTCTTATTGGACCATGAATTCTGAGTATGATAGCTACCACTTCCTAACACTATCTAGTAGTCAATATTTCGTATCAGTGGATGAAAAAAAAGTCTTCTCCTCACTATCATTCAACTCCATGTGAATTTTTATAGCAATATCCTAAGCTTCCTCTCGCTACTCGCATACTGAACTGCTTGTATCAGAGTCCTCCTACTCAGTGCATTAGTCTGAAAATTTCCATTATCATATGTGTTGGAAATCTCAAAATCAATAGACATTAGGTATTCAACCGGCATTAAATAACTCATATTCAGATCATGTTGTGTAAAAATCTTCATGAGGATTTTGTGGTCATTTTACACCTTCGAATTCTCTCCCAGTAAGTAATGTATCTAATAGAGAAAAGAATGAATGACAATAGCTAATTCTAGATCATAAGTCTGGTAGTTATCTAGTATATCCTCAACATCCGAGTCCCTTTCAGCATGACTCTATCCCCATGAATCGTAACTTCTCGAAGCATGATACTTGTTGTTTCACAATACATAGTGTGGATTCTACCCTATTTTAAAAGCATTAGGACTGGTTCTGAAGTAAATCTCCCTTTCATCATCAGAAATTATTTCATGTAGGTATCTTTCAAGAAAAAACTCACACCCTTCTTAATCAATCCCTTCAATAGCTCTACTAAGCTTGTGAATTTGTGTAAGAAAATCTTGTAGTACATAGTTGGAATCAAGAAACTCACTATCTAAAATACATTCTTGGGATTCTCTTAGTAAACTACAGCTCTCACCATCTCTAGGTCTACTAATACTCCTATCACTGAGATAATTTGTCCTAGGAAATGAATATTATTCATCCAAAAATGGAACTTTATGAGCTTTTCATATAAATGATTCTCTCTTAGCGTATCCAATATGATATGAAGGTGTTTTTCATGGTAATGTATAAATATTTCAGTAGACCCATGAGAACTACTGGCATGTTCTTGACTTCGAACAACATAACTATAAACCCATATAGACCATACAATCTATGAAATGATTTACAAGTTTTTCTTGTATATCTATGAGGTACTTTCTAATATCCCGATCATTAAAAAAATGAGAACACATGAGCTCCTCGAGGCTAATCAAATAGGTCATCTATCCATGGAAATGGGTATTAGTTCATAACCATCAGTAGGTTCACCTTCAAATAATCCACACACTGCCAAAGGGTACCATTATCATTTTTTCAAATAAAATTATTGTGAACATCATAAGGAATTACTTTGTTGAATAAACCAAGTTTGCCTCTATATCCTTTAACTACCTTTTTAGCTCCTATTATACTGTCATAGCCATCCTATAAGGTAGAATGTATACAGGTGTAGATCCTAGAACTAGATATATGGATAACTCAATATCTCTCTTCAGAGTTAATGAATAAATGTAATCCAAGAACACATCCCAAAAATTATAAACCACTGGAGGAAAGTCTGCCTAACGTGTTCCATGATCATCCAAATAAAAACTAGTGATCTCAGTTGTTATCCCAAACATCCCAAAATATTTTGGTCTAAGTCGTCTCACCTAGACTTCTTATTTTCTATTTTTTAATATAAACTGCACCATCTAGTGTTGTGAAAGTAACCCTCTAGTGATATCAGTCAATGTCTGCTTGAAATTATACTAGGTATTATATCCCGTGTATGATGTGGAACCTGGTTATCTCGAGGAAATCAGGATTATAGGTAGTGTGACACCCACAAACCTCAAGGGAAGACTACCTTGACAAGCCAAAATCCACTTTGAGATCCCATATAGAGTTTCTAGCATCATAATTCTCTCAAATGATAGTATAACGAGCCCATGTCTTTTCACTAATGGTGAAGATAAGAATCCATTTGATGAACCTATATAAGAAATGCAACATGCAATCACATAGGATACTAATATCTTACTAAAAAACATAGTTCATATGATTCTTAGATCGTCAAGGGTAGTCTACAATGTGTCGATGGGGCCTAAACCACGGTCATATGACACTACATCACTACCTAGAGTATGAACACTCTAATGTCTTGGTGTAACAGGGGTCTACCAGCCTTAGCTATGACAACCAATACCCTTTCCGGATCCACTAGAACTACTCCAACTCCATACCTAACGTGGTGCTCAAATACCTACCCGAGACCCTACAATTGGAGCTGAACCCATACCACTAATAGATGGAGGGAAGGTCTTGTAGAATCCTTTCACATGAACCATCCTACCACAATCCTTGTGCTCAACAGATTCATAGTCACACTAATTTTTCAATTGGCATGTAACAACCAGATATTTTGAAAATTATTTTTTTACAAATTAATTTCTATTTTCAATATTATTAATTTCACATTACACTAGAAATAGTTCTTTATATATATATGTATATATATATATTAAAAAACTTAGTCCAACATTACTTTCACATGAAATACCAACATGGATTATACTACACTCAATACTAGCTTGGATTGAACTACAAGAAACACCGACTTGGCGTATGATATACAAAACAATGAGTTTCTATGAAACATATTTTTATATATATGTAATTAATTAAATGAGATAATTATAATATAATGGTTAAACATTTTTATAGGAATAGTTATAATTACTTTCCAAATCTTTTTTACATTTTTTTATATAAATAAAACATATGGATAATGAAAGACCGAATTTTTTTAAATGTTATTCTATATGGAAATGGTTATTTATATGATCTTTAAAATATTAATCAATGCATATTAGTTAAATAAATGATTCCCTATGAAATTAGAATGATGGAAATACAATTTTCAAGTTGATGGAAATTGATATAAGAGTTATAAACCACCTACCATAGGCTCGTATGACTCTACTCTTCCAGTATCAAACTTTACTTTACCTTATAATTGATTAGATCATGAGAAAATATCAAATCCCTAAAAATGGGGAACAAGATCAAACATCTAAATAGTTTCTTTGATATTATTAAGAATGAAGTATGTTTAAAAATAAATCCAGAATGTACCAGTGTGTATCCTAGAAGATAAACAATAGAAAATTCATACTATAGACATACAATTCACTTTGATTCCTAGAATATATAGTTTATGTCTCAAAATAGGATAAATAAGGTATGGATTTACACTAGAAACCAAGGGAGAATAATGGACTGTGTTAATGATATAAAAAAACAAATGTAATTTTACACAAAATTTACACTATACACTATTTGGATGCATTTTATAGCCAAACTGTGCACATATCATGCATGAGAACCTATAAGAAATGTTATAGCTCATGGTAGGGCCACATAGGTAGGTAACCCATGTCCCAACTATATGAAGTATTATAATTAAAATTTCAGAAAAACTTTACAGTTGTGTAGCCCATTTCAGACGCTTAGATCCAATTGTGTTCCGAATTCCATCAAACTATCTAGCCTCAAATGATTTAAAAATCCATGCAGCCTGCCTCACACAGTTAACTCAAACCATTCAATATTCAATTTTCTCCCAAAAAAATCTAGTTATGAGCTTTTGAAAAAACCACAAAAAACCCTAATACCATTAATAACTCATCATATATACACATTAGTTCAATAAAAAAATTAAACCATTATTTAATGGATAAATACCTGATTCAAACATTGGGTTATTCAAATGTACCCCCCCCCCCCCCCCGAAAAGTTACATTCCCCTGAGTTCACCTTTGAAGGGAGGTGAAACAGTTTCTAAGAACAACTCTTGCTACTGGGCATGTACATCAGCCTACCTTTCCCTAGTCTCATCATTTACATGATTTTGATGCCCTAATACACATACTAGTTGAATAGACTAACCACATAGAACTTTCTTTCTCCATTAAATGACTCATATGGTATTATTATCAATGGACATCGACATTCATCTCAACTTCTTCAAGATAAAATGTATAAGATGGGTCATCATGATACCAGTGAGGCTATGAGACATGGAAGAGGTCATGCATGGAATGGTACATATGAGGTAATATCAATTGACATGCCACCAGACTGACACTCTATATGATCTCAAACTTCATGAAAAAGAGATTATATAGCTTACATTGGTTATGTATCCATCTATTCCCTAACCTGGATAATACCCACAAGAAAACACTTTCCATGACCAAGAAATATAGAGGTCGTTGATGGAGATCTCTCTAATTTTTCTCTCTATATGGAGATATATAAATACACTTATTAATAATCTTATCAAACTCTTGAGTCTTCTGCACGAGAAAAGGACCAAGTATTGTTGGCTCACCAACCTTTATCCAGTACTAGGATGAACAACATGACTTACCATACAAGGTCTCAAAAGGATCCATCAAGATCATCACTTAAAATCTATTATAAAAAGTTAATTCAATGAGTGGAAGATTATTCTCCCAATAACCACCAAAATCAATGAAGTAAGAACGGATCATGTCCACAATAACATGTATCATTTTTTGGATATTCCCTTGGTATTTGGGTGAATGGTTTTTCTCAAAAGGACATATGATCCCATTGTTTTCTGCAACCCCTTCCATAATAATGATGTAAAACTAGCATCCCTATAAAAATGATGGTTCTAGGGACCATATTTTGTCATATAATCTCGCATACATATAGTGTTCCCATCTCAGTGACTGAGAAATTCTGTTGAATAGGAATTAAGTTAGCCACTTTTGTCAGTCGAGTGATGAAAACCCATATAGTGTTGCTACCTCTAGGTGACCTGTGTAATCATAATAAAAAATACATATAAAATCTTACCATTTCCATTATGGTTATATATAAAACTCCAACAATCTTGAATGTCACTGGTGCTCCACTTTCACCTGTTGTAATGCCCCAACCTAAGAAGCCTAGATCTAGTGCATTATTTATTAAATTTATTTATTAAATAGAATTAATTCCATAAGGAACTATCATTTTATTATTCTTTATTAAACTAGATACATATATTTAACTCATATTACCTTGGGAAAGGTAACAATATATAGTACATAATAAGAACTAATAAATTGCATCCACAAGAATTCAATAAATAGTCTCCTCCTAAAAACCTGTTGAAGGTAAACAAATGAAAGGAGTGTCATAAAATGATCATTAAGGGTTACAAAGAGTGTAATCATGAATTAACAATAACTGAATCATAAAAAAATTGGCACAATCTATTTGGCATGGTGAATAAATGAAAAACAAACACAATTAATAAACTGAGAATGAAACTGCTTTCATAGATTTTGTCATTATGAAAACCACATGGTTAGTAATAACTAAAAATTAATAATGATATATTCTTATTAATGGGATTTTATGTATATTAATCATGGTACCACTGTGATTTCAAAACAATTTATGTCTATGAGTAGAAGCATGTATGATTTTTTGACGGAAACTCGAAGGATTTATCACCCACTAATATGGATCATGAGACCTATCGATGCATCGATGTGATATAGATGGCCCCTCCCATCACTTCTAGTAAGAATAATTATTTATACATAGATTTATTATAAGTACAATATGCCTTCTAAATATTCGTATAGATTTGAGGATACAGATTCATCAATATTTCCATAGTTAAAACAACATCTCAAATAAGAACCTTATATATAAATGTATATTGATTAAGAAAAAAATCATATCCATGAATCCTGAAAATGGATAAATATAATATATTTACAATTTTAAATGAAAAATGATCACAAAGGGGAAGTAGGTACACCACATAAGAATGATTATGTGAACAATACCAAGTAGGTCACAATGAAATGGAAACAAAAAAAAGTCCCTTACAATATTGTAATCAATGGAGTCAATAATAATTAATTGAATCACTAAATACCATGAATAAAAGATAAACATGATATTATATATAAAATGGAAGAAAAAAAATACTCCACATACAAGAAATAAGTGGAGAACAATAAAAATCTCACAGAAATAAAATTTAGATGACAAACCACTTACCTTATGCTCGAATGTGTTCATCTATTGATATTAAAGACCTAGATTATCGAATTTAATTTCATTAAATAATAATTCCAAAACCTACTATAAATTTAATTTTTTTAATTATAATCTTATTAGGTTCATTCATGTCCTTTTTTATGGGTTTAAGAGGATCTATTTTTTTATTTTTGAAGCATTCTCTTCCTGGGTTTTCGTGATCATTTTACTTGTATTTATGATTGGATATTCATTTGAAATGTGATAAAACGTCAAGAATTTGTAATATATATTATTAGTGACATTTCAGAGATATAAATGATCTTATAATGATTTTGTTTATATACCATGAGTTTGACTAATTGGATAAATCTTAATGATAAACGCTTGGATTAACTTGGTGGTTTTGTGAACAATGAACTAGATTTGTAATATTATTTTATATAATGAGTGTGTAAGGATTACATAAAATTAAATAGGATATATTACATATATTATGAATTTTTTCATCCAGAAAAATGGTTTCCTTACCATAATTACATACTGTACTAGAAATTGAAAATATGTCATCCTTGAATGTGATAAATTAACACATCTCAGACGGTGTTTTCATTATTTGTATAAGAGGAGGGGAAAAGAGAGATGATGATGAAATATTATATTAAAATAATAAATTTAATGTTCCTGAAAGGTACTATAATTATCATAGAATTTTTATGAGTGGAGATGAGAAGAAAAAAGAGAAGAATGGAACTAGAAATAAATGAAATGTTGGGAAATCCCAAACGAAAATTCTGCAGCCTAACGACGTCACTTAAAATTTCATAAAATAGTTTGATGAGAGAAAATGAATCTATAATAATTCATAAATAATATGGAAATAAATGGAGATATAGAATTTCATATTCCAACATAACTATATAGAAAAAAAAATATAATAATATAAAATGGAATCACTAAAAATAAAAGGGTGGTAGATTCCCTTACCTTGTAGAGTGACTCCCAAAACACGAAGGGTGGGACCTTAGGGGTGTGAGGACACCTTAGGAGGACCCATAGGGAGTTAAAAGTACTTGATATTTGAGTTTAATGAATTTTTAATGAATTAAAAGGATGAAAGGAGTATGTATTTATAGAAAATGGGATGGTGTTTTTTATTAATTTCAAAGGACACCTCATTAGTGGTTTTTTCAAAACAATGGGATTTCCCTTGTTATTTTCCAATGGTATTAGCCACATGGGACACCTCATGTCATATTTTACTATAAAAAAGAATAAATTCATTTTATATTAATTATTACATCATTACGATGTCATTAAACATACTGAAAACTCAAAACATAATTGTTACAACTAAGGAACAATTCAAGTATTTTATAGAAATCCCAAAAATTCACCATATCCATTTTTTGAAGTTTAGATTTAATAAATTGACTCCATTTAAAAAAACAAATTTCTATTTATTTTTAATTTAATTTTTAAATAATATCATAATTTCATCTAAAATCACAATTTCAAATCTACAATTCATTTTTTAACACATTGAAAAATTAATCAATATCCCATTACCTTATAAACATAAAAAAGATAAAATATTAACATGATTTTATATTCATAAGGGTCATAATACTATTCATATTACTATTTATATAGGTATGTTTCTATTCACCAAAAAAACTAGTGGGTTGCATTGGACTCCAAATAAACTTTTGATCACAACTATGGATGACCATTTTTTAAAATTCAAAACACATAAGTGGAAAATTTATGATAAATGGATAGGTTATGAATTTCTTCTTCAAATAAACAAGTGTTGTTTCATAGGGACTCAGTGATTCATGGAATGTAGGATATCTAATGAATACAAAGTATTTTAAATAAACATATAATAAAATGTTTGGGGTGTTATATTATTCACACCATTGGAAATATCATCCTCAAAATTCTTCATGTATAAATACCTTAAAAAAGTTGTGGCTAGTTAATCATCATAAAATCCTTAGGTTCCCACATTGCTTCTTCTTTTTTATGGGTTTTCCATATAACCATTACTAGATGAGTTTTTTTAAGTCTCAATACATGCTCTCTTGGGTCACGAATCTTGATAGGATCTTTACAGAATGAAAAATCAGGTTCCTGGTTGATTTCTTCATATGTGAGTACATATGTTCGGTCTAGAATGTATTTCATTAACAATGACATGTGGAAGACAATATGAACATTGGATAGACATGGTGGCATTGTTAAACGGTAACCTACAGCTCCAATTCTTTCTAGAATTTCAAAAGGTCCGATGTACCTGGGAATCAGTTTCCATTTATTACCAAAATGTAAGACACCCTTATAAAGAGATATATTTAGAATGACATGATATTTTTCTTGAAATTCCAAATCATTTTTATGGTTGTTAGCATAAAACTTTTTCCTACTTTGGGATGCTTTAATATGGTCTTAAATTTTCTTTACCTTTCTATTTGTCTCTTCGATATGTTCTGGGCCTATATGTTTCCTCTTTTTTAATGACATCCATATATGTTAGAGTTTAACAACTATTACTATATAATTAATTATATGCTAAATTAGAATACTAGAGTGGAAAATATTATTATAGGAAAATTCCACCAAAGGAATTTATTGATCCCACATACCATGAATGAAACTAGAGCATGGTCATAACCATTATTCGAGTGCCTGAATAGTCTTTTCAGACTATCCTTTGGTTTGGAGGTGATAAGTAGTACACAAATGAATCTCAGTATCCAACGTCTTCATGATACTTTTTCAAAAAATTTATGTAAACCAAAGATCTCAGTCGAAAAAAATCGATAGAGGTGCACCATGATGTATAAAAACATCAATAATATGAAGTATTGTTAAGAGATCAAGTGGTAAATACACTCTTATAGTAAGAAAATGTGTTTATTTTGTGAGATGATAAACAATTACCCATATTGGATCATTCCTTCTAGGTGTCCTCGATAGTTCTGTGACAAAATCTATCATAATTTCATCCCACTTCTACATAGGAATAAGTAGAGGTTTCATGACCCCTCTAGGTTTTTCTTTCTCAGCCTTATCTTGTTGAAAAACTAGACAACATGACACATAGTCCGCAATTTTTGAATTCATGTTTTCCCACCGAAAATATTCCTTTAGATCTTTATACATCATAGTGCTACCATGGTGTATAGAAAAATTCCAACTATGAGAATATTCTAAAAGTTATCTTTCTCAATCAGATACTGATGGAATTTATAACCTCTTCCCAATTTTTAGAATTCCATCTTCAAATACAAATTCTTCCTATTTTCCATTCTCAGTAGCATTAACATTATTATCTAGATTTTCATTATCGGACTCAGATATTTTTATCTTCTCTAGTAAAGATATTTTACTAATCATTTGAAAGAGGAAAGATGTTTCCCCATACTTAACAATTATTATATACATCATTATTATATCACTGAATATAGGATCTCTCTCAATCCTTATTTGTCTCATAAGTCCATGATATTTATAACTTAATGCATATTCCACCTAATTTTATTTTCTTAGGTTTTAGTGTAATGAACATTCAAAATCTTTGAGTAACTTGAGCAATCTCCTTTGCACCATGTTGAGTTATTTTTGAGTAAAAATGTATTTAAAACTCTTTTGATCCGAATATATCTCACATATTTTACCATAGAGAATATGTCTCCATATTTTTCGAGAAAATATCATAGCTGCTGATACATGATCGTGAGTTGGGTAATCCTGCTCATGAGACATCAACATCCTTGTTGCCGAATAAATAACCATAACATTTTTCATAAGGGTTAAACCAAGCCCATTATTTGATGCATCATTGTATATCACAAATCCATCATTTCCAGATGGAAGAGTCAAAATTGGAACATTGATCAATCTTCTTTTCAATTATTCAAATCATTCTCAACATTATTTCATCCATACAAACATAACCCCTATATGTGTGAGCTTGGTTAGCGGGTTAGCCCGTCAGGTGAAATTTTGAACGAAACACCGTTAGTAACCTACTAATCCAATAAAACTACGTAAATTAGTTATGATTGATGGCATGGGTAATTCTTGGATTGCCTTTGTCTTTACATGATCAACTAAGATTCCATCCTTAGAGACAATATGGCCATGAAATAAAACTAATTGAAGCCAAAATTCACACATTCTAAACATCCCATATAATTCATTTATTCAATGATTTTTCATAATAATCATAAATTTATTCTCATGGTCTTCATGTATTTTGCATTATACTAGTATATCATCAATAAATACCACAACAATGTCATAAAGATATTCCATGAAAACTATACTCCTCAGATCCATAACAAATAGGGATTATTAGTCAATCCAAAAGGAATTTATTTAGACTCATAGTTCCCATACCTAGTTATAAATGCTATCTTGGAAATATCTTCCTTACACGCACACAACTGATGATATCCAGATCGACGTTCAATCATTGAAAAATATTGGGCTCCTTGAAGATGATCAAATAAATCATCAATTTGTGGCAGAGGATACTCGTTTGTTATTGTAATAGCATTTATTTCCCTATAAAAAGGCATATCCTCATTGATCCAACTTTCTTATTGACAAAGAGGATAGTATATCTCCATGGATAAACACTAGGCTGAATAAATACTTTTTCCCTCAATTCCACATGTTCTTTCTTTTCCTCTACTAATTCCATAGATTCCATTCCATAAGGTGTCATTAATATAGATCTCTCATCAAGAATTAAATCAACGGATAAATCTACTTCCCTCTTTGGATTATGTCAAGGTAAATCCCCTATAAATACATCAATTTATTCTTGCACAACATGTACATCTTCAATTTGGAGATTTTTTCCCTCACCCCTTGATATTGTATTCACATCCTCTCTAAGAATTGCATTAAGTAGAGCTGCAAGGGGTGTGTCTTGATAAAAATCATGTGGTGAGGTTTCTTCTCAAAATACAAGGGATTCAACACCATTTTAAAAAATTTCCAGTTCCTTTATTCTTGCAATAGATCATCCCATTTTAATTTTACATCCAATTCATACCAAGAATTATATTGAAGCCAGTCATTGGTTTGAAGATAAGGTTAGAAACTAACTCATATTTATGTATCATTATGGGGATTGATCAACACATATTTGTGGAAATGATACATCCCCTAAGAATTTTTACTAAAAACTCTATTATTATATCAAATTGGACATGTCATATTTTCATGGAAAACTAATAATATATATATGAATGTAATGATGCATAATCCAATAATGCATTGTCTATGTTTGAGGAAATATCTAAATTACTGGACACCACATCATTAGGAACTTCAACCTATGTGTTTGTAATTTCATAAGCTTCCCCATTATCTCATGTTATTTTCCTAGGCATGTTTCCTTGGTGTTTAGGACACTCATTCTTATTGTATCCCATCTCTCTACAATTATAGAAATGAACATCATTGACCTGCCTCCTCACCTTTCATTCACTATATCCATGACCCTTTTATCAAAACTTATAGAAAAATATCATTTCTTTCAAAAATTTCCCAGGATGATTCTTTCCATAGTTCTCGTATAATATAAATGTTTTCATTCCCTTCGTCTTAATCAGTGCTTCAGCTTTTCCATGGTAATAAGAATAACTATTCTTATACTGATTTCCCTTGAACAAATTTTATCTATAAAATTCCTTCTCTTTTTTGATAGAACATACTATAATTTCATCATATGATGAAAATTCTTGGAAATCCAATGCCTTTTTGGGACACGGATTGAGACCTTAAAAGAAATGATCAATCTTGTCTTCTGAATCAGGTATGCAATCTATATCATAACTGTATAATCTTGTAATGGTTTCCTCTTACTCCACAATAGTCCCTTCTTCCCATTTCTTTAGGCTATGGAGTTTCATATTCATTTATGGTTTTTTATAAGGGAAATATTTATCGAAGAATATTTCCATAAAAGTTATCCATTCAATATCTTCTATTGTTCCTCCTCCTTGGTATTCTGGATCCCAAACCACCATTGATCTGCATCACCCTTGAGAAAACATAATATCAGTACTAACTTTTCATTTTCATTTCATATTAATGCCAAAAATAACTTTTCAAGGGACATGATCCATAGCTCAGCTACCACTGGATAAGTGCTCCCACTAAATTATGGGGCTTATGCTGCATGAAATGATCCAGTACATGTATAAAAAGGTTATTCGTCACAGACTGAGTATGTTGTCTTGATATGGTCAGATTCTGATCTACTCCAACATTGAATGTGTTGACGTTCTTAGTAGGTAAATCCCTAAATTGTCTGTAGTTATTGATTCCCCTTTCTTCCATTAGGTTCCATCATTAAATAATGTCATAAAACAAACTAGGAAATAGTTCATAATTTATAACTATAAAACATGTAAGATGATCTAAATATTTATGGACAAATAATATCATAACAATTTACATTATTTATATTTACTTATAAATCCATCATAATGTTTTTTACAGAAAAATAGAATTATCCTTACTTTATCCCATGGGAGTTTAGAACTACATGCACATTAAGGCTTATTATTTTGTACCAGGATACCACGGGTTAAGCTTGAATCTCCTTGTCAGAACTTTCACCCCTAGTTACATCTATGATAGAACCACATCCACTTGTAGTATCTAGATAGGGATGTGTTTTCTAGAAATATACCCATAATCTATTCCATACCAAAATACATAGATTTTCTTGTATTTTTATCCACAAATAGTATCATAGGATTTTGATCCCTAATCTTAGTTTTCTAAATCTACCTTCTATGTTTGGTATTAATCTTCCATTGATACCAAATGGAATGCCCCAACCCCAAAATCACAGAGCTGCGACATTACTTATTACATTGCAATGGTTAAAAGTAATGATATTTTAAAGGAATTACTAGTTTAGTAGCCTCAAAGAAACTATATACATACATGTAACTCATATTACATTGGAAAATGTAACAAAATATAATACATAATAAGAACTAATAAACTAAATCCACGAGAACTCAGTAAATTTTCTCCTCCACATAACCTATTGAAGGTAAAAATATTAAAGGGGTGAGCTCAAATGCATAGTAAGGGTTTAAAATAGAGGAATCATGAATCAACAATAACTAAATCATAAACATATTGTTATAGTAAATATGTCATGGTGAATAAGTGAAAAACACATGGTATTAATAAACTGAGAATGAAACGACATCCATATATTTTGTTACAGTGAAAAAATCATGGATAATAATAACTAAAAAAGAATAAATATGTATTCTTATTAATTAGAGACATGTATCTAGAACATGATACCATTATACCGTAAAAATTGTTTAGGTATGTGGTTAGAAACCCATCTAATTTTTGGATTCAAACTCGAAGGGTTTGTCGCCAAATAATTTGTGTCATGAGACCTATCAATGCATCAAGGGGCTATTATAGGCCCCATCCATCACTGAAATTCAAAATCATTCTTTATAAATAGATTTAATAAAGTTAAAATATTCCTTTTCAATATCCATACTGATTAGAGGAAACATATTCATCAATATTTCCAGAGTTAAAACAACATATCCAATAAGCACCATATATAAAAGGTTTTACAACTTAAGAAAATATTCATATACATTAAACCATAATATGTATATATAATATATTTACACATTGAAATGAAAAATGATCCCAAATGTTATGTATTTAGAACACATAAAAATTATTAGTTTCACAATACCAAGTATGTCACAATGAAATGGAAACCAAAACAAAGTCCCTTACAATATTGTAGTCAATCGAGTTAATAATCATTAAGTGAATCACTAAATAAAATTAATATTAATAGAAAAATTAAATGATATATCAAATGTCTATAAACATACACCGCATACATTAAATATTTGGTGAACAATTAAAATCTCAATGAAATAAAAGTGAGATGAGAAACCCCTTACCTTTGCCAGAATGTGTTCTTCTATTGATATTAATGACCTGAATAATCAAATTTATCTTCATTAATTACTAATTACAGGACCTCCAATACATGTAATCGATTTATTATAACCTTATTAAGTTCATTAATGGCTTTTTGGGTGGGTTTAAAGGGTTCAATTTTATTGTTTTGTAAGTATTTGTTTGTTAGTTTTCATGATTGGTTTACTGGTATTCATGATAGGAAGTTCATATGAAAAGTTGTCAAAATAAATTTTTATTAATATATATTATTAGTTACATTAAATATATATAAATTATCTTATAATTATTTTGTTTATATACCATGATTATGACTCATTGGATAAATGTTAATGATAAATGCTTGGATTTACTCGGTGGTTTTGTTCGCAATGAACATGTTTTGTATTACTATTTTATATTATGAGTGTAAAAGGATTAAACGACATTAAATAAGGTATATTACATATATAATGATCTCTTTCAACCATAAAAATGATCTAATGGAATTAATTGAATACGGTAATGGTAATTGAATACCTTCCATCCTTGAATGTGATAAATTTACACATCTCGGGTGGTGTTTTCATTTTAAGTATATGAGGTGGAGGAAAAGAAGATGATGATGAAATATTCCATTATAATATAAAATTATAGTTCATGTATGGTAATTTAATTATAATAACATTTTGATGAGGGTATATAATGAAAGGAAAAGAAAATAAAGGAACTCAAAATAAATGAAACGTTGAGAAATCCCTCCTGAAAATTCGGCAGCCAAACAGAATCACTTAAAAATTAAAAAAATATTTTGATGATTGAAAAGGAATATCTAATAAAAATTTCATAATATGGAAGAAAATTGGGATATTTAATGACATATCCGAACATATTCTTGATGAAATTAAAAAAGAATAACATAAAATGAAAGCTTTAAAATGAGATGGGTGGTAGATTCCCATACCTTGTAGAGTAACTACCAAAACGTGAATGTGGGGACCTTGGGGGATTGAGCACACCTTGAGAGGTCTCATAGGGAGGTAGAAATACTATATATTCTAGAATAATGTGTTTTTAATGAAATAAAACAAAGGAATGAGAGGGTATTTATAGTAATATAGAGGGTGTTTTTAATTAATTTCCAAGGACACCTCATTAGTGTTGTTTTTGCAAAACCATGGGCTTTCCCATGGTACTTGCTCATGGTATTAGCCACTTGGGACACCTAATATAATATATTACAGTACAGAATTCTAAAATAATTTTATATTAATTATTACATCATTGTGATTTCATTAAACATAGCGAAAACTCAAACGATATTTTTACTATTCACAAAATTCATGTATCTTAGAAAAATCCCAAAAATTCTCCCAAACCATTTTTCTATGTGTAGAATTACAATATGAAAATGATTTTTGGAAAATAATTTTCTAAATATTATGAATTTATTTTTTATATAAAATTATAATTTATTCAAAAATAACAATTTTAAATATATATCTCATTTTTAACACCTCGAAAAATTAATCAGCATCTCATTACCTTATATCCTTAAGAAAATGAAATAATAATATAATTTATTATTCATAAGTTCCACATTAATATTCATATTATTCATCATAAGGGTATGTTACTATTTACAAAAAAAAATTCTTGGTTCTATTGGACTCAAAATAACTTACTGATTAGAACCATAAATGACTGTTTTTTGAAATTCAAAACATAGAAGAAGATAATTTAAATATAATGGATAGGTTATTAATTTTTCATAATAATAAAAAAATGTTGTTTCATAAAGACTCAATGTTTCATAATATATATGATCTATAATGTATAGAAATTGTTTAATAAAATCATACCATAAAATGGTAGGGGTGATATACTTGCTGATAGGTCGAACACCTAGTGATAAAGCTTACTATCTAACGATTCATCTCAATCCACCAATACTGGCATAACATATCTCGATACATCTTTTACATATCAGGATGAACAACCTACTAAGATTTGCAGGACTCTTGTATCAACTCCTCTCTCTTATCTATAGGATCCCAGAGACATCCATGAATATACAGGATGTCATCATTGTCCATATACCAATCCTGAGGGGGGTCATCTCCAAAAATACTCTCATGGTGAACCAAGCCCTGATGATCTGAAAAATTTGTACATTTAATCTTCTCAATAAGGGAAGAGGTAAATTTTATGGATGATTTATAATAATGATTGTGACTATCATGAAACTCCAGATGTAGCTCCACAAAGGGAGCCATCAATTTCCATTCATTAATGGCTACCCATATGTCTTATTCTTAAATTGTTTGGCATAGTGTATCTATAACAACATTTCACATTCCATGAATATAAGCATGTTCCAAATTGAGGGAGTATAGATATTAGACCCATAATCGATATCTCGGGATCATTTCACACTATGAAAATAAATATTTGAGTCTCCTTTGTTCTGTGTACACCACAAAGTGCTCACCCATCAGATAATGTCTCCATCAACGTAATGAATGAAAACTACTACTAGATTGAGGTAATGTATAGAATAGTTTTCCTCATTATCCCAATACAATTGATTCTGGTAATAAATTACTCTTTCTTCTTATATCAGTACAAATCCTAGGACAATTCCTGTTGCATAAATGAAAATCGTGCAACCATTTCCAAATATTGGATGAATAATAATTGGTTCTATGAAAAGCCTTCATGTTATATCTTGAAAGGATTTATCACACTTTATAACCATAGGATCATAACTCGCATATTTTCAAGGCCATTAAGAGGTCATGAAAAGTGTGATAAGTATAATACCAAATAATTAGAGTAACAAATAGGCACCAATAATCTCTATATATAAAACACATTCTTGGGAAGCTGCCAAGAAACCCCAATTGTAAAATTCTCTTTATCAATAGAGACTCCTGAACCTGAGATAATGTAACTCAAGAAGTGAACATTTTCTATCCAAAAAAATCACTTATAATGCTTGGAAAATATTTGGTGATCTATCAGTGTAATCCTAATAATATCAATTTTATAATAATGTTCATTGTGAGTGTCATAGTACACCAAGATGTTGGCCACAAAGACAATGATAGAAGAATCCAATTCAGGGTGAAACACCCTATTCATAAAATCCATGAAAATGGACAGAGAATTCAAAAAACATAATGACATAAACAGTTACTCATGTTGGCTATACCAACTATGGGAATATATATAAGGTATTACCGATAGCCTGACTTTCACATGATGAAATCCTGATCTCATGTCGATCTAAGACAAGACCCTAGCTCCATAGAGCTGAAAAAAGAGCTCATATATATGATGTATTGGATACTAGTTCTTAACCATAATATGGTTCAATGATATTTAATCCATGAATATATGAAGGATCCCATCTGCAATCCTAGAGAATAACATGGGTGAACCTCTTGAGGATGTATTGGGCCATATGAAACCTTTGGCCTCTAGGTTGACTAGCTGGTACTTATACTCCTATATCTCAATAGGTTACATCATGTATAGAAGAATGGACACTATTATTGCTTATGGAATGATCCCATTAGTAAAAACTACATCACTCATAGGAGGTATGAATGAAAAATTTTAGAGAAATACCTCCATGAAATAATCTACTAAAATAGGGAATTTAGCCTGGTGTAAATTGAAATCCTCTATGAAGTGATTTTCAATTAGGGTAGTCCTTCCACCTAGCCCAAGATTCTCTAGTATAGATCAGCTATCATAAACATCCCACTCAACGTTATGTAGAAAACTATTTCATTCTAGTTAGGTAAATGACACCCTTTAGTAATAACATTATGAAAAGGTGTGGTATGGAACAAAATAATTCATCCATATAATGATGTCGAAGACAGTGATCTCATAACAAAGAGGTCACATAAGAAAGGGTAACTACGTACCTCCTAAGCATAGACCCTGCAAAAGTGCATGCCCTCAGACTATACTCCCAACAGTGTATCTAGGTTCATTGCTCTACATTAATACTATATCACTATACCAAGGCATTCTAAAATAAATAAAGAGATAAAAGGGTGTGAAGAAATAGTATAAAAAATATGATAATATAGCGGAGGATACTAGAATTTTAAGACATATTTAATATGTTCTTACAACATGATATTTAGGTATCAAATGTAAGTCATGCTACGGACTTCAACCACCAAATTGTGCAATAGCTATACTACCATGATAAAAAATGCTCTACTACTGCTGTTCGAGATCTGTATTCTGGATATGTTGTCCAAAACCTCATCCTCATACAGTCTTGTCAATACTACACCAAATCTCCACCTAACACGGTGTGAAAAAACCTACCCCATAAGTTGGAGATGGTGAAGATCCAATTCCACTATAAATTGATCGAAAAGTCTCATATAAATGCTAAATTTTCCTAATACAGCGGCAATATCATCACTATAGAGGGCCTCAATCACAGTAATGATTCAACTTCCCCATTCTTCTATACTGGTGACACATCACAGAGCCACCAATATGGTCACACTAGTTTCCACTAGATGAGAATCCATGTGATATAACATCCTACTATTAGAAGAATTATTGGCTTGTCATGAAACTGATCCTCTATTCTTGAAACTATTGTCATCCCTCAGGTGGTTCTATGTGATAATATTACGATTTACTATTTCAGAGAATGTATGAATGTGAAAAACATTCACCTGAGTTCGGATTGTGTATTGAATCTCTTATGGAAATCATCTAGAATGCATAATCTCATCATGGATCGATGCGGTGAAAAGCAATGTAACTCAGTGAAATCCACAAAATATTCAATAACATACATTAAACCCTTCTCAAGATGTATAAAATCTTTGTCCTGTCATCTCTCATCGTCTGAGGAAAGAACTGGACGTAGAAGGTACATTAGAAATCATCATATACCATTCCCTGATGATGTCTAGCTTGGATAACCACATCCTTTTAGAATTTGGAAGAATATTGTAATATGTAATTATCAATCTTTCCCCCCCACACACACCCTATTGGAATCTCTAGATTCTCAAAGAAAGACATGGGGTTCTCTAATCGAGATTCATCACCTAGCTGAAAACCATACCCAGAGAAGCTGGGAGTATGTTGCTGTTGGAACTCATTGATTGAATTATCTATCTTAGGTGGAGGATGTAGAGCACCATGCATGTACCACATCAAATGTATGAAACTATCACAAAATTTGGGATTCGTTCTCTAATCGATTATAGGATGATGTTCCTCAAGTGAAAATCCTAAAGACAATACTAGTTTCCCATTCACACCACATCTAGAGTATGGTTGTTTCAACCCTCCTGGTGCACTACATGAGGACTTCATTGTGGATTTGTTCTAAAAAATCAATGCACACACTTCATAACTAGCTATTAAGTAGATATATTTCATCCCTTGGGGAGTATGAATGCATGGTTTCTCAATACCCAAGACATGCTACCCCAAATACCCACTTAGAATGCTAGGTATAGGAATTTAATCAAGTATAACTTACGTGGGTTCCAATATATGAAGTTCCAAATATCCCATACCTAATCATTTATTGATAAACAATTAATTTCATTTTATATTAAATCATCATGTTCAATCCTTTTCCTCTGATAAACATGAAAATGTATGATAAGGATGTGAAACCACTTCATTTTAACCATTCAAGTATCACATTTAATTTTCCATTTCCTCAATTCCACATATCACAGTTCAATTAAAATTATTTTTCCATCCTAGTGAATCAGGTCCAATAATCATTATCACTCAGACTAAAACCGATTTTATTTTTTAATTAAAGACTCGATTTGGTAAATTACTCATTCCAACCCATGAGGTCCCATAAAAAATCATGAATTTTAACCTGAAACCAATTAATCAAAACCTAAAATTATTAAAAGAATATATACAATGCAAAGATCACAAAAAATTATATTCATTTCAAGAAATGAAAACTAGTGAAATAAACCTATAGGATATGGAAATTTGCAAGGCATGTGAATTCAAGGTGCCAATTTTAATGCATGTCAAAATGATCCTTACCTGAGTATCATCATTCCAAGAATGAATTGAAATCTCAATCCAAGTAATAATTATCAAGAAAAACATAGGATGTGGGTCACCCAATGATAAAATGATATCAAATATAATTTGAAAATGAGAAAAATAATGATAATTCAAAAAATTCATCTTTTACCCCATACATGGGTTTCTGATACACAAGTACTATAGTGTTCATAATCCTAGGAATATTTTCTCCAAATATAAAATAAATAAATGAAGTCTTATAATACCAATTTGTGACTAATTGGACCTGGTTATTACATAGGAGATGCCTCGAGCCCGGTGGGCCACATGGCCTCAAACACATCTCCATAAATTCTAGAGGTTAATGACGACTAGTGCAGGGCTGAGGTGTGTCTTTGTGGAGACTATTTCTTCATTACCATAGAACAAAATAGTTGAAAAATATAATAACTCCATATATAAATTGCAGAATCAATGTAATCATAGATAGAACTACCAATATAGACTCATAGAATAACAACCGAAACAAATGAAATAAATATAAAAAAGTAGAAGACGGTGTTTCATGTATATATAAATCTTGAAAAAATTATACAAGAATAATTCAAGCATTATATATTAATGTAACTAAAAGATAACACAAACTATCACATGCATGTCGATCTCTTACTTGGTCATCTACTACCATCTCCATCCAGATAGAGTAAGTAATCAAGTGCCTAATGCTACCATATTCCCTCTACCAACACCTTCAACCATATATTATTCCTGGATACCATAGGATCCTAGATAGGGTGTGAAATAAATATTATTAGGCCACCACCAATGGTTTCTACAACAAACTGTTTGTGTAATATATATTTAAAAGTGTTCAATCATTAATTTATAAATGTAAAGCAGTATAGTAATTGAAATACCTAAGTACCTAATTCATCCCTTAGTTTGTTTATAAACATTAAACTATTTTATTAATTAGATAAGTCCCAATTTATATTAATACGATAGGTTATATACATCCATCACAGAAATAGCTTCATGATATTACTAGTAGTGGTTCTAAGGCATTACAAGGTAACCATGATGATTATATTATGAAAGTTTTTAAGGTAATCACCAAGTCTACATAGACCTCAGGGGTTTCAATCTAAGTAGTAATTGAAATCTAGATAAAGTTAATTGTGTGATACAAGGAGTATTTTCATTGTAATTCCAAAATATATTTATGTATTTATGTCCAAGGAATGTATCCTAGCTAAAATTGAATAATTTATGGCTAGGTCTATGGTTATATCCAAGGAACCTCCTGTTCGTAGAAACCATTCTATATCCAAGAAGTGTATCCAAGGAATCCTGTAATAGTGAAGGAGGTATCATATGGTGTCATATTGGGCATCCACTGATAGACAAGGATCAGGTTACATAGTGGTTCTGACAAACGAAACTAACATCATGGAATTGGAATGTAATCCTAGAATCCTCATGGACTTCCCTCACAAGCCCAATGGCTAACTCAAGTGAGTACCTTCCTATATGTATTTATTTCAAGGTCTATATTTATAATTAGGCACCTTACATTTAATACATACAATAATTTAATGAATTTTAATTATCTTCCTATTTAGTATTTTATAGTGTGAATTCCATGATTTTATACAAGTGAAATGAATTTGATGACATGTAAAATTTTATTCAAATCATTTAAATAACCTTCATTTAATGAAGCTTATTCCATTTTTATAAATAAAGGTTCAATCAAGGAATTCAATTAGTGTGGAAAGGCCAAAGATACATGCTACCATTGATGTTAAAACACAAGAGTCATGGTTAATTCATCAGGTTCATCTTCTACCATCCAACACGTGCAAAAGGATGTGAAGGAATGGAAATAACATCCATCCCATTTAAGAAGACCAATTCCTAATATTCACCACACTTTCAATTTCCAATTAAATTGATTAATAAAGATCAATTAAAGAACTTACCTTAGATGGTTCATGTGTAGATGTGTCCATGGTACTGGCCATTAATCAATTCAATAGTCATTTAATCAAATAAATCTTACCATTATAGTGGTCAAGATCAAGCACATCCGAACGATGTCTCAAAAGTGTGTAATCTCCAAAACCCCAATTATGGCATACGACCCTACATGTGATGTTTTACTTTGTAAAAATAACCACAAAAAACTAATTATATATATGTAAAGGTTTATGGTATACAATTCTAATGACTATAATAAATACTTATTTGATCAATAATTGACACTTGATGCAATTGGCACATTGAAACGATAATTTCCAATACAACAGAAGTAGAAATAAGATTTATAAACCACCTACCTTAGGTTCATATGAATCTCATAAGACAATATCATCCTTTAGACCTGCCTTGATTAGAGTAGGTATGAATGAAAGATCAATCATATAAAATTGGATCATATTATCTTTCATCTAAATGACATCATGGAAAGAATTTATAATGATTTAGTTTTAAAAAGTTATTGGGAATGTATCGGTGTGGTTTTGTGGAGTTGAACAGTGGTTGAATCAAACTCTGGATGGATGATCCACCATAATTCAAATAATATTACCTTTTTGGATCAAATTAAAAGAAATAAAGGTTTCTGATTCATTTTAAAACTAAGCGAGAAGAAATGTTTGAGTTAGATATATTTTATGTGAAAAAAACAATTTTACCCAATATTTACACCACGAACGGTTTAGCCACATGGTTTGGCCAAAACCTAAGCAAATCATGCACATTAACATATAGGAAGGGGCATAGAACATAGTTAGGCTACATGGTTAGGGAAACCGTGCACCAACCTTGTGAAATATATCTTTTAAAATTGAAGGCAAACTCACATGGATTGACCCATCTGTGAACCCAATTCAATCCCACTATCCATCCTCACATTGTTTAAACAAACCATGAGGCATTGCATGTATAGTTTTATCTAGCTATTTTTCATGCCATTTTCTCCCAAAAATATGGTTTCTGAGCTCTGAACATTCCCTAGACAGCCACAAGACCTTTAATAAATCATTAGGCATCCACATTAGGTCAAAAAAAGAAAATTAGACAAAACCTTAAACGATCCAAACATTAGTTAAAAACTAGATTCATACATATAAATAATCAAAACTCATCGAAAATGTATATAAACTCTACAATAGCTTGGTAGTAACGTTTTTATCAAGTATCAACTGCTAATTCAACTCAAATCAGAATAAAAATGAAGAAAGCAAGAATACCCAAAAAAGGAAAAATTTAACTTGAACCCAAATAGTACTGTTGATATGAAATCAAATGAGGAATGGACCAAAAGGAATAGATTAGATGCTGTGGTGGATCTAATGAGATGAGTTGTGCATGAATCAGAGATCGAGGGGAGTATCTGAAGAAAAAAAATCCTAGAATAGTCTCCCAAGGAGCTATCAAAAGGTGAGAGTTGTTTTCCATTGAAGTAAATGAGAAGTTAATGTTTGAAGTAGAATACAATTTGATTTAAAATTAAAAAATTACTCAAAATAATGGGGATGTAGACTTTTAACCAACCATTAATAGTTACCTATAGGGAATGGTAACCCACACAATTTCCTCAAATGGATTGACTAACCATGGGGAAACCTTAAAAAACTCCAATGTTAAAATAGAAATGGTTTTCATATGGTCATATAGCCAATATAAAATTTTTTGGTCTAATAATGTGGCCTCCTCTTGTATCATATCATTCCTCACACTATTTATTAGACCATGTGACCTTCCCTATATGGGTTTAACTAACTATGCGCCGGACCATTCCAACCCAAAATCTACGTTTTGAGATTTGAACAAGCCTTGAACACCCATGAAACCCTAATGATCAAATTTGGTTCTAACATTAGCTCATATTGAGAATTAAAACATAAAAAGAATGTATTAGTAACCCACACAAAAACTACGCTTTTACAATGAAAGTGACTGTAAAATCAATGGGGAAAATGAATCAAAGAATCATGCCTGTTTATGATCTCAATGTTATATTATTATAATGAATGTGTGATTTAGTGGTTGAGACATGGAGATGATGGTTTCTATAGATGTCCTAAATAGGTTCTTTTTTGTTCTTATTTTTTAAATAATACTATATCAAGGTCTCTTCAAAAGTTCATTTGTGGCCATAGTTATGTCCCAAATATTTATTCATGTTAACTCACCCTATGTATATAATATATTTTCAAGTTTCTAAGAGGAATTTAAGGATCAGGATTAACCTTACTAGAAGGGTTGGAGTTTCTATTGAATTTATTTTATATAATTTTATTTTTAGTATTTATTGTGGAGAATATTATATATATCATTTTTATTTATTCATTCATTGTTGGGTGATTTTGAGTTTACCTTTATATTGTTTTCTGGAGTTTTGTTTTTTCATTCTATCTATCAATATTGTTTCATAAATAATGTGTAATTTCTCCCATTCTATTGTATTTTTATACCCTCTATGATAGTCACCAACCTAAGACCTATAGAGATGATTCTAAGGGGGGGTCATTATCTATATCCCATCATTTCCATATCTTTGTTGGAAGGGGTTATGATAGAGTGGTATTAGAAGTCACTGTTTATAGATAGGATAGGTCTTGGAGTTGGTCACAATGAAGAATTCATTGGTCTGTGTTGTAGCATTTCAATTTGACCTCGGTGTGTGACATATTCTAGGGTGACTGGATATGACATGGGATATTACCCACACCCACTATCTATAATATAGAAAACGGACATTTAGATAAATGAATGATTGTGTGAGGTGGACATGTTTCTAAGGCAGACACCTAGGAGTTGTACATTCATCATGATAAAATCTATTCATTTTCTAATCAGGTATTTTTGGGAAAATATAATGAAAAAAATAAAAGGCATTTGATTCAATTAAAAGCTTCTAGTAAGAGGAAGGTCTCTGTGTTTTTAGGCATGGCTAATGGTCATCATTCTTGAGTTTGTCAGGTAGTTGAGTTTCAGTATGATGAACTAGTTGATCATCAGAGTGTTCACCTGACAGAGGGGGATGACGCATCATAGCAGGATTTGTGTGACATTTAGTCATAGAGTTTGGGATATTATAAGAGGAGTGTCTCTGATCAAGATATAGAGTACCAGATATAATAAATTGGTATTTCATTCATTCAGAATCGATCCCAACACGTGTTTTGTGTTTTTCTATTAGTTTTTCATATATGGGGATATGTGCATCAGTAGTGGGAGTTCTTCCTTGGTGATATCAGGAAGGAAGATTTTTATGGACTGAAAATCAGAGGAAGTATCTAGAATAATTTCTGTTGTCAATTAAAATGGAAGACAAGATGTATGATATATTCACCCATTATTAGTGGAGTCTTTTCATGAAAGAGAAATGATCATGATCGAGGACCCCCTTCATATTTCTCATATTGTGTTCCTAGATGAGCAGTTGAGAGCGTAGTGTCTAGATGAGTTTTTTCATCACGTGACAAGGTATTTTTTCACTCTATTTACAGTCATTATTTATATTGAGTTATTAAAAAATAGGCTATCAATAATATTATTTCCTTAGTAGATGAGACTTTGTAGAGTGTCCAATCGATTCATTTGAGGAGAAGGTCTCTAGCTATTTGGTCGTGCATTTTCTGGAATCAAGGATCCTTTTTGCGGAGATAAGGAAGTGGTATATTTTTTCTCAACTGTCAGGTACAAGTAGCATATGATCTCGTTTTGAGGGTTTTATATCTACAATGCATATATATGGGATATATGGGAACCACTATTCATGGTGTCTAACCACTAGTAATAGAGTCTAACCACATAGTGAGGCCAATTTTAGATGATAGGGAAAGCCCCTTTTAAGCAATATCAGTTTTTTCTAAGAGAGTTCTAGTGGAATGGACAATAGGCTGTTGTTCAGCAGTTGGGAGAAGGAAAATATTGTCAAGGGAATCATTCCAATTGTCACTATTCATAGAGACCCTATATAGATTGTGGTCATTGGGTCTTGAAGAATAAAGTTATAGTAGTTTCTCTTATTTATAATTATATTTTAAAATAAAAAACACTAGTAGAGCTTGGAGTTGCTTGCATTATATTCAATTTATCATCTAATATTTTTTTGGATTTTTCTACTGGGTAGCCTCACACACCTTTATTTAAGTTAATTTGTTCCATATATTTGGATTAGATGGGAAAAGTCATCCATTTACATTATTTTTATCTATCCCAAATAGAGGACAAGCTTCCTTGTTTAATATGTGCATGGAAGATATAATTGTTATAGAGAAGATCTCGTTATTGGGGAACTCCATCATGTTATTGATACATACTTAAAATGGTATTCTTTGTGTGGTTTTGATTTATTCTTTGAATTAAGTTATTTATTGATTTTGGAGAGGATTACTTTTTTGTTGAGGACTAGTGAGTGTAATTCATTGGAGAGAAAGGTTATCATTTAGGTGGTATGAAATTAGAATCTCCTTTTTCATTGATGGTAGATCTGTTAGTGAAATATCAGGTGGGGGATTCATAGAAGGTATTGGTGGGGTTATAGAATGTTTTCCTATGGATGGTTTTGAAACAACCTCCTTGCTGTGACCCTGAGTTTGGTATATAGTTGCAAACTGGTGCATCTCTAATTTTTATTGATTCTTATTAGATGGTTCACACATAGTTTTTCGATTTGAGGAATTTTGTGGATGATCATATATATATATATATGTGATTTTTATCTAACATAACTTGTCACTATAGAGATATCTAGTACTGTTCTTAAAAAGGGTGGATGGTAGTCTAAGGATGAGTATAGAGAATATAGGGTTGAGTTAGTAATGTTAAATAATCATTACCCTATCATGGAGATCAATGATCTATTTAGTTATTTTATAGAACCTAGTTTGTTCTCAATTATCATTATGAAGTCTATATATCAAAAATTGAGGGTGAAATATTAGGATATATAGATGAATTCCTTTAAGTTTGGGTATGGTAACTTCTAGTTTATGTTCATGTCATTCAGTGTTATGAATGATCTAGCTGTGTTCATGGGAACAATGAACTCGGTATTCCAAGAGTTCAAAGACTAGTTCATTATTTTATTTAAGGATTATATCATGGTCTATATGAGGTTAGAAGGGGATCATTATAAGCCTCATAAATTTGTTCTATAAAACATTCAACACCACCTTCCTTTTAGGAATTTTTCCATGTGTGAGTTCCTTGTTGGATTTGTGTGTTTTTGGGGACATTTGGGGTCTTTGTAAGTCATGGATGTGGACCCATCAAATGTAGAATCAGTTTTTTCTTAAGTATAACACATGAATGAGGATCAGGTCCCCATTTTCATTGGTTTCATGAGAAATTATAAGTCATTTTCAACTAAGGTTTCTTAATTTGTATCCCTATTAACATCGTTGACCATAAAAGGCCCAAATTATGTGGCTAAATATGAGTTCCCATGAATTTTTGATTACCTGAAGAAGATGTTGGTTAGTTCTATAGTGATACATTTTTTGGAAGAGGGGTTATTGTTTGAGTATTTCTATGATGTGTCCCATTAAGGATTGGGATGTTTATAGATGTAGCAGAGGGATTTAATGTCATATGGTTCTAAGAAGATATATCCTGATGGTCATAACTATGCCAAACATGATTTGGATTTGGTAGTAGTTTTTTTTTTGAACTAATTTTTTGCGGTATAACCTCATCAGTGACTATTTTATGGTTTTCAGGGACCAAAAACGCATGTGATATGTTTTCTAACATTGGGATCTAAATATATTCTTGTAGTGGTGGATAAAGTTTCTTTAGGATTTTTATTTTCAGATCTATTGCCCCTACAAAATGGTCATGTTGTTTCTGTTGAATTGAGATGAAATACATAAGAGGAAGTGGCTCGAGTGACTATAAATTCTTGGAAATGAATATAGGATCATGAAATGAAGAATCTTGAAATTATAGGGATAAGTGACCATCATTTTTATTACTGTATGAATATAGAGTTAGATTTGATGTAATGAGTTGAGGATTTTCTTTGGGGACACCCTTATGCATAGGTTATATCTAATTTTGTTTTTCATTTTGATGCACTTGAGCGATGGCTAGAGGATTGTTAGAACTAGATGTTGTTCCATGAATGTATGAATGATTTGTAGAACAATCATAGAGGACTTCTCCAATATTTTCATTGATCGCGTTTTTTTTATATAATTGTGTGACAAAGATGTTTCATGGGTTGACAAGACAGGTTTGGTGGCCATGGATGAAATGATCAGTAACTGATTTGGTGGAATGAGGTCTTGTTTATCTACTCGAAATATTAGAGAATACTGTTTTATGAGGTTTGTTGTGGTATTTGAATGTTCTCAATTCCATATGAGAGGACATCTTGATGGATTTTTTCATAGGTTCACTTAGATATTAGGGAGGCTTTGAGGTTGTTGGGTTATAGTATATCGACTGATGTAATTGAATCTCTCTCTCTCTAATGATCCTTAAGAAGAGTTCTAATTATGTCTTGTTGAGGTGGTTTGTTGATGGTTTCATTAGGCTTTGTGATGTCCGATGGACCATTATCTCTAGTTAGGATAATTATTTTACCTCTCATTTCTAGAGGGAATTTCATCATACTTTTCCTCCCAATTGTTCCTTACCACTCCTTTCAACCCCTTATGAAATTGGAAATATGGAGAAAATTATCTTGATAATGGAGGATATATTACAGAAAAGTTTCATGGACATTCATGGATACTGGGTACAAAACCTACCATCAGATCATTTTCAATACAAAAATCATTATCACTCATTCATTGGCATATCTCTATTTGAGGTATTATATGGATATTCATGATGTTATCTATTTTACATGATAGAGGTTACAATGTTGGTAGTTATTATTCCTGATTTGGTATAGATAACTAATGAGAATATCTAGTTGGTTCATGAGTTGATGGGGAAGTGAATGAACATAAAAAGGAATATTTTGATCATAGGTTGATTCGTCTATAGTTCATCATTGGACACCTTGAGTTCTTATATTCTACCCTCGGGGTGGGTAGTGGAGCATTAGTTAGGGAATAAGATTTCTCTTTTGTTTTATGGTCCATTTAAGGCGTTGGGACTTGTAACTAAAGTTATGTGTTGGTTGGAAATTAGACCAAGGTGGGAGATGATCCATGATGTTATACACATGTCCCTGATTTGTTGACATCCTCACAATTACCCAAAAATTATTAGATGGGGAGATTTAGATACCAAGGATGATGGGATGTTCATGGAGAGGACAATATAGATCTAGGATCATTGAGAGAAAGTTATGTGTGGTTAGACCTTTTCTTAGGTATATGTGTGATAGAGGCAAGGTCTAATAAGGGGTAGTTCATCGGAGTTATATAAACAAATATGTTCCCAGTACCCTAATCTATTTTTGATTTTTTCATTACTATGACGTTTAAATGATGTGAGGTTTTTAACATGTTATTTAATGAGATGTGATCTTTCCCTTCAGGTTTGAAGTGTGATAAATCCCATGAAATATGGAAATGGTAGGACATTACATTAAAATGAGACCCATTAATTTTGATACGATTAAACCTATGAAAACAAATCAGATCATCCAAGACATATCGTAACCAGGAGGATGTAATTCCCGGATTCGTATGTTTTTGGATGTTGTGTTTTTTGTGAACAATGGTTGTTGTTATGGACTATGTGGAGGTTTTATGGTTGTGTAGTGGTTTTTTATGGGCATGCTAGTGAATTTGTGTAGTATTAGTTAGAATTTTTTCATGATGGCAGTGTTGATGTTTAAGAATATTCTCAAGATGTTTTGGGAAGGGTGGTTGTTTAGAACACTTTTTTATGGGCTTGGTTTTATATTCTAAATGATGAGAATCATTTTAGAGTTATCCAATGTAACTCTCTCTATCCCCCATATCCAATAATGTCCTGGTATTTTTTATTATATGTGTTCAATGGGATCCTCGAGTAGGTTTTATGTTTTTGGGGTGATAAAATCTAAAATAATGATGATATCACATAGTGTAATTTTTACACAACATGAATGGAATATTCATAAATTGTGAAGGATGGTTCGTGGGGTGTTATATGGGGTGTGATAGATTGGGTTGTTAAATAATTGAAAGGAGAAAATTTGTTTATCCAGTCTTAAATCCCTAAATTTATTGAATGTGTAAAGGGTACACTTCATGTAAATAACCTATGAATCGTTGCGATAAATGTTGGAGCGCCCTTTGTTTTTTTAAATAACCTATACTACTCTTCTTATAGGGAGATATGGGGGACCGCTATTTATACTCCTAGGGATTCCTTCTTAATATAATGATCCTTGGATTTTTTTCCCAAATGAGTAGTGATTTATTATCTCATTCTGATGTGATTCATTCCATTCTTTTTCAGGGATGGACTATGTAGATATTTCATTTGGTTGGGTGTATGATGGGATTTTTTTGACAATATTTATGTGTGTTTCATGTTCATCCATGAGTTCCTTGTGTGGAAATTGTTTATGGGATGATTGTTCTTATCCTAATAGTGTGTAGAAATATTGGTAATTCTATTTGAGGTAGGGGATAATCATTCTCACTCTTTTACATTTTATGTGCGATATTATCATGATTTCTCTTAACATCGGTTGCATATTAATGGTTTTTGTATTATTATAATTAATTACAATGTATAAAATTTATGGGTATGGGGATATATCACATCCTTTACTAAATTTAAATATGGTTTCAATGTTATTATGAATTTTTATTTCCAATTTTGAAAATGACGACTATTGGGAGCCCTATTTTTTATATATCTTTTATTATATAACGACCCTTTCATATTGTTGTGTGGTCACACATGAATAAAATATTAATGAATGTATATTAGGAAAAAAGATGGATTCCCATTGATATCTAGATTCTGTAATAACACCCATGCTAATATAAAGACGTAATGTGATAATATACCTAAATAAATGTAAAGATGGATTGTTTTACTTTTGTGTGTGGATATGATTTTTTTCATTCATTGTGGTTCATTTAGTCTTTGTGTGTTTATGGTAGCGACTGATGGGTTTTTGGCTATATAGGGAGGTGATGCATTTTATGGTTGGCATTGATGTCATGTGGGTAGTTGTGTGCGGTGGAAAAGTAGTTGTGGCGTAGAGTTTGTTCCCAAGTGGTTTCAGTAAAATTATTGTGCAATGGTGATTTTAGAGAAGTGGTTATGGTGTAGTGGTTATGGATTAGAGGTTCAAGAATAATAGTTTTGGCTCAACGTTTGTGGTACATAGTAGTTATAGTTGTGAAACGGATAACATTTGTTGTTTTTCTGTGATATGGCTTTCAAGATTTGGAATGATGAAGATAAATGTTCTGTAGTATTGTGACAGTTGATGTGTGTAATGGTGGTTGTGCTAATTGTTTGGGTTAGTTTCTTATGTAACACGTGAATAAACTACAATGATGATTGAGATGAATAAATGAATGCGATAGTAAATAAATATAATTGGATTTAAGGTGATTTATGGTTAATGTTTTAACGAATAAATGTGTTGAAATGTGTAAGATGATAGTGGAAATTATTTTTTGGCTTGTGTGGTAGTTTGGATAGTTAATGTGTGTTATATGATAGTTATGTGGTGTGTTCTATGGTTGTTGATGTAGACCATACAATTGGTACTCTACTCTATCTTTAAATAATTTATTTTTAGGTTATTATATATGCTCCATCATCGAGTTGGATAACCTTACCAAAACTGAGTATATTTGAGTTTTGAGTGTTTTCCCCAACATCTTGGTTGGTAGTGATATAAATGGATGAATTTTCCATCTTCCCTATTCTTCCTTTAATAATTATGTGTTATCCCAAGTATCTATCATAGTGATGGTATGTGTTATATTGGTTTTAAATGGGTGATAAGTGATGTGGTTGTGGTATCATATATGGTATGGGTCATTCATGGATGGTGGAGTGTCCAAGGTTTATGTCCTTCACGTTAAAGATACACTACTTCTCTTTTTCTACTTATAATGTGTGGTCCATGAGTCTGTGGATGGTGTGGGATGTGATTTCATTTTATGTGATGTGATGTGTGGACTAGGATTCAATGGGTGGGATGTGTTTTGATGTGATTGGATATTTGTGGAAGGGATGGGATTATAGGACCTTAACTATTGGGGTGTAATATCCTCAAATCAGTGTGGAATAGTTAGTGAGGTTTGTTGATTTGATATCATCCCCATTTTATAATATTATATTGGATGCATGATTTTCTGAGTGATCCATGGTGAGTCTTGGTCTGGTTTGATGGCTTATATAGGAACTTTCTGGTTCCACTATTCTTCTATTTGTGTATTAGAATTCTCTTTTCACATATAAAATTTAGGTCTTTCTATGTCCATGAAAAGTATAAATGTGATGATCACCCATTGTATATGAACTATATTATGGTTTACTTGGGGGGATTTGGGGACCGATCGAGATATTACTAGTTGGATTGGTGTTGCTATTGAGTATCTTCTATTGACTACTACTTTATGTATTTAAATTGGAGACTTTTATAAATATTGGTTTTTTTAATTCATGAATTGTGGTATTTTTTCAGCTGGCCTTTTAATTTTATTCATTAGTTATTTGGGGATTTTTTATCCTATGTCCAAAACTAGTTTTATTTAGAGTTTAATAACTCCAATATTTTGTGACTTTATAGGCTCGGTGCAAGTTTCCAACCTGGGGCCTACTAGATAAGAGATTAAGGGGTCAGTATAACTCCATCTTCATTAATGTGTCTTTAGTGGGAGGGGGTTGTGATAGGTGAACCTTGTAAATAACTTTTATCATTTATATATTATTATTTTGACGTGTTTTATGAAAATATGATGGTCAGATGGGAGAACAAGATATCCATTCAATGTAATATGTGTCAATGTAAAATGAGATGCATAAAAATATTTATATTTTCTAAAATATCACCCACACTAATTCACCTAACCTATATATTCATATTGACAATAATGGAAACTAGTTTTTTTTTATTTTCATTTGGTCCTTATCCACATCAGATTATATGCCCAATATTAGAGAGTATCATCTCTTAAATATTTTAGTCTCTTTATAAATTTACTATCATATATAGTTTCGTTGAGTATATTTCTATACAATATACCAACCCAGTCACTTTTGAGACTTTGATGAATAAAAAAATAATATTGATGAAATTATCCCACTTATATAATTATGAATAAAATGTTTTTGATCCTCCCTCCAATAATTGTATAAAATACAAATATGATAAAAAAATGAGAATAATGTGATTATGAAACAATTACTATTGATATGTAAATTCAATACACTGTAGAAGAATCAAATCAATCAGATTATCAACATGTACATACAAATTTATATAAAAAATTTAATGAATAAGATAAAAGTACTATTTGGGGTTATCATAGCTAAACATATCTTAGAGTTCAGGCACTAATGGATATACTACATTATTTAAAAAATGAAAAATTAATTTTTTTTATTCATTATAGTAAATAATATGATATCCTTTTCTGTTGGAAAGAGTCAGAAAAAATGGGGGAATTGTTTCGAAGAGAATTCACTTTCTCGTGTAATGGAATCCAATAATATTTGATACAAAAACTGAAAATGTGGTACCTAACTAACTATAGACCATATTTTTTGGATAGAGACTCAATAAAATCTATGAAAATGAGGTAACATACAATATCCAAGAGGATAATATTATCTCATTAGACACACCACAAAATTCATGCATTGGTGTCAAGAGTACACAATTACTTGTTAATATCATGATGATCTAGGATCATGATAGATTATTAAAAGATAATATCAAAATAGATGTAGAAAATGATGAAATAATAAATAAGTATTGTGAATATGAATTATAGACTATGAATAATGATAAATCTTTTATTGAAATGAATATATTGGATTTTTAGATCAAATTATAAAATTTAAAAAGAGGAAAGGCATTTATTTTTATGATGAGTAGGGAAAACATGATCGTGCCCCACTATAATAAAATTAATTACAAAACAATAAATATACCAAATCATCTCATGATAAATATTTCATAATATATTATGAATACTTATTATTCAATTAAAAATTTATTTCTCATGCTACATTTATTTTACATGTAGTTCATGTTTCAAAAATAAATAAAAATGGTATGAAATAATATGTTGAACATACTAACGCCTTATTATGGGTAGATATATGTATTTTTATTAAAATTAGATCCCTAATATGAGACTAATGAATTGATGTAAATTATCCAAAATCAACCTTAAAAAAACAAGTTTTTATTGATAATTAGAAATTCAAGGAAGGAGAACTTGATTTGACGAGTATTATGGGTGATGGAACAAAATTTGTCACAGGTAATTATATTTTTTTAGAATTTATCAACTTAAAAATCAAAATTTAACTCCATTTCATGTTTTCCAATGTCTTATAAGTGGAAACCACTATATATAAACAAGAAAAAAATTTCCTCGGTAAAGAAATCTGATTGTTTGAGGAATATCAATGGTAATTTACAAAAAAAATGGTCATAGGAATTATGTGTTCTCATATAATAATGATTAAAAACAAAATGGTAAGGTAAATACAAATAAATTGTATAAATTATTTGAGACAACTCAGGGAAATGTTGTGAAATAGTTTTTAACCAAAATACTCCCACAAACATTTCAATGTTGGCTGATGTTCAACCTTTTGATAATATAATGAATAAGAAAAAAATAAGTGAAACATATAAAAGAAAAGTGGTTCTTCTATTATACTGAAATATGAGAAAATATAAACACATGAAAACCAACCATGGATTTATATATTACTCCAATAAATCTATATTAGAAAAGGGAATTAGTCTTAAAAAATTGTAAAGGAGATTCATTAATAAAAGGTACTAAAAATAAGATATGTGGTGATTATAAGAAGTATTAGATTAAAACCATTGATTTTTAGTAGTATAAAAAATATATTTGGAGAAATAAAGGATGATATAATAACAGTAGGAAAATTCTAGTGGTAAAGGAAAAGAGAAAATTCAATATGAAGTTATCTAATTTTTAAAGAGGATATAATCAAATTAAAACCAATGTTACCTAGATGAACTAATTAAGAGATGAAAAAAGGTTGGAAACACTTCTAATTATTGTTTAACAATACTTATAACAGAAAAAAATTCCATAAATTGGATTATAATTGAATTAACAATGACTATTTTTTAAAATATATGTTCTATACATAAGAAGTTGAAGCTGATATGAGTTACATACTACCAAAATTAAAAACATGTTTGAAATATAGTTGTTTGATCATGAAGAGAGTAAATAATTTTAAAATATGGTTGTGATTATAATCTAAACCATACTATTCACATTAAGGAAAAATATGACATACCACATTCCCAAACCCTTATATTAGGTTCATTTTCTAACCATACATGGATATAAAGATGAAGTAGGTTCCCATGGGTTGACTTAAAGAATAAGAAAAGGATATAAAATATTTTATAACTATAATAGGAATAACACATCCCCTATTTCCCTATGAATTATTTTTATAGTGAAAATTTGATGAAAGGATCATATTTAATAATGTAGAGGTACATAGTGAAATTTGGAAAATATTATAAAAAGAACCATTTTGGTGTATAGACTACATGGTACATATTATAATTGATCATTGGAAGTGACACATATTTATAAATGTTTTCATAATATCCCCATAAAATTTTAAATAATTTTTGAATTGTTGAGTAATCTATATTATTTTTTATACAATAGAAATCCATATTTTATATAATGTTCTTGGGTAGGTTGTCATTAAAATGTTATGGTTTATTAATATCTTTTCCTTGGGAAACAACTATGATCTTCAAATTACGGGTGATAGAATTTTTATTATTCAATTAATTAATTATTATTTTTCATGAATATTTAAGGTTAAATTCTAAAATTAAAACTAAAAATTTTTACATGACTTTTCTTAGCTTGTTTGATAATGTGATTGAATGAAAATTATAGCTGATATATTTTGGGAAAAATTTTTAAATGGAAAACAACTAATAATATTAATGAGTGTCTCATTTTTGATTATATCAAATTCAATTGATAATTGAAATATATTTTTTCTATAACAACACCTATTTATCTCTACATCATGCATGGGACACATAGATTTAGAGTGTAATGGATGATGGACCATTTATTTGGAATGAATCGATACCACTCTCCCAAATAATTTCTATTTGTTATAAATATGGATGAGAGGAAGTGAAATAGAAAATTTATGATAATTAGGGAAATAAGGAAAGATAAAGGAGTGACAAAAGAAGTTTCTATATTGACATATAATATAAGTAAATATGGACAAATAATACAAAGGGTGATATTATTGATCTCACATTATGTATACTATATGTATTTCAATGAAAAATTAGGTTCAATGATGTTTCTTATCAGTAAAGAATAAATAATAAATATAGGGAAGAGAAAATATGTTGGATGTTTTCTTGTAAAATCCAATCATTTTTTTAAAAAGTAACCCAAAACGGATTAACTTGTTCTATGTGGATACATATTGAATAAAAATAGAATCAAAGTTGGTATCAAGTTTTTTTAATATAATTCCATGTCATTTATTGAGATTTTTTACATGAAATATATTTTTTAGGATTAGATATTCATAGATAATTCAAAATGATCATAGTATTATCACTCTAGGATAATGCTTGAAATTTAAATTGAAATGGAAAAAAAGTTATTGAAAGGATGGTATTTATTTTTAATATAAATTCCAACATTATTATATATATTATATTATTATTAAATTAATTATAATGTATTTGAGTAAAACCAAAATGAGTTTCTCTCACAACCAACTGACCACCTAAGCATCTATGAAATCCTAGATATACTTCTCATTCAAACACACAAGAGATCCGACAATAAAAAAGTGACATGATGAAGAAAGTGTCTATATGTGGGGTGATGAAATGGAAATGATTCATGAGAAACACAAATATGGTGTCACGATGGCTCTTCATGTTAGGGTTGACACTAATGTATTTTTTATAAAAACTATATGAAACTATTCAACTTATAAGTTTATCCCATCCCCATATATCAATTTATTAGGTACTATAAAAACATCGGTGCTATTCAAATTTCAAATGGTTCATGATTATGAGTAAAAATATGTATTGTACATTATCTTCTTTGAGAATACACATCACATAATTTATTTAGTATTAATCAATTAAGTAGATTCAGTTCAATTTACCAAATACAGATCCATGTTTTAGTTATTTGAAGATGACTAGAGCACCATGAACCCTCTTGGGAGGTTCATAATGGTAAAGTATTGATGTTATAAAGGAATTTCATAAGGTTAAAATCATTATAATATTTTTATTCAATTCATCAAATTTTTAGCACTATCAAACAGAAATAATGTGAGATGATTTAGGAACATTGGATGTTTATTAAAAATGTGTGTAAATTAGAGGATTATAGAAGGTTGGAATATACTCAGGATTTGTATGTTTATGTAAATCATTTAAAATATTACAATAATATTAGAAAATGATCCCCCATATGATATGAACATTATTGGTCCATCAAAATTAGTTTATACTTAATGTAAAAGGATATCGTAATGAAAATTCAGATATGGTTAGTTATGTATGACTTTATATGATTAAATGGGATGATTTATTGAGATATCATTTATTCACATGTGAAAAATCTATGTATTTGGGAATTATACTCTAAAAGGAATTAATTTTAAACTGGATGATGTTATATTATAAAAACATCAATATTCAAATATCTTGATATTATTTATAATGAATTTGGAAATAATGATCAGGGAAGATGTATATGGTTTATACATGGATAATATCTATGGATTTTCATATGAAGTGAGAAGATCATGTGGTATAATTTGTCTCATGTGACACTTTTAATTAATTTGACTTATATCTAAAAGTATAAATTTACTATAATATATTATTATGAGTCATTTTGACATTATGTGTGGTGTAATACATTACAATTGATCGTGTATGATGTTAAGAGACGTGTACAATATTAGAGAATCTGTCACTACAAGTTAATAAGATCATAAAAGAATGAAAATTAAATATTCATGTATCATGGTCATAGCTAATAATGTAAATAATATATGTAGAGATAATAAAAAATAAAAATAAAGGGATATTATGAGTGTAAATGTATTTTTTCATATATAAATGGAACTGTTTTTCAAATATACTAATTTTTCAGAAGTGATGGGAGGTCATGATATTATGAATTTATAAAAACATTATTTTAAAAACATTATTTATCTCCAATTAGAATGTGATTTCAGTAAAATTATGAATATTATAATAAGGTATAAAAGATGATCTGACTATACTATTTAAATTTTTTATTTTTAAAAAATAAACTATATGTCATCAGAAGTGAATATCAAATATAGAATCTAATAGATAACATTAACAATCACATAATTAATAATACATCACACTTTCCTCAAAAATATTTTGATATTCAATATAAAAAACAAGAAATAACATGTAGTTATTTTCAATTTCACTAAACAAGAAGGATGAGTATGAGGATGATGAAAGGAGAAGAAAGTGATATATAGTCTAGTTTAATCATGAAGAGGAATGAACCAATTATATAAGAGAAAAATATATAAAATTAATTCATGTCATTAATTTTGAAAATAATGTGTGTGTTTTTTTGAAATAATTTTTATATACCATAATATCGATGTTCTTCTTACATTTTTTGTGCGAGTAACAGAAGTGGAATAAAAACCTCTGACAAATCAATGATAAAATTATAGGACCTATAAGTAAAAAACCTTATTATTATTATCTAAAATTATTTCTTAACTTCCAAGAAGTAATATAAAGACTTATTGGGATGATTATAAGTTATCAGGAGATATGAAAATTGATGATTAAAATATATTCAATGCTCTATATATGATCATAGTATTGTTTCTATTGGGTCATGGGATCATGATATTTTTACATTTCCATGATTCAATATTAATATTTAATGGAGAACCATGTATATCTTATGTCTCAATTTTTGAGTGTGTTTTGATGTGTTTCACACAAAGACAAAGGTGATAAGAGATAATGATATATCCTTTCAACATAACAAGTGCATAGGTAAAATTAATGGTATGGAATGATTAAAAGTTTTAAAAAATACACTAACATTGATTCCCCCACCCTCTTCTCAGTGATTCATGTTCCCCAAACCAATTAATTCAATTTTATATGTTATATAATAATGCGACATGGAGGTAATGTTTTATGACTTTTTTTGAAAGGATTAACATAACAATTGTAAAATGTGGCGAATAAAGAGTTTATAAAAATTATAGATACTAGAATACCTTTTCTAATTTCATATATTTATTGGATAGACCTATTGAATGTGGAACCAAATAATAGATTGAATTTCATTTAAAATAAAAATAATTACTTACTCTAAACTATTAAAAACTATCTAGTTGGTTTTAATGGATTGTAGAAAACTAAATGAATCAATAAAAAAAATATTTTCACTTCAAATTATTTTATTATAGGATAGAAAGTTTTGTTTTGAATAAATTTTGTTATATTCTAGAGTGATGGAATTCATATTATCAGATAATTTTGGAACATTATCTTTAGGTTAAGTGTACATTTACATGATGTTGCAAATCATTTTCTTATGGGGTAATGTATTTTGGGATGTACATTGCTCTAAAAAATATCACAGATTTATTATTTCTTTATTTAAAGATAAGAATGAAAATTTTATAGTGATTGTATTTGTTATTTTCCTATTTATAAATATTTTCTAAATCAATTCTCAATATGTCTGGATTGGGTTCCTTAATAGTGTGAATAGAAAACATACCTCATGAATCGTGAAAAATATCATTTAATAATTCTAATTTGAATTTTTTAGTCCATTTGGATTTAGACAAATAAATAAATAATAATATTTATAATATTAGTATTAGAAAAAAAATTCTATTTCATATTTAATTAAAGGATCCTAGAGATTCATTATAAATTTATGATTTTAGATATTATATATAAATATTTTTTCTAATATTTTGAATAGATGATAACATTTATAAATGAATTATGTTGGTTTAATTTTTTTTAAACATCAATATCTATTTTAATATAATAAAGATAAGTTTAATTGATGCACCAATTATAATATCGTTGGACTAAAATTTACATTTTGAGATCATGTGTAATGAAAGAGACAACTTAGATCTTTCAATTCATGGTCAAATGATATAGAATTTTTCATGAAAAATTTATTATCCACTAAAAGTGTTAAATAGGGCACAATAATTTATAAATTTATAGAAAATAAATTACGTTAAAGGGTTTTAGTGACTATTAAATTATTTCATTACTTAATCTTCTCAATGATGTTATTGTTCAGAGATCATTTAGCACTGAAAACATTGCTGAATAAAAATAGTGCATAGCTGAGGTGATTTAAATATATTCATCTACATTAGGAATTTTTTTAGATTATAGATAAAAGGGGAATTTTAAATCTAATATATGTGATCATTACTTGAATTGAAATGTAGGATGGTAATGATGATATATAAATTAAAGAAAAATCTCTCATTGAATATTTGTTTATGAATAATGGATGTGTGATACCATGGTTTCCCAATATTACAACCCATATTGAAATTAGATTCATTTTCCTATAAATTTATTTTCATAATAGAAAAATTATTAATGAACACTCAGATAAATATTTTCATTTTCGTTATAAAAATTTTATGAAAAAAATATTAATGATATGTTTTCATGACCCTAATTTTTAGAGAATTTTAATAAAAATTAATTCCCACCTTTTGGTGGACAACATGGAATAGAAAGAACAATAAAAAAAATATTAAGTGGGGTTTTAAACTATTTATATGTATGATAAGAATTTTGTTTAATATTCTGATTAATATAAATAAAAATCATATATCAATTTTTAATCAAAGATACCAATGAAATAATTATTGGTTTCAAATTTTATGTTACATTAGAAATGGAATCTATGAACTATTTTCTTAAACCCATTTTAAATTTATAAATTTTTTATTCTAGTAACAATTTATAAAAGTTGGGCTAATTTGTTTCATGTATAGGTAACTCAATAAATATAGTTCATATATTATTAAAAAAAGTTTTTTTCTCATGGATTGATGTCTGTAGACTGGTAATCATAAACAAAGGATCATATATAGACAACAGTATGTTAACTTGTTTTAAATAATCATCATGTTTTTGAAAATTATAATAGGAAAAATTGATAGGCCTAAATAGGTGTCAAAGAAGATGTTTCAAACCATTAAATCAAAATATTTTTAATGCCATTCAACATAAAAAAGAAGATTTTATTTAAATCATTACAATACATTATGATCTTATCAAATAGTACTTAAATCAAATTTAGAAATGTATCCAAATATCCAAGAATTTTGGAAGAGATTTTATCATCTAGATAAATTAGAACACATTACATTTAAGGAAGTTAAGGTTGAAAATTTTGATTTCAAACAATCAAGTGAAAATAAATTAAAATAATCATAAAAATTATATTAAATTATAAAATAGTATTAGGACAGTGTTAAAAATTGTATTAAATAAAAATTTCATATGATTTTTTCTCATTTTTACCCAAATAAATTTCAACTGAGAAAGATATATCTTTAGTCTTACATGATATTATTGATTTTTTCATGAAAATTTAGTTCATGATATATGGTTTATTTTTTTATCAAGGGTTACGGTAATGCAGAAATTTGAATTTTTCATTACAATTAATATCTATGTTATCTTAATGGATCTTGTTTAATATATATTTATAAATATAATTAATAACAATATCCTTAAATTGATAATTATTCCATGAAATATTCTCAATGAATAAATATGTTTAGCTAATGACATGAGTAAAGTTACCTTCAAGAATAAATCTATTATACATAGTATTTTTTAATTACATTCATAGAGTATAATATAGACTATTACAAATAAAGTAGGCATGGGTTCTTTTCTACAATTTGATAGTATTACGCCACCTTTAATTTCAATACATGTTCAATTTTTGATTTTTATAAGATAATTAATGGTATTAAAATACATGGGATTTTATATAAAATATATGAAACTATTTTTTTAAAAAGTAGATACATTCATAGTTTCAAGAAAATTCAATATAGTTCTAATATAAATTAAATATAATAATAATAAATTTCAATAATATATGATTCAATATTTTATTAAGTGTATATAAATTTTATTTCCATATTTTATTTAACAATTTTTATATTAATTTCTAATGGATTTTAATTGATTCATTTTTACCACCCTTTGTCTCTTTCATTTCCTTGTTTTTTTTACCTTAATAATTCCTGGAACTAAATTATATACTTTCTTTTTCCTATTCTTATTTTTCTGTATCTTTTCATGATCATATTTATAGGAACAAATAATAATAAATAGATATATGATAATAAATATGGGAAATTAGAATTCTTGATAAAAGTTTATAGAAAATTAAATAATATTAATTATATTAGGAAAAGATAAATTGAAATACCACTAATTTAAAATTGGTTGTTAAAAATATTTTAATTTAATGATCTAGTGGATGATATTAATTCACAATTTTGATTGGGGTATTTCACTGAAATATATGAGAATGTGTATCAAAATTTAACAATTTATTTTTATATTTCATTCGAAATAATATCCAACTGTAAATATTTGAACAGCAGGTAAATCTTTTCATTAAAACAGGGTTATTCTCATTAAAATCATTTTTCATAAATCTTGAAATAATTTTAATATAACTTTCAGATGAATTATATTTTCCAATTGCAGTGAGATTCATTGATTGTGGTAAAAGGGAGTTACCGGGATGGTTGAATGATTTAAGAAAGAATAATATTTATTTAATGTCTCATATTTAAAAAACTATTCCTTTTTATTCCTATCAAATTTTAGATGTGTTGAGATGGTGATCCTAGATTTTTGCCTCTGTAATTTATAAGTTTATTCTAGTGGCCACTTGGTCATTTTTTCATATGGTACATGGTTCCTTTAGTTGTATGGTATGTTTTTCTGGTGGTAACTTGGTTCTATCATGTTGTCTATTAATTTTATATGGGGTTTCTCGGTTCCTTTATATGATCCATTGGTTATGTCATATGGTCAATCTTTTATATGTGTTTTTTATTTCATGTTCATGTTTTAAATCCATAATTTTTTTGAATTATTGATCAGATGGCCATGAGATTAACTAATACTAATTTTTTCATGAGTAATACCCATATTTGGATCATATGAGGAGTTCTTATTTGTCTATTCAATCCATAAATTCCCTTCACATGGTTTCTCATTCCATTACACAGAGAAAAATAAGATAGTTTGGGCCAAAATTTTGTAAACTATACTTTTTAATGAAAATGGTGAACAAATGGGAAATAAAATTTATTTATTGATTTTTATAACTTTAATTAATAATGTAAATATATATTTTCAATTTCCTTCATAATTTTAACATTATGTGATTCAATGGGGAGGGAGTTAAATATAAAACTGATTACATTGGATATAATAGACTATTGCCTTGGTTTTTTTGGAAATTCCTTGGATTTTAGTATATTAATTAAGAAATAAATATCCATTCCCCATATTCATTTTCTATAATTTCTCTTTATTCTAGTTTATCCAAAACTATTTCTCTTGGAATCCTTCAAACACTTATGTAATCTCTCGAGTTTTATCTTGAATGTTTCTTTCCTATGAAAAGCCCTGTTATTTCTCCACATTTTTTATGTACTATATTGTAGAATTATTATCATAAGTTACATGATCAGACTCATCGTTCTATTGGATAATAATTATTTAATCACGTTTTAGTCTCTTTTGGTAAATAAGTGTGATAATCCTTAAGAAATACAATAATTAGGAAATTGTATGAGGATGTTTTCATTAATAATCTAGAAAATATTTAATAATGACTATGAAAAAGATAATTTAATGTTCTATAGATATATATTATTATCTCAAAATTATTGAAATTTCATTTAGTCTTCTTACAAATAAATATAAAAGGTTCAAACCATAATTTTTATGCACATATTGTAAATGGCCATTATTTTATAAACTGTACAAGAAAAGGAAATGGGAATATGTCATGTCTTAGTATTTTATATTTTTCATTATTTTTTGGTGATATTATTTATATACTTCTTGAAATCATATAATTTTAAAAAATATATTTATAACATATCAAAAACAATTCATATTTGAAGTTATGGAAATTGGAAATTTAGAAAAATTTTATCACATGAGTTTTTTGTAACACTTGATGTTGTCCATTGTTAAAAATTTTATAGTGTTGGATCTATAAGGAATTATTATTTTTCTTTTTTATCTTGTTTTAAAAATTTGTGTCTGATAAAAAATAAATATTGTATACTTTAATGTGGTTAATTAATGATTATTATAATTTAGAATCATTCATCGTAATGTATATATGAATACCAGAGCTTTTATTAAAGCCAATTTTTATCCATATTTTAGATAATGTTGATAATTTGTATGATACATGAAATCTATAGTTAATAGAATATTAATTTAATATGGGAATTAGTTTCTTTTTTCTAAAGTACATTTTTTTATAATAAATTGTATCTTTGTTATGAGAGGCATAAAATCCATGAATACATGGACTTTGTTACCATTGTTTGTATACTATAAATATGTTTTTCCATTATGAGCTTATTGTGCCTTATTAGAGACTTTTGTGATTTTATATGATTTTGTATGAACCTCTACTGGTCGAAAATATTTATTATTAATGGGTCGTGACCAAATGAAATAGTGATGGTTGATACATGTGATGGTGGGATTTATTATTCTATGTATAATGGTGTGATAATTACACTAGTATGGTTGGAAAGAGTTCAAATAAGACAGTATTATGGAATTAATATTCATTATTAATAATTTTAAATGGTTGGATTGATAGAAATTATCTATTTTTTTCCAACAACGTATGTAGTTCAACTCTATGCTTAAGAAGTGAATCTTAGGTATATTTTCAGGGGATAAAGTCCAATAGTACCCAAATAAGAATTAAATTATAAGTTTTATAACAAAAGATCATAAAAGGTTATTTTTAAGAAATATGATGATGTAATTCATGAGGATATAATTATTGGATTGTTGTGTTGAGGAAACATGGTTTAGAATATTAACATATTAATCTTGGAAATAAAAAAGAAAAAATATTAACTAATTTCTAATTAAATGATAATGTAAATTGATTCCTACAAACATATTTGAAATATATACCTTTTGGTGGAAACTATGTTTACAATATAACTAAAGTTATAGATTATTCCAAGTCTATTTAATTTTCCTTAGTTTGGTTGTGTTTGATATGTTCTATATTTTCAAATTTTAAACTCTTCAACACCATCATCAATAGGGAAAGTGACATTGAAATTTCTTGGGTGTGTTTCTCCCAATATTTGTGATGGTGAGGTTATAGATAAATAACTCCCCGATCCCTAATTATCCATTTAAATGTAGATCATTTGTAATAATATCTTGATCCATCATGGAATATGTTATACGGTGAATTGATAATTGGGTAGTGTTGAATCATTGATTAACTATACATTTATGTTCGGGTGGTAGAACATTGATGTATAGAACATACTTGTCTCTAGACACAGTGAATTAGTGTTCCCAAAGTTTATTGTGCATGACATGTGATATATTGAGTTATAATGTGATTACATTGGTTGTAGTGGATCCTATTCATACACAAGGTTTCATACGAGATGAGATAATGAGGGTTTTGTATATATAGTGGTTATAATGGGTTACAACAATATCCATGGTTGTTTTTTTGTGGGAGGGGGGAAGAACTCACATCACAAAGGAAATGGTATATAGAAGGGGTTTTCTATAATTATGGGGCATTAGAGCATGACAGTGATGAACCTATGTGGAAGTGGATGTGTCTTAAATTTATGAATATATATTCCTTTCACATAGAATGATTCACTTCGTTTCATTACTTAGTCATTAAGGATAGGAAGATAGTATCATTTGTTTAAGTCTTGAGTATGTTTCATATGTTAATTCAGTGGGCTTTAGAATACTAATTTAACATTTTTCACAAGTGGTTTCAAGGTGGTGAAAATTTGATTCCATGTAATTCTAACTATATATATATATATATATATGAATATATATAAATATTCTTCATATCAACAAGTCATGGTTAGAGGTTGAGTTGGGTAATACTATATTGAGGAATTTTTCTAATGATATTTGGAATCAAGGTCACAACTAATTATTACATTTTTTATTATAGTAGTTTCAGTTTTTCTATTATATTACTTATATTAGGAATTCTTATGTATTTTGTTATGGTGTTGGTTTGATTTTTTTTCATTAATTTATCTTATTCCTTAAACTTATATTGTGTTTAATGCCTCCATATTGGGTGGTTGATATGACCTTGGTGATAGTTATCATCTCATGGATTATTGGAGGTGTTCCTTCGGGGTTATTATATAGATTTTAATACTTTTCAGATAAAGAATGATACCTTTGGTGGAGCAGTTTGTGAAAAAGTTTAATTAGATCAAATTATTTAGAGATGGATGGAGTTTGCAGTTAGTCACTAGATAGGGTGTATTGGATGGTAGGGAAACATTGTCAACTAGACTTTTTATAAGTTTTACATATGGGATACCTTCAATGGAGTGTGATATTATAGACCCATGTGATCTAACATAATGATATTCAATTTTTATAAACATGAATAGTGAGTTAATGCAGTTTGTAGGGTAGATACCTTGGTAAGGATCATGCATTCATATTTTTTTAAACAATATTTGAATTATGTTGACAATGCGGTTTGGGTTAAAATTAATTATATTAATTAACCATATAATGATTTATGTTACATGATTATGAATTCATGGATTTCTTATTTTCTAGATATATCTCTAGAAAATCATTCCCATCAGGTTCTTAATAATGGTATTTCGCATAATATTCATGAGTATCACCACATGGTGGATTTGGGTGATGATTAAAAATAGAGGAGCACACATTAAGTTTTCATTCACTAGTGTATATAAATGTATGATGGATCTCTATCACACAAAAATATGGATGTTTGGTTATAAGATGAGGATATATCATTCAAATAAATTCTAGAATAATATGAGAACATGGTTTCATTTGTTGGAAAATGTTTTATGGTTCTACTCGACAATTGTGTCTTTTATTTTTTTAAAGTAATTCATTTAACAAACCAAAATTTTATAAATGAAATTTCCCATTAAATTGAATAAATTCTATTAAAATTAATATATTTTTATAAAACACTTTCAAAACATTGATTTATAGATTGATATAGCATGTTATATTTAATAGTTTATTAAGCATCATAGCTATTCATAATATTGATATTATACCACAACTAATATGATTATGCTATAGGATTGTACCCAACAAAGCTTATTTATTGGAGAATAAAAGGTATATTCCATCACTATTATTTTCTCTTTTCTGAGACCAAGCTATAATTAAACAGTTATATCATAAGTGAAAACATTTATGGGAAAATTTCAATATTATCAAAATTATTTCCCAAATCATGTTTAACAATCTACCCCATTAAATTATCAACATCATACACCATACCCTATGTCAAATATAGGTATAATAAAAAGGTATGTATATAGACCCTAGTAGTATGAGTATTTATATCTTATTGTAAATGAAATAATGATTATATTAATTCTTATTTATTATTAATTTATAAGTGATTATATAAAGATTTTGATAGAAATTATATTTTAATGTAAAGAAAAAATATATTTTATTTTTGGAAAATATATGGTTTTAATTAAAACACACTTTTTATAAATTCACGAATTTTTAAAAAAATGATATTTTCATGAAATTGCCTTGTAAAATAATATTTATTTAAATATAAATGATATTATTATTCAAGGAATTCCATTATCATCTTTATAAGGGTTATAAAAACTTTTTTTGTTAAAAACTATATATTTTTTTCATAAATAATGATTTTTTATAAATGAAAAATTATCATATATAGGTAAATATATTGAAAAAATAAATATTATTTTTTAAATAGGAAAATAAATTTTATCAAATTGTGAATTTTTCAAAATTTTCAAAGACATTAGTATTTTTTGAAAAAAACTTATATACAGTATAAATATACATTATGCATTATAGAAATATAAAATACAAAAAGTCATACAATAAATACTATAAATATTATCCAAGATAAAATTTACGTTTTTATTTAATGTAATTATTTTATAAGAATTTTTTTAATTTACTAATCCATTAAGGAATTCATTAAATCCTATATAGAATTTAAATGTTTCAAAATATATTAATTATGAATATTACTCGCATTGAAACCAAGAATATTGTTTTTAAATTATTTTGATACATAGAATAATAAAATATTGAAAATCACAGACCTTTGGTAGAAAGCATGGAATAGTTTGTGTTTTTATTAGATTATTATATAGAGTTCAAATTTTATGTTTATAAATTGATAAATAATTCCCCTTTATTTTTCTATAAATCCCCACCCTACCTCCCACTCCTATTAAATAAAAAATAGTTAAGCATGGATTTTCTCTACTTATGAATCTTCAAATCCCTCCCAGTGTTCTCCCAATCTATTATGAGTCACTTTCTAATCATTTAGAAGAACCCCTGTAATGTTTGGGATCCTCTCCTCCACCAATTTATTCAATAACATTATATGTATTAGTTATTTGTATTTTCAAATGTTCATGATGGAATACTTGTCTCCACATCCATATTACAATCCCTATTATTTACAAATAATGAGTGACATTTTACTCTATCATAAAATACTTCCATGAATTTTTAAGTAAACCCATTATTTTTTAGAAATTATCATATGATTTTCTGTTGACATTTTTTTTATACTAAATTCTAATCTACATTTTACTCAATAGTATTCACGTAGATGTACATATAATTAATATATTTTATATTTATAGGTATTTAACCCCCACTATAGAATTTTGGGGTTAAAATTGATGAATCTTGATATAGTTTTTGTATGATCTATATGGCACAATGATTCATGTACACAATATGATTGTGATCGGTGGGCCTAGTATTATATATCATTCGAGTGCATTGGGTATTTTTTTAATCCTATGAGATAAAATGTTTCGTGAATAAAAGGTTTTCCTAATCACAATATTTTGTGATGTCATTGTGTTTATCTATGTCTTCTGCTTATGATTTCATGTTTTATACTTTTTTCACATTTTCATTTACTTCCTAATCACAATATGTTGTCATAATATCTCATGGGGTATTATAATATAAATATATTTTAAGTTAATTTTGAGGTGTTTTATATAATTTCATTGTTTTAGGTTTTATGTTATTTTAATATATATGAAATTTTTGAATGAAATTAGGCCTCTCTACCTTTGGGGATTATATTTTTTCTGGAAAAAATGAATTTAGGTTTATTGAAGATATGGATCATTGTATTTTGAATTAAAGTAAGGTATAATTATATTTGGATTTAATATAATAAAACCTTACTGAATACCTTATGTATTAAACTATATATAAAAAATGTGACAAAATAATTATTTATATTTTAGATTATGTAGTTTCGATGAAAAAATACATGTTTTGATACTATAAGTGGATGTTAATATAGAAACATTATAAACTGTAGTAATAATGCTAAAAATGTCACATTGGGAATTTACATTCTTATAGTCTATTGCATCATAATGTGGCCTAACACAAATCCAAGTTTGACACTCAAATGGGGATTGATTTAGTAAATTAACAATCTCATTACAAACTATTATCAAGTGAACAATGACTCCCAAACTAATTTATTATGAAAAATTAATCCTGGATAACTTATATTGAAACCTATAAATTCATAAGCTAATGAATAAATATCATTTCTGAGTTATACATTAAATGATCATAGATTCACTTTTATGATTTTAAGAGTGTAAAAATGAATTTCCCTAATAATCATATTATGTTAGTCAATGGAAGTAAATTTATGAACCCAGAAAATAATAAATGTGATAGGAAATTTATTGACTAAACAAATGAGATTCCCATATTAATGGGAGTATATTTTAGGAAATTGATGAAAATAAATTCTGTATTTACTCATGTTTTGAGTAGAAACATGAATATGAAGTAATACCCATATCCCCCTAAGAAAGATCAAGTTACAATTAATACATAGTTGTAATAAAGGACTTACATATTCTTTAGACCTTCTAATCCCATAATCACTGAACAGCTGATCAATTCCATTGAGAATATAATTAATTTCCTTTTATTCTCGAAGAAATAGATTTTTTTACTAGATTTTTATCAGGATGATGGGGAAACTGATCAATATTTGATATTGACCAAAATTACAAAGTCTAATGAGGATGTCAAAACAGTATTGTAGAAATAATTCTGTAAAATTTTTTGATACAAAATTTCCTCACACTCTCTAAATTCAAATGGAGATGGATTTGCTTTCCCTTAAAAATGATTTTCCCTTCTTGTATTTTGATGAAAAATTTAAAATACTTTTACAATATTCTGCCATCTTTTTCAATGACCCTAATGGAAATGCTGATCACTTATTTTGTTGGATAAATTAGATTTTAGGTAAGGATTTCGAGATTGGAGACTTTTAAATATATGATGAAAATGTGTGAAGTTCACTCAATGTTAAGATGTAGATTAGTGAATATCAATAGTCTCATGGGTATGGAAATGTATTAAAAAGATAGATTTTAATTATTGATGTGTTATAAAAAAATATCATTTGGACTAAAATTAAAACAACTCACTTGTCAAAATTTTCTGAAGAGGATCCTCAAAAATTTCCATAAGGGTACAAGGAATTGTTTTATGTGTGAAAGAGAAGGGAAACTAACTAAAAAAATGGTGATGGAAGAAACACACCAATGCGATGGATGGAGGTAAATCTCCAGTAAACCCTCATATTTTTTACACTTTCATAACTATAAGGAACTTGGAAACTCTTAAACTTAATTCACTAATCCAAGGGATGTGGATGATAATAAATTACATGAAATCCTAATTCCTAGAGAAAAGGGGTTAAATTATTCCATCCAAACTACTAAGAGGGATTATGAAAATGAAGCGGTGATAGTTATCGTAGTTATTCATTCAATGATATAGAACATACTATTTGATTCTAGTTATATGAATTCGTATATATCATGAATGATTTCTTCATCTAGTAAAATTTCACATTAAAAAATTTAATTTTTGTAATCATGGAAGACATAAACTGGGATAATTATCAAATCATAAGAGGATATGTCATCCTATATCAAAATTTGTGGGCTTAATTTTCTATAAAATATGATGATACTAAATTTATCTTCATTAAATGATGTATTTAGCATGGGTTGGATTTCATTATATAGGGATAACATAAATATTTGAGATAATGAAATCACCATCTATATCATGAATCACCCTCCAATTCTATAAAAGTTAATAGAAGGGGATGAATCAACATTTTAATTATCATATCAAAATGGATATTATTTTATTATGGTAATGTGAATCTAGCTCAAATGATTTAGACAAATAATATATCATATTTGATGACATTCACACAATGTTGGAATATGCTTCTGTGTTTCCTCAAACTTTTATACTCTACCTCATATTCGAGAGGTTATGTTCCCAAATGAAATAATATTTTGTGATTTATCAATATCTAAGACTCAATATATTATCGACATAATTTACCATTATAACATATGAAGAAATTATAGGAGAATCAACATAAAGGGTAAATATTCACAAATTCATCAGTGTGGGGTGAACCTGTCCATTTCATCACGATGAAGAATGGGTCAATTCACATTTTCATTAATTAGAATGATCTTAACAAGATCATGATAAAGTAAAAGTATCATATTTCATGGATTAAATAATTTTTTAGTACAGTTCACCGAGATCAGTACTTATCCAAGGTGGATATTATGTTGTGATATAATCATTTAATGCTCATAGGGTGTTAGCCGAGTAGTACCCGCTGGTTGTACCTCTCGCTCTCCATGGGAACTTGTGCAGGATCGAGTCCCACAAGGCTTGAACAATATTCGTATTATTAACAGGGTGATTCAAAGACATTTCATTGCTGGGGAACATGGTGTGTACATGGGCTGGTCCCCCCCCCTATGGGAGTCGGTGTAAGCAACACACGTTTTTCACATGAGCCTCATCCCGGTTGGTGAGAACTCTTAAGTGCATTCAAGAGACCCGGGATCAAATCCAGTTAGAGGCACAATTTTCCAGGCACTTTAGGAGTACTATAGCAATACTGTAGTAGTACTGTAGCAGTAATGTAGCATGTACTATAGTGGGAACTGTGCAGTACTGTAGCAGGTATTGTAGCGGGACTGTAACAGGCACAGTTTGGAACTGTAGCAGTAGGGAATTTTTCCTCATTTGGGCCTTCGGGCCACCGATTTGGTCCCCGAATCCTTTAAGTCCTTAGGTCCACCCAAGACTTTGGGCCAGTAAGGCCTTTGGTCGACCTCAAGACCTTCAGGCCACCTTAAGGGTAGATGCAAATTATAAAACCTTCAAAGATCAAGCTCTATAAGAGGATGATCAAGGAGCTTTCACCACAGTAAAAACTACATGGATTGCAAGAATGAGAGGGTATGGCACCTGTCATTGGGACAAGCCTGTGTAAGCATGGGATAGGCTATCCAAACAACCATGCGAAGGTGTAGAGTTGATTTCACAATGAAGATGCTGGGGAAGAGAAATTTCACGTAGTTATTCTCGGTTGTATGTAATGTTTGAAGCCTACAGGCAATGAATTCTTCTAAGGCCTATAGACCATATAATACTTACGCCTACATGAATTGTAAGGGTTCCACCTCACCCCTTAAAAGGTGGATTATCAAAATCAATAAAAAAAATATTAAGGCCTTCATGCCATTAGATGGATCATTTAATGTTTAACGTCGAGGATATCCCCAAGAATAAATTTCATATACGGTACAAACACTATGAGTTCATAGAGATTCCATTTGGAACCACTAGTTCTATATATATATCATCATAGACATGATAAATAGTTTCTTTAGGAATTATGTTGAATTTTTTTTGGTAATAATTAAAGATGATATTCTTTTCTACATAAAAATGAAATGAAACACATGAGGACTATTCAAATGATTTACTGATGACCTTATAAATGAAAAATATATTTTTTGAGTATAGTAAATTAATGTTTTGGATAAATAAAGTAACATTCCTGCTATAAATTAACACCATAAAAGGGATATCTATAGATGCTTCAAAAATAGTGGTGATTGAATGATGGGCCAACCCAAATTTTTTGATCGAACTCTGTACTTTCCTTTAATTAGTATGGTATTATCATCAATTTTTGATAATCATATCATGTTTTCCAATCCCACTAACGATGATAACTCATTAGGGATTCAAGATTGTATAGATATATGAATTTAGGACAACATTAAGTATTTATATAAGATTAACATCATTTCATGTGATATAAAATTACCCCTAATGGGGAAAGATTTTTTATATAGAATGTTGTGTCAACAAGGACTTGGGTTTAGAACACATACAAGATGAGAAAGTGAAATCATATACCTCTTTTTAATTAAAAATCCATGAGCACAACTACGAAACACACAATCTAGTGTTTCTATCAGTTATCTTCACACAAAAGTCTTCGTTGAATTTTCCCTATGGAGAGAATTATAAAAAACATATGGATCCAAATAGCGACAATTATAAATTCACATAAACTCACCTCAATATTCACCAATAAAGGAGGTTTGATCTGATAAATTATTATCATTTTCAACCCATGAATATCATGGGATGGAAAACAAATTGGATGATAATTTAAGAATAAATGATCTTATAACCCTATCTGTGGTGAGGATTTAACCAGATCAAATAGTTTTTGACATGAAAAGGTATAAAATTGGAATAATAAACGTTTATTAATTTTAACATTCTCCAATAAAATCTCAAATATCCATTCTCTAGAGTATCATAGAGGTCTAAAATGATGATGAGGTTATATAGAAAAATGTAGTGAATATTCTAGAGTTTATCTTTTATAAATATAGAGTTACATTATTTGGAACTTGGATTTGTGTCCCATAAAAATAGAGGTGAAGATATAATTTTTAGATTATTTAATTAGATAATTCATTTCTATTCATATAGTAAGAACTAGAAATTGTAGATATATAATGAAAAAATTTACATTGTATAGCATTAAGAGGATTATTGAATAATTTGTATTTCATTATTCGTATACCAAAAAATTAATAGTTAGTGAAAGAATCTTGAGGATATGCTAAAACTATTTCCTATACCACTATAAATGGAAAGTATAACCATTTATTTCATTATGGGAACCCCATTACATCTAAAGTAAATAATTTCATATGGGTGATATCTAATCTCTTTATAATGACAACATATTTCATTTTTTACATGTAATATTTTTCTCCTGACCAACTCTCTTGGATATAAATAATTTTTTTAAGACTTTTTGGAGTTCAAAAATCCACTATATCAGATAGAGATATGAGGATTACCTCATCATAAAAGATAATCCTTTATAATGCATTGGATATAGTCCTGAGTTTTTGTACAGCTTATCACCCTAAGATGGATGGTCAGTGTGTAAGAATCATTCAAAATCTAAAAGATATATTATGATCTTGTTTAATGGAATTACAATGATGTTGGTATTGTCAACATCCCATAGTGGAGTTCTCATTGAACAATATTATACATTATAGCTATAAAATATCACTATATGAGGATTTTTAAGGGAAGAGGTGTCAGACTCTAACATGCGGGGATGATGTTAAAGAGAAGAATATGTTGGAGCTCAGTCATATACATGATAATATAGGATTGGTATAAACCATCAAACATTATATGAAATCCATGAAATCATAAAAAACAATATGCATAAAATTATAGATGTGGATAATAGATTGATGTCAGATATAAATTTTCCATTAATATATCACTATGGAGTAAATTAGTAAGGTTTGGGAAGAAGGGAAATCATTGTCCCGTATTTAATGTCCCCTTTTAGATCAGGTATCTTATCATATTTTTTTCGTATTGACTACCACTAATATATATCTTATCTAAAGTACATTATGTGTTACATGTATCCAATATAACGAAGTACATACCTAACCAATCATATATACTAAATCCTTAGGTTTACCATTGGATAAAAGTCATTTTTATGAAGATTAGCAGGTGAATAACTTATATTATATAGAAAAAGTTATTAAAATATGGAATATCACATGGGAAATTTGATATGGTGAAACAAAATGTTTGAGGAAAATATGTGTGAACCAAAAGAGGTGATGAATCAAATGTAACCTCATATCTTTTTTTGTATGAAATGAAATTTAAAAAGTGAAATTTTTGATTGGGGAGAATGTAATAACTCAAAATTTAATAAATGGAATTCCACTTTTGAAGAAATAAATTATTTATAAATAAATTTAGTTATAGGATGAACATTCAATTATTTGGTATTTGAATAATATATCATATTTGATATCAGATTTCATTAATAATTATCACTCTTCATAATATATCCATTTTACGATGATGATTAAGATTATTTCATAAGAATTTTTTTGATAAAATCCAATTTAAAAAGTCAAAACATGTGATGGTATCAATATGTATGATCATATCCTATGAAGCTAATTTATTAGATCATCTGAGGGAGATGGTATCAAGGGGATTTTATCCTCCCCAATCTTAATAAAATATAGAAAGAAAATTTCATGGTTGAATCATTTAATGGGACAAGTAAAAGATTATCAAGTTCATTGACTAAACCATATTCAACGAAACCACCTTATAAAAGTCAAGAACAATTCATACTATACATTTTTAGAGTACACAGCTGTAATAAGGGGTTGTGTATTCTGACCTTAACAATATGAAATTTTATATATTATTTTAAATTAAATAATTATTACATTTATTCCTCTTTTTTTACTTTTTAAAACGTTATATAATGATTTTGACAAAAATTATATCTTCATATGAAGAAACCACAATTGTATTATTATTTTTTTTATGTGTATTATTTTAATTGAAAAGCATATTTTGACAAACTAAAAAAAATTATATAAATTTTTTTCATAATGATTCCTAGTTAAATATTATTATTTAAAATTTAAATGAGAGTGAAATTTAATGACCTCTAATGTAATCTATATATTGTTTGAAAAGATATTATTTCTGTAAAAAAATTAGAACTTTTTAAATAAATGAATATTTTTATGTAAAAAAAGTAAATAATCATATACATAATGTTATTTTGGTAAAATAATTATTATATTTTGAATAATCTTGTTAGAATTATGAATTATAATATTTTGCATATGTCCCTAAAACAATAATATTTTTGGGTAAAATTTAATTACGATATAAATATAAATTAGGAATAATGACATCATAAATGAAAAAAATTGATTTAATAATTCATATAAAGGGGATAAATGACAAAAATTATCTTTTCCATTAACAATAATGTTTATTCAGAGTTGTTGTACTTATTTTATTGTACATTAAAAATTCATCCAAAACCAATATTATATTTTATGGTTTTAAAATATAATATTTATTAACACAACTCACATTGATATTACCAATGGTATTATTTTAAATTTTTCTGTTCACAAACTTATTAAATATAAAAAAACATTCCTCTTTTAAAGAAACAATTTTCAAAAACATGCTGGGTTAGGTTGTTTTATCAATTTATTATATAGATTCCAAAACAATTATTTAGAAATTAGAAAATAATTACCCACTATTTTTCTATAAATACCCACCCAAAATCCACCTATTCTTAAATAAACCCCATTTTAGAATAAATATAATCATTCTATAGTACCCTATATCCCTCCCATGGTGCTCCAAATATCATAAGAAACTCCAAATATGATTTTAGATGTGTCCACCCATGGCAAGGGATCTTCTCCTCATCTTCATTAATGAAATTTTATTTCCTTATGCGTTTTGATTTACAATTTTTCATTTTAAAATACATTCTTAAATTTCACTATTACTATCCTTATGATTTTAAATACAATATAAACCCCTTTCATCCTCATTAAACACTTCTATAAATCCTTATGTATACCTTTTATGCCACCCAAATTAACCTGTGATTTTCAATGACAAATAATTTGGTAGTGAATACTCATCCCCATTTCCACTCAATGATATTAACCTATATTTCACATTCTATAATTAATTTAGGATTCCATGTATATTAACAAATCTTCTTAATATTTTGTTCAAAGTTGTTAAATTTATTATCTCTTTGTATGATATAAGTGGCACTTTGATGTTTTTTCATTATATGAATATAATTGGTGGGATCAGAATCATATAATCATCCAATTCATTGAATATTTATTCTATCTCATGCGATAATATTTATGTTGTAAAGGAGGTTATTCTAAGAATACAGTGTAATCATGTGTCCATCCATATCCATGATATATGCTTATGATGTCATGGTCTATATTCATTGATCATTACAATTGTTTCCTTGAAGTTAACATCTTATTTTGTGCTTCGATGTTCATGATTGTGATTCTCACCTTTTCATTGTCATTGCACTATGCCTCTTGATTGACATGTACTACATTAGATTATTCTGATAATTTATTCTTACCTAACTAAAATTTATAGCTCACCGAATGTTTATATACCATACAAAGTTATCCCTTGTAGTATTAAATGATCGTTGGATTTTAAGTGAATGTTTGGGAGATTTATATAATGTCATTGTGTACATGTTTTAGGTTATTGTGCTATATATTTAATTTCCAAAATACAAGGTCCACTCGACCTTCTAGGATTTTATTACCAATTTCATCATATAATAAATATTGAAATACGGTGTATTATATATATGGATTGTTATATTATGATGAGTATGTTCTTTTATGAGATATGTCTATAGATCAGTTCGAGGACAAGATTCCTTCATCAACTACAAATAAATCTTTTCAAGTGAGAAATTCTAATAATCTGGTTTATATTAATGGAAATTCAATTCTTATAATAATTTCATTATGTTTAACCACATAGAATCACATTAATAAAACAATAAAACTTTGGAAATGAATTATTAATTAAATAAAAGGCATTTCTAGATGTTGTGGAACATATACCAAAGGAATATTAACATTAACTTTTGAATAGTAACATGACACTTATGAATAGTAAACCATACAATAGAATAGTAACCTTACCAATGAATGTATAATAAAATATATCCATAATATATGTCACAATATGATATAATTATATCATTGTATATATAAATAAATTTTTCAAAAATTATTAATTAAATGTTGGTATTTTAAAAAGCCATTAATATTTATTTAAAATTTTATGAATAATTTAATAACTTAAAAGAAAATTTATTATAATAAAATGTATTCATAAATAATTATTTTGATATTTTATTTTTATAAGATAATTTTAGGGGGACTATTTTTTATTTTTCAATGATTTAAAAAATCAGTTAGCATTTTAGAATCTGTATTTCTCAAGTAAATTATGATTTTGTTTAAAAAAATAAACATATCATATTTAGAAGATTATGTCCATAAATTGGAGTTCATTTTTTATTTATAAACATAGAAAAATGGCCATGGTAAATTTTTGGGATTTTTCTAAATTTTTTTAATTTTTGGTGAATAGTGAAATATATTAATTTATCGTATTAATACATTATAATATTAATATATTATTCATTCAGACATTGCTTATTTAAGAACAATATTCTCAAACTACCATTAATTTTTCTAGAATTTATGATGATAATTCAAAAATCGTTCATTTTCATGAGCCAAAATAATAAACTGATGATTAAAATAATGAGAAAACACCGCTGTCCTCCACTATAAATACCACCTCTTCTCCTCACACCTATCCATCCTAGAATCTTTTCAAAATTATATTCAAATATCCTCCCAATACCCTCCCCCACATCCAAGATATTTGTTTCTTAACAAAAGTACAAAATCAATACCCTATAAAGGTTCTCAGGAAGATGGAATCACGAGGTAAAACCCTCTTCATTTTCATTTAATTTCTTCCCAAGTTTCATTATTTTTTTTTCTCCACACCTCCTATCATCCAAATGGAATGAAAAATTTTGTAAATTAAATATATATTAATTTTATTATGATTATGTAATATTTCATCATCATCTCACGTTCCCTCTTCTTATACTAAAACTGAAAAAAAAATTATATCTGATGTATTAATTTATCGCATTAAAGGAAGAAGAAGTTTTTAAATTCCATTATTATCTTCAAGGATGGTCATGAAACAACTTTTATTATTGGATCTGATCATAATTCAAGTATTTTATATTATTTAATTTTCTAGTCTCTTTTTATATACGTAATATTAATTTACGTAACAAAATGAGTTAATGGTGATTGAAAGCCACCCAAATAGACCAAAACAATTATCATTAACTATTTATCTAATGATTCATCATCATATATAAATCTAAATGATTTATAAGACCAATTTATCCTATGTAATATCAGTAATACTAAAGAATATTAATTTTGGATAATTAATACCACTTTACACGACCATTCATACGTGTATACAAGTAAACTGATCATGAAAATCAAGTAAACCAATGCTCCCAAATGATGAAATTGAATCTAATAACCCATAAAAAATGTTGTAAATGAACTTAATAAGTTTTATAATAAATAAAATACATGTATAAAGAGTTATGGAATTATTAATGTATTAATCAAATTGTATTATTTAGGATATTATGATCATGTAAAGAATACTTTTAAACTTAAGGTATGGGATTATTCCCGAACCTCCATTATTCCTTCAGGTTATTGATTGTGTCTTTTTTTCAAAATTAAATTCCCTATTAATTATATTTAAATATTATAAATTATGTTTATATGATATAAACTCATTATCATGATCTTTTCATCATTTCTTTCAGGGATATATATGTTTTTAAAAGGCTCCCTAATCGATTCGTCGCGATAAGAAAAACAGATTTAAGGAAACCGCCCAAATTCTTATTCATTTTTAAGTGCTCTCTGTAATATTTTTTTAATACAAAATTTATTTTCTAAAATAAATAATTTTATTATGAAAACATTTTTGGTTCACTTCTTGTCTTATATAAAATATTATTCCCTTTTTTCATTTAATTCTCTTTAATATTTTCTTTTAACCACACTTAAATGTTTTATTTCAAATGTTTCGTAAACACAATTTTTAAATGTATTAACTTTAGTTTGAAATAAATTACCTTTATATTTTCCTATTTCCCATATGAATTTCCATGCATGATTTAAATCCTTTCTTCCATGGAAATTATTATGATATTACCTTATGTTATTCATTTTGAAAAGATAATAATACCAAATTATTACCATGGGTAACCCTTATGATTATGATTGATTTATTATGTATGATTCCCCATGTGGAACACATATTTAGGAATATGTTATTATGGTTGTGACCTGATAGTTCTCCAATACATTGGTAATGTTTAGACTCATGAGACGTCTTGTGAAATGGTCTTGGTGGTTAGCCTTCACTCATGATTCATGTGAAACAATCATAGATGTTAACCATGAATCATGATCCTTTATTATAAATGAACCTTGAATCATGATTATGTAAAGTTTTATTTTGTTTCCACATCTCATTTTATAACATGATTACATATTTTCTGCTTCCTTATGTATATCAATGCCTTTTATGCCAACTTATTATGCTTTCTAACCCATGCGTTTTGCATTGTTCCTATGTTTCATCACAAACTGAGAATTTTATATCATCTCTTTGTACATGTTATAACCATGTTATCTTATGGAGATATAAAGTATCAAAGAATTTAGGATCTCATAATGGATCATAAGTAATGAAATTTTTTATTTAGTCTCATGTTTTCAGGTTTATGTAGTTAGTCTTCCAAAGACACTATACTGTACAATCAACAGCTTGTAATTTAATAGTCAATTATGTTTTAAATCATGCAATAAGATGTCAAACAAGTCTATAGTCACTATAGTGGTTATTAGAGGATGTTAAATATATTTATGGAGATTAGGAATATATCTCTTTAATAAGAACATTTTGGATAAGACTAATTCTAAAAAAACACTAATTTTTTTATATAGTAAGTTGTTTATAAAAAAATACATTCATGTTTGGATACTACAAGTGGATGTGGTTTTGGAACATATGTACCTAGGTGTAACAACTCATACATGGTGTTTTGGGCATAACTCATGGTAACAAGGCACACGATAATGGGACTTACAACACACATGTTTTGACACTCACAAGGGATATTATTTGGTAAATAAATATTCTCATTATGAACCATTAATAAGGGGAAAACCAATAAGAGTGTATATTAGGAAATAAACCTTTGATAATCTAGATTGAAACCTAGAAAACTAATGGTAGGATATTCTTTTACATTAAAATTTTATCCATTTTATGTCCAATATTTGTTTTTTTAGTTCTTATTAGCTATGTATTCTATAAAAGTAACTGCACATTCATTTCAATGTTAATGGGGGTAAATAGAAGAACACATGCCAACAATTGATGTGATAGTCAATGTGCTAATTTCCCCAATGAATTTCCAAAAATTATTAGAAAGGGTTCTCAAAACATCATGATAGTACTTGATTATCTAGCTAATGTCATGAATGATAACTTGAATCATAAGGAATGCCCTCCTCCAATGAAAGAGAACGCTACTCCAAAATCCTTTATGTGAAAAATTCCTCTCATGATTAATGAATATTCCCATCCCCTCATCATAGAATAGTGGATTAAATTCATTGAACAGATATTATATGACCTCCATTTCTCAAAAGAAGAGAAATTTGTGTTGACAGTCTATTGTTTTGATAGAAAAACTTATTAGTGTTGGAAACTAATAAAAAATACAATGTCCAACGAGAAAATTGATTCCATGGATTATGAGTAATTCAAGAAAATTATTTCCAATAAATTATTTCCCTAAATTCTCCAAATCAAGATATAAATATAGTTCCATAGACTTAAATATAATGAATAAGAGTATATTATGGGGTATTAAGAAAACTATACTAGTATTGTTGGATATGCCTTTGGCTTTTTCATAAACATCGAAATAATGGTTGACCACTTCATTATTAGACTTGACCCAAGACTATGAAAATCGTTAGTGATTCGAGACATCAACAATTATGGGGAGACTATTCATTCTGCCCTCAAGGTTTAAATGGATATCAAATACTCTCAATGGTTTCATAGAGCCTGTGAGAAAAAGAGTAAAATGGAATTTAATATGGTTGGATCAGAAAATCAATCCCATGATGGAAAGAATACTTAATATCCCATGTGTCAAAATTGTGGGAAGAAGCATCCTAGGATCTTTTTCAAGGGGACAAGGAAATGATTCAAATGTGAAAAGAATGGGGAATATGGTAATGAACTGCCAAAGGGATACGAATAATTTCACTAATGTGGAATAAGAGAGAAATTATCAAATCAAAAATTAGCATCTATTCTTGTGGCTCAATTTCATGGATCATGGGTATTTTTTGAACCAAGGACCTAAGCACAGGGTTGTCGGAGGTAATAAACAACAACTTCCAAGGTGATATGGTAGGTAATACACTATCTATACTACTAGAGTGGATCCGACCAATAATGTTGGTATAGGTATAGTGGATATTCATCCAAGAATAATGAACATAATATTTGACTCTTCTTCCATGCATTCTTTCGTATCATTTATGTTTAGTAAAACTATTCAGAAATAAGATCAAAATTTGCAAGTTGAGTTATCTATGAGAACTAAAAATGGGGTAATTATCGCATCCAAATATTATAACTCATCCCTAGTGAATTATTATGAGTGAACCTCTAAGAAAATCTTGTCATACTCCCTTTGGTAGATATTGATTTCATTTTGGGTATAGATTGGTTATCTTTATGTAAACCCAATATCAACTTTTGGGAATAAAAGGTTACTCTTCACATCCTAGAGAATCACCAAATTTTGTACAACTTTTAGGAGGATAATGAATCTACTTCAGAATAATTTTCTCAATTATTGATATAACTACATTTTGAGTAAGAATACCAAGTTCCAATGATTGAGACAAAGGATAAAATCATTCTCAAAGACATTCCTATTGTAAGGGACTAAACTAATGTGATCCCCTAAGAGTTTCATAGTCTTCCTTCTGAATGAGATGTTGATTTCTCAATTGAAAATATTCCTTGATATCTTCTAATATAATAGACACCTTTTAGAATGGCCATTATATAGGTAGAAGAGTTGAAGATGTAGTTATAGGATAATATGGACAAGGGTTTTATACGCCCGAGGTCTTCACCATTGAGTGCACTAGTCCATCTCTTTATGAATAATTATGGATCAATGTGCCTCTGTATTGATATTTTTTAGATCAATAAAATCACAATAATGAACTACTATACCCTACCTTAAATATATGACTTGTTCAATCATCTACATGGGGCCAATTATTTCTCTAAGGTGGACTTTTGTTAGGGATATCATCAACCAAAGGTGAGAATGGAAGATATTCACAATATATCCTTTCAAACATGGTATGGACATTTTGGATTCATAGAGATGGCATTTGGACTCAAAAATGATCCATCAAGATTCATGGAATTTTTTAATAGAGTATTTAGATATTACCTTGATAAATTTTTGGTAATCTTTGTCGATGATATTTTAAAATACTCCAACTGTAAGGAGAAACATAAGGATCATTTGAATACTATACTAAAGGCTTTTCTTAGGTAGAAAAATTATGAAATGTATATTAAATGTGTGTTATATATGGAAGAAGTACCATTCATGGGGAATGTTTTAACCAATAAATTAATATCTATAGACCCTTCTAGGACAATTAAAATTGAAGAGTGGCCCAGGACATCGTTTGTAATAGAGATCTGTATATTCCTTGGCCTAGCTTGTCATCAACAATGATTTTTGAATAACTTCTCAAGATTGTAAAACCTAAGAACAACGATTAAATGGAAGGGTTTTATGTTTTTATAAAATCAATAATGTGAGGAAAGGTTTAAGGTGATCAAAAATAGGTTTATCATTGTGCTAGTACTCACACTCTCAAAAAGTAGAGTACTCTTTGTGGAATACAGTGATGCTTTAAAGGAAGGATTATGTTTTTTCCGATTAAAAATGATATAGTGATAGAATATGCCTCAAGGAAGTTGAATATTTATGAGAAAAAAATATGATACGCCTGATCTCGAGTTGGTGGTTGTGATTTTCAGGTCGAAAATCTAGGAGTATTATCTTTATGGGTACAAGTGTGAGATATATACCGATCACAATAGTCTCAAATGTATATTCTCACATAAGTATTTTAATATGCACCATTGAAGATGGTTGGATATCTCCAAATATTACTACTTCTCAATCCACTACCGTCATGGTTAAGAAAATAAGGTGGAAGATGATCTAAGTAAAAATAATCCTGCATCATTATCAATGATGAGAATTTAGATGTATCTATTCTTATTACAATTAGAAAAGATGTTCATTGGAATCATTAAGGTAGGAACATCATCAATAATTTCTCAAATGAATTCTCAAGAATCCCTCATTGATAGAATAATGGATGATCAATGAAATGATGTGGGAAATAAAAAAAGGGTGGAATCTATTAGAAATGGGAAATCCTCATAGTTCCAAATGGGTAAAGAAGGATTCATGAGATTTGTGTCACAATTATGTGTACCATAAAATCCATAGAAAAATAGTGAGCTTCTAAATGATGCACAAAACTCTACTTTCTATATTCACCTAGGGAGCACATTGATGTATCGAGATATCCGAGAAAACTATTGGTTAGATAATATGAAGAAGGAGATTCCTGAATATACATCAAAGTGAATTGTGTGCCCACAAGTGAAGGATGAAAAGAAAAAGTTTAAAGGTTTGATTAAACTACTACCAATTCCAACATATATATTAGAAAAATTGTTGTGGACTTTTTCGTTGGACATCTAAATACTTCTAGATTGAACAATAATATATGGGTTATTCTGGATCATCTTACAAAGATATCTTACATTATCGTAATTCAAGTGGACTTCCCATTGGATCAACATGCATATATATATATATTTGTATATATATCAAATTGGTGGTGAGGCTGCATGGTGTACCACTATCGATTGTATTTTATCGAGATCTGAGACTCACCAAAATGTTATAGAAAAGTATAAAATATTCTCTACGAAATGAGTTGATCTTCAATATGACATATCTCTATAAAACTGATGGAAATCATAGAATACTATTCAAAAACTGGTAAACATTTCAAGAGTTTGTTCTATGGACTTCAAAGATGGATGGGACCAATATCAGCATGTGGTTGAGTTCTGTTACAAAAATATATTACACTAGAGAATTTGAATGTCTTCATATAATGACCTTTTGGGAAAGGGTGAAAAACACAGATATGCTGGGGTGAAGTTAGTGATCATAAGAATCTTGGACTAGAAATGGTTGAGTAAATTGAACAAAAGGTAAAAACCATTTAGATACACATCAAGGAAGCCCAAATATGATAAAAGTGTTACGTAGACACTCGTTGATGGGATATTGAGTTTTAGTTTGGATTCATGGTATTCCTAGGAATATCTCCATTGATTAAGTTTATGATATTTTGGATGAATAGAAATATAAGTCCCAGGCACATCATCCCATTCGAGATTCTTGATCATGTCAGAGTTTTTTCTTATCAACTATCAATTCCACCTACTATTTATAATGTACATGATGTATTCCAAGTATCCATCTTAATGAAGTACATACCATATCATTCACTTATATTGACTTCAGAGATGGTATGGTTGCAGAATTATCTTTCTTACAAGGATCATCTTGGAAAAATCTTGGATCATAGAGATAAGTTTGACGCAATAATAATTCTCACCAGGTCAATGTACTATGGAGGAACCATATGTACAAAAAGGAAACATTGGAAGAAAATAATGTGATGAATGAAAAATAACCAGAAATATTTTTAACATAGAATGTAGAATGAAATTTCCATAGTGAAATTTCATAAGTGGGGAAGAATGTAACGACCCAGAATTTAATCAATGGAATTTTTCTTTTTGTAATTATGTCATATAGTATAATAACAAAAAATATAATGAAGAACACAATATAAATTTTTTAAATGAATTATTAATCAAATAAAAGGAATTTATACATGTTATGGAACATATACCAAAATAACTGTAACTTGTATTTTTGAATAGTAACATGAACTTTAAAAATAGTAAACTGAACAATCAAATAGTAACATGACTAATGAAAGTATAAATAGAATTTATCCATTATATAAGTATAAATACGATATAATTATTTTTTTAAAATTTATTCATATATTAATATTTTGATGTGTTATTATTATAATATAATTTCATGGTACCTTTTTTGTCTTTTCAAGGTTTTATAAAATCAGTTATAAATATAAAATCAATATTTTTTTGAGTAAATATTAACTATCCTAAAAATATTAAATTTCTTAGTTTTAGAAATTTATATTAAAAAAATGGAGTTCATTATTAAATTTTACACATCGAAGAATTGTTATTTTATATTTTTGTGATTTTTATAATATACTTGAAGTTTTGATGAATAGTGAAAGTTGGTTATATATGGTGTATATACCTTAAACGTTAAATACACTCTTCCTTGGGTCATCACTGATGTAAGAACCATAATATCTAACTCCAGTTTATTATTTTATTATTTTTATCATAATTATCAAATAATTCATAGTACTGACCAAAAATAATAAACTTTTTATTAATATGATGAGAAAACACCCCTCTCCTCCACTATAAATTCCACCCTCACAACCTCTTCCTCTCACACCTCTCATGCCCCGTGACTTGTCAAAATTCTGCTCAAATATCCTACCAAGCCACTCCCTCTATCCAAGTTCTTTTTTTCATATCAAAATAAGAAAATTGATCCCATAAGGATGTTCCCAAGAAGAAGGAATCAAGGGGTAAAACCATCATCCTTTTCTTTTAATTTATTTTCATGCTCCTTTATTTTATTCTTCTCTCCTCACCTCCCCTCATCCAAATGGTATGATAACTCAAGTAAATTACATATATTAAAATTTTATTATTCTAGGGGAATAATTCATCATCATCTCTATTTCCCCTCCTTTTATACTAAAAATAAAAATATCATTTGTGATGTGTTAGTTTATCCCTTTCAGGGATGATGACATTTTCAATTTTAATTGTCGTCTTCAAGTCTTGTCAGTAAACCATTTTTATGTATGAAATGGATTTTAATATAAGTATTATATCTTAAGTAATGTTATGAAATAATTTTATACACATGATATTAATTTATAAAATAAAATGAGATCATTGTGATCGAAAACCACCAAAATAAAACAAAATGATTATCATTAACTATTTATATACTGAATAATCATCATTCTATAAAACATAATGATATATAAGGCCAATTTAAAAAATGGTAGATCATTAAAAACATATAAGTTCAATTCAGGATAATTACCTCCACGTTACATGACCTTTCATATATTTATACAAGTAAACTAATCAAGAAAACCAAGGAAACAAATGCCCTCAAATAATGAAATTGAATCTCTCAACCCATTAAAAGACCATAATTGAACTTTATAAAGATAGGATCAATAAAAAAATGTATTAAGGTTTCATGAGGTTTTAAATATAGATTCTAATTTTAATATCAAAGACATTAAGATCATTTGAGGAACCCAATCACCCATAAGGTAAGGGATTCTACCAGAACTTCCATTATTCATTCAAGTTATTCATTCTCTGTTTTATCCCTAATAAAATTTTCATTAATTTTTATTTAAAAATTATGAATTTGTTTTATATGTTCAAAAATAATGTAACAAGATCCATTCACCCTTGTTTTTAGGGATATACATGTTTTTAAAAGGATACCTACACAATTCTTCCCGATAAGAATGCTTGACTTAAGGGAACATCCCGAATTCTTTGCCATTTTCATGTGTTCTATAAAATCTATTTTAAGCCAATATTATTTTTATAAAATCACTAATTTTTTTTTGTAAATGATCTTGGTTAACTTATTTTTTAATATAAAAGATTATTCTATTTTCTTCATTAAATAAACTTTAGCGTTTTCCATAAACCGCACTAAAATGTTTTATTTCTATTATTTCTTAAACACCATTTTTACATGTATTCACACCAGTTTGACATAACATTTCGTGATATATACTTATTTTCCCTTATTAATGTCCATGTACGATTTTAATCCTTTCGTTCACTGATACCATTGGGATAGTCACTTATATTATTCCATTTAATAAGATTATGATACCCAGTTCTTACCATGGGTAACACATGGGATTAGGTTTTATTACATATGTATGTCTCTTAATGTGGAACACATATTCATGAACATGTTATGATCAGTGAAACCATATAGTTCTCTAATTAATTGCATATTAATTAGAAGAAAAGACATCATGTTCAATAATCATGGTTGGTGGCCTTTCATAATGTTCTATGTGCAACAATTTTAGTGGTTAACCATGACTTGTGCTCCTTTATGTGCAATGATCCATGAATCAGTATTACGTAATGTTGTATTTTTTTCACAACTCCTATGATACCATGATTACATATGTCATTATTCCATATGTATATAAATTCCTTTTATGTCATCTTATTATGCCTTCCAACCCATGCCCAATGCTCAATTATTTTGTTTATTCACTTACTGGGATCTTTAGAGCATCCCATTCCCATGTTATCCATAGGTTATCCTATGGATATGTAAGAACTAAAATAAATTTAAGATATTTTAATGGATGATAAATAAATAATGGTTTTTTTAGCCCCATGTTTTTATTTTTATGTACCTAGTCTTCCAAAGACACCAGACATTATGATTTCTGACTTGTAATTTGATAATTAATTGTTTTTGAAGTCATGAAATAATATGTGAAAAAAGATATGATAAATGTAGATATTTTAAACATTTTTTTATTGATATGTAGTGTGATAGATTTTATAATGATATACATGGAACTTCAATGTTATGACTAAAACCATATATAGCATGTGAGGTCTAGGTTTTGTTATTTTAAATATTCTTTGCATCCAAATAACCAGCACTTAGTCACCTCTTATATGATGAAGACAAATCAAGAGTTACATGAGAGATAATTGATTATTCAGAGGTTTTTATCAAGGAAAAAATAATCATGATGTGGGATGAACCAAGATTTTATAGAGGACATTTATGACAAGTTCTCAATCTCTTGATTGGGATAATACATCTCAGTTAGCATGGTGGTGGTTATATCCTCATCCTTTTTTTTTTGGGATAATGATTCATTGTTCCCTACCAATTAGTCAATCTAGGGTTTTAATTCTTATATATGAAATCTAAATTAAAATTCAATGATTCCAAAGATATTTAGAAATTACTATGCGGGTGGTTTCCCATTTCTAGCTAATCTTTTACTATAGTTTTAACAATGGTATATGTAGAACCTAGGTACTTCAGATTCAAAACAATTGAGAGGGGATTTGAAATGATTATGATAGGAATGTGACACTTCTATTAATTGTGTATAGTGATATTATAATTGTTTTGTAGGTTTTCACCATCAATAATATTGTGGTAATTGTTCATTACATGGCCTAATGTGTTCTATAGATATTCTAGAGCCTTGTATGCCAAATTTCGTGTGAGTTCCTGTATTCACCTTTTATAAATTGGATTTTTTTTCATTATTTATTAAATATCTACATAATATTTTGTCTCAAATAATCTAGTTTATTCACTGAGACTTGAGGTGGAGATACATATATTACCTTTATCATTTTTATCATCTATTGAAGGTCGATAAGACATTTTTTATATATGTTGAGACTCTAAGTTGGTTCTAGGTTAGCATATCTCTTGGAGATATTTCCTATTATTATGGATAAATTAAAATGAATCATCCTTTGTACTTATTATATGTATTTGGTGTAGTATATGATGGATTTATTCTAGATTCATGTTATATTATATGATGTTAATGGAGGCTATGGGTGTTTTTTGGCATGTAATTACCCCCATATGGGTTATTGGTTTATAAATTATTTGTAATATATAATTTTCAAGTTGATGTAATGTTCATTAGTAGATTAGAAAGAGGATTTTTCTATTATATTATAGTGTTCCATAACTTCTTTCTTGAAATTCATTTTGTTTTAACCCCTTGATAACAGATCAAATTTGGGATTTAAGTAGAACATGGTGTTTCTCCAATATTGGTCTCTCTATAGAGATGAAACCATGTTTTCTACCATATCATTGTATTTATATTAGAAGAAACCATCATAGCTGACTTTGGTATATTCTTCGACACTGATAAAAATATTATTTTGGTAAATGTGGTGTGTCAAACCCTTAAGCCCGTTGTAGCCTTTTTACAGATGATGACTAGTTAAACTCAAGAAACAGCTCATGGTCACCTAAGCATGTAACTTCTAAAATAATGTCTTCTTCTGTGGATGAGTGGTATTGGAATATTTAATGTTACTGAAGACCTTACTTCTGTAAAAATGGTCCTTATTTTTTATATACATCTAAAAATCATTTTCATTAAAAATGTTCTCTTTAAGAAAGTATTTATTCAGAATTGTGTCTTGCCTTTTGGATCTCTAGTATTTTTGTATAGAATGTAGGTGATAGCCTATGATTGTGTATCAATTACAATAATGTGATTTTTGTGACAGTAAAGAACCACTAACCAATATCATTGATTAAGGATTTATTTTATTACATAAAAGGATCCTTATGGTTCCTATAAATAATCATATATTCTAGATATTATTACATGATATAAAAGTATGATCATATCAAAAATAAAACATCTATAATTTTTCTATGGTCATTATTTATTTTTTATGATGTTGTTCAGAGTTAAAAATTCCCTTGAGATGTTTAGGGGACCAATAGATGTAGTGTTCTATGAGTTTTTATTCTATTTCATTGTGGTATTTATAAAAACATCCTTTTTTCATCATCTGGAAAGGAGAACATAGATATAAATTATCATAGTTGATATTTATTTAGTATCATCAACTTCTAAAAAAGGTAAAACCATGAATTTTTTTATATAAATTAAAATATATTATTCCCTCATTTTCACTTCCTTTATTGAGTCCATACATGTCTGGGTAAAGGCTTCAGATCATGTAGAATGTTGAGTAAGCATAAAGGTGGTTTTATATTACTCGTTTTCAAAAAAAATCCTTGGAAATGTTTTGGTAAATCTATATGGCCAAGCGATGGTGATGAAAAAATAGCTTGGGTTTTCATGCTCATTGTAGCCCAATGCATTTTTTGGTGTTGTCTCATGAACACAATGTCTTAAACAATAATATGGTTTACGACATTATGGAATTAATATATTCATGAAATAAAAATTTTAATTTTTTAACAATGTAACACATCCCATTGAATGGTCAAGAGGATGGAATTTATTATGGGGTTTTTAATTTGGTTATTAATCAATACTTATGCCAAATAACTAATTTCACCCCCTTAATTTAGTAAATCCCACTATTTGAATACGTTTTTGTATTAAAGACTTGAATCCTTTATATTCTTGATTTTGTTATAAAAGTGAAGCTAAATCCTTCCTAGTTTTGGTTATTTTCGTCCTTTTCATTACAATTGATTCTCAATTTCATTATTTCGGTGTGTTATTAATGTTTTGATGAATTCTCATTTGGATGAATTTCTTATCACCTATCTAATTTTTCCATTTATTATTTTTCTTATGGAATATATTTTGATAATTTTTGGCATGTACTGATGAAAATATAGTGTTGTTGAAACAATTAAGTTCATGATGATAAAATGAAACCACGGTCACTAGTATAGTTCATGACACCCTATGTAATTCTTGATGAGTGGAGGTATTCTTTGACATTGTTGTCATTCTCTTAGTGACTTCTAATATTGTTTTTATCTAAGATTAGTGGTTATTTATTCTTTCAACCCATCTCAGAATATATAATTTTTATTATCCACCATTGGGTAAGTGTTGATTCTACCCTCTGATTTTTATTTTTCACTACCACAATTAAGAAACCATATCGTGTTGGTTTGGAGAAAATTCTTAGGATCTATTCTGTAAAATTTTATTTTGGTTATTGTGTGAACATGCTTTGAAAGACAACACACATGAAAAAAATAGACATCAATATTGACCACCTAGAGGTATTCAATTCCTTACCTTTTTTGGATCTAATATACACTTGTTTTGAATGTTATTATTCTTTTATTGGAATATTATTATTGAAGCTGTTGGCCATGATCTCTTATGGGGTTGTGTGTTACCTGTGAGGCTCATTTTAGTACTTTATTCCATGTTTATTGTTTTTATATTGTTTGACTATGTTTGATTTTGATAATATATATATATATATATTGTTACTCTATTCTCATGATGATATGCTTTTATTTTATTCCCAAACATTTTTTCATGTTACTATTACATCAAAGGCATCGCCCTTATTTCTTGGAATTAGTGTACCATCATTACATGATTATCCCATAGAGGGGATGGGTTACACAAAACATTAGATAATTGTTAAGAGAGATATAGGAACATGGTGGAGATATGAAAATAGCATGATATTTCATGTTTATGATGCACTCAATGCTAGGAAACTTGTCTATTTGAATCCTAGTGTAATATTGAGTAACACGATTGATTCATGGTGTTATGTAGTGGAGAATGAGTTACATGATGCCTAGGAAATGTAGAGTTTCATGTATTCGTGATTCTATAAGTATACTATGGAAAATATTCATATCATATTTAATAGTATTAGTTGCATTTTATGTCATATAATTTATCTTCAAGAATGGGGATGTTGTAGGTACAACATATTGGTAAGTTCATAACCACTCCTTATGTGATTTTATGACTATTAGTAATATTCAAAAATCTATTTTTATCATTGAATACATGTAGTATTTTTTATGTAAATTTTTAATGGGAACATTACTGGTGTCCTACTGAATTTTAATAATCATGCCATACAATATGATCCCATTATGCACGAAGACATCATGCAAAGGTATCTGAGTTGGTTAAGTAGTACGTTGGAGATGGTTGAGATACGGAACATGAAGCTAAAAAAATTTCAAGATGTGGACCATAATATTCTTCAATGTCTACAGTTTAATATATTTACTTCTTTAATTTATACTTAATATTGTCTTACCACATTGGGATCATGTTTATTTATCATAGACATGTATACCATCTATTATCATTATTTTCCATATATTAAACTAACTTATAAAATTGAATTATTTTTTATGTGGAAAATTTACTAAGGATACAATAACAACACTGATAAACTTAGACCCTTATTTCTATTCAAGAGCATATTTATTTAGGGGAGTTTCAGATGAGATAATGTCTCACTACAGTTCGAACACTGCTGTTTTGGTTGGGGAGTTATATAGAAGCAATGAAATTTTGATAGTTAGGTTTACAAGGTTTTTTTAGATGGAATTTCATATCCCATTATAAAATGGATTGAGATCTTTTGATGATTTTGGCATTTTTTTGTTCTGTATCCCTAAAGAATTTTGTATAGGTATAGTGTTTTCTTATTCACTCCAACTCCTCTAGTAGATTAATTACTATGATGGTAATAATTTCTACTCCTATAAAAATGTTTATCTGCTAATGTCAAGAGACCATGTGTAGTAACCAGTGCTATGATTATTTTGAGTATTTGAAGGAGAAGTTGGTCTGTAGTTTGGTTACTCATATTCTTGAAGAGGGAATTTTGTTTGAGATTTTTTGTTATGTTTCATATATTTTATTGGTTAATGATTTTATACAAAAAATACAATTATCTCTTCTATTTCCCCATAGGTATAATCTCATGAAGGTAACTATACCACCCATTGTATTGACGTTGTTGAAGTTATTTTTTCCTTGATATAGTGGTGGAAATTTATCATCACTGAAATTATTTTTGTCTTCACAAATCACAAGAGTTTAGAGAATATATTATTCCATAATGATTTAAATATATGGAAGAGATGGTGGATATAGTTCTTGTTGGTCTAAAACTATTATATTTTCATTACACATTTTAAATTCAATTTTTTGGAAGATTCCTTATGAATTAAGTCATGTGGTGGTATCGTAAGTGATTCTAGAATCTATTGGAGAGTGATTGAAGAGTTGGTTAGGATACACCATCAGATAAGGATACTAAAAGGAAGAGTACATATTTATAATATTAGAGTGTAGTTATATATTATGTAGTGGGTGGAGGATTCCCATGTGGACAATTATGATAGGATGGTTTAGAATTATTGGGTTGTATGTGGTGAAACTCCAAAGAGATTGTTAGATGATTGAAAGTCTTAAGTGTTATTTCAATTTAAGAATTTACTTCCATGGGATATGAATGATATACTACTCCAGTATATTCATAGATATACCTAAGTGATACATTAATATCTATTGATGATTTATCATTCTCTAATATTATAGTTTCACTGGTCTCATATGAAGTGATTTGTAACAATGTTTATATATTAGTGTTATGTTTGTTTTAAGTTTAAGGTTGAGCATTGTGCTCGTTATTGTTTCCATCAGATACTTGGTGTTCCCTAATGGAAGTGGGAGGATATATTAATATACATCTACACTAGTTTCCCATTTCATAGTGTTTTTATGAAGTTGTATTGGTTCTCATGTGCCACATGATATGGTTAAATTACTTCATATAGATAAATGAGTCTATATTAGTGGATGTTTTTTATGGTGATATCTAAGGGAATCCATCTTATTTTTTCACTTTTTTGGTACAATCAAAATTTTAAATCTCATCATGAGGTGGGGAATATTATTCTAATCTCTTTTTTATATAATTAATTTTTTAATTATTATTTTGTTTATCTAGGTAAATTGGTTGATTTATTTTTTGGAGAGATATTATTTTGAAAATCACATGAAGAAATAATATTTAATAAACAGAAAAATTATGAAGAAAAATAATAAGATAATGTCACATTTCATGGATAGATATTATTATTATAAAAATACATATGTCACATGTAATTAATATTCTTTTTAACTTGAAAATTTAAAAGGTTCAAACTATGATTTTTATTCATATGTTCTATTTGATCATTATTCTTGAAATTTTATACGAATGAGAAATGAAAAAATCACATTGTGTTGTATTTGTTATTTATAAATATTTTAGGGGATGGAATTATTTTATCATTATATTAATTATAGAGTTTAAATAATAATGATAAAACATATCATTGAAAAATGATGTTTTTGGTCATAAAAACTATGAATTGGCGAATCATTATCACATGAGTTTTATGTTACTATTTATGTTTCCTCTTGTTATTTCATTGATATTTTATATCATCATGTAAATATTCCATTTTTTTGGGATTATATTAATTTCTTGAAGAAGTTAAAGAACATAATTTTATATATTTTAAGTGGTTAATGAAAGAGTATTATGATTAAGTTGTATTGATTTGTGAAAAATAATTGAGTACATTAGCTTTTCATAAAGCCAATTTTATTTGATTTATATATATCAAATTAAATTCTTATAGGATTCATGATACAAAGAAATTATTTATCGTATTTAATTTAATTATAAATTATATTTAAAATGGATTTTTACTAAATAACTAATTAGGGTGTTAAAGGAGCCAATATTTAATACTGGAGGCTTGAATGCTTCAATTCCACAGACTCTATTTCCTTTTTATATACTAGAAACATTTTATTTTTTTATGATCATTCCCTTGGGTAATAGATACTTTTTTTAACTTGATTTGATTCTATGTGAACCATAAATCCTTGAAACATTTATGAGCAATAAACTAGGATCTCAGATAGTACTAATGGTAGATTCCGATGATGGTGGGAAAGATTATACTATATATAATCATGGGCGAATGTCGTATGGGAGGTCCAGATGACTTCATAGATAATATTTGATGTATTATTTTTGTTTTTAATTTTTTTTTATTCAATGAATTCATTGATATATATCACATATTTTGTTTTTAACTACAAGATGCAGTTTGACCCTATACATGATAAACGCTTTTTTCTTGTGGATACTTAGGATGAATTCCTAGAGTACCCAAATAATTATGAATGATAAATTAATTATTAAATGAATATGATAGGTTATTTTATAATTGTTTTTGTTTATGAAATACATGTGAATATAATCAATGAATTATGGTAATTACGAGATATTTTTTAAATATTAGTGAATTAATCTTGGAAAAAATTCTGTATAATATGAACTAATATATAACTAATTATAAAATTTGATACATTTATCTATTAGTAGAATATATTACTTGGAGGTGAAAGTTGGGTGTCTTTTGTGATGATACAGGTCAACAGTTCTATGCCTAGTTATTTCCGGTAATGTGGTTGCAATAAATAGATTCTATATTTTCGGATTTTAAACACTATACCACCCACATCAGTAGGGAAACTGATACCGAAATTTTTTGTGGGTTATTTCTTCAGTATCAGGATGTTAAAGGGGCCTAGAATAATAATTAAAAATATATATGGTTTTATATTATATGTAGAGATATATCAAGCTATAAGAGCTCATAGTATATGGTGGATTCCTACACATGTTATGATGAATCTCGATTTTACATATCATTTATGTGGAAGTTGTAATTTATTTATACAAATAACATAATTGTTTTATTAGGACAATGTTTTTTTTAATTTTATTTTTTATCAATAGATCGATATATTGATGATGTTGATGAAATAAAGTATTTTATAAAGGTAATGGAAATTTGTATTGATGAATGTAGTCTATGTGATGATTTCAATCAGATCTAAACTATCAGACGCAAACCATAGGAATGATTCATTATATATGATTCTTCATATTGGGATGTTAATTGAAAGTTATAAGATTTTGGAAATCATATTTATTCAATAATGAATGTTGAAATCATAAAAATGATGTGTCTTAGAGTAAGAATAGTTATGATTAATCTGATGATGATTTTCAGTTTTGTTATTCTCGAATTTCATATGTTGTTTCAGAAACTGGTGATGACTTCCTTATGATGTAGAGGGGAAGATTTGATTTTGAAAATCATATTGAGGATTGGTTGTAAAGAAAGAAGATTATTGAATTTATGGGAAGTTACAATACATCTTAATGTAAGTCAGATGATGTTGAAGCTAATGTAAAATTTATTCATAGTCTTGAGGAATTAATGATTTCAAGATAATGTTTAGTTAAACAGAAAGTTAATGTGGATGTGGATTTGCAGTCTATGTCCATCATAATGAGATTACTGAAAATAGAATTTTTTAAAGGATATGATTTTTGATTGAAATGAGATAAGATGAAGATGATAGATTTTAGTCATACTAATATTCCACAAGAAATAACTCATCATAAAATGTTTTTGGGGTGTTTTAATTAGAAATGTAAAAAAATTGATGTTTAATATAATATAACCATTCCATCGGATGTGGTACGAAACTGATCTATTGTAATGGATTCTGACATTGATTTATATCATTGGAATTCCTTGTATGCTGGATGTGGAATTTCATTTTGCTAATAGTGTTTGAGAAAGTTGAATTGTATTTACATTTGTTCAAGAAAATAAATAAGTCTCAATTTCTTCTCATTAAAATGGGTGAAGTAGAAAAGAAAAATTGTGTTGATTTTTTTCTCAAAATAGGTGCAGACTCATCAGACAAGCACTAATATCATTCATCAGAGTTAATCTAGTATTAATCCATTAAATGTGTATACATGCCGATAAAAACATCATATGTGAGATCATCAGATTGATGAATTGAAGAATAGGTGAAATAAATTTATGATATTTCAAAATGTTCTTAAATGTATTAAATTTAATAGTATTTTTTATAGAGAATCTATATGATAATATATTTAGTGTTTACAAGATGTCATCATAATGAGACATCTTAAGCATATCACTTTTGTTCATCATTATTATAATTCATATGGTTTTCATATATGATCATTTTGTATGGATAGATGTAATAATGAATCACTTGTATTCCTTAAGTATAATAATGAATTGGAATGAAAAATAACAATGAATAATAATACAGATCAAATTTATTTTAAAATTAAAGAGGTCTGAAGATTTGAGATGATTTAGAAAGATTCTAGAAGCACCCAGTAGAATTAAGAATAGTTGAATTATTAATATATGAATAAATATATGAATGAGAAATGTTGAATTTGTGAATTTCATTGATTAGGAATTGAAATTAGTTTTCATGCCTTTCCCATTCTAGGGTACCTATAAAAGTAGAGCTTTTTACATTTTTATGCGTCCTACATATATTGTTCAGTTGTTCTTGGGCACCAAAAATTGTGTAACAGGTATTGAGTTTCCAAAAAGAGATTCTATTTTTGGTTGATGATGAGGATTTTCTATCAAAATGACTTCATCAGAGTGAGGTTCAATCTTATCAATGAAAAAATAGTCAAACACATAACATTCTATCAGAATACGTCTATCTAAGAGAGTCCAATAGAGTGATATACATTGGATAAAGGTTCATCAGACCGAGTACCATTAGATAGATGAATTTTAATCTTTGAATTGAGTTTCCAATCAATAGATAAAGAAAAAAAATAAGTTGAATTGGGCCGAGGTCCATTAAAAAGTGACCATTAAATCTAAGGTGCCTGAATAAAGCTTATGGGACATATAGTGTTGAGGAATATTTTTTAACTAAGTTTCTAAAATAATTTTTTTTACAAAAAATATATTTATAAAAAAATTTATGTTCTTGATTATTATTTGTGGGTATTGTCTAATTTTACTTACATTTTGAGGAAGGGAAGACATTCCGAAATTGATTATAAAAGAATGACGAATATGAATCTTTTTACTTTGGATGCTTAATAATTGCTGATAATGAATTTTTTATAGAGTTGTATGACCATACATCAAAAAGTGGATAATGAAAAGGATATTTGGGGGTATGACCAACTATAATATGAAATTTACTACTAGTTTTGTAGAAATATACAATGTGTGTACATTTTTATTCCAAAAATATTATAATAAATGAATCCATATCAGTGGGATTATCCAACAATGAAAGGAGTATGTATATTTACTGAACATTATAAATATCATTTATTTAATTCTATTTAAATTTTTTCATAATAGAGTTGATGATGAATTTTTTTTGAGAGGATTGTTACTTTAACTGGTTTCGTATTGTAAGAATGTTTTGTTGGAGAAGTTAAGAAACATTCCTATAAAAGAAAATCCACATCTAATTCACCCCCCAACATAAATGATTTTGATCCAACCTAGGAATAATAATTAGTATCATATGGGGTTCCCATTAAATATTCTGTATCATAGAATAAATTATTTCAATCCCATGAACTATAAGGGAATTCTTGTTTTCATTTTTATGAAATATTATATAAACAATGATATAATGTCGTTATGTCTAATGTCTCTTAGGTATGATGTTTTGGAAGCTAATATATATATATTTCATCCTCATATTGATAATTCTATTCTAATTTATTCACATAAGAAAAATCATGAAAATGATGGAAGAGATAAAAATGATTTACTATCATCACTACCAAAATTTGCGATTTTTAGAGTAATGGTATTTGGATATGAAAAATGAATCAAGGATAATTTTAATAACATTTATGAAAGTAATATAAAGGTGAAGAAAGAAAATTAACAACTCTGGTGACTAATGTATGGAGATCTGAAAATGGATAATTATGAATCCATTGGAAACTTCTTTACAATGGTGAATGATACTTTTAGAACCATAATATTTATTGGTATGAAATTGGGAGTCCATAATATTTTGTAAAATTTATTGATAATTGTTTCTAATATGTTTGATGACAATGTTTCATCTTTGGATGGTAGAGATACTAAATCGTTATCCTTAGATGAACTTCACAATACCTTTGTTACTTATAAAATTAGAAGATAGAGGGTTTTGAAATATAAATAATATTTTGAACATGTATTGTCTTTCAAATCATTTTTAAAAAGAAAAAAAATATAAATAAATTAAATATGAATAAATTTATTCAGAAGTATAAGGAGATGATTAATATTTATACATAATTTTTCCCTCCTTTCTTAGAAAATCAATATGGGAAAATAGAGAAGAAAAACCATCTGATGCCCTAATTGTAAAATCAAATGACATTTTTCACAAAATTTCCCAAGATATAATATTAAATAGTTTGAGTCTGAGGAAGATGATGATAAATCACTGAAATAAAATTAGAAGAAATATAATTATTTATTTCCATATAAAAGGAAGAAGAAATTTTATCTAAGAAGAAGAAGTATGGATGGATCCTTATAATGTGATGTACATGATAATAAACTAAAAATTATTTTTCAAGTGACAAATTGAATTGATTCATCAAACAGTGATCATGATTAAGATGAGATGATAAAAATTGAATGGATTTTCAAAATGAATTTAGAGAATACACTTGAAAAAAATACTCAACTCAACTGAAGAATAAATGAAGATAAAGAGATATGTAAGAATCATAAAATTGGGTAATGGATAGCTTGAAAGAAAAATAAAATGGTATAAATAAGAGTCAACTAGAAATGATAATCTCATTATGATAGAATCTACCCTTGTTAAAGGATGTAAACACAAAAAGTTGATGATATTTGAATTAAAAAAATCATTGATGGTATGAAAAATATGATTAATGATAAAGAAGAAGAGTTTTTTAGTAACATAATCAATGTTTCATACCACATAAACTAAGAAAAGAAATATAAGAATAAAATTCACCAAGTTAGTTGGTGTTAATGGTGAAAACACTAAAGTACATGAAAAGAAAGGCTTAAAAATCATGTAAGATAGAGAATATCGTTCAATAAGAAATATAAAAATTCATGAAGAAAGTATAATCTTGATAATGGAGGTCGAAAATTTGTGAGAAAAAAAATGAACAAATTTAATATCATTGTGAAATATCATGATTCATATGTCACTACTACTTTTATGGAGTTTTGGAACAGTGTGCTTGTTCAAGTTTGTATAACATGTCTCTATAATGAAATTAGTATTACTCAAAGGGGAGGTATGATGATAAAATAATATTATATATTCATAAAAATATAATGGAACCAAAAAAGTAAACTCAAAAGATATAATAAATATAATAGTGTTTACAAAGTAGAGATTAAAAAACATGATGTTTCTAAAAAGGTGTACATAGTTGTTTCGATTGAAAAAGTTGAGATGGCTATAATTTTAGAAGAATACTAAAAATAATATGAAGAATATTAGGGGGAAATGGTTTTTAAAGTCTATAACAAATTTGACAAATAATAAAACTAGTAGTGATTTAAAACTTTTGAAAAAAATTGAATTTTTGTGAGAAATAAGGGAATGTTACTTAAAATTATTTCACTATCCTACTAGAATTTGAGGAGGGAATGAAGGAATAGTTACAAACTCACTATAACAAAAATGATCCGAATGATGAAAAGAAAGATAAATCCTAATCATAAGAGTCTATATATGAACATAATCTTTTGAAAAAATCCAATAAGGATGAAAAAATGGAATAAAGTTCATCCAGTAGAAAATTATGGAAGAAAAATAAAATATGAAGTTTGAGAGAGGACTATCAGTCTGATTGTTTCTTCTAAGGGACAAATGAGGTTGCCCGTTATTCCAAATGAAATATTTGTATTTATACTAACATGTATGGAATTTAGGGGGTTTCAATAATAAATATGATATTGTTAAATCTCCTTCTATTCATCCAAAATAATGTAATAATGTTCAAAACATTTATTTTTGCAACGATGTTTTTTTACACATGATAATTTTGTTATGTTTGTTGAGATGGGTGTAAGATTCCTTTATCTTGATCAAAACTTCTCAAATGTTCCCCATATATAAGAATTATGAAAGGGAGATGAGAATTTATTACGTGAAGGTTGTGTTATGGAAAACATTTATAACCATGATTGTATACTCTTATTTCTTAAACCATGTTATCCAACATAGATAAGAGTATTTTAATTAAAGGAACTTTTTAAATAAACTCAATAGATACATATAGTTTCCTAATGAACTGTTTCAATATTTTGATATTAAAAAATTTGAATCATAGGTGGACCCTTTTAATTTAATTATCAACAAGTTGGAGAGATAATAAGTCGGGGTAGAAACAAATAAATTGGGAGAGATGAAAAATTGAGAAAACAAAAAATCAAGTACTATTATGTTGAGGTGGGTATTGAAAAAAAATGGAGATATTATTAAAAAACATTTCTTGGATGTATTTTTTTCAATAGATCGGTATGTTGATTATTTTTAAGAATGAATATATTTTGTGAAGGTAGTGTAAAAAGGTTTGAATACGGGATCATGTGTGAAGTTATCAATCAAATATTGACTATCAGTCTCATACCATATGCAAGAGTCATAGAATAAGATCAATTTGATTAGGATCTTGATGGAATGTCAGAAGGTGATGAAAATCTTATTGATTCTAGAATTAATGTGGTGTTCCTAATGAAAAATTGTTCAGGAGTTTGAATGGATTTCATGATTTGGATTATTCTTTTTTATTTTATAATTTACAAAATTCATTGGACATTTTAGAGACATATAATGTAGGGCATATAATGTAATGGGGGACAGATTATCATTCCAATCATATTAAAGTTTTTTTATAAATAAATTTGTTTTTGGATGTATGGTAAGATATAATAATTCCCAATGTAAGTTGGATGATCCTAAATCCAATATTGAATATATTCAAATTCATGTGAAAGTCATGATTAAAAATGTGTATTAGAGATGTAGAATGTTTATGAAGCCGAATATTTCTAGTCTCAGTCTATCGGCATGATATTATAGGACATAGAATTATTTGTAGGCTAATAAGTTTGCTTATTTTGTGAGAAGATAAAAAAATTGGTTTTCAGGTAGACAAATAATCGATAAAAAATAAATATTTTGAGAATGGTGATGGTGTGTTGTAATCAGAAAAGGAAAGAAGTGACTGATTTAAAAGATAATGGAAGTGGTCTATGAGACATGGTATTTCACTAATCTATTATAATATAATATAACACCAATTAATATTATTTTTCTCCATTGTATGTCAGATTCAGAGTTTTATCAGGGGTAGAATGATTGTGAAATTCGAATTTTTTTAAATTGGGTCAATAAAAATAAGAGTTTATAATTTGTTTTCTAAAAAGTAAATAAATAAAAAAAGAACAAAAGTATTTATTGTGTATCAATAATATGTACATATTCATCATACTAGTTCTAATAACATTCACTATAGTAAAGTTGATATTGATCCATTAAATGTGTATTGAAATTGATAAAATCATCAAATGAAACATTATCAGTCGGATAAATTTATGAAAATTTGAAAAAATTTGATGATATTTCAGAGTGGTTTTCAATGTCTTACATTTAACACTTAGTATCGATCAGCATCATGAGAATACATTCATTGTTTACAATGGGTCATTGTAATGAGTTGTGTTTAATATTAAATTTTTTTCATCGTAACGATACGTAATATGTTTTTTATATGATAATTTTTTACATAGAAAAATAATTAATAATCATTTGTATGACATAATATTAATGAATAATAAAAATTATAAATAATAATAAATAATTATAATGAATAAATTTATTAGATACTAGAATAATTTTATAATTTTTTGTAGATTCAAGATTATTCGAGAAGCCCACATAAGGATTATGAGGAGTTTAATAACTAAAATATGAATAATTACCTGGAAAAAATTATTAATTGTCAACTTTCATTGAGAAGGATGTGATATTAGTTTTCCATACTATTTCATTCTAGGTCGCCTATTGAAGGAGAGATTAATAAATGTTTTCTTGGGAAACATGAATTGTTCACATGATCCAGAGCTCTGACAATTTTGGAATAGTTGTTCATTTTCAAACTAGACATTTTTTCTAGGTTGAAGCAGAGCATGTTCAATCTGAATGACTTTCTCAAAGTGAGGTTCAATCTGATCATTGGAGAAAGTTCCAACAAACAACATTCCTTCAGAACAATTCCATTTTGGTGATCCCATTATAGAGACATCCATTTGGGCAAGGTTCATCAGGCCATGTTCCATAGTAAGTAGGAATTATGAAATTTCATTTTAATATCTACTCAATTGAATAATAAATATTAGAAAGAGAATTAGATAAAGTACAATTGAATGGGGACCATCTGAAAGAAGTTACTGGAATGAGGCTGATTGGACTGATGTTACTGAGGTAGATTTCCAAACTGATTATCTATAAGAATATTCAAAAAAAATATTTACATAGACAATTGGTTAAGATCATGAATATTATAAACTGGTAAATTTAGATTCACCCTGTATGTGGAGTATGTGAAGAATTTCTAAATTGGGCTCGAAAAGATGAAGGAAAATGAATAATTTAGTTGTTGATACTTACTAGTTATTAAAAATGCCTATGTTTTGGGGCATATAACCATTTCTGGGATTGTGGATACTAAAAATAATAGTTTGGGGTTTAACCAACTATAACCAGAATGTTTCTACTAGTATTGTATAATTTTTTGTTATTTTTACCTTTGAATTTCTAAAAGAATATAGTGATAGAATACATTATGGTGGGACTATCCAAAATAAAAATGAGTAGGTCTTTCTACTAAAAAATTTAAATATTGTCTAATGGATTCTATTTATATTTTTTCATATGAAATTTGAGGATGAGAAGTTTTATTTATGTATATCATAACATTTAATCATTTCACAATAAGGAATTTTTTAGTAATGATGTTAAGAAACATTCTTATAAAACAAAAAATACCACTGATTCACCCCCCAATGATCATGATCCTACCTGGTAAAAACATTATCTATAAATGGTGGCTACTACATTCCATTTGTGTATATAAATTATTTTTGATAGATGGAGGTACAATTCACTTATATGGGTTGTAGTGGATCGCATAAATACACTTAATTATGGATGAGATGAGATGATGTGATGGTTTTATTAACTAATTTCATCACCGAATGATTAGACCTATGCTGGACTGAGGTAGTTATGGTTATGTACTGACATAAATTATATAGGATATAATATATGGTATGGATAATAACAGGATGTGTAGAATTATTTTGTCCGAGAGACAAACCAGTTGGGAAGTTGATGGATAAAACCTTTATTTATATAAATTATTTTGATATGGAAGTGTTCACATTTATGTGTTAAATAGTTAGTGATTGATTGTGAGGATGAGAAAATAGTATTAATTGTTTAGGTGAGTAGTTAATTTCAATTTTTATTCATTAGACTTTAATATTATTCTTTCACAAGTTTCATGAGATGAATTAGGGAAGATCCTACAATGTATTCTTTTTATAATCACCCTATGTATATATAAAATGTTTTTGGGTCCACAAGAGTTTTTTGTGGATTGATTTGGGTGAGACTAACTTGATCTGTTTTCAAAATATATTGGGGATTCATGGTCCATATTGAGGATTTTATTTCAATACTATTAGTTGTTTCAAATATTTTTATAAACCTAAATGTATAGGTATTTATTCCATATTTACGTATTATTATGGTTGATGGATTTCAATCTTTTTCATTCATGTATAAATTTATATTGAGGGTATTTTTTCTAAAGTTGGTTTTTGAAAAAACATCAGTGCTAGTTTTCAACCCTTGTTCTATGTGTGGTGGGATTTAGGGGTCATTATCTCCATTTCTTGTTTTTTGTACCAAGAGTGGTACCTTTTCATAGATGAGAATGAATGTTTATAAATCAATAAATTAGAAAACCACAAATATTAAAAGTGGAATTCGATGGTATATTAAATATTTAATAGCCATAATGATTTTCCCAAAAGGATAGACTATTGGCGGTGAAATAATGTGGGATATTTCATTTTTAAATTATATTTATAAATAAACACAAATTTATTTTTTATTACTTATTCCTTTTTATTATTTAGTTTTATAAAATATATAATGAATAAATCTTATTTTTTCAATAACATTTTGTAGTCATTCCATATTTTTAGTAATAATTTTATATATATAGTATTTTTCCCATTGGATAATTTATTATATTATGGTATTTTGACATTGAACCATATGTCCAAGTATTTTGTAGTGAATTTATTTTTTCAATTAATTTTCTATTGATGGGGTTTTTATTTTTTAAGGAACATAAGAAACCAAAATAGATAAGGGGTTAAAATTAATAGGAGGTGGTGATATTAGGGCTTCAAATTCCCAATAATATTTCAATTCATTAGTTATTCAGATATAATATTTATACCTATAGATAAATTACCAAATTATATATGTAATGGGATTAAGGGGGATGAATCCCACTATAATGGTGATTATTGATTTCATTAACATGTAATAACTATATTTTTTAGACACAATAATGTAGACATTCCATGAATTTAAATTTTCATTAATAGATTCTCATAAAATATTAATCTAAAATCTATCAAATCTATAGCTCTAATAAATCATAGAAAATTAAATTTAATAATGTAAGAAAATTTTTTAGAGACATTACGATATTAATATTATGTATAATAATAGACTCTAGATAATATTTCATAAAAATTCATTATTGTAACTATAAAAGAATAGATATAATGAAAATTATATAACACAGTATCAATTTCCACATGTGAATCCCCTTGTATCAAAAAACCCTTCTATGTGGTGTGTCCATTCAACTTCCCACAAAATTCTCCCAAACCAAGTAGAATTAATCCTACATTAATCATGAATCACCATAACTATATATTTGAATACATTATATTATCATGGGTGAAATTTCATTTCAATGTGTCATAGGACCATGCCAACCTCTGTAAATTATGTCAAAACATGTCTTTATATTAAATAAATAGCATCTTCCACTTTGATCTATTATAATGGAACCAAGAAAATTTTGTATGGTTGTGTACCATTTTTGTTGGGAACCATGTTTGGATCTCTTATAAATTTCTAGCCTCAAATATCAGTTTCTAAAATATTTATTTTCACAGTGACAATTTGTTATGAGTCCCGTTATTATTATTTTATATCTATATTTTGACAGTGTAATGATACAAAAAGATAACATTCCCCTAAAATCTATTCCACCTGATCAATTTTTTTTCATTTATATAAAACTCAAGGAAGAAACATACAAAAAAGATAATAAAACACAAGTTATTTCAAAACTTAATGTTAAATAAACTATATAACTATATAAAATGATATAAAAAACATTTTACATTAAATTTGACAACACATAAACCATCACACACTAGGGAATATTAAATCAATCAAGCAACTAATACACCAGGTTAGAGAAAAAAATTTATAAACTCAGAAAATATATATCCATTCACAAAAAAAATATATTGCCCCATACAAATTATAATCATTTAAAATATAATCTCGTTTATTATTAATTTTTTATAGAAATATTTCCATCAACCATGAATTTATGTGACCCTTTTAACTAGTATGAAAATTTATTATATCACACTATGATATGAAGATATTTTAATAATTTTTGATATGTGATGGATAAAAACAATATATTCATAGACATTTAATAATGGGACATCATCTTAAATGGTAATGTCATGATGATGCAAAAAATACCAAATTATATCATTAATGTAAGCTTCTAATCATGGGAACTTTATGCCCATAGAATATAATATTTGTTCAATCCCTACAGATAATCAAGGGTTAAAATATTTTCTAATAGTTGGATCATGATCTTTCTCGTATTCCATTTTGAGTGCATGTGGTCTACAAAGATCCATACACTATAATTCCGTTATGTTTCACTATAATTATAAAAATAAAATATGGATAACTAATATTAATTTAAGTAAAACATATAAATCAGCATCATAATACCCATATACCTCACTCTTTTATTCACTTAAATCAAATTATTCTATACATTGTTCTATAAATCAATGTGTTTAAAAATCATTATTCTATGAAATTGAATAATTATCTACTAAAAAGGATAATAAAATAAATTTAATACCCATAATAACTAGTAATTTATTATTGATATTTGTTTAATAAAATTCACCATGTGATTTAATAAATAATATATATATATATACACAAAAAAACACACAAATACAATGTAATTACATACAATATGATAATAATATTGATTCATGAGACTCAAAATAACTAAATAAAAATCAATAAATGAAATCAAAAATATACTACCATGGAATATCATTATTTCACCATAATTACACTTACCATGTATCTTTATATATATAACTTACTTTCACTTCATCAACTCTCATATATATTTTTAACCCCTGGACTAGCTACCTGATACATGATTTGATATCATCTTTTGATGATTTAATCAAGTCTATTTCAACCACATTACGATGGAACATGGTTCATTGATATTTAATTCATGTATTATAGTATATAATACATAATATCTATACAATATCCAAATGGTAATTAGAATAAAAAGGGTTTTATCAAAATAGTGGGAATTAAAAAATTATTCTTCATTGTAATTCTTTCTCACTCAAGAAATTTATTAATATTTTCAAAGGATAAATATTAATGAATTAAACTAGAACACATCATTTTGGGTATAAAATATTTTTATACTCTAAGGCTTATTTTTTTAATTTTCCCATAAGGCCATAATGAAACATAACAAACAATGATTCCCATAATACCACTTATAAAATACATACCTTTTTTTATGTTCAACATATATTTAATAACTCACTTTTAAGATAATAACTTATCATGTGAGCAAATGAAAGCCATTGACTAGACATGTTGCCTCTAGAATAGGTTTAATGATTTTCAAATATATAATAGTATTCCAAAGAAAGACTTATCCTATTCACATTCTTAAAAATAAATATTTTATAAAAACCTTGAGAAGTAAATTAAATTGAAATTATTCTAAACATAAAATAATTATATTTTAATTGACATTATAATTTACTTGAGACCATTACTTTTCAAGGGTCCGATGTCCCATGATCATCAATCCCACTTCATCGTCAAATCATATTTTTTCTTGATTAGTGGATCTTATGAATACACTGTATATGTGTCACAATCAACCCATATCTTAATTATAGTTATTAAAACTTTTGGACTAGGACTATTATCAAGAAATACATAATATTCCATAAATACATAAATATAGGTTATATATATAGTATTATCTTCTAGAAAAAAATCATTTATAAGGAAGTCTCTTTTTCAACAAGTATGTCATGAAGAAATATATAGAATTTTTTCATCATCATTACATTCTTGATATATCATTATTTACCTATTATAGATATTATTCTTAAATTCTACCATGGAACATAATTTAATACAAGCACTACCGTCAAAGTCAAAAGGCCCGAGATGAATTCATCCAATACTCAAAAATGATAAATTTTTTATTCATCATTCAATCAATTTCATTTCCTTAAAGATACAAATAATTAAGTATTACACTCCAATAATTAGGAATAAAAGTGTATGATTCATAGAAAGCATTAAAAATGGTCTCAGGTTGAGTGATCAATACACATGATAACAAATATAAATAAAAAATAACACATTAAACATGTGATCTTCTCATTGACTAGTATTTCCTCAAAATATTTTTCATTGGAAATATTTAACTAATAATTTCAGGAGAAGAAGTGTGAATTCTTATGATGCCCCAAAACATGATAATCATATATCATTTTAGACTCATAGTATTTATTTATCTAAACTATATAACCTTATTTATGATTATTTTCAATGTAATATCAGGTTCTAATTATAATTTAGAATATAAATTGCCTATAAATGTGATATATACACTATGAAAATTACCACATGTATAGTATTCTGAAGAAATATATTATCATGGTAATAATAATATATGTGTATATATTAAATAGTATAAATTATTAGGATATTGGAAATCATATAATCAATTTAGTTCAATGGAACCCACTCTAAGTCCTAGATGTTGCCTTTCATAATAATATAATTGTTCAGGAATTTTAAAATAAGTGATCAATACTAATCATTCATAATTATTTTAGTATTTAATAAATATTTTATAATTAAATTATTATAATTAAATTATTAAAATAGTATTTTATACCCATTTATAATTTTCATAAAAAAATTATAATGTATTATTATTATAATTTAATAACAGTTTTATGAAATAAAATCATTTATTAAATTAAATTTAAAAAAATATATTACCATATTTTATGATAAACATTATCTTTCATAATGTGATCTGGGTAATGGGATTACCACAATGAATTTAAATGTGTTGGTACATTATATCATTGGGTCAATACAACTATAGGTGAGGACCTTATATCAATTCCAATTATATAAACATGAATTTTTATTAAAACATTACTTTAAGTGGAATTTCATATCATAGGTGAAAATATTCACATATCCCATCTGTAATTATAATAAAAAGAAAACATTTAAACAATATTATTTTTACTGATATCCTAAAATAACTGTAATAATTAACTAATTTATTTTATATCACATGAACTTGTTGTATCATGGACAATAATGTATTATACCATTTTCATAAATATTTCAATAAGTGACCAATATTCAACCACAGTATAAAAATGTATAATTTTATTTAGGTTATCACTATTTCACTATCTATTATATATATGTTCAATGAAATGATATATTTGTTTTATAAATTTTAAATAAAATTGCTTAGTTTCATTAAGGAAGCAACTTTCGTAAATGTATAAGAAATTTTCTATGATTCATTTTCCAAAATATATAACCAAATACTTATTGAATTTTACTGATGAAATGAAGAACAAAACAAATATCTATTTTTAAATAAACTAAACACTATAAAATTCACATGTTTTTAAGAGAGATTCATTAAATGTAGAAAATTGATTTTTTTCCTGCTAGAATATTCCACTAGTTAGAGAATCACCAACCACATGGGTAAAATTCCCCATTTATCAGTTGATGACTATAATATTAGGTTAAATAAAAGTAAAAAAATAACTATTATATTTTTGTTTATATATTGATTGAATCACCTATACAAACACATTCACAAAAATTATGTCTCTTCTTATACACTTCGAATGGTGCTCCTTAGATTTGGAAAAATCCCAAATCTGTTATAAACATTTATATATCTATACATTACAATTTCATTCAATATATAGTTAATACCTTATCCAAATAATCTAATTTCAAAACAACTAATTCTAACATTAAATATATATGTTATTATAAATAAATAATGAAACACAATCATTTTGGATTATGGTGGATTTTACCATAAACAATCGATGTTATTTCATAACAAATGAACTAAAATTATGATATTAATATTGTCTTACCTACTAGAATTATTTAATATAAAACACATCATTGTGACATAACCAATATTATCAATTTTAAATTTGGTATAAAATTTCTTCAACTATTCAATTTTATTAAATCCCCTACTATATAATGTATATTTCATAGTATACCAACAATAGATGGAGAATTTAAATATCATAAAAAAGTAATTTTGGATTTATATTGAATATTATTATGAATTAAATATTATTAAACTATGAAAATTAAGAAAAAACACTTTATAATATAAAAACTATTCATTCAAATAATTTTTATGTGTTACCTTCTAGGCCTTCTTAGTTATCTTTTTTGATTTCTTTATTTTCCAAAAATAATATGACATATAATTTATATTAACTTAATATCCAAAAACTATGGAAAATATATATTAATTTTTTATTTTAAATCATGTGTAACTTTTATTTGTATTAATAACTCTAAAAAAATAAAATATGCACCATAATAATGTTTTATAACATAAATAAAATATTTTAATTTAAACATATTTAATGTATTATAATCCACATATTCTCTCTCATAATATGTTATTATATGGACATGAAATTGAATCATGTGTTCTCAATAAAACATTATTTAATTACAACATTATTCTTAATAAAATAATTTATAAAATTAATGGCATATAAGAATGGATGAAATTAAAATCACACATTCCCAACAAGAATAATCCAAAAATCTAAATTAATATATTTTACAATAAAGAAGTAATAATTTCATGCCCCCTTGACATCAAATCCATGATTTAATAATGAATACTTACTCAATTTTCAAATATACTACATATTGGTATATGTTTTATAAAATATAATTGGTATCATATATCATAACATTGGATGAACTGACCTGAATACCCTCTCAAACTAGTACCTGAATTGGTATGTTACATACCATAAGGGATTTCCCTATCCTCATAGGCTAACTACTATATTCCAGGCATCAGACATCAACCGGATAGAATTATTTCTCCAAACATTAAGAAATAAACATTCATATATATATATTAGATAAAACAACAGAAAAGATAAAAAATTTCAATAACTAAAAACAAACTGTGGAAAACAAAAACTCAAGAGAAGAACAAATCAATAAGTAAAATTCCAACCACAAAGGACTAATAAATATAACAAAAACTACTCCATGAGATAGTGTGGGAAGACTCCCACCATCTCACCATCAGCTACCCATCACGTCTGACAGAAAACCCTACAGCCTCACTATGGTGTCATTTTTTTCTCTACACTGAAAGACATAACTGGATCTATTCACCACCAAATAGTTATAAATGTAGTGAGAAAATAGGCTCAGTAGGTTCTCGTTCAGGTGTTCCATATCAAGTATCTCAATAATAATCCATTCATGCCAATTTTTATAAAATTATAAGGAGGGTAACAATTTAACTATTTTTTTAATCATGGATAAACAGTTTATTTTCCACTTTTTCCACATCTACAAATAAAGACAGTAATGAATTTATAAGAATTTAATTTCAATATATCTTAGTAGCTACATAAATTCCAAAACAAATTGTATAATTACTCATTACATTACTATGGAAGTATATCAAAATAGTATATGTAAAAAAGAAGAAGCCCAAATCAGCTAAGATAAAGCCCATTTAACATCATGATAGGGATCACCCTAGGTCCTTAAAACTAGAACACTTATACCAAACATATAAAATCATGTATTCATCAAGAAAATATAAATATTCATTGATTCTAGAGAGAATAGAAACACACCAATAATTGAACCACCCAACAGGTCTTACAAATCTGTAAAATGATGGGCGTAGGGTGTATAGAAAATCACCATGAGTAAACCCCCCAATAGTAGAGGAGACCTTTTAATATACATTCCAATTAATTACCCAAGTATTCCCATGTTCCCTCATTTCAAAATTAATTCATCAATCCTTTTCCGTAATTTCATTATTTAAAACTTATTTTACTAAAACATTTTACAATTCATTGAAAACATTTTCAATTTACCAAAAATAATGGGAAACCCATCATTTGTAAAAAAACTAGTTCACCACTCATAGAGTAAATAAATTATATCATTACATTTCATCTAGTGAAAAAATTTATAAAAACAAGAGAAATGTAGTTCCCCAACCCTGGATAGAGATGAAACCACTTACCTCAAAACTTAGGATTCATATTCCCATAGTAGAATCCATTTACAAGTGGATTCAACAACCACAACAGACTCCCTGAAACCAATATAAACATAAATGAATTGATTTAATTGACAATCTAATGGCCCCCAAAACAAGATCATGTAATGTATATAGATGGAAATAAGAAGAAACAAAACCACAGGTCCTTGGATCCAATAATTCAACACAACAACACTATTGTGATCAATGAAATGAAGAAGAATAAAGGATTACTAAACTGGAGATATGAAAACCAACACCAATGGTGACCAATCACCAAACTAGTCAATTTTTATTGAATGGGGACTCATCAAATCACTACAGAATACTTATAGGTCGAGAGCCAAAAGTTATGTGGATAAATGAAATAAAATTTCTACCGAGGGACAACCTAAAATACATATTTGGGACAATTACAATGCTTGTGATCTCCTCACACGTCATGTAACCAGATGAATCACATGAATTGAAAAATTAATTTCATTTTTATTAAAATTATATCTTTTACATTACACATCATGAAATCGGTACATGATGTGCATGCTTCTCATATTATGTACGACATTCAGAAATCCACCCTGAATAACATACACATCATATACCCCCATTACATGACATTAATTTCTCCAAATAACTATAGAGACTATATATTATTAATTGAAAAACACAAAACCCCTTGACATCCTCTAATCATTGGGACAACCCAATAAACAATTAAAACTTTTAAACCTAGACTATATTATCTCTAACAAACATAAATCCCCAAACATTAGTCCATTTTGACAAACAAATTCACTTCATCCTTGGTTGTTCCAAGATACCCAATTAAATAGTAAATCAGTTAAAAAAGAAATATATTACTTATAATCGTGTTATAGGCCCTTACATTATAATTATAAGAAATTGTTTATATAACATTATTAACTAACATGGACCCTACAAGGTATTTTTTAAACCCAATTAGGTATTATGGTAATTTTCATCTATAATCATTAATTGTACCATAATATAATAAATTTCCATCCATTTAAATGACACTATAATATTTAAATTCCCAAATATTTATATTCCACCCTCCAATAAAATTCATATTCTTTTGTATTTTACTCAAAAACTAATTTAATTTCTTCAAATTATTTGATATTTGATTTTCCATGTCCTTATAATCTATTAAATATATTTTCAAGATAATATATAAATATTGTTCAAATTTATTCATATTTTTGTTTACTAATAATTTTTTTATCTATTTCAAAAATTATTATTGAATGAAATTTGAAGGAATTTCATTCTAGAGAGTAGACAATAGATTTTCAAAAAAATTCTCAGAATCGATCATATTTATAATATGTGTATTGACTAAAGAGAGTTTGTTTTTGTTGCATCTATACAATTCCCTCTAAATCTTATAACTTTTTCCCCTATCTATTCCACATAGAGTCTCTTAATATTAACAATCATTTATTTGAAACCTATATCTTCCTATCTCTTTTAAAAAATTTCATTCATAAAAACAATAATGGGAGTTGATACATCTAATAAATCGGTTTTGTGACTCAATAATCTTAAGGATACGATTACTGAAAACTATCACTAGTTGGATGTTTGGGAAGGGTTTCCACAAATGAAAGAAAAATTGTATCTAAACAAATTATAAACATAATATACAAGTGTAAGAACCAACATTTGTTATGCTTCTCAATTGCTAATATTAATTTCAAATATATTATTATTAATGATGTACTTTTTTTAACAATTATACTATTTCATCATATAATTATCTTGTTTTAATTTATTCTAAAGGTACTTATATAATGTGATATCTGACTAAAATGGTGTTACCTTTTAAAATAAACCAAATATTTTAGTATAATAGGAATATTATTTTACTAAAACCATGAATCAACATTAATACGTTTGTCACTACAGCGTAATATTGATACAAAATCATGTTAATCATATTTTATATGACACGTATATTGTTTAGTAGAAAATAGATTAACTAAATAAATTATATATATTATCCTAAATTTATTCCATTTTCCCTAATTTAATATTTTACCATATAATCCTAACTTAAAGACAATAATGTAATGTGGATACCAAACATTTACAGTTACTGAAACCCTTTCTATTTTGTATAAGATGATCCATGAGTGCTTAACTTTCAGGGTCACCATTATTGAATAATCAATGTCTTAACAAGTGTTCACTTTGAAATAAATGTAATAATTAGGATATTTGTTTGTTAAATCATTAGTTAACTAAATTATCTCATATATTCCTTATATGGATTCATTCTTCTAATTATTTTATTTTTCTTATCATATATCTGATATCAAAATAATATTAAAAAAAATATGATAATGTAAAAATCATTATGCAAATAATGATTTTTGTTACCCACCCAAAATAAAATGAAATCTTATTCACACATATCCCAATACATATTATAAATAATTTATGTGAATGACATTATTGTAAAGGCATATGATCATATGAAATAAAAATCATAATCAATATTTATTATGGTGCTCGAGATAGTCAGCTAATCATTATTCTTATCGAACATATATCCCCACGCTAATATATCCTAAAAGAAAAAGCCTTTATATAACCATCAATAATAATTTGTTTGATCAATTATAATACATTAAAAAATCATAATATTCAAAAAATATTTTTATGTACATACCAAACATATAACTATTTTTATTCATGTTATATCATTTTAATGAAATAGTAATTATAATTTAAACTAAATCATAATTTCATTTATAATATACTATTTATATTTAATAATAATAAGAAAAAATGATTAAATTAATTTATAAAATATTTTAGTATTAGATAATGGTTTATGTACATTTCATAAATTAAGAAACTATAAGTGTTTATAATTTAAAATTATTTTTATGAACATTTAACAACCCTACTCTATATTTCACATTAATACATGATTGTTAGATAATAATACACATAATACAACCTAGATGATCGATAAGTCTACTTTATTTGGGAATTAAGTACATTATATAACAACATAAAATATGGAATACAACATCTTTACTAAAAAAATCTTTAACAAGTTCAAAATAATCATTCACCTTTGAAACTGCATGAGATAACCTTGGAGAATATATAAAAAAATGATGAACAATAAAACGTAGTAATGGACTAAACATGGAATAAATTATACATGATATAAAATATGCATATCATTGAGTAATAAAAGGAACATTAATAATAAGTCACAATATATGGGGATAATCATAACCATGGAAATGTGGTAATATCTTAAAACATTGAATCATAATTATAGGTTGAAGATAAAACATCCATGCCATCATGCTGGACCAAGTACTATAAAGTAATCAAGTTCAATCCCTATCCCAAAATGATGAATCATTATACGAAACATTACCCAATTCATTGGAATGCTATTTGGGCGCACCCATCATATTCATTTCAATATCATGTATAAGTGTGCCACATAGATCCTACAACATGGATTCATTCATCATCGTAATTTATTAAAATATCAAGGAATGTGAAATAAAAACATGTAATTCCTAAATAAATAAGCATATGTGAATATATATATATATATATATGAAGACATTTTATATAAAATTGACCATGGAATTCACTACGCAATTGTGTTGACGTGGAATATCACAGTGAAATTTTGGTAGTGTAACGATGTCACCTAAAAGTTCATAAAATGGATTGATGAGAGAGAAATGGGTATATCATAATCTGGAAATCAATTGGAAAGTATATGGTTATAACATATCCAATCACAAGGAATAAAACATGAAATACATAAGGTAAATAAGATACATGAATAAAGAAGATAAATGAAAAGATCTCTTACAATATTTTGGCATGGTAACAGGTATACATAAATGATCATTGGAGGGTTAGTGAGGGTGAAAAAAAGGGATATAATAAATTATAAATTAAATTTATAGTAAGGGTAATATTTAATAACATATCCCATCAACATAAAATGTAATTTCATAGTCATAACATATAAGGTGTTCTTGAATGGAAATGAAAGGAGGGAAATACCATAAAAAGTTTTGGCATAGTAACAAATTTGTTGAAGTTTTAATTGAGAGTTAATAAATGATACCAAATTAAAATAACATCCATTTGAAAATATGAGGTGTCTATAAATAGATGAGATCATAAATATTTTCAATTAAGAAGACAAATTCTAAAGAAGGTGCTTGAAATAAAAGAATGATAGAAAGGTCCCTTACTTTAGTGTGCGACGTCAATGCTTTAGGATGGGATTAAAAAGAGCTTAGGGTTTCCCTAGGATGACTATAGGGAGTAAATATCAGAGTATGGTCACTCTTCATGGAGTTTTAGTAAATCAAAATAGGATCTTGGGGGGCTTATATTGAAAGTGAGGGGGATTTCATCATTATTCAGGTTTTGGAATCTACATAATAAAAAATCCAAAATCACACACTATAACATGGTTTTTACCCATGTTTCCTAAAAATGGTTGTATATGTTATTGTTTCATAAGTCTAAGGGCCTAAAATATTTAAATAATTCACATTATTATGTGTAGGTGTATCACACTCTTAATGAAAATATTTCAAAACCTTAATATATTTTATAGGATTTGGTGGATTAATAATGGATTTAAAAAATAAGTGAAATAAATATAAAATCACAATATATTAAAGTTAAAACATTATTATGGTCTATTATTCCCTTAGTAGTAAATATTACATCACCTTTAGGTCATTATGATGTTATAAAATAGAATGTATATTATTACGATATTTAATTTTTTACCTAAAAAATTCACTGTCTCATACAATTATAAAAAAATAAATATTGGAATATTTCAATGATATAATACCAAATATAATATTCATTTTATCGAAAAAAATATATAACTATTATAATTTTCACTTGTAAAATAATAGCCATCATTTATGGAATATGATGGGAATTTTTTACAATAATCTTTTTGGAACCCTTATACAAATTACATTTGACATTATAAACACAATATGATCACTTATATTTAATAAAAAATATTTAATAATAATATTTTATTAAAATATTATTTATCTACTAAATACATTATTTTTTCAAAATAAATTCCTAAATTGAATTTGAATATTAAACAAAAATAATATTTTCATTTTATAGAATCGAAATAAAATTAATTTAAAAATTAACAATAATAGGATGAAAATTTAAAATAATGTACATATTAATATATTTATGGTATTGATATATATTCCGTTAATATATTAATAAACTCCATAAGTGTAAGGTGCGTGATAGTGGGACTTTCATGGGCGGATTTGGAAATAATTGTTTTGACCATGATCTTGTTGACCTTGAACCTATCCCATAAACAATTTCAATCAATATTAAGCTGTTGGATCTCATATTAGGAATTGTCAAGAGAAACTTCCAAAAATTCAATATGCCTTATAAGCTCTGATAAATAGGCTTCATAGGGTACAATCCTTCAAGTTGAGGATATCAATTCCATTGTCTCTATCAATTGAATTTTTTTAAACCCTGCATTTATACGAATAACATAATCACTGATACATGTCTATATTATCAATTGTAATGACTCTTAATAGACCTTTAAATAAAATTTTATATAATAAAACAAAATAAATGCATGATTTTTGTAACACCCCAGGTAAATAAAGAATATGACATTCTCATATTTGTCCATATTTGTGAATAAAATATTAATATGACTTTAAAGGGGATGCTATGCTCTATGGCGTACCCAACACGCAACAACGAGTTTCTTGGGAATCTTACGTTGCACTCTAATAAAATAATTTTAAATGGTAGTTAACATGTAGCCATTGTATTGGCGGGAATGGATAGAAATAACTAAGATATGATTATATATGTTTTTATATGTTTTTACATTTATCCAATAAAGGATAGAGGCTTAAAATACGGAAAGAATTCAATTTTAGGCGTATATGCCCTAGTTTTCACTAAAGGTTCACTTATCACCTTTTGATGTTGAACCATAATTAAATATAGTTTTGTTCACTCTTAAACATTATTTTGGACCAAATAAAACTCTTACTAAGAATCGGGACATCAAATTTTACTTTGTGTAATTTTTTTGGTATCTTTCCGATAAGGTTCTTTTTTTTAATGAATAGTGTAAAATGTTGTATTTTAGTTCAAAACCACTTTTTAGTCTAATTTATTTATATGATTAGATAATATTTTGAATTGTTTTTAAAGTGAAATTTGAAAATATTTTTACCATTAAATCCAATAGTGGTCGTTGGAATTAATTTCACTTTGAAATCAGACTTAAACTAGTGTCAATCTTTTGATACTTATTGTTTTATGAAAACACGCTATTTGCGCTGACAGCGGGAATTAATTATTAAATTAATTAATGTGACTAATATGTTTTGAATTTTGTAAAATGGACTTCATTTTTGAATTCGGAATATCAATTATAGCTTAGAGTGAATTTTTGGGATTTTTCTGAAAAACTTCAATTTTTGATGAATAGTGAAACCACTAAGTGGTAATCAAGCAAACTGATTTTTCAGTTAAATGAAATTTTACCACTAATGTGTATTGAATTTTGAAAATCCGACATACATGGTTGTCATTAAGAAGTAAAATGTGGTTCAATGAGATTATAATAATTTTTTGGTGAATAGTAACTCATTAAGTTCTTAATCGCGATTAGTGGTAATTAGGGTAGTTTAAGGTATAAATAATGCTTTAATAATATAAAATGACCTAGACACATGTCCCAACATTATTGGTTGTGTCATGGCCGACCAATACAAGCCATGGGTCAACTTGGGGACCCCATGGATCCACTTTGGTTGGGAAATGACATAAATAACATTTTATTTAATGTAAAAGAAAAATTGACACAAACATGATATGTTTTACTAAAAAAAATTTTAAGTGGGGTTACACAAGTCCAAATTTTGATTATAAATAGTCATTGGAAAGCTAAAACGATTTCCTACATCATAGTATTTCTTTTATAATTTTGAGACATTAAATAAATTAAATTATTTATGACATAATAATGATTTAACGATGACATCATTATTTGACGATTTAAATAAAATGGAAAGATAATGTTAAATCTATGAACTACACATGGCCAAAACTTATTGGATGAGTGGATTTCGAAGCCTTATCACCTTATCCACGACCTATATCAATGTGGGACCTTTTAAAACCGAAATACATTTTCAAATAAAGTAATATTTCTTACTTTCCAAAAGTGCCCCTCCTCTCCTCTTATAAAAGGCCCCCACCTCTACCTCTTTTCACACACCCATCAAGCCTTTGGCTCGGCCAACACCTGCCCATTTACTCTATAAACATCCCTCTCCTCATCCTAGAGGATTCCCTTTGGGCATAATCCTTTCAAAGGAAGCCTTTAGGATCAAATCAAAAGGAGTTACACTTTTAAAGGTAATTCTTTCTCTCATGTTCATTTGTTTTATTTTGCTTCTCCAACCCCCTAAACTCTTTTTATTTATTTCTTTTGTAACAACACCAGTATCTTAAATATACTAGGATGTTTTTATAAGATTTATTCTAGCTACACTCTCACACAACTACATCAAATGGTTAAATAACATACGGTTTCCGTGGATGGCGAAATTCTGCCTCCCGAAACGATGATTGTTCAATACTCATTTAACACCTTCAAAGGTGGCCATTATGATGTCACTATTTTTATATATGATATATAATATGTTTATGTTTTACTTATGCTTCTGTATTTTTCATTTGTGTCTTACCTTTATGGCTTCCATTATGGGTATACGCGATATCTTCATTTTAGGAAGTGCGGACTACCGCCTCCTCAAAGTGATTTGATTCGTTAAAAACCATATGTGGGATGTATAAAGGATGGAACTATGATATTATATATGATATTATACTGTAATTATAATATACCTTTATATAATTATGATTCCATTCTATAAACAATGAAATAGAAATGGAAGTAGCGTTCATGCATACGTACGGCTTACCGTCTCCATGAACGATGCATTTCATTTCTTACCTCTAAATGATTATGTAATGTTATAAATGCATGCATGTACTGGATATATATGACATATATGATATCTAAATCATGAATACAATTCTGTTTATAATAAACATTTGGCCACACGAACAACATGTAATTGTAAGAAGTCCACTTTTGACTTAAGAACCAAATATCGGCAAAACAAATATTATTAACTTAAATGATTACATTATGTTTATGACATGGTAATAAGTGGTATAAAAGGAATAATGAACTTGAAAAAGGTTCTTAAGGAAGTATAAATTAACTCAAGTTTATTATTCAGGAGATTAAAGAACGATCAAGTCAAGTCGGACCCGATGTAAGGGATCCTACAACTCTCTTTCTTTATAAGTACACTCTTTTATGTCATTTCTTTTAAGCTCATCTTTCTTATGATTGGGATGTTATTTTATATTACTCCTACTGTAATTTTTATTTTCATGTGATGAGAGACCCTATTCTCTCTCATCAATCCATTTTGGAAGTTTTGAGTGGCGCCGTTAGGCTGCCGAACTTTTGTAAGGGATTTTTCATCTCACTTTCATTCCCATGAGATTTATGCTACATTTGCCACAAATTCCATTGAGTGGTGTATGTACTGCCCTTTATTCTACTCTTTGTGTAATATACTTTCGTTTATGAGTATTTACATCAATGACCTATTGTCTTTCTTTCATGGGGTGTATGTTTTGAAAGATACCCAAGTCGGTAAGGGAACCTTTCACCCTCCTCTTTTTTTTAAAAGACTTCTTTTGTTGGGTCTTTTAATTTACATATTGTTATGTTGGGATATGTTATCATATATCCTTATTGATGTAAATTTTATGTCCAAGTGATGAGATACACTTTTTATCTCTCATCAACTCATTTTGATGTGATGCCGTTAGGCTGTCAAGGGAACTTTTTAACCCAATTTCGATTTCTTTGGGTTCAACATGTAGTCATTGAATATGTCATCCATTGAATATATGTGAATGTCCTTTTATTGTTTTACACTTAATATCCAATTATATTGAGTGTATTTATATTTTTCACACATATTTTTGAGATTGATTTGTCCTTAATTTAAGGATACCTTCTTTATAAGGGATTTCGTCACATTTGACATTTCTATTGAGGGTTCATTGTTGTTATGCACCAATTCACTCTTATATGGTGTATATACTGTCCTTTGGAGTATTATATCATGAATCCATTTATTCTCATGATATTATAAAGTTATGACTAAATGTTATTCCTCAATTATTGTATTCAAGTGTCTATAATTTTGGTAAAACCCCTTTAACCAAAATATCGTTTTAAATGTTTTAATTATTTGTTCTTATTAATATCCATGTTTTCAAAATGGTTTTAAGGATTTATTTATATGGATATTAATGGTTTAAAATTTTAAGCTTCAAGGTGGTATGGGACACTTTGATTCAAAAATCTTTTTATTAAATGTTTTAAATGGTTTTGGAAATGGTTTCTTTTTGGATTCATTATTTCAAAATACTAAAATGTTATATTGTGATTGAAATGTGGAAATGTTTTGTTTCCTTTATGCATGTTTTATGTGATACGTTTATGTTATGGTTCTTGGGCATTGTTATGAAAACGGGTGGTTCCGTGATAAACTAAGGGCGGGTGAGCCCGATATAGCTCTCCAATGCATTGGGTAACGCGAAGGAGTGAAACGTTAAGGTTTCTCCAAAGAGATTTAGGGAATATACTGTGATGGGTATTCCAAACGTAACCAAGAGGGTTACTCCCTACGTAAGAATGTTATGAATGCATCAAGTTACCTTTATGTCTTATGTTTTCTATGATTTATTCATGATTTGATATGCCTATGTTTTATGGGTAAAGTATGAACTCATTATTATGTATATGTGTACCCATGTTTCCTTTCCATATTTTTCTATCCCTTACTGAGCTTTTTGTGCTCATCCCAAGTTTTTGAAATGTTTTTCACAGGTCAAGGGAAAGGTACATGATGTGATGATAGTGTCAAGGATGTGTCAAGAAAGAATCCGTGTTATATTTTAAATATGTTTCCGTTGATGGGAAGAATGAATACTGTCTTTTATGTAACCACTTTGTTTAAATGTGGAATGTAATGCAAGTTTCATGATCTAATTCTCTAAAACTCTAAACCTGAAAAGATCCTCAATGTGTAATCTTGTAATAACTCAAGATTAAGTAAGGTTTAAGGCTGGGGCCTTATAATTTTTATATAACCATATATAATAGGGCATTAAATAAAATGGGGAATTTTATTTATAATAGTTCGATTCATTATATTCTCACCCAATTAGAAATTTCTCCATCGTAATTTTCATTTACCACTCTAAAATAGATGATTTTAACTCTACTTCATCACTACCTCAAGCTCCAACATTGATTCTTCAAAATTTTGGTTTCACAAATATCACTTTCAAAAGGTGTATTTTCCAATTTCATAGAACCTTTTTTCTATGATATATGATCTTTGTTGGATTATCATCATAATAAAAAGGAATTTCGTTAATAGTAGCACCTATAGATTGAGTACATGTGAGGGGTCTAATATGTACTTCATCAATATGGTTAAATGAAATAAATCATTTTATTGAGATAGGTTCAGTGGGAGTGCAAGTTGATAGGCCACCACTCTGATGTAATCAAGGATCTCAAAAGAGATGATGTATCATGAAAAAAAAATTCCCTTTTTCGCAAATCTCATCTCATTCATAGATGGAGATATGCAAGGGAATACCAAGTCTCCAACATCAAACTATATGTATCAGTGATGATTTTTATCATATCTCTTCTGTCATTTCTGAGAATCCTTGATGTGATGTTGATTGGTGTTAACCTTTTCCACCATTTCCTCAACTATTTCATGAACTAGTTGTTTTCGTTCCCCAACATCATCTTAATGTGTATGTGTTTTGCACCTCTTCTCATTAATGTCTTAATAGGGATCCATTTGGATGCTATAGTGGAAGATGATTTTGTAAGAGAACTTGACCAAATGAAAATGCTGGCTCTAAACTCATTTGAATCCCATAGATTGTTCCCACAACATGTCTTGTTGTGTCTAGATAGTCCAATCAAATTTTTCATCCGTTTTAGGAATATAGGTTAAACTAAAGGTCATCTCGATGTTTAGATCATGTTAGAGACTTTTCAATAACATAGTGGTGAATCTCAGATCTTGATGGATAAAAATGATAGTGGTACTCCATTCAACCTTAACACTCCATTGATAAATATCGGTTCAATATGATAAATAGAGAAGTCTTATTTAATTGACATAATGTGACCTTACTTTGTTAGATGATCCACAAAAACCAAGACAGCATTGTTTCCTCTATATTTCTTCTGATGTCTAGTGAAAAATTCCATGGTGATGTTCTCCCATTTCCATGTCAGTGTGGGTAATAGTAGAATCATCCCCTTATACTTCTTCCTTTCAACCATCACATGCTGACATTCCAGGCACGTCGATGTATACTTAGTGATCTCATTCTTTATATTTTCCCACCAATAGTGCTCAAAAATATATTGATACATCTTAGTTTCTTCCTGGGTGAATGGATAAAGTCGAACAATGTCCATCATTCAATAGTTATTTCATTAACTAGGGATTTGACAGAACACATAATATTGAACAGAATATCACAATTCATTCTTAATTAACATTGAACTATAAGGATTTCCATTTCCATCTATTTTAGACATTATTTTTAATTCTCCCATCATTTATTTGGATATAATTTAACCTCTCCAAAAGAGACATTTGAGCATTGATTTATGAATGGACTAATGATTTCCTTCTATTATGATTCTCATGTTCATCCTTTTCAAATATACGAATATATGAACCCAATCAATTCTTAGTTATGATAGAATTTGTGGATCCTTTCAACAAAGAGTGTTCAACACATTATTTTCATTACCAGAATGATATTGGATTGAGTAGTCATAGTCCTTGATCAGCTCTAGCCATCTTCATTGGGGAGAAGTAATCACTATCAAGGTGAATATATACAAGACAATTTTATGATCCATATATATTTCACAAATCTCCCTGAAGAGATAATGCCTTCATATTTTTAAATTGAAGATGATTACAACCAAATCTAGATCATGTGTTGGGTTTTTGTATTCATTCACATTCAATGGCCATGTGTAATATGCCATGAAATTGTCATTCTAAATTAACACACAACCAAATTCATTATTTTATGTATCATTCGACACCAAAAAATATCCACTTGTGGGTAGTGTGAGAATTGGTTTTGTAATGACACTCCTTTTGAACTCTGTGAATCTCTCTTCACATTCGTCATTCCAAGAAAACATGAGTCCCTTCCAAGTTATCTTCCTATGAGGGTTTGGAAATTGCGATATATTTCTCACAAATGAATGATAATACCCATATGACACAAGGAATCAATGGATTTATTCCAAAGATGTTTTCCAATGTGATTCATCAATTTCCTTTGTATTTAAAGGTTCCATAGATATCCCATTTCTTGTGATGACATTTCCGAAGAATGAAAATTCCTTCAACAAGAACTCATATTTTTTAATATTGCATAAGGAATCCCATTTTTTAGGGTATTTAGCATATAGCTAAGATTATCTTCATGCTCTTACTTGATTTGGGTGTATATTTTAATACCATATATAAATATTATCACAAATTTGTTGAGGTAATATATAAATACTATTCTCATAAAATCTATGAAGATTGTAGGATCATTAGTGAGTCCAAATGGAATCACAATGAAATTATAGTTACCATATCCTGTGAAAAAATTGTTCTTGGTTATATCTCCCATATTCACCCTTACTTGATAATATCCTCATTGAGGATCCACCTTAGAGATGTATTTTAATCCATGTAGCTGATCGAACAATCCATTCATTGGAGGCATAGGGTGCTTGTTCTTTTATCGTGATCTGGTAATGTTCACAGTAATCTAAGAAAAGGTGCATTTACCCATCCTTCTTCTTAACAAAGAGGACAGGTGCACCACATGGTAAAGAACTTAGGTGTATGAACCCTTTATTGTGATTATCCTATTTTTTAATATTTAACTCCTGATGTTCCACAACATTCATTCTATATACAGTTTTGGATAATATTAATTCCCCAGGTATAAGAACCATTGAAAATTGAACCTCTCGGATAAGAGGAAGATAATGGAATTCCTCAGGAAACACGTCTCTGTATTACCCCACAATAGAAATGTTTTTGTAGATAGTTTGTTCTATAGATTGAATCATTTGATCTATGAATTCTTTTTCATAGTTAAATAATATCCACGCTTGAGATGACGGTGATAAAGATGAATCATTATACCCCATATAATTTTATAAAATCTTGGCGTCTCTTCACAATATGGAGAATTATTTCCTTATTGTGGGAATTTATTTTGGATATATATAAGGAAATCAAATACATTCCTAGAATTACATCAAATTCAACCAATTCTAGTATGATAAGGTTTGTTGGTATGTTCTTCCCATCGACATTGTTAGGGGTGTTATATACATGGGATGAAATAATTTCCACATATTTTGATTTCATAGATAGATCTATTACCATATTTTGTGGTGGTGTTTTAATAGATCTACTAATCTTTTATGATATGGAGGAATGCGTAGAACCAGAATCACAATTAATGATCACTATTATTAAATGAATAACTAGTGTACCTATAATCACGTCATTTTTTAGATCCACCTTAGTGGTTGTGATGAGAAATTATCAATCTGGATGCTCTGGAGGTGTTTGGATTTCTCTATAAACAATTGAATAAGAGAATTGGTTGGTGAATTGACTTGGTTCCTTGTAGTTGACGTAAAGAACTATTACCTATGTGTTGACTGGATCGTTCATTTCCACCAACAAATTAGTTGGTTTTTCATATCAGCAATTTGTATCTATGTGTCCATCATTCCCACACCTAAATCTTTTCTTCTTTTACCTTAAGAAATTATCGGGGTTCTTCTCCCCACACCTTTGAGAAGTGGGATTTAAAATTCATAGCACCATTAGATTTATCCATCAAACCACCAGAATTAAATTCTACTTTATGCTTCTTATCCCCATGATTCCCTTGAGATTTATCGAATTCCATTTCAACTTTGAGGGAACATTGGACCATTTTCATCATTTCTATCAAACTCACAGAATGCGATGGATTTTTATAGACTACGTTTTAGTCCACCAAAGAAGTTATCAAGCATGAATTCAAGGGTAATGATAATGAAAATGTTTATTGTGAATGTATTTTGATGTTTTGTTCATATGACCGAAAGAATTAGTCAGATTTTTTCTATATTTCAAGAAAATATCATTCCATTTTATTTATATGAGTATGAGTAAAATATTTATTGACATATATTTTAAGGAATTCTTTCCACTCCATTGTGATTATATCTTCCTCAAGAATCATATTCTAGATCAAGGACTAGTTCCAATTTGCATCTCTATCAATAAAATAAATAGCTAATAGAAACTTCTCTATCGTAGAATTTTAAATGATGGAGAATATCTTCTCAAGGTAGTTGATCCTTTATAACACAATTATGAGATCAGTTGATACATTGAAATTCGGAGGCTCTTGTCATAGAAAGATCTCAATTGTGTCATGTTCCATATTATGGGGGTGTGGGTTCCCCTCCTGATCTAGGATTCTATTAGGAACCTGAGATAGATGAGTGAGTATCTTTATAATAGTTTCAATTCATAATCTTATCGGGTTTTCCACCTCATTGGGGCATTCATCACATTCCTTGTCACATCAATTATTTCCCTAATTCCGCATATTTCCTATCATTTTCTAGAATAAATAGAAAACAAGATATGAGTATTTTTAAATTATGAACAACATAATGGAGAATCCATGTAGATTAAAGGTATAACTTATAAATTACATTTTTTTTGTAACCTATGAAACTCTATTCTTTAATCTATTTTATTCATGATTTGTTTCCTAACATATATTATTATGGTATTTTTTGTTAACTTTGTAATGGTTCATAATGAGATTATGAATTTACCAAAGCATATCCCTAGAAAGGTTCAAACCAAGTGTGCATTTAGGGTTTTTTGTGTACATGGTTACCATGAGTCATTCCTGGATCACATTGTCAGAGTTTATACTCATAAGAACATCTATGCTCGAACCACATCCACCAATAGTATCCAAAAAGGGATGTATTTTTTTTATAACTCACTCAATCAATAATAACCAAAATTTAGGGTTTCATCTTATACATAGTCTTACCCTTAATGATTTATCTAGATTCTTCTACTCATAATCCAAAAAATAAATAAGATTCTTCTATGATACCAACTATAATAACCTTTCACTTTATTTCACATTAAGGAATGATTTATTACTGTATAATAGACTTAATAAAACCCTGATGATTGTGTATTATAATATATTTTGGAATTAATTACAATACACTAAAACATAAAATAGGGATATTATCATCTATATTTAATACTTATTTAACATTGTCAAAACACTACATCAAACATAAAACTACATGTGATAACCTGGGAAAATACATTCTAAAGGGGTGAGATATAAATACTACTAAGGGAATAAACATGTAATAAGTTATACATGTTATAAAATATTCATATCAATTATGAATAAAAAGAATATTAATAATAAAGAATAATATAACATGATGTCGATGACATTAGAAATGTGGAAACAACATAAAACACTAAATCATAAACATAGGTGAAGGTTAAACCCATCAAGACATCATGGTACTAAAATTACCATAAGTAATCAGGTTCACTACCAATCCAAACTCTACTATCATGAGTCTAAACATTTGCTAATTAATTAGACAATATCTAGGTGCACCAATAATATTAATTTCAGTATCATGCTTAAATGTTCCACATCGATCATACAATAAAGATTCATTCATCATCATGATTTATTCCACGGTGAATAAATTTGGAAAGAATACGTGTAGGTCACAAATATATAATTATATTTTCCTAAATATGAAAACCTATGATAATATAATGGGTATTTTTTTACTAAATAATGGTTTTTTCATGAAAAAATCATTGTGAAATTTCAACAGCGTAATAGTGTTACATAAATGTTCATAAATGGGATTGATGAGAGAGAAAGGGTTATAAAATCATGTGTAAATCAATGGGATAGTAATATGGATGTATAATAACATATACCATTATATGGAAATTAATACAAATGACAAAATGTAACAAAGATACTTGAATAAAGAATAGAAAGGAAAAGATACATTACAAAATTTTAGCTTGGTAACAAATGTACATAAAGAATCATGGAAGGATTGATGAGTGTTAAAAAGGGGGATATAGTAATTTATATATTAAATTTAATTAAAGGGTAATATAGAATAAAATATCCTACAAAAATAAAATTGAATTTAATATACATAACATAATATGTGTCATTGGATGGAAATGAGTAGAGATAAATCCTTTATAAAATTTCACTATATTAACAACATAGATGAAAGAAAAAATGAAATATAATTAATCATCCCAAATTAAAATAACATAAATTGGAATTTATGATATTTTTTAAAATAAATTATATCATTGAAAATTTAAATTCAAAAGAAAAATTCCAAAAAAGGTGCTTCAATTAAAATAAGGAGAGGAAGGTCCTTCACTTGAGTATGTGATTTAAAAAGCTTTATAGGGGATTATTATGAAAATTGTAACACCTTAGAAGGAATATAGATGGTGTATATCATAGTGTATTAGTCATCCAAGTAGGAAGAGTGAAGATAAAGGGGATCCTAGGTGGGTTTATAGTAGAAATAAATGGGATTTTGTTATTATTTAGGTTTTGGACTCAACTTAACAATATATCCAAAATCATAGGCCATCCCATTGTTTCTTAAATTATATCAGTGAAAAAGGATTGGGTATTATTATTTCATATCAACAAGGTCCAATCATAATAAAATAATTCAATTTATTATGTCAAGGTGAGGCATACTCATAAATAAATGATTTTAAAACTATATAATATTATATAGGTTTTGGAGTATTCATATTGGCACTTAAAAATTAATCAAATACACTAAAAACAGGCATTTTTTAAGGGAAAACAATATTTTTTCATTGATCTCATTTAAATTAATTATTAAATCCCAATTTGATCATTACAATGTAATAAAACACAAGTTATATGTATACGATATTTAATATTCTACTCTAAAAATCAAATGTCTCGGAAATTTATGAAAAATTCACCATTAGAAAATTATGAGATCATAATTTAAAAAATATGTTTAAATTTATTTAAATAATTTTATAATTTTCTATTTTTAAATAATAACAAATAGTTATTGAAAATCACGAGTTTTTTTACAATAATAATCATCAATCCCTTATAAAAATTACATTTTACATCATATAGATTATAAGATCATTTATATTTAATAAAAATTATTTAATAATAATATATTTAAAATATATTATTTCATTGAAATGTCCCTAAATATCTCAAATTAAATTCTTTAATTGAATTTCAATATTAAACAAATATATTATTTTTCTTTTATTCAATAAAAATAAAAAACATTTACAAAGTGACGATAATAGGGTCAAAATTTAAAATAATATAATTATCTATAATTATATGTTCATCATAATTATCTTTTAAATACACTAAAAAATTCCCTATGGGTAAGGTATTCAAGGGTCATACTTTTATTGGGTATTTTGGAAAACATGGTTTGGGTTGTGATCATGATGAGCTTGAACTTCTCCAGTAAATGGTTTCTCTCATGCTTATGTTGTTTGATCTCAACATGATCATGGTCATGGGAAAAGCATTGAAATTATATCACCCCCAAAATCTCTTATAAATGGGCTTCATATGGTAAAATCCTACTACTTGGGGCCATCACTTCCTTTTTTCAGGTCAATTGAATTTGTTAAAGCCCGATATTTATAATAATAAAATAATTAATATTTTATGACTATATTATTAGTGGTAAAGATTCTTATCATTTTGAAAGAAGTTACAGGATTTAATAAAACAAAATACGTTCATGTATTTTCAATAACCATATATTATAATAAATTAAATAAAAGAGGGAATTTTATTTAAAACAGTTCAGGTTGTTACTTTCAATAATTTATAAATTTAAAAAACAAATTTATAATTCAGTATTAACACATAAAATTTCATCATTTTTATGGATAATATATATGTTTCTTCATATTAATAAATATGTTTAATATGAATATTTTTATTTCGATGCATATAAATTCATCTTTTATATGTTTTCAGTTATTTATTTATACTATTATTTAATTTAAGGTTTAAAATGAAATTTTATAAAATTTTTGAAAAATTAAGGAAGTCATGATTTGATTAAATGATTAACAAATCTTGGAATATAAACCATGTATCATCGATATTTAATATTAATTTCCCCAAATGTTATGATATACATTCTATCTAACAATGAAAAACAGATATACATACTCTTTTAATATTAAATATTTTAATTTTCTATTTTTATATATGTAAAACCCATAAAAATGTTCTTTCATTTCTTTGATAACTCTCTATGTTATTGGCCCCTTTGGTCTCCCCCTTTAACATTCTCCCCACTGGGTGACACTTTAATTTGTTTTAATGATTCATCCATTTTTGTTAGTTTATTCCTCTTTCCTTTAAATACTTGTTTCTTTTTTCCCATCTCAAATTACACTCTCATTTTCATGGTGACCTAGGGATTTGTTTAACATAAAATTTATTTTATGGTTTTTAATGTTATATTTTTTTTTAATATTATAAGGATCTTGTTTAATATCTTATTTTGTTAAAAATTAATTTAATAATTGATACTTCTGTAACTGGTAGGTGTCTCCTAATAAATCTCTTTGTTAATAAAACCATGAAATTTTTAATGTTATAAATTTTGTATTCACTTTAATATAATCCATAATTTAAATAAATAATTATTTTTTAAATATTATATTATATTATTTTTATATATTTATGATTTCAGGGTTAATGGGTTAACATAAAATGTGATTTCTTTTTGAATAAGAAGATACAAAATGTGTTTGTGATAATATTGGTCATGATTTTACAATGAATTAGTTGAAATGGTTTTCATGTTGTGTTTTGTTATGATGTAAAATAAATCATGGTATTTTTTATAATTTATTATGAAATATAATATGGAGTTCAGAATATCTAAATTGTTCTTACTATGTGGCCTATCATTTAATATCATACACCATTTTTGTTATAAAATGCATGCATATGAAATTAAATTAAGGATATGTGTTAAAAAATTGTGAACTTTTTGTTTCATTAATGTGTTTTTTGGGGTGATATTAGTGTTTACATTACATAATACATCAAAATTATTATCAGTATATTTACAAAAAATTCATTGGAATATTTGTATATAAGACGTATTTTAGTGAAAAGTACATACACTAGTTGATCATAAAACCCTTTCAATCCAGTTACATATATAGTTATTATATCATATCGGTGAGGAGGACTAGTTTAGTATACTAATATACATAGTTGTATTAGTTGGTACCTGATTTAGGTTATCTGCCACTATTCAGAGTGTATACACATAATTTGTTAAAGGTTGTTCTTCATAAAAAATCATTGATCTGATCATGTCTAGTATGGCATGATTCTTCATGTCCATTACACTATTACTCTGAGGTGTATATGGAGGATTTATTTGTGAGAATATCCCACACTGCTTCATGTTATTAATGGAGGATTAGTTAATAAATCCCTAGTTTCAATTTGAGTGGATATTTGTAATCCTTTTACGAAGATGGTTTTCATATTCATTTTTTTATTTAATGAACTAGTTAAAGGAATATAACATATTCATCATTAATTAGATATATTTATGTATACTAAATTCTCCAATAAATGTGCTTATATAATAAAACTCTCTTATTTCATAAATTAGAAAATCACCATATACATGATAATGATTATAATATAGTAGTAATATATCCCTTTATCCATCCACATTGAAATGTGTTTTAATCATTTTTAATTAAAAAAAATATCATACATGTAATGTTTTAACAATAATTAATTCAAAATACCCTACTAAAGGTATTTTATTTAATCTATTTTCCTTAACACGTTGAAAACTGAAGTTTCATTGACTGGTTAGGTATGAGTCATCATTTCTAGATTTTTCATTGATTAAAAAAACTTTTATTTCAAGATCTTGTATATATAACCCATTATTAAGTCGGTCCATCCCATAAAATATTTCATCCCTATAAAAGAAACAACATTTGTTTACAAAATTTAATAAAACCCTTATTATTTAGACACTACATTGAGATATTATTATTTATAATAAAATGTAGATAATAAAAAAATCATACCATATCCAAGACAAAATGTGAAAAAATATTATATTCTCCATCTCACGGTTCTCCTGGTACTACACTATTTGTTTCATGAATACCAACCTCAACAATTTTAATATACTTAAATATAATTTTTTCCTATATTACAATTCAAATGTGTGAGCCATGGGCTATTTCCAATGCCCAAATACTAAAAATAGATATATTTCATTCACTATGAAATACATTCTATGTAGGGGAATCACCATGATTATTCTTCGTAGTCATGGAGTTATTATTCTTTTGGACATTCTTACCAGATGAAAATCAAATATCTTCATTCTAATTTCTTTCCATTTTAATATTTTTCTGTTTAAGCAAATAGTTCATTAGTTCGATTTGATTTGGTTTTTCCATAAGCTCTTTATACTTTCACTTGATTTCCATTATACCTTAATGAATAAATAATATGTGTTATTTATATCCTTATTAACCTAGTAAACATGAGAAAATTAAACAATAAGTTCATCCTCGATGTTGTTCATGTTATAGTTAACAATAGTGGTCGAAAATCAGGGAAGTGAAGATGTTTTTATGAGATTTTTTGTAGTTATTGGTTTATTTAGAAACATACGTACTCTAGTCACTGAATGTACCTAAAAATCATGAGTATATTAGGTCCTTAATGACTACCATATCACATAAAACACATATATTGTTTTTTTAGATATCATACCTTATTATCTCCTTATATAATTCTTCAGGATAACTAAGAATCATGTCAACGTCTTCCACCTATTGTATTTTCTATAATTCAGAAGACATATGTGATAAAATGTACACTGGATATCCCATAGTATTGATGTGATTTTTATGGGATTTTTTTTCCTTCTATACATTATCTCTAAGGAGGCCCACATGAATCTCAAACTCTAGAATAGAAAACCTTTTTTCATGGGGTAGTATTATAAATTACCACCTATACCAGTTAGAGATATTATTACTCATAAGAATATTTTATTTATCCGAAGTTGAACACCTTACTATTTAGTGGTGGTAGAGATTTCCATATTATGTACATAAATAAATTCTGAAGGATAATACATTTTATGTATTTCCAATATTATAGACATTATTTTATTTATTAATCAATAAATTTATCCAAATTTTTTATCAAGTCCTTGTATCCCCCAACTACTACAATTATAAAATACTAAATCATGAATATTATAGTAGCAAGGGTGATTTCATATTTTTCAACATAGTCTATTTCATGGAAACACCACTACTTATATATTTTTTATGCACGATTTTGGATTTTGAACCACACAGACATGTGACTCCATTATCTATATAGTGGATTCCCAAATTGTTCAATACATTACATTGAATTTACTCAAAAAAACACTTCTAATGTGGTAACGATCTAGATAAGGAAATTTATTTATAGAAAAGTTTAAATAATATGATTCAGAACTCTCATAAGTTCTCCCCAATAGTTAGAGTTGGGAAATATACCCTATGTCTAAAGAGTACCCCATACTTAATTTTTTATTTAAATATATATATTGGGATGTTTTTTACATAATATTACATTAAGGTATTTAATTTTTTTTGTTTATAAACTCTTAATCAATTTGTAATCATTTTTACTATGTGATCACACATAATATTTAAACATTACTATATATTAAAAATTTACCAAGTAGTAATTTATTTATATCCATGTTTTATTGCTTATTATTTTTTGTGATCACTTATAATGGCACAAAAACATCTGTTTCCACCCAAAATACTATTTTTTTCTAATCCATGTTTTTGACCCACTCCAAAGGAACATATTGGGGATGAGGAGGATGGTACATGCACCTATAGAGTAATTCATGAAACAATCTAATTCCTAGGAATAATTCATGTGTTCCAAATGATACACTAAAGATTAATGTTATTTAGGTACTCTAGTTGAATAAAATTATGTCAAAATCATATGCACAAAAATTATGGATTTTCGGGAAAACCAGCATATGCATACAAATATCATTATCTGGTTATGGCGACATTAAAACCACCATGGTATTTGTTCAAGTCCCTATGGCAAAGGACTAAAAAGTGAAAAACTATACTAAACACCATAGTGATGTTTTTTCCCTAGATTACCCATTTTGGATATAAAATGAACCTAATCACTAACACTTTAAGGATGTATCTCCAAAAGGAAAAGGGTCAAATCTTTCTCTTTCAATTATCTCTCCCGCAACATCCTGAAAATACAAATTTAATTGGATTCTCAGTGGTAATGAACTTTCACAAATTATTACCCAAGTTCCACAATATAGTTTCATCTATGTTATATATAACCTCGTTAAAATCCCGTTAATTCTAGTTGGGTGAGGATAATATGTTTCAGGTTCATGCAATCCTATATTGTGCATGGCCCTATAAATCTTTTTAATTCATTCATGTTATTTCTATGAATCTACCTTTTCATAGAATTCACCACTCATTCAACCCAATTTTTGTGCATAAATATGGAGTTTTATTCAACCACCCACAAGTCCCCGATCTAACACCCCCTCCCTTACACAGAGCATATTCTATACCATTACTTCACCTTTTTCTCTTATGAATTGGTAATATAATGAGAGTTTCTCCTAGGAATTGGCACCCTAATGTTAGTACCCCTGATTTACCAATCCTTTACAACGATGTTTATTTCATCTACCCCTAGAGGTTCCCACATAGTAAACACATATGTCTTAAGGGTGCGATCACCAAGGTAAACCACCAACCTAACATAACATGGACCTCTAGAGGTTCCAACTATGTTATTTCACCCTTTCCTAACTTTTTTAAAATAATTTTGTATCATAACATACAAATTTAAATATTAATTTTACTTCAAATTTAAGTCAATTATTTAATTTTTATCACTACCAAAATTTTAAATTCTAGACGTTTTGTTGATTTTATTTTAGGAGCGTATTTGGAGGGTCGTAGGTGGTGTAGAAGGAAAATGGTCCAAACTGCATGGAATACCAAGGATACATGTTCATTGTATTTAACATTATGAGAAATAAGTTAATATAAATGGGATGAAATTATTTTGGGATGATCCTAAATTTAGTGGGATACAATTCATATCATGAAATCCAGGCCCAATTCTTCCATTTGTTGGCCCATTAAAATTAATCTATATAGGGAACCAAATTTTCAAAAATTCCAAAACAACATGTATACCCTTCTAGAAGTACAATGGATTCAAAATTTTACATTGTTCTATTAAATATCCCTGAAAACAAATAGTATTTTTTTACATGTTTAGATAATCACATTTACTAACCCAATACTAAGATTGAAGTGGTATCTTCAAAACTGGGTGTCAAACCCACTTCCTGTTTTGTTTATAAATGGGAACCATAGGCACCTCAATTGGAAGTTAGACTGGGTGGAAATGTGTGGCTATTTTTCATTCCAAGAGGATTCCTCTCCTTATCATAAAAGTTATGGAGGCCCCTATCTTAATAGGGGGTCACAAGATAAGAAGAAAAACCACGTGAGCTTCCTCCTCCTATTGATGTTTGGCTAAACAGTGGGTGTTGATTATGACGGAGCTAAACATATTGAAAAGGGATTTACAACACTTTTACTGATAATGGTATGATTTATTTTGGGTTTTAAATCATTTATTTCATAATTATATTACATTGATTCATGTTTAAATGATTTTTTTATTAAACCGAATGGAATGCTCTTTACTTTTAAATGATCAATGTGAGGTTATGAGTGTGTGATTTGTGTTGTTATGATTGAAGAACCCAAGGATCCTCTTCTCCCCACATAAATGAGATCCCAATTTTTTAATATTTTAATATACTATAGATAAGATCTATAATATGGCTATATGATTTTCATGATAGGGATTTGTTCAAAATGCATTGTTCTAAAAGCATGGAATCGGTCTTTTGATTAATTTTAACCAATGACCTACTTCAAAAATTAATTACTATATAAACATTATATACTTTCTATGCTTGTAGTGAAATCACCATTAACCCTTGTTCTCAAATTTTTTAAAATCCACTTGTTTTTTAAATATTAAGCTCTTTTAATAATGGTGTTTTATTTTAATTTTTTTTTCAAAACCACCCCCTCTGTTAGATGATTTTATTTAAAATTAACAATATATACCCCTAACTCACATTGATAAATAAAATATGGTCTTCCATAAAATATAATTAAACTTAAAAATTGAATAAATTTAATCATTCATGACAACATGGTCAGTGCCTCCTATTTCAATACAACATGTTAAAATTGTGACCATTTGGTCACCAAATTAGGTTAATGTTGTGACCTACCTCTCACCAAAAGACATAAAACATATGTCCATTCAATCCCCACAAGATAATAAACATTTGACCCATCTATACCAATAAGATGTGAAACCTAAGACCCACCTATATTGATAATAAATTAATGCTTTCACATAAATCTCCCACACGATGTTAATCTTATGACTGAATCCATAATCACTTCCCCATATAACAAACATTAGATGTATGAGCTAAAATTCCATGGAATACTTACACCCATATAATTATCTATATCAAGGATAACATAAGATTCCATAGATTTCTAGTAAATTATTCTTTATATGAGAAGCCTCTAGTTCCAAAAGAAGAATGTTTTACCTGTTCCCAAACATCCCATCATCAAGTTAAGCCTAGACATGCTGAAAACTGTTATCTGGTCTAACCAAAGGCTTCTTTCTTATTAAGATAGAAGTTTCATAATTTACCATCATCCACCTCAATAAAAAAAGGTGAATAGGATTCATGATTAATAATTCAGTCTTTGTGGGAGACATGAACTATGATATTAGTTATAATGATAAATCCATGGGAGGAAGGACCAATATCACATCATCCCATTTCTTTCAAGGAGTCGAAAACAATGATTAACGTGATGGAATAATCCCCATTTCAATGTAAGGGTTATGGAAAACATGTAATTGCATCACTACTAGATGGAGAGATGGAGCTTGTCCCTAGTGGAATACATCAGAAATAATAATGCTAAAATGAATAAGAAATTATTCATTTTTCAACTGTGCAAACATGGAACATTAGAGAACCATTATATTTTCTAATCACCAGATCCATATATTCAGTTCCAGGTCTCAACATATATGTTGTGGGTTTATATGAGACACTCCAATGACACGGGGTAGATAAAATTGTGTATCCATTGTGTGGGAAAGAATCAATGTGTATCCCTCCTCTATTTTAGAATATATGTATAGTGTTGGGAGATTGGGTATCAACTTAATTGGATCTATATTCGCGATTGATCCCACAAGCTCTATAGGACATAGTAAATAGTATAATTATGATGTAATGGAAACAAGTATGAATTATGGGGGGATGTGGGAGTGGAAATACCACATGAGTATATACCAACTCTAACATTCAATATGTGATTATCTACTAGGATCCATCAACCAATATCACCATCTGATATCATCCGACTGTCTTAGATCGACACCATTGTTAATATATATGGATAATAAGGGGTTATTCTCATAAGGGATAGGTCCCATTAGGATCTCACAAAATTTTATCATCTCTGACAATGTTAAACCTAATGTCCATGCATGGGGGAACCAACCTTGTTATAATAGAAGATTTCTATTGGATCCTCTCCAAGGAGATTTATGACAACTCACTTCCCTATTCCGAGGAGGTAGAGGATGTTCGATTTCTACCCATCGTATCCACTATGCAGGTAAATCCCAAGAGGTTTCCCATTATTCCACATTAGTGCCAACATTGACCAGTCCCACAGGTCATTGTCTAGTTTGACTCTATCCCTGCTCTACCATCCTTGTTCCAAAAAACCCAATGTTGACTCATGGGATAAGATTAATAAATTTCTAAATATGCGGAACCTTTTTTAGAAAAATGGGACCCTACCTCAACATGAATACCCCATAAAATCCTCATAACTTCTCAATTGGGATTCATCTCCTCCTAATGGGGATTAAGACCCCCTCTAACCCTAAGGTAGCAAATGTTGACTCACTCAGTCATCGATGTGAATGGAAACCATTACGGGTCATCCCGTAATGAATAATAATTGAGAAGATGTTCTACCCACACAAATATCAATGTACAATGAGGTATTATCCATGAAGAAAACATTACCAGTCCTGAATTTCTATCCCATTGAAGGAGGTATAATACTAACCAGAGGGTTTGTTCCCATTGTGTGGGTCACAACAAGGATGATGGGAACCCAAGTGACTCTCAATGGTTTGATATTATAGATGTATCGCATAGTCATAAGTAAGTCTATGGGAATTATTGCATTTCCATTGATCTCATAGAATCTAAAGTGATGGATGTCTTGATGAGTGATAATTCACTACAACTACTACAGTCTGTTGCAGAATCCCATTGACTGAAGCATCAGATCCAATAATCTATGGACCAAAATTTTCCAAAATCACTCTATAAGTACTTACTAGAAGATTATTCTCTTTCCTCCTTCCAAAAAATCATAGTTTTAAAATCTTCTTCACCACTAATTTTCTTCCTCACAAGCTCCACATTATAATTTGGACAGATTTATGGCTCTAGATTGATGTATTCATATTTTGGGGATAACTCAGTTGATCCTTCGACGGATGCTGAGGATGTAGTAAGAACCCCTTCTTATGTGGATATAATCATCAATTTTCTCAAAACAATATAGATAAATTGTAGTAATGGAAATCCATTTAAACTAATAGACTCATCCCCTTCCGGATAATAAACTAAAAGTAGGTATGCTTTAGTGTTTCATCATGTTTCTAGACCTGCACAAATTGGTGGTTACACTGACCAAGAGTAGGACCATCTCCCATTAATTAATAAGGGTACATACCTAGTATCTTGGTTTTTGACCATCTATGAGTCATATTTCGTCCCCCTTACACTATATATTTTTTCATTTTATAGCCCCTCATTACAGAACATGTAGTTTCATTCAACCATAATGTTTGGGAGGATTTCCACCACCATTGTGACCATCAACTTGCCAACCCATGGATCCATGAGCACCTTCATGTCATTCACCAATAGTACAAGAGGAATGAGATCAGATCACCCCCATTAGAATAGTTGCCCAAATCATATCTCTATTGATAGACGCTCATTAAATCGTATGTTAAGATCATCACTATACTCTACCAAGTCATGAAATGAGGTGTCTCAACACATGCATATTAGAGGCTATGGAATTATTCTTCCCTCTATTCCTCCCTATCCTAAATAAACAGTGAGACTGTCAATCTAAACCACCCACCGAATGTGAATGTTCCTATTTGACTACATCCATGGTTAATTTTTTAACCATAGAGAATCTATTGGATGAAGAAAACATGACCATCCTTTACAACACAATTGGGAAAATCCACACCAAGGGTGACCACATCCCCAAGAATAACCCCGTTACAAGTAGCCATAATCATCTGAAGAGACTATATCATGGTTTTTTGATTCCCCCCAATGAGTTATTTATGCTTTATCATCAATATATTGAAATTAGAAACGTACATGTTGAGACCATTGGACTATCATAGGATGAACCAAAATCCCAATCATACCCCAGGATAATGGCCTTGGTTGAAGAGCTTGAGGAATATAAAAGGTTAATGTTGATCATATTTCTATGTATCACCAGGACCTAGAAAATTATATAAGGGACCCAATCTCTCATTCTTTAGGGAACCAATTCAATCGCAAATTTCATCCTAAATTTTCAATTGTCGGCCTCATTCAGCATGTCAGTGTAGAATATGAGGGGCATGGAAAATGACTAAGGTATGGGTCACCCGTCCAACTAAATCCGTATGATTTTACACATTTTTATTATGTAAGATCTTCTCCATGAGTCAATGATCCATTAATCACCTTAGTGACCACAAACCCTCACCAATATTATGTGATATCTTCTCTCATCACTCTTATTGTGTCTATAGAAATATGACAAGTGGAAATTTCTCTCAAAGGAATTTCATAACAATAATGGGTGGACCGTGTTTTAGAACCATTAGAAATTGAAAACTTGAGATTCATCCTATTAAATAGAGTGTTTGACTCATTATAACATCATTCCCATTTCCCATCATGGTTTAGTCCAATTTTGGTAAATCAGGAATAGTATTAATCCACAATGTTTTAATTATATTTCTTGACTCTAGAAGGACCCACATTAATTTGGTATAGTCAGATATCCATAGGTTTTGTTTCTTATTAGAAGGACCAAAATATATTGTTCATTTTCTAATTCATCTTCACCCCATGAAATACTAGACTGGTTGACCTCTTCAAATTTAAAAAGACTCTTGATGAGTACGTCACCGAATTCATCACTCAAAATAAGGGACTTGGTATTCTCTCAACATGATGAATTCAATAGAAAATATGTTCAAAATATTTTGGGGAACATCATCTATGGGTTGGTATCTACAATCATATCTCCTAATTACTATGAAAATATTTGTATTTCTCCCAAAGTACAAAGCTTCTAGAAGAATCCTTATAGTGAACCAAACAAGGGTCAAGCCAATTACCCCTCCCAACACTAAGGAGGAGGTCTCTAAATGTATATGTAGCCACCATCATACACACAAAGTATCCCAAAATACTCTACTTGTTATCCCCTATAAAAAATAATCCTTTCTATGTGCATCCCTATCAGGATCAACCTTTCCATAAAAAACCACCTCATTGAGATAATGTGGACTGAGTCCCCCATAATGGTTAGTAACAAAGGGTGCCTTTTATAAGGACTGAAAACAAGACCTACTCCTTTTAGTGTGTATAGGCCCTAGGTTATTTTATCTGAACCTCTAAAATTGTATTTCTAATGTTATCAAAAAGCAGGTGGCCTCTGGAGGATAAACTCAGAACTCGCACTGATCACTACCAATATCAAAGGGTCCTTGTATATACCATTAATGAATTAATTGACATAAATATTTGATCTTGAAAAAATAGTATTGTTGCTTAGTCAAATTAAGAATTATCGCGGTGCATGTGTCACATGTCTCTGTTGACCCCAATAGTATTAGTAAATGATATTTTGATTGGGAAAAGGTTCTCGACCATGAAACACATAAGTACAATGACTAGATGGATTGAAATGTAGATACCAATACTAATAAAAAAATTGAAGCCTACTTGATCAAGAAATAATTACATATAGTTTTCATTCCTCCCCTGACTGTTACCCCCATATTTACTCAATAATCTTCTAACTCTAGAAATAAATGAAACTGCTGGTGTAAGGGGGATCAGATTCCCCCACCAGAGTCAATATAAATTTTCAACCATGGAGAATTCATGCCTCACATGTTGGGAGATGCACCCAATGTATGTCTAGATTTTTATTAATTTTATGATGAAGAGAAACAGTATTAGTCTGTGAATTTCATCAAATTGTTGAACAATCTGTGATTCTCAATAATGGGTAAGTTAATGTGAACCAATTAGGAACCTTCATACAACATCGACAAAGGAGTGTATGGGGATATGAAGTCTGGTGGAATACATAGAACATCACTCTAAAACTATCTATTAACACCATTAAAAAACAAGTCAATAATCATCAAACAAGGGTCAGTAAGACTAATTCTCTCTATCTAATACATATAATATTCTCCCACATCTAACAATATTAGTTTACCAAGAAAATTATCCATAAAAAACCATAATAATATATGTATAGTCAAGACTCGACCACATCTATATGGTTCCCAGATAATTATTTTTTATTTAAAACCAGCTAATAAGTAGCATAATTTTTCCAGCACTAGACATTCCCTAGTGCCACATCTAATAATAATTGTTGCACTCCTTGTTAAATAATGACCTTATGCATGACAAAATATTCCTCTATTATGGATGTATGATCTGTTGAAGCACCTCACCAGTATAACCACTAAGCTATCAAATCTCAAGGAACTCCTCCAATAAAAGTAGATTCATTAGGCCCTTACTGAAGCCTTGAAAATCCCAATTCAGTTCAAAACTGAGGTATTTTTCAATGAGTATTACTATAAAATAGAGGTTGAAGTAGGGAAATGTTGATCCATTATCTCATTTTCTAGAGAATAAGTTTGTGTAACCATTTATGAGAATGATCACTCTATGTATATCACATTAATGTTCAATGATGTATAAATATTGCCCTTGTTGGTGGATAATAGCTCTGGGATTATCCTCCTCCCATTAAAAAATCTCCAAATTATAGGACATACCAAAAAACATTTGACTCCCTACAACCTGACAATTTAGGGGTAAGATGAGACTGAGCAGAATGTGGTTGGAAAAATTACTTTGAATACTCAATTTGGTGGTTTGATATCAAGAACTGAATTTATGGAATCCTTGTAGTATCATACCTAAAATGTGTTTTTGGGATGTGTCTAGATCCATTATCGTGTATTGGTCCCCTATTCATATCAATATATCCTTAAATATGCATGGGACAGTCGAGTAGGTGTACTCTAGTGGTACGTGTCCCCCTTTGACTCATATGAGGCATGTTATACTGATTTTGGTTATGAAAATAGGGAAGGAAAATAGGTCCATACCAATGAGGTTGATCACATCAGTGACCCTATCGATCTATTTTCCACTGGAGTGGATCGATTGCATGTCTCAAAAGACTTATTTTACCTCCCAGTTCATTTTTCGATCCCACAACACCAACCCTTGGAGGATGTTTCATAGTCCCAAAATGTATGGAGTGTTCATATATATCTCATATTCTTATAGCGGACAGGCCCAACTGATGTTAGAAAACCCTACTCTATTGAAGTACTCATATTATTTTTCCATGTAAACCAATCAAAAATATTCCCACATCTTCCACTAAGTATTGTATATTCAATTAAATTCAGCACATCGCTATTACCTCGACGTCATGAGTGGACCATGCAATTTGAAACCAAACATAATTAGCACATAATATTTTTATCCATAGTATTCGTCGTACTGGATCCCCTCATAGAGGAATATATATCATCCAGAAATGAATCTCATGATATCCATGGGTCATCCAGTATAGAATATTAATATCCTAACAAAGATTCTCCTTTCTATGATAACAATGTTGATTTGGAGGACACCCCTCTTTCATTTGGACATGGTGTCTCCTCAATTGTGGACGAGCTAACTCAGGTGAACCTTGGTACTGAGGATGATATTAGTCCATCATTAATCATTGTATATATTTTATATGTAGAGTAAGAGAGGTATGTTTACATCCTAAAGTAGATTCATGATGTGTTTTTTAAGGGATATGAAAATAGGTCTAGGATTGATCCCCAAGATTCAATTCACCACATTCATCTCCTAATGGGTTTCCATGGGTTCGAGCATGATTCTATAAAAATGAAACATTCCATTGGTTCCATGGTTAAAGAAGATGTTCAAAATATTATTAATTATATCATTTTCATAATGTTCTAGTACCCCAAATGGGTGGCCATCATTTTCTTAGTCTAGAAGTAGAATGGAAATTCCAGAGTTAGCATCAAATTTAGAGGCCACAACAACCACTGTTAGAAGGATGAATTTTACCTTCCAATGAAATATCTATTAATAGATGTTATGGATATGTTTTAGGACCTCTCTGTCATGGATATATACTACATGAATGATTGTATTAGCTGGCCTGGAGGATGAGGAGTACACCACCCTTATTTCACCATAGGGTAAATTATCCTACCAAGTGATGCCCTTTGGAATTAATACTGATGCATCCAATTAACTGTAGGAAATGAACCATATCATTATTCTAATTCTGAGTATGTCTCTGAAGTGTTATGTGGATGATATGGTGGTCAAAACCCTCTATCTTTAGGACCATGTCAAGGATAGTGATAAATTTATTTGGATTACTCTACTCATATCATATGAAGTTGAACCCTATGATGTGTGAATATGGGATCACCAGAAGAAAAATTCTAAGATTTTATTAATACATAGAGGTGTGGAGATTGGCCAAGATAAAATCATGTTCCTCAATTAAATGCATCCTATAATAAATATTCAAGATTTTTGATGTCTTCAAGGTTACAAATCCTATATTTTTAATTTTTTAATATATGGTTTATATGTTTAAGCCTTTATCAAGAATCATGAAAACATTCATCATTTTTCATTTGGGATGATGAATGATAGAATGATTTTGAGGATATTGAGTAATATCTAATATATTAACAAGTTTAAATTCCACGCATCTCAGCAGAACCTCTATTCCATTATGTGTCTTCCATGGAATGACCCCTTGGCACCCATATATCCTAAAAAATGCGGGATGAAAATATTCATTATTATCTCAGTTTCATTCACCACGACATGGAGACTAGATACTCTTATACAGAGAAGTATATCATTGGATAGGATAGTTTAGTGAAAATTTTGAAAAATTATTTTCTACGCCATCAGATATATATTTTTGTTATGAGTAGAGCATATTAATTAAATACTCATTCTCTCCATGCTAATGGGATGATTTTCACACTGTTTGGTTATCCTCTAGTTTATTAGCATCAGGTTTATCCAAATGAAATCTATCAATGGACATGTTTTAATAGACATCTCGGCCATACATCTATCCCCTAAAAAACTATACATGAATATTAATTTTCTAGTAGAATTTATTATATCAGAAAATTATGAAATACCATGTCTGAATATCCACTTTTATCATGCCTCTCAGAGTCTAACCTATACAAGCCATCCTAGTCCATTTTCTATAATCTTTTCTGATATTAGAATCATTCACTAAAAATGAGGCAGAGAACTAGTCCCTTATTAGTGGTCTCTAGTAGACCCTCAATATTGATGTATGGTATTTAAATGTGAAGGGGTATTTTGAGTTGTTAATCAGAAAGATAAAGGGAGACTAGATCATCAAAAAGAAAGAGCTTATACCCATGAAGGAAAAGTCATCCATTAATGGTCCAATTCAAGTCACAGTCAAATGTCACACATTACATGGTCACATAGAAGTTATTATTACACTATGTAATGTTTATTTGTGTCCCTTGAATTTCCAGATCAAGATGATCAGGTCATTTATGTGGTAAATCATAGGTTCATCTCCCCCCCCCCCCCCGCAACTTCAGATGATTGAAACGGAGATATATATCATATGGATGCTAGTAAGTCTATGTCAAGGCCCTCAAATATACCACATTTAATGGAATTCTTGATTGGAAGACTCCATTCATTGTGTATCTTCAACATGGATTTCTACTAATATTCTTACTCGAGCATTAGATAATAAGATGGTTTAGAGTGAAGTTTATACTCCAGAGTGTCCCTAACCATTAAAAACCCAACTATAAACAAGGATTTTATAGAATTCAACTCCATTCCATCCATGAAAATTTAATTCCTCTTGTGATACATGAGGTTCGTGTTGGATATTATGGAACCCATTATACAATATTGAATCTCTTCAACACAAATAAAAGGATGGACTACTTATGTTCCACCACCTTTTATAATTATATTGTGTACTCCAAGTGGTTTCATTTATGTTTTATTTACACTAAATTTGTTCATCAATCATTAAATCTTTTCCACACAGCCAAATATTTTTGTCCCTTTGTAGTTTGGGGACCATAAATTTTGGTACCCTACCAACTAGAAAAAACTCTAAACTATAGGTTCATTTTGACCCCAAAAAACATCTTTTTCAATTATGATAACTAGGTTCCCCTAAAAGAAGTGAAAACCTAGAATGTGATTGAGTTTTTGGTCTCCCAATACCTTCATTAGTTTGTGGTTCCTAACACAATTCTCACAGAAAAAACACCAATATCATTGGTTCAAATCCAAATACATTGTATTCCACCAACAACCTCAAGTACAAACATACTTTCCTCTTCCTTGAACATAAAATTGGGAAGATTATAGAATTATGAAATGCCCCGACAATAGAAGCCCAGTGTCGGTACATTATTATGTATCATTTGCATGATCACAGAATATCAAGCCTCGAAAGACAGATTAGTTTAGTATCCTTGGAAGTACTATATACATTCATAAGGTTTACATTAAATCGTAAAATGTAAAACTACAACAACATTGTTTCCATAGACAACACTGAAATCCCATAGACTATCCATGCAGGTTATTCATAATATACTTCTTCACATCCTTGGAAAACTAAACATAGAGAGGGGTGAGATCAGATGCTCAGTAAGGATAACAATATAGCAGAAACATTTATAAATAAGCATAAACATTTAAGGCAATGTATAAGACTACAAAAAAAATATTTTAAACTTCAAATTTCGCATAATATGGAAAAGATAAAGGCAAATAATTCAATTTACTTATTGACAAGGATATTATACTAGTCGAATAATCACATGCAATATCAACAGTCACATTCATAATGATGCAATTCATAATGCCACACTTTCATAACCACATAGTCAAGGATGTGTGCCATGAATAAAAATAAGATTTTGTCAATGCCTTGTGCCAAGACACTAGTTTGTCTCATGAGACCTACTGATGCATCGAGGAGCTATTTTGGGCACCACCCGTCACTTACTAAGTCCAATCAATTCCTCATATGAAAAGGTTTAAACATAACATAAACATTCTGTTTCCTCACGGATTTCGGGGATGACCGCCTGGACGGGAGATTCAAACGTTCCGATCGGTTTCTAACGGGTTTGTTCGTAGAACCGGAAACATCCAATTATTCCACATCCGTTTGGACCTACTTTCCAAAGGTAGGCGCTCATTCGTTTGTGGACTAATGAGGCTTAGGAATTTTCATTGGTCGAGAGGATGGGAGGTCGGAATCATCACACCTTTTTGAGGGGAATTATTGTCTACTCCGGGACTCTCTTTATATATTTAAGTTATGTTCGTGAATCCTTATTACATTACCAAGTATAAAATGAGCTTTCCTTAAGTTTTAACAATCAATGATTAAATATGCAAGAAATTTAGAGAATCTTTTATATGTATTCGAGGTTCTTCGTCAATAGAGAATCATTTGTATCTGTTTAGAGATTCTTGGTCAATGGTATCCTTCGAAACATTTATATAAGTCTCTTGGTCATTATGATGACCGGGCTAGTTTTAAAGCCACTCAGTGAGGCACTTGAAGTTTATCGTCATTCAGAAAGACATGGATTATTTCAAAGTTGGGATCGAACCCATAAATGGGCTACCTACGTATCCTTTGTTTTGGAAAAGGAATCAGAACCCACGTAGTTCGAGAAATGGAGTATGATGTTTATGATTGATGGCTCAAAGAAGAATGTCATATTTACTTTTACACTCTAAGCTCACGTGAGTCATGCTCGGTGTGAGAAACAAGAGGTATTGGTAAAAATTAGACAATTGTGCCATGAAAGATGAAATCATAAGAAAATGTTTGGGGCTTATGTATGTATGACTGCCCAAATAGATGAAGGTTTTAGGATTTACTTTTAGGGAGAAAATCCAGGAACAGGGTCCATAAAGGTATATGTTCTTTATGGAGATTTGAATACTCTAATCTTGGGGCTTACTCCTAAGGAGGATTCCCAAATTAGGAGGAGACTTATGATTGGGTTTTTACTCCTGAAAAAGAAACCCAAATCAAGGGTAAATTATGACTGGTTAAGAGAAAATTAAGGGGGGCTTGGGGCTTACTCCTGAAAAGGAAGCCCAAGATTATGACTGAGTCTTATTCCTGAAAAGGAGACCCAGGTTAGGGGACTTGGGGCTTACTCCTGAAAAAGAAGCCCAAGATTATGACTCAGTCTTATTCCTGAAAAGGAGACCCAGGTTAGGGATTAAGGTTTGTGGCTTACTCTTAATAAGGATGTCCATGTTTGAGATTGGGGCTTACTCCTGAGGAAGATTCCTAGATTAAAGGATTTATAACTGGGGATTATTCCTGAAAAGGAGACCCAGGTTAGGATTCTCTCATCTTAAAGGATGAGGTTGAATGAATGAACTCTCCATATTTAGTGACATAAGGATATTTAAATCACTAGACTTTGAGAGATATTCCATAGAATTCCTTTCAGATAAGGAAGTCAAATCAAGAAATCATGCCATAAATGGCTTTGAAGAGTGTCTTGAAGACTGAATCTTGAAAAGGAAAGGTGTGATGGCTTAAGAGGGGTAAAATGGGCAAGATAGGCACCCAAAAAAGGTAGGGGTGCGCAAGTCTTGAAAGGCGCCCAAGTATTGTGGTGGTGCGCAAGTATTTGTGCGGCGCGCAAGTATTGGTCGCGCAAGTATACTTGCGCGACATGAGGGGTACTTGCGCGATTCTCAAATACCATTAGAATATTTGAGCGACTCTTTATAAATCCCTTTAGAATCCTATTGAGGTTCATCCAAAAAAGGGACGTGCAAGTTCTATTGAAGGAATAAGGCGGCGCGCAAGTGTTGATGAGTTTCAACACTTAGGCATTCCTTCTTCTCTTTAAATCTTCCGTTCTAGGTAAAAAATTACCTTAGAAGTGTTCCGGAAGCTTTGAGAAGAGACTTGGGCATCGGGAGATTCAATTCGAGTTTCTGGAAAAAGATCCTCTCGAATGGGGGGCCCATAGGGTCTATTTATAGGCAGGAGAAGACCCCGGGAAGTTACCACTTAGGTCGCGCAAGTCACTTGCGCGACCAAGGTAGCCGCGCAAGTACACTTGCGCGACAGTTAGATAACTTGCGCGGTGAAGTTTCTGTTGATCCTTTCTTCCTGTCTTTGTTGATTTTTGATGTTTTCTTCAAAGGATGAATCACTTTGAGCTCGGATATTCCCTTTTTTGATCTTTAGATTCTGTGACGAAAGGAGCGTCAACAAAAGTCCCCCCTCAGAGTTGGATCCGGAGAGAAAAGTGGATTGGACTCTGAGGAAATCGAATCCCTCCAAAGGAAAAGGGAGGCACGCAAGTCTTCAGTGCGCAGAGGGCGGCGCGCAAGTTTGTGTCGCGCAGGCCTTAAGCGCTCTGGGTACGGCGCGTAGATAGGCTTCCTGGCCTATAAATACACGGCCTCACCTCCGTACAAGTATCCGGATTTCCGGACATCATACCTTCTCGAGCTCTCGTCGCGCAGGTCACCTAAGCCGCACAAGTATTCTCTGTTTTCCACTGTTTTCCTTGATGTCGCGCTACTCTCAAGGTAATAGTACTTGCGTGGTTTATATTTGCGCGTCAAAAACTAGCGCGGCACACGAATACTTGCGCGCCATGTTTAGACTTCCGCGCCTTAATGCCTTAGCCATTTTTTTCCAATTTCTTCACAAATTTATGAAAAATAAACCCATTTAAGAGTTAGTTTATTCATCTTTTGTGCAGATTCAGTGGTTCCCAAGGGAATTGGAATGGCTGATGAACTAGCTAGCAAGTGGATTGATGACATGACGAACATCATTGGCCATGATTACTATGATATCTGCAACAGCACTCTCCCAGATTTGGCTAAGTACTTGAAGAAATATCATCCTAATTTTCCATGGAGCATCCATCTGCCTCTGTGTGGTCATGGTCATCTGCAAGGAGTCAATGTTCCATATGCAAACAATTATACACCTGAGATGCAGTTGCACTGCTACTCCTCTATTTCGGTTATGTTGTGCATTAAGAGCAACAACAATGGTGTGAACTATCAAGTTCTTTCTCTATGCCATTTCCTTGCAGATATGAAAATGGAAAACCCATGGGCTGAAATGTTTTCCACTAATGATTGGTGGGGAGAAGACAAACATGGTATTAGAGCAATATCTGAAAAGAGTACTCTCTCCAAATGGCTCTTTACTTCCAATGCTCCATTCTCAAATCCATGTATCCATCTTTCAAACCTCTTGGACAAAAACAGAGTCACTATTTGATCAGCAGGAAATTTTCTCAAACCGCACTCAAGAACATCTTTTTACAATTCTTCCAAGAAGAGCTGGTATCACTGCATCTCTTTTTGTATCCAGTTGAATGAATGAATTCCAGGTGGTTGCTGATGAAGCTCGGGATGCCGTAAATCAAAGAAGTGTTATGTTGAAAGCCTCATGTAATTCATGAAAAATAGAAGAGACTCCAGTCTGTGGATGTCCTTCTAACTCTTGTGTATCAATGAAAAACACTTTCATCTTCAATCATTTGTACCTGCATTCTTTCACTACCAGCTTCAAATATACATAAGTCAATGGGCCTAGTAAGCATAGTTTGATTTTTACTAGGATTATTACAAATAATCCGACAAACTTTGAATCTCTTAATTGCTCAATATTACCTAAATCATACAAAAAAAATGTATATTTAGTGAGCTGGAACTTGACTTTTATTTAGAGTTCCTTTGTCTTTTTTGGGCAGTTTAAAGTCATGCATGCCGGACATAAAGGGGCTAATGTTTAAGGTCGAAATAGCTTTGACCAAAATGGATTAAAATTGAGTCAATTCTTTGACAATTTATCTAAAAACATATTACCATACTCAAGTATGAGAGAAAAAAATGTAAACCATGGCTTAAGAATATTTGAATCTGAGGAATGATATGAAAAAGAGATAAAAAGGCATTAGAAGAAGTAGTTTCCAAGAATGAAGTTACTATTATTTAACAAAACCCGTTAGTGGGTTGAAATATGCAGGGCCACCTAAGGGCATTGGCTGCATGGTTAAATAAATAGCATCTTTCGGCTGACAAGTCTGTTATGTGGACTGTTTATGCAAGGCCACCTATGGGCACGTGCTGCATAGTCAGGCAAAAGAACTCCCAGAAATTTACTTTCCTAGTGCTAAAAGCCAGTGAAAGTTTATGGAGATTCAAATTTTCTAAAGTATAGAGTTTGTTGTATGGAAAGAGGTACTTGAATATGGAGAAGATATTTCCGAACAAGAATATCAAAGAACTGGATGAACATCACTCCTACGAAGGTCTGACCCAAACGTAGGGAAGAAGAATAAACCATAGACTTGAATACTTTCAGATCATGAAAAAGGATATGGGACAAATATGTTAATGATGGCTATTTTTTGCGGATCCCTACATACTGTCGTTTAAGACAAATAAGGACAAAAAGAGGCATTCTTCCCATGAATGAAGTTACTATTATTTAACAAAACCCGTTAGGGGGTTGACATATGCAGGGCCACCTAAGGGCATTGGCTGCATGGTCAAATAAATTGCATCTTTTGGCTGACAAGTCTGTTATGTGGACTGTTTATGCAAGGCCACCTATGGGCACGTGCTGCATAGTCAGGCAAAAGAATTCTCAGAAGTTTGACATTTTTGTGATTAGAAGTCATGAAAAGGGTTATGAAGATCTGAAAATATTTAAGGTTAGGATTATAACACATAAAGATGGGTATTGTTCAATGTATATAGAGATACATAGGTCAATGATAACCATAATCATGTTGTGGCTGGGTCCTGAATTGAAATTTTGGACTTCACTACGTATCTCATAAGAATGAGAATCAAGCCATACGTAGTTCTTGAAATGTAGTTTAACGTCGTACAGGACGAAAGTATGAGTGATCTTAGTTTAGGGTCATAGAATTCGGACCATAATAATGAATACACAGTGTGTGTTTTCATGAGGACTTTTCAGCCAAGGGACTGAAAGTGAAATTTGGTGTTAGGCCCAAAAGACTTGGGACTGGATTCGAGGGACACTCGAATGTTCCTACATATCCCATAAGGATGGGAATCAAGTCCACGTAGTTCTAGAACTACCCTTTGTACAAATTTGGGTCGTATATGTGAAGGGTGAAAGGGGACTTTAGTGCAATGATGGTTTAACCTAAGATAAAAAGTTTAGGCATTACCATGTATGCACGTAGTCTTTTGAAATGAAACATGATTGAAAAAATCAATGTCAATAATGGTTCCTTCTCAAATGAGGAAATCAAAGAATATTGTAGTTTATTGTCGTACCAGACAAAAAGTGTTGTATAGTTTAACGTCATATAACAAGGACGAAAGTGAATCAATGTAAAGATATTGATTCCAGGGGTGGTTTCACGAATCAACATCATATGAGATGGTGGTGAACCTATGTGAAGAGATTGTTTTTGGACTTGAACCCTGGGAGGTTGCCTACATACCCAGCCTGGAGGGCAAGGATCAAAGTCTGTGTAGTTCAATTAAAGAATGAATTAATGATAAAGTTGTTCTTGGGGACAACGATCTAATTAAAATGTTGTTTGGACTTACACATGGTTAGGGGCCCAAAGAGAGTGTTATGGTTGAGGTTTTCTCTAAGCTCACGTGAGTCATACTCGGTGTGAGAAACAAGAGGTAATAACAACCTTAACAATGCACAGTTTAATGTCATTTAGGACATAAAAAAGGGACTATGCCATTTAAAGTCTTGCAGTTAGGACTATTGGTGCTGCACAGTTTAGTGTCATGTAGCAGGGACAAAATAACAGTTTAATGTCATGTAGGACATATTAAGGACTTTCTATACAGTTTAGCGTCATGTAGTTAGGACGATGGGGACAATACAGTTTAACGTCATATTGGACGAAAGTGCGAATAGTTTAAGGTCATATTCAATGACCGTGGATGGTGCGGTTTAATGTCATGCTGGACCTTTGATGATTATATAGTTTAACGTCTTTTCGGACATGCGGGACTTTTATACAGTTTAGCGTCATGTAGTTTAGGACGTCACAGTTTAACGTCTTGCTGGACATAAGGGATTTGCAAATAGTTTATGGTCATATACATGGACCATGGATGATGCAGTTTAAGGTCATGTTGGACGGTTCAGGGAACTTTTTCACAATTTAATGTCATGTGGGACGAAGTTGCATTTTAAAGTCATACTGGACCATTTCTGTATAGTTTTAACGTCATATAGCAAGGACGAACTGGTGTTGTACAGTTTAAAGTCATGTAGCTAGGACTAAGGTGAACCAATACGAGGATATCAGTTCTGGGGACTTTTTTACAGTTTATCGTCATGCTGGACGTTGGAAGTGCCACACAGTTTAATGTCATGTAGATAGGACATAATATAGTTTAATGTGATCTCGGACAAAATATAGTTTAATGTCATCTCGGACAAATAAGGAACTTCTGTACAGTTTAATGTCATGTAGATAGGACATAATATAGTTTAATGTCATCTCGGACAAAATATAGTTTAATGTCATCTCGGACAAAATACAGTTTAGTGTCATCTAGGACATAATATCATGAACCAATGTGATTGTTTTGGATCTGGGAACAATATTTTGTGTTTATACAAAATACTTCTTCAGAAATCTGGCATTAGTTGGAGTCGTGATGTGTTCTCCATCCATTGAGATTAGAGAATACGCTCCATTGGAGTAGACCTTATGTATTGAATAAGGTCCTTCCCATTTTGGTTCAAGTTTGAGAGGCTTCTTTCCGGGTATCATTGGTGCTCTGAGAACCAATACCAATTCTCCCTGAATAAATGAACGAAGACGAACTTTTTTGTTAAAAGCTCGTGCTATTCGATTCTGATAGATTTCCAAGTGGTGTAAAGTGCACAATCTTTTCTCATCTAATTGTTCCAATTCATTCAACCGCTTTTGGGATTGCTCATCTGTAGATAACTGATCACAAATGGCTATTCTGAACGAGGGCAATTGAACTTCAATTGGCAAGACTGCTTCTGTTCCATATACCAACGAATATGGAGTTGACCGCGTTGCATTGCGAGTGGTAGTCCGATAAGCCCATAAAGCATGAAAGTGTTTATCAGGCCATGACCTCTTATCTTTATCCACCATCTTTTGCAGTATATTTTAAAGAGTCTTGTTGAAGGATTCTATCTGGCCATTAGCTGCTGCATGATATCAAGATGAATGGTTGGACTTAATGTTGTATTCTTGATACAATTTCTTTACCTCAGAAGAACAGAAGTTGGTGTCGTTGTCCGTCAATATGGTATGAGGGACACCAAATCTAGTAATGATGTTAGACTTGATGAAGCTAACAATGCATTTAGAACTGACTTCTTTGAGAGGTAATTCCTCTTCCCATTTGGAAAAGAAATCAGTAGCAGTAAGAATGTACTTAAACTGCTTGGCCGTAGCTGAAGGGTAAGGTCCCACCACATCCATTCCCCATGTGGAAAATGGCTATGAGTATTTAGCTGTATGAAGCAACTCTGGAGGTTTATGAATGAAGTTGGCATATACTTGGCATGAATGACACTTCTTTGTAAAATTAACACAATCTTGTATCATTGAAGGCCAAAATTATCCAAGCCTTCGAATTTGATCAGATAGTCTATGTCCAGACTGGTGGGCACCACAGACTCCTGCATGCACTTCTTTTATGACAGCCATTGTCTCTTCACCATCAATACATCTGAAGAGAACTCCATCAAAACCACGTTTGTAGAGAATTTTCTCAAGGTGGTTTGGGCTATCATAAAGATTAAAATTGATCACACATCGCCGAATTTGTTCTTTCTCTGCTCTATCAGGTGGAAGTGTTCCATTTTGAAGGTATTCCCTGATAGGCGACATCCATCCTATAGTATGACCATACAATTCAGGAATGGGACTAATTTCATTAATTTCTTCTGTTCTGACTTGAACATAAGGTGAAATTGCACGACGGTGGGAAATACAGATGGTTGTCTCGTCCCGATTTGGATCTGCTAAAGCTGTAGCTATATTAGCCAGTGCATCAGCTTGAGTATTTTTTGATCTTGGGACATAAGAAAATGTTGGTTCTGAAGGGAATTCCGACATTAACTCTCTGACGTAATCATACAAAGGGATTAATTCTTCTTTTCTGATGGCATAATCCCCATTGACTTGTTTGATTACCAGGTCTGAATCACCTTTCACCTTTAAGTGCTTCACTTGTGCTTGAAGCGCTAACTCCAAGCCTGTAATGAGAGCTTGGTATTCAGCTTCATTATTGGTACCACCTTCCCACAAAAAAAAGGAATAAGGTAACACTGCCTTATCTGGAGAAATGAGCACAATTCCTAAACCAACTTTTTTGAATTTAGGATTTTCCATTTTCTTCCCTGTTGGACTTCCAGAAGCACCATCAAAATACATTTCCCATGTTCGAGGACTCTCTTGAATAGAGAAAACTTCCTCATCATGGAGTTCAATATCTGAATACGTGTCTTCTACTGAAGGATGTTCAGCCAGGAAATCAGCCAGAGCTTGGCCCTTAATTGCCTTTTGAGACACATACTGAATGTCAAATTGCTGTAGAATAACCACCCACCTTGCCAGACATCCTGTAAGCATTGGACGACTAAGGATGAATTTGAGCGGATTATTACGAGATACCAATTGGACCTCATGATGTTGCAGGTAGTGTCTCAGTTTCTGAACTTCAAAGATTAATGCTAGGCAGCACTTTTCAATACTTGAATACCGGGTTTCTGCTTCAAGCATAGTTCTACTGAGATAGTAGAGACTATTTTCATTCCCAGCATCATTCTTTTGAGAGAGAAAGGCACCCAATGATCGCTCTAAAGCTGTCACATAGAGGATAAGCGGTCTACCCTCAACAGGTGGAATGAGTACTGGTGGACTCAAGAGGTATTTCTTGAGAACATCAAATGCTTCTTGACATTCTTCAGTCCACTGGTAAGTGACTCCTTTCTTCAATAATTTGGTAAAGGGTAAACTTTTGTCTGCCAAATTGGCGATGAAACGCCGAATATAGGCTAAGTGTCCTTGAAGTCCTCTTAATTCTTTCAAATTCTGAGGAGGTGACATACCAAGGATTTATTTGGTTTTCTCAGGATCGACTTCAATACCACGATGGCGTACAACAAAGCCGAGGAATTTTCTTGAGGTTACCCCAAAATCACATTTTAAGGGGTTCATCTTCAAATTATGTTGTCGAAGCTTGTGGAATATGACTTTCAAATCAGCCAAGTGATTAGAACGTTGTTCGGATTTAACCACCAAATCATCTACATAGCATTCAACAGACTTCCCTAAAAGAGGTTTGAAGATATGATGCATGGCGCGTTGATATGTTGCACCTGCATTCTTTAAACCAAAGGGCATCACCCGGTAACAAAACACACCTTGAGGAGCTCTGAAGGCTGTATATTCCTCATCTTCTGGGGCCATTTGGATCTGATTATATCCAGAATATCCATCCATGAAAGAAAGTACTTCATAGCCAGCTGTCGCATCAATTAAGAGTTCTGTAATCGGAACTGGGAAATCATCTTTAGGACAATACCGATTAAGATCTCTGAAATCGATGCAAACCCTAATTTGTCCGTTCTTCTTCTTTACAGGGACAATATTTGCCAACCACTTGGGATATTGAACTTCTCTGACGAAGTTGGCTTTGATCAGTTTATCCACTTCAGCTTCAATTTTGGAAGCATAGGTTGGGTGTGTTCTTCTCGCAGCTTGTTTAAAACCTCGATGTTCTTTTGGTAAACCCAAATGATGAGTAGCAACATTAGGATGAAGCCCAGGAATTTCTGTATAATTCCACGAAAAAATAACTTTATTTTTCTTTAGAAAAGAAATATACATATCTTGCTCTTCAAGGGTCATGGCCGCACTAATTAAAGTGGGGCGTGGATCTTTCTCTGTACCCAAATTTACTTCTTTGAGTTCATCCACAGTGGTAGAGATACCCTCTTCAAATGCTGGAGGAGCATCTCTAAGATCTTCCTCTTCCTCTTCATCATGTGTTATTTCTTCCGTTTCTACTTGAAAAGTAGATGAAAAAACGAAATTCTCATGATCATAAGAGATGTCAAAATTTTCACATTTTGAAGAAGAAGCTTCCATTTCCGACCCTATTGATGATAAAGGGTCTTCTTTGGGAATCAAAGAGGAGATGATGGATCGATAATCGACATCATTATTCACCTCTGGTGTTGCTATAACTTCTTCTGACCTGATTAGCGAAGTATAGCTTTGTTGGATTTCAGCAGACGAAATGAAAACGTCACCACTTATGCTTTTATCACTACTTGGTAAGTTACCAATTTCTCCCATGTTGTCTGGCTCGATTGCCGTAATTGACATTATGGATCTTTCCATAAGAGTATTCTGATTTGGGCCTATTTTTTCAATTTGACTGATAGGTAACACATAATCTGTACTCACATGTGAAAATGGATTTATTGGAATTTTTTCCAAACCATATGGAGCATTAACTTTGGTAATTTCCTTCATTGTAGATTTTTCTCTTCCCTTCATGTGATAAAATTCCGCCTCAATGTATTGAGACTCACATGTCTTGAACGGGGCCTTATCACCATACAATGTTCCAACTTGACCATCGAAACAGTATTTGAGATATTGATGGTATGATGACGGAATAGCTGCATGCTGATGTAGCCAGGGTCTTCCAAGCAAGATATTGAAAGCTGAGTCTTGATCAACAATCATGAAATCCAAATTGGAAACAAGATCTCCAAACTGAGTTCTGAGTGTAACTTCTCCCAGTGGTTCTTGTTCATTTTTATCATATCCTTGTAACATCATGGTAGAAGGAGATAAATCAGATTCCGTGAGGCCCAATCGACGAAGTGTACGAATGGTCATGAGGTTGACTCCTGAACCATTGTCAATGAAAGCTCTTCGAACATCTACACCATTGACTTTTCCAGACAAGTACAAAGGTTTTATGTGCCCATGCACAACATCATCTTCATCTTTATCAGTAAAAGATATCACTGCATGGCATTCTGCAGGATTATTCTCTATGTGATAGATTTCAGCTGCAGCAATTTCAGTTTCAAACTCTTGAGGACTTGAGAAAGCTTCGATGAGTGCTTCCCAAAGATCTTTTGACAGATTCAAAGCATCCAAAATTGATAACGTGGCTGGTACTTGGGCCAAGTATTTCAATATATCATACTTTTGATCTAGAGGTCTGCGTTTCCCAATAGGAATATGCGGTTTAGCAGGTACCTTGGAAGCAGATGCTTTGGAAGTTGATGCATCTTGTATTGAAGTTGGCAACATCCTTGGTTTTGGAAGATTAGACTGATTAGATCCATTTACTTGCTGAGATAAAGAATATAGAACCTTTAATCGGTCTTCCAAAATAACTGTGCCAAAGCTGAGTTGGCCATTGGCAGAAGAACTTGCTTGTTCTTTTTGAGCTCGCTGAAGGGCTCTACCACGAGTTTCTGCTGCATATACAGTGCTAGCAGGGGTAAAATTAGAGTAGTGGCTTCGGAAAGATCCACGTCTTCCCCTGTATCCTGAACCTCTAGAACTTCCTCGGATTCCCTTATTTGATACAGGGAATTCAGGCTCATCAAGACTGGAATATGGATCTGTTAATTGAATCATATTAACAGAACCAAAGATTAACTCTTCGTCTGATAAAGACTCTGCTTGGTTAGCCTGTTTAGGCTGTGCCGTTTGGTGGGATGGTGCCCGTGGCTTTGAAGTAGATGGCATGAAATCTTCCAGATTCAAAGACAATTTAGGCTTTGCTACATACTCATCTTCTCCTGATTCCTCTTTCTTCTTTGAATTGCGCTGCCCTTTTGAGGATTTGTCTTTTGATGGAGGCTTTACTGCAGCTTTTGTAGGAGACACAATTGGATTCTTCAATTGTGTTCGCAAAATGGAATGGTTCTGATTGATTGTCTTTCTGACCATCAAATCATCATATTTTTTCGCAGTTTTGCTTTTGACTTCCTGCCACTCGCCTCCTTCCTCTGGATCTGTAGCGGTAATACACGCTACATGAGCTGAAGAACCCTTCAATTTGACTTGTCCCAAGTTGACCATCTTTTGCAGGAGGTCTTTAAAAACAAAATACTCCTGGATGGGATGCCCCAACATTTGATGAAAAGGACAATAATTGGGACGGTCTTCATCTCCTTCCTTGTTTGGCCTCTTGGGCACTGGTAATTGAACCAAATTATTTTCCAGAGCTGCAATGAAGTAACCAGGAACTTGCTCATTTCGGAAAGAGTATGTTTTACTCTTCATATCCTCAAATTGTTTTCGTCGTTTATCTCTTTGATCATTGGGACGAAATGACCTTTGTTGTTGGCGTTCAGGAGGTGGAGTCCTTCGAGAAGATGAAGGTTTTGAAGTAGATATAGGTACAGGTGCTTGTTTAAGCATAACTGTAGCAGTTTCTTCTTTACCCATTCTTCTTCCTGGAGCTGATGGAATTATACGTGATTTAACCTTAGCCTGTATAAGGGAATCTTCAATTTGTTGAGCGATTGAAGTAAGGTCTCGAAACCCTCCTGTGTATTTCACAGGGATCAATGGCGTGCGTAATTCGTCACGCAAATTTGCCACACAAATTGGCAACAATTCCTCCTGAGGGAGTGCTAAACTCAAGGAATACGTTAATCCCTTCCAACGAGCAATGAAATCAGAGACTATTTCATTCTCCCTTTGCTTGCAGTTTGTAAGATCGAAAACTATCGTTTTTGGCAAAGTTGAGCTAAACTGAAGAAGGAATTTTTGACGAAGATCCTCCCATCCGATGACTGGTCGGGATTGCAAGCTTGTATACCAGACAAAAGCTGGTCCTTGCAAGGTTCGCACGAAGCATCTGAGTTTCACTGCTTCTTGCTGCTCTGGAGTTCCCATCATAGGATCACAACAAGACACGTAATGCGTCAAATGTTGTTCAGGGTCGCCTGATCCATTTAAAGTAGGGAAAACAGGGTTTCCAAAACTGGATGGAGGAGAAATTGAATCTACCCATTCAGGGTAAACTTTCTTTTCAGGTTGAACTTGCGCCCGTTTCCCTTCCATAGTTTCTAACCGAGCTGTTAATGACTCAACAGTAGTTATTAACTTTTGAGAAACATCAGGTTGAACTTGGTTTTGGGTAGGTGCAATGAATGGAGCTTGGACAGACGTGGTGGTTGGTGCTGCAACTGATGGTAGTGCTGCCAACCGTTGTTGCGTTTGACCCGTAGGATTAGACCTATGAGGGTGTACTGATAAAGGAGGATATTCCTGATCCATCTCAGTAGTTACAACAAATTCCTTTGGCTGTCGAACTTCAGCATTCTTAAGAAGAAGACTACTCTGAAGTAATTCTGCATTCAACCTTCTTAATTCTTTCATTTATTCCTCCTGTTGTGCAAATCTTTGATCTAATGAGAGCGATTGACCTCCTTCAGAGGAAGGGTGATAAGTAACCTGATTCTTTCCTTTCCCCTTATTGGATCCTTTTCAGAGAGGGGGAAGTGGGTTACTTGAAGGAATACCCAGATTTTGGGTAAGCCTTTGATTACGTGTGCGCACACCTTCTTCATTTAGGTCTGTGTGTGCAATTTCTTGAGCAGGAACCTCTTCGTCTGATCCCTCTGATTGAGCCTCATCTGGTGAATCAGCAGCAACAGCATTGATGACATTAATGGATGCATATTGCATGGAATAATTTCTATCAACATTTCTGTGATATTGTCTTCTTCCATGTCCATGATGAGACATGGCATTCCGTTGACTTGATTCCTCAGGAACTTCTTGGAGAACCGTCACTTGGAGAGAATCTCCTGATAGCTTGGCTCTTCGTTCCTCTTGAGGTTTATTTCCTAATCGAGAGAATACTGAATTTCTCTGAGGGAGGGATTGAGGATTTGAAAAAGTCCCCAGTCCGGTGGACTGGGGATGTTCCTGCTCCTTCCGCTCAACTCCTCGAATCCCATTTGTTGACTCTGAGGGTTGGGATAGAGATGTCCCCAGTCTAACAAGCTGGGGTGTCTCTTGACATGCTATGTCTGAGATATTCTTAAAATCTCTCTTGATCTTGCGAATCTTAGTTCAGAAATTAGCTGGATGCATTAACCTATATCCACTTTTATCACCTGGTTCAACAGACCGTTGGATGATTTCCGAAACTTCTGTCATTTGATGACGTGTTTGCTCCAGACGAGAGGCTTCTGAAATATTCTCACCTGCTTGATGTAGGAGCAATTCAACAACTTGTTCTCTATATACCTTATTTTTATAGGAACTAGTTGAAGCATGTTCTTGAGCAAGCTTTTGATTATGAACAAAGCCCATTGACTGTGGCCGGCCATGGGAAATAACATTGCATGAGACCATTTTCGGCGGGCTTTGCTGACCGGAAAGTATTGTGAAATGTAGTGCTCCATGAACACCCCATCCTCTTATATGAACATCAGATGGAGCATTGGAAATTAACTGACGCAATTTTCTTAGTGCGCCAAGGCATGAACGTTGAAGGGTTCTCTGTTGCTTTTCAGCCTTCGGATACCGAGAGACTGATAGAGATGCCAAATAAATCTGGCATTTTAACCCTTCTATTATCTTAATATGATTTTCATAATCACCATAAGATAATACTTTCTTCTTCAATTGACAAAGAGTCTTCCATATGTTGAGACGAATATCATGGATTCCATCATCCGTCAACATCTTTGGAATGTCGTACTGGGAGTCAGCCAAAGGCCAAAACATGACTGGTACTTCACCTTTTGCCAGTTTTTTCCTCATGTTCAGCATTTCTTCTTTATCATTAAATGAAGATTCTTCTACCTGTTTTGACCAGAGTTGGTGTTTCCTTGTTGCTTCATCGGATTCAACAAGATTGGTAGAGAGATCACTATTCATGCTGGAAGATGAATGACCCAGGGATGGTTCGGAGAATAACCTGAACCCCAGGCTATCTTCTGATGGAGAAAAAGTTTCACCTGCCGATAGTAAAGCATCATACATGACGGGTTTTACGTTTGCAAGTGCCTCGAGATAGGAGGGCTTTCTCGTCACTACATTGCCTTCTGAAGAATTTTCGAGACAACGTGAATCACTACTACGGAGAGGACTTTCGCAGCGAAGTTCATCACCATGAGGAGGACCATCATGATGGGTTACAGCAAAAGATGAAATCTCTTGCTCCTTGGTCTTCTGACCACACAGAGGGTTCCTGTGGCTCTCGTCTAAAGAAGAAACTTCAAGATTGACCGAACTTTCATGAAGCAAGTCTTCATGAGGAAGTGTTTGTTGAAGACCTTCAGAATTAATGTTCCCGTTATTGGGAACTGAGGGAGTAGAATCTTGAATTCTAACAGATAAATGTATGAGGGATTCAAGAACTCCAGCATCGAGCAAGGCTTGGTTACAGATTGGCCTTTGATCTCCTGACTGTGTTGGGCGGATCTTTTTCTTAGATGCCTTCTTACTCTCTTTAGAAACCACTTGATGATGAAAGTGATTGCTCTGAGCAGGTGTATGTGCCTGATCAGGAAAGATGGTCAGGTTAGGCTGACGATCTCCATTCAAATCAGGTGTATGTGCCTGACTTGGTTGTCCGTATGATATGGGGGAGTATTCCCCATAACCCTCTTGGACTGGAACAGATATGTGTGTCTGTTCCGGAGTGAATCGTTGATGTATCACTCCACTGCTAGGGATAGATTTATGTGTCTGTCCCTGTGATGATGCTGAAGCTGTTATGATATCCTGGCAAGCATCCAGAATATGAGCAGGAATTTTCTTCTTCTCTTTCACCATTGAAAAAATATGTTTGGTGACTTCAGCCACCGGAACACGGATATACATCCATTCCGGGCTTGGAGTAGGTGTATGTGCCTGCTCCTGTCCTCATTTTCCTGTCAGTGAATCCTGACAGTACTCAAGTGTGGAGGCAGAGAGTTGAGTCTGCCTCTTGTTTGTCGTCGGGACTTTCCGACTGACTTCTTCGTGTGCTACCAAGCGAGACTGTTGGTAGGCTTGTTTAGTATTAGCAGGTGTATCTGCCTGCTGATTACACTTCGCCAAACGCGGTTGACGAGATCCATCATATGTAGTCAGACGAGCCTGCTGACTAACTGGTGATGTATAAGCAGGTGCATGTTCCTGCCTATGGGACTCCGCCAGAATTGCCTGGCGGGATTGGCGTGATGCTGCCAGACGAGTCTGCTGGACAGCGGAATTAAAACGGACAGGTGATTGTGCATGCTCGTTATTTGCCACCATGTTAGGTTGGTGGACTTCTCTGGAGATGGCAGGGATGACAACCTGCCTATTGTTAACCGGATTCCGTCTCTGGCGGTTCTTCTTGCCTGCTCGGGTTCGAGGAACCTGAGTTGAATGCCTAGAGTCGGTACCCTCATCATGTTGAGGGCGCACTACCGCACGAGTCTGGCGGCGATTGTTGATGGGAGCCCTCGAGAAGGATTCCTGTGTTTTTGAATTAAGTCCCTGCGGGACCTGCTCATTCACTTCCTCAGAGTAAGGTAATGAATGGAAATTGCGTTCCGGGGATAACGACCCAAAACGGTTGGAGACGGTAGTCAGCACCGCCTGCTTCTTGATCGCTGGCCGCCATTGTCCGGACGACCAGGTAGAGTTGTTTACTTGGAGGGCTTGACGAGCGGCCTCCAGAGTTGGGATAGTACAGTTGTGACGGTACTCCTTAACCAGTGCATTAAAAACCCAGCGTTGAAGACGCTGAGTTGGTGATGTCATCCTCAGAGTGGACGACGTTCCAGCAGGAGTAGCAGCATTGGTTTTCACAGCAGCAGACCTCACAGTAGAGGTGTTCACAGTAGCAGTATTCACAGGGGTGAATTTAAGGAAATCCATTTTACAGAAGATCTTGAGAAAAGAGTGCATGTTCCATATAACAGACATAATCAAGATGAATCTGGCCACTGCATCTTTTGGATGAGCACATTTCAATGATTGATTTGTTGGCCCAAGGGGCCTAACAAATAAGAAAAACATCATTTTAACTTGGTTAAGGATTCACGTCGGGTTCACCATTTTTGTTTCCTCACAGATTTTGGGGATGACCTCCTGGACGGGAGATTCAAACGTTCCCATCGGTTTCTAACGGGTTTGTTCGTAGAACCGGAAACATCCAATGATTCCACATCCGTTTGGACCTACTTTCCAAAGGTAGGCGCTCATTAGTTTGTGGACTAATGAGGCTTAGGAATTTTCATTGGTCGAGAGGATGGGAGGTCGGACTCATCACACCTTTTTGAGGGGAATTATTGTCTACTCCGGGACTCTCTTTATAGATTTAAGTTATGTTCGTGAATCCTTATTACATTACCAAGTATAAAATGAGCTTTCCTTAAGTTTTAACAATCAATGATTAAATATGCAAGAAATTTAGAGAATCTTTTATATGTATTCGAGGTTCTTCATCAATAGAGAATCATCTGTATCTATTTAGAGATTCTTGGTCAATGGTATCCTTCGAAACATTTATAAAATTCTCTTGGTCATTATGATGACCGGGCTGGTTTTAAAGCCACTCAGTGAGGCACTTGAAGTTTATCGTCATTCAGAAAGACATGGATTATTTCAAAGTTGGGATCGAACCCATAAATGGTCTACCTATGTATCCTTTGTTTTGGAAAAGGAATTAGAAACCACGTAGTTCGAGAAATGGAGTATGATGTTTATGATTGATGGCTCAAAGAAGAATGTCATAATTACTTTTACACTCTAAGCTCACGTGAGTCATGCTCGGTGTGAGAAACAAGAGGTATTGGTAAAAATTAGACAATTGTGCCATGAAAGATGCAATCATAAGAAAATGTTTGGGGCTTATGTATGTATGATTGCCCAAATAGATGAAGGTTTTAGGATTTACTTTTAGGGAGAAAATCCAGGAACAGGGTCCATAAAGGTATATGTGCTTTATGGAGATTTGAATACTCTAATCTTGGGCTTCCTTTTCAGGAGTAATCCCCAAGCCCGCCTTAATTTTCTCTTAACCAGTCATAATTTACCCTTGATTTGGGTTTCTTTTTCAGGAGTAAAAACCCAATCATAAGTCTCCTCCTAATTTGGGCATCCTCCTTAGGAGTAAGCCCCAAGATTAGAGTATTCAAATCTCCATAAAGCACATATAACTTTATGGACCCTGTTCTTGGATTTTCTCCCTAAAAGTAAATCCTAAAACCTTCATCTATTTGGGCAGTCATACATACATAAGCCCCAAACATTTTCTTATGATTGCATCTTTCATGGAACAATTGTCTAATTTTTACCAATACCTCTTGTTTCTCACACCGAGCATGACTCACGTGAGCTTAGAGTGTAAAAGTAATTATGACATTCTTCTTTGAGCCATCAATCATAAACATCATACTCCATTTCTCGAACTACGTGGGTTTTGATTCCTTTTCCAAAACAAAGGATACGTAGGTAGCCCATTTATGGGTTCGATCCCAACTTTGAAATAATCCATGTCTTTCTGAATGACGATAAACTTCAAGTGCCTCACTGAGTGGCTTTAAAACCAGCCCGGTCATCATAATGACCAAGAGACTTTTATAAATGTTTCGAAGGATACCATTGACCAAGAATCTCTAAATAGATACAAATGATTCTCTATTGATGAAGAACCTCGAATACATATAAAAGATTCTCTAAATATCTTGCATATTTAATCATTGATTGTTAAAACTTAAGGAAAGCTCATTTTATACTTGGTAATGTAATAAGGATTCACGAACATAACTTAAATCTATAAAGAGAGTCCCGGAGTAGACAATAATTCCCCTCAAAATGGTGTGATGAGTCCGACCTCCCATCCTCTCGACCAATGAAAATTCCTAAGCCTCATTAGTCCACAAACTAATGAGCACCTACCTTTGGAAAGTAGGTCCAAACGGATGTGGAATCATTGGATGTTTCCGGTTCTACGAACAAACCCGTTAGAAACCGATCAAAACGTTTGAATCTCCCGTCCAGGAGGTCATCCCTGAAATCCGTGATTTGTTTCCTCACGGATTTCGGGGATGACCTCCTGGACGGGAGATTCAAACATTCCGATCGGTTTCTAACGGGTTTGTTCGTAGAACCCGAAACATCCAATGATTCCACATCCATTTGGACCTACTTTCCAAAGGTAGGTGCTCATTAGTTTGTGGACTAATGAGGCTTAGGAATTTGCATTGGTCGAGAGGATGGGAGGTCGGACTCATCACACCTTTTTGAGGGGAATTATTGTCTACTCCGGGACTCTCTTTATAGATTTAAGTTATGTTCGTGAATCCTTATTACATTACCAAGTATAAAATGAGCTTTCCATAAGTTTTAACAATCAATGATTAAATATTCAAGAAATTTAGAGAATCTTTTATATGTATTCGAGGTTCTTCATCAATAGGGAATCATCTGTATCTATTTAGAGATTCTTGGTCAATGGTATCCTTCGAAACATTTATAAAAGTCTCTTGGTCATTATGATGACCGGGCTGGTTTTAAAGCCACTCAGTGAGACACTTGAAGTTTATCGTCATTCAGAAAGACATGGATTATTTCAAAGTTAGGATCGAACCCATAAATGGGCTACCTACGTATCCTTTGTTTTGGAAAAGTAATCAGAACCCACGTAGTTCGAGAAATGGAGTATGATGTTTATGATTGATGGCTCAAAGAAGAATGTCATAATTACTTTTACACTCTAAGCTCACATGAGTCATGATCGGTGTGAGAAATAAGAGGTATTGGTAAAAATTAGACAATTGTGCCATGAAAGATGCAATCATAAGAAAATGTTTGGGGCTTATGTATGTATGACTGCCCAAATAGATTAAGGTTTTAGGATTTACTTTTAGGGAGAAAATCTAGGAACAGGGTCCATAAAGGTATATGTGCTTTATGGAGATTTGAATACTCTAATCTTGGGCTTCCTTTTCAGGAGTAAGCCCCAAGCCCCCCTTATTTTTCTCTTAACCAGTCATAATTTACCCTTGATTTGGGTTTCTTTTTCAGGAGTAAAAACCCAATCATAAGTATCCTCCAAATTTTGGAATCCTCCTTAGGAGTAAGCCCCAAGATTAGAGTATTCAAATCTCCATAAAGCACATATACCTTTATGGACCCTGTTCCTAGATTTTCTCCCTAAAAGTAAATCCTAAAACCTTCATCTATTTGGGCAGTCATACATACATAAGCCCCAAACATTTTCTTATGATTGCATCTTTCATGGCACAATTGTCTAATTTTTACCAATACCTCTTGTTTCTCACACCGAGCATGACTCACGTGAGCTTAGAGTGTAAAAGTAATTATGACATTCTTCTTTGAGCCATCAATCATAAACATCATACTCCATTTCTCGAACTACGTGGGTTCTGATTCCTTTTCCAAAACAAAGGATACGTAGGTAGCCCATTTATGGGTTCGATCCCAACTTTGAAATAATCCATGTCTTTCTGAATGACGATAAACTTCAAGTGCCTCACTGAGTGGCTTTAAAACCAGCCCGGTCATCATAATGACCAAGAGACTTTTATAAATGTTTCGAAGGATACCATTGACCAAGAATCTCTAAATAGAAACAGATGATTCTCTATTGATGAAGAACCTCGAATACATATAAAAGATTCTCTAAATTTCTTGCATATTTAATCATTGATTGTTAAAACTTAAGGAAAGCTCATTTTATACATGGTAATGTAATAAGGATTCACGAACATAACTTAAATCTATAAAGAGAGTCCCAGAGTGGACAATAATTCCCCTCAAAAAGGTGTGATGAGTCCGACCTCCCATCCTCTCGACCAATGCAAATTCCTAAGCCTCATTAGTCCTCAAACTAATGAGCGTCTACCTTTGGAAAGTCGGTCCAAACGGATGTGGAATCATTGGATGTTTCCGGTTCTACGAACAAACCCGTTAGAAACCGATCGGAACTTTGAATCTCCCGTCCAGGAGGTCATCCCCGAAATCCGTGAGGAAACAAATCACGGATTTCGGGGATGACCTCCTGGATGGGAGATTCAAACGTTCTGATCGGTTTCTAACGGGTTTGTTCGTAGAACCGGAAACATCCAATGATTCCACATCCGTTTGGACCTACTTTCCAAAGGTAGGCGCTCATTAGTTTGTGGACTAATGAGGCTTAGGAATTTGCATTGGTCGAGAGGATGGGAGTTCGGACTCATCACACCTTTTTGAGGGGAATTATTGTCTACTCCGGGACTCTCTTTATAGATTTAAGTTATGTTCGTGAATCCTTATTACATTACCAAGTATAAAATGAGCTTTCCTTAAGTTTTAACAATCAATGATTAAATATGCAAGAAATTTAGAGAATCTTTTATATGTATTCGAGGTTCTTCATCAATAGAGAATCATCTGTATCTATTTAGAGATTCTTGGTCAATGGTATCCTTCGAAACATTTATAAAAGTCTCTTGGTCATTATGATGACAGGGCTGGTTTTAAATCCACTCAGTGAGGCACTTGAAGTTTATCGTCATTCAGAAAGACATGGATTTTTTCAAAGTTGGGATCGAACCCATAAATGGGCTACCTACGTATCCTTTGTTTTGGAAAAGGAATCAGAACCCACGTAGTTCGAGAAATGGAGTATGATGTTTATGATTGATAGCTCAAAGAAGAATTTCATAATTACTTTTACACACTAAGCTCACGTGAGTCATGATCGGTGTGAGAAACAAGAGGTATTGGTAAAAATTAGACAATTGTGCCATGAAAGATGAAATCATAAGAAAATGTTTGGGGCTTATGTATGTATGACTGCCCAAATAGATGAAGGTTTTAGGATTTACTTTTAGGGAGAAAATCCAGGAACATGGTCCATAAAGGTATATGTGATTTATAAAAATTTGAATACTCTAATCTTGGGGCTTACTCCTAAGGAGGATGCCCAAATTAGGAGGAGACTTATGATTGGGTTTTTACTCCTGAAAAAGAAACCCAAATCAAGGGTAAATTATGACTGGTTAAGAGAAAATTAAGGGGGGGCTTGGGGCTTACTCCTAAAAAGGAAGCCCAAGATTATGACTGAGTCTTATTCCTAAAAAGGAGACCTAGGTTAGGGGACTTGGGGCTTACTCCTGAAAAAGAAGCCCATGATTATGACTGAGTCTTATTCCTGAAAAGGAGACCCAGGTTAGGGATTAAGGTTTGGGGCTTACTCTTAAGAAGGATGCCCATGTTTGAGATTGGGGCTTACTCCTGAGGAAGATGCCCAGATTAAAGGATTTATAACCGGGGATTATTCCTGAAAAGGAGACCCAGGTTAGGATTCTCTCATCTTAAAGGATGAGGTTGAATGAATGAACTCTCCATATTTAGTGACATAAGGATATTTAAATCACTATACTTTGAGAGATATTCCATAGAATTCCTTTCAGATAAGGAATTCAAATCAAGAAATCATGCCATAAATGGCTTTGAAGAGTGTCTTGAAGACTGAATCTTGAAAAGGAAAGGTGTGATGGCTTAAGAGGGGTAAAATGGGCAAGATAGGCACCCAAAAAAGGTAGGGGTGCGCAAGTCTTGAAAGGCGCGCAAGTATTGCGGCGGCGTGCAAGTATTAGTGTGGCGCGCAAGTATTGGTCGCGCAAGTATACTTGCGCGACATGAGGGGTACTTGCGCGATTCTCAAATACCATTAGAATATTTGAGCGACTCTTTATAAATCCCTTTAGAATCCTATTGAGGTTCATCCAAAAAAGGGACGCACAAGTTCTATTGAAGGAATAAGGCGGCGCGCAAGTGTTGATGAGTTTCAACACTTAGTCCTTCCTTCTTCTCTTTAAATCTTCCGTTCTAGGTAAGAAATTACCTTAGAATTGTTCCGGAAGCTTTGAGAAGAGACTTGGGCGTCGGGAGCTTCAATTCGAGTTTCTGGAAAATGATCCTCTTGAATGGGGGGCCCACAGGGTCTATTTATAGGCAGGAGAAGACCCCGGGCGGTTACCACTTAGGTCGTGCAAGTCACTTGTGCAACCAAGGTAGCTGCGCAAGTACACTTGCACGGCAGTTAGATAACTTGTGAGGTGAAGTTTCTGTTGATCCTTTATTTCTGCCTTTGTTGATTTTTGATGTTTTCTTCAAAGGATGAATCACTTTGAGCTCTGATATTCCCTTTTCTGATCTTTAGATTCTGTGACGAAAGGAGCATCAACACATTCATATTAAAAGTAGAAAACGAAATGTCAATATTTTATCCATAAACCATGAATGGTGTAAAAATAACACATCCACAGTCTAACATATCAGAAAAACCTTCAATAGAATATGGAACATTTGTATCATAATAAATCAACTTCAAACAAGTTTAAAATCCATCAAATTATGTAGACATAGATAAAAATGATTTGTAAAACACATTGAGAGAAATATCCCTTTTTCATGAAAACATTTAAAAGTACCACAATTTAAAAAGGAAGACATTTAAATAAATTTTTTAATCAAAGTGTCCCGTACCACTTTGAAGCTTTTGAAAGTAATTAACATTTTAAAAATATTCATGTCCATATGAATAAATCCTTAAAAACCATTTTGAAAACATGGACATTAATGAGAATGATTTAGAAAAATATATATTTAAAACAATTGAAATGATGTTTTAGTAAAAATTTCCCTTAAAATAATCCATTTGAAATCTCTTTCATGAAACATGGACATGGTTAATAAATATTTCCCAGTAGATTCTTACGTAAAAACAACCTTGGATAATAAAGAGATTGTGAAATTAACCCTTACCTTGTAATTTTCCTTGGTCGAGGGTAGGTTAACCTAATGTATAATCTTGAAGTAATTGTTATTAAATTATAATAGAATAATACTAATTAATATGATATCATATATGATCTTCCAACTGTGCTTTGTTAATAATATCTTACTATTATCGTCGTTTCGGGTGTTAACAGATTCATTTTTTTTTATATTATTTGTTAGGTAAGTAATGTTTGTTTTGGATAAGTTGTATCTTATTCATATTAAGAATTATATTTTGTCTTTAAACATTATTTTTAATCATCTAATAAAAATTAGTCTTGAATAGATTACGATGGGGAATGAATCTCATCGTGTTCGGGGAGACGGTAATCCGTACGTATGCACGAATGACAATATTGTTCTTTTGATATTAGAATAATATATAATTGGATAGTATATCATATATAAACAATAATTATCATGTTATATTTATTATTCAAATCAATTACACATCATTATTATACCCATCCAAATAATAATATATTGAATAACAATTACACCACGACGTGGAGATGGTAAGTCGAACTTACGCACGTATGGTGACATGTCATTTAAAGGATGGATAGAATAATGAATATGGTTTTACCATATTTATAATAAGATCACATTATATAGAAGATTCTAGAGTTATTATTTTATAATGGAAACAACAAAGAAATAGGAAGTGGAAGAAGAAAGGAACTTGAAAGAGGTGATGAAATATTTACCTCTTCTTTGGGTTCTTCCTTTTGATTTGATCAAAAGGGATCCATAGGTTGGTTTTCTTACTAAAGTAAGGCCTCTAGGATGAAGGGAGGAATGTTTGAAGGGTATATGGGTAGAGTTTGACCGATCAAAAATGATTTGAAGGTTTGAATTTGAGGGAAGTGGGAGTGCCCTTTTATAAGAGGGGTGAGGGGCACCGTAGGAAAATCTAGAAATATTATTTTATAATAAAATAATATTCGGTTTCTAATGTCTCTAAAATGAATTATTTAATGTATAAGGTGGGTATCGGTCAAAAACCACTCAAACAATAGGTTTTATTCATGTTTGAGTCAATATATTAACCTTATCTTTTAGATTTACCCCTTAGTTAAATAGTTTGACATTTACCATGTCTCTTTGTATGTTTATATTATATGGTTAATAAACATATTTTATACATCAAATAGAACCCTAAGTGGTTAATTAATGATACATATATCATTATATAAATCTTTTTTCTGAGCCTTATATTTTTAGGAATAGAATATGAATTAATAATATAATATTTATTTTAAATACACTTTTATGTCAATTTTGATACTATTTGGTATTTTTTTCTAAATTTATAATAGCATTAATAATTCCGAAAAAATCATATTACCAACCCTAACATGTCATATTAGCCTATAATATTATTTTAATTCATAAAAAGTATTAAATTACATTTATTTGGATATTTATAATATCAAATATCTTAATATTTCATTAATTAAGTAATTATTGCATCATCATTGTGTCATAAATAAATTAAATTATTTAATTTATAAAAAATGTAAATAAATTACCATAATTTTGGAAATCGTTTTAGCTTTATAATTAATATTTATATTCGAATTTATCTTATGTTTGACTCTATATTAAAAATAGATTAGTTGTTAAATATTCAATTTATTACTTTTAACTTTTCTTTGAATTAAATAATAATAAATGTCCTAATCTAATCCAAGTGGACCTAAAGGATCATATTTTATTCCTAAGGTTGTTTTTTGTCGAATTACACTTTTCCAATAGAATTACAACATGTGTTAAGGTAATAATAATTTCATGTTTACCTTTAATTACCCTATTTACTTTTAACCGTGGTAAATAAAAGTCAATAGTTACTATTCACCAAAAATTATTTTCCTCTCATTGAACAAAATTTTACTTACTGATATCAACTGTGACTCTCGGATTTTTAAAATTCAACCCACAGAAGTGGTAAAATTCAGTATTATGTAAATTTGCAAATGCTCCTAGGATATGAGTATAAGACGGTACAAAGTTCAATAAAAATTTTATATATCTAAAATTATTATAAACTGACTCCAATGAATTAAATTTAACTTATATAGGTATTATTTATCTATTTTGACCTAAAATAAATTTAAATAAAATAAAAAATTATTTAAATAAAAAATTCGGTTTTAAACAATAACTCGGTGTCTTTCACTATTCATCAAAAATTAAACGTTCTCACAAAAATACCAAAATTTCACCCGAAGATAATTTTGATATTATTAATTCAAAAATTAGGTATATTTTACCAAATTAAATACATAGAAGTTTTATTTATTAATTTAAAATTAATTCTGATTGTCAAAACCAAAAAACTTGTTTTTAAGAAACAATAAATAACAAAAGATTGATACTTCTTTAAGTTCAATTTCAAAGTGAAATTATTTAAAATGAATAAAATTGGACTAATAGGTAAAAATATGATCTATTTATACTTCCAAACCATTAAAATTTATAATTTAACACTACAATTTATTTTGATTAAAAAAAATTTAGTTCAAATATTGTATTTTTTACTATTCACCCAAATATGAAAGTTATCAGAAAAACACCAAAAATTTATTGAAACTAAATTGATATATCCCAATTATAAATAATAAGTTTATTTTGTCAAATTGAATATATAAAATCTTAAAATATTATATTTAAAAATGTTTCTTTATTAAAAGGCGGTAAATTTCATTTTTTTTAAATAAATCTTTTATCTGAAAAAAATGAATTTGTTTTTTTCATTGTGTCTAAGAAACTCATGATATGGATTATAAAATTATAAGTATTATATAAAGTTCAAAATTTAGTTAATACAATTCATAAACTCTTTTGAACGGCTGGTTTGGTAAGTCATGGTGCGCTTGAACTCAGTACTGTGTGTAGTGCCAGTTATTGAATTACTTTGAAGAAATAACATACTACGAAATCATGGGGTGTTGCATTCTTCCCTCCTTCAATAAATTGCTTCCTCAAAATTTGAAATTGTTCTTCTAAAATATAATGTTGAAAATATAAAATAGCATTGTGGGAAAACCCACATCAGAAATTGGGTTAGTAAAATTTAGTCTAAATAAGAGGAAAAGGGGAATGAAAAAGTCACCACAAAATTATCATCTCGATTAGGAGAACATTGGTGGAAATTAGAGACACATAATTGGAGGAAAAACATAAATATTTATATGGAGTGATTGAGTTCATCAGTCATAAAAAATTTTATAATTGAGGGCCTCAAATCCATCAATCTATGATGATTTAAAATATCATTTGTTCAACAAAACATAAGGTATTAGGATGACAGATTTTTTAATTTTAATATCCCTTACCTAAAGTTTAAGAATTAATTTCTTCATAGAATAAGAGAAGAAAAAATATATATTTGACAAGTAGTGTTCCATCCTTTAACTAATTTCTACCACAAACTCAACTTTCACTCTAAAAGATAATAGAACATAAAAAAATATTCTATTTATCCTATTCTTATAGGGTTCTAAAAAATTGAATTTATAATTCATCTACCATACCTTTAAAACTACATTATTCAATCTAGGACATCACATGGGCCAGTGGTAGATGGTACACCCTTATCACCCTTCGGTTGTGGGTTCATGTCTCGTGGCCTTGTCGGACGTGGCGGGTTGCCGCCCGACCTCTGGGTTGTCCTTTTTATGGTAATCCAAAAATAATCTCAAACTAAATTTATCCAAAATAATTTTGTCCAAACTCACAGTCCAAAAATTATAAGGAAGGTAAACACAATGAAGATCCTTTTTTCCACGTAATAACATGTGAACACCTTTATCATTTAATCTTTTAAAACACTGCGACATCCCGAATTACCATAAAACCTTATTGATTACATTCATGCTCCCTTATTCCTTATAGAATACTGGATATACTCCTTCTATCCAAAAATTTTGTAAACTCCAACAACGATGGAATACATAAATCATTAATCAGTTTCAATGTAGTCAAGAATATCCAATATAATTTATCCAAAACAATCATGTATTATTTTAAATTCACTACACTAGTATCAGAATCATATTATGGTTTATATATCTCTCAACCATATATTTTCCAAACATTTAACCTATTATTGAGTCACTTTTCTTGGTTCCACACAATCTCATGTTCATAATGAAATATTTCTGCAGTACAATCCATATATACTTTATAATTCTTATAACATGTACATCATAAATACAATACTCAAATGACATAATACTTTTATAAAAATGTAAGAAATCTAATCGTTCCTCTTCAACTTTGGTAGTATAATAACATTATTATTATCCAATAGCAGCATTTGGGGTATACTGTGATGATTTGGACATTGATTCGTGTAGTGTCCCAACTCCTTTCAGATGAAGCATTGTACATTTGAAACTTTTTTCTTACCCTTGCAATCACATACTTGGTTTCCTTTTTCTCCACACTTATATCAAAACTCCCATTCCCTTCAAGAATTTAAAAAGGTGATTCTTTCCACAGTTATCACATATGGTAAAATCCTTCTTTTCCCTCTTCCCTTTATCTATCTTTATCTCTTTCATCCTTTTCTACTCTTGTTTCTCTTCAAATCCATAAGATTCAGAGAATTATTTACATATCTTATTAACACCTGATACTATTTCTTCATATGTTGAGAACACATTGGAGACTATTTCCCTTCCCAATGATGGATTAATACTATGAAAGATATGATCCTTCTTACACATTGGATCATACGTATTGCTGGAGATCACATTCCTTCTACTGGGCACCATTTCTATACAATGGCATACACTAGGTCAGTTTATTAATTGAAATTAATAATTACAAACTTGTAAAATACCAAACATAAATTGAACAATTTATGAATATAATCCATAATCAGAAAGAATGTTTTCCTTGAGAATGTATATACTCATAAACCCTTGATAATGGTCTGTATAGAAAATAAGAATTATCAAAAGAATATCCCCCAGGAGTGTTGTAACCAAGAGTGAAACAAGGCATGTTTTCATGCACTAGTTCCCGTTTGAGTCTAGCTTAAAGTTGTGTTCTGGGTTTTACCCCTAGGTACATCTCTGCCAAAGCTTCCTCTACCTGCTCGTATCTAGACAGGGATGTATTGCTTCGAAAACTCACAAAATCATTACAATACCAAAATTTTAGGAAGTTATTCTATACTAATCCTCAAATTCTATCTTAGGGATATGTGCTCTAATCAAAGTTTACCTAAATCTTTTTTCCAAGGATAGTAATAAACTTTCTCTGATACCAACTTTAACGCCTCGACCCCAGAATCCAATATTCGGTGCATTATTATATATCATTGGAATGATAAAAAAATAACAAGTCTCAAAAGACCGATTATTTATTATCCTTGTAAGTTCTAGATACACTCATAAGGTTTACATTAAATCGTAAAATAGAAAACTACAACAAAATTGTATCCATAGACAACACGGAGATCCCATATACTATCCCTTCAGGTCAGTCATAATATACTTTTCTCATCCTAGGAAACATAAATCATAGAAAGGGGTGAGCTCAGATGCTCAGTATGGATAACAATATAGTGGAAACATTCATAAATAAGAATAAAAATTTCAGGAAATGTGTAAGACTAAAACACAATTCTTTAAAACTTGAACATCCGCATAATATGGAAAATGTAAAATCATATAATTCCATTTACTTATTCACATTGATACTCTACTAGTCAAATAATCACATGAAATATCAATAGCCACTTTCATAATGATTGAATGCATAATTCCAGACTTTCATAACCACATAGTCAACGCCTTTTGCCAAAACTACAAATAAGATTTTGTCAAGGCCTTGTGCCAAGACCCTAGTTTGTCTCATGAGCCATCCTGATGCATCGAGGAGCTATAGCAGGCTCCATCCATCACTTACTAAGTCCAATGCATTCATCATATGAGAAGGGTTAAACATAACATAAACTTTCGTATTAAAAATTTCATATGAAATGTCAATAATTTATCCATAAACCATGAATGATGTAAAAATAACACATCCATAGTAAAAAATATCACAAAAATATTCAATACAATATGGATGATCTGTATCATAATAAATCAACATCAAACAAGTTTAAAATCTATCAAAGGATGTTAACATAGATGAAAATGATTTTTAAAACTCTTTGAGAGAAATATCCCTTTTTCATGAAAACATTTATAAGTCACACAATTTAGAAAGGAATACATTTAAAGACATTTTTGAATCAAATTGTCTCATACCACTTTTAATCTTTTTAAAGTAATTAACATTTTGAAAACATTCATGTCCATATAAATAAATCCTTAAAACCCGTTTTGAAAAAATGGACATTAATGAGAATGATTTAGAAGAAGAAATATTTAAAACATTTGAAATGAAGTTTTAGTAAAACAATTCCCTTAAAATAATCCATTTAAAAACTCTTTAATGAAACATGGACATGGATAATAAATATGTCCCTCTAGATACTTACGTAAAAACAACCTTGGATAATAAAGAGATTGTGAAATTAACCCTTACCTTGTAATCTTCCTTAGTAGATGGTAGGTTAACCTCTTATATAATGGTCAAATAATTGTTATTAAATTATACTAGAATCATATGCGTTAATTTGATATCATATATGATCTTTTAACATTACTTTGTTACTAATATCATAGTATTATCGTCATTTCAGGTGTTAAGTGATTCGTTTTCCATTATATGCTTTGATATGTAAGTAATTATTGTTATGGATTGGATGTATCTTATTCATATTCAGAATTATATTAAGTATTTAAACACTTTTTTTAATAATCTGATGAAAATTAGTCTTGAATGGATTACGATGGTGAATGAATCTCATCGCATTTGTGGAGACGGTAATCCGTATGTACGTATGAGTGACAATATCATTCTTTTGATTTTAAAATAATATATAATTGGATGTTATATCATATATAAATAATCGATATCGTGTTATATTTATTATTTACATCAATTACACTTCATTTTTATACCCATTCAAATATTAATGTATTGAATAAAAATTACACCACGACGTGGAGACAGTAAGTCGTACGTATGCACATATGGTGACATTTCATTAAAAGGAAGGATAGAATAATGATTATGGTTGTACCATATTTACAATAACATCACAGTATATAGAAGATACTGGATTTATTATTTAATAATGGAAACAACAAAGAAAGAGGAAGTGGAAGAAGAAAGGAACTTCAATGAGGTGATGAAATATTTAACTCTTCTTTGGGTTCTTCCTTTTGATATGACCAAAAGGGCTCTTTGGTTTGGCTTTATGACTAAATTAAGGCCTCTAGGATGAAGTTAGGATAGTTTAGAGGGTAATTGGAAAGAGTTTGGCCGAGCCAAAAAGCTTTGATGGTTTGAATTTGAGGGATTGGGGAGTGCCCTTTTATAAGAGGGGTGAGGGGCACCTTAGGAAAAGATAGAAATATTATTTTATAATAAAATCATTTTCGGTTTCTAAGGGCTAAAAAATAAATAATTTAAAGGATAAGGTGGTTATGGCTATTAAACCACTTAACCAATTGGTTTTAGACAAGTTTGGGTCACTATATTAACCTTATCTTTTAGATTTAACTCTTAGTTAAATAGTTTGACATTTACCATGTCTCTTTGTATTTTTATATTATATGCTTAATAAACATACTATATACTTCCAAGAGAACCCCAAGTGGTTCATTAATGATACACCTATCATTATATAAGTATTTTGGCCGATCCTAAGATTTTAGAGAATAGAATATCAATTAATAATGTAATATTTGTTTTAAAAACTATTTTATGGCAATTTTGACACTATTTGGTATTTTGTTTTTGATAAATTCATAACAGCATTATTAATTCGAAAATAATTCATCTAAACAACCCTAATATTTCATATTAACCTATAAAATTAGTTTATTCCATAAAAAGTCTCAAATTACATTTATTTGGATATTTATAATATCAAATATTTTAATATTCTGTTAATTATCTAATTACTGCATCATCATTGTGTCATAAATAAATTAAATTATTTAAGGTCTAAAAAATATAATTAAATTTCTATTTTTAGGTAATCGTTTTATATTTCTAATGAATGTTTATAGTCTAGCTTATCTTATTTTTAACACTATATTAAAAATGGATTAGTTGTTAAACATTTAATTTAACACTTCTAACTCTTCTTTAAATTAAATAATAATAAATGTCCAAATCTAATCCAAGTGGACCTAAAGGATCAAATTTTATTCCTAATTTTTTTTGGTCGAATTAAATTTATCAAAAATAATTAGAACATGTGTTAGGGTAATAATAAAATCATTTTTACCTTTAATTCCCCTATTTACTTTTAACCGTGGTAAATAAAAGTCAAAAGTTACTATTCACCAAAAATTATTTTCATCTTATTGAACCACATTTTAATTACTGATATCAACTGTGTCTCTCAAGTTTTTGAAATTCAACTCATAGAAGCAGTAAAATTAAGTTTTATGTAAATTTGCAAATGCTCCTAGGAGGTGGGTAAAAGACGATAATAAGTTCAATAAAATTTTTATATATCTAAATTTATTATAAACTGACTCCAAATAATTGCATTGAACTTATATAGGTATTATGTATCTATTTTTTTAAATAAATTTAAATAAAATATATAATTATTTAAAGAAAATGTCGGTTTTAAACAACAACTCAGTGTTTTTCACTGTTCATCAAAAATTGCAAGTTTTCAGAAAAACACCAAAATTTCACCCTAAGCTAATTTTGATATTCGAAATTAAAAAATTATGTCTATTTTACCAAATTCAAAACATATATGTTTCATTTATTAATTTAAAATTAATTCATGTTGTCAAAACCAAAAAGCGTGTTTTTAAGAAATAATAACTAACAAAACATTGATACTTGTTTATGTTCAATTTCCAAAATAATTTAATTACAATTAATATAATTGGATTAGATGGTAAAAATATAATCTATTTATACTTCCAAACCATTATAATGTATAATCTAACACTACAAATTATTTTGGTTAAAAAAGTTGTTTCCGGTTAAAATATAGTATTTTTCAATTTTCACCCAAATCTGAAAGTTATCATAAAAACACCAAAAATTTATTGAAACTAAATTATTATATACCAATTCTAATAAAGATGTTTATTTTGTAAAATTGAATATATAAAAGTTTCAAATGTTGGATTTTAAAAGGGTTCTTCCTTAAAAGGTGGTAAAATTGAAATTTTTTTAAAAATAATTCTTTTATCTAAAAAAATGAATTTGGTTTTTTTCATTATGTCTAAGAAATTAATAATATGAATTCTAAAATTATAAGGATTATATAAAGTTCAAATTTTAGTTAATATTATTCATATACTCTTTTGAACGACTATTTTGGTAAGTCGTGGTGCGCTTGAACTCGGTGTTGCACGTAGTGCAAGTTATTGAATTACTTTGAAGAAATAGCGTACTAAAAAATCTTGGGTTGTTACTAATTAGTTATTAAACTCCCTAAATTTATACATAAGCTGGTTTTCTCAAAAAAAAATAGTTGGACTGATAAACTCCTTAATGCCCATTGGGATAATCATATGAAAACTCAAAATTCCACACAGAGGATCCAATACTCCCTAGTGTAAGGAATATATGTAGTTTTAACGATTGATGTTTAGTTTAAATCACATTAAAGTACTATTTATAAAAAAAGATTACAAAAAAAAGTTATAAGTATATATTTCATTTTTGTAAGCCCTTGAGGAAAATAAAGTTCAGCCCATGAACAAATTATAGAGGCACTAAAACCTGATTAGAGTAGAGTTCAACAATAAGGTGAACCTATGGTCCATCCTCTTGGGTGATATGGTACTGGATCTCTAAATACTGATGAATACATGTAAAAAATCCACCGAATTCATATTATAAATGGTATGTACCATACATTATCCATAACATCTATTCCATTGGATCATATTATTTAATCACCTTGGATAGAGAGTTTATTTCACCTCCCCCTAATTCTATGTTCCTCAATCACTACATCATGTTAAAAAAAATTCAAAGCTATATGACCTCAAAAATTTTCATCCATATTCCATGCCTTATGGCCATAAACCATTTTTATCCCCGATTTTTTAATCATTATAATATTAACCTATCAACACCTTCTATGGTCCAATCCCCTTGACTATAAAATATTAGAAGCCATAATATGAGTTGTGTGACTCTAAACTACATATCCAAATGTCATCAACACGTGATATTAAATTTTTATCCTTACTGAATATGAATTAAAGAAATCTCGTATATCAAATATGGGATGAATGAGAATCAACATCCATATCCCATGATGTTTAATTTTAGTCTTACCCCTTATAAAGATGGGATAACTCATATGAATAATATGAGATGAACATAAGCTAAAATCCATAGAACAAAATGCTAAACTATTTCCTTGCCATATGAAATGAACATAGGCTGCCCCATATGAAAAATAAGGGATGATTCCATTCCCTCACTAGAGAGAACTTTCCCCAAACGGTATCGGTCACCAACTATTCAATGTTTGTAAGGATCATGGGGTTTGATTCTGATGCTTGATTGGATATATAAAGATGCACAAATTTAACATGTCAGGACCATCTTCATCTACACCTCATTTGGGGGTACCCTCCTAGTTCAAGCCTCATGTCATTTTAAAATGAGAAACCAGTTTTAGTATTTCTTTATGTAGTGTAGGACTTGCATGTATCCTCCATCACATTTGATTTAACTCATTTTCATCACCCAGTTCCAAGAACTGAAACCCTAAAATAAGTTCATTGGAATCATTATGTCCCCTTATTCATATATTTTTCTTGTCACATGGTATTTCAATGAACAAATTCCCTTATCTATTTTTCATTTCATGATCACCTGATAGGGAAACACCCTATTGATGTCGGTATTTTACCACGACATACCACATTCCAGAACAATGTATGGATCAATTCATATTCTCCTCGGATAAATACATATTCATAGATCTTATATCATGTGTCTAACCTCCACCATCAACTCATCGTGTGGTGATTTCTCCAAAAACACAAGGATTTTAAATTGGGTGAATTTTTCCAGTAAGTTTTAGTTTTAAATTAGATTTTCGGCCCTATATTATTTTCTAGATATAGTACATTCTCACCATAGAAACAACTTTAGGAATCCCAAACCCTTTGATCCAATATCCTTGTCCTTAAAATTGTAGTATCCATAGTTTGAGCTATATGGATATAAACTATAAATCCTATATTCTATAATAAAATAAGGTTATACTACATCCTTTTCCCATGTTAAACTAGGATTCCTCATATGGAAAATATGCGATGAACAAAAACTAATGTTCTCAGCAGGAAACATAGAACTCTATCCTTACACTATTATAAACTTGTAAGACTCATATGAAAAATATAAGGTGAACAAATACTAGCATCCTTTGTGAATGATGTTATGATATGGCCTTTCTATATTTAAAACTGTTATGCCTCATATGAAAAATATGAGATGAACCTAACAAAAATACTCAACACAAAACATTAGAATGTAGCCTTACCCTATGTGATGAACATAGGATGTATCATTTGACATTTATGAGATGATTTGATATCCTCACCAGAGAGGATATCTCCCTCAGGTATTAGTCTCCTTCTATTCCATATTCCAAACCTACATGTTTCTTGAATCCCATTCCCATGGGATACATAGATACACCATGATCTTTTATCTTGAGATTATCAACATCACTAACTCGATAAGGGGGCTTCCCATTTGGGGATGGATTGAGCCTTTACTATCCATGCCTTCATCAAGCTTATATTTTTTCATGGTAGGATATCCCCCAGGACACTTAACATTCTCTCTGAGACATTCCACACATCATGGTTCTTTAAATTTGAATCTTCATAATACTTTTAATCTTAGAGGGATACCTAACAAGAAATTCCTCTAGCCACAATGTCTCACATACCATTGGGACTCTCCCATGTTAGTCACGTTTTCCCCTTATGTTGTTCATATTTGAAAAAATTGAACTCTATACGACACAATGGTTCTCACATCGGGCATGGCTCATATGTGATTAGGAGTTATGGAGGAGTTTACTAAGGAATATTTAAGACATGAAGGTGAATTCATTGTATCGACTCTAACACATTATAATAGTATCCCATGTCTTGGTGTCACAACTTGAAGTAGTGTTCCAAATTCCCTGGGAAATTGTAATATAGAACCCGACCTCCTTGGACCTCAATTCATGTTAGTTTTCCACCCCTATGTTCAACACATGTCATTTTGGGATGTTCAACCTATAGTGGTTCAAACATTAGGACCTCAAAAACTTGGAATCTGTGTCCATGATTCACCACCATAAATTGAGTGTCATTTTTTGGGGGATTTTCTATGTGGCGCAATCTCTTAGACCCCATATTATTATTGGGTGACTTTATTTCCCTTCCACACACCCCCTAGATACCCCCCCCCATTTTCCATGTTTTATGACTATTCAGATATTTTAAAATCATCTTCCATGAATTTTTAATTTTAATTATTTGCACCATCACTGTTTGACAGGTATAACCTCAAACAGACCAAGGAAAGAGGAACCTATGTCTGCACAGTTAAAACCAATTGGGGAAACCTTATAAAATGTTAGATGCTCACTAACCAAGACTGTTTTGTGAAAACTAAAAATAGAACTGTTCAAATTAAGAGGTAAAAACATAGAGGTACCCACCAAGAATCCTAGAAACAACTAGGCTATGCTTGTTGGACCCCATCAGTTCAGTCAAAAGTTAGATCCATTTCTCATATCCATCTTCCTCATGATATTCTATATGAGGTGGAACTTGTTTTGTTTCTCATTCATGCACCCTACTATCTTGACCAATCATGATTTATTAATTTGGGGTAACATGTCCTCTGTCATAGTATGATAAAAATTCTTTGAACAACCTCATAAAATGATGGTAAAATATATGACACAGTTTCCTCCCTATGTGACACTAATCTCTATTTTCAATGATCTTTCCGAAAAAAAGGCAAACTGCATACTCTCTATCATCATTACATGATGTTAAAATAAAACCCATCATAGTCCATTATATATAATCCATTACCACCCATAAGAGTTACTCAACTACCATATCATTCGAATTTTTTGATTGCCAGATGGTGCACATGATGATGCTCACTCTAGAATACAAATGCAACATTTTATAATACTAATATTCATATCAATTTTTATCAAATACATGGTAGCATAATTACAAAAGTGTTCAACTCCGTATGAATATTCCAACAATTCATCCCCTCACTCCATGTCATTCTCTATTTGAGCCTATCATATATCATATTATAATGAGACCACATAACAGTAATTATTTCCAGCCGCATTGGCTCACCTGCCATCTTAGAACAGGATCCAAAAGGCTTATGATGTTATTTGATAAGTATCTTGTTTAAAACAATTAAATTGTCAACAATCATTTTCCCCCATCTTTGTTAATATGGTACTAGAATATGATATTCGAATTTGGTCAGTAGTTGTCCTTTTTCAACCCTTCTCCACCTTTATGTTCCAAAATGTTTTATGTCATGATTCACACTTTTCATTCATCACCTTTTTTTCTATAAATATGAAGACTCATTGAATTTACCCATTCATGAACCTTCATGAATCGAGAAATCAATTTGTCTATATAGAGAGTACCACTCTCCAACCAACCCATTCATGGTCTGAAAAATCCCTATGGTAAATAAAAAAAACAAACTCTATGTGTTTTTCAATTGTATGAAACTCTTATATAAGTGAAAAATATCTTCATATCTTCTTTTTTATCACAGTAAACATGGATCACATTATAATAGGGATTAATTGTTGGTTTTATTTTTTTTATTGATGTGATGGAATGAAGGGTTGAAAAAGAAACATTATTATGCATTCAAGGAGTTTAATAATATATCACAAGTTTTTTGAGATTCTCTATACACCATAGCCACTCTTATGTTCAAATAAAGAAATGCTCCCTAAGGATTTCCATTGGAAATTGAGTGCTCTATACCAGTTATCCTCTATCATGTGGCCTCTAGAATCTATTATATCCAAATGAACTCTAACACATTCTCCTTGGACATAGAAGAAACTTTTTTTGTCCTTATTCTCACCTGGTCCTACTGAGTATGGCACTCAACTATCTAATATTTGGCCACTTCTTCCAGGGCCTCATCCATGACCAGTTAGGCCACTAACTGGTTGATGATATCTACAGGAGCATTGATGATGGTTGAAATCTCATGTACTTGCTCTTCGAGATGTCAATGTTCTTGAATGGCCATATAGATCTTTTGTGTGACACGATATTTCTCCCAATTTTGGGCATTTTTAAGATCATAAATTTCCACATACACTCACTCAGTGAGATAATCAAATACTACTACATGGATTGTTAAACGTTTCTCCATTCTAGGGCCCAAATTCCATATCCATTGGTACAGTTACACCTTCTAACTCACTATATATGGCTATAGATTTTATATATTAATGTTGTGTATCCTCCTCAAAGACATAGACAATAAAATATTGTTCTCCTTTCAAACACCAGCCCCATATTATTTGAATTCCTCTAGTTCTGGAGGCTCATACTCTAGGAATTCCATTAGAACAATGGAAAAAAGGAAATCAACCATGTTTATATAAAATTGATTAGGCTCCTAGGTGATTTGTTAAGTCATCAATGTTTTAATATTAATTTGAGAAACCATTTCTTCCAACCTCAAGCTCTGCCTCCCTGTTGATTTCACCCATGTAAAAAAGGTTTTCATCTTAGTATTAAGCTTGTATTATCCTAAATATCCCTCTCCTTAAGAGTTGGCGTAGTAATTAGGAGTGCACCCTTTCATCCTAAATAATAAATATTTTCATGGAATTGATACAATCAAGAATTTTTTGAGATAAATAAATCCAATTAATTTGACCTTTGGAAATTTATTAGAAAAACATGACCCATGTAAGGGATAAAGAATTAAAAAATGAACAACTTTGGGTGAAATCTATTCCAAAAGTTATGAAAAACAAATCCACCATCGAAGACCCATCAAAACTAGTTGTAACCCCTACTCCCAACACCAAACCCCTCAGTACTGGCCAGTTAGGAGCATCCTAGAATAATAAAATTTGATACATTAAACTCAAATAGATCAATTATTATAAGATGAGTAACAAGATGAATGGGATTTAGTCTAACCTGAAGTCATGGGTATCTCAATGATGATTCTCCTCAGAGGGTCTTTTATACTGGTGGTAGGAATCATCTCAAGAATATTGGGGCATTATCCCCCATAGATGACTGGGAGCACTAGGGTCTAGAAATAACCTTCCAATATCTACATCAGATCCCGCTCCCCATTTATATAACCTTGTAAATTGACATTGAGGTGTCCCACCAGTACTCATTGAGGCACTGTCGTCACCTTTGACAAGGCCCCCTTTGTCCTCATTATCTCACTTCTACATAGGAACAAATCTGGTTTAAAAGACTTTAAGAGAATGAATGGTCATAAGAGATGTGAAATTTAACAAACTAATATTACCTCAGCAAATAAGATATTAGTCAAGTCATCACACTAATGGTTGAAATCTTCACTCCCAAAATAAATTCCCTAGACAGCATCCAATTCCCAATATTCTTCATCACTGGTTCCCTCTAAATAGAGGCCAAGGAACAACACCAATTTGGTTGATTATTCAATAGATGTTGTCAGTATAATAATTTCTCAAAACATCACATGTAATTAAAATGTTCAGTTCATGCCTTCCCCAAATTCTTAGTCATGGGAATCCATATCTACTAGGTACAGGATTCTATATTGGAATTCCTCCTAGTGTTTGATTCTACCATTCCCAACCTCTAGAATCCAAATTTACACATTAGTAAGTCTCTACAATAATAGTTTCATCATTATAGTCATCCATAGTATTCCCTCGGCTTCACCAAATTTATGAAAGGAAGCCTCGATAGCTAAACTCAAGAGATACTAATATTCGTTCTCAGGGCCTCCACGATTCTGTCGGTCTGGGATCAAGAACGCTACTCCTTCTCTCGTGGTAATTTTTGATGGATATATCCCCCTTCAGGAGGAGAGGGTTGAATAAATCATTAAGATACTTTCATTAAGTCGCATGATAGAGCCATAGACACTTTGAATGTTCTTCTGAAATAATTTCATTATCTTCTCTACTTCTCTAACAACTCACCTAATGGTGAATCCCTCCTCACATGCCGATGTATAATTTTTCCAAGATATGCAACTATCCAGTTTCATGCGTAAATTTTGGAGAGATGAGGATGTAAACAAAATGAGATTATATGTGACATTAATCATGAAAATCCACCGCAACTGATGAAGGATACATGGATTCCATTCGTCAAAAATACCTATCTAGACTCACTTATCGGCAGCTAGATTCATCTAAACCACTTGGGAAACCAAGTAATAGTTTATAGTTCACAATAAGTGTTACCTTATACAGTATTGAGCACAAATTCACCTCAAAAGTTCTTAGGATACTCCAAATGATGTATCATACCCATCTATATTAACAATTACCTCACCTTATAGGATTGGGAATTGGTGAATGATAACGTTTATAGTGTCTTCAATATTGACCATAACCCTGACTTCAATTAGAATCACCAGTAGAAATATTTTGATATTTAAGAGTGAGGTCCACTGGTCAACATTTTTAGGTGTAATGGAGTTTTGAAGGTTTTTACCCCTTGAAATTCAATAAAATATAATGGTATAAAAACTGGAATAGACCACAGACCATCCTAATCATGATAGATCCTGAAACCTGGTGAAACTGACTATAGAGAAAGCCCAATACCAGTACACCAAAGTTTATCACGTTTCTAAACACCATGATCACATACATTATTAGTATCCCCAAACCCAAGCCCATTCAGTAATCCCTCACTAGAAGTAGCAATACTACAAGTAAGGTGGACATAAATGTATTATAATGAACATTCATCTTCTATCCATTCTTCATGTTGTAACCTGATTCGTGGTAGCACCCTTCTTTCAAGGATCATCCAATAGGATCCTAATATCCTCTATTTTTGTTTCGTTGGAAATTATTTCAGACACCCTGTAAAATTTTAGGATAGTATATTATGGAACATACCTATCCAAGCATTGAATACATTGTTCTAATAAAAAAATGGAGAATAGTGTTTCAATTCTAGGGTCAACCCATCCAATATAATTTTTTCAACAATGGGGGTCTACTCCCTATTTCCCCTGGAAATTTAAAATAAATGGAATTAATAATATTATAATGTAATTATATGGATTTTACTAATGAAATGGATTTCCAACAAGTTGATACCTACAACCCCTGATTAAGGTATAAGCTGTTCGTGTCTGGGGACCACAATCTGAGAAGCTCTGGTTGTATCCCCTATTGAGGGTAGACATGGAATCGATACATCGACATTTTTTTTACTACCAAATGTGGAATAGATCCTCCTAATACCCATGAAATGTAATTTTTACCCAATGCACACATTCCCACTTATCAGTGAAGCTCACCTGGACTTGAAGGTCTCAATCCTTATATCATACCATGATATTATTCTGGATACTAGTTTGATAGATTCTCATATAGTGGGTAAGGAACACCTCATCCTCTAGTTATTCCCCTAAAAAAATCCTTGTCCTTCCACTCAGAGTATTGAATGTTGAATCATCATGTTCAATAGTAGGATGAGCCAAATAAGTAGTGTTATCATAGGTAAATCTACCATGAAAGTGAACTAGAACCATATTTTGTTAACTTCCATTATTGGGATGGCTTCATCATTCAGAATTCTGTAATTCTTAAGGCATAGCTTAATTTTCAGTACACATTTCTTTTAGTCTTTAGTCAAAAGGACCAATATATCCTTATTATTAAAAACAACTCTTCTAGTATGGGGAATTTATAGGTTCCCAACCATAACCTCCCTTTAGGTAACAAAGAAATCTATAGTGACTACTTGATGAGTTGGGTTTTCCATTTCCCACTTATATGGATTCTCATAATGTCTCACACTAGATATTATTCATTCAAAAAAAGGTTTTATGTTTTAAAAAATTATGAACAAAGGACCCATATTCCTTTATATAGGCATCAAACCACTATTTACTATGTGAATTCAATTGGGTGTTGTCACTCAGTATGATATTTTTTGTGAACATGCATAAATCATCCATCCACATTGGTGTATCCCTTGGATCCGAAATTTCTAGTTCACCATCATCTCTAATTATAAGGGGGATTTGATGGCACTGAAAATATGTCTTGGATATTTAAGGACTGGTTTTAACTGCAAGACGAATACAACCCACCCTAAATGAATGTCCTGACATAAACGAGCAAGGATCAGACAACAATAGAGTAATGTTCCCAAAGAATTATATTCTCATGAAAAAATAATATGTTCCAAAATTGAAGGTGAATATTAAAGTTTCATGGGTAATCTATAATATCAAAATAATTTTTATTTCATATGCACTCAAATGATGTTCATTTCATGCAAACCATTGTATGAAATCAAAATAATTTTACTAGAAAAGAGACATCAAAACCACCATGTTGTGTTGTCATGTTTCAATGATAAAGGTCTAAAATGCACAAAACCATGTTGTATACCATAGTGACCTTTTATGCCATCAAATTCCCATTTTGTGTATAAATAAAACCTCATATCCACACTTTGTGGATGAATATTTGAATGATGATGTGTCATCTCTCAATTTCGCAATTCTCTCTTCTGCAACATAATGAAACTGCAATAATTCATGGATTCTCAACGGTAGGAAACATGAATTATTGACCTACCATGGTCCTTAATGTGGTTTCACCTATTATGGAGACCTTATAATGAAACACCTTTCAAGGTTCATTAGGGTCACATAAGAGAAGATAAATTTTCACAACCCCATCTTTTATGGGGCCCCATATGTTGTTCATATCTATGTCTCTTGGTTCTATACAACTCCATTCGACTAGAGCCCATGGATCTCTTTACCCCTTTTCATGAATAACTATAATGTTTTGCGCAATCACCTTTGGGTCCCAAATGCAACCCTCACATACCTTTCATTAATCATGGACTTGAATATTCTTTCACCTTCTACTCCTAACCATTAGTATCCCAATTTTTCTTGCTACTATGAAAATAAACTCTATGATAGGGACCCCTAATTGACCACTTCTTTTCTATCATATTTAATTACTTCGTCCATATATATTCCCACGTAGTAATCACTTATGTCCCAAGGGTGAAATCATTAATAGAAACCACCCTCCATAACTAATTGTGAGGCCTTTTCTAGATCATTATCACTCACAAGGAAATTTCTTCCATGGGTATTTGTCACTCTGCATCCGATCTACATGATGTAAAATTATTATCTCCATGTTATAGTCATAAAATGTCAAAATGAATGGAAATACACTAAAAAATATATATTATACTATTATTTTATCTTATGTGCTGTAGAAAATATTCTCCATTTATAACCATTATGGGATGACACCCACATGAACTTCTAATCGAACCATAATATTGTCACCCCTATTAACAACTACTTCACACATAAGACCCTCATCCCCATATAAATCTACTCTTTTCCTATTCCCCTAATATGAATGGACTCAAAATTTGTGGAGATTCTATTTTTAATCACCACACCATTCCTCATTGAAACTCCTTTTCCACATGAGCATCCTTACCACATGAAGTTAAACATTGTGTACCGATACTGTCACATGAACATAAACTATGGAATAAAACTACATGGGATTTAATACCTTTCTCCAAAACATAGAACATAGGAACCATCTATAAGGTTCAATTTTTATACCCTAAAATTACCAAAAAAAATTAATTGTGATCATCTTAGACCATGGGGATACTCTTAACCAAAACCTAAATTGTGATCATCCTCCCCATGGGGACACACTTAGCCACACCCATCTGTCCCCATAGGACATTAAACCTATGGAACATCTTTTCTTCAAATATGTTAAACATATGACCCACTTATCCCCACAAGATAGTAATCTTATGACCAATTGGGCCCTTATAAGGTTTTAAACACGTGACCCATCTACTTGTACATGATGTTAAGCATGTAACCCATTTATCTATAATTGATATTAAACCAGTTACCCTCATATCACCACAATATGTATAACATGTGACCTGGTCCATAATCTCTATATCGTACAATAAACATCGGATTTATAAGGTAAAAAACCCTAGGAGATCTAATCCCATATCAACAAATACCTACTAGCTAGTACTTGATGCCTTATGTTATATTATTAAGATTAATCATATGAGATTGCTTCAAATCCAAAAGGATGATATATTATAGGTTCCATAATTTCCCAACATCAAGATATCCCTAGACATTTCCAACATTACTATCTACTCTAACTAGCGGTTTCAATCATCTTGATATAGAATCAGTGTAATTTACCAATATCCCCCGCTTGATAGAATTAGGAATGAATTTCACAAATATGACATAACTCTGTGACGGATACCCAGACTAAGAGATGAGTTATATGGAGTAATCCATAGAAGGAGGATCCAAAATCCCATCATCAGTTTCAGTCAAATAATCTACATCATTTATTATAGTGACTGAATCTTCTTGCATTTGGAAATTAGGAATGTGGGGTAACAAGTGATTGTTTCAACTCTATATGAAGAGACAGTTCACACTCCCAATGGAATGCAATGTAAATAGAATATAAAATACACATAGATAAAAAAACTAATCATATGACATGTAAATGACTAGTTCATGAGATGTTTTTAATGGTCAACCAATTTAGTGGATGATTGATCAACCAAGACACTTTGGGTAAATCCTTGAGCCTTATTCAACAAGATTTTCATCTTTACCCATGTCCAATGTACATAAGTCATGTATCATACTTAAATTGGCTGAGTGGAAACTATGACTCCTTAATTCTCATAATTATATAACAATACCCCCTCATAAGTGATGAATTTTCTAGAATAAAACATACATTGAAATTGTTTTGTAACATGAAGGATCATATAGATTTAATAAGGTGGATGAATGATTCATAGAAAATAATTTATTATGTAATTGTTAAACAAATCAATATTTAAATAAAATAAATAAATATTTAATAAAAAATAGAAATTTCATTGTTTTGATCATGATTAGTCAACATCAATTCACCATACCTAATAAAATAAAATTTCAAATGATTTGTACTCATGGAAATTTATTGTCAATATAAATAAATTTAACTATTTTTAAATCATAATTTATAAGATGAATATACATTAAAATTGTTGTATTCAATCCAAAAAATAATAATTTCAAAAAATAATAATTTCTTAAATATATTTCCAACCTATGGCTTAATGATTTTATAAAATTATATGAACTGGTTATTTTTTAAATTTTATTATTTTTTTATATTTTCTAGGTTGGCCTGTATAACCCACCCCCCCCCCCTACCCCACCCCAACAACCACAACAAAATCCATCAATAGTGGATTCTCCAATGCACCTACTCTAGTAGTGATGTAACCCTCCCTCCATCAATATATATATATATATATTTATATATCCACACACACACAAACACACATACACACACACACAAACATATTTATATATAATATTTAAATAATTTTATTTATATATATAATAAAATGATATTCAAATGTCTATAACATCACCATCAAACATTAGATCATCACACCATCATTCATTTTTTGGACTGTATGGATACCCTCCTGCAAAATTCTTAAAAAATAATTTTATTTTTGAAATTATAAATTAAAGAAACACTCTAATACCACTACTTTGTTCAATTTATTTCATACATGAAGTTAGAAATTAAAATTTTTCAACACATAGGAATCAAAATTTCACATCTAAAACTAGAGTTCCTAATTAATAATGATATAATATCTTTTATATTGTATAAGTAAAAAACTAAACAAAAATGGTACTATGTTTTATTTAGACTCATTGGTATTTTTTCTCATCACTGATGATGATTACTCAATGGATCTAGAGAAGGAAACTAGTAAATATTCACAAATTCTTCAAAATCTCATAGGAATATAGAATATTATAATCATGGATATAGTGTGGTGAAATGAAGTGGGAATTATTCTAATCATGATCACTAGAAAATAATTTAGTCAATTTGGGGAATATATCTTTGATCTTTGTGTTCTAAATTCCGTTCTATCACAATAAGAATTTTGAGAAATATTAAAATCTCTCATTTTTGACGGACCAATAGTCCCCAAAAATGTTTCAAATTTAAAATTTAATAGTTATGTTAATACTTATTAAAATTTGAATTTGGTTCATTATTAAGATTAACCATCCTAATAAACTATAAATATAACATATTTTCTAGTAAAATTTCATAAAAAAGTGAACATTTTATCACAAAAAATATTATTATTTGTGATAAAATAAAATTCATTAACTATACTCATTTACCATATAATAAATTTAACAATCCTTGAATAATAATTGTTTTTTAAAAAATATTTAATTATATTCATTTAATAAATTGTTATTATTATTAGATAATAAATTCACTAATTACTATTCTAAACTCAAAAAATATTGAATTTTTTCTTAATTGTGATCATTCAAACATAGACAATACCTGTCCCCATAGTGGGTCCCACCATTTCATAAACTAAATTTCATTATTTTAAAGACTCTTTAAATCACATTTTGTAAATCCCAATATTCCCTTATCACAATATTAGTATGTGTCACTCATAGACTATGATTTTATTAGCTACACATCAAGGACACTATTGATATATGGTTAAGTCATAGTATGAGTCACTCATATACTATTATTGTTTTATTTGGAAACATTCACTGCAGTGCAACGACGAGGCAGCTATTTCGATAATTAATTCCACACCACAATGACTCAAAACAGCTATGTTGACTCATTAATATCGCATCATGATAAATTTATAAAAAGTGTGCCCTCCTTTTAATGGCTCGTTCAAATGTTTTTCATTGGTAGAAAATAGAGAGGAACTCTAGAGAATTCATGGATCCTTTAAGAGGACTCTCGACAACAAATGACGACGACACTATCGATCGACGCATCTCAGACTCGATGAACTTCAACAACGAATGTGATGCGGCGTTCGTTCTTCAACCAAATCAAGGTAGGGGATTTTTAATTTTTTTCCCGTTTATGGATTAAATGAAGAATGTGGAAGAAAACACAAACAAGGTGATTTGTGGATTAGACATTCATACGGGAGGGTTTCAATTTCCTTTCCTTTTGGGGTTTTTAGTCAGGAATTGATTTTATGATTATCTATAGTTTTTTTGAATCACCTATTAAACCTATTGACAGTAATGTATTGACGCCATGAAGAATGATGGAAGAGGTGTTTTCCACCTTTGTTTATTGATTTTCTCCCTCCTTTTCAACCCCATGCTCTTCGCGTTCTTTACGGGGTTATGAACAAAGGATCATTGCACATCCATTTTGGATAGAAATGATCCCAAATTGGAGATTTGACATCGTGACAACATTGAGGAGATGTGACGATGATGGATGAAGATGAATAGATGCAGTTTAGAAGAAAGTTTTCTTCAACCATTCTTCATACTGATGATCAAAAAAAGTTTTTGTGGTTGAAAATACCCTGAAATATTTTTGAAACATTGATGGAATATTAGGGTGACCTCAGATATTACATTTCAAGGTGATAAGATTGCCATATCGAATATTGGGGGATCAAATGGGGTGTTGTGGTGATGGACATCATTTCTGGAAATTTCCAATCAACACAGCGTGTATTTATAAGAACACATTGTGTTGGACCGGCTATCTAGAAGCTACGGTTTTGGGATATAGACAGGTACGACACGGCGTGTAACCCCTTTCACATGGCGTGTGGGCCCTTACTGAAGCTAGATGTGTATTTGGGAAATACCCAGACACGATAAGGACTACACGAATTTGTGACATGGCATGTACTCTCTACGTGGCATGGCATCAGCGGCTTCACTTGACTCAATGTGTATCTTGGAAGTTTCATGGACACGGGGTGGGTACACGGTTGTGTACTCCAACACATGGTTAGACCAGGCTAGCTTCATGGGCTAACCCATGTACCAGTTACATGGGACGGAACACAGGAGTTGAAACCATATACGGGCACATGGCCACATACACGGAGGGAACCCCGATTACTCGGACATGGCATGTGGTCTGTACTACATGTCGTGTACTTAACTTCCTAGATGACATGTTCCCTCTAACTCCGGTTGTTACACTAGGTAATCACACTAAGTCATGAGACACGACGTGTGACCCATTCTACATGCCATGTATATCTTGAATGATGGCTTGATCCTATTCTACATCATTCCTTTGACAATTTTAACTAGGGTTAGTTATCATTTTACTTATTACCTTTAAGCTCATGTATCATTTCCATCCACATGAGTATGATCACTTCTACAGGACTTCCCGATATAGAGTCAAATATCCCTCCGATAGGCCTAGATAAAGATCCTATATCCATTCTTGACCCTAGGTAGAGTCAGTTATTGACATGAATAATCCTATAGGACACTGATCCTCTACTTAGCAGGTGAATACAGATGACTCATGGTATCTTCCAAGGCCCTGCCAGTGATCCTCATCTTTATATCATGATCTTTCCCTACTCAGGAGTGTGTTCTCCCTAAATGAGCATGTCTATCTCTCATGGATTTTCCTGATGAAACGTACTTCTCGGATGTACTATATCAGAACTTTCATACACATGGAGTGAGTTATCCCAAATGATTTCTTCTTGGAACCTTAAAAATGTATCCTTAGTGGGGGTATGTGGTTGTGAGACTTGTCTCTAGACCACCGGTCTGGGTTTTGAGTATATCTAGATTGTGTTTCTCTTGCAATATGTTCAGTAGACATATATTGTGTTGAGATGATTGCACATTTACTTTTTGTATCACTTTTTGGTTTTTGGGGTCCTCTATAGACTATTGTTATACACACCAATTCATGGGCTTTTCCCACACATGTCGCGTCTTGTGTAGACGAGCGGCCTTTTGATGGAGTCATGGGCGAACTCGGACCGAACTGAGCTTTATGAGTTCCCATCAGGCCGAGGTGTTCTTAAAGCTATGAACAACAGTCCCAGTACCTCTTAATGCTTACTGGTTGGACTTTTTAGTTTGAAAAATCTTGTTTTTGTGGGATTGTATTCTGGCCCAGTTTTAGTTTCTACAATTTACTTCCATTGTACTCTATTGTTTGGGTTTAGTTATATGCACGCATTTTGATCCATAATGGTTTTTACATTTCAGAATTTGTGCGATTGGAGATGTGTGTGTTTGTACATGTACATAGGAAATTCCTCCCATGTTTGTGATATTCCTACTCAGTGCTCGTCACTAGACCCTTACTTATTAGAGGCAGGCTTGTGGAGTCCCGACATGGGCCCCGCTGGGATAGTTTGTGACAACATTCAACTCAAGAATTATAATTTTTTGGATTCCATATTCCCAAAAAAAATATAAGAGAATGAGTTAGTACTAATGAATACAATACAATATAATATATTTTCTAGGACTAAAAATATATATTCAGAAACATGTAATATAACTAAAAAATCATGTCCTAAAGTTCATCGTAATAACCAACAGGATCTCCTATGACCTATACCATTTTTCACAACATACAGACTAAGAATAATAATTTGATGAAGGTGATAGATAACTAGAGTGAAAATCCTTTATATATACACATAACTAATGTGGACCACTAAGTTATGAAAACAAATAAATAATTCTTTCAAAACACCTATAAATTCTAGTTGGAGAAACAAAAAAATTATTAAAAAAATTATGTATCATGGTCTTCCAAATTTCTATTTTTTGGATCTTGAATAAATTTTTTGTGAGTTTGGATAAACAATTTTTTAGTACATGGTCAACTGATTTCTAGAGAGGTGATACTTTATTCATTTTAATCAATAAGTCTCATCAATCAGATATCCTTTATGTATTCTCTGAGTAGAAGGGGTGTATGAATAAACATGATTAAGTGGAATTAACCCATAATCCTCATTATCATATTTCTCCTCCTGCTGGTTTTCTCCTCTCACTCCTCAACTATGTGTACTTTTGATGATATGTATTAGAGTAGAATACTTTTCAGAACCATATTCACTTGGGGATGACTCACCTAAGTCACTATCCTGCAAAATAATTTCATCAAAACAATATCAGTGATACCTCATATCATCATGGTATTTATCATGATATTATTCTTCTTTAGTGGGCATAGGTAAAATAGAATCAAGTGTTCTAAATGAAACTGTAGGAAAGGGATCCATGATATCCTTAAGAGATGCCCCTTCTTCCTCACTAAGATCATCCACCTATGTTTCTACTTCTTTAACTTCTATAGAAACTTATTTATAATAAGAATAGTACTAAATAATCAAATTATATCCTACACCATGATCGACTTGTTTTGTTTGTTTAATTTGATTCTAAAAAGGATTAAACCACTCATAAAAATTTTTAATATCATCTACCCACTCCCTTCTCCAATTTTTTGAGTTAACCTTTATATGGCTACAAATTTTCTAATTTAGGAATAAAATATTAGAGGAAATGAATATTTCTTCCCCATGGAATACTAATAAAAAAAACATGGATGATTAAAATTTAGGTTAATTAACGGAATTAAACAAAGGGGAGGACTTTCATAGTTCAACTGAATACCTCAAGAGATATCTCAATAATAATATTTTAATTATATTATTCATCGAACAATAAAATAGAAAATAATGATGCCTTATGATGTTAATGTCCCATCTACAATGACTAATGAAATATTTAATATAATTTAACAATAATTTTCATTATCCACATAGTTTCATTGATGTTGGTATTCTAGGAGTCATGTTCCTTATTAATTCCTCAGAGGAATTCAGAAACTCTTAATTTGCATGATTTATAGAATATGAGTTTTGATAATCTTCATACTCTTCTATATTGGTCACACATAAAAATTTATCCTAGATATTTGATGAGAATACCATATGTTCTCTATCTACCATTTCCAGAATGGTATCCATTGCATCTTTAGTAGATATTGAATTGGTATCTCTCTTCATACTATATATCCTTACACTAAGTTTCAAAATTTTGGATGTTTTATGTAGAGTTTTAGATATAAGAAGGGTCATATAAGAGGGACTCGAGAGATTAATCAAGTGGGGATTGAAAAAATTCAAATTATTTTTAAAGAGGTGATGTGAGATGATTCAAATTCTCATTTTAAATTTATTCGATAATTTAAGGAATAATATAATAATAAACTAAATAAATTAACACCCAAAAAATTATTAAAATTTCAAGAACAAAGATTCATTGTGGGTTAATAGACTATGTATTGGTGCTAACATAATTGTCATAGGGTATGTTAAATGGCTTCATAACCAATGAGTCATGGCTACCTACCTAAACATTTGAAAAATATATAATAGTCACTTAACTAACTATCTGAACTAGGTTTCTTGATTACATATTCAACAAAAATTGTTATAATATAAGATAAAGTTTAAAATAATATAAATCATATTAAAAATAGTTGATTATTATTATAATAATAATATCACAAATTCTAGAGTTTCATAACAAAATAAAATAATACATTAAGAAAAATGAATCATTCCTAACTCATATAGGATATAATTTATCCCCTCAAAATATAAAGTCTTGGTAAAAATATACGAAGTTTGTTGTTAAATTCCAATGAACATAAGAGTAATATATCCATTTTGAAAATAGTCTTTGAAAAATTGATTGTATATATAAATATGTGTTGTCCTAAATATAGAAATAGTATTTTTAGACATGTTAATTGAACATGTATTATAAAAAAATTAGACACGTGTTAGAATTGATATCCATTGTCTAGTAAAGTGTGTTTCTTCTCTATAATTCATGCACGACAACCTCATGTATCAATGTAACCAGCCTAAGTAGTTGATAATGGAATAAAATTCTACTTCTTACATCACTATGAAACTATACACCTTCTAGAATGATGACATGTTACCGAGGTAATTTTTCTATCTAACGTACAACCCCCAAAATCCGCATCAAAATAACTAAATAAATCAAAAGAATGAACATAATAGTAGAAATGTCCAAAATTAGTTTTATTTTTTAGGTATTTGAAAATTCTTTTGACACTATTAAGATGATATTCCTTTCTATTTGGTGGAGAATGTGAACACATAAAAAAAATATACATTATATTTTTTTGGCTTGTTGTTATGTATAGAAAACTTCATGTCATATGTCAATAAATAGTTTCATCAAATAAGTGCACAGTTTCTTCAAGATCCAACTTACAAATTTTACTCATGGTAATATCACTACATTTGGTTGTATTAATAAAAAATGTTTTAAAATAAACCAATTATCGTTAATTTTAATTAAAATAATCTGATATCTGTTTTGAACAACTTCTAAACCAATAAATAATTTTATATCATACATTATATTAATTTAAAATTAATTTTGTGTCATTTTGGAAAATTTAACACATAAATAGTTTGTGGATACTCCAAAAATAATAAAATCAATGTATTTTATAAGTAAAAAAACATAATTTGAGAATATTTTTAAAAAAATATTAAAGGGTTATAAGCACTATTTAAAATAAAAATTTAAATATGAAAAGTGTTGAGTCTATGATACCAATCCTATGGATCTAGTTTGAATTAATATGAGGATTTTGAATGATTAAAAATTTAATTTTTAAACTGATTATTTTGAAATCCTACTGGATACTAAAAAAACATCGTCAATAATATAACAATTCATTAATTAACTCTTAACATCCAACTGGACTTTTTTTGAATGGAGATGTTCTATATTTTAAATATTTGTTCAAATGGATTAAATTATTTCTACTAGAATAAATGATTATTCATATTCTATCCCTTATTCATGACTATATACTTCTAAAACAAATACATCTTTATTTCTATTAATTGGCATAAAGTCATCAACCTTTCTTCTTTATACCAACTTGGTGGAATTATTTAGTTCGAATTTTGGGCTATCTTATAATTTCTAGAAATTATTTCCTTCAAACTGATTCAATTCATCTTTTATAACTTTTATAGGATGTTCCTGATTGATTGATTCATTTAATTTCATTGCTAAAAACAATCATAATAAGGCTTGATGATCAACATATATTCTTTGAGAGGGTTGGGATGGAGTTACATTATATTTGAATCACATAATAGAATACAAGGGATGGTTTTAAAGGGTTCATAATGGATCTATTTATTTAATCACTTCGTTATTATAATAATTCATCTAGATTATGAAGGAATTGATGGTATCAGTTGGGATATTTATATGGTAAATCGCTATAATGTTTAGAATCTCTGCATTAATTATTGATACTGAGAGTTTATATATAATCCTCAAGGTTTTCTTTTATATGTTTGAGGTCATGTGGATCTATCTTGTCAAAAGTGACACTAAAATTTTATTCTATAATATTATATTTCTTTTCAAATACTATATATTCCTTACCAGTGGTTAAGTAACCACGAATAATTTTTTATAGCTTTTTAGTGAAAATTATTCTATATTAACATTTATATTTAGAATCTAAATATTGCATCTATATACACTAAATTAATATACATTGATTTTTATACCTTTCTATAATTCATATGGAGTCTTTTTCAAAATAGTACTGATCAGAAATCTATTAATTACCCAACAAGATTAGTTAACAAAATCAAACAAAAATGTACTAGAAAATCATTTTCATTAAGAATGATTTAGGAAATGTTATGAAGATACATATTTTTTCTTTAAATATACCATTATTTTGAGGTGTATGCAGGGTAGATAAATTTTGATTATAAAAATATTGTCGGATAATAGATTAACACTTAGGATTTTCAGACTCTCACCCATGATAACTTCTTGGGGTGTTGAGGGTTAGTCTAGCAAGGCTCTATAATAACATTTCATATTTTTAAAAATATGTAAGAGCTTTAGTTTTATGAGAATGGAAAAAAACACATGTATATACTGAATAATGATCAATAATGACATAGTCATAGTGTTTTACTATGAAACTAAAATCACTAGATGATCCAAATAAATCCATAAGAACCCATTCTACCGATTGAGTGGTAGAAACCTCTTTCTTAGGTTTCAATGACAATTTTTGTTCTATTACATTTTGAAAATGAGTTAACACATTGTCTTTACGGAATTATATATTAGTTGGATCCTTAACTAAACATTTTTTATATATATATTTTACTGATTATATATTAAAGTGGCCTAATCTACTATTTCAAAACCAATATTCTCAATAAATAACAATTAAACGATAAAACATTTATGAAAACAATGAATTGAAATTAATACAATAGTAAATATATATTCATAAATTAAAAAATACTAAATCATGTGTGGAATAAATAATATTGTAATCAATTTTTATTAATTTAACATTAAAGCCATCATAAAAAAAATAAATACTAAGAACATAACATTTTAAAAAACAGAAAATAAAACTTTTATAACATGGATGCATTCAGTGTTACCATTTTGATTATGTCTAATAATATACCCTTTTATTGTTTCACATAATTTTAAACATCTAACATTAATTTTACTATGATTATTGAAGGTTGAAAAATAATTTTTCATATTTCTAGAACATCACCTTTCCAAATGAAATATATTGTTAGTACATCATTTTAATAATTTTTTCTACAATCAATAAAAGGAACATTAACTTTAGTACTAATATCTATTAGGGTTAATAAATGATTAATATCAATGATTTTCGAATCCAAAATTTTTACATAATTTCATGCAACATAATTAAATGATTTTGACATAAAATATGTCATAGGTCTAAAATTTATTGGATTATTTCAATAATTTTACGGTTATGGAGAAACTGAATAAAAAATTGAACTAGGAATCAACTAGTTTTTATATATACTCCATTTTGTCCAAATCTATACCTAATTAAATATTTTTATTTTATATTTTTCCCCCATCAAGATATTAGTTGTTTTTCTTCTATCAAAAAAATATTCCAAATCCTTTTAAAGTTGTTCATTTACTAATTTAATATTTGTTTTTTATTTTAATAGATAGCAATTTTTATTTTTTATACAAAGATCATATTTATCTAATGAAGTTAAACTTGAGTCATTTTCAAATTTTTAATTTATCTTTTAACTCATTAATGGGGTCTTCTAATAGATTACAATATTCATCTATCTCTACATAAAACATTTTAGAATCATTAAATATTTGATAATAATATATATATGGTACCATAGAAGTAATTTTCATATAGAAAATATTTTCTTTTTCTTTTTCATCTTCTCAGTTAGAGTATAACCCACTAGAGTTATCCTATAATGTACTCCAAGTGTCCTTCATCCATATAATTATTATATCACATTAAGATTATATTTCTTATTATCTTTGATCTTAAGAATATCAAATTTGATATATCCTTTACTCCTATATTCATCGTAGGTGATCTCTTTATAAGAACCATAGTTTTCCAATCATTTCTATAATTTTGGAATTTATCATCATTTTGTCTAGAATTTTACTTATGGATAAATTTACTCTTTCTATAAAACTTTTAGAAAATTATGGAAATGTTATAAATTTACTCATAACATTTTGAATCACATTCCCATCAACATGTACATTCAAATTTGAAAACGCCATTAGCTTTTGACTATGACACATTAAAAGAAATTTATTTCCTTTATGTTTCATCAAGTACACTACTAACATTAATTTATTCTTTATAAATCATAAAGATTCGAATTAATTCCTTATTTGGTAATCTATTGATGTCACATTATTCGTGAATAGGGATAATAATAAATCTACTAAAATCATGTAGGCACATAGAGATCCTTATTACTTGATATATTTACATCATAATTTTTTCATGTGTAATTATCATTTTATGATCTCATTGACTTAAGATACATGTCAAATATAGATTCATAAAACTTAATTTTAAATGTAGTATACATTATAGTATATGTATTTAATAAAATTTAATTAACATTAGAAGTTCTATTATTAGACACATAAAGGGTATACCATATTTGATAATAAGTATTATAGAAAAATATTCTATTAAATCTGTTCAATCATAAATCACAAAATAAATCAGTCATAGAATTTAAATTTTAATATGAATAATATATATTTGTTCTCCCATTGTTTTCTAGTATTTTTGGGATTTTCATATTCATCTTCAATAGATACCCAAATGTTAAACCTCATGAATTCATGATAGGTTTTAATTTTATATTCCATTCAATTAAATTTTTAGTATTAATGAAAAGATTTATATTGGTATAATAACATTTATAGGTATCCTCGAAAATTATAGATTAAAGAACAAACAAAATTTAAAAATATCTTCCTAAAAACGATTTAGGTAAATGGTTTCAAAAGATAAGCAAAGGAGCCCCTCAAATACTAAATATTTTCCAGTGTGGGAAAAAAGAAGGGGACTGATTTATGTTTCTAAATAAAATTTAAATTTATAAATGTTTAAAATATAAATATCCTAGTTTATAAAAATTTCTCTTTTATCTAAATTGTAGAAATATATAATTTTTTAAATAATTTTCATTGACACTATCACAACCTTCTTAAAAAATTCACAATCACTTTAATTAAATATAACATAAATGTTTTTTTAATATCTTTTAAAACAAAAAAAACAATTTTGTTTTATGGAAACACAATAAAAAAAGATAACATATAGTAGAATCAAAATAATAAGTTTAGTCTCAAGTTGAGACCTAGTCCTCTCCCCTTTAAAATAACTAATTTCTTCCTAGTTTATTAAACAATAAACATAATCCACAATATGGATTGTGTTTATATAAAAAATTGCACTATAGTCAGTCCAAGATATATACATACTCCTCCATAGTTATGTGTGAAATAACACCAGATGGTGAATAAGAGAGGAAGGTAGAGAGAGAGTATCTTTTACACTATAATACAATGTAGGAGCATGTTAAAATGAATAAATTAATTAATTTAAAAATAGTATGAATGTTTTCTAAAAATATAGATATTAATTGATAGGATGAGAAAAAATTTAAAGACTCTTAATATAATCAGATCTAGTTGTTCAATTGTCTTTATATATTTATATAAAAAATCTCCAATTATGAGTTTCAATAACGGGTATAGATATTAAATATTCATCGAAGTAGTATATCATAGTAGGTGCTTTGTACCGCATTTTCAATGGGTCACTATGTTACTTAATTTTTTCAAAGAGTTTCACTAATTCACAAATACAATACATAACCTAATTTGTTTTTGGATGATAATAATATATTATTCCATATAATCATTATTCTAATGTAACAACCTAAAATTATTTTCTTTTTAGAAAGTAGTCCAACATATAGTCATTGGATATACAAATATTACTCACCACCTATGATTGAGATGGTCACTTAATATTTACATATGAATAGTTACTTATTTATATAGCCACTTTGATCTTGTTCTCACTTTTCTTAGTTTCTTAACAAAGTTACATTATATGGTAAATTGTCCAAGTAAATTATCATGGTAACTTTATTCCATCATAAAGTCACCTCAATTATTTGATAAAATTCTCTCACCGAACACATGATTACCTAAATTAAAATTTCTTACAAATTAAAAAAGGTATTCTAAGAGATACACAAATGAAAATTAAATATTACACAAATACTTTCATAAAAGTAAAAAAATTATTTTTAAGCTCACATAAGTATATATTCAAACATTTTTAAGGGTAATAGAATTTTTTTTGATTTCTATAAATCTAAAATCCATTTCAAAATAAATGAAAAATGATTTTTGACTATTAAAATTTGATTTTTTTCAACAGATCCAACATTTGTATTTTTGAAATTTTTATAAATTATAATCTCAGATATAAATTTAATAAATTTTCACTATTTTTTTGATACATTACATGATTATTATTAATTAAAATAATGTTTTTATATTATGGATGGATGTATTAATTAGTTAAAACAATTAAATATCTGCTTAAAAAATCATACCATGAATATAAGTAGTTACGTGTTAGGATTGACATAATATTTCATTACATTTAACAATAAATATGATTTGATTTATTGTTACGATCATTAAAATAAAGGATGGGTTTGATTTATGAAAATTAAGTGTTTTGATTATATTTTAATGGAGTCCCTATGTAAAAATTATCCATGAATTCACATATTCATTTTACAATATAGCTGACCTATAAAATTGGATTCCCCTTTAAATTAATGGTTTCTAATTTCATTTTTCAAGATATATTGATCATTTTTTAATGCACGAATGAGTTTAGTAATTAGAAGATAATAAATTTTGGGAACCAACATATCACAACACTATCTTCTTAATTGGATCATGGCTATCATGGTCATGAAATAATAATCATGTTCACACAATTATTGGAGAAAAATGATAGTTTCAATTGAATTTTTTGTTGTCACTTCTTATAATACCTATCAGCTAATCAAACTCAATCATAAAATTTAATAAAACACATTACGAGTGACTTTATGGCCTATAATGATCCAAAGTTTTTAATTGATGTGATAGAATTTAAAATGATATTGGTATTTTTAACATAAAATTGATCCACTTTCAACAAAAATGTAGACCTAGGATTCATATAATACTTAAAATTTATGCTCAATTCAACAACCAATTTAATAAAAAAATGATAAAAACCCCTTATAAAATTTAAACAGGGGAGAAGAATGAATAAAACTCTAAGAAAATAATTTTCACAATCTATTAGGTTCTCCTCTATGAAATTAATGGGTAAACAAAAACTATTTGGATAATTTCGACAATGCACTAGTGTAATTTTACCAAAATCCTAAACTAGGATTTCACAAATTACGATGCAGTGAAGGGAAACCAGAATATTGGGAGGATATTACCTAAGTGATATAAAAAACACAAAAAACACTCCCTCGTTAATGGGGAATAATAAATGGTGATAGTTTTATAGTTTTCCCCTCTTGTTCCCTCTTCATAAACCCATAAGGTGGAAAATCACACAATTTTCATTTAAAAAATCAAAATAGAATCTCAGAGAATGATCCATGTCCGAAAGAAATTATTTTTTAATGTTTGAATTCTTAGAACTCTATTCTGAGTCTTTATTTTAAAAACACACCATCCACTAACTACAAAATTCAAACTCATCATATATTTCATAGCCCATCTAAAAATTGGTTGTAACAAGTAAGCTTTAGAAATTTGTGATTTCTTACATAATGGTCATTGTGGGTGTATTGGGTGTAGGCCACACCACTTTGTATAGTATTTTCAAATTTTGTCACTATTTTGTGAGTATTATCATGATTAATATAAATAATTAAATTTATTATAATTTTTTTGGTAATTATTTTTTTTATTGACTAGATTGGTATTATTTAGAGTCAATGGTGGAAAGTATTGTAATATAGATAAAATAATATAGTAAATCAACTTTTGTTTTTTTTTACACATTAACAATTTTGATCTCCTTGTTTGTTTTTTTATATATTTATATTAGTTTTATGTTTGTATTGTTAATATTTTTATTAAATATGAATTTAATTTTTTGAAATATTTAAATATTTGGAGGTAATTTCACTAGCCTAATAGTCCTAAAAGGTTGATACATCCAGCTAGATGGTTTATTCAGTAAACTATTGTAGAAATAGTTCCATTACCCCCATATTATGGATCTCAAGGAGCATAAGTTAATGTTTTAGTACTTTTTCTGAAGGAAATTTATTTTAGAATTAAAAATGGGATATTATATGTGGAATTAGTTTCAATATAAATGTATTAATGGAATTCGAATTGTTCTATTTTATGGTTTAGAAATTTAATTTCAAAATATTGATGTTTTTTCAAAGTGATTTTCGAAATATGTTTTCCCTGGGACATGGGTGAGTGTGCAAGAATGTTACACTATTTTTTAATGATTTAAAAAAATTCTAATTTTGTAATGTTTAAAAATTAAAGAAACAATATTTTTTGATGAGTGGTTATAAATGAATGAACATATGATCATAAAAAACATTTTTATAATATATGTGTGATTATGTTGTCCCTAATGTGTTATAATTTTCTAGTATATTAATTTTTGTTATATAAACAAGGATGACAGGGTTGGAACCATTAGAAAAACAATCAAATAGATGATTTACTGGTTATATTTGATTGAATGGTTAAATTGGTTCCATTTGGGGGTATGTTTATAGGAGCCTTTAGATACTTTAATGGTAAGATATTAGATATTTACTCCAATTATCTTTAACTATTTTCCATTTATTTTAGTGACACAAATGATACTTATTGAAAAATAATTTCAATAGTGTTACTAATTCATGGGATGATCTTTTGATGATGTGGGATAGCCATTTTGATTTTCAAATATGGTGAGTGAGTTCACTATTGGAATTATATTAGTGATTGAAAATCATAATGAATGTTTATCCTCCTTGGTTTATTTTAGGTGGACCTATAATTTTGACCAAATTGTTTGATATATGCGATAGTGATGCTGTTGATTGAAGATGAATTTATAAGATATATTCCCTTTATTATGATGATTGGTGTTGGAGATTAGGAATGTGGCATGCTAGTGGAGTGTGTTGATCAACATATTTAATAAAAATGATTTCTTATATCAGAGATATTGTCTGTTCACATTGCATGTGGGGTAGTCTTTTATTTTTCTATTATCCATTGAAAGGGAATAAATTTATTAGATTCTATTAGGAATAATGATATAATGTATATTTAGAGGGGATTTCACTCACACCATAATGGATCATGATCTAGATCAATTAACTTGTTTTCTATTTTTTGAGTTCATTCTCATGAATGATAAATTAAAATTCGATTATAATGTCTCTAATTCAAGTTATCAACCTTATATGTTACTATAAATAGTTAAACATTGGATGTTTCTCAATAATTTAAGGGTTATTTGTTTGGTGGAAGTGATATTACTTTCTCAAGAAGATTTTTTTCTTCCATATGGCTTCAACACAGCAAGACCATAGATATATAGCAAGAGATGTTTTATGTTAATAAATTTGTTATTTGACATTAAGGATAATTTTATAGTTATAGTGATATTCTATATGGTATTTGGATGTAGTCTTTAGGATTACATGTAATATATATGTGAGATATGGAAATTCTTTATGTGATGTCTCGTTGATAGTTCTAACATAGACTATTGAGGCTAGATGTGGAATCCTATGAAATATATCTATATTATTTCATTTTTTATGCCTAATTATTTTATTTATCATTATAGTTATAATGGTATTATTTTTATAATGTTATTTTTTATTTTTTATCCTTTTGACTAACCTTTGTATGTTATTTATGTGTATGATTTTGGGTTACGTCCTATTTTATTATCCATATTTGTATTCTTGATATTATTGATATATATTTGGATATTTGGGTATTAATTACTTGATATACTATTAAAATAACAATGTTTTATATTGGTTATACATGAGTGAGAATTTTTAGATATCTATTGATACTTATATGTGATATAATCTACTGATATTAGAGATATTGTATGGTATTCCTCATTATAAAATGAGGGAAGCAATTCTATGATGATATTTTGGTAGCTCTAGTGAATTCTTATAAGTACTTGTATCATCTTGTTATTAAGAAACAAAATTATGAAAATTCATGAGAATGAATAGGGTTTTTTTTGTGAGTTGGCTGACACTAACCATAAACTTTAACATTCATATAAATGATCTCATGTACTCAATGATTCATTGTGTGTGAGGGAATCTTATGGGTCAATGAAATCACCCCATACCTATGTACACACCAAGAGTTTCGGATAATGTGGTTAGATATTCATGAATTCAATTTAGGAATATGTATCCACTCAGAACTGTATTCACAGATTCAGATGAACAGATTATTATAGGTCAATTATTTTGTAGGATATGATATTGAGAATTAGGCTATAATCCATTGTTTTTTTTATTTTTATATTATATGTATCAATCATATTTCAAACCAATTATTTATTTTATTTCACCATATTATGTTTTCTTTATGAAAATAATATATTTTATAGACATTTAGTATCATGTAATATTTTTTATTTTTTATTCTATACTATATGATTTCTTAATATCTTTCTGCTTAGTTTCCTCCATTTTTGGAAATATCTGACATACATATAGGTCATACAAATTTATAAGTGATTTTTGGCATGAAATTTATAATAATAATTAATTTTTTATTTTATCCATGATTTAATAGGTTTCTCACTATCAATCAATTTACATGATAATATAGGGAGGTGTGCATCAGTTCTGATGATGGAATGAATCCACAAACATTCATGAATGTCTTAAAATTTTATTATATATATGTTATATCAATGTATAATGCCCATGGATTATTTTTTATAATTTTAGTAAGTTATATGTGACTATAATATTACTTAGTAACTATATTTAGTGTTATAGTAGGGTTACACTAGTAAATTATTGGTGACTCAAATTTGATTAGGGTGAATTTTTTTAATTTCTATAAAATAAAGAATTTATAGATGAATCGTAAAAAGATGTCCATTGTTTTAATATAATCAATGTAATTAAATTATAATAATAAAATAATGGAATAAAATTTAAGGACATATTTTTTTCTATGTACTAATTTTATTAATTAAAATAAATTATTTAAAATGAAATTTTTAATTTGTAAAACCCATGTTTAATTTTTTGGAGTCTTATGGAATATTATAATCTATAAACTATTTTTATTCACTTATATTAAAAATTAGTTCTAATCACATGTGGAGACTAAATTTAACAAAATATATTTGTAATTTTAGATTAACATGTTTATGCAACCTATTATGTACAATTTTAATTCTATACATAATGTTAGGATTTCTATGATTAATTTAAATGACCCTAAGAATGTAAAAAAGGGTTATTTTCAAGGAAAATTTTTATTTTTTATATAAAATTTTTAACTAAATAAATAAATTGTTCTATTTTATATAATGAATTTGATATTATGTTTAAAAATATATAAAAATATATTAAGAGTAATTTAATTGGTGATTGGTGTTATATAATATTAATAACACCTAATATTGAAAATATTTTTTTTATGAAATATTTTTATATATATTAAATGTATTAATTTAAAGGTTAATTTTCTATTATTATCAAATAAAACTTAATTATTTAGATCTTAAATTTAGTTTCTAGACATTTAAATTCTGTAATAGGGGTTAAATTAAGATTTTATAAAATATAAAATACATGGGTAAAATCTAGTAACCAATGTAAAAAAACTAGAAAAATGTAAAAAAAAACTTGTGTTAATAAACTTAAAACATGTTTAAAACATATGTCCAAAACAATGGTTTATAGGAGTCTCTGAAAATAATTCGTCCAAACTCTTTAAAAATTAATTTCTTTACATTCTTATTATTTTTACCTTGGAATAGTTTTCTGAATTTATTTTTGTAGCGATGAGTATTTATGGAAATTTTCTTTTCTTTTCTTATAAATGGAGATCAATTCTATCACCTTTATCCACCCATTCCAAAGAATGGTATTGAACAAAAATCATCTATAGACTACCCACAATTATCATCCCAATTAAACTAATTTATTTTAATATGAAAATACTTTTATAATGGTCTATAATTTGTTACTTAAGGGATAACATTAAAAGGGGTAGGACATAGGGTCCATATACAGAATAAATCTAGACCATGGGTAATGGTTAGTTGCCTCTATTTCCAATTCAATTATACATTTTGGATATTGTGAACCATCATTTTTATATGATCGATTAACTATAATATTCCATTCATTTATAATGAATATCTTTCTTTCTATGATATGTTAATTTCAATATCATGGTAACCCTATTATTTTGATTTTATTTTTTACAATACCAAAACTGTTAAGGATTTTTCATCTCAATTTTTATTCATTGAGATATAATGAATATTCATAACATGTCCCCTTATTTTATTGAATAAATATTTTTGATGGATTTATTTAACCATAATTTACCACAAAATATATTTTATTTGTAAATCGATCTCATCATCTACGATTAATGGGGATTCAATTGAAAAGATAATAATTATATAAGTCTCTTTTCACAATTTCCGTTCATTTTAACATGTTTTGATTTATGAAACTATTTTCATTTAAATGGTGTGAATAATAAATATTTAATATATTATAAATTCAATTATATTTTACTCATGGTATTTTAGGTTTACTTTCAATATCTCCCTTTTAAGGGGTTTTTATTAAAATGTTACTTTATTCGTAAGGTGTTTTTCATGACTCACTATATTTTATTGAATCCTAATTATTCATATTTGACTATGGTTTTCTAATATTATTTTTATATATCTTCGGATATTTCAGTTCCAAATAACATTCAAGGTACTTACATTAATTGATTTCTTCCACTATAAAATTATATGATGTTATGAATCATTCCCAAATGCCCAAAATGTGCACTTTGTCGATTATTAAATAATCAAATGATTTATCTTCCAGACAAATTTTTTTGATGAAATAACTTTATGTAAATTTTTAGGAACTGTTATTGAATATTATTGTTAAATATAAACTATTTCACTTCTCATTTTTTAAAATAAATTTTGAATGTGAATCGTAACTTTATCTTTTACAATTGTGGTAAATATATTTATATATATAAACTATTTTATTGTTTATATAATTTTTATGAGCATTCTTCTTTATAAATCTCCATTTTGATATTTTAAATGATTCTCCAATTGATCTTGATTCCAAATATTTTTAAAAATAAATTGATATACTGTTATATTTTTTTGTATTAAAAATTTAATTTAAAAAGTAACTATAGATCATATAATTGATTTTAATAAATTAGGTTTCTAATAAAAAAAATGAAAGCTTTTATTAAAATCTCAAAATATATTCTGACAGAATATTTCTATTATAAATTTTTTTTTTCTGAAAACACTATATTTGGTTTTAAAGTTTAATTCTTAACATAAATTACTAGGCTCAAAGTGTTTATTTTTAGGGAAATAATTTTAATGATTTTTCAAGTATTTCAAACAAGGGGTATTTCTTATAATTTTTCATGTTATTTATCAAATAATCTAAAAAAAAATTAAATATATAAACATATTTAATTTCTCTTATGTTACACTATGTATATTAATAAGCCTCTATCCATATTCTTTCTTGGAATGGCCTATAAAATATCTAAGGACCCTTTTCATGAAACTGGTATTTTTCCACAGGATAATTATGTAGTGTTTGGTGAAATAATTTTTCAAATTATAATGGTACAAATATATATATATATATATATATATATAATTATTATTATATTTTTGGCTTCCTATATCGCCCTCAATTGTATTTGTTACGGCTTTATAACTCATGAGTTAATAATGGGTCATGAGTTTTGATTATCGAGTAAATAATGGACCGTGAGTTGTGATACTTGAGTGAATAATATAATTCAAGTTGGGATACATTAGTTAGTAATTGACCATGGGAGTTGATACACATGTCAATAATGGACTGACTGTTATGATAGTTGATTTACTAATTCCCCACATTTTATGATGCTCACATCATATTGAGTCACCAAAATAAATTCATTTTCCACCATGTGATGGGTAAAAGGTAATTGATACCTAAAATAATACAAAATGAATTCCTATAATTTTTTTATGTCTATATTTCCATATTATATTCCCACCCCCCCTATTCAAGGCACAGGACTATGAATAATCACAATAGATCATGTTTATTACCTCATGTTTCCTTACTCTTTTACCATGAAATGTGTATGTTAATTTGAGATTTTATGTCCTTATAATATGAATTATAGACTAATAATAATGTTATTTGTTCTTTTTGACCATATATTCCCCCCTTTACATGTTCTCTGATATGTTTTTGATTGAATTTTTGATGAAATGTTGATGCTTTTTCACCTACTCAGCCTTTGAGATAACACCATTATTATATTTCTACTCATGGTATTATAAAGATGTTTATAAAATATGAGACTTATATAATGACTTTATGTGGCTCAATTATGAAGGACGTTCACATGTAACAAAAAATAGATAAATCAATTATTTATTCAATAAAGGCACTAGGCATTCCATTCTTGAGATTATGTTTTTATTATGATATTTAATTTTTAACATATGTAAATAATGTAAAATAAATATAGTTGAAATAACATTAAATCATAGGAAGTTTTTAAATCAGTTTTTGGGACTAGATTCCAGAGTGTTGGTCTAGGGTGACACAATTAATTCTATGTAAATATATATAAATATCTATCAAGCCACTTATTTAAAATAATGCATCATGTGATTGGTGTTTCCAAGACTTCTCATGTAAACATGAAGATAAAGGAATTAACTCAATGAATAATTAATTAACATAATTAACTCAATAAATTTTATCTTAATAAATAAGAATTAATTGAAGTGTCTGAAAGGAAGTGTTGTTTTTCATGTTAATTTTTTTTATGTGGATGACGATGAGATTAGAAAAAACTATGTATTTGATTACATTATTTAATTTAATTTTTCGTGTTTTTTAATAGTTAATCAAATTAAATGATATAATGGATGTCATTCCCCTATCCTCATTTCATAAGGTCATGTGTACCCACAAAATATGTTATATAACCCCCCCACCAATCAATTGGTTCCCCTCACATGGGTGAGAGTAAAAGATAATGTAATGGATAGAGCTCAAATGTGAGTAGTGTAAATTCATATTTTATGTTAAGGATAAACCAATCTATGGGATACATAGGATAACATGTGGAATGTTTCAACACCAACCAGACATTGCTCCCTGATTTTATTCCCTAGGGTAATGAGTTTGTTAATTTCACTCTAGTTAAACAAACCATTAGATATATCATGGTTATTAAATTTTATTAATTATATTTATATCATTTACATCATTATTAATTTATATAATCTTAATATTTAAATAAATTAATTAACAGGTATGTGATATGGAATTAAAATAAAATAATATTATGTGTACATTTTATCTAGATAAGGATATTCATATAAGTAAATTCAACTAAATACATACAAGTACGTAAAAACTTAAAACTATTAGTTTTCATATAAATATAAATAAACATAAAATTTTATATTAATTTAGAAAATCCTTCTATTACTTGAATAATAATTCAAACATAGAAAAATGCATTTTCTTGGCCAAATTCTTGGCAGATACATTTATCTGATAAAATTTATATGTTCATTTGGTTGACATAAAAACATTGATATTGGGTGTAATAGATAATGTTTGTACAAATAATTTTAGAAGAAAGTGTTTCAGATATCCATGTTTAGGATTTTTTGAGTGGTAAGTCCAATCATGGGTCCATGGAAAGAAACTTAATTTAGTTGATATGTAATGCCTACCAAAATTTAATCATTAAATTTTGTTGGTCTTGGATTATGATATGATAAGGAATGGATGGATCATTGAAATTATAATATCTTAGTGGTAGGATATTAGAAACCCAATAGTTAGGGCTATTTTATTTCAATAATATAGTTGGAGAATAATAAATTAAATTAGATTTATAATCTTCATTTGTAATCAATATTAAATTTTGGTCATATTTATTATATAAATGGGATTCCATGAAAATTTTACAATATCACCATGTTCAATATTAGATAAAGATACTCTTCTTATTATATCCAATTTAAATGGATGGTATATGTGAATACACATTGTACTACAAAAATAATGAAAATTATATAAGCTATAAATTCCTATTTCTAAGGGGCACCGAAAAGAGAAAAATGAGGGAAACTATCTCCTTATATAAAATATTTTGATGATTCCAATGATGTAATTTTTTTCATATTTTCATCCATTTCCATGATCGTTAAATGTATCATGAGGATATGTATGTGTACATAATAACATCTCACCATTATGATATTTATTAATAAATTTTGAGATAATAGAAAAATGATATCTCTAATAAATCATTCATGTGAAGTCCTAGAGATTCTTCACCCATTGTACCTCATGTGGTGATGTTAATTGGATACATTAAGAAGTTGGACATCTTTTGTCTTAATATCCTTGATGATCTATACGTGGATCTCATTTTATCTGCACTTCTCAATATCATAACCTGTTTCATTATTAGTATTAATACTTGAAATATGGATGTGTGTGTCTCGAAACTACGTAGATTGATTCTCCTGCTGACAAGGACATGAAATATGAAAAAAGGTAGTCCTTTTTGTGAATGAATGTAATAACAATGAAAAGGGTCCCAATAAACATTCCATGTCTAGGTCTCATTATAACTATAGTTTAATGGAAATTAAGAACTAATGAATTTTGATGGAAAATCATTCCATGTGTTTTATATGTGGTAAGATGGTCCACCATAAGAAGAACTTCATATATTTAATGAATAAAGTGGAACCTTGTTTGTATTAATAAATAATATTAATCATAATGTATCTATACCTTGGGTATTAGATAGAACATATAGGGATCACATCTATGTTCAAATATAGGACACAAATATTTTAAAATATATTACATTGTTATAAGTGGATTTTTCTGGCTAATGATAGAGAATGGTTGGATGTTATGTCCAGTGTAGATTACCACCTTACATGTCCAATAGTGTTTATCATAGTTTTGAAGAACTATTATTATGTTCCCACTTCTACCAAGAACATAAACATTATTTATTTCACTGACAAGGATAGATTTATTTTCAAATTTGGAAATAATGAGTTTTAATTTTATAAAAATTGAATTTGTTATAGTATTTCACAACTAAATAATGTTAATTATATATTATATTATGAAAACCAAGTATTATTAATAGACAAGGAATCATGTTTTAATGACTCATTTCACATCTAGTTATGAAATCACCATCTTGGTCATGTAAATGATAAGTATTTTTAAAATATCACTCAGGTTATTTTATTCAGAAACGACTGATATAAAACCCATTGTTAGATGTCATAGTTTTTCACAATTCAGAATTAGATAGAAACTATTTAGTTGTAAGGTTTAATGGGATGGAGATATATTAGAATTCATGCACATTAATGTATGTAGTCTATTTACATAATAATCTAGATATGGTTATTCATGGTTCATTCCAATCAATAATGATTTATGTACATATGGATATGTATAATTAATTATGTTTATATTTGAGTCCTTTGAAAATTTCAAACAATTGAAGAATGAATGAGAGAATCTTCATGGTATGATGATAAGGAAATTTCAATCCGGTCGAGGTGTTGAATATCGTATCATTGATTTTATCAACCTACTTCTAGACTGTGGGAACTTATCCCAAATCACTCCTCCTTATACACCATATTCGAATATTGTTAGGTAAAGCCCAAAAAAAAAATTATTCACATGTAAAGGTAAATTATGTGTCATGAATATCTTTACTACTATATAATAGGCCTATATCCACTGACCTATAGACACTATTTTCGAAAACCATGGATATAGGATTTTTGATGTAGAATAAACACATGGTTTAGTTAAAACACATTCTATAGTAAATTATATTTCCACTATTTTATGAAAATTATTGATGTATGTGTTTCTTCCCATGAAATAGAAACATTTCATGAAATATTCTATCTATTGGCTTTCTACACAACTATGAGAAGAACAATTACAATGATAATTGTGGAGGTAAAACTATAGACATGGTTTTCAAATTATTTCCATGGTTTCTTGATATATATACGCATATATATATATATTTATATATTAGACAGATTAATAACAAAAATGTTATCTTAGTGTAGTGGTTTATTTTTTTGTGTTCAAATGATGAAGTCTGTGGTTCAAATTCTATTATAAAAATTTTATTTGGAGTCTATAGAAATGATTTGAAGGGATATAGAAACAATTAGAAACAATGGTTATAGACCAATACCCATTATTTGGAAACATGTAAATTGACCTATATCCACTATTTCAAATCTTATCTATATGGATATATCCAATGTTTAAACTATTTAAATGGACCATTTGTCATAATCTCAAACAATGGTTATAGATTTAATTTAGAGGTTTCAAACTTTTCCAATTGGTTAATCCATATTTCCATGATAATAAGACTCACTGCTAGTTTGACCGTGTATATTACCTATGTCAACAATTAATACAATTATAGACATGGTGTTTGATTATAGATATATAAAAATTTTATGTTTATTCTTCCAATATCCATTCTGGGTTATGTATAAAAAATTCATCATACACACTAAACTGACATCCAATAAAATTAGAAGACATTATATCATACTAGTTATGGACAAGGAGGGACCTTGTATTTTTGATATTATGTGTATGTGAATGAGATGAATTTTTTATTGAATTAATAGAAAATAAACATGCAAGTCATGTAATGAAATTTATATTTATATGATACCCTAATTAAAAAAATGATATTACCTACATAACACTTAATATATTTATAAACCCAAAAAAATCTATCCTTTCGAGATATAAAACTTATTATCAAAAATTATAGTGGGAGAATGAACAATTTTCCTGATATTGATGTAAAAACATAGATGAGTTGGTGATATAATATTGTTTTCATGTCCTTGTGGACTATGATACTCCTAAAACACAAGTTCAATGTAGGAGTACCCTAGACGTTAGAGAACCATAATGATATTATTCTCCAGTAATCGATAATGAAGACACATATTGGTTCATAATAATTATGCTTTTTTCCAATAAGAACCTAATGTATATCTAGAATGATAAAATATAGAATGAATACATGAATTTTCAGATATATTCCATGTATAAGAACTAATTATGACTTCTAGTGAACCCTCTGGTTGATCTATATCTTATTCGGTGGAAATAAATATACAAGTTAAACATACACATCAAAGGTAAATTGAGTACCTATAAATTAGGATTAATGGATAAATATTCTATAAAGAGTGCATTCATCGACTATAATGAATCCTTTTCTCTAGTTTTCGTGTTTAAATTCATATGAATTTTTTCTTTCTGTAGTATAATTCCATGATGATATTATTTGTAATATGGATTTAAAAAAAATTCCTTAATGGGAAACAATAGAAAGATGTATATATGGAACAACCTAAATTTTTTATGACTCTTGGAAAGTAAAATATTATACGGACATTCTGTTTGAATAAATCTCCATGATCATGGAGGATTTGTTTCGATGAAGGTCTACGAGATTTTGAGTTCACAAATAACTGATGATATCAATGTGTGTAGAAGTGGTTTAGTGGGATTTAAGTCATATTACATGTATTATATGTTTATGGCATGTTACTTATTGCAAATTATATACCCCTATTATGTTTAGTTAAAAAGTAGTTAAATATGTGTTTCTCCTTGAAATATTTTGGTTAGCCATTGTAAGTTATAGGGTTAAATATCATTCATCATAGATCCAAGAGGATAATTATACCATTTCATGATACATACCTTCACTATATACTGATTAGATTAGGTATGGAATTATATAATTTGGGGTTGGTTTCAGTGTAATATGGTATACATCTGTCCAAGTAAATGTATGAATATATAAAAAAATGTAGAGGGGGAAAATATAGAGTAAGTATGATCCCATAATATTATATTATAGGATACATCATGTATTAAATTATATTTGCCATAATATATATATCCTATTATTTAACATGGTAAAAAAATCAAGTTAATCAAGTAGAATAGTATATGCCTATTGTTAAGGTTATCCATAAGTATCTGTTGTCTGCTAAAGATTTGTTCTAGTTATATAGTGGATACGAGGAGATAGTTACTAGATGATATAATGATGATAGTTTCAAAATATATTAGAATTATAAATGTTCATATTCATGATATGTATTCATTCTCAGAAGAGGTGTTGTGGTCTAGAAGATTTCAAACCACCCCTCATTCACCGATTGTACATACAAATCGAAGTATACTGCTTCTTCTAATGTAAACAAAGAGATATTTTGGACTCATTACATAATAAAAGTGCCTAATTTTGTTACTAAATATAGAGATACTATCACAATATTATGAGATTTTATTTCAATGGTTGATATTGTTAAGGATCCAAGGTCAAATCAATGGATAAATGACATGATCCTAATGTATCACCTAATGGGATATTTTTATCAGATGGGTGAACTCATGGTGACACATGGTTATATAGATTGAAACATTAAAATCCCATTATATAAGGATTTGTATTATCATAAACACTAATATAATTTGAGATATACCATAGTAAAAGTGTTTTCAGTTTTTTCTATTGTAAGTGGCAGTTGGTTTTAGTGGGCACCTAGAACAAATTTCATTGTACTTTATAATTAGTTGTAATAAAATTTTCGTATAATTAATTAATATTTATTACATTTAGATTTCTCTTATTATAAAATGATGATGTAATATTAATTTAATCAAATAAATATTCATTATTCATAAATAAAAAAAATTAAGGATGATTGGCAGATAATCTTTAATTTTCTATAGAGAAAATTCATATTAAAAATTATTTGAAGAAATATTAATTTATTTATTCAAAAATATTATATTTTTTTATCTATGTGTTTATCACATCTTTCCTAATTAATAATAAATATATTAGTATTTATACATGTGGTTCATTAGTTATTAATAAAATATTAGTCCCCCTGTTAAGCTATTATTCTCTAAATATTGCTCTATTTAAACATTGTTATGTCGTTTTTTAGAACTCTGGAGACATTCTAAGAATAATTCATAATGTTTTCTAAAAATGATTTTTTCAATATCATGGGAGATCCTCATTTATAATTATTTGAATAACATATAGAAATATCCTCAATATATGTAATACTTCCCCTCACCATTAATTAATTTACTATGATCAGTTTTGGATGCTATATGTGTTAAAACCACCAACCCTAGAAATCATAGTATTCTATGGAATTGATGGGAGGGTTATGGAACATGTGTGGATCATAACTAGGGTGAATATACCATTTATTCCCCTTACCCAATGATTTAATGGTAATTTTTCTTCATCAAATTATCAAAAATGCCAAAATAATTCCACAAAATGTAATTCATTGTTTAGATAAATTTATTATAAATTATATTATTAAACATATTCACATATTGGTTTCTAGATTCTATTAATTAATCATTGATATAATTTCACTAGTGAATATATTATACATCATATAAATGGTATCAAACAACCACGACTCATTGTCTCGAGGGTAGGTGAAGTGACACAAAAATTAAGTTACATTTTTGAGATAGAAAAGGATTATAATAAATGCCAATGGATTATGAGAAAATTGGAGGGAGGCGACTTTACCTAAAGGAAAAAACCAACCAAATAGAATATAGTAATGAACAACTTAGACAATTAATATGATGCGAGAGTATAAAATATATTACTCAATGGAATAACATAAAGTAACACAATATCATAGTGAAAAAGAAAGATTGATTTAATAACTATAAATCATAAAAATACTACAATATCAAAAGGAATTAAAGTAATGTGAACCCATAAAACACTCAAACAAGCTCCAATATCCAACTCTACTCATCATTATCATAGTATTTAGGTGAATTACTAGATTTTTAAAAAAAATTACCTTTATTTTATCATAGTTAATGACATCTTTAAACACATATAGGCCCCCAATTTGAGGGTGAGCATAATCTCAGAATGAATTCCCCAAAATAATTTCCAACATAGGCCACTATCATATAAACTGGTTAGAATACTATATGGAAAATAGTTTAAAAATAGGTAAATATTTTTATTAAAATATAAAAATAGATAAAAAATGAGACAAGCAAATGATTATTCATAAAATCCTTATTAGTTATTGGAAATATATGTTTATCTATTCACAAACCCACATAGAACAACACAAACACTCAAGCATAATGTCACACATTAACAGTTGTACGTCATGACTGTACTCTATCCGAAATACACAATGGTACATTGTCAATATAATAAATCATATATTGAACATATTCCAATCTAGTTATGAGAAATTCCAATCCAAAACATTTTACATAAAATTACTCTTCCTTTCAGAACATTTCATCAAACTTATTTCTTGCATCAGAATTGTTCACTGTTTTTAAAACCATCATTTAAAAATTATAAGAAATGTGGTTTTCCAAAATCCATCCAATATCCCATATTTTCAATGAATAAATAAAAATTTATTTCTTTTAAGATATCGAAAAACATTTTAAAATAAAATTACATAATTATAACTAAAAACAATTCATTGAATTCTATAACAAGTAGATATGAGAGAGAATCCCCACACATATCTATTTATTGAAAAATGTGACTAAAAACATCTGTATGTAGTCTAAAAACAACTTCCCTTTCAAATATCTGACAATATATCCTTAGGATCCCAAACAAGGAATGTAGATATATCTATGGAGGACTAGAACTAACAATCTGGATGAGTGAAAATTAGAGGATCCAAATAGTGAAATAAGGATGTCGTATCGATGAATATAGATATCCAACACATATTGATTCTCCAAAATATACCATCAAATAAAATTTAATAGTTATTGGATCTAGATAGAAATTAGAGTTTGAGAAACTAGAGGAATATGAAAAAATTAGGGCTTTATGGCCTTAAATTGAGTTTGGATCTCATTTTCATATCATTAATTCCACATCACATGGTAAGGTCACATAGTTTAAGAAAATTTGTGCCAACTATAAACATGCTATTATCTCTCAAAAAGAGAGTTGCAAGGTTATGATGCATGGTTTGGGAATCCATTTACCAATATTTCATTTATTTAGCCTTGAGGAAAACAAATCACATGGTTTCCTAAAATTTTTACACTAACCATGTTCCTACATTGATTTAACCCACTTTATAAAAATTAATATTTTCCCATTTCGTTCTCATGGGTTTTTCAAACAATTCACTAACCATTAAATTTTTTTATTACTCCCATCCTCAAATTAACAATTTCTTTGATGTATTGAACGGTTTTCACTATCTATGCTAAGATGTGTTATATCCAGAAAAGCATAGAGAACATTAAAAAATACTCCTAAACCTCAAAACAAATACCTCATGATTTATATAAACAACAAATTTATAATAAAATGGTAATATAAAGAAAACCATGGGTGTCACATTTTCCACACCATTGTTCTTTCCATACTTAGAAAGAATAATTTTGATGTCGCTTGGGAAGAGTTTGGAGAACTACTTCAGGATTTATTTTTAGTGTTCCCACATATCATTAGAGATATGACCATATTATCATAGAACCTACACAATATGATTATTTTCCCATGAAATATTGTCTCTTTATTATCTATAGTATATACCATCACAATAATCTATCTATCATACTTCTCAAGATAATGATGGTCCCATAAAATCACATGGTATGGATAAGGTTTGTTCTTCTTCAATTCATATAAATGAAACACATTGTCCGTAGAACCGATCTATTGTAGTAAATCCAACCAATAATAAACTTCATAAAAATGTTCATGTATCTCAAATAGACCATTTTACAGGGGGAAAAATTTCCTTTCATTACAAAATAATAATTACCAGGACCTGGATAGATTCTCTAGAAAATGATATCACCCATCTCAAAAGATAATGGGTGATAATGGCGATATGCTTATCATTTTTTATGACTCTAATCTATACTCATTCCTATAATGACCATATAAATCATCTATGTTGTCTCATGGACAAGGCTAGGAGTGATACATAATGTCTCACCTAATTGCTCCCACAAAGTGGATTATAACAAGTATAAATAGACAATGCCACAACATGATCCATATTAATCTAGTTATGAAAACTGTTATTGTACCAGAACATCCCTAATAGTATATTCTCTTCCCATGATCATCCAAATAAAATCTCACAAGCTATATGAATATTTTCCAATTACTCATTTTGGATTTTCAATCCATATGAGGATTATAAGTTATTCTCATTTTCCATGTTGATTTATGGGATTTTTGGGTGGACATCCAAAAATTATCTATAAAACATTCTTCTAATTATGAAGAAGTCAAATGTTATATATTGTGAAGCTTTTTGATAGCCCATATATTGATCTTTGAAAATTATACCCCCAAATTGATTTCATCAATTTTATTGAAGTGAGATAACTTCATGGGTTTATCCACAATAACCCATATGGGATTTTGTTTTCAAACATTTAATTGAAGATATTTGAAAAAACCAATTTCAATTTTTCCAATTTCCATATAATAATAAGTAAGGATTTAAAAAATCATCTAGTCATTGGTTATCTACCTTGAACTGTTGATAGGTAAGTCATTTCGAGACAAACTCAACCATATTTCGATTCATCAAAAACATGCCAAAAATATTATCTCTATTAACCATAAATATTAATGGTACCATGAAGAATAGTTCATATTTAGTGGTTAAATGAATTCAAAATATCATTCAGATAATTTTTAGGAACCAATATCTAATCTATAAAACACAGCACAAGTCTCCCATCTAGAATCTATCACATAATGGTCCCCTGACCATTTATTTTTAGCCTCACGGTTAAAAATTATTTATTATATTTTAATCATCCTCTACATACTGAAAAAAACTATGAACAAATGAGACTACAAATTAAATGGTGGCATTGCATTTCTTAAAAGAATCCAAATGCATGATAGTTGTGGATGGTATAAGATTCCATTGATCTGAGGCCTCTATATAAAACTGATTTTATGACATCCTGATAAATGCATCAGCTACTAAAATTCCTTTACATAGTAAATACATTGTGTTGAAGTCGTAAATTTATATATTTTTCATTTTTAATCATTTACTTTCATTAAAATATAATTTTTGAAAAAACGTGTTTCAATCTCCTATGATTTGTAAATGCCATAAATTTATCAACAATAATATAATGAAACAAATTATTCAATGCATAGTCTATAACAGTTAATTCAAAATCATGTTTTGGGTAGGTATTCTTGTGAACATGTAATAATACTGATATATAATAGAATACATGGAATCCCTTTATAACAACACATCCCAACCCATAACTTGATGAATCATAGTAGACAACAAAACCTTGTCCTAAATATGGAAATGTATGTATAGGTGTCAATGTAAGGTGAACTTGAAGATCTTAGACTTATTTATGAAACTCAATGTAACATTGGAAAGGAAAACCTTTCATTGTAAAATATTTCAATGGAGATAAAATTAATGAAAATTTACAATCAAAACATCTGAAACATCATACTATTATAGAGAAACTACTTATCTCTAAAGCATTTTTCAATGATTTAAAAGATGTTAGGAATTAAAATTTCAATGGAACAATAGAAATTAATCATTTATAGACAATATAAACAAGTAAAAATTTCTATTTCATTCATAAATATACTTCTCGAACTAATTATAATGTTTATGTTCCTATATAATACCATTCACTATATTCTTATGTTATTATTGATAGGTATTTTTCCTTAAATACATACACATAACATTGACGAAAACAAATATAATGAAGCTAATATATATTTGAAATTAAAATTAATCAAGACTGTAAATACTTTTGATTCATTCATTAGAGTAGAGGACATCACCATGTACTCATAATGGACATACTGAGACCTAGAATTTGTCTTTGAAATATACTCATTTTTCACTTCAATTTGATGGTATTTTTATATTAAGTAATTCTTATGAAACTATGAGGAAAACCTAATTAGATCAAATATATAATCAATTCATGTAATTGGATATTGATTCTTCATCATAACATAACCTATCTTATGATAATCCACATAAAACGTTCGGTTTACATCCACCATCATAACCAAAAGAACAGAAGTGTCCAAAGGAGATGCAATATGGCTAGAGAATCCATTTCTTTCCAGCCCTTCCAGTAAAAAAAATTATTTGTATTAACTCTCAGGGTTCTATCATACAATACATAACATTAGTAGACTTTTCCATGGTAGGAGATAAATAGAAAATTTCACTTCCCTCTCAGGAAGAAACCAAGAGATGTTATTGGGAAATTTATCAAGAAACTGGTCATCGATGGTTGGGAAATTCCCCTTCATTATTTCATTAACAGAATCTACAGTAAACACTACTAGATAATAAGAGATATACCTAACCACCAGTTCCATAGGTCCTTTTAAACTTTTATTCACTTCCAAGTCTAATTTAATGAGATTCTTAATGCTACCAATATTTATGACACTAACTTAATGTTCATAATAGTTCATTTGTTTCTTAAGGGTTTTCAACACATTAATTCCCAAAATATGGTTTAATAAATCCATCTCATGAATAGAGAAATATCAAACCAATTCAACCTCATCGATAGTTAAAGAACATGATACACACTTAAATTATCAATATTTCTATGGTCCCAAATGTGTTTGATGTTTCAAAATTGATTTCATAATATCAATATAAAATTTCATAAGATCAACAATTTGAGAATAAATAAGAAATTTAATGTGCCCATATCAAAAAAGGTGTTCATAAGGAAAGCACTAAAAATAATAGCACCTGGTACCATTTAAATAACTAGTTGGTCCTCTATGATTTACTTCTAAGATCCATGAAATTTCCTTCTCACTCCTCCTTAATCTTGGTTTTCTTACTGAGATTGTATATACAGATTATTGATGGTGTTCCTAGAATCACATTTTCTTTCTTAGTTCCATGGACAATATTTTTTATGAAATGATCAGTCATTAAAATAATAAGATTTATAAGAAACATGATATGTATTACATGATATAACTTAGGGTTTATAGAATAATAATGTTGATTATTTACCATATTTTTACTCTTGTGACTTGATCTAGGTTGTACCATACAATCTCTCTAGGTATTCTCAAGTGAACCACACTATAAATACCTTAGATTAATCTAGGGTCATTGAGAAATGGTAATCGATCCTATAGTATGATTTTGAGATGTTTCTCCACATCAAAAGTAGTTATCCATATTCCAGTTACTTCCCACATTTGTTTTCACACTTTTTCCCATGGATATAAATATACTTCCTCACGTTGGATTTAGAGAGATATATCTTTTTTTCAATAACAATCTATTTACTATATTCATATTATCCATAGTCAAATGAAGCATAATCATTGATATAACCTCTTATCACATCCTAGAAACATAAATATGATCCCTCAAGGATGCAATGCCTATAACTTATAGGGAATAGGGGAATGTATTCATAAACATCGCTACATACTCTATCATGGATACATTTTCTTTCATTGGTCTGAATAAATTAGTCACCCTTGATATCTTGAAGGTGTTGGAGGAAACTTGTATTGGGAAATTATTTAAATATCACCATGTAATTACTTGGTTTAATTTATCTTGGATAGATAAATTCCACAATTTTCATGCAAGATATTCCAACATATACACAACTAATATCTCCTTTATCTTTATCAGTGTACACCTAAATTATTATATTTGATTCATCCTTTTCATCCATACATATGATTTTTATTATTTTAATATGAACAAACGAATGGTGGATTCCACTTATAAAATATTATGGCTTAATCAAACTATATTGGTTCATCATTAATATTTCCTCTATAAAAGGATTTTTAAGATTGAATGATTCTATGAATGTCACTAGTTCACTTTGGGTTTATGTGTGACCACATTTCCAACAACATTTTTTGTTGGTTTCTTCAGCATCTACCTAATGCCCTCTCTGTATTAAAAAAACAAACATTATCATAACATTCTAGATACTAAATTCTTAGTACATTTCACTTCATCAAAATACAATTCTCATAACAATTTCAATGAATTTTCACAATAAAAAAACTTTATTACTTTTTTCATAAATCATAAACCATGTTATAAGTGACACAGTCCTAGTATGTATTCTCAATATTAATTTTTTATATGAAATACTCAATAATTAACCCCATAATGATTATATGGTAACAGAAACCTAGAATTGTGTTAGAACACACTTTCCCAAAACCCCGTGTAAAATGATGTTCAAAATTAAATGGTGCATTACATATTTTAAAGACATATGTTACATGATCTGACTTTTTTATCACCCTCCTACCATCCTAAGAAAAATACAAATAGACCGAGACTGATAAAATTTGTAACAATCCACACAAACTCATTGTCTTGAGAAGAGGTGGACTTCCTCTATCGATATGTGTAATCCTTAAGACACAAAAGGCTGAAAATAAATGATAAGGTCTTAAAAGAATATTAGGTGATGATTTTCCAAAAAAGAAGAAATCCGACCAAACATAAAAAAGTAATAAACAACCAATAAAATCTATATATTGAATTAGTATTAAATATATAACTAAAAGTTATAACTAAAGTACATAAATATCAGAGTTATAATGGAAATTAGAGTCAATAACCAGAAATGAATGAAGGGATACAAGACACAAAACATCAAAGTGACATCAACCCAATAAAAACCAAGATAATTCCAACTCAACCTACCATTATCATGGTGTCAAGATGCATCACTAGATAATTATAATACCATTACCTTACCAATAATCTAATAAGTGACATATTAAAATTCCCTATGGTACCCATGAAGGGGGTGTGTATAAACCTAGTAGAAAATCCCTAAATTCTTTCCAACACACTCTACTATGATACAAACTAGTCATCACATTTTATATAAAATAGTAGAAAAATAGGTAAACAGATTTTATAGAAGAATAAATAAAAACCATATAAAAAATGAAATGATGAGTAATAAACTAATATTTATTATTTGGAATATCCATTTCCATGTTCATGGACACACATAAAACCACACACACACACACTCAATCTTAGTATCACATATTTATAGTGGTACCTCATTTCCATAATTCAACATTCTCCGATTGTGGTACTTACGAACCACAATCCATCTAATAGTGATCACCCACCAACCCATTTATAAAAGATTTAATGACAATTAATTATACATAAAACAACTCTTCCATTGAAAACATTAAATAAACCATATTTCATGCATCAAAACTATTCCATAATTTTAAATATATCATTACAAAATTATAGAAAAAGTTATTTTCCAAAATCCATCTTCTATCCATTATTGTTAATGTATAAATGTAATGTGTTTTCCATAAAAAAAACAAAAAAAATCATATATAATTAAATAAAAAAGTTAAAAATAAGTAATTCAAGTTTTTGATCCTATGGATATTATAGAGAAGACACCTACCAACCAAAAGATGTAAAAAATAAAGGAAACACTTATAACATCTAGATTAGGGATAATAACAACTTCCCTTCAATATGACCCACAAAATATCATCAATATCCAATACAAGTAACATAAATCTATCCATTACAGAATATATATAATGATTTAGGTGAGAGAAAATGAGAGGGTATATAGAGAAATATATAGAGAATATAATAACATACCGATGAATCGGGATCTCTATTGAAATTTTATTTACCAAGATACACCTCTTAATCAAAGAGAATCATCAAGGGAGCATATTGAGGAAGAAGAGTTCAATAACCTAGAATAATATGTGAAAATGTAACTTTCTATGACTGAGTAAAAGTTTTGACCTAATTTTTATATCATTAAATATAAATCACATAGTTAGGTTGCACGGTTTAATAATCCATCCCCAACCATGTGCATCCTAATATCTCTTAAATATAGAGCTTCATAGTTTAAACACCTGGTTCTGAAAACCATGAACTGATACAATCTCAAAGAAAAAACCACGTACGTTGACTTACCCTACACTAACCATGCTTTTCCCCACTATATCTACATGTATTGTAACAACCCAGGTAAATAAATAATATGAAATTTTCGTATATTCGTGAATTAAATATTAATATTACTTTAAATTAGATTCTATGTTCGATGGCGTACCCAATACGCAACAACGTGTTTCTTTGAAATCTAACATTGCACAATAATAATATTATAATATTATTTTAAATGGTAGTTAACACCTAGCCATGGTAATGGCAGGAATAAACAGAACTAACTATAAAATGAGTATATATGTTTGTTAAATATTTTTACATTTATCTAACAAATGTTATAGGCTTAAAATGAGAATGAATCCAATTTTAAGCATAAATAATCTAATATTGTTTAAAAGGTCAATTAATCACCTTTTTATGGAGAACCCTTTTTAAATCCACTTTTTGAAAATTCTATATGTTATATTTGAAAAAACAAAATCCTTCTTTAGAATAGGGACACTAAAATTTACTTTGTGTAACTTTTTGTTATTTTTCCGATAAAGTTCATTTTTTATGAATAGTGAAAAATGCTATATTTTAATTCAAAACCTTCTTTTAATATAATTTATTTACATGGTTATATTATCTCATTAATTTGATTAAAATTTTAATTAGAATATATTTTTACCATTTAATTCAATGGTGGTCATTGGAATTAATTTCACTTTGAAATTGGACATAAACAAGTGTCAATCTTTTGATAGATATTGTTTCTTAAAAACACGCTATTTGTTTTGACAGAGGGAATTAATTATAAAATTAATTAATGTAACTTATATATTTTGAATTTTTTAAAATGGACATAATTTTTTAATTCAGAATATCAAATTTACATTGGATAAATTTTTGGTATTTTTCTGACAAATGATCATTCTAAATGAATAGTGAAAAATACTGCATTTTACTTTAAAAATGATTTTTCATCTAATTTAATTATATAGTTAGATTTTCTATTTAATTAGTTTTAAAGTGTAATTGAATTATTTTTTATCACTTAATACAATGCTGTTAATTGGAAGTAATTTCACTTTTCAATTGGATGTAAAAACAAGACAATCTTATGATAAATTTTACTTCTTAAAAACCCGTCTTTGGTTTTAAAAACAGGAATTATTTTTAAATTAATTACTAAAATTTCTGTGTTTGAATTTTTTTAAAATGGATTCCATATTTTTAATCAAAATTTCCAAATTATAAAATTAAGACTCTTGGTTTTTGGACATTATGAATAGTAATGGCGGTATTAATCTTTAATTATCGTGATTAATTAGTAATCGGGTAGTTAAGGGTAATAAAATAATATCATAATAATATAAAATGACCCCAACATGTGTCCGGATCCTCTTTTCTGTGTCATGGAAGACCATGGGAAGATTTTTACCAAACTCGAGGGCCCATGGAGTCACATGGGTGTGATAGTGACATTTATGACTTTATATAACAAAGGTTTGCATATCTTAAGTAAAAAAATTCTTTTTGTTTACATAAATGATATCTTAGGCTATAAATAGTAATTGCAAAGATAAAAATATTTCCTAAATCATTATATTTGTTTTATAATTTTTAAACATTAAATAAATAAATTTATTTATGACACCATGATGATGCAGTGATTACCTCATTAATGAACGATTAAAATAAAACGAAAAGATAAGGTAAAATATAAATGCTACAATTGTCTAAAACCTTTTATATGGGTGGATTTAGAATCCTTATCACCTTATCCTCAAAATATATCATTTTTGGACCTTTAAAATTCAAAAATAATTTTATAATAAAGTATCATTTCAAGACTTTCCAAAGGTGACCCTCCTCCATCTTATAAAAGGCCCCCACCTCTACCCCCTTACCCACACATCTAAAGCCCTTTTATCATCCAACATTTGCTCATATTATCTCTCCAAATCCCTTTATCACTCCTAGAAGCCTAACATTGGGCATAATTCTTTCCAAGGAATCCTTTGGCTCAAATCAAAAAGAGTTACACGATTTAGAGGTAATGTCTTCTCTCGAGTTTATTTCTTTTATTTTCCTTCTTCACTCACCACTATCTTCTTATTATTTGATCCCATAATAAAAAAAGTATACTCAATATACTAGGATGTTTTTATGATAAGGATTATACCTACACTTACACACAGCTCCGTCTAATGGTTAAAGAACATACTGTTTTCGTGGATGGCAAATTACTGCCTCACGAAACGATGATTGTTCAATATTCTCCTACCACCACTCATGGTGCCCATTATGATGTCACTATATTTATATATGATGTATATTATATTTATGTACTCTCAATTATTCTGTATTTTATATTTAAAACTTAATTTTATGCTTTCCATGCTGTGTAAATGTGATAATTTCATATGAGGAAGTGTGGACAACGCCCCCTCAAGTGATGTGACTCGTTCATGCCAAACATGGAATTTATACAGAATGTAATTAATGAAATTATTTTAACTATATAACATATATATTATACTTTAATTATAATATATCTATGTCTCATTTAGTTTTAAAGTCCATTAATATGACAAAAAAGGAAAAGTAGCGTTCATGCGTACGTATGGTCTACTGTCTCTATGAACGGTACATTTCATTTATTATCTCCAAACATAATGGAATAAATATATAATTGATATATATGATATTTAAATCATGAAAAATATTCCAGAGATTATGTACTTATAACTACATGGACAATTATCTTCATACAAGTTTATTTTTTACTCATGTACCGAACTTCGACAAAACGTATGATATGAACTCACATAATAAAATAATTATTATAACATGATAATATGTGATATGAATTGAATAATAAACTTTAAATGAAGTCCTTATGAAATTATAAATTGACCAGGGTTTATTATTCAGGAATATAATGAAACTAACAAGACAAGTCGGACATGAGGTAAGGGATTTCTGATCTCACCTTTAATTCCGTGAGATTTCCATTGTTCACCACTTTTTTGTTGCATATGGTGTATTGTGTTATTTAATTTCATTTATATTATCATGATTCTATTTATATTCATGTTATTATGTGATTCCTTTGGTATTTATTATCTTTTGGTCATACGACTCGATTGATTACAATGAGGTAAGGGGTTTTTATCTCATTTTTTATTCCCGTGAGATTCATGCTGTATTTTCCACTATTTACTTTTGTGTGGTGTATGTACTAACCATTATTGTATTATTTGTGTAATATAATTTAATTTATGTTTATTTACATCTTCATTGTATGACCCTTCTTTCATGGGGTGTACGTTTCGAAAGTTACCCAAATTGGTAAGGGAACCTTTCACCCTCCTCTTTTTAAAAGACTTATTTTTGTTAGGTATTTTAATTTACATCTTCTTATGTTGGGATATGTTCTTATATATCCTTACTGCTATAAATTTTATGTACATGTGATGAGATACCCTTTTTATCTCTCATCAACTCATTTTCTAAATTTTAAAGTGATGATGTTAGGATGTCGAATTTCTGTAAGGGAACTTCTTAACCCAATTTCAATTCTTTGGGTTAAACCTCTACTTCATGATTATGTCGTGCTATGAATATGTTTGGATGACCTCAGAATTTTTTACACTTAATATCCACTTATATTGAGTGTATTTATATTTTTCACACATAATTATTTAATTCATTAATCCTTAATCTAAGGATATCGTCTTCGTATGGGACTTCGTCTCAATCTCCTTTTATTGAGGCATCTTTTGATTTCTACACGACTTATATTATACGGTGTATAAAACCCTTTTTACTTTTAATTTCATTCAAAATTAATCTTTTTACATGAATCATTTTACTAAACGTCAAAAGTAATGCTTTTGTCTTACGTATGTGGCGATAACGACTTCTCTGCCGCCGTGACCATTATTTGAGTTTCGACTTCCTCTACAAGCAATAACTTTTTTAAATAAAAAATAAATACCATGTTTTACTTTTCTTTTATTTTGGTATTGAAAATGGTTTGGATAATATTTTGATTATATCAATGTTTTGTATTGATATCTTGTGACTGAAATGTGGAAATGTTATGTTTCCTTTATGCATGTTTTATGTGATATGATTATGTTATGGTTCTTGGGCATTGTTTATGAAGTTGGGTGGTTCCGTGATAAAAAAAGGTGGGTGAGCCCGAGATATCTCTCCAATGCATTAGGTTACGCAAAGGAGTTAAACACTAAGGTTTTTCTGAAGAGATTTAGGGAATATACTGCGATGGGTATTCCAAACGTAAAGATGAGGGTTACTCCCTACGTAAGAATGTTTTGAATGCCTCAAGATACCTTTATGTATTATGATTTATATGACTTATTCATAAATATTATGATTTAATGAGGTATGTTAATGTTTTTATGTTTAAGGAGTAAAGTATTATTTCATTGATTCTTATGTATACATGAAATAATGTATCTTTCGGAATTTTTATATCCCTTACTGAGATTTTTATGCTCATCCCAAGTTTTTTAAATGTTTTCCATAGGACTTAAAGATGAATAGGTTCAAGGATGGGATCAAGGAAAGACATGTTGTCTAAAACAAGGAACTAGTCAGGTTTCTTTCTTAAGAGTTTTTATTTTATGAAAAACTTGAAATTGAGTAGAAGTGTCTACTTTATAATCTTTTGGGATGTAATAGTTATGTCATAATTCTTTAAAACTCTATACCTGAAAATATCCTCAATGTGAATTATTCATTTAATAAGATATTATGTAATGTTTTAAGTTCGGGGCCTTATAGTTGGTATCATAGTTCGGTTTAGATAACTTTAGAGGTTAGGGTATTCTTTAAGCTTAAGTGACCTTACCATAATGGTCAAGAATTCAGAAAGAGTCATAGTTTTTTAGATAATGTTAATGAGTTTAAGATAACATGAATAAAAATATCTTAGTATTAACCCTCCTCATAAGATATTATATGATTATTTTACTGATATACTCACACTGACCTTTTTCGTTTTAGTAAATGGCTGGATCAAGAAGGCACCAATTTTACAGTGGATGTGAAGAAAACTGTGACGGTTTTCCGAATGAGAAACTGAATGATATTGGAGCTGCAATGAGTACTCTTGAGGTTATTCTCAACCAACTATCTGGAGTCATGATTGAACACCAAAACCATAGTGATTTTTATAAGGCATCATATATGTGAGAAACAAATCCCTATGGAGTTTCAGGTAATAATTATAAAGGTATGTATGTTCAAAAACCTATGTGTCAAAGATGTGGAAAGAAACACATTGGAAAATGGTTCAAATGGGCAAAAAGATTTATAGATGTGGAAATGAAGGTCATAAAGCAAGAACCTGCCATGGAAAATGGAAGCATCTAGTTGACTCTAGGAAACATAAAGAAGTTCTTTAGGAAGGATCAATTGAAGGTATTAAATGTGGTGTGCATGTTCATTATGCAAACACATGTCCTGCGAAGAAGTTTCAGGAATGGGATCACCTGGATTGTACAAATATTCGTTTACCAATACCTAATTCCATTCTGATTGAGGATGAAGAAACTAACAATGACCAATGAATGGTATGGATTATTTCTTATCATATGTCTTCCTATTATTGAAATCTTAGGATATGATTCATGATTTTGTTTGTAGAAAAGAAGTATTTCAGAATAAGTTGGAAAGGAATGGTTAATGGATCATGAAGAATTTTGAATGAGTAAGAAGTCATCATATAAAGGATTCAAGAGTTATGGTAGATTTTATGATGGGGAAATTCTTATAAGTATTAAGGATATTTTGTTGATGGGATTACATTATAAGACTTTTTATAGTATGTGTAACCCTGATGTTTGATATATGAAAATTTTATTCAAGGAATAATTATCTTTTCTTTTGTGGATATTATTATAAAGAACCATTTGCATTTATATGATCCTTGAATTTGAGGTAATTACAGGTTATTACATTTTGGGATGCAAAACGAAAGTTATTAGATAACTTTTCTGGTTAAAATATGAAATGGTTATTTTTGATGAATTTGTCTCTTTTTGGGGAATATTATAAAATTATATAGTTTTTTAAAAGTTACAACATGCAGACTGTTTGACAACCCATCGAGTCGGATGAAGCTTCGGGAATCGAACCCACAACCAAAGTGCGACAGGTATTTATTGCCTACCACTAGACTACGTGAAGTCCCTGGTTAGTATGGCTAATTATTTTTAGTTAGATGATCTTATGAATCAGGAATAAGTTGATTTAGGGTTATCTATGGAAATTAATAACCTATCATGAAGGATATGTGATTAGGTTAATTACTTTTCAATATGATACTTTAAGAGTAACTGATGTTATTTGGAGATAAATGTTAAGATTTACCTTAGAAGACTATGTTATTAAATCCTTCATAGATTTGGGATTCAATCTTAGTTTTGATTACTTTGAAGAATTTTATGGATAGTTATTTATTGAATGGTCTTTGTTGAACTTTGGGTATTGTTGGAAAAATTTAGAGATTAAGAGTAGTTTTTCTTTTTGTGAAAGATTATCTTTTTTGGGGATTATCTGATCTTGTACTAACCATTTTGGTTTTGGTTAATTCTAAAGAAATGGGAAATATATAGTTCATTTTTTGGATTTGTTGATTCTCTAGAAGTTGATTATAGCACTCTTAATGTGAACAATTCATCCTAAATACTCATCTTTTGGAGAAAATATGAGTTTGTGTAAGAAATATAGTAAGAGATGAAAGTCGACATGACAAGTTAGTATGTTTCTTTATGATTTAGTTAAGATCATAAATAAATTCCTCAAAGAAAATTAACTTAAAACAAAAAGGTTGTCTGTTAACTTTTCTTACTGGGGAATCAAATATCGTTTAACCAATCACATGTTTGTGATTTTCTGGTGGTTAACTTTCTACTAGACATATTTTCTATCACTCTCCATCAGAACTTGATGGTTTTTTTCTCCTCCATATCCATGTTTTCATGGAATCCTTGTATTTGTTTTCTTGGGTGACCTTAGTAATTTTCTTTCTTTCTTTTAAAGTGATAGTTTAATTGACTCCTTTTCCAATGTGGGGCTTTTAATAAAGTTTCTTAGCCCAATTTTAAAATTGCGAGGACGTAATTCCCACAAGGGGGGAAGTATGTAACATCCCAGGTAAATAAAGAATATGAAATTTTCATATATTCATGAATTAAACATTAATATTACTTTAAATTAGAGTCTATGTTCGATGGAGTACCCAATACGCAACAACGAGTTTCTTTGAAATATTACATTGCAAACTAATAATATAATAATTTTATTTTAAATGGTAATTAAAGCCTAGACATTGTAATGGAGAGAATGAATAGAACTAACTACAAAATGATTATATATGTTTTTTAAATATGTTTACACTTATCCAATAAATGTTAGAGGCTTAAAATGCGAATGAATCCAATTTTAAACATAAATATTCTAAAATTCTTTAAAAGGTCGATTAACTGCCTTTTGAAGGAGAACCCTTTTTAAATCCACCTTTTGACAATTTTATATGTTATATTTGAAAAAATAAAATCCTTTTTTAGAATCGGGACATCAAAATTTACTTTGTGTAAATTTTTTTTATTTTTCCGATAAAGTTCATTTTTTATGAATAGTGAAAAATGTTGTATTTTAATTCAAAACCTCCTTTTTAATATAATTTATTTATATGGTTATATTATATTTTTAAATGTTTTTAAAGTTTAATTATAATATATTTTTACCATTTAATTCAATGGTGTTCATTGGAATTAATTTCACTTTGAAATTGGACATAAACCACTGTCAATCTTTTGAGAGATATTGTTTCTTAAAAACACGTTATTTGTTTTGACAGCGGGAATTAATTATAAAATTAATTAATTCAAGTTATATGTTTTTAATTTGGTATAATCAAAATCATTTTTTAATTTGTAATATCAAATTTACTTTGGATAAATTTTTGGTATTTTTCTGACAAATGATCATTTTTAATGAATAGTGAAAAATATTGCATTTTACATAAAAACTGATTTTTCATCTAATTTAATTATATAGTTAGATTTTCCTTTTAATTGATTTTAAAATTTAATTTAATTATGTTTTTATCACTTAATACAATGTTTTTCATTGGAAGTAATTTCACTTTTCAATTGGATGTAAAAACAAGTCATTCTTTTGAAAAAATTTACTTCCTAAAAACCCGTCGTTGGTTTTGACAACGAGAATTATTTTTAAATTAATTACTGAAATTTGTCTGTTTGGAATTTTTTAAAATGGATTCCATATTTTGAATCATAATTTCCAAATTATGTAATTAATAATCTTTTGTTTTTGGACATTATGAACAGTAATGACGGTAATTATCTTTAATTATCATGATTAATTAGTAATCTGGTCGTTAAGGGTAATAAAATAATATCATAATAATATAAAATGACCTTAATGTGTGTCTAAATCCTCTTTTTTGAGTCATTTCTGACCATGGAAAGATTTTTATCAAACTTGCGTGCCCATGGAGTCGCATGGCTGTGATAGTGACATTTATGACTTTATATAACAAAGGTTTGCATATCCTAAGTAAAATAAATTTAGTTTTGTTTAAATAAATGATCTCTTAAACTATAAATAGTAATTGGAAATCTAAAATTATTTCCTACATCATGATATTTTTTTAAAAAAAAATAGACATTAAATAAATAAATTTATTTATGACACCATGATGATACAATGATTACCTCATTAATGAATGATTGAAATAAAATGAAAAGATAAGGTAAAATATAAAATTTACACTTTTATAAAACCTATTGTATTGGATGATTTAAAACCCTTATCACCTTATCCTAAAAATATATCATTTTGGGACCTTTAAAATCTGAAAATCATTTCATAATAAAGTAACATTTCCAGACTTTTCCAAAGTGTCCCTCCTCCCTCTTATAAAAGTCCCCCACCTCTTCCCCCTTAACCACACCTCTCAATCCCTTGGCTAGTCTAAACTCTGCTCATATTGTCTCTCCAAATCCCTATCTAACTCCTAGACATCTCAATTTGGGCAGAAGTCTTTCCAAGGAATCCTTTGTCTCAAATCAAAAAGGGTTACCCGATTTAGAGATAATGTCTTCTCTCGAGTTTCTTTATTTTATTTTCCTTATTCACTTACCAATATCTTTTTATTATTTTATTCCATAATAACATGAGTATCCTAAATATACTAGGACTTTGTTATGATATGGATTCCACCTACACTTAAAAAAACCTCTGTCTAATGGTTAAAGAACATACTATTTCTGTGGATGGAAAATTATTGCCTCACGAAATGATGATTGTTCAATATTCTCCTACCACCTCTCATGGTGTTCTTTAAGATGGTACTATATTTATATATTATATATATTATATTTATTTTCTCTCAATTCTTCTATATTTTATATTTAAAACATACCTTTATGCTTTTCATGTTGTGAAAATGCGATAATTTAATATGAGGAAGTGTAGACAACTGCCCCCTCAAGGGATGTGACTCGTTAATGAAAAACATGGAATTCATAAATAATGTAATTAATTAACTTATTTTACCTATATAACATATATATTATACTGTAATTATAATATATCTTTGTCTCATTTAGTTTTAAAGTCCATTAATATGATAAAAAAAGGAATGTAGCGTTCATGTGTACGTATGACCAACCTTCTCCATGAACGGTACATTTCATTTCACATCTCCAAACATTATGTAATACATATATAATGGATATATATTATATTTAAATCATTAACACCATTCTGGAGATTGTGTACTTATAACTATATGGGTAATTCTTTTCAAACAAGTATATTTTAGACTCATGTACCGAACATCGACAAAACAAATGATATGAACTCACAAAATTAACTAATTATTATAACATGATAATATGTGATATGAATTGAATAATAAATTTTAATGGAATTCATTAATCAATTATAAATAGACCAAGGTTTATTATTCAAAAATATAAAGAAACAAACAAGACAAATCATACTTGAGGTAAGGGGGTTTCTTATCTCACTTTAAATTCAGTGAGATTTCCATTGTTCACCACTTATTTGTTACATGGGGTGTATTTTTTACTTAAAATTCATATATATTATCATGATTCTATTTATATTCATGGTATTATGTGATTCTTTTGGTGTTTATTATCTTTTGGTCATACAACTCTATTGATTACAACGAGGTAAGGGGTTTTTATCTCACTTTTTATTCCCATGATATTCATGCTACATTTGCCACTATTTCCTTTTCTGTGGTGTATGTACTAACATGATTGTATTATTTGTTTAATATAATTTAATTTATGGGTATTTACATCTTCATTATATGACCATTCTTTCATGGGGTGTACGTTTCGAAAGTTACCCAAATCGGTAAGGGAACCTTTCACACTCCTCTTTTTAAAATACTTATTTTTGTTAGTTCTTTTGATTTACATAATCTTATGTTGGGATATGTTATTATATATCATTATTTCTGTAAATTGTATGTCCAAGTGATGAGATAACATTTTTATCTCTCATCAACTCATTTTCTAAGTTTTAAAGTGATGATGTTAGGCTGTCGAAATTCTATAAGGGAACTTCTTAACCCAATTTTAATTCATTGGGTTAAACCTATACTTCTTGATTATGTCATGCTATGAATATGTGTGGATGACCTATGATTGTTTTACACTTAATATCCACTTATATTGAGTGTATTTATATTTTTCACACATAATTATGTAATTGATTTATCCTTAATCTAAGGATACCGTCTTTGTACGGGACTTCGTCTCAATATCCTTTCATTGATGCATATTTTTATTTCTACACGACATTATTTTATACAGTATATAAAACCCTTTTGACTTTTAATTTCATTAAAAAGTAATATTGTTACACGAAGCGTTTTACTAAATGACAAAAGGAATGTTTTTGCCTTACGTATGTGGCGACAATGACTTCTCTGCCGCCATGCCCATTATTTGAGTTTCGGCTTCCTATACAAGGCATAACTTTTTAAAATGAAAAATAAATACCATGTTTTACTTTTCTTTGATTTTGGTATTGAAAATGGTTTTGATGATGTTTTGACTATATCAATGTGTTGTATTGATATCTTGTGATTGAAATGTGGAAATTTTATGTTTCTTTAATGCATGTTTTATATGATATGATTATGTTATGGTTCTTGGGAATTGTTTATGAAGTCTGGTGGTTCCATGATAAACTAAGGGTGGGTGAGCCCAAGATAGCTCTTTAATGCATTGGGTAACATGAAGGAGTTAAACGCTAAGGTTTATTTGAAGAGATTTAGGGAATATACAGCGATGGGTATTCCAAACGTAACCATGAGGGTTACTCCCTACGTAAGAATGTTATGAATGCCTCAAGTTACTTTTATTTCATATGATTTATATGAGTTATTCATAAATATTATGATTTCATGAGGTATGTAAAAGTTCTTATGTTTTATTAGTAAAGTATGATTTCATTGATTCTTATGTATACATGGACTAAGGTTTTCTTTCCGTATTTTTATATCCCTTACTAAGCTTTTATGTGCATCCCAAGTTTTTGAAATGTTTTCCATAGGACTTAAAGATCAATAGGGTCAAGGATGGGATCAAGGAAAGACATGTTATCTAAAACATGGAACTAGACATGTTTCTTTTTAAAGAGTTTTTTTTTATGAAAAAATTTAAACTGAGTAGAAGTGTCTACTTTATAATCTTTTGAGATGTAATATTTATGTCCTAATTCTCTAAAACTCTAAACCTAAAAAGATCCTCAATGTGAATTATTAATTTAATTCAGTATTATGTTATTTTTTAAGGTCGGGGCCTTATATGTATAGTTTCCAATAGAATTCACATAGTTTCCCCAAAATGTGTGGTAATCGTGGGCCTAGAAGGTGACTCCAATCCTCACTTGCATGGTTTTTGTGAGATAGTACATGATTTATACAAATTGTTCTCAAACTATAAACCAATATAAACACTTCCAAAACAATATAAAACTATCCTAAAACTTCTGAAATTTCACCATAGCATCATATAATCTCAATATACATAATTAAATGGTAATGTACCTAAAATTGGAGTTGTAATATAAATATCATAATTACCATTGATTATAATGAATATTTGATTGGGAAACTAAACTATAGGTTCTTCCAAAATAATTATAACCATAAGTTTCCAAATGAGTAATTTTATTACAATAATAATTCTCAAGATCATTCAATAGTATACGTGACCATGAATATTTAGAGCACCTAAATATTTATGGCTTAATAGGTCACAGCATAATGGATAATGATCATATCGCAATTCCCCTAGAATATGAGCATTTTAAGAGCATGTTTTTTTAAATCATCATATTGTATTATAGTGTATCTATATTCCCTAGGAATATTAAAGTTATGTTTCAATAAAAAAGGTCATACTGTGATATTTACAATGACTTTTTCAAGTGATATACCTGGTGTAGACTATAGAATACTCTAACTCAATCATAAAATTTCCTAAAACACATCAAAGATAATTAGTTGTTATGGATTTATCTAAAGGATTGAATTAATTTGGGAGTATCCAAACATGAATTTGGTTTGTGGATATTTTTTAAAAATTCATATTTGAATGAATTAGGTTGTTTATGGGTTCAATTTTAGTTGGTAATATGAGATTCTAAAATTAGTTGTCATTTTTTTGAGATCGATCAGCAAGATAAAATAAGTAAAGACACCCTAGAGGAAGTCTATAAAATAATTACAAGATTATTTAAAGAGTAATTTTTATATATGGAATATCTAATACTTAATTTTAATGAAGATTCACTATAGTGTTTTTGGGGAGAGTTATTATGTTTTTTCATGGATTTTGATGATCAGTTGTTTATTGATACTTAGAGATGTAACAACGAAGTAAGGAATAATATGTTGGATTTACTATAATAAGAATAATATTTATACATTTTAAATTTTCAATGACCAAAGAGTATAATATTGGGATTTAATCAATTGATTGTGAATTCAAGAGCACTTTTTGGTTCGAGAAGACACTTGGTGTTATTCCTTTGATGATATGCCCAAAAGTGTATCATGGAAAAACATAATTATGGGAATACATTTTAAAAAATGTGAGTATGAGGATATTCCAAACTCACTGTCTTTAATTTTATTATTTTATTGGATCATATATAAATGTATGACCCAATTCCATTATAATGATATGTTAATTCATTTTGAGTGGTGAACTTTGTAAATCATTATATTTTTCTTTTTTGTGTGAATGTTAAAATGAAATCACTGAACTAACTTAATTAAAATCAAAAGGATTAGTGGTGTTGAATATTTTTTTATGATTTATTGTTTCATCATAACTACTAAAAAATGATTATTGGAGAATGAATCATAAAATAGGTTTATTCCTGGATTCACCCATCCCACCCCCTGTGAATAAACTACTTGAGACCATACTACATTTTATATGGTGTCCTATAGTTTTATTAACATTTTTGTAAATTAGAGAGACATGGTATGTAACTATAATACCCTTTTAATCCCAATAAAATACTACCATATATCCAATGGGTTTTACATTTGGACAGCCTCACTAACCATGTCACTGGGAGTTTTATGAGAGCTTGCAAATATCTAGTGATCCCTATCCAATTATCGAAAAAGGGTTGAAAGGATAAATTCTGATAATTTAATTAAATCTAATTAATGGGTATCTTCTAATAATACATAATGAAAAAACAAGAGTCCATTTTCTGCACTCTCTCATCCCCCTCTTCTCATTATTTTGTTCAATTTTGCCTATAATCTAATGTCACACCGATCAGAGGTAGTATCCATCTCTTACACCTCCTCTTATATTATTATCTTATCTCTTATGTTATCAGACTACCAATATAAAATATACATTAAATGAGTTATTATAATAGATCATTATTGAGTCACATAAAAAGTAATGGGCTTTAATGTGTCATGATTATAGATGTATGTTGAATGATGTTCATATATTATAATGCACATATTCACATATGGTTTGATAAATTGTGGAATATATATTGAATTAAATCAATTGATGATTTAATAAGAGGTCTATTAAGAAATATAAATTTCATATTTCTTTTATCATGGGCTCATGGGTGATTTTGGAGGAGTCCACACCTCATTCTCTAGAATTTTAGAATCATACCACCACTTGGAGCTTTTTATGTTGTTTATTCTGAATGCATAAAATTAATATAAATGGTTGAGTAATTAATAGATTGATTTTATTGATTCTATAGTTTCTATTTAGAGTCTGTGGTGTCTAGTATAACCTTAAATATATAATTGTGCAGTTAATATTGGTATGTGTCATTTAATTAATCAGTATTTTGATATCCCTAATTTATGAATTCTTTATTCTAGGATATTATATGTATTTATATTTATTATTTTTATTATGATCGTGATGAAAATAAATTGTATGAAGTCATTTAAAAATTTGATGGGATTTTACTGAATAAATATCCCCCAAATGGTAGTATATTTGGTTTGATGTGTTTTTTGGTGATGATTTGGTAGAATGAGATCCAGTAGACCATATTATGGATCATGAGGTGAATAAGTGAATGTATAAGTAAATTTTATAAAGGAAAATTTTTTAACCTTATACAATGGGGTGTTATATATGGAATGGAAATAAATAGAATATATAATGGGAGAGCTAATGATTTGAATGAAATGATCTGAAATGGGATTTCAAAAATAATGTGATGGTTTCCCAATGTGGTTTTGACAATATTATATAGTAGGTCATTGGATGAGTGTCCCATAATATGATACCTTTTTTAAATGATTTATAAAATTTTTAATTCACTCATGTCTAAAAAATGTTTAAAAAACTTGTTAGATAAATGAATTTCTATAATCTAGTTTTTATGGGTGATTCCCTGCTTTATTATGTATATTTCCTTCGGTGGTCACATGTGAGATAGAGTTTCCTTAAATATTAATTTCTTTATATGAATATGGATGATAGTTTAGAGATAACTATAAAAACCTTATGTTATATGACGGGATGTATATACAATGTTTAGACGATTAATTGGTTCCATTTAGGTGATAACTATTGGAACCATGGGATACACAAAAAGATTATATATGACATTAGAACACTAATTATCCCTAAAAATTTCCAATTGATTTAGGGGACCCTCGTGAGACATAGTGACTAATCATGCATAACAAGTGACTAGTTCAATTGATGATCATATAATGGTGTCAAATACTGTATTTGGTTTTGAGAGATGGTGAGGGAGTTCACTATTAGACTTCAAGTAATTATTGGAACTCATAACGAATGGTTGGCCTCATTAGATTGTTTTATCATGGGATCCATTAGTAACCAAAGTGATTGAGTTATAAGATAGTCATATTAGTGTTTGAAATGGTGGATAAATATATATTTATTGGAAGTTGTATCTTTATTGTGATGATCCATGGTGGAGGCTAGGAAAGTGGGATTAGAGTGGAGTGGGTTTACCTCCATAATAAAGTCATATTTGTATTTTGAATGAGATGTATTGGCTGGGAACAAAGTCTATGAGGAGTAGTATGATTTTTATACTAATATTATACATAGAGGAATGATCTTAGATGACCTATGGGGTCATCATATAGTGGTAATTTTGTGGAAATGTTAGTGATAACCTCTGGAATCATGTTCACTCTCAAGTGACATTTATTTGATTTATTGATTTTATTTTCTATAATGATAATATTTTCAATTTCTTATGATTCCCCTCCAAGGTTTTCTCTTCCTCATAGGTTATTTTTTTGTAATGAATTGTTGAATATTTCTTAAGGATTGAAGGATTATTTATATAGTGGATGTGATATTATAATTTTAGAGGATGGTTTTATTCCATCTAGCTTCATCAAATTAAGTCCCTAGCCATGGAACCTGGGATGTTACATTTAAATTATTTTATTATTTGATCTTAAGGATAACTAGAAATATTTTGTTATATATTATTTATTATTTTTAGATATAACTTATTATTAATTTTGATACTTAGGATATAGTTATAACTTTTTTATTGAAAGTCTAGTAGATAGTTCTAATGTGGAATTCCTAGTGAGATGGGGAATAGTGTAATAGATAGGATTATTGTCTCATGTTAAAAGAACTTATTAATTAATTTCCCATTTATATTATCATGTTATTTATTTTATATTGAGATTTTTTTTATTTTGTCACTTGTTTATTACCTTTCTAAATTTCATTATCATTTGATCGCTAAGGTTTGTTGTTCTGATCTATTTGATTATTTATATTTTTATACTTGATATGATTGATATATACCATGATATTATATTTCTTTACATGATGAATTTTTGAAGGACCAATTGGTATTTTGAGATATTTTTAAGTGTGTATTTATCAATTTTTTGTGATAACTTGTAATGAAAGAATCTGATGATATGAGAGAGGATGTATAGTTTTCCCCATTAGAAAATTAGGGTAATTGAGTATTTTATTATAGTTTTGTGCCACCTTACTTAAAATGAAAGTCAGTATAGAGTGTTATATGTATGTGTGTCTTATTGATATGTTGTAACACAAGTATGTAATTTCATGATCATTTGTGGGTTATGTTTCAGGGTTGGTATAGTGAAACAAACCATATACTTTAACATGCATAAACATGATCTCTAGTACACAATGTGTCAAGGGGTGATAGGGAATTCAATAATGTCTTTAGACTCAACCTAAACCCACATACAAAATATCTATTTTTTATATAAGGTCATGCCTTCCAGATTTCATTTCATGAATAGAAATAAAGTGGGAATTAGATTTATGTATTTGAATGAACTGTTTCTGAGAGGTTGATGATTATGTATGAGATTATAAACACAACTAGGCCACAATCCACTACAATTATTTTTTTACTTGAATTGAATTTTTATTTTCCAAGGGTCCATCCAATTATTTATTTCATTTTTTCCTTATTATTTGTTTTTTATACTACTAATTTCAAGTAAGGATATTTCATATCACATAGAGTATTTAATTTTATATTATACAATATAGTATGTATTCATGGTTTTGAGTTTCATATAAAAACTTTTTTGGTTTATTTGACATGAATATAAGAAATAATAATTTTTTTTAAAGAATTTGGCAATGGATTTTATAGTTATAATTTATTTTATACTATACCATGTTGAAATAGTGGGTTCCCTAGACCCAACTATGTAGTACTTTTCATTACCGTATCATGTGTACAGTAAGATATGCATGCTGATATCATACCATTATAGTGAATACTTTTTTGCGTCCACTATAATAATGGTAATGTCTAAAGGTTAATTGTCGTTTCAAGAGGTTATAGAAGATCCCAAGCTATAATGAGAACCTCGAGATACAATGACATTGATCTTAAATATATATGTTCTATAGTATAGATACATCTTACTGACTGGACACAGTAGATGTCTGACTATCAGGTTCTGGGGGCTCACAAGCATTGAGAATTCTTCTCATGAAGTTCGCACCTGGTGATCTCTAGTAGTGAGATGATGAGGCCTGACCCACCAATAGGAACACCACATTTTTTGGGTGTCATTGGTTGTTCTTAAATATGGAAATGTGTATTGGTCTCTTGACTTGAGACCATTACCAATCTATATCACTTAATTACGTACTTTGATGCAAGGAAAAAACCATGGAAACAATGTCGTGGTGAGGTAGTTTGTGTCGGGTGTGTCGTTAGTGGTATGATGTTGGTTGAATGGTCAAGAAAGTATTTGTCGCTTCCAAGTTTAGGAAGTTGTATATCTCAGGCCTAGTTGATCAGGATGGTGCTTCCTTTATAAGTCTTTAGCCAAAGTAGTAGAAAGGGAAATCCATCCGGATAGATCAACAAATAATAAAGCAAGATAAGGATGATGACACAAGAGTCTGTCCTGCTTTATGATATATTTAATGAAAAAGAGACTATAGTACACAGTCACTATTCGTAGGATGGTAGTCATCGCAATGAATATCCTTATCTCTTTAGGGGCCATGATGGGCTGCTAGACCCCGCTCTTGGTCTGTGAATTTTATTCACTACTATTGAGATAAGGGCCTAGAGGGTCACACACAACAACGTATTCAAGAATCCGAACCTATTTAGTTGAATAGGTATATGGACATACTGGGCCCTGCCACGGGGTCCGAGCATTTTCCAAGTTTTCGATCACCAAAAAGAATTAAATAAGTTCATTAATATTCAAGTTACGAATATTTGGGATTGAATTTATTTAATGTATTTACAAGTTCAGTAAATAGGAGAAAATATTAATCAAACGAATATTATTTTAATATTCAAGGTTCGTTTAATATTAAGAGGGACAACGAGTCGAGTTAAAAGGCTAGATTTTATCACGTAATATATTTTATATGTATTACATGTATGTGGTAAAATAATAAATAATATTGGCACAGTTAAGTTCGTCAAAATTATTTATGTGGACATTGAAATATACGAGGGCCGGGGAACCCAACCGAGTATTTATCAACGTGTCTATAAATAAGAGAGGAGGCTCTCTCTCTCTTTGATGTGAACATCACTATTCATTCATTTATGGAATGAAATTTGAGAGCCTCTCTCTCCTCCCGCTTCCTAGAAAGAGAAGCTGATGATCCAAGAGCTCGGATCAAGTTTCTCCACACGCACCGCAAGATCGACGATGCGGTGATCGACGGGACGTAGAAGATATCGTGAATTGCCACGCTAGCACCCGGAGTTTGATGATCGGCGTTCTCGTGGATTTTTGAGGCGTGTGTGGACGATCTAGAGGGATCCTGTTATGGATCCTTCGTGCAATGATCGTCGTCGACAAGTAGCGGTCGACAACGGCTTCAGATATGCAACGGGTATGTTTTCTTTTTTATTTGAGTGCTCTTAATAACCTACATGAGATCATCGGACCTCTACGGGGCTCGGATCGTCGACGACAACAAGTTCTGTCATTCCATCGACGAAATTTTTAAAATCCCCTCCCCACCGGCTTCCGATGCGGGCCTCGGAAACCTAACAGTGGTATCAGAGCGAGTCGCGTAGATTTTCTGAGACAAATAAAATTAATATGCATAAAATTAATTAGAGGTTTTAAAAATTGTCAAAATGGATTGAACCGCATTTCAATACGATTCTAAATGACCAAGATATGGTCATTCGAAATTTCAAGAATGGATCGTGTTCGTGTTTTTACTCGAGTTTTAGATTTCGTTGATTATTTCCTTTCATCGGAAATAATGCAAGTTTTTAAGTAATTATAATTATTATTATTATAATTATTATCATTATAATTATTATAATTATTATCATTATAATTATTATAATTATAATTATAATTATATAATAATAACAGTATAATAATTTATTATTATTATATATATATATAAAGGGTAATTATAGCATTTAGAAATGTTAAAAAAATTGAGATGGCTTGACCTGCTGGTCAAGTCTTTAAAAATAAAATACAAATTGCAATAGGGTTAAGGGTTGGGCAGTTGAAGAAGTAGAAGAAACAAATGGGGGGTTTGCACGTGCAAGCAGAAAAAGAAAAGAAAAAAAAAGAAGGAATTAGCCGGGGGTCCGAGCGGACCCCCTCCCTCTCCTGCGCGGCGCACTTTAACGCCATCGGGAGTCCCCCTGGAAAGACGGCCAACCCAGGGGCCGCCACACCCCTATACCGTCAGAGCTCCATGCTAGCATCCCCCCTTGCGTGCAGCCTGTACACACCACCTACCCCACCGCCGGAGCCTCCCGTCTGAGCTGCTGCACCCCGCTCCTCTGCACAGCCTGCACCTAGGTCACCTGCCCCTCTCCCGGCGGACCAGACCCCATCCGAGCCCCCTTTCGGCCTTCCTACGCGGGCCAGCGCCGCCGCTCGCCTAGGATGCACCCTGAACGGACCCCCCCCCCCCCCCCCCCCCCGCCTGTTGCTCTCCCTCAGAATGGCACCCCCCATGCAGGCTGGCCAGCACATGCAGTTGAACCCCCGCCTGCAGCAGCGATTCTCCCACAAAACTGCCGCAATGCTCCCGCACGATGAACAAGACCTGGTGCAACCCTGCACGGCGTACCACACGCAGTGGACCAGCCCGCTTCACCCCGTCACGCAGTCCGCAGTAGAGGGCCACTCCCTGGTCTGGCTTCGCCCTCTCCGGACAAGCCGCAACGCGCCAAACTCCCGGTTCCAACATCTCCCTGCTGTCGCGCACCCACTGCTGGTGTGGTTCTCCCCAAAGCCGCCCTCGGCAGTCTCAGTGCATCCCTGCACCCCTCCGCTGCCAGGTACCGGTAAACGACCCAACTCGCTTTTGCCCGTAAATGGCTTGGGCCGTTTGGTAAAATTAAAAACAAATTTGAGCAGACTTGCATCGCCGTGAAATTCCAAGCATAGGCATTGCATAGCCCAAAACGAGTTTGTGCGAGTTTATCGTGACCCGCTTTGGGCCTGAACGGTGTTGCGGTACCTAGTTTTTCCATAATTAATATAATTAATTGATTTAATTAATTAATTAATTAAAATATTAATTTATTTTTTAACCAATAATAATTTTAATACCCGAATAAAATTAATTCAATTTAAGTATAAAATTGAATTAAGACAAATTAATTGACGGACCGATAAATAATTAAATTATTTGAATTATTTAATTCATTTAATTTAATTAAATAAACTCTCATACTTAATTATTGCATTTTAATTTTTATCGCACATATTATACTCGTCGTCTGGTCTTGAGCATCGTTATTTGTATGTATGCTTTTAATTTTATTTAATTAATTATTTAAACTACATGCGATGTGTGTAATTAATTAAAAGACTGTCTGTGCATCGACTATTTTTCGATTAAAATGTATAAGGACCTGCACGCCCAATTTATATGATGTACATTTATACCCGAGTTCCCCTCGCCTGCGCGCAAGTACCTTTTTACTTCGGACAGAGACACCGAGCGACGTAGACCGCACCAAGATGAGGTAGTGTACGACGATGCAAGACAACGCGTGGATTCCGCCAAGGCAAGGTGGTACTCCAAGACGTGACGTCGACCTCGCCAAGACATGGCGACACTGCAGAAGGCTAGCGAACATACATGATAGGGCAAGCTGCATCAAGAGTCAAGAATATGACTCAGGTACGATGCGCTCAGGTCGTTTAGATGCTCAAGACCAGTCAGGTAGCAGTTTTACCTTTATACATTTATTTATTATTTTATGAATTTTAGAACAGCGGGAAAATACATTAAATAATAGATAATAAAATGCATAAATAAGTGGCGTGTGTTTTTCTATTAATGTTCAGTTGTGAGCATGACAACATAGATGAACAAGTTTAATAGAAATAGATCACATTCATCGAGAGAAAACCAAAAAAACCCCTCAAAGATAATATTAAGTCACAAACAGCCTTCCATCATTCAAGTTTGAACAAAACCGGGTGTTCCAGGTGCCGGTTCATGGCTTAGCTGAGGGTGCCTCTTACTACCAGGGAGTTCTTATTTGTGTGGTGTGTCGACTTAACTAAAATTGCAGTAAAGATATATCATTAGCTAGTTTGTTGTAATTTTAGAGGCAAGCATTGAGTAAATCATTAAATGATTTTTGAAGCTGAGACTTCACTCAACAGATCAAGGAACCAAGAGCTAATGCGATTGGCCAGCCAAAAGCCAACCTTGGACCCTCCGAGTAGTGGTGTAGCCCTAGCTTGTAGAATCTGAGGGAGGTTCAGGGATCCTTTCCACTAGAATACTCAAGAGTATTCCGATTCTAGTACAGAGGGTTCCTAGAATTAGAAAAATTAGTGGGAGACATTTAATGATTAAATAATCAGTAATGTCAGATTAGGTAATCACATAAAAGTACAGTCTGCTAAAGTATATTTGTAGATAATGGAAAACATTACCACAATAAAACTACGATAAATATTAGACAAAGTTAATGTCTAAACCAAGAACAAAATTCCAAGTATAGTATAGGTGCTTCCGCACATTACTAAAATAATGGAAATTCTAGGATATTGTGTCCCAACCTGTTAAGCCACCTCAGGAAGCGAGGGTGTAAAACTGCTTTAAGGAGACTCATGAATCAAGCATATGAGGGTTCTGTCATAATGCTATCATCAAATTCTAATGTTATTTTCAGCCGCTACATCCTGACATGGATGAGGTAACATGTAGTCTCATCTCCAAGATCCTTTCGAGGACAAAGCGAAGCAAGATTTGAATGTGATGGTTGCACTCCGTTTTTGTAAAGGAAAAGACAGTTCACAATCTTTCATGCCATCCCATTTCTTATACCTTTCACACCCAATTACTCTAGTTTCATTTAAGCATACAAACAAATGGTATAGTGTAAGCGCTTCATTACCTTTAAGGTAACATTCTCCAAGTAATAGGAATATTGGAGATAACACCATCTTTTATTCTTATGGAAAATACATTGAATGACAAGGCGAAAAGGCCTATGGAAAGTTATGCCAAAGGCACCTTCGTCATGTTCTTCAACTAAAAGAGGTTGGTTAGTTAACAGAAGGTTATTTGCATCACACAATGAAATGAATTCATGGAAGTTTAAAAACTCAAATACAAGAAGCAAGTACCCGCTTCTCGTTCAATTTATATCCATCAAATAAAAGTATAGTTTTCTCGAATACTTCTTGTGTATTAATATACAATATGCTTTTCACGTATATGTATTGAAATACAATAACCAAGTAAGTAGAGAAACATTACTAGAAGTAAAGTGTCTTCTCCAAGCAGCTGATAAAGGGTGATTCCTAAGTCAGCAGGGAGAAACACATAACTTCTAATTGCCAAGTAATTGATTCAAGATGAACAAGTTGTCGAGTATAACCAAAACATTTATCTCACGTGCCCTTTTGGTCATGATGAGACATTATTCCATGTTTTGGAAGGAATGTTGTTTGTGTTAACATACTCAACAAATAGTTCACTGCTACTTGAATCAAAGGCAATACATGATGAATATAAAATGTAAGACCTAACCTATTGTGGCAATGTGATTCTTTGTCAATTAAAACTAAAATCGGACGTCATTAGTATACCAAGTATGGTATTTTGGCTTGGCACAGCTAAACACCTATGGTATAATTGTCGTCTTTAGTTTAGACAAAGAAACCTTTAGAAATAAAGGTACACCACAAAGCTTTCTGAGGTTAGTTCAACATGACAGTGTGAACTATTCCAAAGAAAGCAAGAGGTAAAGATACTTTGTAAGTTTCCTTTAAGTCATTAAGGAATAGTGAAGTATAGGTTTGGTAAGAAGATATGATTTGTTTCGGATCAGAAGGCCGAAGAATATCTTGGCCAAGAAATCATCGATCATGATAATGTAGCGTGGAGTAATTCCTAAACGCATGTTACCTTTTCTAAATCACCATATTGATGTTCATAAGGAGGATCGATGATGAGTCTTACATATTAACATTGACCAATAAAATGTTGCATGGAGCAATTCCTAACCATACATTTTTTACATCAATGTTATGATGTAAGTTGTATCAATGTTACAACCTGTAGAAACTTCCATTATATTTCATGATGTGATTTGCAAATAACGGGTTAAACCCATAACCAATATGCCAACTAAAATGAAAAATGTACATCATATGAGTAATAGTATGATGAAAATCCATTATGTTATAGGACATGTTTAGATGCAAATCCTTTGTCAAGATTTAAACAAACATGCATCAAGTTAAACACCTTGTGCATCTAAGGTAATTATCCAAACAGTTGCTTAAGATATTACCTAAATGCCTAAGATAGAAAAGATGAAGTCAAGTATTAGACTAAATTTCTATACATGGGTTCACATCTCTATTAGAGATAGTGGGAGCTGAATTGACTTGGACTTAGTCAATGCTCGAGATGCACAAATGGTTGGCATAGGGATCAAGTTCCACAAGTACATGTGGAATAGGCATGTTCCAGAGACACATACTGCGTAGGAAGTATGAAACCATGGTGATTGTTTTATATTCACCATAGTCGGTGATATATTATTCATTGAGAATAATAAATCCTACAAGTAAGTTGTATATGGAAACAAGCTAAGATTGACAAGATCAACTAAAATTCAATAATGGATTCCATGTATCAAATTGAAAAGGGGATTATAAATTGAATACTGCAGTGGGTATTCAAATAAAATGATACATGGATGGTACAATTATGGTACCAATAAGGCTCGATTAGTTATACCAAGTCGGTATGCCTAAATCTATTACAATTTTACTTGTCATAGCTAAACTTAGAAGATCTTTTTATTGTTCATTGGATGTCAAGATCATTTTTTCGTGGAAGTTTTCTATACAACACAACCAGAAAGAGATGATGACATAAAATGATGCCAATAAGGGTTGAAATTTACTGAAATCCAATTCTGGATTAATGTAAGCAACAAGATCTTAGAGCATTCATTATAAATGAATCGTTGCCTTGTGTCTACCAAAGTTTAGTGGGAGAAACAATTTTTTCCAAATGATATATGTTCAGAAACATATGGAAAATAGTTTTTGATCTTACAATTAGATAAGATATGGTTAAAAGAAATTCTCCAATGATTGACATCAAGTAGCAACCTAAGTTCTAGGGAACATGATCCACTCGGGTAGATCCAAACGTTGCTTATTCCTAGTCAATTTTGTATATATAGTGACATTGTATTGAGAAATACAAGTTGAAATAATTCAAGTTCAAGATTGTTGCCAATGTCACATGGCTTAATCTCTTCAAGTTAATATGTTCAGAACATAGGAAGAGATTAAAAATGTGAATTGATATTATATGCTTTAGCGATGGATCAATCACATATGCCATATTATGTACAATAATTGATACTGCCGGGATATAATTTATTATAGGCAGATATCAATTATTTCCAGGAGCATTGCAAGTGATGCAGTCAGAACTTTCATCTTGTACTTCGGTAAGTACAAATGATATGTACCTGGAATATGGAAAGGAAGGTATACTAGTTTTGGTGGGACACAAACTAGTAATCCTTAGATAAATTCGATCTAGTATCTATGTTAGGAAAAGGAGATGAGCAAGTCAAGCTCATAAAAGCTTGTGGTAGCCATACCTACAAATACCGAGTACGTTGCATCTTCTAAGGCAGCTAATAAGTAGTTATAAATTGCAACAATTTGTCCCAGTTATTGGATTCGCACCTAGTGAAAAAAGTATTATCATAATGAGAATTATGATATTCTTACTAGCCAAGTTGTCAAGTTATGACAATGGAAAAAAGTAATATACTCGAAGATACCTTATCTTGAGAAGTTTTACTCATCTCGATGAGGTCGCATATAGCAGATATGCCACGCGGGGAAAAAGTGGTAGGCCAAGCAGTTAAAGCCATTACTCAGCATAAGAATTATATTTATCATGTGATTAGCTAATAAGTTTAGTTAGCAAGTTGGCTCTAGTGAAAGTGGGAGTGTTGAAATAGTGGGTTCCCTAAACCCAACAATGTAGTACTATTGATTACCGTATCATGTGTACAGTTAGATATGAATGATGATATCTTACCATTATAGTGCAAACTTTTCTGCGTACACTATAATAATGGTAATGTACAAAGGTTAATTTTCATGTCAAGAGGTTATAGTAGATCCCAGGCTATAATGAGAACCTCGAGATACAATGACATTGATCTTAAATATATATTTTTCTATAGTCTAGATACATCTTATCGACTGGACATAGTAGATGTCTGACTATCAGGTGCTGGGAGCTCATAATCACTGAGATTTCTTCTCATGAAGTTCGCAATTGGTGATCTCTAGTAGTGAGATCATGAGGACTGACCAGCCAATAGGAACACCACATGTTTTTTGTGTCATTGGTTGTTCCTATCTACAGACATGTGTATTGGTCTCCTGACTTGAGACCATTACCAATGTATATCACTTAATTTCATACTTTGATGCAAGGCGAAAACCATGGAAGAAATGTCATGGCGAGGTAATTTGTGTCGGGTGCGTCGTTAGTGGTATGACATTGGTTGAATGGTCAATAAAGGATTTCATGCTTCCAAGTTTAGGAAGTTGTATATCTCAGGCCTGGTTGATCAGGATGGTTCCACCTTTATAAGTCTTTGGCCAAAGCAGTATAAAGGAAAATCCATCCGAATAGATCAACAAAAAATAAAGCAAGACAAGGATGATGACACAAGACTGCGTTCTGCTTTATAAGATATTTAATGACAAAGAGACTATAGTACACAGTCAGTGTTCGTAGGATGGTAGCCGTCGCAATTACTATCCTTATCTATTTAGGGTTCATGATGGGATGCTAGACCCCACTCTTGGTCTGTGAATGTTATTCACTACTATTGAGATAAGGGCTTAAAGGGTCACACACAAAAGCGTATTCAACAATCCACACCTATTCAGTTGAATAGGTATATGGACATAGTGGGCCCCACCATAGGGTCCGAGCGTTTTCCAAGTTGTCGATCACCAAAAGAATTAAATAAATTCATTAATATTCATTTTGCGAATATTTGGGATTGAATTTATTTAATGTATTTACAAGTTCAGTAAATATGAGAAAATATTAATCGAACAAATATTATTTTAATATTCAAGGTTCGTTTAATATTAAGCGAGACAGCGAGTTGAGTTAAAAGGCTCGATTTTATCACGTAATATATTTTATATATATTACAAGTATGTGATAAAATAATAAATAATATTGGCTCACTTAAGTTTGTCAAAATTATTTGTGTGGACGTTGAAATAGACAGGGGTCGGGGAACCTAACCGTGTATTTCTCAACATGTCTATAAATAAGAGAGGAGGCTCTCTCTCTTTGATGTGCACATCACTATTCATTCTTTTATGGAATGAAATTTGAGAACCTCTCTCTCATCTCGCTTCCTAGAGAGAGAAGCTGATGATCCAAGAGCTCGGATCAAGTTTCTCCTCATGCATCTTCAGATCGACGATGCGGTGATCGACGAGACGTAGAATATATCATTGAATCACCGCGCTAGCACCAAGAGTTCGACGATCGGCATTCCCACGGATTTTTGAGGTGCGTGTGGACGATCTAGAGGGATCCTGCTACGAATCCTTCGTGCAACGATCGCCATCGACAAGTAGCGGTCGACAATGACTTTGGATATGCAACGGGTATGTTTTCTTTTTATTTTTGTGCTCTTAATATTCTATGCGAGATCCTCGGACCTCTCTGGGGCTCGGATCGTCGGTGACGACAAAATCCGTAATTCCGCCGATGAAAATTTTAAAATCTCTGGCCCATCGGCTTCCGCTGTGGGCCCCCGGAAACCTAACATACCCATGATTTAATCAGGTCCTCAGTCCATTTTTTTTACACTAGAATATAGGGAGGTGTGTGTGAGTCTTAGTAATGTATTTACTAGATAAATAATTTGATAAGTTGTTCTTTTTAATTATACATAAAATATTTCAATACTGGGTTCACATGGATTATTTTATATAGGAATTGTAAGTTATAGGTGATGATATGTGGACTAGTTATATATACTTAGTGTAATATAATTATTAAAAAAAATTCTAAAATACTAAAGGTTATGATAAAAGAGGAATAATTTATAGATATTCAATTTGATGAATTTTGGAAGAAAGTTTTCAACAAAACTATCCAAGATTAATATATGATATAATTTACATGATCGTATACCTTAACATGTTAGAAGTGAATGAAATTTAAAAATTAGACTAAAATATTTGGTGAAATATAGATTATGGAATACTAATTTATATAGTCTAATTTAAAATGGGTTATCATTTTTTCATGAAAATGTTTTACCAATATTCTCATTAAATGATCATAAAATATGATAATCACCCAATAAAAACCTCTATTATAAATCAAATTGATTCATCATCATCAATAAATATCCTTGAGATCAATCCTAGAAAAGATCAATCATAATTAAAGAAGCAATATAAACTTGTATAGAATCTAATTAATCAATGGTATAGAAACATCATAAAAATTATTGTGAAAGAATTAAAATTATATGTGCTAGAGGAATCCCTTTCAGATAAACCATATACTATGTAATTCAGAAAAAATGATCAGGATACATATAATAATATTTTGTTGGGTTTTATTTATACCTTTCCTCTTGTTATTTTACCCATAGAATTTTGGTCAGAAAAAAATATGAGAAAAAAACTGAATTCAAGGTGATAGAAAAAAATGAAACAGATCTGTCATGAGAAGGATAGGATTGATAGTTATTAGGATTTGAAGGCTTTTTAATTATTCATAATGTATGAGGGAACTTCATTATCTACATATATACCTAGTATGATTTAGTATCCCAATGAATTGGTCTTTTTTGGGTCCATTTTCAGGATTGATCTAGTCATTGACTTCATTCTTCAATCATTACTAGAAATGTTCCAAAACCTCATTAGAAATTATAGTAAAAATTAGTTAAATAAATTTTTACTTGGTTTAATCAATATTTCATGGATTGATAAGTAGTACATATGGCGTCCAATCCCATGCGATGTGTTAGTTCTATTGTAAAGGTAATATTTTATGCCATAAATAGAAAATTAAAAGTTACAATATTCGCATAATGTTATTTAATCCAAATTGAGTTATCATCATGGAGGGGTTGTGTTTATATAATATTAAACCTAGTTAATAGAAGTTTAATTTCGTATAATACATAAATGGTTTCAATTAGAAGCATAGATATTACATTATTTATTATGTTATATAATTCCATAATTCTATTTTGAAAAGTCTATGATACTGATTAAGACTTACAAAATATTAACATGTAAAATAAGATAAATATAAGTTTATGAGATAATGAATTAAAATTAATATGGTCATAGCTAATATTTCATGGCATTTAAACATGTTTCATGGGATAAAAATTATCATTTCAAACTTCATGATTCATAAAAGCGAGAAATAATAATAAATCAACTGTGAACTAAAAGTTCATGTCATATAAATGTGGAATCATCATAGGTATAGAAACTATTTCATACTTCATTTATAACTACTAATACAATAAAATAAATTGGATCATGAATCAACAAATATATCTTATAGTGGATCGAGCACATCAACTTACATCCCATAACAGATCAATCCCATTGACTTTTTCCCATATCAAAATAATCACATTGAAATGTTTCCCATAATTATCCCATGAGATATTATAATTGACCAAATTAATTGGAGGGATTTATAATTATGATCCCACCCATCATAGGGATCAAACCATATATATGTTTTCTATTAAATCATTAAATATCAATCATATAAATATATCATAACCATAAAATAAACTGATTTTCATAAATATTTCATCAATCCGTCAGAGTATAAACTGATGAATATAAATGGTCTTCATAAACATATCATCATCATAATAATAAAAAATTAAAATAAAAAATTATTATTTTACAATTTAATAATATTCCCTGTAAACCCTATGAAACACAAAATTTTGTTTTCATTATTGATTATAAATTTCAAAAATGTTCATTAAAGAATTATTTGGGGGATATTCTTTAAATTTTAATATAACACACTTCAAATAAAAAAAATATAAATATTAAAGAAAAAAATTTATTTGAAAATAAAATTGGAAAATCTTAGTGGAATATTAAATGAACCTAGAATTCTTGATGGCATAAATTTTCATACATTTCTTATAAGTTAAATGGAAGCATCCCTTTCATAATTTTTTTTAAAAAAAATTACAAAATATATTGATCATAATGTGACATGAATATTCCTTTTAAGTCATTTTTAAAGATACAAAAATGGGTAAAATTTAATTTATAAAATCATTTTAGAATAATAAAAATATTCTTTAAAATGTTTTTAGAAAACATGAACATGGAAAATAAAGGGATTTCGACCGATGAGAGAAACAATGTCAGTTCTTCCATAAAAATATTATTTCAAATTCCTGAGTCTATAGAGTGGGAAAAATAAAATAAAAACATTAAAAATATAAAAAATATCCATAGTAGAAAAAAAATATTGATGAGGTTTTTGAGTTATATATCATAATATTTCATCATTGGAAGTGTAATCACAGACAATCCTGATAAATAATGAGATTGTATCATAAAAGCCTTTCGACTAGTGTGGAAATTGAATTATAACACCCTTGAATAAAAAAAACATTATATTAATACATATAACAAAAATATTTCATGAAAATAAGCAAAAAAGTTATTCATGGGAAGTATATATAGCATATAAATGAAATAAGTGGAGAATATGATGTACTTCTCATAGAGATTAAAGTTGATATGATAATAAATTACCTCAGGTCCAAAATCCATCATACATGTTCAAACATCCTTTATAATAAATATATATTTATTATGAATCTATTAAAGAACCATAATAATATATATTATACCATATATTATTTTTTTTATAACCTTTACCGCATGTTTATTAACAATTCATTATTAAAATCACTATTCTTGGTGACAACTACTTCATTTTTCATGTATGTTTTGGTTTTAGATGTTTTAGTCCTTTTAATATTATTATAGTTATATCATATTTATAAATATTAATAATTATATAAATTTCATCAAAATTCATTACATACACATTTATATTCATCCATAAAAAATGATATAGAAAAATGAATTACAATGTTCATTTAGGTGGTAGGTCGTACATACCCATGAGTGTCATTTCCATCTTATTGATGGATGGAAGAAAATAAAGGTCTATAGTAATTTAACTGACTGTAATAATTTTTATATCATGTACAAAATTTATATTACTTAACTATATCCTTATTACCATCCATTTCAAAATAAAATGAAAATATGTATCTCATTACTTTGGGGAGGTGGTAGTCCACACCTACACATGAGCGATGTTATCAGTTTTCAAATGAATGTAATGTAAGAAGGTAGATGTGATATTATTATTAAAATAGTATAATTATTTCATAAATATAATATAAATAGTTTATATCCATCAATATATTCAGTTATGAAAGGTATGATATAAAATGAATGACACTGGTTCGGGAGGCGGTAGTCCGCCATACAAATAATTACCGGGTTTGTTTCCCATTTGATAGAAAGGGTTATGGATTTAGGTTATTCCATTAATAGAAAAAAAAAATAATATGGTATATATTTAATTTTTTGTATCATAATGGTTTAATAATATTTTATGGAGGGTGAAGCAGAATTAAAAAATAAACACTCAATTAAGATTGATACCTATTCTTTATAAAACCTCTTTAATATTACCCAAAAATATTTATTAGGAGGGAATCATAATCATAAAATGGTCTATAGAAAATGGGAAGCTATTAAAGTAAGGTTTTCAGGAATTTATTTTCCTAATACAAAGTATATTGATGAATGGAGAGGTGAGGATAGGGGGTTCCCTTTGATAATTGGGAGAGAGAACCCACTTGGAAAATAGTTTAAAATTTTCCAAAATAATACAATGTGATAAAATAATTCAAAATAAAAATTCATTAATATAGTTATAAATTGGAATGTGGGATTTTTTTAGTTGTATATATGTTTATCGAATAGTTTTTAGAAGTTTCAAATTAGAAAACACACCCTAATCCATTTGTTTAACCCCTAGGTAAAATCTTTTAAAACCATAACCATAGTGATGAGTTTTAACGATTTTAATATTTTTTATGAACAATAATTAAGTTGACCATGTTATATAATATTACTTATTCTAATTAAAATTATTTAACCTATTTTACCATATTTAATTCATATAAGTAGCAAAATTTTTATTTAAACCAAACCCACTAGCGCGACAAAAATGTGGTTTTCCAAAGAAAAGGTTTTCTTGGGTATAAAATGTTTTTGAATAAAATTTTAAAATAAAATAGATTAAAATAAACTAAATTTAAATAATAATAAAATAATTTACCTTATGTTACTTTTATGAAAATTTAAAAACATAATTGATCTTCATAAAATCTTTAAAACAAATAAAACATTAAAATAAAAATGATTATTGTTCACTACAAATTTAGAAATTAATCTTTTCAAAATTTTCCCCAAAATTAACGCTATTTTAATTTTTTAATATGAATTTAAAAAATTATATGCATTTTTTAAATATATTTTCTAAAAGTGTAAAAATTTATTTATAAAATAAGTGTTCATTACACTATGAAATATATTTTTAGAAGTATAAATGTTTTAAGCATAAAATAAGATTTACTCTAATCACATGCCTATAAGAAATATTAAATGACTAATAAAAATTTTATTGAATATATTATATTTAAATTTCATTAAAATAATTCACCAATAGGGATTAATTTAATTTATTAAGCTAAAAACACAATGCACACATAAAATCATTTCTTCTTAATAATATTTATTTTACTTTGAGATCGTTTTTATTTTCATTTCTCTTCAATTGATAACCAATGATGTTATATTATATATGTATAAAACATATAGTTTTCAAAATTTAGTTATTCATATTCAGGCCCCCTGATTTATCATCTATATTATAACTGTCAAATTAAATATTAAAATTTTAATGGTATAACACGGTTCATTTAAACTCAGTGTTTTTTGTAACGCAAGATGTTGAAAAAATTAAATTTAATCAAAATAAATATTACATAAAATCATTTTGTGTTACATTCTACCCCCCCTTAAAAATAATTTCTCTATTGAAGGTTATTTACTCTGATATAATCAACAATGTATAATTATGCCTTATCATATCCTTGAGTTCCCAAATAGATTACACAAATTTGAATTTTTTCCACAAAACTATGACCTAGTGTGTGGTAGTATTTTGATGATATTTCTCTCTAGGATATAAAATCTCCACCATATTTTTCTCATAAGAAATATTAGTAACAAAAAAAATTCATGAAGGAATGAATCTTTTTTTTCAATTTGAATCCTCTTTTAATCACAGTATACATTCAATACAATATAACGAATGTCCCATGAGTGTCTCAGGAATTTTAGGATCCAAATGTTCAATAATGATGAGTACAAAACTCGGCCGCACGGTTTTGAAAAACCTTTCTCCCAAGCACGCATGGTTTCAGATAAATCATGTTGTTATAGACTGTGGAAGCAATAGGCCACAAAATTTGTTTGTAACTATAAAAACTGAGGAGAAAAACCATGTAGGGATGCTAAGATTTCGGACGGAGTGTATTTTCTTAGTTTTAACACTATTAGATAAACTATTCACCTAACCATGTAGTGTTCCCCCAAATTGTAGTGAAATGTAAATGGTTTTACCATGGTTTTCAAACCATGTTCCTACACCATCTTCACCCTTATTTCATGTTGAAATTGCATTTTTACCTTCATATAAAATTGAATTTTTTTCATTTTATTCGTCTTACTCTAACTGATGGATTGAGTTTCTTCTATCATATCCTTCAATGATCCTACATCTATACCTAAATAAAACATTTTCATCTAGTGTAAGATTCATGATCCTTATAAGGCATTGGATTACATAAAGGGAGATCTCGATTAATCCCAATTCATGTCTATGTTTATCTTGGTATCCATTGAGCTAGTTAGATGAAATCTTGTTTCCCCAATTTTCAAGGAGTTGGGTTATTTCTCAGATCTCTGACAACCTACATCAAATCTAAGGCCAATATCAAGCGAGGAGTTATCTATGACCATGAGAGGGTTGTCAAATCATTTTCCCATTTATTTGTTTATCTCTCATAGTTGTTCTATTCTTCCACATACCATATTTTGTCGAGTGTCCCCTCTAATTAGGTTCATTCATATAAAATTGACCATTGAACATTGATACATATTCATTAATCCTTGTTTATTTTATTATAAGTGGTTGACTCCATTTATGGATGTCCCTACATTTTTCTAACTCAACCATCTTTTATGGTAAATTTTTGAAATTCCGGAAGCACCTTTCGATTGTTTTCCATGGTTAATTATTTTATTTTCCCTTTCATTGTAATTTTTGTAAGAGACCAAATAACCAAATTTGTTTTTGGCCCACCCGATATTGTATTTCCCAGGTAGGAAATTTCCGTATTTAACCAAGGCACCTATCTAAATAATCATTCATGATTCACTAATTGAAATTCACGTTGAATTACTTCGATGATACAATTATATAAAGGATTTATTATTCATGATGGTTTCCTTCTTTCATTAATGGAAAAATGGTTTTGGTGAAATTGATTTTATGGAAGGTCTTTTACATGGGGTATAGATTTCCATATAATGAATTGAATAAATGAAATTCAATAATCCATTGCAAATTCTATTAAAGTATCTATATGAAATGTTCTTCCTTTTATTTAAGGGAATATAGATAATAAACTTCATAAGAGTTATTGATTTATTTATTATATTATAAATAAAATTAATCTTTGAAAGTGTAAATGGTAATATGGTTAGGGAATAGTTGAGCATGACAGTATCACACTCCAACATATCAGGTGTCAACCATAATTCTCACATCATTGACATTGTTATGACAACATGATTGAAGCACCATGTTTCTTTGATAGAGTAATAACATTATGGCTCATTCACTATCCTAATATCCATGCATGATGTCTCACACTATTATTTAGATATAGGGCATGTTCCCCATTTGTTGAGTATATAATCTTGTTAAACAAGTCATGGATGTTTGTGTTTTTCCCCACGCCTTCTGACAACTAGTATTCCATGTATATGGCCACTTACGACCATACATACATTGTTTATATAGGTGGATGTAATATATAACTTAAACAAGATATATAGTATTACTGTATATATAGAAACTGATTATAATTTTTTTTGTCTATTAGCATAAGTAGGTAGACCCTCCATGTGTAATTTAGGATCCTGCGGTGGTGGTTATTTATTTGATCAGTTTGATAATTTAATTTCTTATACCTGCACACTAGTTAGTTTCAATCTCTTCTTTAGTTACACATAGACATCGGTGATGGTTCATTATTGAGATTTTCATCTCACACCCTACTCGGGCTGCCTTTGGTACCCGTGATGATTATTTTTCTTTATATATTGATATCTGAAATGGCTCAAAAACATTTCATTCATATTCTTACTTATAGTTAGAGAATAGAAGTAGAAGACAGATCATATGCTTAATATTCTAGTGGAACATCTTTTTGTTGTTTTTTTACTTTTGTATAGAAAAGTTTTATGTTTTTTATAGTGTTTTCTTTTGTATATCATCATTCCATGAATCATACATCGACACATCCATATAGGATTTTGATTATATTACCTATTACATAGTTGGTTATTCTTCCACTGATTTCTTTTTTATTCAATCTTGTTATTTAAATTCTTTGAAAAACTATTGTATGTTTCTTGTTTTTTTATTATGTTCCACTCTGATAAGAGGGTACAATCTCCCACACCAAACCAATTTTTCACCCATACTGCTAGTCAGAAGCCTCTGGTGTTTGGGGAGGTGTTCTTGAGGCCATGTGACCCACCGGCTCAGGGAACGGTATTAGTGGATCACTGGTCAGGACGCAACAAAGTGTTATTAGATCATATATTTTTTCAATCGACATACTATTTCAGTATTAGAAATGGGACTATGAGATAAATGAATTTTTTATTTTACCATGTTATTGTATGTATATATCCCATGAATAGGGGAATCCAAAATTATGTAGGATGGAAAATTTTATTTATTGATTATTCCATTTATCGTTGAAATGACTTCCTTTTTGGTTTGGGCACTTGAGATTTGATGTTGTTGATTTTGGTTTTTTTAATTGATGATTTCATTACCTAGTAAAAATTAAATGAGGGAGTTACATTAGTTCATGAAATATATTAGGCATGATAGGAAAACTATGTCATTCATTATTCCATAACAGGTTTAGTTTTAGAATGCATTTTTCTATTACATATTATTGTTTCCTTGAAATGTATTTAATTGTTTAACATTTCTTTCAGATGTGGGAAAATGTAACGGATACATAATATGGCTACCTAACATAACAATGATCTCCTAAATAGGTTAATGAAGACACCGTAATTAGCCAATTATGGCATGTTGAGCTATGGAACATTGGTCGCATGAGTTGGAATGTATTATGGTGAGGATTTAGTGGACTTAATACTTTGATTTATAAGGGGTATGGTCCCTTATAAATTTGAAAATAGTGATCTACCCAATTTGGGCATTAAAAGTGGAATAATTACTTGAACAAGGAAAAGTTTAAATTGAATATGACTCCAAAATTAAGAACAATCGTCTTATATATATATATATATATATATATATATAACATAGAGACATAGACCCGTACTCAGACTTAGTAGTGTGTAGTGGGGTATCTCTTATGTTTCTATGGCTAATTGTGGTCTCTTATATCATCTAGACCTGGTTTATTCACCAGAAAGAAAGGTCTTATCATTTTCAAACGAAGGATTTATTCATGTCCTAGTTTCATATCTGTAACCATTTCAGCTTCTTAAATCCTTTTTCGGTGTTTGTTTGGAATGGAAGCATTATGCAACCATGAAATACTCCAGTCACACACCCAACAGGTTGTGATGACAAAAGAAACCTAGTTTTCTCCTTGTAATACTTTGAAATATTTCTAGAAATATTTACAGATTTAGACGCTGAGACGACGTGCAATTCTGAGCCCTAGTGTGCCAAAAATAAATTATACAAAAATAGTAAGTATATTTTATACAATCCAAGTGACAGAAATGGGTTAACTCTCAAATGTTATCTCTGATCATAAATCTGAGGTTACAGTTCAGTCAAAAATGTTGTGTTTACCCTAGGTAGGGCATAACCTTTTTTGAAGGGGGAGTTCTGTGACAAAATCATTAATGTGAAAAATCGTAAACAAGATAATTAGACTTAATAATATTACCCCAGAACCTGAATCAAATATCAATCAAATAGGGACTCATATTAGAAATTTGAGGGCTCCGTTGAGTTTCAAATGATGTGTTTTACCAAATCGAGACATAAAAGGAGTGGTCACAGAGGTTTTAGATTCCGCGCCCAGTGGGACTTCTACAGATAGAAGTTCATCGAAATAGAATTTGGGTTAATCCGAATTTCTCTTTCTCTCTCCACTAAGTCCCTCGGTCTCATCTCTCTCTCATCTATTATTCGATGAATCAAGAATGGTTTATCGGGGGATAGATGTATAAGTGAGGTTAATGCATTGGAGACATTGACCAGTTTGTTTCCAGGTAGTATTCTTGTTAATTTTGGCACATCCAATTTGAATTTCTAAGTATTTCATCAATTCGTTGTCAATTTCATTGTTTTGAACATCAATGTCATGACCGAACAAAAATGGGGATCATCCGATCTCCATTTTAAATCCCCTTTTCACTCATTCTTCGTCTGTTCCACCAGGATTATCGTCGCCTATTTTTTTTGGACATGTCCAAACATGAACGAATCATCGCTCAGTGATTGGGGAAGTGAAGATACCTTCTCAAGGATTCCAAAAGCGGTCTCAGAATATTTTTTGGATGATCAGAGAAGTCATGGTGGTCTACAGGAGGGACAACTGGAGTAAGGTCGTCAGGCGGCAGTGTGTTGTTGTCACAGTGGGCGACAGGATGGATCAGCTGGGGTAGGCAGGTGGCGCGCTCGGTGAGGCGGCGTAGTGGAGCTGGAGGGCGACAGTGGCGTCAGGACGTGGATCATGGGAAGAGCTAGAAGAGTTCGTGGAGAGCGGTACAGTGAGATGGACTGGCGAGGTCAGCAGCATAGCTGAGTATGAGGTCGTCAGCAGTCTTCGGGTGGAGCCCAGGGTTGCGAGCGGTCGTCGGGTGGAGTGGAGGAGCTGAGTCTGCGGGCACCGACTTCAAAGTGGACGGCTACACCGAGGAAGGGAGTAGGACCCGTGAACTGTAGGACATCCATTGACATGGGGGAACCGAGCCGCTTGGCTGGCAGTATGCGGAACCAGCATGTGGAGGAGAAACTCTAGACGAAAAGTAATAAAAGGGGGAATAAAATGAAAAAAGATAATAATAATAATTATAATATTATTATTATTATTAATCTTTAAACCCTCGTAACACCTGCTTGGGGGGTTTCATTTAGTGTGCTATCAGTGAGAACATATCCATGTTCTCAATATGGTCATTTTAGGACCATTTCAATGAATTTATTAGGACCTACAATCTAGGCCCATGAAATGCTCATGATACATTAGATTTCAATATTATTGTTCAATCATTGACCCGCCAGAAGTTATGTGTATGAAGTCCGACTAAAATGCCATCAACAGTGATGTGACCCTGCCTTTAAGATGGTTGATTCAGGACATTTATGTCCTGGTTTCATGCTTATATAAACTAAACACCTTAGTTTAAATTATTATTATTAAGAAACCTTGTAATGAACCTATCTCCAAAACGGAGTGCCCATTTTACGTGTCGTCTATTGTAACATAACCATAGTTCTGAGATAGGCCTTACAGGGAAGTTTTCGGAGTTTAAGAATTTGAGCTCATTGCTCGGTTCAACAAAATGAGTACATTTAATAATAATAATAATATGATTATTATTATCATTATTCGAGCTTCTTGTTTCAGGCGTGGCGCGTACATGGAGCATCTGATTAATGCGCTATCAGTGGAAGCATGAGCCCAGTCCCTGGGAAAACATTTCAAGATGACTTTTGGGTGTTTAAACCAATGTCGGGGTGTGGTCCCCACACGGGCACCGTTCTCATGCTCTACAGTGGAATGTATCTTTTCCACCGAGTATCTGTTCTGGACGAATGAGTTGTCCATCCGGTGTGTTTTTGGTGTTGATCGCAATGTCACTATCAATATAATTTGTTCCATGATTGAGGTGTGGTCCACACGAGACCCCTATTGAGTGCAAAGCAGTGTTATACAGCTTTTCCATCGGACGTCCCTTTGGGGAGAATGAATAGCCCATCTTGCATGTTTTTCTACAAAGATCAAAATGGTGTGAGCAAATATGAATTGCGAAGACCTTCTCATTTTCTCATTAAATGTGGAAACCTGAAACAAATATTAGTAAAAGAGCCTTATCTTTTTTTTGAAGAGAACCCACAACATAGGTCTGCATTTACTCTTGTGAGAGTGGAGATAATGTACGAATAGATGCAATCAAATGTTCTGGGGCTGCTTGAGGAGGTGTGTTAGCGAAGTTATTTTTTTGACCCTTCAGATCAACAATGAGCGTCATTCACTCGTCGGCTTTTTCACTAGATGTTCTATATACTCTGGGAGTACCCTGACACACATAGGGGTACTTTTTTAGTTTATTACCTGAGAATGGTTAGGTACACGACCTGGTGATGAGGCAGGGTCACAAGTTGTGTGGGCACCACATGGTCCGAGTACTAGTATGTGAATTCTTCTACCTCTCGTAACACCTTCCTCTGAACTCAGATATTTCCATGGGATTAGCTTATCCCAAGTGTTTTTTCACGTAGAACGTAACAATTCCCTCTATAGTGGATTTCATTTTATGATGTGAGATGTTACGGGCGTGACCCCTTTTTCAGGCAACGCCCAATGATGGTAGTTATTAGGCATTGGCATATTAGTGCTTTCTGGGAGGTTCCATTCTACAGGGATGGCCTGTGTAATTCCTCAATACCTTGCAAGTGGAATCCCCCTATCGGGTAGGGTGTGGGTCCTTGATGACCAAGAGTGGAATCCCCCATCAACATGGGTGTGGGTACTCTACGACTACTATGAGAGTGGAATCCCCCATCAATAAGAGCATGAGTCCTCTACCAGCTACTTCTAAGCTGAATCCCCCTAACTCACTAAGATGAGGGTCCTCAATGAATAAGAGTGGAATCCACATAACACATCAGGGTGTGGGTCCTCTAGTTTGGGTATACTCATTCTGGTTATGGATCCATGACGTGAAGTACATTGACTCTAATTTCGACTCAAAAGTAAGAGGGGAGTATTTCCCACCAAGACACGTTCCTCTGACGTGGCCTAAAATAATGAGAGTGAGACACTACCTCCAAAAGCGGATAGTATCATGGTGTGATGATTGAGCCCCATTGACTTACTGTTTAAAGAAGACATTTGGGATGCTTGCAATCGATTGCGGTTACTTTTGGGACTATTTGATACTCTTTTTTTGGGATGAGTAGTGAGATTTATATACCCTTACTCTCTCATTCGGGTTTCTTTGGTTGAACATATATATATATATATATTCTATTCGCAGTGCCCACTCCTGGGGTTTCGGTTACTCTCCTTCTAGGAGAGGTGAAGATGCGTAGGGTTTGTAACATGCTTTCCGTGTCTAGATTCTCGTGGTTGGACGAGTATACTCTCATGTAATAGCTACAAATGACTCGATGACAAGTCTATCATCTCACTATTTCTAGATCTGTGTGCATAGATGATCTTACATCACTATCTTGTTGGGTTGAGTTGTACTCTTTTATTGTACCTTGTTCTATCTACTAATTCACCCATAATTACATTTTTTTGCTGCCTTTAGCCTTCGGGGAATCCTATTGAGTTTTTATATACTCACCCCTACTTGGTTTTTTCCTACACATGGTGTACCCTTGAAAATGATGGACAGGTAGATCGTGACATCTGAGGATCTTATGGATACAAAGTACATGGACTGTGTGTGGTGTTCATAGCTTGGGATCTAGGATTGGTGCTCTCTCATCAATTTTACTTTTCCACTTGTTACTAGGTTCTAGCACTTTTCTATTTGGGCGTGTATTTTTTCCCATTTTCCCTTTAAGTTTACTTTTTTATACTAGTAAGGTATGGAGATTGATGCATGTTTCTGGTTTATTAAGAGCAGTTTTTTTGTTCTCCTTTCCCTCTAAACTTTTTCATTGAGCTATTTGTGTGTGTGTGTGTATAGGTTATTAGGAAATTAGCTTCCCAAGTTTTTTGAGTCTTCTGCACTTGTTTCCACCCCTGTCCTATAGAGGTGGGCTTGGGGTAGTTGCAGCTCAAGCCCTGGCATGGGTCAGTTGGTGAAAAAGTGGTATTATAGGTTATTCGACCATTAAGATGTTGTTTAGATGATTCCCTAAAATGTTTTTGGATGGGTTTATGGAAGTAGTTTGGAAGTGTCTCAAAAGCGGATCTCATGAAAGGGAGTCCAATGATGGTACGGGCGGTTGGCGTATCCATCCACCTGGACCCTGATTACCCTCCTATTGACTCGGCATGCTAGGACATTTTTTGCTGGGAACATTGGTGCATGCATCATATAAAATTGAGTTGTTGACTTTCCTTCATGAGTCATCTCCCCACTATTTATGTAGATATATATATATATATGGACATCTAATGGTGGCACTCCATGATAACAATCAAGATGTCCCCATGACGAAAGTTAGACAGGATACTAGCTCTAGTTCGTGGCGATAAACCATTGAGAGATGAGGCCTCAGTTCAAGATTCATCATATGATCCACCTTTCACTAGTTGGATAGGTAGAAGCCCCTCCACCTATTGAGTAGTAGTTATCCCTAGTAGAGTAGGTTACAGAGGTGAAAAGGATGACCGTGATTTTCTAGTTCCCATATTAGAGACCGCTGATGTTCTGTAGTGAGACCTACCCTAAGGTAGTGAAGGTTTGGCTAGATTCAATGGTTCTCCTCTTTTGGCTTGTTAAAAAACCTAAAGAATAGATTGTGTCTATGGGAGCTAGTATTTTCCATGGGGTAGTTGGACGTTGGTGGAGTTTGGTTACACAGATACATGAGGAGTCAGTACTCTCATGGGATGACTTCAAGTAGTCATTTTGTGATGAATATTTTCCCTCCATCACACACTCCATCCATATTCTGAAGGTCCTTTAGTTTTAGAATGGATGGATGATGGTGGCTGCGTACAAAATTAGGTTCGCAAAAATTACATGCTACTCTCTGAACATGATCCAAGATGGCTACTTTTGAGCACAAATGTTCATGTAGGGACATCATAGAGGGATTCATGCTATCATAGTTCCCTTGTAAATCCCAACCTATGTCGGGTTGCTGGAGAATTCACTATTGGAAGAGAGATTCCTATAAGTCCATTCAGCAAGTTGTGGCAGTGCGCGCAATAGATCTAGAACTTCTACCATACCTAGCAGATGCCCATCGATATGATTTTGATTCATGAGGCCACCCCATAAATCAGTCTCCAGAACATAGATGAATGTGACTGAGGTAGTGTATAGAACAGGGAAAGACTGAGGAGGGATGCTATTATGCTTACGATAGGCAAGGTCACATGGAACAAGATAGCCCAACTAGTTGTGTTGAGAACACCGGGTAGGCAGCAGGTGAACCACCGCGGTAGATACAACAATTTTATCAAGGTGATCCCTAGGGAGGTGGTGTTGGATTGGGATTAGGAGAATCTATTTGCAGGGGATGGATTTATGATAAAATTCCACCACCACTAGGTATCTTACATGAGGCATAGGAAATGGGCAGCTGGGACTATGGACCGCTGCAGGCTTTGGATGTCTACACTTTGGAAAAGCATGAGACAATAACTGGTACTACCTTTGCCTTCTAAGCATTATTCAGTATAAGTTTGTATACAATGTGTGAAGTACACTTTTCTCCCTGAATTTTTCATGAAGATTTACGGGGGTGGTGTGGGATGTCGGTGGAACCCTGGGTTGGTATTGTTCAATGAATCATTGAATACACAAGGAAGAGAGATCATTCGACAACCGAGACACATTTTTGTGATGTGAGAAAAATTGTTAGGGTGAGTCTATTATGCCCAAAAAAATAGCATCAAGGATTGGTTTTTGACTCCCTCTGACTTGTGCATTCACGGAAGTGTTGTGCAGAGGAGTGTCACAGTAGGTCCTATAATTATCAGTGGAGTTTTTTTATTGACCTCTTTTTTTTTTGAGATTCCACTAGTCAGTGTAGTGGTGATTCTGGTTTGTTTATTACTCTCATTCCATGGTAAAAAAAGACACTCAGGGTATTTGACATGCTTTCTTTGTCTATGTTCTTGTGGTTGGATGAGTTTACTGACCTTACCTATTCATTAGTACCATTTGTCTTCAATGTCAAATCATGAAACTGTAGTTATCAAGTGTAGGTCGAGGTGATTGAGACCCCATGAACAGAAATATTGGACTCACTATCTGGTACTATAAGCAGTAGTCTTCGCCTAAATAATGTGGAGATACAATCTTCTAGGATAAAGATTTTTGGTTTGTGCATACAACTTGAGTTTTAGGGGCATCTTCACCTTAAGAGTCATGAACCAGATGTGGTGAAGCTGGTTGAACTTCCTGCACGACTACAACATTGAGAGAGTCTATACTCTAGAAAGAGGCATTATTTTAGAATATTACCTTAGCAGGATGTCCTAGGCTAGCCTGGAAGAGGAATTTTCAGACCAATTAGCTTCCCAGGATCTGACCCTGGTTGAGTAAGAGGGTTCAATTTTCTTTAGTCAATAGTGATGAATCCTTTTCTTCCTGAGAATATAAATGAGTATAAGTTGTGATATATCTACTTTGAAACCTGGTGTGACCATATATCCTTATTTGTTTCACCATATAGATATTTTAATGGAGGGAATCACGAGAACCTTTTCCAGGGACAAATGGTAATTCCGATCGCAATGTAGGATCTAGAGGGTCGGTCAGAAAAGAAAACTATCCTTGAGTGTTTTTGGGCCATCTGGGACTTTTCAAAGAGCTGGAGAGGTTTCCTACCGCCTTTCCCTACCCCAAAGAAGGAGAATGTGCATGGTGTTTTCCACATGAAATGTGTGGGAAGATACATGCACCTTCCCTTTGGACGTCATCATCTGGAGACGACCATATGAGGACGAACCATCCCTTTGGTTCGTGTGTTTTTGTAGCATGGAAACTTGAAGATTTTTTTGGGAGTGATAGATTCAGGTGCGAGATCAGTTTTCTGAGTTGTTTTCCTTAGTTTTGATTTGTGGGGATAAAAATATTGAAGGAGGGAATGATACAGAAACCTAGTTTTCACCTTGTAATACTTTCCAATATTTTTAAGAATATTTTCAGATCTAGAAGCTGAGACGATGTGCAATTCCTAGTCCCGGTGTGACCGAAATAAATTATTCAATAATATTAAGTATATTTTATACTATATAGATGAAGGAAATGAGTTAACTCTAAAATTGTAGATTGGATCATAAATTTAAGTCTATATTTGAGTCTGTAATGTGGAATTTACCCTAGGAACGACATAACATTTGTCGACATGGGACTTCTATGAGAAAATTCTCCCACGGGAAAATTGTAAATAAAATAAATAAAATTTATTACTTTACCCCTAATGCCCAATAAAATAACATTAAAATGGATAATTAGATTGGAAATTAGAGGCCAACGTTGAGTTTATAATGAGGTGTCTTACATAATAGAGACATAATATTAGAGGGCATGGTGTTTTCATATTCGGCACTGAACGAGACTTCTATAAATTGATGTTTAGGGAATTAGAATTAGGGTTAACACTTATTTCTCTATATCCCTCCAATAAGTCCCTCTCTCTCATCTCTCTTTCATCTGTTATTCGAGGAATCAAGAATAGATCATCGGTGGATTGATGAAGAATCAATGTGAACTCATTGGTGACATCGATCATGTCATTTCGAGGTAGGATTCTTGTTAAATTTCGCAAATCTGATTTGATTTTCTAATTTTTTCTTCAATTAATCAACAATTTCATTGTATTGAAAATCAATGCAATGGTTGAACAAACACAACCATCATCCAATAAATATTTAGAATCTATTTTTCACTTGTTCTTCATCCATTCCATGTAGATAAACATCACATATTCTGTTGGAAACGTCAAAAAATCAACGGATCATCAATTGGAGGTTGGCTCTTTGAGGATCATGTCCTAAGGATTCCAAAACAACTCTCAGAATAATTTTTGGTCGAACGATGAAGTCTTGGTGGTCCATGGAAGGGACCTCCAGAGCAATTCCAGCTGGCAGTGGCAACTGTGGATGGAATCATGATGGAGAGGTCGTGGCCGAAAGGCGATCCGCTGGGCGAGGCGACATATTGGAGCTAGAGGGAGACAACGGTGGAGGCATGTGGCTCGCTAGTTGAGCTAGATGAGTGAGAGGTGAGGGGGATGGAAGGTTGTAGCTGTGAGGATGGAAGCATGGTAGAGTGTGGGGTCATGAACAGTCATCGGGTGGAGGATCTGATGCCGTGGGCACCAGCGTTGAGGCGGATGGCTAGATAGAGGTAGGGAGCATGACCCACTAATTGTGGGTTTTTCCATTAACATGTGGGAACCAAGCCACTCACCTGGAGGCATGTGGAGCCTATGTGGGGAGGGGAACCCCATATGAAAAGGTGGAAATGGGAAATAAAATGAATAATAATAATAATAAAATTATTATTATTATTATTATTAATATAATTATTAATCATTAAACCATCATAACTCATGCTTGGGGAGTCTGTCTAGTGCGCTGCCAGTGGTCACCTAACTATGTTCTCAACATAGTAACATTGAGACCATTTTGGAGATTTTACCACAACCTATGACCTGGGTCCATGAAATGCTTGTGATACATTAGATTTAATATTATTATCAATTCTTTGACCCTCAATAACTCCTACATGTGACATATGATTGACATGCGGTCACTGAAGATGTGACCCTGTCATTAAGAAGGTTGATTTGAGACTTTTACATATTTCATTCGATCTCAGTTATGCTAAATTCCTAAGTATAAATTATTATTAAGATACCATGTAACAATCATATCATCTATATAGAGTGCCTGTTTTATGTTCCGTCTGTGGCGACATAACCCTACATCTGAGATGAGACTTTTTAGGATATTTTTAGTGTTTTAGAATTGTTTATCATAGATTGATTAAATTAAGCATGTATTCATAATAATAATAATAATAATAATTTTTATTATAAAATGATTATTATTATTTGGGAATCTTGTTTCGGACCAGGCACCTACATGGAGCGTTCGATTAGAACGCCGTCAGTGGCAGCACAACCCTGCTACCTAGGTGAATGTTTCAAGATAAATTTAGGATGTTTAAACAATTTTCAGGTTATAGGCTCCCAGAGGGATTAGTTCACACACTTTATTGTGAAATGAAACATCTTTACCTGGTATCCATTTTGGACGAATGAGTAGTCCATCTAGTGTGTTTATTCACGAGGATCGCAATTTCTTAATCCACCTAATTTGTTTCAGGATCAAGGTGTGGTCCCCATGAGATATATTTAAAGTGTACTACATTTTTTTACATATTTTCCATGAAATTCTGTTTGTGGTGATGTAAGAGTCTTTCATGCATGTTTTTCTACAATATCACAATAGTGTGATCTATTTGGAGTTGTATTTCCTTGTTCTTGATCCTATTAACTATAGAAACATTAAAGGAATATATGTGGAAGATAATTCTCTTATATTTGAATATAACCCATGTATTTGGTTAGCATCAATTCTTGTGAGAGTAGAAATGATGTTTGAAGAGATATGGTCAAATGTTCTAGGACTCCTTGAGGAGGTGTGTATGTCAAGTTTTGTTTTGGACCATTAGATCAATGACGAGTGTCGTGCACTCATCGACCTTTTGAATCGATGTTTTATGTACTCTATGATAACCATGACACACCTATGTTTATTTGTTCACATTTTAGTACCTGAAAATGGTTTGGAACATGGCCTAGTGATGAGGCAGGGTCACCTGTTGTGTTTCCCCACACACGTTAGGTACTACTCTATGAATTAATATACCTCTCGTAAATCCTTCCTTTGAACACAGATATTGGCATGTGGGTAGCCTATCTCAATTATTTTCTGTTTAGAACATGATGGTTCCCTCTATAGAGGTTTTGAAGTTATGTTGTGAGATGTTCCAGGCATGAAACTATTTTCATGAAACGTATTACGATAGTATTGATCAGGTTTTGTCTTATCAGTCCTTTCCGAGAGTTACCATCTAGTACGGATGGCATGTGTAATTCCTTGATACCTTCTGAGTGGAATCCCCTACCAGTTATGGTGTGTTACCTCAATGACCTAGAGTGAAATCCACTATCTGCATCAGTGTGGGTCCTCTATGACTACTTCTATAGTGTAATTACCCATCAACATGGGAGTGGGTCCTCTATTACTATAATGAGAGTCGAATCCCCCATAGGCATGGGTGTGGGTCCTCAATGACTATTATGAGATTGGAATCCCCCATCAGTATGGGTGTGAGTCCACTACCATCTACTTCCAGATGGAATCCCCTAACACATTAGGGAGGGGGTCCTTGATGAACAAGAGTAGAATCCTCACGACGAATCAGGGTGTGGGTCCTCTATGGAAACTATTAGAGTGGAATTCCCATTAAATAAAAGGGTTTGGTCCCTCTACTTATTTTTTACTCTTTCCAGTTATGGATTAGTGAGGATACATAATTTGATGCTACATTGGGCTCACAAGCAAGAGGGGTGATTTTCCTACCAAGACGTGTTCCTATAACACATCCTTAAACTGTGAGGGTGAGACAATGCCACCCAAAAAGGATAGAATCAGGGTGTAATGATTGATCCCCTTTTACATGAAGTTTAGAATAGAAATGTGGGATTCTATGTATCGATGTTGGATACATCTAAGACTCTTGGATACTCTTTTTATACACTGAGTTGTGAGATGAAAATCCCCGTAATCTCTCCTTTGGGTTTCTTTGGATGTGGATATATATATTTTATTCTATGTACCCACTCATGGGGTTCTAGTTACTCTCTTTACAGGAGAGGAAAAGATGCATGTGGTATGCCATGTTCTTTCTGTGTGCAGATTCACAAGGTTGTATGAGCCTACTCCCCTAAAATATGTAGCAAAATTCGATGAGAAGTTCATCTTCTCTCCATTTCTAGCTACTTGTGATTAGATTAGATTACATAACTATATTTTTGGGTCGAGTTGTACTCATTTACTATACCTTTTTCTATATACTACTTCTCTCTTCAATACATCATTTTCTTCTACATTAAGCCTTTGAGGAATCATACTATGTGTTTTCATACTCACCACGGATTAGGCTTTGGCTGCACGTGGTGTGACCTTGCAGATGACACACACGTTGATCATGACATCATATGAGCTTAGGGATATGGAGTGCTTAAACTACATGTGGTGGTCATAGTTTGGGATATTGGATCAAGGCTCTCTCAAATATTTTTATTTTTCCACATTGTTTTGGGTTGTGGGACTTTTCTTGTTGGGCTTGAATTTTTTTCCCACTTTCTCTTTTTTGTTTAATTTTCTGTAATAGTACAGTTTAGAGTTTATAACATGTATATGGTTTATTTATAGCAGTTTTGTATCTTTTCATCCTTTCCCTATTAACTTTTTCAATTAGATGTATGTGTGTGTAGGTTCTTAGGAAAAGGCCTCCCAAATATTGTTGTGCCTTCTGTGCTTGTGTCCACCCCCTGGCCTATAGAGGTGGACATGGGGTAGTTGAGGCTTGAGCCCCAACATGGGCCATGTGGTGAAAATGATCATGTACCCAATGGGTAATTCCATGATCCATGAATTATTACCCTTATAGAAAAACATGTGGAACCTCTTCAAGTTCATGATGTGGGTAATGATGCCCAGATCTGAGAAGGGTTTCTACGTTTTGTTACATACTATGCAAGGAGTTGATTGTCCTACCCTGAGAATTGATGATTTCAATCGTGAATTTGAGTAGCAGAATCCTCTTACATTTTCAGTGGATATAGTAAACTATGTTGTAGAGTCTTTTCTTGTGGAAATCTTATCCTTATTTAGGAATCTAGAGACACCTCTATAGTAGATGGTCAAACTAGTTGTGTATATGATAAACCATTATACTAGGTGGTGTTGGCACATTATCGCCCTCGTGGGTCATCACTATGATATGGTATGGGATGATTTCTAGAGGATCTTCTTTGAATATTTATTTCCTCAAACTCTAAGGAATGTCCTAGACAGGGAATTCATGAACCTACAGTAGTAGAGCATGTCAGTTATGGAATAGTATGCTTGTTTCATAGATCTTTAGAGATTCTATAATACTCTAACTGTTAATAACGTTATAACCTCTAAGAGGTTCAAGGAAGGGTTTCCCTACATCATCTAATTATAGGTCTATGTGTTTAGGATAACGGTTGTTTCCAAAATCATAAACCAATCCTTTATTATAGAGTGAAACCTCATGGGAGTTGGTTGTGTGAGTTAGGGTAGTTCAATGCCTAAAGGTATTATTTTTTCTTATTTTAGGAGAAAGAGGTATTTTAAGGCTACTCATGGAGGTAGAAGAATTCAGGCTCCTCACACAGACAATTTTCTTATATTTCACCGGTGTGGGAAGTGGGGAAACATAAAGCCTTAGATTTTATAGGTTCTAGTTGAGTGTAGATGATATAGTATGATGGGTCATATCTAAAACTTTTGTAGGACCTTCCCTTTGGTTCTTATCAAGTGTGAGTCAACTCCTACTTGAGGATGAGGATAAGGTTTTGTAGGATCAAGTTATATATACAACTGTAATACCACTAGTCGGTTAGGCTGAGGTGGCAGTAAAGGTAGAGTAAAACATGCTTATGATTATCAGTGCCATTATAGATGTATTTCTCAGGGATATCAATAAGTTACTCAAGGATATGGTACATTTCAGTTACATGCATTCCAACATGTGCAACGATAGAAGAGTTCTAGGAAATCTATAGTTCGATATAATATTATAGTAGATTCAATTATGGTGTCTACTTTATTTGACATTGGCACATCTCACTCTTTTATATATGATACTATAATGGTAAGTTTGATCCTCATGGTCAAAAAATTTCATAAAGTTATGAAATTGGACACCCTATTAGGTACCCATTCATTGGGTGTCCTCCAATGTAAGGATTTCCCCCGTGAGATAGGTGGTTACATTTTTCATATGGAATCACATCTTCCTCAACACGATGGGATTTGATGTAATTATTGGGATGGACTTATTAGTTTTTTATTGAGGCCAATTGATTAATATCATTAAAGGGTAAAATTTACATCACCATAGGAAGGTAGGACCATGTATAAGGACTTATGGAATGTGCAAGCTATGCGACCAAGTCCCATGCAGAGGAGGCTAGGTAATGTCATAGCTTAGATGGCTATTCATTTCATAGATGTCCAAGGGTTAAGACCAGCTTCCTTCCATATAGTAGTGTATAATTTCAGTGATGTATTTCTCGATGGATTTCATGTTCTACCTCCATTTTGATAGGTAGAACACAATATTGGGCTAGTTCTAGGAGAAACACCAATGACCATTCCTCATTATAGGATGACACCCAAGGAGCTTCTCAAACTAAAAAATAGTTGTAGGATCTAGAGTCTAAAGGTTATATAATCCCTAACAAAATTCAATGGGGTTCACTGGTTATTTTACTAAGAATCCATATTTTATCATTCGGCTCATTGTTGATTAACATAGGTTGATGCATTTTAAGATAGTGAATCTGTATCCACTTCCTAGTATAGATGACCTATTTGATCAAATATGAGTATATAGAGTGTTTTATAACATTGAATTGAGATTGGGATATCATCACATGTATTCTAGATCCTCAGCAATACCTCATATAGCTTTCAAATTAATGTATAGTCTCTACGAGTACTTTTCACGATGTTTGGACTCATGAATGAACATGCAGCCTTCATAAATCTTATGAGTCGGGTTTTCCACCCATATGTAGATTCATTTTTTGTAGTCATAGTTGATGATATATTGAGGTATTGATGATCTAAAAAATACCCTAAAACCCATATTGAGATCATTCTAAATACACTGTTATAACATAATCTATATGCTAAGCGTAGTAAATGCTACTTTTGGATTGAAAATGTATCCTTCTTGGGTCATATTATTGCAGTTTTAGATGTTTCAGTAGACGAAGGTAAAGTGAGAGATATAGGTTCTCAGGGTAAGCCCATGAATTTATTTGACAAAAAGTGTTTATCAAAGATAGATCGGTATTAAAGACTCTTCATTCAATATTTATCATGCCTTACAGCACCGATTACAGGATACAAGAAGTTGGTGTAAATTACTATGTATTGATTCTTGTGATGGATCCATGAAGGATTTGAAGGTCCATTTGACTTTAGTGTCAATACTAATTCTACTAAAGTTCGTATAGAGCTATGTTGTATACTGTGACACATCTGGTATCATTCTTGGATCTATTATGATGCAAGAGGATCTATTCATAATGTGCGGGTATCATTAGTTGAGGTCTCCTAAGTGGAATTACTCGATGCATGATCTCGAGTTAGCTGTTGCTGTGTGTGATTTATGCTATTAGAGAAACTATTTATTTGGAGAATTTTTTGTGTTCTAAACTACTCAAAAAATCCTCAAGTAAATATTTACACAGTGATACCTAAATCTTAGGTGGCGTCAGAGGGTTCTCTTTAAACAATAATTTTATTTTGAGCTTGTCCATGTGCCTGGTAAATGAAATTCTCTATTTGATGCTCTAATCTAGATGACTCAAACATAGGTGGTTCATGAATTTAGTGACCAATGGAATATTATGGAATTATTCTCATAGATTCACATTTAGGATCAGGAAGACCATGATCAAACAATCCACTTGTCCTTATCAATGACATATTATCTTGAAAAATGGGTATGGATTAGGAAAATGTATGATCTTGATGGCCATTTCCTAATGGAAATAATTTTAGATGATGATACATCATTAGGATATAACATTTATGTGGATGATATGTTAATATTCCATGGGTGTGTATCGGTCCTATCATATATCATATAAGAGCTGATGCAATAATGTTATCCCTCAGCATGGTACGTTCACCCCAGTGTCATAGAAATGTATCAAGACTTATGGTGCCAGTAATGTTCGCCAGGTATGAAAAGAAATATTTTTTGCTTCATCACTCGGTGATCCACATATCAGTATGTTAAGGTGGAACATTATCATCAGAAACATCTTCTATAGTCATTGTCCATTCATGAGTAGAAATGAGACTATGTTTCAATGGATTAATTGAGTGGTCCACCCAGATCACCTTATGGAAATGATACAGTGTGTGTTTTCTTTGATCATTTGATAAATATTTCACACTTCTTACTTGTGTGAGAGACCGTCTAAAAATATTATCTAGGAATGTTGTACGTCATGGAGGTTTTACATAATCATAGATCTCTTTGTTCTATAATTTCTGATAGAGACACTCATTTTACATCACAGTTCATGAAGGGTTTACTGAATGCCTTGTGTACATAGAGTCTTCTGAGATTGGCATATCACCCATAGAGTAATGGATAGATATATCTTATGATATATGTTATAAAGGTCATGATGTACGTATGTTTCCTTCACATTGGGGCTTCCTGGGAGAAACACATTCCCCTCATCAAGTTCTCTTATAGTAAGAATATCCAGGCTACCATCAAGATAGTCCCTTACAAAGCCTCATATAGTTGGCATTGTCTATTACCTATATTTTTGATAGATGTAGGGGAGGTAGGTATGCTAGGACAATATCTCATTCTAGATAATATAGAACATGTTAAGCTGACCAGAAAGTGCAAGTAGATAGCTCACTTGAGACAGTAGTCATATTCCAATAGATATTAGTGACCTCTTAAGATTGAGGTCAGATACTTGGTTTTCTTTCTAGACTCACCCATATTGGTCCATCTATATATTAAAAATTATATTAAGATCTCACAAAGGTTTTTTAAACCCTTAATGGTTGTGAAACGTATTGGACCAGTGGCTTACCAGTTTTCACTTCCTTAGAGATACTCATCCATGTGTGATGTCATTCATGTATCTCAGCTTTGATGATACTATACAAACATGAAACATGTATTTCATCTAGATGAGGTATAATTTTATTTATATTTTTTTTATAAGGAGTATCCTATGTGTATTGTTGATTGGAGAATGAATATGCTCTAAGGTGGGTCAAATCCTTTGGAATGGGTGCTATAGAAGCGTGACCAAGTACATACTGAGACCATGGAGTGGGATGCTGATATACAATCATAGTGGCCATATAAATTCTCTGTTGATACCTCTTTACCCCCAAATGGTCAAATCAAGGATGATATTATTTATGTAGAGGAGGATGTAATGAACCACCTTCTCAGGAAGGTATAGATCATTTGTTTTTCAATTTCAATCCTTTCCTTTATCACGATAGACATGAACCATGGAAAAAGGATGGTCCCATGTGCATATGAGGCTTGTTTAGATCTCGAAAATCCCTACATTTGGGAATAATACTTGGCCTCATGGTTTGAAATAATGTGTAGCACAACCTATATGGTTTCTTTGAAATTATGGGATTTAGACAGTGGCACTTGTAATCCGTAGGTTTTTCCTATTACCATGTGAATTTAGGTACATGACCATGTAAGGATACTATGATTTGGGAAAAAGCATATTTTCATTTTTTGTACATTTTCAAATATATCGTGGGCCTAACCATGTGGTGTACCCCACATATAATAATGACTTTCCCACTGGTTGGGCACAGTTTCCAAACCATGCGCTTAAACCATGTGCCCCCTTATTTCTTGTTGAAATTAAATTTTCCCTTAAATTAACTTGTAAACCATTTTTTCATTCAATTAATATTTCTCTAGTGGCAGGGTTATGTTTTCTTCTCTCATAGACTTCAAATCTCCCCTGCAATAGCTTAAAGATAACACCTACATCTGGTGTCTGATTCGTGATCCATTAAAGGTATTGAATTCCATATGGTGAGCTCTCAAATGATCTCCCTTACTATCAATGTTTGTCTTGGTATCCAATTCACTATTTTGGTGTAATTGTTTTTACCCTATTTTCTTGGAATTGGACCATTTATCAAGTCTCTTATCATATACAACGAATCTGAGGTCGATATAGAGTGTGGAGTAGTCTAGGTCCTTGAAGTAGGTGGTAATTTTATTTTCTATTCGGGTTTTGATGTCTCATTTTTATGACATTGTTCATCACTCCGTATTTCTCTAACCATCCCATTTAATTTGGTTACATCATATCAAATTCATCCTTTCACCTTGATACATGTTTTTTGATCCTTTTTTAGTGGATTAGAAGTGGTTGGATACATCTATAGACAATGCTTGGGTGTGCCAACTCAAATATACATTATGGTTAAATGTGTAAATGTTTCAATATCCTTTAGAGTGCTTGTCTTCGTTCATTTTTTATTTTCCCTTGTTGTATAATTATTATAAGAAAACAAATAACCACCTAGGTTTTGGAACAACCTATATTCAGATTTTCCCCATGTTTGAAATCTCCATAATTAACCAAAGATCCACTCTAAAATACCAATTATGATTTTTTGTTGAAAAGAAATATTGAATGGCTTAGATTGGATGATTCTATTAAGGATAACCTATTAATTATTGTTTCCCACTTTCTTAAATGAATTAAAATTGTTTAAGTGATCTTGATTATATATAATTTCTTTTAAAAGGTGGATTTATTTCCCTCTAATGAATAGAATAAATTAAATGCAATGACTTATTGCATGTTATATTGAATTTTCCTTATGAAATATATTTCCTTGAATATAATGGAATTTGGATAATGAAATGAATATGAGGTATTGATTTATGTATCATATTATAAAATCAATTTCTCCTTGATTAATGTTGTGGTACAATGTTAAGGGAATAATTGACAATAACGGTCTTAGTCTCCCTTACATTGGGAGTTGAACATGAAATATCACACTATTGGTAGTCTTCAATCAGTGGTATTTATGTTCCATAATCCCTTTTTCAAGTGACGACATGATGGCTCACTCACCATGCTTAGTGTCATGCATGAAGTCTCACACTCTTATTGGGAAGTAAGGAATTTACCATATTTATGGATCTTATATGCTCGTTAGACTGGTCACAGATGTCTGAGATATACCCTGGTCTATCCAACATCTATTATTCTAGGTATATGCCCACTTATGTCTATACCTACTGAGATTTTCATCTCACACCCAACTAAAGTTGCCATTCGTACCCGAGAAGATTAACTGTCTACATGTACTAATAAGGTAATGGGACATGCTATATGTCTTTGACTGGCTTACTTATAGTTGGATGATAGAAGAAGAGGAATGAGAATATTCTTGGGATTCTATTGAAGTATCTTTTTGTTATTTTTTCACATTTGTATTGCATGATATTATGCATATTCCACTATTTCCTTTGGTATATCTGCATTCAATGCATCTTGTATCAACACTTACATATAAACTTTTGATCATGTTATTTATATCTTAGTTCATTATTCATCTACTACTTAATTTTTTGTTCAGTCTACATATTTGTATTCTTCCACTACGTTTGTAAGTTTCTTGTAGTGTCATTTGTGACACAATGATAAGAAGGTAGAGTCTCCCCATCATACAACTTTTTCACCCTTTCTACTAGTGGACATCATATTGAATTTTATGAGGTGCACTTGGGGACATGTGACCCACCATCTTAGGGCACAGGTTCAGCTGATCTTGGGTCAGGTTGTTACAATATCTTACTCCAATTGTATGATATCTGAGTACAATACATGTGAATGTTCTCATATGTATTTCCTTAGGAGAGATACATGGAACACATCAAGTACATGGTAGAGGTTAGATAGAAGAACCAAATGATAATCAACCATCTTGGATTCATCACAAGTCTATAAGTTTCCCATATACTAATGGATCATATTTCCCTATATTCCAAATCTCCTAGTCATATTCCATGGGGAAACACAACAAAAAAATATCTCATGAGTTTCAAATACTAGATCATGCTGATGATTTCTTATAGAACTTTTTTCTTGACACTAAACATCCTTGATGTTCCTCTAATTGACTCTAAAATTATCTTTAATTTCCTTAATCATTCCAGTTCCCAATAACATAATTTATCCAAATTCATCTTAGTATTTTAGAGTTCTAGACATCTTTCCATAGTCGACATCATAAGGGGGAATTTGAATGCTCATGTGAAATTTATTATTGTTGAAAAACATATCTATATGAATGTGAGCTTAAAAAATATATTTTAAGACAGTATAACAATATCTAATAATTTCATCTATGGTATAAAAAGTTCTATCCAAACAACCATATTCCTGAGGATGTTAAAAAGTTCTAAAACTCAACTTAGAATATAGATCCCTCTAAAGACTCTCCATAACTTTCAATTAATGTTCAAATACCAATATAATATAGTGGAATGTGGTACTCCCATAAATCTTACCCTTACTTAATGTATATCATATAAAACTGATCTTGAGATATATCTTCTCTAATTATAATAAAGTTTGGTGAATTTTTATTGTGACCAACTATAACCCAAATAGCATTTTATCTTTTAGATATACTGAGGAGTTTGAAGTTAAAATCAATAGTGATTTTTTCCCATTACAATTATAGTATTAGTAATCATTGTAACACCCCCTTATAATTTTGCCTCTTATCCTTCAAATATTGACATACCAAGAACATAGATACAAACTATTAAATTCCCCTCTTCACTCCACCCCCCAAAAAATACTCTTTCATATTTCTATACATCTTTTTACATCTAGGATGAATAGGTGATGATGAACTATGATCTTTATAAAATATAAGCATCTCTTAATATGGTTCAGATGGAATAAATACATGGTTTCAGAACCTTATCAATCCTTTATAATTAAGGGTAAACTTTGGAATATTTACCATATTCTTCTATAGCTCTACATATTCCTTCTATGCCTTTTAATCATCACTCTAATAGATTCTTAAAATATTATTTTGATAAAGATAGGATTTCTTCCATTCCAATAATATTTCTCTATCCATCCCTTGAACATCCATAAATAATTGATTAATGTGATCGCCATCAAATTTCATCTAGCATTATACTTTCAACTCAAAACATCGTCCACCCTATTCACTTTCAAGTGATGGTAATATATTAAGTAGTTATAATCTTTTATTTGATTCAAATATATTCTCTTGCTCATATCCAACTATTTTAGTGTGTATACATACATTAAACATTAATTATCAGCAAACGTATAAAAAAATTAGTAAATATTATTTTCCAGAATTTATTTATAGAAATTACATCAGAAAATTCTATGACGAGGTGCTAATACAGCATGAAAATAGGAAGCTCATTGTGGCCTGAAAAGTTTATTGAAAACTTTTATGTTTTTAATAGAATGCATGTGTGATTTTATTGAAATAGTTTAATAACTCTTAAATGGGTTCCCATATCAGAAATCAAAGGGAATCATTGTGTATAGACTACCAGATTTACCTCAGGCGAAGCCCAACATCGGCTCACGCGGGTCAGATATAAAAGATAGTTTTTGAACATAATTGTGAATAAAATAAATAAATAATTTTTTTCTATTTTTAAATCCTAGTAAATCATGAATTGAGACTCAGATTGTAAATTTTAATCCAAACTTCTATTCATAATGTGGTGTTTCTTGTAGGTGCGACTTAAATTTAGTCGGTGCGGGCCTTCGGTGGAAAAACATGAAAAATGATGTCATCATCATTAAATAATATAAAGATAATTTTTTTGTTAATGAAATGGCAATTTAATTTAAAAAAACATAGGAAAAAAACTCAGGGTTGGCTGCATATCCCTAGGAATTATAAAGAATCACTAGGGAGAGATTGTAGGTTTTTCCCTTTGTGAACAACAATCGAATCGTGGATCGATGATTAGCCCATGATGAAATAAAAGGATCCTACAAAAGATCATGAAAAAAATTTGTATTTCCTAGATAATTGATCCCAATAAGGTAGGGTAATTGTTTCTCTATGATTTACACCTGTATAATTTTCTATGACCAATACAGAATAAACCAAGAATATATTAGCTCGCGGATCAATCGTATGTTGTGGGAGGGATCTATTGCTGGTTAGTTGGATTTGAATTAGAATTTTTTTAACTCCAATCTCCTAGATATTTATTATTGTCCATGAATTCTTGTCCAATGATTTTAAAACTTTTATACGTGAAACTCTTCCACGGTTATTTGTGTTCTTTTCCAATGGATCCCTGCATATCTTGGATTGACATTTCTAGGTGGTACCGAGCACGATTGGACCCCCGAATTTGAGGAAAACTGATAGTAGATGCCAGGAAATCATAGATCAAGTAACAAGGAACCTATATCTATGATTAAGCCAAATTTTGGGAATCCGAGGCGTAACGCCCGACCCCTGTTACCCAGAGTCGGTGCATTATTGCGTAACATTGGTATGATCACTAAGATCAAGTCTCGAAATAATGATTAGTTTAGTAGCCTTGAAACACTAGATACATTCATTAGTTTTACATTACATCATAAAGTAATACAAAACTACAACAAAATCTTGTCTTCATATCCCCTCATATTATCCCTTCAGGTCATTCATAAAATACATCTTCACATCCTAGAAAAATTAAAACATTTAAAGGGGTGAGCTCAGATGCTCATTAAGGAAAACAATATAGCGGAAGCTTTCATAAATAAACATAAACATTTAAGGAAATCTATAACCAAAAAAATCCTTTTAAACTTGAACTTCAACATAATATTGAAAAAGTAAAATGAAATAATTCCATTTACTTATTCACGTGGATATTCTACTAGTCGAATAATCACATAAAATATCAATAACCACTTTCATAATGATGGAATGCATAATGCCAGACTATCATCACCACGTAACCAAGGCCTCGTGCCAAGACTACAAATAATATTTTGTCAAGGCCTCATGGAAAGACACTAGTTTGTCTCATGAGACCTGCCGATCCATCGAGGATGTAACACCCCGAGCTTCCACAATACGCTTCTCATTCAATAATGCAATAGCTTGCATTGTACACAACTTCGAGTTCTAAAACACCGAGACTAATCAAAGTAGCCATTATGAATAGTAATAACCACTTTTTAAAATTATAGAAATTTTATATTTCAAAATGGACTTCATTTTTGGATTCGGAATATCGAAATTAGCCTATGTTGAATTTTTGGTATTTTTCTGAGAACTTCTAATTTTTTATGAATAGTGAAAAATAATTAAAAACAACTTTTTTAATAGAAATAATTTATAGTGATAAATTATACTATTTAGTGGTTTTAAAGTATAATTAGAATATATTTTTACCATTTTATCCAATGGTGGTCATTAGAATTAATTTAACATTGAAATTGGACATAAACAATTGCCAATCTTTTGATATAAATCGTTTCTTAAAAACACGCTATTTGTTGTGACAGCGGGAATTAATTATAAAATTAATTAATTAAACTTATATGTTTGTAATTTTGTAAAATAGACATCATTTTTGAATTCGGAATATCAATTATAGCTTAGGGCGAAATTTTGGCATTGTTCTGAAAAACTTCAATTTTTGATGAATAGTGAAACCACTAAGTGGTAGTTAAATAACTGATTTTTCGTTTAAATGAAATATTACCACTTTTGTGATTTGATTTTCAAAAATCCTACATACATGGTTGTCATTAATAATTAAAATGTGGTTCAATGAGATTAAAATAATTTTTGGTGAATAGTAACTTTTAAGTTCTTAATCGCGATTAGAGGTAATTAGTGTAGTTTAAGGTAAAAATAATGTTTTAATAATATGAGATGAGCTTGACACATGTGCTAACCTCATTGGATGTTCCATTTCCGACCAAGAAAATCCATGGGTCAACTTGGGGACCCCATGGAGCCACTTTAGTTGGAAAATGACATAAATACCTTTTATTTAATGTTAAACTAAAAAAATGACACAAACATGAAATGTTTTACTAAAACAATTTTTACCTGGGGTTATACAAGTCATATTTTTGACTAAAAATAGTCATTGGAAATCTAAAAAGATTTACAATATCATAGTATTTTTTTATAATTTTTAGACATTAAATAAATTAAATTATTTATGCCATCATTATGATGCAGCGATGACCTCATTATTTAACGATTTTAATAAAATGAAAAGATAATGTACAATCCAAGGCTTACACTTGTCAAAAACCTATTGGATTAGTATATTTATAACCCTTATCACCTTACCCTCGAATTATATAAGTGTGGGACCTCTAAAATCCGAAACTCATTTTATAATAATGTGACTTTTCCTTACTTTCCAAGAGTGCCCCTCCTCTCCACTTATAAAAGGCCCCCACCTCTACCACCTCATTCACACATTAAAGCCATTTGTCTCGGCCAAACTCTGCCCAAATACTCTCCCAACTTCCCCCTCTTACTCCTAGAAGCCTCACTTTGGGCATAACTCTTCCCAAGGAAGCCTTTGGCTCAAATCAAAAAGAGTTACCCGATTTTGAGGTAATGTCTTCTCTAATGTTGTTTTGTTTTATTTTTCTTTTCCAACCCCCTAAACTTTTTTTATTCGTTTCTTTTGTAACAACACCAGTATCATCAATATACTAGGATGTTTTTATAATAATTATTCGAGCTACACTTACACACACCTACATCTAATGGTTAAAGAATATACGGTTTCTGTGGATGGCGAATTTCTGCCTCACGAAATGATGATTGTTCAACACTCATATAACACCTTCAAAGGTGTCCATTAAGATGCCACTATATTTATATAGGATATATAATATGTTTATGTTTTACTTATGCTTATGTATTTCTCATTTATGGCATACATTATGATTTCCATTATGGGTAAACGCGATAATTTCATTTTAGGAAGTGCGGACTACCGCCCCCTCAAAGTGATTTAAATCGTTAATGCCATATGTGGGATGTATAAAGGATGGAGTAAATGATATTATATATGATATTATACTGGAACTATATTATAACTTTATATAATTATGATTTCATTCCATTAAATACGAAATAGAAATGAAAGTAGCGTTCATGCGTACGTACGGCTTACTGTCTCCATGAACGGTGAATTTCATTTCTTACCTCTAAATGTTATGTAATATTATAAATAGATGTATATACTGGATATATATGATATATATGATATCTACATCATGAACATAATTCTGGATATAATGGATATATCACCACATGAACAACTTGTAATTATAAGAATTTTATTTTTGACTCAAGTACCTAAGATCGACAAAATGACCGTTATAAACTTAAATAATTACATAATGTTAATAACATGGTAATAAGGGATATAAAAGGAATAATGTACATGAAAAAGGTTCTTAAGTAAATAGAAATTAACTCTATTTTATTATTCATGAGGTTAAAGAACGGTCGAGTCAGGACAGGACGCAAGGTAAGGGAATTTCTTAACCCAACTTCCATTCTTTGGGTTAATCTCCTACTTTCAAATTATGTCATGATATTATTATGTCTTATTTTGTATTCTTTATGTGTACCTATAGTGAATACACATAATAGATCTATTTTATTTTAAAAATTATCTTTTTAAGGACTTCGTCTCAATATCCTTTCATTGAGGCATATTTGGTTTTATACACAACTTTCTTTTATACGGTGTATAAACCACTTTGACTTTTATGTTTATTCAAAAGGAATCTTTTTTATACGAAGCGTTTTACTAAACGACAAAAAAGGGAATGTTTTTCTTTCCGTACATATGTGGTGACAACGACTTCTCTGCCGCCGTGACCATTATTTGAGTTTCGGCTTCCTCTACAAGCCATCTTTTTTTAATGAAAAATAATTACAAAGTTTTAACTTTCTTTTATTTTGGTATTGAAAATGGTTTTTAAAGATTTTTTATTATATCAATGTGTTGTATTGATATCTTGTGATTAAAATGTGGAAATTTTATGTTTCCTTTATGCATGTTTTATGTGATACGATTATGTTATGGTTTATGATATGTTTAAAACTATTTATATGAGGAATGAATTGGACTTAATAAGTGACGGGTGGAGCCCACTATAACTCCTCGATGCATCGGTAGGTCTCATGAGACAAACTAGTGTCTTGGCACGAGGCCTTGACAAAATCTTATTTGTGGTCTTGGCACGAGGCCTTGACTACATGGTTATGATAGTATGACATTATGCATTCCATCATTATGAAAGTGGTTATTGATATTGCATGTGATTATTCGACCAGTAGAATATCCATGTGAAGAAGTAAATGGAATTATCTCATTTTACTTTTTCCATATTATGTTGATGTTCAAGTTTAAAAGGCTTTTGTTTTGGTCATACATTGCCTTAAATGTTTATGTTTATTTATTAAAGCTTCCGCAATATTGTTATCCTTACTGAGCATCTGAGCTCACCCCTTTCAATGTTTTAATATTTTCCAGGATGTGAAGAAGTATTTTATGAATGACCTGCAGGGATAGTCAGAAGAGGATATGAGTGTGGACTATGAAGACTTTGTTATTAGTTTTTCACTTTATGATGTAATGTAAGACTTATGAATGTATCTAGTGTTTCCAAGGCTATTAAACTAATCGGTCTTTCGAGACTTTATCTTTTGTGATCATGCCAATGTTACGAAGTAATGCACCGACTCTGGGTAGCTGGGGTCGGGGTGTTACAGTTAGTATCAGAGGGAGGTTAGTACTAACCTTGGAAGATAGATTTAGATAAACTCTGATTAGAGCACATAGCCCGAAGATAGACTTTAAAGATTAGTATAGAATAACTTCCTAAAATTTTGGTATTATAGAGATTTTATGAGTTTTCTGAGAAATAAATCCCTGTCTGGATACGAGCAGGTAGAGGCGGCTCTGGCACATATGTACCTAGGGGTAAAACCCGAAAACACCGCTTTGAGCTAGACTCGAACGGGAACTGGTGCACGACAATGGGCCTTGCTGCACTCTTGGTTACGACACTCCCGAGGGATATGCTTAGGATAATTCTCAATTTCTTTACAAACCACTATGAAGGGTTATGTTTATATACTTCCTCAAAGAAAACATTCCTTTTTATGATTATGGATTATATCCATAAATAGTTCAATTTATGTAAAGTGTTTTACAAATATGGAATTATGTATTTTAATTCATAAACTAATCTAGTTTATGCCATTGTTTAGAAATGGTGCCTAGTGGAAGGAATAGAAACCGTATCAATGCACGCACTCCGTGTAGGGATTTCCCTCATGCTCAAGATAATTATTGTGGATCTGGATATACAACTGGTGTTGATCAACTTATTACCATACTGGGAAAACTCACTCAGGTTATGAATAATAACCTTACTCGTATGGAGCACCCTGATCCGCAACGTGGAGGATAAATGTTAGACCGCTTCATGAGGCAACAACCACCAACATTTAATGGGGGTACAAATCCGTTAGTAGCTGAGAAATGGATAAACTCCTTAGAGAAAATATTCCATGCCTTGGGGAGTAGCGAAAGGGAGAAGGTTATCATGGCAGTTTACCGCCTCACTAGAGATGCCGATCAATGGTGGTCATTGATTCAAAATACAAAGGAAGATGATGACGTATCGAATATGGAATGGAGGGAGTTCAAAGAGCTTTTCTTAGAAAAATACTTTCCTCATGACCATCGAGCAGATATGGAAAGGCAATTTCTGAGTCTGAGACAAAAGGAGGATGAGAATGTTGAAAAGTATGAGGCCAACTTTACAAGGTTGGCGAGGTATGCTGCAGATTATATACATAACACAAGAGGTAAGATTGATCGTTTCTTTGATGGGTTAAAACCATTTCTCCGTCGAGCTTTAGTATCACAATCTTTCTCAACATACGAAGATATTGTCTCGTGTGCAATCAAGACAGAAAAGGAATTCTCTAAGTCTCATGACTTTAACGTAAAGCAAGAGAAGAAGAGAACGGTGGAACAAGAGATAGATAAAGGGAAAAAGGGAAAGAAGGATTTTACATTATGTGATAATTGTGGGAAGAATCACCCTGGTACTTGCCTAAAAGGAATGGGAGTTTGTTATAAATGTGGAGAAAAAGGTCACCAGGCACGTGATTGCAAGGGAAAGAAAGAGGCTATCAATGTTGAATGCTACAATTATAGGGAAATGGGGCATTATGAAAATGAATGTCCTAAGCGTCAGGGAAACTTACCTCAGAGAAGGCCAAGGGATCAAGGACAATCTTATGCTGTTACTACAGTTGAAGCGGAATAATTAATGTATTGGTGCTTTTGGACTCATGGATTATATTCTGGTTATTAGAATAATGTGATATATATATAGGGATTGTACTGCAGTACTTATTGATTTTAGTAAGGTTTTAATATGATGAAGGTAATCATATTTTTAGTATGTGACAAAAAGAGAAACTTTAATTTGTTTGGAGAATCTGATGTTACAATTGATTTTGGAATTTAGAGACCTTTTAGAGAAAGTCTGGACGGAGGTATTTTGGATAACTATAAAGGTTGGAATGGATTAAGTTGATATTTGGATAGTATTGTTTAAGGTTAAAACATTTCTGAAGATTATTTTTGGAATATTATAATACTATAGTTTTAGGAAAAGGACAACCTGCAGGGTGGGGAATAACCCGTCGCGTCGGACAAAGCTGTAGGAATCGAACCCACAACCATAGTGCGACAAGCCTTTATCACCTACCACTAGCCTACAGGAAGTCCCTGGTTATTACAAAATAATTTTACTAATCTAAATGGTATGTGTTAACATTTGGAACCTTATACAATTAGGATAAGTATAATATTTTTGAGTTCTATTATCTTTTTGAGTGAAAGATGAGTTGAAGGTTGAAACTCTAATTGTCAAGCATAAATATATATATACCTATCTCTTATTCAATGAATAAATTAATTCTTAAACATTAGTAAAGGGATATTAAAACAAAAAAAATGTGTTATCCTAATACCTTATGTCTTGTTGAACTGATGATATTTTAAATCAACATAGATTGAAGGCTTTGAGGCCCTCAATTTGACAGTTGATTGTGGTTGATGACCTCAATCACTCCCTACAAATATTTACGTTTTTCCTCGAATTATATGTCTCTAATTTCCACCAATGTTCTCCTAATCGAGATCATAATTGGGTGGTGACTTTTTTCATTTCCCTTTCCCTCTTATTAAGGATAAATTTTATTAATCTTATTTCTGATGTGGGTTTTGCACAAAGGTATTTTCTATTTTCAACCTTTTATTTTCCAAGAAAAATTTCAAATTGCGAGGACACAATTTGTTGAAGGAGGGGAGAATGTAACACCCCGATCTTCCACAATACGCTTCTCATTCAATAATGCAATAGCTTGCATTGTACGCAACTTCGAGTTCTAAAACACCGCGACTAATCAAAGTAGCCGTTATGAATAGTAATAACCACTTTTTAAAATTATAGAAATTTTATATTTCAAAATAGACTTCATTTTTGGATTCGGAATATCGAAATTAGCCTATGTTGAATTTTTGGTATTTTTCTGAGAACATCTAATTTTTTATGAATAGTGAAAAATACTTAAAATCAACTTTTTTAATCAAAATAATTTATAGTGATAAATTATACTATTTAGTGGTTTTAAAGTATAATTAGAATATATTTTTACCATTTTATCGAATGGTGGTCATTAGAATTAATTTAACATTGAAATTGGACATAAACAATTGCCAATCTTTTGATATAAATTGTTTCTTAAAAACACGCTATTTGTTGTGACAACGGGAATTAATTATAAAAATAATTAATGCAAATTATATGTTTGTAATTTTGTAAAATAGACATCATTTTTGAATTCAGAATATCAATTATAGCTTAGGGTGAAATTTTGGCATTGTTCTGAAAAACTTCAATTTTTGATGAATAGTGAAACCACTAAGTGGTAGTTAAATAACTGATTTTTCGTTTAAATGAAATATTACGACTTCTGTGATTTTATTTTCAAAAATCCTACATACATGGTTGTCATTAAGAAGTAAAATGTGGTTCAATGAGATTAAAATAATTTTTGGTGAATAGTAACTTTTAAGTTCTTAATCGCGATTAGAGGTAATTAGTGTAGTTTAAGGTAAAAATAATGTTTTAATAATATGAGATGAGCTTGACACCTGTCCTACCCTCATTGGATGTGCCATGGAAGACCAAGAAAATCCATGGGTCAACTTGGGGACCCCATGGAGCCACTTTAGTTGGAAAATGACATAAATACCTTTTATTTAATGTTAAAGTAAAAAAATGACACAAACATGAAATGTTTTACTAAAAAAAATTTTACATGGGGTTATACAAGTCATATTTTTGACTATAAATAGTAATTGGAAAGCTAAAAAGATTTCCTATATCATAGTATTTTTTTTTATAATTTTTAGACATTAAATAAATTAAATTATTTATGACATCATTATGATGCAGCGATGACCTAATTATTTAACGATTTTAATAAAATGAAAAGATAATGTACAATCCAAGGCTTACACTTGTCAAAAACCTATTGGATGAGTAGATTTATAACCCTTATCACCTTTACCTCGAATTATATAAGTGTTGGACCTCTAAAACCCGAAACTCATTTTATAATAAAGCGACTTTTCCTTACATTCCAAGAGTGCCCCTCCTCTCCACTTATAAAAGGCCCCCACCTCTACCACCTCATTCACACTTTCAAGCCATTTGGCTCAGCCAAACTCTGCCCAAATACTCTCCCAACTTCCCCCTCTTACTCCTAGAAGCCTCAATTTGGGCAGAACTCTTCCCAAGGAAGCGTTTGGCTCAAATCAGAAAGAGTTACCCGATTATGAGGTAATGTCTTCTCTAATGTTGTTTTGTTTTATTTTTCTTATCCAACCACATAAACTCTTTATATTAATTTATTTTGTAACAACACCAGTATCATCAATATACTAGGATGTTGTTATAAGAAGGATTCTAGCTACACTTACACACAACTACATCTAATGATTAAAGAACATACGGTTTCTGTGGATGGCGAATTTCTGCCTCACGAAACGATGATTGTTCAACACTCATATAACACCTTCAAAGGTGGCCATTAAGATGTCACTATATTTATATAAGATATATAATATTTTTATGTTTTACTTATGCTTATTTATTTCTCATTTATGGCATACCTTATGATTTCCATTATGGAAAAACGCGATAATTTCATTTTAGGAAGTGCAGACTACCGCCCCCTCAAAGTGATGTGAATCGTTAATGCCATATGTGGGATGTATAAAGGATGGAGTAAATGATATTATATATGATATTATTCTGGAACTATATTATAACTTTATATAATTATGATTTCATTCCATAAAATACAAAATAGAAATGAAAGTAGCATTCATGCGTACGTACGGCTTACCGTCTCCATGAACGGTGAATTTCATTTCTTACCTCTAAATGTTATGTAATATTATAAATACATGTATATACTGGATATATATGATATATATGATATCTACATCATGAAAATAATTCTGTATATAATGGATATATCACCACATGAACAACTTGTAATTATAAGAATTTTATTTTTGACTCAAGTACCTAAGATCGACAAAATGACCGTTATAAACATAAATAATTAAATAATGTTAATAACATGGTAATAAGGGATATAAAAGGAATAATGTACATGAAAAAGGTTTTTATGTAAATAGAAATTAACTCTAGTTTATTATTCAGGAGGTTAAAGAACGGTCGAGTCATGACATGACGCAAGGTAAGGGAATTTCTTAACCCAACTTCCATTCTTTGGGTTAATATCCTACTTTCAAATTATGTCATGATATTATTATGTCTTATTTTGTATTCTTTATGTGTACCTATAGTGAATACACATAATAGATCTATTTTATTTTAAAAATGATCTTTTTAAGGACTTCGTCTCAATATCCTTTCATTGAGGCATATTTGGTTTTATACACAACTTTCTTTTATACGGTGTATAAACCCCTTTGACTTTTACGTTTATTCAAAAGGAATCTTTTTTATATGAAGCGTTTTACTAAATGACAAAAAAGGGAATGTTTTTCTTTCCGTACATATGCGGTGACAACGACTTCTCCGCCGCCGTGACCATTATTTGAGTTTCGGCTTCCTCTACAAGCCATCTTTTTTTAATGAAAAATAAATACAAAGTTTTAACTTTCTTTTATTTTGGTATTGAAAATGGTTTTTAAAGAGTTTTTATTATATCAATGTGTTGTATTGATATCTTGTGATTGAAATGTGGAAATGTTATGTTTCCTTTATTCATGTTTTATGTGATACGATTATGTTATGGTTTATTATATGTTTAAAACTATTCATATGTGGAATGCATTGGACTTAATAAGTGACGGGTGGAGCCCGCTATAGCTCCTCGATGCATCGGTAGGTCTCATGAGACAAACTAGTGTCTTGGCCCGAGGCCTTGACAAAATCTTATTTGTGGTCTTGGCAAGAGGCCTTGACTACGTGGTTATGATAGTCTGGCATTATGCATTCCATCATTATGAAAGTGGTTATTGATATTACATGTGATTATTAGACCAGTAGAATATCCATGTGAAGAAGTAAATGGAATTATCTGATTTTACTTTTTCCATATTATGTTGATGTTCAAGTTTAAAAGGCTTTTGTTTTGGTCATACATTGCCTTAAATGTTTATGTTTATTTATGAAAGCTTCCGCAATATTGTTATCCTTACTGAGCATCTGAGCTCACCCCTTTCAATGTTTTAATATTTTCCAGGATGTGAAGAAGTATTTTATGAATGACCTGCAGGGATAGTCAAAAGAGGATATGAGTGTAGACTATGAAGACTTTGTTATTAGTTTTTCACTTTATGATGTAATGTAAGACTGATGAATGTATCTAGTGTTTCCAAGGCTACTAAACTAATCGGTCTTTCGAGACTTGATCTTTTGTGATCATGCCAATGTTACGAAGTAATGCACCGACTCTGGGTAGCTGGGGTCGGGGCATTATAGAGGAGCTGTAGCGGGCTCCACCCATCACTTATTATGTCCAATGCATTCCTCATATGAAAAGTTTAAACATATCATAAACCATAACATAATCGTATCACATAAAACATGCATAAAGGAAACATAAAATTTCCAAATTTCAATCACAAGAAATCAATACAACAAATTGATATAATAAAAACATTATCAAAACCATTTACAATACCAAAATAAATGAAAATTAAAACTTGGTATTTATTTTTCATTTAAAAAAAGTTATGGCTTGTAGAGGAAGCCAAAACTCAAATAATGGTCACAGCGGCATAGAAGTCATTGTCGCTGCATACGTATGAAAAAAAAATTCTTTTTTTTCGTTTAGTAAAATGCATCATATAAAAAGATTCCTTTTGAATAAACTTAAAAGTCAAAGGGGTTTATACACAGTATAGAAGAAATTTGTGTATAAAACAAAATATGCCTCAATGAATCAAGATTGAGACGAAGTCCCTTACAAAGAACATTTTTTAAATAAAATAGATCTATTATATGTATTTACTATAAGTACACATAAATAAAGTACAAATAAAATATAGGATATAATAATATCATGACATAATTTGAAAGTAGGAGATTAACCCAAAGAATGGAAATTGGGTTAAGAAGTTCCCTTACCTCATGTCTGACTTGACTCGATCGTTCTTTAACCTCCTGAATAATAAACTAGAGTTAATTTATAATTGATTAAGAACATTTCTCAAGTTCATTATTCCTTTTATATCACTTATTACCATGGTATGAACATTGTGTAATTATTTAAGTTAATAACGGTCGTTTTTTCAATCTTTGGTACTTGAGTCAAAAATAAACTTCTTATAATTACAAGTTGGTTATGTGGTAGAATATCCATTATCTCTAGAATTATATTCATGATATAAGTGTCATATATATAATATATATCCAGTATATAAATTCATTTATAATATTACATAACATTTAGAGGTAAGAAAAGAAATGCACCGTTTATGGAGACGGTAAGCCATACGTACGCATGAACGCTACTTTAATTTCTATTTTGTATTTAATGGAATGAAATTATAATTATATAAAGGTATAATATAATTCCAGTATAATATAATGTATAATATCATTTACTCCATCCTTTATACGTCCCACATATGGCATTCACGATTCAAATCACTTTGAGGGGGTGGTAGTCCGCACTTCCTAAAATGAAATTATCATGTTTACCCAAAATGGAAATCATAAAGGTATTCCATAAATGATAAATAAATAAGCATAAAAAAACATAAAAATAATATATATCATATATAGAAATAGTTTCATCTTAATGGCCACCATTAGAGGTGTTAAAATAATATTGAAAAATCATTGTTTCGTGAGGCAATATTTCGCCACCCACAGAAACAGTATGTTCTTTAACCATTAGACGGAGGTGTGTGTAAGTGTAAATAAAATACTTATCATAACAACATACTAGTATATTTTAGATACTTTTTTTGTTACAAAAGAACGTAATAAAAATATTTTAAGGGGTTGGAGAAGCAAAATAAAACAAAAGAACGTAAGAGAAGACATTACATTAAAATCGAGTAACTCTTTTTGATTTGAGACAAAGGATTCCTTGGGAAGACTTCATACCAAAGTGAGGCTTCTAAAAGTAAGATAGGGAATTTTAGAGAGTATTTGGGTAGAGTTTGGCCGAGCCAAATGGCTTTGATGGTGTGAATAAGGTGGTATAGGTGGGTGTCTTTTATAAGAGGAGAAGAGGGGCACTCTTGGAAAGTAATGAAATGTTACATTATTATGAAGTACTTTTCAGATTTAAAAGGTCCCACAATTATATATTTCGAGGATAAGGTGATAAGGGTTCTAACTCTACCCATCCAATAGCTTATTGACAAGTTTATGTCTTATATTTTACATTATATTTTCATTTTATTTAAATCATTAATTAATGAGGTAATCGCTGCATCATCATGGTGTCATTAAAATTTTAATTTATTTAATGTCTAAAAATTATATAAAAAATATCATGATGTATTAAATCTATTTATATTTCCAATTAATATTTATAGTAGAAATTTTAACTTATATAACCTCATGTAATAATTGTTTTAGTAAAACATTACATGTTTGTGACAATTTTATTTTTACTTTAAATAAAAAGTTATTAATGTCATTTTCATACCCAAGTGGCTCAATGGGGTCCCCAAGTTGACAAATGGATTGTCTTGGTCATCCATGACTCATCCAATAATATTAGGACAAGTGTAAAGATATTTTCATATTTTTATAGTATCATTTTTACCTTAAATTTCACTAATTACCTTTAATCGCGATTAATAGAACTTAAAAGTTACTATTCACCAAAGATTATTTAAATCCCATTGAACCACATTTTAAATCCTAATGAGAATGATGTATGTCGGATTTTTGAAAATCAAATCACAGAAGTGGTAATGTTTCATTTAAACGAAAAATCAGTTTTTAACTACCACTTAGCGGTTTCACTATTCATCAAAAATTGAAGTTTTTCAGAACAATGCCAAAATTTCACCCTAAGCTATAATTGATATTCCGAATTTAAAAATTATGTCTATTTTACAAAATTCCAAACATATAAGTTGAATTAATTAATTCCCACTATCACAACAAATAGCGTGTTTTTAAGAAACAATATATATCAAAAGATTGACAATTGTTTATTGCCAATTTCAAAGTGAAATTAATTATAATGACCACCATTGGATTAAATGGTAAAAATATATTCTAATTATACTTTATAACCACTCAATAGTATAATTTATCACTATAAATTATTTTGATTAAAAAAGTGGTTTTTAAGTATTTTTCACTATTCATAAAAAATGGGAAGTTCTCAGAAAATTACCAAAAATTCAACATAGGCTAATTTCGACATTCCGAATCCAAAAATGAAGTCCATTTTAAAATATAAAATATATATAATTTCAAAAAGTGGGAATTACTATTCATAATGGCTATTTTGATTAGTCGCGGTGTGTTAGAATCTCAAACTTGCGTACAATGCAAGCTATTGCATTATTGAAAGAGAAGCGTATCATGGAAGTTCAGGGTGTTACATTCTACCCTCCTTCAATAAATTGCGTCCTCACAATTTGAAAATTTTATTTGAAAATAAAAGGTTGAAAATAGAAAATACCTTTGTGGAAAACCCACATCAGAAATAAGGTTAATAAAATTTTGCCATAATAAGAGGGAAAGGGAAATGAAAAAGTCACCACAAAATTATGATCTCTATTAGGAGAACATTGATAGAAATTAGAGTTATATAATTGGAGGAAAAATGTAAATATTTTTAGGGAGTGATTGAGGTCATCAATCACAAACAAGTATAAAATTGAGGGCCTCAAAATCATCAATCTATGTTGATTTAAAATATCATCAGTTCAACAAGACATAAGGTATTAGGATAACACATTTTTTTTAATATCCCTTTACTAATGTTTAAAGATTAATTTATTCATATATTAAGAGATAGGTATATATATATTTATGCTTGACAAGTAGAGTTTCAACCTTCAACTAATTTCTACCACAAACTCATCTTTCACTCAAAAAGATAATAGAACTCAAAAATATTATATTTATCCTAATCGTACAAGGTTAAAAATATTAACATATACCATTTAGATTAGGAAAACTATTTTGTAATAACTAGGGACTTCCTATAGGCTAGTGGTAGGTAATAAAGGCATGTCGCACTATGGTTGTGGGTTTGATTCCTACAGCTTTGTCCGACACGATGGGTTATCCCCCAACCTACAGGTTGTCCTTTTCCTAAAACTATAGCATTATAATATTCCAAAAATAATATTCAGAAATGTTTTAACCTTAAACAATACTATCCAAGGTTCAAATTAATCCATTCCAACCTTTATAGTTATCCAAAATACTTCTGTCTAACTCATAGTCCAAATTTTATAAGGAAGGTAAACATAATGAAGATCCTTTTTTCCGCGTAACAACATGTGAACACCTTAATCATGTATTATTTTAAAACACTACAACATCCTGAATTACCATAAATCCTTATTGATTACATTCAGGATCCCTTATTCGTTATAGAATACTAGATATACTCCTTCTATCGAAAAATGTATACAAATCATTAATCAGTTTCAAGGAAGTTAAGAATATCCAATATAATTTATCCAAATAAATCATGTATTATTCCAAAATAAATATCTCGGTATCAGAACCATATTATGGTTTATCTTTCTCTCATCCATATATTTTCCAAAAATGTAACATGCTGTGGAGTCACTTTTCTTGGTTCCACACAATCTCAAGTCCTTGATGAAATATTACTGCAGTACAATCCTTATATACTCCATAATTATTATAACCAGTACATCATTGATACAACACTAAAATGACAAAATTCTTTAACAACGACATAAGAACTCTAATCATTCCTCCTAATATGTGGTAGTATAATAACTTGATTATTATCCAATAACATCATTTGGGGCATACTCTGATGATTTGGACATTGGTTTGTGTAGGGTCCCCACTCCTTACAGATGAAGCATTGTACATTTGAATCCTTTTTCTTACCCTTACAGTCACGCAATTGGTGTCCTTTTTCTCCACACTTATAACAAACTCACATTCCCTTCAAGAAAGTTCCAAGGTGTTTCTTCCCACAGTTATCACATATTGGAATATTCTACTTTTCCCTCATCCCTTTATCCATCATTCTCTCTTCCATCCTTTTCTTCTCTTTCTTCCCTTGAAATCCATAAGACTCAGAGAATTCTTTACATATCTTATTAACACATGATACTATTTCTTCATATGTTGAGAACACATGGGAGACTATTTCCCTTCTAAATGTTGTCTTAATACCATGAAAGATATGATCCTTCTTACTCTTTGGATCACACGTATTGATGGAGTTCACATTCCTTCTATTGGACGCCATTACTAAACAATGGCATAAACTAGGTTAGTTTATGAATTGCAATGAATAATTCCAAACTTGTAAAATAATTAATGTAAAATGAACAGTTTATGGATATAATTCATAATCATAAAAAATGTTTTCTTTGAGGAAGTATATACTCATAAACCCTTCATAATGGTTTGTAAAAAAATGAGAATTATCCTAAGCATATCCCCCAGGAGTTTCGTAACCAAGAGTGCAACAAGGCCCGTTGTCGTGCACCAGTTCCCGTTCGAGTCTAGCTCAAAGCGGTGTTTTCGGGTTTTACCCCTAGGTACATTTGTGCCAGATCCGCCTCTACCAGCTCGTATCCAAACAGGGATGTATTGCTCGGAAAACTCACAAAAATCTCTATAATACAAAAATTATAGGAAGTTCTTCTATACTAATCTTCAAAGTCTATCTTAAGGCTATGTTCTCTAATCAGAGTTTATCTAAATCTATCTTCCCAGGTTAGTACTAAAATGCCTCTGATACCAACTGTAACGCCCCGACCCCAGTTACCTAGAGTCGGTGCATTATTTTGTAACATTGGCATGATCTCAAAGATCAAGTCTCGAAAGACCGATTAGTTTAGTAGCCTTGAAACACTAGATACATTCATAAGTTTTACATTACATCATAAAGTAATACAAAACTAAAAAAACATATTTTCTTCATATCCCCTCATATTATCCCTTTTGGTCATTCATTAAATACTTCTTCACATCCTGAAAAAATTAAAACATTGAAAGGGGTGAGCTAAGATGCTCAGTAAGGATAACAATATAGCAGAAGCTTTCATAAATAAACATAAACATTTAAGGCAATGTATAACTAAAACAAAATCCTTTTAAACATGAAATTCAACATAATATGGAAAAAGTAAAATGAAATAATTCCATTTACTTATTCACATGGATATTCTATTAGTATAATAATCACATGAAATATCAATAACCATATTCATAATGATGGAATGCATAATGCCAGACTATCATCACCACGTAACCAAGGCCTCGTGCCAAGACTACAAATAATATTTTTTTCAATGTCTTGTGCGAAGTCACTAGTTTGTCTCATGAGATCTACCGATGCATCGAGGTGCTATAGCGGGCTCCACCCATCACTTATTAATTCCAATGCATTCTTCATATGAACAGGTTTAAACATATCATAAACCATAACATAATCGTATCACATAAAACATGCATAAAGGAAACATAAAATTTACACATTTCAATCACAAGATATCAATACAACACATTGATATAATAAAAACATTATGAAAACCATTTTAAATTCCAAAATAAATGAAAATTAAAACATTGTATTTATTTTTCATTTAAAAAAAGTTATGGCTTGTAGAGGTAGCTGAAACTCAAATAATGGTCACGGCGACAAAGAAGTCATTTTCAGCGCATACGTATGACAAGAAAAACATTCCTTTTTGTAGTTTTGTAAAACGCATTGTATAAAAATATTCCTTTTGAATAAACATAAAATTCAAAGGGGTTTATACACATTATAGAAGAAATTTGTGTATAAAACAAAATATGCCTCAATGAATGGAGATTGAGATGAAGTCCCTTACAAAGAACATTTTTCAAATAAAATCGATATATTATGTGTATTAACTATAAGAACACATAAATAAAGTACAAATACAAGATAGGACATAATAATATCATGACATAATTTGAAAGTAGGAGATTAACCCAAAGAATGGAAATTGGCTTAAGAAGTTCCCTTACCTCGTGTGTGACTTGACTCGATTGTTCTTTAACCTCCTGAATAATAAACTAGAGTTAATTTATTATTGATTAAGAAACTTTTTGAAGTTCATTATTCCTTTTTATATCACTTATTACCATGTTATTAACATTGTGTAATTATTTAAGTAAAAAATGGTGGTTTTGTCGATCATTGCTACTTGAGTCAAAAATAAACTTCTTATAATTACAAGTTGTTTATGTGGTAGAATATCCATTATCTCCAGAATTATATTCATGATTTAGGTGTCATATATATCATATATATCTAGTATATACATTCATTTATAATATTACATAACATTTAGATGTAAGAAATGAAATGCACCGTTCATGGAGATGGTAAGTCATACGTACGCATGAACGCTGCATTAATTTCTATTTCATATTTAATGGAATGAAATTATAATTATATAAAGGTATACCTTAATTCCATTATAATATAATGTATAATATCATTTACTCCATCCTTTATACGTCCCACATATGGCATTAATGATTCAAATCACCTTGAGGGGGCGGTAGTCCGCACTTCCTAAAATGAAATTATCGCGTTTACCCATAATGGAAATCATAAAGGTATGCCATAAATGAGAAATAAATAAGCATAAGTAAAACATAAACATAATATATATCATATATAGAAATAGTGTCATCTTAATGGCCACCATTAGTGGAGTTAAAAGAATATTGAACAATTATCGTTTCGTGAGGCAGTATTTCTCCACCCACAGAAACAGTATGTTCTTTAACCATTAGATGGAGGTGTGTGTAAGTGTAATTAGAATACATATCATAACAACATAATAGTATATTTTAGATACTGGTTTTTTACAAAAGAAAGTAATAAAAAGATTTTAAGGGGTTGGAGAAGCAAAATAAAACAAAAGAACATAATAGAAGACATTACCTTAAAATCGGGTAACTCTTTTTGATTTGAACCAAAGGTTTACTTGGGAAGACTTCTTCCCAAAGTGAGGATTCTAGGAGTAAGAGAGAGAAGTTGAGAGAGTATTTGGTTAGATTTTGGCCGAGCCAAATGGTTTTGAAGGTGTTAATATGGTGGTAGAGGTGGGGGCCTTTTATAAGAGGAGAAGAGGGGCACTCTTGGAAAGTAATGAAATGTTACATTATTATGAAGAACTTTTCGGATTTCAAAGGTCCCAAAATTATATATTTAGAGTATAAGGTGATAAGGGTTCGAAATATACCCATCGAATAGGTTTTTGACAAGTTTATGTCTATGGTTTTATATTATATTTTCATTTTATTTAAATCGTAAATTAATGAGGTAATCGCTGCATCATCATGGTGTCATAAAAATTTTAATTTATTTAATGTCTAAAAATTATATAAAAAATATCATGATGTAGGAAATCCTTTTAGCCTTCAAATTAATTTTTATAGTCTAAATGTTAACTTATATAACCCCATGTAATAATTGTTTTAGTAAAACATCACATGTTTGTGACAATATTATTTTTACTTTAACTAAAAAGTTATTAATGTCATTTTCTTACCCAAGTGGCTCCATGGGGTCCCCAAGTGGACCCATGGATTGTCTTGGTCGGACATGACTCATCCAATAAGTGTAGGACAAATTTCAAGAAATTTTCATATTTTTATAGCATCATTTTTACCTTAAATTCCACTAATTACCTTTAATAGAGATTAATAGAACTTAAAAGTTACTATTCACCAAAAATTATTTTAATCCCATTGAACCAAATTTTACTTCCTAATTAAAATGATATATGTTTGATTTTTGAAAATCAAATCATAGAAGTGGTAATGTTTCATTTAAACGAAAAATCAGTTTTTTAACTACCACTTAGTGGTTTCACTATTCATCAAAAATTGATGTTTTTCAGAACAATGCCAAAATTTCACCCTAAGCTATAATTGATATTCCGAATTCAAAAATGATGTCTATTTTAAAAAATTACAAACATATAAGTTGAATTAATTAATTTTATAATTAATTCCCGCTGTCACAACAAATAGCGTGTTTTTAAGAAACAATATATATCAAAAGATTGACAATTGTTTATGTCCAATTTCAAAGTGAAATTAATTCTATGAACCCCATTGGATTAAATGGTAAAAATATATTGTAATTATACTTTAAAACCACTCAATAGTATAATTTATCACTATAAATTATTTTGATTAAAAAAAATTTTTTAAGTATTTTTCACTATTCATAAAAAATTGGAAGTTCTTAGAAAAATACCAAAAATTCAACATAGGCTAATTTCAACAATCAGAATCCAAAAATGAAATCCATTTTGAAATATAAAATATGTATAATTTTAAAAGGTGGGTATTACTATTCATAATGGCTATTTTGATTAGTCGCGGTGTGTTAGAATCTCGAACTTGTGTACAATGCAAGCTATTGCATTATTGAAAGAGAAGCATATCATGGAAGCTCGGGGTGTTACATGACGAGACGTAGGGGTATGCAGAAGGGACCGCTGGTGACGGTCTGGTGTGGTATGGCAGTGTCGCCGGTGAGGTGAGGTGGTGGTGGCAGTTGGTGTGGCAGTGGCTGGAGGAAGAGGCTATATGTTGGTGTAGTGGAAGGTAGTAGGGAATCTGGAAGTGATAAGGAAAAAACATTGGATAATGAGGTGGATGGAGGGCCGTTAAGGGGGAGGATGGTAGAAGAGGCCGAACCTAAATCGAAGGGGCCACATAAGAGCTTGTGGCGGTGACAAGGCCATGGGAAGGCGGAGCATGTGGGTCACATGTGGAGGTAGTGGGTTGAGAGTTTTGGTCATAGTGGAACCACGTCTTAGGCATAGCATGCGTTCAGTACAAATTGCATTCAACGAGAGAAGATGGATAACATACAGCAACCTAGACGAGAGAGTCGGTCCAATCAAGGTGGCCCCACAGGCTGGACCCACCAAGTCGTGGGTTGAGCCTAGTGGGATGGGATGGATTGGTCCGAACCAGACTAGGATGAGTCATGTCAGAAAGACCATGTCGTGTTGGCCAGTAGTTCAGTCCTCATCCAACAGGTAGGATCATACCTAAAAAAATCCCAACTCTGTCCTTTTTATGAAAATATCTGTAATGTTCAAACTGTGTGTCTATTTGATGATCCATTTACAGTTTAGGGACACTAGTGGTGAGAAACCTTTTTGAGATACTCTAAGTATGTTTTTTATGTTCACATAAGACCGAATAGATTGAGGAGTAGGTTATCATAGAACGAGCATGATACAAGAGGAATCTGGTGGTTGGTTGTCACCTTGATACTATGTGACAAATCAAGACTCTTTGTCTTATACAGACTATGTGTCTTATTAAGACTGGGTGTATTATCATGACTGATTCAGTACCCCCATGTCCTACTAGGGTGTGGGTCCTCTAGTCACTGAGTGTTACTCCCCTACCGAGTTAGGGAGCGAGTCATAGATAATGGGTGTCGTACCGAGATTAGGTCTCTTTTCAAGACATAATATATTATCAGGATTGGTTTTGTTACCGAGACAGTGTGTCTTATCATGTATGAGAGGGTCCTACATTGGAGATGGAGCTCCCTCATCTTTCGGAAACAGTTAGGAGGAGTATAAAAATTCACTTGGTGTGAACGATACCTAGATAAGAGTTTGAGCTCCCTTAAAATATTGAGGAGTAGGCTACTTCATTTAGGAGAGATATAAGTTTTGTGGGTTATTTAGGGTCACCACACCCTTGACCATGGGGAAATGGTGAGGTGTGAGACCCTTCTCCCTCTCATTCTAGAGAGGATTCACATGGTGTATTTCTTGGAAACTTTCTCCCTCAAATGTGTCTAGTGGTGAGGGGCAGAACTCCTCACTTGGGTTTCATAGCATGTTTTGGGCGCAAGGTGGTGATGAGTAGACTGCTGGTGTGGGGAAATGGATTTGGACCTAGAAAAAATTTCCCAATGTAGTTAATCTCTCGTAAGGGTGGCATCTAAGACGATTATGCTCGTGGATTGTTTCCTTATTTTTTTTGTTATGATTCAAGCCTATAATGAGAATCTGATTGTTGGATATAAGGTTGAAACCATATGATACATAGTGTCTAAGATGAGTATATCTATATTTTCATAGTATATGTGTTGTAGAAATGTATATTTGTGAGGTTGATTGTACCTTATTATTTATTTGTGTCACACTTCGTGCATATCTTTATGGTGTACTTTGTGTATTTATTAGTAGTTTTTCTTTGTTTTTTCCTAGTGTCCTACTGAGTGTTGTTTTACTCACCCATGCATGGGACTTTCCTACACCTGTCATGTCTTGTGAAGACATTCGACGCTTTGACAAAGTCATAGGTAGACTAGGACCATGTGGTTCTTATAGAGATCAGACAGTCAAGGTGTTCTTTAGCGGCTTCAGATAGTTATCCATGTACCTACCCTTCAGGTATGGTTTTCTATGAATGAGTTTCATGAACTTGTGTGTTGTTTTTTACAGACTCTTACTTTTGGGGGTCATGTATTCATTCCCTTTTTTACTCTATAGTTTACTATTTTTTTACTTTTTTATTGGTATTATTAGTAGTATGCATACATGTTTACTTATCATTTCACATTTACACATTTTGGGATTGGTGATGTGTGTGTGTACAGGTAAATATGAAAATGAATCCCATTTATGGGATATGCCTACTCAGTGCCAGTCACTAGCACCGAGCCTATTAGATGTGGGATTAGGGTAGTCACGACATGGGCCACTCTAGGATGGGTTATTAAATAGTGGTATTAAAGGGGTCGATTCTACCTAAAGAACAAAGAGTTTGTGAGATTGGTTTGGGGAAACAGTGTTAAGTGTCTCGATTTTAGCTTTCAGACTAGAGAATCTAGTGTTTGTGTGGCTATAATGACCATGAAATTTATTAAAAATTTAAACCTCATTGAGTACATAGATTTTCACCTAATACAAATCATAATATCGAGAAGTCTAGGGTCTTGGGAAATTATGAAAATTACATCACAACATAAATCATGAAATACAACATCTTTATTGAAAACTTCTTTTACATGACCACAACATTCCTTCATACTTAACACTACATGGAATAACCCGAGGATGTAAATAATAAAGGATTAGTCTATAAAGAATAATAAGGTAATAGAAATGGAATAAAATGAGGTTAATAACACATGTTAGACAAGGCATATCAATTAGGCATGAAGAAAAATGAATATAAAGGCATGATATAACATCATAATCATAACATAGAAATGTGGAAACAGAAGAAAAAATTGAATCATAAACAAAAACGAATCAGGTAGACCCATATACCAACATGACATATCATTATACTAAACACTACCCAATGCATTGGAGTGATATCAGGGCACACCCTTCATAATCATTTCAATCTCATGCTTAAGTGTGGCACACAGATCATATAACATGGATTAATTAAACGTAATAATTTTTTCACTGATCAAGGAATGTGTAATAAAGACATGTAAGTACTCAATAAACCATTATATGTGCATAAAGGTGAATACCCTTAATATAGGAATGGCTATGGTATTCACTACATGATGATTCTGGTATGGAAAATAACTGTGCAATTTCTGTAGAATAACGACGTCAAATGAAAATTTATAAAATGGGTTGATGAGGAAAAATGGGGTATCTCATCATTTATACAGTCAATTTATTAATAGGGGATAATGTACCATAATATCCCAACATATGAAATGGAATTTAAGATGCTTAATATAACATAAGTTCTTTAATGGGAATTAGGGGAGAGAAATCCCTTACTGAATTTTGGAATGGTAACAGGTGTCTATAAAGGACCATGAGTGAAATAATGAGATTGGATTGAAGCTATAATAATTTATAAATCAAATTTATAGTAATGGTATTATATACGAACATATCCCAATATATGAAAATTGAAATTTCAAGACGTATCACAAAAGGAATGCTTGATAAAAGTGGAAACTGAAATATCCCTTACATGGATGTGTGACTCCAAAGGATTGGGGTGGATTTTGGGATATTGGGGCACTCTTGGAGGACTCTAGGGAGCAAGGGGAAGAGATTTTTCATGCTTCAATGGGTTTGAGTGAAGATTAAGGGAAGTATGGGTGGGTTTATATAGGGAAGGAGGGGGACTTCTTTATTATTTTTGTTTTGGAACCTCATAATATAATATTCAGAAACACAAACCATTTCTTTATTTTCCCCATGTTTTTTTGGAAACGGGGAGTCGAATAAATTATTTTATAATGGAATGGTCTGAAGATATTAATATTTTATCTCTCATATGTGAAGGTGAGTCAAACCATCAAGGAAATGTTTTTGAAATCATAAAATATTTTATATGTTTTGGAGGATTCACTATGGTTTTAAAAAATAAATCAAATAAACTAAAAATTAAATTATTTTAAAGGAAAAAACATATATTTCTCCTTATATACCTTTTATATTATTTATTACATCATTATTGGTCCACAATGATGTCCTAAAACACACAATATATTTATACAGTATTTATTTTTTACCCAAAAACACGACTGTCTCAAAAAATTATGAGAAATTAACTTTTAGAAAATTTCAAAATCCTAGTTACCAAAATATATTAATCTTATATAAATTATTTTCCTAAAATATGGCTTTTTATGTTTAAAATAAAAACCATCATTTATTTAAAATTGATGGTTTTTGACAAAAACAGTTTTAAAACCTTAATAAAAATTCCTTGTGACTTCATATAAATAAAATGATAATTTATATTTAATAAAATTAATTTAAAAAAAATATTCTATTGTAATATTATTTATTTAATAATTTCATTAATTAAAAATATATTTCTTAATTGAATTTAAATATTAACCAAAAATACTATTTGTTCTTTAAAAATCATTTTAAAAGTAACAATAATAGAATGAAAGTATATTAATTATTCTATGAAAATGTAAAGTACATAATCATAATGATAAGGTCTTGTTACATATCCCTTTATTAAAATAGAATATTTTCTACGAGTAAGGTGTGTGGTGGTAGGGCTTTCACGGGGTCGTTTAGTGAACATGGTTTGGGTCATGATTTTGATGAACATGAACTTCTCCCATAAATGGTTTCTCTCATTATTTAGTTATGGATATCATCTTGGGATTGGTCTAGGAAAAATCCCAAAAATTCTATCTCCCTTGTAATCTCTGATAATTATGGTTCATTGAAAATAATCCTATGGGTTTAGGCCATCACTTATATTGTTTGTTCCAAAAGGATTTTTTAAAACTCTATATTTATAATAGTCATGTGATCACTGTTGAATGACTATATTATCAATGGTAATGATACTTAACTGTCATTTAAATCCAACTAGATATAATACAAAATAAGATCATTTGTCTTCTATATCAATAATACATTCAAAAGGGGTAATTTTATTCATAATAGTTTGGGTCATTTCAACCTTACCCCCTTTAGAATTTTTTCCCTAGAAATTTCATTTTCCCACACTAAAATAATTGAGGGTATCTCGGCTTCATCACTACCTCTGGTTCCCCCATTGATTCTTCAAACATGTGACTTCTCCATAACACCTTTATGGGGGGGCATTGTCTTAGATCATAGAACTTGTTCATTATGATCTAATATCTTCATCGGGTACTCCTTAATGGAATGGTCATTATCCAACGGTACCACCTTTGGATTTTGTACATGTGATGGGTCAATTGTGTACTTTCTAAATAGGGATAGATAGAATACATCATGTACATGGTAGAGGTTCATGCTAGTTCTTGTTTATAGGCCACTTCGCTGATGTGATCAGGGATCTCAAAAGGACCAATGTACATTCGAATAATATATCCCTTCTTCTCAAATCACATTTCACTCTTCCATGGAGATATGCAGAGGAATACTATGTCTCTATAATAAAACACTAGGTAATGTCGATGATTATTAGAATATCTCTTTTGTCTACTATGAGATGCTTTGATGTGTTTTAGGATGGTCTTAACATTCTCTGCCATTTCTTTGACCATTTCAACACCTAAAATTTTTCATTCCCAAACATCATCCCAACATGTTAGTGTTTTTCACCTATTCCCATAAAGGGATTCATAAGGGGATATTTGGATGCTCGAATTGGAACAGTTGTTGTAAGATAACTCCACAAAAGGAAGATGTTAGTCCCATACCCCATTGAAGTCCATTGGAAAATCTCTCAACTTGTACTCAATTATTTGGATTGTCTACTCATATTGACCATCAATTTGAGGGTGATAATCCATTCTAAAATTCAGTGTAGTGTTTAGAGCATGCTGGAAACTTTTCCAAAACATGAAGGTGAATCATGGAACTAGATCAGACACAAACGATAGTGGTAATCCATGATGCATCAACACTTCTATGATGTATATCTATTCCACTTGACCTAGTGAGAAATTAATTTGAATAGTAATGAAGTGTCCAATCTATATAAAACGATCCATAAAAACCCAAAGTCTATGGTGATTTTTTCTATTATCTATAATTGGTATGGGTAATTATTGTAACGTACACTTACAATTTTTCCTCTCAACCTTCACATGATGACTTACTAGACACTTTGATGTATATTAAGTGATCTCATTCTAAACATTATCCCAAAAATAGTGCTCTCAAATATCTCAATACATCTTTGTGTTTCCTAAGTGAATGGTGAAAATTGAACTATCTGCATCATCCAAAAGTTTTTTCTTTAACTAATGATTTGATGGAACACATATGCCTAACCCAAATTCTAAAATTCCTTCTTCATTAACACTCAACTATATAGATTTCCATTTTATAATAGTTTCCACTTTCCTCTAAATTCCCTAATCATTTTTCTGAGCATAATTTAATATTATAGAGATGGTTGATCAATTATTTTTTTTTGAAATGATTGATGATGTTCCCTTATTTATGATTCCCATGTACATATTTATCAAATCCAAGAATATTGGATCGTTTTCAATTCCCATCAATGATATAATTGTAGGGTCTTTTCTACTTAGAGCATCTTGCACCTTGTTTTCTTTCCTAGGATGGTAGTGGAATGAGCAGTAATAGTCCTTTATGAGGTATATCCATCTTAGTTGGTGTATATTCATCTATTTTTGTGTGAATATATATTTGAGACGTTTGTGGACCATATATATTTCTCAATTCACCCTCAAGAGACAATGCTGCCACATTCTCAATGAAAGTTCACAACTACTAACTCTAGATCATGCGTGGGATATTTTTTCTCATGAATTTTCAGCTTCCTTGAGGTGTAGGCAATGAATTTTTCATTTTGCATCAACCCGCATCCCAATACCTTCATTGAATAATTGCTGAACATTACGAGTATCTCTCCACTTATGGGTAGTGTGAGAACCAGGGAAGTGATAAGACTCTTTTTCAACTCCATGAATATTTCTTCACATTCATCATTCCATGAAAACCTGACTCCCATCCCAGTTATTTTGGTAAGGGTGTTTTAAAATCATGGGAAATTTCTCACGGATCGGTGATAATATCTAGCTAACCCATCTAAACTATGGATTTCCATCCCAGATATTGGCCTTAGACATCCCTCAATTTCCTTTTTCATGGAAGGATTCATAGATATCCTATTACTCGTGATGATATTCTTAAAAAATGAGACCTCCATCAACTAGAAGTCACACTATTTATACTTTTCATGGATCTTCTCCTTTCTCAAGATTTTTTGCATATTTCATAGATAAACCTCATGATCCTCCGTAGTTTTGAATTATATTAGAATATCGTCTATAAAAACAAGAAATTGTTTTTGAAGTAAGCTCTAAATATTAAATTCATCAAGTCCATTAATATTTCTAGAGCATTAGTGAGTTTGAATGGCATCACTATAAACTCATAATTATCTTACCCGGTACTAAAATTAGTCTTGGTGGCATCCTCTTTCTTCACGTTTATTCGGCAATATCCTGAATCTATATTCACCACGGATAAGTGTTTTTCTTAAATTAGATGATCGAAAAGCTCATCAATTCATGGGAAAGGATAATTCTTCTTTATCATGATTTTTTTGAGCACGTGATAATCAATGCAAAGGCACATTGACCCATCCTTCCCTTTAAGTGGAGTACTGGTGCACCCCATGGTGAAGCACATGGGCTTATAAACCCTTTATCCAGATTCTCATATAGTTGTTTATTCAGTTCCAAAAATCAAAAAATAGCTATTTTATATAGATTCTTGAGTTTTGGAAACTCCCCAGGTATAAGATCAATCATGAATTCGACATCTCTTCTTGGAGGAAGACTAAGAAATTTCTCGAGAATCACAGTTGACAATTCCTTCACAATATTCATTTTTTTCATTGGTTCCTTCCTTTAACTTAATAATCTAATCAATATACACATGCTCATATGACATTAATATCAATGCTTTGGATGATGGTGCTGAGGAATATCCATATTTATCCTTTCACTTGTACAGAATCAGGAGTCAATTCACCATATGAAGATTGATTTTTCTCTTACAAAAATTTTGTTGGCTCTATATAGAAAAATCCAATCCATTCCCAGAATTGCATCAAATTTCACCAAGGGATGTATAACTTGGTTTTCAAGGAAGTTCAATACACAAATAGTGACAGGGGAGGAGTTATATTCATGTGATTCTTTAATTGCCACATTTTTGTCTTCACCAATGTCTCTACTTCCATTATTTTTTGTGGTATTTGGATTGTTCTACTAAACATTCTATATATAAAAGAATGCATTGATCCAGAATCAAAAAGTATGTTCCTTATTATTGTATTGATAAATAACATCCATGTAACCACATAGTTGTTGGGATTCACATTGGTTGTGATGGAAAAATCTCCCCCTTACTACCTTGGATTGTTTTTTTACCTATAAAACCCTTATCTTAGGGTAATAGTACAGAGAGCGCTCTGGTTCCTTGTCGTTTTATTAATGAACAACGTGGTGAGGATTGAGAGAAGCATTACTTTCCTCTATCACCTTGCTGGGTTTCTTCTGTCATTAATAATTGTATAGGTACCCTTCCCTTTCTCTCTAAAATCATTTCCTAATCCCCCTTATGAAACTTATGGGGATCTTTATTAAAAACCTTTTACAAGTGTGGTACTAGAATTTTATAGGAATACTGGATTTATCCATGAGACCACCAGAATTAAAGTCCACTTTTTTCTTATTATCCCAATGATACACCTGAGTTTCACCAATATCCTAATCATGTTTTAGGGAACATCTCAAAATTTCATCGTAGCTATCAAAGTCATATATTTCCATGTATTTTAATAGGATAGGCTTTATCCCACCCAGGATGCGGTCAACCTTGAATTATAGGGTAACAAAAAAAATAGTGGCATATCTTGAAAGTCTTGTGATGTTTTCTTCATATTCCCCTATATATTCTTCATGCTTTTTTATGGGTTAAAAGAAATATCATTTCATATTACGATGAAGGGTGTAGGTGAAATATTTATCAGAAAACATTTTTCCGAATTCCTTCCACTTTATTTTGTCAATATCTTCCATAGGCTTCATATTCTAGATCAATGTCCAACACTGATCTACGCCACCCTCTATAAAATAAGCAGATAGAATAAACTTTTCTTGTTTGGAACATTGAAGCATTGGTAAGATTTTTTGCGGTGGAATTTCTTCATTTACCCGTGATTAAGGGATCATATAATTCATTGAATGTAGGAGTTAATTGTTGCATGAAGTTCTCAACTACAGGTTTCTCTATCTTGGGTGTGAGGGTGGTGGGGGTGGTACAATCCTCTTGTTCTAGGTTTTGATTCTGATTTTGAGTTAATTGAAATAGTATCATAACAAATCTTTCTATTCCTGCTTTCATAGGGTTGGGAATATCATTGTTGAAATCCTCACACTGCCCTTCACGTCGGTTGTTAACACGATTCCTCATATAACCAACCATTGGATAGAGTAAAAGGAATATTAGGGATGAGTATCTTATAAAGTTAAAAACATAAATGGAATCCAAGTACATTTAAGGGGTAACTTATAAATTACATTTATCACCATAACTGATGAGTTTATTGGCTTCATTCTATGTTATTCAATATCTATATACTAACATATATTATTATGGGAATTTTTTTGTGTTCCCTTAATAATAGTTCTTAATGAGATTATCAAATAACCCAAACATATCCCCTAATAGTGTCAAAACTAGAGTGTAGAAAGACCCGTTTTCATGCATCAATTCCCATTTGAGTTTAGATCTATGCGGTGTTTTTAGGTTTTACCCCAAGATACTTCTGTCAAAGATCCACATTCACTTGTTCATATTTAGATAGTGATTTTTATTCGTCATAAGCCACATACTCTATACTCAATCAAAATCATGGGATGTTTTTCTTATACTTAGTCTTATCCCTATGGGGTTTCACTAGGGTTTTATAATCTAAATCATAAAAATAACTGAACTGATCATTTAATACCAACTATAACAACCATGCTATTTATTACACATTTAAACATGATTTATTACATATATTTTCAATTAATACAACTGAGAATATAAATAGGTCTCATGACTTATGAAATTAGGAACATTAAATAACAACTTTAAACATTAAATGCAATGTCTTTGTTGAAAACATCTTTTACCTGACCACAAAAATCCTTCATACTTAAACCTGCATGAGATATCCTAAGAGTGATCATAAGAAATAGGTGAGATATAAAGACCCGTATGGGAATAAAAATGGTATAACATGTGGGTAATAATACATTTAAGATAATTAATATTAATGATCCATGACATAACATGAATATAATGGCATGCTAAATCATGATAATCATAACATGGAAATAGGGAAACAACATAAAACATTGCATCATAATAAAAAAGGAAATAGGTAAAGCCTTGTCCCAACATGGTCGAAAAAGATACTATAAAAGAATAAGGTAAAACCTTATCCCAACATGGAATATAATTATACTAAACATAAACCAATGCTTTGGAGCACTATTCAGGACCACCCTTTATAATCATTTCAATATCATGAATAAGTGTGCCACATAGATCATATAACATAGATTCATTCAACATCATAATTTATTAAACGATCTAGGATAAGGGATAAATACATATATTTTCTCAAACAATAAGTATATATGAATAAATGTGAATATCCTTGATATAAGAATGTGTATGGTATTCACTATATAATGATTTTGGCATAGGAAATGGAGGTGAAATTTCTACAGCATAACGACGTCATACAAAAATTCATAAAATGGGTTGATGGGACAAAAATGGATCTCTCATAATTTATATATGAAATTTATAGTAAGGGGATCATGGAAAATAACATCCCAAAATTTGAAATGCAATTTAAGATTCCCAATATAAAGGAAGTGCATTAATGTGAATGAGGAAAGAGAAATACCTTATTGAATTTCGGCATGGTAACTGGGTTAAATAAAGGATCATGAATTGACTAATGAGAGTGGAGAGAAGCTATAATTATTTATACATAAACGTGAAATTAAGGAAAGTCTGTATGATCATATCATAATATATGAAAATTGAAATCAAAAGTCATATCACAGAAGAATTGACTAACAAAAGTGGAATGTGAAAGATCCCTTACTTGGATGGGTGACTCAAAAGGCTTATTAGGGGCTTCTTGGGAGATTTAAGAGCATTTATGTGACTCTAGGGATCAGGGGGAAGAGGGTGTTCATGCTTCAAAGTGTTTTAGATAAGAGGAATGGAATCAAGGGTGGGTTTATATTTGAATTGAGTGGGATTTATTTATTATTTTGGTTTTGGAAACCTCATAATAAAATATTCAAACCCACAAACCATACCATCATTATTTTACATAGTTTTAGGAAAAGGGGAGTGGAATAAATTATTTTATAAGGTCAAGGGCTGAAGATATTAAAATATTACCCATACTTAGGTGGATGTGAGTAATACTTTCAAGGAAATAATTTTAAAATCATAAAATATTTTATATGTTTTGCAGGATTCAACAAGGAATTATAAAAAAATAAAATAATAATAAAATTAAATTATTTTAAATGAAAAAAATATAATTGGAATAAGACACTATTTATAGTATTTATTACATAATTATTGGGTTGTTATAATGTCCTAAAACACACCATATATTTATATGATATTAAATTTTTTCCCAAAATAATTTATTATCCCATAAAATTATAAAAAAATATATCTTTGGATAATTCTGATGTTATGATTGAAAAATAAAAATAAACTTATCTAAATAATTTTTAAAATATGTGAATTTTCACTTTTAAAATAAAACCCTCCATTTATAGAAAAGTGATGGGTTTTGAAAAAAAAAACAGTTTTTAATCCTTAATAAAAATTACCTTTGACTTCATAAAAATTATTTGATCAATTATATTTAATAAGATTAATTTAACAATAATATTTTATTAGAATATTATTTATTTCAAAATTCCATGAACTAAAAATATATTTCTTATTTGAATTTGAATATTAACAAAAAATACTATTTTTTTCATTAAAAATCATTTACATAGTAACAACAATTGAGTGAATGTATATTCATTATTCTATATAAAAACAATGTACATAATCATAATACTAAGATATTGTTACTTATCTCTTTATTACACTAGCATACACCCTATGTGTGATGTGTGGAATGGTGGGGCTTTCATGGATCCATTCAGTGAAAAAGGTTTAGGTTGTGATTTCAATGAGCTTTAAATCCTCTCATAAACAGTTTTTCTCATGAGGAAGCTGTTGGATCATGGCTTGTGATTGGTCTAGGGGAAATACCTGAAATGGTATCTCTCTCAGAAGCTCTGATAAATGGGAATCATAGGGAATAACACTAGTGGTTTATGCCTCAATTATTTTTTATATTCCAAAAGGATTTGTTAAAACCCTATATTTATACAAGTCAAGTGATCACTGTTAAGTGGATATATTATCAATGATAATGATACTTTACGGTCATTTTAATCCAACTAGATATAATAAAAAAATAACATTGTGTGTCTTTTATATCCTTAAGACATTCAAAATGGGGAATTTTATTCATAACCGTCTGGGTTATTACAGCAGCGGCTGATGTATCCCTACACCAGGACTCTAAATTATACTTTTCAACTCAGTAAATGAAATAACATGTTGGAAAGAATAAAATTACACATGCATAATATTGGATTTAGGTGTGTTCTCATGTCCTTCTTGAGTCATCTCACTGGGTATACTCTATTTATCATGGTACATATTATTATATTTCACGATGCCTCCACATAGACTTCCATCCAGGATTCAACCACATGATCACGAGGATGATTTGATGGATGATGAGACATCAGTACTAGGATTTGTACCAGAGATAGATCCTCTAGGTGGTTCAATAGATATACCACCACCTGTAAATCATTACATGGTACATGCAGTACTAGTGGATGTGGATCGTAGGCTATGCTCACCTGAAAAGTTTTAGTGATAGATACCCCTTAGGTTCTGAGGTGATCCTAACACACATGCTTCTGAGGACTAGCTTGGGGTGGTGACCTATGTTTTTCATCGAGTCAAGATAGCATCAGCTCAAATGTAGGTCCTGGTAGTGAGTTTTCTACATGGATTAGTCGGGCGATGTTGGGGTTAGGATATATGATCTTTTAATGAGGAAAATTCTATATGGACATAGTTTGAGAACCACCTTTTAATGGAGAACCCTTTTTCAATATACTTTTTAACAATTTTATATGTTATATTTGACAAAATTAAATCCTTCATTAGAATCAAGACATCAAAATTTACTTTGTGTAAATTTTTGTTATTTTTTCGATAAAGTTCATTTTTTAATGAATAGTGAAAATACTGTATTTTAATTCAAAACCTCTTTTTAATATAATTTATTTATATGGTTAGATTAAATTTTTAATTGAGTTTAATATGTAGTTAAAATATATTTTTACCATTTAATCTAATTTTCGTCATTAGAAGTAATTTCACTTTGAAATTGGACATAAACAATTGTCAAACTTTTGATAGATATTGTTTCTCAAAAACACGCTATTTGTTTTGACAACGAAAATTAATTATTAAATTAAATAATGAAACTTATATGTTTTTAATTTTGTAAAATATAAATCATTTTTGAATTCAGAATATCAAATATATCTTAGGGTGAATATTTGGTATTCTTCTGAAAAACTTCAATTTTTGATGAATAGTGAAACCACTAAGTGGTAGTTTAAAAAATTGATTCTTTGTTTAAATGAATTTTACCTCTTATGTGAATTAAATTTCAAAAATACTACATAAATGGTTGTCATTGGTAAGTAAAATGTGGTTCAATGGGATGAAAATAATTTTTGGTGAATAGTAACTTTTGGGTTCTATTAACCGCGATTAAAGGTAATTAATGTAATTAAAGGTAAAAATAATGTTATAATAATATGAAATTACCTTTACACTTGTCATACCCATATTAGATGAGTCATGGCTGACCAAAACAATCTATGGGTCAATTTTTGGGACCCCATGGAGCCACTTGGGTAAGATAATGATATTAATACCTTTTATTTAAAGATAAAATAAAAATGTCACAAACATGTATTGTTTTACTAAAGCAATTTTTACATGGGGTTATATAAGTTATATTTTTTAATATAAATATTAATTATAAATCTAAAATTATTTCCTATATAATGGTAATTTTTTTATAATTTTTTGACATCATATGAATAAAATTATTTAGGACACCATGATGATGCAGTGATTACCTCATTAATGAATGATTAAAATAAAATGAAAAAGTTAAGGTAAAATATAATTCTTACACTTTAAAAAAAATATTATATGGGTGGATTTAGAACCCTTATCACCTTATACTATAAATATATCCTTTTGGGACCTTTAAAATCCGAAAACTATTTTATAATAAAGTAACATTTCAAGACCTTCCAAAAGAGACCCTCCTCCTAATTATAAAAGGTCCCCACCTCTACTACCTTACCCAAACCTCTCAAGCCATTGTATCATCCATACTTGGCTCATATTATCTCTCCAAATAACTCTTTTATTACTAGAATCCTAACTTTGGGAAGAAGTCTTTCCAAGGAAGCCTTTGGCTCAGATCAAAAAGAGTTACCTGATTTAAAGGTATTGTCCTCTCTTATGTTCTTTTGTTTTATTTTGATTCTTCAACCCCATAAACTCTTTTTATTCCTTTATTTTGTAACAACAACAGTAACTTAAATATAATAGTATGCATTTATGAGATTTATTCTGGAAACACTTATACACACCTCCGTCTAATGGTTAAAGAACATATTGTTTCCGTGGATGGCGAATTACTTCCTCACGAAACGATGATTGTTCAATCTTCTCCTAAATCCTCTCATAGTGGAAATTATGATGGAACTAAATTTATATGTGATATATATTATATTTATTTCCTTTCTATGATTATGTATTTTATATTTAAAACATACCTTTATGCTTTGAATGTTGTGCAAATGCGATAATTTCATTTGGGGAAGTGTGGACTACCGCCCCCTCAAGTGATTTGACTCGTTCATGCAATACATGGAATGTATAGAGAATGAAATTAATTAAATTATTTGACCTATATAACATATATATTATACTATAATTATAATATATATATCTCTCATTTAGTATTAATTCCATTAATATGACAAAGAAATGAAAGTAGCGTTCATGTGTACGTACGACCTACCGTCTCCATGAACGGTGCATTTAATTTTTTATCTCCAAATGTTATGGAATAGTATAATACTAATATATAATGGATATATATGATATTTAAATCATTAATAATATTCTAGAGATGATGTATATATAACTACATGGAAAATAATTTTCAATAAGTTCATTTTTGACTCATGTACCGAACATCGACAAAACGTATGATATAAACTCACATAATTAACTATTTATTATAACATGATAATATATGATATTAATGGAATAATAAAAATTAAATTAAGTCCTTAAGCAATTATAAATTGACCTAATTTTATTATTCAGGAATATAATGAAACGAACAAGACAAGTTGGACTTGAGGTAAGGGATCCTACCTCTCTTTCTTTTTAAGTACTCTATTTATATCACTTCTTTTAATCTCCTCTTTATTATGTTAGGGGATGTTATTTTATATTCCTCTTACTGTAATTTTTATGTTAATATGATGAGAGAACCTATTTTATCTCATCAATCCATGTTTGGATGTTTTAAGTGGTGCCATTAGGCAACCTAATTTCATAAGGGATTTCTTATCTCACTTTTAATTCCGTGTGATTTCCATTGTTCGCCACTTATTTATTGCATGTGGTGTATTTTGTACTTCAATTTTATATATATTATCATGATTATATTTATATTCATGGTATTATGTGATTCTTTTGGTGTTTATTATCTTTTGGTCATACGACTCGATTGATCACAACGAGGTAAGGGGTTTTTATCTCACTTTTTATTCCCGTGAGATTCATGCTACATTTGCCACTATTTCCCTTTTTGTAGTGTATGTAATACCCATTACTGTATTATTCATGTAATATACTTTAATTTATGGGTATTTACATCTTCATTTAATGAACCTTCTTTCATGGGGTGTACGTTTCAAAAGTTACCCAAATCGGGAAGGGAACCTTTCACCCTCCTCTTTTTAAAAGACTTCTATTGTTAGGTCTTTTAATATACATCTTTTTATGTTGGGATATGTTCTTATATATCCATATTTACATAAATGAAATTTAAAATTGATGAGATACTTTTTTTATCTCTCATCATCTCATTTTATGAATTTTAAAGTAACGCCGTTAGGCTGTCGAATTTCTGTAAGTGAACATCTTAACCCAATTTCAATTCTTTGGGTTAAACCTCTACTTCTTGATTATGTCGTGATGTGAATATGTGTAGATGACATATGATTTTTATACACTTAATATCCAATTATATTGGGTGTATTTATATTTTTCACACATAATTATGTAATTGATTTATCCTTATTCTAAGGATATCGTCATTGTACGAGACTTCATCTCAATCTCCTTTCATTAAGGCATCTATTGATTTCTAATCTACATTATTTTATACGACGTATAAAACCCTTTTCAGTTTTCATTTCAATCAAAGGGAATCTCTTATCTACAAAGCGTTTTACTAAACATCAAAAAAGAATGTTTCTTTTTTAACGTAAGCGGTGACAATGACCTTTTTCGCCGCCATGAGTATTATTTGATCTCTAGATTCCTTAAAAAGCCAAAATATTTTCAACAGAAAAATAAATACCATATACAATTTTTACATATTTTGGTATTGAAAATGGTTTTTATAATGGATTTATTATTTCAATATCTTAAAATGTTATATTGTTATTGCAATGTGGGAATTTTATCTTTCCTTTATGCTTATGTTATGTGTTATGATTATGTTGTGGTTCTTGGGCAATGCTTATGAAATCGGTTAGTTCCGTGATAAAATATGGGAGGGTGAGCCTGAGATAGCTCTCCAATGCATTGGGTAACATGAAGGAGTTAAACTATAAGGTTTCTCTGAAGAGATTTAGGAAATATAATGTGATGGGTATTCCAAACGTAACCATGAGGGTTACTCCCTACGTATGAATGTTATAAATGCGTCAAGTTACCTTTATGTCTTATGATTTATATGAGTTATTAATAAATCTTATGATTTCATGAGGTATGTTTAAGTGGTTATGTTTTATGAGTAATGTATGATTTCATCGATTCTTATGTATTCATGGACTAATGTTTTCTTTCCATATTTTTATATCCCTTACTGAGCTTTTTATGCTCATCCCATGTTTTTGAAATGCCTTCCACATGACTTAAAGATGAATAAGGTCAAGTATGGGATCAATGAAATACATGATATCAAAAACATGGAACTAGACATGTTTCTTTTTAAGAGTTTTTATTTTATGAAATAATGGAAACTGAGTAGAAGTGTCTACTTTGTAATCATTTGAGATGTAATAGTTATGTCCTAATTCTCTAAAACTCTAAACCTGAAAATATCCTCAATGTGAATTATTCATTTAATTCTAGATTATGTAATGTTTTAAGGTCAGGTACTTATAAATACATTTCATAGCATGAAAATCGTAACATGGGAACTGTGGAAACAACATAAAACACTGCATCATAGGCATAAGTTAAGGCTAGACCCACAAAGACAACATGGTCAAAAAAGTACCAAAATGAAATTAGATAAACCCCATGTCCCAATGTGACATATCATGATACTAACCATGGCCCAATGCATTGTATCACTATATAATTTTAGGCACACCCGTAACATTCATTTCATTCTCATGCTTAAGTGTACCACATAGATCATATAACATGGATTCATTAAACATAATTATTTATTACAATATCATGGAATATGGAATACATAAATTTAATTATAAAATAAATAAGTATATGTGCATAAATATGAATACCCTTTAAAGATAAATGTGTATGGTATTCAATACACAATTATTTTGGAACTTAAAATCATGGTGGAATTTCGACAACCTAATGGCGTCACTTAAAAATTCTTAAATTGGGTTGATGAGAGATAAAGGGTTCTATCATAGTTTGGAAATAAATTATAAAGTAATAGGTACATGTAAGTATATATCTTAATATATGGAATTATAAATATAATGTGTAACATAATAAATAAACTTGAATAAATTGGACAAAGGAAGTAAACCATTCTAAATTTCTACATGGTAACATGTTTACTTTGAGGGATTAATGAGAGAGAAATGGGTATATCATCATTTATAAATCATAAGTGAAGTATGGTGGAGTTGAGAAAACATACTCCATCATTATGAATTAAAAATAAAGGGCATAACATGGAGAATATTTTTGAATAAAAGTGAGATTGAGAGGATCACATACTTGAGTGTCAAACTCCAAAGGCTTCTGAGGGGCTTATTCAAAGTTTAAAAAACATTTATTGGACATTATAGAGTACACTTAAGAGTTTATTCATGCTAAAAAGAGATTTAGTGAAGTGAAATGGGAGATGGGGTGGGTTTATATAGGATCAAGAAGGATTTTGTTATTATTTTGGTTTTAAACACAACATAATAAAATATTCAAAACAAAAAACCATCCTATAGTATTTTCCAATGGTTTCTTCCAAAATGTGTTCTTTTAAATTATTTTATACGTTCAATGTACAAATATAATAAAATAATTGCACTTATTATGTGGAGGTGATTCCCACTTTCAAAGAATTTATTTTAAAATATTAAAATATATTATAAGATTTGGAGGATTCATTAAACATTTATCAAAAAAATAAAAAAAACGATAAAATTACATTATTTTAAGTGGAAAACATATATGAGGTTTAGGATAGCTTTTATAGTTTTTAATAAATCACTATTTGGGCCATTATGTTGTCATAAAACACACCAACTATTTCTGCAGTATTTAATTTTTACCTAAATATTAGACTATCTCAGAAAATTATAAAATACTCACTATTAGATAATTTCGTTGTCCTGATACCAAAAATAATATTACTTTTATCTAAATAATTTTTAAACTGGTGAATTTTTACTTTTAAAATAATAATATACATTTATTAAAAATGAAGGGTTTTTTTACAAAAATAATTTATTTTAAAACACTTATAAAAATTATATTTTTATTCATATGATCATTTATATTCAATAAAGATATTTAATTATAATATTTTATTAAAAAAATTTATTTAAAATCCTAATTAATTAATTAATTATATTTTAAAACTAATAAAAATTAAAATATGTGCTATATTGATTCAAAAATAAAAATAATTTACAAAGTAACAGTAATAGGATAAAAAGATATTCATTATTCTGTAAAACATGTACATATTCCTATTTCTAGTGTATGGATTCATATCCCTTTAATACACCAGCATACTCCCAATGTGTAAGGTGAACGATGGTGAGGATTTCATGGGGCCGTTCAGTGAACATGGTTTTAGTTGTGATCTTGATGAGCTTGAAATTCAACCATAAATAGTTCCGTTCATGGTTATGTTGTTGGATCTCATCTTTGGATTGTTCAAGGTCAAATACTAGAAATGATATCTCCCTTAGAAGCTCCAATAAATGGGATTCATATAGTACGATCAAGCTGGTTGAGGCCACCACTTCCTTTGACTTTTCCAAAATGATTTTTAAAGAACTTATATTTATACATATCATATGAACTTTTTTCAATTGATATATTATCAATCATAAAAATACTTAATGGTCTTTTAAATTTAGTTGGATGTAATTAAAAAAATAAGGGCATGCTTTTTTGAATACCAGAAGACATTTAATTAAATAAAAAAATGATACAATATTCATAATAGTTTGGGACGTTACAAATGCTTATATAATTTTCCTCATCCTACATTTAAAAAATCACTAGGTATAATATTGGGTAAGGGAAAAGAAAAAGTCTATATGAAATTCATGAATATTTTTCATGAAAATTAACTCTTTTTTATTGTAAATGTTTTTTTATTATAGATAAAATGTATACTATTCCAAATATTCTAATTTTTAATATATAGTTTTTTATATATTTGTTATGACCAAATTACTTAAAACTATATACATAAAAATTTCCTAAAATATAATAGAATGGGTTCTTGAATTAACACTCATGATTATGAAATGATTAAGGTAAAATTCTTAAAATATCACATGTGTTTGTTAAATGATTATTTATTAAATAATCACATCAATGAAATAAGTGTTATTTCATCAAAAAGAGTAATTTTTGTCTTATAAATATATTTTAGAGAAAATATAATTTTTTACTAGTTAGTGGAATATGTGTTGTACCAAGAGAAGATAAATGTGTAAAATATAGTTATTTTTATTCTAATTTATAGTAAATGGTTCATGATATTATAATATAGTTTGGGTATATTGGTAAAGAATTATCTTAGTGTGAAGTGTCACATTTAAATTTGTTACCAAATAATATCATAATTTTTTTTGAATGGATATGTTCCATAATGATGATGGTAAACATAAAAATATTTCTACATTTTTAGTAAATGCAATTTATTAACATTTTAAAATTGGGAGTTGTGAAGAAAATAATTTTTAATATTATGTATAAAGTGTATAACATGAGAATCATGAATCATGAATGCACTATTATAAAATCAACCTTTATCTCTCAATATTACCCATTAATGTTTTTTTGTATTAGAATTTAATAAATGGTCAGATATAGATGTGGAATAAAATATATAAATATTTATTGAGTTTTATAAAACCCTAATAATGTTGTAAAGATAAGGACACACAAGAGATCTATCATATACGATATTATTTTACTATATGTTTTTTTATGGTTTTGTTAGTACTCAAAAAAGTTGTATAACAAAATATATAATGTACCATGTTATAAAAAAGGCAGTTTCTTATTTATAATTATTTTATAGATTCCTAGATAGGGAAAATCCATACTATGATACTGTTCTTTTAATATTCATAAGGTTGTGATAATCAACTGGTGATTTTCTATGTTATAGATCATGTTTTCGTACGAGGTTTAAACCAAAAGATCTATTTCACTCTCATATGGAAAATAAGACATATGTTCCATCAATTGGTTCTATTGAAAAAGTTCCCATCTATTTGTATCGAAGGTATATAATAAGTTATTATATATTTGGGTGAGTGGTATATAATCTTCTCATCTATATGTAGTCTTCATGATAAATAGATGTAAATCAATATGGTTGGGTAATTATAGTTTAAAAATAAATTTCAATCTTTCGTCCAACCCTTAGGATTTAAGTCTATATAATTTACTATATACTGATAAATTTAACATGTGGAGAAAATGATAAATGTTTTGGAAATATAAACTATATGTGATATAATAAACAATAATGAAAATGTGTTTTTTAAGAATATAAATAGTATAATATTAATCTATGTAGTGAAAGTATAACTTTTTAAACAGTTTTAATTCATAAAGTTAATAAATAATAAGTTATAAAAAATAAATTAAATATTTTTTAGTAAACCAAATACTAATTTAAAGGATAAATGATAATATTTTTCCATATTTTATTTTATATTTATAGAAAATATCCAATGTATCCATCACATTCAACCTATCAGAAGTTATCCCAGATTTTAAAAGTTATATGAATTTTTATATTCTTGTCTTGAAAAGTCCTTGACTTAACAGGTTTGTGGTTATTGTTTTCTATCACCAAACACTCTTCCTTATTTTCCATATAATTCCTTTATCATGCTGGACAATTTAATCCTCCATCTCTATATCCCCATTATTCTAATATCACATAGGATCTGTAAAAAAATAAAAAAATGTAATTTCAAAGACATTTATAATAAATCTTCATCAAATGTACTTCATGGTGAGAACATAGAATTAAAAAAATATTAATTACACAAATTCAATAAAATGAAAAATAAATCTAGTGATTACATGATTTCTTGAGTGTTAAACTTATTTATAATTTCTTCTAATGCTTAATGTTGTGGAATAATTTATTGACTTCATTTTAAAAAAATCAATGGTTTAATTACAAAAATATCATAGTCAATTGTAATATATTATAAACCAACCTTTTAATCTTCTAATGATATTATCATGTTTAATTTTCTACTGATGAATTTTTCAAGAACAACTATAGTTTTCTTGAATATGATGGTAGTATCATGGCAGGAAAAGATATATTACCATATTTACAAAATCATTAAAGTTCTGAAGAATTATTATAACAAAAATTAATTTATTATAAAAAATAAAAATAAAAAAACACATTGAAAATTATATTTATATAATGTGTATTATGATTTTGAAATCAATAAAAACAATTTTTTCATTGAATCAAGAATCTATAAATTTTTTGATATCACAAAATACAAAATAAAAATTGTAATGTAAAATTGAAACAAAAAGAAAAAATCATTTTTATTTAAAGGAATACATCCCTTAGGAATTTTTCATTAATATTATCAAAAAATAAATTAAACATAATAATAATAAACAAAATATAATAAATATTAATGGAATACATAAATAAAACCCCTTTTTAACATTCCCAATTTTTAAAAATTTCTCATCCATTTTTATTTTTTAAATATAAAATCATATTAAAGAATGAATAAAATTTAAAAGGATAAATAATAAAAGATATAAATTTAAAAAAAAATTCTATTAAAATTTGTCTGACCATATGTTTTGGTTGCTTGTGATACTTATTAATCTCTTAGAATATGTAACAAATCCTCTTGACATAGTTGCTTTAATAAAAATTTTGAATATCAATTCCTTTTCATCCATGATTTCTTATCTAGCATTATCTTATTATAATGAATTTATATGTCTAAATCTATCTTCTCCCCTAGTATTTTGGATCTTATCAGGAATATCATTATAATAGAGGACATTTTTCCAAATTATAAAACATGGAGATTCACTAATGGTCTTGTAAATTTATTCAAATAACTCTCCCAAATATGATTTCATTGAAACCCATTTCATCCTAAAATTGATAAGTATAAAGGTTGTTAATTAAGTATGAATAAAATATTTAAGGCTTTAGTCCTCATATAGACATATAATACTCTATCACATGATAATTTTCCTTCTTTAATATAATTTTTCTACAAATATTCTCATGGAAAAGTGTGGCCAAAACATAAGTCATGAAAATTCTCTTGATAATTACATTTAAAAGTTATTCATATGAACATAATGATAAAAAATAAACAAAATAAAATATAATAATTTCTAATACTAAAAAAGTAATGACATGAAATGATAAATTACCATCGTAACATTAAAGAGTCTTAAACAAATTTCCATTTTATAAATAAACATATAATAGGGAATAAACAATTTATAAAAATTATTGTTGTAGAAGTTAAACCTCACTGAATAAATCTTTTAATAATGATGAGTTACGAAAACCCCTTGGGAGGTTTGTTTAAGTTGTGTTTATTAACAAGAATAAGAAGTGTGTTTAATAATTCTTCAAGGATATTATGGATTCAACCTCAACAAGTAATGTATGGAAGCTATTAATGAATGAATTTTTTGTAAGATAAACCCCACACCATAGATAAAATTCCATGCCATAAAAAACTTTCTTTTGGAATCCCATTTTACATTATTTTCCACTACACCGTAGAAGATTTCATTGAAATAAAACATCAAATTTATTAAAAATTGTAATCACCAAGGTTAAACCACTATGATAATTAGATTTTACCATAAATGTGTCCAAAACTACTCATGTTCAGTATGTGAGTACCTCCTGATAGGATAGTGGAGAGCTCGGGAACCATTTAGCTAAGTGGGACGGTTAGGGTGTTCATGTGAGAACCAATTCATGTATAAATATATTCTTTTAAAAAAAGTGCATGATATAAGTGATTCAATGAGAAGTGTTTCTTAGTCTCTTAGGTGTGGGTTATCATAGGGAGTTAGTAGGTGAATACCAACACCTTTCCAACTTAAATAATATGCTGAGAGTCATCAAGACTTATATTGCACTTAAATTATATAGATATTTTTATTGGGGGAATCTATGTTTTTTAGCTATGTAGTAGTTATGAGGACCATGGAGTAGGACTCACTAAAATGTTTTGGTGCCACAAGAAAAGTTAAGGTGTCCACATTGTGGGAATATATCTACCCCGAAATCCATTACAGATGATATGTTTTCCACATCATAGAAAAACCTTAGATCGTACAGGTTCCATATTTAATAGAATCACGGATCATTGGGATCTATAATTCCTCATTAAAGTGTAAAATGGAATGTGGAAATAGAATTGGATACACCATATCATGTTTGTTGTGTTAATAGGAGTTAAGTGTATTGTGTGAAGAACATTGGAGAGTTAAAGGGGAAATCAATTTTAAGGATCTACTTAACTACAAGTAAACATGCCTTAACATGATAAACCAACTTATAGTGTATTATAAGTAAATGATGCTATAACTATAGTAATTTTCCACACACAATATTATATTTAAAAGGGATGATTTTAGATTTTCAAATCTTGGATCATGTTGTAGAAAGTTACATTCATTTAACTAGCAGATTCTACTATAAAATGAAATACAAAGTTATTTCTAGAATGTCTATCTATCATATTCAGATTAAATGGTAAATTTTGGTCAATTTAATCATATAATTAAATCATTAAAATTATATGAAAATGAGGTTAAATCATAACTATTCAATATAAATGAAAAGATATGAGAGGCACAAAAAGGGAATAGATCCTCAATAGGAGAAAGTAAGGGAATTAAAAAAAGTTTTCCCTAAATTAACAAAATGATATCATAACCAAGGGACTAATGTTTTAAAATATATGATACTAAAATTCAATCCCCCTCGCCATCAACATAAATACTTTGATATTTTTTGAATATTTTGTCTCAATGTGAATGATTCCGGGGATAAAGGTTCTCTCACATATCATGGTAGCAGTAACAATCATGAATCACAAAGGATTTACAATATTTTATAGTAAAAAGATATAATTAAGGAATAATAGGGTTTAGCGTAATATAAAAAACTTAGTAATGGTTGTGTAAAAAATAGTTTTTCATGGAATTAAAACAAGATGGGAGGGTGGATCCTTACTAGAAAGATAACACCTTTAAATGAATGCATATGAAAAGTCGATCAATGCATTAGGGGGATCCTTGGAAAAAATTATATACACCAAGGTAATGTCCTTCAAAACATCTCAATACATGTGGGCAAAACACTTAAATATTTATAAATTCAATTATAATGTTTGAGATAGAAAGATTAATTTTTTATATATGACATTTGAGTGCCTAAGAATTAGTCTGAATGAAAATTTTTGTGTGTAATTCAATCATATAAATACTTCTAGTGAAAAGATAGGTGGTCTTGTAGAATATATTAAATATTCTACGATTATGAAACCAGTAGTAAGGATATTTCCCCTGTAGTTTAATTAAAAAGTGTTCATATAGGAATATAATGATTCAAAAGTGGTACCACTAGATAACCATGACAATACAATTGTTCATATGAAATTTGAACTGATGCCAATGATAATAGAGAAAAGGTAAACTGATATGAGGTTTTATTGAAGACAATTAGGAATCTATTTGTTTTGTTAGATCTATAATAAGATGAGGTTAATGGTTTCATTGATTTTTTCCCCTAATCATATATAATAAAATGAATATTTTAATGAAAACATCTACATGATTTGTTCCAATATGGATTGGTAGGTCATCATAATTATATGATGGTTATGAAGATTGATAATGATAATTATGAGGAATTTTTGAAGAAATATATTAAATATGATAAACGTGGGATAAAATCGCATTGATAAACATTCACGTTGTAAATTTCATATTCTCAGGAAGGTTAATGTTTAAGAGAGTAAATATTTTATGATTTCATGAACTAGGATGGGCTTCCATCCAACTCGACACCTAGCCTGAACCATGGAACGATGCATAAGGTTTTACAATTCCCCATAGAATGGAAACTAGTCCCTAGGTGTCTAGTATCTCTTTTAGTAATGGTTTCTACAATATGGTAGAAAATTTTCATAAATAATAAAATTCTCTTAAAACCTTAAATATTATTCAATATAACTGAAATAATAGGAAATCACTACAAGCATGAGTTAAACATTTAATATTTCCCATAAGAAGAAAAATAAAAAAATGGGAGGGGACTGACATGATAAAGAAAACCTCTTCTTGAAATGTTGGTTTACTCCCACCCATTTATAACCATCAACACTTATCAAGGAGAAACCACTAGCAAGAGTAACCACAATAACCTTTATGGAAGGGCTTGATTTTTTTGAGTCACACAAACCATGTTCTATATACACATGATGGTGTGTGTTGGGTGTGAGCTCCCTATCCCAATAAGGTACCACTGAAAGGTTCTATGAATAGATATTATAATATAAATAAACATGCTTGTTTTTAAAATAATGAAAAAAATTAAAATTAAAACATTATTTGTGTAAAAATGATATTTAATTAAAATATTTTTTAAAACATTCCCTTATAATTTTGGAAAATTTGAGTTTGGTAAAATATGGAAAATAAAGAGAACCATAGAATAAGAAATTTGATAAATCCATATGTAGTAATGGTTAGTGGGGACCTAAGATCCTTAAAATATTGGTGATAAAACATGGATACTAAGGTTCATCTCCAGGTCGAGTCAACCTCTCCCCATTATCAATATTTATTTTGTGTTTAGAATTATCATTCCATGTATCATTGGGCATGCCTAATGTGATTTTCCTAGTCTTCCCACCTAGAAACAAATGATTCCCTTGTGTTTTACCATTTATTAATCCTTGAAGCTCCATCCATCACAAAACAAACTGTCACATAGTAAATCACATCAATTACGAGTGGGTTTTATTATTTTAAACCCCTAAGAAAACATTACTTTTTAAAAATTTCTATTTGGACACACAAAACACAATTTAGAATGAATTTAGAAAATAAAAAATTTACATTTTAATATTAAAATAATTTCTATAAATGGAAGCACCTATAATTTACTTGGAACCACCAAATCCTATTAGAAACATAATGTCTCACCAAGAAGTGATGATATATAAGTAAGAACAACAAAAAATTTTCACAAGTGAACTAAAATAAATCATTTTATACTAATTGTAGGTTAAAAAAATTTCAATAGAAAAGTGTAACCAATAATAAATACAGATGAGAGATTGAAAAAGGAATAGGAGGAAGGTGTAGAGACTAACTTGAAATGATATCGAAGAAACCATACTAAATCTACCAAGAAATGGAGTCCAAGAAGAGTGGAGGAGAAAAGGTGGTGTGCCTAGGGCTATAGAGGGTAAAATGGGTTGCGAGAGGAGGGTTAAGGGATTAAAATAGAGGACCATAAAAAATATAATTTCAATAAATTTAAGATTCTACGAGGTCACGTGTTTGGGCCACATAGTATTCCATTCCTTGTGCCAATTGTGTGTCATCTATGTCAAGGTGGAGGGGTAGATCACTCTATTTTCCTAGAGGGTTTCACACCCATGAACCTATCCATTTATATAGGAAAGTTACACTCTCTAGGACAAATGGTTATCCTGGTATTGTGGAATTCCCATGCGCCTTACCATTTATACTAGAATGTTCCATTTCATGGGCTTCATGGTTAGAACTAGGCTGTAACGTGGTTTTCCCTCACCACCCACCAACTGTAGAATTTATTCATCCCACAAAAAAAAGATTTTTTTACTCACCTATATAATCAATAAAAACATAATTATGATAAAAAATAATTGATAAAATATCTAAAAACAACCCAACATGTGTGACAATTCTCCCCACCTTTAAAAGATCAAACCCTTTGAAAGTAAATCTATAGTACAGTCCAAGAATAAGTGAGGGTAATTATGCTACTCCCAATAATTATATTCTCACATATCATGTTTACTGTTTCAATGTTTCCAAAGGGCCTAAGCTAATGGTGTACACATTCTTTGATTTACCTTAACATGAGAATCCAAAAATCCAAACCGGTTTCTCATTTACTAACAACTCAAGTTCCAACTCCAACTATTCTTAGATGAAAATATGATATGTGTATATATTATACTTATTCAATTGAAAGACATGGAACATGTTCTAAATGAATGTCAACTCAAAAGGAAAAGATATTAGGTATAACACATTATCCATTCATTCAATAATATCAAAAGGTCTGACAAACCTCGATAGAAGCATCGCCTAAGTACCAAGACAATGGCGACCTATGTGTAGTGTAACCTAAGAAACACTAGTTCACCAACTGAAAACTCAAAGGTTCAGCATCACGGATCATCATATGATTTATGTATGATCGATGAGGTGAACAATGGTTTTTCTCTATCTTGAACATTATCAAACATCTTATAAAAAAAGATCATTCTCGGTGAATATATTCTTCATATTTCATCCATTGAGAAGGTGAGTAACCTAGACATATAGATATATCATTTAAAGCTGTCATCCTATTTGTGGATTGAAAGCTGTTATTATGAGAAAATTACTCCAACATATTATGGTTATCCTAAGAACCTATGTTGTACAATATACTCGAATGAATCTTTTATTCTAGGATATGATTTTTCCTTTCAATCTGACCATCTATTTGGGGATGGTTTTCCTAATGTGCTTGACCTGTGACCATATTTTCGATTAAATTTATTCCCAATACATCCGGCTAAAATGAGGGTTGATGTCTAACACTATAGAAAATGTCACAACATACTGTCTCACAATTTCTTAAATATATAAACTTCTAAATTCTTCAAACAAAGAATAATACTTGAACCATATGACACTGGAATATTTAGGAAGGAAATATATAAAAACCCAAATGTAATTCATTCCTAATGTTTAATGAGGCAACCCAATGCTGAAGTCTATGAAAACCTCATCCCACATCTATGTCGGAATGGGAAGTGGCTAATGAATACATGAGGCCTTCTAGTGCTTGAAATTAATATTCCGACACATATATCATCTAGATGAAATGTCATATATATCACATCTCAAAATTGTCCCCAAAAATTGGTTTTTTTACATCCTAAAACTTCGTGGAGGCACTAGGATTAATGGTCCCTAAGACTGGTGGAAATCCTACATCAACTGTATCTATTGTGTCAATGGTACCTCGTAGTGACCATTAAATCAGATAATTCCCTTAGAGTACATCGACCACTCATAAGAAACTTCCCTTCCATTTGGATGATTCGTATAGTACTAACACATCTCCTCCTTTTTTTGTTCTTCTTTAATTTATTCAATACACAAGGGAACCAACAAAATTCTATTTAGGAACATACATCAAATTTGTTCCTTGCCTACTAGATTCATCTAAGACATATGTCCCATAAGAGTTCTCTTATCACCAGAATACTTCAATTCCTATGTTGGAATATTTATACTTTTAGAAATAGCTACAACATTTCATTTATCTGAGGTACAATATATATTAAAATAAAACCCTTTAAGATACATGATCCATCAATGTTCTCTTAGATTCCGATCCTTATGGGATAATATGAATGCCAAGATATTGTATTTCATATAGATATTTAACTTATTCCTAAATAGATTGTAATCCCACAATTTCAAATTAGTCATTATCACCACTAGATTGAGTTCATGGGTGGATCAATTACAATTAGGTGGTTGGAGGTGGAATGATCTATACACCACTACATTGTCACCCCGCATCAGAAAGAATCCCAGAAAAATTCCTAAAGCATCACAATAAACCATGGGTCCCTTTCTATCCTTGGGTAAAATTAATATTGGGTTAGTGGTAAACCATTTATTATTCTCTTTATTGGATTTATAACACTCTCAAATCCATATATTCTTCACCCCTTATCAATTTAGAGAATTCCTGAGTTATGTAAGATGAAAAAACCTCGAAAAAACACATGTAATATCCCGTCATGCTTAAGAATCTCCTGATCTCAAGGATATTTCTCAGTTCTTCCCACGACATCACCATAAATACATCTCTTGATAAACTGATAATAAATTCTCCTAGATTAAATTTATAATAAACATGTATTCTCAAATCAAAAAATTGTACCTGGATATCATAGAATATATAGGGTGATCTATAAACATTTTCAAAAGAATTTTCAGATACTGACTGTTTTTCTCTCCTGTTCAAGTTTAAATAATAATATAATTCAAATATACCCTGAAAAAAGTGTCACGATATTGATGAAATACCTTATTCATATGGTCCATTAAAAATTAATGAACTTTCATGCTTCCAAATGGCATAACCAAATACTAAAAAATTGTACCAATTTTGGAAAGCAACCGTGGAATTTTATGATTCTCATGCCCTAATCTGATTACACCCAAATAATAAGTAAATCATGGAATCCCACATTTCACCCTTGATCTCATCAATGAGGTCATCGACATGGGGATTGGGTATTTTATTATTTATGGTGAACCTGTTCATCTTATGGTAATTAATGATCATAAAAAGTTATATATAAGTCTTTTTGGGAAGCTACACTATTGGAGACCAAGGTCATATTATAGGGTGAATGAATCCTTTGGATTATAAATCATCGAAATTTTTATTTAATTCCATCAATTATGTGGGTCCCATATGATATGTAGGAATATATATATGTTGTGTCCTAGGATATAGGTCAATGGTGACCTATAAATCCATTTACGAAGTGGATCTTAAAAATTCATCTTGAAATACCTCTAAGCGCTCATCCACCATGTAAGTAAATCTATTTTTGAAAATTTCACAACATCTTCTATAATAAGAGAAAATAACTGGAAATAAATGATTCCAAATTCTAGAATTTGGGGTCATTCTCCTCTAAATGGTGAATCCCATTCACTAAGGGAAACCCAGGTACTCCCATTTATTTCCATGAAAGTCACATATCATTGGTAATAGACAATATGTTCCCTGAACAAAACAATACAATCCATTAAAGGGATTATATCAAATATGTCAATTTAAAGAACAATAAATTCAAATTACAACGTAACCCCTGACAGGGTAATAGAATTGGATGGAGATTTAAAACCATATTCCATACTCTTTCAATGTGGTGTAATAAACTTCACGGCATAAGAAATTAGTTCAGTTGGGAGTTTCATTGAGTCCACAAGGTGAGAAAATATGAAAGAATTAGAAAAACCTATATCAAATAATGAATTTTAGATTGATGATGAAATAAAATTTATACCTCAAATTGTTTTGATTCATGATTCCTACTCCACTGGTGCCTAATTAACATCATGGAGGTGATTACCTCCATCGATACCTATGGTCGACTATTGACTTATGGATATTTCATAAGTAGAATCATTCCATATGAAGTTCTAGAAATTCCACCACACTCCCCACATTGAAAACCTACAACCCTAGATTTACCTAACTGAACTAATAATTATTTTTGCACTATGGATCCTATACCTATTTATGAAAGAGGAAAAATCTTAAAAAATCATTTAATGTGACCCAAGAATCCACACTAGAATTGAATAGGTGGAACTGGATATATAGACTGCATTTTCCCATACCTCCCACACTGATGGAAGATGACTGATCCCCAAACTGAATATATTGATTGATGTGGTGAGGTGGAGTATCAATAGCTTCCACCACTCTTATTTCCATGTTCAACATTCCTCCTTTTCCCTTTATATATACCATTCCCTCCCAAGTTCTTGGCTAGCACCATTCCAAGAAAATCATATTTACAGGCCTTGAAAATTTCCACCACAAATGATCAATAAACCACCTCAACATACATCTTTATATTTAACAAGAATATCTAGGATTAAATATCTGATCATAAACACATTTCAAACCATTATACCTTAAGATATTAATTAGCAACTATATTGAGACTGGAAAAAATAACTTTGTAAAATGGTTGGCATAATCATACACGGATCAGTCCCCTTGATGAGGCTACTGAATATCCTATGTCTTGTCATGATCGAAAGACTCTAGGAAATATTCCAACTTGAAAACATACATGAAAAAAAATCACATTTTATCATACATACCTTATTGAACAACTAAACCCTACCACCTATAACTAGGTCCTTATGTCATAAACGTAGAACAAATTACATTAATAACTTCAGTAATTTTAATAAACCCAAATATCCTCTCAATTTTCACAATCTAATCATACAATTCCTAGGGATATATGAAATCCCAAAAAGAAGGGGGTTTATTCTTTTAAAAATAATATTCCATGCCATTTTCTATAATTTTTTCTATTTTATTAGCCCATGTAGGACCAGATCCCACTCCCTAATCTGAATCTCAAACAGCCTGAACCATTACCTCAACCAACATCTAATCAAATAGTGAGGGATAACTCCCTTAGTCCATGTACCATGGCTATATGGGAGGTCTTTAGGGTGGAATTATACTACAAAAATTAATATAAACAATGTAAACTATCAATATATCATCCCACATAAAACTAAAACAATATAGTTTTAACAAGTCTAAATATTAAAAATTAAAAAACATAACAATCACAATCCACATTTTAAACCTCAATACTATTACTAGGTGTTCATTCTCAGTCTAAATCTTGTGAAATACACATATAAGAGGGTTAAATCCAAATCCCATACATTCAATGAAACCTAAGGTCCATTATAAGGTTTGCTAGAAAAACACCCCACTAGTAATTGGATCTTTAATCCTCGATAGTGTTAAATAATGCCAATCCGGACATATAAAATAAAAAAACACAAAAGAAGGTGGAAACCTCATCTGATGCTATTTTTTCACAAATTGGTATGGAATTCTTTACAACCTAAAGCTTATCTAGGGCCATAGCATGGACCAAATTCTGTTCTCAATAACCACAGGCAGAAAACCAGTGGTTGGTCATCGAGTAACTCCTTTGGGAATGGTTTCACTCTTATAAAAGAGAACTATCCTTAATACAAAAATTGTTATGTAATCCTAACTACCATGAAAACCATCTGAAATATGAACAAATTATGAAAATATATAGTTAAACATTTAAAATTTCTATCGAGGATAACAAATAGCCAAAACGGAAGTGGACCAGAAAAATGAAAAAACCCCTCATAATTTGTGGTTCAACTCCCACCATCACACAACCACTATAATATATCATAGATAAACAACTCAAAATAGTAACCACTATCACCTTCATGGAAGGTCTTATCATAAAATGGGTCTAAAAGTACTAGGTCTAAATACACCTTAGGGTGTATGTATGGTATTAGATTACTATCACGGTAGGATACCACCCAATGGTTCTACGAATATACATAATAATAATAATATTAATACTTTTCATTTAATGAAGGTATAATTTTAAAATAAAAAATGTTTTTTTATAAAATAGAGGGATGTAGTCTAATTTATGAAACATTCACTTAGTATTGTGAAAATTTTAGGGAGTATAAATAAGTAAAAATAAGGGGAACTATAACATAAGAACCATGAGTAATATGTAACTAGGTATTTATTATGGGGACCTAGGATCCTCATACTCTGAGTGATCAAACATGGACATGATTTTCTATTTCTTTCATGGGATAACAAATCTGTATCATATTTTTTTTAAATTTTATAATATAATCCTTCTAGGTATGGAGGGTCATACCTAGCATACTTTTACTTGTATGCCTACCTAAAAACAAAGTATTCCCATGTTCGTTACAATTTATTAATCCATGAAGCCCACATCCTTAAAAAAAACCAACACATAATAAAGCACATCAATTTCATGGGGGTTTCAATTTTTCAAAACCCAACACAAAAAATCATTTTTGAAAACAACCATTATAAAAAAATGAAATTTATAACATACTTATTAAACAAGGATATCATATTGAAATCATAAAGTAATTTATAACCATGGAACCACCATCCTTTTACTTGGAACCACACAAATCTGGTTGGAAACCGCAAATCATGTCGTGATGAGACACTAGGGAAGGATGAACACACAAAAAATATCAATATCATATATAATGAAATGAGTTTAAACCCACTTCAGGTCAATATAATTTATTGTGAAAAGAGAACCAATGATGAAGGACAGATGAGACCTTGTTATGTTAATAGGTGGAGGGAGGAGATTCTTACTTGTATTTATAGAGATGAAGACAAGAAAAGTATTCCCAAAAATTGAGCCCAATAAGTGTGGTGGAGGAAATATTGAATGCCTAGGGATAGAAGGATTGGAAGGTGGTGAGATGAGGTTTGTAAAGATAAAATATTGGAGGGGAATAGTAGGAATTTCAAAAAAAATTATATTTATGGTAGGACGCATGGTTTGGTAGTATAATTTACCAAAATGTGCACCAACTGTGTGGAACCACTATCTAATAGGAGGGGTAGGCCACAATATTTAACTGGTGGGGTGCACACTCTGGTTCCTAGCCATGTGTCCCAGATAGTTCCACTTTCAAGGTGTTGTGGTGATCTTGGGAGGGGATCATGCTCATACACCTTGTCATACAGCATGGATAATGACACTATCTATGTCACATGATTAGTACTATCTTGGTACATGAGTTACCTAATCACGCAAAAACCATGATACTCATTTTATTCACCAAAAATTGATATTTTTCTTTAAAAACATATGGAAATTCTTTAAAATACATGTAAGACAAAAAATAAATGAGAAAATACCTCATAATAAAATCATAGTTGTGATATTTTGAGATACAGTTATAGGGTCCATTGTAAAGATGCATTAGTGTTTTTTATCAATAGAGTATAAATTAATGATATTAATGATGAAAATAATGATTTTTTGGTACATTTTTCCTAGAATACGATCTTTATAAACTTAATAAATGGAGGATAAAAACCCGGAAGGATAATATAGTTATCCATGTCTCAATTTTTGTATATTGATTAATATGAGGAAGAGAATATAGAATTTAAATATGATATTGAAAAATTGAAATCAATAAATTATAGTATCTTGAGAAGTGGAGTGAAGTTCATGTTCATAGTATAAGAACAATACTGAATCCTTAAATTCATGACCAATATAATAAAACAAAATTTCAAGGGGAGCGATGATGTCACGACCCGTCCTCGGGGCCCGTGGCGTGACTACCCCAAGCCCGCCTTCCATAGGCCAGGGGCTGGCGACTAGCACCAAGGCGTAAAATCCCAGTAAACAGGGAAGGCATTGCCTTTATAAGTAACAACCACACAGAGTCAGCAAGCGGAAAGTAAAGTGCAGAAAAGTAAAGGGGGCCGGAAATACAAGCCCAACTGTAAAGTACAACTGAAAAGTAAAGTACAGCAACTGAAGAAAAGACGGCGGCCTCGTGTCGTCCACTGGCAATCCCACCTGAAGGGTGGGTACAGATAGCCTCCAGGCTCCTCGGGTCCCACGTCCGCTCCGAGCACGTCCCACCCAGTGGTCCACCTCCAGGTACCGTCCTGCTCCACGCCCCAACCGTGATCAGCGCTGTCCGTCGTCTGCAACCAACACAACAAGGTGCGGGCATAGCCCGTGCAGGGGTGAGTACAACTACTCAGTAAGGACCCCGAGACCCCCGAAGGTCTCCCGAAATCCACAAAGGATATAGCACAAAAGAAAGATGCAATCACGAAGTAACATCTGACTCGACTTAGGTATATGCCCATACACATACCTAAGTCCCCAATTCTAGCTCTGCTCACGAGCTCAAGAACAACTCAATCCACAAAGGAAGCAAGACTCAAATCCACAAGGAGAGTAACAGTAAATCCACATAGGATAGTTCAACACAATCCACAAAGGAGAGTAACAGTAAATCCACATAGGATAGTTCAACACAATCCACAAAGGAGAGTAACAGTAAATCCACATAGGATAGTTCAACACAATCCACAAAGGAGAGTAACATAAGATTCAGCTCAACCAGGATTTTCATTACCGAAACCGTAAATGTTGAAGAGCCCCATCTCTGAAGTGTACAGTGGTCCTGTCACGACTCCGAGGTACTGCTCACTAACCTAAGACTGCTGAAGTACTCCTCCTGTCGAGTACCGCGGGTCTGCTGCCAACTACCGGGCGCTCCGTCCGCTGAGGGTCTGCTGCCAAATACCGGGCGCTCACCCAGATAGCCTACTGAGGTACTCCTCCTGTCGAGTACCGCGGGTTTGCCGCCAACTACCAGGCGCTCCGTCCGCCGTGGGTCTGCTGCCAACTACTGGGCGCTCCGTCCACTGGGCTAGTCGACTCACTCCAAGTCGAGTCGGTCAAGCAGTCGTCAGGTCTCAGTCATCTACACGGTCTCCGTACTCCGCACGCACGTCTCCACCGTCGCGGGTCTGTCGCTACAACCAAGCGCACACACTCCGTAGAGTATCGCGGGTCTGCCGCTACAACCAAGCGCTCCACCGCCAAGGGTCTGTTGCTGCATCCAAGCGCACCACCACTGTCAAGTACCACGGGTCCGCCGCTACACCCAAGCGCTCCACCGCTTAAGGTAAAAAGAAGATTCAGCTCACACAGGTTCGGTAGCACTGTTCCACGTAGGATCGCTGAGTGCAGTAGTCGACGCAGTCCACGGAGGATCTCTGCACAGTCGTCGCCGCAGTCCACGAAGGATCTCTGCTCTGCCGTCGTCGCAGTCCACGGAGGATCTCTGCTCTGCCGTCGTCGCAGTCCACGGAGGATCTCTGCTCTGCCGTCGAAGTCACAGCCAGCACTAGGGTTCCCGCACATAGCGAGCTCGTTTAGGAGGGTCCGCTCCACGAGCCGAGAGGCTGATACATCAACTGACACGTAGTCCGAAGTTGATGTATCCAAAAGTTCCGTATCGACAACAGGATCTCAACGCGACAGACGGCGCGTCAAACGGACGCCCGGTCTGAGAGTTATTGGCATTTTCGTCCCAGGGGCCCGGTTGGTTTTTAGGGCAAAACCAACCCGACCGTACTCCGCCTGTATCCGATCCTCGGGAGGAGCATGCCAAAAGTTCCGTCTCACTTAGAGGAAACTACCACAGCTGACGGTACGTCGATCGGACGTCCGTAGCTCAAGTTATGAGCGTTTCCGCTCCGAGGGCCCGGTTGGTTTCGTGTACGAACCAACCCGGCCGAACCCAAAGTCTTCCGAAACCTTGAGTATAATATACCGAAACGACCGTCTTGATCCAAGGATCGCGTAGCCGCTGACGGTTCGTCAATCGGAGGTCCCAGGCCCAAGATATGGGCGAAAGACCGAAGAGGGCCCGAAAACGGGGGTTCTGGGCCCGGGGCGACCCAGCCCGAACCCCCCTGGGGTCGGCCGAACCGGGTCGGCCCGAACCGGCTCGGCCGGGTCCGGTTCGGCCTGGGCGCGGCTCGGCCGACCGGACCGGCCGGCTCGGCTTCGGCCGAGCGGCCGAACAGGCCGCCGCCGCGGGTTTGACCCGCGGCATTTGAAGAAACGCGGCCCCCGCGGGGGGGGGGGGGGGGGGGGGGGGGGGTGGGCGCCTGTCACGCGGACGCGGCCGGGCCGCCGCGGCTTCAGCCGCGGCGGGAGATCTCCACGGCGGCGCGCCGGGCGCCGCCGCCTCCGGTCGCCGGCGCCGCCGCGCCGGCGACCCGCGCCGCCGCCTCCTTCCGCGGGCCGCCGGAGTTGCTCCGGTGGCCCGTTTTGCCTCCCGTCTGCGCCATTGTTCCTCCCGGGACGCGTCCTCCACTGCGGAATCAACAAATGGCCCTTGCGTCGTGCTTTTGCCGTCGCCCGCCAAATCCGCACAAAAAGGAAGATCGGCGGAGGGTTGCCGGGTCTTGTTCGTTAGACCCGCTCCCTCCGCGTTAATCATAAACAACAGGAGAAAAGAATAAGATGATCAACACATGATCCAACAATTTTATTTAAAGATAAAATTGTTCGCTTGAAACCGGCTTTTTAAATTTTCAAGAACGTTCACGAGAAAATTTAAAAGGGGTAACTTTTCCAAAATAAATCCCTACCTCGAAGTCGTCGTCGGACGAGAGGTCGTTGCGGAATCGCTTGTCGCGGAAGAAGGAGATCGTCGCGTCGTCGCGGTATCCGGCGTCGCGTCGCCAATCTCCGGATCAAGAACAAACGGATTTAATTAATTAAATCCGTTGTTATTGAAATTAAGAAGGGAGAATTTAGAAGTTTCGATTCTCACCTTTAACCGCCGATCGCAGGTTCGCCGCGGAAGAAGAGGCACCGAAGAAGAAGAAGGTCGCGGAAAAGCTGTTGACGTCGCGGATCGTGCGTCGTCGGATTCCGGTTCCGGCGTTCTTCGCGTTCTTCGCGTTCTTCGCGTTCTTCGCGTTCTTCGCGTTCTTCGCGGAGAGGGTGGAGGAACGAAGATTCTCTCAAATCCTTTCCAAGGATTTTTAGGTTGGTCTTATTTTATAAACATGCCAACACGAAACCGGTTAAGAAACAATCCATCAATTCGAAAGAAACGACCCATTTAATTCACGAAGAAACAGTCCATTTAATTTACGAAATAAACCGCCCAATTAAATGGTCTGTTAAGAATTAAAGAAAATGCGTCGGTGGACTTTTCAGTTACTTTGACGGGTTTTCGCGGGTGCGTTACTTAGCGAAAGAAACGGCGGGGCTCGTGCGGGTCCCACCGCACAAATATCCTACCAAGGGGTAGGATATTTCTGGATAGCATCCTATCCAGTTCAACTCAGTTCAAGCCGCCTTTAAGTGACTTTAAGTGGCTTCCAAGCAGTTTAAGTGAAATAAAATAAAGTTGTCGCACAACTTTATTTTATTCTGACTTAAAGCCGCAAAATTTAAAAACCACGTCTTGAGCAAACGCAACTCCGGAAGAGGCGTTTCTAAGCAAATACCGGCGCTGCGATTTCATCGGTGCCCTCAGAATTCGATTCCGGGCACCGGTTCAAAAGATAGAAAAACCCGCTCGTCCGTTCACTGAACGTACCCGAGCCAAACTTCGGAAATTGATTCCGGGCACACCGGGCCTCGGAATCAGGTGCCGTCTGAAGCTGCGCTCTTGTAAAATTCCAAAGAAAATTAAGAAAAAAATTTCCTTGAAATTTGCGGGTCTTTACATTACTCCCACCTCAGGGCTTTACGTCCCCGTAAAGATACATCAAAAACTAGGGGAACAAATGGGGGTACTGAGCACGCATCTGAGCCTCCCGCTCCCAAGTGCTCTCCTGGAGGTTCCCGTGCTGCCATCTGACGCGCACAAGAGGAATCGACCGCCCACGTAGGACCCGCTCCTGTCGATCCTCGATCTCCACTGGGACCTCCGCAAAAGTCGCCCCATCGTCCACGTCCAGCTCCCCAAAGTCGATGATGTGCGTCGGGTCGTGCACGTATCTCCTCAGCTGAGACACGTGAAAGACATCGTGCACCCGGTGAAACTGAGGTGGTAGAGCCAGGCGATAAGCCACCTCTCCTATCCTGCTGAGGACCTGGAAAGGCCCATCGAACTTCGGAGATAACCTGCCGCCTCGGCCACATCTCCGAAACCTCATCGGGTTGAGACCGTATAAGAACGTGTTCGTCCCCCTCGAATTCAAGAGGTTTCCCTTTTTAGGTTAGAACTGAAACTCAAAACTCCTGCTGCCACAAGGGTAGGGTTGACCAACTCAAGAGTGATCGGCCACACCCTCTTATGCCCGAGTTTAACATGTGCTGCCCAGGGTTTCCTTTTCGCCGACCAAGGAAAACCCATTCCGACGTTTGCCTAAAACAGTCAACCGGGGTATGATTTGTGAATCATACCCAGATCAACGTCGTAAGGCCTCTACGCTGCCACCAAGAGATTCCAACCGAAACTCTCGCCTCGAGGTAAAATCACACCGTCGGCGTAAGTGTGATTATCGAGTCTCCTCCCAAAGGTATCTCCAGACATGAGGGTCAAGTCTACGGCTTACCCGGAACCTCTAGGTCTGGGACATGATTCGTGGAAGGGTTGAATGATCGGTTCCTATGTCTATAGATATGGCAGCTCGTAGTAGACATAATTCGTACCCCGAATCATTCTTAGAGTTCCTGGGTCACACTCCTTGACCGCAATGCAGCTACTCTCCTCCCCAGCCCTCCTGCTCCCTGAGCCTGGCGGGGACTACTAAGTCGGGTGGTCGTAACATGTCGAAATGTACACCACCACATGCTGCTCTCTAAGCTCCGCTTCCACGTCTGCTACCCTGCAGATTCATCTGTCCTTAGCACTTCCTCCTCCTGAAACATTTTACACGCCCGAGTCTCTGAGACTGGCGCTAGTTTCCTGCCTTTCACTGCTAACGTTCACAACCACAAAGGTTCTCTCTAGCATCCTAGCATAGGTAGAAATGCATAGAGGAAAAGTAATGGTTCAGATTTCCCTTAGACACACTTCGCTCAGAAGTTCGAGTCTAAGGAAATGATCACAACGTAACCAACGAGTACTACGATTGATTGGTAAGCCACGATGAGTGCTCTGCTTCCGACATGTCGTACTGTCGAAGCTGTATTAGCTCCAGAAAACTCACAACCACCTCCTCAAGCCAGTCCTCAGCCGCCTACGAGTCAGGCTCACCTCGAAACATGAGGGATATCTGGTGCTAAAACATATGTAAGGCACTAAGCCTGTGATTCTCTGCTACTGGTACCGCCGGTAGTGTCTACTGACCAACAGGTAGTGACATAGCTGGCGCACTACCCGTAGGTACTATCCCAGGTATCGGTTCGCGTACCGAAGCCTTATTACTATAAGAACCAACCTCATGGTCACTCACTGGAAACAACAGAAGCTAAGATCATCATCCGCTCTACTAGTATCCAAGCTAGGCGTAGAACTCTAGCAACCGCCTCCATCTAGTCCACTGCTGCCTGGGAAATCTGTCTCGCCTCGTATCCTCAGAGGCCTCTACTGCTGGAACTCGTGCATCGCGCTCTGCTAGCGTGCATTGTCAGCTATTGGCATCCTCTGCCTAACGGGTGGTGGTGCTGCTGGTACACCACCCGAAGGTGCCAACACTGAAAAAGGGCCCTGCATCGGAGTCTCGCTGCTCGGTGGGCCATCATCGAGAACTCTCTCGGAACTCCAGCTAACTATCTGCATGGTGACATCCTGAACAGTTGTGTCACGGTCAACGATTTATACCTGGTGAGCTGACCTGGTTTGAGCTGACTTTAAACCTTTTGGGAAACACACACGCAATCAGTGTTTTCGTGCATTAAGTTGGAAATCAGAAGTCAGGGTCCTGGTGTACGGATACGTCGGCCGCCGCACCAACACTGGGCTCCCTGAACTGATAACCACACTCAATACACTAAACACTATTGCTTCACATAGAAAGAAAGGACGATCAGAGTCCGCGGTAGAACCGACCACCTTTGATACCAATTTGTCACGACCCGTCCTCGGGGCCCGTGCCGTGACTACCCCAAGCCCGCCTTCCATAGGCCAGGGGCTGGCGACTAGCACCAAGGCGTAAAATCCCAGTAAACAGGGAAGGCATTGCCTTTATAAGTAACAACCACACAGAGTCAGCAAGCGGAAAGTAAAGTGCAGAAAAGTAAAGGGGGCCGGAAATACAAGCCCAACTGTAAAGTACAACTGAAAAGTAAAGTACAGCAACTGAAGAAAAGACGGCGGCCTCGTGTCGTCCACTGGCAATCCCACCTGAAGGGTGGGTACAGATAGCCTCCAGGCTCCTCGGGTCCCACGTCCGCTCCGAGCACGTCCCGCCCAGTGGTCCACCTCCAGGTACCGTCCTGCTCCACGCCCCAACCGTGATCAGCGCTGTCCGTCGTCTGCAACCAACACAACAAGGTGCGGGCATAGCCCGTGCAGGGGTGAGTACAACTACTCAGTAAGGACCCCGAGACCCCCGAAGGTCTCCCGAAATCCACAAAGGATATAGCACAAAAGAAAGATGCAATCACGAAGTAACATCTGACTCGACTTAGGTATATGCCCATACACATACCTAAGTCCCCAATTCTAGCTCTGCTCACGAGCTCAAGAACAACTCAATCCACAAAGGAAGCAAGACTCAAATCCACAAGGAGAGTAACAGTAAATCCACATAGGATAGTTCAACACAATCCACAAAGGAGAGTAACAGTAAATCCACATAGGATAGTTCAACACAATCCACAAAGGAGAGTAACAGTAAATCCACATAGGATAGTTCAACACAATCCACAAAGGAGAGTAACATAAGATTCAGCTCAACCAGGATTTTCATTACCGAAACCGTAAATGTTGAAGAGCCCCATCTCTGAAGTGTACAGTGGTCCTGTCACGACTCCGAGGTACTGCTCACTAACCTAAGACTGCTGAAGTACTCCTCCTGTCGAGTACCGCGGGTCTGCTGCCAACTACCGGGCGCTCCGTCCGCTGAGGGTCTGCTGCCAAATACCGGGCGCTCACCCAGATAGCCTACTGAGGTACTCCTCCTGTCGAGTACCGCGGGTTTGCCGCCAACTACCAGGCGCTCCGTCCGCCGTGGGTCTGCTGCCAACTACTGGGCGCTCCGTCCACTGGGCTAGTCGACTCACTCCAAGTCGAGTCGGTCAAGCATTCGTCAGGTCTCAGTCATCTACACGGTCTCCGTACTCCGCACGCACGTCTCCACCGTCGCGGGTCTGTCGCTACAACCAAGCGCACACACTCCGTAGAGTATCGCGGGTCTGCCGCTACAACCAAGCGCTCCACCGCCAAGGGTCTGTTGCTGCATCCAAGCGCACCACCACTGTCAAGTACCACGGGTCCGCCGCTACACCCAAGCGCTCCACCGCTTAAGGTAAAAAGAAGATTCAGCTCACACAGGTTCGGTAGCACTGTTCCACGTAGGATCGCTGAGTGCAGTAGTCGACGCAGTCCACGGAGGATCTCTGCACAGTCGTCGCCGCAGTCCACGAAGGATCTCTGCTCTGCCGTCGTCGCAGTCCACGGAGGATCTCTGCTCTGCCGTCGTTGCAGTCCATGGAGGATCTCTGCTCTGCCGTCGAAGTCACAGCCAGCACTAGGGTTCCCGCACATAGCGAGCTCGTTTAGGAGGGTCCGCTCCACGAGCCGAGAGGCTGATACATCAACTGACACGTAGTCCGAATTTGATGTATCCAAAAGTTCCGTATCGACAACAGGATCTCAACGCGACAGACGGCGCGTCAAACGGACGCCCGGTCTGAGAGTTATTGGCATTTTCGTCCCAGGGGCCCGGTTGGTTTTTAGGGCAAAACCAACCCGACCGTACTCCGCCTGTATCCGATCCTCGGGCGGAGCATGCCAAAAGTTCCGTCTCACTTAGAGGAAACTACCACAGCTGACGGTACGTCGATCGGACGTCCGTAGCTCAAGTTATGAGCGTTTCCGCTCCGAGGGCCCGGTTGGTTTCGTGTACGAACCAACCCGGCCGAACCCAAAGTCTTCAGAAACCTTGAGTATAATATACCGAAACGACCTTCTTGATCCAAGGATCGCGTAGCCGCTGACGGTTCGTCAATCGGAGGTCCCAGGCCCAAGATATGGGCGAAAGACCGAAGAGGGCCCGAAAACGGGGGTTCTGGGCCCGGGGCGACCCGGCCCGAACCCCCCTGGGGTCGGCCGAACCGGCTCGGCCCGAACCGGCCCGAACCGGCTCGGCCGGGTCCGGTTCGGCCTGGGCGCGGCCCGGCCGACCGGACCGGCCGGCTCGGCTTCGGCCGAGCGGCCGAACAGGCCGCCGCCGCGGGTTTGACCCGCGGCATTTGAAGAAACACGGCCCCCGCGGGGGGGGGGGGGGGGGGCGCCTGTCACGCGGACGCGGCCGGGCCGCCGCGTCCGTTCCCGGTTCCGCGCGGCCGCGGAACCGGCCGCCGCCGCCGCGGCTTCAGCCGCGGCGGGAGATCTCCACGGCGGCGCGCCGGGCGCCGCCGCCTCCTTCCGCGGGCCGCCGGAGTTGCTCCGGTGGCCCGTTTTGCCTCCCGTCTGCGCCATTGTTCCTCCCGGGACGCGTCCCCCACTGCGGAATCAACAAATGGCCCTTGCGTCGTGCTTTTGCCGTCGCCCGCCAAATCCGCACAAAAAGGAAGATCGGCGGAGGGTTGCCGGGTCTTGTTCGTTAGACCCGCTCCCTCCGCGTTAATCATAAACAACGGGAGAAAAGAATAAGATGATCAACACATGATCCAACAATTTTATTTAAAGATAAAATTGTTCGCTTGAAACCGGCTTTTTAAATTTTCAAGAACGTTCACGAGAAAATTTAAAAGGGGTAACTTTTCCAAAATAAATCCCTACCTCGAAGTCGTCGTCGGACGAGAGGTCGTCGCGGAATCGCTTGTCGCGGAAGAAGGAGATCGTCGCGTCGTCGCGGTATCCGGCGTCGCGTCGCCAATCTCCGGATCAAGAACAAACGGATTTAATTAATTAAATCCGTTGTTATTGAAATTAAGAAGGGAGAATTTAGAAGTTTCGATTCTCACCTTTAACCGCCGATCGCAGGTTCGCCGCGGAAGAAGAGGCACCGAAGAAGAAGAAGGTCGCGGAAAAGCTGTTGACGTCGCGGATCGTGCGTCGTCGGATTCCGGTTCCGGAGTTCTTCGCGTTCTTCGCGTTCTTCGCGTTCTTCGCGTTCTTCGCGGAGAGGGTGGAGGAACGAAGATTCTCTCAAATCCTTTCCAAGGATTTTTAGGTTGGTCTTATTTTATAAACATGCCAACACGAAACCGGTTAAGAAACGATCCATCAATTCGAAAGAAACGACCCATTTAATTCACGAAGAAACAGTCCATTTAATTTACGAAATAAACCGCCCAATTAAATGGTCTGTTAAGAATTAAAGAAAACGCGTCGGTGGACTTTTCAGTTACTTTGACGGGTTTTCGCGGGTGCGTTACTTAGCGAAAGAAACGGCGGGGCTCGTGCGGGTCCCACCTCACAAATATCCTACCAAGGGGTAGGATATTTCTGGATAGCATCCTATCCAGTTCAACTCAGTTCAAGCCGCCTTTAAGTGACTTTAAGTGGCTTCCAAGCAGTTTAAGTGAAATAAAATAAAGTTGTCGCACAACTTTATTTTATTCTGACTTAAAGCCGCAAAATTTAAAAACCACGTCTTGAGCAAACGCAACTCCGGAAGAGGCGTTTCTAAGCAAATACCGGCACTGCGATTTCATCGGTGCCCTCAGAATTCGATTCCGGGCACCGGTTCAAAAGATAGAAAAACCCGCTCGTCCGTTCACTGAACGTACCCGAGCCAAACTTCGGAAATTGATTCCGGGCACACCGGGCCTCGGAATCAGGTGCCGTCTGAAACTGCGCTCTTGTAAAATTCCAAAGAAAATTAAGAAAAAAATTTCCTTGAAATTTGCGGGTCTTTACAGATGAACTTATGGAATAAGTCATGAGATGGAGGAACTTGTGTGAGGAATAACAAAGACTCTTTATAATCATTATGATATTGGGATTCTCAAAGAAACTGGTCTTAGTTGAGGTTAAATATGTTCAATGATTGAAAAATAAATAACTTACTCCCATTCCAAAGGTACAACACTTAAAGGAGAAAGGAAAAAATATTTAAAAGTAGGATTTACTAGATATGTAATTTATTCAATAAATTTTACCATAAACATTAACTCCCCTAAAGAATATGAATTTTGGAGAATATTTAAAGCCAACATAGAAAGAAATTAGATGTTAGATAAAAACACCATGTTTGAGGTGTTATTACTTTGGAAAATTGTGAAACGTCTAATATTTTTTCTCTATTGAAAAAATAAAATTCAGAAAAAAAAACATAAAAATAGGAAATCATTGTTTCATCATATTCTAATGATTTTAACGGTGATTTTTTTGTGTGAAATATATTTTAAAAGATAGACCTTTTATGCGTCATGGATATATTTATAATTTACCCATGAGACCCCAAAGGGAGTAAATAAAATGCTAAAAACCTTATATAACACATGGAAAACTGATAACAGGTTGTAATTTTTACAAGATGAAAGAGAAATATTTTAACTAAAAGATTAACAGGAGTATAAAAACATAGAATAAGTTCATCAACGGTCATGGAGGAAGATAGAGAGGAATTATAAGTAAATTTTTCCCATGATTGTTTAAAAAAATTATAGGTCCAGATTATAGATTTTTTAATGTGAATTTTCCTTACACATGAGAAAAAATAAATATCTTTTTTCATCATAAAAAAAGAATAGGTGGAGTGATTCGGTTTAGAATTGAATAGGGACACATTCATTTTGTATCTATAAAGGAAAACATGGTGAAAATATCTCTATAAAATATATGTTCTCTTGGTAAAAAAAATTTGGATTAATTTTTTGAGTTTGATTTAGTTTTGTAGCTCGAGAAATGTTATCAAATTCACCAATAAGGGTTTCACTATTAAAGAAAAGGATGGATTAAATTTTATTCAAGGATCAGGAAACAATGGGAATATATACTATATTAGTAAAGAACATTAGTGAATTATTTATAAATAATACGAAAAAAATATATCAAATAAGGATATTGGGATCTTAAGAAAAAGGTATTTATATAATTTGGTGAAGACCAATTGAGCACATGACTTTTACATTCTCACATGTGACAACAAAAATAATTTTTACTCTTTTAAAATGGGATAAAATATTCTTGAATATATAAAATATGAATATATGTAATTCATTGTGAGTATTAGACATACCTCATGTAGATGTTTTCAAGATAATTACTCTCAATGCATTAGATGGAAAAAGGTGTTAGGTTTTTTTTTATTCGAAAGTCTTTGTTATTTTTGATAGATTATAAGACTAAAAATGGGTAGATTTCAATCTAATGAGATGGATTTTTACAATGTCTATTAATAATGCATGGTGGATAATAAAGATAATGTTTCTAGATTTGTGGGATTTAAAGGGATGAGATGAACACTGATGATGAGTATAATACATCACGAGGAGATAAAATTATTAAATTTTCTTGTAAGTCCACGATCACTGATAGCAACATAGTGGGTAACCATACTACTCCATTTAAAATAATAAGGTTTAATGCACATTTAAAAAAATTATTTCTATCTTATGTGGAACTTCAATAATTTGGTCATTCTACACTTGATGAATGATAGCTGAAATCCTTGAACAAGAATCTTGATAAAATTAGGAAAAATATGAATTGGGGAATCATGGAATGACTAGAAAAAAATATTATCATACCTAGGGGTCGATTCTAAAAAACTCAATAAATATGGGAAATTGATAAGAAACAATGCATGTCTCTTGTGAAAAAGAAAATCCCAAATCCGTGGGATTGTTGTTTGATGATGCATTTAAACTGATGTCCTTGCTTTAAACAATTAGATTATTTAAGATGATGACATATAAGAAGTATTTTAATGTTTATCAAATGGATATTAAGTTTAAATTCATGATTGGTTACTTTTAATTGGATGTCTACATCATGGAACTAGATGAGTTTCTCAATAATGATTATGAAATAAGTGTGAGTCAATTGAAGAAAGAAATAAATAGAATGAAACAAGATCCATAGGCTAGGTTATTATAGTTGGATTACTACATATAGAAGATTAGTTATCATCATGGAGGTCCTGATAACAACAACTATTCCATGAAGGATAAAGGGAACTTCATTTCCATACTTAAATATGTTTAATATATCATTTTTTGAGGATTTAATAAAATCCAATGTAAGAGGATTTATTATTTAATGAGATATCAATATGAAATGAATTAAATTGGGGAATTTTTATTCTTCTTGTTGTTATAGGTAATTCAAAATAAATATGGTATGTTTATCTCCCCAAAAAAATATACAAAGGAGGTGTTGAAATGATTTTAAATAGAATATTCCAATCCAATAGATAACGAAATAGATACTTGGAATACAATATCTATATATAGTGAATGTTAGAAAGTGGATATGGCACTATATATGAAAATTATTATATTCCTACATTACTATAAATCCACTCATGGAGATATTTTATTTTTCACATGTCAAGCTATAGGATATTGGTGTTTTACCATGAAACATCACATAAAATTTGTGTGATGAATACTTAAATTTATCAATGTGATAGTGGAATCTGGGTTGTACTATTATAGATATTCTATGAAAAAATTGGTGGACTATATGGATGAGGATTGGGAAGGATTGATAGATGATAAAAAATATACCTCATGAGGTCTGTTACAAATTGTTGATCTATTATATATTGGGAATGTATGAAGTAATACGGAATGTCTTTAAACATTATACAGGAATAATATATGGCAGAAACCCAAGAATCTACTTGATTGATATGGCTACAATAACTTCTTAAAGACATTGATATTGATGTGGTATCTATAGTTCCAATTATATGTCACAACTCTAGTTTTATATAAATCAAAAAAATACTATTCAATAATTAAGGGTGAAGTGTATAAAAATAAACCAAAACTTATTGAAGGATAAGGTGGATAAATATACTTTCAAGATATATTATATACCAACATGAGATCAAATTTTAGATTTCAGGATTTTTTTTTTACCCAAACTAGATTTTAAAAGACATCAGAGGGTTATTAGAGTCTAAATAAATCTATCTCATTATATAGACATAGAGACCATCCCTCCCCCAATAAACATTATTCATATTTTTTTGGAATTCTCCCTTAATCTCATGTTACAGGTGTCTAACTCTCCATTATGTATTTTAAAGGATGTGATCTTTGAATTCATTAAAAAGTGTGTTGAATATATGTTTCTTTAAGGGGGATAACAAAAAATATATGGGATATTACATTTTTTTTGAAAATATGGGTGATAGAGGTTTGTAGCATGAAATTAAAATATTTGTTGTCATATGAAAATTCAATTTTATATCTCTTATTTATCAAAATGATCATTTTCCCCTCGTGATCATAGATATTATGGTCGATGAATCATTGGTGAACTCTTTAAAGGAAAATTATCATCCCATTTTTCATGTTTGTTTTCTGAAATGACATATGTTAATTGATTAATATGTTTTTTTTTGAATTTTCACCAAACCCAAAAGGTGATTTTTTACAAAAAACACATTAGAGTTTTATCGATATTTCTTATTGAATTGATAAAGAAGTGTTCTCTTTTAATTCCTAAAATATTGGTATGGATTCATCCTCCCTCGTGAATGTTTGGAAGCTATAGAAGATTAGTTTTTTATGGATAATAGAACCCATGTAACAGATCATATTCCATGATTTATAATTTATTGTCTTTTAGAATTCTATGTTATAGTGCATTAAACTAAACCATAGAGGAGATCGTATAAGGATAAATTCATATTTTTTTCACATAGTAGTCACAATGTATAATCCACAATTTTGTTATGAATGTTCCAAAAATGTGGCCATTCCACCCAAGTCCAGAACCCATGAATCCTCGAAAAAATATGGAGGCTGAGCTCTGGCACCATTTATCTAAGTGGGGCAACTGGAGTGTGTATCTGACCATCCATGCATGTAAGTATTGGTTAATGTGGATTCAATCCATGGAACTAGTGAGGTCATGAGAGGTGGTTCTTATATTCTAAGGTGCGGTTCAGTGCATGAGTTTATAGGGGAGAAAAATTTATATTCAGACATGAAGAGAAGCTAATAGAAATATTTTCTTATTTAGAACAATATTTTAAGAGGAATTTTTATGTATTACTATGAAACGTATGACCATGTCGTAGTCAAGTGAGCCACAATATAGGAATATTTGAGATAAATTATGATTCCGTTGTAAAATTCATGGTTTCAACATTGAGGAAAGATGGGTACACCCCAATCATTTATATAATATATGATGGCCACACCATAGTTAAGACTTGAGTCATGGATTGCATGAATTCATCAGAATCCAAGTCCATATGTAACCCCATTTACACATCCAAGTGAAGCAATCAAAAAAATATATTATGTATATGTTTTGTATCATGTCTATAGAGTATAGAGGAGTTAAAGATAACATAAATAGATCATGCTTGAGTTAACGAGGAAGTGATTTTTATTGATCTGGTCAACGACTTGTTCCCATGCCACATAATCATCAACCAAATCATAGTAAATTCTTATCAAATTAATGTTTCGCTATAATAAAGTATAAAATTATATAGTATATAAAACAATATGTAACACTATAGAATCCTATATCAATTCATTGAAATATAGTTTTTGTCATCTAGTTATTTCATAAAGAAATTGAAACAAGGAGTTTTTTCATGAAGCTCTAAGTGACTAATATATATTAAATGATGAATTATTACCCCATTAATCACAAGTGACAATTGGAGTAATCCCTATAAAATAGGGTTCTATATTAACCATTGGATTTAAATTAAAATAATATGAGATTGGAACAAAAGGAATAGAACCACTATTTGAGATCTCAATGATTTTACTGTAGCGGGTAGAGAAAAGAACATAGAGGAATTTACAAGGGCATCATCTCACTATGAAATCATTAAGGAGTGTATAAGAGATATAATGTTTTAGGTTTATTATCAAAAACCTAATATTATTTTGGGAGAATAAGATGGTCACCAAGTGAGAAATTATTTTATCTCATTATCAAGAGGCAGTTAGCTATCTAATTTTGTTAGAATAGTGAGTTTGGATGGTCTGTGAGGCCACTCTATTGTGGAATCCCAAAAAATAAATGAAATTTTTTATGCATCTAAATGTCATCAATTTCATGCCCCATTTAGTATCCTAGTAAAGGTGAACCAAGTTAAAATATTGATGTGAATTTATTAATTTGATTAATTTTTTAGGGAATGTAATGTAAAAAAACATGTGTTCTGCATGTTGGGAGGAAAATATCCTAATATATGGAATTGAAGGTTGAAATATATACTACCCCCCCCCCCCTCAAATTTGGTCCCTTTATAATTGACCAATTGAATGGATGGTCTTTTTTCATTCAATGGTGGTTCAAGGAAAGGTATAACTATCATTTATGATCTTTTGAAGAAAATAAAAAATGTAACCAATATAATATATATATATATATATAAAGATAAAAATGTGAATACCTGATGAAAATAAATGATGAAATATTATAAATATAAAGAATTTATAACATAAAAATCAATAAGTGAAAAGTAAATTTAAATTATAAAAATAAAAAAAATAGAAAAAATAGAAATATAAATGAAAAAATGATTAAAATTTTACCCCATACATGAAGAGTTTTTTAATGTTAGTGTATTGTTTTAATAAAAAAAATTAACATCACTTTTGGTAAGTCATTCCTTATATTTTTCAATATGTTTGAATCTATAATAATTTACTATTTTTTCAAAAATATCATCCAGATAATTTTTTTTTGATATTTTTTATAATTATATCTCATTTTTGTGTGTAATCTATAATGAAATTGTGCCATACATGTATGTTATTTTTTCATTAGTGATTTTATAGTTTCCATGTTAAGTACATATAAATAGGATTATCAAAATATATTGGTGATTTGGAGAAACTTGGTCATAAATATATGAGTGTGTTTCATGAAGAACACTAGATCAAAAGAACTTATAGTTTCTATATATTCCACTCCAGCTATGAAAAATGACAACGAATTTGTATTATAATAATAAAATGAAACTAATTCTTCTCCTAAGAAATGATATATCCCATATGTACTATTTCTATTTAACCTAAATCCTTTGAAGTTATCATATGAGAAAATTTTATGATAAAAATAATTTTGGGATGAATAAGAAATTCATCTTTGGAGTACCATTAAAGTAACAGAAAATAAACTTTACCACTTTTAAATGTTCTTACAACCGATTATAATGAAATATTAAACATAAAAATACTGATAAATTTTCTAATTGAATTTTATTAATATACAGTAAAATTATGATAATACTTCTATCTAGTATTTCATCTACCAATTTACATGATTCATTGGTCTCGCTTGTCATTGATTGAAGTTATATGCATCCTGAATTAATTACCCGTTCATAGAACTTTAGTATAGCATAATTTTGGGGTCGATCCATAGGGAACTGTGGTGTGCATGAATTCAATTGACTTAATACTTAATTAGGTGAAGTATGCAAAATTTAGAAACGATTGGGTTGATTTTGGGTTTTCATTGAAACTAAATTGATTTACTTTGAAGAATGGATACAGTTTGAAAGAAAACAATGGGTAAATTTAAAGATTTCTTAGAAATGGAAATAAAAGACATGTCAGGGCTATGGTGAATAAAGAGTTCTTATACAGATTGTTTAAATGGTTGTTTTGTTCATAATAATTCAATCATTCAGGATTTCATTTTGTTACAAGATTTCCTTGGTCCGATTCCTCTTGTTTGGAATTAGAGCAGCTGACTCCTTGGTCCGGTAGGCAATGTCCTTAATTCTTTATTACATCCAGTACATTATTTGAATCGGTGAAAACCTTCCAATGGTCATGGATGTTTTCACCGTTACTTTTCTTTTGTATCGCGTAGAATCCTTCCCTTGGTCCGGCTAAGAATTATCAGTTAAATTAGACAGTGGTTTAAGAAGAGTAAGATGAATTACAATGATTCAAACAGAAATACATAAAAAAATATACAAATTATGATCCCATTATCCACAACCCCAACACAAGGGGTTTAGTTACACATAGAATTTAGGAGAGAAACGACACACGTGATACCTGACGGATTCATCGTGTAGGCGTTGAGGTAGAGTATCAGAAGGTGGAATGGTAGAGTGACGACAGTAGCTTCAGGAATGGTGATAGCAGAGCTTCTATTTCCTCTCAATGGTTCTGAACTCCAAAATCCATAGGCCAACGCCTCATTTTATATAAAAATAAAGTACACGACGTGTATAGAAAGTACACGCCGTGTACTTTTTGTCAACGCGTTTTGGCCCCAGTTTCTCCGCTGGCAGGTGGCCGAGAATGCCGTTTTTGAATTTTGAACACGGCTCCACCTACAAGTTGAGTGTACATGGCGTGTAGCGCCACCATACATGGAATGTATAATCAAAAGTTTGGCCGCCAACCCCTTCCAGTATAGAAGACATGGCGTGTAAAAGTTTAAACACGCCGTGTCTTCATCAACGACCACATAGGCGTGTAGACTTTTCATCAGCAACCACCGCTTCTAGAAAGTAGTACATGGCATGTAGCTCCACCACACACGGCATGTATCTTCTTCCTGGGGACATGGGTGTGTTCTCCCTCCTTCAGTCTGTGTCCCTGCCTGGATGTACATGGCGTGTATAAAAGTACACGCCGTGTAGTTTCAAAATTTTCCCATGCATCCCTTTATTCATGTATTTAGCCAGAAAGCTCCTAAAAGTAAACAGAATCACCAAAATCAAAGAATATGTTCATAAAACAATAGATATTTGATGAAAACATGTTTTTATCTTCAATTATGTATATGGAAATGTATACACAAATTGGGTGCATCAAATTCCCCCATACTTAGTCTTTTGCTTTCCCTCACGAAAAATCTCAACATCTAATTAAGAGAGCCTATACATTAAAAGGAAGGCATTTAATTAATCAAACGTATAACTGATAAAGTTAATGAGGAAAATTTTTGAAAGGCACAAACAAATTAAATTCATAAGATATTAAAATCATGCCTCATATATAATGTAATTAACTACTCTCATCCTCTTTCAACACATTGTTCAACCTTTCAAAAATAAGCATGCCACTTGGTGATTGACCTTACCAGTTAAAATTACACTCCACACTCAAGATGTATTTAATCGAATTTATGCTCAATCCAAGGCATATACACTCTATCCATAGGTTTGAAAGATATCATGTTCTCTACATCAAAAAAATTGAATTACAAAAATCATGAGGGCTTTATCAATAAGGTTCAGATGTTTTTGTGGCTAAGGGTTCGTAGGTTCAGATGTGAAAATAAATTCTGAGGCTTGAAAAAGGATGGCTAATTCCTTTAAACAACATTTCATGATATTCAAAGTAAAGCTCACTGAAAATACATCCTTCAAAAACTCAGTCAAATGCTTTTTTAATCATCACCATCTTCCTTAGGCATGTAGTGTTTATGGGAAAATAAGTATAAGGTACCCTTTTTGTTTGTTTGTTTGTTGTTGTTGTTTTTTTGATTAAACAAAAAACACAAGGGAATCCCTTATGAATACAATGAGTAGATGTTTGGAACCCATTCTACCACAAATAATCAAGAGGCACTCCCCCACACTTTATTTCATGGCTATACACAAAAATATGCCATGTATTTCCAACTCCCTATTTAAAGCATAAATGAATAATCATGAAAAGTTTAAAAATAAATAGGGTAGGAAGAGAAATAGGCTTTTAATGTGGCTTCCTATAAAGGTTGTTCATGGATTCTATGGGCTTAACGAAGAAGAAATTTAAGGTAGGTCTCAAGATAAAGGGGTTGAAACAATCTAATGCCTCAATCATGTTAAAGTAATTCATAAATTTCTTCATGTTTTGAAAAGAAAAACATGAAAATTCTGGTACTGATGCATATCCAAAGAATCTCTCAAGAAAGAGAGTATTAGAAAAGAATTACGAAAAATGGTTTAGAATACATCTCAGGAGTGGAAAAATAATAAAGGGATAATCAGGTCATGACATGCATAAAAATAATTAGCCTAATTAATGTAATTTAATCAAGGATGAAAGTTTGCAATTGAAACTATGTCAGCAATCATTTTAAAATACTTAAAAACTAAAAATCATGTAACCTTTTCAAAAGTTCCTACTGATAGCACTAGCATTTATAAGATTGATTAACCAAAATTTCTTTACATTTTCAAATATAGAGTCTAATAATGATGTTTACTAAATTAGTTTAAGGACAAAGACTAAGGTGAAAGATATAGATGCTCCCCCACACTTAATACTGCACATGGTCCACCAAGTGCAACAGCAAGCTAAAGGTTGGGAAATGGGGAGAAATGGGGGACAAAATGAGGGAAAGTAGTGGAAGAAGAAAATCCAAAAAGAAAGAAAATAGAAATGGAAAAATACTCCCCTTGTGAAAATTGATGCCCAAGGCGCTCCATGCCCGTACCTGTGACTGTCGAGAAAAAAGAAAACTACAAACATGCATAACATCCCAGCACAGAAAATGATATAAGAGATATATAAAGGAAAATGTCACTATCATGGGGTCGCCTCAGGGGAGGCATCATCCTGCACAGAATCGGCCGGTAGAGACGGGGCAGGAGGCATGGAAGGGTGAGGATCTGACTCGACATCAGGAAGGGTAGCTGAAGAAGTAGGAGCCGCAGGTGCTAGACTCGGGATCGGAAGCTCAACAATAGGCCCTATCCCGTAATAAGTGGCAATAGTAGAGCTCACCGTACGAATCGGAACGGAATCGGTGGCCGGTGCAAGAGATGGCGGTGGAGCAGCAGTAGAAGGGCCAGGAACGGAGGCAGAGGATGGTGGATGAGGCAGTGGAACACCAAGATGCTGAGCAATATACACCAACAGATGCTCCATCCGGTCCTCGCGGCCGTCCAGATGAATCAAATGGCGTGCAATGGTGTCCTGGCGGCTGATGATACGGGATAACTTCTACTCCATCATGTCTAGGCGGAGGGAATGGGTCAGATCGGCCAAGGGTGCGGGGGTAGGTGGGATGGGGGATGGGACAGAAGAAGGAATGTTAGAATAATTGGGGTCAGTAGGAGGTGGGTGAGGTGGAGAAGCTGGAGGGGGTGGGGAAGGAGGAGCGGGGTCAGCAGCTGGGGCAGGGTCAGCAGGTGTGGCAGGGTCATAAGGTGGCGGGGCTCGAGATCGAGCAAGGATGTAGGCACCCCCTGCTTCTGGACCAATCATATGCGAATAAGCATGAGGAAGTCCATCCGCTGGGGTGAACCTATCAATTCATGAGGTAATAAGGGCTCGAATACCCCCAAGTGGTGGGCAAGACGGGTGGTGTAAAACCCGCTGTTCAGGTTGCCCTGACGGCCAGTAAACATGGAGTGGAAATAGGAGGCAGCAAGATAGGAGAGGTCCGGGTAGGCGTGCCGGATGGCACAGGTAAGAAGCTCCATGTCATGGTCGGTCACGACCCCCATATCCTCATGGTGGTGAAAGAGGATGGTGCTGAAGCACTGTTGGGTGAAGCGTAGGACATGGTCGGCTATAAGAGTGCTCTTCTAGGAAGTGGGGGAGTACCGGTGGTCAGGCCCATCGATCTCCCACCACATGGCAATAAGGTCAGAGCGCTCGGGCCGGGTCAAGTCAGAAACGGGGGGTGGTGTGATAGGATGGGGGTAGAATCCGCACCCTCGGCCAAACTTTGTCATCGTCAGAGAAAAATGACGGCCGCCTAGCCGGAATCGAACTACTGGCACCGAATATTCAGGTGTCTCCTGGTACTCCTCTCCATCGAACTCAAAGGAGGCCACAAACTCCAAAAATAAATCTCGGAACACAGGAGTGGTGACCTGGAAAATCCCGAGGAGTGCAGTGTGCCCGAGAAGTTCCTCCAACTCCTCCCAAATACTGAGCCGATGCAGAATGATGTTGTCAAGGTACCAGCCACTCAATGGTATCGGCCGACGAGAGAAGCATCAGATCCTATCGTATGCGAGGTTGGTGACCGGGAATACCGTGCAGGGATAGGGAGCACCTGTAGGTCCCGGACCAGGTGCCGGTGAAGTAGCAACATCTGGCTCTGGAGGTGGATCCGCCGAAGAAGAAGGTGGCTCGGTGGAAGGTGTGTTCGAAGAGGGACCCGCTGCTGAGGATGATGGTACAACAAAAGTGGTAGCTGGTGCAGCAGAAGTAGGCCCTGCCTCATTTGAGGGAGTGAGTGGTGGCAGAATGGACAACAAAGGGAGCTCAAAGACCAGATCATCGGGGTCCGGCTGCGTAGGTGGTTGGAGTTGGATCCGACGATAGCTAGGCCTCTCTCCCTCAGTGGTGGAGGCTGGCTGCTTCCCGTATGAAGGATCATGATCTGCCATATCATGAAATAGAATGAAAAAGAAAACAAAACAAAAGAAAAAGAAAAAGGAAGAAAATAAATCAATGAAAATGTAAGAAAACTGAAATAAAAATTAAAGTACAAGGCATGTACTCCAAAGTACACGACGTGTAGTCAGAAATGGAGAGTATCCCGTGTTCTCTGGAAAGACACGTCGATGGTGTAAAAAGACCATGTAATAGGACACGGCGTGTACCGAACATACACGCCATGTTCACATCAAAGTGCAGGTGTTCGTGTAATAAAAAGGACACGACCATGTTGCTATCAGTTCTAAGAAAATAATACGCGCCGTGTAAGTACATGCCACGGTGTGTGTTGCACATGAAGAACATGGCCATGTAGAGGTGGAGACATGGGCCAGCTATAGATATAAAGGACTCGGCGTGTACCAAACATACATGTCGTGTTATGGAACATGGGGTGACAGGCCGTGTTATGCGCCACACACGATGGGGCCAAAGGAAACGGTCTACACGGTGTGTACCGAACAAACACACCGTGTACATTCAAATTTCGAAATATTTTGTGTGTGGCCATGTACAGATGTACGCAGAGTGTGTTCTTCATATCGTGGCCGTGTACAGGCGAAATCCGAACGGTCGTTCGATCCAATTAACACCCTAAACAATTCTAAAAACTTGAAATAGAGGGTGCAGAATGGCGTACCTGGACTGAGGATCACAATGTGAGAAGAATCAGAACGTGAAACGCCCTAAATCGACGGATTTGGCAAAGGGGGTTTGGATGGCGTTCGAGAGAAGAAACGGGATGAAGGGGAAGAATGGGGCGGCCATGTGATACGACCTCAAGCCGGGTGGCCCGCGACTTATATAGTCACGGTACACGGCGTGTATTTTTGGTACACACTGTGTATCCCAATTTTTTTTCATTAGTACATATAATTATTATAGTCAACTATATAATAATAATTATTATATCGAAAAATTATATTATAAAAAAACCTATACATGACGTATATCGGTAAATACACGCTGTGTATTTTAAAATAAGAAAAACAGTAGTACAACCTTTGGTCTGGTGCTTGGGGCGGGATTCGAACCGGCGATCAGACGATTCGAATGGACGCCCTCACCCACTGGAGCAAAGGTTGTTATACTATTCATATTTATTTTATATATATATTTATTCTATATGGCCTATATAGACGGAATGAAAGAAAAGAACGGCATGTGGTTTTTATTTAGGAAAGGATGGGGGTGAAGTGGGGAGATTAGCACGATTCGAAACCGGGTCTTGTGAACCTGGTGCCGAGACTTTGCCAATCCGCCAACTTCACCCTCATGTAATTTCTTATTTTTAAAATAGTTTTCATTTATAGTTGAAAAATCATGGTGCACATGGTGTATATCGGAGTACACGTTGTGTGGTTTTATTAAAAGAACAAATGATGGAAATGGGACGGTTGTCTGGATTCGAACACGGGTCTTTTGAAACATGATTACGATTCTAGCCAACCAGCCCATCGCCACCATGGGTTTTATTAAACACACACACACAAACACACACACAAATATATATATATATATTGAAAATACCACACACATCGTGTAATTTAAAAGAGGAACCCTGTGCCGAAAGTAGGTCAGGAGGATTCGAACTGAGGAGGGCTCGAATAAACTCCAGTGACTTTCCCATCGGCACCGACATCATCCCTGGTTATTTATTTGTTATTCTATAGATTTATACTGTTATGTTTCTAAATTAAAAAGGTTTAGTACATGCCATGAATATAAGTGGGACACGACGTCTAACCTCTGGGTTTCCTCCCTGGAAGCGCCTTTGTTTTAGGTCGTTGGCTCGACCTACTTACCTTGCTTACCTGAGGAGTATGGTGGACAACGTTCCCACCATGTTATCTGTAGGATGGTAAGATTTCAAGCGCTGCCCGTTTACCTTGAATGGTTGACCATCTTCTTCAGAAATTTGTACCACTCCGTGATGTAATACGCGGATAACGTGGAATGGTCTCGACCAGCATGACTTTAACTTCCCTGGAAATAAGAGAAGATGAGAATTAAAGAGAAGTACTTGATCATCGGGTTAGAAATATTTTCGTGATATCATCCGGTCGTGAATGGATCTTGTCTTCTCTTTGTACAAGTTGGCGTTCTCGTATGCCTCTAATCGAATCTCATCTAGTTTCGACAATTGGAACTTCCGTTTCTCATCAGCTGCCTTTAGATCAAAATTCAGGGCTTTGACGGCCCAGTAGGCTTTGTGTTCCAATTCTACTGGCAAATGGCAGGGCATTCCATAGACGAGGCGGAACGGGGACATTCCCAGTGGTGTTTTGAAAGCAGTCTGATATGCCCACAAGGCATCATTTAACTTCTTGGACCAGTCCTTCCGTGAAGTGTTCACTATTTTCTCCAGGATTTGCTTGAGCTCACGATTGGAGATCTCTACCTGTCCACTAGACTGGGGATGATATGGTGTCCCCATCTGATGCCTTACTCCATAAATTGACAATATTCATCTCATTAGTGTGTTGTCGAAGTGGATCCCTCTATCACTGATCAGTACTTTTGGAACTCCAAACCTGCTAAAAATATTTTTATTCAAGAAATTTATAACTACCTTGGCTGTGTCGTGAGTTGTAGCAGTAGCTTCCACCCATTTGGAGACGTAGTCGACGCACACCAGGATGTAAGTGTTCCCAAAAGATGAGGGAAAAGGACCCATGGAATCTATGCCCCAGACGTCGAAAATCTCGACCTCCAGGATGGGGTGCTGAGGCATCTCAGCTCTACATCCCACATTACCTGTCCTTTGGCACCGATCGCAACAGGAAACAAAGGCCCGAACATCTCTATGCATGGTGGGACAGAAAAATCCAAACTGCATGATCTTAGCTATGGTACGGTACGACCCATGATGTCCTCCTACTGGTGAGGCGTGACAGAACTCCAAGACACCGTGAACTTCATTCTGCAGGATGCAACGACGGATCACTCCATCTGCACAGGATCAGAATAGTAGAGGATCCTCCTAGAAGTACCATTTCACATCAGAGAAAAATCTTTTCCTTTGTTGGAAGAAGAGGTCGGGGTGAACGACACCTGTAACCAGAAAATTAGCGATATCAGTATACCATGGTCGAGGTGTTTCACTGATCGAAAAGAGGTGCTCATCAGGAAAATCCTCCCTGATCTCCCGATCTTCTTCCTTCTCCAAGTGAGGCAGCTCGAGGTGGGAGAGATAGTTAGCAATGAAGTTCTCACTCCCTTTCTTATCCTGGATCTCAAGATCAAATTCTTGTAGGAGGAGTACCCAGCGGATCAATCAGGGCTTCAAATCTTTCTTATTGAGTAGGTACTTTAGTGCTGCATGGTCAGTATAAACAATAACTTTAGACAACACTAAGTAAGAACGAAACCTTTCAAATGAAAAAACCACTGCGAGCATATCCTTTTCTGTGGTGGTGTAGTTAATCTATGCCTCGTTGAGCGTCCTGCTGGCATAATAGATAGGTTGGAAAATCCGATCAATTTGTTGGCCCAAGACTGCTCCCACTGCGTAGTCCCTCGCATTGCAAATCACCTCAAATTGTTCCTCCCTGTTGGGAGAAATCCTAACTGGAGCTTCCACAAGGCGCTGCTTAAGATGCTCAAAAGATCTGACACAATGGTCATCGAACTCAAATATGGCATACTTGGTTAGAATATTGGTGAGGGGTTGGGCTATTTTGGAGAAGTCGCGGACAAACCGCCTATAAAATCCTGCATGCCCCAGGAAGCTGCGGATGGTGCAGATGGAAGTCGGTATTGGTAGTCGTGAAATGACTTCAATCTTCGCCGGGTCCACCTCTATCCCCTTTACTGAAATTATGTGGCCAAGGACTCTGCCACTTTGCACCATGAAATGACACTTTTCCCAGTTCAAGACTAGGTTAGTGTGCTCACATCTTTCCAAAACAAGCTCTAGGAGTCGTAAACAAATGGTAAATAATTTTCCATAAACGGAAATATCATCCATGAATACCTCCAGGATTCGTTCCGCCATGTTGTGGAAGATGGACAGCATACAACGCTGGAAGGTGGTTGGGGCATTACACATGCCGAAATACATCCTTCAATAAGAAAATGTGCCATTGGGGCAAGTGAATGTGCTTTTTTCCTGATCCTCTGGAGCAATGGAGATTTGGTTGTAACCGGAAACACCGTCAAGGAAGCAATAGAAGTTGTGCCCTGCTAGCCTCTTTAGCATTTGATCCATGAATGGCAAGGGGAAGTGATCTTTTCTTGTTGCATCGTTTATCTTCCGGTAATCCACATAGACTCGCCAGCCCATGACAGTGCGTGTAGGGATGAGCTCGTTCTTTTCATTTGAAATCACAGTGATACCCCCCTTTTTGGGTACCACTTGGAGAGGACTCACCCACAGAATATCCAAGATGGGATATTTGATGCCTGCATCCAATAATTTGATCACCTCCTTCTTTACAACTTACTTCAAGGGAGGATTCAAGCACCGTTGTGGTTGCCGAGATTGCTTTTCACCCTCTTCAAGTAGCACCTTGTGAGTAAAAATGGTAGGGTTGATTCCCTTCAGATCAATGACTGTCCACCTAATAGCATGCTTCCGCTGTTTGAGAACCTACAGAAGTGCATCTTCCTGCTCCTATAATAGTTCTGCATTAAGTATAACAGGAAAAGTTTGATTGTGTCTTAAATACCCATACTTGAGAGAAGATGGAAGAGGCTTCAGTTCGAGTTCAGGTGCCTTTAAAATTGAAGGCACAAGTGGCTACACCTTGTCCCATTCCATACTATCAGGAACAACTGCACGCTGCCAATAGTGGCCGCCCTGGCCTTCTATGAATTGCAAGTCTTCTGGTGCTTCTTCTAATAGAATATCTGGATCAGTTAAATTATTTGAAATAAGAGAACAAACCAGTTCATCCCCTTTGTCACTAAAATGATTAACCATGGTGGACACTGCATAACAGTCCTCATTCTCTGACAAGGAATCATGTTTGACGGCTTTGAGGACGTTATAGGAAAATCTTTCATCACCTACCTGAAAAATAAGCTCCCCTTGGTGCACATCGATTAATACCTTCCCAGTTACCATGAAAGGTATTCCAAGTATAAGAGGTGCTTCCTGGTCATCCCCCATATTGCGGATGATGAAATCAGTAGCGAGAATCAGCCTACCCACCTTGACCAGTACGTCCTCTAGTAGTCCCTTCGGGTGCTTGATGGATCGATCAGCAAGTTGAAGGGCGATGCGGGTAGTCTTGAGCTCGTGGAGTCCCAGCTTCTTGAAAACTCCAAGGGCCCTGAGGTTCACGCTTGCCCCTAAGTCGCAGAGGGCCTTCCCAAACTCACAGGATCCAATAGTATAAGGAATGGTGAAACTACCTAGATCTCGGAGTTTGGGAGGAATGGAATGTTGAACCACCACAGAGCACTCCTTCGTTAGTGAAATAACGCCCAAATCCTCCATCTTCCTCTTATTCGAGAGAATTTACTTCATGAATTTGGCGTATGTTGTCATTTGTGTCAGGGCCTCCGCAAATGGTATGTTGATATGTAGCTTCTTGAAAACATCCATGAATTTGTTGAATTGGTGGTACAGCTTCCTCTGCTTCAATCTTTCCGGAAAGGGTAAGGGAAGACTGAATGGTTGGATTACTTCCTTTTCTTTATTTTGTAAAGCCTCTTTCTGTGGGCTTTTGGATGAGGAGGGATCAGTATTGGTACCTTTTTCATCAACAGTGGGTGTGGATGCACCTTGTTGTGCTGATTGTTTCTGGTGGAGCTCTTTTCCACTCCGGAGCATAATAGCATTGGCCTCCTCCCTTAGGTTCTTTTCGGTGTTCCCCGGTAGTGTACCGAGCTGCCTCCCTAAGAGTTGATTTGCCATCTAGACAATCTGATTCTCCAATACTCGAATCAAAGCTTCCTGATTCTGGAACCGAGTCTCAGAAGTATATATGAATTTAGTCATCAGATCCTCTTACCTTGAGGTGTTCTCCTACTGGGGTGGTTGTTGAGCCGGTGGAGGAGGTGGCCACTGTGGATACTATGGACGAGGGTTTTGATACCCTTATTGCTGATAAGGACCCTGCTGGGGTTGTTTTGGCCTTTGGAATTGGTTCTGATATGGAGGCTGGTTGTAGTTGGGTGGTCGCTAGGGCGGATGATTCTGTTGTTGTTGGCCCTAGCCTGTGTTCTTTTGATCTCGCCATGCTGGGTTCTGGTACTGCTGGTACTAGTTGGGCCCTTGATTTTGGGTAACATAACTCACCTCGCTCGTCGAGGGGCCTCCAGCAGAACCCGGGCATTCTCTCATGATGTGGTTATCACCACAGTCGCAACATGCTGGATGGTTCGCCTCATGAACTTGAGATGATCCTTTGAGGTTCAATGCGTCGATTTTCATGGAAACAACATCCAACTGATCAGCTAACATAGTGGTAGCATCAATGTTGTGCATACCCCTCTTTTGAGTCCCCCGCTCGGAGTGCCACTGGAAGCTATTGGCTGACATGTCTTCCAGTAGTTCTAATAGTTCTTCGGGGGGCTTCCACATCACCATACCTCCAGCAGCAGCATCCACCACGGACATGGTATTCGTGGTAAGTCCTCTATAGAAGATCTGGACTTGCATCCAAAGTTGGAGTCTGTGATGGGGCATTTTTGTAACATCTCCTTGAATCGTTCCCAGGACTCGTACAACGACTCAGATTCATGCTACTGGAAGTTATGAATCTCATTCCAGAGTGTCACCGTCTTGGATGATGGGAAGTACTTGGACAGGAATTCCTGGGCTAGCTCCTCCCAAGTGAGGATAGATCATTGTGGCAACCCCTTGATCCAGTCCTTTGCCTTATCCCGTAGATAAAATGGGAATAGGAGAAGATAGCTGGCGTCCTCAGACACACCATGGTACCGAAAGGTATCGCAGATCTCTAGAAATTTGGAGAGATGGGTGTTCGGGTCCTCACTGGTCAGGCCTCCAAATTGGACTGTGTTCTGGATCATCTGCATGATAGAAGGCTTGATCTCGAAGTGCTGGGCATGGACCAAAGGACGAACAATGCCCGTATCAGCTCCACGAATTGATGGAAGTCCGTACTCCATAAGGGTACATCTTCGAGGTTGTTGTTGATGGGGTGGAGCTTGCATAAACTGCTCCTGAGGGGAAAAGTATGGTAGTGGGAAGAGTTGCTGTGGCGGCTGTTGGTAATCACTTGGGAGGAATTCCATGAAGGCTCCAGGAGGTTGCTCTGGTAGACCAGCAGCTGGAAGCTTCTGATCCTGGTACTGATGCTCAGTCGCAGCATCTACGGCTAGTGGTCCCTCTTCCTTGTTCTCCATGGGTTGTGGTTGATGGTTGTGAGTTTCTGTCCATGTACGCCGATGATGAAGCAAGGTCCGTTCGATTTACAGGTCAAGCGGAACTAATTCCGAAGACTCAGCACTTCTGGATCGCGTAAAACGTCGAAACATACACTTTATGCTCTGCAAAACACAAAAACGAAATCCAGGCGTAAAAGGGAAAAATAAAAAAGAAAATTTGAAATGAGATTAGAAAAGAGATTTTTGATAATTTTTTTTATTTTCACTTAAATCAATTATTAACACAATTTAAATATTAGCACTAAAACCAAATGGGGTCCCTGGAAATGGCGCCAAAATTTGGTCTTGCTTGTCATTGATTGAAGTTATATGCGTCCAAAATTAATTACCCATTCTTAGAACATTAGTATATCATAAGTTCGGGGTCGATCCATAGGGAACCATGGAGTGCATGAATTCAATTGAGTTAATACATAATTAGGTGAAGTATGCAAAATTTAGAAACAATTGGGTTGATTTTGGGTTTTGATTGAAACTAAATTGATTTACTTTAAAGAATGGATATAGTTTGAAAAAAAACAACGGGTAAATTTAAAGAGTTATTAGAAATGGAAAGAAAAGACGTGTCGGGGCTGTGGTGAATAAAGAGTTCTTATGCAGATTTTTTAAATGGTTGTGTTGTTCATAATAATTCAATCATTCAGGATTTCATTTTGTTACAATATTTTCTTGGCCTGGTTCCTCTTTTTTGGAATTAGAGCAGCTGACAACTTGGTCCGGTAGTCAATGTCCTTAATTATTTATTACGTCCAGTCCATTATTTGAATCGATGAAAACCATCCAATGGTCACAGATGTTTTCATCGTTACTTTTCTTTTGTATTGCTGAGAATCCTTCCCTTGGTCTGGCTAAGAATTCTCAGTTAAATTACACAGTGTTTTAAGAAGAGTAAGATTAATTACAATGATTCAAACACAACTATATAAAACAATATACAAATTATGATCCCATCATCCACAGCCCCAACACGAGGGGTTTAGTTACACATAGAATTTAGGAGAGAAACGACACACGTGATACCTGACAGATTCATTGTGTAGGCGTTGAGGTAGTGTATCGGAAGGTGGAATGGCGGAGTGACAATAGTAGCTTCGGGAATAGTGATAGCAGAGCTTCTCTTTCCTCTCAATGGTTTTGAACTCCAAAATCCATAGGCCAAGGCCTCATTTTATTGAAAAATAAAGTACACGGCGTGTATAGAAAGTACACGCCGTGTACTTTTTGTCAACGTGTTTTGGCGCCAGTTTCCTCCACTTGCAGGTGGCCGAGCACGCCGTTTTTGACTTTTGAACACGGCGCCACCTGCAAGTTGAGTGTACACGGCGTGTAGCGCCGCCATACACGGCGTGTAGTGTCAATTTTTTTACCGCCACCCCCTTCTAGAATAGCAGACACGACATGTAAAAGTTCAAACATGTCGTGTCTTCATCAATGGCCACATGGGCGTTTGGACTTTTCTTCAGCACCCACCACTTCTAGAAAATAGTACACGGCATGTAGCGCCACCACACACAGCGTGTATCTTCTGCCTGGTGACATGGGCGTGTACTCCCTCCTTCGTTCTGTGTCCTTTCCTAGATGTACATGGCGTGTATAAAAGTACACGCCATGTAGTTTCAAAATTTTCACATGCATCCCTTGATTCGTGTATTTAGTCAGAAAGCTTTTGAAAGTAAACAGAATAACCAAAATCAAAGAATATGATCATAAAACAACAGATATTTGATGAAAACTTGTTTTTATCTTCAATTATGTATATGGAAATGTATACACAATTTGGGTGCATCATTCATCGTGATCAAATATGATATATATTCTTTCCTAAGTACTTATAATCAATATTTTTCAAAATAAGTTTTTCCTTTGACACATTTATTCTGAGTTAAAGTGTTTCCTTTTGGTTTTTGAGAATTCTTAGAACCAAGGTAAAAAATTTATTCCAACCATCCTTCTCATTTTAATCTCATTGTTCATAGGTTTGGATAAATTATTAGAATAATGTTTATAAGTTGAAGAAAATTAATGTCATCAACATAAATTTGAACAACAATGGTTTTTTAAAATATTTTCCCTTTAAATGGGTCAAATCATCACATCCTTAATAAAATTATTTTGAATAAAATGTATTGTAAGTATATCGTATCAATCTCTTGGGTATTATTCAATTTTGCGGAGTTATTTAGTAATTTTAAATATATTATGTTAAAATTTAGTCTATTTTTTATAGTTTGGGGTCGAAGCCTCATTTTATTATTAAATAAAAGACCTATTTTTTACTGGGTGGAGGGAGACCCATTGCATAACCTAAATGCCCAAGGACAAGTGGCCGGAATAATATACACCATACTCTAGAAAATAACAATTTTCAACAAGACTTGATTTATTTTTAATAATAGTTCCATTTCCATCAAAATTGATTCTAAAACCCCGTTAATCATTTTTTAATGATGGATTTATTGTTTATCATTCTATGGTATGAACAATATTATTTTCAAATTGATTAATATCTTCTGACATATAACTTATCCAACTATCATGATGTAAGGAATAATAATCCATTTAAGCATTGAGATGTGATAAGAATTCATGATTCTCACACTAATTTCTAAAGAAAATGAGAGTTATTATTGATTGAATTACATCACCAATGATAATATTTGAATGATGAATCTATATTATTGAATGGTTTTTAGGTAAATTGGAATGATTATTATCAATTTTAGAACATATATGTTCTGTTTATAATATTTATGAATATTTAAATTTTGATACTCTAACTTCTAATGGACTTAATAATATTCCTTGTGAATATAATAGAATAAAATAGAAGCATTACATTCCAAAAAATCATTCAGTGAATGTAAATATGATGGTTTTTAAAAAAATAACATTGTACTGGTCAATATTTACATTATCCATTTCCTCACCAACATTTTTTCTTTTCTTAAAAAATATAAATTTATTTAATCATTATAGAAAAAACAATAACAATTACTTCACCATACTTTGGATAAAATTTATGATGTTGGAATATAGTATTCAAAATGATTACATAAAATAAATACTCCAAATTATGAATGTTTTGGATTTCATTCACTCAAAAATATTAAAAAAGTCTTATTGAGAAAGGGATTATGTAAAATAGAAATTATTATACAGTAAGAAGTACTCACAAACTCATCGCCACAATGGGTAGAAACATAATACTCAATTAGAAAAAAATCATTTAATTTATTGAATTATTCTATTTTTTTCAACTACATAATTTTTTTTGGTATTTAAGCAAGTAAAATATTAGAAGTAATTATTTTCGTACTTAAAAAAATTTATAATTAGAGTTTATAAATTCACCAATATTGTAACCCCTAATATTAATAAAATATTGGTTTTTCTCATTTTTAAAAGAAGTACAAGATATTTTAAAATGAATTAGAGATTCATTTTTCCTTTTGAAAAAATAAAACCTTGTTAATATAGTGTAATAATTATCCAAGACATAAAAAATATTGTTTTCCCATAATACATCTAGTTTTCAACGGGAAAAATAAATCCATGAGTAATAACTGTTAATATATTGAAGTTGAGGCTTCACATAGTGATGTATTACTAAAATTAGGTCTCTTTACCATTTTATAAGAATTGAAAACATTGGTTCTATTAAAATTATGTTCTTATTGGTCCCAACAACTTTCTTTCCTAGAAAGTTTCATTAATGTACTAAATATATAGTGTTATGTCCTTTTATTTCATAAAATTGTGGATTTTTTAATGTAATTAAGAAATGTAAATTATGATAAATTAAGTCTTCTAGATGAATATTGAATACTTATTCAATACTATTAGTCACTATAGTTAATGATGCTTTGTAACTTTGAGTAGTAAATTTTTTATTCCTAAATATCAAAAGATAATACTCGTCACATAGTTGACTAATGCTGATAAGATTTCCCATGAGACCTAAAATATATAATGCATTTGACAATGATGTTTTTTCCAAAAAAAATCACCATTATTAATGATTAATACCTATGCATTGTCTCAAAAAATGACTCATCCTCTAATCAAAATTTTCAATTTTTATAATTTTTACATGTCTCTAATCATGGACCGAGATTCAAAATTATACATGTACAATTTATGTTCACAGTGTGATTTTATCATAATAAATTTAATTAATAATTATTTACTAATGGTTTTAATGAAATTTATATGTTAATTATTAATTATTATATTTATAAATTCATTTAATTATTTTTACAAGGTGAGGAATTAATGTAATTTCAGTTTTATTCATAGAAATCTTTTTCCAAAAAAATATTTTTTTTGTATTGTATAATTTTTTTAAAGTTAATTTCTTCCACTTATAGAAATTTAATAATGATTAAAATGTATTCCATATTTTTTATCATCATTTCAAAAATTGTTATTGATTCTACATTCATTAACTATCATATTGTGTAGTAAAAATAGTAAAATATTTGTTACTACTGTTAGTGTAAAACAAGTATAATGGGGGTGAACTAAAAGATACTAGTATTAATTCCATATAAAATATTATAAATATTAATTTTTGAAGATATTTTGACATTTTATTTTTATAAAATTTAATTATTTTCTATTTGGATCCACATTGATATGAAATTGACCATATAATATTTACAGTTTTTATGGAATTCTATAGGTTCCCCCCACTTATAAAAGGGAACATGTTTTCTTCACTTATTTATGATTTATGATTGATCTATCTTGGAAAACAACTAAAGTAATACCTTATAAATTTACTTCCATTCATCTTAGATCCTAATTACTTATCCCAATACCAATTTTGAAGGATTATAGTGTAATCCAAAGGTCATCGCTCAAAGAATAGGCATATATCTTTATCGACCTCTTACAATTTTATTTTTTCTTATACACTCTAAAAAAGAATTTTATACATAAAAATATAATTAATTAAGTATTATAAATATATTTATAAATTATTATGAATATGTACAACCATTTTCCACCTTCTTTTCATCAAATAAGTAATGACAATATTTCTTGTGCGTATGTGTGGACTACAACCTTCACATAGCGATATGATTCATTTAACATAACCTATTTAAATTGAGATATATATTTATGTATTTAATAAATATATATGAGATTTATTGTATTATTATGGTTTTCAATGAAAAAATATTATTTAAATTTCTTTCTTTATTTTTTTTATTAAATGAAAAAACATCATCCCTGCGTGCGTACATACAATTGTCTCCATGAATGGTGTAATTCATTTATTTTTCTACCTTTTATAGAAGGTATTAAATATTTCAATAAGGCATATATATGATATTTATTTCAATATTAATATTCATGATACATTTTAATAGTGAGAAATTACAATGATCGGAACTTCTGAACTGAAACCTTGGCGAAGAAAGAAATCTGTTAACACCCATAAAAGATGATTTTAATGAATAAATATTTCTAAATTAGCGATTAAATTTTTTAAGTGAACAATATATGGTATTATATGTATTAATATATTTCTATTATATAATTATAATGTGTTTTATTTTTTTATACAAGAGGACAGAGTGCTTACAAAGTCAAACAGACTTGAGGTAAGTGTTTTATATTACAAACAAATTTTTAATGTTATTATACATACATATATTTATGATGATAAAATAAAATGATATATCTCTCTTAAATAATATTTATTTTATTATAAACTTTTTATTTTTTGAAATTACATGTTTTATGTTCGTTTTCAACGCTCTAACAGCATAAAAGTTTGAAAGATTGTATTTAAGGAAGGTTGACATTATTTCTCACCTCGGTCAAGAATGTTTTTCTTCAAGGTCCAAATATTTTTTAAAAGTTTCTCAAGAATATATTAATATTCTATAATTATTAAATAATTTCATATTATCCTATTTTTTACTTTATATAAGATTTTTCAAAGTAATCTTTTTATCATTTCTTGAACAAGGTACATTTTAATTATATTGTGGATGGAATATATGTTTTATTATATACAACATGAAGGATTTTACCACCAATATAACTAATTTATTTACTTACTATTCCATTAAAATTTCAAATGGTTTTCTTTAAATAATATTTTTCTATTTTATTTTGGATTTTTTTTAATTCTAAATAATTTATTACAAAATGAATAGTGTATTTTCTTAAAAATATTTTCTAGTCATATTATAATGGTATTTTCACCTATTAATACATCCATTGATGTTATTTATGATTCATAGAGGATATGATCCAATTATTACATCATTATTCTTTCACTATATGTTTAATGATTGTAATAAACAAATCCTGATGAGGCCAACTTTTTTCCATGGGTTAAGGTATGATATAATAATTAATATTTTCTTGAACTTGTGGCATAAATATGAATATATTAAAATTATATAATGGGAAGGTATTTTATATAGCTCTACTAAATTTTGTGTTGAATATTGTGTTATAATAAAAAATAGGGTGCATGTTAGGTTATTTCAAACATAAAAAGGGTACACAGAAGGTTATCGCAAGCCCAAAGAATGTATATAGGTTGTTATCCAAAGCCTAACATTTGATGAATGCCTTAGTGGGTTTATGTTATGTATAATTTATAATAAGAATAATATTATTCTATACTTATATCAAATGATATTATTCTAAAGTTATACTCTCATGGTTCATGTTTTTTTGATTCATTTATGATTTGGTCCTTATTACTTTCAAAACATTATTCCATGGTTCAATACAATGATCTATTGATTACTCGGTAAGACTTTTAAATGTTAATATCACAATTTCAAACCCTCATACACATGTTATAATTATAAATTGCCTTTAATTTTTATATATATCTTTTTTACCTTTAATTATTATCTAATTTCACTCTTTATTATGTTTCATTTTCTCCAGGATATAAATAACGTTTAATATCTCACATGTCTCAGAAATGTGCTATCTATGAATAACATAGTGGGAGATGATGTAGATAATTTATGTATCCATGTTCCTAATGACCCTAATCCTTCATGGTTCCTTCATGTATTGTAATGATATTTATTTAATATTTATATAATAAGATGTAATATTTCATTATCAATATCTTGGGTCACCTATGTCAGTATCAGAACAAGGATTATTTATTTTTTGAAAACTAGGAAGATATAACATTATTGGGAACCCTTAGGATAATCCCAAGTATATGATAAGATCATATGTTATGGTGAATAATGAAGTGGTTTTTCTTTACAAATATATCCTAGTCAAAATAATATCAAGTCAATATACCTATTGATTAGATGAACCTTGGGATAACAACTCTAAATGTGTGTATTGAGTATTAACTCAATCATAAACTGATGCATGATGCGTGGGCATAATATTTTTCACCTATATAGAAACTACTAGGTTGTTTGATTGTGTTAATTCAAATTTAATTTGTAACCCATTATAATGAATTATAATAGATTATGATCATTTCTAATCTATTTTAATCCTAATGAATTATAGATTGAAAATAAGGTTTCATGAATTAGTTATACTATAAATATTTTTTTGGATTATACGATTTCCCACTATGATTATTTTTTCTCATACAATGATTTTCTGTTTCTATTAGTTGATGGGAGTAGAAGGAACCATAGTAAAACTAAATATAATATACAATGCGGTGATTTTCAACTAGAGAAACTTAATTTCATGGGAAATGGAATTAAAAATATAATTTTTAGGCTTACATTACATTATCAACCACTGAATCCTGTTGATATTCTTAATAAACATAGAAGGGAGAGACATTCTATTGATAACCTCATTAGACAAAAACAACCATATTTTAGTTTTTTCACATACCTAGTAATATCTGAGAAATGGATCAATACAATTGAGAGGATATTTTCCATTATACATTGCTTAAAAAGTGAATATATTTTTTTTATCAGTTAGAGGGTGAAGTTGGTCAACAGTTGGATCTTATAAAAATATGATGTAATATATAGAAATTTACTCAACTGAGTGGGATGAGTTTCGAATGTGATTTTTTAAAAAATCCTTCCTAGTAATCTAAATATGAAAATGGATATGGAACTCACTAAGGTAAATAAGATGTTTGATAAATCCATTATTACTTATGATGACAATTTTACATGACCTATGAGGAATGCTTATATAATTATCTTCCAACTTAAAAGTAATATTGATCAATTATTTAATGAATTAAAACCAAATATATTAAGATAGTTAACCATTAGAAACTTCATTAGATATGAATAAATAATATTATGTTCACTTAATATAAAAATTGAGATCTAATTCACCAATCAAACTCATGGTTTTGATTAGAAAATGAAATTAGAATTTGGAGGAAATTTTAAAAATGATAACAATGGAGTGAAGAATATTATTATTACATTATTCCAAAAGCATGTAAAGAACATAGAGGAGGTTTTCATAAGGGTACAAGTTAATTATTTATTTATGTAAATGATAGACATTGTGAACTAGAATTCTAAAGTGATGGGGATAAGTTAACAAATGATGTGAGTGGGAATAAAGCTCCAAAAAAAGAACCACACATGATCTACTGTTTCAAATGAAAAGATAATGGTAAATTTTTTAACATGTGATAAAATATGAGGGTTAATGGAAATGATAATGTTTAATGTCCACTTCTTCCAAGAGTGAAAGGGAAATATAATTCAATCACTCTTTCTGATCTAGGGTACGATAATAATGTCAGGAAATGTACACTTACAATTCACTCTATAGTAAAGAATGTATTATTTTATTTTTGTTCAACCCACTCATTTATATCTAATTAATTTTATAATTGAATCACATTACCACATCAATGATTATATATTGAATAGAAAATAATAATCCTAGTTGTACGATAAACAATTTCCAGGACTACGTGTAACACTCCATGGTTTTCTTCAAAAAAATAAATTGAATGAAACTTTTTTATAAGTATATATTTATAACTAGATTTTAAAAACAATTTTTCTACTTCTATGTTTTGAATTTTGAAAGAAGTAATCTAAAATTGTGTTCAGTAAGTTATTTAGAGTCTGATGGAAACAACTTTTTTTTGGTAAATAGTAACATACACATATGATTAGTAATATGACCCGAATTAATAGTAAATTGCATTTTCATTTTATTTACATAAGGCTTTAAGATAATGACATCTTGCTTAATTTTTCAACGAGATATAAAAGAAGTTATCAAATTAAAAATGTTATTTTTTGAATTAAGAAGAATTTTATTTAAAAATTAAATTAATAATAATTAAAAAATTATTTTCAAAAAATGGAGTTCATTTTTGAATTATAAAAGGACAAAATTGGTTGGGTTATTTTTGGGGATTTTTTTTTGAATTTCTTGATTATTTTATGAATACTGAAATATAGTAAAATACCGTATATTCAAATTATCTGTTAAAGAAACTATTTATTGCATAATAAGTGATTTAATATAACTTGGTTAGAACTCACATTCCATTATTACTATTTTGGGTCACATTAATTATGTACATTCATAGTCTTGAGAAAAAATATTATGATAATGATTTAAATAATGTAAAATACCTCCTCTCCTCCACTATAAACACCACCCTCATTTCCCTCTTCCCCCCACACCTCTAAAGCCTTGAGCCTTACCTTTTTTCATCTCAATACTCATCCCATGGCTCTTACCCACATCCTAGAGCTGTTGGTCTCATAAAAGGCCAAAACCAAAGTCCTTAAGGAGGATCTCAAGGATAATAGATCAAGGGGTAAGAATCTCCTTTCATTGTCATATGTCTTCCTTTCATTTCATTTTCTTTTATTATACACTCTCCCCATACTCTTATACAGGAGGCATGAAAGCCCTGGAGTTTTCTTTTTTCTTGATTTTCTCATCTTCTTGGAATCTTTTTCATCAATATTCTTCTCCAATCCCACTCATTCAATAAATTAAAACATTGTTCGTGATGTGCCGATTTAACAACATCGTGGATGATGTGATTTCAATTTTATTTACATTCCTCAAGACTAGTCATGATACCATTTCTATGGTTAAACCAGATTAAAATTTATGTATTATATCTTATATAATATTTTGGATCCATTTTATACACATTTTATTAATTTTTAAAACAAATGAGTTTATTATGATCGAAGAATTTCCAAAATGAGCTAAGAAAATATCAACAATGTTTTAACTTATGAATCATCCTCATTTATGAATCCAAAATGAAAAATAGTATCGTTTATTATTATTGAAATATTTAGATACAATTCCATTAAAATTCTAGGTTTTCACTACCAATTGAGAATAATATACATCATGAGTTGATTTTGGAAACTATGTAAAGAATGCACCTGAAACAATGTAAATAACAAAATATTACTAATAAATGTGTCGAATGATGTTGTAAAATGATCATATAAGGTGTTATAAACTTTAATATGTTTCATTAAGATATTAATAACCCCTTTTGTACCATTATACAGAAATTTTAAATACTTTTGTAGTAAGAATAACCCAAGGTAAGTGAATTCTTAACCCAACATCCATTATTTGGGTTAACCTTCTTCTTTCTTTATTATGTGGTGTTAAAATTATTGGTATGATGATTTTATTATATATTATGTTGAAAAATGTTTATTTACATTTTATAAACATATCTATTTCATTCTATTAATTATCACTCCAATTATATTTTAAGGGACTTTCATTTTTAAATACTTTTGAAACTCTCTTTAATAAATTTCAAAAGGATAGTTTTTATATGTATCTTTAATGAGTGGTTTCTCCAGATATCAAGATATTTTATTACAATGATATGTTCCTTAGACACTATTTATGTGGGGTTGATCCCATTATATCTCAAGATATGTTGGGTTAAGACTATTATAGCTCAAAATATGACGGGTGAGTCCCATTATAGCTCAATATATGACAGGTGAGCCCCATTATAACACTCCAAATGTATTGGGAACTTGAGAGATGGAAGTGGACGAAAATGTTATTTTTTGTGTAAGGGTGAATTTAAGAGTGATATGGTAAATATGTCTAAAGGTAATTACATGATGTTTCTATGCATATGATTTTTTATGATTACGGGGTTTATTGGTTTCTATGTTACCACTTGCCCAACACCTTCTTTCTGTATATATATTAATGAGTTTTATACTCATCCAAAGTTTTAAAAATGTTTTCTAAAATATATAAGGATGGTTAAGAGAAAGAAGGGATTTATGATGTTTGTTATAGAGTGTTGTCAAAGAAATTATGTTTAATGGTTTAATGTTGTATATTTTGAAAAAATATATAGTTTTAGTAGTATCCTCTTGTATGAGTGTGGAATGTCATGTATGTAAGATATCCTAATTATTATAAACTATAAACCCAAAAAGATACTCAATGTTTAATAATGTATGGTATTGTGTAAAATTCATGATTAAGTAACTTTTTAAGGCAGGGTCATGATAGTTGGTATCAAACTATGGATTAGATAACTTTAGGGTTTGGGATGATATTTAAATAATACCATAACTGGTTTTTACTCTTTGTTAATTTGAAGTGTTATATAATTTAATGATTATGATGTTCCTCATTCTATGTTATGTTTGTACAGAATGGTTTTGCATAGAAGAAATGGAGAAGCTGATGTAGGAAGGCACCAAGAGGCTTATGTATGTCCGAATCAGCAGCCTGAAATGGTGGGAAACAGAACTGAGTTGTTTGTGACATAAATGGATCATTTGAATCAAGAAATAAATGGGTGTGGTATCCATACAATATAGTAACATGATCTACCATGAAGAAACATGTGTTTTTTGGATCATTTTATGAGGCAACATCCTCCAGCATTCAATGGAACCGCAGATCCAATGATATCTGAAAGATGGATCAATGATATAAAAAAGATATTTGATGTCATGGTATGTTTGGAACGTCAAAAGGTAATACGATCCATATATCGTGTTCATGGGGAAGCTAATAAATGTTGGTCTCTGGCTATGAATACTATAGAAATAGATGATCTTAACAGTCTGGAATGGGATGATTTTAAGAGTCTTTTTCTGAAACAATATTTTCCTAAAACTGTTCAACATAGAATATAGTAACAATTCATGGAATTGAAGCAAAAATATGATGATTCTATGGAAACATATGAATCAAATTTTCTAAGACTATCCAGGTACATACTGGATTTTACTTGGGATTTTGAAAGAAAAATTAATATATTTTACTCTAGTTTAAATTTTTTTTAAGAGATTTGGCTTCATGAGAGTTTAAAATATACGGGAATATTTTTTTTGTGTTGAAAATTTTGAGATAGAGTTTTCTAAAATATATATGACTCGTGATGAAAATAACAAGAAGTGGTCATGTTGGATTGAAATGGGGAAGAACTTGGCAAAGATGTCCTGTGGTAAGAAAATGAATTTCCCTTCTTGTGAAAAGTGTGGTAAAAGGTATCATGGTGAGTGCATTGTAAATTCTTAGAAATTCTACTAATATGGAATGTTTGGACACATGTCACATGAGTGCATAGAAAATTATCTTAGAATTAATGAGATGTAAATGGTGATATTCTTTAACTATATGGAATTGGGTCATTTTCATAATGTTTGTCTGAAGCTAGTTACTCAATCAGGGAATTAGAAAGATTGGAAGTAGAAGGGTTTGATAAAATCTTTTGAAACCACATAGTATGTGTTTATCCATCAAATGAGGTGGTATCAGGTACAATTCATATTTTAATATATTTCCCAAATTTTTTGTTTGATTTAGGTTGGACACATTCCTTCATTTTTGAGAAATTTTCTGAAAAATTGGGAATTCAACCTCTTAAAATAAAACCAGATCTTAAGGTAAAAACACATGGAAGAAATATTGTGGGAAAAACGAAATTATAATAATCTTACTATCCTTGTTTATGGAAATATTTTACATAAAAACCTTGTAGTTTTGCCTCACGTAGAGTTTGATTTTATCCTAGGTATAGATTGGATTTCTTTTTATCATGTCGTGATAGATTACAGAGAAAAAGAAGTTGTTTTTCAAAAAAAATTCAATTTGTGTACAAGAATGAACCCATACCATTGATAACATATCATGAAGCTAAAAAACTGATAAAATATAGAAATTAATGTAATCTTGATTATATTTTTTAATATAAGGGAACTATCAAGATTAATGATTTAATATTATTAAATGAATACCTGAGTGTTTTTTCAGCTGATTTTTCTAGTTTTATTCCTAATAGAGAGGTTGAGAGTACTATTGACTTTGTTCCTGATGCTAAGACAATTTCTAAACCCCCTTAGAGAATGTCCCAAATGGAACTTCTAGAATTAAAAAGTCAATTGCATGTATTATTATATAAAGTCTTCATCAAACCTAGCACTTCACCATGGGGTGCTCCTATCATGTGTGTTAAGAAAAAAGTTGGTTCAATAAGACTTTCCATTGATTATAGATCCTTGAATAACATTACTATTAAAAATAAGTATCCTTTTTCTCATATCCATGATTTTTTTGATTAGATCCAGGGAGAGAAGTATTTTTAAAAGTTTGACCTAAGGTTGGGGTACCATAAGTTGTATGTAAAGGATAAAGACATCACGAAGACTACGTTCTGTAATAGATATGGTCATTATGAATATTTTATTTTTTCCTTTACGGTTAACTAATTCACCTTCTTGATTAAGGGATCTTATGTATAGAATATTTAATGAGTTCATAGATAATTTTTTGGTTGTGTATATTGTTGACATTATAGTATATTCTATAATTAAAGAAGAGTAAGAAAAACATCTAAGGGTTGTTTTGAAAACCATAAAATAAAATAATGTCCATGGAAAATTCAATAAGAGTGATTTTTGGTTGCCAAAGATTTCGTTTCATGGGAACATTGTAAATAATGATTGAATAAAAGTTGATCCTACCAAAAAAAAAAGTGGTTGATATATGACCATGACCTAAAAATGTTACAGATATTTGCAGTTTTCTTGGATTAGCAGGTTATTAGTGACAGTTTTTTTTAAAAAAAATCACAATTATCTTTCCCTTAAACTATGTTAACACAAAAGGGGTTAAATTTGTTTAGATAAAAGAATGTGATGTTTGTTTTTAGTAACTGAAGGAGATATTTTTGAATGATCCAGTTTTGGATTTGCCTTCATGAAATGGTGAGTTATTCATCTACAGTGATGCTTCATTGAAGGGGCATGGTTGTGTTCTGATGTAGAATGATTAGGTAATTTCTTATACTTCAAGAAAAAAAACCTCATGAGTTAAATTATATCACACATGATTTGGGATTAGCAACAATAGTTTTCTCTTCAAAAATTTGGTGGAACCATTTATACAGAGCTAAATGTAAAATATATACTAACCATAAAAGTTTGATGTAAATATTCATCTAGAAGGAATTAAACATGAGGCAGAGAAGAAGGATTGAACTGATAAAGGATTATGATTTCATGATTAATTACCGTCCATGAAAAGTAAAAAAAGTGGTGTATTTTGTGAGTCGAAAACATCATGCATCATTAACCATGTAACATTTGGAACATGATCATTTGATTAATGATTTTATGAACCTTGGCATAGAAATTGTTGGTGCAAGAAATAAATCCTTTTTGTTTCGGGTTTCAGTACAATCATAATTATCAAATAGATTTATTCAAGCATAGATGTAAGACCATGAGCTACAGAAAATGGTAGAATTGGTCAAAATGGGTAAGTTTCCATAATTTATCCTTGATAGAGATTGTGTTTTTTGATTTTGAAATTGGTTGTGTGTTCCTTGTTATTCCCAGTTAAAGAAATATTTTTTGTATGAAGATCAAATTTCTCCATTTTCAGTTCATCTTGGAAGTATTAATTTGTAGATTACCTTTGGGAGTATTAATGGTGGGATGGAACAAAAAGGGAAATTCTTGATTTTATTATGAAATGTTTGACATGTCAACTTGTAAAAGTGGAGTGGAAGTTACCAAAGGGGATGCTTCAAAATTTCCAGTGCTAGAGTGGAAAAGGGAGAATATATCTAGGGAATTCATTGTGGGAATACCTTAGACTTTTTGAGGTAACAATGAAATTTGGGTTATTATTGATCATCTGACAAAATCTAAACATATCCTTTCTATTTGAGATATAATTTCGTTGGATCAGCTTTATCGATTATCCCTCGAAGAGATTGTCAGGTTACATAGAGTTACTTTATCCATTATTTCTGATCCAGATCCCACATTCAATTATAAATTCTAGAAGGGACTTCAGAATTCATTGGGTACATAATTATATTTCAGTATATCTTTTCATCCTCAATCAGATGGGAAGTGAGAAATAATGATCCAGAAATTGAAGAGAATGCTTCGAGCTAGTACAATGGACTATTGGGGAATTTGGGATCAACATCTTTCTTTAGTATAGTTTTCTTATAATAACAGTTTCATTCCAGCATACAAATGGATCCTTTTGATGCATTTTATGGGAAGTATTGTCGAAATCCATATTTTTGGGACGATGTCAGGGAAAGGAAGTTAATGGGACTAGAATTAGTAGAGTAAGTGGATGAGAAAGTGAAGATGATCTAGCATCACATGATGATAGCTTAGAGAAGGTACAAAAATTTTGTAGATAACAGAAAGAAATACTTCTCTTTCATGGTAGGTGACCATGTTTTCCTTATACTTTTTCCTTATAAAACAGTGATGAGTTTTGGAAATAAAGGAAAGCTAAGTGTGTGATTCAGCGGTCCTTTTGAAATCCGGGATAAATCTGTACCAGTGGTATACTGAGTAGCTTTTCCTCCGATTTTATCTCAGGTACATAATGTTTTTGATGTTTTGATGTTGAGACAGTATGTGCCATATTAAACTCATGACTTGAGCCCAGAAGCTGTTCAGTTGGAAGAGAACCTTTCTTATGAAGAGAAACCAGTTAAGATTCTTGATCGCATGGAATAGGTATTACGGAAGATGGTAATCTACCAGGTAAATTTTTTTTGGAGAAACCACATGGTGGAAGAAGCAACATGGGAATATGAATATTATATCATGGAAAAGTACCCTCACTTGTTGAATAAGTAAATAAAGTTGTGAGGATGTAATTTCAAGAAGGTGGGGATAATGTAACATTCCTGGGTTTTCTAAAAATAAATTTAAATGAATGAATCTTTTTTTAAGTAGATATTAATAACTAGGATTTAATCATAATTTTGTAGCTTTTATGTTTTGAATTTCGAAAATCGGTCATCTACAATTATGTTCAATGAGTTATTTGGAGTCTAATGGAAGAACCTTATTTTTTTGGTGAATAGTAACATAACCTTATGAATAGTATTATGAATAGTATTATGAATGTAATGATTAGTAAATTGAATTATTATTTTATTTTATTAAGGATTTAAGCTAATGACATCTTGGTTAATTTTTCAAAATGATATAAAATCAATTATAGAATTATAATTGTCAATTTTTTAATTAAGTATGGTTTTATTTAAAAATTAAATTAATAATATATAGAAAATTATTTAAAATAATTGATTCTATTTTTAATTCTAAATGTAGAATAATGGTTATGGTGAAATATCATAAATCTGGATTTATTTCAAAAAATATAGACTTTTTTATGAATAGTGAAATACCTTAAAATATTGTATATTCAAATTGTAAGTTAAATATACTATTTATGAAATCATAAGTGATTTAAGACAACTTGGTTCAAACCCACATGCCATTATTACTATTTTGTGTAACATAAATTATTATTATTCAGAGTCTTGAGCAAAAATATTATAATAATGATTTAAATAATGAAAAATACCGCCTCTCCTCCATTATAAATATCACCCTCATTACCCTCTTCCTTCCACACCTCTCAAGCCTTGATCCTTACCTAAGTTATTACCAATACCTATCCCAAGGCTCTTCCCCACATCCTAGAGCTTCTGGTCACATAAAATGCCAAAACCAAAGGACTTAAGGAGGATCTCAAGGAGAATATATCAAGGGGTATTAATCTCATTTCATTTTCATGTGTTTTCCTTTCATTTACTTTTCTTTTCTTATACACTCTTCCCCTCATATTATATAAGAGTAATGAAAGCTATATAATGTTGTATATTCTGGATTTTCTCATGTTCCTATAAAATTTCTCATCAATCTTCTTCTCCTCTCCCACTCATTCAAGAAATTAAAACACCATCTATGATGTGTCTATTTACCGACATCGTGGACGATGTGATTTCATTTTCATTTAAATTATTCAATACTGGTCATGAAACAATTTCAATGGTTGAACCAGATTATAATTTATGTATTATTTCTTATATAATGTTCTATAATCATTTTATTAATTTATAAAACAAATGTGTTCATTACGATCAAAGAATCACCAAAATTAACTAAACAAATATCAATAATGTTTTAACATATGAATCCTCATAATTTCAGAATACAAACTAATAAATGGTTAAATTTATGTTTATGTAAATATGGTAATTCCATTCCATTCCAATTATGATGTTTTACATCCAATTGAAAAGAATATTTATCATGAACCGATCATGGAAACCCTGTAAAGAACGCACCCGGCACAATGTAAATAACAATATATTACTAATAAATGTATCTAATGATGATGCAAAATGATCATATAATTTGTTATAAACCTGAATATGTTTCATTAAGATATTAATAACACTTTTTAAAACATTATATAGGATTTTTAAACACTTTTTAAGTAAGAATAACCCAAGGTAATGGAATTCCTAACACAATTTCTATTCTTTGGGTTAACCTTCTTCTTTATTCATTATGTGGTATTAAGATTATTGGTATGATGATTTTTTTATATTATGTTTCACTATGTGTCTTTACATTGTATATACATATCCATTCCATTCTATTATTTTTGACTCCAACTATATTTTATGGGATATTGTTTTGAAAATCTTATTAAAACACTCTTTAATAAATTTCATAATGAATTTTTTTATATGTATATGGAATGAGTGGTTTCTCTTGATTTCAAGATACTTTATTACCATGATATTTACCTTTTACATTATTTATGTTGGGTTGATCCCATTATAGCTCAATATATGTTGGGTTGAGCCCATTATATCTCAAAATATGACGGGTGAGCCCCATTATACTCATGATATGACGGGTGATCCACATTATAGCTCTCCAATGCATTGGGTACTCAAGAGATGGATGTTGAAAAAATGTTTATTCCATTTTTAAGGGTTAATGTTATAGAGACATGGTAAATATGTCCCACGAAAACTACATGATGTTCCTATGAATAATAGTTTTTATGATTACGGGTTTTCTTGGTTTTTATGTTATCACTTGACAAACGCTTTCTTTCTTTATATCCCTCACTGAGTTTTATACTCATCCAAAGTTTTTAAAATGTTTTTAAAGTTATAAATATGGGTAAGAGAAATAAGGGAGTCATTAGGTCTGATATTGAGTGTTTCTATATAAATCATGTTTTATGTGTTCATATTTTATAATTTTAAAAAAATAGATATTTTTTTTGTAGTATTCTCTTGCATGAATATGGTATGTCATATATGTATGATGTCCTAATTCTTTAAAAATCTAAACATGAAAAGAACTTCAATGTGTAATAATGTGTGGCCTTCTGTAAAATTCAAGATTAAGTAACGTTTTAAGGCAAGGTCCTTATATGTATGTAATAATTTTTGTATTGGTTTATGAATTATAAATAAATGATAATATAAAATACTTATATTTTAAATAAATATTTGTAAAAAAGTTAAACCATTCTAAAATATATTTTGGATGATTTTTCAAGGACATAAATAAAATCAAATATGAGATATTATGTTTTGTAATATTTTTAATGAAGATATAAAATATTTAAATTTTTATAAATTATTTTATTAAATACCTCATATTTTTTTATAATTGTATTCATAATATGTTCTATGAATTTTTTTAAATTAAAATATTTATCTCTCATAAATAATAATTTTTCATTTTTTCCATTACTAAATTATGAAGTATTTATAATTTATGAATTGTTTTTAAACATTTATCTCATGACTAAATTTGACAGTTATTTATTTGATTAATATTTTTATATTTATTTATTATTAAGAAATATACATTTAATTTTATTAATTATTTTTTATGATTTATCTAAATGTGTTTATAAAAATCTATATATTATTGACAATAATTTAAGGAGTTACATGACACATATGATATTTGATTTATTATTATTCTACCATGCCTTTATCTTGTATTAGGTTATGAAATTGAATTAAAAATTTTACTAAAATTTATAAATATTTGGTTTAATAATTATAATGGAATTTTGATCTCTCAAATATAGAGAGCTTTGGGTAAAATAAAATTAGTTATAATATACATTTTCATGGGATATTATGTTCTATCATCAAAGGCCGGATTTGGATGCTTATTAATATATGCTTACTCTTCTGGGGGTTGTATAAATTTTATGATTCATAGAGTTTACAAGATCTGGTTTTAGGTACCATATAAATGTGTTTCATTTGGATATGTATAAATATTAATGTAATTTAATACAAGTTATGAGTTTTGTAAAGAGGTAGTCGTCAATATGTTTTAAACTTGTTGATGTGGATGAGGGAATAATGTTAACAAATTATGTCATGAGAAGAATTCATACCTATATAGGTAATGTATGAGATAATATGGAAATGCTTAAATTCCCTATAAATCATAAATATTATATTCCTTCTAAAAAGAAATCTTTTCATTGTTCGATCATCGAACAAGGTAGGTTATAAAGAATATTTAATATTTCATACATTAATATTGAATTATTTTAGATGAATATTCAATATATTTCTTTATAATATTCACCTTATAACCATAATGTTTTGGATTCTTTAAAGACTAGAAATATGATCACATTATTCTATGATATATCATCATTGTATAATACAGATATCTTCCCAAATAGTACACTTATTAGGCATACCCTACACAAAAAATTTCATAAATACCCAGGGAAAGGAAACATAATAAAGTGTGAGAAAAGATGATAAGTAAAATTTATCATAAGATATATCAATCAATGATCATAATTTATCATATGATAAGAATAAGGTTATGTGAACAATATCATAAATTACAATAATTATAACCAATCAGATAGAGATCATTTTTCATAAATCATTGAATATGGATTTTCAATAACATAATTCGTAGGTCATATTTTTTTGTATAATCATCAATAGTCAATCATAATATATAGGAACATTTCATAAAAATAAAGAATAAGTTGTTTCATTCACATAAGTGTATAAAATAACTTTTTTAGTCATGGATCTCTCTTAATACTATCATTGTCAACAATGTCCCATAATAGAAATGAAAACTCGATCACTTACAAAATTCTCTTAGGAGTATCTTACATCATGTTCACCCTATCATCTCATCAGAGTTTATTTACATCATAACCTCTTATAAATTATTTAATTTCATTATATATTCTGATTTTATTTTCTTTTTCATCTGTTAATATTTTCTTAGCACTATCATCATTACCCAATGCATCTGAAGGCTACATGATTCTAGACAACTCATAAAATATTAATAATCCATTGATAAAAAATCCATGAGATCATAAATAATTCATCATATAATCATAGACTAAACCATATAAAATAAAATGGTATAATGAATATCTCACTACCATAATCATCAACCCATCATAGAAAGAATTTTTATAGTATCATTAGATCATACTCTTAGTAAATTTTAAGTATAATCATATGATGTTATCATAAATGAAAAAACCATTAAATGTTACTATCATATTTATTGAGGAAACACCCAATTAATTTTAAAAGAACATATATAAAACCAAAATATACACAAACTGTTATAGGAAATATATTCTTTGAAAATAACTAAGGAAAACTATAATGTAATCTCAAAATAATTATGTGATCATTACTATATTAAATTTTATTCATTTTTTAATCGTTATGACAAATATTATGTTCACACCTTTGGTAAACTACAACATTTATAAATTGATAAGAATATTCTCCTTAGAAATTATTTTAAAAATAAAAAATGGGATATTTAGTTTTAAATCTCATTAGATATTAGAAAAGGAATCTTGAAAGCATTTTAGAATATATGGATAAAGAAGAAAAAGGATTCATAGTCAAAGGAGTATAAATATGGAGATCTTTTCATTAATTTTTTTCTAAACAATTTAGAATTTCAAAGAGATAAAATTTCTAATAAAATTTTAAATTATATAAAAAAAGTATATGAAAGTTATTTGGGTTTTTAATAAATGAATCATATAATTTCCCACAATAGAGATTGAGGTATATAAAATCTTAATTAAAATGATATTGAAATATAAACCCCTCACCTCATGTATCATCTTTCTTCTTACCTGATTGAACCTCATATGTAATAAATATAGTTTCATTATTATTATATTATTTATCCATAATCACATATATCATGCCATATATGATTTACATATAACATATTATAAAACATTTATAAATAGTTATTTATTAAAAATAGTCTTTTAGAGGATAAATGATTATTTTTTCATGCATTCTTTGTTTCAATGTTTCTGATACCCGCAACCTGTAAATTGTTTAAAAATATAAAAAATCATAGTAATAAAATATTTATTGTATTTATTAAACATAAAATAATTCATAGTTTCCACATTAATCAGTGTTGAAAAATGAATTACATCACACTCATGCAGGTGGTAATCCCTACATATGCATGAGTGATGTTTCCAAATTTTGATTGTCAGAATGAATAAAATATAAAAAAATAATAGAATAATTATGATTATATATATATATGATATAAATTCATTAAATTAATACTTATAACCATCCATATAATACAGAAATAAAAAAAATAATCCCATCACATCTTGGAGGTTTTAGTCAATATATACGCACAAGTAAGGTCATTATTTTATAATTGATTGTAATATAAGATAGATAGATATGATTATATCATTAAATTAGTATAAACATGTCACTAATATCATAAATAAAAACCAAATCCATACTAATACTCATCAATTAAATATGGTGATGGAAAATGAATCATGTTTATGCGTGTATAAGGTAGTCCACACGTATACACGAGAAGTACTTTCAATTCTCTTTTGATGAAAGGGGGTAGGAAATGGTGGATAAATCATCATTATAAAAATTTATTGTATTTAATATACTGAATTAGTTATTTTATAATGGATAAAACATATTTATATAATGTTAAGGAACAAATAATATTTAAAATAGAAGTTTACCTCTTCATTGAGAAACCTCCTTCGTCTTACAACTTATGCCCTGAAAGGATGGTATATTAACAAGAACAGAAACTATAGGAAATGGGTAGGGAATTTATAAAACTATTTCCATAGGTAATGTCTAATATTGGAGGACTATTAAGTGTGAGTAATTAATATATCTTTTTATCATTTTTATGGGATGGAAAGGATACACATGGATGTTTTGAAAAGATTAAAATATAATAATTTCTTACTCAAGTCAAGTGGCTCCAGAATTAAAAATATTAAAAGATAAGAAATATATGTAAGAAATAACATCATTTAATATAATTAAATCATGTTTTGTGTTCTAATTTAAACCCTACATCTTAGGCCCCCTAGTAAACATTTTTTAACCTTAACCATGGAAACAAAATTTTAATTTATTTACTATTAATTATACAAAAAATAAGGTGGACTTAGTAAAAAAATTAATTTGTTTTAATATGGATATCATTGTTTCAAATTAAATTACTAAAAGGTTTTGGAATTATTTTTATATAAAATCAAAAAACATGATGACAAATATTTTTCCAGAAAAATGACTTTTATGTATAGGAACATTCTTATAAAAAAATTAATCATAATATTAACTAAATTTTCATTAATTGGATAATTTATTACAAAAAGAAACTAATGAAACTTTATGATTATTTCAAAACATAATTGGATAATGTAAATACCTGAATTTAAAATAATGTTTTTTATATAATCATTATTTTCCTTCTTAACATAAAAATCAAACTCTTCAAAAAAATCAAGGAATATTACCTTCAGATAATTTTTATATGATTACATAAAAAATGATACAATTTAAAAAAAATAAAATATCTACATAAGGATTAAATTAATTATAATTTTCATACACAAAATTCACTTATTTTCTAAAACAAAACGTATTTTCAAAGCATAAAACATCTATACTCAAAATTGAGTACTGATTTATTATGAATCAAACAATATGTTTTAAAATTTTTCATAATTTGGTAGTGATATTTGAACCAAAAATTTAACAATATGGTTATAAAAAGGTTAAAAGTAGTGAGTTTATAAGGATCACATTTAGATGATAAAATTTTCTTAGTATATCTCCATTGGTTAAAACTCTGTATTGTGTGTAATGAAATCTATAAAAGGAAATAAATTTATATAATGATAAATATGTAAAAATTACTTATTTTGATACATTAAAAACCCTTTTAATATTTTTTCCCTAAAATAATCATCACTTTTATACAAAAAAATGAGGATAATTCTACCTCATCATATCTTCTGGCTCCCGCATAGAATCTTCAAATCTATGGATTTGCTAGAAATCATTATCCTGGCGAGTTATCTTCTTTCTCTAATTTTTTTCATCGATAATGAATACCTCTTGATTATTCAACATAATATATATCATTCTATTTTATTATGAACTGTGATTTTAGTACTTGTGAATGATCATTTATGTACTTCCCCATGACAGAAATAGGGAACACATTGTGAACATTAGATAGATTGGGTGTAGGGACCCAACGATAAGAAAACTATCTAATATGATCAATGATTTTGAGGGGACTGATATATCTAGGGATAAAATTTCACTATTTTGTAACTTTTATAACATTCATAAAAGGAGATATTTGTAGTAATACCCTTTAACCAACTTCAAACTCAATATCTCACTGATAATTATAATTATAACTTTTATATCGACTTTGAGATTCCATGATGTGTCTTTGATTACCTCTAACCTTATATATTATTTCCTCAACTATATCTGGTCTCATTATATTTATTTCCAAAAGCTGAACTCATCATGTTACTATTCTTCACTTATTTCCCAGAGTGCTTCATAAGGATTCATCTTTATGCTCGAATGAAAGGTATTATTGTTTGAAAATTATAACAATGAAAGGTGTTCATACAAACTACCTTTGAAATATATAGAATATGATATCCACATATCATCCATGGTTTGAATAGTCCTCTCAGTCTGACCATATATTTGAGGGTTAAATGTAATTATAAATTTCATCTCATTATTCAATATCAGCTGATGACTTCTCTAGCACTTCAAGGTAAACCTTAGATCCCAATCATATACAATAGAATGTCATGATCCATGAAATAATACCACATCTTTAATGTATGTACTATAAATATGATCAAGAACTAAATATTTTTTGTTCTTAATAAAATGTTCTAATTTCATATGTTGGTTGAATACAACCCAAATAACATTATTCCCTTTAGTTGTTTTGTGAAGTCTGATGATGAAATCCATAATAATGTTTTTTCATTTTGATTATGGTATGGTTAACAGTTGTTACATCCCATTATACTTTTTTCTCTATGTCATAAAATTTTAACATACAATATATTAAGATACATAATCGATGAAATCTCATTTCATTTTATCTCAATTGAAATACACATTAAGATCTCTATAAATCCTTTCACTTCCAAGAGGAGTAGTGAATGAATTTTTTTACCTTCATCAAGTAGCTTATTCAAGTATTTTATTGACAGGACACAAATAGGGTTCATAATACTTATCTATCTATCATAATCATTGTTTAACATAGTAAAATATCTAACCTTCTTTTTAGTTTCACATATTCTTTATTCACCTCTTTAATCCTTATATAGAGGTATGGTTAAACATTCTTTTGGGAAAATATGATTTATCATTTTCTTCTTGATTTTAATTTCTATCTTCCACAAATACAAAAATATATATATCTTTTTCATTCCTCATTATGAGAAAATTATCATGTCCCTTTAGAAATAGAGTATAATCCACATTGTTTGCTTTCCTAAGATGGTAATGTATTAAATAATCATAATATTTTATCAACTCCTACCATAATCTATATAAAATATTATTCTATCTTAATTTTTTAATATGTACTTCATTATTTTATGACTAACATATATATGAATTATATATATATATATATTCCTCTATATTTGCAATGATAAAATGTTGCTTCTAATGAAAAATAAGGGATCATATAATTTTGAATGTCAATATTAAATTATATTGAGGGAAAAAAATATTCCCATGTAATTAAGTATGAGGACACATCCTAGTCCCCTATTTTATACATCATTATATATCAAAAACCCTTTTACACTATAAGTAAGGGTGTTAAAAAGTTCACTGACCAAAATTCTTTTCATATCCTTAAAAAAATTCACATTAATATCTCTGTGGGAACATTTCTCAATTATGAGTCAAAATTTTTTTCTGGATTACCTAGTCATGAGAAATACATCATAAGAAATTGATAGTATCCTTGAAACCTATGAAAATTTTGTATATTAATTTCATTGGTTGTTCTAGGAAATTCTTCAATATCTTTCATATTTTGAGGATCAACAAATATACCCCCTGTCAAGAGTATATATCCCAATAATGAAATATTCTATATGCAACATTTATACATAGTAAATTTAGAATATAACTTCTCATTCCACAGGGTATTCATAAATATCCCCAAATTTCCTTAATCTCTTTTATTCTCTTAAAATATATTATAATTTCATCTATAAATACTACAATTAATAGATTATGGAAATATTTATAGATTTTACCCATCAAATCTATAAAGATGGAAGGAGAATTGGTAAGTCCAGTAAAATCGCTATAAACTTATAAATAACATACCATAAATAAACAATTGTCCTGGGTATATCCTCCATGAATTTCAGTTGATGATATTCATATAGATGTTAAATTTGTGAAAAAATATCGATCTCCACATAATTGATCAAATAGACCATCGGTATAGGGTAAATGATACCATTTCTTGATAATCATCTTATATGTTCTCTATAATCAATTCCAAGACACATTGACCCATTTTTCTCTTACAAAAAAGAATAGGATCACCCCATGGTGTATCACTGGGGAGAAAGAATCCCTTATCAATATTCTCTTTTAGTTTCTTCTTAAATCAATGAAACTCAACCCAAGATATTTTATATGTATTTTTTTGGAATATGTATAGTTCTAGGAATGTGTTCGGTTATTAAATCAACATTAGAAATCATGAGAGTACTTGGATTGTGTTCAAGAAATACAACATCATAATCCCAAATAATACGAATATATTAAATGATGATTTCTCCTCAACTATTTGAGATAAAAATCGCACATTAATAGTAAATAATACCCATATAAAAGAATTAAATTACATTGGAAATTCAAATTCATCTTTGTAGAAATGGAAATTCACATATTTATTCGAAATATAAAATGTGACTTTCCTTCATTGAAAATTTATATGGTACCTATATATAGAGAGAGTAAGTCTATGCCCAAAATTAAATTAAAATTAGCTATATAGGGAATTAAAATATTTTTAGTAATTAGATTCTGAAAAACATCTATTAGAGAGAAGATATAGATATGAGATGTTATGATCACACAATTATGAGTTTTTATTAGTAACTAAACATATAATAATTCAGGTTTTGATGTGATTTCATTAAAAAATAAATTAAATATAAAATTAGGGGTATACCAAGATTCAAATAATATATTTAGTTCTAGATTGGATGGTAAGTTTACCATCAACTAATTTTTTCTCATGAAGTAATTCAGTAATTGAGGTCATATGTGATTTCTATTTTGTCTTTTGGATATAGTGGTTTGTGACACAAAATACTCATCATTAAACCTTAGATTCATGCACCGATTAGAATAATATTCATACATATTTCAATTAAACCATTAGAGTGTTAGTGGAACATTTGGTTGAAATTATTAACCATTCCTTTGATTTAAATTCATCTACAGATCACATCAGAATTATTTTTCTCATTGGCCTCCTTTTCCACACATCAAACATTTATCTAACCCCATAAGAAAAATTACTCTATGATTACTTCCATATTTTTGGGTGAATGAATATTATTTTTATTTTGTTTTATGGTATTTATTACATTAATTTCCTTGAAATTGCATCTTTCCCATTTTCTTCAAAAACGTTGAGAACATTGAGAGTTTATAATTTTCAATTATATCTTAAGAGAATAAAAAAATAATCATAAATTTTATTGTATCTTATATCATATTATTATTGGATACTCTGTCTTGGGAGACTATGGAATTGTTCAATTTTACTTTCAGGATCAATGATAAAACCAGATGCATACTTTACAAGTATAGTGAAATTTTACTTTTAGGTACTTATGGATTCATCATCCTTTTATTTTAGTTCAGCTAATTTACTTTCTATTTTTTTATTCATTTGAGGGAAATAAGTATTGATAAAATACAATCTCAACTCTTCTCATGTCCCAGATTCAATGTTATCCTATTCCATTATATTATTGATAAGAGTCCACCATTTTTATAATTCAACTTCCAAATGATATATTATCAATATAAATTTCTCATGTTCCAAAAACAATAGAATGAAAAAAAAATTTTATTGGTTAATATCCATTTCTAATCAACTAATTGATCAAATAAACCACTTATATAAGATGGATAATGAAGTATTATAGACTCAATAGTGAGTTTTTACTTCCATTTTACATTTGTATGATCATAATAATTCATTTTATCATTCATAACATGAAATAATTAGTTGAGGATTGATTTGATATTTCACATCTGAGATCTAATTTCATTTGGTCTCTCGTATGGATAGTCATTTCAGTTCCTGTTACATTGAGGGTTAACATGGTTACTCATACAACCATTCACATATTAAGAACCATCATTCATGTTCATAATGAAAAATTTACATAACACAAGAATATCCCTAAGGAGTGTCAAAATAGATGAGCAGTACGGGCCAATTCACCATGCACTATAATGATGGAGAACATTTACTCAACTAAATATTTCCATTTTTATTACCCCTAGAAGAATCTCTTAGAAAACCACAAGAACATATTTTATCTAGATAGTGATAAATTATTTGGAATATTTTACAATCTCTATATTTACAAAACATTTGAATATTATTGTATGCTTAGACATATCCCTATCTTTTTTCACTAAATTACTATAATCCTAATATTGAAGATATAATTGAAACCTCCATTAATACCAACCATGTCTACCCAAAAAAAATCATAAATTCATATTTCGTTATTTGAGATAATTATTCTATATATTTCACAATAATACACACCCTATAACCTTATAGGTTTAGACTCTTCAAAAAATATAAATAGTATCATCTTATTTTATTAAATAACCTAAAAATATCTCACAAAGATCATCCAATAAAATGAACATCTTATACATTCACTACTTAAAAGAATTATTTCTAACCCATATAAAGAAAAACTAATAAAGGGTGAGCTCAAATGTAGCACCCCAAGCATCCATGGTATGGTTCTTTTAAAATAATTAAAATAGCATTAAAATAACGCAACGATGAGTTCGAGCGCACCATGAATTGTCGTTTAAAGAGTGGTTAAGAATAGTATTACCCAAATTTTTAATCTTAAATATTCCATATAATTTTAATATTCATATCATGTGTTTCTTAGATATTATATTATAATAGATTCTATTTTTTAAATAAAATATTTAATTTTTTAAAAAATGTTGTTTTACCGCCTTTTAAGGGAGAACCATTTTTAATTCATATATTTCAAACTTAAATTTGAAAAAAAAACATATTCTTTATAAAAGGTAAATAAAAATTTAGTTTGGATAAATTTTTGGGTTTTTTCTGATAACATTCATTTTTTAATGATTAGTGAAAAATACTACATCTTAAATAAAATTTTCTTTTTCATATAATTTATTTATATTGTAATATTATAAATTTAATTGGTTTTAAAGTATATTTATATTATGTTTTTATTATTTAATATAATTATGGTTATTGGAATTATTTTCACTTTAAAATTGGATATAATCAAATATTAATCATTTAATGGTTTATAGTTTTCATAAACCCATTTTCTCATTTTGTCAATGAGAATTAATTTTAAATTATTTACTACAACTTCTTTGTTTTAAATCTCAAAAAATGGATTCTGTATTTTGAATTAGTAGATCCAAATTATGATAACAAGATACTTTTTATTTTTGGGCATTATGACTAGTAACTTTAGTAAATATATTATTTAAATGGATAAAGGTAAATCAGGTAATTAAAAGTAAAAATGATATTCTAATATTAACATAACACTAGTCAAAATCTTATTGGATGACCAAATTAGATCTCTAATATCTATGGGTTAGAATAAAATTACATAATGGCCATTTTCCCACGAATATGACAATAATATTATAAAAATCCATGAATGTGACAAAATGTCACACTCTCATTTTATATAAGTATATTAATTTTAATATATGGATAACCAGTAGATAAACTCAACTATAGGTAGTCTCTATAAAAATAAAGGAATTACTTACATCATTGAAATTTATTTATAATTTGTAGTGATTAAATAATTACCATTACTGATGTCATAATAGAGTTGTAGAGATTATGTTATTAAAAGTAATATCAAATAAATGGTCTGAAAATATTAAAAGAAACTTACTTGGTATAAGTACCAAACCTTAAACATTACATAATCATGAACTAAATGAATAAGTCACATAGAGTATCTTTTCAGGTTTAGAGTTTTAGTGAATTAGGCCATAACTAATATATTACCTCTCAAAAATTTCAAGGTAGACAATTCAACTCAGTATCAATTTTTTTCATAAAATAATAACTGTTGAAAAAGAGTCATATCTAGTCCCATGTTTTAGACAACATGACTTTTTCTTGATCCCATCCTTGACCATATTCATCATTAAATCCCGTGAAAAACATTTTAAAACATGGGATGAGCATAAAAAGTGCATTAAGGGTTATAAAACAAAGAAAGAAAACCTTAATTCATCAATACATACAGAACATAACCACTTTAACACACCTCATGAGATCATAAGATTTACATAGTAAACACAAATCATAATGGTAACTTTTTGAATTCATAACATACATATGTTGTAGCTTTCGCAGCTCCGTTGGGAGTTACACATTCAATACCCATCAAAGTATATTCCCGAAATATCATAGGAGAAACATTCACATTTACCTCCATCACATTACCCAACACATTGGAGAGCTATCTCGGGCACACCTGCCCTAGGTTAATCATTGAACCACCCATATACGTAAACAATGCCCAATAACCACAGCAAATAAAACAAGCATAATGGAAAGATAACATTTTCCCATTTCAATCAAAATATATCATTTCATGATTTTTAAAAACAAAATTCTTTCTCAAAACCATTTTCAATACAATAATATGTAAAAAGGGTATATAGTATTTATTTTCCATTAAAAACACTACGGCTTGTTATGGAAGCCAAAGATCAAATAATACTGGTGGCATCAGAAAGGTCGTTATCACCTCTTACATTAAAAAGAAACATTTATTTTTTTCATTTAGTAAAATGATTCGTAGAAAAATATACCCTTTGAATGAAATGTAAAGTCAATGGTTTTTATACAGTGTATCAAAGAAATTCATGCATTATTACAAAATATTCTTCAATGAAAGGAGAATGAGACGAAGTCCCTTACCTCGTGTCAGACATGACTCGTTCGTTCTTTAATATCCTAAATAATAAACAAAACTTAATTTATAATTGATTAAGAACCTTTTTCAAGTTTATTATTCCATTTATATGACATATTACTTTGCTATAAACATTATGAAATCATTTAAGTTAGTAATGGTCGTTTTGTCGATATTTGGTACTTGAGTCAAAAATAGACTTCTTATAATTACAAGTTGTTCATGTGGTAAAAATTTCATTATATCCAAGATGATATTAAAATTTTATATATCATATATATATTATTTATCCAGTATATATATGTATTTATAACATTATATAACATTTAGAGGTAACAAATGAAATGCACAGTTCATGGAGATGGTTAGTCATACGTACTCATGGACGCTACTTTCATTTCTATTTATTAATTTAATGGAATTAAAAAATAATTATACATAGGTATATTATAATTCCAGTATAATATCAAATATAATATCATTAACACTATCATTAATATGTCCCACATATGGCATTAACGAGTCAAATCACTTTGAAAGGGGGGTAGTCCACACTTCCTCAAATGAAATTATCGTGTTTACCCACAATGGAAACCATAAAGATATGCTATAAATGAAAAATATAGAAGAATAAAACAAACATAAAAAAATAGGTAACATAAATAAATAAAGTTCCATATTAATGTCCACCATAAGAGGTGTTAAGAAATAATTGAAAAATCAACATTTCGTGAGGCGTTAGTTCGTCGTCCACTGAAAAAGTATGTTCTTTACCCATTAGACGGAGGTGTGTGCAAGTGTAATTCTAATACTTATCATAAAAAACCTAGTATATTGAGGATACTAGTGTTGTTATATAAGAAAATTAATAAAAATATTTTAGGGTGTTGGAGAAGGAAAATAAAACAACAGAACTTAGGAGAAGAAATTACCTTTAAATCATGTATCTTCTTTTGGTTTGAACCAAAAGGTTTACCTGAATTGACTTATTCATAGGGGAAGGATTCTAGGAGGAAGAGAGGGATGTAGGGAGATTAATTGGGTAGAGGTCGGACAGTCCAAGGGGCTATATAGGTGTGAGTAATGGTCTAGAGTTGAGGGATTTTTATAAGGGGGAGGGGCTCTTTAGGAAAGTGTGAAAATATTATTTTATTATATAATGGTTTTCGGTTTATAAGGGTCCAAAACTACTTATATTAAATGATAATATGACTCATGGTCGAAATAAATCATCCAATAATAAATGAAAAGGATTTGGACATTTTTTTAATCTTTATAATATTATTTATATAAATCATTTATTAATGACGTAAACACTGCACCATTATTATGTCATAAATAATTTTATTTTTTTGATGTATAAAAATTATAAAAAAATACAATTATGTAAGAAATATTGTTATATTTCCAAATAATATTTATAGTCAAAAATATAACCTATATAACCCTATGTAGAAATTAATTTACTAAAAGATATTTGTTTATGTCATTTTTGCCTTTACATTATGTTTATTAAAATAAAGTGTCATTATCACTCTTTTGTGGCTCCATGGGGTCCCAAAATAGACCCAAGGATGCCAATGGTCGGACATGACTCCTTAAATATGGTTAGGAAAAGTGTTAAGGTAAGTTAGTTTTATTATGATTTTCTTTTTACCTTGAATTACCCTATTTTCCTTTAACTGCGGTAAATAAAAGTCAAAAGTTACTATTCACAAAAGATTATTTTCATCTTATGGAACAAAATTTTTCTTACTAATAAAAACCATGTAAGCTGGATTTTATAAATTCAATTCATAGAAGCGATAAAATTTCATTTAAATGAAAAAGTCAGTTTTTAACTACTACTTTGTGGTTTCACTATTATTCAAAAATTGAAGTTTTTCAAAAAAATACCAAAAATTACACCTAAGCTATATTCGATATTCAGAATTCAAAAATGATGTCTATTTTACCAAATTTGATACATATTATTTGAATTAATTAATTTAAATTTAATTCTCACTCTCAAAACAGAAAACGTGTTTTTAAGAAATAATAACTATCAAAAGATTGACACTTGTTTACGCCTAATTTCAAAGTAAAATTACTTACAATGAAAAAAATTGGAATAAATGGTAAAAATATAATATAATTAAAATTTAAAACCAATTAAAAAGATAATCTAACCATATAAATAAATTGTATTAAAAGTCAATTTTTTAATTAAAATACAGTGTTATCTAATATTCATCAAAAAATGAATTTTATCAGAAAAATACCAAAATTTTACCCAAAGTGAATTTTGATGTCCGAATTCTAAAGAATAATTTCATTTGGTCAAATAAAACATATAGAAGTGTTGAAAACTAGATTTAAGGACATTTCTCCATCCAAAGTTGGTAAATCATCCTTTTAAAGTAAATTATTCTTAAAATTAGATTCATTCACATTTTAAGCCTCTAACATTTATTGGAAAAATGTAAAAACATTTAAAAAACATGTATACTCATATTGTACTTAGTTCTTTTCATTCATGCAAATATAATAGCAAGGTGTTATCTACCATTTAAAATAATAATATTATAGTATTATTGTACAACATAAGATTTCAAAGAAACCCATTGTTATGTATCAGGTAAGCCATCAATCATAGAAACCCCTATAAAGTAAAATTAATATTTAATTCAAAAAATAATAATTAAAATGAAAATTTATTATATCTTTATTTACCTGGGATGTTACATCCTCCCCCCCTTTGTGAAATTACGTCCTCTCAATTTTGTATACTTATCAAATAAATCGGGGTATTTATCCCTCATAGAATTTTCAGATTCCCACGTTTCCCCTTCAACCATATGGTTTTTACACAAAATCTTTATCTGGTGAATTAATTTATTCTGCAACACTTTCTCTCTATGGTCAACAATCTGGAATCTTTGTTCTCCATAAGACAGATTTTGTTCCAACTGAACTACCTCAGGACTTAAAACATGATATGGATCTGGTATATATTTTATCAACATTGAAACATGAAAAACATTGTGTACCTAGGAAAAAATGGGAGGTAAAGACACTCTGAATGAAACTGATCCAACTTTCTACAGGATTTAACAAGGTCTAATGAACCTCGGACTCAGATTTCCCTTCTTACCAAAACGCATCACAATTTTCCATGGAGAAACTTTGAGAAAGACATGGTCACCTACCTCTAAAGAAATATCCTTCCTCTAATTATCCACACAAATATGTTTCCTTATCTGACCTATTCTCAAGTTCTTCTAAATCAACTGATCCTTTTTTTCCATCTCGTCTACCAATTCTGGTCCCATGAGCTTCTTTTCACCTACTTCATCCCAAAAAGCTGGAGTTTGAAAACACTTTCCATATAAAGCCTCAAATAGATCCATCTATATACCGAAATGAACACTATTATTAAAAGAAAATTCAATCAACAAAATATGTTGGTCCCAAATCCCCTGGTAATCTAGTGAACAAGCATGTAGCATATCCTCCATGGTCTGAATTGTTTATTCTGACTTCCCATATGATTGCAGATGCAAAGATGTAATAAAATTTAATTCATTACCCAACGACTTATAATGTCCTTTCCAAAAGCTGTAAGTTATCCTAGGATCACAGTCAGATACAATGGAGAGGGGAACACCATGCAACTTGACTATCTATTTTATATACAAATAGGAAAGCTAATCTAGAAAAAAATATCTCAAATAGAAAGGAAATCAGCAGATTTAGTCCATCGATAAACAATAACCCAGATTGCATTGTTACCTCGAGATGTCTTTGGTAATCCCACAATGAATTCCATGGATATATTTTTTCATTTTCACTCAGGTACTGGTAAAGACTGAAGAATACATTTCAGTAACAACCACTATGCTTTAAATTTCTGACAAGTTAAACACTTCACTATAAAATCAGCAATATGCCTTTTTATTCCATCCCACCAGTAATACTCCTAATGATCTTTTTACATCTTATTACTGCCAGGATGAACTGAAAATGGGGAACTATGAGCTTCAAAAAACAACTCATTCATCAACTGTGAATCAAAAGGCGCCCACAATCTCTTTCCCAATCTCAAAACACAGTCATTATCAATGTTAAATTCAGGAAACTTACCATTATGAACCAACTCTACCTTTTTCTGCAACTCACTGTCTTCCTTCTGTGCTTGCTTAATTTTGTCTGATAGAGATGATCTCACTAACACCTGAAACAAAATAGAATAATTTCCTACACCAACCACTATTATGTCAATGTTCATCAAATCAAAACCAAAAGAATCTTGTTTCAAACGTAGAATAGTTAATGTAGTATTACCTTTTCGACTCAAAGCATCAACCACTTTATTTACTTTTCTCGGATGATAATGAATCATGCAATCATAATCCTTGATTAATTCCAACCATCTCCTCTATCTCATGTTCAATTCTTTCTGAGTGAATATTTAATTCAAACTTTTGGGGTCAGTATATATTTCAAATTTTACTCCATTAAAAAGATGCCTCCAATTTTTTTAAGCAAAAACAACAGCAGTAAATTAAAAATCATGTGTAGGGGAATTTAACTCATGAGGTTTCAACTGATGTGAAGCACAAGCAATTATCTAATCATTCTGCATATTGACACAACTGAGTCCTTTCAACGAAGCATCACTCTAAATAACAAACTCACCATCTCTGGAAGGTAGTGCCACAATTGGAGCATTTACTAATATTTTTTTTTCAATTATTGAAAACAATCATCACATTCGTTTTTCCAAATGAACATAACACCTTTTCGATTTCACTTGGTCAGTGAGCTAGATAACTATGAAAACTTTTCAACAAAACTCCAGTAATTACTTGCCAATCCAAGAAAACTATAGATCTCGATTATATTTGTGGGTCTTGGCCATTCTTCAAGAACTTTTTTTAGCAGGATCAACATTTATTCCATTTTTTAAACAATGTGACCAAGGAATGAAATTATTTATAACCAAAACTCACACTTGGTGAATTTTCCAAATAGTTTCTTTTCTTTTAATGTTTGAAAGAAAACCCTTAAATGACATTCATGCTCCTCTTTAATTTTAAAATAAACCAAAATATCTTCAATGAACACAACCAAAAACTTATCCAGGAACCCGTGGAAAATTATATTCATAAGATCCATGAATATAGTAGGTGTATTAGGTTAACACAAAAGGAATAACTATAAATTCATAATCTCCATATTTAGTACAAAATGCAGTCTTTGGAGTGTCTTCTTCCTTTAATTTCAACATTAATCTGAATAGTTACTTTTTATTTAGCAATATGTGCAAGGTAACATTTATTTCCTTCTTTTACTAGTTTCTTAGCTTCCTGATATGTTATCAAAAGTAAAGGTTCATTCTTGTACACAAACAGAAAATATTTCTAAAAAGAAACCTCTTTATCTCTGTAGTCAATCATAGAATGAAAAACAGAAATCCAATCCATATCCAAAATAACATCAAAATCTACTAGAGGCAAAACAATAAGGTTTGCAGGTAGATTCTTTCCACACACAAGGACATCAAGGTTATTATGATTTCTTTTTGTCTCAATATTTCCTCCAGGTGTTTTTACCATAAGTTCAGGATTCATATCCTGATATGGAATTCCAAATTTACTAGAAAACTTCTCAGAAATGAAATAATGTGTAGACCCCGAATCAAAAAAACATATTGGCATAATCTAAATAAACACACAATGTACCTAAAACTACTTCATGTGAGGGACCAACATCTACTGAAGTAGTTGAAAAGGACTTCACCACCCATTTCTTCTTATAGTCTGGATACTTTCCCTCAGTTGGGTTCTTCATTGGACACTCATTTTCATAAGGACCCATTTTATTACACTAAAACATTTTACTGACTATAAATCAGATTTTGTCTTACCATTACCTTGATCTTTTTTAGTGCAATTACTAGATTTATGTCCCATTTTACCATATCGATATCACTTACCAAAATTCAAAAGACATTCTCCAAGATACCTTTTTCAAAAAAATTCACAAACTATAAACTTAAGTTTCTTACCATCATAATTTTTAGAAGATTTGTTCCCTTTCTCCTACCTCCTTGACCTCTTATTCTATTGTTTGTAAAAGAACACATGATCATTGGAAAACTCCATTTCCACCTTCTCCTCACATCGAACATATTTTTCATAAATTTTGAACTAATGAGAATCTAAATCCCTTCGATACTTTGGCTTTAATACTGAGTAAAAAAGGTTTATTTTTCTATCAAGATCTCGTATGAAATTTGGTTAATACCTTGCTGTGGAGTGAATTTTTCTTCAAAATTAGCCACTGAGTCTTCCTCCTTTATCAATTCTAGGAATTGTTTTTCCTTCCTAAGACGAACCACCTTAGGAAAATATTTCTCAGGAAACATACCTTTGAATTCATCCCAATATAGAGAATCAATTTCTTCACTATCCCTGATATTTTTCACCATATACCACCACTGATCAGCTTCACCTTCAAAACTGTAAACAATGAGACTATCCTTTTGATGTTATGTACACCCCATGACATCAAAAATATTTTCCAGTGCATTAATACACCCTTCAGTTAGAACAAGGCCAGATGATCCTCTGAATAATGGGGGATGATGCCTCATGAAATGCTCCACTACTAACATGTTCCTCTGTGGTTGTTCTGGATGATCTCATTCATGGATACCACCACCATCTATAACCTAAGTCAACTATTCCATCACTTCAACAAACTATTCAGTTCTGATTCTGACCATCTCAGGTTGGTGATTTGGAAGGTTTTATTCCTCCTAATGTCTTCCCAATATAGCTTCCCTATTTCCTCTATGGAAAACCATTATGAACATAGAGACATCTTAGGTGAAGTAACATGGTAATTTGTAAATTCTATCATTCAAAAATTAACCTAAATTATTTTATGGATATTAATTTAACAATACCCTAACTTCTAAAGTTATCTAAACCGACCTTTGATACCAACTATAAGTACCCTGCCTTAAACATTACATAATCTTGAATTAAATGAATCATTCACATTGAGGATCTATTCTAGTTTAGATTTTTCAAGAATTAGTACATAACTATTACATTAAATATCAAAAATTACAAGGTAGACACTTCTAACCAGTTTCCATTTTTTCATTAAATAAGAACTCTTGAAAAAAAGAGTCATGTCCTGTTCCATGTTTTAGACAGTGTGACTTTTCCATGATCCCATCCATGACCCAATTTATATTTAAGTCATGTGAAAAATATTTTAAAACTTGGGATGATCATAAAAAATCATAGTAAGGGTTATAAAACAAAGAAAGAAAACATTATTTCATCAATATATACATAACATTAGCTCTTTAACATACCTCATGAAATCATAATATTTACATAGTAAATACAAATCATAAAGGTGAATTATGGAATCCAAAACATACTTACGTTGTATCCTTCACAGCTACGTAGGGATTTACACTTGGAATACCCATAATATTATATTCCCTAAATCTCTTAGGAGAAAAATTCAAATTTTTCTCCTTCACATTACCCAATGAATTTTAGGGCTATCTCGAGCTCACCTTCCCTAGGATTATCATGAACCACCTGTATACATAAACAATGCCCAAGACCCATAACACATAAAACAATGTTTCGTGCGGAATCCGGGGATGACCTCCTGGACGGGAGATTCAAACGTTCCGATCGGTTTCTAACGGGTTTGTTCGTAGAACCGGAAACATCCAATGATTCCACATCCGTTTGGACCTACTTTCCAAAGGCAGGCGCTCATTAGCTTGTGGGCTAATGAGGCTTAGGAATTTGCATTGGTCGAGAGGATGGGAGGTCGGACTCATCACACCTTTTTGAGGGGAATTATTGTCTACTCCGGGACTCTCTTTATAGATTTAAGTTAAGTTCGTGAATCCTTATTACATTACCAAGTATAAAATGAGATTTCCTTTAGTTTTAACAATCAATGATTAAATATGCAAGAAATTTAGAGAATCTTTTATATGTATTCGAGGTTCTTCATCAATATAGAACCATCTATATTTGTTTAGAGATTCTTGGTCAATGGTATCCTTCAAAACATTTATATAAAAGTCTCTTGGTCATTTTGATGACCAGGCTGGTTTTAAAGCCACTCAGTGGGGCACTTGAAGTTTATCGTCATTCAGAAGGACAGAGATTATTTCAATGTTGGGATCGAACCCATAAATGGGCTACCTACGTATCCTTTGTTTTGAAAAAGGAATCAGAACCCACGTAGTTCGAGGAATGGGATATGATGTTTTATGATTGATGGCTCAAAGATGAATGTCATAATTACTTTTACACTCTAAGCTCACGTGACTCATGCTCGGTGTGAGAAACAAGAGGTATTTGTAAAATTCAGACAATTGTGCCATAAAGATGCAATCATAAGAATTTGTTTTGGGGCTTATGTATAGATGACTGCCCAGATAGACGAAAGTTTAGGATTTACTTTTAGGGAGAAAATCCAAGAACAGGGTCCACAAAGTTATATGTGCTTCATGGAGATTTGAATACTCTAATCTTGGGGCTTTCTCCTAAAGAGGATGCCCAAGTTAGGAGGGGACTTATGATTGGGTTTTATTCCTGAAAAGGAAACCCAAATCAAAGGTAATTTATGACTGGTTAAGAGAAATTTTAAGAGACTTGGGGCTTACTCCTAAGAAGGATGCCCAAGATTTATGACTAGGACTTATTCCTGAGAAGAAAGCCTAGGTTAGGGGACTTGGGGCTTACTCCTGAAAAGGAAGCCCAAGGTTATGACTGAGTCTTATTCCTGAAAAGGAGACCCAGGTTAGGGATTAAGGTTTGGGGCTTACTCCTGAGGAGGATGCCCAAGTTTGGGAACTTGATTGGGGCTTATTCTTAAGAAAGATGCCCAAGATTTATGACTAGGACTTATTCCTGAGAAGGAAGCCTAGGTTAGGGGACTTGGGGCTTACTCCTGAAAAGGAAGCCCAAGGTTATGACTGAGTCTTATTCCTGAAAAGGAGACCCAGGTTAGGATTCTCTCATTTTAAAGGATGAGGTTGAAATGAATGAACTCTCAATCTTTGGTGACATAAAGATGTTTAAATCACTAGGTTTTGAGAGGTATTTCACAGAATTACTTTCAGATAAGGATGTCAAACCAAGAAATCATGCCATAAATGGCTTTGAAGAGTATCTTGAAGACTGAATCTTGAATAGGAAGGGTGAAATGGCTTAAGAGGGGTAAAAATGGGCAAGGTGGGCACCCAAAAAGATAGGGGCGCGCAAGTATTAAAAGTCGCGCAAGTCCTGCGGCGGCGCGCAAGTATTGGTCGCGCAAGTATACTTGCGCGACATGAGGGATACTTGCGCGATTTACAACCAGAGTTGAAATACTTGAGCGATTCTTTATTAAACCCTTTATCATCCTCTTGGAGTTCTTCCAGAGAAGGGACGCGCAAGTTATATTGAAAGAATTAAGTTGGAGCGCAAGTGTTTTATAAGTTTCAACACTTGGGCCTTCCTTCTTCTCTTTAGATCTTCCGTTCTAGGTAAGAGATTACCTTAGAAGTGTTCCGGAAGCTTTGAGAAGAGACTTGGGCGTCGGTAGCTTTGATCCGAGTTTCTGGAAAAAAATCCTCTCGAATGGGGGGCCCACAGGGTCTATTTATAGGCAAAAGAAGACCCCGGGCGGTTACTGGGCGGTTACCAGATCTGTCGCGCAAGTCCCTTGCACGACCATGAGGGGTCGCGCAAGTGTTGAGGCGGCGCGCAAGTGTACATGCGCGACCAAGAGGGAACTTGCGCGACCTATGGGCAATGTTCTCCTTTTTCATCCCTTTTTCGATTTTTGATGTTTCTTCAAAGGATTAATCACTTTGAGCTCAGATATTCCCTTTTCCGAACTTTAGATTCCGTGACGAAAGGAGCGTCAACAAAAGTCCCCCCTCAAAGTTGGATTCGGAGAGAAAATGAGGATTTGACTCTGAGGAAATTGAATCCCTCTAAAGGAAAAGGGCGGCGCGCAAGTCTTCAAATGCACAGAAGTCGACGCGCAAGTCTTCGTCGCGCAGGCATTGAGCACTCTGGATGCGGCGCGCAGATAGGCCCCCTGGCCTATAAATACATGGCTTCCGGCCGTAGATGGCATCTGAAGTTCCGGATTTCTCGAGCTCTCGCCGCGCAAGTCTTCCTCGTCGCGCAAGTCTCTTGTTTTCGCTGTTTCTTCCCTTCCGCGCTACTCTCAAGGTAATAGGGCTTGCGCGGTAATACTTGCGCGACCAAAACTTGCGCGGCACATGTACCACTTGCGCGACATCTCCATACTTGCGCGCCTTAATGCCTTAGCCATTTTTTTCAAATTCTTTCACAAATTTTATGAAAAATAAAACCCATTTAAGAGTTTAATTTATTCAACTCCTGTGCAGATTCAATGGCTCTTAGACCTGGATTACTTGATGAACTGGCTAGCAAGCGGATAGATGATATGATGAATATCATTGGCCCTGATTACTATACTGTCAAAAACAGCACTCTTCCAGATTTGGCTAAGTATCTGAAGAAATATCATTACGACTTTCCTCACTACACTTATCTACCTTTGTATGGTCATGGTCATCTGCAAGAAGTCATTATTCCAGAAGTAAAGAATTATCTTCCATTTTCTTGGTTTCAGAATTATACCAATTTTGCTTCAGCAAATATCTCAGGCGGAGGAGTATTTCAAACTGCTGGAACAGTAGAGAAGGCTTATGTGATGCATCATAGCCCTTGCACACCAGATCTGAAAAAACATACACCTGAGCTTCAACCACATTGTCATCCTTCAATCTTCCGAGATGCTCAGATGGATCAGTCCAAAGGCTGGAAGAAAAGTTGGGATTTCCGCCCTGGGGGAGGTGTGAAGCCAACTTGGATGTGGGCATACTGGGTGCGACAGACTTGCGCAGAGTTTATTGAGGATCTGAAGAGAGCTGCAATATATGAAGATGTTTGGGTTGGGCAGACATATATTTACAGACATGATATCTTCGTGCCAGAGATACTCAGTCACTGGAGTCCAGCGACTAATTCTTTCCACTTGACTCATGGAGAAGTAGGTATCAGTTTGTGGGATGTCCACAAGATTTCAGGAGCTCCAATCTTGGGCGATATGTATGATGAATTCATTCCTCCCAAGGTGACTTGGAATGATCCAGAGAAGACTCCTGCTTTGGCTCGAGAATTATTCAAAATCTTTCACAAGCTCAAGAGTTCAGAGACCTCATTAACTCATTTCAGAAAAGATATCCATCCGGAAGAATGGATGAATGTGTTTCTTACTGAGAAGAAAGGGATGGAGCCAAAGGAAAAAGGATCCAAGAAAAAGAAATCCAAGGATACCCGGCCCAGACGTCCTACCACCTGTCCAAAACCTGAGAAGAGAGGAGCTCCTGGCACATTCTGGCCAACTCTAGAAGTAGGAGAGTTTGAAAAATGGGGCTATAAAGTGAATCAAAGAATTCCAAAGAAAACTCGTCTGGCGGGTTTCTTGGCAATGTGGCTCAGTATTTACCTCTTGCCGGTCAGGGATTCGAAGGGAGGCGTTAGGCCAGGGACCTTCGTCATTGCGGCCAAGTTAGCTGAGGGAAAAATGGTGGGGTTAGCCACACCCATTTTAGCAAAGATCCACAGGAGTTTACTTCATGTCTTACAGGGTAAATCTCCTTTAAGAATAGTGGGACCATTCCAGGTTTTGTGGGGATGGATCGCCACTCACTTCAGGACTTACAATGTACAGAATGGATTACAAATTCCTGGAAGCTCTTTCAGACCGTCAGTGCCAGCATTCTCTGGAATTGCTCCATTAGATGTCAATGGTTATGACATAAAAGTAAGACTAAGAATGTATAAGGAATTCAACTTCTTTCCTTATGGAAGTCCGCCATCTGGGCGGTTTGTTGATGATGGGAAAGCCCCTTTGGATTTGAGGGCATACATGCTAGCTTGCAGGGATGGCGTGTTAGTAGCCAGGATTGATGGAGAAATCATATGCGAGGCCTATGCTCCATATAGTTTTGCACGCCAATTCAAATGTTTGCAACAGATTGTTGTATCCCCTCCAGTACATGTCAGGTTAGAGCAACATCCGATGGTTGCTCGACAACTATGGTTGCTGACATCAAGAGAGAAGACTGGGGCAGTATTTGATCTACCAGTTGAAAAAGCGGCACATTATCTGACTACATTTTATGCCGAACACTGGATAGCATCATACCCCAAAGGGATACTGAATCATCCTGTATATCAAGTGGGAAAGAGGAAGAGGACTGTAGAGAAAGAAACTCTTCCTCATGAAGGTGATTCTTTTCCTCCTGAAATAGGTTCAACAGACTCCTCCTCTAGAACTGATTCCTCAGATCATCATGATGGGGATGATGAGGCATAACCGGCAGCAAAGCGGTTTCGTGCCCGATATAATCCTCCGGCCAGAGTTAAAAGACCCACTCCATCAGCTCCTGGTGAGTTATTTGATTGTAATAACTTCAATCACTGCTACTTTATAAAGTAATAAGTCTCACTTTCTTATTCTCTATCTGTAGTTGCAGGAGTTGGGAAGAAATTAAAATCAAAAATTGTAGGACCTTCCTCACAGCCTTTATATCTAAGACCAGAGGCTGTTCAGCTATGGCAGAGCTTATACTGTGATACTGAGACCGCCTGGCTGGATTTGTGTGAGGGCCTACAACTTCCTGGGATAGGATATCTTCTAGCTTCCAAAGACCTTCAATACGGAGATAACCCCAATGAAGTGCGAGCTTATATCAGAGAGCTGGAAATGCTCATATATGCCACTGATAATTCGGTTCCTATCACCAGGCGGGTGAAGGAAATGATTGATCGTGGCACCACTAAGGGGGTTGGTGGTTCTGGAGATGAGGAGTGGCAAGAGTACGTGGATCCTGAAGATGTAAGTTTTCCTTCCTTATTTTCTTTGCAACTTGATTTCAGTCGAAGCTTTGTTACTTAAGGAAGTTATTTTCTTCATCTTGCAGCTTGCAAAGAAAGGGACCGGGCTTCCTTCACCACAATATAGCCCTGGTGGTACCGCTATTGGGGCTGCTGCTGATTCTCCTCCCGAACCAGGCGAGATATCTCCAGGTCAGCAGGCCATGAATGAGGTATTGGACATAGCCTTTCATTCGCCAATCCAAGTGCCAATAAAGGAGACAGCTGAAACTCCAAAAAAGCAAAAGAAGCCAAGGCAACGAAGGAGGAAATCCTTAGTTAAACGTTTCATTAGCAGTGGTAAGTCCTTCGAACAATCATGATTTTATACCCATAATCATATGGTTACTCATATTTCTGAGGATTGCAGGGGCTTCTTCAATTTCCCCCTTGAGGGAAGGGACTGATCCTTCTTCAAAGGCCGTGGAGGGTGCTGTAGAACAATCACAAACTCAAGCTGACTTGGTAGCTCCTGGAGAAGAGCTGCCATCCATTCCCAGTATCCCTCCCACTACTGAAGATGCTGTCCAGGGTCAGGGGTTGCAGGACATAAGTCAGCAAGAAGACATAGCAAATGCTCCCACTGGTGAGACTAACCAAGATTCTGAAGTATCATTGGATGAAATGATGAATCAAGGAATGACTTTTGAAGAATTTTATGATCATGCTAGATTGTCATGTGATTTAGAAGACCTTGGGCGTGAGTGTTACCCTTCGCCCAAATTTTTCTTTTAAAAGAAAATATTTCTAACCATGATGTAAAATAATATGCAGTTTCTTCCGTAGAAGCTGCTGAACTGCCAATGCCTGAAGAGGGTGTGGACACTGATGTCAACCCTATCATTGTAGAAACATTAGCTCAAGTAGAGCTAAATCCAATAAACTCTCCTGAGACCCATCTTGAAAATCCTGTTGAAACCGGGAAAGATGGGGAGAAGTCTTCTCATGTTGCTGAACCACCATTGGGTAAGGGATAACAATATTTGTGATTGTACTTTATTTTCAAGACAATCCATTCTTTTGTTATCCTTTAAGATTCAACTAAAATCTTTCAATTGATCATGTAGGGCCATCAACTGTAATGGCTAGATCCGGAGATGAGGCTTCAGCCTCTGCCCCAACGGGAATTGAAAGTGAAGAAGCCCATGTCAGAGGGGAGAGAGCAGAACGAGGCACTTCCTTAAGCATGTTAATTCCAGATTACATACCCCCTTCTGATGAAGATGTTGAATCAGATCCAGAGATGCTCAAAGCGTTCAGCTTTTCACGACGTAAGGCGTGGAACAATATATGGAACATCATATCGGGGGTGCCCTTAGAAGAGCTACCATCAAAAATTTCCCGATTGTCATCCCAATTTGTTATAATGGTACTTGGTGGTTTTGGGTATGAAAAGATCCATGCTGCAGTGAAACAGATTATCTTCAGGAGGGAGCAAATGCAGACAAGTCGCGAAGATTTGACCAGAGTGAAATTGTCAGTCAACATAGGCGAATTTGAGGCTGCGATATCCCAGGCTGAAGCTGATTATGTTGTCAAGATGAAGGATCTGAAGCAAAAAATCAAAGAAAAGGTCGTCCAGCAGGTGCAACTCCAGCAACAGTTAGATGCTGTTACTGGGGAACTTGATCAGCTTAATGAATCATTGGATGAAACTCATATAAATGGCATGAAAGCCATTGCAGATGCTAAGAAGGCATTTCAGCAAGCTGAAAAGAGTGAAGCTGGTCAAGTGCACGAGCTTCAAGAAACTGTTGATAAGGCTCAGGATGCTATACATCAAATGAAGACTTTTGTTGACAATCTCCTGTAATTTCTTGAAAAAGAGAAGAGATTCCAATCTGTGGATGTCCTTCTAACTCTTTTGTATCAATGAAAAACACTTTTGTCTTCAATCATTTGTGCTTGCATTCTTCCATTACCTGCTTCAAATTTACTTAAGCCAATGGGCTTAGTAAGCATAGTTTGATTTTTACTAGGATTATTACAAATAACCCTACAAACTTTGAATCTTTTAACTGCTCAATATTAGCTAAATCATACAAAAAATGTATATTTAGTGAGCTGGAACTTGACTTTTATTCATAGTTCCTCTGTCTTTTGTGTGGGCAGTTTAAAGTCATGCAAGCCGGACATAAAGAGGCTAATGTTTAAGGTCGAAATAGCTTTGACCGAAAAATGGATTAAAATGGATTCAATTCCTTGATAATTTATCTGAAAACAAATTACCATACTCAAGTATGAAAGAAAATATGTAAACTATGACTTAAGAATATTTGAATCTGAGGAATGATATGAAAAAGAGCTAAAAGGGCATTAGAAAAAGTAGTTTCCAAGAATGAAGTTACTATTATTTAACAAAACCCGTTAGGGGGTTGAAATATGCAGGGCCACCTATGGGCATTGGCTGCATAGTCAAATAAAATAGCATCTTTTGGCTGACAAGTCTATTATGTGGACTGTTTATGCAAGGCCACCTATGGGCACGTGCTGCATAGTCAGGAAAAAGAACTCTCAGAAATTTACTTTCCGAGTGCTAAAAGCCAGTGAAAGTTTATGGAGATTCAAATTTTCTAAAGCATAGAGTTTGTTGTATGGAAAGAGGTACTTGAATATGGAAAGGATATTTCCGAACAAGAATATCGAAGAACTGGATGAATATCACTCCTACGAAGGTCTGACCCAAACGTAGGGAAGGAGAATAAACCATAGACTTGAATACTTTCAGATCATGAAAAAGGATATGGGACAAATATGTTAAGGATGGCTATTTTTGCGGATCCCTACATACTGTCGTTTAAGACAAATAAGGACAAAAGAGGCATTCTTCCCAAGAATGAAGTTACTATTATTTAACAAACCCGTTAGGGGGTTGAAAACATGCAGGGCCACCTATGGGCATTGGCTGCATGGTCAAATAAATAGCATCTCTTGGCTGACAAGTCTGTTATGTGGACTGTTTATGCAAGGCCACCTATGGGCACGTGCTGCATAGTCAGGCAAAAGAATTCTCAGAAGTTTGACATTTTTGTGACTATAAGTCATGAAAAGGGTTATGAAGATCTGAAAATATTTAAGGTTAGGATTATAATACATAAAGATGGGTATTTTCCAATGTATATAGAGATACATAGGTCAATGAAAACCATAATCATGTTGTGGCTGGGTCCTGAATTGAAACTTGGACTTCACTACGTATCTCATAAGAATGAGAATCAAGCCATACGTAGTTCTTGAAATGCAGTTTAACGTCGTGCAGGACGAAAGGATGAGTGATCTTAGTTTTTTGGGGTCATAGAATTCGGACCATAATAATGAATACACAGTGTGTGTTTTCATGAGGACTTTTCAGCCAAGGGACTGAAAGTGAAATTTGGGGTTAGGCCCAAAAGACTTGGGACTGGATTCGAGGGACACTCGAATGTTCCTACGTATCCCATAAAGATGGGAATCAAGTCCACGTAGTTCTAGAAACTACCCTCTGTACAAATTTGGTTCGTACATGTGAAGGGTGAAAAGGGACTTTAGTGCAATGATGGTTTTAACCTAAGATAAAAAGTTTAGGCATTACCATGTATGTACGTAGTCTTTTTGAAAATGAAAACCATGATTGAAAAAGAATCAATGTTAATAATGGTTCCTTCTCAAATGAGGAAATCAAAGAATATTGTAGTTTATTGTTGTACTGGACAAAAGTGTTGTATAGTTTAACGTCATATAACAAGGACGAAAGTGAATCAATGTAAAGATATTGATTCCAGGGGTGGTTTCACAAATCATCATCATATGAGATTGTGGTGAACCAATGTGAAGAGATTGTTTTTGGGCTTGAACCTTTGGGAGGTTGCCTACATACCCAGCCTGGAGGGCAAGGATCAAAGTCTGTGTAGTTCAATTAAAGAATGAATTAATGATCAAGTTGTTCTTGTGGACAATGATCTAAAAAAATGTTGTTGGGACTTACACATGGTTAGTGGCCCAAAGGGAGTGTTATGGTTGATGTTCGCTCTAAGCTCACGTGAGTCATACTCGGTGTGAGAAACAAGAGGTAATAACAACCTTAACGATGCACAGTTTAATGTCATGTAGGACATATCAAGGACTTTATGTACAGTTTAGCGTCATGTAGTTAGGACGATGGGGACAATACAGTTTAACGTCATATTGGACGAAAGGGGGATTGTGCAGTTTTAATGTCATGCTGGACTTTTGATGATTATATAGTTTAACGTCTTTCCGGACGTGAGAGACTTTTATACAGTTTAGCGTCATGTAGTTAGGACGTCACAATTTAACGTCTTTCTGGACATATTTGCAAATAGTTTATGGTCGTATACATGGACCAGGAATGATGCAGTTTTAAGGTCATGCTGGACTGTTTATGGAACTTTTTCACAGTTTAATGTCGTGTGGGACGAAATTGCAGTTTAAAGTCATACTGGACCATTGCTGTATAGTTTTAGCGTCATATAGCAAGGACGAACTGATGCTGTACAGTTTAAAGTCATGTAGCTAAGACTAAGGTGAATCAATATGAGGATATCAGTTCTGATCTTTTTACAGTTTATCGTCATGCTGGACGTTGGAAGTGCCACACAGTTTAATGTCATGTTGCTATGACACAATATAGTTTAATGTCATCTCGGACAGAATACAGTTTAGTGTCATGTAGGACAATAAGGGACTTAACACAGTTTAACGTCATGCTGGACGATGAAAGTGCCACACAGTTTAATGTCATGTCGCTAGGACAAAATATAGTTTAATGTCATCTCGGACAAAATATAGGAACTTCTATACAGTTTATTGTCATGTAGGACAAAATCAGGGACTATGCAGTTTAAAGTCTTGCAGTTAGGACTATTGGTGCTGCACAGTTTAATGTCATGTTGCAGGGACAAAATTTAGTTTAATGTCATCTCGGACATTGAAGGTGACACAGTTTAACGTCATGTTGGACGAAGTTGTAGTTTAAGGTCATACTGGACCATGGTGTAGTTTAAGGTCATACCGGACCTTTGTGTAGTTTAAGGTCATACCAGACCTTTGTGTATGAACCAATTGTAAGTCTTGGTTCTAGGAACAATATTTTGTGTTTATACAAAATACTTCTTCAGAAATCTGGCATTAGTTGGAGTCATGATGTGTTCTCCATCCATTGAGATTAGACAGAACCAAAGATTAACTCTTCGTCTGATAAAGACTCTGCCTGATTAGCCTGTTTAGGCTGTGCCGTTTGATGGGGCGGTGCCCGTTGCTTTGAAGTAGATGGAATGAAATCTTCCAGAGTCAAAGACAATTTAGGCTTTGATACATACTCATCTTCTTCTGATTCCTCTTTCTTCTTTGAATTGCTCTGCCCTTTTGAGGATTTGTCTTTTGATGGAGGCTTTACTGCAGCTTTTGTAGGAGACACAATTGGCTTCTTCAATTGTGTTCGCAAAATGGAATGGGTCCGATTGATTGTCTTTCTGACCATCCAATCATCATATTTTTTCGCAGTTTTGCTTTTGACTTCCTGCCACTCGCCTCCTTCCTCTGGATCTGTAGCGGTAATACACGCTACATGAGCTGAAGAACCCTTCAATTTGACTTGTCCCAAGTCGACCATCTTTTGTAGGAGGTCTTTAAAGACAAAACACTCCTGGATGGGATGTCCCAACATTTTATGAAAGGGACAATAATTGGGACGGTCTTCATCTCCTTCCTTGTTTGGTCTCTTCGGCACTGGTAATTGAACCAAATTATTTTCCAGAGCTGAAATGAAGTAACCAGGAACTTGCTCACTTCGGAAAGAGTATGTTTTACTCTTCATATCCTCAAATTGTTTTCGTCGTTGATCTTTTTGATCATTTGGATGAAACAGCCTTTGTTGTTGGCGTTCAGGAGGTGGAGCCCTTCGAGAAGATGAAGGTTTTGAAGTAGAAATAGGTACAGGTGCCTGTTTAAGCATAACTGTAGCAGTTTCTGCTTTACCCATTCTTCTTCCTGGAGCTGATGGAATTACACGAGATTTAGCCTTAGCCTGTATAAGGGAATCTTCAATCTGTTGAGCGATTGAAGTAAGGTCTCGAAACCCTCCTGTGTATTTCACAGGGATCAATGGCGTGCGTAATTCGTCACGCAAATTTGCCACACAGATTGGCAATAATTCCTCCTGAGGGAGTGATAAACTCAAGGAATACGTTAATCCCTTCCAACGAGCAATGAAATCAGAGACTCTTTCATTCTCCCTTTGCTTGCAGTTTGTAAGATCGAAAACTGTCGTTTTTGGCAAAGTTGAGCTGAACTGAAGGAGGAATTTTTGACGAAGATCCTCCCATCCGATGACTGACCGGGATTGCAAGCTTGTATACCAGACAAAAGCTGGTCCTTGCAAGGTTCGCACGAAGCATCTGAGTTTCACTGCTTCTTGTTGTTCTGGAGTTCCCATCATAGGATCACAACAAGACACGTAATGCGTCAAATGTTGTTCAGGGTCGCCTGATCCATTGAAAGTAGGGAAAATAGGGTTTCCAAAACTGGATGGAGGAGAAATTGAATCTACCCATTCAGGGTAAACTTTCTTTTCAGGTTGAACTTGCGCCCGTTTCCCTTCCATAGTTTCTAACCGAGCTGTTAATGACTCAATAGTAGTTATTAACTTTTGAGAAACGTCAGGTTGAACTTGGTTTTGGGTAGGTGCAATGAATGGAGCTTGGACAGCCGTGGAGGTTGGTGCTGCAACTAATGGTAGTGCTGCCAACCGTTGTTGCGTTTGACCCGTAGGATTAGACCTCTGTGGGTGTACTGATAAAGGAGGATATTCCTGATCCATCTCAGTAGTTACAACAAATTCCTTCGGCTGTCGGACTTCAGCATTCTTAAGAAGAAGACTACTCTGAAGTAGTTCTGCATTCAACCTTCTTAATTCTTTCATTTCTTCCTCCTGTTCTGCAAGCCTTTGCTCTAATGAGAGCGATTGACCTCCTTCAGAGGAAGGGTGAGAAGTAACCTGATTCTTTCCTTTCCCCTTATTGGATCCTTTTCGGAGAGGGGGAAGTGGGTTACTTGAAGGAATACCCAGATTTTGGGTAAGCCTTTGATTACGTGTGCGCACACCTTCTTCATTTAGGTCTGTGTGCGCAACTTCTTGAGCAGGAACCTCTTCATCTGATCCCTCTGATTGAGCCTCATCTGGTGAATCAGCAGCAACGGCAGTGATGACATTAATGGATGCATATTTCATGGAATCCTTTCTATCAGCATTTCTGTGATATTGTCTCCTTTTATGTCCATGATAAGACATGGCATTCCGTTGACTTGATCCCTCAGGAATTTCTTGGAGAACCGTCACTTGGAGAGAATCTCCTGACATCTTGGCTCTTCGTTCCTCTTGAGGCTTATTCCCTAATCGAGAGAATACTAACTTTCTCTGAGGGAGGGATTGAAGATTTGAAAAAGTCCCCAGTCCGGTGGACTGGGGGTGTTCCTGTTGCTTCCGCTCAACTCCTCGAATCCCATTCATTGATTCTGAGGGTTGGGTTAGAGAAGTCCCCAGTCTGGCAAGCTGGGGTGTCTCTTGACATGCTATGTCTGAGATCTTCTTGAAATCTCTCTTGATCTTGCGGATCTTAGTTCGGAAATTAGCTGGATGCATTAACCTGTATCCACTTTTATCACCTGGTTCAACAGACCGTTGGATGATTTCCGAAACTTCTGTCATTTGATGACGTGTTTGCTCCAGACGAGAGGCTTGTGCAATATTCTCGCCTGCTTGGTGTAGGAGCAATTCAACAACCTGTTCTCTATATACTTGATTTTGAGAGGAACTAGTTGAAGCTTGATCTCGAGCAAGATTTTGATTATGAACAAATCCCATTGACTGTGGCCGGCCATGGGCAATAACATTGCATGAGACCATTTTCGGCGGGCTTTGCTGACCGGAAAGCACTGTGAAATGTAGTGCTCCGTGAATACCCCATCCTATGATATGAACATTAGATGGAGCATTGGAAATTAACTGACGCAATCTTCTTAATGCGCCAAGGCATGAACGTTGAAGGGTTCTCTGTTGCTTTTCAGCCTTCGGATACCGAGAGACTGATAGAGATGCCAAATCAATCTGGCGTTGTAACCCTTCTATTATCTTAAGATGATTTTCATATTCATCGTAAGATAATACCTTCTTCTTTAATTGACAAAGAGTTTTCCATATGTTGAGACGAATATCATGGATTCCATCATCTGTCAACATCTTTGGAATGTCATACTGTGAGTCAGCCAAAGGCCAAAACATGACTGGTACTTAACCTTTTGCCAGTTTTTTCCTCATGTTCAGCATTTCCTCTTTATCATTAAATGAAGATTCTTCTACCTGTTTGGACCAGAGTTGGGGTTTCCTTGTTGCTTCATCGGATTCAACAAGATTGGTAGAGGAATCACTATTCATGCTGGAAGATGAATGACCCAGGGAAGGTTCGGAGAATAACCTGAACCCCAAGCTATCTTCTGATGGAGAAAGAGTTTCACCTGCCGATAGTAAAACTTCAGACATGACTGGTTTTACGTTTGCAAGTGCCTCGAGATAGGAGGGCTTTCTCGTCACTACATTGCATTCTGAAGAATTTTCGAGACAATGTGAATCACTACTGCGGAGAGGACTTTCGCAGCGAAGTTCATCACCATGAGGAGGACCTTCATGATGGGTTACAGCAAAAGATGAGATCTCTTGCTCCTTGGTCTTCTGACCACACAGAGGGTTCCTGTGGTTCTCATCTGAAGAAGAAACTTCAAGATTGACCGAATTTTCATGAAGCAAGTCTTCATGAGGAAGTATCTGTTGAAGACCTTCGGGATTAATGTTCCTGTTATTGGGAACTGAGGGAGTAGAATCTTGAATTCCGACAGATAAATGTCTGAGGGCTTCAAGAACTCCAGCATCGAGCAAGGCCTTGTTGCAGATTGGCCTTTGATCTCCTGACTGTGCTGGGCGGATCTTTTTCTTAGATGCCTTCTTACTCGCTTTAGAAATCACTTGATGACGAAAGTGATTGCTCTGAGCAGGTGTATGTGCCTGATCAGGAAAGATGGTCAGGTTAGGCTGACGATCATCGCTCAAATCAGGTGTATGTGCCTGACTTGGTTGTCCATATGATATGGGGGAGTAGGCCCCACAACCCTCTTGGACTGGAACAGATGTGTGTGTCTGTTCCGGAGTGAATTGTTGATGTGTCACTCCACCGCTAGGGATAGATTTATGTGTTTGTCCCTGAGATGATGCTGAAGCTGTTATGATATCCTGGCAAGCATCCAGAATATGAGCAGGAATTTGCTTCTGCTCTTTCACCATTGACAAAATATGTTTGGTGACTTCAGCCGCCGGAACAGGGATATACGTCCATTCCGGGCTTGGAGTAGGTGTATGTGCCTGCTCCTGTCCTCCTTTTCCTGTCAGTGAATCCTGACAGTACTCAAGTGTGGAGGCAGAGAGTTTAGTCTGCCTCCTGTTTGTCGTCGGGACTTTCCGACTGACTTCTCCGTGCGCTACCAAGCGAGACTGTTGGTAGGCTTGATTAGTATTAGCAGGTGTATGTGCCTGCTGATTACACTTCGCCAAACGCTGTTGACGAGATCCATCATATGTAGTCAGACGAGCCTGCTGACTAACTGCTGATGTATAAGCAGGTGTATGTTCCTGCCTATGGTACTCCGCCGGAATTGCCTGGCGGGATCGGCTTGATGCTGCCAGACGAGTCTGCTGGACAGCAGGATCAAAACGAACAGGTGTGTATGCCTGCTCGTTATTTGCCACCAAGTTAGGTTGGTGGACTTCTCCGGAGATGGTAGGGATGACAACCTTCCTATTGTTAACCGGGTTCCGTCTCTGGCGATTCATCTTGCCTGCTCGGGTTCGAGGAACCTGAGCTGAACGCCTGGAGTCGGTACCCTCATCATGTTGAGGGCGCACTACCGCACGAGTCTGGCGGCGATTGTTGATGGGAGCCCTTGAGAAGGACTCCTGTCTTTTTGAATTAAGGTCCTGCGGGACCTGCTCATTCACTTCCTCGGAATAAGGGAGTGAATGGAAATTGCGTTCCGGGGATAACGACCCGAAACGGTTGGAGACGGTAGTCAGCACCGTCTGCTTCTTGATTGCTGGTCGCCGTTGTTCGGACGACCAGGTAGAATTGTTAACTTGGAGGGCTTGACGAGCGGCCTCCAGAGTTGGGATAGTACCGTTGCGACGGTACTCCTTAACCAGTGCATTAGAAACACAGCGTTGAAGACGCTGAGTTGGTGATGTCATCCTCAGAGCGGATGACGTTCCAGCAGGAGTAGCAGCATTGGTTTTCACAGCAGTAGACCTCACAGTAGAGGTGTTCCCAGCAGCAGTATTCACAGGGGTGAATTTAAGGAAAGCCATTTTTTGTAGAATATCTTGAAAAAAGAGTGCATGTTCCATGTAACAGACATAATCAAGATGAATCTGGCTACTGCATCTTTTGGATGATCATATGTCAATGATTGCCTTGTTGGCCCAAAGGGCCTAACAGATATAAAGAACATCACTTTAACTTGGTTAAGGATTCACGTCGGGTTCACCATTTTTGTTTCGCGCGGAATCCGGGGATGACCTCCTGGACGGGAGATTCAAACGTTCCGATCGGTTTCTAACGGGTTTGTTCGTAGAACCGGAAACATCCAATGATTCCACATCCGTTTGGACCTACTTTCCAAAGGCAGGCGCTCATTAGCTTGTGGGCTAATGAGGCTTAGGAATTTGCATTGGTCGAGAGGATGGGAGGTCGGACTCATCACACCTTTTTGAGGGGAATTATTGTCTACTCTGGGACTCTCTTTATAGATTTAAGTTAAGTTCGTGAATCCTTATTACATTACCAAGTATAAAATGAGCTTTCCTTTAGTTTTAACAATCAATGATTAAATATGCAAGAAATTTAGAGAATCTTTTATATGTATTCGAGGTTCTTCATCAATATAGAATCATCTATATTTGTTTAGAGATTCTTGGTCAATGGTATCCTTCAAAACATTTATATAAAAGTCTCTTGGTCATTTTGATGACCAGGCTGGTTTTAAAGCCACTCAGTGGGGCACTTGAAGTTTATCGTCATTCAGAAGGACATAGATTATTTCAATGTTGGGATCGAACCCATAAATGGGCTACCTACGTATCCTTTGTTTTGAAAAAGGAATCAGAACCCACGTAGTTCGAGGAATGGGATATGATGTTTTATGATTGATGGCTCAAAGATGAATGTCATAATTACTTTTACACTCTAAGCTCACGTGAGTCATGCTCGGTGTGAGAAACAAGAGGTATTTGTAAAATTCAGACAATTGTGCCATAAAAGATGCAATCATAAGAATTTGTTTTGGGGCTTATGTATAGATGACTGCCCAGATAGACGAAAGTTTAGGATTTACTTTTAGGGAGAAAATCCAAGAACAGGGTCCACAAAGTTATATGTGCTTCATGGAGATTTGAATACTCTAATCTTGGGGCTTACTCCTAAGGAGGATGCCCAAGTTAGGAGGGGACTTATGATTGGGTTTTATTCCTGAAAAGGAAACCCAAATCAAAGGTAATTTATGACTGGTTAAGAGAAATTTTAAGAGACTTGGGGCTTACTCCTAAGAAGGATGCCCAAGATTTATGACTAGGACTTATTCCTGAGAAGAAAGCCTAGGTTAGGGGACTTGGGGCTTACTCCTGAAAAGGAAGCCCAAGGTTATGACTGAGTCTTATTCCTGAAAAGGAGACCCAGGTTAGGGATTAAGGTTTGGGGCTTACTCCTGAGGAGGATGCCCAAGTTTGGGAACTTGATTGGGGCTTATTCTTAAGAAAGATGCCCAAGATTTATGACTAGGACTTATTCCTGAGAAGGAAGCCTAGGTTAGGGGACTTGGGGATTACTCCTGAAAAGGAAGCCCAAGGTTATGACTGAGTCTTATTCCTGAAAAGGAGACCCAGGTTAGGATTCTCTCATTTTAAAGGATGAGGTTGAAATGAATGAACTCTCAATATTTGGTGACATAAAGATGTTTAAATCACTAGGTTTTGAGAGGTATTTCACAGAATTCCTTTCAGATAAGGATGTCAAACCAAGAAATCATGCCATAAATGGCTTTGAAGAGTATCTTGAAGACTGAATCTTGAATAGGAAGGGTGAAATGGCTTAAGAGGGGTAAAAATGGGCAAGGTGGGCACCCAAAAAGATAGGGGCGCGCAAGTATTAAAAGTCGCGCAAGTCCTGCGGCGGCGCGCAAGTATTGGTCGCGCAAGTATACTTGCGCGACATGAGGGATACTTGCGCGATTTACAACCAGAGTTGAAATACTTGAGCGATTCTTTATTAAACCCTTTATCATCCTCTTGGAGTTCTTCCAGAGAAGGGACGCGCAAGTTATATTGAAGGAATTAAGTTGGCGCGCAAGTGTTTTATAAGTTTCAACACTTGGGCCTTCCTTCTTCTCTTTAGATCTTCCGTTCTAGGTAAGAGATTACCTTAGAAGTGTTCCGGAAGCTTTGAGAAGAGACTTGGGCGTCGGGAGCTTTGATCCGAGTTTCTGGAAAAAAATCCTCTCGAATGGGGGGCCCACATGGTCTATTTATAGGCAAAAGAAGACCCCGGGCGGTTACTGGGCGGTTACCAGATCTGTCGCGCAAGTCCCTTGCACGACCATGAGGGGTCGCGCAAGTGTTGAGGCGGCGCGCAAGTGTACTTGCGCGACCAAGAGGGAACTTGCGCGACCTATGGGCAATGTTCTCCTTTTTCATCCCTTTGTCGATTTTTGATGTTTCTTCAAAGGATTAATCACTTTGAGCTCAGATATTCCCTTTTCCGAACTTTAGATTCCGTGACGAAAGGAGCGTCAACAAACAAGCATAATGAAAAGATAAAATTTCCACATTTCAATAATAATATAAAATTTCAAGATATTGAAATAATCAATTATGTAACTCCCCATGATTCCATGGTACACTCCTCTTTGAATAATAGAGCAGCGTGTGTTTTATGCAACCTCGAGTTCTAACACACCGTGACCAATAAAAGTAGCAGTTATGAATAGTAATACCCACTTTTTTAAATTATATATATATTATATTTCAAAATGGACTTCATTTTTAGATTTGGAATTTCAAAATTAGCCTATGTTGAATTTTTGGTATTTTTTTGAGAACTTCCAATTTTTTATGAATAGTGAAAAATACTTAAAAACAACTTTTTAATCAAAATAATTTATAGTGATAAATTATACTATTGTGTGGTTTTAAAGTATAATTATAATATATTTTTACAATTTTATCGAATGGTGTTCATTAGAATTAATTTCACTTTGAAATTGGACATAAACAATTGTCAATCTTTTGATATATATTGTTTCTTAAAAACACACTATATGTTGTGACAACGGGAATTAATTATAAAATTAATTAATGTAACTTATATGTTTGGAATTTTGTAAAATAGGCATAATTTTTTAATTCGGAATATCAATTATAGCTTAGGGTGAAATTTTGGCATTGTTCTGTAAAACTTCAATTTTTGATTAATAGTGAAACCACTAAGTTGTAGTTAAAAAAACCGACTTTTCATTTAAATGAAACATTACCACTTCTGTGATTTGATTTTCAAAAATCCAACATACATGGTTGTCATTAGGAAGTAAAATGAGGTTCAATGGGATTAAAATAATTTTTTGGTGAATAGTAACTTTTAAGTTTAATTAATTGCGATTAAAGGTAATTAGTGAAATTTAAGGTAAATATGAAATTAATAAAATATGAAAATACCATTAAACTTGTCCTAACCTTATTTTATGAGTCATGGACGACCAAGAAAATCCATGGGTCAACTTGGGGACCCCATAGGGCCACTTGGGTAAGAAAATGACATTAATAACTTTTTATTTATAGTAAAAATAAAATTTGTCACAAACATGTGTTTTTTACTAAAACAATTATTACATGGGGTTATATAAGTTAACCTTTAGACTAAAAATATTCATTGGAAGTGTAAAAATATTTCCTACATCATGATATTTTTTTATAATTTTTAGACATTAAATAAATTAAATTTTTTATAACACCATGATGATGCAACGATTACCTCATTAATTAACGATTTAAATAAAATGAAAATATAATGTAAAATCTAAGACTTAAACTTTTCAAAAACCTATTGGATGAGTATATTTAGAACCCTTATCACCTTATCCTAGAAATATATCATTTTTGTACCTTTAAAATCCGAAACTCATTATATAATAAAGTAACATTTCATGACTTCCCAAGAGTGCCCCTCCTCTCCTCTTATAAAATGCCCCCACCACTAACACCTTATTCACACCATCCAAGCCATTTGTCTCAGCCACCCTGTACCAAAATACTCTCTAAACTTCCCTCTATTACTCCTAGAAGCCTAAATTTGGGCAGAATTCTTCCCAAGGAAGCCTTCAGCTCAAATCAAAAAGAGGTACCTGATTTTAAGGTAATGTCTTCTTTTATGTTCTTTTGTTTTATTTTGCTTCTCCAACCCCTTAAAATATTTTTATTACTTTCTTTATTAACAAAAACAGTATTTAAAATATACTAGGATGTTTTTATGATAAGTATTTGATTTAAACTTACACACACCTTCATCTAATGGATAAAAAATATACTGTTTCTGTGGGTGGCGAAATACTGCCTCACGAAACGATGATTGTTCAATATTATTTTAACACCCTAATGGTGGAAATTTTTATGAGACTATTTTCATATATGATATATATATTATGTTTATTTTTTCTTTATGCTTATGTATTTCTCATTTATGGCATACCTTTATGATTTTCATAATGGGTAAACGCTATAATTTCATTTTAGGAAGTGCGGACTACCGCCCCCTCAAAGTGATTTGAATTGTTAATGCCATATGTGGGATGTATAAAGGATGGAGTAAATGATATTATATATGATATTATACTGGAATTATAATACAACTTTATATCATTATGATTTCATTCAATTAAATACGAAATATAAATGAAAGTAGCGTTCATGCGTACGTACGGCTTACCGTCTCCATGAACGGTGCATTTCATTTCTTACCTCTAAATGTTACGTAATATTATGAATGAATGTATATACTAGATATATATGATATATATGATATCCACATCATCAATATAATTCAGGATATAATGGATATTTTACCACGTGAACAATTTGTAATTATAAGATGTTTATTGTTGACTCAAGTACCAAAGATCGGCCAAACGACCGTTATTAACTTAAATGACTACATAATTTTCGTAAAATTGTAATAAGTGATATAAAAGGGATAATGAACTTGAAAAAGGTTCTTATAAAAGTAGAGATTAACTCTAGTTTAGTATTCAGGAGATTAAAGAGAGGTCCAGTGAAGTCGGACACGAGGTAAGGGAACTTTTTAACCCAATTTCCATTCTTTGGATTAATCTCCAACTTTCAAATTATGTCATGATATTATTATGTCCTATTTTATATTTGTACTTTCTTTATGTGTACTTATAGTGAATACAAATAATAGATCTATTTTATTTAAAAAATGTTCTTTGTAAGGGACTTCGTCTTAATCTCCTATCATTGAGGCATATTTTGTTTTATACACAACTTTCTTTTATATGGTGTATAGACCCCTTTGACTTTTACGTTTATTCAAAACGAATCTTTTTTATACAAAGCATTTTACTAAATGACAAAAGGGAATTTTTTTTGTCATACGTATGCAGCGACAATGACTTCTCTGCCGCCGTGACCATTATTTGAGTTTCGGCTTCCTCTACAAGCCATAACTTTTTTTAAATGAAAAATAAATATCAAGTTTTAATTTTCTTTTATTTTGGTATTGAAAATGGTTTTGATAATTTTTTTATTATATCAATGTGTTGTATTGATATCTTGTGATTGAAATGTGGAAATTTTATGTTAATTTTATGCATGTTTTATGTGATACTATTATGTTATGGTTTATGATATGTTGAAACCTGTTCATATGAGGAATGCATTGGACTTAATAAGTGATGGGTAGAGCCCGATATAGCTCCTTGATGCATCAGTAGGTCTCATGAGACAAACTAGTGTCTTGGCATGAGGCCTTGACAGAATCATATTTGTAGTCTTGGCACAAGGCCTTGGCTACGTGGTTATGATAGTCTGGCATTATGCATTCCATCATTATGAAAGTGGTTATTGATATTTCATGTGATTATTCGACTAGTATAATATCCATGTGAATAAGCAAATGGCATTATTTCGTTTTATTTTTTCCATATTATGCTGAAGATCAAGTTTAAAAGGATTTTGTTTAAGTTATACATTTCCTTAAATGTTAATGTTTATTTATGAAAGCTTTCGCTATATTTTTATCCTTACTAATCATTTGAGCTCACCCCTTTAAATGTTTTAATTTTTCCAGGATGTGAAGAAGTATTTTAGGAATGACCTGTAGGGATAGTTGGAAGGGGATATGAGTGTGGACCATGGAGACCATGTTATTTTAGTTTTTAACTTTATGATATAATGTAACGTTTATGAATGTATCTAGTGTTTCCAAGGCTACTAAACTAATTGGTCTTTCAAGACTTGATCTTTTGTGATCATGACAATGTTACGAAATAATGCACCGACTCTCGGTAACTAGGGTCGGGGAGTTACAGTTGGTATCAGAGGCAGTTTAGTACTAACCTTGGAAGATAGATTTTGATAAACTCTGATTAGAGCATATATCCCTAAGATAGACTTTGAGGATTAGTATAGAATAACTTCCTAGAATTTCGGTATTATAGAGATTTTGTGAGTTTCCTGAGCAATACATCCCTGTCTGGATATGAGCAGGTAGAGGCGGCTCTGGCACAGATGCACCTAGGGGTAAAACCCGAAAACACCGCTTTGAGCTAGACTCGAACGGGAACTAGTTCACGACAACGGGCCTTGCTACTCTCTTGGTTACGACACTCTCAGGGGATATGCTTAGGATAATTATCATTTTATTTATAGACCATTATGAATGTTTTATGTGTATATACTTCCTCAAAGAAAACATTTTTATGATTTTGGATTATATCCATAAATAGTTCAATTTATGTTAAGTGTTTTACAAGTATAGAATTATGTATTTTTATTCATAAACTAATCTAGTTTATGCCATTGTTTAGAAATGGATCCTAGTGGGAGGAATGGAAACTCTATCAATGTACGCACTCCATGTAGGGATTTTACTCCTGCTCAAGATAATTGTAATGGAGCTAGAGATACAACTGGTGCTGATCAACTTATCACCATACTGGGGAAACTCACCCAGTTTATGAATAATAACCCTACTCATATAGAGCACCCTGATCCGCAACGTGGAGGATCAATGTTAGATCGTTTCATGAGGCAACAACTACCAACATTTAATGGGGGTACAAATCCATTAGTAGCTGAGATATGGATAAACTCCTTAGATAAAATATTCCACACCTTGGGGAGTATCGAAAGGGAGAAGGTTGTCATGGCAGTTTACCGCCTCACTGGAGATGCCGATCAATGGTGGTCGCTGATTCAAAACACAAAGGAAGATGAAGAAGTATCAAGTATGGAATGGGGGGAGTTTAAGAAAATTTTCTTAGAAAAATACTTTCCACATGACCATCGAGAAGATATGGAAAGGCAATTTCTGAGTCTGAGGCAAAAGGAGGATGAGAATGTCACAAAGTATGAGGCTAACTTTACAAGGTTAATGAGGCATGCTACAGATTATATATGTAACCCAAGAAGTAAGATTGATCATTTCATTGATGGGTTAAAACCATTTCTCTGTCGAACATTAGTATCACAATCTTTCTCAACGTATATAGATATTGTCTCATGTTCTATCAAGACAGAAAAGGAATTCTCAAAATCTTATGACAATAAAGTAAAGCAAGAGAAGAAGAGAATGGTGGAACAAGAGACAGATAAAGGGAAAAAGGGAAAGATTGATTTTTCATTATGTGATAATTGTGGGGAGAATCATCCCAGTCCTTACCTGAAAGGAATGGGAGTTTTTATAAATGTGGAGAAAAAGGTCACCAGGCTCGTGATTGCAAGGGAAAGAAAGAGGATGTCAATGTTGAATGCTACAATTTTAGAGAAATGCGACATTATGAAAATGAATGACCTAAGTTCCAAGGAAACATATCTCAGAAAAGGCCAAGGGAGAAAGGCCAAGCTTATGCTGTTACTACAGATGAAGTGTAATAATTAATGTATTGGTGCTTTTGGACTCAAGGATTATATTCTGGTTATAAGAATAATGTGATATATATTAGGATTGTACTGCAGTACTTGTTGTTTTCATTAAGGTTTTAATATGATGAAGGTAATCATATTTCTGTATGTGACAATAAGATAAACTTTACTTTGTTTGAGGAATATGATGATACAATTGATTTTGGAATTTAGAGACTTTTTAGAGAAAGTCTGGATAGAGGTATTTTGGATAACTATAGAGGTTGGATTGGATTAAGTTGAACATTGGATAGAATTGTTTAAGGTTAAAACATTTATGAAGATTATTTTTGGAATATTATAATACTACAGTTTTAGGAAAAGGATAACCTGCAGGTTGGGGGATAACCCATCGCGTCGGACAAAAGCTGCAGGAATCGAACCCACAACCATACTGTGACATGCCTTTATTACCTACCACTAGCCTACAGGAAGTCCTTGGTTATTACAAAATAGTTTTCCTAATCTAAATGGTATGTGTTAATATTTGGAACCCTGTACGATTAGAATAAATATATTATTTTTGAATTCTATTATCTTTTTGAGTGAAATATGGGTTTGTATTAAAAATTTATTAAAGAATGAAAGTATACATGTAAAGTAAGTATATTTCCTTATGTTCTTAGTAAATCTCCTAAATAAATTCCTCAACTTTATGAAAGTTAACTTAAAACAAAAATGTTGTCAGTTAACTTTTCCAATTGGGGAATCAATGACCGTTTAACCAGTCACAAGTTTGTGATTTTCTTATAGTTAACTTTCTCCTAATCCTGTTTTATACAACTCTCCATCAGACCTTGATGGTTTTTTTTCATCCATATCCATATTTTTATAGAATCCTAGTATGGGCTATCTCGGGTGACCTTTGTACTTCTCTTTCTTTATTTTAAAGTTATATTTTTATTAACCCAATTTCCGATGTGGGTTTTCCATAAAGGTATTTTCTATTTTCAACCTTTTATTTTCAAATAAAAATTTTAAATTGTGAGGATTTAATTTATTGAAGGATTGGAGAATGTAACACCCCAAGCTTCCATGGTACACTCCCATTTGAATAATAGAGAAACGAGTGTTTCACGCAACCTCGAGTTCTAACACACCGCGACCAATAAAAGTAGCAGTTATGAATTGTAATACCCAATTTTTGAAATTATATATATATATTATATTTTAAAATGGACATCATTTTTGTATTCGAAATATCAAAATTAGCCTATGTTGAATTTTTTGTATTTTTCTGAGAACTTCCAATTTTTTATGAATAGTGAAAAATACTTAAAAACAACTTTTTCATCAAAATAATATATGGTGATAAATTATACTATTGAGTGGTTTTAAAGTATAATTAGAATATATTTTTACAATTTTACCGAATGGTGGTCATTTGAATTAATTTCACTTTGAAATTGGACATAAACAATTGTGAATATTTTGATATATATTATTTCTTAAAAACACGCTATTTGTTGTGAAAATGGGAATTAATTATAAAATTAATTAATGAAACTTATATGTTAGGGATTTTTTAAAATAGACATCATTTTTGAATTCAGAATATAAATTATAGCTTAGGGTGAAATTTTGGCATTGTTCTGAAAAAAGTCAATTTTTTATGAATAGTGAAACCATTAAGGGTAGTTAAAAAAACCGACATTTCGTTTAAATGAAACATTACCACTTCTGTGATTTGATTTTCAAAAATCCGACATACATGGTTTTCATTAGGAAGTAAAATGTTGTTCAATGGTATTAAAATAATTTTTTTTGGTGAATAATAACTTTTAAGTTTAATTAATCGTGATTAAATGTAATTAGTGAAATTTATGGTAAAAATGATATTATAAAAATATGAAAATACCATTACACTTGTCCTACCCTTCTTTTATGAGTCATGGTCGACCAAGACAATCCATGGGTCAACTTGGGGACCCCATGGAGCCACTTGGGTAAGAAAATGACATTAATAACTTTTTATTTAATGTAAAAATAAAATTGTCAAAAACATGTATTGTTTTACTAAAACAATTATTACATGGGGTTATATAAGTTAACTTTTAGACTTTAAATATTCATTCTAAATATAATAATATTTAATAAATAATGATATTTTTTTAATATTTTTTAGACATTAAATAAATTAAATTTTTTATGACACCATGATGATGCAGCGATTACCTCATTAATTAACGATTTAAATAAAATGAAAAGATAATTTAATATCTAAGACGTAAACTTGTCAAAAAACCTATTGGATAAGTATATTTCGAACCCTTATCACCTTATCCTCGATATATATAAGTTTTGGACCTTTAAAATTTGAATGTAATTATATAATAAAGTAACATTTTATGACTTTCCAAGAGTGCCCCTCCTCTCCTCTTATAAAATGCCCCCACCACTACCACCTTATTCACACCTTACAAGACATTTGGCTCGGCCAAACTCTGCCCAAATTCTCTCTCAACTTCCCTCTCTTACTACTAGAAGCCTCAATTTCTTCAGAAGTCTTCCCAAGGAAGCCTTTGGCTCAAATCAAAAAGAGTTACCCAATTTTAAGGTAATGTCTTCTTTTATGTTCTTTTGTTTTATTTTTCTTCTCCAAACCCTTAAATTCTTTTTATTACATTATTTTTTAACAAAACCAGTATATAAAATATAATAGGATGTTTTCATGATAAGGATTTTATTTACACTTACACACACCTTTGTCCAATCGTTAAAGAACATACTGTTTCTGTGGGTGGCGAAATACTGCCTCACGAAACGATGATTGTTCAATATTCTTTTAACACCTCTAATGGTGGCCATTTTGATGAAAATATTTTCATATATGATATATATATATATATATTATGTTTATGTTTTATTTATTCTTATTTATTTCTCATTTATGGCATACATTTATGATTTCCATTATGGTTAAACGTAATAATTTCATTTTAGGAATTGCGGACTACCGCCCCCTCAAAGTGATTTGAATCGTTAATGCCATATGTGGGACGTATAAAGGATGGAGTAAATGATATTATATAAGGTATTATAATGTAATTATAATACACCTTTATATAATTATGATTTAATTCAATTAAATATGAAATAAAAATGAAAGTAGCGTTCATGCGTACGTATAGCTTACCGTCTCCATGAACGGTGCATTTCATTTCTTACCTCTAAATGTTACGTAATATTATGAATAAATGTATATACTAGATATATATTATATATATTATATCTACTTCATGAATATAATTCTGTATATAATGGATATTTTACCCCATGAAAAATTTGTAATTATAAGAAGTTTATTGTTGACTCAAGTACCAAAGATCGACAAAACGACCGTTATTAACTTAAATGAGAACATAATTTTCGTAACATTGTAATACGTGATATAAAAGGGATAATGAACTTGAAAAATGTTCTTAATCAAGTTGAGATTAACTCTAGTTTATTATTCAGGAGATTAAAGAACGGTCGAGTGAAGTCGGACACGAGGTAAGGGAACTTCTTAACCCAATTTCCATTCTTTGGGTTAATCTCATACTTTCAAATTATGTCATGATATTATTATGTCCTATCTTGTATTTGTACTTTATGTATGTGTACTTATAGTGAATACACATAATAGATCTATTTTATTTAAAAAATGTTCTTTTTAAGGGACTTCGTCTTAATCTCCTATCATTGAGGCATATTTTGTTTTATACACAACTATCTTTTATACGGTGTATAAACCCCTTTGACTTTTACGTTTATTCAAAAGGAAGCTTTTTTATATGAAGCATTTTACTAAATGACAAAAGGGAATGTTTTTTTGTCGTACGTATGTGGCGACAACGAATTCTCCACCGCTGTGACCATTATTTGATTTTCTGCTTCCTCTACAAGCCATAAATTTTTTTAAATGAAAAATAAATACCAAGTTTTAATTTTCTTTTATTTAGGTATTGAAAATGGTTTCAATAATGTTTTTATTATATCAATGTGTTGTATTGATATCTTGTGATTGAAATGTGGAAATTTTATGTTTCCTTTATGCATGTTCTATGTGATACGATTTTGTTACGGTTTATGATATGTTGAAACCTATTCATATGAGGAATGCATTGGACTTAATAAGTGACCGGTGGAGCCCTCTATAGCTCCTCGATGAATCACTAGGTCTCATGAGATAAACTAGTGTCTTGGCACGAGGCCTTGACAAAATCTTATTTGTAGTCTTGGCACGAGTCCTTGGCAACGTTGTTATGATAGTCTGGCATTATGCATTCCATCATTATGAAAGTGGTTATTGATATTGCATGTGATTATTCGACTAGTAGAATATCCATGTGAATAAGTAAATGGCATTATTTCATTTTATTTTTGCCATATTATGCTGAAGTTAAAGTCTAAAAGTCTTTTTTAGTTATACATTGCCTTAAATGTTAATTTTTATTTATGAAAGATTCCGCTATATTGTTATCCTTACTGAGCATCTGAGCTCACGCCTTTCAATGTTTTAATTTTTCCTGGATGTGAAGAAGTATTTTAGGAATGACCTGCAGGGATAGTTGGAAGGGGATATGAGTGTGAACCATAGAGACCATGTTATTGTAGTTTTTCACTTTATGATATAATGTAACGTCTATGAATGTATCTAGTGTTTCCAAGGCTACTAAACTAATCGGTCTTTCGAGACTTGATCTTTTGTGATCATGCCAATGTCACGCAATAATGCACCGACTCTGGGTAACTGGGGTCGGGGCGTTAAAAATTATTTCTCAAAACCTATTTAAATACCAAAATATGTAAAAAGGGTATATAATATTTATTTTCTTTAAAAAAACACTACGTCTTGTAAAGGAAGCCAAAGATCAAATAGTACTCATGGTTGCGGAAAGGTCGTTGTCACTGCTTATGTTAAAATGAATCCTTATTTTATATTGTTTAGTAAAATGATTCATAGAAAAATATTCCCTTTGAATGAAATGAAAATTCAAAGGTCTTTATAAATCATATAAAATAATTTCGTGTATTAAAACAAAATATCGCTCTATAAAAGGAGAAAGAGACGAAGTCCCCTACCTCATGTATGACTTGAATCGTTTGTTCTTTAATCCCCAAAATAATAATCTAATGTTAATTTATACATTATTAAAAACATTTTTCAAGTTTATTATTCCTTTTAAATCACATATTACCATGTTATAAACATTATGACATCATTTATGTTAATAACGGTCGTTTTGTCGATATTTGGTGCTTGAGTCCAAAATGGACTTCTTAGAATTACAAGTTTTTCATGTTTTCAAAAGTTCATTGTATCGAGAGTGATATTAATGATTTATATATCATATATATCTTACATATCAAGTATATATATATATATTTATAATATTACATAACATTTGGAGGTATGAAATGAAATGTATCATTCCTGGAGACGGTAATTCGTACGGACGAATGAACGCTACTTTCATTTCTATTTCTTATTTTAATGGAATTAAAACATAAGGATACATATATATATATTATAATTCCAGTATAATATCATATATAATATCATTATCTCTATCTTTTATACATCCCACATATGGAATTAACGAGTCATATCACTTTGAGGGGGTGGTAGTCCGCACTTCCTCAAATGAAATTATAGCATTTACCCATAATATAAACCATAAAGGTATGCCAAAAATGAAAATACAGAATCCTAAAGAAGACATAAACATAATATGTATCATATATAAATATATTTCCATATTAATTTCCTCCATAAGAGGTTGTATAATATAATTGAACCATCATTGTTTCGTGAGGCGTTAGTTCGCCATCCACAGTAACAGTATGTTCAAACCCATTCGACGTAGGTGTGTGTAAGTGTAATTTCTATACTTCTCAAAAAAAACAACCTACTATATTGTTGATACTTGTTTTTTATAAAATAAATGAATAAAAAGATTTTATAGGGTTAGAGAAGGAAAATAAAACCAAAAAACATAGGAGAAGACAATACCTTTAAATAGGGTATCTCCTTTTTGTTTGACCCAAATGGTTGAATTAAATTTTCTTATGCATATAGGAAGGCTTCTAGGAGGATGAGAGGGATTTTTGGATCTTAATTGGGTAGTTTTTGTACGATATAAGGGGATTTAGACATGTGATTAATGGGTTAGAAGTGAGGGATTTTTATAAGGGGGAAGGGGATCTTTAAGAAAATGTGAAAATAATATTTTATTATATAATGATTTTCGGTTTCTAAAGGTCCAAAACATATTAAATACAATGATAAGATGAATAATGGTCAAAATAAAATCATCCAATAAGACTTGGAAAGGTTTTGAATGTTTTTTTAATCTTTATAATATTATTTATTTAAATCATTTATTAATGAGGTAAACACTGCATCATTATTGTGTCATAAATAATATTATTTATATGATGTCTAAAAATTATAGAACAATACCATGATGTAGGAAAACTTTTTATATTTCCAAATAATATTTATATTCTAAAAGAAAACTTATATAACCCTATGTAAAAATTAATTTACTAAAAGATATTTGTTTGTGTCATTTCTTCCATTACTTTATGTTTATTAAAATAAAGTGTCATTGTCACTCTTAAGTGGCTCCATGGGGTCCCAAAATAGTCCCATTGATTCCCATTGTCAACCATGACTAATCCAATTAGGTTAGAACACTTGATAATGTAATTTTTTATTATTAATATTTTTTACCTTAAATTACCCTATTTACTTTTAACTGCGGTAAATAAAAGTCAAAAGATACTATTCACAAAAAATTATTTTCATTTTATTGAACCACATTTTACTTAATAATACCAACCATGTATTTTTGTTTTTCGAAATTCAATTCACAGAAGTGGTAAAATTTCATTTAAACGAAAAATTCAGTTTTTAACTACTACTTAGTTGTGTCACTATTCATCAAAAATTGATGTTTTTCAGAAAAATACCTAATATTCAGCCTAAGATATATTTGATATTCAGAATTCAAAAAAAAATTCAATTTTAACAAATTCAATACAAAGATGTTTCATTAATTATTCTAAAATTGATTCTCATTGTCAAAACTAAAAAAGTGTTTTTATGAAATAATAACTATCAAAAGATTAACACTTGTTTAGGTCTAATTTCAAAGTGAAATTACTTCTAATGACCAACATTGGATTAAATGGTAAAAATATATTCTAAATTCACTTTAAAAACAATTAATAAGATAATCAATCCATATAAATATGTTAGATTAAAAGGATGTTTTGAATTAAAATACTATATTTTCAACTATTCATCAAAAAAAGCATTTTATCAGAAAAATACCAAAATTTTAGCCACATTGAATTTTGATGTCCCAATTCATAAGAATAATTTTATTTGGTAAAATAGAACATATAAATGTGACCAAAACTAGATTTAAAGAGGGTTATACATCCAAAGGTGCTAAATCAACCTTTTAAATTAAATTATGGTTAAAATTAGATTCATTCACATTTTAAGTCTCTAACTTTTGTTGGACAAATGTAAAAACATTTAACAAACATGTATAATAATTATTTAGTTAGTTATGTTCATTCCTACCAATAAAATGGCAAGGCATTAACTATCATTGAAAATAATAATATTATGTTATTATTGTGCAATGTTAGATTTCAATGAAACCTATTGTTGCGTATTGGGTATTCCATCAAACATAACAACCCCTTTAAAGTAAAATTAATATTTAATTGGCAAATTATAAATAAAAATGAAAATGTATTATTTCTTTATTTACCTGGTATGTCACAATTTGATTTAATTATGGTGCTAAAACATTTTTCTAGGTTACTATTACATGTTATTGGTATATTAGATTTTTTGTTTTTAAGTTATCTTCTAAGTGGTTTTTATTTAAACTCAAATAAATGAAAAGTGTCCAAACTGAAGAGATTGATATTTTATAAAAATAACATATTATTAAATTATTTAAAAATCATAAAAATCATAAAAAATTACAAGGATAAAATTATAATGTCTAAAATGTTATAATGTGTCGAATTATGGAGAATTTACACCACATAAGTAAATATTTATAATCATTTAATATTTAGAATATTATTACCACGATTAAAATTAAATAGATTATATAAATATAACTCCAAATGATATGGTTTAAAATAAAATCAAAACATTTCTACATTTTATTGGGAGATATTATTTCAACCCATAATCATATTATCTTATAAATAATACACTTTTGAGCCATTTGAATATGGAAATTAATTTATAATAATTTATTAGTTTTTGGGTTTCCAAGGGTTCCCCACCCCTCTCTTATAAAAGGGGACTTCTTCTTATCCTTAATTCACACCTCTAAAGCCTTTTTTTTTATAAAAACCATTCATATTTCCTCTAATAACATCCCACAAATCATCCTAAAGGCCAAATTTTGGTAATAAAGATATCCTATAGAGTCCTTTTGTGAAAACAAAAAGTAGATACCTAAAAATGAGGTAATTGTTTTTCACCTCTTTCAATGATCTTTCCTTCTTACACTACCTCTTAATATATTGATTCCATATAAATTTAATTACTCCAGTATCATACATATATTTATTTGTTATTATAATCATGATACAACCATAGTTCTCATTTTATTCATCATACGAATAATAATATTACCATGTGTGCTTATGTATGACTTACCTTCTCCTCATCGTGGTGTAATTTTTTTCAACAATACCTTAATTGGATTGATATAATGAAGAGTATAATGGATATAAATAATTAATATAACATGGTAGTGATTATGTATAACTAATATACCATCCAATTCCATAACATCTAACCATCAAGGGAAAGATACCATCGCTTCTGTGTACGTACAACATACCATCTCCACGGCGCTGTGAGATTCATTCCCCAAATTAACAATTCAAGAATGATTGTAAAATTTATTTGATGATTCAAAATAATATTTATGAAATTAATTTCATTACGGACATGAATAAAATTGATCATATTCATAAAAAACATTACTTAGATGGTAAAACAGGAATGGGAATATGATGGAGTTAACACAAAAAATAGTGCTAATATTAAAACACTATTAACCAAATTATACAATAGGATCATATATGATATCATAAATATGTATATGGTTATAGTATACTTTTATAATATACTTTAATCATTATAGAGGAGGTTAATACACCCTCGACTAATAGAAAATACTTGGTAAGGGTTAATTCTGCATTCTAATTTTTATCCGAGATTATTTATACGTATGTATCAACTGGGAAATTCTTATAATCCATGTCCATGTTTTATAAAATTTAATTCAAAATATTATTGAAAATTGTTTAAAGTAATATTTATCCCTATTTTGATTTTTATAAAATGTTTTCAAAAGAATATTACTATCAATTTCCAAATGAGGTACTTTACAACCTCTTTGAAAAATTATGGAAAGAATGTTTTTTTAACTTACATGGTTCAAGAAGCTATTTTTCACTGTAATTACACCTTATAATTTTTAATATTTACATAAATTTTGATAAGGTTATTTTCAAAAGAAATTATTTCTTTGATAATTGTGTTTCATCTAATTGATTTCAAAGTAAAAAAGGGATATATCTCTCAAAGAGTTTTAATGAATTTATTAAATCATTTTCAACTATGTTCACATAATTTTCTGAATTTAAAGATTCATTAAGGTTAATTTATTATGACATAATCTTCCATATTGTATTGAAGGTTTTATCATATGTTTGACTACAAATGAAATATTTTTATACAATTTATAGTTTGTAGTTATTGTATTAACATTTCTTATCCTAGTTTTAATAAGAATGTGTATGTTATGTTTCAAACATTTCATATGAGGAATGAATTGGACATATTATGTCATTTGTGGGGCCTATTATATCCCCTCGATTCATTTATTAGTATATTGAGATGCAATTAGTTGGTGAAAAACCCTTCTAATTTGTTTTCCAAGATATTTTAGAGTTGCAAGAGGATAGATCTTGAGACAAATCAGACTGGTTTCTACCCACAAACTCAAACTTTCATAAGGATAGATCATGATGGTAGCTATCTTGAGGATATATCTTGATAGTAAATATGTCCAAAATTATGAATTCCCTTATTATGATAGTAGTAATTAATATTCCATGTGATTATTTGACTAATATAATATTCATGGTTTTTCCTACTTCATCTGGTATTATTTATTCTTTATATATTTTGATTGAGATTGTGTTTGAAGGTATTCTATTTCAGTTATACATATTTCCTTAATTTTTATGATTATTTAATTCTTATTGGATTCGGTTCAATTCTTACCCTTAATGAGCATCTAAGGTAACCCATTTCTAATGTTTTATTTTTATAGGATTCCATGAAGTGTATTATGACTGATATTAAGGGTTAAGCGAGGATAGTAATGGAGTTCTCAAATGATTAATTATGTTGTATTTTATGTTTTGAATTGTAATGTAAGATGAATTTAATCTATTTTCCATGAATTCAAAACTAGTCTGTCCTTTGAGATTTAATTCATTGTAATGATTCTAATGTATTAAAATAATGCATCGACTCTAGGTCCTAGGGTTGGGGCGTCATAGTAGGTATCTAAGGATGTTAAGAAAAAACCATGGAAGTAGATTTAGAAAACATAGATTATGGATCATTACCCTAAGACAAACTTTGAGGATAAGTATAAGGGAATATACTAAAATTATGGGAATATGGATATTATGTTGGTATTCCAAGAGAATTAATCCATTTCTTGATACTAAAAGTGAATGTGGTTCTGGTATAGATGTACCTTTGAGTAATAACTCTGACAAAGAGTTTTGAGCTTCACTCAGGGTAACCTGGTACACGACAATAGACCTGATAATTTATATTTTCTTCAAAAACCATTACAAAGTATTTAAAAGTAAATATGTCCCCAAAGAAAGAATTTTTATGCTTATGACATTATAAATGCTTAGATTTTTCAATTTACGTTATGTATTTTACTAGTTTGGAATTATGCATTATGATTCATAAACTAATCAAGTGTATACCATTGTTTAGAAATGGTGCCTAGTGGAAAAAATGGAAACTGTATCTATGCACATAATCCATGTAGTGATTTTACCCTAATGCAAGATAATGATGTTGGAGTAGGAGCTGCAAGTGGTTATGAACAACATATAACTATATTGGGACAACTAACTCGGGTTATTAAAAATAACCATGCCCATATGGAGTACCCTGATTCACAACGTAGGGGATCAATGTTAAACTATTTCATGAGACAATAAACTCCAAAATTCAAATGGAATACAAATACATTTATAAATGAGTAATGGATAATCATCTTAGATAAAATATTTCTTGCTCTGGGAAGTAACAATACAGAGAAAGATTTCATGGTAGTTTATCATCTCTCAGGAGATTTAGATTAGTATTTGTCATTAATTTGAAACACAAAAGAGGAAGGAGAAGTTGAAAATATGGAATGGATATAATTTAATGAAATTTTCATTGAGAAATCCTTTTCCTCATGATCTACGAGCAGATATGAAGAGTGAATTTATATGTCTAGGGAAGAAGGAGGATGAGAATGTTTCAATGCATGATTTTAACTTCACAAGGTTAGAAAGGCATGAAATATACTACATAAAAAACCCAATAAGTAAGACTGATCTATTATTTTATGGGTTAAAACAATTACTCTGATGGGTATTTGTCTCATAATATTTCTAATCATACGAAGATATAGTATCATTTTCTATGAAGACAGAAAAGGAATTCTCTATGTATTATGACTAAAAGGGGATGAAAAAGAAGTAGAAGATGGTGAAACAAGAGATGGATAATGGAAAGAAGGGAATGAAGTATTTACCCAATTGTGATAATTGTGGAAAGAATCACCTTTGTATGTTCTTGAAAGTATTGGTTATTTGTTATAAGTGTGGATAAAAGGGTCACTTAGAAAAATAATGAAAAGGGAAGAACAAAAAGAATGATATTCCGTGTTTCAAATATAGTGAAATATGTCACTATGCAAATAATTTTCCAAAGTGTCAAGGAAATATGCCTCAGAAATACAAAAGGGATCAAGGTCAAACTTATGTTGTTACTACATTCAAAACTCAATAATTAATGTATTTGTGTTTTTGCGATTTAAGAGTTATGTAATTTTTATATTTTATTAGAAATGTACTAGTTATATGAATTATGTAGTATATATGGATTGTACTGAAGTACTACCTCATTAATGATTTGAGATTTTATGGTACCATGTAAACTAACATAGTTTCAAGTAAAACATTTTGAATGATATATGGTTGAGGGAAAGATAACACTTAATATGTATCTGATACTGAGATAATGATGTTTGAATAAAGGAATGATTGATTTGGGTGAAGTATATTGGATATTATTGACTACATTAGAACTGATTAGTGGTCTATTTATTCCATCAATTTTAGAGGTTACTACATTTTTGGATTTAAGGATTATATCCAATATTCTATCTTTTACATATTGAATATGGAATCCTGAACATATTAAATAAGGTTTTATGGTAATTTTGGCTATTACAATGTTGTAATAGGAAACATAACTTTGTTATTGGTGTGTTTGGTTTGTGAAAAAATGTGATCTAGATTATATTATGTTGATTTGATAAAATTAATGACCTTCCTTAAAAAAATTGGACTATAGTTTGGATAGATGTATTTTGGATAAGTATAAAGGTTAGAATAGATTATGCTGAACATTGGACATTATTGTTTGATGTTAAAACATTTCTTAGGGTAATTTGTAGAATGATATAAAAATATAGTTTTTAGAAAAGTATAGCCCACAGGTCGAGCAACAACCCATCACATTCGGCAAGGCTGTGTGACTTAATACGCAACTAAAGGGAGATAAGGATGTGTCACTATAAGGCCACAACATTAGACATTACATAAAGTATGCATAGAATCCAATGAGTATAAATTAAGTTTAAACATTCCCTTACAAAGATAATTTTATAAATAAAATAGATAAATTATGTGTATTCACTCTAATTACACTTAAATAATTTATAAGTAAAACATATTAAATCAAAATTTATTTCATACATAATCGTAGAACTACATAATTAAGAAGTATGAGATTAACCCAAATAATTGAAATTGGGTTAAGAAGTTCCCTTACCTGGTGTCTGATTCATCATTTATGTTCCTTGTTCTTCCTGATTAATAATCCTAAGATAATTTCTACTTTTATCAGAACATTTTCCAATTTTAATATTCCTTTTATACCACTTATTTCCTCTTTATAAAAATTACATAATTATTTAATTCATAATCGTTCATTTTGTCGATTTTCAGTACTTGAATAAAAAATAAACCTGTTTTGAGGGAATTTTCCATGTTGGAAAAATTAAATCATCTACAAAATGATATTAATGATTTAAATTTCATATTTATACAGTATATATGTATTTATAAAATTATATAACAATTTGATATAATTAATGAAATCCACCATTCATGGAGACGATAGGTCATACGTACGCATGAACACTACTTTCATTTATTTTTCAAATTAAAAAAATAAAAACTAAATGATACATAGGTATATTATAATTACAGAATAATATCATATTTTATATATGTTACTTATGTTCATTATATACATCCCTTATATGTTCTATGCAAGGCATGGAAAATTCACATCACTTTGAGGGGGTGGTAGTCCTCATTTCCTCAAATGAAATTATCATATCTACACATTATGTAATGAATAAAGGTGTGATGTAAATAAAAAGTAGATAATCATAGAGATTATATAAATATAATATATACATCATATGTTAATATAGTTCCTTCATAATGGCAACCATGGGAGGTGGTATGGGAAAATCAAACAATCATCTTTTTATGAGGTAGTAGTTCACCGTACACAGATCCTTCAATTCATTTTTTTTCATTTCTAGAAGCCGGTTTATGGGTTCCCAGTACCCAAAAATACAACCATAGACAAGTCAGACATCATAAAAAACATATACTTACACATCATAATAACCAGATTTATCTTTGCATCCCAAGCAGGTGTCCTTTTCCCTGGTAGCTGATTCCCATTCCGGATGCCTCCAAAAACATCCACTTTGAACCCGACTGCAAAGTTGGTCAAGAACAATTTGATCTGTGGGTGGCTTCTTGGTCTTCCTAACCTTTTTAAAAGCCAAAGTAACCCTATTATTCCTCTTTAATGAAGATCTAGTCTGCATCAGCCTTGTAAGAAATGAGTAGTTCTTCCTTGGTCTTCTTCATGGTGTAGCAGACAAAGGTCTATCAGCTGTAGCTTTCATCTGATTCCCACATTTAACAACATCACAAAATGATCGACCAACTAGACCACTCATATTATTTTTCCCTCCCCCTGAATCCTCCCTTCCAATTCAAACTCTCTCCCTTAAAGCCTTAGCAGCAAAATCTGAGTTGTTTCCCGGATTATGGACTGGAGTATTACACTCCATCAAAGGGGGGCGCTGATTTTCAGTAGTAGAATTTTACACAGGTGGTGTGACTTTGTCTCCCAGCCTCTAGTCCGTGCTCTCCGCCGAAGGGCCGTGCCTTTCCCCATTATAACTGTTATCCAAATTCATGACACCTACTTTCTACCCCAGACATTCGACCTGTTGATCCTCCCTAGCCTCTTCACCAACTGAAGCTGGATCATGCACCCTACATTCAACCTTCTGGTCATATAAGATCTCTGGACTAACATCACCTCCTATTATAACAGCCACGTCCAAAATCGCATCCAACAAGTCTTCAGAAATTCCTTGAAACCTGTAACTCAAAGATAAAAATGGTTTGGCCAGTGGATCAAGGCCTTTAGAAGCCTTAACACTCATGGTGAAATCCTCCGCAGCACTGACCACTCTTCCTTCCTCACTCTACGCTGAACCAAGACTAACCATGGAAGAAATAGGTACTCCCAATTCCCTCCTTAACCTTTGTAAAACCTCAGACACCAACGGATTATCCTGTATCACCTTAACACTAGAGGCTTTAGGGTCCGGGTCTTCCTCAAAAGACACCTGATGAGGACTCGAAGGATTGGCATCCCCCTTCTCACCAGAACAACGCGGACCCCGTCCTTTGTCAACCTATTCCATAGCTCTCAAAACCAGACCCTCTTGAACGCCATTACAAGCACCATCCTCAGTTCTCACCGAAGTATAATTCCCATTACTATGGGCCTTCATCAACCGAGACTGACGCTCCCTTCGGAAAACTTCAACCGAATGACCCAATCTCTTGCAATATCCCCAAAACATTGTCAAATTCTCATAAACGACTTTCTGTTTGCATCGATATTCCTTGCCGATAGTGATCCAAATAGAATCAAAGGGGATTCGGGATGCATCCATTTCAAAACACACTCGGGGGTTCACCGGATGGCAAACCACCTCAGTACGACTATCTGAGGAGAGGTATCTACAAATCATATTTCCCAACAAGCATATAATCGAAGGGTTTTGGAATGGTAAAGGAAGAGAAGGAAAACTAACCCAAACTGAAATTGAAGGCATGTCATGGTTCATATGGAGATCTAAATACCAGCACAAAAGTAGGAAAAAAGATCCATTGAAGCTGCGCAGATCCCTCGACCACTTTCGGATGGGGTCCTCCTATGAATCTAACTTAATCATGATTTTCTTGCTATCCAGTAATCCTACCACTGCTCTATCTTGAAGAACCAAGATCCAAAGACAAAGCAGTCGAAATCATCAATAGAAGGCCTCATGTGCTTGAACCGAACCCCTAGGGTGATATTCAACAGGGCCGAGGCTTCCAAAAACTCATAAGAGGAAAGAGGGAGATTCGGAAAACCATCAATTAAATCCAGAACATTAGGGTTTAAAGAAGATTTTGGAAACTGGGGAAGAAACTCGAGGTTTGATAAGGGACGAAAAGACCTATTTCTCCCATGAGACAAAAATTCCCCCTCCCCCACCGAGGGGGGAGGATTCGGCGCATAGGCTGCCATCTTCACCGGACGCGAAGGAACCCTACGTAGAGCCGGAGCTGCCCGAGTCTAATCATCTCTTACACAGAAAGAGTATATTCATATCCATTAGATTTTGTTGTGTGTAATTTTAGTCCAAATCCATCTCATAAAAACAACCTAGTATATTGAGAATACTATTTTTTATATAATCAATGAATAAGAATAATATAGGGAGTGTATAAGGAAAATACATGAATGGAACTTTAGAGAAGTTGTGACCTCTAAAACATGTAACTCCCTTCGATTTGAGCCAAAATGATTTATTTAATTGCCTTTGTACCAAGTTAAGGATTATAGGAGGAAGGTACAGATGCTGGGAGATTTTTTGAGCTGTTATTGGATGATTAAATGGGATTGAAAGGTGTGATCTAATTGGTAGGGATGATTCCCATTTATAAGATGGAGGAGAGGCACTTTAAAAATGTTTTGATGTATGATTTTATTATAAACTTACATTCGGTTTAAAATGGTCCCAAAGTAATTTATTTGAAATATAAGATTATTTTTGGTAGAAAAACTCTCAAAAAATATCTTCTAGACAATTCTAGGTCCCAAATTTAACATTTTCTTTTTTCTTTAACCCTTAGTTAAAATTATTAATTTTTACCATTTCTTCTTGCATTTTCATAATTTATGGTTACTATTGTTACAATAAAATTCCAAGATAACCCAAATTGCTTCATTAATTACATTTTCAACATTATCTAAGTCATTTTTTCGAATATTAGTTTTTTATAACTATTATATCAATTATTAAAATTGTATTTTTTTTAAAACACATTTATGTCAATTTTTATACTATTCATATCATGACTTTTTAAAAATATGTAACTACTTGATTATTTCGAAAAAACATCATTAATTCAAGGATAAAAATTCATACACATAGATAAAATTATTTTATGCCATAAAAAGTTTCAAAATTTATTTATTTTAATATTTACAATCTCATTTATTTAAATCATTCATTAATATGGTAATCACTACATCATTATTTTGTCGTAAATAAATTTATTTATTTGATGCCCAAAAATTAAAAACAAAATACCATGATGTAAGAAATAATATTATCTTTCTAATGACTATTTATAGTTGAAAGGATCACTTATATAAACCCATTTAATAATTTTTTTATTAAAAGAAACGAGTTTATGTTATATTACCCTTTACATTAAATTGATTAATATAACATGACATTATCACTCCCAAGTGGCACCATGGGGTCACCAAATTGACACCAACATTCTAATGGTCATAAATATCTTATATATTGGGATTAATACATGTGTTACGGTAGTTTAATATTATTACAATATTATTTAATTACCCTTATTTATTATTTTTACCCTTTAACCATGGTAAATAAAATAATTATTGAAGTTTCTATTCATAATGTCTAAAAATAAAAGGTAAATATTTTAAACATTTGGACCATATGATTCCATATATAGCATCCATTTTTTCAAATTCAAAACACATAAGTTTCATTAATTAATTTAAAATTAATTCACATTGTCAAAACCAAAAAATGTGTTTTTAAGAAGTAGAATCTACCAAAAGATTGACATGCATTCATGTCCAAATTCCAAGTGAAATTACTTAAAAATACCAAAATTGGATTAATTGGTTATAATATAATACAATTATACTTTTAAAACCTTTTAAAAGTACAATATAACTACATAAATAAATTAGATGAAAATGCAGTTTTGACTTTAAATGAATTTTTTTTCACTATTAATTAAAAAATGAACATTATCAGAAAATATCAAAAAAATTATCCAAATAAATTTTGATTTTCCAATTCAAGATAATAATTCTATTTTCTTCAAATCTAACATAAAATGATTTAAAAAATTGAATTAAAAAGTGTTCTTTATCAAAAGACGATAAAATGATCTTTTAAAAATATTATAGTATTTCAAGCTTAAAATCGGATTTATTCTCATTTTAAGCCTCTAAAATTTATGGGATAACTTTAAAGTCATTTAAAAAAAATGTATAATAATACTTTAGTTAGTTATATTCATTCCCTCTAATACATCGGTCAGGCAATAAATACCATTTAAAATCATAATATTATTATATTAATTTTTGGTATTACTCAATGTTTTGTGCAATGTAAGATTTCAAAGAAACTTGTTGTTACGTGTTGAGTACACTATCAGAAAAAGAATCCCCTTTAATTTAAAAAGTATATATTATTCACAAATATTCATATAAATCAAAAAAGTATTATTCTATATATACCAGGGTCATTATAGTCACTTACCACTAGCCTATGTGTTGTCCTGGTTTGTGTAACATTGTTTTCTTAATTTAAATGGTTTTATAGATGAATTATAATCTCATTTTAGTAACCATATGTGATTAAGATAAATAATTTTTTTGAATATTATTATCTTTTGGAGAGAAATATGAGTTTGTTTTAGAAGTTAGTTAAAGGTTAAAAATATACATTTCAATTAATTGGTATTCCATGTGATCTTAGTCTATGAATTAAATTAATTCTTCAACACTAGTCAAAGAATAATAAAACCAAAAATATTATCATAGTATTTTCTATTGTGAGAAATCTAATGGTTACTTGGGTCAATGTATATTTATATCTTTCTATCTATTAACTTTCTCTTAATAATGTTCCCTATCACTATCCATCAAAACATAATGGTAACATTTTCTATCATTTCCATTTTTTCTTACAAATAACCCTAGTGTGATTTATCTCTGGTAACCTCTATATTTACCTCTCTTTATTTTAAATTGGTGGTCTCATTAATTCATTTCTCGATGTGGGATTTCCACAAAGATATTTTGAAATGTCAAACCCCTTGTTTTCAATCCCATTTTTAAATTTAGAGGATACAATTTATTGGAGTAGGGGAGAATGTAACACACTAAGACTCCATGATATTCTTCTTTTTAAATAATTCATATAGCTTTCACTACACGCAACACCGAGTCCGAGTGCACCACGACTAACCATTTAAAGAGAGGTTATAAATAGTATTAACCTCATTTTAAATTTTATATATTATATAAAATTATAATATTCATATCATTTTTTTCTTATACATGATATAATGAAAAATTCATTTTTTCCAATAAAAGAAGTATTTTTCAAAAAATAGTAGTTTTACCACCATTTAATGGAAAACAATTTTTAAATACGATATTTGACACTTAAATATAGTAAATTTGGAAAAATAATATTTTTTATTGAATGAATGAAATAAAAATTTAGTTTGGATAAATTTCTGGTGTTTTTCTGATAACATTCATATTATAATAAATAGTGAAAAATATTGCATTTTAATTCAAAAATTATTTTTCATCTAATTTATGTATATTTTAATTTTATTATATTAAGTGGGTTTCAAATATAATAAAATTATATTTTTATTATTTAATATAATGCTGGATATTATAATTATTTTTAAATTAAAATTGGATATAAACATATGTCAATCATTTGATGACTTTTACTTTTAAAAAACTCTCTTTCTTGATTTTTCATCGAGAATTAATATTAAATTAATTAATAAAACTTATATGTTTTAAATCATGAAAAATGAATTCCATATTCGGAATCATTGGGTCTAAATTATGTCAATAGTATACTTTTTTTGGGATTATGAAAAGTAAAGTTAGTAATTATATTATTAAAATGGTTAAAGGTAAATCTTGTAATTAAAAACCTGTAAAAATCCTATTGGATGAAAAAATTATTATTTTATCATCTATTGATCCAAATTGAAACACTTAATTTCCTCTTTTCCATGAATATGAAATTAATATTATTAAAATCAATGAATGTCACAAAATGTCACATTCTTATTTTATGTAAGTATATTAATTTTAATACATGGATAACTAGAAAAAAAGCATGAAAATAGGTAGTATATAGAAAGATAAAATAATTACCTAAATCATAGTAATTTATTATAATTTTAGATAATATATAATAACCATTAAAGATGACACAATAGTAATGAAAAAAATTATTTTTTTAATATAAATATGAAATAAATGGTTTTAAAATTATTAAAAAAATATAATATGAATTAATTAAGGTCGTACATGAATTTTATAGGTTCTTGTCACATATAATTAGTATATTAAATGTTTTTTTCTAAGTTATATTCTGTTTGGTTTTTATTTAATTTTTAACAAATGAATAGTGTCAAAATATAGAGTATTCCTATTTTATAAAAACACCAATTTATTAAATTATTTAAAAATAATAAAATATTTAAAAATTATAAAGTGATAATTATAAGGTTTAAAATTTCTTGAAGTTCCAAATTAGGGAAAATTTACCCCACATTAGTAAATATTTATAACAATTTACTATTTAGAATATTGTTACCATAATTAAAATCAAAGGCATTAAATAAGAATAAATCAAAATGATAAGGCTTAAAATAAAATAAAATAATTTAAAAATATTATTTTTTGAGGGGATTTAGTCTTATAATTATCTTATCTTCTAAATAATACACTTTTGTGCCATTTGGAATTAGAAATTAATTTATTATAATTTTATAGTTTTTCTGTTTCTAAGGGTGCCCCTCCCCTCTCTTATAAAATGGAACTTAACCTTATCATTAATTCACACTGATAATGAATTTTGGTTCAGAAAAATCCTATCCATTTCCTCTCCCAACATCCCTAAAATATTCCTAGAGGCCACATTTTGTGCAGAAATCCATTCTAATGAGTCTTTTTGTGAAAACCAAAAGAAAATACCCAAAAAAGAGAAATTTGTTTATCACGTCTTTCAATGTTCTTTTATTCTTCTATTTACCCTTTCTATATTGATTCCATATTATATTAATATATTTTATATCATCCATATAATGATATTTTATTATAATCATGGGGAAATCATTTTCTTTCATTTAATCCATCATACGAAAAACAATATCACAACGTGTGCGTATGTACGTCTTACCGTATCTACACCGTATTGTAATTTTTTATTCAACACTACATTAATTGGATGGATTTAATTATGCAAATTATGGATATAAATAATGAATATATAATTATAATGATTCTATATAACTAATATACTATACAATACCATATCATTTAACTATAAATGGAATGATATTGCCGCTCGTGCGTACGTACGGACTAATATCTCCGCGACTTTGTGAGATTCATTATCCATGTTAACAATTCAAGAATGATTATAAAATTTATATTATGAGTAAAAATATTAATTATGAACATAATTTAATTTTTTATATGAATAAAACAAATCATATTCATAATGATAATAACATACACTGTAAAATTGGAATAAGAAAATGATGTAGTTAACACCTAAAATAATGGTAATATTGTAACAATATTAACAAAATTTTATAATAGGATCATATATGATTTCCTAAATATGTATATGGTTTTGGAATAATTTAATAACATACATTTAACATTATAAAAGATGATAACACACCCTTAAATAATAGAAATTACAAGGTTAGGGTTAATTCTGTAATCTCACTTTTATTAGATATTGTTTATATATAAGTTTCTACTCGGGAATCTTTATCATCCATGTCAATATATCTTAAAATATAATTCAAAATATTATCAAAAATTTATTAAAGTCATTTTTATCAATGTTTTACTTATTTGAAAACATTTGAAAGGAATCTTTCTATTGTTTTTGAAATGAGGTACTTTATAACCTTTTCAATAAATTTTAAAAAAGAATGTTTTTTAACATATACAGTGCAAGAAGTTATTTTCTGCCATAATGATGCCTTTACATTTTGGAGCTTTCCTTACAAGATTATAAAGTTATTTTCAAAAGAAATGGTTTCTCTTATAAATTTGCGTCTTTTAAATGATTTCAAAGTAAAAAAAATATCTCTCAAAGAATTTTAATAAATTTATTAAATCACTTTCAAATATGTAAAAATAATTTTCTGGATTTAATTCTTCATTAAGGTTGATTTATTATGATACAATTTTCTAAATTGTATTCATGGTTTTATGAGATGCTTGACTATGGATGTTCTTATTTTTATACCATTCATAGTTTTTCGTTAAGGGATTAACAATTTTCATTCTTGTTTTAATACGAATGTGTATGTTATGTTTCATCCTTTCCATATAATTAATGAATTGGAAATAATATGTGATGGGTGGAGCTTGATCTATCCCTTCGATGCATTAGTAGGTCTCACGAGACAAAATTAGTTGGATACAAACCCTTCATGTTTGTTTTCCAAGCAGTTTTAGATTATCAAGAGGATAGATCTTAACACAAATCTGATGGGTTTCTTCCTGCCCACATAAACTATCATGGGGATAGATCATGACAATAGCTATCTTGAGGAAACATCATGATAGTGAAGATTTCCGGAATGATGCATTCCCTCATCATGATATTAGTTATGATTATTCTGTATGATAATTTGAGTATTATAATATCCATGGTTATGCTTATTTCATATAGTATTATTTATTATTGAAATATTTTGATCTGGATTATGTTTAAAGGGATTATATTTCAGTTATATGTCATACCTTATGGTTTATGATTTTTTAATTAATAATGAATTATATTGAAAACTTATCCTTACTAAGAATCTGAGATCACCCCTTATTATGTTTTATTTTCCCCAGAATCCATTAAGTGTGTTATAAAAAATATGTAGTGTTAGTCTAGGAGTATAATTGTGTTCTAAAAATATTAACTATATTGTATTTTTGGTTTTGAATTGTAATGTAATATGAATTTAATCTATTTTCCATGAGTGGTAAACTGAACGGTCCATCAAGATTTAACTCCTTCTAATCATGTCAATCTATTAAAATAATGAACCGACTCTGAGATCCTGGGTTCAGGGTGATACATCATAATCATAGTAAGGGTAACTATAAGAGATATCAATCAATGATCATAAGTTAGAATACGATAATCACAGGGGTATGAGAATGTAATCATAACATAACATAATCATACCTAATAATTCAATGATCATTAATTATATATCATGTCATATGGCTTTTTAATAACATAATAAATCACTCATAAGTGTGTGGAATAGTCAATAAGAAATCATTTATAATGAGTACATATAATAAGAATAAGAAATATTATTTTTCATTCATATAATAACGAACTATAACTCCCTTATACAATGTTCACTCCCAATAGTGTTATTTTGTAAAAAGTATCATAATAGAATTTCCTACCAGATCATTTTCATCATTCTCTTAGAAGTAACTTTCATCTGGTTCAATTTTCTATCTATTACAGGTTTATTGACTTCATATCCTCTTAGTAGTTTTTGAACACTATCATCTATTAGGTTATTATTAAATCTAACATCGCTTTCGAGTTTCTCAACAACATCATCATTACCCAATCCCTTGGGTGTTATATAATGATGGTACCACCAGTCACATAATTACAATTTAGACATATGTATTACCCAATATCATAACACCAATATCATATAGTCAAAGTATACTCATGGAAAATTAAATGGTTTTGTAAACATCACTTCATCATAATCATAAACCATCCATGTATTGAATAAGGATGGTACCATTGGATCATATCCCTAATAAATCATAATCAATATCAATATATGTTTTTATTGATGAAAATATTCCTTAAATCTCACCACAATATTTATTGGGGAAAATACCCTTTAGTTTTTTAAATCTCTTATTTAGAATCTAAAAGATTCCAAAATATTATGGAAAAAATTTTCTTTGAAAACAACCCTAGAAAATGTAATAGAACCTTCAAAAATTGATCAAACATTCTAGAATGAAATTTCAATCTTATCATAATCATTAAAAAAAATATTTAGTTCACACCATTGGTAAAAAGTACCTCATTCAGAAAAAGATGAGAATATTCATTTAAAACTATTTTTTAAAAACTAAAATATATAAAAATAAACTTAAATAATAATTTTTTAGTTAAATAATTATGGAAAACATTTTATAAAAAATTGATATTAATGGAAATGGATTTCCAAAAGACAAAGGAGAAATAAGATTGGACTTTCATAGATACATTTTTTTCAACCATTTGGAGTACCAATGGGAGGAAAATTTCAATAAAACATTATAATTATAGAAATAACCAATTTAAATGAAAAATGAATGGATTTAATTAATTAAGGATCAAATAATTTCCCTCAATTGATATTCATTTATAGACAACCGAGATTAAAATTATATTGAAACATCAATACCTCACCTCAATTCTCATCTTTATTCATAGCATATGTATCATATGTATTCATCATAGAAAACATTACAATTAAACATCTAATGTGGTGATAAAAAATAAATTACATTACTTTATAAAGATGGTAGTCCTAAAAGCACAAGATTGACATTTGAACTTTTTGATTTTTAGAGGGAATGAAAGGTAAATAATAATCCACCTTTATAGAGTCATTATTAAATCATAGATATCATATATTTTAATTTAATTTATATTTATTTATATCCATATTAAAGATAAATGGAAAATGAATCAAATCACTTCATGGAGGTGGTTTTCCAAATGTATGAATGAATAACCTTATCATTTACCAGTAGAAAGAAAGGTAAGACATTATATAATATATTATAAATTACGAATTATATTTATGTCGTTGCTTTAATATATACAATTTAAATCAATAAAAGTTTCCAAAAAATAAATATGGTGACGGAAAATGATTCACATCGCTATGTTAAGTATATAGTCCGAAAATATACATGAGAAATATATTCACTTCCAATTTAACGGAAATGAGGTGGAAAAAGGTTAATATTTCATAATAATAATACTTATGTATATTGAAGATACATATTTCATAATCTTATATTAGATACCATATATTTATTTAATGTGAATGAGTAAATAATATTAATTTTTTTTAATTAATAGTTATACCTATTTGGTGAGAAACTTCATTTGTCTTACACCATAAGCCCAAAAATGATGGTATTCATATCAATCCAATAAATCTATGATGTGGCAACGGATTTTGTGAAATAATTTTGGTAAATAATGTCTTATATTGAGTTATTATTAAGTTTAAGGTGAAGAGGAGAGGTGGTGTCTTTGTGACATCCCATTACCTTTTTTCATGTAATATCCCATCAATGTCTTAGTTTTCCTCTTTAATTTTTTGTTTCTTGGGTCTCCCAAGGATAGGAAAAAATTTATATGAAAATAAAATAATGTTCATGGATTTATTTTTGAAATTATTTGAGTATGGGTATAAATGTGTTATGGGTTTTTAGGTTTCTACAAGTGTTCAAATAACACCCAAGTTGGATTGAGGTTTTTTTGTAAAGAAGCTATAGTTTCTACTGTTTGTGGAAAATTTACATTTTATGTAATGGGGGTACATCACATGTAATTTTTTCCATACTCATGTAATTTTCTGAATACACCACATGAAAAAAACATATCATATAAATATTACACACCATATAAAGTTCAAAAATAGTTCTTAATTAAAATTCCATGGGGTTTAAAGTCTTTATGAGTCCCTTCAATTACCTGATGTGTAAAATGATTACACACTATGTGAACTTCATGGAATGATATTTTAGTGTATAATTTGAGGGACATTATTTTTCATTTTACCACATCCTTCTTTCCTATTGAACTAGAGCTCTCCTCTAATGATTTTGGGAGCCTCTATTTGTTCTGAATCCAATTTTTTGGTGTTTGGTCATCATGGAAGTTATGTAGAATCTCTCAATGTAAGAGATATTTCATGGTTCTTCATTTCCTTTGATCATGGTAGTTTTATTTTATTTATCTATTTGTTTTTTTATTTTTGGTTTTGATTCTTCAGGTTTCCTTCTAGATCCATAGTTTGATCTTGTTTCAGGTGTCATTCCTTTATTAGTTGAAGGGCAGCGTGTTTTTTTCTTGAGGTATAGATTTTTTTATAGTTCCTCAATGATATTTTCTATTAAATAGTATACATTTTGAGATTTTTATATTGATTTCATGGATTTACTTATCTTTTTTTGTTTATTCCATTGGGTGTTTTACATTTTGGGTGTTTGTGACCAGTGTTTTTGAGGTCAGCGGTATTGTCCCGAGCCTATGTTGGTGAACAACATTACTCTAGTTTTCGGAAAAAAATTTATGAAATAAAATGGATTGATTAACCAATTTTTTTTCTTTGTGTGAAAATGTTTTTTTGATGAAACTTGGGTTTCCCATGGTTTTGTTATATGAATGAATGATTTTCAGAGCATTGTGAAATAGTTTTATGGAATGGTTTTCAAATCAATGTTTTAATTAAACAGTTTGATTAAATGGGTTTCAAATTATATCACATGGGATTTCTCGGGTACTTAGGTGGAAGGTATAGTAATATTTCTCATCCACTATTAATGGGTTTTCTCAGGGGGATTTTCTTTGCCACATAGGCATTTTGTTCTAGGGACTTGTTAAACCTATTTGGTGGTTCAATTTATGGGTTGATCCTATGCTCTCTACATTTGATTAAAATGTATAGATTCCTAATTAACAGGTTTTTGTTTATGATAGGTATTATTTTAGTATTTATCCTTACCTAGTGTTATCCTTATCATGTTGTTACTTATTCTTCTTAACCAATTTTGGTTATTTTTTATAGAGTTTTATTTTACTACCATGGATTTTATATGATATATGATGTATACTTTGTTTATAAATTATATATCTGTTATTATATATATATATGTATGAAATAATTTGAAATACAAAATTTATTGGAAATGTGGACAAAGGGGAAATTTAACATCTCTATTATGCTTATGACAAAAACATTTAAATTTTATACCATGCATTGTTTTCTCTAAAGTTGAATGTTTATTGATTTTTATTTAGTTACTTGTTAAGAATCACCTAGGTGAGAGCCTATATATCCTAATAGATCACACCCACTATACCCCTTCTAAAATTCCTAAACCTAGTCATTTCATTATATGCATGTACAGGGAAGGAGCTGTAGTGGGGTGGTGGTGGTTTTTGTAAGCTAGGATTGGGTAGCTCGATGGTGAGATGGTATCATTTTTCTCATAATATCTCATGGATACTACTATAGTAATTTTTTGGTTTTTTATCGTTTATTTCCATTCTTTTATCATGGAGATTTTTTTCTTCCTTCTTAATTGTATCACTAAAATTGTTCTCTTTATGTTATTAAATATATATATATATATATTTTGTCCACAGTTTCTTATTGTACATGTGTATATGTGTCATTTTTTCTATATCAGGTTGGGAAAATTTGTTCCCACTATTTTTTGTTGTTTCTTGGGAGCTATAAGCCATCATGAGGGGATTAGGAACTCCCTTCGGGTATGTGTAAATTTTGTTCGAGTACAATGTTGAGTGGTTACTTGGGTCAGTTTCCTCAAATTTGGTAACAAAGAGGTATAACCTCAAGATTCGTTTTCTTAGTATGTTTGGTAGACATGATATCATATTAAATTTAGTTGAGAGGTATATTATGGTGAGTAAATTTATAGCTCTTATTGTTATGAGGATCAAGTTACCATGTTTTGTTGTTATATATTTCTTCTATTTTGAGTTCTTAATCTTAAACTCAATTTTTTCCTAGGGGTTTTCTTTATTAACTAAGGTTAGTCTATTTCCTAATTGTTTTATTTTTTCATTGTGTAGAATAATTCCTCTAAGATGTGTTATGCGAGTTACTTAGGAGGGTTTATCTATTTCTCCTCACAGGAATCCTACAATGGATCATAAATTTATCAAGGCCATCATAAAGGCAGTTAGTTTGGTTGTCGAAATGTACCTTAGTCTCATAATGTTTTCATTGAGTTGCTACCAGGATCTGTAGAAGTTAGAGATTGATCATGGCAGTTCTTACATGATAAACCACCATCCATTAATGGTATAAATAAACCTAAAGATTCCATGTAATGGATTTACATGATTGATCAGATCACCAACTTTTTAGATACACCGGAGAGTATTAATTTTAAGTGTGATGTGTTCAGATTTGAATATGACAATAAGAAATGGTGAAATTCCATGCTATAGAAAGATTGGAATGTGGGATTCGACTTGAAGGGCTTCATGACTCTCTTCTTCCAGTTTTATTATAGAATCATTGATGATGGAGAAGTATTTATAGATCCTCTCTTTGTAGCAGGAAAATAATTCAAGGTTGTATGATACTAATCAGTTTGTGGAGATGGTTCGTTTTACACCAAAGGCTGTAAGGAATGACCAAATGAATGTTTGGAAGTTTCGATAGAATTTGAGACTAGATATTAGATCACATGTATTTATGATTAATATTTGGACTTATTCCAAGATATTGTATAGGGACATGACAGTAGAAATTAATACAACATTCAAGGTTGTATATTATGACTCTTCACTTCCAACTTGTGGAAGATTTTCTATAATTTCAGGGAAGAAGAGGCAGTTGAGTTAACATCATCAGAGTGGGGGGGAGGGGTTTCCTGGAAGAAACCATCTATTTCACCTCTGATCAAAGCTAGTGGTGTGCCTTTGACTTTCTAATAATGTGGAAAGGTATGATACACATATAATTATTTTCCTTTACCTTTAAAGATGATCTGTAGCTGTTGAAATAATGGTAATAAGAAATGTTTCTATCAAGTTATATCTACACCTTGATATGGCTAGGTTTCATCATCTCTAATGGCTACTGTGGTGTAACCTTATGATTCTATGACTATAGGGATCCTTCCATAGGACTCATGAGTGAAGCACCTTCACATACACTACAAACAAAACTGGGTTTAGAGGCGGTTTTGTGGCGGCGGTTCACAAAACCGTCGCTAAACATTTTCGGTGAAGGTTTCACGGCAGTTTTTAATAAACCACTGCGAAACCCAAATTTTTTTAGAAACACCGCGACCCTTTCCCCCTCCCCGAAGCGTTCCCCAAACCCTCCCCGATCCCCCCCCCCCGGCCTCGGCGACCACTGCGCCCCCCACACCCTCCGACGACCCCCGCACCCCCCGCACTCCCTGCACCCTCCGGTGAAACCCGCACCCCCCAGCGCCCCCCTCGACCACCGGCGACCCCCGCGCCCCCCGCGCCCCCTGTGCTATCCGGCGACCCCGACACCCCCCACGCCCCCCGTGGCCTTCGGCGACCCCCGCACCCCCCGGTGCCCCCCGCGACCCCTTTCGACTTTTGTAATTTTTAGTTATTCATTGATTCTTAAATAGATAAATATTTAGTTGGGAGATCTTTAATCCAATGGATTTATTAATCTGAGTGTGTCTACATAGTGTTATCCATTTCTTTTTACCAAGATTGCAAGAGTGAGTTATTGATTTTATATTATCTATTATAAATTAAATCATGTTACTCTTAATAATTAGTATCCTTTTCTATGAATTTATGATTTATTCAATCACTTTAGAGGTTCTTTATGGATTTTGAAGATTGTTCATTGATTAGGTTATCAGCGGTTAAAGGTTTGAGCTAAAGGTGTGTCCAAGATAGAATTTCAAACACTATATAGTAATTTTGTGTTTTTGGTAATTCTATTTAGGGTAATGGAGAAACCATATGTATTTATAACTTTGATAAACCATTTTATATCCTTTTTTTCATTCGCGACTATATTTATCAATGATATATCGGTATGATCATGATCCTATGAGGAGCATGAAGAATAGTTGGTTATGTTCTTAGACACATTGAGATATCATCATTTATATTCCAATATATTGAAATGTTATTTCAATAATCAATAGGTGACATTTTTTGGTCGTGAGTTCTCTAAATCTAGGATATTAGGGGATATTGAGAAAGTAGAATCTATAATTTCATAATAGATTCATACTAATATTGTTTAGATTCATATTTTCATTGGTCATTTGGTTTCTTATTTTTGCATTATCTTGGAGTTTCATAACATATTCATTAAAAATATAGTATTGACTTGGAATGGAGTGAATTTTTAGTGGGATGATAAATAAAAAGATTCATTTTATGAGCTAAAAAATATATTGACATCTACACCTATTCTTATTTGACCAAAGCCAAGGATGCATTATAAGGTCAATAATGAGGCCTCCAATGTGATGTTAAGATTTATGTTGATATGGAGGAATGAGTTTTAGTAAATGGGTCTTGAAACTTATAATAAATGATAACAATTATCCAACTCATGATATTGAGTTAGTCATGGTTATGCATTCCCTCCAATGTTTATGAAATTAGTTATTCAATGAGAATTTTGTGGCATTTACAAATAAAAAAAATTGTAGTAAATATTTTATCATAGGGATAAAAATTTATGATAGAGGATATGGGATGAATATATTTAGTCATTTTATTTGGATTTTAATTATACTCCAAGAAAGTGAAATTTCATTATTGATGCTCTAAGTATAAATTATCAAGTGCATGTAGTTTGTACGTCGAAAGATGAATGTAAATTTATATTACTTTTCTCAGAGATTCATCATGATGTAGTTAATTATAAAGGTCATGTCATTATAGAAACCTTGACCATCACTTTATCTTTATTTTTTATTTAAAGAAGGTATGATTTCATAATTTGTGTATTGGGTTTTCCATGAATGGTTTTATAGTATGGATTTCATACCTAGGTATATGCTTAGTGAGAATTCTCAATTGTATTTTCATGGGTGTAATTTTTTTATTGACCCCAACACCCCCCACGCCCCCCATGGCCTCCGGCGACCCCCGCACCCCCCGGCGCCCCCCGCGACCCCTTTCGAATTTGGTAATTTTTAGTTCTTCCTTGATTCTTTGATTGCTTCTCAAAAACAACGGATAAGTCATGCATAGTAATTGTGGATTATTTATTTTTGGGGTTTATATATTTCTCCTATATTTATTCATGTATTCATTACTAAAAGTGAGAATATCCATCCACAATTTGAGTAATTTATTGGAATTTATATTGAGCAGTTGGTTCCTTTGGGATATCACTTAATATTATTTACACCTAAACTCTTTCCAAGAATATAGATATGTTCAATAGATTAAATCTCATCCTATAGACCAATTTCAATTCCAATGGTTTATTTTACAAAAATCCATGTGACTTCTCTCCCTTGTAAATTTGGTCCATAACGACATGTCTTATCATGGATAATGAATTAATTAGGTGTTTCATGTTCTGTAAACATATCCCATTAGAAACCATAAAAAATAGTTGGGTAGATAGTGTTATAATAAGTGTGTAACCCGATATTCTTATTTCTCCTCAATGAGGTGTTGACGCGGTCTCTTATGGACCAGACTTGTTCGGTTGGTCTGAAGTGGTAAATATGATCAATGAACCATCTTTTTTATATTATGCATACTTTATGATCAATGGTTCATCTTTATTATATTATGTTTTTGTAATCTTACACTATCGTATATTTTGTGTAGGCACATTGTGATATACATGGATAAAAGCTGGATCACATTACCGAGGAACACACCTCAATATGTTAAGGGTTTGAATGAGTTTTTAGATTTTTCAATTTCTAATCGATCCGTTGAAGGGAGAATAAGATGTTCATGTCCTAAATGTAAATTTAGAACATGGTTGAAGAGAGATGAATTTTATGAACATTTAATACTGAAGCAATTCCCTGATCAATATTTGTGTTGGATTTGGCATGGAAAATTAAACAATACAGAAAGATTGAGGACTGATGTTAATCGACAGAATGAGGTCCCAAGTTTGTCGCCAATGGAAAATGAAATGCAAAACCTCAAAAATGATGCATTCGGCACTGCAAGACACCACTATGAGCATCAAAACATATCAGAACAACCAGAAGAGGGTGCTACAAATTGCAACGTGATAAGTGATGTTTTTGAGACTGTAACAAAAGAAAATCAAGATTGTAACATATCATTGGATCCTCCTCTTGATTCTGTGGAGCCAAATGTAAGGGAAAACTTCAGTGAGGAAAATGAGTTTCATGATTTATTTGACGATGGAAATCAAGAGTTGAATAGTGGGTGTATGAAATATTCAAAGCTTTCATTTCTGCTGAAGTTGTACCATATAAAATGTCTATGTGGAATTACAAATAAGGCAATGTCCATGTTATTGGAATTGATTCGTGATGCATTTCCGGAAGCAAAAATCCCAGAATCGTTTTATGAGATGAAAAAAGTTGTAAACAAGATTGGTCTGAATTATACAAAAATACATGCGTGTCCCAATGATTGTATGCTTTACTAGGGAGAGGATTCAAGTAGACAGAATTGTAAGAAATGTTCTTCTTCTAGATGGAAGTAAAAAGGTGATGTTGGAAGTATGACTGAACATAATTTCATGGAGAAGATGAAAAGGAACACACCTGCAAAAGTTTTGTGTTACTTTCCTTTGAAGCCTCGATTGAAAAGATTATTCAGGTCATCAAAAACCGCCGAACACATGAAGTGGAATTCTGTAGATAATAACAATGATTGGTTAATGAGACATCCACGAGATTCCCAATCGTGGAAGACATCTGATTCATTACATCCAAATTTCTCAGCTGATCCTAGGAATGTTCGATTGGGATTGGCTGCCGATGGATTCAACCCATTTGGGACTTTGAGTACGAGTTATAACATTTGGCCAGTTGTTTTGATCCCTTATAATCTGCCTCCATGGATGTGTATGAAACAAAAATCTTTTATCATTTCGATGATTATTCCTGGAAAACAAATGCCTGGAAATGATATTGATGTATACCTACAGCCTTTGATTGAAGAATTGTAGGAGTTATGGAGAAACGGTGTTGAGACATTTGATGTTTCTTCTAGAACAATGTTCAAAATGCATGCTGCTTTAATGTGGACCATTAGTGACTTCCCTGGGCTTGGGAATTTATCTGTTTGGAACACTTATTCAGGTTTGGCTTGTCCTGTTTGTAACTTTGATTTCGAGCCCAAACGGCTACCTCACAGTAGAAAATGGTGTTTCTTGGGCCATCGAAGATTTCTTGATGGATCTCATAGATTTCGGCTGAACAAATCAAAATTTAATGGTTCCATTGATTGTAGACCACCTCCAAAGTTGTTAACCGGTTCTGAAATATTGACACAGCTTGAAAATGTTAAAACAGAATTTTGGAAGGTTCATCATTTGACTGATAACGGAAAACGAGTGCGAAGTGCATCATCAAGTGAAATCAGAACGCAAAAATGGAAGAAAAAAAAAGTATATTCTTCAAACATCCGTATTGGGAATTTAATTCTTTGCGCCACAATATTGATGTGATGCATATTGAGAAGAATGTATGTGATAATTTGATTTTCACATTACTTAATGAGCATGGAAAGTCGAAGTATCATCTCAATGCTCGCAAAGACTTACAAGTAATGAACATAAAACGTGATCTCTGGCTATATGAGAATGAAAAGTATGCTCCTGCCATTTTTTCAATGAGAAATAGGGATAAAGATACGTTCCTTCGAATTTTAAAGAATGTGAAGGTATCTGATGGGTATTCGAGTAACATCTTGAGGTGTGTTGATTTGAAGAATCGTAAGTTATATGGATTGAAAAGTCACGATTCACATGTTTTGTTACAACAGTTACTACCATTGGCATTGCGTACATAATTACCTGAAAAAGTTACTGCTGTTGTACTGCAATTCATCACATTTTTCAGGCAATTATGTGAGAAAACTCTACATCCTTTACAGCTTGACAACCTACAGGAGAGGTTTGTATTGACCCTTTGTGCAATGGAGATGATCTTTCCTCCATCGTTTTTTACTGTCATGATGCATTTAACTATGCATTTGGTTGACGAAGCTAAATTAGGAGGCCCCGTTCATTATCGATGGATGTATCCAATTGAGAGGTATTTTATTTATATGTTTCCAGTTAAGTAAACAATATTTGGAATTTAAATAAATGCATAATATTATTATTATTTTTCACAGATATCTTGGGCATTTGAAAGCATACGTGAGAAATAAAGCTCAACCAGAAGGCTCTATTGCTGAAGGCTATTTGGCCGAGGAGTGTCTCACCTTTTGTTCCAGATATTTGGATGATATTGAGACAAGATTTAATTGAGTTGGACATGTTGACGACACATAAACTCAATCTCAAATGCATCAGAAATCAAAAATATTTCCTGCTATTGGCCGATCAGTTGGGAGTACCTCATACGCGACACTGACAGAATTGGAGTTATTATAGGCACATAGATATGTGATACTGAATAGTGAAATTACAGATCCATTTATTGAAGAGTTGAGGATACAAACAAAGAGACAAATGAGAGGCCGAACACGAAATGAAAAAGATATAACGAAAGCTGTGAATAAAGAGCTGGTAGAATGGGTTGCACGACGTGTAAGTTTATAAATATTGCAATAAATACGAATATTAGTTTTAAACATACAATTTTCAAATCTATTAAATTATATTTTCATTCTTCAGATCATGAATACTGATACTCGAGAAAACTTGTCAGAAGATTTGATGTTTCTTGCTAGAGGTCCTATAAAACAAGTTAGAAAGTTTGACGCTTATAATGTGAATGGTTTTAGATTTCGTACAGTCGATCGAGAAATGGGTTTGAAAACATAGAATAGTGGTATATTTACATTTGCTGAAGTGGAATACTATGGAAAGTTGCATGATATTATTGAATTAAACTACCACGGGCATTTTTCTATTGTTTTATTCAAATGAAAATGGGTCGATATTATCAGAGGTGTTAAAAGAGATTCCTTGCAATTTACTTCTGTAAAATTCTCTCGCTTGATGGATGTTGGTGATCGTGAACTGCATGATCCATATATCTTAGCATCGTAGGCAAAAATGGTATATTATGTGAATGATGTTGTGGATGAATGGTGGAGTGTAGTTACTCACGTAATACAAATATATTTGTATGATATGGGCGATGAAGTGGAAGATTTGACCTTTGTAATTGAATTTCATCAACAACAGGAAGCAGAATTATTTGTCCATCATGATATTGAAAATATTAGTCTAGCAAGGATGAATGAAGTGGATGAAGCAATGGAGTAGGAAACCGACATGATTGAAGTGGAAAATGATTGTATGTACAATTATGTATTCATTCAGCAACCACTTGTTTCATTTCTGTAGTCATTCATTATCATTGTTATATATATTTTGTTTGTTAGTACTGGGAATCTATTATCATTTTTAATTTTTTTTCTGCATAAATTTTTTGAAATATATATTCTGAACTTAATTTTATTTGATTAAATGACAGGAATGCCAAGGAAGAAGCGGTACACCATTTCATCTACTTCTGCGACAAATGACGATCCGTCTGTCCCCACGGCATCTGAGGCAGTAGCTGCCTACATCCCTGCATCATCTCCCCCTGCACCATCTCTGACACCGTCAGTGGATGTCTCATTAGAGGATGATTCATTGCCTCCCCCTACAGGAGCCTCAGCAGTGGGGCAGCGACACGCCCCTTCCAGTTCATCACGTACATTCTGGAGGGTCACAGTCATAGGTACAAATTTTATTTAAATTAATTTATTGCATTTTGTTTATAGTAATTGTTTGCTAATTGCAGATGAAAAAAATGCAACCGTGGAAAAACACATAAAAAGTTCTGATGTTTGGAACATGAATGGCGAGAAGATAGTGGTTCCATTTGATTCTTATGGGGTCCCGACGGATGACGCCGCAGGTTTACTTGGTCAGATTATAGGTCAGCTGGCAGCGAAGCCCATTTCCCTGCCTATTTCATATGATGATTGGAGGCATATGCCTCCAAACTGAAAAAATGAAGTTTTTGATTCTCAGATAAAGGTAATTTTATTACTTTATGGTTTAATTGAATGTCATGTTACTAATATATTCAAAATGAATTTCTGTATACAGATGTTCTTCCACTTTACCATTTCTGATGTGATAGCACAGAAGTGGACATTGAAAAATCTTGGCAAAAAATGGAAATATTTCAAATGGAGGTTGTGGTGTGATTCCAATGATACTTCGTTGACCGTGCAACAGATGTATGAGAAGCTACCCAGTGGGGTACCGAAAGAACAGTGGAAAGTTTTTGTCGATAGCCATTGTGATGAGAAGCGGATGGTATTGAAATATATATTATTATATTATCCCCATTTTACATTTATACATGTACATGAAGAGGAGATAGACATTGAATACATTACTGTTAAATTGAATTTTATTTATTTCAGGATCTCTCAAGACAGAATGCATCAAACCGGGCAAAACAAGTCATCCCGCACACTACGGGCTCAAAAAGCTTTTCTAGAAGCCGAATGTCATTGGTAATCTTTTAATTAGTTTAAATATTTATAAGACAATATTATCTATTTAACATATTTAATTGTTGATTTATCTTTGTTTAATGCAGTCACAGAGTTTAGGGCATGAAGCATCCCAAACAGAACTGTGGCTGGATGTTCATAAAAAAACAGATGGAAGTTTTGTTAATGAACCTGCCAGAGAAGTTGGGGTATGAAGTCAATTATTTATTATAATAACTTATTATCAGTTCTTACTGTGTTAATATATATTGATATTTGATTTATAGGTAAAAATTAAAGAAATATGGGATGTCAATCCTGAGAAATCCTACTCAGTCTCCCAGGATGACCCGGTTGGTAAAGTCCGTGGGAAGGAGCATCCTGGTAGAGTGCACGTGAAGGGTTTTCGACCCGTACCATCTGAGGTCTTTGGCAGGCCATCAGGGATTTCAGCTACATCTACTTCTGGTTATAGTCATTTCATACCTGAAGATACTCAGAGGGAGATGTCTTCTCTATGAAACACAGTTCACCAGCAGGGGGATCATATATCTGCTTTGCAGAAAGAGTTGCTTGAAATACGTCAGCATATGAGCAGATATGCCCCCAGTGGTAGTGCATCGGCTAGTGGTGAGCAGGTAAATCACAAAAAAATCAAAATCATTTCGTTTTCACACTTTTATTGGTTTTAAGTTTAATTATAAATATGAAAAAATATTTAATTTTCAATATAATGTTCTTATAGGTGGCAGCAGGTAGTGGAGATGAAGGTGGAGAGGGTGACGATGCAACATCAGATGATGAGTAGTAGTGTTGTTGATGTGTTGAACAAGTATGAGAACGGTTGGTTTGTATATGTACCATGTATATAGCACAGAGTTGCCACCAAATATTTCCATGTCCTAACATTTTTTTGATTTCTCATGTTTACCTCTATGAATTTTATTTATTTATGATGTTTCATTTTATGTCTTGATTTCTAGAGTGTGGTATACATCATTCCATTCAGGCTTGTGTTTGAATTGGTACCACATCCAATGAGAATACCATATATGTAACCCATATTCATACCATTTCTACTATATAGCAGCATTCAAGTAGCCCCATTGTGTAAGCTCGATTCATACCATAACAGATTCATAGAAGTACCTAGGCAGTCCAACTGTGTAAGTCCCATTTATATCATTGTTGTCCATAGCAGCAGCTGGGTATCCTAGCTGTGTAAGACAAATTCATACCATCACTATCAAGGCCTAATGAGCCACAACACATTACACAGGCATGAAGAAATTCCCACCTAACAGGCTAATCTTAGACTATACAACCAACATACCAATTATGCTGATAAAGAACTCACACTCTTACTGACATGGAAAGAGTGTATCTTGGAAGCCTCCCACAATACCTAAATTTAACCGTTATCAGTATAACATGAATCTAAGCATGTATACACTCTATTAAAACACCTAATATGCATTATTACAATAACATCCAAATAATCATAGTTTAACTTAACTTATCCCCCAAATAACCATGTCAATTATTCATGTAGACTTAACAAAACACAAGCACTGCCCATGCTTTTACATTCACAATACCAAATACAATGATATTACTAACTGAATACCAAACCACAATCCACCTATATACCATCACTATAGAACAAAGTTTCTAAACTTACTTTCATTTTTTTAATGAACTCATAGACCTTGGATAAGTCCTCTCTTGGATTACATACATACAAGAAAACCCTCATCAGGTGGAAATGAGAATCGCTATTTCACTTGATTAGAACACTCCAATCACCAATATCCCAAGATACATCTCAATATTACTAGTCTCTCTCAACCCTAGTTCACATGTCACATCATATATAGGATACAACTCATGGAGAAGCATCTATGAACCCATCTCAAATATCACAAGGAAAATCATAGGCCAATATACCCACTCGAGGGTTCTCATGCATATCACAAATCCCATACCCAATCCAACTATGAAATCTAGGTTACTAATCCTAACTAGAAATCGACACACCATACTTCCCCTGAAGGATAAAGATCACATACATGAACATATATATTAATGACATTATCTTATGATAATAACTATTGTGAAAAATCAATATCATTGGGTTTGGTTAAGTATAATTCCACCAATAAGGTATTTAGGAAAACATTAGATAAGTTGTTGAAATTTTAAAAAACTCAAACCTATTTTCTTTAACGAAGTCAATAACAACTATATCATGATGCATCCCATCCAACCTGCAACATGATGACCATCTTGGGATGTATACATGAAACTCTTATCTCATATCCAATGACATAACTCAAATCCTCAATAGGAATCATGTATAACCTACAAGATCATAAACCATACTCTCCCAAGCACCATGCACGGTTAGCGTGTTGTCCAACCTAAAACACACGCCAATTCACAAGTTACCCATTTTCTATAGTAGGCATTAACAACCAACCCAAAACACACAACAAACCATACCATTAAATACATTCTATAACTACTCAAACATCCATCTTTGGAACAAATTCTATACCCATATAAACATAATTTGTTCTATCCCATAACACAAATCCATTGTTAAAAAAACCCAACCCATATCACAATCCACCCATGGATGTTATATCGGCCAACTTAGAGCATAACCAATTACATATCATTACACATCACCATGGTTAGCATGATCACATAAATTGTATCAAAATTCATAACCATTTATTATATAGAGTATTAATATCCATATAATATAAATCAATCCTTCTTAAAACACATAAGAAATTAAAGAAGCTAAAAACACATATAAATCTTGGGGTCACATGGATTGGTTACTCACCAAATTGTGATACATACCTTTCCTTAGGTTGGACTCCATAACATACAAAATTTGCTCATATCCAATTTTTCAATGAATACTACCATGTTATTTGTTTTTATGGTGTCTCCTGTTCAATATTCTGGTTTGACTTGTTTTTCAGGGCAGTGGTGTGGTAAGAGCAGAATTATTATTTTTTCCAGGTCAACATTTTGTGGCAGTTTTAACCGCCACTAATGCCTTACTGGTCAGCATTTAGCAGCGGTTATAACCGCCACTAATGACTTATTGGTTAGTATTTAGCGGCGGTTATAATCGCCACTAAATGTATTATGTTTACATTTAGAGGTGGTTTTCACCGCCACGACATAGGCGCATCAAAGGCCAGAATATAGCGGCGGTTAAAACCACCGCGAAAAAAAGTACCATCTACGCATAAAACCACCGCAAAATGGTCAAAAACCGTCGTGAAAAGAGGCATCTACGACACTTTTCTTAAACCGCCGCGAAATAGTAAAAATCGCCGCTAATAGATTGCTGACGCCCAATTTCACGGTGTTTTTTGTAAACCGCCGCCAAACCCTATAGTGGCGGTTTAAACCGCCGCCAAATGAAAGAAAAACCACCGATAGGGGCCGGTTTTGTTTTAGTGATAGTAGATGAGTTTCCTATAGAGTTAGATGTGAGTCCGATTATAGTGACATGAATATTATTTATTGTAGCTTGCATATGGATTTATTAATTTGATATTGGTTTATCCCATTAATTTATTTATATCATTTATTTTTACATAGTTATCATTAAACCATATCTCCACTCCTTTGTTATAGAGTTACTGACACCTCTTTGAAATAAGAAAGAGTAGAGGTCACACTTTCATACTTTTTCACTATCAATAGCTGATGCTGAGTAAGTCTAGGATTTTCTCATTCTCAATCTGTATCTATTTGAATTCATCATCAAGATGTATTAACATTTCCTCATCATTCTAAGGTTTATTTTTATCATCCAAATGTTACATTTATTGTAGATTATGGGGACTAAAAGTTGTTTCAGGTAGAACGGGATCTAAGGTCCAGTAATACTGGACCTTCCCGACTACAATTTATGAATTTTTTATTAGCTATTATGGTTTATCTTGATGATGTTTCTTATAGTTTTCTTTTTCCTGCTATTGTTTTGGATTTTTCTAAATTTTTCCAAGATGATTATATCAGGCTTCATTTATATAGGGAGGTTGAGTTCACGATTTACATAGTTCCATGTACTTATCTTACATTAAAACCTTCTTATCGTATGGTACTAGCAGATCTAGATGTGGTCAAGATTTGTTTGGATGATCAGATGGAAAATGGTTGTATTCATCCTAGTGTTTCACCTTGGGAAACACTAGTTCTATTTTCCATGTAAGAATATGGTTTACTTAGATAATGTGTGGAGTACCAGATGTTGTACAGAGTTATAGTTATGAACAAGTTTCATTTTACTCATGTGGATGATTTATTTTATTAGTTAAAGGTGGAAAAGTGATTTGAAAAAAAATTTGGTTTGGTAATTATCATCTTAGTGTTGGAGAGTCTGATAAATCGAAGATATATTTAAGGAGTAGGTATGGACATTATGAAAATCATCTGATTTTGAATCATCTCAGTAATTCTCATATAGTTTTATAGATTGGATTATTCAGATACTCTATCAGTATCTTAAGTCATTTTTGGAATTTTTTGTGGTTGATTTTTTAGTTTACATGAGATCTGAGTTTGATCATGTCAACCATTGGGTTTGGTTCTATAAATAAAGAGGAGTTTTGGTTTGTATAGAATGCTTTCAAAACATATTTTTTGGATCCAACGGGTGATGTTATTAAGGAATGTGATTTTTGACCATGGATTATCAATTGATCTTGAAAAGGTTATGGTTGTTTTTTCTTGGGAAGAACCACAAATTTATTTTAGATTCATAGATTCATTTCCCTTGTGGATACTATTGATGGATGATTAAGGATTTCCCAAATTAGGTGCCACATTTGACTTCTATTACAAAAAAAGGATAAATTATTATGGGATGAGCTAAAAAGACTTCTAGCATTGGATCCAATTTTGATCATACCTGAGCCTCGTAAGGGGTATATGGTTTTCTATGATCCATCTGATTGTTTTTTGGTATGTGTTCTTATACATGATCTTCATGAGGTAGCGTATGGCTCTCATTGTCTTCTTCTCCATGAGAAGAATTACCCTACTCCGAATTTTGAAATTGATGTAGTTATGCATGAACTTAAGTGTTAGAAACACTATATTTTTGGGGAAAGGTTCATAGTCTTTCTGAGCATAAAAATTTTATCTATATCTTTTATCAGAAAGACTTGAATCTCTAATAGAGGGTGTGGGTGGAATACCTTCATACTATTGAATTCGATATCGCATACACCCTAGTAATGGGGAATATTGTTACATATTCCCTCTATAAGAAAGTATCAATGCATGATATTCATAAATGGAAGGAATATTGGAACATTACGGGATTTTTTCTCATTTTCATGTGGATTCTATAGAGGATATTTCAAGAATGATTTTTAATAGTATCTAGTAATCATCATCCCTCCTAGAGTTTATTCCATAGGTTTAGTAGTAGCTTGAAAAATTAAGAGACCTTTGAAAACCCCTATATAGTGAGGAGACCTCTTCTATCTAGTCACTCTCTTCATATGGTATTCTTATTATTGGTGACTTTTTTATTATCCCACAACCAGTGAGAAGATTGGGTTTGTCATATATATTTTTTAGATATTCATTATATAACAATGTATATGTAATATGAAATGAGATAAAGATTCTTGTGTCCAGGTATGAATCATGAAATTGTTGATTATGTGTCTCATTGTTATACATGCCAATAGATAAAAGTAGAGAATAGAAATCCCTCTGGTTTCCTCCAGCCTCTTATAGTGCTCGTGTAGAAATGGGATGAGGTATTCATGAAGTTTTTTGTTGGATGACCATGAACTACTTAAGGTTGGAATGATATTTGGATATTAATTGATCATTTTAAAATGTAATATCATTTCATTCCAATCAGGGACACCACGAAATTTTAATATCTAGTTATGTTCAGTTTTCATGAAATTCTGAAGTTACCTGGGGTTCCTTCGTCCATTTTTTCAAATGAAGATCCAAGAATTACTTAGAGGTTCCTACAGAGTCTCTATGAGGTGATAATGAATCCATAAACAATGAGTACAACAAATCATACATAGATAGATAGTCATACAGAGCATACAATTCAAATTCAGGAGGATATTACCGATGCATGTTTTGTAGTTTTTGGTAGATCTTGGGATGGGAATCATAGACTTGTTCTGTTTTATTGTAGAAATAGTTATCATACATTGATCACAATGGATCCTTTCTCAGATTTAGATTGTTAAATATTCAATTCCTCACTTTTTTAGTAGGAGGTGGGCGAAGCTTTTTTGATGGGATTGATTTGAATTTAGGAGACATCTTTGAGGATATACCATATATGTCTACATTTTTTATATATTAGATTTATTATAAATATTATGTGGGTCAAAAAAATTATCCTTTTAATTTTTCTATAGGAGGCCAAATTTTCGTGAAATTTTCTCTTCAGTTGGGTCACTATCTACTTGGAAAATAATTCAAGTTGGATCCAAGATATGATTGACGGTTTAATGACACTAAGCGGCATGTATATATTTAATATCAGTTGAATTTTTTTTAGTTTATTTGAAAATAATTCATGACATTTTCCACATATCATGGCTTAGGAAATACCATCCTAATCCACCTTATGTTCTGAGTTGGAAAGTGATTGAGTTAGAGCCTGATGTCTCTGTTGTGGAGTAGCTAATAAATATCATTGAATCTCAAGTGAAATTATTTTTTGAGATATTTATTCCATTGTTCATATTGTTTTTGGAAGCATAGGTTACATTCTCATGAGACTTGGTTTAATGATTCATTGATGAGGGAGCAATTGGATAACCTTTTTCTCGAATTCAATCTTCTTCATGACTTCCAATGGATAAAAATTCCTATGGTGGGGAATTTTGGACATCCCTTTACCTATTTTTAGGTTGTTTTCCTTCTCATTACTTGTTTTACTCTTGAATTGTGTGTATCTCATGAATTCTAAGTATGGAGAACTTTTTATAAGAAAAATGAACTAAATTTAGTGTATTTATATTTGTTTGAATTAATGGGGTCTTAGTACATTGTGTTAATGGATTTTTCGGTTTCTCCTTGAGTCTGGAGGTTACCAATGTTTTTTTAATGATTTTGTAATGAATATACAGTTCTCGTTATCTTTAAAATATTTATAGGATTTTGAATGGGGGTACAAGAAATGTAATGTTTTCTATCCTCATGTCAATAGTTAAATAAATAGTGTGAAGGAATACATTTGATTTAAAGATTACATGCTGTGTAATGTTTAAATACAAATTTATAATAAAAAGGTGATGGTTTTAACTGAATATATGAGTCATGTGAATTCAATGACACGTAAAGTGATTATATTCCATGTAAATGTTTTGGATAATGATTTTTGGTCATTATACAAGTAATATTTTTATTCACATTCTATAGTTTTCTTTCCAATCGACCTAGAGCACTCATCCAACAATTTTGGGGGACTATTTTTATTCTAAATCAATTCATTCAACATTGGATCATCAGGGAAGTTTCATAGTGTATCTTTGAGTAAGATATCCTTTTTGTTTCATTGGTGTCTTTTATTGTATTAGATCTATTGGTTTTTGATATTGGTTTTATTGATTTTTGGTATTGATTATTATTTTTTCCCTTCAATATTTGTTATATGATCATGTTTTGAGGGTCAACCCTTTATTTTTTAAGGTGCGGAAGGTGTGGGTTCTTTATGTATGTGTCGTTTCTTCATCTTTAGTGACACATTATGTTAAATTGAATCAATTCTTACTTTTGTAGATTTATTCTTCAAACTCCATTTTCATTTTCGTTATCTTCCTTGTCTAGGATTCCATTAAGAGTATGTGAATACCAATTATTAATGTATGTCATTCCATCTCAATCATGTGTTGGTGAGATTCATTCCTCTATTTTTTGTATATTATATTATGAAATGGAATGGGATGACTGACTGATTTTATTTTTGTGTGTTGAAATTATTTTTTGATGAAATATGGTTCATGTAGTTTTGGTAAATGAAAACAAATTCATATAATTGTGAACTATTTTTATGAAATGGTTTTAAAGGAATTATTTTGATTAAATGGTTTGTTGAAATGGTTTCTAAAATAGGACAAGAGATAATCATTAGGTACTTAGGTGGAAGGTAAATTGATAGGTCTCATCCACTATTGGGGTTTTCTCATGGGGATTTCCTCTACTCCATAGGATAGTTGTTCTAGGGACTTGTTAGGACTATTGGGGTTCCACTTTCTAGGGTGTTCCTCTACTCCATAAACTTAATGCATATGTCTATATACTTGATGTGTGTGTCATTTTCTATATTAGGTATGAGGGTTCTAGCTATCTTTCCCTAGTTTGATGTTTGGCGTGTTGATACATGTTCTTCTTGGTCGATTTGGGTTGTTTTGGTTTTTATTTTTTTTATACAACCATAGATTTTATATGATACATGATGAATTATCTATTTATACTTGACATATATGTTGTGATATATGTAAATAAAATACTTTGAACTAATTTGATTTATTTATTTTAAATTTTTAGAAAAGGGGAAATTAAATATTATTTCAATGATTATGTAAAAATGATAAACTATATATCATGTGTTTTTCCTTAGTGTTGAGAATGCATGTATTATTATTTAGAGAAATGATCTGGAACACCTGGGTGAGACTGTACTAAGCCCGTTATATCACACCATGAATACAACTTTAGTAATTCATATAACTGGTTATGTCATTTGATGTAGGGAAAAAATGTTCCTTAGGGAGGTAGTGTGGTTTTCTGTCAGCAGAGTTTGGGTAGCTGGAGGGTGAGACAGTGCTATTTTCCAATCCTATCACACATATTTTTGGAGTATCCTTTTTTTCATCCTTTCATATTAGAATTATATCTTGAAGATTTTTTTGATACTTTTTTTCTATATCCCTTTTTTTAACTTATTTTCTGATATATATAAATAAATAAATATATATATATTCATGTTTTCTTCCCCTGTTTCATTTTGTACAAGTGTATATATATGAGATTCAACATATCCATGACACTATAAAATGTAATATTTGACATTTTTATATCCACCCCCTACACACAGACTCGATCATTGATCGCCTCATGTGGTGCATTATGTTCTTTCTCTCCTAGAAAATGATGAATCTCTTTTAGGTTTTGATAGAAGAACTTATACATGATATTTGGCATGGTAGGAATTAAAGGATTCATGAAGAATCCTCCTTTTTCATTAAATCTACCATTTTTAAAATCAATATTTCTTTATATAATTCCCATCATATTCAACATGGCCACTATGAAAATTATTTAAATGATTTTTCATTCATGGGGATTTTTCATCTTCCGGGTAACTTCATTCCTCTATTGAGTTCAATGAATGTTATTTAGTAATCACTTTTAATTGGATGGACTAAATTAAACTCAGATGGAGATTCTAGAGGTATTTCTAGCCTTATATGATTTGGTTCTATTTATAGAGATAATAAAGGAGATATAGTGGAATTGTTTTAGGTATATTTTTGAGTTTCCTTACTTTGAAAGTTAAAACGCATGGCCTTATTAATGGCCTGGACATAAAATATCAAATAAACTGGAACAATCTATGGATTGAATGTGAGTCCAGCATGATTGATCATGATATCATTATTGGGAACACTCAAATAAATTAAATGATGACTACTAGATGGAATAAATAATAGGACATATTATCCTCTTTTAACAATTTCGCCACACGTGTTTATCACAAATCCAATTTTCTCACTAATGTTTTTGCAAACATATGTGCCTGTTATGATGGAACCATTTCCTACTTCACAACTCCCTATGATATGATGACTCTCATTTAATGTGATAAATTTTAAATCCATCCTCTTAGATAGATGTTATTTTCTTTGAAACTTATTCTTGGAGGATTTCCATTTTTATATGTTCTCCCTTTTATAAAAAAGAATGTCTCTATATGTCATATTTCCTATATTTGGTAGGGAGAAATAAGTCCCTCTATTTTTTTTATTTCCCAATTTCTAGAATCCAGCCTGTGGTGACTGATAAATCCATTTGAGAGTGCAGAAATTGGGTTCATGTACAAATTTGAGAAGATATTAGGGTTAGGTTTGTCACAGTTCTTTTTTAATAGAGGTATAGGACATGCATGTTATTTTTCAAAAGATTAAAATATAATAATGTTGTACTTTTGTCAAATGCATCCAAAATGAAAAATATTTAAATATAACAAATATATTGTAAAAATAAAATCCAATATCAATTTCTTTTCAATTTTTTAATATATTAAATTATATATCTTAGGTCCACTGCCTGGTAAGCCCTTTTTAACATTAATCGTGGTAACCTATTTTAATAATTCCATATAAACAATATTTAAAGTTGTATCTTTAAAAAATTTGGACATAATAATTCCAAATATAGAACTAATTTTATCAAATGCAATTTTTAAATGTTTAATAAATGTATATACAAAAACTCCTAAAACATGATTAAAAATAGTTTTCTAGAATAATGAATGTTTAAGTCGAAATAATATTTAAAGGAAAAAAACACATAAAATCAATTACATTGATATTAATTAGATTTTGTAAACAATATAAAATAATTAAATTTTAAATTTAAATAAAAACAATATAGGACATTACATATATGTAAATATAAATTATAGTTTTCGATAAAATATGTATATTTCATTATTCATTAAAAATTAACAGTTTTTAGAAAAATCACAAAATTTGACATTAGGAAAATTTTGATATTATGATTTAAAAAATGATTTTGTTTTTATAAATTTTAATTTATAAAAGTGTAATAAATTAATTATAATATTCATGCTCAAAATCCAATGAAAATGATTTATGTATGAAACATTTTTTGGAAGAAAAATGAATTTATTCAAAATTTATTACTAATATATATCTAGTAATTAGTAAATTTGAATATATTTAATAAGGTGGTTATTATTATTCATAAAGTAATTTTAATTTTAATTTTATAATGGAAATAATTAAATAATTATATTTCTTCGTATATTGTCGTGGCTTAAAACTTAGTGTTGTGTGTAAAGAATGATATCAAAGGGTTTAAATTTAAATAAAAGAAAATTTATCATAAAATATTGGGGTGTTATTAGTTATTAAAAATTATGGTTCCCAAGGATGTTTTGTGTAAGGAGGTCATGAGATAGGTAACTCTACTTATTAGGTTTCTCTTCTTGGAATCGTATTAGGTTACACTTAGCTCGGAAATGCTAAGAGTTAAATACCAGAGGAATTGAGTTGAGTTTATCAAGATGATGGATTGAGATAGTATTTTTCCTATAGAATATAGAAGAGTAATATATTATAATATAATCATGTTTTTTAATAATATATAGTCATGGTTTATGATATGAGAATAGGTGTGAATTTTCATGATAAAATATGTTTTGGTACTACTAATGGATTACATGGAATTTAAAAGGTGGAATCTTTTTAGTGGGATCATATTTCATAAAATTCGTTAATAAATGAAATAAAACATGATAATCTTATGATAGAATAATTTATTATAAATATGATGAAACCATTATCATTGAACATGACTTTCATATCAATGTTGTAGAATTAAAAGTTTAATTTAAGAAAAAATATTGACTAATATATAGATATAATAATTAATATTATGTAGGAAGTAAATATTATATTTGGAATAGAAATGACTTACTAAGTAACAATGTTCTGATGTTATTCTAAAATAAAATATTTATCCTTATTAAAATCAATTAATGGTTCACTTAATGTTTCAAAGGCATTAAATTCATGGAAAATAAAGAAATTTAATCTCTTCTTATGCACTCAATATGGGAGGGTATTATGATGACTTAGGGAGACTTATGGTTTCCATTAATTAATTTCTTGGATATGTAATTAATTATAGAATCAACATTGTAGATGATCTTATAATGTGAAGTAATTTTAAAAACATCATGTTATTTTCAAATAAAATTGGATATATAAAATGGGAAATTATTTCTAGGTTCTTTTATTGTATTGATAGTAAAAGGGGATAAAATTACAAACATTAAGAATTAAAGTATGTTAGAAAGTTAATTTTTTTTTTTTGAGTCTCCAGTCAATTGTTTTACTGAAAATTTGTATCAATAAAAAAAGAATTTTTTTCTATATGATGGTATTTTCTAGGATACCCAATTGAGTTTGAGAAACTCCAACAAGAATATGCATTTGGAATCAATGTTGTTAAATATATTTTATGATTTTTTTTAGTTTCTACGATACAAAATTATAGACATTATAATTATTTTATATATAGAGGATTTCAAAATCAATGTTAGTATTGATGGATCTTTTTGTTTTAATTTAAATATATTATAAATTCTTTTTACTATGAATATTTAAAATAAAACGAATATTTTCAATCCTAGATAGTTAAAAATAATGTTTTCTTATATCTATATCATTTATATTATATATTAAGAGAATCAATTTATTTAAAAACAGTTTTTTGAATAAATGAGACGATAGACATTGTTTTTGATTCATCAAACTCTGTAATATTCATGAAAATAAACTACGAATAAAATAAGTTTTATCTTGGATAAAATAGTTTATCCATGATATATACTAAAATATAACTGAAAGTATTTATGCCTCCCTTTATTTATTTAATTTAATTCATAACATCTTAATTTTAGTATAGTTATCTAAACACATTAAATACCATATTACAAAATGTTATACATAAATTATCTGTTAAATATTCATACTATAAGAAAATTAGTGTAATATCCTAAAAATAAATTAATATTCTTATGTTAAAATATTATTTTGTAGATAATATTTATTTTTATAGAAAATTCGGAGTATATATGGACTTAAATAAGCTCTATTTATAAAAAACATAATGGTATATACTGGTCCAAATTCCATTTAAATGTCACATAATATCCCAAAATATTTTAGCATGTTTTGGTAAATAAATGATGTAAAGGGTAAAATTTACATACCAAAATAATCTAAAATAAAATTTTAAATTAAATGATTCCATGATAATGATGATTAAATTTGAAAATGTTCTAAGTATGCAAATTTGACACCCCTAGATTTTTTGATCTATATCTCTCATTAAATAAGCATAATTTATTCTATAGCTTTGTTTACACAGAATACTATGTTGAAAAAAATAAAACCATAACTATATAAATATTATTATATCCTAATTAAACCATTTTTAATAACTTCATTATTTTTTTGGTTTATTTTTTTATCTTCAAAAAATATTTATATTTTATAGAATAGTGAAAATATAAATTTTTTACAACACTCATTATTTTTTAAAAAATAAAGTAAAGTTAAAGTAACAATATATTTTTTAAATACGATAAATTAAATTAAATTTACTCAAATTAATTCCTTCATGAAAATAAATTTACATAATTTTGATACAAGTAAATTTTTAGTCTTAAAAAACATTTCCCTGAAAAAATGTATTCATAGTATTTTTTCAGTTTTTTTAAATTAATTTTTTTAAATTATAATAATTAAATTTGATATTTATATTCTATATTTTGTATCATAATTATATGATTTTATAAAATGGTCCCTTATATTATTCAGCATTCTTAATATTATCCATGGAAAAAATTATCACCTCAGTAATGTGTAAAAAGTGTAGACTATGTTTAAAAATATGGGATAATGCCTTTAAATTTTTAGAAAACTGGAAATTATTTTATTTGATGGGTTTAGTTCTACCATATTCATACAACTATCAAAAAAATATCCACATGGTTTAATTCTTCTTTGATATTATCCTTTGTATTATTTTATGAAAAAGATGATATCAAAGTCTCACTCTTTTGAATTTAATATCTCCAATATTTTTTATAAGGATAAAAATATATTATGTTTGTTTTAAATTTTTAATTTGAAATATTTATTAATAATTTTATCATTCAAAATTATTACTAATTTTTATTAATTTAATAATTACATTAAATTCCTACGCAATGCCAATAAAATATTTATTCAATTAATAGAAAAATTAAATAAATGATTTTAAATACATTAAATGGAATAATATTTGGTTGAATTATTTTGTTTCATGATGTTTTTATATAACTATTACATAATATTGATTTTTTAAATTTTTTTATTTGAATTCCATATTATTCATGATGACATTAAAGTCAAATAAAATGAATACTGTAAAAATATCATCGATGATATATTATAATTAATAATATTTTTTAAAAATATTTAAAATCATAAAATCCTATATGAATAAAATTTAATTTTATATGGTTTGAAATATTATGGATGGAATATTTGGGGGTTATTATTTATTTTAGGGTAACATTCTTGATGCTTAATGTGTAAAAAAATTGATATTGTAGTAATTGTTAAAAGGCTTAACAGTGGGTTAAAACTAATAGATAAGGGTTAAAAATCACATAAACATATATACATATTATTTATTGGAATTATTTTTTATTAACTTCATATTATATTCAAAATATAACAATATGTATATACTTGATGATGAATATTAATTTATATTAATTAATTATTTCTATAACTCCAATAGTTTACATCCCCTCTGTTATAAAAGAGATCCTATTATCCACTATTCCTCACAACATTTAATCCTTTAAAATCTAAACATCCATGTAATTATACCTTTCTAAATTTATTTTCCACATTCTATAGTATCTGGTATTTCCAAAATACCATTATTTGAGAGATTTAGGTATAGTCCAAAGGTGGTTTCTCTTCGAAGATATACAAGTCTTAGTAGAGAACTTTCAATTTTTTCATCATTATAAAAATATATTGTATACATTATAAAATAAAAAATATATTATCATAATTATAATTATATTTTATTCTGATTATGAAAAACCATTTTCCACCTCCTTTCCATCCTATGTAATGCAAAAAATATCGCTCATGCATACATAAGGCTTACCGCCTCCATGTAGAGGTGTAATTAGTTTCTCATCACTATTTTAAATGTATATATATAAATATGGAAGTAATTTCATTTTAAATTATTTATAACATATTTATGATTCTAGAATTATAATATTATTTTTACCTTCTTTCCTTCTAATCTTTTGGAAAATGACAAAGTCACATCTGTGTACATGTTGACTACCACCTCTACAAAGTGATGTTATATATTTTAAGTTTCTCTTTTCATGGATGATAATAATGATATATTTAAATAATTTATATAATATATATGATATTATAATGATTATGTAAATAATACTAATTATTTACCTTTATTTCATTTCATCGATCGAAAAATGAAAAGAATTCTCATACATATGTATGATCGAGAGTCTCTAATAATAATGCAATTATTTTTTCTATATCTAAATTATATGGATTAATATATCAATATATATATTTAATAAATATGATATTTATACCATGATTATTTTTATAGATATGATTGAACCATAATATAAGTATAAGTACTTGAACTACAGAACAAAAATTCTCAGGAAAAATGAAGAAGTTAACACCCAATACAATGATAAAAATGGAAGATCATTAATAAAAAAGTGAAAATAAATGAAAAATAGATAATATATGATTATATATATATTATTCTTATATTTAATTATAATAAAACTAAATTTATTATAAATTATGTAAAAATAACTTATGAGGTAATTTGAACTTGTTGTAAGGGATTTTAACGAAATTTCCACTACAGTGATACCTATTTAGTGTTATGAACCTATTTATTTTTTATGTGGTTTATATCATTCCAATTTTATGTATTTATCACAAATATATATCAATTTATTATTATTAATGTTTCAATTCTATGTTATTCTTCTAAAGGGTTACAATTTGAAACTATCAAAAAAGAAAATAATATATTTTATAGGCTCATTGTTTTTCGGATTTCTATTATTTTTATTGAATGGTTATTATAATATATACATCATAAAATCCAAATATATTATTATCCTCTTAAATTTTATTAGGTTCTGATATTCTCCTCAAATTATTCCTCTCCTTAGAACATGAATTTAGTGAAGAGTTTTTTAAAATAAAATATGATCTTATTTCTCTTTTTAATCTATTATATTTTTCATCCATGAAAATATAAATAATATTATTTTAAAAAATTCCTTTTTATTTGTATCAATTAAATTTTAATGATATTTTATATTATATTTTAATTTATATATGGTTTTAAAATTACATTTGTAATTTTTCATGGAAGGTTCATTTATGGCATTCCTCAATGAATTAAAAAGAAATATTTCCTTTTAATGTACATTGGGTTAACATATTTTCCCTCTAACATAACCTTTTACAATTATTTACATGCTTTTATGATTTTTCAATGTTTTTAAATATATAAATCATTAATTAAATATTACTTTAATATTTCACTTCAATTTTCCAAAAGACGTAACATTTTTAGAAAACCAATATTTCTAATGGCTTAATAGTTTTATCTACACTCTTTATTAATTTTGTAGTAATTATATTTATCATGAAACAATCAAATTTATATGATAATTTAAATGAAAATTACATTTATCTTAAATTTTGGTATTATTTATATCATCGATATGATTATTTTTAAAGTAGTTATCCATTTTTCCCGTGATGTTTTTCTATAAAATATAATTGGATGAATTGAGAAATATTTATATTCTATATTCCTCACTCAGTAAATATATTTCATTGATAAGGCATATTTTTTATGAATTAAGTTGATCATAAAATATATGAGGAATGAATTCAACATGTAGTTTTTGGTGGGGGTTGGGTATGGATATCCCCTCGGTGCATCGATAAGTCTCTAGAGATAGACCAGTTGGATAGCATTATAAAATGGGGTATTGGTGTATACATACCCATTGATTAAACTACCTTGGTGGAAGGTCTTTACCATAAAGAAATCATGATCTATGAGATCTTGAATTACAACATTATGAATTTCCTAAATTGACAAATTATTTATTATTATCCATGAAATTACTATATTGACATTATCAATCGATTTATTTCATGATAAAGTTATTGATTAAATTGTATTTGTTTTTAGTTATTTACCTTTCCATATTGATTGTTCCTTATTTACTCGTTATTAATTCTATTGTACAGAAACTGTATTTAGAATCATAGACCAAACTATATTTTTATCCTTTCCCCAGGATATGAAGAATGATATTATGATTAATATGAAGGATATGGGAATGTTTTTTATGTTATGTATTTTATATTTCCTATGTCATATGGGAATTAATTATGTATCTAGTTCCAAAACAAATAATAAACTGTTTGGTAAATCAGGATGAGGTCTATTATATCTTATGTCAATGTAATAATGTATAAATAAACACTAGGGTGCTGAAGTTTTAAATTATAAAGTTGGAATTATAGATTGTTTTACTGGAATCCTTGGGAACTAGATTTTAAATTAATATATCTAACATGGGAATTATGATAATACTTAAAATTATTTTAAAACATTTTCTATTTTATGTATTTTTATTATTTTTTCATATAATCTTGATAATTATGATCAAAATTTGTGTGATCCATTATTTAGTGATGGATCTTAATGAAAAATAATTAATACCAATAGAAAATGTAGTGATTGTATTTCCCAAAAAATATAGGTGGTGATGAAAATGAGAATATCATTACCATATTTGGGTAGCATACATGGGTTATGATGAATAACCTTTCCCGTATGAAGCTAAATTTTTTCCCATATTGTGATTCCCCTATTTTTCATTTAATAATGTAAAATATGGCTCCAATATTTAATGGAACTAATAATTCATTAGTAGTTAAGAAATGTATTAGGTCCCTCAAAAATATATTTCTGTAGTTGGGATATAATTAATGAAAATAAGTTATTCTGGTTGTGTATTATTTTAGAAGATACATTCATCAATGTTGGTCATTCATCCATAATAATAAAGAGTTTGAAAAAATATATTTCATAGAATATAAGAATTTAAAAGTTATATTATATGATAAATAAATACACTAAAAAAATATTTCTAAAATAGAGTGCATGTTTCACAATTTAAAGGCAAAATATAAAGGACAGTGTTACAGTAAATGAGGCTAACATTAAAAGATTATATAGACATGATTTATACTACATACTTAATCCAAAAATAAATATTGACTGTTTCATTAATGGGATTAATCCATGTCACCAAATAGAACTAGTTACTCAAATGTTTCCATCTTATGATGATATTATAACAATTTCTATTAAGATAAAGAAAGAATTTACATGATATTATAAAATTGAGTGAAATCAATAGAATAAGTGGTTAGCGGAGAACCAATAAAAATATAACACATTGAAATAATTACAAGGGAACAAATTAATTTTTATCAGGTAAAAATTCTTGACAAGAATCATAATGGAAAATTAATGAATGGAATGGTAGTTGTTACAATTGCAAAGATAGGGGTCATCATACAAGTGAATGAAATGATAAAAATCATCTTTATCTAGCTATTCTAATGTGAATAGATGGCTCATTATTAAATCTAATTCTATATGCATTATAGGAACTTACAATAGAAGAAGCATAAAAGAGAAGGTCATTCATATGGAATTATTATAGATGAAGTAGAAGTTCTTAGAGATATGATGATAGGTATACTTTTCATCCATTCTAGAGGTGAAAATATTTTATTGGATTTATTACCACCCTTCTATAATATATCAAATTAATTTTAAAAGCATATCACATAACCACCTCAATTATCAGATATTGAGTTGGAAGGGAAAAATTATAATGGAAGGATGGTCCTATCAAAATTATCTTTCTCCTATATGATTTAAGTTTGTTAAAATATTTTTTTTATATATATTTTTATTTTTCTCTGGTTTAATTTTTCATAATTTTTTGCATGAATTGGTTCACCCAGTATAGAGCCCATATCAACTATTGAGTAATGGTAGTAATATTTGATATTCAAAATCAACCTATGATAGTATTTCAATCAAAGAATGAAACTTAAATCACAATGGAAACTAATTCATTCATATAGGATTTTATACCTATTAATGAGGGATATTTATCTCAAATGGATGGGGAGAATCTCAATATTGAATATATTCACATTCTATGACAGTTTATTTATTTACGTCCTGAAGAGTTTCTTAGTCCTCCATTGAATAATGAAGTTAGTTTTTTCCATATAAATCATACATGGTGATAAAACTATTTCAAATAGTATATATTTAATAGAACATATTGAGTTATAGTAATTAATTAATAATCTATAGGTTAATCTAGCTAAGGAATTCATTCGTCCAAGTGCTTCTCCATGGGGTGTCCCTGTCATTTTTGTTAATAAGAAAGATGGTTTAATGCATCTTTGTAAAGAATTTCTCAAAGATGGAATGATCACAATCAAGAAAAAATTATCTTCTAACACATATCAATTTACCATTTGAATCAATTTCATGGAGCACAATATTTTATAATCATTGATCTTTGATCTTGATACTATCATATAAGGTTCAACAATAATGATATACTCATGAAACCCATTAATATGATGTATAGAAATAGTAATTTATATTAATTTCATATAGACTAACCAATGTTCCTTCTATATTCCTTGATTTAATTAACAGATGATTTATATATTTCCTTTATTGGATTATTGTGCTTTTTCATAGATGATATTATAATATATTTAAAGATAATGGAAGAGCATTAAGAACTTTTAAGGATTATTCTGATGAGTTTAGTGAAGTAGAATCTATATGCCAAATCTACCATGTGTGAAGTCTAGATACAAAAAGTATCATTCTAGATTCTTCTAATTTCATGTGACGGTATATCAATAGATCCTTTAAAGAAGGAAATTTGATGAGAAATTTCCTAGTCCAACCATGGTAAATGAGGTCCATTTTTTTCTTGGGTTAGATGGATAATACCAATTATTTTTTATATATTTGACATGGATATCAAATATTTTCAACTATTTTCCATAGAAGGGGGTTAAGTTCATTTTAAAAATGAATGTGAGGAAAATTTAAACTAACTAAATTGAAGGTTGGTCAGCACACCACTACATACACTACCCTCTAGTGGAGAAGGGTTTCTGATATATTTTGTTGAATCAAAGAAGATAATTGGATGAATCATCATGTAGAATGTTATGGTGATAGATTATGCCTATCGCCAATTAAAAATTCATGATAAAAATTACCAAATATGGGTCTCGGATATGAAGGAAATAATTTTATCCTTGATTATATAGAGACATTATTTTCATGGTAAATGGTGTGATATATATATATATATATATATTGATTATAAGATCATTATGTATATATTTAAACAAAATTAGTGGAATATACATCAGGTAAGATGGTTAGAGTTGATCAAAGATTATGTAGTTAAATATATTCCAACCCTGTGAAGATGAAAAATGTGGATGATGCTCTAAGTTGGAAAGACCATTATAGTTTTCCAAGATTAGGATTGAAATATATATAATATTTATGGATTTATAGATTTTGGATCTTGAAATATTCAGGAATAGGGACATATCTTACCATTCCCCAATGAATTTTCAACCATCCATCGATGAGAGGATTCAGATGGAATAGAAGGAAGGTGTATAATTATAGAAATGGTGAAGAATTTTATAGAGTTCAATCATAATCATGTTCAAATGATATGGATAAAAAACTAGGTCTGTGTTTTTTTAATAACATATTTGATGATGGATTTTTTGGATGATGCACATAGTTCATCATTATCTGCTAATACTAAATTTAAAAATATGTATAGTGATATGTGTAATGTCCCGACCTAGATTCCACTAAATTGGTGCTCTAAGTCGATGGGTTACAAGGCCTCAACTCCCCCCCCCCACACTATATGCCAAATGCTGTCAATTAGAAGTGATGGCCTAGAGTGTGATAGTGGAGAGGCTATTTCATCATATCAGAGTAAAAAAAGTGGAAATATATCTTTGTATCATAAAAAGAGGAAAGTTAACATAGTGAGGAAGTAGTAAACAACTGAAATATAACTTTCTATAATAATAAATGAAATGTTGTAATAGACCAAAATACTATTTTATACAATACAACATTGGCCACCCACTAGGCCGACCTTATAGATAAAAGTACATGAGAAACTGATAGAAAAATTACAGTTATATACTTACTCTTACCCAAACCACATACCCAATCTCCAAACTTTGTCGAACTGTACCAGCCCGATTAATAGAACCACTCCAGAAGATCTACTTGATCATGAAACACTGGGCCTCATCCTTACACATGATGCAACCCATTCTCAACCTAAACAGTAGACATAAGGACTACACAAACACCGAGGTTCATGTTTAGGGGTTATAAAGAATCTTAGTAGGACACCCCAACAAGCAACCTATAACTATTCTATTATAAGTGTATTAAAAAACAATGTGCTCAACCTAGAAAAAGAACAACTAAAAGGTTATAAAAACCAACATGAGACCACATTTGAACCTTGGGTTCGTAATCCCTATCATCTGGGAAAGTTCCACCAATTATGACCATATCGATATACATATACATGTATAGTCGCATACCTATACATATATAAATAAATATGAATATTCATTGGAATGTGAGTCAATAACATGAAACCACATCAACCGTCGATCATTGGGTCAATAATCTTGACTATCTAGACATCTTCTACAAACGAATTGAGCTAATATCCATTCCACTCACATCAAGTAACAATAAGTTGATCTTTGGGTTTGTAATCCGAATATACATATACCTACTTTAGCCAACCCTGGAAAATTCACTAAGCATGCTACGTCACCATAGGGGATACTCGTTCTTCCAGGGTTCACCAATACTTGTCTCCAATCAAAAAATTAATGATATCATATACTGATGATGAGTCATATAATTATCAAAACCACCACATCCATGTCGTAATAATCATGTGTCATTCCACAAAGGGCTGGATCCAAGGAACTCATCCAATGTATCCACATATAGAGTCTATACCATGAAGGGTCAGATCTAAGTAACCCGTCTAAGGCATCCACATCGAATCCCATTAGCGTCTTAGTGGAAATTTAGTCTAGGTACTTTTTTGTGTCCTAGGAGAAATTCAACCGCACATGTCCTACACAAGCCAGAGAAATCCAGAACCACCAGGGGTAAGGCCTGAGGCCTCCCATGGAATCATGATCCAAGGGGCATACAAGACCTAAGGCGTCCACTACTGCATTCCATATCCATGGAGAGGAGTCCATGGAACCTATCCAAATAGTCAAGAATCACACATGAGTATACCCACTCATGTGAACCATTAATATTCCATCATATGTAATTGGTATAACCACCCAGTCATCACAAACCAAGGATAGGATAATCATCCCCAAAATAAATCACTAGATAATGAGTCTTCCCAAGACATTCATACATCAAGGAATCCAAGTATCACTCATGTCATAAAGGAAAACACAAAAGTCTCAATACCCAAGTCCCATGTTCCACCTCTAGGTACTAGTAAAACAACGGAGAAGCATGGATCAAAATCCGGATCCCATGAGAGCACGTTCTGGAATCCAAACAATAAAAACAGATCTCAGAAAGAACATATTGGCATCCCAACTAGACGAAGGATTCCTTGTGTCATACTCAATAACCACCAAATATGAAGAACATATGTTAAACATCATTGAATCATCAAAAAACAATGTCAAGGAGAACAATTAATGAGGGTGTCTCGAACACCCAACCCAACACTCCAACCGCTGCCCCACAGGAACATTAGTTCTGTATGGGTTCTAGGTGACACCTGAAAAGCATATCTACCCTATACAAACATTGAACTCTAAGTCGACCAAGAAATGAAAACCTAAAGGGTCCCTGAAACCTAGCACTTAGAGTCATCCTAGTTGGGATCCTAAAGGGAAAACTCAAAAATGAAGGCATCCTACTTGATATACTTAGTTGTAACGGTGAATGAGGAATCCTACAAGGGGTCCTTGAGTTACTAGCAATAAAGGCATCCTACAACAGGGATCCTATAAACCATACAAAAGTTTGGTATTCTACAAGGGACTCCCTCGATCATCAAGTATGAAAAAGAATCCATCTTGGGATCCTTAGACACAATAAGTCTCACCGCCTCAAATGCCAAAAGGGTGCATCTCACAAGAGGAAAGTACTCAATGGAATAGGTCATGGGAGATAGCTTATATCTCATCTTAGATCCGGATATCAACTAGGTTGGTATGAACTCCCACTACTAGAAATGGACAATTTCCCAACGGTTCTGAACTGTTGGAAAAACTTGCAGAACCGTTGGTATATCTTATACCAATGGTTCTGAAAACCATTGGTAAGTAAGCCGTTGGGAGAGATTTTCCCAATAGTTTACATAGAACCATTGGGATAGCTTATAAAAATGAACCTATCCCAATGGTTTGGAACAACCGTTGGGATAGTTTTTCCCAATGGTTTGGCTTGACCCGTTGGAAAAAACAAGCATATGACTTCTTTCCCAATAGTTTCTAAACAGTTGGGAAAGGTTTTTTTACCAACGATTCAGAGATAAACATTGGTAACAAAATACTATGAATCCTATGCCAATGGTTTGAACCCGTTGGCATAGCCTATTCTTTGAAAATTGCACAACAGCCTGCAATTTTCATAGCAAGAACAGAGCAGGGTGTCCATTCCCTCTCTTTTCCAATTCCCTCTCATTTCCAATTATTGTACCTGCAATAACAAACTAACACATACATATACAATTATTTTACCTGTAATAACCAACTAACACATACATATACAGAACAAATTCATACACATTTAACATATAATGCATCATGGAACTATACACGTCCAGAATTAAATCATAATTCATAACGTAATTATAAAAATACATAATTCATTTACAATTCAATTTAAAATTTATATGACAATTATATGTGGAATCCGGAATTCAATTCATAATTTGATCGGTTTTTTGTATACCATATGTTTTTACTATAAATGACGTCCATTTTAAACAAAATACATACACCTGGAGTGATACCGGCCACATCGTGCCTCAGATTGAGGCGAGGTTAACTCTTACACATCACAAATGACCCATGGATCATTTTACTAAGGTATCAACATATTCTGAAAGAGTTTGGTCAGTTTTACGTATGATAGTTTTTGTTTTAACTTAAAATTAATTGATTTTAAAATAAAATAGAGACACGTTGAGTGGTGCCGGCCACACCGCGCCTCGGATTGAGGCAGGGCTGACTCGTACACATCACAAAAGACCCATGGATCGTTGTGCTAAAGTATCAACAAAATCAGAATCTGTTTGGTCGGTTTTCCATATGTACTTAAAATGTTATACATTTTAAATATAAGAGAGACGCTTTGGCGGTGCTGTCCACACTACGACTCCGATTGAGGCGCGGTTGACTCATACACATCACATATGACCCATGGATCATTTTCCTAAAGTTTCAACAGATTCTGAATGCATTTTATAAGTTTTTCATATGCCAATTGTTCTTTTCACTTATAATCCAATCCATTATAAACAAAGTGGACACAGTTAGAGTGGTACCGGCCACACCGCACCTCGGATTTAGACGGGGTTGACTCGTACACATCTCAATTGACCAATGGATCATTTTTCTAAAGAATGAACATAATCCGAATTCGTTTGGTTGGTTTTCCATATGCCAGTTGATGTTTTCACTTAAAATGATGTCCTTTTGAAATAAAAGAGAGACACTTTGAGTGGTGCTGGCCACACCGCACCTCAGATTTATAAGATGTTGATTCGTAAACGTCACATATGACCTATGGATCGTTTTTCTAAAGTATCAACTCAATCAGAATCCGTTTGGTCAGTTTTCCGTATGTACATAAAATGTTGTCCATTTTAAAAAAAAGAGAGACACTTAGAATGATCACAGCCACACCATGCCTCGGATTGAGGTGGGTTTGACTCATACACGTCACATATGACCCATGAACAATTTTCCTAAAGCATCAACACATTCCAAAAGCGTTTGGTCAGTTTTTCATATGTCAGTTGTTGTTTTCACTTAAAATGATGTCCATTTTAAACAAAAGAGAGACACTATGAATGGGGTCGGTCACACCGTGCCTTGGATTTAGTAGGGGTTGACTCATACACATCACATATGACCCATGGATCATTGTTCTAAAGTATCAACACAATCATAATCCTTTTGGTCGGTTTTCCGTATCCTAGTTGTTGTTTTCACTTAAAATGAAGTCCAGTTTAAACAAAAGAGAGACACTTTGAGTAGTGTCAGCCACACTGTGCCTCGGATTGAGGCGAGGTTGACTCGTACATGTCCCATATGACTCATGGATCATTATCCTAAAGTTTCAACGGAAACCAAATCTGTTTGGTCAGTTTTCCATATGTACTTAAAATGTTGTCCATTTTAAACAAAAGGTAGAAACTTTGGGTGGTGTCGGCCACACCGCAACTCGGATTGAGGCGCAGTTGACTCATACATGTCACATATGACCCATGGGTCGTTTTCTTAGAGTTTAAACATATTATGAATTCATTTGGTCAGATTTTCGTATTCCAGTTGTTCTTTTCACTTATAATCCAATCCATTTTAAACAAAAGAGACACTGTTAGAGTGGTATCGGCCACACCCCGCCATGGATTTAAATGGGGTTGACTCATACATTTCTCAAATGACCCATGGATCATTGTCCTAATTTATCAACACAATCCAAATGCGTTTGGTTAGTTTTCTGTATTCCAGTTGATGTTTTCACTTAAAATGATGTCCTTCTGAAACAAAAGAGAGACACTTCGAGTGGTGATTGTAACGTCCCGGTTCTGGGTGAAACTCAATTATTGCCCCGAACCTGGTTCGCCACATGACCTCAAGTGCATTTCCCTAAACACTAGAGGATACCAACTAGCAGCGAGGGCCTAGGTCTAATAGTGGGGAAACTATGCCCTCATTTGTCAAAGTGTAGCGCAGCAGAAAGAATAAAACATACAACAACAGCGGAAGCAGTAACAATATATATATAACTGAAATAAATAACTAATAACAAAAATGGAAACTAGCAGTCATATATATATATATATGAAGGTGAAACATTTCACTATTCTATAAAACAGCCAGAACATATTACACTGCAATACAATACAACTGAAGTACCTGTACAAAAAAACAAAACAGAACAGCCCACGGAATCACGAGCCAATGCTCTGTCCAAAGATCTCCTACACCCCAGTAGTAATCAAGTACCTGTATAAGGGCCCTTTCCAATATCTACACTTGTAGAAACATAATCTGTTTGGGCTGAAAAGCATGACCCAAATAGGGTGTGATAAATATATCTCAGTAGGCACCCACCAAAGGCCCGTGCCCAACTGGGTGTAAGCATGAAACAATAGTGTGCAGTAGTAAAATGAAATAAATTAAGCAGTACTAAAAAGTAACTAAATTAACCATTATATTTCCATTTTAATATTCATTTATCATTCAATTTAAACTATCACCAGAGTGAATATTCTAAGTAAACAACCTGTTTCCTCAGTGTTGTAACCCCTACACTTAGGTAAAGAGTTTCCAAACACAAGAACTTGCCCACAGGCATACGGATATTTCCCACAGGCATAAGAAGTGTCGCCCACAGGCACAGAATCAACTGCCCACAGGCACAAAAGAAGTTGCCCACAGGCTATGTAAAACAGCGCCCATAGGCTAATCACAACACTGCCCTCAGGCTAAAACGGTAACTAAGCCATGCCCAACATGTAAACAAGCAGTACACAAGCAATTCCTCTCATGGAAATTCTATAAACATTACTTTAAAGGCATACCCTCGGGTATCCGGGGCAAATGGCTAAACAGTGGAACTCACCCCTGGGGTGGACCTAGATCCAAGCAACGATCCCAAACAACAGTTTTATTATCACAATTTATTACCTATTCAATTCTAGGTATTTAAAATAGCTATGGCCTCAGCTACATGACACCCCAAATATGGGTTCGTATCTCAAAAACGCACAAAACGCACGACAGTTGGAAATTAAACACCAAGACACCTACCTTAAACACCAACGAGCGGTATACATGATCGTCGATCCCAGAAACTCCCAAATATGTTGTAGATATGAGTTAAAAGAAAACCCGTTCAAATGTAAATAACTTACTTATGGGAAAGAATTGGTAAGAACCACTCCAAGAGAAGGAAGCACTGACCCGCGTGGTTCCAATGAGATCGTCCGAGGCGGAAACGGATTCCCGGTTCGTGATCGATAGATCTCCCAAGCTTCAGCCGTCCTCTCCCGATCCCTCTTCCCGTTCTAAGACTTCCCTGTGAACAGGGGAGGCTACTGCCCATTTTAATTGAAAAACACAAAGTACACGGCGTGTATTTCCAAGTACATGGCGTGTACTTCCCATTTTCTAACTGTTCCTCTAGAGGCTTCCCACCAGCGTGGCAATGTTCATCTGCTGACATGACTACACGATGTGTCCTCTCGAGTACACGGCGTGAACTGTCACACAGCTGGCCACCACCTTACTATTCACATGCTGACTGACTACATGGTGTGTAAAGGACCACTACACGGTGTGTAGTCGGTTCTTACACCCTTCATCACTGACATGGCCACATGCCCTGTGTACTCATCCCCCGCGGCCAACAGTACGCGGCGTGTGGAAAAGTACACGACGTGTACTTCCAAAATTTTGGGATTTCCCCATTTTCCTTATTTTCTCAAAAATAATTAAGGAAAAGGGAAAAGAAGAAACTCGTACCTCAAAAATAAGAACCAGGTTCTTACAAACTTACCCCCTTAAAGCAATTTGTCCCCGAATTTCCCTTCCAAGGGTGGTGAAGATATAGTCGTGAACAGCTCCAGCCACTGAGCACGTACATCGGTCTCCCACTCCCAGGTTTCATCTTGCACTCGGCCATGCTTCCATAGCCCCCGTACAAGAGAAAATGACCGGCCTCAGAGAACCTCCGTGCTCCTATCAATGATACAAATCAGATGCTCCTCAAAGGATGCATCGACCTGATGCTCAACCTCCTCGGGCTGAAATATGTGAGACAAGTCTGAATGATAGCGATGAAACTGAGACACATGGAAGACGTCGTGCATGGATTGGTGCCGCTGCAGTAAATCCAACCGATAGGCAACCAGCCCGACTCTCTCCAGAAGCTCAAATGGCCCCACATACCTTGATGAAATGTTACCCTATCTCTTGATCCGCCTGTGTCCCAACCTCAGAGAAACACGCAAGAAAACCTGATCCCCGACCACGAACTCCAAAGGTCGTCTGTGGCGATCAACATAATATTTTTGATGAGACTGTGCGGTAGCCATCCACTTCTGAATCAACTAGACCTTCTCGTAAGTCTATTGAATGAGACTTGGTCCTAGTAGAGCTGCCTCACCTACCTCTAACCATCACAATGGTGATCATCATGGCCTACCATATAAAGCCTCGTAAGGCTCCATCTCGATAGTTTCCTGAAAACTTTTATTGTAGGAACAATCGACTAGGGGTATATGCTTCTCCCAAGAGCCCCCAAAGTCTAGGACGCATGCACACAGCATGTCTTCAAGCACCTGTATCGTACGCTCTGACTGGCCATCTGTCTGAGGGTGGTATGTTGTGCTCAGAAGCACCTGTGTACCCAGTACCCTCTGAAAACTCTGGCAGAAACGAGACGTAAAACGGACATCCCTATCTAAAACGACAGAATGAGGGACCCCATGTAGATGTATGACCTCTTGGATATACAACCTTCTGATCTCGTCAACACCAAAGGTCTCCTTAATCAGTAAAAAGTGAGCTACCTTCATGAGTCTTTCCACAACAACCCACACGGCGTCATTGCCTCGTGGTGACCTCGGCAACCCCGTCACGAAATCCATCACGACATCATCCCATTTCCACTATGGAATGGGTAATTGCTATAGAGCCCATCTGGTCTCTGATGCTTTGCCTTCACCTGCTAACAGGTGGAACATCTCGTAACAAAACCAGCTACATCGCTTTTCATACCCGGCCACCAGTACTGACGTCTCAAGTCACGGTACATCTTGGTAATCGTGGGATGAACTGTCCAAGCTAAAACATGAAACTCCCACATCAGCTCCTCGTGTATATACCCTGTAACCCATACTCGTCCATGGAAGTACAAAACCTCATCATCACCTATCGTCCATCCAGGAGAAGTTTCCTCACTTTCCACTGACTCCCATAGAACTAGGCCTTCTGAATCAGATAGTTGTCTCATCCTCACTCTATCTAGGAGGGTAGAATTCAGAGCTAAAGAAGAAAGATAGGTCTTCCCCTGACTGTCATGCACCTCCAAATGCATCTCAGAGAACAAATCTATAAGCTGCCACTCACCACTGGCCTCCTACACAGCCTGTATCCGAGTCCTCCTGCTCAGTGCATCACCTACTGCATTACCATTACCAGGTGTATAGGAAAGCTCAAAATCGAAGGACTATAGGTATTCGACCCACCTCCTATGCCTCAGATTTAGGTCACGCTGAGTAAAGACATATTTCACACTTTTGTGGTCGATGATAACCACAAAATTATCTCCCAATAGATAATGTCTCCAACAACGCAATGCATGCACAACTGCAGCCAAATCGAGATCATGCGTCGGGTAATTCCTCTCATGTGGCCTCAACTGCCGAGAACCATATACAACAAATCGATCTCCCTACATCAACACTGCTCTTAGCCCAATAAATAAAGCATCACAGTAAACTATATATCTGTTCCCATACTATAGAAGTATTAGGATCAGTGCTAATGTCAACCTCCCCTTCAGGTCCTGAAAGGCTATCTCGCAAGCTTCCGACCAAAAAAATTTCACACCCTTCTTAGTCAGACCCATCAACGATGCTGCTAAGCGGGATAAGTCCTGTATGAAGAGTCTGTAGTAACCAGCCATCCCTAAGAAACTTCGTATCTCGAACACGTTCTTAGGATGATCCCAGGAAACTAATACTCTCACATTCTCTGGGTCTACTGCAACTCCTACCTCGGAGATGATATGACCCAGGAAGTGAATCTGGTCTATCCAGAAGTGGCACTTTGAGAGCATAGCATATAGCTGATTATCTCTCAGTGTACTCAATAAGATCTCAAAATCGGTGGCATGGTCGGGTCAAGTGTGAGAGTACACCAAGATGTCGTCCACAAATACTACCACAAAAGAATCCAAATAAGGATGGAACACACGATTCATCAGAGCCATGAAAACTACTGGTGTGTTCGTGAGTCCGAACGGCATAACCATGTACTTGTACATACCATATCTTCTCTGAAAAGATGTAAGTCGTTTATCCGATGGTCTCACGCATAGCAGATGATATCCGGATCTCAAGTCAATCTTCAAGAACACTCGTTCTCCACGAAGTTGATCAAAAAGATCATCAATCCTCGGCAAGGGATGTCGGTTCTTAACCGTCAACTGGTTCAGCTTTCGATAATCCACACAGAGTCTAAGGGTATCGTCTGCCTTTTTTGCAAAAAGGACCAGCGAACCCCAAGGAGAAGTACTGGGTAAGATAAAACCCTTTGCCTGTAACTCCTCTAACTGCCTCTTGATCTCCTGTAACTCTGGTGTAGTCATCCTATAAGGAGGAATGGACACTGGTGCTGCCCCTGGAACAAGCTCAATAGATAAATACATCTCTCTCTCTGAAGGTAGACCTGAAAATTAATCCTAGAAGACATCCTTGAAACGATCAACCACTGGAGGGAAATCTATTTGAAAAGTCCCCTGATCATCAAGATATAAGCTCGCAATCTGGGATATGGCTCGACCTCGCCCATGATGCTCTGGTCCAGCTCGACTCGCCTGAACATCCCATTCACCCTTTTATAGAATCTCTCCGCCCTCTGGTGATGTGAAAATCACCCTGCGACGATAGCAGTCTACAAGGGCTCGAAAGGGAACCAACCAGTCCATCCCAAGAATGATGTCATCAGCTGTCATCTTTAATACATAAGGGTCCCAAAGAAAGTGACACCCACCAACCTATAGGGGGAACTCCTTGCACTAATGCACACCAGCCGTTCTAGTTCCCAACAGAGTGTCTAGAATCACGATATCAGAAGAAGAAGAAACACAGAGACCAAGGCACTCCACAACGGGTACATATATGAAACTATGTGTAGAACCCATATCGAAAAGTATTGAAGATAAGATAGAAGCTACTAGAATAGTACCAATGACTGTAGAAGGTCAGAGATCTTTCTCCTATTGGGTCTGTTGCACCACATATGCCTACCCAGTGCCGCGGCCCTACGACACAGCCTGGATACCTTGAGCTGTCCCGCCCTACTGCCTCTAAGATCCTGGTGTCTAGCTACCACGGCCACAACCACCATCTCTGCATGCATGCCCTAACGTATTCAAGTTCCCTAACTTGTAAGAAGCTGCTGGTCTTGCCCCCACACGCGGAGTCTGCACAGAACCCCTCTCACTAGCCACCGGTGGAAATGCCCTGCAAAAGCGCTGCAGATGACCCATCATACCGCTTGTTCGGAACTCCACTGGGTCTCATGGACACTATGGCCTCTTTTCCCCTCTCTACCACACTGGTAGCACATGACCTGGCCACCTGAAGCATTCTTATGACTAGTACTGCCACCCTGAGAGAAGTTAATCTGTCTCTTCCTCTTGCTAGTAGAAATAGTACCAGTAACTGGTGCTGAACCGCCCTGGCCCACACCACTAGATTCTCGTAGGTTCCTCTCTGTAATCATCACCTGGTTCACAATAGCGTGTAATGAAGGCAACCTAAAAACATTCACTAGTGCTCAGATGTCATACTGAAGATCATCCTCCAAACATCTGGTTCTCAATGTCTAATATCCCACCATCACAGGTGAAAAGCGCTGAAGCTTGGTGAAACGAGCAGAATAATCCATCACCGACATAGCACCCAGCTGCAAATTCATTAACTCTTGAGCTCTATCTTCCCTCAGCATCTTCAGAAAGAAGAATTCATAGAGGACTACCTAAAAATATTCCCACGCCATGTACCTGTGATGCTCTGACTATGGGGTAACATCCCAACACCTCTTGGCGGAATCGCGCATCATATAAGTCGTGAGCTTGACCCTCCGCCCTGGAGGCATCTCAAGATGCCCAAAAATAGTCTGCATAGAACCCAACCATGACTCCGAAGCCTGCGGTCCTCCATCCCCTGAAAAACTAGGCGGATGCTGTTGCTGGAAGATATGAGTCAGCTCAGCCATAGATGTGGCAGCCTGCAGTGATCCCTGAAAGGTCTACATGAACCTCATAAAGCCTTCACGGAACTGCGCCTCCGCAACTGTGTCCAGTATAATAGCTGGCGCCACATCTGGCTCTGCTGGAGGATCTACTGGTAGCCCATCGACCACCATCTATGGAGTATACTCGTTTCCGCTCTCCTGGCAGACAACTTGCGGTCGTCTAGGCGGCATGACACTATAAGGCCAAAAACACGCCTTAGATTCAATTTTATCAAAGACTGAAAATGAAGGAACCACAAAGGTAGAAAGAGGAAGAAGGAATTTCTAGATTCACAAAACAAGACTACATGGCGTGTACAATGAATACACGGTGTGTACTTGACTTCCCTTCCCCTGCTCGGGTCCTTCTACACGGCTAAGCCACACGACTCCTGTTGAACAAAACTACACGGCATGTGTAATATCTACACGACATGTATGGTGTTATTTTCCAACTACCCGTGTCGTTTATGACACGACCGACTACTCGGCTTGAAACTACATGGTGTGTGACACCCATAAACGGCATGTACACCACCTTGTTTCCCCAGCCACACCGCTAAAACCACATGGTCTGTCCACGGACAAGACTACATGGCATGTCCCACAGTTACACGGCGTGTGCTAGACGAGCTCTGTCGACCCGTGTTGTTAGTTACACGGTCGACTACACGGCTCAAACTACATGGCGTGTTCTACGTACACACGGCGTGTACTCGAAGGGATTACCCCGACCTGTGTTGTTAGTTACATGGTCTGGTCCCCAAGTCAGACCACATAGTGTGTTCCACAGTGGACACGGCGTGTATGTCTTAAGGTCTCCTCTGTCCGTGTTGATAGTTACATGGGCGGACTCCGGGTCAATACTACACGGCATGTACATTTGGTACACGATGTGTTTTCCCCCAAACACTTCCCTTACCCATGTCGTCGGCCACACGGTTTGTGATATGGGAAGAGACTACACGGCGTGTACTCAAGGTACATGGCGTGTACTCAAAAATTTATTTTTCTTCCCGAACAGAAGGCCATAAATGGCGTGTTCAAAGAACTACATAGCGTGCATACTGGGTTTTCTAGACAATATGACTCAGAAACTCCCCCAGAACCCAGAAAACACTGAAAAACAACACCTAAGTGTCAAATTACGACCCATGAAGGGCCCATTCTCCCCACAAATCAAAGTTTGGAATCTTATCTGTGTTATAACAAAATAAATAGCTAATGATCCACCAAATTCTGGTAAATGAGGGCCCATACTCCCCAAAAACCAAAGTTTGGTGTTCATTCTATCAACCGGATCACACAATAATACCCTATCACATAGAAGGAATTTATCAAGCAACTATCACAACATCATGCTTTTCTAGCACAACAACTATCACAACAACATGAAAATTTCCGATGCACCAACATGGAATGGAACTATGCATGGAATGTGATTTCTAGCATGTTCATATATGATGAATGAGATGGAATACCCTCATCTCATCGGGTTTCAACTAAAATAGAACCCATGGATAATATATAAACAACACAATCCAAGTGCGTCACCCAACGGTGAAATCAAATCAACTGTAAAATTTTCAAACTCAAAAGAATTGCAAAAATACGAGGTAGACTAGATTTTTCCTGTACACGGGTTAGCTACCCCTGGGCACAACTTATTACCAACTACCTGTTCATCCTATCCCTGACTAAGGCTCCAAATAGAAAGTCAAAGAAAATAAACCTTCCTCTGATACCACTTTGTAACGTCCCGATTCTGGGTGCCACTCAACGGGTTCCCCGAACCCGATTTGCCACGTGTCCTCAAGCGCATTTCCCCAAATGTCAGAGGCTTCCGACTAGCAGCGAGGGCCCAGGTCTGATAGTGGGGAAACTATGCCCTCATTTTTCAATGTGTAGTCCAGCAAAAAGAATAAATCATACAACAACAATAGAAGTAGTAACAGTATATATATAACTGAAATGAATAACTGATAACAAAAAGTGAAACCAGCAGTCATATATATATATGAAGGTGCATCCTGTCACTATTCTATAAAACAGCTAGAACATGTTACATTGAAATACAATACAACTGAAGTACAATTACAAAAAAATAAAGAGAACAGCCCACGGCATCACGGTCCAATGCTCGGTCCCAAGCTCTCCTACACCCCAACATGAATCAAGTACCTGTATAAGGTCCCTTTACCATATCTAAACCTACAGAAAACTAATCTGTTTGGGATGAAAAGCATGACCCAAACAGGGTGTGAGAAATATATCTCAGTAGGAACCCACCAAAGGCCCGTGCCCAACTGGGTGTAAGCATGCAACAATAGTGTGCAGTAGTAAAATGCAATAATGTAAGCATTACAAAAAAGTAACTAACTTAACCATTTATATTTCCATTTTAATATTCATTTATCATTTAATTTAAACTATAACCATAGTGAATATTCTAAGTAAACAATATGTGTCCTCAGACATTTAACCCCAACCATCAAGTAAAGAGTATCCAAACACAAGTATCTGCCCATACGAATACGGATGTTGCCCACAGGTGTAAGAAGTGTCGCCCACAAGCATAGAATCAACTGCCCACAGGCACGGAAGAAGTTGCCAACTGGCTAAGTAGTACAACGCCAACAGGCTAATCACAACACTGCCCTCAGGCTAAACAGGTAACCGGGCCATTCCCAACATGTAAATAAGAAGTACACAAGAAATTCCTCTCAAGGAAATTCTACAAACATTACTTTAAAGGCATACCCTCGGGTATCCTGGCCAAATGGATAAACAATGGAATGCACCCCCGGGGTGGTCCTAGATCCAGGTAATGATCCCAAACAATAGTTTTATTATCACAATTAATTACCTATTCAATTCTAGGTATTTAAAATTTCTATGGCCTCAGCCACACGACACCCCAAATATGGGTTCGTAGCTCAAAAACCCAGAAAACGCACGACTGTTGGAAATTAAACACCAAGCCACCTACCTTACACACCAATGAGCAGTATACACTATCGTTGATCCCAGAAATGCCCAAATATGATGTAGATACAAGTTAGATGAAAACCTGTTCAAACATCAATAACTTACTTACAAGAAAGAATTGGTAAGAACCACTCCATGAGAAGGAAGCACTCACCTGCGCGGTTCCAACGAGATCGTTTGAGGCGGAAACGGATTCCCTGTTCACAATAGACAGATCTCCCAAGCTTCAGTTGTCCTCTCCTGAGCCCTCTTCCCATTATAAGCCTTCCCTATGAACAGGGGAGGCTACTGTCCATTTTAAGCGAAAAAAACAAATTACACGACGTGTATTTCCAAGTATACTAAGTGTACTTCCCATTTTTTAACAATTCCTCCAGCGGCTTCCCACCCACGTGGCACTGTTCATCTACCGACAAGACTACATTTCATGTCCTCTCGAGTACACGGCGTGTTCTATCACACAGCTGGCCACCACATTACTATTTTCCTGCCGACTGACTACACGGCGTGTAAAGGACCACTACATGGGGCGTAGTCAGTTCCTGCACCCTTCATCGCCGACATGGCCACACGTCCTGTGTACTCATCCCACACGGCCGAAAGTACATGGCGTGTGGAAAAGTACACGGTGTGTACTTCCAAAATTTTGGGATTTTTCCCATTTTCCTTATTTTCTCAAAAATACATAAGTAAAAGGGAAAAAAGAAACCCATACCTCAAAAATAAGAACCGGGTTCTTACAGTGCTAGCCAAACCGCGGCTCAGATTGAGGCAGGGTTGATTCGTACACGTCACATATGACTCATGGATAATTGTGCTAAAGTAACAACACAATCAAGAATCTGTTTGGTCAGTTTTCCATATGAACTTAAAATTTTGTCCATTTTAAACAAAAGAGAGACACTTAGAGTGATCTCGGCCACATTGTGCCGCAGATTGAGGCGAGGTTGACTCATACACATCACATATGACCCATGGATCGTTTTCTTAAAGCATCAACACATTCTGAATGTGTTTGGTCAGTTTTTTGTATGTCAGTTGTTGTTTTCACTTAAAATGATGTCCATTTTAAACAAAAGAGAGACACTATGAATGGTGTCGGCCACACCGCTCCTCATACTAAGACTAGGTTGACTCGTAAACGTCACATATTACCCATGGATTGTAGTGAAAAATTATCAACATATTCCGAAAGCATTTGGTTGGTTTTCCGTATGCTAGTTGTTGTTTTCACTTAAAATGTAGTCCATTTAAAAAAAGAGAGACACATTGAGTGGTGTCGGCCACACCACGCCTCAGATTGAGGTGAAGTTTCCTGGTACACGTCAAAAATAACCCATGGATCGTTGTGCTAACGTATCAACACAATCAGAATCCGTTTGGTCAGTTTTCCATATGTACTTAAAATGTTGTCCATTTTAAACATAAGAGAGAAAATTCAGGTGGTTCCAGCCACACCATTACTCAGATTGAGATTCGGTTGACTTTTACATGTCACATATGACCCATGGATCATTTTCCTAAAGTTTCAACAGATTCTAAATGTGTTTGGTTGGTTTTTCATATGCCAGTTGTTCTTTTCACTTATAATCTTGTCCATTTTAAACAAAAGAGACACAGTTAGAGTGGTATTGGCCACACCGCACCTCGGATTTAGACAGGGTTGACTCGTATACGTCTCAAATGACCCATGGATTATTTTCCTAATGTATCAACACCATACGAATGCATTTGGTTGATTTCCCGTATGTCAGTTGATGTTTTCACATAAAATTATGTCCTTTTGAAACAAAGGAGAGACACTTTGAGTGGTTATAGCCACACCACAGATCAGATTGAGCCAGAGTTGACTTTTACACGTCACATATGATCCATGGATAGTTGTGCTAAAGTATCAAAACAATCAGAATTTGTTTGGTTAGTTTTCTGTATGCACTTAAAATGTTGTCCATTTTAAAAAAAAGAGAGACACTTAGAGTGATCCCGATAACACCATGCCTCGGATTGAGGCGGGTTTGACTCGTACATATCACATATGACCCATGGATCGTTGTCCTAAAGCATCAACACATTCTGAATGTGTTTGGTTGGTTTTTCGTATGTCAGTTGTTGTCTTCACTTAAAGTGATGTCCATTTTAAACAAAAGAGAGACACTATGAATGGTGCCAGCCACACTGCACCTCGGATTGAGGTGGGGTTGACTCATACACATCACATACGACGCATGGATTGTTATTCAAAAGTATCAACGCAATCAGAATCTGTTTTGTTGGTTTTCCTTATGCTAGTTGTTGATTTCACTTAAAATGAATTCCATTTTATACAAAAGAGAGACACTTTGAGTAGTGTCGGTCACACTGCGCCTCCGATTGAGGAAAGGTTGACACGTACATGTCACATATGACCCACAGATCGTTCTCCTAATGTTTCAAAGGAAACCAGATGCATTGGGTTAGTTTTCCATATGTACTTAAAATGTTGTCCACTTTAAACAAAAGAGAGACACTTAGAGTGATCCCGACAACACCGCGACTCAAGTTGAGCCCGGGTTGGATCATACACGTCACATATGACCCATGGATCATTTTGATAAAGTATCAACTGAATCCGAATGCATTTGGTTGGTTTTCCCTATTCCAGTTGTTCTTTTCACTTATAATCCTGTCCATTTTAAACAAAAGAGACACAGTTAGAGAGGTACCGGCCACACCGCGCCTCAGATTTTGATGGGGTTGACTCGTACACATCTCAAATGACCCATGGATAATTTTCCTAATGTATCGACACAATCTGAATGAATTTGGTCAGTTTTCTGTTCTCCAGTTGATGTTTTCACTTAAAATGAAGTACTTTTGAAACAAAAGAGTGACACTTTGAGTGGTGTCGGCCACACCGCACCTCAGATTGAGACGGAGTTGACTTTTACACGTCAAATATGACCCATGGATCATTTTTCTAATGTATCAACACAATCATAATCCGTTTGGTCAGTTTTCCGTATATACTTAAAATGTTGTCCATTTTAAACAAAAGAGAGACACTTAGAGTGATCCCGACCACACTGCGACTCAGATTGAGATGAGGTTGACTCGTACACATCACATATGACCCATGTATCATTGTGATAAAGTATCAATAGAATCCAAATGCGTTTGGTTGGTTTTCAGTATGCCAGTTGTTCTTTTCACTTAAAATCCCGACCCCACCGCACCTCGGATTTAGATGGGGTTGACTCGTACACGTCACTTTGAGTGGTGTAGGCCACACCGCGCCTTAGATATAGGCGGCCTTTCTTGCCAGGTATCTCACATAAGTGACTGGGTATCACCTGAGGCATGGTATTACCATCTTGAAAAACAGACATGTACTTGGTTTATCTTCAAGGAACCAATATCACTCATGAGTAATAGAAACCATCCTAGTAGCCCTCACCTAGAAACCAAAGAATTCATCCTGGATTTTCAAGTCTAAATTCCCTGAGCATGAAGAGTCCATCCATGAGTCCTTAACATGTAACCCATGTCTTATCCTAACAATTGAAAAGTAAACCAAATCAAACAAGGCATAATTCACATAACATGGAGAATGTACAATACAGATTTGTATTCAATTTAAAGCATATCATCACATGAATTTGATGATCATGAGATAATAATCTTAACAAGACATTCATATAAATCAAGACATACAAAAATGGAATAATCCTAAATAAAATTTCATGATCAGAGAAATAAATAAAGGCATGTGAAATCAAGGAGGAGGGTGGGGGGCTGTCTGGGGGTCCAAGGAGGAGGGTGGGGGGCTATCTGGGGGGTGTCTAGGGGGGTATCCGGGGACCAAGGAGGAGGGTGGGGGCTGTTTGGGGGTGTCTGGGGTCCATGGAGGAGGGTGGGGTGGGGCTGTCCGGGGGCAGTTCGGGGTCCAGGGAGGAGGGTGGGGGGGTTGTCCGGGGGTATTTGGGGGGTTTCTGGGGGGCTGTCTAGGGTCCAAGGAGGATTGTGTGGGGGGAGGGGATGTTCGGAGTCCATTGAGGAGGGTAGGGGGCTATCCCAGGGGCTGTCCGGGGTCCAGGGAGGAGGGGGGGCTGTCCACGGGGTTGTCCGTGGGGCTGTCTGGGGGGCGGTCCAGGTGTTGTCCGGGGGCTGCCCTGGGGGCTGTCCGGGTACCAAGGAGAAGGGTGGGGAGGCTGTTCGGGGGGCTATCTGGGGGGTGTCCGGGGGGCTATCTGGGGTCCAAGGAGGAGGGTGGGGGCTGTTTGGGGGGCTGTCCGGGGGGCTGTCCGGGGAGTTCTCAAAAACAAAAAACTCTACAAACATTCTCAAGATACACTGTAGCCACTAAAAGACATCAACATTAATGAAAATAGACAATATATAATAATAACTAAACTCCAATACTATACTATGGGTCTAGATATAACCAACAACTAGAATAGATTAAACATCAAATATCAGTAATATTAGTCGAAAATGTAACGGATCAATTTGTCTCACATCACCATCACTATCATCACTATCATCATCACCCTCATCCTCATGGTCATCTTTGTCCTCATAGTCATCCCCAACCTCCTCAACACCCTCCTCCTTGCCCTCACCCTCCGCCTCACCCTCCTCCTTCGACTCACCCTCCTCCTCTCCCTCCTCTTCCGCATCAAACTCCTGGCCATCATCATCGTCAGGGTGGACATCATCTTGACCTCCACTAGAACTACCACCTAGTGCACCATATATTGAACGTATCGATGACATATATTCATCAAAAGTTGGGCTGGCCTCTGGTGAAAGTGTTAGACGTAGAACTTCAACAAATTTCATAAATGCAATGTTTTCCCTAGTAGACTGTTCTGCTAACTCTATGGAACTTTTTTAGCATGTTCTGCATGTGCCCTAACTTTCTGCAGCTCTCTGGAACTAAAACTCGTACCTGAGTAGGGCCAATACTTCGTCGAGGCTATCCTAGGTCAGCAACATACTCTGCCAGAATGATCCTCTCCCAACACTTGATGTAAGTGATCAGTTGGCCCAAAATTGTATGGATCTTGGGCATCGAGGGCCTCTAAAGAAACCTGTTACAAATATAAATATATTATTAAGTTAAAAAATAGAAATTAAAATATAAAACCAACAGATTAAAACTTACAATCTTCTACTGAGTCGGTTCGTTTATGGCACTTCCATCCTTTTTCCATCTACTCGAGCAAAAAAGTTTTTCTCAAGGCACACGTCCTTAAATATTTACTTTTTGCCTCTACAATGACATTGAAAACTAAAGTTATATAAAAACATTAGAAAATTATTAAATAGTTGAGGAAACAAAAGAAACTGTAAGTTGTAAAGAAAACTTATAAACAATTGTCATACCAGCTTCCCTTCATGATCTGGCATCGTAGTACGTCCCAGTGTGTGGATGTATTTTTTCTCATAAATGTTTTTTTTATTTTTTTAGATGATTCCTATATAAAATTCAATAATGAAAAGGATAATATTAATGAAAAACATGAAAGTTATTATTTAAATACCTCAAATGTAATTAATACCTTAAACTAAGTAGTCGTCCAATGATTAATCATATGTTGATACTGATCTATAGGATAATCATCCATGATTAGTAATGCCTCTAACTCAGTCCCAACTCTTGCACACTATCCAATATACAACTCATGCTTGTAGGCTCTCCAAAGCTCACCTAAATCCTTTAGACGTGCCGGTAATGCACCCTCACCATCGGGAAAATTAAATCGAAGTTGACACCAAAATTTTAATTCATAGAAATTAAAAAATAATTCATTGCATTAAATACAATAGATTTTTTTATCCATATATCTTCCTAAGCTCTATCATTGATGTCATGTGGCAACTGTCTCCATGATATTGTGCTGATAGGAATGATGTCAAAGTATTTGGAAAGTGTCGCCAAAAAACTCTGACATTGCTGCCCTGTTTTCTCAACCATTTGGTTGTCTTCATTGTAATACACCATTACTTGTGTGTGGCAATTCCGCACCGCACACATGCGTGTACACCCCCACCCCCATCTCCTGTTAGTAGATGTATCTGTCATGAAAGGAAGACCAATATTTTATCAAAACATGTTATAATGAAAATATATATTGGTATACATTTTTTTAGGGTTCTATAAATATAATTGCGCCAGTCTAATCGCTGAGCGCCACTGGATCCACAGAAACTGATGGAACACCTATTGGTGGAATAGGAGTCGAAGATGATGGAATATAGAAGCTCGAAGAGACAGATGTAGAAGGAAAAGAAGACGGGACAGCTGTATGACCAGAGGCAGAAGATGCAAAAGGTGGTGAAAACATGGGAGGCCTAAATATCTCGTGTGTCCCCAATGACACACCGAGATCAGAATGTGGGAAGGATGGCATGTCAGTGGGAGGGGAATGGTCTAGTCGAGTACATGGAGTTTCTCCTCTACCTCTGGTACGTACCCCCCTCGTACCACCGGCCTAATTACTAGGACCAGTACTAGGATCCTTGTCGAATAACTGTCGATGTATATGTGCATCCTACAAAAATGTTTACAACAAAATTAATCACATGACATTATATATTCTTTAAATATATATATTTGAAATAAAGTACACACTGTAGGAAATAGTGGTGGAATTCCCATCTCCTTCATTCGACGATTGCTCTCCATCATTTTTTCCTTCTTCTCTCTTCAATTGGATGCATTTACTGATTTTGAAAACAAATATGTAATTAATTAGAAAAAGGAAACTAATTTGTAACCCAAAAAAACTAAATATATGAGGGAATAGAAGGATTCATTGGTAATTTATCTATCAATTGTTTTAGAAGAGCTTGAATGGATTTAATAAATCATACAAGTTCTAATGTTCACCATGTTAGAAATATTGTTTGAATAGGTTTGAATATAGTTCAATTCCAAATTAGAAAATATAATTCAAATAAAACTGTAACTAATAAACATTGAAAATTCACATAACAGTCAAGTCAGCTAAAACATATTTGTGATCAATACTAAATCAATTTAAATAGTACCAAACTTAACAGCCCAACTCGAGGTAAACCAAAAGAATTGAGAACATGGATGAATGATTCTATATATTTTCAACCACAACATTAGGTTCACAATCAACTCTGAAAATTGAGCTATTGGAGTCATCAAAATAAATAAATGGATTGGTTTCAATGGCAGTAGGTAATGTGTCAATTCCATCATCACCATCATCAAAAATATGTCTTGGAATTACTTCAACTATGACACCAAATTTAGGTCGAAGTTGGTCTTTTACATAAAAAACTTGTTTAGCCATTGATTCTAACACATATGGTTCTTCGGTAGCCAGAGTGTGAGTCATATTAATTACTCGAAATCCACAATCATCTATGAATGTTCCATGTCTCATCATCGAATCAAACCAATGGTATTTCATCATTGTGACTCGTCCATGAGAGTAATAATCCAATATTTTTATTTTCTCAACAACTCCATAATAACCCACATTTTCATATCGCGGTCTACTATCTTATGCACTAGCATAACAATCTATTGTGGCAGTAACCATATCACCATCATGTTGTTTTCTCATGTTCTTTTCTCGTTCAGTGATAATAAATTTGTACCAATTGATAACAATTGATTTACAGTCATAAACAACGGTTTTAGGACCAAAAGCCAAAGCTCTTATTTCCTTAGAGACAGAGTCAATAGACAAACTCAATACATGAAATATAAATGATTATTAAATGTAATTAAATATTGATTTAATTATTTTAAACAGTAATATTTTTACCTTCAATTTTAACCATGTAGAAAAATCGTTGCTATGAAAAGACTCCCTCATTCTCAAAGATAAAGAAAGATTCTTTCTATTTATTATTTTTTTTATGTTCCTTGAAGATAAAAAATTTGAATATTTTAACAGATATATATGTAAGATGTACATATTCAATTTAGTTACCTGATATAGTCATCGAACAAATCACAGTTGAACAAAACTGTGTGATGTGACATCTCCCGCTATTCATGGATTAATGTCTTCATTGTATGTGATCCAGGAATTCCTCATGTTTGAGGAAGTGATAGAAAACTGGTTTCAATTTACTCATACAATTCTTCTTCATTTCTCATTGGTTGCTTCTTTCTTGTAGTAAGATTAGACAAATACATTGAGCAGAAATCCATACATTCTTGAGCCAAGTAACCATTCACAATAGAACCTTCAGGATGATTCTTGTTTCGGACATAAGACGTTAATGTGTACATATTTATTTCAGTTGGATACATCCAATGAAAAGAAACAGGTCCTCTGAGAAGTATTTCAGTGGGAATATGGACAGTCAGATGCAGCATGCATGTAAAAAATGATGGAGGAAATATTTTCTCCAACTCACACAAAATTAATAGGGAATCTGTCAACATTTTTTGTAAGAAAGACTTGGACAACTTCTTATCACAATGATCTCTAAAAAAATGGTACAACCAAATAACATTCACCCTTACATTATTGGACAAAAGATGATGGATTTCTATTGGAAGCAACTCATGTAGAAGAACATGATAATCATATGTCTTAAATGATTTTAGCTTCAAATCTCTTCTGTTGAACCATTTAGATAAGTTTCTTGAATATCCATCGAGAACTCTAATAGTTTCTAGTACTTCCAAAAAAAAATTTCCCGTTGGTGTCATCACATAAGAAGCACATGGAAGTTTCCATTTATTTTCACTGATACGCACAGGATGCAATTCTGGTCTGATGCCCCAATCCACCAAGTCACGTTAAGATCGTAAATCATCTTTTGTCTTCCCCTTGACATTAAGAAGAATCGAAAACAACACTTATCAAATATTATTTTAAATATGCATTACATCTAAGCAATGACGTCACAAATTGGTTGACCAAAAAGGAAAATCAAAAAAGATACTCTTATTCCTCCAATTGTAACAGGTTTCAGTGGAAACATTCTTTCTCTTTCTAGATTTCATTTGACCCTTCCCGAATGAAAAACTAAAATCTTTCAATTCATTAAGAACATCATTTCCAAACATATGCTGAGTTGGATTATCGGTCTCTATAGTATTATCAAATCTTCGACGATTATTTCAATATGGATGGTCCATTGTCAAGACTCGTCGATGTCCCATAAAACTAAAACTATAGTGATGTTTCAGTCTTCAAGATCTTGTATTCTTCATACAAATAGGACATGACAGTTTTCCCTTTGTGCTGCATCCAGACATCATTTCATAAGCCAGAAAATCATTGATCATCCACATAAGCGCAGCACGCATCTAAAATATGTCTGTTGAACATTCATCGTATGTGAACACACCCACATCCCAAATAAGTTTCAACTATTTTATTAAAGGTTTAATGTATACATCAATATCAATGCTGGGATCAGAAGGGCCACATATGAGTATTCTCATGAAAGTGAATGGTTTTTCCATATACAACCATGGGGGATGATTATAAATGTGTATAAAAACTGGCCAAGTGATGTGAGAAGTAAGCATCTTCCCAAATGGATTAAAACCGTCACTTGAATGACCCAACCTCACATTACGCACATCATCTGTAAAATCAGGATGTTGAGTATCAAATCTCTACCATGAAAATACATATGTAGGATTAACTAACTCATCATTAGTCTTCTTTCTCTCGGTATAATGTCATCTCATTTTTATTGATATGTCATCAGACATAAAAAAATTCGGGAGTCTTGGGATCAATGGAAAGTGACACATTACTTTCTGTGGAATGTGGGATGGTGTTCTATCAGATTTTGACTTCCAGTGGGATGTACCACATTTTATGCAATCATTTCATTCAACGGTTTCCTCCTAGAATAAACTAAAATCTTTCGGGTAAGAATGAATTTTGTTTCTTGAAAATCCAAGTTCCTCAACTAACATCCATGCCATATTTTGTTTTAAGGGAATATCTACATCATTTATAAGTAAATCCTTCAAGAGGGTAAGAATTTAATCGATTTCTATATTAGAAATTCCATACATAGTTTTCCCATTAAAGAGTCAGATTAAAAATTCCAGCTTTTTCATTTTATCGCATTGCCGATATACTAATGTAGTGGAAACATCATTCAATTTTTTCACCCTATCAATATAATCATTTCACTAGATGCATCATCTGTCCTCATATCAAAGACTTCTTGAGTCAAAATCATTTCTTATTAATGATGATGAATAAACGGAAACCGATCATCTAACAAATTCTCCATTCCAGTCCTTCCATTTCGATCATCACCAATTTGAGATTTAATTTTCTCCCCATTGTGATACCACACAAAGTAGTTTGCTTGAAATCCATATTTGCTTATGTGGTAGCTGACTTCTTCACAGCTCAACCAAGGTCTACCAACCCAATTGGAACATGGGCAGTGTATGCGACCACTATCTGAATCATTGTGAAATGAAAAATCTATAAAGCTATCCAAATTGTTTTGAAAATCGCATGAGATCCGATCAGTTTCATACATCCAACATCTGGCCATTCTATAAAAAGAATTTATATAAGTCATTTTTTCATAAAAAATTCAATAGGATTGAACTTTAATAGAAAATAAATTTAAGTAAATGATAAAGGAATAAGTTTCTAGTCGATGTAGTGAACTATTAAAAAAATTTAAAGAAGAAGTACTCAAAAATTTAATTAAAATTTAATTATATTTATTTCATTAGGTCTATAAGAGGCACCTGCCTCAGGTACCATTAGGTGTTATTGGCATCCCAAATCTTTCACTCATGTTCAATAACTCATTATTGGCACCTCTATGGCCATACCTTTGATTACCAAATTACTTCCCCAAGTAAAGAACACCTCATGGGTGAATACATTTTAGGCTTCTACACTAATAGGTTGTTCATGGCTTGTAAAAATATTTAATTTCATAAAGTATAGAAAAAAAAAACATTTATTTTTAAATTTGAGATTAATAATAAAGTATGTCAATGATAAAAATATTACTGAATTAAACTTGTGACTTATCTAACATTTTTATGGATGTCTACACATGCTAGCATGGCTAGTGAAAATCACCCCACCCTCATAAAAGTGAGTATTGGCCAAGAAGGACACCTAATATACAACGTACAATGAGAACCATATTTAATTGAACCTAAAGTTATATTAGTACAATCATCTTGGGGGAAATGGAATATATGATACTGGTTAGCTGATGAATTAAAAATCTCATATTCCATATGCTGGACACTATCTAAGGTAAGAAATCATGTGAGGATGGGGATACAACATTCAATTTCACACATGCTAGTGAGAATGTAGGCTTGAATTAATGACTTGAGTTCACTGATTAAATGAGGGTAGAGGTTGCATAGGCTGTGTAAAAAGAATTATTAAATAAGGGTAGAGGTTACATACAATGTTCATGGTGGGGGAGTCTCATCTGATTTAGAAACTAAAATAAATTCCCATCATAAGTACAAATAAGAAACATCAGCATCAAAAGAAACTCCAAATGAAAATGGACTAAAAACATCAAACACTTTTTATGTTATCCCACCAAAAAATGATCATGAATGTCCCTATACATTTTCTTTCTACCAGAATTTATAGTGAGTTTATAGTTATGAGCTTTATCCACCTACACACCCTCCCGACCCCACTTGGACAGCCCTACCCCCACCCCACTTGGAAAACCCAGCCCCCCAAACCCACCTAGACAACCCTACCCCCCTCACCCCACTTGGAAAACCCAGCCCCCCCACCCCACATGGACAGGCCTACCGTCACCCCACTTTGATAACCCATCCCCCCCACCATACCTAGACAACGCCTCACCCACCCCACCTACACACCCTCCCCGCCCACTTAGACAACCCTACTTGGACACCCTCCCCCACCCCACCTGCACACCCTCCCCCACCCCAAATTAAAACAGTAAACATAAAACAAAAAAAATAGCCCTACCCCCTCCCCATTTGGACAACCCAGTCCCCTTCCCCACCCTACCTAGACTGCCCCTCCCCCACCCTACTTGGATAGCCCTGCCTCAACATCCTCCCCCACCCCATCTGCACACCCTCACCCACCCCAAATTAAAACAGTAATTCATCCAAATAAAAAAATTAAACAAAAATTCATAGATTCATAAATCCAAAACAAAATAGAAAAAAAATCATAGAATCATAAAAAGAAAATAAAGACAGCACTTACTGATTTGCAGTGTAGAATAGGAAAAGTGTTGATTGAAGAGGATGGAAGGAGTTTCAGAAAGTGGGTAATGAGATACCTTCATGAGAGACAGTGAGATAGGGCTACATTCATTCACAGATAGGGAATTGGGGTTTCTGTGTATTTGGAGGAAAACATTCCCAACGGTTTTAAAAAACTGCTAGGAAAGGTATTCTTTACCAACGGTTTTGTATAACCGTTGGTAAAGGGTGTTATTTTTTAAATTTTACCAATGGTTTCTATATACCATTGGTAAAATCTGGACATTTCCCAATGGTTACAATGAAACTGTTGGGAAAAAGTGTTCTAATTGAAGATTTCCTAACGGTTTCCTTAAACCTTTGGGAAAAAATGAACTATACCAACGATTTTCTCAAACCATTGGAATGAAAGTGTTAGTATATCCCACCATTCCAGTAGTGTCCCAACCCATCATTCAAACTAATTCATACTTCCATGAGACAATTGGATTCGATTACTAGAGGATGAAACTCACCATTCAGATAGAATCCCCCAAAAAACCCATTATGAACCATCAGATCCCTCCACTAGTTTCAATGTCATATTCTATGAAGAAAACCACTCGAAATATACTACTCTCGGGCCCAAATATTACATCGAGTCATGAAATAGGAAAATTACCTCAAAGGGTCCTAAAAGAGGAGTACACAGCGTGTATAGAACATACACATAGTGTACCTTTGAGCTCCCACATCGGCATGTACTTCCACCAGTCTGGGCATGTGAAAACCCCAAGTCCATGTCATGTGAAATGGGTACACTATGTGTAACCAATACGAGGAGCATTACCATGTCCCTCAACTATCATGGCCATCTAATTGGCCAAGCTGTGTACTTTTACATGGCGTGCTACCCACATGGGGTCTGGCTGTGTACTCTACATGGCCTTGTACCATTACATGGGTAGCTATGCCTAGGTACTGAGTGGCACAACCATGTACTAGTCCATGGAATGTAAACCCTATACACAACATGTACACTTTTAAACTTTATCTTCCCCAAATTGGAAGAACACATGGTGTGTCCCCCTAGACCACACGTCATGTTACCTGGTTTTCCTGAATGAGAAACGCTCAGATCACCCAAATCATATGTTTAAACCCCAAAATTACAAATTGAGCCTCAAGAGGCCAATAGAATGCAATATACCTCTATAAAAACTTTCATTTAAAGGGGATCTAAGGCTAAAATGTAAGCGGTCCAACCTTTGGGAATAAACATCTGAATCATCGCTTGATTTTATGATCCATTATCATTATATGCCAACTCACTGCATTGAGGGATTCGAAACTATACCACCCTCTCCTTCCCTCTCCCTCTTTTCTAATATACCCCTTTTCTCCCTCCGTTGAAAAGAATAGGTGGACCTATATGGGATATGTGGGTGAGGATTAGGAAATAGGAAAAAAATGAAAATAAGAAAAAAAAAGAATGGAAAAAGAAAAATAAATGGATGAAAAAGGATCCGGGGTCAGCCTCAGTTTCTGAATAGAGTTTTTGCCTTGCCTAGGAAAAATTCCCCATTCAAAAATTGACATTGGAGATGAAATCTCAATATGATGCTCCATTAAATAGTTATGCTTGAAAAAACCTATGAAGAAAAATTAATATTTAATTAATAAATATTAATTATTAATTATTCCACCAATATTCGAATGACACGGATTTCTTCCAAACTACTATCCTAGGGTAAACACCCAATTTTGGGACCAACTGAGTGGTCAGAAAAAATTTCAATGATTGTATTCTTGGGGAAAATAACTATTTACCCCTTTGAATCCATCTGTAAGAAAAAATTCAAATTTATTCAAAAAACAACAGTATGTAGAAACATGGATTCTTACAAACTTTCCACCATAAACCTTATCATGCCTAAGAATCTTGGTGCAAAGATTTGTAGCCATTATCTTAACCCGAGTATATTCACTACCAAGCTATCAAGACTATACAATAATTAGTCTCATAGCATCGATAACTACCTTCTACGCATAATGAATTCAACTATGACAGATCTGTTACTCCACACCATATGAATATCCCAATTGTTTTCTCAAAAGATACCATTAATCCCAACGGCCCACCAAAAACACCGAAGTTTAAATTGAAAACAAGGGTCACCACCCTCAAATGTCCAATGGTGAACTCGCCACCATATGTATTACCTTACAATTCTCCTCGAGTGCAACCTCTACAGGTTTGCATCCTCAATATGGAAGAACATATAGAATACAAAATGAGCTTGGCGTAGAGTCCACACACTCTCATCATACTTCAGATGAATAAAGATAATGCATTATCATCTCTAGAAATAGTACCCTATGATTCTAATGAGGCGTATACATCTCTCTTAGACCCATGCTAACATCCTATCAAAACATGACTAGGATTCAACCATGGGTCAACCATATCACGGTACCCCAACATTTCATGATGTCATCTCTACCTTAGAGGGACATTCTGACACAACTTTCTGTGTCAAACCCACTTAAATTCTTGAAACACATTGGTCATAATCTCACACTCAACAACTCATAGATTTAAATTAAAATGATACCATGCATAACTAGTGTGTATCTTTATCACCCGACCCATACACATGACATTGTTCCTTTCATAAGAATCTACCCACACTCTAACTACATTGGAAACAGTGGAAACACTGGTCGACTAGGCCAGGTACCCAAATAGTCATACATGTCATACCGGTCATGAAAAACAGGCATTCCAGGTGCTTCATTAAAACTGAAGGCATCAATAATCTTATAATGAAAGCACAAGAACATATCATTACTTGATCAGAAAATGAGTGAAAAAACAAGATAACTGCCTAAAAAGACATCTGAAAATGAGGTCCAACCATCCTAAAAAAGGTTTACCTACAACTAAATATATATTGACCTAATAGGGTCCAATTATACACCAAGGGACTATAGGTCTCCCACTTATCCCTACAGTATAAGCCTCAGAACTAGGTCACAATGTCCAACCACCCATCCCAAAATATCAAAATCACTTAAAATAATATAATGTTCACCATGACCAATGAGGGTCAAAGCTGAAAATATGGCCTACAATGACCATCATCCTCACTGAGAATCCCTAGAAAGAAATGCTCCCTAGAGGTTACAAAACCAACATATACGAGCAAATAAAATAACACTCATCGGGAATTCGGATAAGTAAATACCCCTGGAATTCCAGTTCGAAAGAAATGTCCTGGTATCTATCAGCATCATACTCAACGATCTGACTATATGACCACATACTTAAGGAAAAAACCCAAAAAGGGACACATAGAAAGTGAATTACATTCCATATTGACCTACTAGAGTCACTAAAACTCCCATGCATGAGGACTATGTCAGCATCCTCACAATAAAATACCTCAGCGTAGATCCATAAAACATTCCATCATAGTAAAATATGTATTTAAGCATGCCCAAAATCCCCAGTTGTCACTAAAATCACACACTAGAAGGCCTATATGTTGGGAATCATGTATGCCAAAAATGATGCATCAGATGCTTATCCCCTATTCCAGACAAGAGTCAAAATCAATCTCTAGCCTCTTTCAAATTTACAAAATACATAGATCCACTATGAATCATAACATCCACACAAAACATGTGAATTTCTCGTGAATAAAATCATATACAATTGTAAAATCACAAAACAAAAATATAATCACATACCCTATAAATCAGGACTTCCATCCAGAACAACTATTCTTAACGCACCATTTTGATCCCATCACTGGTTCCAAAACATTACTAATACTCATCTCTACCATATCCCAAAGACTAAACACCAGGAAAAAAGCAGCTTTGATACCACTTTGTAATGTCTTAACCAAGATGTCACTAAATCTGTGCTCTAATTCGAGGGGTTACAAGGCCTCACCCCCCATTAGCCATAGGCTACCGACTATCAGCCAGCATCTAGGGTGTGATAGTGGGGAGACTGTTCCATCATATCATAGTAGAAAATAGTGGATTGTAGCTATGTATGATACATAACAGAAAGTAAATAGAGTTCAGAAGCAGTAAACAACTAAAATAGAACCTGAAGTAATAATAAATGAAATTCGTTAAAATCATGAATAACTATGTCATACAATACAACACTGGTCACCTACTAGGATGACTATAAAGATACAATTACAAGAGAAACTGAATGTAAAATTACATGGCTCTACTACTAACTCTCATCCAAACAACATACCTGATCTCCATACACTATCGAATAGTACTAGTCCAATCAGTATAACTAATAGAGTAGCTCTGCTCGATCATGCATCACTTGGCCTTCGCACTATCTTCCATGAAACTCATGATCAACCTAAAAATTAATCATATGGTCTACACATATATCGAGGTTTATGTGAAGGGGAGATAAATAATCTCAGTAGGCCTCCCTGACAGTCTACCTATAAATATGTTGATATAAGTGTATGAAAAAAACAATGTGCTCATCATATCTGAAGCACAACCAAAAGGTAAGAAATCCCAACATGAACCCACAATTGAACCCAAGGTCTGTAATCCATATCAACTCGGAAAGTTCTACCACTGATGTCCATATCCAAATACATATACATTTATAGTTCCATAAATTTATATATACACATAAATATGAATATTCATTGGTGTGCTAATAAATAAATTGAAACCACATCAGCAATTGATCTTTGGGTCTATAATCCTGATCGTCTGGACAACATGTGCAAGGGAATTATGATGAACATCATGCCACTCAAGACGTGTACCATTAATTTGATCTCTGGTTCCATTATCCCAATTGATATATACCTACTTTGGCTAATGCTGAAAAAATCTTTGATTAACTACATCACCACAGGGGATACTCATCCTACCTGGGTTCACCCATACTCTCCTCCAATCACTAAAACGAGGATTTCGTATAACAACAATCAATCATGTAAAGATCACAACCACCACGACCATGCCATAATAATCAATTTTCAGACCATAAAGGGTTTGATCCAAGGAAATCCTCTGTGGAATCGACATAATAAATCTAGACCACTAAGGGTAGGAACCAAGGAACTCATTCAAGGCATCCATACCATGACCCATGGGAATCCCGGTGGGAACTCGGTCTAGGAAATGGTTGGGGTCCTAGGAGAATGTCAACAACACATGTACTAAGCTATCCCAAGCACGTTGGATCCACGAGATAACAAGGCCTAAGGAATACCATGAATTCAATACCTAAGGGGAATACACAACCCAAGACATCCTCTACCATGTTCCAGATCCATCGATAGAAGTCCATGGCATCTATCAAACCAATATAGCATCACACAAGAGTACACCTACTCATGTAAAACATTCACATTCCTTCATAAGACATGGGTATACCCACCCAATAATCATTGTTTTAGGAGAGAGTAATCATCCACATCCCATTTTACTAGCCTATGAGTCCATCCCTGCCATTCCTACATCATGAAATCCACAAATCACTCATGTAATAAATGAAAACATGTATGTATCAGTAGCCAAGTCCCAGGTTCCACCTCTAGGTACCAGTGAAACATCGTAGAATCATGAATCAAATAATGGATCCTAGGATAGCATGTTCGGACATCCCAAAATAATAACAGATCTATGGAAGAAAATCTTGGCATCCTAATAATAAGAATGACACCTCGTGTTAAACTCAACATCCACCAACCAGGAATAAAATCTGGTAAACATTGATGCATAAAAAACACTTCAAGAATAACAATGAGCGAGCGTGGCCTGAATTCCAAACTGAATACTCCAACCACATCCCCATGAGAGCATCAGTTCATCATGGGTTCTAGGTGACTCCCGAACACCATCTCTACCCAAACCCGATGTATAACTCAGGGTCATCCAAGCAACGATAACCAACTAGGTTCTTCAAGTCAATCATTAAGAGGCATACCACTCGGGATCCTCATGGGAAAAATCACAAGAGAAGGAATCCTAATCAGGATCCTTAGTTGTAACAGCAAAGGAAGAGTCCTACTAGGGATCCTAAAATGATGAGAAACTGAGGAATGATATAAAAGGGATCCTCTAAATGATACACAAGAGAGGAATTCTACAATGTACTCCCTAGATTATCATGTAATAAATGGAATCCCTCATGGGATCCTTATAAGAAACAGGTCCAACAAAATCATTGTCTAGATTGATGTGTCTCACAAGGGGATCATCCTCAAATGTATAGGCCATGAGAGATAGATCATTGCTCATATCTGATCAGGATCTCATATAGTTTGTTCTGAACACCCAAAATATCATTCTTGAAAATTATCCCATTCAGGAGATATATGTATTTGATAACTAGAGGTAGAACTTCTTCATTCACATAGAATCCCCAAAACACCCATCAGGATTCCTCAGATCAATATGCGGGTTTCACCATTGTAATTACAGGGAAAACCAATCAGAATGGACTACTCATAGGTCCAAATATAAAAATATGAGGTTAATTTGGAAAATACCATCACTGGGTACCAGGAAAGGAGTACACATCATGTAGAGACCATACATGGTGTGTACCCTAGAGCTCCCACATGGGCATGTACTTCCCCTGACCTGGACCATTGAAAACCTCAGGTACATGGCATGTGAAACAGGTAAAAATCATGTACCAAAAATGGGGAACATTCCCATATCCCTTAGTTGTCTTGGTCATATACATGGACAATCCATGTTCTTTTACACGGCATGCAACCGACATGAGGTCTGGTCATGCACTCTACATGGCCATGTACCCTTACACGAGTAGCCATACCCGGGTACTTGGATACCTGACCATGTACTAGAACAGAGCTTGTATACCCCATACATGGAATGTACTTCTTTAATCTTCATATTCACTGAACAGGATGAAAAAAGCATGTCCCACTGGAATACATGTCGTGTTACCTAGTTTCCCCAAACGAGAAACCCTTGGATTGCAAAAATCGCCCATTTAAAACCACAAAACTATAGATCATGCCTAAATTTTCCACAATAAAGCAACATATTGAAATAAAAACTTGAAATAGTGCATTTAAATGGGATCTATAGTTAAAATGTAAATGGTCCTACCTTCAGTCAGAACCCACTGAAGCTTCTCTTAATCTCACGACCCATAATTGACGTATGCCGGCTCAACATGTTGTAGGCTTTGCGATGGTACCATCTTCTCCTTCCCTATCCCTCTTTTCTCCCTTCCCCATTTTCTCCCTTAGTCAAATAGTGTAGGTGGATCTATTGGATAGTCATGCATTAGAAGGAGGAGGAAATAATAGAAAATAATGAAAAGGAATGAAATGATAAAGAAAAAGGAATGGAAGCAAATGGAGCCCAGGCTGGCCCTAGTGTCCGACTCTAGTTAATGCCTCACCTAGGATAAAAAACCCATTTTAGGATTCAATGGTAGAGACAAAATCTCAATCTGACAGTCTTTTCAAAAAATTTGGTCGAACAAACCTACCCAAATAAATTAATATTTAATTAATAAATATTAATTATTAATTATTCCACCAAACATTTAAAGTCTTGGATTTCAGCCAAACTATTTTCCTCAGGTAAAAACACTATTCTAAGACCAACAGAGTGGTTAATGAAATTATATGAGATTATCATCTGGAGAAAAAGATCATTTCACCCCTTTACACACATCCAAACAAAAAAAATTCATATTTCTACGCAAAGCTCAATTCTGAAAAAACATGGGTTCTTACAATATGAAAGTATACTTCAATCCCAATAACATAAAAATAGAAATTTTTTATTATGTATCTTGATTTCTAGTGTGTCAAGAAGTTATGGATAAGAGAAAAAATTTATAGATGATATTACAACTATTACATATACTATAATGGAAATTGAAAAATATTTCCATGGATTTCATCAATAGACTTAGCAAAATATCTAAATGGAATAATGTTAATTGGGATGCAATCAATCACCTTATGAAATCAAGGAATTTTTTTGATATTAGATAATATTTATCTCTCGATTATTTTACCTGATGATACGTAGTGGAAGTTGAGAAATTTCATGGAGTACCACTCTCAATCATATCTAATTGGAATCTTAGGATTGACTTTATGTTCTAGACAAGTCGTAAAAATTTCATATATATAGAATTTAGTTTTAGTATATTTTATCATCATTATATATTTTTTAAGTTTGAGATAAATAATTAAACTATAGAAGGAATGTTTTGTGCTTTCTATATGGATTTCAAAGGTGTTTTGGATCAATACATTCACTGTGTAAACAATACTTTTAATAAATTATTTCACTCAAGCATTTTGAAAACTCTATGAAAAACTCTACATAAAGAAGTGCATAACATCCATGTTTTGGGATGATGATAAATGAATAATGATGTTGTGAATTTATCTAACTAAGTAAATTTCATTTATGGTTAAATTCATTTAATATCATATAAGGGAATATCAATGTTGAAAAATAATTATTCTAAAAATAATTTGGGAGATATATAATTTGATTTTGATGATAGTATTGTTTCTAATGATTTCCATCAGAGCACACATCATCATGATGTGACGCGCTGATTGTTTCCTTGCATTACAACATTCCAATGGTGGGTTGAATTCATCACTTCATCAGAGATGTTATCTCTTTGATCAAAATGGGATGATGGGTTATTGGTCTCTCCTTCTGTGGATTCCTCCTCAGAATTAATCTACTAGTCTAGGTCTCCCATAATGAATTGAGTTGTTGTTCACAAAATTCATTCCCTATGCCATATCATTTTGGAAAATTGTTAATTTCACTGCTTCCTTCTAAAAATTCCAAGGGGTCTCAAACTACAATAACTTTCAGTCAGGTTAGAAGGTATCATCAGGAATATCGAGACATCTATAAATACATGGACATTAGAACACATGTATTCTTATACATAAGAGGGCATCTCAAGGGAATAAAACCAATGGTATACCACATCATCCATGGGGTATCTTATGCTAGATGCATGTATCTAAGGTTTTCCTCAGCTTCCCATGTTTAACATAAGGTATTATGTGAGTTTAAAAATGTGCGGAGATAAATATGAAAAAGTCATAGTATCTAAGGATTTCCTCATACATCCCATTTTCGACACGGGGTAGGCTGCGAGTTTAACCTCTTGAAGATATAGAATGAGAGTGATTAGAATGATCCATGTAGGTGGATCATATTTGTATATCCCTAAGTGGTAGCACCTAGAGTGTTTACGAGCTGGATAAATCAAAACGCTCGATAAGAGAAGATCCAGGATCGTGTGTCCCATAATGGGAATAAATCACTCTTTGAAGTCTGATCTAGACACCGCATAGGGATGATTAGGGAGAGACCACCCCAGAAAGGGGGATATCTAATGGATGGATTATAATTCTAATTGAGAATGGGCCCAAGATGGTGTGTCCTAAAAATGAATGATATCACACTATGAAGTCTGATCTAGACACCACTGAGGGAGGATCGTGGAAATTACACCCCAGAAATTGGGACATCAATTTGATGAATCGGAATGCTCAATGAGAGTGGTCCCATGGTGGGGTGTCCCATAAAGCACTGATATCACATCGTGAGGTCTAATATGGACACTATTAATGGAGGAACATGGAGAGTTCACCCAGGAAAGGGGGACACGAGATGGATGGATTGGAAAACTCAATGAGAGTGGACCCAAGGTGGTGTGTCCCATAAAGTGAGGATTTCACACCATGATGTCTGATATTGACCCCATTGAGGGAAGATCTAGGAATGTGAACCCCATAATGGGGGACAGGAAATAGATGGATTATAATTCTCTATGATAGCGGACCCAGGGTGGTGTGTCCCTACAAGGAAAGATATCACACCCTGATGCCTGATCTTGACACCACTGAGGGAGAATAAGGGAAAGTGAACCCTAAAAAGGGGGCAAATGATTTATGTGTTATAATTGTCAGTGAGAGTGGACCCAGGGTGGTGTATACCAAAAAGTAAAGATATCACACCATGAAGTCTGATCTAGACACCATTGAGAGAGGATCATGGAAAGTGCACCACCAAAATGGGATCACCATATATTACCATAGGCTTGGATTTAACATTAAAGAGTATTCCTATGTTCCATGTATAGAAGGAAGGGGTAAAAATCCATGTTGTTCAAATGGGAGAGGCTCGAAATCATGTTGTACATAAAAGACAATAACCCGGAGATATGCTGGGTCTTACACATGGTTATCTTCCAATCGCAAGAGGGATACGCTTGGTTGGATGGATCTGTATTGTGCGAAGATTATGCATGGTTGGATTCTTGGGATCTAAAAAGGGTTGTAATTGGATGGATGGATTGATTACACCATGATGTGGTGGACTGGGTAATGATTAGGATTGATGATATGGGATTGAACCAATTGTGTGGATGGTGAATGAGATGGAATCAAAATGAAGATGATGGTAGTGTTGGGATTGAACCTTAAGAAGGATTCCTATGTATCCCCATGAATGAGAATCAATGTACACATAGTCTTTTGGGGTGATGGGACATTTGAGGAGTAGGACTATGAGAATAGAGCACATGAATTAGGACCTAAAGGGAATAGAACCACTTGTCTTGGGCATAATCTTCCTGAAACACCAAGGCTTAAAGGAGAGACCATTATGGGATATGGATGTAGGGATTAAACCTCAATGAGTCCTTCTATATATATCCCCATGGTAGAGAATCACGGTCCACATAGATTGGGATGTGGAATAGAATAAGGGTGTACACAAAGGAAAATGATATAGATACATGTTGGGGATTATGCATGGTTATAGGACCATCACAAGAGGGATATACTTGGTTAGATGAGTATGGATTGAGGGTGGGGCCAATTCATGGTTATCTTCCCAAGAACTGGTCTGACACCATTATGTGGTGGACCAAGGATATGGGTCCCAACTAAGGGGATGTTGAATTTTACAAGTGTTTGGGGTTGAACCACAAGGATGATTCCCACATACACTGTCTATGAGACTTGGAGAAAAATCAATGTAGTTATAAATCATACAATTAAGCTCCATGTAAGACTAATCGGTATACCATTTAATATCATTTGGGATGAGGGCCAACTGATGTGAAGTGGTCGGGACTGATGGGTGAAGGGCTTGAACCTCAAGGAGGATTTGAATGTACCTTTCTCAAAAGGGTGTAGGGTCCTGAAAAAAAATCCACAAAGGAGATTCTACCCATTTCCCCCTAAAGAATTGGGGGGAAGAATGGAGAAAAATAAAAGGATGCACAAATCCAAACTGGTATGAAGACCAGTCCAAATAATGACGCCACACGGTCGGTTCCACGAAGCATGCCCTCCGTGGACTATTGTCATTCGCGGAATGGAGGCGGAGATCCTCCGCGGGCGCGAAGCAGGGTGAGCGCTGGACCGGTCCACTGTCACGAACCACCCCCAGCTGCGGACCACCTCAACCGGTCCGGTCCGCATCCGTTGTAATTCGCGGAATGGAGGCGGAACCCTCCGCGGCCGCGATGCACTCCCTGAGCTCATTTGGTTCGTGGGGGGGATGCGCTCAATTCCCCCCACGAGATGCGGATTGACCGAGTCATCCGTGAATGAGGTTTTCCATCATGGGCCTCCGAAAAAGGTGCCACAAGACCATAGATACATCCTTTTCCCCGATCTATAAAAGGAGATCGAGGGGAAGAGAAGAGAGGATTCAAAGGAGAGATCGATCAGATTCGGGTGGAAGGATTTCAAAGGAAGGTTTAGGATTTAGCAAACAGCAAAGTTCCAGTTCACAAACCAGAGTAGGTATAAACCTGGGAACAAACTAATAAGGAACCAAAAATGCATAATAAATTGGTGAACCACAAACCTAAAATAATAATGAAGAGAAAACCATGATCCATGGCTCCTCCGTGGATGCACTCCCCCTCAGATCAGGGAGTTTATGCCTCTTTTCCAATATTTTGTACCACGTAACACCCTCCTACACGGGCGGAGCCCCAACCGACAAACCCCCAACTGGCGCAACCCTTGGCAGCCACTAATCACATGGAACCCTCCATGAACCACCCTGGTATGTGGATCGAACCCGAATCCATGAACCATCGTAGTTCGTGGGATGCGTACTGTTCCACGGACCACCCTGGTTCACGGGATGCCCATCAGTCCGCGAACCACCTTTGTCTGCGGGATTCCCATCAGTCTGTGGACCACCTTGGTTCACAGATGGCTTCTCCAACCTTGTATCACTTCCCTACGTGAAGTGTGCCACCACCCAAACCCCCGTGTGGCCCACCGAATCTTTCGTAGTTCCCGTTCCCCAAGCTAGATAAAATCCTTCCAATCCGGCCTGATCCTCTGTGACTCCCTCATTGGCCTACTCATCGGCCCCGAGCCGAGGCCTCCACCAGAGCCACCAAATCCATGTGGTGTAAACCTTAAGCACATTAGCGCACCATTTTGAGTTCACATACCCACGGAAATAGGGGCGAAGTGGTTTCTCTGACCCTTGGGCGGGTTCCCGAATAATTCATGGGTTCACATTCCCACGGTAATGCAGGGTCCGAGCCCGGGAGCCCCCTTTCTGCCCCTACACTTGATGGGGTCGGGGTGCTTCTCCCTTCTTCAGGGAGTAGTAAAATACCCATCAGAAGTAATCCCCCATGCAATTCCGTACTTCCCCCTGGAACAAGATAGGTTATGGGCACAAGAGCACCTCTTTCCATATCCCGCCACGCTTTGTCACCTTGGGCGTCCATCTTCGAGTAAGCCTCGACCTTATGGGCCACTCTATGTGTAAGCCCCACTCCACTTCCCATGGACACACCTTTCGTGATGTGATTGTCTGGTCCCTGCATCCTCTTGTTTCTCACACCGAGCATGACTCACGTGGTCTTAGAGTAAGCATCGACCATGACATCATGTTATGGGCGGCCTCAGAGCGTAATACCCACCCATTCAAACTACGTGGAATTGGATCCGTGTCTCCTAGGTAGGGTACGTAGGAAGCCTCCCTAAGATTCAAGCCCAAGAATCGGCCGATCCGACTATCTTCACGTCGGTTCAACACACCACTCCTAATGCCACCCCAATGAGTCCAGACCCCTCAGGGTCATTAATCCAACGAGAGATGGTAAACCTCGGGCTTAAATGATTCTGAATCCCTGTGTTCAGCCGACCATTTCCAACCAGGAGAAATCCTTGGATACTATTCCTGGGTATAAACCAAAAATTCGCGAATATATGAAGACATATTAAATCTATAAGAGAGTCTCAGAACATGCAATAATTCCCCCTAAAAGGGTGTGATGAGCCCAACTTCCCAACCTCTTGACCAATGTGAGTTCTTAAGCATCGCTGGCCAAACCACCCAGTGAACTCCTGTCGTTGGAAAGCAGGTCCATGTATTACTGGATATGGAACCATTGGGGAATTTCGAGGTGGAAAATGGTGCACCTGGTATGAGTGATTAATTAGAACCCAACCTTCTCTAATCACCCGTCGGGTAATGCAGGTTTCTTCCCCACGACCCCGTCATGCGCAACGAGGAAAAGAATGGTGAACCCGATAGGAATCTTTAACCAAGCATGACAGATTTCACCAAATCCCACTATGTACACCCCTTTTACTCACAAGGAGGGCCAAGCGAGGTCATTAATTACGCAAGGGATCATGAGATGATGCTTTGACGGGTTTGCTTCACGTATTTGTTAAAATGTTTTACAGGTACCACAAAGAACTCCCTTCGACCCAATGGCATCACGAAGGAACTCACAAGCACATGCTTCCAACAATATGATGACCGGATATCCTCACCAATGGAGGACCCCATCACCTACCCAAAGTCTTTAGTGCTGGGTCTCGGATGCGCTGATCCGAGAGTACCACCTGAGTGGTACTCTACCAATGGAGGAGGGGGCCATGCACGCCCTCCAATCCATCAAGACCCGTTGTTCGCCTTCCCAGTAGCAACCGCGAGAGTAGATCCAGACGGCCCCCATTACTGTCTCCAACTGTTTCAGGATTCTATCCCTGGAACGGGACAATGTGTACCTCCCTTATCTTAGGGAGGCGGATGAGTTCGATGCTGAGGACCTCATCCCCACTGAATGGGGGTTTCGCTCCAAGGCCCCCACCGGAAGACATCGTCGTGGTCACACCATGAACCAACATCCTCTCGCTAGGGAGTACATCACCCCAAGGACCCAGGCCCAGGCTCCCCAAGCTCTGACCCCTCGGACCGCCCGATGAGGGAGAAAAAAGTGAAATTAGGGACGGGTCATCACCCTGGTCCCTGAGGAGGAGCTCCATTTCCCAGTCACAGAGACACATCACGAATAGGCACATACACCTGTTCGCTCCTCCCACGGCCGCCATCCATATATGGTGGCATCATATGAGCAGGCGTGCATCCCTGCCGATCTCCGTCAAGCCCGTTTCTCACACATGAAGACACTTACTGGGCAAGCACCTCTCCCTACCCAGGGTTATGAAGCCCACCAACCTGACGTGGTGGCAACCCAATGTTTGCAGCACTAGCTCCCGACAATTCCTCTTGACGCCTACCATCCCAGCATGGTGGCGATCAACAAAGACCGCCACCCAGATGTGGAGGCAACTCATAGGCGGGCACATATCTCTACCAATAAAGGCCACTGACTCAATATAGTGGGAAACCAATATATGCAGGGCCGTCTCCCTATGGATGCAAGTAATGTTTTCCATCCCGATGTGGTGGAAAACAGAGAGATAAACTGATGTATCTCGGTACAGGGGCAGATTCGTTCACCTACACCGAGAAAGGATGATTGTCAGTACCCACTGACCACCGGAGGACCGGAGCAGGATATTCCCACTCTGATAATGGAATGGGACTTTATACACGTTCCAGCCAAAGTTGTATCTCTGCATATCCTATAAATGATGGAGGAGTAGGTATCGATCCCAGATCATATCTTGCAGACTTTACAGAATGTAATTACATCAGCGGTAACAACAAGGACTCGGGCCCGTGAGCCCGTCTCCCCAATTGTGGGAACTCATCTAAGAGATGAGATAGCTGCCTTAGAGTAGATCTGCATCCTTTATTCCACCCAGGAGGGTCGCCGACTATATTCCGCGATGCAAGGGGAACCGGATCGAGCAGCTTCACTCGTTCCAACTGGGGGACACCCATCCATCACGATGGATGCTCCATAGTAGACATATATCCCTGATAAAAGTCAATATGTTCTTCAGAATATCCCTATAGCATCACGGGACCCAATTTTATAGGGACCCAAAGGTGAAGGCCGTTGTCAACAGCAGACGGTCCCCGCTGCCCACAAGAAAGCGCCCCGAACGCGCCGAAGGCAGCCAGAAAATAAAGTGCGGGTTCACAACCCCACTCTACTGGAAGTTGCGGTTCCCAAGGCTGCTAAGCACACATTGTAGGCTCAGAACCCAACCCACCCATTACCATATTATGGAAGTGGCAGTAGCAGTTGCGAAGGTCCTCCCCGCAATGTTGCTACCAGCAGCTTTGAAGGTTCTCCCCAAAGCACCTGTGGGGGCCTCCCCCACGAGATTATAACGATCGATCATGAGAGATTCTCTTTTAATGCAACCACAGAAACCCTCAACGTGACTAGAAGATCGAGCAGTAAGAAGGTCCTCCACTTGCTGCGGTCTACCTTGATGGTCCACCCCAGGGTATACGGTGCAAACTCTCTACATGCAATGGGAACACATATTATGCTGGTAGTCCTCACTATCATAGTTGCAACTATAGAGGCCCTCCCCGCAGTGACGTATCATCACGACAAGAAGGCCCTGCCCTTGTCGCGGCCTGGCCTAAAGGTCCTCCCTAGGGGTTAAGTTGCAACGACACTCCGTGCAACCAAGCATCAGATCACAGTGGTAGTCCTCGCCACCCTGATAATGGATTCCCTCCCCGTAGAGACATAAATCAATGAGAAGGCCCTCCCCTTGTTTCGGTATATTCTGAAGGCCTTCCCTAGGATGTTACCCGCATATATTCTCCCTACGACTGCTGTAATGGTAGTCCTCGCCATTGTAGCAGCTGTGATGGTAGTCCTCGCCACCATGGCCACCATTGCGAAGGTCCTCCCCATAGTGGCCCCAAGAAACAAGAATTTCCTCCCCTTGTCGCAGTGTGTCTTGAAGGTCCTCCCAAGGATGCACATTGAACGTCAAACAATGATGGTCATCCTCACCATGATGGAAGTTGTTGCGAAGGCCCTCCCCATAACAACACTACATAGCCAGAGGGTCCTCCCCTTGCTGCGACACGCCTTGGAGGTCCTCCCCAGGTTTTGAACTGTAAAAGTCCTCTATGAAGTGATGCATCAAGTAGTATTGGTAGTCCTTTCCATTGCGGCCTCTATTACGAAGGTCCTCCCCGCAGTGACATATCATATCGACAGGAAGGTCCTCCCCTGCCGAATCAAGCACGGAAAAGCCCTCGTATGATGATGCCCTCAGAATGACAGGATCAAGCATGTTGGATTCCCAGATAATCACCAACGACACCCTTCTTTTACTAAGAGACGGTACAGGGTTGCGTTCATCCTCTGAACCACCTCGGAACCACCCGCATGACAAATCAATACCCTCCGATCCCACTACCTATGACTACACTATCAGTGAGTGCCTCAGTTGGGAGGACCAGGTAGAGGAATGACTGGCAGAGGAGTATGCCGACATGTTTCTCATGAGGAAATGACTATCCGGAAATGATATACCAGTTATGTTTTAGCCCATGGACACCTCTCAGTTCGACATACCCAGAGATTTTTTGGAAGGATGTGTGCACGGTATCCACCATAATATATGGACAACCCTCCACCGACAGAAATTAAGCTTTCTACCCTATGATGGGTATGTAGACCATGTCAAGACAATAGGATACCTCCTATGTCACATCGACCTGGAAGCTCTTCCTTCGGCGCGGCAACAGCGACCCAAGACGCGCAAAGGAAACATGAAGATAACCTGCCTTCGTGTGCTGCACGAGCTGCACCGCCTCATCGGTGATGCTCCGATGGGAGTCTATATCAGAGGATGGGGGGAACATGGAGCTTGGCATTTCACTCTGCTCCCTGCACAAAAGAACCCGTTCGGTATGGTGTCTTGTGACTTCATCATGTCAAGACGACAATCGAGTGGTCTCCATGTTCACGAAAGGAAACACACCCAACAGAGTCAGGCCTTGAGTAAGTCCCAGAAGCGTTAGGCCCGACGGGAACAAGACATTCAAGAAATTTTAAATCAGGCCACCAAGATCATACAATAGGCCTCTCTCATAATAGAGGCCAATCAGCGACCTTTTCCTGCCTCCCCGGAAAGGATATTTTCACAGAAGAACTCAACACCAAATCCAGTTCACCCCCGAATAGGGGCACGCAAGATCAGGTAGGTAGCGATAACCACAGCCATTACCGCAATCAAGGTTCAACCGCAGCCTACAGGGCTAGGGGAATTTTTAACAACAAATTCCCCCGTAAGACCAATAAGAATGAGAAAAGACTCAACCTCCATGGAATGGATCCAACCCCATCCCTTAGGGATGGGGGCATTATTACCCCCTCAACAACAACCTCCCCCATGAGAGTCAGTATTCTGTTGTCTAGGAAGGAAAACCATAAGAGGAGGTTCCCATCCTATCCCATCATTTGAATCATCATCCCCTCTGAGAGGAAGGTGCACCATAAGGTCGCATCAAAGAACAATCCACGTCACCCTTCGTCAAGAAGTCAAAAGGCAATCCCAAGTCATGAAAGAGAAGTCCAGTAGAAGATGCGGGAGATCCTCTTCCTATTTGGAAGATGACATATTCTCCACCCCACGATATGCATATATCAACGTCATAGAGGTTAACCCCACGGGTGACACCAGAGATGCTGCAAATCCGGATGGATCGGGAGACGATGGTTCTGGTCAGGCTGTGACTCACAACGAACCACCAGTTGTGCACACTCAGAACCAGAGGGCTGCCCTAAATATGTCCTCCCCTTCAGCTAACCTTTCGTGGCTTACCCTACAAGCTTCCAACAAGGATAATAACAAAGGACCGGTTACCCTTAATTTGTCCCCTCCTCTCGACAAAAATGAGCAACTCACGCTCGAAGAGAGGTTCGCTCGATAGGAAGAGGAAATGAAGGAATTGAGGTGGGTTAACGCCGAGCTACTCCAGAGGAACTATCTTATTCGAAATGCATCTCAAGAGGAGCCTCATCATGCACTCCCAGTAAGTGCACTTCAAAGACCAAGGGTTTCCCCGGAAAACGAAGCACGGTCAGGGCTTCTGCCCAACGACGCACCCGGCCTGTCCAACTACCTAAACATAGATTTAGATGAATACCAAGACTTCCCTCCACTCAGGAAGCAACCAGAGAGCGTACGTCTAAACCCTCCGAAGGTGTCACAAATGGCACATGCACCATTGGTACTGACCAAGCTGGATCCTCGAGTAATGCCTCGGGCTACACCTGCCCAGGACTGGGACCAACAAGATGTAAACCAGGGTCTCACCAACACCATTGAGGCACTAACGGCTCTATTGGAAGCGATGGATGGTTGGACCGCTCTGATACAGCCAGAGCGGAAGCCCTACCCGGATTGGGTGAGCAACACGCCTCCTCCACCCAATTTTGGGAACCCTGTATTCCCTATCTTCAATGGATCGGGCGATCCAGAACAACATTTGATGCACTATTTGTCTTATTACGACCCTATGATGGAACTCCGGAACAACAAGAAGTAGTGAAACTCAAATGCTTCGTGCAAAACTTACGAGGATCTACCTTCTTCTGGTATATGAGTCTACCAGCCCAGTCAATAAAAATCTGGGAAGACCTTCAGTAGCAGTTCATGTTCCACTTAAGCTCAACGTTGCCTAAGACAACGGTCAGCGACCTCATGAACAGAAAGTAGAGGGAGAATGAGAGGGTCTCATATTTCATCGCTAGATGAAAAGGTCTTACCTACTCTCTAAATAGGCCAATGCCCCAGGATGAGCTGCTGGCTATATGTATCGACAATCTTCGAGATGAGCTGCGAACACCGCTCATACCAGTGGAGTGCACCACTAGCTTCCGCCATCTGTCGGCCACTACCTAGAGAATCTAGGACTCCCTACAATGGACCAATTTGAAGTCCTGAGTGGCCTCACAAGCTCCTAAAAAGATAATAGTTAGAGCTGTAGTGTCCTATGTCATGCTCAAGCCAGCCCCTGTGCCTGCTCCACCGCTCAGGCCTCCACCAAATCGTCAAGGTCCACATGTACATCAGTAGCCGCCTCTGCCTAGGAGGGATGATCAGAGAGGGTCTAAGTGGAAACATTTTGAGGAATTAGGACATAAAGTATACTCATTTCGAGAGGACCAAGTCTATGACTACTTCATCGCCGCCATGAATTGCAACTTTCTCTACCTCTCGGAGCCGAGAAAACCTGATGAAGTCAGCCGTGATGACAGACCAGACTACTGTCCTTACCATCAAATGTTGGGGCACAAAATTTGGGAATGAATCATCTTCAAAGACCTCTTGAAAAGGATGGTAGACTCCGGGTAGGTAAAGATGGGACCACCCCCAACACATGTGACATATATTTCTACCACTTACTCTGAAAAAAGAGAGGGGTGGAAGGAAGTCACCAGAAAAAAGGGGTAGAAATTTGATAATTGGATGACTCAGAAGACTATCAACTGAGCCTAGGGCATACTCCGAGCTCAGCTACGACAGCCAGTGTTGTCTCCAATAGCCCCTGATGTCGCACATCCGATAGTATTGGCCTCACAAACCTCCACGAGATATTCATACAGGCATAATTGAGAAGGGAGGAGACAAGTTCAAGAGGAGAAATCCGGAACAAGGCCAAAGTTATCCCTGACACTATCAGATTTCATGTTCCCAAACTTGGCACCACGAGCATCGACCCACCAAACATCACCATCAGGGACAACCGGCCTGGTTAACCTGTCAGAGGATGAAGAGCCAATATTTTGTTCCATAAACGTCATCCATCTTATAGAATTGTCCCCTGATGAAGGGTATGGTTATGAACCCAAGTTCCAGACACAAGGGGTTGGGAGGAGGAATCGCAGAGGCATGGGATACCAGGGGAGGTGCAGTCGTGGCTGAAAGCAACCATACGGTTGGACCTTAGCCCAAACCGTCAATATCTCGGAAACACATGGGATATCCCTTCAACGGACTCAACATGAGAAAGAATATCCCTCCACGTCGACAAGCATCCACTCAGCCCAAGTTATTCTGCGGTACACGTCAGAGGAGGAACAAGTGTCTAGCCGCCTAGTGCGCACAAACAGACCGGCCGGGTCGAGTCCCCACAACGTGGGAACATCGTCAACATCTGACCCCACGACCGGTCCCTCTTCATCACGTACTCCAGCTCCCAAGCCTCCTGCTAGAACTCTCCTTCCAGCAGAGAAGCGTCAGTCATTGGAGAAAAATTACGACATCCTTAAGCAGCTAGCGTCAGTACCAACCAATTTGTCCATCATAGATGCCCTGGGTTTGTCAGCCGACCTCAGGGAGGTTCTTATAAAAGCCTTTCTCATCCCCCGGAAGTTTCAAGCCGAGGTAGCTGCCACCGAGATTTACCAAATGAAGACTGGAATGGCTGAATGTAATGCAGTGATCTCCTTCACCGATCAGGATGAAGATGCAGTAATGTAAGGACACATCAAACAACTATATGTGTTCGGCACATTGAATGATGTTGAGATCTGCAAATTCTTTATCGACAACAGCTCTGGAGTTAACCTCCTTCCCCTACGGACACTCCGTAAGCTGGGCCATAGTGAGGATGACCTGGTGCCTTCGGCCTCGACTCTATTAGGTTACGACAAGAGTGAGCAGAAGCCAATGGGAAAAATTAAGCTAAAGACCCATTTTGGAGACTTCGTGGCCTACTTTGAATTCTTGGTGGTCCGACAGAACACAACATTCCATGCCCTACTGGGGAGGTCGTGGCTCCATAAGCACATGGTCGTTCCTTTGTCATACCACCACTGTATTAATTACTGCATTAATGGGAAAAGTGGGACATTGTATGCTGAAAAGGACCCTTTCGAGATCTCCGAGTCACACTACATTGATGCCAGTTTCTATGAGAAAAATAAGAAGAAGCCTTCGATCGATGGTGTCGGTTGGATCCCCGCTCCAAATGGTCTAGAAATGGTTCCTGAAGACCCCCTCATACATCTTGGCAGAGAGTACGTACTGCCTATTAACCATGTTGAGTGCGGGGGTTCATGTCTGGACACACACTCAGCTGTCCTCATGAACTCATCCATAATGGTTGGGCATAACAATGCAAAAAAGTCCTCTAACCATCAACTTGGGGGCGAATACGCAAGCCAGGACACCCACAATGCCCCGCCTCCAGACTCCCAAGAACCTGTGGTGGGAGCTCTTCCCCGTCAGATCAAGAAGACGAGGATTTGGGAGAAGAAGATGAGGAAGATCTCAGGGATGCACCTCCTGCATTTGAGGAGGGTATCTCTACCACGGTTGACGAGCTCAGGAAAATAAACCTAGGTACTGAGGAAGATCTGAGGCATATTCTCATTAGTGCAGCCATTTCCCCCGACGAGCACGAGGTATATACCTCTTTCCAGAAGCAACATCGGGATGTTTTTGCCTAAAATTACACAGAAATACCGGGAATCGATGTCGAAGTGGTGATGCATCACCTGGGTCTTCCAAAAGACCACCGGGGCTATAAACAGGCCGCTAGAAGGACACATCCCTCACATGATGCCAAAATAGAGGCCGAAGTTGATAAGATCATTAAAGCGGGATTCAATCAGGAGGTCAAGTACCCCATCTGGTTGGCCAACATCATCTTGTCAAGAAAAATAATGGAGAAATCCATGTCTTCATTGCCTTAAGAGATGTCAATCGGCATTGACTAAAAGATGACTTCCCAGTCCCGATCACCGAGTTATTGATTGATGCAACGGCCGGGTATGATGCTATATCCTTCATGGACGGCTATTCGGGCAATAATCAAATCAGTATGGCCCAAGAAGATGAAGAATACACTGCCTTTGGAGCCCCACAAGGATTATTCTGTTACAGGGTTATGCCCTTTGGCCTCAAGAATGCTTGTGCCGCCTATCAGCCCGCCACACATCGTATCTTAAAACCATTCTTGGGGAGATTCATCGAGTGCTACATGGATGACTTGGTGGTCAAATCGAGACAGCACTCAGGTCACCTGTCAGACCTTGAGATCGTCTTTAACAGACTTCGACAACATAGTCTGAAGATTAATCCTCTGAAATGTGCCTTCGTGGTTACCTCAGGGAAATTCCATGGCTTTGTCGTATGCCATGGTGGCATTAAATTCAACCCTGAAAAGACAAAGGCTATCCTCGGCCGGCCACCTCCCCACAACCTCACTGAGTTGAGATCATTCCAGGGGCACTTGGGCTATATCAGGCGGTTCATAGCCAACCTGGAAAGAAAATGTTTTCCCATTACCAGGTTAATGAAAAAGGGAGTCACGTACCAATGAACAGATGACTGCCAAGAGGAGTTTGACAACCTAAAGAGGTACCTTTTAAGCCCACCAGTGCTCATGCCCCTAGTTGTAGGAAGACCTCTCATTCTATACATGATGTCCCAATATTAGTCACTGGGAGCCTTCCTCGCATAAAAGAACAACGCTGGTAGTGAAAACAGTCTCTATTACCTCTTCCGAACAATGACTGATGTTTAGACCCGATACTCAAACATCGAGAAGAGCTGTTTCACCTTGGTCTTCATGGATCAAAAGTTGCGACATTATTTGAAACATCATGAAGTCCACTTGGTCTCGCATAATAACCCGCTAAATTACATCCTCAGCCGCCCGATGCTGACTGGGCGCCTATCCCGATGGGCAGTCATCCTGCAATAGTTTGACATGCATTTTGTGCCTCAGAAAGCCATCAAGGGCCAGGCATTAGCAGATTTTCTGGCAGAGCACCTCTTAACAGGAACTACCACACCGGATATCGAGCTACCGAATTAAGACATCTTCACGGTTCAAGAGGAGATCCCAACATGGGAAATGTACTTCCACGACGCATCCCGAAGCCGAACTGGGAAGAGAATGGAAGACCCCAAATTTAAAAAGGTGGGCCTGGGGATAATACTCATGACCCCAGAAAAGGCAGTCTTTCCATATTCCTTTCTCCCATCAGAAGGATGTACAAACAATGAAGCGGAGTATCAATCCCTCATTGCAGGCCTGGAGCTCGCACTCCTGGCACAAGTACATCACCTTAAGGTAAAAGGTGACTCAGAACTGATCTTCAAGAAAGTCAATGGTGACTATGAGATAAAAAAGGAGGAGCTAATTCCCCTATTTGACCATGTCTGAGGGTTAATGGAGGAATTCCCTACAAAACCAACATTAACATATATTCCCTGGTCCCAGAATGCCCTAGCCGATGCATTAGCCAACGCGACAACAGACCTAGCCAACCCAGACCGGGATGAAACAGTCATCAGTATTTCTCACCGCCGAATGGTCTTGCCGTTTTCCCAAACCAAGATGGAAGAAATCCACGAAGTCAGTCCTGTCTCGGATCTGTATGCTCCCACCACTAGTTGGATGACCCAAATTGCAAACTACCTTCAATGGGGAGAACATCTATCAGACAGGGCTGAATGAGAGAAAATATGGAGAAGGGAAATCAACTTAGTCCTATATGGAGGCACAGGTTAGCAAGAAGTCCTCTACAAACGAGGCCTCGACTAAATCCTCCTCAGGTGCATTGATGGAGAAGAAACTGCCGCCATCATGACTAAACTGCATGCCAGAGTGTGTGGGGGCACATCATCCAGGGACCAAGATTTCCCATCAGGTTCGAAGACTCGGGTACTATTTGCCCATAGTGGCATGATATTGCGAGCGTTTTACCGCAAAATTCCACTTGTGCCAAATCCATTCCAACTTCATACACCAACCCCCGGAGTTAATTCATCAGGCCAAGTTCTCTTGGCCATTTTCCGTATGGGGAATGGACGTTGTTGGACCATATCCCCCTGCCACAGCCAAACAGATGAAGTATATCCTCACAGTAACCAACTTCTTTTCCAAATAGGCAGAAGGTGTACCTCCTTAAGGAATTCGGGGCAAGAAACGTTGTCAGCTTTGGGAAAACCAATATCATCACTAGATATGGTGTCCCTCCTAACATACTGATGGATAATGGCACCAACTTCTGCTCTGCTAAATTGGAGAAACTATAACGAGAATATGGTATTAGGTCTAACCACTCATCCTGCTACCATGCGGCGTCCAACAGACAGATAGAGGCTTTCAACAAGACCATGCCCAACATTCTCCAGAAAATGGTGGACAAAGACAAGAAGTCATGGCCAGATAATCTCCTTCATGCATTGTGGGCCTACCGTACCACAATCCGCACCGCTACATAGGCCACTCTGTACTCATTGGTATATGGAATAGAAGCGGTCCTTTCCATTGAGCTCCAATTACCCTCGCTCCACGTTTCTATTTGTGATCAATTATCCAATGATGAGAAATCAGAAAAGTGTCTAGGTGAATTGAAACAGCTAGATGAGAAGTGGCTGCACACTTTACACCATCTGGAGGTATACCAGAACCGGATTGCACGGTCCTTCAATAAAAAGGTCCGTCTTCGGTCTTTCTTGGAAGGAGAATTGGTGTTGGTCCTCCGGACCCCAGTGATACCCGGAAGTAAACCTCTAAAGCTGGAGCCCAAATGGGAGGGAACATATGTTATACATAAGGTGTACTCCAATGGGGCATATTCCATGATCTCCATGGACGGGCAATTAACCACCACTCCCACAAATGGGAGATCCCTGAAGAAGTATTTCGCATAGAAACCAAAAGTATCCTTCGTCCTTACCGCACGATGATAAACTTCACGGATAAACTGCCAAGCACCTGACGGTCTTAACTCTATGAACCTAAACTAAGAGTATTTTGTCCTCATCGCACGACATTAAACTGCACAGACAAGATGTTTTAAAAATTCCCTCTCCCCCCGTGTTTGGACCAGATGTACACGAGGTGTATTGTCTTTCAGAGAACTACGTATGACTTGATTCTTGCCTTGGATGGATACATAGTGATGCCAGGACCCCCCCCCCCATCCTAGCCTAGCCACCCCTGAAAAAAACACAAAATAAGAAAAGTTAAAAATGCTCCCCCCCCCCCCCCCGTGTACAGACCAGTCCTACACGGGGTGTATTTTTCGTCCTCACCTCATGACGATAAACTGCGCGGATTTCAGAGAACTAAGTACCGATTGATTCCCACCATCACCGGATACGTATCGACGCCAGGGTTCCACATCCTGGGCCAGCCACCCCTAAAAAAAATTCCCCCTTCCCCCGTGTACGGACCATCCCTACACGAGGTGTACATCTTATAGAGAATTACGTACGGTTTGATTCCTGCATTCCCAAGATACGTAGCGATGTCGGGATCCCATCCTGGCCCAACCACTCCCAAAAGAAATAAAATAAAAGTTAACAATGTCCCCTTCCCCCTTGTACAGACTAGCCCTACACGGGGTGTACCTCTTTCAGATAACTACGTGCGGCTTGTTTCTTATCCTCGCAGGATACGTAGTGACCCCCGGATTCCCCGTCCTGGCCCAGCCACCCCGAATAAAAGTTAAGAATTCCTTCTTCCCCCCATATACAGACCAGACCGACATGGGGTGTACTCCTCGTCCTTACCGCACGACGTTAAACTGCATGGATAGCAAGATTTAAAAATTCCCCCTTTCCCCCATGTATGGGATAAACCTGCACGGGGTTTGTTATTACGTCCTCTTCAAACGACGTTAGACTAAATGGATAATGAAAGTTAAAAATGCCCCTTTTCTTCGTGTATGGAACAGACCTGCATGAGGTGTATTTTTCATCCTCACTGCATGACATTAATCTTTATGGACTGTGTCATCACCGCACGACGTTAAACTGCACGGATTTTGTCACGAACCACCTAAGATGTATGGAGAAACGAGGTGGAAATACTCCTTGCGCATTTGGATACATCCTCCCCATACATCAGACTCCACGACCCAGATAATTATGGATATTCATAACCATTCAAGGCCATTTGAAGTGGAAAGTTATCAACCTTTGGACACATTTTCATGACTATGCATACCATGACCTCAGCAGCTCTGCATATTGATAGCCCCTAGGCCATCTACCAAAGGAAAGATTTCCACAGGCGACACTCTTCCTAGATCCATACGCTTACCACCCTCAGAGCCCCCATACCATACCTCCTGATCCAGAAATTTATGGCGCAATGGTTTACAAGTTCATCCCATTTTCACATCCAAATATCAACAGGGTATCCCTACCCGGTTAGCCTATGTATCTTCCCATGGTTCACATGACGACCTACATCTACGAACATCAAGCCAGGACTAGGCTACTTTGACTCAACAGAAAATTATAGTGAAGATGTTTCTTGTATGCTCGGACACCATTATCCCCACATGCCAAAATCTTTACTGTGAGCAATCTCATATTTTCATAATAATTCATGGCCATCGGAAGTGTAAAGTTATCGACCCGGGGACACCATTGTGTGACTATGCATACCATTCCCTCAGCGGATCTGCATATTGATAGCCCCTGGCCCATCTACCAAAGGAAAGATTTCCTTGGGCGATACTCTTCCTAGATCCGTACGCTTACCAGCCTCAGATCCCCCACACCACATCTCCTGATCCGGGAAACCTCGTAGTTTCAGTTTACAAACTTCATCCTCCACCCTGTTCAGAGCATATCATAGCATGGTAACTTAGTTTTCCATTGAGTGATTGCAACAAAAGTCACCCAATGGTCTGAATGACCCCAGGACACCCTGAGAGGGGAGGGGTGAATCAGGGTGACAAATTTTTCTTTTAATGTGATGGATCTTGTTCCCACGTTTGTAGGAACTTGTTGAACCTATACGATGAAAAAGATCAGAATGAAAACATGCACATGCACAGAGAAGACATAGCCTTTTTTACTTGGTTCACCACTAAGGGCTACGTCCAAGGAGCATACGCCGACAAGTTGTTGGTCGTACCAAAATCCACTAATCTTCACAAGTTGTGGATTACAATTGTTCGGGCATAGTCACTCTGTCCCAGGCTCACTGCCTTTACAAATATTTAGCGATTTCTCACTCCGACCATCGGGTCACTCCCGTTGACTCCCCCTGGCTCACTGGCCTTGGTGAAGTCCCACTCAGTTTATAGACGTGAAGGTCTCTTCAATAGATGTGCATTGAAGTCTTTGCCTCTACTCAGCATGAGACACTGCTTGCATCGAAGTTCAGAATAGATGCACTAGAATGCAGAAAACCACTAAACCAGATATCCAGAATGTGCCGAAAAACTTTAGTGACTATTACGTGCAACCCCAAACCTTTGCGCGCACAACCTTCCTATTGCGCGCAAACATTAATTTTTTCACAGAAAAATATTTCCCCCAAAACCCCCCTTTTTCGCGCAACTGAATCTTTTATTTGTGAATCCAATTTTTACGCCCAAATATTCATTTTTCACATCCCGAAAGTTTCCACGCAATACCGAATATTTCGCGCAAACCCCTTTACGCGATCCTTTTTCGCGCATCAGACATCGGATCTTCTCTAAGTCTTCAAAAACCATGAATGAAGGGGGTTACCTCATATTTATAGGCGACTGAGACCCCCACGTGCAAAATCCCCTTTGGCGCAGAAAACCTCTCATTTGGCGTGTAATATTCCGCGCAGGTATCGTTTTCCGCGCACCTCTCCAGAAATTTTGCGCAACCCATGCCTTTGCCATTTTTTGACATTTTGATTCCGAAACACTATTTCCACGAAAGACTTCGATCCAATATTTCCCACACCAGGCTGTTTTTTATGCCCAGCTCATGTATTTCGGGCACTACCCTTATTTTCCGCGCAGCCCATGCCTTTTCCATTTTTCACCAATCTGATTTCGAAACACTGTTTACGTGAAAAACCTCGATCCACTATTTCGCGCATCCCACTGTTTTCCGCGACCAACATAAGTATTTCACACAAGCCTCTTATTTTTTTCACACCACTTCCTCATTGTGTGAACCTCCTTTTGCAGACAATCCATGTCTTCAGTTTCTGATTTTGAGGCCCAAAAACTTGGCAAACACTGGGAAACAGCACCACCTTCAATACTGTTGTCTGCTTGAACTGTATGATCACTTTTCTGGCACACATTTGGAACTTCAACTGAGGATTGACAACAAACACAACCCAATCTCCAATTCCTGCATAGAACAGACATGGTTCCAACAATCTCCCCCTTTGGGTTTGTTGGTAATCACCAAATAAATTCAATTTATCACCATCTACATGCATACCAAAAATGCAAGGATCAACTCAGCCAACACTCTATGTCTACGTGAGAAATGCTCAGTGTTGAAAACAAGATAGGAAGCTTGAATTGGTTTCCCATGTTTTGGAATGCTCAAATACGCTCATGAAATTTTCTTACACTGAATTCTCATCATATCACAGAACCATTACATGTCCACAGACAATCCTGAATTCTTTAATTTATTCCTTTCCTTTCTTCCCCATTGACAATAAACCCAAAGGCTGGTAAATTAATCAATGTTCAACTCAAACCATACTCCCCCTGGATAGTATCTCCCCCATAAACCTGCATCTCAGCCATAAACAGATTAAAACAGTTAAAACAAATAGGGAGAGGGGAATTTCGTAACCTCCTTATGCACTGGGAGGTGGCCGAACACCGAGGTTCAACCGATGATTCTCAAACACAGCCGCTGACAGTGGCTTTGTCAGGATATCAGCCACTTTCTCATCTGTTCCCACATGATCCATTCTAATCACGCTTTGCTCAACTTTCTCTTTGATAAAGTGATACCTGATTTCAATGTGTTTTGTACGAGAATGCTGAACATGATTTTTTGTAAGATCAATTGCACTCTTGTTATCACAATAAATAACCATTGGTTGCTTTACCTCATCACCAATATCTGTTAATTGTTGCTTCATCCATAGCAGTTGAGTGCATGCCTTTGTGGCCGATATATACCCAGCTTCAGCAGTACTAAGAGAAGTACTTTCTTGTTTCTTGCTCAACCAGCCAACACAATTATTCCCAATAAACAATGCTCCACCACTGGTGGACTTTCTGTCCACAACATCGCCAGCCCAGTCAGCATCTGAAAATGCTGATAATTCATAGTCCCTTCCTGCAGCAAAGTATACGCCATAATTGTGAGTACCTTGAATATACCTCATGATTCTTTTTACTGCTGCCAAATTTTCCTCCTTTGGATTACTCTGAAAGAGGGATGAAAGACATGTGGAAAAGACAATATCTGGTCGTGTCGCTGTCAGGTACAATAGGCTCCCATTGATCCTCCTGAACGTGGTGAGATCTACAGATTTCTCATTCTCATGATTTCCAAGCTTGGTTCCAACTGCAATCGGAGTTGACATTGGTTTGGAGTCTTGCATATTAAACTTCTTCAACATCTCTCTTGCATACTTTTCCTGAGAGATAAAAGTGTAGTCTTTCCTTTGAGTCACCTGCAATCCCAAGAAATATGTGAGCTCCCCAATCATTGACATTTCAAATTCTGATTTCATATGATTGGAAAATTCATCCACTGATTTCTACCTGCTGCCACCAAATATAATGTCATCGACATAAACGAGAACCATGAACTGATCTTTCGGAGAATTATTCACATAGAGATTGTGATCTACTGCTCCTCTTTTTAATTCAAGCTTCTTGAGATAAGAATCTAGTTTTGAGTACCACTCCCATGGTGCCAGTTTCAAGCAATAAAGTGTTTTCTTTAGCTTGCGGACCTTTGATTCATTAGTACCAAGAAGAAAACCCACTGGTTGTTCAATGTAGACTTCTTCTTCGAGTAAACCATTTAAAAATGTTGTCTTGACATCCATTTGATATACTTTATATCCTCTCTGGAGATCCATGGAAAGGAACAGCCTGATTGACTCCAGTCTAGCCACTGGAGCAAAGGTTTCTTCAACATCAACACCTTCAATCTGAGAATACCCTTTACATACCAGTCGAGCCTTATTTCTGATAACACTTCCATGCTCATCAAACTTGTTCTTGAATATCCATTTTGTTCCAATAACATTGTGACCTTTGGGTCTCTTGACAAGATCCCATGTTTGATTCTTGTTAATCTGATCTAACTCTTCATTCATGGCTTTCACGCAGGATTCATCCTTTGCAGCTTCTTCAAATGAGGATGGCTCCACAATTGATAGAAATGTAGAAGGCGTGTTATTCCTCATCCTCCTTGTCGGTGTGGGTGCATTCCTATCCCTAATTATGTTAGATGGATCAATCTCTGCTCTTCGATTTCTCCTGTGAGGTTCAGTCGCATTCTCACCATCCAAGATTTCCTGTTTAGATTCTTTGTCAGAGTCAACATCATGATGTGATTTCTGAGTGTTTTGAACAACTTCCTCTATTTCTGCATTTGTATTTTCTTCCCGTTCACTTTCTTCCTGACTTTCTATCACATCATCATATGACATCCTTGAATCATTTTTACTTTTCTCTTAAATTATCTTAACATCACTGCTTTCCGCAATCCTTCCTAAACGCTTGTTGAAACACTTGTAGGCTTTTCTGTTCATTGTGTAACTGAGGAAAATTCCTTCATCTGCATTGTCGCCATATTTTCCTTGATTTCCTTCTTTGTTCCTGACGAAGCATTTACTTCCAAAGACACGAAAGTATTTTAAAGAAGGATTTCGTCCATGCCACAATTCAAATGGTGTCTTCATCTCACCCATATAAAGTCTAGTTCGATTCTGAATGTACATTGCAGCTTGAACAGCCTCTTTCCACTAATGTTGTGGAATATGACTCTCTATCAGCATAGTTCGTGCCATGTTGTTCACCTGTCGCTTCCTACGTTCAACAACTCCATTTTGTTGTGGAGTTCTCACAGAAGCTACCTCATGTTGTATCCCATGCTTCTCTAGATAATTTTCAAAATCAATGGACGTGTATTCTCCTCCATTTTCAGATCGCAACACTTTGATTGTTCGTCTAGTATCATTCTCTGCGATTCGTTGATATGTTTTCATGCAGTCAAGGACTTGTCGATTCCTGTGAATGACCATCACACAAGCCATTCTGCTATAATCATCTATGAAAAGGACAATGTACCTTTCTCCATGAGTTCCAGCAACATTTATCAGCCCACATACATCTGTATGAATCAGATCAAGAAGGTGAGATGCCCTTTTCTTCTTTGGCCGATATGAACTGCAGACCAGCTTCCCACGAATGCAAGCATCACAAGATTTTTCACGCTCGCGCTTCAGGTTGGGAATGTCCATGAAAATTCTCAATTTTAAAATTTTTTCCATGTCTTGTTGATTGATGTATCCCAGTCTTCGATGCCACAAATTGTTTTCTTCTTCAATAGTCATGTAACATAAATTTTCTTCACTATCAACCTGATACAAGTTGCCTTCTATTCTGCATCCCTTCATATGTGAATTTCATGTCTTTCCCTTGATAGTTCAACCTTTCTGATTAAAAGTAACTACAAGTCCTGCGTCATAGAGTTGACTCACGGTGAGGAGATTATGACGTAGTCCATCAACGTAAAGGACTTCAGTCTTCTTTAGTTCTCCATTAGCTAACTCGGTACTTCCACTCCATTTGATTTTCAGAGCCCCATCGTTATCAAATTGTACTGTACCATCAACCGTCCTTTTGATATCCGTTATCAGGCCCGCATTACCCGTCATATGAGATGAACAACTACTATCCAGAATCCAGGTACTGTTGTTCTTTGTAGCATTGAGGGCCACCTCTGCTAGGTTGGATTTCTCAATCTTCTTCCGTTCCTTCCATGGGACATTGTATTGAGTATATAGAACTGATGGCCTTTCAATTATCTCTTCCGCATACCCAGGTTCTTCATAGTCAAAATATTCTTCGAGAGGATAAAACCTGTTTGAAAGAGAAACACTGTCTTGCTGACGAGACTTGACTTGTCTTGAAAATCGGTATGAGGTGTCCATGTCCCTTCTCTGCCTGCAATTAACAGCCTTATGACCAATGTTAGAACAATGAAAACAATATCTATAGAAATTTTTTCTTCTATAATAATTAGGATATGAATTTTTTCTCCTTTTTTGAACTTCTATATCTTCTCCATTCAGATAGCTTCTTGCCTCTTCACAATAAGACATGGTATGGCCCAGATAGACACAGAACTGACACTTCATGAGAGGAAATGTGTTCTCACTTGAATTTATCCTCATACCTTTATCCTTGGGAGAAAAGTTAGACTGTCTATCATTTCTGAATGTTTGTGGATAATTTTTAGTTCTCCTTTTAGTTTTGGTTGAGGGTTCCTTCTTCAGCACTTTAGGCAACGTTTCAACATGTTCAACTTTCATCTTATCTTTCTTTTGGATCTTTTGACTTCCATCGGTTGATGTCTCAGCCTCACAGCCAATTCCACTCTTTCCCATTCAAGTGGGTCTCTGATTACTCAAGATTTTCCAACCCCATATGAACCACACATGGCTCTTGCTAGTAATTCTACATCTGAGAATCTTCCAAAATATATTTCTTCCTCGATTCTTCTAGAATTGATTCAGTCTCAAGTTTACTCAGAGTAACAACTTCCTCCTCAAGACCCTCAGTAGTCCTGGATTTTTCATCTAGTCTGGAGGTGAGGTCATTAATGACCTTGGCCTGCTCTTCAATTCTCAACATCAGATCCACTACATCATCATTTCTTTCAATTATTTTAGATTGTACCTTCAAAACTTCTTCCATTCATTCAATTTCAGCCTCAATTTGATCAACATATTCAGGTGATTCTTCTACAATAGATCTCCACTTATTGCAACTCTTGTATTTAATCTTAAGCTTATTAACCGCATCCTTATGTTTCATCTCAGGATCTACACAAGTTATCAGTTGTTTTTCTCCACCAGTATCTTCTGACTTTTCAACAGTAGCCATCATGGAAGCATGGTTCCCAGTTTTGAATTCTGGTTCTTCTTCATTACAGAATTCATTATCATCTTCTTTCTCTTCACAGACAAAACTCTTCCTTTGAATTTTCTTTACAGATTTGAAGTCTCCCTTTTTAAAGAACCTTCTCCGAGGCTTCATGATTCATTCATATTCACTATCTTCATCATTGATCTTTCTTAAGCACTGAGAGGCAATGTGCCCAACTTTTCACAATGAAAACATGCGAGATGTAACTTCCCTTTGAATTTCCCTTTCCCCTTCTGGAACTTCTTTGCAATGAGAGAAATAATTTCTTTTTCTTCTTCATCTTCACCACTGCTATCTCTTGAGATTTTCAGTTTATCCATGGCCTTGAATTCCATTTCCTTGCTCACACGAGTCATAGCATCTTCTGGTTTGACTCTCATTTCATATGCTACCAATATGCTAAGTAGATCATCCAGAGAAAGTTTTGAAAGATCTATTTCCTCAAGGGCTGACACCTTTGCATTGTACAGAGGTGGAAGTATCCTTAATATTTTCTTTACAGTATCAATGTCTTTGATTTCTTCACCTAGACCCCGAATTGTTCCAACCACTTCAGTAATTCGATTGAAGAAAGAGTCTGCATTCTCGTCTGGATGCATCTTCAGATCATCAAACCGATTGTGCAACACTTGTAGTTTCGTCTCCTTCACTATGCTATATCCTTCAAAAATATTCTCGATTTTATCCCACATGGATTTTGATGAGGTGCAATTCATCACCATTAGGTAGATCTGATCAGAAAGGGCTGCAGTAAGTGCATTTTGTGCTTTACCATCAGTATGAAGAATTTTCCTGTCTATTTCAGTCATAGCTAGGCCTGTTGGGTCAGTGACTTGTATTCCTTTCATAGTAGAAAAAATAACTTCCATTCTAAGAGATCTTAGATGAGATCTCATTCTGTTCTTCCAGATTTGGAAATTACTTCCATCGAAGTGAGGGACTCCCCTGACATTGACTGCATTCTCCATGACGCTAAAGGATAGATTCAACACCAGTAACCTCCCTCTGATACCACTTGAAGGATCCCAAGACACCCTGAGAGGGGAGGGGTGAATCAGGGTGGCAACTTTTTCTTTTAATGTGATGGATCTTGTTCCCACATTGGTAGGAACTTATTGAACCTATACGATGAAGAAGATCAGAAACCAAACATGGACATGCACATAGAAGACACAACCCTTTTTACTTGGTTCACCACTAAGGGCTACGTCCAAGGAGCATACGCCGACAAGTTGCCGGTCGTACCAAAATCCACTAATCTTCACAAGTTGTGGATTACAATTGTTTGGGCACAGTCACTCTATCCCAGGCTCACTACCTTTACAAAGATTTAGGGATTTCTCACTCTGTCCCTCGGGTCACTCCCGTTGACTCCCCCTGGATCACTGCCCTTGGTGAAGTCCCACTCAGTTTATAGACATGAAGGTCTCCTCAATAGATGTGCATTGAAGTCTTTTCCTCTGCTCAACACGAGACACTGCTTGCATCGAAGTCCGGAATAGATGCACTAGAATGCAGAAAACCACTGAACCGGACAACCAGAATGTGCCGAAAAACTTCAGTGACAATTACGCGCAACCCAAAACCTTTTCGCACAAAACCTTCCTATTGCGCGCAAACTTTACTTTTTGAGCAAAAAAATATTTTGCTCAAAACCCCCCTTTTTTGCGCAACTGAATATTTTATGTGCGAATCCAATTTTTACGTGCAAATCTTCATTTTTCGCACATCCCGAAATTTTACGCGCAATCCCGAATATTTCGCGCAAACCCCATTACGTGATCCTTTTTTACACATCAGACCTCGGATCTTCTCTAAGTCTTCAACAACCAATAATGAAGGGGTTACCTCATATTTATAGGCAACTGGGACCCCCACGTGCAAAATCCCCTTTGGCGTGAAAAACCACTCATCTGGCACGTAATACTTCACGCAGGTATCCTTTTCTGCGCACCTCTCCAGAAATTTCTCGCAACCCATGACTTTGCAATTTTTAGAGGTTTTGATTCCGAAACACTATTTGCGTGAAGAACTTCGCTCAAATATTTTTCCAACCACTCTTTTATTCGCGCCCAGCTCACGTATTTCGCACACATCCCTTATTTTCCACGCAGTCCATGCCTTTTCCATTTTTCACCAATCTGATTTCAAAACACTGTTTGCGCGAAAATCCTCGATCCACTATTTCGTGCATCCTGCTATTTTCCGCGACCAACTTAAGTATTTCGCGCAAGCCTCTTATTTTTCCCACACCACTTCCTCGTTGTGCGAACCTCCTTTTGAAGATAATCCATGTCTTCAGTTTCTGATTTTGAGGCCCAAAAATTTGGCAAACATTGGGAAACCGCGCCACCTTCAATACTGTTGTCTGCTTGAACTGTATGATCAGTTTTCTGGCACACATTCGGAACTTCTACTGAGGATTGACAACAAACACAACTCAATCTCCTATTCCTACATAAAACAGCCATGGTTCCAATATGGTCCAAGCTCTATGATCGCTAAACTAGGAGTACATTGTCATTACCGCATGACGATAAACTGCATGGAGTGAAGGTATATCCCCACGCGCGAGATAAATCAGTGCAGGGAGCTCTCTATGCTTTAACAACAACTAGGGTCAAATATGCCCGACATGTCCAGCCATTTTCGTACAAAATGACAGAATTCTTGGCCCGGAAAATTGCGGATCCTCATAACCATTCATGGCCATCGTAAGTGGAAAGTAATCGACATGTGGAAACCTTTGCATTACTATGCATACCATGCCCTCAGCGGCTCTGCATATTGATAGTCCATGGCCCATCTACCGAAGGAAATATTTCCATAGGTGACACTCTTCGAAACTCCATATGCTCACCAGCCTCAGATCCCCATATCATTTCTCCTGATCCAAGAAACCCCAGAACCATGATTTACACCAAACCACCCCTCTCCACATCTGGGCATGTCGTGAGGTTCAAGCCTAGTTACCTTCTGATCAAGAGCGGCCTTTGCAACTACGTCCTTATTGCACGACGATAAACTACACTGAACATCTTGGCCACTTGGCATAGAAATGCAAATACCAAGCATTAACCATATCAGGAAATGCATTCAATTACAAGAATTTTCACTAGTTTAAAAATGCCCCTGTCCTCGCTGCAGGACGTAAAACTGCACAACATCCTATAAAAATTCTCCCAGTCCTTACCACATGATGTTACACGGCATAGAAGTTGTCCTTGTTGCATGGAATTAAACAGCATGAAATTTAATGGTGCCCTCATCCTCACTGCATGACGGTAAACTGCACAACACCTTTGAATAATGTTCCACGTCTTTATCACATGACATTAAATAGCACGGTGAAAACTATTGTGGGTTCAGTAAGGAACATAGTCTTTTATCTGTCCCTCAGTGCATGGGTCAGACCTATACGAACCACCATCTCACACCAGCGTGAGAAGGAATGACTTCACCCATTCTCGGGATACTAATCCTAGATGCTCCTCCCATATCCAGGGACCCTCCCCTCATAAACCATACTCCGTACTCAAAAAAGATGATCTCTCATAAGTCACCCCTGGTGGTCCTGAATCTCTACTTCCCTAAAGTTGCCTGGCTATCAAGAGAATACAACCATTCACCCAAGGAAACCTTTTCATGTCTATGCATCCCATGCCCTTAGCGGCTCTCCATATTGATTGCCCATGGCTCGTCTACCAAAGGCAAGATTTATTTAGGAAATTCTTCTCTCCATATGCCTCTTGGCCCCTGAGCCCCCATGTCATTCTGGTATTCGGAAACCCTCTGATATACAGTTTACCATCCTCTTTCACAACCCTTCCTGAATATGGTGGGACATCTCTGATGATATTACCGAGGACCAGGAGAATTCGTTCCATTGTAGATAATGTCCCAGCTGCATGACTTTAAACTGTTCCATGCTCCAATCATCCCTTACGCTAGGTAAATGCGTAGGACATGAACCTTGATTCTACACTCCTGATTAGTAAGGATGTTCTCAAAACCTTTAAGACGTCACATACCCTTTCCAAGCTACCCCCAGTGGTTTTCATAATTCTCCAAGCCACCCATGGTGGTTTCCATAAGCTAGACATTCATGAATTCCTATGGCCATCAGAAATGGAGTTTCATGGACATAGGGACACCTTTGCATGAATATGCATACCATGACCTCAGCGGATCTTCATATTGATCCCCCTGGCCCGTCTACCAAAGCCAATATTTCCTTAGGCGATGCTCTTCCCACCTCTACACGCCGGTAGGGCTCCCATGCCTTGAGACATGCCCTGCATGTCATTCAAATCTAAACAAACTCCCTCCACATGCGTCTGAAGGACATCGAGACATATTTTAATCAACCGAACCTCATTGGGGCCCTTGCCCTACCATATCTGGTCAAATCTGTTTGACTTAAAACATCAGTAATAATAGTCTTGATGGCGGGACTTTAAACCGATCGCAAAAAGAGGCACAAATCCTATTATGCCGAAAACCCGAAAAGGGAAACCTAAGAAAAAGTCAGGCCATACCTGCTGGGCCCACATTGAATGGGCCCAGGAAAAAATAGGGCATTAAAAGAAAATAAAAAAAGATTGTGGGGCTTTTCTACAAAACCCTAGAAATAGTCAAACTAAGCTCGCTGGATCCCATGATCCAAGCAAAAGTTAGAGCTCATTTTCTCTTTCTTATTGTCCCGAACTCTGGTTATTCCGTGTTCGGGGAGTTAACATATACAGTAATCATGCCAAATAATTCCTGCCATAAGAGAGGATAGCCATATCATTAAGGAAAACATTTCTTTGTTCCATAACAAGGTTGGTAAGGGGGGAATCCAGAATCCAGTGTGTCCTCTGGCATGAAAGATCATTGTAGGAGGTTTTTAGCAGATTCACAATGCTGTATTAGGCACTGATAAGAATCCTTGATTACGTGATGGAGATTCCGCAGTAAGGCTGTATCAGATTCTACACCGGCCTACAACGCTTCCACCTCCTGGGCCGCCTTTGAGCTCACCCTCATCTCCTCCTCCATCCGCCACTCCCCTTCTTCAGTTATGGCGGTGACTTTAGCCTCTTCTTGTTGTAGTCGCCGTATCTCATTCCTCAGCCCCTCCATGCGAGAACGCTGCACAGTGACTTCTCCCTAGAGCCTTGCAACTCTCCCAGCATGATCATGAGCCTCTGTTAGGAAAATCTGTTGGGTTGCGGAAAGGTAGGCTTGAAATTGAGCATCAGAAAGGTGACATTCGAAACCACCCAGTCTTTCCCGATCAGATACCACCTATTTGAATATGTCCTAAATACCATGGTAGTCGAAGCCATCAAATCCCAATAGTATAAACATATTGCGCAACTTAGGTACTTTGATCGGCATCTCATCAAAGGGCGTTTGAGAATTAGCTTCTAAATTCTCTCCCAAGACCTTTGCCGAGAAGGTCGAAGACTGGAAAAAACTTTTTGATCAGGCTCAGAGTCACTTTCTGATGATGATACGTATTCAAGGATAAATGTCACCAAGGAGGGACTGGATGCGGCTTCACACGCAAACTCTGGCACCACAGTAACTTCGCCCCCGACCATTGTGGTTACAGGCACGATTGGATCCGACGACACAATCGTGAACGCCAAAGGTCATTGTCCTAGATCACAAGAGCCGATAAGATAGATGAGTATCCCTAATCAGAAAAGGGAAAAGAAAGGAGTTAGTGGAAAGATGTTGAGAAACTTACTCCTAATCATCAAGGCGTCGGTATCCTCAAGCTCTACGCCACCATGACCACCCGAGGAAGACACTTCATCTTTGAGAGGTAAGGGAGTATTAGGATCCCCCAGAGGAGTCCAGGACCTAAGGCCATGTCCAAGGCCATCAGCTCCCAAAGTTGCCCCCAAATAGTTGTCTACGGAGATCAAGACCGAGGAAATCACTCCCCTGGTAAATAAAATTATGGCCCACTCTGGGTTTCTGATGACTGGTCTAGCATCATACTCTTCCTCCATCGCCACGAGATCCATTGGGTGTAAGGCGGCCGACCCCGTCAGATCTGGAGGCCCCTCATCAATTACCGGTGCCCCATTCTCCCCCGCAATTGAAGGGGTTGTCTGATCAGCAGGAGTCTCAAATTCCAGTTGTTCCTCCTCTAACATATCGCTGGCTGATGAAGGCAGGAGTAAAGAATCCATATCATTGGCCCCTCCAGCAGGGCCCACCATTTCGTCACACTCAGGTGTGGCTTCAAGTGATCCCTCAGGTGATAAGGGGGCAGAAGGTACGACCACGTGGGTAGCCACAACCAGATCCCCGAGTAGCCCGTCACCATGTTCCAAAACATGTTAATAACTGGAAGGATCAGAATATTTGAGTTGGCAATTGAGGAAAAGGGAATTCATAATTACCCAACACCCCTTGTCTGAGCTGTTCCGATAAACGGGATGCCTGCTGACGTCTCTGGATCTTCCTGGGGGACAGTTCTTCACTCAGAATGCTGGGAGAAGCGGGAGGAGGAAAGACTCTAGTCAGGTCCACAATGGTCGCTTCCATAAGCTCAGCTATGCCAGGATACCCCTCCTCGATGACCCCATGGGAGAAAGTGCATGTTCTCCTGCTGCGGTACCATGGGGAGTATACTCCGGGGAGGGAATTACCCCCTGGGATCCCTCAGCACCCTTCACAAAGGGAAGAAAATTTAGAATCTTCACAGTATAGGAGGAGGAAATCCAGAATGGATGAGCAGGGAAACCTCTTCTTTAGGGTTGGATGATTCAGAATGTCTAATCATCATGGTCACCCAGGTGGAACCATAGAGCCGATTTCAGGGTGAATGCACGTATGCATCCATATCCTTCAATGAGGTGACTATTTATTCTAGATCTTCTTCCAACAACAGGTTAGGCGAAGCGATGATAGTCCCAATGACCAGAATTTTGAGAGGACCCATCTGGAGTAATGCCCAAAACTCTTCATCTGAGCCACTGGCCCTCAGTTCATCCCAAATCCTCCATGCATCCGGGAATACAGCCGTAACGGGAATAGCTAGCCCAGAGGGATCATCCTGGGAGGGTCTGGCAGTGGCAGGCACTGTTGGGGGCATCAATGGCCGTGTCTATTTTCTGGATCTCGCCACCGCCCTGGAGCTCTCTGGAGCTACCTGTGGGTGGGACCTCACAGGAAAAGGGGAAAATTCCCTTACCTCGGCTGTAGTGTGGGAACTACTAAGATCACCGCCCCATGAGTAGTGATCGCTCTATTCCTCCTCCTCGTCAATTTCCAACTACAGCATGGCCTGGACTCGATGAGTCAACATTGCATATCCCTGGCGTGTGTGGATGTAGGTCTTGAGGTCCCGGAGATACCGATCACCCCTCTATGGGTCTTCATCATAAAGAATATCAATGGGAGAAGATATGTAACCCAACCCGTCAAAGGCCACCTATGATTCCTGAAGATACAGCTATAGAGAACGGGGGTACCGGCTGTGAAAGGATGACCGCCCTTTGAATTCATCCCATTGGCCCCAGGACGTCGGGAAGGTAGCATCAGCAGGGATAACCAAACCTCTCCGGGCGGCTTTGAGGGCATGAGAAGATACACCTCTGTCCATTAAAACCTTCCTCGGAAGCACGGGACCAGCAAGGTGGCAGAGAACCATGCCTGACCTGGTTGAAGTACCGTCCGCCTTTCGCTTCCTCTTTCCCTTCGATGGCTTAGGACTTGAGATGGTAGGCACCCACAGCCCTAGCTAGCCATTCAGGTACGATTAAACCCATGGGGGGGGGGGCGTAACTCTTAGATAAGAAGCGTGTGAAGTCTGCAAGTACAGGAGTCATAACCTTTCAACCAGTATCTTCCCAGGTAAACATTAACCCCAGTTGTCTGGCCACCATTAAATGGAAGTTGTCGTGGGCGCCATTGAGTGAGGGAGGACACAGTGCCTAGACACAGCCAAATTGGCGTCCAAATCAGCAAGGTGCATACCCCTCACAGATCAGTTCCCCATCGGTACAGGCCACCAGAATGCCGTCTCGAAGAGAAAAGAGGTAGCCCCGCTTACTGAACTCCTCTAATATGGTGTTCTTAATTGCCCCGGCTGGGATGGGATATGGATGGAAGTTGAAATGATCATAATTTGAGATCCGTCTCAACAACAGACATATATTCAGAACCGTCTGTTTGACATCCTTCTCTTGGGTCGACCACTCTTCGGGCATGACCCTGCTGGTCAGTTGCATGTATGGTCGGAATGTGGTGCCTGGAATCTGACGAGGGTTGATGAAAGTGTATCAGTTCATGATATGTGCTCCCAACCATCCCTAGAGAATTCTAAAAGGGCCAGATACCCAGTTTGGATGACTTCCATTGGTAATATTTCCAAGCAACAGATAAATCCTGGCCAATACTGGGACGACCAAGTTGATGACATTGTCGGTAGCCAGTTGTGCTACCATGAAAAATGTAGAGACCCGCACGCCACCAGTCTTGCGTACGGGCAATAGCCAGCCACCCAAGAACATGGCCAGAAAAGTTGCCAAATGGAGCATCCGATTGACATCTGGAACATGCTCCCAGCCCTAGTCGTTGAACTGGCCTTACTCTAGTATTTTCCAATAGCTACCCCTCTATTTTCGAGACTCCATCGTAGGGCAGGTCGTGGGACTACGTGGGAGAGTCACAGACTTTCTCTCTCTAGAAAAGCCTTGACCCATTCACGATATGGGACAAGAAGCTTCAGAGACGTATCCTTTGAATGATTCTGAGCCTGGTCAATAAGTTGCTTCACCAGGGGGGAGTCCTCTCTTCGTTCTCCCACACAGAAGAGGGAGGCAGGAATTCGTCATAAATACCCCCAACGATGGGGACCCCTGAAATCTGAAAGACATCCCAAAGACTAATTCCAACCTCACCATGGACCAGGTTAAATGTGTTGGTGTCCGGACTCCAAGGACTCATAAGTTGCCTGGAAAGGTCTTGAGGTCGGTAGGAATAGGTTTGGGACACCCAGGCAGCTTCATACAAGCCTGCGGCTCGTAATTATACATCAAACTTGGCACAGCTCTGGTGGACCCAGAAGGACCACCACCAATCCAATGGCTAAAATGCCCCTCCGTGCCGTAGGTCCCGTCTTTCTGACCAACCATGCTGGTCGTTTACCATGGCATTACGGGCGATGCTCCGGTAACAGTGAATGACCCCTTTCTGCAGATGTTGTTCTCCTGTCGGGGACACAAGAAGGTGATTTAACACAGATCCGATAGCTGTATCCCTTGAGGAAGAGCGCCCTCTGGTGGATATCACAAATCGAGGGATGATGGCAGTGAATATCCAGGTGTTCGGACTATTGTCGCGAGATTGTACTGGAATCAGAATATCATAGAGTAAATTGAACCCATAGGCAGGAAGGCTGTTTGAAAAGGGGTACTCCTGCTGTGACTCAGAGAGCCGATCAGCAAGAAAGGAACACTGTGGGGAGTGGTGGATTCCATCCTTAACAGAACTGGCCACATCCTTCAGGCATTGATCGCCAATTGGGAGAGGCTCTACGGCAGGCCTGGGTGCATGGCGAGGAGGAACCATGTTTTCTCCCTGCAATATAGAAACCAGGAAAATGGTTAGTCAGGAGTGATAAAAAATACTGGACAAAAATACCATCTGCATGGCAAAGGAGTCGAGAGTCCTTCGCGATAAGGTCCGTAAGCAGGCCTCATAAGGTGGTTCGCGATGAATATATCCCACGAACCAACCCTACGCGGAATAGGCCCATGCTACTCTGGTCCGCAAAGCATTGGCCAAAAAACCACGAACCAAGTTTCTTCGCAGAATTCTAATCCCATATTTAGATAATTAGATTCGGAGGACATAAGAAATTTTCAAAGTCCATGAGATTTTAATTCGCAGACCATCAAAACCATGAAGTAAGTTCCTCTATGGCCCATCATGACTTACTTTTTTATTAATTAAAAGTGTTAGTTCGCGGCTGGAGGTTGATTCGCAGAGGGAGGCAACCGCGAGGGAGGAATGGTTCACAGAAAGTGGAATCTGGTTTGCGAATGAGGTGTTTCGCAAAGTAATGAGCATGTGGAGACATAAAATTAAGAAAACTCTGATTTCGTGAATAATCTGGTAAAGGAAAAATGAAGCCCCCCCTTATTTATAGGTGTGGTCCCCTACTGGGTCCACCCCTCTACTACAAACCATCCAAGTTTCAGGACCACTCTACATCGGAATGGTCTCCTCTTCGTTCTGATCGGACCCCATTCTGATGGGGGGGGGCATTTGTATGGTCCTAAAAAAATCTGCAAAGAAGATTATACCCATTTACCCTAAAGAATTGGGGGGAAGAATGGAGAAAAATAAAAGGATGCACAAATCCGAACTGGACCGTAGACCAGTCCAAATAATGATGCCATGTGGCCAGTTCCGCGAAGCACCCCCACCGTGGACTGTTGTTGTTTGCGGAATGGAGGCGGAGGTCCTCCGCGGGCGCGAAGAAGGATGAGCGCTGGACAGGTCCACCGTCACGAACTGCCACCAGCCGCGGACCTCCTCAACCGGTCCATTCCGCATCCGCTATCATTCTCAGAATGGAGGTTGAACCCTCCACGGCCACAAAGCACTCCCCAAGCTCATTTGGTTCGCGAGGGGGGGGGGGAGAGATGCACTCAATGCCCCCCGCGAGTTGCGGATTTACCGAGTCATCTGTGAATCAGGTTTTCGATCATGGGCCTCCACAAAAGGTACCACATGACCATAAGTACATCCATTGCCCCACTCTCTAAAAGGAGACCGAGGGGAATAGAAGAGAAGATTCGGAGGAGAGATCGATTAGATTCAGGTGGAAGGATTTCAAAGGAAGGCTTAGGATTTCGCAAACAGTGAAGTTCCAGTTCACAAACCAGAGAAGGTATGAACCTAGGAAGAAAATAATAAGGAACCAAAAATGGATAATAACTTGGTAAACTGTGAACATAAAATAATAAAGAAAAGAAGACCACAAACCATGGCCCCTCCGTGGATGAACTCCCCGCAGATCAGGGAGTTTATGCCTCTATTCCGATCCGCCGCACCGCGCAGCACCCACCTATGCGGGCGAAGCCCCAACTGACGAACCCCCAACCAGTGCCACCCTTGGCTGCCGTTGCTCACATGGAACCCTCCGTGAACCACCCTGGTACATGGATCAAACCCAAAGCTACGGACCACCATAGTTCGCGGGATGTGAACCATTCTGCGGACCACCCTGGTTCGTGGGATACCCATCAGTCCGCGGACCACATTTGTTCACGGATACCTTATCCAACCGCGTAGCACTTCCCTATGCGATGGGCGCCGCCACCCAGAACCTCATGTGGCCTACTGAATCCTTTAGAGTTCCCATTCCCCGAGCCAGATAAAATCCTTCCAATCTGGCCTGATCCTCCGTGACTCCCTCTTTGGCCTACTCATCGGCCCAGAGCCGAGGCCTCCACCAAAGCCACCAGATCCGTGTGGTGTAACCCTCAAGTGTATCAGCACGCCATTTTGACTTCACATACCCACGGTAAGTAGGGTATAAGGGTTGTCGCTGACCCTTGGGCAGATTCTCGAAGCATTCTTAGGTTCATATTCCCACGGTAATTCAGGTTCCGAGCCCGAGATCCCCCTTTCTGCCCCTCCACTTATTGGGTCCAGGGCACTTCTCCCTTCTTCGGGTAGTAGTAAAATACCCATCAGATGGAAGCCCTCATGCACTTCCATACATCCCCTAGGAATAAGAGAGGTGATGGGCACAAGAGCACCTCTTTCCCTCTCCCGCTGCGCTTTGTCGCCCTGGGTGTCCATCTTGGAGTAAGCCCCGACCTTATGGGCCGCTCTATGCGTAAGCCCCACTCCACTTCCCACCGGTGCACCTTTCGCGAAGTGATCATCTGGTCCCTAGTGCCTCTTGTTCCTCACACAAAGCATGACTCACGTGGGATTAGAGTAAGCATCGACCATGGAATCCTCTTATGGGAGGCCTCAGAGCGTAAGACCCACCCATTCGAACTACGTGGACTTTGATCCTTGTATCCTAGGTTGGGTATGTAGGAAGCATCCCTGAGGTTCAAGCCCAACAATCGGTCGATCCGACTATATTCACGTCGGTTCAGCGAACCACTCCTAGTGCCGCCTCAATGAGTCCAAACTTTTAGAGGTCATTAATCCAACGAGTAATGGTAATCCTCCGGCTTAAATGATTCTGAATCCCTGGGTTCAGCTGACCATTGCCAACCAGAAGAAATCTATGGATAATATGCTTGGGTATAAACCAATGATTTTCAAATATATGAATACATCTTAAATCTATAATAGAGTCCTGGAACATGAAATAATTTCCCTCAAAAGGGTGTGATGAGCGCGACCTCCCATCCTCTCGACCAATGTGAGTTCTTAAGCATCGCTGGCCAAACCACCCATTGAACGCCTGCCTTTGGAAAGTAGGTCCATGTATTACTGGATGTGGAACCGTTGGGCATTTTGAGGTGGAAAACGGTGCACCTAGTATGAGTGATTAAGTAGAACCCAAGCTTCTCTAATCACCCATTGGGTAGTGCATGTTTCTTCCCCATGACCCCGTCATGCAGCGCGAGACAAAGGGGAAAGGATCAAAGTCGTTATAGATCAGCGTATAGAAGATTGGGGGTTTACCTATGGTTAAAGAAACAAAAACGATGTCATGGTCAATCCTTACTATAAGCCCATGTGAGTCATGATCAGTGTGAGAATCAAGAGGAAGTAAAAGTCCTGATGATCTCATCGTGAAAGGTGCATTCGTGGGGAGTGGAGCAGGGCTTATGCATGGTTAGAGGCCTAGGTGCCACTATGGAGAAAAAAGATAAATGAGGGCCCAGTGTGTCTTGGGTGGTTCTAGGGAGTGGCAATGGTGGATGGAGATTACACATGGAAGAATCCTGGGTGCCGCTAAGGAGTGTCAATGATGAATGAGACTTACGCATAGACGCTGGATGGGTCCCACAAAGGACCGGCAATGAGGAATGGGGATTATTCATGAAAGTAGCTCTGGTGTCGCTAAGGAGTGGGAATGGTGAATGTGAATTATTCATGTAAGCATCCCTAGTGCTATCAAAGAATGGTAACGGTGAATGGGGCTTATGTAACGACCCTAAATTTTGAATAAATCTTGTTTCCGAATTTTTTGTGTTATTTTATTTTATTTTTTATACTCAACAAAACTGTTTCATTGGATAACATGAGTATAATAAAAATGAGATTTTTGGTTTTTTGACTGTCATATGACCATTGGTCAATATGACCGCTAGAAACTAAAATTTTTGATATTTGTCTCTAAAGAAAAGTGATCTTGGTTAATTAATATAGAAAAAAGATTTGATGGCCTCACCCAGTAGTCTTGGACCGATCGAAGCCCATATAACAGAGCTTGGGAAGAAGGTATCACCACTGGGCTTTTCTCTAGACCAAACCCAAGCCGAACTTCATCGTGTGAAGCTAGAACGGAATCGCATTCGCGAGAAGTTCAAACAGATAGAAATTACTACTCGTGCGATGTTGGCCGAGCCTCCCTCAGATTCTCTCACCGTAGCACACCTTACACTTAGGTCCTATGCTGGTGTGATAAGGGGCTATGTAAGGAGAACGTAACTGCCTTGTGTAATCCTTTATTTTAAATAAAAAATTTTGATTTCTTCTTATGATGATATTTATGAATTTTCAAATGTCCGGATAAATATAGTATGCATATTTTTGGTGAATTTTAGAGAAAGGATATTTTAAAAAATGTTTATGTAAACCTTAAATAATTAAAAATGTGTAATGATTTTCAAAAAATGGTCTTCTACAAAAATGTTCAGTACGAAATTTAGAGTCTAATAAGATCAACTTGATTTTTGATGAATAGTACATTATGAATAGTGATTTTATTCTTAGGATTAGTAATGTGACTAAATGGATTAGTAATCTCATTTAAATAAATCATTAATATAATCTAGGAACCTTGATTATGTAACACCCCGAGCTTCCACGATACGCTTCTCATTCAATAATGCAATAGCTTACATTGTACGCAACTTCGAGTTCTAAAACACCGCGACTAATCAAAGTAGCCGTTTTGAATAGTAATAACCAATTTTTAAAATTATAGAAATTTTATATTTCAAAATGGACTTCATTTTTGTATTCTTAATATCAAAATTATCCAAAGTTGAATTTTTTGTAATTTTCTGAGAATTTCCAATTTTTTATGAATAGTGAAAATTACTTAGAAACAACTTTTTTAATCAAAATAATTTATAGTGATAAATTATACTATTTAGTGGTTTTAAAGTATAATTAGAATATATTTTTACCATTTTATCCAATGGTGGTCATTAGAATTAATTTAACATTAAAATTGGACATAAACAATTGCCAATCTTTTGATATAAATTGTTTCTTAAAAACACGCTATTGTTGTGACAACGGGAATTAATTATAAAATTAATTAATGAAACTTATATGTTTGGAATTTTTTAAAATAGACATCATTTTTTAATTTGGAATATCAATTATAGCTTATGGTGAAATTTTGGCATTGTTCTGAAAAACTTCAATTTTTGATGAATAGTGAAACCACTAAGTGGTAGTTAAATAACTGATTTTTCGTTTAAATGAAATATTACCACTTCTGTGATTTGATTTTCAAAAATCCGACATACATGGTTGTCATTAAAATGTAAAATTTGGTTCAATGAGATTAAAATAATTTTTTGGTGAATAGTAATTTTTAAGTTCTTAATCGCGATTAGAGGTAATTAGTGTAGTTTAAGGTAAGAATAATGTTTTAATAATATGAGATGAGCTTGAAACATGTACTAACCTCATTGGATGTGTCATGGACGACCAAGAAAATCCATGGGTCAACTTGGGGACCCCATGGAGCCACTTTAGTTGGAAAATGACATAAATACCTTTTATTTAATGTTAAAGTAAAAAATGACACAAACATGAAATGTTTTACTAAAACAATTTTTACATTGGGTTATAAAAGTCATATTTTTGACTATAAATAGTCATTGGAAAGCTAAAAAAATTTACTACATCATAGTATTTTGTTTATAATTTTTAGACATTAAGTAAATTAAATTATTTATGACATCATTATGATGCAGCGATGACCTCATTATTTAACGATTTTAATAAAATGAAAATATAATGTAAAATCCAAGGCTTACACTTATCCAAATACTATTTGATGGGTATATTTCGAGACCTTATCACCTTAGCCACGAATTATATAAGTGTGGGACCTTTAGAATCCGAAAAGCATTGTATAATAATGTAACATTTCAATCATTCCAAAAGAGCCCCTCCTCTCCTCTTATAAAAGGCCCCCACCTCTACCACCTCATTCACACTATCAAGCCATTTGGTTCGGCCAACCTCTGCCCAAATACTCTCCCAACTTCCCCCTCTTACTCCTATAAGCCTCAATTTGGGCAGAACTCTTCCCAAGGAAGCCTTTGGCTCAAATCAAAAAGAGTTACCCGATTTTGAGGTAATGTCTTCTCTAATGTTGTTTTGTTTTATTTTTCTTCTCCAACCCCCTAAACTCTTTTTATTAATTTCTTTTGTAACTAAACCATTATACTAAATATATTAGGATGTTTTTATAAAAAGGATTCGAGCTACACTTACACACACACCTATATCTAATGGTTAAAGAACATACGGTTTCTGTGGATGGCGAATTTCTGCCTCACGAAACGATGATTGTTCAACACTCATATAACACCTTCAAAGGTGGCCATTAAGATGTAACTATATTTATATATGATATATAATATGTTTATGTTTTACTTATGCTTCTGTATTTCTCATTTATGGAATAATTTATGATTTCCATTATGGGTAAAACGCGATAATTTCATTTTAGGAAGTGCAGACTACCACCCCCTCAAAGTGATTTGAATCGTTAATGCCATATGTGGGATGTATAAAGGATGGATTAAATGGTATTATACACTATATTATACTGGAATTATATTATACATTTATATCATTATGATTTCATTCCATTAAATACAAAATAGAAATGAAAGTAGCGTTGATGCGTATGTACGGCTTACCGTCTCCATGAACGGTGCATTTCATTTCTTACCTCTAAATGTTACGTAATATTATAAATGAATGTATATACTGGATATATATGATATATATGACATATAAATCATGAATATAATTCTGGAGATAATGGATATTCTACCACATAAACAACTTGTAATTATAAGAAATTTATTGTTGACTCAAGTACCAAAGATCGACAAAACGACCGTTATTAACTTAAATAATTACATAATGTTCATAACATTGTAATAAGTGATATAAAAAGGATAATGAAATTAAAAATGGTTCTTAATAAGGTATATATTAACTCTAGTTTATTATTCAGGAGGTTAAAGAACGGTTGAGTCAAGTCAGACACGAGGTAAAGGAATTTCTTAACCCAACTTCCATTCTTTGGGTTAATCTCATACTTTCAAATTATGTCATGATATTATTATGTCCTCCTTTTTATTTTTAATTTCTTTATGTGTGCCTATAGTGAATACACATAATAGATCTATTTTATTATAAAAATTATCTTTTAAGGACTTCGTCTCAATCCCCTTTCATTGAGGCATATTTGGTTTTATACACAACTTTCTTTTATACGGTGTATAAACTCCTTTGACTTTTACGTTTATTCAAAAGGAATATTTTTTATACGAAGCGTTTTACTAAATGACAAAAAGGGAATGTTTTTCTTTCCGTACTTATGCGGCGACAACGACTTCTCCGCCGCCGTGACCATTATTTGAGTTTCGGCTTCCTCTACAAGCCATCATTTTTTTAATGAAAAATAAATACAAAGTTTTAACTTTCTTTTATTTTGGTATTGAAAATGGTTTTGAAAGCGTTTTTATTATATCAATGTGTTGTATTGATATCTTGTGATTGAAATGTGGAAATGTTATCTTTCCTTTATGCATGTTTTATGTGATACGATTATGTTATGGTTTATGATATGTTTAAACCTATTCATATGAGGAATGCATTGGACTTAATAAGTGACGGGTGGAGCCCGCTATAGCTCCTCGATGCATCGGTAGGTCTCATGAGACAACTAGACGTGGAATTGGCCGAGGCCCTTTCCCAATTTGATTTATGGTTTTGGCCGAGGCCTTAATCATTTTAGACGTCTTGGCCGAGTCCTTGACAAAATGTTTCAGAATGTCTGGCATTATACATTCCCTCATTATGAAAGTGGTTAATGATATTTCATGTGATTATTTGACCAGTAGAATATCCATGTGAAGAATTAGATGGAATTATCTCATTTTACTTTTGCCATATTATGTTGATGTTCAAGTTTAAAAGGCTTTTGTTTTAGTTATACATTGCCTTAAATGTTTATGTTTATTTATGAAAGCTTCCGCAATATTGTTATCCTTACTGAGAATCTGAGCTCACCCCTTTCAATGATTTAATATTTTCCAGGATGTGAAGAAGTATTTTAGGAATGACATGAAGGGATAGTCAGAAGAGGATATTAGTGTGGACTATGAAGACTTTTTTATTGTAGTTTTTCACCTTATGTTGTAATGTAACATTTATGAATGTATCTAGTGTTTCCAAGGCTACTAAACTAATCGGTCTTTCGAGACTTGATCTTTTGTGATCATGCCAATGTTACGAAGTAATGCACCGACTCTGGGTAGCTGGGGTTGGGGCATTACAGTTGGAATCAGAGGAAGTTTAGTACTAACCTTGGAAGCTAGATTTAGACAAACTCTGATTAGAGCACATAGACCTAAGATGAACTTTCAGGATTAGTATAGAAGAACTTCCTAAAAATTTTGGTACTGTAGAGATTTTGTGAGTTTTCTGAGAAATACATCCCTGTCTGGATATGAGCAGGTAGAGGCAGCTCTGGCACAGATGTACCTAGGGGTAAAACCCGAAAACACCGCTTTGAGCTAGACTCGAACGGGAACTGGTGCACGACAACGGGCCTTGCTGCACTCTTGGTTACGACACTCCCGGGGGATATGCTTAGGATAATTCCAATTTTCTTTATAAACCACTATGAAGGGTTACAAGTATATACTTCCTCAAAGAAAACATTTTTATAATTATGGATTATATCCATAATTAGTTCAATTTATGTTAAGTGTTTTACAAGTATGGAATTATGTATTTTGATTCATAAACTAATCCAGTTTATGCCATTATTTAGAAATGGCGCCTAGTGGAAGGAATGGAAACTGTATCAATGCACGCACTCCGTGTAGGGATTTCCCTCCTGCTCAAGATAATTATGGTGGATCTAGTGATACAACTGGTGCTGATCAGCTTCTCACCGTACTTGGACAACTCACGCAGGTTATGAATAATAACCTTACTCGTATGGATCACCCTGATCCACAATGTGGAGGATCAATGTTAGACCTCTTCATGAGGAAAAAACTGCCAACATTTAATGGGGTTACAAATCCATTAGTAGCTGAGAAATGGATAAACACCTTAGAGAAAATATTCCACGCCTTGGGGAGTAGCGAAAGGGGGAAGGTTATCATGGCAGTTTACCGCCTCACTGGAGATGCCGATCAATGGTTGTCATTGATTCAAAATACAAAGGAAGATAATGACGTATCGAATATGGAATGGAGGGAGTTCAAAGAGATTTTCCTAGAAAAATACTATCCTCGTGACCATCGAGCAGATATGGAAAGACAATTTTTGAGTCTGAGACAAAAGGAGGATGAGAATGTCGCAATGTATGAGGCCAACTTTACAAGGTTAGCAAGGTATGCTGCAAATTATATACGTAACCCAAGAGGTAAGATTGATCGTTTCTTTGATGGGTTAAAACCATTTCTCCGTCGAGCTTTAGTATCACAATCATTTTCAACATACGAAGATATTGTCTCATGTGCTATCAAGACAGAAAAGGAATTCTCTAAGTCTTATGACAACAAAGTAAAGCAAGAGATGAAGAGAACGGTGGAACAAGAGACAGATAAAGGGAAAAAGGGAAAGAAGGATTTTCCATTAAGTGATAATTGTGGGAAGAATCACCCTGGTACTTGCCTAAAAGGAATGGGAGTTTGTTATAAATGTGGGGAAAAGGTCACCAGGCGCGTGATTGAAAGGGAAAGAAAGAGGCTATCAATGTTGAATGCTACAATTGTAGGGAAATGGGGAATTATGCAAATGAATGTCCTAAGCTTCAGGGAAACTTACCTCAGAAAAGGCCAAGGGATCAAGGACAATCTTATGTTGTTACTACAGTTGAAGCAGAATAACTAATGTATTGGTGCTTTTGGACTCATGGATTATATTCTGGTTATTAGAATAATGTGATATATATATAAGGATTGTACTGCAGTACTTGTTGATTTGAGTAATGTTTTAATATGATGAAGGTAATTATATTTTTAGTATGTGACAATAAGAGAAACTTTACTTTGTTTGGGAAATCTGATAAATTGATTTTGGAATTAAGAGACCTTTTAGAGAAAGTCTGGACAGAGGTATTTTGGATAACTATAAAGGTTGGAGTGGATTAAGTTGATCTTTGGATAGTATTGTTTAAGGTTAAAAAATTTATGAATATTATTTTTGAATATAATAATACTATAGTTCTAGGAAAAGGACAACTTGCAGGGTGGGGCATAACCCGTCGCGTCGGACAAAGCTGCAGGAATCGAACCCACAATCATAGTGCGACATGCCTTTATTTCCTACCACTAGCCTACAGGAAGTCCCTGGTTATTACAAAATAATTTTACTAATCTAAATGGTATGTGTTAACATTTGGAACCTTATACAATTAGGATAAGTATAATGTTTTTGAGTTCTATTATCTTTTTGAGTGAATGATGAGTTGAAGGTTGAAACTCTAATTGTCAAGCATAAATATATATATACCTATCTCTTATTCAATGAATGAATTAATTATTAAACATTAGTAAAGGGATATTAAAACAAAAAAAAATGTGTTATCCTAATACCTTATGTCTTTTTGAACTGATGATATTTCAAATCAACATTGATTGAAGGATTTGAGGCCCTCAATTTGACAGTTGATTGTAATTGATGACCTCAATCACTCCCTACAAATATTTACATTTTTCCTCCAATTATATGTCTCTAATTTCCACCAATGTTCTCCTAATCGAGATCATAATTGGGTGGTGACTTTTTCATTTCCCTTTCCCTCTTATTAATGCTAAATTTTATTAATCTTATTTCCGATGTGGGTTTTCCTCAAAGGTATTTTCTCTTTTCAACCTTTTATTTTCAAAGAAAAATTTCAAATTGTGAGGACGCAATTTATTGAAGGAGGGGAGAATGTAACACCCCGAGCTTCCACGATATGCTTCTCATTCAATAATACAATAGCTTGCATTGTACGCAACTTCGAGTTCTAAAACACCGCGACTAATCAAAGTAGCCGTTTTGAATAGTAATAACCACTTTTTAAAATTATAGAAATTTTATATTTCAAAATGGACTTCATTTTATTATTCGTAATATCGAAATTATCCAAAGTTGAATTTTTTGTAATTTTCTGAGAATTTGCAATTTTTTATGAATAGTGAAAATTACTTAGAAACAACTTTTTTAATCAAAATAATTTATAGTGATAAATTATACTATTTAGTGGTTTAAAAGTATAATTAGAATATATTTTTACCATTTTATCCAATGGTGGTCATTATAATTAATTTAACATTGAAATTGGACATAACCAATTGCCAATCTTTTGATATAAATTGTTTCTTAAAAACACGCTATTGTTGTGACAGCGGGAATTAATTATAAAATTATTTAATGAAACTTATATTTTTGGAATTTTTTAAAATAGACATCATTTTTGAATTTGGAATATCAATTATCTCTTATGCTGAAATTTTGGCATTGTTCTGAAAAACTTCAATTTTTGATGAATAGTGAAACCACTAAGTGGTAGTTAAATAACTGATTTTTTGTTTAAATGAAATATTACCACTTCTGTGATTTGATTTTCAAAAATATTACATACATGGTTGTCATTAAGAAGTAAAATGTGGTTCAATGAGATTAAAATAATTTTTTGGTGAATAGTAACTTTTAAGTTCTTAATCGCGATTAGAGGTAATTAGTGTAGTTTAAGGTAAAAATAATGTTTTAATAATATGAGATGAGCTTGACACATGTAATACCCTCATTGGATGGTCCATGGCCGACCAAGACAATCCATGGGTCAACTTGGGGACCCCATGGAGCCACTTTAGTTGGAAAATGACATAAATACCTTTTATTTAATGTTAAAGTAAAAAATGACACAAACATGAAATGTTTTACTAAAACAATTTTTACATTGGGTTATACAAGTCATATTTTTGACTATAAATAGAAATTGGAAAGATAAAAAGATTTAATATATCATAGTATTTTGTTTATAATTTTTAGACATTAAGTAAATTAAATTATTTATGACATCATTATGATGCAGCGATGACCTCATTATTTAACGATTTTAATAAAATGAAAAGATAATGTAAAATCCAAGGCTTACTCTTGTCCAAATACTATTTTATGGGTAGATTTCGAACCCTTATCACCTTAGCCACGAATTATATAAGTGTGGGACCTTAAGAATCCGAAAAGCATTGTATAATAATGTAACATTTCAATCTTCCCAAAAGAGCCCCTCCTCTCCTCTTATAAAAGGCCCCCACCTCTACCACCTCATTCACACTTTAAAGCCATTTGGTTCGGCCAACCTCTGCCCAAATACTCTCCCAACTTCCCCCTCTTACTCCTAGAATCCTCACTTTTGGAAGAACTCTTCCCAAGGAATCCTTTGGTCAAATCAAAAAGTGTTACCCGATTTTGAGGTAATGTCTTCTCTAATGTTGTTTTGTTTTATTTTTCTTATCCAACCCCCTAAACTCTTTTTATTCATTTCTTTTGTAACAACAACAGTATACTCAATATACTAGGATGTTGTTATAAGAAGGATTCGAGCTACACTTACACACACCTACATCTAATGGTTAAAGAACATACGGTTTCTGTGGATGGCGAATTTCTGCCTCACGAAACGATGATTGTTCAACACTCATATAACACCTTAAAAGGTGGCCATTAAGATGTAAATATATTTATATATGATATATAATATGTTTATGTTTTACTTATTCTTAGGTATTTCTCATTTATGGCATACTTTATGATTTCCATTATGGGTAAAACGCGATAATTTCATTTTAGGAAGTGCGGACTACCTCCCCCTCAAAGTGATTTGAATCGTTAATGCCATATGTGGGATGTATAAAGGATGGAGTAAATGGTATTATACACTATATTATACTTGAATTATATTATACATTTATATCATTATGATTTCATTCCATTAAATACGAAATAGAAATGAAAGTAGCGTTCATGCGTACGTACGGCTTACCGTCTCCATGAACGGTGCATTTCATTTCTTACCTCTAAATGTTACGTAATATTATAAATGAATGTATATACTGGATATATATGATATATATGAAATATAAATCATAAATATAATTCTGGAAATAATGCATATTCTACCACATAAACAACTTGTAATTATAAGAAATTTATTGTTGACTCAAGTACCAAAGATCGACAAAACGACCGTTATTAACTTAAATAATTACATAATGTTCATAACATCGTAATAAGTGATATAAAAAGGATAATGAAATTAAAAATGGTTCTTAATAAGGTATATATTAACTCTAGTTTATTATTCAGGAGGTTAAAGAACGGTTGAGTCAAGTCAGACACTAGGTAAGGGAATTTCTTAACCCAACTTCCATTCTTTGGGTTAATCTCCTACTTTCAAATTATGTCATGATATTATTATGTCCTATTTTGTATTTTTACTTTCTTTATGTGTGCCTATAGTGAATACACATAATAGATCTATTTTATTTTAAAAATTATCTTTTAAGTACTTCGTCTCAATCCCCTTTCACTGAGGCATATTTGGTTTTATACACAACTTTCTTTTATACAGTGTATAAACCCCATTGACTTTTACGTTTATTCAAAAGGAATATTTTTTATACGAAGCATTTTACTAAATGACAAAAAAGGAATGTTTTTCTTTCCGTACTTATGTGGCGACAACGACTTCTCTACCGCCGTGACCGTTATTTGAGTTTCGGCTTCCTCTACAAGCCATCATTTTTTTAATGAAAAATAAATACAAAGTTTTAACGTTCTTTTATTTTGGTATTGAAAATGGTTTTGAAAGAATTTTTATTATATCAATGTTTTGTATTGATATCTTGTGATTGAAATGTGGAAATGTTATGTTTCCTTTATGCATGTTTTATGTGATACGATTATGTTATGGTTTATGATATGTTTAGACCTATTCATATGAGGAATGCATTAGACTTAATAAGTGACGGGTGGAGCCCGCTATAGCTCCTCAATGCATCGGTAGGTCTCATGAGACAACTAGACGTGGAATTGGCCGAGGCCCTTTCCCAATTTGATTTATGGTATTGGCCGAGGCCTTAATCATTTTAGACGTCTTGGCCGAGGCCTTGACAAAATGTTTCAGAATGTCTGGCATTATACATTCCCTCATTATGAAAGTGGTTAATGATATTTCATGTGATTATTCGACCAGTAGAATATCCATGTGAAGAATTAGATGGCATTATCTCATTTTACTTTTTCCATATTATGTTGATGTTCAAGTTTAAAATGCTTTTGTTTTAGTTATACATTGCCTTAAATGTTTATGTTTATTTATGAAGCTTCCGCAATATTGTTATCCTTACTGAGCATCTGAGCTCACCCCTTTCAATGATTTAATATTTTCCAGGATGTGAAGAATTATTTTAGGAATGACATGAAGGGATAGTCAGAAGAGGATATGAGTGTGGACTATGAAGACTTTTTTATTGTAGTTTTTCACCTTATGTTGTAATGTAACATTTATGAATGTATCTAGTGTTTCCAAGGCTACTATACTAATCGGTCTTTCGAGACTTGATCTTTTGTGATCATTCCAATGTTACGAAGTAATGCACCGACTCTGGGTAGCTTGGGTTGGGGCGTTACAGATTAAGTAATGTGATTCAATAAAATGGTTAAATAATAGTTTCATAAATTATTAGTCAAGTATTAGTTTTTTTGAGTGAATAGTGTTTTTAAATAAAAATTTAATTAAAAATATTTAGAAAATTATTTTTATAAAATGGATTTCATTTTTGAACTCAGAGCATCGATGTTATTTTAAGGTAATTTTTGGGGATTTTTCTGAAAAAATGAATTTTTGGTGAATAGTGTATTTATTTAAAAATAAAAATAAAAATATTTAGAAAAATATTTTTATAAAATGGAGTTCATTTGTGAAATCAGGGCATCAATATTTGGTTAAGGTGATATTTTTGGGATTTTTCTAAGAAAGTTGAATTTTCGATGAATAGTTAAAATACAGTTTTTAAGTTACGATTGTTTAATGGCATCATTAAATGATGTATTAAGTATGTAATCAATATGGTCGACTTATGAATAGTATGGAAAGTATTAGGTGTCCCAAGTGGCCAATACCATGGGCAAATACCATGGGCAAGCCCATGGTTTTTCCAAAACCACTAATGAGGTGTCCTTTGGCAATTAATGCATTGTCCCCTCACTTTCCTTATAAATACCAAGACATCCTCTCATCCATTCGACTCCAAAATCATCCTCAACGAGGTTCCGGTATCCTTAACTCCCAAGGAGTCCTCCCAAGGTGCCCCCAAGCCATCATGGTCCCAACCTTTGAGTTTTAAGAGTAACGTTTAAGGTAAGGGATCCGACCTCTCTCTTTCTTTTCAAGTAATCTCTTTTATGTCATTTCACTTATGCTCCATGCTCTTATGTTGAAGTATGTTCTTTTATATTCCTCTTACTACCCTTTTCATGTTTATATGATGAGATACCCTCCTATTTCTCTCATCATTTCATTTTAATAATGTTATAGTGGCGCCGTTAGGCTGCCGAATTTTTAAGGGATCCTTTCACCTTTCTCATTTTTCAACGTTCTACTTTCACGTCAAGTCTTTCAAGTTCCTTTTTATTATGTTGGGGTATGATCTCTATATCTATCATACTGATATTTTATGTTCATATGATTATAGACCCTATTTTACCTCGTTAATTCATTATTTTTGAAGTTTAAGTGGCGCTGTTAGGCTGCCGAATTTTTAAGGGATCCTTTCACCTTTCTCATTTTTCAAAGTTCTACATTCATGTCAAGTCTTTGAAGTTCCTTTATATTATGTTGGGTTATGATATCTATATCTATCATACTTATATTTTATGTTCATATGATGATAGACCCTATTTGATCTCGTCAATTCATTTTTTTTGAAGTTTAAGTGGCGCCGTTAGGCTACCGAATTTTTAAGGGATCCTTTCACCATTCTCATTTTTCAAAGTTCTACTTTAATGTCAAGTCTTTCAAGTTCCTTTTTATTATGTTTGGGTATGATATCTATATCTATCATACTTATATTTTACGTTTATATTATGAGAGAACCTATTTGATCTCATCAATTCAATTTTTTTTGAAGTTTAAGTGACGTCGTTAGGCTGCCGAATTTTTAAGGCATCATTTCACCTATCTCATTTTTGAATGTTCTACTTTCATGTAAAGTATTTAAAGTTTCTTTTTATTATGTTGGGGTATGATCTCTATATCTATCATTCTGATATTTTATGTTCATATGATGAGAGACCCTATTTTATCTCATCAATTCATTTTTGTTGAAGTTTAAGTGACGTCGTTAGGCTGCCAAATTTTCATAAGAGAAATCCAATTTTTGTCTTCCTTTCATGTTCTTCGTTTCATATGGTATATATTTCAAATTTAATTACCATGTTATTAAATCCTTTATATTATGTCCCCATACTGTTTTATGGGTCATTTATGAATGTTTGACCCATGTCCCCTCTCTTTTCAATGTTTTCTAAAACCTCGAAACATAGTTGTTATGCTGCAGAATTTCCGTCTCAAAATGTCTCTCTCTTCTTCTAAAGTTCTTATATTTTATTAAGTGTATACTCAAAGATATCTATTATATATGGGTATTCACATATATACCAAAAGGTTCAATTTTAAATTCTTGGATTTACATACATGAGACCCACCTTCCTTTTTTGTGGGTTTTAAAGTGACATAAAGATCATGTCTTTAAAGAAGTTTTTAAAACGTTATGATTATGAAATGAAACCCATTTATTTTATGCTATATGGGTTTTTTATGAAATGATTTATGATGATATATGTGTCTCAAATGATAATAAATACATGTCAAGTGTGCGCCCAGATAGCGCTCTAATGCATTGGGTAAAGAATTAATCTCTAGAGATGGCCTTTTAGACTGATACCTAGGTGAATAACCGTGGTAATTTTTAATGAAACCTTGGGGATGGACCTCGGTGAAAAGAAATTATTGTAAATATTAAGTGTTGTAGAAACATCTTCAAGTTATGAAAAATGTTATTTTTATTATGATATATCTCATGATTTCTTTCTCATACCTTAAAGTTCTTTTTCATGACATTGTTGATGTATCTCAAGTTCACATGTAAACGTTTCCCCTTGTTTCCCTTACTGGGCCTTCTGCTCACCCTTTCTTTTGATGTATGTCCCCAGGTTATGAGATGTAGTAATGAACATAGGACAAACATAAGGAGAAGCCTTTCATGTGTTTAAAAATAATGTTTTATGTTTTCATGTTTTAAGTTCCTGGTTTCCAAGACACTAAACCTTAAAGATCCTCGGTTTTGTAAATTTTAATGAATGTTTATGTGATAAAAAGCCGGGATGTTATAGTTGGAATCAAAGGATGGTTTAGTTATTTGTGGAAATTAGGATAAGAAAACTTTAGGAAGAACCCTATAGAAAAGTTTAAATATAGTAAATCTTCCTGGTATTTTCGTGAGTATTGAGTAAGGGGTTGACAAGAAAATACATCCCTATCAGGATACGAGCAGGTAGAGGCGGCTCTGGCACAGATGTACATAGGGGTAAAACATGAAACCACCGCTTTGTGCTAGACTCGAACAGGAATTGGTACACGACAACGGGCCTTGCTGCACTCTTGGTTACGACACTCCTGGGGGATATTCTTTGGTAAAATAATAAGCTTAGTAAGAACCATTATTAAAGGAACAAAGATAAAATAAAATAAAGATTCACATAAGAATATATGATCATGGATAACATAGATTGGAACCTAGGGGATCACAAGTTAGGGTATAATTTTCTTCTACAAGTTTATCCTTTTATTATTAAGTTTCCTTTTCATGATTATTGGCAAAGTATTTAAGCCCCCTCTTTATACGTTCTTTTCTTAGTTAACGGAGGGAAATGGAAGAGCATGTCCCAACAACCAATGTGATAGGAAATGTGATGATTTCCCTATTAATGTGATAGAGATGATGAGAGATCAAGTTGAACATGTTGTGATTATGCCAAAATAGCTATCAAAAATCACAATTAATAATTGGTACCTAGCTGAATGCCCAAATTTATCAAGGAAGAAGAAGACAAAGTCTCGAGGATGTTCATCTAATAAAGTTGATAAGGGAAATAAGACCCAATTTCTTTTTTTAAAAAAGTGTGGGAAGAGGCACCAAGGAGAATGTCACAAAGGAACCGGGAGATGTTTTGAGTGTGAAAAGATAGGGCATAATGTATCCAATTTCTTTAAAAAATGGAAAATGTAATGAATGTAGATAAGGTTCGATCTAATGTACCTTATACATTTGGATGTCATAAATGTGGAGAAGTTAGACATTATCCAAGGCAATGATCTCTTGGAATGGGTGAGAAGCATGATGAGCATCAACAATCCTAGAGGACATGGGAACAATGCAAGTCCTATGCTGAGAAGGATCATGATGACTGAAGTACATGTAACTTCTTCGCAATAATTGTCTATGTCATGTTGTATTTTAGTTCGTGCTCTATGAGAATACCTTATATGTTTTCTAAGATCATCGAGCACTACCTAATATGATTGTATATCATTAAGGAAGACATCTATTGTTATGTACCACATGTTTATGTAGTGAAGCAGTTCTTCTTAAAAAATGGTGATTAGGGGATTAAAAGATGATTATTATTTTGGAAGACGTTCACTATTTTGGGAACCCTATTTGATCGAGGTAAATAGATTACTGCGGTATTTTCTTTGAGGAGTAATGGTTGACTTATATTTTGAATAATCGATGAATTTAAGGTGAACTTATGGTATTATAGGTTACTTATGGAAATGATTGACCTATCTTGGGGAAAATATGTTTAGGTTATTTACTTTTGTTATAAGATGTTAGGAGTGGTTGATGTTGTTTGGAGATGAATGATAAAGTTTATCTTGGAAGACTATGTTATCAAGTCCTTCTTGTATTTGGGTTTCAATCTTAGTTTGGGTTATTTTTAGGAATTTTAAGGACAGTTATTTATGGAATGGTCTATGATGAACTCTGGGTAGTACCGTGGAACATTGAAGATTTAAAAGTAGTTTCCCTTCATATGGGATTCTTTCTTTTTGAAGTGTTTTTTTATCTTACCCTTTCTGTTTTTGGGACAATGTTTAAAGATAGAATAAATTGATATTTAATATTTTGTGGATTACGTGAATCTCAAGAAGATGATTCTTGTGTTTTGATGAGACCACATGTTTTTGAATGCTCATCCTTTGGAGAAAAGATTAGTTTTGGTTGAAACTTATAAAATGATGAAACTCTACTTGAAGGTTGTTATATTTCATTATGTTTTGTTCTATGTTGTAAATGAATTCCTCAAAATTATGAAAAGGAACGTAAAAAAATGTTGTTGGTTTATGTTTCCTACTAGGTAATCAAAGACCGTTTACACACATCATAAGTTTGGGATTTTCTCGTGGTTAACTTTCTCCTAATCATGTTTTCTATCACTCTCCCTTAGAACGTGACCCTTTGTTTTTTCCTCCATGTCCATGTTTTCCTACATGGGATCCTAGTATGGGTTAACTTGGGTGACCTTTTTACTTCCCTTTCTTTCTTTTAAAGTAATTTTTTTAATGACTCCTTTTCCGGTGTGGGACTTTCAATGAAATTTCAAGCCCCATTTTTAAAAATTGTGAGGACGCAATTTCTTAAGGGGGGAAGATTGTAGCGACCCGAAATTTTGAATAAATCTTGTTTCCGAATTTTGTGTGTTATTTTATTTTATATTTTATACTCAACAAAACTGTTTCATTGGATAACATGAGTATAATTAAAATGAGACTGTTGGGTTTTTGACTGTCATATGACCATTGGTCAATATGACCGCTAGAAACTAAACATTTCGATATTTGTCTATAAATACAAGTGATCTTGGTTGATTAATATAGAAAGAAGATTTGATGGCCTCATCCAAGTAGTCTTGGACCGATCGAAGCCCATCTAACAGAACTTGGGAAGGAGGTAGAACCACTGGGCTTTGCTCTAGACCAAACCCAAGCCGAACTTCATCGTGTGAATCTAGAATGGAATCGACTTCACTAGAAGTTCAAACTGATAGAAATTATTACTTGTGTGATGTTGGCCAAGCCTCCCTTGGATTATCTCACCTTAGCACACCTTACACTTAGGTCCTATGCTGGTGTGATAAGGGGCTATGTAAGGAGACCGTAACTGCCTTCTATAATCCTTTGTTTTAAATAAAAAAAATTGATTTTTCTTATGATGAAGTTTATGAATTTTCAAATGTCCGGATAAATAGAGTATGCATATTTTTGGTGAATTTTAGAGAAAATATATTTTAAAAAATGTTTATGTAAACCTTAAATAATTAAAAATGTGTAATTATTTTCAAAAAATGGTCTTCAACAAATATGTTTGGTACGAAATTTACAGTCTAATAAGATCAACTTGATTTTTGATGAATATTACATTATGAATAGTGATTTTATGCTTAGGATTAATAATGTGACTAAATGGATTAGTAATCTCACTTAAATAAAGCATTAATATAATCTAGGCACCTTGATTAAGTAATGTGATTCAATAAAATGGTTAAATAACGGTTTCATAAATTATTAGTCATGTATTAGTTTTTTCGGGTGAATAGTGTTTTTTAATTAAAAATTTAATTAAAAATATTTAGAAAATTATTTTTATAAAATGGATTTCATTTTTGAACTCAGAGCATCGATATTATTTTAAGGTAATTTTTGGGGATTTTTCTGAAAAAAATGAATTTTCGGTGAATAGTGTATTTATTTAAAAATTAAATTAAAAATATTTAGAAAATTATTTTTATAAAATGGAGTTCATTTTTGAAATCAGAGCATCAATATTTGGTTAAGGTGATATTTTGGGATTTTTCTGAGAAAGGTGAATTTTCGATGAATAATTAAAATACAGTTTTTAAGTTACGGGTATTTAATGAAATCATTAAATGATGTATTAAGTATGTAATAAATATGGTCGACTTATTAATAGGAAGATAAGGTATGAGGTGTCCCAAGTGGCCAATACCATGGGAAAGCCCATGGTTTTGCCAAAACCACTAATGAGGTGTCCCTTGGCCATTAATGTTTTGTCCCCTCACTTTCCCTATAAATACCAAGCCATCCTCTCATCCATTCGACTCCAAAATCATCATCAACCAAGTTCTGGTATAATTACCTCCCAAGGATTCCTCTCAAGGTGCCCACAAGCCCTCAAGGTCCCAAACATTGAGTTTTAAGAGTTACTTTTAAGGTAAGGGATCCAACCTCTCTCTTTCTTTTCAAGTAATCTCTTTTATGTCATTTCTTTTATGCTCCATGATCTTATGTTGAAGTATGTTCTTTTATATTCCTCTTAGTGCCCTTTTCATGTTCATATGAATATAGACCCCCCCTCTTGTTCTCATTATTTCATTTTAAGAATGTTAAAGTGGCGGTATTAGGCTGCCGAATTTTTAAGGGATCCTTTCACCTTTCTCATTTTTCAAAGCTCTACTTTCATGTCAAGTCTTTCAAGTTCTTTTTTATTATGCTGGGGTATGATCTCAATATCTATCATACTGATCTTTTATTTTCATATGATGAGATACCCTATTTTATCTCGTCAATTCATTTTTGTTGAAGTTTATGTGGCGTCGTTAGGCTGCCGAATTTTTAAGGGATCCTTTCACCTTTCTCATTTTTCAAAGTTCTACTTTCATGTCAAGTCTTTAAAGTTCCTTTTTATTATTTCGGGGTATGATATCTACATCTATCATAATTATATTTTATGTTCATATGATTAGAGACCCTATTTGATCTCATCAATTCATTTTTGTTGAAGTTTAAGTGGCGCCGTTATGCTGCCAAATTTTTAAGGGATCTTTCACCTTTCTCATTTTTCAAATTTCTACTTTCATGTCAAGTCTTTCAAGTTTCTTTTTATTATTTTGGGGTATGATATCTAGATCTATCGTACTTATCTTTTATGTTCATATGATGAGAGACCCTATTTGATCTCATCAATTAAGTTTTGTTGAAGTTTAAGTGACGCCGTTAGGCTGCCGAAATTTTAACGGATCCTTTCACCTTTCTCATTTTTCAAAGTTCTACTTTCATGTCAAGTCTTTCAAGTTCATTTTTATTATGTTTGGGTATGATATACATATCTATCATACTGATATTTTATGTTAATATTATGAGAGACCCTATTTGATCTCATCAATTCATTTTTGTTGATGTTTAAGTGACGTCGTTAGGCTTCTGAATTTTCATAAGAGAAATATTATTTTTGTCTTCCTATCATGTTCTTCGTTTCATATGGTATATCTTTAAAATTTCATTACCATGTTCTTAAATACTTTATATTCTTTCCCCCTAATATTTTATGGGTTATTTATGAATGTTTGACCCATGTCCCCTCTCTTTTCAATGTTTTCTAAAACCTCGAAACATAGTTGTTATGCTGCAGAATTTCCTTCTCAAAATGTCTCTCTCTTTTTCTAAAGTTCCTATATTTTATTAAGTGGATACTCAAATCTCTCTCTTATATATGGGTATTCACATATATACCAAAAAGTTCTATTTTAAACTCTGGGATTTACATACATGAGACCCACCTTCCTTTTCTGTGGGTTTTAAAGTGACATAAAGATCATGTCTTTAAAGAAGTTTTTAAAATGTTATGATTATGAAATTAAACCCATTTATTTTATGCTATATGGTTTTTTTATGAAATGATTTATGATGATATATGTGGCTCACATGATAATAAATACATGTCAATGGTGCGCCCAGATATCGCTCCAATGCATTGGGTAAAGACTTAATCTCTAGAGATGACCTTTTAGACTGATACCTTGGTGAATAACCTTGGTAATTTTTAATGACACATTGGGGATGAACCTTGGTGAAACGAAATGATTGTCAATATTAAGTGTTGTAGACACATCTTCATGTTATGAATTTTTTATTTTTATTATGATATATCTCATGATTTCTTTCCCATGCCTTAATGTTCTTTTTCATGACATTGTTGATGTATCTCAAGTTCACATGTAAATGTTTCCCCTTGTTTCCCTTATTGGGCCTTCTGCTCACTCGTTATTTTGATGTATGTCCCTCGGTTATGAGATGCGGTAATGAACCTAGGACGAACATAAGGATAATCCTTTCAAGTGTTTAAGAAGAATTTTTTATGTTTTAATGTTTTAAGTTCCAGGTTTCCAAGACACTAAACCTTAAAGATCCTCGGTTTTGTAAAATGTAATGAATGTTTATGTGATAAAAAGGCGGGATGTTATAGCTTATGCCTGGAATCATCCCTGGTGCCACTAAGGAGTGGAAATGGTGATTGGGGATTATGCATGAAAGTATCCCTAGTGACGTTAAGGAGTGTAAAATATGGATGAAACTCATGTGTTGATTCATCCCTGGTTCCACTAAGGAGTGGAAATGGTAAATGGGGCTTACCCACGGACACTTCCCAGGTGCTTCTTTGGAGCGGTAATGGGGGAAGGCGATAACGCATGGACTCTGTTCAGGTGTCATGAAGGAGTGGAAATGATGAAAATGGATTACGCATGGATGTTGCATGAGTGCCACTATAGAGTAGAAATTGTAGATGGGGCGTATGCATGGAGGCTACTTGGGTGTAATTAAGGAGCGACAATAGTGGATGGGGCTTACGCATGGAAGCTACCTCAGTGCATTTATGGATATACAATGGTGTAATGTGGATTAAAAATTTAACTTTTCCATAATTTCTTCATTGTGTTAGTATATGAGGGAATCCTAACTCACTTGTGGGTTGAGGCATATAATTGGGGCCTACGACTATGTGCTACTTAACACGTGGGATAACTCCAAGGGAGTTGGAATCAGTCCGATCAAAGGGAGATGAAAAGTTTGAATCAATTTGCCAACATTTTGAAAGTTATAATGGTGTCATGATAAAGGGAGATAAATACTGACCATATTCATAATGGGTCATCCCCATCGCATTATCCTGAGATGGAAGGAAACAAATGAGGGGCAACCACTAATCGTATTCGAACCACATGGCCAAACTTAATGTTTCATCCAAATGCATTTAGGGAATTATCCTAGAATAGTATTAGAGGGGAATAGGCATGAGATTATGCTGTTAGGGTGTCTCTTCAGACATTAAAGTTGATAAATATCTGAATTAAGTACCCACAAATCTTTAGGTGTTGTAATGGAATGCTTGAATGGAATCTGAAGCTATTGAAATTACGCCACTATAATCATGGCATGAGGCATCTTATGATTCTCACATAAGGAATCCCTTATTTAGAACAAAAGGAACCCAAATATTTAATAATAGGGCTTGTGACAGTTTAAAGTCATATAGTGAGGAAAATTGGCATCTTATTTTTGGTGCATTAGGCATATCTTATTCAGAATAAGGGGCATCCAATGTTTGTCTAATAGGGTTTTCTTTAGTTTATAGTCATGTATAGATTATTTTTAGGAATAAAGAACCTAGAAATTGATGGTGTGGGAATTATTCAAGAGTGTTCATTTCTATTCCAACTAAGCATATGAGAAATGTGAGGGGGTTTGAAGGACTTTCCTGAGGAATGGTTCAAATCAAGGTACTCGGGGAATTGATGATGAGAATCTCAACTCATGAAAAGAGAAAGGTAGCAAGGGTAATAATTTTACCCAAGGTGTTTCAAGGAGTTCAAAGAAGTATCTCAAACCATGGAATTTTGTAGGTTGAAGTGGGGTGCACATAACGATGAAAGGTAAAATTTCACTGAGCATGTCTGAAAAGTTCATGGAGTAACTCTCCATTTTGGATGGGGTTTAATGATGGAAGTGAAGGGACCATCCTAGAGGGATGGGACCGCAACCAGGCACTTATCTCCAACGGGGGTGTAGGGATGCAGACCTCATGGTATGAACTATTGGGCATAAAGTTGGGAGCATTGTGAAAGAAATAAGTTCACGTAGCATAGTGGATCACGAAGGATAGGGCTTCACGGAGCTCAGGGTCTTGTGGAGGAGCATCGCGAAAGAAGGGTACATCATGTACGAAGGACTTCAGTGGAGTAGGGATTCAACTTCATTAAGAGGAAAATATTTGGAGAGTTCTCTGTGAAGTCTTAATGCTTTTCAATGTCTTGGGCAACCCGAAAGGGTATCCCTCCTTCGTGAAGGGCAGAGACCTTCGTGAATGGCAGAGAAATTCGCTAAGGGAATCACATCGTAGTGCTTGTGAGCACCATGAAATGAGAGATCAGCCACCAAATGGGCAGCATCGATATGCTTATGAAGGGAGTGATCTAGTTATTTATATACAACGGAGGTCGTCAGGGCTCACCGTGAAGAAAAAGGGATTCCATGAAGACGATGGTGCTTCGAGATTGGATGCGGCTTCATCAAACTCTTAAAGGATTTTGGAATTACTCAGTGGTAGCGTTGTAAAGGTGTATATGAAATCATAGAGGAATCCATCATGGAACTATATGACAGTTGTGAACATATCTATCAGATCATAGAGCCTTCTATCATTATTTCGTGGAGTTCATGAAGGAGGCTTTACAAATGGGCTCTGCAAACCAATTTTTCATCCTAATTTCGAATGACCATATCATCTAATCCATAACTCTGTTTGGGATCTAAGTCCTTCAAAATAGGCTATTCTATGTGATCATAGATGGAATCATTTTTTGGGTCTTGGGGATGAATTTTCCTGTTCCAAAAAGGATATTCTTGGTAACGTTACATCATAAAAAGGTTAAGACATTTTTTAGAAAGGACAAGTTGATCCCAAAATATACAATCATCTATATGGAGTTCTATATTGTATTAGTATTATATCATACCCTTTGGTGCTTCCATAAAATATCTCTCAGTTTTATGATGTGTTCCATGTATATCTCTCGAGGATGTACATACCCGATCCTTTACATGTATTTAACTCAAAGGTCATACCACTATAGAATAATCTATTTTATTTGTAAAAATTGATGGATATTAAATTTTATAGAGAGAAAGAGCTACAAAACAAGATAACTCAACTGGTCAATGTTTGGTGGAAGATAATAATATAAATGAATTTATTAGGTAACATAATGATGTTATGAGGTATAAGTATCCTAATTTTTTTATTGGAGTGGCTAAATTTTTAGGTTAAATTCAAAAAAGGAGGAAGAATGTAACACCTCGAGTTTTTATGATATACATTTCTATTTAAATAAATATAATATCTTTAATATGATTATTTAAACCCAACATTTACATTAATAAATTTATGAAAAAAATGTTCATATAATATAATGTGAAATTATATAATTTCTGAACATTAAATTATTTTCGTAGGTTGCAATTTTAGGATTTTCTAAAATTATTATTTTTCAATGAGTTGTGAAAAATATTGATATTTTTTATACAATAATTTAATATCTATAAGTTAGATAATTTGAAAGTAAAATTCTATTATATTTATAATATAAATTTTGTTTACAGTAATAAAACTAATTACATAATTCTTATCATTTTACATGATTTTGATATAAATTATTTTTAGGCTTTAAATGCAATTTTCTAGAAAACCATGTTTCATCACTTTTTGTTGGATAATTTATAAATTAATTTCTGAAACATATATTAATTGAATTTGATAAAATGGATTTCATATTGGGAATCATTATTTTATATTTTTTTAAATAGTACTCTTTTTCCGGTGATTATGAATGGCAATTGGGGTAATTTTTATCACCTTAGTAAAGATGAAATAGGGTTAAATTTTTTGAAACAAATTAAAAATTTATGTAAACCATTTAATTATCCTATTGGATGGTTGTAGATAAACCATTATCATCCAAGTGTTAAGAATATGGCTTCTTGGAGATATTTTTATTTGAAATTGACAATTATATTTTTTTAAAAAAAAGAATTAAAAAATGTCACACTCTTGACTTGAATATCACAAATAATTTGAAAATGGATAAAAAGTGGTTTTCTTATATTTTAAAAGTTTATTTGAAATATGAAATAAATTTATATATTATGTTAATTTATTTTAAATTTTTATTAATAGAATAATTACCTTAAACTCATAGGTATTATCAACGCAATATTAATTCAATTGAAATAAAAACAAAATAAGTGATTTTGAAAATATTTAATGTAAACAAATTAGGGTGAAATAATTTTTTCAATGAAATTTTTAGATAAATAAATAATATTAGTTACTTTTTAAAATATTATATTCTAACTCTATATTTTTGAAGATTTTTTTAAATTCAAATTAAATAAAAAGTGTGAAAAAATGAAATTAATGATATTTAATAATGAATAATATTATATTAAATTATCTAAAACACATATAAATAATATTTTAAAATAAATGAATTACATATGATTTAAAACATCATTCACTTTCAATTTATGGGTCACTTTTCCTTTTATGGAAACATTCTTGACTATTAATGACTAAATAATTTTGATATTATCGTAATTGTCAAAAGGATTAACATGGGTTAAAACATAGAGATAATGATTAAAACATTAGTAAAAATTCCTAAATATATTTGGATAATCAGACTTATATTTATCGTCATAATTTATTTATTATATATCCATTTCAAGACATGTTATTTTGAATATTAGTATATATTAATTTCATACTTTAAGAAATTCCAAGAGTTCCCCTCCCCTTAGTCATAAAACAAAACATTTTATTATCTATTCATCAATCCATTTGAGCTATATATATTTTTCAACACCTACCATAATACAATTATATATTTATCCATAAATCCTATATCTTATTTTCTTTCCAAAAGTCCGTCATTTTAAGTATTAATCTATAATACAAAGGAGGTTTCTCAAAAAAGAGGTATAACTATTATTTTATTTCTTTAAATTTTATTTATTCTTAGGACTTCTCTAAATAACTGGTAAATATTATAAAATAATTCTTAAAATATCTTAAATTAACTGAAATATTTTTATCATTATATAGACCCATTTTCCACCACTTTTCCATCGAAAGGAATTTCATATCATAACTCATGTGTACGTACGGCTTACTATCTCTACATAGTGGTGTAATTCATTTTTCATCACCATTTTTTACATAGTAATTGATATTGAACTAATGGTTATAAATAATATTTATGACCTAATTATTCTTCTATAATCATAAAATAATATTTAACTTTTTACCTTCTATTTATTTTGTAAAATGATAATGTCGCTCATCTATATGTGTGGACTATCGCTTCCACAAAGGGATACGATGTATTGTTCATTTTTTTATATACATGGATAATAATTAGGATATATTTAAAATATATATAAGATATATATTATATAATAATTATTTTGTAAAGGTGAAATATTATTTACTTTTCTTTCATTAAAACATTTAAAAATTGAAAACATCATTCATGTTTGTAGAAGACTTATCATCTCCTTGAATGGTGTAATTAATTTACTAACTCAAATTTTTTTGGATGAATCTATATATATAATTATTTTTCAAATAATATTTGTATCTTAATTAAAAAAAATTAGATTTTTTAACCATAATCAATGAACACGGGATGGAACTACCGAACTGAAATTCTCATGAAAAATGAAGTATTTAACATGAAAAACATTGATAATAATAAAATATTATAAACAAATTGGTAATAAGATGTTATAAATTGATCATATATGATATTATAGATATGTATATGTTTTTTTAATTTAAGATAATACCTGGAAATTTATAAAAAATGACTTTAAAAGTATATATGATACAATTTGAACAAGTTATGAGGGATTTCACCTGAATTGTCACTCCATTGATACAAATATGGAATGATACACTTATTTATTATCATATGATTTATATAATACTTTTATGTATTGAAAATTTATATATTTTTTAATCATGATGACAAAATTAAAAATCCATTATTATTCTTTCATAGGGTTACAATTTTATTGTTTCTAAAATAGTTTAACTTTATTTTATAGTCTAATTATATTTGGATTTACCTTATTTCCATTGAATAAATATTAGAATTTATACTTCATAAACTCTATATAATTTCTTATCTACTATTTATTTAATAATTTTATTTATTTTTATCCAAATTTTTATAACATTCACTCTGAATCAATTAATAAAGGATTTAAAATTAAAATTGATCTTATTTCTCTTTTTGATCAAGTATATTTTTCTTCAATGTCCATATTTTTCAAGATTGTTTTAAAATAGTAATTTTTTTAAATAAATAAATGATTAAGGACATATTATGTAATATATAATGTTTATAATTTTTCAAAAGAAATAATTTTTTGTTTTCAAAAATGGAAATTTTAAACATTTATTATAAAAAGTAAAAAGGAAATGTTTTTTTATATCTTATATAGTGTTAATAGATTTTATTATTAATATAACCATTTTAAAGTATTTAGAATCTTCCATAGGTTTTATATTTTTTCAAAAAACAACATTAATGAAATATTATTTTAACATTTCAAAACCATTTTCTAAAATAAATGATTTTATTTACAGAACATATTTTTCTAAGGAATTCATGGTCATCTCTCACCTCTTAATTAGTTTTGGGTTAATTAACTCTTACTTGAAACATTCACTTTTTTAGTATAATTTTCAATATAATTACATTTATATTAAATATCCATATTATTTGAATCATGGATATAATTTTTTACTCAATCAATTACCATTTTTACATAATTTTATTTGTAATGAAAACTATTTGGATAAATTGGAAAGTATTATTATTCTCTATTTATTACTCAATACAGATACATTTTAGTATGTTATATTATTTAAGGATTGAATTAAACATTCAATATATTGAGAAACATTGAATTTGTAGTGATGGGTGGTTTTCAGTTATATATATTCACTCAATTCATAGACATGTGTCATTATAGAAACATATTATCTTGCATTATTATGTTTTTAGTGTGTACTTACCCATCAATTAAATAGTTGTGGCACAAGGTCTTGATGTTAAATATTTTAGGACATATTATATCATGAAGTCCAAAATTAAGTATTTTCATTATCATGAATTCAATTATTATTATCCATGATACTAATTAATTGAAATTATATATTGATTCATTTTATGGTAATTTTATTGATTAAATGGAATGTATTTTCAATTATTTACTTTTCTATATTGGTTTTTCCTTATTTACTCATGATAGTTTCTATTGTATGTATCCATTAATAAGCATATGATCTCACCCTTTATTTTTTTCCTTTCCCTAGGATATGAATAATTTTATTATGAATTATGTTTCATAAACTATGAATTTTATATTTCCATTGTAATATAGGAATCTTGTATTTATTTATCTATTCAAGACTACTAAACCAATCATTCCATTGGGATGAGATCCCTTATATAATTTTCGAATATAAAAAAGTAGGCAAAAAAATATAGGTTACTATTATTGGAGTTTCTATATTTTTTATTAGGGTTGGTTTAATAGATTCCATGGGATATATATTTTTAATTAACATAGATAACATGAGAGCTATGATAATCCTTTATATTTTTTGAATAAATTTACCATCAGTGTGGTTTCAATTTTATGGCTCAATATTCATGATGATTATGATCCAAATCAGTGTGTTTAATTATTTTTTAATAGAACAAAATGGAAGATATTTAATCAACACTCATAGACCATGTAGATATTTCATTACTGTACAAGCCAATATAGCTACTATAGGAATTGAGAAGACCATGAAATATTGTGGCAGTTGAGTCACATATCAATGAATAACCTTGATCGAATGGAATAATAGGTTTTTTCATAAAGTGACTCACTTATTTTGGATCACTTAATGTGATAGAAGCTCCATTATTTAATGGAATTAATAATCTATTTTGGAATATAATAAATGGATTAAGTCCCTAAAAAATAAATTCTATGATTTTCGCTGTGATAAATAACAAAACATTATTCTGGAAGATTGTTATTTGATAGGGGATATTAATTAATGGTTGTTGGTCCAAAACTCAAAAGATTTGGAAATAATATAAATCATGGAATGGAGAACTTTTAAAGTGATATTATTCACGAAATAATTCATCAAAAGTACATAAATTAAATAGATAAAGTTTCACACTATATATCAAATTGAAACAAAAAGAAAAGAATAGTATGAGGATAACATTAAAATATTAATGAGGTGTTATTCAAAATAGATAAATAACTTGAAATGAAATATTCACAATTTATTTGATGGGATTAATCTGAGTCTCCAGAGGGAAAGTGTTTCTAGAACATTTTCATCTTATGATATTATACTATCCAGTTTCATTAAGAAAGATAAATAATTTCATAGATCCTAAATATTCTTAGTAAACCAAGAGATGAATATTTCAGTTGAAAACCATAAAAAAGGTACTTCATCAAAGAAGAATATTAAAATGAATAAATTTAAATAATATATAAAATATGAAAAGAAATATCATGTAAAATAGTTAAATGGAATAGGATTTTGATTCATGTTTGGATATAAGGTTCTTCATGCTAATGAATTTAAGCAAAATAAAGTAATAATTAATATCTACTACTTAAAATATAATGAAATATTGAATTAATCAGACAAGATCCCAAATAATCATGGGAACATACCATTGAATAATCTAAGGGTAGAAGTCCAAGCATATTGAATTACTACAATAGAAGTTGGTCTTCCAAGAGATATGGTGAAAGGTACATGTATCATCCATTCTAGAAGTTGAAATGTTTTACTATATTTATGTTCTAATAACTCTCTTATATCTAAATAATTTTCTATGGGTACCATATCACCATATAAATGATTAGATGTTGAGTTTTTATTCAAAACTCATAATGGTATGATGATCACATCTCAAGTCTATAACTCTACTGTAATAGAATTATGTGGAAATTTCCTGCCTTAATTTTTTTTATTCTTACGCTATTTTAATTTGAAGTAATTTTGGGTATGGATTGGGTCTCTTGATATAGATTCCATATCAACTATCATGGAATGGATGTTACATTGAATATTTTGAATCAACCTCCGATATAATTTCATTATGAGGATAGTTATAAACTCCCAATGGAAATTACTTCTATCATAGGGTTTTTATACCTATTAATGATGAATATTTATCTTTAATTCTTGGGGATTAACTCAAAATTTAAAATTTTCATAGGTATTGGGTTTTTAATGTATTTTTTGAAAATTTCCATATTCATCACCCAAGTAATTAAGTTGAGTTTTCAATAGAACACGTACCTACTTATACACCTATCTCAAAGAGTTCATGTAGAAATTACCTAACAGTGTTTCAAAAAATTAATAAGAATATATATGATAATATAGATATTGGATTCATTCAACTTAGTGATTCACCAGGGGTGATCTTGTTCTTTTGTTAAAAATAATGATGTGTAAATGTGTGTTTCCTTGATTATCATGTTTATAAAATGATCATGACTGACAATTTGTATTATCTTCCTTGTATTGGGGATCGATTTGATTAATTACCATGATATAAATATTTTTCCATTATTGATCTTTGATCTAGATATTAGAAGAAAAGGTTAAAGGGGGATACACCCAAGATAGTCTTTCATATGAACCATAGTCATTATTAATATATAGTAATTCCTTTGGACTTACCAATGCTCTTATTATCTACATGGATTTAATGAATAGAGTCATTAAAAATTACATTGAACTATTTTTGGTAGTATTTATATATGATATTATTTAATATTCAATGATCAAGGAATATCCTAAAGAATATTTGAGGATTTTTTGTGTGACACATAGGAAGGAGAATCTATATTAAAAAATTATCAAGTGTGGATTTTGGATAAATAAAGTCTAAATATTTTGTCATATATTTTCATGTGTGGGAATATTAGTGGATCTTTAAATGGATCAAGTTATTGAGAAATGGACAAGGCCAACCATGGTATAATAGTTTCGTATTTTTATAGTTTTCATGGGTTGATTTAATACTATCAATATATTATGAGATATTTCCCATGATTATCAAATAAACTCCCCAAGTAGACTCATAAGGGGTTACATAAATGTGAAATGATGAATGTTAGGAGAATGTATAATATATGGAGAGAAGGTTGGTCAGTAAATCTGTGCTTATAATACCGTGTAATAGATACGGGTTTCAGATATATAATGATGTATAAATGAAGGGACTAGTATGTGTCTTCATTTAAAATTATATAGTGATATCATATGTATCTACCCAATTAAAAATTACTAATTCAAATTACACAAATCATTATTCTAATTTTAAATATGTAATATCTGTATTAAATCATTGGATAATTTATTCGAATGGTTATTGGTGTGAAACATATATTGATTTTAAAATCATGAAGTATATACTTACATAAAAGAGATGAATATGAACTAAAAAATATGGTTTTATTTGATCATAGATTATACAAAATCAATACATCAACACCTTGGGAAGCTAAAACAAGGTAGCCAATTATCTAAGTTTGAAATACCATGCTATTTTCTGCATGATGAGGATTAAAAGATAAATATTTTTTATGGATTAGTAGATGACAGATCTTTAAATATTGATGAAAGGTGGAAAAGATTATCTTTACCTGATGAATTTTCTACCATCCATACCTGAGATGAATAAGAAGGAACATAAGGAACATATGGAATTAAAGAAGAATCTATTTACTATTAAATATTTCAATCATGATATTGTTGGAATGGTAATGTTTAGAAACCATGTATGTGTTCTGTCAATACCAAATTTGAACAAGGATCTATTGGATGATCAGCATAGTTTGTCATTTTATATTCAACATGAATGTACAAAGATGTATATAGATCTAAATGAATATTTATATTGGGTTAACATGGAAAGGTATATTTCATTGTATGTATCCTGATGCCTTGTGTTCCGGTAAGTTAAGGCTATGAGATAGAAGCCCAATGGTATGTTACAATCATTACCCATACCATAATGGTAATGGGATAATATAACCTTGTATTTCTTCATCGAACTCCCCAAAAAATTTCAAATACATAAATCTATTTGGGTTGTGGTTTATTTTTATACAAAATCAAAACATTTTGTTTCCATTAGAGAATATTAATCTCTTGAATAACTCAATTGGTTATACATTAAATCATTAATGAGATTTAATGGATTGCGACTCTCAAATTTATTTGATCATGATCTATTGTTTACCTAAATCTTATGAAGAATTCTTAGAAGACATTAAATATATAATTTTTTTTACTACTTATCATCCTTAAACATATAGTCAGTCTGAGAGGATTATTCAAACTCTAGAATCCATTTTGAGATATTTTTGTATAGATTTTAAATGTTTTTTAAATAAAAACATTTCTTTTGTATAATTTTCTCAAAATGATATATTTCACTTGAGAATTTGTATTCCTCATTATAAATATCTCATTTATAGGAAGTGAAAACACCCATTTACTAGGATACTATTGGGGAAATAAAGCTACTGTGATCTAATCTAGCTGAGGAAATGAAAAAATAATGAGATATAAATTCAACATCACATAAGATAATATCATAGTAAACAATGAATTTACGCTCATAATAATTAGTGAGATTTATATTCTTATGTTGGTGACAAGGTATCCTTAAATATTTGGATTAACGATATGAATTTTGTAAACTGGAGAAGGTTGAGTCTTATTTATACTGGTCCATCAAAATTATTGATCATATCGGTACAATATCTTGTCAAATGTTTCTTCCAATGAATATATATAAAGTTAAAAATTTGATACTTGTATTTATTTTGAAGAATTAGATACTTGATCCTTCACATATATCAAAATCATAGGTCAATCCACTAGAGTATGATCAATATTAAAATGAATAAATTATTGATATTCCAGATCATATAAATAAAATACTATAAAAAAGACCACTCACATATTTAATGTTTTGTGGAAAATCATAAAATTGAGAAAGAATACATGGGAACAACAGTATCTAATGAGTTATAAGTATCATTATTTATTTTAATAGGGGAGAAATAATTTTGAGCATGAAATTCTTATATGGGGTAGAATGTAACAACTTAACATTTGATTATATATTATTCTCATTAAATAAATCTAATTTCTTCAATAGATTTATTTACATGAAATATATATTTTATGAAATCCAAGGAAAATTGTTGATATATCATTATGTAAAGATATTATCATTTTTTCTTCAAATTATTGTTATCTTATGTTAATTTTTTTGTATTTTCAAAAATTATTTATCTTTCAATGAATAGGGAAAAATAATGAATTTTAAAACAATAATTTGTTTTCATTAAATAATTTAATACTAAAGTACCATTATAAATTAGATATAATATCAATTTATTCAAAATAATATTATTAACTCTATCAGGACTATTCTTTAAAAATATTTTAACATAAGTAATTTTTAGGCACAAAAACACTTTTTTATGGAAAAAATTTTTTCATAGAATTTTGTTGGATTAATTTTAAATTAATTTATTAATCATACTAAGATTGATTTTGATAAATTGGATTATATATTTAGAATCATGAGGTTCAAATTGTTTAAATACTATTTTTTTATTTTTTGTCATTATGAATAGTAATCGTGGTAATGTTTATCACATAGGTTAAGTGTAAAACGAGTAAAACATGGTTAAAAGTTTTAGATAAGGCATTAAAATTTCTATAAATTAGAAAATTATACTATTTAATGAGTGTAATATTACTATTCCCATCCAAAATAATAAAATATGTCCTTATGGTGCCATTTTTCTTGGATATTGACCTTTATATTATTTTAGGAAAATAGTACAAACAAACTGTCACGACACGACCCTACCCGAGATCGAGCCGCAACTACCCCAAGCCCGCCTCCATAGGCCAGGGGCTGGAGACAAGCACCGAAGGCTAAACAACTCGGGGAGGCCTTTGCCTAAGTACCTATACACACACACACAACACCCTCAATGAAAAAGTGCTGAGTAAAAGGGAAAGTAAAGTACTAACTGCTATAAACAACCACAAGAGTGCATCAACCTCTAAGCAGTACAAAGTGAGTGCTGAAGGTGAACTGAAAAGAAAAGGAAAAAACACACGCCCAACTAGAAAAGTTCCACAACCCGGAAACAGGTAAACAAAAGTAAAACAGATGGGAGAGTCCCACACCTAGAACCCGACTATGACCACCGTATGTAGTCCAAGATCCTGAACTCCTAAGCTCCACTGAATTCACGACCAAATTGTCCATTGTCTGCAAGGGCACACCAAGTGCGGGAAAAGCCCAAGCAGGGGTGAGTATAAAAATACTATTTAGGATGCCCTGAAGGATCGAGGGAGAATCCAAGGAGGTACTAAAAAGGTGAGCAGTATATTGAACAGGGAAAATTAAAGGAGTACCACCGAGTGTGCAGTAAAGAGTACAGCTCAACCCAACAAGAAAAAGGAAGTAGACTCGTCCAAACACAATGAGCTAGAAGCGGTGAGAATATGAACTTCTCGTCGAGTCTTCGCTACCTATATCAAGAGAGTAGACTCGTCCAACCACGAGAAGCTAGACACGAAAAGCACGTGGCATACCCCACACGACTTCGCCTCTCCTGGAAGGGGAGTAACCAAAACCCAAGGAGGGGGTATTGTAACAAGGTATATACATATCCATATGCTCAATCAAGAATCCCGAACAAGATCGTAAGGGGATCTCCATCCTGTAGCACAACCCAAGAAAGTGAGCAGCCAACAGTCCTAGAAGTAAACACCATCGATGCCCAGTGTCCCATAAGTCTACCCAGAACTTCAATCCAAGGGGATCAGATCACCGCATCTTGATAATATCCGTTTTAGGTGGCACTGACTCGCCCGCACAGTTTTAGGTCACGTCACAAGGATGCGTTTCGGTGGGGAAAGAACCCCTCTTTCTTGAGAGTTCTGGTGGAGCATCAAGCCACACCTTGTCACTGTCACACAGTCGAGAGGTCTTCTCAAAGTTGACGGGTTCTCACTGACAAGCCCCGTAAAAGGGTAATCTACTGGAGGGAGACCCGGAACCACTCTGTCCATCCCTACTAGATGGCACCCCACTGGCCATCCCTACTGGATGGTACACCACTGGCCATCCCTGCTGTATGGTACCTCACTATCCATCCCTACTGGATGGTACCGCACTGTCCATCCTTGCTGGATGGTATACCACTGGTAACCGAAACATGTAGTGGGAAACACGTCACGATAGATTGCGGAAGGAAGACATGATCTTGATAAAAATCTAGGGAGTCTACGCTTAGGGCTCACTAGGGGCTCCGTACCCTACTGGAAACAACCTCCAGGGTAGAGGATCGGCACCCGCGTAATGTGTTGGTCACACTAATACCCAAATAACCCTACCGGGGAACACTAAGGGATGTTAGGATCTCCTCGAACCTCTTAGGGTGATACATGCTCCAATACGCTGAGTCTACTGTCGAAGTAGACCGAGAAAACTCACTCCAGAAAGTGGGAGCACACCCACATTGTATGAACCCACGTAGCCATAAATGATGTCGCAATCCGGTGAAAGGGACACAACACTGAAAACCCCCTCAGCTGAAAGAATTGGGGAACCAAAACAACTCTGCCAGTCAAACCATCGAGAACAGAACCAGGGGAACCCACTCAACCCTACTGGTTGAAACCATCAAGAACATGAGGACCCTCTATGTCATGATAAGTCAAAGGTACGTAAAGTAGAACATGGTACACACATGGGTCCCACACGACGTGTGGCACAACCTCATCTCCAAACCAAGCACACAAACATTCTTAGGTACAAACTACAACACACACCTCCATACATTTCCGTATACTCCTAGAGTATGCTACATTTCCAGCCCAAGGGCTATCGTGCACATGACACCCAATGTCAAGGCCAAAAGGTGTAAACATAACTTCGCCAACCTGCTTCCTCCATGGCCCTAGAACGGCCAACCACATATCTTTATGCATTCACTTTACTCTCCCAAGAGTTAACGTTATCACATGCCAAGGGTTATCTATAAACACCGCAGGAAGAACCACCACTAGAGAAACTTTCATGCTTCCTCATTTAATGAGATCTCGAATGAGACTCCGTACATCCAAACGGATCATACTGTTGTAATCCTAGAGGAAAAACATGAGAGATAGAATATTTACTTGCCTCCAATAGATATCCAACCTTAAAGTCATCTGACACCACTTTACGCCCAAACGGAATCCTGTGGTCCTGAGCCTCGACCCCGAAAACAGCTGGGTGCATCACACCATTGCGATCTCCTCAGAAAGACACGTCAAATTTACTGCTCACTTGAGTGTAATATATATCCATAGAAAAATATATATTTCACCATACCACACACGAGCGGTGCTTCGTGGGACCTTCATCTTGGTCCCGAAGTGCATCGAACGAATCTCACAATTGTGATCCTCTCGAAAAAGTACATAATATTGACTATCCATTCACCCGAAACGGACAATCAGTGATAAAGATAGAAATCACCACCAACTTTCAAAATGAACTTCGTGGGGCCCGAACTATCATGTAGAATTAAAACGGGCAGATTGCGCCATTGCAATTCCCTCGGAAAAACACCCAAAAATGACTACTCACACGCCCCGAACGAACATCCGATGAAAAAGATGTATAGCACTACACACAACTTAAAAGACGGGTCGTGGGGTCCAATCCTCAACTCCGGATTCAACACCTGAAACCACCCTAGAAAGCTCCGGCTCGGCGCCAGGGTCTCAACGCCACTGACCGCGCTTAATTCAGACATCGGATGTGTCCGCACAATCCAAAACAAGAACTCCCAGGAAAAAGTCAATCCACTTAAAGTACGTGTCACGCCAATGAGCCCCTCGTATCTGGAATTAAAAATTCCTGATACCATCTCAAAAAGTTCACCTTGTTTCAAGGAATGCATCGCCGCTAACAGCACACAAATCCGACACATCATTCACATTTTTCGGGCATTTTAAAACATTCAACGGACGAAATGTGGCGGGCTGGGCCGGGTCGGCCAGCCCACCCTGCATGAACCGGCCCGCAGTTCACTGCGCGGGCCGGCCCGCCTCACCTAGACCAGCTTGAGTTGGTCCGGCTCGCTTTCTATGGCGACTTGCAAAGGGCGGGTCGCGGTCTGGCAGTTGGGGTTGCTGAGCCCGATCTCCCCTCGTGCGCACCGAATGGAAAAAGTCGGTCGACCCAGGTCTCCGCCCCGCTGGTGCCCTGCACTTGACCGCTGACACCCAGCTGCCTGCCGCGGAAGCCACCTGTGTCGACGCCCTCGACCCCGGCCACCCTGGCCACTCGCCCGCACTGACCTCCGCTGCCGAGGAGCCCCGCCGGCCGCAACACCTCGCACCGACCACCGTTGGAGCCACCGTGCGCCACTGCCTGGAGCCACCGCGCGCCGCCGCCAACCTCCTTAGACTGCCGGAAATCACCTATCACACCCCGATCTTCGACTCACAACTACGAACGCCTCATAACATCAAATTTAAATCTGAAACATGCGTCAGAAAGCCCAGAATGTATACTACTCATTTATGGGCTTCGCTGAAAGATCAATTAGCAATAAGACACTACAAATTGATATCACATTATGTGAAGGAATTAAAAAAATGTAAACACACGATCCTACGTCTTTGGGTGTAGCCCGACGCTTTGTCGTTGATCCGCCTTCGCCGTAGTCGAGATCTCCTTGAATGGAGAGTGAGGAGGAGGGATTGAGCTTGAGGAAGGTGGAGGTCTCCTTGGTTGAGAGAATTCTCCAGAGGATGATCCAAGGGGGGAGAGAGATGGGTTTAGGTTTAAATAAATAAAAATTAATTAGAATTTTAATTAATTTAATTCTCCAAATAAACCCGTATCTGAAAGTCTCTACGGGGTCAAGATTAAGACTCTCCTTAGATAAACACCACTTCTCGAGCACAACGGCTGTCTCAGAATTTTAATCTGAGGCTACATTCCAATGTTATAAAATTTAACGTCTGAAGCTGCTAAATTACAAAAATGCCCTTGGTGGCATTTTCAACAGAAGGGTCGCACTAGCGAAAATGACACCCCTCCTAGGGTAAAAATCACGTTCCAGACTCAACGATTCCCTCAGTTTTCCGATCCGAACTTCTTTTTAAGAGATACTTGAATTTAACCATTAAACGAATAAATTAATTAATTTATTTATCTGTTTAATGATCCGTTAACGGGCGGGGGGTCCCAACGTCCAGCGCCGACATGTTCTTTGTCATTCCTAGGGTAAAACCCCTATTTTGGACCCATACGTACTCTCAGATTTAGGATCTGAAATACTTTTTAGGATTTATCTCATTTATTTGGCATTCCTAGTGTGAACACACTGAAAATTTAATTCCAGCCACACCGGGGCTCGGAATCACACGCCATCTGAAGATGCTGCTCAAAAATAACATCAAGAATATTACAAAGTCTCTTATAGAAAAAACCGACTTCTTCACAAAATATCACTCCCTTAACTATAATATCTCTAATATGTTTTTATATGGATGAATATAGTTTTTTTTCAATTTTAAATGTATATTTTAATTATTGTTTAATTTCTTTTATCATCATAATTTAGTTTTAATTTTTCTTGAAAGAAAAATAACATTGTATTCATCTCTAACACAAAGACAGTATTTATTCAACTAATATAAAGTTATACTATATTAGTTTAAAAATATGTAAAGTAATACAATTTTGGTGAATTATTGTGATTCTAAAAAAATAATATAAATATAATATAATATAGATCTTCGAATACATTATATTTTAATTAAAAATTTGTATTAATGCCTTTAAAGTCAAATTAAATGAATAGTTTCAAAAATGACATTAATGCTAATTTATAATGAATAATATTTTATTAATTTTTTTAAAATTTCAAACAAAATTAGAAACATTAATGGTATATTATTGAAAATATAAACTATGATCAATTTATAGGTTACTCTTAATTTTATGGTATTATTATTTACATTTAAATAGTAAAAAACTTTCATATTGTAGTAATTTTAAAAAGAGTTAACATGAGTTTAAACTAAAATATATTAGTTAAAACATCACCAAAACATGTAAACATATTGTTTTATGTGATTATTTATACATATATTTATCATATGTTAAAATTATGTCAATTAGGGTCCACTTGACAATGAAAATTGATATATATTAATTTAATACTTTAGGTAATTACAAGAGTTCCCCCACCCTCACATATTAAAGGGAACATATTATCCCATCTTACTCACACCTTGTGATCTATATAGCTCAACATATCCAATAAATAATACCTTCTTATCTTAATTACCCACATCCTATAGATTCTTTTATTTCTGAGGTACCATCCCTTAAATGTTTAAGGTATAATCTAAAGGATGTTTCTCAATGAAGCGGAAAAACTCATAACCAAGTACTTCCAAATTTGTTTCTTCTTATACCTTCTATAAGTAAATGTAATCCATTATAAAATAATCACTCTAGTATAAAAAATATAAAATGATTTCATAATGATTATGTAAATCCATTTTCCGCATATTTCTATCCTATGGAATTTGAGAACATCTCTCACACATATATACCTCTTAAAATCTCCACATAGAGCTGTAATTCACTTTACATCACTATTTTTATTTAATGGTTGTAAATTTAGGGACAATATTTATATATTTTATGTTTGAAATAATTATTATTTTTAAATTATAATGTCAAATATAAATTATTAACAATAAATTTATCAAAAAATGATAACATTGCTCGTCCGTATTTGTGGAATTTAACCTCCACAAATGGATTTGATCCTTTATCATTTCCGATATACATGAATGGTAATAAAAAAATAATTAATAAATTTATATGATATATATGATATAATAACTAATTTTTAATCGATAATTATTATTTTTCTTTCTTATGTTCAATATTTTGAAAAGTGAAAATTCTGTTCATGCATACATATAGACCATTGTCTCCATGAACGATGTAATTCACTTTTGAAATTTCTATATGATTACTATAGATGGTTAAATTTTCAACTCATTTTTATTTTTTTCTTTAGGATTTAATTTGAAAATTACCAGAGGGGTAAGAATTGGTTTTGTAATATTATTTTTTGTGATTTTGTTATATTCATTAAAAGAACATTATAATATATCTTTCATAAAATCCATTCATTTTCTTATCCTTTTTATATAATATGTTTCTATATTTTTTTATAAAATTTTCTTCTTTTTTGAACTAGAATCATGAAAATATATTTTAAAAAGAAAACCCATATTTATTTATCTTTTTGTTCAGGTATAGTATTTTTCAATGTCCATATTTTTCAAAATTATTTTATAGATGTAATTATTATTTAATTAAATGAATTTACTATGCTATTTTATTTTATCCGTGAATTTTTGAAATGTATTAAAATAATCATTATAATTTTTTCTAGAAGGGTCATTGTTTAACGTAATTTAAAAATGTTAAAAAGGAATTTTTCTTTTTAACGTATATGGTGTCAATGGGTTTTACCACTTCCATAAGAATTTTATATCATTTAGCATATTTTAAAAGTTCTTTATGGTTTTAAAATGAAAAATATGTTTTGAAATCTTATTATTATTCTTCTATTTTCCAAAATAGATTATTTTAGTTATAAAACAATATTTTTGATTAATTTGTGTTCATCACTCATCTCATGATTATATTTTGGTTCATAATCATTCTCATGAAACATTCACTTTCTTGTGATCATTTTTCATTTAAAATTACATTTCTCTTAAATGTTAATATTCATGGAGTCATTGATATGATAATTTCCTAAACCATCTACCATTTTTGAATATTCTAATTTTTATGAAATTTATTTGATTAACTAGTAAAATATTAATATTTAGTATTATATACTCAATATGGACATTTTTTATAAAGAATATTGTTTATGAATTAAATAGATAATTAAATATTTGAGTAATGAATTGGAAAAGACGTTACAGGGGAGGCTAGGTTTTAGATAGCCCATTCATACATTGACAGGTCTCATGAGAAAAAATAGTTGGCTAGCCTTATAATAAATGGGGATTTTGAGATACCCTTCCATTGATTAAAAAATAGTGTGAAAGGTATTGAAGGTAAATATATAATGATATTTGAGACCATTTAGTCCATCATTATGTATTTATTTCATTGATAACTTTGTTATTGTTATGGATTATATTTCTACATTGCAATTACACATGGATTCATTTTTGTTCAATTTATTGATTAAATGGCTGGTTTTTAATTATTTAACATTTCATATTGATTATTCTTTATATAGTCATGATAGCCTCTATTTTTTAACCCTTAATAACTATATGAGTTAAACTTTTACTTGTTTCACATTCCCTAGGATGTGAATACGTATATTATTAATAATATCAAGGATTCAAGACTATTTTTAGGCTATGTATTTTATATTTCCAATGTAATATGGAATCATTTATGTATATTTCTATTGAAGACTACTAAACTGATCAGTCAATTAATAATTTTTCCATTTTATATTATGCCAATTTAATAATGTATCACAATATCTAGGCTATCAGAGTGGGTATTTCTATAACAACATAATTAATTAACATTTTTAACAGTGGATTTTGTGAAATAATAGTTTTTGAATAACTTTTTAATGAGTTAAACATATGGAATATGATTTTATTTTTCAAAATAATTTAAAATTTATATCTTCATAGATGATATTTGTTAAAATAATTTATTGGCATGGTTTTAACATTTGGTCACACAGAGTCGTGGCTGGAATATCATTATGATTAAATTATTTTAATAAAACTCTTATAGTGAAATTAATATAATGATTATCATATATAATTTATAATGTTATATAATTAGAAAGGTTTTAGTATATGATATTTTATTATTATCTAATACATTTAAGAATAAAAAATATATCACATTATACAAAAGCCATAATCCACTTTATCATTCATTCTTATTGGTTGTATATATTGAATGTAGTGAAATAATAATAAATCTCTAAGTGTATAGCATAGAGTTATCCTTTACTGATGATTTTTAGCCAGTATTCTTGGTTTTAATGAAATATTACATTAGGAATGGGATATATTTAAAATAGACATATGAAATGTTTTCATAATTCACAAAAAGGATTTTTATGCACATGATACTAAAACAAATATACAACATGGAGTGTCATACATGATATATTTGGCATGATAAGGTTATATTTTTCAAATTGAATCTTAATACCTATGTTTGGTTAAGATACATGATTTGAAACCCTTCATACATTGACACATTTCATACTCCAACTTTGGAACTAAGCTATAAGGAGAGGTTTTTATACGTTTCTAATCGTGTCATCAGTTTAGGTTAAACAAAGAAAAAAGTTATCCACTTTTATGATGATTATGATATATGGTCCCTTTATTGAGAGAGACTAAGTAGACGTGTGACCATAACTATATATGGTACATTTTATGCTTTTATCTATTTGTATGTGGAGAAAATAATTTGCTCAATCGCTTTGGTGAATGGCTCGTGATGTGTTCATCCATTTGATCATTCTATAATCACAAAATTTATAATATATGATAATTGACAATGGATTGAAATAATATGTGTCCAATAATAACTTAATGTCTTTAAAAAAGGGTCTATATGACTATTAATACTTGTATATGATACAGATGATAGAAAAAGTTATGTAAATGCATGTATTTTTTATAGATCTTTCATGATACCTTTTTTCTTATATAGGATTGTTTCATTTATAGAGTCCATATTTGGATTATATTTATGGATTTTAAAATTTTATGTTTTTATTGAAACTGATATGGATCATGGGGTCACAAATTGTTGTTTTGAAAATCAGGATCATGTTTATGAAATGTTCAGAGCTACCCTAAAAGTGTATTAGAGGATATATAGAATAATATTATGATGAATATTCAAAAATTATTACATATAATGTAGTATATAGTTAAAATTGATGATATATTACACCAAATATGTTTTATAATAAATCCAAAATGAATTTTGGATATCATTTCACAAGATTATACATATATTGTGACGTAAGGAGAATTTCAGTAAGTCTATTAAGCATTACTGGAAGTATAATGTTATTTGAAATATGGACTAAAGGATAGGCCATAGTGTAATGTTTTATGCCATATCATGGTTAGTATTTGGTTTCCCCAACTAATAATGAGATTCAATATCCAATGTTTCCCATGAGTATAATTTACATATTATACAGTACTATATATGATCAAACATCTTAAAAAAATCTATAATGATAAGTTAATTCTCATTTGATGAAAATAATGGGGATTTTTGACCATTTATAATAATTATTTATTTATTAAATGATAATTATACATATTTATAAATATTTTCCAAGATTAGAAATGGTTTGAATAATTAATAATATGTATCATGAATTTGGATAATAATTTATTCCCTCAAGGGTCTATATAAAATGGATAACTCCCAGTGAAGTACGTGAGACTCCCCATAGAACTCTCTAATGTAAAAAATATTTAGCTCCCATTTTCCCTTACAATTTAATAATTTTATAGAACACTTTCATTAGTATGGATATCATTCTATGGAATTAGGAAATTTTTGAAACTTATGGATATCCAAGGAGTAAGGGACCCACTGGAACATAGAATAATTTACACCATTATTTCTTCATTTCATTTCTTATTCTAAAAAATAGACAAATTATAGGTTTTATTGGGTTTGGATTAGTTTTCCTTAATATTTGGGATGATAGTCATCCCTCTAACACCATTCAGTCTACTTAATATTTTCTATTGAATAAATTTATAACATTATTTTATTTTATTATAACTTTTATAATATTTTAATTACATATTTGTTTATAATATTTCACTTATAATATTTGATAAGAAATGATTTATAATAAAACATACGAGATTTATTTTTGAGAAATAATTTAGATTATTGTTTTTCTTTTTAATATTGATCTTACTGTAATTATTTTAGTTTACATATCCAATAATAAGATTTAAATTGAATTAAGGATAGTATATGTATTTTTCCATATTTATTTCATTTATAATTTAATATCATTTTAAAAAAATTATTTAATTGATTGATTAACGGAGGTACTCTATTAAAATAAGCTCGTTAGAAATTAATTTCTTAATTATTAATTTCATAATTTTTAACATTTTATAATTTATATTTATTAGTTACATAATGTACTTATCAAGGTTATACCTTGATCGAGTGCTCCATGATGAAATTCCCCTATGTTCTTAGTGTGATACTTCCGGCTTGAAAAACCCTCAAAATAAAAAAAACATTAGGAAATGACATGTTTTTACTAAGTTTTATAATTTAATCATATAAAACATTTTATGCACACTCTGGTGACCCCATTATAGTGTTATATGTTTCCTATATTATTGACCATCACTCTTATATTTTTGTATTTTAATTGGGTTTACCCCAAATTTACCATCTTGAAATTCCAGAATACATCCCGATTGTGGTCTAAAAAATCATATGTAACATGAATTTTACCCCAACTACGGTAATAACCCCCACCCTCCGAGTCTTCACCAACACATGGAAATAATGATCCAAAAAAATAAAAAACCTCAAATAAACACTCAATCCTTGAATATCCAAATCACAACCCAAAACCTAGTCTCGTTATACTTTTGGATCAATAATATTCAAATTTTACCATAGTTATGTAACTTAAAACAACATGGATCTTTATAAAAATTCTATTTTAACATACCTTTTTAACAATAATGGCTTGAAAATGTCACTATAATTCCAATTCATTGATTGGGATATAATATCACTCCAGGATCACAATCCAAAATTAAATCACATATAGCCCAACCACCTACTAATTAAACCTATATACACAGTTTTTCTCCTAGGCATGCATAATTTGATCATCAAGTATCATCTTTCATACAAAACATGAAACTGAAGATGATATTTTTACATCACCACATCTAATAGCACTATAAAAGTATTTTTAGTCCTCTATTAATTAACTTTCCTTGTACACCTGTCCTAAAAAATTGGTACTCCATCTAAAGCACATGATAATCAAACCTTAACTCTTAGAGGAACCACATAATCACCCAAACACCTATATCAAATTATAAAACCACCATATATTTTAATTCAATGGTTTAATTTCTAAACCTAGTTGGGAAAACCATTGTACAATCTATGTAATCATAGATAAACCTAGGTCATAGCCCCTCATGAAAAAACAAAAAATTCAACTCAATCATTTCACTAATGTACTTACTCTAACTTAAAACCATAGATGAATTTCACATCTGTTATTTATTAATGAAACATATGGAATTCCCCTACCCATAAACCAATAAATTGGAAGATGTTAGAACCACCCACTTATTGGTTCCATTATAAAAATATTATACCTACAAGAGGATCATGTATAAATAAAACTTTAATGTTCCCCCCAAAAAATATTATCCTTATTCCCAATTTTATGATCCAATTTACATGATATACCAACCAAAAATTTCAAAAAATACTATATGTAATTATGAGATGATACCTACCCTCACTCACCTAGTAGATAACAAAGTATTTTAGTTAGTACCATCTTCAAGATTACCAAGAGCGCCACTCATAATATTCACTAAAAATATCCTTAATTAAGTGTTATAAATTCAAATAACCAATGGTTTTCTCACTTCTATATACCTTCAATTGTTATCGATTTATGAGAATAGTGCCTGATAGGTTCTAGGATCCCTTCTATGATTCTCTCCCAAATCTATACCCATATCATACAAGACAACCCCTTTCAATCCATTCAAGGTCTTATGCCCTCATAATGATTTTCCCCTTTACCATACGAATTCACCAATGATATATTACATATATTTTATACCTACGTAAATGAAACTCGTTAGTTTCCCACCATTCACATCCCACATATTTCCCAAACGGTGAATTATTACCAACACCCACTGATGTATCATGGCATATCCCCATGAAATCAAGGAATAAGGGAATGAATCTGATAGATGATATGACCTAGTACCATAAAACTACTCCACCTCAAATTTACTAAAACACTTGAAGTTCTTGTAATAATAAACTAATGATCCTTTTATAAAATGTAATTTTTATGAAACCAGTTTGCATCTAGGAATTTCTATAATTTATCATGAAACCAATCATTATCTCTTTCTTATGAAAGAGTATATTGTTTACATAAATTTATCATAAATTATTACTACATGTTCTATATAAATTTAAAAAAATCCAATAGTTGGTATATTATCTTTTACTACCAGATCATATAACTAGAACCATTCTCTTTTCAGGGGAATTTTACTAATCCTAGTCTAACCCAACCAACCCTTCATTTTTGTATCCCTTTCATATGGACACACAATTGGAGAAGCATGCTTAGTGCCTGATTTACCAAAAACCTAAGCCATATCACATATTCCATGACTAACCACGTGATCTCCCACCACTTGAGAATTGTTCTAAAACCATAAAAAAATATACCCACACTCTTCCCATATGATACCTATCCATCTAGGATCACTCCCTCACTATTCTGTGGAAAACAAACCCCATAACTAACAATTCTATAAATCTTAATGATCCTTCCATCTGAAATATAACAAAGATAATGAAATAGCTCTTTGTTCCCCACTTCAAAATAGCTAATGGAGTCACACATGACTTTATCTTCCCTATAAACTGTGCATATCTACTTAAGAAAACATATTCTTACTCTAAAAAATATCATGCATACCTTGTCTGTATCAAACTATCACCAAGGTTTCAACTCTCTAAAATAACTCCCAAGGGTTTCCCCACATCACTTACACAGAAGGATTTTATAATGACACTAAAATGGCGTCCCATATTTAGATACACATAAACTATCATCAAAACACAAGAAAACCGGAAAACAATCATGATCTAGGGTCCAATCATGTAAACTGTCACACAAAAATTATATAAAAATACTATATAACTTTTTTAAAAATTAAATAAATTAAACCCTCTTGAATATCTAGGACATAAATCATATATAGGCCCAAAATGTCATTTAAATCCTATATTCCATGTATGATTCATGTACACCCAACACTTCCCACTCTATGAAATAGTAAAACAATATATAACAATCTCAAATCATTATATGCTACTTAAATAAATATCTCAATGGTAATAATTATTAGAAAAACCTAATCCCATAACATGAAAAACCTAGATTTATTATCTAATGGGTGTAAATGAATCACTATGTTTGGGAATATCAAATTATCTATTATGTACCTATCTATTATTACTATGACCCCAAATAGTAATACAAAACAAAAACAAGGCTCTGATGCTATTTTTTAATTTGTTATAGTTAAAAACACCCAAACAAGACCTATCTAGAAGCTTTAAAAGGCCTCAGGTTTACCTCCTTGTACAGTAGATATAGATTACTAATGAATAGTTCCAATTATCAGTCTTAGGGAGACTATAATATCTATATTATATAAATTAATAGTAATAAAAATTAAAAAATAATCCACCAAAAAATATCATAGAATTAATATATAATAAAAACAGATCATATATTAAAATAAACATACACCATGATGTCAAAAATGAATAATATACGTCATATTGGAATTCTTACAAATAGATATACCCCTATGCTTATCATATATGGAAATAAAACACAATAATGAATACACACGAGGCATCCCTACTAACTATGATCCTCAATATTACTCCATCTCCAAAACAGTCAAACGTCTTTATCCCAACTGATCATGAGACCTATGATCTTAATAATATAACATAAATGAGGTATATAATTTCACTGAGGATCCCATGAATGCTTTGATAAATAAATCTCAATAGGGTCCCATAAGTTACCCCTAATTAACACCATCATATTATTTTCTATTTATGATAAAAATATATAATATAACTATAAAACATATAAGAATAAATTCAGATCATCGTTTCTAAATAGAGATACCATGGAAAAAAACTATATATGGTCTTAGCAACTCAAATGTTCCATGTATGTTGTAGTCTTGAGGTATAGGAAGCCCATTTGGGGAAATGGAAAACAAAACAATCCAACTCCATACTGATTTATTAGGGATATTAAAATAATAAACCCAAAGAAACTGGTGACTACCCTTTCATAACTAGCACAATGTGTCATAAGTATAAAATTAATAAGAAAATAAAATATTCCACATCCTACATAAGTTAAACCACCCTCTTAGGGTAATATCCAATATCTAATTTCATACACATGGAGTGGATCATATGGAGGGAAACAACATTGCTAACCTCCTACATATTCTTAACCATCCTCACAATGTATGTCCAATGGCTAATCATAATATAAGAAGTAGATCCTAATAATATAAATAATTAATCCAACCTCCCATTGAGTTATTTTTCAAAAATTATATCTTCTAAATCCATTTTTTTTAATTTCAATGCACTCTATATATTACTTTTTTTTACATTAGGTTTTGGTTGGTTTTATTTTTTACACATTCTATGTTCTAATTTCAACAATCTGAACTATCTGAGTTGGATTAATGTTGGTTATAAAAAACTATGATGAATTAACCTAAAACATAATATAAATTGAAGGAATAATTTTCTTACTAGAGTAGTTATGATGACAGCTATTGAAAGATAGTGATAGGACAATTCCAAAAAATAAATTATGAAATTCATCTTGAATAGCGAATAATGATTTCAGGACTAGTAGATTAATTATTTTCTAATTTAACATCATTTATGATTTACACAATAGATTAGGGTTAGAGTTATTATGTTTCTTTATGTTTTTTAGAGTGATCATAAATCTTATAGTTATGAGTATTTCATTATAATAAATTGTTTTTCCAAATATAAAAATTTAATTCTGATCTTATTATAATATAAGTGTTCTTGGGGATAAGAACTACTACTTATGATCTTCTATATTTAAAGAATTTCTATTAATAAGGACTTGGATAATTTTTATCTTTTGACCTAATATGTAGATTACAATATTCTATTCAAGTTAAAATCTCAATTTTAACAAGTCCAAGGATAGGAATTTATACTAATTATATCGAATAATATTTACAGATAAGAGGTTGTTCTTTTTATATTTCAAATAAAATAGGTTTCTTTTGTAGAACTTGTGTATCATTTTTATATAGGTATCGATCCTCCTTCTACATTGGATAAAAATATAGGTGTTAAATGGATAAGAACTGATATATCTGTTATGAAAATATGTTTATGTGGTTACTAGTTTTTATCCTAAACATTATTTTATCATTTAATTTTTTTTTGATTTTATTTGCATTATTGTTTTATTAAATGTGTTTTTATTAAATTATGTTATATGTTTTGTATAATTTATTTTCCACTACATATAGTTTTTTTGTTCCACTAGTTGTTTAAAATATACATCTTCATAAATTTAATTTTTTAAAGAGGAAAAATTGTGGATTTTGTAAAATCATATACTCATTAGGTTATTTGAGCTATATTACTAGTAAAACCCCTCTTATATAAGTCAAACCATCAATATAAGATAGTTCTCATTGATAATCTTGTATATTTTGAGAATCATAAGAAGTGATCTAAAGAGGGTTTGACATAGTTAACCTCTAGCACAATTCATATTGTCCCCTTAGGGTGATATCTCTTAGATTCTAACTTGATCTAGTTAGTCACATAGAGATATTGGACTAATAAAATATAGAATCCTAGGTTTAAGACCTATCCATTGAATAAAATCTTGCACAATCAATGCATATCCTTCAATAACTCACCACATCGGTGCTAGTATTACATTGTATATCCCCAATGTTCATGGAAAATTTCATTATAAATATACCCTTTTATGATATCATTTCTATTATCAACAATATCACATATGAATAACATCTCAAACCCTTTAACATACCCATATCTCCTATGAATACATCCACTTATATCCTTAGACACAACCTGGTATTCTTCCATCAACCCATGAAAATTTTAATCACCCAATTGTGACACCAAATCCAAATGATGATACATTACAAAATCCTTAATAGGTTGGTTCAATTAATCATGTAATTATCATATAAATGTTTTATCCACAATACCAATATCCCATGGAAACTTATTATCAATCTATTAGAAAAAAATTGAAAACCCGCCCATGGGTTTCTATAATGCAACAATCATAGGAGAGATTTCAAGTAGTTCCTCTAGTGGAAACCCTATCTTTTACACTATAAAAATTACATGAGGTCATATCATGATCATATCAAGCACTAAAAGTACAACCTATGCGAAATATGGATTATTTCCATGCACAAGATGAATGATGGTCTCACCCATCACCCATAGGACCAATCAATCCATTATAACCATGGTATCTCTAGAAAATCCAATAAAGGATATTTAGAGCTCATTATATGACCTAAAATCCTATATAACCTATAAAACACAAATATATCATTCTATACCCTCATTGATGAATTTATCAGGACCTTCTCAGCCACTCATACTAAAATTGATAACTCGCACCAACTATAAGAGGTTAAGAGCCACATGAATTACCCCTCATGTCACTCTCAATACCTTATTAAATTACTCAAAACTTAACCCCCATTCAGAAATTTACAATCATACATACACATGAATATTTTTTATTATCATAGTGATAACCTACCTTGATATCCTATTTTATATCTTTAAGATATTCCCATGAAACGCCATCCAAGAACATCCAAGAAACGCCATGCTTCTGAGCCCCTGTCTCATACCACAACAACCAAATAATTATATAAAAACAACTATAAGTAATAAAAAAATTAAAACCATGTATTACATTATTTTACAACCAATAAAGTAACATTACGATGCTAACATTAAATCCATCATTATGCATAAGTTCAATGGTCTACCCATTGAACCAATAGAAGAAAAATCATTAAAAATTTATATCTAATGGATTTTAAATTAAAAAATTGATTTTTTAAATTACTAGTAAAAATCACGGATTAACATTCCTCTAATGAAATATTTTCAAATTACATGAGTTTACCATCTCTCAATATGTTATACTTGTTGCACCCAAAAAACATCATAATTCAGAATTATTCGACAATGGACTTGTGGAATATTTCTCCAATCCTGTACACATAATCATTATAATTCTATGAACATCCAAGAAGATCAAAAAAGGGTGAAGTAGAAATAAATAACTATTTCAATTCCCATATAAATATCCAATAGTAACATCCCACATCAATGTGGTCTAAGGGAGTAAATATAAGTGGATGATATGTCCAAAATAAAACTCCCTTCATTGATATTCAACCAAAAGAACAATGACTCTTGATGTATAAAAGATAGGATTACCCCTTCTAAAAAATTACCACTGGACATGTTTCATTATAACACCTAGAGTTTTAGTGAAATTTCTAAACTCAGGTTTAGGTTGTGGCATAAATAATAAGGTCTTAATTCCACCTCCCTCTTTAATATAGAACAAAAAAAACAAATAAAGTGTGTTAAAATGAAATTACACCTCTTTTATAGTGTGAACCTTCTACCTTGACATAAACTAACCATATAATGACTTCGTTTGATGAATTATCTTCACTGACTCCATAACTAATTCATATGTATCCTCTTTTCCAGGTTGTATCTCCACCATTATTATGGTATCTTCCTCATACACTAAAATAAATCTATCATACATTTTTGGACCATGCATTAGTATAATCATCCATGTAACAATAATTATTCCCCTCAAACTATGCTCATACTTTTCCCTATTGTGGTGTGTTCTACCATATAAAAGAAAAATTTCAACCCAACACTTGAAATCGCAAACCCCACCCCGACCCCCCACCCCCACCCTCAGGGTATATTCTAATACCCAGAAGTTCTGATCCCAAAAAGAAGAAACAACAAATTAACACTCAAATCATATAGAACCAAATCAAAATAACTAATTCACACTCCCTTGAAAATTATATCCATAAAATATTTAATTTCCAAAAAATTACTAATATTTAATTTCACAAGTTATTATAATCCCCTTTTTACTAGAAATTTTTCATAATCCTCTAACTTGATTTAACAAAGAACAATATCCACCTCCCCCGTCAAATAATTTATACTATGAGATTATTTTTTTCATAACTCAATTTTATTATAATTCACAAAATTACAACTTCATAACAATCCAAAATACGTAAATATTTTTAAAATTCTCAAAACTATTCAATTAAAAATGGACATGATTTTGAAAAATGTCACATTTTTACATTACCCTAACATGAAAAACATATAGCCTTGTGAAATATTTCATGATTATTCAAATTAAAAAAATTACCAACTAAGACATGAGAAAATGTTCTTTTAAATATTATTTTTTACTCCCTATAGTACAGAAACATATTTTGAAAATAATATGATGACACAAAGAAATGGTATTGTTCATCATATCCAAGAAAAAATGTAAAATAATGTGAACACACATGCTTGTTTATACCCTAAAAACCCCTTTCAAATTCCATATATCATTATTCATCACACTAAAACACCCACCAAAAATTTTATTCATCCACCCTATCATATTCTTATTTTTCTATTACCTTTTTAAAAATATAATAAACCATTATGCTTATTTAAAACTTGGTATAACTGTCCATCTTGCATTCATTCCTAATTTAAATCCCCTCGAATCCCAACTTCACACAAACATACCTTTATACATTAAAACCAAAAACTATGAAGTATTTTTTGATTCTTAACAATGTTAATGATTTTTGTGGTTTTCTAATATAATAAAAGGAACCCCTCCCTAAAAACTAACTACAAAATCCAAGGCCTTTGACTCTCCTAACACAAACCACCTCCCAAATGACCTCAAAACAATATTTTCACCTTAAAACAAGATTAATATCAACCCCAGACATCTTCCCACCATTAATTACCAATCATAAAACCATAAAACTACTAATATTTAACTAACATATATTATTTAACATATTTAGAATCTTTGGTTTCATCAAAAAACCATTAGTTTCTAAAATTTATAAGGACTATTGAGTAAAAGATGATTGAGATGATACAAAAAATAATAATAGAGACTGGTAAGCTTTTGAATTCCAATATATTTTCTCCAATAAGATTGGAATTTTATTTTTGATCCTATTTGGAATGTTAAATTACGAACATATGTTTTAGGTTTAGGATGAAACACATAGAGATTTCATGTGGTAGTGTCTGAAAATTTATTCTTATGATATGAAGCATGTATTCCCTCAATTGGGGGATAAAAAAATTTATATCACCAATGATAAAATTTCATGACCATAAATAAGATATTTTTAAATTACATTCAATTCTAAATGAAGAACATTTTATTCGATAGCATGTATGACATCCAACACCAAGAAAGTAAGGGAATATAATATCCCGAGACTTTAAAATATATTTAATATTTAAAATAAACTATATCTATGATATAGATATAGATTAATGTGATAATTATTTATTTTATGTCTCATTGAACAATGAGTTTCTCTGATGGCATGAGTTACATGAATGATCGAGTTTTAACGAACAACAATATGTTTTTAAAATATTATTAGTTAATATAATAAGATATAGCCTAGTTGTTAAATTAGAGGTTATAAATAGATTTAAATAAATTATGATAATAAATATTATATATCCAATAAATTGTTTTTATGTTCATACAATCTATTCTGTATTCATAAGATTAAAGAAAATCCAATATTATGCATGAAAACCAATATTTTTCTAAAGGCAATTTTACCACTTTTAATGAATAAACTATTTTAAAACTAAATTTTCACACTCATAAATTTAATATGTAAAAATAAACTTCATTTATGAAATAGTAACAAAAAATTACCCTAGGGTGAAATTTTTGGATTTTTCTGAGAAGATTCATTTTCTGCTGAATAGTGAAAAATATTGAATTTCCATTCAATATAGTTTTTTCACATAATTTGTTCATAAAGTAATACTATATTAAAATTTCTTTAAAATAAAATTTTAAAAAAAATATACAAAAAATATTCTAATTTTGTTAATTTTAATCAATAAATCCTTGACATTGGATTTAAACACATCTTAAACTTTGGAACATTTTTACTTAAAACCCTTCATTTTCGTCCCGTCTGCGATATTAAATTTAAAATTAATTTCTAACAATGTTTTTATTTAAATTTGTATAAAAGGATTACATATTTTAAGTAAGAATAATTTATAATTTCTAATTAGGAAAAATTATTTTTTGACAAATGATATTAGTGAAAGTGATTAAAATTAATTACAATGATGAAGAGAAAAATTAGCTTAATAGATAACTAAACCATAAAAAAATGGCCCAAAATGACCTAGAAACTTGTAAAGATCCATTTCCTAGAAAAAGATAGGCCATATAATCCATTTTATATAATTTGGATCATTATTTGATTCACATTAGGTAAGGGATACCCCTTGATAGTGTTTACCTTTTTATATTTAGAAGAATGCCACTCCTCTTCCACTATAAAAAGATAATCAACCCTCCCACTTATTCACACCTCTATTTCCCTTTTTCTCACCAAAAAAATGAAAAAATAATGTCCCAAAATCCATCACCTCATCAAAGAATCCTCAGTTTGTGGGAAAAAGGATCCAAGTAATTCCTTCTGTGAAAACCAAATGGAGTTACCTGAAAAATACGTAAGCTTATTCAACAATCACTTTAGGTTTATTTATTTTTCTACTAATTCAATTACTATAATTCCATGATTTTATAATAATTACGTTATCCTAAATGTAATTATTTTTTCTTATATTAATTTTTTTACCAACACTTGCACTCACATCAATCTAATGGGTAATGAACTTACCGTTCATGTGTTTTCCAGACTACGACCTCGCGAAACGATGATTGTTCATTCATTATTTACCACCTATCTTGGTGGGACATTTGATTGAAAATTTGTTTATATATGATATATATGATATATATGATATTTATAATTTATCTATTCTTATTTAATTTTTATACAACACATACCTTTAAGTATTCCATTTATTGAAAATATGTTAACATCATTTGTGGATGTGTGGACTACCACCTCCTCAAAGTGAGGTGGTTAGTTCACACTATACATGAAACATCTAAAGGATGGTTAAAAAATATGTAAAACATATGTCATATATATCTTAATTTAATTATAACATACATATATATCATTGAAGTTTAATTATTTTAATACAGAAAATATTTGAATGTTGTGTTCTTACACACATACAGCCTACTGTCTCCATGAACGTTCCATTTCATTTAACTTATCCATATATTATGGATTATTATAAATTCTTGTATAACGAATATATATGAAAATTTAGCCATTTTTACATTCTGTAGATGATGAAATCATGATATTAGTACTTCGAACAACAAGTAATAAGTCAAAACATACTTGAAAAACTGTGCAATTAACACCTAAAATAGTGAAAATAATGAATGATTATTAATAAAAAAGTAAAATAATGTTAATATAAGATAAGATATGATATTATATATAATATTATGGTTCTATTATATGTTAATATCATTATTCAAACCACTAAATATTACACTAAAGTACATTAACCTAAAAAAGAAACACTTGGTGAGGGATTTGGATTTCACTTTTTACATCTATGAGATACATGTCATATTAACCACATACATCTTTTTAGTGGTGTATCTAATGAATTTTTTTTACATTATATCATTACATATTTTATATTCAGGTTATTTTTTCAATATTAATTTTTTCTTCAATGGGTATTTGAGTTATAATTTTCCAAGTGGTAAGGAATTTCATAACCTGATACATTTTCATTGGAATATATTACTTTCTATTTGTTGTTAATATTTTAATATTATGTCTGTAATCATTTTTTACCATATAAAGATATATTTTCACTTTTTATGTGTATTAAAATTTGAATCACATTATTTTTTTTAATTTATTCCCACATAAAGGTTGTGGTTCGTTCATGTGTTTACTTTACAATATCATTTTTTTGGGGTTATTTACACTTGAATATCCATTAGAGGAAGTTATTAAATAATTGTTCAATAAAAAATTTAATTTAATTCTACTCTAGTTATTCCATACCATTTTCCAATTAATAGTACCAATTTCTAGTCTTTGGTACTCAAATTATTTTAAGAAATGTTTTTAAAAAAACCCAACTTCATTTCTCTCTTTATTCAGATAACATATTTTCTTCTAAAAAAATGTTTTCTAAAAATGGTTTCAAATTATTTTAACCAAAATAATTTTTTTATTATATGTATTTTACGAATTTAATATTTTTGAATTTTTTTTAAATGAATAGTTGCAACATCCTGACTCTGGATCCACTTAATCTATGCCCCAAGCAGGTGGGTTACATGGCCTCAAACATGCCTCCCCATATGCTAGAGTATGCTAACTACTAGTAAGGGTGTGAAGGTCGTATGATGTGGAGACTATACCCTGTTATAAGAGTGGAACATTATATAAAAATAGAATCATAAAATATTAGGAGAAGCATCTAAATAAGAAAAATAATCAAATTAGTAGAAGAATAATAAACTATTCAACTGATAATATAATCAAAATACTCTATGGAAGTGTCAACACCTGATGCATTGAATAGTGTAATTCAAAATTGAACAGGGGAACATACATACAATCACGCTATACACAAAATTCAAAAAAAAACATGCCATTAGTATCTCAAGCGTATTCTCAGTCCTCCTCTCCTAAAATCTAACATTAAGTAAGAATATCAATAACATGTACCTGTGCCCTTTCCCTTATCACTACCTTCATACTGATAATCTTATCGAGTACCAAAGGCATCCTGAGTAGGGTGTAAGATAAAAATCTTAGTACGCCAAAAAAATAGTGTCTACATGTTATCAAAGAATTTCTCATAAATAAATAGTTTGTAGATATAAAATGAATTGGAAAACAATGTGAAAATAAATAACCATCTCACTCAGGATCCCATTGGACACCTATGGGGTCTACCTACATTGGATCATGAATAGAATGGAAGTCTGATCATTTACTATATATATTAAGAAAATATGTAGTTTAATTTATTATTTCATCAACCAATATGAACCAAGTACGTTCAAACGTAAGTCAACGTATACCTAGAATACTAGTTACAAGATGGACTGGGGAGTAAATCATACATCCATGACTAGTCTAACGATCCTATAATCTCATGAAATCTAGTACATTACCTATATCCCAATAATAGTTTGAGACATCACGCATGACCCTCAAGATGGTGAGTGATCCATCAAGTCATCACTCAAACAAAAAAATGAGGCATGTCAATACCACATTCCTAATAGTGTCAATAGTGTTATATGTAATACTCAACACCAAATATAAGGGAGCGTGATACTATCTAGAACAACAATCCCTTACCATCATATCACAGCCATAATAAGTCGTATCACATTTATAAATATAGGCATGAATCATTACCTCCCATGAAACTCATTTATCAATATCAATATATATATATATCTATGTGTGTATGGAATTTCTCCTCTTCATGTTTACAATTCAACACATGGGGTAATTCCTCACATATATCCTATTTTCCAAGTACAAATGCATTCATCTAGGCCATTTAATTATTGTAAATCCACTATGTAATGGTCATTCCATATGATTCTAACCCATTTAATTAACTTAATCATGAAAAATTAATTAATAAGGCTTCGTGGATCATTGAAAATTTGATAAGGCCATTAAGAGAATTACCCACATGGGAAATTAGAAGCTTAGGTTGGCCAAACTCATGGGATTCATCCTTGTTTCAATAAATCCCTCACCTTTGATGGGAAATTCAATTTAAAATCTAATATGGACACTTATAAGATGAATTGATCATATTCACATTTAACTGTTAAGGGGAATTTGACTTAGCACACCCATGGGGTGTTTATAAAGGGATTAAACCACGTCTAATTTACTAATCATAGACCAACGAATAGGTGTCAATGTGAAATGGTTAATTATACATGAATGAATCAAGATAAAGGGAATTATTGAAAAAATCCATCATATGGAACAACAAAATATCTATGAGGCGAAAAAATTGAATGGAAAATGATGTGGAAACCTACTTCAAGGTCATAGATGACTCATAGATCGATATTGGCCTTTGATTTAAAGCAGGTTGGAAGAGATCTGAGAAATGGTCCAATGCACATAAAATAGAGAAAATGAGATTGAAACTTCATAGGGAGATAGATATAAAAATAAAATCATATATGAGGTAAGAGACTCGGAGAAATTACTAATATGGATCATATGCTTCAGACCGATCAATGATCAGACACTATACATGGGAGATATCTCGATGTCTATCTTGGAATAATTTTGAGCTCACATCTGAAAAAATATAGGGTTTTCTTCTGGAGAAAGTGGAACAAAAATAAAAACAATTATATGTGTATGTTAGGGTAATTTTATACATTGCACCAAAATTTATGGGGGTTCAAGGTCTAGGCACATGGTTTAAAAATTGTGAACAAATTGTGTGTAAGTCAATACTACTTAAGGATACATTACATGGTTAGGTGCATGATGTATCTAAATTTTCACAAACCATGCCAATCCATTTTGTAAAAAATATCATTATCTCTACATGGTTGTTCACCTTAGGTCATGCGGTTACAAACACACAGTGTGGCCTATAGGTTCCACTATCTGAAACCGCACGGTTTTATACAAACAATGCAGATTGGGCTTCATGATTTTTCCAAATAGTGTGGCCCAATCTTTTTCCCATTTTTTGGGAACTCCAGGATCTGAACATTCTTCATAAACTCCTGGGAACTTTCTTACTCCATATTTCACATTTACCAGAATTATGAAAAATGATTCAAATTCTAAAACAAACAATTCGAACCTTTATAAAAACAAGGATTATTACATCCACCCCTCTTTAAGAAACTCCTCCCTAAGTTTTCCTTTTGAGGGTAAAGAGTTTTATTCATAGAATAGCTCTATCCACTAAGCTCATATATCATCTTTCCATTTCTAGGTCTTTTTATGTGCTCATTCATGTTTCCAAAGCACCCATACCAATGGAACTGACCTTACTTAGAGTAACTTCATGCTCTGATAAAAAATAAACACTGGATATTCCTAGAAGGAGGAATCTATACCCTTCTCAACAATATCAGGTTAAAGGAAACGTGATAGGTATGGATAGTTTCAAAAAATATAAGATACATGAAAGACATTATGCATTGATAAGTATCTCTAATTAAGATAAGTCTAGTAATCCATTATTCTAATCTATTTCACATCCTCCAAGTTTCCAACAAACCTTGGTGATAGCTTACCCAACATCCAAATACGTCTAATTCCCATCCTAGGTGATACTCGAATGAAAAACCAATCTCTGACTTCAAACTTGATAGGTTGTTTGTGTCTATTTCTATACAACCATTTTCTAGACCGACCTTCCAACATTCCCTTTAAAATATCTATAGTCTCATCTCTGAAATGTGGAATAAGAATATATGTCCCCAATTTTCCTATCTAGAATAATGGAGATAATAAAGGCTTACCATATAAGGCTTTATGAGCATAAATCTTAAGGGTATCCTGAAATCTATTCTTATAAGGAAACTCGATAAAGAGAATGTGTTTCTCCTAGGAACCCCAAAAGTCATGCACACATGCACGAATCATGTTCTCAAGAACCTAAATATTACACTCATTCATTCTGTCCATATTTGGATAATAGTCCATGTTCAGAAAGACCTATGTACCCAAGGCCTTCTTTATCACCTTCAAGAACTGTGAAATAAAACGAGTGTCTCTTCAGAAATAATACCTCGAGGAGCTCTAATAAGACATACAACCTCTTTTTGGTACAACCTTCATAGCTCATATATCATGAAAGAATCTTACACAAGCAAGAATAGTATGAACTTAGAAAAATTATCAATGACATCCCACATTGTGGAATTACCGTGAGGTGATATTTTTATACTAGTCATGAAATAAATCGAAAAATTATTCAATTTCTTATCGGTAATGGAAAACCACTAAAAAACTCCATCAGGTCCATGATGTTCAAACTTCACCTTTTTATAGGTGTATCATTGAGTGATGAATCTAGAAATCATAAATTTCATACCAGGACTCCAATAATGGAACTGTATATCTCAATACATTGTGGTGACACTGGGGTGAACTTCCTATGTAGAGGTGTGGAATTCTAACATCATCACTGCTCTGATGTTTTTTGGGACCCATAAAAACCCATATAATTGTATGGTATCATCCCTATCCATTTATTAACCTAAATAGTCTTCATAATATTAAATTAATTTCCATAAAAAGGGCTTCAAGATTAGATAAATTCCTCTTTCAAACCCATTATATAAGAGTAGAAGTCAAGGATGAGGCTATGAATATAATCTAACATTGATCCTTCTAAATCTCAATGTGTATCTATGGGAATAAGGATATGATAATCTATCCACCACTGGATTCCTGAACTGTTTGGGTCTGAGTCTTCTAGCCTAGTGCATTCGCTATAGAATTTCCTTTACCATGCGTATAGGTGAGATGGAAATCAAATGACTATAGGTAATCTACCCACACATTTTATCTAATATTGAGATCCCACGGTGTAAACATGTACTTTATGATTTTGTGTTTTATGAATACCACAAAATTTTATCATTCTATATGGTGTATCTAATAGTGTATGTCAGGTATAACCATAGTGTACTTGAGATATTGCATCAGGTATTCTAATCATAAGGCCTAAAGTGATGAGACCCATTAGTGAAAACTCACTCATCCTACAATAGAACAGCCCCAAGACTGATACCTAATGTATCATAGTATATATTATATCTCTTCCATGCATCCAAAAAAATTTAGATTTAGTACTAAAGTCAAATGGACCTTAAAATTCTGAATGGATGCATCTTAAGATTTTGACCAAATGAATTTCTCACCCTTCATTATCATGTATGTAATTAGTGCTAAAAGGTGTGATAAATCCTCAATGAAGAACATGTACAGTCCATATTTTCCCAATAAACACTTTATGTAAAAGAAATTCTTGGGCTACTCTTGAGAAACTAGATCTCTCACTTTATCTAGGTCTACTAAAACTCCTAGCTCAGATATAATGTGTCCCAAGAAGTGTTATTTGTCCATCCAAACATGGAATCTACTAATATTATCATATAAATGATTCTATATAGAATATTTTTATATGATAATAATATTGGTTTCATGTTAATATTTTGAGAGAGAATACACCAAGACATCACCAATAAAGACTACCATAAATGAATGCAAATATGGTTGGAGAACTTGATTCATAGGATCTATGACGACTGCAGGCACGTTCATGAGTCTAAACTGAATGACCAGGTACTAATAGATACTATACATGCTCCTAAATTATATGCAAGGTATCTATGAGGATTTGAAAATCACCTGATAGTAGCCAGACATCAAGTCTATCTTTAAAAACACTCTAGCTCGTCAGATCTGATCAAAGAGGTCTCCTATACTAGGAAGTGTATACCAATTATTTACGGTAATTTTGTTCAACCAATGATAATATACACAGATCCAACAGGTACTATCTACCTTCATGATAAAAAAACCATTGAACCCCATGGAGAAGTTTTGGTGGGTATAATGTCCTTATCCTCTTAATCCTTCAATAATTTCATGAGCTTCAGAAGCACCTTCTGTTCCATTTTATATAGAGGAATTGTCACCGGTGATTCTCCTAGCACTAGATTAATAGTTAATTATACCTCTCAAACTATAGGTAGACTAGATATGTAATTAAAAAAATACTTCAATATAATTATCCACAATTAGAGTGAAACAGTTGGTCATAACCCCTTGTCATCTAGGAAAAGACTGGTGATCTATGTTGTGACACTACCCATACACTACTTCTTAGGATTTGATAATGTATCTTACGCATACCATTCACCCTTATACTAATGTCTACTACCCTCAAGTTATGTAAACATCTCCCTCTAATGATATCATTTAATTTGGGATCGATAGAGTATTTACCAATCCATGTCGATAATTACATCAAATTCTGTCACGTCGAGGGTGAAGAGATTCCATATGAAAAGGTAACCACCTATCTAAATGGGAAATATTTACAGTGGCTAAATCCCTTTAAATTTATACCTAAAAAGGTTTCAAACATTATAATTCCATTAAACTATCTGATCTAGAGGCACATAATATAACGACCCATACATTACATACATTGTTAATACTTCAAAATTGAAGCACACTTATTACAACATATGACAAAACCACAAAGGACTGTATAGTTATAGTGTCTTTAGAAACTGGGAAACATAAACAACTGGTTCATAAATCTTCTACAGTGTCTCCCATTTATTTCATCATATCTAGGGTCCCTTTTGGCATATTTTACTTAATATCCATTTTCCTGACCTGGGGAAAAGAAAACATAAAAGGGTGAGCTCAAATGCTCAGCAAGGGCAAATAAAGGAAATAAAAATCATATCATATCTTTTTGAAAATCAAAACCTGCAAAAGAGATCATAATATCTTAACATGGAATAAATCATAGAAGTGAAAATGAGATCCCCATAAGCATAACATAAAACTTGAAACTTTGTGGCATGCACACATAATCATGGAAAATCATTTCTTGTTAGTCATGACTCATTGCCAAGACTATCTTAGTGGACAAAGTCCCTTTCTGAACCGAGTCACCCTCGTTCCAGTCCTGTTCACTGAACCGGTATAACCTACCGTTCCAGCCATGTCTATCTCATGAAATATAAAATATTTACCCAATGCATTGGAGGGAGATATAGGTCCCACCCATCTTATAATGAATCCTTTCTTATGTGTGCCACATAATCATACATCATCGCATAACACATGTAACAAAAATTGGATTCTTGAAACATCATGACATCATAAATCAATTCATATAAGATAAAGGAATTCATAAAAAATATTTCCATCATAACATAATCAAACTAATATAATAATAGGGATAAAAACAGAACCCTTTTATTATCTTAGATGGAAAATAATTTTGATAAAATACTTGAACTTCATTCTTGAGGAAAATATCCTTTCTGCTTCAAAAATACTTTTCCTTTCTTAACATGTCGTACAATTATAAAATAAAAGAGGTTGATTAAAAATAAACTTAAAAACTTGTAAAGGAAAGTTCTTGGAAATAATGTTTTATAAATCCATTCATGCCGTATAAGTTAAAAAAACATTCTTCTCGTACTTTTGTCGGAAAAGTCAAAAAGTACCTCGTACGAAAAACGACAAAGATTCCTTTCATTTCTTTTACTAAAAACTCACCGAAGGGTAAAAATGGATTTAAACAATTGTAGGTGGATGGAAATAATATTACATATTGATGAAACATGGATGTGGATGATAAAATACACCCCAGTAATTACTTATGAATAAACAATCTCGGATAAAAATGAGATTGTGATATTTCCCTTACCTTAGGTCCAATTTGCTTTGTACGTGTCCGAAGCTCCTGTATAATGGTTTAAATAATGTTATTGACTTATTCCAGAATCATACATATTGATATGATATCATATATGGTCATATTCTTAGCTTCTTGATAGTAATATTTCATTGTTACTTGTTACTCGGGTCTTTATTGCCTTTTGTTCTTATGCGTGTTTTGCCGAATACATTCTTATTCTTCTTTTAAGGTTATAGATACCTTATATCCAGAATGGTATTAGTGAAACATATATCATATTTATTCATTCAATTTATATAATTACTATGTAATGATGATCAGTAGAACGAGTCGCATCACATCGTGGAGACGGTATTCCGTACGTACGCACGAGTGATGATATCATTCCTATGATCGTGGATCTGTATTGGAGTATATATATATTATTTCAGTATCAATATTAATTTATAATAATCATAAATAGTAACTCATTACACCATTATACCCATCCTTGTAAAGTGATGGTGGAAAATAGATTACACCACGGCGTGGAGACGGTATTCCGTACGTACGCACGCGCGGTGATTTCATTTTTTCGTAGGATGGATAGAAGGTGAATTAGGGTTGTTTCATATTTATAAAAACATATCAGTATGTAATTAATACTGATGTTATTACTTTATCATGAAACAACTAAAGAAGAAGAAGTTGAAGAAGAAAGATATTGAAAAGATCGGTAATGGATATTACCTCTTCTTTGGAACGCCTCTTTGAATCCTCCACTTAGGGAACTAAGATTGGTCTTTGAAGAAGACCAGAACCAATAGGATTATTCTAGGGAAGTGGAGAGGAGAAAATGGCAGGGGTTGGCCGAGCTTGAGTGCTCAAATTGGTGTGAGGAGGAGGGGGAGGAGGTGCCCTTTTATAAGGGAGGAGAGGGGCACCTTAGGAATATCTCAAAATATTATTTTATATTAAAGTCAAAATCGGTTTATAATGGTTCCAAAGGGTCTTATTTCAAAGTTAAAGTGGGTATGGGTCGAAATCCTATAAACCAATAGGACTTAGACAAGTTTAGGGTATTATTTTAACCTTATCAATTATATTTAACTCTTAGTTAAATAATTTAACTTTTACCGTGTCTTTTTGTTTTCTTTCACTATATGGATAATACACTTACTATAACATGCCAAACGAACCCCAAATTGTTTATTATTAATATATATATCCTCATCTAAGTTATTTGGCCGAACCATAGATTTTTAGGAATAAAATAACAATTAATAATATAATATTTAATTTAAAAACTATTTTGTGTCAATTTTGACACTATTTGATATATGATTTTTGTGAAAGTCATAACAGAATTATATGTTCGAATAAAGTTGATTAAATAAACATTAATATATCATAGGACCCTAGAAAATTAGTGTAATTCATAAAAAGTCTCAAATTACATTTATTTTGGTGTTTATAACATCAATTATGTCAATATTTCATTAATAAGATAATTACTGCATCATCATTGTGTCATAAATAAATTAAATTATTTAACGTCTAAAAATTACAAATAAAATACCATTATGTAGGAAATCTTTTTAGCTTTCTAATGAATATTTATAGTCGAATTTATCTTATGTATAACCCCATATTAGAAATGATTTACTTATTAAACTTTGATTTTAACTATTTTAACCCTTCTTTAAATAAATTAATAATAAATGTCCTAATCTAATCCAAGTGGGCCTAAATGGTCATATTTTATTCCTAAGTTTGTTTTTGGTCGAATTAAGCTTGTCCAATAGAATTAGGACATGTGTTAGGATAATATTAATATCATATTTACCTTTAGTTACCCTATTTACTATTAACCGCGGTAAAAAAAGTAAAAAGTTACTATTCACCAAAAAAATATTTTTATCTCATTGAACCAAATTTTACTTACTAATATCAACCGTGACTGTCGGATTTTTGAAATTCCATTCACAGAAGCGGTAAAATTAAGTTTTATGCAAAATTCAGTTTTTTAACCTACCACTTAGTGGTTTCACTATTCATCAAAAATTGAAAGTTTTCAGAAAAATACCAAAATTTCACCCTAGGATAATTTCGATATTCTGAGTCCAAAAATGAAGTCCATTTTGAAAAATAAAATATATAAAATTTAAAAAAGTGGTTATTACTATTCATAACGGCTAGTTTTAATAGCATATTGTTGTTTAGTGAAACTCGGTATTGCGTACGACGCAAGCTATCGAGGAAGGACGCGATTGCGTTTAAAGCAAGCCAAGCAAGTGTTGTGTAGAAAAAGATTCCTTTGATGATTTATATAACATAAAAGTCTCGGGTGTTACATTCTACCCCCCTTAAAAAGAATTTCGCCCTCGAAATTCGTCACTTTGTAACAAAAAGATGAGGATACTTCTCCCTCATCATATCCTCAAGCTCCCATGTAGCTTCTTCAAGTTGGTGGTTCCTCCATAAAACTTTCACCAATCAAGTGGTCTTATTTCGTAGGACTTTTTCGCTACGATCCAGAATCTCTATCGGCTGTTCTTCATAAGAAAGATCTTGCTCCAGCGGTACAACTTCTGAGCTGAGTACATGTGAAGGATCTGGTATGTACTTTCTCAGGAGAGATACATGGAACACATCGTGAACTTGAGAGAGATTCGGTGGAAGCGCCAATCGGTAAGCTACCTTCCCAACACGATCCAGTATTTCAAAAGGACCGATATATATAGGGCTCAACTTCCCCTTCTTTCCAAATCTCATAACCCTCTTCCAGGGAGATATTCGTAAGAACACTTTATCGCCCACTTCAAACTCTAGGTCTTTTCTTCGGTTGTCGGCATAACTTTTCTGTCGACTCTGAGCTGCTCTTATGTGTTGTTGAATAGATCTGACCTTTTCTGCCATTTCATCAACGAGATCAGGTCCTAACAGCTTTCTTTCCCCAACTTCATCCCAGCAAGTTGGAGTCCTGCATTTCTTTCCATAGAGAGCTTCATAAGGATCCATCTGAATATTGGAGTGAAAGCTATTATTATAAGAAAATTCCACCAAAGGTAGGTGTTGATCCCAAACTCCTTTGAAATCCATAGAGCAAGCTCTCAACATATCTTCTAGGGTTTGAATTGTTCTCTCAGACTGACCGTCTGTCTGGGGATGATAAGCAGTGCTGAAACTCAACTCTGTATCCAGAGTAAGCTGAAGACTTCGCCAAAACTTCGAGGTAAATCTCGGATCCCGATCAGATATAATAGAAAGTGGTACTCCATGAAATCTTACCACTTCCTTTACATATATCCTGGCAAGCTGATCTAGAGAGAAATCCTCTCTAATAGCAATGAAGTGTGCAGACTTTGTAAGACGATCAACTATGACCCAAATAGCATTATTTCCTTTGGATGTTTTAGGAAGTCCTGTGACAAAGTCCATAGTGATGTTTTCCCATTTCCATTCGGGTATGGGTAATGGTCGTAACATCCCCTTAGACTTCTGTCTCTCAGCTTTAACTTGTTGACAAACCAAGCATCGAGAGACATATTCAGCAACATCTCTTTTCATGCCATCCCACCAGAAGTACTCTTTCATGTCCCTATACATCTTCGTGCTTCCAGGATGAATAGAGAATGAAGAACTATGAGCCTCATCCAGCAGCTCCTTCTTTAATTCGGGGATGGGAGGAACACAAACCCGATTCCTGAACTTTATTATCCCATCACAATCAAGGTTGAATTCAGGAACATTTCTCACCTTCTTTTGTAACTCGACATCTTCTTTCTGTGCCTCCTTAATCTTCGCATGTATAGATGGTTGAACATTCATTTGAGAAAGATAAGATTTTTCCCCTTCCAATATAATTCCAAGATCCATCTTTTGTAAATCCATAAATATTGGATCCTTTGTGATCCTCATCATGGATAAACTAGCATGGTCTTGTCGACTTAATGCATCTGCCACCTTGTTTGCTTTCCCAGGGTGGTAATGGATTGAGCAGTCGTAATCCTTAATCATCTCCAACCATCTTCTTTGACGCATATTCAACTCCTTTTGTGTGAAAATATAATTTAAACTTTTGTGATCAGTATAAATATCACACCTTTCACCATAAAGGTAATGCCTCCAAATCATTAATGCAATGATTACCGCAGCCAACTCCAAATCATGTGTTGGGTAATTTTTCTCATGGATTCTCAACTGTCGTGAGGCATAAGCTATCACCATATCATTTTGCATAAGAACACACCCCAATCCCTTCTTGGATGCATCACTGTAGATCAGAAACCTTTCTCCACTACAAGGCAGTGTGAGCACAGGTGCACTGGATAACCTTCTTTTCAACTCCTTGAAATTCTCTTCACATTCCTCTGTCCAGACAAACTTAACTCCTTTCCGAGTCAACTTGGTGAGTGGATTAGATAATCGTGAAAAATATTTTACAAAACGTCGATAATATCCAGCCAAACCAAGAAAACATCGAATCTCAGTTACTGTTGTTGGTCTCGACCATCTTTCGATAACCTCTGTTTTTGCTGGATCCATAGATATCCCCTCTATTGAGATTATGTGACCCAAAAATGCAACTTTTTGAAGCCAAAATTCACACTTGGTAAATTTGACATAAAGCTTCTCCTTTCTCAGGGTCTTCAATATAATTCTCAAGTGATCTTCATGATCTTCTTTTCTCTTTGAATAGACAAGAATATCATCTATAAAGACGACCACAAATTAATCAAGATAGTCTCTAAAGACTCTATTCATTAGATCCATGAAGATAGCAGGGGCATTAGTAAGACCAAATGGCATCACTATAAATTCATAGTGTCCATACCTTGTACGGAAAGCCGTCTTTGGTATATCCTCCCTTTTGACCCTTAATTGATGATACCCTGAACGAAGATCAATCTTGGAAAAGTATTGATCTCCGCGTAGTTGGTCAAATAAGTCATCAATGCGTGGGATAGGATATTTTTTCTTGATAGTGATCTTGTTAAGTTCTCGATAATCAATGCAGAGTCTCATTGATCCATCTTTCTTCTTAACAAATAGAACAGGTGCTCCCCAAGGTGACGCACTAGGGCGTATGAATCCCTTATCAAGATTCTCTTGGAGTTGCTTCTTCAATTCCTGCAACTCAATTTGGGCCATTCTATAAGGTGTCTTTGAAATAGGCAAAGCACCCGGTATGAGTTCTATTGAAAACTCAACTTCACGATTTGGTGGAAGACCTGGTAATTCCTCCAGAAAGACATCATCAAACTCCCGTACGATGGGCATATTCTTAATCGTGAGTTTCTCACCAACCATTTGAGATAAATAACCTTCATTTAGTGGAATCAAGACCCATAAGATGGAATGAATTTCCACTGGAAGGTTATATTCATCCTTGCATCGATAGACGATTGTAGATTGATCTGGAATACGAAATGTGACTTCCCTTCTTTGGAAATTGATATGAGCTCCATGTAGAGAAAGCCAATCCATGCCAAGAATCACATCAAATTCCACTAAAGGAAGGATCACAAGATTTGCAGGAAGCACTTTCCCACAAACTTCGATTGGAGAAGAATTATAAACTTTTGATGCGACTGTTGTGCCATTAGGTGTTGTCACAGCTAACTCAACATCTAATTGTTGAGGTAGTACGATGATACCCTTAGAAAATTTTTCAGAAATAAAACAGTGGGTGGATCCAGAATCAAATAAAACATTTGCTACTTTAGAGTGGACGGTAAGTGTACCTTTCACCACTTCGTTATCGTACTCCACATCGCTGATAGAAATTGAATGTGACTTTCCTTTGTCTTTAGCCTTAAGATTTTGTTGACGTCAACCATCATCATCAACCCTTGGATTTGGGCATTGATTGGCATAATGCCCCATCTCCTTGCACTTGAAACATTGATGTGTAGTAGGTTCATTCTGTGTATCCCTTCCTTTGTTTGCGTCATTAGACATCTTCTTCCCATTATCACGACATTCAAATGCCCGATGACCTTCCTTTCCACATTTAAAACATTTACTTGCCCTTTTAAGACAACTCCCTCCATGTTTCTTTCCACACTTTGAGCATAAGGAAAAGCTCATCTTCTTTTCCGTGTGCTCTTTAGATTTCTCTTTGAATTCCATCTTCCTCTTCTTATCAAACCCATGTGACTGATGGATTACTCCAATCTCCATCTCGACTTTGAGAGCACATCGAACGATTTCCTCGTAGCTATTGAAGTCCCTTATGGCTAACGCCCTTCGAAGACTTGGTTTTAAGCCACTAAAGAATCGATCGATCTTACTCTCAGGTTGGATAATAATACCAGAAGCGTACCTTGCAAGTCTTGTAAAATTTGCTTCATAGGTACCAACAGATTCATCATCCTTTTGCTTCAGTTCAAGGAACTCTTTCTCCATCTTTGTTCGGAGAATACGAGGGAAGTACTTATTGAAAAATAAGTTCTTGAACTCGTCCCATTCCATAGACTCAATTTCATCCCTTTGCCTCGTATTCTTAATAAGATTCCACCATTGATCAGCATCTCCTTCCAAATGATACACTGCTAGGATGACTTTATCATGCTCAGAACATTGAAGAACTGAAAATATCTTTTTAGTAGTACTAATCCATTGTTCAGCAACTAATGGATCAGTAGACCCGCTGAAAGAAGGTGGACGCTGCCTCATGAAGGATTCAACAGAATGTTGCTCCTTCCTTTGCTCGTTTGGAAGTACTGCATGATTCATAGATTGAGAAAGTTGTGTGAGCATGGCTACAAGATTTTGCATTCCAGCTCCCATATCGTTTGGTTGCTCAGGGGGACAATCATTTCATTGCCCATCGCATTCCGCATTAACACGGTTCCTTCGGGTTCTAGCCATTGACTAAAACCAAGAAGAATAGTGTGAGCAACACTAATTATAATAGGAAAACCACATAATTCAAGAATAAAATTTTCATGCTTAAGGTCTTATCCTAGGTTATTCAAGGCCATTTCTAAAACACTAAGATTTTTTTTCTATGCTTAGACTTATCCTTAGGCTTCTTACTAAGGCTTTCACATCCTAGTTTCCAAAGGTTGACTATACCTTTCCTCTGATACCAACTAAAACGACCCATACTTTACATACATTGTTAATACTTCAAAATTGAAGCACACTTATTACAACATATGAAAAAACCACAAAGGACCGTATAGGTATAGTGTCTTTAGAAACTGGGAAACATAAACAACTGGTTCATAAATCTTCTACAGTGTCTCCCATTTATTTCATCATATCTAGGGTCCCTTTTAGCATATTTTACTTAATATCCATCTTCCTGACCTGGGGAAAAGAAAACATAAAAGGGTGAGCTCAAATGCTCAGCAAGGTAAAATAAAGGAAATAAAAATCATATCATATCTTTTTGAAAATCAAAACCTGCAAAAGAGATCATAATATCTTAACATGGAATAAATCATAGAAGTGAAAATGAGATCCCCATAATCATAACATAAAACTTTAAACTTTGTGGAATGCACACATAATCATGGAAAATCATTTCTTGTTAGTCATGGCTCATTTCCAAGACTATCTTAGTGGACAAAGTCCCTTTCTGAACCGAGTCACCCTCGTTCCAGTCCTGTTCACTGAACCGGTATAACATACCGTTCCAGCCATGTCTATCTCATGAGATATAAAATCTTTACCCAATGCATTGGAGGGAGATATAGGTCCCACCCATCTTATAATGAATCCTTTCTTATGTGTTCCACATAATCATACATCATCGCAAAACACATGTAACAAAAATGGGATTCTTGAAACATCATGACATCATAAATCAATTCATATAAGATAAAGGAATTCATAAAAAATATTTCCATAACAACATAATCAAACCAATGTAATAATAAGGATAAAAACAGAACCCTTTTATTATCTTATATGGAAAATAATTTTGATAAAATACTTGAACTTCATTCTTGAGGAAAATATCCTTTCTGCATCAAAAATACTTTTCCTTTCTTAACATGTCGTACAATTATAAAATAAAAGAAGTTGATTAAAAATAAACTTAAAAACTTGTAAAGGAAACTTCTTGGAAATAATGTTTTAGAAATCCATTCATGCCGTATAAGTTAAAAAAACATTCTTCTCGTACTTTTGTCGGAAAAGTCAAAAAGTACCTCGTACGAAAAATGACAAAGATTCCTTTCATTTCTTTTACTAAAAACTCACCGAAGGGTAAAAATGGATTTAAAAAATTGTAGGTGGATGGAAATAATATTACATATTGATGAAACATGGATGTGGATTATAAAATACACCCCAGTAATTACTTATGAATAAACAATCTCGGATAAAAATGAGATTGTGATATTTCCCTTACCTTAGGTCCAATTTGCTTTGTACGTGTCCGAAGCTCCTGTATAATGGTTTAAATAATGTTATTGACTTATTCCAGAATCATACATATTGATATGATATCATATATGGTCATATTCTTAGCTTCTTGATAGTAATATTTCATTGTTACTTGTTACTCGGGTCTTTATTGCCTTTTGTTCTTATGCGTGTTTTGCCGAATACATTCTTATTCTTCTTTTAAAGTTATAGATACCTTATATCCAGAATGGTATTAGTGTAACATATATCATATTTATTCATTCAATTTATATAATTACTATGTAATGATGATCATGTAGAACGAGTCGCATCACATCGTGGAGACGGTATTCCGTACGTACGCACGAGTGATGATATCATTCCTATGATCGTGGAACTGTATTGGAGTATATATATATTATTTCAGTATCAATATTACTTTATAATAATCATAAATAGTTACTCATTACACCATGATACCCATCCTTGTAAAGTGATGGTGGAAAATAGATTACACCACGGCATGGAGACGGTATTCCGTACGTACGCACGCCCAGTGATTTCATTTTTCCGTAGGATAGATAGAAGGTGAATTAGGGTTGTTTCATATTTATAAAAACATATCAGTATGTAAGTAATACTGATGTTATTACTTTATCATGAAACAACTAAAGAAGAAGAAGTTGAAGAAGAAAGAAATTGAAAAGATCGGTAATGGATATTACCTCTTCTTTGGAACGCCTCTTTGAATCATCCACTTAGGGAACTAAGATTGGTCTTTGAAGAAGACCAGGACCTCTAGGATTATTCTAGGGAAGTGGAGAGGAGACAATGGCAGGGGTTGGCCGAGCTTGAGTGCTCAAATTGGTGTGAGGAGGAGGGGGAGGAGGTGCCCTTTTATAAGGGAGGAGAGGGGCACCTTAGGAATATCTCAAAATATTATTTTATATTAAAGTCAAAATCGGTTTATAATGGTTCCAAAGGGTCTTATTTCGAAGACAAAGTGGGTATGGGTCAAAATCTTATCAACCAATAGGATTTAGACAAGTTTATGGTATTATTTTAACCTTATCAATTAGATTTAACTCTTAGTTAAATAATTTAACTTTTACCGTGTCTTTTTGTTTTCTTTCACTATATGGTTAATACACTTACTATAACATGCCAAACGAACCCCAAATTGTTTATTATTAATATATATATCCTCATCTAAGTTATTTGGCCGAACCATAGATTTTTAGGAATAAAATAACAATTAATAATATAATATTTTATTTAAAAACTATTTTGTGTCAATTTTGACACTATTTGATATATGATTTTTGTGAAAGTCATAACAGAATTATATGTTCTAATAAAGTTGATTAAATCAACATTAATATATCATAGTAACCTATAAAATTAGTGGAATTCATAAAAAGTCTCAAATTACATTTATTTTGGTGTTTATAACATCAATTATGTCAATATTTCATTAATAAGATAATTACTGCATCATCATTGTGTCATAAATAAATTAAATTATTTAATGTCTAAAAATTACAAATAAAATAACATTATGTAGTAAATATTTTTATCTTTCTAATGAATATTTATAGTCGAATTTATCTTATTTATAACCCCATATTAAAAATGATTTACTTATTAAACTTTGATTTTAACTATTTTAACCCTTCTTTAAATAAATTAATAATAAATGTCCTAATCTAATCCAAGTGGGCCTAAATGGTCATATTTTATTCCTAAGTTTGTTTTTGGTCGAATTACACTTGTCCAATAGAATTAGGACATGTGTTAGGGTAATATTAATATCATATTTACCCTTAGTTACCCTATTTACTATTAACCGCGGTAAAAAAAGTAAAAAGTTACTATTCACCAAAAAACTATTTTTATCTCATTGAACCACATTTTACTTACTGATATCAACCGTGTCTGTCGGATTTTTGAAATTCCATTCACAGAAGTGGTAAAATTAAGTTTTATGCAAAATTCAGTTTTTTAACCTACCACTTAGTGGTTTCACTATTCATCAAAAATTGAAAGTTTTCAGAAAAATACCAAAATTTCACCCTAGGCTAATTTCGATATTCTGAGTCCAAAAATGAAGTCCATTTTGAAAAATAAAATTTATAAAATTTCAAAAAGTTGTTATTACTATTCATAACGGCTAGTTTTAATAGCATATTGTTGTTTAGTGAAACTCGGTATTGCGTACGACGCAAGCTATCGAGGAAGGTCGCGATTGCGTGTAAAGAAATCCAATCAAGTGTTGTGTAGAAAAATATTCCTTTGATGATTTATATAACATAAAAGTCTCGGGTGTTACACATAATTCCCATTATAGTCTCAGATATAAAATAGTGAGACATGCTTGTGTGAAATAAAGCATACAGTAATGTGGAGGCTACTAGAATAGTACCTAAAAATCTATATGGTCAGGTTCTCTACTCCTCCAACATAGGATTGACTATATATAATTGGCATGCACCACAAACCTGAGACAGTGCATGAATTCTCTGAGTAAGCCCGCTAAGTAGGCGTAAATAATCAGAAGCCTGATTGCCTTTGCCTCAAACTCCACATTTCCCTGATCGATTAGGGGTATTCCAACTGCCTTTCTGATGTGATCTAATGGGTCTCACTATGGATGGAGGAGTAGGTTTATATCCCCATTTTCTAGGAACTAGAGGGAAATTATTGAAAAATCACTTGATATGCCCCATACTTCTATAGCCTTTGCACTCAAACAAATCCCATAAACATTAAGGCATCGTGTGTCCAGCTTCCCACAATGGTGATAGATAATAAAACTATCTGTATGCATATAATGATAGTTGATACCGCCATGAGTAGACTCAAATAACCTCTTTCACCCTGATTATGAACCACTGATTACTCTGGGCGCCTATCCTCCCAGAATCACACTATTATCTTCCCTCAAGTTTTGTTTTGTGAAAAGGGTATGGTTGAAAATTTATGAAATGGTATTAAACCAAAACATGATGACCAATTATAAGATGGTGTAGACCATCCCATCCTCAAATAATCTAGTTTTCATAAGATCTTCATTAGCTACAAAATAATTTAATCATTTTAGATTTATGAAACAAGCATATTATTCCATAACAAACATTCTCATCTCCTATAGTTTTTTGAATTTTCTATCTCTATCATCCATTAAAGAATGGGGAAATAAGTAATCCTTGAAGATCATTAGAAATTCATCCTATAATATATCATGATTTCAATCCACATGGATGAAAATTCCCCACATCTTTATTGATTAATCACCAATAATATATATGGCTAGTTTTACCCTATACACTAGAGGTTTCTCTAGATGATCAAATATAGATAGGATTGCTTCGAACCAATACTCAATAGCATGTGGTCCACCATCCCATGAAAAGATGGATGTATTTTTCAGTTGTAATTTTTCTGTTAACTCTTCTATGCTCGAGGAAAGTTGAAAAACTCCTTTAACAGACTGAAACATCTAAAATAATCCCTCTCGAAACTAAGTGTGGGTGATAATGCTTGGAACATGAAGAGGTTACATAGGTGGGACAGTAGGAGGAACCATTGGTAGCTCATGGCCCTCCACCTAAGGTACATGGTCATTACCTGCTTCAAGGAATGAAACTAGAGGACTTCATGGTGGAATACTTCTATAATACCAAACACATGCTTATGAATAAATTTAATAAATTTAATGAATTGGAAATAAAAACATGTACAAGTATAAAACCTTCCTAAAAAAATGATCATGCCTCTCTACCTTCTCAAAAATCCAGGTCATAATGGTAGAAGTGACCAATAAGGCCATAAGAACATAAGAGATACCCCACTACCCTCTACTTAGGCCAGTTTTGGATCCAAGTCTCTATGATGGATACAGATAATATGGTTTGTCTTACTTATTAAGCCATATTCATTCTGAATTTGTGGTTTTCCAAATAACATAATATTATTTTATCACATTGATTACCTTTTTTAGGTTTGTAAGGGCGCATGTTTCTCATGAACAAAAACATGGAATCCAATTGATCCACACCATAACATGTTCTAGACCATTCGATCAATACCATATTGCACAATATTACATAATTGACTGTTTAAGGTGTCTATTTTAAACTACTTAGGAAAACATTATTAGGAAATGATAGGAACACAAAGTATCAATTATTGTTTCCAATCCCTACAATAAGTGTCACCACAATTCAATACCAATTCAATGAACTTTAACTATACAGTAAGAATATGTTTGTTGACAATAGACGAGACATAGAAAATGCATGGAATATTTCTCTTAATGTTCTTAATTATGATACATTATCTAACGAAAATCCTTCGTATCATTGGGTAATGGTAAATAAATCAAATTTTTTAATAACAATTTCAATAACACCAAAAGGCATGTGTGTCACCCAATAGTGAAGTGGTATCAATAATAAATGGTGTATTAGATAATAAAAATTTCACATCCCATGTAATTTGTGTTTCCCTTATACGTGGGTCAGCTATATCCAAACATATGGTCAATTAAAAATTCCATTACCTCTTAGTCTAATATCTAATACTCAAACAGTATCACAATGGGAAGCAAAGTCTCTGATAAAACTACGTAACATCCTAACCTAGGATCCACTTAACTAGTTCCCAATGTTGATGGTTCACATGTCCTCCAGTACACATCACCATATGAAAGAGGATGTCGACTAGAAGTGAGGGTGTTAAGGTGGTATGGTGGGGAGAATATACACACTTATCTGAGTGGTGTAATGGATAATAAAATAAATATTCAATAGTATTTTAAGAATATAAGTATGAAAACTGATTAATAAATAAATCAACGAACAATAATCCACTAAAGAACCTATAATATAATCAAACAGTTCTCTGTCAGTCTCAATACGTGATGCATGGAATGATGATATACACAAGAAATTGTAAGAATAGTCATAAAATGATGTTTTACAAGAAATGTAAAAAATATGCTTTACTGGCACCTAGAGAATATTCTCGGTCCTTTGCTCATAATATCCAAATCTATGTTGGAATCTCAATAGCCTATAGTTGGCCAATTTCCCTTATCAATTCAAGAAAATAGAAAATATTCTCGAGTAACAAAGGTTGATTGAGTAGTGGGGGAGATAAAAGTCTCTGTAGGACACCAGTAACGTTGCCAACATGTAATCCAAGAAGTGCTTGTAACTATATAGTTTGTATATATTGACCAAATTTTAAACAAAAGATGACATAAATAATCAGTCTGCTTAGGTTCCCATTGAAAACTTAGTAGGTCTAACTTCTTTGGTTCATGGTCAGAATACATATCTGATCAGCTACTATATATAGTGATAATATATATAGTTTAGTTATATATTTCATCCACCTATATAAACCAATTTCATGTGGACATTAGTGCTCATATACATAGAATACTAGTTTTTGGTTAGTCTAAGGCATAAGAAATAAATCTATGACCAGTCTATCAAGATAATAAGATTAATAAATAGGGTAAAATCTTAGTAACCCAATAATATTTTCAGACATCATGTTTGACACAAATTATGGTAAGTGATCCATCATGTCATCACTCAAACTAAGGAATGGGGCACATCGATCCCACCATCTTAATAGGGTCAATGGTGTGAGTAGTATTTCTCAACACCCGAAGTAAGTATGTGTAAAAAACAATTCTTAAAAACACCTTACCATCATATCACATTCATAACCACGTGTATTACATTTATAAATATAGGCATGAGGAATTTCCTCCCATGTATCTCATTTATAAATATCGGTATATATATGTGTGTGTGTGTGTGTAATGAATTTTTCTTATTAATGTTTACAATTCAACACAAGTGTAATACATCACATATAACACATTAGGAAAGTTCAAATTCATTCATTTAGTTCAATCAATTAAAATAAACCCACCATGTAATGGTGATTCTATAAGTTTACATCCCATTTAATTTACCTAAGCATGGAAATTCATTTATAAGGCTCTATGGGTCTTTAAAAATGTGACAATGTCATTAAGCGAATGCCCACATGGTATGTTCCAAGCCTATGTGGGACAAACTCATGGGAGTCTTCGCTAGATAAATCAGATACTCACATTTCAAGTGAAATTCATTTTAAAAGATAAGACAAATGCTTAGAAGATGAATCGAGAATATTCACATTTAACCATTAAGCTCATTTCCCAAGGAACACCCAAGGGGTGTTCATAAATGGAGCCACCCACTTCCAATTAAAAAAAGTACCAATGAACACATATCAGGGTTCAAGGATCAATTAGATATGAATAACTCAATATAATGGGTACGCTCGAAAAATTTTGGCATGCGGTAAAATGATATAGCTAAGAGACATCCTAAATCAAAATAAAATTGATGTGACAATCTATGTCAAGGTCATAGATGACTCCATACTCAATATCAACCTTAGATATGAAGTAGGTTGGAAGAGATATAAGAGATGGTATAATGATTTTAAAATAGGGAAAATGTGATTGAACATAAATTGATCGATTTATTAAGAAATAAACAAAGATATGAGGTAAGAGGCTTTTAGATCGTACAAAGATGGATCCAATGCTTTATACATATCAAGGATCCATCATCGGATATGGGAGATAACTTGATTCCTAGCTTAGGATAATTTTAAGATCATGGGTAATGAAATATGAGTCCATCCATTGGAGGTAGAAAAATGAAAATAGATATGTTTATTGGTTTAATTGGGGGTCATGTTGGACTTTTCACCTCAACTTAAGGGGTGTATGGTTTTGGTGTACAGTTTATAATCTATGCAAAAATTAAACACAATTAACTGATACATAGGGGAACACCACACGGTTAGGTGCATGATTTTTATAACCATGAAAAAATAATGAAAATATTCTCTATCCAAAATCTCAATGGCCTTGCATGGTCGTGAAACTTAGGTTTAAGGTTTGCAGGAATATTTTTCTACCTAGAAGTTCCAGTCTCTAGAACCATAGAGTTTCAAAAAAACCAAACAACCTAGTATTTTCCCATTTTTCTGGAACATTGAGCCTTGAATAAGACCCATACACTCTTGGGACCTTCCTTAGGTCGTAGTTCAAGTTTACGATGACTAAGAAATATATTCAAATTAAAAAAATGGATATGTACCTTCTTGAAAAACAGTTTCGTAACAATATTTTTATCTCTTTTTGAATAGGGAACTTTTCCAATATTTTTCTTTTCAAGGAATATAATTTTTACCTGGTACTTCATGTATCAAATTACCCATCTTCATTTATTTTAAGCATCCTTTGTTTGTTTAAAAGGTTAATTTTTTGTTAAGATATTATAAAAAATTTATTTTCAATGAAATTGATTTTCAAAATGTACTTTTGAATTAAAAAGATATTTTCCTCTAGAATATTTTTAAAATATATTCTTATAGTATTTTTATTTATCAATGACATAAACCCTTTATTTTGACACCACTAAGGGTATGTTGTAATAATATATTCTTTATCTATCCATTGGATGGTTTCTTATTTCTTATAGCAAGGATAGTGTTGACATTCACTACCATGATTACTTTTGGTCCCCTTTAAATATTCAATTTTATATGATCATTAAACATTTAAATTCTCCTAATAATCCATATAATTTATGTTGGTTATTTTTATTTTCTAAAACAAATATAATATTTACATATGGTATTTTATTTTAACATTATTTGGCTATATGGGGAAATATTATTAATTCTATATCCTTTATACAATATGGATATTTAATAAGGAACATTTTTCAATAATTAAATTCATTATTTCACTATATGAGGAATGCTTTGGACATGCACTATATGTGTTGAGGATTGGTGAATAAAATCATTACAGGTTTGGGATAGGTTAAGAAAATCCCTATAGGTTGGGGGATATTTCATGTAAGACCCTATATGTATCGATTGTATCATGAGATGAAGTTAGTTAGTGAACACCCTTCGCGATTTTTTCCAAGAAGAATAGATGGGTTTCTGTCCACATATTTAGATCATCTTGTGTACGGTCTTGAAGGTATAGGTTTTCAGTTGTCTCATACATCACATTAAAAAATTAAGCACTTCATTCATTTATATTTAGTTATTTATTATACATGAGATTTTCACTATGAAATTTTCTACAGATGTGTTTTACTGTTTTTTCATTGATTAAATGGCATGTGTATTTAATTGTTAACTTTTCTATATTTTTACTAACTTAATTATATATTTTTTGATTATATGGAATGTGTTTTAAATTATTTTCTTTTCATATTGACTATGATCATTGATTTATTATTTATTATACTATACTTTAACCTTACTAAGAATTTGAGCTCACCCTTATTATGTTTCCTTTCACCATGAATCCATAATGTGTTCTAAGAAAGAAATGCAAGGATACACAATATGGTATATATTAATTATAATAAAAAAATGTGGTCATTAGTGTATTAATTTTTAATACAAGACTTGTGTGTGTGTCTGTTTTACCCAGATTAAAAAATTGAATAGTCATTTCAGACATGATATAGTTGTATCTTATGCCAATGTAATGGTATAATGAAACTGACTCCAGACTGCTGGGGCCAGGTCACTATAGTTAGTATAAAATAAAGTTTTGTAGAAACCTTGACAACTGTATCTTGGAAGATATAGATTATAGAACATAGCCTTAAGGTAGAAATTGATGATATGTATAGAAGAACACCCTATAATTTCATTATGTTAGAGATTTGTGGGTCTTATAAAAAATAAATCATTTTATGAACACTATAAGTTGGTGTGGTTCTAGAAGAGATATTCCTAGGGGTAAAAAATTTAACAAGATGCATTGGGTCTAACTCGGGAATAACCTGGTACATGATATTGGATCTTACTGCACACCTAGTTTGACATTCCTAGGGGATACTCTCAGGATAATTCACATTTTCATTAGAAAACATTTTGAGGGATTTGAATATATATGGAAAATTAATGGCCAAGGTTAAACCTGTGGTATATTTGAAATAAAAAATGTGTCATGATTTAGACACCATAAAAATGATTATATGGTTTTTCCACTGTGATAATTGTTTCTCACCCTAAGATTTTTTGGTTTTAGTCAGTAGTTGGAACTTGAAGGAGTAATGTTTACATTGAACATGAAGTAAAATATAGTGGAAAAGAGAAACCAAATAGAATGTTTATAGGATAGAAAGATATCATGTTTATTCCTAATAATATTTCCTGAAATATGATTAAATAAATATACCTTAACCAACTTTTGAACTCACAAAAAATAGAAGCATACATGTTTCATAGATCTCAAGTGGTAGAGGCCATGAAGAAAATATGTATCAATTTCCCTCATGGAATAAATGTGGTATAATGAACATATGAAAGTGTCTCAAGTGAACAGATAAATGATTTATGTGTTGGAAAGAAAGATATAAAGAAAATAAATTTTGAGGAAAATTAATGATTATGATTGAAGAAAATAAATCCCATTATAAGGATCTGTTTATAGTTTGTTTCCTTACCTGTAGGGAACCTGAGCATTACCTGAGTCAATTCCCTCTTCTAAAGGATAAACCCCGAATGAATGAAGGAACACTGTGGATATAAATTGATGAAGTATTTATTTAATGGGTTTGAATTGAAAACCATATTTAAAAGGATATTTTACAATTTAATTTCAATGATGTACATCGTATTTATTTTGTGAATTATATGTTTTAAGAAAAATAACAACCTATAAGGTGGTGGGGCTTGATCCCCTGACCGATGGACGATAATGGTTTTTCACCTACTATTAGCCAGTGCAATTTCCATGTTAATATTTCATTTCTTTTACCTAAAAAATTTGACAAATTAATGTTAATGATAAAATATTAATGTTAATTTTTGGTTTAGAGATTATGGTATTAACAATATTGGTTCTAAAAAATAGTTAGAGATGAATATAATGACTTGTTTTATGGGTATTATAATCTTTTCTATTATTATTTTAATGCTGAAAAATGGGATTCTTTTTTGGATATCCATTTCATGGAGTAAGGGATGAATTAAAATTTGACCATAGAACAACCAAAAGATAGAATTGTTCATATGAAATTTAAATATATAAAGTAAGTAAATTTCATTATGTTTGTAGGAATTAAAATAATTTATCAAAATTAGGAAAACAATAAAAAAAACTTGTCCATATGAAATTTTCACTTTGCACTCACTCTTTTCTAGATGATATTTTAAGAACCCATCATTTTTTGTGTGATTTAAACATATAATATATCAAAAATATTAGAATGGTTGAGATTAAATCGAGGGGATGAAATTTATTTATGGTGGGAAGAATGTATCTCCCTAAAATTCTAAAGTATGAGCATAGTATTTGATAGCTTGTATGACATGAAAAACCAAGCACGTAAGGGAACATAATATCTGGAGACTGTAAAAAGTATTTAATATTTAAATAAAATATGATATATATGGAAATGAACATGATATTGAGTTGCCATGTGTCACATGAAATAGTGATTTTCTTCGACGACTTTTGTTACATGCAAGACTTAATTTTACAGAAAAAAATATGTTATTAAAATATTATTATTTTATATAATAAGATATATCCAAGATATTAAAATCATGGTTACATATTGTATTAAATAACTTGTGATAAAAATATATTATATAACCAACAATTGTTTTTACAGTCATCTAATATATTTTATAGTCATAAGATATGAGCCAAAAAATATTACGCATAAAAACCAATATTGTTTTAAATGCAATTTTACTGCCTTTTAATGGAGACCATATTTTAAATATAAATTTTAGAAATTAGAAAAAAAAAATTTAAAAATGAACATAATGTTTTAAAAAGACACTTAATAATTATTTTAGGGTGAATTTTTTGTTTTTACTGATAAGTTTCATTTTTTCATGAATAGTGAAAGTCATTGAATTTTATTTCAAAACTACTATTTATTCTAATTTTTTTATAGGGATGAATTATATTTTAATTTTTTAATGCAAATTTATATCCATTAGAAAATATTTAATGAAATTTAGGTGATTGGAATAAATTTCATGTGGAAATTGTAAATGAACACATCACTATGTTCTGAACATGTTTACTTTAAAACCAGTTTTATCGTCTTGTGCGTAGGATTAAAATTAAATTAATTTCCTCCACTTCAATTATATGAATTTCAAAAAATGGATTCCATATTTTTAATCATAATAATATATAATTTAAATTAATTTCAACTTATTTTTTGACCAAAAATATTAGTGAAGGTGATTAAAATTAATTACACTGATTAAGAAGAAAATTAGCTTAACAAAGAACTAATCCTTAATCATAAGGCACAAAATGAACTGTAAACCTATATTAAATACATTAAATGTAAAATTTAGACTATATCTAACATTTTATTGAATTTGGTTCATTATTTGATGAACATAATGTAAGGAGGACCTCTAAATATTATTTACCTTTTATATTTACAAGAATGCCACTCCTCCTGCATTATAAAAGGGAACTCATCCATACTTCATATTAACACATATAATTACATTTCGATCACCTAATATATGAGATAATAATATACCAAAATTCATTCACTAATCTTATAATCCTAAATTTGGGCATAAAAGGACCCTAGTGAGTCCTTTGATGAAAACCAAAAGGAGTGACCTGAAAAGAGGATACCTTCTTCAACGATCACTTTAGTTTTCTTTCATTTTCTGATCCATCCATTAAAATTATTACATGATTATATAATAACACTTGTATATAAAATGTAATTATATTTTCTTATGTATCAAACCTGCACTTATAAAAATTTCCCTCTAATGGGAAACGAACATATCATTCATGTGTACGGAGGACTACCGCCTCATGAAATGGTGATTGTTCATTCTCTTCTTTAACTCCTAACATGGTGGTAATTATTATATAATAGTTGTTTATATGTGATATATATGATATTTATAATGTATTTATGCTTATTTAATTCTTATATAACACATAACCTTATGATTTCTATTTTATGTAAAAATGATAACATCGTTTATGGACGTGTAGACTACTAAATCCTCAGAGCGATGTGATTCCCGAATACTATACAAGGAACATATAAAGGATTTTTTAAATAAAAATATGTGACATATATGATATATATATTATAATATGATTGTAATGAACATATATATCATTTACATTTACTTATTTAAATACATCAAATAAATGAATGTAGCGCTCATTTGTACATACAGCCTACTGTCTACATGAACGGTGCATTTCATTTCTTATCTCCATGTATTATGAATTACTATAAATAATATATAATGAATATATATGATAATTAAATAATGTTTTAAATTATTTTTATGATTAAATCAGGATATATGTAATATAAACAACAAGAAACAATTCAAAACATGCTCGAAAAAATAGGACAGTTAACAACAAAAATAGTGAACATAATAAAATATTGTTAAGAATGTTTAATAAGATATTATAATAATGAAATATATGATATTATAAATATGATTATGGTTTTATTATATGTTTACAAAATTCTTTAAAAAATTGAAAATTTGGTTAAAGTATGTTCACTTGAAAAGGAAACACTATGTAAGGGATTTGCATCTCACTTTTTACATTCATGAGATAAATTTCATATTCAAAACATACTTCTTTTTGTAGTGTCTCTACTAACAATTTTGATATATTATATCATGAATTTGTTTATCTTCAGGGTTTTGGGATCATTTTTATTTATTTATTCTAAGGGTATTTGAGTGAAAATTCACCAAGTGGTATATAATTTCATAACCTAATTCATTTTCATTGGGTTATATTACTTTCTCATTATCATTAATATTACATGATTTTGTGTTTAATAAATTTTTACCATATATTGTTTTATATTCACTTGTTTTATATGTATTTACATTTGACACACATTATCTTTTCATGTTTTTATTCCCACATCAATGTTATGGTCTTTTAAAGGGTTTACTTCACAGTCTCATCTTTTGGGTATTATTTACACTGGAATTGACATTAGATAAAATTATTGAATCATTGTTTAATAAACCCTTCAATTTTATTCTAATATTTTTATTCATGAACATTTTCCATGTAATAGTACCATTTTCCCCTATTTTTTACTCAAAATTTAAAACAAAATGTTTGTAAGAAAACATGAATTCATTTCTCTCTTTAGTCAGAGATCTTGTTTACTTATAAAACCCCCATTAGTTAGAAAGGTTTCAAAAAACATTGAACTTTAGAAAATATTTTTTAAAAACCTTTACCATGTTTTCCTGTTACATATATTTTTAAGGGAATATTATTGTATTTTTTACATGGGACTTTTCTTTCATTTTACCGTATAAAAGAAATATTTTTTTACCTTGTATGGCATGTACGGAATTACCTGTGATGGTTTATTTGAAGATTATAATGTGTGTTTAAAAGTGTGATTTTTCAAATTAAATGTTTTTAAGACGTTTTTTTTAATAGAAAATAAATTAAAAATGTTTTTTCAAAATGAAAAGGATATGTTCCTCAAGAATGTTTTTAAAAGATATCGTTAGAGTATTTTAATTGATCAGTAAAAAAACCCTTTATTTTTACACCATATGGGATATATTATCTTAATATTATACTAATTCATCCATTTCATGGTTTATTATATCTTTTACAAATAATATTTTTGACATTAACTACCTTGATTCCTTTTTTCCCCTTGAAAATTTTAAATTTTTTATGATAATTGAACATTGAATTTATCGAAATTATCCCTGTCATTTATCATGGATATGTTTGTTTCCCAAATAATATAAAATTTTATACACAATATTTAAATTTATATTTATCTTATTCTCTATATAAATATTAATAAATCTATATCATCTATTCAATACAAATATTTGATAAATCACATTAATCATTAATTAAATTCATTATTTCACTATATGATGAATGATTTAGGCAACCATTATACGAGTTGGGTACTGGTTAATACAAGACCTATGTGTTAGAGACCAGTTAATACAATACTTATAGGTTGGAGACCATTTAATGTATTCCTCGTGATACATTAGTAGCCTCAGAAGATGAAATTAATATATGTTAAACACCTTAAGTTTTTTTAAAATTGAATAGATGTGTTTTCACCCACAGATTTAAACCATATAGTGAAAGGTCTTAGTGGTATATGTTTTTATAACCCTCAAAAATAAAATCTAATAATTATGAACTTCCTTACATTACATTTAGTTATTTATTATCCATTATATTTTCACTAGGAAAATATCTATCGATGCATTTCATTATTATTTCATTGATTAAATGGAATGTGTTTTAAGTTATTTACACTGTCAATTTGTTTACGCACATCCTTATTAGTTTATTGATTATATGTAATCTATGATTAGATGTTACCTTTCTATATTTAATATGCTCAATAATTCATAAATTCATCCATTTTACATTACCCTTACTGAGAATTTGATCCAACACTTATTGTGTTTCCTTTCAATGGGATTATTTTGTCTATACAAGGAAAGATATACAAGGACACTATAGATGGAATAAATTTATTATCCTTGAAATAAAAAATAATAATCTCTTGATAGTGTATTTATTTATAATATAAGACCCATGTTTTTATCTATTTTACAAGGACTACTAATCTTTTCTATCCTTGGAGATTTTATTTACATGTATCTTATGAAAATGTAATAGTATCATGACACTAGCTCTGGGAAGCTAGGTTCTAGGTGCTAGATGTTTACATAGGTTAATTTATTTTAACAAATTTTCATATTAAATAATCAAACCCCTAAGTCATGTTATGAGTCCTTGATAGATAGTATTTATAGTATATTAAAGTTCCAATAGTTATAGATAAGTAAAGTAAATCACAATTAAAATGAACAACCAAGTGAGTAATTAATAGATTCATCACTACCTATTTGATTTATATAGTAGATATCCAAGGAGTGATGATTTATCTAGATGTGTGGATAATTAACACTATTTTTAGGCACCATTTCCTAATATGGAAATAATTTTAATACTAAATTTTCTATAAATAAAGATCAAGTGTAAATGAACTTTATTGGGAATATATTTTATTACAAAATTAGATAACACATTTTGATTTTTTTACAAATCCCTTCCCCTTATATCCTTATAGAACATTTAATATATATTTATTTTCCCAATTTACAAAATATGGGTGTGGTTATTAAATAATGTTGGAGTTATATCTTTAGAGAAGTCAACTAATCACCACAATATTATGAGGATCATTCTTGGGGAACTATTGTAGAGACATAGGTTCCATATTTTAGGTGTTTCACTTCATATCACCCGAACAACCATCACATGATCATATTGAAATGCATTTATCAAAACTAATGATCAATGATGATTATATAATGATGATTAAAAGTTATAATATTAATTATATAAGTGAACTTGAATGAAAAACCAGATTTGTGATTCCATAGAGTCTCATATCTCTTGGATATCATTCCCATTAAGAAAGACATATTGGAGAATAAAATTGAATACTTAATTTAATAGTTATATTTAAAAAATATCCCAAAATACCTACAAATAACCCTTTTTATGATCATGTTTCCCCATGAATATCTCTATATTCTCATCCAACTACCATGAAATCTTACCAGTAATATTTATCTCTTACAGAAATGAATATATGATCTATGACTTCAAAAATTAGGAGAAACAATGTTGATATAAAAAAAAAGTGTGTTTCCAAAGATTATCCCAAATATCCACCAATACCTCCAACCAAAACTTCATCAGAGAATAACCCCAATACCATATTAGAAATATTTAAAAAATCAAAGGTTGATTCCCTGAAAAAGTAGTAAATGGAAGAATATTATTAAAAATGAATATGATAATTTAAATAATCATGATAAAGGGACGAAGCAATGTTGAATTATAAAAATTCTTAAGAATGGATATATTTTTTTGAATTATCAATGAAAAATAATGTTATAGTCACAATAGGAGATTCTAGAGAACATTACACTACTCCCAATACTTTTGAGATTATAATTACATTTTTCCCCCATATATTTGGTTTTCCTCATAACTATAAATAATATAACAACAACATAAAATTTATTTTCCATAGTTCTAGTATAGATAAATGAAATCACCTCACTTTTGAGACCAATGTATGTTATAGTAGGAGGATGATAACCTATTTTACCACCACCTCTAGTATAGTTTATTTCAATGCCCAATTTTCCCTCTCCTTTAGTTCCCATGGTTGAGTGGCCTACCGTTATCTAGTCAAATCATACATATATTAATTACCATACAAAGTTGAATGTCAAATTTGAGGGGATCTAGTAGAATATGATAAAAGGACATCATAAGGGGAAGTCCCAATAATATCTTAAGTATACTAAGGATTATTTTTTTATATTATTTTTTTGATTCCCTTATATTTTCCAATATTTAGATATTAATTGAAATATTTTTTGAGATTAAAATTTTACATATATGTGTGTTCTTCTGATTCATGGAATTTAATTAAAATTTTCAATTATATTTATTGTTTAATTCACATGTTACATACCATATTTGATACTAATATACATTTCTATAAAAAATGACATTTTATAGAATGTAAATACCCTAATTTCAACATTAGATCAATGTTTGACGAGATTATATAATCAAGTAATTTTTTCATTATATTTTACCGTTAAATTTTCTATTTTTTCTAAAAAATCACAATGATCTCTCTCTATTGGAACTCAAATAGTGAGTTTGTTTTTTGAATTAAATTATAGGGGGTCTGCCTTCGCAATAAACACTTTGTTTTTCAATATTGAACCTATTTATCAAGAAAAAGTTTCTTATATACTTCCAGGTAAAAATTTCTAATTAATTATTAAAATTAAATAAAAATATATTTTCATGAGCCATCCCACATTGATAAACCCACTTATACTGATAGAGAGGATTTGAGTGACGCCTTAATTCCATCTCTAATAGGTCATGGGTTCGTGACTAGCACCAAGATTAACATCCATATAATATACTCTCTACCCCCCCCCCCAATTGAAGAACTATACCCTTAAAGGAACTACTTATTAATCCAAAGGATTACTATACTCAAAGTAGGGTCATCATCACATTGAACTAACTTTATTAATGTACTAAATAATAATTTCACCCCTTTCCTAAAATTAAACTACTATATGAGATTGATGGAAGACAATTAGGAAATATGACATCAACCACTCTGCAAAAAATTCCAATCTCCCTTATCAACCACTACTCTATTTATAATAACAAATATCTATAGAAAATTATGTTTTCGAAAAATTCATTTTAGAAAACAAAGGATTTTAATACACTAAAAAGATCATTTTAATATTCATCATAACCAAAAAGAAATTAATTTTTCTCTCATTATAATTATAAAATCATTAAGGGTATTTTAAAAAACACATTGAATTAAACAATTTAACAATACACTTACAGAAGAACAAAGTTAACGTTTGAGGTAAAACACATTAAACTAAAATTCCAAATATCATCTATGTAGTTTCCTATGAAGGGAATAAAATAACATATAAAAAACACACTCACTATTAAATTTTCAAACCAAACTCACTTCATCATAACTAACTCCCCACAAAATCTAACCAACCTAATGAGAAAAGTAATCACATTAACTGAACCACATAATGAAAAAAGTCATAGGGAAAACATATTTCTAATGGAAGACTATATATAAATAATAAAATATGATCTTACTAAACATATATAACATAAAGTTTCTCAAAAATCATTTATTAATTCATACTGGAACCTAAAATGACTGCCTCACATTCTAACATTTCATTTCACAAGACATATAATTAATGGAAGCTTTCTTATCTTTCTTTACAGTCATGAAAAAATCTCTCTCAACCACCTCAGCATAATTACTCACTCACAACAGTGAAATTAGATGAAAAATCTCCAGCATCCATTGAATATATATCCTCCAAGAAGATTCAAAATGTAAGTCTCACATATCTGCATCTAAAAAACATAAAAAAATGTAAATTAATGCTTAAAAATAAACTCCAAAATATTTATATCTTGGTTAAACTTTTTGGAAATTAAAATAATCCTTATATAATTCTTCCCTCCGTACATAGGGGAAGATATACTTTTTGACCAATGTGAGGAATTATTCCCAACAAACCACTTTCGAGAACTCTAGATTCATCATCCATTTTAATTGATCATCACCTTAGAGTGAACCCAATGTTATTGAAATAGTTAATTGAAATATAGTGCATATTAAGTCAAATGAATTATCATACTATTCTAAACACTCTTCAATGTCAAGTCCATTAACTCCACCAATGAACTAGGGTACATATTAAGACTTAAATTTAGGCAGCTCCTCTCCCCAGAAATCCTTAATCCACCTATCAAACATAACACCTTAATGATGATATTATGACATGTTTTAAACCGAAATATCAAAGTAAATATGTTTAATTAAAATAATACAATCACACATGAATAGAAAAGAAATCAAAAAAACACCACAAAATTAAAACTTACTTATACACCGATGAATCATTAACTAACTCATATTTCCTAATAAAATATCATCTTCCTTTCATGTCAATGCCATATTTTCCTAATAAAAGAAACATCTACATAACTCTAAAAATATTATCCATTATTCCACTCTGAAATCAATATCTCTTTCCTTCTCCCCACCAATTATGTATACCACATAATGAACACGTCAATCCATGTTAAAGGAAGTACCTCAATAATTCCTTTTATGCAAAAAACTATTCAAATTTTATAAATTTATTTCCTTATAGTATGATCAAAAGTATTTTGAGAAAATTAAAACATGAAAAAATGTCCTTCAATCCAACACATTTAAAACATTTCAAGTCAAAAACAATTTTACCTTTAAATATTCATTTTTTTCAAAAATAACCATTGAAATAAAAAAAATTGAATCTTTCTTCAAAGTATGGTATCAACTAAAACTCATTATAAAACACTACCAAAACATTCAAGACATCCATAAAAACATTAGTTTAAATAAGTACTACCCTTTATCTAACATATTACCAACAAATAAAAAAATTATTTAATCAATTCATGTAAAAAATCATATAGCACAACACACATTATTAAATCATATTGGAAGGGTTTTCAAAATTTATAGATGAATAAATCTAGGAAAACTTTCTAGAAAAATTTCATTTCCAATAAAATAGAATTTAGTACTAAATAAGTGTTATAATTTAATATATAATTCATAATATCATATTAATAGTTTATACAACACTATAATAAAAGTTTAATATGGTTTCCACTAGTTGAACATATAACAATGAGAAATTTAAGATATAATACCTATGGGGAGTATATTATCCATGATTCCTTTAATAACTAACATAACCCAATGTATAAAATGTTAAGTCATTTCATTATAGCTTTAGTTTGTCTCAAAAAATTCTATCACGGTTTCATTATAATCAGAATCAAGAAGTATGACTTTAATTCCAGGAAAATATAAATTTTCATATAAATTGATATATAAAATATGATACAAAAAATATTTATCTAATTTAATTAAAAGGTCCCTTAAGTTTATATTATATTATAAAGATTCAATAATTCACTATGGTTACCACTAAATTGTTTTAAAACGATTTAGTTTGTCTTAAATGATTCGACATTTTCAATTTACAATTGACTATTCACTTCATGTAAAATTCAATGCTTATGGGAGTTTCAAATTAATACGGACATTATATACCTTTAAAAATTATAATAACATCAGATCAAAATTATATTAGTAAAAATAGTGTTATTTAATATAAAAATCATTACATTTTAAAATTTATATCCACATGCGGTTAATACTACTTTAATAACATCTCAACATAGTAGAAAAAATAACAATGATAATTTCATTGAGAATTCCAAAAACCCCCCTTCATATCCATAATACCTTATAGTATTTCACTATTATAAATGAATCATTAAGCCCAAAATACTTAATTTCACATGAGACTATTTAAGTGGAAATTTTTTTATTTCACAAAGTGATCCCAAATCAAACACGGGTGTAGTCATCATAGTGAGTGTATCGTATCTATATTTCTACCCACACAAGTTGTACCATATTTATGATTATGTTCATTCATATTAATTTTTGTATGTTTAATCTTAGGCAGACCTAATGACCTATGACATATCTAATCCCCCTTATTATGTCTTTTAAGAAATTCAATTAACACCATTTCCTTACAAAGAACAATAAAACCTCACAAATGAATAACACAAAACTCTGTCCTAACTCTCATCCATAGCTATCATACCACTATGTCATTGGAGAAACCACATGGAACCCTTAATAGGACGAAAATATAAGTACCTATCCTTAATTATTATATAATATTTAGTTATGTAAAAAATATTATTTTCTCTCACATTTAGGATCTTTTCAGGTTTAGAGTATTAGTGAATTAGGCCATAACTCATACATATAAAAAAAACAAAAAATAAAAAGTGGTCACATTTGATCAGTATTGATTCTCCCATAATATAAAAATTTTAAAATAAATCATGAAGTATTTTTGTGGAAAATCTCCCTGTCTTTCAACTAACCTCTTCCAATCCCTTACTCATCCTTAAATCTTATGAAAAAATTAAAAACATGTGATGAGCATATAATGCTCAGTACAGTATGTAAAAAAGTATAAAACCATTATCAAATTGATATAAATTAAAAAAACATGAAAAATTGAACATAAAGTAATACTTTTTAGGATTATGTAGAGGTAACTACTTTCCTTTGAAAATAATCTCATTGCTTTCCCTTGTTGTAATCACAAGATTACCATAAAACCCATAGCAATCATAGAAGACGGATAAATGTAACTTGGAAAATTATTATTCTTTTAACTATTATAAATGGGATAACAATTTTTTTTAATTCTATACATTTCAATCTTAATAATAGAATATGAATATGTCTAACATCAATATACAATGCATTGGAGGTCAATAATGGACCAACCATACATTGATTTAACACAGAACCACCCATTATTTTATTATCATGTAACCACCACTAATCAAATTTCCAAGTACCATTATATAATCATAACACATTAAATAATTAAATTTTCTAAAATTCGCACATTAAATTTCATTTTCACTCCTAATAAAACATTTCATGTTATTGAAATAATCAATAAATTTCCAAAAAAACATTTCAATAAAAAAATACCCAAAAAAGAAATTTATGGTTTCATTTTTCTTTTAAAATCATGACTACATATAGAGGAATTCAAAAAAATGGAAATAAAGATTAATTTATAATCCATTTATAACCATTTAAATAAATAAATAATATAACATAAAGAATATTTACAAGGATAAAAATATTTTGGAGATTAAATCATTAAACATTTAATGTTCTTCGTATCACTTTCAAAACTTAAATCATAATACACATGAAATAATAAAATTTTAAATGAACATTATTTAACATGGGAATATATTAATTCATTAGGAAATATGTAAAATGGGATTTATATATACATCATAAAAGAAGGTGGTGTATAACATCAAAATATGCCTCAATGAAAGGAGATTGGGATGAATATAAGGACCCAGCCTTAAAATATTACATAATCTTGAATTAAATAGATAATTCACATTGAGGATTTTTTAGGTTTATAGTTTTAGAGAATTAGGCCATAACTATTACATTACATCTCAAAAATTACTAAGTAGACACTTCTTCCCAGTTTCCATTTTTTTCATAAAATAAGAACTCTTGAAAAAAGAGTCATGTCTTGTTCCATGTTTTAGACAGCATGACATTTACTTGATCTCATCCTTGACCCTATTCATCTTTGTGTCTTGTGAAAAACATTTAAAAAATTTGGATGAGCATAAAAAGATTAATAAGGGTTATAAAATAGAGAAATAAAATATTAGTTCATCAATACATACAAAACATAAGCTCTTAAACATACCTCATGAAATCATAATATTTTTGAATAACACATAGTAATCACAAATCATAAAAGTAATTTTTGGCATCCATAACATACATAAATTTTAGATTTCAAACCACATAAGGAGTTATATTTGGAATACACATAATAGTATATTACTTAAATCTCTAAGGAGAAACATTCACGTTTACCTCTATCACGTTACCCAATGGATTGGAGAGTTATCTCAGGCTCACCTGCCCTAGGTTTATCACAGAACCACCCATATATGTAACAATTACCAAGAACCATAACATATTACTAATACATAAAACAAGAATAAAGTAAAGATAACATTTCCACATTATAATCAGAATATATCATTTCCATATATTGTCTTAATCAATGCTTTATCAATCTATTTTCAAAACCATTTAAAACATTTCATTCAGAGATTTTTGAATCAAAGTGTCTTATACCACTTTTAATGCTTTAAAGGTATTAAAATTTTAAAAAATTATTGTCCATTTAAACAAATCCTTAAAACAATTTTTAAAATATGGGAATTAATGAGAAAATTTTATATGAATAAATCTTTAAAAAAAATATCTTAGTTAACGAGTTCTTAACCAAATGAGAGATGCTTGAATATAAATAATTGAGGAATAAAATTTAATCAAAACCTTATAATATCTTGAAAATAAAGTTATAAATGATATAATATGTCAAAGAGTAGTATATACACAATATAAAATTGAATTGGTATATAACAACAAATAAGACTCAATGGAATGTAAATTGAGATAAAGTCCCATGCAAATATCATATCCTTGGATTAAGAACAAATCAATGAAATAATTATTTGTGACAAATAAGAATACACCAAATATAAGTTTCAATAAAGTGTAAAAAAATCATATTTCATTCACAAATATTCATAGAACGATGTAATCAAGAAGTAAATGTTTAACCCAACGAATGGAAATTGGGTGGAGAAGTTCCCTTATAGAAATTTGACAGCCTAACTTCATCACTTCAAAATTCAGAAAATGAGTTGATGAGAAAAAAAGATTATCTCATAACTTGGACATAAAATTTATAAAAATAAGGATATATAAAAATATATCACAATATAAGAATACGTAAATTAAAAAGACTTAACAAAAAAAGTCTTTTTTAAAGGGGAGGGTGAAATGTTCCCTTACCGATTTAATAACTTACAAAGCATATGCCACATGAAATAAGGACGACACAATGAATATGTAAATACCCATTAATTTAATGTATATTATACAAATAATACAATCATTGGTAGTACATACACTACACAAAATGAAATAGTGGCAAATATAACATGAATCTCATGGGAATAAAAAGTGAGATGAAAACGCCTTACCATGTTGTAATCAATCGAGTTTCAAGACCAAAGTTAATAACCACCAAATAAATCATAAAATACCAAAAATATAAATGGAATCATGATAGTATATATTAAATTTCAGAACACAATACACTATACACAATAAATAAGCGTCGAACAAAGGAAATCTCACGGAATTAACAGTGAGATAAGAAACCCCTTACCTCAAGTATGACTTGTCTTGTATGTTCCTTGTTGTTCTTGAATAATAAACACAATTTAATTTCAAATTTATTAAGATACTTTTTGAAGTTTATTTTAAATTTTATATCACTTATTACCTTGATATAAAAATTTGTTAATTATCTGAGTTCATATCAGACATTTTGTCGATGTTTGTAACATGAGTCAAAAAGGTACTTATTTTAATTAAAAGTTGTTCCTGTTGTCACCATTACATAATATAGAGAATTATATTCCTGATTTATATATAATATATATCATATATATCCCTTATATATATTTATTTATAACAATACCTAACACATGGAGATAATAAATGAAATGCACCATTCATGGAGACAGTAAGCCGTACGTACGCATGAATGCTACTTTCATTTCTATTTCATATTTTAATGGAATGGAAAATTAATGACATATAGTTATATTATAATTACAGTATAATATCATATATAGTTTCATTGACTCCATACCTTATACATTCTATGTATGGCATGAATGAGTCTTATCACATTGAGGTGGCGGTAGTTCGCACTTCCTCAACTTAAATTGTTATATTTACCCATTATAGAAACCATAAAGGTATAATATGAATGAAAAATACAGAAGTAAAGAGACAACATAAATATGATATATATCACATATAAATACAGTTCCATCATAATGGCCACCATGAGAGGCAATTTGAGATATTTGGGCAATCATCTTTTCGTGAGGCAGTACTTCGCCGTCCATAGAAACAGTACGGTCATTACCCATTAGATGGAGGTGTGTTTAAGTTTAGTTAGAATACTTCTCATTACAACAACCTAATATATTTAGAATACATGTTTTGTTATAAAATAAAGGAATAAAAATTGTTTAGGGGTTTGGGGAAGTAAAAAAAAATAACTTAAGAGAATATGTTACCTTTAAATTGGGTATCTCCCTTTGGTTTAAACCAAGAGGTTCAATTGATTTGTCTTCTACCTAAGTGAAGGATTCTATGAGGAAGAGAGGAATGTATGGAGATTAATTAGGTAGATGTTGGATAAGCCAAGGGGATTTATAGGTGTGTGTGATGGGTTAGAGGTGAGGGCTTTTTATAAGGGGGAGGAGGGTCTCTTTAGGAATGTTTGAAAATATTTTTTTATTATATAATGATTTTCAGTTTCTAAAGGTCCAAAACATATTAAACTTGAAGATAAGATGACTCTTGTTCGAGATAAAACTATAAAATAATAATTTGACAGGTGTGTCTATATTTCTTAATTTTTTTATAATCTTATTTATTTAAATCATTCATTAATGAGGTAAACACTGCGTCATTACTGTGTCATAAATAATTTTTTTTATTTGATGTATAAAAGTTATAAAAAATACCATGATTTAGGAAATATTTTAATTATTCAAATGAATATTTATAGTTTAAGAGGTAACTTATATAACCCCATGTAAAAATTGATTTACTAAAAGATATATGTTTAAGTCATTTTTGTATTTACTTTACATTAATTAAAATAAAGTGTCATTATCACTCCCATATGGCTCCATGGGGGCCCAAAATAGACCCAAGGATACCCATGGTAGGAAATTTATCAACCAATAGTATTAGTGCACTTTTTAGGGTAATTTATTATTATTATAATATTATTTTTTACCTTTATTTAATAGATTTACCTTTTAACCATGGTAAATAAAATATTTTCTGAAGTAAATATTCATAACATATAAAAATAAAATTTACCCATTTACACAATTTGGACCTCATAATTACAATTATGGAATCCATTTTTCCAAATTCAAAACATAGTAGTGGTAGATATTAATTTAAAATTAATTGTCACTGTCAAAACAAAATTCGTGTTGTTAAGAAATAGTAACTATCCAAAGTTCGACACATTCTAATGTCCTATTTCAAATTGAAATTACTTATAATGACCAAAATTGGATTAAATGGTAAAAAAAATAATATAATTAATCGTTAAAACCAATTAAAAATATAATTTATCCTTTTAAATAAATTAGATTAAAAGGAAATTTGGAATTAAGATATAGTATTTTGCACTATTCATTAAAATGAAACTTATCAGAAAAATACCAAAACATTACCCAAAGTAAATTATTATTTTCTGATTCTAAATAAGAATTTTATATTGTAAAATATAACATATAAAAGTGAAAAAAACTATATTTAAAAAAAAATTTTCATTAAAAAGCCGCAAATCAGCCTTTAAAAAAATATTACAGTGTTTATGCTTAAAATTGGATTAATTCACATTTTAAGTAACTAATATTTATTGGATTGCTGTAAAAACTTTTAACAATAATACATAATAATTTTTAAGTTAGGTCTATTCATTCCCGCCAATACAACGTCTAGGAATTAACTACCATTTAAATTTATTATATTATTTTACAGAATAATTCAACGTTGTGTGCAACATAAGTTTTCAAAGAAACCCGTTGTTGCATATTATGTACACCATCGAACATAGCATCCCATTTAATATAAAATGAATGTTTAATTAAAAAATATTAAAAAATATTAAAATTCCATATTATTTATTTACAAGGGATGTTACATCCTTCCCTTCATTTGGAAATTACGTCTTTGAAATTTTAAAATTAGGCTTTGAAACTTCATTAAAAGTCCAACATCATAAAAATTGTCTATAAAACTATCACATTAAAAGAAATAAATATAAGTAAAAAGGACACCCAATATTACCAATAATAGGATTCCATTAAAACATGGATATGCAGGTGGAAAAAGCCATCATGTTCTGATGGAGAGTGATAGAAAACAAGATTAGGAGAAAGTTAACCACTAGAAAATCACAAACTTGTAATAGGTTTAATGGTCTTTGATTCCCCAGTAGGAAAAGTTAATAGAAAATGTTTTTGTTTTATGTTACATCTCATTAATTTGAGGAATTTATTTATGGGCTTAACTAAAAACATAAGGAAACATAATTACTAGTCATGTAGACTTTCATCCTTTACTTAATTCATACCACAACCTCATTTTTTCTTCAAATGATGAGTATTCATGATGACATGGTCACACCTGAAGAGGTGGAATCAGCTTCTAGAGAATCACATAACCCAAAAAGGAAGAACAATATATTTTCTCTGTCTTTAGATATTAACCAAAACCAAAACGGTTAGTACAAGATCAGATAATCCCCAAAAAAGGATAATACTTTATAAAAACAATACTACTCTTAATCCCCACAATTCAACCAACAATACCCAAATTTAAACAAATACCATTTAATAAACAATTTTCATTGGAATTCTTCAAAATAATCCAAACTATTATTGAAACCAAAAATTCAGAAGGATTTGATCACATAGTCTTCCTCAAATATCATAAAATTTATCTCCAAATAACATCGAATACTCGTAAAGTCTCATACTGAAAGTTAATTAACCGAATCACATATTCTATATAAAAGGTTAATCATTACCCTAAATAACCCAAATGTATATATTTCCACAACAAAAACATATATTATTTCAAAAAAAATTCAACCATTACTCCACAAATGAGATCCCACAGTATTCAATTTTTCTTAAACATATAGTGTTTCCACAAAGGAGAGAATATATTCACGAATAACCTTTATAAATTATTCTTGAAATCAGTTTCCTATATTAAGGATATAAATTTGATAAAACATAAGTTCCCAAATTCAACTTATTCTTGATCAATAAAATTATTTATCTAAAAAGAATAAGTCATACTAACCAGGGACATCACATAGGCCCGGGATAAGAGATGCACCCTTGTCACCCTTCGGTTGTGGGTGCGATTCCGGAATCCTTACCATATGTGACGATTCATCCCCCATCTTACGGGTTTTCCTTTATAAAACTAAAAAACATCCCTAACATTTTTTGACCTCAAAGGGTTTCTTATACCTTTCATTTTTATTCCAATATATTAAGACATAAAAATATTATATATATTTTCAATTTTCACCTCCATATGATAAAATAAAACTATTCCCAATTGAAATAACATCATACCTTCATCATTATGTCCATATAGTTTCATAACCATCTTGTTCAAGTAGGTATAAGGTCCATGCATTGCAGCAATGATTTAGATATCCCTCAAAATCATTTGATTCCTTCATCCAAATACACCTTGTACATCTTGGGTCATATGGGTGTTCATAGAAAAATTGTTTTGTAAAATAATCATGTATGACATATAATTTCAAAACATGTGATAAAACATGATTTCTATAAAATCATCTGACCGAGTTTGAGTTGAAACTTTCAATCAATGGTCCTTTTAAAATACCATAAGTATGTGCTACTAGACTATATTGTAAAAGAAAATATAAATAGGTTTCACAAGGGTCTCCTTATTCAGCACCTTTTTCAAAATCATAATATGCTTCAAAATCTTGTGATAAGGTAAATAATCTGAAAATGACTTGATAGTAATTACATTTCTTAAAAATATGAGAATATTGATAAAATATGATTTGATTAAATACAACCCATGATCCACGATGATATCTAGGTATAGTGGAGGTGTTTGATATCTTAAACAACTTCTTACAAGTGAGTTGAATGTTAGAAAAGGTTTCACAATCATCTGAACATGACTTTGCAATAGTTTTTGCAAGCATGTCATTAGGAAGAGATAGAAATCTCAATTGAGATCATCCTTCTTCAATTTTTAACCGAATTTCCATGATCTAAAAATCTATAAAACAAGTATTTATCTGAAATAACAGACATAGGGACTAACCATGTGTTAAAAGAAGACTCTTAATACCTAAAGATCTCTAAACCGACCTCTGATACCAAATATAAGGACCGAGACTCAAAACATTACATAATCTTGAATTAAATGGATAATTCACATTGATGATCTTTATAGGTTTAGAGTTTTATAGAATTAGGCCATAACTATTACATTACATCTCAAAAATTACAAAGTAGACATTTCTACTCTGTTATCATTTTTTCATAAAATAAAAACTCTTGAAAAAAATTGTCATGTATAGTTACATGTTTTAGACATCATGACTTTTCCTGGATCCCATCCTTGACCTTATTAATCTTTAATTCCTTTGAAAACCATTTCAAAACTTGTGATGAGCATAAAATTCAATGTCCCAGATTTTTTTCTGTTTTATTTTTTAAATATTATATGGAATTATTATGAGACCAAGCACAGAGACGGCGCATCATTCTGAGGTCTAGTGATCCTGAAATGGTTGTTTGAACTTTTTTTAGTTATGTGAGTCGGCATATGTGCACGGTTGTGGCAGTTTCCAAACAGATTCCCAGATTAAAAATCTGAGGGCACCATTGCATCAAAGATGATGATTTTACCTATAAACGAGTATAAACTCAACTTTCACGGGTCAAGGGAAAAAGTTAATTTTCAGATGCTTTTAGTAAAATAAAATAAAATAAATTCTCAAAGTTTAATTAATTTTATTTTGAAACATCCGCTTCAGCACTGTGATGGGGCAACTGTTTCATTAATTAAAGCCATGCCATAATCACTCTGAAACAGCGACTCTCACTCCTTAATACCACTACATGATGGATTTAGGAAACGTGTTTCCCATTTTAATGGGTTAATCGTATATTGCTCATTGGCAAAGGTTGAGTGAAAACTCTGGTGGAATTTGGGAACCTTGGAGAGAAATCTCGGCGATGATCGATGACGAATCAAAGCCTTGAATCACTGCGCCAACAAAGTTTATGGATCTTATGGATGAAGAAAGTATGACCCCTTCGTCAACGATCAATCCATCCTTGAGGTAGGGGTTGTTATTTCAATTCTCCATTACCCATTTCATAATTTAAATGATGAACGCAGATCAACCACGAACAAGTTGATCCAAGGATTCATGTATTCTTGCAGGAGGGTTTTATCAGGTTTATCTTGGGGAATTAATCCATGTTATATTATTGTTTTATTTTTCTATGTTTGATCCTTCTAACGGGAGCGGATCAATGCCATGATGAACGATGGCGATAGTTTATTCCTCAATTTTCTATTGGGATTCTTTTCCCTTTATTTTCTCTCTCGTTCTTCGCGTTCTTCATAAAATGATGAAAAAAGGATCTTTTCGCACCAGTCTTGCAACAAAATGATCCCAAACTGGATATCTAACACCGCAACGAGCCTACAGAGGTGTGACGACCATGGCAGATGACAAATCAGCTCGGATTAGAAGAGACCGTTCTTCGAGTGTTCTTCGCGCGAGAGGATTGAAATGCATTTTTGGGACCGATCGGAGTCCCAAAAACAATGGATATGACTTTGAGACGTCGTGGTGACTTAGAATCTAGAGTTTCATGGTGATCAGACCATTAGAACAAAGATCAAAGCATCATAGGAGGCACATCGGTGAGAAGCATCGATTCTAGAAAATTTGGGAATGCACGGCGTATACATCTGAAGAACACACCGTGTAGTACCGGCAGTGGTGGATAGGATTACAAAGGTCAGATAGGTATCACACGGTGCATGACCCCAGTCACATGATGTATTGGACCTTCCCCGAAGCTTAGTGAGTATCTCAACTGATACACGGACACGGGGAGAACGACACGGCTTTGCGACACAACGTGTAATCTCTATACAGTATGGAAAAGGTAGCTATGCGGTACATGGTGTGTATCTTGGGCAATATGTGGACATGGGATAGGGTACACATCTGTATACTCCACCACAAGACCAATGGCACGAGTCACCCCATGTACCAGTTACACGAGTTGGCGTACATGTCTGGAGACCGTGTACGGGCACATGGCCATCGTACATGGGGCAGACCCTAGATACATAGACGTGGCGTGTTATCTTTTACATGTCGTGTAGTTTAATTTTTCACGACCAACCTTGAATACGGGCCACTGTACACTGGAGTTACCCAGGGTCAAAGGACACAGCGTGTGACCTCTCCACACGCTGTGTACTTTTGTGTACATGGATTAATCTTTTTTTCCGCCGTATCATGGACATGTTTATTTTTGGTTAGTGCCCCTTTTTCTCGTTCCCCTGATGTTAAGGTATCGGTTCCTTCTATAGGAATATGATCCCTTCAGCTTGAATTTCTTTTCAAGAGTCAAGCATCACTCTGAGCGGCCCGGAGCAAGATCCTTTATCCATTATTTACCCTAGGTAGAGTCAGGTATCGACGTGACCAACTCCACTAGGAATTGATCATATCTACCTATCAATCAAATCCGGATGAGTTTTGGTATCCTTAAAGGCCCTGTTAGTGATCCTCATCCGTGTATCATGATCTTTCCCACTCAATAGTGTGTTATCTCATAATGAGTGTATCTATATCTTGTGACTTTTCCTGACAAACAGTACTTCTCGGATGGACGTCATCAGAGCTACCTGACTCGTGGAGTGAGTTCTCCTGGAATGAGGGCTTCGTGGGATCTTTAGACTGAATTTCCAGCAGGATTATGCGGTTGTGTGACTTGTCTCTAGACTACGGGTCTGGGTTTTGAGTATATCGGGATTGTGTTCTCATATTATATGTTCAGTAGATATATACTGTGTAGAGATGACTGTTCCTTTATTTTGTGTATTTATTTTTGGTTTTTGGGTTCCTCTACTGAGTATTGTTATATTTACCCCTGCACGGGCTTTGCCCGCACATGTCGTCTCTTCTGCAGATGAGCATCCTTTTGATAGTGTTTAGGGCAGACCTGGATAAAACCAAGCTTTCTAAGTTCCTCATAAGCTGAGGCATTCCTATGACTACGAGCAGTAGTTCAAGTACCCCTTTGTGTTACAAGTTAGACTTCTTAGCTATTAGACTCTTGTTTTGGTGGGCTTATATTCTAGCCCATTTTACTTTCAACACATTACTTTCCATCACACTCTATTGGTTTGGTTTAGTTGTGTGAATGCATTTTGATCCTTAGTGGTTTTTACATTTCAGCATTTTTGTTCTTGGATATGTGTGTGTGTGTACAGGTTCTTAGGCAATGCCTCCCATGTTAGTAATATGCTTACTCGGTTCTAGTCACCATCCCCTAGCCTATTGGAGACGGGCTTTGGAAGTCGCGGTGTGGGCCCCACTGGGACGGATTGTGACCGAGTGGTATTAGAGGTGGTCGGTTCTACCTTAGGACCAAGAGTCTGTGAGATTGGTTTCAGGAAATAGTGTTATGTGTTTCAAGCTCGGCTTTCAAGATAGAGACTCTGTTGTTGGTGTGGGCAGCCGATGTATCCATACACTAGGACTCTAATAACCCGTTTTTCGACTGGGTACATGAAAACAATAGTTACGGGGAAATAAAATAGTAGTACATGAATCATATAGGAATGGGTTGTATTTTCCATATCCTTTGTGTCAGCTATCCAGATATACTCATTATCCAAGGTATATCTTGTTTCCTTACAAGATGCCTCCGCAATGCATACCTTCTAGGATTCAGCAGCACGATCATGAGGATGACTCCCTCGGTGATGAGGCTTTGATACAGGGACCAGTTCCCCAAGAGTTTCCTCTAGGTGGTGCACCTTCTATACCCCCACTAGTGGCGCAGCTTGTGGTACCTGTAGTACCGACCGACGAGGGGCGCAGTGTGAGAATGCTCAATGAGTTATAGAGACATGTACCCCTTAGGTTCCGAGGCGAGACCGACCCTCAGGCGGCTGAGGACTGGCTTGAGGCAGTGATAAGAGTTTTCTGTCTGGTGAGGACACCAACAGACCCGATGGTGGTCCTTATAGCGAGCCTTCTTCAGGGTTCGGTGGGATGATGGTGGAGTCTGACCACATAAACTCATGATGAGGAGACTCTTTCGTGGACAGAGTTTGAGCAACTCGTCGGGGAGGAGTTCTCTCTGGTTATTTTGAGTGACGTATGAATCCAGGAGCATCTTCAGCTCCAGCAGGGTAGTATGACAGTAGATGACTATTCATCAAGGTTCACCAACCTTTCCAGGAACTTGATGGATATGGCCAGGGATGAGTACATCAGATCCTGGACCTTCGAGCAAGGTCAATGACGTGACATCCAAGATAGTGTGATGCCTCTATGCATTTCGACTTATGTTGGAGTGCTCGAACATAACTTTTTGATCAAATGATTCTTCGTAGAGAAGAGACAGTCGATGACAGTCATCAGCAGGAAGACATGTCCGGAGAACTCGGCAGTGGGGATCCGACATCGGACACATGGAGCAGGACGTGGGAGACATCAGAGGAGGACCTAGGACATCGAGTCAATAGTACAAGGCTCTTAGGATGGATCTAGTCATCCTATGGAGATGTAGTGATACTCGTGCGATGGGAGGGGACATCTCACTAGGGATTGTCCGACCCATCGAGCTTCTAACAGTCAAGCAGTGGATGGACCACTAAGGCGGAGGCAGAGAGTGGATCAGACAGATCCACTAGGTGGAAGATGTGGAAGAGGAGCTAGGAGAGATATAGGTGGTGGTAGATGCTTCGACATACTTCCACCACCACCCCTAGGAGGTCCGCACTAGGATCAGGGAGCTAGGGGATAGGGGCGGGGAAAGCTGTATGTGGTCGTGGCATATGACCTAGGGGATCCAGGGATGATCCGAGGTACGATCTATGTCTTATCTACCTTAGTTTCTGTACTTATAGATATAGGTGCCAGTCATTACTACATCTCCACATGCCTTGTGTGAAACCTTGAGATTCTCGTAGATCCGTTGACTTGATCCTTATGCTAAGAGACACCTACAGGAAGATACTCGACGATATTGCACCTTTTTTGGTAGTGTGATATTACCCTTTGGAGGTGAGAGTTTGGGTTGGAACCTCTTGGTGTTAGTGTCGAGGCCTTATGAAGTCATTCTCGGTATGGATTTTTTATCTTCAGTCCATGCCCATATTGAATATTTTAGGCGAAGAGTGTGGTGTGTCTGCAATGATGGGACAATTTTTCCTTTAATTGGGGAAAAGGAGACCCAGGGAACACAGGATGAGCTCATGCAAAGGTGGGTGTATCCAGTCACTCATGAGTTGGCTAGCCTTTCCCTCATAGCAGTCGGTGTGATGAGCTCCTATTTCCCAATAGTAGTGGTAGAGTATGAGGACGTCTTTCCTGATGATGTCCTGGAACTACCTCCCCACCAGGAAATCGACTTCTGCATCGACTTACACCCCAGGATAGCACCAATCTCTTCATTGGCATATCAGATGGCTCCTAGAGAGCTTCAGGAGATAAGGGTGAAGTTGGATGATTTGCAGAGCCAGGGATTTGTGAGACCCAGTGTTTCACCCGGGGCAGTCCCAGTCTTCTTTGCCAAGATGGTAGAGAGGAGTTTGAGGTTGTGCATGGATTACCAGTGCCTGAATCAGGTAATGGTGAAGAACAAGTATCCACAACTAATAATTTATGACCTCTTCAATCTGCTAAGTGGGGAACAATGATTCTAGAAGGTTGAACTTTGATCTGGTTATCAACAGTTATGAGTACGGGGTGAGGATATACCGAAGGTGGCTTTCAGATTCCACTAAAGTCATTATGAGTACTTGGTGATGCCTTTCAAAATGATGAATTCCCCCATAGTGTTCATGGGACTGATGAACCAGATCTTCTAGCCATACATGGACCATTTCGTAGTGTTCTTCATCGAAGACATCCTTGTGTACTCGGCATCAGAGGGGGAGCATGCGAGGCACCTGTGGATGGTTCTTGATGTAATCCAAGAACACTAGCTTTATGGGAAGCTCTTGAAGTTCTAGTTCTGGATTCAGGAGGTCCACATTATGAGACATGTCATATTAGTAGATGCAGTAGTTATAGACCCAGCCAAGGTGGAGGCAGTGTTTTCATGGGATCCACCACGGAGCGTGATGGAGGTGCGAAGCTTCCTTGGGTTGGCAGGATATTATCGGAGATTCATTCCGGATTTCTTTCTAATATCAGCACCTATGGCAGCCTTAAACAGGAAGGAGAAATCCTTCATATTGAAGGAGAAGTGCCAGCAAGCTTTCGTGTAGTTGAGACAGAGTTTGATGAGTGCCCCAATCTTGAGATAACCGGAGGATGGTATCGAGTACGTAGTTTTATGCGACGCATCAGGGATTGGGCTTGGCTGTGTCATGATTCAGAGATAGGCCATGATTTCTTATGGTTCATGCCATCTTAGGCCACATGATCTAAACTATGTGACCCATGATCTCTAGTTGGCAGTGTTAGTATTTGCATTGAAGATTTGGCGACACTACCTTATGGGCGAGCGGTTCATTGTCTACTCTAACCACAAGAGCCTCAATCACATCTTATCATAGAAGAATATGAATCTAAGAATGACATGTTGGCTATAGTTCCTCTAGGATTATTATTTCGAGATCATCTATACTCCTAGGAAGGGGAACAAGGTGGAAGATGTTCTTAGTAGAAGGTCGAGCTCACAGCTGCTGAGTGAGGCGACAGAACAGTTAGCTACGCTGCAGTTATCCTTCTTGGATGGAGAGGATACAACTTACCTACTGTCGATGGTTGTCACCACTCCACTCTTACAACGATTTAGGGAGGTGCAACTTGGGGATGTCGACTGTGAGGCTTTATGTGCTCAGTTATCCATAGGACATAGTCACGATGGATATTCTCAAGGCGGGGAGCACATACTTCTTTTTAGAGGATGCATTATGGTACCAATGGTGTTGCGAGAAGAGGTCCTGAGGGAGTTTCTTACATCCCCCATAGTGGTACATCCTAGAGTGGCAAAGATGTACCAGGATCTCTGAAGACAGTTCTAGTTGTCAGGAATGAAGAAGACAGTAGTAGAGTTTGTTTCTCGATGCCTTACATGACAGCAGGTGAAGGGTGAGAACTAAGTTATAGCAGGATTAGCTCACCCCTGGAGGTTCTAAAGTGGAAGTGTGGTGGAATATCAATGGACTTAATGACAGGATTACCATAGAAGTCTAAGGGGAATGATTCCATCTGGGTGATCATTGACCGACTCACCGAGTTGGCCCACTTTCTAGCTATTAGGGAGCAGAATTTCATAGAGAGCCTAGGACGCCTCTATATGCAGGAGATAGTTTGGCTTCATGGGACCCCTTGGACAATAGTCTCAGATCAACACTCCCACTTCACATCCCGGTTCTTGATGGTATTGTAGGAGGCTTTTTGGACTCAGCTACGCTTGATCACGACATTCCATCCCCAGATTGATGGTCAGAAGGAGAGGATCATTCAGGTTCTGGAGGATTTGTTGCGGGCATGTATCTTGGTCTTCGGTCACAGTTGGAAGGACCACCTACCACTGCTGGATTTTGCATATAATAATAGCTACAACTCCACCACTGGTATGGATCTCTTTGAGGCCTTGTCTGGGAGACCCTGCCGGTCACCACTTTGCTGGACCGACCCCGAAGAGTTAGCACTCATGGGTCCAAAGTTGGTGTGAGCTACCATCGAGAATGTGCAAGTCATCCAAGAGCGGATGAAGACTGCATAGAGATGTCAGATGTCTTCTGCTGACAGATGATAGAGACCCCTAGAGTTTGAAGAGGGAGACCACATCTTTCTTCGGGTCTCACCTCGACGAGGGTTACAGAGGTTTGGATAAGGCGAAAAGTTATCTTTGAGGTTCATTGAACCTTTTCAGATACTACGTAGAGTTGGAGAGGTGGCTTAATGCCTAGCTCTTCTACCGTAGTTGCATTGGGCACACAATTTCTTCCACATTTTGCATATGAGGAGGTACGTGCATGACCCATCACACATAATCTACTAAGGCGAGCTGGACTTCGAGGATGAGTTGACCTTTAGTGAGTACCCGGTGGAGATCGAGGATTGGTAGGAGAGGATTTTACATGGGTGATCAATTCCCTTGGTGTGCATTTAGTGGCAGCACATGAATCTTCAGGAGAGTATGTGGGAGTGGGAGGCTCAGATCCATGCCCAATACCCACATCTTTTTTTAGTAGTCTTTTTTTGGATTTTTGGGGATGCAAAGCCCCTAGGTGGGGAGAATGTAATGTCTCGGATTTTCCGAGTTTTATTTTTTTAATATTATATGGAATTATTAAGAGACCAAATGCAGAGATGGATTATCATTCCGAGGCCCGATGATCCCAGAATGGTGGTTAGAACCTTTTTTCAGTTAAGTTAGTCGGCACATGTGTGCGGTTGTGGTAGTTTCCAAATTGATACCTGGATTAAAAATATGAGGGCACCATTGAGTCTATGATGATGAATTTACCTAAGAATGAGTCTAACCACGCCCGACGTGGGTCAAGTGAAAAAGTTAATTTTCAGAAGTTTTTAGTAAAATAAAATAAAATAAATTCGCAATGTTTATTTTATATTATTTGGAAACATCCACTACAGCACAGCAACGGGGAAACTATTTCATTAATTAATGCCATTCCATAATAACTCTGAAATAGAAACACTAACTCATTAATACCACAATGTGATGAATTTTCAAAATGTGTATCCCCTTTTTAATGGGTTAATCATATGTTGCTCATTGGAAAAGGTTGAGAGAAAACTCTAGTGGAATCATGGAACCTTGGAGAGAACTCTCTATGACGATCGACGATGAAACAAAGACGTGAATCGTTGCACCAACAAAACTATAGGATCTTTAAGAAAATGGAAACATGACCTCTTCATCAGTGATCAATCTCTCCCTATGGTAGGGGTTGTTATTTCAATTCTCCATTCACCATTTTTGAATTTAAATGACGAACGAGGATCAACCATGAACAAGTTGATCTGTGGATTCATGCATTCTTGTGGGAGGGTTTAATCAGGTTGATCTTAGAGAATTATTCCGTGTTATATTATTGTTTGATTCAGTTCCATTTGGTCATACTAAGGGGAGCTGATGAAAGTCGTTATGAATGAAGGTGGAGGTTTGTTCCTCGATTTTCTTTTGGGTTTCTTTCCCCTTTCTTTTCTGGAGCGTTCTTCGTGTTCTTTGTGGGGCGACGAACAATATATTGTTGTGCACCTGTCTTGCAACACAACAATCCCAAATTAAAGATCTGACATCATAATAACCCTATGGAGGTGTGACGACCTTGGAAGATGACAAATTGGATCAGATCATAAGAGATTGTTCTTCGAGCATTCTTCACGTGGGAGGATCGAAATGCGATTTTCGGGCCGATCAGAGGCCCAAAAACAATAGGGATGACTTTGGAACGTCATAGAGACCTAGAATCCAGAGTTTTGTGGCGATCAGACCGTCAGAATGAAGATCTAAGCATAATAGGAGGCGTGTCGGAGAGAAGGGTTGATTCTGGAAAATTATGAAATACATGGCATGTACTTTTGAAGAACGCACTATGTAGTACCTATGAAAGCGTCTAGGGTTTCGGGGGTCAGATAGGTATCACATGGAATGTGACCTCAGTCACACGGTGTGTTGGACCTTCCCTGATGCTCGGTGAGTATCTCGGGAGATACACGGGCACAGGGAGAATGACAAGACTTCGTGACACAACGTGTACTATCTATGCAACATGGAAGAGGTGGATACATGGGACTCAACATGTATCTCAGGCAATAAAAAGACACATTATGGGGTACACAACTGTGTATTACACCACATGGCAAGGCGTGTCCAGTGGCGCGAGTCACCCTGTGTATCAGTTACACGGGTTGGCGTACATGGGTTGAGACCGTGTGCAGGCACATGGCCAGGGTACAAGGGGCGGATCCCAGATACTTCGACACGTCATGTTATCTATTACAGGCCGTGTAGTTTTATTTTTCATGACCATCCTTGTGACACGATCCATTGTACACGGGCAGTACACGAAGTCATAGGACACGGTGTGTGACCTTTCTACAGGTTGTGTTCTTTTCTATACATGGATTGATCTTTTTGTCCACCATATGTTGGACATGTTTCATTTGGGTTAGTGCCCCTTTTTCTCATTCCCCAAAAGATCAGGTATCGTTTCCTTCTACAGGAGTATGATCCATTCTGTAGGACTTTCTATGATAGGGTTAGGCATCCCTCTGAGAGTTTGGGAGTGAGATCCGTTATAAATTCTTGACCCTAGGTAGAGTCAGGCATTGACATGACAAACTCTACCAGGCGTTGATCCTCTACCTAGAAAGTGAATCTAGATGAGTTGCGGTATCCGCCATGACCCTTGCAGTGATCCTCATCCATGTATAGTGATCTTTCCCACTTAAGAGTATGTTCTCCCATAATGAGTGTATCTATCTCTTGTGACTTTTCCCGATGAATAGTAATTCTGGGACATACGTCATTACAGCTACCTGAATCATAGAGTGAGTAATCTTCAAATGAGTGCTTTGTGGGATCTTCAGACTAATTTCCCAGTAGGGTTATGTGGTTGTGTGACTTGTCTCTAGACTACAGTTCTCAGTATTGAGTATATCTAGATTGTGTTCTCCTATTATATGTTCAGTAAACATATACTATGTAGAGATGACTATGCTTTTATTTTTTGTTTTTCATTGTGGTTTCTGGGGTCCTCTACTGAGTATTGTTATACTCACCCATGCACGGGCATTTCCCACACATGTTGTGTCTTGTGCAGACGAGAAGCCTTTTGACAGAGTCTAGGGAAGACCTGGACAGGACCGAACTTTCTAAGTTCCTCACAGGCCGATGCATTCCTACAGCTACGAGCAGCAGTCCCCGTATATCTTTTTTTTACAAGTTGGACTTTGTAGTTTTCAGAATCTTGTTTTGGTGGGCTTGTATTCTGACCTAGTTTACATTCAACACTTTACTTTTTATCGCACTCTGTCAGTTTGGTTTAGTTGTATTCATGCATTTTTTTCCTTAGTGGGTTTTACATTTCAACATTTGTGGGCTTGGAGATGTGTGCGTGTGTACAGGTTCTTAGGTAATGCCTCCCATGTTAGTAATATGCCTCTTCGATGCTAGTCACTAGCCCCTGGCCTATTGGAGGCGGGCTTGGGGAGTCTGGACCCAGCCCCCACTGGGACGGGTCGTGACATAAAAAGCTCATTAAGGGTTATAAAATAAATAAAGAAAACATTAGTTCATCAATAGAAATGAAACATAAGATATTTAACATGTCTCATGAAATCATATGATTTATGAATAACACATAGTAATAAATAATCATAAAGGTAACTTGTGGAATCCATAACATACTTACATTATAGATTTCACAACCACGTAGGGAGTAACATTTTGAATACCCATCACCATATATTACCTAAATCTCTTGGTAGAAACATTAATTTTTACCTCTGTCACATTACAAAATGCATTGGAGAGCTATTTCGGGCTCACCCACCCATGGTTTATCACGGAACCACCCGTATACGTAAAAATTTCAAAGAACAATAACATATTCATAACACATAAAACAAGCATAAAGGAAATATAACATTTCCGCATTGCAATCACAATATATCATTTCATGATATTGACATAATCAATGCTTAATCAAACCATTTTCAAAACCATTTAAAAAATTTAATAAAGAGACTTTTGTATCAATGTTTACCATACCACATTAAATATTTTAAAGGTATTACCATTTTAAAACATTAATTTTGATTAAATAAATCCTTAAAACCATTTTGAAAAGATGGAAGTTAATGAGAAATATTTAAAATAATAAATCGATAAAAACAATATCTTAGTAAAGGAGTTCTTAACCAAATGAGAGATTCTTAAATACAAATAATTGAGGGGTAAAATTTAATAAAATCCTTGTAATATCATGAGAATAAATTTATTCATGATATAATATGTCAAAGGGATGTACATACACCATATAAAAGTGAATTGTTGTATAACAACGAACACGTGTAATGTAAATTTAGATAAAATTCATTGCAAAGATCCTATCCTTATATTAAGGAAAAATAAATGACATAATAAAGTGTGAAAAATAAGAATACACCCAATATAAGTTTAAATTTTGTGTAAAAAAATCATAGGTCATTCACACATATTCATAGAATGACATAATCAAGAAGTTTATGTTTAACCCAATAAATGGAAATTGTGTGAAGAAGTTCCCTTAGAGAAATTCAACAACCTAACAACGTCACTTTAAAATTTAGAAGGTGAGTTGATGAGAGAGAAAAGGGTATCTCATCACTTGGACATACAATTTACAATAATAATGATATATTATAACATATCCCAACATAAGAATATGTAAATTAAAATACATAACAAGAAAAAGTCATTTAAAAATAGGAGGGTGAAAGGTCCCCTTACCAATTAGTAACTTAAGAAATATACACCACATAAAAGAAGGAAGATACAATGAAGAAGTAAATACCCATAAATTAAATTATATTACACAAATAATTCAATCATGGGAAGTAAATACACCACACAAATGGAAATATTGGAAAATATAGAATGAATCTTGCAGCAATAAAAAGTGAGTTGAAAACCCCTTACCACATTGAAATCAATCGAGTCGCAAGACGAAAAGTTAATAACCACCAAATTAATCACATAATACCATTAATATTAAGATAATCATGATAATATATATCAAATGGTATAACAAAATACATCACATGCAATAAATAAGTGGTGAACAATGGAAATCTCACTGAATTAAAAGTGAGATAAGAAACCCCTTACCTCAAGTACGACTTGTCTTGTATGTTCCTTGTTATTCATAAATAATAAAATTAAGTAAATTTCAACTTGATTAACAAACTTTTTAAAGTTTATTATTCATTTTATTTCACTTATTACCTTGCATTAACAATTAGTTAATTATTTGAGTTTATATCAGACATTTTGTCGAAGTTCGGAACATGAGTCAAAAATGAACTTCTTTTAATTAAAAGTTGTCCATGTGGTCAAAATTACATTATATCCATGAATTATATTCATGATTTATATACCATATATTTCATATATATCCAGTATATATATGTATTTATAATATTACATAACACTTGTAGATAAAAAAATGAAATGCACCGTTCATGGAGACGGTGAGTCGTACGTACGCATGAACGCTACTTTCATTTCTATTTAGGATTTTAATGGAATGAAAAAATAATGATATATAGGTATATTATAATTACAGTATGATATTATATATAATTCTATTAACTCCATACTTTATACATTCCATTTATGGCATTAACGAGTCATATCACTTTCAGGGGGCGGTAGTCCGCACTTCCTTAAATGAAATTATCATATTTACCCATTATGGATACCTTAAAGGTATGATATAAATGAAAAATACCTAAGTAAATAGACAAAAAATTATAATATATATCACATATAAATACATTTCCATCATAATGGCCACCGTGAGATGCAGTTGAAGATATTTGAACAATCATCGTTTCGTGAGGCAGTAGTTCGTCGTCCAGATAAACATTATGTTCTATACCCATTAGATGGCATTTTGTGTAACTTTAATTTGAATCCTTCTCATAAAAATAACTTAGTATATTTATGATACTTTTTTTGTCAAAAAATAATGGAATAAAAAAATTTATGCAGTTAGAGAAGTAAAATAAACACAAATAACTTAAGATAAGGTGTTACGTTTAAATTGGGTATCTGCTTTTGGTTTGAACTAAAAGGTTCACTTGAATTTTCTTCTGCATAAGGAAAGGTTTCTATGAGGAATAGAGGGATGTACGGAGCTTAATATATCAGAGTTTGGATGATCCAAGGGGCATGATAGGTGTGTTTAAAGGGTTAGAGGTGAGAGCTTTTTATAAGGGGGGAGGGTCTCTTTAAGAATATTTGTAAATATTATTTCATTATAAAATTATTTTCGGTTTTAAAAGGCCCAAAACTTATTAAAGTTTAATATAATATGAATATTTTTCTAAATAAAATCATACAATAATGATTGGACTGGTTTTTATATTGTGTTAATTTTTTAAAATCTTATTTATTTAAATCATTCATTAAAGAGGAAAACATTGCATCATTATTGTGTCATAAATATTATTATTTATATGATGTAGAAAAATTATAAAACAAATACCATGATATAGGAAATATTGTTAGATTTAAAATGAATATATATAGTTGAATAGATAACTTATATAACCCCATATTAAAATTTATTTACTAAAAGATATCTGTTTAAGTCATTTAGGTGTTTACTTTAAGTTAATTAAAATAAAGTGTCATTATCACTCCCAAGTGGCTCCATGGGGTCCCCAAATTGTCCCAAGGATACACATTCTCAGAAATTTTTCAACCAATAGGATTAGAACATGTATTAGGGTAATTTTATATTATTATAATATTATTATTTATCCCTTATTTAACAAATTTACCTTTTAGTCATGGTAAATAAAATAGTAACTAAAGTAAATATTCATAATGTCTACAAATAAAAGTTACCTATTTACACAATTTATACCTCCTAATTCTAAATATGGAATCCATTTCTTCAAATTCAAAACAAACAAATTGGTAAAATTATTTTAATATTAATTCCCACTGTCTAAACAAAAAGCGTGTTATTAAGAAATAATAAAAATCAAAAGATTGACAATTGTTTATGTCCAATTTCAAAATTAAATTACATAAAATTTCCTAAATTGGATTAAATGGTAAAAACATAATATAATTAAACTTTAAAACCAATTAAAAATATAATCTATCCTTATAAATAAATTAGATTAGAAGGGTGTTTTGAATTAAAATCCAGTATTTTTAACTTTTCATTATAAAATGATCTTTATCAGAAAAATACCAAAACTTTAACCATAGTAAATTTTGATGTTCCAATTATAAAGAATAATTTTAATTTGTAAAATATAACAAATAAAAGTGACAAAAACTAGATTTAAAAAAGGGTTCTCTATTAAAAGGCTGTAAATTGACCTTTTAAAGAATATTAGAGTATTTTTTCTTAAAATTGGTTTCATTCACATTTTAAGCCTCTAAAATTTATTGGATAAATGTAAAAACATTTAGAAAACTTACATAATCAATTTTTAGTTTGATCTATTCATTCTCGCTAATACAACGGCTAGGCATTAACTACCATTTAAATTTATTATATTATTTTTTGGTATAACTTGACGTTTTTTGTAGTGTAAGTTTTCAAAGAAACACGATGTTGCGTATCAGGTATTCCATATAATATAGCATACCTTTTAAGGTAAAATTAATATATAATTAAAAATTATTAATAAATATGAAATTTTCATATTCTTTATTTACCTGAGATGATACAATGAAAACCCTTAACTTGTGTCTGAATTATCATGCTGTAATTTATCTTACTAAATAATGATATTCTTTTAATTATTTACATTCAAAATAACATTTTTTATATTATCATAATTTTATCTCACTTATTACAGTTATATATAAAAATAATTAAAAAATTAAATTCAAGCTAGTTTTTTTTGACCATATTCGGTTTATGTGTCAAAATAACTAACGTTGGTGGACTATGGTCAACAAGGTAAATATATAAAAATATAAATAATTATAATAATGATATAATTGTAATAATTTTCATAAATTATACTTTTAAACCCAATCAAGATAGACTTTTCTGAAAAATAAACCAACATTACAATCCTGGAGACGGTCGGTCGTACGTACACATGTGTAACATTTTCATTTTTCAATAATCATTATGGAACGAAGGTAAGTAAAATTTTTCATTATATAATTATAATTATATAATATTTACTATATTATTTAATCATATATACTAATATATATAATTATTGGGATTTAAAAACAATAACATCACTTCAAGGAGGTGGCAGTCCACACATCCACAAACGACATTGTCTCTTTTTCATTATTTGTAAACTTAATAATGAAAAAGAGATAATATATTTAAAAAAAGTTATTTATGTCATGAATATCATATATATATATATATATATGTAATTTATATTACATATTCTTATTAAACCCTTCATTAATACACACTTTGTAAAGTGTGAACGTATCACATTACATTGATGAGGCGGTAGTATATACGTCCCCAATTGATGTTATTGAATTACTACAAAATGGAATGACTGAAGGTAAGGATTATATAATGATTAAAAAAGTATTAATACATAATAAATATAATACATATCATATAAAAATAGAACTTACATCATAATTCCCAACCATGATAAGTGTTAAATGTGAAATAAATGCCATCGTTTTGGGAGGTGGTAGTTCATCGTACACACTAACGGTGATTTTCTTACCCATTTGAAGGATGTTTTTGTAGGTGTATGTTGATCCATTAACAGAGTAATATGTATTTATATGTAGGATACCCATTTTATTATAAAATAATTTAATAAAAATAATTTCATTTCGGAGACAAGAATAATATAGAAATGCACATGGAAGAGTGTTACCCCTTTTTCGAGTAACTTATTTTGGTTTGCACCAAAGGGATCCCTTGGATGGATTTATTCCCAAATTGAGGACTCTAGATTTAGATTTGGGATGTTATTATATTATTTAATTAGGTTTTTTATGAAAAAAATGTATTTATAGATGTGAATAAATGAGGGTGGTTGAGTGCCTTTTTGTAATGGATGGGGAGTGTTATTCTTGTAAATATAAAAAGGTAAAACATTTTGGGTGTTATTTCTAACATCATGTTCCCAAAATGATGATACAAACAATTTAAAATAGTTTATATTTTCAAATGATTTCTATAAAATTGTTTTTTAAAATATTTTAGGTCATTTGGCCTCTTAATATTAAAATTTAACCACTAAGTAAATAGATTTTTTCCTAAATCGATGTAATTAATTTTAAATTCTTTCAGTAATCATTTTGGAAAAAAATATATTTAAATTATTAGACATTATAAATTATTATGATTCCAATTTTCTGATCCTTTTATAAAAATTAAATATACGTAAGTGGAATTAATTAATCAAAAATTAATACCGTATAAGGGATGAAAAATGATGATTTTTTAAGTGAATATGTACAAAATTTTACTATATTTTTTTTATCCAATTTCAATGTTAAAATGATCCCGATGAACTAAATTGGATTAAGATATGTAAAATTTAACTAAATTTACTTTCAAACCAATTCAAAAAATATTTTATAACTATAAATTATTTAGACAAAAAATAAATTTCAATTGAAATTCAGAATTATTTAATATTCATAAAAATATGAAACTTCTAAGAAAAATACCAAAAATTAACCCAAAGTTAATTTTGATATTTTTATTTAAAAAATGAATATTATTTTATAATATAATGAATATATAAGTTTTAAACAACATTTTTAAAACATTTTCCCCATTAAATGTTTATAAATATTCTTTTTTAAGAAATATAGATCTTAAGCATAAAACATGATTTATTATTATCATATACCTATAAAATCAATTGGATGAATATAAAAAAAATAAACATGTGTAAACATAATATAGATAGTTTTATTCATTCTATATAATATAAATATTAGGTGATAACTATCATATTAAAAAAATATTTTAATAGTATATTAGTGTTTTGTATAACTCAGTGTTATGTGTAACAAAAGATTTTGAAGACAAACATTGTTGTGTATCGTGTATCCTATTAAACATAGAATCCCATTTATTGTAAAATTACAACTTGATTCATAAAAATTAATAAATATTAGTTGGAATTGTTTTATCAATACATTGGCTATTACATACTTCCCTCCTTTTGGAAATTATATCCTCACAATTTTATTCCACTTATCAAATAAGTGGGGATATTTTTACCCCATAACATTATCAACTTGCCATGTTTCCACTTCAAAAATATTGGATTCCCATAAAACCTTATCCTGATGATTTATATTATTCCTCTACCCTTTCTCTCTCAATTCAAGATCCTAAACTGGTAGTTCCTTATAATAAAGGTTTTCATCCAACTAAACTACCTTAGGTACCAAAACATTAGATAAATCTGATACGTACTTCCTTAACATTGAAACAATACATTTGTTGTGTACATGGTATAAAATCATAAGGGAATTCACTCTGTTGGGAAATTATTAATATTTTTCTTGGTTTTAAAATGGTCCAATAAACTATGTAATCACCTTCCCCTTCTTATTAAAATGAACTACACTTTTCAACAGAGAAACATTAAGAAAGATATGATCACCAACCTCAAAAGAGTGATTTTTTATTAATTATCTTTATAAATTTTCCACATTTTTTGTTCTTTTCTCATGTATTAAGGAATAAAAATTACAATATCTATTGTTTAATCCCTCAGCTCTAGTCCAATCAACTTCCTTTCTCCCACATCATCCCAAAATAATGGTTTTAGAAAATAATTTTCATATAATTCCTAAAAAGGTTTCATATGTATACCGGAAAGCAAATAGATTTTATAAGAAAACTAAACCAAATAATTATTTTTATCCCAACTTCCCTGGTAATCTATTAAGAAGGAACAAAAAATATCTTCCAATTTCTGAATTATCCACACATACTTCCCATTGGATTGGGGATGAAAAGTTGTACTGAAATTTAATTCAGTACCCAATTACTTTTGAAGTACTTTACGAAAATGGGATGTGAACATGGAATCATGGTATGATACAATGGAAAGAGGAAAACATGTAACCTGATAATATCTTTTAGATATAATTGATAAATATGATATAAATACATTTTATATTTAATTGTAAGGAAATACGAATATTTAGTGAATAAACCAATAATAATCAAAATTGCATTATTACCATGAGAAGTCTTTTAGAATCCTACCATGAAATCAGTTGATATATTCTCCCATTTCCACTCTGAAACTGGAAATGGTTGAACCATCACATTCAGTGATTGAAATTCTACTTTAACTTGTTCAATAGTAAATACTCACAATAAATTCAGAAATATCACTTTTCATTTCATCTGGTTAGTAATATAGTAGATGGTCTCTATACATTTTAATGATACCTAGTTGAACAGAACATGGAGAACTATAAGATACATTCAACAACTCTTAACTCAAATGGGTATCACAAGGCACACTAAATATTTTTCCAAATAATAAAACCCCTTCTACATCAAAATTAAAACCACAAAACATACGCTTATTAATGGATTCTTCCTTTTCATGAAAACATTGATCCACCATATGAGTCATCTTGATTCTTCCTAGCAATGTAGACTACACTATAACTAGAAACCAAATAGACAGTGTCCCTAGATCAGTATATTCAAGGATATAATTCACTAAATCATTAACCAAATGGTCACATTCCAAACGTAACATGGTTAATGTATCATTACTTTTTCAACTCAAAGCATCTACCACCATATTTTCTTTTCCATTATGATAATGAAACATATAATCATAATGCTTTATCAGTTCCATCCATATTTTATGTCTCATGGTCAACTCTTTCTGCGTGAATATAAACTTCAAAATTTTGTAATCAGTATATATTTCACACTTCACTCCATATAAATGATGCCTCTAAATCTTTAATTCAGAAACAATAGAAACTAATTACATATCAATTGTAGGGTATATTAACTCATGAGTTTTCAACTAACATGAATCATGAGAGATTGTTTTGTCATTCTGCATTAGAACTCAACCAATTCCCTTCAATAAAGCATCATTTTAAAATAAAAAATCACCATTTCTTAAAGGAATGTAAAAAATGAGCATTTACCAATAATATTTTATATTCCTAGAAACAACCCATAAAACATTATCTTGTCAAGATAAACCTAATTCCCTTTCTTGTTAACTTAGTTTTGGGAACTCTAACTAAGAAATTTATTCAACAACCTATTTGTAATAAAACAATAATCCATGAAATCAAAAATTCTATGTTATATTGAAACATCTTGGCCACTCTTCAAAAACATGTTTTTATCATGGTTGATTTTTAGGCCATATTTGGAAACAATATGACCAAGGAATGAATTTTTTTCAACCAAAATTCAATCTCACTAATCATTCCATGTAGCTTATTTTCATTTAAGGTTTTTTTAAAAAATCCTTATGTTCCTTTCATGTTCCTCATGGATTTTAGAGCATACCAAAATATCTTCTCTAAACACATCCACATACTGATACCAGCCTGATATAAAACTCTATTCGTAAGATTTGTAAATAGAATAGGTTAATTAGATAACCCATAGTTCATAACTGAAAACTCATAATTCTCATTTCTCAACTAAAATATTGTCTTTTCAAACCCTTTTATCATTAGTTGATGCCACACAGCCCTCTGATGAATCCTTGAAAAACCTTGAGATCCCTATAGTTAATCTAACAAATCATATATATGAGGAAAATGATACTTGTTCTTAATAGTGATGTTATTGAAGTCTCTATAATCACTGAAAAGTATCATATAACTATCATTATTTTTCAAAAATAAAACTTGAGCACCCCATGGTGAACTAATAGGTAGAATGAAGCCTTTATCGATAAATTCTTGAAGTAGGTTTTCAATTACATAGGTTCTACATGATTCATTTGATCATGGGTTTAGAAATAGGATTAAAATCGCGAACTAAATCAAGAGTAAATTTATCTTCTCAATCAGGAACAACATCATAAAATTCATCAAGAAACATATCCATAAATTCATTCTTGACTAGGATGTCGCTAATTATAACTAATTAGTTTTTTAACAACATGAGGTAGATAACATTCAATTAAATCCTTCATAAATTTTTAAGATTATTATTATGTTATAAATGGTATAAAATCATTGAATAAAACTTTCTTGTCTTTTCGATCTATTTTATCCTGATAAACTGAAAGTCAATCCATGTCCATAATAATATCAAACACCACTATGGGTAGTTCAAAAATATTTTTGGAAATTACATCCCACTAATAAAAACATGATGATTCTTATATATCACTGTTTCTCTAACACTCCCACCTAGAGTTTTTACTACAAATTCTATCTTACTTTCATGAGGTGATATTACAAGTTTTGTAACAATTTTTAAAAGAATGACAAAATAAAAAGATCTATGGTAAAACATAATTGTGGAATAATGTGAATAAAATAGTAACATACATATCACCACATCATGTTATGTCTCAACTCAACCATAGTAGAATAAAAATATTTTTCTACACCTATTTTCTTTAGATCATTATGGTCTCCACCCTAAGTATTAATCTTTGGAAACACAATGGAATAATGTTTTAACTCATTGCAATTAAAACATATTACTAATGGTTTCTCATTTCTTTCTTGATCATATTCCAGGTATTCATAATCCATATGACCATAATTTTCACGTCGGAAGCACTAACCAAACTTTGAAAGACATTCTCCAAGACTCATTTTACTTAACCTCTCAGAAGATAGGAATTTGGTTTTATAACCTCAAAAAATATTTCATGAATTATTTCTCATTTAAATTAAATTTTATCTATTCTTTTTATTTGTTTCATGGGACATATGATCATCATAAAATCCCATTTCTACCTTATCATCACATTGAATAAGTTTCTCATAAAGCTTTAGCACATGAGAATCCAATACCCTTTGATATCCAAGCATTAATCTTAAGTAAAACCAATTAATCTTACTATCAATATCATGGATAAAATTTGTGATGCACCACACCAATTGAGTGATGTATTTTTCATAGGAATCCACTAAATCCTCCTCCTTTTGTATCAACTCTAATAATTTTTTTTGATACTACATGGAACATCCTTAGGAAAATATTTCTTAAGGAAAATATTATTAAATTCTTCTCATTCTAAGGCGTCAATAATTTCACATTCCCAAATATTATTAACCATTGACTACCACTAGTCAACTTCACCTTCAAAACGACATGTTTAAAGAGTTACCGTTTGGTGATCCAAGTAACCCATGATATCGAATGTATTTTCTAGGGATTTAATCCATATTATATCTATAATAGTGTCAAATTATCCCCTATATTATGGGGAATATTGTTAGATAAGATGATCCACTATCATCATGTTTCCCTACGGTAGATTCAATTTCTCTCTTTAATGGAAACAACAACATTTTATTGTTTATTTCAGCTGATCCAACACTACAAAAAACTATCTAGTTCCAATTCCAACCATATTAGAATTCCTATTTAGAAGGATATGTTTTCTGGTTTCCATTACACAATAGCTTTCTTGTTTCATCTTATGAAAAAAATTCTGAACAATAATGATTTAGATGAATCAAAATGGAAATATTCAAATGCAATATCAATTAAACTTAACCTTAAAGTGAAATATTTCAATGGAACGATACAAATATTAACCTAAAATATAAAGATTTATAAATATTTCATTTGATTTAAAATATATGGAATCAGCCTTAGTCATTACATAATCTTGATTAAATTCATGAATTTTACTTTCTCTCACATTGACAGTCTTTTCTTGGTTTATTATTTTAGAGAATTAGTCCATTATTCACACATAATGAAACCATAATTTACTAAGTGGATACTTCCAACCATTACCTATTTTTCCTATAATATAACACATTTGAAATAAATAATGAATTACCTTCATGTAAAATCTCTACGAATCCCCCACATGACCTCTTCCAATATCTTACTCATCCTTAAATCATATGAATAATATTAAAAAACATGGTATGAGCATAAAAATAGTAAGGGATATAAAAATAAGGAAACTATTAGTCTATTTATTAACAATTAAAACCCAATAAAACTTTATCATAATGTAAAATATTTCACCCTTAATAAGTAGTGAAAAAGTTTATTTAAAAATAATTTCATTTCTTACCATTTTTTTAATCACATTATAACCACAAACCCCATTGAAATCAAAGAAAACACATAATGGTAACTTGGGAAATTATTATACTTTTCACTATTATAAATGGAATAACCATGTGGTTGACTTACATACATCTAACTCTTATAAATGAAATATACATACCGCTGAATTCCATACCCAATACATTGGATTATTATCACAGACCCACCCATCATTAGTTTATCATGAAACCACTCTTAATTGGTTTATCAAGTAACAATCCATAAAATTTATAAGTACCATTATATAATAATAACACATAAAAGAATGAGATTTAAAAAATTTCAATAATAATATTTCATTTTCACTCATAATATAACATTTCAATTTATTTAAATAGTCAATCTATTTTAAAAAATCATTTTTGATAAAAAAATACCAAAAATGAAAGACAAGTTTATTTTTATTTAAAAAAACATAAATTGTTGTAGAGGGCTCAAAATATAAAAATAGAAATAAATTTTCCCTTATAATCCTTTTATATCCATATTAATGAATATGGTCAATAAAATCAAAAAATATTTACATGGATAAAAATATTTTGGAATAAAATAATTAAAAATTAAAGGTGTCTAATAACAATTTGAACATTTAAATCATAATCCCTATGAAATAATTACCTTTAACAAAAACATTATATTAAATGATAAATAAGAAAATTCATAATAGGATATGTCCAAGGGTCTATATATACCCCTCATAAAAGAATTTGGGTTCATAACATCAATGAATTCCTCAATGAAGAAAATTGTGAAGAAATATCTTACCTTGAGCCTAACATATCACCTGTGTCTTTATATTCTGAAATAATAAAAAAATGTTTATTATTTACTTTATCATAAACCTTTTTCAATTTTATCATTACTTTTATTTCACCTATTACAATTTTTATTAAACTACACAAACAATTTAGTATACATCGGGTGTTTTGACCATATTTGGTTTATGTGTCAAACTGACTATGGTCAAGGTTGTCATTATATAAACATATCTAAATAAAAATCATGACATAATTATCATATTAATACATAAATTAAACTTTAAAATCAATCCTGAAAAATAGTTTTGTGAAATGAACCAATGTTACCATCACAGATAAAGTAGCTTGAATGTCCTTGAATGACGTTATCACTTCTTCAATGTGTCAAATGATAATAAATAAAATGAGATATTATATTTACATAAAAGTAATTATTTCATGAATATAATATATATTTCATTTATTTTAAATATTTTTATTTAATCCTATCTTAATACATTTCATTTAATTTGTTAACATATCAAATCTCTTTGAGAAGACTGTAGTCCACACATCCACAAATGATATTATCATATTCCTAGAAAATTGAAAGAATGAAGGTATGAATTATATAATAATTTATTAAGTATGAATAAACCATATAAATCATATAAAAATAGTATTACCATAATTATTATAGACTATGATGGTTGGGAAAATAATTGAATGACATTATTTTGTGGGGCATTAGTTTGTTGTACAAACAAAAAAAAAGATTTTTTTACCCATTTGATGGAAGTTGGTATATGTTTTGGCATAAAAATTAACGTAAAAATAAAATATATTAATTTAGGATACTTATTTTGTTATATAACCATGGAATAAAAATATATTAAGTGTTGTATAAATAAATAATATAGAAACGCACGTTGAATAAAGTTGCAACCTTTTTAGGTAACTCCTTTTGGTTTGCAACAAAATGATTAATTAGTTGGATTTATTCACAGAGTGAGGATTATATAATTACATTATAAATTTTTGGATCTTATTTAGGTATTTATAAAATTTATTTATGTGTTTGATGAAATTAAGGATGTTTAGTTCATTTTTATGGTGGAGGAGTGACATTCATGTAAATATAAAAAGGTAAACACTATTAGGGGATCTCATTTACATCTAGTTCCTACATTAACTATACCAATTCGATAAAATATGTTACATTTTAAATTCATTTTGATCCAATTTCTTTTGGAAAGGTATCTTGGTCATTTGGAATCTTATGATTAAAGTTAACCACTATGTAAACACATTTTTACCTTAATTGTTGTTATTAATTTTAATTGTTTTCACAAATATTTTTGGTCAAAAATGTATCTGACCATATTATACATGATAAATTATTTTGATTCCAAATATTTAATAAATTGTTTAAAATTACAAAATCATAACTAATTGAAATGAAATTAATTTTAATCATTCATAGGGGACAACAAATTGAGTTTTTAAAGCGAATATGTTCAAAAGTTTGATAAATTTTATATCCAATTTCAATGTAAAAAATTATCCCAAAGACCTAAATTGGATCAATATTTGTTAATTTGAAATATTTATACTTTAAAACTAGTTGAAATCATAATTTAACTCTCTAAATTATTTAGATAAAAAAATTATCAAATAAAAAATTAGTATTATTTACTATCCATCAAAATATTATTCTTATTAGAAAATTACTAAAGGTTAACCCAAATATAATCTTTATATTAAAATTTAAAAACAATAAGTTTAATTTTTCATATAAAAATTAAATAATTTTCAAAATTTAGTTTTAAAATACATGTTCCATTAAAATTTCTTGAAATATAAATCTAAAAAAATTGGGCTTTTAAGCATAAAACAAGATTTCTTTGCATATTATTATATTAAAATATATTGGATGAATGTAAAAAAAATTTTTAAACATGTGTAAAAATGAGTTATCTTTTCACATTAAATTCAACTGATACAATGTCTAGATGATAATATCTATATCAAAAAATAATAATATTATATTATTGTTTTGTATTACTCATTCTTGCATGCAGCACAATATTTCAAAGAAACTCATTCTTGTGTGTCGTGTATGCTATTTAAAATAGAATCCATTATTTTATATGAGTTTGATTTAATTAAAAAATATGAAATATATTTATTATAACATTACCTGGGATATTTTAGACAATGAATATGAGGGTGACCCCCAAAGCCCACCATTGATAATCCACTAGTTAGCGACTAACAATGTGTATATGAAAGATATAAATGGCAGGAATTATCTATATGTATCCAAAGAATTTATAATGAAAACCACGAATCAAATACATAATATAAAATTAAAACCAATATCCCAAAAAAAAAATTTAATTTTTTACATAAACAAATCCTAAAAATAAGATACAATAAACGATGCTCCAATAGAAGTGACTCTAGAAGTTCACAAAGACTAGAACTAGTAATTTCTATCTCATCCACCAACTACCTCCAAAAAAATTCGATTCATATACTTAATGTGGTTAGAATAACAGTATACTCCATAATATCCTCCTCAAAACCACTTGTGCAAATGAGGAAGATGAATAAAAATACCTCTGCTAATAAATAGTAGAACCAATGTAGAACTAATCAAGGTAATCAATAAACCAACCAAAATAATTCTAAATCACACAAAATCATATCCAACTATAATAACATAGTACTAACATAATATGTCAATAAGGTACTTTGAAAACAATTCACCACTGCTTTATTTATCTTACGCCCCAATATAAAATGTTCATGAACTTATATCTCTTCTTCAGTTGTGACATATCACGTAATATCCAATATCAAACCCATGTACCACATATCATAGAAACATCATCATTATCTCATGTCCATAACTAAATTAAACCACACTTCTATAATCACATTACAACTTTATATCACACCAAAACTGCACATCATAAACTTATCACTACATGGTAATGTGAACATGAAGGGCATCAACCTCATTCCCACTTTCTACTATGAATTTCTCTTAACATATATTACCATTAGAACCACATAATCAAGTCAGTTTTTATATAAGCAACGTGATACATAAATCATTATAGCTTATATGTATACACCAACTAAAATCCATCAAATCCCATACTACTCAAGTAGTGGGATTGGGTAAGGGGGAGCATTCATCCATCCATTACTTCATCAACTTGGATGTTTGGTAAATCACATAGAAACTAAAATATATAGGAATCTATATAGTTTCCAAACTCACATGATGGTATATAATACATCCAAAGAAAGTAAAACATGTATCATAGTAATATATAATCCTAGACCATGGGTTCATATAAAGAACTCACTACTAATACCCATACAATTATTTCACTACCACTACCACAAGATAACAGTCACTATCATCACTGTTCCACAAATTGGCCCAACCATTTCACACATTATAGCCATAAAAATAAAAAAATAACCTTTCATTTAATCACATATTTATTATGGATTATAAAATTTCCATTTACTAACCTCATTACATCCATTATACGATTTATTTATCGATATATAATGCAATTCCACTCAATAAATAACTTTCTAATACAGTTCATTAGTTAATTTATATTTCACTTTGCACCCATGTTTTACCATTATGATTCAAATCCATTACAATAATTGATCAATTTCCATCCCTCCATTTATCAATTCCATCTCATTACTCATTACCAATTTTAGTTATTCCAACCATGTTCCATATCGTCAGGAAACTATAGTAAAACCCCACAACAACCAAACTCATTACATGAAAAATATACTCACAGAAAAATTCTAATAACCGCCACAATATCTAGAAAATTATTTTATTTCTACACATCCATCCTCAAAACCACTAACATAACCACACTATAGTGCATCCACCACTTGCAGAACCAACCCACAACATATCCTCCCAACTGTCCCAAAAAACCAACCAAAATTAAATTAATTTAAATAAGAAATACTTAGGACATATAAGTATAATAATAAAACATTGTATAAATTGGTTTTTATTAATATTTTATTCATATAAAATAAAATTTTCATTTTCAAACATAATCACCATTCATTCCAGATTTATCAAATATTAATTTATTACTAACATTACATTATTTAGCCAATTAATAATGTTAAAATAATATCATTGATTGATTTTTTTTCATAAACTCGCAAATCAATCAACCATATCTGAAAATGAAAATAAAATAGAACATAAAAGCTTCATCATTCCAAATTCATCAAATATGATAATAAGAGGAATTAAAGCAAAACACATTTGACATAAAAATTTACCCCTATATTTCCTTAGTTAATTTTTTATATTTATTATGTTAGTTCATATTATCCATCCAAATAAAATAAGATCATTATATACCTAAAAATAAACATAAATAAAAATAGAAGTATTTAATCCCCTACCTTATCTATAGATTTAGAAATCACTGTGAAAGAATGGGAATTGGATGGTTACACCCCTCAAAACGCCAATGTTTTTCCAATAAAAACCTATAAAACAAAAGCATCTAACAATCCATATACTAAAAATCACCCAAAATAATCAAATATTATTTCCACAAACTCCCAATATGGAAGAATGATAGTGGATGATAAATAAATATAGATAGTATCACTTAATATGAAAAATTTATGGTCACACAAATCCCAGAATAAAAAATTATCATATAGGAATAAAAATTACTAAAAAATATCCACTAAACCCCTAGGTTTTATAATAAGTAAATAAATTTATAGGAATTTAATTAGGAATCATATTTTATAAAAGAACATGATTTTTTATGAATCATAGTATTATGGGTCTAGGGTATACCAAAATAGATATATGTTTAGAAATATATATAAATAACATCATGATATCAATTATACATACCTAAATATGTTATTAAAATATACATTACCACTACACAAAAGATTAATTCAATGGTAAAACCGTGGTCATCACATAACAACATAAGTTTTGATATCATTTTAATGGCCAATGATCTTCAGATTCATGTCGCATAGCTTAAGTTCAAGTTGTCATTTATCCGGAAAATGTAATGGAAATGTGATTACTCTAACATATAATGGCTTTTGGAAAAGTTTATATTATAAACCACTTAGTGTTTTAGGTTCTATAGAATTTTTAAAACTCTTTGATCTGTTATAATTACTCTGTAATTTCTCCCTATTCATAAGAGTTACTACGAAGTGTCGAAGGATGAATAAGATTTGAAATATTGAAAAATAATCAATACATACTAGTCTCTATGAATTATCACTATATATGTAAGATTTAATCAAAATTAATTAAGGATGTATCAGAGTCAAAATTTAAAAAAAATTCTTGATACATAAATGTTACTCTGAATTTACACCATATGTGTAGGCGTTCACAAAGAATTATATATAGAAAAGGAAATACATAAGGGTTATCTATGCCATGTGGTCTATAATTTGAAAATATATAAATGAAAAATTGTGATACATTAGGATTTTCTAGTTTATGCATAAGGGTAATAAACTCATATGTATTGAAGCTTAAATCATATATAATGGTTTTTTTGGTCTTAAACCTCATACATAAGACTCTATTAGTGTATCAAATTAATAATTTTAAATGTATTAAACTCTATGATTATATATAAATGTTATCATGATATATAAGGGTTAGGTGACAGTTCAAGATAATCTAAAAGTTTTTAAATATTTAGTTTAATGGACTAACATGCTAGACTACAGAACGACCTCCTCCTCAAAACCAACTTCTCAGGACACAACACATCAGTACCACGCCTGTACACCCCTGCACGTGGACATGCTAGTCGAATAGTCATGCAAATGTGGAGAGATGATCACGATACAGATGCTGGGGAGGAGCAGTTTCATGTAATCATAGTCTATATGATTTCTTTAAGACCTAAGGGTCATGTAATGTCTCCAAGCCTATGGGAAATGTAATTACTAAGCCTACGGGCCTTTTAAGGGTTCCCCCTCAGCCCTTAAAATGGGGGTTATCAGAAATTAAAAAAAGGCCTTTGGGCCATTCAGTCAGGGCACAACACATAACGTCGTGAGGTAACGCACCAATCTAGATAGAATTTCAATTTCAACTCCACCATACCCCTCTAAACCTTTACACATAAATTCATAAAAGAAAAAATGTAACAGCCTGATAAGGTTTGTATTATTACTTATATTTCTGGGAATTTTTAAAAATTCAATACTTATTCATTCATAGGTTTAAATTTTAAATGTTTACTAAATTGTCTCAATTTTTAATTTCAATTCAATTAAATAATTGTTGATTGAATATTTAATTTATATTCAAGCCATTATTGATTTCAAATTCCCATTATTAATAGTTTTTCAAAACACTGTGACTTAATCATTTATATAACTATTTCTTGAGAAATTATCAGGATATGCATCAATATTTGAACTTATTATTTATCTTTTTTAAATCATGATGATGTTAATCCCAATCAATAAAGGTGACATAATTTTATTAATTTTAATCGTCATTTTATTTTTCTTTCCATACATTTAAACCCTCTTTAATCCCATTAAGACTACATATATCTAATTTTGAAAACCCCTTTACATGATGATTTTATATTTTAATTCAAATTTATTAGTATCACTACTTAATTAATTTCAAAAAAAATTAATAATTTGGTCAATTTAATATAGCATCTATAAAATAACATTTTGAAAGTGAATAATGTATGTCATTTTTTAATATCCATGGGAGAGTGTTTTATGATTTTTTTTCTAAATTATTCTTTATTTATTCCTAATTTTTTTAAAAAAAATTAAAAATGGAAATTAATGGTAAATAACATATGAATATTTCCTAGCAATTTTTTTAAAAAAAATTATATTTCTAAATCCATTAGAAAAATAAATAAAATGGATAACATATAATTTATTAAAAATGAATGTTTATGGTATCATTAATTACATTAATTTAAAAAAATTCTCTATACATAACAATTAAATCCTCATTTAAGACTTTAAATATTCAATTAAATCATCCATTATCCATTTAGCCTAGAAAATTCTTTTAAAATGTCACCCGGATAAGTTTTGTGTGATTTTTAAGTTAACATTATTATTTATTGAAAACTTTTGAACAGATTGTATATATTTGTGATTGTCTGTAGCTCTAGATAAATAATACTGATTGATGTGATAAAATAATATATCTTAAGGTTGATACTAAAGTTTTTATGAATGTTGAGAAAAATATGATATATGAGATTATAAGGGAAGAGAGATTGGGAATTTAATTCAATGATGCGGCTTGATTGTGTAGATTAGGTCTCTAATGCCTATAAAGAGAGTCCTAATTCACCACATTGATGGAACGATTGATAAAATAAAATGATTTTACTCAAACTTTAAATGTTGTTTTCTTTTAATTAGATGGGGGTCACTCTCATAAATAGTGTGCTTTAAACCATTCCACTGCATGTGTTTTTTATAATTCAAACTTATAAGGTTGTCAAAAGATGTGTTGAAAAATACCATTATAATTTACTATAGTAATCACACATGGAAGGTCCTGTCGATTAAAAAAGTTGGTATCACATAGAGAAACTATTTGAGGAAGGTGGAATCAATATCAAAATTTGAGGGGAATACACGTGGAAAATGAAATAAAATTCGGTATGGGATTCTCTAGATGAGAAATCCATCTGGTTGATTGATATTAATAAAAAAAATATGGAAGGAGACCATTGGGATAATAATATGGAATATAGATGATGTATTCTTTTTGGTGGGGTATATAGAATATTAAAATGATTATACTACATCACTCAAAATGGTTTTTAGTCATGGTAATATTTCACCTTGGTGTGATTACTTAGTCATTTAGCCTCTTTTCTCTCTAATTGTCTATTATTTTATAAAAAATATATTCGGAATCCAACAATCATTTGAATCTACTAAACATTGTTTGATATAAAAAAGGGATTTTATGGTATTCCATCTATCTGCTGAATAAGTTATACCTCCTTACTTTCATCCCATCATGATCATACTAATGCAGTACTAGAACATTCAATACGATCACATATATCCCTAAAATATCAGAACCATGGACTAAGAGAATTTAAATTTCTATAATTCTTCTCAATCACTCATTTGGTGCATTTGAATTTGGGCTACCATAATGAAAAAAATGATCAAATTTATAGGAATTCAATTAATATCCAAATGTTTATGAAATAATAATTCAAAAAATGAGACTATAAAACTCCACTTAATGGAATGTGAGTTGAAAATATTCATATATAATTAAGAAGGTCACTGCATGGAAATTATTTTAATTATTTTTGACTCTGAGTATCTCTTCCATACATTTTTTAGAATACAGAGGATAACTTCCATATGGGAAATAATGAAGTATAGTGATTTTTTTAGTTTACTGGATAATCTAAGAATCATGTAACAAGTCTTGAAATCTGGTCTCTTGGGTAGAATATGGGTGGATGAAAATATATTTACATCATTTGATGGTTTGATTCAGAATTATTTTCGTAAATAGCCACCATTATTCTTAAATTCCATGATTTAATAATCCATATTTCTTTCATATATCATTTAAGAGATAACAAAACATGAAATAGTTTTCTTGGGGGTGTCGAGTGTGTGAATAAAATTAAACATGGATGGATTTTATATCTATGGTATTATTGGAGGAGGTGGGATAATATGATATCTGTGTATCTCTATCATTTCACAGTTTTCTTAACCTTCTATAGAAAAAATAATTCTCATCTTGAGGAATATTGATCATTGCTATGTTACCATTATATTTTTATACATTACTAAATCAAACAGTCTTATATTGAGATGAACACAACTCTACTCGCTTACTTCATGAAGGTACCTACTAATGTCTATTGGTCTGAAAATTACTAAATTAGTAAATATAATAATCTCATTGATAATTATATAGTGGTTCTTCCTACTAGGAATGAGGGTTAAAAAGATCAGTATAATTTTTCAAATAAAGGAGTTTGGGTATACACTTTCAAAATTTTCACTAAAATGGATCTCTTCCCTGGGACTATAATGTTTTTAACTTTATATATTATCTTGGGCTTAAATACATTATACCACCTTGTGTTTTTTATTTATTTTAATAAATATTAATTTTAAAGGAGAGGTATGAATGGGTACCTGTGTAAAATATTATTTAAAATTTAATAGTTCTTAGTTATAACTTTATTCCATTTGAATATTAATTCTAAGTTTCAACTATTAAACAAAATTTTAATTTAAATAATTTTAACTTGTTATTCTTGATAAAAAAAATATTATGTTGGGGGGGATTTCATATTTAAATTTTCAAATCATTGATAATTTTTTATTATAAAATCAAGACTAGGATATCTTACTAATGTTGTTTTTGATGATTATTAGGTGCACTGAAGAGAATAAAGATGTTGGATTACAATGGAATAATGTAAGGGAATTTTAAGGAAAAAACAATGTGGTGACTCATAAACATGACATGGTTTACATAATGGATGAAAAGAAAGGGGTTCAGAAGTAGTTATATCATAGTGGAGTTAAATATTAAAAGATAATGATAATTTGATTAATGACGGAAAACCATGATGACCACTATGACATAGAAAAAGTCATAGTGATTTTTATTATATTATTTTTTAATGAAAATGACCATAACCAAAACATGAGTGAACGACATTAAAAATAAAGAACCACAACTAGTGTTCTATGTCTTTCTAAGAGCAAGGAATCCTCCTTCATGGATTTAATATTAAATATAAAAAGGATATATATTTTAAAATAATGTTATATTTTTCCTCTTTGAAGGGTTCATGTTTTTAAAAAAACAAAGGGATCATAGATAGTCCATGATGGTAGTACGTACTCCTAATTGCAATAATAGATAATTTTTTTCGATTTTGTATTTATCATGTTGAAATATTATTTATTTTAGTACTATGGTTGAAAAAAATTATATGTTGATCTAAATCAAGTTCATGGATAGTTTGGTTTTATAAATATATGTCTTTTAGAAAGGGGATTGAGTGGAACAAAGATTTTTTAGTTCTCTTCTACATCATTTGAATATAGATCTTCTATTTTGAAAGATTCTTCATTCAAGATAGTGAGTTTAATTTCATTCATGTTTTAAGGTTTCTTTGATCATGAATGGAATTTATTTTCATAGGTAAGAGATAAATAGTAAAAATATAGATGCTTAATCAATTATATTGAATTAATTCATAAGAAAATTATCTTTTATTAAAATTGTATTTTTATTTAAACTTTATATCATTCCAAAATATTTGTATTACCTTGAGATTTTATAATGGGGGTTTTCTATGTAAATTAAGTGGATTTGATTTTTTAAATAATGTGGATTCATATTTTTCCTTTTATGTTTGATCTTAAAACATTTTGTATTTCTTAAATAAAAACATTAATGATATTTATCTTAAATCTATCGATTTCATAATTTTAAATTCAATTATTATTGAACATAATTATAAATAATTGATTTATATTTGAAGGAGAAAGTATATATAATGAAAAACCTTACATTCTTAGTAATTTATTTAATAATTTTTTTTATCACTTGAATTTTTTTTTTCATTAATTATTTGAAATATTTAGTTAATAATTAACTTTTTAGTTTATAACTAACTTTTTAGTTTAACTTCATAATTTTGATTGGATATATCTCATTATTAAACATTCATATGTCTTTATGTTTTTTTGTGGTGTGAACATATTCATCTACAAAACATTGACACACATTGAATGTATCAATTTCCAAGGATGGTCAATTTGGAAAACGGTTATCCCATCCAAACACCATTTAGATAACTAGAATATTTTTTAACTTTAGATGAACCAATATTCACCTAATATTTATCTCAATTTTATATTCTTTATAGAGGTACCCTTTGACACTTTAAGGATCAAGAAAAGTATCAAGAATTTTTCATATCTTCTATAATTTAAATTTTTTAAATGCATGAATTTACTTGAATTAAAATAGCCATTAAAGTTTAATATTTAAATATTCATTATGTTGCATTATAAATCCTTTAAAAATAACATAAGGATGTTTTTTAAATAACAATACTAATACACCCTAATATGGTGGGTGAGTTTTTGTGGGAAATTCCTTTTCTCTCTCACAAAATATTTTCCTCATGTTTGCAATAACAATACAAAGCTATAATTATTCATACACACATGTGATATATAGATACAAAAAATTAAATAATGGACACATAAATTTTACATGTTTCACCACAAAGGTCTAGTCTATGGAGTATAATTTTATAGTGTTTCAACATAATAGAGTTAAACACTATACATAATAAAAGTTACTGATTTTAAGGAAAGGTTCATTACATTTCCAAAAGAAAACCCTATTATTTTGACTTTTCTCTCTACATAGAGACATGGAATAAAAAAGAGATATGATATTGTAATTTATTAAAATTATTCATCAATAAGTAAACATAAATCTTGCAAGGGTTTTTAAATGTGATTCAAGTTATTTTTCGAGTTTTGATCTTAAATATAGTTCACTTATTCTAAAAAATAGATTCTTCAATATTCTCATTTTTTATGTATTTTCCATTATTTTTTCATTCCTATTTATCTCTATTTTTTACTATTAATTCTCATTTTAATTTTGGAACCACTTCTTCCAAATTTCTACTATTTAATTTCTAATTGTTTCTATATAATGATTTTTAAAAACCACTCAAAAACCACTAAATAATTTGAATTTTTTCTTTCATATGTTCTTCTAAAAGAATATGGAAAAATATCTCAAAAATAATAAAGGATAATGAAAATGTGTTTCAAAAATCACCCCTCATATTGAATATTTATAGTAGATATGGTTTCTAAATGAAATAAAATTATAATCACCGAAATGTTTTTCACATACTCTAAAAATATCGATTCTAGAAACATTATTATACATGTCATGGTCTCTTATTGTTTCATACATCAACTATTTCTGATCAAATCCTTCACATAAATTGAAATTCAGATAGTGGGATTCTTCATTTTCAAATGATACTTTGAAATCCCAAAACAATGACCTCTATAGTGTGGTCTTATAATTATTTTCATTTTTTAATCTATAAAACTTCAAAAAATATGCATTGTTATAGGAAATAAAAATTCTCATAAATATCATCATCATTTTTTAAAGTAGAATTACTAGATTAAAATAATTATATCCATGGTGTGGCATAAAACTATACACCATTTTATAGCCACTACATTCTAGGTTCTCTTCTTCATGGTGTGGATGAACCTTTGGGAACCTGCTTAAACATTTGTAAATACACTATGTTATCCTCCATGGAATGGTGAAGATATTATCATTATTTTGAAATCCTATATATTTTTTCTTAAATTGTTTTTGAGCACTTATTTTTCAAATAAGACACTATATACAAGTCTAGATTGGCTCTCATTGATTCATCCCACACTATGGACAGTACCAATCCATATATAGCTACCTGATACTCGTACACATTTTATTTCATTAATATTATCATAAATTTCCATAAGATTAACCCATATTTATAGAGTTCTAGTGTTTTGAGGATATTAGATACATACTAAATTAATTTAAAAATAACTTAAACCATATTCATTTTTATTGACATAAAGTTCTCTTAAGATAATTTGTTATCTTATTACTAAAAATAATAATAGAGGGGTATATATAAATAAAACGGGTTACTTTTGAATCCAAGATTAAAAATTATTAGAGTAAATAATTATGAAGAATTAATACATATAAGAAAAAATTTATATCTTAATATCATAAAATTAATGTATTGAATAGAATCAAAAGAAATTATAGAATAAAAATATGATATCATAACTTCATGTAATCATAGTAAATTTGAAACAACATAAATAATGACATCATATATATATGTAATAGATCCCAACTATGAAACCAAAACATATAATGCTTAGTTAACATCTCATTCACTATACATGGTATGTCATTAGATGAAAAAATCAACTTATTAATAAGGGGGTTTATAATTCTAATCACACCAATAAAATTCATAACATGTACATTCATATGTGTTCTATATAGGTAAGTTCTACAAAATAATTAGCATAAGAAACACCCATGAAAAGGAAATAGATTACATAATATTATTTTTAGGAATAACTAAATTACACATCATAAAGTCTCTAAATAAAAGAATAAAATAAGTCATATTTGGATGTTCATAATTGATTAAAGAATCAATGGTCCATAAAATGAAGTTAATGTTTATAAAATTCATTTTAATAGAGTCTATAAGTAAGTGTAGAAATGAAACTATTAAGAAATGTTTTATGAAATGGTTAAAGAATCATTGAAGAATATATGTGAAAAATGAGTTCCATAAAATTTTAATTAAATAGTAATGGTTTACCATAAAATATATAAATTCTTTTGAAAACATGGGAGAGAAAAAACCACAAAATGTTGGGACATGAAAAATAATAATAAACTGTAAAGATTCCTTTAATCAGGTTTACTTTTTAGATGATTCAGTATGGAATTTAAAATAAGAATATACAAATCCAAAAAATAAAGGTAATTTAAACTATGTATATATATTATGAACATATAATTATAATATAAAATAAATTCAAAAGATGAATAGAGATATACAGTGATGTATAGAGTGAGAAATCGTAACCTAAAATGAATATGGTGGTTAGGAAGTTCCCTTACCATGGATCTGAATCACTTGGTACAAGAATCTAAACTATTAAATAATAATATTATGTTTATTAGATACTTTATTTAGAAACTTTTTCATATATATTTCATTAATTATTTTCCATTTATTATCATATTTAATTCATTTGTGGTATTGTTTTTTTCTTGAATTTTCCACCTCGAATTATTCATTTAATTACATCAAAAATATTTATGTACATTGATAATGGTCAATGATATGGTCAAATAAATCCATAATATCAAAAACTGTATATTTATGAATCATTTATTATTCTATTATTATTAGATTTATAGATGATAATGTATTTAACTATATAGGATCAAACTAAAAATTGTATCTTGGTGTGCTCATTTTAGAAGGATTAAGTTACTACGACCATTCTTTGTTGTTGAGATAAATATAATAACCAATTTTTTCTAGACTATTATTCATGTTATAAATATTTTATTTTTTAATTAAATACATTTTTTATAAATTCCATATAATTTAGTGATTAAAATGAAATACAACATCAATGTAAGTGGTCAACTGACCATAATATGGGTGATGTTTTCATTTTTAGAATAATAAAATAGTTTATGCTAGATATCTTATACTTTTTTATTATAGTGACATTTTAAAATATTAATAATAAAAATGTCAAAATATTATCATGTATATAAAATAAATGTGGAGTTTGAATATGAAAATAATTTTAAAACAGACATTTCATAGAATGTAATTATCCATTTTGATATTCCCACTTTGACTGGGCTTTAAACATTCATAAGTTGATATTTTTGGTAGTTATGATCATCTTGGATGTGGTAATGGGGATTATGAGATATTTAGGTAAATTTTTGGAATGTTATGTGGATTATAATGTGTGGATAAAAGGGGTGTTGCATAGTGATTTAATAAAGTGATTCTGGGTTGTTTATAATAAACTATTATAATGAAATATTATATCTTAAAATAGTGACACAACCTGGGACTCAATAGTAATGTGATTATTAATAAATTCAAAATAATCTAATAAAATATCCATTTAACTTTTGAAAACCTTAAAATTCATTCATACACACTAATATAAAATACAATACTTATATGGTATTCATATATTCTCTGAAAAATAATCTTCTTCAAAGAAATAAAATAAATTTACCCTAAAATGATTTCAACATATTGATCAGAAAAATGACAACCATTTTATCGAATTAATTTTTAATTATAGAAAAATTATATTATTAAGAAACTCATTATTTATTAAAAATACTAGTTATTTTATATAACCAAATTTATAACTCGCAAAAATAATAATTATGATTTCAAATATATATATTATCATTTATATAAAGACAACTACTATTTTATAAATCTATTTTATGCATACAATTTTTCTATGATTTATTATGAAATTAAATTTTACTATTTATACCCAAAAGAAATCTACCTTATATAATTTCAACAAATTGATTCCAAATAAAAAATAAAATCCATCTACACATTAAAAAATAGATTATTTTAGTAAACACCATTATATTTTTAAAATAATTTACACATTTTTATTTCCTATATCCTAGATACATTGCCCTTTATCACACCAAAATAAGCCTTCGGGGCAAGATGTGAAATGGTGGGAATTTCATGAGGTGGGTAATACATCATTGATGTGGTATTTATTTCCTATAACATGGCCTTTTCCCATATATTTTTTTAATCCAACCATAATTAATGATGTTTTTTTTTCTTGGTCAAGGTAAAACCCCAATGATGTTATATCCCTCAGATTCCATGATAAATAAGCTTCATAAGGGATCGTCCTAGCAGTTGAGGATGTCATTTTGGATTTCTATATAAATTATCCCTTCTTATTACCCATAATATAAAAAAATTTAACGGATGATTTATAATAGCTACATTCTCAATGGTTATAATGGTCAATAGTTATAATTCCATGTGTTCATATTATGATCATATTTGTTCTAAAAACATAATGTTCCAAATTAATAATAAAGTGTTTCACATATAATTAATTTATTTTATACTATACTATATTACTATAAATGACCCATAAATGAATAATCAAACAGAAATCTCAATATATAAAACATGGGTCTTTACATTCATCCACTTTTTATAAATTTCTCCTTAAAAATTTTATTTCATATACTAAGATGAAAATATATGAGTGTACTTATATTTAATTTTATAACTATAACACCTATATATTTAGTACATGTGTGGGGTATAGAATTTAATTATTTAAGAGAGATAGATGGGATATATCATACACAAGATTTAGCTTTGGAGGGTTACCTCATTGATAGGTAACAACTCCAAAGTTATCATCAATCAGAAAGTGGAAAATTTATCTAGGAATTATATTTAACTTATTCCCAAACATAATGACTCATTTACTTAGTGATATATAAAATAATACATTATCTCTAACCTTAAACTCTAGATCTCGTTGATGATAGTATGTATAACTTTTTTGATGGCTCTATGTTTATTTGATATTTTTTGGAAATGACTTATCCTTTTTCGTTAATTTCATTGACTAATTAAGTTCATTTTACCTTGAATTTAATAACTTCATCCATGAATTTGGGTGTCCTACATTTCCACCCATATAAGGATTCCAATGGATCCATCTGAACTATTGAGCGGAAGATGATATTATATAACAACATAATAAGAGGGAGATATTGATCTCATACTCAATTGAATTCCATGGAGAAAAGTCATGTGTATTCTCAAGTGTCTTTATAGTTCTTTTTGATTGGAAATAAATGTGGGGATGATATTCCATATTTATGTATATATTTTTGTTCACGGAATATTGAAGAATTTTCTAGAACATTGAGGTGGACCTTGGATCTGAAAAAGATATTATTAATACCAGTTTCCCAAAAATCCTAAATTATTTTATTATGTATATATTTAACTTATGGCTAAGTAAGAAATCATTTCAAGTTATGATTAAGTGATTATTCTCTGTATTTTCTTATATGAGACTTTAATGACATAGTAGTTGGTCATTTTATATAATTTTGAGTAATTTTGTAGTAATTTAAAATTTCTATAATTTCAGGTTTTAATTTTTAATGTTTTGATAATTCTATAATATTTCATTTTTTCAAGATGAATAAAAAATCATGTGGTGTTTAAAAAAACTAAAAAAATATTGTAATTCCATAATAGTGTAGTTTTTCATGCTTGTCAAAAATTTTATCAAACTGAGTGGGTGTCTGGAGAAACAATGAAACTTGTTTTCTATTGGGGGTGACCCACATGGTTGGTGTGGTATTTTGGGATACAATTCAGAAGAACCATGCAAGGTGTGTTGGTTTCTCTTAAGTCTCTTATGAATGGTTAGAAGATATTTTTCAAAAAAATTGTGTCTTTCCCAAATTCATAATAGTATAAAATTACATTAATTATCCTCCCTGAATTCTATTCCCTATGAACCTCCTATTTAAATCCCCTCATTCAGTTGACTATGGGGCTTATTAAGGATGTTTTTATCCTCCCTTATCCTTCATCCTTAACCTCTAGTTAATAACTTTCAAGTGGATCTCTAAGGTAATGCTCAAATTTCCCCTTCCTCCTTTCTCCCTTAATCCCTTATAATTGATTTTCCCTCTTCCTATTATATCCCAGACCTATACATCCAAATTTACTAATAAAAACATGATATGACTTAAAAATATATAATAGAGAAATACTCTACTTTTTACAAAACCATGGTTTGTTTCAAATATTTGGAAATTCTACTAAACTTATGAAAAATATTTTAAAACATGACGTGGGTATAAAATTTCTAAATAAGTTCTTTTAAAGAATGTGAAAAATAATTTTACCCATAACTATTTTAAAACACTTTTAAAACATTTTATATCAAATTTGTATGTTATATATATATATATTATAATTTCAAAAAAATATGTAGTTTTGAAAAATAATTTCAAAAATAATCATTGAAAAATTATTGGATTTTCAATAAAAAACTGATTTATAAATATCAATTTTTAATGGATTAATAAGATTATTGAAATAGATTATAAAACCCATATTTCAACTTAATAATATCACTTATAGGATCACATCACCATTGAGATCATGGGTTCACTCCACATTCCCCATTATCTAATTTTATATGCAAGTGCCAAATTAAATGTTTGGGAAACAATTCTTTTAAAGATCCAAAATTCCCATAAATAAATCATTAAAAACTCTTTAAAATAAAAAATATATTATTTTCAAAGAAATAAAAAAAATTATAACTTTATTCTTGGAAAAAATATCTTTTAAAAAATGAATTAGAAGAGATCCATTTTCCAGAATAATTAGAAAAATTTAAAAGAAATAAATATAAATACATATTGAAATTAAAATAAATTATTTTAATAAAAATTTGTGAAATTTTAATAATTATTTTAGAATATGGATATATCTAATATCATGTATGAAATTGATGGATATAAAAACTTTTTAAAAAAAACATGATATTTTAGAAACACCCATAAAAATCCTTGATTTTTTGTTTTAAATAAAAGAAAGATAATAATTTCCCTTTTGAATTATATCTTTCCTAAATAAAATTTTTAAAAAAATAAGAAACCTGAAGCAATGAATTCATTGATTAATATTTTATAACAGAAAATTTATGTATATACATTTGGAAATAAAATAATCTCTTACATTCATTTGTAGAATCATTGCAGGAAACTATTTTTTTAGGTATACTCTATAGTCTCTCTATTTTGTTCTCCATATCTTATATTTTCCTCATTGCCTCTTTTATAGGATAAGTATAGAATAATAAATGGTATATAGGAAACAGTTCTTAATTATAGTGATGATGGAAGGATCCGGAGTCTTCATGATTTCTAAAAATATATATTCTCATTTTAAGGCTTGTTGAGAAAGACAATATAGAGAGGTTATATATATATATATATATATCATTGAAACTGAGTAATCTAAATAGAAAATGAAAAATTAAATATCTACATAAATCTATAGGTAACATTAGATTTTAATGTTATTGATACATTCATTCATATAAATTTATATTTATATAAAACATTTGGATTGAGATCCTTCTAGAAGTTTCATTGAAATTAGATAAATCCAATAAAATAGTTGATATAGGATAGACAGATCATAATCATTAAAAATAACACTATGTAAAATAATTATGTTGGGAGAAAAAACCTAAAAAAAAGAAAATAGGGACTACCGATGTCGACCAAGGGAGAAAATTAAATAATAAGAACTGATAATTAATACACCGAAAACAATCACATAAACCATATTTGGGCACTTAAAATGAAATAAACCTATATAAAATCATTATTTATAGAAGACGGAAGTCATCACACACTTTCCACAATGGATTTCCCTGGTCACGATTTGTCCTCGGGCTCATGCTGTGACTACCCCAATCCCACCTTCCATAGGCCAGGGGCTGGAGACTAGAACCAAAGGCGTAAATCCCAATAAAAAAGGGAAGACATTGACTTTATAAAAGATAAACACATCCAACCAGAGTACAAGAAGAAGTAATACACTAAGTATAAAAGAAAGTGTTGAAAAGTAAATGGTCCAGAATACAAACCCAACTGAAAAGTACAGCTACAACTGAACGAAAGTACAAAAAAAATACAAACAGCTAGAAGATAGAAGCATCTCCTGGGTCATCCACCTCAGATTCTACCTGAAGGGTAGGTAAAGATAGCCTACTCAACACTCTCGCCCGCCAACCTCCTCTGAGTACCATCTCATCGTGAAGTCCACCTTCGGGTACTGACTCATCGTGAGGTCCACCTCTGGGTACTGTCCATTCCTCATACACTCAGTCACTGTCAGCATTGTCCGTCGTCTACATCCAACACAACGATGTGCGGGCATAGCCCGTGCAGGGGTGAGTATAACGATACTGAGTAGGGACATCGAGACCCTCAAGGTATCACTAAATCCAACAAGGATAACCATAAATAAAGATCTCAAAAGATAACCTTTAATTAGCTATATGCCCATACATATACCTAGGTTATCAAGTAACCCATCTCAATCATGAAGAAAACACAAAGGTCATTGACTCAGCACAAACCAGGATTTTCATTAATGATATCGAAACCACAACTGCTGAAGAGCTCCTCCTATGTCGAGTATAGTGATCCTATCATGACTTCGAGGTGCTTATCACTAACCTTATACTGCTGAGGTACTCCTCCTGTCGTGTACTGTGGGTCTACAACCTCAAAAAGTAGTGCTCCTCCGCCATGGGTATGCCACCTCACAAAGTAGTGATCCCCCTAATAGTTACAGAGATACTCCTTCTGTCGAGTACCGCGGGTCTGCTACCCAACACAGTAGTGCTCCCCGCCATGGGTCTGCCACCCCAAAACAGCAGTGCTCCCCACTGGGCTATTCAAGTCCCTCGAACTTGAATCGGACAAGCAGTCATCAGGTATCAGCCAGCTACAAGGTCTCCGTACTCCGTATGCTCGTCTATGGGAGGATCCGCTCCACGATCCACTGGTTGACAATCCATGTGTAACATATTCCTTGGAAGAAGTATCACAAATATTTTTCATGTCATATGGATCTCAATGCAACAGACGACATGTCAAACGGACGCCCGGTCTGTGAGTTATTAGCCTTTTTGTCCCGGGGGCCTGGTTGGTTTCATGTACGAACCAACCTGGCCATATCTCAACTGTACGCCAAAATCTCATGGGGTATACTCAAAGGAAGCGTTTCTCAACGTGATTACCAATGCCGCTGACGGTTCGTCAAACGGTCGTCTAGTCTGAGAGTTATTAGTATTTCCCTTCGAGGGGCCCAGTTGGATTTCAGGTACAATCCAACCCGGCCATACTCCAATTGCATCCAATCCTTGGGTGAAGTATACGAAAATAACTTTCTCATCAAGAGGAATCCAACAAAGTCGATGACATTTCAATCAGACATCCAGAGCTCATGTTATAAGCGTTTCCACTCCGAGGGACCGGTTGGTTTCGGGTTCGAACCAACCCGACTGTACCCAAACATCACCAAAACCTTGAGTGTAATATACCGAAAAGACCATATCGATCCAAGGAATCCTACTCAACCGAAGGTGTGTCGATCGTAGGTATGTAGCTCAAGATATGTCCGTTTAACCGAAAACGGTCCGAAAATAGGAGGTCTGGGCCCGGTCTGACCCGACCCACACCCCCTAGGTCGGCCCGAACTTGGTCCACCCGAGCTGAGCCCGAGTCCGGCCCGGTTGGGCACGGCCCGGCCCGGCCCGACCCTCGTGGCTCGCCCCGTCCCGGCCGGGGGAGCAGGCTCGGCCAGCTTGGCCGAGCAAAATGCATGGAGCGGGGGGGGGGGGAGGGGGGGCTAGCTAATTGACACCGGCGGCACAAAGCGCCGCCCCGCCGTCGTCCCGGGATCCCGCGAGGCCGCGTGATCTACCGCGTCGCACCGCCACCGCTGTTGCCGCGGCGGGTCTTCTCTTGCGGCGCGCTAGGGTGCCGCTACCTCCAGGCAGCCGGACAGCTCCGGCCACCGCCTCCGGTCGCAGGTGACGCCGCGCCGGCGACCCACACCACCAGGAGCTTCCTCGGGCCACCAGAGTTGCTCCGGTGGTCCGTTTTCTCTTCCGTCTGCGTCGACGGTGTTCTCGGGTCCCGAACATTACTGTGAAAGCTTTCAAACACCATTTTTGTCCCATTTCATCGTCTCCCATCAATCCACACACAAAATAACAACCAGCAGAGGGTTCGTCTTGTTCGTTAGCCCACACCCTCCACATTAGAGGCTCAATCCTAAATTCATCAACGACAAGGGTTTAATTTATTCAAAATAAATTATACAAACACCCTGCAATTATATACCCATGCATGAGGGTATAAATCACATATACACAAAATATAAAAACTCCCTACCTCGAGAAAGTTCTGAGGTATCCGAGCATCATGGATGACATTGTCGCGAATGGGCAGACGTCAGCTCGTTGACATCGTCGCAAGGTAAGAGATGAAGGTGCCGACAGTCATTGGCGTTTGTCGCTTCCATAAATCGCCTTCGATCCCAGCTCGAGCGTCGTTCATTTGATCCGACGCAGGGAAGACTTTGAATTCAATGTAGTTCGTTGCGCCCGCACCACCGTACCAATCGCTGCTCATTTGTCGGTGTCTCGTCAGAGAAGATGGGACCTCGGTGGTGGTGCAACAATGGAGGAAGGAGAGGGAGGGAAGGAAGGAGAGGAAGTTCTCCATCGAATCCCCCTCCCATCAAAAGTCTCCTCCCTTAATAAAATATTAGGCTTGGATAATATTTTTATTAACACACCATTTCAAATTCAAACACCTCATTAATTTAGAGGATTCAATCTATTAATTAAGATGTTGTCATGTATTAATGGGAGAGGTGAAAGTGAAGAGGTCCAATAAATAAGTGGGGAGTTTTCAACATAAAAAAAGAGATTAATGGGGGGGGTTTAAGGAGGGTTAAAGGAGATGAGAGGTTGGGGATCGTGTGGGTCCCACCTATCATTTATCCACACATGGGAAGTTTAACTTCCAAGATTTAAAAATAAAATTGTTCAACAATTTTATTTATAAAAAACTAAATCCACAAAAATTAATTCTCCAACCGCTTAAAATGAAACTACGCTAATGGTCCCCTTAAGCAATTACCAGCACTGTGAGTTCATCGGTGCCCTCAGATTTCAATTCCGAGAACCGGTTCAAAAGATAGAAAAACATGCTCGTTCGTTCACTGAACGTACCTGACCTAAACTTCAGAAATTGATTTCAGGCACATCGGGCCTCGGAATCAAGTTCCGTCAGAAGCCACAGACTCATAAAATTCCATAGTATTTAAGAAAAAAAATTCCTTTCAATTTCCAGGTCTTTACATTACTCCCACTTTAGGGCTTTACGTCCCCGTAAAGCTTCAACACACATTAGGGAAAACAAAAGAGGTACCGAGCACACATCTAAGCCTCCTGCTCCTATGTGCTCTTCTGGAGGTTCTTGTGCTGCTAGCGAAAGCGAACAAGAGGAATCGACCATCCTCATAAGACCCACTCTTGTTGATCCTCAATCTCTACTGGAACCTCCGTGAATGTTGCCCCATCTTCGATGTCCAGATCCTCGTGGTCGATGATGTGTGAAGGGCCGTGCACGTATCACCTCAGTTGAGATATGTGAAAGACGTCGTGCACTCGGTGCAACTGTGATGGAAATACCAAGCGGTATGCCACCTCGCCAACCCTGCTGAGGACCTGGAAAGGTCTATTGAACCTCGAAGATAACTTACCACCTCGGACACATCTCTGTAGACCTCATTTAGGTGAGACCCGTATAAACATGTGGTCTCCATCCTCGAACTCTAGAGGCCTTTGTTTCCTGTTTGTAACTAAAAACTCAAAACTCCTGCTGCCACGAGGGTAAGGTTGTCCGACTTAAGAGTGATCATACGCACCCTCCTATACATGATTTTATCCTATGCTACCTAGGTTTCCCTTTTCTCCGACCAAGGGAAAACCCCATCCCAATGTTGTAGATAAACCACATCCTTTTTCCTATTACAGTCAATCTGTGTATGAACTATGGTTACCCAGTCCATATCCAGACTAATGTCATAATTCCTCAATGCTCCCACCAAGAGGTTCAGATCACGCCATCAGTGTAAGCATGATTATCGAGTCTCATCCCAATGTTATCTCCAGACGTGAGGGTCAAGTCAATGGCTTAAACAGAAAATCTAGGTTTGGAACAAGATTCGTGGAAGGAAGGAATGATTTGTGACAATGTATATTGTTACGACAGCTAGTAGTAGACACAGATCGTACCTCAAATAATTCCTAGAGCCCTTGGGTCACACTTCTTGAATGAATGTAACTAATCCCTTCCCCTTCCCTCCTTCTCCCTGAGCCTGGCGGGGACTACAATGGCGGGTGGTTGTAACATGTTGAAATGTTCACCACCTCATGCTGCTTTATGAGCTCTACTTCCACATCTGCTACTCTGCAGATTCATCTGTTCTAAAAACTACTTCTTCTGGAAACTTTTTACACGCCCAAGTCTCTAAGACTGGCACCAGTTTTCTTTTTTTCCCACTACTAACCTTCACTGGTCGTATCCACTCAGCCAAAGAACATTCAACCACAAAGGTTCTCTCTAGCACCCTAACATAAGTAAGAATACATAGAGGAAAGGTGATGGATCATTTTTCCTTAAACACACATCGCTCGGAAGTCCGAGCCCTAAAGCACTGATCATATCATAGTCATCAAGTACCAGGAATGATTGGTACACATCGATGAATACTCAGTTATCGACGTTCGTCCTGTCGAAGCAGTATAAGGTCTAGAAAACTCTCATCCACCTCCTCAAGCCAGTCCTCAGCTACCTGTGAGTCGGGCTCGCCTCGGAACCTGAAGGGTATCTGATGCTAAAACACGTGTAAGGCATTGAGCCTACATGTGTCATCTACCAGTACCACTGGTTATAACTGCTGACCAACAGGTAGTGATATAGCTGGCACACTGCCCGAAGGTACTATCCTAGGAATCGGTCCACATACCGAAGCCTCATTACTATTCAGACCAACCTCATGGATAGTAACTGGGAAACACTAGTATTCAAGATCACCATATGCTCCACTAGTGTCTAAAATAGGTGTAGAACTCCAGATATCACCTCCATCCAGTCTACTGCTGTCCGGGAATCTGTCTCACCTCGTAACCTCAGAGACTTCTGCCGCTGGGACTCATGCAACGCGCTCAGTTGGTGTGAACTATACTCCAGTGTGGATGGTGGTATCTACTGCCTAACGGGTGGTGGGGCTCTTGGTACACCACCCGAAGGTGCCAACATAGTAGGAGGGCCCTGCATCGGAGCCTCATCGCTTGATAGGCCGTCATCGAGTACTCTCTCGGAACTCCAACTGGCTATCTACGTGGATACATCCTGAACAGATGCGACATGGTCAAATGATTTAAACCTGGTGAGGTGACTTGGTTTGAGCCGACTTAAAGAAATATTTTTAAAACACACACGCAATCAGTGTTTTAGTGAACTGGGTCGGAAATCAGTAGTCAGGGTCCTGGTGTATGGATACATCGGCCGCCGCACCAACACTGGACACCCTGAACTGAAAACCACACTCGATATACTTCACACTATTGCTTCATAGAAAGAAAATATCAGAGTTATATGTTCTTCGGTAGAACCGAATCCTTTGATACCAATTTGTTTGGACCAATCCTCGAGCCCGTGCCGTGACTACCCCAAGCTCACCTTTCATAGGCCAGGGGCTGGCGACTAGCACCAAAGGCGTAAATCCCAATAAAAAATGGAATGCATTTCCTTTATAAAAGATAAACACATCCAACTAGAGTACAAGAGGAAGTAATACACTAAGTGAAAAATAAAGTGCTGAAAAGTAAATGGGCCAGAATACAAACCCAACTGAAAAGTATAGCTACAACTGAATGAAAGTACAAAAGAAAAGACAAGCAGTTGGAATATAGAAGCAGATCCTGGTTCATCCACCTCGGATCCTACCTAAAGGGTAGGTACATATATCCTCTTCAACGCTCTCGCCCGTCAACCTCCTCTGAGTATCGTCTCTTCATGAAGTCCACCTTCAGGTACTAACTCGTCATGAGGTCCACATCCTGGTACAGTCCAGTCCTCGTACACTTGGTGTCTGTCGGCACTTTTCGTCGTCTGCATCCAACACAACGAGGTGTGGGCACAACCAGTGCAGGGGTGAGTATAACGATACTCAGTAGGGTTCCCGAGACCCTCAAGGTCTCACTAAATCCAAAAAGGATAACCACAAAGAAAGATCTCAATAGATAACATTTACTTAGAAAGATTCCCATACATATACATAAGTTATCAAGTAACCCATATAAATCATGAGAGAAACAAAAAGGTCATTGACTCAGCTCAAAATAGGATTTTCATTGATGATATCGAAACCAAAACTGCTGAAGAGATCGTCCTCTGTCGATTATAGTGATCCTGTCATGACTCCAAGGCACTGCTCACTAACCGTAGACTACTAAGGTACTCCTCCTGTCGTGTACCGTGGGTCTGCATCCTCACAATGTAGTGCTCCTCCACCATGGTCTGCCACCTCACAAAGTAGTGCTCCCCATAATTGCCTTCAGAGGTAATCTTGCTATCGATTACCACGGGTCTTCCACCTGACACAGTAGTGCTCCCTACCATGGGTATTCCACCCCAACATAGCAGTGCTCCCCACTGGGCTAGTCAAGTCACTCCGACTCGAATCGGACAAGCAGTCATCAGGTATCACCCAGCTACAAGGTCTTCGTACTCTGTATGCTCGTCTCCGGGAGGATCCGCTCCATGAGCCACTGGTCTACACTCCAAGTGTCACAAAGACCCACGAAGAAGTATCACAAATATCTGTCATGTCAGAGGGATCTTAAAAAAACAGACGGCGCGTCAAACGGACGCCCGGTCTGTGAGTCATTAGCCTTTTTGTCCTGGGGGCCCGGCTGGTTTTGTGTACGAACCAACCCGGTCATATCTTAACTATACCCCGAACTCCCATGGGGTATACTTAAAGGAAGCGTTTCTCAACGTTACTACCAACGCCACTAACGGTTCGTCAAACGGACATCTGATCTGAGAGTTATTAGTATTTCCTTTCTAGGGGCTCGGTTGGATTTCGGATACAATCCAACCTGGCCATACTCCAACTACTTCCAAACCTCAGGTTAAGTATACCAAAATAACCGTCTCATCAAAAGGAATCAAAAAAATTCTACAGAACGTCAATCGGACGTCCGAAGCTCAATTTATAAGCATTCGCAGTGACAGGGCTCGGTTAGTTTCGGCTTCGAACCAACCCGACTGTACCAAAAAATCACTGAAACCTTGAGTGTAATATACCGAAACGACCGTCTCAATAAAAGGAATCTTACGCAACTAACGTTGCATTGATCAGAGGTCCTTATCTCAAGATATGTTCGTTTAACCGAAAACGGTCCAAAAATAGGGGGTCTAGGCCAGGTCCGACCCGGACCAACACCCCATGGGTCGGTCCGAACCGGTTCGACCTGACCCAGGCCCGGGTCCAGCCAGGTCAGGTGCGGCCTGGCGCGGACCGACCCGCCCCGGCCTGACCGGGGGAGCTGGCACGGCCAGCTTGGCCGAGTGAAATGTGCGGAGTGGGGGGGGGGGGCGCTAATTGGCACCTGCGGCACAAAGCACCGCCCCGCCGTCGTCCCGGGATCCCGCGGGACCGCGGGATCCACCGCGTCACATCGCCAATGCTATTTCAGCGGCAGGTCTTCTTCAGTGGCGTGTTGGGCGCTGCCTCCTCCATGCGGCCGGACGGCTCCGGCCGCTGCCTCTGGTCGCCTGAACCACCACGCCGCCAGGAGCTTCCGTGGGCCCCCGAAGTTGCTCCAGTGGTCCCTTTTAGCTTCTGTCTGCGCCGATAGTATTCTTGGGTCCAAAACATTACTGCGAAGGCTTTCAAACACTGTTTCAGTCCCGTTTCATCGTCTCCCGTCAATCCACACAAAATACAACAACCAGCAGAGGGTATGGCTTGTTCGTTAGCCCGCACCGTCCGCATTAGAGGCTCAATCCAAAATTCATCAACGAAAGGGGTTTAATTTATTAAAAACAAATTATAGAAACACCCTGCAATTATATACCCATGCACGAGGGTATAAATCACATATACACAAAATACGAAAAACCCCTACCTCGAGAAAGATCTGCGGTAGCTGCGCAGCGAGGATGACTGTGTTGCGAAAGGGTAGACATCGGCTCGTTGACGTCATCGCAAGGTAAGAGATGAAGGTGACGACGGTCATTGGAGTTCATCACATCCTTAAAATTCCTTTGATCCCGGCTCGAGCGTCGTTCATTAGATCCGACGCAGGGAAGACATCGAAGTCAACATAGTTCATTGCGCCTGCACCACGCTAACAATTCCTGATCATTCGTCGGTGTCTCTTCAGAGAAGATGGAACCTCGGTGGTGGTGAAACAATGGAGGAAGGAGAGGGAGGGAAGGAAGGAGAAGAAGTTCTCCAGCGGATCCCCCTCCTATCAAAAGGCTCCTCCCTTAATAAAATATTAGGCTTGGATAATATTTTTATTAACACACCATTTCAAATTCAAACACCTCATTAATTAAATTGGAGGATTCAATCTATTAATTAATATGTTGTCATGTATTAATGGGAGAGGAGAAAGTGAAGAGGTCCCACAAATAAGAGGGGAGTTGTCAATATAAAAAAAAGAGATTAATGGGGGGTTTAAGTAGGGTTAAAGGAGATGAGAGGTTGGGGCTCGTGTGGGTCCCAACTCTCATTTATCCACACATGGGATGTTTAACTTCCAAGATATAAAAATAAAATTGTTCAACAATTTTATTTCTAACAAACTAAATCCCCAAAAATTAATTCTCAAACCGCTTAAAACGCAACTGCACTAAAGGTCCCCTTAAGTAATTACCGGCATTGCGAGTTCATCGGTGCCCTCAGATTTCAATTCCGAGCAATGGTTCAAAAGATAGAAAACCCCACTCGTTCTTTCACTAAACATACCCGAGCTAAACTTCATAAATTGATTTCGGGCACACCGGGCCTCGAAATCAAGTGCCGTCAGAAGCCACAGACTCTTAAAATTCTATAGTATTTATGAAAAAAAATTCCTTGAAATTTCTGGGTCTTTACATCCCTCATCCAAATTGGTGACTCCTTCAGAAAATTAGTCATGGTTTTAATCCTTTTCACTACTCAGATCTAGAGCTTTATTTCTCATTTGTTGCTCAAGTATCTAAGACCTCAACCATGCTTAGATCTCCATCTTCCATTCATGATCTATAATACCTTGGCCTTAAACCTTACATAATATTGAATTAAATGAATAATTCACATTGGGGATCTTTTCAGGTTTAGAGTTTTAGAGAATTAGGACATAACTATTACATCTCAAAAGATTACAAAGTAGACACTTCTACTAAGTTTCCATAGAATAAAAACTCTTAAAAAGAAACATGTCTAGTTCCATTTTTTAGATAGCATGACTTTTCCTTGATCCCATCCTTGACCCTATTCCACATTAAGTCCTATGAAAAACATTTCAAAAACTTGGGGTGAGCATAAAAACCTCAGTAAGGGATACATAAAAAATGAAAACTGTTAGTTTATCAAAACTACAAGTAAACCATGTATACTTTATCATTGTAATACTTTTCACCTTTATGAAGTAATAAAAACTCTTTACTGAATAAAAGATCATTACTTACCATTTTGTAACCAAAAGATTACCATAAAACCCATATAAAGATCACATAACATATAAAGGTAACTTGGGACATAAACATACTTAAATGGAATAACCATACAATCGACATCCACACATATCACTTAATGGAATATCCATACGTCCGACTTCCATACCCAATGCATTGGAGGTTATAATGTAACCACCCATCCTGGTATTCACGGCACCACCCGTCATATGGTTTATCATGTAACCCCCCGTCAAATGTCCAAGTACCATTATAAAATCATAAGACATACAACAAATATAATGGAAAGAAAACATTTCCACACTTTGATCACAATATAACACTTAAATATATTGACATAACAAATCCATTATAAAAACCATTTTCAATACCAAAATACATAAAATAGTATATGGTATTTATTTCATTTTAAAAAACATCACGACTTGTTGAGGAAGCCAAAGACCAAATAATACTCGTGGTGGCGGAAAAGGGCGTTGTCACCACGTACGTTAAAAGAAACATTCATTTTTGTCGTTTAGTAAAAGGATTCATATAAAAATATTCCTTTTGAATAAAATTAAAAGTCAAAGGGCTTTATACATCGTATAAAATAAAGTTGTGTATAAAACAAAATATGCCTCAATGAAAGGAGATTGAGACGAAGTCCCTTACCTTGGGTCCGACTTGACTCGATCGTTCTTTAACGTCCTGAATAATAAACTTGAGTTAATTTATACTTCCTTAAGAACATTTTTCAAGTTCATTATTAATTTTATATCACTTAATACCATGTTATAAACATTATTTAATCATTTAAGTTAATAATGTTTGTTTTGTCGATATTTGGTTCTTAAGTCGAAAGTGGACTTCTTACAATTACATGTTTTTCTTGTGGTCAGAGGTTCGTTATATCCAAAATGATATTCATGATTTGGATATAATATATATAATATATATCCAGAATATAAATGTATTTATAATAATACATAATCATTTAGAGATAAGAAATGAAATGCACCATTCATGGAGATGGTAAGCCGTACGTACGCATGAACGCTACTTTCATTTCTATGTCATATTAATGGAATTAAAACTAAATGAGAGGTCTGTATATTTTAATTCCAGAATTATATTCATAATTTATATGTTACATAAATCATATATAATAACTTTAAATTCATTCTTTATACGTCCCACATATGACATTAACGAATCAAATCACTTTGAGGGGGCGGTAGTCGGCACTTCCTAAAATGAAATTATCGTGTTTACCCACAATGGAAACCATAAAGGTATGCCCCAAATGAAAAATAAAGAACCATAAGGAAAACATAAACATAATATATATCATCTATAAATAGATTTACATCTTAATGGCCACCATTAAAGGTGTTAAAAGAGGATTGAACAATCATCGTTTCGTGAGGCAGAAATTCGCCAAACACAGAAACAATATATTATTTAACCATTAGACGGAGGTGTGTGTAGGTATAGCTAGAATCCTTTTTATAAAAACATCCTAATATATTTAAGATACTGGTGTTGTTACAAAATAAAGGAATAAAAAGAGTTTAGAGGGTTGTAGAAGCAAAATAAAACAAAAGAACACAAGATAAAACACTACCTTTAAAACGGGTAACTCTTTTTGATTTGAGCTCAAAGGCTTCCTTGGGAAGAATTCTGCCCAAAGTGATGATTCTAAGAGTTAGAGAGGGATGTGGAGAGAAAAAATGGTCAGGGTTTGGCCGAGCCAAAGGCTTTGGAAGTGTGGGTAAGGTGTTAGAGGTGGGGGCCTTTAATAAGAGCAGAGGAGGGGCACTCTTGGAAAGTTATAAAAGGTTACTTTATCATAAAATGCTTTTCGGATTTAAAAGGTCCCAAAATTATATATTTCGAGGATAAGGTGATAAGAGGTCTAAATATACTCATAAAATAGGTTTTTGACATGTGTAGGTCTTATATTTTACATTATCTTTTCATTTTATTTAAATAATTAAATAATGAGGTAATCGCTACATCATCATGATGTCATCAATAATTTAATTTATTTGATGTCTAAAAATTATAAAACAAATATCATGATGTAGGAAATCATTTTAGATTTATAATTAATGTTTATAGTAAAAAATATGACTTGTATAACCCCACTTTAAAATTGTTGTAGTAAAACAACTCATGTTTGTGACATTTTTTACTTTAACATTAAATAAAAAAATATTAATGTCATTTTCCTTCCAAAGTGGCTCCATGGGGTCCCCAAGTTGACCCATGGATTTTCTTGGTCGTCCATGACACATCCAATAAGGGTAGGACATGTGTAAAGTTCATTTCATATTATTAAAACATTATTCATACCTTAAATTACACTAATTACCTCTAATCGCGATTAAAAACTTAAAAGTTACTATTCACCAAAAAATTATTTCAATACCATTGAACCAAATTTTACTTCTTAATGAAAACCATGTATTTCAGATTTGTGAAATTCAAAACACAGATGTGGTAAAATTTCATTTAAACGAAAAATCAGTTTTTTTAAGTACCACTTAGTGGTTTCACTATTCATCAAAAATTGACGTTTTTCAGAAAAAAACCAAAACTTCACCCTAAGCTATATTTGATATTCCAAATTCAAAAATTTTTCCTATTTTACAAAATTCAAAACATATAAGTTGAATTAATTAATTTAATAATTAATTCCCGCTGTTAGAGCAAATTGCGTGTTTTTATGAAACAATAAGTATCAAAAGATTGACACTAGTTTAAGTCCAATTTCAAAGTGAAATTAATTCCAACGACCACTATTGGATTAAATGGTAAAAATTTATCTAATTCAAATCTAAAACCAATTCATAATATAATTTAATCAGATAAATAAATTAGACTAAAAAGAGGTTTTGAATTAAAATACAACATTTTTCACTATTCATTAAAAAAATGAACTTTATCGGAAAAATACCAAAAATTTACACAAAGTAAATTTTGATGTCCCAATTATAAAGAAGAGTTTTATTTCATCCAATAGAATGTATAAGAGTGACCAAAACTATATTTAATGATGGTTCACCATTAAAAGGTGATAAGTGAACCTTTAGTGAAAATTAGGGTATATATGCCTAAAATTGAATTCTTTCAATATTTTAAGCCTTTATAATTTATTGGATATATGTAAAAACATTTAAAAAACATATATAATCATATTTTAGTTATTTCTATCCATTCCCACCAATACAATGGCTATGTGTTAACTACCATTTAAAATAACATTATTTTTATTACTAGTGTGCAACATAAGATTTCAATGAAACCCTTTGTTGCGTATCGGGTACGCTATCGAATATAAAAACCCCTTTAAAGTAAAATTAATATTTAATTCGTAAATATAAATAAATATGAAAATGATTTATTCTTTATTTACCTGGGATGTTACATCCTTCCCCCCTTTTGGGAATTGCGTCCTCGCAGTTTTATTCACTTATCAAAATAAGTGGGGGTATTTATCCCTCATAGAATTTTCAGATTCCCACGTTGCCTCTTGAACCATATGGTTTTTCCACAAATCCTTTACCTGGTGAATTTCCTTATTTCGCAACACCTGCTCTCTTCGGTCAAGAATCTGGACTGGTTGTTCTTCATAAGAGATATTCTCTTCCAACTGAACTACCCCCGGGCTCAAAACATGAGATGGATCTAGCATATACATTCTCAACATCAAAACATGAAAAATAGTGTGTACCTGAGATAAACTCGGATGTAATTACACTATGTATGCAACTGATCCAACTCTCTCCAGAATTTCATACGGTCCAATGAACCTTGGACTCAGCTTTCCTTTCTTACCAAATTGCATCACACTTTTCCATAGAGAAACATTGAGAAAAACATGATCACCTACCTCAAAAGATAGATCCTTCCTCTGGTTATCCGCATAACACTACAATAGAATCGCCGTTTAGCGGCGGTTTTTTTAGCGTTTAGTGGCAGTTTAAACCGCCGCTATACTGTTTGGCAGCGGTTTACAGAAACCGCCGCCTAATAGGGCATCGACAATTTATTAGCGACGGTTTTTAATGTTTAGTTACGGTTTCAAGAAAGCGTCGTAGGTGCCTCATTTCACGGCAGGTTTCCTCACTTTAGTAGCATTTTTACAAGCCCTGGATATTTCTTTATTCGCGGCGGTTATAACCGCCACGAATAAACTCAATTTCCAGCGGCGGTAAAACCGCTGCTAAATTCAGGTAAACCACCACGGAATGAGGAAGCCACGAAGCTTCAATTTAGCGGCGGTTATAACCGCCGCTAGAAGTAATTTATTTTACGTTTAGCGGCGGTTTAAACCTCCGCTAGTATACATTTCGCGGCAGTTAAAACTACTGCTAAAAGCTGCCCAGAATAAAAAAAATCTTGGATTCTGCTGCACCACTGCCCTGAAAAACAAATAGAAGCAGAAAAAACAATCAAGGGTTCCAAAACATTCCTCATACTCATGTATACAATATCCTAAATGGTAAATACTAGGAAGATAAAACTCCATTGATACAACATTGTAACATCCCAAACTGGATTCCACTAAATCATATAACTTCACTTTCTTAGGATAGATCATCCATAGTGATTCCACTCTACTTATAAAAACTTATAATTGATTAATTAGTAGTTATATTAGTACTAACCCATTTATATAATGATTTTTTTGGTTTTGTGGCCTAGAAACCATCCTTAATACTTATAATAAATTTGAACTGATGAAATAGCTTAAATAACACATTAGAAATATATTGTTATAAAAAATCCTATTGTGGGAATAGTTTTACAGTTACATTGGGATATAGATTTTATAGGAATGTGGATATTTCTAGTGAGTCACACCTATATCTTAGTTAACAAACCTTTATTTATAACATTATCATGACATTTTAGAAGATCTAGAGCATGTTTAGATACTTTTGACATTAAATCAGACATTTTCAATAATGGGCCTCATGAAAGTGTCCACAACACTATCCCCTTGATCACTATGAAATGACCCAATTTGTTCAACACGTCAACAATGGGTTTAACTCCTAGTCATCAAAAATCTCGACTACCAATTCAAACACAGACCTAAATGGAATGATGTATACCACACTCGAGAAATGAAGACATAAAAACAAACATCAGAAATCAATAAAATGCATAAAAAGAAATGTGAGAAATCAAGGAAATTTTAGGACTTGAAAATGTGTGGTGGAAACTATGTGCCACAAATGTTACATATACAAACCAACTGTTTTCATTTTTGTTTAACACATCAACAGTACAACTACTCAGGGTCCGATGATGCATCGTCACCCTCTCCACCTTCATTTCCACTTTGTGCTGTCACCTGTAAGAACATTATGTTGAAAATTAAATACGGTTACATATTTATATTAACACTTAAAACAAATGAAAGTTATCAAACTAAATGATTCTGATTTTTTGTGATTTACCTGCATACCACCAATTAATGCACTCCCACCGGGGGAATATCTGCTCATCTGCTGATGTAGTTCAATCAACTCTTTCTGAAATGCAGATATCTGATCCCCCTACTGGTGAAATGTGTTTTGTAAAGAAACAATCTCTCTCTTAGAATCTCCGGGCTGACTAAAGTCAGGAGTAGATACAACAGCTATCCCCGGTGGCCGGCTAAAAACCTCAGATGGCACAGGTCCCAAACCCATCCTGCACACTCTCCCAGGATGCTCCTTCCCAAGGACTTTAGCATCCGGGTCATCCTGGGAGACAGAGTAGGAATGCACCGGATTGGCTTCCCATAGTTCTTTAATTTTGACCTATAAATCAAATATCAATATATATTAACACAGAAAAAATTGATAAGAAGTTATTATGATAAAAAATTGACTTCATACCCAAACTTCTTTAGGAGGCTCATTAACAAAACATCCATCTGATTTTTTGTGAACATCCAACCACAGTTCAGTTTTGGATACATCATGGCCTAAACTCTATGACTGCATTAATCAATGATAAATCAAAAATTTAATATATTAAAAAGATAATATTGTCTTATAAATATTTAAACTAATTAAAAGATTAGCAATGAAATTCGATTTCTAGATAAACATTTTGAGCCTACAGTGTGTAGGATGACTTGCTTCGCTCAGTTTGACGCATTCTGTCTTGATAGATCCTGAAATAAATAAAATGCAATTTAATACTGATGTATTGAATGTCATGTCCTTTTCATATACATGTATAAATGTAAAATGTGGATAATATAATAATATATATATTTCAATACCATCCGCTTATAATCCTGATGCCTGTCAACAAACACTTTCCACCGCTCTTTTGGTACCCCAATGGGTAGCTTCTCATACATTTGCATCGTGGTCAACAAAGAATCGTTGACATCACACCACAATCTCCATTTAAAATCTTTCCACTTCTTACCTAGATTTTTTCAACGTCCACTTCCGTGCTATCACATCAGCAATGGTAAAGTGGAAGAACATCTGTATACAAAAATTCATTTTGAACATATTAGTAACATGACATTAAATTAAACCATAATGTAATAAATTTACCTTGATTTTAGAATCAAACACTTCATTTTTCCAGCTTGGAGGCATATGTCTCCAATCTTCATATAAAATGGGAAGGAAATGGGCTCCGCTGCCAGCTGGCCTAGAATCTGGCCAAGCAACCCCGCGACATCATCCGTAGGGACCACGTAAGAATCAAATGGCACAACAATCTTCTCGCCATTCAGATTCCAAGCATCTGACCTTTTATTTTTTTTCTCCACGGTTGCATTTTTTTCATCTTCAATGAGAAAACAATTAGTATAAACAAAATGCAATAAATTTATTTAATTAAAATTTGTACCTATGATAGTGACACTCCAGTATGTCCAGGATGAACTGGAAGGGGCGCGTTGCTGCCCCACTGCTGAGGATCATGAAGGGGGAGTCGACGACTCAGCCTCTACTGGGACATCCACAGATGGTGTGAGAGATGGTGCAGTGGGAGATGGTGCAGGGGTGTCCGCAGCTGGTGCATCAGATGTCGTGGGGAGGGACCCAGATGGATAGTCAACTGTCGCAGAACTGGATGAAATAATGTAACGCTTATTCCTTGGCATTTCCTATCATTTAATCAAATAAAATTAAGTTCAGAATATATATTTCAAAAAAAATATGCAGCAAAAAAAATTAAAAATGATAACAGATGGAGTAATAACAGACAAAATATATGTAACAATGATAATGGATGACTGCAGAAATGAAACAAGTGGTTGCTGAATAAATAAATAATTGTACATACAATCATTTTACCCTTCAATAATGTCGGTTTCCTACTCTATTGTTTCATCCACTTCATTCATCCTTGCTAGACTAATATTTTCAATATCATGATGGAGAAATAATTGTGCTTCCTATTGCTGATTAAATTCAATTTCAGAGGTCAAATTTTCCACTTCATCACCCATATCATAAAAATCTCTTTGTATAACGTGATCAACTACACTCCACCCTTCATCGAAAACATCATTCAAATAATATACCATTTTCGCTTGCGATGCTAAGATATATGGATCATGCAGTTCATGATCACCAACATCCATCAAGCGAGAGAAGTTCACAGAAGTAAATTGCAAGGAATCTCTTTTAACGCCTCTGATAATATGGACCCATTTTCATTTGAATAAAACAACCGAAAAATGTCTGTGGTACTTTAATTCAATAATATCATGCAGCTTTCTGTAGTATTCCACTTCAGCAAATGTAAATATACCACTATTCTGTGTTCTCAAACCCACTTCTCGATCGACTGTACGAAATCTAAATCCATTCACATTATAAGCGTCGAACTTTCTAACTTCTTTTAAAGGACCTCTAGTAAGAAAATTCAAATCTTATGATACCTCTGCTCGAGTATCAGTATTCATAATCTGAAAAAAGAAATATACTTTCTTAGATTTACAAAATGTATTTGTCAAACTAATATTCGTATTTGTTGTAATATTTATGAACTTACACGTTGTGCAAACCATTCTACAAGCTCTTTATTAATAACTTTCGTTATATCTTTCTCATTTCATGTTCTTCCTCTCATTCGTCTCTTTGTTTGTATCCTCAACTCTTCAATAAATGGATCTGCAATATTACTATTCAGCAGCACATATCTATGTGCCTATAATAATTCCAATTCAGTCAGTGTCACATTTGAGGTCCTCCCTACTGATCGGCCAATAGAAGGAAATATTTTGGATTTATGATGTATTTGAGATTGATTCGATGTGTCGTCAACACGTCCAACTCGATTAAATCTTGTCTCAATATCATCCAAGTATCGAGAACAAAAGGTAAGACACTCTTCAGCCACATAGCCTTCAACAATTGAGCCTTCTGGTTTAGCTTTATTTCTCACGTATGATTTCAAATTCCCAAGATATCTGTGAAATAAAATAAACATAATTAGGAATTTCATTAAGTACCAAAAATTGTTTACTTAAATGGAAAACATATAAATAAAGTACCTCTCAATTGGATACACCCATCGATAATGAACGGGGCCTCCTAATTTAGCTTCCTCAACCAAATGAACAGTTAAATGCATTATTACAGTAAAAAAGGATGGAGGAAAGATCATATCCATTGCTCAAAGGGTCAATACAAACCTCTCCTGGAGGTTGTCAAGCTGAAATGAATATAGAGATTTCTCACATAGTTTTCTAAAAAATGTGCAGAACTGGAGTACAACTGCAATAATTTTTTCAGGTAATAATGTACGCAATGCCAATGGAAGTAACTGTTGTAACAAAATATGTGAATCATTGATTTTCAATCCATGTAACTTATGATTCTTCAGGTCAACACACCTCGAGATTTTACTTGAATACCCATCAGATACCTTAACATTCTTTAACATTCGAAAGAATGTATCTTTATCCCTATTTTTCATTGAAAATTTTGCTGGAGGATACTTTCCATTCTCATCTGGCCAGATATCGCATTTTATGTTCATTGCTTGTAAGTCTTTGCGAGCATTGAGATGATCCTTCGACTTTCCATGCACATTAAGCAATGTGAAAATCAAACTGTCACAGACATTCTTCTCAATATGCATCACATCAAGATTATGCCGCAACAAATTAAATTCCCAATACGGAAGTTTGAAGAATATACTTCTTTTCTTCCATTGTTGTGTTCCGGTTTCTCTTGATGATACACTTCGGACCCATTTTCTGCTATCATTCAAATGATGAACCTTCCCAAATTCTGTTTCAACATTTTCAAGCTGTTCCAATATTTCAAAACCATTTAACAACTTTGGAGGTGGTCTACGATCAATGGAACCATTAAATTTTGATCTGTTCAGCCGAAATCTTTAAGATGCATCGAGAAATATTCGATGACACAAGAAGCACCATTTTCTACTGTGAGGTAGCCATTTTTGCTAAAAATCAACGTTACAAACGGGACAATCCAAACCCGTGTAAGTGTTCCAACCAGATAAATTCTCAGGACCAGGGAAGTCACTAATGGTCCACATTAAAGCAGCATGCATTTTGAACATTTTTTTAGAAGAAGCATCAAATGTCTCAACCCCGTTTCTCAATAACTCCTGCAATTCTTCAATCAAAGGCTGCAAGTATACATCAATATCATTTCCAGGAATTTGTTTCCCAGGAATAATCATCGAAAGGATAAAAGATGTTTGTTGCATACACATCCACGTAGGCAGATTATAAGGGATCAAAACAACTGACCAAATGCTATAATTGGTACTCAAAGTACCAAATGGGTTGAATCCATCGGCAGCCAATCCCAATCGAACATTCCTAGGATCAGTTGAGAAATTGAGATGTAATGAATCAAATGTCTTCCATGATTGAGAATCTCATGGATGTCTCATTAACCCATCATCGTTATTATATACAGAATGCCACTTATTGTGTTCGGCGGTTTTCGATGACATGAATAATCTTTGCAATCGAGTCTTGAAATGAAAGTAAAGCAAAACCTTTGCAGGTGTGCTCCTTTTCTTCTTCTCCATGAAATTATGTTCATTTAGACTTCCAACATCACCCATTTCCTGCCATCTAGAAGAAGAAAATTTCTTGAAATTCTGTCTACCTGAATCCTCTCCCCAATAAAGCATACAATCATTGGGACACGCGTGTATTTTTGTATAATTCAGACCAAGCTTGTTAACAACTTTTTTCATATCATAAAAAGATTCTAAGATTTTTGATTCATGAAATGAATCACGAATCAATCCCAATATCATGGACATTTCCTTATTTGTAATTCCACATAGCATTTGATATGGTAAAACTTCAGAAAAAATGAAATCTTTGAATATTTCAAACACACACTATACAACTCTTGATTTCCATCATCAACTAAATCATGAAACACATTTTCCTCAGTGAAGTTTTCTCCTAAATTTGGCTCCACATAATCAAGAGGAGGATCCAATGATATGTGACAATCTTGATCTGCCTGTGTTACAGTCGCAAAAACATCACTTGTCACATTCCAATTTGTAGCACCCTCTTCTGGTTGTTCTGATATGTTTTGATGCTGATAGTGGTGTCTTGCAGTGCTGGATGCATCATTTATTAGGTTTTTCATTTCCTTTTCCATTGTTGATGAACTTGGGACCTCATTATGCGGATTAACATCAGTGCTCAATCTTTCTGTAACATTCGATTCTCCATGCCAAATCCAACACAAATATTGAGTAGGGAATTGCTTCAGTATTAAATGTTCATAAACCTCATCTCTCTTCAACCATGTTCTAAATTTACATTTAGTACATGGAAATTTTATTCTCCCTTCAACGGATCGATTAGAAATTGAAAAATCTAAAAACTCATTCAAACCCATAACATACTGAGGTGTGTTCCACGGTAATGTGATCCAGCTTTTATCCATGTACATCACAATGTGCCTACACAAAAAATAAGGAATCAAACATGAGACATCTTCTATAACCCCATCATCAAAAACAAATAATGATGAAAAATTTTTCCATATTATAAGTACATTGATGAATAAGCCTCTGGTGAAATATATCATGTAGAAATATATCCTATGTATGATAGGGTGCATCATTAACATACCATGGATTCATGGGTAGGGGACATCATTAACATACATAATTCAGTGAGGGCTCGAATGCAGGTGGAAGGGGGCTGGTTACAGGTGCTGGGGGATGGTGCGGGATGATGGGAAGGGGGGAGGGGGTTGTTGCGGGCTGGAATGCTGGTGGCAGCGGGCTGAAATGAAGGTGGAAGGGGGATGGTGTCGGCTAGATGTGGCTGGAGCAGGGCCAAATCACGGCATTACCATGGCGTGACCGCGGCGTCACCGCGGCGTGACCGCGGCGTGATGGCGGCGTGACGGCAGCGTGACGGCAGCATGACCGTGGTGTGACTGTGGTGTGACCACGGTGTGACCGCGGCGTGACCCCGGCGTGACCGCGTCATGACCCCGGCGTGACCGCGGCGTGACCGCGGCATGACTGCGGCGTGACCGCAGCATGTAGGCCCGGTCCAACGACATCCGTGGGGTAGTATCTTCTACTTAGTTTCAAATAAGATGATATGGATGGCATGAGAATATGTTTTCTCATAAAATTTAAAGAAGTGAATGCTAATTTGTGATTACTAGAGGATTGGATGACCCCTGATATACCTAATTCGGTGAGGTTTGGAGATCTAGCAATGTGTAGGAATACCTAGATGAATTAATACCCCATGGGATAAGGAAAATCATAGGATCCATAACATGTAATCTGACATTACTGGTACCATGGGACCCCTGGGCTGTGGAACTGGGCTTTTGGTTGGATTTAAATATCACATGACATGTGACATGGTCACACAACATGGGACCCATTTTAAAAGTCTAACGGCACTTAAAGAGTGTCTTGGTTCAAATAATCATTTTAATAAAAAGATGGAAACCCTTTTTAGTGATATAAAAAGGGTCAAGTACGATTTGTGCTTTATGACTAACAATGACACCAAGTATAAGGAAAACATCAATGAAATAATGTTAAGCAAAGTATACCACTGTGAGTTTTTGCAGACACCGCACCTCCATTGGAGGGGTTTTATTACAAAACCATGACTTATTTATCATGGATATTCACACTATGGTTAATTTCATTATTCATAGACCAGTCTATGTATAGAGTTTAAGGTAATGTATCCTTGAAAAATATTATGTGATATATATAGCGATATAAGAAAGGAATAAAAATATGATATGGATGTAGATCTTGACACACATATGCATATATCCTTAGGGGATGACTCAGATATTTTATGGTCATGGTTCTTAGACCTGTAGATGGTAACATTTTTATATAAAAAAACATAGAACCAATGATTGGTTAGTCTTAATAGATATTCCAAAACACAACCTGATGTAAATTAAGGATTACTAGTATCATATAATACCTTGGAGGGGGACATTAATTTTATGGTAATGATGTTTAGACCATTTTGTCATAAAGTTTAATATCCTATGAAAAGGACCATGGTTTTGATAAGACACTACAAAAGGAGAATCTAATGTTATGTATTTGGGGTATCTAAAAGTGATTCATACCCAAATTGGAAGGTGCAGAAGAATATAATTTCATAATTTATTTAACTGTTAAAATGATTCCAAAATGTTTAAACTTAAGGGTACAACAATCACATTGAATAGAATGATTTTGGAAGGTTTTAAACATAAATTATGAATGCCTGAGTCAATAAGAAATAGAGACCAACTGGTGAAGAATGATGATTACAAATAGTGGAATACTAATACCATTCTCATTCAATAGAATCTAATGGTAGTTGGTTGGATATTTTCTCAATCAGTCCATTGATTGATTATGTGGTTTAGGTGCAACTATCTTCCATGACTGAAAGACACTTAATGAAGGAAAATAGTGATTCAGGAATCCTATGATGGTGTCCGAGATTGAAAATGATTTAACATCAACAAATCAATATGTATTCTAGGTTGGAATAAGAACTAAATAATCCTTTTTGAATATTACAGTTGACAACAATAACATCTTTATTTAGCATGACATTTCACTGAGGGGGCAGCTGGGGGAAATTTTTGGGTAGGGGGGAGGGGAGGGGAGGGGCTGGGGCTGGGCATGTTGGAGGGGAGGGGAGGGGAGGGGATGGGAAGGATAGAGGGGGAGGGGAGGAGAGGGGAGAGGATGGGCATGGGGAGGGGGCTGTTGGGGGAAAATGTTGGGCAGGTTGGAGGGGAGGGGAGGGGAGGGGCAGGTTGGAGGGGAGGGGAGGGGAGGGTGATGGCAGGGGGAGGGGGCTACTGGGAGAAAATACTGGGTAGGGGGAGGGGAGGGGAGGGGTTGGGGCTAAGAAAAATGGAGGGGAGGGGAGGCGAGGGGAGGGGCTGGGGGGGAGGGGCTGTTGAGGAAAGTTTTGGGCAGGGGGGAGGGGAGCGGCAGGTTAGAGGGGAGGGGAGGGGAAGGTGATGGCAGGTGGGAGGGGGCTGCTGGGGGAAAATGTTGGGCAGGGGGGAGGGGAGGGGCATTGGCTGGGCAGGATGGAGGGGAGGGGAGAAGAGGGGCAGGGGGGAGGGGGCTGCTGGGGGGAAATGTTGGGCAGGGGGGAGGGGAGGGGAGGTACAAGATGGAGGGGAGGGGTGGGATGGAGTAGAGGGGTGGGGAGGATTCTAGAAGGGGGGAGGGGGTGCAGGGGGAAAGGTTAGCCAAGGTGGGGGGTTGCTGGGGGAAATTGTTGGGCAGGGGAGGGGAGGGGAAGGGCCTAGGTATGTTCGATGGGAGGGGAGGGGAGGGGAGGGGCTGGGAAGGATGGAGCGGAGGGGAGGGGTGATGAGGGGTAGGGGGAGGGGGCTGCTAGGGGAAATTTTTGGGCAGGGGGAGGGGAGGGGAGCAGTAGGTTGGAAGGGAGGGGAGGGAGGGTGATGGCAGGGAGGGCTACTGGGGGGAAATGTTGGGCAAGGGGGAGGGGAGGTGAGGGTCTGGGGCTGGGGCTGGGTAGGATGGAGGGGAGGGGAGGGGAGGGGAGATGAGGGGCAGGGGGGGCTGCTGGGCTGGGGGAAAATGTTGGGCTGGGGGGAGGAGAGGGGAGGGGAGGGGCAGGATGGAGGGGAGGGGAGGGGAGGGGCTGACCGTGGCATGACCGCGGCGTGACCGCGGCGTGACCACAACATGTTAGAGGGGAGGGGCTGGGCAGGATGGAGGGGAGGGGAGGGGAGAGGAGGGGCAGGGGGAGGGGGCTGCTGGGGGAAAATTTTTGGGCAGGGGGAGGGGAGGGGAGGGGCAGGTTGGAGGGGAGGGGAGGGGAGGGGAGGGTGATGGCAGGGGGGCTGCTGGGAGAAAATGTTGGGCAGGGGGAGGGGAGGTGAGGGGTTGGGGATGGGAAGGATGGAGGGGAGGGGAGGGGAGGGGAGAGGAGGGGCAGGGGGGCTGCTGGGCTGGGGGAAAATGTTGGCCCGGGGGGAGGGGAGGGGAGGGGCTGACAGTGGCGTGACCGCGGCGTAACCGTGGCGTGACCGCGGCGTGACCGCGACGTGACCGCGACGTGACCGCGGCGTGACCGCAGCATGTTGGAGGGGAGGGGCTGGGCAGGATGGAGGGGATGGGAGGGGAGAGGAGGGGTGGGGGGAGGGGGCTGCTGGGAGAAATTGTTAGGAAGGGGGAGGGGAGGGGGATGGTAGGGGGGCTTCTGTGGGAAAATGTTTGGCAGGGGGGAGGGGAGGTGAGGGGCTGGGGCTGGGCAGGATGGAGGGGGAGGGTAGGGGAGGGGTAGGGGGGACTGCTGGTCTGGGGGAAAATGTTGGGCAGGGGGAAGGGAGGGGAGGGGAAGGGCAGGATGGAGGGGAGGGGAGGGGAGGGGCTGGGCAGGATGGAGGGGAGGGGAGGGGAGGGGCTGACCATGGCGTGACCGCAGCGTTTTGGCCCGGTTCTGTGACATCTGTAGGGACAAATCACGGCATTACCACGGCATGACCGCGGCGTGACCATGGCATGACCATGGCGTGACCGCGGCGTGACCCCGAAGTGACCGCGGTGTAACCGCGACATGACAGCGGCGTGACCGCGGCATGACCGCAGCGTGACCACGGCGTGACGGCGGCGTGACCGCGGCGTGACTGCAGCATGACCGCGGCGTGACTGCGGCGTGACCGTAGCATGTTGGCTCAGTCCAGCGACATCTACGGGGTAGCATAAGTATCTTTGATGTTTGGTCATGACACAAATTATGTTTGGGTGGGTAATGACACAAATGATGTTTGGTCCACCCAACACTAGAAAATACATATCATGAAACTGATCACACCCTGCTCCTTTTCTTTACTATCCCTAATGACATCTTTCACATCTACCATGCTTAGTCCTTAGTCATTTTGAACAAATAATATCTCAAGGTTTTCTTCCACCAACCATATCACCCCTCTATAGAATAAAATCCTAAGGATTATGTTAATAATAAGAAAAGTATAGAGGAAACTATTATTGAGGATGTATCTAAAATTTGACATGACCTCCATACTGACCACCTGTGATGGTTGAGTGCTAAAGCTTTCAATTTCCATGGCTAACACACAAAAAACAAAGTACATAAGGGATCCTAGATAAATCATAATAATTGTCATCCCTAGAGAAATAAAAAAAGAAATATTGATACAAAAAAACTATTATTTAAAACATCAACTATCTAGCTAAAAAATATATGCATTCATAGATCCACTCTTCAATAAGTTATAGTGACTTCTTTATTAAGATGAATGAGACTTTAATAACTTATTATCTATCACCTCAATATTTTCTAGCACATTAATTTATATAAATAGTATAATGGGGTAACATCATAAAGAATATTGCAAGCATATAAGAGAAATTTCATAAACCTAACTCTAATCTCATTCACACTCAAACTCTCATATCGAAGGTTGATAAACTCTTGGCACTACATTTCCTTCAACGTCAATGATAATAAATTATCTTAATATTAACTTTAAAATTTTTGGAAATACACCATAAACTCTTCATGATCACCCTAAAAGAGAATCTACTATAGATGAGCTTCACGATTCAAAGAATTAATAGCCAATAAAATATATTTGATTCTTATACCTACTGGAAAACCAAAAAAACCTAAAGGAGAAACAAAACCCTACCTAGAGGTGAAGACGGTGCAGCTTCCGGGGTCGTGGGGGGCCGGGGGTCATGGGGTCGCAGGGTCGCGGGGTTGCCGGGGTAGTCGGGGTCGCGCGGGGTCACCGGGGTCGGGGTCGCAGGGTCACCGGGGGAAGCGGGGGCCGGGGTCGCGAAGGAAGAAGGGTCGGGTGTTAAAAAAACAACGTTTAGCGGCAGTTCCTAGAACCGCTGCTAAACAACCGCCGCTAAACAACGGTTTTGTTGTATTGTAACTTTTCTGTCTGCTTTGAGTGGTTCTCATGTGTTTCTGAATCAACTGAACTTTTTCTGCCATCTCTTCTACCAATTCTGGTCCCATCATCTTCCTTTCACCTACTTCTTTCCAAAAATCTGGAGTTCGTTACCGCTTCCCATATAATGCTTCAAACGGTGCTATCTGTATACTAGAATGAAAACTGTTATTATATGAAAACTCAACCAAAGAAAGATATTGGTTCGAACTTCCCTAATAATCCATAGAACAAGCTCGTAGCATATCCTCCAAGGTCTGAATTGTTCGTTCTGACTGCCCATCTGATTGTAGATGAAAAGTTGTACTAAAATTTAATTCAGTACCCAATGACTTCTGAAGGCCTTTCCAAAAGTTAGGAGTAAACCTGGGATCACGATCGGACACAATGGAGAGGGGAACTCTATGTAACCTGACTATCTCTTTATGATACAATCGAGAAAGTTTATCTAGAGAGAAATTATCTCAAATAGGAAGGAAATGAGAAGATTTAGTCAAGTGATCAACAATAACCCAGATTGCATTATTACCTCGAGATGTCTTCGGTAATCCCACAACAAAGTCCATGGATATGTTTTCCCATTTCCACTTTGGCACTGGTAAAGGCTGAAGCATCCCTTTCGGTAACTACCGCTCGGCTTTAACCTACTGACAAGTCAATCACTTTACAGTAAAATTAGCAATATCTCTTTTGATTCCATCCCACCAGTAATACTCCCACAGATCTTTGTACATCTTAGTACTGCCAGGATGAACTGAAAACGGGGAACTATGAGCCTCACATAACAACTCATTCTTCAACTGTGAATCCCCAGACACACATAATCTCTTCCCAAACCTCAAAACACAATCATTATCAATGTTATATTCAGGCAACTTACCCTTATGAACCAGCTCTACCTTTTTCTGCAACCCATGTCTTCTCTCTACGCTTTCTTAATTCTGTCTTATAGAGAATATTTCACTGATACCTGATCATTCTACATTAAGACGCAACCAATTCCTTTCAATGAAGCATCACTGTAGATAAAAAACTCCCCATTCCTGGAAGGTAGTGCCAAAACTAGAGCATTCACGAATCTTTTTTTTAGTTCTTGAAAACAATCATCACATTCTTTTGTCTAGATAAACTTAACACCCTTCCCAGTTAGCTTAGTAATTGGACTAGATAACCGTGAAAAATTTCTAACAAACCTTTGTTAATAGCCTGCCAAACCATGGAAGCTACAAATCTCAATTACATTTGTGGGTGTTGGCCATTCTTCCACAACCTTTGTTTTTGCAGGATCAACTGTTATCCCATCTTTAGAAACAATATGACCAAGGAAAGAAATTTGGTGCAACCAAAACACACACTTGCTGAATTTCCCATACAATTTCTTTTCTTTTAAGGTTTGAAAAATAACCCTTAAATGTCTTTCATGATCTTATTTACTTTTATAAAACACCAAAATATCATCAAGAAAAACAACCAACATTTTTCAACTGAGTCAACTAATCCATCACTACAACAAACTGTTTAGTTCTGATTCTGACCATCTCAGGATACTGATTTGAAAGGTCATTTCCCTCTGTATGCCTTCCCAGAAAATGTATTATGTTTCCTCTATGAAAAACCATTCTTAACACAGAAATAACTTAGGCAAAGCAACATGGTAGTCATTAAATGCTATATCATTTCAATCATACCATAAATTAATTTATAATTTAACAATTTTTTAACTCCTAAAGTTGTCTAAACTGACCTCTGATACCAACTATAAGGCCCCAGCCTTAAACCTTACTTAATATTGAATTAAATGAATAATTCACATTGAGGATCTTTTCAGGTTTAGAGTTTTAGAGAATTAGGACATAACTATTAAATCTCAAAAGATTACAAAGTAGACACTTCTACTAAGTTTCCATAGAATAAAAACTCTTAAAAAGAAACATGTCTAGTTCCATGTTTTAGATAGCATGACTTTTCCTTGATCCCATCCTTGACCCTATTCCACATTAAGTCCTATGAAAATAATTTCAAAAACTTGGGGTGAGCATAAAAAGCTCAGTAAGGGATACACAAAGAATGAAAACTGTTAGTTTATGAAAACAACAAGTAAACCATGTATACTTTATCAAAGTAATACTTTTCACCTTTATGAAGTAGTAAAAACTCTTTACTGAATAAAATATCAGTGCATAGCCTTTTGTAACCAAAATATTACCATAAAACCCTTATAAAGATCACATAACATATTAAGGTAACTTGGGACATTCACATACTTAAATGGAATAACCATACGGTCGACTTCCACACATATCACTTAATGGTATAGCCATACGACCGACTTCCATACCCAATGCATTAGAGGTTATAATGTAACCACCCATCTTGGTATTCACGGCACCACCCATCATATGATTTATCACGTAACCACCCGTCAAATGTCCATGTACCATTATAAAATCATAAGACATACAACAAATATAATGGAAAGAAAACATTTCCACACTTTGATCACAATATAAAACTTAAATATATTAACATAAAAATCCATTATAAAAACCATTTTCAATACAAAAATACATAAACGATTATATGGTATTTATTTCATTTTAAAAAACATCACGGCTTTTTGAGGAAGCCAAAGACCAAATAATACTCGCGACGGCGGAAAAGGTCGTTGTCACCGCGTACGTTAAAAGTAACATTCCATTTTGTCGTTTAGTAAAAAGCTTCGTATAAAAAGATTCCTTTTGAATAAAATTAAAAGTCAAATGGGTTTATACACCATATAAAATAAAGTTGTGTATAAAATAAAATATGCTTCAATGAAAGGAGATTGAGACGAAGTCCCTTACCTCGGGTCCGACTTGACTCGATCGTTCTTTAACGTCCTGAATAATAAACTTGAGTTAATTTCTAGTTGCTTAAGAAACTTTTTCAAGTTCATTATTACTTTTATATCACTTATTACCATGTTATAAACATTATGTAATCATTTAAGTTAATAATGTTTGTTTTGTCGATATTTATTTCTTAAGTCGAAAGTGGACTTCTTATAATTACATGTTGTTCGTGTGGTCAGAGGTTCATTATATCCAGAATGATATTCATGATTTGGATATAATATATATCATATATATCCAGAATATACATTTATTTATAATATTACATAATCATTTAGAGGTATGAAATGAAATGCACCGTTATTGGAGACGGTAATCCGTACGTACGCATGAACACTACTTTCATTTCTATGTCATATTAATGGAATTAAAACTAAATGAGAGGTAGTTATACTTTAATTACAGAATTATAATCCTCATTTCGATGTAACATAAATCATATATAATAACTTTAAATCCATCCTTTATACATCCCACATATGGCATTAACGAATCAAATCACTTTGAGGGGCAGTAGTCCGCACTTCCTAAAATGAAATTATCGTGTTTACCCACAATGCAATCCATAAAGGTATGACACAAATGAAAATATACAGAATCATAAGGAAAACATAAACATAATATATATCATATATAAATAGAGTTACATCTTAATGGCCACCATTAAAGGTGTTAAAAGAATATTGAACAATCATCGTTTCGTGAGGCAGAAATTCACCAAACACAGAAACAGTATGTTATTTAACCATTAGACGGAGGTGTGTGTAGGTGTAGCTCGAATACTTCTTATAAAAACATCCTAGCATATTTAAGATACTTTTTTTGTTACAAAATAAAGGAATAAAAATAGATTAGAGGGTTGGAGAAGCAAAACAAAATAAAAAAAGACAAGAGAAAACACTACCTTTAAAACGGGTAACTTTTTTTGATTTGAGCTCAAATGCTTCCTTGGGAAGACTTCTGCCCAAAGTGAGGCTTCTAAGTATCAGAGAGGGATGTGGTGAGACAAAACAGGCAGGGGTTGGCCAAGCCAAAGGCATTGGAAGTGTGGGTAAGGTGGTAGAGGTGGGGGCCTTTTATAAGAGGAGAGGAGGGGCACTCTTAGAAAGTTATAAAAGGTTACTTTATCATAAACTACTTTTCGGATTTAAAAGGTCCCAAAATTATATATTTCTAGGATAAGGTGATAGGAGTTCGAAATATACTCATCCAATAGGTTTTTTACAATTGTAGGTCTTAGATTATACATTATATTTTCATTTTATTTAAATCGTTAAATAATGAGGTAATCGCTCCATCATCATGATGTCATAAATATTTTAATTTATATAATGTCTAAAAATTATAAAAAAATATCACGATGTAGGAAATAGTTTTAGATTTATATGGAATATTTATAATAAAAAATATGACTTGTATAACCCAACTTAAAAATTGTTTTAGTAAAACAGCTCATGTTTGTGACATTTTTACTTTAACATTAAATAAAAAAATATTAATGTCATTTTCCTACCAAAGTGGCTCCATGGGGTCCCCAAGTTGACCCATGGATTGTATTGGTCGGCCATGACACATCCAATAAGGTTCGTACATGTTTCAAGTTCATTTCATATTATTAAAACATTATTCTTACCTTAAATTACACTAATTACCTCTAATCACGATTAAAAACTTAAAAGTTACTATTCACCAAATAATTATTTTAATCTCATTGAACCACATTTTACTTCTTAATTACAACCATGTATGTCGTATTTTTGAAATTCAAAGCACAATGGTGGTAAAATATCATTTAAATGAAAAATCAGTTTTTTATGTACCACTTAGTGGTTTCACTATTCATCAAAAATTGAAGTTTTCCAGAAAAATACCACAACTTCAACCTAAGATATATTTGATATTCTGAATTTAAAAATGATTTCTATTTTAAGAAATTCAAAACATATAAGTTGAATTAATTAATTTAATAATTAATTCCCGCTGTTAGAGCAAATAGCGTGTTTTTATGAAACAATAAGTATCAAAAGATTAACACTAGTTTAAGTCCAATTTCAAAGTGGAATTAATTCCAACGACCACTAATGAATTAAATCGTAAAAATATATTCTAACTCGACTCTAAAACCAATTCAAAAGATAATATAATCTTATAAATAAATTAGATTAAAAAGAGGTTTTGAATTAAAATACAACATTTTTCACTATTCATTAAAAAATGAACTTTATCGGAAAAATACCAAAAATTTACACAAAGTAAATTTTGATGTCCCGATTCTAAAGAAAGTTTTTTTGGTCGAATAGAATGTATAAGAGTGACAAAAACTATTTTTAATGATGGTTCTCCATCAAAAGGCGATAAGTGAACCTTTAGTGAAAATTAGGGTATATATGCCTAAAATTGAATTCTTTCCGTATTTTAAGCCTTTATCTTTTATTGGATAAATTTAAAAACATTTAAAAAACATATATAATCATATGTTAGTTTTTTCTATCCATTCCCTCCAATACAACTTCTATGTGTTAAAGACCATTTAAAATAATATTATTTTATTACTACTGTGCAACGTAAGATTTCAATGAAACTCTTTGTTGCGTATCGGGTACGCTATCAAACATAGAAACCCCTTTAAAGTAAAATTAATATTTAATTCGTAAATATTAATAAATATGAAAATGATTTATTATTTATTTACCTGGGATGTTACATGATCTCTGCTCGATCTCTCATCTATGGTCGAATCACATTCTCTTTACCAAACCCACCTGTAAACGACCTCCTAAAAACGAAACCCCTCAACCAAATTTCCCCAAATGAAATCCATACCTTTTGTACACTTGTTATTTAAAAAACATATAATATTATTAAAATATTCTTCATTATAATAATAAATAAATTTAATATATAAACAATTTAAAAATATTAATCATTTTATAGAAACAAAAAAATATTATATTTAATATTTAAAAAATATGAATATTCATATTTTATATTTATCATAATTTTTATATTAATATATTTAAAATAAATTATATTTCCATATAATGTTTTTCTATTTTAAAATTTTATTTATTTTAAATATATTATAACTTTTGGAATAACCTTTTCTTATTCAAATATTTATATTTCTTTTTTTCGGATAAAAATAATCATTTATTTATATATATATAAGTCAACAAAAATAAATAGTATTTTTGTAATTTGAACTGATAAAACATACAATTTTTTACATTAATGAATTAGTTATTAAAACTATGAATAAAATTATTAAAAATAATCAAAAATTATAAATATAATTATTATTTTTATATTAAAATTAAATTTTTCTTTTAACCATATTTTTAAAAAGAAATATTTGTTTATAATTTTGGAAATTAATTTAAAATCAAATATTTTTTCCTGAAAATAAAAATTTTATAAAAATTATAATAACATAAGATTTTACAGCTATACATTTTTCATAAAAGCATAATTAAACAAAAAAAGTAATATATCATCATTTATAATATAGTTAATATTTACATTTGGAGAATAATATAAATTAATATTATTTCTATATAATTTATAATATTCCTCTTAAGTTATAATCAAAATTTATTTTGATTAAATAAAACACTTAATTTCAATTATTATCTTTATAACATAGTTTTTTATATTATCATAAATACATTTAATAAGTACTTATTAAAATTATAAAAAAAATTAGGTAGTTTCATCCCCCATCCCTGTAAATAAATTTCACCCCTATAATTCCTTCTTCGTATATAAAATATTATGAATTTTAGTCATCAAAATTAAAGAAAAATTAAATGGTAGAACTCATATATTCATAAGGGAACTTAATTACATATAAGTTAAAAAAAATTATCACACTTAGATTTTTTATTAAAAATATCCCTAATTTCCAATGTATTGAGGATCATTTATCTGATACCACTTTGACTGCACAAACCCACAAATATTAATTTGGTTTTAAAAAAGTGTTGTATATTTTTTTTATAAAGGAAAAAAACACAGTTCTTTTATATAATTGATGAGATTTTCTTGTTTAGGTTTTGGGGAATTATAAAAAAGCATATAACTTATCATATATGTAAAAAATTTGTACAATTAACTAGTTTTCTCCACATTTGATTCATCCTTATATAAATAAAAAACCTTGGAAAATTCAACTAAACCAGTGAGAAATGTTTTAAAACATGGGGTGAGAATAAAATTTCCCAGTTAGGTATCCTAAAATGAGTAAAAAATAATTTTACACATAAATAATTTTAAACTATTTTATATAATTTTATATCAAATATATATTTGGTATATAAAATTATTTTGATAAATAGTTATAATTTTCAAAATTGATTTAAAAATAATCTTTTATAAATACCTGGATTTCTTTTTAAAAATTCAATTTAAAATAATAAAAATTGTATCGAATAATATGATACATGAAAGGTCTTATAAAACTCATGTCGTTACTTATCCAAATCAATTGTTGGATAATTTCCCCGTTGAGTTTATAAGATTACTCTTTATTCCTCATTATTTCATTTGATATGGAAGAGCCAAAAAAAATTAGAATTTTTTTTTGAAAGATCATCTCTCTCGTAAATAACCTATTAAAAATATTTCCCAATAATACATACATTAAACTCATAGCATAAAATTATTTTAAAAATTAATTATGGAAAATTTACATTTCATAAAATAATTAGGAGTAATCAATTTTCAAGAAGAATTACAAAAATTCAAATTAATTATATATTTATACTTATTGAAACTAAAATAAATTTGTGTAAGAGAAAAAGATTAAATTTAAATAATAATTTTAAAATATGGCCATATCTACTATCATGTATTACATTTGCTGATATAAAAAAAATTTCATAAAAAAATAATAAAAATAATATTTGCTAAATGCCCTTTAAAGCCTTGAAATATATTTTAAATAAACTAAAAAATCGTAGACCTTTTGAGGCATAATTTTACATAATAAAATTTAAGGAAAAGTAATTAATTTGAAACAAATTATTGTTCTCATAAAATTATGAAAAATAAAAAATATATATATATATATATCTGTGTGATAATTCAATACTTCCCTACACAGATTTTCATAAATGTTGATGGAAACTGGTTCTCTTTTTATTTGTATAAGTTTCAAAATCTCCCTTATATTCTTTGTCTCTTCAAATTTTCTCACCACCTCTTACGTAGGATTTTTTGCAGCATAATGAATGTTAAGTAGGAAAGGAGGCATATTTATTGTGATGTGGGGAGATTCTAGATCTATCATGATTTATTAAAATATGTATTCTTGGTCAATGAATTGTTGGGAAAGCTAATATAAAGAGGTTATATATATATATTCATCACCACAACAAATATATCTGAATAGAAAATGACAAAAAAATGATTTACATTGAATTATAGGTTATCATGTATGTAAATTTGATTTATAAATTTCATTATATATATTTATGAATATATGACTTAGTGGGATCAATATTCATTATGATGTATCATTAAAATGAAATAAACTCATTATTAATCATTGATAATGGATAAAAAAATCTTAGTAATTAAGAATACCATTGTGTCAAAAAATTATATTGGGAGAAAGAAAAACCAGAACATTGTTAATAGGGAATTAAGATGTTGAATGAGGGAGAAAATCATAGAAGGAAAAAACGGGTAATTAATGCACTGAAAACAATCGTTAAAACAAGATTTGGACAACTAAAAATTAAATACACCTACCTGAAAATCCTATTTTACAGAAGAAGGAAGTTTTCACGCACCTTTTGTGTTCGATTTTCTTCATCCAAGTGGGAAAATCCATTGTAAAATTTATATAGGTTTGAACCCCCTTCCATACTTAGATCGGATGTTCAATAATTAAACTCATGTTCGAGCATCCAATAGGTCAACCCTATTTAGAACTCCCTCTTCCACAAAGGATCTATTCCTGAGAACTAATCTGACATCAAATCACATTTGCTGTTCGAAACCCACCTATGCTCAACCTCCGAAAAATGAAACCCATTGGTTCGAATTTCTCCCAAATGAAATAGATGCCCTTTATCCAATTTTTTTTATAAAACTTTTAATAATATTAATATATTTTAATTAATATTAGTAATTAAATTTTATATATAAATAATTTTGAAATATTTATCATTTTATAAAATGAAATATATTATATTCAATATTCAAAAATTATGAAAATACTGATTTCATATTTATAATAATTCATGTATTAATATATTTATAATAAATAATATTTCCTTTTAATTTTTAATGATTTTAAACTATTATTTATTTTAAACATTTCATTACATTCCAAATAAACTTTTTTTATTTAAAGATTTATATTTCTTTTTTTTCACAAAGGATCTTTTGTATATATATATATATATAATAAAATAAAAATAAATAGTATTATTCTAATTTGATCTAATAAAACATGAAACTTTTTACATTAATATATTTTTATCTACAACTATGAATAAAATTATTACAAATATTCAAAAATTATAAATTTATCTATGTTTTTTATAATCCAATTAAAATATTCTTTTAACCATATTTTTAAATATAATTATTTTTTTATAATTATTTTTATTAATTTATAATAAAATCTTATCACTTAAAAATAAAAAAAATTATAAAAATATAACATACGATTTCAAGACTATGTATTTTTAATAAAAGCATAATTGATGGAATAATTTAATATATCATCATTTATAATAAATATATTATCTAATTTTAAAAAATAATACAAAGTAATATTATTTCTATATAATTTTAAAGTTTCCACTTAACTTGTAATAAAATTTTATTTTGATTAAATAAAACCCTTAGTTTTAGAAATTATCCTCATAATATAGTTTATATAAATTATTGAACATTCCATTTAATAAGAAGATATATATATTTAAAAATTTCTGGATGTTACACTTATTTGAACTTTATTTTTGTGTTATTCAAGTTTAGGGTTTTTTAGAAGATTTATTATTGGGCTTTGGATATTTAAGGGTTATAAAGGGTGCCTCTATGCACAATGGTTATATCATCATATGAGGAAGTGTGTTGTGATTAAAATCCCTATGGAAAATAATAATTTCTATGAAATGTCCCTTATAATTCATTTCATGTGATTATCTTATGTTTTAAATAATTCATTATGAAATTATAGATGCATGGTATGACCACGATGGGTATGTAAATGGATTTCACACCTGATATAAAAAGGAATTTCTATGAATTTCTAATAATTATTTCTATATTGAATGTTTGTACTGGCCATGTGCTTTCTAAAATGCCAATAATAAAATATTAAAGGGTTATTATGATTTCCAAAATGGGTGTTTGGAATAGATTTATTTTCAATGATTTTATTTTATGGTGTTAAATATTTCCTTAAAAATAGGTGTGTTAAGCCCATGTGAAATAGATTTTATGGATTGTGTGAAATCATGGTAGTTTTAACGATATTTTCTGGAAAATATTTATTTCCCAATTGTTTTCAAAGAATTTTATACTAAATATTTTTTATAGGATTTGTTTGTTAGATTTAATTGAAAGTAAAATGCCATGGAATTTCAAGCCAGTTATAAAAGGCTAGATTGGAATTTTATAAATTAATTTCTATTTGATTGTGATACCTTTTACCAAGTCCCTTATTTTTATTACACTGTACATTGAGAACACAAGGGTGGTCCCCATATTTTTTCTATTATGTGATTCAATAGAATAAAATAAATAAAATGTTTTTTATGAGTGCATTGGAGGTGAGATGAGGGTTATTTAAAAGAATATCATTATTGTTAATTATTGTGATGATTTCATGATTCTTGTTTCTTACATCCAATTTCATTGATTTTATGGTAATCCTAGAAAATTTTTATAGGTCTTGGAAGAGTTCACTAGTTTTCTAGCTTCTATGTTGTATAGATTTTAACTTTATATTGTGCTCTAGCTTGGCGATTGTGGAATGCAGAAGTTGCGTGCTCCCAAAATGGATTGTGCCTCGCAATTTTTGAATTCTCTTAAGAATTATTACTCATTTTACATAGTATTATGCGATAAAAATTACTATATAATTATTGATTTTTGTTGTTATAAGATTATAATTCCCATTTTCGATTTATTTTGTATGATCCCTTAGGAGTTTCCAATGACCCTTGGTCTCTATTTGAAAATTTTTTTGGGGTTCCACTTCTTTTACTTATTTATATCCACAACCCCTTTTTGGGTTATGTAGAACCATAATATATGTTATATTCATTATGTTATATTTCCACATTGGCACCTTTATCATATTGTTCCTATTTTTTATGTGGTTTTGGTTTATTTCCTAACTGCTATTTAAATTTATTTTATAGGTTTTTATCTTCAAACTTCTAGTGCTGTTTTTTGAAAATGTATTTAGAAATAAATTTGGAAATTGAAATAAAAACTGGTTATCTTGGGTTTTGATTTTCAAATTTATTTGTTCTTGATTTGAAAGCGATTTTAAGGATTTTTTTGAATTTATTTAAAACTTGGTTTTTAGTAGGACATTTCTGGTTCTCTAATAAGGATTTCATGGTGTTCATATATATAAAGGGGTAAATAATGATGCATTTTTTTTGTTTTTTGATTTGTTATGAAAAAACTACTTTATAAATTATATTTGAACTATCAATTTTTTAATTTATTATGAAATGTCATATATAATATTTTTTTAATTATACTTGTAATTTTAGCTCAAAATTTACATATACATCAAAGTTTGTGTGTGTGTTTATTCATTATATTTTCTCTCAGAATTTCAGTATTCACTTCTATTTGATGTGGCTCATTAGTTCTATTAAAATAATTAGTTCATTCGATGATTATTTGGGTCATATTGTGGTTTTTTTAATGTTTTTCAAGTTTCAATTTTTGGGAATTTTTATGAACCAATTCTACTTGGTGTAATCTTATGGTACTTCACTTATATTATATTTTTACATATATATTGATCCAGTCGATAGTATCTTATGATATATGTTTATTTTATCATTTATTATTTTTTTGATTTATTTATTTGGATCAAATTATTTGATATAAATGGATGTATAACATAAAGAGAGTCCATGATGAATACAAGATAGTTTTTTACTTGTTTATAATATTATATGAGCATGAAACCATTACCAAATGTATATTCATGATATATAAGAACTAGTTTCCATCCCATTGGGGTTAAGAATTCCCTTCGCATTGAGTGGTTAAACAGGTCGAGTGAAACAATTTGAATAAGACAGAACAATCCATTACAAAAATCATCATTATCTAAGTTCTAGATATGGCCTAGTTTGATAAAGCACATTCATGTAATTTTGGAATGTTTGGTAGAATGGATATGGTAATTTCATTAAGCATGGGGTAGGTTTGGGGACATTCTATATAGATATTTCTTAGCCTCAACCATCAGTTTCTTTGGGGATTTTTTTTGGTTTCTATTATTATTATTTAATTATATTTAAATTTTAAATGGTTGTATCTTGATCCTTATTTTTATTTGCATGAGTTTCCCAGGAGGGTTTTCTTATAATTTTGGGTTGAATATTGGAAGAGATTTTTAGAAATGAGGTCATATTTTATGGCTAGAAAATTCATAAATTGATTAAGGTAGTGATATTGAAAACTTTTCAAGAACTGTTGCAGAATTGGTGCAATTCCCATCAAACCACATAGCCAATTAAAGTATAGTTTTGAATCCTTTTTGGTTAAATTTTTAATTATACTTACAAATTCTTCGATTTCTATGTGTGTTTTGGGAATTTTTAAAATAATTTAGACTGGTCTTGTTATATTTTGATGATTTTGGATTTTATTTTGGTCAAATTATAGTGTTTTTTCTGATGTGGTGGTTGCGAACTGGTTCTGTGTGTGAAAAGTGGATTTCCTGAAAGACATTTTTTATTTTTAATAAGGCTATAGGGATCTTTTTAAAATGAATTTGATTTTGAAGAAATTTTTTTAGAACTTATTTATCCAATTATGTAATATAGAATTTTTTCAGGTTTTAAAACATTTTTTGATTTGTTTATATATTATTTTGACCCTATAGGAAGGGGTTTGGAGAGATTTTGGTCTAGAAATAAAAATTTGGGATATTTTTAATATACATTAAAGGGGAAATTTTTTATAATAAAATTAAATCATAAATATGATCAAAAGAAATATTTACTTTAAAACAAATTATATAGATACCTAGGATTTTCATACATAGATATTACATCTTTTTAGATGAACAATATAATAATTACACAAGCATATTCCTTAGGATCATAATGGTTTTCTATATTTGGATAATTGAAAAATAACCTTATTATTTTGTTAAATATATTAAATATATTCAATAGATATATTCCTATATAGTATACCTCTTAATAATACCCTAACCAAACATTTTTTATTACCAAGGTTAGGAAACATAAGATTTGGAGACCTCAGATTCTCTGTAAGGGTAAACATATGAGATATCAATCTACAATCATATGAAAGAATACGATAATAATATGGGTATATGGTAAGGAACATATCTTAAAATTTTCATACCCAACCTATCATATATCATAAAAATTATTCATGGAATATAAATATATTTTTCCGGAAAACAAAGTCCATAGGAGTGAGAAATCATTATAAATCAATTAAAAACCATAATCTCATGTCAAATAATTTAAAAACAATCATAAATATAGAAAAAAAAATTTATATTTCATGTTGATCTACCCAGAACATCAACATAGTTGATCCGGACTTATCACATATTTCGCATTTTGGATCAGGATGAACCTATTTCCCATAGTCGATTAGGTCTTTCTTGTCTCCCATAGTTTGTCAACACCATTTACTTATTTTCAGTTGCTAAATGATGAGATATAAAACATGAACTAATGAATTTTAGGTATATATATCCCACACATGTCATTATAAAAACAATACTTATGTGTTCCACAATATCATTAAAATTAATCACTAATCACATTAAAATATTATAGGTTTTATAAAAATTTCCTCATTTCACATAGAATAAATCATAAAAAATTACTGGGATTTGTGAACATTTCATCATCAAAAACACAAACCATCTAGAGAAAGAATAATAATTTTATCATTAAATAATATACATAATAAAGCATAAGTAACCTCAATGGATGTGATCATAGATGAAAAATGATTTTTAAAGATCACATAGTACATTTCCTGAACAATATAGCCATTCTACTTTGAAAAACAATTTATAAAAAATAAAATCCCAAATCCTTTTGTTTTAAAATAATCGTGGAAACTTAAAAAGGATTATTTAAAAATAATTTAAAATGTTTACTAAAGAAAACCTTCTTTCAATTTTAAAAATCACTTTTTAAAAATAAAATTCATAAAACATTTTTGGAAATAAATTCAAGTTAAATTAAACAAAGAAACATATAAAATATTTTCTAAAAAAATGATAATCTCAATATGGTAGAAAATACTACTCATGTGGTAAACTTATATAAATTTTCCTTTCCTATTTTTGGTATAAGAAAAATAGTAATTGTTTAGAAAAAGATATAAATATCCCCTTTAAAATATTTATTAAAATGAAAAAATGGGTATAATGTATTTAATAAAAAATAGGATTTAAAAATATTTTAACAAATATTTTTTGAGAACCTAATTTTGGAATAAATATTTTTATCGACCGAAGATAGAGATAAAGAAAATTTTTCAAAAAAATTTATTTATAACTATTGAGAACATAAATATAGAGAAAAAATCTCAATAAATGATGAGATTTAAACAACAAACACTTACCACATTGGTAACATTAAATCATGATCCCTATGGAAGAATAAATTTATTTTAAACTTAAATTAATAATAAATAAATTCCTAATATTACTTATCAAATGGTCTCTATATACACATCATAGAAGAATATAGGTGAATATCATAACATATTTCTTAAGGAATAAAGATCGAGACAAATATTTCTCACTACTTTGGTGATCTTTTGAATCATAAAACCTGATTAAGAAAAGAATAAAATAAAATTTAAATAAATCATCAATAAGGATTATCATGATATAAAATTTAAAAGTCTCATTACATACACCGCACAAAGTAATCAAGGGTTACATTCATATGTCTACCGGAAATAAAAGAGAGAATATAAATCTCTTAAGGTTTTGGTATCTTTTGAACCATTAACCCGATGAATGAAAGATCCAATAATGGATATGTAAATTCAAAAAATTATAAGGACAAAAATCATAATGTACAATCATGTGTATTATATACTCTATAAAAAAAACTTGAGGTGAATATGGCTTGTGTCTCACAGAAAATAAAAGTGATATGGATATCTTTTTCCTTAAGTCTCAACATATTTTAGATATTTTGAAACCACCTATATAATAAATATAATTTTATTATAAATTAATTACCTAATTCTATATATATATATATATATTATACCATATATTACTCACCTATGACCTTTTATCACCCATTTATTAACAAATGTTTATTAAAGTCATAATTCATGTGATAATTACTTTGATTTTCATGTATGTTTTGATTTTTTATTTTTCAACCGTTTAATATAATCATGGTTCTATAATATCCATATTTATATAAATGATATAAAATATTATATATTTATTATATATTTATTTTGAGTAATCCATTAAAGTAATATATTGAAAATGAAATACACCATTCATGGAGACAATAGGTCGTACATATGCAATAACATTGTTTCTTTTTTTTGACAGATGAAATGAAAAAGTTAAATAATATATTTCAATTAAAAATAATTTTTATTTCATATATTTCTTTTTATTTTGAAAATTTATCCTTTCTACCTTCCATGTAACTTGTAAGCAAAATTTAATACATCACTTCGTGATGCGGTTGTCCACCGTAGACTTGAGAAATGTTATCATATACCACACGGAATGGAAAGTAACAAGGAATTTTAGATCAAATAATTACCAAAGTATATTAATGTTATAAATATCATATAAATATGTTAAATCAATCATTATATATCTCTTTCTAAGGTGGTTATAGAAAACCAAATACATCAATTCGTGTGGTGATAATACCTCATACACATGATCGATGGCTTTATTTTCCATTTAATTGAAGTGGATATGGATATATGTTGTTACAATATCAAAATAAAATCAAATTATATAGTATATATTTGTGTTGTTAAATTTTAATTTTTAATACATAATTTTTGTTTGAAAAGAATAAGTAAATAATAGATCTTAGTTAACACATTTACCATTTCTTAGAAGCACCTACTTTATTTCTCATATTTATAAACATAGTGCTGTTGTTTTATAAGTATTAACTAAATTACTTTAGGGGAGTGATATTGGGATGGGTGATGGTGGACTTTTATAAGTGGGGGGGGAATTCACTAGGAAACTACTAGGAAATTTTCCAAAACAATCAAAAATGATAAATTCATTTAGATGAAATACATTAAAAATAATAAGGGATTATAAATTGGAAAGGATAATATGGAAATATTTCCATTAAATATAATTTAAACTTACGTTGGTTCATTTTTAATGCTTATCTTTTTAGCTTAACTCACGTGTAACCCCATTTTTTCCTTAACTATGGTAATTAATGTTTTACTATTTTGACTATTAATTATGGACATAAATTAATATCACATTATTATATAATATAAATTTTTATTATTCTTAATATGGAATATATTTTTAACAATTCCTTTCAAATAAGTGGAAAATTTTAATTTAAAATTATTCTCACATATGTGATAAGAAAGTGGATTTTCAATGATAAAATGTTTAATAATTTACAAGGTATTTATATGAAATTTCAATATAAAATTTATTAAAATTACATAAATTGAATTAAAAAATATATTATGAAAATAATTTTACATTTAAAACAATATTAAATTATTTAAAGTTTTAAAATTATATAATATAAATGTCAATTATTAATAAAAACCAGTATTTTCACTATTTATCAAACCATTGTCTTTTCAGAAAATTAAAAAAAATTACACTCACATAATATCAAAATGATGGTTTTGAAAATTATCTTCAATTTTTAAAAAACATTTTCTAAATTGCTAAAAATAAATATGATAAATATGTTTACAAAATTAAATAAATATGATTTGTATAAAAATATCATTTTGAATCATAACATTTGATTTATTATTATATCATGTGTAGATAACACATACGATGATTGTTAAAACATTTTATTGAATATACAATATATACATTTCATTAATAGTATTTAAGAAAAGTTATTTATTTAATTTATTGTGATAAAACACATTTCTACGCAAAAAATAGTTTTCAGAAAATGATTTCATTTTTTTAAAATGTGTTTTATTTTCATTTCTAAATAATTGGTAACCAATTAATTAATTTTACATAAATGTTTAAACAATATATTTTTAAAATTTAGTTAGTCCAATTAATGCACACCATTCCAACATCTATTTCATAACTATCACATTAAATAATAATTTTTCCAAAGTATGTCACCTTTCATTTAATCTTGGTGATGTGTGTAATGAAACCTAAACTCATAGTTTTATATAATTTATTCTAAAACATGGTGATTCCTATAATGAAAAAAATTTAATATAAGAAAGTTATTTGAAAAAAGATATTTCAAAAAATGTTTTTGTGTTATATTATACACTCTTAAATGAATTGGTCCCTGTAATTTGAACTTGTTTCTAGAAAACAAGGGTTTAGCATTTGAATATATATTTTGCGGAAACAAACATCATAAAAAAGTGTTGATAAAATAGAATCCTGAAAAAAGAGAAATGGTTATTCGAAGGTCATATAGAATAACACATACAAGGTTTCCCAATAGAAGAAAATAGGTGGGATGTGAAGATATATAAATGTAAGAAGTGAATAATGACTAAATAATAATGAAGAGTGATAGAGATCATTAATCACAGGAAATTGAATGATCATGTGAAAATAAAAAACCAAAAAACGTGAAACAAATTGGTGTTAAAATGTTCCTTAATATCATCAATAATTTTGAAAATAGAACAATTTTTTTCAGGAACATTTTCCTTGAGTTGAAGAATTTTTATGATAATGTATACTTAATTGATTTTATTCCATCTCATAAGCACAGTCTCAACCTTTTGTTCTACATTGAAAAATTTGAACTTCATCTCTTACTCTATAAAATTTGGACAAATTTATTATTACTAATGAACTAGTGGATTATAATATCTATAATTAAATGGTAATCCACACTTTATGTATCTAGTTATCATCATAAAAAATGGTTAGAACATGTTATATAATATACATAAACCTTCATTTGGTGAAGTAATACATTAGTCTCAAAAATCTCATCCAATGATTAACATAAACCATTCCACAAATGGTTAACTTTATAACAATTCTAAAAATAAAAAATTATAAAGAAGGTTACTAAAATCCCCAAAATAAACTTAAAATTAATACTATAAATATTTCTTAGTAGCTCTTAATGGAAAAATTCCAAATTTGTGATTACTTTGATCATATATTCTTCTAAATCTTGTTAATGACTAGAATTACCATAAAAATGCAATAAAAACATGAATTATTCCTCATTCATTGAATAAAACCACGTATTATTGATTATATTCCATATATTTAATAATTTTCATAGTTTTTCAAAGATATCATAGATGACTACTTCAAAAAAATTATTTTTTAGTTCTGAGGTCATCAATACTATCCAATTTACTTTTTTCATATTAATCATCACATGGTCCATGCAAAACATCATTTTCTAAACATCAAAGTAATATTATGGGTTAACTTCCCATAATTATGTGTTTTCTATAAAATAAAACATTCTTATTAAATCAGTTTTCTAAGTCATCTATACCATTCAACATATTTTAGAAAATCATTGATGAAAAAATTATTCTAAACAATCCTTATAAATTCTATTATTCATGAATTTCAATACAAAAAACATTAATTATTACGCTCTATCCTTAATCCATTAACTAGGATTAATCATCTTATTACTTAATACCTCCTTCATGTCATGTGTCATTCATATTCTCTTTATTTTCAATAATAAAACCATTAATCATAAAACCTTACTGACTCTACTCATGATATTTTCCCTTAGGACATTGATTTGAATAATTCACATACTTAAAGCATCTAAAACATTCAACCAAAGATAATAATTTTGGGAGACCAATATTTCCATTCATTGTGTTTACTGAACTTTTACCTTTTTGTGATTAATTAATTACTGTCTTATTTTATTCTCTATACATAAAAAATACTCTCATTCCATTGATACATTCCCTGGAGTACTTCTTCCCACATTCATGGAAAATTAGAAAGTGATTCTTCTTTTCTATATGGTTTCCACTACTAAAACTCTCAATAAACTTTATCCTTCTCTTCATCAGTGAGTTCAAGAGTTAATCATTGTTCATATTGTAAATCATTCTCCATGATAACACATTAGGAATAATCATAATATATTTTATTCTATTCATCATCCCATTTGGCTGTTGATCATAAAATTTTCCATCACATTCAATGTTTACCTAGTTCCCTATAGTTCCCACAATTTACTAAAACCAAAATTAATAGTATGAGAAACAATAATTACATTGTTTAATCAAATAATCATGAAAAAACACTTTTAGTTTTTTCTAAATATTGAAACCTTATTTTCAATTTATGATATAAAATGATTAACCTATGAATTTCATAGTCATCATCTATTTAAATCCTTCCAGACATTTCAAAAATAGTTTGATAATTTCCAAATCATATCCACTGGTACTATAAAAACTAGGTGTGCGGAAAAATGTTTTTTCATGAACAAGGTGATGATTGAGTTCATCTCAATTATCCCTTTTTATAGTTCTTATAACTTGGTACCAACATGATATTGAACCATAAACTTTTTATATCTTAACAAATATGTAATTACAAGGAAACCACTTGATATTTCCTTTACCAAAATTCCAGGTCATTTTCTTATACTATGACTTAGTTGTAGACTTATCGTTAGACGTATCCCTAGAAATATCCTTATAAATATCCCTATGGATCTTACTATTTTTTTCAATCCTAGTTTCAAATGGTCAAAAAAACCTCTCCTTTTATACTAGATATAGAATTTGAATGTTTATATAAATAGATATAATATATTTCAGGATGAATATTCAATACATTATGAAAACACTCAACTGAGGGTTATAATTCATTAGTTTCATAGGTGAATAAAAATAAAATATTCTTATTTTGTGAAATATCATTAATATACCCCAAAAAATATCTTATCATATCTACCCTACTTAAACCTTTCTTCACAACATGTGGAAGGAAACATAATAAAGGGTGAGCATATATGATCAGTAAGGGTAAAATATAATATATAAATATATGATCATATAAAATTATAACATATTAAAAAGTTTATTTGATCATGATCATAACTTACAAATTTCATACCCATCCTATCATAGATCATAAATTTGATTCAGGGAATAAAACATTATCTTTCTAGAAAACATGGTCTATAAGAGTTATGGATCAATGTAAATCAATACAAAACCATGAGTTAATGACCTAAAAGTGTGGAACCATTATAAATATATAATACCATTTAATATTTCATATTAATATATCAAGTCCATCAAAAAAAATTAGATCATGAATTATCATATGTTTTTTATTATGGATCGGGATACACCTATATTCTATATTGGATGAGGACACAGTTGTTTCCAATAGGGGATAAATCCAATTGATGTGTTTACTATTTCCATACCATGATATATAAAACATTATCCAATTCATTGGAGGGATACATAGTTCCCCCAAATATCATTATTAAAAACATAATTATTTGTTCTATAATAAAATAAAACCTTTATCATATCATCGCATTATAACCAGAGTAACGAAAACATGATTCATTAACTTTTCATCAATACACCATAGAATAAACCATAAAAATTAAATTGTATTCATAAATATCTCATCAAAATAAACATTAACTATCCAGATAAATAATAAGGGTGGTTTCTTCAATATTATCCCCTAGTAAATCATAATTATCATTAATGGATTTCATCTTAGATGGGAAATGACTTTAAAGGATCACATAGAACATTTATTAATAAATAAATCCTTTCCACATTGAAAAAAAATTAAAACATAAAACATTTTCAAAATACTTTTCTTTAAAAATAGCCTTATAAAATTATAATGGAGGCTTCAAAAATCATTTAAAACATTTCTTAAGGAAAATTACATTTGCATTTTGAAAATAAGTTTTTAAAATAAAAAATATAAAAAACATTTTTGAAATGATTATCTTTGAAAATAAAAAAAATTAATCTTAGAATTATTGATTTAAAACAATTATTTGGTCATTATTGATCAAAAATATTTTTTAGTTTGTACATGTTAAAATAAATATTCCTTTCACATTTTTAATAAAATAAAAACATGCATTATTTGAAAATTATATAAATATTCAATAAAAAAAATTGAAAAAATTACATAAATGGGTAAATATTTATTTAATAAATCATTTTTAGGATTTCAAAACATCAATTAAAACTTTTATTAAAAACATTATTTCAAAATAAAAAGGGTTTTTGACTAGATAGAAAGATAAATGTGATATTTCTAAAACAAATCCTTTGAACACATGGGTACATAAAGAGAGGAAAATGAAGGGAAAATTTTATTCTTAGGAAATCACTAGAGTATAAAAAAATCCATGAGTTTATTAAAAAATAGATCATAATATTTCTCCATTATAAGCATAATCATAAACAATCATGATAAATTAAGAGATTATGACATGAATCTATTTCCCCTTTGGTAACATTGGATCATGAGCCCCTTGAAATAACAATGTTAATTGAAGCATAAAATGATAGTAAATAAATTCATGATATTTCTTATAAAAGTGGATATATGTATTCCTCATATAATAATATAGGTTAATTACATAATATATGTCTCTAGGAAGGAAAATTGAGACAAAAATCCCTTACCACATTTGTAATATTCTTAATCATAAGCCCCCAAAAGATAATAAAATCAAATGAGACTTTAGATATCATAGAAATAATTATATAAATGATATAACATCTCAAATAGGTATTATATACACCACAAAAGAAATATTTTAATTTTTATATCTCTCCATTTAATAATAGAGAGGCTATAAATCTCTTACCTCTTTGGTATATTTTTAACCATAAACCCCATGAAAGGTATATACTGAAATAAAAAATGTAAATAAATATAATTATAAGGATAATAATCCTAATATACATACATGGATAGTATATACAATTCATAAGATAAAAAGGTGGGGAATATGGATTGTTTCTCAAAAAAAAAATTAAAGTGAGACGAAAATTCCATAACTTATTTCTCAATATATTTTGTACACATTAAAACCTAAAAATTTAAAAAATATATGGTTATTATTTATTTAATAAAGAACCGTAATTATATATATAATTCCACATATGATTTACTTGTGAAATTTTATCTCCATTTGATTAACAATTCTTTTTTATAATCATGTTTCTGGTGATAATAGCTTCGTTTTTCTATTATGTTTTGGTTTTTTACTTTTAGACCTTTTAATTTTACCATGGTTTTACCATATATCCAATTATATATATTAACTAAAATAATATATATTTATTATATATTTATTTATAGTAATATATTAAAATTAAAGATAAAAATAAAATACATTTTTTATGGAGTCATTTGGTCGTACATACCAATGACCATTGTTTCCATTTTTTACAGATTATATGATAGAATATTAAATAAAATAATAAAATTACATAATAATTATTATTTAGTATATATAATTTATATTCATTAAATTTATACTTACTACCATCCATGTGAAGGAGAAAAGAAAAAATATCACATCACTTCATGAGGCGATAGTCCTCCATACATATGAGTGATGTTATCACATCACCCAAGGAATAGAAAGTAAGAAATTTCATTTGAAATCATAAATACATAAGTATATTCATGCAATAGATATAAAATAAATAATTCACATCCTTTTTTATATCATTCCACGAAAGGTGGTGATGGAAAAAAGCATTATCAGTTTGTGAGGCCCTAATCTGTCATACACACGATCGACGGATTCATTTTCAATTTGATGAAAGTGGGGATGTATATAGGTTATTACATTAACTTAATAATATATCATTTAATATGAGATACTATTTTTAAATTTTATGTGTTAATAAATAATTGAATGTGGAAAATAATAATTAAAAAAATAAGGAGTTTAGTGAATCAAATTACCCTTTCTTAGAAGCACCTCATTTTGATCTCTTATTAAGAACCCTAATGTTAGTCTTTTGGGAGGTCCAGTTACTATAGAACAAGTATAGATGTGGGGGATGTATTTTGGATTTTTTCCCAACTGTAAAACTTTATATGTGTCTATAAGTGAAGTGTGGTAATAGCCTTTTATAAGTGTAGGAAGGGGACCCACTTAGAAATTATAGGGATATTTCCCAAAAGATTCCAAAATGATAAATTAATTCACCAGAAAAGAATTTAAAATTGACATATATTTTATCTTTCAATGTTTAATATGTAGATAAGGCCATAAGATTTTATTTATAATTATTTTTCACATTTTTAACCCTTATTGTTTTAGTTTAATACCCTCGTAAACACATTTTTCTTTAACTATAGTATTTAGTTTTTTTTACTATTTCTATTATTCATTATTGTGAAAATTTAATTTTAAATTATTATAACTTATAGATTATTATTATTTTAAATATTAAATAAATTTTTCTAAATTACATTCATATAATTTTAAATATTAATTTTAAAATTAATCTCACAAATGTGACGAGAAAGTGGGTTTTTAAAGAGAAAATGTTCAAAGGATTAAAAGATTTTATATCAATATTCAAAATGAAATTGATTATAATAAAATAAATTATATTAATATATATAATTGAACCAGTTGTACTTTTCAAACCATATTAAAACAATTTGTATGTTTTAAAATCTTTAATAGAAATTTAAAATCTTAATAAAAACTTGTATTTTCACTATTCTTAGAAAATTTTATCTTTTTAGAAAACTATAAAAAAATTCACCATAAGATAAATTTTAGATTTTGATTAAAAAAATTGTTTAATGTTTTCAAACACATTTTAAAAAAGTTTAAAATTTTATTTTAAAAATAATTTTAAAAAAGGATATGTAACTACTTCTTAGAGAAATATGGTTTTCAACGATAAAATCATTTTTTTATTATCTCATGCCTAGAAAACAAATCAGATTAATCCTAAAAAAATCTTACATATATAGTATATGCATTTAATAAAAATTATCCAACAATAGTGATTTGTTTAGTTTGTTATGATAAAACATTTTGGTGCACATAAAAATAGTTATTTTAAAATTGATTTTCTTTATTTTAAAATTGTTTTTATTTTCATATATAATTAATTGTTAACTAAATTAATTCTTATTATATATCTTTGTAAACCATATATTTTCCTAATTTATTTAATCTTGTTCAAATCCACAATTAAAATAGCTTGGTTGAAACTATAATATTAAATAATAATAATTTAGTAGCATATTATGTTTCAATTAAACTCGGTGTTTCATACTGTGCATGGAAAAATAAGTGTTGTGTGTAATTTATAAAAAAACATATTGTTAAGTGTAACAAAAAATATTGAAAATATAAACTTTATTTGAAAAAATAAATCACACAATTTCAAGGTGTTACATTCTACCCCCTTAAATAAATTGTGTCCTAAAAATTTAATTTTGTTTCAGTTAAAAAAAGGTTTTATCCATCAAAAATATATTTTTGGGAAACATACATCATAAAAAAGGGTTAATAAAACATATACTTGAAAATATAAAAAGGGGTATGTGATGTTCATAAATACTAGCACATAATTGGTTTCCAAATAGGATAACATAGGTGGGAATTTGATATTTAGACACAGAAGAAAATAATAATGTACAAATAGTTATGGAGAGTGATATAGATCATTGATCACATGAAACTGTATGAAAAGGTGAAAATCAACAACCAAAACACCATAAACAAAAGTGGTATGAAAAAAGTCATTGATATCATTAATAATGATGATGATAGCCCAAAATTTTATTTCAATAGCCTTTTCCTAGATCTGTGGAATTTTTACTAAAAGATATACTTAGTTGATTTCATTCCATTTCAGAAGAACAATCTCATTATTTGGTTTTCCTTTAAGTGATTTCCACATCATCTCTTACTCCAAAAAATAAAGATAAATTTTTTATGATTGAAGCACTAACAGATGTAAATATTTATAATAGGATTAAAATTAATTCAATTTATCTCTAGTTATCATCATAAAAATGGTTAAAAAAAGTTATCCAATATACATATACCTTCATATGGTGAAGTAATACATTAATCACTAAAACCTCATTAAAAGTTCAATGTAACCATTCCATAATTTTTTAACCTTATAACCCTTCAAAAATTCCAAATTTATAAATAATTACAATAAATTTCCAAAAATAAACTAAAAATTAATCCACCATGTACCAATAAGTATCTCTTAAGGATCAAATGAAAAATATATGAATAATGTGCTCTTATATTCTCCTGAAGGTTGTTAATGAAAAAAATTATCACAAAACCCCAATGAAAACATTCATGCTTCCTTGTTCCATAAATTATAGCATATATTATTGAATATATTCCAATATAAAATAATTGTGTAAACTCCATCGATTATAGAATAAATTTTTTTTTCGAGAAATCATTTTTCAGTTCTGAGGTCATCAATACAATACAATTTACTTTATCTATATCAATATTGTCTTTATCCAAGTTAAACAATATTATTTATTAATTAGTAATATATTAAGGTCTATATTCCCTTAATCATGTTTTTTAAATAAAATAAAACATTTCTATTAAATCAAATTTCTAGTCTATAAATACCATTCAACATATTATTTAAAATCCTTAATGAAAAACATATAATGTACAATCCTTATATATTTGATAATTCATTAATTCCAATACACAAATACTTCAATTATTCCGACTCATATTTAATCCATTAAATGGGTTTCATCATCAATAGTATAAACCATTAATCATACAACCTTATTGATTATCATTAATATCTTCCCCCTTAGGACATCAACTTGCACAATTCCTATGATTTTCCACATTTAAAACATTCATCTATTGATAATACTTTCAGGAGTAAAATATTTGTTTCCATTGAATTTTATAAAATGTTCTCATTTCTTTAAAATTTCTTAATATTTTTCCTTATTATCCATATATTAAAAAATATAGTTCTTTTGAGACCTTTTCTAGAGTTATTCTTCCCCCATTCTTGAAATTATGGACAATAAATCATCTTTCCTTTTGGTTTTCACTACTTTGACTCTCAGTAATAAATATCCTTCTCTTATTTGGTGATCTCAAGAGTTGGTAGAGGTAATTCTTATTAATCATCTTACATTTTAACTTATTACTAATAATCACAATATCCTTCAATCAAGTCATCATCCAATTTTCCCCCATCATCAAAACTTTCGTTAAATTCTATTATAACCCAATCTCTTCTAGTTCACACCATTGAATAACTGAAAAAAGAATAGTTTCACAAAAATAATCCTATAGGGGAACCAAATAATCATTAAAAATAACTTATAGGATGTCTAAATCATGAAGAAAAATTCAATCTATGATACCTTAGGGTTACCCTAGGTCATTCATCGTAATTATATACTCAAATCATTAATGATGTTTCATAATGAGTTTTTAATTTCCAATTAATATCACCTAGGAGTTTGAAACTAGTTTTTCAGCATGGACTATTACAGTACAAAAGGTATTAATCATGTCTAGATCAATAAAACCATTTCATATTTGTTACCCCTAGGTACCTCTATTTCAGATCCATATCCACATATAGAATATAGACGTGGGTGTAATTTCTTGGAAACAACTCACTTTATCCTTTTATAAAATTCATAAATATTTCCTATACATTGAGTTATACATAGATTACTCCTCAGACGTATCCCTATAAATATCCTTATATTACTTAGGGATATAACTAATGTTTTCTAGTCCTATATTATAAAGGTTAACCAAACATATACTCTTATACCAACCATAGTGACCTAAACTTTTTATACATAGATATTAAAAATATTTAGATGAATATTCAATATATTACACAAACACATTCATGTGGATCATAATGGTTTAGTTCCATTTGATAATAGAAACAAATTCTTCTTTTTTGATGAAATATCTTAAACATCTCCGACAAATATCTTCTCACATAGTAATTCTTTTAGGTATATCCTACCCAAACAATTATTCATGACCTATGGAAGGAAACATATGAAAGGGCAAGAATAGGTTCTCAGTAAGTGTTAAATATATGATATATCAATCTATGATCATATGAAATCATAAGAAAATAATATGGGTATATGATCAAGAACAAAACTTATGATGTTCATAACCAACATGTCATTGATCATAAACATGATTCATGGAATTAAAAAAATTCATTCTAGAAATCATGGTCTATGAGAGTAAAAAATCATCATAAATCAATCATGAACCATAATATCATTTCATAAAATTGTGGAACTATTAAAAATAAAGTAATTAATTTAATATATTAAGTTTAACTACCAAAATAATCAACATAGTGGATTATGTATTATCACAAGTTTCCCATTGTGGATTAAGATGCACCTATTTCCTAGAGTGGATTCAGGGGAACTTGTTTCCCATATTGGATAAACCCCATCAACTTTTTTATATCATTGGATATAAAATTTTACCCCTTAAATTGGAGTGAGATATAGTTCCTACAAAAATTATAATGAATACCATACTAATGTGTGGCACGTGATCATAAAACATTCATCATATCAGTACATCATAACTTATGTAAGGAAAATGGGATTCATAAAAATATGTTGAATTCCCCATATCAAAAATTATTAAAAATAAATTTGACTCATAATAATTTCATAAAAATAAATACTATGAATCCAGTCAAATAATAAGGATAGTAGCATTTCATCTCACCCCTAGTAAATAATAATTAACATCAATGGATATCATCTAAAACAGAAAAAGATTTTGAATGATCACTTGGAACAATTCTTGGGTACTATAGCCTTTACACATTGAAAATTATTTTTTAAAACTTCAAAAATTTTGAAAATATATTTTTTAAAATAATTTTTGGAACATATAATGAAAGATTTAAATATCATTTAAATATTTCCTGAGGAAAATTTAATTTCTATTTTGGAAATAACATTTAAAACTAAAAATTCATAAAACCATATAGAAATCATTTTAATTGAAAATTAAATTTTAATATATTAATGGAATGTTTAAAACTATGATTTGGTCTTGAAATGGGAAAATACCATTAATGTTGTTCACATTTAAGTAATGATTCCTTTCACATTTTTGATAAAATCCAAATGTTTATTTTTTAGGAAACAACATGAATTTTAATTTCAAATTTATTTTGTAAAACATTAAAACATGGGTAAAAATATCATTAATAAAACACATATATGATTTAAAAAAATTCTTGAAACAATTTTTATAATACATGATTTTGGAAGAAAAGGGTTTTCGACCGAAGAGACAGACGACCATTATTTTTCCTAAAAACATTATATTTAACTCTTGAGTCACTAATGAGAATAAAATAAAGGTAAAATATTTATTATTATTACATAAATAAGGGATAGAAATAATTTTTTTCATTATATGATGATCATAATATTTTATAATGGGAATTGTTATCATAAAAAATCCCGATAAACGATGAGATTGTAACATAAAACACTTACCAATTTGGTAAATTTGTATCATGAGCCTCATAAAAGATAATCATTAATTGAAAATTAAAATGATAATAAATAATTTAATTATATTAATTCTCAAAGGGGATATATATACACCTCATAGAAGAATATGGATGTATAGGATAACATATTTCACAATGAAGTTTAATTATGATAAAAATCATTTATCGCATTGTTAATGTTTTGGATTTTACAACCCAATAAAGAATATAATTAAACAAAACAATAAATATCATAAAAATAAGTATATTTATGATATATAATATCAAAGGGTTAGTATATACACCACCGAAAATAAACAAGTGGCGATTTTTCATATGTATTCAAGAGATAAAAGAGACTAGAAAGACTTCACTGATTGGGTATCTTTTAAACTGAAACCCCCATGAAAGAGATATACTAACAGGGATATGTAAAAAATAATTAAGGATTATAATCATAAAATAAAATCAGTGGAATTATATACACCACATAAAATAAATCCATTTTGAATATGGCTTGTGTCTTATGGAAAATAAAAGTGAGGCAGAAATCCAATTTCTTTGGAATCAACTTCTTTTTTCCACATTTGAGCATATAGTATAATAAATATATGTTAATTATAAATCTATCATATAACCATATATATATTACCATATATGATTTAATTATGACCTTTTATAACTCTTTTATTAACTTTTCCATATTAAAATTACATTTTGGGTTATAAATACATTATTTTCAAAGTCTATTTCGATTTTGTATTTTCAAAAAATCTAATTTGGACATGGTTTCATCATCTAAAAAATTATATCTATGATATAAATATATAATATATATTTGGTATATATTTATTTAAATTTTTACATTAATTTAAGAGATATAAAATGAAACACATCATTCATGGGGACGGTAGTCCGTACAAAGTCATTAAAACTATTTCCATTTTTTATGGAAGAAATGAACAAAAGTTAAATAATATATTAATATTAAAAAATAATTATAAATCTATGTATATTATTTGTATTAATAAAACATATCCTTACTAACTTCCATTTAAATGGTAATCAAAAAACGAATCGCAACGCTTTATAAGGTGGTAGTCTATCGTACACATGAATGAGGTCATTATATCCCCCACATAATGGAAAGTAAAAGGTATAATTGATATAATAATTATATATTTATATTAAATATATAATATAATATAAAATTTTAAAATAAATCATTATATATATCCTTTAATGATGTAGAATTAAAATAAACAACATTGGTTTGTGAGGCAGCAGTATGTCGTACACACGATCAATGAATTTGTTTTCCATTTGATGAAAGTGGAGACTTATATTGGTTATTAAATAAAAATACAAACTTATATGTTTATAGGATATTTTGGTGTTATTATATTTTAATTTTTAATAAATAATTTAAGGTTTTAAAATAATGAAGAAGAAAATAAATAGCTCAGTGAAGAGAATTACTTTCACTTAAAATCACCTCCTTCGGATATATTATTAAAGACCCTAGTGTTGGTCTTTTAGGAGTACCATAAGCTCTATAACTTGGATAAGGACTTTGGGGAGGGATTTTATTTAAATTCTTCCGAAATATGTTGATTTATAGGTTTGAATAAGTGAAGTTTCGTTGTGTTTTGTTATAAGTGAGGGAAAGGGACACACTTGGAAACTACCTGTAAATTTCCCAAAGGAATCCCAAAATGATACATTAATTCAAAATAAATAACCTTTCAAATGATTCTATAATCTATATATTTAATTTTAACACGTAAATATGGATAAAAAGGGATTTATACTTGGTTTTGGTAATTTTATCCCTTATAATTTAATTTTAAACCCCAAGTAAACTCATTTTTACCTTTACCATGACAATTAATTTTAACTATTTTCACTCTTCATTATGGAAAAAATATGGTGATGTTATTATATATAAAAAAATAAGTTTATTCCAAATATTGAATCCATTTTTTCATATTATTTTCATATAATTGTATATTTTTAATAAAAAATTATACCTACAGATACAATGAGAAAGTGGGTTTTAAAAGAGAATTTTTTTAAACGTGTATGACGTTTTTAAATCAAAATTCAATATGAAATTAATACTGTTGACCCAAATTAGATTAATAGACAAAAAATTGAACTAATTTATTTTTAAAACCATATTAAAAAAGATATTGGTTTTAAAATATTCAAAATAATTAACAATTCGAAATAAAAACCAGTATTTTTCAATATTCATAGAAAAAATACCATTTCTCAAAAACATTGAAAACTCACCACAATTTAATTTGGAAATTATTATTTAAAAAATGGGTTTAATTTTTTTAATTAAATATTTTAATATTTTATAAATTAATTTTAAAATAATTGCACAAAACGTGACAGAATTTCTTTTTATAAAAATAATTTTTTCAAGCATAAAATTGGATTTATTCTTGCCTCCTGTCTAGAAAACACATTTTATGAATTTGGAAACATTTTATTAAATATATAATATATATATTTTTAATTAAAATTATTCACTAACATTTATTGGTTTAATTTCTTGTTACAAGACATGTTTGTACATGTTGTAGAGACCCAAGCATGACGTAAATAGACATTACATTTCATTCATGGAATAATAAATACATGACACAAAAAACTCCCAAACACTGTATTAGTATAGTGTCTTTGGAAATATGGAACATAATATTCTAAATTGGTGAAATATCTTCAAAATATCTTTTAAAGATATTCCTTTTTTCAAACATCAATCTTTTCTTTATTTCATGGTGAAAAGAAAACATAAAAAGGGTGAGCTCAAATTTCCAGTAACTGAAAACCATGAGAAAATAAAACAAAACATAAATATTAGAATTTAAAAACATGAACATGAAGATTAAAGATAAAAATATTGAGTCATGAAATAAATCATGTCAATTTGTAAGGCATAAATCATTAGTGAACATGACTATGATAACATAGTGTTGTCATAAAACATGGAATTGTTGAAAACAAATAAGCACATACTATTATTTCTATAGTATGCAAGGCATTGCTGCCAAGATATTCATAGTAGACAATTTCCTTTACTGAACTGGGATTATTTGCTTTTCTATCCATGTATTACTTAACCAGATTCACATGTTGTTCTAGGCTAATATTACTTAACCGAATTTACATGCCATTCCTGCCACATTTATCTCATGATATATAAATCCTTTTCCCAATACATTGGAGGGAGATATAGGTCACACCAATCTCATAATTAAATAATTATTATATGTCCCACAAAACATAAATCATTCATCATAACATATCCCAAGAAAGAAATGGGTTTCATAAACATCAATAATTCATAACATAATCCATACAAAATAAAATTCCATAATTTATATAATAAAATCATAGTAACAATAGGGTTAGAAAAATAACCATATTTAATGAGCTTCATCTTAGATGGAAAATAATTTTGATAAAACACTTGAACTCAATTCTGAATAGAAATATCCTTTCTTCTTAAAATATCATTTTTCCTCTCAAACTGATGTGAAATTTCAAAAGAAAAGAATTTAGTTGAAAATAAACTTGAAATTTCATAGAGTAAGATTCATGTAAATATGGTTTAATGAATAATTAAAAAATTTGTTCATTCCATATATGTTAAAAAAACAATCTTCTCATACTTTTACGGGAAAAGACCAAAAGTACCTCGTACGGTAAACGCAATAAATATTCCTTCCAAACCATGTAGTAAATGTCAAAATGGGTAAAACTGACTATAAACATACATATAATAATAGTAATAATTTTATAAAAACATTTCTATAAAACATCTACATGGAAGATAAATATACCCCCAATAAGTACTTATGTATAAACAATCTCAGATAAAAATGAGATTGTAAAATTATCCCATAACTTAGATCAGATATGCTTTCTATGCATCTAAACCTCATATATAATGATTTAAATAATGTTACTTATTTATTCTAGAATCATAATAATTTTTATGATATCATTTAGGATCATATTTTTATCAGTTTGTTAGTAACATTTCATTGTTTCTCTTTATTTGGGTATTAACTGCTTTATCTTCTCAGGCATGTTTTGTCAGATAAGTTCTTATTCATATTTTTTAGTTATAGTAATATCATTTATAGCATGGTATTAGTATAATATATATCATATTTCTTCATTCAATTCATTTATATATCATTCTATAATAAAGATTACGTAGAACGAATCACATCGCACCGTGGTGAAGGTAAGCCATACGTACGCACGAGCGGCGACATCGTTCCCATAATTGCTGAATGGAATTGAAGTGGATTGTGTATAGTATCTCAGAGTCAATATAATTATATATTAATCATATTTATATGTTGGAATCCTCATGTATTAATCATGTTTTAATGATCACAAATCCTATTTAGTCACTAACCCATGTTAACTCTTTGTAATCTATCTCACATCAAATGTACAGTAGCTTAGTAAAAGCTTTCCAAAGATCTTAATGGATATACACTCAGTTTGGATACTATATACTATCTTTTGATTCACTTTCTAATGATTATTATGACAAATTATTATGTTTAATTCATTTCATGAATATCTTTTCTTACGTATGGATACAGATATTTGCCTAAGTCTGAGACACCATGAAATAGACATTGTGAACAAGACACTGTGACCATGAGACACCATGAAGAAGACACTATGAAGCAGACACCGTGAACAAGACACCGTGACCCTGAGACATCGTGAAGCAAACACCGTGAAGCAGACGTTGTGAAGCAGACACTGTAAAGAATACACCTTGAAGTAGACATTGTGAAGAAAACACCATGAAGTAGTCACCATGAACAAGACACTAAGACATCCATACAATGTGACATACAGACACCGTGACATCCAGACATAGTAACCACAGGACACCGTGACCTATCCAGACACCGTGTGAAGGAGACACCATTTCCATGACATAATCTGACACTGTTTCCTAATATGTTTTGTTTTTTTATTTGATCTCTAACAGTCTTATTTGAATATTTTATTACACTAACATAATTAATATTTCTTTTGTAGACATGTCCTTGACAATACGAGGTACGAGGGGCCGAATACATGCAACATGTCAGTTAAAACACTTGCACTCCAAGTTAAAAGAGTATTGCAGCCCAGCAACAAGAATCAGAGATACGCAAGAGCAGTTGCATGATACTGAAAAAAAACAAGCTGGTGGGCATGAGCGCGACAACAGAATACACTTAGAGAATTGTCTCATGCAACTTGAATCTGCTGAAGAACACATGAAGCATACTAGAATCCTAGAATCCTGAGAGTATCTTCATAATGTAAAACACCACGAATAACTCATGCTGGATTTATCCAACTTGCGACACTCTATTTTCCATATGAGGACTTGAGTTCTGCATCTGCCTCATCTCAGAAGTCCAGATCTGCATAGACTAACACTCAGAGCACTTGTAAACCAATCTCAAATTTTTTTCTCTATTTTGTATCATTTTATCAACTTTCTAGCGGAGTGTGTATCTTTATTACAACACACTCTATATCTGGCATTAAACTGAAGGATACAAGATATACTTACTCAAACATTATTTTAATCTTATGTATACCCACGATAAGTGTTGAAGATGTCCATGTGTGGCCTGGTTGTTTGTACCCACGAAAAACTGTGGAAGAGGTCCCTGTGTGGCCCGGATAGTCTAGTGTACTGTTATTAACCCTGATTTAGGGTGTGGATCATGTTTATTTATATAAAATGCATGGTGGCATGTGATCACCAAGTGGAGTGTATTAGGTCTCGGCTTGATACTGAACCACTTGTTTCATATCTGTTGTGCTGATTAATTTAGTCTTCTCTGTTTTACTGTTTTACTGTATAATTCAGATATCACTAAAATCACTTTGATAGATAATATTGGAATGAAATTATAATTGAATTTTCTTAATATAATAGCCTCAAATGCAATCTTAATAACTGACATTAAGATTACCGAGATCTAATAAATATTCTAAGAAGTTATTTAAACAATCAATCCTTTGTTACAGTATAGCCTTGATTAACTACGTTGTATTTAACCTTTTGGGGAATCCTTTTATAAATACTTTTTAATCATAAATTTCTATAGTTAATCAATTCAGCCCCCCCCCCCCTCTTGAGTAATCTACTCTGACCAATATTTGGTATCAGAGGTTGTTTATTAAGACTTTGTGGAACCTTAATCAACTGTGATTATAGTTGTGATTTGAATATCTATAAATTTATGTTAATTATAAATTTATAGCTCTTTTAAAGTATTTCTATATTATGGATAATAGATTGGAAGGTGTTGCAACCAACAGACCACCATTCTTTAATAGAACCAACTAGGCTCAATGGAAAATTAAAATGAAAATGCACTTAGAGAGTATGGGTTTTGAAATTTGGTCTTCCATTATAGATGAATATAAGATTCCTACTACTAATAGAATCACATGGTATGAACCTATAAAAACTTCCTATAATAATAATTTCAAATCTATGAATTCTTTATACTTCTCCTTAGGAGATGAAGAATGCAATATAATTTCTTCTTGTAAAACTGCGCATGAAATTTGGGGCACTCTGCCTGTCTCACATGAAAGAACATCTAGTGTAAATGAAATGAGACTTAATACTTATACTATTAAATATGATATCTTTAAAATGAAAACTGATGAGCTTATCTATGACATGTATCTTAGGGTCAATGAGATTGTCAACATAATGATTTATCTTGGAAGAGAAGTCACTACCAGGGAACAAATCATGAGAATTCTCAGATGTTTTCCTGACAGATGGAGAGTAACCTCTGTCTCTACTAGATAATCATGAAACATCAACAAGCTACCTGTAAAAGAACTCATTGGGAAACTGATTAAGTAAGAAGAGGAACTAAAAGTCGACAAGGAAGAGGAGGATGAACCAAAGAGGAAATCTGTTGCATTCAAGACCGCCACCTCTAAACACAAAGACAAAGGGAAATTAGAAGCTTCTGTAGAATGTCCCAGTAGTGAACAATCATCACCTGACAATGATGAGGAAATGGATCAATTATCTAGAATATTCAAGAAATTTTACAAGAAGAAGAACTTTTTTCGAAAGCCTAACTTCAAGGGAAAATATGACCAAAAAGGAAATTGGAAGAAGGACTAGAAAATATCTGACAAGACTGATGAGATTTCATACTATGAATGTATAATAAAAGGACACATCAAGGCTGACTACCCAAAGATCAAGTACAAAAAGGGAAATGAAGAAAATGATAGGAAGCATAAAAAGGCCATGAAGGAAACCTAGATTACTTCTACGGACAGTTCAAGTGACTCAGAAACTTCACATGATGAATATGAAACCAAATCTAGTATGTGTTTTATGAAAAACACATCTGAGGTAACACCAGACTCTGGTGTAAATAATTCATACTATTCTAAAAATGAGAGTGACTCTGAAAATAAGACTATTGAAGAAATGTTTGAATAATTTAACATGCTTGAAGAAAAATGAAATTTACTAAAAGACAAATATAAATCATTGAAGAAATATTATTCTCTTAATGTGACTGTTAAATCTGAAATCACAAATAAAAAAGAGAAAAATTATCAACTTCTCAAAAGGAACAACAAATTAAAAATATCTAATGATAAATTGAAGAATGAGCTAGAAACATTTACCAATGGGATGAATACCCTTACTCAAATTCTAGGAAAAAAATTCCCCCTAAATACAACATTGGCATTGATTATCAACCTGGAAAAAGAAATCTTGGTAGAACAAATTTTGTTTCAAAATCTTGGACTTATAGTTTTACTCCCTGTTATGGACACAAATCAACTAATTCTATTTATGATACATCTTCTATTGTTTCATGTTTTTAAAGACCAAATAGGGTTTATTTTTCAAATACTTTACTTAATTATTATAAGAAACCTATGATGCAGATATGGGTTCTTAAAGCACTTATTACTCATATTACTAGACCCAAACAAGTATGGGTACCAAAATCTGTTTTTTCATATTCATTTTGTAGGAAAGCTGCTTAAAGAGTTCCTATAAAAGTGTATGGTACTGGGAAAGTGGATGTTCAAGACACATGATAGGGGACTACTCATGCTTCAAGAATATAATAAAAATATATAGATACATGTCACATTTGGGGATAATGCCCAAGGAAAGATCATTGGCCTTAGCCAAATCTGTAACTCTAACTCATTTTTAATTCCTAAAGTATTATTTTTTTATGGATTAAAATATAATCTGCTTAGTATCTCACAATTATACGATTATGGATTTCATATTATATTTGAAGATGATTCTTGCAATGTCTTTAATTCTAAAGATGAATTAGTGTTTTCTGCATTATGAAATGAAAATTTTTACTCTATTAACTTAGATTCTTTAGCTTCTAAAAATGCTTCATGTTTAAGTGTATTTCATAAAGAGTCTTCACTCTAGCATAGAAGACTAGGACACTATAATATTCACTTCCTTAGAAAGATAACTTGAATAGTTTTATTTAATGATTTACCCAAACATGAGTTTCCAAATGACAAAGTGTTTAATCCCTATGAAAAGGGAAAACAACACAAAATTTCCTTCAAACCAAAGAAAGAAGTATCAACTTCTCGACCTCTCGAACTGGTTCACATGGATTTATTTGGACAATCTAGAGTTTCTAGTTTAAATGGGAAGAACTATGTTTATACTCTTGTAGATGAATTTTCTAGATATACTTGGACCTTTTTTCTGGCTCACAAAAGTGAAGCATGCTATTATTTTCCTAAATATGCCAAGTTTGTGGAAAATATTAGTGTTCTTAGAATTAAATCCTCAAGAAGTGATGATGGTCGCGAGTTAGAAAATGAAGAGTCTGAATCCTTTTTCTCACAAAATGGTTATAGTCACAATTTCTTTGCCCCTAGAACACCTCAAAAATATGGATTTTTATAAACAAGAAATTGAACCCTACAAGAGATTTCTATAAAAATTCTTAGAGAATATGACCTACCTATTTATTTTTGGGCTAAAGCTATCAATACAGCATGCTATAAAATCAATAAAGTGTTAATCAGACCTATTCTTAAGGGGACTCGTTATGAGTTATAGAACAATAGAAAATCCATGGTTAACTACTTAAAAGTTTTTTCCTAAAAAGTCTATATTCATAATAGTAAAGACAATATTGACAAATTTTCATCTAAGAGTGATGAAGGTATATTTTTAGGATATTCCATATCCAGTAAGGCTTATAGAGTGTTCAATAAAAGAACTAAATATGTGGAAGAATCTTTCCAAGTCAAATTTGATGAAACAAATCCACATGAGCCTAAAACCGTTTTTGAGAACTTGGTGGATGATGTATCAAATTAGAACATTAATCCAAAATCCTCAAGCCATTCTATGAAAGAATCTATGAAAAATTCTAGTTCTGGAAATTCTTAGACTCAAGCCATAATGAACATGAACCTATTGACGAACTTGAAATCACTAGTCCCTCCTTTCCTAGAGATATTAGAACTCTTAATAACCATCCATTAGATGCTTTTGTAGATGACCTAGACAAAGGAATTCAACCTATAGATTCTTTTAGAAATCAGGTTGAACATCAAGTCTTCTTATCACAACTTGAACCCAAAAACATTAATGATGCTTTGAATGAGGTATTTTGGGTTATGGATATGCAAGAAGAACTTAATCAGTTTGAAAGGAACAATGTTTGGAAACTTGTTGAAAGACCTAAGGACACATTCACCATAGACACTATATGGGTTTTTAAAAACAAGGTATATGAGGTAGGTAACATAGTTAGAAACAAAGCTATATCAGTGGCACAAGGCTATAGTCAAGAATAAGGGATTGACTATGAGTAGACCTTTGCACCCGTGGCTAGACATAAAGCCATAAGAATCTTGCTTTCTTATGCAGCACATCCAAATTTCAAACTATATCAAATGGATGTTAAGAGTGCATTCTTAAATGGGTATATAGCTGAGGAAGTCTTTGTTGACAACCCCCTAGTTTTACAAACCCCCATTTTCCAAATCATATATTTAAATTATCAAAAGATTTATACGGTTTCCAACAATCTCCAAGAGCATAGTATGATCAGTTGAGTATTTTTCTTATTTTCAAAGGTTTTACAAAATGAATAGCTAATCCTACTCTTTTTATAAAATTAATTTCAAATTATGTTTTAATTGTTCAAATCTATGTTGATGACATTATCTTTCGATCTTCAAGAAATTATTTATGTGTTGATTTTTCTAAAATGATGCAAAATGAATTTGAAATGAGTTTAATGGGTGAACTAAAATTCTTTCTCAAATTTCAAATCCTTCAAAATAATGATGGTATTATTTTAACTCAATGTAAATATAATATATATCTTCTAACACATTTTGTATTGGATAACACTAAAAGTAGTGACCCTCCCATGAGTACCACTTGTAAGTTGGATCTTGATGAAAATGGAAAATTTGTTGATCAAACCACTTATAGAGGAATGATTGGAAGTTTACTCAATTTAACTTCTAGTCGACCTAACATTATGTTTAGTGTGTGTATGTGTGATCGTTTTCAAGAAATTCCTAAGGAATATCATTTAAATGTTGTAAAGAGAATTTTCAAGTACCTCAAGCATACACCCAATCTTGGATTGTTCTACCCTAGAGGAAAATAATTTGAATTAGTTAGTTATTCTGATGCTGAATTAGGTGGCTGTAAGTTAGAAAGAAAAATCACCTCTGGAACATGTCACTTTTTAGGCATGTCACTATTATCATGGTGTAGTATGAAATATAATTATGTTGCATTATCTACTACAGAAGATGAATACATATCTTTTGGCAGCTGTTGTGTGAAAATCTTGTGGATGAAACACACATTACTAGATTATGGATGTCAATTCATCCATGTACCTATAAATTGTGACAACAAAATTGAAATTAACATTTCGAAAAATCTTGTTTCATATTCTAGGACAAAGCATATTGATGTAAGTCATCACTTTTTGAGAGAACATTATCCAAAGGGTGACATCACTTTGGAATTCACTGGTACTGAGTATCAACTTGCTGATATATTCACCAAACCACTAAATTCTAAAATAATAGAATACATCATACATGAATTAGGTATGATAAATATTAAGTAAATGTCTTACTGGTTTATATCTCAATATTTTATATTTTACTCTTTCATGTCTTACTGTTGTATCTCTTACTATTTCATGATTATGGTCTCATAGTTAGGGTTTTGTGACTACTGTCTGACAGTCACTGTCTCACTGTAAAGTTCATATTTACTGTCTCCCTGTAAAGTTCATGTTTATTGTCTCACCGTGAAGTTTGTTTACTATCTCACTGTAAAGTTCATTTTTACTGTCTCACTGTAAAATTCGTTCACTATCTCATCGTAACATTTTTTCACTGTCTCACCATAAAAACCCAAAATAGTCTCACCATAATGATTCTTTGTGATTTTTATTTATAAATTAAAAAACATATCGTGGTAATTATTCATTTCACCTCTTTATTTTCCCGTGTTTTTACTTTTGTGATGTTTGGTATTCCTAAATCATAAAATAAATGAAGTATCACTTGTCCTTCACTCAAGATCTCTTCTAATCACTCAATTTGTAACCCTTCTTCAACCCTTCAACCCTTCTCTCTCAATCCTTCTATGAATGACCAGGATGAAACACCCTTCATTGTCGATGCCTGAGAAACGTAGCTCAAAGAAGAAGAAAATTGCACCCAAGCTGGCACCCGAAGGTCCTCTAAACCCAAATCTGGTAAACCTAATTGTAGTACATGAGAAAATGTTTTTTCCAAAATGTATTCTATCAAGTAATTATCTGGTTCTAAATTTTTTCAAAGATAAATGTTGGTTAGAGTGGTTTTCAAAATAATATTGACCTATCTATCCTAAGTTAGTGGCTCACTTTAATCAATATGTTTTGTTCTACTTTGATTATGAAGATGTGTATATTGCGAAAAGCTAGATAAATTTCCAGAAATGATAATTTTTTAAATTTTATGGGCTGCATGCCTTAGGATACCTCATGAAGGAATCTGTGAGGACTATTAGAGAGGACCTCCACCTTATAGTGAATTATTTGTGTTGTAAGATGCTCTAAAAATCTTAACCAGAAATGGCACCAAGAGAAGATCCATTGCTGCCAAACTAGATGGAGAATCAAGATTGTTTTTTATGTTTATACAGAACCTAATTATCCATAGAAAAGGTGATTTGGTTGTTCTAAAATATCAGGATGTGTTTATGATTTATATTATGAAAAATTGGAATAAGATCAACCTTTATAAGTATATCATACACCATATGTGTGAACTGATCAAAGCCATGTCCAAGTCAACCTACCTGTTTTACTCTTGGTTGATCTCAGTCGTGCTTCATGACAAAGGTATGGTTGGACCTAATGAGGAAATTATCAAGGATTGTGAGTTCTGGCTTCTGAAAGTCACTATCAAGAGGATGAAAATCAATAGGAATCCCCAAAAAAGGCATGGGTGGAAGACAATGATAGAATTTTTGAAAAATTCAATCCCGTAGAACATAAATCAAGACTAAGAGATATTTTTTATATTGGGTTGGAACCAGATGAGGTTGTTGAGTATTCTGAATAAGATGTAGAAGAGGATGTTGTGCCTCCCAGGGAAACTATTTCTGATAAAGAAGACATTACTTTTGTCCCTCATGTAGTAAGTGAAGAAGAAGTCCCTGCTTCTAAAGATGTTGTTAATCTGGAAGATCAATCTGAGGTTGAAACATAATCTATTTTCAATGAAACTGAAACAAATGCTATGGAAGAACCTATAGAAGAATAATTACCTGTGATGCAAGAAGCTAACCTTGAAGAACTCCCAGTGGAACAATTGGTTCATGAAGACATTCCTTTGGATGAGGAAAGGCTGGAGTTGGCTTTTCAGCTAGCTAGGCAACAAATATATGAGGAACTAAGAGATGAATTTTTGGAATTAGATCAAGACCCTAAGATTCTCAGTCTTAAGAAAGATGCAATTTTTGAGGGGGAGAAACCCCCCAAATCTAGAATCTACTGAAGCACCAAACCCGATTGTTTCAAGACCACTGGAAACTCGGTATAAATTCCCTAGTTTTTAGGATGTGGATGCCTCTCAAAAAGTTTCATTAAAAATCCTTGACATTTATACTATTTTTCCATGGAAATCTGTCTCTAATATTTCCCTTGAGAATGAACCTGATCCTATATCAGTCTATATTTCTGAACCATCATCAAAAAACTATCCTTGGTGAGTAAAGATGATCTCAAAGAATTTGGAGCTAACCTTTTGTCTGTTGTTGAAAAATTCCGGAATTCCCAACCTGCTCTTGTAACTCATCTAAGTGAGAAAGATACCTCATTGTTGTTGGAAACATTTATCTGGAAGATTCAACCCAAAATGCTTCATGAGATTTAGGAAGTTAGAGTTGAAAACAGACTTCTTAGTGATGAATTGAAGACTCTAAGAGGTATGATTGAAGAAATGAAGAATGAGATTCATTCAAACAACGTACAAGGTCGCTAAAGGGAACAAATTGATTGTGAATGAGATGAGAGAGCTTGTTATTAATCTTAACAAGCTCACTGATGAATATATGGAGTGTCTTCAAAAAGTGTTAAACCAACTAAAATCTATGACCTAAGCTGTCAATGCTTCTAAGGCATTCAGGAAATCATCTCAACCTTCCCTGGATAGTGACCTGCTCAAAACAGTGGTCAAAGAAGAACTTCAGACTATACTTAGTGGGTTTAATAAAGATTCTCTATATGAAGTCATCAAGAACAGTGACACAGTTCTTGATCTGGTCCAAATCCTTTAAAAAATTTCTAATGATTATTAGTAAGAAATTTCCAAGAAAGTGTATTTCTACTTCAATTGAATATTCTCAAATACTAACATTACCAATCACTTTAAATATCTTGTATAAAATCTGAGGATTCCTCCTGTTACTCAAGCTTTAAAGACCCAAGTTCAAAATCTCATTTAGTTCACTTTTCTATTGGATACGTTTATGGAAAACAAGGATGGCATTGAGAAGGCTATGCTGTATGGTGGAGAAATAATTGTAGATTTTATCAAACTTATGTGGCCCTCTCTTCATGTCCAGAGTACAGCCATAGTTGCTCTTGCGGCTGCACCTCTGAGACTCGGTCTGCCTACATTCTCCTCTGCCCTAGCCTTCACTTTTATGTCTGTCAGTCAGGCACTGAGTCAGATTAGGCATGTTATCCTTGATCAACAACTACCTCTTTCTTCTACTTCCCCTACTCTAGCTCCCTCTATCTTTGAAGGCCATCCATTAGCATCTCTACCAACTAGCTCACTCCCTTCTTCTACCTCAACTTCTTCTCCTATAGATTCCTCTTCTAATGCTGCTGCTAAAGGTAAAGAGAATACGAGTCAGTGAATAAGGATAGTGTTTACTCTATTTTGATGGGAATGTTGTTTCATTTGTTTTAATTTTTTGTAATGACACTCTTTTTATATAATACATTATGAACTTTTCTTGTCTCTTTTGTCTTTCTTTTCCCTCCTACTTTTTGATAATCCCAAAAGAGGGATAAATATATTAGAAATGAATATATGAGAAATATATGAAAAAATATGGGAGAATTACATAAAAAAATATCAGATAAATATAATGAAAAATATAGGATAATAGAACACTCACTCTATATATGTTATATGCATTCGATCTATGTTTTTAGAAAAAATATACACACTAAATCTACATGGTTTGTGATCATAAAAAAGGGGGAGGTTGTTGGACTCCTCATGTATTAATCATGTTTTAATGATCACAAATCCTATTTAGTCTATAAACCATGTTAACTCTATGTAATCTCTTCACATCAAATGGACAGTAGCTTAGTAAAAGAAATCCAAAGCTCTTAAGGGCTATACACTCCTTTTGGATACTATATAATATCTATTTATTCAATTTATAATGATTTATCTGAAAAATGATTAAGTTTAATTCATTTCATTAATATCTCTGCTTAAGTTTGAATACATATATTTTCCTAAGTCTGAGACACCGTGAAGCAGACATCGTGAATAAGACACTGTGACCATGAGGCACCGTAAAGCGGACACTGTGAAGCAGACATCGTGAAGAAGACATCGTGAAGCAGACACCGTGAACAAGACACCGTGAATAAGACACTATGAAGATGAGACACCATGAAGCAGACACCATGAAGAAGACACTGTGAAGTAGACACTGTGAAGCAGTCATCGTGAACAAGACACCGTGATATCCAGACATCGTGACATCCAGACACTGTGACATCCAGACACCGTGACCATAGAACACCATGACCAATCTAGACACCATGTGAATGAGACACTATTTCCATGAAATATTGTGACACTATTTCCTAATATGTTTTTTCATATTTTGATTTGATCTCTAACTGTCATATTAGAATATTTTAATGCACTGACATAATTAATGATTCTTTTGTAGACATTTCCTTGACAGTATGAGGTATGAGGTGCAGAATACATGAAACATGTCGGCTAAAACATATTCACTCCAAGATAAAAGAGTACTGCGTCTTAGAAACAAAAGGTGGAGATACGTGAGAGAATTTGTATGATAATAAAAAAACAATCTACTGGGTGTGAGTGCAACAACAGAATACACTTAAATAATTGTCTCATGCAACTCGACTCTACTAAAGGACACACAAAGCATACTAGAATTGTAGAATCCTGAGAAAATATTTGCACTGTAAAACACCACTAAGAACACAAGTTGGATCTGCCTGAATTGTGACACTCTGTTTTCCATTCGAGGACTTGAGTTCTGCATCCGCCTCATCTCAGAAGTCCAGAGCTACAAATTCTAACACTCAGAGAACTTCTAAACCTATCTCAATATTTCTTCTCAAGTTTTGTATCATTTTATTAGCTTTCGAGCAGAGTGTGTATTTTTATTACAACACACTCTGTATCCTGCATTAAACTGGAGGATACATGATATCCTTACTCAAAAATTCTTTTACTCTTGTGTATATCCATGATAAGTGTGTAAGAGGTCCCTATGTGGCCTAGTTGTTTTTACCCACGAAGAACTTTGGAAGAGGTCCCTTTATGGCATGGACAGTCCTGTGTACTGTTATTAACCCTGATCTAGGGTGTGGATCAAGTCTATTTATATAAACATCTAGGTGGCATGTGATCACCATATTGATTGGATTAGGTCTCATCTTGAGACTGAACCACTTGTTTCATATCTGCTGTGGTGATTAATTTAGTCTTCTCTGTTATACTTCTTTACTGTATAATTCAGATATTACTAAATTCACTTTGATAGTTAATCTTGGAAAGAAGTTATAATTGTCTTGTCTTAATAGAATAGCTTCAAAATAAATCTTAATAACTGACATTAAGATTACTGATAACTAATCAATCTTCTAAAAAGTTATTTAAACAGTCAAACCTTTATAACAGTATAACTTTTATTAACTGGGCTGTATTTAACCTTTTGGGAAAACCTTTTGGAAATACTTTTTAATCAGAAATTTTTATAGTTACTCGATTAAACCCCCCCCCCCCCTCTTGAGTAATCTAATCCGACATACAATATATTTATTAATTCTATAATTATACCCATAAATGTAAGGTGGTGGTGAAAATGGATTACACCACCACATTGAGATGGTAAGCCATACGAACACATGTGGTGATTTAATTTTTAATAAGATGGGTAGAAGGTGTAATATGGTTGTTTCATAATCATAATAACCTCTTAGTATATAAGTACTACTAGAGTTATTATTTTATAATGAAACAACTCATGGGGTGGACTTATAATAAGAAATAAGTTTGAAAGAATTGGTAAATGATATTACCTCTTGTTTGGCGTGCCTCTTCTAAATCTCCTCTTAGAGCACTAGAGTTGATCTATTAAGAATTCAAAGACCTCTAGAATGTTTCTAGGGAATTTGATAAGATAAATGGACAGGGTATGGTTGATATTGAAGGCTCAAAAAAAAGTTCCGAGTTGTGTCACTTTTTTAAAACTCAAAATTATTAATTTATAAAATCTGAAAAATCAATCCAAATACCTAAAAATGAGATATATTATGAGTTAAGATATGATTAGATTTAAATATAATCAAAAAATTAAATTTAGACAAGTTTTAAAACTGAATTCCATCACACGTGGTGGGAGGGTAACTGTTTGGCTGACGCTTCGGCTGCTAGGGCGTCCCATGACCACCCTATTTTGGTGTTCAAAACCCCTGGGTCCCTTCCTCCAGCCAGTGTGGATGTCTCTATAAAATATTCCATTAGGCTTAAATATTACTGTCCCACTTCATCTTTTTCTTAACTCAGATGGCTTTGTTGGATTTTCTCTATTTAGGGTCATTGGGTTCTGTCTTTTCCTTTCTCTTTATCTCTGATTTTGAAATAAAGAAATGTTATTGGGTATTTAATCTTAATTAAGATAACAAATATTTCATTATTAAAAGCTGGAATATTTACTTATTTTATTTCAATTATATCATAAATGAATAATTTATAATAGTTCAGACCATATAATAATTATTCTATATTTTTAAAATTCTTCTTTTATTTTTAAATAATTTTATAAAACATAATTTTAACAAAATATCAATTGTGTCAATTTTGACACTTCATTTCATGGATTTTTAGAAATATCAAGATAATATTTTTTACAAGAACCAAATATTTTATTATATGAAAAATAGGTCAATGACATCTATTAAATAATTTGAACAATTGATTGTCCAAAACAATATTTTTTTAAATATTTTTAATTACATTTATTTGATATAGTCGTTATTAAAATAATCACAACATCAATATTATGTAATTATTTAATATAATTATTTTAGAGTAAAAAATTTATATAAAATACTATTATGAACATAAATTTACCATATTTTGTAATAATATATGTATTCTAATTTATCTGTTATAAAATCAAATATTGAAAATGTTATACTTATTAAAGTATGAATGTGACAACTTTAACACTACTTCAAATAAAATAATATAAAGGTCCCAATCTATTATATATGGCTAAAAATGGTCACAAGATTTACCTTTTGATGATTATGGTCGAGATATACTCTACCAATAAGTTATGGTCATGGGTTTGGACATTTTTTAGTTATTAGTATTTTAATAAAAATTGCTTCATTGATTTCTCATCAATTAATACATTTTTACATCATCAAAGAATAAAACATCAAGGTAATGATTTATTTCATAAAAATTAAAAATAAATTACCATGATGTAGGAAATTAATTTATCTTTTTATTGACTATTTATTTTCTAATATATCACATTTTTATCCCTATATTAAAAATTTTATACTTATAAGAAATTTGAGTTTAACATTTTGTCACATTCATTGGTTTTATTAATATCTATGTCATTTTCATTGTCAGGTGGACATTAAATGACCACATTTCAAACCAAATATTTTATTTGTATAATCTTTTTTATCTAATGTGATTATTTCATTTTTTTAGGATAATTTTGTTGTCCTTATCATATTATTAGTTACCCTAATTTACACGATTTATTTTAACTGTGGTAAATAAAAATTATCGTAGTTACATTTCATAATATCCAAAAAAATTAAATTAAACTATTTATATAATTTTGACCCACATATTAAAATTATGGAATCCATTTTTTATAATTTAAAACACAAAATTTAAATAAATTAATTTAAAATTAATTCCCGCTATCAAAAACCTAAAAGTGGGTTTTTAAGAAGTAAAAACGTATCAAAAATATTGTCATTGTTTATGTCCAATTTAAATGAGAAATTACATCCAATTACCTAAATGAGATTAAATGATAAAAAAAATTCATTAAACTTTAAAAAAATAAAAATATAATCTAACAACAAAAATAAATTAGATGAAAAGGTAGTTTTGAATTAAAATTCAATATTTTTCACTATTCGTTAAAATTTGACTTTTATTTTAAAAATACTATTAATACAACAAAAGTAAATTTTTATGTCCTGATTCCAATTAAGAAGTATATTATCTCAAATTGAACTTATAAATGTTTTAAAAACAAGATTTAAAATGGGTGTTACATCAAAATGTGGCAAAACTACATTTTTTTAAATACATCTTTTATCCAAAAAAATTAAATTTTTTCTTATATCATATTCTAGATTCTAATGCTATATAAAATTCAAAATGTGGTTAATAATATTCATAACGTCTAGTTTATAACCCATTCGATTATAATATTTCGATAATATGTCATTTTTTAGTGAAACATGGTATTATGTACAACGCAAGCTATCGAAAAAGGCCGCTCTTACGTGTAATCGAAGCCAAGTTAGTTTTGTTTGTAGTGGAAGATTCCTTTTTTGTTTTGTATAACATAATAAAAACTTAGTTATTTTATAAATTGAAAAAAATCTATATTCATTCTTGTAAGAAATTAATTCTATCAAAAGAACATGAAATTGTGTGTAACACAAGCCTAGAATAGTGTTTCATATACTGAAAGATAATATGGTGTAGCATATAGTGAATGCAAATCTTGGTGTAGAGTACAACACAAGTCATAAAAGAAATTAAAAAGAATATGTCTCATAAAATATCTAGGTTTTAATTTCTACCCCCTTTAAAATTAATTTTACCCTCTAAATTCTTCAGGGTTATACATGGTTTATTACTTGAATGTTTCTTTCATGGAACCCCACATCATAAAAAGGGATAGCAAAACATAATTTTAAAAAAGGAAGCTTATAAACATAAATATTACCCAGAGTAACTCATCACTGGGTTTCCACATAAGAAAAAATAGGTGGGAATTTAATACATGGATATTTAAGAGAAATATAACCATCATGTTTTGATGGATAGTGATAGAGAATAAGGTTTAGAGAAAGATAACTACCAAAAATCAGTAAATTTGCGATGATTTATGGGACTATCTAATTCATCAGATTAAAAGGTACTAGGATAACATTTTTGGTTAAAATATAATTTTCTTAATGTTGATGATTTTTTTATGATGAGAAATACTTACTTGATTTTAGTACAATCTCACCATTGGTCGTTCCCTGAATAATTTCCACTTCACCTCTTTTTAAAAGAAATGAATTTGAATTTTCATTCTTGAAGTGTTATAAAATCATATGATAGAATGATAATTCATTCCATATTTATCAACAAAAATGTTATAACAAGTTATTAAATATGCATAAGTCCACATATTGTGAGATAATGCATTATTTTATTAAACTTCAACCAGAATATAACTTATACTATCCATAAATTTATAACCTTAAAATCCTTCCAAAAACTAAAAATCTAAAACTTTATAAATAGTTGAACTAAATCATCTTTAAATTTATCTCACAGATCTCATTAGGTAACTCTTAGTTATCTCATTCCAAACATGTGGGTACCTTCATCGTGTATTCCCTTTACCATACATCATTATTGAAAACATGCATGTTTCCATGTTCCAAAACATTGTGGATTATTCCTCAAGACCCAAAAGGATTTATACTTCATCTATAATTGCATAACTTTCTTGTCGAAAAATCCAAAATTATTTCCCATGAAACAAGAATCATCCAATTAACTTATTCAAATCCAACATTTCTTTGTAAAAACATCATAATCTTTAAATAAGGGACATATTAAGGGTTATACTTCCCTTAATCATGTGTTCACCAAGTATATCACATTACCCTTAAATAATTTTTTGGCTCCTTAAAACTATTCAACATATCCTTTCTAATCCTTAATGAAAAACTTATATTGAATACACTTATATATTTCGTGATTCAAATAACATAATATTTGAATTCTGAAATATATAAACCTCAATCATCCTACTTTATTATTAAACAATTTCTCAAGATCAATAATCTTCATCGTTCATAAAATATAAATCATTTCCAATGGTTTCTCAACCTCAAGCGTCTTAGGTTTAATGTAATCAATACTAGCAGAACATCATATACCTCTCACATATCGTTTAAAATCACTTTATCCTCGGTAGTATGACCAATACTTTTACTATCGTCACGATTCTCTTCAAGATGTTTCCTCATAGGAAATTGATCTCTATAATTCCCTTACTTATCACATATGAAACATTCAATGGTTGACTATTTTATATGTAGTTCTGTAGATTGACTAATACTAGGAAGAAATGTGTGAGAAATACATATCAGACATTAGAAACACAAAAGTAAGGTAAATTACCTATAATATTTCAATCAATTATATCGTCAGTTTTACCCTAGGTTAGTCATGATTATCACAAAACCCAAGGATTGTAACCTATATTTGACTTATACTTGGTACATCCCAAGACATATACTTAGAAATATATCTAGAGATCATACTAAAGATTCCAAATTCCAGTTTCTAAAGGTTGAATAAACCTTCACTCTGATACAAACTGTAGAGACCCCATCTTGACGTACATGGAAATTACATTTCTTTTTCAGAATACTAAATACAAGACAAAAACAGATACCCAAAAACTGTATTAGTTTAGTGTCTTTGGAAACATGGAACATAATATTATAACTTAGTGAAATATCTTCAACATATCCCATAATGATCATCGCTTTTTTCTTACCTAAAACCTTCTTTTATATCCTGGGTAAAAGAAAACAAAAAAAGGGTGATCTAAAATTCTTAGTAAGGTTAAACTCTGAGAAAATAAAACAAACCATATATATTATAATTTAAAAACATGAACATAATGTCAAATATTAGAATCTTAGGTCATGAAATAAATATTTGATGTTCGTAAGACATCAATCACAAGTGAACAAGACCATGATAACATAGAATTAGAATAAAATAGGGAATTGTGGAAAACAAATAATCCCATAATATGATTTCTATAGTATCCAAGCAATTTGTACAAAAAATACAATAGCGGATGAAGTCCATTACTGAACCAGGTTTACTTATCGTTCTTGCTATGTATTACTGAAACAGATTTACTTTTTGTTATATTCCTGTATTACTGAGAAAGATTCTCTTTCCTTTCCAGCCATGTCTATCTCATGAGATATAAATCTTTACTCAATGAATTTGAGAGATATATTGATCCCATATATCTCATAATGAAATCATTATTACCTGTTTCATAAAAATATAAATCAATCATCATAGCATAACCCAAGAAAGAAATGGAATTCTTAAACATCAATCCATAATAACATAATCCATATAAAATATCATTCTATCATTAAAACAATCAAATCATAGTAATAATTGTGGTAGAAACATAACCCAATTTTAAGAGATTCATCTTAGATGGAAAATAATTTTGATAAAACACTTGAACTTAATTCTTAAGAAAAATATTCTTTATACTCCAAAAAACATTTTATTTAGTCAAAAAAATGTAAAATTTTAAAATAATGGAATTTAGTTGAAAATGAACATGAAATAGTATAGATGAATATTTGTGTAAATAAGATCTTATGAATATGTAAAAATCCATTCAGGCCATATAATATAAAAAAATATTCTTCTCGTACTTTTATGGGAAAAGTCAAAAAGTACCGCTTTTGGTAAAAAAAAGAAATATTCCTTCCAAAAAATGTCGTAAAATAAAAATTGTGTAAAAAATAAATAAAAATACATAGAATAATATTAATAATTTTATGAAAACATTTTTATAAAATGTGGACTGGATGGAAAATATACCCCCAGTAAATACTTACGTATAAACAATCTCAGATAAAAATGAAATTGCAAAATCATCCCTTACCTTAGGACCTATATGTTTCGTATGTATCTGAACATCCTATATAATTATTTAAATATTATTAATGATTTATTAAAAAATTATAATCATTTTTATAATAACATTTATGATCATATTTTCTTCTGTTTGTTTGTAACATTTCATTGTTACTCATTATTCGGGTATTAACTGCTTTATGTTCTCATGCATGTTTTGACGGATAAGTTGTTATTACTCTTTTTAGATTATATTTATATCATTTAAATAATTGTATTATTATAATATATATTATATTTATTCATTCAATCTATTTATATAATCATGCTTTAAATAATATTATGTGGAACAAATCACATCACACTGTGGATACAGTAAGCCGTAGGTATGCACAAGCGACGATATCATTCCCATAATTGTTGAATGATATTGAATTGGATGGTTTATATTACCTCTAAATCAATATAATTTTATATTAATAATATATATATATATATATATATATATTAATTCCATCATTATACCCATCCATGTAAGGTGGTGGTGAAAATGGATTATATCACTGCGTGGAGAATGTAAGTCGTACGTACGCACACGTGTTGATTTCATTATTCATATGATGGGTATAAGGGGTAATATGGTTGTTCCATAATCATAATAACCTATCTGTATATAATCACTACTTTAGTTATAATTTTATAAACAAACAACTGGTGATTTGGAAGTAGAAGAATAAAAAATTAATAGAATTGTTAAATGATATTACCTCTTCTTCGACGTGCCTCCGCTAAATCTCCTCTTGGAGCACTAGATTTCGTCTTAAAATAATACCATGACCTCTATAATGTTTCTAGGGAATTTAATAAGGTAAATTGGTAGGGTGTGGTTGAGTTTTATTACTCAATACTAAGTTGATAGCTGAGGGATGAAGTTTTCTTTTATAATTGAGGTGAGGAGCACTTTTGGAAATCACAAAAATATTATTTTATAATAATTTGAAAAATCAACAGAAATACCTCTATAATGAGATATATTAGAATCTAATATATTATAATATTTAAATATCATCAACCCATAAAATTTATACACGGTTTTATGTTAATTTAAATGACATCATTTTAATTGGTAATTGGTTATTCTATTTAATTTTAATTAATATAACAAATGTTTCAATATTAAAAGGGTACAATATTTACTTATTTTATTTCAATTATACTATAAATGAATAATTTATAACAATTTAAACAAAATTATAATTATTATAAATTTTTAAATTGTTTTATGATTTATAAATAATTTTATAAAACATTATTTTAACAAAATATCAATTTTATCCATTTTGAAACTATTCATTTCATGGATTTTTTGAAATATTAAGATAAAATTTTATCCTAAAAAACATTTTATTATATCCCCAGTGGGTCAAGGTATAATATCAAATTCATTTGAAAAATTAATTATCCTAAATTATATTTATTTTAATATTTTTAATAACATTTATTTGATAACTTCATTATTAAGGTAATGACTACATCAATATTATGTAGTTACTTAATATACTTATTTTTTGAATAAAAATTTAAAATAAAAAGACTATCATAAACAAAAATTTACTATATTTCATAATAATATATCCAGTTGAATTTATCTACTATAAAATAAAACATTAAAATGTGATACTTATTAAAGTTTGAATGTTTAGACATTTACATTACTTTAAATAAAATAATATAAAGATCATAATCTATTTTGTAAGGCTCCAAATGGTAACTAACATTACGTTTTTAGTATATTAGTTGATATATACTCGACTAATAAGTATTTTGCATGTTTATCTACATTTTTATGGTTATTAGGATTCTAATAAAAATTGTTTCATTGATTTCTCAGCAATAAATTAATTTTTACATCATCTAAGAAATAAGACATTAAAGTAATTATTTATTTCCAATAAATTAAAAATAAATTACCATGAGGTATGTAATTATTTTATCTTTCCATGTACTAATGATTTTTGAATATATCACATTGTTATCCCTATATTAAAATTATTATACTTATAAGAAATATGAGTTTGACATTTTTTCACTTTCATTGGTTTTATTAATATCTATTTCATTTTCCTTTTCAAGTAGACATTAAATGAATTTTTGTTGAAAAAATATGTTGAGGGTATAATTTTATTCATATAATGGAATTTTCTCAAGTTTATGGATAATTTTATTATCCTTATCATATTATTAGTAACCCTAATTTACTTGATTTACTTTTAACTGTGGTAAATAAAAATTACTTTAGTTACAATTCATAATATCAAAAAAAAAGTAACCTATTAACATAAATTTTACCCAAGGATTACAAATATGGAATCCCTTTTTCATAATAATAAAAACATAATTAAAAGAAATTAATATAAAATTAATTCTTGTTGTCAAAAACCAAAACATGGGTTTTTAAGAAGTAAAAACTTATCAAAATATTGTCATGTGTTTATGTCCAATTTAAATGTGAAGACATTTCCAATGACCAACATGGGATTAAATGATAAAGATATAATCCATGACACTTTAAACCAAATTAAAAAAATAATCTAACTTGATAAATAAAGTAGATGAAATGGAAGCGTTGAATTAAAATGCAGCATTTTTCACTATTCAATAAAATTAGAATTTTATTAGAAAAATACAAAAAATACAAAAAATTATAAATTTTTTATACTTACTACAAATAATAAATAGTTTTTTTCAAATTGAACTTATAAGAGTTTCAAAAACTAGATTCAAAATTGGTGGGCCATCAAAAGGTAGTAAAACTACATTTTTTTAAAATACTTCTTTTATCTGAAAAAACAACTGAATTTGTTCTTATATAATGTTCTGTAACATAAATAATATGAATTATAATTTTATATGAAATTAAAAATGTGGTTAATACTATTTCTAAAGTATAGTTTATATCATATTAAATAATAATATTTTTATAATATATATTTTTTTAGTGAAACTTTGTATCGTGTACAACGCAAGTTATCGAGGAAGGTAAATCATGATTATAATGGAAGCCAAGTTAGTGTGGTGTGTAGTGAAATCTTCCATTGGTTTTGCGTATGACATAATCCAAACTTAGATCATTTATACATTGAACACAATCTATACTCATTGTTGCATGAAATGAATTCTATCAAAAGGACATGAAATTTTGTGTAACACAAGCCAAGAATAGTGTTGCATATACTACAAGCTAAAATAGTGTTACGTATAGCAGATTATAATCTTGGTGTAGTGTACAAAAAAAGACATCAAATAAATTGAAAATAATCTATCTCCTAAAATCATGAGGTGTTACATGCATAAAATTAGTTTTCTAGAAATTTATTTCCATTATTTTAAAATGGTTTCTATTATCATTTATAATTAATAGGTAAACAAATAATTCATTGAATATACATATTTAAAACATATAATTTCATAATTTATTTAATATTATTCATAAATTGCATTCCAATGTATAGGTTATAACTATCATATTAAATAATAATTTGTTAATATTATGTCACATTTCCTTTAAACTCAGTGTTTTGTGTAACATAAGATACACTTTGAGTCGTGTTAATGAAATATGAAACATGTTTTTGTAGATAATGAGAAATATAAAAAAGATTAAATTTATGTGAAAATATATTTCACAAAATCTCTGGGTGTTATACACTACCAATATTAAATAAATTTCACCCAAACAATTTGAACATGTTCTCAGTACAAAAGGGTATAATATTTGAGAATTTTTTTATAGGAAACCCCCATCATAAATGTTTAATAAAACATACACTTGAAAATAGAGAAATTAATGTGAAAAGTAAATCTAAAACAACACATAAGATGTTTCCAAATAGGAATACATAAGTAGGAAGTGAATATTTGGACATGGAAGATAAGCATATTGTCTAAATAATGATGGGGAGTAATAGATATAATTGATCACAATAAATGGAATGATCAGGGGAAATTCAATGACCAAAAACCATAAATCCATATATGTTTTAAAAAAGGTCATTGATATCATAATTAATGATGATAATATGAAGAAATTTATTTCAATATCATTTTCCTATAATCATGGAATTTTTAAATAATGATATCATTAATTGATTTTCTTTAATTTCATAAGAAAAATCTCATACTTTGGTTGTGTTCTGATCAATATTGACTTCATATCTTACTCCCTGAAATGAAGTTCATTTTTTATTACCGAATCACTAACATATAACAATATCTATAATAAAACAAAAATTCACAACTTTTATCTCAAGTTATCATCACAACAAAATGGTTAGAAAATATTATCCAATATGAATAAACCATCATATGGGGAAGTAATACATTAATAAATAAAAGCAAATCCAATGTTAAATTTAAACCAATTCATAAATTGTTAAACTTATAGCCCTTACATAATTCAAAATTATTAAACATAATCACAAAATTTCATAAAATAAACTTAATATTAATCCACCAAATATCATTTACTATCTGTAAATTGTCACATGAAAAATATGTGAATACCATGGTCATATATTCTCCTCAAGCTTGGTAATAACCATAATTATCCAAAAAGCATCAATGAATAAATTAATTCTTCAAAATTATTTGAATAAAACCAAATATTATTGATTATATTCCGTAGATCTAATAATGTTGTAATCTCCATCAATGATATCATAAACCATTTTGTTAATAAATAATTTATCAGTTTTGAGGTCATCGATACTATCCAATTAATTTTATCTATATCAATCATGTCTTTATGCAAACTCAACACTATTTTCTCAAAATAATTATCATATTAAGGGTTACCATCTTATAATCATGTTTTTTTGAAAAAAAAATAACATTACCATTAAATAAATCTTCTAGGTCATTAGTACCATTTAAATAATTCATAAAAATCCTTAACAAAAAACTTATATTAAAAATTCCTTATATATTTCGTAATTCTTGAATTCCTATACATAAACACTTACATTATTAAACCTCATACATAAGAAATAATTTAGCATTCCTCATTTTTTTACTTAATATATACTTCCTTTCATATATAATTCGTATTCTCTCCATCATCAATAAAAAACCCATTATGCATATAACCCTTCTAATTCTCTTCATGATCTTTAGTTTATGACATTGATTTATATAACTATATTAAATTACATATTTAAAATATTCATCTATTAATAATACATTAGGGAAACCGTTATTCTTATATATTTATTTAAGTGAAATTTACATTTTTCCTCTAGATTTTATTACTATGAATTCGTATTATACACACAAAAAACATCTTCTTGATCGATTAATACATTCTCTTAAGTGATTCTTACCACATTTAGGGAATATACAATGGGGAATCTTCATTCCTCAATGGTTTCCACTAACCAAACTCTTAAAAACCTCTATCTTTATATAATTTGGTTAGTATAATAGTTGGTTCAGGTACACATTGTTAATCAAGTTACATGATAAATAATTAGGAATAATAAAAATATCCTACATTATAATCACCATCCCATTTGTCTTCTCATAAAAAAACTTCTATCACATTAGATGTATAGTTAATAATGGTACCCTCCATTGACTAAAACCAAAAAAATAGTTTGTTAACAAATAATTATAGTAGGGAACCATATAATCCTTATAATCACTTATAAAATGTCTAAATCATGACACCCTACATTAAATATTTGAAACCTTATTCTTAACATATGTTATTCATAGTCATAATCTATTTAAATCCACCATGAAAGTTCATAAATATTTTTTAATTTCAAATTCATATCCTCAGATAGGGTCACACCATGTGTTAAGTAATTCCAGTTTTCAAACACTATGTGACAATTGAGTCCATCCCAATATGCCCTTTTTGTTTATAGAAAAAACCACTATTAATTTTCGGATAGGGATACAATTTCATAGAAACCACTTTCTCTATAATTTTCAAAAATTTCAAGAAAGTTTCCAAAATTTTGACTCATCCTCAATCTTATATTTAGACATATCCCTAGAAATATCCTTATAAATATACCTAGATATCTCAAAAATGTTTTATCATTCTAGTTTATAAAGATTTAGTAAACCTATCCTTTAATTCCTAATATAGGAACATAGGATTTTCAATCATATATATTAATATTTATATATGAATATTCAATACATTACATAGACCCAAGTTTGAAGTTCATAATGGTTTGGTGACTATGGAGACAATGAACACAATATTATTATTTCATGAAAGATCTTCCACATATCTCAAAATGATATTATGACATTGTACTCATCATTGGAATACCATACCTAAACATTTTTCATACATTGGGAAATGAAACATAAAATTGGTGATATTGGATTCTCAGTAAGGGTAAACATTGTTGATATCAATAAATTATAGTATGAATCAATAAGATAGGAATAAGGGTGTGTTATAATGAAAATATCTTATGAAGTTCACACCCAACTTATCATAGATCATAAACCAGATTTATGGCATATGAATTTATCATCCTAGAAAATATGGTCCATCAGAGTGAGAAATCATCATAAATCAATCATGAACCAGAATATAATTTCATGAAAGTGAGGTATCATCATTAATATATAAAACCATTTAATATTTCAAGGTTAAATACAAATAACATCTATATATTAGATATTTACTTATCAAATGATTATCTTTTTAGATCAAGACACACTTTTTTCCCATAGTGGATCAGGATCCACCTTTTTTGTATAGTGGATCAAGAACATTATATTATTTCCCATTTTAATCATAAGACATATAAACATTTTAACAATGATTTGGAAGGAGTTATAGGTCCCACTAATCTCATAATGAAAATTTTACTTACATGTCCAATAATATCATAAAATATACATCATACCATTACATCATAGTTGTGTAATGAAAAAGGGTTTCATAAATATTTTATCAACTCACCATAGCATAACCCATGAAAAATAAATGGGATTTATAAAAATTTGATACATAAAAATATTAACCATTTATAGACAGAATAATAATGTAATCATTAAATATTATCCCAATTAAGGCATAAGTATAATCAAAGGTTTCCATCTTTGATAGAAAATGATTTTTAAAGATCACTTGGAATATTTTTTAAGGAATATATCCTTAACACTAAGAAAAATAATTTTTAAAACATAATACTATTTCTAATAATTTTCATTAAAAATAACTTTGGAAACTTATAAATGAATGATTAAAAATAATTTAAAACATTTCATGGGGAAAACATCCATTCTATTTGGAAGATCACTATTTAAAACTAAAAAATAATAAATAATTTTGGATACCCATTTCATTAATGTAGAAATTTTAAACATAAAAATTAAACATTAAAACAATTATTTGTCCATGATTGTATAAAATACATTTCATGTCTTACATGTTAAAATAATGATTCCATTCCCATTTTTGGTAAAATAAAAAAGGTATTTTTTTTAGCAAACGACGTGATGATTCCTTTAAAAATATATTGTAAAAATTTAAAACATAGTAAATATGTATTTAATAAATAATTTAGTTTTTTTATAATGATTTTTTGAAAACTTTATTAGAAAACATGATTTTTGAATAAATTGGGTTTTTGTTGAAGAGAAAGATAATGACGATTTTTCGGTAAACCATTATTTTGAACACTTTAGTAAATATATAGAGGAACGTTAATTGAAAAAAATTATTCTTATGACCTAACTATTGTAAAATAAAATGCATGTGTTTCTTGATAGATATAACATAATATTTCTTCAATAGAAGTATAATCATAAAAAATCCTCACAAATGATGAGATTACAACATAAAATTCTTACCAATTAGGTAACATTCAATCACTCACCCCATAATAGAATAATGCTAATTGAAAATTGATTTGAGAATAAATAAATTCATGATATTAAGTGTTAAAGGGGTCTTATATACAACTCATATAAAAATATAGATGCATAACATAAAATATCTATCAATGAAGGAAAATTGAAAAAAAAATCCATTACCTCCTGGTAATTTTTAGAATCATAAGAACCATTAAATAATAACATGAAATTAAACATTAAATATCATTAAAATAATTATATTCTTGATATAAAAGTTATAATGGGTAGTATATACAAAACATAAGGAAGTGAGCGGTGAATTTACATATCTCTCCCATAACAAAATTATCCTATAAATATCTTAAGACTTTGGTAACATTTAAAATGTAATCTTTATGAGTCTTACAAAAATGAAACATGTGGTGAATATAGATTATGTCTCATAGAAAATAAAAGTTAGACTGAAATCTCTAAACATAAGTTAAAAATTCATTCATACATGTTAGAACTAAATTTTTAATAAATATAATTTTATAATGAATATATTAAAGAAAAAAAATTATGTATATAATTATATATATGATTTATTTATGACATTTTATCACCATTTTACTAACTGTTCTGTGTTAAAATTATGTTTTAGGTTATAACAACATAATTTTTTGTGTATATTTTGATTTCATATTTTTGAAACATTTAATTTGATCATGGTTCTATAATCTCTATAATTATATCTAAGATATATATTTAATTTATATTTTGGATATATTTATGTATAGTATTCCATTATTGTTAGTGATATAGTGTGAAATACACCATTTGTTGAGACAGTAAGTCATAAAAACGAATGAACGTTGATGATATTTTTTTGAAGGATGAAATGATTGATAGGTATGTAATATAATAACATTATAAAATAGTTATTATTTCATATATATCATGCTTATTCATTGAATTTATCTTTTCTACCTTCTATGTACATTATAAGAAAAAAGGAATCAAATCGCTTTCTCTGTGGTAGTCCATCATACACACAAACGATATTATCTTATCCCCCACAGAACAGAAAGTAAGAAGGTATAATTCATATCATAATTCCAGAAGAGTATAATTTTCATAAATATAATATAAATATTTTTAATCCATTATTATATTTATTTTTAAAAGACGTTTATGGAAAGAACATTGCATTGGTTCGTGAGGTGGCAGTCCATCGTACACACAATCGACGATTTCATTTTCCATTTAATGGATGTGGAGATGGTTATAGGTTATTAAAGTAATATAATATCATATTATTATATAAAATACACTATTTTTCTTATATTTTATGTTTTATGGAAAAATTTATGGTGGTAAAGTAATAAATAAAAAATTAAGGAACTTTGTGAAGAGAATTACCATCAATAAGAAGAACCTCCTTTGGATCTCTTATTAATGACCCAAGGGATGGAATTTTCAGACAACCCAAATCAATATAACATGGAAAGGTATTTTGGGGTTGGATTTTTTTGGGGTTTTCAAAAACAATATGTATTTATATGTTTGAATAATTAAAGGGTGGTGGCATCTTATATGTGGGGGGAAGGAACCCACTTAGAAACTAAATGGGAAATTCCCAAATGAATCAAAAATGATATTAGAGTTCACATTCCAGAAGATTATATATGACCCTATATTTCAAATTAGTAATACAAATATATAAATATGGATATGTGATATGATTTAGGCATGTTTTGAGACATTTTTAACCCTTATCGTTTGTGTTTAATCTCTGATAGACCCATTTTTACCTTAACTGTGGTAATTAAATTTTAATTATTTTCAATATTCATTCTTGGAAAAAATTGTTTTTATATTATTAGATATTATAAATTATTTTAAATCCATGTATTTAATCAATTTTCTCAAATTTAATTCACATAATTGAAAAAACATAACTAAAATTTAATCTTGCAGACGTGATGAGAAAGCGGGTTTTCAAAAAAAAAATTAAAGTTTACAGAATTTTTAAATCAAACTTTAATATAAAATTTATTCTAATGAAATAAATTTTGTGAATAGATATATAATTGATCTAATTTTACTTTTAAAACATTCTTAAACAATTAAAATTTAAAATCTTTAAATATATGAAAATTCTTAACAGAAGCCGGTAGTTTTCATTATTCCACAAAAAAATTATATTTTCATAAAATTCATTATAATTAAACCTATAATAATTTTTACTTGAGGATTTAAAAAAATAAATTCATTTTTTTCTAATTAATTTTATAAAATATTCAAAAAATAATTTTAAAAATAAATACAAAAAATTGATAACACATATTTTTAGAAAAATATAGTTTTTAATCATAAGATTGGATTTATTCTTATCTCATGCATATATTACAAATAATATGAATTTTAAAAAATCTGAATGAATATATAAGATTTAAATTTCATTAAATTTAGTCACTAAGATTGATTTTTTTAATTTACTCAAATAAAAAGGTTTTTGTACATGAAAATATATTTTTATAAAATGATTTCAATTTTTTAAAGTGGATTTAATTTTTATATATGATTAATTGATTACAAAATATTTAATTTTTATTTATTTTAAAACCATATATTTCGTAATTGATTTAATCTTATGCATACCCACCATCCCGACTTCTAGGTGATAATTTTCCTATTAAATAATCAAATTTTAATTGTATGTCACGTTTCATTCTAACTCAGTGTTGCATGTAATTAAAGATACACTCAGATATACGTGTAGTGAAAGATCAAATACAATGCTATATATAATTAATAATTTTAAAATTATTACATTTATTTGAAAAAATATATCTTATAAAATCATATGGTGTTACAAAGACAATGTTTTCTAAAATTATTTTTTATATATTTTTAGTTCCTTACACACAATGGGTGTTTAAAGGTGTGTGTTTTAGTAATTTTTTAATTTATCTTTTATTTTAAAATAAATGGTAAATTTTATGTTAATTTTTAAAATTATGGAAGTTTTTATTTTAACTTATAATTGAATTTTTTAAATTATTTCATTTGCTTTTCCAAAATACGTTGAAATTTTAATGTTTCACTTTTTTTTAATATTTGTTTCCATTTATATCACTTTTAGAACTCATGGAAAGGTTTTGTGCGGTAGAAAAAATGGTTTTTGAATTTGTTTTGATGAAATTTGTATTTGTATTTGTCCCTTGATTTGGATTTTTGAATTTTAGTTATTATTTAGAATAAATTTTCATGTTTATAGCATGTTTTATGTTTTAAACTATTCCTCTCATGATGGTATTTAGTAAAGGAGTGATATTTACATACGGGGTAGCCCCATTCTTATTATTGGGTATACATAAATTTTTAATTGTGTGGAAGGCCTTTTTTAATGACCTTTTTGGGGATAGGGTCGGTTGATTTGAGGATAATAGGTCATGAAACATTGATGTATAGTTAGGTTAATGAGGAAAAAATATCCATGGAGTTTTGGGTATGACTGTGAACTTAGGTGATTATATGATTTTTAATTTTTTTTCCTTTATGTAAAATTGGAAGATTGGGGTTTAAGAAGGATTTCATTTAGTGTTCTCTTTGTGTTCCCTTTGGATTCTCTTTTATGAGTAGTGTATAATTCAAATTAAGCATCCCCCATTATTATTTTGATATATTCTTTCCTTTTTATAGTCTAATATATTGTATGAGGCTTGGATTGATGATTTAGACATGGTAAACGGATGGGTATCTATATGGGTAACCTAAATGTATGGTTTTTTATAGATTGGACCTTCGGTTTATTGGGTTTATATTCTTAATAAGTAGCACCATGATATGATATTCCATGAGTTTGTACCAATGTTTCCATTTAAAAAATTTCATATCCCAAGGTTATATTCATGTTGTTTCTTATATAGGTATATTTTAGTTTTGTTGTTTTCTTTAGTTTTTTTGAGATGTGATAAGTTTAGTGAACCAATCATGTGATCTTGTGATGTTATTTGGATTTTTATTTTCTTTATAGGGCTTAATAACGTCTCTTAATGGTTTTTTGTGGTTTTTAGGATCATGGTTGTTTCAATAACTCTCTCTTTATGAATTTTTTTTTCATTTCCTCACCACATTAGATGAATTTTAAATAGTGGGGAGAACAATTTTAGGTCTTTATCTTCTTATGAATTTTTTTTACTGGTTGTAGACTGTATTTTATTTCATTTTTTTGATGTTTTTTGAGGAATCATCTTATTATTTTAAGAAATAATTTTGATTCATTCTTGGGATATGTTGTAGTCATTATTGAGGTTTCTCTTTTCTTGTTTCCTTTAACATTGGACTTAGACTTTATAGATGCAGAAAGTAGAATGGTCCAAGGAATTGTCAAACCCCTCTATCATATTTGTGTGTTATTTTATATAATTTTTTGGTTTATTATAATTTAATATATTTGGGGATTCTGGTAGGAATATTGACGTTTTGGGAGTTTCTATTATAGGAAATGATTAATACATAGTTCGAGAAAAATATATTTATTTTAGAGGAAATTATGAAAATTCCATAGATCCTTAATAGTGGAGTTTTTTAAAGATATAACATGATTTATCGAACTATCTGAGGTTTTAGGAGAAACAATATTGCTCAATTTGTTTATGGGTTAACCATCGTGGTTGGCACATGATTAGGGAAAATCATGTCGCCAAACCATGTGGAGTTTGGGGGGTTTATTCCAGTGGAATTCACATTGTTGGAGCATGGTTATCAAAACCATGTGGCCTAATTATTTTATTAAAAATATTAAATTATTTACATTCTCCAATTTAATTTTTATGTATCAAATCTATCCTCTTTCAATCATCTCATTCGTTCAACTCTATTTCATTCGAAGGGAGATCTTCTCATCCTCCCTCTATGATTTCAAGCATTATCTTCCTCACTTTCATGATGATCTGCAAGGTAATTATGTTAATTCTACTTCCTCACTTCTACCTTAATCCTCTCACATTGATTTTGTCTCTTCCCAAAACCCTAGTTTCTATGTAAGCTATATTTGAGATTTAAGACAAGATTAATGATAGAACGTTGGATGTCTAAGTGTTTGGAAGGGGGTGTTATTATTCAGTGATTCTTCTGATAATGGAGACAAATTTGTTATAATATATTTCAATCTAATATAGATAGTTTTCTCTATACAATTTCCCCTATAATACATGTCATGTGATTCCTGTATGGATTAATTGTTTTCTAATAAAATTATAGTTGCATGGTATTCCCATGATGGGTTAGTAAATGTATTTTTAGTGGATTTATCGCTAAGAATAAAAGGGTATTCTAATTAATTCATAATTATAATTTATATACTGAACATTTTTGTATGAATATTTTTTACAAAATTATTAAATTTATTTTGAAGGGGGAATTGATATTTCAAAAAGGGTTTATTAGAACCAATTTATTTTCTGTTCGGGATTTTATGATTTTAGGGTGTCTTTTATTTATAAGTGGTATGGGAATCAAATATGAAATGGTTTTAATGGATTTTGAACCTTTTTGGTACTTTTAAAGAAATTTTGTGAAAAAAAATTATTTTGAAGTGGTTTTCAGAGAATGATCAAATTATTTTATTTCGAAGGATTTTCTAGAGTAAGATTTAATGAAAAGGAAAATAGCTTGGAATCTAGGGTAGTTTAAAAATACATATTTTTAATTTAAAAAATAGATTTAAATATGATAGTGAGACCCTCTCTAGAGCCCCTTATTTTTTTATTTAATATAAATTTTGGCCTTTTGGGTTATTCTATATTTTTCTTCTATTATGTGATTCTTTGTATTAGATGAAATTAAAGGGGTAATATCTTGTTTGGTGTATGAGGTGTTATGAATTTTATTTTAAATAGTTTCCCATTTTTATTCTTGTGATGAATTTTTACTCATTTTTTTCTCAAATACAATTTGGTTAATGTCATGAAATTACTATAAAACTATTAGAATACCTTGATGAGTTCACCACTAGTATATTCTTCAAGATGACTAGTGTTTTGGTTTAAATTTCACTCTAGTTAGAGGATTATGGATCGCAAAAGCTGAGTGCCCCTGGGATGGACTATGCCTTATAGTTGTAGAGTTATAACATAGTATATTATATGATTTTAATAGTCTAAAAATACTATCAGGATTTTATATGGGTCTATTTAGGTCATCATAGGGTTATAGTCTCATGTTTATTATTGTGTAACATAATCACTTATAACTTACCCATTATGATATTTCTTTATTAGGAGTTATTGAGAGGATTCTATTATTTTCCTTTTTGTGACACATAACCCTTGTTTGGTTTTGTGGAACCATTTTTTCAATGTATTCGTAACTTTATATTCAAATCATGGTTCTTTTTTAGATTCTCTCTACTTCTAGTGTTGTTTTTATTTATTTCAAAACTATTTTTTAAATTGTTTTTAGAGGGTGTTTTTTATTAATGTAAAATGATGTTGTTTTAAAAGCTAATTGGAAATGTATTTCAATAGGGGAGGAAAAAGTAGTCATATTGGATTTAAATTTTGAATGTTCTCTTTTTTTATTTGAAGGAAATTTAAAATAAATTCTTTAATTTACCCTTTCATTTCAAACATTGGTAATTGATATAAATCTTTTATCCTCCAAAAATGATTACTTTGATTGTAGAAGGAAAAAAGGGAAAAATCAAGATACTTATTTTATTTATTATTTATTATGAAAACACATACATTATAAATTACGTTAAGACTATAATTTATGGAATGTATTATGAATAGAAATATATAATCTCCACTATGAAATATTACTGTGAATTTTTATCTCATATCTTTCATATACACTGGTGTATGTGTGTATACCTCTCTTATGTTTTTTCTTAGGTTCCCAATATTTTTTCTATATGATGTGTTTTGTTGGGTATATAGATATAATAAGGTTATGGTGAGTTATATTTGGTCACATTGATGTTGTTTTGGGGTCGTTCTGGATCTTTTTTATTCATGGTATGTTTTATTGACCAATAAGGCCAGGTATTTTCTTTTAGTATTCTGATTTTTTTGTATTTTTATATGTATGTTGAGTTGTTGACTTTCTCTTATGATAGATGTTTATTGTATCATTTGGTGTTAAGTTATTTAAAAAATATGGATCTAAATGTATGATATGCATGGATTTAAAACATCGAGATAGGTTATATTGTACTCTTACTAGTTTCTACATCTTTTTTACACTGTTATGAGTGAGGGAAACTATTCTGAAGTGCATATTATTGAGACCCATACACTGGTTTCCACCCATGGGGATCAAAAATTCCCTTCGACCTAAGTGGTAATCCATATCAATTGATGTTTCTGGTCATCATGGGAAAAAATTTTAAAGATTATATGAAAAACCATATGGAATTATTTCCTTTGGATATATTTATAATTCCTATGAATAAATACATTGCGATGTTATAAGATTTCTGAGAGTGTCTGGGTAATCACTATAATGTTTGATTAGACTTTTTCATTCATACCTTCACTTGTTGACATAACAAGAACATTGATGTATAATGAAAAATCTCATTCTTCATGTTATCCAACATATAGTACAATTATAGATATTTTTACTACTATGTGATTTTAGGGTGGATAGGTAATGTTCAGATATGATCATAAGTCAATATCACATTTCAAACCTTGGGATTTGATGGTACACATTGCCATTCCCCAAATATCTTTATTTTATCTTATATGCAGGTAAAATTCTGTGTCTTTCCACATTCTTATAGAATATTCCTTCTTTTGTATCTCTACATCATCCCTTTGATCTTACTTAATCATATCCAGAATGTATGGTTGAGTAATAATTTATGCATTTTGGGGTTTTGTTCCTTCCTTTTTGATTCCCATGTATATCTATTGGATCTATAAAATGATTGGATTCTTTTAAATCCTCATCACAGATAGTGTTGCAGATCATTTAATAGATAGGTAACTTGTCACTTTATTCGCCTTCCAGAGATTATAGAATGGTCCAATTTACATATTTCATTTGTTCTAGTCCCCCTTTCCACAACCTTAAGATATTAGACTATACCTAAACCATTTTTTGGTTCACATATGTCTCTGGTGAAACCACGTTCTCAACTTATTCTTTAGTTGGTCTCTATGACACCTATTGGGTGTCATTTTCTAAAACCACAAAAAACTCCATAGGCCTCACTCTCTAGAAACATAAGGCTTGATAATTATAAATTATACCACATCATATTATCACAACAATTATTTCCAAAATTCAAAATTTCCAACCATTTTGACAAAAACTCTCTTTCTTTGAAAAATAAATCCAGTTTAAAAACCACCATTATGCTCTTTCCAAAATCTTACATTTGAAAATAAATCAAAATTTTTCAAAAATCAATAAATTACACCAAATAATATATTATTACTCTAAATGAAATATTCACTCCTATTAGAAAATAATTTCTATGATGCATATCATCCTCGTCTCATTGGCTAAACCCATGACAATTTGATTTGAAAACCTATAATTTTCTCGAAAACACTTACTCACCCAACTCCATAGTAACTTGAAGTTCAACATAAAAATGTTATCTATATATTTTTATAATATACATTTCAGTTACCTATATTAATACTCCTTTATACCATCCCAACATAAGGATTAAACTAGAATTAATTGTCAACTCCAAGACTGAAAGAACAGATGACCACTTGTTAGTGAAGGACGTCAACATCTATAAAACTTGTTCCAAATATATTTTTCAAAAAAACAATACTTATAACACATGTGACATCATTCCCCTTATTATTGTATTGAGAAGGTGGAAGGAAATTAGATGTCCTTTAGTGACATCCCCAAGATGCCAAAAGATGTAAATAAATACCTTGGGATTCATGAATTGATAGAGGATGATTTTCCCTTTGAAAATAAATAAATTAAATAAAACATGACATAACCAAGTAACCAAAAATTTATGCATTATAATCATATAAAACAACTCAAGGTAATACCATAGATGTTAATAATAAACTAAAAAATTGAACCACATTGGAAGACTACATTATCTAGTACACATCGGAAGACATAACCATCAAAATCCAAAGAGTCAAAAAAACTCCATTCTCCAACCATTCCTATTCTCCACTCTACAATGCATCCCAAGTTTCACTATAGACCACTATATAAGTGTAATACTTTACAATTTCCCATGGCCTGACAAGTGATATCTATAAAATAATGAAATTTCCAAAGAAATTCTGGGTAATGAAACTCAGTAGGATTTCACCAAATGACTTCCCTAATCACACCACTAGGATATAAAATGTTATGAAATTTATAAAAAACAATTTTTATAAAGATATTAAAAATATTTTATATACGAATATAAAAAAATTTCCATGGTAAAATATTTTTTTCAAAGAAACACCATGATTTAATGGAAGAAACTAAAAAAGGAATCTTATCCAGTTCATGAATATAAATATAATTACCCATTCTATATCACAAAACCACTTTCACCCATAAAAACAACCAATTGCACAACCAGACCGAAACACATGCTTGGTGTTACTATTTACGGTGGAACCTCACATCCATAACCTATACCCATTCATGGTGGTAATTCACAACAATTATCCATCCTATTACATCTATGCCTTACAATTTAATCCAATAACATACCAATACAACCTTTGTTAATATAATTCAATAATTTAAATAAAACCACACTTTTATTAAAAATCATATTCATAAAACCATTTCAATAAAACCCACCCTTTTATTGAAAACCAATTTCCATGCATCAAAACCAAATAACTATTTTAAAATCCTATTGACAAATTAACCTTTAACCCAAAACTCAATTTTTCACGATACCACAAATTATCACCATATATGGTTTCCATTAATCATTTAACAACAATTTCATAGTCAATTTAACACAAAACAATCAATTTGAAATAAAGCCTTCAATTTCTAAATAGAGTCAATAGTGAACAATGGAGTCATGATCCACATGTCCTATAATCTACACATTAGGTGAATCCATTTCTCTATGTACATATTTATTATTCATATATTTTTAATTTTTTCAATACTCACATTAAAATTTAAATGATCCCCAAACCAATTATATTTATTAAGGTACCCCAAGAATAGAAACTAATTCCATACATTCCAAATTATATGTGTAGTGATATTTTGTTTAAATGGATGAAAATTTAAATGGTGAAAAATATTATTAGACAACCACACCTTCCAAAATTTATAGTTATCTACTTAAACATGAATTAAAATATTAATTAAGTTATGAATAATTAATTTAAACTCACTTTCGATGATTTCAAATTTTATTATAGTGTTCATGTGTTTTTAACTTTATTTTCCATTATCACATACAATTCTTACAATTGATGTATAGTCTGAAAATTTTCTTTTAAAAATAAAAAAATAATTTATTTTCAACCCACCCCCCCAAAATTATAATAATAGTGTCCCCAATATTTGAAAAAAACATAAGGGGAATAAAATTATGGGAGGTGTTCCAAAATAAAATTTGAAATAAAAATACGGAATAATGTGACCCTATAACATGAATAAGAATTACATTTTTCAAAAAACTATTCTATTAATCTCTATGTCACTTAAAAAGGCCTCATCATTGATGGAATATTTTTTGAACACTTGGAAAAATTTTGTTTTTCTAGAAAATTCATATTCTTTTGAATCCCCTGAATCCTACATGTCAACCAAATTAGAATCATAATAGAAACCCCATTATGTTCCCAAAAAATAAATTAAAATAAAACTTAAGAGAATATAAACATGCATATTTATTTTATAACTAATAATGATTCTTAAAAGGATACATTGAATATAGGTTTAATAATAAAAGTGAATTTATTTAATAGTGTTAACTCGACATTGAACCCCCCCAACTTATCCAATACCATTTTTAAAAATAATAATAATTTCCTAAATTTCATTAGATAATAATTGAGATGTCACTTGGGTTTGGATAATGATATTATAATCAGGTGTAATATTAATATTATGCATCCTGATGAGTGGGATAATACCTAAAATATCATACATGGTCCATCCAATTAATTTCATGTGAATTGTCAATAAATAAAGAATCATTATATCTTTGTTGTATTCAAGGGACTGTGAGTTGGAAATAAGTAAGATTTGGTTATCATTTAGGATTTCACACATATATGAGGTAAGTAGGACATTGAATTAGAGATATGGTTGGAAAACTCAATATGACTATGTTAGGGACTTTTATTTGAACTTAGTTTCATTATCCAAAATTTTAGAAATAACTAGTTTCGTCAGAACATTTGTTTCACCCTCCAAATTCACTATCTCAATGTGAGGAATATTTATAGACTCAATTTTTTTAATTTCTTCAAATGTTACATTATGTGATGATCTTGGATAATGGTTATTGGAGAAATATAAAAGTGATTTCAACTATAGATACAAATTTCCATCTTATCAACACAAAAAAATTATTTCCTTGTGACTAAAAAATACATTGTAAATTCATTGATCATACTTAGGTTTTTTTTCAACACTAAATGTAAAATATTTATCATTATAATTTTTTAAACCACTAACTTGAGAGATTTTGTTATAACTACAAAGATCAAGGATCAGGATTCAAAAGGATGTTGTCATGTTCGCATTTATAACTTGTATGACTTGGTTGATTGTTACTAAGAATAGATAAACAAGGATGATGGTATTTTTATCCATTTGACCAAGTATTTGGATATTTTCAATGAAAATTAATTTACCATGGAAAATTAAATTTTCAACATTCACAGAAACAACCTTTAAAATCCCCTTGGGAACTCAAACACTATGATCAGTAAGTTGAATAGTGGAAGATGTGGGTTGGAGTTACTCTAGACTAACTAAAAATAAATTTCATATAGAATAAGTTCCCCATTGGATTCTATATCACATAAGTTATGGACTAATTTTATCTCTCTATGACCAATATTTTTTAAGGACAACCTATGTACCTTAACTTAAGTGTTGTGGTTGTAATGACGATAATATTTATAAATGAAATTCCATTTTTTTATTGAATTAAATTACCCATTACATAATTTGTTTATATAAAAAATAAATTTATTTGGTTATATAATATTATATTTAAAATAAAGTTATGTATCATGACCATTGATAATATATACATTTAATAGTAATCATATTATTATTTTATGTCAAGGGTTATAATAAATTCATACTGATGTTGACAGAAGATGCGATGACATTGATAGGTTGGACCATACCATATAAAGCCCGTTTAATAGAGATTCAAAGGGAGATAGAATAAATTGGATTTAACCTTGAACACTGTTAATCTGACATCGAATAAATAAATCATGATTTAAACCATTTAAGATAAATGATCAAGCTCATCGAGATCACGGTCAAAACCATGTTCTTTGAAACACCCCAATAAAATATCACCAGCACACACCTTACCCTTAGTGAATTTAATGGTGTAATAAATTAGTATGTATATTAACCATAACATTATGAATATTTATATTTAATTTTGATTAAAATAATTATTTACATTTGTTCCACATTTTTTTTACTTTAAAAAAAATAAAAAAAAATATTTGGATACAAATTTGATTTTTATGTGATAAAAACACAAATTATATTTTGGGTAATGTATTGTTTCAGTCAATAAACTATTCTGATTAATTTAGGATGTTTTTAAATATATAATATTTTAATATAATATTATGTTTATATAGTATATAAATGATAATATAATTTTATGAAGTGAAAATAAAATTTTTATCGGGGTCAAAAAATGTTATTTTAAAGAAAATATGTATTTTACAATAAACAGTTATTTTAATTTAAAAGGTTAATTTATAATAACTAGATAATTATTTGGATAAAATAAATATTAAATTTTTAATTAAAAAATTTAAATTATTTAATGGTTAAAGTTTCATAAAAAATGTTGACAGTTGAATTTTCGGGTAAAAACTACATATGATATAAATATATGGTTTGTCTTATAACAACTTAATGGCCCAAAATTGAAGAAATATAAGACATAAAAGATATCAAATAAAAAATAAGTATATTTAACTATAAAATAATAGTTTTTTTGGTTGTTTTATTAATTTTATAATCTATTTAGGAATCCTCTAAAACATATATTACATTTTAAGGTTTCAAAATCAATTATCTATAAACATGACTCCCTTCCACATCACCAAGGGTATTATTTTAATTTTATTAGTGAATTGACATGTATAATAATTAATAACACTCCTATTTTTTTGTTTGAAAACATGGTAAATACTCATCTAATGATTTTTGAAATTGATCACATTGTTGAATATAGTGAAAACCCTATGATTGGGAAAAAATCAATTACCCTATATTTTCCTATATATACCCTCCCAAAATCCCATTAAAATTCCATAAATATAGTTAGAAAATTAATTTAATATGAAATTTCATCTCTATAACCCCAATGCTCACAAAATATCTTAATAGTATACTCATAATCTTTTGGAAATAACCTATCAATTTAACTGATCTTCCCCTCTTCTTTTCCATTGAAGAAACTTTGTTATAATTAGACATTTAAATTTAATTTTTTTATGATTTAATGTCTTTATAAAAATAATTATACTATGAAATTTATGTTATAATAATGAAAAATCATTTATCCACTCCTATTATGAAATTCATCTAATCTGTTACCTACGAAAAGTAAGGGATCCTCTCATTATCCACATTATTGAAACACCTTCTTTATACAATGCATTTTGTCTTCTAACTCTTATTGATGGGATCTGATGTTACACATACCTATTACTTAAATTATTTTTTCCAATTGAAGATATACCCTTTCACACTCATTAATCTCTTCCATGATTCATTATGTACCCTTGATATGCTTTCAAATTTACCTATTTATTTTTCCAAGAAATTTTTTTATTTAAGCATCATTTTTGTCTTATACCTTTTAATTCCCACCTTTCATGTTGTATAATGTAATTACATGACACTATTTAGGAACTTATAATTTTAAAGTGATCAGATACCCCTTTAAATTCCATTAATACCTCCAATGATTCATTATGCAATGTCATTATTCCATCAAAATTATACCTTGATTTTTCCATGCCAAACCTTTATATTGTGAATTCCATCACCATTTCCACTCAGTGGAATTCACCTAGAAAATACCTATCATTATCTTATATGGTTTTTCCATTTATTTTTCCCAAAATATTTAGTCACGGGATTACATATTATGAAATATAATCATATGCAGAATGAACTATGTGGCACAATTATGAATGTACATGATATAAAAAGAAACATATGCATCAGGAATTATATAGAATCTAATTAATAGGGTAATTTTTTATTCTCATGATACAAAATTTTTGGGTTCAACTTCCCATTGACCATTTTATTACACATATTATCATAATTCACTATTATTATGGGTATGGACTGGGCTTCCCGATATGGATCCCAACCTAAATTATCGAGAGAGAAAAAACACCCTCTGTATCACGAATAGCCCTCTAATTCTATACATGTGAAAAGAAAGTGATAAATATTTTTTTATTCCCACATCTCAAGCATGGATTTTTTTTCTTATAAGAAACCATATTTATCTAAAATATGTGATTCAAATGAATAGATCATACATAAATACATTCCCATCGTGAGGGAATATATTAATGTTTTTTTAAAATAATTTTCTAGTCTTCCTCCTCACTAACAGGTTGAATTTTTTATCAATATTATACAAGGATATTTGAAAATATCCTCTGATTCTATATATAATGGTCATTGTTGAAATTTTTTAGATGGAGAATAAATTATAGGATAATCTAGATAAGGGGTTTATATGCCCAAGTCCTTTAGTGTGGGGTGACCTATTCCTCTTCTTCAAGAAGAGTGATGGGTAAATATACGTCTACATTGATTAGTATAAGCTAAAAAAATTAGAAAAAAGAAGTAGGATATTATAAATTAAACGTAAATAAGGAGGATATCCCCAAGACATCTTTTTGTATGAGTTTTTGGATATAAGATTTAATAGTTATTCTATATGGACTCATTAATGCTCTATAAATCTTTATGGATTGGATGAATATAGTATTTTGGTATTAAATCAAAAAATTTGAGGTATTATTTATTGATTATACTCTTATCTACTCCAAAATCAAGATGGAATATGAGGATAATTGGATTATTGTACTGAGGACCTTGAAGAAACAAAATATGTATACAAAGTATAGTAAATGAATGTTCTGGTTAGACCAAATAACATCCATCAGATAAGTAATCACTGATAAAGGGATGTTTATAGATCCTTTAAATGGATATTGTTGAAGTGTGTTCTATACCAACCTATGTGATGAAAATCCATTGTTTCCTTGGATTGGATAGGTACTATCATTGATTTGGGATAAACATATCATGATTTTCCAGCATTCTAACCAATCTAACTCAAAAATGAGTCACATTATTCTAGGATTATGAATGCATGGAAAGTTTCAAAGAGATGAAGAAGAGGCCAATCACTACACCTATACCCAAATTACCTACTAGTGGAGAAGTATTTTTTTATCTACGGTGATACATATAAAACGGGATTAGGTTATATACTCATGAAAAATGAAACATTGATATCCTATGCCTCTTGGAATCAAAATATACTTGAGGAGAACAAACCAAGTCATGATCTACAATTAGCTATAGTGATATTCACATTAATGATTTGGAGACATTATATATATGGGTAGAAGTGTGATATATATATATATATATATATGTGTGTGTGTGTGTGTTCTCTATAAAATACACAAGTATATTTTCATACAAAATTATTTTAATATTCACCAATATAGGTGATTATAAATGATAAAGGATTTTGAGTTTTTAATATATTACTATCTTGGGAAGGTGAACAATATTTCAGATGCTCAAAGTAGAAAGGATCCCATAACTCTATCCATTATTTTGATTTCAAGTGATTCAATATTATTGGTGACGTAAAGGGTGAATATGGGAATAATAAATGAATATTTATACTAACATTATATAACAACAATTCGACCATATATTATTTAGAGGATCAATGAGGATAAAAAAGAAGTTGTGGTGCTACAGAAAAAGGTAGTGAATATTCTGATGTTTAGCTTTTTTGAAGATGGAGTTATATGGCTTAGAGAAAAGATATGTGTCCCATAAAAACCAATACTAAAATGGGAACGTCTGGATGATGTAAAAAGATCATACTTATCTATTCATCTAGTAACCACTATGATTTATTGTGATTAGAAGTTAAATCTCTATTTGGATAAAATGAAGAGAGGGATTATAGAGTTTTCTATCTTAATGCTTGGCATACTAAAAATTCAAGGATTAATTTCATAAGTTTAAGGGTATGATGTAACCATTCTTTATAACAGTATGGAAATTGGATAACATAACCATGGATTTCATTATAGGACTCCCCTGGACACCTAAAAGAAATAATTCCATCGAGGTAGTAGTCATTCACCTTTCCAAGTCAGTGCATTTCATTACTATCATGGTAGGTATCTCTCTTGATGAACTCACCATATTATACAAGATATAAGTTTTAATTCTTCATGGAGTTAAAATATCTATTATATCTAATATATATATATATGATGTTTGCATCATGGTTTTGGAGAATACTTCAGAAAGAATTGAATATTGAACTGATCTTCATCACTTTTATCACCCTCATATTGATGGTCAATAAGAAAGAACCATTATAACTCTAAAGGTGCATGATAAGATCATTTTTAATGGATTTCCAGGGATTTTTGGATCATAACCATCCCCAAGTAGAGTTATAATATAAAAATAGTTATTGTTATAGCATTTATATTGAATATTATTTGTCTTTATATGGGGAGCAGTTTTAGACTCAAACTTGTTGAGATAGAGTTGGAGAGAAAAAAACGTTTTATCTACTCTTATTCAATGAATGATAGAAAAGGTTCAATTGATTCAGTGTCACATGAAATATACAAAAATTTGATAGAAAATGTATGAATACAATTATCGATGAGACTTGGAGTTTGAGTTTGGGGATAGTTTTCCTTCATATATTTTCGAAGAAAAAATACATAAGGTTTATAAAGAAGGTAAATATTCATCCTAGATACATCATCTCCTTAGAGATAATTCATCTCATTAGAACGGTGGCCTACCAACTAGTAGTCCCCTAAGCTATCTCAATTAAATGATGTGTTCTATATATCCCTCTTGAGGAATTATATACCAGACCCCTCACAGGTACTAAACTCAGAGGCAGTACCATTGGTGACTAATTATTTTTATGAGGAGAAGCTAGTGATGGTATTAGATCATAGATACAAATTTATATGAAACAAGACAACTCATCTGGTCAAAGAGTTCACGCAGAATCATAAGTTTGAGGAAGGGACTTGGTAACTGGAAGAGGCGATGAAAAATAAGTAAGCTCATATATTTTAGAGTATAAAATAATAATTTCAAGGAAAACTTTTTAAAGGTAGATTAATGCAAGGACAAGAACTTTTATAAATGAAAATCCCTTTTTGATTCAATTAAATTCCCTAATATGTAATGTTAAAATAGAAAACACATGCACTTATTTGGTTATATACTGTCATATTTCAAATACCATTAAGTTTCATGACCTTTAATAATATAGTCAATGAATACTAGTCATATGATTATTATATATTATGGTTTTTTGAAAACTTACTATTGATAGAAACAATAGAAGTGATGGATTTGATGAGTATGATCATTCCCCATGAAGCCCATTTATTAGAAATTATAAGGGAGATAGCATCAGTGGGTTTTTCCCTTAACAAATACCAAGATGATATCTACAAACTAAATCATTATTGAAACCATATTTTTGAAATATTCAATATAATTGAGATCACAACACAAACCATTATGGGAAAGTACTGTAAATCCAACCTATACCAACGCATCTACAAGAATGGTTTGTAAAAACTGTTGGTATAGGTCCCTTTTCCCAAAGTTTTTCCAAAACCATTGGGATAATACACTTTGAGACCACTTTTTCCAATGGTTTTTCAAATCTTTTGGTAAAGGGTTTATATTTCCCAATGATGTTCAAAAATCCTTTGGGAAAATCCCACTTTGAGACCACTTTTCCCAACTATTTTGGAAAATCGTTGGGAAAGGTTTTGGATTTCCCAACAGTGTTACAAAAACATTTAGAAAAGTCAACTTTGAGACCACGTTTCCCAATGGTTTGGAAAAAAAATTGGGAAAGGGTATGAATTTCCCAATAGTTTTCCCAAACCATTTGGAAAAACCCACATTGAGGCCACTTTTCCCAATGGTTTTGGAAAATCATTGGGGAAGGGTATGGATTTCCCAATGGTTATCCCAAACTATAGGGAAATCCCACTTTGAGGCCACTTTTCCGAATGATTTTGGAAAACCATAGAGAAAAAATTTGGATTTTCCGATAGTTTTCCAAAACCATTGGGAAATTCACACTTTGAGACCCCTATTTCTAATTGTTTTAGAAAACCATTGGGATAGGTACCCTTATTTTTTATGAATAATTTATTCGAATATCATCAAATGAATCAATATAAAAATTAAATATAAATATATATATCCAAATATATTCACAAAGGTAATTGTGTGATAGTGGTAAATTCTTTGATATATAACCCATAGGTTATGGGATCAAACCTTCGCTGTAATGAGTTTTCAGATTTGACTATCATGATGGTTTAGGGAAAACTGTTTGGAAGGAATTATCCCAAATTTTTGGAAAACCGTTGCTATATACCTATCTTAATGTTTTTCAAACTATTGGGATAGCTCTCTTCTCATGCCAAATAACCCAAAGGCTTCACAAACCATTGTTACTAGATATACCAATGATACTTATTTTATTTAATATTTATTATGAAAAAACAGACGTTATAGATTATGTTAAGACTAGAATTTATGGAACATATTATGAAGATACCTATATAATCATCACTATGAAATATTAATACGAATGTTTATCTCATATCTTTCATATACACTGGTGTATGTGTGTGTACAGCTCTTATATTGTTTATCAGGTTCCCAGTATTTTTTCTGTATGATGTGTTTTGTTGGGTACATAGATATAAAAAGGTTATGGTGAGTTATATTGGGTCACATTGATGTTGTGTTGGGGTTGTTCTGGAACTTTTTTATTCAGGGTGTGTTTTATTGACCAAAGAGGCTAGGTATTTTCTTTTTGTATACATATTTTTTTTGTATTTTTATACATATGTTGAGTTGTTGACTTTATCTTTTGATATATGTGTATTGTATCATTTAGTGTTCAATTATTTAAATAATTTGGATCTAAATGTATGATATGAATGGATTTAAAACATCTAGATAGTTCATACTGTATTCTCACTAGTTTATACATCTTTTTTACATTGTTATGGGAGATTGAAACTATTCTGAAGTGCATATTATTGAGACTCATTCACTGGTTTCCACCCATGGGGATCAAAAATTCCCTTCGGCATAAGTGGTAATCCATATCAAGTGATGTTTCTGGTAATCCTGGGAAAAAGTATTAATGATTATTCGACAAACCATATGGAATTATTTCCTTTGGATATATTTATAATACCTATGAATAAATATATGGTGATATTATAAGATTTCCGAGAGAGTATGGGTAATCACTATAACCACCCATTTGACTTTATCATTCATACCTTCACTTATTGACCTAATATGAACATTAATGTATAATGAGAAATCTAATTCTTCATGTTATCCCACATATAGTACACTTATAGATATTTTTAATACTATGTGCTTTTAGGGTGGATAAGCAATGTTGATATATGATCATAAGTCAATAGCACATTTCATACCTTGGGATTTGATGGTACACATAGTCATTCCCCAAATATCTTAAAATTATCATTATATAGGTAAAATTCTTTGTCTTTCCACATTCTTATTGAATATTCCTTCTTTTGTATCTCTACATCATCCCATTGATCTTCCGTAATCATATCCAGAATGGATGGTTGGGTAATAATTTATGCAAGTTTGGGTTTTTTTCCTTCCTTTATGATTCCAATGTATATCCATTGGATCTCTAAAATGATTGGATTATTTTTAATCCTCATCACAGATAGTGTTGCAAATCATTTAATACATAAGTAATTTGTCACTTTATTCACCTTCCAGAGATGGTAGTGGATTGAGTAGTCATCGTCCTTGAGTAGTTATAACCAAATTCTTTAGGGAATATTGATATTATGTTGTCTGAATAAATAACTCAATAGCTTATAATAACATTTCTCCCTATATAGCTAATGCCTCTCTATATTCAATGTGAATATTATTGTAGTTAATTAAAAATAAAATATCAAATAGTTATTTACAAGAATATTGAATTTTCAAGACGCATAGGCTATAACTTTATTATTTTTCATGAGTAAACTACCAAATACTTTATTTTAAGTAACATTTTACATCATGAAACCTTCCCCAATTGGGGGGTATTATTAGGATGGGTGTATTTATTGGCCTATTCCTCAAATCTTTACCGCAGTCTTCATGTTCATATATCAAAAAAACATTACCCCCTTTTTAATTATCTTGGTTACCATATTTGAAAAAATGATATGTTCCTAAAAAATCATAAATATTACCATGTTAATCCAAGGAAACTATAGATCTATGTCACATCTATTTTTCATGGACATTCCATAATCACCATTTCATTTAAAAGGTCCATAGATATACTTTTTATAGTGACAACATACCCAAGTATTTTTACTTTTCCCATACAAAATTCACATTTATTATACATTTCATATAATGTTTCTTTTTTCAAAGGCTTTTTTAGGGAAGTCATATGCTCTTTAGATCCTCCAATCCTTTAGTGTATATAAGAATATCATCTTAAAGATGTCCAAAATTTTACCAAGGTAATCATTAAGGAATATATTTATTAATAACTTGAATATTATTAAATATTAGTGATTCCTAAGGTCTTTAATACGAACACATAGTATTCATAACGTATACTAAAGTAATAATGGATAATATCAACATTCTTCACCTTTAAGAGATGATATCCCAAATGGAAGTCTAGTTTAGAGAAGTTATGGGCCTATATTAGTTGATCGAACAAGTCATCAATCTGTCAAAGTTGATAATTTCTTCTATCAATATCTTATTGATTTCATAATAATCAATGAAAATACATATTAACCCAGCCTTCTTCTTGATAAAGAGGAAGGGCACACACTATAGTGAAGCACATGTTTTTTTGAAACCCATCTCCAGATACTCTTGTAGTTGTTTCTAAATTTCTTATAGTTCAATAGGGGATATTCTATAGAAATTATTTGTTAAGGTTAGAGTTCCATGTATAAGTTAACAATACTAAAGGGTGTTGTTACATCCTAGTGGGCTTTGTTAGTTTTTAAATTTTTAAGAACATGAAAACATAAAATCTATAATTACTCAAAATTATTATAGAATTCATGAGTCTAAGGTCCAACCCAATAGACATGAAAGAGAATAATCATTAATCTAATATAATGATGGATGGTACTATTAAAATAAAATATAAATAAAACTACTAATTAACCTAAAAGAATTTGTGATGGTGATGTATCCTTAAGTGCATCCACAAGATCCAGGTTCAAAACCAGGTAGAGGTATATTTTCGGGAGGTACAATAGCAGGCACTGTAGAAGTACTGTACACTATACAGGTACTATAGCAGACTGTACACTGTATAGGTATTATAGAAGAACTGTACACTATGTGGGTACTGTAGTAGGCAATGTAGCAGTTATTTTTGCAGGTATTGTTCTGTACTATAGCTTTTGGAACTATTCTCCTAGGGCCACCAATTTGGGCATGGAGTCCTTAAGGATTTCAGGCCACCCATGCCTTTGGGTCAGTAGGGCATTCCAGCCACCTTTAAGGCCTTCGGGCCTCCTCAAGGCCTTCGAGACACATGTAGTTTCACAAACATACTACAAAAAAAGGAGTAGCCCCAGAAGAGGATTAAAAGTAGATTCACTCAATAGAGCAGAGCCAAATCGATTTTTCTGAATGAGAGGGTATGGAAATGACATCAGAACTAGCATGTGCTTACATGGGAAGCCTATCCAGACGACCATGTGAAGGCGGATAGATACTATCATGATGTAGATGCTAGGGAGGGGCAGTTCCTTGTAGATAGTCTGGTTGAATTCCATAAGACCTTTGGGTCATGTAATATCCTAAGTCTATGGGCCATGTAATCTCTGAGCCTACAGGCCTTGTATGGGTTCCCCTTCTTCCCTTGAAAGGGGGGTTGTCAAAAATCAATAAAAATGAAGGCCTTTGGGCCATTCGGGTTATGTGTACGATCATGAAATAATTAATAAAAATAATCAGGATATATATATATAATGTTTTTGGAATCAAGTATGAGTGAACACAATGGTCATGGTGGGCACTCTCCACTCCCCTAGTTCCCCATTTATCAATGTTCATGGTAGATCATATTATTAATAGTGTGGTAACCAAAAACCATATTTAAACATAGAATATAAATCTAAACCAATGGTAATTATGAGAACTACACTATCTATAACTCACTCTAAAAAAAATTACTCTGGATCACAGATTAAATGTTCATTGTCCAATAAATAAAGAGATATGAATCATAATCCCTAACTCCAAAAACAATAGTCATGTATTAAGATGATAAATATAGATAACCCATCATGTATACCAATCATAGAAACAATATCATTATATCAATTATTCATACATTATAAACACCATAATAGTAAAATATACCATATCTTAGTAACCATTAGTGGATATAGAAAATAAAACTATTTCTTAAGCATAATTGGTGGACTCCATTTCCAGTAACACTCCTCTAGTGTTGATATTTTCTATGCAAAACATCTTGACCTTATATTTGTATGTATAAAACCTCTACAAGGATCATCATTTTAAAATATCTATATTTTTTTAATATCTAAATATGTTGGTATGTTTTCCTTATTTGTTCTCTTTTTTAATTTGTAAATGTATTCTCCTTTGAATGCATACTGAAAATATCATGAAATAACACTATTACACTATTTTTATTGGTCAACGTTTCCTCATTTTTCATATCTTAATATTTTTAAATATTTCCATGAATATTGGTAATTTTTAGATGTGTGAGAAGTGTGATAATATCCTCATAATTTTTACTTTTGAACCCCATAAAATACTTTAGGAATTATTCATGGGAGCGGATAGACAATATATTATTATATATTTTAAGACTAGAATTAGGGAATTTTCTCAATTCCCCACCAATTTTAGGGGCTATTTCATATAGAATATTATTTTATCATGCAACTATAGGTATCAACATGCCAAAATTCAAAGAATTTCAAGTATGAGATCCTTTTTTATCCACAAATTCATCGTATAAAGCATAGACTGTCCCATGATAAGAATTATTCTATTTCATCTATACACCACAAATATGATGACAAATACATAATATAGAAATTATTATGGTCAGTTTTTCTAGGAAATGGGATATACCATATGTTCCTGAAGAAATTCATTCCTTGTTTCAATGTCGAAAATTTACTATGAAAAATTCCTCAATGTGGTAGAGCAGTGGTTTTTTCAACATTTGAGAGCCCCTACGTACCATATTTGAACATCCTAAAATACAAAAATGGTAATTTTAGTCTTCCATTGTGGTCATACTATAACCTAATTGTATTCTATGGTGATCTCGACCTATTTCAGTGGCTTGTTTCTCAAGCCTAAGATACCCATTAGTGGCTATAGTTAATTATGGGGATTCATTGAGGTGGTATGGGGGTTCAAACATGGTATAAGCAATAGTTTTCTTCCCGAATATGGGGATACATATCTATGTAAAAACAAAATCTTATAGGTCATGTGCATACTAGCATTAAAATTATGCATCCCACATAAAAATGAACTTGGAAGGGAGTTTCCTTATCTATTCAATGCACCAAACCTGAATCAGAAGCCTACTCTATGGATAGACTCCCAGTACACATGAACATACATTATAGAGTCTTTCTGACTCAAATGGCCCCATTAGATCCTATCCCACTCTATGTGTGCTCCAATCACCCCTCTCGTCTCCCTTGTGTGCTACCGCATGCATGTGATTCCATTGGCCCCAGTTAGTCCATACAGGATCATTATACATTCATGGCTCTTAGTCACCTAGTCCTAGTAGAAAAGTAAATTTTTACCTACATATAATAAAATCACATTGTTAAGTAACAAAGGACATAAAATTTGTTTTTTTATTTTGTTTCCAAAAAATTTTAAAAAATACAATTTCCCATGAAATACATAATTATTGAATAATTTTATCATAAAACATTAAAAATAAATATATATATTTTTTAATATTAAAATCATTCATGTGTAAAATAGATTCATAAAATACCACCACATATAAGCAATGTTTTTTCACGATAATAAAATATCAACATTAATCAAATAGGAAAACAATGCTCACCAATATTCAAATTTCAAAGTACAAAATAAAATTATTAGTAATGAGAAAATAACATTTTCCAAATTTACATAAAATTCCATTTCACCATTACACATTTCAAAAAAAACGGTAATCCCATGTATTTTACATTTTCCCATTGGAAATTATGAATCCTTTATTTCCTTCCATTCAAGACCCTTAATTTTTCATCCTTAATAATATCATGTTTTTATTTATCTCACATTGATTTTTTCCATATCATCACTCAAGGGAACATCATATAAGGATTTATTGCTAATACCTTGAATGGTTTTCCATCCCATAGGCTTTTAATGGAAAAACATTCTTTATTTTGTAATGGCAAAGATCATAAATAATCATGATGGATTATAGTTAAGGATAGATGAATTTTAGGCATAAAATAACTATGCATTGATTTAAATAAATTATAAGCTCAAAACCGAGGTTAATATCTAAATCATAGTGAATTATATTCCAATGTAATGTGAATTTCTATCTCATATTCAAATTTACAACACCCATTTCCAAATCTCAATGTAAGTTCATGAATTACTATAATCATAATGAGTGTTGTACACCCATTTGAATTTTTTAAAACTTTTTCAAATATATTTTTCAATCCAATTTTTCATTTTTTTTGAATGATTAATAATGAGAATTATCACATCCACCACCAAACCCAAAATGATAAAATAAATATTCATCATTTAAATAGTGATTTTTGACCTTCCAAAACACAATACATTTTTTTCAACTAAATTTTTATTCTCTTTTTTATAGGGTTATAAAATTGAACGCATTAGAATATAATCATGAAACATTTCCTAAATATATTGTAAAATCACCCAAAATAATCTTCTTAATAAATTTTATCCCCTTCTACCATGGAAAACCACTCCCATATAGTTAAAATATTGATAATAGTGTAAGACAAAAAGAGTAGGGTAAGAATGGATAATTTTTTTGTAATATGGAACTTTCCTATCAAAAGTCATTCATAGATTCTAATGGATTAAAAATGATCAATAGAAAAGTGGCTCGATGGATAATGGATTATTAAAGATACCTCAATATTCTTAAATGTTTCTTTTCCCAATCATAGAGATGATAATATCTAATGAAAGATCTTATAGAAACAATGTCCAGAGATCTCTCAATAAATATGATCAATAAAGTATTATAAATATTAGTTCTAGGAATCCTCTTAGGATTGGGAATATGTAATATCATATAATAAATCATGGAATAAAATAAAATAACACACTAATCCTATTGATCATATAATGTTCAAAGAATGAAAAAGATATGGGACAATCATTATGAATAATCAACTGATTTCCCCAAATCATGATTCATCTAATCAATACTTATTCTTAACTTTAATCATTCAATTATTTATATTACTCATTCAATATTATTAGCATTGAAACCTAAAACATGTAATCGTGGTATTTAATAATTTAATCATTCCACTAACATTAAAAAATTAGTACATACATAAATATAGGGTAATAAATTTCTCAACGAATCTAAAAAATTGGTTTTTTAAAAAAATTGGAGTTAGGGGATGAATGATTTTGAATGTAAACCCACATTTTCTAAGAATATATAATCCTCCTTCATTTGGATATATGGTTATACTTGTTCCTTTATAAAGAATCTAAAATATAAAACATCTCAATAAAAGTGTAAGAACCATGTTCATTAAAGCTAAAAATGATAAGGGGATTGAACTACATCCTAAATTATATTCCTAATATAAGTCCTAAAACTAGTTCCAAGGGAAAAAAAGAAAATATAATTACTAGAAAAAAAAATAAAGTAAATCAATTTTCCACCCACAAAGATGCTCTTGGTTATAATCATTTATCTCAACTGTGCCTTTTTAATCACATAATAAGAGTGTCATGTAGATCCAACCATATAGTATTTGCCCAATTTTTATTTCTTGGGAATCAGTTTTTGATATTATCCTTTTTTCCATGATCATGTTATTACTTTTTTGGGTATTTTTTAGTAATAGACAACCAATGTTATTTTAAAATTGTATCATTGGAGATACATACTTGGTACCACTACTCTTTTTTCTTAACTTATTGTGATTGAACGTGTGCTTCTTCAAAAAAAGTACCAGTTTCATCCATTATTTATTATTCTTCTTTACTTAGAGGATGTAACCCAAATACGTAATATTATGAAAATATTTGAAATATCTAAAATTATGTCCAAATCTGGTACCCATTTTCAAATTTTTAATCCTCTAGTTTTTGTTACACCATAATTGTTTTCAGAGGTTCTTCTTGATTAATATGACTCACATTATTATCCTCCACCATTATCATTAGGTAATCCCAAACTTCAATATCACCTATATCTTCATCCTATTTTTTATGTGTAGAGTTATATTCTTGTTCATATTCTTCATTTGGATTAGTATATGTGATGGTATCTTATTTTGAATTAAATTCATCTTTGGAAGTAAAACATCTGTCAGCTATCATAGCCATTAATTGAATATCCACACACTCCTTTTCCAAATTTTATTATAGGTTATGGAGTGTTTTCTCATCCTTGATTGAGTACTTGTGAGTCCCACATCCTTATTTACTTCAGACCTCCTTCTTAATTTTATCAATTTAATGTGATTTATCCATGATTTTTATGGATAAATTTTACAATTTAGTAAACATACAGTGTAATCCTTACATCACATCTAAAAATAACTTTCATTGTAATGGAATAAAAAAATATTTTAAAACATATGAAAAATTAGAAAATAAAATAAATTGAGAGAAAATAATTTGACATAACTATTAAATAAAAGTATCTGTTGTATCCTATCTTCAAAAATGGTTCCAAAAACATGATAGGATCAGAGGGTATCATTACTTCTCAATTGGAGTGCTCAATTTATTAGTTTATTAGAACATGAGAAAACATAACCTATAACAGCTGAAATTTTGTATTGTATCAGTGAGTCTGAGTTCAAACCCAACAGACAAGGTAGGGAATAACCTTAAACCTAATAGAAAGACCAATGGAACTTACATGATAAAAGATACTTAAAAATATTAACTCATCTAAAATAATTTGTGATGATGTGGTATTTCCCAATAAATTTTCATTCTTAGGATAATAAAATGATAAATAGAAAATAATAAAGTTCAGTATAATATTTTCAAAATTAGGTCATAGTGAACCCAATGGTCATGGTGGATACTCTCCACTACCCAATCTATCCTTTTATCAATTCTCATAGTACTTATAATTACTAATAAATGGGTAAACCAGAACCATATTTAAATATATAATATAAAGCTAACCCAATGGTCATGTATAGAACCACACATTCTAGAACTCACAATCATCAAATATCACCCAATATCACTTGGTAAATGGTCATATGTTGAGAGATAAAGATATTTGAATCACACTCCCAAACTACTAACGTAATTTTCCTGCATAAATAGGACAAATAATTCATAGAATTAAAATATTGGAAGAACAATAAACCATCTTCCAAACCAATTATAGTGCATCTCCTTTAATAAATTCCCCTTAGATTGAATACCCCAACACATGAAAATATACCATATCATATTATCCAGGATAGGGTAGAGAAACTAAAACCCTAAAGAGAGTAAAATTTGTGAACCCCTTCAATATCAATACTCCTACAATGTCAAGATTATCGATGCACAACAATTTAACCAAAAATTAATTATAATTGGACCACCCCCATAACTTTGGATTTTCTATTATAAATATTTTTCATTATCCAAATCTATTCATATATTTATCAAATAATTATCATTTAAAAGTTTTCAATTAATTCCCTTTTCAATCCATCATCTATATCTCATAAAATCTACACATCCCTCTAGCCATATTTTTCAATGTTTCCCCCTCTTTCAAATATTCATAAATTTCCATATTCTAATAAATATTGATAATTTTATTATGTATGGGAAGTGTGATAATTTCCTCATAATATTTATTTTTGAACCCAATAAAATAATTCATGGAACATGCTAAGGAGTGGATTGATAATAACCTATTATATTTTTCAAGACAAGAATCAAAGCATTGGAACACTTCTTTAATTGTTTTAGTTATTGTGTCATGTGTCCTCTTCTTTTATCATGCAACTATGGGTATCAACAAACATAAACTCAAGTATTTTAAGGATTTATATCCTTCTTCCCAAAAGGATTAATCACATATAATATATATTGTATCATTTCAATATTTATTTTATTTCATCCATAAACTATGACCACGAGTGCTAATAGGCCATTTTAAAAATTTTCAGGCCATTTTATCTAAACCATTACATGTATCATAGTTTACTATAGTGTTTTAATTCTTATTAAAATTTCAATACCTCACTATGAAAATTAATATTTTCTTTATCATTTTATAGTCATTGTAATTTCATAATTGTAAATCCCTTATGCACCATGGTCGAGCATCCTATGGTCTAGAAATGGTGATTTTAGACTCCACTATATATATGGATTTATCTTCTTCAATGTTTCTTCCATGGTGTTATTTCTATTTTTGATCGTATTATATGATGGTCCTAACATGTTTTAGTTGAAGGAAATATTAGATCAATATTAATAATGGGTTATATTTGGAATTTTGGAGATTTTGTGTGGTGGATTGGATGGTCAAACTCTACAGTGGTGGTGGTGGTTTTTTCCGAGTCGAGGGGCTGTGGTGTCTGAGTGTGATTGATACAATATGGATGAAACATATAGTACAAAAAAATTATAATTCCCACATTAGAAATGTGATTGGAATGGATTATCCTAATCCTATTTTATATACAGGCCCTGTTTTGAAATCCTTCTCAATATATGGGATCCCGATACATCTATATAAACTTCATATAGCCTTAACTACCTTAATGGGATTAGCATGTATTAGCCCACCTTATGCATGTTTTGTGCACCCGTCATGGATCCCATGTCCATTAACACATGCCCATTCTTTTTCTATCTCTGGTTAGCACATGCAAGCTACTCCTACATGCTTGTATTTTAGTCCCCAAATCCTATTATTAATGTCCTTATTTACCTAAATTAAATAAAAACACATGATTAAGTAATATTGGTCTTCAAATTTGTTCCTTTTTTTAAATTTACAAAAGTATTTTAGAAATAAAAATGTCCAATTAAATATATAATCAATGAATAATTTGGGAGTTAAAAATTAAAAAAAATTCACTTTTATGATTAATATTTTGAAAATATACAATAGAGTAACATAAGTTCAATTAATAAATCATCTTCTCGGTTTGGAAGAGGGCCAGGTAACTCTTTGGGAATACATCTGTATATTTATGCACAATAGGAATGTGGGATCCTTCTATATTATTAGATCATAGTCCCCTAATCCTCATTGTAATATCCATGTATTCATAAATTAAAAAAACAAATGGTTATTTAATATAGGTCCTCAAATTTTTTCTTTTTTTATTTTCTTTTAAAAAAAAAATTTATAAAAAAATTACCCACAAAATATATAATAAATGAATAATTTGGGAGTAGAAAATTAAAAACAATGAAATTCACAATTTAAAAATTAATATTTTTAATGTATAAAATAAATTTATCCTAGGATCAATTTTCAAATCATCATCCCAGTTTAGAGTAATACAAGATAACTCTTTAGTGAATACACCAATATATTTTTATATAAGGGGCTTGTCTTTAAGGATGATCATTTCATTTATCTCAATCACTTGGGATATATATTCTTACCCATAAGGAAATGATATTCATTCCTGAGAATATGTTACCAAAGGAAATTCATACTACCCATGACACATTTATAGAATAATAGGATAATTTATGATGCAGATAGTGATTTACTTCTATTAATAGTTGATATTGGATCTATATAAATACATCCAATCCTTGTATAGTATAGAATGAAATTACACTTAAGGGAGTATGGAATGGTTTTTTTGGAGATTCATAACACAAATATTAATTATTATAGAGTTATATACAAGATATGAAATGATTTCACCACTTGGTGTTTTCAATAAAATATTAACATTCATGTCTTGAGGTGGTGGTTTAATAGTTCTACTGAACTTGGATAATATGAAAGAATTCATAAAACAATAAATAGATAAAATATTTTTATTATTTAAGGAATAATAGTTGTATCTGACACCACTTCATTTTCCTAGCCCATATTAGTAGTAGTGATAGTATTATCTCATCTTTTATCTCTTGTCCATGAATTTTTTCTATATATTACCTTTTAAAACCCATGTCTTACAACATTTACATTCATAGTGTTTATATTCATTTCTTTTGATACATTGGACCATTGGTTGAGGATTGATCAAAAACTTCTTTTATTATTTCATATAAATGGTCTTATTCATCTCCATTCAATATATATTAACTCTTTTCCACGCTTGGAGCATATCATTTTTACTTTTAGGTAGTTTCTAGTATTCATCTTCCCATGTTATGACATTTCATTATTTTTATTTTCATCCCTCTATGATATTTATCAATTTATCCTCTAATATTAAACTTCAATCACCAATTTTTATCTATACCCCCAACAAGAACATCGAGAATCACTTATATACATCTCAACTTCAAGATCACATATTCCAATTTCTTTATTCTTATAGAAGTCTCTAATTTCAAAATATATTCAATGAATCAACTTTACTTGACTAAATAAGTGTTCAAAAATTATTTTGATGTCAAGGACACAACTATAAGGGTATCATGAAATCCTTTATCTGTTTCACCATAACACCTAATTAATTCATCCTCATTTTTCTTAATTAAAAGGAACTCCTATTCTATTTTAATATGTAGAGTAAGATAAAATTATTTATTGAAAAAAAATTTCTTGAAAAATAATTTCTTGAATCCATCCAACTCCGTTAATTCATTGACTTCCTTTATTTAATATAATTTATTATTGTCCACTTATAATCATCTTCTCCATATAAGAAATAGTAAACTAGTATAACATTCTATTTCTCAGAGTACTAGAGGTTATAGAATCAATAAAATTAATATATTATTCCACAACTATGGGATAATAATATCCACTAAATGTAATGGGATTGTATAAAATAAATGAATCAATTGTAAATTTCTCACTCTATCTCTTGGATGAAGGAGGTTGTCCCATATGATTCAAATTATTATTCATAACATGAGTCAGTTTTGAAATATTTACCAAGAATTTATTTACGCTCACTCCAATAATAATTGGTATTTCATTAGGTAAATAATTAAATTTAACTTCCTATATGTAGTTGGAATTATTCTTTTTATTTAAATAAATTTTCTAAAATAAATTAATTTAGCAGAATACATGAATTATAAATTATATAAAATGTAAAACATTGAATTTGGAAATAATAACTCATAAATTACATGTATACTCTAACTTATTAATATCTAGGTTTTAATCTAGTTTATCTATGGTAGTTTTATTATTAGGTTATCTAACTCAACGAGTTATATATTACATCATCAAAATATATAATACTATTACAATAAATATTCAAACATATCATAATAGACTATAAATAGAATTTGAATCAACCAAAGAATATCTCCTTACAGTGTTAAATTGTAGGTGTAGTTAGGCCAACATATTGTGCACCATATGAAGATTTATTTTATCATCCCTCTCCCCCCCCCACACACACACAATTACCCCTCCAAGTTTGGTAATGAAGATAATGTATGCCCTACCACTAGTGGGATATATATTGGTGACTTGTACTAAGGGTGTATAATACTAAAATTTTAGGCATTACCCTTATTATATAAAATAATTGAGAGATAGAATACAATCTGTCACAAAAAAACATGGTCACAGAATATAAATTAAAAGATACCATACCACTGTGTATCTTAAATAATAAAAAATCATTACAGTAAATTCCAAAAGAATACTCAGGTAGCGACTTCATATGAGATTTGATCTCCAAGATAGAAATCCCTAATTCAGTCTTAAAAATTATCTAGGAAACCTAAAAAAATATTTAATTTATATTTGGTGAGAGTAACATGTGTACTCTGTAAGATAATATACAAGGTATCTTGTGAAAATATGAAAAAAAACATACCAATTCACCAATGAACAAATAGAAGAACCAAAAATTACCTAGATAGGTAATCTATCCGGCCCAACCTCACCATTTCCGACTTACTAAATAATGCAATAAAGTAGTAAGATAATACCAAGAAGACATCAATAAAGGAAACCTACATCCACTTTACCAAATATTTGTTTCTCTCACTCCACACCATCAAACATCAAGTGCTCACATCCTTTTAATACCATATCATAATCATGTGTCTAACCATATGTGATATCGGTCAGCTCACAAACTTACCTACCCTAGCCACCTACAGGGCCCAACATCTCATACTCGCATCAATGTTGTCATGAAAATCTATTAGTACACTACCACTTCGTCTCACAACCATCTAGAACGTCACAATAAGGGAAGTAGTGTTTCATGAAAATGATGTACATCATCCGCATGAACTCCTTCTAACACGTATAACCCCCACAACTTATAACATTATCTAATCATCATGAATCAACACCAACTATGTCTCCTTAAGGGTCTAGGATCATTCAAGAACAGTTACATTGCGTGATACTACTACTAATGGAAGAGAAGATAATAGTGGTAATTATCCATTTATTTCTCACCATTTGAATATTGGGGAAAACACACCAAGAAAATCTTGGTGTTGGTACATGGTACTAAATTTGTGTTGGACTCATATTAAAGTATCATGAAAATACAAGCATATATGTATAAACCTAAATAGTACACAATCTCAACCAAAATTTATCACATTGATACTTTATCACCGTCACTTCATCATCAATACCATACTAGTATTACCACATGTTTCCACTAAATATGTAACGCCCCGACCCCAGTTACCCAAAGTCGGTGCATTATTACTTAACACTGGCATGATCAAAAAAGATCAACTCTCGAAAGACTGATTAGTTAAGTAGTTGTGGAAACACTAGATAATGCATAAATGTTACATTACATCATAAAGTGAAAAACTACAATAACATAGTCTCCATAGCCCACACTCATATCCCCTTCAGACTATCCCTATAGGTCAGTCAGAAAATATTTCTTCCTATCCTGGGAAAAATAAAACATAGAAAGGGGTGAGCTCAGATGCTCAATAAGGATAACAATATAGCGGAAACATTCATAAATAAACATAAACATTTAAGGCAATGTATAACTAAAAAAAGCCTTTTAAACTGAACATCAGAATAATATGGCAAAAGTAAAATAAAATAATTCCATTTACTTACTCACATGGATATTCTACTCATCGAATAATCACATTCAATATCAATAACCACTTTCATAATTATGGAATTCATAATTCCAGACTATCATAACCACGTAGCCAAGGCCTCATGCCAAGACAACAAATAATATTTTTTCAAGGCCTCATGTCCAGACACTAGTTTGTCTCATGAGACCTACTGATGCATCGAGGAGCTATAGAAGGCTCCACCCATCACTTATTAAGTCCAATTAATTCCTCATATGAATAGGTTTAAACATATCATAATCTATAACGTAATCGTATCAAATAAAACATGCATAAAGGAAACATAACATTTCCACATTTCAATCATAAGATATCAATACAACACATTTATATAATAAAAACATTATCAAAACTATTTTCAATACAAAAATAAAATAAAATAAAATCTTGGTATTTATTTTTCATTTAAAAAAAATTATGGCTTGTAGAGGAAGCTGAAACTTAAATAATGGTCACGGCGGCGGAGAAGTCGTTGTCATCGCATACGTACGACAAAAAACATTCCCTTTTATAGTTTAGTAAAACGATTCATATAAAATATATTCCTTTTGAATAAACATAAAATTCTATGGGGTTTATACACCGTATAAAGGAATGTTGTGTATAAAACAAAATATGCCTCAATGAAAGGAGATTGAGACGAAGTCCCTTGCCTCGTGTCCGACTTGACTCGATCGTTCTTTAATCTCCTGGATAATAAACTAGAGTTAATTTATACTTGCTTAAGAATGTTTTTCAAGTTCATTATTCCTTTAATATCATTTATTACAATGTTATGAACATTATGTAATTATTTAAGTTAATAATGGCCATTTCGTCGATCTTTGGTACTTGAGTCAAAAATAAACTTCTTATAATTACAAGTTGTTCATGTGATAAAATATCAATTATATACAAAATTATATTCATGATGTAGATATAATATATATCATATATATCCAATATATACATTCATTTATAATATTATATAACATTTAGAGGTAAGAAATGAAATGCACCGTTCATGGAGATGGTAAGTCGTACGTACGCATGAACGCTAATTTCATTTCTATTTCATATTTAATGGAATGAAATCATAATGATATAAAGGTATATTATAATTCCAGTACAATATCATATATTATATCATTAACTTAATCCTTTATACATTCCACATATGGTATTAACGATTCAAATCACTTTGAGGGGGCGGTAGTCCGCACTTCCTAAAATGTAATTATCACGTATACCCATAATGGAAATCATAAAGGTATGCCATAAATGAAAAATAAAGAATCATATAAAGGAAAAATGAACATAATATATATCATATGTAAAAAATAGTGTCATCATAATTTCCACCATTAAAGGTGTTAAAAGAATATTGAACAATCATCGTTCTGTAAGGCAGTAATTCGCCACCCACAGAAACAGTAAGTTCTTTAACCATTAGACGAAGGTGTGTGTAATTTTAAATCAAATACTTCTAATAAAAACATCCTAGTATATTTAAGATACTGGTTTAGTTACAAAATAAAGGAATAAAATGAGTTTAAGGGGTTGGAGAAGAAAAAAAAACAAAAGAACATAAGAGAAGACATTACATTAAAATCGGGTAACTCTTTTTGATTTGAGCCAAAGGCATCCTTGGGAAGACTTATGCCCAAAGTGAGGCTTCTAGGAGTAAGATAGGGAAGTTGAGAGAGTATTTGATCAGATTTTGTCTGAGCCAAATGGATTGATAGTGTGAATAAGGTGGTAGAGGTGGGGGCCTTTTATAAGAGGAGAGAAGGGGCACTTTAGGAAAGTCAACAAATGTTACTATATTATATAATGAGTTTCGGATTTTAAAGGTCCTGAAATTATATATTTCTAGGATAAGGTGATAAGGGTTACAAATATACTCATACAATAGATTTTTGACAAGTTTAAGGCTTATATTGTACACTTTCTTTTCATTTTATTTAAATCATTAATTAATGTGGTAATCGCTGCATCATCATGGTGTCATAAAAAATTTAAATTATTTAATGTCTAAAAATTATAAAAAAATATAATGATGTAGTAAATCGTTTTAGATTTCCAATTGTTATTTATAGTCGAAACGATAACTTGTATAACCCCTTGTAAAAATTGTTTTAGTAAAACAATGCATGTTTGTGACACTTTTATTTTTACTTTAAATAAAAAGTAATTAATGTCATTTTCTTACCCAAGTGGCTCCATGGGGTCCCCAAGTTGACCCATGGATTTTCTTGGTCAGATATGACTCATCAAATATGGTTAGTACAAGTGTAAAGGTAATTTCATAATATTATAACATTATATTTACCTTAAATTGCACTAATTACCTTTAATCGCGATTAATAAAACTTAAAAGTTACTATTCACCAAAAATTATTTTCATCTCATTAAACCAAATTTTACTTCCTAATGACAATGATGTATGTCAAATTTTTAAATTTTAAATCCCAGAGGTGGTAAAATTTCATTTAAACGAAAAATTAGTTTTTTAACTACCACTTAGTGGTTTCACTATTTATCAAAAATTGAAGTTTTTCAGAAAAATACCAAACATTCACCCTAAGATTTATTTGATATTCCAAATTAAAAGATGATGTATATTTTACCAAATTCAAAACATATATGTTTCATTAATTAATTTTATAATTAATTCTCGTTGTCACAACAAACAGCGTGTTTTTAAGAAACAATATATATCAAAAGATTGACAATTGTTTATGTCCAATTTCAAATTGAAATTAATTCTAATGACCACCATTGGATAAAATGGTAAAAATATATTCTAATTATACTTTAAAACCACTTAATAGTATAATTTATCAGTATAAATTATTTTTTTTAAAATAGATGTTTTTAAGTATTTTTCACTATTCATCGAAAATTGGATGATCTCAGAAAAATACCAAAAATTCAACATAGGCTAATTTCGATATTCCAAATCCAAAAATTAAGTCCATTTTATATAATTTCAAAAGCCGGGTATTACTATTCGTAACGGCTACTTTGATTTGTCGCAGTGTGTTAAAACTCGAAGTTGTGTACTACACATGCTACTCTATTATTCAAAGAGAAGCGTACCATGGAAGCTTGGGGTGTAACATTCTTCCCTCCAATAAATTGCGTCCTCGCAATTTGAAAATGTTCATCAAAAATAAAATGTTGAAAATATAAAATACCTTTATGGAAAACCCATATCAGAAATAGGGTTAATAAAAATATAACTTTAAAAGAAAGAAAGAGAAGTACAAAGGTCACCCGAGATAGCCCATACTAGGAATCTATGAAAACATGGATATGGAGGAGAAAAAAACCATCAAAGTCTGATGGAGATTTGTAGAAAACCAGATTAGGAGAAAGTTAACTACAAGAAAATCACAAACTTGTGATTGGCTAAACAGTCATTGATTTCCCAGTTGGAAAAGTTAACCGACAACGTTTTTGTTTTAAGATACCCTTCTTAAATATGAGGAATTTATTTAGGAGATTTACTATGAACGTAAGGAAATATACTTACTTGTCATGTAGAATTTCATTCTTTAATAAATTTTTACCACAAACCCATCTTTCACTCCAAAAGGTAATAGAACTCAAAAATATTCTATTTATCCTAATTTTATATGGTTCCAAATATTAACACATACCATTTAGATTAGGAAAACTATTTTGTAATAACCAGGGACTTCCTATAGGATAGTGGTAGGTAATAAAGGTCTGTCGCACTATGGTTGTGGGTTTGATTCCTGCAGCTTTGTCCGACACGACTGGTTATCCCCTGACCTGCAGGTTGTCCTTTTCCTAAAACAATAGTATTATAATATTCCAGAAATAATCTTCAGAAATGTTTTAACCTTAAACAATTATATCCAAAGTTAAACTTAATCCATTCCAACCTTTATAGTTATCCAAAATAACTTTGTCCAAACTTTCTCTAAAAGGTCTCTAAATTCCAAAATCAATTCATCAAATTCCCAAAACAAAGTTTCTCTTATTGTCACATACTAAAAATATGATTACCTTCATCATATTAAAACCTTAATAAAAACAACAAGTACTGCAGTACAATCCTTATATATATCACATTATTCTTATAACCATAATATAGTTCTTGAGTCCAAAAACACAAATACAATAATTATTCCACTTCAACTGTAGTAATAACATAAGATTGGCCTTGCTCCCTTGGCCTTTTTTGAGGTAATTTTCCTTGGCGCTTAGGGAATTCATTTGCATAATGCCCCATTTCTCTACAATTATAGCATTCAACATTGACAGCCACTTTCTTTCCCTTGCAATCATGAGCCTGGTGACCTTTTTCTCCACATTTATAACAAACTCCCATTCCTTTTAGGCAAGTATTGGGGTTATTCTTCCTAAAATTATCACATAATTGAAAATCATTCTTTCCCTTTTTCCCTTTATCTATCTCTTGTTCCACCATTCTCTTATTCTCTTGCTTTACTTTATTGTCATAAGATTTAGAGAATTACTTTTCTATCTTGATAGAACATGAGACTATATCTTTGTATGTTGAGAAATATTCTGATACTAAAGCTCAACGGAGAAATGGTTTTAACCCATCAAAGAAATGATCAATCTTACTTCTTGGGTTACGTATATAATCTATATCATACCTCTCTAACCTTGTAATGTTGGCCTCATACTTTGCGACATTCTCATCCTACTTTTGTCTCAGACTCAGAAATTGCCTTTCCAAATCTGCTTGATGGTCACGAGGAAGGTATTTTTCTAATAAAAGCTCTTTGAACTCCCTCCATTCCATATTTGATACTTCATCATCTTGCTTTGTGTTTTGAATCAATGACCACTATTGATCAGCATCTCCAGTGTGGCGGTAAACTGCCATGATAACCTTTTTGCTTTCACTACTCCCCAAGGCATGGAATATTTTCCTCTAAAGAATTTATCTATTTCTCAACTACTAAGGGATTTTTAATCCCAATGGATTTTGGGGGTTGTTTCCTCATGAAGCGGTCTAACATTGATCCTCCATGTTTCAGATCAGGGTGCTCCATATGAGTAAGGTTATTATTCATAACCTGAGTGAGTTGTCCCAGTATGGTGATAAGCTGATCTGCACCAGTTGTATCACTAGCTCCACTATAATTATCTTGAGTAGGAGGGCAATCCTTACATGGAGTGAATGCATTGATATGGTTTCCATTCCTTCCACTAGGTGTCATTTCTAAATAATGTCATAAACTAGATTAGTTTATGAATTGAAATACATAATAACAAACTTTCAAAACACTTAACATAAATTGAACAGTTTATGGATATAATCCATAATCATAAAAATATTTTCTTTGAGGAAGTATATAATCTTAAACCCTTCATAATGGTTTGTAAATAAAATGAGAATTATCCTAAGCATATCCCCCAGGAGTGGTGTAACCAATAGTGCAGCAAGGCTCGTTGTCATGCACCAGTTCCCATTCGAGTCTTGCTCAAAGCGGTGTTTTCAGGTTTTACCCCTTGGTACATTTGTTCCAATGCCGCCTCTACCTGCTCGTATCCATATAGGGATTTATTTCTCGAAAAACTCACAAAATCTCTATAATACCAAAATTCTAGGAAGTTCTTCTATACTAATCCTAAAATTCTATCTTAGGGATATGTTCTCTAATCAGAGTTTATCTAAATCTACCTTCCAAGGTTAGTACTAAACTACCTCTAATACCAACTTTAATGCCCCGACCCGATTTACCCAGAGTCGGTGCATTGTTACGTAACATATTCATGATCACAGAAGATCAATTCTCGAAATACCTATCTTTTTAGTAGCCTTGGAAACACTAGATACATTCATAAATGTTACATTACATCATAAATTGAAAAACTACAATAACATAGTCTCCATAGTCCACCCTCATATCCCCTTTAGACTATCCCTGCAGGTCAGTCCTAAAATATTTCATCACATCCTGGGAAAAATAAAACATAGAAAGGGGTCAGCTCAGATGCTCGGTAAGGATAACAATATACCGGAAACATTCATAAATAAATATAAACATTTAAGGAAATGTATAACTAAAACAAAACACTTTTAAACTTGAACTTCATCATAATATGGAAAAAGTAAAATTTAATAATGGCATTTTCTTACTCACATGGATATTCTACTATTCGAATAATCACATGCAATATCAATAACCACTTTCATAATGATGGAATGCATAATTCTATACTATTATAACAACATAGCCAAGGCCTCGTGCCAAGACTACAAATAAGATTTTGTCAAGGCCTCGTGTCAAGACACTATTTTGTCTCATGATACCTACCGATGCATTGAGGAGCTATAGCGGGCTCCACCCGTCACTTATTAATTCCAATGCATTCCTCATATGAACAGGTTTAAACATACCATAATCCATAACATAATCGTATCACATAAAACATGCATAAAGGAAACATAAAATTTCCACATTTCAGTCGTAAGATATCAATACAACACATTGATATAATAAAAACATTATAAAAACCATTTTCAATACCAAAATAAAATAAAATTAAAACTTTGTATTTATTTTTCATTTAAAAAAAATTATTGCTTGTAGAGGAAGCCGAAACATAAATAATACTCACGGCGGCGAAGAAGTCATTGTTGTCGCATACGTATGACAAAAAAAACATTCCCTTTAGTCATTTAGTAAAACACCTCGTATAAAAAAGATTCCTTTTTAATAAATGTAAAAGTCAAAGGGGTTTATACACCATATAAAGGAAAGTTGTGTATAAAACAAAATATGCCTCAATGAAAGGAGATTGAGACGAAGTCCCTTACCTCATGTCCAACTTGACTCGATCGTTCTTTAATCTCCCGGATAATAAATAAGAGTTAATTTATACTTGCTTAAGAACCTTTTTCAAGTTTATTATTCCTTTTATATCACTTATTACCATGTTATGAACATTATGTAATTATTTAAGTTAATAAAGGTCGTTTTTTCGATCTTTGATACTTGGGTCAAAAATAAACTTCTTATAATTACATGTTGTTCATGTGGTAAAATATCCATTATATACAGAATTATATTCATGATTTATAAATCATATATATCATATATATCTATTATATACATTCATTTATAATATTACAAAACATTTAAAGATATGAAATGAAACGCACCGTTCATGGAGACTGTAAGCCGTACGTACGCATGAATGCTACTTTCATTTCTATTTAATATTTAATGGAATGAAATCATAATAATATAAATATAAATTATAATTCCAGTATTATATCATATATAATATCATTAACTTAATCCTTTATACGTCCCATATATGGCATTAATGATTCAAATCACTTTAAGGGGGCGGTAGTCCGCACTGCCTAAAATGAAATTATCGCGTTTACCCATAATGGAAATCATAAAGGTATGCCATAAATGAAATATACAAAATCATAAAGAAAACATACACATAATTTATTTTATATATAGAAATAGTTTCATCATAATGGCCACCATGAGAGGTGTTAAAAGAATATTGAACAATCATTGTTTTGTAAGGCAGTAATTCGCCACCCACAGAAACAATATGTTCTTTAACCATTAGAAAAAGGTTTGTGTAAGTGTAAATAAAATAATTCTCATAAAAACATCCTAGTATATTTAAGATACTTTCTTTTTTACTAAATAAAATAATAAAAATATTTTAAGGGGTTGGAGAAGCAAAATAAAAGAAAAGGACATAAGAGAAGACATTACCTTAAAATCAGGTAACTATTTTTGATTTGAGGAAAAGGATTCCTTGGGAAGACTTCTGCCCAAAGTGAGGCTTCTAGGAGTAAGATAGGAGATTTTAGAGAGTATTTGGGCAGATTTTGGCCGATCCAAATGGCTTGAATGTGTGAATAAGGTGGTAGAGGTGGGGGCTGTTTATAAGAGGAGAGGAGGGGCACTTTTGGAAAGTCAATAAATGTTACTTTATTATATAATGAGTTTCAGATTTTAAATGTACCATTATTATATATTTAGAGGATAAGGTGATAAGGGTTCTGAATCTTCTCATACAATAGGTTTTTGACAAGTTTAAGTCTTAGATTTTACATTATCCTTTCATTTTATTTAAATCATTAATTAATGAGGTAATTGCTGCATCATCATGGTGTCATAAAAAGTTTTTAATTATTTAATGTCTAAAAATTATAAAAAATATTTCATGATGTAGGAAATATTTTTATATTTCCAATGGTTATTTATAGTCGAAAATATAACTTGTATAACCCCTTGTAAAAATTATTTTGGTAAAACAATGCATGTTTGTAACACTTTTATTTTTACTTTAAATAAAAAGTTATTAATGTCATTTTCTTACCCAAGTGGCTACATGAGGTCCCCAAGTTGACCCATGGATTTTCTTGGTCGTCCATGACACATACAATAAGGGTAGGACAATTGTAAAGGTAATATCATATTTTTATAACATTATATTTACCTTAAATTGCGCTAATTACCTTTAATCGCGATTAATAAAACTTAAAAGTTAATATTCACCAAAAAATATTTTCATCCCATTGAACCACATTTTACTTACTAATGATAATGATGTATGTCGGATTTTTAAAATTCAAATCACAGAGGTGGTAAAATTTCATTTAAATGAAAAATCATTTTTTTGTCTACCACTTAGTGGTTTCACTATTCATCAAAAATTGAAGTTTTTCAGAAAAATACCAAACATTCACCCTAAGATTTATTTGATATTACAAATTAAAAGATGATTTATATTTTACCAAATTCAAAACATATATGTTTCATTAATTAATTTTATAATTAATTCCCGTTGTCACAACAAACAACGTGTTTTTAAGAAACAATATATATCAAAAGATTGACAATTGTTTATGTCCAATTTCAAATTGAAATTAATTCTAATGACCACCATTGGATAAAATGGTAAAAATATATTCTAATTATACATTAAAACCACTTAATAGTATAATTTATCAGTATAAATTATTTTTTTTTAAATAGATGTTTTTAAGTATTTTTTACTATTCATCGAAAATTGGATGATCTCAGAAAAATACCAAAAATTCAACATAGGCTAATTTCGATATTCCAAATCCAAAAATGAAGTCCATTTTATATAATTTCAAAAGCTGGGTATTACTATTCATAACGGATACTTTGATTTGTCGTAGTGTGTTAAAACTCGAAGTTGTGTACTACACATGCTACTCTATTATTCAAAGAGAAGCGTACCATAGAAGCTTGGGGTGTTACAAAATAGATTCTACCAATCCAATAGATTAGCCACAAACATTCCAAAATTTCATTTAATTAAACTATATATTCATTCCAACATTCCAAATTATTACATTAGCACCCAGTTAACATCAAATTTGAATAAAAATCTAAATTCAATAGTCACATTTAATTGTAAATCTATGTTTAGATACATTTTTTAACATTCAATTCATTAATTCAGTTATCACATGTAAATTAAAACCCACACAATTAAACTTTTATCATTACCAATTTCATATTCCTTCACTACTTGGATAGTATAAAAAGGAATCATATATTAATACATCATATTACCACAATAATCAAATATCTACGATCACTCTTCCACTACCCATGAAAAATCTATCATTTTAACTAATCATTATCATCATAATACAACCCCAAAGTATCCACTCAACCAAAAGGTCAACAAAAAACATACAAGAATCACAAAGTGGAAGATTTAAAACCACATAAATCAACAATTCATTTTAATGGGTTTATTTATTTATCCATCACCATTTACATGGGTTTTCCCTATAGTTTCTATATCATACTCAACTAGATAATTGGTCGTATATAAGTTCTTAACCTTTTATGACTAGTGTGTGTGACACAGTAAAAGTTATTGATCTACAAAAACAATTTTCAATTTATAGTAAAGGTTAACAATTCAATGTTTACACTACATACTTATGATAATAGTTTATAAGTTTTAAGGAAAAATAAATCAAAATAATAAGGAAACAAATAAATGAATTCAATTACTACCCTTCCCTTTAAATTAAATTTAATCAATATCATTATCTTCATTAGTTAATCTAAACTACCAATCAAATTAGAAACAATGGAATTCTAGTTACATATATGTAAAAATAACAGAGAATAAGTATCCCCAACATGGAAAATATGTTCAAAAACACGATGCACCAAAAACAAGGGAAAAGTAAGACTATGTCTCTATCTATATATATTGAAGGTAAGTGATAGATCAATCATACCACAAATATTGATAATGTAGTAATATAAAAGGTAAATGAACACCTACCTAAAATGTGACATGCTGCTGTAGAAAATAGAGGGGGATTAAGATGCCAAACATGCATGGAATCACAAGAAAGTAGGCTTCGAGTCATTGTTAGATGAATCTCAAGGTAAAAAAAATTATATGGACTCAATGGAAATAATAAAAGAGTCAAAAAGAGGAAATATCATACTTTTATTATTCCATAAATTATTTCTCTAAGATACCTAAGAAGATAAGGTATCCAACATTCCATTTTTTATATATTAAATTCAGTTTATTTTAAAGCATTCCAAATGACACATTTGAAATCATGGGGTTTTGGAATTAAATCACTAGATCTAATCCCTAAAAAATAAATTTTAAAAAAATTAAAACATTAAATCCAGAAGTTTTTGTTAAAATAATTTTCCAAATTGTTTTGGAAAAATATTTGTATTTTGAAAAACTAAAAAATTTATAAAGTATTGGGATGACATTGATAAGGGATCAACCAGATGGATCCAAGATATTGAATAGACCAATAATTTGATGATTTAATTTTGTGACTAAAAGAATAAATAGTGAAGGACTAACTACATGACCAATCAATTTATTATATGAAGAAATAGATGAACTGTAAGAAAGAAATATGACTAACTATAATAACAACTAACATACTATAAGAATAAATTAACTGACCTCACTATAAAACCATACAGCAACATGAAGGGACCAATTTATTATGAGAAAAAAATTGATTGTATGAAGAAATGAATTTTCTTTATGAATTAATTGATCAATAATGAGACAAAATTTATCAACCGCGATAAAAAAATTGATCAACCACGATAAAAAACTAATTGACTATATAATGGGACGGATTCACCATGAGAATAAACTAATCAACCATGAGAATAACTCGATCAATTATATTAAATAATTCATAAAATGTGAGAGGAAATTGATCAAGAGTGATTAAAAAATGTTTAGTTGCCCTAAAAAATTGATCTACCACAAGAAAGAACTGATTTCCCACATAAACAAACTGACCTACACATGTTCAATCAACTAAACATGAGAATAACCTTATAAATTTCATAGGTAATTAGACCAAAAACACCCCCTTGACACATCTTGTCCTTGGAAAATAAAAAATGTATGGTTTTAAGAACCCGAGGAATTACATTAGATTGTAATTAGAAAATTATCATCCTAGAGAATCAAAATAGAACCTAGAAAAAAGTTGAAATGAGGTGTATAAAATTTCTCATGAGATACCTCTCAATGATGTCTCTATAACAAAACACATCCATACAATGGAGAAAAAAATCACATATCCAGGTGGTATCTTTAACCAGGGGAGTGAGATAATATCTTATAAAGAATAAGGTTAACCACATCATATCAACCAAAAATATAAAATATTATATTAAAAAAACTGTTGGTATTGAGTATCCATCTGTGACTCCCATAACCAATTACACTCATCCACCCCATTTTCCCTCCATAGTACATGAAATAATAGAATAAATCACTCACACAACACCTTCTACCGATGATCCTAGATATCAAATGGTCGTTCCAAAAATGTTTCATCAGTATCAATCTCCAACTCTCTCTAATAAATGATACAACATTCATTGTGAAGATAAATAGAAACTCCCAGATGTACCCAATTTAGGTTTAAAGCAGTTCTTGTAGTGTACCTTTGATTTTCAAATCCTCATATACCTATATTTAATCCTACATACATGTACATTCTATAAAGTTTTTTTGACTATGAGTTGAACAACATGGGTTTGATTGAAGTGTAATATTAGAGAACTAAAAAACTTATGGAAAATTAATTAAGGGAAATGTTTTTATCCTAGGTGATTCTATGGGTGGATTGGATGAATTTTATATTTAACAATATTAAATTCCAAACATGAGACTAATTTATTCATCAATATCAAACCACATTCATTAATTATTTTCTTGACACCGAAAATACTTATACTAATAACCTATACACTTTTAAGAGAATTTTTATGATAACTCTAAGGTTAATGATCATAGTAACACTTTAAGATTGTGTCCTGAAAATCCAATATATATGAAGAAGTATTATGATCATAGAACATGATTCTCAATTAAAAAAGTGATTAAACATTTCTAATGTGAGGAATAACATATAATCCAACCCCTTGACGCTCTATTGGATCAAACCAAAGTGTTATCATTTTATTAATGTTATACACTCAATGAAATATTTTAGTAGACTCCAAAGGATGTAATTGAAGAAGAGAAAATAGGTAAATAGTAAACCCTCTAATGTTGTATGAATAATTTCAATGTTTTCTATGTGAAGAAATTCGTACATTGAAGAAAATGTATCAAAGGTTTATGAAGGAAATAATATAAGAAGAAAAAGAAGTTATATTATAAAACCAAAGTAAATTAAAACAATATATAATGGAATAAGTGTGATTACAAATAAAAAAAAGTAACATAAAATTACAATGAAAACAGACATCACCTCTTCCCAAGTACTTTAATACTACAACGTTAAATAGAAATTTCTGAATCCTTGGGCGCATCCCACATTTTTGCAAGTAATACCAATTATTGAGGGTATTCATATTTGGGTGCAATGTTAATAGATAATACACTTATCCACCACTAACAAAAAATTTGATCTAGTAAAATCCACCCAACAAAAACACAAAAACCAGTGTCAACACGAATAAATTTGTGTGGGTTGTAGAAGAAGAAATTGAATCCCTTAATGTACTCTTACATATATCATCATTTTCATATAGTATATCCCATATCCATGAAATTATTATTAAATTTTTTTGTATTTATTTTGGAACACAAAATATGGACTATAATTTCATATTCCACTGGGGCTTCCCAGACCAACCATGAATCATCCAAATTATCTCATGCCACATTTTAATTAAAGATATATAATGATTTAATATATATTTAGTTAAAATTATAGCTTTATGGTTCTTTTATCATGGAAACTATATTCATTTTATTGGGCTTCATTCCAATTCACTTTTCCAAAAATTATCTAGGTTTGATGCCCAAGATGAGTGTCTTTCAATTTGAATCTCCATGTTTTTAGAAAAGATAAAATATTCTCCTTAAAATGGATAACTAAATAAAGAAAATATAAAATAAAATTTTTAACCAAAGTGAGTTCAACAAGGAGATGAAAAAGGATATATATATTAGTAAATTTTAACCTATAATTACAATCATGGTGAGAAATGGAGTTAAAAATATAAAATTAACTAATACTATTGTTTAAATCATATGAATATTATAATATAAAAATTAGTATTGAAATTTTTTAATGTATAATCACACCACCCAAACTTGAATCATTATTTTTTTGAGAAATAAATATCTCAAAAAAATTAAAAATTAATTCCCTCTTCCCAAAAAAATTTAACATACAATGATCAAAAAAAATATATCATGCAAAATAAATCAGTGCACTAATCAAATTCATTTAACAAAATCTATGTTCAAATAAAAATCTCAAGCCTGAGCCTATTTCATTTTTTCAAATTCATCCCATCATTTCATTTAAGTTTAAATAAGGTTTATTTTTTTAACTACATCGTGGTAGACGTGGGTTTTATTTTTATTCAAGGGGGAAATATAGAAGCACTCGGTAGAATTATATTTTAATCATAAGATGGGTATTCATTTTTTATTTTTTTATTTTTTTTATTTTTTTTATTTTTTTTTATTATTTTTATAATTTTCCCATAGTAATATATGTAACATACAATACCTCCTAATTATATTTAGAAGAATGAAGGACATAAATTGGCCTTAAGATACAACCCCAACATGCCAAAGGATAGAACTAAATGAAACTTAGTGTCATTCCGCCTTCCCAAACTAAGGAGGAGCGGTGGGATGTTATAAGTTGTATCAAATGGAGGTTTGGGGTAAAAATGAGGGGTTAAAAAATAATAATAAACTAGATCCACTTTTTTGTATCTAGTTTTTAAATCGTACAAGATTAGTAACACATTTTGGAAAATCATGCACTAATCATTTTACAACAGCTTCCTTAAAGAGCACCTTGCATGGTTAGCCTGCGCAGTTAGACAAACCATGTGACAACCATGAAAAATTCCACTATCCCACATTTAATGACTTCTCTTAGGAGACCGTATGATTTTAAAAAATAGATCTCCATCTCAAGAACCTTCTCCATACCCCCTTTCACATTGTGCATGGTTTTCAATACGATTTGTAGGGATTCCACTAAACGTGCTCAAACTATACTCCTCTATAAAACCTCCTAAAACATTCCAAAATGCCTCTAAGACCACAAAAACATCACTCAAACACTTTATATACATAAAATAAATAAATGAGGGGTTACATAATTGAAACTCGGGGGGTGCTAAATTATCCCCACCATTAGCCTTTTTTCATGGAAAGTATAAAAAATCATTGCTCTAAAAATGTTTTGGCCATTTCTCTTTCATTTCTTTCTCTCATTACCAAGTCTTTTCCTGAATCTGACCATGTTACCAAAAACTCTCACTAGACTGATGATTTCCCCATTAATGAATTTCTCTTTACTATCAAAAATCTACATTGTCATGTGCACCAACAAAGCATCCAAATCTTGGTCAGTGTGATCCCACTGAATCACATGTTTAGGATCTGGATGATACTTTTTCAACTAAGAAACATCAAACACATTATGTTCTTCACTAATCTATGGTGAAAATTCCAATTAATATGTCACCTCTCCAACCCATTTGAATATCTCAAAGGGGCTTATGTGTGGAAGAGATTACTATCCATGTTTACCAAAATTATTATGCCCATGCCTTGGATAGATCCTCAAGAACACATAATCACTCACCTTGATAGACAATAGTCGGCGATGATGATCTGTATATAATTTTTTATGACATTGAGCCATCCACATATGTTTCCTGATCAACTGAATATTCTTCATTTTCTCTTGGACAAGTATTGGTCTAACTATAGAAGTACCACATATTTCCACCCAAAAAAGTGGAGAACAATAAGGGTGCCCATACTATGCTATAAAATAATTTAAATATATTAAGTCCTAATAATTGTTTTTATTTGATAACTCCACTAACGGTACGTGTTATTCTCGTATGACAAAAAAATCCACTACTCAATCATGTAGCATGTATTCTAAAATTTGTATCATCCTTTCATTTTGGCCATTCATCTAGAGATGATACACCACACTCATAGTCAACTGAGTCCCAAAGAATTTCTATACAGATTTCCAAAAAATGATACTTAATCCTTGGATATATGTCTAACACTACCAAAACTGGTACACCATGCCTCTTTACCACTTCACAATATTTATTTTTGAAAAGTCCCCCATCGTATGAGATTCATTAATAGGTATGAAAAGGTCCAACATTGTGATTTGATCCACTATCAACCATATGACATCATGTATATGAACTGTTCTTTAGAGACCTATTACAAAATACATGGCTATATGTTCCCATTTAAAAGCTGTAATAGGTAAATATTTCAATATACCTACTAGTCACTGACTCTCTACCATAACTTTATAATAATTTAATTATCTTGAAACAAACTCAACCACCTCACTTTTCATATCGACTGACCAAAATTGTGCTTTCAACACCTTATATATATTCTTTATTTTAGGATGAATAACCCATTTAGAATGTTGGTAAGCATGAAGAAGTTGTTCTTGAAAATCCATATGTATGACCCTCGGATTTTGAAACCATAACACTAAACTCCCATCCATCCACCAGCCCTCAATATTTTCCCCACCGTTGAGTGCCGACCTCATAGTAATGAATTCTAAATAGGATGTATGTGCCTCTTTAAACATATTCACCAAATCAGTAATGAAGAAAACTAGAAATGAATCTATAACTTCACCTTGTTCATTCCATTTCAAGGGAATATCAGCTAGGACTAACATCATCTACCATTTTTATGATTCTTTTTTATCCGATTGAGAATATGAATTTCTACTTAATGAATCTACCACCATATTTACCATTCCTCATGTATACATCAACTCAAAGTAGAAAATTTATAGAAATTCCATCCATATCCTTTGTCTTATATTCGAATCCTTTTTAAAAAAACATTCTTCAAGATTTTATGATTTATAAACACCATTTACTTCTCAACAAATATCTAATGATTCCATGTCTTCAAATAATGTACTACAACTACTATCTCTAAATCATGTGTTGGGTTGTTTTTTTCATGAAAATGTATCTATCTTGATACTTAAGAAACAACATGACCTCCATGTATGATTACACTTCCCAACCCTAATCTCAAATCCTCACAATACCCCAACTACCCTTGTTGTGATTTTGTACAAATGAAGATTGGTGATGATATAAGGTTAACATAATGCACTTGAAAATACTTTTGGCATTGTTTCCTCTATTGAAATGGAACATTATTCCTTGTTAAATCTTTCATAGGTGAGTTCAATCATGAAAACTAACAAACAAAGCGTTGTTAATAACTAACTAGACTAAGGAAACTGTGTATCCAAAGACATTATTTGGAGGTTTCTAAGAGATAATAGCTTCTATCATTTCTGGATCCAGAGAAACACCTCTTTCATAGATTACATAGCCTAGGAAATGTACCTATTATATCCAAAAATCACCCTTTTAGAGTTTTCCATACAATCGATGATCCATTAATATTCCCAACACTATGGTAAATTGTTGATCATGCTCATCCCTTATCCATAAATATACAAATTTTTCATCCACAAACACCACCACTAAAGAATATATATTCTATTAAAATATCGAATTCATCAATTCCATAATGAATGATGGTGCATTTGTAATACTGAACGACATTATCGCATTTTCATAATGGCCATATCTACTCTTGAAATTTATTTTTGTAATATCCTCCTTCTAAACCTAAGATTTTTGATAACCTGATCATAAGTCAATTTTGGAGAACCAATGAGGTCCCCTCAATTGATCAACTAGATCTTCAATGCCTGGAAGTGGATGTTGATTCATTATCATCACTCGATTAACCTTTCAATAATACACACACAACTAAAGAGTTCCATATACTTTTTTGACAAACAAGACATATGATGCCCATAGAGACATGATTGGCTGAATGAACCCTTTATTATCCATCTCTTCCAATTTTACTTTCATCTCCCCTAATTATTTTTTGTTCCATTTGGTAATTTTTAAGTGCAATATTACTGGTCCCTATAAGTAGATCAATCATAAAATCCACTTCTCTTGTGGGTGGAAAACTCGAGAATGTTTTCGAAAAAACATCCTAAAACTGATCAAAAAAATCTAGAAATTTGTTATCTGCGATCACTTACATCGATTCCAAAGTCAAAATTTCAAACTAGTATGATATCATTAAAACTTCTAGTGACAAAAAGTGTGTTGTTCCTACCTTTACATTCTTTACTCCTCTAAATAGTCTCTGGATGTTATCATATGTATTGAAACTAATTGTTCAGCTATAAAAGTCAATGTGAAACTTGAACATTGTCATCCAATCCTTGCCTGGGATTATATCATACACATCCATCTAAAGAAAAGTGATGTATTATATCAACTCATCTCCATCACCAGTTATATATCAAGATCTTCACATAAAGGCTCAAGATTCACTTTGACTAAAAGGAGTTTGATGATTCAACATAGAAGGAATCATCTCAACATTTTAACCCATCAGATCAATAACATGAGAATAAATAAAGGAATGGGGCATGCACATATCAAACAATGCTTTCATAAAGGTAGAATTAAAACTAATCATACCTCTCATGGACGATTTTCTTGACTTATCATCCATAATAACATACTTAGCTCTATCTAACTACTTTATCACCTTGATTTTTTCATTATTAACATGTTGATATATCCCTTGTTGGGGAGTCATTGTATTCTTGGAATCACCATGGCTAACTATTTTTTTTCATGATAGGTATTCTGCTTTCCTAATATAGCTGAATCATACAATGCTTGCAAGACCAAATGAGTGTCCCAAAAACTAAACCTTAGATCACTATGACATTACTGATAAAGAATCCCCAGGTGGTTTCAGTTGTTGTATAATCTAGGGGGTGTGATAAACTACCTATTCATGTGACAAATAGAACCACATTAGAAATAACCTAGATTTATCTTGAGTCTTGGGGGAAGACACATCAATCCATATGTCTGATTTTTAGTCATGCTCCCACCATGGAAGTAAGTGTCCCTCTTATTCTTTTTCACATCATTAGATTTAAAAATGTTTTATATAGGTATAAACATACTTCCTCTAGTAATAAATCCATATATTTCTCTTACATACATCATCACTCTGATGAAAATATTTGTATAATCTATAATACAGAGTATAGAAATATATGAGTGAATCTCTTTCCTCGTCCCCAATTAAAAGATACAAGCCTTCAAGGATGTACTGGAAAACAAATTCTGGTATAAAGAGTGCTAAATTCACGAATTTATCCACATCCTCTATCTCTCTAAGGATATCTTATATCAAGCTTAAGAAATCCATTTTTATTTCAGTCCTAAACATAAAAGGCTTGAATTTTTTGTTTTACAATTCTTGAAAATCCTCCCATGAAGGACCTTGGACAAATTTAGCCTGAACTGCTACATCCCACCACTAGCATGCAAGATCATCTAGGGTATACCTCACCAACAAGACATTCAACTCTGATAGTGTGCTAAGAAAATCAATGATTCGATTCATCATGTTCAACCACACAACTTCACTTTCATGTTATGGATTACCCTAAAAGATGGTTGGATTCTTCTTCTGGAACTAGATAGAATGATCCAATTTACATAGTTCATTTGTTCTATTCCCCCCTTCCACAACCTTAAAATCGTAGACTATACCTAAACCATTTGTTGGTTCACCTATGTCTCTGGTGCAACCATGTTCCCTACTCATTCCTTTAGTTGGTCTCTATGACACCGATTGGGTGCCATTTTCTAAAAAAACAAAAAAAAAATCCATAGGCCTCACTCTCTAGAAACATAAGGCTTAATAATTATAAATTATACCACATCATATTATCACAAAATATTTTCCAAAATTCAAAATTTCCATGTTCAACAATTTTTGAAAAAAACTATATTTCTTTGAAAAAATAAAACCATTTTAAAAAACCACCATTATTCTCTTTTCAGAATCTTACATTTGAAAAAAAATCAACTTTTTTCAAAAATCAACAAATCACACCAAATAATATATCATTACTCTAAATGAAATATGCACTCATATTGGGACATCATTTCTATAATTAAAATCATCCTCGTCTCATTGGCTAAACCCATGACAATGTGATTTCAAATCCTCTAATTTTCTCCAAAACATTTATTTACCCAACTCCCTAGTAACTTGATGTTCAACATAAAAATGTTATCTACATATTTTTATTCTATACATTTAAATTCAAAACATTACTACTCTTTTATACCATCCCAACATAAGGATTAAACTACAATGAATTGTCAACTCCAAGACCAAAAGAACCAATGACCACCTGTTAGTGAAGGATCTAAGAATCTATAAAACTTGTTCCAAAAATATTTTTGGAAGGAACAATACTAATACCACATGTGACATCATTCACCTTCTTTTTTTATTGAGAAGGTGTAAGGACATTACATGTCCTTAAGTGACATCTCCAAGATGCCCAAGGATGAAAATAAATACTTTGGCCTTCATGAATTGATAGAGGATGGTTTTCCTTTTGAAAATAAAGAAATTCAAAAAACATGAAATAACCAAGTAACAAAAAATTTATGCATGATAATAATATAAAACAACTCAAGGGAATATAATAGATGTTAAAAAAAACTAAAAAATGGAACCACATTGGAAGACTACATTATCTAGTACACAACGAAAGACATAACCATCAAAATACAAAGATTCCAAAAAAAACTCCATGATCCAACCATGCTCTATTCTCCACTCCACAATGCATCCCAAGTATCCCTAAGGACCACTATATAACTGTAATACTTCACCGTTTCCCATGTCCTAATAAATGATATCTATAAAATAACAAATGTTCCAAAGAAATGAAGAGTAATGAAACTCAGTAGGATTTCACCAAATGACTTCCCCACTCACACCACAAGGATATAAAATGTTAAAACATTTATAAAAACCAATATTTATAAAGTTTTTCAAAAATAGTTTATGTACGAATATAAAAAAAGTTCCATGGTAAAATATTTTTCTCAAAGAAGCACCAAGTTCTAAAGGAAGAAACTAAAAATATCCAATCCAGTTGATGAATAAAATTAGAATTACCCATTCTATATCACATAACCACTCACACCCATAAACACAACCATTCCCAAAACCACAAAAAAACACAATCTTGGGGTTACCATTAATAGTGGAACCACACATTCGTAACCTATACCCATTCATGGTGGTAATTCACAACAATTATCCATCCCATTACCTCCATTCCAAACAATTTAATCCAATAACATACTAATAAAACCTTTTTTAATCCAATTCAATAATTTACATAAAACCACACTTTTATTGAAAACCATATTCAAAAAACCATTTCAATAAATCCCACCCTTTTATTGAAAACCAATTTCCATGCATCAAAACCAAATAACTATTTTAAAATCCTGTAAACAAATTAACCTTTTCCCCAAAACCCAATTTTTCATGATACCATAGATTGTCACCATATATGGTTTCCATTAAACATTTCACAACAAATTCATAGTCAATTTTACACAAAATGATCAATTTAAAATCAAACGTTCAATTTCTAAATAGAGGATTCAATATTGAACTACGGAATCATGATCCATATGTCCTAAAATCTATACATTAGGTCAATCCATTCCTCAATGTGCATATTTATTATTCATATATTTTTAATTTTTTTCAATACTCACATTAAAATTTAAATTATCCCCAAACTAATTATATTTATTAAGGGACCCCAAGAACAGGAAATAATTCCATACATTCCAAATTATGTGTGTTGTGATATTTTGATTAAATGGATGAAAATTTAAATGGTGAAAAATCTTATTAGGAAAACACAATTTCAAAAATTTATACTTATCGACTTAAACACGAATTAAAATATTAATTAAGTTATGAATAATTAATTTAAATTCATTTTCAATGCTTTAAAATTTTATTATAATGTTCCTGTTTTTTGAACTTTATTTTCCATTATCGCATACAATTTTTAACATTAATGTAGAGTCCAAAAAAATTTGAAAAATAAAAAAATATAATTTATTTTCACCCCACTCCCCTCAAAAATATAATATTAGTGTCCCTAATATTTGAAAAAAAAAGAAGAGGGATTAAAGGATTGTAGGTGTTCAAAAATAATATTTAAAATAAAAATATGGAAGAATGTGACCCTATAACATGAATAAGAATTCCATTTTTCAAAAAACTAATCCATTAATCTCTTTATCACTTAAAAAGGCCTCATTAATGATTGAATATTGTGTTTTTACAATAGGAAGAAATTTGGTTTTCTATAAAATGCATCTTCCTAAGAAACCCTTGAATCTTACATGACAACCAAATTATAATCATAATAGAAACCCCATGATGTTCCATAAAATTCAATTAAAACAAATCTGAAAGGAATATAAACATACATATTTATTTTAGAACTAAAATTGATTCTTAAAAGTATACATGTAATATAGGTTTCATCCTAAAAATAAATTTATTTTATATTGTTAACTTAACATAGACCCCCCTTAACTTATCTAATACCATATTTAAGAATAATAATTATTTCCAAAAATTTCATTAGATCATAATTGGGATGTCACTTGGGTTGAGATAATGATTTTTCATCATGTGTAATAGTATTATTATGTGTCCTGATGAGTGGGTTAATACCTAAAATATCATACATGGTCCATCCAATTAATTTCAAGTGAATTATCAATAAATAAAGAATCATTATATCTTTGTTGTATGCAAGTGAATGTGAATTGGAAATAAGTAGGATTTGGTTGTCATTTAGGATTTCATACTTATATGAGGTAGGTGAGACATTGAATTTGAGATCTGGTTGGCTAACTCAATTTGAATAAATTTGGGACTTTTATTTGAACATAGTTTCTTTATCCAAAATTTTAGAAATAACTAGTTCCTTCAGAACATTTGTTCCATTTACCATATTCACTATCTCAATGTGAGGAAAATGTCTAGACTTAATGTTTTTTATTTCCCCAAATGTTACAGTAAGTGATGATCATGGATAATTTTTATTGGATAAATCTAAAAGTGATTCAGTCTATAGATACAAGTTTCCATCTTGTGAATACAAAAAACATTATTTCCTCATGACATAAAGATTCATTGGAAATTCATTGATCATCCTTAGGTTTATTTTCAACACTAACTATACAATGTTTATCATTATAATTTTTAACACCACTAACATGAGAGATTGTGTTATAACTATTGAGATCAAAGATCAGGATTCAAAAGGCTATTTTCATGTTTACATTTCTAACTTGTATGACTTAGTTGATTGTTACTAAGAATGGATAACCAAGGATGATGGTATTTTTATCCCTTTCACATAATATTTGGAGATTTTGAATAAAAAATAATTCACCATGGTAAATTAAATTTTCAAAATTCATGAAAACAATGTTTACAATCCCCTTGGGAACTCAAACACTATGATCAACAAGTTGAATAGTTGAAGATGTGGGTTAGATTTAAACAAGACTAACTAAAAATAAATTTCATATGGAATGAGGTCCCCATTGGATTCTATATCACATAAGGACCTGACTAATTTTCTCTCTCTATGACCAATATTTATGTAAGGAAAACCTAAGTACCTTAACTTAAGTGTCGTGGTTGTAATGACGAGTATATTTATAAATTAAATTCTGTTTTTTATTGAATTAAATTACCAATTACATAATATGTTTATATAAAAAATAAATTTATTTGGTTATATAATATTATATTTAAAAGAAAGTTAAGTATCATGACCATTGATAATATATCTATTGAACAATGCTCATATTATTATTTTATATTAAGGGTTATTATAAAGTCATGCTGATATTGACAAAAGAAGCGATGACATTGACAGGTTTGAACATACCCTATAAAGCCCATTTAATAGAGATTCAAAGGGAGATTAAATCAATGGGATTTACCCTTGAACACTATTAATCTAACATAAAATAAATAAATCATGATTTAAACCATTTACAATAAATGTTCACGCTCATCGAGATCATGTTCAAAACCATGTTCTTCGAACCACCCCAATAAAATCTCACCAGCACACAGCTTACCCTTAGAGAATTTAATGGTGTAATAAATTAGTATGTATCTTAACTATAAAATTAAGAATATTTATGTTTTATTTTTATTAAAATAATTATTTACATATTTTCCTTATTTTTGTTACTTTATAAAAAAACATTATTGGGATAAAAGATTGATTTTGATATGAGAAAGACCCAAATTATATTTTGGGTAATGTAGATTTTCAATCAATAAACTATTTTAATGAATTTAGGATGTTTTTAAATATATAAAATTTTAATATAATATTATTTTTAAATAGTATATAAATGATAATATAATTTTATGAAGTGAAAATAAAATTTTTATAGGGGTCAAAAAATGTTATTTTAAAAAAACTTGTATTTTACAATAAAAAGATATTTTAATTTGAATGTTTAATTTATAATAATTAGATAATTATTTTTAAAAATAAATATTACATTTTGAATTAGAAAATTTAAATTATCCAATGGTTAATGATTCATAATATTTTTTGACAGTTGAGTTTTCGGGTAAAAACTACATACGATATAAATATAGGGTATGTCTTATAATAACATAATGACCCAAAATTGAAGAAATATAAGACATAAAAGGTCTCAAATAAAAAATAAGAATATTTAACTCTATAATAATATGTTTTTAGGTTATTTTATTAATTTTATAATCCATTTATGAATCCTATTAAAACTATATAATATTTTAATGTTTCAAAATCAATTCTCTATAAACATGACTCCCTTCCACATCACCAAGGGTATTATTTTAATTTTATTTGTCAATGGACATATAAAATAATTAATAACACTACTATTTTTTCAAAACCAAGGTAAATAATCATCTAATGGTTTGTGAAATTGATACATTGTTGAATATAGTGAAAAACATATGATTGGGAAACAAAATGAATTACCCTACATTTTCCTATATAAAAACCCCAAAATCCCATTAAAATTCCCAAAATACCATTAGAAAATTAATATACTATGAAATTTTATGTCTCTAATCCCATGGCTCCAAAAACATCTAAATAAGATACTCTTAATCTTTTGGAAATAACCTCTCAAGTTAACGGATCTTCCTCTCTTCTTTTCCATTCAAGAAACTTCATTATAATTAGGCATTTATATTTAATTTTTTATGGTTTAATGTCTTTATAAAAATAATTATACAATGAAATTTATGTTATAAGAACAAAAAATAATTTATCAACTCTTTTTATGACATTTATCTAATCTATTACCATTCAAAAGTAAGGGATACTCTCCTTCTCCACTTTATTGAAACACCTTCTTTGACCTGAAAATTAATTTTTTATTTTATTTTCAAACACTTTTGAGGAGAAGTTAGAACCTGTGTCAGTACAAACACACAGCATCAGACTACAAAAAATATTGATGAACCATTGAAATCGTGTTTGAGAATTTTTGACATATTGCTCCTAAGTAGTTTCCAAAGAAGTCCCTTTACCTATAAATCCAGATCGTCTTTGATGAGGTCCTCGAACCAGACAGCAAATTTGTCCCACATCTGTATGAACTCCTCCATGTTGACCTTATCTGCATTAATTCCTCTTTCCATAATATGGTCTTGCTTGTCGATCCACTCCGTCTGCACCTCACTAGTGGCCACCCGAAGTTCTATCTCATACATCTTATCAACATCCTCCTTCGAGGCGTTGAACAGAACTGCTTTCTCCAATATCTCTTCCTTGAAATGGATGATAAGCTCCCATATCTCCCCTTCCCCCTACTTTTTATAAGGAAATGCATCCTCCTTCCCCAATGCCACAACATCCATATGTAGTGGATTCTCCCCAAACTGAACCTCCAAACTCTCAACTGCCTCACCCAAAGAATTCACCAAAACATTTGTTCTATTCTCTACCTTAGAAATCTCTTTTTCATGCTCTGGAGACTCGGAGTCTCCAACTAGTTGGTCATCCTCACCTAAAACTGTCTGAACCTCGATTTCTTTGAGTCTACCACCTTTTTTGGAAGACCGAGTCTCTATTTTCCTTGGGAGATATGAGTAGTCTTTGTGAACCTTTGGTTTCTGTTTCTTAGAAACTATGCAGCACCCTGGGTCCCTGTTTTCTTTACATTCCTTCTTTCTTCTAAGGTTGTGCGGGCCTTTTTTGATCCCTCTTGTACCATTATCGTCCGATCATTTACCATCTTCTTCGGACTCTGATTTCGAGGGTAAAAAGAGATGCATGCAGCCCCTCCGTCATAACTCAAAACCTCAAAATGGTTGTTTGAATTGATACAGGCCAGAGGTTTCCTCATATTAAAACCCTAGTTGGGACTTAACAGCCTGCTTTCACCAAGAATAGGCCCCTCCCCCTCTATACCATCCATAGAGATGCCATCTCTATTACTTGGGCACACGACACAAGGCTGAGCAGACCCCTGGTTGCACATAGTTGCAGCACCCCCATAAACCTCTTGGACCGGTGTGCCGCCACCATTAGAAATCACAACTACAGCGTATGAAAGGGGAGCCAAATTCCTCCACTGAGGTCCCTTGGCCCCCTACCTTTCCACTTAATTAACTCCCAAGTCGTGTCGTAGCCGCTTGAAAACATCAGCAACCTTTGGCTCCGAAAGCATGGCCCTATCCTCTTTTTGGATGGCAGGAGAAATCCTAACCTCATTGCATCCCAAATCCACCATCGCTTTGTTAGGGGCAGCTGAAACTACCTTTTCACTCTCCAACCCGACCTGCAGAGGGATTCCTTCACCCGAGATGTCCAAGGGAAGGTCCGCCTGCGACAAGCCTAACGATCCTTGCCAACAACTGATGGTTGAATCACATTCTTTGTATAATGCCTTTTGTCTTCCGACTCCTATTAAGAGGATATGATTTTACACATACCTATTACTTAAATTATTTCTTCCAATTGATGATATACCATTTCACACTCATTAATCACTTCCATGATTAATTATGTACCCTTGTTATGCTGTCGAATTTACCAAGTGATTTTTACAAGAAAAGTTTTTATTCAAGCATCATTTTTGTCTTATACCTTTCAATTCTCACCTTTCTTGTTGTATTGTGATCTTACATGCCACTATTTCTTCCCTTATAATTTTAAAGTGATTAGAGCCCCCTTTAAATTCCAATAATACCTCCAATGATTCATTATGTAACCTCATTATTCCATCAAAATTATACCATGATTTTTCCATGCCAAACCATCATATTGTGAATTCCATCACCATTTCCACTCACTAGAATTCACCTAGACATACATTGCATTATCTTATATGGTTTTTCCATTTATTTTTCCCAAAATCCATAATCACGGGATTACATATGATGAAATATGATCATATGTTTAATGAACTATGTGGCACAATTATGAATGTATGTGATATAAAAAGCAAATATGGATCGGGAATTATATAGAATCTAATTAATTGGGAAATGTTTTATTCTCACGATACAAAATTTTTGGGTTAAACTTCCCATTGACCCTTTTATTACACATATTAGAATAATTCACTATTATTATGGTTATGGATTTTATTTCTTGATATAGATCCCACCATAAATTATCGAGAGAAAAAAAACAGCCTTTGTATTACGAATCACCCTCTAATTCTATACAAGTGAAAAGAAAGAGATAAATATTTTTTTATTCCCACATCTTAAGCCTGTATATTTTTTCATATTAGAAACCATATTTATCTAAAATTTGTGATTCAAATGAAAAGATCATACATAAATACTTTCCCCTCATGAGGGGATATATTATGGTTTTTCGGAAATAATTTCCTAGTCTTCCTCTTTGCTAAGAGGTTGAATTTTTATTGATATTATACCTGGATATTTGAAAATGTCCCTGAATCTATATATAATGGTCATTGTTGAAATTTTTTAGATGAAGAATAAATTATAGGGTAATCTAGATAAGGGGTTTATATGCCCAAGTCCTTCATAGTGGGGTGACCTAATCCTCTTCTTCAAGAAGAGTGATGTGTAAGTCTACCTCTATATTGATTAGTTTGAGTTAAAAAATATAATGAAAAATAAGTAGGATATTAGAAATTAAACTAAAATTAGGAGGATATCCCCAAGACAAATTTTTGTATGATGTATGGGATCTAAGACTTAATAGTTATTCTATATGGACTCGTTAATGCTCCATAAATCTTTAAGGATTTGATTAATAAAGTCTTTTGGTATTACATCATCAAATTTTAGGTTTTACTTATTTATTATACTCTTATCTAATCCAAAATCAAGATGGAAGATGAGGATAATTGGATTACTGTACTGAGGACCTTGAAGAAACAAAAGATGTATACAAAGTATAGTAAATGAAAGTTTTGGTTATACCAAATAACAATCATCATACAAGTAATCACTAGTAATGGTATATTTATATATCCTTCAAATGGAGATGGCTGAAGGGTGTTCTAGACCAACCTATGTGATGAAAATCCATTGTTTCCTTGGATTGGATAGGTACTATCATTGATTTGGGAGAAACATATCATTATTTTCCAGCATCCTAACCAATCTAACTTCAAAAAGAGTCACATTATTCTAGGATTATGAATGCATGGAATGTTTCAAAGAGATGAATAATAGACCAATCACTACACCTATACCAAAATTACCAACTAGTGGGGAAGTATTTTTTTTATCTACAGTGATACATCTAAAACGAGATTAGGTTATATACTCATGAAAAATGAAAAATTGATATCTTATGCCTCTTGGAATCTAAATATCCTTGAGAAGAACAAACCAAGTCCTAATCTACAATTATCTATAGTGATCTTCACATTAATGATTTGGAGACATTATATCTATGGGGAGAAGTGTGATATATATATATATATATGTGTGTGTGTTCACTATAAAATCCAAAAGAATATTTTCACACAATATTATTTTAATATTCACCAATATAGGTGATTATAACTGATAAAGGATTTTTATTTTTCAATACATTACTATCTTGGGAATTTGAACAATATTTCAGCTGCACAAAGTAGAAAGGATCCCATAACTCTATCCATGATTTTGATTTCAGGTGATTCAATATTATTGGTGACGTAAAGTATGGATATGGGAATAATAAAATAATACTTATACTAAAATTATATAATAACTATTAAACCATATATTATTTAGAGGATCAATGAGTATAGAAAAGAAGTTATGGTGCTACAAGAAAATGTAGTGAATATTTCGATGATCATCTTTGTTGAAGATGGGGTTATAAGTCTTAGAGCAGAGATATGTATCCCATAAAAACCAATACTAATGTGGGAACTTCTATATGATATAAAAAGCTCATACATATATATTCATCCAGTAACCACTATGATTTATAGTGATTAGAAGTAAAATATCTATTTGGATGACATGAAGAGAGGGATTATAGAGTTTGTATCTCAATTATTGGTATACCAACAATTCAAGGATGAATTTAAGAATTTTAAGGGTATGTTGTAATCATTCTCTATAATAGTATGGAAATGGGAAAACATAACCATGTGTTTCATCATAGGACTCCCCTGGATGCCTAAAAGAAATCATACCATCTATGTAGTAGTCATTCACCTTTCCAATTCAGTGCATTTCATTACTATCATGGAAGGTATCTCTTTTGAGGAACTCACCATATTATACAAGATAGAATTTTTAATTCTTCATAGAGTTACAATATCAATTATATCTAATATAGATATGATGATTGAATCATGGTTTTGGAGAAGCCTTCAGAAATAATTGAATATTGAACTGATCTTTATCACTTCTTATCACCCTTATACTGATTGTCAATAAGAAAGAACCATTAAATCTCTAATGGGGCATGCTGAGATCATTTTTATTGTATTTCTAGGGATATTTAAATCATCACCATCCCCAAGTAGAGTTATAATATAAAAATAGTTACCATTATAGCATTCATATGGAATATTGTTTTTCTTTATATGGGGAGAGGTTTTAGACTCTAACATGTTGAGATAGAGTTGGAGAGAAAAATAATGTTTTATCTACTCTTATTCAATGAATGATAAAAGAAGGTTCAATTCTTTCAGTGTCACATGAAATCTACAAAAAATTTATAGAAAATCTATGAAGACAATTATCGATGTGAAACATCCCAAGTAAATAATTAATAAGACATATTTCATATTTATTAATATTTTTGAATTAAATATTATTTTCACTTTAAAGGGGTTGCTATGTTTGACAGCATACCCGATACGCAACAATGGGTTTCCTTGAAATCTTACGTTACACTTTAATAAAATAATATTATTATTTTAAATGGTTGTTAACTCCTAGCCATTTTATTGGAGTGAATGAACAAAACAAACTAAAATATGATTATACATGTTTGTTAAATGTTTTTACTTTTATCCAATAAAGTTTAGAGGCTTAAAATGTGAATGAATGCAATTTTAAGCATAAATACTCTAATATTCACTAAAAGGTCAATTTATCGCCTTTTAATGGTGAACCATATTTAAATATAGTGTTGGTCACTTTAATACATTCTTTTTGACCAAATAAAATCCTTCTTTAGAATGGGTACATCAAAATTTACTTTGGGTAAATTTTTGGAATTTTTCCGATAAAGTTCATTTTTAATGAATAGTAAAAAATATTTTATTTTAATTCAAAACTGCATTTTAATTTAAATTATTTATTTGGTTAGATTGTTATTTTTAATTGGTTTTAAGGTGTAATTAGGATATATTTTTACCATTTAATCCAATTTTGATCATTGGAATTTATTTCACTTTGAAATTGGACATAAACAAATGTCAATCTTTTGATAGTCATTGTTTCTTAAAAATATGCTATTTGTTTTAACAACGAGAATTAATTTTAAATTAATTAATGAAACTTATATGTTTTTAATTTGGAAAAATAGACATCATTTTTGAATTTGTAATATCAAATATAGCTTAGGATGGACTTTTGGTTGTTTTCTGAAAAACATCAATTTTTGATTAATAGTGAAACCACTTAGTAGTAGTTAAAAAACTGGCTTTTTCATTTAAATGAAATCTTTCAACTTCTGTAAAATGAATTTTGAAAATCCGACATACATTGTTATTATTAGTAAGTAAAATTTGGTCCAATAAGATGAAAATGATTTTTGTTAAATAGTAACTTTTGACTTTTATTTACCGCGGTTAAAGGTGAATAGGGTAATTTAAGGTAAAAAGAATATTATAATAATAAAAATTTACCTTAACACTTGTTCTAACCTTATTGGATGAGTTATTTCCATCCATGAGCATACTTGGGTAGATTTTGGGACCCCATGTTTCCACTTATGAATGATAATGACACTTTGTTTTAATTAACTTAAAGTAAAGGCAAAAATGACATAAACAAATATCTCTTTGTAAATTAATTTTTACATGTTGTTATATAAGTTACATTTTCTAATATAACTACTCATTGGAAATATAAAAGTATTTCTTACATTATGGTATTTTGTTTATAATTTTTAGACATCGAATAAATTAAATTGTTTATGTCACAATAATGATGTAGTGTTTACCTCATTAATAAATGATTTAAATAAATAAGATTATAAATATTAAAAAAAATATCCAAACCCTATCCAATTATTATTGGATGAATTTATTTCGACCATGAGTGTTCTTAAATTATACCATAATGAGTTTTGGACTTTAAGAAACCTAATATCATTATATAATAAAATAATATTATCACACTTTCCTAAAGAGTCCCTCCTCACCCATATAAAAAGCCCTCACTTCTAACAAATTACTCACACCTCTCAATCCTTTTTTCACATCCAAATTTGTCCCAATTAAGATCCCTAAATCCCTCTCCTCATCCTAGAATCTTTACCTTAGGCATAAGGTACTTCATGAAATCATTTGGGTTCAATCCAAAGGAAGTTACCCAAATAAATGGTAACGGTTTCTCTTAACTTCTTTTCTTTTATTTTACTTCTCCAACCCCTAAAATCTTTTTATTCCTTTGTTTTATAAAAAAACCAATATAATAAATATAATACAATGTTTTTATGAGAAGTATTATAATTAAACTTACACACACCTCTATCTAATGGGTGAAGAACATATTGTTTCTGTGGATGGAAAACTAACACCTTATGAGATGATGATTGTTCGATTATCTCTTCCCTCCTATCATGGTGGAAATTAAGATGAAACTAATTTATTTATGATATATTTTATGTTTATGTTTTCTTTATGATTCGTTATTTTTCTTTTATAGAATACCTTTATGGTTTCCATTATGGGTAAACGCGACAATTCCATTTGAGGAAGTGGGGACTACCGCCCCCTCAAAGTGATATGACTCATTAATGCCATATATGGGATGTATAAAGAATGGATTTGATGATATTATATATGATATTATACTGGAATTATAATATACGTATGTATCATTATGTTTTCATTCCATTAAAATAAGAAATAGAAATGAAATTTGCATTCATGTGTATGTACGGCTTACCGTCTCCATGAACGGTGCATTTCATTTATTACCTTCAAATGATATGTACTGTAATATATATATATATATATTGGATATATATTATATATATGATATCTAAATAATGAATATCATTCTGGATATAATGGACTATTTACCACATGGACAACTTGTAAATATAAGGTGTCCATTTTTTACTCAAGTACCAAATATCAAAAAAATGAAGGTTATTAACTTAAATGATTACATACTATTTATAAAATGGTAAAAAGTGATATAAAAGATATAATAAACTTGAAAAAGTTATTAATCATGTTTCAATTAACTTTAGTTTATAATTCAAGAGATTAAATAACGACCGAGTCAAGTCGGACACGAGGCAAGGGACTTCGTCTCAATCTCCTTTCATTGAGGCATATTTTGTTCTAATACACGACTTTGTTTTATATGTTGTATAAACACCATTGAATTTTCATTTCATTCAAAGGGAATATTTTTCTATGAAGCATTTTACTAAACGAAAAAAATATTTCTTTTTAACATAAGCGGTGACAACGACCTTTTCGTCCCCACGAGTATTATTTGATAATTGGCTTCCTTAACAAGACGTAATGTTTTTAAAAGGAAAATAAATACCATATACTATTTTAAGTATTTTTTGTATTTAAAATGGTTTTGATAATTGTTTTGATACATTAATATATTGAAATGTTATATTGTTATTGCAATGTGGTAATTTTATATTTACTTTATGCTTATGTTATGTGTTATGATCTTGTTATGGTTCTTGGGAATTGTTTAAGTATGTGGGTGGTTCTGTGATAAACCTTTGGTGGGTGAGCCCGATATAGATCTCCAATGCATTGGGTAACGTGACAGAGGTAAATGTGAATGCTTCTCCTAAGAGATTTAGGGAATATACTGTGATGGGTATTCCAAAGTAACTCCCTATGTAGCTATGATATCTATAATGTAAGTATGTTATGGATGCCACAATTTACCTTTATGATTTATGATTTCTATAGGTTATTCATAAATCTTATGATTTCATGAGGTGAGTAAAAAAGATTATGTTTTTCTTTTTTATTTATGAACTAATGTTTTATTTCTTTGTTTTATAACCCAAACTGACCTTCTATGCTTATCCTAAGTTTTGAAATGTTTTCACAAGACTTAAAGATGAATAGGGTCAAGCATGGGATCAAGGAAAAGTCATGTTGTCTAAAACATAGAACTTGACATGACTCTTTTTTTCAAGAGTTTTTATTTTTTGAAAAAAATGGAAACTGGGTAGAAGTGTCTACTTTTTAATCTTTTCAGATGTAATAGTTATGTCCTAATTCTCTAAAACTCTAAACCTGAAAATATCCTCAATGTGAATTAATTCGTCTAATTCAATATTATGTAATTTTTTAAGGCCGGGTCCTTATAATTGGTATCAGAGGTCAGTTTAGATAACCTTAGGAGTTATGGTATTGTTAAATTAATATAAATAAAGTAATTTATGTTAATATTGAAATCATATAGAATTTACAGATTACCATGTTGTTTCTCGTAATATATTTCTGTGTTCAGAATGGTTTTACGCAGAGCAAACAGGGTAGCAATGTTGGGATGACCTCAGGAGGAAGACAACCTTCCAAATCAGCAACCTGAGATTGTTGTAATCGGAACTGAATAGTTTTTTTGCAGTGATGGAACAATTGAATCTGGTTATTAATGGTGGTGGTATCTATGCTCGAGATCAACTAGATCAACCATAGAAGAATATGTCATTAGTGGAGAATTTCCTGAGATAACATCCCCCATCATTTAGAGGATCATTTGACCCTGTGCTAGCAGAAGGGTGGATTAAAGAACTAGAAAAAAATTGATGTCATGGGGTGTTCAAAACCTCAAAAGGGTAGTCTTGTTGTTTACTATTTTGAATGTGAAGCTGATCAGTGGTGGTCGATGGTGAAAAATATCAGGGATAGATAGTAGACTGATGCTCTTTATTAGGATTAATTCTAATGCATGTTTCTTGAGAAATATTTTCCTATGGTGGTTCATCATAGGATGGAAAAAAATTCCAAGAATTGAGGCTAGAGGATGACTCAGTGGCTATTTATGAAGAAAAATTCACTCGACTGGAAAGGTATGCTCAAAATTTCATATGAGATCTTGATATTAAAATCAACCATTTTTTACTCAGGATTAAAGCCAAAATATCAAAGGGATTTAGCTTCTCGTGAGATCAAAAGTTATAAAAAACTTTTTTGTTGTGCGGAGAAGGTGGAAATAGAGTTTGTCGATGATCAGGTTTTCTTTGACAAAAAACAGAATAAGAGGTCGAGGTGGAAGAAAAAAGGGAAGAACTCTTCAAAAAATTCTAATGGTAAGAAACATAAGTTTATAGTTTGTGAAAATTGTGGTAAAAAACAAGCTGGGGAATGTATTTTGAATTCTGGTAAGTGCTACCGATGTGGTAAAATGGGACATAAGGCTCATAATTTCACTAAAATAGATCAGGGTAATGGTAAGACAAAATTTGATTTAGAGTAATTAAAATGTTTTAAGTGCAATGAAATGGGTCCTTATGAAAATGAGTGTCCAGCAAAGAACTCAACTGAGAGAAAGCAGCCATAATACAAGTAGAAAGGGGTGGTGAAATCTTTTGCAACTACTTCAGAAGATGTTGGGTCATCAAATGAAGTAGTATCAGGTACACTATTTATTTTTTCAGATTATACCAATGTGTTTTTTGATTCAGCGTCTACACACTCTTTCATTTCTGAGAAGTTTTCTAGTAAATTGGGAATTCCATCTCAAGATATGAATACAAAACTTATGGTAAAAAACCTGGAGAAAATGTTGAGACAAAAAGAAAACATAAGAACATTCTTATCCTTGTGTGTAGAACAAATCTACCTGAAAACCATATTTTCTTTCCTCTAGTATATTTTAATGATATTTTGGGTATGGATTGGATTTCTGATAATCATGCTAAGATTTACTGTATAGCGAAAGTGGTTTATTTTCAGAATGATTTTCAGTTTGTATACAAGACTGAACCCTTACTTTTGATAACATATCAGGAAGCTGAGAAACTAGTAAAAGATGGAAATGAATGTTACCTTGCACATATTCTTGAAAACAAAGAAACTATTCAGATTAATGTTGTTCCAGTGGTAAATGAGTACCTTGATGTTTTTTCAAATGATTTGTCTGGTATTATACCGGATTGGGAAGTTGAATTTACTGTTGACTTATTTCCTGATGATAATATAATTTCAAAACCCCCTTATCAAATGGATCAAATTGAACTTTTAGAGTTAAAGAAGCAATTTAAGGAGTTATTAGATAATGGTCTAATTCGACCTAGCACATCACTATGGGGTGCTCTTATCTTGTTTGTTAAAAATAAATATGGTTCAATGAGACTGTTCATTGATTATAGAGCATTGAATAGCATCACTATTAATAATAAGTATCCCTAGCCTCATATCGATGATTTTTTTGATCTGCTCCCGGGAGCTCAATATTTTTTGAAGATTGACTTGAGATCGGGGTACCATCAATTGAAAGTGAAAGAAGAAGACATTCCGAAGACCGATTTTCATACTAGATATGGTCATTATGAATTTGATGTTAAACCTTTTTGTTTAACCAATGCACCTGTTGTAATCATGGGATCTTATGAATATAATTTTCTATGAGTTCTTGGATAAGTTTGTGGTTGTGTTCATTGATGATATTTTGGTTTATTCTAAAAGTAAAGAGGAACATGAAAGTCATTTAAGGGTTGTCTTGCAAACCTTAAAAGAAAAGAAACTATTTGGGAAATTCATAAAGTTTGATTTTTGGTTGCAACAAATTTCATTCCTTGGTCACACTGTTTCAAAAAATGGCATAACTGTTGATCCTGATAAAACAAAAGTTGTTGAAGAGTGGACAAGACCCACAAATAAAACTGAGATCCGTAGTTTTCTTGGTTAGGCATGTTATTACTTGAGGTTTATTGAGAATTTTTCATGGTTATCTAGTCCAAGGATTAAGTTAAATCGAAAAGGTGTTAAGTTCAACTGGACAAAAAAATGTGATGATTGTTTTCCTGAATTGAAAAGAATATTTGTGAATTCTCCAGTTTTGGAACTGCCATCCAGAAATGGTGAGTTTGTTATCTATAGTGATGCTTCGTTGAAAGGACATGGATGTGTCCTAATGTAGAATGATCAAGTAATTTCTTATGCTTCACTTCAGTTGAAACCACATGAGTTAAATTACCCTACACCTGATTTGGAATTAGGTATTGTTGTTTTTGATTTAAAATTTTAGAGGCATCATTTTATGGAGTAAAATGTGAAATATATACAGACCACAAAAGTTTAAAGTATATATTCACTCAGAAATAGTTAAACATGATACAGAGGAGATGGCTGGAATTAATCAAAGATTATGATTTCACGATCCTTTACTATCTGGGAAAAGCAAATAAAGTGGCTGATGCTTTGAGTCGAAAAAGTATTGCTTCATTAACCATGCTACGTTTGGAAAGATATCCTTTGGTTTTTGATTTGATGAACTTTGGCATGGAAGTGTTTGGTATAATAAATTCTTTAGTTTTGTTTCAGGTGTTAGTGATATCATCTCTATCAGACAGAATTAAGCAAGAACAGAAGGAAGACAGTGAGTTATAGAAAAAGGTAGAGTTGGTTTAGAAGGGTAAGTTTCCGAAATTGAACCTTGATAATGATTGTGTTTTGGGATTTGGAAAGAGATTATGTGTGCCTTGTGATTCAAAGTTGAAGAATGAGTTGTTATGTGAAGCTCATAGTTCCCCATTTTCAGTTCATCCTGGCAGTACTAAGATGTATAAATATCTTTGGGAGTATTACTGGTGGGATGGAATGAAAAGCAATATTGCTGATTTTACTCTGAAGTGTTTAAATTGTAAGCATGTTAAATTAGAGTGGAAGTTACTGAAAGGGATGCTTCAGCCTTTATTGATGCCAGAGTGGAAATGGAAAAAACATATCCATGGATTTCATTGTGGAATTAATGAAGACATATCGAGGTAATAATGCAATATGGTTTACTATTGATCGATTGACTAAATCTACTCATTTCCTTCCTATTAGAGATACATTATCTCTAGATAAACTTTCTCGTTTGTATGTTAAAAATATAGTAAGGTTTCATAGAGTTCTCCTCTCCATTGTATCTGATTGTGACCCAGTTTTTACTTCTAACTTTTGGAAAGGCATTCAGAAGTCGTTGGGTACTGAATTAAATTTTAGTACATCTTTTCATCCTCAATCAGATGGGCAATTAGAATGAACAATTCAAACCCATGAGGATATGCGATGTGCTTGTTCACTGGATTACCAGGGAAGTTGGGACCAACAACATTCTTTGGTCAAGTTTTCATATAATAACTTTTTTCATTCCAGTATACATATGGATTCATTTGAGGCATTATATGGAACGCATTGTCGAACTCCAGCTTTTTGGGATGAAGTAGGTGAAAGGAAACTGATGGGACCAGAATTGGTAAAAGATATGGCAGAAAAATATCAGTTTATTTAGAAGCACCTGAGAATAGTTCAGAGTAGGTAGAAAGTTATGCAGATAACTGGAGGAAGGATCTTTATTTTGAGGTAGGTAATCATCTCTTTCTTAAAGTTTCTCCATGGAATAGTGTGACGCGTTTTAGTAAGAAGGGAATGTTGAGTCTGGGGTTCATTGGAACTTATGAAATACTGGAGAAAATTGGATCAGTTTTGTATAGTGTGGCTTTACCTCTAATTTTATCCCAGGTACACAATGTTTTTCATGTTTTGATGTTGAGAAAGTATATTCCAGATCCATCTCATGTTTTGAGCCCAGAGGTAGTTTAATTGGAAGAGAATATCTCTTATAAAGAACAACTCGTTGAAATTCTTGACCATAGAGAGAAAGTGTTGCGGAATAAGGTAATTCACCAGATAAAGGTTTTGTGGAAAAACCATATGGTTGAAGATGCAACGTGGGAATCTGAAAATTCTATGACGGATAAATACCCCCACTTATTTTGATAAGTAAAAATATAAGGATGCAATTCCGAAAAGGGGGGGATGTAACATCCCAGATAAATAAAGAATAAGACATATTTCATATTTATTAATATTTTTTAATTGAATATTAATTTTACTTTAAAGGGATTTATTTTTTCGATAGCGTAGCTAATACGCAACAACGAGTTTCTTTGAAATCTTACGTTGCACACTAATAATATAATATTATTATTTTAAAAGGTAGTTAACTCCTAGTCGTTGTATTGGTGGGAATGAAAAGAACTAACTACAATATGATTATAAATTTTTGCTAAATGTTTTTACTTTTATCCAATAAGAGTTAGAGGCTTAAAATGTGAATGAATCTAATTTTAAGCATAAATACTCTAATATTCACTAAAAGGTTGATTTATCGTCTTTTAATGGTGAACCCTATTTAAAAATTGTTTTGGTCAAATTAATACATTCTATTTTAAAAAATAAAATCCTTCTTTAGAATGGGGACATCGAAATTTACATTGTGTAAATTTTTAGATTTTTTCCGATAAAGTTCATTTTTTTAATGAATAGTGAAAAATAATGTTTTTTAATTCAAAACTGCCTTTTAATATAATTTATTTATATGGTTTGGTTATCTTTTTAATTGGTTTTAAAGTTTAATTAGAATATATTTTTACCATTTAATCCAATTTTGGTCATTGGAAATAATTTCACTTTGAAATTGGACATCAATAAGTGTCAATCTTTTGATAGTTATTGTTTCTTAAAAACACGCTATTTGTTTTAACAACGAAAATTAATTTTAAATTAATTAATTCAACTTCTATGTTTTGAATTTGAAAGAATAGACATCATTTTTGAATTTTGAATATCAAATATAGCTTAGGCTAAATTTTTGGTAGTTTTCTAAGAAACATTAATTTTTGATGAATAGTGAAACCACATAGTTGTAGTTAAAAAATTGAATTTTTCATTTAAATGTAATTTTACAACTTCTGTGAATTGAATTTCAAAAATCCAACATACATGATTGTTATTATTAAGTAAAATTTGGTTAAATAATATGAAAATAATTTTTGGTTAATAGTAACTTTTGACTTTTATTTACCGCGGTTAAAGGTTAATAGGGTAATTTATGGTAAAAAGAATATTATAATAATTCAAAATTAACTTAACACTTATCCTATGATTATTTTATGAGTAATGGCCGACCATGGGCATCCTTGGGTTGATTTTGGGACCCCATGGAGCCACTTATGAATGATAATGATAGTTTATTTTAATTAACTTAAAGTAAAGGAAAAAATGACGTAAACAAATATTTCTTTGTAAATTAATTTTTACAGTGTGTTATATAAGTTATATTTTAGACTATAAATATTCATTGGAAATCTAAAAATATTTCCTACATCATGGTATTTTTTTATAATTTTTAGACATCAAATAAATTAAATTATTTATGACAGACTAATGATGTAATGGTTACCTCATTAATAAACTATTTAAATAAATAAGATTATAAATATTAAGATTACATCCAAAACCTTTCCAATTCTTATTGGATGAATTTATTTTGACCAAAAGTCATCTTAACATCTACCTTAATGAGTTTTCGACCTTATGAAACCGAATATCATTATATAATAAAATAATATTATCACACTTACCTAAAGAGCCCCTCCTCCCCCTTATAAAGATACCTCACTTCTGACCAATTCCTTACACCTCTCAAGACTTTTGACTTGTCTAAAATCTTCCAAATTAAGCTCCTTAATCCCTATCCTCCTCCTAGAAGCCTTACTTTAGGCAGAAGGAACTTTAAGAAATCCTTTTGGTTCAAACCAAAGTAAGTTACCCAAATTAAAGGTAATTGTTCCTCTTAACTTCTTTTCTTTTATTTTACTTCTCCAACCCCTAAACTATTTTTATTCCTTTATTTTATAACAAAAATAGTATTCTCAATATACATGGATGTTGTTATGAGAATTATTAGAACTACACTTACACACACCACCATCTAATGGGTGAAGAACATATTGTTTCTGTGGATGGAAAACTAACGCCTCAAGAGACGATGATTGTTCGATTATCTCCTGACTCCTATCATGGTGGCCATTATGATGACACTATTTATATATATGATATATATTATGTTTATGTTATTTATTATTCTGTATTTTTCTTTTATATCATAATTTTATGGTTTCCATTATGGGTAAACGTGATAATTCCATTTAAGGAAGTGTGGTCTACCGCCCCCTCAAAGTGATATGACTCGTTAATTCCATATATGGGACGTATAAAGGATGGAGATAATGATATTATATATGATATTATACTGGAATTATAATATAATTATGTATCATCATGTTTTCATTCCATTAAAATAAGAAATATAAATGAAAGTAGTGGTCATGTGTACGTACAGCTTACCGTCTCCATGAAAGGTGCATTTCATTTCTTACCTCCAAATGATATGTACTATTATAAATATATATACATACTAGATATATATTATATATATGATATCTAAATAATGAATATCATTCTGTATATAATGGACTATTTACCCCATGGACAACTTGTAAATATAAGGTGTTCATTTTTTACTCAAGTACCAAATATCGACAAAACGAACGTTATTAACTTAAATGATTAAATAGTATTTATAACATTGAAATAAGTGTTATAAGAGGTGTAATAAACATGAAAATGGTTCTTAATAAAGTAGAAATTAACTTTAGTTTATTATTCAGGATATTAAAGAATGATCTAGTCAAGTCTTACACGAGGTAAGGGACTTCGTCTCAATTTCCTTTCATTGAGGCATATTTTGTTCTAATACAAGACCATCTTTTATATGCTGTATAAACACCTTTGACTTTTCATTTCATTCAAAGGGAATATTTTTCTACAATTCGTTTTACTAAATGACAAAAAAAATAATGTTTGTTTATAACGTAAGCGGTGACAATGAAATTTCCGCCACTGTGAGTATTATTTGATTTTTGACTTCCTTAACAAGACGTACCATATAATATTTTATGTGTTTTTGGTATTAAAAATGGTTTTGATAACAGTTTTTATATGTTAATATATTTAAATGATATATTTTTGTCGCAATGTGAGAATTTTATCATTCCTTTATTCTTATGTTATGTGATATGATCATATTATGGTTCTTGGGCATTATTTACTTATACGTGTGGTTCTGTGATAAACCTAGGGCGGATGAGCCCGAGATAGCTCTCCAATGAATTGGGTAACATGATGGAGGTAAATGTGAATTTTTTTCCTAATATATTTGGGGAATATACTGTGATGGGTATTACAAAGTAACTCCCTATATAGATGTGATAGCTACAATGTAAGTATATTATAGATGCCATAAGTTACCTTTATTATTTATGATTTCTATGTGTTATTCATAAATCTTATGATTTCATGAGGTAAGTAAAACATTTTATGTTTTTTACGTATTTATGAACTAATGTTTTCTATATTTGTTTTATAACCCTTACTGAGCTTTTTATGCTCATCCCATGTTTTTAAATGTTTTCACAGGACATAATGATTAATAGGGTCAAGGATGGGATCAAAGAAATGTCATGCTGTCTAAAACATGGAACTAGACATGACACTTTTTTTCAAGAGCTTTTATTTTATGAAAAACAAGAAACTGAGTAGAAGTGTCTACATTGTGATCTTTTGAGATGTAATAGTTATGTCCTAATTACCTAAAACTATAAACCTGAAAAGATATTAAATGTGAATTAATTCATTTAATTCAATATTATGTAATGTTTTAAGGCCAGGTCCTTATACGATGAGACCTATAGTTTAAGTTTGGTGATAGTTTTCCTTTGTTAATATCCTTATAAGAAATGCATGAGGTTTATAAATAAGGTATATCATCATCCAATATACATCATCCCCTTTGAGATCCTTCATCTCATCAGAGTGGTGGCCTACCGACTAGTGGTCCCTCCAACTTATCTCAATTAAATGATGTGTTCTATATATCCCTCTAGAGGAATTACTTACCAGACCCCTCACATGTGATGAACTCAGAGGCAGTACCATTATTGATTGATTATTTATATGAGGATAATCTAGTGAAGGTCTTAGATCATAGATACAAATTTATATAAAATAAGACAACTCATATGGTCAAAGAGTTCACACAGAATCACAAGTTTGAGGAATAGACCTGGTAACTGGAATAGGTAATGAAAAATAAGTACGCTCATATATTTTAGAGTATGAAATAAAAATTTCAAGGGAAAAATTTTTAAAGGTAGATTAATGTATTTACATAAACTTTTATAAATGAAATTCCCTTTTTGATTCAATTAAATTCCCTAATATGTAATGTTGAAATAGAAAACACATGCCCTTATTGGGTTATATACTGTCATATTTGAAAAACCATTAAGTTTCATGACCATTAATAATATAGTCAATGAATATTATTCATATAATTATTATATATTAAGGTTTATGATAAATTCATATTGACAGAGACAAAGGAAGTGATGGTTGTGATGAGTGTGATCATTCCCCATGCATCCCATTTATTGGGAATTATAAGGGAGATAGCATCACTGGGTTTTTCCCTTAACAAATATCAAGCTGATATCTAGAAACTAAATCATTATTGAAACCATATTTTTGAAATATTCAATCTAATTGATATCATGAAAAAAATAATGTTCATCAAACCATCATGGGACACTACTAGAAATCCTACCTATACCAACGCATTTATATGAACGGTTTGAAAAAACCATTGGTATTGGGCCTTTTTCCCAAAGGTTTTCTAAAACCGTTGGGATAGTCCACTTTGAGACCACTTTTTCCAATGGTTTTGCAAAACCTTTGGGAAACGGTTCATATTTCCCAATGATTTTCCAGAAACTATTGGGAAAAGCACACTTTGAGGCCACTTTTCACATCTATTTTGGAAAACTGTTTGGAAAGGGTATGGATTTCCCAATGGTGTTCTAAAACCATTAGGAAAAGCCAACTTTGAGACCACTTTTCCTAATGGTTTTGGAAAAACATTGGGAATGGGTATGGATTTCCCAACAGTTTTCCCAAACCATTTGGAAAATCCCACATTGAGACCACTTTTCCCAACGGTTTTGGAAAACCAATGGGGAAGGGTATGGATTTCCCAATAGTTATCCCAAACTATAGAGAAAATCTCACTTTGAGGCCACTTTTACCAATGATTTTGGAAAAACTTTGGGAATGGAAATGGATTTCCTAATGGTTTTCCAAAACCATTGTGGAAATCCCACTTTCAGACCATTATTCCCAATGGTTCTCAAATCCATTGGGATAGGTCTATCCCAATAGTTTTGAGAATTGTTGGTATAGGTACCCTTATTTTTTATGAATTATTTTGTCAAATATCATCAAATAAGTCAATATACAAATTAAATATATATATATATATCCAAATATATTAAAAAAGGTAACTGTGGGATAATGGTAAATTCTTTGACATATAACCCATAGGTTGTGGGATCAAACCTTCTTTTTAATGATTTTTTTTGTTTTCCTATCATGATGGTTTAGGGAAAACTATTTGGAAAGAATTATCCCAATGTTTTGGAAAACCGTTGGTATAAAACTATCTTAATTTTTTTAAAAATATTGGGATAGCTCTATTTCCATGCCAAATAACTCAAAGGATTCCCAAACCATTGTTACTCGATATACTAACGGTTTGGGGACCTATACCGACAGTTACAAACTGTTGGTAGAGGTAATTTTTCAATTTGGGAAAAAATCACATTGCCACGTACATTAAATTAAATAATTTGATGGTTTAACAAAGGGTGTAGTTTATCGATCCTAATAGTGTGTATTTTTAAATTTTATTTTCATTAAAATAAATATTTTATTAATTTCTTAATTTTTCTACTTGATATAAATTTATAAAAATTACTTTGAAAAAAAATTGATTTTGATATGATAAAAACACGAATTTTATTTTTGATAATATATAGTTTAAATAATGAAACTCATTTAATTAATTAAAATTAATTATAAAAAAAGGATATTTTATAAAATATTATAAATAAGAAGTTTATAAATGATAATATAAATTTATAGTTTGAAAATGTAATTTTTATAAGGGTCCAAAGAACTTTTATTATAAAAAACTAGTATTTTAAAATAAATATGTATTTTAATTTAAATGGATAATTTAAAATATTAGTAAAATTATTTTAATAAATTAAATATTACTTCTCGGATAATCTTGTAGTAATTATACAATGGTAAAATTTTCATAATATTCTGAGACAATCGAATACTCAGGTAAAAATTAACTATAGTATAAATATAAAGTATGTATTATGACATCCTAATGACCCAAAAATTATGATATATATTCCATTAAAGGTATATATGAACAAAAATATATTTTTTGTTTCAAAATAATGTGTTTTTATGTTATTTGATTAATTTTATAAACCATTTATAAGTCCTCTAAAACCTATATTATATTTTAAAGTTTTAAAAAAATAATTTGTAAAAATTACACAATTAAAACTCAAAAAGTATTTTGTTTGAGTGTGAATGGTTTTTTTCCTTTTAAAATAATGAATAATATTCCCCTTGGAAGAAACCATAGTAAAAATCCATGGTAAGGGTTGTGGTATTGATTACTTCATTTTATAGAGTCCTAACCCATTGTTTGGAAAATAATAATGAACTCTCGTCTCTTTTCCTAAATAAACCCAACCCAGATCACATTCCACTTTATCCCAATCAATTGTAAAATTACTACACTATTTAATTTCCTCTATATATCCCTCCCATGATTCCCCCATTCTCTCATGTATCTCTTAACATTCATTTGGAAACACCCTCTCAAGGTAATGGATCTTCTTCTATTCTTTTCCATCCAAGCACCTTCTTTGTAATTTTCCTTTTGAAGATCACTTTTTTATGTTTTCTTGACTTAATAAATATCATAATACTATCCAATTTATTTTATAATAATTTTATATTCTTTATCCCCTATCCTTATGACCATTACATAATATTTTAACAATCCAAAAGTATGGGATCCTCTCTTTATCCTCTTTATTAAAGCACATTCGTTATGTGATTCCTTTTTTAATCCAATTCCTATTAATGGGATGATATATTCCACATACCTATTATGTTAGTCATGATTTAAAGTTAATTTTATACCCCTTTCACTTTCATTAATCCCTCCCATTATTCAATATCTACCCTTTTATACTACTGAAATTAGCCTTTGATTTTTTTCATGCCAAACTTTTATTCTAGAACCCTTTTTGTAGTATGACTTTTAATTACCAATTGTTAATTTTAGATTATTTTTTTAGATATGTTTCTAAAAATTATTATTATTTGTAATTTATTATAAACCCATTTTACTCCCATTTATCCCTTCCATGATTCATTATGTTCCACCATTTTTCCACATATATTATCATTTTATTGTTACAAGCCAATCCTTCATATTGTGAATGAAATAAGAATTTACCCTCAAGGGTATTCACATTGAAATACCTACACATATGTTAATGTGTCTTTCTATTTATTTATCCCACACTCCTGAATCATTCAATTAAGTGTGATAAAATATATTCCAATGAGGAAAGATCAATGGGGCACACTTATGCATGCACATGATATAAAAGTGATCGGTGAACCCAAAATTATATAGAACTCCAGAAAATTGGGTAATGGTTTGGTCTCACGAGACATAATTTATGCGATTTAGCAGTAAGATTCATCAATTATAGGACTTTTCCAAAAATCTTACAATGTATCTTCTGTTATCCTTAGCTTATTTTTGTGGGCTCATGTTTAATTTTATTGTCACATTCCCAAGTTACCTTTATGTTATCATGTTATACCATTACTTGTTGATAAGTATTATTATTCTCACTAGTTTTATGATCCATTTTAATGAAATTGACTAACGCATAAAACAATCAACATGTTATTAATTGTTTATTCCCTTACTAAGGTTTATAGATCACCCCTTCTTTATGTATGACCCTAGGTTATCCCATGTAGTTTTCATAGAAATGGAATTTTAGATCATGTTAAGGATAATTTCAATAATTTTATTGTATCTGTGTATCAAGTTGATTTTCTATTTACCTAATTTCAAAAAGGTACTAGTCTTCATGATCTTATTATGTAGTAAATCATGAAATAATTTTTATTTAATACAAGGGTTTTCATAATGGTTCATTAAATGGTGGTGAAATCATTATCATCCAAAAAGAATATTTGTTTATGTGAAAAATTCATTTTTATTATACATAATTCCTTTAGGTACTTGGATTATGCAAGTATGGTTTTGATAACATCAAGAAGGTTTATGTTCAACATAACTTGTGAAAATATTTCCCTCAATATTTCATTCATTTTGGGATTGGATTTTCTTATAATTCATTGAGGTATTAGTGAGATTTGTTGGATTGTTTTGGGGGGTTTTGATTCCTTCACATTCTCATCATATTTTTTAGATTCAATGACTTTTTCTTCCCTCATTTTCATGATATATTTTATATTTTAATTAAGGTAAAATGGATGGGTCTTGTTTTATATTGTTTTCCCACTCTATAGAAAAGTCACATTATTGAGTTATTCTTGAGAGATTTGTGTGTAACTAGGTTCACTTTTTATGGATAAGAAAGTGAATTCAATAGTACGAAAGGGTGACTTTCTAGATTTGATAAATTTAAATTCAGGTTTTAGGGAATAAACCTCACAATTCATTACTCGTTTTTATTTCAAAACTAATCGAGTAATGGTAGTAGAAAAAACTATGAAGGGTCCTAAGATGGTATGTTTATCTCATGATGATATTTTGTCTATTATAATTTTAGTGTAGGATGTTGGTATTAGACACGTTTTGTTTGAAAATTATAATTGTTAGGAAAATTCTATGGAAGGTAGGGATTTGTTTATTATGAATGACAAGTTCTTGGATGGGTTGTTAGTTATCCTTCCAATGGAAGCCTGTATGGTTATTAAACCTTGGATTGAAAGTATTCTTGTATTGGGGGTTTTGAAATTTCATATAACTGACCTTGGATGGTGGTCCTCATAAAATCGCGTCAGTTTTTGAATGGATGGTTGGGATTTTTTTTATTCGGTCATGTTTGTCACAAATTTTTCAAATATGTTCAACAGTTTGAATTTCCTAGACATTCCTAGTGAGTTTATAAATTTTTTCCCAAATACATTTATCAGCACTAAGAATGTGAATTCTAACTTATTTTATTGATTACTCATAGTAAGGTTAAGATACCCATGTTTTTTTGTTGATTAATATTTTCTAGATACTCATAATCATTATTTGGGATTTTTTTGAATGTTTCATTGCACAACATGTCAATGGATTTTTTTTTCTTTTATCTAACCCTTCAAAAAATCATAAATTATTCTTGGATTGAGAAACCATGGTGTGTTTCCAGGTCAAGAGTTTCTTAGAACCTTTCCCATGTTTCATAGAATTTTTCCATTAATTTTTTGAAAAAGATGTGGATTATTTTATTAGTTACATTATTTTGGGTTGATTAAAGTATTTCTTATAAATATACATTTACAATTAGTCCCATGAGTGAATGGATTCTAGTGTTATATTTTTTAACTAACTAAATACAATATTCTTTAATGAAAATGTAATGTTAATAGTTTTATCTGATTCAAGGTGATTTTACGGTCTCATGGTTTCAACAATGTCATTGAATTTTTTAACATAAAGGTAAGGTAACCCATAATCCATCTAATAAAAGTATGGTAGGTGGTTCAAGTCATGGGATTTAAAGATATAGTGGGAATATCATATATAATAATTCCTAATTAAATACAGTTCATTATTCTATTAAGGTGTGAGGTATTCATTTGTCGTGTGGTCAGCAACATTCCACATGTTAATGACTTATTAATTTTGGTTTCAATTTTGGTTCCCAATCAAGTTTATAATTTAGTTTTCCGGAGAATTTTCTATCGTATTAAAATCATTTTTATAATATAAAATATTAGGAATACTATTATCTAAATTTTCAATACATGAGATTCACTGAACTCGTTTCCCCATAATTTATACACCCTAATAGGTCTATTTGTTTTTTTATAAGTCTAAGTAGACATGTGTGAGAAATGAAAATATAAAAAGGGGTGAAGAGAAGATAAATCAGGGTGGAAATATAATTGAGGGGAGAGATAAAAATTGATTTCCTAAGATAACATACATTGGTCCCCATAAATGGAACTAAAATTTGGTCCCCCCAAAATTTACTCAAGTTTAGGGTTGAATTGGTCACTTGTAGTGTATCTTGGGTTGTCAAATCCTTTAAGATCTAAGAAGAAACCTACATACCCATTCATTATATGTGTCACAAACTAACCTGGGTCGACCCCAAACCAGTCATCAAATTTGATCTGTGACATGGCCTGAAGGTCATTTCTGATCATAATGGGCTGAAAACCAGTGTCGAGCATCAACAGAGTAAACAAATGGAATCATTTCACCCAAATATAAATAAACAAAACATAATAAACAAATAAATCATTCCAATAGATATTATAGTATCCAATCTAAACATCCTTTATACATTAATATGGAATGTACGTTGAAACTAAACAATAAAACCCAAACTACACCTGATGAACACACTACTCCATGTGATCTCAAGGGTCACTCTCCATAAAAAAAGACCAACTGTCACCCATAGAGATTAATACCAAATTTAGACATGCACCTTAAACTAAAAACAAGAGAAATTATTGATGTGAGTATAAAAACTCAGTAGGTAATCCCAAATAAATATATTCTTAATGCACTTCCTTTATAATAAAAGAACGATTAATTTCAAATTTAATATAAAATATATGAAGATAATCTTTTATTGATTTTTCCAAAGAAATATAAAGACAGTCCATTTCCCATTTCACCATTGAAACCATAATTTATTATAAAGAACGGACTATCACATTTTTAAAAGGTGAAGATGTCATTTAATTTATAATGGTAAGAAAGAGCGTAAAGATTTACATATCCTTTTTCAATAAACACTTTAATAAAACGTTCCATTTTAAGATAAACCCATACAACTTGAGGAGTAAGAAAAATAATCATATGACAAGGGAAATGGAAATAAACATACAAGTGTAACCATCCTATAATGAATTTTCATCATTCACCATAAGCAACAGTGTTTCAATAAACAAAGGAAACCTTAAGATATTGTGAATAATCCTAAATATACTAATACATGATGACTCATTCTAGAAATCATGCCCCATTCTATGATTTCAAATCACCCAATATGCTTGGCCACACCCCACATGTCCCAGACTGAGGGGCTCAATTCCCCAGTAATAAAACTCAATATGCCCCCAGGCAATGGGACACTAGCTAGTTCTAATCTAACTAGTGCAGCAATAATTCTCAATAAATTATCTCACTATGTCAGGTTCCCATGTCTCATGTATAAAGCTGTGTGCCAAACAATTCCAACCATGAATCCAAAAAAATGCATATATAATAATAATTCAATAATAGGCATCACCCTGAGCCACCCCAATGATTTCTCTATTTCCTTCAAACTCATAGATCACAAAGGATTCCATACCAAGGATATCCCTTTCCATTAAAGTAAATGGGTCATAAGGATTCCACAGTAAGGAAATCCCACCCATTTTTATAAACAATGAAAGAGAATCATCTAAGGAGAGTTTTCATAATAAAAATTTTCACCAACTTCATAAAAGTGACAAATAGGATCAAGATCCTTTCATAAAACAGTCATTTTTTAAAGAAACTAACCATATTTACAAAAGGTGAAACACACCGCATTATATTTCACAACCATTTATAAGAAAATAATTTAAATCACTCATACCACATTTACAAACCAAATCCATTTTTTTAATACCAAACATCCCACAATTTATTGTCACATGTCAAAACACTTTCAAAATCAAAAAACACATTTATTTTAAACTTAAAACCATTTAAAACACTTTCACGAAATTTAAATTCATCACTCCACATGCCACATATATATTAATAAAGACATCCCATTATTTCAATACCATGAATTACTCAAAAAATCCAACCATGCTTTTCATCAAACACTTGGTGTGTCATATTTAGTATAACAAGGATATATACTTTGAAAACTAATGAAATAATCACATTGCACACCAAAAAATAAATAAAAAGATAATATATCATTATTTACCATTCAAGTATGGAGATAAAGCCTGAAACCAACGAATCTAAAATTAAAAAGGCAAGTGAAAAGAGAAACTTACAGCAAAGTTCTTCTGCTCCAACAATGCCTAGCCGTGTGGATTCTTCAAGGGTTCCTTGAGTCAATAACAACCTCAAGGAACCCAAATAAGTAAAAACCCCCAAAAACCAAGGAAATATAGACAATAAAATCATCCATCATGGACACAAGTTTTATGTAAGAAGAGGAAAAGGGAGAGAAAGCATGAATGTAGAAGAAAGAAACCCTAAAATTTTGATTCGGGTGGAGAATCACCAAGAAAACCACTTGAATCAATATTTTAGGGTATTTGAAGTGAAAAAATCACCCATGGGAGGATCCTAGGTTGGGGAGGTTCATTGGGGGAAAATGAGTGTTTAGGGGATAAAACATGGGAAGAGAGAATGTGATTTTAATGACCTAGACAGGATGTACGGTTAGTCAACATGGTTTGTCAAACTTTACGGTGAAGATGTGAGTGTCTCTTCTGATAAGGATTTATACAGCACAACCAACCTACAAGGTCTGACTAACCATGTGGTAGCTGTGCAGTCTCTTATGGTTGAGACCTGACCTATCGCATTGTTACCTAGACTGATGAGCGCGGTTACCGCAAACCATGTTCCAACCATGCGCTCGATTTTTTGCACCACAAAACACCCATTTTATAAAATAACTAAAGGAGAACCCAGGAAGGAAGTATAGTCTAAGTAATAAAGGGAATAACAGCCCAAAAACAGAAACCTATCACACTTGATTCCCAAGAAAGAAACCAATGAACAAACCTGAACGATAACAAAAGATGAATTTAAAAAACATGGGGGTGACAATTCTCCCCACCATAATGCTTTACACCCATGGAAATCCATCCTAAGTCATTAAATGAAAGAAAAATCAACCAATCCTTTAAAAATCACGGATATTTCCAATGAATAAAAATTTAAGAGATTATAAAAAAGACCACCAATGAGAAAAAACCTAACAAAACCAACTTGGGAGACCAAAATGGACTCCCCGACTAAGTGCCACCTACCGCCAAAAGTTTAAACACCTCAAGTTGATCAATCCAAAAGAAACATAACATTCACGATAAAAAATCATCCATAAAACATGAACACCTTTGACATCACCAAGAGGAAATAAGTCATTCACCCAAAACAACGAAACTAATTCAAACCACATCCAATGAAGACCTCTATAACCTTACTTCTACAAAACCTCTTGGATCACACTCTTGCCAACATTTACTCAAAAAAACTTAGGATTAGGTGGCTCTATAGAAGACCATCCACCACCAAACAAATAAAAGGAACAAAACAGAGATAATGACATGGGGGGCCCGAATGAACTCCCTTCCTTTAGAAACAACCCAATATTCAAGATGAAATGGAAATACCAACACAGGGGTTCCCAGATAGACTCCCCCTATAAGAAATAGGCTAAAACTAAATTCAACAAGATGCATGAGGGGTCTCCCCACCATAAAACCAACGAAAATAAAAAAAACTCTAAAACCTTCCCACATGAACCAACCCCCCCCCCCCCCACCCACCACCACCACCATAAGGGTATGGGAGGTAAGGTTCCAACTAACAAATCATCAAAACCACAATTTAAAACATTCCAAAAATTTCACACCCAAAGAAGAATAAAAACCAAACCATAGTCAATTTAAACAAACATTATACACAAGGGACCTTTAAAGAGTCCTACACCTGGTGAGACACAACCACCGGGATTTTAAATGAATGATAAAACTATGCCTCCTTATAACCAAGGGTAAAATCTTACACCCAAATTGTCCACAACTTGAAAATGAGGTATGTAAACTTCTTTCCCCCAAATGGAATGAATTAAAATATAACTATGACACTGAAGGCTTAAATTGTCTCCATTATCCACAACTAGAATAGAACTTAGACTAAATCCTTTCAAAACATTGGGGTTCTCCTGACTACTTGTCCTCTCCACTTCAAATCGAGTGTCTACAGATCTAAGGATTGATGAATCTCTTTACTCATAGACAAGATTTAGAAACCCCCAAACATAACACATAGATAAAAAAATTCTCAAAACATGCATCAATTAAAATTTCATTTTTCGAGGGTGTAATAAAATCCATCCTTATAGTTGAAATAGAAATAAACACCACAAATTGTCTCCAAACACTACAATTACATCCAAAGAGAATCATAGCAAGAAATACCCTTAATTAATCCCAAAACATCACCCTATCCCTAGGAAAGGGATAGGCTGACATTTTAAGAGTTATGTCTGGATCCACGGTGCTTCAAGGAAACACCCCGATAGAAGAGATTCAAGTGACCAAAGCCTCCACATATGTGGTAGGGTTTTGGATTATTTGAGAATTACTGCCTCTTATGATAGCTCTTACCACATTGATTACTCATCACGACATTCCTCCCTATATAGTTTGATGAGAAGGCACGAAGGCCTCTTAATTCCCCTACCAACACCACCAGCATCAGTCCACTTAGCATTCTTCTTACTATAATCCCCTTCACCACTTCTAAATATGGGAGGAAGATTCACCATCTCAGGCCCTTATACAAACTCAACTTCGGCAAAAAAGGATTGCCTCACCATATCGGAGAAAGTGGTTAAATTGAGCTCTATCGCCTTTTAATGTAGCTCAGAACGGAGTCCGAACACAAAATATCAAGCCTTCATGGGATTGTTTGCAACATATAATTGTTCATACATATCTATTTCTAAGAATTGAAACACTGATACAACACCCTAATGAAGACCGCACATCTCTATCTTCTTCCTTACCTTCATCATCTTAGAGAAATACTATTGGATTAATGAAGACATGAAGAACACACAAGTAAGATCTTATCGGGGCTTGCCTTGAGACACTAACTTCTACTATTTCCAAGTTAGAACATTGAGAATAAAGGTATAAAACATTACCTTAAATGACTTATACAACACAAGAAAATTGAATCCCCTCTCAACCCACTGTATCAAATCCTCTACCTCAAGAGGATCCGCTTGACCAAAAAAGAGAGGAGGCTCCAACTTACATAATTCCATAATGTAGTATATGGGTTGATCCACTAGAGGGTTTGTTAATGGTGCACGACCTGAAGATTCACCTTGAGCATCCATAAAATCTTTGTGGGATAACACTAAGAACATGGAAACAATAATCTAGATCAAAACAAATCCGACAACATCAAGCCTCTATCTCAAGCATCACAAGAGAAACACCATTCCTGAAACACAAGGGATACACCATACAACTACAAGGTACCAAACATCACATTTATCTTTAAAAAAACTATTTTAAATAGAAACAAGATTAACTGATTTCACACCTACCAATGCTATACCAAGGAGCCTTACACATGCACATCCTTGTGCCATATCAGGAACCTATCCACTTTCTCATACATATCCATGCATTTGGTCACTCATGGAAACACCAATGTTAATTCACCTTTCAAGGTAAATCTTTAAACTCACACTACCCTTTCAAATATCACAAATCCTATTTTCAAAAACCACTAACCATAAAACCTAAAACCCAATTCAGATCTCACAAAAAAAAATTTTATAAAAACACCAACCATTCAATTGAAAACCCATTTCAAGCGTTGAACATCAAATCTAAGACATTTCATTCATTTGAAAAATTCGGAATGCTTTCAAAGATTCAGTAACCACCTAATCCAAACCATATTCAAACTCCAAACCTTTATTATCAAAACATCTCATCCCATTAAAAACCATTTCCAAATACATATATATCCATTTCAAGACATTTTTCAGTAGTTCAACACATCCCATTAAACCATTTATGCTTTATCCCAAAAAAATCACTTTACAATAACCCCCTTTTTTTAAACCTTACTAGAAGTAAGTTATGAAAATCCATTTTTACACCTTCCAAAAAAAATCCATTACCATTTTAATTTCAGTTTTTACCAATTACAAAATAGAACTTTTTAAGATAATTTCTAGAACTAATAAAGACCCAAAACAGTTCACAAAGGGAAACTAGTTTCAATGTGTGATGTCGCCATATGGTTGGAGGTCATATTCCAATCACACCACCATCACGAGGAGTTCTTTATGACCATGTCACTAGATACACATCGCATGTTAGGCCTTATGAGCTCATAGAGGAAACATTCCCAACTCCCTCTTTATTTCCCCACACCAAACAATCCACAAGAACTAAAGGAAACCAACAAACCCAGAAATCCCATGGTAACCGGTGGTTCAAAAAGATAAAGGGATCCTGAAATTCTTCTTGTTCCTATACCATGAGCCCCAATAATCCTACTCCTTCTACCTTGAAATCCCCAAATAAAAATGGGTGCTCTAAAAATCTTGTTCTTAAAAAGAGTCATCCAAATCTGATACCATTTTCTCATGAACCACCCTAGGTCAACCCCAAACCGGTCACTCGAGTCGATTTGTGACATAGCCTGAAGGGCGTTCTTGATCTTCGCAAGTTGGAAACTTGTTTCGCGCATTAACACAGTGAAAAAATGGAATTATTTAACCCAAAAATAAATAAACTAAATTGAATAAATAAACGAAGAATCCAAATAGATATTATACTATCCAGGATGAACATACTTTATACAAGAATCTAAAAAGTACAATGAAACTCCACAATAAAACCCAAACTAAACCTGATGACCACATGACTCCGTATGACCCCTAGTTTCACTCTTTATCACAAAGACCAACCATCGTTCATGGCGATCAATACCAACTTTATAAATGCACCAAAAACTAAAAACAAGAGAAACTATAGGCATGATTATAAAAATTTAGTATGTAATCCTAGATAAATCTATTCTCGTTGCACATCCATTATAATAAAGTAAATATTTATTTCAAGTTTGAAATATAAAATATAATGATATGATTTTAGTAAATTTTCAAAAGAAATCCAAACACATTCCATTTCACATTTCACCATTGAAACCACGCTTTATTATCAAGAAGGGACTAATGCATTTTTAAAATAGGAAGATGGAATTTAATTTATAATGGTAAGAAAGAGAGAAAATATTTCTATATCCCTTTTCAATAAATGCTTGAAAAAAACATTTGTTTTAAGATAAACTCATACCACTCAAGGAGTAATCATAATAAACATATGACATGGGAAATGGAAATAAACATACAAGTGTAACCAACCAACAATGAATCATAATTATTCTCCATAAGAAACTATGTTCCAACAGACATTGGAAAACCTAGGAGATCATGAATAATACCTAACATACTAATACATGATGAATCATCCCAGAAAGCATGCCTCACTCGATGATGTCAAATTCACCAATATGCTCAGCCACACTCTACATGGCATAGACTGAGAGGCCCAATCATGTAGATATAAAACTCAATATATCCCCATGTTATAATCCACTAGCTAGTGCATAATATAACTAGTTCAGCAATCGTTCCCAATAAATTCTTTCACTATGTTAGGTTACCATGTCTCATGTATAAAGGGGTGATCCAAACGATGTGAACCGAGCATCCAATCAAATACATATATAATATTAATTAAACAATAGGCATCACCCCGAGCCACCACAAGGATCTATCTCTTTCCTTAAAACTCATATATCACAATGGATTTCATACTGAGGATCTCCAATTCCATATAAGTAAATGGGTCATGAGGATTCAACAGTAAGGAAATCCCACCCATTAACATAAAAAAGGGAATATAATCATCCAAGTATAGATCTCATAATAATTTTTTTTACCAATTTCATAAAAGTTCCAAACGGGCCTCAAACTCCTTTTATAACACCATCATTTTTAGAAGAAACAAACCATCATTCCAAAAGGTGACACCACACCACTTTTTATTTCACTAAAATTTATAAAAAAAAATCCTATAAGCCACACATACCACATTTAAAGGCCAAATAAATTTTTATTAAAATGCTAAATGGGCAACAATCCATCATCACATGTCAAACCATATTAAAAATTCAAATAAACACTTATTTTAAACATAAAAACACTTGAAAATATTTCAATAAACCCAAAATTATCCTTTCACTTGCCACATGTTTTTTAAAAAATCCAAACCATGATTTACATACCATGAATTACTCATAAAAGTCAACTGGAAATTTCATTGAACACTTGGTGTGAAAAAGTCTACAAAGAAAGGATATATAATTTAAAATAACAATGAAATCATCACCTTGAACACCCAAAAATAAATAAAAAGATAATGCATAATTATTTATCTTGTATGGTATGTGAGAAATCAGGAAACCAATGAATCTTAAATTATAAAGGCATGTGTAAAGGGAACCTACCTCAAACCGCTTCCGCTCTAACAATTCCTAGTCAGGAGGACTCCACAAGGGTTTTGGGAGGAAAAAACAACATCAAGGAACCCAAATAAGGATAAAACCCCCAAAAACCGAGCAACACTATCCATGAATGTCATCCAACATGGCCACTAGGTTTAGGGAAGAAGAGTAAAAGTGAGAGAAAGCAATAAGGGAGAAGAAAAAAACCTAACCTTTCAATTTAGGTGGATAATCACCAAGAAAACCCATTGGATACCTATTGGAGGGTCTTGAAAGTTCCAAAATACCTCATTGGAGGAATCAAGGATAGAGGAGACTGAATAGTGTAAAAATGAGGGTTTTAGTTATAAAAATCATGGAGAGTGTAAGTGATTTTAATGACCTGGGCACATCGCACGGTTAGTCCGCATAGTATATCAAACTATGCGATGATTATGTGACAAGCTCTACCATGATATAGATTTACCACATGGGAAACCTAAAATTTATAACTAAAATTTAGGTAGTCATGTAGTCGGTTCTTACCGAGATATGACATGCCACACAGTTACATGGGCTGAGGTGGATGGTAACCACTAACTGTACGCTAATTGTGTGCTTGAGTCTGCCCACCCCCAAAATACCAATTTTTAAAATAGAACTCAATGGGAACCTAGGGTTGAGGACAAGAAAAAATTAGAAATTTAATAACATCCCAAAAAATATAACATTTCACACATGGTTCAGGAGAAAAGAACAGAGGACCTAACTCGAACTAAAACCAAAGATGAATTTAAAAATCCTAAGTGTGAAAATATGGGGTGCTTTTCTGCTAATAATTGGAAAACAAGGGTTTTATTTTAGTGGATTGTTAATTAAATAAAAATATTTAATTGAAATAAATTAATATAAATTTTTTAACCCTTGGTGATTCTCAAGGTGGATTGGATAAATTTCATTTTTAAATATATCAACTTCTTATACATAGGATTGATTCATTTAATGAAAACAAAACACCTTCATCACTTATTAGTTTAATACCCATACGAACCTAATGTTATTATCCTATAAACTAGGAAGATCATTTTTAGGATAACTCTAAGTTAAAGGATCATATTAACACTTGAAATGGGTGTCCTTATAATTCAATAAGAGAGAATAAGGATTAAGATCTTCAAATGAATATCTCAATTAAAATAAGTGAGTACAAATTTATAGTGTGAGAAATAAAATCAAATAAAAACCCTTTATGATTTACTAAAACAACCCATAAGTGCTTTACCCTTCCATTTATGTTATTCACTTAATGTGAGATGTACATAGAATCATATGGACGGAATTGAAGAAGGTAAAACATTGAAATAATAAACACTCCACCATTGTGTGAAGAATTACACACTCTACTTTGTGAATAAATAAAAAATTAATGAAATAATAAAAATGTGTTATAAAGAAATGAATATAATAATATTTATATGTTTTATTATTATACTATAGTAAATTATAATAACTTAAAATGAAATAAGTTTGATTATAATGGAAAACGGGCATCATAACCTCACAATAAAAAATACACATCACCTCTGACCATATTCTTCAATACCACAACCTTAAATAAGAATTTTGAAGATATTTTTCCATTCACTAATATTCCAAGTCACCCCAATTAATGAAATTGTGAATAATTTGGTGGAAATTTAATTGAGAGTGTACTTTTCCACCCTTGTAAAAAAACTAATTCCAGCTTGCATCAACCCAACAGACATGACAAAACAAGATATTAGATTTCTAGATTTTTAAGGTCATAGAAAAATAAATTAAATCCAGATATGTACTATAAAATTTTTCAGAATTTCATCCCATTTGGTTTCATATCTATAGATTAATGATTGAAATGGTGGTCTATTATTCTAGCCCACAAAATTAGGCCCAAAATTTCATCTTTCACTTGGGTTGCCTAGTCTACCTTTTAAAATTTTGAATTGTCTATTGAAATAGTTTAACTAAATTATCCACATGGTAGAATCTATCAAAAATTTAGGTATTGAATTTATTGGTATTTTATCATGGATGTTATAGTCATTTTAGTGAGATTCTTTCTAGTTCACCTTACCCAAAAAAATTAAGTTCGGTGCCAAAGAATACTACCTTAAAATGTGAATTTTCAAGTGATGAAAAAAGATTTAATCTCCCCAAAAAAGGGTATATTTATCCAAAAATACAAAAAACAATTATGAAAATATGTTTTCTAATGATGTGATGAAAATTTTACTGATTATTAGTTTATTTTAATAATTATTTACAAGCATGACGATGAATAGAGTTAAAATTATAAAATGTAACAATACTGATGTTTATGAACATTGAATCATATGAATATTATAAGAAAAAAATATTATCCTATTTGTGTGTCTAATCATTTACAAAATAGATATAACATGTGGAATACGTCATGAACTCTTTCAATCCATTATGGAAGCACCAAGTGATAAGACACACTCCCAAAACACTCCAACACCTCAAAATCCCCAAGGAATCCAGGAGAAATTATACTCTCATGACCAAAAATCTACTTCTACCAATGAGGGAAGAACTTCAATAATGAATGGTATTTGACCAAAAAATATAAGGATGTCTGCATATTATTTTCATTGGACATATGGAAGTCTTATGATATATTCAGTTTCTCACAAACCACCTAGATCTTCTCTGTTATAGTATGCACCACATCAGAACCAAGGATTTTTGACTCCAAAAAATCAATCTAGAACAATATAGAATGACATGGTTATTCATATAAATACTTTAATGGAGTTATACCAATGGATAGCTGATAGATTGTTTTAGGAAAACTACACTAATGGTTGGTGGGTCACCCAAAAATCCATAGAAGAATAATATTCTAGGTTTCAATATGTCCTCAAGTAATTGGATGGTCCTCTTTGTCTACCCATATTTCAAGGAATGTAAATTTTTTTTAAGTTCTAACAAATATCTAATATCTTGTTGCAATACTCTCTAGAATCTTGAGGTAAAACAATAATCCCAGTTGGATGAAATCATTTTTGGTACCCCGTAGAGTCTCACAACCTCATCCATATACCTCCTTCGTAGAGCATCCATGGTAATTAATATAGTGAACTAGTGCTCTTAATAAATGGATATCATGTATTTTTAGATGAATATTCATTACATTATAAAACTACACACTTTAAGAACAAAATATTTTAGTGTCTTTGGAAACCTAGAACATAATCTTCTAGTCTAGTGAATGATCTTAAATGTCTCTAGTAAAGATATTCCCATTTATATATCCTACTTAAAACATGTATTTATAACCTAGGGAATAGAAAAATAAGAAATTGTTATCTTACATCCTCTATAAGGGTAAAAATAAAGGATATTTGTAAGCATAACATGGATATAAGGGTATGGGAACATGAGCATTACATTTAATGATCATACCCTATATATCGAAAATTGTAATCATGAGTCATGACATAAATATTGGCTGTTAATAAGACATAAATCATAAGGAAGTCAAATAACATGAGTCATGAAAGAATAACATTGTAATAATACATAGACTTTTGGTATACACATCAGCTTATAAAATTGTGAAAATATATAAATAGAATTAGGTTTACTCAAAAAGATAAGGAGAAAAAACCAGGTCTTCTCATAAACTTATTGACATGAAACCATGTTAATGCATAACATTGTTAATATGCAATATGATTCACTCATAACATCATAGTATTAAATAATAACTCCCAAAACAATAATCATCATGTATCAAGACATTGGTTTTCCCATTGTGTATCGGGTTTCCCCTTCCTCCTATAGTGGATCGGGTTTACCCTTCTTCCCAGAGTGGATTAGGTTTCTCCTTTTTCCAATATTGGATCAGGATAACCCTTATTCTTATAGTGGATTGGGTTTCCCCTTATTCCCATGGAGGATCATGTTTCATATTCTTACCATAGTGGATCAGATTTATCAATCTTCCCATAGTGGATAGATTTCATTAACTTGTTTTCATCATTATATCATGAGATATAAGTCTTTATCCAATGAATTTTAAGGATATATAAGTCCCTCATATCACATAATAAAATCATAAATATTTCTACTTAAAAATAATAAATATTAATCCTACATATCATAACCTGTGGAACAAGAGGCAGGTTTAATAATCATTTCATCATAGGATAACCTATGTAAAAAAGTGGGTTTCATAATCATATAACATATGGATGGGAAATGAGTTTCATAGACATCATGAAATAAAAAACCATTTGGAGAAATATTATTAATGGTAAACATGGATCATATCCATATAAATTTATGATTAGCACTAATGGTCTTCACATTAGATGAAAAATAATTTTGAATGATCTTTTAAAAACATTTCTTGAGTAAAATATCCTTTCTTATTTGAAAAAACTAATTTTAAAACATAAAATATTTTGAAAATTTTTTCATTTAAATTATCTTTAAAGACATATAAACAAATTCATGAACTAATTTAAATCCTTTACGTCGAGAATAAGTTTAAAATATCATTTAAAAACATTTTTATAAAACATGGTTTTTGAAGAACATAGATTTCTACCCAAAAAGGTAAATAAGATTGGGTTTTCTTATGAGAATTTTTGTAATTATATTAAGTAATAAAAGATTAAAAATCATAAAATTACTTTTATGTAACATTAATACCCATATTGTAATAAAATTCGGGAGATTTATTGATATATGGATCATAAACAATAAAATTTTGGAAATAAACTCTTACCACCTTGGAAACATTGAATCCTAATCCCAAAGAAATAATAACATTACATGAATCTTAAAATATCATTAAAATATGTATATTCATGATATATAATTTCCATGGGGTGTTATATACACCTTGTAAAAGAATATAAGTACATAACAAAACTACTATCTTAAAGAAGACAAATTTATAAAAAAAATTACATTACCGATTTGGAAACATTTGAACCAAAAACCCCATGAAATAGACTTAATAAAATGAATATGTAAATACCTATAAATTTAATAATGACGACCATATAATACATTAATGGGAATTATATAGACCACACAAAAGAAAATAGTGGTGAATATGATATATGTCTCGAACAAAAAAAGTGAGACAATAAAACCCACTACTACTTGAGTAACATATGAATCATGAGATCAGTAAAATAATAGAATTAATTAATACTTTACATATATTTAAATAATTTATATTAATTATATAAATTTTTATATGTTATTATATACACCACACGAAAATAATATGTTGTCAATATGGCATATATCTCACAGAATAAAAGTGAGATGAGAAAAATCTTACCTTAAGCCTTTACTCTCGTTGTACTTGTTCAAACCTCCTTTATAATAAATATAAGATTATTATAAATCTAAAAAATAAACATATTAATATATATAATACTATTTATTATGGAATAATGATTTATATTAATCATTTATTAACAATTCCATGTTAAATTTATGTCTCGGGCAATAACTACTTTATTTTTTGTACATGTTTGGACTTGTTATTCTCGGTTCTCTTACTTAGATCATGAATTAATTTATTTACATATTTTAATATATAATTTAAATTTAATTATATATTTTTTCATTATAATATATAAAAATAGAAATGTGAAATAAAATACACTGTTCATGGATACAGTAGGTCTTATGTACACATGAGCATTGTTTCCATTCTCTAGCATATTATTAAAGAAATAAAAGTAAATGATATATATATATATATATATATTGTCTTGAAAATATAATTATTAATTAATATTTAACACATGATCTTAATAAAATCATCCTTAATACATTCCTTGAAAATCATTAATGAATCAAATCACTTTGAGGAGGCGGAAGTCCACACGTCCATAAATGAAGTTATCGTATTCCCACAAAATGGAAAAAATGAAGGTATGGGTTGTATAATAATTCCAAAAGAATAAATAGATCATAAATATCAAATATATATTATAAAAATATTAATTCGATCATTATTATCAACCTTTATATGTGGTAATTAAAGAAAGAATGATATTTTTTGTGAGGTGATAGTCCACCATACACACGATTGATGATTGTGTATCTCATTTGAAGGAAGTGTGCATGATTTTTGGTATTACCCATAACATAAAAACAAATAAGTATATTTATTATACATAGGTTATTATATAATCATGTAATAATAATAATTTAGTTAGTGGATAAAGAAATTTAAAAAAAATCTTGTTGAAAGAAGTTACCTCTTCTTTGGGTAACTCCTTCTGTTTTTCCCCATAGGGCTACCTTGGTTGAATTTATAACTAAATTTGAAGATTCTAAGTTGAATTTATGGAATTTTGAAGATTTTTTTTTTGTTTTTGTATGGTCCAAATGGATTTAGTGGTGTTAATAAGTGAGGGGTGAATTCCCTTTTATAGTGGAGGAGGTGTGTAATTCTTGAAAATATAAATTAATAAACACTATTGATTGGTCTCCCTTACATAATGTTTCTCAAATAATGGTAAATTTTCAAGAAAATAGATTATTTTGTCTAAATATTTCCATAAAATGGATTTTGAACATGTTTCTAGGTTATTTTATCCATTAAGATAAATTTTAACCACTAGGTAAACTCATATTTACCTTAATCGCAATAATTAATTTTAATTACTTTCACTAATATTTTTTTCAAAACTCTTTTTACCTTACTAGAAATTATATATTATTATGATTTAAAAAAATTATTCCAATTTTTTAAATTATAGAAACATAATTTTAAGAAATTAATTTTAAATTAATCTTGTAGATAGGACGAAACAACGGGTTTTTTAAAGTAAAAATGATAAAAAGATTGAAGAAATTTTATATCCAATTTCAATGTGAAATTAATTAAAATGACCTAAACATTATTAATATATTTATAATTTATCTAAATATACTTTAAAAACCATTGAAAATATAATCTAACTATAAAAATAAATTATACAAAAATTAGTTTTCAATTAAAAATTACTATTTATCACTATTCATCAAAATTTTAAACTTCTCAGAAAAATATACAAAATTTACCCAAAGTAAATTTTTATATTAAAATTTAAAAAAATAATTTTTTATTTTATAATAAAAATTAAAATATTTTCCAAATTATATTTAATACGCCATTAAAAATCTACAAAATTACCTTTTAGGAAAATACATCTTTTTACTCTAAAAATTGGATTTATTCTTATCTTATGCCAATAAAATATATTGGATATATTTAAAAAAATTGATTCAATATATAATATATAAATTTTATTAAATAAATATCAAAATTTTTTTGTTTTATTTATTGAGATAAAATGTTGTTTGTACCCAAGAAATATATTTTTCTTATAAAATGGATTTCTTTATTTTTAAATAGTTCTTACTTTAATTTATAACTAATTGATAACCAAATGATTCGATTTATTTAAAATTTTAAAAAAGGTATACATAATACCCCACTTAGTTCCTCATAACTATAAACCTTATTAGGCATTTATACCAAAAAAAATTCTTCATAACCTTTTGAAAGAAAACATATGAAAGGTTTAGATATGATGCTCAATAAGGGTAAATAAGGGAGATAAAAATGATCAAATGAGAATACCATGATCATAAGGATTTTTTGACCATAAAATGACTTTTTAAATTAATATACTATATATTATACATCTTAATATTGGGTCATGGAATTAATATTGATTGTTTATAGACATGAATCATAATGAAATATAAGAACATAAACTATAAGGATATATCATTGGCATAAGACATATATTTATATCATACACATAAGCATTAAACAAAATTTACTTAGTATCAAAGGATTTTTATCAATGTTATCATAGTATAATGGGTTCACTCACCGACCCATCATAGTAGTCAGTGTTCACTCCCAATACTATCATAGTGGATAGACAGTTGGGGCTTACATGAGTGGTAAAGGATCCATTTAATCCTACATCAAACCCAAGTTCAAATCCTACTGGGAGTAGATTTTTGCAGGAAGGTGATGACGCAGGAATGATGTACACCTGATGACATAGGTAGTATGATGAAGGAATGATGATGCAATGGTCATTTACGCTATTTTTTTGTTTTTTCGGCCTTGTAATGGGCTTCATACTCACTAGCCCTTCAAGCCATGTACTTAATAAATAAGGCTTGATGAGTGGGATGTCCCTCTATGGGGGGATATGGCCTTACATTTCAGATTTTGTGTGTGTTTTTAATCTAATTTTACCCCTTAGTCACCTAATATATCATAATTGATAGATTCACTTACTGGATTGGGTTTACTCTCCAATGTAGTTTAATTTATCTCATTAGATATTAGACATTATGTAATGAATTGGATAGAGATATAGGTCCCACCTATCACATAATAAAAATCATACATATGTGTTCCTCAAGATAATAAACACTCATCATATCCGAACCCATGAAAATAAATGGGTTTCATAAACATTCAATCATAGCATACCACATGGAAAAGAAATAGTTTCTCATAAAAATTTCATCATTTCATCATAGCATAACCCAAGTAAAATGAATGGGTTTAAAAAATATATTTTCTTCATAAACATAAACCATTAAGAGAAATAATAAGGATGATATCATTGGATAATAACCATACTAAATATTAAGAAACATCATAGGATGTCATCTTAGGTAGAAAATAATTTTAAAATATTACTTGTAACATTTCTTGATGAAAATAAACATTCCACTTTAAAATTACTTACATAAAATCTAAAAACATCCCAAATATTAAATAAAAAAATTCACAATTATCTTGAAAACCTATAAAATATTATTTAAATCCTTGAATGACTATGAGAGAAGAAAATAGTTTTCATTTCACACACATTGAAATGAATATTTCATTTACATTTTTGGTAAAATGAAAAATGGATTTGTTTGGAAAACCAAAAGAATATTTACATTAAACCATTTCGAAAAAAATAAAGATATGGGTAAAAGATTATTTAATTAATAATTTTATATTACTAAATAATTTAGTTAAAATATTTTTAGAAAACATTAACATGGAAAAAAGGATTTTTAACTGGGGAGAGGAATAAAGTCTGTTTTTCCTTAAAAATATTCTTTTTCAAGCTTGAGTACATAAAGAGATGAAAATTAAAGTAAAACATTCATTTTAATTAAATAAACATATTATAATTTAAACAATTAGTTTCTTGATTGTTATATTATATTTTCTCAACATTGTAATCATAATAAAAAATAACCACAATAAAAAATTAGACTGTAACATAAAACCTTTACCACTTTGATATCTTTCGAATAATAAGATACATAAAAGAATAATATTAAAGGAATAATTAAATTTAATGAGGATAAGTAAATTCATTATATAACATGTCAAATATTTTTTATAAACACCTCATAAAATATGATAGGTTTGTAACATAACATTCTTCACAAGGAAGAAAATTTGATATGAATTTCACTTATATTAAGTGTTTAATTCTTTCATAAACATTAAAAACTACTTTATAATAAACATATATTTATTATAAATATATTATATAACCATAATTATATATATATATAATACAATATATTATTTACTTATTCCCTTTTATTACGTATTTATTAACAATTCCCTGTTAATAACATGTTTTAGGTAATAAGTTCTTTGTTTTTTATGTATGTTTTTCTCTAGTATTTTTGGTCCATTTACTTTGATAATGGTTAATTAATATATATAGTGTTAAAAATTATATAAATATCATATATATTACTTTTATACTCATTTATATTAATTCATTAATGTAAGATATGTAAAATTAATTATGTCATTAATGGAGATGGTAGGTCGTACATACGTATGAATACTGTTTCCATTTTTTCGACGGATGGAACGAAAGAAAGTTAAATTGTATATTAGGTTTAAAGATTCATTTTTATTTTCTATATAGCACAAATATTCATTAAATTTATCCTTATTACTTTTCAATTGAAATGTAAGTGAAAAATGAATCACAACACTTCCTGAAGCGGCGTTCTATCAAACACATGGGGGACGTTATCGTAATCCCAAAAAAAAATATAAATTAATAAGTTATATGTGGTATTATAATTAAAAAATAAAAATAATGTTATTTATATATTATATATATAATTTATATACATCATTATATCCATATTTCATGGGTGGTGATGGAAAATTAATTACCTCTGTTCGTGAGGCGGTAGTCCACCGTACACACGATCGATAGTTTAGTTTGACATGTGATAAAAGAGGATATATATGAAGGCTATTGTCATGACCCATCCTAGTGGGGGCCGATCCACAACTCCCCAAGCCCGCCTCCAATAGGCCAGGGGCTGGTGACTAGCACCGAGTAGGCATGCAACTAACATGGGAGGCATGGCCTATAAACCTGTACACATGCACACACATCTCCAAGCCCACAAAGCTAAAAAGTAAATACTACAAAAAGGAAAAGATGCATGCATACACTAAAACCCAACCACATAGTACAACAAGAATGTAAATTACAAGAAAGTAAAACCCTGGGCCAAAGTATAAGCCCGACAAAAAGAGAGTCTGTAACAAAGTCCAACCTATAAAGAAAGGTTTTGGGACTGTAGTCTATAGCCGTAGGAACACACCTCAGCCTGCCTGATCTCACTGAGTACCGTCCAGTACTAGTCCACCTAGAATCCTATCAAAGGCTCGCTCGTCTGCACAAGACACGACACGTGCGGGAAAAGCCCGTGCAGGGGTGAGTATAACAATACCCAGTAGGACACCCCGAAACCACAAAAGAAATACAACAAAGGAAATAACACAAAGAAAGGTGCATCCATCTCTACACAGTATATGTCTACCAAACATATAACAATAATATCCAGATATACTCATACACGATCGACTATCATGAAACCCACCACTAGGATCCATCTCCAAGATTCCACTAAGCACACAACTGGGAGAACACACTCCTAGGTCTAAAGAGAGAGATACGAAGTACTCGTACTGGGAGAACACACTCCACAAGTACCTTGAGAACATGATTCTCAGATGAGGATCACAACCAAGTCATGGGGTGATTCTGACAACTCAGTATGAGCTAATCCGCTAAGCAGAGGATCGGTGCCCGAGTAAAGTTGGTCACATCGATTCCAAGAACTCTACCTAGGGTTCCAGGAATAAATAGAGGATCCAGCTCTAAGTCTCACAGAGGGGATTCAGACAACTCTATTTAGGAAGTTTTGATGAAGGTATCATACTCCTGTATAAAAGAAATGATACCAGAACCTTCAGGGGAAAACCAAGGGTACGAACCCTAAGAACAAGTCCAAGTCACAAAAGACATGGCTCAAGACATGAATAAATGGTCACATGGCGTGTAGTATGGTTACACGCCATGTTCCTTGACCCTGGGTACTGCATGTGTAAATGGACCGTGTCATTCGTTTAAGCCATGTAGAACCAAACTACACAGCGTGTAGAAAAAGTACATGTCATGTTCCTTGACCTCGGGTAAAGCCCGTGTAACCAGCTCGTGTCATTCGGCTTGTCAGATAGAATGTAACTAAACAGAGTGTATAAGAAACACACGCTCTGTCCGAGCACCTGGGGCTCACTCCGTGTACGCTGGCCATGTGCCCGTACACGGCCTCTGTCCGTGTCTGTGTTTCATGCCCGTGTACCAGTACACGGGGTATCCCATGTATCTGGACGGGTTTGGCTGGGGAGGGGTATACATGGTATGTCCTTGGTCGTGTACCCTTCCCGTGTCCGTGTACTCCCAGAGTACACGCCAGGTGATCCTCCGACGAACACACGATGTGTATCCCATACTACACAACGTGTACTCGGTATTTCTCTAGAAACATTGTCTTCCTCTGTGCGCCTCGATTGATCCTCTGAACATCGATTCAGCTCTCCGTTTTCCGCGAAACTCAATGTGTTGGGTTGCCGCATCCTCGTGAAGCCGAATATGTGGGTTTTGGGCCTTCGATCGGCTCCGAAATCCGATTCTGGTCACCCGAGCGGAAATTGTTCGAAGAACTTTATCTTCCGATCCACTTCAATCTGTTCGCTAAAACCATCGTCGCACCTCCACAAGATCACTGCAGTGCCGATTCTTCAATTTGGAATTGTTACATCGCAGAACAAACACGTAAAGATCCATTGTTCATCGCCCCGCGAAGAACACGAAGAACACTCATGAAAAAATCGAGAATTTGGGGAAAAAGAAGACAAAAAAATCGAGAGGGACAAAACTCAATCGATGTTCATGTAGATCTTGGTCTGTCACCATTAGAAGGTTGAACTAAACCAAAATAATATCAAGAATCACATCCCCAAGATCCCCGCAAAATCCCATCCCACAAATATGATCGATCCGTAGGCTAATATTTTCATGGATTAGTCCGTTTTCATCATAGGAAATCAAGAACGGGGAATGGAAAATCGAAATAAACATCCTACCTAGATCCGCGGCATTCATTGGCAAAGATCTGGTCACCACGTCGTCATTACCGACGTAATCCGTCAAGAACGTCGTCGCCGCGTTGGGGGTTTCCTCTAGAGATTTCCTATAGCTTCCAGGGAAATTCAGGGTTATGGGGATTGTAACCATGATCCCATGAGTAATATCTATTTAAAATATAAGAGATATTTGACGTAACAATATTTAATAAAACATTTTAATTAAATATTTTATTACAGTTACGTCCAAAAACTGGATTTCACCATCGACCTACGTCGGTCGATGTTAGGCCTAGCCTAAGGTAAAATCGTTGTTCCAAACGCAATGGTTCCCTCGAATTTCTGATCTGAGCACCCGTTCAGGATTTATTCAACTTTTTTAGGAAAACTGCATGCACGAATAATTTAATTATTAAATGAAATTCAAACATTTGTTCCAGGATCACCGGGTCTCGGAACTGCACACCATCTCAGAGCCTGGTCTCGAAATAATCCACATATAATATTAAAATAATACATGGAAGAATATGAGACATTACATCACACCCACTATAGAGATTTTACGTCCACGAAAATCTAAAACAAGGGCTACTCAAAACGATGTGAGTACTGCACGCGAATCTATGTCTCCCACTCCCACGTGCTCTCCGGGATATTCCCATGCTGCCACCGGACATGCACCAATGGAATAGCGCATCCAAAAAGGATCTTCTCCTGCCAATCCTCAATCTCCACTAGGTACTCTGCAAAGGTCACCCCATCATTGATTTCCAGCTTGCCCCAGTCGATAATGTGCGATGGATCATGCACGTACCTCCGTAGCTGCGACACATGGAAGACATTGTGTACCCAGTCCATCTGAGGAGGTAGAGCCAAGAGATATGCCACCTCGCCAACTCTACTCAGAATTTTAAAAGGGCCAACGAACCTCAAGGATAGCTTTCCGCCTCGGCCAAATCTCTGCAATCCCCGTCAAGGTGAGACCCGAAGGAATACATGGTCTCCTTCCTCAAACTCCAAAGGCCTCTGCCTCATGTCGTCATAAGACTTTTTCCGACTCTGTGCAGTCTTCATCTGCTCCTGGATGACTTTCACCTTATCTGTAGTAGCTCTTACCATCTCTAGTCCCATGAGTGCTGACTCTCAAGGGTCGGTCCAGAAAAGTAGTGACGTGCAAGGTCGCCCGTAAAGAGCCTCAAATGGTGCCACACCAATAGTGGAATGATAACTGTTGTTATAATCAAATTACACCAGTGGTAGGTGATCCTCCCAGCTATTGACCGAATTCAAGTATGCAAGCTCAAAGAATATCCTCTAGGACCTGGATGGTACGCTCTGTCTGACCATCAGTTTGGGGATGAAACGCTGTGCTCAAGTGTAACTGAGTCCCAAAACTTCCTGCAATCCCTTCCATAACCAAGATGTGAAATGAGCATCACGATATGAGACGATCGTGGATGGAACTCCATGAAGTCGAACTATATCCTCCATGTAGAGGCGTCCCAAGATCTCTAATGAACTCTGCTCTCGTATGGCTAGGAAGTGGACCGACTTGGTGAGTCAATAAATGATCACCCATATGGAATCATGTCCCCTGGACGTTCATGGTAAACATGTCACGAAGTCCATGGATATCTTGTCCCACTTCCACTCTGGCACCTCAAGGGGCTGAGTCAAACCTACTGGCACCTGGTGCTCAGCCTTTACTTGCTAACAAGTAAGGCACCGAGAAACAAACTATGCCACACCCTTCTTCATTCCTGGCCACCAGAACTGACTTCGGAGGTCCTGATACAAATTTTTCATTCCTAGATGCACCTCCAAAGGGGATGTATGGAACTCCCTCAGAACCTCCTCCCACAACGTCCCTGGTACTACCATGCACCCTCCGAAAAGAACAATGTGCTCCCCATCTTCTGAATATCCATCGGCAGCATCACCCGTGGATATTTGAGCACGTAGAGTCTCACAACTATCATCCTCATGATGTGCTTCCCTGACTCGATGTAAGAGTGGAGGGGTAACAACCATCGACTGAAGGTAGGATCCCTCATCTCTATCCATGAAGGATAACTGCAAATAGGCCAACTACCTTGTCACCTCATCCAGAAACTACGAACTAGATTTCCTACTGAGAGAATCTTCCATCACGTTCCCCTTCCCAGGAGTATAAACGATCTCAAAGTCGTAATCCTGGAGGAAATAAAGTCGTCGCCTCTATCTCAAATTCATATCCTTCTGAGAAAAGATATATCTGAGACTCTTGTGATCATAGTATATGGTAAACCTCTCTCCCATCAGGTAGTGCCACCACATCTTCAATGCAAAGACTACAGCAGCAAAATCAAGATCATGGGTCGCGTAGCTCTGCTCGTGTGGCCTCAACTGACATGATCCATAGGCAATCACCGCTTGCCTCTGCATCAAGACACAACCAAGCCTGGTTCCTGATGCATCGCAGAACACTACGTACTTGACACCCTCCTCTGGTAATCTCAAGATCAGGGAAATCGTTAGACTCTGTCTCCACTGCTGGAAAGCCTGCTGGCATCTCTCGGTCCATACGAAAGGTTGTCTCTTTCAGGTCAAAGCTGTCATGGGTGCTGCAATCCTAGAGAAATCAAGGATGAATCTCTAATAGTATCCTGCCAACCCAAGGAAACTCCACACCTCCGTCATGTTCCGGAGTGTCTCTCATGCTAGCACTGCAACCACCTTGGCTGGGTCCACTGCTACACCATCCGCCGAGATAATGTGTCCTAGAAAGTGGACCTCCTATAACCAGAACCGACACTTCAAGAGTTTCCCATACAACTGGTGCTCTCAGAGTGTGTCCAGAACCATCCTTAGGTGTCTCGCGTGATCCTCCTCGGACACAGAGTACACAAGGATATCATCAATGAAGGCCACTATAAACCGGTCTAGATAGGGCTGAAAGATCTGGTTCATGAGTCCCATGAACACTTTCAGGGCATTCATCATGCCGAAGGGCATCACCGAGTACTCATAGTGACCGTAGCGACATCTGAAAGTCGTCTTCAGTACATCATCATCTCGTACTTGCCACTGGTGATAGCTTGATCATAGATCAACCTTCAAGAACCATCGTGCCCCTCTCATATGGTCGAAGATGTCATCGATATTTGGTAGTGGATACCGGGTTTTCACGGTCACCTAATTCAAGCACCAGTAATCCACACAGAGCCTCAAGCTCTCGTCCGCCTTCTTGGCAAACATCACTGGGGCCACCTAGGGTGAAACGCTGGGTCTCACAAAACCCTTCTTCTGCAAGTCGTCCAACTGCACCCTCATCTCACAAAGCTCTGCAGGAGCCATCTGATATGTTGATTCTGATATCAGTGTCATCCCAGGTTTCAACTCAATGCAGAAATCTATCTCTAGGTGGGGTGGTAGCCCCGGGAAATCCTCCGTAAAGACGTCCTCGTACTCAGCCACTACTGCTGGAAACTGAAAATGCGTAATGTCTGCTGCGCCAAGGGCAAGGCTAGCCAACTGATGTGAAATCGGTTGTTCCCTCTTATGCATGAGTCCATCCTATGTGGCCTGGGTCTCTCTTTCACCAACAAAAGAGAACCTTGTTCCATCATTGAGGACACACCACACCCTTCGCCTAAAACAGTAGATCTAGGCATGAACTGTGGATAGCCAATCCATACTAAGAATGACATCGTAAGGCCTCGACGCCACCACCAAGAAGTTCCAAAAGAAACTCTCGCCTCCAAGGGTCAGGTCACACTGTCTACAGAGGTGTGTGATCTCTGAATCTTCTCCAGTCGGTGTTTCTAAGCGTAAGGGTCAAGACAATGGCTTAACTGGAATCTCAAGGTCTTGAAGAAGATAAGAATCCAGAAAGGAATGACTTGTACTTGTATCTATAAATACGTCAGTCAAAGTAGAAAAGACACAGATAGTACCTCTAATAATTCCGGGAGTACCTGGGTCATAAGCCTCTGTCGCCTGCAACTTTCCCTACCTCTGTCCACCAGCTCCATGAGCCTGGGGTGGACCTCTTGGGGGTAGTGGTGGGAAAGGGTCAAAACAAAGACCACCTCCATCTGCTCTCCCAGCTTCTCTACAGTGTCCGCTGCCCTGCGGATCTGTCTTCTCCCCACGTTGCCTCTACCTCGGTGGTCCATCCACTACTCCTGTGTCAGTAGTACAGCAGGTCGGACAATCTCAAGAGAGATGTCCCCTACCATCACATGAGTAGCATCGCCTCTCTCTAGGCTGGCTGGATGTGCCCTATGAACCCTGTACGGAAGATCCCTTATCCTGGGATCTCCTCTGGAAACATCTCCCATGCCTAGGTCCCTGAGGTCAGCTCCCTTCTATTGAGGTCTCTGCTTCTGCTCGCCCACTACTGACAACTACCGGCTGTCTCTACTCTGCCAAGAAGCTCTCAACCACCAAATTCCCGCTTGAGCACCCTTGTATAGGTATGAATGGTCATAGGGATGATGCTAGCTCGGATATCACTATACAAGCCCCGCTCAAAAGTCTGTGCTCTAAAGTACTGATCTCTGACCATATCTATCGAGTACCGTGAGAGGTCGGTAAACCATGACGAATAGTCATCCACCATCATGGTTCCCTACTGGAGATGAAGAATCTCCTCTATGCATACTACTCTCAGGGTAACCGGTGAAAACTCCTCTATTAAGAGACGCTCAAACTATGACCATGCAAGGGTCGCCTCGTCGTGGGTCTGGATAACCAAACTCCACCATCGTCCTGCTGAGCCCTATAAAAGTCTCGCTTCCAGAATCACCATCTAGTATGCAGGTGTCCTGACCAAATGGAAGACTCTAGCCACTGCCTCAAGCCAGTCCTCTGCTTCCTGAGGGTCAAGCTCACCTCGAAACTTGAGGGATCTCTGTCTCTGAAACTCATGCAATGCGCTCAACCTGCTCTCCTCCTCCACTAGTAAAGCAGGCACTAAATACTGCTCCACAGGTGGCGGGATAACTGGCACACCACCTGATTGCAAAACTGGGGGATCTGGTCCCTGTATCGAGGCTTCTTCACTGAGGGGGTCATCCTTGTGATCGAGCTACTAGATATTAGCAGGTACGTGTCACGGAGGAATCCTATAAAAAACAAGATATATCTCAGTCAGTGAGTATATCTGGAGAACTGACTCAAGAAGGACATAGAAACCACAAACCATTCCTATATGATGCATGTACCATTATTTTTCCCTTGCAACTAGTGTTCTCATGTTCTAAGTCAAAAGGAAAGTTATCAGAGTCCTGTTTTACGGATACGTCGGCCGCCCGCACCAACACAGAGGTCCCTGGCCTAAAATCCAAACTCGAAACAGTTAACACTGTTTCACCAAACCAACTCACAGACTCTCAGTCCTAAGGTAGAACCGACCACCTCTAATACCACTCTGTCACGACCCGTCCCAGTGGGGCCCGAGCCGCAACTCCCCAAGCCCTCCTCCAATAGGCCAGGGGCTGGTGACTAGAACCGAGTAGGAATGCTACTAACATGGGAGGCATTTCCTATAAACCTATACACACGCACACACATCTCCAAACCCAAAAAGTTTAAAAGTAAAAACTACAAAAAGGAAAAGATGCATTCGTACACTAAAACCCAACCACAGAGTACGACAGGAAAGTAAAGTACAAGAAAGTAAAACCCTAGGCCAAATTACAAGCCCGCCAAAAATAAAGTCAGTAACAAAGTCCAACCTGTAATAAAAGGTGCTGGGACTGCAGTATGTAGCCATAGGAACACACCTCGGCCTGCCTGATCTCACTGAGTATCGTCCGGTCCCGGTCCACCTAGAATCTTGTCAAAGGATCTCTTGTCTGCAAAAGACATGACACGTGCGGGCAAAGCCCGTGCAGGGGTGTGTATAACAATACCCAGTAGGACACCCCGAAACCACAAAGGAAATACAACAAGGGAAATACCACAAATAAAGGTATAGCCAGCTCTACACAGTATATGTCTACTGGACATATAACAAGAATATCCAGATATACTCATACATGATCGGCTATCGTGAAACCCACCACTAGGATCCAGCTCGAAGATTCCACTAAGCACACAACCGGGAGAACACACTCCTAGGTTTGAAGAGAGAGATACGAAGTACTTGTTCTGGGAGAACACACTCCACGTGTACCTTGAAAACATGATGCTCAAATTAGGATCACAACCAAGTCACGGGGTGATTCTGACAAATCAGTCTGAGCTAATCTGCTAACAGATGATCGGCGCCCGAGTAAAGTTGGTCACGTCGATACCAATAACTCTACCTAGGGTTCCAAGATTTAATAAAGGATCCAGCTCTAAGTCTCACAAAAGGGATTCCAACAAATCTATTCAGGAAGTTATGCTAAATGGATCATACTCCTATATAAAAGAAATGATACCAGAACCTTGAAGGGAAAACCAAGGGTACGAACCCTAAGAAGAAGTCCAAGTCACAGAAGACAAGTGGCTCAAGCCATGAAGAAATGGTTACATGACGTATAGTATGGTTACACTTCGTGTTCCTTGACCCCAGGTACTGCCCGTGTAAATGGCTTGTGTCATTCGTTCAAGCCGTGTAAAACCAAACTACATGGCATGTAGAAAAAGTACGTGTTGTGTTCCTTGACCCCGGGTACTGCCCGTATAACCGGCATGTGTCATTCGGCTTGTCAGATAGGAATTAACTACACGAAGTGTAAAATAAACACACGTTGTGTCCGAGAACCTGGGGCTCGATCCATGTATGATGGCCACGTTCCCGTACACAGCCTCTATCCATGTCAGTGTGGCATGCCCGTGTACCAGTACATGATGTATCCCATGTATCTGGCCGGGTCTGGCTAGGGAAGGGTATACATGGCGTGTCCTTGGCCGTGTACCCTTCCTGTGTCTGTGTACTCCCGGAGTACAAGCCATGTGATCTACCGATGAACACACGCCGTGTATCCTATACTACACGGCGTGTAGTTTGGATTTCTCCAGAAACGTCGTCTTCCACTGCGCGCCTCGTCTGATCCTCCGGACTTCGATTCAGCCATCTGTTTGCCGCGAAACTCAAGGTGTTGGGTCGCCTCGTCCTCGTGAAGCCGAATCTGTGGGTTTTGGGACTTTGATCGGCTCTAAAATCCGATTCTGGTCACCCGAGCGGAAACCATTCGATGAACGTTATCTTCTGATCTGCTTTGATCCGTCCTCTGAAACCATCGCCGCACCTCCGCAAGATCACTGCGGTGCCGATTCTTCAATTTTGGATCGTTGCGTCGCAGAATGGATGCGCAACGATCCATTGTTCATCACCCTATGAAGAACGTGAAGAATGCTCATGAAGAACGCGAGAATTTGGGGAAGAAGAACACAACAAAATCGAGAGGGACGAACCTCGATCGATGTTCGTGTCAATCTTGGTCTGTCACCATTAGAAGGTTCAACGAAACCAAAATAATATCAAGAATCACATCCCCAACATCCCCTCATAATCCCATCCCACAAATACGATCGATCCGCAGGCTAATCTGTTGGTGGATTAGTCCGCGTTCGTCATAGGAAATCAAGAACGGGGAATGTAAAATCAAAATCAACATCCTACCTAGATCCTCAGTGTTCGTTGGTGAAGATCCAGTCGTCGCGTCGTCGTCACCGACGAAATATTTCGAGAACGTCGCTGCCATGTTGGGGGTTTCCTCTAGAGCATTCCAAAAGCCTCCAGGAAAATTCAGGGTTATGGGGATTTTAACCCTGATCCCCTGCCCAATATCTATTTAAAAGATGAGAGATATTTGACGTAACAAGATTTAATAAAACATTTTAATTAAATATTTTATTACAGTTACGTCCAAAAATAGGATTCCACTATCAACCTGCGCCGGCTGATGTTAGGCCTAGCCTAAGGTAAAATCGATGTTCTGAACGCAATGGTTCCCTCAGATTTCTGATCCGAGCACCCGTTTAGAAGTTATTCCACTTTTTTAGGCAAACCGAATGTGTGCGTAATTTAATTATTAAATTCAATTCAAACATTTGTTCCGGGCTCACCAAGCCTCGGAACTGCACACCGTCTTAGAACCTGGTCTCAAAATAATCCCCATATAATATTTAAATAATACATGGAAGAATCCGGGACATTACAACTATGAAAAAATAATAACATATAAGAATATAAAATATATTAATTTTATTATATAATCATATTTGAATAGAATTCTTAGTAGGTGGAACAAGAAATAAATTAACAAATCTCAGTTAAAAATGTTACCTATTTTACAAACAACCTCTTTATGTTAGCACTAAAAGCCTTCATGGGAATTTTTCCAAATAAAAAAGGAAAATAGGATGTTTTTAGGTAATTTATTAATTGAATTGGGTAGTTATTGGAAGAATAATATGGTTTTGGAATCGTGAAGAGAAGAGAAGAGGGGGTTCCCTTCTATAAGTGGGGGAAAGACACACTTGTAACTTTTTAAAGTAAATAAGGTATTCCCGCATTTAAAAATTAAAAAAATATAAAAATGAATCATAATAGAACCTTAAATAATATAATTTAGAAATAATTTCATAAAGGTGGATTTTAAAATTTTATAGGTCATTTCATACCATAGATGTTTTGTTTAACCCATAAGTAAACCAATTTTATCATTAACCATGGTAATGAATTTTTATTTTTTTTACTATTAATTTTTACCAAAAATTAAGTTGAAATAATAATATAATGTTAATTATTGTGATTCGAAATATGGTATCCATTTTACCAAATTCCATTCATATATGTGGAAAAAATTTAATTCAAAATTAAACCTACTGACGTGATGAAAAAGATAAATTTCAAAGAGAAAATATTCATAAGTATATAATGTTTTAATATCAAAAATCAATATAAAATTGAATAAAATAACCTAAATTAGATTAATAAATATATAAATGGACTATTTTTATTTTTAAAATCATATTAAAATAAAATGGATCTTGTAAAATGTTTAAAATAAAAGGCATTCTTAAATAAAAAAGAAGTATTTTTTACTATTCATAAAAAAATTAATCACTGTAAAAAATTCTTAAAAAATTAATAAAAAATAATTTTAACATATAGATTTTAAAAAAATAATTTTTTTTGAAATATATTTTCAAAAAGTGTGAAAATATTGTTTTAATATTTTTTAATAAAAAACATTTTTTGAGAATATATTATTTTTAAAACGTATTAATATTTTACTACAACTTAAGTAATTTTTCATCAATATGTTTTATTTATATAAAACGATTATAATTAATATTTGAAATTTGGTTATTTATACTCATTACAACTAGTTTAATTTATAGGTTACAATGTTCATGTTTAAATAATAATAATAATATATTATGTTTCATTAAAACCCAGTGTCGCATGTAACGCAAGCTATCGATGAAAATAAATATATTAGAAAAAAATTATAATCTAAAGGGTTTATATTATATTAATCTTAATATGAATTTAAAACATGAAATTACGTCACTTTGGTAGAAAAAATAAAAGAATCATTCTACCTCATTACATACTCAAGTTCCCACATAGCTTCCTCAAGCTAGTGGTTTTTCAACAAAAAAATTATCATGTCAGTAGTTTGGTTTCATATAAATTTCTATTTTTGATATAGAATGTCCACATGTTTTTTCTCATAAGAAATAACATTCTCCATCATTATATGTTACTATTTTTTATGTGATATAGATCAAGTATGTAATTCATCAAGAGAGATACATGGACCACATCATGGACTTAAGAGACTTTCGATGGAAGAACCAATTGATAATCTACCATCCCATAATGATCAATAATTTCAAAAGGAAGGATATACCTAGGGATTAGTTTTCCCATATTTCTAAATATTATTACATTTTCACATGGAGATATTTTTAGAATCACCTTTTCACTAACATCAAATTACATATCATAATGATGATTCATGGCATAAAATTTCTACCGACATTGGGATGCCCTTATATGTTTCTTAATATTTCAAACTTTCTCTACAGTGCCTTCAGTTCACTTAGGTCCCAATATATTTCTTCCTCTAACATTAAACCAATAATATTTTGTTCTAAAATTCATTAAATAGATATATTCATAAGGATCCATCTGATTTCTTAAGTAAAACATATTATTGTATGAAAACTAAATGAGAGGATAGTGTTAATGCTGACAACCTTTTAAATCCATAGAAAAGAAATGTCAAATTATTCTCTAGGGATTTAATTGTTCTATTAAACTGACCATCTATCAGATGATGATACATTGTTTTGAAACTCAACTTCATGTTTATATCTTAATGAGACTTCTCTAAAACATCAAGGAAAACCTCAGATTATGACCAGACAAAATATAATATTCTACACTTTGAAACCTCATCAATTCATTAATATGAATCCTATTACTTTGATCGAGAGATAAATATTCTCTCATATGGTTGAAGGTTTTAGAATTTTTAAATTGAACAAATTAAAATCATATATTATTATTCCCTTTTGATATTTTGGGGATTCCGATTAAAAATTACATGGTGATGTTTACCCATTTACATTCTAGTATGGGTAATGTTTGTAATATTCCCTTACAATTTTATCTCTTGACTTTAACTTGTTGACATACTAATGAACAGAATACTAACTCTAAATATCTCTCTTCATTCCATCCCACCAAAAATACTCTTTTAGATCTATATATATCATTGTATTTATAAGATGAATAGGGAATAAATAACTATGAGCTTCCTCTAACAGCTCTTTCCTTAAATCTGGTATGGATGGAACACATGCATGGTTCCCGAACCTTTTCATTCCATAATGGTAATAGTTAAACTCGAGATAATTTCCCACCATATTATATAACTCCCTATCATCCTTTTACACCTATTTATTTTTCATATGGATGGATGGTTGAACATATATTTCATAGAGATATGATTTATCACCTTCCTTAAATATTTTAATATTTATTGATTAAAAATACATAAATATTGTATCTTTTGTGATCCTCGTCATAGATAATCTAGTATTATCCTTTTAACTCAAATAATTTCTCATCATGATCTCTTTCCTGGGGTATTAATGTAATGAGAAGTCATAATCATTAATAAAAAACCATCTTCTCTATCAAGAATTCAACTCATTCTTTTTAAATATTTTTTCAATTCATTTCTCATCTTCTTTTTTATAAATAGATTTTTTCAATGGAGCCTCTACCATATTGAACTTCCCTATTTAATGTTCTTTTGGGAAAAACATCCCTTACAGCATTAACACCAAGATATATTAAGATCCATTGTCTAAATTCCTTGGGAATATTTCTATAATATGGCCAACCTATACACAATTAAAACAATTGAATCAATGTTTACTTTCATAACTTACTTTTCCCAATTAGAATATTATTTCTACAAGAAAGATAAACTAATAACTTATCACTTCATAATTTCTCCAATATTATTGTATCTAAATATTCTCTATGACCTTAAAAGAAAGGTCATTTGATGTTTGGATAGATCTATTCTTAATTTTCAATCATGTCTCATAATCATCCAGCTTTCTTTCAAGGGAATTGAGCATCATATTTTAAATACATTATCCTTTAAGAGATGATACCTTAGAATTATAAAATAGTGGTATTATTTTAAGAATATTCTTTATAATATAAATATCATTTGACCAATATTAAACTCCATGAATGGATCCCAAAACTTTTATGAGTTTATTTAAGAAATTATGGATGATCTCATTTGGGATTAGATTCAAATATTTGAATTTTTATGTAGAAATTAAAACATAGCCACATTCACCTTTATATCCCCTTTATAAATATTGGTTAGATTATCCCTAATAGATTTTGTGATGTGTAATACATTATTTTCATGTATAATTGGTTTGATATGGCTTAGGATAAATAATTTTGATCCTTTGAATCAACATTAAATAGTTTCTTATTTGACATAGTAATTGAAATTTCCATATGATGGTTGGCTCATATTCCATGTAACTCATCATAGAAAACATTGATTCTGAGAGATCATAGGTCAAATATCATGTGATTATTTCATCTATAGAATTAATATCCATTATAAAAAGTAATTCATATTTCATTAACCAAGTTCTATATAACATAATCTTTCTTAAAGGAAGATTCATTATATTAGAACTAAGTAACTATGATACCACTTGTTGTACCCACTGACCTAATACACCCAAAGAGGGATGAATTACGGTAAACAATAATTCTTATTTATAAATGGATATAATTCTAATATTATCTAGAACAATTCAAAATTTTCATTATTCATACACACATGTGATATAAATAAACATAAATTGAAGCAAGGGTACATGGATTTCACCTAGTTTTCCTCAAGGGGATAGTCCATGTATCACACGCCGATAGTATGTCAACATGAAAAGGTTAAAAACTATGCATTATAAATATTATTATTGTTTCAAAAATATGTAATACAAATCCATATTCATACAATCTTCTTTTCTATTTTCTCACTTATTTGATATAGTTAATAAAGAGGATATTTTATGTAGTAATTTTATATAATGAATCTTTAACAAAATTAAACAACAATAAAGAAAGGGTATTTTTATGTTATTAAAATTATTAATCATGTCCTAATATTCAATGGGGTTTACTTATTCTATAAATTTAAATCTTTAATGTTCTTTTTTTCTATGTATTTTCTCTTAATTTTTATATTCATCTCTCTCTATCTCTTACCCACTTGTTGATTTTCCATTTAATTAGGGAATAGTTTCTTAAAAAAATAATATCATTGAATTTACACAAATAGATACACAATGGGTGTGAAAACCTAATAATAAATCACCCATTAATTTGGAATTTTTCATCCCTCTAATATATCCTAAAAATCATAGCATGATCTACTATGAACTATCAAATAATGATAACATAATGATACTGTAATCAAAATGGCATGTTGACTACTTCCAATAGAAACACCCTCCAACATGGGTACCATTATTCTCACTTAATCATATTGTATCATCTCTATAAATATATACGATCAACTTTTTCTCCTCCACAACATGATCATTTCTAGTTTCACATTTCTACCATTTTCATTCAAACCAATCACATTAAATTAATCACATGTAGTGGGATTCCCAATTTCTAATAAGTACTTAGAAATCCCATGATGAATTCAAAGGTTGGGTATGGTACAGTTTCTCATTTTACATTCAACTCTAAATATCTTCTAAATCGAACGGACTTATGCCAAACAATCAAAATTCCTATAGTGAGACTCTACATTTTTCATAGAAAATCAACAAAATAAATAACATATCTCTAAGATGTACTAAAAAAATTCATTTTTTGACCATGATGGTTCATGTTTTATTCTCTAATAGAATGGTAAAAAATATTTTTATCCACTTTATCTTTCATAAATCTTCTATAGTGATCTCAAACAAGTCCCATGGTACCTCCCTACACTATGTCCACTACCAGACTAAGTGTTTCCCCACACTAGTTGTACTCCTTGCCCTATGTGTGATAAAATATGTCGGATTTGATCCTATGTCACTCCATGTAACACTAGAAATTGTTTTTTCAATATTTTTTTACCTACCTAAGGTGGTCATCCTTACTCTGGTGGTGTAGGATAATGATGACCCTATTTGTTTTTTATTTTATACCATTTTTTATTCCCATTTCCAAACATCATGAAAATATTATACCTTAGAAATCCCTACTTATCAAATATCAACACACCATGGTGAATGGCATGGTGCATGTTTCCAACACCAAAATGCTCACAAAATTCTTATATACTTCATTATTATTCATAATATTCTTCCAATATAGCAGTTAACTACATATTCAAAAATTAAAACTTATGGATGCAAAATATCTCTAAACTAAATGTTTGATACCCATTCTGGATATGAATTGGTGGTGGTATGTGATGTCCCATATTTTACAACATTTTAATTATATTTCGCCATGAGATATACCTATATCATATAGAATAATATCCTTATTACATATAGTGATATTGAACTAATCACAGGCTATTCTACATGATTGAATGCGTATAAATATATCACACCACGTACCCCACACATGTAATTTTATTACCTCACACACACAAACACAAACACACCAATATATATATATATATTCCTATATTGTGAATATAAATAGGATATTAACTTGTAGTGAAAGAAAAAACATGAATAATAAGTTAAAATACTAGAGAAGAAAAAAAATTTGATGGACCAAAAAAACATAGCCTAAACCAGTATATACAACATCAATAGCATAGTCATCCATCAATAGTTTCTTATATGATAAATTTATTATATCTATTAATATATTATGATGAATTTTATCTTTTATTTTGGATATTATTTGATCCATGACTATCAAAAAATCTTTAAGAGGGAAAATATTATTCATTATAATAACACAAATCTATTCTACGTGTAATTACAAATAATTCAATTACTCTTCACTAATTCCAATTCTAATTCTATGAATTTTTGTTATATGTTTTCCATCCACTTTTAGAAAAAAAAATAAACATGTACTACTTTATGGAGTTCCTTGATTGAAAACATTTTAAATATATAAAGGTATATTTCATTGAAGAGTAATTATTTAAGTAAGTAAACACTTTTTTTCATAGAGAAAACAACTTCATACATGCCTCCCTTGAACACTTCATCAATATGATTATCATTAATAACCACCATAAAAAGTTAATGTTTTCTTATTAGCCACATGTTCACTATCCTTTAAAAGCATAAGTATTCTTTATGTGGTAGCTTTTTTCACATTATAACTATTAAACCCCCCTTCTTTATTAATGGTTTCTTTCTTTTATTATCTACCTTACATGTCTGATTCTAAAGATGAGAAGAGTAAAATTGAGGATATCACCCATCATAAAAAATTTCCAGTTATCTATGAAGGATTTTAATAATGATATCTCCACTCAAAAAATTAAATATGTATTAATAAAATTCATCTAATCTAATAAAAAATAATGAAAACATAATAATAGTACCAAAAACTAAAAATACATTTTTTACAATGTTTTAAGTATTTTTATCAAGCATGAATTTTTAAATACAATGCTGCTTTCATATCTATTAATAATCATCAATGCCTTGGTGTGATCCAAATTCTATCTAAGTGATGATAGTTTCAAAAAATTATAAAAAATAATGAAGGGATAAGAATTATATTAGAGAAAATATAAAATTTAGAAAACAAGAGAATTTAAAGCACTATATTTTATTTTATGTGATAGAATATATAATACACCCCACATTGAAATTTATATCTAGTGGGTAATTTAAGAGATTTAAATTAATTAACATATATATATAAGGAAGTTCAATAAATATCTCAAAATTTAATTTAGATCATTAGATAGCCACTTGAAGTGGCTTCTGTCCAATACCAACATGGGAGATGCATTAATAAACCTTAGAATGCATTAAAACTAATAAAGTAGGTGCTTAAATATCCACTTTAGGAATCCCAATGAATTTATTTCACATAATGGGACTTGTAAACCCATTACATTAATGTCAAGACCAAATCCCTTTTGGTTTTCATTATTCCCTCATGTTTATGTATTAATAATATAAAAAATTAATTATTTATTATATATTGATACATTAATTATTTAATGAAATATAAAATATTTAAAAATATTCCAAATGATAGAAATTTTCTTTATGTTTACAGTAAAAATACCCATTTTTATACTCTAACTAAACATATTCATCTAAAAATTCCAATTTAATGATGTTATGTGTGACCCCAAGGGAAGTTTGTAAAATTTTCAATTAAAATAAATATCATTAATAATCATAAACTAAGAGTGGTACCTAAAAACTTGTTATAGATACCCAAATTATAAAGGGTTTTGGTGTGATCTAATCCACCATATATCTATAAAAATGATCATTTAACCTTAACATGAGATTAAGAATATGACATGAAAAATTTCAACCCTATATAGCTTGTCACTTTTTCTAAATTCATATTTTGAATAAATCTTATATAATTATATCGCATGTAATTATCCTAGCATTGGAATTTACATAGTTAAAAATTAAATAATGTTCATCATGTTATAACCCATCATATGGGAGGAAACATCCAATCTTAGTTTATAAAATCCATCAAATTGAGTACTGTTAAACCAAATTACCTTATATTAATCCAAATTCTCAATTTAATTTAGATAGGGTTCTTAGTTTGAAACCTCACATATAAATAAAATATTTGAAAACCTCATGTCAAAGGGATTATATCCAATGTTAACATAAGTAACTCTAATGACACAAATGTAATAATTCATGGGGTTCAGATCATTCTGAAAACAAGTTCCCTAACTAATATCCCATGAGTGAAATGATATTTTCTTATATAAGTGATACCACCAATATTGATCATAATATATTATCACAAACCAATATGATAATCCTTTATATGGGATAACTTGATAATACCAAAATTCTATGAGGCTTCAGTTATATCATATCTTATGTTATATGTAAGAAACATCGATAAATGATAAAAAAATGTCACTAATATATAATACATGATACTAAATATCTGTAAGAAAACAATTATTTACTATATTTATAACACAAACAATAATAATCTCTCAATTATAATAAATATATTCACCCATATATCTAATAAAAAGGGTGAAAGTTTGGATTTTAAGATTTTTTTTTCTAAGAGGTTTTGTTTGGGGATTATAAAAATGATACACAATAAATACTCAAAACATATTAATATTTACCCTATTAATAATATCTCAAACTAGATGAAATCAATGAAGAATATGTTTTGATCTCTAGTGATGCATGGGATTTTAGATTGTGAAACTACTCCATGATTATCACAGTATGGTAAAATTTTCATTAAAATGATTAGGAAAACCCCTAGTTTTATAATGAACATATTTGTATAAAATATTTCTTTAGATACATTAGGTATTGTTATATATTCATCAGATATTATAGAATCTGTAAATATTAATATATTTGAACTTTTTTAGCTTATAGATACACCATTTTAGAAAAAAAATCCTAGATGGGATATAAATTCATCTTTTTCATTTTCAAAACTAACATTAATGTAACCCTTTACAATGACTTCTTCCTCATCCCCAAAAATAATTAAAATGCCCTTTGGTGTTTTCAATTACTTAATGATATTCTCTATGACTACCCAATATCTTACACTTGTATTTTATTAGTATCTACTCTTCATACTTAATGTATAAGATACATTAGGATGTGTATACAGCATAGAATAAATAAATGAATCAATTGTAATAAAATATTAAATCACCCTTATTCATTCATTATAATTAATTGTTGGAAGAAATTATGTCATTAAAAGACCCTTTCCAGGCCATATTGGTAACAAAACCTTTTTAGTGTTTTCCTTGTTAGATACTTTTTAACACTTTATTAATGTATCTGTTTTAACAAATTCTATTATTTTATTTATATCTATATATATATATTCATGCATAGTATGTATGCTTTTTAATATCATTCTTTATTTATAATAAATTTCCAACCAATTTTTCATTTATTATGAGAAGTATTTAATTAACATAACTATATAAAAATCATGAACCCACTTACCTATTTATATACAAAATATTTATCTATATCTTTTATAATTTCTAACTTCTTATTAGATTCAAATAAATGAATATTATAATAATTTGAACTTCTTTTAAAACCATAAATTAATCCATATGGTTTATATATCATAGTATCATTTATTATATCGTTAGAACCATCATATCTTATTTTGTAAACATTCTCAAATAAATTCAAATAATGGAATGTCATTATGGCATCAGTTTGATATATCTTAAAATTATAATATATTGTTATTGAAAAAAGATTATAAATAAGTTTGATCATTTCCACTAGAGAAGATTTTTATTCATAGAAAATACAGTGAATTTGTTTAAAAACATTAGATACTAAGTGATATTTATATACTTACACTCTATAATCCATATTAGTTTTTTAAGATATACTTGCAATTAATGTGGTTCACCCCATAATATGGATTTACTTGGTTCCAAACATGATTAGTGTACATCTATTTCAATTCTAAATCAATTTATTTTAATAATTTATTAGAGTCTAAACTTTTATAGTCTCATAGTAACATTTTAAATTGTCTTTTATGTTTGTTATAATACTATCAATGAAATTGAGAAATCCATATCTATTAGGATTATAATGGAATTTATCAAACCTTTTTAGTTATTTTGTATACTCATTAATTATATTTCGCATAACTTATTTTGTTTCTAACTCATCCATCTGAATAATAAAATCATTTTTCACTAATAAACTTATTCAAGTTTAAATTTTTTCCTCTAATTATTTAGGAAAGGAATTACATTTTTTAGAAATACAACATGTCAATACATAATCACTTTTATTTATAATATATTATATAAATAATAATTCATTATCTATATAGTATAAATAGAAAATAAATGTCTATGCAATTTATAATCAAATTTACTTGAGGTAATTTGTTTTCCAAATGACTTGAACACCAAAATCTACATGAAGGACAATTTTGGTATTTTATCAATTCAAATACAATATGTTGTCTTCTGAATATATAATGATATAACATGGTTTAGTGTAAAACTAACATATTATAATGAAAAAACTAAAATTAAATTAAAAGATAATTATGAATCATCATTTACCAACCCATGTCCAATAGATTTTGATTTCTTCTTTCAGATATTCAATTTAAAAATGGAATAACATTTAGTGTGATTTGTGATTTCTAACCTCACTCCCCTAGATAGTTAAAAATTTATTAACTCATATATTTTCCACCTTGATCAAATTAATGTATTTTAATACTTTTTCTAAGATTATTTTTTACATAATTTTTAAACACTTTAGATAATTCAAAGGATTCATACTTGTGCTTCATAAGATACACATATATATACATACTTAATTCATCTATAAAATTAATGAAGCTATAAAATCCCCCAATAAATTATTTACATATAAAACTATACATATATCAATATGTATAAATTCTAATAAATCATTATCACATCTGAATTCACACTTAAAATTCAATTTGGTTATTTTACTATAAATAAGATTCATATAACTCAAATGATTATTAATGATTCAAATATAAAAGTCTATCATTATATAGTTATTTGATAATATTATTATTTATATGATCATAGAAACAATGAAAAAGATAAGTATAATTGGTATCATAATTTTTTTTTCTTTATTATTTACATTATTATTAAGATTATCAATATCTAATATAAATAAAAAAACCAAAAAGTTAGCACCACTATAAAAAATTTCAAACATATTAATAAAATAATATTTTTAAATTAATATAAATGAAATACCAACCAAAATATAGAAAGATAGAAAAATAAATTTTTTCATTTGATAATATATAATAATAGTATTCTCAAAATAATGAAAATATTCTAATAAGAATTAAATTCATTATTCAAGTGGAAAATATGGATATTGTTTCTCCATTTCTAAATTATAAGTTAATTTATTCATTAATCAATTTCATCTTCTCTTTGATAAGATGAAGACTACCGTAAATATATGGTGTGTATCCAATATCTAAATTACATTATTTAGATTTAGAAAAATTGATCTATATTAGATATAAATTTTCATAACCATGATTCTCTAATTTCTTAATAAGGCATTCAATCAAATTGAAATGATTGTATGTTCTCGTAGAAATTATAAACTATAAAAACCATAATTGTTATCTTGATACATCTTATGTCATATTCACACTTCTGATACTTTTCATTAGTAAATGTTTCCTTTTTGGGGTATAGAATAAATGTTCATATATAGTGTGGATTTCTCTAGATTTTGTAATTTCTCCTCATGTTTGAGAATAATTACAAAATTGTGATAAAATTCAATGAAAATATTATTATTAAATTTTCCATTCTTAAGGATTGATCACATTCATTGGTTCATGTTTTTTTAATCCATGAATATCTAAAATAAAATATGTTCATTATTAGTGTTATGTGTGTTATTATCTAATATCATATTTTATGAAATATAATTCTAGTAAAATAATAATAACCTTCACTATTATAAAATATAAATTTTCTCTACCAAGATCTATTTCTATACATTTTATAATTAAACTAAAATTTTCTCTTAATCCATATATATATTGTTTGTAACAAACTATCCCAGGCTTCCATCTGAACTAGCATCTGACCAATCCCTCCCCTAGCTCGAAGTGAATTTTTGGTCCCCATAAAATAGAAAGTAGTTCCAATAAATCACAAGAGTCATATTGGGATTTATTTCTCAATACAATCTGACTTAAATCAGTATAGTATCATATACCGGATATTTGTTATAGACCTCCCATGATTTGGATGTTAATGAATCATCATTAAGAAAATAAAAAAAACAGATGATCAAGCTAAATGATTCAAAACCAATAAGAATGATCCAACCAATTTTTAATAACAAAAAACATTTATAAACAATATATAATGGAAATAAATTTTAATATATAATAATAAAAACAAAAACAAAATTCAAGGATGGTCATCTTTGTTGATACATTAACACACCCCAAATAAAATTAAATAATCTCATCTCTATGAAAAATCTGTGAAATCTCTAGTTACTCACCACATAACACCTTTCTTTCCATCATACCGAAGGAAAAAACATAATCCTAAGGTTACCTAAAACCTAAAAAATATGATCCTAAGACATAAACTATAGTAAGCCCCCACCAACTGAGTTAATATGATCTCTTTCAATAATATTTTAAAAATTATCGCTTGAACATAATTATAAAATAAGTTTTTAAAAGGTTATTCATATGGAAATAAAAAAATAAACTAATCCTATTCTTATTTAAAAAACCATGGGAATATATTTAAAAAAACAAATCTGGAACACCATGCCTAAAACAAGACTTAAATCCCCACACTATGGTTTTGAGTTTACTTTAAAACCATTAAAAGTAAAAAAAATTGTCAACGGTTTCAAAAAATATAATTCCTTCCTATTTTATATAAAAAAATTCCAATAACCCCTTAAAAAACAACACTTAAAATTTAAAATAACACACCCTTAAAAACCATTTATATACATATTTATAGTAAATCAAATTCATGCATTTATCTTTATTCTAAAACCTTCCTCAAAATCCCTTTTTAAAAAATGGGAAATTAATTCACAATTTCAATAAGAATTGTACATAACGTGGAAACAAAAAATTAATGTATCCTGATTAAGATAGATAAACCAATTCAAATGTTCCAAAAAATCATGAAATAGATAGGGGATACAGACAAATAAAATGAGTTAATCCCCCAATAAATAGTGGATAGGATCCTAAAATAATGTGAAACTCATTAGGGCTCCTATAATCAAGACCTAAAATAGCAATGGGGACCTTAGGATAGCACTAAATAACATATCATCATCCCTGGTAGTCCTATCAAACTATAATGATATAAAACTGATCAGAATCACACCATTACAGTGGGACAATGTACTTACCACTAACTCTTTCAACCTGACTGACTTGGGTATTATAAAAAACATTCCTTGTATAACACACAATATACACTAGGTAATGAACTCATCCATTTCACCTATTAATTCGGTGTATTCCCAAGAAATCAGTCAAGGAGGTGAGAAAATATGTAAATATAAGATATTGAATCAATAAATAGTCAAAACACTTTAAAATAGTCCCCTCTCTCTCCTCCAATTTCCTTGTACGAAATGGTCCATTAAATCATCGCATGGTCTCTACAAATATGAATCACCACCGAAAACAAGAAGAAATAAAATCATAAGGGGAATAAATAAGGTCTCAATAATTTCATAAAACTTAATTATATTAAGGTGAAAAATATTCTTTTTCATAATAATCTTGGGATTCCAAGATAACTTGCACCATTTAAAACATAAAAATCTGGTCAAACACCTTTTCTAAAATAGTATATACCATAAATACTTATTTATTCATTTTCATAAACACTTGGTTTGGAATATAATTCCATGATAAGGGTTAAAAACATTTTCAAATAAAATTTGGTACCTCATGGGATACTCATACACAGATAATTTGAAAGAGAATAATTTTTTAACCTTCAATAACACTTTGGAATGAAATATAAAGTGATATAATATAAAAATTTACCTTTATTCAATAAAAAACAAATCATAAGTAATTTACTTGGATGGAGAACACCCAACCTATACATAATATGTCCTTCTCATGTCCTAACAATCAAAACCCCAATGATTAAATCAACCCTAACCCTACGTCCAATATGCATGAGTTCTCATATTCATGAGAGGAATGAAAATCAAGAAGGGTGGGTGAATAGAGAAAATATTATTGGAATAGAATTATATTTCTCTGAGAAACTACTTTTAATGATGAAGATAACCATTAAAAATAAGAAGGGGAGGGTGAATCACTCTATACACTAAGAATTGGTTTCCGTGTAACACCCTAATAATATTTGTATTATTATTTTTTCATATATATTTAATGATTTTAAAATATTACATTATATGAAACACCATGATTAGATATCATTATGCACAAAACTGAACTTATCTTACATTACACGCAACACAAAGATTATATTGTGTTACATTCAATGCCGAGTTAAAATGAAACATTACATACTAATAAATATTATTATTTAATATGATAGTTATCACTTAGTCATTAGAATGGTGTGTATGAATATGATTAACTAAATTAAGAAAATATATTGTTTAAAAATGTATGAGGAATTAATTCTTTTGAAACCAATTAATTAATATTAAAATGAGAACTATTTAAAAATATAAGAAATCTTCTTCTGGAAAACTATTTTTATAAAAAAACATTTTACCTCAATAAATTAAACAGACTTGTCTAAGTGAATTATTTTAATGAATTTCATATATTATATATTTAATCAACTCTTTAACATTCATCTTCTTTTTTTCTAGATAATATATATGAATAAATCTAAAGTTATTCTTAAAATAATATTTTTCTAAAAAATGGTTTGTCACCTTTGGAGAAAGTGTTTTTAAAAAAATAATTTTCAAAACTAGTAGAAATTTTATTTTCAAAAATAAATTTATTTATTTAAATCATCATATAAAAATTACCACATGGTTAATTGATGAGAATTTTCAAAAAATATTAGTTTTTTTATCAATAGAGAGAAATAATAAAATTAAATGAAAATAGCCTTTTAATTTAAATTATATATAATGTTAAATTTTATTTTAAATTTATTCTACTCTAAAATTAATTTAATTATGTATATATTAGTCCAATTTTTATAATTCTAATAATTTTGATTTTGAATATTAATATAAAAACTTTATGAACTTTTGAACATTTTTTCTTTCAAACCCCCCTTTCTCATCGTGTCTCTGGGATTAGTTTTATATTGAATTTCTCCACTGCTATGAATTAAATTTTAAAAAATATATTAGGTATTTTTAATCAGAATAATTTATAATATATAATATGTTTATATTATTTTTGGAACAAAATTAATAGTGAAAACTGTAAAAATTAATTATCATTGTTAGGGTAAAATGGGTTTACTGTGGGTTAAACTAAAAAGTTAAGGGTTAAAATGACCAAAAAATTGTATAAAATATATTTTATGGACATATTTATACACTATAATATATAATTATCACAAATACTATATTTTTATGCATCTTTATGGTGAAAAATGTGCGTACAACTTTTGTTTCTCAAAAATCATAATTGTTCTACTCACCACGCTTATAAATGGAAACCACATATCCTCTCCTCTCCCTACCTTCGATACCTTTTGATTAAGCTAATAAATACCAAAATAAATTTCCAAATTCCATCCTCTAATACTATAAGCCTTATTTTTATATGAATATAACCTAGGAAGTATTCTTTTGTGAACCTAACGATGATACTGAAAGAAGTCGTGGCATTCTTCAACAAGAGTTTTTATTTTATTTATTTTATAACCTCTTTAAATTATCATTAAAACATAGAAATATAATATCATAAGTATCTTAAATAAATTTATATTATTTTTAGTTAATTTAATTTCCAAAACCTATATCATCTTCGATCTAATGGGTTATAAAATCATCATTTGTATGTACGGAAGACTACGACCTCGTAAATCGATGTTAATCATTTTTCCATTAGCACCTCCAACATTTTGGTATGATGATGTAAATAAAGTATAAATATGATATTTATAACATTATTATACCTATTTTTCATTATATCATATATATATATTAACTTTTTGTTTTATATACGATAGGATAATTTCATTCTTGTGTACGGTGGACTACCGCCTGGTGAAGCAATGCGATTCGTTTTCACTATACTTGACATGGAAAATAACAAGGATATTTTTAATGAATTTGTCTAATATATATGAAATTGTTCTCAAATTAATTACATATTTATAATCTCTAAATGATAATATAATATTTTATTTCATACCTTTTAACTCAATGAATGGAAATGACATTGTTCATGTATGTGTGGACTACCGCCTTCACAAAGTGATGTGACTCTATCTTTTCCTCACCACACCACAAGGATGATATGTATAAATAAATTTAAAGTAATAGTATATATTTATAATATTATGATCACTATAGAGAGATAAGATATTACATACCTCCTTTCGATAATGATCATTGACAAATGGAAACATTACTCATGTGTGTGTACGTCCTAAAGTATTTGTGATCGTAACGTACTTCATTTCTCAAAACCATATATCATTATTGGTATTAAAAGTATAATATATGTAAAAATTTGATAATTATTTCATTATTATTATTCTTTAAATTATTTAATGATTATCAAATTAAGATGACTGAAAATAAAAAATCAAAACAAATATGAAAGTTAAAATGGTTATTTCTCAAAACATGATTTTAACAATGAATTGGTCATAAATGGATAAAATTGGTAAAAATTAAATAATATATTGTATAATATATATAATTATAGTGATAAAATAGATTTATAATAAACTTATGTTTATTATATATGAGGTTTGATGGTGTATGAAAGTAGTCAAGACTTAAGGTAAGAGATTTATAGTCTCTCTTTTGTTTCTAGGAGATACAAAAGTTCATCACTAGTTTATTTTTTTTTGTGTATATAATAACCCATTTAGATGTTAAATAATGGATATAATTATTTAATTTTTATTTAAAGTCTCATTTTTTGTTATAATTTATTGGTGATTGGGATTCAAAATATTATTAAAGAGGTACGGGTTTTTCAACTTAATTTTATATCTGTGAGATACATTCCATATTCACCAATTATTTCACATATTTGGTATATATAATTCCATTTAATGTATTTTATATTTATTATAATAAATATTATTTTAATTTACATATCAATTTTAGTATTTATCTTTCATGGGATTTATGGTTCAAAATATACCCAAGCGGTAAGGGATTTTTGTTTCAATTTTCCTTCCTAGAGACATATGTTATGTTATGCACCTATATTATTTTATGAGGTGCATATATATCCCATTTGATAAGTAATATCATGAATTTATTTATTATCAGTAAATTTTAAGATTCATTTAATATTTTCTCTTCGTGGGATTACAATTCAAAACTACCAAAGTAGTAATTATTTTACGTTATAATCTCATCGTTTATCGGGATAGTTTATGAATATGTTTTCGATGATAAATTATTATGATCCATATTTCAAGATTCCCAATAATTTTATTATAATTTTTTTATTTCATAACAGTAAATTTTCCTCCCTTTTATCTTCCTCTCTTTATATATTCAACTTTTCAAAAGAATTTTATTGATAAAAATCTTCATTATTTCTCTATTCAGTCAAAATCCTTTTTTATTCCGTACCCATTTTTTCGAAAAATGTTTTTAAAAATATTTTTTATATTGAATCATTAAATATAATTTTACCAATATTTTTCTATTTAAAATTTTTTTTCATATTAATCTAAAGTCATTTTCCATACAATCCCTTTTTATCTTTTATAAAAAAAAGTGAATGGAGTCTTTTTTAACATGTATGACATGTACAATATTTCCCAAAATCATTACCATTATTTTCTTTAAATCTTCCATGATAAGTGTTAAAACTTATTTTAAAGAAAAATAATTTTTAGAAATATTTTATATTTAAAAATAATCAAAGAATAAAAAATATTTTCTTTAGGGAATATGTTAAATGATTTTAAATCATCCCTTATAAGTTTACATGGTTATTTTTAATGAAACTGATTTCAAAAAAAATTATGTTTTAAAATGTTTTTTCAAGTTAGGAATCCTATTTTCCTCAATAAATGATCCAAGTGATCATTAAAAATTGTTTTCCATATAATATTTCATCCTTTTATGATACTTATTCTTTATTGTGGATATAATCCAATGATACATTTCTTATTATTTATTTAGATGATTTGTGTTTCTGATAGAAAGATATTTATAACCCCATTTATATTTCATGGGTTATACCATGATAAAATTCATATCCAACCTAATTATTTTCATGGGTTAGGTTATAATGAAATGGTGAAATGATAATGAGAACTATCACTTTTACATAAGTATTGATGCAAAAATATGTTTATGAAGCATATTATATTTCATGGGTAATGATATGATGAATTTGTTATAATATTGTAGAACACATACATATCATTTTAATTATGTGGTGGTTGGGACATATATATACCTCTAATTCATTGGGTAAATATTTATATCTCATGAGATATAAATGACTATAACAGATAGTGAACATGGTTCAGTAAGGTACTTTGTCTACTATTATGGTCTTGAGAGTGAAACTTCATTATTATGATTGTTTTGGGATTGAACATGTTCTACTATTATATAGATGGAAGTGATCCTTGTATAATATATAAATGATTTTATATTCTTTTGTTTATGCCATAATTTTATGTCTTATTCCAATTTAATCTCTCATAGATCATGTTCTATGATTTCAATTTGATTCATTTCTTATGAATTGCCAATATTTTTTCCAGGACTCAAGATTATTATCTTTGATATGTATGGTATGGTTTTAAAAATATGTTATCAAGTTATAACACTCTTACTCTCAGGTTATGCTTATGCATTACTGTTTTTTAACCTTTTTGAGCATCTGAACCCAACCTTTCTTGTGTTTCCTTTCCCCAGGGTGTAGAGAAAATTTTTAAATAGGGTATTTTTATGAAGGGTACTAAAGGGTAATATCTTTAGGGGAGATATTGAATATATTTAAATAAATTATAATATTGTGTACCAAGTCACCAATGACACTAAACTATAATGTTCCTTGGTCATATGTTTTTGAAATGTATTGAATATTCATCTAAAAAGATGTAATTTTTATTTATGATAATATAGGTTCTATATAGTTGGTATCGAAGGATCAGATTAGGTAACATTTAGAAACTATGATGAGAAAACATTACTGATAAATCTAAGGATATTTTTGAGGATAACTCTAAGGGTGAGTTAACATATATGAAAATGTAATGGAATTTTGGTAAAGGATATATTGAGTGGTTTCCTCAAAATGACATCCCAATATGAATATAAAAGTGGATTTAGCTATAGGATAGAGCTTCCTAGGGGTAATAACTCTAAAAATTGTTTATTTAAGTGGAATTTATCTTCACCTAGTATATGAAAATGGGACTTTATTCATACCATCTTTGAAACCCCAAGGGATATTCTTTAGAAATTCACAAACTCATTAAGAACCATTATAAAGAATTTAAATTGGTGATGACTATGGATGGCCTAGGATAAACCTAGGGTGATATATATTTGAAATAATGTTTCAAGATATAGACATAATATAAGTAATTTTCCATAATTTTTTGGTTTTCTACAAAGATTATTATTTCTCAAAATATGCATTTTTGTTTTACTTAACAGCTAGAACCTGAAGCAATCATATTAACATTAAATCTGATGGAAAATTTGGTGAATATAATAAACCAAATTTGTTGATGACTAGAGATAATGATATTTTTATTATTACTAATCAACTATCATGATGTATTATTAACAATGTGTAATTTTTGTGATATTTATAACATGTTGAATAAGAGGAAGATAGAATTTTATGATATTTCATGTAGTAATAAACATAGAAAAAATAAGATCCAGATTTTTACATGTTGATATGGTGGGAAGAGAAACCTGGAGGAATATCTCAAATAGGGGGAAGATGTTATCAATGTGAAAAACAAATCCATATAGTGTCAAATTTTTTAGGATTTCAATGTATTCTATGTGGGGAACATGGGAATTATCCAAATGAATGCCCTAACCCAATAATTAACTTCAATAACAAGGAAGGACATATTCTATCCCTATGATTGAATTAATAGGATTGAAGTATTTCTATATTTGGATTCATGAATTTTGTTTTAGAAGTATTTTTTCAATAGTATTTTCATTATAATAATCATGAAACATATATGGATATTGTTATCTTTTTGAAACATATATGTCTCCTTGTAAGAATAAATTAAGAGTTATGGATACTATCATTATTTTATGAGTTTTATATTGATCGTAAGTTCAAGGTCCTAGAAAACCCTCTTTATATATTATGTGTTTTTAGTTTATAAAGATTAATTTTATTTTAAGAGATATTTATGGAAATATAACCATTTGTTTTTAAGAGAAATTCCTTTTATGGACATATGATTAAAGGTATTGGTAACTATTAGGGTTTATCTTATCATTTATGTTAATTTAATAATAGGATATTTCAATTTTAGAACATTTCTATTAATATAGTTTTAGGAAAAGGATGACTTGAAAACTGGGAAACAACTTGTCAAATCTGACAAGTACATAGGGATTGAGCCCATAACCAAAGGGATAAAATTTTATAATACTTACCATTGTCCTACATTAAAGATTATTTCTTGTGGGAAAACATTAAAAGAGATATTTCTAAGTATGAATATTTATTCTAGGTATTTTAGCAATTCAAGTTTATGAAAAAAGTTTTAAAAGGGTGTTGTGACTATTATCCATAGAAGAAAAGAAATGGGAAGTCATCATTGTGGGTTTTACCATCAAACTTCACAAAACATCTAAAGGAAATAATTTTACAAGGGTTATAGTCAATATTCTTAAAAATTCAGTATAATTTATATCTATTGGAGAATATTTCACTTTGTATAATCCTTCATATATATACATTAAGGAAGTGTTAAGATTTTCATGGAGTACCACATTAAATTGTATCTGGTCGGGATCTAAAGTTTACCATAATGTTTTGGTGAATCCTTAAGCATTCTCTTGATACATAGTTGAATTTTATCACTTTGTATCATCCTCATATAGATGCTCAGATTGAGAGATTAGTTTAAAACCTATAAGATATGTTAAGATATTATTATATGGATTTTGTAGGTAGTTGGGTTCAACACATTCATCGTGTTGATATTTCTTACAATGATATATTTCAATTGATTATTTAGATAGCTCTTTAGGAAACCATTAATATAAGGAAGTGTAGAACTCCAACATAGTAGAATGGATTGTTGAAATAAATCTATTGGGACCTTAGATAGTTGATAGAATGGTATATAAGGTAAGATATATTCAGCAACATGTAAGGGAAGAAAAAAAATTTAAAAAAATTATGAAAATTATCAATGGTTTCTAGAAATTAATGTTTATGATAAGGTATTTCTACAAATTTATCAAGGGAATAATGAAGGGAAACATAGCCTTTGGTATATCGGTCCCTTTAAAATTTTTGATCATATAGAGACCATATTTTATCTCTTGGAACTTCCACTGAACCTCTCTCAGGTTCACAATGTATTCTATTTACCACTGTTGAGTATGTGCATACCTGATCCATCACATCAACTAAACTCGTAGGTCATTCCAATGGAGTGTTATATTTCTAGGAGGAATGAATGGTGAAGATTCTGAATTGAATAGAGCAAGATCAACGAAACCAAACCTCTCACCAGGTCAATATTTTGTGGTGAAACCACCATCTTGGTGAAGTTACATAGGAACCTGATGATATAATGAGGAATAAGTATCCTCAGTTTTTTGAACCAACTGATGAATTTTTTTGGAGATATTCATTTTAATTGGGTTAGAATATAACACCCCAATATTTTGCGAATTATTTTTTTCAAATAAATTTCATCATTTTTTTATTATGAATTACAAAAAACGTAATTTATAGATTAGTTACATGTAACACAAGGTTTATCTTTCATTACACTTAACACAAATATTATCTTACTTTACTCAAAGTACTGAGTTTAAATAAAACATGACATACTATTAAAATATTATTATCAAATATGATAGTTTTCACCATATTGTTTGAATGAAAAGAATGAATAGGATTAAATAAATTATGAAAACACATTTTTTACACATGTATATAAAATTAATTCATTCATGTCTAATTAATTCAAAATGAAAACAAAAACTATTTGAAAATAAAGGAAATCATTTTATGAAAAACAATTTTTATGAAAACAAACACGTTATGCCTAAATAAATTAAACAAACCTCTTTTGGTGAATTATTATAATGTCATTTATATATTATATATTAAATCACCTATTAATAATTCAACTTATGTGTTTTCTAGATAATTAATAATAATAAATCTATTTTTTTCTTAAAAAAAAAATTTTTCTAAAAGGTATTTTTGTAACCTTTTTATGTGCTTATTTTTAAAAAATATTATCCACACACATATAAAATTTATTTGAAAAAATAAAATTCATTTTTTAAATAATAATATTAAAATTATCTAAGAGTGAATTTTTTAGAATTTTCTAAAATGATTAATTTTTTGATGAATAGTGAAAAATACAAAATTTTAATTGAAAACAGCCTTTTTATTTAAATTATTGATATATTTAAATTATATTTAAAAACAATTATTATTAGTCCAATAATATATCTATTAATCTAATTTATGTCATTGGGCTCATTTTAAAATTTAATTTCTATATTAAATGTTTATAAACATTTGAACATCTTCTTTTTGAAAACCTGGTTTCTCATCGCATCTACGGGATTAATTTAAAAAAAACACTTATGTTAATTTAAATTTTTTAAATGGTTTAAATCCTTTCAATAATAATAATTTATTTTATATTATACTTTAATATTAATTTTTATAGAAATTAACATCAAAAAAAGTAAAAATCAATTATTGTGGTTAAGGTAAAAATGGTTTATCGATGGTTAAAATAAAAAGGATAAAGGTTAAAATGACATAAAAACTTGTCCAAATTATATTTTATTTCCATATTTTACCCTATAATATCTAAATATAAATCCTAAATCATTTAATAACCTTTTAGAATGTGAAAATGATAGGTTCTTCTTAATCTTATCTAAAATTAAAAGTGTTCCACTCACCTCACTTATAAATGGACACCAACTCTCCTCTCTTATTCATTACTTAAAAACATTTTTTTTGGTCAATAACTTCCGACATTCACTCCTTTAAACCTATAATCATTATTTATGGAATCATTCCAATCAATGATGGTTTTTCTTGAAAACATTAAGGAGGTTACCCGGAGAATAGGTAACGTTATTCAATAAGCATTTTTATTTTATTTCATTCTTTACCTCCTTTAATTTTTGTTAAAACATGATTATATAATAAATTAATTATTATAAATTTATTGAGATGTTTTTATGTTATTCCCTTTACCTAAAACCATATAAATTTCTATAAAATGGGTTATTAAATCCTCATTCGTGTGTACGACGGACTACCAACTCACGAACGGATGTTATTCGTTTTTCCATTACCACCTCTCATTGTTGGTTATGATAATGGATTTCAATTATATATTTTTTATTTATAAAATTATTATATATATTTATTAATTATATCATATTTACCTTTTTAATTTCCATTTCATGGGATAGATGATAACATTGTTCGTGTGTGCAATGGAGAACCGTCTCGCAAAGCGATGTGATTCATTTTCACAAACGCTTTACATGGAAATTAATAAGGATAAATTCATGAATATATCTGATATAAATTACATAATTATGATATTAATTAAATATTTATTATTCATAAAATTTAATATATCATTTTATTACTTACCTTTTCTCTAACTTAAAGATGATAAATTTTTTTGTGTGCATGTGGACTATCACGTTCACAAAGCGATGTGACTCTCTCTTTTCATCACCAAAACACAAGTATGATTTGTATAAGTATATTTAGAGAAATAATATTTTATTTATAATATTATTATCATTAAATAATTTTAAAATATTACTTACCTCCTTTAAATAATTATCATTGATAAATGGAAACGTTACTCATGCTTATGTACAACCAACCGTCTCCAGGATCATAACATAATACATTTCTCAAAATTAGATTTCATGGTTGGAATTAAAAGTTTAATTTATTTATAAATATTATAGTTATTTCATTATTATTGTTATTTATATGGTTCAACCAATATCAAATTAAAATGGATAAAAATGAAAAATCGAAACATATATGAAAAACAAAGCGGTTATTACCCAAAACGTCATTTTAATAAGGAATTGGTTAGAATAGGGTAGTGATTGGTCATAAGTAAGTCATATATGGTATATCATAAATAATTATGGCTATATAATAGTTTAATAATAAACTAATATTTATTTTACCATATTTTCAAACTTATAATAATGTTATCGAGACTAAAGGTAAGGGATTTCAAATCGCTCTTTTATTTTTGGGAGACATATACAAATTAACCACTCATTTATTTATTTTCTATGTATATACAAACAATTTTACATGTTATATCTTGAATATACATATTTTAAATATATTTAAAGTTTCATTTTATTTTATTATTGATTGGTGCTTGTGATTCAAAAAACTACTAAAATTGTATGCAGTTTTTCCATCTCACTTTTATACCAATGAGATATATTCCATAATAAAAACATGTTAATTATATGTTGTGTATATAATATCCATTAATGTGTTTAATATTTATTATAATTAAAATTAAAAATATTTACATATCCATTTGATGATATTTCTTTCACTTGGTATATATTTCAAATGATACCCAAGCGGTAAGGGATTATTGTCCCAATTTTCCTTGATACATATGTTATATGTTACAACTATCTTTTTTTATGAGGTTTATATACGGACCCATTGAAATGTAGTATCTTGAATTTATTTATTCTCATTATATTTTCATCTTCATTTAATGGTATTATTTCATGAGGATTACAATTCAAAACTACACTAGTGGTAATGATTTTCACTACTGGAAATCCATCCTTTCCCAACGGTTCCAAACCGTTGGGAAAGGCTGAAGAACCGTTGGTATAAGTTATACCAACGGTTCAGCAAACCGTGGGGAAGTAAGCCGTTGGGAAAGGCTTTTCCCAATGGTTTACACAGAACCGTTGGGATATCTGAGAAAAAATCAGCCTTTCCCAATGGTTCTGCCAACCCGTTGGGAAAGACCTTTCCCAACGGTTTGGCCCGTTGGGAAATTAGCTTAAATTTTCTTTCCCAACGGTTTACAAACCGTTGGGAAAGGTTTTTACCATGGTTCATAGAACTGTTGGTAAAAACAACTATTATATGGGTATTCCCAACGGTTTTAAACCGTTGGGATAGGCTGTTTTTACCAATGGTTCCTTGAACCGTTCGTAAAAACAGCTCAATAGAGCCTATACCAACGGTTTTCAAACCGTTGGCATAGGTTTTGCTATGCAAATTGCACAGCAGCCTGCAATTTGCACAGCAGGTCTCGTTTTTGGCCATTCACCCTCGGTTTCAATTCAATTTTCAATCCAATTATGCCATCGTTTTCAATTCATTTTTCAATCCAATTATTGTACCTATAACACATATAATGCATACATAACAAACCAACACATACAAATAATGAAAACCAACCAACCAACACATATAATGCATCCGGAAAATATACTCATCCATAATTAAATTAGAATTCATAACATAATTATAAACATACATAATTCATTTAGAATTCATTTTAAAATTTAGATGACAATCATATGTGGAATCCGGAATTCAATTCATAATTTGATTGGTTTTTCATATACCATATATTTTTAATAGAAATGATATCCATTTTAAACAAAATACATACATCTGGAATGATACCGGTCACACCGTGCCTCGGATTGAGGCAAGGTTAACTCGTACACGTCACAAATGAATCATTGATCGTTGTCCTAAAGTATCAACATATTCTGAAATCGTTTGGTCGGTTTTGCATATGTCAGTTGTTGTTTTCACTTAAAATGAAGTGTTTTTTAAATAAAAGAGAGACACTTTGAATGGTGTCGGCCACACCGAGTCTCGTATTGAGGCGGGGTTAACTCGTACACATCACAAATGACCCATGGATTGTTGTGCTAAAATATAAACACAATCAGAATGTGTTTGGTTGGTTTTCCGTATGAATTTAAAATGTAGTCAATTTTAAAGAAAAGAGATACACTTAGAGTGGTCTCGGCCAAACCGCGACTCGGATTGAGGCGTGGTTGACTCGTACACGTAACATATGACCCATGAATCGTTGTCCTAAATTTTCAACAGATTTCGAATGTGTTTGGTCAGTTTTTCATATGTCAGTTGTTTATTTCACTTATAATCTTGTCCATTTTAAACAAAAGAGACACAGTCAGAGTGGTATCGGCCACACCACGTCTCGGATTTAGATGGGGTTGACTCTTACACATTTCAAATGACCCATGGATCTTTTTCCTAATGTATCGACACAATCCGAATACGTTTGGTCAGTTTTCCGTATGCCAGTTGATGTTTTTCACTTAAAATGACGTCCTTTTGAAACAAAAGATGGACACTATGAGTGGTGCCGACCACACCGCGTCTCCAATTGAGGCGGGGTTGATTCTTACACGTCACATATGACCCATGGAGCGTTCTCCTAAAGTTTAAATGGAAACCGAATGCGTTTGGTCGGTTTTCCGTATGTACTTAAAATGTTGTCCATTTTAAACAAAAGAGTGACACTTAGACTAATCCTGACCACACCGCGACTCAGATTCATCCCGGGTTGGCTCGTACATGTCACATATGACCCATGGATCATTGTGATAAATTATCAAAATATTACGAATGCGTTTGGTCGGTTTTGCGTATGTCAGTTGTTCTTTTCATTTATAATCATGTCCATTTTAAACAAAAGAGACAGAGTTAGAGCGGTGTCGGCCACACCACGTCTCGGATTAAGACGGGGTTGACTTGTACACGTCACATATGACTCATGGATCGTTTTGCTAAAGTATCGATAGAATCCGAATGCGTTTGGTCATTCTTCCGTATGTCAGTTGATGCCTTTCACTTAAAATGACGTCCTTTTGAAACAAAAGACAGACACTTTGAGTGGTGTCAGCCGCACCGCATGTCGGATTGAAGCGGGGATGATTCGTACACGTCACATATGACCCATGGATCGTTCTCCTAAAGTTTCAACGGAAACCGAATCCGTTTGGTCATTTTTCCGTATGTACTTAAAATGGTGTCCATTTTAAACAAAAGAGAGTCACTTAGACTTATCCTGGCCACACCGCGACTTAGATTCATCCCGGGTTGGCTCGTAAACATCACATATGACCCATGGATTGTTGGGATAAATTATCAACAGATTCGGAATGTGTTTGGTCGGTTTTCCGTATGTCAGTTGATGCTTTTCACCTAAAATGACGTCCTTTTGAATCAAAAGACGGACACTTTGAGTGGTGCCGGCCACACCACATCTCCAGATTGAGCTGAAACCACCGTGCAACATTCTAATTATTATTCGTGACATGTACGCACAGACGGCACGTCAATCGGACGTGCGGTTTGCGCGGTACGACTCAATATTCGTGTTTTAAGTGATGCGCGCGCTTCGTAAACGCGCGTGAGGGGGGTCCAAACGGGCGGAACGAAGTCTGAATGGACTGAAATCAGACGAAAAATATGGGAGAGTGATTTATGAAGTGGTCGAGCAGACGGCATGTCAATCGGACGTGCCGTGTGCCCGCGGTGACCGACAACGGAGTTCTGGTGTCAGAAACGGCCAAAACGGGCGTCCAACGGTCAAATTCATAGCGGACGACCTCAGATTGAGCTGAAACCACCGTGAAATATTCTAATTATTATTCGTGATGTGTACGCGCAGATGACACATCAATCGGACGTGTGGTTAGCACGGTACGACTCAATATTCGTATTTTAAGTGATGCACGCGCTTCGTAAACGCGCGTGAGGGGGTCAAAACGGGCCGAACGAAGTCGGAATGGCCTGAAATCAGACAAAAAATACGGTTGATTGATTTCTGAAGTGGTCGAGCAGACGGCACGTCAATCGGACGTGCCGTGTGCCCGCGGTGACCGACAACGCAGTCCTGGTGTCATAAACGGCCAAAACGGGCGTCCAACTGTCAAATTCATAGCGGACGACCTCAGATTGAGCTGAAACCACCGTGCAACATTCTAATTATTATTCGAGACGTGTACGCGCAGACGGAACGTCAATCGGACGTGAGGTTTGCGCGGTACGGCTCAATATTCGTATTTTAAGTGATGCACGCGCTTCGTAAATGCGCGTGAGGGGGGTCCAAGGGGGAGGGGGGTTGTCCAGGGTCCAAGAATGAGGGGGGTTTTTCAGGGAGTTCACAAACACACAACCACTAAAAGAAAACAACATCCATAAAAACATACAATATATAAAAATAACTCAACTCCAATACTATACTACGAGTCTAGATAAAACCAACAACTAGAATAGATTAAACATCAAATCTCAAGTCAAAAATGTAACGGATCAATATGTCCCACATCATCATCACCATCACAATCATCATCATCATCATCACCCTCGTCATCGTCCTCCTCATCGTCCTCACCCTCCACAGCGCCTTCCTCCTCGCATTCGCCCTCCTCCTCGCCCTCCTCATCTCCCTCCTCTTCCGCATCAGACTGCTCGCCATCATCATCTTCAAGCTGGACATCGGCCTGACCACCACTGGAACTTCCACCTGGTGCACCATATATAGAATGTATCGACGACATGTATTCATCAATCACTGGGCTGGCCTCTGCTGGAAGTGTTGGACGTAGAACTTCAATAAATTTCATAAATGCACTGTTTGCCCTAGCAGACTATTCTGCCGTCTCTGTGGCCCTTTTCTCAGCCTGTTCTGCCTGTGCCCTAACTTTCTGCAGCTCGGTGGCACTACAACTCGTACCTGAGGCAGGCCAATACCTCATTGGGGCTATCCTAGGTCGGCAGCGTACTCTGCCAGAATTATCCTCTCCCAACACCTGATGTAAGTGATCAGATGGCCCAAAATTGTCTGCTTCTTGGGCATCGAGGTCCTCTAAAGCATCCTGTTAAAAATATAAATATATTATTAAGTTACGAAATAGATATTAAAATATAAAATCAACAGATTAAAACTTACAATCTGCTGCTGAGTCGCTTCGTTGACAGCACTTCCATCCTTTTTTCGTCTACTCGAGCAAAACAGTTTTGCTCGAGGCACACGTCCTTCAATATTTTGTACTTGCCTCTACAATGACATTAAAAACAAAAGTTATATAAAGACTTTAGAAAATAATTAAATAATTGAGGAAACAAAAGAAAATGTAAGTCGTAAAGAAAACTTATAAACAATTGTCATACCTGCTGCCTCTCATGATCCGGCATCGTCGTGCGTCCTAGTGTATGGAGGTATTTTTTTGCATCAATGTTTTTTTTATTTTTTCTAGATGATTCCTAAATAAAATTTGATAATGCAAAGGATAATATTAATGCAAAACTTGAAAGTTGTTATTTAAATACCTCAAATGTAATTCATACCTTAAATTGGGTACTCGTCCAATGAGTAATCATCTGACGATACTGCTCTATAGGACAATCATCCACGACTGGTACCGCCTCTAACTCAATGCCAACTCTAGCACGCCATCCAATATACATCTCATGCTTTTAGGCTCTCCAAAGCTCTCCTAAATCCTTTAGACGTTCCAGTCGTGCACCCTCACCATCAGGAAAATTAAATCGAAGCTGAAATGAAAATATTAATTTATATCAATACAAAAAAAATTCATGGCATTAAATACAACAGATTTTTTTACCCATATCTCTGCCCAAGCTCTATCTTTGACCTCATGTGGCAAATGTCTCCATGAAAGCGGGCTGACGGGAATGATGTCGGAGTATTTGGAAAGCGTCTCCATAAAACTCCGACATTGCTGCCCTGTTTTCTCAACCATCTGATTGTCTTCATTATACTCCACCATAACATGTGTGCGACGGTTCCACACCGAACGCATGCGTGTACGGCCCCGCCCCCGCCTCCTATCAGTAGATGTATCTGTCATGAAAGAAAAACAAATATTTTATCAAAACATGTTATAATGAAAATAAATATTGCTATAAAAATTTGTTAGGGTTTTATAAATATACCTGCGCTAGTCTGATCAATGAGTGGCGCCGGATCCACAGAACCTGATGGAACACCCTCTGGTGGAACAGGAGTCGAAGACGATGGAATATAAAAGCTCGGAGAGACAGAAGTAGAAGGAAAAGAAGATGGAACAGCTGTATGACCTGATGCTGACTGGGGAGTAGGAATCATCATGGGATGTGAAAATGATGGGGCAGAAGATGCAGAAGGTAGCGAAAACATGGGAGGTCTAAATATCCCATGTATCCCTAACGACACACCGGGATCAGAATGTGGGAAGGCTGAAATGTCAGTGGGAGGGGCAGGGTCTAGTCGGGCACGCGCAGCTCTACGTCCACCTCTGGTACGAACCCTCCTCGTACCACCGGCCTGAGTAGTAGGACCAGTACTAGGCTCCTCGTCGAATAACTGTCGACGTAATGGTGGATCCTACAAAAAAGTTTACAAAAAAAATTAATCACAAGACATTATATATTCTGTAAATATATATATATATATATATATATATATATATATATTTGAAAGAAAGTACTCACTGTAGGCACTAATGGTGGAATGCCCATCTCCTCCATCCGACGATTGTTCTCCGCCATTTTTTTTCTTCGTCTCTCTTCAATTGGCTTCATTTCCTGCATTGGAAAACAAATATGTAATTAATTAGAAAAATAAAATTAATGTGTAAACCAAAAAACTAAATATATGAGGGAATGAGGGGATTCATTGGTAATTTAGCTATCAATTGTTTTAGAAGAGCTTGAATAAATTTAATAAAACATACAAGTTGTAATGTTCACCAAGTTAGAAAATTCACATAACGGTCAAGTCAGCTAAAACATATTTGTGATCAATACTAAATAAATATGAATATTACCAACCTTAACAAACCAACTCGAGGTAAACCAAAAGAATTGAGAACATGGATAAATGATTCTATATATTTCCAACCACAACTTCAGGTTCACAATCAACTCTGACAATTGAGCTATTGGAGTCATCAAAAGAAATAAATGGATTGGTTCCAATGGAAATAGGGACAGTGTCAATTCCATCATCAGCATCATGAAAAATATGTCTTGGAATTACTTCAACTATGACACCAAATTCAGGTTGAAGTTGATCTTTGACATAAAAAACTTGTTTAGCCATTGATGCCAACACATATGGTTCTTCGGTTGCAAGAGTGTGGGTCATATTAATTACTCGAAATCCACAATCATCAATAAATGTGCCATGTCTCGTCATCGAATCAAACCAATGGCATTTCATCATTGTGACTCATCCATGAGAGTAATAATCCAATATTATTATTTTCTCAACGACTCCATAATAACCCACATTTTCAAGTCGCGGTCTACTATCTGATGCACTGGAATAACAATCTGTTGTGGCAGTAACCATAATACCATCATGTTGTGTTCTCATGTTTTTGGCTCGTTCAGTGACAATAAATCTGTACCCATTGATAACAATTGATTTACAGTCACGAACCACGGTATTAGGACCAAAAGCCAAAGCTCTTATTTCCTCAGAGACAGAGTCAGCAGACAAACTCAATACCTGCAATATAAATGACAGTTAAACTTAAGTAAATATTGAAATAATTAATTTAAACAGTAATATTTTTATCTTCAATTTTAACCAAGCAGAAAACTCTTTTCTATGCAAAGTCTCTCTCCTTCTCAAAGATAAAGAATGATGCTTCCTATTTATCATTGTTTTATGTTCCCTGTAGATAAAAAAATATGAATAGTTTAACAGATATATATGTAAAATATACATATTCCATTTTGTTACCTGATATAGTCATCGAACAAATCACAGTTGAACAAAACTGTGCGATGTGCCATCTCCCGCTCTTCATGGCTTAATGTCTTCAATGTATATGATCCAGGAATTCCTCCTATTTGAGGAAGTGATGGAAAACTGGGTTCAATTTTCTCATATTGTTCTTCTTCATTTCTCATTGGTCTGTTCATTCTTGTAGTAAGATCAGACAAATACATTGAACAGAAATCCATACATTCTTGAGCTAAGTAACCATTCACGATAGAACCTTCGGGATGATTCTTGTTTCGAACATAAGACTTTAATGTGAACATATTTCTTTCAGTTGGATACATCCAACGAAAAGAAATAGGTCCTCCGAGAAGTATTTCAGTTGGAATATGGACAGTCAGATGCAGCATGCATGTGAAAAATGATGGGGGAAATATTTTCTCCAACTCACACAAAATTAATGGGGCATCTGTCAACATTTTTTGCAAGAAAGACTTGGACAACTTCTTAGCGCAAATATCTCTAAACAAATGGCACAACCGAATAACACCCACCCATACATTATTGGACAAAAGATGACGGATTGCTATTGGAAGCAACTCATGCAGTAGAACGTGATAATCATGAGTCTTCAAAGATTTTAGCTTCAACTCTCTTCTGTTGACCCGTTTAGATATGTTGCTTGAATAGCCATCAGGAACTCTAATAGTCTCTAATACTTCCAAAAATTATTTTTTTCAGTAGGTGTCATCACATAAGAAGCACATGGAAGTTGCCATTTATTTTCACTGATACGCACAGGATGCAATTCTGGTCTGATGCCCCAATCCACCAAGTCACGTCGAGATCATAAATCATCTTTTGTCTTCCCCTTGACATTTAGAAGAACTGAAAGCAACATTTCACATATATTCTTTTCAATATGAATTACGTCTAAGCAATGACGTAGCAAATTGGTTGACCAATAAGGAATATCAAAAAAGATACTCCTCTTCCTCCAATTGTAACAGGTTTCTGTGGAAACATTCTTTCTCTTTCCAGATTTCATTTGACCCTTCCCGAATGAAAAACTGAAATCTTTCAATTCATTAAGCACATTAGTTCCAGACATACGCTGAGGTGGATCATCGGTCTCTATAGTATTATCAAATCTTCGACGATTCATTCTATATGGATGATCCTTTGGCAAAAATCGTCGATGTCCCATAAAACTGAAACTACAACGATGTTTCAGTATTCTAGATCGTGTATTCTTCATACAAACTGGACATGATAGTTTTCCCTTCGTGCTCCATCCAGACATCATTACATAAGCTGGAAAATCATTGATCGTCCACATAAGCGCAGCATGCTTCTGAAATATGTCTTTCGAACATGCATCGTATGTGCGCACACCCACATCCCAAAGAAGTTTCAACTCTTTTATTAAAGGTTGCATGTATACATCAATATCAATGTCGGGATCAGAAGGACCAGATATGAGTATACTCATGAAAGTGAAAGATTTTTTCATACACAACCATGGGGGAAGATTATAAATGTGTATAAAAACTGGCCATGTGCTGTGCGAAGTAAGCATCTGCCCAAACGGATTAAAACCGTCGCATGAAAGACCCAGCCTAACATTACGCACGTTAGCTGCAAAATCAGGATGTCGAGCATCAAATCTTTGCCATGCAAATCCATCTGCAGGATGAACCAACTCATCATTAGTCTTCTTTCTCTCGGTATCATGCCATCTCATTTTTATTGATATGTCATCAGACATAAAAATATTCTGGAGTCTGGGGATCAATGGAAAGTGCCACATTACTTTCTGTGGAACATAGGATGGTGTTCCATCAGATTTTGACTTCCAGCGGGATGTGCCACATTTTATACATTCATTTCGTTCAGCGGTTTCTTCCCAGAATAAACTGCAATCTTTCGGGCAAGCATGAATTTTGTTTCTGGAAAATCCAAGTTCTTCAACTAACTTCCATGTCATATAGTGGTTTGAGGGAATATCTGCATCATCTGGAAGTAAATCCTTCAAGAGGGTAAGAATGTAATCAATTGCTGTATTAGAAATCACATACATAGTTTTTCCATGAAACAATCGGATTAAAAATTCCAGCTTTTTCATTTTATCGCATTGTCGATATACTGGAGTCGTGGCAGCATCATTCAATTTTTTCACCCTATCAATATCATCATTTTCACTAGATGCATCAGTTGTCCTCATATCGACGTCTTCTTGAGTCGAAATCCTTTCTTTTTCATGATGACGAATAAACGGAAACCGATCATCTAACAAATTCTCCATTCCAGTCATTTCATTTCGATCATCACCAATTTGAGATTTCATTTTCTCCCCATTGTGATACCACACAAAGTAGTTTGCTTGAAAACCATTTTTGGTTATGTGGTAGATGACTTCTTCATGACTCAACCAAGGTCTACCAACACAATTGGAACATGGGCAGTGTATGCGACCACTATCTGAAGCATTGTGAAATGCAAAATCTATAAAGCTCTCCAAATTGTATTGAAAATCGCTTGAGATACGATCGGTTTCATACATCCAACTTCTGTCCATTCTGTAAAAAAATTCATATAAGTCATTTTGTCATAAACAATTCAATAGGATTGAACTTTAATAGAAAATACATTTATGTAAATGATAAAGGAAGAAAATAATCATGATATCAACTAGACATGTGAAAAAAACATACTAATGTGTTATTGAAAAAATGTAAAACCAACAAGAACTTAATGTGTTATCACATCAGAGCATGCCTCATCCCATAACCATATTAGTAGGGTACCCTCGTGGACAGCCCCGCCCACCCCCGTGGACAACCCACCCACCCCCGTGGACACCCCCTACCCCCTAGACAGCCCAACCACCCCCGTGGACAGCCCACCCACCCCCCTCGACACCCCTTCTCTCTATGGACAGCCCCCCACCCCCTTGGATAGCACACCCAAAACCCTGGACACCCCTACCCCCTGTGGTCAGTGTTGTACCCCTCTCTCTTGGATTTTAATGATCACAATCACTCTCATCGTGTTCTAACTTGTTTTCAAGTTTTTTTGATGATAGGAAAATGGTTGCCAAAGAGTTGGCCCAAGAAGACTGGAAAAGCACTCTCTGAGTCCACCAGCCAACCGGTGGGTTTCCACCGGCCAGCCGGTGGTCTCTGGCAGAAGCAATGCTCTCTGCCAGGTTCCACCGGTCAGCCGGTACCTGACCACCGGCCGTCCGGTGGAACCAGACAGTAGGCCTTGCCCACTGCCAGGTGCCACCGGCCACCCGGTGTCTGAATCATCGGCCCGCCGGTGGAACCAGACAGAGAGCTTGCTCTCTGTCTGGACCACCGGCCGGCCGGTGGAACCCAGACAGAAAGCTCTGCCTTCTGTCTGGAGCACCGGCCAGCCGGTGGCCAAGCACCGGTCAGCCGGTAAGCCCAGCCAAACTAGCCCTTGGGCTTTGACCAGACTTGCCCACTTGACCCCCAACGGCTCCGAAAGCCCTCCAACGGCCATATTGAATTATTTGGGGATATTTCTCCTATAAATAGACGAGGATGGATGCCGGGAACAAACCCCCGATACATTGGAATGATATTGTGATCCCTTGAAGCTCTAACAACAAATCTCTAAGGCTACTTGTGATCCATTTCCATCCTTGAAGCTTGGGCTGCCTCTACATCAACTACTCTCACTCTCTTGGCGCTCAAGGCTTCCTCTAGTTTGTTATAATTTATTTATTTCAATTGTTTAGTTCTTCATTGGGTTTGTATTAAAACAAACCATCCTTTTCTTCCTCACTTTCATTTTGGGTTTCTTTCTACAACCTATGGACAGCCCCCCACCCCCTTGGATAGCCCGCCCACCCCCCTAGACACCCCTACCCCCCGTGGCCAGCCCACCCACCCCCCCTGGACAGCCCGCCCACCCCACCTTGACAGTCCGGCCACCCCCGTGGACAGCCCGTCCACTCTTGTGGACAACCCGCCCACCCCCGTACCCCCCTGGACACCCCTTACCCCCCTGGATAGCCCCGCCCACCCTCCCAAACAGCCCACACCCCCTCCCCTGCAACCCCACCACCACCACCTAGACATACCACCCCCCCTGGACACCCCACACACCCCTCCCCCACCAGGACACCCCACCCAGACCCCCAGGACAGCCCACACCCCCTAGACAGCACCGCCCACCCCGTGGACAGCCTTTCCCACCCCCGTGGACACCCCCGCCCACCCCCGTGGACAACCCACCCACCCCCGTGGACACCCCCTACCCCCACAATCCATTATCCAATACATATCAAATTGGTTTGAACACAATGCATAATTCCCACAATCCATTATCCAAAACATGTAAACGTCCCAACTCTGATTTACATGTTTTGAACACTCTCCTTCCAAACATAGAATACAAAAACATTAAAGAAGTCTTCACAAACACAAAAAATATCCTATTTAGATATTAATTTCAATAATCAATTAAACCACAAACACCTGGAAAAATCTATTCATTAAAACAACAACAACAATATGGTTGAGATCAAATTTTACCTATTCGTATGGGGTGTACCTCTTGGGATGGGGGTGCTGGTGTTCGGATTCGTGAGAGCACCTGAGCGAATAGATTAGGGCTCTATCTGAATTGGGAGAGGAGATCTAGATCTGCAATTTGGGGGAAACCTTTGCCAACGGTTCACTGGAACCGTTGGGAAATGTGTGATTTCAGCACCCTTTCCCAACGGTTCCAGTGAACCATTGGGAAAGGGTCCACCGAAATTCTCTTTGCCAACGGTTTTCTTAAACCGTTGGCAAAGTCTCACTATACCAACGGTTTAAGCAAACCGTTGGTATACTGCCGTTGGGAAAAGACTAAATTCCAGTAGTGTTTATATTACAATCTCATCATTTTTCTTATTAGTGTATAAATATAATTCTGATGATAATATATTATGATATATCTCTCAATAAACTCATTAATTTTATTATCCTATAGTTATTTCATGAGAATAAATTTCTCCTTATAAATTTTCCTCTCTTTATTTACTCGGGTTTTCAAAGGAATATATTAAAGAAAAATTATCTTTATTTTTATCTTCGGTTGAAAAACATTTTTCTCCCATTACCATTTTTTCTAAAACTGGTTTGAAAATTTATTTTAATATTAATAAGATGATTTATAAAAGAAATTTTTACCAATGATTTAATTTTTCCAAAAACAAATTAACTGAATGTTCATGATGTTCTCCAAACAGTTCTTGTTTGGCTTTTAACAAAAAACTAAAAGGTATATTAATTTTAATATGTATGGCATGAACAGAATTTCCCACCATCATGACCATTATTTTATTTGAATAATACTTTATACGTTTTAAAATTTATATTCAAAGAAAAAGATTTTCAAAATATATTATTTTTTAAAAAACAAATCACAAAGTATATTTTCCTAAGGAAATGATTTTAAATATTCATTTAAATGTTTCCATAGTTATTTATATTGATAGATACCTTGAAAAATTTCTGTTTTAAAAAGTTTTTTTCAAATTGGAAAGTCTATATTCCTTAATAAATGTTCCTAGTTACCATTCAAAATAATTTTCCATCTAATATTTAATCATTTGATCCAACATATTCTTTACTAGGGATATGATCCAAGGAAGCCATTATTATACTTTCTGTAGATGGTATATTTTTATGAAGACAATATTTTTATGAAAACTATATCTATTCCACAGGATATACCATGATAAAATTATTATAAAATCCACTTCTTTTCATTAGTAATGCTATTATGAAATGATAAAATGATTAAGAGACCTGGTAATTTTCCATAGGTTATGATGTCATTAAATTTTTATGAAACACATTTCACTTAATGGATAATGATATAATGATTGTTTTATGATATTTCGTAACATTTATTTATTTATTTTTTAAATGTGATGGGTGAGACCTATATACCTCCAATGCATTCAAAAAATATTTTTATCTCAAGAGATAGACAAAACTAAAATGGGGAGTGAATCGGGTTTAGTAAGGGACTTTTTCTTCTATGATCTTCTTGGAAGTGAACCTTGAATACTATGATGTTTTTAGAGTGAACCCATTTCAGTATTTTATCCCTGTAAGTGATACTTGACTACTATGGAAATTATTTTTCATGCTTATGTATATGCCACAATTCTATGTCTTATTCTAATATCCAGATTTCATGGATCATGTTATTTGATTTCATTATGATTCATGTCTTGTTAACTACCAGTATTTATTTCATACTCATGATTATGATCTTTTATATGTAGGTTGTGTTTTTCAAATGTTTTTCTCATATTCTCATGTTATGTTTACAAATATCCCTTATTTACCCTTACAGAGCATCTTTTAACAGCCTTTTTTATATTTACATTCCTCGGGTTATGAAGAATAGTTTTAAGTAGGGTATGATTGTTAAGAGTACAAAAAAGGAATTCCTTTATGGGATATTTTTATGTTAATTCAACAAATTAGACAATTGTGTACCCAATCTCCAAAGAAACTAAGCTATTATGATACCCATGTGTGTGTTTGTATAATGTTTTGAATTTTCATCTAAAAATATATAATGTATATATATGATACTTCTGGGTATCTATAGTATTAGAATTATATGAGGAGTTGGGGTACCCAAATCTTTAAAATAAATAATATAAATTGGGTAAATTCCCAATTTTTAATAGACTAGGAAGACCACACGATTTGGCCACACTGTTTTCTAAAGTGGGTTCTATCCATGATGTAGTCACTAATAAGAAAAATACACTTAACATGTTTATTCTAAATAAACCAAATGGTTTTACTAACCATTCCAAAATGTTTTTCTCAATGTAATTTATATTCTTCAATTATAGTAATCTTTTCTTTCTAGAGAAACAATAACACATTACACGTAGCTTTATTCAATAACGTGATTAAAACATAAATTTATACATTTTAGAAGTTTAATTTTATTAAATTAATTTCATTTTTTAATTTATCATTTCAATATTACAATATATTTAATTTTTTGATATTTTTTAAAAATAGTTGATTTTTGGGTGAATAGTGAAAAAATACTGATTTTTCGAAACTATGATTTTTATGACATTATATTGATTTAATAAAAACATTAAATTACACAAAAAAAATTTATAAAAAAAATTAACTCAAATAATTCATATGAAAATATAATTTTTAATTTATAAACATATGCTTAACATTTTGGAAATCTGAGTAATGCTTTTTTTCAAATAAAAAAATCTTTATTCACCCTTAACCAAGTATATAAAAAGACACATTCAGTTTTGGTATGGTATTATGGAAAAAATAAGTCTCCTATTTTACATAATCATATTCATTCTATTTTAATAAAAATTATCCTTTATTTGTTTTATAATTTTTTTTCTTAAAACAAATATCAGTTTTTTCTGTAAAAAATATCCTTATATTTTGTGAAATTATATTAAATTTTAATTTATAATAAATCTAAAAATTGAATATTTTAAAATGTATTATATATTTTCAATAATTATAATTAATATTATTTAACAATTTCAACTTAATTTTTTTTCATAATTAATAGTGAAAACATTAAAATTTTATTACCATGGTAAGGGTTTAAATGGGACTATTGAGGGTTAAACTAAGAAATAAGTGTAAACATGCCTCATAAACATGTATAAATATTTTTTTAAAGATATTTATACCCTATGTTATCTTACATTGTAATTACTAACCATTTGGTGTAACTTTCATAATAAAATGACATAATATTATTTAATTTTTTTAAGTAATTACATGTGTGTCACTCCCCTCACTTATAAATGAGTGTCACATATCCTCTATTATTTACACCACTAGATCCACTTATCACAACCAAGAAATTCCCAATTACCATTAAAAAATTATTCCACATGAATTATAGGATCTAGTTCCATAAAATGACTAACCTGGAAGGCTTAAGGTGTAAGCCTAATGTGATTTTTAAAAGAAGTGGTATAACTCTTAACTGTGTGTTTTCATTTTGTTTCCACTTTTACCTCTTAGAAATATTATATCATTAGGATAATATAATAAAAAAATTATATTACATATAATTAAGTTTTATTATAATGGTTTAACAATACTTATTCATCAATTTTCTATCCAAAAGTAAATAAAAACATTGCTCGTGTGTATATGTGGTCTACAATCTTCACATGGTGGTGTAATTCATTTTTCATTACCACTTTACCTGGATGGTTATAAATATGTAACTAATGAATATATATTATATTTAAGAAATTATTATTATTTTCTAGATATAATATATCATCTACCTTCTAATCTTTCTTTCCATTAAAAAATGATAATGTTGCTCATGTGTACGTGTAGACTACCTCCTCCATAATGCGATGTGATTAATTTTTTATGTACACATTTCATAGATGATTATAAATTTTTATATAATGAATATATATATAATTAAATAAAATAATTAATATAAAATATATTATGGATCCATGATCAGGATGTAAGGACTATAACTTCCAAATTGGAACATACATGAAAATAAAAACAGTTAACATTTAGAAATATTGATTTTAATAAAATAATTTTTAATAAATTAATGTCTACATATTATTAGTGGGTCATATATGATATTATAATTATATATATAGTCTTTTATATAATTATAATAATTTTAAACTTATTATATAAGAGGTTTAAATTACTTATGAAGAAAGTCATATCTAAAGAAAGGATTTATTTCACAATCTCATCCTTATAGTAGATTGTTTATGTTCAAGTTTAAATTGATATAATTATGTGATAATACTATATTAATCCCAATATATTTTATTATAATAAGTTTATTTATGTAAATTACAAGTTTTACTTTCATTTTCATCACTCTATGTACTTAAAAGTCATAAAGAATGTATTTAAGCAAAACTGACTTTGATTTCTATTCGGTTAGGGATTATTTTCCTTTCAAGTATATATTTTCTTTAAAATGTTATAAATATTTTTATTACCATTAAAATTATTTATTAATTTAATTATACCTCTTTTTGAATATTTAAAAAAATTAAAGGAATCTTCTTGTTGTTTTTGGAATGAGGCACTTTTTACTGAAGGTATGTACGAAATATTTGTTTTGACGCTTACCAAATGAAAATATTTTCACACTATCATGACTATTATTTTCCTTGAAGATTCCTTTAAAAATATCCAATGATATTTTCAATGAAAATTTTATTCATAATATTGAGTAAATTTTTATTTTTTAAATAAGTGATTTCAAAATAAAAATTGTTTTTATTGAAATATATTATAGTGATATTTTAAAAGTATTTTAATTTATTTCAACATCCTAGTATGAATATTTTTCATTTCTAGGGGTATAATTTACAGATAACATCCACTATATTACTCTCGATGTCTTATGATCATGATATTCTATTTCTTTATGTGGAAAAATATTAATATTTCATGTTCCGTTTTCTCAATTTGAATGTTTGTGTTTATAATTTATTTGTTTTTATTTACATTATATTATTAAAGAATTAGACTTACTAAGTGGTGTTAAGGGCCAATTATATCCCCTCTATGCATCAATAGATTTCATAATATAGACTAGTTTGGTTACATTATTTACACCTTGCATATTTATGTATGATATATTAGAACAAGGCCTTTATCGTAAGATCATGATGTATGACATTTTGAATTATATCATTATGAAACAATATTTTTTATCCATGTTATTGTTTATGTTATTGTTTCATCCATGGATTTATCCCCCTTTTAATATATTATTTATGTGGAATATTTTATTATTGGTTATCATTACCATGGTATTATTCCATTATATATTCAATGATAGATTTTATTCGACACTTTCCCTTATAGAATATCTGAGCTCATAACTATATTATTTTTTATTTTCCATAGGATAATAAGAATGGATCCATGAATGGGTTCCCTATTAATCTAGTTAAAATGGGGGATTTTCAAAAAATAAACATAAATATAAGGCCTTCAGCACATTCCCTTACAAATGTAATGTGAGAATCATCTCTCTATCTAATCTCCCAAGACTGCTAAACTATTTTATACTTCAAGGTGAGCTCTCTTATATCATGTTCCAATGTAATAAGTTAATCAATGGATCTTATTTATTGGATTTAGGGTGATATAATTGTAATCAAAGTAATATACATATAAAACTAGGAAACTAGTTTTAGGAAAATAAAGATTAGAGAACATAACCATATGACAGACTCTAGGGATAGTTCTAAGAATAATGTAATATCTTAATGTTTTGGTATAGAAGATATTGACTAGTTTTCCGAAAAAAATGTGTCCCTCTCTAGATACTTTCAATTAGATATGTCTCTAGAGTAGATGCAACTAAGGGTGACAACTTTTAATGGGGTGTATTGGGAATTAACTCGATCTTTACGAGTACATGATGAGTGGGCCTAAGACTACCCACCTGGATAGAAAAACCCATGGGATATGATTTAATTGATTCACATGATTTTTATAGACCATTATAAATGATTTTAAAATATTTTTATGATATGAATATATTCCAAAAACTACTAACCTTGAAATTTTGAGACTATCTATTCCTATATTCTCAATTCATGTTAAGTGATAGAACAAATTTAAAATTATATACTATGATTTAAAATTCATAATTTTATGTAAAAATTTAGTATATGTCACGATTTCAAAGTTGTTCCTATAGAAAGTAATTGAAATTATATCAATAAATGTAATCTACATAGGATTTACCTCTTCGTAAAGATAATGATACTAAATCTAGAACTATAGCTGGTACAAAAAAAATATAACCATATTGGGGAAGCTAACACTAGTTATGACTAATAACCTTCTTCATGTAGGGTATCCTACTAAAACAAAATATGGTAAAATAATGTTATAAAACATCATGGGATAAAGGCCTCCATAATTAAAAAGGACTATTAGTACATTAATATTTGAGAAATGGATCAAGTACTTGGAAAACATATTTCTCGCTATAGATAGTAGAAAAAAAGAGAAATTTATCATGGAAGATTTTCATCTTAAAGGAGACACTGATCAATAGTGATCATTGATCTAGTACTCTAAGTAGTAAGAGGAAAAACACAGTATCTTTTAAATGACTTTCAGGGTAATGTTCTTGAATAAAAATTCTTCATGAGCAACAAGATGATATAGAGAGTCAATTTCACAATTTCAGGCAAACGAAAGGATAAAATGTTAATGAATATGAAACTAACTTAATAAAGTAAGAAACTACTATTGTGGATTATATATGTAATACAAGGTTTAATATTTATCATTTCTTTCATAGTTAAAAAACCTAGACATCAATTGACATTAGTATCTTAGAAATTTTTAGTATATTCGGATATATTATCATGTTTACTCAATATAGATAAATAATTCGTCATTTATTATGTCTTATAAGGAAAATAATAAATTAATAATGTGTATATGCACTATATAAATTGAAATATAGTAAAATGTAAGATGGGAAAAGTGTAATTTTTTACTTGTAATAATTAAGGAAAGAAAAACCATGGAACTTTAATGATGGGAATGGAATTTTTCTTCAGGTGATGAAGAAAAATACATTAGTCCCATTATTTAAAGGGAAAGAAAGAAACATATAATATCTAATTCATCAAATGCATGGAAATGAGGCACTACTCAAAACAAATTACCAATGAATCAAGGGAAATTTCCTCATAAAATTCCAAGGGAGAATTTCCTAGATTATGCGATCACTGCAGTTGAATTTGATGTTCCTAAATATGTGGTGGTATGTAATTTGATTGTAATATAATATTTAGTTCATGATTTATTTTATTATGGATATTCTTTTACTTTTATATCTTCTATGTTCTCTTAGAAAATAGGATATTTTACTATAACCTTATTAAGGGAGTTTTTAATAAAGTCCCATAGTGGAAATCTTACTGCATCAAGGTAATGTCAACCAGCCTCCATTATAACACATATATTGACCCTATTTGAAGAATTTGTTATTATACATATGATTGAATTTGATATAGCTCTATTTATGGATTTGATTTCTAATTATAATTTGAAAATTTATTATTTATAGAATGATATTAGGATTTATTATAAGGATATAGAATCTCTTATCTTCGTAAGGGATACTACATCATATAAATCATGTCTAAATATATATTTTGTATCTATCCTTAATAAAATTATTATATTAGAGGAGAAGATAAAACCTATGAATTAAAAGGTATCCTTAGAATATATGGTTTACCTATTATATAGGAATATATTTATGTGTTTCTATAATAACTACTTTGGCACCCACATGAGCATGAAGATGAGTTTTCCGTTGATCTCATACTTGCAGAAAAAAACTATATCTAAGATGACCTATAGGATATCCATTATGTAATTAGTTTATTATAAAAAATAAATAAATTATTTTTATGATAAGGTATTTATATGACCTGGTGTTTCACAATGGTAAGTCCTTATTCATATTTTTAACAAAGATGATTCTATGAGTTTTTGTATCTATTATAAGGAAACAATTTCCATTACTATAAATAATAAGTATCTTATGTCCCACATTGATAACTTATTTAATTTAATTAAATGATATTGGTGTCTTTAAAATATTTATTTTGATTCTATGAATCATAAACTATATGTTAACAAGGAATATATTCTAAATATGTCACCTCACATGTGGTATAGACAATATCAATTTATAGTAATGCCCTATGGAATGTAAAATCACCCTATGTTTTTATGGATCTAGTGAAAATATAATTCAAGTATTAACTTGATTATTTTTTCATATTTATTGATAATACATTAATATACTCTAAAATAAATTATTTGAATAATATTAATTTGGGTTTTATTCCTAAAACTCTTTGAGAAAATGAGTTATACCAAAAAAACTTTAAATGAGAATTCTAGCTTCATAAGTTTCTTTTCTTTTAAATATTATCTCTAAGGATGGAGTATTGATTGATCCTTCCATGAAAAATTTAATAATGTAATATTAAATTCCAATTAATATAAGTGAGGTATATATTTTCATTGCATTAACACGTTACTGACAAGGATTTATACAAAATTTTTCTTCATTTTCTAACCCATTAACCAAGTTGATGAGTAAAGGGGTTAATCTCATAAAGTAAAAATAATTTAAATAAAATTTTGAATAATTAAATTAAATATTGTTTGATGAACTTATATTTAGTTTACCATCAAGAATATATATATTTTTTATATATTGTGATGTGTTGAATAAAGGACTTGGATGTGTCCCTATTCAGAATGATAAAGTTGTTTATTATTCATAAAGGTGGTTAAAAATTCTTGAATAGAATTATACAACCCATGATATTGAGTTTCCATTTGTAAAATTTTCATTGAATATATGGAGGCATTACCTTTATGTTAAATTTGTGAAATATATTTATAGATCACAAAATTTGGAAATACATATTCTCAAAAAAAGTGTTGACTGTGGGGAAAATGTTGTAGTTTGAACTACTCAAGGATAATGATTTCTCAATACACTTCAACACTAGGAAGGAAAATAAGGTGGTTAATTGAAAGTGTAGGAAATATCATGGAATATTGACTAAAATAAATACTATTAAAGATCCTATATTCATGGATATGGTAAACTAGATATGAGAATCGTTATGGGAGGAGAAACATCACCTTTGTTTTCAAATGATTTTAGAACAATCCTTATTAGAGAAAACAAAAAATCCCCATCTTGATGATAAGAATATTCAATGTAATTTCTTACTCATAAATGATGGGAAGTATTTTGAATTAATCTATAATGATTTTATTTTTTAATTTGTAGAAAGGCTATGTGTTATATCTGTACCTAAGTTTCAATGAAAATTATTAGATAAAGCTCATATATTAAATTTATGTAAACACATTGGTAGCACAATAAATATATTTGGATTTAAAAGAAATTTTTTTTGGTGGAATATTATTAAATGATAAATTTAAGATTATATATCAATATGAATAGTTTTTCAATAAGTAAAGGTTGTAAGGAAACATCTTAAATGAATCATGAAACCTCTACTTATTCTAGTGTAGAAATGGGATGATATTACTGTATAAATGTTCATGGGATTGATAAATATTCATCGAAAGAATGATTTAATATGGTTAAATTTTCAAAACCTTACTAATTATACACATTTCCTCTCTATAATGGAAGATTTAACTCCTAACCACTTTGTGTGGCACTATATTTATGATGTTGTTGTACTCCATGGTGCACCAATTTTGATTATATCTAGTCATGATCTATAGATTAAATAAAATATATATATGTGTGTATTTAGAAGTATCTTAACATCTGGCTATATAGGATAACCATTTATCATCCTCGTAATAATGGTAAGTCTGAAAGGATTATTTAGACATTATAACATATAATTAGTTTGTAATTGATTAACTTTCAACAGATGTTGGATTGGTATTTACCTTTGGCGTAATTTTAGAACAATAATATCTTATATTATATCATTAAAATGGGACTATATAAGGCATTGTATGGAAAGAGGTTTTGTACTCCAATTTATTGGGTTGAAGTTAGTGAATTAAATTTTATAGTCCTGGATCTTGTTTAGGATACAACTGTCAAAGTGAATAATATTCAGAATTGTGTTAAGGAAGCTAAATGTGGAAAAAATGTTATATAGATATCTAAAGGAAGGATTTATTATTAAACATGGGAGAACAAGTTTTTCAAGGTGTATTTATGGAAAGGTGTTGTATGGTTCTGTAAGAAATGGAAATTGATTCCCAGGTACATCAAGCCTTTTTAAATTTTTTAAATAATATGAGTTGTGGCATACCATTGGTCAAATTTACCCAACCTCTCTAAAGTTCATTATGTGTTCCACATCCCATTATTAGGATATTACATGCCAAAATGATTTAATGATCTATTCTATGAGTAAATTGAATATGAACCTGATTTATCTTATTGTGAAGAGCCTATCCAGATTATAGACACTAGATAACAAGTGTTGAGGAATCAGACAACTCAGCTGGTAAGGTACTTTAAGGAAATAATAAGAGAGAAGAGGTGATGTAGAAACTTGAAGAAGTTATAATAAGGAACTAGACACATCTATTAATGAGGGGAAATTATAAAAATTTCAATAATAAAGTTTTCTAAGTAGGAATGAATGCAACAAAAGATCTTCAATTATAGTAAGCTTTTCTTTAAACAGAAACAATAGCATAATAAAAATATCTTCATTAAATAATTTGATTAAAACATAAATTACAAATATTTATAAATTATATATTATGAAATTAATTTAATATATTTAATTCAACGTGTAACTATTGTCTTATGGAGAATTGTTTATATTCTTCAAAAATAGTTGATATTGTTCTAAATAGAAAAAAATACAGATTTTATAAAAACTATAACTTTTATGAAATTACAATAAAACAATAATAACATGAATATTTTTGAAACACTTTTATAGAAAGAATATATATTTAATAATTAATATAATTTTTATAAAAAATTAATGTTGAACTTTTAAATATAGTAAAAATATTTTAAAAATCTAAGCAGGGTTTTTGTTCAAGTAAAAATTATTTTTAGTTCTTCCCTTTTAATCAAGTATATACAGGATTCGTTTCAGTTTTTTTTTGTTTTAAGAAAATTAAGTCTTATTATATATAAAAAAATCTAATTAATTTCATTTAAATCAAATGTATGCTTCATTTTTTTGTAAATCCGTTTTTATTCTTAAACAAATCTTTTCTTTATAAAAACTATTTTCATTGTGTTTATGCCACATATATTAAAATTAATTTCCTCCACATCTAAAAATTAATTCCAATAAAATGAATTAAAAAATTTTAATCATCATAAATAATATTAGGTAATATATTCATCTTAAATTTTTCATAATGAATGGTAAAAACAGTAAAAATCAGTTGTCACTGTTAGGGTTATAACAAGTTTACTTGGGGATAAACTAAGGGAGAATAGTACAAATCCCACATAATCATGTATAAATCATATTTTTTTCAAAATATTGAAACCCTCTCTTATAATATCATCATATTAATATCCATTTTTTGACACTTTCCAATGAAAATGACTTTATATTATTTAAATATTTTATGTAATTCCATTTGTGTCTCTCCCCTAACATATAAAAGGAAACCACTTATCATATCTTTTTCATGCTTTTTAATCCAATTATATTTATAAATATGAACCCAAATACCATAAACACTTCCTTAACATTAATTTAAGGATTTATTATCATCAAATTACCAACCTATAAGGCCAAATGTGTAAGCTAATGTTGGTTTTATGAAGGAGATATATAACTCTTAACCAGGTGTTTTCATTTTATTTTCACGTATAAATTATAAAAATATAAATAAATATTATTATATAATAAAATTATTATATTAAATATGTTAAAATTTTATTATTCTAGTTTCACAACTCATATTTTTCTCTTTTCTATCCAATGGAAAATTAAAACATCGCTCATGTGTACGTATAGCTTATCGTCTCCACAAAGCAGTGTAATTATTTTTTCACCACCACTATATTTTTGTGGTTATAAAGATGGAACTGATTAATATATATGATATTTAATAATTATGATTCTATAAATATAATATATCATCTACCTTCATAACCATCGAACCGTTAAAAAATGATAACATCCTCATGCATACATGTGGACTACCACCCCCACGAAGAGATGTGATTCATTTTTCATGTATTCCATTCATGAATGATTCTAGAAATATATATAATGAATATATATTACATTAATATCATGATTTTCATTCTAGAGATTATATAACCATTATATTGATTCATGTACCATAACTGTCGAGTCAAAACATACATGAAAAAATAAACAATTATCAACCAAAAACATTGATTTTAATAAGGAATTATTAACAAAAGGGTGATGAAATATTATTATTGGATTATATATGATATTATAATTATTTATATCATTATCATATATAATTATCGTAAATTATTTTTTATTATACAGGATATTAAAGTGTCTTATGAATCAAGTCGGTCTTGAGGTAAGGGTTTATTTCAAAATCTCATCCTTATTTGAGATTAATTATATTTAAGTTTTTACTAGGGAAATTATATGGTGTTTCAATATTAAACCAATATATTTTCGTCTAATATGGTTATTTATTGAAATTAAAATATTTCCTTTCATTTTACTTTCATTATGTGCACAAAATTCCAAAATTATGTTTTAATAAAAATCAGTAATATATTTATATTGAATCAGGAATAATTTTATTTCATGTCTATATTTTCATTAAAATCTTTTAAAAAAAATTTAATTATTATCCAGTGATTTATTAAATTCGTTAAACCCATTGTTTACATTTCATAAAAAATTAAAATTAATTTATCTGTCATTTTCTAAATGAGTAACTTTATCCCAAATTTTCGTAGGAATATTTATTTTGATTCTTGCCACAAAAACGGGTATTCCCATTTTCATGACTATTATTTGTATTGAATCATCCTTTAAAATTTTCTATAGTTATTTTAAAAGAAATTTTTTCCCCTAATATTCTAAAAATATTAATATTGAATAATTAATTTCAAAATAAAAATTTTATTTTCCTCAATAAATTCTCTGGTGATCTTTAAAATTATTTTCATCTATGAAAACATACTTTGACAAATCATATTATTTAATGTGGATATATTATAATGATACCATCACCTATATTAATCTCTATGGATTATGATCATGTTTTCATTTTTAATTAATAGATAAAATATTAACATTTCATATTATTTTTTTTCAAAATGAATGTTTATGTTGATTACATATTGAATTGTTTTTCATTTATTTCATAGGATGAATGAATCGGAGTTTATAGGTTATGGTAGTGTCCCATTTTATCCCCTCAATGCATTGGTGGGTATTATGAGATAAAATAGTTTGGTTAATTGTAATATTTCTTATCTATTTTTTAATGTTGTATTGACATAATTATTTTACTATAAGATTGTGATGTTTTATATTATGCATTACTTCATTATGAAACTAGTATTTTTATACATTTTATTATTTATGTTAATTTTTAATCAATGGATTGAGCCCCATTTTATGTTATTATTTATATAGAATATTTCATTATTATTTATCTCTATCATATTATGCATTATTTATTTATTCTGTGATAGCTTTTGTTGTAATATTTCCCTTAATAGGCATCTGATATCACCCTTTTATTATGTTTTCCCTTAACCAAGATGCCAATAAGAGATCTATAAATTATTTGAGGGATGTATTGAAATAAATAATAATTTTATAAATATAATTTCATGTTTTATTTCATGTTTTCAAATGTAATTTTAGAGTCATGTATTTATCTAGTCTCCAAGGTATATTAAACTATTCGATCTATTAAGGTGTGATATATTGAATATTATGCCAATGTAGTAAGATAACCACTGGCTTTCGGTTACTGGAGTCAAGGTGTTACAATCAATGTTTGTATAACTACTATATAAGCACCACATGGTTTCCCCTAACCATGTAAACAAACCATGTAATGCCCAAAAACCTCAAAGATTTGTAAATTAGAAGATCAAAAAGTTCCAAAATACAATCCATCCATAAATAATATAAAATAATCTATAATGTTAATACGGGGGTGTCATAATTATCTCCAACATAACACTTTATTCCCCAATAAATCTTTAGATCAAAGTATGGAAATAATACAGATGATTTCTATGGATTTATATGATTAAATGCTAAGAAATATCAAGGGAATAATGATCATAAAACTAAAATGATCCCTCAACAAATCATATCCCCTTTAACAATATGACAATTCATCCAAAATAATAATAAAACATTAAGTAAAATCCAAACTACAACCAGTAAATAAAAGTTATAAGTACATGAAGACATATAATATGTCACCACATAATTTATAATTAATCTTGAATCGTTTAACAATAACCTATTTTCTATAAAAAATAACATCATTAAGAAACCACAAGTCCATATTTCCAAATTTGTGATATCTCATAAGATCCAAGGGAAAATCAATCAAAAACACACCTCACCTAGAAGAATATTATTCTAAACCTGGGATTATAAACTGTATATGAGGGAATATTTGATCCAATATAAAATAATACCATCCTATAGTGATTGTGATATAAAAACATATCTCAGAGGCTCCCAGGTTATAACTAGAGACAAACCACACTCCCAGTTACCCATTCATGTACATTAGGATTTACCATATCCCAAAAAACAATTAAAAACCCAAACCATGACCTATATCATGAATAATAATCAAAAAAACTATTGAGCAATGAAGAATTAACATTCCATAAATTATCCAATGCTCATAAGACTAATCAAAAATGCACACATTTAATACACTAGGTGAGGATTTTATTAAATCCAAAACTACCCTAATATAACCCATAATAAATTCCAAAATAGACCATCACACAAAAATTTAATACTCTCTAAACATAAATGAAAAAATAGCCAAAGGATTCCTTGAATAATGGCCACCTTATAAATCTCAAAAATCACAAAACATGATCAACCCATCATCCCAAAACAAACAATCATGTGGAATCAATGTTTTTATCTATTACTCTAAGAAAACTAATAATAATTGATCCAAAAATTCAAACGATTCTCTCAAACTAAACCACTTAGACTATAATATTACAAAACAATATTAATAAACAAACACTAATTTGAATAATTTCAATATATGCCACTAAAAAGGGAAGAAAATTCTTGTTACTCCACTCAGTGTTTGGGTAGTTTCAAAAAATATTGAGGACAACACTTAAAGATAATCACTCTACCATAACTCAATAATTTTTTGTGAGTATTGATCTAAAAAAATGAGACATTAACTCAGTCTAGTCATGTTTCCTAAATTACACCACGCGTCCAAGAAATAAAAACGCTTTCCAAATGCTCAGTAAGGTTCAAACCCAAACCAAACACCAAATATAGTTTTTTTAAATCATATAATTCAATTATTAATAAGAAATACAAATTTTAAAATTCCCTCATTAATTTTTGAAAAACTTAGAAAAACCATTTCACTAATCTTTCAAAATTTGTTATTTTTAAACCACCAAATTCTTTCAAAATTAAATCCCACTTTTAGGATACCTTTCATTTAAAAAAATGCTTCACCAAAATTAATCTTCCAAAACACCATAACACTTGATTATAAAATACATTACCCTTGAAACATATATTACTAGTTTAAAGTAAAAACAATTTACTAATTTTTTACATCAAAACCAACTAATCATGAAATATATCCCAATAAAGTTATAATTCCATTGAAAAAACACCAACCAATTTTAAAAGCAAAATACCTTATATATTTCATGGTTAAACCCAGTTTTTCCAAAAATCACAATAAAATAAAACACTTTAAACAAGTTATGAAACCTTACCCCATTTTATAAACAATCCCTCAATCCTGTATTTTTAATAAAGAAATAATTTTCTCATGAAATTATATTTTCACGCACACTTAAATCAATTCCATAAAATCACATAGGAAAAAACATCACCAAAATAAACCAAAAACCAATTAAAAATATCAAAATACCATCTTTATTACTTTTTCATTGCTAACATAAGGGAATCCAAGAACCAAGAAATCAATATAACCAATCCAAAATAGGATGTCAAACAAAGATTTTTTGGCGAAAAGGTTGATTATCATCCTCTAAACATGAAATAACCCTAGAAAAGGTTTATAATAATGAACTTGGTGTATGTATGGTTGTCACATGTGACAAGGAAACCTCATTCTTTGACTAAATTTTCCATCTCCATCCAAAAACACCAAATAGGACCTTCTAAGATACAAAATGTGTGAAAATGAGGATAAAAGAACCACCACTATAAAAATAAACTCACAACCCTAAAAATATATCATATGTTGAACCATAATCAATACAAAAATCATGAATACCCTTGAAAAAAGAAGTATTTAAATGGAAAAGTGTGCATGGAACTCTTCCCACAACTTCTTCTGGAGTCTCAATGCCCTTATAATCAATCTAAAAAAATTCCAAAATATTAAGAGATAACATATGAAACCTAGTCCCAACTAAGAACTTATGCTCTGATACCATTTATAATGAGTCGCCCTAGGTTACCACATAAGATGGAATCCAACACGGTCTTCCATTATCCCAAAGGTTGTTCATGAACCCCAAGAGCTGTAAACTAGTATAGATTCATAAAATTAAGCACCATGTGAATCATTTCTCCCTCAAATTAGTGTTAATAGGGTAGCAGATCATCTATTAAAAATTCATCGTGGATCATGCATAATTTGGGCATCCCTGAAACATCAATAAGTGTAAGAAAAATGATCAAGGAAAATGACTCATAACCGATAATAATGACTAAAAACATTTTTAATAACTTATTAAAAATCCATAAAAATACTATAAGGCATGAAATAATAAGATACAATATAAAAATCTAAATTCAAATACAAGGATTTTCATCTTGGTCGATACATCTACACACCCAAAATAAAAACAAAAAATCCCAACTTGAATCCAACTCCATTAAACATATAATTACTCACAACATTCCACTTCAACCATAATCATACTGATGGAAGAAATAGTAATCCAGAGGAAACATAGAACCAATAAAATATAGGCATGATTTATATAACGTTGTTGGTTCCCACTCACCTAGTTTATATATTCTCATTCATATTCCATTTCCAAAATTTCAGTTTGAATATAATTATAACAAAGGATTTTCACATGGACTCATGTGAGGAAATGAAATATCAACTAGTTACCTTATTCATTCCAAAACTAAATAAAAATACTTGAAAAAAAATAAACCAATCACATGATTCTTAAAATAATACATTAAACCACACACATTGATTCAACACATTTCTATTAAAACTATTTTAGTAAAAAATAAAGGGTGAAATGTTTAAAAAAACATTGTTTCCTCTTTCTTATAAAAATAATACAAAAATCCTTTGAAAACACCACTTCACATTTAAAAGAATACACCATTAAATGCTCATTTATATATAGTTTGAAGGTAAATCAAAACCACACATTTGTCTTTCTTTCAAAACCATTATCAAAATATTTTTTTCAAAACATTTCGAAAGAAAGACACATTGTGGAGAATAATTATTCATAAGTAGAAACCATAACATACATTTCACATGAAAAGGAGAAATAATACAATAAAAATATTCCATGAAATCAAATAATGGTTAGGTGATACTAAAAAAAGGTAAATTCAAAAAATGATCCTGGTGTAGTTACTAATGTTGTATAAAACCTTCTAAGACACTAGAAACTGAGTCCAAAATTAGTTATGAAGACCTTAGTATGGAACTAGAGAGCCTATACACATCCTTGGTAGTCTCATCGGACTATCTAAAGAAAATAATTCCTAGTATCACACTATTATTATGGGACATTATACATCCTAATACTTCTTTTTTATTAACCAATGTTAGCTAGTTTGTCATATTTCCCAATTTAGTGCACAATATATACTAGGGATAGCCCCTATATAGGTAACTTAGTAATTCCTAGGATTCCCATGACATCAATCAAGGGGGTGAGTAAAAAATTGAATATAATGTTGATCATTAATCAATATTTACATCATTTTCAAAAAAAATATTCATCTCACCTAGAAATTTATCACATGAAATGGGCCCTTAAATCATCACTTGGTCTCTACATACATGAATCACCACCCATAAGAAGAAGAAAGAAAAGAATATTGGACATAAAATAGGATCTCAAAACTTCTAAAACCAAATAATAAAAATATTTCATAAAAATAAATTTTAGAATCCACACTTCTATTGATTCCCACCAAATAAGAAACCGAAAATTTACAAAGTAATAAATACCTAAATTTGGGTGTTATTTTCCCTAAAAATCAAATGAATATGAAGGTTTCCAAGAATTTGTAGATCATTTGAACTCCAAGGATATATTTGATTTCATGACCATAAGAGGCTCATGTGGATGGACATGCGTAGGGCATAACCTAAGATAGATCCCACAAATCCCCTTTTGACAAGACCTTCTTCTCTCAAGAAGGCACCCTGGACAATTAGTAATCATGTGTTGGCTTCCAATAAATCTCACCTGGTACTTGAGAATCTTCCACTGGTGGAATCCTAACAACCCTAAAAAAATACTTGGAAAGTATAAGGGAATTTTCAAAAAGGTGACAGCCTCTTGGGATCATAAAAATCATGTGATGGAACACTGATGGGGATAGTGACTCTCATCAACAATACTCAAGAAAACTCATTACATCCCCACACATTGTAAAATAAACAAATGAAATAAATTGGGAGTAGGTGGGATATTCTCACAATCATAAACATCATGGGATTCAACCCTGGAAATTCAAAACATGCCACAAGAACCCATCAATGTGTCTACCTCATCTTATGAAAGCCCATTGGCATGAAGTCCTCCTTATGTGGAAAGCCTCATGTATGTCCAAGAGACCTCATTCTCCCCCTTTGGCTCTATATGAAAAAATATATGGAATTATACATAAAATGTTCACACATATCCACAAGACCTTTATTAGTCATGTGATGCATCACCAATTAGAAAAGTGATTTTTTTCAACAACACTCACACAACCTCATAAGATCCCAAAACATTGTAAAATAAATAATGGAAATAAAAGTGGAATTAATGGAGCCTAGTTAAATTTTAAAACTATTTCAACATGTTAAGGTATTTCATTGCACGATCTCGCAAGACCCCTTGACAATGTCATCTTGATTTCATAAAGGTCCCCTTTAGATTCATCCTTATCTCGCATAATTCCCCAAAAAAGTCACTTAAGACCATGTGAAGGCCTTTTAGAAGGCACCCAAATCTCACGAACTCCCTAAAAAATGTAGTCCTAATAATATTGGAGTCCTTTGACATGTATTTGTGATTCAAAAAGATCCCATTAATTTCCAATAATCTAGTAAAGGAGGCATTAATTGGATGGTATCACGGTCGCAGAAAATAAGAGACACCCTTAGAGTAAACTATTTCATGAACTCATGAAGACATGTGACATCGATGTCCTCTGTCAACTCCATCATGTATCCACATGATATGTACCACACAAAGTGGTGAACAACCGGGATGTAGAGGCCTATAAATACCCCACCATAGCCTTAAAGAAGGGGTCATAGTTTTTCTATCCAGACACACCGGCAAGCCCAAGCATCAAAGTTGATTTCTCAGAGTGACTAATCTCATGACTGGAAACTATTCTCAGTAGTTAATATCTGGGGAACAACTAGAGAAAAAATGAAATGTGAATAATCACTTTACATGTTCACTCATAGATCATGCAGAATTTTGTAAGGACATGTGAAGAACAGCATGCATATTTGTTAAGTCACATGAGACATAAAATAATATAACACTGAAATATATATGTCATTTTTGATGTATAAGATAGAACAAATACTAAGTGGTGGAATACTTAAAAAAAGAACATATACGATGATCCTCATGCACTTTGTGTGAACCAATCAGGACATGTCGCCCAGATATCAATGGCCCCTTGGTACACTATTTGGGTCATGTGAAGTCCTCTAGACATGTAAAATCATGTCACACAGAGCCCATTGGTCATACCACCTAAGTCTCGTGGAACCCTCTGGGGTCACAATTCTAGCCTCATTACATCCTTCATACATGTCACTAGACTCATATGGTGGCACCAATTCATGTCAAATGAGTCTCATAGTAGCACCCATGCATGACAAATGGCTCTCTCAATATACTCTAGGTATGTTATCCAGGTCTCTCAATGCCCTCCATACATGTCATCTGGGACATGTGAAACCCACCAAGACATGTCACACAGGCTCTCTCAATTCCCTCCAAGCATGTCAGACATATCTCGTGATGATACCATGTAAATTCATCTATATCTTTTGACTCCCTCTTGGAAAGACAGATGAGATCATGTGGTGGCTTCCAAGATCAACCAACCGTGTCTTGCAATGTCCTCTATAAAAGTTAGCAATAATCATGAAATAACCTTCATATATTCCATACATATTATGAAAAATCCTCCAGAAAAGATAAGTGGACTATAAAATTTTCTTTGGGCATGTTAGGAAGACACCCACTGGTATGTCAAGCAAGAAATCAAGGCATGTCGAGTGATCAATCAGCGCATATCGGGAAGTAACTGAGGCTAGATCAATAGGGAATACTAGGATTTGAAAACCTTGTCTGCCAAAATTTTGTAATCCTTGACTAAAATAACTATAATAAATCTGATTTCGACCATAACTTGGATATGTTGGACACATCTCTAAGTCCAAATCTCTATATTAACCTTTGAGGGGTTTTCCAAGTGCATAAGTCCCCCACGTCCATATGCAATGAGACTGGTCATTTTCCATCCATTATTTCTCACACCGATTATTGCTCACATGGGTTTAGGGAGTTCCAATAAGCTCGTAATTTTCATTGAAAGCCTCTACAAAGGCAAGGGAAACCTTAGAGTGAAATCCTTGATCAATAGCATAATATGATATGTCCCACATATATGGGGGATGTCGGTGTGTAAGCCCTAATCAAATAAACTATGAGAACTCTGATTCATGTTATAACTAAGATATGTATGATGAATTTCTAATCCACTATCCCAAATAATCATCCATTTTGATGTAATCCTCAGGTCTCTGACATCTCAACCATCAAGGCCCAATAATTCCCATGGGATGATTATTAAACCTCATCCCTCAGCAAGCTAAGAAATCCAATAAACAAGGATGACTCTGATTCATTCCAAAACTATGATATATTGGATTCTTATTTATGGATCGACCAATATATTAACATCCAATGTCTGTTTTAGTACACAATTCCCACATCTGTATGCAGTGAGGTTGATCACTTACTATTCCTTATTTATCAAAGTGAGTGTAGCTCATGTGATCCAAGGGAGTCGCAATGAACACATCATTAGCATAAAGAATATACACCAACTAAGGCAGTCTTAGAATGTAATCCATGGTGATTGGAATGATACAATTTCCTCTATACAAGGCTATCTACCTTGGGTCCAGTCCCAAGGGAATGAATAAACAACAAGAACTTTGATTCCTACAATAACTAAGATATGTCGGATTCCTTCCTATGGCCTGAGCTCAAATAGGAATCCAATTTGGTTTAAGTCCCCTTATATATCTAACATTTCAACATTCAGGACCTAATCATTCTCATAGGATGATCATTATACCTCATCTGTTAGTGGATTATAAAATAAAATAAACTATGACAACTCTGATTCATTCCATAATCAGGATATGTAAGATTTATCCTCGAGACTCAATATTTAATACCGTATTCCTAAGATATTACTTATATGTCATTTCCATATTATGTTAAACTACATTGGTTTAATGAACTGTGTGAGTTTTGATTCCTTCAAAAATCAGGATACATAGGATTCCTCATAATGGTGCCAACCCCTCCTAGGAATATTAACCACCTCCTGTGGCATGAAATTCCGAAGTACCAGGCTATATGGATTCAACACATAAGAAGCTTCCCATTATAGGGAAATGGATGAAAAACCTCAGAAACATACATATGGAATCACTAATCATATCCCCTTCTTCTATTTATAAAAGGGATTTAATCTACAGTCATTTTTTAGGGTAACTAGTCATGTATGGGGATTATAAATAGATTCTCGAACATATATTAAATATAAAAGATAGTCCTGAAGTAGTGAACAATCCCCCCCCCCCAGGGCATGATGAGCCCGACCTCTCATCCTCTCAACCAATGTGAGTCCCTAGTAGTCATTGGATCTGAAACCCCAATTGAACACCTACCTTTGGAAATTAGGTTTGTACCTAGTTATGGATTAAGGAACCATTTGGAGTTTCCATTAAAAATGACAATGGTGACTCGATGTTATTATTTTTACAAGAACTGAACCCCTCAGAAGTAACAATTGGGAAAAACTAAATCCACCTCAATGGGGGTTCCAAGTCATCTCTTCTCCATAAAAAAAAAAGGTGAACCCAATGTGAATTTCTCAAATAATATAATGATAGGTTAATCATGTGTTAGGACATTTTGATTTTCATATTATATTCATGCAATGATCACAATTTAAACCCCTCGAATAGCAGGATGGTTGGAGAATAATGTATCAAGCCACTCTATTGGAATATCAAAAAAAAGATGATAAGCCTGAAATAAATCATATAGTTGATCCTATGTAATCAGTGTTCTCATGGTTTAAGTCCATATTTACACTGACATGTTCATTGAATAATAATGGAAAGATTGGGAATAAAATAAATATTGTGTTAACCATGCATATCTAATTGATCACATCATTCTTATGATACTTCACTAATCAGTAACATTATCCCTATTGTCAACATGAATTCAAATACTAATCTCATCTATAGAATCTAAATCTGAGAAAAATTATTCATCATCCAGCAATCGTTCTGGTAAATCACCTAAGGTTGCAACCCCAATGGGTTGAAAAATGATCTCACATGACTGAAAACATCAACGTCGGGTGGATAACAAAATGGTCTAGAAATACAGACGATGTGGTATAATCCCGACCCTCAATGCTTCCCACAAATTTGTAGAATATTAGAAACCAATGAGTCTACATCATCCAGGGAAGGTTGCAACTAAGATAGTGTCCCACATCGCTACAACCAACCGCTTTGGGAGATTATCCTCAGATCATGACAACCACCACATTCAGTGTCTAACAGAGGAGAACTACAGAGTCAAATATAGATACCTTCCAGTTCAGGGGCCATTGAGGAGGACCTCTATCAACTATTGTCACCAGCACCATCCCACTGGTACCCATCAATTTCTCGATGAGGCACCCACCTGACACACTGCCACCTATAACACCCATGAACGAGTAGTAAGGAATACACATCGGGTAAGGAAGGATATAGATAATTATCAGTGGGATCATATCCCTAATTCTGCTAATGAATTCTTCTAGCATATTACGATAGTAACCAGAGAGCAGTCTCATATCCCTACTCACTCAAAACAAATCAGCAGGCATATTCCTGTAGGAGAAAGGGGTGCATATATATACCCCCATGCAATAATTTCATCAGTATATTACAATGGTGAAAAGAGGATAGAAGTTTGAATTAATCCCCACTTCAATCGAATACATCTTTTAGTACATGATAGAGATGAAAAATGTGAAGGTTTATATCTATATACACACTTTGATAAAAAGTCAATACATCTTAGAAATAGCTGAAGAACTCTGCCATCATATTTCTGCACTGGTTCAAATGTAAGGAAAGAGGAATATTCATATCCCTATAGACAGGACATCTCAACATTGTGATCATAGTGAACTAGTGGCTACCCCAGAACAGGCCCAAATTCTTACTCCCATCTAGCATGATTTTCAGTATATTCCAATAAAGGATGAGGTGTCGGACCAGGCTCATATTCCCATTCCAACCAGGGCTCGCCAGGTGAGAATGGAATATACCTTGGGATAGAAGAATATGCATATCGAAAAATTCCATCGGTATATTCCAAAGGCCCACGATTGGTGTCATATCCCAATCTTGGCTGGGGATCACCAAGTGAGAGGGGCATATGCCTAGGGTCAAACTCAAATTCCTATCAGGAAATTCCAAAAACATACTCCAAAGGCCCATGATCGGGCTCATATCCTTGTTATAGGCTAGGCTAACCAAGTGATAATGGAACATGCCATGGGATAGGTTCATATTCCTGTCAGTGAATATTTAAGGAATATTCTAGCAGATCAAGGAATCCATGTACATATTCCAAATTCTTCTGATAAATGACTGCACCAGCATCATTCTGAGGTAATATAGGAGGAGGCGCATATCCCTTCTCTCATTTTGAAGGTTCACTTAAATATTCCGACAAGGAATGAATATTTGTACCAGGATCATATTATAGTTCCAAACATGGCTTACAAGGTGAGAGAAGAACATTCCTTAGGGAAGCCTCGTATTCCTACCTAGAAAGACCAATAGAATATTCTAAAGGCTCAAGATCAGGCTCATACTCCTATCCTGAGTGAGGACCACCATGTGAGAATGACATGTGACTCAGGACAGGCTCACATTCCTATTAATAATGATATATCTCATTATCATATTCTAGATGAGTCCAAGAAGTGGGCTCAAACTCCCACAACATCGTATGGTTATAAACAAGTTCTGACAACCATCACATAGTAGGATCATATGCCTTTATAATTCCAAAAGGTGGGTTGGCATATTCTGACAATAACGTAGAATGTGACCCATATTCCTAATCTCCTCAATGTTGGTGTCCTTGAGGTTGTTTGAGACACATCCTCTACACTACAAGGGTCCTCTATCTCTTCAAATTAAGTAGAATATGATCGTTATTGTTATAGTCCTCCTCATGGTAGTGTGGAGATGGATCATAGGGAATTTACTCCTGACATCCACTATGGTCAAGATCATTATGCCAATATCTCCAATAAACAAGGAAATCCTCCCCTTTCCCAGACACCTTAATATTGAGAGGTTTCCAAAATATATATGTTTTATATAGGATCTAAATAATGATGTAGATGCTCAATATACAGGTGGGGGTGAATTTTATTCTTTAAAAAATTCCTTCGGAACCTTTAAATTATATGTTTTACCTTAATGCATATAGAATCTTTAATATAATCAGAGTAACAAAATTACAAAGTATGATAAAGTTATAATTTCTAAATTTAACAAAGTTAAGATTACAGTGGATATATAAAACAACATAAAATAATAAACAAGTAACAATAATATTCTTTTAATACAAATATAAGGGTATCCAAAACCTTGGATAAAGGTTCCTTGATTTATACTTTCAAGAAAGTATGTCTTACCCAAACCCAGGTAAGCCCTCAATCTGAAGATCGGTATCTGTCTTGTTATCCCTGCAAGCCCTCGATTTAGAAGGAAATCAGAACCTCTATCTTCTAGACTCGGAAACCCATGATCATCATGATCAGAGTCTACACAAAGTATGTCTAAACAAGTGTTCGTTCCTGAACATGTTATTTACGGCATCTGCACGAAGCACTAAGAGTTGTAAGAGCCTCTCTCTCTAGAAATCACTTCATATCTTTTTCACATGCATTAAGTTCATCCACTCTCTACACTATAATTTCTTATTCAAATGGACTTATATTTATAGGCAAAACATCCCAACAGTTGGCTCCACTCCAATGATCATATTTTCCTTAAATTTCTTTGGGACCTGGAAACATGTCAAGCATATAATGGTTAGTTTGTAACATATTGTACGACATCATTTCAAGTATAAGAAATGATATTAAGTTAAAGATAAGCATTATTTATAAGAAAACTTGTAATCCGATAATAATGGAATGATACATTAAACAACTCTATCATTATCAAGAAAACAGATTCTTAAGAAAAAGTAATTCGGATTGTGAAACTGGTATCACATTTATACCGGAATCGGAATCATAAAATCGAAAGGACTTTTGTACCGGATTCAGAATCATAAAACAGAATGACTTTTCCCATGGGTTCAGAATCATAAAAAAGAGTGACTTTTGCACCAAATTCAGTATCATGAAATCATAATGACTTTTTCACTGGAATCGGTATCATAAAACAGAATGACTTTTGCACCGGATTTGGAATCATAAAAAAAAATGTCTTTTGCACCAGATTTATTATCATGAAACTATAAGTCTAATAGAATGGAAAATTGTAATGATATATCTGTAAGTATAACATAATGACAAGTTCATATCTTAAGGAAAAAATAGTACTTAATAAAAAATTCAGAACTTAAGAAAAAGTGTTTGTGATTTTCAAAACATAATACCATAAAGAATGGAGAAGTCATAAGATAACCTTATTGACTCAACATTCTCCCCCTATTTGGAAAGCACAAACAACTTTTCTAAGGAATAATATATTGACTTAGATAAATAAGTATGAAAAACTGATCTCCACCTTTTAATGAGATTTCATATGAATATGACTAACTCCCTCTTAGGTTATGTTTCCCAATAATCGTATTCTTGATATTTAGTATCTAGTTTTATTTCTTAAGAAAATATCTCCCCCTTAGACAAACATATATTTTTAATGTAAATGTCCCCATTACTTAGACATTATTCTTTCTTACCATACTCTCCCTTAATATATTCTCCTCCTTTGTGATCTTTATTAAATTCTTCCTTTAAATAAATTCTCCCCCTTTGTGATTTTCAAAAATAGGGAAAGGAATGGGGAAGTATAAGATGTACTTGTAAGGTTAAGAAAGCATACATTTGAAAACAAAAGAAAGAAATTCAAGAATATTCTTAAGGAAATTTTGGAAATATGGTTTCGATTACAAAAAAATATCGGAATGTAAAGAAAATCATCCATCCTTCTTCTTCTCAGTCAACATTTTCTTTATCAAGGCTTTGAGTTTCTTTACATCCTTATGATATTTTTGTAGATTCTTCAGCAAGGTCTCCAGATCCTGGTTCTTCTTTTCTAAGGACAAGATCCTTTCTTACTGATCTTTGATTCTATCATCTTGATTCTTAATAAAATCATCTTGAACATCCACCATTTTCTCTAATTTTGCTCTAACTTCCTTCTCACTGCTTACAGATCGGGAAACGGAATAGAGTTCACTAGCCTTCTTAGAGATTGTTTCCTTGACCATGTTGAACTCGGTTTCACAAGTATTGAAAGATCTATTTATTGAATCCATGAAGTCACTAAACTACCTAATCTCTTCATTAATGTTTTTGGTGCAGTTAAAGGCTTTATTAAAAGTCACCTTATGATCTTTGTAATCAATCAAAAGATTAATGAAGTCTTCTTCTTGCTTGACCACCACATCCATAAGCATATTGGTTAATTCCGTCTTTTTGATTTAGGGTTTCTTGCATCATTTGACTCTGGTAATCTATATTTTCCCGAACCAAAATGGTTCTGACCAACATTCATAAAAATATCTTGACAAAGACATTTTCAACAGATGATGAGGATTCGGAACTTGAAACAACTTTCCCTTTGTCAGCTCCACTTGGAGTTAAGTAAGCTAGTTTCTCTATTCTCTTAGATGACTTCTAAGGTGTTTACTTATCAGATGAGGCAACCAAAAAATTCTTTCCTTTTTCACGATTTCAAACTAGGGATTGTTCATCAGATACTTGGATAACATTAATATCTTCTTCCTCTTGAAGCTCTTGATGTTGAGATCCTTCTTGTCTTTCTTCTTCCTGAATTTCTTCTTCTTCACCACCTTGTGGATCAACCTCTTCTTTCTCTTATTCTTCCACTTCAATTCCAAACTATTCTTCATCTTTAACTTCTACTTCTTCCTCAACTTCTTCTTCAACATCTTATTCAACTTGTTCTTCATAAACAAATTTAGAGACTGAACATGAAGGAGTTACAATGTAATCTTCCACTTCTCTTAAAACATCATCATAATATTCTTGAGTAATCTGATCTTATATTTATTGAATAGGTTCTGATAAATATAAAACTTTCTTGGATTTCTAGATTTTTGGAGTGATAGCCGGCTTCTTATGAAAAACTTCAGGTTTGGGTATTTCTTGAGATATCTTTTATACAGCTTTTAGTAAGGAATGACACACTTGAGCTTCCAAGGATTTATTATTTATTATTTTCTCCTTCTTTTCTTTCTCAAGATTTTCATCTTGCTTGATTTTTAAGGCCTTAGCCTCTGTAGGATTCCAGCCAAAGGAAGGATCTCCTTCTTTTCTGGTAGCTTCCATTTCTATCCACATTGAAACTGTATCATCGAAATAGGATTTTGGTTTCTTTGTAGGAGGAGGTACTGATACTGGGACATCAGGAACTGGTAATGGAAAGATTGGTTCTTCATGTTTCCTTTTCTTGGGTACCGATTTTGAAGACTCTGGAACATCACCCTTGTTCTGTGCAACCATTTCCTCAAAAATTTTGGATTCCTATAAGAACTATACATTCATCCTTTTTAGAGTGTCGTCACTTAGCAACAAAATCTTGGAAGGATTTGAAACTGATTGGAATAGGACATTCAGCTCTTGAAGTCACATGTCAATTATCCAAGATATAGTTTCCAGATACATAAGAATCTGAGATCTAATGGTTCCGCCTTTTATTGCCTGGATGGTGAGAAAGATGTACTTTACCAAGTTGATCGGTCTTAAGTTGACAAGAAAATATAAAAGAAATATATCACATATCTTTAGAGAGTCATTATCTCCTTTTATTGGAATAAGAAAACCTTTCATCCAGAGAGCTACCATTTTGTGATTTGTTGTAATATTCATAATCTTCGGATTCTTAACATACTTATGACCAAGATAAACCAAAGCCTTGACTTTTTCAAAAGAACCTTCCTTCTCAAGAAGTCTTTGAGAGCATAGAATAGCTTCCCCTTAATACGGTATGTTGAGAACATTTGCTGCCTTCTTATAGGGAACTTTATAGGTCTTATCATAACATTTGAACTTAAACAAGTCCTTTCCATCCTTTTAAAAGAATGTAATGGATTCATAGAACTGAATAACCAGGTTAGAGAATACCATATCATGACTTTTCTCCTTAACCACAAAAACACTTTCTCATCTGTTAGTTCTTATTACCTTAGAGATAAGGGAGTCATATTTATAAAAGAAGTTAGGGCATACCAACCTTTCCCTAAATATTGACCAATCCTTTATTTCCTTGCCAATCAGCATCTGATCTACTTATGATTGAGGAGTCATTCAGGATAAAAGAGACAAAGGAATAAGAATGAAGACTTTGATGGCAATAGAACTTCATCACAAAGGTTAGCAAGGATGGTGTGGTGCTTAATAATGAGTCACCCCTTATATAGACATATCTATGACCTTTCAACTTCCATAAGATAATAAAAAGTCTGAAAATAACCTGATCTGATTTTACGGTTGAAGATAACTATAGAAAATATGAATTCTGATCTTTTTTAGTAAGGTAAACCAAGATTTAAAATTTTAAAATACCAATAACTAAATCTTTAGATAAGAAAATAAAGAGTAAGAAAGTGTACCTTTTGGGATACTCTGAGGAATTTATTGGTATTACAAAAATTCTCTTGGAAGTTTTAGATACCGTGATTTCAATACCGAAATTTCCAATACCGAAATATCGAATACTAAAATTTCCAATACCAAAATTTATAATACCAAAATTTCAAATACAAAAATTTTCAATAAAAAATCTATGGTTTTTTTTTATATAAATATAATATTTTAAGAAGAAAGAAACCTAATGAAAGATAAAAATTTTAAGAAAGAAAAAAACATATGCACTCCCCCTGAAATAAGGAGAAGTTTAATGTTATGAGATGATTTAAACAATAAGTATATATGAATGATTACCCAACATAGATCATCCCTATATTCTATTTAATGTATTCAAATCTATCAGAAGATAATGGCTTTGTAAAGATATCAGCAAGTTGTTCATGTGTTTCGATGAATTAAAGAATAATATCTTTTTTAAGTGTGTGATCCCGAAGAAAGTGATGTCATAATCTATGTGCTTTTCACGAGGGTGATGTGTAGGGTTTATACATAGGGAAATGGAACTTGTGTTATCACACATTATTTGAGTCTCAGTAAAACTCATACCATAGTCTGTGAGTGTGTGTTGCATCCACAATACTTGAGCATAGCAACTTTCAGCTGCTACATATTCAGCTTCAGTAGTGGAAAGTGCTACAGAGTGTTGTTTCTTTCAAGAAAAAGATACTAAGGAATATCCTAAGAAATGACATGTTCCAGATGTACTTTTTCAATCCATTTTACAACCACCAAAGTTAGCATCCGAAAAACATTTATGTTCAAAAGAATTTCCATAGGAATAAAATAGTCCCAAATCTAAAGTTCTCTTTAATACCAAAAAATTATTATTACAGCCTTTAGATGGAAATCTTTAAGATTTTATTGAGATCTTGCACATAATAATATTGAGAACATCAGGTCAGGTCAACTAGATATTATGTAAAGTAAACTTCATATCATTCCACTATAAGATGTTTCATCCACAGGTTTCTCTGCTTCATCAATATCAAGAGTATTATAGGTTCTGATATGAGTACCTATACACTTAGTGTTTTCATACCCAAACTTCTTAAGAAGATATTTGATATACTTATGTTGATATGTGTAGGTTCTATCTGGTTTTTGATAAATTTAAAAACCAAGAAAAAAAGTTAACTCACCCATCATACTCATCTTAAACTCAGATTTCATAAGATTCACAAAGGAATCACTTAAGGATTTATGAGTTGATCTGAAGATGATGTCATCAACATAAATTTGGACAATAAAAACATCTTTATTATTTTTCTTAATAAAAAGGGTTGGATCAACAGTTTCCTTAACATAGTTATTTTGAATTAAAAATCTTGAGAGTCTATCATACCAAGATCTAGGGGATTGTTTAAGTCCATATAAAGATTTGGTAAGTTTATAAACATGATTAGGATATTTTTTATCTTCAAATACAGGGGGTTGATCTATATATACTTCCTCCTATACATAACCATTAATAAAATCACACTTAACATCTATTTGATAAATTTTAAAATTAAATAATGCTGCAAAGGATAGAAGAATACGAATATATTCAAGTCTAACTACAGGAGTATATGTTTCTTCATAGTTTATGCCTTCTTGTTGTTTATATATTTTGGAAAATAATATTTATTTATTTCTAAAAATAACTCCATTTTCATCACATTTGTTTATAAAAACCCATTTTTCTCTAATAACAGAAGTTTTCTTAGGTTTTTCGATCAAGCTCCAAACTTGATTTCTTACGAATTCATTGAGTTCATCTTGCATAGCCTTTTTCCAATCTTCATCACTCAAGTCTTGAGTCTTTCATTAAAATTGGGAGAGGAATGCAACATGTTCAACTTCATTCTATAAAGAACTTCTAGTACTTACTGGTTGATTAACATTTCCAATTATATTATCACTGGGATGATTCCTAAGTAACAACTGACTTGGATTTTGAAAAACTTGTTCATCAATATAGGGTAGAAAATATTCAGGTGTAAATGTTTCAAAAAAAATTCATGAACATTATCCTTGACTGAAAGATCTTCTATCAAAGGTCAGTGATTAGTTTTAGAAAATATATCAGGAAAATATCCAGGTTGTTTAAAAACAAAAGGATCATTTTCATCAAAATTAACATGTACTGTTTCTTACACAGTGCAAGTGTTTTTATTAAAAGCTATGTATTCCTTAGAGTTAGTATAGTAACCTAAGAGAATTATTTCATTGTATTTGGGTGAAAATTTATTTAATTTATGATTGGTATTCAAGATAAATACTTTTCAACCAAAAACTTTGAAGTAAGATACTTTTCGTTTTCATCCAGTCCACAACTCATAAGGTGTTTTATTAAGAAAAAGGTCTTATTAAAGCTCTATTTATAGTATAACAAGCAGTACTTACAACTTCAGCCCAAAAATGTTTAGATATAGAATACTCACTCAACATGTTTCTAATGATCTCTTTAAGAATATGATTTCTTATTTTGAGAACATCATTCTATTAAGAAGTTCTTAGAGCTTAAAAGTTGTGAGTAATACCTTTTTTTACAACAAAAAGTTTCAAAATCCGAATTTTCAAATTCTCCACATTGATTGCTATGAATAGTTATAAACGGTTTATTTTTATCATTTTTTACATGAGATCTAAAGGTTTTAAAATAAGAAAAATCATCATATTTATTTACTAGAAAATAATCCCGAGTAAATCTTGTGTAGTCATCAACTAGAAAGAACAAATTATATTTGCCTCCAATACTTCCAGTTTGTGTTAGACCAAATAAGTCCATGTGAACTAAATTTAAGCATTGGAAGTTGTAACTTCACTTATATACTTAAAGGTAGATTTATGTTTCTTTCCATATTGATAAGGGTCACAAACGTTTGAAGAAAAAAACTTAAGTTCTGGTAAATCCTGAACAAGTTATTTCTTAAAAAGTTTACAAATATTTCTTAAGTTATAGTGTCCTAGTCTTCTATTCCGAATCCATGATTGATCTTAAAATGCACTAAGGAAAGGTATATCTTGACTTTTAAGGTCTTCTATGTTTAAGTTGTAAGCATTCTCATACCGAAGAGTAGAGAGAATAAACTCATCCTTTGAATTGTGAACTAAACATCTATCATTTCTAAAATTTACAATATAACCTTTATCACATAATTGTCTTATGCGAATGAGGTTGTTCTTAAGGCCATTTACCAAAAGAAAATTTGAAATAATATATTTTCCAAGAACAATAATGTTACTTATACCGACAATTTTTCCTTGAGAGTTATCACCAAAGGTAACTTTTCCACCTTTAGTCTTTAAAATATTTTTGAAATAGTCTTTATTACCAGTCATATGCCAGGAACATCCACTATCCATATACCATAAATTTTTGGTACTTTCTTCATTATCCTGAAGAAGAAAGAGTTAGGTTTTTGGAATTTTGACTTGCTTGAATCCATAATTGTTAGATAATAAAATATTGGGTAACCATATTTGTATAGAAAAGTATTCTTTATGAAACCCAAGGGATTGAACTTTATTTAAAGAATAGTTTTTCTTCCAATTTCCACCACTTTGACATTTATTAAAAAAAAGGGGCTCTTTAAGGAACAAAGTAATTGTTTCTAAAAATTGGTTTTTTATGAGAATAACCTAAACCCTAACTATTACTATGAGGTCGAATATGAGAATAAATATTGTCAAAATTTTCTTTACCAGAAGTAAAATTTGCAAGAAGTTTCTTCAAGGAAAATATTTTAGATTTTAGTCTTAGGACTAAATTCTTATCCTCAAGAATAATAGATTTAGAGTTAAGTTTATCCTCTAAAATATCTTTTTCAAAAAACAGATTTTTAAGATCCTTAAATATCTTATCCTTCTCAGAATTAACTTCCTCATGTTTCTTAGAAAGATTTTCTAAAACATCATTTTTCTTATCAAGATATTTAGTAAGATCCGAAATTTATTTTGTTAAAATAAATTCTCTAGAATTTTCTTTTTAAAATTTCTTAGAAACTTTACAATTTATCTTTTCAAGAAACTTATAAAATCTAGAAACTTCCTCATAAGAAAGAAAATAATTATAATTATCTGATGAATAAGATTCTTCATCTGAAGAAAAACCTCAATAAAAAAATCACTTAAAGATATATTGGTTAAGGATTCAGCAGTTCGTACCTTAGCCATAAGACAATGATTTTGAAATGGAGATCTGGCTATTAGACCAATATTCTTCTGTTCAGAAGATTTATATTCTGAAGATTCATCAGAATAATCTCCACCACTGGCACTCCAAATTTCATTAGCTTTCAAGACTCTTTTATTCTTTGATCTATAGAAATTCTTCATGTTTCTTTTAGAATTCATGTCTTTCTTGTCTCTTTTCTTAAGCAAGATACAATCAGGTATATTATGACTAGTTCTTCTACATTCATAGCATGTCACTTCTCTATCTTTTGTATCTTTTACATCTTTCTTTTTGTATCTATATTGAAAGTTCTTCTGTCCAATAATCTTTTTCATCCTTCGAGAAAGATTGGCTAACTCATTTTCTGAAGCTTCACTTTCACTAGATTTAGATTGAATAACAACCTTCTTAGATTTTGATCTTGTAATTCTCTCTGATGTCTTGGATTTAATATGATCTTAAGTAGTTGTAAAAGCAACACCTCCATTACCATTCTTCTTCTTAATATTATCTGCATCTCTCTTCATTTTGGTTTCATGTTGAAGAAGAGATCCAAATAATTCATTAAGAGAAATCTGTGTGACATTCTTATTCTCATTTATAGTAGTCCTCTTGGATTCCCATTTGTTAGGCATGTTGTCTATAATCTTGTCTACAAGAATCTCATCATCTAGACCTTTCTCACCCATGGATTCTAAGCTATTGATGATAGTCATAAATAATTTTTGTGCCTTACATATGGGTTCTCTATAAGGAAAGCAGAAACCATGATACTCGGCTCTGAGCATAGCTCTTCTAGTTTCAATGACTTTGGAAGTTCCAAAGTGAGTTACTTTAAGCTTCTTCCAAATGCTATTTTCAGCTTCACAAGATGAAATTTGGTTGTATATATTTCTATTCATGGAACAAAGAAAAGTATTATGTACCTTAAAGTTCAGCTAGTATTCCACCTTTTCTGGATTAGTAAAGGTACTAAGTTCCTTATCAGAAATATTATAATCTCTAGTTAACATAATGTAGTTTTTTACACTTGTATTTATCACAAAGGTATTTATTCTGTCTCTCCAGTACTCATAGTCATTTCCATCGAAGATTGGTGGTCTAGTTGGATTGATATTATCTAGAGATCCAACATGAATTCCTTCCATACCAAAATAATATTTCTTTCCACAAAACTTGTTAGAAGTAAAATTTTATAAACAGATTTGAAGAAATAAAAAAACTTGAGCAAGAAAACTTATATGTGGATATAAGTATTTCAGATATCTCCGATGATACCAATTGTATGATCGAAATAATGATGTAGATGCTCAATATAAAATAGGGGTGTGAATTGTATTCTTTATAAAATTCCTTTGGAACCTTTAAAGGAAATATTATACCTTAAAGCATATATAATCTTTAATATAATCAGAGTAGAAGAATTACAAAGTATGAGAAAGTTATACTTTCTAACTTTAAAAAAGTTAATATTACAACAGAAATATAAAACAACTTAAAATAATAAACAAGTAATAATAAGATTCTTTTAACCCAAAGAGAAGGTTATCCAACAACCTCTGTCTTGCTATCCCCGCAAGCCCTTGATTTAGAAGGAAATCGGAACCTCTGTCTTCCAGACCCAGAAAACCACGATCAGCATGATCTGAGTCTGCACAAAGCAAGTCTAAACATGTTGTTCACACCTGAACAAGTTTCTCACGAAATCTTCCTGAAAAACTGAGAGTTATAAGAACCTATCTCTATAGAAATCACTTCAAAGCTTTTTCATATGCATCAAGTTCATCCACTCTCTACATTGTCATTGCTCATTCAAATGGACTTGTATGTATAAGAAAAACTTCCCAGTGGTCAGCTCTACTCCAACGGTCATATTTTCATTAAATTTCAGAGGGGCCTAGACACCTGTCAAAAATACAACGGTTAGTTTGTAATAGATTGTATGAAATCGTTTCAAGTATAAGAAACAATGTTAGGTTAAAGATAAGTGTTATGTATAAGAAAACATGGAATCCGATAATATTGGAATCATACATTAAACAACTCTAACATTATCAAGAAAAAGGATTCTTAAGAAAAAGTAAATCAGATTGTGAAAATGGTATCACATTATTACCGGAATCGGAATCATAAAATCGGAATGACTTTTGCATCGGATTCAGAACCATAAAACAGAATGAATTTTGCACCCGGTTTGGAATCATAAAACAAAATGACTTTTGCAGTAGATTCGGTATCATGAAATCAAAATGACTTTTACACCGCAATCAGTATCCTAAAATGGAATGACTTTTGCACCAGGTTCAGAATCATAAAACAAAATGACTTTTGCACTGGATTCGGTATCATGAAACTATAAGTATAACAGAATGGAAAAACGTAATGATAGATATGTAAGTATAACAGAATGACAAGTTCGGATCTTAAGAAAAAAGCAGTACTTAAGAAAAAATTCAGAACTTAAGAAAAAGTATTTGTGATTTTCAAAACATAATACCATAAGTAATGGAGAAGTCATAAGATCACCTTATTGACTCAACACTTTTGTATGCAGAGGTGCTCAAAACATCATCTTCAAACTCATATAGTTCTCCATCAACATCTCGCAGCACTCCACTCTAGTCAATAAGTGTCCCTAAGAACCATCTTATATGTTGTGACCAAATGCACTACCACAAATCCAGGCAAGGGATGCCCTGGATTTTATTCGTGCTAAGAATAAAGAACTGATAAAATCCTAACCTTTATCGATGCTAGATAAAAACACTGATAAAGGTCACGTTTTTCAATGCTAAAAAAGTGTTAATGAAGGACAGATTTATCAATGCTATTCTTAGTGATGATAAAAGTTTTAAATAAAAATTATTATTATTATTATATGTATAATTATTATATTTATATTCAAAAATAATGTTTAATAATATACATTAATTAAAAATGCATGTTAATAATTAATATAAATATGATATACTAATATATATATTTTTTAATAATTTAAATATAAATATAATGTTTTAAAAAAAGAATTTGTAATATTTTAAATATATATATATTCAAATAATTATAAATTTATAATAAATTTTTTAAAATAATAAATATATTTATTATATTAATAAGTATATATTTATAATTATATATTTATAATTATATATTTATAATTATAATTTTATAATTATATATTTATAATTATATATTTATAATTATAAACATATAATTTTTTAATATATTTATTTTTTTATAAATAAACAAATATGTTTCTCTAATGAATTTGGTCAATGACTATATATATATATATATATATATATATATTATTAGAATATGATGATATTCGTAGACATGATTGTTGTTATTCATGTTCATATATTGATATATGCATGACTTTAATTGATGTTATATGATCACGAGTTTATTTATAGACATGATTGTGGGTTGCTAAATGTTATGATTACCTATATTATGATGGTGCATGCATATGTTATGTATTCATCGTGATTTTTCATTTATATATTGATAGCCTTATTATGGTTTCCATATATTTGTTCAATCATTTTTTATGACCTATATTTTACTATGTATATGATTCATTCAGGTTATACACATGAACTTTTTATGTTCTCATAAATACTAATAACATTACAATAAATATATTTAAATAATAAATATATTTCTTATATTCATAATTATAAATTTTTAATTACATATAAATAATTTTAAATATAATTATACCTATATACACACACATGTATATATATATATTTAAATAATTATAAAATTACAAAGAATACATTTATTATAGATTTATATGTATATATATTTATATATTAAAATATATTATTATATACAAATATTTATAAATATGTATATTTATACTTATAATTATATATATATATATATATTTAAATAATTATAAAATAATAATAAATATATTTATTATATTTATAATTTTATAATTATATACAATTACATAAATATATCTGTAAATTTATAAAAATATTTACAATTATAATTATAAATAAATATAGATATATGTAAATAATTATAAAATTATAATAAAATATAGTAATTATATATAATTATTTAAATAAATATATATTTTTCTAATTTTTAAACAAATATAATTAAAATATTTATTATAATTTTATAAATATTTAATTATCTATATTTATTTATAATTATAATTATAAATATAACTAATATATTTATTATCATTTTATAATTATTTAAATAAATATGTTTTTCAAATTTTATAAATAAATACTTTTAATATTTTTATTATAATTTTATAATTATTTAAATATATCAATATTTATTTTTAACATTTATAATTTTATAAATATATATAATTATATAAATATATAAAAATATTTATTACATATATAGTTATAAAAAAAATTTTGTTTTAATAGTTATAATTATAATTAAATTTTTATTTATTTACAGTTATAATTATAAATAAATATATATTTATATAATTTTTTAAATATATAAAATAATATAAATAAATTATTAAAATTAAATCTGTTTTAGCGCTGATAAACATGATCTTTATCAGCACTCAAAAAACACTGATAATAATATTCTTAATCAGTGCAATAATTTTAGCGCTGATAAAGATATGTTTTATCTACGCTTTTTTAGTAATAATAAATATGAATTTTTATCGGTGCTAAAAAGCCCGGATAAGGAGTTGTTTTATCAGTGTATTCTATTTTACAACTGATAAATGTACTCTTTATCAGTTCTTTTTTGAAAACACTGATAAAAGTCTTCCTCGATGTTATAAAAATAACCCTAATGGATTCTCCTTCTTTCACACCCACAAGCTTCTACGGATCTACAGTGTTGTCGTCATTGCTCCATGCCCTCATTGTTAGCATCACTCTCTGCCCTTCTGGTGTCGGTGTTGCTCTCTACCCTGTTTTCGTCGTTCCCTACCACATTCTCTCCCTACACTCGTCGATCCCTACCCTACCACTATCGCTCCCAGCCAGCATCACTACCGGCCCAACCACCATCACTCCCTACCAGCTTTGCTCTTTTCCCTTCCATAGTCTCTCCCTAGTGATCTAAGGTATGAAAATACTTATTCTCCTCTTTAATCTCTTATTCCATCTAGATATTTTCATGGTGGGTTGAACATTTGAGGCCAAGAGATCCATGTGTAGGTAGCTAAGTGTTTCTATTTTGGTTCCACGATAGATGATGAGGTTTCTTGTGTTTTGATGTTACTTTTCAATATGATCGATGTGTTTGGTAGAAGAATTTTGATTTTTTTGGTATTTTAAGGAATTTTTTCTTTCTTGGTGTTTTTTATTTTAAAGATAAAGTGCGTACATGTTGTAGACCAACCCTTTCAAATTATGTATAAATTGTGTGGAGACCTTAATAGGTTTCAACGTTCACAAGGCCTTGTGTCCCTTGTTAATTCTTTTAATTTCTCTTAGAGATGTTGAAATTTTTATGAGGATGCACTTTTTTAGTCTTAAGGAATAGTTTTATTAATGGTTTATCTTATCATTATATATTCTAGTCTCCCATAACATGCACTTTTTATCAGGGAATTATTGCATTAAAGTGATTGGTCATCTTCCATCCTTTGAAATGAATTTATAGGGGACAAAAGTGTTATAGTGGTGAGTTTATGACATTTTTTGTTAGTATAGTAAAATATTTTATTGTATGTTAAATAATTATAAGTTATTTTATGTTTAGGAATTTTTTGTGCTCAATTTTTTAAAAGATTAAAATTTCAATGGGTTACATAGTTAGAAAGAATGGTTTAAAAAACTGTATAGAGAGAATTATTATATTCAATATCCATATTTTCTATTATGAAAAGGATTTTCAAATAATATATATTTATTTAAAATATATATTCCTTTATAAATTATATATAATTTTATACCTATATATATGTCTATTATTTTTTATACTTATATAAATATATACATTTTTTTAATTTATAATTTTAGACATATGCACATTTTTCAATTTTTCAATGGTTTAATAATTTTATACTTTCATAAAATTTTATTCTATAAATGATACATTTATATATTTCTAATTTTATAATATAATTAATATTTTTTTAATAAATTTTTTTGGATAATTAAGAGTTATTTTATTATATGAAATATATTATGATTAAAATCATAATGGATAGATTGAGAGTTTGAACTAGGATTGATTGATTCCTTTTGAATTGATGTCTCAGCCTCTAAAATTTTTGGTTCAATGTTAAGAATGGGCATAGACACTTTGTTCTTGATTTCATTCAAGGTTTTCATGTTTTTTATTTTATAAAAAAAATCCCAGGGATAGTGTATGATTCAATATTTTACTATAATAAACATTTCATTATAACAGACATTGTACAATACATGTTATTTTATTTCATTTCTATAATGAAAAACAATACTACAAAGTTAATGTAATGAACCAACTCAGGTCAACTTTCCATGTCACCCGAGTCGATTTATCACAAATAATGGACTAAGTTCTCGATCTCCATAGGCTGGAAACAAGAACTAGGGGAATTAAACACCACTTATAGTGTAATTATATGAGGCAAACCAAAGGGTGACGTAAGTTTCATGAGGAAACTAAAAAAATAATTCCTTAGACTAATGGGAGAGGAATTATGGGAGGCAAACTGAAGGGTGAAACAAGTGACAATATTACCATGTAATCCAAAAATAGATGTCCTAAGATAATTCAAAAGATTAGAATATGTGGTAAAATTATTAGTAAAGGTGGAATCCCAAGTTGAATATGGATACAGAACTTTGGTTGAGAAAGTTACATCCTCTTGAATTGAATATTTATATTTCAAGCTAGGAAAGTTCCAAGGGGTTTTTGAAAAATACCATTGTATCCTAAAGTTTTTTCATAAAAATTTTCTTCCTTGAGACTTTTAATAATGTACACCCCTTTAAAATTCTCATTTTATATCCAAAAAATTCAAAAATAAAATATTTCTATATATTTTTCAATATCCATCAAATTCAAATTTAAGTTCCTAAAAAAGTTAGAGAATTATTTCTATCCATTTAAAATTACACCTAAAAACCCCTTCTTAAATTTCATATTCTAGTTTACACACTACAATTAAAATATTCACAATTTATAAATTAAAAAAAACATTTACTTACATCACTATATTAAATCCCTTTGGTCTCATTTAACAACCCAAATTTTCACAAAGTTAGGATAGTTGTTTTAATAGTATAATAATTTTTTTATTTATGAAACCATTATTATATTCAATAGTAATATTTTCTATTATGAAAATATATTTCAAATAATAGAGATTTATTTTTTATATTTCAATTATTATATTCAACAGCTGTAATTAGAAATTTCATTCAGTATGTTTTTGTTTTTTGTCATGTGGGGTGATAAACATTTTTTCAATCTTTCCATTTTCTTTAAATAAATTCATGGGATCCATTTTCAATTGAACATATTTTGTGTATTTATTTTATTAAATATTATTATTACCAAATCAAATAGGATGGATATGAATAAAGGATGGATGTATGTCAAATTTTATGACAAATTAGTATGAAGATGGAGTAAAAGAGTTTATCATGTTTGCAAATCATCATGTATGTGACACTTCTCAAATCTTTTTTCTATGTTTATGTTGTTGTTATTCAATACTAATTTTTCCATAGGAGTTGTAAGAACACATGGTCTATCAAGAAATATATAGAAGTTATAAATTTTCAAGTAAACACATGAAAAAAGAGAATATAGCTAGTGGTTAGAGTAACACTTCATTTTATAGATCATCTGATATGATTAAAAGTGTGTGAAATAAAGAAGATTGTATTGAAGATGTGATTATATTTGTTAATGATAATGAAGACCATATTGAGTAAATTCCAAGTAAATTTGAAGATAAACTTATTGATTTCCGAAAATTGTTTTTGAAATTAAATAGTTGTGCAAAGATGCCATTGTATGGTGGTTTCAATAAATATACAACATTTTCAACTTTACTGAAACTATAAAATTTGAAAGTAGGAAGTGGATAGAGTGATTCAATTTTTACTAAACTACTTTATCTTTTAATGATATGATCCTAGAAGATAAGGATCTCCCTAGTCGAACATACAATGATAACCAAATGATATGCTCTATTGGTATGATCTCTGAAAGAGTAAACGCCTACCAGAATGATTGAATACTATTTCTCAAGGACCGAGAATCACTTTAATAATGCCCAAAGTGTGGTGCTTCTTGATACAAGAAATCTGAATTGGGTCTTATAAAAGTTATATGGTACTTTCCAATCATTCTAATGTTTAATTTTCTATATAGAAGTGAGGAGACTACAAGTAAATTGACATGTCATGCAGATACAAGAAATAATTATGGGAAACTACATCACCCATCAGACTCATTAGTGGAAAAAAATTGATCATTATAATCTTGAATTTGGAAACAAGTTGAGAAATCATCATCATGCATTATCTTTGAATATTCAAATAATCACTCACAGTACATGTCATGTTATGTTGGTAAATTATAACTTTCCACCATGTTATGCATGAAATAAAAATTCATCATGTTAACTATGCTTATATCAAGACCAAGACAACTAGGTAATGATATTGATGTTTATTTGGATCTAGTTATCAAGGATTTGTAATTATTGTGAGATTTAGGTGTTAAATTTTTTGATGCTTACAGAAATGAATATTTCACGTTAAGATCCATTTTTACATGAAGAAAATGAATTTCCTGCTTATGGAAATTTTTTTGGATATTGCATTAAAGTAACTCAAGGGTTTCTATTTACAAACAAGGTCACTATTCAATTAGGTTGAAACATTCATTGAAGACCATGTTTCTAGGATATCACAAATTTCTACCTCAACGACATAAGTACCGATCATGGACAACATAATTCGATAGAAGTTTAGAATAACATACAACATCATCTCCACTAATAGGTGATAAATGTTTTTACAAATTAAAATATAGGGACACTAATTTTGGTAAACTATTTTCAAAAAACATTATGAAAACCAGTTAGAAAAATATATTATTTTTTTAATTACCATAACAGAATTGTCTCTACATCAGAAATTTTCTTGATATTATTCATGTTGAAAAAAATATATGCAATAGTGTAATTAGAACATTGGTAAATGAACCCAATGAAACAAAGGATGGAATTAAGTATAGGTTGGACATTGTTGACATGGGAATACAAAAATAGTTAGTTCCAATGAAGGGTCAAAATGAACTTTTCTTCCTCTTACTACTTACACTCATTCCAAGAAAAAGAGATATCAAATTTTCAACTTCTTCAATTATTTAAAGGTTTAATAGGTGTATTCATTGAATTTCAACAATATCATGTCAATGTTAAATTTAATTTTAAAGGGTCTGAAATCACATGACTTCCATTTTTTGATGAATGATTTAATCATTATGTTTCATTTTGAACACTAATTTATATCATACATTAACCAAACATAATTTTTTTTCAAATCTATATACAGAAAATTTATACACATCATGAAATTTCAGACTATGGAAATAGAAATTTCCTTCATATTATGTGAATTAGAAATGTTCTTCCTGTATGAATTTTTTGATATAATGGTTCACTTTCTGGTTCACATGTTGAAAGGGATTAGACTCTATGGTCCTATACACTATATATGGATGTTTTCCATTGAATGGTATATGATGATTTTGAAATGGTATGTCAAAAATCAAATTCATCCATAATTTTGTATTGTGTAGCGATATATTATTGAGGAATACATTGAATTATGTACTAACTACCTATTTGGTGTGGAAATCATTGTTCTACCAAAATCTCATCTAACTGGGTAGCTCATGGGTGAAGGAATTTATAGAATAGATGTTGTCACAATCAAAATTATGGATCGAAATCAGGCCCACATTTACATTTTTTATAATATTTTAGAGGTTTCCCCAAATTTTGAAACCCAAAAATAAATTATTATGAATTTTAATCCGTCATCTGTTGAATGATGGATATCAAATAAAAATAATAAATAGTTTATAGGATGGTTTCAATACCATATTTAATAAAAGTTTGAAGAAAATTCTGATTCAATTTCAGAATGACTTTGATGGATAGCTAGAGGACTAAGTGTGTATGTATTATCATACAATGGATATATAATTAATGGTTATACATTCTATAAAAATAAACATGATGAAGATAGTACCATGAAAAATAGTGGAGTTACACTTATGGATGAAGCATCATATGTTTTTGGTACTAAGGACAGATATCCAATTTACACAAATATGTCATACTTTGGTATCAAAAAACAAATATGGGATTAGTATTATAAAACATTCTAAGGGCTAATTTTTCAAATCAATTGGGTTTATAACAGGTGTGTTGAAAAAATAAATGAATTGGGATTTAGGAAATTAGATTTTAGTAAGTAAGGGTGAAAAGAAGAATCATTTATAATGGCATCACAGTTAGTACATGCATTTTTTGTTCCAGATCCCACAAACCAAAAGTGGTCAATTGTTTTGTTATTGACCAAAACCACTGAAGGGTCAGATTAAAATTCTACCAAGGATGGCCCTTTCATTAGGTCATCATAATAATTTCTAAGTGGTCCCAATGTAGATGTTGTTTTTATGTTAGAGGATAACATAGTTAAGATATTTGGGTACTCGATAGAGGGGTAAAATCCATTCATACTTTAAAAAAAGATATTTCAAAAATAAATTTATATTTTTTTTCAATATACATCGTGTTACCTCATGTTATTCTCAGTTCACTACAAAATTTCTATAATCTAATTTAAATGTTAAAATAATTTTTCAGGTAATGAATTTTGCATGTGTTGGTACTCCGAATCCTAAGTAGAAACAGGTATCTCAAATTTATGTTGCTCCCATTGTAGAGGAACAATGACCTACTGCACATGTTGTTGCTTCCAATCCTGAGGAACTATAGGTTTTTCTACCTGCTAATTCTCCTAGTGAAGAGGTTTAATGACCTTCAGAACATTCCAATGCTACCAATCCATAGAAAAAACATATTGATGATGTTGAATCTGAGTAAATGGTAGCCTATAAAGGATCGGTGATGCATAAAAATAAGAGCATTGTAGTTTGACAGTGTTAGAAAATATAATTAAGGAGAAAATAAAAAGGCATCAAATTTGATTTTGGATGGAATGTGTGAGGACAGCATGTTAGCCACAATAAGGACATGTTCATTTGTTACATTAGATTCATCATTTGGTAACGCATGTTGATTGTTGTAGATTTATGGCACAATGTTGTGCCCATGCTTAAGAAACTCATGCTTGAAGATGTTATTGTAACATTATGATATCAATTCTCTATTTTAATAAAAAAATAAAATAATGAAACATTGACTTACTCTTTATCATCCCTTTTAGAGTAAATTTATAGTGTATGACTCAAACAATAAACATGTATTAATGCTTTCAAGAAGGATTCACATAGGCTTTATGACAATTATAATGAAATTTAATATTAAATATGTTGAAAGAAAAATAAACATGAACCCACTTCTTATGTATGTACACATGGTACCCAATAAACATGGGATTTTTTTACTGTTCCTTGTAAGGAAGTTAATTTTTAAGTACATTGTTTCTGGTAATACATTGTTTAAAAATATGGGTATTCATCACTTTGATTAAAAAAATTATTTCTGAAATAGCAACTGAGTGCTGAAAATAAGGAATGGGAAGAAGAAACAGCATACCCCTATCGTAAACATGTATTGTGTACACTTCAATTAACAAAATTTGGTGTATATTTTAAATGTACTGTAATACTTTTATGTGACATGAAATAGTAACATTATTATGTTACACTATTTATATTCATATTAATGAATCGAAATCCAAATCTACTTCCATCCTACACCAAGTGCTATATAATGAGACATAAATAAATAAATATGGGATACAGATAGATGAAAACACACAAAAAAGTGTGGGAAATTTTTTGTAATTATGACATAATAAATAAATATGCTTTATAGCACTATTACATAACAATTATTACATATTTAGCTATATTTTCTATTTGAAATATTCATAGGTTTCATCAACACTTATACCAAATGAGCACCAACTATTTGTGGCCTTGAAGTGGCTACAATAGTATGTCTGAGTCATAGGTGTGGGTATTGGGGTGACACCATAGATATATTTTTAGAAAAACAATAACATGAGGATAGAGATAAAAAAATGAAAAAGATGAAAGAAATATTATCTTCCCTTGAATAAAAGTTTCATTGGAAGACTAAGTTGTTAGAAACTATTATGGGGGGAAAGAGAATAAATAACTCAAGGAAAACCATTGTATAAAGATCCTTCCCCTCCTCCCACTAGACAAAGGCAGTAGGAACATAGGGTGAAGGCAGTCAGACCCCACCTAAGTCGCAATCCAAAATGGACCAATATGGTTAGGTGTTCGAATAATGACCCTGATGAGGCTAGTTCATAATCATCATGTTTCATGGAAAATAATGGAATAACAAACATTTACTGATATGCCTAGATTAATTTCATCACTGTCAATATGAAAAACATTATGGATCGTGACAAAAGTTCTTAGGGCTACAACATTAAAAACCTTCACATAGAAGAGGGTGATCTTGATGCACCAACCAAGGCAGCATGCACCAAGAACCCAAGAAGGCTCCAAATATTTCTATTTTGAATATCGAGTTTCCACCTCTCTAGTGGAACAATTCCAAATAAAAAGGGATATTTATGGATACATACCAATCACCACCCAAAAAAGGTTATGTTACTTCCATGGAGGAAAAGATATTATAATTGATTGTGAGATACAAAATCTCATGTGACTTAATGAGAAGATACTTAGAGGAAATATTCCAACTAGGTATCTTCTTTTGGTGGAGAAAAATGTCCTCCCCTCGTAGAAGATCCACTAGAAATAGCGGCATCTGATCATTATATTAGCTCTTGATCTATGAACCTGAACTACATAAATGTGGAAGTAGAAAATGATTGTGACTTCCCTTACTTGGGGTCATAGCCTCGCCCTCCCCAAGGTGATCATTTGTTTTAGGATGAATTTATAATCAATAAAATATGAAGGAAGGTTCACCTCATCAACCCCCACCTACTCCTTATAGAAGTGATGCAGCACAAACAGTAATACCCCTGGAGATACTTAACATCATTGAGTCCTTGTCTACTCTAATGGAATCCATGGTAGGGATGCACACACCTATGAAGCCTAAGATGAATCCATATCCTGAGTGGGTGGATTAAACTTTTACTCCAACCAATTTCAACAATCATATATTCTATAACTTTGATGGTACAGGTGACCCCGAACAGCATCTCACACATTTTGTATATTGATACAGGATAATAATTGGATGCCAAGAACAACGGGAGGAAACCAAGCATAGGTGTTTCATATAAACTCAGACAGGGCTATCCTTTGTTTGGTATAGTATTATACTAGCAGGATCTGTTGTAGGACAGGAATACCTTCTTTGTTATTTACTTTATCAGTTTATCTCCACACTTAGTTGAAAAAAAATTGTTGACCTAATGAGCTACAAGAAATGTGAAAATGATTGGGTTCTTGACTTCATATATATATGGAATAGGTTTAACATATTCCCTCAGCATCCTTCTCTCATAGAAACAACATCTGGAAATATATTCTAAAAATTTCTAAGATGAGTTATACAAACCTCTAATCCTAAGGAAGTATACAGGTGGGTTCAATGGTTTTTCAGAAATGTAAAAATGTATTCAGTAATCTATTCAGTGAACCTGATCCAAGTCTCAAATCATGCCATAAACATATGGGAAGAATCTATGCAAATATAAACCTACATTTTTCAATCTCAATCTAGCATCAATGCTTGTCCAAGAACCTAGGAATGTCCTGAACAACCAAAAACCTCCAATCTAGTGGTGAAACCATAAAATCGACCTCGGATATAAGCACCGAGAAATTAGGTTCACCTAGTATTTGAGGAATGGATTAACAAATCCTAATTTATACAAAATAAAAAATTCCTCGGTAATTTTTTAGATGCCATGGAAAATAATCGAATCTGGATTCCACAACCTTGGAAGCTCGATGAGGCCACCCTCACTGACTGTCTCAACTACCAACCTTTCCATAAAAGGCTGGGTCATAATGGCTAAGACTAATTTATCTTCAAATATGTCCTTCTAGGAATGGTTGATTATAGATATTTGGTTCTATATGACTCTTAAATGCTGGTGGAATGCATTATTGTTGCTCAATCAAAATAAGATGGTGGTTGGTATAAAGTTCCAACTAGGTGTGAGCATAAGTTCAAAAAATGAATGACTCAAAAGATAGTTGATCGAGCTCTTTCCACCATGAGAGCATAGCTATGCAGACCCAAAATAGCTCTTCCACCCAAGTAGGTAACATCTAATATGCCTCCTAAAAGTGGGTGTGGCCACCAAAAGTAGGAATAAATAGAAGAGGAATCATCATATTCTGCTCCAACGCAAGCTATGACACTTGCATTTTTCATCCCTGCAACATCTAAATAATGGTAACCACCCCAAAAAATGGAAACCTAATTAGATGAAGATATCACCTTTGGTTCTATCGATGTGATACACTTAGAATACCCCTTCTCCAATGATGAATATGACTCAGAATATGAGTTACCCGTAAAAAACCGAGGAATAAGAGGTTGCATGCATAAGAATCGAGAATATAAGGGACAGTATGGGTCTGGTCAAACCCAATATTTCAGTCACATCTTCAGGGAGGACACATATGTAGATTATACTCATGGGAAACAAATACAGTACTCCCAAAAAGGCATGGAGGTGTCCCAAACCCCTTCATCATTCACCCAAGCTCGTTTGTATTAAATGAGCGCCAAGAGGGGTTCGATTATCTGATCATCCCAAACAATAATGAAGGCCAAAACGACTCATTCTTCCACTAGTAGATGATCCCACAACCTATTCACAAGAACAAATCATGTCCACCTCAAATTCCTCAGCTCATAATCCACATGTTAAGGAGAATCCCTTCCTTGAGAAGCACCGAACATTGGGATAAAAGTATGACATTCTGAAATATTTGTGGTTATCCCATCCATTATCTCAATCCTAGATGTGCTTCATATTTCAAAAGAACTCTGGTAACCACTCATTGAATCCCTCCATGTCCCAAAGTAATTTGATAAAGAACATATTATAGTCTAGGTTTATCAAATGGAGACCATGCCATCATAATTCCATGTCACCATCTCGTTCAATGACCAGGATCTGTAAGAGGTAATCGAAGGGAACATCATGCCCCTATATGTTATTAAAAAACTCAATAATGTCATCATACAAAAGTATTTTATTGATAATGGTTCTAGGATAAACCTTATCCTATTTCTAACCCTTCCATTTTTGGGATATAACGAGGGTGTCCTATCTCTCACAAAAATGACCACTCAAGGATATGATAAGTGTGAACAAATAACTCTTGGGAATATCATACTCAAATCATAGTTTGGGTATCTCACATCAAACCCTGAGTTTATGGTTATCCATCAAGACACTACATATAATGTCCTTCTCAGAAGGCTCTATCTCCATAGTCACATGGAGATACCTTCAACATTCCATCAATGTCTAAAATACCCCATTGATGGAAAGGTCAACATAATTCATGGTAACAATGCCCCATCGATGATTAAAGTGACACATATGCAAATAAATATTTATATAAAATGGAGGAAAGAAACTAATTGTAGATTATTATATAAAGGTTACACATCCCAGTGTCTTGGGTACCGCCCCTATGAATCCATGGAGTATGCTATACAGTGACCATGTGCTCCCTATAAAACTGGGTGAGGAAATAGACTTAGTCTCAAAGGTCCAATCCCCTTCATTACCTAGAAACACCGTAAAATACAATCATCTCCGACAACTATTTGCAAAGACTTGGGATATAAGGGATGATGATGTCTCTTCTGAAGGCCTCTCTCACCTTGATGGTGATAGGGAAGCCCCCATATTTTCAACTTTATCTAATAATACCTCCATAATATGATATATGGGTTAAGATCAGAATGACCACAGGAAATCCCCACCTGCATTCAAGGAATGATTCTCCACCACCATTCATGAGATCAAATAGAGAAATCTGGGAACATAAGAAGACTCACAGCCTACACTAATAAGTTTCACTATGCACCTCTAAGAGAAATAGATGTACAAAGAATTCCTCAATAAAGATCGATATATGTTTTCTAGGAACAATACAAAAAATCCTGGATGAAATCCATATGTGTCTACACACCATCTCTACTTATCAAATGATTATCGAGGATTCAAGAAGGCATCCAAGAGGATTAGCCTCTCTCATTCTTCCAATGTAGAGGAATAATTTGAAGAATCAATCAAATCTAAATTTTTTCGAGAAGTGAAATACCCAAGATGGTTTGCTAACATCATCCCCATCAAGGAAAATAATGGGAATATTATGGTATTCATTAACTGAATAGAACTTCCTCAGCACTTCCAAATGAATGATTTCACATTGCTGATCTTATAACTCTTGATCAATGCAACTGATGGATTCTAAGACCTTTCCTTCATGGATGGGTTTTCATGGTACAATCAAATAAATATAGCCCCTAAATAAGAAGAATCTACTGCCTTTAGATCACCCTAGGGGATCCTTTTCTATCAGTTCATTCATTTGTCTTAAATAATTTTGGATCCACCAATAAACGTTCTATGCATCGTATATTTAATCCATTCTTGTGAAGTATAGTCAAATGTTATGTCGATGACCTGGTTGTCAAATCCTGACAGTGATTTGATCACTTCATGAATCAAAAAATTGTATTCAATAAGATGTGATAGCATAGTCTGAATATGAATCCTCTAAAATGAACATTGGGGTAACATCAAGGTTGTTCCTTGGATTTTTGGTACACCATCGTGCCATCAAAGTCGGCCTAGAGAAGACTACTGCTATTTTAGCAGTGTCACCCACAAAAATATCTAAGAACTGAGGGGGATCCAAGGTCAATCACCAAAATTCAGTGTTTCATTTCCATATTAGATGGATAGTCTCTACCCTTCACTAGGATAATGATGAAGGGAATCTTCTATCAATGGGACGATGACTGCCAAGCATCCTTTGAAAGTCTCAAGAAGTATTTACCACACCCTCTAGTTTTGATGCCTCTGTTGGAAGGTAGGACACTCATATTGTATGTGGACTCAATGTAATGCTCATTGGGTGCCCTAATCACATAGAAAAAATGATTTGGAGAGCCAAAAAAGTCTCTATTACCAAATTCATACAATGTTAGGTACAGATACTTGATACTCTAATGTCGATAAGAACTGCCATGCACTCATCTTCATAGTGGAAAATCTGAGGCATTAATTTTATCACCATAGATTCTATCCAGGCTCTCATATTGATCTGCTCAAGTATATCCTTGTTTATCCAATACTAACTATTATTCTGGCACAATGGGTGGTCATTCCGAAATAATATGACATCCAATTCATATCATAGAAATTGTTGAAAATGAAAATCCTTGTATGATTTCCTATCAGCACATCCTAATCCAAAGAATACATCAATGGACATTGAACATCTAGGTGATTAGGTATTCTATTCCCATAACACTCCTCGGACATGTGAGATGTATTTTTATAGGTCCTCCTAAAGCCCTATCGGCAAAATCATGGAAAACCCGAAGCTCAATTGGGTTAGATTAGGGATTGTATTTGTCTCTAAAGACAAATAAGTGTTTTCCAACTCTTTCTCTCTATAGAAATGAGGGATGAATAATGAGGCAGAATTGTAGCCACATATCACTGGCTTAGAACTATCCTCGCAACTGCATATATCCCACCTAAATATCAAATGGGATTTATAGCTTTTGATAAAGCAGATAAAATGGTGAATATTCCATAAAAATGTAAGAACTTACCCCTCTCCCTAGCAATGTCAAGGTATTGATGGTAGAGTTTTCTTTTGAACCCACAAAAAATCTTGTTCCCCAATCATAGAATACTTACCTCGATGAATTGGATAATACAACCATGTTCCTGGCTAATCTAAACCATTAGGAACCAATCTTTTCTATCATGAACCGATGAATGGTCTCCTAAATTTTCATCTGTAATATTCAAGAAATAAATGGGTTCATGATCACCCCAGAGCATGATGAATAGGTATCATCCCATGGTTGGATGGATGCCAAAATTGGTTACCTATAAAATGGATCTCTCTCAATTGATAGTTCCCAGAGGGAATAAGTTCAATGCCATGCAGCAAACATTACCCTGTAAGATGGCCCAAATGAAAAAAAAATCATCTACAAGAAAGGATTTAAAGGAATACTCACTAGAATAAAAAGTGATTTTAAAGTCACATTTATAACATCAGTTCTACATAACTGATGCTATAAGTGTAAATGATTTATATTTGGTTTTTAGTTATTATAATAATCGATGCTGAAATATATAAAATTACATTTTTTGTGACGGTTTTATAAATAATTGACAATGAAAAATCAATATAATAGTTTCGAAAATGGTTTTCTAGAAAAATGATGTTGAAAATGCTCAACTATTTTTTTTGCATCGTTTTTTAATAAAACATACAGGAAAAAAATCTCAGATTTTTTGTGTCAGTTCTTTGGAAAACCAACACTAAAATAATCATTTTTATTTTTTTCAAACGTTGATATTAGTAAAAACTAATGTCTAAACCCTTTTAAAAACCCCTACCATAGAACCCTTATTTTGTACTTCAATTCTTCTCTCTTCTCTCGATATATGACTCTTATAATAGTTTTTAAAACCCTTTTGATTGCTATTTTTATAGATTTTTTTATGATTTGAATCATATTTTCAAGATATCCAGCCATCAATCAATCAACTGCTTCTTTGTTTCATGATCCATGTTTTTATTTCATTATCATAACTCTTTTACGGTTGATTGGCACTCGGATTATATGTTTTTTGTTATTATTTTTTCTTATTATTTTTTTTGAAAATGTTATAATTGTTCATTTTAGTGTTTTTCTTTCCAAAAAATTCAAGGGACATTATCTATATATTTTGTCTTTGGTAACCCTATTATGGTTGATCAGTACTGTGATTAGTGCTTTTTTTCTCGTTTTTTTTTTCTTGTTTTTTTTAAATGTTTTAATTTTTTATTTTAGTGTTCTTCATAAAAATGAATTCAATGTATATTATCCATATTAGAGATCAATCATGTAGTTTAAAACTCCAAAAAATTTGAGTGGATTTTAAAAAAAATTATTTAAATTCGTTATCTTTTAGTTATAAAATTGATTCACTACTTCATTTTTTTGTATACATTTGACATTTAATTATATTTTTTTTGTTAAATTTTGCTTAATTATATAAATAATTTATTTTATTGTATTATCAAATGGTTTTGTTCTAGGTTATAACTAATAAGAATATTGATTTCTATTTTGATGGATCTAGGTAGAACGGAAGTGGTCTTGTCTTATATTTGATTAAAATATATATATCTAAATGTGATAGAAATATATTTACCCTTTACATTGGTCATCAATAATTATTTATAATTATTTATTTAAATAAAATAAATACCCAGAGTAATTTATTTTTTATTTTATTCTTAATAATCATTGATATCTCTCACCAGATCAGAAATTTTTTTGATTACATTTTTATGTATTTAAAATTTATTTATATATATATATATTTAAAAGTCTATATGTTATATATATATATATATACATATATGTGTGTGTGTGTGTGTGTGTTTGTATATATGTGTATATATATTAGTTAAAATTATTTATAATATTTTTTATTTTTGATACTAAACAAATCATCTACTTTTGGATCAGCATGACGCATCACACAAAATAAATACCTAGAGTAGATTTATTTTTTATTTTATTCCTAATAATAGTTAATATTTTAGGTATGACTACTAATAATATTTACTGTATGTTTTTATTTTTAAAATTTATCTTTTTATAAATATATTTTTAAATTTTTATATGTTTTAATATATTCACTAATTATATTATGATTTCGGGTATTGAATGGGTCGTAATTGGATAAATTTTTCAAAGAACCACTAATGAATATGAAAAAAGAGTTGATGATTTTTTGGAATTTTATAAATGAAATATTCAAAAAAAATGGATTTTATTCTCTATCCATCTGTGATGTGTTTGAATATGAGAAAGTTAAATTTTAGAAAAATAAAGGATCATCTCGTTTGCAAAGGTTTTAGCCTTAATTATACAAATTGGTCGGGCATAGTGAAAGAACTATAAATTCATAATATAATGTTGATAACAATATTCATAATGAGACATAGGATCATATTGAAGTATTAATTCATGATTTAGGTGTTGAAACCATTGAAAAAACAACAACTATTCAATGATTGTATGGAGATTCTGAAAAAACAATTATTCCAAGGTTGATGTAAATAAACAGTGTTATCAGCAGTTTTGATATTGGTTGACATGAAAGAAAGAAGTGGTTGGAGTGAAAAAATTTACTCTAACTTAAATGATATTTTAAAAGAGCTACTTCCAGAAGGCAATGGGCTTCCAGATTCCAATTATGAGGTGAAGAAAATATTATTCCCAATGGGATTGGTGTATAAAATGATACATGCCTTCCCAAATGAATATGTGTTGTATAGGATAGAATATTAATTTTTATCAACATGTCATAGATGTGGAACATCATGTTATAAGATGGATGAAAAAGTCAATCGAAATTCATTATCAAGTACTAAAATATAACCTCTTGCTAAATCAAATAATTCCTTCCAATAATCCCTTCATATAATTCAAATAAATTAACTCTGATTCATTCTCAATTACCAAAACCAAAGCTATTACTAAATCAATTTGGTACCTCACAATAATTCTTCATTTGAAGCATCTATTTTCAAATTCAATTGATTCAAAAATGTTAAGATGGTATTCAGATGAATGCATCTATGATGGTGAATTATGTCACCCTACGACTCATCATAATGAAATATATTTGATAAACAATTTCCTAATTTTTGAAGTTAAGTTAGATATCTTATAATGGGAGTGTGTATAGATGGAATGAATCTATATCAGAGCCTAAGTATCCAACATAGTTCATGGCCTATTTTTTGATAGTTTACAACTAATCCCTACATATATGTATAAAGAAAAAATATGTCCTGATGAGCCTGAGTATTATTAGACCAAACAATTATGGAAACAATATTGATGTGTGTCTTTCACTATTGATTGATGATTTGAAACTTCTATAGGAGGCAGGTGTTAGTAATTTTGATGCATACAAAAAAGAGTATTTTCTTTTGGGTGTCATGATAATGTTTGGTACAAATTAATTTCCTGTATATAGAAACTTATCTGGATACAGTGTTAAAGGACATAAATCATGTCCAATTTGTGAATAAAAGACATTATATTATAAATCGTATAACAGAATAAATATAGTATACATTGGAAATTGAATATTTTTTTCTAATTTATCATCATTATCATATATTTAAAAGGAATTTAATAGTTTATAGGAATAAAATATTACCCACAACCATTTTCAGTTGAATAATTTTTTGACCGGGTTAAAAATATTGATTTGACATTTGGAAAGAAAATTATATATGGTATTAAAAAAATATCTGGAAGAAAATGTCTATTTTTTTTAATACCTTATTAGAGATTTTGATAGATAAAACCTAACATTGATGTTATTCATGTTTAGAAAAATATATGTTATAGTTTGATTGAAATTTTGTTAGAAATTAAATGAAATAAAATAGATGGATTAAATTATTGGTTGGACTTGATAGTAATGGGAATAAATTTGGAGTTAGCTCCCACTATGAAAGGAAACACAACATGTTTACCTCTAATTTGACACACCTTAAGAAAGAGTGAGAATTTGAATTTTTTTAGTGACTATATGGTATAAAAGTACCCATTTGATATTCTTCAAAAGTGAAGAATTTTGTTTTAATGAAGTATTCTAAATTAATAGGTATGAAATCTCATGACTCTCATGTATTTATATAACAACTGATATTGGTCACACTATGTGGTATATTGATGTCAGATGTCAGAAAGACAATCACCAGGTTATGTAATTTTTCAAATCCATTTGTATCAAAGTTGTTGATCCAAAATTGTTAGATGATTTGGATAATGAAGCTTCTATTATACTTTTTTAACTAGAAATGTACTTTCCACCTACATTTTTTAATATAATGGTTCATCCAGGAATTCATCTGGTACTTGAGATAAGAATATGTGAGCATGTTTATTTATGTTGGTTTTACCATTTTAAAAGGTATATGAATATTTTAAAGGGATATGTTAAAAATATTTATTGATTGGAGGCCTTTATTATTCAAAAATATGAATCAGAAGAGGAGATTGGGTTTTGTACTGATTATTTTTATGAAGTGGAGCATATCAGTCTCTCTATATCTTGATATTTGATAGTTTATAGTAAAGGAATAGGGATTTTATGCTTAAAGATAAATTTCATTCGACATGATGAAGTTATGCAGGCACATTTATACATTTTAAACAACACAGATGATGTTCATTCACATATATCATCAAATATTTATGAATTAAATATACTATATCAGAAAATAAATGAAAATTGGTTGATTATTGAGCATAAAAGACATTTGTTTCATGGTTTAAAGGGAATGTGAAAAAAGATATATCTGCATTGAAATGTAGAAATGGTTGAATGGGGGACCATCTCTTAAAGTGATAGCATGTTCTGGTTTTAATATTAATGGGTACACATTTTACACAAAAGAGATGGATGATAAGAGTTATATTCAAAATAGTGGTGTGAGGGTCATCATTGAAGATGTCCATTTTTCAAGTGTAAAAGATAAAAACCTAATTTTTGCTTCTTTGACATATTTTAGAGTTTTTAAGGATATATAGTAAATTGGTTGTTAAAAATTTTGAGTCATTGTGTTTAAGTTTAATTGGGTTGATATCAATAATGGTGTGGAACATGATGAATGTGGGTTTACACTGGTTGATTTAAAAAGATTTAATTAAAATGAGGAACCATTTATCAGGGAAACACATGCGAATAATATATTTTATGTCATTGATCCATCGAATGATCAATACTCTATTTTTTTCAAGGAAAAAGATACCTTTTGGGTGATGAGGAAGATGTTGATGATATTATTGATTTACATGAGCCTTATTCATCTATTACATGATTTTTAGATGATTACAATGATTATAAGGTAGATATAGTGCATGCAAAATGTAATAATCATGATAAAGGAATATGGGAAAAAACTAAATTAGTCTCTTAATTATTCTGGTAATTATTTATTTTTAATTTACATGTGTAAAAAATCTATTTTTAATTTGTTATCTTGCATATGTTTTGGTTATAAGAATCATGTCATCATTATTTTTTTGAAACTTCAAAATCTATGCCTATTTTTTTACATAATTATTTTTTCATCCATGTTTCTAAATATTTAGTTTTTTAATTATACGCAGGTACACAAATTTCATTAAACTTTCTTGTGTTGATGTCAGATATAGAGAGAGAGGAATATTTACTGAGGTATTTCTATGTTTTCACATTATAAAATATTCAGTAATATATTTATTTAATTAAAGAAATTTTTTAATTTATAAAAAAATATTTTCAAGACTACTTCTGCATCTTTAGTGGAGAAGATTTATCCTATTAATATAAAGAAATCAAGTTCTCAAGTTGGTAAATGTGGTACTACAAGTTTACCAAAACTATCACTTTCTCATAGAGATGAGAGATTACATATTCATTTCGATGATAATAATAATGCACCTAGACTAAATGTAGATCATTTTATCAGTCATATATCAATGTAGAGACGTTGTAGGATTTTTATTTTATATCCTGATTGTAATTCCATAGACGGGGTGGAAAAATGGCAGCTTTGAGAGGCTGTGATGGTAAAATATCTCAATTGATTTATTTTATCTCATTTTTTGAATATTAAATAATTTAAATTATATATTTAATTTATTCAATTAAATATGAAATTCAATTTTTAAAAAACTAAAGAAATTAGGAAAATATATCTCTCTTTATCAGGGGTTCAATGGAGATATTTTAAAATAAAATTGATAAAAAAATATGTTTTTGGAAAGAAAATTTATGAAAATTCATGCATCAATTATGAGTTTAGAGATGCAGATACATGGAAAAAATATTTTGACAGCCAAAATTAATAAAAATTATTGGTATGATAATTATTTGATATTTTAAAATTTATTACATATTTCCCTAATTACTTATTAATTTATTTTTATATAACAGGCCTCTAGGAGATCTCATTAAGATATACTGTTGAAAAATATATACCCTCATACTTTATCACTTGGATGGTATCTGTTATTGGAGTAGAAAATGATTGATGAAAATTTTAAAGCATTAATAGCTTGATCTATTAGTGGTTCAGAAGATGACCAGTTTGGTCCTCATTCTCCTCTCACTCACCATGAATATTGGAAAAGAGTGAGAAGAAGGAAAATCAAATGTATCTTATAGAGAAAGATAAGTAAGTAATGGAAATAATTGTAACTAAATATTTTTTTATCTTTCATTGATGTTTGTATTTTTTAAATTAAAAACATTGATATAACAATTACAGTTTATATTTTAGGATCACCTTCAGGATAAAGAGAACCAAGTTACTTTTATTCCTAAGGGTAGGATGGATATCCTAGATATTGATTTAGGAAAGCAAGGACACCCTGGCCGAGTAAGAGGATATCAAGAAGGTGTTACTATTGGGAAAGTTTTTGGTAATCAACGTAAGAAGTCAAGAGATCCATAAATTTATTCCTTAAAAGCTAAACTGAAAGAAATGAAACATCACTTGGGAGATCAAATTCAATCAGATGTATAAGCTATGTTTGAACAATTGAAAAGACAATCACAACCTGCTCAGCTTTCCTAGCCTTCCTAGCCTGCCCAGTCTTCCCATCCAGCATAGTTGGATGCATAGCATGAACAGACTACCCAACTGGCCCATCCCACCCATCCTACCAACTTAGATCCTCCAGCTCCATATTCATACCTGACATTATATTTTTAATTTCATGTGGGAGATACTTATACAAGTATTGTAGCATATAGAGTTATACATATTTTTGGAGATTATGTACATCACCTGCTAATTTAGTTGGGTAATGTCAGAGTATCATTGCATGATATTATTGATCACAATTTTCTACTACCATTCCCTACTAATGAAGTTAAAATAGTTGGGGATTGTATGGGTCAGTTTTTACTTTGGTTGGATAAATTTATTCATTATCTACCATACATTTTATGCGTTATTTCTAAATATTAATTATATTTGATTGAAAATTAATTATAATGTTTAAAACGTTAAATTTTTATAGTATTATATACAATAAAAAAATTATACAAAGGAAACAAAAGGTTCAGGAACAAAAACTGTGGATAATTCTATTTTTGGTAGGATAAACATATTATAAAATAATTCTTCTTTAATGGATAATTTATATGAGTTTTGGATGATGGATGAAATATGTGGAAGACACTATCCATTTAGAATATTTAAAAAAGATATAATGGATATGATAGAGTTTAAAGAGCTCCAAATTCCTATGTTTTTGTTGTTTCTTATATAATTAAATTTAGGTTTGAGTTTAAAATTTTCTTTAAATAGTGATGATTTTAGGTGACCTTCTATTTAATTAGGTATTTATCCATGTTTATGATACAAAATGATAGAACTAATGTTTATAGTTTTATGGATTCAAAATTCATTTCAAAAAATGTACAATATGTGAAGTGCACTGATAAAGATATATATATATTGGAGAGACTATTAAACACATATATTGGATGTTGGTTTTTACTGTTCCATGATGGGTAAGAACACTAATATAATTATGAACTAATTTTCATTATAATTTCACTAATTATATAAATTTTATGTTGTAGAGGGCATTGGATGTTAGGTGTATTTTTTCCAAGTAAATTCACTTTATACTGGTTTTTCTCTTTATTAAGCCCTGGTCATAAAACATTTAACTCGTTGCTAGAAAAGTAAGTTTTCTTCTTTTTCATAAGTTCATTAATTTCAATTTTGTTATATATACTAGTTTTATTAGTTGGAATATATGAAAATATAGGTCATGGATAATGTTTAACAAAGATCACTTGTTGATAAAGAAACTAAATCCAATCTAATGCATGGAATTATAGGTAAAAAAATATATTACATAATATTTTGATTTTTGATATACAGATATATATATATATATATTGCTTTTTAATATCAAGTAAATGTTTTATAACCTCAGTTTCATCGGCAACAAGGAATCATAGAATGTGGTTATTATGTTTTATGATTAATATATGAGATAATAAAAACTAGATTAACGACTAATTTTCATAAGGTTTGTTAATTATATTTACTATTTTATGTTTTATTTCATAATATTATTTTTTAAATATTATAGCATATAATGTTATTGTAGACATTCAATGAAATTGGGTCATATATGGATGATCAACTTACTCATCTTTGATCCTAATTTACAAACAACTTTTTAAGTATACTTGTGGTTTAAATTATCATGTATGTTTCTTTTAATGTCTAGTTTTAATATTATATTTTTCTAACAAAGTGTTCAAAAAACTAATACTTTTGTTATAATCGGTGTTTGAAGTTAATAATCTCAGATTAATGCTTCAACAATAATAATGTATGATTGTGTAATAATTTAGTAGGTCTTTTTAATTAAATATAGTTTAAAATATCATTAAATAAATGTTTTTAAAATTAAAATTTCAATTTTTTTATTTATTTATAATCCTACATATTCATAGTTCAGTATTAAAGGTACACTATTTTTTTGGGATGAAATATTTTTAATTTTTTTATATAAGATTATTTTACTTTCGACATCAGTTTTTTTTAACTGATTCCAAATGTTTTTAGCACTGTTTTTTCTTATAAATAGAAATTGAAGAACTTTTTTCAATGTTTACAAAGTTATTTTGAACTAAAACTAAGGCCGAATATCGATTGTTTGGAGGTATTCAGTGTCAGTTTTTTTAGAACCAACACCAAAAACCAATTTTCAACATATCCTTTTTAAACGTCAGTTTTTAACAGACATTAAAATGAAATAAACAACCTATATGTTATAATTGTTTTGTACTATTAACTCCTTAGATGCATATTTGAAAGTTAGATTCCTGCCATCGCAGATGAAGTCCATTCAAACTTCTATTGTGCTAAGTTTGGGATTGGGCTCTCCTGCCAAATCCAAAGGCTGGGATACTGCTGGAAAACCATTATACAAGACTTTTTGGATTTCACCTATAAATTTCATTCATTCCAAATACATGAAAAAATCATCCATCAACCCCCATGTTTTCTATATATAGATAAATTTTTCTAGTTGTTTGTCATTTGGGGAATGAATTTTGTGGGGTCATATCCCCCTGCCATAGATAAGAAGTTCAAGTACATCCTTACTTCTATCGAATAATTTTCCAAATAAACTGATTCAATACCCCTCCATGAATTTGGGATGAAGAATATCCTATACTTCTTAAACTCCCATTTCATCACTAGGTTTGGGGTTCCTAACAAAATATTAAGAGACTACGGCACCAACTTATATCATATGGAGTTAAAGAAACTATACATGGAGTACAATATCGAGTCCAATCACTCATATATCTATCAAGAAGTAGAAAATGGAATGATATAGGCCTTAAATTAGACTCTAAAATATACTCTAGAAGATGGTGAACAAGGATAATAAGTTATGGTCAGACAAGCTCATCCATGCCTTATAGGCCTACCATTCCACCATGCATACTGCTACATAAGAAATTTCATATGCATCAGTGTATGGTACTGAGGTAGTATTACCCATAGAAGTTCATATAAATTTTCTACAAGTATCTAATTGCTGGTATCACTCATATGATGAACAATCTCATAAGCAACTTGATGAATTGAAGTGGCTTGATAAGAACAGGTTGCATACATTTCACAACCTTGAGGTCCATCAAAATCGGATCGCATGAGCCTTTAATTAAATGGTTTTTCTCCATTCATTCCTCCAAGGAGAACTAGTATTATTTCTCAGAAGCCCAATGATACCTCATAATAATCCTTTGAATATGGAACCCAAGTGGTCAAGTCCTTATATAATATATAATATTTATCATAATGTATCCTACGCATTGGCCATAATGTATGGGGGGTGTGTAACACACCCACCAATGAAAGGCTTCTCAAGAAATACTTTGAATAGTTTCCATCAAGATTAAAGTCCAAAAACCAAGACATTAAACTTTGTGGTATCCCATATCTTGACCACATGACGTTAAACTATAAGGAGAAATCTTCACTGCATTTGGTTAAAATGAAAAACAGATCATCATGGCTACATGATGATAAACTGTATGGAGACTTCCTAGCACCAATATGTTAAATTGCATACCATCATAGGTCCTAACAACATTACACTAAACTATAAATATTATTACCTCATTATATGACATTAAATTTCATGGAAATAACCATATCACTAATGAATCACCACATATGATCTAGATCTCTGTGAAGGATGGATGCCCCCATCCCTGTGTGAGAGTCAACTCCACCTAGGGAATTTATTCATCCAAGAACTATGTGTTTATTGATTCATGCCATCACAAGATACATAGTTACACCTTAACCTCAAGTCTTGGCCCTATCCAAAACCTTCCTTTTACTTCACAATAGTTAATCATGTCTTTACTATAATACATAAAATAGAGTGGATAATGTTCTTTCTGTATGACAGTAAACTTCATGTGTTTTCTAGAACTACATATGGATTGATTCTCATTTTCAATGAGATATGTAGGGAAGCCTTGATCCTATATCTTGGTCTAGCCACTACATAATATAAAATTCCTCTATCATATCCTTAATTTCCTTTAAATGGTGAGAGTAATCCTTACCATTATTTATTTCTCACATTGAGTCTATCTCATGTGAGCTTAGTAATTTCCGTAAGGGCCTCCCCGCGCAAGCATGGAATGAAAGCTTGTGATGGGGTCATCACAGTTTTAAATTAAAGACTATAAGATTCATACCATGAGTCCTCGCCATATGACATTAAAATTCACGGTTGACATCCCATGAATGACATGAAACTGCTTATTCTAATGGACCTCACTAGAGAGGACCACTATTGTTGGTGTTAGTATCTTAACACACTTACAGTCAATAAATTTGTATTACTTGATTCCTAGAATCACATGATATATATTGTTTCCTTGATCTTCTATCCTTGTTCCGGTCAAAAAAAATATAAAAATTCCCCCTCTCAATTTATATTCCAAACTTGTACATGAAGGTCATTCCTCAAGAAAATTTTTTGTATTAATTATTATTCCCATATAATACATAGTGACACCTATATTTCCATCCTTGGTTCTGGCCACAATTTCTATTTCATCTCAAAAATCTAGAATCATTTCTGCAAAATACATTGTTACTCAAGAACTACATGTGGGTTTATTCCTATAACCACGGGATATGTAGTAATGTCTAGATCTCCAATCCATATCCTAGATACAAAAATCAATTGAAACAATGACCACCAATGTGTATGGGTAAAGCCTATGTATAGGTTTTCCCATTAATAACTTTTTGTGTCTTGATTCCTATCATCACGAGATATGCAGTGATGCTCAGATCTCAAATCATGGACCCTGCTACAACAACTGATAAAAAAATATACCCAAGATGTGTTGGGGTCGAGTCATATAAACTCATTTTTCTTACATACAATCCAGATCTATGTATAGATTACTTCTTCACACAATATACCATACACAAATTATTAATGTTGGTTCTCATGTCCTTACCATATGATATTAAACTAAAAATAAAATTTCTTGGTCGCATGAAATTAAAACTGAAAAAAAATATCTTTACCACATAAAAATAAACTACATAGAAAACATTCTTACTACATGAAATTAAATTTCACAGAGATGGTCCCCACTATATAAAAATAAACTGTGCAGACCATCACCCATTTTCCCCTATCAAAGGAATAGAATATCCTTATCCCAGTCAAGTGGGGTATGTGGTGCTTCTTCTATCTTTCAAATAACATCAATCAATAAATCATACTTCATGTATCAAGTTCCTTGAGTTTATAAAACCTTCCATGGCCCTTAGAAGAGATATATGGCTTCAAGGGATCATTTTTTTGAATATTCATGTATGTCTATAGCTCTTTATTATGCGCTTATGGTCATCAACCAAATGTATTACTCTGAAAAAAGGGCTTTCCAATCTTTATGAACCCTAAAATCAATATGGAATAACTATATACCTCAGTGTGTTTGGGTTAATTTCCAATATAATTGTTTTATATCATTAATCATGTCCTGAGAACCGGATTCCATGATTTACAATATTTTAGCCTTCTGCTCAGAATTATTTTGGGGACTCTTGACCCTGGGAAACCTGATTAGGCTCTTGTAAATCATCCTATGTATTAGGCCCATGTGCATAAGGTCCTTAAACATCCTAAACTTGGTTCAAAGATTTATTAACATAAAATCTATCCCATAACTAGCCCAAATCGTAAGACCTTAAACTTCAAGAAAAAGAGACACAAAACATGTTAGGTTGAAAACCTTAAAAGGGAATCCTAAAAAAATTCAAGTATTTGCACACTAAAATATTCATCTCCAGAGTTTAAGTAAAAATTAGGGCTAAAATAAATAGGAATAAAGATCAAATGGTCTAATCTATAGCCCAAGTAAAATCCAATCTATGCTCTCTGGACCCCCTGGTTTAAGAAAAATTTAGAGTAATGATGTGTCACATCTCCTCACCACGATAATATTTTTTCTAGGTGGTGATATGACTTTTAGGGTTCTCAAACCCTTCTTGTATATTACACTTTCCACAAATCAAAATTCATGATTTGAGTGCCTCTGATCACCAAAATATTCCATGGCCCATTGAAATGATACCCAACTTCAACTGACCCATTGCTTTATTATGCATGTATACCTATGGTTCTTGCATATGCATTGATGGTCGTCAACCAAATTCATTACTCTACAAAAATGGATTTACAATCCTCATGGTCCCTAGAATCACTATGGTATAACCCAGCACCTTAGTTCATTTTGGGTCATTCTTATTATGATTTTTCCATATCAACCTCCTAACCGGAGAAATTTGAACCATGATTTAAAAAATTCATATCAAACTATTCAAGAAGATTAAAAATCCATGACATTACATCTCTATGTTTTGTACCCTTTCTCAAGGATGGAATGTGACACTCAATTATAGAACTTATGATGTCCCACAACACATTATTTGAAACCATAGGGCATAGAGCTTGGGCTTTACAATCAAGAGCTGAATTGCCCTGTAGTTTCATAACCCTTACCGAATAGATATCCTCTATACCCAACCTCATCATCTAGATGTTTGATTTTTCAGAAATATTTCCTGCCCCTTGGAAAGTAGTAGAGATCATATTTTCTTGACCATGTTTTCAATGCATAAGGGCTTTGACCGAACAACTAAATGTATCTCCTCCTTGCAATAAAGGAGATCCAATATTTGTAAGCCCTGAAAAAACTATGGTAAAACCTAGAATATCGAGGTGTTACAGGTTATCTACATCATTTCTACCCCATCCAATTCTCAAGAACTCAAAATTTTGGGTTATTCTTAATATCACCCATATTCTAAATATCTAGGAAGACCAAGAATCCCTATTATTTCTCCCTCAAATGATACTACTCCTATAAATCTTCTATGTCCCTTGGAAAAGTTTATAGGTACCTCTATTTTGAAATACTACCAATTCATAAGTGATTTGACCTACTGACCAAAGAAATCTCTTCCTTGTTGGAAAAGAGTTATAATCCTCGTGATCCATAGCAACACCATGGCACAACCAAGAATCTTCATATCTTTTGGGTAATTTATGTAATTTATTCACCATATCTCATGATCATCAATAAAGTACGAGTTAAAAGTCTTTAAACTGATGCAGTAGAATTTTCAAGCTAAATGACCCTAAACTATAGTAATAAAAGGTCTAAGCTAAAAGACCATAAACTAAAGAAATATAAATTCTGAGCTAAAAGATCCAAAAAACAGTGATAGAATGTCCAAGATAAAAGAATCTAAAGTAAATTCATAGAAGGTATAAGCTAAAATACCCTAAAATAAAGCAATAGAAGGTCCAAGCTAAAAGACCTTAAACTACTCGGATAGATGGACTGAGCTAAAAAACCCTAAACTATAGTGATAGAAGGTTCAAGCTAAAATAATGTAAACTAAAGTGATGGAAGGTCCAAGAAAAAAGACCATAAACTATAATGATAGAAGGTATGATCTCAAAGACCATAAACTATAGCACTTCGGCAATTTAGTCTGAAAGAATGATAAATCTTGTAAGGACTACTATATGGCCTTAGTAAAAAAAATAAAGATATTCTCACCAAGACTATAAAATTTGGAAAAAATAGAGGTCACCCTCCCATTGAGACATATATCCTACCCAATTATCCTTCTGTGATATTATTGATATCAAGATAACTAGAAAAAAAATTATCAATGAAGAACCTCATGTTGGTGGGAATTCATTAACATTTATCAAGAGGAATCTGTTATAATTTTAATATATAATTCCAAGCATCCGGGTTTACTTGATAATATGAAAATGATGGGTATCGGATCGGCAAGCTATCATTAACATCATGAATAAAAGAAAACTGTAAAACAATATATAAAGATTTGTAAATCTATTAACTAATACCATGAAATGTTGAAGAATATCCCCATGTCAGAGACTATCCTACAAACATGTGAACCAAATAAATATTGAAAAATTATGATTGCATAATATAATAGTCTTATATGAGTCCTTGATTTTTGTAATTATTTACTTTGTGTAGATCACAGATTTTCATAGTTGATTAGCAGATTTAGTTTCTACCTCCACAGCCTTCTGCAACTCCTCTAATTTGGTCATAGAATCAAGCCTGGATTTCTCTTCTACGTCAATGATCCATAGTTGCTCTAATAAAATCTTCCCCAATATTCAGAGTGCATGTTGAAATTGGGATAGTTCTTCCTGAAGATAGATGATTTCATACTGGAGATGATTGATTTCAGACTGAAGACGGTCAGTTTTAGACTTCCCTAAATTGACTATGTCTTGGTGAGAATTTTCCTCCACCACATTTTGGGATGATTAATTTATATATTTGTCCTAGTTATGTTTTTCTAAAGAGGAGGCCTCAGAAGCTACCACCCTCAGTTAGAGGGACCTCTTCTGTTTCCTCATGTTGATCTCCTCCTCCACCCAAGAATGGAGGGAGGAATAGTCAAAACCCTCATAACCAAGGGTGGGAAACATAAATTAAATATGACCCAATCCATACTTCATCTCTTCCAATGGCGTTTCTCACACTAACTTCTAGATCTCCCACTACATTTGTTGTGGAATCGACTAATAAAGGGATGTAGACTCAGGAACATCATTTATTTTCTTCCTAGGGATAGGAACATATTTTGGGACCATTACAACAAGAGAAATATTTTTGGTCATATTCATTGTTGACAAGGGAAGAGAGATGGCCTCTATATTGTGTGATCCACATAGAGGAATCCCTATAGTATTAGAGACTATATCCTCTAAACTATAGGGTAAATATGTTGAATTAAAGAGAACAGGGGTATATTAGTCATAGGATAAATAATACCGCATCACCAAGTAATCAACGGATATTACTGAGTTTAGAGACATACCTTTCTCAGTCACATCACTAGAAATATCCACTTCCCTAACCACATCATAGGTTGAAAAAACGATTCCTTCTTGTGATGAGCAGCTTCATGGAACTTCTGATGCTTTTCTTGAAGGTGTGCTTCACTTGATAACCTTGAGGACTATAGGAATAGAAAATAATATCAGGTGATATGACACAAATAAACAGGGTTTCCAATCTTGAAGAAGTATTCTCCTTCTCCAAAACTCACTTTAATAAATGAAAATGTGGTTACAGAATAACTACATGATTCAATATCGTCCAAGAGTGTATCCACCAGTGCTAAATAAATTTGTGTGATCATTGGAATATCTACAATAGGAAACAAGTGTGATTGATTCAACACCTAAGTCATCTCAATTTTTTAATGAGATGGGCCTGAAAGTGAAGGTTCTTCTAAAGAAACCAAATTATCCGTCACATCCTTAGTGTAACACACCAAGATTTTATGGTATGTCTCTTTTAAAATTTAACATCTTTGATAATTTATGCTTTACACAATAATGATTTTAAAAATGTAATATACTATTAAATATGATCATCGGAATAGTAATATGACCATTAGGAACAGTAATATGACCAATGGAATAGTAACTTCACCTATGAAAGTATAAAAAAAATTAGGTATCTTATAAATTAATATGTGGTGTAATTAAAAAATTTAATAAGTAAATAAATGTCATTAAAATGATAAATTAAATTTTGGTATTATTTTGAAACATAAATGTGTATTTACAATTTTATAATTAATATAATGATTTAAAAGAAAATTTATTTTCCGAAAAATATATACATAAATTACTATTTTGTTGTCTTATATAAGGTAATTTTATGAGTCCCTAATTAATTTTTCAAACTTTCATAAAAATAGTTATAATATTAAAATTAGCATTTTTTGAGTAAATGATGATTTTATTTAAAATTAAATCAATCATAATTAGAAAACTATTTTAATAAAATTGAGTCAATTTTTTAATTTTACACATTGAGAGATGGTAAGTGTGAATTTTTTGTATTTTTCTAAAACAGCTCAGTTTTTTGGTGAATAGTAAAATACATTAATTTACAATATTAGCTAAATACATGAATTATTGAGTCATGGATGGTGTATTGATAATTTAGGCACCATTGGTTAAAAATAATATGCATTAGTTACTTTATTTAGTCATAATAATTAATATTATTTCTTGTATTGAGCCAAAATAAAAAACAAATGAATAAAATAATCAAAAAACACCCATCTCCTCTACTATAAATACCACCCATCATCACATTTTTTCCACACACCTCTAAAGCATTGAATATTGTCCAATTTATGCCCAATCCCTCTCCCAATCCTATCCACCACGTTCTAGTCTTTCTATCCTCACTAAAATACCATTTCAATGTTTTTTAATGTGGTTATCAATGAGAGAAATTCAGGAGGTAAAATCCTCTTTCATTCTTTTAATTTTCAATCAATTTATTTACTTTTATTATCCTTTCCTTCCCTCCTATATCCAAAAATTACTGATAAATATATTACCTTATATATAATTTAGTTTTATTATGATATTGGAATATCCACCATCAATTATTTTCTCTTCTCCTTTTTATTCTTAAAATGAAAACATCATCTATGAGGAGTCGATTTACTGCCTTCGTGGATGATGAGTTTTAATTTTTCAATTCCATATTCAAGGATGGTTATAAAACCAATTTTAGATTTAAAACAGAATATAATATATTTATTATATCTTATTTAATTTTTTGTAACCGGTATATATTCATATTATTAATTAATTAAACAAAACTAGTGTGTGATGATCAAAAAACACCAAAATAATCTAAACGATAAACATTAACATTTTATCTAATAAATAATCCTCATATCTAGAAAAAATGATATATAAGACCATTTAAATCTTATATAATTTCATTAATAACATATAATTTCAATTCTAGATATTTATTCCCATTTCACATGATCTATCGTACATGTATACAAGTGAACCAATCATGAAAACCAAGGAAATGAACACTTTTGAATGATGAAATTGAATCTTATAAATCATTCAAAAAACATAAATTAACATTATAAAAATATAATAAAAAAATTACATGTTTAATAGGTTCTAAATTAAATAATTAAAGAAATATAATTTCTTTATCCAAGACGTTATGTACAATTGAAGAATGTTTTTGGACATAAGGTAAGGGATTCTCCCCGAACCACCATTTTTCATTCGAGTTACGCTTTATCTCTATTTAACCCAATGTAAATGTTATTTATTTTTATATAATTATTAAAAATTATATTTATATGTCCCAAAAACATGTATCTATATCATTTCATCTTTCTTTGATGGTAAATTACAGGTTTTATAAGGTTCCTTTTTGAATTCCTCCGGATAAGAAAGCCTGATTAAAGGATACTTCCCAATTTCTTACCCATTTTTAAGGTCACACTATGATATATTATAAGGGACCAATATTTTTATAAAATTACACTTTTATCATGAAAAACGTTTTTAGTTATTTTCTAGTTTTATAGAAACAATTAAGTCATGTCCTCTTTAAAAACTCCTTAATATTTTCCCTTAAACCGCATTAAAGTGGCTCATTTCTAAAGAATATTTTTACATGTTTTCACTTTAGTTGGATATCATTTATTCCATAAATATAATTTCTTTTCCATTAAATTTCCTTTTATTTTTTAAACATGATTACAATTTTATTTTATACAAATGATTTTTCCAAAAGAACTATTTCTTCTAAAGTAAAAAATGGTACTTCTATCAAGAATTTCATAATGTCTGTATTTGAGTTTTTTTATCTAATTCAAGTCCCTTTGATAGATTTTATGTTTTATATAGTTTTATATCTTATAATACCATATATAATATTTTCTATTAATGTTTTTATGATCAGATTGATTGGGGATGTGTTATTCATGGTTTATGGTTGACATATTCTCATTTCTTATGTTAATGTTTTAATTCAACTGTTTATGTTATGTTTCATCCTTTTCATATGAGGAATTAATTGTATATTTTATGTAAAGGTATAGACACATTATATCCCCCTATTTATCATTAGGTCTCATGTGATGAACTATTTTGGTTATTGGATGACGTATTACCAATTTATAGTGTCTTGGATGAAGCCTTTACGGTGTGTTATAATGTCCAAAAGTATGCATTACCTCATTATGATCCTATTAATTGATATTCCATGTGATTATTTGACTATTTTAATATCCATACTTAAGTTTATTTATCATTTTATTATTTGTGGAATTATTTAATCATATTTTATTACTTTCATATTATGCTCAAGATTATGTTTTAATGGCATGTGTTTTTAGTTATTCACTATGACTTATTATTTATGTTTATTAATGATAGATTCTATTATATTGTTTACCATTAATGAGAATTAGATATCACCCCATTATTATATTTTATTTTCCCTCAAGATGGGAATTGGTATATTATGAATGAATTAAAGGGATAATCTAGGGGTTTATGGGTGTTTCTAATGGAGTTTCTATGTTGTTTTTCCTTCAAGTTATAATGTAACAATTATGTTTGTATCTAGATTTAAAAATATACTAAACTACATGTTTCTTCAGGAAGAGGATTCTTTGTTTATTATACCAATGTAATAAAGTAAAGAACCAGATCCTGGCTACTGGGGTTGGGGTCTTTATATTTGGTATCAGATAAAGTTTAGTAGAAACATTAGAAACTAGATTTTGAAAACATAGATTAGGGAACACATCACTAATATAGAATTTGAGGATAATCATAGAAGAGTATCCTATAATTTTCATAACGTATAGATTATGTGGGTCTTATTAGTAATAAATCATTTTCTGGATAATACAACTGTATGTGGTTCTAATATAGATATACCTAAGGGAAAAAAATATTACAATGTGTGTCAGGCCTAACTCACCATACCCTGGTACACAACAACGGGCCTTTCTATGAACCTATTTTGAAACTCTCTCGTGATATGCTTAGGATAATTCACATTTTATTAACAAACCGTTATGAAGGATTAAAAATTAAAAATTTCCCCAATAAAACTAGGTTTATGATTATGAGATTATCTATGCATAAATTTTCAATTTATGTTAAGACTTTTCTAGTTTGAAATTATGAATTATAGCCTAATTTAGTGTATACCATTATTTAGAAATAGTTCCTAGTGTAATAAATGTAAACTATATCAACACACGTATACCAAGTAGGGATTTCCCTCCCATACTAGATAATGATGTTGGTTTTAGATCTACAATTGGATCTGAACAACTTATAACTATTTTTGGGAAAACTGAATCTGGTTATGAGTAATAACCTTACTTGAATAGATCAACCTGATCCACAATGCGGTGTAACAATGTTACACCACTTTATGTGATGATATCCTCCATAATTCAATTGGACAACAAACCCATTTGTAGAAGATCAGTGGATAATATCACTAGAGAATATATTTCTCTCTTTCGGAAGTAATGTATGGGATAAGGTTATCATGGTAGTTCATTTTCTATTGATATATTAAGATCAATGGTGGTAATTAATTCAAAACCAAAAGGAGGAGAAATAAATTGAAAATATAGAATGGAAGTATTTTAAGGAAATTTTTTTAAAAAATATTTTCCTCATGAACAGTGAAAGGATATAGAGAGACAATTTTTTAATCTGAGGAAAAATGATGATGAAAATGTTACTAAGTATGAATCCAAATTTACAAGTTTAGAAAGGAAATATATGTATTACATATGAACTCCAAATATAAATATTGGTTAACACTTTTATGGATTAAAAATATTCTTCACAAGGTCACTGGTCTTCAAAACATTCTCATCATATGAATATATAGTCTCTTGCGCTATCAATAATGAGAAATAATTATATATTTATTATTACATTAAAGGAAATAAAGAAAATAATAGGGATATTGAACACTATAGAATATTAAATAATGAAAAGTGGAAGAAGGCATGAGTTGATATTCCATCCTGTAATAAATGTTTAAAGAAATATCATAGAACATGCCTATTTGGGATGGAAGTTTGTTACAAGTAAAGATAAAAAGTACACAAATCCCATGATTGAAATGTAAATAATGAATATAACAATTTTTTATGACATAATTTTATAGATATGCGACATTATGAACATTATTTTTCTATGCATCGGGGAAAATTTCCCTAGAAAATGCCATGGGAACAAGTATATGCTTATGCAGTCACAATAGTTGAGGTTAAAGTTCTTAATGATTTGGTGGTAGGTACTTTAATTATATACCAAATTTTATCAAAAGCTTTATTTGATTCTAGATCATCACATTCCTTTATATATTCCTAGTTTTCTTTAAAAATTAGATATTTTTAATTCACCTTAAAAAGTGAGTAGTCTGTAAAAACTCTTAGTGGAAACCTTATTGAAAAAAAGATGTGTCAAGAAGTTCCTATTATGACAAATAAATGTTCTCTAATTGGTGGTTTTATTATCATACCTATGGTTGATTTTGAAATAATCCTTTGTATGTATTGGATTTAAAAGTATAATGAAAAAATATATATTACAAAGGGAATGAAATTACGATTTATGATGAAGGTATGGAATTTATCATCTTTATAGGGGAGACTTTATCATCTGATTCATATCTAGATCTACCTCCAGTAGATCTTGTAAATAAAATTATTGGGAAATAATAGAAAACATCATCTATTTATGAGGAAATAAATCTTAAAATTTTAAACATACCTATTTTATAAGAATAAGTTGATGTATTTCAAGTGGATTTACTAGAAAATCCTCTAGAGAAAGAAGTTGAGTTTTCTATTGATTTAAGCCCTAATGCAAGAATTATATCAAATACTCTCTATCGAATAGACATATTGGAGTTAATAGAGTTAAATAAACAACTAGATTAATTGAGTGATAAGGGATTTATATTCCCTGGTGTTTCACCTTGGGGAGCTCATGTTCTTTTTGTAAATAAGAAATATAGATCTATGTGGATATGCATTGAATTAGGGAGATTAATGGTATTATGATAAAAATAAGTATTTACTACCTCACAATGATGTCTTATTTGATAAAAATTAGGGAGTTAAATAATTTTTATATATTTATCTTCGGTCTAGATATCATCATGTGGAGAAGGAACAGATTACAAAGATAGTATTTCGAACTAGGTGTGGATATTATGGGTTTATAGTAATGCCATTTGGACTAACTAATGCACCATCTATTTTTATGTATCTAATGAATAGAGTGTTCAAGCAATATCTAGTTGATTTTTTTATGGTATTTATTGATGATATATTTATATATTCCAAAATATATGATGACCATGAGAACCACTTTCAGATTGTTCTAGAGTCTCTTATAAGAAAATAGTTATATGGGTTGATTAAAAATGTGAATTCTAGCTTCAAACAGTTTCTTTTCTTAGCCATATTTTCTCTAAGGATGGAATACCAGTTGATCCTATGAAGAAAAAGGCATTTCATGAATATTCTACATCAACGAACATAACCAAGGTACATAGTTTTCTTGGTTTAGCAGGTTACTATCGACATTTTTTTCAGAATTTTTTTCAATTAGCTAACTCGTTAACCAATATTACTTATAAAGGGATTAAGTTTGAATGGAAAAAAGAATGTGAATAATATTTTGAATAATTTAAGAGTAGATTAGTGAATTATCTGTTCTTTAATCTACCAACGGTAAATGGTAGATTCTTGATTTATAGGGATGCGTCAAAGAAATGACATGGTTGTGTCTTTATTCAGAATGATAGAGTTATTGCCTGTGCATAAAGGAAGTTAAAAACTCATGAAGAGAACTATCCAACTCATGATCTTGAGTTATCATTTGTAATCTTTTCTCTGAAGGTATGGAGACACTATCTCTATGGTAAAATATGTTAGATATATATAGATCACAAGATCTTGAAATATATCTTCTCATGGAAATAACTCAATATGATGAAAAGGGGGTGGCTTGAGGTACTCAATGATTATGATTATTCAATACTCTATAACCCAGGGAAGGAGTATAAGGTTGAAGATACATTGAATGGGAAGTTTCCTGGAGTTATGAAAAAAATAATGATTGAAAAGGATCATGTGTACATGGTTATAGAAAATAAGAATATGGGAATTAACAAGCAAGGTGAAAAATAATTACTCTTTCAATTGGTTTCCCATCCATATTTATTAAAAATGATTAAAATTTCTTCGTCAGATTATGAGAATTCTCAATGTAACATTAAAGTTGTGAATGGTGGAAATATGGAATACTTTATATATGAGGATAGAATTCTGAAATTTGGGAAGAGGCTTTGTGTTACCTATATACCCAAGCTAAAAATAGAGTTAGGGGATGATTATTATAGATATAAGTTCCCTATACACTATAGTATCCCTAATATTTATAGGGGTTTAAAGGAACATTTCTATTGGGATAACATAAATCATGAAATTTGTTATTATATATCAAGATGTCTAGTCTGTCAATAGGTGAATGTTGAAAGAAAACATCCAAGAGGAGTCATGCAATGTCTACCTATTCCTACTTGAAAATGGGATGAAATTACTATTTATTTTGTTACTATATTACCAAGGACTCCAAGAAATAATAATTCAATATGGATATTTGTTGATTGACTTACCAAATCTCTAAATTTCCTTTCTATATGGGGGTATTTTACATTGGAGGGACTTTTAAGACTCTATATTAATGAAGTTTTAAGACTTCAAGGAGAAAATAGTTCAATTGTTTCTGATTTTTATGCATGATTTACATCAAAATTTTAGAAAATTCTTCAGAAATATTTCGACATTGAGCTTATTTTGAGTATACATTATCACCCTTAAACTAATGGGAAATCTGAATGGACTATTCAAACATTAGAATACATGTTGAGATCATGCTCACTTGACATTCAAGGTATGTGGGATCAGTATATACCATGGGTAGATTTTTCCTACAATAATAGTTTCCATTAAATTATTCAAATGGAACCATATGAAGCATTGTGTGTAAAAAGATGTCGTACACAAACTTTTTGGGATGAAGTTGGTGAATGAAAGCTTGTAGGACCAGAACTTGTGTAGGAAAGAATAGTAAAGGTAAATACTATTCAAACCCATATCAAAGTATCTCAGTGTATGAAAAATATCTATGTAGATAATCAAAGGAATGATTTGGAATTTCAAGTGGGAGATCATGTTTTCTTGAAACTTTATACATGGAAGGGTGTTATAATATTTGGAAAGATAGAGAAACTATGCCCTAGGTACATTGGATCTTTTGAAATTATGGAGATAATTGGACCTGTGGCTTATCGATTAGCATTGCCACCTTGCCTTTCTAAAGTACACAATGTGTTCCAAATCTATCTGATAGAGAAGTACATGTTATACACAACGCATGTCCTCACATCTAAATAAATAGAATTAGAACCTGGTATATCTTACTATGAAGACCCCTTCCAGATCCTAGACACTATAGAACATGTGTTGAGGAATCAGTTGACCTGGCTGGTAAAGGGACCTTGGAAAAATCAAGAAATTGAAGAGGTGATGTGGGAACCAGTGGAATTTATGATGAATAACTATACAAATATTTTTATAAGGTGTCAGATTAGAAATCTTAAAAGAAAAATTTTTTTGGATGGGAGAATGTAACACCCCAATATTTTATAGTATGTCTATTTTAAAATTTAATAGCTATGATATTTTATGTTTCATGTAACACCGAGTTTAAAATCATAATATAATAATAAATATGATTATTGGAATAGTAATTTGACCTTTAGGAATAGTAATATGACAAATTGAATAGTAACTTCTCCTAGGATACTGTAAATAAAATTTAGGTATCTTAAAAATGAAAATATTTTATATTTATATCAAGGAATAATTAAATAAATGTTTTATGAAAAAGATAAATTAAGTGTTGGTATGTTTGTGAAACCTAAATGTTTATTTACAATTTCATAATTAATATAATGACTTAGAATAAAATTAATTTTCATAAAATATATTCATAAATTAATATTTTTTTCTCTTATTATTATAATATAATTTTATGAGGCCTTAATTAATTTTTTAAAGTGTCATAAAAATAATTATATTATTAAAATTGGTATTTTTTGAGTAAATGATGATTTAAAAAATTCTCATAATTATAAAATTATTTTTCATAAAATTTAGTGTATTTTTTAATTCTACACATCCGAAAATGGTTACGGTGAATTTGTGGTATTTTTCAAAAATAGTTAAATTTTTGTGAATAGTAAAATACAGTAATTTATAGTATTAGCTAAATACGAGAATCATTGAGTCATGGATGATGTATGGATAATATAGAAACCATTATTTAGCATTAATATTCACTATTTACTATTTTTAGTAATAATAATCAACATTATTTCTTGTCTTGAGCCAAAATAATAATCAAATGAATAAAATAATCAAAAAACACTCCTCTCCTCCACTATAAATACCACATATCACCACCTCTTCTGCTCACACATCCAAAGCCATAAATCATGTCAAATTTCTAACCAATACCTCTATAAAATCATACCCCCATATTCTGGTATTTCTGGTCTCACCAAAATACCATTTAAAAGTTCCATAAGGAGGTTCATAAGGAGTGGGATTCAAGAGGTGAAATCCCCTTTCATTCTTTTAATTTTCTTCTAGTTTATTTTATTTTATTATCATTTACTTACCACATATATCCAAACATGCATGATAAATATAGTATATTATATATAATGGAATTGTTTTTTGATAATTGGATATCCATCCTCAATTCATTTTTCTTCCCCGTTTTATTCTAAAAATGAAAACATCGTCTGTGAGGTGTCGATTTACCGACTTCATGGATGATGAGTTTTTGTTCTTCAATTCCATATTCAAGGCTAGTAAAAAAATTGTGGTTAAAAAACTATAATATATTTATACATCTTACTTAATTTTTTTAAACCATTATATATACATATAATTAATTAATAAAACAAAATTAATGCATGATGATCCATAAAAATACCAAAATTATATAATTCATAATAATTAATGTCATATCTAATGAATCATCCTCACATCTAGAAAAAAATTATAAATATTACCATTAAATATTCTTTAATTCCATTAATAACAAATAATTTCAATTCTAGATAACTAGTCATAGGATCTTTCATACATGTGTACAAGTGAACCAATCATGAAAACCAAGGAAATGAACACTTCTTAATGATCAAATTGAATCCTATAACTCATAAAAAAAGAATAAATGAACTTAATAAAATTATAATAAATAAAAAAATTATGAATAGGTTATGAATTAAATTATTAATGAATTTTTATTCATTATCAAGGACCATTAAGTAAAATTTCAGAACGCTTTCTCCATAAGTTAAGGGATTCTCCCCAAACATCCATTTTTTATTCAGGTCACACTTTCTTGCCCTTTACCCCAATGTAATTATTATTTATTTTTTTATAAATATTCTAAATTTTGTTTCTATTTCCCAAAATCATCTATCAAGATAATTTAATCTTTTTTTATGGTGAATCTCATGTTTTATATGGTTTCCTTTTCAATACCTCTCGATAAGCTATCCCAATTAATGGGTACTTCCCAATTTATTACCCATTTTAAATTTTACTCCATAATCTGTTATAAGACACCAATATTATTCTAAAATCACTATTTTTTAAATTAGAAAAAATAGTTATCTTCTAGTTTAATGCAAACAATTAATCATTTCCAACTTTGAAGAATATCTTATATCTTCTCTTAAACCGCACTAATGTGGATCATTTCTAAAGACTCATTTTACATGTTTTCACTTCATTTGGATATCATTTATGCCTTAAATATAATTTTTTTCATTACCTTTTATTTTATGGTATAAACATTATTATAATCTTATTTTATACAAATGATTCTTCTAAAAAAAACTCCTATTTCCAAAGTAAAAATGGTATTTCTCACAAGAATTTATTAACAGTTTTATGAGAGTATTTTCATCTAATTCAAATATATATTTTTTGATTTTATGCTTGATATAGGTTTATCTCTTATGATACCATATACCATATTTTATTAAAGTGTTTATGATCATTTTTACTATGAATGTGTTATTCATGGTTTATGGTTGAATTATTCACATTTTGTATACTAGTTTTTTTTCAATAGGAATTTTTATGTTATGTTTCACCCTTTTCATATGAGGAATGAATTGGTCTTAGTAAGTGATGGGTAAGGCCTTCTATATCCCCCCAAAACATCGGTAGGTCTCATGAGACAAACTAGTTTGGGTATTTACTGATGTCTTACCCAATTATTGTGTCTTGTACGAAGCCTGGATGGCATGTTATGATGTCCGAAATTATACATTCCCTTATATTGATACTAGTAATTGATAGTCCAAGTGATTATTTGACAAGTAGAATATCCATGGTGAAGTTTCTTTTTCATATGATTATTTATGGAATTATTTAATTAGGTTTTATTCCTATCATATTGTGCTCAATATTATGTTTTAATGGAATGTGTTTTTAGTTATTCACCATACCTTGTTGTTTATGTTTATTTGTGATAGCTTATGCTATATTTTTTACCTTTACTAAGAATATGAAATCCTATCTTTCTTATGTTTTATTTTTTCTTTAGATTAAAAGATGTATATTATGAATGAATTTATAGAAATATCATGGAGATTATGGGTGTTTCTAATGAAGTTTCTATGTTTTTTTTCCTTCAAGATTCAATGTAAAAATTATGTTTGTATCTGGATTTTGAAAGATACTATGCTAATCGTTCATTCAAGATGTGAATTCATTTTTTATTATACTAATGAAATTAAGTATGGCACTGGCTCCAAGATTCTTTGGTCGAGGTCTTTACACTCAGTGGTGGATACATTCTCTTCAAAGAGAGCCCATTGGGGACCTGCATATTTATGAAAAATCAGAATGTGTTTCCAAAATAGTTTAAAATGAGAGAAGAGTGAAATACAATGAATACATTATGATGTTGTAATGGAAGACCCTTATGATGTATAGAATTTATTTTTCCTTTTCCCTTTTAGGTAAGGCCCACTAGAAGGCTCTAAATCTAAAATCATTATTTCATAAGAGGAAATCGCCACCCTCATATGGGTCAATTGACCTAGGGATTCATCATCATCATTCTCCCGGTCCTTTTGAAATTATTGTCCCACAATGGTGCCATTGGGAGAATCATTAGGGTATGGTAGGATGATATCATCATTTGTAGCTTCCCACTACATCAAAAAAATCACAAAGGATGTTAGTACGGTTGTAATGGCATGAAGATCCTTTAAATGAGGCAATGAGACTAGCCTTTCCACTTCTTCAACAATGGGATAACCTTGTTCATACACATAAATTTGCAGTGTGCCTCGAAAACACATCTAATTAACCAATAGGGAATAAAATACTTGATCCTTGATGCTTTCCAAAGCTATTTCAAGGTCTTGTAAGAAGGCCATAAACTCCCCATTCTGTCTTTGAAAGTTACACCCATAGGGGCGGTGAAATGAGAAAAACCCTCCAAAGGTAACAATGATCGATTCATGATACCGTAGAGCACATCCTCTATGTTCTTAATTATCTAATTAATCCACTATCTAGATGAGGTAAGAAATATTATGTCTGGAATTACCTCACCCTCTGTTGTTTTACTCACTACAGCCACTTTGGGGGACACTTCTACTGGAAAAGACGATAATGGAAAATGACTTATCTCTTTATGGGGGTGATTTCAGGTCTATTGTCCCTCTAAGGGTAAGTTGTTTTTTAGGACTATGATATTTCTCATTAACTAGGGAGGTCTCTATTACCAATATGGATAATGTACCATTGGGATATGAGTATATCCAAACCTCATCATAATGCTGGGATAAATCGATTGTTCCATCACAATGAGGAAAATTTATCTCTTCTAGAGTCTCCTACCTGGTGAACATTAGCCAAAATTAGTGATTTATGATCGAATTTTCCTCAGATAAACCATAAAATGAATGAGGACATCTTTATTGAATACATAGGAATTGTAACCAAAACTGATAGTGTGTGTACCATTCCGAAATGAGGTCCCCATCAATACTGGTAGAAAGAAATCCCTTTTGAAGTGGAATTATATAAGCTAGTTCCTCGAGATTAACATCACCAATAACAACAATATCACCTATTGGAACTAAGCCATAGGTTCTAAAATATAAATGGTCGTAGCAACACACACAATCCCTAACATCCTGATCTTTCAGTGTGACAAGTCTTACGCCACTAATAAATTGCAGATATTGTATGAAGTGAACTTTGGGGATACCCTGAATGTCTAGATATTCTCATACTCCAAAGTGAGATCTACCAAACTCCATAATACTTGGTTGGGTCCAACGATCCTGTAAGGGTCTTTTATCTTGTAAACATGGTGCAGAAGAAAATATTTTTGGCCAGTATAGGGATGGATAGCTCGATACTCTCCCCCTATTATGGAGGTCTCCATCATAAAAGTAACTTCCTAGTGAACTATAAGATCCCTTATTAATCCAGGACTTTTGATTCTAAGATTCCATCTCAGAGTGGGACTTCATGAGGAAGTATCATGTCAATGTCTTAAATTGGGTATTTGATCTTTGGATCAGCTTCTTCAAGGGGGGCTTTCGGTTGGCCTAATCAATTCGCAGGTAAGAGGAGGAGTCTTCATTGGATCATCCCAGTAGGACCTTGGAGGGAAGAATTTATCATAAATATTACCTAATATAGATGCACAAAATATATGCTCCTTATCCTATAGGCTAATACCCACCTCCCCATGCATGAGGTGGAAGGTGTTTGGGTTTTGGCTCCAATGACTGAATAGTTTTGTCATCAGACTCATGTTAAAATAAGTATATTTCTATGATATCTAGACGGCCTCATACATCCCAATATTAATTATCTTCTCAATGAATTCATAATTAATGTATAGTACCCAAAATGGATATCCCCTGTCAATTCCAAAACTGCTTGCTGATTGAAAGTCCCATTTGGTAATCCTCCCAAACTTATGGTTTGAGGCACACATTTTCATGATCAAATGGTACATTTGAACATCCTCATCAGGATCATGATCGGTACCATTAGTGTTTGTGGACATGAATGTCAGTGTATTCTGGTCTTCGTAGTCTCCTTAATCACAATGTATCCCCCTGGGAGAAATTTTCTAGGAAAGTGTTCTAGATTTTTTGAATCTAAGAGGATGGTGTAAATGATGACTATGTTGGATGAATGGGAGCATTATTAGTATGACCAAACACAAATAGGGGAAGAAAGTAGGAAAGGGGATAATCCCTAAATTTTGATCCCATCAATGTAATCAGGACCAGTTTAAGTGAGCCAATGTCACACAGTCTATTATCTTTGACACTTTCTATAATGCCATCGCGAGAGGATATCACAAATTTTTCCTCCCTCTTCGAAGGATTGTGGGAACACTGATGAGAACTAGAATCCATCTAAAAAAAGTAAGAGGCATATGTCAGAATGATAAAATAAGGTCTTATAAAAGGAAGGACATAGAAATTCTATAGCATCATGTGTATATCATGAATCAGAAAAAGCATTTTCAAATGAGATAAAGGGTTCGTGAACCACCAGGATCCTAAAGATCTCATGAGGCTCATTTACCTACAAGTCTTCATGAAATCACATAACCCCTCAGAAGACTTGTGATATCGTTACTTTTACATGTTCATGTGAGCCGCATGATAGTCAAAAGATCATTTGATCAAGTCGAAAGATCCCAAGAAACCCTCAAGATTATTGAGCATCCTTACAGAAAAAGATCAAACAATTATCTATTTTTGGTTTGTAGTTGGATCGAGTGGGAATCTGAGAAAATTCTGTATTTTGGATGAGTTTTTAGGAAATGGTCTAGTGGCGAGGTGAAACAGTCTTGTGACGAGGTTATGCGGCAGAAGTAGGGAAGATCTATAGAAAAGGAGTAGTCGGTGAGTAAACCCCTCTCTGTTATATTATTTATCAATAATCCTTATGAAACAACATATATTTCTTTATAGAAAATCAATTTCCTAAGAAGTTGATTGACAACAGTTCTGATGAATCAGGCTGGAATCTTCATTCCTTAGAACCAAGCCATTAACCTAATGGACATCACTCCTAAGGGGGTAATTTTTTGAATCCTACAAAATAAAAATCATAAAATTCAACAAGGAATAAATACATAAATTTGGGTAATATTTTCCATTCAAATAAAAGTAAGATGAAGGTGTCCATGATCTCAAAGATCACATGAACCCCCAAGAGACAAGTAATGGCATGACCAACATAGGTTCATGCTAACGGAAAAGTATTGTGCATAACTTTTGGTTGATCCTTAGAAGCCCCTTTTGACAAGCCCTTCTTCTGTCATGAAGGCACACTGGATAATAAGCGATCACACTATTACAAACCAGAAAGAACCCCTAGGTATTTTTAATTCTACATATGAGGAATCCTGAAAAAACCTACAAAAACACTTGGAAAATAATAGGAAATTTCTAGAAAATATGGATCCACTTGTGGACATAAAACTTATGTGATGGATCATCGATGGGGAGAGTGATTATCATCAACAACACTCAAGAAAACTTGTGATATCCTGAACCTTCATAAAATAAAAAAAATATTAAAAGCTAAGGATTTTAGAACCTCTCATAGTCATAAACATCATGTGACACACCCCTGGAGATTCTAAAGATGCCACAAGCATCCAGCATCGTGTCTACCTCATCTCACGAAAGCCCACTGGTGTGTCATCCTCAACACTCGGAGAGCCTCAGGTATGGCCAAGAGACCTCACGCTCCACCTTTGGCTATATATAAAAATATAAATAAAATTATCCATAAATTTCTCACACATATCCATAGTACCTTTATTGGTCTCATGATGCATCACTAAGAGGTAAAGTGATTGTTCTCAACAACACTCATGCAGTATTGAAAGATCTCCAACCATTGTAAAATTAACAAAGGAAATAAAAGTGGGACATGTTGGGAGCTACTCATAGACATAAAACTCTTGAGAAGTGTTAAGAATGTCTTCACTATGGTCTCATCAGACCCCTTGACAAGTTCAGAATAATTTCACAAAGTCCCAATGATAATCCATCCTTATCTTGCAGAAATCCCCAGAAAAGTTGCTTGATATCACATGAAGGGCTTTCAACAGGTGCCATGATCTCATGAAGGCCCTCATACTTGTCTAGTTGACTATATGGGAGTCCTTTAGCATTTCTTCATGATTCAAAAAGACCTCATTAATTTAAAATAATACAATAAATGAGTCATTGGTGGGACAGTCTTGTGGTCACTGAAAATCTAAGGATGCCACCGATGTAACCTTTGTCAGGAACTCATAAAGATTCATGATAAAAAAAATCCCTACACCCACACCAACCTAGTTTTACATGATATGCATCGTGAAAAGTGGAGAAAAACTGGGGTTCTAAGGCCTATAAATCCCCCACCCCAACCTCAAATAAGTGGTTGGCCTTTTATCATCCATAAGCATAATCTTACCCAAGAACCAGAGCAGATTTCTTAGAGTGGCTGATCTCACGACTAAAAATCTTCTCATCAGGTTGATCTAGGGAAAACCCAAATAAACCATGAAATATGCATAAGCACATAGCATGATCACTCATAGATCACATGAAGTACTTCTATTAGGACATGCAAATAGCATCCCTCATATCTACTAAATCACATGATACTTAAAATAAGATAAAAATGAACAAATCTAAATTCTTTGTAATATAAAGTCTAGAAAAATGAATAAGTTATGTAATACATAAGAAAATAACATATAAAATCATCCTAATTTTCTTAGTGTGAACCACATAGGACATGTGGCTACCCCAGTACATATTTCCCTGATCTCACGGTGCTCCTTTGGTAAACTATTTGGGCCATGTGATGTACTCTTGACATGCCAAAGAAAGTCACATGGTTCCCCTAGGACATGCCACCCAAGTCTTCAAAACCCCATTGGGATCGCCATCCTAGCCTCAATATGTCTTTTAGACATGTCACTAGAATCATATGGTGGAACCAATTTATGTTAGCTAAGTCTTGCAATGGAACCCAAGCATGTAAACTGGATCTCATGATGCCCTCTGGGTATGCTAGTCCAGTCTTGTGATGACCTCCAGACATGTCATCCCGGACATGAGACACACTAAAATACATGTCACGTTGACTTTCATGATGCCCTCCAAGTGTGTTATCCAGATCGCATGATAAAACTGGGGAAACTCAACTAGATCATGCGACACCCTCTATACAATCCAATTGAGATCATTTGATGGCTTCTAGGATCAACCATCCCTGTCTTTCAATGTCCTCCAGACAAGTCATACTTGATCATGAGATAGCCTTCAGACATGGAATCAAGATTTTGTGAAGTCCTATAGAAAATTAAACTACACAATATTATTTTCTTTGGAAATGTTAGGTAGACACCCTCTGACATGTCAAGCTGTAAAACAAGTCATGTCGAGAAGGCAATCAATGCATGTTAGGTGGAAAATAATGCTAGGTCAATAGGGTATCCCATTATTTGATACCATTGTAAATCCTCATTATGTAATCCCTAATTAAAATAACTTTGATAACATTGATTTATACCATAACCAAGATATGTAGGATTCCTCTCTGAGGCCTAAGCTCTATATTAATCTATGAGGGGTTGTCCTAGTGCATGAGTCTTGCATCAATATGCAATGAGACTAATCATTTTACATCCCTTGTTTCTCAAAATGATCCTAGATCACATGGGATTAGGGAATTTCAATAATCATATAATTTTCATCATAAACCTCTATAAAGGTAAAGGAAACATTATATTGTAATCCTCGATCAGCGGAAAAATATGATATTTCTGGCATATAAGGGAGAAGTCTATGTGTAATCAACGATCAAATGAAATATGAGAAATTTGATTCTTACAATAACCTGGATATGTGGGATTCCTTTGGAAGTTCAAATATCAAATAAGAATCCATTTCTATATAATTCCCATGTCTTTGAAATCTCATCTATCATAACCCAATCATTCCCACGGGCTGATTACTCTACCTCATCTCTCAGCGGACTGAGAAATAAGCTAAACTATGATGACTCTCATTCATTCCATAACTAGGATACATAGGATGACTCTCTGAGGATTGATCTCTATATTTAAATTTAATGGTTGTTTCATTATAGAAGCCTCACATCTATATGCACTGAAGCTAATTACTTGTTATTTCGTGTTTCTCACATCAAGCGTTGATCATGTCAGCTTAGGGAGTCACAATGAAATCAGCATTATAATCATGAATCTCTACCATCCTTGGTAGCCTCAAAATGTAAACCTTGATATGGGGAATTATACATTTTCCTCCATACAAGGGAATCTACCTTGGGTCTATTCTCAAGGGTGTGAATGAATCGCAATAACTCTAATTATTGTAATAATCATGATATGTAGGACTCCTTCCTAAGGGCCAAGATCAAATATTCATCCACTTCAGTGAAATTCCCTTCATGTCTCTAACATTTCCACAATCAGGATCCTATCATTCCAATGGGATGATTGTTCTATCTCATCCTTCAGTGGACTGAGAAAATAAATGATCTCTGAAAACTCAGATTCCTTCCATAATCAGGATACATAGGATGTGTCCTTGATACTCGATCTTTTATACTAAGTACCTAAGTTCCCACTTACATGACCTTTCCATATGACATTAAACTACATGGGTTTAACAAACTAAGTGGGTTTTGATTCCTAAAATAATCAGGATATATAGGATGCCTCATAATGGATCAATCCCCTCCTTGTAATATTAATCGCCACTTTGTGTGGAAGAAAAATCCAAAGTACATAGTTATACGGATTCATAACCTTAGTATCTGCCCATTACTAGGAAATAGATAAGTAACCTTAGATACATACAAATGGATTCACCAATCAGAGCCCATTCCTTTTCTTATAAAAGAGGTTTAACATATAGTCATTATTTTTTTGTAACCGGTCCTGTATCGAGATTATGAAGGGATTCTTGAACATATAGTAAATATTAATAGAGTCGTAGAGCAAGAAATGATTCCCCCCCAAAAGAAAATGATGAGCTCGACCCCTCATCCTCATAACCAATGTGAGTCCCTAAGCATCATTGGGTATGAAACCCCAATTGATCACCTTCATTTGGAAAGAAGGTATGTTCCCACATATGAATGAGGTAATCGTTGGAAGATTATGTTAATAATGAAAATTGTAACCCGATGTTATTAGTATCACAAAAACTGAACCCCTCACAACCAACCATGAAGCCAAACTAAATCCACCTCAACGAGGGTTCCAGATCATCTCTACTTCTTAAAAATAATTTTATATTAAATAACCTTTTAAAAGTTCCAATTCATTGAAAAGTTTCAAAATATATCTTATGTGGATAAATGTGACCCTTTATAGATAAAAACCCTCTTTCGAAAACATGAAACACATTAATATGAAACCACTTGGTGTAAAAAAACTATTTAAATCCTAAAACATGTGTTAACTACCTCGTTTAAAACTATGTATATATTGAAGATCCACCATGGGATTTTCATAAACACTTTTCAAATAATTACATTCCATTATAAGGGTTAAACCCATTTTCAAATCATCTATGGTCCCTCATGGGACACCCATACAGGTATAATTAAAGGAAAATAATTTTACAAAACTCAAGAAGCATATAGAATAGAATATAAAGCAATGATATAGAAACACCTACCTTGAATCAAGTAGAATCAACTTAGAAGTTTTCTTATTCAATTTAAAACACCAAAAAAACAGACAATATGTTTTTCTCAAGATCTAAAAATAAATACCCCTGATATTAAATCCATACTAACCCTAATTTATTGCCCATGGATTTTAGCATTCATTGGAGAAATGAAAATTGGTAGGGGTGAGGGAAGCGTTAAAAGAGGAAGGTAGGAGGAGGATATTACCTTGAAAAATTATATTTAATTGAAAAATATAACCACCAAAATAAAGGAGAAGGATGAGAAGATCCGCAAAAACTAGGGAGGGTTGGATGAGAGTGGTGATATTAAGAGGGGGTCCAATTCCTTAAAAACAAGAATTAAAATTTATTAAATTCCTAACATTTAAGTTATTTGGTAGACCACATAGCTCGGCTTTTTGATTTTCTAAATTGTGCACCAACTATGTGTAAGTCACTACCTAAGACAATATATGTTTCATGGTTTTCTTGGAGACTATAGACAATTTGATTAATTATGAACTAAATATGCTAAATAACACTATTAAGATCTATTTCACTATTTCACTATCATTATATGATTTCCCATAATTATGTGGGTTAACCATACAGCACCCATAAACCTCCAAAATTTTAGAACTCTAATATAAAAACATCCAAAAAATATTTCCCCAATAAATAACATAAACTAATCTATAATAATGAAATAAGTGTTTTATATATCTTAATAACACTTGTTGATTATATCAAATGAAACTATTGGTTTTTTTAATGAGTAACAGCTTTCCAATTCATCTCAGGAAACGATTAACACCTTGCCTCTAGGTGCCAATATAATTGGGTTACCTAATCAGGTGTCCTCTAATATTCATCATAGGATAACTATTACCCTTCTCATTTAACATTAGATAAATTATTTATTCTCACATAATCATGACCCGTCTATTTTAATAATCGAGTTCTTGATGAATGTAATTCATGTTAGAAGGAATCTACCATATAGATATTTACTGAAGGATTCTTTTATTTAGTATCAATAATAAAAAAAATTATATTACATACATACCCTGTATAATTTTATTCATATTAATTAGATACTATGAATATTATACATAATCAATGTATACTATACATAATAATAACTTAATTCATTTAATTTTGTGTCAAATACAATTTTCAAAACTATAATCGCATTACATAGAACAATTTCATGTCTCCAAATAAATTTCATTAAGATATAATGATCTATCATTATTAAGGAGTCTGGTATAAAAGATCATGTGATATTTCACACAAGTTCCTAGTGAAGACAAACTATCTAGAATGACCTATAAGTGGCGTGATCAAAGTATCAAACAACTCATCAATGTATCATGTGATTATTTTATGAATTTTATATAATATGAATATATTATAATAATATAAGATATTTTAAAATTTCATTTATATATCTATCATTAAATTAATGTTTTATTGATACCACTATAGGTTTTTAATGATGATATTGGTACTAAGAATATATTTTTAGTATTGATAAAACACATCCAAGATCATAACAGATAATGAAAAATACAATAATAAAACAATAAAATAAAAAAATCCTTCTCGAAATCATTTGGAATATTTAGATTAAGCTTTCATTTTGAAATCTAAACCCTCTTTATTATCCAAAATTAAATCTAATTACCAACACCTATTTGAGATCCTCTTCTTATCCAAGTGATGTTATTTAATCCAACAGTAAAGGGTGAAGGAAGGGATGATAATTAAACTAGTGAAGATCTCAAATGAACAAAACTAGAGAACCTTATGCACTATATTTTATTTTTCACAAGGGAATGTAGATTGCACCCCCATCCTAGTATTTTATAACAAGAGATGAATTCAATATCCTTTAAGGAGGCCATATATGTAGAAAACCAATGGAAGTTAAATAAATTTCCTCCAGAGTTTATTTAGATCATTAAATAGATATTTCCATGGGATTAGGTCCAAAACAACCTTAGTGGTGCCTTAATGAACCTCTAAAAGGTTAAAACTGACCAAGGAGGTTATTAAATAGAAATTTTAGATATCTATATTAATTGACCTCATATAATAAACCATAGGAACCCACTACATAATGCTCAAACTCAAATCCAATTTCCAATTTATTATTTCCTAATTTTTATATATAATTAATATAAATAAATTGTTATTTATAATATAATACCAAGTTAATTATTTAATGAAATATATATTTTTTAATTCTAATTTTAAAATACCCCAAAAAACCAACTTATCAAAATATGATAGGTTAATGAACCTTCATTAATTAAAGAAACCCCTTTTTAACTAGGTTGAGAGGGATCCCTTACATGACTCTTTGTCCTGAACATTATATAGATTGAAGGCCTAGAGGTACACTGGACTTGAAATTGGATGGCCTGAAGACCTTATTATTTGATGGTCTGAAGTCTCTATGGCTTGAAATCCCTTCTTATTAGACAAAAGGAACATTTTTTCCCAATGTCCAATTTAATGAATAGTACTGCTACAATACCTGCAACTATTATGGTATCTACTAAAATTCCATTGATCACTTAGTGCCTACTATAATATGAATTATTTCTATAGTATTGACACTATTTTAATGTTTCCACTACTATAACACTACTGTGGTACCTATGGAAATCCCCCAAACTTGGAGTCATTAGTGGTTGAACCTCTGACATCTTAAATTACAAGTAGGATGTGCTACCACTCAAGCACCACATCATTCATGCATAAATCCTATTTTTATATTGAAAATAAACATTTTACACATGAATTAATCACATTATTCCAAAAATCTAAATTATTAGTATCTTATGTGTGACCCAAACATACTATTATAATGTTATTAGTGATTGTGAAACATAATCATAATCATAAGTAAATTGATCTATCTAAAAACATATCATAGCTACACAATATTATGAAGGATTTTAGTGCTATCTCCTCCAAACCATTTTCTTATTTTCAAATAATCCAATTTTGGGTTAGTGGGAAGATCAAAATTTCAATTTCTAGATAGAAAAATCAAAAATAAATAGAATATCAACTAGAATGTATAATTGAAAAAAATTCTATCTATCTACGACTCACCAAACTCTTCTAAATTTAAATTTCAAACAAAAAACAACCACCACCTCATGACTTGAACTATGATATGATTGGTTCCTTGAGCCTAACACCCTGAAACACTTGTTCACCGTCATTTTCAACAACTTTATGATGATCAATAACAAGAAATTTATTAATACCCATGTGGTGAAAAGCATATGGGATGTCTAAAATAATGCAGACCAAGAACATCCACACTAACTATACCCACACACAGAGAGGTTAGAGACTCAATGTTGGAAAAACTAATATAAGGGTTCCCCTGAGAAGCACAAGAATCTAAATGGTCCACTACCTTGTTACCTTCATGACATATGTGTTCAGTGGACACTTGATTGTGGATCAAGTTATTCCATCCGCGCATATGAAGGAAAATTGACCAAGGGATGATTTTATTCTCATAAATTGAATTATAAATAACCAAATAGTCAGTTTCCATAGATTCAAGAGTGATAAACTATAATTAACATAACTCTAGGCCCTTAAATAGCACTTTCTTCCACCACTAAGAAGTTCCCCAGGACCAAAAAACAACAAAAATAAAAAATCTCTGAACTGAGGTGGTAACGACCCCCCCTGCATGAGTCCAAGGGAGTTGGAGCCATAAATGTTGAGTTTCAATTCATTATGAGTGGGGAAACTAAACCCATCTTCCTTGTTGATCGATATTCTATGCAGCAAGTATACTCCTCCTATCAACCATATAAATTATGAGAGATAGTGTGAGATCCCAATGCTTAAAGAGTGATATGAACTCCACATCCAATATCATTTCCCTAACAACCATAGTTGTGTGAAATATAATTATCTTAATGTTTTCATTTCATATAGTCCAAAAAGTAACCACCATGAAAACTCCCAACACCATGCATTCATACTTTTTTCTTCTTGTTGTGAGAAACCAGGATAAGAAAAAATACATTCTATAAGTACCCTAGAACTCATACCTGAAAAAATTGCTTAAGGTGCCCCACACATTGGTATTCCAATCTCCTTCAAAGAAACAGGTAAGAAGTGGTCTCTACTTGAAGATTTTGACAACATAGACAATTTAAAACCATCATGATCCCTCTCTAATAGACCTTCTTATCGATAGAGATGGCTCAATTTTTAATCTTCCAAGATAGAAAATTATATTTTTTTTGGAATGTATTTACACCTTGTGGAACTTCCCCAACGTTATTCTACATGAATTTTATGGATCACTTGATGGAAGTCCTTAGTAGAGAAGCATTATGTCATTGAGTCTTTGAAAATGATCAAGTCTTCCTATTAATCCATCATAATTTTGTTAATAGTTTCTAATTAATGGTGATTGATAACTAACTTAATGAATTTGGGGTGACTACTAGCCTGATCAATGGTGGGATCATGGCTCATGCTCCCCAGATAATATAGTGTGGACCCTACACAATTTTTCTTCCATAAGTTGAGCTCACCATTCCCAATGATCCAATGTGTGCAATAGAAATATCTAGGATATGCTCATGAATTGGATTCTATAATCCATAAACCATTCTTCTTGTAACATCTAAAAATGTCCCATATTTTTTCAAGATTAATCTATCCCAAAGATTTATTCCTTTCAAAACCTCCAAAGTGAGCTTAGAATATATACATTGGATGGGGCTAAAAATAATTCTCAAATTAATCCCCCTAGTTTTAATCAGCCTCACAATCCACCCCAATGAAGACCAGTGGAACCTTCCCTCTACATAATAATCCCAAATGAAAGAGGAAATTAAATTTTTCAGTTTATTAAGGATCTATTTTGTAACTTTCATAATGGAAAGGGAATGCATGGTAATATAGGTCATAACGTAGTTGAAAAGGATTAGGTTTCCCCAAAATTATATATAATGATTATTAATATTATGTATATGTTCCATAATTTTAATCAATAGGACATAATAATTACGAACATAGAGCCTTCCTAGGGAGATCGGAGCTCCCAGGTAATCCATTTAGATGTTTTTCCTTTGTTCCCCAAGGATTTTCGGAACTATTTTTCCTCGATTATTAGAACATTTTTTACAGGTAAACAAACAATTTTTCCTTGGTTAATGACTTTACCAATTGAAATATTATACTCATTAAAAATCTTATTGAACTCTTGGAATTATCTATTACCTCCATTAATGGAAAGTAAAAATGTAATCCATAAATTGAAGGTGAGATACACCCTTAATATTAGGCCTACACCAAAAGGGTAGGATGCTCCTATTAGAAGTGGCTCTTGGGAGATAGTGGTTGATGGAATATTGAATTAAAATAATGTTTATGGATTAAAAAGGATCCCATTTACTCAACCCATTGATATATTTTAAGAATCCACACCTTTTCCTATAAAATAGCTAAAGAACCACAATGATGTGTAGAACCTGAAAAAAACAAATCAATCACCCAAGTAGAGAAACCCATACCTGTCATAAATTTGATGATAAAACTTTATTCCAACTGATCATAAGCCTTTTAAATATATATTTTTTATGAAAATTTTGTAACCATGGGACTTCTTATTAATTTCATGGATCATTTTTTATCCAAGGCTATAGAATCCTAGGTTTATCTTCCTCAGATAAAGTTGTGTTGCTCAATGAAAACCCACTAATCCAAATTCACCAAGAGCCTTCTGCTTAAAACAATGGTAAGGACCTTATAAGAGAATTATAAAAAACTAATGATATGAAATTTATTGAGATAAATTGGTTCCTTCGCCTTAGGTATGAGAACCAATATGGTAGCACAGGCCACTCGGGGGAGGTTTCCACCCCAAAAGAAATAATGAATAACTTCAATAAGTTCCCTCTTAATGATATCCCAATAAATAAAATAAAAGGACCATATGAAGGAGTCAGGTATAGGTGATCAATCTTGGTTGACGTACATAACTACTTACCCAATCTCATTATCAGATAAAAGGTTAGTAAAAAATGAGTTATTTTCATTAGACACCATGTGTAGGATATAGTTGATTAGATATGAGTGACCCTTAAGATATCCTTCTGACATATTTGGAGTAGCTTCATCAATAAGTTTTTTGAAGTATGACTCCACCATTCCACAAAAAAAAATTAATTTAATTTAGTAAAGTCTCATTATCAATCCTAATGTTAAGAGGGGAGGCTCATTTCTTTTCATTGATGCAAGCTTGGAAAAAACAAATAAAAACCAAATCACCAATAAAAAAAATAAAAATCATCATGATCAAAATAAAACCATATAAATTAGGGAAACACTATCATGGATTAAAACCATGAACCCCTAAAACCATATATAGGAACAACACTTATAAGTACAAGATGATGTTGAGATTTCACCATAAGAGATACCAAAATCAAAGTAAGAAAGAAACCAACACAAAACCCCCTAGAACATCATCGATGGTTCAGAAAAACATCTAAAAACTCCCCTAAACACCATTACAATAGAACAATGAAGGGTTAAGAAATACATATCAATAAGAAAAAGTAGAATCTAGATAAAATTAAGAATTTTATAGGGTGCACAACCATATAAACAAACACAGCAAAGAAAAAAACGAAGCATCAATCCTTCACCCATCACAATATCGAATTACCCTTATCTCTATCATGCCAGACCAATGAGGAATTTTGAGTGTCAAGAGAGGTCAAAAAGAAAAAAATGGAGATGATAGAGAACCTCATTACCAAGTAACAAATCATTAAGATAAATAGCTAGAAACAAAATATTCCTGGAAGATCAATGAGAAAATATAATGAAGAGAAACCCAATTTGACTCCAACACTAAGGGGGGAGAAATAAAATGCCTATGAACAGAGTATAGGATAGAATAAAACAATAATAACATTCGGAAGTGAGGAGGGAGCTCCAATATAAGAGGTGGAGGTGAATCCCTAAAACCTGTAAGGGGGATTTTATGAGAGAGCAGTAATCCCTAAAGATAAGGGGTCCATTAGCTATTTAGTGTGATATAATCCTACTCATGTGAATTATCAATGATTATTTGTCCTTGAAATTGATATTAGGTATGAGACATGTATAATTTCAACCACATATAAATTATATATTTTTCTCAATTCATGATCTAACTAAATCTTATATTATTTCATCACATTTAATTTTCTTTTCATTCCTATGAACATACTTTTTCAAAATTAAATTGGGGTTCATTATGTCATAAACCATCATATAGGCAGAAACATCCCATCTTGGTTAATTAAATCATTCCACTAGATTAATTAGTTCCCAATCACCATCTATTAATCCTTATTATCAAATTTATTTATATGGGTATCAAAGTATGAAACCTCACAAGTAGGGAACCTATCTGAAAACCTCATGTAAAAGGATCCATATCCAATGTTCAATTTAGTAACACTAATGAAACCTATATGAAAACCCATGTGGTGTAATTGAAACATGTCAACATCAATACAAGTTTACCAACTTATATATCATGAGTGATTAATTTTATCTTTATAAAAGTTATCATATTCACACTGATCATAATGTATTATCAAAACCAAATACAAATATCATTAATTTGGAATATCCTAGTAATATATACATTATAGGGCTTATTATCATATTATCTATCATTTTCTATAAAACAAATATAAGTTAATTGTAAAGAATTTTCATTTATATGAATTATATGATAAAAAAATGTCAATGAGCCAACAACACTTGACCAACATTATGGGAAAAACACTAATAAGATGGACTTTCTATAAGTATACTTGGTCTTGAACAAATGTTAAAATTAAATAATGGTACTTATCATTTTATTTTAATACTAATAAATAGAAATTTTTTTATCCATTATGGGAATAATCAAATCATCTATGTCACATAATTATGTTGCAACCCAAAAAGTTTCAAGTAACACAGCTTTGGTCTCTTTATAAATTATAATGTAGCCCTGGTCATCAATATTACTCCAACCAAAACATATATATTTGTCATTCCCAAAGTCGCAACAGGGGTATAATCAACTATCTATATTTTTTGAAACATCATTAGCAGTGGCATCCTTTTGAATTACTTCTGAATAAATAATATCTTTAGTCTAGTCCATTTTTATGTATAGATTCACAACCTCACTTATCATTCTAGAATTATATTTTTAATAACTAAAAACTAGAGCTCCTACTTAATTGGTATTCAACATCTATATATATAAATGAGTATAATCTATATAGAAATATACACATATTCTAGATTTAGTATATAAATTGCGAGTATATGCTTACATATCAGACTAAAAATCATTTTTTGACATTGTTAATCCATATTGTGTGTGAAATGTCTCCCTTAATATCAATATTAATGAAAACTCTATCCACCAATTCTATTTAAATTATCATAGTTGAAGTGTTATTTTTTATAGGAGTTCCTAATATTGATGTAATTATGAAGATCTCTTTGAATTAAATGATATGAACAAGATCACATTAGTGGCCTCCAAAATATAAATTATGGAGGAAATAAAACCCTCTGATGTGAAAGGAAACCACTTAAAACCTTTATCTAAAACCCACATATTCATCATTTTATTCAAAAAAAATAATTACAAAAATCCTTTTGGCCTTGAAATTATTGTAACTTGTAATTGTCATTCATGAACCAAACTTAGAATCAAGAGATTATGATTAACAATGAAGTCCATTGAATAGAACATATGTAATCCCAAATATAAGTAAAATCTCTAATGAGGGTAAAAAAAAAATTAATAGTGACACCCCTAATGTAACTTTTGGAAATTATTTTAATTCTAATTTATTTTACAATTTAATTTTATGTTTTTGGAATGAAATTTTTGAGTTTTTATAGAAAATTCCATGATGACTGATTAGATCGTGGTTTCCCAAATAATTTATGTGAACAATGAATGGTGATCACTTCTAAAATAAAATTCATGATTGGTTCATATTTTATATAACCATTAAACCTAAGCGTGTACATAAAAATTTTAATTCTAGTGGATTGTGTATGGTTGGTGTCAAACCCTGAAATTTTAATTACCTTTAAGTAATACCATGTGTCTGATAACCTATATTTATCAAAAATCTAGAAAAATTGATCTTAAAAATATTATAATAACATTATTAATTAACCTAACATGGTTTTCAATTGAAAATAATTACCTTTAGAAAATAAATATTTAATATAAGTTAATGTTGAAAAAGGATGTTTTCTGTAAAATCAGTTTTCTTTATATTTTACATTTCTAATTAAAGGATAAATTTTCAAATTTTAGAATATAAATTAGATAAAATAATTATCATTTTTTAATTTATCACTTTAAAATTTACTTATTATAATTTTTTTGATCATTTTCTAAAAGGGTTATTTTTAGTTGAAAATACAGGTTGTATGAAAATTATAATTTCCATGATTTTATCACTATGTAAGAATAACCAAGAATATTTAAAACCCATTAAAGTAATAAAATATTAAGTTAAATGATAAAATTATTCATTTTTAAATAATATGTTAAAATATAAAACTTATGGAAAACATTTTTAGAACTAAAGAAAAATGTTATTTTAATATTAAAAAATTGTTTTTTGTATTATCATTAAATAAAATTTTTTCAAGGTGATATTTAGTTTTGGAATTAATTTAAAGAATAAAACATTTTATTATATTTATAATAAATCAATTTATGTGTTTAAAATCAATAAACAGGATTATTTTATCTTATATATAAATTTAAATTTCAAAAATTTTATTTTTCTAAAAATAGTTTTTATGTGATCAAGTGTGTTTATTTTAAAATTAACTTTTCAAATATATAAAAATTATATCTGATAAAAAAAAATTAAAATTATAAATTAGTGGTATATAATTAGGTAAAATCGTCAATCATAATATTTTTCATTAAAAATAAATACTTTGTTTAGAAATTAATTAGTAAGTTAAATGTAAATTAGGGTAAAAATAAAAAATTAAAAAAATACATAAAACACTAAAAGTTATCTAAAAAAGTAATTCATTGGATTATTTTAGACCAATAATCATTTTCCTCTCCTAATTTTTTATTTTCATGTCCTTTTACACTTGAATTGTAACCTTTCATTATAGAAAATGTAAGGGATTCTCCCAAAACTACCCTTTCATTTACTTATTAAAGGGTACCATTTTCACAGCTTCAAGACACAAATTCACAGAGAATTTTTACTTTAAAATATTACTTTTTAATCTCCCTAAAACACTATAACACAAAGAGAATCCCTTGTTCACTCTTATTTATCATAGTCCCTTTAAATTCAAGAAGACTTCCAAGGAGAATTGAAATCTCTAATGTAGGAATTATCAACTGCGTAATTTTATTATTAATTATATCCTTTAAAATTTAGTTTAGAAACACTAATATAATGAATTTTTATTATTTATATAATTTTATTTTACTATATTAAGGTTATTATATTCATATACACCATCCATTAATAAAAACAAAACTGGTGTTCGTGTGTTTTGTGGACAGCTGCCTCCACGACGTAATGTTTTTTGTTTTCCGTCACCAACATACAAGGATTAATCTAAGGATAGTATTTGAGTATAAATATGTTTTTTATGATATTATTACTATTTTTTATACCAAATTATAGTACCTATTAATGACAATATCAATAAATGATCATAACTAATTTAGTCATTTAAAATAAGTGTATAAAGAGGATAACCATTTAGTCAAATTTTATAATGTTTTCATATCCATTAGTTATTCTTATAATTCCTTCCAATTCTAATATATCACAAACATAAACACTAATTAATATCATTACAGTTCTGTTATTATGATATTACTACAAAACCACATCATAATCAATCATTAAATTTGGGTACGTTCATGTTTGGATTGTTCAGCCGCCTAATTGAACAATACTATGAATTTATATCATGAATGTAAAAGGGAATATAATTAGTTGTATAATATGACATAAATTAATAAATAATTATTATTTTCTATATATTTCATATCAATATTTAATTCATTAATTAAGAAAACACACTTCAGTTGTCAAGAACCACTGAAATATGCCTTGTATCAATTTTATATTCAAGGATAAAGATTAAAAAACTAATGAAAGAAATTTTAAAAATAATAAATAAATATAAATAATTCTTAAAAATAATTTTAATGGTATATTAATGATAAACTTTGAATTAATAATGAACACAGACATTGCTCTTATGAAACAAGTACCAATAGTCAAAACTAAAAACAACTGATGTAGAAAATCGACAGAATTCATATATAGAATGACTATTTATAAATAGTATGAATGATAATGGGTATGAATAAGGTTGTGACTTAATTTAATAAGATATATATGTTTTTTATAAGTGAGGTTCAAGTACAATCATGAATGTCAAGACAAGAGGTAGGGGTTTTAGTATCAATTTCCCTTCAATGAGAAATACTCATGTTATGCTCTTTGTCTTATTTTTTATAGTGTACATACCACCCTAGTATAATATTTATATCAGGATTGTATTATATTTCATGATATTCAATGTCCTGTTTCATGTTAAATTTCTCATGGGATTTGTGTTTCAATGTTCCAAAGTTTATAAGGGTTTCCATCTTAATTTCCCTTCTTTGAGACAAGTATTATATTTATACAACAATTTTCATTTTCAAAGTGTGTATACTGAAAATTTGAGATATTTGATCATTAATACATTTTATTCAATTTTATATAAATTTAAATTTCATGTTTTAACTATCAATGTCTTCTGATCCAAATGTGTTGCTCATCCCATAAGGGTATTATTGAGCACAATTCTGATTCTTTGAGACATAATACATTTTGTACACCAAATTTCATTTATATGGTGTATTCACTTCACATGGATTTATTTTTATCAAAATAATTGTATTTAATTGGATTTATTATCCAAATCATGTTCCTTTATTCACATGCCTATTGACTCAGTTATTTCCCCGATAGTGAGGATTTTTGGTAAATCAATTATCATTCATAGAGTTAATATCATTATTTGAAATTATTTCATATAATTTGGGTACATTATAGCCTTTTATTATATTATGTTGTATTCTATCATTATTTTCCAGGTATATAATTCCTTCCACACAAACCCTTTGACAAATATTACTCACTTATTGGGATATCTTCTTTTTAAACAAACTACTTGCTTTATCTAGATGGATTGTGATCATATTATTCCAATATTGACTTATCTATATGCTCATTATTCTATACTTTTTTAGAATCAAGTCTCACATCAATATGATTGAATTATTTTCACCTATAAATTATGATATTCTCTTTACCTATGGAATGGTATTAGCATTTTTTATATTGTTATTCCAATAAAAATTATTATTGTCAAGTTGATTGTGCATTGTTTAACCAACAACCTTCTTCCTCTAGATGGTTTATGATCAGGTTATACCTTTTATTGACATGTATAAAATTATTGGAATTCTATATGTTGTTATTTAAATATTGATTATTACTGTAAAGTTTTATTATGTATTGTTTATTCATTTTCTCTTACGGTGAATGCATTGTACTTAAATAAGTTATGGATGGGGCCCGGTGTTGTATAGACTCTTGATTCATCAATGAGTATCCTGAGACTAAAAAAAATTTGGGTTTTAGTGTATTAATATTCTCATAATTTGAATGTTTCTTGGAATAAGGTCTTGGTAGTAGGATGTATTTAATATGGTCTCAATTATAAGAATATTTTCTTAGTATAAGTATTAGGCAATGGGGTTTTTATGTTAAGAATTATGTATTCCATTAGTATGAAATAAATATTGTTGATATAAAGGTTTTTATTTACTATCATGAATATAGAATACTTTCAGTTTCGATTTGATTATGGATTCATATTGTTTACTTATTTCTGTCATAATGTTTATGCCAATTTTATACCATGATTACTTCAGTTATATATTTCCATTACTCAGCATTTCAACTAACCCCTTATGTTTCCATTTCCCCAGGTTATAGAGAAAATTTGTACACATGACAAGTTTAAAGGATAACATGTTTGAAATAATTTTTGGGAGATATTGAATAATTTTCATGAAATAAATATTTTCGTATATAATTGTAAAATTTACAATTGATTAAAACAATATAGGAATTATTAGTTTGTGTTGTAACCTAATTATCTAAATCTCTAAAAGTAAAAATATCCTTTGGTTGTAAGTTATTTAATAATTATTTATAATTTTGTAATTATTTATTATCATATCCTTTATTTTACAGCTAGCATCATAGTAAGTATGTCAAGTATGTGTTTATCAACACCAAATCTAAGAGTATGGATCCAGGGTGTAAAAGTTTATATCTAAGTAAATGTTTAGATAAATTTGGAGATTAGGATTTTTGTGGGGGATAATTTATGGGTTGATAAGTTAGGGTTTATAATAAGTTCATAGATAAAGATAAACCATTGAGATAAGTATATTATTTAATGATAATAAAGTAATGTACTTTTTAATTAGGTATTATGATAATAAAGATTCAGTAAAAACCATAGGAATAAATCTATGTATTAGATAACATCCTAATGTTTTGGTGAAGTAGCAGCTATATGGTTTTTCCTAGAAATAAATCTATGTATGGATACTAGAAAGTAGATGTGGATATGGAACATATTCACCAAGGTGTAATCACCTAGAAAAGTTTTAATTGATAATTGACTCAATCATCACTCTGATGCATGATGAGCGAGCCTAATATTGTAAACCTGGTGAGACACTCTTGAGGAATATGATTTGTTTAATCACATTATTTTTCTAAATAATTATAAAGTATTTAAGAATAATATTAACTAATTAGGTTAGAGAAACAAATAGGAAAATGACCATAGATAACCCAGGATTAGATAAAAAGAGACAAAGGTATATCTAAAAGTTTCATATGTTATAAGAAAAGGTATCATAAGGTGTGAAATATCAGTATTGGTGTTTTCATATACATATTTTAGATATTATCATAACCATTCATGTTTTAATATTTGTTTGAAACAATATCACTGAAATAAAGATGAAAAAGGCATGTACCTAAAAACTACAATGTCCTATAAAAAATAAAGGAGCATACTTAAATGGTAGAGAACGTTATTTTATGCATATTACGATTTAAAATGTGAATTTCTTAGTCTTACCTAAGGCATTGAGATTTAAGATTTCTTGAAACTCTTATATATTTTCATTAGTGATTGATATTTATCAATTATATTCTAGTATTTTCTGAAAGTTATCTAGATTTTTTGAAATATAGAATAATTATTCTTTAGTGGTTTTAAAATAATTAAATTGAAACATATATTAAATTGTATTAATTACCATGAAAATGGTATTTATGAAAAAATTATATTTTTGGGGATAACTATTGAAGAACACATTATTGAGGTTTTGATAACACTTATGTTTAATATAAAAATGATTCTAAGATAATAAAGGGTGGTTTCATTTTGATGAAGTAAGTTAGATTGTAATTGGTAACCTTGGAAATGATAATTGATTTATGTTATTTTTGTAAAGTTCTAATTTATTGGATTATTGAGACTAGTGTATTACCTAATGAACCAGTGGTTAATAGATTTTAAGGGTTAAATATAAATTTAATGTTTGGAGGGAAATATAATCTCATTGTGCTTTAATTTTATAGAGATTCAAATATGTTTTGATAAAGGTATGTTATTGAATGTATATGATTAAGGTGCACATATAATTGGGTATATTATTGAATTAATGACTAATATTATTTGACTAAGGATAATTTTTCTATTGAGAGCATCTATTTCTATGATTTTTTTGGGTTTTGAATATTTTAAGAAAGTCTATAGTAATTTAGGATTTCTATTTTTAGGATTAGGTTAATAATTATAAGATAACTCATCTCAAAGTAACCCAAGATTAATGAAGAATGATATAGGTTAAACTAATATTGATGTAGGTTTAAATAAAGGAATTACAGGATAAAATGATGATATGGGTAAAAGGATTTAAGTTTGAATAACATTTCACTTATTGATTATAATAATTTTCTCATGCTGTTAATGATTAATCACTCATGTAAACGAATTTGGTTTTAGTAATGGATAAATCCCAAAAAACCCAATTTAATTATGGATTTCACATATAATTCAAAAACTATCAAAAAACAAGTCCTAATTTGAGAAGGGAAGGAGGGATAAATCTTCTCATTATGCTAATCCAACTATTAATAATTTTTATAAACAGTATGATCATAGTTGATACCCCAAGCTCACAAAAGAAGAGAAGCATGGAATACTATAGAAATTTGGGTGAATAAAATTATGAAGTAAATATTATCTAATCCCATTCATACAAAAAATTCGGAAGGAAGCCTCGATTTAAATTTCTTCAGTGAACTGGAAGATGTCTTATGTGTGGATAGAAGGAAATAGAGTGACTAAGAGTTCAGATAACATGATGTATAAAATGTGTTAACTAGTGATACCTAAGATATTATAGTAGACACATAATTTTTAAATATATCATTACTTATAAATATCATGTATATATCTTTGAATAATTTTATTATTAAGTGACAATTTAAATTGTGAGAATGAAATTTATTTAATAGTGGAGAATGTGACACATCATAATTCTAGTTACCTTTAAATAAGTAAGTGTGTTTGATAAATTTTCTTTCACACAATAACCAAAATAAATAAGCCAAAGTATATAATAATAACATTAGTAATTAACATAATATGGTAATAAATTAAAAAAATTAACTTTAAAAGATAGATATTTAATATGAGTTAATGTTAAAAAAGTATGTTTTAAATAAAAATAGTTTTATTTATTTTTTTATTTACCATTAAAAGAAAATTTTTAAAATTTTATAATTTTAATTGGATAAAATAAACCTCATATTCTAATTCATCACATTAAAATTAACTTATTATGAATATTTTTGCATTTTCTAAGATGGTTAATTTTTAGAGGTAAATGAAGGATTTATGAAAATAATAATTTGCTTGATTTTTTCACTGTGAAAGAATAAACTAGAATATTTTAAACTCATTAAAATAATAAAATATTAGGTTAATGAATAAAATTATGTATTTTGAAATATTATTTATACATATAAAACCTATTACGAATATTTTTATAACTAAATAAAAAATTTTACTTTAATATAAAAATTGTTTTTGGTCTACTCTTTAAATAAATGATTTTCAAGGTGAGCTTTTGTTTTAGATTGAGTTTAAAAATTAAAAACATTTATTAAATACATAATAACTCAATTTATGGCTTTAAAATTAGTAACCATGATAATTTTATCTTTTATATGAATTTAAATCTTAAAATGTTATATTTCTAAAATATATTTTTTATGTGATTATGATTGTTTATTTTAAAGATAACTTTCACACCATAAAATTTTATATTGGATAAAATTGTATAGAAATTTTAAATCAGAAGTTTAAAATATATAAAATTTTTCACCTTAAAATTTTTTCATTAAAATTAATTAATAATGTAAAAAATTAATTATCAAGGTAAAAGTAAATTAAGGTAAAAGATAAGAAGTCCAAAAAAGCCATAAATCCCTAAAATTTGTCTTAAAAATGGGTGTATGAGATTAATTTACTCTTGTAATCATGTTCCTCTCCACATTTTTCTGTTTTATGGCCTTTTACACTTCAATAATATCTATACATTACTGAAAATGTAATGGTTACTCCCAAAAACTACCCTTTCATTCACTTATAAATGGTTGACATCTTTAAGAATTCTAGAAAAACCATTTCTTATAATTAATACTTAAAACTCTTCCATTCAACTCTCCCTAGAACTATGTCCCATGAAAATAACTCTTTTTTCACTCTAATCCCTTCAAATTCAAGGAGACTTTCCAGGAAAATTCAGGTCTCTGGCATGCATATTATCAACTACTTAGATTTCTTTTTAAATATATTATTTCAAATTGTTTGGACCAACATTTCATTTGTTTTCAACGATGTATCATTATATGTTTGGTGTTATAGTAATAAAGTGGTGATGTTTGGATAAATTTTATCGATCAATTTAATTTCATTTGATATCACACTTGAGTAATTGTCCATGTTGTAATTTTGATTATTCATGAAGTGATAATGAATGTTTAACACATGTTCTAAGGAGAGAACATTTAACAAAAAGTGGGAAGTCTGTGAAAATGATTATTTTCATTAATTTAAGAAGAATATTTCATGTTCCCATGTAAAAAGAAATTATAAATCTCATGAGAAAAGAAGTTAATTCCATGGAATGTTATATTATTCCATGAAGATTTAAGAGAAGTCCATGTAAAATGTATTTACATTTTATATGAAGAATTTTAGGGGAGGAAGAGTACATAGTTGAGAAGTTTTTTAGATTGATATATTATTTGATAAGTGATTTGGTTGGATAACCATTTTAATGTGGCATATATAAAAACAAGTCCCACCATGTGAGCCCCCAAGGTTATCCTTCAACCACACATAGGGGGGCCAAAGTTAACCCATGTGGGAAGACCTTCTATAGGAAACCCACGTAGTGGCATATAAGTGGGTGTTCTCATATATAAATCCTACAATAATGTGTATTGGTAAGCATGCATGGGCCTATGAGGGATCAAAAGGGAAATCAGCCATATTATGGTGGCGGCAGTGTGTGAAGGTAATTGATTGCACTAGACCCTATACTCACATATAGTAAGCTAATGGGATGATTTTATTAGTATAACGTGGCTCAGATGAATAATAAATTAATGTGGGAAAAATGATGTTCATGTACTGTTCATTTATCATTAATGATATGGATAAAAGGGGTGTCATAGGATCTATTTGATGGGATCTATTTTATTACATCCAAGTGATCACCTCTTACCTCTGGCTTCCTCGATGTTTTCTAGTTCATCGGAACTCAGCTCGCTCCTCCATTATTCGAGCCTGAGCTTTCCATTGGTGTTTTGAGTTCAAAATTATGAGATGATGAATCCTCTTGCATGCATGCTATTCTTTCCTTGAAATATTGAGATTGAGTAATATGTGATACTGAATGAAAAAAAAATTCATCTATTTTTTCATAAATCATTAATTGATTCACTCAAAGATAAAAATGATGATTCATGCGATCTTTATTCCATGCACATAAACAATGACACAAAAACTCACATAATAAAAGGTGCCTTCATTATTAGTGTATATTTGAGAATAACTAATTTATTTGGTGATATTAAAAATATTTATAGAAATATAAGGCATGAGATTTCGGGCATTTATGATGAGAAGATGATGTACATCATTTGTGATGTTATGTGGTGAATAGAGTTATGGCTGAGTATTTGTGAATTTATAGTGTGAAGAAATAGTGTGGTCCATGAGAATTTTCATATTCGTATAAAGAATAATAATGTACTAGAACATACAATTATTCTATTTTAGATCCATTCATGTTTGTATGTAGGGATTCATGGGTGCTATCAAAGAATAAACACCTAAATACTTTAGGTATTTAAAGTTGAATCCTACTACCAAAATAATGTTCATCCCGCATTAAGAATAATAAACCTGAGCCACTCAAGTGTTTGAGGTTCATACATAGTGATCCATAAAGGATAATTCAACATATATATGATGTGTAATGAAATATCCATCATTAAGGTATTCTAAAATGAGGTTCATGATGATAAATAATACCATTAGGTATTTATTTTAAATGAATTTTCATGAAGAAATAAATACACACATTTCATGGGTGTTTAAATGAGAAAATTAATACACATAATATATGGGTATTCAGATTTTATAAATATAATACCTAATAATAATTAATATATTAATATTTAAAGAAGGAAATTAAATGTGTTATTCTTATCACATTTAAATGAGTATTTAAATGATGTTTTAAAATGATAAATTAATGAGTATTTTAAATCATGGAATAATTGAGATCCCAAGCACAATTATTTTTGTATAAATATGTGCATACAGGTGATGATAAAAATATACAGAATTTCAATATAATTCATAGATACTAATACATTCTCATATCAAAGATGAGAATAGTATAAATCAAGTAGCCTTTGAAGTAGAAAAAATATGAGTTCCAGAGTATTCAATGACTGAGGAGGATCTAGATTTTACCAAATATGGAAGGAGTCTCGAGGCCATCATTGTTGAAGTTATCGAGGGATTAAAATAGAAATTAAGATCCTACAATATCATGGATGAAGATCAAAGATCATCCTATAGTGGATCAAAGCCTTCAAAAAATGGTTAATTCTATCAGTTGGAGTCGGTAGTATTTGAAGCCTTCTGGTTCAAGCCAGGTGAAGAATGATTCTCTTGGTTGTATTTGGATCAATAAGTATATTAGTTGGATCCAAAATAAAATGGAGAATCTTATTTTTAACTGTATAATATGTGTTTTATTTGGAGATAAAGTAAATTTTATTCACTTTTTTAATAGTGAAGAATACATGTTGGGGTGTCTAAACAACAAGGTAAGGAGTAGGGCTTTAATTTCCTAACCATTTAAATCTTATGTGATTATATCTCCATTTTTAATATTGTAAAAAAGGATAGAATGAGGTATAATATTGAGAGTATCAAGAACCATAATAGGTTTAAGAGTTTTAATTTGAAAATAAAAGAAATTCGTAAAAAGTAACCATTGATTCACCCCACTGGTCTCAGTTGTCAATCCTTCCTGGGAATCTACAATTGGTATAAGAGTAAGGTTAAACTCTAATTATTCAATAGAGTCTTTATGAAGTGTATATTTATGTAAATTAGGGATCTATATGAGATGTATATTTCTTCCAAGACTTATAAGAATATAAATAATAATCTTGCAATGAAGATGAAGAATAATTTTACAGTACAATAATATAAATAATTTACTGGAAATCAAAGAGGTAAAAGTTGTAATGATTCTTTTAGTTGTGATTCTTGGGATGTATTCTCAAGGTATAATTAAAATGTATCATTTAGTAATATTTATTCATAATCCAATAAACATATGAAAAAATTTCCAAAAAAATTGGTAAGATAAATTGTTTGAATTTTCAATAGATGACAAGATGGAAAGATATAGCTTGAAGAAGAATATGATGCTATGGAATTTTCATTGCATAAGAAGGTTGTAATTTAAAAAACTCTCACAAAACTTTTGAAAGAAGGTACGAAATAATTTCTCATTATAATGAAAGATATTTTAAACTCTTGAATAATTTCAAATTAATGTTTTTGAGAATTATTTATTTAAGATTGTGTTTCTTTAATCATTCCATGAAATTTAAAAATTGAACAAAGATTATATGGTTGTCAAAATTGATCAAATAAAAGATAAAGAAAACAATATAATGGATATTGAAAATTCTTTTCAAGATTCAATAAAAATTCATGAATAACAAATGAAGAAGATAAAGTAGAATTAGGATGAAAATCTATGATAATTAGAGGATGAGAAGAACTCTCTCAACATGAAGTTTTTAGATTTAGAGGTAATATTGAAGAATAAAAAACACTATAATATAAATCTTCCCAAATTATATAATGAAATGATTTTTCCATTATTTTTTGTGTTGAGAATCAGGATTTTAGGAGTGCGATATAATTTTCTAATAAATGGCATCATCCTACAATAAAAAGTTATCCCATGGCCCAAAAACTATTTAATGTACTAATGATGTTTCAAGCACTGGTAAAGGTTTTTAATCAAACTCTAGGGAAGTATGATGGTGAAAATTATTGTTAAATACAACATATCAAGGGAGTATGTGAAAATAATAATAAATAACTACTCCCCAAAAATTGTTATAAATATTGTCGTTGCGACTCTAAATAAAAAAGTGTCACAATCTATGAAAACTAAATATATTACACCAAAAATAAAGAGAATAATTATTATAGGCTATTTTTGGTGTTATTGGATGTTTAGGAATAAGGAATTATAATGTTTTAGTAATATTTCAATTCATTAAAACAACATGAGGCCTCTATTTTGGGGGAGAAAAGTTAAAATAAATCCACAAGAAAATAAAAGTGACAAGTCAATTGTGGTATGTAAAAAAAATAAGAAGATTGTTAGATAAACTGTTAACAGGAAGAATAATGGGAAGTTTATTAAGGTTAGGAGAAAATAATGGTCTATGTTGTGAGAAAATTATCATCTTAAATGTTACTCCTAAAGTCCAACAAGGTTCCTCCTTATTCCCTAATATTATTTTTATGTGTTATAATCTAACATGCAAGGAATTGAGGGAGAAGTGATTCTCATCATGTATTTTAGCAATTTTCATGATGATGAATAAGATAATCCCTTTTGTAAGAGAATACAGAAATTTTGAGGCTTTTGAATCACACTCATATACCTATTCTTACTTTTTTGTCTTATAAATTAAGGGGGTTCTTGATTGAAGTCAAAATGAGACAAAGGGATATTTTTCATGTTCACCTAAACTTTTATAATGTTTTTGTTGAATTGTGTGTAGGATTTATAATTTCATTAATAAATCATATTATTTCCAACCCCTATAATAAAATTGATAAATTCTAATCATGATTTCACATGCATGGTCATTTATTGAATGATTATAAAACCTTGGTTGAATTTATCATTTTTTATACATTGGGTTAGTCCATATAGACTTAGAGTTGACTAACTAAATGGTATTTACTAAGAGAACCATGTGAGATCATTTTTCTCTTATAATTGAACAATATAGTTCAATATAAAGGAGAATAACATGTTTTTAGAAGAATAAAAATGAGATTAGAAGTCCCCTACTTATCCATTTCATTTGATTTTAAAATGGGGGAAATTGTTTAGCACACATATTGACTTTTAAATATGTGAAGATATATTAAAAAAATACCAAGGGGGACTTTTGGGCCAAGTGTTGAATTTTTTTTAAATGATTTGAAATTTTTTGTTTGGTGCTCTTGGAATAAAGTGGTGATTCCTAGAGAATTATCATTGATTCATTTAATGGAATTGGATTTCACACCTATGAAATTCTCCTTATTATAATTATGATTATTATTAAAGTGATCCTAAATTTTTTACACAAGTTATAAGAAGATAAAATTTCATATCAAAAGATATATTTTATTCAAATTATTATTTTGATGAAGTACAAAATAATAATTAAGTTTTCCATGAAAAAAATAAATTACATATTTCCTGAGGAAATAAGTGAAGGTCATGAAATGTTTTATTATTTAATGATTATTTAAGAGAAGTCCATGTAAATTTTATTTACATTTTACATGAAGAGTTAGTGTGGGGAATAGAATATGGTTGAGAAGTTGTTTCTCTTAACATATTACTTGGGAAATGGTTTAGTTGGATAACCATGTTAATGTGGATTATATAAAAAGAAGGCCCACAATTTGAGCCACCAAAGAAGCCATAAACTACACATAGGGAGGCTTAAGTCAACCCCCCATGGTAATTACTTCCATAGACACCCCCTCACATTAGCATGTAAGAGGGTGCACCTGTGTATAAGTCCCACATGAGTTTATAGCAGCTATCATGTGTGGGACAACGAAGGCCCACAAAAGTAATGGGTTGCACCAAAATTGTGGTATCACAGGAAGGCAATGAAAGGGATCAGAGTCATTACATGCATCTAGTGAGCTAATTTATTTCTTTTATTAATATAACATTACCCAAATAAATAAGGAATTAATGTGGTACAAATGATTCCTGCATACTATTCATTCATCATTAAAGATACAAATAAAAGGGGTTTCATCCAATATTTTTTATAAGGGTCATTCAATCACTACCATGTGATTGTCTCTAACCTCTATCTTCCTGGAGGTTTTCTAGTTCATCATAACTCAAGATTATTCTTCATCAATTGATCTTGAGTATTCCATTCGTTTTTTGAGCTCAAAATTATGAGACGATGAATCCTCTTCCATGAATGTTGGTCTTGGAATGAAATATTGAGAAGTGGAATATTATATTTCAAATGAAAAAAAGTTTCATTTGGTTTTTCATGATTCCTCCATTAATGGACGCCCTCAAAGCTAAAAATGAGGATGTATGTGATTTTCACCCCATTAATGTAAGGAATGACATGAAAAATCACATAAGAAAAGTCACCTTAATTCTTGTTGTATATTTGAGAACAATTGAATACTTTAGTTATATTAAAATATATATAAATAAATATAGGAGTTAATATTTTTGTAATTTATATTGAGAAGATTATGTGAAACATTTGTGGTGTTTCATGATGAATAGATTTATTTCTTCATCTTCGGGAATTTATTGAGTGAAAAAATAGTGTGATCCACAAGAGATTTCATATATACATGAAAAATAATAATGTACCCTAACCCATGGGAATTGTATTTTAGATACATGAATGTTTATACGTAGGGATTTTGGGGTATGATTATAAAAGAAACAGATGAATCCTTTGGGTATTTTTTAGATGTAAGATACTTCCTCAATAATGGAAATACCAAATGAAGTAGAATGAACCTGAATCTCTCAAATGTTTTAGGAACATGAATTTTGATCCATAAAGGTTGATTCCATGTGAATATAATGATTAATTAAATACCCATCATTTAGGTATTCCAAAATTAGGAGCATGCAAATAAAGATTTCTAGTGGATATTCTTTGAAATTATTTTTCCTAAAGAAATAAATACCCATATTACATGGTGTATTTAAATGAGAAAAATAATAACCAAAATTTATTGGTATTAAAATTTGATAAATATAATACCTAGAAATCATTTGGATATTAATATTTCTAAGAGAAAATTAAATTTGTTATTCTTGAAAATTTTAAATGAGAATATAAATGATGATTTCAAATAATAAGTTAATGAATATTTAAATCATGGAATAATTGACATCCCATTAAAAATTATTTTCGTATAAATATGTGCTTGTAGGTTCTGAGAAAAAATTTATAGAATTTCAATATAACTTAGAGGTACTAATACATTCTTTTATTGAAGATAATAAGACTTTGAATTTGGAAACCATTAAAGAAGATACAAATTGAGTGCCCAAGATTTCAAAGTTTGTGTAGAATCCTTATTTCACCAAATTTGGATGGAGTCTCAAGACCCAAATTTTTAAAGTCATTTAGGTAGTACATGAGAAATTGATATCCTCTAAGCTCATGGAGGAAGATTAAATATCATTCTTCATTATATCAAAACATTCAAGAAAGTTGAATTCTTACGGTTGGATCTAGGGGCAGTTGAAGTCTTCTGGTTGGAGTTATGAGTATAAAGAGTCTCTTAGTTAGAGCCAAAGAAAAAAATATATTTTGGTTGAAGAAAAAATAAAACAGAATATTATAGTTGAATCTGGATCATAATTCTTTCAGTTTGAGTTAAATGTAATTGTATTCACTTGATTGATTGTGAAGATTCCTTGGTGGGTTGTCTAACCAAGATGGAAAGGAGTTGATCTTTCATTGTCAAATGTTGTAAATAATTTTTTATAATCTCTAGATTATTAATTTTTCACATGATGTGGCATTGAGATATAATATTTAGTGGATTTATAATCTTAAGTAGTTCGATAGGTGAAAATTGAAAAGAAAATGAATTTGTAAAAAGTAACCACTGGTTCGTTGATCCTCACTCGGTGGTCAATCCGACCTAGGGATCTAAAAAAATTTAGTCTATAAACACTGATATAATGATATTATTAGAATTTATATAATTTAATGTTACTATATTATTGTTTTTATCATTATTTATTCATATACCTCATCCATGAAGAAAAAATCTTTTTTTCATGCGTTGTGAGGACTACCGCCTACACGACGTAACATGTTTCCTTTTCCTTAAAAGCCTTAAAATTATGGATGTAAGGATTTTATTAAAGGATGAATATTATTTTTATGATATAATTAAATTTCTGGTGTAATAAATTTAAGAACATATTAATGATATGATCAACAAACAATCATCATTAATTTAATCATTTAAAATAATTATACTATAAGGGTAATATTTTATTGAAATTATTTGATGATTTAAAATCCAATATTTATTCTTATACATCATTAAAATTATGATACATCACACTAATAAAAAGTAAATAAGATCATTTTTCCTCTGTTATAATTATATTAAAATCAAACCACCTCATATTTATTTATTAAATTATGGTATGTTCATGTTTGGGTCAGTTTAACCAGTTAATTGAAAAATGTTATGAATTTATATAATAAATGAATATGGGAACATAATTAATGGTATAATATGATATAATTTTGTAAATAATGATTTTTTTATATTCTATATCAATATTTAATTCAGTAATTAATAAAACACACTTTGATCATCAAGAATCATCGAAACATGCCTTGTATCGGTTTTACCTTCAATGAAAAAGACTAAAACACTCGTAAAAGGAATTTGAAACATTATAAATAATACCTAATAGTAATTTTAATGATATATTAATTATTATATTTTAATTAAGAATGAACATGTACACCACTTTTATGAAACTAGTATGAACAATCAAAACTAGAAACACCCGATGTGAAAAATCAAGAAAATTCATATAAAGAATAACTATTATAAACATTAAGTATGAAAAAATATATGATTTAGGTTTTGAATTATGTTATTAAGATGTATATGTTTTTTATATAAGAGGTTAAAGTATGTTTTTGGGTATAAGGAGAAGAGGTAAGGATTTCAATCTCAATTTCCCTTCTCTAAGACATGTTTATGTTTAACATCATGTTTATTTTTATATAGTGTAACCACCACCCCATTGAAATATTTATATAATAATTATTTTATGTTTAGTGATATTAAATTTCTCATTTCATTTTAACTTTATCATGGGTTTTTTTCAATGTTCCAAAGGTTTTTAGGTTTTCCATCTCAATTTCCCCTCATTGAGATAAGTATTGTATTTATACACCTATTTTCACTTGTGAGGTGTGTATACTACCAATTTGAGATATTGAATAATGAGTAAATTTTATTTAGTACTATATAAATAAACATTTTATTTTTTAACTCTTAGGGTTTTCTGATCCAAAAGGGTTTCTCAAGCTGTTAGGGTTTTCTTGGTCATAATTCTAATTCTTTAAAACATAATACATTTTGTTCACCAAGTTTAATTTATATGGTGTATCAACTACCCATGACTATATTTGATCATAATATATTTATTTATTGAGATCCAAATCATGTTTCATTATTCAAGATTCTAACCCAGTTGTTTCCCCAGTAGTAAGGATATTTTGTAACTCAATTTTCATTCATTGAGTTATGATAATTATTTGAACTTATTTCATATAAGTTCGGTATATTATACTCCCTTAATTTTATTATGATTTATTATATCACTGTTTTATCTAGGGATATACATTCCTTACACATAAATCATTTTAATTATATTTCTCACTTCTTAGGATATGTTCTTTAGAACCTTCCACTGTCTTTCTCTGGGTGGATTATAATCAATTTATTACAGTATTGACTTAGTCATATACTCATTATTCTATATGGTGTGAACATAAAATTTTACATAACTTTTATTGGATTATGTTCACCTATAAATTATGATACTCTATTAACATGGAGAAATTTATTGACATTATGTATCTTTTCATTCTGATACGAATTATTATTGTCAAGTTGACTATGTATTATTTAACAATTCACCTTCTTCCTATGGATTAGTTATGATCAGGTTATCCCTTTTATTAATATCATGAAAATTATTGGAAATATATATTTTTATTTTAATATGGATGAATATTTTAATGGTTTATTATGTATTGTTAATTCAGTTTATCTTATAGTGAATGCATTGTACTTAAACAAGTGACAGGTGGGTCCTGGCATTATATAACCCTTTGATGCATCGATAGGTCTCATAAGGAAAAAAAGATTGAGTTTTGGTGTATATCAATTCCCATAATATGATATATCCACGGAACAAGTCCTTGACAATATTATGTCTTGACTACAGTATCAATGAAAAGTAATGTGTCCAGGAAAAGGTCATTGATAAAAGGTTTTAAATGTATTTCATTTTTCAGTCCATAAATATGATATCAGTATTATTAATATCCATGTTTTCATTTATTTTCATTTATATATAATAATTTGAGTTTCAAGTTTATTATGGATTCATTTTGTTTACCTATTCCAACTATAATTTTTATTCCATGTTTATTCAATGATTTCATTAGTTATATGTTTCCCTTAATGAGCCTTTGAACTCAACCCTTATTATGTTTCAATTTCCCTATTTTATAGATATAAAAAATAAAAATAACATGGTTAGTATGATAACATGTGTGAATAAATTTTTGGGAGTCAATAAATACTTTTCATGAAATACATAGTTTCATATATAATGGGTAAATTGTCTTTTGATACAGATAAAATGATATTTATCAATTTATGTTGTGTCATAATTATCTATATATCTATACCTATATAGATTCTTTAGATGTAATAGATTCAGTAATCAATTTTTTTAATTATGGATGATTAAATATAGACTTTTATAGCTAGTATCAATGTAAGTATGTAAATTATGGGTTTATGAGCACTGAATCTTAGAGTACGGGTCTGGGGCATCACATTTCATGAATGGTTAGCCTAAACATGCTCATAAATCATATATATCATTATAGATATAAATATATTTTTCTATAATTACTCTAAAATAATTGATTCTCCCTTTTTACATCCATTCGACTAACTTCACTGTAAGTGTCAAATCCTTTTCATTTCATCCATTCTCCTTGCTTCACTATAGTGATTCCTTTGCTTGGGGAGTTGATACCTCAAGGTTAGTCACTCAAAATATATTTATCTCTTTCCATTTAATTACCCTAATATGATCATAGTGACCTATAATTTTATGTTACATGATTTTCACATGGTTTTTCCCTATTTTAGGGGTTTTTTGTTCTTACAGGGATTCCTCTTCATCTTTATGAGTATAATAACATCTCTTTATATTAGGTTCTTGTATTTATGATAGGTGGATCCATATAACACTTTTTTATTAGGAAACTATATGTATTTATTTATTTAAAATGATTTTTATATTAATATAAAACCTCTTTTGTATATAATAATTATTTCATTGTGTGTTTTATTTGTTTTTATCAAAGTATAATCTAATAATATGGGTGATTTCTATTTCAAAATTATTTAATTATGATTATGTATGGTAATATAGGTACTCATTAAAATTATAAATAATTTTTTCTCATAAAATAACCAAAGGTTTAGTTTATTGTAATTTATAAATCATGAATAACATATTTAAAGTGATATTTTCAAAAGAAAAAATGGATTTTTGGTTTTCTTTCTATGTTTAATATAATTTTTTGATTGACTTATAAAATTATGAAAATATAATTATCTTATTGTAATTCAAAATTTTATGTAAGTATGATATTATTTTGTTGAGTTATAAAGATGAGGTATTTTGTTTACATAAATCAAGGCCCATTTGTAAAATTAATAAATATTTTTCATTATTTGTTTTAAGCCTTGATAAAAATTCCCCTTTGTGTTATTTTTTATGTGGATAAATAACGGTGTGATTTGAATCATTATTGGTTGGTTTTAAATTAGAAATGTTATTTTTCATTTAAGTGTTATATGAGGTGAGATATGATTTTATTTGGTATATATTATCAAATTTTTATTGTGTTATCTTTGAATTTATTACTCATATTTAATAATAATACCTTTGGAAAACTTTTATATCTAACTAGAAACTCGAGGTGCATGTATTAAAAAAATTTAGATTGTGAATTGGCTAGTAGCCCTAGTGGATAATAATTATTATAGCAACATGATTGTTTACTCAAGGAGGAAAGGGAAGATAGAAACAAGTGAAACTGTTTTTGGGATCATCAACTATTTATATGATGAGTTATGACATAGTTAAGTCCATGATTTTCATTTTAATACCAAGAGTGTTAACATATGATGGTCATTATGTGATAGTTGGGTGACTCTATTATGAATGTGATTTTATTATGATACATATTTCTTTATCTTGTGGTGACTATTTTCTTATATGTATTTATATTATTTTATTATTATTATGTTTTTTATATTTATGGTTATATTTTTTTCCTTTTTCCATGATATTTAATTTACAGTTCATTTATTAGTAACAATAAAGTGATTTCAAAGTACTTTGAAAGTGTTATTTTCCGGAGTTTTTCTAGTACAAAAAATATTATTGGTTAAAAAATAATATATAATAAAATTTATTCTTAATGTGAAGTTAATATTATTTTAAAATAAATTATATATCTTTTAGTTTCGAAAGAATCCCTTTATAAAGAATACATTATAGTTATCATTTTATAAAATCCTTTTTAGTGAAACACGTCAGAATGAAATTTTTTTGTAAAGTAGTAAAAACTAAATAACCTCCCTAATTATTATTTTTTCTAAACTAAAAAGGGATACTTTGATTAGTTTTATTTCATATTATATTTTCATGGTTTTTTTAAAGTATTTTATAGATTATTTGATGGAATCTTACTGGGAATTTTTTTCTCACACCTTTTATGCCCAATTCATATTTATATAGACTTTTTTTCATTATATGAAATTAGTTCTTTATTCATTTTGATCTATTGGATGATCATACCGTGATTTTTATTTTGGATGAGGTGGAAAGTGAGGTTAATTTACTTTTATATAGAGTTGGGTATTCGGTCTTATTTTGTTCATGTTTGTTTCTATGTATTTTGGCCATGTTTTGTATGTTTGTCCATCGCATACTTCCATAAAAATCGATTCTTTTTTCATTACTATTTTATATTATAGTGTGTGCCTTTTTCTTATGTATTTGAAACTTATAAGTTATGGTTATTCTTATTTCTCATTTGTATTTTTATTATGTTTTTTATGTTGTGTAAGTTACTTTTTGGATGTTTATTATTAATGAAAGTGTTTATTCCATTGGTACATAAACTTTAACTTACGGATCAATAATGTCATATTACTGGTCATATTTTTTTCTTGGTTTTTATTTCATTATGTGAAATAATTACTAATCAAGTAAATTTGACTCCCCTATAGCTATTTCCAACTAGTAGTGATCAGGAATTCATATTAAGACTTTTTGGTTCACTGTAAATGGTATCAGGTCCCAATATTATTTTTTTATTATTTTGGAAAAAAGATAAACAGGAGATAAGATCATCATAACTTAAGAGGTATGTATGAGAGAGTTTTAGGAAAATAATTCTCATATTGAACCTTGAGTTACCATGGGTAGTCAGGGTGAATATTTTGGATATGATATTTGGATTATATAATTTTTTATATTTTTTATCTAATTTATATTTATTATGATTTATTTGAAATCTTAATGACTTTTTTTAAACTCAATGATTTTAGAGTAAAAAAGGAATAATTCTAGTAGTTAATGATTATTTTACATGGTTTAGTAAATTTTGAATTGTATCCTAAATAGTTATAGTAGAATTATTCATGATTTATACATGGTTTTCAAACTATGTATACAAACTATGAATAAGTATAAACCTTTTATTTTGCGATATTTTTATTCAATATGATTTAAAATTTACTCTAACATTGATTATTAATTATTTAAGAAAAAATTAAAAGGTATTTTTGGGAAAGTTTCATTTTATTTGTATATGCCAACATTAATAATTTTATTTTATGGGTCGTAAGAATTACTTCTTGAAAACATGATTTTTTTATATAATTAATTTGATAAAATGTACATAAATGTTTTGGTGAATAGTAGAAATGTAAATAATGGTTTTGAATGATGATTGGTTTTCAAATTTATTGTTTTTTCTGAGTGTTGTAATTTATTTTCAAAAAAATCATGAAGTTTTATAAAAATAATTTCAAGTTCCTTTAATTAAATTCTTTTGGTTTCAAAAAAAGGGATTTCCTTTTACTATGTTTTAACCCTATTTGGATGAGCACTTCCATATTTATGGTTTTTATAAAAAGATTTTTGGTAATATTATTTTAATATAGATGAGATATTCATGATAAATTGGTATTTCCAAGTTTATTTAGATTTTATTTCATGTATTTTAATCTTGGGATATATTTTTATTGAGTTTTACATTTCTTATTATTAATTATTCAAGGCTCCAAAAATGTACTAATGAATTATCTAGAGGAACATAATATAGTATTCCATAAGCTAGTCCTTTAAATGATCAAATTTTGATCAAATTAGTTTCCGATATTATTAAAATTATGGAATGTTGTAGGGGTTCTTGTCTAGCTCAAGTTAGAGACTGAACTCAAGAATTACAGGATTTGGATCCTATAATCATATGAGGGGATAAAATTTCCCAAGATGTAAAGTAATAGATAAAATAGATTAAAATAAAAATTAGTATTATATAAATACCAATGACTTTCAGGATTAGGTTTTCACTTCTATATGAGAAGGTATAAGTTAGAAATGCAAGAAGTCCATTATTTAGACTAAACCACTAAAATACCAATCATGGTAAGGTTACAAGGAATTGTTTATTCAATAATATTAACATAAAACCATAAATTTGGTAAAGTAAATAAAGTTTTTCATCTTTAGTAGAATTATTAGATAGAGAAGGAGTATTCTAATCATTTCTTTGATATCGAATTATATCTACCTAAGTTATTTTGGGATGATGCTTTCAAATATCTATGTTTTAAAAGTTATCTATATCAAAATATATATTCTAAGGTGTCTTCATATGTCCAAGCCTCTTACATGGCTTATAATTTGAGGATATAAGCTACCATGGAAGACCTATCTATAAAAGAAAAAGTTTCTCTTATAGATAGAAGCTTTAAAGGGGAATAGTGTTGAAAAGAGAAATCATGTTTTTTGAAACGAGAATATTGTGTATTTTACCTGATGACAATGATTTTTTTTTCATTTTTTTAATTTCTTAAAAATGATATTCATGGATTTATAGTTTGATGAATTAGTTTATTTTGAAGCAAATAGGCAATAAGGTTAGAAGTTTTTTAGATTTATAGATAAAGGATAGTGTTCCAAAATATGAGTAAAAAATAATAAGTAGTTCAAGAAGTAAGAATGTTCAAAATAGTTAAATTCATTATATAAAATAAATGTATCAAAATTTATTCTTGGATGCTCTAGAAGTGAGGATGGAAGTTTTTCTGGCTAAAGATGGTCCAGAAAGAAAACCTATATATTTTTAAAGTATCCATTGAAGGAAGATTTTCTACATATTATTAAATTTATAATCCCAGGAGATAGATGAAGATAATTTATGAAGATTTCATATATTATAGGAACAAACCACGGCGTGATACACAACCTTTATATCATGGGTGTATTTCTCAAAAAAATTGGAAAGTCCTATAGAAATTTTTTTTACACATAAATGTTATATTTACAATACATACAGGTCACCATGGAACTAAAAATTGAAAATTTATAAATTTCTTAAATATATACAATTCATCGATGATAAATAACATTCATTTTGTTTTTGGAAATGAGGAAAAGAAAAAACACTTAGAAAAATACATAAACGTCATCAAACAGATATATAAAGGTAAATATTTGTAAGGATTTGGTAAGGACCCATATATAATATCCATTAATTATTATATGTAATATCCATTTGGAAGTAATAATACTAATTTAAAAATTTTTAAAATTCTTATAGAAGCCTCATTTTGATACATAAGAATCATCATCCAAACTGGTAAAGGTAATATCCAAAAGGAAAAATGGAAAAACTTTAGTCTTAAATTTGATATATAATGGTAATACATAAAATATATAAGTGTTATTTCCATGATATAGGGCTGATTTTTACGGTACATTTCCTTTTATATTTGGGAATTCATTACCCAACTATGGATAATGGTATACATTATCAATCATAAAATTTGATTGATAATGTTTGTGAGACAAAGATGATTGTTATGAAATGAAATGGAATTTTATACCATGATTAAAGGAGGATAAAACGATGATAATTAAGATATTTCATAAAGAAAAAATGATTTAAATTTATGGGGATTTTTTAAGAATTGAAGGAGATATAAGATTTTAGTCATATTGGATCATTCACTTACCCTAAGAGGGTAAATGAATCAGGGGTGAAAAGATTTAATCAATTAATTTCAACATAAAAACATTCATTTAATTTTATAAAAATAATATTATAATTTATTTTATATATATTATATTCACCCTCAAAACTTAATCTTCAATAAATATTGGTAAATTAAAGGAAACGGCACTTGGGGATATTTACAATGTTCAACCCTAGTGTAGGAAACCTACTCCTTAATATGTTCAGGATATATGAGTCATGTATTTTCTATAATTCTAAAAATTATTACAACATAGAAACGTATTATCCTTTAACCTATAATAGGATTAAACATGAACTCTAAAAAACAATATTATGTCTTTGATTGAGCTATATCCTAAAAATATTATTCTACCTCTTAGTGGGAATGTGGTGTTGTTTATACTAGACCCACAAACAATTAAGTATTATTTTTGAACATTTTAAAATATATGACTTTAATTATTAGGTGAAATTATATTATATAGAACATGCATGTCGTCTTATAATTCATTTGGTAACTTAATTCTTGACATCTCACTACAAAACATAAATTTCTAGTAATTTTTTAAGTCATTTATTAATGTTGGTATGACTCTTATTCTCTCTATATTTTGGATAAATAGAACACACTTTACATCCTTGTAACTCTATATTTAAGAATTCCAATAATATTTTCACAACTAAACTTCCAGTCACCACTATCTAACATCTCTATCTCTTCAATTTTATTCTTCTCCACTTTATAATATTAATAAATATTTATGGTGTTCTCTCTGTATATTTATTTAAATGATATCTATATCCTTTATAGAATAAATATTTCCCAAAAATCTTGGGTATTTGAGTTCTCAGAAACTTCTATACCATTCAATTTTTGAACACCATCAAAATTATTCTAAAATCTCAATGTAAAGTCAAATATACATTAAAATTGATGTTAATAATCATTTCAAATTATCCAAATATCACATATGGGATCATAAATGTTCCTTAGGTATATTTTAACTTTTAACACCCATCTAAAAATCATCATAGTGGTTTTAAATTCGTAAAAATGTAATATTATCTAGAATTTTCTAATAGAATGTACTTATGTGTAACTCATTTGGTGTTTTTTATATTTCTTCCTCTTATTTATCTCAAATAAATATTCCAAGACTTTAATAAATAGAAATCCTCTAAAATAAATCAATTTCTTCAAATTATCTCTTTCTATTTCACCTTTATTCTGTTTAAAATTTTGTTTTTAGATCTTTTTTCACTCAAATTATGATCATTACAACTTTTAACTTATGATGTTTTAACTTCATTTACTCCACTAATATAGATCTAATCATCCTTATGCTAGTGATTATTTTCAAGATGATATGTATGAAGATGTATGATGATTATTACACAAATTTTTAACCTTTAGAGTCTTTATGAAATGCCTCCCTTCTTCCTTCTTCGAATCCATCGCTGCCACAATTTCCTTATCCACCTAAATATCTTCTTTATGTTACCTTTTTTTAGAGCTTTAGTATTTTAATTCATTTATATTTCTTAGATAGACTTCACTTTTTGATTATCTCAACTTGAATCAAAGTTTGACTTATACAAAATTGATATTCATATATTTATCAAAAAGTGTAAAATTGTGTGACTATTACTTCAAACTATTGTGTTTTCTCATAAAACATAACAAATCTTTTATAATTATCTTTTAGTGTTCTCTTAAAAAAAATTCAACAAATCCTATGGTGATTCTTCATTTTTATATATAACTTAAAATAAACTGCATTTCATGACTTTTCCAAATTATTTGGCATAAAATCTCTTTATAATGTGTATTTCTCCTTACAAACTTTTCTTTCTCGGGAATTATAGTGCGTAATTTCTGGTCAACCCATTCTATCAAGATTTAACTCTAATCTTTAATCTCTTTATCTGTCAGCTTCAATATAACACCCTGAGTTTTTTTGATTTTTTTAGTAATTAAATTTATTTGATAGTTTTTGTTACAAACAACAACATGTAAAGCTTTTTTTATAGGAAAGACCAATATAATCTTTCACTGCATACAATATTGGTTTAGCCTATGTTATTCATAACACTGAGTTTTAACAAAACCATGATATATTATTAATATAGTTATTTAAACATGGCTATTATAACCTAGACGTTAAACTTAGTGATATTAATAGTAACAAATAATTTTTAAATAATAATTATAATAGTTTTATATAAAGTAAAAATATTGATAGAAATGGTACTTAATTTGTTCTAAACTCTTTATATGTTTTGAAAATAATATTTTCTCAAAAAATTAGTTTTTATTCATTTTTTTGAACCATAATAAAATAAATTTTTCACAATTTTCAAAAATTAATTTTATAAAATATACTTCATTTTTTAAATCATCATTTCAAAATTATATTAGGGTTATTATTTTTTATTTTTCGGAAAAGTGTCATTTTTTGATGAATAGTGTAATTTAATGGATTTTAATTGAAAATTTCCTTTTCATTTAATTTAATTGTAAAGTTCAATTATATTTTAAAAAAAATTAAAGTAAAATTAGTTCAATTATAAATACGTTAATCCAATTTTGGTCTTTTTAATCAATTTTATATTTAATTTTGATATGAAAACTTTGTAAACATTTAAACATTTTCTCTTTAAAAACTCTATTTCTCTTCATGTCTAAGGGAATAATTTTAAATTAAAATTTTCCAATTATGTGAATTGAATTTGTAAAAATGGATTCTATACTTTAATACAAATAATTTACATTATCTAATAATTCTAACTTAATTTTTTACCAAAATGAATAGAAAAAATAGAAAAACAAAATTATTTAATGTGGTTAGGGTAAAATGGGTTTATTAGGGGTTAAAGTAAAAATATGAGGGTAAAAATAACACAAGACATGTCTAACACCCATTATATGGCCATTTTTCTACCTTATATCTTTTATTATCTATAATTTCCCATTATTGGAGCCTTTTGATATGAAAAAACGTATACGGAAATATTTATTTCAAAAAAAATACAAGTGTGTCACTCATCTCACTTATAAAAGACCACCCCTTATCTTATCTTATTCACACATTAAACCATTTTTTCTACCAATAACTAACAAATAATTTCCTAAATTTCCTAATCTCTTACTATAAGATTATTTTGGACAAAAATCCATCCTAGGAGGACATTTGGTGCAAACTTAAGCAGGATACCCAAAGAGGAGTTAAGGTTCATCAATGAGAGTTTTTGTTTTATTTCTTAATCCACCTCCATAAATTGTTATTAAACCATGTGTATATAATAAAATAAGTTTCTTAAATATAATTAGATATTTTTATAATAATTTAATTTCCTAAAACCATCTCCATGTCTATTAAATGGGTTATGAAATCATCAATCATGTATACGGTGGATTACCGCCTCGCGAACTGATGTCAAACGTTTTTTCATTACCACCTATTATGGATGGAAATAATGATGAATATATTATTTATATAATATATTTATTATTTTATTATACTTATTTTATTATTATATCACACATAAAAATTTAACTTTCATTTCATTTGAATATGATAATGTCGTTTATGTGTATGACGGACTATCGCCTTACGAAGTGTTTTGATTCATTCATGCTTTACATGGAAGGTAATAAGGAAGGATTTAATAAAATTAAATTATATATATTACATAAAAATTATTCTATAATTATAACGTCTCACTTACCTTTCTTTCATTTAATCCAACAAGAAAATGGATACAACATTCATACATATGTACAACCTACTGTCTCTATAAACAGTGTATTTCATTTTCTATCACTAAATATTATGGATTACTATATATACATATATAATTAATATATATTATATTTATTTCATGTTTAATATTATGGATATTATGAAATCATCAGAAATGTAAGAGGACCAGAAATAAAAAATGAAAACATACGAAAAAAACATACAGTTATTACTAGAAATTTAACTTTTATATGGAATTGTTAATAAATGGGTAATAAAATTTCATAATAAAATTATATATATGGTATGATATATATAAATATATTTCCTTATTAGATTTATAATAAACATTTATTTATTATAAATAATTTTTGAACATGTGTGATGGAATTCAATACTTAGGGTAAAGTATTTTTATCCTAATTTGCCTTCTTTGAGATATACTGTATATTATGAACCAATATTATTTAACAAGGTTTATATAAGTCCACTTTGAAATGTAATATCCTTAATTTATTTATATTCATGATATTTTCATTTTCATTTTATGATATTTCTTCATGGGGATTATGATTCAAAGACTACAAAGTGGTAATGATTTTATGTTACAATCTCATTGTTTATCGGGATTATTTATGATTATATTTAGATTGATAAAATATTATAATATATGTCTTAATAAATTAATTTATTTTACTATTAAATATTTATTCGTGATATTTTCTAGTAGTAGTAACATTTTCCTCTCTTTTTTACTTATCATAATTAAGAAATTGTTTTTATGAAAATCTGACATAATTTCTATCTTCAGTTGGAAATTCATTTTCTTCCAAAATATGTTTTATGTTTTAGAAAAAGTTTTATTATTAACCTATTATTTTTAAAATAAGTTTTTACCCATTTTTTACTTTTTTTTAAAAACATATTTTGAATGGACTCCTCGTGTCATTTTCCAAACAATGTATGTTTGCATTTTACCGAAAATGTGAAAGGAATATTTATTTTAATGTTTATAGCATGAATGAAACTTCCCATCATCATGAACATTAAATTATTTGAATATTACTATATAATTATTCAATTTTATTTTCAAATAAAAATATTTTGAAAATGTTTTATGTTTTAAAATGTTATTTTGAAATCTGAAAGGATCTTTTCCTCAAGAATTTATTAAATAATCGATCAAAATAATTTTCTATTTAAGATGACATATATCGATGTTAATTATGAATTACTAGGGATATGATCCAAATATACCATTCTTATTATTTCTCAGAATGGTTTATGTTTATGATGGAATTACTTTTATAAATTTTATTTCTCTTCCATGGGTTATACCATGATAAAAAATTTATGAAACATGCTTCTCTTTCCTTGGGTTATATCATGATAAAATTATTAGGTAAAACAATTCGTTTTTCATGGGTTATGATATGATGAAATAATGAAATTATTATAAAACCTTCCTCTTTTCTATAGTTTATGATATAATTAAATGTTTATGAAACCCATTTCACTTCATGGGTAATGAAATGGTGAATGATTTATGTTCTTGTGGCATATATAAATATCATTTTCATTATAAGATGGATGTGACCTGTATCTCCCTACAATGCATTGGATAAGTATTTATATCCCATGATATATATAGGACTATATTGGGGATTGAACCTTGATTAGTAATTAAATTTTCCCACATTAATGGTCTTGGGTGTGAACCTTGACTACTGTCATGGTTTGGGGGTGAACCCATTGTACTATAATATCCTTGGAAATGATCCTTTACTAATATGAAAATGATTTTCTATGCTTATTTTTATGACACAAATATATATATTATTCCAAAGTTATTCTCTCATGGATCATGTTATTTTATTCCCTAATGATTCATGTCTTATGAACTTACAATATTTATTCCATGACTCAAGATTATGATATTTCATATGAATAGTGTGGTTTTCAAATATTATGATCATGTTATCACACCTTTATGTTTGTGTTATTCTTATATATATACCTTGTTTAGTATTACTAAGAATATAATATCCCCCTTTATTATGTTTCCTTTCCACAGGTTATGAATAAATATATTACTTATGATATGTCTAAGAAGGGTGATAGTTATGAAGATCATAGTGATAGAAGAAATAGTTTACCTATGTACTATTTGTTTGTGTTTCCAAGTTTTCAAAAACACTAAACTATTATGATGAGATCTTTTTAAAAATCCCATTAATTTAGAAAATATTTTTTACATTACTTAATAATATCTTCAACACTAGTCTTTAACTTGAGGATTTATTCAACAATAATCATCTATAACGGTTTATTTTGTACATAAGTATCCCTAATAATTTTTCTTTAATATTTCATCATCATTTAATTCACCTTAATTCCATTATTACCATGATATGCGTTCAATTTGTCATCATGTCTGATTATTAGGTTTTCTTTACTACCATCTACCGGTAGTATAACATTCATCTATGAATTTATTTCATCCAATAGTTCAACTTTCCTAATTATACTTTCAATTAAGTACTTTAGGAATAGGTAAATTGATCTGCAACTTACTCATTGACTTTGAAACAAATTATTAAAGACAAAAACAATATATCATCATCATTATCAGTTGTGTATTTCAATATCCCCCATTGTATTTTTTGTCAATTCCCATTCCAAAATAAATTAAATGAAATTTATCATACTTATTAATAATAAATGTTATCTATTTATTTTTTTTACTTTGAGTTAGAGACCTTCAATGTTATTTTTCTTCCTCTTCCATTAATTTTCATGGAACTAAAATTAATCGTGAAATCCTTGAGGGAAGGGTGGAATGGAATTCCTTAAATAATTAATCACCAATTTACCCAATTCTAAGTCTATATGATATATGTTGGATGTAAAAAAATAGTAACTAACATGGAAAAATTATTTGTCCGTAAAAATTCACTAATTGATACCAACTCATCAATTTTATTTCAGGGGTAAACTCAATAGGTTTTTATGAAATTTATTTCCTTAAATATGATGGAAACTTCTTTCTCAATATTTTTTCCAACATGAACTTCATCATCATCTAGATTTGCCTCTATGTGCTTTAAATCTTCAATTCTCTAGAACATCATAATCTAGTGTATCTTATCCTTAGTTTTCCTAATTTTATCTCTTAAATATATAGCTTATCGCTTCCATAGAATCATTAGATCCATCTTTGTAATGATTATAAACCTGGTAACCTTAGTTCAGTGGTTACTTTATTATATTGGTACTAGATACAAGCATTAACATCCTAAAGGATTGAGTAGTTCAGTAGTCTTTTAAAACTATATATAGACTTGAATCTCACATTACATTTGAAAAAATAAAATAAAACATTATATTTTCATTGATAACATTGTTATTCACTTTAGAATATCCATACATATCAACCATAACGAACTTCCTAGTATCTTGGTGAAAGGAAACATAAGAAAGGGGTGAGCTCGGATTATTAGTAACAGTATTCAAATAATTGAAGCTATCTAGAATACATAAGTCATAACCAATATGGTAAGGTAAATAAATCAAAATACATTTTGTTTAAAAAAAACTTGATCATGAAGAATAATATGGTAGAAATAAATGATGATCAAATAATTTGATATAAATAATCACAAGATCTTTAAGATTATCCATTTATATCATATAAAATCAAATAATCATGTGGGAATCAATGACATATCTCATAATGATTGAATACATAATTTTGGACATCATAAACTAACTCTCAAGGCCTTATTCCAAGACATAAAACATAAAATAGGTAATACTTCATCTAAATACCCAAATGAATTTGTCTCATGAAACTTACCTATGTATCAAGGGTCTATAGTGGACCTCTCCCATCATTGATTCCAATTTATTCATCATATAAAAGTAGAGAATAAGATTTCAATGCATAATCAGTATAAACATTCATATTGATGAACTAACAAATGAAATGTTAGTATTTCTTCTAATTAAGCTTATAATAAACCATCTAGAAAAATAATAAGGATGGAATCACTAAAAAATTTCCTCAGGGGATAAGAGTAAAATAAATGGATATTTTCCTTAATGGATAGAAATTCCATAAAATTATCATTTAAAACATTCTTGAATAAAATACGCTTTTCATTTGGAAATTTATTTTCAAAATAAAAAAAATATATAGAGTATTAGAAAAAAATTATTTTAAAAAATCAGGGAAACTTCTAAAGGGATCTTCAAATAATTGGGTTTTTATGATGGTAGAAAATTCTGTTCATATTGCATAAGTTAAAAACATTCCTTTCACACTTTTGTAAAAAAAACAAAAAGTACCTTGTTCAGAAAATTATATGAAGATTCCTTTTAAGACTTTTTTTAAAAGTAAAAAATGGTCAAAAATTTATTTAATAAATCATTAGATAATACTAAAAATATTCTTTATAAATTTTTAATGAAATTATACATATGGAAGAAAACTATTGCCTAATTAGTATAAAAACAAAGTTGGTTTTCCCTAAAATATGGATTTGGTCTCCTGAATAAATAAAGAGTGGTAATTGAAAATAAATCTTTAATTTAAATAAATAAACAAATTATAATAAAATATCTTGGTTTTTTGATATAAGGATCAAATAATTATTAGATGGGAAATATAAAAAATCCCAAATAATGATGAGATTGTGAAACAAACCCATACCTCAGGTTCGACTTCATTCATATGTGTCCAAACCTCTTATATAATAAATATATATTTATTATATATATTATAGAACATTATTAATATATATCATACCATATATGGTTGGATTATAATATTTTATCACCCATTTATTAATAATTCCTTGTTGAAATCATTGTTTCGGGTAATAACAGCTTCTTTTTTCTTGTATGTTTTTGTTTGGTAAATTCAGTCCTTTTACTTTTATAATGGTTCCATAATATCCATAATTTTAAACATGATATAAATATCATATATATTCATTATATATGTGTTTATATTAATCCATAATATATATATATATGAATTACACCATTCATGGAGATAGTAGGCAGTACATACACATGAGCGATGTTTTCACTTTTTGACAGATCGAACGATATAAAGTAAAATAATAATTTAACTTCCCAAAATAATTATTATAACTTATAAAAAATATATATTAATTAAATATATCCTTATTACCATCTATATAAAAGTTAAATCAAAAAATTGTCACATCCCTTCATGGAGGAGGTAGTCCACACATACGCATGAGCAACATTATTATTTTTCGACAAATCATAACGTTACAATTTATACATGATATACCTATTATAGAGGAGTAATGTTTTTCAAAAATATAATACATAAACATTAAACTCATAATAATACCCATCTAAAAAATATGGTGATGAAAAATCAATTGTATCGTTAGGAGGAGATGGTAAGTCGTACATACGCACGAGAGATAATTTTACTTCTCATTTGAAGGAAAATATGGTATATAATTGTGGTTTCATAATCATAGAAACATTTAAGTATATTAAGGATACTTAATTGAATATTTTATGATAATTAACATATATTTATATGATGTATAAGAATAAACAAATTGAAAGAGGATGAATAAGATGATTACTTCTTCTTTAAGATACCTCCTTTAGATCCTTTCTTGCATAACCTATGGTTGGAATTTTGAGAATAAAATCACCTCTATAATGTGTATAAGGATATTTATAAGATAATTTGGTAGGGTTTGTTCGATCTATAAGGCTTGATGTGGTGTAAATAACTGAGGGAAGGGGTGTCCATTTATAAGTAATGGGAGGGTTATTTATGGAATTTATTAAAGTATTACATTAATATAAATTTTTTTATGTCTAAATGACTCCAAATAGATATAATAAAAATAAAATATAATTATTAATCTAATTATTCTAATAAAATAAAATTTAAATAGGTTTTTTTATGTTTTCATCCTTATTGTTTAGTTTTAAGCCTTCATTGACTCCTTTGACAATTATGGCAATATTAAAATTATCTACATTTTTAGGGACAACAATGTTACAATAAAGGATAAAAGACCAATAAATTGACCATGGTTTATTTTTGAAACCATATCCCATTCATTTGTATTAATTTTATATTTTTATAAATTTTAAATGTTTTAATAAAATATTATTTATTATAAAATATTATTAATGTCATTTTTAACACAATTAATTCAACATGAATTTAAATACATCTATTAAATTAATTGGACACATTAATCAATTAAAATTATATCATTTATAATATTTATAATATCATTTATTTTATTTTTCTATTAATTGAATAAATACTATGTCGATGTTGTGTAAACCTCTAGGGTAATTATTTTATTACGAATAATTATAATTCAATTAATATGATAATAAAATTATTTATAATTCAAATAAATATTTCTAATCGAATATAGCCTTTGTTTATCCTTATGTTAAAAATCTAAAGATAATAAAATAGAGAAATTTACATTTTTTACTTCTTTAAATAAAATAATATAAAGTTCAAAATCGTATATAAATAGATAAAAAAGCTCATATATTAGAATATTGGGTGATTATGGATGAAATATTTTTATCCAATGAAATTGTGTCAAGTGTTATGGTTATTTTATAGTCTTTATCATATTTTTTTATCTTTAATTTCCTGATTTACCCTTATTGTGGTAACAATTATTTTCTATAGTTGTTATTCATAATGAAAAACTAAAGAAAAAGTGAAAATTTACGAAATTGAAACATAAGGATTCTAAATATGGAATATATTTTTAAAAATTCAATTTATATAAGTTTTATTAATTAATTTAAAATAAAAATTCAAAATGCAACAAAAAATATTTTTTTATTTCCCTTTATGTGTAAAATATTTTTTAAACCAAATTCAATCATGAAACTTATTGAAATTAACTTAATTAGATTATTAATAATATAATAGAACTAATTTTTTTAAAAAAATATTTTTAAAAAATGGAACTTCGTAAATTCTTGAAATAATAAAATAATTTTCAAAAAAAATAGTATTTTCACTGCTTACTAGAAAATAAATATTTTCAAAAAAAATTGGAAATTTCTCCCCAATATAATTTTGGTATTATGATTTAAAAAATTATATTATTTAAATATAATAAAATTAATATATGTTCTATAAATTAATTATAATATTTTACCTCAAAAATTAATGAAAATCATTTTTGAATAAAATTTATTTATGAATCATAAAGTAACTTGAAAAAAAATAATTAATCAATACATTAATATTGATTATAAGCCTTATATATATTTAATAATTTTTTTAATAATATTCATACCTTCTAATTCAGTTTCTAGGAGATAATTATTACAATAAATGATAATATTTTAATAGTATATTGTGGTTCTCTTAACCTCGTTCTTGTTTAACTTGTATGATATCAGACATAGTCTTTTTTGAAAATATCAGGACATTACATTCTAACTGATTAAATAAATTTCTACATTGAAAATTTATCTCATCCATCAAGGGTTTAACCTTTCTTAAACCCCCACATTATACAGAGGGATAATAAAACCTCTCTTAAAAATGAAAATTGAGAAACATAAAGGTTACTTGAAATATCATTTATTCAAGTTCCCATATAGGGAGAACATTGGTGGGAAGTTATAATACATACAAGTAATATAATAACAATTTCCAATGACTAATATAGAAATATATATAATATATTGAGTAAAAATATAACTACCATAAAACCCTAAATCAATGAGGGGTGAAGAGACCATAAATTCATCAGAAATGATGATAAACTTATAATATTTTTATTTCAATATTTTTTCTTATGGTTGAGGTATTATTTTAATTTCATGATAAAGAACTCAATAAAATGTAGTTTTATTATTTATATCCATTTTATAAATTCAATTATATCCTTTAGTTTCACTTATATAAATTTCAATTTCATCTCTTTCTCTAAAAAATGAATATTCAAGATAGATTTTTTATGCATGGTGAACTAAAATTAAATCGTAATTAGTCATAATATCCATAAAAGAATGAAAATTCATTCCTCCTGTATCTAATAGTTTTCCAAAACTAGAAACTTTTAGAATAAGTCATCCAATATTTCACTAATATCTAAAACCACAATAATAAAACCCAAAGTTAAACTTAATCCATTCCATTAATATTTATCCTTAAGACCCATCTGAAATATATCTCAAAAAATTAAAAATCAAAAAATTTAAAACTGTTTCAAGAAATCATCTTAACATTAATCCTTCAAGTAACATAAATTAGTTTCTAATTACCATATACCAAATATTTTAATACCTTGACCACCTTTTCTCCTAAAATATATTTATAACTCAAATTGTTGTAAAACTTAAATGAAAAAAAAAACATGATTAAAGAAAATAATTCCTTATTCCTTAAATAAAATAACTAACTATTTAATATATTCCATATATATATATATAATTTTATATCTCCAAAAAATATATTATAAACCATTTCTTTATCAAATCACTAACCATTTTAAAGGTCACCAATACTATCCCATTTACTTCTTGAATGGTAATATGCTCTTTATCCAAGATAAAAATTATTTACTCAATACCTAGAACATATTAATGTTTGGATTTACCTAATTCATTTATTCTCTAAAAATATAGCATTCCCACCAAATCAGTTTTCTTTTTTATCAGTTTCATTCAACATGTTCTTTCAAATCCTTAAATAAAAACTTCTCTAATACAATCCGTTTACATTTCATGATTCTTATAACCAAAATATCATTGATAAAAATAATTATAAAATACAATTCTTTAATCCAAATACATAATAAATTTAATAATACCAATTACTATATAGTAATAACATAATCATGTCCTTAATCCCTTAGCTTATTTTGAGTTGTATTCTCTTGATTCTTGGGGAATTATTTAGCATACTTCCTCATATCCTTATAGATGAAACATGGAAATCTAATATTTTTCATTATTACCCTTTAATCCATGTAGTCTATAGACTTTGTCTCCACATGTGAAGAAATATCCAATTCCACTCAAGAAAGTTCCAGGGTGTTTATTTCCATAATTATTACTTGTGGGAAAATCCTTCTTTCTCTTCTTCCCCTTATCCATTTTTAATCATCCATCTATTTTTACAATTTTAATTCATTTAAATACATAAGATTTTGAAAAAATATATCTATCTTTATATTACATGATAGTATATCATTATATGATTATAATTTTTGGAATGATAGTGCTCTTCAAAGGATTGGCTTAATCCCATTAAATAAATGGTTGATATTTCTCTTTGTATTATGTATGTATTCTACAACATGCCCTACTAACCATGTATAGTTAGCTTCATACTTAGCTATATTTTACTCATAATTTTGTCTTATACTCAAGAATTTTATCTCTGTATCTTTACATTTCTCATGAGGAAAAATATTATTCAAAGAAAATTCACATAAAATACATTCACTCTATGATCATTATCTCCTCACCATCCATAGTAATTTGAATCAATGACCAAAATTTATTTTCATCCCATGAGAGATGATAAAAAATAATGAGAACATTCTCCCTTTCATTAATTCCTAAAGTGAGAAATATATTTTCTGAGGAACTTGTCTATTTCTCATCTAAAAATGGATTTGTAGTCCCACTCAATGATGGAGGTCTCTCATGCATTAAGTGTTCTGACATTGTTACAATATGTTATGGATCAGTAAGATGCTCCATATGGGAAAGGTTATTGGTCATAACCTATGTTAGCTACCCCAATATAGTTATAATATGTTCAAATCTATCTACATATCTATCTCTAGCTTCATTGTCTTTCATAGGAGGTAAATCTGTACATAGATTTTGTGCATTGATATGATTTCTATTCTTTTAACTAGAAACCATTTTTAGGAAATATCACACATAAGATTAGATTATAAAATTATGAATCAAAATTTATAATTTAAAAAATAGAAAAAATACTTAATATAAATTGAAAATTTAAGTAAAATTAATCTCAAAGTCATAATATTGGTTTTTTTGGAGGTATTCCAAAGTTCTATCATAAGTTTATCTTCCTTAATATATGTTTTCCAAAATCTTATTCTCAAATTTTCTACTAAAATTGCTCTGATACCAATTGTAAAGATCCTAACCATAGTATCCTAGAGATGATTGTTATTTTATTAAATTTTTACTATGTACAAACATTAACATCCCAAAGGATCAATTAGTTTAATAATCTTAGAAAACTAGATATATATTTGAATCTTAAATTAAATTTGAAAACATAAAATTCAGAATAGTATTTTCTTTGAGAAAATCATTATTAACTTTAAAATATCACAACATATCAACCATAATATACTTCCAGGTATCCTTGGGAAAGGAAATATAATAAATGTATGAGATCAGATGCTTAATAATGGTATTCTTATAGTGAAATCTATCATGAATTAATAAGGCATAATCTATATGAAAATTTAGGTAAAAAATGTCTAGAATTTATTCAATGACTTGAGACCAAATACTCACATGGAAAAAATAAATAATGATCAAATAATTCCATGTAAATAATCACATGATCTAATATATTATCCATGGATATCATAAAAATAAAATAGTCACATGGAAATCAATAACTAATCTCATAATGATGGAATGAACTTACATTATAAACTAACTATAAAGGCCTTGTTCCAAGACATCATACATAAAATGGGGAAGACCTCAAAAAAATAACCAAGCTAGTTTGTCTCGTGAGACTGACTGAAGATCTAGAATCTATATAGGATCCCACCCATCACTTACTAAGTATTATTCATTCATCATATTAAATGAGAGGATAATAATTCAATACATAATCAACATAAATATTCATACTGAAAATATAATGTATGAAATGTTAATATTTACCCCAATAAAACTTATCATAAAACGTCCATTGAAATAATAAGGATGGAATAATTCCAACATATCATCAATATGGAATAATTAAAATAAACTTTTTTATCATTGATGAATATAAATACCCTAAAAATGTCATTTAATAAATTCTTGAGTAAAATACCCTTTCCACATTAAAATATACTTTTAAAAACTAAAGATTTCAATAATATTAGTAAAAATTTTCTTTGAAAAAAATAATGGTAAATTTAAAATAAAGAATTAAATCATTGAGAGGTCATGATGGTGGTAAATTAAGTTCATGTTGTGTAAGTTAAAAAAACATTCCTTTCACAATTTTGTAAGAAAATTCAAAACATACCTCATTCAGAAAACTAAAGGAAGATTTATTTTAAATCATTTTGAAAAATTAAAACATAGGTAAATATGTATTTAATAAATCATTTTAGAATATTAGAAATATTATTTAAAACATTATAATGAAAATATAGATATAGAAGAAAAATATTCCTGACTAAATAAAAAAATATAGTCGGTTTTCATAAAAACATGGGTTTGGTATCTTGAGTTTTTAATGAGTTGAAAATGAATGTAAAACATTTAATTTACATAAATTACTAGATTAGAATAAAATATATTGGTTTTAATATATAAGGTTCAAATAACTCCCTCGGTGGATACTTTAACATAAACAATCTTTAATAATGATGATATTTTGAAATAAACTCTTACCTAAGGTTAATATTTATTCTTATGCATCCAAACCTCATGTATAATAATTATGGATTTATTATAAATATTTTAAATAAAAATAATAATATATATTATACAATATATTATTTTTTTATAATCTTTTATCACCCATTTATTAATAATTATTTCTTAAAATCACTATTATAGGTATTATCTACTTCATTTTTCATGTATGTATTGGTTTTGTAAATTTAGTTATTTTACTTTATCATGGAAAAATCATATAAAAAATTTAAAATATGATTTAAATGTTATATTTATTAATTATATATGTATTTAAATTAATCCAAAAATATATAGATATGGAATAATGAATTACACCATTTATGGAGATGGTGGGTCGTATATACACATCAACATTGTTTTCAGTTTTCAAAAAATAGACCAGAAGAAAGGAAAATAATAACCCCCCTTTATAGAATAATTATTTTAATATATAAATCATATAAATTTAATAAATATATACTTATTACCATCCTTATAAAATGTAAATGAAAAACAGATTTCATTGCTTCATGGAGGTAGTAGTCCACATGTATGCACGGACAACGTTATCATTTTCAAATGACTTAGAAGATAAGAAGTTAGATATGAAATTAAAGTTATAAAATAATAATTATTTAATAAATATAATATATAAATAATAAACCCATCATAGTACCCATCCATAAAATATGGTGATGAAAAATGAATTGTATCGCTCTATGGAGACGGTAAGTCGTACGTATTCACGAGTGATGCGTTAACTTTCCATTTGATGGAAAATAGGGTGTATAATGGTAGTTTAATAACTATAAAAAAATTACGTGTATTAAATATGATTAATTTATTATTTAATGATAAATATCATATGTTTATAAGTGGTAGAAGAATAAATAAATTGAAAGAGGTCAGGTAAGACAATTACCTCTTCTTTGAGAGACCTCATTTAGAACCTTTCTTATAGAACCTAGGTTTTATATTTATCAGAAAAACACATATATAATGTGTATAAGAATTATTATAAGATAATTTTTTAGGTTTTTTTGAGATAGAATGCTCAAAGTGGTGTAAAGAAGAGAGGGATGTGGTGTCCTTTTATAAGTGACGGGAGGTTTATGCTTGGAATTTCTTAAAGTATTAAATTAATATAGATTATTTTTCACTTAAAATTTGATGTGGTTAAAATATAAGATGATTATGAGTCTAAATAATATCATCCAATAAAATTTGAACAATATTTTATTATTTTTTCACCCTTAGATTTTAGTTTTGACCCTTCGTTAACCCTTTTGATAATTACTGCAATGTTAATATTTTCTAAACTTTAAGGATCAATAATGTTACCATAAATGGAAAAATGAACCATGGTTGATTTTTTCAACCATATATAATTAATTTTTATAAATTTAATATTTTTATGAATTTAAAATCCTTCCAAATATTATATATTATAAAATATTATTAATGTTATTTTTATCACTATTATTTTAATTTGACTATAAATACATCAAGACAGTAGAGGAATTATAATATAGTCCTTCAAAACTTTTCCAAGATTTCATATAGATCTATAAAATTTGTGATAAACATTAATTCATTTAAATTATATCATTTAAATTTTTTTAAAATTATTTATTTTATTTTTCTATTAATTGAAAAAATATTGGGTCAGTGTTGCGTAAACAGTTGGGGTAATTATTACATAACTAAAATTTATGAATAAATTAAAATAATAAAAAATTATTTCTATTTTAAATTTATATTTTAAAATTAACATAACCTATATTTATCCTTAAGTCAAAAATAAAAAGACAAAAAAACAAAGAAAAAGTCATTTTTGACTTTTCATTAAATAAAATATTATAAATATCAAAATCAAATCCAAATGGAAAACCAAGATCATATATTAAAATATTGAATGATTATGGATGAAATTTATTCATCCAATTTAATCTAGAAAATTGTTAGGGTCATTTTCTAGTCCATGTCATATTATTTAGAACATTAGTTACCCAATTTACCCTTACTGTGGTGATAATTATTTATTATGGTTACTATTCATAAAAAGAAAAAATAAAATGATAATATTTACAAAATTTTTACATATTTATTCTGACTATTGAATCCATTTCTATATATTTAATTTCTATAACTAGAAGTAATTAATTTAAAGTCAATACTCAATACATAGTGAAAACTGTTTTTAAGAAAAAATGCCTTTATGTGTAAAAAAATTATAGAAAATTCAATATTTAAATTGATTATAATGTAATTAATTGTATTATTAAAAATATAAAATATCTAATTTTAGTTTTAAATCCATTAAAATCAATATCAAACTTTGTAAATTCTTGAAATAAAAATACAGTTTTCAATAAAAATCGTTATTTTTCACTATTCACTAGAAAATCTATCTTTTCGAAAATATCCAAAAATTTAACACTAATATAATTTTGATATTATTATTTCAAAAATGATAAAATTTTTATAAAAAAAGTTATATAAGTTATAGAAATTAATTATAATATTTTCTCACAAAAAGAAAAAAAATTATTTTTGAGTAAAATGTACTTATAAAACATAAAATGACTTTTCTAAAAATTGAGTACTTATTTTTTTATAAATAATAAATTAATTTTAATTGATTAGGTAATTTATATATATTTCATAATTTATTTAATACTATCCATACCTTCCAATTCAATGACTTAGAGATAACTCTTGACTAAAAAATAATATTTTAATCGTGTCTCGCAGTTCACCTAAACTCAGTGTTGCGTATCATGTATTCTATCAAACATAATATTATTTTAAAATATATAGATATTAAAATAAATAATACCCTTAAAGGTTTTAAATCAATTTTTATTTTATTCAGGATTCCCCCAAAAACACATCACCTTTAATTCCCTAAGTTGTGAAATTCATCGAACCATTTCAGATAGTTGGGTGGTTTTAATTTTCCCATTAGTTAGAGAAACAAAGATAAGAAATATTTCTCAAAATAAAAACTCACTTAACATTAACACAAATTTTATTAATTATATCACCTTAATTTTTCCAATCACTTCTCATCTTGTATTTCATTAACATCTTCCTTTCACTTTTACTTTTCAATTTGTGTAGGGGTTTCTTCTTAAAATCCACTAGAAAGGAACATAAACACTCTTTATTTATCATAGATTTTATTTGTTTCTCATAGAAATTATTTCAAGACTATCATAATAACCTTCCAAATATATTTATTATTATATTTTCACTAATATTTATGTTTCTAAGTGAATATGGTATCTTCTGGTGGATTTTTATTCTTGTTCATTAACTTCTCCTATCTTGGTAATATTTCCAAGACATTTTAAGGAGTTTGATAAGCCTTAAAACATATTCTACATTATTTCTTAACTTTAAGTAAGTAACACTTAAGTGGTAACTTATAGTGAACCTCAAACTCTTAGCTAGATATGTTTTCCACCATTCAAATCAATTTTTCTATTTATCATGTTGATTCACATTATTTCTTGAGATTTCTTTTATTAACATGAATCTTCATAGTGAATTTAAAACTATCCTTGAAGTGGAATTTTATTAATATGAAATAGATTATTTTATTGGTCATGAAATATTTTCTTACTTTATTCTTGGGTTTAAATTTGTTTGTAACTCCATTTTTTCTCCCTAATGTAGGCATATTTCTTATTTTTCATACACTTTTCATTGAATATTATAGCCTTTTCTCATTACTTGTAATAGACTTGTTTTTCTACATGTAAACCATCACTCATTGTCACTATGACCACTTATTTCAATCCTTCCAAAAAAACATTTCAAGATTTTTGTATTTGTTGGATGTTAACTAATTTTCCTTCTTCTAAGAGGGTTGGTTATACTTAAATTAATCTATCTTAAAATCTAATTTTACTTCCATTTCTTCTGGACTTCTATTCTTTCTATACCTTGGAAAACTATTATAATAATTTATATCCATGTGTATGAACTTTTAAGAACACCAATAGTAACCAAAAAAATCTACTCATCTTTCATTAAAGGTATATATAGTTGTTGGAAGATTCTTCTGATCTACAGACAAAAAATTCTTCTTTTAGACACCTTGTTATTGATTCCTTTTTCTTTTCTCACTTCTACCTTCATAGGAGATCTAGGTTTCTCTTTACTTTTATCTATAAATCCTCATCTATAACTATAACTTTTACTTTTCAGAGTATCAAAATTAGTGCATAGAGATTAATCAAAATATGGGGTTTCCTTTTCCTTTTACATATAAGTTGATTTCCCTTGTGATGATATCACTTTTCTATTACTAGTGGATTGAGTCTTCTATGTAGTAAGATTATCCTTATAAATTTCATTACAAACTCTTTTCTTATAATCATGTGAATATTCAACTTGAGTAACTTCCATGCCTCTCAATTTTACCATCAGGTTAAGACACTTTATATTTAAAGTTATTTCATTATATTGAAGACACTATACTTTATATTCGCATTCAACATAGGATATTTATATCTTTTACTTGTAAAAATTAGTCACCTATTTTAATTAATGATCAATTTCCCTAACTTATTTTTCCATGATCTCTAGTTCAATATTCTAAACAACTTCAACCACTCTATGGGTTTCCTCTAGTGTATGGATATTTTTATTAAAAAATTATATTAACACAAATTTTTCACAAAAAACTCATCCATAAAAAATATTATATAAGAGTGAACTATTATTAAAAAAGTTTCATTGATTGATCTTAAGTCTTGATGAATTTTTTAAAGGTCTCATGAATATTTTTCTTCTAAAGTTTTCTTTCATGCATTCTACCCTCATTAAGTATTTATTTTTCAAGATCTTTTATCATTATAGATTAATCTTCCAAATGAGAGTTCTTTACTTCAATTGTGTAATTCAATGGATGGAAAATTTCCAAAAAAAATATACCACTTTATATCCTCCTCATAGAAACTAACTTGTAATTATTATTTTCCTCGATAAAATATTTCATTGAAAATATAGATAGACTATTCCTTTTCTTTTACAAACTCTATGAGGGTTTTTCATTTTTTTAACTTCTTATATATTGCATAATATATCTCATAAAGTTATAATTATAGTTTTAAGTTTTTTTTATATAGTCCCCTGATGAATGAAAATGTTTAACAGAAAACATCAATAGGGACTTTCCTCAAGTAGTCCTTAACTTTAGTGTAGATATTATTAATATATTTCACTAAATAAAACTCTTCAAAAATAAATCATTATAAATTTCTCTCTTTTAACCTATAGGTAAAATAATAACATTATTCTATTATTTATAATAGGCTAATTTCCATTTCTTCTAAGATTATTTATTCTTTTTAATTTTCAAAATATTGGATAAAACTTCAAATTTTAAATTACTTATAATATCTTCTAATTTCTTCATCTCAGACATACATTTCTTATCTTTCAGTAGAGGCATATCTATATATTCCAAAAATATATGTTTCATTTAGATTGTGTAAAAAACAATGATAAAAATAATAGATTTAAATTGAGGGTACCTAGTTGGATCCAATACCACTAGTGTGTCACAGTAATTATACACTCACCCTAAGAGAGGCGGTGAATTACATGTAACCATACTTTAAAAATTAAATTCATCTTAAAATTTTACATTAATTTGATCAAACATATTTTATTGGATAGGATATTTGGATCTTTGATATGGGCCCTTGACACTTACTCCCTCATGCAATATAGATAAATTAAAGAAAATAATAGATAGGGATTTTTACAGGGTTCAACCCAAGTGGGGGAATATAATCCTTATTTTCCATGGGTTGTCTAAGTCATAGATTTACCAAATTTCAATTAAGATTTATAAAATGGAAACTTATAATACTTTACCATCAAATAGGATTGAACCTAAACATTGAAACCACAATATTTTGTATGTGGTTAATCTATCTCATAAAAAATTTCTTCTACCTCCTTGTGGGATTGTGGAACTATTTATACTAAAACCCCCACACTTCATGTGTTCTTCACAAACCTCCTCATGTATGGATCTTTGAATTCAATATAAACCTCTTCTATACTTAGACTTCTTGTCAGCAAGTCTTGCTTCTAGAAACAAAATTCTAGAGATCTCACTATAGCACTTCAATGTCTAATATTTATGAAATCCACTACTTGACATTCATCTGAATCTCATTCCTTTATTATTATGAATCTTGATAAATCACTCTACTTCTTTGAAACTATATGTTTTTTCTTCTTAAAACCGTAACCAAGCTAAATATTTTGTAATAACTTTTCAAATACTCAATATCTTCACTTTTCTTATTCTCAGCCTCAGCAAATCCCTAAATATTCATGGTGCGCTCCTTATAATTGCTTGAAACTAAACTTATTCTCCTTTATAAACCAAACCATTCCCAAAAAACTTTCTGATTTTAATATCTCTAAACACTAGGATTCTACATCATTCCATTTTTGAACACTGTCAGAAATATTATATGATCTGAAAGTAAATTCAAATATATAAAAACCTTATGTTGGTAATTTTTTCAACTCAATTGTGAATCTTGAATAAGATCATGAAATTTTCTTTGTGAACTATGAACATTCCACACAGCATCATCACAATGTTTTTTACTTCAAAAAAATATAAATCCTTTTGTCATATTTTGGTGAACATACATGTATAGAACTCATTCATCACTTATTCTAGTTCTTCCACACCATAAACTAAACATAATATTTTATAAACATTATTAATTACAAACACTCTGACATAAAACATGTACTTTTGGTGATCTTCATCTATTTCACCTTAATTTTATTTAGAGTTTAATTTTTATCTCTTATGTAGTAAAAATTCTGATCATCTCAACTTTATGATTCTGATTATTTGACTTTACTACTTCCTTTGATGTAGATCCAATCATCATTACACAAGTGATAATTTCATGGATGATGTTTATAAATATGTATAATGATTTTCACATAGATGTTCTTACTTTGGAGTATTCAAAACTAGCCTCCCTTCTCCCTTCTTCTAATCCACCACTACTCAAATTTCTCTATCTACCTCATATTCTTTTTTTCACCTACTTATAGATAATTCTGCATCAGTCTTCTTTATTCATTCTTTGTTTAACTTCACTTTATATCATCCCTTATTTAATCATATTTGGTCTTCTAGAGAATTTATTCTATTACATTTATTGAATAGAACAACATTATCTGAATATGACTTTGGGATTCTATGTTGGATTAGAAAAATAAACCATATTATATCTCTAAGGTTATAGTGTGTAATATTCAATCAACTAATTTCAGTTTGATTTAAATCATATTTTCAATATCTTATTCTAACTACTTCACTATTAAATGAGAAATTCTCAATATCCCATTTATATAGAGAATATTGTATATAATACTTGACAAAATAATTAGTTATTGTTAATAACTTGAGGAATAGTTCAACAATCCTCATATGTAATGAGTGATTTAAAACATATATATCACTAAGAATTCATCCTCCATCCATCAGCAGAATTTACCTAACTTTACTTATTTATATCTCGTGACATGAGCTCCTATTATTGTATTATCATATTATTCAATCTTCTTAGGTTCTATATTTTGGTAGAGTAACTATAATCTACAAAATTACTACATCTGAGATTTTTACCTTCTAAAGTATACAATTATGGTGAAATTACATCTAGAACACCCATAGTAAACTATAAATTCAATATACTCATTGAACTTTCCACAAATAATTGAGAATAAATACAATATATAATTATCATTACCTATTAGGGACTTAATAAATCATGGGGTAATTTCTTATGAATCGGTTAAAAATATATTATTGGGTAATCATGGTTCCAAATATTATAGAATTAATATTCATGTGGTTCTATAGATATTGATATAAATAAAAAAAGGAATACTATAGTAGACTGATGTTTATATTATTTTAAATATCTTTGAGTTGAGGAAATAAATATTGAATGGAGTTTGAACATATTGATATATCTGATTCTAAGAAGAATAAGAGAAGGGAAACTGAATTTAGTTGATATATCTAGTTCACAAAAGAAAAGAATATATTAATTGGGGTAATTCCATTATTATATATTTTCTATTTAATATAGAACGCTCAATGAAGAATAATGTTTTCGAATGATATATTTTGTTATTAAAGAGGTGACAATTTAGAAAGATGGTCCTAGTGTGGGATACTCTTTATCTGGAATAGGGTATTTACTATTGTGAACATTTGAAGTAAAAATATTAAAACCTAATTGTCACGACCCGACCCAACGGGGCTCGAGCCGCGACTCCCCAAGCCAGCCTCCAATAGTCCAGGGGCTGGCGACCAGCGCCGAGTAGGCTATCTCACACATGGGAGGCATTAGCCTATGATACCTGTACGCACACACCCACAAACACCTCCATGCAACAATGCTGAGATATATAAAACTGAAAAGGAAATGCATGCATACATCTATCCCAAACCATAGTACAGCAGAAGTACAGAAGGGAAAATAGGGCCCACCAAAAGAAAACTACAAGCGCGTCCAACCTGCTCTGACGAGGGGAATGCTGCCACAAACACCCGCCGGAAAGCTCCCTCAGCACAGCTCTGGTAAACACCCCGGTCAACACGCTCACTAAGCTCCACCTGCTCTGGGTCCTCCTGGGACTCCGTCAAAAGGCATGTGGTCTGCACAAGACACAAACATGTGCGGGAAAATCCCATGCAGGGGTGAGTATAAACATACTCAGTAGGCACCCCAAAACCCAAAACCCAAGGAAGCAACTGAAAGGCAACAGTCCGCTCAACCTAGCCAGAGGGAACCCAGACGAGAGAGAAACTCCATCTCGTGACCATCCTCGGCTAAACACATCTAGTCATCTCATCTCAGCTCAAGTGTATGCCCATACATACACCTTGAACAATCCAGATATACTCAGATCACGCCACAAAGCCACAAGAGGTACCGACCTCGTCACCAGCAACTGTCCACAACCAGGAGAGTACACCACACGAACATTGTCATACCAGATGACACTCATCCGAGAGATACACTCCATCGGGTCCCAAACAAACATCTCAGACGCTCACCTGAGAGACCACGCTCGTCGGATAACATCACTGAGGAAACATCGCTAAAACAACATAACCACCAAACTCCTCGGATAGGGGATCGCCGCTAGGGTCCGCTAGGGGATACCAAGACCCACTCCGGTATACGTAACTCACAGATAGAGGATCACTCCCAGGGTCCGCTGGGGGATACCACAACCCGATCTGGCATACGTAGTTCTCACAGATAGGGGATCACACTCAGGATCTGTTGAGGGATACCACAACCCGATCTGGCACTCGACAGAAGCACATCACTCAGATAGAGGATCATCGCCCATATAAAGGTGGTCATGATGATACCAGAACCCTATCTGGTATAACTCGCGATGTAGAGGATCGAACCGACGACGCCGCAACCCTACCGAAACCACACGCTGAGTAGGGGATCACATACCCAGCGATACCGCAACCCTACCGAAACCACGTGCAGAGTAGGGGATCGTATAACCAACGATACCGCAACCCTACTATAAACCTCATGCTGAGTAGGGGATCGTATACCCGACGATGCCACAACCCTATTGAGTACGGCCCACCGCATAGGGGATCATAATCCTGATGATGCCATAAACCCTACGGGGTTAATCTGCTAGATAAAGGATCGCCGCCCATGAATAAGCGGTCACAGGGATACCAAGAACCCGATCTAGGGAAAAGATGCTAGAGGATCCCACTCCGGTCCCACCGGAGGGATGCCACAACTCTAAAAGTTTAAACATCCCATAGAGAGGATCACAAACCTATACGAAGGTTGTGATGCCACATGAACCCTCGTGGGAACGAACCAAGGGAGTACCCTCAACCACTGCTGGTCCAAACATCGCTATCCCGAGCAACCCTCAACAACACCTCACTGCGCACCTCCAAGACCGATACTGAGGCCACCATCGCGATCCATGCGGTAAAACATGCATGATAGGCTGCTTACTCGCCCGAAACGGACTACCGGTGAAAAAGGCACTATTCACCGTAGCTAGCTCATGCGGGGCCCAAACAACGATCCCGAAACCCATCGAGCAGATCACACCGCGGCGATCCCCTCGGAAAAACAAGCGGAATCGACTACTAGCTCGTCCAAAACGGACACCCAGTGAAAAAGGTATTATTCACCAAAGGCCAGCTCGGGTGGGGCCCACACCTGGATTCCGAAACTCATCGAATGGATCGCACCATTGCGATCCCCTCAGAAAAACACACATGATCAACTATTCATCCGCCAAAATCGGACTCCTGGTGCAAAAGCTGCGTTTCTCCGCAAACGCCAAAACCCGTCCTCATGGGGCCCGCACCCCGTTCACAATCCCAACACCCTAAAACCATCTCAAAAAGTCCGTCATACTATCAGGGTCTCAACGCCACTGACGGCACGTCAATCGGACGCTCCAGGTAAAGTTACAACGGCCCGAAGTCGTAAAATAATAAAATATTATTATTTTATTCGACATTTCAAGCCCCTGGGCCAAAATCCCGACTCAAAAAATTCTCAAAGTTAGTGAAAAAGGTCCGTCTCGACGCAAGGAATGCGTCGCCACAAACGGCTCGCAAATCGGAGTTACAGTTTGCGAGTTACGGGGGTTTAAAAAACCCCCGGAACAATCTGGTCGGACCACCGCAGGGTCGCCGGAAACAACCGCACCGCAGCCGCGTTGCCGCGGAACTCGCCGGATTCCGCCATGGCCGCCACGGGTCTCGCCGGAAAACCGGGTTTTCGCCGGAAAACTTCCGGGAGCCACAGGGAGCACCCCGGTGCTCCAAATTCAGATCAGAAAAAGTTTCGGAAAGCTCAGGACCCGAACTATACAAACCTTATGAAAATTTGAAGAAAAACAACACAAAAACGGGATCCTGGATTTTAAAACTCAAACCGCCTACCTCGCGGGCGAAATGCTGACGTTCTGCCTTAGATCAGCGCTCTAGAGCTTCCGCTGCACGCTCCTGGAACGTTCTCCATCGAATTCCGAGCTCGTGGGCGCTTCGTTTGCTCGATTTGGCGGAGCGGCGGCAAAGAACGGTGAAGAACGTCGAGAGAAATGATAGGGGGGCACTGATATTTATATCAGCCACCCGCCGGTGCGAAACCCGCCTCGTACCCGACGCCCGATGCGAACAAAAGTAAGGTCACCCCTAGGGTAAACGCGCAGTTCTGAACGCAACGGCGGACTCAGATTTTCCATCTGAGACTCTATTCAGAAGTTATTCGAGCCGACGCCCACACACTAACTTCGTTACTTATTTACGAAAATGCCCCTGGTGGCGTTTCTCACCGCAGGCCCGCGCCCGCAAAGTTTACACCTCTCCTAGGGTAAACAGCACGTTCCGGACGCAACCGTGCCATCAGATTCCCATTCTGAGCTATCGTTTAGGAGATACCACACCCCCGCCACGTGCATAGTATAAAAAGACATAATATTTTTATAAAATTAATTCTGGGCACACCGGGCCTCGGAATCGCAAGCCGTCTTCGCGCCTAGCTCTGGAATTATTCATAGAAATATTTCAAAGTCTGACAGGACCAAAAACCCGAGTTTCTACACTAATAATCCTGAATGGCTCAAAGGACTTTATTTTTTTATTATTCCTGATAATATACATTTCAAGGGGTAAGGTAGAACCATTAAAAGGTCTGAAGGATAAAGATACAATTACATCACCCGTAGGTCTTAAGGGAATCACCCAGAAAAGACACCTTGGAACTACTCCTCCTGAGAAAATATCATGAAATCAACACTCCACCTTCGCAAGGTTGGTCGGCTAGCTATCCTATGCAGAGATGCACAGGCCCAGTACTGATTGCAATTCCATACACTCTCAATCTTCCAATTCAATTTAGCTCTACTCTGGTGAATTTCCCTACTCTGATCCTCATCTGGATCCTTTTTTCCCTTGTAATATGACTTGTATATATCTTCATATTTCATGTGGCCTGAAGGCCTTGGGGTGGACTAAAGGCCTTGAGGTGGCCTGAAGGCCTTGAGAGACAACTGGCCCGAAGGCCTTGGGTGGCTCAAAATCCTTGCAGGACATGAGGACCAAAATGGTGGCCCAAAGGCCCAGATGGATGAATAGTTTTGGTAATTATAGTACCGAATAGTACCTACTATAGTAACTAATATAGTTCCCACTATAGTACCTGCTACATTATTTCTATAGCACTGATACAGTAACCTAGAAATATGTCTCCACCCGAATTTGATCTCGGGTCTCTTGGATGCACTTACCGAGTCCTCGACAACCAGGTTGAGTCTCATTTTCAAATCCTAATAGAAATAATATATTCTCATATTTATTTAGAAGAATAATTCACTAGACTCAATGATTTATTAGGAGTTGATTATGCCCAGCTTAAAGATAAATAGTGCTGTGAATGTTGAGAATAATAGATATCTTATTAGGATATATAGATGAAGGTGTTTTAGTAAACTCTATTGATCTATAATATACCTTTGTTTCAATAAACTGTTAAAGAGACCATCATGTCTATAAAGTGACATTACCTTAACCAAAGTAGTTTTTGGATGATAGGGAGAGGGAGTAACCCTAAGATCAGAGGTGTATCTTCCCTAAAACGTTTATAACATAAGGATTGGGTAATGGTATATAATGGTACATTGAAACACTACTAGCATATAATTCCAAGATTATCCCTTTTTGGTGAACCACGTAAAATACCTATTTCATGTGAATGCTTTACATTTCAACATTTATGATTGAGATTCAGCAAGACTGTATAAGAAATTAATTAATGAAAACTTAAAACACTCATTCCCTCTATCATGGGAACATAATCTGAAAACAAGGACGATTGAGTGAAATAAATACTTGATTTGGGAAACACCTTGACTCACCCCCCCCCCCCCCGCCCAAGTTTTCTCTCAGGTTACAACAAGTGAGATCAAAGGAAAAATGTTTTTTATATGGAGTTCAAACATACAGATTTGTTTTTAAATTACTATGGCTCTCATATCTCAAAATAATAAGAAGATGGTCCAAGATATGTGTGAGTGAGACAATAATTTTTATCTTGATATTGATTTGATGTGTGATCTTAAGAATTGTTTATTCAAATAAAAAAGAACTCGAAGATTATAGGATGGTTAAAATATTCTTATGCATATGTTGAACAATATAAGTTTGAACTGACAAGGATTAAATGTGTAATTAAATATCACAATTAAATTCATGAAGAATATGAATTAGGTACTTAATTGATTCAAAATGTAGAATAACAAACCAAGGTGATCAAAATTTTGAGTGATTTTGTTGAATAATGGTATAAGAGAATTGATCCTCTTAATGAAGAAGTTTTTGTATTTAAATGGAGGAGTTTATAGTATCCCTCAAAAGATATATTATATGAAAAATATTTTTTTATAAGATATAGTTTGGTAAATAAGTGACATATATATGATTAGAGAACAGATAAATAAGATTTAGTCATGGTGTCATTTAATGTTGATAAGGAATATATTTATAAAATAAATGAATCTCTATAGAAACTATCAAATGGCAGTTTATGATACTACAAAAATTCTATATAAGGATCTCACTGAGAAATAAGTTCAAGGAATATATTATCTTTATCATTTAATGGCTAATAATAATGGGTTTAGAGAAAATTTCTCAGTCAAGACACATAAAAAATTTTTGAAAGGAGTGGAATGCATGTTAAAATCAGTTATAACAGTCAAAAATTCACAGTTAGATGTAATGGGAAAATGATTAAATAGACTAAAAGTTATTTAGAGTCTTCATAACAAGGAAATGAATATCACATTATGTTTCTAAAAAGGGAATATAAAGATTATGTAAAATAGTTTTTAGATGATAGAGATCAACTCAACATAAAATGTTTTTTAAAGAGGTTATATTGAAAAAAATTTGAAGATTCAATTATAGTAAATAATAAAATGTAGTGTACCCTTTTTTAGTCGCGGAGAAAGTATAAATAGTTTCTTAAAGCCTAAACATTGACTGTTATGGGAAAATATAGTGTGAGATTTTATATATCATCATACAAAGAAATTAAGAGAACTATGGTGAATTAAAAATAGGACATAAAAGGATTTCATAATAATAAAAAAGGAAAGGAAGTCATAAAGTGAAGAAATTATTTAGATAACACATGTGTATTTATAAATAGATTTATAGAAATTTTTGTTTTATTATGGTATTCATAGTTATGTAATAAGTTTTTGTGAAGATTCTATTGGATTTATTTTAGATTGTGAAAGGAAATGTATATAAAATTAATTAATACCATAATAAATAATGTATAACTCTCATATTATTTATTATAATTCTTCTAATATTTGTGTTAGTAACTTGAATTATAGATAAAAATCTTGGAGACATGTTTTCCCAGATAAAGGGATTTAAAATACTCCTTTAGAAATTCTTATTTTTATCACAGACAGCAAGGTCATTTTATAAAAGTGTATAATGGAACTTATGGGACATAATAAATGTATGAGAAAAATAAATTGTGATTGTTATATTATAATTAGTTATGAATGTGGATTCAAAGGAAATATTTCAAGGTTTTGTATTTCTTGAATAAAAGGAATGATGCGAAAAACCACTTCTCTGGTAACCAGTGTAAATCAAGCTAGTATTAAAATAAAATATATTGTATTAAATAATTGTTTCACATTATAGGATAAATATGAGAAGGACTATTAAAGGTATTTTTGTTCTATATCAAAGGTTTTTATTGTACAACATTCTTTATGGAAAGAAAGTATAAAATTGTGGAAATATAATAAGAAAGAATAATTTTTTCTATTAGAAAACAAAGATGATGTAAAGAGAAAGATTTCTTTTTAAAATGTGGAAGAGAAATGGCATGAAGAGACTTATAGAACTATTAGAGGATATATTTTTACAAAAATGAAGGAATATTTCACAAGTGGAATCATTAAAAATATCACCACATAGGAAATGTACATGGAGTCAAATGAGAAAGATAGTGAGAAAGTATTAATCATGAGGAACAATGCATTAGTGGATTTATTGAAAGTGATAACACTAATAATACATTTAGTAAATATGAAATAAATAGGTTTGTTCAAAAAATTTAACCACATTCTTTTACCTAGGTATTCCTAGAGGTGTCCCATCCCCATATGTAAAAATGTTTTTAACTGTTTTTAAAAGTGATGTAGTCTTAAGGAGATATATGGTCCATGGGGTGTTTATGTTGTAAAAGGAAATACATGTTCAAATTAGTGTTTAAAGAATCAACTATAGAAGTAAAATAAAATATGAGAAAACTATTAGGATTCAACTAGACTACTATGAAATAACTAGAGCATTGATCCTCAATGAACTGGAAGTACACATGATGAAATATTAGTGCTATAAAGAGTAGTTGAAAAATATAACTTATAATTATTTACAAAATAAACTAAGTGCACTAAAAGTATGATTTATTTTCACCCAACCCAAGGAAAAAAATTATCTCACCCATAAAACAAACAAACCCACAAATATACTCACACAAAAGTAAAACCAATAGAAATACATTCAATAGAATAACATAAGGTAGTAGATAAAATAATGGAATAAAATTATTCATATAAGTTTTCCTACATTCATATAATAAAAAATGAAAATTTATTTATATTCACTAGATATACATGATCTTACAACCAACTGAAAAAACCATCTAAAAGATTTAGTTGTAAAATATTAACACACTATAATTCCCTGATACAGTATGAAATTCACTCTTATACTATGATTGATCAAGACACCCTATCTATAATGTTCCCACTTCTCTTTTATATTAGTGTTGAACTGGTCACCCAAGTTTCACCTAATTCCAAAATTCATAGAAAATCCTCCATTTGGAATGTTATTTTTGATCTCTTGTATCTCAATTAACATTAACTTCTTACTCTAGTAAACTCTTCTAGACACTTCACTTAAGATACCTATGGTTCAATGAAAATTTTGTACCTATATGACTCCATCAAAAGATATTAAATTTAAATGGTCAAACTATCATCTGTAGAGATTCAAATATACTATATTCACATAAATTAGGGGTATCATCCAATGCATGAAATTATGATGATCAAAATTTCTATGGATTCACTTTCGGTGAACTTAAAACAAATCTATTATCCCAATAATCTATCACTAGAAGTTTTATTTTAGGGAAACTATATAAACTATCCATCACTAAGAAAAAACCAAATTTCCCTTATACATTCATATATTTTGGTGTTCCTTTATCCTCTTACAATTCACCTAAGAACCACAAAGACCTGATACTACCTTAGACAAGCATGAACTAAATTTTTATTGAATATTTCCTCTAAATATTCATATTTATCTATCTTTCCTAGTTCTAACACTTTAACCTACAACATGTATATAATGATTTCGTACTTTAGGTTGATATTCTTCACCCTTTCATGGAAAATTGGATTTTAATCCAAGTGAATTGAACTCTAAATATCAAAGAATTTCCTTTTTAACTTCTTCTAAGTTCCTTCGAAAAATGATTCAACAAGACTAAGTCATTTTATGAATCCATAAGAGTTTCATATTCTTCTTCCATTGTACTAAAAGTTACAATCATTTATATTCACAATATCCAAATAATCTTTGTTCCACCATAGGTAAACACAAAACCAGTTATTCTCTTCTGGGTGTCTGAATATCAAGTGAAATATGCATCCACAAAACCTTATAATGGATATTCCTCCCTAATACATAAATAAAAAAACATTCATTCCTTTCATGTAATATATAAATCACCTTACATATTCCTAGTGTTCCATTCTAAGGTTCAATATAAACTAACACACAACTCCTATTAAAAAAGAAATATTTGGTTGGTTATATATCATAGCATACATAAAACTTCAAATAGATGATATGAATGGAACTTTCTTTATTAATCGGATCTCTTCTTCCATTGTTGGTTCCTATGCCTTGGATAATTTCATGTCTCCATAAATATGGGTAGAGAAAATATTTCATTTGTAAATTCGAACTGTTTCAATGGTTTTTGGATGTAGTCTCTCAAGGGTGAATCTAATGTTATGGATTTTTTATCCCTCTCAATCCTCATCCCAAATATTTTCTTTCAAATCCAACAATATTTCATCGTTAAGATTTATGATAACTTATTCTTAAATTTCTCGATATTTTTTTCATTATGTTTAACTAGTATCATGTAATTGACATATAAAATAAATATAATGAAAGTTTAATCATCCCATTTATTTTAGTAATAGAAATGATCAATGTTGAACCTATTAAATCCATATTCTAACATGAATCCAAGGAATTTCAAAATCCATTATCTTAGTTATTTCGTAAGTCCATATATAATTTTATTCATCTTATAAACCAAATTGTGGATCCCTAATTTCATGAAACCAACTAGCTGTTGAGAAATATATTGTTTTCAAACAATTCAAAATAATGTTTTTTAAAGGGGGAGATTATTTTAAATAATACTCTGTCTCTTTATGATGATTTTGATGCTCACAAATACCCTTAATTATTTACTAATTATTTCGTTGAGTATTTTGCAGGAATTTATTTTATTTATTTATTTCATATAACGAGATTTCATACTTCATTTATTCCGAGATCAATTTTAGCACGTTCTGGAATCACTGTAGCGCGAGATCAATTTTAGCGCGTTCTGGAATCACTGTAGTGCGAGATCAGTTTTAGCGCGTACTGGAATCACTGTTCATACCCTACGTTGATGAACGTAACGTATGGATGAAAAGTTTACTTTTTATGTTAAAAGAAACGTATGGTTAAGGAACCTTACGTTATTTTGAAACGTATGGTTAATGAACCTTACGTTGTTGAAAAGTATGGAAGAAGAACATTATGTTTGGAAGGAACCTTACGTTTTTGTTGTTGGACAAGTATGGAAGAGAAATCGTACGTTAGTTTTCAGTGTTGAGTTTGTTTCTCAAAAGTATGGATCATCAACCTTACTTTTATAATCAACCGTACGTTCTTTGGAGAGTTGAAGCAAGACAAAGTATGGATGATCAACCCTACGTTTGAATGCTGAAGAGAAAATATGTATGTTCAACCTTACGTTTGTGAACCTTACGTTTGTAAACCTTACGTTTGTGAACCCTACGTTTGGAGCCACGTCATCAACCCTACATTTGGCGTCGGGATATTTTTGACAGACAATATTTCCTTTTCCATTGGTCAAACAGGCGGATTATTAAGCGGATTTCAAGCCGATTCTTAAGTACGACTTTGACGGAATTAAAGACGATTTTTAACGGATTAATGATTGATTTAAAACGGAGATTTTTATGCCGATTCGTCAGGGGAGTTACAACGGCTCTGTTATTTAATATCGCGAATCTAAAGGAAATATTCATGGATCTATTTATGCGGAAGATTTTCTCAGATTTGAATATATATGTTCTATCTTGGAAACTTCGGATATATATATATACACAAGAAAGTGTATGAAATATATAGATTGATCTTTTAACGAGCAAGAAACAGAGACTGTGTGAAGGCGTTCTTTTCTGGTGATCAAGAAGAAGAAGTGTAAAACCTTTATTACCGAAAGAAGATCTTGATAGCAGATTCACGTGTTCTACATCGACTATCTGTTGTGAATCTACTGCTGCTGAAGTTGTGAAGTTTCTTGTAATATCTATTGCAACTGGATCGACTCAGAACTGTTTTGATTACAGATCTTTATTTTCTGAAGACGACGATCTATCTACTGTCAATTGCATTCTGTTGCAATTTTGAAGAACAGCTGGAGAAGTGTTTTCTTTATCGAAACCCTTTTTATTTTTGAGTGATCAGCTTCTCGTTCTAAGATGTGTGGGTTCGTGTTTGAACCAGGAAGGCTGTGTTTTCCTGAAACTTGTAAAGGTGTCAACTGCCTGTACTCAGTTATGAACAGGTCTGTGGAAACGAGGACCAGATAGTGAAAATCGCCAAGCTCGTGGATTTGAGCGTTGGTGGAGTGGACTAGGGGCCTTCTGTTCCCCGAACCACTATACATCCGTGTGTTCATGCTTTTACTTTTTCCGCTGCATATTTAATCGTGCTAAAGCATGGTGGACAGAATTTGTCTAAATTGAAGAGATTGTAATAATTTTGAAAAGACACAATTCACCCCCCCTCTTGTGTGTAATCCGTAGATTCAGATCCAACAATTGGTATCAGAGGAGGAGCTTCTTATTTTTAAAGTCTTATCAAGCTAGAAGTATTTAAAGATTATACATAGTGTATCATGGCTGATACGAGAGAGGGAATGTCAATGGTCAGAGCACCTTACTTTAATGGAGATAATTATGGCTGCTGGAAATCACGTATGATTATTTATCTGAAAAATCTTGGTTATAAAGTCTATTCAAAGATTCTGACTCCCTATGAAATTCCTGAAAATCCCGATACATGGAGTGCTGCTACAGAGGCTGAGTATGACATGAATTCAAAAGCTATGAATGCAATCATCTGTGGTCTAGGACCGGATGAATTTAACAGAGTATCTCAATGCCCGACTGCATATGAAATGTGGCAAACAATAGTTGTTGCTTATGAAGGAACAGATAATGTAAGACAGATGAGATATGCAACTGCTAAATTAAAATTCGATACTTTCAGAATGATTGAAGGAGAGAGCATCACTCAGATGAATGGAAGATTGACAGAAATTGTCAATAATATAACAGCTCTAGGAGAACCAATCAAGCAGGCTGATCAAGCGTTAAAGGTACTGAGAGTACTTCCTACTCGATGGAATGGAATCTCTGCAGCAATCAGACAATCAACTTCTGTTAAAGATCTAACTATGAGAGAGCTGATTGGTACATTGATGATGTACGAGGCTGAAATGCAAGATGAGGTAAATGAGCATAAAGTCTACATAAAAAGGGAAAATACTGCTTTGAAAGTGACTTCTCAACAAAAGGATAGAAAGATGAAGAACAGAGAAGTAAGTGCTAAATCAGAAAGCTCTGATTCTTCAAATTCGGATGAAGAACTGGCTCAGCTAGCCAGAAAATTCAGAAAGTTATACAATAAGAAGAAAGACTTCAAGAAATCCTTCAAGAAGGATAGCAAGGAAGTGAGATGTTATGAATGAAAAAAGATGGGACATATCAGACCGGATTGCCCAAAATTGAAAGATGCAAAGAAGAAGAAGTTCTTCAAAAGAGATGATTATGAGCAGAAAGACAAGAAAGCTATGAAAGCTACTTGGAGTGTTTCTGAAGACTCAAGTAATTCTTCTGAATCAAGCTCAGAGAAGGAGGAAGCCAATTTAAAAGCAAATATGTGTTTCATGGCTAAAACTGATGAGGTACACTCATACTACTCCTCTGACTCAAATAATGAATCAAACTCTGAAACAGGTTTCTCAAATAAAAAACTTGCAGCTTACTGCAATATGCTTGAAGAAAGGTATGACTCATTATTTAAAAAATATAAATCTATAAAGAACTTGCATAAAGCTATTTCAGATGAGAGAAATACTTTGCTAAAACAACATAAGGAATTAATTGACAAATACAACTCTGCTGACTCAAATAAAATTAATTTTGAATCAAAAATAAAAACTCTACAGGATGAAGTAGAATCTTATAAAAAGGCTGCATTAGTTTTTACAAAAGGAGAAAACGCCTTAAATGAGATACTTGGAAAAACTGTAATTAAAAAGGAAAGGTTTGGAATTGGAAGTAAAGGAGAAAAACCTAAGTTATACAAAAATTATTTTGTTCCTAGCACTAAACATGTTATTTGTAACTTCTGTGGAACAAAAGGTCATATAGCTAAAAACTGTTTTCTAAGACAACCTCAAATATGTGGAATTAAGAAAGCTTATATTTCCAATGATCTATATGATTCAATCAATTTTAAGAAAACAAAGCAAATCTGGATACCCAAATCACTGCTTGCTAACACTCCTGGACCCAACAAAATATGGGTACCAAAGCAATTTGTTTGAATGTCTTTGCAGGTAACAGGTCATCAAAGAAAGAAAGAAATATGGTATATGGACAGTGGCTGCTCAAGACACATGAGTGGAACTTCAGCTAATTTCTCTTCTCTTACTCGAAAGGAAGGAGGACTTGTCACCTTTGGTGACAATGCCAAAGGAAAGATTATTGGTATTGGAACAGTTGGAGATCCAGAGACAGTCTCAATCAACAAAGTACTTTATGTACAAGGGTTAAAACACAATCTGATAAGTATCTCTCAACTCTGTGATGATGGATACACTATTGATTTTACTAACAATAGTTGTATTGTTTCTAAAGATAAACTGCTTAAGTTTAGAGCACCCAGAACTGATAATGTTTATACTTTGGATTTGTATTCCTTGTGTAAACAACAAGTAAACTGATTAACTGCTAATATAAGTGAATCCTGGATCTGGCATAGAAGACTTGGTCATTGCAATATATATGCTTTACATAAATTATCTAAGAAACATCTAGTTTCTGATTTGCCTAGTCTCAAATTTGAAAATGACAGATTCTGTGATGCATGTCAGCTTGGCAAGCAACACAAATCATCATTCAAATCTGTTAATAAAGTTGCTACAACTAAACCTCTAGAACTTATCCATATGGATTTGTTTGGACCTTCAAGAGTAGCAAGTTTAGCTGGTAAATTATATGTTTATGTATTAGTTGATGATTATTCTATATTTACTTGGATTTTCTTTTTGAAATTTAAAAGTGAAGCTTTTAGTTTATTTGAAGGTTTTTGTAAATCTATTCAAAATGAAAAAGGTTTTAATATAATCTCATTGAGAAGTGATCATGGTGGAGAATTTGAGAACCAGGAATTTAATTCCTTTTGCTCAAAGATGGGTATTAAACACACCTTCTCTGCTCCAAGAACACCTCAACAGAATGGGATTGTAGAAAGAAGAAATAGAACTATTCAAGAAATGGCTAGAACTATGTTAAATGAATATATCCTACCTATATATTTCTGGGCAGAAGCTGTTAATACAGCTTGTTATATAATGAATAGAATTTTAATAAGACCTATTTTGAAAAAGACACCCTACGAACTATGGAATAATAGAAAACCTAAAGTAAATTACTTTAAAGTTTTTGGATGCAAGGTTTACATCTTGAATACCAAAGATAATCTTGGTAAATTTGATTCAAAATCTGATAAAGGTATTTTCTTAGGATATTCTGCAACCTCCAAAGCTTATAGAGTCTATAATAAAAAGTCAAGGATTGTTGAAGAATCAGTTCATGTGAAATTTGATGAATCTGATCCTTTTGAGAAAAGGATAGAACAAATAGATGAACCTGATTCTAATGAAAACATGAGACTTGAGAATTTAAAGAATGATTTTGAAAATGATATAAAAGAAATTCAGTCCAGTTCAGAAGAACATGACACTGAAGAACCCTTGAATGTAATGCCTAGACAGTCTAGAACCTTAAAGAATCACCCTTTAGAATCTGTGATAGGTGACTTAGAGACTGGTATTCAAACTAGAAGAAACCTTGAAAACATAGTTGAATTCTCTGCTTTCCTATCCCAACAAGAACCTAAGACCATAGAAGAAGCCTTAGATGATGACAGCTGGGTAATAGCAATGCAGGATGAATTGAACCAGTTCAAGAGAAATAAGGTTTGGGAATTAGTTGAAAGACCACATGATTATCCAGTAATAGGAACTAAATGGGTCTTTAGGAATAAACAGGATGATCAAGGGATAATAACTAGAAATAAAGCAAGATTAGTAGCTAAAGGATATAATCAAGAAGAAGGAATAGATTATGATGAGACCTTTGCACCTATAGCCAGGTTAGAAGCCATTAGAATCCTTTTAGCCTATGCATCTTATATGAATTTTAAATTATTTCAGATGGATGTTAAATCTGCCTTTTTAAATGGTTATTTAATGGAGGAAGTTTATGTTGAGCAACCTCCTGGTTTTGAAAATTCTCAAAAACCAGATTCTATTTTCAAACTTACTAAAGCTCTTTATGGCCTTAAACAAGCACCTAGAGCTTGGTATGAAAGACTAAGTTCTTTTCTTTTGAAAAATGATTTTACTGTTGGACTGGCAGATCCAACACTCTTTAAGAAAACTGTGAAAAATAATGTTTTATTGGTACAAATTTATGTTGATGATGTAATTTTTGGATCAACCAATAAAATTCTTTGTCATGAATTTTCAGAATTAATGAAAAAAGAATTTGAAATGAGTATGATGGGAGAATTAAATTTCTTTTTGGGTCTTCAAATATTTCAAAAAGATTTTGGAAATGTTTTAAATCAATGCAAATACATTACTGATTTACTTAAGAAATTTGTACTTGAAAACAGCAAGCCATTTACAACTCCTATGTGTACTAATATAAAACTTGATTTGGATGAAACTGGAAAATCAGTGGACAACAAGTTATATAGAGGTATGATTGGTAGTTTGTTATATCTTACTGCTAGTAGACCAGATATAATGTATTCAGTATGTCTTTGTGCTCGATTTCAATCAAATCCCAAAGAATCCCATTTAACTGCTGTTAAAAGAATTTTTAGATATTTAGAAGGTACTATTTATCAATCTCTGCTTTATCCAAAAACCTCTGATTTTAATTTAATTTCATATTCAGATGCTGACTTTGGAAGCTGTAGATTAGATAGGAAGAGTACTTCAGGATCATGTCACTTTTTAGGGAAGTCTTTAGTATCATGGTCTAGTAAGAAACAACACTCAGTTGCCCTGTCAACAGCTGAGGCAGAATATGTGTCTGCAGGTAGTTTCTGTGCACAGGTGTTGTGGATGAAAAACACTCTTATGGACTTTGGATTAAATTTCAATAATACACCTATTTTATGTGATAATACTAGTGCAATTAATATTTCAAAAAATCCTATTAGTCATTCTAGAACTAAGCACATTGATATAAGACATCACTTTTTAAGAGATCATGTGTTTAAAAAGGATATATTTTTAGAATTTGTAAATACAGAAAATCAATTAGCAGATATTTTTACTAAACCACTTCCCACGGCAAGGTTTGAATTTATTAAGGGGGAGTTAGGTTTATTTAATTTTAAATAGTTTTTTTTAAATCTTATTCTGTTTTCGAATTCTGCTTAATTTCTGTTTTCCGCTATAAGTAATTTTATTTTGTTTTAAATAAAAGTAATGATTAGTGATTACACGGGAATCAAGGCTGTCAGAACCGTTTCACCTTCTAAATTGCTTCACCTTTTTCGGAAACCCTTTCGAAAACCTAAAACCGCACATCTGCTCCAAAATCCTTTTCTGAATCTTTAAACCCAAAACTTACAAACCTTCAGAAATCGTTGTTGGAATGGCAAAGACTAAGCGTCCAGATGAAGCCGAGAGCACTGCTGCAAAGAAACCTAAGGTAGTAGGTCGGAAAATACTGCAAGGTAAAGTCATAGATTTAGAGTGGCTGTTTGAAACTAATTTACTGTTGAAGCAAGCGTTGTCGTTTCAAAGCCTTGAGCAAGCTTTTAATAGTGAAAATTCTGAGCTTCTATATGAGGCAGAAATGAGACATTTCTTTAGAACTGTTCAGTTTAGCCTTGGAGATACAGAGGATAGTTTATTGGCTCAAATAGAGGATAAGGACTTTTCAATATCATCTGTAGAGATAAGTCAAATTCTTAACTGCCCTCATGAAGGAGTTTTTCATTTCGATTTACGGAATATTGGAGATTCTGTACATAAGTCTGAAGACATTATGTCTTTTCTGTTTGGAACCAGAGTGATAAAGAAGATGTTTATTAAGGATTTGGAGCCCGATCAGAAAATTTTGGTAAAATTTGTTCAGACTGGTTTAGCACCAAGAATGGCTGAGATGGAGAAAATCCTATACCCGGACATGTACATAATGTATCTTCTGATGTGTGATATTAAGTTTAATTTTCCTCGGTTTATGATAAGATATCTGAGTTACTGCTGTCAGAGTGAAGCAAGAATGACCTTTTTCCCTTATGGAAGGTTCATTTCTTTGTTTTTGTTTAAAAGAGGAATGATCAGATTGGTAGATGCTGGGGTGAAATGTCACCACAGTAATGTTTTTAATGCTGGAACTTTGAGGAAAGTAGGATACTTCTGGAGCACAATTAAAGGAAAACTCTTACCTGTTGGAGCTGAGGAAAACTCGGAGAGTGCTCAGGCTCAACCGGCTAAGTCCAAGGAGGGACAAGCATAATCAAGAGTCAGTACAGTGGCAAGGAGAATTCGTTTTGAGATGGAGGAAGTTGAGGAAGAGAGAAGTCAAGAAGGACTTCAATCTAGAAGGAAGAGGTCAATTGATGAAGAAGTTATCTCTCCTGCCTTGAAATCCTCTGAACCGGTAATTTTATATTCATTTGTGAGAGAAGCTGTTGTGGAGCAGACTGCACCGATAGAGGAACCAGCAGCTCAAACAGAAACTCAAGAAGAACCTCAATCTGCTGCTGTGGTTGTTGAAAAAGTAATTCAACAAGAACAACTTATGGAGGCAGTGCCTGGTGAAGAAGTGGCTGGACCTCAAGATTTACATGAAAATATTGTTCTTGACCAATCAGTAGAAGTCATAGAGACTACTGTTCGTGATGAACATACTTCTGAAGCTCATACAGAGGTACTTCAGGAAGATTTTTCAGTGGAAGAGTTACAGGCTTCAAAAGATAGTTCAGTGGATCAACCTTGTCAGGACAAGGACAAAGAACAGTCGGATGCAGATTCCTTACCACTTTCCCTGCTTCATCAACCTAATTCTGGACATGAGAATCGAGCACAGGGTGCCCCTGATTCGAGAAAAGAAGAAGTTGTTGAGTTGTACAAGCGTATCTCTCAGTTAGAATCTGAGAATGTTAGTCTCAAAAATTCTCTGAACTTAGAGCAGTTGAAGTTTCAGAAGCTGAAAGAATGTACTGTTTCAAGACAGGAAGTAGATTTGTTTAAGACTGATATGTTGCATGCTGTTGATCAGTTAAAATCAGAGATGGTAAAGAAAGATGATTTGTCTGAGTTGAAGATTTACATGGAGAATAAATTTGAGTCTGTTGCAAACAGTGCTGTGAGTGGATCAGGCTCTTCACCTGATTTGATTCGGAGATTTCAAGCAATTACTGGAGCAATGAGCAATATGAGTGACAGATTACACGATCTTCAGTGTAATAGTGCCCCTTTGTCAGTTTTGCTAGATAATCAGAGATTTTTAGTGGATCAGTTGACATCTGGAGAGCAACCGATTAGGATTCTTTTGAATCAATTATCAGAAAAACTGGCTCTTTTTGTTGAAAAAGAAGAAAGAATGCATGAGTTTTTCAGAGTTAATTTGATTGAAGATATTCATATGACTCAAGAGAATAGATATCTTATCATCAAGTTAGGAGATGGGATGATGAAGAGGCTCAGAGAACAGTTTACAGAGATAAAGACAGCGATTCAAAGGAAATAGACACCTTTTTCCCTGTCTTATCTATGAACCTTGATTCCTATGTATATCACAATCGTTTATATATAACAGCTTGTGAATGAAAATTCTTTTCTTATTTTTTTTTTGTTTTGTTTTGTTGTTTATTGATTTATGATTGAGTTAGCCAGTATAACAAATTCACTTATTCATACACAGTTAACTATAGCATTTACTTATAGTTCAGTGCAATATTGAATGTGTTCAAATCTGTTTTTTTTTCATTCTTTTTTATATCACAAAAAGGGGGAGAATTTGGATAAACACAACATTTAAATTCATTTGTTTCCTATGAAGAAATTTGGATATATGGGAGAATTTGGATATATACGATATTTATCTTTTATCTATTTTTAGCTGAAAATTTATTTTTATGGGGGAGAAATTTTATTATAGTTAAATATTGTTTTAATCCTTTCAAAATTCTAAAATTTTATAAAACTAATTTTTCAATAAAGATTGCAATTAAATTAGTTATATTATTTTTTATGGGTTTTGTGATCATCAAAAAGGGGGAGATTGTTGAGCAATATATTGTATCAAACAATTCAAAATAATGTTTTTTAAAGGGGGGGATTATTTTAAATAATACTCTGTCTCTTTATGATGATTTTGATGCTCACAAATACCCTTAATTATTTACTAATTATTTCGTTGAGTATTTTGCAGGAATTTATTTTATTTATTTATTTCATATAACGAGATTTCATACTTCATTTATTCCGAGATCAATTTTAGCGCGTTCTGGAATCACTATAGCGCGAGATCAATTTTAGCGCGTTCTGGAATCACTGTAGTGCGAGATCAGTTTTAGCGCGTACTGGAATCACTGTTCATACCCTACGTTGATGAACGTAACGTATGGATGAAAAGTTTACTTTTTATGTTAAAAGAAACGTATGGTTAAGGAACCTTACGTTATTTTGAAACGTATGGTTAATGAACCTTACGTTGTTGAAAAGTATGGAAGAAGAACATTACGTTTGGAAGGAACCTTACGTTTTTGTTGTTGGACAAGTATGGAAGAGAAATCGTACGTTAGTTTTCAGTGTTGAGTTTGTTTCTCAAAAGTATGGATCATCAACCTTACTTTTATAATCAACCGTACGTTCTTTGGAGAGTTGAAGCAAGACAAAGTATGGATGATCAACCCTACGTTTGAATGCTGAAGAGAAAATATGTATGTTCAACCTTACGTTTGTGAACCTCACGTTTGTAAACCTTACGTTTTTGAACCCTACGTTTGGAGCCACGTCATCAACCCTACGTTTGGCGTCGGGATATTTTTGACAGACGATATTTCCTTTTGCATTGGTCAAACAGGCGGATTATTAAGCGGATTTCGAGCCGATTCTTAAGTACGAATTTGACGGAATTAAAGACGATTTTTAACGGATTAATGATTGATTTAAAACGGAGCTTTTTATGCCGATTCTTCAGGGGAGTTACAACGGCTCTGTTATTTAATATCGCGAATCTAAAGGAGATTTTCATGGATCTATTTATGCGGAAGATTTTCTCAGATTTGAATATATATGTTCTATCTTGGAAACTTCGGATATATATATATACACAGTAAAGTGTATGAAATATATAGATTGATCTTTTAACGAGCAAGAAACAGAGACTGTGTGAAGGCGCTCTTTTCTGGTGATCAAGAAGAAGTGTAAAACCTTTATTACCGAAGGAAGATCTTGATAGCAGATTCACGTGTTCTACATCGACTATCTGTTGTGAATCTACTGCTGCTGAAGTTGTGAAGTTTCTTGTAATATCTATTGCAACTGGATCGACTCAGAATTGTTTTGATTACAGATCTTTATTTTCTGAAGACGACGATCTATCTACTGTCAATTGCATTCTGTTGCAATTGTGAAGAATAGCTGGAGAAGTGTTTTCTTTATCGAAACCCTTTTTATTTTTGAGTGATCAGCTTCTCGTTCTAAGCTGTGTGGGTTCGTGTTTGAACCAGGAAGGCTGTGTTTTCCTGAAACTTGTAAAGGTGTCAACTTCCTGTACTCAGTTGTGAACAGGTCTGTGGAAACGAGGACCAGATAGTGAAAATCTCCAAGCTCGTGGATTTGAGCGTTGGTGGAGTGGACTAGGGGCCTTCTGTTCCCCGAACCACTATACATCTGTGTGTTCATGCTTTTACTTTTTCCGCTGCATATTTAATCGTGCTAAAGCATGGTGGACAGAATTTGTCTAAATTGAAGAGATTGTAATAATTTTGAAAAGACACAATTCACCCCCCCTCTTGTGTGTAATCCGTAGATTCAGATCCAACACTAGCTGCCTCATGAAAATTTATTTCTCAAAATTTAAATGAAGTCATATTTACATCCATCTATTATAAGTAAAAAGATTTCAATTCTTTCATGATCATTATTTTTTATATAGTTCCATTGTTAACTAATGGTGAGAAAATTTCTGAGAAATCAACACCTTACTTTTATAGTGATCCCTTCAATAACAACTACTCTTAAAAACATTTATTTCCATTAGCTTCCTTTTCAAATGATAAACCCATTTAATTTCAAGTGATAATTTAACTTTTAGTAAATTATTATGCTCTAAAGTAAAATTATATTTCAATGAGTTCACTTATTTATGCTTGGTAGATTTAAATTTTTTTAATTCAATATGTGACGTCAGTTTTTCTGAGCATTCAGTTTCCCTTATATCTATTAAGTGTCAAAATTTCATATCAGACTCAATCCTGTAAACTAGTCTTCTGATTCTAGTTGATATCCTAAACTGAATTATTTGTTTTGAAATACTCAACTTTTCTCTAACTTCTAGATCCCTATAATTAAATTATTCCACCTGATCTTCAACTTCTCCTGAACCTCCTAACATATCTTCTTATGGTCTTCTTTCTAGAATTATTGTGCCTTTATAACTCTCATACAGGTTATTCAAAGTTACTAAAATATTTTTTCTCTTACTAGGATCAACATGGATTTTTTGATTGATTTATTTCCTTTAAATTTCTTCACCACCAAGTTTCTATCTTTCAGTAAAATATTCTCATTAAAGAGAACATCACTGATCTTGATGAATTTCATCATTTTGTCATCTTATAGTACATATATAAAATTCTCATCTCCATATCCAAAGACACCGAATACTTTGGATTTTTTTCTCAATATTATCTTCATCTTTAATGTAAATATGAACATACTTTATGATTACAAAGACATTAAGATGGAAAAAAATTGGTCATTTATAGGACCATTATGCCTCTAGAAGTTTCTGTCTAACTGCCACTATTAGAAGTCTATTCACAAATTATATTTTTTTATTAATAGCCTCTAATAAAAATACCTTAGACATTCTATAGTGTATCTTCATACTTCAATCCATATAATTTAATGTTTGATCCATCATATTAGTCAATTCATTCTATTTTAGTGTTCTAGTAACCATCTTCTCACGTCTAATCCCCTTATTTTGGAAAAATTTCCATAAGTTATATCAGGTGTACACACCTCATTTTTCTATGCAAAGACACTTCAACTTCCAACCACATTAGTTAACTTCCAAGTCTTTACATTTAAAAATTTCATAAAAAATCATGAATGTATTTCAAAAAATAATCCCATATTTTTCTAGTAGAATCATCAATTAATGTAATGAAGTAGAGTGGACCTCCATATGACTGAATTAGGGTAAGTCCTCAGCCATTAAACTACACTAGCACCAAATTCTATGTGATCAAGTTTCAATGTTCCATTTTTCATTAAAAATTTTATATTTGTCTCACTATGGTGATGAGTCCAAAAATGTGAAACTTATATATCATTGGATGTTATAATTTTGAAGACTAAAATTATATCTAAACATTTGTTCATGTAAAGAGTCTCATCTTTTAATCCTTATGAGATTACCATGGATTCTTAGGTAACTTTCCATACTCCTTTGATAAAGGTATTGTCAAAACTAGCCTCGTGAAGTTCCCCAAAGGAAATAATATTTTTCTAAAGTCTAATGATGGGCCTTACTTCTTTGAGCTTCAAGAATCCACCATTTTTAATTAAAATATTGACATCTCCTTTTACAAAAAACTTCTAGGGATTCATAATTATCTATAATAACTCTTCCAAACTACCCAAATACAAAACTAAACATGAATATTTGATCACCAATTAGATGAAAATATTATCCAAAGTTAATTATCCATGCAGTTACTCTAGTATTAACACTCAAAAATATAATTTTTTTACCTTCCCTTGCAATATGTAATTTTAATTACTGGATGTTCATTCCCATTAGATATTCTCTTAGTGACTTTTTCAATTCTAATTAATGTGTCCCCTCTTCTAAAAACTCCATAAGGTATGAACAAGTCCATCTAAATTTCCTCTCCTTATCTCTCATGACTTATCTTCAAATGGTTTCTTCCTATACCTCTTGTGGGGTAACCATCCTCATCTATCTACATTAGGGGAACTACTAAAAATTTCAAGGAATACCCTCTGATGAAGTTCTTCCTTAAGAATTAATTTTAATAAATAATCATATTCAAAATTTATCTTTCTATAATATTTTATAACAACATTCACTCTCACATCCCATATTTCTAGTAATGATGATAGTATAAGTAATGCACATATATAATCTATAAATTTTACCTTCAGTTATTCTAGATACCCTCAGATCATATTGAATTCATTCAATTGATCTATCATTGGACTCTATTATAACAACCTTAAGCTAGAAAAACTCCTCGTCATGAAAATTTTATTAAGTATTATTGATTTTTTTTCATACCTAAATTTAAGTTATTTTATGATATATACTATTATATTCACTTCTAAAATATTGAAGAAACATTTCTTTCGAACGATATCCCCACCAACCAAAGTCACTTCTTATCTACTTATTATCATTCCAAATTTTCCATCTTCTCTAAATAATCACTATAAAGGGGAGAATCCATGTCCTTCTGAATTATAAGATTCTTTATCCACATTCTGAAAAATCGAAAATATCTTCCATAAAACTTTTCAACCAAAACATTGTCTACATATAAATATATAACTTTCACTAATAGTAAATACCAACTGAAAATTAAAATACCTTTAAGGGAATGAGATAGTGAAACAAAAGTTATTTCTTGTTTATTGAGTAAGAACTTTTACACAATATATAATACCACTTGTTGGGAGTTGATCGGGCTACTGTGCACCCCCTAGAATATCCATCCTCAATCCACTAGAAGCATGCATGTTAGAATATCAGCCTAGTATAGCATAGAATAAATGTATGAATTCTAATGATTCTCTACCTAAACTAAGTGTTCTAGAATTAGGAAGTTTTTTCACCCTACTCACCACAAAACTTTGACCTCACTCACAAATCAAAACAAACCAACATGAATATACGTGAAAATTAAAATAAATGGAAATACATTCAATGGAAGAAAATAAATTAGGAAAGAACACATAATATTAACATGCTTTAAACAAATTTTCCCACATGAATGGGTGAAACAATATTTATTTAATTTTATTCACCATATGTACAAGAACATATGATTCTCGCTCAAATTTACCCAAGAGATGAAGGTAGAACGGTCCTTGTAGTTTAGATTGGGTTATCAAATCCTCATAGGCCTAAGAAGTAACCTATAGACACGTACATTCTATGGACCGTTTTTGGATATGAAGTGGCCAAATTTGGGTTGATTTTAGATGGGTTTAAAGGATAACTAATATATTTAAGTTAATTCAATTTAATAGAATGATTTGATCCTAGGTTATCGCTCGGGGTGGATTGGACGTATTTCCTTTTTAATGATTTCAATTTATTATATTTGAGATGGTTTCATTTAAGGAGATAAAAAAACATCATCACTTACTGTTTTAATGCCTAAACCCTTTAATACTAATCACCTATACACTTGAAGGATCAATGTTTTGAGCACTTCAAGGTAAAGTTTTGTATTCGCACATGAAGTGTGTGGCCTTAAATTCAACAAGGACGATGGAGTTTAAAAATCATCAAATAAAAATCTCAATTAAAGAAGTGATTATACATTAATGAGGTGATAAATAACATCCAATACAGACCATTTCTACTCTTTGGGATCAACCCATAAGTGGGTTATCCCTCCATTGATCCCATGGTTTCAATGGAAGTGGAAAGTAGACTCATAAAAGAAGAAATGGAGAAGTAAAGAAAACAACAAAAATTAAATGATCACTCCACCGTTGTGTGAATAATTTCACAAGGTTTGGTGTTAATAAATTCACACCTTGATCAAACGGAATCAAATAGATATGAAGAACAATATAATAAGAGTATAATAATAACTTTTATTAAGAAAGTAAAGTGAATTGAACAACATACATGTGAAAGACAAATTTAAGAGAACAAAATTGCAGCATAACATTACAATTGAACAAAGCATCCAACATTCTCAACTCCTCCACCACTACTACCTTAAATAGGAATTTTGGAATCCTTGGCTAGATCCTCAAACATTACAAAGTATCCCACTTGATTATGGTAGGCCTAGGGTGGTGGAAACCTTGTGGAACTTAGACTTTTCCACATTTGACCCGAGGTGGAAGCTGGCTTTCATCCACCAAACAGAATTGCTTTGATGACCTTCTAGATTTCCAAATCATAGTGGGCCATAGAAGAATAAAATGGATCCCCAGAGGTCTCATAACCTCCTGTAAAAGTAAGTCTCATTCATAGTTTTATATTCGGATATATGATCAGATTATTGGTCTGTTTTTCTGGGCCGCAGAATCTGGACCAGAATTTTATCTCTAACTTGGGCCACCTAAATGGACACCATGGAGGACGAATTAGCATTGGATCCTCAAGAGTGATTTGTTAATATACATTTCTTCTAGAATCCCACCAAATATGGGATTCATTGGGACTGTATGTTGGTCCCCAAAGTCTCATCAGTGGGATGGTGTCCAATCTGACTTCTCCAGAATTTCTTCCTTTCATTGCCAAATATCTCCATCATCCTCCATGAATTATCCATTGATCCCTGAATAAAACATGTTCATATTTAAGTGTAGATAAATTTTCAAAAATATAAAATTAAAATATGTATAATTATATTCCTTAAAATAAGATGAATCATTGGGTACTTTAAATGATGTTAAAAAATTTACCACATAATAGTGCATTTTAAGAAGGTACTACAATCATAATGTGAAATGATGTTAAAACTGTAAAATGCACTAAAATGGTTTTTATGAATAATAAATCACATGAATAATACATATATTAATAATTAATATTATCCTCATTTAGTGGATAATCACACCCCCCAACTTGAGTTTTGCTAGTCCCGAGCAAAATATATCTCAACAATATGAAATTTGAATTCCCTTTTCCAAAAACATTTTAATACACAATGATAACCAAAAACCCTTACACGAAAAAATCGTGAAACCCATCAAAAATTTTAATACAAGATAGTTTCATAAGAATATCCCAAGCCCAAGCTCATTCCTTTGTTCAAATCCATTGCCATATTTCATCCAATATCAATTAAGTATGAGGATGTGTTGTGCATCATAATAGACATGGGGGTTCATCTTTATTCAAGGGAAAAATTACGAAAGTGCTAGGTGAAATCACATTTCAATATTAAGATGAGTATTCAAAAAAAATTGTATTATTTTTTTGTTCTTTTTTGTTTTTGCAATTTTTCCATGGTAATTGAAATTGCACTCAAAAGAGTCAACCCCTGTAGCGAGACTTTGTCGATGACTCCTAGGCTTAAAGACCATAGGGCACCAAGTAAAACCCACATACTCGGGAATCATCTTGAGTTAAATCAGACAAAAACAAATTCAAATTACCATAAATAGAGATAAAATTACTAACTCTGGGCCAGAGAACTATGGAATCATGTTCCCCAAGTGCCAAAAGCCACTGATTCGCTCATTTCATTGCTCTACGTGCAATTGTTTTTTTTTGAATACTCATATTAATGTAAAATGATCACCAAACCTATGCTATTTATTTAGGTGACCCCATGAACTCAAATTAATACCTCATTATCCAAAGGACGTGCATTGTGATCTTTTTTTTATTTGGATGAAAATATAAACGATGAAATATCACATTGGACAGCCACACTTTCCAAAATAAATGCTCATGAAATTATACAAGGATTAAAATCAGAATCAGGGTATGCTAAATTATTTGATATTCAGTTTCAAAGTGTGCAATTTGTATTACCATGTTTAAAGTTAAAATAATTTTTCCTTCAATTTTCACAAAAAAAAATCAAATCATTTATCATTTTTTTGGCACAAAAGAATTTTTTATTTTATCTCCCCCCCAACTTAAAATAACACTATACTCAGTGTTCAAAGAAAAGAAAATTTAGAAGGGGTTATAGTTATAGAATGAAAGTTCAAAAAGGAAATTTAAAATTAGGGTCATGGAATGAATTCACCTGGTGGTTGAAGTTTGAAGTTCTTGCTGCTCCAATTTAGTCTTTTGATATCCATGTCGCTTGCAGAGTTCCCTAGTGGAAAAAGGAAAACAAACAAAGAAAACAAAAGAGTATATATATATAAGTAAAATATAAGTATATATATAAAATAAAATAAACTGATGATACATTGTCTTGTTTTTAAATTTCTGGGTAAGGTATTACTCAAGGATCACACCACGTGACACGGATGAATATAGTGCTCCCCTTTCATACCCATCCATACTCATAATAGAAGAACAGGTCAACAGTCTATTTTTTTTAAATATAAAAATGATTAATTAAAATATAAATTTTATTAAAACAAAAAAATGATAGGAAACTTGAAAATCATAGGTTGCTTCCCATGCAGCGCTTTTTTTAACATCGTTAGCTCGACTTGAACCCTAAATCTATCAATTTTTTCATGGTTCATAGGTTGGCTCAGTTAACTCAACCTCTATTTCCTGTTTATTGAATGATTCAATGAACGGTTTTAACCTTTGTCCATTGACATTGAAAATGTAACCACTTGTGGGATCTTGAATCTCTACTGCCCCATGGGGGAATACATGATGCACTATGAAAGGTCCTAACCATCTAGACCTTAACTTTCCCATGTGTAAATGAAGATTTGAACTATACAAGAGCACAAGTTTTCCCGGTTCAAAATTTTTGACCTTGATATTCCTAGATTGGTAGGCTTGAACTCTAGCTTTATTGATCCTTGAATTTTCATAAGCCTCCATCCTTAGTTCCTCCAGTTCATTGAGATCTAATTTCATTTTTGTTCCAGCCAATTAGAGGTCATAATCCATTTTCTTAATTGCCCAAAAGGCCTTATGCTCAATTTCAACAGGTAAATGGCAGGCTTTTCCATAAACCAACCTATATGGGGACATTCCTAGGATGGTTTTGAATGCTTCATGATATGCCCAAAGGGCATCCAAGAGTTTCTCGGACCAAACTTTCCTAGAGGGGTTGACAGTTTTTTCAAGAATTTTCTTAATCTCTCTATTCGCTAACTCAGCTAGACCATTAGTTTGAGGATGGTATGCAGTGGAAACTTTATGAGAAATACCATACTTAGACATGAGTGAAGAGAATGAGCGGTTTTAGAAATGGGTTCCTCAATCACTGATTATAGCCCTAGGAATTCTAAATTGAGAAAATATGTTCTCTTTTAGAAATTGAATCACAAATTGATGATCGTTGGACTTATTGGGAATGGCATCAACCCATTTTGAGACATAATAAACAGATAAAAGGATATAGAGGTATCCCCTAGATTTTGGGAAGGGACCCATGAAATCAATTCCCCAGCAGTCAAAGATTTCAACCACTAAGATGGGAGTGAGTGGCATTTGATTCCTTTTTGTGATGGACCCTACTTGTTGACACCTAAGACAACTTTGAAAAAAGGCGTAGGAGTCCCTTGAGAGGGTGGGCTAGAAGAGACCACATTGAAGAATCTTAGCAGATGTTTTCTTAGAGGAAAAGTGACCTCCACATGCCTCACTATGACAGAATTTAAGGATGGACTCTTGTTCAGATTCTGGGACACACCTCCTAATGACTTGGTCAGGGCAAAACTTATAGAGGTATGGATCATGAAACACATAGTGTCTAACATCAGAAAGGAATTTCCTTTGAGCTTGAGTCCCTAAGAATTTTGGAATGACTCCTGTAACTACGAAATTGGCTATGTCGTCATACCAAGGGCAGTCACTCACAGAGTATAGGTGTTCGTCGGGAAATGAATCAGACACAGAAAGGTTATTTGAGTTGTCTTTGAATTCCATTATATAAAGGTGATCGGCTAAAACATTTTCAACACCCTTTTTATCCTTGATTGTGAGGTCACATTCTTATAATATAAGAACCCACCTAATCATTCTAGCCTTAGCATCTTGTTTTTGGAAGAGGTATTTTAGTGCAGAATGGTCAGTGAACACAGTGATGTGGGATCCTAAGAGGTAGGACCTAAACTTATCTAAAGCACACACAATAACAAGTAACTCCTTTTCAGTAGTGGTGTAGTTTATTTGGGCATCATTTAAGGATTTTCTTGCATAATCAATGACATAAGGAGTTTTATCACAATGGTGTCCTAACACAGATCCAACAGCAATGTCACTGGCATCACACATAAGATCAAAAGGAAGGTTCCAATTTGGAGATTTCATAATGGGAGGAGAGGTGAGAGGGGATTCGAGGGTTGAGAATGAACCCTCACAGCTTTCTGTCCAAATAAATGGAGCATCCTATACTAGGAGAGCACAAAGGGGATGATAGATTGAACTAATGTCCTTGATGAATCTTCTATAGAAACCAGCATGTCCTAAGAAAGACCTCACTTCCTTGACAGTTTTGGGGGATGGAAGGTGAAGAATGATGTCAACCTTGGCTTTATCAACTTCAATCCCCCTACCTGAGACCAGATGGCCTAAAACTAGTCCCTCTTTAACCATAAAATGGCATTTTTTCCATTTTAGGACTAGATTCTTTTCTTCACATCTTGACAAGACTCTCTCTACATTCCTCAGACATCCCTCAAATGTATCCCCAAACATAGAGAATTCATCCATGAAGACCTCTAGAAAATCCCCTACCATGTCTGAGAAGATTTCCATCATGCACCGTTGGAAGGTTCCAGGGGCATTGCATAACCCGAAGGGCATGCATTTGAAAGTAAAGGTTCCAAATGGACATGTGAATGTAGTCTTCCCTTGATCCTCTAGGGAGACCTCAATTTGATTATACCCTGAGTACCCATCTAAGAAACAGTAGAACGCATGACCTACCACTCTCCCAAGGACTTGGTCAATGAATGGTAAGGGGAAATGATCTTTCTTGGTGAATGAGTTTAACTTCTTATAGTCAATATAGACCCTCCATCCACTACTCACCCTTGTTGGAAGAATCTCTCCATCCTCATTGGTTGTCACTGTGATTCCAGCCTTTTTTGGAACCACTTGGATTGGGCTCACCCATTCACTCTCAGCTATGGGATATATGATACTAGCTTTTAACAATTTCAGAAGTTCTTTCTATACTACATCCATGAGATTAGGATTGAGTCACTGTTGAGGTTGACGACATGGCTTTGAATCAGATTCCAGAACAATCCTATGAGTCCTGATAAGTGGGCTAATCCGAGGAATATCAGAAAGGGTCCAACCAATGGCTTTCTTATACTTCCTAAGCACATATAGAAGCATCCTTTCATGATTGGCTTCAAGAGAAGAAGAAATTAAAATAGGATGTGTTTTATTGTCCCCTAGGAAATCATACTTGAGTGTAGTGGGAAGTTCCTTCAATTCAAGATCAGGTTGGTTCAGAATTTCAACAGAAGATTGGGACATTGAATCAAGTTCAATTTCTTTTTTTAGAGTTTCAGATAGGATTGATTCCCCACATGTAGACGTTTCAGCTACTAGATTGTCTTGATCAGATTTAGGGAAGGAATTTGGAGTGGTCTCCATGAAAGTGGTTTTTTGAAAGGTTTCACTAATTGTTGGACCTAATACTTCATCATAAGATAAATTTGAAAATGATTCAAGCCAAGGAGATAAACTTCCTTTATATGAACAAAGGAAATCAATCTCATACTGACTTAAACATTCATCAAATATTCCTTGATGTTCCATGGATTCATTATCAATTATTCCTTTCATGTTTACTTCATGAATGTCCTCGTCATCCCCTATTTGTGAGCTTGCATTATAGATGTTCAAGTCTATACTCATGTTCCCAAAGGTGATGGTCATGTTCCCATTTCGGACTTGGATAACAGAGTTGATTGTTGCAAGGAAAGGACGACCAAGGATGATTGGAGTTTGTTCCTTATTTCCTAAGTTTGGATGGTTGTCAAGGACAATGAAATCAGCAGGGTAGATGAAGCTTTCAACCTTTACCAGAACATCCTTTAAAATCCCCTTTGAAACCCTAATGCTACGATCAGCAAGTTGAAGTGTGACAGATGTGGGTTGGAGTTATTCTAGGCCTAACTGCTAGTACACAGCATATGGGATGAGATTGACACTAGCACCTAGGTCACACAAGGCCTTGACAACTTTGCTCTCTCCTAGTTCAACATTGATATAAGGGCAACCCGGGTCTTTCAACTAAAGAGGAATGGTCCCTTGAATGGTGGTACTCATATTAGCATCCAAAAGGACTTGGTTTTTATGTGAAAATTTTCTTTTAAAAGTGCACAAGTTTTTAAGGTACTTTAAGTAGGCTGGTATGGTTTGGATTGCATAGAGAAGGGGTATGTTCAACTTGACTTGTGAAAATATTTCCCTCAATGTTTCACTCAGTTCAGGCTTCGGTTTCCCCCTCATGCATTAAGGAAATGGTTCAGGTTGTGGGGTTGTTTGTTGAAGAGTTTTTTCCTTGAAAATGTTATCAATTTCCTCAGTTTTATCTTGTGGTTCATTTGAATTTTCATCCAAGTTTTAATCTTCAGGTGGGTTCTGAATTAGTTGTTCAGGTTTCTCAATTGATTTCCCACTTCTTAAAATAGTCACAGCCTTTAGTTTTTCATGAGTTGTTTGAGCACAACTTGACTCTCCCCTTGAAGTTGAGGATGGCACCGCCAGAGTAGGCATGGGTGCCTTTCCAGTTTTGATAGTTTGAAGTTCTTGTTTTAGTGAAGATACCTCTGAGTTCATCCTTTCCATTTGTTTGCACAGTTGTTCTAGTAGGCTTTGTGGAATAGTTTGGGTTGGTGCTTGAGAAGATTGGTTTATCCTGGGGGGATATTTTGGAAGTGGGATGGTTTGTTGAAAATGGACCGGTGGCTGTTGGTATTGGATAGGTTGGGTTTGGAACTGGTTATGGGTTTGTTAGTTCTGATGGGGGTAAGTATTTTGTCCCTATGGTTGGCTAGGTTGTTGGTTATCTTTCCAGTGGAAGCCTGGGTGGTCGTTATACCTTGGGTTAAAGGTGTTTTGGTATTGAGGCTTTTGAAAGTTTAAAGCATTTACTTCCACTGGGGGTCCTCCAAAAAGAACATCTTTTATGGATGTAATAGTTGGGCAGTTTTCTATCTTATGGTCATGTTTGTCACAAATTGTGAAAACAGGGTCAACAGTTTGGATTTCATGGACTTTCCTAAGTTCTATCTCTTCAACCTTCCTAGAGAGTGCTGCGAGTTTAGCCCTAAGGCTTTCCTCTTATCTAAGTGTATGAATTCCAGTAGTTCTTTGTGGATTTTCAAAATAAGGTGAAGTTCCCCATGTTTGGTTTTGTTCAGAAAGGCTTTCTAGATACTCGTAAGCATCATTTGGGGCTCTGTTTTTAAATGTTCCATTACACATCATGTCAATGAATTGTTTGTTCCCCGGACCCAACCCTTCATAGAAAATTATCACTTGTTTAGGAATAGAAAAACCATGGTGTGGAACCATGTTTAGAGTGTCTTTGAACCTTTCCCATGTTTCATAGAATGACTCTCCCTCTTTTTCAAAAAAGTTTTCGATACACTTTTTAAGTGCAATTGTTTTGTGGTGGGGAAAGTATTTTTTGTAGAATTCTCTTTTAAGTTGGTCCCAAGAGTTGATGGATGATGATATCAAATTTTTTAGCCAATTTTTAGCTCTATCCTTTAAAGAAAAAGGAAATAGCCTCATCTTATCTGATTCTTGTTGATGTGGGGGGAACATGGTTTCTACAATTTCATTGAACTCCTTAATGTGCAGGTATGGAATCTCGGACTCCATTCCATGGAATATGGGAAGGTGGTTGAGGACATGGGGTTTAAAGATGTAGTTGGAATCTCTTAGGGAATTGTGTCTAATGCCTGAGGTGGCATTGGTCCAGGAAGGTGTGAGGTAGTCATTCATGGTTTGATCAATTGCATTCCCCAAGTTTGGGGCTGCCTCATTTGGGTTTCCATTTTGTTTTCCACCCGGGTTTATGAGTTGGTTTCTTTGAAGACCTTCCATTGAAATTGGCTCAATTTTGGACTCTATAGTACTAGGAAGATTAGGATCTAATGGAATTAGTTCCATTGGTGTACTTGACTCCCCAACCCTAGGACTATCCACCCTAACTAGACGGTTTGATTGATCCCGGGTGTAGGCGGACATGCGCCAAAAGAAAAAAAAATGAGAAAGGGACAAGATAAGAGAATTTGGATGAGAAAAGAAGAAATGGGGGAGAATAGAATGTGTGTTTAGATTACTTACTTGGGTCCTCGGAAATGGCACCAAAATTTGATTCTCACTCAAATTTACCCAAGAGATGAAGGTAGAATGGTCCTTGTAGTTTAGCTTGGGTTATCGAATCCTCAGAGACCTAAGAAGTAACCTATAGACACGTACATTCTATGGACTGTTTTTGGCTATGAAGTGGAAAACTTTGGGTTTATTTTAGATGGGTTTAAAGGATAACTAATATATTTAAGTGAATTAAATTTAAAATAATGAGTTGATCCAAGGTTATCACTCGGGTGGATTGGACGTATTTCCTTTTTAATGATTTCAATTTCTTATATTTGAGATGGATTCATTTAAGGAGATAAAACAACATCATCACTTACTGGTTTAATTCCTACACCCTTTAATACTAATCACCTATACACTTGAAGGATCAATTTTTTGAGCACTTCAAGGTAAAGGTTCGTATTAGCACTTGAAGTGTGTGGCCTTAAATTCAACAAGGACGATGGAGTTTAAAAATCATCAAATAAAAATCTCAATTAAAGAAGTGATTATATATTAATGAGATAATAAATAACATCCAATCCAGCCCCTTGCTACTCCCTTGGATCAACCCATAATTGGGTTATCCCTTCATTGATCCCATGGTTTCAATGGAAGCGGAAAGTAGACTCATGAGGGAGGAAATGGAGAAGTAAAGAAAACAACAAAAATAAAATAATCACTCCACCATTGTGTGAATAATTTCACAGGTTTTGGTGTGAATAAATTCACAGCTTGATCCAACGGTATAAAATTGATATGAATAACAACAGAATAAGAGTAGAATAAGAACTTTTATTAAGAAACTAAAGTGAATTGAACAACTTACATGTGAAAGACAAATTTGAGACAACAAAATTGCAGCATAACATTACAATTGAACAAAGCATCCAAAATTCTCAACTCCTCCACCACCACTGCCTTAAATAGGAATTTTGGAAGCCTTGGGTAGATCATCCAATAGTACAAAGCATCCCACTTGATTATGGTAGTCCTAGGGTGGTGGAAAGCTTGTGGAACTTAGACTTTTTCACATTTGACCCGAGGTGGAAGCCAGCTTTCATCCACTGAACAGACGCACTTTGATGACCTTCTAGATGTCCGAATCAGAGTGGTCCATAGAAAAATAAAATATATCCCCAGAGGTCTACTAACCTCCTGTAAAGGTGGGGCCCATTTGGAGTTGTATATTCGGAGATATTATCATATTAGTGGCCTATTTTTCTGGGCTGCAGAATCTGGCCCAGAATTTTATCTCTAATTTGGGCCGCCAAAATGGACACCATAGAGGCCGAATTAGCATTGGATCCTCAAAAGTTATTTGTTCTTATACAGGTCTTATAGAGTACCACGAAATATGGGATTCATTGGGACTGTATGTTGGACCCCACATTCTCATCAGTGGGATGGTTTCCAATCTGACTTCTCCAGAATTGCTTCCTTTCATTGCCAAATATCTCCATCATCCTCCATGAATTCTCCATTGATCCCTGAATCAAACATATTCATATTTAAGTGTAGATAAATTTAAAAAAATATCAAATTAAAATATGTATAATTATATTCCTTAAAATCAGATGAATCATTGGGTACTTTAAATGATGTTCAAAAATGTACCACATAATAGTGCATTTTAAGAAGGTATTACAATCATAATGTGAAATGATGTTCAAAGTGTAAAATTCACTAAAATTATGTTTATAAATAATAAAGCACGTGAATATTATATATATTAACAATGAATATTAGCCTCATTTAGTGGCTAATAAACATACAAACCATTTACTAAACCATTAGTAATATTTCATTACATAATATTAAAACTTTATAATTCTCTAATTCATTTTTCACTTTGCTGGTACACTATGAAGAAGTTCCACACTTCCCTTTGATATAATTATTCTATTGATATCCCAATTTTCACCACATTAAAACATTCATAAAAAACTCTCAATTTTTTATTTAACTTCACATATCTAATAGATCCATCAATTTTAACCACATTATTTTATAAACACTTAAAAACACTTCATTCTAGAAAATTTTGGTTCAATGAACATTATATACCATTGTTAATCCATCAGAAGATATAAACTTCTAATGGTAAAACTACAATGTTGATAAATTTAAAAACCATTTACTTCACAATGACGTAAGCTATCGTCTGATGCATGAAATTATAGAAATAAAACTTTTTATGGATAAATATACAGTGAACTTAAACTAGGCTTCGCAACCCAATAAAAATAAGTGGGTGATTGAGATTTAAAAGAGGAAATTTATAAATATGTATATAAATGAAATTATGAAGTAATTAAATTGGTTTCAAACAAAACATTATTAGAAAAAAATAAGTTTTCTACAATAAAAATTAAAATATGAATCCATTTATACTTTTATATATAAATAAGTACAAGTTTTAAGAAGAAATATTTGTATTGGAATGGGTATTAAAACTATAATTAAATTTTATAAATGGTATCAAGTAAATTTTGGAATTCAAAATGTTTGATCAAGAATTTAAAAAGTATTGGAAAACATTGAAAAGGAAAGAATACAACTTGATGAAGTGTCAACCACAATCATGGATGAAAAATAGTATTATCTATTTATAAATTATAATGTGGTATCATCTAGTTTCTTTATAGGATGATAAAATTTTCTAAGAAGAAATTATTATGACTAATTATTGGTTTCCCAATATATAATATAATCACATTATTTGTTTTAGAACTGAAAAAAAAATTAAGTGGATATGGTGATGAACATTAAAATGATAATTAGCCTTATATATAAATAGAGAATCCTTATAAATAAAACAAGATCATGGATATAATAGGATGTTTCCAATTTTCCATTATCAACTTATATAAATTTATTTAATATATAGTATAACTCTCACTCTTTGTGTATTATTTATCATATGCTAATATTTTTTTGTGAGTGTGATTGAAATCAAAGGCATTTTGATACTGAAGGAACATAAATACTCAAGTTTCAAAAATGTTATGAAATTAACTGAGTGACATAGACAACATTGAAGTTATTGACTTATACTCTTGTTTATTATATTGAGTTTTGACATAGTAGGATTGGAGGATTTTCTTATGGCTTGTTCCCAACTATAAAATTAACATACTATAATTTATTGAGAATAATAAAAATAAAAAATAAAATGGATTTAAATTTAAGTTATAATTAAGGATGGTTGAAAGAAGATTAAGGTTTAGATGATATTCAATAAGTAGTTTAAAGAGAATAATGTTTTGAATGGGAAATTGAGTGGATGAAATTTTTGAATGTATATGTTACTAAATGGGTGAATTATGACTCCCTAAATATTAATTTTTAGACAAGTGGTAAAGATATATTATTATTTTTTTGGAATTTATGGATTTATGAAGTAAATTCATAGGGGAGGCGTAGTATCATATATGTAAAGTTCATCATTTGAATATATAAGGGTAATTATGTTACTAAAATGGATAAGGAATAAATTTCCATCGATATGTAAAGGTTATTGATGATATTTAATTGTCATTTTTTTAGAAATACAAAAAAGTAAAATCACTAAATAAAATATATAAAGTTCATCAGAGTAATACATAAAGGCATCCATTTGAAAGATTTTAGTAAATTCCCATTTGTAAGATTCATTTACTCTGATATATAAGAGTTATTTATAACTAATGAGACTAAATAAAAAATATATAAAATACATAAATAATAATCACTTTGATACTTAAGGGTTATCAACCCAATAAAAAAAGGTAATTTCAAGAAATAAATATGGGAATGTGTTGTAATTCAATTAGATACATAATGGAAATAAATTAAATATGAAAGGTAAATTTCATTGATAGAGGGCTGATATGTCATAGTCATTTCCTTCTCCATTTGAGAAGTTATCGGCAATCCATTAATTATAATAAACATTATCTATCTTAAAATATGATTGATAATGTTGGCCAAACATATATGATTTTCAATCAGTTATAGATAATTTTATGTCATTATTAAAGGATGATAACTCCATGATATTTTAAGAAGATCAGAAGGAAGAAATATTTATGAATTATCGATATTTATTGAGAGTTTATGGACACATAATTCATGGGGGATTGATTCAGTTTTGAAGATAATATAAAGAAAATAATGATTCCAAATATTATAGAATTAATATTTACTTGGTTATATGAATATATATATATATAAAGATAAGAAGAATAGTGTAGACATATGATGTTTCTATCTAAAATATCTATGATTCGAGTAAAGATAGAGAGAAGGGTTTCATGACCACTCCCTCTAAATGTAACCCACATAGACCAAAAATCAAGTAAGAGAGATAATGATGCTTGATGCTTGTATCTTATAGTCCATGGTTTGGTGACCTACACCAATTGTATATCAATAACACAAATGGGATTTATTACCCTGTATATATATTGAGGATTAAGAGATAAAGTGGATAAACCACCAACCAACACCATTCATAAACCAAATGAAATCCCAATACATGTAATTTCATACATAAACTAAAAGGTGTACTTTAAATACTAAAATTAATACTATGAAGTGACAACAAACTCCAGAAACTACTCACAACTACTCAGTAACTCCTCCAAGATATTATTGTCTATCCCAATCACCAACATATTCCTATCTACCTAAAAAAATTCATATATATGTAGGATGGGCATAAATGTTACTCAATAAGATCCTTCATGAAACCTATCATGAAAAATGTGAATGAACCATACTATATCCCAGTGAATAGATAAAGGAAGCTAACTCGTCACTTAAATAGTAATAATTTTTTCACATCCTTTCCATGGTTCTCACACCAATTAAGGATTGTAATTAAACCATTATATATCAAAATCATATATATATATATATATATAGGTTCCTATCTTCCAATTCTTCATTGGTTTCTCACTCTCATGCCCCAATGCCACACATATTGTTCTCTACCCTTCTTTAAGTAGAACATCCATGATGTGAATCGGGCCTCATCTCTACCAACCTCAGTCATGTATTGGGCCCAACACCGCATTTTGTAATTATTCCACAAATACATATCATCATCAACCTCATCCCATCTGTAACTAAGTGTATGTCTAAAATCTTCTACAGTTTGTGTACATATGTTATACCTTAAGTCATCGCAATCCATGAAAGTAAACCCATGGTAATTCTTGATCATTATGTATGGATATACGTATGTGCTATACCTCAAGACATTACAACCTATACATAAATGTATAGTAAAACCATGATCCATCACTTCCCTAGTAGGAACGCACCTTATACCATAATCCATTGTAGACTAGGTTAATTCAACTAATATTTGTATAAATGGAGAGCAAGGGAGAGGGAGAATTTAACAACATCATACCTAGATATCCAAGGTGTTATAGAAAATACACTCCAAAACATTTGGGTGTCAAATTCCCTAACAAAATAGGCTGGGTAGCATATGAAATCAGAAATTATAAAATAATACCATTGATATCCACACTAAAGTAAAAACATATCCTTGGAATCCTTTATTATTATAATCACATATCATCCTCAGTTTCCACTACTAAGGACTAGATATCAAAAAATTAGACAAGTATCAAGTTCATTATTAATTAATTAATTAACTATTAGTCAATTATTACCAATTTCACTTCCATGGGTGAATATTCAAATCTTTAAAGACAAGTTTTCATGGAACCAATAATTTTTTACTTATATTCTCAAGTGTTTCATCATTATTTTTGAACACCATTAACCAAACCCATTAATTTATTTTTTTAATTATCATTTCATAATCACACCCCTACTTTAGTATGAAGCCTAAACTGCCACTTAAAATATGCACTCATAGTGCATATCATCAAATTGTTTCTCACAATTGGAAACTAATCATATCAAAAACATATGGCCATCCAACCATCAATAATTAATCAAGAAATATTAATCTTATCGATGAGAAATCCCTACTATGAACTCTTCTTGTCTGCTAAGTGTCCCACACCATTGAACATAACATAAAATTAGTCCCACCCTACTCGGCACTAATAATCACCATGGCTTCGGATACCAACTCATCGCTCATCAAATAAATCATCAACATCATAACCTTAGGCCTCCATCCCATTATATTTCAAGGTATTAAAAAATAACAAGGTCATCCACAATCAAACATGGTTCTAAAACCCTAGATCGCACATTCATTTCAAAAGTATTTCCCATAAACAGGCAAAGGTACTATGATCAAGGAATCAAGGCATTCAATCCTCCCACATAAGAAATGGGCAAGTTCATCCTCAAACATTTATTATTTATCACAAAACAATTTTAATTATATCTTTAATGAACTAGTTTATTAAACATTGGTTATCCACATAAGGAACCCTAATGGAATTATCTTACTATAGCTAACCATGAACATTCTTTCAGGAAATATTTTAAATAGTCAAACCAAGGTGGAAAGAAACCACTATTCTCATGCATGTTCCATTAATTATCATCATTTTGTATTTTTGTCATTATAATACTTGATCATATGACCCATTTTGAATAAAAAAACAAAAAAAAATACTTTCAAACATATATCACATTATCTTAAGAAGCATCAAGAGGAAGAATAGAAACATAAACCACAAAAAATATCAAAACCTAATCGTAAATTAAATTCACCAAAATGAGTATTGATTATATTTAACATGTGATAATTACCTTTTCAATTCACTAATTAACAAAACTAAAACCAATTATCTTATATGAGAGAAATAAGGTAACATTTATATATGTTATATCATCTTTGTTAGATTAATTTACTAATTTAGAGAATCTTAATACTTTAAGGTAAAGCATGAAATTAAACTTCTAATTCAATTATTTAATTAATTACAAAAAATATTATTCTATGGAATATGATTAATTAAAAGAAATAAGTTAAACTACTCCTATAATAACTTTTCTTAATAATTTTAATTTTTCCTTATTATTGATTAATTTTTCAACATGTGAACCCCTTTTCTGAATTATTATATATTTATGGTCATTCACACCCATTTAGATAAGGATATAAAGAATGATAAATTCAAACATAAGCATAAATAAAAGTATAAATAGAAGATATACTATCTTGATTAGAAGCTAAATGTTCTTCAAGAAATAATGGATAATCAAGAAATAATGTTTCTAAAAGAAACACTACCAAAACCAAAGGAAACCCACCTGAACATAAGCACAAAACCCACCATCAAGACTAACTTGATTTCTATCCAAAAATTTCTGGAAACCCCACTAATAATGGAATATAGAAATAAGAATAGTGGAACTAAGATGATAGGAGAAGATTGAGTATCTTGATCCATGAAACTTTGATCCAGAAAAACCAAGGGGTTATACTATCTAGGATATGTGGTTTGAGGGTGATAAGATGTGTAAGGGTTGGATATGGTTTAAAGGAAGGTGAAAAAATCTAAACCAATAATTTTTGGGCCTTATATTTATAGAGAGAGGCTGAAAGCCTTCATCATGGCATAATGAACTCCCAACATGCTCATGGTATCTCTAGTCAAAGAGAGATCAAGTTTTCATGTTGTTTGAACCCCATAGATCGCATTCCTTTAAAACTCACATCATACTAATTTGAATTCCACAATAGAATCTACTACAGTGTTGTGTCAAAATCCAAGATTTTTTATCCTCGCCATGTCAAGCACATTGGTGTGGCGAGCTAAATGTTTTCCTTATCCAATAATGGGACTCTCTGAGTAGCACGCCTTGTCTCCTTTATTAAAATGGATTCACAAGTCATTTCCATGTCACCATGTATCCCAATATAAACATAGTGGAAACATGTCTTCCAAAACATCCAGACAATCCATTTCCCAAGCTGTGTATCATTCCAACAACAAACAACCAACACCACTCCCTAAATCTAAACACTCAAGGCCAAAAATTTCTTCCTCACATTCAATCCTCTAACAAAATTCAAAATGGAGTGGTGACCCTCAAAAAATAAAAATAAAATCTATTTTCTAACCTATATAAATCCTCCAAACTACCTTGAAACAACTTAAAGACCTAAAATAATATTAATAAAAAAGAATTAGGAATCCAATACCTTACATCAGATACCTCTCAAACAATTCTCATCCTCAAGAATTTAAAACAAATGATGAAAGAAAGGGGAAGGGGTTCTGAATAAATATCCCAAGAGATACCTCTCAAGGGTCTCTATATATTAGTAACACAACAAGAAAAACATATGGAAAGATCTTATAAACATTAAATGAGAGAGAAAAATAAAAACTAATATAATAAAACAAATTCAAATGCATCATCTAAAAAAAGGAAAACAAACAAGACAATAGAAAAAATTGGGGTATTGGGAACACATCTATAAATCCCACTCCCACGTTATATCTTCCAATCCAATATGTTACCATATAACATAACAAAAGGTATATAATTACCATACAAAACCCTATTATTATTGTCCTACATATCAATAGTTCTCTCTTAAATGTTCACACGATCTTTAACATCCATCTCACCCCAATTGATAAAATTAGAATCCCCATGAATATATCTTTGAAGAAATCATACATGAAAGACATCATGAACCTATCTCATCTTTAGGGGAAGTTATAACTAATAATACAGGGATATAACTAGAGCTAACACCTTGAAAGGTCTACTAATCTAGGGATAAATATTACTCCCATGATTGATCCTTTTCTACCCATGATGATGTGACACCTTCAAGAACACGTGATATCTAATTTCAAAATTTAGATACCTCCTCCGATGATCATCATAGGAATTATGATGATCTATCGCCCCCTTAATTCACTTGTGGATTTCCTATAATTTTATATTTTATACTACACTAATTCTATTCCAAGAGTAGTTAACTATATGGCCTCATTCTAGTAAAATTTATATCAATAAGGTTAACCCTAAAGATCTTCAAAAGGTACCATACCAATAATGGAGTGATAACTATTATTGTAACACAACTCCACCAAGAGAAATTATTGTCCCCACATTCCTCCAAAATCCAAAATACACATAGGAAACAGGTCCTCTAGAGTTTGGATAGTCCACTATATCTCTAAGTTAGTATGTGGATAAAAAACGGTACTAAGGAATAACTGAGATCCAAAATATTTTCGAGGACCGATCAATGACTTATATGTAAAATAGATATTTTGATCAGATATGATCATATTTGAAACCCCCTAAATCATCACTTTCTCCTCCATATATTTCCTTGAAAACACTTTTGATGAACTCAAATCTTTAATTTCTAAGAAGTGAGCTGAATTTTTCTGGTGGTCCATGATCACCAATGTAGTTCCAAAAACTCCCTAAGATCTAGGTAAACTAGTGGTTAAATCCATAAAAATATCCTCCCATGTATACTAGGGAACATAAATCTTCTAAAAAACAACTAAGAACATGATGCTCACCCTTCACCTTATGTTAGACAAAACATTGAGAGACAAACTCTATAACTAAATGATTTAACTTTGAAAACAAAAATTGACCCCTTAAGGAATGATACATATTTTTCACACTATGATATATTTATATGGGTTAAACATGGAACTCATATAGAACCACATCATTCATTGATGAAGGAATGAATTATTCCCATGAAACAACAAAAAATGTTTTCCATCCTCATACCATACCACATGAGTATAACTAAAAACAACTCAATCACGCCAAATTGTAGCCTTAGAATCCCTCAAATGGGACTCCTCCACATTCTACACTAATGGTTAATACATGGTCATCCATTAAAGACAACCATTTCCATCCACTCCCTCGTACCAAGGTAATTCACTATTATCACTCACCCAGAGTCTCAAGACTCATGCACTGCACCACTATGTGACTTCCTTCTCAAGGAATCTACCGCAACATTCTATTTACCAATTGTAAATTAAATATCTAAGTCATAGTCCTACAATAAAACCATCCACCATTACTACCAAAAATATAATTCATGTTGGGAGAATACACACTTCAAACTCTTGTGATCCATGAAGACCACAAAAAATTCAATGATAGGGTAGTGTCTCTAAAAAATCGTAGAAATAACTACTAAAAGAAGCTCAAAATAATTATTGGAAAAGTTAAATTCAGGTGGACATAACCACTAAGACCTATAAGATATTACTTCCCTCTAAAGCATCAACACACAACATAAACCAAGACATGAATTGCTATAGAAAACCACAAATAATATTTATTCCACTAGTAGATAAATAATTGAAGCAGTAGATAATTTTCCTTTAAATAATTGAAAATATTCTGTCACTTTTTAGTCCACACAAATGTCTGATTATTTCTCGTTAGTTATATCATATGATTATCAATCTAAGATAAGTTGAGTAAGAACCTACTATAATAACCAGCAAGACCATGGAATCTCCACACCTATGAAAAAGTATTATGGGAAACCCAAGAAAACATGACCTCATACACAAAAGGATATATCACTAATCCATGTTGAGACATAATATTCCATAATAAATGTACCTCATAGTCCAAGATTTCACACTTCATTAGCTACCCAAATAGTTTTATGAAACAGAAGGACTCCCAACAAGACCCACAGATGCACTTCATGTTACTCTAATGACTCTGAAAACACAAGGATATCATTGATAAAGAACACTAAGAACTAGTATAAAATCTCATATAAATGGGATTTTATAAATCCCATAAACATGACTAGAATATTCATTACACCAAAAGGAATAATAATGAAATTTTAATGCTCATAATTTCAACTGAAACCAGCCTTTGGGATATCCTCATCCTTTACATGTATATTATGATATCTGAACCATAAGTTTATTTTTAAAACCATATTTGTCCCTTAAATTGATTAAATAAATCATTAATACATGGGATATGGTATTGGTTCTAATTTATAACTAATTAATAAGGTAATAATTTAAAAATAAATATAAACATTTGTCTTCCTTAATTAAAAATAGAAGTGGTGTTCCCTAAGGTAACATACTAGGTTAAATGAAACATCTTCACAAGAGACCACCATCCTAGATCCCCATATCTCACAACTAATAAGGGTTTATCCTATTGGGAGACATCCATATCATAGAAACACCATATGGATTCTCTATTCCAAACTCGATCTATCGTCAAGTGAGTAGCTCCACAACCTCATAAGGAAAAGCATCAAGGTATTATTCTATGAGCTTGGTAAAAACTGCTAGATAAACCTTCAAAAAAATCAACACAAGGGTGATGTATATCATAGATTTTCCTCTTCCAACCACCCCCACCCCCCCCCCCCTCTACTATCATCACCTTCGCTAAAAATAATGTAATGATTGGTCCTAAAATGAGAAATCAGTCACATGTTGACTATTGAGGAAAGTTTGGTACTTTTTCTTCTAATGTCCAAGTCCTTTTAAAATAAAAATAAAATATGTATGGCCAATTTTTAGGGGGTTTGATAACTACTAGATCAAGTGAAATGAGTTGAAGAAGGATGAAATATACTCCCCCTATCTAAAACTTCTTATTATGTCTAAACAAGTAAGAACTCTCAGAAATAACTCTATTCTTCATAAGGTCTTAGAGACTACAATCTTGTAACTATATAGTCCTAGAAAATTTATTCTCAATGACCTCATCCCTCACTAATACCTTAGTATATGACTTCAAAAAAAATGTGGTAATGTGGTGTTGGATATTCAAGCCCAAACCCTCCTCAAAATTCCTTTCTTTGGCCCCATAATCTAGAAAATGGTATTAATAAAATGTAAAAGGTTCTTGTAATGGATATTGAACTCTTAAACACTGAAACTCCTCTATATAAGGGTAGGGATATCTTTCCAAAATGTTTCCTTAGTGATCTATGATAAAAAATCATCTTGAAATTGATCCTTAAACATGTCCCAGGAAATAACTAACTCCTTGAGATTCCTAAGAAATAAAATAAAACATTTTCAATATGAATGGTGTAGAATCATTGTAGTAAAATAAACTCAATGATCCTTCCAATAATGGATCGAACTAAAGGATATATTCACCTCTTATGCCTCCCGATAAGAAACGGAGCCTTCATACCTCTACAAACCCTGGAATTGGAACTCTTGGATTATCCTCCTCTAAGTTTCATCATCCCTGACCTCTATACTCTAGTGATCCACTAGAATATCCTATTGAATATATTTTTCATAAAAATGATGATGAAATTTACCTAGTTCTATATCTTTTAAAGAGGAAAATTTAGAACTCTTAAACATGGTAAAATGGACTTTTAAGGTGGGTTAAGTTACTTATTAAATAATTTTATCATATTTCTCATTCTATACCCAAATTCAAGAAAAATAACACAATATCATGATGCATGATCCTTACCAAGGCCTCTAACCTATAATCAGGATCACTTAACTTATCATGTTTGGTAAACTTGAAGTTCCTTTATTTAAATCACAGGTTTCCATAAAATCTCATGTCATAGCCAGTCTCCCTTGTCTAAAACACATACTGAGCCCAACTGATATTTTTTTCCCTAAAAACCCATGCTTCCCCACCAATACATAACTCCATACTCTATCTTGTCTCTCAACCATCACCTTTGATACCACTATGTCATGTCACCGACCCTCCAATGGTACCCCAATCAAGCTATAAATTAAAGAAGAGAGATAATGATGCCTAAATCCTACATCCAATAGACCAAAATTAGAGACTATAATTAAGGTTATATCAATCACACACATAGGAGGAATTACCCTCTATATAGATTGGTGAGTAAGATATAAGAAAGACAAACTACCAAGAAATAACATACATAAACCATAATAAATCTTAATTCATGTAACATCATACCTAAACTAAAAGAAAAACTATAAGTACTAAAAGTAAGACTAGATAGTGACAATGAATTCCAATAACAACTAACAGCTTCTTAGCAACTCCTCTAAGATATTAATGTTCATCCTGATTACCAACCTATTCCTGGAGACCTGAAAAATAGTTCACATATACCTAGGGTGAGCATGACATGTATACTTATATGGATCCTCCGAAAAACCTATCTTGCAAGATGTAAATGAATAATAATAAATAATAATAAATAAAAAAATAAAACTAACTCGTCACCTAAATATATAATACTATTTTTTATCCTCACCATGCCTCTCACAAATGCATAAAAGTAAGACTTTATATACCAAAACCATTTATATATATAAAGTTACCTCACTTCAACTTCATTATAGTTTTGTCTATCTCACACACTAATGTCACACATCATGTGTTCATACCTTATATAAGTAATTGATCCCTATTGTGAGTTTGGAATCATCCCTACCTACCATAGTCCTATGCAGGCCTAACAACTTGTGTAGGTAATAGTTCACATATCCAACTTATCATAAAACTAATTTCATATGTAACCAAGTGTATGTAGGGAAGATACTATGTCTTGTGTGCATGCATTATACCTCATGTCATCATAACCCATGCAAGTACACCCATGGTAAGTCATGACCACCATGTCTGGATAAAATTATGTTCTATACCTAAATCCATTATAACCTGCAAATTAATATATATTAAAACCATGATCCATCACAACCCAAGTTTGATTGCACCATATACCATAATTTAGTACAACCTGGATACACCTACTCATCTACATCTAATAGGAGAGTGGGGGACAGATATAAGTTATCCATCTATTCCATCTCTACCCCAGATGTTGGAGACCCCCCCCCCCCAAACATTTGGGTGTCATTTTCCCTACTAACATGGGAGAGGTATCTTATGAAATTATAAAATATAAAATAATATCACACACAAACCACACTAACATAAAAAATCTAATCCTTGACTCATCAGTCATTATTATTGTATAAGACCCTCAACAACCAATTTTAAGGACTATATATCAAAAAATTATACAAGCATCAAGTTCACTATTAATATTATAAATCTTTAATGCAAGTGCCTATTGGACCATTAATTCCTTACATTCTCAAGTATTTCATCATAATTTATGAACACCATGAACATATATCATTCACTTATTAGTTCAATTATCATTTCATAATCATATAGGTGCTCTATAACTCAACCTAAGCTATGACATAAAAGATGAAATCATAGTGCATAGCATCAAACTATATCCCAAAGTTGGAAAATGATATTTTCAATAACATATGGTCAACTATCCATCAAGAAAGAATTAGGAAAGAATAATAATATTTATAGTAAAGACACACTCTGAACTTTTAATATCCCCCTATTGTCCCATACTATTTCACATAACATAAAATTAATCGTTCGATCCTCGACATTGACCATCACTACAGCTTAGGTTCCTGAACCATCACTCATAAAATCAATCATCAACAACCTCAGGCCTCCAAACCATTTCCCATCAAGTTCCATAATCAAAAAAGGCCATCAATAACAAAAAAAAGTCTCTAAATTCCTAGATCACACAATCATTTAAAAATTATTTACCTTGCATAGGTGAGTTCTCTAAGGCCAAGGTATCAAGTAATTAAAGTCTCCCACCCAAGTAATAGGCTTTTTCATCCCCAAAATTTTTTTATTTATCACACAACCATATTAATTACATCTTGAATTAACCAGATTAACAAACATAGGTTATCATCACATGGAAACCTAAGGTGGTTTTCTAACCATTACTAACCATAAACATGATTTTAAGAATTATTTAAAATTGTTACACCAAGATGGTCATTAGTAACTCTTCTCGTTCCTCTTCCATTAATTATCATCATTTTTGTTTTACATTTTTATAATACACAAGTAGTTAAATCATGATAAACAAAAAAAATAATAAATAATTAGAAAACATATATCATGTTATATTATAAAACATCAAGATTTCTTATAAAAACATAAACCACAAATGATATCAAATTCTAACCATTCATTTAATTATAAAAAATAATTATTTATTGTGTTAAACATGCAATAATTCTCTTTTAAAATCATTAAAAAATAAAATTATAAACAATTTTCATTATATGAAAAAAATATGGTAACACTATTATAACATCTTAGACCGTTTTATCCCATACTTTTGTGATTTTTGGGTATTGGGGGACTTGAGGTGCGTTTTGAGGATGGTGGTGGATGATATGAAATCAAATATACAACTTTAGGTAGTGATTCACACAATGAATCATTTATTAGTGATGTATAAAGTTCCATAGGGTGGATTTAGGGATTTTTATGGAATTTCCTCATGATCTAATTTATTTTGTGGGATTTTTATCACACCATTAATGTTTATGGTGGAGTTTTTGAGGTTATGTATTCAAAGGTTTCATGGAAAAAAATTATATACTCATGATAGGAAATCCTGATGGGTTTTTTTGATTTGATGTTTGGGTTTTTAGCATATGTGATCCACATGAGATTCATGATGTGAATGAGTAATTAATTCAACTAATTGAGTGATCTCCAAGTTGTTTTCAAATCCAAATATCACTCTAATATCCCTTATTCTCCCATTATTCCTCTTGGACTTTAGATGATTTTAAGGTAATTTTCGGATCCCTAACAACCTCTACTATTTTTTATTCATCTTCATATTTTGGAGGTAACATATTTGTGATTATAAGTGAGTTTTTCTTAACCTTCCCTTTTTGTTTTTACTTGTTTCATTAGAAGTTTCAAAGTTACTATGTTGTTTGGAGTTAGGGGGTTTATGGTTGTTTTTTTATAATACATCACTTCTTTTTAGGTTAATTAGTGGTTCCTTTGTCTAATTATGGACCCATGGTTGATCCTATCTTACTTTGTCTTAAGAATCAAAATGGAAATCTTCATTTGAGTTAGGGGATTGGATTTCCCCAACTTTTATGTAAATTTGTGGTATTGACATTATTTTTCTTTCCATCGGGTAATTGATAGGAATTTTTATAATAATAATAATCCATAAGACTAATAAAATTGAAAGGTAATGGAGTGATATGTATTTTGTTTCCATTTATCCGTGATATTTTTTTTGTCTTTGTTTTCAATGTTGTTTCATATTATTGTTATTGATTTATACCTTGTAGTGATGGATTAATTTAAGAATTAAATTAAAATGTTAAAATACTAAAAGTAGGTAAATTAAAGGACTAAATTGATATGAATATTTTATGCTTGACTTTGTTATTTTTGTCTTGGTGGCCTTGGTTGTTTTATACTTAGTGGAATTGGTTTCTTATGGTATAGTGTCCTTGGTTATTTATGTCTTGGTGGCCTTGGTTGATTATGGCTTGGTGACCTTGGTTTTTTTCATTTGGGTTTCCTTGGTTGTGATGTGGTGGTTCAATGTGGTGGTTTCCTAGTAATGGTTCAGTAGAAATGGAATAATAATAATATTGACAAACATAAATTTGGTTATGGATAAATAATTTAGGGGATTTAATTTAAACTAATAAACAATTTAATAAATCTTGGAGACTGGTTATTGAATTATGAAAAAAATGGAACTTAGTCCATTTCCCCCTTTGTGTGATTATAGTATATTGTTATTCTATAGTAGAGGCATAGTTTAGTGGAATTATATTATTATTATTATAAAAATGGTTATGGAAGTGTTTTTATATTAAACTATAGGTGTGATATTATGTTAACCCATAGGTGAAGTCATGTGTGATGTTAATATATACTTATATTTTCTAGTGTTTTCTAACACACCCTAAATAAGTTGGGAAACCTCGCTAACACCTAGAGACCCTGGGGGAGTTTTTCTTAATATCTGGGATGGGGAGGATATGGACAGCTGACAACAATATCTCCCTCAATCTACCTTTATTAACATATTATAATGATATTGGTGGTTGATGATGAGGTATATGGTGGGGGTTATGCATGATAAGGGGAGGGTGTGATATTTTTGTCTTATATATTCATGGTATACTACTTTTATGATTAAATGAAATATGGTGTGAGGTTGGTGTCACAGAATATGATATGTTGTTGGTATTGAAAGATATTATATGTGACAGATGTCGTTATTTGTGCATATGGGAGGGATGGAAGAAAAGGATGTCTTCACATTAGGTGAGAGTGGAAATGTGTGGAATGTAACACCCCGAGATTTTATGAAAAATATTCTTTTTAATTTCATTAATGTCTTGTGTTGTACGCTACACCAAAAGGAGCTTGCACAACACGCATCCTTGACTTGCCTTTCATTACACGCAATCACGATCTTCCTTGATAGCGTGTGTAGTACGCAATACCGAGTTTTACTAAACAACGATATGCTATTAAAATATTATTAAAACTAGCCGTTATGAATAGTAATAACCACTTTTTGAAATTTTGTAAATTCTATTTTTCAAAATGGACTTCATTTTTGGATTCGAAGTATCGAATTTAGCCTAAGGTGAAATTTTGGTACTTTTCAGATAACTTTCATATTCTGATGAATAGTGAAAATTACTAAATTATAATTAAAAACAACTTTTTTAATCGAAATAATTAATAGTGATAAATTATTAATTTGAGTGGTTTTAAAGTATATTTAGAATATATTTTTACAATTTAACACAATGTTGGTCATTGGTTGTAATTTCACATTTAAACCAGACATAATCAAGTGTCAATCTTTTGATAGATGTTGTTTCATAAAAACACGCTATTTGTTTTAACAGCGGGATTTAATTATAAAATTAATTAATGCAACTTCTATGTTATGAATTTGGTAAAATAGACTTCATTTTTTAATTCGAAATATGAAATATAGCTTAGGATGAAATTTTGGCATTGTTCTGAAAAACATCAATTTTTGATGAATAGTGAAACTACTAAGTGGTAGTTAAAAAACTGAATTTTTCATAAAACTTAATTTTACCACTTCTGTGAATGGAATTTCGAAAATCCGAGAGACACGGTTAATATCAAGGACTAAAATGTGGTTCAATGAGATGAAAATAATTTTTGGTGAATAGTAACTTTTTACTTTTTTTACCGCGGTTAATAGTAAATAGGGTAACTAAGGGTAAATATGATATTACTATTACCCTAAAACATGTCCTAATTCTATTGGATAAGTGTAATTCGACCAAAAACAACCTTATGAATATAATATGACCATTTATGCCCACTTGGATTAGATTAGGACATTTATTATTAATTTATTTAAAGAAGGGTTAAAATAGTTAAAATCAAAGTTTAATAAGTAAATGATTTTTAATATGGGGTTATACATAAGATAAATTCGACTATAAATATTCATTAGAAATATAAAAAGATTTCCTACATAATGGTATTTTATTTGTAATTTTTAGACATTAAATAATTTAATTTATTTATGACACAATGATGATGCAGTAATTATCTTATTAATGAAATATTGACATAATTGATGTTATAAACCCCAAAATAGATGTAATTTGAGACTTTTTATGAATTCCACTAATTTTATAGGTTACTATGATATATTATTGTTGATTTAATTAACTTGGTTCGAACATATAATTCTGTTATGACTTTCACAAAAATCATATATCAAATAGTGTCAAAATTGACACAAAATAGTTTTTAAATCAAATATTATATTATTAATTGTTATTTTATTCCTAAAAATCTAAGGTTCGGCCAAATGACTTAGATAAGAATATATATATTAATAATAAACAATTTGGGGTTCGTTTGGCATGTTATAGTAAGTGTATTAACCATATAGTGTAAGAAAACAAAAAGACACGGTAAAAGTTAAATTATTTAACTTAGAGTTAAATCTAATTGATAAGGTTAAAATAATAACCTAAACTTGTCTAAATCCTATTGGTTGATAGGATTTCGACCCATCCCCACTTTATCTTCTAAATAAGACCCTTTGGAACCATTATAAACCGATTTTGACTTTAATATAAAATAATATTTTGAGATATTCCTAAGGTGCCCCTCTCCTCCCTTATAAAAGGGCACCTCCTCCCCCTCCTCCTCACACCAATTTGAGCACTCAAGCTCGGCCAAACCCTGAAAAAAATCCCTTCTCCACTTCCCTAGAATAATCCTAGAGGTCCTGGTCTTCTTAAAAGACCAATCTTAGTTCCCTAAGTGGAGGATTCAAAGAGGCGTTTCAAAGAAGAGGTAATATCCATTACCGATCTTTTCAATTTCTTTCTTCTTAAACTTATTCTTATTTAGTTGTTTCATGACAAAGTAATAACATCAGTATTACTTACATGCTGATATGTTATTATAAATATGAAACAACCCTAATTCACCTTCTATCCATCCTACGGAAAAATGAAATCACCGCGCGTGCGTACGTACGGAATACCGTCTCCACGTCGTGGTGTAATCTATTTTCCACCACCACCTTAATAGGATGGGTATAATGGTGTAATGAGTAACTATATATGATTTTTATAAAGTGATATTGATACTGAAATAGTCTACATACACTTCAACACAATTCCACGACCATGGGAACGATATCATCGCTCGTGCGTACGTACGGACTACCGTCTCCACGACGGGATGAGATTCATTCTCCACTTTAAACCATTCATGAATGATTATAAAGTATATATAATAAGTAGTAATTAAATATATTACATAACAATGATACTGGAATTATGTGTATATATATGAATGTCATCTACTTAATTCCATTCAATTCAATAAGGAAACGAAAACAGCGTTCATGCGTACGTACGGACTACCGTCTCCATGAATGGTGTATTTCTTTCCCTTTAATGATTTATTATATATATGTATATCCTGAATATATATATATAAATCATGTTTTATGTTCTGTAATTAAGTAATCATGATCTAAGTAATCATATGAATAATTACAAGTCAAAACACGGATGACAAATGAAACAATTTTACCCAAAACGCTCTTTATCATGGAATTTACAAAATAACGGGTAATATAAATTCATAAGTGAACCATATATGATATCATAACAATTAATATGATTCTGTAATAAGTAAATGACATTATTTAAATCATTATACAGGAGGTTCGGACACTTACGAAGCAAATCGGACCTAAGGTAAGGGAAATATCACAATCTCATTTTTATCCGAGATTGCTTATACTTTGGTATTTACGGGGGTGTATTTTATCATCCACATACATGTTTCCTCAGTATGTAATGTTATTTCCATCCACCTACAATTTTTTAAATCCAATTTTACCCTTTGGTGAGTTTTTAGTAAAAGATATGAAAGGAATCTTTTGTCGTTTTTCTTACGAGGTACTTTTTGACTTTTCCGACAAAAGTACGAGAAGAATGTTTTTTTTAACTTAAACGGAACGAACGGATTTTTATGGTTTTATAAAGCCTTATTTTCATGAAGCTTCCTAAAAAATATTTCATGACTATTTTCAATAAAATCTCTTTCTTTTAAAATTTCATGACGTTTTGTGAAAAGAAATTGATTTTGATGAAGAAAGGATATTTTCGTCAAGAATTCATTTCAAGTGTTTTATCAAAATTATTTTCCATATAATATAATATAGGGTTTTGTTTTTATCCCTATTATTACATGGATTTGATTATGTTGTGATGGAAATATTTTTATGAATTCCTTTATCTTATATGAATTGTTTTATGAAGTCATGATGTTTAAGATTCCCATTTTTATTACATAGGTTATGCTATGATGTATGGTTTATGATGTTGTGGCACACATAAGAATGGTATCATTAAGAGATGGGTGGGACCTATATCTCCCTCCAATGCATTGGGTAAAGATTTTATATCTCATGAGATAGACATGGCTGAAATGGTAGGTTATACCGGTTCAGTGAAACAGGACTGAAACGAGGGTTACTCGATTCAGAAAGGGACTTTGTCCACTAAGATAGTCTTGGAAATGAGTCTTGACTAATTAGAAATGATTCTCTATGATTATGTGTGTATGCCACAATGTTTAATGTTTTAAGTTATGATTATTGGGATTTCATTTCACTACTATGATTTATCCCATGTTATGAAATTATGCTCTCTTTTGCAGGTTAATATTTCCAAAAGTTATGTTCTTATGAATATGATGTGATTGATTTTTCTTTTGTATACCCTTACTGAGCATTTGAGCTCACCCTTTTATGTTTTCTTTTCCCCAGGATATAAAGAAAGGTTTTAGGTAAAAAAAGGGAAGATCTTTATGGGAGATATTGAAGATCTTTCACCACGATTAGAAGATTACGTTCCGAGTTTCCAAAGACACTAAACTATTACGATCCTTGTGTGTGTGTTTTTGTTATGTACTAAGTATTCCGCAAATGTAATGTAAGGTCAATGTATGCCAGGCTTCGGGTCTCTACAGTTGGTATCAGAGGAAAGGTTTAGTCAACCTTTGGAAACTAGGATGCGAGAACTTTAGTGAGATCCCTAGAGATATTTCTAAGGTGTTTCTAGGGATGTCTCTAAGGTTAAGTATACGTATAGGTTATAGTACTATAATTACGCTAACGATTATAGAATTAAACCTAAGATGTTAGATATTGAAGGTACTCCCCCTTTATTATGTTGTTTTCCCTAGCATGATTTTTTCCTCTCACACTACTCTTTTTGGGTTTTAGACGATGGCTGGAACCCGAAGGAACCGTGTTGATCAATGCAATGGACAATGCAATGATTGCCCTCCTGAACAAACAAATGTTATGGGAGATAGAGTGAAAAATCTTATTTCTATACTTACACAAGCTATGAATCATTCTGGACTTCCAAATGAATAGAGAAGGGAAAAATATTCTATTGAGTCCTTCATGAGGCAACGTCCACCTTCTTTCAATGGGTCTTCCGATCCACTTGTTGCTGAACAATGGATCAGTACCACTGAAAAGATATTTTCAGTTCTTCAATGTTCTGAACATGATAAAGTCATCTTAGCAGTATATCGTTTGGAAGGTGAAGCTGATCAATGGTGGAATCTTATCAATAATACGAGGCCAAGAGATGAAATTGAGTCCATGGAATGGGATGAGTTCAAGAACTTGTTTTTCAGTAAGTACTTCCCTCGTATTCTTCGAACAAAGATGGAAAAGGAGTTTCTTGAACTAAAGCAAAAGGATGATGAATCTTTTGGTATATACGAAGCGAATTTTACAAGACTTGCAAGGTATGCATCTGGCGTTATCATCCAACCTGAAAGTAAAGTTGATCGATTTTTCAGTGGCTTAAAACCAAGTCTTCTAAGGGCATTAGCTATAAGAGACTTCAGTAGCTATGAAGAAATTGTGCGTTGTGCTATCAAGGTAGAAATGGAAGTTGGTGTTACATATCCATCTCATGATTTTGACAAGAAAAGAAAGATGGAGTTCAAGGAGAATTCTCAGAATAATGGTGAAAAGAAGATGAATGTTTCCTTATGCTCAAAGTGTGGAAAGAAGCATGGTGGAGATTGTCTTAAAGAGACTAGAAAATGTTTTAAGTGTGGAAAAGAATGTCATCGAGCAGCTGAGTATCGAGGTAATGGAAAAAGGGTTTTTAATGATGTGAATAAAGAAAACACTGTAGAGAATGCACCACCAACACTTCAATGCTTCTAGTGCAAGGAGATGGGACATTATGCCAATAAATACCCTAATCCAAGGGTTAGTGATGATCGACATGAGCAACAACTTAAGGCAAAGGACAAAGGGAAGTCACATGCGATCACAATTGGCGATGTTGAATATGACAACGATAATTAAGTGTTTATGTAATGGGATTCCAAAATAATTTTGTATCATGGAGTATTGGAATATCTATGTATTGGTCTAATGTGGTATTCAAAGTGATTGAGATATTTTTGGAAATAAGATGATATGCACATAATGAAGGGAAAATGAGAAAATGAAATGTTTAACAGTATTCATGAGCTCATGATTGATATAAGGACTAAGTAATATCATGGTTTGAGTATATAGAATTTTGAGGATTTTGGTATATGGAAAGTGTTAACTTTTAACTGCATTCAAGTTTTCACTATGGTTCAATGGGTATTCAAGAGAGTACAAGATTAAGGCCTTTGAATGTTTGGAATGTGACCAATAAGATATATCTTATGATATATGGGGATCAATGATGGTATTAAATATCTGAGAGTGGACGGCAGTATTATGGATAAGCCTAAAGATTGGAATGGATTATGTTGGACATAAGTTAGTATTATTGATGGGATGTTATAGTAAAATAGCTTTAGAAAAAGGATAACCTGCAGGACGGGCGACAGCCCATCGCGTCGGACAAGGCTGTGGGAATCGAACCCACAACCGAAGTGCGACTGGCCTTTATCGCCTACCACTGGCCTACAGGAAGTCCCTATTTAGTAGAAACTAGTTTTATTATATTAAGTAGTATGATATATGAAGTATACGTCCATTTTAGGAACCATATATGTTTAATCTCACTATAGAATGACTTATGTATATTTAATAACTTTTGCTAACCTTTTGTTTGAGACAGGTGGAATGACCCGTCATTCTATCACATGATCTGCTAACACTTCACGAATAACAAATTCAACTTTATTTATTTAAGAGATGAAGTGGAAATTGTTCAAGGCAGAAACAATAGTGAGATTGTACCAAAATAAAGTAAGTATTTATTCTAATTCAAATTCTTCAACTTTAGGGAAATGATCTTGAAAACCAAAAATGTTGTCCTAGTGATCTTATACCTGATGAATCAGATGATACCTTATATCATCACAAATCTATGGATTTGTGATTACTGGATTTTCCATAGCCATGTTCTCTACCACTCTCCATCAGAACATGATGGTTAGATTTTTCTTCCATATCCATATTTTCACCTATGTGGAAACCCAGTGATTAGTTTATTTGGGTAACCGTTAGGTTTCATACTTTCGTTTTTAAAGATTGGTTTTGGTATTCCTTTTTACGATGTGGGTTTCTATTAAAGAATCTTTTGAATAGTAAACCATTTATAACCCTGACGAATTTCGAGGGTGAAATTCATTTTAAGGGGGGTAGAATGTAACACCCCGAGATTTTATGAAAAATATTCTTTTTAATTTCATTAATGTCTTGTGTTGTACGCTACACCAAAAGGAGCTTGCACAACACGCATCCTTGACTTGCCTTTCATTACACGCAATCACGACCTTCCTTGATAGCGTGTGTAGTACGCAATACCGAGTTTTACTAAACAACGATATGCTATTAAAATATTATTAAAACTAGCCGTTATGAATAGTAATAACCACTTTTTGAAATTTTGTAAATTCTATTTTTCAAAATGGACTTCATTTTTGGATTCGGAGTATCGAATTTAGCCTAAGGTGAAATTTTGGTACTTTTCAGATAACTTTCATATTCTGATGAATAGTGAAAATTACTAAATTATAATTAAAAACAACTTTTTTAATCAAAATAATTAATAGTGATAAATTATTAATTTGAGTGGTTTTAAAGTATATTTAGAATATATTTTTACAATTTAACACAATGTTGGTCATTGGTTGTAATTTCACATTTAAACCAGACATAATCAAGTGTCAATCTTTTGATAGATATTGTTTCATAAAAACACGCTATTTGTTTTAACAGCGGGATTTAATTATAAAATTAATTAATTAAACTTCTATGTTATGAATTTGGTAAAATAGACTTCATTTTTGAATTCGAAATATGAAATATAGATTAGGATGAAATTTTGGCATTGTTCTGAAAAACATCAATTTTTGATGAATAGTGAAACTACTAAGTGGTAGTTAAAAAACTGAATTTTTCATAAAACGTAATTTTACCGCTTCTGTGAATGGAATTTCGAAAATATGAGAGACACGGTTAATATCAATGACTAAAATGTAGTTCAATGAGATGAAAATAATTTTTGGTGAATAGTAACTTTTTACTTTTTTTTACCGCGGTTAATAGTAAATAGGGTAACTAAGGGTAAATATGATATTACTATTACCCTAACACATGTCCTAATTCTATTGGATAAGTGTAATTCGACCAAAAACAACCTTATGAATATAATATGACCATTTAGGCCCACTTGGATTAGATTAGGACATTTATTATTAATTTATTTAAAGAAGGGTTAAAATAGTTAAAATCAAAGTTTAATAAGTAAATGATTTTTAATATGGGGTTATACATTAGATAAATTCGACTATAAATATTCATTAGAAATCTAAAAAGATTTACTACATAATGGTATTTTATTTGTAATTTTAGACATTAAATAATTTAATTTATTTATGACACAATGATGATGCAGTAATTATCTTATTAATGAAATATTGACATAATTGATGTTATAAACCCCAAAATAGATGTAATTTGAGACTTTTTATGAATTCCACTAATTTTCTAGGTTACTATGATATATTAGTGTTGATTTAATTAACTTTTTTCGAACATATAATTCTGTTATGACTTTCACAAAAATCATATATCAAATAGTGTCAAAATTGACACAAAATAGTTTTTAAATTAAATATTATATTATTAATTGTAATTTTATTCCTAAAAATCTAAGGTTTGGCCAAATTACTTAGATAAGGATATATATATTAATAATAAATAATTTGGGGTTCGTTTGGCATGTTATAGTAAGTTTATTAACCATATAGTGTAAGAAAACAAAAAGACACGGTAAAAGTTAAATTATTTAACTTAGAGTTAAATCTAATTGATAAGGTTAAAATAATAACCTAAACTTGTCTAAATACTATTGGTTGATAGGATTTCGACCCATCCCCACTTTATCATCGAAATAACACCCTTTGGAACCATTATAAACCGATTTTGACTTTAATATAAAATAATATTTTGAGATATTCCTAAGGTGCCCCTCTCCTCCCTTATAAAAGGGCACCTCCTCCCCCTCCTCCTCACACCAATTTGAGCACTCAAGCTCGGACAACCCCTGCCAAAATCCCTTCTCCACTTCCCTAGAATAATCCTAGAGGTCCTGGTCTTCTTCAAAGACCAATCTTAGTTCCCTAAGTGGAGGATTCAAAGAGGCGTTTCAAAGAAGAGGTAATATCCATTACCGATCTTTTCAATTTCTTTCTTCTTAAAATTCTTCTTCTTTAGTTTTTTCATGACAAAGTAATAACATCAGTATTAATTACATACTGATATGTTATTATAAATATGAAACAATCCTAATTCACCTTCTATCCATCCTACGGAAAAATGAAATCACCGCGCGTGCGTACGTACGGAATACCGTCTCCACGCCGTGGTGTAATCTATTTTCCACCACCACCTTAATAGGATGGTTATAATAGTGTAATGAGTAACTATATATGATTATTATAAAGTTATATTGATACTGAAATAGTCTACATACACTTCAACACAATTCCACGACCATGGGAACGATATCATCGCTCGTGCGTACGTACGGACTACCGTCTCCACGACGCGATGAGATTCATTCTCCACTTTAAACCATTCATGAATGATTATAAAGTATATATAATAAGTAATAATTAAATATATTACATAACAATGATACTGGATTTATGTGTATATATATGAATGTCATCTACTTAATTCCATTCAATTCAATAAGGAAACGAAAACAGCGTTCATGCGTACGTACGGACTACCGTCTCCATGAACGGTGTATTTCTTTCCCTTTAATGATTTATTATATATATGTATATCCTGAATATATATATATATATAAATAATGTTTTATGTTCTGGAATTAAGTAATCATGATCTAAGTAATCATATGAATAATTACAAGTCAAAACATGGATGACAAATGAAACAATTTTACCCAAAACGCTCTTTATCATGGAATTTACAAAAGAACGGGTAATATAAATTCATAAGTGAACCATATATGATATCATAACAATGAATATGATTCTGTAATAAGTAAATGAAATTATTTAAATCATTATACAGGAGGTTCGGACACTTACCAAGCAAATCGGACCTAAGGTAAGGGAAATATCACAATCTCATTTTTATCCGAGATTGCTTATACTTTGTTATTTACTGGGGTGTATTTTATCATCCACATCCATGTTTCCTCAGTATGTAATGTTATTTCCATCCACCTACAATTGTTTAAATCCAATTTTACCCTTTGGTGAGTTTTTAGTAAATGATATGAAAGGAATCTTTTGTCGTTTTTCGTACGAGGTACTTTTTGACTTTTCTGACAAAAGTACGAGAAGAATGTTTTTTTTAACTTAAACGGAACGAACGGATTTTTACGGTTTTATAAAGCCTTATTTTCATGAAGCTTCCTCTAAAATATTTCATGAATATTTTCAATAAAATCTCTTTCTTTTAAAATTGCATGACGTTTTGTGAAAAGAAATTGATTTTGAAGAAGAAAGGATATTTTCCTCAAGAATTCATTTCAAGTGTTTTATCAAAATTATTTTCCATCTAAGATAATATAGGGTTTTGTTTTTATCCCTATTATTACATGGATTTGATTATGTTGTGATGGAAATATTTTTATGAATTCCTTTATCTTATATGAATTGTTTTATGAAGTCATGATGTTTAAGATTCCCATTTTTATTACATGGGTTATGCTATGATGTATGGTTTATGATTTTGTGGCACACATAAGAATGGTATCATTAAGAGATGGGTGGGACCTATATCTCCCTCCAATTCATTAGGTAAAGATTTTATATCTCATGGGATTGACATGGCTGAAATGGTAGGTTATAGCGGTTCAGTGAAACAGGACTGAAACGAGGGTTACTCGATTCAGAAAGGGACTTTGTCCACTAAGATAGTCTTGGCAATGAGTCTTGACTAATAAGAAATGATTTTCTATGATTATGTGTGTATGACACAATGTTTCATGTTTTAAGTTATGATTATTGGAATTTCATTTCACTACTATGATTTATCCCATGTTATGAAATTATGCTCTCTTTTGCAGGTTAAGATTTCCAAAAGTTATGTTCTTATGAATATGATGTGATTGATTTTTCTTTTGTATACCCTTACTGAGCATTTGAGCTCACCCTTTTATGTTTTCTTTTCCCCAGGATATAAAGAAATCTTTTAGGTAAAAAAAGGGAAGATCTTTATGGGAGATATTGAAGATCTTTCACCACGATTAGAAGATTACGTTCCGAGTTTCCAAAGACACTAAACTATTACGATCCTTGTGTGTGTGTTTTTGTTATGTACTAAGTATTCTGCAAATGTAATGTAAGGTCAATGTATGCCAGGCTTCGGGTCTCTACATGGAAAAATGGTTTTGGGTCACCATTATCAACATTCTTACCATATTAATTTACTAATCTTGGATGTGTTACTTGGTGAGATGTCACACCCTGGCCCGTGGAACTCTTATTTTTTTATTTTTATTCCTTAAAATATTTTTTTTGGGGATTCAGGTTCGGCCTTAGATTAATTTCTTGGAGTTATATTAATTTCCCCCTTTTAGTGTTGACGTCGTCGGGCGTGTGGGTAGAGCGTGAATTTGGAAGTAGCGCGACTTCGCCCCAGCAACTGTGTTACTGCGCATCCTCAAAAAAATTAAAATAAATATAATTTGTAATTACAATGCGCATTGTGATTTAAAATTTTTATTGTGTTATTAATTTTATTAATATTGAGATAATATAAATACTTTAATTGTTATTATTATTATATTATTATTATTTTTTTATTATATTATTTTTATTTTTATTTTTATGTGTATTAGTTTTATCATGTATTGATGTTTCATTTTATTTTATTTATTTGTTTTTATTTTATATTTATTTTTATTATCATTTTATTTATTTTTTTCTTTTTTCTTTGAACCCTAATTCAGGTGTTTTTTTCTTTTCCCTTTCACGTGGTTCTCCCTTTCTTCACGCGCTGACACCCCCATTCTACTACAACTCACCCAGCACCCGCTACCCGGTCTCTCTCCTTGTTGTGCTCGAGCAGCCCGCCATCGACATCCCTTCCTCTGTCCACCATCGGCCCTCCTCTCCCCCTATATGCAGCCCTCCTTTAGTGTAGCACCCAGCCTACCCTCCTCCGTCTGCTACTGCACCCAGCCAGTGCAGGCCCCCCGCTCGGCCTCGGCTTTCTTCCAGCGCACCCGATGAGACCCCCTTTTTCCCTTTCAGTAGGCCCCAACAGCCCTCAGACCCAGCCTCCTCCTGTCAACCAGACGCGGCCTACTCTCCACTTCCCCATTCTAGCGCGACCCCTTCCCAAATCATGGCCTCTCCCTCTTGCACCAATGCCACCTCAAGTTTCCCCCCCCCCATCTGGCCTCCTTATTCCAGTGGCGAATCCCCTTGGGCCCACTTCTTGGTGCGCAGCACCCCTGACCGACTATCCCACCTCTAGCGAGGCCTCCCACTGGCGCCAGACCTCCCTCCTTCAATGGCTTCAACCTTTCCAACCAGCCCAATGCATTTTTGGTCGTCCCGTAGCCCCTCTAGCTGACCCAAAACTCCCTCGACTCCCTCTTCTCAGCCTCTTGGTCGGTCTCCCGTTTTTATTATTCTCTTTGACGGAGCCGCCCCTACCTGTGTGTGCCCTACCAACGTCGTTACGGCCTTCCCACACCATGACGGTGTCTTTCCGACTAGCACGTTGCCACCCTTCCGGTGTGAATTCCCTTTGGTATAAATTTTTTTTTCTATTTGATATATATATACATATATATATATACATATATATATATACATATATATATACATATATATATATATATAAATATATATATTACCTCATTTTGATTATGGGTTTATTAATTAAATGTTGTTCCGGGTCGGTTTGACTTTTAGGACCCGTGTGGGGCGTTTTTGAGTGAGTGTCATCATCGCATCATGTTCCCGAAGTTGTGTTGTCCTCACGCTTTGATCTCAAGGTAGGTTCCCATTGCACTACTTTTAAAATTTATGTTACATATATTTTCTATTGTTTGTGCCCAATATATATGTGTTAAATATTATTAGTTCATGTGTCACTGATAAATTGCCTTTTTTAAAAATTTAAGTTGCCTTTTATTAAATGTTACATGTGTCACTAGAAAATTTTCAGGTTGGATCTTATGGTTTATTTGGAAAAAAAAATAAAAAAAAATTGGTTTGGTTTTATAAAAAAAATATTGGCAACTTGTGAAGTAGTGTTTTGGGGATCCTTAAATGGTTTCAAACTAGTTTTGGTTCTTTTTAAAGTGGTGATTATGAAATGTGTATAATGCATGTTTGACACTTTATAGAAAATGATGAAATTTTTTTGATGAAAACCCTCCTAGGATAACTCCCCTGCCTTGGTTACGACTGATTGTTTGGGAGGTCCACACTTAGAGGCTCCTAGGTGCTCGAATGGTTTAAAGGTAAGAGGTTGTCCCATAGAGTGGCTCGGGGTGATGTGCATTGTGCATTATTATATATATATATATAGGATTGGATGCTTGGATGGAATCGGTTAGCTCACCCCCTTTTCTAAATACTTGAGACATGGGAATTTGGAATATTGAGAGAATATTCTGAGAATGAGTGTCGCACTGGTAGGTTATGGTACTGACCAGTGTCCCATGGTAGGTGGATATATTGGGTTTATTACTATGGGATTTTTCCCTCAACCTACCTGAGAAAGTATAGTCGAGCATTTGAGTGTTTTGATTTCATCGTGTGTGAAATGTCAACGGGGATGAGGTCTCATGTATTGGTGTCTTCTGGTTTATTCTTGATCACCTAGTTTGACCCATGTCTATTTGTCTTTTGTTGCTTGCAATAGTGATTATGATTCTTATATGTATACCTACATTGTCCTTGCTGTGCAATTTCTTTTTTTCATTTTTGTATATTTTTTTCCTTGGAAAATGGTAAAAATGGTTTTGATTAGGTTTCTAAAAATGGTTTTCAAAAGAAAGTGTTTAATCTTATTTGTAAAAAATTTAAAATATAAACATCACTTCCCCTTTCTGAAATGCCATTAACACTAATGAAATGAAACTAGATCTGAAAATGGTTAAGGGAAATGGTTCGTACTTTCCTTTTGAGTAAAATATTTATAAAAAACATACTTTTATAAATTGTAGTTCAAACTTGAAATGGTGTTTCTTTTATTTTATAGGTAGTGCATTTGGAATAGATATTGGGCTAGCCTATTGAGTTTTAATACTCACACCTATATTTATTTCAGTTTTTAGTGTTTTTTCAGGCTACAGCTTGAGTGTGATCACCTTGGGCGACACTTGATCGTTGAGTCGGAGAGTGACCCGCAGGGTCACATGGAGTTAGTTTGGACATCGAGTTTGGTTAGCATTATTTTCTTTTGTTCCTCTTTATTCATTTTATTTGGTTTATTTATTCTGCAATGCTCTATATTATTTCTAATGATTTATTTATTTGTTTTGGGAGAAATCGTTCCCACAGCCTCTGTTGATGCCCCGTCACTTGTCGCCAACCTGGGGGGATCGGGAATGCCTCTCGGGCCATGTCGTGGACTGGCAGAGGTGACCAGTTCAGGGTCGACCCGGGTAGGTTTGTGAAAAAATGGTATCAGAGGAGGTCTTCTCTTAGCGGACCTTTCTTTTTAGAGTGCCCTTTGTTATTTGGGATGTCAAGGTAGATAGAGTAGGGTTTTCGGGACTAGAGGGGTAGGAGCGGGAAGAGCCTCGTGAACTCTTGGTCATTATGATCCTTGGTTTTCCATGGGAAGTCTGGTTTAATTAGTTTCTTTGGGTTATTATGGAAATTTTTTGCGATTGGGATACGAAAAAGGGAGTTAGGCTAATATTCCTCTTAATACACATGGCCTAGCAAGCCTTGTGGAGCTAGGGTCATGGTCTAAAAAGGATCTTTTTGTCGGTGACGTGTTTGGCATATGGCCTCCAACCATATGGTCAGGTCACCCACTGACACTAGTTCCCTATTTGAGTTGTTTTGGTCGTCTTCTGACTTTTAGAAGTTGTTTGTATCAGAAAAAAATTGGTTTTGAAAAATGGTTTTTTTAATTGACATATTTAATTTAGGATTGTTTTAAAATAAGTGGTATGAATGATTTGTTTTTGGAAAATAAAGTTTCTTTATTTTGGCCTTGGTGTTCTGATGAGTTCTCACATGCATAATGGTATGTTAGAATATGAAAAGATTTCTGGTATGGTGGATGGATGCCTGGGGTGGAATGCATGTGAGTGAGACTCTAAAGAATACCAATGGCGAGGGTTTAACCCACCAATATTGGAACGCCCCGACCCCAGTTACCTAGATTCGGTGCATTATTACATAACATTGGAATGATCACAAAAGATCAAGTCTCGAAATACCGATTAGTTTAGTAGCCTTGGAAACACTAGATACATTCTTAAACATTACATTACATCATAAAAATGAAAACTACAATAACATGGTCTCCCTAGTCCACACTCATATCCTCACTGACTATTCTTGCAAGTCAGTCATAATACACTTCTTCACATCCTGGGAAAAATAAAACATTGAAAGGGGTGAGCTCAAATGCTCAGTAAGGATAACAATATAGCGGAAACTTTCATAAGAAAACATAAGAATTTAAGGCAATGTATAACTAAAACAAAAGACTTATTGAACTTGAACTTCAGCATAATATGGAAAAATTAAAATAAAATAATTCCATTACTTACTCACATGGATATTCTACTAGACGAATAATCACATGAAATATCAATAACCACTTTCATAATGAGGGAATGTATAATGCCAGACATTCTGAAACATTTTGTCAAGGCCTCGGCCAAGACGTCTAAAATGATTAAGGCCTCGGCCAAAACCATAAATCAAATTGGGAAAGGGCCTCGGCCAATTCCACGTCTAGTTGTCTCATGAGACCTACCGATGCATCGAGGAGCTATAGTAGGCTCCACCCGTCACTTATTAAGTCCAATACATTCCTCATATGAATAGGTTTAAATATAACATAAATATTCGTATTAAAACTAGCATATGAAATGTCAACAATTTCTCCATAAACTATGGATGGTATAAAAATAACACATCCACAGTCAAATATTTCACAAAATTTTCAATGGAAGTTTTGTATCATAAATCAATTTCAATTAAACTTAAAACCCATCAAAGGATGTTGACATGGACGAAATCAAAGCTATTTGAGAGAAATATCTCTCTTTTTTGAAATCATTTAAAAGTCCCATAATTATAAAATAATACATTTACTTTGAAAATATTCTTATAAGCTTGTAAGGGAAGCTTCGACGAAGTTATAATGGCGGAAAATAGCCGCACCCGCCGTATAAGTTAAAAAAACATTCTTACCTTAAATTTGTCAAAAAGGTCAAAAAGTACATTGTTTGGAAAACGACGGTAAGATTCCTTTCAAAAACGTATAAGGGTATAAATGACTTTAACCCATTTTCCATTTAATTGTAAAAATGTTTTGAAAGACATTTTTAAGAAACATGGATGTGGATGATAACGAGGTCCCAGTAGATAATTATGTATAAACAACCTTGGATAATGGAGAGGTTGTGAAGTAAACCCTTACCTTGTACTTTTCCTTGGTTGGGGTAGGTTAACCTCCTGTATAATGGTGAAATAATTGTTATTAAATTATAAAAGAATCATATACATTCATATGATATCATATATGATCTTTTAACATTGCTTTGTTAACAATATCTTAGATTTATCGTTGTTTCGGGTGTTAACTTACTCGTTTTCTTTTATATGTTTTGTTACGTAAGTCGTGTTTTTCATGGATAGGTTGTATCTTATTCATATACAGAATGATATCATGTCCTTAAACATTATTTTTAAATCATCAAATGATAATTATACTTGAATGGATACGACGGAGAATGAATCTCATCGCGTTCGTGGAGACGGTAGTCCGTACGTATGCACGAGCGACAATATCATTATTTTGATATTAAAATAATATATAATTGGATAGTATATCATATATACAGAATTATTATCATGTTATATTTATTATTTACATTAATTACATATCATTATTATACCCATCTAAATAATAATATATTGAATAACAATTACACCACGACGTGGAGACTGTAATCCGTACGTACGCACGTATGGTGACATGTCATTCAAATGATGGGTAGAATACTGAATATGGTTGTTCCATATTTATAATAACATCACAGTATATAGAAGATACTGGATTTATAATTTTAGAATTGAAATAATAAACAAAGAGGGAGTGGAAGAAGAAAGAAACTTGAAAGAGGGTGATGAAAACGTTACGTCTTCTTCGGGTTCTTCCTTTTGATTTGATCAAAATGACTCCTTAGGATGGCTTTCTGACTAAAGTAAAGCTTCTAGGATGAAGGTAGAGAATTTGGGAGAGTATTTGGGCAGAGGTTGGCCGAACCAAAAGGCTTGAAAGTGTGAATGAGGTGGTAGAGGTGGGGGCCTTTTATAAGAGGAGAGGAGGGGAACTCTTGGAAAGTAAGGAAATTTTACATTATTATACAATGATTTTCGGATTCTAAAGGTCCCACACTTATATAATTCGTGGATAAGGTGATAAGGGTTCGAAATATACCCATCCAATAGTATTTGGACAAGTGTAAGCCTTGGATTGTACATTATCTTTTCATTTTATTAAAATCATTAAATAATGAGGTCATCGCTGCATCATAATGATGTCATAAATAATTTAATTTATTTAATGTCTAAAAATTATAAAAAAAATAATATGATGTAGGAAATATTTTTATCTTTCTAATGACTATTTATAGTCAAAAATATGACTTGTATAACCCCATGTAAAAATTGTTTTAGTAAAACATTTCATGTTTGTGTTATTTTTTACTTTAACATTAAATAAAAGGTATTTATGTCATTTTCTAACTAAAGTGGCTCCATGGGGTCCCCAAGTTGACCCATGTATTGTCTTGGTCGGCCATGGCACATCCAATGAGGTTAGGACATGTTTCAAGCTCATCTCATATTATTAAAACATTATTTTTACCTTAAACTACACTAATTACCTCTAATCGCGATTAAGAACTTAAAAGTTACTATTCACCAAAAATTATTTTAATCTCATTGAACCACATTTTACATCTTAATGACAACCATGTATGTCGGATTTTTGAAATTCAAATCACAGAAGTGGTAATGTTTCATTTAAACGAAAAATCAGTTTTTTTAACTACCACTTAGTGGTTTCACTATTCATCAAAAATTGATGTTTTTCAGAATAATGCCAAAATTTCACCCTAAGCTATAATTGATATTCTGAATTCAAAAATGATGTCTATTTTAAAAAATTCCAAACATATAAGTTGCATTAATTAATTTTATAATTAATTCCCGCTATCACAACAAATAGCGTGTTTTTAAGAAACAATTTATATCAAAAGATTGGCAATTGTTTATGTCCAATTTCAAAGTGAAATTAATTCTAATAAAAACCATTGGATAAAATGGTAAAAATATATTCTAATTATACTTTAAAACCACTCAATAGTATAAATTATCACTATAAATTATTTTGATTAAAAAAGTTGTTTTAAGTATTTTTCACTATTCATAAAAATTTGGAAGTTCTCAGAAAATTACAAAAAATTCAAAATAGGCTAATTTCAATATTGGGAATACAAAAATGAAGTCCATTTTGAAATATAATATTTCTATAAATTTAAAAAGTGTTTATTGCTATTTATAACGGCTACTTTGATTAGTCGCGGTGTTTTAGAACTCGAAGTTGCGTACAATGCAGGCTATTGCATTATTGAATGAGAAGCGTATTGTGGAAGCTCTGGGTGTTACATTCTACCCTCCTTCAATAAATTGCGTCCTCGCAATTTGAAATTTTTCTTGGAAAATAAAAGGTTGAAAATAGAAAATACCTTTTTGGAAAACCCACATCGGAAATAATATTAATAAAATTTAGCCTTAATAAGAGGGAAAGGGAAATGAAAAAGTCACCACCCAATTATGATCTCGATTAGGAGAACATTGGTGGAAATTAGAGACATATAATTGGAGGAAAACGTAAATATTTGTAGGGAGTGATTGAGGTCATCAATCACAATCAACTGTCAAATTGAGGGCCTCAAAGCCTTCAATCTATGTTGATTTAAAATATCATCAGTTCAACAAGACATAAGGTATTAGGATAACACTTTTTTTTGTTTTAATATCCCTTTAATAAAGTTTAAGAATTAATTTATTCATTGAATAAGAGATAGGTATATATATATTTATGCTTGACAATTAGAGTTTCAACCTTCAACTCATCTTTCACTCAAAAAGATAATAGAACTCAAAAATATTATACTTATCCTAATTGTATAAGGTTCCAAATGTTAACACATACCATTTAGATTAGTAAAATTATTTTGTAATAACCAGGGACTTCCTGTAGGCTAGTGGTAGGAAATAAAGGCCTGTCGCACTATGGTTGTGGGTTCGATTCCTGCAGCTTTGTCCGACATGACGGGTTATGCCCCACCCTACAGGTTGTCCTTTTCCTAAAACTATAGTATTATAATATTTCAAAAATAATCTTCATAAATTTTTTAACCTTAAACAATACTATCCAAAGATCAACTTAATCCACTCCAACCTTTATAGTTATCCAAAATACCTCTGTACAGACTTTCTCTAAAAGGTCTCTTAATTCCAAAATCAATTTATCAGATTCCCTAAACAAAGTAAAGTTTCTCTTATTATCACATACTAAAAATATGATTACCTTAATCATATTAAAACCTTACTGAAACAACAAGTACTGCAGTACAATCCTTATATATATATCACATTATTCTAATAACCAAAATATAATCCATGAGTCCAAAAGCACCAATACATTAATTATTCCGCTTCAACTATAGTAACATCATAAGATTGTCCTTGATCCCTTGGCCTTTTCTGAGGTAATTTTCCCTGACGTTTAGGAAATTCATTTGCATAATGCCCCATTTCTCTACAATTGTAGCATTCAACATTGATAGCCTCTTTCTTTCCCTTTCAATCACGCGCCTGGTGACCTTTTTCTCCACATTTATAACAAACTCCCATTCCTTTTAGGCAAGTACCAGGGTGATTCTTCCCACAATTATCACATAATGGAAAATCCTTCTTTCCCTTTTTCCCTTTATATGTCTCTTGTTCCACCGTTCTCTTCTTCTCTTGCTTTACTTTGTTGTCAAAAGACTTAGATAATTCCTTTTCTGTCTTGATAGCACATGAGACAATATCTTCGTATGTTGAGAAAGATTGTGATACTAAAGCTCTACGGAGAAATGGTTTTAACCCATCAAAGAAACGATCAATCTTACCTCTTGGGTTACGTATATAATCTGCAGCATACCTCGTTAACCTTGTAAAGTTGGCCTCATACTTTGCGACATTCTCATCCTCCTTTTGTCTCAAACTCAGAAATTGTCTTTCCATATCTGCTCGATGGTCATGAGGAAAGTATTTTTCTAAGAAAAGCTCTTTGAAATCCCTCCATTCCATATTCAATACGTCATCATCTTCCTTTGTATTTTTAATCAATGACCACCATTGATCGGCATCTCCAATGAGGCGGTAAACTGCCATGACAACTTTCTCCCTTTCACTACTCCCCAAGGCATGGAATATTTTCTCTAAGGAATTTATCCATTTCTCAGCAACTATAGGATTTGTACTCCCATTGAAGGTTGGTGGTTGTTGCCTCATGAAACAGTCTAGCATTGATCCTCCACGTTGCGGATCAGGGTGCTCCATACGAGTAAGGTTATTATTCATAACCTGCGTGAGTTGTCCTAGTACGGTGAGAAGCTTATCAGCACCAGTTGTATCACTAGCTCCACCATAATTATCTTGAGCAGGAGGGAAATCCCTACACAGAGTGTGTGCATTGATACGGTTTCCATTCCTTCCACTAGGCGCCACTTCTAAATAATGGCATAAACTATATTAGTTTATGAATCAAAATACATAATTCCATACTTGTAAAACACTTAACATAAATTGAACTAATTATGGATATAATCCATAATTATAAAAATGTTTTCTTTGAGGAAGTATATACTCGTAACCCTTCATAGTGGTTTGTAAAGAAAATGGGAATTATCCTAAGCATATCCCATGGAGTGTCGTAACCAAGAGTGCAGTAAGGCCCATTGTCGTGCACCAGTTCCCGTTCGAGTCTAGCTTAAAGTGGTGTTTTCGGGTTTTACCCCTAGGTACATCTGTGCCAGAGCCGCCTCTACCTGCTCGTATCCAGAAAGGGATGTATTGCTCGGAAAACTCACAAAATCTCTACAATACCAAAATTTTAGGAAGTTATTCTATACTAATCCTCAAAGTTCATCTTAGGTCTACGTGCTCTAATCAGAGTTTGTCTAAATCTAGCTTCCAAGGTTTGTACTAAACTTCCTCTGATACCAACTGTAACGCCCTGACCCCAGTTACCTAGAGTCGGTGCATTATTACATAACATTGGCATGATCACAAAAGATCAAGTCTCGAAAGACCGATTAGTTTAGTAGCCTTGGAAACACTAGATACATTCGTAAACATTACATTACATCATAAAAATGAAAACTACAATAACATGGTCTCCCTAGTCCACACTCATATCCTCACTGACTATTCTTGCAAGTCAGACATAATACACTTCTTCACATCCTGGGAAAAATAAAACATTGAAAGGGGTGAGCTCAAATGCTCAGTAAGGATAACAATATAGCGGAAACTTTCATAAGAAAACATAAGAATTTAAGGCAATGTATAACTAAAACAAAAGCCTTATTGAACTGGAACTTCAGCATAATATGGAAAAAGTAAAATAAAATAATTCCATTACTTACTCACATGGATATTATACTAGACGAATAATCACATGAAATATCAATAACCACTTTCATAATGAGGGAATGTATAATGCCAGACATTCTGAAACATTTTGTCAAGGCATCGGCCAAGACGTCTAAAATGATTAAGGCCTCGGCCAAAACCATAAATCAAATTGGGAAAGGGCCTCGGCAAATTACACGTCTAGTTGTCTCATGAGACCTACCAATGCATCGAGGAGCTATAGCGGGCTCCACTCGTCACTTATTAAGTCCAATACATTCTTCATATGAATAGGTTTAAACATAACATAAATATTCGTATTAAAACTAGCATATGAAATGTCAACAATTTCTCCATAAACTATGGATGGAATAAAAATAACACATCCACAGTCAAATATTTCACAAAATGTTCAATGGAAGTTTTGTATCATAAATCAATTTCAATTAAACTTAAAACCCATCAAAGGATGTTGACATGGATGAAATCAAAGCTATTTGAGAGAAATATCTCTCTTTTTTGAAATCATTTAAAAGTCCCATAATTATAAAATAATACATTTACTTTGAAAATATTCTTATAAGCTTGTAAGGGAATCTTTGACGAAGTTATAATGGCGGAAAATAGCCGCACCCGCCGTATAAGTTAAAAAACATTCTTACCTTAAATTTTTCAAAAAGGTCAAAAAGTACATTGTTTGGAAAACGACGGTAAGATTCCTTTCAAAAACGTATAAGGGTATAAATGACTTTAACCCATTTTCCATTTAATAGTAAAAATGTTTTGAAAGACATTTTTAAGAAACATGGATGTGGATGATAACGAGGTCCCAGTAGATAATTATGTATAAACAACCTTGGATAATGAAGAGGTTGTGAAGTAAAACCTTATCTTGTACTTTTCCTTGGTTGGGGTAGTTTAACCTCCTATATAATGGTGAAATAATTGTTATTAAATTATACAAGAATAATATAAATTCATATGATATCATATATGGTCTTTTAACATTGCTTTGTTAACAATATCTTAGATTTATCATTGTTTCGGGTGTTAACTTACTCGTTTTCTTTTATATGTTTGGTTACGTAAGTCGTGTTTTTCATGGATAGGTTGTATCTTATTCATATCCATAATGATATCATGTCCTTAAACATTATTTTTAAATCATCAAATGATAATTATACTTGAATGGATACGACGGAGAATGAATCTCATCGCGTTCGTGGAGACAGTAGTCCGTACGTACGCACGAGCGACGATATCATTATTTTGATATTAAAATAATATATAATTGGATAGTATATCATATATACAGAATTATTATCATGTTATATTTATTATTTACATGAATTACATATCATTATTATACCCATCTAAATAATAATATATTGAATAACAACTACACCACGACGTGGAGACGGTAAGCCGTACGTACGCACGTATGGTGACATGTCATTCAAATGATGAGTAGAATACTGAATATGGTTGTTCCATATTTATAATAACATCACAGTATATAGAAGATACTGGATTTATAATTTTAGAATTGAAATAATAAACAAAGAGGGAGTGGAAGAAGAAAGAAACTTGAAAGAGGGTGATGAAAACGTTACCTCTTCTTCGGGTTCTTCCTTTTGATTTGATCAAAAGGACTCCTTAGGATGGATTTCTGACTAAAGTAAAGATTATAGGATTAAGGTAGAGAAGTTGGGAGAGTATTTGGGTAGAGGTTGTCCGAACCAAAAGTCTTAAAGTGTGAATGAGGTGGTAGAGGTGGGGGCCTTTTATAAGAGGAGAGGAGGGGCACTCTTGGAAAGTAAGGAAATTTTACATTATTATACAATGCTTTTAGGATTCTAAAGGTCCCACACTTATATAATTCGTGGATAAGGTGATAAGGGTTCGAAATATACCCATCCAATAGTATTTGTACAAGTGTAAGCCTTGGATTGTACATTATATTTTCATTTTATTAAAATCATTAAATAATGAGGTCATCGTTGCATCATAATGATGTCATAAATAATTTAATTTATTTAATGTCTAAAAATTATAAAAAAAATACTATGATGTATGAAATGTTTTTATCTTTCCAATAACTATTTATAGTCAAAAATATGACTTGTATAACCCCATGTAAAAATTGTTTTAGTAAAACATTTCATGTTTGTGTCATTTTTTACTTTAACATTAAATAAAAGGTATTTATGTCATTTTCTAACTAAAGTGGCTCCATGGGGTCCCCAAGTTGACCCATGGATTGTCTTGGTCGGCCATGGCACATCCAATGAGGGTAGGACATGTGTCAAGCTCATCTCATATTATTAAAACATTATTTTTACCTTAAACTACACTAATTACCTCTAATCGCGATTAAGAACTTAAAAATTACTATTCACCAAAAATTATTTTAATCTCATTGAACCACATTTTACTTCTTAATGACAACCATGTATGTCAGATTTTTGAAATTCAAATCACAGAAGTGGTAATGTTTCATTTAAACGAAAAATCAGTTTTTTTAACTACCACTTAGTGGTTTCACTATTCATCAAAAATTGAAGTTTTTCAGAATAATGCCAAAATTTCACCCAAAGCTATAATTGATATTCCGAATTCAAAAATGATGTCTATTTTACAAAATTCCAAACATATAAGTTTCATTAATTAATTTTATAATTAATTCCCGCTATCACAACAAATAGCGTGTTTTTAAGAAACAATTTATATCAAAAATTGGTAATTGTTTATGTCCAATTTCAAAGTGAAATTAATTCTAATGAACACAATTAGATAAAATGGTAAAAATATATTCTAATTATACTTTAAAACCACTCAATAGTATAACTTATCACTATAAATTATTTTGATTAAAAAAGTTGTTTTAAGTATTTTTCACTATTCATAAAAATTTGGAAGTTCTCAGAAAATTACAAAAAATTCAAAATAGGCTAATTTCAATATTAGGAATACAAAAATGAAGTCCATTTTGAAATATAAAATTTCTATAAATTTAAAAAGTGGTTATTACTATTTATAACGGCTACTTTGATTAGTCGCGGTGTTTTAGAACTCGATGTTGCGTACAATGTAAGCTATTGCATTATTGAATGAGAAGTGTATTGTGGAAGCTCGGGGTGTTACAAATATTGGTTTAATTGAAATATGTTTTCAAAATAAATGTTTTGATTTTTTGATGGATCGTTTTTTGTGTTTAGAGATTTTCATATATGCAGTGTTTGTTTTTTAGGATTTTTATATATTGAGTTTTCCTTGATTGGGTTCTTGACTCTTTTTGTCCAGCGGCTATTCCCTTGAAGCTTCAATGGGTGATCGTAGTACGGTTGATCAACCTAAGGATTTTATGCTTGACTTTAAATAGTTAGATCCACCTCTATTTTATGGCCAATCAGATCATTCCGTAGTAGAGGAGTGGATGCGGAATATTGAAAGGGACTTTAACCTCGTTGAGTTTCTAGATTCATTGAAGATCAAGTTTGAAACTTTCATGCTTAAAGGTTCACCATGGATATGGTGGAAGTCGGAGTCTCAGAACCAGCCATGTCAAGAGCTTACTTGGGATTTTTTCAAGACTTTGTTCATTATTCAGTATTTCTTTGAAGAAGAAAGGGTGAGAAAAAGGATGGAGATGTGTTATTTGTAGCAGGGAGACATATCCGTGTTGGATTATTTCCAGCACTTTGTGGAGCTAGTCCCTTATGATTCAGGGTATGCCACATACGACTCCATGACGGCTCGACACTTCAAGGTGGGTCTCCACCATAATCTACAGTCGAAGGTGTCGGCATCCAACCTAACTCATTTTGCTGATGTGGCGAGACAAGATTTTCATGTCGAATCCATGATAGTGGGAGTGCTCAAGGTGGTCCTCCCTCCTTCAATTCTTAGGAGTAGTTGGGAGACTTACAACAAGAATATGAGTAACTGATCAAAGTCGATGGAGTAGATCATGGAATCAAAAGGCCTCGGTATCTTTCATCAACATCATCAGAGAAAGAGATCCTCGTGTGTTGTCAGGGCATAAAGCCGGGTCACAAGAAGTTGTCATGCCCAAGTACTCCTAATCCCTATAATTCTTGCAGACATTTGGGTCACTTACAACGATTCTGTCGAGGCATCGCTAGAAATCATCGCGGGGGGAGTTCTCAGAAGTGATGTGTTGTTGGGTTTTTTTAAAAAGTTTCATGTGTATTTTTCCTTCTAGTGTAAGGGATCTCTTATCATTGCAGTGTATTGATGGTGTTTTGGGTTTTGAAATGTATGGGATTGTCTTGGGTCTTTGATGAACTCCGGTTTTCAATGCCAGTATGATTTTCATTTTTAAAATCTTGTCATTTCTTTTGTCAAATCAAAAGGTGTATGTTTCTTATTGGGATTATCAGAACCTTACTATGAGGCAGGAGATGCTTCATCCATCAGAGCTCCAGCCAAAATGCCTTAGAGTGAAGCTGCCGTGTAGTTAGGAACCCGAGATAATTTGAAGGAGTTTGGTTAAGGTCGTGCCTCTATCATCGCGGGGAGACAATTTTAGTATTTATGTTGTGGTTTCTCTGTCATTATAAATTCTCTCTCATTGTAAAAGGGTGTGATAGACTTATCCCTCACGCAATTTCAGTAATTGTGCATTTTTGGATGCAAGTTCCTAATTAGTGACCTTGTGTGGACCACCCATGTGAAACAGTTGCATCATTGGTTTGTGTCCATCCCGAAGTGATGAGTCACAAGTAGTTGTCTATCATGGTTTCATTGATTCAGTCCTTGGGCACCCCCCATGGGGCTGGGGTTTTTAGTTCCTGTGGAATTTTCTTTTAAGCACTTATCACTTTCAGATGAGAGTGAAAGGTTTAAATGGTATTGTTGTGTTCTTTCTAGCTTGAGTAAGGCCCAGTTCAGGCATAAGTAATTTTCTCCATTTAGTCGTGTATAGGTTGGTTTTTTTATGGTGGGGAGACCCACTGTGAGTCTCTTTGGGTTTTCTTTTAAGTCTTTATTAGATGCTAGTTGAATTCTTATGGTGGGGAGTCCGTTCAAGCCTCCCCTCTACTGGGGATCTATTTTGGGCAATGAGGTTAAGTACCATTGGTGGTTGATAGAATGTCTTGGGGTTAAGGGGTTGGATTGTGTTTATGTAAAATCCTTTGGTTTTGATCAATCGACTGGATGGTGTTGTGGCTTTCTGGGGGTGGAAAGTGTTATGGTGGGGATAATTGTCACACCCCAGCCTGTGGGACTCTTATTTTATTATTTTTCTACCTTAAAATATTTTTTATGGGGATTTGGGTTCATCCCTAGATTAATTTCTTTGGGTTATATTAAAGTCTGCCTTTTTGGTGTTGATGTCGTCGGGCGTGTGGGTTGAGCGAGAATTTGGAAGCAACGCGGCTTCACCCTGGCAACTGTGTGACTACCCATCCTCAGAAAAATTAAAATAAATAGATTTTTTAATTAGAACATGCATTGTCATTTAAAATTTTTATTGTGTTAATAATTTTATAAATATTAAGATAATATGAATACTTTTATTGTTTTTTATTATTATTATTATATTATTTTTATTTTTATTTTTATGTGTATTATTTTTATCATGATTGATGTTTCATTTTATTTTATTTATTTGTTTTTTGTTTTATATTTATTTTAATTTTAATTTTTTTTTTCTCCTAACCCTAATTCAGGCATTTTTTTTCTTTTCCCTTTCACGATGCTCTCCCTTTCTCCACACGCCTCCACCCCCCTTCTACTACAACTCACCCAGCACCCGCTACCCGATCACCCTCCTTGCTGCACTCGAGTAGCCCACCGCCGACCTCCCTTCCTCTAGCTGTCGTCGGCCCTCCTCTCCCCTACATGCAGCCCTCCTTCAGCGCAGCACCTGGCATGCCCTCCTCTGTTTGTCACTGCACCAAGCCAGCGCAGGAACCCCACTCGGCCTCGGCTCCCCTGCTACCCAGCGGTGCACCCATCCTCTCCTTGCCGCAGCTCCCCAGTACACTGCCTCATCTCCCTTCCAACACACCCAGTGCAGCCCCCTTTTCCCCTTGCAGCAATCCCCAATAGCCCTCAGACCCAACCTCCTCCTGCCTCCTAGACGCGGCCTGCTCTCCTCCTCCCCAGTCTGGCGTGACCTCCCCCCCGAATCTTGGCCACTTTCTCTTGAACTAGCACCGCCTCCAGTGCTTCCACCCCCTCCCTCAGCCTCCTACTTCCAGAACTGAAGCACCTTGGACCCCCTTCTTGGTGTGCAGCACCCCAACCAATTATCCCACCTTCGGCGAAGCTTCCCACCAGCATCGGACCTCCCTCCTTTAGCGATCGTAGCCTTTCCAGCTAACCTGTAGACTTTTAGACCATCCTGCAGCCCCTCCGGTTGACCCGAAACCCCCTCGACGCCCTCTTATTAGCCTCCCATCCAGTCTCTTGTGTGACTCTTCTCTTTGATGGCATCGCCCCTACCGGTGTGCACCCTATCGATGTCGTTTCGGCCTTCCCGCACCCTGACGGTGTCTTTCCGACTAGCACGCTACCACCCTTCCGGCGTGACTTCCCTTTGGTATACCCTTTTGTTTCTATTTGATATATATATATATATATATATATATATTACCTCAGTTTGATTAGGGGTTTTATTAATTAAATGTTATTTTGGGTCGTTTTGACTTTTAGGACCCGCGCGGGGCGTTTCCTAGTGAACGTCGTTGTCACGTCGTGTTTCCGAAGTTGTGTTGTCATCGCGCTTTGATCTTGAGGTAGGTTCTCATTGCACTACTTTTAAAATTTAATTTACATCTATTTCCTGCTGTTTGCGCCATATATATATGTGATAAATATTATTAATTCATTTGTCACTGATAAATTGCCTTTTCTAAAATTTAAGTTGCCTTTTATTAAATGTTGCATGTGTCACTGGTAAATTGTCTGGTTGGATCTTATGGTTTATTTGGAAAAAAATAAAAAAAAATGGTTTGGTTTTATAAAAATATATTGGCAGCTTGTGAAGTAGTGTTTTTGGGCTCCTTAAATGGTTTTAAACTAGTTTTGGCTCTTTTTAAAGTAGTGATTGTGAAATGTGTATAATGCTCATTTGACAATTTATATAAAACGATGAAGTTGTTTTGATGAAAACCATACTAGGATAACACTCATTCCTTGGTTACTACTGATTGTTTGGGAGGCCCACACTTAGAGGCTCCTGGGTACTCGAATGGTTTAAAGGCAAGAGGTTATCCCATGGAGTGGCTCAGGGTGATGCCTGTTGTGAATTATTATTATTATTATTATTATTATTATTATTATTGTTGTTGTTGTTGTTATTATTATTATTATTATTATTATTATATATGATTGGATGCTTGGATGGCATCGGTTGGCTCACCCCTTTTCTAAATTCTTGAGACATGGGAATTTGGCATATTGAGAGAATATTCCGAGAATGAGTGCCGCACTGGTAGGTTATGGAACTGACCAGTGGCCCATAGTAGGTGGATATATTGGGTTTATTACTATGGGATTTTTCCCTTGGCCTGCCTGAGAAAGGATGGCTGATAGTTTTGGAATTTTGATTTCTTCATGTGCGACATGTCAACAGGTATGAGGTCTCTTGTATTGGTGTCTTCTAGTTTATTCTTGATCTCTTAGGTTCACCCATGTCTATTCAGCTTTTGTTGCTTGTAGTAGTGATTATGATTCTTATATTTATACCTATATTGCCTTTGCTGTGTGATTTCTTTTGGGAATTTTTTTATATTGTTTTCCTTGGAAAATGGTAAAATTGGTTTTGATTAAGTTACTGAAAATGTTTTTCAAAAGAAAGTGTTTAGTCTTATTTGTACAAATTTGAAAATATAAACATCACTTTCCCTTTTGGAAATGTCATTAACACTAATGAAATGAACCTAGATTTGAAAATGGTTAAGGGAAATGGTTCATACTTTTCTTTTGAGTAAAATATTTAGAAAAAACATACTTTTATAAATTGTAGTTCAAACTTGAAATGGTGATTCTTTTATTTTAATGGTAGTGCATTGGGAATAGATATCAGGCTAGACTATTGAGTTTTAGTACCCACACCAATAGTTCTTTCTGTTTTTAGTGTTTGTGCAGGCTACAGCTTGAGTGCTCTCTCCATGGGTGATGCTTAATCATTGATTCAGAGAGTGGCCCGCAGGGTCACATAGAGTTAGTTCGGATGTCGAGTTAGGTTAGCATTATTTTATTTTGTTCCTGTTTAGTCATTTTATTTGGTTTATTTATTTTTAATTACTTTCTATTATTTCTACTTATTTATTTATTTGTATTGTTCGAAATTGTTCCCACAGCCTATGTTGATGCCCTAGTGCTTGTCTCCAGCCTGGGAGGATTGGTAATGCCTCTCAGGCCATGTCCCGAACCAGCTCTGGTAACCAGTTCAGGGTCGACCCGGGTTGGTTCGTGACATGAGAGATCCTTTGTGAGGTTGGGGTAAATTAGTTGACCTATGTAGGTGTTAGTTATTTCTTCTATTTGTTCATCGAGTCATTAATATTATTTTTTCACTTTTTCATGAGATAAATGAAGAACCATAGACCACCCTTAGAGGGGGTGAATCTTGGTGTCAACTGTTTCTCTTCTTTACTAGATCTTGTTCCCAAAATGGTAGGAACTTATTTAAACCTGTATAATGGATATGTGTAGTAATTAAAACCTTCACATGTATGAGGAAAACATAGAACTTTTTTACTTGGTTCACCACTAAGGGCTACGTCCAAGGAGCTTACGCAGACAGGTTTCTGGTCGTACCAAATTCCACTAATATTCACTTGTTGTGGATTATAAAGGTTCATGAATAGTCACTATATCCTAGGCACACTACCTTTACAAAGGTTCATGGATAGCCCACTAATTCCCTTGGATCACTTCCGTTGACTCCCCCTAGCTCACTGCCTTGGGTGAGGCCTTGTTCAGTTTATCGACATGAAGGTCGCTTCAACAGATTGGCATGAAAAGCCTTTGTCTCTATTCAGAAGGAGACACTGCTTGCATTGAAGTCCCAAATTGATGCTCTTTTATATTCAGTTTTCTCCTTTAGTGCAATTATTGAATTCACTAGAACTTCTTATTCTTTTCTTCTAGAATCATAAACTCCATTTCTGATGTTTTTATTTCAATTAATTGTACCTAATTCTACAGACTGTCTCTGATCTTAATACCACACCTACTCTGCATACCATGTCTGGTCTTCGTACCAAGCCTACTCTATGTACCACGCCTGCTCAGTGTATCATGCCTGCTCTGCGCACCACCTCTGCTCCGCATACCACCTCTGTTCTGCGCACTGCACCTATACTACCCACTGCTCTTACTCCATGCATTGTGCCTGCTCCACACACCACCTTCACATACTACCTCTGCATACAGCCTCTGCGTACCACCTCTATGTACCACCTTTGTGTATCACCTTCGCGTACCGCCTCGGTGTACTAACTTGGAGTATTGTTTCTTCCTTCTGTGGACTTCTTCTTCAAATTCTATTAATTATTTCATCTCCCACATACAACTTTTTTCTATAAAAAATATATTCCACAGACTACTCTTTCCAATTTTATGAACCATTTAATCTTTCACATACCACTTAATGCTACACAAAATCTCTTCTACATACCAATTTTAGACTTAGCTAAGTTCTTACACAATGATGATATTTTATTATCGAATTTTCTCTCTCTTAATGATGGGATTAGCACTCCTTATATAAGAAAATAACTCCGTAGATTTTTCTAATCCGTTTTACCCAAATTTTCAATATGGGACAAACTTCACTGCATACTAAAATCCATCTGCGTAGCGTAAGCTTCCACCGCATACTGCGACACTAAGGTGAACTGCGAACCTTCACTATGTATCGTGTGTCTACCGGTCCACGTACTACATCTCTTCTTCCAATGATGAGTCATTCCATGTACCGTGTGTCTGTCAGTCTGCGTACTGCATCTCTTCTTCCAATGATGAGCCATTCCACGTACTGAAACTCCTTCTGTAGTGAACCATCATTATTCAGCATACTACACGCCTTCACCACGTACCATCCCTACAAACCATTTTTGGTTCTACGAACCGCTCCGAGTACCATTTCTACTACCAAGTACGTGGCCATGAACCGTTCCCCGAACATGGTACGTGCTCCATGTTCTGAGGTACGCAATTACCTTACTTTTCCAATTTCCTTCACCATTCTACATCTCATTCACTCCTATTCATAAATCCTTCCATTTCCAAAAAAATCCCAATTTGGAGGTCCAAAAATTTGGAAAACGCTAGGATGCAGCACCACTATAAATATCTTGTTCGGCAAGAACACCCTTGCTTTTTCACTATCATCTGTATTCTTCAATAGTTAGCAGCTTTCATCATGAAATCCTTCCACCATGATAAATACTCTTTGAATGATCATTTTAAGCATCATTAGATTCTCTAGGGAAAGTAATTCAACTTCCCAACTTCCTTATCTTCTAGAAACATCAGTCTTTCCAATCAACACTGAATATGACTGGAATCATCTTCTCAGCTTTGTATGATCATTCTTAAATATTCAAATCTCCACATGATCCCTCATGCAATAATGAATGTCTCTTCAAGTAGGCTCTTACATGGTCTCTTTGAATAGTGAGATATTTCATGATTACTTTATAACATCAAGCCCTCCAACACTCTCTAGGATAGTTTCATTGTTTTAGACAATATATCACCTTTGATACATGTACTTTGAACTTAAGATAAGTTCATCAATCATCTGAATTCCCACTCTCAATAACTTTGGAGTTATTCGTCATCTCCTTTCTTCATTTTGATCTTCATTGACAACTGTTAATAACAAATACAACCTTATACAAAAAGTGTTCCCAATAATCTCTCCCTTTTATTTTGTTTTCAATACTGTAAATTCCTCCTCAAATAAATGTGTAAATATCAAAATGAGAATATTCAATCACCCCTTACCTTAATTTCACTTCTCTCCCCCTTATTGACAAGAAATACAAAGTTCATGGGAAAAGGGTATCAATCCATACTTAAGAAATTTTTCATCAATCATTTCACTCTAAGCCTACTTGATTAATTATCGGTGTAGAAAATAAGAGGATTTGATTTAGACAACAAGGTTATTCATTATTAACTGATCATGATACCACATGAGATGAGAACTCATTTACTTTGTCTTCAAAGGTTTTAAACTTTCATTTGAGGCTAAAGAAATTGAATGTGATAGGGAATAATCAACCTGAAACTCCTACACTCATTTCAACAAACAGATCAAAAACAGTCAAGTGCAATTGGAAGGATTAGTGGCCTTGGGGAACTTCCATTCTATTTATGTCACTGATTAATCCAGTTACTCCCCCTTTATAAAATGATATTCATTCTGAGTAACCAAGGATGAGGGATTTAGAAATGACATACCTTTTCCAATGACATGTTCTTTAAGCAATTTCTAGATTAATTGAATTTAATACCAACTGAAGTGAATAATGATTGAAATAATAATTCTGGAAGCTTCTTCATTTTTCTCCCCCTCAAGGGGAACACTCCTCATCATCTTCATCAAGGGTGATCCTTCATCATTTTAATCTTTGAATATCATTTGACGAATCTTCCAAGTATGGAAATTTATTTAACTTAGCTATCAAGAGTTGACAGCATTCACTACTTCTTAGGTTCACCCCCTGAGAGCATGCTTCACCTTTAATTCCTTGTACTATCAGCACAAATATAATACACCAATGATTAAGGTAATAAGGTTGTTCCTCCTTGCTTATTCAATGTGATCAAAAAGGATAAGATGTTTTTATCAGCCAAGATGCTCCATTTTCTCTAGTATTCATGCTTGCACATCTGAACATATGTTCTGATCTATGTTGATGTGGTATGGCTCTATTCACATTCTCTTCTACATTTTATGGATAATTGTTCATCTTAATAGCCATCATGAATGATACATTCTTACTCCTCTTAAGGACTGATTTTTTCTCTGGTATTAAGGTTAGATCACCTTTTGAAATATGACAAGATTTCATACATCTCTCACATATAAATTCTTTAACACACGTTTTTCTCTTGGTTTGTAATATCTCATGCACTTTATCTTCAGCAAATGAAAGTTTCTCTTTTCCTTTACCACCATCCATGGCCTGTTAATTTTCAATTTTCCTCATAATTTCCAAATATTTTGTCCAAATTACAAACAAGCCATTTGGAACTTTTTTAGCAAGTTTGGATCTTCCACATGGACTCATCTGAGTTTCATCCCTCTTATTTTCTCTTTTGGATGAATTTCCCTTCAATTTCATGGATCTAAAATCCAAGGTCTTCTCAGCCTCCCTACTTGATATATTCTTGGGGAAATGTTTGTTCACAATATTCTTCTAATTTCTTACCATGGTAGATGATTCACACTTAGCTGGAATCATAGGTCTTCTTTTCTTATCAACAATGAATTCATGTTGATATGTTCATGTACCTACCTTATGACAAATACCATTGCATAAATCACATATGTTATCAAGAATTCAAAATCTATTTGTGGTAAATAGATGCTTCTGGACCTACAGATGTTGCTTCTTCTTCTCTAGATTACTTCCCTTGGATATAGGATTTCTCTGTGATTTTTCATTTAAGGGATTGTACCAACAATCTAGTGCACAACTCCCAAATCTGTTGCAGCACAAACATTGACCCACAAATCTTGTCCTATTGATATCTTCGGTACAAGGTTGTTGGGCCTTCTTCTTAATGTTTTTTTATCTATCTAGGGAAATGTATTCCAGCTTCTTCTTCCTAACCACCCTAGTAATGGTGGTAGGTTTCTTCTCCTCTCCTTTCCTTATCCATACTTGTTTATATTTTTTCTTCCAACCTACACTTTTTGTAGAAACATATTTAGAAACAACAGTACAAGTTGGTATGGATGGTATCTTCACTTTATCAGCTGCTTGTGGTAGATCAATGAGTGAATTCATGATCTTCTTATCACATGTTGGAGGTATTTTTACAGTTGAATATTATAGTGATCATTCAGTAGAAACAGAAACTATTTCTTGAGATGGATAATCAAGAGTTTTCATAATATTCTTGTGACCTATTGGGGGCATTTCATCTTTAAAATCCTCCAGTGAGCATTGAGTACTAGCAATAACTTTTTCATTATTTTGTGAAGTCTCAATATGTGTCTTCTCGAGATTGGTCAACTGGGCATCCAATTCTAGACATTTCCTATTGATAATGACCTTCTAATATTCAACCATAGTCATTTTTTCATCACAATCCTTCTTTATTCTAACAACTTCTTCCTCACACAACATCATTTTATTCTGAATCAAATAGTCATTTTACTTGATCTTCTTGGATATACCTTCTAATTTTAGACCCTTGACATCAGTGAAATTTTTTAGTTTCCCTTTAATCACATGGATCTTTTTTTCAAGAAGCATTATGACTCTCTATTACTCTTCAACTTATTTGATCCATTTTGATGTATTTATTTCATGTTTCCTCCTTAAATCTTCAAAGGATTAAATATATCGGTAGATCTTATTGCATTGTGAGATTGTTCCTACTAATCACTTTTCCATATTGTCATCTTCTCTTTCTAGTCAAGTGATCTCAGACTGTATGCATTGAAATATTATACAAATAGCAACAACTCTTTCTTCAGGAATATCATGTAGATAGGTTCTTAATTTCTTCTATTCCCTTGCAAGCTCATGTGAGTTAAAAATTTGAACAACATCACCACTTGTGTTGGAATCCATATGTTTGGTGGAAAACAGAGCCACCTACTCTTTAATTTCCAAGCCTGATATTTCTTCATTATTGGAAAGTCATGGAGTATCAGAAACATCATCTTCTTTAGAAATGAGGAACTTTTTCAACTATCTCTTCTCCTTCTTTTTCCTTTTTATCATGGCCTTGCTGGATATAGACTTATGCTAAACAATAACTGAATATTCAGAAACACTACACTTCATTGTTGATTCAGGAATGAAAAACTAAAATCCTATTATAAATACAATTAATGTAGAGTATCCAACATATGTGGACCATTTCCACTGATACCAATTGAAGGACCCTGGATCACCCTGAGAGGGGGGTGAATGAGGGTGTCAACTTTTTTTCTTCTTTACTGGATCTTATTCCCACGTTGGTAGGAACTTTTTTAAACTTGTATGATGGATATATATATATATATATATTAATTAAAACATTCACATATATAAGGAAAACACAACACATTTTTACTAGGTTCACCATTAAGGGTTGTGTCCAAGGAGCATATGCCGACAGGATGTCAGTCATACAAAATTCCACTAATCTTCACTGGTTGGGGATTAAAAAAGTTTGGGCATAGTCACTATGTCCCAGGAAAACTTACTTTAAAAAGGTTCAGGGACATCCCACTACTTCCCTCGGACCACTTCTGTTGACTCCCCCTATCTCACTACCTTGGGTGAGGTCTCGCTCAGTTTATCGACTTGAAGGTCGCTTGAACATATTAGCTTGAAAAGTCTTTGTCTCTATTCAGAACGAGACACTACTTGAATCAAAGTCCTTAATTGATGCTCTTTTATATTTAGTTTTATCCTTTAGTACAATTACTGAATGCACTAGAACTTCTTTTTTCAGCTAGAATCACATACTCTTTTTTGATGTTTTGGTTTCCATGAACTATACCTAATTCTGCAGACTGTCTTTGATCTACATACCATGCCTACTCTACATACCGTGTCTGGTCCACGTACCACTCCTGCTCTGCATATCACACCTACTCAGTGTACGACACATGCTCTGTGCACCGCCTATGCTCTGCGTACTGCCTCTTCTCTGTGTACCACGCCTACTTTGTGCACCGCATGTCACGAACTAAATTTGGTCGCCACTAATACCAGCACCAAATCCAGCCCATGAAAAGATCCTAAGGGAATTAACTATCCCCATGGTCTATCACAAGTTCCTTGGTATCAATATATTTTGTTTTTTAATTATTTACTTGAGTATGAAAGCATAAAGCATTAAAAACAATCAATAATAAGAATCTGAGATTTTCATGTCAAACAAGCCTTAACAAAAACCAGATCTGAATACATGGTTTTAAATAACTTACAAGAGGTCCAAATATAAATAAATACAACATAAAGTCATCCAAAAATACCCCACATGACAAGGGGTTATCACCCCAAGCCGTCTCCACAACACTACACCATAGGAGGGGACTAACATCCCAATCCACCTTCACCCAAGGCTTTGCCTTTACCCGAGTCAAACATAACCAAGTCAACATAAACCCAAGGGGTGTAAGTAGGGTTTGATCCTAAGCCCAATATTATTCCACCCAAATATTCCAAATAGTATTCAATATAAGGTGAAAAATCAGGCATTTTTAATATGTAAGGAAAAATGATGATAAATTCCAAGAAATGAAACTTTCAATTGAAAATAGTTTTCAAACTAAAAGTTTTAGAATGTTAACACATTTAAATAAGACATGTTATCTACTGAAATATACATCCAAAAACACCCTAATAAAAGGATAAATATGACAAATCCAATGATCATCAAAACCGAGAACACCCCTAGGCACTTGATAGTCTCGGGACCTATGTACCTCGTAACTCGGTGTAAAGTATCCATGTCACAATCTTTTCTCATGCACGATCTACTTGTAGGGAACATACCCATAACCTAGTGGTCCCCAAAAATCATCCTCATAGTTTAGTTAGTGTTGTGTTTATCCATTTTCTTAGTGAAATGGGGATAAAACCCTTCCAGATCACTAGTCGTACTAGTACATATTTTCCCACCTAGGTACCCAAGCTTCCTCCTGTGTGATCAAACAATTTCAGAAAGCAACAAACATCCCTTTTCATATAAAAGCACCACTAATAGTCACATAAAAACAATATAGTATATATAAACACTTTTTACCACTTAAAACACACAACAAAACATTTTAATTTTAAATGAAACAACATCTCAAAATCTCACATTGTTTTGCACCCAAAACTCCTTAAAATCGCCACTTTTCACACCATGTGCACACTTACAAGTCACAAAAACAGAAATGGAAGCCCAATAACCTTCAATGACCAACAATTCAGTTATGGTGTATCCCCATATGAACAAAGAAGTTATATATTTTTAAACCCCCCATTTTCTCACAAACATGGCACTTAAAGTCAATGTGCTTCACAAACACCATTAAAACAAACTTTCGTAGTAAAAACCAAAGGGAATAAACATTAAAAACATGATTTTCAGCCCCAATAAATTTCAATTAAATTTACTAAGTGATTATATGGCATCCCCCAAATATCTAATAAAATATTGCTATGAAATCCCCCCCCCCTATTTTAACTTAAAAATGGCACTTAAAATTCATTTTCTATACAAATACCACTAAAACCAATTTTTTTAGAAATAATAAAATGATATAAACATGAAAATACTATAAAAATAGCAAGATATTTCACAATTATTTCATACACATTGGAATCACATACCAATTTTGTTAAAACCTTGAATCCTTTGTGCGAAAAATATATCGCACCACTGCCACACCTCAAGGAAGGTCGATCAAGCCTCAAAATAGAATATTGGACTAAGAAAACCCAAGGTTAAACCCTAAGTTAGAAACCCTACCCTATGTTAATTTGGGACTTCATGAAAAATGGAAGAAACTTCATGGAATGGGGATGAACTAATATAGGGAGACACTTACTTGAGATTTTTTGAAGTTCCTCCACCAAATCCCCCTTCAAAATGGAGTTCAAATAAAGGTTTGAGAGGCTTTTAGGACTTCCATGGATGAAATGGTCGAATGGGGGAAGAAAATGACGAGTTTGGATAAGTCCCATGAAATAAAAGAAGTAATTTTAACACATTTTTAATAACCTATACATAGGTGCATGGTTTGTGTGCACGGTTTGGCAAATCGTGCACCTAAACTGTACCCCCTCCTTTATCCCCTCAAAACATCTTCAAAATCCAACAAAATTTGTGGGGTATTAGGGGGGACTTTTAGGGGGATGTTAGAGTAAAAATATATTAAATATAAGTACCTTTAATGAAGGACATGGGTGTGAAAAGTTTCCCCACCATTAAAACTTTTTGTCCTGGAAAGTTGACTAGAGACTTGATCAGAAAACAACAATGGGTACTCCTTCTCAACCCACGACTTCTAATCTCGAGTATCATGTGTGTCACTACCATTCTTCCAATGAACTCAGACCAGCGGAATAGACTTCCCTCGAATCCCCTTCTCTTGTGAGTCCACTATTTTCACTAACCGCTCAAGAAATGACAAGTCAGGCTCTATCTCCAGTTCTTCCCAACTCAGCATATGGGATGGATTCGGGTTATATTTCTTTAACTAGGAGACATGGAGTACATCATGGATGTATATCAAATAAGAAGATAAATCCAACCTATATTCCAGCTTTCTAATATGCTCAGTGATCTCAAAAAGGTCTGACAAACCACAGCGTCAGCTTTCCTTGCTTTCCCAATTGATGATGGCCCAGATGAGGGCCCACTTTCAAGAATACCATGTCACCCATAGAAAACTATAGGTATCGATGCCACTAGTCAGCATAAGATTTATGGTGACTATGAACTTTTAATAAACGATGCCTAATCAACTTAACCTTCTCAAACGTCTCCTGCACCAGACTCGGACCCAGCAGTGAGGTCTTAGTTACCTCAGCCCAACACAGGGAGGACCGAAAAGGCAGAACATAGAGCACCTCAAAAGGAGACATTCGAATCAGTTATTGGTAACTATTATTATAAGAAAACTAAACCAATCCCATATGGTTATCCCAAGAACCTCCAAAGTCTATAACACATTCACGGAGCATGTCCTCCAAAATCTGATTTTCCCGCTCTGTCTGACCATCTTTTTGAGGATGGTATGTTGTGTACATCTCAATCTGAGACCCCAAGGCCTTATGAAGTCCTTCTCAAAACCAAGAAGTGAAACTAGGGTCTCTATCTGAGACAACTACTAATGGAACACCATGAATGCTTACCACCTCTTGAAGATAAAAACGACCCAACTCATCCACTTTAGTTGTATCTTTGATCGGAATGAAGTGGGATGATTTGGTCAGATGATCAATCACCAATCAAATGGAATTATTACCCTGATGTGTACAAGGCAATCCAACAATGAATTCCATAGATACCTCATCCCACTTACAGGTAAGAATGGGTAATGGTGGGAGAAAACTGAAAGTCCTCTGATGCTCTGCTTTCACCTGATGGCATGTGTATCATCTTGAAACATTGTTCGTTATGTCTCGTCGCATACCTAGCCACCAAAACAATCATCTCACATCATAATACATCTTGGAGGAACCCAGATGGAAATCCCACTAAGACTGTTTTCTATCATGTATCACCACCTTCCGTAGAGATAACGGCACTACTAAATGGCCCTTAAATTACAAGATGCCCTTCAGAGACGATAACAGATCAAAAGACGTCTCCCCACCATGAATAAACCACCTCGGCTACTGATAGAGCTTATCGCTAGGCTTTTCCTACTGAATCAACTCCAAGAGAGAAGGAGTTAACTGAATGCTCACCAAGAACGCACCCCCGTTTTTCTCCTTTGTCTCCACATGCATATAAGAAAAAAGTCCCATCAAAGTCCACTAATCAATGTAATTCCTCAAATCTTGCACTAGAACTCTTATGCTCAATGCATCAGCCACCACATTACCCTTTCCTAGATTATAGACAATGTCAACGTTGAACCCCTTCAAGTACTCGATCTAGAGAAACTTCCTCAAGTTGATGTCCTTCTTTGAGAGGATATAGGCCAAGATTTTCTGATCAGAGTAGACCATAAACTTCTCACCAAAGAGATAGAGACACCAAGTCTTCAAAGTGTTCATCACATCTTATAACTCAAATTCATGGGTCAGGTAATTCTTTTCATGTGGTCGGAGTTGGTGAGATCCATATGCCACCATGTGATCATCTTGCATAATAATGCACCCAAGACCCATACCTGAAGCGTCTCAATACACCACATACCCCATTCCATCCTCTAGAAAAATCAGAATAGGGTAGGTAGTCTACCGCCTCTTCTACTCCTCGAAGGATGCCTGACATTCTGGGTCCCATAAAAACTTCACCCCTTCTTGGGTGAGCGTGGTCATCAGTGAAGCGAGCTGAGAGAAATCTCGAACGAATCGTTGGTAATAACCAACCAGGCCAAGGAAACTCTTGATCTCGAACACATTCTTTGGTTGCTCCCATGACATGACCACACTGATCTTCTCAGGTTCCACTGAATCCCCCTTCTCTGAGATCACATGCCCTAGAAATTTCACTTCCCTGGTCCAAAAAGTTTTCTTTGAAAACTTTGCATAGAGGCGGTGATCCCGCAAAGTGCCCAAAATGATCCTCAGGTGATGTTCGTGTTCCTCCTCAGAGCCAAATTATACTAGAATGTCATCCATAAACACCACAATGAAGGAGTAGAGATACTGATGGAACACCTTATTCATGAGTTCCATAAATACCACTATAGTATTGGTCAATCTGAAGGGCATGACCAAATACTCAAAGTGGTCATACCTACTTCGGAAGGCCGTCTTCGGGATATCTTCCTCTTTCACCCTGATTTGATGGTATCCCAAAAACAAGTCTATTTTTTGAGATACACTTTTCCCCCCTTAAATTGATCGAACAAATCATATATTCTAGGAAAATGGTATTTGTTCTTAATTGTTAACTTATTCAGATTCTGGTAGTTAATGCACAACCGGAGGGATCCATCAGCCTTTTTCGAGAACAACACAGGAGCACCCAAGGGGAGACGCTCAGGCGAATGAATACTTTGGATTAAAATTTTTCCAGATATATCTTTAATTTTCTGATCTTGGTAGGGCCATGCGATATGAGGGAAGAGATATCGGTTGTCTTCCCAGTGCTAGTTCAATTGAGAACTCCACATCCTGCTCTAGGGGAAAACCTAAAAAATCATCTTGGAATACCTTCAGAAACACATTCACTGCATGAGGTAGTGAACCTTTAGTGGAAAGACCATAGTCCTATAGTGTGAGAGATGATAACTAGTAGATAATAATTCATAACTCTGGTAGTAGAGGTCTTGTACGACCTGACCGAGGATCCCATTCTCCATGAAAAACCTGACGACTCCCATCAAGTGTCATGAAACTCACTTGTCACTTTTAACAATATTTGTGTGTCTACAAGTGTACCAACCAATCCATGCCAAGTATCACGTCAAAATGATCCATATATAAGACCAAGAGGTCCCACTTTATCTTAATCTCTGACACGAAGAGTGCACATGACGATCACCTAAGACCCTGCTCCTTCTTCTTTCCCAGCTGTGTCACCAACTCCATCGCAAAAGACGGTAATTCGGTTGGAAAATTCAGCATGTCCAAAAAAACATGTAGAAATAATTGAAATAGAGGCACCAGTATCAAAATGATAATCATCTATAGAAGATATGATCAGAACGGTACCACAAACTGTCTACGGTCCCGCCTCTGGTCCTACTGGTGCTTGATCAACTGCATGAAGATGTCTGGTCTGTGCCTGAGGACAACCTCTAGTCTGTGGCTATGCCCTAAATTGGATCTGCCCAGAAGATTACCCAGACCTACAACCATGGCCACCGAATCGAGATCCACCTATCCTTGATGGATCAGACTGTGTCGGCACTCCTCTTGAAGCCGTTGACCCTACCACACTCGGAATTGGATGTGCCACCCCACAGAAGCACTGAAAATTCCCCATACCTCCACATTGGTAATAGGGATTTGGAGTAAGTGGGAATGCTGGTCGGATGTTCCCCGTCTTCCCACACTGGTGGAAAACGACCGATCTCGCATCAAAAGCCACATATGAAAACTGCCTGGAAGAGTGGCCTGAACTACCACCTCCCTTCTTCACTTGTTCCTCCCGCTTCCTTTTCTTTTCTAAAGAGATGCCACTACCCACTACTGATATTGAACTAGAGAAACCATCCCTAACTTTACAGTCAATCTCCATCATGCACGCCCAATCAACCACCTCAGCATAGGTCCTCAGCTTAAACAAGAACTCCGGGGAGTATATCTCTGGTCGCAAGCCTTTCTAAAACCTCTAGGCCTTTGCTTTCTCATTGGAGACAATTTCTAGAGCATATCGAACCAACTCATTGAAACGAATGGTGTACTCTATCATAGATAGATTCCCTTGAAAAAGATCCATGAACTCTTGGGACTCGTCATATACCAAGACCTTGGGGTAATACTGCTCATTGAAGATAGCCTTGAAATCTCCCCACCACATTTGCTCATTCTTCCCATTCTGAAGTACTGATTCCCACCACATGTGGCTGGGACCCTCTAATAGAAAGGAGGTACATTTCACCCTGATCTCCTCAGGTGTATCTATAAACTCAAACATGTTCTCTATCTTCTCAAGTCATTCCTCTGCATCATGAGGTTCTATGCTACCTTAGAAGGAGGGAGGCTTATTTTTTATGAACTCCTGGGCCTTGTCCTTTATAGAACCAGTCTCATACTCTATAACAGGAGATGGAATAGTTTTTATTCCCTATCCTAGAGCCTATACAGCCTAAACCATGGCCTTGACTATCCTCTGATCAATTAGTGTGGGAGAACTCTCTCTGGCATCCTTCCATGGGTGCATGGGAGCTTTCTAGGGAGGCATGTTGCTACAAAAATTCAACAGTCACAAAAACAATATTCAATACCAAAATTATGAAAATTTTAATCAATTACATAAAATATAAATAATATAAACCCATTCCAATAATAAAATAAACAACTACTCCACCCCTACCCGATGTCCACGTGTGGTCTGCAGCCCACACGTCTCACCTGGAAGTCAAGTCAATCAAACAATTACAACATCCATTGGTGACTCAAGGTCTACCATGAGATGTGTGGTCTAGGAACCCTACTCATGACCAAAACCTTGATCCCAAATATTCCTAGCTCCTATCTATCCCGACTCATCCCAAAATATTAATATAACCCAAAAACATTAACTTGCCTTTGATACCAATTTGTCACGAACTGATTCTGAACACCACTAATATAGGCACCAAACCCATCCCATGACATGACATGAAGGTATTTCCTTATCCCCATGGGCTGGAATAAGTTCCCAGGTATCAATATATTTGGTTTGGGAATGATTTACCCGAGTATGAAAGCATAAAATGTAAAAAACAACCAATAATAAGCATCTGAAATTTTCATGCCAAACAAGCCTTAACAAAAACCATATCTGAATACATGGTTTCAAATAAAGTAAAAGAGGTACAAATATAAATAAAGATAGAATAAATTATTCCAAAAATACCCCACACGACAAGGGGACATCACCCCTGAGCCGTCTCCACAACACTGCACCATAGGAGCGGACTAACAACCCAATCTGCCTTCACCCAAGGATTTTCCTTTACCTGAGTCAAACATATCCAAGTATACCTACACCCAATGGTTGTATGTAGGGTGTGAGCCTAATCCCAATAGGATACCACCCAAATATTACAATTATTATGTAATACAAGGTGAAAAGCAGGCAGTTTTAAAACGCTAGGAAAAATGATGATAAATTCCAAGAAATACAACTTTCAATTGAAAAAAGTTTTCAAACTAAAAGTTTCAGAATGTTAAAACATTTAAATAACACATGTTATATACTGAAATTAACATCCAAAATCACCCTAATACAATTTTAAATACCACAAATCCAATGAGTACCAAAACCGGGAACACCCCTAGGCACTAGATAGTCTCAGGCACTATGTACCTCGTACCTCGGTGTAAAGTATCCATGTAACAATACTTTCAAATGCACAAGACACTAGTAGGGAACATAACAATAACCTAGTGGTACTCAAAAATAATACACATATTTTAGTTAGAGTGTTAGTTATCCTTTTTCTCATTGAAACAGGTAAAAACCCATCTGGATCACTAGTCATACTAGTACATATCCGCCCACCTAGGTACCCAGGATTCCCCCTTTGTGATCAAAGAATTTCAGTAAGAAACACACATCCCTTTTCATATAAAAACACCACTACTGGTCACATGCAATCAATATAGTAGCTATATACACTTTAGACCACTTAAAACAAATGATAAAGCATTTTGATTTTCAATGAAACAAGTTCTCAAAATCTCACATTGTTTTGGACCCAAAACTCCTTGAAATCCCCACTTTGCACGCCATGTGCACACTTAAAAGTCACCAAAATAAAAAATGAAGTCCAATATCCTTCAATGAAACCAAAAATTCAGTTATGGGGCATCACTATATGAACCAAGAAGTTAAATCTTTTTAAAAACCCCATTTTCACACAAATATGGCACTTAAAGTCCATATGCTTCACAAACACCATTAAAAAAACCTTCGTAGCAACAACCAAAGGGAATAAACATTAAAAAACTTATTTTAAGCCCCAATAAATTTCAATAAATTCAACTAAGTAAATAGAGTGCAGCCACAAAATAACCAATAAAATATTTCTCTGAAAAACCCCAATTTTCACATAAAAATAGCACTTAAAATTCATTTGGTTTACAAATACCACTAAAACCAATTTTTGAAGAAATAATCAAATGATATAAACATGAAAATACTATAAACACAGTAATATAAGTCACAAGTATTTCATACACATTGGAATCACCTACCAAATTTGTTAAAACCTTGAATCCTTTGTGTGAAAACACAATCGCACCATCACCGCACCTCAAGGAAGTATATCAAGCCTAAAAAAAGAATATTGGACCATGAAAACCCAAGGTTAAACCCTAGGTTAAAAAACCTACCCCATGTTCATTTGTTACTTTAAGAAAAATGGATGAAACTTCATTTAAAGGGGAGGAACTAAGAGGGGAAGACAATTACTTGATATTGTTTGAAGTTCCTCCACCAAATCCCCCTTCAAAATGGAGTTCAAATGAAGGTTTGAGAGGATTTAAAGGCTTATATGGCTAAAATGGTCGAATGGGGGAAGAAAGGGCCGAGTTTGGATAAATCCCAGGAGGTAAAAGAAGTAATTTTAACACATTTTTAATGACCTGGACATAGGCGTGTGGTTTGTGTGCACGGTTTGGAAAATCGTGCACCTAAACTGTGCACCCTCATTTATCCCCTCAAAACATCTTCAAAATCCACAAAAAGTTTTCGGATCTTAGGGGGTACTTATGGGGGGATGTTAGGGTAAAAATATATGAAATATAAGTACTTTTAATGAAGAACTTGGGTGTGACAACGCACCTGCTCCACCCACCGTGCATGTTCTGCGCACCGCGCCTGCTCCACGCACCTCCTTCACGCACCACCTTCCCGTATGGCCTCTGCGTACTGTCTCTGTGTACCGCCTTCATGTATCGCCTTCGTGTACCACCTCTAAATACTACCTATGTGTACCATTTCTTCCTTCCATGGACTTCTTCTTCAAATTCTACTAATTATTTCATCTCTTGCATACCACATTTTCTTATGAAAAATATCTTTCGCAGACTACTCCTTCCAATTTTGAAAACTATTTTTTCTTTCGCATACCACTTTGTGATATGCAGAATCACTCATGTGTACCAGAATTAGCTGAGTTCTTCCACAACGATGATATTTTCTTATCGAATTATCTATCTCTTAATGATGGTATTAGTACTCCTTATATAAGAAAAAAACTCCACAAATTTCTCTGATCCATTTTACCCAAATTTTCAATGTGGGACAAACTTCACCGCATATTGAAATCCATCCGTGTATGGTTAGAATCCACCGTGTACTGCGACCCTCCTGTGAACCTTCACCGTATACCATGTGTCAGATGGTCCGTATACTGCATCTATTCCACCAACGATGAACCATTTCACATACCACAACTCCTTCCATAGTGAACCATAATAATTTTTTGTACTACACACCTTCACCACAAACCATCACTAGAAACCATTTTTAGTTCTGCACACCACTCCTCGTACCGTTTTCTCTTTCAGGTACGCGTCCATGAACCATTCTCAGAACATGGTATGTGGTCCGTGTTCCTAGGTACATGGTTCCATTGCTTTGCTAATTTCCTTCACCATTATGAATCTCATTCATTTATATGTAGAAATCCTTCCATTGTCAAAAACAAAATCCCAATTTGGAGGTCCAAAAATATGCAAATGTTGGGAAGCGACACCACCATAAATATCTACTTTGGCAAGAACACCCCTGCTTCTTCACTGTCATCTAGATTCTTCACCAGTCAATGGATTTCATCATGAACTCCTTCCACCATGATATATATTCTTTGAACGATCAGTTTCATCATCTTCAAATTCTCCAGGTAAAGTATTGCAACTTCCTAACTTCCCTGTCTTCTAGCAACAACAGTCTTCCCAGTCAACACTGAATGTGACTGGCATCATATTCTCAGATTTTTATAATCATTCTTAAATCTTCAAATATCCACATGAACCCTCATGAAATAATTAATGTCTCTTCAAGTAGTCTCTTACATGGTTTTTAAGAAGTAAAAACTATCAAAATATTAACATGTGTTTATGTCCAATTTAAATGTGAAATTAAATACAATGGACGGAATTTGATTACATGATAAAAACATAATCCAATTACACTTTAAAACCAATTAAAAAGATAATCTAAATATATAAATAAATTATATGAAAAGGCGGTTTTGAATTATGAATAGTAACTCCGGTAATTCTTATTTACCACAGTTAATGGTAAATCGGGTAAATTAGGGTAACAAAAATATGATAAATATAATAAAATTATCCGAACACCTACCAAAATCCTATTGGATGAATTAAAGTCGAAAAATATCACCTAAGGTCAGAATTGATTCATTTAATATACTTATTTCTATGAAAGTGATGTAATTATAATTAAAACAAAAGAAAGTGATAACATGTCACTCTCTTTTATCTTATAAGTATAACAATTTTAATGTAGTGATAAACTTGATAAAACTTAAAACATAAATATTATACAAAAAGATAATTAAATTATATACATCATGTGAATTTATTTAAATTTTTAAATATTAATTAAATTCTATTAATGTTGACATAATAGTGATGTAGAAATTATTTTATTAATAGATATATAAAATAATTGGTTTTAAAAATATTAAAAGAAATATAATATGAACTAATTAATGTACTCCACGAATTTTCTAGGTGACTATGACATTTTAGGAGGGTATTAAATATTTTGGTTCAAATTTATCTTCCTTTTGGATTTTAATTAAATTCAAATAAATGAATAGTGTTGAAATTGACACAATTGATATTTTATAAAAAATAAAATATTATTAAATTATTTAAAAATCACAAAAATATTTAAAAATTATAAAGTAAAAATTATGTGGTCTAAAATTCCATAAATTATCTAATTATGAAAAATTTACAACACATAAGTAAATATTTATAACCATTTAATATTTAGAATATTATTACCACAAATAAAATTAAATAGATTAAATAAGGATAAATCAGAATGAGAAGGTTTGAAATAAAATAAAAACATGTCTAAATTTTATTGGTTGAGAGTCTTTCGACCTATACTCATATTATATTTTAAATAAATGAGTTTGGGACAATTATAAACCCAAAATCAATTTATAATAAATTAATATTTTAAGACGTTCCAAAGGTGCCCATCCCCTCTCTTATAATAGGGAACCTCTCCTTATCTTTTAATCACACCTCTAAATCCATTTTTCTTAGAAAACCTCTTCCCATTTCTTCTACCAACATTCATAAATTCATCCTAGAGGCCAAAATTTGGACATAAATCCATCCTATGGATACCTTTTTTAGAAATCAAAAGAATATACTCGAAAAAGAGGTAATTGTTTTATCACCTCTTTCAAAATTATTTTCTTCTTATACTTCCTCTTCTTGTGTTGTTTCCATACTAAAGTAATAAATCCAATATATTATACCTTATGATATGTTATTATTATTATGGTAAAACCTTCTACCTCCTTTTATCCATCCTACAAATAACAATAACACTATGTGTGTGTATGTACAACTTACCGTCTCCACATCGTTGTGTAATTTTTTATTCAACAATACTTAATTTGGATGCGTATAATGATGAGTATAATGTATTTAAATAATAAATATAACATTATAGTTATTATTTATAATTAATATACCATCCAATTATATACCATTAAACCATTAAGTGAATGATATCGTCACTCGTGCATACGTACGACCTACCATCTCCACAACGCGATAAGATTCATTCTTCATGTTAACCATTCAAGAATGATTATAAAGTATATATAATAAATAATAATGAAATATATGAAATAATAATTATACTATATATATATATTTAATTTACTTGCTTCCACTCAATTCAATAAGGAAATAGAAATAGCATTCATGTGTACGTACGACCAACCGTCTCCATGAACGGTGTATTCCATTTCATTTATCTATCTGTTATATATCTTTCTATACTGAATATTTATGATATATAAATCATGTTTTAAATTTTTTAAGTAATTAAATCATGATATAAGTAATAATATCAAGAATAAAAAGTCAAAACACGTATGATAAATCAAAATATTATTACCCAAAATGTTGCTTTTTCATGGAATTGATAAATAAAAGGGTAATATAAAATCATAAGTGAATCATATATGATATCATAGATATTATTATGGTTCTATTACAAGTTAATAATATGTTTAAACCCACTATAAAGTAGTTTCAGACACATACTTAAGAAATCAGACCTAAGGTAAGGTATACTTTTGCAATCTCATTAATATTCGAGATTGTTTATTCGTAAGTATTTACTAGGGTATATTTATCATTCACATCCATGTTTCCTAAATATATAATATTATTTATATTATTATACTATTTTTTAAAGTCTATTTTACCAATTGGTGATTTTTTATTAGATGGTTTAGAAGGAAATATTTGTTTTATTTTCCATACGATGTAATTTTTGACTTTTCCGGCAAGAGTATGAGAAGAATGTTTTTTAACTTATACAGCTTGAACGGATTTTTACATCTTCATACTGCCTTATTTCCACAAAGATTCCTCTGCAAAATTTTAATTTTATTTTAATATAAATATTTTTCATTTAAAATTGCACAGAATTTTGAGAAAATAAAAAAATTTTGAAGAAGAAAGGATATTTTCCTCAAGAATTAAATTCAAGTGTTTTATCAAAATTATATTCCATGTGAGATGAAATTGGGTTATGTTTCTATCCCTATTATTAATTTTATTTTATTATTTCTATTATGGAATTATTTTTATTAAATAAATTTATTTTATATGGATTATGATTGAATGATTTTGAAGAAATCCTTTTTATTTCATGGGTTACGCTATGATGAATGATTTATGTTTTTGCGGAATAGTTAAGAATGATTTCATTATGAGATGGGTGGGACCTATATCTACCTCCAATGCATTGGGAAAAGATTTATATCTCATGAGATAGACATGAATATAATGGAAAAAAAATTTGATTCAGTAATATAGGGATGGAATGGAAAGTAAAGTTAGTTTAGTAATACATGGCTTGAACAGTAATTAAACCCGATTCAGTAATGGACTTCTTCCACTATGATGGTCTGGATAGAAATGCATGGGATACTATAGAAATAATATTATGTTCTTATTTTTTTCCGAAAATTCCATGTTTTATGCCAATGCTATTTTCTCATGGTTCATGATTCCATTATGATTTATGCCTTATGAACTACTAAGATTTATTTCATGACTCAAGATTTTGGTAAATATTAAATGTGGTGGGTTTTTTTTCAAAAGTTGTGTTCATTTTTTACATTCTTATGTTTAAGTTTTGTAAGATATTTTTCATGCTTACCCTTACTAAGAATTTGATCTCACCCCTTTTCATGTTTCTTTTCCCCCCAGTATTTGAAGAAGGGTATTAAGTAATATGTGTCAAAAAAGGGGTTATAGATATGATGGATAAAGCAGAAGATGATGTCGATGTTTTATGAACTAGTTGTTTATGTTTTCCAATTTCCAAAGTCACTAAACTAATATGGCCTTAGGGAATCTTTTTGTGTCATGTATTAAGTATTCCAATTAAGTAATGTAATGTCCATGTACGTTAAGATTGGGTCTTTGCAATGATGGATATCGTGGGAATTCCGTATACCTATTACACTTGAGAGAGGCTGGGTGAGAGTATTTTTCTCCTAAGTATATTTTGGTTGGGGTTCCAAAATGGTTTTAAATGTTTTGTTTTGATTTAAAATGGTATTTTTAAATTTTTGAAGCTTGATTAGGTGAGTTAGAGGCATTAAAGACCTATGTGTTAATGTGTTATAACTGATAGCTAGCGTAATTCAATCAATTTAAATTGAATTACTTGTTTAAAGTGATTAAATGTGTTTTATGTTTATGTAATACTTGATATTACATGTGTCGAGACCCTTGGGGTTGTGATGGGATTAGCCCGAGGTTTGGATGGTGTGTCCATTGGGATTGAGTGATGTTGATCATTGTTTGGGCTTGGCTCGGGTTTGCTTGGGTGGTTTTAACCATGAGATTGTGTGCCATGGACATCAGTTTGAGGCAGTGTGACTATCAGGTTGGGAAAGGCCCGTGATACTTGGATGGCAAGGCCATCATATTTGGGCAACATGGTCACAGGGGAACGAGGTGCTAGAGATGGTGTGGATTAGGTTCTTACTTGGTGATTTCCCTCACCCATGATGGACCAAGTGTCTATTGAGTCATGTGCACACAGTTTGAATCTGTGATGAGGTGGTTTTGATCACTCATGTGGGTAGAGACCCTCGATAGTTGTGGCTTAGGTATTTATGATTTGGGGGTGCTTGCCATAGAAAGCCACATGGAAGGTGAAGACCCTTCGATTGATAGCTATGAGACTATCAGGTTGGGGGATGAGTCTCTCTATTCTTGAGTCCATAGGACTGTATATTTATTTGAGGGAAGACCTCTCTATTCCTCTGGATGTCATTCCTTGGGTGGAAATGAGCTTTTGAGAAGGGGTCTGTGAGACCGGGATGCTATTATTGGGCATGCCTTCAGGACATCAATACTTTGAGACATGAGGTGTTAGGAGGCACATGGTGCCAGGATACATGATTGAGGTGGAACATGAGGGTTTACCAGGACTTTGTGACTAGAGGGGTATCTTGGGCTAGGGGTCAAGGACTCTATTTGCATCTAATATTCCATTGTTGGATGAAGCATGTGACACTCCTTGGTGGCTGTTGAGAACTAGTGGAGGTTATGTTTATTTTTTTCATCATAATGTTTAATTTTTCCCTCATTCTACACCCTAAGGTTGTAACACCCTAGGATTTAATATTACATTATCTCATTAAAGTAATTCAATAGCTTGCGCTACACGCATAACTGAGTTCGAGCACACCACAACTTACTAAACTAACCGTTCAAAAGCAGTTATGAATAGTATTAACTGCATTTTGAATCTTATATACTCTATATAATTTTAACATCCATATTATGTGTTTCTTAGATATAATATAAGAACAAATTCATCTTTTTGGATAAAATAAGTATTTTTCAAAAAAAATGCAATTTTACTGCCTTTTAAAGGAAACCCCTTTTTAAAACCAATATTTCACACTTTTATATATTCAATTTAATGAAAATAAATTCTTCTTTAGATGTGGGGCATAAAAATTTAGTTTACACAAATTTTTGGTACTTTTCTGATAACTTTAATATTTTGATGAATAGTGAAAAATACTACGTTTTAATTGAAAACAGCATTTTTAATCGAAATAATTTATAGTGATAAATTATGCATTTGAATGGTTTGGAAGTACAATTAGATTATATTTTTATCATTTAATAAAATTTAGGTTATTATAAGTAATTTCACAGTTAAATCTGACATAAATACATGTCAATCTTTTGATAGTTTTTACTTTTTAAAAACTCGTTTTTTGGTTTTGACAATGGGATTTAATTTTAAATTAATAAATTCAACTTATATGTTTTGAATTTGGTAAAATAGAATTATTTTATGAATTTTTAATATCAAAATTATCTTAGGGTAAATTTTTGGTATTTTTCTTAAAACTTTCAATTTTTGATGAATAGTGAAAAACATTGTGTTATTATTTAAAACCGAATTTTTATTTAAATAATTAGTTATTTTATTTTAATTTATTTTAGGAAAAAATAGATACATAATACCTATATATTTTCAACGTAATTCATTGGATTCATCTTATAATAAGTTTAGATATATATAATTTTATCGAATATTTTACGTCTTTTACCTACCTTCTAGGAGCATTTGCAAATTTGCATAAAACATAATTTTACCACTTTTGTGAGTGGAATTTCAAAAATCCAAGATAAAAGGTTGATATCAGTAGGAAAAATTTGGTTCCATAAAAAGAAAATATTTTTTGGTGAATAGTAACTTTTTACATTTATTTACCACAGTTAAAAGTAAATAGGGTAATTAACGGTAAAAATGATATTATTATTACCCTAACACATGTCCTAATTCTATTGGATAAGTTTAATTATAAAAAAAAGCCTTTCGAATAAAATATTATCCTTTATGTCCACTTGGATTAGATTAGGACATTTATTATTATTTTATTTAAAGAAGAGTTAAAAGAGTTAAATTCAAAGTTTAATAACTAAACCATTTTTAATATAGGGTTATACATAATATAAATTAGACTATAAATATTAATTATAAATATAAAAATATTTCCTACATAATGATATTTTCTTTATAATTATTAGATATTAAATAGTTTAATTTATTTATGACACAATGATGATGCATTAATTACCTTAATAATGAAATATTAAAATAATTGATATTATAAATATCTAAATAAATGAAATTTTAGAATTTTGATGAATTAAAATAATTTTATAGGTTAATATGACATGTTATGATTGAACATATGAACTTATTTCTAAGTAATAAATTTTTTATGACTTTAACAAAAATCATTTATTAAATAATGTCAAAATTGACCTAATTGAGTTTTTAAAACAAATACTATATAATTGGTTGATATAATATTCCTAAAAATCCAAGGTTCAAAGAAATGGCCTTAATAATATTATATATGTCATTAATGAACCTATTGGTGTTCTCTTGGTAGTTTATAGTAAGTTTATTAACCATATAATATAAAAATACAAAGATACATTGAAAATGTCAAACTATTTAACTAAGAGTTAAATCTAAAAGATAAGGTTAATATGGTGACCCAAACGTGCCTAAAACCTATTGTTTGAGTGTTTTTAAACCTATCCACACCTTAGACTTTACATAATTCATTTTTTACTCATTATAAACCAAAAATGATTTTATTATAAAATAATATTTCAAGCGTTTCCTAAAATGACCCTCACCTCTCTTATAAAAGGGCAGTTCCCCTTCTCTTAATTTCACACCTCCAAAGCCTTTTTCCTTGGCCAAAACCTACCCAAATTTCCTCTCAACTTTACTCCCTTCATCCTAGAGGTATTAATTAGGTCATAAATCCAACCTAAGGAGACCATTTGATCAAATCAAAAGGAAAAATCCGAAGAAGAGGTAAATATTTCATCACCTCTTTCAAGTTCTTTTGTTTTTCCACTTCCTCTTTATTTGTTGTTTCCATTATAAAATAATAACTCCAGTATATTCTATATACTGTTATGTTATTATAAAAATGGTATTACCATATTCATTATTATATCCATCATATAAAGACAAAGTCGTAATACGTGTGTATGTACGGATTACCGTCTCCACGTTGTGGTGTAGTTTGTTATTCAAACACTTCATTATATGGATGGGTATAATAATGAGTATAACTAATGTAAATAATAAATATAACATGTTAATTATTATTTATATATGATATATCATCCAATTAGATATTATTTCACCATCAATATAATGATATTGTCGCTCGTACATATGTACATATTATCGTCTCCATAACGCGATAAGATTCATTTCCATATTCACCATTCAACGATAATTATAAAAATATATATTATTAATAGTGTGTAATATATGACATAATAATGTTACTGAATATATATATGTGTGTACTTACATATATCTTATTCACTTAATTCCATTCAATACGATATGAAAATGGAAACACCGTTTATGTGTATGTACGACCTACCGTCTCCATAAATGGTGTTTTCCATTTCATATATCTATATATTATACATATTTATATTCTAAATATATATGATATATAAATCATTTGTTATATTCTGGAAGTATTTAAATCACAATCTAAATGATACGATCAAGAATAACAAGTTAAAACACGTATGACGCATGCCTGTCACGGGGCGTGGACGAAAAAAATTATATTTTTCCTATTGTAGCATAGTGGCTGACCAGGGTGGTCTCTCTTGAGGAGCCTTCTCAATGTAGTTCACTTTCTTTATTCTATATCACCTAAACTATATATTTTTTTTTGTTTTATAAATTAAAGTTATGAAAATATTTTTGAGGTTTTAATTATGAAAAATGTTAATTTAAACTATCATGAAAATATAAACAGAATGAGTTAATAAGAAAGAACTTGGTTGTGGGGTTCATTCCTGGATTCAATCACTATTTTCGTACATGTGTTTGATTTAGTTTTATAATTCAAACATGAAATATCATGTTTGAATCATTATTATTTTCCATAATAGAAGTAGTTTGAGTCACATGTCATTGGGGACCGTCACCAAATTGGGGACATTCTTCTCGCCCAAACATGCTACTCAATTCTACCACAAACTTAATTAAACTTTAAATAAAATTCATGAAAACCATGACCTCACCCCGAGCCAAGTCTCATGATTATCCTCTAATTTCTGAGAGTATGAGATTACTTGGTGGAGTGTGTGAATATAGAGAGAGAGAGAGATAGAGAGATAGAGAGAGAGAGAAAGAAATGAAGAAAAATGGATGGAGAAACACAAATGCATGGATTAATAAAACTAAAATTTGAATTACATTTGAAAATAAAACTAAAAGAAAACTAAAATAAAAATAAGAAATGAGGGGGGAAATAGAGTATCAGCAATGGCCCATGCCCTGGTGGGATCCCTCTTTAGCTGTGGGTGTCGAGCTGATGATTTGAGAAGGAGGCGAGAGCCTCCTTTTATAAGCAGCATTCTGTAATCATAAATGTTTTCGAGTTTTTATACCATTAAATGGTTGATTCACGCATGGACCCATTCTTCAATGTTGTTCATAAATTGTTTTTCCATTTACCATCAAAATTTCAGCACATTTTGACCCCATATTAAGGCGTTATGAATTTTTCATTGGAGGTTTATGTTTCTGGACAAAGCTTCCAAGAAGGTTCCTCCAAAAGCATGTCGTTCAATGGCCATATTAATTACTTCAAAACTCCCCCAAATTTGTTGTAGCTCTTACCCTATCTATCCTAGTACTATCCTAAATGGAATCATATAATTTCGATGTGTTTAGGCCAATTTTGGATTCTGTTACGGTGGTGGGGTCCATGTTATCCGTCCGAAAAAAATTTCAACTTCAATGAATTGTTAGGACCTATAGATGGCTGAATCATCTCCTAGTCTAGAAGACACAATTGGAGGAAATAAAATAAGGATTATAAAAAAATTAATCTCAAATTTTGAACATATATTTTATTAGAAATGACAAAAATACCCTTGTGGTCAAAATTTGTCCAAAATCTAGAATTATGCACTTTTCTCAATTATGCTCATTTTCATTATAAAATTCAAATTACCCATCATTTTAATAAATCATGTAAATACATGGGGTTTTTCATTGAAAAACAGTAAAAAATACTCATTATTTGATCAAAAATATGCATGTAAATTTTCTCTATCAAATACCCCCACACTTAAACCATGCTTGTCCTCAAGCATAAAATCTCAACATGGAAATCAGAGGACACCAATGTTACCAATATTCAAATTTTAATGAAATAAAATCAAACAATTTTCAATGTGAAATCAAACTTTCAAAAATATGCATTAAATATCAATTTAATTTCTCATTTTTCAAAGAAACAAATAATTCACATATTTTAGTTTCCCCTTTAAAATTTTATGGAACTTATCCTTTTGTTCATTCAAGCCCCTCGATTCATTATTATTAAACATGTCATGTCATGATTTACCTCACTTTTGATTTTTTTTCTCTCTCATCACTCTTGATACAATTCAAGTATAGTTATTCTCATATCATGATAACATGCATCTTATCCATCAGCTTTTAAATGAACTACTTTCTCCACTTTGTAAAGAAAAAAGACACATAAAATTATGAGGACTTACAGTAAAGGTTCAAATGACTCTGAGGCTTAAAGTTGGTAGGATTGTATGCTTTAAAAGTTAAGTCTCAAGGAGGAGGCTAATCTCTTTATTACAATCCATGATATCAAAAGTAAAATTGTAATTAAATTCTCCCCTTCAAAGTAGAAACACACACTTTCAAAAACTCAAAGAAAAGGTTATGATCGAGTAAGCATAATGAATGATTTGTGAACCCTCTTAATTTTTTTATATTTTGTAATTTTTTTCCTTTTTCGAAATTTATGATAAGAACAAACCTCACATTCATCACCTAACCACATACGATCATAAGATCGTCGGTCTGGAAAATGGTGATTTTTGGTTCTCCCAAATCACAACCCATTTTTCTATTTTTTTTCTTTCAATTTTTTTCATTCTTTTTTCAATTCAAGAGGGGAAAAAAGTAGAGTATAATGAATGATTTCACAACCTTTTAAAATTCCCATAATAACACCCCCACACTTATTCCTTACAATGTATATCATCCCATCCACCATGATTCCCTTTACCCCCACACTTCAACTTTAAAATATCATTCAAATACCCAGATTAGGGTAGGAATGGATAAAAATGGATTGAAACATGGATCATCCCTATAAAGGTCATTATGGTCTATATAAGCTAAAAAGGATTGATTTAAAGGTGGTATTTTAAGGATAAGTGTCTTTTAAAAGGAAGCCTCAATCATTTTAAATGTGTTTTTGCACAGTCATAGCTTTGACAAGTTTCAATACAAGTTCTGGTCGGTTACATGTCCCAAGATCACTCAAGAAATATGCTCAATAATAAATAGGAAGTACTTGGTCTATAAATCCTCTCGGGAATGAGAAATATAACATTGGGAAATCACTCATGGCATGACTAATAATAATAAATCAATTCACATAAATTTCAGAAATTCAAAGCATGAAATATGGTAGGGAAATTTCATTTAAATGAATTAATTAATTCCTTCCAATCATGAGTCATCATTTCAATATCTATGCTTCATATTTAAAAATTCAATTCTTCATTTCAATCATTTAATCGTATAAACATTGAAATCTAAAACATGGTATCACTGGGTTTCTAAGAAACTCATGTCTCCTATATAAGTCGAGTAAAACATTAATTCAAGTGTGGGCATGCAATTTTATCTTCAAATCTCAAAACATGTTCGGGACTAAAATGTGAAGAGTTTAAAAGATGAAAAACTAAAATTGAACTCTCTTTTTCCATGAAACTTGGTCATGTCCTTCCCCTTCACTTTCTAGGGCTTCCTTCTTCCATCATGATCCTATAAAATAAAATAACACAATTAATCATAAGGATCATGTCTTTTAATCTCAAAAATATAGGAGGGAGTGGGCTTTATGCTAGACTACTTTCTAAGAAATGAATTTGAAATCTCATTTCCTAAAAATAAAGTAAAGATAAATCTTGGTACGATCCCCCAAGTGGGCCCAGAATTTTTACTACCTTCAGAGGGAATTACCAGCTGTTATCCAAAATCAGATCGAGGATGAAGCTTCTTTGATTTGAACCACCACATGTGGTTTTTCCCATTTTGTGTTTCATCCTTGTTCTTAAGTAATGTTCCATGGATAGAGTATGTCATATCCTCCCCCTTCACAATGAGGTATAGCTTGAATGGCGGGGGTAAGATGAATTATGAGTCATCCTCTTTCTTTTTTGCTACATGTGCAACCTCTTATTCTATGTATAGTGGTTCCTCAAGGTATACTGCATCAAAAGAATAGTCAATGGGAAAGTCAGAGTGTAATTTTATTTGAATAAAATTAAAACATGAAGTATCAGGATCAAATTCTTCCCCATAAAATTAAGAGGCTTTTGGCATGGTTTCCTTAGGAAAATCCACTGGCATCTCCTCATGAAGTTCCTTGAGAAAATATTCAATGTGTCCAGGGAGCTCCATATCTTCCTCAATAGGTGCACATCCAGGTTCTTCATCATCCTCCAAGGCATAGCTGAGATTGTCTGATTCTATATAATCAAAACCACAAGGAGTGATGTAGAATTCAGATTCAATGAAATTAGAAGAGATAGAGTCAAATAATGGTTCAACTCCCTAAGTCGATTCAGCTTCAATCTCTACCTAAATGGTAAGTGCCTCTTGGAGTAGACTCTTAGAAGATGGAGGCAGGTAGTTGGGATCCTCCATATTGACTTCAAATTTCACCACTTTGGTGGTTTCTTCCTTCTGTGGTGTTGGATCTTCATATTTTTATTGCATTGGGAGATCTGGTAGTTCCTCACATTTAATCAGGAATTCATCCAATATTTGTTGATCTCTTACTTGTGGCTCAGTAGGAAATTCATCATCCTTTTCCACCTCAGGTTCTTAATCCTGCTCAGGGTTGGGCTGCTCCATTAATGCACGAACATAGTCAAATGCTCTTTTATCTTTTCTTGTTAGTTTTTTAATGCTTTTTCTAAGTTCTTTCACCAGAGCCCTTCTAAAATCTTCTTCTTCTTCCTGTTGCTGCACCTGTGAGTAATTCTCAGTCCATGCAGAATAATAATCATTTAAATTTATCATGGAATGTTTTTTTTGTTTTTTTTATTTTATAAAAATAATTGAAATCTATCTAATATGTGAAAATAGAAAAATTAAACGAATAACTGATTGGCTCCCAGGAAACAGCGCCAGTTTTGACACACGCCTGTCGTGGGGCGTGGACAAAAACAATTATATTTTTCCTAGTGCAACACAGTGGCTGACTAGGGTCATCTCTCTTGAGGATCCTTCTCAATGTAGTTCACTTTATTTATTCTATATCAGCTAAACTATATATATTTTTTTGTTTGATTTATAAATAAAAGTGATGAAAATATTTTTGGGGTTTTAATTATGAAAAATGTTAATTTAAACTATCATAAAAATCTAAATAAAATGAGTTAATAAGAAAGAACTTGGTTTTGGAGTTCAGTCATGGATTCAATCATTATTTTCCAACATGTGCTTGATTTAGTTTGATAATTCAAACATGAAATATCATGTTTGAATCACTATTCTTTTCCAGAATAGAATTAGTTTGATTCACATGTCATTGGGTATCGTCACCCAATTGGGGACATTCGTCTCACCCAAGAATGATACTCAATTATACAACAAACTTAATTAAACTTTAAAGAAAATTCATGAAAACCTTGACCTCACCCCGAGCCACGTCTCGTGATTAGCCTCTAATTTCTGAGAGTATGAGATTACTTGGTGGAGTGGGTTAAGGAAGAGATAGAGAGAGAGAGATAGAGAGAGAGATATAGAGAGAGAGAAATAAATGGAGAAAAATGGATGGAGAAACACAAATGCATGGATTAATAAAACTAAAATTTGAATTAAAATTGAAAATAAAACTAAAAGAAAAATAAAATGAAAATAAAATAAAAAGAAGAAATGAGGGGGGAAAGAGAGGAGCAGCAGTGGTCCATGCCCCGGTAGGATCCCTCCTTGGATGTGGGTGTCGAGCTGATGATTTGAGAAGGAGGAAAGGGACTCCTTTTATAGTCATCATTTTGTACTCTTAAGGATTGTGCATTGTTGGACCATTATATGGCCTATTCACACATAGACCCTTTCTTCGATGTTTTTCATAAATGTGTTGGCCATTCACCCTCCAAATTTCAGCTAATTTGGACCCTGGGTGAAGGATTTAGAATTTTTCATTAGAGTTTTATGTTTCTGGATGAAGCTTCTAAGATGGTTCCTCCAAAAGTATGTCATTCAATGGCCACATTAATGAATTAAAAAGTCTCCCAAATTTGTTATAGTGCTGACCCTGTCTGTCCTCATGCTATCCCAGGTAGACACACATAATTTGGATGTGTTTAGGCTGAGTTTGGATTCTGTTATGGTGGTAGGGTCCACGTTGTCCGCCCGAAAAAATTTCCAAGTTCAATGACTTTTTAGGCCCTTTAGATGGTCAAATCAGCTCCTGGTCTAGAAAAACAAATTGGAGGAAATAAAATCAGTATTCTAAAAAAATTCACAACGTTTGAACATATATTTTATGTTAAATGACAAAAATACCCTTGTGGTCAAAATCTGTCCAAAATACAGAATTATGCACTTTTCTCAATTATTCCCATTTTCATTATAAAATTCAAATTACCCATTATTTTAATAAAAAAAGTAAATACATGGGGTTTATCATTGAAAAACAGTAAAAAAATACTCATTATTTGATCAAAAATATGCACATAAATTTGCTCTGTCAATGTACGATAAAGAAGGATATTATTACCCGAAATATTAATTTAACATGGAAATAATTATTAAATGGGTAGTGTAGAGTCATAAATGAATCATGTATGATATAATAAATATGAATATGGTTTTGGTATAATTTAATAACATACTATGGTCATTATAGATGAGGTTAAACGTACCCTCGACCAAAGGAAAGTGCAAGGTAAGGGTTAATTCCCCAATCTCATTATTATTTGAGATTGTTTGTGTGTAAGTTTTTACTGGGACGTATTTATTTTCCATGTCTGTGTTTCATAAAAGAGTATTAAAATTGATTCTTTTTAAGGGAATATTTTTCTAAAATATCATTTTAAATGTTTTAAAGATTTATTCTTCTAAGCCATTCTCATTAATGTCCATGTTTTTAAAATGGTTTTTATGGATTTATTTATATAGACGTGAATGTTTTCAAAAAGTTAATTCCTTTAAAAAGTTTCAAAGTGGTATGGGACACTTCGATTAAAAAAATATCTTTTAAATTACTTCCTTTATAAATTGTATGAATTTTAAAAGGATTTCATGAAAAAGGGATATTTCTCTCAAAGAGTTTTACTGATCATTTTCAACTATGTCAACATACTTTACAGGATATTATTCTTGATCGAGATTGATTTATTATGATAAAAATATTTCATATTGTATTTAAGGTTTTGTGATATTTTTTATTGTGGATGTGTTATTTTTATACCATTCATGGTTTATGGATAAGGTATTGACATTTTTTATGCTATTTTTAATATGAATGCTTGTGTTCTGTTTAAACCTTTTCATATGAGGAATTAATTGGACTTAGTAAGTGATGGGTGGATCCCAATATAGATCCTTGATTCATCAGTAGGTATCATGATACAAACTAGTGTCTGGGAACAAGGCTTTGAAAAAATCTTATTTGTAGTCTTGTCACAAGACCTTGACTATGTGGTTATGAAGTCTGGCATTATGCATTCCATCATTATGAAAGTGGCTATTGATATTGCATGTTCTTATTTGAATAGTAAAATATCCATGTGAATAAGTAAATGGAATTATTTGATTTTATATTTTCCATATTATGCTAAAGTTTAAGTTTAAAAGGCTTTTGATATAGTCTTATAAAATTTCTTAAATGTTTATGTTTATTTATGAAAGTTTCCACTATATTGTTATCATAACTGAGCATCTGAGCTCACCCCTTTCTTTGTTTTATTTTTTCCAGGATGTGAAGAAGTATTTTGTGGTTGACCTATAGGAATAAGCTAAGGATATAAGTGTGTTCAAAATGGGACAAAATGTTGTTTATGTTTTTATTTCATGATGTAATGTAATTTTCATGTATGTAATCTATTTTCCAAGACTGCTAAACTAATCAGTATTTCGGGACTTGATTCCTTGTAATCAAGAAAATGTATTAAAATAATTCACCAATCCAATCCATATTTTTTAAATTTTCTAGTGACACTTTTAAGGGGTAAGTGTGAGCCAGAAACAAAACATCAAGAAAATTACACCATACAAAATTCAAAATTCAAAAACAAACCCAGTCTGATCCCGTACTTCCATTAACGGCACTCAAAAATATGCAACATTAAAATTTCAAAAATCATCACCCATCCCAACACTGCCTCGAGATACCCATCACACCGATTGTCCTGAAGCCAAAAAAATCCTCACCATACATTGACATCCATCCATCATTGCATCATCACTGAAACCCATGTCTGTGTTGTCATCACCACTCAACATCATCGTTACAATTCATCGGCATCGTCCAAAGACACTAGAACCACCCACCGGAGACCATCCACCATGTCGCCGAAGCTGCTGCATCAATGCCCATGAAAAAAACACCATATTCACAATCAGTAAAAACTTCAACCTAACAAGCCTAAAACAGAGGAATCGTCGTCGCTTCGCCCTCGTCATCACCGTCGACGACAACTCCATCATCACACTAGAAACGAGAAACACCAAACCAGATACACAAAACACCAGCTTCCCTGAGCGATCATGAAACCATAGCTCGCAAAATAACACAAATCATCTTCACTGATATCTTCGAAGAAGAAACACTGATCAGATTAGACAACCCATGAATCATCATCACAAGATAAAACCGACTCGGGTAGCGCCGAGACCCCCGAAAGCCAACGCACCACACATCCCAAAACCTTGTACATACCACCGCACCACATCCATCTAGGAGAGGCCCCGAGGAACGCGAGGTCAGAGTACGGATTTGATCACCTGAGGGTTCTGAACACTGCCATTGTCGATGAAGTAGAAAACCTTGAATAAGACCAAATAAAATGAACCGACTCATGTAGCGCCTGGAAACCTGTCGACCTCCTGACCATATAACCCAAATCCGCTTTGATACCACCACACCAACTCCCACTCGGAGAGGCACAGAGGATCCTGAGGCCAGAGCAAGGCTAGGGCGACCCAGGGCTTCCACGGCACCCAACAATCGATAGGAAGACCGAAAAATCTGCGAGGGGGAAACCACATAGAGAGAACCTGAGGGTAGAAGGATACCCATAGAAAGAAAAATCGCTGAGAAGAAGAGGATCACAAGAAAGAAGCGGAAGAAAAACGGAAAGGGGGACTTTGAGGAAGTTTAGAAACAACCTTGGAAATAGATTTAGATAAACTCTAATTAGAGAACATTACCCTAAGATAGACTTTGAGGATTAGTATAGAATAACTTCCTAGAATTTTGGTATTGTAGAGATTTTGTGTACTGTTCAAGCAATACATCCATGTCTAGATACGGGCAGGTCGAGGCAGCTCTGGCACAGATATACCTAGGAGTGAAAACTCTGACAAGGAGTTTCAGTCTTGACCCGGGGTATCTTGGTACACAAAAATGGGCCTGGATGCACTCTTGGTTATGAAACTCCTGGGGGATATGCTTAGGATAATTCACATTTTCATTACAAGCCATTATGAAGGATTTAGGAGTAAATACTTCCTTACAGAAAAAATTTTATGATTACAGATTTTATGCATAATCTATTCAATTTACGTTAGGTATTTTACAAGTTTGGAATTATGCATTGTGATTCATAAACTAACCTAGTGTATTCTATTGTTTAGAAATGGCACCTGGCGGAAGGAATGAGAATTCTAGAAATATGCATGATCGAAAGATTAAGAAGGATCATTTCTTTCATGGTATTATGCCAACATTTAAAAGGGAAATAGTCTCCCATGTATTCTCATCATATGAAGAAATAGTATCATGTGTTAATAAGATAAGTAAATAATTCTCTGAGTCCTATGGATTTGAAGGGAAGCAAGAGAAGAAAAGGATGGAAGAGAGAAAGATAGATAAAGGGAAGAGGGGAAAGAAGGATTTTCCCATATGTGATAAATGTGGAAAGAATAACCGCAGTAAATGCTTGAAGGGAATGGGAGTTTGTTATAAGTGTGGAGAAAAAGGACACCAAGTACGTGATTGCAAGGGTAAGAAAAAGGTTTTGAATGTATAATGCTTCATCTACAAGTGTATTGTGTCATTTGAGTATTGTATAAATGATGTACATATTATAAGAATTATAAAGTATATAAGGATTGTACTGCAGTAATATTTCATTAAGGGCTTGAGATTGTGTGGAACCAAGAAAAGTGCTCAATAGCAGGTTAAAGTTTTTGGAAAATATATGGTTGAGAGAAAGATAAACCATAATATGGTTCTAATACTGAGGTACTGATTTTGGAATAAGATATTATTGATTTGGATAAATTATATTTGATATTCTTGACTACCTTGAAACTATTTAATGATTTGTATATTCCATTATTGCTGGAGTTTACAAAATTTTTGGATATAAGGAGAATATCTATTATTCTATAATAAATAAGGGAGCATGAATGTAACCAATACGGTGATATGATAATTCAGGGTGTTTTCGTGTTTTAAAAGAATACATGATGAAGGTATTCACATGTTATTATGTGGAAAAAAAGATCTTTGTTGTTTTTACCTTTCTCATAAATTTTGGACTGTGAGTTTGGACAGAAGTATTTTGGATTAGTCTAAAGGTTGGAAACGATTAAGTTTGACATTGTATACTATTTTTAAGGATAAATAATTTCTTGAGATTATTTTTGGATTGTCATAAAAAGGATAACCCGGAGGTCGGGTGACAACCCGTCACATCTAGCAAGGCCACAAGACTTGAACCCACAACCGAAGGGAACCTACCATTGGCCGGCGTGATGTCCTGGTTTGTATAATGTATTTTTTTTAAATAGTCTGAAAAATGAATATAAATTCATTTTTTTAACCCTATATGATTAGGATAAATAGAATATTTTTTAATTCTATTATCTTTTGAGTGAAAGATGAGTTTGTTGTAGGAATTAGTTGAAGCATGAAACTCTACTTGTAAAGCATATATATATATATATATATATTCCTCTTATTATATGAATAAATTAATTCTTAAACTTTAGGGAAGGGATCTTAAAACTAAAAATGTGTTATCCCAATACCGTATTTTTTTTTGAACCGATGATATTTTACATCATCTTAGATTGATGGCTTTGAAACCCTCAATTTTACGTTTACTTGTGATTGATGTCCACAATCACTTCCTATAAATATTTACGTTTTTCCTTCAATTATGTGTCTCTAATTTCCACAAATTTTCTCCTAATCAACATCATAATTTGGTGGTGACTTTTTCATTTCCCTTTCCCTCTTATTAAGACTAAATTTTATTAACCCAATTTCCGATGTGGGTTTTTCCACAAATGTATTTTTCTATTTTTAACCATTTATTTTCAAAGAACAATTTAAAATTGTGAGGAATAAATTTTTTGAAAGAGGATAGAATGTAACATTAATAAACCTATTGGGGTTATCTTGGAAGTTTATAGTAAGTTTATTAACCATATAATATAAAAATACAAAGAGACATGGTAAATGTCAAACTATTTAACTAAGAGTTAAATCTAAAAGATAAGGTTAATATGGTGATCCAAACCTATCAAAAACATATTTGTTGAGTCCTTTTCGACCTATACCCACCTTAGACATTAAATAAATCATTTTTTAGTGATTATAAACCGAAACTGATTTTATTATAAAATAATATTTCAAGTTTTTCCTAAAGTGACCATCACCTCTCTTATAAAAGGGAACTTCCTCTTCTCTTAATTTCACACCTCCAAAGCCTTTTGGATCGACCAAACCCTACCCAAATATACTCCCAACTTTCCTCCCTTCATCCTAGAGGCCTTCCTTTTGTCATAAAGCCAACCTAATGAGCCCTTTTTTCAAGTCAAAAGGAAGAACCCTAAGAAGAGGTAAATATTTCATCACCTCTTTCAAGTTATTTTCTTTTTCCACTTCCTTTTTCTTTGTTGTTTCGGTTATATAAAAATATATCCATTATCTTCCATATATTGTGATGTTATTATAAAAATGGTACAACCATATTTATTATTCTATCCATACTATAAATGACAAAGTCATCAAACGTGCGTATGTACGACTTACCATCTCCATGTCGTGGTGTAGTTTGTTATTCAAACACTTCTTTATTTGGACGGGTATAATAATGAGTATAAATAATGTATATAATAAATATAAAATGTTTTTTATTCTGTATATATGATATACCATCCAATTACATACAATTTCACCATCAATATAATTATATTGTCGCTCGTGCGTACGTACGGATTACCGTCTCCATGACGTGATTAGATTCATTTCCACATTCATCATTCAATGATAATTATAAAAATATATATTATTAATAAGTATGTAATATATTACATAATAATGCTACTGAATATATATATATGTGTGTTTACTTACATATATCTTATTCACTTACTTCCATTCAATACGATATGAAAACGGAAACAGCGTTTATGCGTACGTACGACCTACTATCTCCATAAATAGTGTTTTCCATTTCATATATCTATCTATTATACATATTTATATTATAAATATATATGATATATAAATCATGTGTTATATTCTAGAAGTCTTTAAATCATGATCTAAATGATACGATCAAGAATAACAAGTTAAAACACGTACGATAATGAAAGCGATTATTACCCGAAATGTTAATTTAACATGGAAATCATTATTAAATGGGTAGTATAAAGTCATAAATGAATCATGTATGATATAATAAATATGAATATGGTTATATTATAATTTAATAACATACTATGGTCATTCTACAGGAGGATAAACGTACCCTCGACCAAAGGAAAGTGCAAGGTAAGTGTTAATTCCTCAATCTCATTATTATTCGAGATTGTTTATGTGTAAGTTTTTACTGTGACATAATTATTTTCCATGTCCATGTTTCATAAAATATTATTCAAATGTATTCTTTTTTAGGGAATATTTTTCTAAAACATCATTTTAAATTTTTTAAAGATTTATTCTTCTAAACCTTTTTCATTAATGTCCATGTTTTCAAAATGGTTTTTAAAGATTTATTTATATGGACATGAATGTTTTTAAAATGTTAATTACTTTCAAAAGTTTCGAAGTGCTATGGGAAACTTTGATTAAAAAATATATTTTAAATGACTTCCTTTATAAATTGTATGAATTTTAAAATGATTTCATGAAAAAGGGATATTTCTCTCAAAGTGTTTTACAGGTAATATTCAACTATATCAACATACATTACTGGATATTATTCTTGATTGAGATTGATTTATTATGATAAAAATATTCCATATTGTATTGAAGGTTTTGTGATATGTTTGAATGTGGATGTTTTATTTTGATACCATTCATGGTTTATTGATAAAGTATTGACATTTCGTATGCTAGTTTTAATATGAATATTTATATTATGTTTAAACCTTTTCATATGGGGAATGAATTGGACTTAGTAAGTGACAGGTGGATCCCGCTATAACTCCTCGATGCATCGGTAGGTATCATGAGACAAACTAGTTTCTTGGCACAAGGCCTTGACAAAATCTTATTTGTAGTATTGGCACAAGTCCTTGACTATGTGGTTATGAAGTCCGGAATTATGCATTCCATCATTATGAAAGTGGCTATTGATATTGCATGTGATTATTAGACTAGTAGAATATCCATGTGAATAAGTAAATGACATTATTTTATTTTATATTTTCCATATTATGATAAAGTTTAAGTTTAAAAGGCTTTTTTAGTCTTATACATTTCCCTAAATGTTTATTTTTATTTATGAAATTTTCTGCTATATTGTTATCCTTACTACTCTGAATGGCCTGAAGGCCTTATTTTTTATTTTATTATAGATAATCCCTATTTTTAAGGGTTGAAGGGGAACTCGTACATGACCCGTAGGCCCAAGGCACAAGTCCCGACATGACCCGTAATACATGACCTGAAGGCCCAGAGGCATAACATGCCCATAACATGACTCGTAGGCCCATCCCACTAGAAATTTCCCTCCCTAGCTTCTGTATTATTGATCGCCTTTATCTCCCCACCTGCATTGATGATCGGCTAGCATTTCCCCATACAAAGTTGCATGGTGCCTGGTCCCGATGGTGGTTTCCATACCCTCTTATTTTTCCAATCCGGTTAGCTCTACTTCTGGTGACTGCTACTGGTGCTCTGATCCTCTTCTGGGGCCTACTCTGTGTGAACTGGGCTACTTCATGGTCTTAAATGGCCTGAAGGCCTTGTGGCTTAAAGGCCCTATGGCCCGAAGGCCTTTGATGGCCCGAAGGCCCTTGAGACCCATAGGCCCAAACCGGTGGCCCGAAAGCCCAAATCGGGTGAATAGTTCTGGTTGTACAGTACCGAACAGTGCCTGATACAGTGCCTGATACAGTACTTCTACAGTACCCCTTTCTTTGTTTTATTTTTCCCATGATGTGAAGAAGTATTTTATGGTTGACCTACAGGGATAGGATAAGGATATAAGTGTGCTCAAAAGGGGACAAAATGTTGTTGTTGTTTTTATTTCATGATGTAATGTAACGTTCATATATGTAATATATTTTCCAAGACTGCTAAACTGATCGGTCTTTCGGGACTTTATTCCTTGTAATCAAGCCAATGTATTAAAATAATTCACTGACTCTGGGATTCTGGGGTCAAGGCATTACAAAGGTGGTCATATATCCTCTCATAATGGTACGTCCACCATAAATACCTTATGAATTTTTTCATAATCACCCATGTATGGTTCTTATCCCATGTTATTATTCCGACACATTGAATAAACTTCACCCCAGTATGGTATACACCCATATCAACTAAACATGTCTGTGAAATTCGACTAGTACCATCAAGAAAACCCAGGTCCTTGGACTTTATCACAACACCCATAATCCTTATAAAAGGTGTTTTCTATCCAATTATGAGCAAACCAAACATCTTGATACTGGAAACAAATATTCACAGGCTATGAAACACCTGAAATAAATTCATATTAAAAAATAAAAAACTATTCATATCAAGTATGGTTATCCCAAGGCCCCAAAACACATAAATCAATAAAAATAAAGAATGGGTCTAAATACACACAAGAACATACCATAATATCATACCAAAAAACATATACAAGGGACCTATATGGTAAGGAACTTCCAACCTCAAGTGTGTTAAATCTAAAGCATTGATATCCACTAAGAGACATCACTTTATTCAAGGCCACCCACTAATTATCCCTATAACCAATCCCAATTCATCAAAAAAAATTATTCCAAATAAGATTATAGAATAAGATCATGTTAATTACGTGAATTCAATTAGGCTTACCCAATGATATTCACTTCCAATGGTGGATCAAGGTCAGTTTGAGAGAGAGAAATCGATTCTCACTAAATGCAAGCTCCAATACTTTAATGATCTAATAATTATCTATTAGATCACATAGGAATTATAACATCTATACTTAGCAGCCAAAATATTTGATTCATCCTATGATAAAAGTAAATATCTATTAAGATCAATAATAACGAAGAACAACAATCACATACCTTGAATTCTCATGGACAAAAGCCTCAAGATTCAACAAAATTGGAGTTCAAAAGGTGGGGAAACACCAAAAACCACTAATAAAGTCCCTAGGTTTGAGATCCATATGAGTATGTGGAATAATGAAGATTTTTTGGGAGTTTCCAAGTTTAAAACTAAATTTTCTAATTAAATTAGACTCTATGCATGGTTTGATCACATGTTTTACCAAAATTTGTTCCAATCATGCAAGGATCCCTACCTCTTTTGAAATCCTACATGTTTTGTCCACATAATTTGGTAAACTATGAAACAACTATTATTTTTTCATATATTATGTGTCACACTATTTTTTGGGTAAGTCACATGGTTATCTCTAACCATGTTCCAACTGTGTGCCATACACTATACCTCTCCAATAAGTTTCATGATTTCATGGGGAGAATCATATGGTTTCCCCTAACCATGAGTAAACTGTGAACCCCCATAACGGCCTCTAAAACCCTCCAAAACCATTTAAAATATATCTAATACATCACCCAAAAAAGGAATAACTCAAAAACACTCAAATAAGGTATAAAATTAAGGCATAATGTTCCTGAAATGTCTAGGATGTTACAAGAACATCCTCACACTGGGAAATAAATGCCAATAGAGAACCAAAATAGATCATGAAGTTGGGAAGAATAATCTTCATCACTAGTATTCCCACACCATCAACACCACTTTTAACAAGATTATGAGATATGCACACAAAACCATGATAAAAAACAACCAACAGGTGCATCAGAACACTTTCTACAACAACCCCCATGAAGAAAAATCTTCCACCATTGAAATAAAGTCACACTCACTAGATACCAAATAGAATAAAATTAAACCAAATAGAAGGATAACTGAATAAACATACCTTTGAACTCACTGATATATTATCATCAATGTTAATAAGAGATATCAATTTCCTTCTAACCTAAACCATTATGAAAACCATCTATATTGAGGTAGAATCATCATGAAAAACCAATGAATGGAAAATCAAATCAATAAAGAAGATAAGAACCACCCCCATAGCCAAACATGAAATAACCAAATTCACTCACACATTATACCCCCCCCCCCCACAAACAAAAAATCATAATGTTACCAATGAGGAAAGGGGACAAGAACAATGCCATTTTTGGGTAGGAGAGATCGATACCCATAGATGTGATGACCACCAGAGACACCGCCTAAAAATATTGATAATAGAGGCCTCCAATAAGAAATTTTATCCATGTATATAATAAGACAAGAAGTATGTAATAATTAGATACAAAACACTTGAATCACGTGATTGAGAAGAATTGATAGGAAACAATAACCAAATGATGTTGAGATGAAATAGAAAGGTAGATAATCCATCGAGGGAAGAAATCACATTGAAAGAAGGTTAGCACAAAACCAAGAGTCAAAGTTGAAACACATCATAAAAAATAAACATGAAGGGGGAGGGAGCAGTGTCACCAATATTGAGTGTGGGGAGAGGAACACTAGCCTAGGGAAATCTAGAGGATCACCTAGAGAGAATGATGTCATCCTCAAAAATAATATTTTCCAATAAGTAATAATATAAAGTGTTTATATTTAAGACCATTATGAAATGTTCATAATGGTTAATTTAAAATGTTCAAATTAAAAGATCCTTATTTAAAAATTATTTCTACCACATCAAAAGGATTTTTGAGGGTTAATATTATCAAAGGTTTAAATACAATTTAAAAATGTGATATTCAAGATTATATAAACAGTTTACATAATTGAATTATTAAATGTTTATAATACATTTAAATATCAAATACTTAAAATAATATTTCATATAATGAATAATATGAAATGTTAATATTATTAATATAAAGTAGTTATATTCAAGTATTATGAAATTTTTATAATGAATTAGCTAAAATTATAAAGAGGCTATGATTAGGATTTATTTTATGAATTGTTCATATTTTATTATTTCATGTTTAAATATTTTAAATGTTAATTTATTTAATGGTAATTACATAATTTATTCATGGTTATAAATTTTTTGTAATTTGATTTTTTATGTGTGATAAAGTGTATGAGATAAAAAAAATTATAAATTTTTATACTATATAAGGCGCATTGATATAATATTTAGTTTCCATCTACCTTAACCTCATTTGTTATTTGAAAGTATGAGCCTAAATTTAGTTATTGGATAAATTTTATATATATTAAGTGTTAAAAATATGATGACTTAGATTCTATCTTGAATAAACTATCCATTGGAAGAGAGAATTTGGGTCATACTTTCCACTAGCATAGAGTCTTGTTCCTTTCTCTATCAATGTTGGGGTTAACTATCTATAGCACAAAGATTACTCATGTAGATATTTTAACTCTCATATAACTCTAAACATTTACATGAAAATTTAATGTACCTTATACATTAGAAGCATTTGTATGTGTGAAGATATGTTTGGCTTCTAATTTTGGTTGTGTAACACAAACTCTGGGTTGTGTAAAAATTTAAACATCAATATAGTTTGAATATATTAATTTGGTGTAGGGAATAAGACTTTAAAATTAAGTCTTTAAAAAAATTCATACATAAAATTAAATAACATGAGAAAATATGGTGAGATTAAATCCCCTTCAAATACTAAGTGTTAAATTTATTACAAATTATAGATTTTCAAGAACTTGATCATTCAGTATGGTTAAACATAATAGGTAAGTGCCCATGAATTGTCTTGTGTAAGAAAAGTAAGTAACAATGTGACCCTAATTTTTATGTTACTTATTATCAATTTTTGATCTGGTTTATACTTAGTAGGGAGACCCTAATAGTTAGGATACTAGAGGAATATATTTAGGATTTTCTACTTGATGTATTGGATAAAGAGTGGTCTTCTTGGCTATCCAAGATTCATATATAATATGATCAATACGTGATGTCTGTAATATATGTTCTTGGATTATTTACATGAACAAACTGGTGTAATTCAAGATGAAATATGGATCTTGGGTCACTAATAGTTATGAGTTATTATAAATGGGTCATCATTTTATTGGGAGTCTATTTAATAAAATTTCTTATTAATGGTAATAAAACATAATAATCATTTGATAAAAACTTTTTTATAGAAACTAGAATAATAATTTTCAAAATTAACCTTGATATTATTTAGAGGAAGGATAAGCTTAGTGTAAGAAACTCCTTAGATAGGTATCTTAAGAAAATTTATTAAGTTTAGGGTGAAAAATAAAGTGTTTAAATTGTTTAATAAGTGAATCTAGATGCTTATGATATTCATAGAATAATTCACTTAAGGTTTTAAATAAATTAAATGAAAAGTTATCTATGTAATTTTAGTCTCGTTTACTCAATATTATTTGGTATTCAAAATGATACTCAATATGATTGAGTATATTAATGACTTAGAAAGATTGAGGATTTCTGATAAATCCAATTTTGGTTAAGGAATTCATATTATTTACATTGATGTAAGTATTACAATAGTGTGAATGAATTAATAGAAATGTTTAGCCAAAATTCTCAAATGTTCAGAATAAATTAACTGCTCATATGATTTCAAAGTTCTATGTGGGACATAGATATTAAAATTGGGTAAAGGTTCAAATCTGAAGAAAAAAAGTTTGTTGGATAGTCTTATTGTGTTTCTTCTAATAGACATTCAAGGTCATTTAAACTTGAATGTGTTATTGGGAATAAGGAATTATGATTCCATAGTATGTAATTATTCAATATTCCTAAAGGGGTTTTAGAAGCACTATCAAATTTACACAATAGGTATTAGGGTTATAGAAATCAATTTATTTAGTTTAAAGAATATGAGATATTGAATGTGTATTCTATAAGGGTTTTAAATGTACATGAGTTCAAAATTAAATAAGGAATTGTTTAAGTTTATATTTTTCATTAAATTTATAAAGTAAAGAGTTAATAGATCAAGTATTTGAATATAAGGGAAGTACATATGAATCTAATAAATGGATGTGTATATTAATTGTTATCCCAATTAGGTTAAATACCCTAATAGGGGGTGAATTAGGTTATGATAGATTAAAACTTCTTCCCATTTGGATATTGTTTCATCATTTAAAAAAACACTCTTCTCTCTCTTTCTCATAGAAATGTATGAACAAAATTGAAATCATGAATGAGACACAACAATTTTACTTAGTTATTCCTCACTGGTCTATGTCCAAGGAGCATACAATGACAATGTGATAATTTTACCAAATCCACTAAGGATCAATTCCAAGAATGGTGGTTCGGGATAGATCTTGTATGTACCTAGGATCACTTTCTTTTTAAGGTTTAGGGTCAAATCGCTGCTTTCCTAAGGGTCACTCCTTATGTCTCTTTCTCTAGATCACTGCCAGTGGAAAGGATCGTCATCTTCCTCTTCCATTACTCACTTCTCTTTGAAGGGATCCACTCATAGTTTATGGAATTTTATGTAACTTCATTATCTATAAAGAATGCATCCTCAGTTATAGATAGATTCTCTATTAAAGTTCCACTTTCATCTAACTAATGAATACCCCTTTACCACATATTTATTGGAAAATTCCTTCTAAATAAATTTTTCAATTCTAGATACCATTAAAAATCTCCACTTTTGAAAATCTAAAATATCCATCATGAATCTCCTACCTTTTGTGAAGCTTTCTTAGACTTTTCTAATCACATCTCCTTCATGAAGCTCAACTATCCGTCGCAAAGCTCCTTTATTTCATGAAGCTTACTTATCCTTCATGAATTCCCTTACTTTCCTGATGCTCAAAACATTTAGTTGGCTATTATAGCCTTCTCAAACTTATTCTCGTGAAACATTTTCGTGAACCAACTTCACGATTCCATAGCCTTATGATTTTTGTTAAGTCTCGCTACTTTTTCTAAAGGGTGTAGGGGCCTATTTATAGGCATTTCCATAGATTCTAGAACCTTCCAGCTACATCATCACCATTTTGAGATGCTCCCTCTTTTCCACCATGGTGTTACCCTTTTTCTTGAATCTCTATGAAAATTCTTTGTTCATGTTTCCCATCATTGTCACGGAGATCATCATCAAACTCTGCACCGTTGTGGTGGTCCACTCATAATGCTCTTCACCTTCAATGTTCATGATGCTCATCATTATTGAATAGATAACCATCAAGTTTCATTGATTCTTCACGAAGACCACCTTTGTAAAACTCATTCATTTTCTATATTTTCATAAGGCCTTCAAGTAAATGCAAATTTCATGATGCTATCCAAACTCCCAATTTTGGACCCTAAAAATTTGGAAAACACTAGGAAACGGTGTCACCATGTTTATGAAATTTTCGGTACCAATTCCTTGGAATATATTCCTTATTCCTAGAACATTTTCAATATACCATGTCAATAATATCTCTAGATTTCAACTACATACCTTGAAAACCGACTTTTTCATTAAATACAATCAACCCAAAAATGTTTCAATGTTACCTTTAGGTATTTTTTCCCAACAATATCCCCTTTGTGTTTGTTGTCAACTCTTTGCATTTTGATACCTCATCGAAGCTTCTTCTATCCTCTACCAACATTTACATCATTAAATTAAGATAGTGATAAAATATTTACTCAATACATAATCTAAGACCACATGAGCCATGATAGGTGTGAGAAACAAGAGTAATACAAAAATCTCCTCAATGAATCACTTTATTTCAAAACCTCTCAATTAATTTCATCACAAACTCCATCTATCATGATATATAACCTTTGATAGATCACCTTCAGCATCATAAAATTTGATACTCCCCTATATCACTACTCCACCTATCATCTTTAACTCCCCCTATCTCACTGCTCCACCAAACAGTTTCTCCCCATGTCTTCATTAAGATATTTTCTCCCTTTTTATAGCCACAATTTATCCCCCTTTGTCAACGAACCCGAATGTCACTCCATTGTGTCTGCAATAGGGTAAATAACACATATCATCATATTATAGAAAAAACACCATACCTCATGGAGAGGGGTTCCCACATCAATAATTTTTCAAGTGCATGGAGTCAACTGAACTCCAAGAGCTAGTCGATTTTGTTGAAATACTTATTTGGGTAAGGCTTTAATTATAATGTCTATAATATGTAGTTCTGTAGGCACATAATCTAACTTTACAAGTCCTTTCTCTACCTTATCCTTGATAAAATGATTCTTTATTTCAATATGATTTGTCCTTGAGTGATGGACTAGATTTTTTCCCAGATTTATAGCACTTGAATTATCATAATGGATTTAGATCGGAGACTTAAATTTAACTCCCATATCATCAATTTACTACTTCATCCACAATAAAGGTGTGCATTATTAAGCAGCCATAATATATTCAGCTTTTACAGTGCTCCAGAAAATTCAATCTTGTTTCTTGATTAGCCAAGAAATACAAAATCCACTAAGATAGAAAGCACCTCCTAACATTGATTTCTTGTCATCTACTGATCTGACCCAATCTGCATTTGCATATCCTAATAACTCTTGCTGAGACTTTTCATTGTACATCAAATTGAATTCCACTATTCCCTTGATATACCAAAGTATTATTTTCACTTCAGGAAAGTGTATTTCCTTGGGGTTTTTTTGATACCGTGCTTCTTAAAATTTGGCAAAAAAAATATCTGGTCATGTCACTATTAAGTACAACAAGATTCCAATGATCTTCCAATATTCAGTGTCATTGACCAATTTGCCTTCATCATCCCTTGAAATTTTCAACCGGGTACCCACTGGAGTCATCATCTCCTTTGAATTATCCATTAAAAATCTTTTCAAAACCTCCTAGGAAATTTAGATTTAGAAATGGATTTCCCACTCTTTCCTTGTGTTACTTGTAGACCATGGAAAATCTCATTTCACCAATCATTGACATTTCAAAATCACTTTTCATGAATTTAGAAAACTTTCTACATTGTAATTAATTAGATTTAACAAATAATATTTCATTGACATACACTATCACCATAATCCTTTGATTACTATCATTTTTGACATAGATATTGTAATCAACTCCACCACACTAAAAACCAATGTTCTTTAAAAACTAATCGAGCCTTGAATACCATGCTCTTGGTGCTTGCTTCAATTTATATAGTTCATTCTTTAACTAACACACTTTTTTATCATCTTAATGAATGATAAAACCATCTATCTTCTCAATATACACTTCTTCTTCCAGAACCCCATTTAGAAATGCAGACTTGATATCTATCTGGAAATCTTTGAATCTTATTTTCACTAATATGTCCAAGAATAATTCGATTGTATCTAGCCTCACAATGGGTGAAAATGTCTCACCAAAATCAATACCCTCTATTTGGGAGTACCATTTTCACACTAGTCTTCTTTTCACTACTATGTCCAAGAATAATTCAATTGTCTCTAGCCTCACAATGGGTTGAAATGTCTCATCAAAATCAATACCCTCTATTTGGGAGTACCATTTTTACACTATTCGTGATTTTTTTTGAATCATTGCAATATCTTAATTCACCTTATTGTGAAATACTCATTTAGTCCTGATGAAATTCTTATCTATTGGCCTTGAAATAATCTCCCATGTCTGATTCTTCTCAATTTTTTCCAGATCTTCTTTCATAGAATGAACCCAACTCTCATCTCTAGCTACTTAATCAAAAAATTTAGGCTCAACAAGTGATATGTATGATGCTTATTATAGAGTCTTCATCCTCCTTCTATTCACTAGAGCTGTCTGATCACCAATTATGTTATGTCTATCAATTTCAGCACTTCTCTTCTATCTTTGTTCAGATACTGAATTTTTCTAATCCTTTTCATTATATGGATCTTATTCTGAATCAACTGTTGGTACTGTAACATCCCCTGATCTGCTTATCTCTCCATCATTATCCTCCAAATACTGATCATGTATTTTCTGAATATTATAATCATTCTCTATTATAGTTACATTATGGAGTTTTACTACCGTTCCCAATCACTTACTGAATAATTTGTATTCTTTTCTTTTCTTTGAGTATCCAAGAAATATCCCTTCATCACCATGATATTCAAACTTCCTATGTTTCTCTTTATTGAGAATGAAACACTTACTTTTTAAGACTTGAAATTACTTCAATGACGGATTCTTTCCATACCATATCTCATATGGAGTCTTCTCTTCTTTTGTACATAACAACAATATATTTGATGTGTAGACTAATTTCATCACTACTTCTTTCCAAAACTTATCAAGAAGGTATTTATCAATGATCATTGTTCTATAAATGTTGTTGATAATTCGATTTCTTCTCTCAAATACTCAATTTTGTTGTGGAGTTCTTACTATTTAAACTTGGTTCCTTATCTCAGGTTTCTCGATATAATCCTCCACTTTTCTATTTGTGAACTTGGTTCAGTTATCTATTCTGATCTTTTCGATTTTCTAACATAGCATCCTTTAAAATTCCCATCAATATCTTATAATGCAACTTAACACCTCAGACTTGTGGGTAATGACTAATACACAAACCATTTTTCTAAAATCATAAATGAAGAGAACATATTATCTCCTCCCATCAATAGATCTTGGTTAAATTGGTCCACAAACATAAATATGCACCAACATAAGAAATTTTGTTAAGATTTTCTCTTTTGCCTTATATTAATTTCGAATGATCTTCCCTTTTTGACAAGCATCACATGTATGGGTATGATCGCATGATAATATAAGGAGGTCTTGAGAAATGTCATATTTCACCTGATCTTCCAAGGAAGTTTGGCTCAAATGACCAATATGTTTTTTTCATAACTTATTTTCTTCATCATTGGACAGAAAGAAAATATCTTCTTCTCCACTTACAAGGTATATATTTCCTTTCATATGCTTTCCCTGCAAAACAACTATGTCATATTTTTCCTTAATGACACATAAATTCTTTAAAAATATTATGGAATGTCCCAAGTCACATAGTCAACTGATGCTAAGAAAGTTGTGACTTAGACCTTCAACAACTGAGATATCAGCACATCTCATGTCTCTTCCCCCAAAATTGGATTTTCCTGATCTAGCAATCTTTAGGACTTCATTATTACCAAATATTATGATACATTCCTTATCATACTTTATTTTGGCCACCAAATCCTTATTTATTTTCATATGAGAAGTGCATCCACTATCAATGATCCATATTCTAGTGTGATCTGAAGCTTTAAAAGCAATCTATGCAACCACTTCCTGCTCATCTCTTTTCTTCTTAATCCATGTTTTTGACTTCATGACTGATATGAATTGATAATATTTATCTTCCTCAGCATATGATAGACCAGCTTCATCTTGAAATATCAAAAAAAAAAATTTCATTTTCAACTCACTTGATGGTCCATTGACTTACTTCTTGTGACTAGTTTGATTCGGATTTAACACATTCCTCTGCATTATTGATGTACAATATTTGGCCATGTTTACAAATCATCCACACCAAATACAATGGTCCTCAAATTAGTTTCTAGAGTATTGAGTTCTGGTTGACTGTCATTATAGTTCTTGTGCACTTCGATATTTCTTGGTAGGGGAACACACATATTGTGAGTGTCTTATCTTTTTGTAGAAATAACACATAATGTGAGGTGTATTCCTAAATGTCACTTCTACACCACTATTCATCCCTTAGGTTCTTTGAATATTCTAACTCTTCTTCATATGTAAATCAATCTTCAATTTTGGAGTGGGTACTTGTGGTCTGACAATATTCATCACACCTCTTTGTTTTTATCAACCCTCTTACCAACCTTATCATTTGGATTTGACTATTTATTTTGTTTTGATAGACCTCTATGCTCCACTTGCATCAGTTATGTTGTTGGAATGATATTCTTTCCCAATTTCATATCGAGAGTTAAGAGTTTTTCCTGATCCTTAACACTTCATCACAAGATAAAAACTTCTTCTTCAAGCTCTTTGATATGCTATATTTGGTCTTTTCTAGTGTTAATAAAACTATTGATTTCCCTTTTTTGTTCTTCAATCTTGATCTTTTACTCAAAAAAATTTTCTAAACTCTCTAGCATTGATGAGTTTGGTTTTTTAATTTATTCATTCAAATTAGACTTCTCTTCTTCCTACTGCTACATATAAAGTTTGGCATCACAAACCATATTGTTGTCTGTCTTTGTTTTGGATCTCCAAACATCTATCTCTTTAAGAGAATATTATAATTTGACATGAAGGTAAACTCTTCCATCGACTTATTCTTATTCAATTTCTATTTATTCCTTTATTTGGGAATTACTAAAAACTACCACCATAGTATACGAATTATGATCCTTAGAGTCCTCTAGCTCTTCTGCCTCATATTATTCATAAATTGAATCTTCTCATGGAAGAAGACTCTTCTTTTTGAAGAAATATATCTTAAATTTTTTCTTTCCTTTCATGTACTCTGAATACTTCTTCATGGAAATTTCAACTTCATCTTTTTTAAACTTCTTGGGAAACCTTGTTGTAAGATGTCCAACCTTTCCACATTGAAATCATGTGAGCGGGAGTTTCCCTTTGAAATTTCCTTTTCTACTTTGAAGTTTTTATGAAATGAATGGCATCACCACATCCATCTCTTCATCTTCTTATACATATTCAATGGTGAGCTTCTACATGGCCTGGAATGCCACTTATTTGGACTTCCCCTTTTCCACGACATCATTATCATCATTTCTCATTTTATATGCTATAAGAGTATTGTGTAAGCTCTCCAATGTTAGCTCCTTCGGATCCTTATCTTCCAATAAATAAACCTTCAGATTAAACTGAGGTGTAAGTTTTCTCAAAATTCACTTAACAATCTTTATATCTTCAATAATTTCTCTAAGACCATGCATTTCTTCCACAAAAACATTCACCTAATCAAAAAATGTATAAACAAACTCATTAGGGTGCATTATAAGATCCTCATGATTATTCTATAGAACCTGTATATTTTATTCTCTAACATTTGAGTTTCCCTCATAAATATTCAGAATATTTTCCCACATATAATGTGACGAATTACATTACATCACCTTCATATATATCACATTTGATAGGTTTCCCCCTTAAATCATTGATTCCCTTAACATCAGCATCCAATTCTCTTTGATCAGCTTCTGATAAAGTACCACTATCAATATTAGCTGATATTCCATGCATAGCTACTGTAAAGAAATCCATTCCTAATGATCAGAAGTATTGCTGCATATTATTCTTCCATAATTAAAAATGTTTTCCATTGAAGATTGGAATCCCTTTGTGATTGACAATCTCTATTTCTTCTACTGAGAAAGAACCACTAACTTTCAACCTTTAGGCTTTTATACCAATTGCTATCCCAATTAGGTTAAATACCCTAAGAGGGGGTGAATCAGTGTATGATAAATTAAAATCTCTTACCCTTTGGATCTTGTTTCATTATTTAAACAAAACACTCTTATCTCTCTTTCCCATAGCAATGTATGAATAGAATTTAAACCATGCACAAGACAAAGCAATTTTAATTGGTTCACCCTCACCAAGATACGTACAAGGATCATACAACAATAATGTTAAGATTTTACAAAATCTACCAAGGATTAATTCCTAGAATGGTGGTTTGAGATAGATATCATATATACTTAGGCTCACTATTATTACAAGGTTTAGGTTCAACTCACTACTTTACCAAGGGTCACTCCCTATATCTCTTTCTCTGGATCACTATCAGTGGAAAGGATCACCATCTTCCTCTTCCTTTTATCACATCTCTTATAAGGGATCCATTCACAATTTATGGACTTGTAGGTCCCTTGATTATCTCTAATGAATATATCCTCGGTTATAGATAGATTTTCTGTTGAAATTCCACTTTCATCCAACTGATGAATACCCCTTTGCCACAAAGTTATTGGGTGATGCCTTCTGAACAAATTTCGCGATGCTTGATTCCTTCGTGAAGCTCCTCTTTCACAAAGCTCAAATATCCGTTTTAAATCACATATCATTCAAGAAGATCACTTAGCCTTCGTGAATCACACCTATTTCGTGAATCTCAACTATCCTTCATGAATCTTCTTTCTTTCACAAAGCTTACTTAGTCTTCGCAAATTCCATTACTTTCACGATGCTTTAAACATTCGGTTAGATTTTAAAGACTTCTCAAACTTCTTCAGATGAAACACTTTCACAAACCACCTTCAAAATTCTGGAGCCTTAAAATTCCTATTAAGTCTCACTACTTTTTCTGAAGCAGGTAGAGGCCTATTTATAGGCATTTCCAACAATTCTAGAACCTTCCAGCCATGTCATCACCATTTCGTGATGCTCCATATTTTCCACCATGATACTCCCCTTTTTTTAAATCTCCAAGAATATTATCTATTTTTTATTCTAGTCATTTTCATTGATATCACTGTCAAACTCTTCATTCTACCACGATGCTCCACTCACGATGCTCCTCACATTCGTCATTCGCAATTCTCTTTGTTGTCTCATAGATCACTGTCAACTTTCTTTGATTCTTCACGAAACACCCTTCATGAATCCCATCTTCATTAAACTCATGCCTTTTACATATTTTCATAAGTCCTTAATGGAAATCCACTTTTTACGATGCTATCCAAACTCCAAAATTTAGAACATAAAAATTTAAGAAACACTGGGAAACGACATCACCTTGTGTACGCAATTTTTTGTACCGCTTCTAGGGAATCCATTCCTTTGTCCAATATCTTTTTCAAAATAACTTGTCAACAATCTCTCTATAGTTCCACAACATACCTTGGAAACCCACTTTTCCAAAAACAAAATCAACCCAAAAATGCTTCAATGTTACCTTGAGGTATTTTTTCCCAACATTCATCATGTTTCTCTCATGTAATAAGATAAGTTGTTCATTAATAGAATTATAGTAAAAAAAGTGAGATGATTAATTTTATACACATGATTTTTTGACTCATTGGATTATATAACATATTATGAAAAGGATAAATGGATATAAATGTTTTTTCTAAGATATAGTTTTTATCTAGATATTTTTTAAAAATTCAGGTAAGAAGTTTCAACTACCCATCATTATAATATTTTAATGAATAATTTTCTCTTTAGAGAGAGGTGATCTGGACACATAAAATAGCCTATATGATATGGATTTGGTAGTTTTTTTACCATTTTTTTATTTTCCAATAAATCTATTTTTTTAAGTGGGAACCTAAAAAATCCACTTAATATAAAAACACTATAAAAATCATCACAATTTCAAAATTCAAGAAAACCCCACCTTCTTCCAAATTTAAATGTTATAAATAATCATATATCAGAGCTCTAAACTATGATCCACCTTTATCTATGTACCCTAACACCCCAGTCACCTTCATCCAACTAATGAATTAGATAAATCACGAGTGGAAAAACTATTGATGTTATCATAACAAACTATTACCTCTAACTCAAGCTATTTATTGTTAACCGCTACTTAGACTATATCCTTCCCACTATCATATTCTCATGATGAATCAAAAAACATCCTAATAATAAAATATAACAAAAAATAGTAATTACCAAAAATAATACATGTCACATCCTATCATGAGGCATATTCTATTTTTAAGGTTTGGAATGGTTTCTTTAAAATTCAGGATGTGTTGGTTGGTGTCGGTGACTTTTAAAATGGTTTTTGAATTTTATTAGTAAAAATAGGATAGAACACACCATGTTCTAAGTGGTTATCTCTTGGATAGAACCTTTCCACCATGGTTATAACCATCATTCCCAATTTAGAGCATGGTATCGATTATGGCATAGGGGTTTTCTGCCTTTACACTAGGACAGTAACCCCTCACCATGGCGTAGAGGGTCATGGCCTGCCCCTAATGGCCAGGGTTTCAGGGATACACTGTAATGACCCGAACTTTTTGAATATTAATTATTTCTTGAAAATATATGTTATATTATTTTTTACTCAACAAAACTATATCCCTTTATTAATTAAGTGAGTATAATTGAAATGAGACTGTTGGGTTTCGACTGTTATATAATTTTTGGTCTATATGACCATTGGAAACAATAATCATAACGTTAAGATTAGTGATTATAAATAGAAATTGTAATAGTTATTATTGCAGAAATAAGAGTCGATGGACTCATCTAGTAGACTCAAGTCATACGAATCCCATTTTTTGAGCTTGAAAAGGAGGTAACATCACTGGATTTTCTTTGGACCAAGCCCAAGACAAACTTCAACAAGTTAATCTTGAATGGAATCGCCAACGAGAGAAGTTCAAGTTGAAAGAAACCACTACTTAGAAAATGTTGTCTGAGTCGCCCAAAGATTCTATCACCATTTCACACCTTACTCTTAGGTTCTATGCAGTCGTTATAAGGGGTTATGTAACAAGGCCTTAGTTACTTTGTGTAATTCCTTGGTATAAATAAAATTATTATTTTTTCATTCCTATTTTAATAATATCTTTTATTAATAAAATATATGTTTAATGAATACAAATTTGATAAATTGATTTTAGAAGTAAAAATTGTAATGTTTAGAGATTTATCATACATAGAGAATTATTACGGTAAAATAAACATTATTTTTGAATTTAAAATGTCAAAATTAATCTTGGCTGAATTTTTAGAAGTTTTCTAAGAATTTTTAATTTTTTAGTATTTGATGAATAGTGTTTTTTTATGAATAGAATTTTATGAATAGTGTTTTTATGAATAGTAAAAAATATTTTATTATTAAATATCATTTTTTGTAAAATTATTTTCAAAAATAAAACATACATGGTTGTAATCAGAGTGAAAAATGTAGTTCGATAAGATCAAAATAATTTTTTGGTGAATAGTAACGTTACCCTTTAGAATAGTAATTTTACCCTTATGAATGTTAATTTGACCAATGGAATAGTAACATCACCTAAAGAAGTATAAATATGTTTTTGTCATCTTAATTGGTAATGTGATATAATTATATCATAGTATAAGTAAATAAATGTTTTAGAAATTATTAGTTAATTATTAATATTTTATTTATTTAATTTAATTTAAAATGAAATTAATTTTTATAAAATGGAGTTAACTTTGGAATTATACATGTTGAAACATGGTTAAGGTGAATTTTTTGGATTTTTCTGAAACGGTTGACTTTTTCAGTGAATAGTAAAAATACAGTCTTGAGTTTTTGATAAGTTTAATGACATCATAGCTATGTAATAATGATATAATCATGATGTAATAATTATGGTCGACTCTTAAGGATTAAAATATTATATTAGGTGTCCCAAGTGTCCAATACCATGGGCAAATACCATTGAAAAACTCATGGTTTTGCAAATACCATTAATGAGGTGTCCTTTAAAATTAATAAAATATTCCCTCACTTTTGCTATAAATATCCACCCATTACTTCATTTAATTTCAATAAAAAATTATTATTTACGAATTTATACTAGTTCTACCACCCAAGGAGTCCTCCCAAGGTTTCCTCAATCCCCCAAGGTCTTGGTCTTATAGTTTTAGAAGTTACACTTCAAGTTAAGGGAATTCTCAAACTTCTCTTTTATGTGGAATGTCTTCTAAATTTCCATATCATGTTCTTATTTCCACTTTATTATATAACTATACTATATTATGATCCTTTTTTAAATGGTTGACCCCTATCCTCTCTATTTTTAATTATTTCTAAAACTATGTTGCATAGTCGTTATGCTATATAATTTTCATCTCAAAATCTCTCTATTTTTCGCAAGAAATTCTCTTATTTTATTTATGTGAATTCCCAAAACAATTTAATTCATAGGGGTATTCATAAATACATAAAAATGATATATTTTATTTTTTGAATTTACATACATTAAACCCTCATTCCCTTTCCATGGGTTATAAATGACATAACGATCATGTTTTTAAGCACTTTTTAAAACATCATGATTTTGATATGAAACCCATTTATTTTATTCTATTTGGGTTATTTATGAATTTTTTTATTATGATCTATGTGTATCATATGAAAATAAATAAATATTAAGGGTGCACCTTGATATTTCTTCAATGCATTGGGTAAAGAAATTAATCTCTAGAGATGACAAGTTTTACGATACCTTAGTAATTTTTATAACACCTTAGGGATGGCCCTTGGTGATATGATTATGAATATATAAATTAAATGTTGCAGCCACATTTTCAAGTTATTATTCATGATATTTTTATTATTATATTTCTATTTTTCCATTTTTCATGTCTTTATGTATTTCATCAATTTCTTATTGATATCACAAATAAACAGTTCCCCTTGTTTACCCGTGTTGGGCCTTCTGCTCACCCTTTTTTTGGTGTACATCTCCAGGTTATGAGAAATAGTAATTATAATTAGGATGAACCTATGATAAATCCTTACAAGTGGATTATAATATTTCCTTATTTATTCTTGTATTATGTACCTTATTTCTAATATTCTAAACTTTAAAGATCCTTTGTTTGTAAAATGTAATGAAAAGTTATGTGATAAAAAGGCAGGATGTCATAGTTGGTATCAAAGGATAGTTTAGTTATTTGTGGAAATTAGGATATGAAAACTTTAGTAATAAACCTATATAAAAATTTAAATATAGGAAAACTTCCTAGTATTTTGGTGAAATATTAAGTAAGTAGTTTCCGAAAAAATAAATCCAAGTATGGATACGAACAATTTGATGTGGCTCTGGCACGGACGTATTTAGGGGTAAAACCTCAAAATACTGCTTTGAGATTGACTCAAATGGGAACTGGTGCATGATAATTGGTCTTGTTACACTTCTGGTTTGACACTCCCATGGGATATATTTAGTTAATCACAAGCTTTTTATGAATCATTATGAATGATTAATAGAAAATGTAGTTGTTGATATTGAATAGCGTGTTTAAGAATAATTTTTTAATATGTAAAAATCATTTAGAGTTATAATATTCTTAAATGAAACAAGTTTCTCACTAAGGTTTTATTCTTTTATAAAATGGATGGAAATAGGAGGAACTATGAAAATGGTGACCGCAATGGACCATGCACTAACAGCCCTCTGATAGAAGCCGGAATGGAATATTTTATGAGAATGATGAATCAAATGACTCAACTTATGGGAAATAACTTGAATCAATCTGAGAGATTGATTTCACAAAGAAGGTAACAACATTACATTGTGTCCTTTATGTATCAACTACCACCAACATTTAGTGGATCTACCGAACCATTGATTGTGGAATAGTGGATAAACTCTATAGAGAAGATATTTTCCGAACTCCATAGTTCTAAAAAAGAGAAATTCACCTTGGATATTTACCGCTTAGAGGGAGAATCTAATCAGTGGTGGGGACTAATTAAAAACATGAGTCCAGGAGGGGATATTGAAGCTATGGAGTGGAAATAATTCGGGGGTTCTTTTTTAATAAGTATTTCCCTCATTGGATGAGAAAAAAATGGAGAAGTATTTTCTCAATATGAAGTAGAAGGAGAATGAATTTGTGGGAAGCTACGAGATGAACTTCACAAGGATTTCACGTTACACCTCTTTCTTTTTCAGAGATTCTAATGGGAAGGTTTATAGATTTTTGGTGAACTAAGACCTCATTTTTGGAAGAATCTATCCAACCGAGACTATGATATCTAGGATGAGATCATATAGAGTGCTATGAAAGTCTAACTAGAGTTTGGTGAGACACAATGGTCTCACAAATCCAATGAAAATAAGAGACAAATGGAGCCAAGCTTGGGGAGGAGCTTTGATCAGGTAAGAGGAGGAAAGAAAGTGAAAATACCCACATTTAATAAATGTGGGAAGAATCGTTTTGGTAGTTTCTTTCTTGGGAGTGAGAAATGTTACAAGTGTGGAAGATATGCCCATATATCTAGGAGTTTTCATAGTGAGGTGAAGCCTCAACCTTCCAACACTAACGACAAATGGAAGATGGTGAAAGCCCTACCTAAAGTCCAATGTTTCAAGTGTGGACAGCTTGGGCATTTTCCAATCACTATTTGAATCTAAGGGCAGTGGAGGGGAATCACCATCAACCTCAGGAAAGGAAAAGGGATAAAGGTTTTGATTTTTCTATCATGACATCTGAAGTTGAAGCTCCAAACTATTTGGTGGAAGCTGCTCTTTTTATTCTCTCAAAGCTAGTAAGTACTTTTTTTTATTTTGGTTTTATGAATTCCTTTATTTACTCTAAGTTTGAAAAGAATATAGAATCAATTCCTAAACCCCTAAAAGTAGAGTTATTAGTAAAAACTCTTAGAGGGATTATCTGATCGTCAATAGTGTTTAGAAACTCTAGTATTTACTTTAGTAATAAAAATATTATCACAAATCTAGTAATCATTCCCATGTTTGAATTCAACAATATACAAGGGATGTACTGGATCTCAATGTATAATGAAAATATCAAATGCATAATCAAGTAAATCATAGTAGGATTGAATGGAAAACCTACAGTTATCATCCAAGGAGAGATATCTCAACCTGATCTTTGTCTAGAATAACCTCCTATAGCCTTATTTATGGAGTTTATTGGTGAGGATGAATAAGAAAATGAGAGTATAAGGATATATAATATTCCCATAGTTCAGGAATACATTAATGTATTTCCTGAGAAGTTACCTAGACCACCCCTAGAAAGAGAGGTAGAGTTTTCTATTGAACTCATTCCCGGTTCCAAGCCAATTTCAAAAACCCTGTATAGAATGGTGAATGTGGAGTTGGAGGAATTAAAGAAACAACTCCAAGATATTTTGGAGAAGGGTTTTATCTAACCAAGTGAGTCTCCTTGGGGATCACTTATTCTATTTTTTAATAATAATGATGGATCAATTCAGCTATTCATTGATTATAGAGAACTGAATGAGATCACAGTAAAGAAAAATACCCTCTTCCAAGAATTGATGACTTATTTGACCAGATTTATGGGGCTCAATTCTTCTCCAAGATTCATCTTCGATATGGTTATCATCAATTGATGGTGAAGAAAGAAGATATTCTAAAAACTGTCTTCCGATCAAGATATGAGAATTATGAGTTTTTTTTATGCCCTTCGATTTGACTAATTCTCCTGCTATTTTTATGGATTTGATTAATAGAGTCTTTAGGGATTGCCTTGAAATTTTTTTGTAGTTTTTATTGACGATATTCTGATATATTCCAAAATTGTTGGGGAGAATGAGGATCATCTAAGGGTTATTTTCTAACTCTACAAAAGGAGAGGGTTTTTGGAAAGTTTAGAAAATGTGAATTTTGGTTAAAACAAGTTAATTTCTTGGGAAACATTTTAACCAATGAAGGAATAAAAGTTGACCCAGTAAAGACAAAGAAACTAGAGGAGTGGCCTCATCCTACAATAATAACTGAGATTCATAGTTTTTTTGGTTTATCGGGATATTATAGGAGGTTTGTAAGAAACTTTTCATGGCTTTCAAATCCACTAAACAAGTTAACACAAAAATTTGTTAAGTTCATCTAGACAAATGAGTGTGAGGAAATTTTTCAAGATCTGAATAATAGATTGGTTACTGGACTCTTCTTAACACTACCCTCAACTAGAGAAGGATTTTTTATTTCTAATGATGCATCTCTAAATGGGATTGTGTTCATTCTCATGAAAAATGAAAAGTTTATTATTGATGAAACTCGATAGTTGAAGGCTCATCTAGAGACTTAGGTTTTTCCCTTTCATACTTTTAAATAATCCTACGAATAGTTCCAGAGCTAGGCATGAAGACGGAGTGCGATTCCAAGGCCCGGTGTGCCTAGAATTAATTTTATAAAACTATTAAGTATTTTTATACTATGAAAATTGATTAAATGGTTTATCTCTTAAATGGTAGCTCAGATCAGAAATCTAAGGGTGTTGTTTCTTCCGGAGTGTGTAGTTTACCCTAGTCGGGTGCTTGTTTTGCAGGCGCGGGCTTACAGCGGGAAAAGTTATCAAGGGAATTTTCATAAATAAATTTATTTATTTATTTATGGGCATCGGCTCTAATAACTTATGAATGGGGTCTCGGATCAAAATTTTGAGCCCTCCATTGTGTTCAGAATGCCATGTTTACCATATGGTTGACCTAATCTTTTTCGCGCTGGGTGTCGGGCAGAGGTGTGTAGGCGGGGAGTTAAAATGATGATTTTGTTTAAAAAAAAGGAAAAAAATCAATCATATCCCCCCCCCAAACTTTTTCTACATAGTAGTAATACATCCCCTCTTCCTTCGACGAGTGATTGAAGAAAGGTGCCACTATGTGCCTTTTTTGACGTCGATCGTCGGCAGACCGAGCTTCAGCGCATCGCAGGCATCATTCAACACCTGAATCTTCAGCACCCGCAAGGTAGGTGGTTTGATTTTTAACTCCCCAATCCATTTTATGTATTTTTTTTCTTTTAATCTCCATCAAGGATATGTAGATCAGGTCCCGAGCTTTCTAAAACATGTTTTGGATCTGAATTTGGTGCCCTTGGGTGCTCCTGGTGATCCGCAGAAGTTTTATGGCGTCGTGGCTAGATTCCGGTGGCGACAAGGGTGGAATCTGATGATGGAATGATAGATTACGGTAGAGCACATAGAATTCTAGAGGGGAGATAGGTTGCGTGGTTTCTCCTTAATGGGCGGTGCGGCGGTTCGGTCAGGCGGCGACGGCGGTTTCTGGCGAGGCAGTGGTGGTTTAGCTAGAATTTTTTGGGGGTTCCTTAAACCCCTGTAAAATGCAAACCAGGAGACCAAATTGAAAAACGTTTGTGGAAACATGATCCTTGGGTCGAGACGTACCCTTTTATCATGTTTTAAGAATTTTATGAGTTGGGTTTTTGGCCTGAGGCCATGAAATGTTGAAAAAATAATAATATTTTATTATTATTCAACTTCGACCCACAAAAACTTCTACACGGAGCATCCAATTGACATGTTGTCAGTGGTATTATGATCCTGATTTTAAAGTGCATGTTTCAATATAGATTTTGGGTGTTGGGACCATCATTAGGTTGTCAGCTCCATGAGGTCCAGATTGGGCGTTTGTGGTGAAATGTAACTTTTTCACCGGGTAACTATTTTGGACGAATGAGTAGTTGATTCCATGTGTTTTTTTATGAGGATCATGTTAGAGTAATCTGTTTGATGTTTTTCATGATCGAGGTGTGGTACCCACTCAGTCTTATTTTAATGAATAGTACCTTTTTCACTGGTTATCCATTTCGGGCAAGTAAATAGCATATCCTGCGTGTTTTTCCACATAGAACATGATGGTAGCCTCGGTTTAGGCCTAGGAGGTTAACAGTATGATGATGTTATGGGTTTCATGGGTTATCGACATTTGGACCAGCAATAGTTGAGTGAATTCTCTTGGTTCATTCCTATAAGGGTTCATGTGGCATTACATCCTCGGTATAGGTTTGTGATTCCCTCGACGGGTTGAGTTCGGTTTGAGTTGTGGAATCCCTTCAGTGGGGCCAAGGTAGGATCCTCTAGCTTCACATCCCTAAATAAGGTTCTTAGTCTCATCATGACCAACACTACATGGGATAACAACCCCTATCTAGCAGGATAGCTTTGTAGGGATTGTGGAATCATTACGAATATGATCCCCTACATAGTGGGTTGTATTAGTAGGGTTGCAGTATCGTCGGGTATACGATCCCCTACTCAGCATTTGGTTTTTTGTAGGTTTTCAGTATCTTTGGTAATGTGATCCCCTACTCAGTGTGTGGTTTAGGTAGGGTTTTTGGTATCATCATTTCGATCCCCTGCTTTTCAAGTTATATTAGATGGGGTTTCTAGCATCATCGTGATCTCCTTTACATGAGTGACGATCCTCTATCTGAGTGATATGATTTGTGGAATGTTAGATCGGGTTGTGGTATCCCCCAGTGGATCCTGGGAGTGATCCCCTATCTGTGAGATCTTAATTTTATTGGGGTGGGTTCTAGTATCCCCTAGAAGACCCTAGGAGTGATACCCTATCTGAGGAGTTTTGTGTTCTGCTGTTTCAGTGTGACATTCTCAGTGAAGATATCTGACAAGCTTGTTCGCTTGGATGGGACATCTGGGATGGCGATGTAACCTGGTGGAGTGTATCTCTCGAACTTGTGTCTTTCAGGATAACAGAGCTCATGGAGTGTGTTCTCCTGGTTATGTGTATGCCTCAAGTCTAACATGTCATTGGTGATGAGGTCGGACCCTCATAAGGCTTGGTGCCTGATTCGAGTATATCTGGATGTTCTTGGTATATGTATGGGTGTATACCTATTTGAGTCGTCCAGTTTAGTTTAGCCAAGGACGGACTCAAGATAGAGTTTCTCTCTCGTTTTGGTTCCCTCTAGCTGGGATTAGAAGACTGATGACTTTCAGTATATCCTATTTCTTTGGGTTCTTTGGGGGTTTTTGGGGCGCCTACAGAGTATCTTTATACTCACCCCTACATGGTCTTTTCCTGTACATGTTTTGTGTCTTGTGCAGACCAAAGGCCTTTCGACAGAGTCCCAGGAGGACCTGAGGCATGGAGGATCTTAGTGAGCTAGACCAACTGGGTTATTTACTGGAGTTGAGCTGAGGAGATTTCTGGTGGGTGCATTTGATAGCGATCCCCTCATTTTGAGAAGGTTGGACACTTTTTCTATTTTCTTTTGGTGGGACATGTATTTCACTTTTGTACTTTTGTTGAACTCTAGTTGTGGGATAGATGTATGCATTCATTTCATTTTAGTTTTTATATATCTCTGCACTATTTCATGGAGGTTTATGTGGGTGGGTGTGTATAGGTACCTTAGGCTGAGGCCTCCCATGTGTGTGATAGCCTACTAATCACATGTTACCACCACCTGGCCTATTGGAGGTGGTCTTGGGGAGTCACAGCTCGAGCCCTATTAGGTCGGGTCATGACAGAGTGGTATTAGAGGAGGTTCCACCTATGGGATCTCAAAGCGTAGTTGGTCTAGTTGTGATCTTGGTTTAGGATGCATAGTGGCAGTGTTAGGATATTTCAAGTTTGGATTTAAGGCTAGGGACTCCAGTGTTGGTGTGGTGGCCGATATATCTATTCACCAGGACTCTAATATCCTACCTTTTGACTTGGGACATTAGTACACTGGTCATAGGGAAAAAATGGTACACGCATCATATATGACTGGGTTTTGGGTTTTCCTTTTACTTCTTGAGTCAGCTCCCCAGATATACTCTTTGATCGTGGTGTGTCTTGATTGTATTTCAGGATGCCTCCAAAAAGATAGCCAGTGAGGGTTCCACAGTGGGATTGTGGTAATGATCTGCCACAAGTAGAGGTTTTGGAGTAGGGAATAGGTTCTGAGGCTGGACCTCTAGGTGGTCCGCTAGTTGAGCCACCACATATCGAGCAGCTAGTTGTGCCGGCAGTGCAGGACAAGAATACGTGAAAGCTGAGTGCACTGAACGAGTTCCATAGGCAGTAACCTTTGAGGTATCGGGGTGATCTAGACCCCCAGGCATCTGATTACTGGCTTGAAGAAGTCACCCATGTTTTCATCCTGGTGAGGAAACTTCCAGATTAGATGGTGGTCCTAGAGGAAATCCTTCTACATGGTTCATACGGCCAATGGTGGAGTCTGGTGACATAGTCCCATGATGAGGAGACACTCACATGGACAGTGTTTGAGAAGATCTTCAAGGAATAGTTCTATCAGGTTATGCTAAGGTCAATGCGGATCCAGGAGCTTCTACAGCTTTGGTAGGAGGGCATGACTGTGTCAGAGTACTTAGTGAGGTTTAGAGACCTATCCCGCTACTCCCTAGATATGGTTTTAGACCCGTTCTTTAGGGCTCAGACCTTCGAGCAGGGCCTATGAAGATAAATTCGGGCAGATTTGGTTTCCCTCTACCTGCCCACCTATGCTGGAGTGTCGTAGCGGGCCTTGGTGGTGAAGATATTTCTGGATGAGTAGACTCTGACCACTAGTGTTGGGCACACAGAAGATAATACATCAACAACTAGTTCATTAACTGTTAGTTGATGGTAGGCTCAGGGGTCCAGATGTGCGAGACATTTCAGGAGTCGACCCCAGGATGGAAGATCTAAGGCTCAAGGCTCTCAGGGCTCTTTTGGTGATTTTGGCCAGTTGTAGGAGAGGTGGTGTTATGCTTACAATGGTCGGGGACATCTTTCTAGATATTGTCCGACCTTCCATGCTGTTGATAGGGAGCTGGTCTACAAGCCGCCTTGGTAGAGGCAATGTCTCGAGTATGGAGGTTCATAGGGAAGCGGATGTGGCAATGGAGCTGGTGTAGCAGCGGGAGGTGGAAAGTGGTATAAGTTGCCACCACCACCACCTCCAGGTGGTCCCCGCCGAGCTCAGGGAGCTGGAGGATGAGGGATAGGACAACTGCATGCCTTAGATGTTGTTGACCCAAAGGCTCTATGGATGGATAAAGGTATGCTCTATGTCCATTCTAATTTCTACAGTAGTTTTTTTAGACATTGTTAGGCGGTACTCTTTCCTTTTATTTTATTTCTTTAGATTTGTTCAGGGTGTTGGTAATACCTTGTGTTGGTGTTGTTCTATGTGCTTTGAATTCACAAGGAAGACGGATCCTTCCCCCATTGAGATATATTTTTGTGATGTGATTAAAACTGTGTGAGTGAGTCAGTTCCACCCAAAGAGGATAAGTGTCAAGGTGTGGTGGACGAGTCCCTCTGACTTATGCATTCGGTCAGGGTTGTGTTTTGTCTTTGCTAAAGGCCTTGGGTTCACCAATGTGTGTGCTAGTTAGAATCTTGGGAACCCTTGGTGGCTTTATTATGGTTTTTTTGAACTCACTAGTGTGGGAAACCCAATTTAGAGTTCAGTTTTTGTTCTCGTGCTTATGGATTTTCGGGGATGAAAAGTCCTTAGGTGGGGAGGATGTAACGACTCGTGTTTTTCCCTGTTAGACTTTGGAATTTTTTTATGAATAATTTCATAGCTAGGCACGAATATAGCATGCGATTCTGAGGCCCGGTGTGCTCAAAATTAATTTTATAAAACAATTAAGTATTTTTATACTATTGACATGTCATAAAGAGGTTATCTCTTAAATGGTAGCTCAAATCAAAAATACAAGGGCACGGTTATGTCTGGAGTGTGTTGTTTACCCTAGTCGGGGTGTATGTTTTATGGGAATGGGTATGTTGTGGGAAAAGTTATCAAGGGTGTTTTCATAAATAAATAAATTTATTTATTTATATACATCCGCTCAAATAAATTTTGAATGGAGTCTCAGGTCAAAATTCAGAGCCCGTCATTGCATTCAGATTACCGCAATTACCCTAGGGGCGACCTAATCTTTTCTGCATCGGGTTCCAGACAGAGGTGTGTTGGCGAGGATTCAAAATAAAGATTTTATTTTTTTAAAAAAATAAAAAAAATCAATCATCTCCCCCACAAACCCATTACTACATAGGAGGTCGACACCTCATATCCCTTCGACGAACGATCCAAGAAAGGTACCTCCAGGTGTCGTTTTTGACGCCAATCATCAGCAGATCGAGCTTCAGTGCATCACAGGCATCGTCCAACACCTGAAGCTTTAGCATTTCACCCACGAGGTAGGTAGTTTGAGTTAATTCCCCGATCCCTTTTATGCATTTTTTTTTCTTCAAATATTCATCAAGTCTGTGTAGATCGGGTCTCGAGATTTCCGAAACATGTTTTGGATCTGAATTTGGAGCATTGGGGTGCTCCTGGTGATCCGCAGAAGTTTTCCAGTGACGGCAATGGAGGAATCCAGTTATGGCACAGCGGAGCATGTAAGAGAATGCAAAATTCCATTGGGGAGTGAGGTGGCATGGAGGCTCTGGCAGGGGCGGTTCGGAAGTCTGGTCAGGCAGTGATGGCGGTTTCCGATGAGGCAGCGGTAGTTTGGCTAGAATTTTTCAGGGGTTCTTTAAACCCCCGTAAAATGAAAACTTGAAGCCCAAATTGTAATCCATTTGTAGAGACATTATCCTTGGGTTGAGATAGAACCTTTTATGATGTTTTCGATAATTTATAAGTTGGTTTTGTGGCTCAGGGCCACGAAATGTTGAAAAAATAATAATATTTTATTAATATTCAACTTCGACACACCATAACTACTGCACAGAGCGTCCGATTGACACATCGTTAGTGGAATTATTATCCTGAAGATAAAGAGAATGTTTCAAGATAGATTTTGGGTGTTGGTACCATGATCATGGTGTGGGATACATGATGCTCGGATTGGTCATTTGCAGCGAGATGTGACTTTTTCTTCAGGTATCCATTTTGGATGAATGAGTAGTCGATTCCATGTGTTTTTACGGACGGATTTCATTGGAGTGATCTATTTGATATTTTCTAGGATTTAGGTATGTCCCCCACATGGTATATTTATGGTGAATATTTTCCTTTTCACTGGTTATCTATTTCGGGCGATTAAATATCCTATCCTATGTGTTTTTTCGCTTAGAACACGATGGTATCCTTGGTTTGGGCCTAGGAGGTGCACAGTGTGGCGATGTTGTGGGTAACTTGGGTTAGCGACATTTGGACTAGCAGTAGTTGAGTGAATTCGCTTAGTTAATTTTTATAAGGATTCGTGTGTCATTACAACCATAGTATATGTTTGTGATCCCCTCGACGGGTTGAGTTCAGTTTAAGTTGTGGCATCCCTCCAGTGGGGCCAGGGTTGGATCCTCTAGCTTCACTTACCTAGATTAGTTTATGGGTATCACCATGGCCAACACTACATGGGTGATGATCCCCTATCTTGTAGGACAAACCTGTAGGGTTTTTGGCATCAACAGGAATATGATCCCCTACGTAGTGGGCCATATTAGTAGGGTTGTGGTATTGTCGGGTATACAATCCCCTACTCAGTGTGTGGTTTTTAGAAGGGTTTTGGTATACTTGGTAATGTGATCCCCTACTCAGTGTGTGGTTTCGATAGGGTTTTTGGTATCATCAGTTCGATCCCCTACTTTGTAAGTTATACTACATGGGGTTTATGGCATCGTCTTGGCCGCCTTTACATAGGTGACGATCATCTATCTGAGTGATATGATCTGTGGAATATCAGATCAGGTTGTGGTATCCCCCAGTGGATCTTGGGAGTGATTCCCAATATGTTAGATCTTTGACTAGGGTGGGTTCTAGTATCCCCTAGAGGACCCTAGGAGTGATCCCATATCCAAGGAATTTGGTGTTCTACTATTTCAGCATGACGTTCTCACTGACGACATCTGATGATCTTGTTCACTCAGATGGTCCATATGGGATGGCGATGTAATCTGGTGGAGTGTATCTCTCGGACGTGTGTCTTTTAGGATTCCAGAGCTCATGGAGTGTGTTCTCCTGGTTATGTGTATTCCTTAGAGTATCTTGTCGAACATGTCACTGGCAATGAGGTTAGACCCTCATGAGGCATGGTGGTTGAGATGATTATATCTATATGTTCTTGGAATATGTATGGGCATATACCTATTTGAGATGTCTAGTTGAGTTTATCCAATGAACGTCTCAAGATGTAGTTTCTCTCTCATTCGGGTTCCCTCGGGCTAGGATGAGTAAATCGATGCCTTTTAGTGGATCCTTTTTCTTTGGGGGGTTTTGGGGTGCCTAATGAGTGTATTTATACTTACCCCTACATGGTCTTCGCCCGCACATGTTTTGTGTCTTTTCCAGACCACAGGCCTTTTGACGGAGTCCCAGGAGGACCTGGGGAATGGCAGAGCTTAGTGATATAGACCGATTGGGGTGTTTACCAGAGCTGAGCTGAGGTGCTTTCTGATGAGTGAATTTGACAGTGATCCCCTCATTTTGAGCAGGTTGGATGCTTTTATAGTTTTCGTTTGGTTGGCCATGTATTTTACTTTGGTACTTTCATTGTACTCTGGTTATGGGATAGATGTATACATGAATTTAATTTCATTATTTATATATCCCTACACTATTACATGGAGGTGTGTGTGGGTGCATGCGTATAGGTACCTTAGGCTAAGGTCTCCTATGTTTGTGATAGCCTACTCAGCACTAGTCACCATCCCCTGGCCAATTGGAGGTGGGATTGGGGATTTACTGCTCGATCCTCATTAGGTCAGGTCGTGAAAGAGTCGTATTAGAGTACGTTCCACCTATGGGATCTCAGAGTGTAGTTAGTCTAGCTGTGATCTTGGTTTGGGTTTCATAGTGGCAGTGTTAAGATGTTTTGAGTTTGGATTTATGGCCAGGGACTCCAATTTTGGTGTGGCAGCTAATGCATCGATTCACTAGGACTCTAATAACCTACCTTTAAACTCGAGACATTAGTACACGGGTTACAGGGAAAAAATGTTACATGCATTATATAGGACTAGGTTTTAGGTTTTACTTTTCATTCTTAAGGCAGCTACCCAGATATACTCTTTGACTGTGGTGCGTCTTGATTGTATTTCAAGATTCCTCCACGATGATAGTCAGTGAGGGTTTTGAAATAGGATTGTGGTGACGATCTACCCCAAGTAGAGGTTTTGGATCATGGAACAGGTTTTGAGGCTGGACCTCCAGGTGGTCTGCCAGTTGAGCCACCACCTATCGAGTAGTTGGTTGTGTCGGCAGTGTATGATGAGAATGCGTGCAGGCTGAGTGTGTTTCACAAGTTCCAAAGGTAGCGACCTCTGATCGATCAGGGTGATCCAAACCCCCAGGAATTTGATGACTGGATCGAAGTAGTCACCAATGTTTTTCTCCTAGTGGGGACACCTCCAGATCAGATGGTGGTCCTAGCAGCAAGCCTTCTACACAGTTCGGTCGGGAGATGGTGGAGTCTGGTGATGTAGTCCCACAATGGGGAGATTCTCACGTGGAAAATGTTTGAGAATATCTTATGGGAAGATTTCTATATGGCTATATTGAGGTTCGTGCAGATTCAGGAGCTTCTGTAGCTTTGGTAGGAGGGCATTACTATGTCAGAGTACTCAGCGAGGTTAACAGACCTATCGCGCTACTCCCTGGATATGGTTTGAGACCTTTTATTTAGGGCTCGGACCTTCAAGCAGTGCCTATGCAGAGACATTCAGTCAGGTGTGGTTTCCCTATTCTATCCCACCTATGCTAGAGTGCTAGAGCAGTCCTTGGTGGTGGAGAGGTTTCTGGAGGAGCAGTCTGATCCTCAGTGTTGGGCATGCGGGAGCTGAGACTTCTATAGCTGGTTCTATAGTTGGTAGTCGATGATAGGCTCAGGGGTTCGGATGTGCACGATGTTTAAGGAGGCGACCCTTGGATGGAGGATTTGAGGCTCAGGGCTTTTAGGGATCTCAGTCCAGTTTTGGTTAGTTATAGGAGAGGTGGTGTTACGCTTACGACGGCTAGGGACATCTTACTAAAGATTATCTAACATGTCGTGCTGATGAGAGGGAGTCGGTCGATAGGTCTCCTTAGCAGAGGTAGTGTCTCGATTATGGAGGTCTTTAGGGTGGTGGACATGGTGACAGAGCTGGTGCAGTAGCAGGAGGTGGAAGGTGGTACGAGTTTTCAACACCACCACCCCCAGTTGGTCAACATCGAACTCAATGAGCCGGAGGACAAGGGAAAGGAAAAATGTAGGCCTTAGAGATTATTGACCTAAAGGCTCTATGTATAGATAGTGTTATGCTCGGTTCCCATTCTACTTTTTATAGTATTTTTTCTAAACACTGTTAGGCAGTAATCTTTCCTTTTCGTTGCTTGATTGAGGTTTGTTCAAGGTTTTGGTAAGAACATGTGTTGGTGTTGTTCGATGTTCTTTGAATGCATGAGGAAGATGGATCCTTCCCCCATTGCGACCAATATTTTTGTGATGTGATTAAAACTGTGTGGGTGAGTCAGTTACGCCTAAAGTGGATAAGTTTCGAGGGGTGGTGGATGAGTCCCTATGACTTATGCATTCGGGAAGGGTTGTGTGTTGTCTATGCGAACGGCCTTGGGTGAAAGGTTACCGGGGCCCGCAGCAGAAGCCGGTGGGTTGGGGATTTTAAAATTTTTATCGACAGATCAACGGTACTTGTCAACACTGATGATCCAATCCCCGGTAAGGTATGAGGGTCTCGCATAAATTATTAAGAGCACAAAATTAAATTGAAAACATACCCATTTCAAATCTGAAGTCACGGCCGACTGCAACTAGTCAATAAAGATTTTCACTTGAAGGATCCATAACATGATCCCTCTAGATCATCCACATGTTCTTCTAGAATCCCTTGGAATGTCGATCATCGAATTTCAGGTTCTAGTGTGGCGATATGAATATTTATTTGGTGTCCCAATGATCACTACATCAAGATTACTTTGATGCTTGAGGGAGATCTTGATCCATGCTCTTGGATCAACTGCTTCTCTCTCTAGGAAGTAGGAGGAGAGATAGGATCTTAATTTTCATTTCATGAAAGTGAATGAATAGTGAATATCCCCATGAGAGAGAGATACTCCTCCTTTATTTATAGTGGAGTTGATAAATACCCGGTTGGGTTCCCCGGCCCCCATTTATTTCAACATCCACTAAATAAATAATTTTAATGAACTAATATGAATCAATATTATTTATTATTTTATCACATACTTGTAATATATATAAAATATATTACTTGATAAAAACGGATCAATTTAACTCAACTCGCTATCCTGCTTAATATTAAACGAACCTTGAATATTAAAATAATATTCATTTGATTAATATTTTCTCGTAATTACTAAACTTGTAAATACATTAAATAAATTCAATAACATTTATTCATAACTTGAATAATAATGAATTTATTTAATTATCAGTGATCGATAACTTAGATAACACTCGTACCCCTTGGTGGGGCCCACTATGTTCATATACATATTAAACTAAATAGGATGGATTCTTGAATATGCTATTATGTGTGACTCTCTAGACCTTTATCTCAATAGAAGGGAATAAAATACACAGACCAAGAGCAGAGTCTAGCAACCCATCATGGCCCCTAAAGAGATAAGGATTGTCATATAAATTACAACCAACCTACAAACATTGACTGTGTACTATAATCTATTTTCCATTAAATATCTCGTAAAGTAGGATGCACACTTGTGTCATTGTCCTTTTCTTTATTTATTATTTTTTGATCTCTCTGGATGGATTTTTCTTTCAAATTCTTTGGCCAAAGACTTATAAAGGTAGCACCATACTGATCAACCAGGCCTGAGATATACAACTTCCTAAACTTGGAAGCATAAAATCCTTTCTTGACCATTCAACCAATGTCATACCACCAACTACACACCCAACACAAGCTACCTCTCCACGATTTCAATACCATGGTTTTTTCTTTTCATTAAATTATGAAATCATATGATACACTTTGGTAATGGTATCAATTTAGGAGTCAAATACACATGTCTATAGATAGGAACAACCAATAACACCCAAAACATGTGGTGTTTCTATTGGTGGGTCTGTCCTCATGATCTCACTTAAAAGAGATCACCAAGTGTGAACTTCATGAGAAGAAGTCTCAATGCTTATGAGCCCCCAACACCTGATAGTCAAACATCTACTGTGTCTAGTCTGTAAGATGTATCTAGACCATATAACATATATTTAAGATTAATGCCATAGTATCTCAAGGTTCTCATTATAGCCTGGGATCTGCTATAACCTATCAATACGACAATTAGTCTATAGAATTGACCATTATATAGTGGATGCAGAAATATATACAATATAATGGTAAGATGACATCATGTATAACTAATTGTATGAATGATATGTTAATCAAAATTACGACATAGTTGGGTCTAGGGAACCCACTATTTCAACACTCCCACTTGTACTAGATCCAACTTGCTAACCATTCTTGTTATCTACTCACATGTTAAAGGTCATGCTTCTGCTGAGTTATATCTTTAACTTCTGGGCCTACCAAATTTTCTCTATGTGGCATATCTGCTATATGTGACCTCATCTCCTTAAGTAAAACTTCTCAAGATAAGGTATTCCTAAGTATATCACTTTTTTCCATTGTCATAACTTGAAAACTTGGCTAGTAAGAATATCATAATTTACATTATGATAATAATTTTCGCACAAGGTGAGATTCCAAGAACTGGAACAAAAACTTAGCGATTGATAACTACTTCTTAGTCGCCTTAGAAGGTGCAACGTACTTGGTATTTGTAAATATTGTTACCCCTGGATTTTATGAGCTTGACTTGCTTATCACCTTTGCCTAACTGCGATACTATATTAAATTGATCTAAGGATTACTAGTTTGTGACCCACAAAAAACTGGTATACCTTCTTCTCTATATACCAAGTATATATCACATTGTACTTGCTGAAGTACAAGATTATAGTTCTGACTGCATCAATTGCAATGCTCCTGGGTATAATTGATACCCTAAAACTATAAATTATATCCTTGAAGTATCAATTCTTGTACATATTATGGCATATGTGATTGATCCATCACTGAATCGTATGAAACTAAATTCACAACTTTAATCTCTTCCCATATTCTGAACATGTCAACCTGGAAAGATTATGCCATGCGACATTGAAAAAAATTATGAACTTGGATTGTTACAACTTGTATTTTTCAATACAATGTCACTTTATTTACGATTGATTAGGTCCAAGAAACTGTTATATCTACTTCGATAGATCCAATTCCCTAGAACTTAGGTTGCTACTTTAAGTCAATCACTAGAGAATTACTTTTATTGTGGTCTTTTCTAACAGTAAGTCCAATAAATGTTTTCCATATGTTTCTGAAAATATTTATCTTAAAAAAAATTAGCACTCCCACTAACCTTTGTTAGACACAAGGAAAAGAATAATTTGAAATGAATTCTCTAAGATCTTGTTTCTTACTTTAATCTATAACTAGATTTCAGTAACTTGAAACCTTCATTGGAATTTGATGGTGTCATCATCCCTTTTCAGTTGCATCATATAGACACCTTCCATGAAAGATGATCTTAACATACAATGTCTAATAGAATGATCTTAGAAGTTAGTTATGATAAGTAAAATTCTAATGGATTTAGGCATACCAACTTGGTATAACCAATCAAGCCTTATTGGTACCAGGCTTGTACCATCCATGTATCATATAATTTGAATACCCACCATATTATTCAATTTATAAGCCCCGTTGTAGTTTGATTCATGGAATCTATTATTGAATTTTAAATTGTCTTATCAATCTTATCTTATTTCCATATTCTGCATACTTGTAGGATTTATTATTCTTAATGAATAATGTATCGCCGGATGTGGTGAATATAAAACCATCACCAGGGTTCTATCCTTTCTACGCAGTATGTGTCATTGGAACATGTCTATTCCACATGCACTTGTGGAACTTGTTCCTATGTCAATAATTTGTGCATCTTAATCATTGACTAAGTCTAAGTCAATTCATCTCCCACTATATCTAATAGAGATGTGTACCCTTATATAGAAATGTATTCTATCACTTGACTACATATTTTCTATCTTAGGGATTTATGTAATGTCCTAAGCAACTGTTAGGATAATTACCTTAGATGCACCATGTGTTTATCTTGATGCCAGTTTTTTTATTTTTCCTTAACAAAAACATTGCATCTTTAACACATGTCTTGTGACATAATGGATTTTCATCATACTAGGACACGTATGATATCTATTTTTCATTTTTTGTTGACATATTGGTTATGGGTTTACGCCTTTATTTTCAAAGCACGTGTTGAAATATGATGGAAGTTACTACAGGTTGTAACATTGATACTACTTACATCATAACTTTGATGTGTAACATATGCATTTAGGAATTGGTCATTGATAAATGTTTATATATAATACTCTTCATCGATCTTCCTTATAAACATGAATTTAATGATTTAGATAAGGTAATGTGCATTTACGAATTACTCCACACCACATTATCATGATTGATGAATGCTTGGTCTAGATATTCTTTTTCATACCGATATGAAGAAACTCATATCTTCTGACCATGAATATACTTACCTATCACATTCTTCAATGACTTAAATGAATCTTATGAAGTATCTTTACCTCTATATTTCCTTTGGATAGTTCACACTATCTTGTTGAACTAACCCCATAATATTTATGGCATAACTTTATGTCTAAATGTTTATTTGTCTAAACTAAAGATGTCAATTATACCAAAGGTGTTTAGTTGTGTTGAGCCTAAATACCAAACTAGGTATTTTATTGACATCCACTTTTAGTTTTACTTGATAAAGAATCATCTTGACACAACTGGATAAGTCTTACATTTTATATTCATCATGTATTGCCTTTGATTCAAGTATGTCTGAACTATTTTTTGAGTACGTTATACCATAAACAACATTCATTCATGAACTTGGAATAATGTCTCATTGTGACCAAAAGGGAACATGAGATAAATTTTTTGGTTATACTCAAAAACTTGTTCAATTTGAATCAATCACTTGGCAATTAAAATTTATGTGTTTCTCACTGCTGACTTAGGAATCACCCTTTCTCAGCAGCTTGGAGAAGACACTTTACTTCATCTAATGTTCCTATACTTTCTTGGTTACTGTATTTAAATACACATATGTTATTGGTATATTGTATTCAATACCCAATAATTATGTTAGAAACATTAATTTATATTGATGAATATACCTGGACGAGAAGTGGGTACTTGCTTCTTATATTGTGTTTTTAAACATCCATAAATTTATTTCATTATTTGTGATGAAAATAACCTCCTGTTAAATAGCCAACCTCTCTTATTTGAAGAACAGTACAAAGGTTCCTTTGATGTAAATTTTCATTGGATATATCGCATTTTTCTTTCAATATATTATCCATAAGAACAAAAGATGGTGTTATCTTTAATATTCTTATTACTTGGTGAATGTTACCTTTAAGGTAATGAAGCGCTTACTCTATAATGTTCATTTGTATCTTTAAACAAAAATAGAGTAATTGGGTGTAAAAGGCATAATAATGGGATACCATGAAAGATTATGAACTTTCATTCACTTTAAAAAAAGAGAGTTCAATCATCACATTCAAATATTTCTTAGCTTTATCCTTGGAAACTTCTTAGAGATGAGACTACATGTAACATCATCCATGTCATGATGTAGTGACCGCGACTAACATCAAACGTTGATGATAGAATTATGACAGAACCATCATATTCTTAATTCATGAGTCTCCTGTAATAAATTTTATACTCTCACTTCCTGAGGTGGCTTGATAGGTTGGGACACAAGCACCTAGAATTTCCTTTATAGTAGTAATCTGTGCAAGAACCTATACTACACTTGGAATTTCGTGCTAATTTTTACATTAACTTTTTCCAATATTTATTGCAATTTTTAATTTTGGTATTACTTTCCATTCTCTAAAAATAAACTTTAGTAGATTAGTACTTTTAATGTTGATTACTGAATGAGACATTACTTATTAATTTAATCATTAAATGTCTCCTGCTAATTTTTTGAATTCTAGGAACCCTCTGTACTAGAATTGTAATAATCTATCATTTGAGTATTCTAGTGGTAAGGATCCCTGAACCTCCCTCATAGTCTACAAGTTATGGCTACGCCACTAATCGAAGGGTCCAAGGTAGGATTTTGGCTAGCCAACTGCATTAACTCACAATTCCTTGATCTGTTGAGTAAAGTCCTAGGTTTAAAAATCATTTATTGATTTACTCAATGCTTGCCTCTAAAATTACAACAAGTTAGATATGACTGAATAAAAAATACTTTTTTTATTATTCAGTCACTTTTGAGGAAAAGTGAGAAACCATACATGACTTCAAAGACTTAAAAACATTCAAGGCACCACAATACAAAATTTAAGATCAAATAACTCATTCAAACCTACATAGAAGCAGTCCTACCCATCATCATAAACATTAAATCAATTTCTCCTACTCATCGCTTCACGGAAAGCAGTCTTGTGCATGACTACACGGGCATAGAACCGATGGAAAAGCCATACCCTCTCAAACATCTAAATCTGAAATCAAAAACTAGGAGAAAACCACTAATCTGAACCCCATCTGAAGCAATTCCAATAAGATAATAGTTGCATTGACTCTCAAACCGCAAACCATAGGCCACCAAAAAATCATCCTTGAACTGAAAACAACCATCCATGTAGAAAATCACACCATGAAAACTGATCAAACCTCATAACAGATTCACTTCAACAAATTTAACATTCAGTAGAATAGAAGAGACCAATGCCTTCAACCAAAAATCAGAACCAAAATGAACCAAAACCAAAACCACAGAAGAGGAGCAAGAATCACAAACCAGCACCGGAGTGAGGACCTCCAAAAACACTCCGGAAGAAGACCTCTCCGAGAGTCAGAGTCTCGGATCTCGTTGCCGCATTCAAACCCACAAATGAAACCAGAACTTCTAATATACCCATAGCTGACCTGAAGCGCGACAACCACCCCCATGTCGAGAAACATAAGCAAGAAATCTATACCAACACCACACCACCAAGAAACCCTATCCATATCAAAGGAAGTTTGAGAAAAAATGGTGGTAAGACCGAGAGTCACGGACCCGCACAATGTTGCAATAAGAAGAGGATGCAAGTCGCGAACACGCCGAGCATAAGCGCTGAGGAGAGCTCTGATCCAAGACAGTGGATAGGAAGGCGGTGCAGGGGAAACCCTACCATCGCGAGGCCCCTTACGGGCTCATCTCTTTGTGGAATCTATTTTCGACTTCCAGGTGATCATTCCACAACAAGCTAGCTATAGATATTTATTTTCTACAATTTTAGTTAAGTCAACCCACCACCCTAATAAGAACTCCCCGGTAGTAAGAGACACCTCAGTTATGGCATGACCGCACCCCAAACAACTGGTTTTGTTCAAAATTGAATGACGGAAGGCTATTGTGACTTAATATTTCTTTGATGGTTTTGTGACTTTCTCTCAAAGAATGTGATCCATTTATATTAATCTTGTTCATCTATGTTGTCATGCTCACAACTGAATATTAATAGAAAAACACACGTCACTTCTTTATGAATATTATTATTTATTATTTTATGTATTTCTCCTACTATTTATAAATGCATAAAATAATAAATAAATGCATAAAGGTAAACTATTACCCGATTGGTCTTGAGCATCTAAACAACCTAGGGGCATCATACCTGAATCAAAACTTGACTCATAATGTATCCTACCCCCATCTTTTATGTTTTCCCCTCTTCTGAAATATCACCTCATCTTGGCGGAGTCTACATCACGTCTTGGAGTACTGCATCATCTTGGAAGGATCCACATGTCGTCTTGCACCATCTTGATCAATGTGTACCGCCACATCTTGATGGGGTCCACATCGTTCACCATCTTCATCTGAAGAACAAATATACTCACGCACAGGCGAGGGGGACTAGGGATAAATGTATATCATGTAAATATTGGGTGATTAGGGCCTTATACATTTTAACCAAAAAAGAAAAATGATGTGTAGACTGTTTATTTAATTAATTATAATCATCACACATAGTTAAATAATTAATTAAATAAATGAAACATACACGGGTCGGTGCTCAAGACTAGTAGGCGGGTAAAAAAAAGCGTGATAAAAATTAAATTGCATTAATTTATGTATGAGGGTTATATATTAAATTAAATGAATTAAATATTTCAAATAATTTGATTAATCATCTGGCCGTAATTTAATTTAATTTTTTATATCAAAATTAAATAAATTTTAACTTAACTCAATTTAATAATCAAATTGAATTAATTTTAATCCGGTTATTAAAATAATTAACCAAAATTAATTTTAAAAATTTTTAATTAATTTAATTTAGATACTAAAATTAAATTAATTTATTTTGATTAATATAAATGGTCGGTCCCCAAAACATCACCGTAGGGCCAGTACGGGTCTGTCCAAACTTGCCCAGGGCCATACCAGGCCGTGCAGGGCCAAAATGGGCCAGACTAGTCTGTCCAAACCCATTTCGGGTTGGGCAGATCAGCCTGGACTGATTTGGGGCCATTTTTTTCCTAAGGAAAACATGCAGGTAAAATAAAGGAGTACCTCTTAGGTGTAGATGGAATCTGATGGGGTCGCGATTCCTGTCGGGTATGTCCACTGGGGGCGTGGCGTGCGGGGTTCCAGCACCTGGATGGTCGGTAGTTGGGTTTCGAAACCGGTAGGGAGGGAGATCTGGTCCTACTGCAGTGGGGAGGTGATGGAACCGGGAGGTCGGGTGGCATCGAGCAGTAGCGGGTGAAGGCTGATAGAGGAGGACAGAGGCCGGGGGGCTGGCAACTGGCTGTGTCGCTTGCATCCGTCCAAGACAGGGGCGCGACAGCAAGCCACTATGTGCGATGGGGGGGAAGCAAGACAGCGGCTGGGTGGAGGGTGTGGGCCACTAAAAGGGAGGGCACCGGGACATCCGGAAGCTAGAGGCGGAGGTCGAGAGCTACACCGAGTGGAGGTCAATGGGTGTTGCCTTGGGTTGTCGGGTAGGCTGACTACGCACTGTGTGGAGAGGGGGTGAAGGAGGCCAAGGGCGGCGAGGCCTCCTACTAGTCAGTGCGAGTGGGGAGGGTGTCTGGCACAAGCTGCTGGGAGGAGCTCGGTGGGAGGAGGAGTCAGCTACTGTTGCACCCAACATGCCAAGAAAGATAACCAGGGGGTCCGTGCAGACCCCCCTTTCCAATTCCTTTTTTTTGTTTTTTTTTTTGAATTTATTTCTTTCATGTTCCCCACCTTTTCTTTATCTTTTTTTTATAAAGTCTCATTCCCCTTTTATTGAATTCAAGTCTCCCCATTTTTTTATTTGAGGTATTCTTACCAAAAAAAACTTTCCAAGTCTTTCCACCATTTAAAATAAATTCCAAAGGCTTATATTATCCTTTAAAATGAAATAAAAATATAATTATTATAATAAAATAATAAAATATTTTTATTACATTATTATAATAATAAAATTACCGTGTACATTATTTAATTGTCAAAATAAAAATTTCACATTATTGGAACTAATTCTAATTAACCAAAATGAATTGAAACTCGATCAGTTTTTCGGTATGAATTAAAATTTAATACCCGAGATCAAACAGTAAATTTGATCCAAACAAAAAAATTAAAATGACCATAACATGGCCATTCGAGATCGGATTTATGTGAGGTTTGAAACACTAGGACCGTATTTGAACCCTCTAGTTAATTTTATGAAAATTAATTTTATTTGGCTCAAAAAATATACATGATCACTCTGATACCACTAAAAGGTTACTGGGGCCCATAGTGAAAGCTGGTGGGAAGGGGGTTTTAAAATTTTCATCAATGGATCGATGGTACTTGTCGACGCCAATGATCCGAGCCCCAGTAAGGTCTAAGGATCTAGTGAAAATTATTAAGAGCACAAATTTAAATTGAAAACATAAATGTTTCAAATCTGAAGTCGTGTTCGACTACAACTAGTTGATGGCGATCATCACTTGAAGGATCCATAGCAAGATCCCTCTAGATCATCCACACGCACTTCTGGAATCCCCTGGAACATCGATCATTGAATTCTGAGTGCCAGAACGGTGATCTGATGATGTCTTCAACATCTTGACGATCACCGCATTGAGATTCCTTCGATGCTTGAGGGAGATATTGATCCATGGTCTTGGATTAACTACTTCTCTCTCTAGGAAGAGGGAGGAGAGAGAGTCTCTCAATTTTCATTCCATGAAAGTAAATGAATAGTGAATATCCCCATGAGAGAGAGAGCCTCCTCCTTTATTTATAGTGGAGTTGATAAATACCTGGTTGGGTTCCCCGGCCCCCATTTATTTCAATGTCCACTAAATAAATAATTTCGACGAACTAATATGCGTAAATATTATTTATTATTTTATCACATACTTGTAATATATATAGAATAGATTACATGATTAAAACTGAGCCATTTAACTCAACACTCTATCCTGCTTAATATTAAATGAACCTTGAATATTAAAATAATATTCGTTCGATTAATATTTTCTCGTATTTACTAAACTTTTAAATACATTTATTAAATTAAATCCAAATTATTCATAACTTGAATAATAATGAATTTATTTAATTATTGGTGATCGATAACTTCGACAACAATCGAACCCCGTGGAGCAGACCACTATGTCCATATACCTATTAAACTGACTTGGGCAGATTCTTGAATAAGCTATTGTGTGTGACCCTCTAGGCCCTTATCTCGATTGTAGTAAATAAAATCTACATACCAAAAGTAGAGACTAGCAACCCATCATGGCCCCTAAAGAGATAATGGTTGTCATAGAAACAAAAACCAACCTACAAACACTGACTGTGTACTATAATCTTTTTTCCATTAAATATCTCATAAAGTAGGATGCACACTTATGTCATCGTCATTTTCTAGCTTTATTATTTGTTGATCTATCTAGATGAATTTTCCTTTCAACTGCTTTGGCCAAAGACTTATAAAGGTATCACTATCCTAATCAACCATTCTTGAGATATAAAAAATCCTAAACTTGGAAGTGATAAATCCTTTCTTAACCATTAAACCAATGTCATACCACCAATTATGCACCCAACACAAGCTACCTTGACATAATTTCAATACCATGGTTTTTTCCTTGAATCAAAGTACACAATCAAATGATACACATTGGTAATGGTCTCAAGTCAGGATACCAATATATATGTCCATAGATAGGAACAAACAATGACACCCAAAACATGTGGTGTTCCTATTGGCAGGTCTGTCTTCATGATCTCACTTACCAGAGATCACCAAGTGCGAACTTCATGAGAAGAAGTTTCAATGCTTATGAGCCCCCAGCATCAGATAGTGAAACATCTACTATGCCCAGTCAGTAAGATGTATCTAGACCATAGAACATATATTTAAGATTAATATCATAGTATCTCAAGGTTCTCATTATAGCATGGGATCTGTTATAACCTCTCGACATTACAATTAATCTATGGACATTACCATTATATAGTGGATGTAGAAATATCTACACTATAATGGTAATATGACATCATGTGAAACTAACTATATACATGATATGGCAATCAAAAATAAGACATAGTGGGGTCTAGGGAAGCCACTATTTCTACATTGGGTTCCCCAACGTGTGTTCTAGTTGGAAACTTGGGAACCCTTGGTGTCTTTGTTATTGTTTTTTGTGAACTCACTGGGGTGGGAAACCCAGTTCAGAGTTTAGTTTTTTTTCCTTGTGCTTATAGATTTTCAGGGATGAAAAGTCCTAAGGTGGGGAGGATGTAGTGACTCAAGTTTTTCCATTTTAGACTTTGGAATATTCCTACTGATAATTATAGAGCTAGGCGCGAAGACGATGTGCGATTCGGAGTCTCGGTGAGCTCAAAATTAATTTTATAAAACTATTAAGTATTTTTATACTATTCCCACAGAAAAAAGGGTTATATCTTAAATGGTATCTCAAATCATAAATTTGAGGGCATAGTTGCGTTTGGAGTGTGTCATTTACCCCAGCTGGGTTGTATGTTTTGCAGGAGCGGGCCTACTGTGGGAAAAGTTATCAAGGTAATTTTTGTAAATAAATAAATTTATTTATTTATGGATGTCGGCTCAAATAACTTCTAAACAGAGTCTCAGATCAAAATTATGAGCCTATTGTTGCATTCAGAACGTTGTGTTTACCCTAAGGGAGACCTAATCTTTTCTGCGCTGGGTGTCGGGCGGAGGTGTGGCAGGGAGTTAAAATGAGGATTTTGTTTAAAAAAAAAGAAAAAAATAAATCATCCCCCCTCACCCAAACCCGTTTTTGCGTAAGAGGCCGAAAACCCCTCTCCCTTCGACGAACGATCCAAGAAAGGCACTTCCAGGTGCTGTTTTTGACATTGATCGTCAGTAGGTCGAGCTTCAGTGCATCACGGGCATCGTTTAGCACCTGCAACTTTGGTGTTTCATCTGTGAGGAAGGTGGTTTGAGTATTAATTCCCTGATCTCATTTATGAATTTTTTTTTGAATTGTCATCAAGGATGTGTAGATCGGGTCAGGGGCTTTCCGAAACATGTTTCGAATCTGAATTTGGAGCACCGAGGTGCTCCCAATGATCAGTGGAAGTTTTCTAGCGGTGTGGCTGGATTTCGGCGGTGAGAATGGTAGAATATGGAGTTAGAAAAATGGAGCAGGAAGGAGCAAATAAAACTCCAGTGGGGAGCGAGGTGGCACGCCTGCTCCAGCAGGGGTGGCGCGGAGGTCCGGCCAGGTGGCGGCGGTGGTTTCCGGCGAGGCAGCGGTGGTCCGGCAAGAATTTTCCTGGGGTTCTTTTAACCCACATAAAATGAAAACTAGGAGTCCAAATCATGAGGAGTTTGAGGAGACATGATCTCTGGGTTGAGATGGACCTTTTTATCATGTTTAGGTAATTTTATAAGTTGGTTTTGTGGCCCAGGTTCACAAAACGTTAAAAAATAATAATATTTTATTATTATTCAACTTCGACTCGCCATACCTTCTGCACGGATCGTCCGATAGACATGCCATCAGTGACATTATGATCCTAATTGTAAAGTGGATGTTTCAAGATAGATTTTGGGTGCTAGGACCATGATCAGGGTGTGGGCCTCATGAGGCCTAAATCGGGTGTTTGCGGCGAGATGTGACTTTTTCACCGGGTGTCCATTTTGAAACAATGAGTAGTCAATTTCGTGTGTTTTTCTATGAGGATATCATTGGCGTAATCTATTTGATGTGTTTCAGGATTGAGGCACGGGCCTCACTCAGGCTTATTATGGTGAATAGTACCTTTTTCACCGGTTATCTGTAACGAGTGAGTAAATAGCCTATCTTGTGTGTTTTTACGCGTAGAACGCAATGGTAGCCACAGTTTGGGACTAGGAGGTGTGTAGTGTGGCGATGTTGTGGGTAGATTGGGTTAGTAATTTTTAGACCAATAGTGGTTTAGTGAATTCCCTTAGTTTGTTCCTATAAGTTTTTGTGTGGCATTACAACCTCAATATAGTTTTGTGATCCCCTCAACAGGTTGAGTTCAGTTTGAGTTGTGGCATCCCTCCGGTGGGCCGGGGTTGGATCCCCTAGCTTTTCTTCCTAAGATCAGGTTCTTGATATCATCATGGACAACACTACACGGGCGATGATCCCCTATCTAGCAGGAAAACCCTGTAGGGTTTGTGGCATCATCAGTAATTTTATCCCCTATTCAATGGGCCGTATTAGTAGGGTTCTGGTATTTTCAGGTATATGATCCCCTACTCAACGTGTGGTTTTTTGTAGGGTTGCGATATTGTCAGTAATGCGGTCATGTACTCATTGCATGATTTTGGTAGGGTTTGTGGTATCGTTGGTTCGATCCCCTACTTTGTAAGTTATACCGGATGGGGTTTCCAGCATCATTGTGACCGCCTTTACATGGGTGATGATCCTCTATATGAGTGATATGATCTGTGGAATTTTAGATCAAGTTGTGGTATCCCCTAGTTGATCTTGGGAGTGATCCCCTATCTATGAGATCTTCGTCTGATCGGGGTGGGTTCTAGTATCCACTAACAGGCCCTAGGAGTGATCCCCTATCTGAAGAGTTTGGTGTTTTTTTGTTTCAGCGTGACGTTCTCAGTGATGGTATCCAATTAGCGGGTTCTCTTTGATGGCCCATCTAGGATGGTGATGTAACCCGATGGAGTGTATCTTTCATAAGTGTATTTTGGGATGAAAGAGCTCATGGAGTATGTTCTCCTAGTTATGTGTATGCCTTAGAGCCTCGAGTCAAACCTTTCGCTGGAGATGAGGTCAGACTCTCATGAGGTTTGGTTACTGAGATGATTATATCTGTATGTTCTTGGTATATGTATGGGAATATACCTGTTTGAGCATTCTAGTTGAGTTTAGTTGATAATGGTCTTGATATGGAGTTTCTCTCTTATTCAGGTTCCCTCTGGATGTTATGAGCAGACTGATTCCTTTCAGTTGCTCCTTTTTATTTTTGGGTTTTTGTGGAACCTACTGATTATCTTTATACTCACCCCTACACAGGCTTTTCTTGCACATGTTTTGTGTCTTGTACAGACCACATGGCTTTGGATGGAGTCCTAGGAGGACCTGGGGCACGGTAAAGCTTAGTGAGCTAGACCGACCGGGGTGTTTACTGGAGCTGAGTCGAGGAGCTTTCTGGTGGGTACATTTGACAGCGATCCCCTCGTTTTGAGTAGGTTGGATGCTTTTGTAGTTTTCTTTTGGTGGGATCTGTATTTTTCTTTTGTAATTTTTTTGTACTCTGGTTGTGGGATAGATGTATGCATGCATTTCATTTCAGTTTTTATATATATTTTCACAATTTCATGGAGATGTATGTAGGTGTGTGTGTGTGTGTGTGTGTAGGTACCTTAGGATAAGGCCTCCCATGTGTGTGAAAGAATACTCAGCACTAGTCGCCAGCCCCTGGCCTATTGGATGTGGGCTTGGGGAGTCATGGATTGAGCCCCATTAGGTCGGGTCATGACAACTCATGAGAAGAACAATCCTATGCATGATCTGGAGCTGGATGCAGTTATTTTTTCTATGAAGATATGGAGTCACTATCTTTATGGGGAGAAGTGTCATATATACACAGACCATTGAATTTTGAAGTGTATTTTCACACAAAAGGAATTGAACATGAGACAGAGGATATGGATAGAACTTCTTAAAGACTATGACTGTTCAATTCATTATCATCATAGAAGATAAAACAAATTCATTGATGCATTAAGTAGGAAATACCCCGTTGTGCTGGCAATGATGAGGATTCAAAGAGATCCTTTGATCAATGACCTATTTAAAGTTGTACATGGGAATTTTAAGGGAAGGGACATCGTCAACCTTGAGCCAAATGATTTCTCAATTGTCATTACTAGAGAAGATCAAGAAAGATCAAAAAAGGATACTTTGTTACCAAATAAGTTTGAGGCTGTGAAGGATGAGAAGTTTTTTGAGTTCAATATCGATCAAGAAGGTGCACTGAAATTTTGTACAAGACTATGTGTTCCATATTTTTCAAAAATAAAGAAGGAGCTGATGGATGAAGCTTTTATCTCTACATTCTCTATACATCTTGGAATCATGAAAATGTATAGGGACCTTTGTGATCATTATCTCTACATTCTCTACTTATGATGTCATAAATAGTGCATATTTACTGATAAATTGATTATACGGTATTTTATCGTATCTCACTATTCACCGAAAATTCAAGAGTTTCAGAAAAATACCAAAAATTTACCCCTACAATTTTTCGACGTGTAGATTTCAAAAGTGAAATCCATTTTTAAAAATAATTTTCTAAATATTATTAATTTAATTTCTAAATAAGGTCACAGTTAATTCGAAAAATAACAATATTTAAGTGCAACTAGTTTTATGTGACGTTGGAAAATTAATTAAGATCCCATTATCCTATTGCCTTGGGAAAATAAAATAATAATAATATTTACTATTCATGAGGTCATATTATTATTCATATTACTATTCATAAGGCTATGTTACTATTCACCAAAAAAAACAAGTTTGTTTTATCATACTCCAAATGACTTACTGAGCACAACTCTTGATGAATATTTCTTGAAATTCAAAACATAGAAGAGGATAGATTATAAAATTGAATTCTATATTTATATCCAAAACATTTGGGTGTTACAGCATTAGTATAATAAAACATAATAGAATAAGAAAAATCATAGTTTACAAGGTCCATACATGATTTGTAAGATGTTAAATATGATTTGTGAGTATTAAAACATGAGGATTCCAACAATATCCCCCTTTTTGATGATCACAAATCATGGATTTTATAAGAAATATATTTAAATAATGAAAAGATATTAAGCATATATGTGATAAGCTATATAAAAATTGTTCTTCTCCCAAGAAGATTATTTTTCCATAAATTCCCTTTCTTATTTCTCCCCCTTTGGGATTATCAAAAAAGAAAATAAGAAAAATAAAATAAACACTGAATGAAGGTAATTTAGAAAATAAACAAAAATAGTGAACATTGTATTAGATAGAAATATAGAGTTAATTATAATCTTGAGAAAAAATAAAATACATCTCTATCAAAATACATCCTTCACTTCTCTTCAGAACCATCAGTCTTCTCTTTTCCCTTAGTAGAGATATAGACAGGGGTATATGTAGAGGTTCGAGAAGGTATAGGTTCAACTATGAGAGAAGGAAGAGGAACTCCTTCAAAAATAGAAGGGGAAAGATATGGTATGGTGGATGATATAGGTAAGGATTTCTCAATAATGATAGGTCTGATCTGGCTCAGGACCTGAGATATAGACATGGAAGCAGGAGAAAAGGCAATAGATGGGGAAGGAGTAGTATAAGGAATGAGACCAGGCTAGAAAGGGGAAGTTGCAGAAGCCACTATTGTAGTGCTTTTCACATGGAGATAAGGCTTCAACAATTTGATAAAATCAATGATTACTTTACCTCCATATTTCAAAGCCTTTTCAAAATCATCTTTATTCTCAATAAACATTTCCAAAGTAGGTGTGAACTCTTTCATTTTTTTTACTTGGTCCTTAAAATATTGAGTCACTGGGGGCATTCTGAGATTTTCCACATGGTACTTGAAATGGATAGTCAGTTGATGCTTTGTATAGATCCTATTGAATTAGGAATAAACCTTTTTAGTAATTTCATCATAGGCCATATAGGCTTCCTTAGAATACAGTTGAACCATGTCATGGACATGCTCATTGTTTTGTACAATCTTGGAGAGGCTCCCTTGAATAGAGTGGCCTTTTAAAAATTGAATCTCTTCTTGAATCACTTTTCTGAGTACCACACTATATGATGGTTGATATGGTTGACCACTTTTAGAGGAATAAGGATATGATATGAATGTAGCGAGTTCATGAAGTATCTTGAGAATAGTCTCTAAAGAGTTCTTAAAATCACCAGTCAACTCATTAATTGAAGATACCAATCTTAAAACTTCATTTTCCAACTTATCATTATTTTCAACTATATTATTAACAACCCTAACTAAATTAGGTTGGATCAAACTCACAACCTTCTTAGAAATTTTGTCAGCATCTTCTGTGCTGAAACGAGCAACGGGGGGTTCAGCAGTTGAAATTCCTTCTTCATTTCCTCAATCATATATTTTAAAGATTTCACATCCTCACTTAATTGAAATTTTCAATCCTGACCTCTTGAATTTCATGCAACATCCTTGGTTGGGTCTTCAAAATAAGTTTCTTCCAAATCATTCCAGCATCTTGTTCACTTAGACGAGTTTCAGGAGTAGGTTGAGATTTCAAAAGCTTTTCAAATCTAGCCATCATACTTTTATCAAATGATTTTAAATCATCATGGATTGCAAATTTAGGATCTTCTTGTGTAACCTTTGGTGTAGAAACCAAAACAACCTCTGGTTCCTTAGCAGGTATGACTTCTATTATATAAATGGGTTTCAATTGAAAAGTTGTTGTGAGATCAATTCCTCTCACTAAAGCCAACTGAGAATCAAAGACATCAAAGTAGATGGGAAATTTATACAAGGTGTCTGTAGGGATTGTCTCAACAAGAACTTGCACTTAATTACTTTCCAAAATGGGATTTTTCTCCCCCTCAATAGGTGCTTCTCTGTTGGGACTAAGAGACTCTGTCTCTTGGCCTAATTCTATCTCTTCCATTCTAGTAGGTTCAGCCACTTCTTTAGATAATTGAAAATCTTTCTCCATAATTTCTTTAGCAGAAAGATTAACTTCTGGCTCCACTAATTCATCTAAATGTTCCTCAAGAAGAGTATGTTCCTCTAATACAGTAGCTTGTACATCTTCAGTAACAACTTCTTCAAAAAATTCAGCAACTTAACCAACTTCAGCAACTTTTGGGTTAGGTAGGCTATTGTCTTTTTCTTCTTCTAAGACAGTTCCTTCCTCAGGTGCAACAACTGAATAATTAGTATCCTCATCTGAGTATTCAACTAATTCATGTAGTACCAAACTAAGGTCAGATATATTCTTAGGTTTTGAAGGATTCTCAATGGGATTAAAATTCTCATACAATATTTCATTATCTTCCACCCAATACTTTTTCCAAGGATTACAGCTAATTTTTATCCTTCTAATTATATCCTTTGAGATACAAAACTCATAGTCATCAATAACTTCTCCATTTGGTCCAACAACATTCTTGGCTAATAACATTGCAGAAATAAATCTCAAATAAAATAGGGAGGTTGATTTTGAAGTGGTGTTGATCATATCACTGATGTGCGGAATAATCTACTTACATAAATTGATATTATGTTCACTTTTCATAAGATGTATCATAAATACATCTTAATACTTCAGGGATGTGAAATATCCCTTGAGCAAATAAAATGTTGAATTAACTTGAACAGAAGCCTTGTTTCTCCATCTAGTTCTGCTGCAATCAGCCTTCTTCTCTTCTCATTTTTAGTTAGTCTTCCTAACGCCTCTTCTTGGTTAAAAACATCACTAATAGGGGGATGTCATCACTGATGATCCTCATAAATTTTTTCATGCAGTATTTCAATACAGGAATCCCACGTCCTTGATGAAAAGGTACACCTTTGTCCATTTATCTAACTTCTAATAATGAAATCCTCTATCGAGTCACGGGAGAACTACATATAGTGATAAAACTAGTATACAGGATTCAGATATATGGGTTTCTTCTCTTTAGTGAACCATTTCAACCATCCTTTTTCATCCAAAACTTTCAAAATTAGCGACTTACTTGTCAGCAGCCACTTCCGACAAATTTCTTTCTTTGGCACTATTGTTCGATCATCAAGGCCTGGATTCAGCGATCCCTAATGAATTATTTTTTGAGCCTTTTTTACTTTATTCTGAGTCCTTTTCTTCTTAGAATTCAATGAATATGGACAATTCATTCTAGGCATCCAATGTAGGTTCGAGAAGGAGAACGAGTTGAAGGAGAGAAATAGGTTTAAGAGAAAGAGATTTTGATTTCGAGGGTAGACGGTTCGAGTGAAGTAAGAGGTGAAGTGATGGGTTTTTTATCATTTATGGATTTCAATCATTGCAAACAAAAACACAATATAAAATTAATAAAATAATCAACCCAGAGATTAAAAAAATTTAAAAATATAAATTTGAGTCATTATGGTGAGACCAGAATAGGTAGTCATGGTATCATCAAAACAATGTGACGGTGCGACCGTATCATTGAGACAGTAGATATGAGACAGTAACTGTGACACCATAAGAGCGAGACTGTAAACTATGAGATAGTAACTATGTGATTGTAATTATGAGATAGTTAGTGTGAGATAGTAATTGTGTGACTGTAATTGAGATACAGTTAGTGTGAGATAGTAATTGTGTGACCATGACTGTGAGATAATAAACCTTTCACTTAAGACTTATCATCCCTAATTAATGTATGATTTAATTTATCCTTTCATAATTTAATGGTATAGTTAATATATCAGCAAGCTAATTTTTAGTACTAATGAATTCCAAAGTGATATCACCTTTTTGATAATGATCTCTCAAAAAGTGATGCCTTACATCAATATGTTTAGTACTATAATGTGAAACAGGATTCTTTGAAATGTTAATAGCACTTGTATTGTAACAATTTATAGGTACGTGTCTGAATTGATATCCGTAGTCTAGTAATGTGTGTTTCATCCACAAAATTTTTGCACAACTACTAGTAGCTATGTATTTAGCTTCGGTAGTAGATAATACAACAGAATTTTGTTTCTTACAACACCAAGATATTAGATACTTGCCTAAAAGGTGACATGTTCCATAGGTGATTTTTCTATCTAACTTACAACCACCAAAATCAACATCTAAATATATAACTAAGTCAAATGATTGTCCTCTAGGATAAAATAGTCCTAAATTGGTTGTATGTTTAAGGTATTTAAAAATCCTTTTAATGCATTTAAATGAGACTCTTTGGGGTTTTATTGAAAACGTGCACACATGAAAACACTAAACATAATATCAGGATGACTAGCAGTTAAGTAAAGTAAACTTCCAATCATTCTTCTATAAGTGGTTTGATCAATAGATTTACCATTTTCATCAAGATTCAACTTACGGGTAGTGCTCATTGTAGTATCACTACTTTTAGTGCTATCCAAGACAAAATGTTTTCGAAGATATTTAGTATATTTTATTTGATATAAAATAATACCTTCCTTATTTTGAAAGATTTTAAATCCAAGAAATAATTTTATTTCACCCATTAAACTCATTTCAAATTCATTTTTCATCATCTTTGAATAATTAATACATAAAGAATTTTTTGAAGATCTAAAAATAATATCATCAACATAGATTTGAATAATTAATACATCTTTTTAAATTCATTTTATAAAAAGAGTAGGATAATCTATACCTTTTTTAAAACCTTTGGAAATAATAAAACTACTTAATCTATCATACCAAGCTATTGGATCTTAATTTAAACCATATAAATCTTTTGTTAATTTAAAAACATGATTTGGAAAGTGAGGGTTTGTAAAACCAGGGGGTTGTTCAACAAAAACATCCTCAAAAATTGACGCGTTCCTGTTGTGGGGTGTAGAAAAAACAAATATAACCTACGTTAAAATGTATTATAGTGGGTTACCTAGGTTGTCTCCAGATATGAGTTCTCAACAATAGTGTTTGTCACTTATAATAAGAGATAGAAGTGATGTTGTTTTTGAAATTGTTTGATTTTGAAAATACAAGAAAGAAACTAAATAAAGTAAAGCAATTAAGTGAAAGTTTTAAAAAAAATTGACAAATGATGTGATTTAAATCGGTGATATGAAATGGTGATTAGGTTAGGGTCGGTTTTCCAATTTTAATTCTATCATAGTTCACTTTACCCAATTCTCTTCTGCTAAATCGTTAAGAGTGAGAATCCAAAATCGTTTCTTCTCACTCCCTTGGTCAAATAAAAATGTGAGAATAAACCTTACTGAAACCTCAGATTGGTTTTCTCTTATTCCAATGTGTAATAGAGTTGTAGCGAATACCTCTAATTATCTTAGGCAATTCCCAATCGGGTCTTGTTTATCCCAAGCAATCAAGAATGTTCACTACTCCTCACACACATATCGGTGATCACCGAGTACTACACCACTAAATCCTAGTCTATTTTATCATTTATAAACCAGAAGAAATTGGAAGGAGATATTTATCATTGACCAAATATCAATAAACAATAGAATCTAAAATAAGATACAATCGAACATGATAATAAAAACTGTTATAAGAAATTGAAACTGATTCGCATAAGAGAAAAGAGGATTTTAAAACATTAATAGCAAGAAATCATGAAATACAAAATGGAAAACCTCTCCTTCCCCAATCACACAGAATTTTACCCCACCATGGTAAGGGTAATTGTGAATAAGGGGAAAGAAGAACACAATACAAGACTAAGAAGTGTGAAACAAAGAAAAGAAAGAACAGAAATTTGATCCTCCAGAGGTTTTCCTATGTTATGCCCAACATCCGGCTGAAACTCACTGAGGTCCCTTCTTATAAAATATTGGAAATAAAGTTGGATATCGACCCTAAAAATTTGAGAGTCATTGTACAGGTGTAAAGAAATATATGGCCAAATCAATGACCATTACTTTTCCTGGCTTCCAAAAACTGTTTCACCCACTCCACTTAGACGGGCCAAAAAGATGCCTTTATGAGATTCATATTTTATCAAATTTATTATGAACCTTCATTTGAATTTCCTCTTTCGACACAAGCTATAAGAACCTAATTATAAGGTCGGATGAATGATATATTGTTGATTTAATTTGGTGGGGTCCATTCTGCCGGCCAGACTGAGTTCTCTACTTGATTGATTTTTCTGTACCATTGGGTTTCGAATTGGTTCTTGGTCCGGAAGACAAATTTGAATCTCATGAGAATATGAAGCCTAAAAAATGATTCACTTTAATTGTACTAATATTATAAAAGTTATTCCCGAAAAACAGAATCTATATAAAACTGTCAATTTTACAAAATTACCTCATTTTCACATTTAATCCCAAAATACACCAAAAACACATAAATGATGAAAATATACTCAAATTGAATAATTGAGAGGGATTTAAATTAATGAAAAACATATTAATAATAATGAAAATATTAACTCTATCAATTCCCCCACAATTATCACTTGGACACCTGGACAAGTTTGAATCAAAATAAAATCAAAGTAAATTCAAAACACATATCCATGAGATCCACCAATTTGACAACAAGAAACAAAATATATCATGACTCCTCAAAAAATATTATTTCAAGTTTTTAATTTAATATTATTGAGTATATTTCTTCATAGTTTCTCCTACCATGCACACAAAACACTTAACTAAATTTCATTACCTCTCATCACACAAATTTCAAAAAAAATTGCAATGTCTACCTCATCCAAACTCATACAAGGGTCACCATAGGTTTGATAAATTCCTACATCTCCACCCGATGTGAGTAAAATACATATGTTTATCATGAGGACTTGTCAAGGTTGTTTTGTGGCTTTAGGTTGGTAGGATTTAGATGTAAAAATTCTGAGGTTGAATGAAGAGGGCTTGGCTCTTTTGAAGCAAAATTACATTACTCTAATTTTCACACAAGTATGGTCTCATCTTCACTCCCCTTAGTAGAAATTCAGCTTCATCATCATGGAATATCAAGAAATGTTCACACAGTTCATCATTTCAACAACAAACATTTAAATCTTCTAAAATATAATATTTCTTAAAAGCTCCAAAAAAGGCACAACATTATTTCTTCATTAGAAGCTCTAGAAAGGCATAGCTTATTTCATCATAAAAGCTCCAGAAAAGGCACAGATTTCGGCAGAATGATTTTTTGTCAGTAGCAATATAATCTATTCAATATTTTATTTCAACCCAAAGTTTCACCCAATGAAGTATCACAACACAAGATAGCTTCCCCCCACACTTATTTTCAAATAGATCATGCAATTTCACTTCAAGAGAAGGTTGGATTGGGAATATTAGATTGTAATGTGGCTAACCTAATAGGTTGTTCATGGCATATAAGGGATAAAATGATTAAATGTTCAAGGAAGGACATTATAAAAAGGATTTTATTAATAAGGGGGCTTTAAATCCAATGAAATTCCTCAATCATTTAAAACACATGTACCTCAAACCCTCAAGTTTTGAAAGGAATAAATCAAATTATGGTTAAAACAAGCATGGTTTGGTTCTCTAAAGAAGTGGGGTGAATGTAAATAGATTGAAAATAATAGGTTCAGAAGCCTCACATGAATTTTATTTCAAATATAAAGATTATGATATGTGGCATGGGATTCAGAAAACAGATTATTTTTCATGAAATTCCCAAAAAATTGAACTTGAAACAATATCATTTTCAGCATTCATTTAAGCTCAGTTTCATGGAATAAATTATTTATCCCATGGAAATGGGTTTCAAAAATGTCGAAGATAATTATTTTAGCACAAAAGTTTCAAAAACATACAAAAATTGAAAAATAAATTAAAAAAAATTTGAAACACACACATGTTTTTAAAACAAATAGGAAAACAAACAACACATAAAAATCCTAAAATACACAAACAACACATAAAAATCCTAAACTACAAAGGTTCCCTCCCCCACACTTAAATGATGCAGTGTCCCCAATGCATTCATATGGATTTAACACATAAGAATATTTGAAATTGAATCACAACAATCAAGAAAATATAAAGGAGAGGTACGACCTGATGGAGTTTTTTGATAAACATGTTGGAGGAGTGTGATCTCCTCCATTGGATCAGATGGCATGGTCCCAAGGAATTTATTCAACCTATGCCCATTAACAGTGAATAGATCCTTCGCTCCATCCTTCATAATCTGCACAGCACCAAAAGGATATACATGAGTAAATATAAATGGACCTTCCCACCTAGAACGAAGTTTACTTGGCATCATCTTGAGTCTTGAATTGAATAACAACACTTTGACTCTAGGATGCAAGTCTTTGGTTGAATCAGTTTTTTATGAGCCACTCTCGTTCTCTCTTTGTAAATCCTATAATTTTCAAATGCTTCCCTTTTAATTTCTTCCAGCTCCTGTAACTGTAATCTTCTCTCTTTCCCAGCACTTTCAAGATCCATATTCATCTTCCTCACATCCCAGTATGCCTTGTGTTCTAATTCCACAGGTAGGTGATAGATTTTCTATAAATAAACCTATAGGGACTCATTCCAATAGAGGTTTATAGGCTGTCCTGTAAGCCCATAATGTGTCTTCTAACATTTGGATCCAATCCTTCCTATTTGGATTAATAGTCTTTTCCAAAATTCCTTTAATTTCCTTATTGGACACTTTAGCCTACCCATAAGTCTGTGGGTGATAGGGATTTGATGTTTTATGATGCACTGCATACTTTTTCAACAAATCCTCCATTATCCTATTGAAAAAGTGAGTCCCTAGATCACTGATGATGGCTCTAGGAACTCTAAACCTACAAAATATCTTAGCCCTAACAAAATTGCAAACAATTTTAGCATCATCAGTCCTAGTGGCTTTTGCTTCCACCCATTTGGAAACATAATCAACAGCAAGCATAATATAAGAATTTCCAAATGACATTGGGAAATGTCCCATAAAATCTATCCCCCAAACATAAAAAATTTCACAAAAATTAAGTGGATTTTGGGTCATTTCTTGTCTCTCGTTTGCACAATTCATGAGAATCTTTTAAAAGTGTTAGCCAATAAATTCTAGATTCTAAAACCTTCCTTGCTATCCTTTTAGGTCCAAAGTGGCCTCCACAATCTAATGTGTGAAAAAACTTAAAGACTGATTCAATTTCATTTTTAGGAAAACTTCTTCTGATCATTTGGTCATTGCAAATATTCCAAATAAATGGATCATCCCAGATGTAATATCTAGATTCAGCTTTAAATTTGTGAATTTGGTGAGAATTTAAATGCGATGGGACCTGAGCTGTTACCAGATAATTTACCATGTCAGCATACCAAGGTACTTCTCCTTCAATCAAGTACAATTGATCTCCTAGAAGGCGATAATTTAGTGGTTCAATGTATAGAATTTCAACTTCAGCGGTGTTGGGTAGTCTACTTAAGTGATCATCCACTTGGTTATCAGATCCCTTCTTATCTTTGATTTCTATGTTGAGCTCCTGTAGTACTGGAATCCATCTCACTAGCCTCAGTTTTGCTTCAGCCTTCTTCATCAAGTACCTATGAGCTGCATGATCAGAAATCACAATGACTTTAGTTTCAAGTAGATATGATCTAAATATTTCTAAAGAAAAAATAACTGCTAAAAATTCTTTTTAGGTTGTTTTGTAGTTGAATTGGGCCACATCTAAGGTTTTTGAGGCATATGAAATGACTTGGGGCCTGCCCTTAATTCTCTGAGAAAGTACTGCTGCAACTTCTTGGTTTGAAGCATCAAAAAGTAGCTCGAATGGTTCGTCCCAATTGGGTGGCTGCATTACTGGTGGTGTAATCAATCTCATTTTCAGCTCATCAAAGTCTTATCTACATGAACCATTGAAATTGAAATCAGAATCTTTCAAAAGTAATCTAGATATAGGGATACAAATCTTACTGAAATCTTTGATAAACCTCCTGTAGAATCCTTCATATCCTAAAAATGATCTAACATGTTTCACACAAGTTGGGTAAGGCAAAGAATTTATCACTTCAATTTTTGATTTATCAACTTCAATGCCTTTATAAGAAATGACATGCCCAAGGACAATTCCTCTCTTAACCATAAAATGAAACTTTTCAAAATTAAAAATAAGGTTTTTTTCAATGCAAGTTTTCAAAAAAATTTCTAGATTTTTCAAACAGTGGTCAAGATAATTTCCAAAAACCGTGAAATCATCCAAGAAAACCTCCAAGAAATCTTCAATGGATCAGAAAATATACTTACCATACACCTCTGAAATGTACCTGGGGAATTAAAAAATCCAAATGGCATCCTTTTGTATGCATAATTACTGAAAGGACAAGTAAAGTTAGTCTTCTCTTGATCCTTGGGAGAAATGGGTACTTGAAAATAACCTGAAAATCCATCCAAAAAGTAATAATGAGTTCTGCCTTCCAACCACTCTATCATATGGTCAATGAAAGGGATAGGGAAATGATCTTTTTGAGTGACCTAATTCAACTTCCTAAAATCTATGCATACTCTCCAGCTATTCTGAATTCTCATAGGGATTAATTCATTATTTTCATTCCTCACAATGGTTAGGCGAGTTTTCTTTGGGACTACATGAATGGGGCTAACCCATTGTGAATTTGATATTATATAGATGATAACATCTTATAATATCTTCTCAATCTTGTTTTTCACAACCTCCATCAGGGTGGGGTTCAGCCTCCTTTGGGGTTGTCTAACCCATTTTGAATTTGATATTGGATAGATGATCCCAGCTTCTAATATCTTCTCAATCTCTTTTTTCACAACCTCTATCAGGGTGGGGTTTAGCCTCTATTGGGGTTGTCTGACAGGTTTGGAATCTCCCTCAATAAAAATTCTATGTGAGAAAATTTTTGGGTTTATTCCTGGGATATCACCTAAGATCCACCCTATTTCTGGGACATTATCTCTCAAAATCTCAATCAATTATTTTTCTTGAGTTTTAGATAGATTATTATCAATTATTACTAGTAATTTTTCTCCCTCCATAAGGTAAAAATATTTTAAATCAGTGGGGAGTGGTTTTAATTATAGATCAGGAGGATGCTCAAGGGATGAAACTAAATTGAGGTTCTCCACTTCCAATGGTTTGACATCCTGCACACAATAAATCATATCATCTTCATCATCATTCAATAAATTATCAAAGAAATCATATTTTACCTCTTCTTCCAACATGAAATTAGAATCTCCAAGAGTTTGGGCATCCATATGTTCAATTATATTTTTAATGGAAAAAATTTCTCCTAATTGTAAAAACTCATAAAACATACCAGATTCTTCAATTTGTTCTATACCATCTTCATGGGAGAGTGAGAAGAGTGAATGATCGTTTGATGGGTGCCTCATGGATTCAAAAATATTGAAGTGGACAGTGTTGTCTCCAAACTCCATGGTAAGTGTCCCTTCATGGACATTGATGATAGCTTTGGTCGTCTTCAAGAAAGGTCTCCCCAAAATTATGGGTGAGGGTGATGGGATCCTATCATCTTCCATATTCAACACATAAAAGTCAGCAGGGAATAAAAGATCTTTGACTTTTACCAAGACATCCTCCAGAACTCCAGCTGGGAACACTGTGGATCTATTTGCAAGTTGGACCACCACTCTTGTGGGCTTCAAGTCTCCCATCTGCAAAGAATTATATACTGAGTGAGGCAATACATTAATTGATGCACCTAAATCGCACAAATAATTAGATAAATTTAATGAACCAATGGTGCATGGAATAGAAAACGTCCCTGGATCTTGACATTTGGTTGGCAATTGTGGTGTGATAAGGGCTGAGACACTTATTCCCAAACTAATCCTCTCATTCCCTTGAATTATCCTCTTATTGGTGAAAATATCCTTTAAAAATTTATCATACTTTTGAATTTCTTTGAGTGCTTCAAGCATAGGTATATTGATTTCCACTTTCTAGAAGGTGTCCAGAATTTCTTTTTGCAGTGTTTCTTCTTGAAACCTCTTTGATTCAATCATCCTTGATGGAAATGGTGGTGGTATATATTTCTTATCCCTTTTTTGCCTTTGAAATGGTGTTTATTTTTTCTTCTTCCTTGGCCTATTCTTATCCTCCTACTCTTTCTTATATTATTCCCAATGCATTTTCATATAATTTTCATCATTTCCAACTTCATTCTCTCCCAAATGAGGTATTCTTGTTTCAGGTTCAATGGTGGATGGTGGTGGGAGTTCTATTCCACTTCTTTTAGTTATAATACTAACATCATGGGTTTGGTATTGTTTGGGAAAGGATTTTACCTGGATTTTTGGTCAGAAAGTCCATGAGACTTTCAAACTTGTTGGAAAAATCTTTAATAGTGACTTTCAGTCCTTCAAACTCATATTTTTGTTGATTTTGAATTGGAGGTTTTTCACTGGTGGATGGTTGGTCATAGGGTCTTTGGAGATTGGTTGGTTTTGGGTAATAAGGATGGTTATAAGATTGTTTCTATTGAAATGGTGGTGGATTCTAGAATTGATTCTGGAATGGTGGTTGGTTTTGAAACTGGTTTTGGTATGGGGGTCTACCTTGATTTTGCTGATTTCCAAACCCATATTGGACTTGGTTAGGATCTCTCCATCCTTGATTTTGTTGGAACTATCTTTCTTGAAAGGTTTTTGCACATGTTTTCATTCCCTTTATTTCAGAACATTTTTCAGTGAAATGATTAGGTGATGAGCATAAACCACATACCTTAGCTAGTGCGTTTTGGTTACTAACTTGCTTCAAGGCCATCTGTCTCACCAAACTAGTAATCTCTTCAATCTTAGTTTTCTAATAAGGGTGATGGATGAGAAATTTGTACCTCATGAATACCTCTTTTTCTAATACCTCTTGTTCCAAACTGCTACGAGTTCTAGGAAATTTTCTCAATCAAGACCTTGGCTTCTTCTGGAGACTTTCCAATCAGTGCACCTACAGATAACGCATCAAGAAGGTTTTTATCATTGTCCAGTAGTCCTTGATATAAGAATCCAAGAAAGTTATGTTCCTCAATGAATTGATGTGGAAGCTGGTACATAGCTTCTAAAATCTCTCCCAGTACTCGTAAAGGGTTTCTCCATATGATTGTCATATGACGTAGATTTCCTTCCAAACGGTTGTGCTTCTAGGGGTGGGGAAGAATATTTGCATAAAACATATTATCAGGTCATTCCAGTCATGTACATCTCCTAGTTGTAGGCTTTACAACCATTCTTTATCATCTCCATCCAATGAAAATGGAAATTCCTTCCACTTAACCTGCTCCTCATTAACTCCACGAGGTTTGAAAGTTGAGCAAACATGTGTGAACTCTTTAATGTGTTTGTTTGGATCTTCACCTGCCAAACCATGAAACTTTGGAAGCAAAGGAATCATATTAGGTTTCATTTCAAAATCATTTTGTAATACTGGCATGAAAAGTTGATTGTTTTGATTAAGGAATTGTGGTTCACATAGGTCTCTAAGAGTTAGGTTTTGATTTTTAGCCATGATGATAGGCTCAGAGTGAACACTAGAAGTTTCACTTGAGTCTGCAAGGGGAATTTCTTCAAATTCAGATTGAAAATTAATGTTTCTAAGTCTATTAAACAAGGTTCTTTCAATTTCAGGATTTATGGGTAAAGGTTTAGTTTTTAAGGTTCTAGTCATACAATTTTGAAGAGAAAAGATGAGAAGAGAGAAAAGAAAAGAAAAAAATGTTGGCGCTACCTCCCCAGAAATGGCGCTAAGTTTTGACACGTGCCTGTCATGGGGTGTGGCAAAAACAAATATAACCTAAGTTAAAATGTATTATAGTGGGTTACCTAGGTTTTCTCCAGAGAGGAGTTCTCAATAATATTGTTTGTCACTTAAACTAAGAGAAATAAGTGTTTTTGTTTTTGAAATTGTTTGATTTGGAAAATACAAGAAAGAAACTAAATAAAGTAAAGAAATTAAGAGAAAGTTTAAAAAAATTTGACAAATTATGTGATTTAAATTAGTGATATGAAATGTTTATTAGGTTAGGGTTGGTTTTCCAATTGTAATTCTATCATATTTCACTTTACCCAATTCTCTTCTGCTAAATTGTTAAGAGTGAGAATCCACAATCTTTTCTTATCACTCCCTTGGTCAAATAAAAATGTGAGAATAAACCTTACTGAAACACCATATTGGTCTACTCTCCTTCCAATGTGTAATAGAGTTGTAGCTAATACCCTCAATTATCTTAGGCAATTCTCAATCAGGTCTTGTTTATCCCAAGTAATCAAGAACGTCCACTACTCCTCACACAGGTACCGGTGATCACCGAGTACTACACCACTAAATCTTGGTCTATTCCATCGTTTATAAACCATAACATAGTGGAGGGAGATATTTATCATTGATCAAATATAAATAAACAATGGAATCTAAAATCAGATACAATCGTACATGATAATAAAAACTGTTATAAGAAATTGAAACTGATTCGCAGAAGAGAAAAGAATATTTTAAAACATTAATAGCAAGAACTCATGAAATAAAAAATGGAAAACCTCTCCTTCCACAATCACACAGGTTTTTACCCCACCATGGTAAGGGTAATTGTGAATAAGGGGCAATAATAACACATTACAATACTAAGAAGTGTAAAACAAAGAAAAGAAATAACAGAAATTTGATCCTCCAGAATATGTCCTCCAGACTTTTACCTCTGTTTTGCCCACCATCCGGCCGAAACTCACTGAGGTCCCACTACCACAAAAACAGTTTTTCGCAGCGCCCCCCCTTTATCAGCGCTAACAAAAAAGTGCTGATAAAGGGGGGTGCCTTTATCAGCGCTCAAAAAAGCACTGATAAAGGGTTTCTTTATCAGCGCTAAAAAAAGCACTGATAAAGGCACCCCTTTATCAGCACTTTTTTTAGTGCTGATAAAGGGACCCCCTTTATCAGTGCTTATTTAGTAGCGCTGATAAAGGGGGGGCCTTTATCAGCGCTTTTTTTAAAAGCGTTGATAAAGGGTCCGCTTCAAAAAAAAAATTAAAAAATATATATTAATATATTAATATATAAATATAGCTATATTGATATATAAATATAATATATAGTTTTTAAATATATTTTAGATAACTATAAATGTACATTTACAGTTATTATACATAATATATAAGATATTTAGTGAAAATGGCTTCTTAAAAAATTAAAAAAATATTTTTAATTAATAATTTGCTAATCATTATGGATTAATAGTCATTTAATAACAATTTGAAGACTAAAAAAATTAAAAAAATTAAAAAAAGATCCAAAATATGTTGAAAACGCAACTCAAACTTCAAACGGCCATAACTTTTGATCCGGGTGTCCGTTTGAGCTCTACCACATATCAAATCGAAGCCTGCGGTGAGCTCTACATCGTTGTGTCTTGGGGGGACCTTGGTCAAGGGATTTTCGAGGCCAAAAGAGGCCCAGAAGGCCTCCAAAACTAAGTTTTTAGTCGGGGTACCCCGATTTTTTAACATTTTGTGGATTTTCACCCTCGTTTAAGGGGGTATTATTGGATTTTTTTTGGTGGGGTCTCAATTTATTCCAAGGTATTACATTCATATTGATATTATTTCTTTGAAATTTCATCATTTTTTATAACGCACTGCTATTTATAATCAAATATATAACTATATGTACATATTTTTTAAATATTCACACCTAAAAATTTAATTATAAATATAAATAATAAAATATATTTACATATAAAATATATTAGATTTATCTAAATAATAACTAAAATCAATTTTATTTAAAATACAATGAATATTTATATACATATATATAAATCTAACTATATATATATATATATATTAATCTAACTATATATATATTAATCTAATAACTATATATATATTAATATAACTACATATATATATATATATTAGTATTACTATAAATATATATATTAATATCACCATAAATATATATATATTAATATCACTATATATATATTAATATAACTATATATATATATATTCATATAACTATATTTATGTTAATATAACTATATATATGTTAATATAACTATATATATGTTAATATAACTATATATATGTTCATATAACTATATATATATATATTAATATAAATATATATTACTATACGAATAAATATAACTATATATATATAGATATAGATATATATTAATATCACTATATATATATATATTAATATTACTATATATATTATAATATAACTATATATATATATTATAATATAACTATAAATATATATATATATATTATAATATAACTATATATATATTAATATAAATATATATTACTATACGAATAAATATAACTATATATATATATATATTAATACCACTATATATATATATTAATATTACTATATATATTATAATATAACTATATATATATTATAATATAACTATATATATATATTAATATAAATATATATTACTATACGAATAAATATAACTAAATATATAAATATATATATAGATAGATATCATGAATTGGAAAGCAAATCAAAATAGAGTAGTGGTAAGGGCTTAGGCGCGCAGGGGGGAGGTCTTAAGTTCAAATCCTGGTGGAGGTAGGGGTGCGCGCGCATGGGGAAAATTGGAGCAAGCGCTGTTAAAGGGTGGAGGGGGTGCGTGGGGTGTGTGGGGTGCTGTATAGGGGCCGAAAAGCGCTGTAAAAGGGGGGGGCTCAAGCTCTATAAAAGCCCCCCCGATTGGCAGTATTTTTTAAATTTTTTTAAATTTTTTTAAATTTTGTCAGCACTTTTTTTAGCACTGATAAAAGGGGTCTTTATCAGCGCTTTTCGGAGCGCTGATAAAGGGGACCCCCCCCCCCCCCCCTTATCTTTGCCGACTTTATCAGCGCTTTTCTAGCGCTGATAAAGGCTATTTTTAGCGCTGATAAAGGCCGTATTTGTAGTAGTGTCCCTTATTATAGAATGTTGGAAATAAATTTTTCTATCGACCCTCAAAATGTGAGTCATTGGACAGGTGTAAAGAAGGATATGGGTGAATCAATGACCATTACATTTCCTAGCCGCCAAAAACTGTTTCACCCACTCCACTTAGACGTTCCAAAAAGATGCCTTGATGAGCTTCATATTTTATCAAATTTATTATTAATCATCCTTTGAATGTCCTCTGTCAAAACCACCTAGAAGCACCTAATTCTAAGGTCTGGTGAATGAGATATTGTTGATTTAATGTGGTGGGGTCTATTTTGTCAGCCAGACTGAGTTCTCTATTTGATTGATTTTTTTGTACCATTGAGTTTCGAATTGGTTCTTGGTCCAGAAGAAAAATTTGAATCCCATGAGAATATGAATCCTAAAAAAGATTCACTTCAATTGGACCAATATTATAAAAGTTATTCCCGAAAATCAGAAGCTATATAAAACTGTCAATTTTACAGAATTACCCCATTTTCACATTTAAGCCCAAAATACACCAAAAACACATAAATGATGCAAATATACTCAAATTGAATAATTGAGAGGGATTTAAATCATTGAAAACATATTAATAATAATGAAAATATTAACTCTATCAACTATATAACCATTTAGGAATTCATTGTTGACATCTATTTGATATATTTTGAAATTTAGATGTACTGGATATGCAAGAAAGATTATAATGGCTTCAAGTCTAGATACTGGTGCAAAGGTTTCTTCAAATTCAATTCCTTCTTCATTACTATAACCTTGTGCAACCAATCTATCTTTGTTTCTAACTATGTTACCAGCTTCATCTACTTTGTTCCTAAACACCCATTTAGTACCTATAGTCACGGTGTATTTGGTTCTATCCCTAAGTTTCTTAACTTTATAATTTCAAAATGATTTAGATCCTCTTGCATGTACATCAACCAAAATTTATCATTGATAGAATCGTTATTGTTTTTAGGTTCAAGTTGTGACAAGAAAGTCTGATGTTCAACCTGATTTCTAAGAGAAACTCTAGTATGTGTTTCTTTATCTAAATATCCAACAACAACATCTAAAGGATGGTTATTAGGGGTTCTAATAGCTCTAGAAAAAAAGTACTAGTAATTTTAGGTTCTTCAATAGGTTCAGGTTCATTATGGATTTAATCTAGAGAATTTCTAGAACCAGAAGTTTTAATTGATTCCTTTATAAGATGGTCAAAAGATTTTTCATTGATGTTCAAATTTGACATATCATCCTCAAGATTCTCTAGGGAGGTCTTAGGTTCATGTGGATCTATTACATAAAATTTGACATGTACAGATTATTCCACACATTAAGTTATTTTGTTAAAGACTCTATAGGATTTACTAGAGATTAAATATCCTAGAAAAATTCCTTCATCACTTTTGGAGGAAAATTTTTCTAGATTATCCTTAGTGTTAAGTATACAGACTTTGCAACCAAAAACATTGAAGTAATTAACATTAGGTTTTATATTGTTCATCGACTCAGAAGGAGTTATTGTAAGAATAAGTTTAACTAACACTCTGTTAATAATATAGCATATTGTATTGACAGCTTCAGCCCAAAATTAAATAGGTAAGTCATACTCACTAAGAATGGTTTTAGCAATTTCTTGTAAAGTTCTATTTCTTCTTTCTACAACTTCATTTTGTTGGGGGTGTCCAAAGGGTAGAGAAGTTATGACTATAGCCATTTTGTGAGAAAAATGACTCAAAATCTTGGTTTTCAAACTCACGACCATGGTCAATTTTAGAGATTTTATCCCAATTCCACTAAGATTTTCTATAGTCCTAGAATAATTGGTAAAATGAGAACAAGCTTCACTTTTGTGTGCCAAGAAAAACCTCCAAGTATATCTGGAGTAGTCATCTACAAGAACATAAACATAGTGCTTCCCATTTAAACTAGAAACTCTAGATGGTCCAAACAAATCCATGTGAACCAACTCAAGAGTTTAAGGAGTTGAAACTTCTTTCTTTAGTTTGAAATATATTTTTTTATGTTTACCCTTTTGATAAGGATTGCAGACTTTGTTATTTAGAAACTCAAGTTTGGGTAGGTCCTTGACTAAACCTTTTCTAGTAAGATTTTTAAGGGAGTGTATATTGATGTTTCATAGTCTTCTATTCTAAATCCAAGACTCTTTGTGAAATACACTTAAGCATGAAACATTTTGAGAAACTAAAGAATCTATATTAACAGTATAAACATTTTAATTTCTAAAAGCATAAAATATTAGTTCATTTTTAGAGTTAAAAACATTAAAAGCATCATTTTCAAATTTAACATGAAATCCATCATCACATAGCTATGATATACTAAGCATATTATATTTCAATCCATCAACAAAAATTACTTTATAAATTAAAACCAAGTTCGAGTTACCGATCTGGCCTAAGAAAATTATTTTTTCCTTTAGCATTGTCACCAAAAGTGACATGACCACCATAAATATTTATTAAATTCTTGAACCATGAGTAATATCCTATCATGTGTCTTGAACATCCACTTTCTAAGTACCATAAGCTTTTATAGGAGCTCTTCAGATAGCTTTCCTACAAAATAATCAAATAAAAATAGATTTTGGTACCCAGATTTGTTTAGGTCTAATAACATTAGTAATCAGTGATTTAGGAACCCACATTTTCTTCATGGGTTTCGTATAGTAATTATGTAACATATTTGAAAAATAAACTCTATTTGGTCCAAAAAAATTATAGGTAGTAAAAGACCTTCCAAAACTGGAACTAAAAGCAGAATTTTCATTTTTAGGTAGAAAAACAGATTTTCCAAATTCAGTTACAAACCTGTTTTTGGTGATATTTCTTTGCCCAGGTTGGTATCCTATACCAGTAGTGTCTCTAGGGGAAATATTTTTACTAAGAAGCTATGTAATAGTATTTTTTCCATCAGAAAATTTATCTATGTCCTTTTTCAATTGCTCATTAGATAACATCAGTTCATTGTTCTCTTTGAGTAATTGAACATTTTTATCTTTCTCTACAGCAAGTTTAGATTTTACAGTATTAGTCAAGACATGTTGTTTTTTAAAATATTTGTATTTATATTTTAGCACATTACAAGTTTCTTCTTTCATTTGACAATATTCAAACATTTCCTCATTTGTCATATTTTCAAAATCACTTTCATCTCCAGAATAATAGGAATTTTGTACTAGAGAATCAAAGGTTACCTCAAATCTGTTTTTCATAAAACACATATTGGATTTTTCAGGATTTTCATCATGTGAAGACTCTAAGCCACTTGAGTTATCCTTAGAAGCACTCCAAGTTTCCTTCATGTCATTTTTATACTTTCTATCTTTGTTATCATACCTCTTCTTATATTTTATCTTAAGACAATCAGCCTTTACATGTACCTTTCTCTTACATTCATAACATGCTATTTCATAATATTTGTCACTTATTTTCCAATCATTATTTCAGTTTCCCTTGTGATCATATCTTCCATTGAAGTTAGGCTTTATGAAATATTTATTTCTTCTATAAAACTTCTTAAATCATCTAGATAATTGATTCATTTCCTCATCATTGTCTGCTGATGATTGTTTATTGCTGAAACTTTCTATAGGGGCTTGTAATTTCTCTTTTTCTTGTGTTTAGAGGTAGTAGTCTTGAATTCCATAGATTTACTTTTGGGTTCATCCTTCTCTTATTTGTTGACTTTTAATCCTTCCTCATACATCATCAACTTTCCTATTAGATTTTTTTAATGGCAGCTTTCTAATATCAAAAGATTCTTTAATTGAGACAAAGGCCTCTCTCCATCTATCTGGTACACATCTGTGTATTCTCATAATTTTCTCCTTGGTTGTAACATCTCTTCCCAAAGAGATCATTGTATTCACAATTTCGTTAAACTTGAGATACATGTCAGAAATAGTCTCATCATGATTCATTTTAAAGTAATTCTATTTAATAGTATATAATTTAAGTCTCATTTCCTTAACACTTGAGGTTCCTTCATGTGAAATAGATAAAGTATCCCAAATTTCATGGGCTATTTTACATGCAGAAATTTTTTTAAACACTTCATCTCCTAAATAACAGTATAAGGAATTCATGGCTTTGAAATCATTATTATAATCGGCCTTAGTTGGTTCATTCCAATTGTTCATATCATTAGAATTAATCTTATATTCATCTATAATTGAAGACCTAATCTCTAAACACATACTTTCTAAGTGCATATTCATTTTAATTTTACATTGTGCATAATTTGTTCCATTAAAAAATGGAAATTTGTTGGTAGAATCACCTTCCAATCTATTATTCATGATAAAGAAACATGATTTTAAGGAACTGGAAATTTAAAACTAACATAAATTTAAATATCTTTAAAACATGACTACAATCACAGTTGAAAAAATATTTTAAACAGATTTATAATTTAAAATTTTGAAAATAGGGATATTAAAAACTCCTCTAATACAAAATGTTGGTCAGACTAGGACACTCAAGTGGGGGGTGAATTGAGTTCCTATAAAAATTTCTGTTAAAATTTTTATTTAAAAAAATCCCCCAATTTAAAATAAAACATGATAGTTAATAAAGGTAATAAAATTATAATAGTTTGATGGTTCAAATAGTTTCTCAGAAGATTGATTAATTCTCATTTATAACAATATGAGATACTGATACAACTTTTTAAACTACTCTAATAAGGAAAAATAGTTATAACTATTATCCAAGACTAACTATCAAAGTAAAGTTTAGTTTTCTAAAATATAAGTTAAAACAGAGAAAAACTAAATTGAAAGACATATAGGATAAAACAAGTTGTTTAGTCTCAATCTGAGACCTAATCCGCTCCACTTAGTGATCACCTTCCACCAAGAAATATATATATAAAGCTTTTATCAACACCCTAGATCGAGGTTAAAAACATTACATAGTATTATCCAATTCACAAGACCTCTTCCACTATTCTATGTGGGAAAACTAACAACCAGGTCACATAGGACCTCTTCCACAGTTATATGTGGGTGAAATAAAGTGTATAAATATATTTGAGTGGGGATATCTTTTATCCTCTGGTTTAATACAGTAGAAAGTGTGTTTTTTAATATAGATACACACAATACTCAAAAATTAATAAAAATAGTACACAATAGAGTAAATATAATGATAAAGGATTAGAAATGCTCTGAGTGTTGTTCTATGAAACTATGGACTTGTAGGATGTAGAATATGTGGATTTTTAGTCCTCTTGTGTAAATAGAGTATCATGGGTCTTGTATTCTAGTTTCTAGTTTGATGATATGTGTATTGTAGATATTTTTATTCTTAGAGTTGCTATAACGAGGATGTTTGAGGTTCTAATCTATAGTAGTTCAGTTACCAGGAATCGAGAGTTCTTCATGTGTTCTTCAGTGTATATATTTTCTACTCTTTTTGTTTCATATAATCCACCACTCGAATCTATTTTTCAACTCTTTCACCACCACATATTTCATCTTTGGGATGTATTTGTTATATCCGATTGGGATCACAATCTCCAAACCTTGAACCTCATATTGTCTGCTGACAGGACTAAAAAAGAGAATTTATTATATCAGTGTCATTAAATGACTCAAATATGATTGATAGAATCAACTTTTAAATTTAATTGAAAAAATAAAGAAAATAAAAAAATGGTTAAGTAAGGAATGGTATCACAGTTTGTCTTGAAACAGTTTCATTGGAAACAGTGTCATCTCCTTTGTCAATTTTGGAACTGGTATCATGGTGTGACGGTAGCAGGTTAACAGTAGCAGTTCCTTTGTGATGTTTGAAACCAATAGCATTTTCATGATAGAAAGTGTTATGGTAGAAATCATTAAGGTATCAAGTGTTACAGTAGAAAATCCTTAGCTAAATCATGAACCAGTGGAACGGTATCAGGGTTACGCTATCTGGGTTATGGTGTCAGGGTTATGGTGTCTGGGTTACGGTGTATGGGTTACGGTGTCTGGGTTACGGTGTATGGGTTATGGTGTCAGGGACATAGCCAGTTTTTCACACTAATGATGAGATAGTGATCATAGAAGTAGTGTATCATACGTAGGAAAATATATGTAAATTTTTTCAAGAAGTAATACTCACAAAATGGATTAGACTTAAGAATTAGTATAATAAAGCATAATTAAACAATATAAAGCATTTTTATAAGGTCCATACATAATTTTTAAGATGTTAAACATGATTTGGGAGCATTAAAACATGAGGAGTCCAACATGAGGAATACTTTTCTTATCACATGGGTTAAGGCTATAGTCTAACATCATGTACTAAGGACATTGGTTTTGGTTATCTCATATTTTTCATATAAGCCATCTCGTTTGTGTCAGATAGGGTAAGGCTTCAATTTAATGTCATGTGCTAAGGATGTTCTTTTTGGTCATCTCACAATTTTCATATGAGGCATCTTGTGTTTTTCACACAGGTTAAGGCTATATTTTATCAACATGTGTTTAGGGACTTATTTTTTTTATCTCACATTCTTCATTTGTAGCATCCCATGATTTTCACATAGGGTAAGGCTACAATTTAACATCATGTGCTGAGGACATTGGTCTTGGTCATCTCAAATTTTTCATATGAGGCATCTTATGTTTGTCACAAAGGGTAATGATATATTTTATAATCATTTACTAATGATATTGGTTTTTTTCATCTTACTTTTTTCATATGATTAATCCCTTACTTTTCAGATAGGTTAAGGCTACAGGTTAACATCATGTTCTATGGAAATTGGTTTTGTTCATCTTACATATTTCATATGAGGCATCTCATGCTTTTCGAATAGGTTAAGGCTACAATTTAATTCCATGTTTTGATGACATTGGGATTTCTAGTTTAAATTCATACAACTATGACTAATGAATTTGTTCTGGTTTAAGTTCATAGAGCTTGTACTAAAGGGGTCGTGGATAGTGCATTTTAAGGAACCTAGAATTAGTGGGAGGTCTGGTGTGTTCCCCGTCCATGGTTATCAATGAGTACACACCATTAGAGAAGAACTTATGGATAATGTAAGGTACTTCCCATTAAGTATAAAGTTTAGATGGATTCTTCCCATGAATCATGGGCATCTAAAGGGCCAACACGATATCACCATAAAGGAAGGACTATAGGGGGGAACCTTTTTGTTGAATTCTCTAGATGCCCAGTTTTGATACCTCTCCAGGTTATGTAATGCCTAGATACTATTTTCTTTAATAGATTAAAACTATTAAAAATGAACCTCATCTCTCTTGTATGGTTTTTTCTAATCATAAATAGTCATTCGAAGTGAGGGAATCTAGACCTCCATAGATAGAACTACTTCGGTTTCATACACCTGGGAGTATGGGGTCACCATGGTACAATTTTGAGTGCTTTTAGGATACTCCCAGAGGTTTTTGGAAATATTATCAAGATAAATATTCTTATTCTAACATTCTATATTTTGAATGATGTTGGAGATGGTCTTGTTGAAGGCCTCAATCTTCCCATTCACCTGTGCATGGTAGCAGAATGTGTGGTTGTACTGGATGTTGTACTTAGAGTAAAACATCTTTATATTAGTGGCTCAAAAGTTAGTTCCATTGACTATGATAATGGTGTAAGGAATCCCAAATTAGTGGATGATGTGAGACTTCATGAATTCTATCACTAACCGGGTCTTAACCTCTTTGAGGGGGATAACCTCCACCCACTTCAAAAAGAATTCTATTGTAGTTAGAATGAACCTGCACTATTGACCTATCATTGGAAGGTAAGGACCCATAACATCAAGTCCCTATACTAAAAAGTTCCTAGATTACTTAGTGTTATAGAGATGATCTAGTGGTTTATACATAATGTTTTCATGGATCTATCATGCATGACACCTCTTAGTGAACTTGATGCAGTCATGGACCATGGTGGGACAAAAGTAACCCAAATTTTGGATCTGGTGATAATGATTCAATCCTTCTTGATGGGCCCCACATAAACCAGAATGTACCTCTTGTATTACTTGAGGGATCTCCCTTCCTTGGATATAACAGAGGAGGATACCATCAAACCCATTCCTGTAAAGAGTCTGTTAAAGGATGGGTCCCTCCCAAAGGGTAAATTTTACTGAAAGCTAGAAGATTCTCTCACTCTCGGTTTGATCTAGAGGGAGGGTTCCATGTTGGAGATACTTGACAAAGGGAGTCATCCAATCATGTTCTTATTCAATTGTTAGAGCATTTTATGGCCCTGATGCAGAAGTGGAATCCACCATACAATTTACCTATTAGTCTTCATCATTATAAAAAATGAGCTAAATGAACCTTATATACATGGAATGAATGACTAGTCATCTTGGTTTAGTTCTATAAGAGATGAAGCCAATAATACTAATAAATCGACTAGATCATTCCATGATTAAGGAACACGATTCACCTCTAGACAAGATGGTAACTAGGTCATTAACTCATGAGTCCACTTCAGTAGGGGAACAAGTTCTTATTTCCTAATGACATAATCATCATTGATATATATGATGACCTACTTAGAGTATCCATTCATGTGAAAGTGGGGGGCATTAATATTGAAGTTTAACACAAGATCATTGATAAGGGACTGATACTCATCCTCATTATTGGTGCATCCTTCTGAGAACATGAAAGAGTATGATAAGATTTCCTATGTGAGAGTGATGAAGACAATCCAAAGGCCCACCCTATTAAGTTTGGGGTTTTTAAACCTTATTCTAGTCAAAATACTTAAGGTTTCATAAAAATTCATGTGACAACACAGAACAGTCTGGTCAATTGACAGGATGGATTTTTTTGGGAAGTTAACATCTAGGGGAAACTCCTCAAGGGTTAGATGCACAGTAAAGAAATCTCCCCAATCTTGGACCTTGATGACTTTTTTATGGAATAACATGTTGTCAAATTGCTACAAAATTACTACCCAGTGCACCAGTCACCCTATCAGTATGGGATGATTGAGAATGTACTTGATTGGGTTGAATTGAGGCACCAACTTTATTTCATGGTGTTGTAGGTAGTGCCTCAATTTCTAAATTGAAAAGACTGAGGCCAAGAAACTCTTCTCAATGGAAGAATATTTGGTCTCAATGTTGAGAAACATGAGGATGAGATAATAGAGGTTTTTTTCTCTTCTATTATTATTCGTATGATCCAATAGAGTTCCAAGATATCACTCCAAGGTGGTCTCATAAAGCACCATAGCCTCCCAAGGATGGGTGGCATTAAGAATGGAGGATGTAATGTGTACTACTTAATGTCCTAAAATGTTGTCTGGTAGAATATTTCCCACTGGTAGATAGTTCCTTTCTTTATGATCTTGTGGAATGGAATACACATTTTGGTCATATTCATGATGAATCGGCAGATATAGGACAAGTTTCCCTAATGTCCTTGTAATTTATGAAGGTTATAAAGAGGTTGAATATTTCAAATATACTTGATCTTCTTTCAATAGATCTAAATTCTCCTGTATCTAACCAAAAAACCAATAAAATTTCTAAAGGTAACCCCAGATCCACACTTCATGGGGTTCATATTCAGGTGGTTTGATTGGAGGAATCCAAACAATTTATAAATATCCTTGAGATGGTACTACCATTGGTACTATTTAACCACAAAGTCATCCATGTATAATTCCACCAATGTCCCAAGGATATATTTGAATATGCATTGTATGGAATGCTGGTAGGTGGCTACATCATTCTTCAAACCAAATGGAATCAATAAGTAGTAGAAGGTTTCATATAGAGCTATAAGAGTGGTGGCTTTCTCATCCTCTTGGGCTATATGTATTTTATTTAACCTAAAATATCCATCCATGATGAAGAGTTCTTGGAATATAGTTGTGGAATGAATCAACAACTCCATTATTGGAATGGGAAATCATCCTTTGGGTAGTGGTAGTTGAGGTCTCAGAAGTTTATATAGACCATAATTTACTCATTCTTCTTCATGGTTGGGAAAATGTTAGAAAGCTACTTGGGGTACTAAAACTATCTGATTAAGTTTTATTTTATCATCTTGTTGAATTCGGCCTTGACCATGACACCATGGGATGAGTGCATATTCCTATGATACTATTTAAAACCATGGTGTCTTTCTGGGAGGAAAAGGCAATGGAGGGACACCCGGGGATCAAGTCCTATAATTTCCTTATAGCCTTGAGTGAACACACCATGGTGTTGTTTCAGAAAGACCCCATATTTTTATTTTTCATCCAGAGACATAACTACAGTGATTAGTGTCAGCCTAATATACTCCTCTATGCTAAGATTAACCTGGTTCAGTTCATTGACTATGTTGGAGTCACCCTCTTGGAAAACTAGAGGGGTTTCATCCAAATCCTCTACATCACCAGAGGTATGAGGGTCAGGAGGATGGGTGACTCTATGAGATCTCTAGATCTTATAGTGGTGTTAGAACTTTCTCTAGTTCAAGTGGGTTCCTTGTTGAGGGGTTCCTTTTCCACAGAGACTATGGTGAAGAAATTTTTAGCGTATTCCACATGAATTTTGACTATGAATACCTCATTTTATGTCAAAGCAATGGTGTCAAGTGGATTTTCATTGAGTCAACACTACCTTTTCTAACATATGGAAATATTTTGGATTAATGGAAATTGGGTGGATCACTCATTATTACACAAGAGTGGTGATTTATGGAACTAACCAAAAATGTATCATGTATGAATACGAGGTAATCTGTGAGAATTCCTTCTTTTTGAAGAATATGAAGAAGCTTCCCAGATCTAGGGTCATGGGATCCAATCAATGAATTGATAAAAGTAATATATATTTTAAATATTTCCAAAGATCCATTTAAGTATCTATTAGATCATTGGGGTAATTTATAGGCTCAATAACATCATTTTGGGGTTATTTTCCCTCCCTTTTATAGTACCTTTAATCCAGGTAATAGGTCTCATAGGAGTTGAAGGGAGAAGTTGTCTTTGGAGTACCCCTACTTGACCATATAGGGAGTATTTGGGACACTGATGATATGAAGAGGGTAATTTCATGTGAATATGGATCCAAATGCTTCCAAAAAATAATTATAATCTACATCATGGGTGACAACCATTAACTCAGTGCTTGCTACCAAACTGTATTTTCAACTAAATATTTTCGTGTGGCTTCTGATTACTCTTGTCATACCCATGAATTTTTAGGTTGGAGGGATTCAGGTAATATTATATGCTTCCCATATTTTTAATCATAAAGTTCGATATTATATTTATATTGGATCCATTATCCATTAGGAAATAGCATATTTACATGCCATTAAACTGGAATGTGACATACAATAGGAGGTTTTGTCCCTGGACAGTTTCATGCTTGTATTCTATGGAGAAGTAAGTGATGGATTAACATTCTTATCACTTAGATTACCCTATATGTTAGGCCTCAATGGAATCTAATTCAATTTTTAATTATATAGATATCTTCAATTAATCTACAAGGGCCTCGTGCATCTCTTTTGAGAGATAGAGTGCATCTAGGATCAAGAGCCACACTAGAATACCAATGAGGTGTTTCATCACATCATATTTTTGGGAAATGTGTATATTCCTACTTTCCATGGGTATTTATTTGATAGGGATCACATTGGGAATAGTAGACTGAGGTGTCAGTTCCTAAATAATGAAATACATATTCTTCTACTATCTGGATGACTCAGCTAAGCACTATGAGGCTAAGGTTGGAACTCTAGCAGCCATAGATAAGGAAAATACTATTTTTATTGAGCTACATAATTAACCAACACTATTGGATGAAAAGGTACACCTGATGGATCAGTTCGAGATGGTTATGCCTGTTGAGACCTCTATAAGGCTTGTTTTCTAGTCTCGGTAATATAAACTACCTCTTATGGTGTGTTGGCTCAGATGCACTTCTTATAGGCATGATTCCTACCTATTATCTGATGGAATCATCTATATGTTCTTGAGAGTGGTCTGGGATGTTCCTCATTACTAACCATCATACAAAGGTCTACTAGCATGAAGGTGTTCACATAAGCATGTTCCTACTCTTCAACAATGTAATATGTTAGGACTAAATGAAATCTATGAGTTGATCTTAATTTTAGATGCATGAAGTAATAAAGGGTGAGGACTATCTTTGGCACTGGTGTGGGACTCTAATTTTCTTGGCATCATTTGTGTATATTCTTTCAATACTTAAAAGTTTGTAACACTGATAAGGAGTCCTGAGTGGGTGTGGCGATTATAAGGGGTGGTGGTTTTCTCAAATGGTCATGGATAATATTGTGGGTGTGAGACACCATATTATAAGACAACCATTAATTATACTTATAGACCCGTTTTCATATATCCTATTTTCATTCACTGGAATCTTTATTGTTACTACACAGATCAACAGATACACATGTTTCCTATTCTGGGACATTGCCTAGTTTGACCTCTTTGTGATCCACTTGGTCTTGGAGACAATCCTTAAAGATGAATCACTCCTTGATAGTGTTCTTGATGATCCAATGGTATGGTTAAAATTTATCGTGATCACTGTGGTTAGCTTCCTTAGGCCTCCTCTGTTTAGGAAGATTCATGATGTTCTTCTCTAAGGCACATATGAAGTACCCTAGGACCTATACATCCTTTAAGGAGTAGGTATTTTTCTTTCACTCTAAAAAGGGGATCCTAGGTTCATGGCCCTTTTGGAGATCTTGGGAAGTATTTTCATGATGATTTTGTGTCTAAAAAGGATATATTTGGTAGGAAATATCTAGCTGACAAGGTGTGTCTGGATGATGATACCTTTCTAAATAACAAGGAATTTATGGCAGAGGTACCTAAAGGTGAACTATATGTGTGGTCTCAATATGGTCAACAACAACTGCTTCTACCTTCACAATCCTTTTTGTGGGTGATGGAAGTGGTAATGAGAATGACCATTTCTTGGTCCACTGGAATCCTTCTTCTAGGTACTAATCACTTTTGATGAACTCTCAAAATTCATTAAGATATCTCAGGGAGATGAGGGTAGGGACCCTCTCATCATTGAAATTCTACACACATATGATCAATTGTTTTTCCTGAGAGAGATTCATATCTAGGGATTATGTGAGACACTTCCATCAGGTATGGATTTTGTGGCTCGCTCATCGGGACTCTACTTTCATTTGGAGAGGTAAGATATGCTGGTTTTACACATGGTGGAGCTAAATTGGTATATGAACTACCTTCTAAGACCATCATAGATAGTAACATACCATGGGGATTCTAACTATACTAGATAAAAGTAGGTGCTTCCAAAGTTTGGATGAAGTATAAAATCTTAGTAGACTCATATTGCTCTAGACTCCCAAGCATTGAGCCACACCTTGAGGTGAAGTAAGTCATCTTTTTGAGCAGATCACCTATGCCATTGAACGGGGTGAAGATTGGATTGACCAATTATGGAGGTGGGTCCATCTTGTGTACTCCCTCCAAGTATGGATTCCCCTATACCATAATTAAAACTTGTTACACTTTTAAAGATTCAATATGAGAAGTTAGAGAGGCTTTTATGTCTTCTTTATGAGTTTTTGTGCTCATTAATGCCATGAATGGTCTAGTTTCTTATCAAGAATAATGATTACAGTTTTAATTAGGCATTCCACACAACTTAGGTTGGGTATGAGGGTCGTATATTGGACACTTTCTAGCACCACCAACCTCCACCCTAACTGGATACGTAGAACCACCTCTCTCAACCTTGGGTTCTTAGCCAAGAAGAACCAGTTGGTTGAATGGAGGGGGAAATTGGTCCTATCTAATGTTGTCTCACCCTGATAACTTCTTAGTTATCAGCTCAGTAGTGAGTTGCTTGTGGATTTCAATATCTTGGAGAAAATTGGTCAACCTAGCATCTGAATCAGCTTCTAGAATGGCCTTATATGGGTCTGAAGGCTTAGTAGGTCCTTTTTATTTATCAATATGTCAGGACACAGGTGAAAAAACCTCATTAGGGGACTCCCAAGGCCCAATGTTTTCCTCTAATAGTGGGTGTGGGCGCCCACAAGAGGGGCTACCTGATATTTCATATCCCCTTGGGGAAGGTTTTCTCCATCATGACCCATTTTGTCAGCCTTATTTCTCTGATCATTCATTGGGTTGATTATGATGACATTCATGGTAGTGATGGATGGAGGTAGGTCTTAATCATCTATGGGATGGTCATCTGGATGGTCTCAATGTTTCCTTGGGATGGGATTTAAGAGGAGGGCAGTGTATTGCTCACATACCTTGATTTGTTTAGGGGGAGATGTCTGGTGCATGATTCTGTTATATTTGGTTCCCCAAAACCAAATTTTGTGTACTTTTTGATAAATTTTATTCATGGTTTTTAGTACTAATTAAATCACTTACCACATAATGAATGTTCTTCTACATGACATAGTATGTGATAATGTCCTAAGTGTAGTTGTCGCACTAAAAGGTCATATCAATTCCCTATTATGATGAGAACCTGAAAGTTCTATGACACTATTCTTGAATAAATGTTCTATAGCCATATGATATCATTTGAGTGATAAAAATGATATAGTATATCAAGGTTGGAGACTCATAGGGATTTTAGGCATCTTCTCATTATATACGTCCTCAGTAATATCTAGTAAGATTTTATGAGAATGATATGGGCCAATAAGAAATCCACATTTATATGTGTCATTGTATGTTCCTATCTGTGGATGTGTGTATTAGTCCTTGGAATTTAAGATTATTATTACTGATTATTATGATCCATTCACTTAGATTTATTGAAAAAAACTATGACAACAGATGTTTGCGGTGAGCTAGGATACATTGGGTGTGTTATGAGTAATATTTCATTAATTAATAACATGAGAAATGATTTATCCCTTCTGTTTTAATGGAATTTGATATCTCAGGACCATTGATGGAAATGAGATAGCCTAAATAAATCCATTTACATGGTGTTCTATTGTAAAGTTCAATTTCCAGAGATTTAAAGAAAGAGAAATTGAGCACATAGGTTGATGGAACTAGCATGCAACCTACTTGATTATAGATATCATGATAAAGGGATTATATTACACAGTAAGCGTCCATATGAGGTAACATTTCATTACAGCATTAACTTCTTTCTCTATGGGTGCCTTGGCGTGTTTCTAGATGCTAACCTTGAACTTTAGGTTGCTTCTCCTAATTCCACTAAGAAAAGGGCCTAGAGGGTCACACACTAAGTGTATCCAGAATCTCAGTTAAATAATATATTTATTATTTAAAATTTTTAATAAATATTATTCTCATTAATGGTTTAATAATTATCAATATATTATTGATATCATATATTATGTCACTAGTTATTCGAGAGAATATAATGTGAGTGGAATAATTAATAAATATTTATTTTCTATTTAGTGAATATAATATTTATTTATTTATTGGAGAATAATGTAGTGATATTTATTTAATAAAAATATAGATATTATTCAAGGCTCGATAAATATTTTGGAGGAATGGAAAACCATGTTTAATGGTCTGATGATAAATAATAAATATTGAATATTATCTAATTAAATAATATTTAATTTTAATTCTCAAATTAAGCACATGTTAAGAAATGATATTAATATTATTATTATTTGACATGTGGTTATTATAGGATTAAATAAATAAATAAGGGAACTTGTGAAATTATTTTATTTTAACTCTAGAAATATAAATATTCAATTGTGTTGTTTTCTCAAGAGATCAAATTCATTTGTCTTTGTAGAACACAACAGATTTGGAGAATCCACTCAAGAATAGAGAGCACCCTTCTCCAAGAATGCTTCTAAGAATGGAGAGAAATCCTCCTCCACCAAATCAAGGAGAATTATTTGGAAACAATTCTCAAAGTGATCAAATGCATACAATGCAAGCATAATGATCTGTCATGGTATCACCCATAGATTCCTTTGGCGATGTCTAGAGATTTGTGGAACACGTGTGGATCACTGCTAGAGGAAATCTACACTTGGTTTCTACTACGCAATGATGGTGAACTGTAGATTTGTCACCAGATTCATCAATAAAGAAATAATTCCATCAAAGGTAATTATTTATTTAATTAAATATATTATAAATAATATGTGTTGGTCCTCTCTCTGGTTCAGGTGTAAATATCCATTTTCTATTTCTTTGATTCAATTTCATGGATCACAGTGTTCATCGTCGTATAAATCTAGGATTAATCATCGATTATAAAAAAAAGTTGGGAACCACCCATCACATGCTTCTACTACATCAGGAACCTATAATTGGTATCATAGGGGTCATATAATTATTTATAATTATTTAAATATTGTTAGAGATTTAAGGATATATAATTTATTTTTTCAATTCAAGTTTAATTGTTATTTTAATCTGAATTGTGAGATCTGATTCTTCCTCCTTCATTTCTCATAGATCTAATCGATATGATTGATTTTATGATTAAAATAAAAACAAGGAACTCATCCGTAGGTTCCAAGGTTTCTGGATGGAAAACATAGGACTAAACACCATGTAACCAGAGTTACGTGTTGTGTAGTCATGTTTAATGCATCATAATTGATTCAAAAATTATTTCAATATTATGCATTAATTACACACTTTAAATGAACCATGTGTTGACCAGAACATAATGGAACATGGTCAGCTAGATTACATGCCGTTTAGCCCATGTACACAGCGTAAAGTCCCTTTGAGTCATAGATAGGTTGTGTATTACGGTACACAGACTACCTGATTGGTGACCGTGTAATTCGAAGATCACAAGGCATGTGGCCCATTGGACACATCATGTACTCTAGGTTCCAAGGTACAATTTACATGATGGTTCCCTAGGAATGTATCTCGAATATACCATGAGATTCGTACATTCCATTTTCTCAAATGAACACATCATGTACTTATACCAAGTTACACAGATTTAAAATTTATTTATTATATTATGTAAACCTTGAGGCATGTTCTTGCATCTGGTCATTAAGTTGATAGGACAAGCCATTTGATGAGTTTTAATATTTTTATATATAAATGTTTAATTAATATCTGCATAATGTTCAAGATCTGCATATCATGTATGATTCATATTACAGTTGTTACTCTACGTGCATTAAAGAATGACACGCTACAGAAAAATCATGTAATTTGTATAATCATTAAGTTGATGCTAAACATCATGAAAGTATGTGATAATTCATGTATGCTATATGTCAAAAAGAATAAACAAGTATATGAGTATAATACATGTTGATTATATTCAAATAGCTATTCATCATATTTCTTCCAAGGTATATTTATGTACACGTTTAATTTTAAATGAATTTATTTAATTTGTTTAAAATTATATTTGATTAGAATCTCAAGGAAATTTGGATAATAATTAAGATAAAATAATTGATTAATTAAAGATAATAATTAACAGATTCAAGCATGATTTATCTTAAATAATAATTATTAATAATTTAATGCTAGTTTTATTAAATGCATAATTCACTGCATGCATATGGATGATCATGAGCTAGACTATACCTTTGTGTGTGATTGGTTTCAGTTAATTTTTTATTAAATGCCCATGGTTTCTTTTATGAAAATCCCTTTTCCCCCCTCACCTGCATGTGAGTAAAAGGCATATGTAAAGGATAGATCTCCCAAGAGAGTGGATGTGGTTAAAGTTTAGAGCCAAGTTGAAACCAATCCAAGGAGATACATAGGTGGATAAGTGGAAAGGTGCAAAACAAATCTTAATTTGTTCAAGGTGTTTTTTCCCTAAGTAAATTCTTAGTTTATTAACCACAAGATAAACTAACCACTAGTATAAGCACATGATCATACTGCTTTATTATTTTATTTCTGCCAATTTCATGGTTATTTCATTATGGATGTTTTTCCGTGGTCACATAATTTAATGAAATTAAAGAGCATGCAATATAGAACTAAAATAAATTGGATTATTCATAAATATTATCTAATACATGGTTGATCACTTAAGTAAATCAAATTAATATTAACAAGCATATGATAAAGATAATAATTGTAAATTTATCCATAAAAAGGATAAAATACCTCAATAAAATATTAAGTCGATATATCCTTCCATTACATCAGTTAAAATAAAACCATAGTTAAAAGTGCTTGACCAGCCAAAGTTGGGGTGCTTTTAATTATTGGGGAATTTTAACTTGACGTTTTGGGTTGAATTAAATTGGTTCACATCAATGGTTGACTTCCAAAGTAGTAATTGGTGTAACATAGAGGAAAAGGTTTAGGAAATCTAATTTAAGTATTTTTGGATTGGGGAGTCCACTTTGTGGATCACGAAACTGTGGGTTAATGCAGTTGTAATTTGGTATTCCTACCTAAAACCATTCAACTTTCTTTACTAGCGAAAGTTGGGGTAATGAGAAGGGGAATATATATCTTTACCACTTTAATATCTAAGAAACAAGATATTCTCTAAAAAATGGTGAGGACTGTTGGGTATTCATAAAATTGTGGGAGACTAATAATTATAATATTTATTTATTTTTCTAAATTTATAAGATAAAGTACTAAAAATATCTACTCATCTTATTTGTAGAAACATTGATAAAATGACTTTAAACAAATAATTTTGATCCATATTTGAGAAGGACTACCTTCTCACTGGTGAAAATTTCCAAGAATGGAAAAGGTGCCTATGTGTCATCCTTCACCATGAAAGGAAATTGTATATGCTGGAAGAACCTTTTCCAATTTCACATGGTAATGAGGCAAGTGATGAAGTGTTATCTCTCTATGAGAAACATTTGAACGATTATATATATATTCAATGTTTCATGTTTTCATCCATGTCCAATGAGATCTTGAAGCAATATGAGGACCTGGATGTTTATATCATGATGTTGCACCTTAGGCATTTCTATTAAGATAATGAGAGATAGGAGATGTATGAGATCTCCAATTCTTTTTTTAAAATTAAGACTGCACTAGTGGGGCCTCACATATTCATGCTTGTTGGCTACATTGAACACCTGGACATCTTAGGGATTAAATTATCAGATGAGTTGCACACATATCTCATACTTTCATCACTACCCAATACCTTCTCCAAATTTACTATTAATTACAATATGATCAATAATGAGAAGATTATTTTGGAACTTCTGGTCTTGATTCACCAAGTGGATAAGGATATGGGGCGTGATAAACTAGTGGTCCTTATGGTGATTAAGGAAAGGAAGAACAAGGAAAAGGGGGCCAAGAATTATAAATATTCTAAAGCTCCCAAGAACTATCCTTACAAGAAGGGGAAGATCCAGAGGCAAGTCAAGGAAAAGGAGGTAGTATGTTTTTCATGTGGAAAGTTAGGCCATTGGAATATGAACTACACCAAGAAGCAAGGGGAAGTTAAATGTGTGTTCATTATCGAGTGCAATATTTACATATCTACAAATTGGGTATTAGATATAGCTTGTGGTTCTCACATATGTATCCAAATGTAGGAACCATGTAGATTCTGAAAGATTTCTAGAGGAGAGGTGGATTTGAGAGCTTGTAATGGTGTGAGGTTGGCTACCCTGGTCATTGTTGACTACCACCTTTAATTACCAACAAGAATGATTTTTGGTTTTAAAAGATTGTTATTATGTACCTACGGTTACCAAGAACATAATTTCTATATCAAACCTAGATACAAATGGGTTTATTTTCAGATTTAGAAATAAAAGTTTTTTTCTTTTATAAGAAAAACATATGTTATGGTATGGAACATTTAAATAATGGTCTTTGTGTATTAAATTACAAAAACCAAGTGTTGGAAATTGATAATGAATCATGTTCACACAACTCATATAATACCCATATATGGAATCACCATCTTGGTCAAGTAAATGATAAATGTTTGACAAGGGTCTATCAAGATGGTTTTTTATACTCTTCTGAGCTAAAACCACTTGATAAAGGTCATTATTGTTTACAGGAAAAAATGACCAAACGACCATTTGGTGGATAGGGTGAAAGGGTCATAGAGCTTCTAGGATTGGGACACAATGATTTATGTAGACTATTTCTAATAGAATCTAGAAGTGGATTTTAATACATCATAACTTTTACTGATGACTTGAGTAGATATGACTATGTCTACTTAATGAGGTATAAGTCTGATTCCTTTGATAAATTCAAGGAATCCTAGAATGAAGTAGACAATAAACTTGCTAAGAAGATAAATAAGCTTCAATCAGATCAAGGTGGTGAATATATTATCCAATAGTTCATCAAATTTTTATGGGAGTTTGGGATTCTATCTCAACTCACTCCACCTTATACACCACGGTGGAATGTTATTAGTGAAAGTAGGAATTGTACCTTGCTAGACATGGTAAAGTTGATGATCATTCATGCAGATCTTTCATTATCCTTTTGGGGATATACATTAAAATCATAATATATACATTAAATTGAGTTCCAACTAAAGAGGAAAATGGAATTCCCTTTGATCTATGGAGTTGAAAGAAAACTATTTTTTCGCATACATGTGTAAGGGGTTGTAAGGAATTTGTTAAGGCCTTATCAGGAAACAAACTCGCACCCTGTGCCCCAAGGTGTATCTTTATAGGGTGTCCAAAGGAAACAAAGGGATATTAAGTATACAACCTCTCAGAAAAAAAATGATTTTCATTAGAGAAGACTTATTTATTGAGGGGGAGCACATCCTCAAAAAGGATATTGGGAGAAAGATTAACTTCAATGAAGTTGATGCTCAAGATACACAATAGTTGGTACAAGAATAGATTCCATAGGTCCCCATGGAAGAAGTAGTTCCTGAAACACAGGTACTACATAAGAGAGTAATATAGGTAATAGAACTAGAGAGATATGGTTTTCTAGTCACTGAGGATGGTGAATCATTATTGGTTGAAAATTATGAATCTATATCCTATAAGAAGGTAATAGAAATCTCAGAAGCTACAAGATGGAAAGAAGTTGTGAATTTTGAAATGGAATCCATTTATCATAACCAAGTTTGGGTTCTAGTTGATGCACTAGATGATGTAAATCATGTTGGATGAAAATGGGTATTCAAGAGGAAATTGGACATGGAAGGTAAAGTAAATACCTATAAATAAAGGCTAGGGGATAAAGGGTTTAAATAACATCAAGGAATTGAATACAATGAAACCTTTTCTCCAGTTTTCATGTTTAAATCCCTTATATTTATACTTACTATAAAAGTATACCATGAATATGAGATTTGGTAGATGGATTTCAAAACTAAATTCCTTAATGGGAACCTTTAGGAAGATGTCTATATGACACAACCAGAAGTTTTTGTGACTCTAGGTGATGCTAAGAGAATTTTTAAGTTGCAGATATCGATTTATAGATTGAAGCAAGCATCTAGTTCATGGAACATTTGATTCAATGAATCCATAAAATAATTTGGTTTCATTAAGAATGAATGTGATTCATGTGTTTATGAGTGGTTTAGTGGGAATAATTCCATTATCCAAGAATCATATGTTGATGACATATTACTTATTGGAAATGAAATACCAGTATTACAGTCTATTAAGGACTGGTTAAACAAGTGTTTCTCCATAAAGGACTCAGGTGAAGTAGTCTATATTATAGGGATCAAGATCATTCATGATAGATCCAAGAGATTTTTTAGACTAAGTCAAAGTACATATGTTGACCAGACACTAAAGATATTTAGTATGGAACAATCCAAGAGGGGATTGGTTCCAGTGTCACATGGTTTATATCTTTCTATGAAAATGTGTCCCCATACACAACATGAGAAATATAGAATGAGTATGATCCCATACACTTTGGTGATAGGATCAATCATGTATTACAAGTTATTTACTATACTTGATGTTTCCAATGCATTGAGCACGGTAGGAAGATATCAAATAGATCCAGGAGAACAACATTGGATTGTTGTTAAGTTTGTCCTTAAGTATATGATAAGAACTAAGGATATGTTCCTGGTGTATTGAAGAGGTGAGGGGATTTTCATCATGTATTATATTGATGCTAGTTTTTATATAGATCAAAATTATCTAAAGTCATAGTTAGGATATGTCTTTTATCTCAATGGAGGAGCTATGAGCTGGAAGAGTTCAAAGTCTCTAGTTGTCACTAATTCTATAGCAGAGTCCATGTATATAGTAGCTTTTGATGCATCCAAGGAATCCATTTGGATTCTGAAATTTTTCCAGGATCTTGATGTGGTACCTATTAGTAAAGTACTTGTCACATTGTATTGTGATAATACTACAGTGGTGGCTCTTGTAAAAGAGCCAAGGTCACACCAATGGACAAAGAACATACTGCATAAGTATCACCTCTTGATGGATTTTTATCAAAGGGGTGAAGTTTTAGTGAGAAGGTATCCAAAAAAGAGAACATGGAGGACCCCTTGACTAAAGGCTCATCTTAGTAGAAGTAGGAGTATCATGTGAGAGTTAGCGGACTGAAGTTTGTTAGCAGTTGTCTCTAGTGTAAGTGGGAGTTTATTGGAGTTGGTTCCCTATAACCAACTTCTATGAACTTTATGATAACATGTATTCATGTTCTAGAATATTAATTAAATTACTTGTTATATCATGATTGTTCTTTCATGTGATAGAGTATGTGGTAATGTCCTAAGAGTGGTTGTCACGCTAAAAGGTCATAACAGTTCTCTGCTATGATGAGAACCCTAAAGTGATACAACACTATTATTGAATAAATGTTCTATATCCAAATTATATCATTTGAGGGACAAAAAATATATAGGTTATCATGTATGGAGACTCATAGGACTTTTATGCATCTTCTCATGGTGTACTCCCTTGGTAATATCCAATAGGATATTATAAGAATGAGACTCGCTAGTAGGAAATATACATTTATAAGTTTCATTGGATGTTCCTATATATGGATGTCGGTATTGGTCCTTAGACATTAATATTATTATTAATGAGTATTATGAGTCATGAAATTAGATATATTTATGAAAACCATGATGATATATGTGCACAGTGAGTTAGGATACATTAGGTGCATCATTAGTAATATTGAATTAATGAATAATGCAAGAAAGGATTTCTCCCTTCTATTTTAACGGAAGTTGATATCTCAATTCCTTTGATGGAAATGATATAGCCTAAACAAATCCATGGACATGGTATTTTATAGGCATGTTCAATTTCCAAAAAGTCAAAGAAAGAGAAATCAAGCACATAGGTTGATGGCACTAGCATGCAACCTGATTGATTAGAGATATCGTGATTAAGGGATTATATTAAATAGTAACTTCCCGTATGAGGTAACATATCATTTCAACATTAACTACTTTCTATATGTGTGCCTTAGCGTGTTTCAAGATGCTCACCTTGTATTTTAGGATACTTCACCTAATGCCACTAAGAAAGAGTATTAGAGGGCCACACACTAAGTGTATAAAGAATCTCAGTTAAATAATATATTTATTATTTAACAAGTTAAATAAATATTATTCTTGATCGTGGTTTAGTAATTATTCATATATGCTTGATCGTATATATTCTATCACCAGTTATTTTAGATAATATAATGTGATTGGAATATTTAGTAAATATTTTTTTTTCTATTTAGAGAATTTAATATTAATTTATTTATTGGTGAATAATTTAGTGATTTTATTTAATAAATAAATAGACATTATTCAAGGCCTAATAAATATTGTGGAGGAATAGAAGATCCAATTTAATGGTTTGATGATAAATAATAAATATTAAATATTATCTAATTAAATAATATTTAATTTTAATTCACAAATTAATCTCATGTCAGAAAATGATAATAATAATAATATTATTATTATTATTTGACATGGGGTTTTTTGGATTAAATAAATAATTAAGGGCACTTGTGTAATTATTTTATTTTAACCCTATCAATATAAATTCCCAATTATGTTGTTTTTTCAAGAGATCCAATGTATTTTTATTGGTTATGCACAATGGGTTTGGATAATCCTCTCAAGCCTAGAGAGCTCCCTTATCCAAGAATTATTTCAATAATGAAGAGAAATCCTCCTTTAATGGATCAGGTAGAATGCTTTGGAAGAAGTTCTCAAAGCGATCAAAGGCGGATGACACAAGTGCAAGGATCTTCCATGCTATCACATAGATATTCCTTCAGTGATGTCTAGAGATTTTTGGAACACATGTGGATCACCGCAAGAGGAAATATACATTTGGTTTATACAATGAAAAAAAATGGTAGACTATGGATTTTTCATCGGATTCATCAACAAACAAATAATTCTATCAAATTTCATTCTTTATTTAATTAAATTAATTACAAATAATATGCCATGATCCTATCTCTATTTCTAGAATAATTATACATTATCTATTTATTTGATTCAATTTTGTTGATCATGGTATTCATCACCATATAGATCTCATATTTATCATCGATTATGGAAAAAAGAAATTTTGGGCACCGCCCATCCCATGCTTCCACTATGCCCAGAACCTATAAATTCATTAGATTATAGTGAGGTCCATAATTATATCCCACTTAAATTTATGGTGATATCCATAGGAATTTGGGTTTTGAGATACCAGAAGCACTATGATGTTGATCCTTTGGCATTACTGATAGATATCCTTGAGATGATCAAGGATCCTTGGGTTGATCAGTTATAAATCTTAGAGGTAGTTAAGTGTCGCCCAGATATTCTGATAAAGACATGAGGCTTATCCCTCAGTTAGGGATTCTGGGATGGTAAAGTGTATGGAAACTAGTGGCTAGAATATATCTAATTGTTGGTTGGTGGCCAACATTTCCCAAAAGTCTTCTCCTTTCTCATCATCAGAGTTCAATTTCTGGTCACCTCAAGTTCTAATCAAAACTGGTCAGGAGATCAGGTGTGGCTATGATGAGGACCTTATTTTCTAATAGATCTCTATAAGTGGAGGTGTTACACTGGAAAACCATCCCTATATAATCATAGTATCTTATGGAGGTTGGGACAGCTTCAGGACCATGTCCATATAGGACTCAGTATCAATGTTCCCCTCATGATCAGGAGAGAAAAAAATTTCTCATGGATCAGTGGAATGTTTTCCATCATCTCTAATCCTAGTGTCTCTCCCATATATAGAGAGTAACTACAAATTATGTAAACTAATGGTGATAAATATGGTTACACCATGAGTCATTGAGATGAGGCGAGAATATCCTCTATGTTCATGTACAAATGTAGGGATCCAAGGACCTTTTGGACCTCAACTTATGGGATGGTAAGCCTTATCCAATAGGCTTCTTCCCCTAGTTCCAATGGTGGAATAATAGTTGCCTCTAATTAACTATTTTTTGCCTATAAATATAAGAGGTCAATATTGACATGAAATTTTACTTGTTCCTATCTTAGGTGGTTTAGAAGTTATCTGAGATCAATCCCCTGAGGGTTATGAATATTTTTTTCACATGTTTTGCGGCCAACGCCATAGGTATGGACCCCATAGTGGTCGTTCATCCTCCTACACTAGGATGGATCTTTAGGGAAGGAAAAAGTTTGGGAACAGAGAATACCTCTGTCGATTGGTGATATTGAGGGGAATACCTACATCATAGGATTCTTCATCATGGGGTGTCCCATGATGGTTTTTGATGACACCTATGATGGGGAGAGTCAACCGAGCCTACCTGGTGGTAAGATGGGGTCTCAATCTCAATTGGGTAAATAATAGAACTTCCATGGTGGTTTTGAGGGATGGATAAGGTGTGATGGTAGTGGTAGGGTCTACTAGAGTGGATGGAAAGGCCTCTAATCAGATAAGGTTTGTCGCCTGCCCCCGACATCAGTTCTGGGTGTTTTGGAATGGGGCCAGTGGAGTAGGGATGAGATCAACTAGCTCATCAAACTATTAGGCTGTTCAGAGTTATCGACGAGGTTGAGTGGGATACCTCTTAGGTGGATCCCTAGATTCACTATCCAAAGGAATGAACCTCATATCCCCTACCTCTTAAATATAGGGGAGCGAGATGTCAAACTATTCTAGGGAGAGGCTCCTGAAATGATTTATTACTATAACTAGGGGTAGTTCCCCTATGAGACTCTTGGGGGTGGTAGTATCAGTGAGATTTTGATGCTTCTAGATCTTATAGGGCCATGTCCTTGGTTGGTATGACCTCTTGTTATTTGTATCATTACACAAGGGCACTGATAAACCTCTATTTAATTACTTCTAAAGGAGAAATGAAGTGAGGATTCTCTATATCCATAGAAGTAGTGGATATTTTTGTGGGATTTTATCTATGCTGGATTGTTACATCACTAGTTATCTGGGACCTACACCTACTAGTGTAAGGTCATACAAAAATTTCAGTGGTGTGAGTTATGTGTTGTTTGTGACATCTCATGTCTAGTTCACTCAATGGTTTTTGAAACAGGTTGGCCGCATAGCCTCAAGCATGTATCCACATATGCCAGAGGCTGCCTACTAACAATGAGGGTCTATGGTGAAAAAATGTGGAGATTATACCCTCATGATTAGAGTGTATCATAGTGGTATAATTGTATCAATAAATAGTGTAATCATATTAAATAACTAAGAAACTGGATAATAAACATCCATCATATAAATAATCAATTAAACTCATCTAGAAGTTTCACATAAAAATTATGATTATGGATTTATATAAAAAAGTTAGGTAATATATGGAAATAGGAATCCACTATAATACATGTATCAAAAGTACAAAAAGACAAAAAGTAACTATACCCAGATAACATCATGATCCATAGCTTTGTCTTATTCTACCCTGCTCATATACCATAATCAATCAAGCATCAGCTAGTGGGTTCTTTCCCTTTTCCCTACCTACATTTATGATGTTTGTGTGGGTACCCAATGGAATTCCGAACAAGGTGTGAGATAGCACTCAATAGTCCACCACCAGTAGTGTCTATAATAAGTCCAGTATGTGCATATAAGATAAAGTATTATGCATATATAATAGGTGTATAAATAATAATAGTAGAAGTTAAGTTATCGAGTTAATAAAGTATCATTGTGATCAAGAAACTAAATCATAAGGGATATATATAAATAATTTCAAGCAAAATCAATGGCCTATGCCATGTAATAATGTATCATACCTACATGGTCTATGGTATAAGTATTAGAAATGTCCAAGGAAACCAAGTAATCTAAGTAAAATAAGTAAAAATTATCCAAGGAGTAGAAATTTATAAGTCATCCTAATGAGTCGGATCCAAGGAGTACAAATGTATAAGGCATCCTATTAAGATGATTAATCTAGATCCAAGGAGTAGAAATGTCCAAATCATCCTAATAAGTCATCATATCTGAGGATTATAAATTTCCAAGGCATCCTAATAAGTAATCGGATCCAAGAAGTAAATATTTATAGGGAAACCTAATAAGTAATTATATCCAAGGAGTATAAATGTCCATAATCTAATTAAATAGGATCCAATGAGTAGAAATTTCCAAGGCATCCTATTATGTCAAGTAAATTGGATCTAAGGAGTAAAAATATCCAAGGCATCCAAGTCTATCTTCGGTGCCATATAGTGAACCCTATATTATCATCATAACCAACTCATTTACCATCTCATAAACCATTTCATTAATCATTTCATTAATACCTTATTAATCTTAAAAAATATATAGTATTATCCATTTCACACCTTTTATATACAAATGAAAAGTTGTTACAAGGTTCATACCACCTTTATCAATTTTCTTAATTATCACATTCAATTATAAATTATACAAATAAATACAAATGCACCCCAAGGGTGGAATAAACATGTTAAAAAGGTATAACCCACCCCATGGGTGGTTTAGTTTGAGTTTGACAACATACAACCTTATATAAGGGTGTCACGACATGTCTAGACATGAATTTATCATTGAACATGTGATTCAATTAATTCAGGAAGCAACTACTAGAAAGTCCTACATGTGGCACATTGGAAACAAGGTATAAACAAATTACAATTTAGGGAAAGGGAATAGAACACCTAAATTATCCATGTGGTAGAACAATCTTCCAGTATCATCCCTTGGTTTGGCCTGGAACAAAAATAAAATAAAATAGTGTATGAATGCCCTAAAAATAGGGCATAAGACCCTACACCAAAATATAATTACTGAAATAAAGAAAATGATGAAAGTGGGTTAAGGAGATGAGAGCTTATCAGTGGCTATCTAATTAGATGATTAGATCTTTAATCAAAGGTTGGATGATGAAACAGTACCAAATCCTAGCTTAGGATTTAGAGAGGATCCTTTGATAGACCAACTATACATGAGAAAAGATATTTGAGAGATCATATTAAAAATAATAGGCCCTTCCTATAATGTTCCATGCCTTCCCAACCTATTACTTTTCTATTTTTCATGGTTGGAGGTGTTTGGGGGAGTTTGGAGAGTTTTCTATAGAGGCAGGAGCTACAATAGATATAATGCAAGAAATACATGTCTTGTAAATGTATTACATGATGTGTAATTATGGTTCATGAATTTTTTAGTAGGTTTCTTCATGGATTATATGTGACTAAGGGTATGCCATGAAAAGGGTACACTTCATGTAATTAGGATTCACAATGTGTAATAAATTCAGATGATTAATCCTTTTAGGAAACATTTTTTTCGGAAAAATCTTGAATATTTTGGAAACCTTTGACTTACACATCATGTAAGTATTACATGACATGAAAAGACCCAAATTCTAGGTTTTAAATCCTTTTATCAACTGAATTTTATTTCATTTAGTTGCCTCTATTCTCTCTCATTTTGAAAGATCCCTAGGTTCCCTGAGGAGTTCTTCATGCCCTCTTCCTTCTGCATCAATCCTTTGGTTTTAGTGGATCACCATTGGAAATTTTTGGTAGTTTATCCTCCCTTTATTTTTTGTTTTTTTATTATTCTTCATAGTTTCACTGTAGTATTGTAGTTTGGTTTGGGTTGTGTGTTTGGGTTGTGTTTTGATGATCTTTGGGTGTAGTGTAGGTTGATTCATAGTTTCATGTGGTGTGGTTGTGGTTTGTGGGCATTTCTTCTTTTCCCTAAATCATACAGTGAGTTTGAAAAGTTTCTTTGAGGTAGGTAATCCCTCATTTTTCTTTATTGTGTATCATGTGGTAGGGGTTTACTTTTTTTATCTATGGGAGATAGTTGTGCTGACTTAATTAAAGATAAATAATTTTTTAAATTGAAATTGAAAGGTAAAGGGGTTTTATTCACATGTGTTTATAGATTTTTTATTATTACGGTATTATGATTGTATGAGATTGATGCACCACTAAAAAATTTGGTCATTGTGGGATTTTTTTTTACTAGATGATATGTGTTGTGACTGCTTCTTTTTTTGTGATTGTTGTGATATCATTCTAAAATATAAATTGGCTAACCACTTATATTTGGTTAATAAAATGGTTCCCTGAGATTATTACTTGCATGATAACACCCCTAAAGTAAAGTGGAATGTTGTAAAGTCCCCTTTTTAAATCAATATAATTATCTTGATATGTTTTGATTTGTGGCCCTTCTAGTGGGACGGCGATGTGTGGTTGAGACATGTGGGGCTGATGGTTTTTTTGTTGTGCTTTTGGGGCAGCAATATGGTTCATTCTCCATGATTTTAGGGCAGCGAGGTGGTTTTTTGTTCACTCTTTTGAGGTGGTGAGGTGGTTTGTTTTTTTGTGATTTTTTTGTGGTGAGTTGGTGGTTTATTTCTACTAGATTCTCGAGTAGTGATGGAATAAATAATTGTTTAATAATGATTGAAATGGCTTGGTCGGTTTGTTTAATGGAATGGAAATGGATAATGAATAAACAAATGATGGGTTGTGTGGTTAAATGTGGATTATTATAAATAATGAAAAGAATGGTATAATTAAATGTAATTGGATGGAAATGTGAAATGGGGAATATGGATTGTTGTGTGTTGTTTTTCATTTAGAGGTGGAAGAAAAAGTGGCGATGTTGGGAATTGATTAGTGTTTTGTTGTGAGCCCATAGGATGGGGTTTTGTGTGGTTATACATATATACTTTTATATTCCTTGTGATTTATATAAGAACCCCACCTAGATCAAGAACTATGTGTCGACACCAGCATAGTCATGCAGGGGGTGTTTTTCTTAACATCTGATGAGGAGGATGAATGACTAGGTAACTACTCATTCCTACTCTCTATTCTATGTGTGGTAGGTATTGCACAAGCTATGATGTTCAAAGTTCTTTTAGTTCATTAGATAGTGGTTTATATATCCTTGGTGTTTTCAGGAGAGATGTGATGGCCCAGGTGTTTTAGGGTGAGATGTGACCATGCTTGTGGGGAAGTGGCTCGGGTGTCTTCGGGCAAGATGTGATATGACCATTATTGTAGGGAGGCTTCTTGTGGGGGTATTCCATGGTAGGATGAGGTAATGATGTTGATGTTATACATGTTCACAATACCCTATTTCTCTGGTTATGGTTGTGGGTGTGTTGTGTCCCATGTGTTTTCATTCGAGATGTGATATGGTCATGCTTATGGGGTGGTGAGCCTAAGTTTCTACAAGTGTGACATGATGGGACCGTGCTTTTGGGTTGGGGTGGTATACAGAAGAGATGGGAGTGAAAATACATATTATGTTGGGGTGTGAGAGTGGCATGCTAGTAGGAAAGAAGTTTGGGGTACCCTTATCGATTTGATTCTTATTATATTATATTACTTGACTTGCGTTATTTAGTGAGAATGTATTTTTGAGGTTGGGTTTGGTTAATATACCTTTATATGTGTTGTTTGGTTCTATTTTTTGCTCATAGGTGCATTAGTATGCTTCTTTCACATGTTCATGAGATACTTTGGTTTCCCTACTAAGTATACTTGTATTCCCATCCTGTGTATACAAACTATTTTTAGGTTTCCATGAGGATTATGTGGACCATGCTAGATATTACTAGCTCAGACCTTTGTATAGTTGTTGTTTCATTGCTTTAGCTTTTATTTTGGGTATTTAATTTAGATACCATTATATGTATCAATTTTATTTATACAAGCATTTTGGGATGGTTTTGGTTTCTTCTTATATTATTTCATGGATTTTATTATGGATGATTCATATTATCTTCCAATCCAACATTATTATACCATTTCATGATATTTTCATACCCTCTATGCAAGTCTCTAACACAGGTCTTGCTGGAGGAAGGACTCAGGGGAAATTATCTATCTCCCCTCATTATGGTATTTTTGGAGGGAGGGTTCATGACAAAGTGGTATCAAAGGTGATGGTTGATAGATAGGATAGAGTTTGGAGTTAGGAATGGTGAGGATTACATAGGTTGGTATGGAAGTAGTACCAATCGACCATGTTACATGAAATAGACCATGGATACCAACTAGGACATGGGATTCTAGGGACCCTGATGATCCAATGTATGGAATATGAGATTATTGAATGACCAAGTGAGGTGGACCTATTTGTAGGGTTGAGGCCTAGGGGAGGTTCATGTATCATGATGACTTGTGTTCTTTTTTGAATTATGTAGTTTTGGGAAGGTTAAAATGAATAAATTAAATTAAAATGATCCTAAATAAAAGTTCATAATGACTAGAAATATTTTTTTATTCATTCCACTATGGATCATATTCATCGTCTGCATGTGGCCCAAGTAGTTGAGGTTTAGAAAGCTAATCCATTTGATCACAATCGGGTTGATCTGATAGAGGAGGATGAGGCTTGGTAGAGGGAGTTTCATTATTTCTGGTGGAAGTCTTTGGGAATATATGAGGTAAGTGTAAGAAATGTAGAGACAAAGAGTTATATAGAGGATCTTGAGATCACTTTTAGTTTGATTTGGTCCCCAATGAAGTATTGGGTCCCTTTCGTAGTTAGTTGGATGTAGGGAGCAACACGTCAGTGGTGGATGTTGTTCCTGGGAGAGCTTAAGGAGATAGATGTTTTGTGAGCCGACTTCCATAAGGAGTTTTGGGTAGAGTTACTTTCATCAACCATAAAGGAATTGAAGAGTTAGGATCTTATTTCTCTTCATAATAGGAGTATGTTGGTAGGGGAGTTGGGAATCAGGTTCAAGGACCTTTTGTGTTTTTCCCAAATATTTTCCCAAATGAGGTTTCTCATGCAAGGAGTCTTGAGGAGGTTGTCTATCCTTATATCTAGTATGTAGTCACTCCATTTAAATTTCCAACATATCTGGAATTTTAGAAGAAGAAAAAGGTGATTGAGAATATTCACTCATGAGAAGTTTTACTATGAGAGGGGAACAAGTAGGGTTCTTTGAGGAGTAGAGTTTCTAGTGCTATGTTTCAGGCACCTGAACATTCAAGGTTTCAATCAGCGGGGATTTCACCTCATTAGCTTCCTTTTCAACCTTCTAGGTCCATTGGTTTCCATTATTTTCCAAGGTAAATTGTGCCAATGTGTTTTGGTTTTGGATTTCATGGCCATATCTATATCCAGTGCCCAATGGTTCCTAGAACTCAGTGTAGTGGAGGTGGACAGGTTTAGTGGTAGCCTTAGTATCAGTTGGCAGTGAGACTATTTCAGTATTAGGGGAAGTAGGATTTTCTCCACTGAGGGGATATGGAGTAGGTAGATTCGGACCTCGTGATGTTCCACATGTTTAGGGACCTCAAACCATGCATGGTCATATAGGTGGACACAAGGAGAGAGGTATAGGATCTAGTTGTGTTTAGTTTCATGCAGTGGGGGTGGAAGAGATCATTAAGGGTATGGTAGATTTGTTTATCACCTCTATTTTTGCCTTGTTTTATTCGATATCTCTTCACTCCTTTATTGCACCTACTCTAGCCCAAGATCTGGTACTATAATTAAAGAGGATTCATGTACCACTAGTGTTGACTACAATATTTAGAGTCCAGAATAGCATGTTTGATGTGTGTCGGGGGTGTAAAATGATGATAGGGACACTTCATTCCCATGGGGATATTTTCTTACTACAGTTTCAGCCATACGATGTTATCCTCAACATCAACTAGTTGTATTCCATATGTGTTTTTATCGACTACTTCCAGAGGAGATTCATTTTCTCATATGTGGATTACCAATGTGTGGTTTTAGTTGGCGATCATGGTTTTCAGGTGGGAAGTCAGTGTATGAAGACCCTTCTTTATTTGATGGTTGATTTGTTAATGGAATCAGTGGATGTTGGGATAATGGAGGTCCCCAATGTCGCAGAGGAATTCATGGATTTGTTTTCAAGGAGGTTGTGATGCTACCTTCTCAATGTGATGTTGAGTATGGGATAGAATTTTATCTTAGTGATTCTTCTATTTTGAGGGATCCTTATCAGATGGAACCTTTTGAGTGGAAGGATTTGAGGATTCATATGGATGATTTGATGAAGAAGGGTTTTATATGACCCAGTGTTCCATCGGGGGGGCTCCAGTGTTTTCCTTTAAGAAGGAGGATGATAGTATAAGGTTTTGTATAGACTAATGGGGGTTGAACCAGGTGATGATCAAGAACAATTACCCTATTCCAAGGATATATGGTCATTTCAACCAGTTGAGAGGGGTGATTTGGTTTTCAAATATTGATATGTAGTATAGATATCACCAGTTGAGGGTGAAAGAGGGAGATATCTGAAATACTTCATACATATGTTGGAATGGACACTTTGAGTCTGTAGTCATTCCATTAAGTGTTACAAATACACCATCTATTTTCATAAGGATTATTAAATCTGTGTTCCATGAGTACCTGGAATTGTTCTTCATCATATTAATTGATAATATCTTGATCTACTTAAGGTCAAAGGAGGATCCTATCAAGCATATCAGATCCACCTTTCAGGTTCTTTTATTTCATTGGCTCTATGGAAAGTTTTCCATGTGTGATTTTTGTACATGATAGGTGAATTTACTCAAGAATGTGGTGTCTCTTTAAAGTATGGTAGTAGACCCATCGAAGGTTGAGGTATTTGTTTCTTAGGAAGCATACAAGAACATGGTAGAGGTTTGTTGTTTTCTTGGTCTTTTCAGATATTATCAGTGGTTTTTGCCTGATTTCTCTCAAGTTTCATCCCTGTTGATATATTTTACTAGGAAATAACATGATTTTGTGTGTATTGATCATTTCCAGGAAGAATTTGGTTAGTACTTCAGTGCTTCAATTGCCTACGAAGGATGTGGTTTTTGAGGTGCTTTGTGATGCTTTCCGGTTGGTCTTGGAATTCATGTTGATGCACTATAGGGCAGTGATTTGTTATGGGTTTATTAATTTACTCCCCCGTGATTGTAACTATTCCACCCATGATCTAGAGTAAGTTTTGGTCATGTTTTCACTGATTTTTTGGAACCATTAACTCATTGGGGAGCAACTTGTGGTCTTCACGTATCATAAAAGCTTGAGGTATATCTTTTCCCAATGTGATCTAAACTTTTAACAGCAAAGGTGGATAGAGTTATTCAGGATTATAATTTTGAGATATCCTACACCTCGAGAAAAGGTAATGTTGTTTCTAATGCATTGAGTAGGAATTCAGGAAAGGATGTTGTTTGGGATTCTAGGGATTCTTGGAGAGAAATTGAGGATTTGGTATCCTTGAACTTAGATACAAGGGTGGATAGTGGTAGAGGATGTTCTTTTCAGGTAATGGTGAAGACTTATTTGATACATCAAGTAGATGAGTCTCTGTGAGGAGACTCATAGTAATAGGTTATGTGTGATTTTTTTGGTAATGGTGATGCTCTAGAGGTACAGTTGGAGGATGTTCAGAAGTAGATATTGTTTTATCGGAGATTTTTTGTTCTGGTGGTGATGTGTGATGGAGTCCTTCATTAGTGTTATAGTTCACTATTTTTGGTACACCTAGAAGCATCTAAGATTTACTATGTCTTGAGAATATTGGTTTATTATTCTACGATGAAATGTTAAGTGGCAGAGTTTATGGAAAATTGATTAGTTTTTGGGAAGGCAAAGGTAGAGAATCGTGTTCCTGGAAGTTTTTTTCAGCCTTCTGATGTTCCCAAGTGGAAATGGGATGAAATATAAATGGATTTATTCATGGTTTTACCCCAAGTTTATGGATTTTTTGATGCCATATTTTTTATTTTGTATTGGTTGATGAAATCATCCCACTTATTAGCGATCAAGGAGTTGGGCATAGTGGATGCTTTGGTAAAGAGGAATATGGATGAGGTAGTGTGGTTTCATAGAGTTTCGAGGTCCGTCGTCTTGGATTAGGATGAATGTTTTACCTAACATGTCTGGAGGGTATTTAATCATGATTTTGGCACTCATTTATGCCTTATCACTACTTTCCAACCTCATACAGATAGGAATATGGATCGTATTATCCAGATTATAGAGTATATATTGTAGGAATGCATATGGGACTTTTTTGGATCTTGGTTATAATTCCTTCCTTTGGTTGAGTTTTCTTATAATAATAGTTATCACTCATCTATAAACATGGCCTCATTTGAGGCTTTTTGCAGGAAAGTATGTCTTTATCTATTATACTAGATAGAGGTTGGAGAGGCATAAGTCCTTGGTCTTGATGTGTTGTAGAGCACAACATAAAAGGTTTAGTTGGTTTGGAAGAAAATGAAAGTAGCATAGGACTGGTAGATGTCTTATTCCAATCATAGGAGGAGGCCCTTGGAGTTTTGGGTTGGGGACCATGTTTTCTGGAAGGTTTCCCCTGGACATGGGAAATGGAGGTTTGGAAGGGGGAGTAAGCTTTCTCCCAGGTTTTTTGTACCCTTTTAGGTATTGGGGTGAGTTTGAAAGGCAGCTTATCAATTGGAGTTTCCACCATGGTTAGAGATGATCAATTATGTATTACATGTCTCTTAGCTTTGTTAGTATCTTAACGATAACTTATATGTCATTGACTGGGTAGAATTGAATATCGAGTATGATGTGACATTTTTTGAGAGGCTAGTAGAGATCCAAGATTTCCAAGAGAAGGCTCTATGTGGACAGACCATTCCTTTGGTTCATGCTTTTTTGAGGTGTGGTGTCCTAGAAGAGATTACAAGGGAATGAGAGATGCAGATGCATTACCAATACCCATAGTTTTTCTGATTTTTTCTTTATCATGTGATGTTTTGATCCTTTTGTTATATGAGATGAGTTGTTTTCCTTTGTTTGTAGTGTATGATGTGTGATAAATTTCAGACATATGAAAAAGGGGAAGACCTAATTCCTAATAGATACACATTAACTATTATGCGATTAAACCCATGTGGGAAAGTTAGTGTCTCCCAGAGTGGATAGTATCTTTACATGGAGGATGTAATTTTCTGATTCATGTGTTTAGGATGGTGTGGTTAATTGGTTGTATTGGTTATTGGTTTGAGCTATGTATAGGTTGAGATGGTTTTGGTAATGTGGTTGTGTGAGATGAGGCGGTTTGTGGCTATGTGGTGATGAGGCTATATGAGATGTTTTTGGTTGTTTGGTTTGGTGTGTTTGGCTAGTGATAGCATTTTAGGTATGACAATACCAGTGAGAGGTGTCTCACAGGGTGTTTGTTTGGAACCCTTTCCTTCTAGTTTTGGTTTTTGATTCTCGAGGAAGATAATAATTTGAGAGGTATTTGATGTAATGGTATGTGCCTTCTCAGTCTATTAATTTTCTAGTTTTGGTGGATGGAGGTGTTTGAGGGAGGTTCCAAAAAATTTCGGTGGATGTTGGAGTTGCAGTAGTGTTGATATAAGAAATACATGATGTGTAAATTTATTACACATCATGTGATGGTGGTTCATGGATTGTGTAGCTGGGTGGTTCATATATTTTATGTGGCTAAGGGTCACCAGTGAAAAGGGTACATGTCGTGTAAGTGGGATTCATGACATGTAATAAGTTTGGGTGATTAATCATTCAAGGCGATGTGTTCTTAAAATAAAGATAACAAAATTGAAAACCAATGACTTATACATTGTGTAAGTATTACACAATGTGAAAAGGCATGGATTCTAGATTTTAAATCATTTTCTTGATCGAATATTATTTATTTTTTCTACCTACCTTCTCTCTTATCTTGATAGAGCCCTAGGCTCCCCAAGGGGTTCTTCAAGACCTATTCCTTCTGATTTGATCCTTTAGTTTCAGTGGATCACTGTTGGAAATCCTTGGTAGGTTATTCATCCTTTCTTGGTTGGTTTTTTTCTATTCTTCTTCAGAGTTTAACTATATTAGTGTGGTTTGGTTTGGGTTGTGATGTGTGTTTGGGTTTCATTTTTATGATATTTGGGTTTGGTGTAGATTGATCCATGGTTTCCCATGGTGCGGTTATTTTTTGCAGGAATTTCCACCTCACCTTGCATTGTGCAGTGAGTCAGAAAATATTTTTTAAGGTAGGTAATCCCTCATTGTTCTTTATTTTATATCATATGGGAGGGGTTTACCTTTTTTATCTCTATGAGATGGTTTTTATGACTTAATTAAATATAATGATTGATTAAATTGAAATTTAAGGGTAATGGGTTTTGATTCACATGTTTTTATAGCTTTTTTATTATAGAAATATTATGATTGTATGGGCTTGATTCCCCACTAAAAATTGTGGTTGTTTGGGGGTTTGTTTTCACCATATGATATGTGTTGTGAGTGCTAATTTTTTGGGATTATTTTTATATCACTATAAAATGGAAATTGTCTAACCACTTATATTTTTTTAATAAAAAGGTCCCCTAAGATTATAGCTTTTGTGATAACACCCCTAAAATAAAGTGAAACATGATAAAATCCCCTTTTTAAATATGTAAAATGATCTTGATGTGTTTTTATGTGTGTTCGTGATTGTGGGATGGTGATTTGTGGTTGGATCATGAGGGGTTTATGGTTTATTGGTCATGATTTTGGGGAGGTGAGGTGGTTCTTTGGTCGTGATTTTGTGGCGATGGGGTGGTTTTTTGTCTGTTCTTTTGGTGTAGTGAGGTGGTTTGTTTGGCCTTTCTTTTGGGGTGGAGTGGCGGTGGTTTCTTTGTTCTAGATACCTAGGTAGTGATGGAATAAATAATTATTTAATAATGATTTAAATAGTTGGGTTGGTTTGTTTAATGGTATGAAAATGTCTAATTAATAAATAAATGATGGGTTTTTTGGTTAAATGTGGACGATGATAAATAATGAAATGAATGGGTTGATTAAATATAATTGGTTATAAATGTGAAATGGGGTTTTTGTATTTTTGTGTGGTGTTATAAATTTATAGGTGTAAATAAAAGTGGTGATGTTGTGATTTGATTAGTGTTTGGTTGTGAGACCATAGGTTGGCATTGTGTGTGGCTATATGTATATACTTTTATATTCCTTATGATTTCTATATGCACCCCACCCATGTTGAGCACTATGTACCAACACACATATAGTCACATGGGGTTTTTTCCCTAACATCTAGTGAGGGGTAAGGATGAATGGTTACCCACTCTTTCCCACTCTATCTTCCAGGAGAAGTATGTATTTCATAGGCTGTGATGGTCGGAGGATTGTTGGTGCATTAGATGGTGGTTGTGGTATCCCATGTGTTTTCAAGTGAGATGTGACAGTGCTTGCGGAGCAGTGGCCCAGGTGTCGTCGGACAAGATTTTATATGATCATGCTTATGGGGTGGCTTCTGGTGGGTTTTGTGCATGGTAGGAGGATGGGATTATGTTTATGCCCTAATTGTTCATGATACCCTACTGCTCTAGTTATGTTTGTAGATATGTTTTGGCCCAGTTGTTTTTGGGAGAGATATGATGTGGTCATGCTTGTGGGGCGATGAGCCCAGGTGTTTGTGGTAATGATGTGTTGTGACCATGCTTATGGGTCATTGTGGTATATGCAAGATATTTGAGTATCATGACATATGAAATTAGGGTGTGAGAGTGCCATACCAATAGGAAAACGGTGCAGGGTACCCTTATAAATGTGTTTCTTATTATATTTTATTACTTTACTTAAGTTATTTTGTGAGCATGCCTTGGTGAGGTTGGACTTGGTTAGTAAACTTGTATAGGTTCTTTTTGGTTCTATTTATTTCTCATAGGTGAATTAGTATGCTTCTTTCACATATTCAAAAGAGACTTTAGTTTTCATAATGAGTATACTTGTATGCTCACCCAATGTATATAAACTATTTTTCTGATTTCCAGGAGGATTATGTGGATTGTGCTAGACATTACTAGCTCAGAAATTTGTATATTTGTTTTGTCACTACTTTAGAATTTATTTTGGGTATTTACTTTGGATACCTTTATCTATATCATTTTTATTTACACATTCATTGTGGGATGGTTTTGGTTTATTTTTATATTGTTTCATGGAGTTTATTATGGATGATTCATCTTATCTCTTGATCATGAATTATTATAAGGGGTAATGCCTCCCATTTCAAGATATTTTTATACCCTTAGTGCTAGTTTCTAACCCTAGTTCTACTAGATCCAGGACTCAAGGGTCATTATCTCTCTCCCCTAATCATGGCATCTTTAGAGGGAGGGGTTTGTGACACTACCTCTTTTCAAAAAACTAGCCCAGGGAAATTACACAGTGTGTAATCAATATATTTCATGTAATGTTTGGATTTCCCCACTAGGGAACAACCATTAAACATCATGAAAAGTGTCTTCTAGACCAATACACATAGTGTATTGAATACACACTATGTGATCCAAATAAATGTCATGTACTTGGCCTACATCGAACCTTCATTCTCCCTTCTTACCTCTTTCCAATAACATACCAACTGGCCTAAAGGCTTAGCTTATGGGTCTAATAAATAATTGAGTTGATGCAAGGGTTTAACCAAAAGATAGATGGATTTGTATGTTATAAAAAATCAAATATCTTAAAATATTCCCCCCTTAAATAAATTCAACCCCGAAATTCTCTTCCAAGGGTGGTTAAGAATCATCTGAGAATAACTCATGCCACTGGGCATGTACATCAACCTCCTGTTCCAAATTCTCATCTTGTACATGTCTGGGCTTCTATAGAACCCATGCTAGAAGAACTAATCATCCTCGGAGAACCTTTAGGACTCAATCAACAATATGGATAGGATTCTCCTCAAAAGATGTGTCTACTGCCAATTCAATCTCATTAGGATGAATAATATGTGATATATCATAATGATATCATTGAAGCTGAGATACATGGAAGACATCATGCATAGCCTAGTAACTTTGAGGTAACTACAACCGATAGTCTATCGAACTGACTCTCTCTAGAATCTCAAAGGTCCTAAAATAATGAGGTGATAGATTCTGTTGTCTCTGAATCCATATATTCCCTAGTCTATGAGAAACTCAAAAGAAAACCTGAATCCCACCTCAAAATCTTATGGTCGATGGTGAAGATTGGTATATAACTTCTGTCTACCGTGACCTGTATAAATATGCTTCTTAATAAGTTAAACCTACTCTAAAGTATCCTGAATAATATGAGGACCAAGTATCATTATCTCTCCTACATCTAACCACCACATTGGTGAACGGAATGACCTACCATATAGGGACTCATATGGATCCATCTATATGGTCTCCTGGAAGATATTATTATAAGTGAACTCAGTGAGAGGTAAGTGTTTCTCCTAAGAACCTTTGAAATCAAGGATGAATTCTTAGAGAATTTCCTCCAAAACATGTATCATATGCTTATAATGATCATTTTTATAGTGGTGATAGGTTACACCCAATAGTAACTATTAACCTAGTTCCCTCTGGAACTCTTACCAAAACCGTGTCATGAAACGAGCATCCATGTTTGATGTGATTGCGCATGAAACCCAATGGAGGTGTATAATTTCACAAATTTAGAAAATTTCAAGCTCATACAATGAAATATTCTCCTGAAAATGAAGAAATTGGGTGACCTTTATCATCCTTTCTATGATCACCCATATGGTGTCACTTCCCTAAGGTGATCTAGGTAGTCCCATCATGAAATATATGGTAAATTAATCCCATTTAAACTCAAGAATAGGCAACAGATATAAAATACCAGTTGGTCATTAGTGTTCTACCTTCACCTGTTGATAGGTGGAACACCTAGTAACAAACCCAGCTATCTCTCTTTTCATCCCCGACCACCAATATTGACGGCCTAATTCATGATTCATCTTGGTAAGACCAAGATACACAGCCCATATATAGGCATGAGACTCTCACATCAATGCCTCTAGGAAATCTATAGGAACCCATATGTGTTCTTGAATGTGAAAGATCTCATTCCCATCAATGACCCAACCAAGAGGTGGGTCATCTTCTACAATACTTTCTCATAGGACCAATCCCTCAAAATCGGATAGCTACCTCATCTTCACTCTCTCCATATGTGAATAGGTAACTAATAAAAATGCAAGTATAGACTATACATGATGGTCATGAACCTCTGCATGAGTCTCAAAAAATAATTCCATAAGTTACCATTCACTATTGGACTCCTGAACCGCCTGTGTATAAGTCCTTCTACTCAGAGCATCGACAACTGCATTTCCATTTCTAAGAATATAAGAAATATTGAAGTCAAAAGACTATAGGTATTCAAACCAAATTCATTTTATAAGATTTAAATCATTCTTTTTAAATATATACTTGAGGATTTTGTGGCCCGTATATACCAAAAAATTATCTCCCAGTAAATAATTACTCCAATAATGTAAGGATTGAACCCCAGTGGATAAAATGAGATTGTGTGTTAGGTATTTCCTCTCATGTGGCCTCAAATGATGAGACCTATATACCATGAATTGATCCTCCTACATCAAAACTACTCCAATACCGATATATGATGCATCACAGTATGTTTTATAACTTCTACCCAGCTCTAGATGAATTAGGATCGATGTTGAAGTCAATCTTCCTTTTAGCTTCTAAAAAGATACCTCATAAGATTATTACTATATAAAAATTATAGCCTTCTTATTCAATCCTATAAAAGGTTATTCTAAGCATGATAATTTATTTATTAATTTATTTTAATAATCATCTATCCCTAAGAAACTTTGTATATCAAATAAGTTCTTGGGATGCTCCTAGGAAACTACATCTCTCACCTTCTCTGGGTAAACTGATACACCTATCTCTAAGATAATATGACCCAAGAAGTGAATCATGTCCATAAAAAGTGGTACTTTTTGATATTATCATATAACTAATTATCTCTCAGAGTATCCAATATAATCTCATGATTTTTGTTATAGTCATGTCGAGTGTGAGAATACACCAAGATATCATCCATGAATGCCACTAGAAACAAATCCAAATATGGATGGAAGACTCAGTTCACCAGTTCCATGAAAACTATTGGCACATTCAAGAGACCTAACAGCATGAACAAATACTCATATAGAACATACATACTCCATAAAGTTGTATGAGGTATGTCTAATGGTTGAACACACACATGATGATAACCCGATCTCAGATCAATATTTGAGAACACTCGATCTCCTCAGAGTGGATCGAAGAGATCATTTATCTAGAGAAAGGGATACCAGTTATTAACCATCAACTAGTTAAAATTTTGTTAATCTACAAATAAATGAATTTTTACATCCACCTTCTTGGAAAAAGGACCATCAAACCCCATGGAGAAGTAATGGGTCATATAAACCTCTTTTCTTCCGAGTTCTCTTGCCGACTATTGAGGTCATGCAACTCTGTATCGGTCATCCTATAAGGAGGAATGCATATCGATTCAGATCTGGGCACTATATTGAGGAAAAAATATACCACTATCTTAGGAGATAGTTCAGAAAAATAATCTGAGAAAACATCCCTGAAATGATCAACCACTGGAGGGAATTCCTCCTGATGCATTCTTAGATCATCCAGATATAATCTAGTGATCTGAGCTATCATCCCACCCATCACACGATGCTCGGGTCCATATTAGATCACTGGGAAATACCATTCACCCTTTTGAATAAACACCCTACCCTCTGGTGATGTGAAGTTCACCATTCAATGATACTAATCAATGTAAGAATGATAGTGAACCAACCATTCCATCCCAATAATGATATAAAATCCCGTAATCTCAAGGAAAAGGTGGTATCAAATGAAATTAAACCCACCTATCTCAAGGGGGAACTCCCTACACTAGTTTACACTCTTTGATTGAATCCACAATGGAGTATCAAGTGTCATCACGCCATAGGAAAACTGAACATCGAGCCCAAGGATCTCCACAATAGTCATAGATATTAAGTAATGAGATGCACCTATATCAAAAAGATTATATACCAACATAGAGGCTACAAGAATAGTACCTCTCACTGTAGAAGGTCTAGCACTCTGCTCCTTAGGAATTGGTTGTACTGTATATATTTTTTCTGATTTGTGGCCCTGAGATATAGCTTGACTACCCTGAGAAGGTCCACTCTATTAGCGCTCTAAGTCTCGTGTCTGGATACCCCATCCACAACCACAACCTCATCCTAATCGTCCAGCCATACTCCAGCTCCTTGCCTAGCAATAATTTTTTTACCTCACTTCTGAATATGGAGTCAGTGCAGACCCTCGCTCACTAGACTCTAGAGTGAAATTCCTGAATAACTGTTGTTGATGACCCATCCTATCACAATATTGGCACTCAGTTGGGTTTCTATCATTTCAGCTCCTCATGTGTCCATACCTCCCACACTAATGAAAGAAAATAGAGCTGCCAGAACTCATGATATGGATGGTAATGCCCTCATGAGAGACCTCAAAACATATCTTTCTACCACCTAACACTGAGCCATAGGGTTGAGGATATGATATACTCTACTCTACACCTCCATCCCTTAGGTTATGTTTAATAATTAGTGCATGATAACCTATTTCAAATATGGTAGAAATTCAAAAGAAATTCAATTGTAATCAGATATCATCCCTAATACCATCCTTAAATCCCTTATATTTAGATAACTCATTACCTCACAGGGTTGGTTTGAAATGTTGGAGTTCTGTAAAATGGGAGAACATTCCCTGACTAATAATATGTTATGCTTCAGATATATAAACTCTCTAGCTCTATCATCCCTCAACATCTCAGGATAAAAAAAATCATAGAAGTACATATAGAAATACCTCCAAGACATATATTGATGATTATTCGATGGAGTAATCACATCCCACCATATATTGGAAGAACCCTAGATCATATACATAGATATATTCACTCACCTCTCATGACGTGTCTTTATATGCTCTGAGACTGATACCATGGCCTCTACCATGACTCTATAGCCTGTGGTCAACCATCCCCTAAAAACATGTGTGGATGCTACTGCTAAAAATCACACGTTAACTTTTCCATATTCAAGGAAAGTCATGGAACTCTCTGAAAATTATTTATGAAATGTAGGAATCCCTTTCAAAACTATGCCACAACACCCATATCAGGTATGATATTTTGTGTTGTAAGTGAAATTAATTGTGGTTTTATGGGTGTATAAGGGCCCACCACCTATAGATAATGTTCATGTCCACCAACTTGGTGCACAACTAGAGGTTTTTACGATGACATATCTCTATAAATTCCAATAAAATACCTCATAAAAGATTCCATAACAATATGATCACAGATATATGAACAGGATAGGTATAGGACTTACTAAAAAAAATTCAAACCCCTCTACCTACTCCTAAGTCTAGGTCTATGTGATATATAGATTTTAGATAAAATTCATAGAAACTACCTACTACCCACTATTGAGGTTGAGTCAGCTTCAAGTTCTTTGATATAAGTCAAAGGTCCTGGTATACAGAGTGTCAATTTCAATTTAAAGAGGAAAAAACCCTTTAATTTTCAATTGGCATCCCTATATAATAGTGACCATTCATTTCAAAATTCAATTTCATTTATGTTCATTCTCATTTACATAGAAATTTTCTTAAATAGGTTTAACTATATAGATCACCACTTCTAATTTATAAGGTCCTATACACATTATAAATTGAAGTGTGGCATCCATTTAATCCCAAACAGATATTTATCAATCCCCAGCATGAAATTTCAGAAAAATTTCATGGACATAGCAATAAAGGTGCCAAATAATTCTATAGTAAATGCATGTAAAAAGTAAATGTGGCATAGAATAATTCATGAAATATAAATACTAAAGTTCCTATGATGATACATGATGCAATAATTCCTTTCCATATCATCCATGGTTAAAAAATGTAATCATAAGGAACATAAAACATCAAGTGCATCACCCAATGGTGAGATCAAGGAAACTGTAATAAGCACAATCCAGAACAACATATCCCATCCCAGGTAATTTGTCCTTTCACTGTACATGGGTTAGATACTCCCTAACATATCTCCTTTTCATACTTTGATACATTCTTAATATCATGCCTAATATTCCTAAATGATAATATAGTAGAAAATAAACTCCTCTGATACCACTTTTTGATATTTAGAACCTAGTTGGCCACATGGACTCAAACGCACCTCCCTGTATGCAAAAGACTACTAACTATCATAGAGGTTCTATGGTGGAATTTTGGGGATACGATACCTTCGTGATAAGAGTGTAGCATAGTGGTATAATCATATCAATCAATATCTAAATCATATTAATTAACTAATAAACTAGAGAATAAACATACATCAAATAAATAACCAAGAAAACTCATCCAGTAGTGTCATATACAAATGATGATCATGAAATTCTATAAAAAAGATAGGTAATACATGGAAATAGTAATCCAGTATAATAAATGTATCAAAAGTAAAAAAATGAAAAAATAAATTCTCCCCAGATATCATCATAATCCATCGCTCGATCCTATGCTCCCCTGATCATATTCCATAATCAATCAAGTGTCAGTAAGTAAGTACTTTCCCCTATCCCTACCTTTATCCATGATGTTTTTATGGGTACCCAACGGTGGCCCAAACAGGGTGTGAGATAACACTTGGTAGAACACCACCAATAGTTCCTATAAAAATTACAATATGTGCATATAATTTTAATTAGTATACAGATATAACAGGTTTATAAATAATAGTAGTATAAGTGAAGATATCTAGACTATCAAGTCTCAATATTCTCAAGAAAATAAATCATAAGGGTTATATGTAAATAATTTCAAGAAAACTAAATAGCCTATTCCATGTAATCATGTATTAGGCCTATGTGGGACAAGGTCTAAGGAGTATAAATGTCCAAGTAAATCAAGTAATATAAGTAAAAAAAGTAAATAATATCCAATGAGTATAAATTTCCAAGGAATCCTAATGGGTCAGATCCAAGGAGTAGAAATTTCTAAGGCATCCTAATAAGCTAATTAATCTGGATACATGGAGTATAAATGTACAAGGAATCCTAATAATCTGATTAATATGGATCTAAGGAGTAGAAATGTCCAAGGCATCCTAATAATTCATCAAATCCAAGGATTATAAATTTCCAAGGAATCCTAATAAGTCATCAGATCCGAGGAGTAGAAATGTACAAGGAATCCTAATAAGTCAACAAATCCAAGGAGTAGAAATTTCTATGGAATCTAAGTAATATATTTAAAGAGGATCAAAGGAGTATAAATGTTAAATAAATCCCAATATGTCAAGTAAATAAGATCCAAGGAGTATAAATTTCCAAGGCATCCAAGTCAGTCATTAGTGTCATACCACGAACACTCCATTATCATCATAAACAACTCATTTACCTTCTCATAAATCATTTAATTAATCCATTCATAATCATATAAAATCTAAGGGATTATCTATTTTATACCTTTAATATATAAATTACAAGGTTATACAGTATGCTTACAACCTTTAATAGTTTTCTTAATTACCATATTCAATTCTCAATTATACAAAGCAATCCCAACGCACCCCAAGGGTGAAATAAACATGGTAAAAATGTAGAACCCTACCCATGGGTGGTTCAGGTTAAGTTTTACAACCACCAACCTTATATAAGGGTGTCATATTATTTCATGTACATGAATTTATTATTTAACCCAAGATTCAATTAACTTAAGAAGTAGCATCCAGAAAGTCCAGTGTGCGGAATAATGGAAACAGGGTATAAACAACCAAACTTTTAGGGAAAAGGTATAGACCACCTACCTTATGTCTGTGGTAGAACACTCATCCAGTATCGACCCTCAGTTTGTCCTATATCAAAAGAAAATGGAAGAATTAGAAAACACCCTAAAATAAGTCATAAGATCCTGCATCAAAATAGAATTTCCCAAAGAAATAAAAATAATTAAAGAATCCTAAAAAGTGAATATATTACTAACAACTATCTAATGAGATGATCATCTCTCGAATCAGAGGTCAGGTGATGAAATGGTACCAAATCCAAGCTTAGTTTTATAGGAGAGATCCTCTGATGATCCTTTTATGCATGAGATAAGAGAGGTGAGGGATCCTATCCAAACTAAGAGGCCCTACCTCCTTTTAAAAAATCAACCCTGTAAAATTATACAGTGATTAATCTTTATAAGATGTGTAATGTTCAGGTTTTCCCCCTCCAAGGAAGAACCATTAAACACTATGAAAAGGGTATTCTAGACCTATAAACATCATATATTTAAGACATTACATGTATTCCAAATACACATCGTATACTTGTCCTGAATCTAACCTGCATCCCTCCTTCTTCCTTCTTTATAAAAATATACCAACCAGCCTAAAGGCTCATCTTCTAGGTATATTCCAAAAAAGATAGTTGAAAAAAGGGTTCAACTGAAATTTAAAAGGTTATGTACATCATAGAAAACTTGGGATCTTACATCATGTATGAATTCAATAATCGGTATAGGTTTGATTAATTTGATTCCCAACATGCCCAATGTTATTCATTCACTTATGAGATAAAGGATCCACATCGATGATGTCTCAGACTAAATATTCCCAATTTCTTTCATTTTCCCCTAGTTTCTAGAGAACAATGTCATGTCAGGCCCACTGTGCTAGTTTAGTGAGCCTAAATCTGAATGTATGAATCTAGTGACATCTAAATATGGTAGTGTTTAGTGTTAATAATCTACTCACAGTATAAGGATAATATATTCACATCAAGTTCACCATTTTGTTTTTCTATGATTTCTTCTAGTTCCTCACATTGATTTAGATATGCACTGTTCTTTCCCTACATTCTAGATTTCCAAAGACAAGTGGCCTTTACCACCTTGATTAGTGATGTTTGATCCTTGATTGAAAAAATATTATTTGATGCTAGTTCCTACATCCATGGATTCCTCCTTGAATATTTTTTCCTAGTATGGGTCTCCCTCATAGATTTGTTTCATGTTTGGGAAACTCATTCTCATAACCATTTTGAGTGGGAACTGGTTAATTATGCTTCTTCTTTCTCAATAGGTCAGTAACCTGTGATCGGTGCTAACGATGACCCTAGATACAACTACATATCGGTGGATGTTGGGTGTGTTGGGAACCTGTGAAGTATTCCTATTTCAATTTCAATGTAATATCATATATGATTCATCTTAGGTATATAATATAAGGCATCTCATGTCTGTCAAAGGGTAATTTTCACCATTGACATAAGGCTTCCAAGGTTTTTTACCTTAGGAATCTCATGTTCATTGCATGAGGTAGATATTATGATGCTTATGGAGAGGGTCACTGATTTAACATCTTGTGGGGATGTGTTTTTCATAGGTTTTACATCTTGTGGGGATAGTTTGGTCATAAATTTAATGTCTTGTGGATATAGGTTGGTCACAAATTTAACATCTTGTGGAGACAGATTGGATATAGATTTAACACCTTATGGAGACAGTTTGGTCAGATTGGTGGGGTTTAGTGTGTTTTAAGGGGGAGATGATCACACTTTTAAGTCTCATCTTTCTGAGGGGGATACATGAATATTTGATGGGAATGGTGGGGTATCATGATTGAACCTCATTTAGGTATCCCAATTGTGCCAAAATTTTGGGATTGGACCTCATGGAGGCATCCAACATACCCTGTTATTAGACAAGGATAAAAATACACATAGTTTGATGTCACAATTTAAGGTTGTGTGATGGTACCAATCTATGTAGTTTAACATCATACGGTAAGTATTCTCATGTCACAAAATAATCGACTGCAAGGGATGGTGTGGTTATTACATATAAGACGGCCCTGATGTATAGGGGCTTCATCTCAAGTGTGTAGTTTCATCCCATGTGTGGATTTTCATCCCATGATAGTGTGTGTATTACGCATAAGGGTTTCCTAGTGTAGGAGGTTTGTCTCATGATGGAGAAGGATGGTGTGGGGCTTATGCATGGCCTATGGAAAGTGTTTCATCACATGGTGGGGAAAGAGATTTCATCCCATTATGATCATACATGGGGAATCTTATGTTCATAATATAGGGTAGGAGGTGTGGGGTCATCCCATGCCAATCATACATGGGGAATATTGTGTTCATTTCATGGGGCAGGGCTATAGTTTTACATCATGTGATTAGGACGTTGTTGTGAAGTTTAACTTCATATGACTAGGATATTGGGCTATGTAGTTTTACAAAATGTATCTCATATGCGGGATGTGCCTACAACTAGGGAGACCATTTCTAATTAAGATAGAAACATACAACACTAGGACTCAATATCAGAAAATATGGATAGTGTCCCTTGATTATGCCACCTTTGGGGCTTACTGATCGTACCACGATTCACTGTTTTATTACACCCTTACACCACTGTTTTAAACTAGTTTTGTAATGAATATTCCAAATATAATAATAAATTTCACTTTATGTTTGAATCATTTAATTAATTTTAATCAACATTATAATGGTAAATGCTACTTGTTTTTATTATTTCAATGTAGGTGGAGGTTATTTGGAGGGACCTTAATGAAGTGGAATAAAAATGGGCCAAAATTGCACGGATCCATGGACATCTGTCCCCTGTTTTTCATAGTACACGAACTCTGTGCATCCAAATGGGCCAACATTTTGTGGTCATGTCCAAACTTTAATATTATACATTTCATATTAAGGAACCCAATCCTGATTCGTCTTCTATTGGGCCCATCCAAACTGATCTATCCAAGACACCGAATTTGGACCAAGTCAAATGCGATGTTTTGTATTTTATCAATATCATGATCTATAGTTGTCTAAATGGTTCCAAACTTTCGGTGGAGACAGTAAAGAGGTAGGGATACAACTTTTCTATTTTCTAAAAAGCGAGATAAGGCTGTATGAAGACCTAAACGTGTGGTACAAGTGGATTGATGAAATCTGTGTGCCTAAAACCACCTTCCAATTTTCCTATAAAAGGGCATCAAGGGAACATCATTTGCAAGTTCGGACAAGGAGTGAAATGATGCCAATTTGGAGTCCTATAGGAGTCTCCTAATCACCTTGTAGGTTCTGGAGGCCCATATCCTCATAGGGGAATCAACAATGAAGAAGGAGTTCAACCCGAGCTTCCTCCTCCACCTGATGTCGAGCTAAACGGTGGGTGTTCGTTGTAAGGGAGCTACACACATGTCAAGGGAGTTACGATGCATAAAATATCTAATGGTTTGGATTAATTTGTGTTTTTAAACATTTCATTCAATTTATCTTATTTTATTTCAAATTTGAATTCTTGATTTGATGCATGTGAGTGTTATGCTCTTAATTTCTAACCGATCGGTGTGAGGTTTTGAGTGTGACTTGTGTTGTTCCGATTGGAAATCACAAGAATCATTTTCATACCAACCTTATTGAGATTTAAATATACTTTGGAAGCTATTATTTCATGCGTAAGTACTGGACCTTGACAATACGATTGTTACATCAAGGTTTGGTCCTTAAAGCATTGAAATAAAAGCTTAGGAATTAATCGGGATTCCAATTAACTCCAACCAAAGAATTACTCTAAACCTAAGATGAATCTCTATGAACAATAAACTTGATATGTGTGTAGTGAAATCACATGTACCCTTTTATCTCATATTTTTTAAAATCCACTAGGTCACTCAACTTTTAAGCTATTTCAACTAAGTCATTGTTTTAAACTCTTTTCAAAACCACCCCCTCTCTTAGTCATTTTTATTAAAAACACACACTCTAAACCTACCAACGCTCCTTGAGAGATGACCTAGGGTCTACCATAGACTATAAATAAACCTTAAAAACATAATCAATTTGACGTGTCATGACAACGCGGTCAAATTTTGGCGTCGTTGTTGGGGAGCGCTTTGGTTTTTTGTGCGTGTTTTTGATAAAATGTTTTTAATTTTTGTGAATATTTGTTTGTTTTATCTTCTACCTTTGCTTTTATTTTTGTGTTATAATTTATTTATTGTGTAGGTTATGTGTATGACGCGTTCTACTCCGGGATACCTACAAACTTTCTAACCCGAACCAGAGAGGATCCTACATCAACGAAACTAATACACACAAGACCACACTTTGAAGGAGGAGACATCACATCTTAAAATTCTTCTTGATTCTTCTTCTTCTTATGAAACCAAAGTTAAAACTGAACATAACTTGTATAACATGGATGAAAATAATAGAACACTAAAAGAACTAACCTCACCTGATGTTGATATTCGACCCACTTACATTCAATTACAAGGCGAGGCACCCAATTTTGAACTAAAATCTGGTTTAATTCATTTATTACCAAGATTTCATGAACTGCCTGGAGAAGATCCACGTAAGCATTTAAAAGAATTTCATACTATGTGTTCAACATTAAAACCTGCCAATGTGGATTAAGAACAAGTAAAACTTAGGGCATTTCCATTTTCATTAGAAGACACGGCTAAAGATTTGTTGTATTATGTTAATTCGCCTATTAGAGGTTGGGCTGACATGAAACGACTTTTTCATGAAAAATACTTCCCAGCCTCTCGAACTGCAACAATAAGGAAAGAAATATGTGGGATAAGACAATATCAAGGAGAAACACTTCATGAATATTGGGAATGCTTTAAAATATTATGTTCAAGTTGTCCACACCACCAAATAAGTGATCAAATTTTAATACAATATTTTTATGAAGGTTTAATTCCAATAGATCGTAACATGATTGATGTTGATGCAGGTGGTGCACTAGTGGATAAAACCCCAATCGCTGCAAGGACCCTAATTGAGACCATGTCATAGAACACTCAACAATTCAGTTCAAGGTCCAGTGTACCCATTCGAGGTGTCCATGAGGTGCAAAGTACTGAATTTGAGAAGAAGGTAGACACAAAGTTTGAAGAGGTGAGTACCCTTCTACGACAACTTACTCTTTCCCAAGGGAAATTACAATCTCCTCCTCCCATACATTGTGGTATATGCTCTTCTAATACCCACTATTTTGACCAATGCCCCCAATTGAGAGAAACTTCTGAGATTTGTGAGGCAATATTCCCAGGACGCCCCTATAACCAACCCATTAGGCAAGAACCTTACTATCCATCCAACCCTGGGTGGAAAGACAACCAAGCCTATAGGTAAGGGGGTATTCAAACCAGGCTCATCAACCAGGGAAAAGTAGTCATCAGCCACCACCACCCAGAAATTTTCAACCACCCCAAAGGCCTTTCCAACAACCCCCTCCAAAACCTGAGCCTAGCCTAGAAGAGATGATGAAACAAATGGATGCCAATAATCTCTAGTTCCAACAAACCACCCAAGTAGCCATACAAGACCTCAAAACCCAATTAGGCCAACTAGCTAACTCAGTGGGTGAAATCCAAATCCATGGGTCTGGTAAACTACCATCTCAACCACTTGTCAGGCCTAGGGATAAGGTAAATGTTAGTGCCATCACCCTTAGAAGTGGAACTCAACTTAAAAGCCAAATGAACCCTCCATTAGAGTCATCCTCTCCTAAGGGAACCACCATCCCAACCACTGAAAAAGGTTCAAATGAGATGGAACCTTGTCTTGAGAGAAGTCCTACCAAAGGAAAGAGTGTGTCTATTGATGAGTTACCAAGCCCAAGCATTCCTCTTCCATTTCCCCAAAGAGCCACCAAACCAAGGAAACAAAAGGAAACTGAACTTGATAAAGAAATCTTGGAGACTTTCAAAAAAAGGCAGGTTAATATTCCATTGATTGATGTCATCAAGAAAATTCTGAGATATGCCAAGTTTCTAAAGGAGATGTGTACCCACTAAAGGAGACTTAGAGGTGATGAGAAGGTGAACCTGGGGAGGAACGTCACAGCATTGATACAACCATCACTTCCCACCAAGTGCAACGATCCTGGGACATTCTCGATTCCGTGCACCATAGGGGGGTATTCTTTCTCCAATGTTATGCTTGATTTGGGTGCTTCTATTAATGTGATGTCTCACTCCATATACTCTTATTTGCAGGTCGGTGAACTAAAGCCCACAGGAATAGTTGTTCAGCTAGAAAATCGGAGTATGGCACACCCTTCTAGTGTGTTAGAGGATGTTCTTGTGAGGGTTCAAAATTTAATATTTCCTGCTGATTTTTATGTGCTAAAAATGGAAGATGATAGGATGAATGGACATGCCCCAATTATATTGGGGTGACCTTTCTTGAAAACTTCCAAATCCATAATTAATGTCCATAATGGTACATTATCTATGGAATTTTGTGGTGACATAGTCCATTTAAACATCCTTGATGCCATGAAGCACCCCTCAGAAGAACATTCCTCTCTCTCGGTAAATTCAATTGATGTAATCTCTTCCCCTAAAATCAATTCATTTGTTTCCCCTGATCCCCTTTCTGAATTTTCCTCTTTGATTGAAATTATTGGAAATGAATCATGTGTTGATTGTTGTAGTGGTCTAGAAAAGTGTCATGCATGTTTATTAATTGATAATTTCTTGAACACAGAGGATCACATGACCATCGATGATACTTCTACGCTTGTAAAAGATAATTCCTCATCTGAGGATGATACCATTGAGCAGTTAGATGAGATTAGTGACCTCTCACTTTCACACACACTCCCATCAATCCAAAATCCACCTGAATTGGAACTAAAGAAACTGCCTCAAGATTTAAAATATTCATATCGTGAGAATGGAAAAAACGTGCCCGTCATTATTGCTAGTTCACTCCCTCCTGAGCATGAATTGCGACTGCTTGAACTTTTGAGGGAGCATAAACAAGAATTGGGATGGACACTTGCAGACATTCCTAGTATTATCCCATCAATGTGTACACATCATATTTTATTAACTGATGAGGCTAAACCAATGAGGCAGGCACAACGTCGACTGAACCCAAACCTCTTAGAAGTATTTAAAAAGGAAGTAACAAAATTATTGGTTGTTGGAATCATTTACCCCATATCTGATAGTCAATGGGTCAGTCTCGTTCAAGTAGTTCCTAAAAAAACTGGCCTAATGGTAATTGAAAATTAAAACAATGAATTGGTTCCAACTCATGTGCAGAATAGTTGGTGTTTCTGTATAGATTATCACCGACTAAACCAACACACTATGAAGGACCATTTCCCATTGTCATTCATTGACCAAATGCTAGAGAGGCTAGCGGGGAAGTTCCATTACTATTTTCTTGATGGGTATTCTGGATACTTTCATATCCATATTGCCCCCAAGGATCAGGAAAAGACAACCTTCACTTGCCCCTTTGGCACATTTGTCTATAGAAGGATGCCATTTGGCCTGTGCAATGCTTCGGGTACTTTCCAATGATGTATGGTTAGTATTTTTACAGATTACATGGAGAATTGCATGGAACTTTTCATGGATGATTTTACTGTTTATGTATCCTCTTTTGATGAATGTTTAAGTAGTCGTGGTTCCATCCTACGTTGCTTTATTGAAAAGAATCTTGTATTAAATCATGAGAAATGTCATTTCATGGTGCGACAGGGTATAGTTTTGGGACATGTCATTTTTGGGGATGGTATCCAAGTAGATAAATCAAAAGTGGATTTCATTTCTTCCCTAACATTCCCTAAAAATGTATGTGATGTGCGGTCTTTCCTAGGTCATGCTGGATTTTACCGACGTTTCATTCATGACTTTAGTAAAATTGCACTCCCCCTATTCCACTTACTCCAAAAAGAAAAGGAATTTGTTTTTGATAAGTAATGTGAAGAATCTTTTAATAAGTTAAAATGGAGTCTCACATCACCCCCGGTAATCCAACCACCTTGGTGGGATTTACCATTTGAGCTCATGTGTGACGCCTCTAACTATGCAGTTGGGGAAGTCTTATCACAAAGGGTCGATCGAGCGCCACATGTCATTGCCTATGCCTCACGTACTTTGGACCCTTCCCAAGAAAACTACACCACCACTGAAAAAGAGTTTCTTTCTATTGTGTTTGCCTTGGATAAATTTAGGTCGTATCTTCTAGGGTCCAAAGTAATCGTTTTCTCAGACCATGCAGCCCTCCGGTATCTCCTAAAGAAACTGGAATCCAAACCACATCTCATTCGTTGGATTCTCCTCCTTCAGGAATTCAATCTAGAAATTAGAGATAAAAAGGGAGCAGAGAATGTGGTGGCAGACCATATCAGTAGAATCCCCCCATCCGCAGACATTGTCTCATCCCCCTGTATTCCCATTAATGACATGTTTCCTGATGAGCAATTGTACAAAGTGCAAGATGTTATTCCCTGGTATGCTGAAATTGTAAATTATTTGGTAGCATCCTGCATTCCTACTGATTTCAAAAAAAACCAAGCCAGTCGTTTAAAACATGAGTCTCGTTGGTACATTTGGGATGACCCCTACCTTTGGCGCACATGTAGCGATCAGTTCCTTAGGCGTTGTGTTCTCGATAGCGAGTTTCAGTCTATCCTTAGATTATTCCACACTCTTTCTTGTGGGGGCCACTTTGGTCCCCAACGGACTGCTCGAAAAGTTATTGATTCTGGTCTCTTTTGGCCAACACTTTTTTGGGATACCCATGAATTTTGTAAATCTTGTCCTCTTTGTCAAAGAATGGGGAATGTCTCTAAAAGGAATGAAATGCCACAACAACTCTTGATCTTTCATGACATTTTTGATGTTTGGGGAATTGACTTTATGGGGCCATTTCCCAATTCTTTTGGCAACTTGTACATTCTTTTGTCCATTGATTATGTATCGAAATGGGTAGAGGCATGGGCCATAAGGACAGATGATTCCAAAACAGTTGTAGAATTTTTGAGAACTCAGATCTTTTGTAGGTTTGGATTACTTAGGTTCATCATCAGTGACCAGGGTTCTCATTTTTTCAACTGAACAATGCAATCACTTTTGCGTCGGTATGGGGTCAGTCATCGAGTATCTACTGCATATCACCCACAGACTAATGGTCAATCCGAGGTGTCAAATAGAGAGGTAAAACAAATTCTTGAAAAAACGGTCCAACCCAACAGTAAAGATTGGAGTCTTAGACTCAATGATTCATTATGGTCTTACCATACTGCTTTTAAAACTCCCATTGGAATGTCACCTTATAGGCTTGTTTTTGGAAGGAGTTTTCACCTCCCTGTTGAGATTGAGCACTGGGCCTACTAGGCCATCAAACAATGAAATTCTAATCATTCTGGTGCATGTGCTCAAAGAAAGTTGCAGATTCAGGAGCTAGAGGAAATGAGAAGAGATGCATATGAAAACTCCAAGATTTATAAGGAGATAACCAAGGCTAACCATGACCATCTTATCCTTCATCGTCAGTTCCATATTGGGCAGAAGGTCCTCCTCTATAATGCAAGGCTGAAATTGCATCTTGGTAAGCTTCATTCCCACTGGTTTGGACCATACATTGTTACTAATGTCTCTCCATTTGGTGTTGTTCAGGTTCAAAATGAAGAAACCAAAAAAACCTTCACTGTCAATGGGCAGCGGCTGAAGCACTTTCATGAACCTGTTCTCAAGTCCCTGATGGAAGAACTCCATGTTCAGGAAGCAAACTATGAATGACATCCACCAGGTTTTATCATTCCTTCCCACATTCTCTTTTACTATAGTGAGGACACTGCATACTCTAGGTGTGGGGGGTGGATACATTCCTGGGTTAGTTAGGAATTTTCATCGTTTTCTCCTTTTGTTTTCTCTTTTTGGCCTTCTTTATGGTATTTTCATTTTTCCCCATCAACAATTTCGAAGTTCCATGATTTGGAGACCATAAAATGGGAAAGTAAAAATACCATAACGAAGGCTAAAAATAATTTTTGTATGAATTTAACATCAGGGAGTGATTTTTAGTGAATTGGTTTTATGTCAATGATATAAATGGTCGTATCTATGTGAAACCTTGGAGATGATTGATGCCCCTTGTGTGAGTAGTTTTTAGGAAAACTGTTTTACTAATATCTCCACAAATTTTTGCACCAAACCACAAAGTGTGAATATTTCTTACTTAATATAAGGTAAATATATGTTGGGTTAATATTTTCAGCTTTAAATGACATTTTCATATGTTCGTCCCTTATTTGATCTGTTTCATTACTGTACCAGATTGACCTATGCATGTGTACCTAATTTCTGACTGTTTTACGCCCTAAAAAAATTTGTGTCTTGGGAAGGTCAAAAACCACTCCTCCTCAACCTTTGATCTTGTTATAACTATTTCAATTAGTGTCATGAGCAGATCAAACAAGGGTTGAGAGATGAGTGTGAGATTTGTTCCAATTGAAACTTCAAAAAAAATATAATAAATGATGGGAGTGATGAAATGTGCAACATATGGGGATATCTAGGTTGGGAGCTTATGGTTTGACTTCTCGGAATGCTTAAATGAGTGGGTCTTGAAATATGATTTCAAAGGATGTAGGACAGGTTCGGTGACAAAATCATTTAAGCTGAAAAATGTTAAAATAACCTATATTTATTTGATATAAAGTGGAAAGAATGGCATGGAATGGTTTTCAAACACACACGTGGAGAGTTAGTGTAATGGTTGACCTTTGAATTCCTTGCTCATGTTAGTGTCATAAATCTCTTTGAATTTTATTATGATATGATTTATGAGACATCTTTTTCCATTTTCACTGGGAAGAACTCCTTGGTGTGGTTCGTGCATTGATCACATTACTTTAAATAAAATATTAAATATTCATTATGTTGGAAATATATATGTATGAATAATTTTATTTGGATATGTCATTTTTCCCATGAGTGCAAATGTTTAGGTGTGGGGGTGTGATCATACCACGATTCATTGTTTTATTCCACCCTTACACCACTGTTTTAAACTAGTTTTGTAATGAATATTCCAAATATAATAATAAATTGCACTTTATGTTTGAATCATTTAATTAATTTTAAGCAACATTATAATGGGAAATTTTACTTGTTTTTATTATTTCAATGTAGGTGGAGGTGATTTGGAGGGCCCTTGATGAAGTGGAAGAAAAATGGGCCAAAATTGCATGGATCCATGGACATCTATCCACTATTTTGCATAGTACACGAAATATGTGCATCCAAATGGGCTAAAAAAATTTACCCTGTCCAAAATTTAATAGGATACATTTCATATTAAGGAACTCAATCCTGATTCGGCTTCTATGGGGGGCATCCAAACTGATCTATCCAAGCCACCGAATTTGGACCAAGTCAAATGTTATGTTCTGTATTTTATCTCTATATTGAGTTGTAGTTGTTGAAATGGTACCAAACTTTCGCTGGAGACATTAAAGAGGTATGTCTACAACTTTTCTATTTTCTCCAAAGTGAGATAAGTCTGTCTGAAGACCGAAATGTGTGGTACAAGTGGATTGATGAAATCTGTGTGCCTAAAACCACCTTCCAATTTTCCTATAAAAGAGCTTCAAGGGAACCTCATGTGAAAGTTCGGACAAGGAGTGAATTTCTGCCAATTTGGAGTCCTAGAGGAGTCTCATAATCACCTTGGAGGTTCTAGAGGCCCCTATCCTCATAGGGGTATCAACAATGAAGAAGGAGTTCAACCCGAGCTTCCTCCTCCACCCGATGTCGAGCTAAACGGTGGGTGTTCGTTGTGGGGGAGCTACACACATGTCAAGGGAGTTCCGATGCATACACTAGCTAATGGTTTGGATTAATTTGGGTGTTTAAACATTTCATTCCATATATATTATTTATTTAAGATTTGAATGCTTGATTTGATGCATGTGAGTGTTATGCTCTTAATTTCTAACCGATCAGTGTGAGGTTTTGAGTGCGTGACTTGTGTTGTTTTGATTGGACATCACAAGAATCATTTTCATACCCACCTTATTGAGATTTTAATCTGATTTAGAAGCTCGTATTCCATTCATAAGTAATGGACCTTGACAATACGATTGTTACGTCAAGGTTTGGTCCTTAAAGCATTGAAATAAAAGCTTAGGAATTAATCGGGATTCCAATTAACTCCAACCAAAGAATTACTCTAAACCTAAGATGAATCTCTATGAACAATGAACTTGATATGTGTGTAGTGAAATCACATCGACCCTTTTATCTCATATTTTTCAAAATCCACTAGGTCACTCAACTTTTAAGTTATTTCAACTAAGTCATTGTTTTAAACTCTTTTCAAAACCACCCCCTCTCTTAGTCATTTTTATTAAAAACACACACTCTGAACCTACCAACACTCCTTGAGAGATGACCTAGGGTCTACCCTAGACTATAAATCAACCTTAAAAACATAATCAATTTGACGTGTCATGACAACGCGGTCACTTACGCATCTACTGCACATGTGCCTTAGGGTAATTCATGGATTAAACACTATCATGGTGAAGTGGAAAATGAGGATCATGGTGTTAGGGTGCCTATTCTTAGGATAAAGAGGCATTTGGGTGCCTATACTTAGGAGAAAAAGGATATGTAATTTTTCGGGCCATGCGAAGAGGCTAGAAATTAAGGTTGATGATGGGTCATGCTGGTGATCAAGGTGCTGGAGTGCCCTGTTGGAGTAGGTTTTGGGAACCTGAGTGCTTAACTTGAACGAAACTATGTTTGGAAGAAGGCGTAACTTAGTTAGGTACCTGAATGATGTTATAAACAACTCTATATCTTTAAACACAAGTGGGGAATCAAGAACCATAATCTCTCGCATAAGGTCATTTCATGAACCATGGAGGCATATGTTCACGTAACTTCTAGAGTCATGTGAAACATGGGGTTACACAAAGGTAGAATCTCCTACACACACCTATATGGCCTTTAGGGGAAATTGCATGAGCATATCTCAAACCTAATCCAAGAAAATTTGGGGGCCATGTGAGGTTATTCATTCATGTTATTTACCTTTGGTGGTCTATCAGAGGTTTTGGAGTTACGAGATGTTGCGGAAGAAGGGGTTGTGCGAGCCAGTTCCAACGCTTAAAATTTAAGATATCCATCTCCAAATAGAATATTGATTCTCTATTTATAGACAAAATGGGAGGCTTTGGGTGTGTTACTCTCCCTATATTCTGAAGAGTCATTATGTATGTCACATGAATTTTTCATCAGGGGAGGGTCGCGCAAGGCAGTGGTTCAATGGTGCCTTTATCACAAAAATATTTTTTGATCCAGATTTTAGGGTTTTTTACATGATCCAAATGTTTCTTGCCACCTATTTTTCAGAATTGGACTCTTATAGAATGCTTGTGAAACTTGGTATCTTTGATGTCTCCTTTCACCCGCTTAAACAGAGAGTCATGTTCAATGCCTAAAAGTTGTGTGCCCTTTCTCCCTTGGATCTGAAATGGTCCCTTGGATTGTGTTTCATCTTTTTTTAGACAAAACCCCCACTCTTGGGGTTGGTACATGTTTTTATCACCTACAAAACTGGTGGTTTAGTTCATATATACATATATTATCAAAATCTAAATTCGGTAATGGTTAAGAATAATTATCCTTTACCACGTGTGGATGGCCTATTTGATTAGTTAAAGGGGTAAAGTGGTTCTCAAAAAACAACCTTCAATTGGGTTATCATTAGCTTAGAGTTAAGGATTTAGATATCCTAAAGGCTACTTTCAGAAGAAGTTATGCCCACTATGAATATCTCATGATTTTTTTTTGGCCTAACTAACACCCTTACTATTTTTATGGATTTGATAAAGCAGATATTCCATCATTATATTGATGCCTTTATTACGGTATCAGTGGATGGTATCCTTGTATATTCATGAATTTATCAAGCACATGATTACTATATGAATTCAATTTTGGAAGTCTTAGGGAGTCACATCCTCTATGTGAAGGTATCAAAATTTAAATTATGGATCCAAGAGGTGATGCTCTTGGGACATGTGATTTCAGAACATGGAATCACAATTGATCCAAACAAGGTGAATTTTTTTTTGTCATCGTAGAAACCATGTAATACCCTTGAGATACAGAGCTTCCCTGTCCAAGTTATGTATTATCAATTATAAGATCTCAGACTTATTTTAGTTACATTCTTGTTTAAAATTCAATTTTAAATACTTTTAATATGGTTATTGAAATATTTTCCAAGTCTAGGTGGTGGCTCAAGGGTCTATCGAGGGTTTGGGACATGAAAGAAGGGAGAATCGGGTCATCTAGTGCATGTTTCACAGTTGGTGCATGGTTAGTAGTATCTGTGCACCCAAACCATGCATTCTTGAAGGAGGAGTGCATAGTTTGAAGGAGACCACGAAAGGGGGAAGTAAAAATTGCACGATCTTGGACAGAGCTATCCCAAATAGTCATTGCACGGTTTATTAAACCATTTAGGATTCCTAGTAAATCATGTGTCCTGGAACCCTCTTAGACAAAGGGTGTCACACATTTGGTGCACATTTTGGCCAACTGTGAAGGCAAACCATGTGCCCCTTAAAAAATAGGAATTTACCATTTTCTCCCTCAGGCCTTAAGTGTTATTATTTGGTAGTTTCATCAATTATTCCTCCAGTATCCCTAGTGATAAACTAAATCACCCAAGACCACACAAGGATCGATCTCCCTCATTTATAAGCTATTTAGAGTGTCATTGGTTGAAAATTGACTCTCTGGATGATTATAACACTCCTCTTTCTTTTTTTTTATATTAGGGCTTATGTTGTTTTTATTCTTCATCTGAATCCCTAAAAACCTCTTTTTCTAGTGGATCTTGTATTGGGGATTCAAAGTGTGTTTGAATATGAATCAAATGATAGGGTTAAAAAGTGTTCATATTTGGAATCAAGGTAGGTAGTCTACAAGTTTTATCTCTTTTTATAAAGGAAAACCCCGAGTGTGGCCTTTTTGGACCTTCCACACCAAGGAACCCCCTCCCCATGAAGAGGTCTTAATGCCCAATCTGGGAAGGATATGTTTCCATCTGAGATTGCAGAGTGTCCCATGGTGTAACTTCTTGGTCAGTGATGGTTTGTCACAGAAATCCATCAGCTAGGTGAGCTGCACCCATTCAACCCACCCAGTGAGACACTGGGTGACCCAACAAGACGAGTGAAGCATGGGAGGTAGAAATTCCTCCAAGAGTGGGCTCCCAGGAATTAAACCCCATACCTCATTGAACACCATTTCTATGGACCTCGACCCTGCACCATTATGCCACCGCCAAAGTATCCAAATGTGTTTTTTGGGTAATGAGGTATAGGTGTGTCCTCACCACCTTCAGGCCACACATCCCCAGCAAGGCCCAAGGTTTCAAACCTTGGGATTAGACTAGTTATAGGTCCACCCTTGGGGTGTTCCATCATCCCAAACTTGAAAAATTGAGATGTTATTTATATAATTTACTTTTGATGAATTATATCCCATAATGATCATGTTGAAATGTTAGCTTGAATTATAAAATGGTATTAATGGTAGTTGTGTCAAGTTGTTGACATTGTATAAGGGGTTGTTTGGGATGTTGTGAATGTGTTGAATAAGTTATGGGTCGTAATAGAAATATGGAAATGATTTAAAGCCTAATAATGATAATGGTAAATGGGCTTAGGTATAATGAGGGTTTATATGTTGAACGGACTATGATTTGTGAATGTTATGTATATTTATTAGGTATGGATTGCTAAATGGTATATGTGGTAAATGGTTAAAGAATCATGCAAACATGGCTTGGTGGTATGTGGGGTATTGGACTGAGGCTCATCCCATGGGCTAGGACAGACTAAGGCTCTAAATCCCACCCCTATAATTCAGGGGTTAGGGAGTCAAACTGAGGTTATATGCCCCTAAAGATTTCATTGTTTGAGACTACCTGGACTAAGGCTCCAAGGTAAGTGTGAATTTTTTTTATTATTAAATGGTTTTCCTAGGGAGGTAGGGAACTTGAATTATCCCATTATGAATAGTATTTGACTGAAAAGGGTTGAATTGCCTAACCCATGGATCAAATGATGAAAATTGTTTAAGTAAACATGGTTAACTAATGGAACCTAGGTTATATTTTTTTATCTTGTTACTCATTTAGTGCTTACATACACTATTTGTTTAGACATGATATTTTTTAGACATTTTTGGTGGTGGGATACTGAGTTGTACTCACATCCTACTCGGACTGCCTTTGGGTGCCCAAGCATATCTCATGGTTCCACTTTAGGGAAAGGGAAAAGTCCCCATTCTACAGGGTTGACTTGGGTATGGGATGTTTGTGGATGTGGGATCCGAACATGAAGTCATGACCCATTTTTTGGATTCTTATACTTATCTTATTTTGGGTTTTCCTTACACTTGGCACTATAGGATATGTCGTGACATATTTACTATTTAGTTTTGGGCTTCTATATATTTTTGGTAAATGGTTGGTAATGCATGTTCATTGATTATTGTGTATTATTTCATTTACTTCATATTTTATCTATTATGTCTTAATCTAATAAAGAGGGTACAGTCTCCCCATGTGACTTATTTGAACTTCACTACTAGTCAGTAGCCTCTGGTATACATGGAGATGCGCCTGAGGTCATGTGGTGACCTAGATCAGGGCACTAGATTAGTGGATTCTAGGTTGGGAACGTTACAAAGTGGTATCAAAGTGGTTATTTTCTATTGTCTTGATTTTTGAGGATGGTAGATGGGAGACTAGGATGTGTTGGGCCTTAGAAATGAGCTCGTTCATGTGAGTAGCTAACCCATGTAAGGGGGGAAATCCAAGTACCCTTGGTGGTATGGTTGTTCTTGAATTGTGTTTTTACAGTTGGATGATATTTCGCCATTGGGTGATGCACTTATTATGTGATGTGACTAATTTATGATATTTTTCTCATGGATGTAGTGGTATGAGTTTATTCATATTTTCATCATTTTAGGCACCTAGGGATATATGTGGTATGCATCATGATAGGCACACATGGGGAAGATTTGTGGGACATGAGGGATGCAATGCATTTCTTTTTCTAGAAAATTAGAATGAAGAAGTGTCTAATAAAGATGATGAAAATGGGTAAATGAAAACAATGTGAAAGAATGTTTAAATACATGTTCCTAATGAAATGTTATAAATGGGTTAAAATTTTGGTGGTAATAAGTTTTAAATATGGAAAGGTTCCTAAAATAGAAAAATTTATGTTGTGGAAGTGAAAACAGTTAAAAAGGGTGTTTACTAAAAATGGTTTTTGGTTTTGTGAGTTAGTTTACCCTATATTGACCATGGCCCATGGTAGGGATGGATAAGGGTAAAGATAGAGACACAACTTTGTCTTTTGAGGATAGTGTATACAAAATGGGTTTTTTATGGCCAGTGTAGATCCTTCTTTTGCATAAACTGTGGATGTCTTTTATTATGTGTTCTAAGATGTGTGTTTGGAATTGTAGAGAAATTACACCATGATGATGAGTGTTGGTTGGGAGATAATAGGATATCTCTAATAATTATACCCAAGAAGTATAGAAAGAAAATCCAATGATCCAAGCTAACAGAAGAGATGATAAGTTTTGTGATACCTTCACTCGTTTTATGAAAATTATGGAATATAACCTAGGGAGAGTTGTGTCGAGTATGATTGAGATGAATAGGGAGTTTCAGATAACACCCTCCAAATTTTTCAAAAGAAGGTATACATAAGGTATACATGTTCTGAATAGAGTCCATCCAGATGATTATTGATCACTTAAAGACTCATCCTAAGAGGAGAGTCAAGTTGGTGGCTTACATGTTGTGAGAACAGTCAAGATGCTAGTGGGATATTTCGGTTTAGACTAGGAAGGTAGAGGGTATGCAGTGTAAGGGTTTCTAGGGAAAATTTTGAGAAAATTTATATCCAGAGACCTTGAGGCAATAGTAGGCTATAGAGATTATGAGTTTGAATTATGGGACTATAAAATTTATGGATTATGTTGGGAACTTCATTAACTTGAAATTATTTGTTCCAACATTGTCAGGGGATGAGGCAGCTATGAAGAGACATTTCTAGGATGGACATAGACATGATATTAAGTACCAAGTGAATATATTCCATTTAAATAGGCTTGTTGATGTTTTGGATCAAACCATTATTTCAGAAGGAAATCTCAAGGATGCTTTTGGTGGTGGGTATATAGTTCAATTTGGGCAATCCAGTGGTGCGGATTCTAATAGTAGGACTAACCACTTTGAGATTCTTCACTAGGGTGGTGGTGGATAGAGTAGTTGTAAAATATTATCATACTATCAGGGTAGTGATCAGGTTTTATGATATCAGTGTGGTAGGTTGGGACACATGTGAGGTCAATTTCCTTGACCACCAATTGAGTGTTGAGCATGTAGTACATTACGGAATGTGAAGAGGTTCTGTAGTAACCTTTGATAGTTGGGTGATGACGGGGGACCAAGGTTAGTGTAGAGTGCATGAAGTGGGTTGGTTACCTGATATCAGGTAGGCATTTGAACCTCCATCGGTTGTACTATTTGAGGCAGTGTGTGTAGTGCTCCGGGATAGGGGCATCCTCATCCACAAGGTAGTGAAGCACTAGGAACTCAAACCAGAGCCAAATATAGAGGTACATATTGACTTCATGTTTTTCAGCCTGTATATGGAGGTGGAAAGACTATCCCTTATATAATTTGAGGTATTATTTTTGAATCTTCCATGCTTGCTAGTGATTTATTTAATACAGGTGCCTCATATTTTTTTAAATCTTCCAAATTTGTAAGTTTTTTGTGCCTATCAGTGGAACATATTTGCATGGTTATGTTGATTGATACACCATTAAGGGTGTTAATATAAAATATCTAGCAATGAATGGAGTATTCCCTTGAGGTTGGTGGGTATTGTTTCCTATGAAACTTATTTGTGCTCGATATATCAGGTTTTGACCTGATATTGGTAATGGGTTGGCTAGTGTTGTACTAGGACCATATTTATTATTACCACCATAGGGTAATGCTCACATCCATATAGGGTAATACCTAGTTTCATCATGGTAATGGGATATTTGAGTAAGTCGTTGATTATCCAATAAAAACACATTTTTTAATTACATTTTAATGGTATTAAATGTTCATTTTTTATCTTATGGGCCTGAGTTAGTGCATTTTCATTATGAACATCCATTCTCATCATTTGTGCACAGCATGCCTAATATACACCAATTTAGGCCCAATGAGTCATCTGATTCTAAGGAATGTAATTATCAATATTTTAATTTTATATTTTTGGAACTATATCTAAACTTAAATTTGAACATGTTTCATTCAGGGATCAATGGATAATTCATGGAGGGTGATGGAGATATTTGGCAATGAAATGAAGCAATTCTAGAGAAGGCAGATTGGACACCAGCCCACTGATGAGACTGTTGGGCCCAACATACAGACCCAATTAATCCCAAATTTCGTGGGATTTTATAAGACATGTATAGGAACAAATCACTATTCATTATCCAATGCTAATTCGTCCTCTATGGTGGTCATTGAGGCGTTCCAAGTTAGAGATACAATTCTGGGCCAGATTCTGCGGCCCAGAAAAACATCCCACTAATTTAATCATATCGCGGAATACACAACTCCAAATGGGCCAAAATATTACAGGAGGTTAGAAGACATCTGGAGCTCCATTTTCTTATTCTATGTTCCACTCTGATTCGTCCTTATAGAAGGTCTTCCATACGCTTCTATTCGGTGAAGGAAAGCTGGATGCCACCTCGGGTCAAATGTGGAAAAGTTCAAATTCCACAAGCTTTCCACCACCTATGGCCTACCAAAATTAATTGAGATGCATTTTACTGTTTGAGGCTCGACCCAAGGCTCCAAAAATTCCTATTTAAGGTAGTGGTGGTGAAGGAGTTGGGAATCTTGGATGCTTTGTTCAATTGTAATGTTATGCTGCATTTTTGTTGCCTCAAATTTGTCTTTCACATGTAAGTTGTTCAATTCACTTTAGTTTCTTAATAAAAGTTCTTCTTATACTCTTATTATGTTGTTCTTAATATCACTTTGATAACTTTGGATCAAGGTGTGAATTTATTCACACCAACCCTTGTGAAATTATTCACACAACGGTGGAGTGATCAATTTATTTTTGTTGTTTTCTTCACTTCTCCATTTCCTCCCTCATGAGTCTACTTTCCGCTTCCATTGAAACCATGGGATCAATGGAGGGCTGACCCACTTATGGGTTGATCCAAGGGAGTAGCAAGGGGCTGTATTGGATGTTATTTATCACATAATTAATGTATAATCACTTATTTAATTGGGATTTTTATTTGATGATTTTTAAACTCCATCGTCCTTGTTGAATTTAAGGCCACACACTTCAAGTACTAATACGAACCTTTACCTTGAAGTGCTCAAAACTTTGATCCTTCAAGTGTATAGGTGATTAGTATTAAATGGTTTAGGCATTAAACCAGCAAGTGATGATGTTGTTTTATCTCCTTAAATGAACCCATCTCAAATATAAGAAATTAAAATCATTGAAAAGGTAATACGTCCAATCCACCCCGAGCAATAACCTAGGATCAACTCATTCTTTTACATTGAATTCACTTAAATCTGTTATATATCCTTTAAAACCATCTTAAAATCAACCCAAGTTGGCCACTTCATAGCCAAAAACAGTCCATATAATGTACGTGTCTATAGGTTTCTTCTTAGGTCTCTGAGGATTCGATAACCCAAGCTAAACTACAAGGATCGTTCTACCTTCATCTCTTGGGTAAATTTGAGCGAGAATAAAATTTTGGCACCGTTGCCGGGGACCCAAGTAAGTCATCTAAACACCCATTCTATTATCCCCCATTTCTTCTTTTCTCATCCAAATTCTCTTATCTTGTCCCTTTCTCGTTTTTTTTTCTTTTGGCGCATGTCCGCCTACACCCGCGATCAATCAAACCGTCTAGTTAAGGTGGATAGTCCTGGGGTTGGGGAGTCAATTACACCAAGGGAACTCATTCCATTAGATCCTAATCTTCCTAATACTCTAGAGTCCAAAATTGAGCCAATTTCAATGGAATTGCTTCAAAGAAACCAACTCATAAACCCGGGTGGGAACCAAAATGGAAACCCAAATGAGGCAGCCCCAAACTTGGGGAATGCAATTGATAAAACCATGAATGACTACCTCACACCTTCCTGGACCAATGCCCCCTCATGAATTAGACACAATTCCCTAGGAGATTCCAACTACATCTTTAAAACCCATGTCCTAAACCACCTTCCCACATTCCATGGAATGGAGTTCAAGATGCCATACCTGCACATTAAGGAGTTCAATGACATTGTAGAAACCATGTGTCCCCCACATCAACTTGAATCAGCTAAGATGAGGCTATTTCATTTTTCTTTAAAGGATTGAGCTAAAAATTGGATAAACAATTTGAGACCATAATCCATATACTCTTGGGACCAACTACAAAGAGAATTCTACAAAAAATACTTTCCCCACCACAAAACAATTTCACTTAAAAAGAGTATCGAACACTTTTTTGAAAAAGAGGGAGAGTCATTCTATGAAACATGGGAGAGGTTCAAAGACACTCTAAACATGGTTCCACACCATGGTTTTTTCTATTCCTGAACAAGTGAGAATTTTCTATGAAGGGTTGGGTCCAGGGAATAAACAATTCATTAACATGATGTGTAATGGAACCTTTAAAAACAAATCCCCAAATGATGCTTACGAGTATCTAGAAAGCCTTTATGAACAAAACAAAACATGGGGAACTTCACCTTATTCTGAAAAGCCACAAAGAACTACTGGAATTCATACACTTAGAGAAGAGGAAAGCCTTAGGGCTAAACTTGTAGCACTCTCTAGGAAGGTTGAAGAGATAGACCTTAGGAAAGTCCATGAAATCCAAACTGTTGACCCTGTTTCCACAATTTGTGACAAACATGACCATAATAAAGACAACTGCCCAACCATTCCATCCATAAAGGATGTTATCTTAGGTGGACCCCCAGCGGAAGTAAATTCTTTGAACTTTTAAAAGCCTCAATACCAAAACACATTCAACCCAAGGTATAACGACCACTCAGGCTTCCGCTGGAAAGATAACCAACAACCTAGCCAACCACAGGGACAAAATCCTTACCCCCATCAGAACTACCAAACCCATAACTAGTTCCAAACCCAACCTATCCAATACCAACAGCCACTGGTCCATTTTCAACAAACCATACCACTTCCAAAATATCCTCCTGGGATAAACCAATCTTCTCAAGCACCCACCCACACTATTCCACAAAGCCTACTAGAACAACTGTGAAAACAAATGGAGAGGATGAACTTAGATGTATCTTCCCTAAAATAAGAACTTCAAACCATAAAAACTGGAAAGGCACCCATGCCTACTCAGGCGGTTCCATCCTCAACTTCAAGGGGAGATTCAAGTTACACTCAAACAACTCATGAACAACTAAAGGCTGTGACTGTTTTAAGAAGTGGGAAATCAATTGAGAAACCTGAACAACTAATTCAGAACCCACCTGAAGATTCAAAATTGGATGAAAATTCAAATGAACCACAAGATCAAACTGAGGAAACTGATAACAATATGAAAGAAAAAACTCTTCAACAAACAACCCCACAACCTGCACCATTTCCTCAACGCATGAGGGGGAAAACCAAGCCTGAACTGAGTGAAACATTGAGGGAAATCTTCTCACAAGTCAAGTTGAACATTCCTCTTCTCGATGCCATCCAAACCATACCTGCCTACTCAAAGTACCTTAAGGACTTGTGTACTTTTAAAAGAAAATTTTCACATAAAATCCAAGTCCTTTTGGCTGCTAATGTGAGTACCACCATTCAAGGGACCATTCCTCCTAAGTTGAAAGACCCAGGTTTCCCTTACATCAATGTTGAACTAGGAGAAAGAAAAGTTGTCAAGGCCTTGTGTGATCTAGGTGCTAGTGTCAATCTCATCCCATATTCCATGTACTACCAGTTAGGCCTAGAAGAACCCCAACCCACATCTGTCACACTTCAACTTGCTGATCGTAGCATTAGGGTTCCAAAGGGAATTTTAAAGGAAGTTCTGGTAAAGGTTGAAAACTTCATCTACCCTGCTGATTTCATTGTCCTTGACAACCATCCAAACTTAGAAAATAAGGAACAAACCCCAATCATCCTTGGTCGTCCTTTCCTTGCAACAATCAACTCTGTTATCCGAGTCCGAAATGGGAACATGACTATCACCTTTGGGAATATGAGTCTAGACTTGAACATCTATAATGCAAGCTCACAAATAGGGGATGACGAGGACATTCATGAATTAAACATGATAGGAAGCATTGATAATGAATCCATGGAACATCAAGGAATATTTGATGAATGTTTAAGTCAGAATGAGATTGATTTCCTTTGTTCATATGAAGGAAGTTTATCTCCTTGGCTTGAATCATTTTCAAATTCCTCTTATGATGAAGTCTTAGGTCCAACAATCAGTGAAACCTTTCAAGAAACCACTTTCATGGAGACCACTCCAATTTCCTTCCCTAAATCTGATCAAGCCAATCTAGTAGCTGAAACTTCTACATGTGGGGAATCAATCCTATCTAAAACTATAAAAAAAGAAATTGATCTTGATCCAATGTCCCAATCTTCTGCTGAAATTCTGAACCAACCTGATCTTGAATTGAAGGAACTTCCTGCTGCACTAAAGTATGCCTTCCTAGGGGAAAATCAAACACATCCTATTGTCATTTCTTCTTCTATTGAATCCAATCATGAGAGGATGCTTCTAGATGTCCTTAGGAAGCATAAGAAAGCCATTGGTTGGACCCTTTCTGATATTCCTGGGATTAGCCCACTTATCGGGACTCATAGGATTGTTCTGGAATCTGATTCAAAGCCATGTCGTCAACCTCAACGGTGACTCAATCCTAATCTCATGGAGGTAGTAGGGAAGTAACTTCTGAAATTGTTAAAAGCTGGTATCATATATCCCATAGCTGAGAGTGAGTGGGTGAGCCCAATCCAAGTGGTTCCAAAAAAGGCTGGAATCACAGTGATAAACAATGAGGATGGAGAGATTCTTCCAACAAGGGTGAGTAGTGGATGGAGGGTCTGCATTGACTACAGGAAGCTAAACTCATTCACCAAGAAGGACCATTTCCCATTACCATTCATTTACCAAGTCCTTGAGAGAGTGGCAGGTCATGCCTTCTACTGTTTCTTAGATGGGTACTCGGGGTACAATCAAATTGAGGTTTCCCTAGAGGATCAAGGGAAGACTACATTCACATGTCCATTCGGAACCTTTTCTTTCAAATGCATGCCCTTCGGGTTATGAAATGCCCCTGGAACCTTCCAACGGTGCATGATGGGAGTCTTCTCAGACATGGTAGGGGATTTTCTAGAGGTCTTCATGGATGAATTCTCTGTGTTTGGGGATACATTTGAGGCATGTCTGCAGAATTTGGAGAGAGTCTTATCAAGATGCGAAGAAAAGAATCTAGTCCTAAACTGGGAAAAATTCCATTTAATGGTTAAAGAGGGACTTGTTCTAGTCCATCTGGTCTCGAGTAGGTGGATTGAAGTTGATAAAGAAAAGGTTGACATCATTCGTCACCTTCCATCACCCAAAACTGTCAAGGAAGTGAGGTCTTTCTTAGGACATGCTGGTTTCTATAGAAGATTCATCAAGGACTTTAGTTCAATATCCCATCCCCTTTTTGCTCTCCTAGTAAAGGATGCTCCATTTTTTTGGACAAGAAAGTTGTGAGGGTTTATTCTCAACCCTCAAATCCTCTCTCACCTCTCCCTCCATCATGAAATATCCAAATTGGAACCTTCCTTTCGAACTTATGTGTGATTCCAGTGACTTTTCTGTAGGAGCTGTGTTAGGATAACGTTGTGATAAAACTTTTTATGTCATTTCTTATGCAAGAAAATCCTTAAATGATGCCCAAATCAACTACACAACTACTAAAAAGGAGTTACTTGCTATTGTGTTTTCCTTAGAGAAGTTTAGGTCCCACCTCTTAGGATCCCCCATCACTGTGTTCACTGACCATTCTGCACTAAAATACCTCTTCCAAAAACAAGATGCTAAGGCTAGACTAATTAGGTGGGTCCTTCTCTTACAAGAATTTGACCTCACAATCAATGATAAAAAGGGAGTTGAAAATGTTGTAGTTGATCACCTCTCTAGGATGGAATTCAAAGACAACTCAAATCACCTTTCTGTGTCTGATTCGTTTCCTGATGAACACCTATACTCTGTGAGTGACTGCCCTTGGTATGCTGACATAGAAAATTTCTTAGTGACAGGAGTCATTCCAAAATTATTAGGGACTCAAGCTCGAAGGAAATTCCTTTCTGATGTTAGACACTATGTATTTGATGATCCATACCTCTATAAGTTCTACCCTGACCAAGTCATTAGGAGGTGTGTTCCAGAATCTGAACAAGGGTCCATCCTTAAATTCTGTCATAGTGAGGCATGTGGAGGTCACTTTTCCTCTAAGAAAACATCTGCTAAGATTCTTCAATGTGGTCTCTTCTGGCCCACCCTCTCAAGGTACTCCTACACATTTTGTCAAAGATGTCATAGGTGTCAACAAGTAGGGTAGATCACAAAAAGGAATCAAATGCCACTCACTCCCATCTTAGTGGTTGAAATATTTGAATGTTGGGGAATTGATTTCATGGGTCCCTTCCCAAACTCTCGGGGATACCTCTATATACTATTAGCTATTGATTATGTCTCAAAATGGGTTGAGGCCATTCCCACTAAGTCCAATGATCATCAAGTTGTGATTTGATTTCTGAAAGAGAACATATTTTCAAGATTTGGAATTCCTAGGGCTATAATCAGTGATCGAGGAACCCATTTTTGCAACCGCCCATTCTCTTCACTCCTGTCTAAGTATGGTATTTCTCATAAAGTGTCCACTGCATACCATCCTCAAACTAATGGTCAAGCTGAGTTAGCGAATATGGAGATTAAGCAAATTCTTGAAAAAATTGTCAACCCCTCTAGGAAATATTGGTCTGAGAAACTCTTAGATGCTCTTTGGGCCTATATAACCGCATATAAAACAATTTTAGGAATGTCCCCATATAGGTTGGTTTATGGTAAATCAGGCCATTTGCCAGTGGAGATTGAACATAAGGCCTTTTGGGCAATTAAGAAAATGGATTATGATCTATCATTGGCCGGAACAAAAAGGAAATTAGATCTCAATGAACTGGAGGAAATAAGGATGGAGGCTTATGAAAATTCAAGGATCAATAAAGATAGAGTTCAAGCCTACCAATCTAGGAATATCAAGGTCAAACATTTTGAACCGGGAAAACTTGTGCTCTTGTATAGTTCAAAACTTAATTTTCATCCGGGAAAGTTAAGGTCTAGATGGTCAGGACCTTTCATAGTGCATCATGTATTCCCCCATGGGGCAGTAGAGATTCAAGATCCCATAAGTGGTTACATTTTCAAGGTCAATGGTCAAAGTTTAAAACCATTCATTGAATAATTCAATAAATAGGAAATAGAGGTTGAGTTAACTGAGCCAACCTATGAACAAGGAAAAAATTGATAGATTTAATGTCCATGTCAGGCTAACGACGTTAAACAAAGAGCTGCATGGGAGGAAACCCATGGTTTTCAAGTTTCCTATCATTTTGTTGTTTTAATAAAATTTATATTTTAATTAATCATTTTTATATTTAAAAAAAATAGACTGTTGACCTGTTCTTCTATTATGAGTATGGATGGGTATGAAAGGGGAGCACCATATTCATCTGTGTCACGTGGTGTGATCCTTGAGTAATACCTTACCCAGAAATTTAAAAAGAAGACAATGTATCATCAGTTTATTTTGTTGTATTTTTATTATTTTATAGGTTAAGATAAAAATAATAAAAATAATAAAAATAATATAATAATTAAAAAAGGGGACACGCCATAGGTCGTGGGGAAAACCCTGTCACAACCGGCGAAGCCGCGGGGACTCGAACCTGGGACCGAAGGGAGACAGGGGCGCGCGCTTACCACTGACCTATGGCTTCTTGTGCTTCCTTATTCTATAATTTTTATATATATACTTATATTTTACTTATATATATATATATATATTGTTTTTTTTTTGTTTTTTTTCCTTTTTCCACTAGGGAACTTTGCAAGCGACATGGATATCAAAGGACTAAATTCGAGCGGAAAGAACTTCAAACTTCAACTACCAGGTGACTTAATTCCAAGATTCTCATATTTCAATTTCCTTATTGAACTCCCCTTTTTATTCCTCTACCCCATTCTAAATTTTATTTTTACGAAACTAGGGACAGTTTCATTCTAAGTTGGGGGTGTGGAAACAAAATGTTTGTAAAAAAAACAATGATAAAAAAAAGAAGTAAAATTTATTTATCATTCATATAATAACATCTTTGCTCACATTAAAACTACATAGCAAATAACTTTTATTTCCTTGACTCTTAATTTAATTCATGATTAAGTTTAAAAGCATTGATTTTGGAAGTTTGGTTGTCCAATGAAAATTTTCATCATTTTTATTTTCATCCATTAAATCAAAATGCCACAATGCACGTCCTTTAGACTGTCGGGTACTAATTTGAATTTTTGGGGTCCCATAATAAATAGCATAGGCTGGTTTTATTTTTATGAATAATATGAGTATTCAAAAAAAATATAATAATAAATAATAAAAAATAAAATAAATAATTTTTTTTTGTGTGTAGAGCAATGGATTGATAAAATGCGAGGCTTTCGGTACTTGGGGATCATGAATCCAGAGTTTTCTAGCCCTGAGTTTTTCAATCTATATCTATTTATGGTAATATGACTTTGTTTTTTATTAAGTTTACTCGAGACGATTCCCGAGTATGTGGAATTCACTTGGTGCCCTAAGGCCTTTGAGTCTGGGAGTCATCGGCAAAGTCTTGCTACATGGGTTAATTTGATTAACTAAAATCTCAATTACTATGGCAATATTTCAAAAAAAATCCAAAAAAAGGAATGAAGAATACTCATATTAGGATTAAATGTGATTCCACCTAGCGCTTCCATGATTTCCCCCTTGAATGAAAATGAACCCCATATCTATTGTGATACACAACACATCATTACACCTAATTGAGTTGGATGAAGTATGATAATGGATTTGATCAAAGGAATGGTATTGGGATTGGGATCTGCTTTTAAATTCATCTTGTTTTAAATTATCTTGTTAGGTTATAAAAATATATTTGTGTGCAGTTTACATTGTGAGCACTGTTTGTTATAATGTGTTTGAAGAAAGGAATTCAAATAAAATCATTGAATTATTTGCTCGGGACTAGCAAATCTCAAGTTGGGGGGTGTGATTATCCAATAAAAACTCATTTTTTTTAATTACATTTTAATGGTATTAAATGTTCATTTTTGATCTTATGGGCCTGAGTTAGTGCATTTTCATTATGAACATCTATTCTCATCATTTGTGCACATCATGCCTAATATACACCAATTTAGGCCCAATGAGTCATCTGATTCTAAGGAATGTAATTATCAATATTTTAATTTGATATTTTTGGAACTATATCTACACTTAAATTTGAACATGTTTCATTCAGGGATCAATGGAGAATTCATGGAGGGTGATGGAGATATTTGGCAATGAAATGAAGCAATTCTAGAGAAGGCAGATTGGACACCAGCCCACTGATGAGACTGTTGGGCCCAACATATAGGCCCAATTAATCCCAAATTTCATGGAATGCTATAATACATGTATAGGAACAAATCACTCTTCATGATCCAATGCTAATTAGGCCTCTATGGTGGTCATTGAGGCGGCCCATGTTAGAGATACAATTCTGGGCCAGATTCTACGGCCCAGAAAATAAGCCCACTAATTTGATCATATCTCGTAATCCACAACTCCAAATGGGCCCAAATTTTACAGGCGGTTAGAAGACATCCGGATATCCATTTTCTTATTCTATGGCCCACTCTTATTCTGCCTTCTAGAAGTTCTTCCAGATGCTTCGATTCGGTAAAGGAAAGATGGCTGCCACCTCGGGTCAAATGTGGAAAAGTTCAAATTCCACAAGCTTTCCACCACCTATGGCATACCAAAATTAATTGAGATGCTTTTTACTGTTTGAGGCTCGACCCAAGGCTCTCAAAATGCCTATTTAAGGTAGTTTTGGTGAAGGAGTTTGGAATCTTGGATGTTTTGTTCAATTGTAATGTTATGCTGCATTTTTGTTGCCTCAAATTTGTCTTTCACATGTAAGTTGTTCAATTCACTTTAGTTTCTTAATAAAAGTTCTTATTATACTCTTATTCTGTTGTTATTCATATCACTTTGATACCGTTGGATCAAGGTGTGAATTTATTCACACCAAACCTTGTGAAATTATTCACACAACGGTGGAGTGATCATTTTATTTTTGTTGTTTTCTTCACTTCTCCATTTCCTCCCTCATGAGTCTACTTTCCGCTTCCATTGAAACCATGGGATAAATGGAGGGCTAACCCACTTATGGGTTGATCCAAGGGAGTAGAAAGGGGCTGGATTGGATGTTATTTATCACCTAATTAATGTATAATCACTTCTTTAATTGGGATTTTTATTTGTTGATTTTTAAACTCCATCATCCTTTTTGAATTTAAGGCCACACACTTCAAGTACTAATACGAACCTTTACCTTGAAGTTCTCAAAACTTTGATCCTTCAAGTGTATAGGTGATTAGTATTAAATGGTGTAGGCATTAAACCAGCAAGTGATGATGTTGTTTTATCTCCTTAAATGAACCCATCTCAAATATAAGAAATTAAAATCATTGAAAAGGTAATACATCCAATCCACCCCGAGCAATAACCTAGTATCAACTCATTATTTTACATTGAATTCACTTAAATATATTAGATATCCTTTAAAACCATCTTAAAATCAACCCAATTTGGCTACTTCATAGCCAAAAACAGTCTATAAAATGTACGTGTCTATAGGTTTCTTCTTAGGTCTCTGAGGATTCGATAACCCAGGCTAAACTACAAGGACCATTCTACCTTCATCTCTTGGGTAAATTTGAGCGAGAATCAGTCGTGTACAGAAAATTAGTCAGCAGTTGGGTGAACTCATAGCCCAAGTGGCTTGTCTTATGCCTGATAATGGGAGAGTAAAGTAGATTTTCTTTCCTCCTATAGTGGATTAGTTTCAGGATGTGTTATCTAAAGACTTATCAGGGATACCACCCAAGAGATATATTGATTTTACAATAGAGTTGTTTCTGTGATTAGAACCAGTTTCTTTTCTGCCCTATATAATGGCACTGGCATAACTCTAGGAACTTAAGTCTCACTTGGAGGAACTAGAGAACAATGGTTTTATTCATCTGAGTACCTCACCTTGGGTAAAACCATTATTATTTTCCAATAAATATGATGGATACTTTAGTTATGTGTTGATTATAGGAAGCTAAATCAGATGATAGTTAAGAATAAATACCCTCTTCCCCAAATTGATGATCTTTTTGACCAGCTGAGAGGTGCTTCTGTGTTCTCTAGGATTGATTTTAGATTAGGGTATCATCAATTGAGGGTGATACCTTTTGATATACCACTTACTATATTCATAATCATATGTGGTTTATATGAGTTTGTTATGATGTTGTTCGGGTTGACCAATGCATCAGAAATGTTTATGGCCCTAATGAACCAAATCTTTCACCTGTACCTAGACTAATTTGTAGTTGTCTTTGTGGATGGAATATTAGTGTACTACAAAACTCATGATGATCATGCCATAAATCTTGACATTATCCTAAGTACACTAAGATATAATATGCTATACTCCATGCTATACAAATGTCATTTCAATATTGACAAGGTATATTTATTGGGTCATGTCATCTCGAAGGCATGTGTATCAGTGGAACCATATAGAGTAAATTTCATTATATCTTGAGAACAACCTAAGAATGTTTTTGGTACCTAAAGTTTTTTGGGTTTAGAGGTCTATTATCAGAGGTTAATTAAGGATTTTCTTACTTTTTTGCACCACTTTTGGGTTTAACCAAGAAAATAATCAAGTTTGAATGGTCTAAATCATGTGAGAATGATTTTCATGAGTTAAATAAGTGGTTGAAAATTGCATGAATTTTGATCCTACCTGAGAAGGGTAAGGAGTATACCTTGTTTTGTGATGCATCCATTGTTGCGATTGGGGCGGTGTTGATGCATAATGGTCAGGTTGTGGAATGTGGGTCACAGAATTTGAGGCCTCATGAACAAAACTACCCTATGCCTAATCTCAATTTGGCCGCAGTTGTTTACTCTTTAAAGTCTTTGCAAAACTTTATGTTAGTATATATGTTTATGGTGTATACCAATCATAAAATCCTTAATTACATCTTCTCTTAGAGTGATTTGAATCTTTGGTAGTGAAGATGGGTTGAGTGTATGCATTACTTTGATTTTTAACTGTTATACACACTGGTAAAGGGAAACAGTTTTATGGATGCATTGAGTCAAAAGACTCAAAATTAGGTGGTATAAGAATCTAGTTTTGAGTGGAGGATTATGGAATTGTTTTCTAAGATGCATCTGGAGGTATAGGATGGACAAGGGTATATGACCCATTCATCCTTGGAATTTGATTATACCCTTCTAATCTTGATCAAGGAGAGGAAATATGAGGATCTAGAGTGCATGTCTTTGAGGGTAATTCTTTAATGTGGGGGGTCACCTTCCGGTTGGACCATTAGTGATGATGAGATCATTTATGTTCATGGTAATTTTTTCATTCCTATATGTATGTAGGAAAATTTGATGTGTGACTTCCATTCCTTGAAGTGGGTGGTGCATCCTAGCTTAATTAAAATGTATCATGATCTTTGTAGACAGTATTGGTGGCCATAGATAAATAAAGAGATTTTAGGTTTAATGATGTGGTGTTATACCTATTAGTAGGTGAAGGCCAAGCATCGGTGGCTAGGTGATTTTTTATAGCCATTTATACTCCAGAATGGAAATAGAATGACGTAACAATGTATTTTGTGTTGTATATTCTAAGGATTACTTGGAATAATGATGTGATATGGGTAGTTGTGGATCAGTTGACTAAAGCGTCACATTTCTTACCAATTCAAGAGACCCTCACCATCAATCAGTTGGGTGATTTGTATGTATGGGAGGTAGGGTAGTTGCACAGGGTGCTGCAAACTATAGTTTCATATCATGATCCACTGTTTACTTCGTGATTCTAGTAGGGGATACAGAAGTTACTTGGTACCATGATGTTTTTTATTATGTCTTTCTACCCATATACGGACGGGAAATCAGAGCATATTATTCAAGTACTATAGGAAATGTTGAGGGTATGTTTCCTAGATATTGGTGGATATTAAGAGGAGCATGTGGAGATTTTTGAGTTCACCAATAACAATAGTTACCAAGAAAATATTTATAAGGATCTGTATGAGTTGCTTTATGGTAGACCATGTAGATCACTATTATGTTTGATGGAAGCTAGGTAATTAGAGTTTTTGGAACTGAGTCTCATCTAGGAGACATTGAAACTGGTTCAGTTGATTCAAAAATGAATAGATACGACTTAGATTAGGCAGAATTCATATTTGTATCGGTATTATATACCTCTTAAGTTTATGGTGGGTGATCGTGTGTTTCTTAGAGTGTCACCGAGGTTGGGTCACCATTATATTCAGAAGCTAGGAAATCGGGTGCCTAGGTATGTGGGGATGTTGGAGATAGGAGAGAAGATCATACTGGTGGCATACTGGTTGGCTCTTCCATATAATTTTGGTGGCATGCATGATTTTTTTCATGTGTCATAGCTTTGGTAGTATTTACCTAACCCATATCACATGATTGATGTTAATGATGTTGAGCTTGAGGTTTATGCATCCTTCAAGGAGCATACATTTCATATTGTGTATCATAGTGAGAAAGTATTTCAAGGAAAGGTTGTGCCTTTGGTTCACCTCTTTTGGTAGCATGGTAATGATCAGAAAAAAAAAACTTGGTTGAGGGAGATGGATATGCGGGACCAATGGCCTAACCTCTTTACCTTGAAAGCTCAAAGATGATTGAGGGGCGGCTCATAGATGAGTCTTTCTAAGATTAGGAGGTTCTAAGATCCCAAACTTCTTTGAGGTAATTTCTTGCTTAAAATTCTTGTTTAAATACCTTTAAGATGGTTAATGAAATTTTTTCAAGTCTATACAGAGTCTTAGGGGTATTCTGGGGGTTTCGAACATGAAAAAAGATAGAATTGGGTCATTTGGTGCATGTCTCGCAGTTGGTTCATGGTTAGTAGTAACTATACGCCCAAGATTTTCATGCCTAGTGGACGGGTGCATGGTTTTAAGGAAACTGTGTAAGGGTAAAGGAAAACATGTGTGGGATTTGAGAGTGCCATCCTATATTTTCATCACATGGATTTTCAAATCACGTGGGATACCTAAGAAATAGTGTAGCCTGGAACCCTCTTAGATAGAGAGTGGTGTACAGTTGGCACACGGTTTGGCCAATTGTGTGATCAAACCATGAACCCCTTAAAAAGTGGAAATTTACCATTTTTTACCCCTTGGTACTTAAGTGTTGTAACTTGGTATTTTCATCCATTCCATCCCTAGTGATGAACCAAATCTCCCAAGACCTCCCAAGGATCAATCTCCCTCATTTCTATGTTTTTTGGAGTGTCATTGGTTATGAATCGAATATCTAGGTGATTTTAACGCTCCTATTTCTTTATTTTCCTAGATTAAGGATTGTGTAGATGTTATTCTTCATTTGAATCACTAAAACCCTCTTTTTACAAGATATCTTAGGTTGGGGCTTCAAAGGGTGTTTGAATTTGAATCAAAGGCTTGGGTTATATGAGCGCTCATCTTTGGAATCGAGGTGGGGGGTCTATAATTTTTATCCTATAGTCTTGATATTTGGTTTATGTGTATGTGGTTGTGCTATAGTACCTTATGGTTGTGCTTTCGATAATATTTTTAGTATTTGGTAAATTGGTTGGCTAAATGATGAGTTGAACCCATCATGATCCTCGTGGGATGCAGTGAGGTTGATTAGACTAGTTATAGGGCCACCCATGGGATGTTCTATCATCCTGAACATGGAAAATTGAGATGATAAACATATAATTGACTTGTGATGAATTAGATCACATGATGATCGTGTTGACATGTTATCTTGAATTATAAATGCATTAATAGTAGTTGTGTCAAGTTGTTGACATGGAATAAGGGGTTTTTTTTGGGATATTATGAATGGATTAAATGAATTAAAGTAAATGTTTTGAATAACTTATGGGTTGTAATGGAAATATGGAAATGATTTAAAACCTAATAATGATTATGGTAAATAGTCTTAGTTATAATGATAGTTTATGTACATAATGAACTATGATTTGTGAATGTTATGTGTATTGATTGAGTATGGATTGTAAAATGGTATATATAGTAAATGGTTAAAGAAGCATATGAACATGGCTTGGTGGTATCTGGGGTATTGGACTGAGGCTCCACCCATGTGTCAGGTTGGACTAAGGCTCTAAACCCTACCCCTGGGATGCATGGGTTAGGGAGCCAGACTGAGGCTTTATGCCTCTAAAGGTTGCATTGGTTGAGACTAGCTGGACTGAGGCTCCAAGGTAAGTGTGACTTTATTGATTGTGAAATGGTTTCCCTAATGAGGTAGGGAACTTTACTTATCCCATTATTCATAGTAGTGGATAGGCATAGGTCGTTGTGTAAAAAATTAATTACCTAACCCATGGATCAAATGATGAAAATGTTTTAAGTAAACATGGTTAACTAATGGAACCTGGTTTATCTTTTGTTTATCTTGTTACTCATTTAGTACTTTCATACACTATTTGTTTAAACAGGGTATTTTGTAGACACCATTGGTGGTGGCCTATTGAGTTTTACTCACACCCTTCTTGGGCCTCCATTAGGTACCCAAGTAGATTTTATGGTTGCAGGTCAGGACAAGGGGAAAGGTCTCATGATAAAGGGTTGACTAGGGCATGGGATGTGCATGGATGAGGGATCTAGACTTGGAGTCAGGAACCATTTTAGGTATTATTATAATTATATTATTTTGGGTATTCCTTACACTTGGAAGTATAGGACGTGTCATGACATATTTATTATTCAGTTGTGCGCTTGTATCCAGTTTTGGGAAATGGCTGGTAATTCATGTTAATTGCTTATTGTTTATTGATTCCATTGATTCATTTTTTATTTATTTTGGATTTATCTGATAAAGAGGGTATAGTATCCCCATGTGACCTATTAGACCCTATCTACTATTTGGCGACCTCTGGTGTATGGGGATGCGCACCTGAGGTCAAGTGGCGGCCTGTCTCAGAGAACCAATCTAGTGGCTTACGGGTTGGGGATGTTACACCAGTGGTTTACAAATGATTTCTCAAAGATGGAATCATTATTCAGTGATCCTACCAAGAAAGGGGTGAAATTATCATGGGATACTAAGTGTCAATATTTTTTTATGGGTTGAAATTTTCAGTCTTAGGTAGGTGGAAATAATAGTCTAGAGGGAGGCTGAATAGTCCTTTTCAACTTTTAAAACTAATTATCAATCATATTTTATTATTGAATTAATCAATAGTGTAGTGAGGTGTTTATAATATAATTTAGCATAAATAGAATATGAACATGGTATTATTATAATAGTTTGGATCACCAAGATCCTACCCTACACTTCAAACTTCTATACTTGGTGAGAATATCAGTACCCATTTGGATACCTCACTTTTAAAGGTTCGATAACCTATTTACTAACCCTGAATTTTAAAATGTCTGGAGGCACAACCAATACCTGGAAATTTACAGGAGTCACAACTTATATTATACTAACTTTTGTTTGGGGATTCACAACCCAAGGAACTTCCTTTTGATTGGTATAATTTCCAATACTATACTTTCTTTTTGATTGGGAAAAGCATAAATCGATGTTTAAGAAAAAATAGAAGAAATAAAATATAATGTGATAAAAACCATAAAAAAATAAAGATAAATAGAGAAAAGAAGATGTGAAATTTAATATATCCCATGGAACTTTGATCACTTTAGAAATCATGAATGGAATATTTAAATTTCCTTCATGATATCACTAATGAAATAGTAGTCACAGAAGATCTTAGTACTTGTGTATAATGTATGATTTCTCTCACACCACATCCCTTGATCTTTATATATTGACACATCACTAACAGTCATGTAGATCCCTCCTTATATTTTTATTATGTGGGGGTTTTCTAAACTCATCACTGCCATTCAACAGTTATAAATATTTAAAAATATGGAAACATATTGTTTACTAGTATTTTGAATATCGCAAGTTCCAAAATTTTAGCATGAATATCCATATGTTCTTAATCCCATGTGAATATCATTTAATTCTTCATAAAACAATATAGAACCTATTTTCATGGCTTATAAATAATTAATGATTAATTTTAGAAAAAATAAAACATTAAAAATACTTGAAATAAACTTATATAAAATAAAATATGAAACATATAGAAAAACGGAGTATATTTTAAGATTTAGAAAAACTTATTAAAACTCACATTATCAAGTCAATGAATTTTACTAAATTATTGATTTTCATGTATTTGATTTGATCACATGGGTGAAATATCCATGTAACTAAAATATCTATATAACCAAAATTTACATAGCCAAATATACAAAAAAAGTTAATTTCACCACGTAAGTGAATCAATCTATGTAGCATATTTTTACATATCCAAATATACCACATAATAAAAAATTTCTATACTTTTCATAAGAGTAGTTCATATTTTTAATATCATGTGTAAAGGAAAGAAAATTAATAGTGTAAAGGCAATAAGAAAAATATATAGCATGAGTAAGGGTAAGTTACATTTCCTTTATACTGCGTAAGGGTAATTGAAGTTGCATAAAGGTATGCAGGTAAGTTAATGTGTTGCGTAAAGGTGGATAGGAAGCTATGTTTGGGTAAAATTCGTTTTCAAAAAGTTTCATAAGGTTACATTTAAACTTATATAAAGGTAAACATAATTTTATAATACATGCATAAGGGTACAAGTATCAATACATAAAGGTAAATCAAAGTTCATATGTGTTGTGTAAATATAAATAAAAAAATACATATGTTGTGTAAGTTTGACATTAGAAACTATGTAAAGGTAAATGTAATTTTTTTAAAATCATGTAAGGTTATAAATAACTTATAAGACTTATGTAATGGTAAAACTATATTTTTTAAAACATGTGTAAGGGTAACAATAAATAAAAAAAGTTACAAAAGGGTAAATAAAATACTTAGAAAATCAATTTTTCACAGGTTTTAACCAATAATAAATATAAAAATAATAATAATAATAATAAATGGTTAAAAATTAAAAAAAAATCAATAAAAATATTATTAAAAATAATAATACACTATGTGATGAAATGAACAACACAAAGAATTAAACTATTTAAGAGAAGTAAGGAATAAAACAATGTAAACAAAAAAACAATTAAACTAATTAACTCACACATGTGATATAAACATTAGTATACTTAAAAAAAACTAAATCAAAAAAATTAATCACATTTGATTATATTAAATAATTTAAATCATATTATATATCAATATAATATTAATTAACACATGTATATATGTTATATAGTTTAAAATGAAATAAATGTAAGGTATTTAAAATTTAACAAAACACAAATACTTAATTAAATATTAACACCCAAGTTCACACACTAATAATATCACCCTTTTTAAAATTATAAAATCATACATTTACTTAAATTTAAAACTATCCTCAAAATATTCTCCCCTTTGTTAAATTTATCAAAAAGAAAAAAATTATTAAATTTATAAAAAAAATTATGAGATTTTTTTTAAATGCATAAACTATCCCTAGAATAAAACTATATATAATAATAATATAATTAGGATAAGAATGTCAAATTTTAACAATAAGTAAAGAAAAAAAATATTATTCTAACATACTAAGATCAAACTTTATTTTCTAAAACTTTATAATAATCTAATGGTTTAGTAAATATATCTACATGTTTTTTCAGTTGGACCAAACTCTGAACTAATATCTCCTTTATTTACATGATACCTTAGAAAAAAATCTAATATCTATATTTTTGTTTGAGAGTATTGTAGAGTATTTTTATAAATTGAAATAGCACAATAATTATCATAAAATATTGTAATTTTATCAAAAATAATATTAAAATCACATAAAGTTTGTTTATTTCAAATACTTTCAGAACAATAACTAGCTATAGAAACATACTCATCCTCAGCTATAGATAATTCCAATGATATTTTATTTTTTAAACTCCATGAAATTAAATTTAGACAGATAAAATGAGATTTACTTATTTTTTACTTTCTATCAAGACTATAACCTCTAAAATCAGAGTCATAATTTGATAATAAATCAAAAATAATTATGATTTCAATAAAATAAATTAATACTAACATTTCTTTTTATATATCTAATAACTCTCTTAATATATTTAAGATGACTATCCTTAGGATTTCACTAAAATATAGCACATAAAAAAACTAAAAACATTATATCCGGTCTAGATGCATTCAAATAAAGTATGCCTCTATACATTTTAACATCGAAAAACTTTCCAAATTTATCTAAATACAATTTTGAATTAGTACTAATAGTATTTTTAATATATTTTTATGAATCCAATCCAAACCTTTTAACAAGTTCTTTAGTATACTTATATTGATTTAAGAAAACATCATATTTTTGTTAGTTAATTTTTAATCCAAGAAAAATCTAAATTCTCCCATTAAGATTATATCAAACTCACTAGTCGTTAATTTAGAAGAATCATTAAAAATTACATAATTTATCGAACAAAATATTATATCATCAATATATATTTGTAAAATTAAAATTTCATTTTAAACTTTCATTATAAACAAGTTAGGATCGAATTTTCTTTTTGAAAAATCATTTTGAAATAAAATTTAAGTTATTCTCTCATACCAAGATCTATGAGCTTTCTTATGACCATATAAAGCTTTATTAAGTTTAAAAAATGATTTTAAAATGTTTCATTTTCAAATCCATGGGGTTGTTTAATAAATAATTCTTTGTAAATTATTCCATTTAAAAATTCACTCCTTACATCCATTTGAAAAAATTTGATATTTTTGAAATAGGAAAATGATAATAAAATTATAATAACCTCTATCCTAGAAACAAGAGAAAAATAATCTTAAAATTCAATTCCACATTCCTAATAATAATTTTGAGGAACTATTATTGCTTTATTTTTATCTATGTTGTCAACTTCATCAAGTTTATTACAAAAAAGACACTTAGTGCTTATTAATTGTTTATCCTTTATAAATTCAACCAAATTCCACACTTTTTTTCTTTCAAATTGATTTAATTCCTCATGTATGCCATTAATCTATCTTGAATAATTTTAATCATAATCAATATTAATAGGTACAAAGTTAGCAATAAATATAAAATTAATACAAAAATGTAAAATAGATTTTTTAGTTTGTATTCTAGATTCAATGTTTCCAATTATTTTTTAAATAGGATGATATTTATGTGTTTTCCACTCTTTTGGATTAGTTTGAAAAGATATTTTATCACCATTAACTGATTAATTTTCATTTTCTTGAACATTATCTTCACCAAAGTTGAATTCTATGAATTCTTCATAATCTTTATATAAATCTGAATTTTGTTTGTTATTTCCATTTTTATCAAATTTAACTTGTATTGACTCTTAAAAAAAATATCTTATTGAAAAATATATATGTATTACTGGTGTAAGAATAATCTAAAAATATTCTTTTATCACATTTACAATTGAACTTATCTAAATTATCTCTATATTCAAAATAAAGACTTTGCAACAAAACATCTAGATTATCCAATTTTAGGTTTAAAGCCTTTAAACAATTCATAAGAGGTTTATTTAAAATATTATAATAGAAGATATATTTAAAACATGAAAATATTGATTAATATCTTGGTACTAAAAATATGCATCCATATTAAACTCAATAATCATTGATCTACTAATTTTCTAAATCAACCTATTCTTTCTTTCAACCACACCAATTTTTTATGATGGACTAGGGGTAGAAAAATAATTTTTATATCCATTGTCTTCACAAAATTTATCAAATTATAAATTAAAAAATTCACCACCTCTATCTCTTATGATAGATACATTTGAAATATTTTTGAAATTTTGAATAATTTTGCAGAAATCACAAAACTTGGTCAGAGTTTCACTTTTGTGTCATAAGAAATAAATCCAAATGAATCTAATATAATCATTAAATATTAAAAATACATACTTATTTATTGTTAATCTAGTATGTTTTATAGGACCAAATAATTCAATATGTATTAATTCAATATGTCTATCATTACTAATATCATTCACATATTTATACCTTTTGATATTATCCATACCCTTTAAACATGAATAGCACACAAAATAACTACTTGTATTTAACTTTGGAAATCATAGTACTTATTCATCCCTTAAAAACTTGTGTAATAATATAAAGTTTTCATTTTCAAGTCTCTTATGCCACAAAATATCTTCTTTTCTATGTAATTTAAATACTTAACTTCATATTTGGTTATATCATTAAAATAAATGGTGTAATATTATTATTTCTATTTTTATTAAAAAATAGATTTATCTTTCAAAACTATATATTTTCATTTTCAAAAATTGTACTTAATATATCATCACATAAATATTATTTATATATTAAATTCTATTTTAAACCATATATAAATAATACTTTTGAAATAATATTAATTTTATAAAATCCAACTTCTCTAATACCTTTAATTTGACCTTTTGAATTGTATCCAAATGTTAATATGGATCCATCACATAAAATATCATATTTCATGTTTCTGGAACACCCACTGTCTAAATATCATGAATCTTTGAGACTTTTAAGGTAGATTTTATGAAATTAATCAATCAAGTGTAATTTTTTGGTACCCATGATAACTTAGGTCCAATTAGATTAGTAATATAGAATTTTAGAATCCAAATAGATTTAAAATATCTATTTATGGGATGTTTAGAAAATATATATTTAGAAATAAATTTTTTTAGTATTCAAAAATTATTGTGTAAATCTAAAAGACCATTCATTGGTATAATTCTCTTTCTATATTTAAAACATGTTACACTCAAAATACTTCCTTCTGAACTTTTAACAAAATTAATTTTAATCATCCTTAGTGATAGGATATTATAACCAAAAAACATTCTTATTGTAGTTTGGTTTCATCTTAGACATCATTTTATCATATATTTGTTTTCCCTAAAAAAATTAGATAATTTTTCTTTAATATTGATAAATTTATTTTCAAATCCACATTCTCTTTTTAAATAGCTTTTAAATTAGTATATACTTTTTAATTAGATCTAGAAGTTGTATTTATCAATTTTTTTATTTCTTTCTTAAGATTAATACACTCATTCTCAACTTTAGTCATGTCCTAAAAGATTTAATTAAATATTTTTTCATGATATTTATCATTTACTACTAGAAAATATTTAATTTTTTTATTTTATTATTTTAGTTTCAATATATCAAATTCACAATTATTTTTATACTCTTTATTATGAGAACACTGATATTTATATATTCAATTTCCCTTTTAAGTTTCTCATTTTATTTTATTGATTTATTATTTTAAATTTTTATATAAGTATATTTTTTAATAATCTGGACACTATCATTTCTTAATTCTTCATTATATTTATACAGTTGGTTGACTTTAGAATTTAAATAATCAGAATCAGAACTAGAATAAAATTCAATTTCTTTTTTATCTTTTGTGAATTCATTATTAACGAAATTAATAGTAGTTATAAATTGAGTAAAAAATGATTCAGGTACCTCATAATTCATAGCCATCAAATAAAGGTTCTCTATATCCAGTTAAATTCCCATGTCACTGATCTAATATGGACTATCTAAAAATATCAGCCTATGAAAAATGATATCTTTTCCTTTCTCTTTTTGTATTTACGTTTCTTTGGATGTTTGAGTTTGAGACAATCAGTCATGATGTGACATTTATTATTGCACTCAGTATAAGTTAATTTTGAAACATTGTTATTATTTATATTATTACCTTTCTTATCCTCTTTTTGTTCTTTCTTTTGAACTACCTCTTTCCTCTTTTGTTTTCCATAAACTTGTATATATTCTTTATAAAATTAGTCATCCCTTTATCAATTTCCTATAACTTAAATTTGGAATAGTTATAGGATTCATTAATATTAGATTTAAAATAAATACCTTTATTCTTTGTAGACTCCTCATCAGAAATATTTTTCAATTCAAGTTCATACTGCAACAAGAACCAATTAGTTCATATAAAGTATACTATTTAAAATTCTTACCTTCATCAATCATCACATTATTTTCATGTGATATTTTTGGTAATTATCTTAGTACCCTTTCAACTATAGATTTATTATCCATTACATCACAAAGAGTTCTCATAAAATTTGTACCACCTTCAAATCAGTTGAACATCTAGTTTATTGACATGTATTTTCCCATATTGAAATCTTAGTATTCTTCTTGAAGCATTCCTAGATTGGTTCTTTAAAATAATTTATTTTCCATAGTGAGTAAATTTTAGAATTATATAAATTTAGTGGGTTGTGTTATATACTAAAATGTGGATATACACACATATAATTATAGAATAGTATAAAATATTCTTTACTTTATAATTCATAACATACATTACCATATTGTTACTTAACTGGGTCATATTTAGGTAGTTTATATGGTTTCTCTATGATTTTCCAATGATCCACACTTGATTTCTTAAATTATTATTCCATTATATCTTGAAAATTCCCATAATAACTTCTATCGAAATATGGGGATTTTAAGGTGTCCAGCCATCATTCGTATTAATACCTATCATCTTCAAGAATCTTATTCCTTAGACTATTAGGCCTATGATATTCAGATTATCATAATAGTTAAAATAAATAAAACCTATATCCTAAAGGATATCCCTCTGATTTTAATTTTTTCCTTAGGTATATGGAAATAACAGACTATAGGGGGTGAATAGTGCTTTAAAACTTTTAAAAAAAATAATAAATCAGATTTTATTATTAAATTAGTCAATAGTGTAGTGTGGTGTTTAGAATATAATGTAGTGGAAATAAAATATAAACACAATATTTTTGTATTAGTTTAGATCACCAATATCTTACTCTACTCTTAAATCTTCTTTACTCGATAAAAAGATTGGTACCCACTAAGAAACCTCGCTTTTAAAGGTTTGATAACCTATTTACACAGCCTACCATTTACAATACCTAGATACATAACCAATACCTAAATTTTTATAGGATTCACAACCTATATTATCCTGAATTTTGTTCAATGAGTCACAACCCAAGGACCTTCCTTCTGATTGGTGGAATAATTAATACCATAGTTTCTTTTGATTATTTAAATCATAAAATTACACTTGAGAAAAAACATAAAAAATAAAATATAAAACAATGAAAATAGAAAATAGTGAAGATCAGTAGTTGGAAGAAGATATGAAATTTGATGTATCTCATTGAACTTTGATCACTTCAAAAACAATTAATGAAATTTTTTAAGTTCCTTTAAGGTCTCACCAATGAAACAGTAGTTGTATAAGACCTCTATACTTTTTGTATTATGTATTAGTTCTCTTGTGATGCATCCCTTTATCTTTATTTATTGACACATTATTAAAGTTCATCAAGGCCCCTCCTTTGATTCTTGTTTCACGGGAGATTCCTAAAATCATCGCCACCATTCAACGATTAAGAATATTTAAAAATATGGAAACATATAATTTACTAGTATTTTGAATATCAAAAGTTTTAAAATTTCAAAGTGAATATCCATACATTATTAATCTCATATGAATATTATTTAATTCTTTATAAAATAATATAAAACATGTTCTCATAGCTTCTAAATAATTAATGACTAATTTTAGAAAAAAATAAAACATTGAAAATATTTAAAATAAAATTATAGAAAATGAAATATGAAACATACAAAAAAAACAAAGCATATTTCCATATTTAGAACAAACTTTTAAAACTCATATTATCATGTAGGTGAATTTTACTACACATGTTATTTTCACATATGTGGTTTTATTATGTAGGTGAAATATCTAGGTAACTGAAATATATACGTATCAAAAATTCATGTAGTTAAATATATTGCATATGTGAATTTACCCATTTGAGAGAATCTGTCTATGAAACATGTTTTTATGTATCTAATTAAACCAGGTAAGAAAATTTGTCTATACTTTGTGTATGGAAAGTTTATATTTTGTAAAGTATGCATAAAATTAATCCAATTCACTATGTAAAGGTAATAATAAAATCATATATCATATGTGAGGGTAAGTTTAACTTTATATATACTGTATAAGTGTAAACTAAAGTTTCATAATGTTAAGAAGGTAATTTCATTCACTATGTAAAGATAGATAAAAATCTATGTAAGGGTAAACTGTATTTTCAACAAGTTCTGTAAGGGTACCTTTATACTTACATAAAGTTAAAATGAATTTTATAAGACATGAATAAGGGTTCAATAAATTTTATATTAATGTAAATAAAAGTTCGTATGAATTGCGTAAATGTAAACAATAAAATACATATTTTTCTTAAGGGTAACATTAGAATTTGTGTAAAGGTAAAGGCAGTTTTTGAAAACTCACATAAGGGTGTAAAGAAACTTATATGACTTAAGTAAAGGTAAAGATGGATTTTTAAAACATGTGTAAAGGTAAAAATAAATTAAAACATGTTAATTAAGGGTAAATAAAATACTTTGAAATTTAATTTTTCACAAGGTTTAACAAATAATAATTATAAATAATTATAAGAATACAAATAATAAATGATGAACAATTAGATCATAATTAAAATCAATAGAATTATTATTAAAAAAATAATATACCAAGTTAATAAATGAGAAAATAAAAGAATTAAACAATTTAAGACAAGTAATAAAATAATGTAATCAAACAAAGAAAAAGAACTAATATAATTAACATGAACATCTGATGTAAACATTATAATACTTAAAAAAGTAAATCAAACAATTAAGCATACATGATTATATTAAACAATTTAAAGCATATGAGATATAAATTTAAACAAAATAATATTAATTAACACATTTATATATGTTATAAAATTTAAAATAAAATAAAATTTAGGAATTTTAAATATAAAAAAAAAATACTTAATTAAATATTAACACCCATGTTCAAATACTAATATAATTGGCATCTAACATCATCTCTTATTCTGATCTTATCTAAAACTGGTAAGGTCTATGTAGTTTATTATGAATCTTATGGTACTATATTGGGATGTGTACTTATACATGTTGATCATGTGTTGGCATACAGCTCTTTTCATGATTGGATGCATGAGAAGAATTATCCCAACCATTACTTGGATCTCACCACTGTTATGTATTCTCTCAAGTGTTGGAGACACTATCTTTTTATGGAGAGGTTCACGGTCTATTATAATCACAATATATTAAGTTATATCTTCCCTTAGAAGAACTTGAATCTCAAGTGGAGGTGAGTGGTAGAGTACCTTTAGAAATTTGACTTTGACATCTCCTACACCCATGGGAAGGGGAATGCTATTGATGACACTCTCAGTAAGAAATTTACTTCTCGAGTCATCTTAGAAATGAAATAGGAGTGGAACCTTATGGTTTTTATCACTCAATTTCATTAATATATGCAGTGGTGATTTAGGTATGATTCTGACTAGTGTTCAATTTTCATAATCTCTCATTGAGTTGATTCTGTAGGAAAAGTAGCAATATGAAAATTTCATAGGAATCTGAGAATCCTTATATGGTGGGTGTTTTTTTGGGTTTTTGAGGCGTTAAATGAGTTTCGCTCATCGGACTACCATTGTAACTTTTCCCAAAAACTCCCAATGGTTCCTCCAACTGTAGTTGGGTACAAAACTGCTTTCCAAAGGCTATTAATTGTCTAGTTTTCAGGCCCAGTGGCTCTTGGGGACTCGCATTGGTCGAGAGGATGGGAGGTCGGGCTCATCGCACCCTTTTGGGGGGAATTGTTTCCTACTTTGGGACTCTCTTATAGATTTAATATATGTTTGTGTATTTATTCCTAATCCTGATACAAGATTGGTTACCCTAACAAAATTATTCATTGGTTAATTATGTCATTGAATAAATAAAGGGAGTCTCATTGATGAACTAAGGGGAGGGTGGTTTCATTAGTGAGTCCATCTGTAAGTATCTGAGGTTCTGCATCCATCTCTTTAATAGTGAATAACCACTTTATGTGTTAAAGCTATATGACCAAATGCTTCAAAATGTGATACCACGCGAGGAGGTGATTAATATTTCGAGGAGTGGATTGGGCCATTATGAGGCATCATATGTATCCTAGTTATTGTAATAATCAAAACCCATATAGTTCATTAATCCCGTGCAGTTTAGCATCATGCATAGAGGACATATGTGTGGGTATTGAGACACCGAATTATTGAACCCGAGTCTCAAGGATACATCCTACATATCTTTATTAGGGAATGAATCAGAGTCATCATAGTTCAATTAATTGGGGCTTACACACTAAGACTTCCCATTACATTATTGAGGTTTTTAGTGTATATGTTATGATCATTCTCCCTAAGCACATGTGATCTATACTTTTTGTGAGAAACAAAGTGTTGGAAAAAAATCCATCAAGGTATCATTGAAGCATTTTTGAGGTGATTGTGTTTGTTGACAAAGTGGACATCTGTGTTGTGATTGTTGACAAAGCAAACCATGACATATAAATTTGTTGACAAAGGGGGTTTCATGGTGGCATGTCGAGTTCAAGGGATGTGGTTAATGATCCATGTTTGATTCAAGAATGTTGAAAAGGTAATGGATGATCTGGAGGCGGTACAAAAAGAGCAGATACAAGGTGGAACCGTTTTCTAGTGTTTGCCAAATTTTTGGGCCTGAAAATCGATAAATGGAGAAAAGTGTCTTTGTCAAAGGGACTTGCGCACCGAGGTCTTGAAGGAGAGGAAACTTGTGTTCCATAAGTTTTTCAAGATCAGAACATCAAAATATGGCAAAGGGAAAAGGGGTGCCCAAGTTTTAGGGTTGGTCGCGCAAGTGACTTGCGCAGCATAGACTTGCGCGCCGAGACTTGCGCACCGAGGGGAGACTTGTGCGCCATCACGCAGGGTGTCCAAATGCCTATAAATAGAGGTCAACCCCTCCTCATTCAGTACGAATTAAACACTTAGAAAAAATCAGAGATCCCGTCGCGCAGGTGTGGTGGTCGCGCAAGTGGTGTGTGGTTGCGCAAGTAGAAGTTGCATGCCTGTTGAGTGTTGCGTGTCCAGAGGGGTTTGGAAGATAAAGGAAGGGAGTTTCCCAAGTTTTGAGTTGAATAAGGAAGTGTCGCGCAAGTGTTTTGGTGACACTTGCGTGCCAAGTTTTTAAGAAGCGCGATAGTTGATGGTTGCGTTCCAATATTGGTTTGGGCGTAAAAGGGTGTGAGTCATGCAAGTTTGGAGTTTCAGAAGCTTGTGTCGCGCAAGTGGTTGAGGTGGACTTGTATGCCAGTTGTAACTTGTGCACCGAGACTTGCGCGCCGGCTTAGAGAAGGGTGTCGGGTATGGTTGAAACACAACAATGATTTAGGGCTGCGTGAAAGGTGTATGATTGCCCAATACCTTTGGTGCAAAGTGAGATTCATCTACGGGTGAAAGTTGGACTTAAAAAGTGCATATACATACAACATAGGATGTATTCATTAGTGATAATTAAGAGACCTACAGGTCTATAAACTGTGAGTGGATCCTTTCCGGAGCAGTGATCAAAGGAGGAGGAAGAAGGTGATCCTCTCCACCGGTAGTGATCCAGAGAGAGAGAAACAGGGAGTGACCCTTGGGAAAGCAGTGAGCTGACCCTAAACCTTGTAAAGGCAGTGAGCTTGGTCATAGAAGTGATCTAGCCCGAACTTTATAAATAGAAGTTTTCTTTAGTGGATTTGGTACAGCGGCACATCACCGTTGTATGCTCCTTAGACGTAGCCCAGTGAGGGTGAACCAAGTAAAAATATTTGTTTCTTCCTTCTTACTTCCCTGCATTGCATTTAAAACATCATCATTAGATAAAGAAGAAAATAAGTGGTCATAATAAACACACAAGTGCAAACAAAGTGACCCTTGTAATAAAGAGGTCAAGATTCAGTGGGGAAGGAAGAATTTTGAAAAAGAATATCCATATCCTGATTCACCCCCCCCCCCCCCTTCAGGGTATATAAGCCCTTATTGGTCCTAACACAAAGGATAGAAAGTAATCAATTTCATTGCTCTGAATAAGGTAATTATATTTTGGGATAACCCTGGATGATTAATATGGAGCTCAAACCTCAATGAGAGGTGGCCTATATATCTTGGATATGGAAATAATCAGAGTCATTGTAGTTCCTTTATGCACTTGGGATTGTCCCTAAGGTATATGACCTTATATGAGGGGTGTTCATACCATAACACTCATCGGGGCTTATATACTAGGATTTATTTAGTGATTGAAGATTCATTATCCCTAATGAGATGTTCATTGTATCTCTCTAAGACCACGTGAGATGTTCTTGGTGTGAGAAACAAGGGGAAATATATGATCAGTCTCATGGAATATATATATATGGGACTTGTATACTGGGACAATACTTGGGGTTTTTGTTATAGATCTCGGGCCTTGAGAAGGACTCATACGTATCTTGAGTATGATAGGAATATAATTCATTGTAGTTTGGTTTATTTCTCAGTCTGTTGATGGATGAGGTAGAGTAATCATCCCGTAGGAATGAATGAGTCCTGGTGGTTAAAATCTCATGGAGATGAGGATTACACCAAAGTGGATGTTTGTTATAGCTCAGGCCATAGAAAGGAATCCTACATATCCTAATTATGGTAGTAAGAAAAGTTCTCATAGTTCATTTATCCCTTAAATTGATGAGAGGCTAAGGTAGATGATCACACTCAAAGACATTATGATCGTATTCTAGGTTTCAGTAATTCTAGGGGTTTATACCATGATAGATTCCCTATTGATCAAGGACATACTATATAATGTCAGTAATTGGGGCTTACGCATTGAGGCTACCTTTTCTACCCTATTATGTATAGTGTATATGACATGATCAGTGCAGCTCACTAAGCTCACGTGATATATGCTCATTATGAGAAACAAGGTTTAGCCAGTGATCAAATTCCTTGGATAAGGGGCTTAGATACTAGGATTTCCATGGATAATCAATATGGAGCTCAAACCCCAAAGAGAGGTGGCCTAAGTATCCTGAATATGGCAGGAAGCAGATTCATCATAGTTCCCTTGATTGGGGTTTACACTCTAAGGTTGCCCTAATATTTGGGGATTACACATTGAGGATGGATAGACCTATCAAATTCTGAGATGCCCTTGTGACATAGCCTGCTTATCTAGAGGGTGTCACATGATCCAGTTGAATTTTTTGAGGGACATCCCATGACCTGGTTGTCTTGTCCTAGAATCCATCGCATGACCTATATGGACATATATAGAGGGTGTTTCAAGTCTTAGCTAGCTTGCCCAGAGGGTGTTGTGAGAGATTTGTTGTCATGTCTAGATGCAACAACAAGACATGAATGATATGAGTGAACTCCATTATATGAGTCAGGAGATGTATTTGAAGGATGTCCTAAGGCTCAGGTGATAGACCTAGAGGGTTTCACGATACCAAGGTGGTGTGCCCAGGGGGGTTGTATGACTTGTTTTGACATGTCTGAGGGATTTCAGGTGTCCCAAATAGCATACTAAAGGAATGTTGTGAGATCTGGGTGATGTGTCATAGTGTTGTTTTGTGTCCTTGTCTACCTCACGCAAATCACAAGAGGTCCATTGAGCATGTATTTCATTTAAGTATTCCACTTTTGATCTTGGTTCTAGCCCTTGTATTGTGAATGCCTTAGGTTTGTTCGGTATCAGCTTATTTTAAGCCACGTGTGATCTAGTGGTCTGTAGGGATGTTCTTATCATAGACTACCATATATTATTCATGTGATCTATGAATGATCACATGAAGTGAATTATTCCTATTGCATGACTACTTCAAATTCTAGTTGATATATTACCTAATGGAAGGTTTGTCGGCTGCATGATCAGTTGCTCTGATAATTATGCTTTGATGCTTGGTACTTTTGCACTCAAGAGTTTTCGTTTCATCATAGATGGTAATTTTTTATGCTGGGGTGGGGAATTTATAGGCCTCACCACCCCAAGTACTCTCTGGTTTACATGGCGTGTCTGGAGTATATCCAGGCTGGAGTTGGCGAAGTGGTCTAGCACCACACAGCTTCGCGAGTCTCTTCTATAGACCGTTGTGAGTGTGTCTCTCGATTTTTAATGGTTATGAGTCTCTTCATTCAATGATCCCTTTTTTGGATTATATCCAATTAATGGGGACTTGTTTGATCACATATACTTGTTGAAAAACTCCCATGTTGTCATGTTTACATATCTAATGTCCTTCATGAGATCTAAGGTGCCTATTGAAAGGAATTCACAATATTCTTGGTAACTTGTATGTGAGACAAGGATGGTTTGTTTAGGGGTATCAAGAGACCATATTGTAGACTTCCTTAGCCCAGCGTAATATTTTTATGACCATGAGTGCCTTCTGCCACCTCCCTCTTTTATCTTCTTTGGTTTACATGACAAAGTTTGGGATTCATGCGATATTTCATAAGTAATGTCAATGAAAATTACTCTATTTCTTTGGTGATGTGTCGCATGACTACATGATCATGTAATGTAAAAATACAACCATTTTTACTTGGATTATCAAAAAGGAAATTTGGAGTTCCCTAGACATACTTGAGAGCATTCATCTGGCGTTGCTGACAAGCTAAAGGGATTTATCAAGATGAGGTGGATGTGTTGTCGAGGTCTTGTGGTGTCTTCTGGTTCACTAGGGGTGTGCTACATGTCCTTCAGTGACTGTGAGCACCTCTCTCCTCCTCCCCATTATCCCTTTTTTATATTTTACAAAGTTTTGGGAGTTATGTGAATACATTTATTCAATTTTATGATGATGCCTCATATGATCATTATTTGTCATATGGGGGTGCATGAGCATATTTGTAGGCAAACCTATCTATTTTTCCTTAGGGTGTAAAAGGAAAAGAATGAATTCACTTGGACATACCCAAGGACTTCTGTGCAGTGAGGCTGACAAGAAAAAAGGCATTCACATGGCTAGGTGGACATGTCTCGAAGGTCTCGCAGCATCTTTCAGATTGTCAAGGGCGCACTTCATGTCCTTCAGTGACCGTGAGTACCACACACCTCCTCCCGTTATCTCCTTTATTTTATTTTACAAATGTTTGGGGGTCTTTAAAAATTTCTTGAGTATCATCGAGGAAATTTATCCTTTCAAATGATTCCATGGGGAATGATATTCATGACCACTAGGGGTCTCTTTCTTTGGATATTATTCACCTTAATTATTAGGGGAATTTTGGATGGTTTGTTAGGAACTTTCCAATGAAAAACCAAGCAGCCTGGGGGAACTCATTCAGTTGTCATCACATGGTCACCAATCATTTAAAGAGCCTTTATAAGATCAGGAAGGTTCATTGAAGGGTACTATGTGGGATTCTCCATAGGTTATGTGTTGCACGTGGAATCTTCATGTGACCTTGAAATGGTCATGTGATCAATATTACCTTGGAGGATCATGCAATCCGCAAGTATCAATTCATTTGATTTTGTGGGGAAGGTAATTCCCATATCAAATTATTCCTTCCTTTGAGAATTTGTTGGTTCTCATTTAGAGGGTGTCAAAAAATGCCCCCTTAGGGATGACGTCTATATAGACAAGGACTTAGTTCTCAAGAAAATTAATGCCCACCTAAGTCTTTAGCAGTGTCGAAAATTGGTGTCTTAGGTGACATTTGATCTACCGAGAAATGTTTGGTATTCTATGAAACTTCCTATATATAGGGGATAGAGGATAATTCATTCCATTGGTCACCCCTTCTCCAAAGTGCTCTTGTTTTTACATCCACTAAGTTCCTCTGTTGTGAGACCGTGCTGCAAACCCTAATTGTGAGCTCTATTCGTGAGTTTGTGTCGCAGTTCCATTTTGTCAAAACTCTCCCCTAATATTATCTCTTAATCATATTCTTGTCTAATCCAATCATGAATTATACCTCGATAATTTCTCAAACTTTGAGTATGAGTGTTGCGGTTGTCTTGAGGGTTTTGCGTGATCCGTTGGCCTAATCATTCGATCTCTTGTGAATCATGTGACCATGTTCAGGTCACGTGGTTGTGTGTCTCCAAGGGGTTCATGTGGTTCATGTGATGCCATGTGGGGGATATGAGCCCTATGATTTCTCCAGATTTTAGGAGATTTGTGGACTCCTTATGCAGTTTTCTAATCTCTTGTTGAGTCATGTGATGCATATAACGCCACCAAAACCTCCATGCCTCTATTTTTTTGAAAAGATTCTACAAGCTCTCTTTGTATGATATTTTCCACTTAATTATTTTCATATGGATTTTTATTCTCATCAAGGTTCCTCAGTTGTGGCCAATCAAAGGTTCATGATCTCCATAAATCATAATGTTGATCCCTACTACCATTTGTATACTGATAATAGACCGTGAAGAGGTTCCTTTCCCTCAACGTCCAAAATTATCCCTTATCTCATCGACTTCCTCTGTACGGGTTCGGTTTACTGGATGATTATACCATTACCCTTCCAGATTTTAATCTACCATATTATTGGGTGTCTGGTTCTCTTGAATGCATTCAGAAAACAATAGTTGGTGATTGTCGGCTGGTTACAGCTCGATCATAGGGTTTTTCTTATCTGTTGGATAACTCTCCTCTGGATTTAGAAAACCATGATTTCTCCCAACAACCTATCACTCAGAGATATTATATTACATTTGCGTCTTATTTGAATAATCTAGGTAGTGGATGGTATTCGAAATGAGATCTTGTTCCTAGTGTAAATTTCTCCAATGAGTGGTCGTGGGATTTCTGGGTTAGACAAAGCTTCTTGGAGTTTTTTGTTGATTTTTATAGGGTTTTCCTTTATGAATTCATATGGATCTCTCAATTCATCATATATCGCTAGACCAACCTACTTAGAGAGATGATCATCCAGTGGTTCCCTATCACTAACACATTTCACTTGTCATATGGTGAAGTGGGCATCATCCTATGGTACATCTATTAGTTGGGCGGGATTCTTCCCCTTGTAGAAATTTATGATGAATTCCTCCCTACTGTGGATTTCTTGGATGATCCTCAGAAAACCCCAGTTTTGGTGAGGGAGATGCTCATTATTGTAAGGGAGAAATAATAGAAGGATATAATAATGCACTCACTTATTTCTTCAAAGTATTGGATCAATATTTTCTTATGCATCAGTGGAGTTAGACTAGCATCTATTCGCCCCTGTAGGTGCCCCTCCTAGAAATTATGTGATAGTGATGGCTCATATTGGTCTATATTAGAGTTTGTATATTATACCTCATGGGGATATTGTGTGAACTCTAAGATCTCTCCAAACCTAAGACTGTCAAGTTTCATAGCCATGTTCTTGAATGGGTGGATCTTTCTAGTTGGGGACACACATTTAAGAATCCATGTTAGAACACTGGTGATGGAAACACGACTTGCAGAAGGGTGATGCCTTAACTTTCCAGTACTAGTCCTTGAATGCCTTTATCAAATGTTGGGTCATATTCAACAAGGTATCACCCCTTATAGGATCATTGGTTATATCCAGTTCCTATTTGGATGGATAGGGGTGCATTTCCATTGTTATGAATATTACAACGCTTCCAGGAACCTGAACACCATATCTCATCCTAGAATGTTGTATATATATGGGGTTAAGGCTTTTTCCCTAAGACCTATTATGCTTAAGGGTGTGCTATTCCATCCTGGAAGCTTTGAATTTTTTCCCCTTCATGCACCAGTTGGGACGATCATTAATGATGGTAGCTTCTCCCTTGACAAAAGATCTTATATGATCTCCCTTCGGGATGGCGTTCTCGCAGCCAGGGTGGAAGATCTGGTCATTTATGATCCATACACAATGTATTTATTCACTCAAGAGTTTGGATGCGTTCATAGGGTATCCCCTCTTACATTGGTTGGTGCTCAAGTGGAGCGACATCATAGGGTTATTCACCAATTTTAGAGGATGTTGACACATGAAGTCACCAAGGATGAGATTGTGCTTCCTCCTATTGATGTTTTTTCTGCTTTCCTTACCCAGGATTATGCCCGGTCTTGGGTAAAATCTTATACCAACAGTGTGTTGGGTCAGTTGGTTCATCATGTGGGTAGGCCTTTTTCATTGTTGATTCCTTTGTTAAAGTAAGTAATAGAGTTGATCAAAGATCTGGATGATGAGAAAGTGACCTTAGTCAGGTGATGAACACTCGGACAGTGAAACATATTTCATAGAGGAGGTTAATCCTCCAACACATGCTATAGATGATGAGTCTATTGAGGGAATAACACATGAGGCTTGTTCTCCTGTTTCAACACTGATACAACTAGTTGGTCATCCTTTTTCCACATCTACCTCTTTGGTTGTAGAGGCTCAATCACATTGTAGAATGATATAGGAATAGATTAGCACCTTGATTACTGAGACCCCCTTTGAAATATTCTACAACCAAGGGTAATTCCTTCACCAGTTATTTCATGACTAAGGGGAAGATGGATTTGACTGACATCCTTTGTATGAAATCATATAGCAGATCATCTTGACCCAAAGAAACTTGGATAAAAATTAAATGTATTTGCATGATCAGGTGAATGGGTCTTCCCTTGCTAATAAAATTAGGGAAATGGTGGGGGAATTAGAGTAGGGTCACTAGTTGTTATTTGAACTGTAAGCTCAGATAGATTCTTGGACCATGTAGATATGGAGATATGAGGATATGATTGCTCATATGAGGTCTTATCTTTTTACATCTTCATCCTCATTTTTTACCACTCAAAAGATGGTTGAAGAGTTTAATTCCTTGGTTGAGACTCTTCATCCTGGATCAGAAGTTAAATAAGTAGGGAGAGTGGTACTCCAGAATTATATCGATGCTTCTTGTTAGAGTATGGCTGACCTTGTCAGTGAATCCAATCAAACTTTATCATATTTTGACTCTTTTAATGCATCCCATTTTGGTTGGACCTTCGGAGAGACTCAAAAATGTGTATATTACTCCCCCTTTTTTGTAAAATACAAATCGATCTTCTGAAATATTCATTTTTCTACCCAACTTCTCTTTTTCTATGATGTGTATGATATTTTTTTATTCCTATACTATGAGAATATCCAACACTACCCATCCTTTTAACAAAATCAAGAAAATCTGAATATTTAGATCTGGAGATTTGGATCACAATAGACTCTTATTCTATAAGTTCTCATGAATTCCCAACAACATCAGATTTTCTACTGATGATTTTTTCTAGTTATCTTGAGATCATCTAATTTGTAGAAGGATAAATGGGTAGAATATATGTCCTGAAGGGAGAGTTCTATGTTATTTTCCAAATACGATAGGATTGGTGAGCATATATTGATTTTTATAAGGCCATATGGTGATCCTTACAAGTTCTTATAGATACAATTATTTTCATGCTTTAGTTTAGGTTCTTTTAGCTTGGACCTAATATTGATTTTAGTTTATGTTCTTTTAGCTTGGACCTAGTATTGATTTTAGTTTAAGGTCTTTTAGCTAATACCTAATGCTTCTTTTATTTTAATGTCTTTTAGCTCGGGCCTAATGCTACTTTTTGTTTAAGGTATTTTAACTAGGACCTAATATCTATTTAGTTTAAGATATTTTAGCTCGAACCTAATATCTCTTTATTTTAAGGTCTTTTATCTCAGACCCTATATCGCGTTAGTTTAAGGACTTTTAGCTCAGACTCTCTATTGCTTTTGTTTAGGGTCTTTTAGCTTAGACCTTTTATTTATTTAGTTTAAGGTATTTTAGCTAAGACCTTCTATTGATTTAGTTTAATTTTTTTATCTTAGACCTAATATTTCATTAGTTTAAGTTCTTTTATCTCAGACCTAATATTTATTTAGTTTAAGGTCTTTTATCTTGAACCTAATGCCACTTTTAGTTTAAGGTCTTTTAGCTCAGACCTAATTCTGCTTTTAGTTTATGTTCTTTTATCTCATACCTTCTATCACTTTAGTTTAAGTTCTTTTAGATTGAAATTAATATATGATCATGGGGTATGGTGCAGACATGCCAGGAATAACCTAAAACACACTGAGATGTTGATTTTGTTCCATGGTGTTGCTGAGGCTCACAAGGATCAGAAAGCCCTTTTTTCATAGTGACATATTTGGTTGATGACCATAGGTGAATATGAGAGAGACATATGCATGCATACATATTCAAGAAAAGGGTCCTTGAAGTCGGGTATCCTTTCCAGGGGTTATAGGAGATTTGTGGAGGTGATATGGTTGAGTTAGAAATAATAGGGAAGCAAGGTACACCTGGATAGTTAAAGTGTGGGTAATGTAAATCATAACTTGGAAGTTTTAGTCAATGAATATGAGATGGTGAAGACATGTTGGGTATGTACCATGACATTCTGAGATGCCAGGTTCCACTGTGGTGTTACTATGTCTCACAAGGATTGAGGCTCTTTTCTGGAAAGGAAAAGATGCCTTTAGTTGGTGGTTCAAGGCCCTTATGTGTCGGTATCATACCAAGAGAAAGATAATCTCCACCTCTCTCTGAGGGACATGAAAGTATTGTGAAGGATCAAGTATACAGATGATGAAGTTAGGTATAGAAATAAGGCTACCTAAGAAGAGTTCGGGTACCCTAGTGAAATTATCTCTTAAATAATAAATTTTGATCCCTACACCTTGTGGTTTCGAATCATGAGGTGTGGGCTATCGAAGGCTAGGGAATGAAGTGTCATAGTCTGTCCTTGAAAAAGGGTACAAAACATGGTGACATAACATCAAAGATATCTAATCCACTTGGATAGTTTGGTGTGGGAATTATAAATCATGACCTAGAGTGCTTGAATTAGGAGAATAATATGGGACAGTCATACAGGGATTAGTTCAAACACACTGAGGTGTTGAGTGCTGTCTCAATGTTGTCAGGGCTCATGAGGATTGGAATTTCCTTTTTCAAAGTGATGCATTTGGTTTAAATCCATAGTCACATATGTAGGATCCATATGCATTTATTCGTAGTTAAGCAAAGGGCCCTTGAATCCATATATCCATTCCAAGGTTCATGGAATTTTATGATGATCCAAGAGACCCAAACTCGTGAATTGTGATATGTGGAAAGTGTAAAATCCAAGGAGGGTGTGGGTACCCTAAAAGTTGTTCCACTTCCTGATAAACATGTTTTTATGGCGAGGAGATGTGAAAAATCATTACTCTAACTTTTTTCTGGACCAAGGGGTCTAGCGATCATAGCTTGGCTTTTACTACGGTTACAAGGTAGACCCTATGAGATTTATGCATTATATGTTTGTACCATAATTTTTACCTAAAATATAAGAACGAGGAGTTTAGAGGGAGGAGACTCAACTTTTTCTCAACTTTCCCTTTATAGGTTTTTGACCTGATAAGTTGTTTGTCTCTTTTGTTAGTAGTTTAAGGTCTTACAATTTGGACCATTATGGGATAAAGTTTAAGGTCGTACAGCTTTGACCAAAATGTAGGAAGTTTAGGGTCATGACTCACATAGAACTAATATGGGAGATGTTACACGAGAACCTAATTAGGATACCCAGGGTCAAGAGCCCCCCAACATCCTTCTGGGTGGGAGATGGAAATGTTGTAAATCATGGATTGAAGTTCTCAGGTCATGAGTATTGATATGGGATAGTCATACGGGGATTAGTTCAGACACACTGAGGTGTTGAGTTCTGCTGTAGTGATGTCAGGGATCATAAGGATTGGAATTTCCTTTTTCAGAGTGATGTATTTGGATAGGCACATATACAGGAGACATAGGCACACATGCATAGTCATGAAAAGGGTCCTTGAAGCTAAATATCCTTTCTGAGGACCATAGAAGGTTGCAGCAATATAAGACACCAAAGGCATGAAGTTTGGCTTATGGATTAAGGTGATTTAAAATGTGGTGGAAGCATCCCATACTTTGGTTGACTATGGTAAGTCTCTCATGGCCATTTGATAAGGATGGATGAATGGGTAATGGTTTTCCTAGTTTAACATTATGTAGTGGGGACGTACTTACCTCTGTGTAGTTTAACATCGTGTGGTAAGGATGTACTTCTGATGCACTGATGTTCATCAAGAATTTCCATTCATTTAATCATATTGAAATTAGTTTTTTGGATAAATTTTCATGATTTTACAACCTAAACATGTTTTGATAGGTATAATTTAGTCACCAAAGGAATTTATTTTAAGATATATCATAACTGGGTGATTTGGATGGAAGTCAGAGGCATTTGGTCCCTTTTTCCATAGTGCTTTCTATTTCTAAGTAACCCAAACTGAGGACCCCAACCCTAAAGGCCTTGTAGAGATAGGAATATTGAGATAGAGCCTCCCATGTGGTCTCTTCATGGTTTTCCAAACAATACGAACCCTCCAAGAAACCATGTAGGGTATGAAAGTTTTAAGGCAGAGGTTTACCACACAGCCTCTGTACGGTTAACAAACAATGCATACCAGCCAAGGTACTCATGCACTTCTACTTTAGCGGAAAAATCTATGAGCATAGTTTTCACATGGTTTAACTTACTGTGTGTCGTAACCATGTGGTGGTCAACAGGCCACGACCTACCTTCTATCTACCCCTCATACCCATCATTTGACTTGAGATTTGGACCCCTAACCACCCTAGGACTGTGGGGGATGGAAAATTAATTTTCCCTAAACCATTATTGAGGGAATAGGATCATCAGGAGGAGACACATCTTGGTAGGAGGATAGCTTGAAACCCATTCTAGGAAATTGTTATATGGTTTCTCTTGTGATTGTTTGTTATTTTTCCTTTCTGTATCAGTTATAATGAATATCTCAGGTACTAAGAGATTTTTTTCATCATTTATTCAATGTGTATATAATTACCTTCATGTGTTGGGTCTGTGGACAATGTATGTTCATTGTTAATTAATTTTATTTTCATGTTTCTATTGATTCATATTCCTCTCATAATTTCCACCAAAATATCTCTCTTATTCTTGCTAAAAACTCTGTATTAGACCAAGAAAAAAGTTTATAGGGATCTCCAGGGAATTTATGACAAGTAAACCCATAATCATTGTGTGTACTTATCATCTCTAAAGGGAATGTTCTCATAATTTTTGTTAAAAATCAATTTTTAGACCAATAAATTGATCACTATTAACATAATCAAAACTCACCAGACTAAGGGAGTTCCATTATGTTTGAAACCTAAAGGTATGATTTATCATGAACAACACAACACAATAGGTAAAACAATTCTCAAAGACCTTCAAAAACACCCACTGGCCTGATGTATTTATCCCATTAATTGTTAAAAACCAGTGTCCCCATTTTTTCTTTTTTAAAGTAAACCATTAAGGGATTTAAAGACTAAATCACTAAACCATTGGAAAAAAACTTCAAAAAACTCAAACATCAACTCTAAAATTCATAAAACCTTCACTTAATTAATTACAATTCAAGAAATATAGCATGTTAACTCTCCCTATGGATTGATCCCATACTTATGCTATACTAGTAGTAAGAGTGTTTAATTAAATTTGGGCCACTGAAAGTAACACTTAGACCAAAACAACAAAAAATTATGGATTCATTTTTAGGGATAAATTTAACCAGTGTTTTTTTAATTTGATTTTGTAGTAATTAAGTGAAAATAAAAATTCTAAATTCTAAAAAAAATTGTTCTTAACCCTATTTATGTTTTCATTTATTTTTCATTTTTCCCTTTTATGGTTGGTGTGTGTTTGTTGTTGTGTAGAACCATAGGTTTATGAGCCACCACATTACTCACTCCAAAAGTGTCGAGTCGGTAAAAACCCTACTGTTTTACCCTGAAATTGAACAAAAATTCTCAAGGTGACGTCGAACACTTATGGGAGAACATAACCAAAATTCCCCCATAGTGAATTTGGAAGATAAAGAACCAACTAATTTCTAAGTAGTTGGATAATAGTTTTCACTTTATGGAAATTAGAACCAACTGCTCACCACTGATGGTGAACCAAACCCAAATCATATGGCCAACTTTATGGAGTTTGTTCTACATAATCATCAAAGACCACCAGCTCAATTAATGTCATAATATGGCCAAAAAACCCCAAAAATATATTCCACCAGAGTGTCTGCCATACATGGCTCTGAATCAAAGGCCATATTTTGCATAGGAGTATTAGTATATTCCCTCACTTCCACAATAACAAATGAATCTATGTCATACCCTTATGGAGTACGAGATTCCCTCTATTCATAGGGAAGATACGATCATTATTAGGCCACTAGTGCAGGCCTAACACTTCAAGATTAAACTCATCATTATGAAGCTTATTTAGAATACAGTTCAATTTGGATATTTACCAAGTGAAGACCCAAATTCCCATCTTTCAAATTTTCTAGAGATATGTGACACATTCCGCTACCACGGAGTTTCAAAGGATTCAATTTAACTTCATTTATTTCCCTTCTAATTAAGGAAAAAAATCCAAATATTGGATTAAAGGGATGACTTAATGTTCCATCCTTACTTGGGAAGCATTGGCCAAAGCATTTTTTTTCTAATTATTTTCTTCCCTCCAAGATAGTGATGTTGTGGAATGAAATTCACACTTTTAAGCAGCATGATTCGGAGTCATTGTATAAATATTGGGAGTTCTTCAAGGTGATGTTGAGGAAATGTCCTCACCATAGACTTATATTGTGGATGCAAGTCCAAACCTTTTATGTGAGTCTCACCATGAACACTAAATATATGTTGGATGCAGCTACTAGAGGAATGGTTATGATAAAATCCCTTGAGGAACATTTTGATCTCCTAGAAAACATGTCATCCAATAGTTTTCAATGAAATTTTGAGCAGGAAATTAATAAGAGAGGCATGAAAAATATAGATTCCACTATGATGCTTAATGTCTAACTAGATGTAGTGTTAAAGAAAAATGAGGCATTGAATCCGAAAATAACATCACAAGTTTAAGTGGTGAATCATCCAGTGTGCGGAAAAAGTAGTGACAACCACGTTATGGTTGAATGTCTGGGATCAAGTGTTGACTCCTCAACAAGTGAAGTAAGTTATGTTTCTAAGAAACGAGGGACAAAAATGTACCCTAAATACCATAATTTGGCATGGAAAGATAATTTGAACATGGGTTGGGGCCAGAAACAGCAAAATTATTAGCTACAACCCCAGAGGGAACCTGGTTACGGTCAAAAGTAGTATAAAATCCATATCCTATACAATAATAGGGAAATTAATATAAACAAGGAACCTATCAGAAGCAAGGGTATTCAATCCCTTGTCTGACACAACCTCTATGATAACCACAACCTCAACAAGCTATACAGAAACACTCTCACCAAGAGAATCCATAAAATCTAGAAGAAATGATGTCTAAGTTCATTACAATTTCCAAGATAGGATTTTAGAATCAAGAGACATCCATTTGAATCCTCGATAATTGGATTGGATAGCTTTCCAGTCAACTTTATTCAAGGAATCTCAGCACACTATCGGGTAACATCAAAAAGAACCCACAAGAGGAAGCTAATGTCGTGACTTTGAGAAGTGGGAAGAAGTTATCACAACATGCTCATATATAGAAAGGGGATGTTAAATCTAGAAACCAAGGTAAATCTACTCAGTCTGAGGATAAAGAAGTTGGAGTTATGGATCCTTCCTCATCACAAGAATTTTCAAAAGGGAAGGATTTTATGCGTGATAAATGAAAAGAGGTTTTCAAACCCTAGAACCCACCTTAACATTCCTAGAATGCATGAAGAAGAAGAAACTAGACCGATAATTTGGAAATTTTATGGAGATATTAAAGAAACTTCATATTAGCATTCCATTCATCGAATAATTGACTCAAATGCCATCATATACTAAGTTCATGAAGTAAATCCTCTCAAAAAAGGAATATTGAAGATTTGGGCACTATTCCTATTAATAAGGAATGCTTAGCAGTGGTTCAATACTCCATTCCTCCAAAGATTCAAAATCCTTGAAGTTTTATTATCCCATGAACAATAGGATCTTGTGAGTTTGGGAAAGCTCTTTGTGACTTGGGGGATAGTGTCAATATAATGACCTTTGGAGATTTTAAAAGGTTAGGGATGAATGACTTAAAACAGAATTTTGTGGCATTACAAATAGTTGATCACTCCATTAAATGTATTTAGGGACTACTTGAGGATGTTCTAGTCAAAGTGGGGAAGTTTATTCTTTCGGTTGATTTTATCATACTCAATATGGAGGAAGATGCAGAGGCACTGCTAATTTTGGGAAGACCCTTTTTGGCCACTAGAAAAGTGTTGATAGACGTTCACCAAGGTGAATTGATTTTTAGATTAGGGGATGAAAAGTCATCTTACAATGTCCTCAAATCCATAAAAAAAAGTTTCATTTATAGAGAATGAGGACTATTTTGATTTAACTATAGTGGAATATTATTTTTATTGCACGGAGGGAGACATGAGAAGTTTCTCTACCCCTAATGAACTGGACTTAACCGACATCCAGCCCGAACACAAACTAGTGGAACTAAATCTTATTATATTCTAAGGCGGTCACTATTGGAAATGAGCAGTGGTTCTAGATATTTTAGAGAGGGCTGAGGTAGAACCAATTGTTCCATCAGTTCTTAAATCCCTACAACTTTAATTGAAACCTCTCCCATCCTCTTTGAAATATGGGTACTTGGGCGATAAGAACATGTTTTTGATAATTATAAATTCATCTCTCATGAAAGATCAAGATAATTCACTTTTAATGGTTCTAAGAAAAAGGAAACAAGTTATTGTTTAGACGGTTGATGGACATAAGGGAATCAGTCCAACCATTTTCTCACACAAGGTGCTACTTGAGGAAGGGAACAAGACCTATCGGTAACTGGAACGACGGTTAAATCCTCCAATGAAGGATTTTGTGAAAAAAGGTGATCAAGAGTTTGGATGAAGGTATTATTTACCCAATTTATGATAGTACATGGGTGAGTCCCTTACAATTGGTGCCCAAAAAGGGGGGTATCACCATGATTTTAAATGAAAATAATGATTTGATCCCAATAAGTATGGTTATAGGATGGAGGGTTTGTGTGGATTACTGAAAGCTCAATGGTGCTACATGGAAGGATCACTTTCCACTTCCATTCATGGATCAAATATTGGAGATCTTAGTGGGGCACTAATTATATTTCTTTTTATATGGTCACTTAGGGTATAACTAGATTTCTATTTCCTTTAAAGATCGGGAGAAAGTCACCTTCACATTCCCATATGGAACATTTGTGTATTGATGTATGTATTTTTAAATGTTTAATGCTCCAACCACATTCCAACGGTTTATCTTAGATATCTTCCATGACATGGTGGAACAAATTATGGAAGTTTTCATGGAAAATTTCTCAGTCTATGAAAATTCATTCAACACATGTCTGAAAAAAAATGGAATTAGTCTTAGAGTGGTGTGAGTACACCAATATTGTCTTGAATTGGGAGAAATGTCATTTTATGGTGTAGAATAGAATTTTATTAGGCCATATGATCTTTAAGAATGGAATTGAAGTAGATACCACAAGGATTGAAGTGATATCACACCTTCCCATTCTAACTTCTTCCCAAGAAATACAGAGATTTCTTGGGAATGTAGGCTTTTATAGGCGGTTTGTGCATGATTTATCAAAGATATCCCAACTACTTATCAATATCATTTCAAAGTATGCTATATTTGAATTTGATGAACATGTATTGAAACCTTTTAACTCTTGAAGTAGATACTAGTTGAAGATCCCATCATGATTTCTCCAAAATTGGATAAGTAATTTGAAATTATGTGTGATGTGAGTGACTATATTGTGGGAGTAGTTCTTGGAAAGCGGTTGGATCGCATCTTCGTGCCTATATACTATGTAACCTAACCCTTAAATGAATCCCTAATCAACTATAATACCACTGAGAAGGATATGTTGGTGATAGATTTTTCATTTGATAGATTCCTCTCATATCTAGTACTATCGAAAGCCATTGTTTATACTTACCACACATCACTCAAATACTTATTGAATAAGAAGGATGAAAAACCATGGCTCATTTTTTGGGTATTACTTATACAAGAGTTTGATTTAGAAATTTTTTATAATAAAGGGAGTGAAAACTTAGTTTATAATCATCTCTCCCACCTAGAATTACCCCATTTAGAAAAAGAAGATGATAGGGAATTTAGGGAAGACTTTCCAAATGAGCACATTTTTCTAGTAGAATCCATACCCTTTCCATGGTTTGCTGACATAGCCAATTACTTAGTTATAAGAGTTCTCCACCCTGATCTCACTTTTCAGTAAAGGAAGGGATTTCATTCATAAGTAAAGAGATATTTTTTTAAATACCCGCTTCTCTTTCGCTCATGTGGAGATGGAGTAATTTGCTACTGCATCCCTAAGGATGAAGTCAATGGAATTATTGAATTTTGTCACTCCTCACTAGATGGGAGAAATTACAGGCCAAAACTCACCATTTTTAAGATTCTTTAATCTATATTTTTCTATCCCACCATACTTAAGGATTCCCGATACTTTGTGGAACACTGTGATAAATGCCAGTAGATAGGTAACATTGGGTGTAGAGATGAAATGGATCAACACCTTGTCCTTTAGGTATAATTCTTTGACATATGGGGTATTAACTTCATGGGACTATTTCCCCCAACATAAGGGAATACATATATTCTGGTATGTGTGTACTATGTTTCTAAATGTGTGGAATCCACTACCACGGCACAAAACACAACAAAGGTAGTTGTTACCTTTTTGAATAAGAATGTTTTAAGCAAGTTTGGTGCTCCACGGGTTCTTATCAGTGATAGGGGACACATTTTTATAATGTTTTAATGAGGAATATTCTAATGAAGTATAGGGTGAAGTATAACTTGAGGAAACCTTACCATCCTCAATCCAGTGGCCAAGTAGAGGTATCTAATTGAGAACTTAAACAGATCCTGGAAAAGACTATTCAAGACACCGTTGGGAATGTCCTCGTTTTGTTTGGCCTATATAAAACTATTTCACCTACCTATAGAGCTTGAGCATAAATCATACTGGATTTTCAAAGCTTTAAATTATGATTTAAAGGCTGCTAAAGATAAATACAAATTTCAATTGTCTGAGCTTGATGAAATCCGGAAAGAGGCATATGAAAATGCCAAGCTTTACAAAGAGAAGACAAAGGTGGTTCATGACTTCATTATTTCCTAGAAATCATTCTAGCCTGGTGATCAGTTATTATTGTTTAACTCATGGTTATGATTGTTTCTTGGAAAGTTGAAGTCCCAAGGTTGGGACCTTTCAAAGTGATCAAAGTCTCCCACCATGGTGCGGTGGAAGTTGCTGGATAATACGGTCAATCATTTAAGGTGAATGGGAAACATCTAAAACCTTATTTTCAAATGGAGTACATGGTGGACATGGTCTCCACTATGTAATTCAAGTAACATGAGGCCCAGTTATGTCAATATCAAAACATTAAATGTAGCACTAACCTGGAGGTAACCCGACATTTCTAAAACTTTATCAAAACAATTGTTTCTTTGTGTGTTCTTAGGGGTACATTTTTTTGTGTGTTTTCACTCCTTGTGTGTTTTAGTCATAGGATGAATGCAAAGTGATATATATATTATTGAATTTTTATTTCTCTTGACTTAAATATCCTATGGAAATCTAAAATAATATTTTAAAAATAATGGGGGAACAAGTGATTTCATTTTAAATGGATTCATTTCATTCAAATAAGGGGAACTTCCCAAAAAAATTCACAACAAAACCATACATTTGGTTTTGTTCATGGTTCAAAAAAATGTGCACACTAATTGCGTGCAATGGATACCCATTCTAGTTTCATTCCACATAGTTCTCACATGGCCTATTAAACCATTCTCTAAAACCATGCAACCCTTTTAAAAATCTGAATTTTTTAAAAACTTAAAATTCTTCCTTAAAAATCATATGTTTCCTCTCCTCTCCCTCATACATAGCATCTCCCTCTCCCTATCCTTCAACCTCCACCCCTTAATCCTTCCTCCTTCCATCAAATCTTCAGCCAAGTTTTGTTTTCTTCTCTCATCCTTTTTCCCTTCTATTTTCTTCTTCTTTCTTTATTTTCTCCCCCCCCCCAAGGTTCGACTACAACACATTTTTTCCTCCCTCCCCATTTTTCAATTTTCATTTTTTTTTCAAATTTAGGATTTCTTCGTCTTCCTTTCATGCTTTCTTATTAAAACACTCCACCCGCACACTTTTACAAGTGATTTCTTTTCAAAAACACAAATTTTAATGCAGTCATTTTTCATATTTAGGTTTTTCCATAGGCTATATAGGTTTTTCAAAATATTTATTCAATTTTATATCTATTATTATTATAAAGTGTGAAATTTATTTTTCTTTAATCCACTGCATGTAGGTTCACCCACCTATAACCCCATCGCCTCATCAAAAAGAGCTCGTTATTTCGGTTCTACCAACTCCCTTGCTCCACACCTTAAATTTAGAAGAAAAAAATAAGAGAATAAGCGTTTTTGTGTGTTGGTCACCCATGAGGTTAACACCCACCACTACTTAACTCCAAAATATCTTGAGGATCTGGGTATTTTGGATGAGCTGAAGTGGGTAATTGCATAAGGGCACCTCACCGTAGCACTTGTTGTGCACCAGCCCACATTCAAGGAACTTGTTTTGGATTTCGGTGCCACCTTCCAGTGTCATGACCATTATACTGATGATGAACAAAGATTCTTGAGGGAGGGTGAAGGTGAGGTCACATTCCTCCTAATGAACCATCATTTTAATTTCTAGCTAACCAAATTTTCAAAAAAAATTGGGATTTATGATCAAATCTATGTTCAAAGTATAAACTATGCTAAATTAGCTTGGGAATGGGATATTTTGGCTACTAGAGATTTTCGGTCTACCATTGCCCGACCTGGAGATATTTATGTGTTGCAGACTACCAAGTCATCCCACATCATAAACCCAATCCACCACCAATTGCATCAGATCACTACCACATGTTTCACACCTCGATCTGATAGTGAGGGTAATATTAGCCTTAAGGATTTGTTCATCTTTCACTCCATGATTATCGGAACTCTAGTCAAACTTGCCTTCCTCTTTACCCAATACCTTCAGAATATGTTCTCTAAGAAAAACGGGGGTATTTTTGGTGGGTCGTTCATCACTATACTCCTAGAGTGCCTTGACATAGATTTTTATGAGGATTCATTTCTCAAGTTAAAACAATCCCCTCCTTGAATATCAAGATGGTTTGTCGCATACGAATGATTGAATATGATGGAATCTGTTTTTGGTTTAGAGGATGACAAGTGCAAGGTCTGGCTGACCCCCAACCCACCTCACCCCCACCCACTACCTCTCACCACTCTTCTCTCCAAGACGAGGATTACCACCCCCAAATCATCCCACCTATATGACACCACCAAAATTCATATCCTTTCCCACATATCTATCCATGGAGGGAACCCCATATGTGACTCGAACCTCTTCTGGAAGTGCTATAAAGACTCATATGCTATGTTTGATTAGAATCTTGAGGCTACTTGGTGACAGGCAGTGGGAATAAACATGCATGATCTCTCTAAAAAAAATCTTTACCAACCCCTGCCCATCCATACTCCATCCTATTACATGTATGTAAATGCCCCTTTCCATCCAGATCTAGCTTGGGGATCCTCTCTACCAGTCAGTCCATCAGCAGCACCTCCTGCCAAGGGGATGACATCTGATCCAGCCCCAGAAAATTCATCATGGACTGAAGCATCCCGCACCCAGTTTCGTGATCCCTCTAAATTTGATCCATCCATAGGCTAGTAATTATTTTCTCTTATTTTATACTATTTTTTCTTAATGATCTATCATGAATCTATCTTCCACCTTTCTTGGTTTTGTGGATGTTAATTTTTCTATCTTAAATTTTGTGATTGTATGTTTATATTTCATTCCACCTACTGCTAGCATTATTTATTTACTCTCTTAGGTTTCCTTATTAAGATAGAAGGTGGATCTCTATTTACAGCTCAAAGCAACTTTTCCGCTAGGTGGGATTGAAGCACACTAATTGATTTCATCTCTTAAACATTTTTTAGGGAAGTTCTTATATTCTATATTTCATTCTTGTTTCAATGGTTTCTCCCTCCCCTTGAGAGTATTCTCACTACCCACCCTTCTCCACCTTACCACGTTCACGAGGGACTGTGCTTGGATTTAAGTGTGGGAGAGGGCACCCACATATGGCACCCCATTTTTTCATTTCCTTATCATTACCTAATATGACATGTTTTTATTAGGGGTTTTCTAAAGGACTTATATAGGTGTCACAAATGTATATCAACTAGATAAAAATTATCTTTGGAGAAATATTTTTTGAATTCCTCATATGTTCAGATTGATAAAGTCATTTTTTATATGAATAAACATTGTAACACTTGTAGAGAAACCTTTAGATATTCATTCACAAAAATTTTTTTTTAAAAATGAACATTGTAATGGATTATTTTAAATTAAGTAACCCCTTAAAATGTAAATAAAGTTATGCATAAAGGTAGATGAAGTATGGAAAATGTTGATGATGCACTACTGGTTATTACACAGTCTTAATTTCATGAACTCTTGACTTTCTACCTAAATTCATCATGATTAGGAATGAAAAATTGGGCCCCAATTTAATTATAGTGTCTCATCCCAATTAAAACAATTCAAGATATTCAAAGGCATGCCCAAATTTCTTGATGACCTTTCACCATTTTTTAAAAGTTTCAAGTCAATGAGTTCTTGTGACCTATAAAATTGATAGATCGCCATTTGGTGATGATGAAATCTATTCTTAACCAACATAAGTATATTATGAGATGAAAATTGAGGTTGAAATTTCTTTGAATGAAGAAGGAAAATTTATGTTTTAAATAACAATGATTTCGGAATGAATATTTGGTGGTTTTGAATTAGGCTTGCTTTATTGGATAATTTCAAAGATTAGTGAGCCATGAAGAATGCATGTAGTAATTTTAATAATGATTCATCCAAAATCTATATTCATTTAGTTGATATAACCTATGAAATTTCTACCTATTTATTTGGTAACTCCTTTGTGATGATTATCTAGGAGTTTTTTTTTAGGAAAAACAGTCAATCAAGTGTGGGGGAGTTTGATGCACTGATGTTCATAAGGAACATCTGTTCATTTAAGCATATTGAAATTGGTTGTTTAGATAAATTGTCATGATTTTACAACATAAACATGTTTTGATAGGTATAATTTAGTCAAAAAAGTAATGGGGTTGAATATATAGCATAACTAGGTGATTCTAATGGAAATCAAAGGCATTTGGACCCTTTTTCTATAGCGCTTGTTGCTGCTAAGTCTCCCAAGTCAAGCACCCCAAACCCGAAGGCCATGAGGAGCTTGAAATACCGAAATATATCATCTTGTATAGTCTATGCATGGTTTTTCATACCATTCAGGGTATATATGTTTCAAGTAATGGGCTTACCGCACAGCCTCTGCATGGTTAAGAGATTGTGCAAACCAAACCAAGTACTCTTGCACCACTACTTCAGTGGACAAAAACATGAGAATAGTTGGTGCACGGTTTAACAAACCATGTGCCGTAACCGTGAGGCAGTCAACAGGCCACAACCTACCATCTATCTACCCATCCTACCCATTATTTGACCTAGGATTTAGACCCCTAACCACCCTGGGATAGTGGGGGGCAACCAATTAATTTTCCCCAAACCATTTTGGAGGGATGGGGTCATCCATAGGAGACACATCTTGGTAGGAGGAGAGCTTGAAACCCATTCTAAGCAATTTTTAGAGAATTTCTCTTGTGATTTTTTGTCATTTTTCCTTTTTATATTAGTTGTAATGAACATATTAGATACTAAGAGCTTTTTATCATCATTTATTAAATGTTTAGCTATTCCCCTTCATGTGTTGGGGATATAAACAATGTAGGATCGTTGTTAATTGATTTTCTTATTGTGTTGTGTTGATTCATCTTCCTATCATAATTTCCCTCAAAATATCTCTCCCAATATTTCTATAAAATTCATATCAGACCAAGAATGGAGTTTCTAGGGATCACCAGGGGATTTATGACAAGTAAACCCATGATCATTGGGTGAACTTGTCGTCTCTGAAGGGACTATTTTTGTAAATTTTGTAAAAAACATTTTTTAGACCAGGAAATTGATATCTATTAACGTAATCAGAACTCACTTGACCAAGGGAGTTCCATTGCATTTGAAATCTAGAGATGTGAGTTATTATGAACAATACAAAAAAATAGGTAAATCGATTCTCGATGACCATCACAAACACGCACAACACCGATGCATTTATCCTATTGATCATTAAAAACCAGTTTCTATGTTTTTTCTGTTTCAAAGTGAACCATTAAGGGACTTGAAGAATAAATCACTCAACCATTGGATACAGCCTTCAAAAACCTCAAACTTCGACTCTAAAATTCAAAAAATGTTCACTTAATTAATTACAATTCAAGAAATAGAGCACGTTAACTCTCCATGTGGATCGATCCCATACTTATGATATACTAGTAGTAAGAGTGGGTAATTCAATTTGGGCTACCAAAAATAAAACTTCATCCAAAACGATAAAAAATTCTATGTAGTTTAACATCATTTGTTAAGGACATGCTTCCATGCAATTTAACACCATGCGGTAAGGATATAATTCCATGCATTTTAACATCATGAGGTAAGGACATACTTCCATTCAGTTTAACATCATGTGGTAAGGACATACTTCCATGCATCTTAACATCATGTAGTCGATGTGAAAGTGTGGAAATTCCATGAATGGGCCCAAAGATAGAGACTTGGGAGTCACTATGCATCTCATGAGGATTAGAATCAAGCCACATGTAGTTCTGGGTGAAGTATTTTACGTAGGTAGGACCCATATGTAAGGAGGGTGGAAATTTTATATTTTTTGTTCTGATTGGGCTCAGAGATTGAAATTCAGGCATCACTGCATATCCCACAAGGGAAGGAATCAAGTCACATGTAGTTATTGAATGGGAAATACTCTATAAAAGTCTTACCCATATGTAGAGGTGGGTATTATTTTCATTCACCGTTGCAGCTAGGCCCAGGATTGGAGATCTTAGCGTCACTATGTATCCTACGATGATAGGAATCAAGATACACATAGTTCTTGAGGTTAAATTCATTTTAACATCATTCAGTGAGGATGAAGGTGAACTGATGTGAATAAATGAAAATGTTGTGGTCAGGCCCAAATATAGAATTTTGGGCATCATTACGTATCTCGTGAGAATGAGAATCAAACCACACATAGTTCTAAGGAACTGTTCAGTTTAAATCCATACAGTAAGGATATTGACCATGCATTTTAATTTCATACAGCAAGGACTCATGGTATGCCTTTTATACTCTTGCATTCAGGACCGCAATGAACCTGTTGTGTACTTTTATTCCTTTATTGTGAGGTTAAGTCCCTACCATGATTCCTAAGCCCACGTGAGCTATGTTTAATGTAATAAAAAAGGGATGGAAAGGGTTTACCTACAATGAAGAGACATTTGAGGGTACAACAAGGGAATTTTGAATCATTTAGTGGTTGGACCAAGATATAGTATCAAGGCATCCCTAAATATATAATAAGGATGAGAATCAATCTATATGTAGTTCAAGAAGAATCGTGCAGTTTAATGTCATGCGGAAAATATGTAGGTGATTCAACGTGAATAGAGATGGACATCAAGGATCTGTGCAGTTTTATGTCATGCGGTAAGGACATTAGTCGTGCAATTTAATGTATTTTGGTAATAATGAAAGATGTCTTACAGCTTAATGTCTTGCTTCTAGGACAAAATATTCCATGTATTTTAATATCTTTCTTCCATGAATAATTTTTTACAGTTTAACATCATGTGGTTGGGATGAATTATGGGACTTACAATGATATGTACACCCTTGTTCTGATAGCTATACAAAGTATTTCTTGAGAAATCTTACATTTTTAGAAGGTGTGACATGCTCCCCATCTAGTGTGGCCAATGATTAATCCATGTTGGGGTAGACCTTATATATGACATAAGTTCCCTCCCATTTGGGTTCCATCTTTGGGTATTCTTTCTTGATATCATTGTGGTTCTGAGGACCAATACAAATTCCCCATGGATGAATGAGAAGAGAAAAACCCTTTTTTTGAAGGCTCGTGCAATCCAATTCTAGTGGACCCCAAGGTTGTGCAGTGTGCACAACCTATTCTTATCAAGATATTCCAATTCATCTAGTCCCTTTTGTAATTTATCATCATCTGGAAGTTTCCCATAGATGGATACTTGGATCAAGGGAATATGTACTTCCATGGCTAACACTGCCTCGGTCCCGTATACTAATGAGTATGGAATTTATTGTGTAAAAATATGTGTGGTAGTATGGTAGGCCCATAAATCATGGAGGAGTTTTCTGGCTAAGACTTCCTATCTCTATTCACTATCTTCTGGAGTATATTTGATAGAGCTTATTGAAGGCCTTTGTCTATCCATTTACTGATTTCTGATAGTGAGATGAGTAATTGGACTTGATATTGAACTCTTGGTACAGCTTCTTCAACTCCATGGAACAGAATTGGTGTTTTTGTCTGTCAATATTATGTGAGGGACACAAAAACTAGTGATGATATGGGACTTTATGAAGTTTATGATGTTCTCCATCCCAACTTCCTTTAGGGGTGTCACCTCATCCCATTTGGAAAAGAATTTGGTAGTAGTAAGGATGTACTTGAACTACTTAACTGTGGCTGGGGGATATGGCCCCACGACATCCATCCCCCAAATGGGAAATATCTAGAAATATAAAGCTTTATGTATAAATTTTTGAGGTTTAAGGATTAATTTTGCATGGATTTTCTATGCATGAAATTACTTGGTGAATTCCACATAGTCTTGTATCATGGTTTTCTAGAAATATCTTAACCTCCTGATTTGGTGGGAGATCCTAGTCCTGGATTTATGGGCACCTCAAGAGCCCGCATGGAATTTTTCCATGAATGAAGAAACCACTCCTTACTCTATGAATCTGAGGAGAATCCCATCAAATCCACTCATATAGAGTGTTTTCTTATCATTTGGTCCATCCTGCAGGGTAAAGTTCATTGCACGGTGCTGAATATGTTCCCTTCCAGCACTATCTATTGGGAGAGTCCCATTTTTGTAGATAGTCGATTATGGGATCTATCCATATAGGGGTTATTATTGGTATATCATGCTATGAGGCAGTTTTGACTTAGTTGATCACTTTCATATTGCATACAATGATTTCCGAGACCATTATCTAATGTGTGATGTAGAAGATTGTTTCTTCCTGATCAGGATTGTCCAAGATGGTGGTTTTATTGACCAATACACCGATGTGAGCATTTTGTGGTCAGGTAACATGATGCAATGTGGGTTCGAAAGGGAACTCTTTCATTAGTACCATGACATAGCTATTGAGGGGGCCAGTTATTCCTTTTTAATGGTGTATTCACCATTTAACAGCTTTATCACTAACTCTGAATGTCCATTGATATTCATGTAGTCTATTTGTAGTTGTAGGGCTAGTTCTAAGCTAGTGATAAGGGCTTTGTATTCTTCCTCATTACTTTTCCATCCTTCAGATAGTGATAAAGAGTAGGGAAAACCCAATTTATTAGGAGAGACAAACACAATACCTAGGCCAACCTGGTTGAGCTTCAGGTTCTCTATCCTTGTTCCAATAGAACTTCACGAGGTGCCATCAAAATACATCTCCCGTGTTTGGGGAGTGTCATGGGAATAGAAGGCCTCTTTATCTAGAAGCTAAGGATCTTCCAACATATTTTTCAGGGCAGGATGCGCTACGAGGAAATCATCTAGGTATTTTCCTTTAACTAACTTATGTGACACAAACTAGATGTCATATTGCTGAAGAATGACTGTCCATCAGGAAAAGTGTTCAGTCAGCATCCAAAAGCCAAGGATGTACTTGAACAAATCGATGTGAGAGACCAATTGGAGCTCATAGTATTGAAATTAATTCCTAAACTGTTTCACTACGTAGATGAGTACAAGATAGTTCTTCTCAAAATTAGAGTATCGGGTCTTAGTACCTAGCATAGTCCAACTAAGGTAATAGAGACTATTTTCACTTTATGCATCATTTTTTTGTGTAAGGAGGGTGCCCAATGAGTGTTCCATGGTGGCCACATATAAGATGAGTGGCCTCCCTTCCACTAAAGGCATCAGAACTGGTGGTTGAAGCAGTTATTTTTTGATACTTATAAAGGATTTTTGGAAATCATCATCCCATTGGTAGGCGATTCCCTTCTTTATTAGCCTAGTGAAGGGGAGAGCTTTATCGGCCAATTTGGAAATGAACCTCTGAATGTAAGCAAGGTACCCTTGAATCACCCTCAATTCTTTGAGATTTATGGGGGGTGAAATTGATAAGATATCACTAGTCTTCTTTGGGTATACCTCAATGTCATGGTGGCGTACCACAAAACCAAGGAATTTACCTAACATTACCCCAATAGTTCATTTCAGTAGATTCATCTTTAGACTATATTGTCGTAGCTTTTCAAAAATTGTTTTAAGGTCTGTGAAGTGATCACACCACTTTCGGGAATTAACCACCAAGTCATCAACATAACATTTGGTTATCTTTTCCATGAATGGATTAAAGATATGGTGCATGGATTGTTGATATGTGGCGCTAGCATTCTTTAAGAAAAAGGGCATGACTTGATAGAAAAATATCCCCTGAGGTGCTCTGAAGGTAGTGGATTCTTCATCCTTAGGGGCTATCTTTATCTGATTGTACCCCAAGTACCCATCCATGAAAGAAATGGATTGGAAACTGGAATTTTCATCGATCAAGAGTTTTGTGATTGGTAATGGTAAATCATCCTTTAGGAAATTCCAATTAAGGTCTATAAAATAAATGCATAACCTAATCTTCCCATTCTTCTTCTTGATAGGGATAATTTTGGAAAGCTATCCCAGGTATTTCACTTATCAAACAAAGATAGATTCAATCAACTTGTAAATTTATACTTATATATTGGTGGAATGGGAGGGGTGTTTCCTCTTGGATACCTTCTTGAAGTCTCAATGCTCATTTAGTAGCCCAATATGGTGCATAGCCACATCTGAGTTCAATCTGAGAATTTATATGTAGTTCCACATGAACAAAAATCGGTGCTAATTCAGAAACGCAATATACATATCTTTCTCTTTGAGGGGCATAGCGGTGATAATAAATATAGGTCATGGGTCTTCTTTTGTTCCCAAATTTATCTACTCAGGTTCATCGATGGTGTTAGAGACACCTTCCTCGAATACTGGAGGGTTGTTCCTAAGGTCAGCCTCATCTTATTCCATATATGAGTCTATAGATATATTTTTAGATGGAAATAGAAATACAGGGGATTCAATATCATTATCCGGGTGAGAGAGGCCATGAGAAGAGACTGTATCATCCCCTGTTGACATAGAGATATCAGAGTTGATAGTCTTCGATGCTTTCACTGGATAATGGAGGGGATTGGACCTCTGGGAATATATTTTTGACCTTGACCAGGTTTATGGGGAGCACATATCCATCATCAAACATACTCCATGGGTTCATAGGGGCATTCCCCAAACCATTGGGAGCGGAAACCTATATATCATCATCAACCATTGGTTATTTTCCTCCCTTTTTATAAAAATATTCTTTATCATATATATCCCTGCAAGTCTCTAAAGGAGAATTATCACCATGTAGTATGCCGACTTTTTCATTAATGAGATACTTCAGAAATTAGTAAAATGTTGAAGGTATCACCAGGTGGCTATAGAGCTAGGGCCTTCCAAGTAGGACGTTATACATGGTGTCTTTCTAGAATACAATAAAATCAATGTATGATGTGAGATCCCAAAACTGGTATTTGAGCTTGATCTTCTTGAGAAGTCTTTTCTCACACTTATTATACACTTGGATGGTTACACTACAACAAAAGCAGCCCTTAGCGGCGGTTTTTTCCCATTTAGTGGCGATTTAAACCACCGCTAAATGGGTTGGCGGCGGTTTACAAAAACCGCCGCTAAACTTGGCGTCGGCAATATTTTAGCGGTGGTTTTTTCTATTTCGCGGCGGTTTAAAAAAAAATTCGTAGATGCCTCATTTCCCGGTGGTTTCTCTCCATTTAGCGGCGGTTTTATGGGTATGTCACACTTTTTTATTCGCGGCGGTTTTAACCGCCGCAAAATTATGCCGTTTGATGCGCCTATTTTGCAGCGGTAAAAACCGCCGCTAAATATAAACGTAATATATTTATCGGCGGTTAAAACCACCGCTAAATGCTACCAAGTATGGCATTAGCGGCAGTTAAAACCGCCGCTAAATGATGAACTGGAAAAAAAAATTGGTTCTACTACACCAATGCCCTGAAAATTAAATCAAACCAGAATATAGAGATCACCTAGGTTTCATGGGGATCTCGACCCCCTTCTTGGTAGTGTAGGATAGCGGTATAATAAATAGAGAAACAACATACAATAATTAAATCAACAATAAATGAAATACAAAGCATTGGATGAATAATATAAACTAAATATAAAAGGCCAATGACAATTTACAACCATGAATTCATGTCCAGATGAAGATAAAAAACTAAAAAATAGTATACATATAGAAGGTATCATGATACACATTAGTACATGAATAAATAAAATAACTAAAATCCCTAAGGGAAGAAATCTAAGAAACATACATCCACCCTGAAAATAGGGGAAAAGATATTGTACCATGATAAATTAGGAGGGAGCTGTGAATGCTGGAGAAGAAGGAGGAGGAAAGAAAGGGAGTTAAAACATTTAACCTATTAATGGAAAAATGGTAATTCCACCCTTAAGAATAGTTCACATGGTTTGGCTATATGAATTTCCAAACCGTACACCAACCGTGAGACTCCCACTACTTAGGAATCCTACCTCACATGGTTTCCCCACATAGTTTACCCTAACCATGTGACAAATGTGTAATGAATTGTGTGATAATAATGCCTAAGTGGCACTAACCATGTGAGCTAGGAACACAGTTTGGAAAACTGTGTGCAGCCCGTGTGGGGCACTTCTTCTCACCTACTCCAGCCGCATGGTTTTCTACTACAGGTTCGCACAGTTTTAGAAAAACTGTGTGCACCTATCATACCACCCAAACTTGATATTTTTGGTGCTTAACTAGGCCCGTTCAACTAGATAAATTATCACATCTTCATCCCTTTAAGCATCCAACTGATGGTGCTCCCCACCATAGGTTTTAACATTAACAGAAAATTATGAACCATAGTATTCTCCACCATTTTAATTTCCTATAAAGAATATCCAAAGATTTCCAATGATAATATTGGAATTTTTCCTCTAATTGGGAAATCCTAAATACTTCTGAGGCCATAATAGGGACCTTACTATAAAGAAATAGTCAAATTCCAATCAGCCTAACTGAAACTAGTCATGCAATCTTTCTCAGAAGACATTTTCGACCCACCATATAACCGATTCTCTCTTAGTGCATCGAGGGTGACGTAAAGATAGGGGACATGCTCATTGCTAAGCAAGAGTACACTAAGAGAGTATAAATATTATCAGAAGATTGGAGACACTTCCATCACCTCTAAGACACTTCCATCACTTCTACTACCTAGAAGGACATTTTTACTATATCTGACACGATGTTCCCCAAATTAGGAGTGTCCTAGTCATGAAAAGAAGAGATAGACCAACTGCTCATAAGAGAAATAGGTTAGATTCACCTTAATCGCACATGTGACACTTATCTGATTCACACTCACAAACTCCATAACATTTGTCATAAAAGATGAAACCAACCCGACCAGCGTGTCAGAACACCCAATCCATTTATGAATCGAGCTTACACAATGGGGCTACCCGAATGCTGCTATATAGTAGAAATGGTATTAATATGGGTTACATATATGGAAATGTTTGGTGGAAACTATGTGCCATAAATGTTACATATACAAACCAACCATTATCATACCTGTTCAACACATCAATAATACTACTACTCATCATCTAATGCTGCATCGTCACCCTCTCCACCTTCATCTCCACCACCTGTTTCCACCTGTAAGAACATTATATTGAAAATTAAATATTGTTGCATATTTATAATAAAACTTAAAACCAATAAAAGTTTTCAAACTAAATGATTTTGATTTTTTTGTGATTTACCTGCTCACCACTACCCGATGCACTACCACCGGGGGCATATCTGCTCATATACTGATGTATTTCAAGCAACTCTTTCTACAAAGCAGATATCTGATCCCCCTGCTGGTGAACTGTGTTTCGTAGAGAAGACATCTCCCTCTGAGCATCTTCAGGTATGAAATGACTATAGGCAGGAGTAGATGTAGTTGAAATCCCTGATGGCATGCGAAATACCTCAGATGGTATAGGTCCCAAACCCATCCCGTGCACTCTACCAGGATGCTCTTTCCCAAGGACTTTACCAACCGGGTCATCCTGGGAGACTGAGTAGGATTTCTCAAGATTGGCATCCCATATTTCTTTAATTTTTACCTATAAATCAAATATCAATATATATTAACACAGTAAAAACTGATAATAAGTTATTATAATAAATAATTGACTTCATACCCCAACTTATCTGGCAGGTTCATTAACAAAACTTCCATCTGTTTTTTATGAACATCCAGCCACAGTTCTGTTCGGAATGCGTCATGCCCTAAACTCTGTGACTGCATTAAACAAAGATAAATCAACAATTAAATATGTTAAATAGATAATATTATCTTATAAATATTTAAACTAATTAAAAGATTACCAATGACATCCAGCTTCTTGAAAAGCTTTTTGAACCCGCAGTGTGCGGGATGACCTGCTTTGCCCGGTTTGAAGCATTCTGTCTTGAGAGATCCTGAAATAAATAAAATTCAATTTAACAGTATTGTATTCAATGTCTATCTCCTCTTCATGTACATGTATAAATGTAAAATGAGGATAATATAATAATATATATTTCAATACCATCCGCTTCTCATCACGATGTCTATCGACAAAAACCTTCCACTATTCTTTCGGTACCCCACTGGGTAGCTTCTCATACATCTGCTGCAAGGTCAACGAAGTATCTTTGACATCACACCACAACCTCCATTTGAAATCTTTCCATTTTTTCCAAGATTTTTTAATGTCCACTTCCATGCTATCACATCAGCAACGGTAAAGTGGAAGAACATCTGTATACAGAAATTCATTTTGAATATATTAGTAACATGACATTAAATTAAACCATAAAGTAATAAAATTACCTTTATCTGAGAATCATAAACTTCATTTTTCCAGTTTGGAGACATATGCCTCCAATCATCATATGAAATAGGCAGGGAAATGGGCTCCGCTGCCAGCTGACCTATAATCTGACCAAGTAAACCTACGGCGTCATCCGTCAGGACCCCATAAGAATCAAATGGAACCACTATCTTCTCGCCATGCATGTTCCAAACATCAGAACTTTTTATGTATTTTTTCACGGTTGCATTGTTTTCATATGCAATGAGAAAACAATTACTATAAACAAAATGCAATAAATTTATTTAATTAAAATTTGTACCTATGACTGTGACCCTCCAGAATGTCAGTGATGAACTGGAAGGGGCATGTCGTTGCCCCACTGCTGAGGCTCCTATAGGGGGAGGCGATGAATCATCCTCTAATGAGGCATCCACTGATGGTGTCAGAGATGGTGCAGGGGGAGATGATGCAGGGATATAGGCAGCTGCTGCCTCAGATGTCGTGGGGACAGACGGATCGTCATCTGTCGCAGAAGTAGAAGGAATGGTGTACCGCTTCTTCCAACATTACCCTTTGACTGCCATCTAGAAGAAGAACATTTCTTACAATTCTGTCTACTTGAATCCTCTCCCCAGTAAAGCATACAATCATTGGGACACGCATGTATTTTTGTATAATTCAGACCAAGCTTGTTTACAACTTTTTTCATCTCATAAAACGATTCTGGGATTTTTGATTCAGGAAATGCATCACGAATCAATTACAATAACATAGACATTGCCTTATTTGTAATTCCACAAAGACATTTGATATGGTACAACTTCAGCAGAAATGAAAGTTTTGAATATTTCAAACACCCACTATACAACTCTTGATTTCCATCGTCAACTAAATCATGAAACGCATTTTCCTCACTGAGGTTTTCCCTTACATTTGGCTCCACAGAATCAAGAGGAGGATCCAATGATATGTTACAATCTTGATCTGCTTGTGTTACAGTCTCAAAAACATCACTTGTCACGTTGCAATTTGTATCATCATCTTCTAGTTGTTCTGATATGTTTTGATGCTCATAGTGGTGTCTTGCAGTGCCGAATGCATCATTTATGAGGTTTTGCATTTCATTTTCCATTGGTGACAAACTTGGGACCTCATTTTGTGGATTAACATCAGTCCTCAATCTTTCTGTATTATTTGATTCTCCATGCCAAATCCAACACAAATATTGATCAGGGAATTGCTTCAGTATTAAATGTTCATAAACTTCATCTCTCTTCAACCATGTTCTAAATTTACATTTAGGACATGGACATCTTATTCTCCCTTCAACGGATCGATTAGAAATTGAAAAATCTAAAAACTCATTCAAACCCTTAATATATTGAGGTGTGTTCCTCGGTAATGTGATCCAGCTTTTATCCATGTATATCACAATGTGCCTACACAAAAATATACGATAGTGTAAGAATACAGAAACATAATATAATAAAGATGAACCATTGATCATAAAGTATGCATAATATAATAAAGATGATTCATTGATCACATTTACCAATTCAGACCAACAGAATAAGTCTGGTCCATAGGAGACAGCGTCAACACCTCATTGAGGAGCAATAAGAATATCGGGCTACACACTTATCATAACACTATCGATCACACATTTATGTTGCCTCAAACAACACCCCATTGATGTGTGATCGAAACTGATCATAATGCATTTTAAACCTGAGACATTATGTGATTGTTTAGGCTTGACCTTAGATGTCCTCTAAGAGGAATGATGTTTCTCAATGGTTTCATACACAACCAACTATAAAGAGGGCCACTATGTTCACTTTATTCATCGAAGTGTCACCTCTCTAGGTTTGAGTATTACAAGTCAGACATTTATAATCATGTCTTCAACCATCGACATATAAAGAACCAGTTCTTTATTCAAGGGTTGTCTTAGACATTGAAACATTATTAATCTCATTTATAAGAATTTTATTTTAATAAAAAAAATTAATTTTTTAAAAGGGTTTGATCACTATAGTGGTGAGAATGTAAAACACATACATACATCAAATTCATAAACACATGGGAAATGCAGAAGGACTACTCACATCAATTCTATTTTTTCACTTTTTAAGAACAACCCTATAACTCTTGTCTATGATTTTTTAAATCTGAAATCATATCTTTAGTACCTATCTCAAGGAACAACACCAAATACATAATTATATACAATTTATAGTTAATTATATAATTTTATTATAAAAATTATAATTTATTTCAATTAAAACCAACAAGGAATAATTGCCTAAAAATCACCAGCCCACCTCATCACACCTATATAATAACCAACCACTTATGTATTGTTTGTGGTGAACTCCAACCTTTATCCCAAAAAAATTACCTATGAAGTTGAACCAAGTCAATCAACAAATTAACTTAACTTAATATAATTTTAATTAAAACTATTTAAAAATTATAAATGGTGATGTACCTCTAACCCAATGACATGTTACAGCATGAGATAATAATGTTGGGACATCTCATATCAGTTTTGAGAAAAATAATTATTAGATCAGATGATTTATACAATGATCCAGTGTAAATAATCTCCAAAATCTAACCAAAAAATCCAAAAATAAATGAAGAACAATGTAAAGGTAACATCAAATGTAGTCATACATAATAGAAATAATACTACATGTTTCACCGCAACCATGGCCATGAATAATGTTGTAGAGGAATTTATCCAAGGTTGATGCAAGTAGTTTATAATCAAATGATGTCCTATTTGACATTAGCATAACCTTTTTGATGTGTTGGTTACATATACTTCTTCCTAACCATATAATTTATTCCCCTTTCCCTTCTCTATCTATCTGCCTCTCCCAAAAACAATGTCTACATCATAGGAATATATGTTGGTATTTTGAAATATTTAAGTCATGTAGTTGTTGATAAGGTGGCATGTATATTTGTCATAATTGAAATATTTTTTTAGATATTTCATTATTTTGATGACCCATGTGTTTTTATTTCCCATTATGGTTTTTTGAGACTCGACGCAGTAATGACCTCCTCACGGTGGAAGACTAGGCCACCAAAACCCAATTCTTTCCACCATAGGCCATTTTTTAAAGATAAGTGACGAGAATGAATAATTATAATGGTAGACCTCTTCATAATGTACATGTAGGCATGCACCCAACCATATATATGAATATGTTCATAATAATAAAAATAAGAGAAAATAAAATAAATATTTACATTCTATCATGTTATTTACTTTAGAGAATAAAAAATAGTACAATAGGTAATATGAAAACAAATGGAAAAAATATACACCTAATAGGGAAATATTACATATCCTGACAATAATATGAAACGAATGAATTATAGAGAGATCGACTATTGATCTATAATCACCGACCACCATGTAAGGTCAAATTAACCCAATTATCCCTTTTCTCGACATAATACACAACTAATTTGTACATTATCTATATATACATGACATGTGTGGGAATAACTCAATTAGGTTTGAGCACATATATACCCAACCTTCCGCATCCAAACCCGATATAGGAGGAATAGAATACATGTTAATATTAGACATCTGAGCCTAAATATTGACGAAAAACTAACCCAACAATAAAGAGATATGTTCTTCAATGAAAACTGAAAAGGAGAGAAAGGTTATATCTATCTCAAATACCAGTCCAAAATAATGGTTTCACAACTTCTCTAATGAAATATCATCAATGCCCAGTATCATGCTAATTTTTTCAGGGAATTATTGAGGAGGACCAACACATCATCAATTTTCTATAATCTTATGGATCATAACAACCATGGATTGAGGAATATCTACATTGTGTAATAGTGTATTACCTCCTTTGTTTTGACATAATGTGTATGGTGGATCCGCAAAACATGTTCCTGGGGAGAACCATCATGTTTGATGGAGGGCCCTCTTCCTAGGGTTATAGGGATTACATAATATATTTCTACATAATGTTTATTGTGAACCTACACCCTAGTGTGAAAGGGGATACAATATTTATGGATATAGGACCAACACCCTGGTGCAATATATAATGGTACTTCAAGTCATATTATATAAATAGAGAAGAAGTACACTCAAATCACCCAAGGGCATGGGTCCCCTATCCTTGGAGAGAGTTCTCCCTATCACACTAGGGTGTAGGTACTATATATTCACCACTATCACACTCAAGAATGGGTCCTCTTTCCTTTATGTTTACTCTCCATCGGCATGTGGGGAAGTGGAAACGTGGGATCCATCCTCATGAATTATTTGGATATAATAGTGAGGTACTAGTCATCAACGATTTATCTTTAAAGATATAAAAATAATCATCATCCTGGGTTGGTAGGATAGATACAGATTCCCAGTCTTTCTATTATGGGATTCATCATTTTACATATATATTTATTATTGGGTACCATTTCATTATTTCTCTATGCAGTTCTGAATTCTTATATAATGTCTTTTATTTATCCAAATTCAATTTTCTAGATGTCATAATGGGTATGTGACTAATCATCCTTTCATTGTTATTGTACAAAATGTTCATGTATTATAAAAAGGTCAGATAAAACTATGGTAGATTTGGTGGTGTTTAGAGATTATTTTGTGACTTTAATTGTGTACAGTGGATGAGACTTGGATATTTTGATTCATGATTGATTCTATTTTTTCGTATATAGTTTCTATTATTTTTAGAAAACATTTCATGTTGGGAATGAATATATTTACATTAATTTTTATATTATACTACCATAATATTTTTTACAAACTAAAAATTATTAAAAACCTTAATTTTACTACAATGGTCAATGTCTTCACATATTATAACTCTACCATTTTTAATAGATATGGATTGGTGTGTTCATAATGATATATTAGTAAAAATATTACAATAGTAATTATTATTTTTGGTTCATGTTTCTAGCCTCATGCCTATATAGGTGTTCTTTGAGTTGCGGTGGACCAGTTATCCACTAGCTCCGGGGTCTAATGGGTTGGGATGTTATATAATGTTATCTGAGGTGGTTGAACCTAAAGAGGGTGTTAATATTTATTAACCTGGTGATTTTTTATTTAGAATTTAACAGAATTTGGTCAACTAGTCTTGATTGTTGCATTTTGTCTAGGGATCAAACTGTTTGTGTTCTAGCTATTATGTCCATTCATCCAGAAATGGACAACATGCTTCTTCACTCAGTATACTGAGACATTGGTTACATAAAAAATTGGTAATTTTATCACATATGATTGAGTACATTGATTTTAAATCGCGAGATTTGTCCGTGTATATATATATATAATCCCATAATACCATGGTATATCTTGGTTATTTTTTACAATAAAACAAAAATATATCTATATTTTTTACTAAATTATGATCATTATGAATTGTCGATTAGTGATGGGGCCATTGTTCTAGGGACATCTCACAATGTCATCCAACTAGGCGTGTAGGTAGAAACACCCCTGTATATCAAGCACCATATTATACTAGTATAGTAGGATAAGGATGTGTATAGTCTTAGCGCACTCCATGATCCACAATACTAGATTCCACTAAAGTTCCATAGAGAGGAAAATTCCCAGGAAAGAGAAGATTACATTCAATTATTGGTATTAGTGTTTAGATACAAGTCCCCATTATTCAAAAACTATAAATAAAAATCAATTACCCCCGACTAGGAACCATATAATCATGATATCGATTCCCCAGCCCAATTCACTAATATGTAAACAAATCAGGTCATTAGATTACCTCACAAATCAGGTGCGGGGGTCGCCGAAGGCCACGGGGGGCGTGGGGGGTGCCGGGGTCGCCGGAGGGCGCGGGGGGCACGGGGGGCGCGGGGGTCGCCGGTGGTCGAGGGGGTCTCCGGTGGTCGAGGGGGGCGCTGGGGGGTGCGGGTTTCGCCGGAGATCGCGGGGGTGAGGAGTCGCCGGCAGCGCGGGGGGTGGGGAGTCTGTAACGCCCCGACCCCAGCTACCCAGAGTCGGTGCATTACTTCGTAACATTGGCATGATCACAAAAGATCAAGTCTCGAAAGACAGATTAGTTTAGTAGCCTTGGAAACACTAGAGACATTCGTAAATGTTACATTACATCATAAAGTGAAAAACTACAATTACAAAGTATCCATAGACCACACTCATATCCTCTTCTGATAATCCCTGCAGGTTATTCATAAAATACTTCTTCACATCCTGGAAAATATTAAAACATTGAAAGGGGTGAGCTCAGATGCTCAGTAAGGATAACAATATAGCGGAAGCTTTCATAAATAAACATAAACATTCAAGGCAATGTATAACTAAACAAAAGCCTTATTAAACTTGAACTTCAGCATAATATGGAAAAAGTAAAATCAAATAATGCCACTTACTTACTCACATGGATATTCTACTAGACGAATAATCACATGAAAGATCAATAACCACTTTCATAATGAGGGAATGCATAATGCCGGACATTCTGAAACATTTTGTCAAGGCCTCGGCCAAGACGTCTAAAATGATTAAGGCCTCGGCCAAAACCATAAATCAAATTGGGAAAGGGCCTCGGCCAATTCCACATCTAGTTGTCTCATGAGACCTACCGATGCATCGAGGAGCTATAGCGGGCTCCACCCGTCACTTATTAAGTCCAATACATTCCTCATATGAATAGGTTTAAACATAACATAAATATTCGTATTTAAGCTAGCATACGAAATGTCAACAATTTCTCCATAAACTATGGATGGTATAAAAATAACACATCCACAGTCAAATATTTCACAAAATGTTCAATGGAAGTTTTGTATCATAAATCAATTTCAATTAAACTTAAAACCCATCAAAGGATGTTGACATGGATGAAATCAAAGCTATTTGAGAGAAATATCTCTTTTTTTTTAAATAATTTAAAAGTCCCATAATTATAAAATAATACATTTACTTTGAAAATATTCTTATAAGCTTGTAAGGGAAGCTTCGATGAAGTTATAATGGAGGAAAAATAGCCGCACCCACCGTATAAGTTAAAAAACATTCTTACCTTAAATTTGTCAAAAAGGTCAAAAAGTACATTGTTTGGAAAACGACGGTAAGATTCCTTTCAAAAACGTATAAGGGTATAAATGACTTTAACCCATTTTCCATTTAATAGTAAAAATATTTTGAAATACATTTTTAAGAAACATGTATGTGGATGATAACGAGGTCCCAGTAGATAATTATGTATAAACAACCTTGGATAATGAAGAGGTTGTTAAGTAAACCCTTACCTTGCGTCTTGTCCTGACTCGACCGTTCTTTAACCTCCTGAATAATAAACTAGAGTTAATTTCTATTTACTTAAGAACCTTTTTCATGTTCATTATTCCATTTATATCACTTATTACCATGTTATGAACATTATTTAATTATTTAAGTTAATAACGGTCGTTTTGTCGATCTTTGGTACTTGAGTCAAAAATAAACTTCTTATAATTACAAGTTGTTCATGTGGTGAAATATCCATTATATCCAGAATTATATTCATGATGTAGATATCATATATATCATATATATACATTATATACATTCATTCATAATGTCACGTAACATTTAGAGGTAAGAAATGAAATGCACCGTTCATGGAGACGGTAAGCCGTACGTACGCATGAACGCTACTTTCATTTCTATTTCGTATTTAATGGAATTAAATCATAATGATATAAATTTATAATATAATTACAGTATAATATAGTGTATAATACCATTTAATCCATCCTTTATACATCCCACATATGGCATTAACGATTCAAATCACTTTGAGGGGGCGGTAGTCCGCACTTCCTAAAATGAAATTATCGCGTTTTACCCATGATGGAAATCATAAAGTATGCCATAAATGATAAATAAAGTAGAATAAGTAAAACATAAACATATTTTATATCATATATAAATATAGTGACATCTTAATGGACACCTTTGAAGGTGTTATATGAGTGTTGAAAAATCATCGTTTCGTGAGGCAGAAATTCGCCATCCACAGAAACCGTATGTTCTTTAACCATTAGATGTAGGTGTGTGTAAGTGTAGCTCGAATCCTTCTTATAAAAACATCCTAGTATATTTAGGATACTGGTGTTGTTACAAACGAAATGAATAAAAAGAGTTTAGGGGGTTGGAGAAGAAAAATAAAACAATACAACATTAGAGAAGACATTACCTCAAAATCGGGTAACTCTTTTTGATTTGAGACAAAGGCTTCCTTGGGAAGAGTTCTGCCCAAATTGAGGCTTCTAGGAGTAATAGGGGGAAGTTGGGAGAGTATTTGGTCAGATTTTGACCGAGCCAAATGGCTTGAAAGTGTAAATGAGGTGGGAGAGGTGGGGGCCTTTTATAAGTGGAGAGGAGGGGCTCTTTTGGAAAGATTGAAATGTTACATTATTATACAATGCTTTTCGGATTCTAAAGGTCCCAAACTTATATAATTAGTGGCTAAGGTGATAAGGGTTTGAAATCTACCCATCCAATAGTCTTTGGACAAGTGTAAGCCTTGGATTTTACATTATCTTTTCATTTTATTAAAATTATTAAATAATGAGGTCATCGCTGCATCATAATGATGTTATAAATACTTTAACTTATTTAATGTATAAAAATTATAAAAAAATACTATGATGTAGGAAATCGTTTTAGCTTTCTAATGAATATTTATAGTCAAAATTTGTACTTGTGTAACCCCACTTAAAAACGGTTTTAGTAAAACAACTCATGTTTGTGTCAATTTAATTTTAACATTAAATAAATATATATTAATGTCATTTTCCAACCAAAGTGGCTCCATGGGGTCCCCAAGTTGACCCATGGGTTGTCTTGGTCGGCCATGACTCTTCCAATAGGAGTAGGACAAGTTTCAATCTCATCTCATATTATTAAAACATTATTTTTACCTTAAACTACACTAATTACCTCTAATCGCGATTAAGAACTTAAAAGTTACTATTCACCAAAAAATTATTTTAATCTCATTGAACCACATTTTTCTTCTTAATGAAAACCATGTATGTCGGATTTTTGAAAATCAAATCACAGAAGCGGTAATATTTCATTTTAACGAAAAATCAGTTTTTAACAACCACTTAGTGGTTTCACTATTCATCAAAAATTGAAGTTTTTCAGAATAAGGCCAAAATTTCACCCTAAGCTATAATTGATATTACAAATTCAAAAATGATGTCTATTTTACAAAATTCCAAACATATAAGTTGAATTAATTAATTTTATAATTAATTCCCGCTGTTACAACAAATAGCGTGTTTTTAAGAAACAATTTATATCAAAAGATTGGCAATTGTTTATGTCCAATTTCAATGTTAAATTAATTCTAATGACCACCATTGGATAAAATGGTAAAAATATATTCTAATTATACTTTAAAACCACTAAATATTATAATTTATCACTATAAATTATTTTGATTAAAAAAGTTGTTTTTAAGTATTTTTCGCTATTCATAAAAAATAGAAGTTCTCAGAAAAATACCAAAAATTCAACATAGGCTAATTTCGATATTCCGAATCCAAAAATGAAGTCCATTTTGATAAATAAAATTTATAAAATTTCAAAAAGTAGGTATTACTATTCACAACGGCTAATTTGATTAGTTGCAATGTGTTAGAACTCGATGTTGCGTACAATGCAAGCTATTACATTATTGAATGAGAAGCGTATCATGGAAGCTCGGGGTGTTACATTCTCCCCTCCTTCAATAAATTGCGTCCTCGCAATTTGAAATTTTTCTTTGAAAATAAAAGGTTGAAAAGGGAAAATACCTTTGAGGAAAACCCACATCGGAAATAAGGTTAATAAATATATAACATTAAAAGAAAGCAAGATAAGTACAAAGGTCACCCGATATAGCCCATTCTAGGATTCTATGAAAATATGGATATGGAGGAGAAACAAACCATCAAGGTCTGATGGAGAGTTATAGAAAACAGGATTAGGAGAAAGTTTAACCACAAGAAAATCACAAACTTGTGATTGGTTAAACGGTCATTGAATCCCCAGTTGGAAAAGTTAACCGACAACATTTTTGTTTTAAGTTACCTTTTATAATGTTGTGGAATTTTTTAGGAGATTTACTAAGAACGTAAGGGAATATACATAGTTGTTATGTATACTTTCATTCGTTAATAAATTTTTACCACAAACCCAACTTTTACTCCAAATGGTAACGGAACTCAAAAATATTCTATTTATCCTAATTGTATAAGGTTCCAAATGTTAACACATAACATTTAGATTAGTAAAATTATTTTGTAATAACCAGGGACTTCCTGTAGGCTAGTGGTAGGAAATAAAGGCCTGTCGCACTATGATTGTGGGTTCGATTCCTGCAGCTTTGTCCGACACGACGGGTTATGCCCCACCCTGCAGGTTGTCCTTTTCCTAAAACTATAGTATCATAATATTCCAAAAATAATCTTCATAAATTTTTTAAACTTAAACAATACTATCCAAAGACAACTTAATCCACTCCAACCTTTATAGTTATCCAAAATACCTCTGTCCAGACTTTCTCTAAAAGGTCTCTTAATTCCAAAATCAATTTATCAGATTCCCCAAACAAAGTAAAGTTTCTCTTATTGTCACATACTAAAAATATAATTACCTTCATCATATTAAAACCTTACTAAAATCAACAAGTACTGCAGTACAATCCTTATATATATATCACATTATTCCAATAACCAGAATATAATCCATGAGTCCAAAATCACAAATACATTAGTTATTCTGCTTCAACTGTAGTAACAGCATAAGATTTTCCTTGATCCCTTGGCCTTTTCTGAGGTAAGTTTCCCTGACACTTAGGACATTCATTTGCATAATGACCCATTTATCTACAATTGTAGCATTCAACTTTGATAGCCTCTTTCTTTCCCTTGCAATCACGAGCCTGGTGACCCTTTTCTCCACATTTATAACAAACTCCCATTCCTTTTAGACAAGTACCAGGGTGATTCTTCCGACAATTATCACATAATGGAAAATCTTTCTTTCCCTTTTTCCCTTTATCTTTCTCTTGTTCCACCGTTCTCTTCTTCTCTTGCTTTACTTTGTTGTCATAAGACTTAGAGAATTCCTTTTCTGTCTTGATAGCACACGAGACAATATCTTCGTATGATGAGAAGGATTGTGATACTAAAGCTCGACAGAGAAATGGTTTTAACCCATCAAAGAAACAATCAATCTTACTCCTTGGGTTACGTATATAATCGGCAGCATGCCTCGCTAACCTTGTAAAGTTAGCCTCATACATTGCGACATTCTCATCCTCCTTCTGCCTCAGACTCAGAAATTGTCTTTCCATATCTACTCGATGGTCACGAGGAAAGTATTTTTCTAAGAAAAGCTCTTTGAACTCCCTCCATTCCATATTCGATATGTCATCATCTTCCTTTGTGTTTTGAATCAACGACCACCACTGATCGGCATCTCCAGTGAGGCGGTAAACTGCCATGACAACCTTCTCCCTTTCGCTACTCCCCAAGGCATGGAATATTTTCTCTAAGGAGTTTATCCATTGCTCAGCTACTAACGGATTTGTACCCCCATTAAATGTTGGTGGTTGTTTCCTCATGAATCGGTCTAACATTGATCCTCCACGTTGTGGATCAGGGTGATCCATACGAGTAAGGTTATTATTCATAACTTGAGTGAGTTGTCCCAGTATGGTACTAAGTTGATCAGCACCAGCTGTATCTCCATATCCACAATAATTATCTTGAGTAGGAGGTAAATCCCTACACGAAGTTCGTGCATTGATATGGTTTCCATTCCTTCCACTAGGCGCCATTTCTAAACAATGTCATAAACTAGATTAGTTTATGAATCAAAATACATAATTCCATACTTGTAAAACACTTTACATAAATTGAACTATTTATGGATATAATCCATAATCATAAAAAGAAATGTTTTCTTTGAGGAAGTATATACTCATAACCATTCATAGTGGTTTGTAATGAAAATGAGAATTATCCTAAGCATATCCCCCGGGAGTGTCGTAACCAAGAGTGCAGCAAGGCCCGCTGTCATGCACCAGTTCCCGTTCGAGTCTAGCTCAAAGCGGTGTTTTCGGGTTTTACCCCTAGGTACATCTGTGTCAGAGCTGCCTCTACCTGCTCGTATCCAGACAGGGATGTATTGCTCGGAAAACTCACAAAATCTATATAATACCAAAATTCTAGGAAGTTCTTCTATACTAATCCTTAAAGTATATCTTCGAGCTATGTTCTCTAATCAGAGTTTATCTAAATCTAGCTTCCAAGGTTAGTACTAAACTGCCTCTGATACCAACTGTAACGCCCCGACCCCAGCTATCCAGAGTCGGTGCATTACTTCGTAACATTGGCATGATCACAAAATATCAAGTCTCGAAAGACCGATTAGTTTAGTAGCCTTGGAAACACTAGAGACATTCGTAAACATTACATTACATCATAAAGTGAAAAACTACAATTACAAAGTCTCCATAGACCACACTCATATCCTCTTCTGATAATCCCTGCAGGTTATTCATAAAATACTTCTTCACATCCTGGAAAATATTAAAACATTGAAAGGGGTGAGCTCAGATGCTCAGTAAGGATAACAATATAGAGGAAGCTTTCATAAATAAACATAAACATTCAAGGCAATGTATAACTAAACAAAAGCCTTATTAAACTTGAACTTCAGCATAATATGGAAAAAGTAAAATCAAATAATGCCACTTACTTACTCACATGGATATTCTACTAGAAGAATAATCACATGAAAGATCAATAACCACTTTCATAATGAGGGAATGCATAATGCCGGACATTCTGAAACATTTTGTCAAGGCCTCGGCCAAGACGTCTAAAATGATTAAGGCCTCGGCCAAAACCATAAATCAAATTGGGAAAGGGCCTCGTCCAATTCCACGTCTAGTTGTCTCATGAGACCTACCGATGCATCGAGGAGTTATAGCGGGCTCCACCCGTCACTTATTAAGTCCAATACATTCCTCATATGAATAGGTTTAAACATAACATAAATATTCGTATTTAAGCTAGCATACGAAATGTCAACAATTTCTCCATAAACTATGGATGGTATAAAAATAACACATCCACAGTCAAATATTTCACAAAATTTTCAATGGAAGTTTTGTATCATAAATCAATTTCAATTAAACTTAAAACCCATCAAAGGATGTTGACATGGATGAAATCAAAGCTATTTGAGAGAAATATCTCTTTTTTTTAAATAATTTAAAAGTCCCATAATTATAAAATAATACATTTACTTTGAAAATATTCTTATAAGCTTGTAAGGGAAGCTTCGATGAAGTTATAATGGAGGAAAAATAGACGCACCCGCCGTATAAGTTAAAAAACATTCTTACCTTAAATTTGTCAAAAAGGTCAAAAAGTACATTGTTTGGAAAACGACGGTAAGATTCCTTTCAAAAACGTATAAGGGTATAAATGACTTTAACCCATTTTACATTTAATAGTAAAAATTTTTTGAAATACATTTTTAAGAAACATGGATTTGGATGATAACGAGGTCCCAGTAGATAATTATGTATAAACAACCTTGGATAATGAAGAGGTTGTGAAGTAAACCCTTACCTTGCGTCTTGTCCTGACTCGACCGTTCTTTAACCTCCTGAATAATAAACTAGAGTTAATTTCTATTTACTTAAGAACCTTTTTCATGTTAATTATTCCATTTATATCACTTATTACCATGTTATGAACATTATTTAATTATTTAAGTTAATAACGGTCGTTTTGTCGATCTTTGGTACTTGAGTCAAAAATAAACTTCTTATAATTACAAGTTGTTCATGTGGTGAAATATCCATTATATCCAGAATTATATTCATGATGTAGATATCATATATATCATATATATACAGTATATACATTCATTCATAATGTCACGTAACATTTAGAGGTAAGAAATGAAATGCACCGTTCATGGAGACGGTAAGCCGTACGTACGCATGAACGCTACTTTCATTTCTATTTCGTATTTAATGGAATGAAATCATAGTGATATAAATTTATAATATAATTACAGTATAATATAGTGTATAATACCATTTAATACATCCTTTATACATCCCACATATGGCATTAACGATTCAAATCACTTTGAGGGGGCGGTAGTCCGCACTTCCTAAAATGAAATTATCGCGTTTTACCCATGATGGAAATCATAAAGTATGCCATAAATGATAAATAAAGAAGAATAAGTAAAACATAAACATATTTTATATCATATATAAATATAGTGACATCTTAATGGCCACCTTTGAAGGTGTTATATGAGTGTTGAAAAATCATCGTTTCGTGAGGCAGAAATTCACCATCCACAGAAACCGTATGTTCTTTAACCATTAGATGTAGGTGTGTGTAAGTGTAGCTCGAATCCTTCTTATAAAAACATCCTAGTATATTGATGATACTGGTGTTGTTACAAAAGAAATGAATAAAAAGAGTTTAGGGGGTTGGAGAAGAAAAATAAAACAATACAACATTAGAGAAGACATTACCTCAAAATCGGGTAACTCTTTTTGATTTGAGCCAAAGGCTTCCTTGGGAAGAGTTCTTCCCAAATTGAGGCTTCTAGGAGTAATAGGGGGAAGTTGGGAGAGTATTTTGGCAGAGTTTGGCCGAGCCAAATGGCTTGAAAGTGTAAATGAGGTGGGAGAGGTGGGGGCCTTTTATAAGTGGAGAGGAGGGGCTCTTTTGGAAAGATTGTAATGTTACATTATTATACAATGATTTTCGGATTCTAAAGGTCCCACACTTATATAATTCGTGGCTAAGGTGATAAGGGTTCGAAATATACACATCCAATAGTCTTTGGACAAGTGTAAGCCTTGGATTTTACATTATCTTTTCATTTTATTAAAATCGTTAAATAATGAGGTCATCGCTGCATCATAATGATGTTATAAATAATTTAATTTATTTAATGTCTAAAAATTATAAAAAAATACTATGATGTAGGAAATCGTTTTAGATTTCTAATGAATATTTATAGTCAAAATTTGGACTTGTGTAACCCCACTTAAAAATGGTTTTAGTAAAACAACTCATGTTTGTGTCAATTTAATTTTAACATTAAATAAATATATATTAATGTCATTTTTCAACCAAAGTGGCTCCATGGGGTCCCCAAGTTGACCCATGGGTTTTCTTGGTCGGCCATGACTCTTCCAATAGGAGTATGACAAGTTTCAATCTCATCTCATATTATTAAAACATTATTTTTACCTTAAACTACACTAATTACCTCTAATCGCGATTAAGAACTTAAAAGTTACTATTCACCAAAAAATTATTTTAATCTCATTGAACCACATTTTGCTTCTTAATGAAAACCATGTATGTCGGATTTTTGAAAATCAAATCACAGAAGTGGTAATATTTCATTTTAACGAAAAATCAGTTTTTAACAACCACTTAGTGGTTTCACTATTCACCAAAAATTGAAGTTTTTCAGAATAAGGCCAAAATTTCACCCTAAGCTATAATTGATATTACAAATTCAAAAATGATGTCTATTTTACAAAATTCCAAACATATAAGTTTCATTAATTAATTTTATAATTAATTCCCGTTGTTACAACAAATAGCGTGTTTTTAAGAAACAATTTATATCAAAAGATTGGCAATTGTTTATGTCCAATTTCAATGTTAAATTAATTCTAATGACCACCATTGGATAAAATGGTAAAAATATATTCTAATTATACTTTAAAACCACTAAATAGTATAATTTATCACTATAAATTATTTTGATTAAAAAAGTTGTTTTTAAGTATTTTTCACTATTCATAAAAAATAGAAGTTCTCAGAAAAATACCAAAAATTCAACATAGGCTAATTTCGATATTCCGAATCCAAAAATGAAGTCCATTTTGATAAATAAAATTTATAAAATTTCAAAAAGTAGGTATTACTATTCACAACGGCTACTTTGATTAGTTGCAATGTGTTAGAACTCGATGTTGCGTACAATGCAAGCTATTACATTATTGAATGAGAAGCGTATCATGGAAGCTAGGGGTGTTACAGAGTCTCCGGCAGCTCGAGGGGTGCGGAGTCGCGAGGGTTAGGGATCGCGAAGGGGAAGGGGGAAAGGGTCGGCTTCTGTGTAAAATAATTCGGGTTTTGTGGCGGTTTATTAAAAACCGCCACGATAACCTTCACCAAAAAAGGTTTAGCGGCAGTTTTGTGAACCGCCGCTAAACCATGTTTTTTTTGTAGTGTTAGATTAGTTGGAGAAAATTATCCTTAGCCATATCTCAAACATTGTAAGGTTCAGACTGGGACAAGATTGATACCAAAGCCATTATTAATTAGGGACCTTTGTACATTGACATTATTGAGTCTACCTAAGACATATAAGGGTCTAATGTGTCCTTTAAGGGCATCCTCTTGATCTTGATCAGTGAATGAGATGGCAATGTGACATTATAATTACATGGTTTTCACTCGATAGGCCTCAGCTGTAGCGACTTCTTTCTAAAACTCTTATGGGATCTAGAGGGATTCAATAATTTCCTTCTGAGTTATTTTGAAATATGGAGTGTATAGAGGACTGAGAGATTCGTTATACTACCTCTAACTATTTCATAACATCGTACTTTTGTGCCAGTGGTTAGTGTTTCCTGATATGGGGTTTCTCCTGGATGTGCAGATGATGAGCTAAAGAATTTGGGGTGGAAGAACCTAGAACTTGTTCATAGGTTGAGGGAATAACTGCTTCTAGTGGATTAGGTCGCAAAATCCCTCCCTATTTCCTGGTTTGATTGTACTGGTCCCCCGCTAAGTCGTTATGAAATACAATCGGATGCGGGCAACTGGTGGAGGGACCTAAGGCACCTCCTTTCTTTTTTTAGCCTTATGAAGAACTTTACCATGATTCTTAATTGCATATATATCCTCCATGGAGATATGACCGGAAAATTGGGTCTGACCACATCTGCACTGTCCCCTGTATCTTGGCTCCAATGCATATGGCCTCTCGTTCCCCGATTATGTGCAGGAAACACATGCTCTGGGGAAAACTCATCCCCATATAAGGGGTAGAAAATTTTATCATGTTGAAAAAACAAAATGTGAGTTCTTTATCCAATGAGGGTTCCATTTTGTGGGGTGGTGCCCATATTTTGGATGTTATAGGGAAGAAGTCAGTGAGAGTCAATGCTCACTTTGGAGGAGAATATGACTCTTCCTCTTCTGTTTTTTCCTACTTATGGTGGTCACTCCCACCTTTGGGAAGTATATTTTATGTTCCATCCTTGGTTGGGGGAGCTATTATAGTTCTACACAAATGTTCTTTCAGAGTGTCATGGACTCGATCAACTACTTTTCAAGTCACCCAATTGTCTAATTTTCATGTATGTCTAGCCGGGACCTTCTGCCAATCACCCTCTTCTTCCGGTTGGATGATGGTTATGAAAGACACCTATTTTGGGGAGTTATCTATCACTGCCTATCTAAAATCAATCATGACTTGAAGGAATTATTTGAAGATGAAGCAGTTCTGGATATTATGACCTAACCTTTTGTGGAAAGGGCAGTAATCCGGACGATCGGTGAGGTTGAACTCATCGGGATTCCTAGGTTTCATAAGTGTGAGAAGGTCATTATCCATTTCTACCAAGAAATAATTGGAGAATTGTTCATTATAGAAGGAGTATGCCTTATTCATCCATTCTTCAAATCCTAGACAACCCCAGTTTCTCTGTGCTTCTGGCAAAGAGAGATTCTATGGTTGTTGTTTCTCGACAGGTGGTGATGGGCGGTTCGAGGCCTTCTTAAGTATTTGGATAGGTGTTGTTGCTGGCTTGAGAGTGATAGTTGTAGATTCTACTCTATCTTTCCTTTTCCCTTGTGATTTTATAATTAGTTGAGTTTTGGATTGGGTCTGCTGGATGTCTTCTTCTAAACATTGATCCGTTTTAGAAAACTCGTGGAATCCACCTAGATATTTCCTTAGAATCAAAGGCATATACACTTATCCCTAATATTTTTAACATAGAGTTTCAATAGTTTCACTTATGAGAGAGGAATTATGGGTGAGTAGGTAAAACCCTTCCACCTTGCTATAAAGTCAGACACCCTCTCCTTCTCACATTGTTTTTAGTTTTTCAGGTCGATGATCATTGTCTTCCTCAGTGTAGAACTGAATTGATAAAGGAATTGATGATGAATCTCTTCCCATCCTAACAAAAAACCTTCTGAAAGACTGATGTACAAAATAAAGGTTGGCCCTATTAGAGACTATGAAAAACACCTCATCTTTTTTCCCTCCTGTTGATATTGAGGGCCTATCATCGACCCATATCAGAATACGAAGTGTGTGAGATGTTTTTCAGGGTCTCCTTCCCCGCCAAATGTAGATACGGTAGGATTTATGAAATTGGGTGGAGGTAATGTGTCATCCACCCATTCGGGATATGGCTTCCTATCAGGCTGCACAGGTGTGCGTCACCCTTCCATGGCCTCTATTCAAGTAGTTAGGGACTTGATGACGTTAAGAAGCTCTGGGGGCACCATTTCTTGAGTCATCACCCATCCATAGGGAGCTGGTGGGGGTCGACGAGGTAGCCCCTCTTTTATCTCCTATATATTTTTGATTCGTCCCAAGATTGAATGGTGGTCCTGGAAAGGGAGAGTTTTTTTTTCTCAATAGAGGGAAGTCACAATCATTTTTGAATTCCTTGTTTATGTGGATTGGATATCTAGATCTAGAGACAACTTGATGCTTAGATGGAACTCTTTCTAGAGGATCATCCATGTGAGGGAGAACATTCATCTCTACCTAAAGATGATACCCAACAGGAATATTTCCTCTGAGTAGATCCTTATTGAGTTTTCGAAGAGTTTTTATTTCGCTATTATATTGTGATAATCGTTCCTCTGGGGGAGGAACTCCATTTCTTCTGGGAGGTGATTGGGATGTGGTTGTACCTTTACCCTTGGTAATATTTTGTTGTGGAGGTGGAAACTCAATATTAAGTGGTGCCATGTTTTGGATCCATTTATGGTTCCTAGTGCGTGAAGCCTCATTTGGTTCATCCAAGTCACCCTCCTGCCGAGGTATTTTTTCCATTTTGTGGACTTCTACACTTTTTTCTTGATTAATATATTCCATGTTGATAGTGATAACATTCACATAGGCATATAGGGTAATATTGGTTGTTCCATTACTTTCAACGTAACAAGTTGATTCTATACTATCCTCTCTAGGGTCATTATTTGAACCCTTTTCCATGTTGGTCCGTTTTTTCTTGTAACCCTGGTAGAGTCTGATTATCTTTTTCATGAATTCCTCCCATTTTAGTCTATTAATAATGACTCTAAGGTATTTTACAGTCATGGTTGTTGAACGTACCCCAACTAGTAGGGGTTTGTCTCGTTATGGGAGGAGTTGGTGTAATGTTAATCATTGATTAATTCCACCTAACCTAGAGAAGACGGATTCCCTCTATGTTGGTGATAATGATGAAAATTCCCCCATCCCTATGGTGTGGGGGTCATTTGGGGCCTTAATTTGCATGGATTGGTCTAGTTTTTGAGGATCCAAAGGCTCTAGTTGGGGACTTAATGATTCCCAAGATGGGAATGAAGATATAAATACCCTCATACCAACGGGGTTGGGTTGTTCTGGGATCACCATTAATGTCTCTAAGGTCCTCTGAGGGGATAATTAACCTAGTCATGATGATTGAGATATAAATTCCCTCAGCCCAGTGGGATGGGGTTCACCTATGGCTGTTAAGGGTATACCCTAAATCCTATCAGGGATTGAAAATATGAGGGGTGGAGGTGGTTGTAGATATTTTCCAAGACCAGGGGGATGAGTCCACTCATGGATGTCAGTTATAGCAGCTGCTACTATAGTCTGTGTGATGCGATGTAGCTATGATCACATGAGATATGGGTGTGATGGTAGCCCATAGTGAGAAAAAATCCTAATGGGGAGTTTTTTGGGTAATCACAACTTTGATCTCTATGTTTTTAATGTCCTCTTATTTTCATGAGGGCCCCGGTTTGAAATCTTATTGGTTATCCTCACTCCCGGTCTATGGTGTCTAGGAACCATTGAAGTAGGGGTGTTCTATTATAGTTACCAACTATCCCTAGCATTACCTGACCCTCTGATTTCTCCAGAGGCTATAACATTACAGGATTCCATATCTGAATGATTATTTTATTCTATGGGAGTGACAAAGTGAAATTCTCCATATTGTCCCCATCCTTGAATAAGGATGCATGATGTGGCTTTGGAGATCAGATGTCAAAGAGTTGTGATGCAATGGCAGCAAGCATGTTGCAGATTTGCACTGTGATTTTTTGGTTTTGGATCCCAGGCCATGGAGATAGCAGCCAAGTCTAGATGAAAATATATTATATTTATTTTCTAAAGGTGAAACTCATATACTAGATAAGGGATATATCGATCCTTTATTTTTTGATGAGTATCCCGCATATTTTGGCATAGATAAGTCATACACTCCTTTTCTATATTATCTAGGATCTCATAGTTAGTAGTATAAAGGGGCCAAAACATGATGGGGAGGTTGTTTACAGCTAACTCTCTCTATGTGTCGAGGTTGGACTCCTCCTCATTAGACTTACTTGACTCCATTCGATCAGACCATAGAATATGGATCTTATGGTTGTCTGTTGAAAAGAGTGGGGTGCTACTAGAAGTTTATGGGGAACCATATACAGTTGACCCTGATGATTCGAGCACCTCTCTATATGAAGGTGTTTAATTTTGGTTCATATCTCTATATGGAGATGTCTGGACAAAGGGAGGATTGCCTTGTCCATGGGAAATATTATCGTGGGTAGGTTGACCATGGTGGATGTCAGGAGTAAAGTTATTATGATCCCTCTCCACACTACCATGAGTAGTAATATCATGGTAATGAAATTATTCTACTTACGCTTCGATAGAAGAGTCGAAAGACCCCTATGGTGTTGAGAATGTGTCTCGAATGACCTTAAGGACACTGGCTTTGAGAAGATTATGAACAAAGACCATGTTCTGCATCATGGTTGGAATATTTCATCCTACCTTTTGGGATTGTGCAGGGGTATGAGCCTATTGTATGAAGGTTCTCAGAACTTGTATATAACCGTCTGGTGCTGCAGGAGTATGAGCCTGCTACTGAGAAGCTATCAGAATATGCTGATGAGCTATCTCATTATTGACAGGAGTGTGAGCCTATATTGAGGCATGTGTCATTCTCACTTGGTGATCCTCGATCAGGATGGGAATATGATCCCAATCCTAAGCCTTTAGAATATTCCACTGGTCTTTCTTGGTAGGAATATGAGCCTACCCCGAGGTGTATTCCAATCTCACATGGTGGGACTCGGTTGGATTCAGAATATGAGCTTGGTATGAATATGAATTCTCCATTGGAATATGCTGACAGACCTCCAGAATCAGATAATGAATATGATCCTTCCCCTATGTTGCCTTGGAATGATGCTGGCATAATCATTCATTAGAGGAAGTAGGAATATGCACCTGGATTCTATGATCTGTCGGAATATTCTAGGCAGACTCACTAATAGGAATGTGAGCATGTCCCTAGGCTTATGCTACTCTCACTTGGTTAGCCCTAGTGAGAATGGGGATATGAGCCTGATCCTAGGCCTTTGAAATATGTCATTGGACTTCTTTGATAGGAATATGATCCTGTCCCAAGGGATGTTCCCCTCTCATGTGGTGAGTCCCAGCTAGAATGAGGATATGAGCCTGGCTCTGGTCCTTTGGAATATGCCACTAGACTTCTTCGAAAAGCATGTTCCCCTATGCCGAGGTATGAACCGCTCTCACCCGGTGACCCCCAGTTGGAATGGGGATATGATCCCATTTTGATGCCTCGCCCTTCATTGGAATATGCCAATAATCCTCTCGGCTGGGAGAAAGAATGTGCACATTCTCTGGTACAGCCACTTGTTCATGATGATCAAAGTTTTGAGATATCCTAGATGTAGAGATAGGATTATGTGTTTATCCCTTCATCTAAAATAGTGTTGGAATATTCTGGCGGAGTTCTTCAGCTGTTACTAAAATATATTGGCATTTTAGAAAAGTTCATGTAGGGATATGAGTGTGCACATTTTCTGTCTCCATGATAAACTGTAAGATGTCTTCAATTGAAGTGAGGATATGTTCCCACTTCTGTCCTCCTTATGCCACCAGAATATGTCTATGGGATTTTTGCATGATGGTAAGAGTATGAGACTCCCCCATACCTATTGTGGGGATATTCCCACAGACTTATTCTGAATGAGTAGGGATATGATCCTGCTTGCTAGTTCCTACCAGAATATGATAGAAGTCATCATCAAAACGATTGGGTATATGATCCCTCACCTAGATATCCAATTCCTTCCTCCTCCGATGATTCTTCCTTATAACTCGTGTATGGGCATCATAGGTGGATATGTATCTGATGCTACCCTCAGTAGGTGACTGATGGGTACCAATGAGATAGTGTTAGTGACAGCAGTTGATAGGTACCCTCCTTGGTGGAACCTAAACTGAAAGGGTTCTGTATTTTTCCTCTTGGTCCACCTTCATCAGATATGGAATATGGTAGTTTTATTGCTCTTGGGATAAGCTACTGAAGCTATTGGTCATGGAAATGAGATCCAATGGATTAGCAGTGGCCTTTCCTGGGTGATGTGGATTCATTGGTTGTCGGTCTTGGATAACTTCACGAGAATCTTCCATGGTTTGGATTGTACCTGTCGGTGGTACTCCCTGACCATCATATTTTCCACCTATCATTGGAATTTTTGAGTAGGTGAAATCGTTTTTCAACTCGCAAAGGTTATAGTCATAGATGATTTCTGAAGTGAATGCTGGATGATGAATACATTCTCTCGAATCAGGATGTTGTCAATATTTACAGGCATGCAGACAATAAGGAACAATCTTACCAATTAGTGTAATATCATAGGTATAATGTGATCAATCAGATATGCATGGTTAACACAATTGTACTGATATTCCCTGATTCGACCATTCTACTCATTTGGACTTTCCAAAACAAGGATGGACTTATTTCATGAGAACCCTAGTTACAAAGTACCATCTATAAGATCATTCTAGTATTAATTATTTATTTGTATAGGGTTTGAAAAACAAATTGGCATGACGTAATATAACCCAATAATTATATTATTATAGAGACTCTCATTGGTTTTATCATTATGTTTTCATATATGGGAAAATGAAATGGCCCGACGGATAATAACCAATAATTTTATCATTGGATATATTCATGTTGGGTTCACCATTTTTTTTTGTGTATAGGGGGGAACTAAATGGATCAATAGACAATAACCAATTATTTTTTCATTGGATAGATTCATGTCGGGTTCACCATTTTTTCTTCAGGTTTTTTAGGCGTAAAATGGGTTTCACTCGTTAGTATACCATTTTCACTTTTCCTAGAAACTCCCAATGGTTCCCCTATCTATAGTTGGGTATAGACCTATTTTCCAAAGGCCAGTGGTCATCTGGGTTTTCAAGCCCATAAACTCTTGGAGACTCTCATTAGTCAAGAGGATGGTAGGTCAGTCTTGTCATACCCTTTTGGGGGGAAATTTTTCTTACTCTAGGACTCTCTTATAGATTTAAGATATATTCATGTATCTCTTCCTAATCCTGATACGGGACTGATTACCTTAAAAACTATTCATTAGTTAATTATCTCATTGAACAAAGAAAGGGAGTATCATTGATGAACTGAGGGGAGTGTGGTTTCATTAGTGATTCCATATGTATATATTCTAGGTTATACATCCATCTCCTTAACGGTGAATAACAACTTTATGTTTTGAAGTTGTATGACCAAATTATTCGAAATTTTTTTCCATGAGAGGAGGCAATTAATATTCATAGGAGGGTAATGATCCATTATGAGAAATCCTACGTATCCTGGTTATTGTAAGAATAAAAACCCATATAGTTTGTTAATCCCATGCAGTTTAGCATCATGCGGAGAGGACATATGTGTGGGTACTAAGACACTGAATGTTTGAGACTGAGTCTCAAGTATACTTCTTATGTATCCTGGTTATAGAAATAATCAGATTCATCGTAGTTAAATTGATTGGGGCATACACACTGAGGTTTCCTGTACCATTATGAAGGTTTTTAGTGCAGATTTTATGATCATTACAACTCCCTAATCCCATGTGAGCCATGCTCGTTGTGAGAAACAATGGATAATAAGTAACCAGTGTCATTTCTCTGAATAAAAGACCTAGATGATGGGATCACCTTGTATGATTAATATGGAGCTCTAACCTCAAGGATAGGTAGCCTATGTATCCTGGATATAGAAAGAATTGGAGTCTTTGTAGTTCTCTTACACCATTGGGACTAGACACAAGGTATATTCCCTTATATAAGGGGTGTTTATACCATACCACTCATCTGGGATTATATACTAGTATTTCCCTAGTTAGTGGATATTCATGATTCCTAATGAGGTTTTCATTGTATCTCCCTAATACCATGTAAGTTATGCTCGGTGTGAGAAATAAGGGGGCATAGATGATCAGTTTCATGGAATATATATATGGGAATTGTATACTGGGATGGTCCTTGGGGTGTTTGGTATAGTGCTCAGTCCTTGAGAAGGCATCCTGTGTTTCCTGAGTATGATTGGAATCAGATTCATTGTAGTTCGTTTTATTTCTCAGTTAACTAATGGATGAGGTTGAGTAATCATCCCACGGGAATGATTGAGTCCTAGTGGTTGAAATCTTGTGTAGATGAGGCTTACATTCAAGTGGATATTTATTAGAGCTTGAGACACATCCTACATATCCTTATTATGGTAGGAATCAGAGTTCTCATAGTTCATTTATCCCTTAACCTGTTGATAGGCTAAGGTGGATGATCACACTCGGAGACATTATGACCGTCTTTGAGGTTTCAGGAATGCTATGGGCTTATACCAAAATGGATTCCCTATTGATCAGGGACATACTATATAATCTTAGTAATTGGGGCTTACTCACTGAGGCTACCCATGAAAACCTATGATATATATTGCAGATGACATGATCAGTGTAACTCCCTGTGCTCACATGAGCTATGCTCATTGTGAGAAACAAGGGTTAGTGAGTGATCAAATGTCATTGCTTTAAATAAGGGTATTAGATACTGGGATTTCCCTAGATAATCAATATAGAGCTTGAACCTCAAAGAGAAGTGACATACACATCCTAAATATTGTAGGAATCAGATTCATCATAGTTCCCTTGATCAGTGCTTACACTTTGAGTTTTACCTTATATTTGGGGCTTACACACCAAGTATGGATAGATCTATCAAATCATGGGATGTCCTTGTGACCTGTGAAGCTTGTCTAGAGGGTGTCACGTGACTTGGTTGACTTTTCTAGGGGACATTGTATGACCCAGTTGGCTTGTCTTGGAATCCATTGCATGACCTTTCTGAACACATATAGAGGGTGTCGCAAGTCTCAGTTGGCTTGCCCAAAGGGTGTCGTGAGAGCTTCGTTGTCATGCCTAGATGCAACAGAAAAACTTAAATGATATAAGTGAATGGTATTATATTAGTCATTTGATGTATATAAAGGATGTTGTAAGGAATGGGTGATAGACCCAAAGGGTTTCATGAGACCAAGGTGGTGCACCCAAGGGGTTTTATGACTTGTTTTGACATGTCTGGGGGATTTCATGTGTCCCAAATAGCATGCCAAAGGAATGTCATGAGATCTCGGTGATGTGTCATGGTTCTATCATTTGTCCTTGTATGACTCACATGAAGGACATGAGGGCCAATGATCATGAATTTATTTTAATTCTTCCACTTTTGATCTTGGTTCTAGCCCTTGTATTATGAATGACTTAGGTTTGTTCAATATCAGTTTATTTTAAGTCTCACATGATCTAGTGGGCCGATGATATTTGCTTTGCATAGCATACCAGAGATCCTTCACGTGATATATGAATGATCACGTGAAGTGACTTATTCATATCATATAACTACTCTAGATTCTCGCCAGTATATTCCTAATGTAAGGATGGTCATTCATGTGATTGATTTCTTTGAGAAGTATGCTTTGATACTTAGGACTTTTTCACTAAAGAGTTTCTTTTGCGTCGTAGCTGATCATTTTTCGTTCTGGTGTGGTGAATTTATAGTCCTTACAACCCTAGGTGCACACCAATTTTTATGGCGTATATTGCACAGATCTAGGATGGAGTCGGTGAAGTAGTCTAGCACCATGAGGTTTCACAAGTCTCTACCATAGACCATTCCGAGTGGGTCTCCTAATTTCTAGTGGTCACGAGTCTCTTCCATCAAATATCCCTTTATTGGATTATATCTAATTAATGGGGACTTCTTTGATCACACATACATGTTGAAGGACTCCCATGTTTTCAAGTTGACATATCTGAGGGCCTTCGTAAGATACAAGGTGCATATTTAAAGGCATTTGCGAAATGATTAGTGACTTGTTTGCGAGACAGTGATGGTTTTTCCGAGGGTCTCATGGGACCATGATGAAGACTTATTTAAAGCATCACAAGCTTTTTATGGCTATGATTGACTTCTGAATCCTCCCTATTTTATCTCATTTGGTTTACATGACAAAGGTTGTGAGTCATGTGAGATTTCATAAGTAATGTCAAGGAAAATTACTCTATTTTTTGGTGATGCGTCGCATGACCAATATAGGCCATATGGGGGTGTGCGATCATGTCATGAACAAATCCATCTATTTTTCCTTATACCATGGAAGGGGAAGAACGAAGTTTCCTGTACATACTCGAGGACTTCTGTGCAGCACAGATGACAAGATAAATGGATTTCGTGAGATGAGGTGGATGTGTCATCAAGGATTTGTGGTGTCTTGCAGTCCACCAGGGGTGCGCCTCATGCCCTTCAATGACTGCAAGCACCTCTCACCTCCTCCCTATTATACCCTTTGTTTTATTTTACAAAGGTTCATAATTTATGTGAATTTTCATGACAAATTTCAAGTATATTTACTTGATTTTATGATGATGGATTAGATGACCAATATTGGTCATATGGGGGTGTGTGAGCATGTTGGTATGAAAATCTATCCATTTTTCCTTAGGGAATAGAAGGGGAAGTGTTGAGTCACCTAGACATACCCAAGGACTTCCATACAGAAATGTTGATAATCCAAAAGGTTTTTACGAGGTGAGGTGGACATGTTACTGAGGTCTCACGGCATCTTACAGATCACCAAGGGCATGTTGTATATCCTTTAGTGAGCGCGAGTACCTCTCTCATCCTCCCCTTTATCTCCTTTATTTTATTTTACAATAGTTCAGAGGTCTTATTGTTGGGACCAAGTTGGATGGATAAGGAAGTAAGAAAAGTTTTTTGTTACAGAGTGTTGTCTTTTGTTGTCAAAAATCTAAATCAATTCACTTTGTAAAGGACTTGTAAATCAGATGATGCTTTTCTGATTTGTATTTTAAAATCACCACAAGTTTGGAGAACTTGTGGTGCAAGCCGTATGAAGGATAAAGAGAGTACAGAAGTTTTTTTGGAAAAAAACATTTCAACATCATATTATCCAAAAAATGACAAAGGAAAGAAGAAGGCGTGCAAGTGGCGGCGCGCAAGTGGCGGCGCGCAAGTGTCGACGCGCAAGTGTCGACGTGCAAGTTCTATAGAGGTGTGCAAGTAATATTTCAAAATAGTATTATTTTAGAAATATGGAAAAGGAAAGAAAGTGGTGCGCAAGTATTGGAACGCAAGTATTAGCGCGCAAGTAAAAAATGGCATGCAAGCCCTATTTCAAAATGTCATCCAATCAAAATATGACAAAGGAAATGAAGGGTGCGCAAGTGATGAAGCGGCGTGCAAGTGATGGAGTGGCGTGCAAGTATTGTCGCGCAAGTATAGGTCATGAAAGTCATCAAAATGCCTATAAATAGATGACTACCCTCCTCATTTATTAAGGCTCAATACTTGAGAATTATCTTTGAGCTCTGGGCGCGCAAGTAGAGAGTTGGGCATGCAAGTCAAGGGTTGTTAGAAGGCGCACAAGTTGGGGTTGTGAAAGTTGGAGGCGCGCAGGTGATAGTTGGCACGCAGGCAGTGTGTCTGAAGGGTAGTGCGCACGTAGGCAGCGCACAAGAAGAGGCGTTCAGGTATAAGGCGCGCAGGTATAGGTCGCGCAAGTCAAAGTGGGTACGCAAGCTGTTTTGCACCAGGGGTTCCTGTCAACTTCTGGGTAGGAAAGTGAAGAATTTCTTTGAAAGATTTGATATGTGTAATCTCATTAAGAATAATTGATCCATTGTATTACCCTACTTATGCTAAGAGGGAGCACACGCACTATTGGATTTTTTTCAAAGTGTTGCACGAGTGTAAGGGTATATCCTACTCGTTTTATTCCACATCAAAGGATTGTTGTGGTTGTGTGTGTTCAGTAGGGAAGAAACTCTTTAATAGGAGGCGAAGGTTGTTTCAAAAATGGGAAACTTAAAAAGAAAAATATATCACTGATTCATCCCCTCCCCCTCTCAGTGATACTTGGATCCTAACTGGGAACTTCAATTGGTATCAGAGGGATAGGTTCCCTTCGTCTATTCTTTGCTGAAGTGGTTGAAGAGAAGTTGTGATGGAGAATCTAAATTGCGTGAACAGTAAGGGGATCCCAATTTTTGATGGAAATAACTATCAGATATGGAAGGACAGAATGATGTCTTATCTTATGTCTCTTGGATATGAAGTTCTTGAAGCTACAATGGATGGATTTCCTGCTATTGATAACAAGGTTCCTCTTACTCATGTCGATAAGAAGAACCTTGCGAATGATGGAAGAGCTAAAAATGCGTTACTCTCATCTCTTTATGAGAGTGAATTTTTAAGAGTGAAAGGTGTTGATACAACTAAAGGAATCTGGGATAAGTTGAATAACATCTATGAAGGAAATACAAAAGTGAATAAGTCAAAACTACAAATCTGGAGGCTGAAGTATGAAGACTTGAAAATAGGAGAATCTGAATCTGTTGGGGACTTCTTTACCAGGATTAATGACATTTTCAGTACAATCAGATGTCTTGGTGAAACGTTGTAGGATTCTACGGTTGTTAAAAAGATCTTGAGAATTATGCCTGACAAGTTTGATGCTAAAGTGTCTTCATTAGAAGACAGAGACCCTGAAACATTATCTCTGGATGATTTTCATAGCACTCTCATTACTTATGAAATGAGAAGGGAGAATACTATGAAGAAAAAAAATCTGATAGAGAAATTTCATCCAAGGCTACAAAGAGAGAGAAGTCAAAGAAGACCCTTATTGAAGATGATGTTGGTGAATCTGATTCTGAAGATGAGGTATGAAAAAATTTTGATGAAATTTTATCCTTGTTTTCTAAAAATTTGAAAAGAGGTACAGGGAAATACAAGGGGAAACTTACCTTGAAATGTTTTGAGTGTGGAGCAGTTGGTCACTTTGCGGCTAATTGTCCTCAAAAGAATAAAGAAGATAATGATGATGATGAAATAAGTCCAAGAAGGTTGTGTAAGAATCAAACTGACAAAGACAAATATTTTTCAAAGGGTAGGGATAAAAATTTCTTCAAATCAAAACAAAGAAGCTTTTTATCTAAAGATGAAGAATAAGATGATAACGAAGCTGAATCTGAGAAATTATTTGCTGAAAAAGATAGAGAGAATACCTTTATTGCAGCTGTGAATAATGAAGAGTATGAGATCAACAGTTCAGAAGAAGAAGAAACTCAACTTGAATATCATCTGAAAGAAGAATTGAAATAATTCTTGAGGAAGATCAGAAGGCTTGAGAAGAAAAACAACAAGCTGATAAATGAAAATTCCACATTAAGCAATCAAGAAGTTTTTACTGATGAGAAAATCAAGATGGAAAAGAAGATTGATGATCTGAAAAATTCTCTTGAGAATTCAAAGAATCGTAATGATCATCTTGAAGTAAAGTTGAAGGAAAAAAGAAGAAGAGTTGGAACTTGTCCAGTAGAAACTTTTTAAAGCTCAATAAATGAATATCAGTTTCAAAAATTCTATCTCAGAAGTTGGTGAATGTTCCAGTAATAATGAACCAAACAAGGAGTCAAAAAAGTTACCTTCAAAGGTTGAAATGAAAGACATAACTGGTTCTGATAAAAACAAGGATGGAAAGACCAGGTATGTGGTCAAAGTCAGCAATGATGAAAAATCAGAAGTGCAAAAAAATCACGAGTCAATAAAGACTTCTAATACTTCTGGTGATGCTAAATCTGAACTGAGAAAGAGAGTTACAAATGAAAACATAAAGGTTGATGGTCAGCATAGTTCTATTAAGAAGGTTGTTGAGAAGTGTGTTCACAAATCTAGTCAGTATAGAAGTTTCAGAGGCAAATATTCTTTCTATGGTTACTGCTGGTATTGTGGTGGATTCTGACACATGGCAAATATGTGTTGGTTCAACCAACAAAATTACAACTATTCCACAAGTTTTGAAAGACAAGGATTGAGGGGGAGTCAACCCTTTCAAAATAGAAAGTCTCCAATTAAATTTCAGAAGATATCTGAGAAGACTGATGTGAAAGTTGAGAATAGGTTCCAACCACTGGAAACTATTTGTGAAAGATGTGATCGACTTGGACATCTTGCCAAGGGCTACCTTAGTGTGTTACCAGAGCAACAAAAGATTCTTAATAATTCTCAAAAGCCAGAGTTTTTAAAATCTGAAAGGGGTAGGTCTGATAAGTCTAAAAATAAAGAGTGCATGGTTATCTGGCCAGAACACATTGACTTGGCTAGGAAATTGGAGGAAGTACAACAGAAAGTGAAGGAAAAGGAAGAACAAAAAGCTCTTGTTGTCGAAACTACTTTGAAAGCTACAAAAGGAGAACGTCCATGGATTCTTGATAGTGGATGTTCTTCTCATATGACAGGAGATTTAAAGTTGTTGAAGAATGTGAAATACTTCAAAGAAGAAACAGTGACATTTGTAAATGATGAATCTCTAAGGATCAAAGGTGTTGGATCGACCATCATTGGAAAAGAAAAGATAAAATCTAGGAAAACACTATATGTTGATGGGCTGAAACATAACCTGCTTAGTGTGTCACAACTCTGTGATTAGGTCAATAAAGTTATCTTTAAAAAATATGGATTTATTGTGAAAAGTGAAAATGATGGGAATATAGTTATAAAGGTCCAACGTATAAGATGAAATTTTTTCTAAGTTGGTGAAGTGCAGAACTCTTGTTACATGGGTGTAGTGGATAAAAATTAGTTATGGCATAAAAGGCTAGGACATATGTGTCAAAGAAATATGTGCAAGTTATAAATGTGAGACAGTGTCCGAGATATGCCTGATTTATCAAGAAGAAGAGATTGGTGCTGCACTATTTGTGAAAAAGGGAAGATTACAAACTCTTTTCATAAGAGAGTTGAAATTCGCTCAAAACAACCCTTGGAACTTATACATTCTGATATATGTGGACCAATGAGAAAGAAATCAACAAATGGAGATAAGTACTTCATTACTTTCAATGATTACTTTACTCACATTACTTGTGTTATGTACATGAGACATAAGTCAGATGCTCTGAAAATGTTTAAGAGTTTTAGGAAGAAAGCGGAAAAATAATGTGAGTATTCAGTGAAGAAGTTGAGAAATGATAATGGTGGTGAGTATAAGAATGAAGAGTCTGAATGTTATCTTGAGAATCATGTAATTCGGCATGAGTTCAGTTCATCATACACACCTCAACAAAATGGGGTTGCTGAAAGAAAGAATCAAAGTCTGGTGGAAATGGGGAGAACTGTGTTACTTGAACATAGTCTTTCTCATTATTATTGGAGGAAAGCCATGAGCACTACTATTTATATTCAGAGTCGATGCTTCTATAGGCCAAACTCAGATATGACTCTATATGAAATGTTCTATGGAAAAACTCCAAGTCTGAAACATTTAAGAGTATTTGGGAGTCCATGCATTATAAAGATGAAAGGTGGAAACCTTGGAAAGTTTGAGCCAAGAGGAGATGATGGAATTTTTATTTGCTATGCTCCAGAAGTAAGAGGATATATATGTCTCAGCAAAGAAATATGAAGAATTGTTGATTCTTCAGATGTAAAGGTTGTTGAAAATGTTGAGAAACAAATGCATTCATATGTTGATGTGGAAGTTAAGAAGGATAGAGAAGCTTTTGTCAATGATTATGATAATGCTACAGACTGTGTTAATCCTACCGTTGAAGAGGAATCTGACTCATAAATCTCGAGTGATGAGGATGAAGTTCGAAAAACTCATCCTAGGTTGAGGAAACAAGTGGACGCTCAGAATATTATTAGAGATAAACATCAGAGGGTTCAAACAAGAAGAACAACGGATGTTATATCACATACTTCTCTTTATTCGAAAGTTGAACCAAATAATATAAATGAAGCATTTGAGTATCCATAATGGGCTCATGAAATGAATGAAGAGATTGATCAGATAGAGAAGAATGATACTTGAGAACTTGTACCCAATCCGGACAATAAGAACATTATTGCTACAAAGTGGGTTTTCTAGAACAAGATGAATGAAGAAGGTAAATTAATAAGAAACAAAGAAAGATTGGTTTGCAAAGGGTATTCATAAATTTAAGGCATTGATTTTGATGAAACCTTTTCTCCGGTGGCAGGATTAGAAACAATCATAATCTTTCTTGATATTTCTACACAATGAGGTTACAAAATCTTTCAAATGGATGTAAAATCTGTATTCTTGAATGGTGACCTTGATGAGGAAGTTTACATTGATCAACCTTGTGGATTTGTTATTGGAAAGGATGAAAGTTATGTGTGCAGGTTGAAGAAGGCTTTGTATGGGCTAAAACAGGCTCCGAGAGCATGGTATTCTAAATTAGATACTTGCTTAAAGAAGATGAACTTTAAGAAATAGAGAGTTGACAGCAATCTCTACATCAAGGAATGTCAGGAGGTTTCATTGATCATTATTGTTTATGTCGATGATATTATATTTGCTGGAAATGATGAAAGATCATGTGAAAAAATTTCTGAGGAGATGAAGAAGTTATTTGAGATGTTCATACTAGGATAAATGAAGTACTTTCTTGGCCTACAAATTTCACAGAAGAAAAATCACGTTTTTCTGTCTCAAGAAAAGTATGATAAGGAACTTATGAAGAAGTTTGGAATGAAAAATTTGAAACCAGTTTCCACACCGATTTTAGTGGGAACCAAGTTGTCTAAAGGTGGATAAGGCAAGGAAGCTGATCAGAAAGAGTTTCGAAAGCTGATTGGAAGTCTGTTGTATTTGACTGCCTCAAGACCCGACATCGTCTATGTTGTCACTTTATGTGTAAGATTTTAGAGTGCTCCTAAATAATCACATTTGATTTCTGGAAAAATAATTCTTAGATAAATCAAAGGCACAACAAATTTTGAAATCATGTATGATAGATCAGAAAATATTGATCTATTCGGGTATTCTGATGCTGATTGGCCAGGAAATGTTGATGATCGAAGATCCACATCTAGTGGAGTGTTCTTTCTGTGGAAAAGTTGTGTTAGTTGGCATACCAAGAAATATAATTCAGTAACTCTTAGCACAGCTGAAGCTGATTATGTTGTTGCAACTCAGGCTGCAACACAACTAATGTGGATGAAGACTCAGCTGGAAGATCTACTTATTGAAGTAAAGCTACCATTGCTCCTGGGTTGTGATAATTAGAGTGAAATAAATCTTACAAGAAATCTGGTACAACATTATCATTCAAAACACGTTGATATAAAGTACCACTTCATCAAAGAGTAGGTGGAGAAGAATAAATTGAGGTTGGATTATGTTCCTACATCTGAACAAGTTGCTGATATATTCACAAAACTGTTACCAAAGGAACCATTTACAAAATTGAGGTTGAACATGGGAGTCCAACCTTCTTCTCATCAAGGTTAAGGTAAGTGTTTCTGTCCCCTCTATCATCTTACCTTTGGATAGTGTTGTCAAGGGGGATAATTGTTTCATAAATCTATCCTTATGGAAGCATGCATAAAGGGGGAGTTGTGGGTAAGATGTGAATCTAGAATGTATGTGTGTGAACTATTATAACTATTTGTTGGAGTGGTTATAGGAAACAATGTTGTTTTCCATGAAAAGTCAACTAAGTGAAGAATTCTGAGGTAGAAGCTTGAAAGATGATCTGAAGAAGGCTGAGGAGGTATGCTCATGAGATTTCATAGTCACTGCTTTTGGACAGCATGGTTTTGGCTCTCAATAATTCTTGTTTCCTACAATGAGTTAGATCATGTGGGCTTATAATTGTTGATAAGTAATCCATTTCTTAAGGTTACAAAGTGCAGTGATTTATGAATCATGGTTGACAACAAAATCCAAAGGGGAGATTGTTGGGACCAAGTTGGATGGATAAGTAAGTAATAAAGTTTGCTGTTACAGAGTTTTGTCTTTTGTTTTCAAAAATCTAAATCAATTCACTTTGTAAAGGACTTGTAAATCATACGATGATTTGATAATTTGTATTTTATAATCATCACAAGTTTGGATAACTTGTGGTGCAAGCCGTATGAAGGATAAAGAGAGTAAAGAAGTGTTTTTGGAAAAAAACATTTCAACATCATACTATCCAAAAAATGAAAAAGGAAAGAAGAAGGCGCGCAAGTGGTGGCACGCAAGTAGCGGCGTGCAAGTGTCGATGCGCAAATGGTGGTGCACACGTGTTGTAGAGGCGCGCAAGTCATATTTCAAAATAGCATTATTTTAGAAATATGGCAAAGGAAAGAAAGTGGCACACAAGTATTAGCGCGCAAGTAAAAAATGGCACGCAATCCCTATTTCAAAAGGTGATCTAATCAAAATATGACAAAGTAAATGAAGGGAATGCAAGTGATGAAGCGGCGCGCAAGTGATGGAGCGGTGCGCAAGTATAGGTCGCGCAAGTCATCGAAATGCTTATAAATAGGCGACTAGCCTCTTCATTTCTTAAGGCTCAATACTTGAGAATTATCTTTGAGCTCTAGGAACGCAAGTAGAGAGTTGGGCGCGCAAGTCGAGGGTTGTTAGAAGGCATGCAAGTTGGGGCCGCGCAAGTTGGAGGTGCGCAGGTGTTAGTTGGCGCGCAGGTTACAAGCAGGCAGTGCATCTGAAGGGAAGCGTGCACCTAGGTAGCGCGCAAGAAGAGGCGTGCAAGTATAAGGCGCGCAGGTATAGGTCGCACAAGTCAAAGTGGGTGCGCAAGCTATTTTTCTCCAGGGGTTCCTGCCAGCTTCTGGGTAGGAAAGTGAAGAATTGCTTTGACAGATTTGATTTGTGTAAACTCATTAAGAAGCATTGATCCATTATATTGCCCTATTTGTGCTAAGATGGAGAACTAGCACTATTGTATTGTTTTCAAAGTGTTGCATGAGTATAATGGGTATATCTTACTCATTGTATTCCACATAAAAATATTGTTTTCTAGTGTATTGTGTGGTATTGGATTGTTTCCATACCATACCAAGGACGTAGCTACTCTTGTTGAGTAGTGAACCTTGTAAATCGTGTGTTCTTGTGGTTGTGTGTGTTCAGCAGGGAAGAAACTCTTTAACAGGAGGTGAAGGTTGTTTTAAAAATTGGAAACTTAAAAAGAAAAATATATCACTAATTCATCCCCTCCCCCTCTCAGTGATACTTGGATCCTAACTGGGAACTTCACTTATGAGAATGAATTAATATCATAGAGGAAATTTATCCTTTAAAATGATGACATGTAACATGAGCTTCATGACCACTAGGGGTCTCTTCCTTTGGATATTATTCCCCTTAATTCTTGGGATAATTTCAGATGGTTTGTCAGGAACTTTCCAAAAACAAACCAAGTGGCCTAGGGGTGCTTATTTGGTTATCATAACATGGCCATTGATCGTCTGGAGATCCTTCATAATAGAAGGAAGGTTCATTGAATAGTACTCTGTGGGATTCACCATAGGTTATGCACTTCATGTGGAATCTTTGAGTGACCTTGAAATGGCCACGCGACCGTGAGTCCCTTGGAGGCCCATGCGATATACAAGTCTTGGTTCCATTACTTTTTTGGGGAAGGTAATTCCCATATCTAGGTATTATTTACTTTGAGAATTTATTGATTATCATTTGGTAGGCATCAATAGTGGGGAGACCGATTTTGGCCAGTCTCACCCTACTAATGTAATCCCTTACTTTGGGAGTCAGTTCATCATACCTTTACCCATCAGAAATTTGGTGGGGTATGATTTCCATAGATCTTCATGGTTTATTAATCCTAGCACTAAAAATATGTATTATGACATGTGATTTAGTTTTTTGTGGTTAGATATGAATCATGGAATTGCTGATTATGTGTCTCATTGTTACACCTGCCAGCAGATTGAGGTAGAACACATAAATCCTTATGGTTTACTTCAACCTCTTCTGGTGTTGGTATGGAAATGGAAAAAAGTATCCATGGACTTCATAGTTGGATTACCAGGAAATCCCCAAGGAAATAATTTTATATGGGTGGTGATTGATTGGTTGAAAAAATCAGCTCGTTTTATTTTGGTTAGGGAAACCACCAAGGTTGAAGATCTGGATAAGTTGTATGTGAAAAGGATCATGAGGTTGAATGGGGTTACCTCTTCCATTATATCTAACAAGGATCCCAAGTTTAATTCCCAATTTTGAAAAGGTCTTCAAGAGGATATTGGGACTCAGGTCCAGTTGAGTAAATATTATCATCCACATGTAGATTACTAGACAAATAATGATATTCAAATTCTAGAGGATATACATTTTTCTTATGTCTTGTATTTCATTGGGTCTTGGGATATCCATATGGAACTAGTTGATTTTTTTTATAATAATAGTTGTTATTCATCGATTAGAATGGATACATTTGATTCTTTTTATAGTCTCCCATTCAGGCCACCTCTTTTTTTGATCAAAGGTGGGATATGCCTCCCTTTTGGGACTAATTATTTTCTAGGAGACGTCATCAAGGATTTAGGATACACATAGATGATTAGTTATAGCTCAAAGTCATCAAAAATATTATGAAGACCACCAACATCATCCATTGGAGTTTTCTATTGGTTTTTTGGATTTCTTTGAATTCTTCCCCTTTATTAGGTCACCTTTGGATTGGGAAGTAGGGGAAATTGGCTCATAAATATGTTGGACCATTTGAAATAACTATGAGAATTGGAATATTTTTTTATCAATTGGATTTACCAGATCATTAGATGGGTTTTCATGATGTTTTTTACATATATCAACTCAAGAAGTATCATCTCAATCATTAAAATGTTCTAAATTAGGAGGAAGTGTTTTTGGAGCATGTTGCGTTAATGGTCGAGGAACCAGGGTAGAACATTGACACTCAGGTGAAAGTATCACATGGGAAGTTAATTCTATTGTTTAAAGTGTTATGGTATCATAGATCATATTCTTATGATACTTGGGATTAGGAATCATCATTGAGGGAGAAATAGCCTCATATCTTTAAATATCTTCACTCTTCTATGTGACTTTCTAGGGGAAAACTGCTATGGTGGGGAGGTTTTCACATCCCATCATTAGGTATGTTCAATTTTTAAGCTTTAAAATGGTTCCTTATAAGTTCAAGATGTTTTTTCTAGAGCTAGAGGATTTTTAAATAGTTCTTATCTTTTATCAGTGAAAAATGAGTTATACCATGCCATGGTCTAATTCATTTCACTCTCAGGTAATGCCTATGTTCCAAGGTCATAAAACCCATGCTCAATGAAGATCATAGTCTCGATCATAGAAAAGAGGTGGTCTTCCTATACACCATTACCAATAATGCCTCACCATGGTGTATGGTAGTCTATGTACTAACTCAAATGGTCATGGTTTTAGGGCTAAGTTATGTTGATAGGATGTGTTGGTATTTGTGGTGAGGTTCCATTAAAACCACCACATATCTGGTGTACAGCCACCACATCATGGTGGTGTCTATTTTGTAAATTCAAATGGCCGATTTAGACACCTAATTTTGAGGGAATAATTGCACCTGATGAAGAATACTCATAGGATCTTTATAGTGAAGTTTTTATTATATCTTTGACTCTGTTTTCTCTTCTATTAATCCCTCATTTTTATTCCACTACTAGGGTTTATTTACTAACTAATTATAGAAGAGATATTTATATAATCCATGTGTATTCCATCTTTGATGAAATATTTTTTTCTTTCTCTCATATTAGCCCTTTTTCATCCTTAATGGGAGATCTATGTAAGGGAGATAGAGGTTGTATTTCCTTGATTGTTTTGTAGGAATCATTTTGGGCCTTTATTTCTGTTATTTAGATACCTAGTTTTTGTTTGGTTGTGTGTGTGGATCCTAATTTTTTTATCATGAAAACCCAAGTGTGAGGTAGGTGGTTTCATATCAAGTATTTTCTTTTTTAATCATGCGTGCTTTTTAGTTTCTATCTTTTTTTCTAAATGATGATTGGCATTATGAAAACCTATATTTTAATACTCCTTAATTTATTATTTATTACATAAAGGTACACATAATACAATACCAAAATATCATGAGGCCTATTATATTTGGGAAATTAGGTACATATCATAATAAATTTAAATATGGTTATAATGAAATTATTTAAAAACTCCACAACATTCCCTTAAAATTGTATTACTCTTCTAAAACTACATGGGATAACCTGGGGATGTACATAAGAAAGGGTTAATATTATTGATCTCTTTAAGGGAATAATAAAAGAATAAGGTGAAAGTAATACATTATAGTCAATAGTAATATAAAATTGAGAAAAATGGGGTTAGAATCATAAACATGATAATCAAAACATGATATAATATGATAACATAAAGGCAACATGGGAATGTAGCAACAATATAATACATGACATAGTAAATATAATTGAAGGATAACCATAGAGGCATCATAACATAGTGTGCTTAGGATAAAATCATGGTCACCATACTTAGTATCTCGTGATATAAAAATATTACTCAATGCATTATAGGGTTATATAATTTCGAGACCACCTGTCGCATTCATATCATGTACATGCATAAGTGTGCCACATAGATCATACAACATAAGGATGTCTTTAATAACTTTTAATCTCGTCATTAAGGATTTTGGGTTACATGCATGGAATTTACCAATAAATTAATTATAGGTACATCTAGTTCAATACCCTTGGGTAGAAAAGGGAGTGGTTATTCACTACAAAAAAAATGTTTGGTATAGAAAATAGTAGGATACTTTTGGCAACATAACGAGGGTACATAAAGATTCATGGAAGGTTTTAATGAGAGTTAAATGGGTCTCTCATCACTTTTAAATCATAATTATATTAATATTTATGTGTAAAAACATATCCAAACATGATCAATTGGATTTAAAAGTCATAATATATAGAAGGTTCTTGAATAAAGAAGAGAAGGATAAGATCCCTTGCCTTGAGAGGGCACTTCTAAAAGATTGGGAAGAGCTTATTAAGAGAATGGTAACACATTTGGAGGTATATATAGAGGTAAATTAAGAGTAAATTAATACTAAAAGGGTTTTTAATGAAGTTGAATTGGAGTTTGGGTTGGTTTTTATAGCAAAAGAAAGGGGATTTCTTTATTAATTTCTAAACTTAGATTTTCGACTCTATATAATAAAATAATAAAAACCACAAACCTTCCCATGGTTTCTTACCATGGTTTCTATCAAATAGGAATGGTTTTAAATATTTTATAAGGCTATGAACTAACCTCATTAAAATAATACCCTTGGTATTGTGCAATTGAATCATGTTCATAAAGAATTAATTTTAAAACCATAAAAGATAATATAGGTTTTGGGAAAATCATTAAGAGTTTATAAAATTAATAAAATAACTTCAAAACACATTATTTTAAATGGGAAACATAATCTGGGTCACGTATGATCTTTTTAGTATTTATTACATCACTTTTGTGATTTTATTATGTCATAATACATATTGTGTATTTATACCGTATTTAATTTTTACTAAAAAAATCGATTGTCTCTGAAAATTATGAAAGATTCACCATTACCTAATTTTGACATTCTAATTTAAAAAATAATATTTATTTTATCAAAATAATTCTCTAAATATAAAAATTTAAACTTTTAAATAAAAAACCTTATTTATTAAAAAATACAGTTTTTACAATAATAATATTTTCTGACCCTTATAAAAATTACATTTGACTTCATAAAATTATAGTATAATTTATATTTAAATAAATATTATTTAATAAGAATATTTTATTAAAATAAAATTTATTTCAAAATTTTTTGAATTCATTAAAAAGAGTGTCTAAATTGAAACTATATATTTCCCAAAAATATAATTTATGTTTCATCATATCAAAATATAATTTTTAACAAACTCGTTATTTAATCATTTATAAATTAATAATAAAAAGTATGGATATGATAATTATTTTATTAAAAATAAAAATATAAGAATTCATACTATTAGGGTCTGGATACATAACCTCTTATTACACCAGTGTATTCCCTAAGGTTAAGGTATGTGATGGTGATACTTTCTTAGGGTGGTTCGACGAATGTGGTTTGGGTTGTGATCTTGATAAGCTTGGAATTATCTCATAAGTGGTTTTTATCATGCTTTAGTTATTGAATCTCTGCTTGGTATTGGTTAAGGGAAAATTACAATGATGTTCTATCACTCATAAGCTCTGATAAATGGGCTTCAGGGCTTCATAGGTTACGAACCTGTTGGTGAAGGTCGTCTCTTCTTTTTTCTATGTCAATTGGATTTTATCATCACTCATAATATATAATAATCATAATGTTCACTGTATAATGGATACATTATAATTTTTATGATGCTTAAATTTTTTTTAAATCTAACATGATATAACTTATAATGTTCTAAAATAACTAAAGTAGTGTATGTTTTTTCAATAAATTTGTTAATTAATAAAGATTTTATTCATTTGAAAATGTAATTTCATTTATAAAACTTCAGGTTGTTACATTATTCCCCCCTTCAGAAATTTATCCCTCAAAATTTCACTTTATATATTAAAACAAATGGGGGTACTTCTGTTTTATTGCATCTTCCAGTTCCCATGTCACTTCCTCAAACTTGTGGTTTCACTATAGTACTTTGAATAGGTAATTTTTCTTGATTTGTAGAACTTTATCTCTATGGTATAAGATATTCACTGGATACTCCTCATATGAAATATCATTTTATAATGATACCACCTCGGGACTTAGTGCATGTGAGGGGTCTAATATATACTTCCTCGAGAGGGATACATGGAACACATAGTGTACTTAAGATAGGTTTGGTGAGAGTGCTAGTCGATAGGCCATAGCTCCAATGAGATAATAGATCTAAAATGGGATGATGTATCTTGGACTAAAAATTACCTTTTTTCCAAACCTCATGACTTTCTTCCACAGTGATATATGAAGGAACACTTTATCTCGAACCTCAAACTTCTGATCTCATCATCAATTGTCTGTATATATTTTCTATTGAATTTTTATGGATTTTATATGACATTTAATGGTTTGAGCCTTCTATTTCATATCTTAGACAAGATCATTTCTCATAATATTTTGATCTCCAACTTCATCCTAGCATGTTGGAGTTTGATACCTCTTCCCATAAAGAGCCTCATAAAGTATCATTTGAATGATAGAATGGAATCTTTTTTTATATGAGAACTCCACTAGGGAAATTTTTTGATCCCAACATCCTTGGAAATCCATTAAACATGATCTCAATATATCATCTAGAGTTTGAATGGTTCTCTCATATTAACCATTCATCTAAGGGTGACAAGAAGTGATAAAACACAAATCTATATCAAATGTTTGTTGAAGGCTTCTCCAAAACCTCATGTTAAACCTAAAATATCAATCAGATACAATGGATAGTGGAACTCCATGTAATCTTACCACTTTCCTAATGTGTAACTTAGTGAGTTAGTTAAGAGATAAATATTCCTTAATATAAATTAAATGTTCTGGTTTTTAGGGATATCGACTACCACCCAGATGGAATTATTTCTGTTAGATGTCTCAGGGGGTCCTATAATGAAATTCATGATTATTTTTTCACATTTCCATACTGGTATTGGAAATTTTTGTATCATATCCTTATACTTATATTGTTCCACTTTGAATTATTGGCATACTAAGAATTGAGATACAGATTCTACAATATTCCTCTTCATGGTATCCCACTATATGTTTTACTTCAGATATTTATACATCTTATTGTTTCTTGGATGAATAGAGAAGGATAATCTATTCACATCACCCATAATTTCCATTTTATCTTTGTCTTTTCTGGGACACATATCTAATTTCCAAACCTTATAACTCCATATTTATAAAAGTTTAACTCTATAATATTTTCTACCATTTATATAACACCAAATCATCTTTTTATGCCTCTATAATCCTCTCAAGAATGGATGGTTGAGAAATTATTTAATAAATGTATGATGAAGTTACTTTTATTATTCCCATGTTTGTCATCTACATGTCCAAGAATATTGGATCCCTTGTAATCCTCATCGTGGATAGGGTTACGAGATCCTTTTACTCAGATCATCTGCCACTTTGTTCACCTTCCCAAGGTGGTAATGGATTGAACATTCATAATCATTGATCAGTTGTAACCACCTTCATTGTTTCATATTTATATCCTTTTGTGTGAATATATACTTTAGGATTTTATGATGTATATATAGGTCACACTTCTCCTCGTAGAGATAATGTTTTCAAATCTTCAATGCAATGATCATTGTATCTGATTATAGATCATGTGTTGGGTAGTTATACTCATGGATATTTAATTTAAAGGATATATAGGCTATCACTTTTTTATATTTCATGAGTACACAACCCAATAACTTTTTGGACACATCATTATAGCTCACAAATTATTCCCCGCTGGTGGGTAATGTGAGTATAGTTATAGTGATTAGGCTCTTATTTAACTCTTTAAATTTATCTTTGTATTCATCAGTCTAGAAAAACTTGAATCCCTTTTGAGTTATCTTGGTTATTGGTCTTGATAATCATGATAAGTTTCTCATAAATTGATGATAATACCTGGTTAGTCCAAGGAAACTATAGATGTCTATCACAGATATTGGTATAGGACATCATTTAATTACCTCTATTTTTTAAGGATCCAAATATATCCCTTTGTTGGTGATAACGTTCCTCAGAATTGTTACTTTTTCCATCAAAAACTAGATTTTAATATACTTTTTATACAATTTTTATTTTCACAAGGTCTTTCATATATTATTTAAATGCTCTTCATGTTTCTATTTTCTTATAGATTATATAAGAATATTGTCTATAAAGACTACCATAAATTTGTTGAGGTAATAACTAAAGACTCTATTCATTAATTATATAAAGATAGCTAGATAATTAGTGATTCCAAATGGCATCATTGTGAACTCATAGTGACCATACTTTGTATGAAAACTAGTCTTAGGGATATTCTCCTTCTTCACCTTTACTTGGTTATATCTCAATCGAAGAACCACCATGGAGAAGTATTGGGATCTATGTAGCTAGTCGAATAAGTCATCAATCCATGGTAGAGGATACTCATTCTTTATTGTGATCTTATTGAGCTCACAAAAATAAATTAAGAGATGCATTGACTCATCCTGATTCTTAATGAAAAGGATCAATGCACTCCATAGAAAAGCAATTGGGCATATAAAATCTTTATACAGATTCTCCTATAGTTATTTCTTCAACACTTAAAGTTCAATAATGTAATGCCCTGACCCCAGTTACCCAGAGTTGGTACATTATTTTAATACATTGGCGTGATTATAATGAATCAAGTCCCAAAAGACCAATCAGTTTAGCAGTCTTGGAAAATAGATTACATACATGAACATTAAATTACACATTAGAAAATAAAACACAACATAAATGATCCATTGAGAATGTCATTAATCCCTTAGCTTAACCCTACTTATCAATCATAACACACTTCTTGGAATCCTGGGAAAAATAAAACAAATAAAGGGGTGAGCTCAGATGCTTAGTAAGGATAGCAATATAGCGGAAACTTTTATAAATAAGCATAAACATTTAAGGAAATGTATAAGACTAAAACAAAATCCTTTTAAACTTAAACTTCAGAATAATATGGAAAAGATACAATAAAATAATTCCATTTACTTATTCACATTGATATTATACTAGTCGAATAATCACATGCAATGTCAATAGTCACTTTCATAATTATGGAATGCATAATGCTAAACTTCATAACCACATAGTCAAGGCCTTGTGCCAAGACTACAAATAAGATTTTGTCAAGGATTTGTGCCAAGACACTAGTTTGTCTTATTATACCTACCGATGCATCGAGTAGCTATATCAGGCTCCACCCGTCACTTACTAAGTCCAATGCATTCCTCATATGAAAAGGTTTAAACATAACATAAACATTCGTATTAAAACTAGCATACAAAATGTCAATACTTTATCCATAAACTATGAATGGTATAAAAATAACACATCCACAGTTAAACATATCACAAAAACTTCAATACAATATGGAGGATTTGTATCATAATAAATCAACTTCAAACAAGTTTAAAATCCATCAAAGGATGTTGACATAGATGAAAATGATTTGTAAAACTCTTTGAGGTAAATATCTCTTTTTCATGAAAACATTTAAAAGTCACAAAATTTAGAAAGGAAGACATTTAAAGACATTTTTTAATCAAAGTTCCTCATACCACTTTGAAACTTTTGAAAGGAATTAACATTTTAAAAACATTCATGTTCATATAAATAAATCCTTAAAACCCATTTTGAAAACATGTACATTAATGAGAATGATTTAGAAGAATAAATATTTAAAATATTTAAAATGATGTTTTAGTAAAAAAAGTACCTTAAAAATAATCCCTTTGAAAACTCTTTTATGAAACATGGACATGGATAATAAATATGTCCCACTAGATACTTATGTAAAAACAACCACAGATAATAAAGAGATTGTGAAATTAACTCTTACCTTGCTCTTTCCTTTAGTTGAGGGTACGTTTAACCTCCTGTATAAAAACTGTAGTATGTTATTAAATTATACCAGAACCATATTAATATTTATGATATCATACATGATTCATTTATGACTTTATAATACCCATTTAATAATAATTTCCATGTTAAATTAACATTTCAGGTAATAATCGATTTCTTTATCGTATGTGTTTTAACTTGTTACTCTTGATTATATCACTTAGATCATGATTAAATACTTCCAGAATATAAAAAATTATTTATATGTCATATATATTTAGAATATAAATATGTATAATAGACGTATATATGAAATGGAAAACACCGTTTATGGAGATGGTAGGTCGTACGTACGCATAAACGTTGTTTCTGTTTTCATATCGTATTGTACAGAACTAAGTGAATAAGATATATGTAAGTACATAAATATATATATATATATATATGTATATATATATATATATATCTCCAATAGAATTATTATGTCATATATTGCATACTTATTAATGATATATATTTTATCATCATTGTTGAATGGTGAATCTGGAAATGAATCTCATCGCGTCGTGGTGTAGTTTTTTTATTTAAATCAGTTATACTCATTATTATACCCATCCAAATAATGAAGTGTTTAAATAAAAAACTACACCACGACGTGGAGACGGTAATCCGTACGTACGCACGTATGGTGACTTTTTCATTTATAGAATGGATAGAATAATGAAAATGGTTGTACCATTTTTATAATAACATCAAAGTATATATAAGATACTGTAGTTATTATTTTAGAATGGAAACAACAATGAAAGAAGAAGTGTAAGAAGAAAATAAATTGAAAGAGGTGATGAAATATTTACCTCTTCTTTGGGTTCTCCTTTTGATTTGATCAAAAGGGCTCCTTAGGTTGTCTTTCTGACCAAAGGAAGGACTCTAGGGTGAATTTAGGAAAGTTGGTAAGATATTTCGGTAGGGTTTAGATGATCCAAAATTCTTTGGAGATGTGAAATTAAGAGAAGGGTAAGTTCCCTTTTATAAGAGAGGTTAGGAGCACTTTAAGAAAAGATTGAAATGTTATTTTATAGTAAACTCATTTTTCGTTTACAATGGCTCCAAAATAAATTATTTAAATGATAAGGTGGGTATGGGTCTAAAACCTCTCAACAAATAGGTTTTAGATAGGTTTAGTTCATTATATTAACCTTATCTTTTAGATTTAACTCTTAGTTAAATAGTTTGACATTTCCCATGTCTCTTTTTATTTTTATATTATATGGTTAATAAACTTACTATAAACTTCCAAGAGAATCCCAATTGTTTCATTAATAATAAACCTATAATTATATAAGTCTTTTTTCTGAGCCTTAGATTTTTAGGATTATTATATCAACCAATAATACCATATTTGTTTTAAAAAATCATTTATGTCAATTTTGACATTATTTAATAATTTATTTTTGTTAAAGTCCTAAAAGCTTTATTAATTAAAAATAAATACACTTAATAAACCCTAACATGTCATAGTCACCTATAAAATTCTTTTATGGCATCAAAACTTTCAAATTATATTTATTTTAGTATTTATAATATCATTTATTTGATTGTTTCATTAATAAGGAAAATACTGCATCATTATTGTGTCATATATTAATATATTTATTTTATGCATAAAAATTATAAATAAAATATCCTGATGTATTAAATATTTTTATCTTTATAATTACTATTTATAGTTGAATATATCAATTATATAACCTTATATAAAAAAAATTTACTAAAAGACATTTTATTTTGTCATTTTTGTCTTTACTTTAGATTATTTAATATAAAATGTCATTATCACTCCCAAGTGGCTCCATGGGGTCCCAAAATCGACTCAAGGATGCCCATGGTCGGAAATATATCATCCAATAGGGTTAGGACACGTGTTAAGGTAATTTAATATTATTATAATATTATTTTCTTAACCTTATTTACTGGATTTACCCCTTTAACCACGGTAAATAAAATATTTACTGAAGTAAATATTCATAATGTCTAAAAATAAAAGTTACCTATTTAAAAAATTATGAACTCATGATTACAAATATGGAATCCATTTTTCCAAATTCAAAACACATAAGTGGTAGAAATTAATTTAAAATTAATTCTCGTTGTCAAAACAAAAAGCATGTTTTTATAAAATAATAACTATCAAAAGATTGACACTTTTTTATATCCAATTTAATCGTGAGATTACATCCAATGACCTAAATTATATTAAATGATAAAAATATAATCTAATTATACTTAAAAACCATTCAAATATATAATTTAACACTATAAATTATTTTGATTAAAAAGGTTGTTTTTAATTAAAATTTTGTATTTTTCACTGCTCATTAAAAATTGAAAGTTTTCAGAAAAGTACCAAAAATTTATCTAAACTAAATTTTTATTTCCAAATTCTAAATAAGAATTTAATTTCATTAAATTTAATATATAAAAGTTTCAAATATTGGTTTTAAAAAGGGTTCTCCATTAAAAGGTGGTAAAATTTCATTTTTTTGAAAAATACTTATTTTATCTAAAAAAATGAATTTGTTCTTATATTATGTATAAGAAACACATAATATTAATTTTAAAAATATATAGATTATATAAGATTCAAAATTTAGTTAATACTACTCATAACCGCTTTTTGAACAGTTAGTGTGGTAAGTTGTGGTGCGCTTGAACTCGATGTTGCGTGTAACGCAAGCTACTGAATTACTTAATGAGATAACATACTATGAAATCTTGGGGTGTTACAAATAATTACCATTCTATATGAAGTCTTGGATATTGGAAAACCATAGTCTATAAGTTTGATTGATAATTATACCTCTCAACTAGGAGGAAGACCAGGAAATTATTTGGGAAACACAACAGTGAATTCCCTTACAATGGACATGTCATCAAGGATAATTTTTTCCTTCATATCTATCATTTGATCTATATAGTCTTGCTCATAAGGCAATAATATAAGTTCTTGATATAATGATAACAAAATACATTCATCCTCCTCCTTACACTAATATAGAATCATAGGGATATTTTTGATATGGAAGGTGATTTCCTTCTCTTGAAAATTTATGTTGGATCTATACATGGAAATACAATCCATGCCTAGAACAGCATCAAATTCTTATAATGGGGGTATTTCAAGGTTTTTTGTGAAATTTATCCCACAAATATTAATAGGGGATGAATTATATTCTTTGTATGAAAAAATAACCAATTTTCCATCTTCATTGATAATTTTACTTATATATCTTGAGGTGGTGTTTTAATAGTTATACTAAACATTCATGATATAAAATAATGTGTAAAACTATAATAAAATAGTATGTTCACTATCCTTGAATGAATAACTAGAATACCTTTTACCACTTCATTGTTGGGATCCACCATAGGAGTTATGATGTTATAAGCTCTCCCTTTCTCTCTAGGCCTTATAGGTTATTGTCATCGATTTTCATCAGCAACCCTTGGATTAGTGCATTTATTATCATAGTTTATTTTCTCAATTGTAGTTGAAAAATTGGGAAATAGGATGATGATTGAATGGATAATTCCTATCTTCCATCAAATTGGTGGGTTTCTCTTTTTGTAAATCACTAGCTAGGTGTCCTTCCTTCCAGCACCTAAAGTGTTTCCTTGTCCCCTTCATGTAATTTTTAGTATACTTCTTATCATAATTTTGATAAGTGGTATGTTAGAATATCTTTATCCCATGATATTTTTCTATTATACCACCAAAATTAAAATCCATCCACCACTTTCTATCTCTAGACCCGTGAGACCCTTGAGATTTTCCAATCTCTATTTTGAATTTGAGTCCATAACAGAAAATTTATTCATAGCTGTCAAAGTATTGAATCACCAAGTATTTTCACAGAATCATATTTATCCCACCAAAGAAGAGCTAAAATTTAATTTCATGTGAAATAAAAAATTTGGAGGAGTATCATTAATGACTTGTGAAGTTCGTCTCATATGCCCTGATGGATTTATCTTCCTTTTTCTTAAGGCCAAGGAAATCCCTATCCATTTTAATTCAAAGAGTGCGAGGAAAGTATTTATCAAAAAATATTTTCCAAAATTATTTATACTCCATCATTTCAATATTCTTATTGGGCTTCATAATTTTTATTAATGTCCACCATTGATTAGATTATCACTCCATATGGTAAAAAATGAGCACAACCTTCTTCTTTTCAAATAATTGAAGGACATAGAATATTTTCTCAATGGATTTGATCTGTTATTTTGTGGTTAAGGGATCATAAGATACACTAAAATTCATAGGCCTTTTTCACTTAAAGGTCTTAATTACAACTTTCTCTTTCTTAGGGGGGTGCATATGTTCCTCCTATTTCATGTTTCTATTTAAAACTTGATTTAATTGAGAAATTATTATCATAAAGTTCCCAACTCTTGTTCCCATCAGGTTGGAAATATCATTTGGTAAGTCATTGTATTTCCCCTCACATTGGTTGTTGATTCGGTTTCTCCTATTTCTATCCATTGACTAAAATAAAGGTAAAATCGGGTATGATAATTTTTAAACTATTAAACACATGAATAGGAATCCATGAACATCAAAGGGATAACAAATAAATGACATATATTACTTAACCTATGAATTTCTTGGTTTAAATTTAATTTATCCATGATCTATTTCCTAACATAAAATATTATGGGCATTTTTGTTCCCTAAATAATGGTTCGTAAGGAGCTTGTAACTTTTCCAAAGCATATACTCCATGAGTGTCAAACCAGGTGTGCATCAAGGCCTCTTTGTTGTGAAACATGTAATGATCAATTCAAGTACAATGCACCTTTTTCAAGGTTATTACCCCTAGGTATAACTTTTCCAAAGCCACATCCACTTGTAATATCCATATAGGGATTTATTTTCTTATAAACCACTTACTCTATACTTTAAAAAAATAGGGATTTTTCCTTTGTTTATTCTTATCCATAAGTCTTCCACTAGGGTTTTCTAATCTTAATCCCCAAAAATAACTAGATTTTCCTCTAATACTAACTATTACAACTCATATTTTAATACACATTAATTAATGATTTATTACATAAAGGTACACATAATATAATCCCAGAAGATCATGAGGCCTAGTGTCTTTTGTAAATTAGGTATATAGAATAATAACTTGAAACATAGGTACTTTTGCATTATTTAAAAACTCCACAACATCCCCTTAAAATTCCATTGATCTTCTAAAACATCATGGGATAACCTGGGGATATACATAAGAAAGGGGTGAGATTATAAATCCCAATAAGGGGATAATCAAATAATAACATGATTAAAGTAGTATGTGTTAGTCAATAGGTATATCAAGGTGACATAAAAGGGGTGATAATCATAACATAATCAATGAATCATGATATAAGATGATAACATAAAGTTAATATGGGAATGCAGTAATAACATAAGACATGACATAATAAACATAAGTCAAGGATAACTATTGAGACATCATAATGTATTGTTCTTAGGATAACCTCATGTGAACCATACATGGTGTCTCATAAGATAAAAACATTACCCAATGCATTATAGGGATATATATTTATGGGCCCACTTATCACATTCATATCATGTACATGCATAAGTGTGCCAAGTTGATCATACAACATAAGGATGTATTTTATAAACTTCAATCCCAAGATTAAAGAGTGTGGGTTGAATACATGGAATTACCCAGTATATTAAGGATAGATACATCTAGGTGAATAACCTTGAGTGGAAATAGAGATGGGTTGACACGACCCACTCCCCACAAAGTGTACCCCTCCTGGGCCGTCAATGTGAGAAGAGAGATAATGACCCCCCAAGTCCCGCCTCCAGTAGGCCCCAGGTTGGAAACTGACATCAAGGGTATAATAAACACACCGATGGAAGGCATTACCCTTTAAGAGAACACATGCAAAAGAGAGAGATACTATAGACAACAACCAACTCCTGCTTAGACTACAATATAAAAGAAATTCCAAGTTCACAAATATAATGTCATGTAAAACAACTATAACTGAAAGGGGAAAACTACAAGTACTAAAGGAAAGTAAAATGGCAGTGACCACGAAGCCCAAATAGCTCCTAAAAAACCCCAAAGCTTGTAATAACCAACCTAATCTCCAACCTACTCCAAGTGACCTGAAAATAATTTTATATAATGTAGGGTGAGTATAACAGTATACTCAATAGGATCCTCCCCTAAGCCACTCATTCAAAATTAAAGAAAGCATACTAAAGAATAGTGAACAACATGTGAAACTAACTCATCACCTAACCAAGTATACTAAGTTCCCAGCCTCACTATAGATACCCTCACCAAGTATTTCATATAAGAGTATATATTATAATAAATAATATCAAGGGTACCCCACTACCACTTCCCCACTGGTTTGCCGCTTTGCCCCAACGTTACACATCCTGAGCATCTCTCTCCAAAAAGGCTAGCCTAAAGACACCTAGGAGAAGAGCCACAACATGAACCTCATGCAACACAACCACCATGTCCACATAAACAAAAGTAACCAGGTAGTTTTTGGGAGACACCACAGCTCTTATAACGTGTATCATACATCAGGTATTATACCCCAAGCTATCATAGCCCATACACCGAGTAAGGATCCTCAAGCCATCACAACCTATACACATTACACCTATATTAATCCATAGGAAACTATATCCATAATTCATATGTGTGAATAAACACAATATATTACATCCCTCTGCACACATATATAGGGAAAACTAACCATTGTGCATACCAGTATAAGTAACTACCAAGAGAAGAGAGCAAGTCCAAAGGGGGAAGTCATCCATCCATCCTCCCATTAGGATTTTTGGGGAAAACATACCTCCCCCAGGGCTCAGAATCCATGGGGTCTTAGTTTCCCTAACTGATAGGGTGGATTAGCGTATTGAAACACAAAAAGTACATGGTATAATATAGCTCACAACTACAAAATGGGAAAAAACTAGTCTCAAACTCAACTGCAGCTAATGTCTCTCAGACTCTCAGCTTCTATTTCTAAGACTAGATATCCTATAAGCACACAACCATTTAAAGAGCTACATTAAGTTACTTTATCCCTTTTTATTAGTTTTAATTTATGTTAATTAATTCTTTAACCATTAATTAACTATCATCAAACCCACATTACATTTCATTATAATTCAAACTAAGACCCATTCCCTCCAAGCATAACCAAAATGAGACTACAATTCCTCAGAAGTATAACCTAAACATTGAATCCTAGAAAGCTCCAACCCCATGGGTTAAATATCATTTATTCATTTATTTAAAAACATTCCCATTTTTCATATTCCCATTCATTCTAGAAAATAATTATAAGCTACCAAACTCAAGGTTCTAGACATGGTGAGTAGATGAGATACCCATCGAGTCTTTTCCACCTATAGCAGGAGCATATACTCATCCATCCTCAAGAAGCTAAACACAAAAAGCATGTGGCATACACCATGTATCTTCACCTCTTTTGGAATTAGGGTAAGCAAGATCATCTTCATAAAGCAGTGGGGAAAGTAAAGTAGATAAAAAATGATAGATTCAACATAAATCACTTTTACATCAACAGGTAAGCCCAGATTCAACCCATTCCATCATCCCCGGTGTCCTCTCTGGCACCCACATGCATAAACCAATGCATCTTTCCACTCTAGGAGTCAACTGATGCCACAACCATTTGTCCTCCCTTCCCCCACATACCACAATGGCCCTCTAGGCTCAGCCATCCTAGGATCACATCACATATGGGCCTCCCTATCCCCACAACCACAAGTCTCGTATCCAGAGCACATCACAAGTAGTAGGAACAAACAAAGAAATGGGATCTCAGCCCCAAATCAAGGCATTAATCCTTCACACACAATGAGATCTCATGGATCCAAAGCATAGGCACATGGCCTTTATAAGAAAGTAGGAAACATGGGTCTTATAAGGAATTAACTTTATCACACAACCGGTTCTTATTCCATCTTGAATTAATCGATTCATTTTTCATAGGTTCCTACTACGAGCAGCCTAAGTAAAAAATATATCAAAATATATCACCAAATTAATTCAATAATTAATTTAACATGCCTTTAAATCTTTTATTAATAAGCATAAATATGATTTAGGTTCATCAACAAATTAAATTAAACATACTCACTTGCATCAATTTGGTTAACATCAAGTTACAACAACAACAAAAACAACAAGATTCTTTAAACATGCCTCTTTATCCTTTAGAAAATTACTTATCAATTAACTCTGGATTTATGTTTTTTACCAATTTCCATCAAGAACGAAATTATGAATTAATAAAGGCATAGATATCACACTATCTATCAAATCAAGAGGAAAACCATTATCACGGTATAAAGCAACAACATACGATCGATACCAATTTCTTTAATATGGTTAATATAATTATTAAGTCAATTTCATTAAAATACAAAGGGATAAATCATGATAGATCTATGATTTCATGTAAGTAAATAGAGAATCATTGAATCTCATTCCTCAAAATTTCATTGACATTCTTCGCACGAGAATGGATCAAAGCAATGGATCATGATCACCTCTCCTTCAACAAATGCATCCACCCAAGGATGTCGCGGCACAACCGCACCAACCAACAACCAAGAAAACTCCATTAGAAACATGTAGATCATGCACCATCACATGGTAAGGAGAAACAAAAAGAAACTTATCGAGGAAACCTCAATAACAGAGTTAGATCATACCTTATATTGAATATGGATCGCTACAGATCGAAAGAGGGAACTAGGGATCATTTCATGGTGAAGGAATCCCCAAAATACTAAAGGGAGGTTTTTCGTGTCACCTGGGGTTGAGTGAGAGCTATTGTAGCCATAGGTTTGACAAAATCCAAGTGGCTAGAAAAAACTTAAAATATACAATGCTAGGGAATTACACGATGTGCAATCCCCTTCCACATCGTGTAATGCCTCGAGTTTGAGTTCCATCGAAAAACACATCACCTAAATTATTTATTTTATTTTTCATACCCTGAAACATTTCACACCATGAATCCCTATTTCATTCCATGAAACAACCCATGAAACAGGATGTCACGTCATGTAATGTTATTACATGGTGTGTAATCCATTCCTTCTAGCTTTTACTTAACCGAACTTCTACAAACTTCTTTCAATCCACCTCTAAGAACTTCGATCTTCAAAAACACGCAAAGGGTTGATCCACGTGAATCTGGTCCCTTACATCAAATTCCAATCAAAACATTATCATCCTCTAGAATCAAAAACCAACCTAGAGAGGAAATAGAAAAGGGGTTGTCGAAACAGCCATCCTATGAGATACCTATCAAGGCTCACTCCACCAAATAATCTCACCACCTCCCTAGAGGAACAAGCGTAAAACCACACCACAATAACAAAAATCTCCTAAACACTATCCCGGGGGAGATACCTCTCAAAAGAGAGAAATCCACAATAAGCAACAAGAGAAATCCATATCATAACAGAAAGGTCTAAAATCACAAAACAAACAATGTTACAAGAGAAGAGTTAAACATAAAATAGATCAAAGTATTGAGTGTGTATTTGCAACTCATGTTCCCAGGTACTCTCCTCCACGCCACTATCCCGCCATAAGATACAAACCAAGGAGATAGCATGCCTAGGCAACACCTTCTCCTGACAGTCTTGGATCTCTACAGGCCGCTCCTCAAAGGTTACATCATCGGCAGCATTGATCTCACCCCAATTGATGACATGAGAGTTTTCATGAAGATAATGACAAAGATTCAACATGGGAAAAACATTTTGTATCTTGAACATTTGGGGGGGAATAGCTATCTAATACACCATGGCTCCAACATGATTCAACACCTCGAAAGTCCCAACAAACCGGGGAGAAATATTACTCCCATGACCAAACCTTCACTACCCACAATGGGGAGTCACCTTCATAAACACATTATCACCAATTACAAACTCTATAGGTCTCATCCAATTATCATTATAAGGCTTATGGTGATCTTTCACTACCTTCATCCGCTCATGAATCACCTGAACCATCACTATTGTACTCTGTACTAGTTCTAGCCTAATAATTTCTAACTCTCCAACCCCAGTCCATCACAACGGAGAACAGAAAGGTTGGTCATATAAGGCTTCAAACGGTACCATAACAATGGTGGAGTGGAAACTATTTTTGTAAGAAAAATCTACCAAGGGTAAGTTCCTTATCCATGAAACTCTAAAATCCAGAACACAAGAGTGCAACATGTCTTCAAGATTCTGGATGGCCCACTATGTCTGACCATCTGTATGTGGATGAAAAGCAATTCTAAGTAATAGTTGAGAACCAAAAGAATGATGGATACCGATCCACACCCTGTAGGTAAAAAGAGGATTTAGATAAAAAATTATCATACTTGGGAATCCATGGAGTCTCACCACCTCCTCCAGATATTGCTTCAACATAACCTCCACTGAGCTCGACTCCTTGATTACTATAAAGTGGGTTGATTTCATCAAATGATCCACTACTACCCATATAGAATCATAGCCTCCCTGAGCTTATGGTAAAATGGTAAAAAAGTCCATTAAGATGACCTACCAATTCTACTAAGGAAAATCTAATGGCTGGAGAAAACCATCAGAAACACGGTTATCGGCCTTCACCTTCTGAAAGACCAAGCATTGAGACACAAACTCTAAAACTACATGCTTCAACCCAGGCCATCAAAATTGACCTCTCAAATCTCGCTACATCTTTTTCACGCCAAGATGTACCACTAAGGGAGAACTATGGAACTCTTTGAGAACTATCCCATGCATCTCCAAAGGAATAAAAATCCTTTCCTAAAACAACACTCGGTGTTGTTCGTCGTCATACCAAGACTCACCACAAACAACTCGGTCTCTCTAGACCTCCACTTCAAGATCCCCCAACTGGGACTCTTCCACCTGTTGCACCAAATATGACTTCACCATCATTTGAAAAAGACAAAATCTACCCCTAACTTCTCCCATATCTAGATGTAATGATGAAATATATTATATCACCCTTCAGGAATCACATAATTCACACACTACATCACTACAAAACTTCCTTCTCAATGCATTGGATACAATACTCCCCTTTCTAGGTGTATTTAAAATTTTGAATTCATAGTTCTGTAAGAACTCTATCCACCGACACTTTCACAAGTTCAAGTCACACTGGTAGAAAACAAACCCCAGGATCTTATGATTGGTGAAGACTACAAAATTCTTTCTGATAAGGTAATGTCTCCAAAACTTCAGGGAAAACACCACTACCACCAAATCAAGATGGTGGGTGGAATAGTTACATTTGTGGGGATACAACTACTGAGACCCATAAGAAATGACTAGTCTAGCTACATCAGAACATATCCTAACCCCATACATGAAGCATCACAGAAAACCTCAAACTAAACTTCTTTTACTGGCAGACAAAGAACCAGATTACTAACCAAATTCTCCTTTAGATACTCAAAATATTATTGACACTAATCAGACCACAAGAATTCTTGATCCTTTATGGTCAATGCTTTCATAGGATTCACAACCTGAGAGAAATTGGCTACGAAGCTCCTATAATAGCATGCAATACCAAGGAAACTCCACACCTATGCCACTGTCTTGGGGGATTCCAAAGACACAACTGCTTCTAACTTTGATGGATCCACAGGTACTCCCTTTTTTAATACAACATGCCCCATGAAATGGAATTCTCAAGACCAAAAATTTCACTTTGAAAACTTCCCAAATAGCTATTGTTGACAAAGAACTCCCAAAACGGCATGTAGATTCTTTGCATGCTCCTCCTCAGATGTAGAGTACACACAAATGTCATCAATGAATACCACCATTAACTTATCTAGGAACTCATGGAACATAGTGTTCATTAACACCATGAAAATAGCTGTAGCATTCATCACACCTAACAGAATCACAACGAGCTCGTAATTTCCATGACGACAATGGAAAGCAGTATTTGGGATATCCACATCCTTCAGACGCATCTGATGATATCCTAACCACAAATGAATCTTTGAGAACAAATTTTAACCCTTAAATTTATTGAATAAATCATCAATTCATATAAGAGTATAGAGGTTATTCACTTTTACTCGGTTCAAGCGATGATAATCGATACACAACAGCAAACTGTCGTCAGCCTTATTCACAAACAAAAATGGTACACCCCATGGTGACACACTTGTCCAAATGAAACCACACTATAACATAACATTGATATATATATATGTATCTCTCATAACTCATAATTTTTCATCCTATATGGAGACATCGAGATAGGATACGTGTCTAGCTATATTTTGATCCCAAAATCGATCTCTCGTCGAGGGGGTAACGCTACAACCTCTTCTGAAAAGTCTTTAGGGCACTCTTCTACAACCCTAGGAAATTCCAACTTCTGAACCTCTGATGAACTTAGAATAAAATCAGTCATCAAGGATGATAAAGATAGAACACACCTATGACCCATCTAAGGGTCTCGCTCACCAAAAAACACTACTGGCTCTCCATCAGCATCAAATAACACCATCAGCCTTTGGAAGCAATCCACGATATCCTACACCGAATACAACCAATCCATGCTGAGGATGGAATTATATGGTTATATTTTTAAACATAGGAAAATATCCCCAAGAGAAGTGTTGCCCCAACACTAGCTCACAATCTCTACATACTTTAGAAAATTCTGCTCAACCTCCAACTGGCATAGTCAACGCTAAGGGAACTGGAAGCATCTCTACCTCAAGTCATAAGGCATGGAAAAGGGCAGGTGATATGAAAGACTGTGTTACTCCTAAATCAAACAAGGCATGCACCCATATAGAAAACAATAAAAGGGTGCCTCAAACGACATATGGCCCGCCTGGTGCTGGCAATGCTAACGCATGAAGTTGGACATGACCTGCTCCATGGCCCCTGATGATGACCACCTCTACAGTCGCACTTTGATCTTTGAGGATGAGGAGCATCCTGGGGTTGTCCTATACCTGCCCCATCTTCTCTCTACTAATCCAAAACTGATGCAACCTATTGCTACTACCTCATCTGAAACTACTCCAACAGAGGAACCTAAAGTGGAACACTTGACGCACGCTAACTGCTTAGAAAGGTTGGTCACTCTCGCTACTGATGACCTCATCATCTACAATAAAAACAAGCACCTGATCTCTTAGCATAGGCCTAAGATCTTATGACCCCAGATAAATGATACATTGATGGATGGGACCTACCCCTAGATGATTGGAAACTCTTCTTCCATGAAAACCAGGAACCCCGGACTATATCTATGCTTCATGATGAATCCTGACGACTCCCCTCTCCTAATGATCTGGTTCTAGATAACGTCCTCTCAATGACCTCTTCCCTTTCCAACACCTCAAGATATATATTCATCATAAATGGGGTGACCTAGCACTGGATATCTGGATGCAAAGCCTCCTCAAAATGCCTCTCCATGGCCTTCTCATATGGAAACAAGTCCGAAGAATATCATATAAGGCTTTTGAAATGGATCTGAAACTCTCGTACACTAGAGATCCCTTGCCAAAGGGTAAGAAACTCTTGGCGATTGTCCATCATTACAGTTGAAAAAAGAAACTCAACTCTGAACTAGTCTCATAACTCCTCCCACGAGACTATCAACTCCTCACAATCTCTAAAGAATAATAACCACCAATTCCTCACTACTCCACACAGTATTGTTACAACCAACGATACTCAGTGCTCCTTCCAAGCATGGATCGAACTGAAAGCTATCTCAACCTCCTCCAACTAGTCTTCTATGACTGCATCTAAAATAGAGCCCCCGTACTTCTATAGACACTAGCACTAAAACTCTTAGAGTTTCCTTCTCCAAGTGTCATCATTTTCAACCTCTACTCTATAGTGATCTACTAGCGCCACCTGTTGAACATCATCCATGCGAATCTGATGGGGACATCGACCTAGATCCATACCTACAAAAGAAAAAACATTTAGAGATCCTAAACCTATAATATGGAAGAATTTAACATTAATTAATTGTTTTATTTTATTAATTTTAGGTTAACATATCCCAAGGTCTACCCATTAAAACACAAGCACAAAGAAGAATAATGCATGATCATTTCCTAGGTCTCTACCCTATAACTAGTATCACCTCATTTAGTATCCATTGTAAATATAAAGGTCCGTGTATTAGATCATAGGGGTCCCTAAATACGTGTGTCTCATCTGGTCTCCAGTGTTCGTAGCTCTTGATAAACTTATCTAACATCATTGCCCTACTAACCCATGCAATCTCACCTATTCCTAACTCTAAACTCCATCCTATCCCTCAACCAGACCTATGATACCACTCTGAAATGACCCCCTCCCCACAAAGTGTACCCCTCCTAGGATGGAAATGTGAGAAGAGAGATAATGGCCCCCGATTCCTGCCTCCAGTAGGCCCCAGGTTGGTGACTAGCACCGAGGGTATAGTAAACACACTGATGGGAGGCATTAACCTCTAAGAGAACACATGCGAAAGAGAGAGATAAGATAGAAACTAACCAAATCATTCTTATAATACAATATAAAATAAATCCCAAGTAAACATATGCAATTACATGAAAAACTACTACAACTGAAAGTGGAGAACTGCAAGTACCAAAGGAAAGTAAAACATCAGAAACCACAAATCCCAAACAGCTCCTACAAAACCCCCAAGCTAGTAATAACCATCTTGATCTCCAACCTACTCCAAGTGACCTAGAAAAAAAGTTTATATAATGTAGGGTGAGTATAATAGTATACTTAGTAGGATCCTCCTTGGAGCCTCTTGTGCAAAAGTAAAGAAATCATGTTAAAGCAAAGTGAAAAATAAGTGAAACTAACTCATCACCTAACCAGGTATAATAATTTCTCAGCCTAACCATGTCTACTCTCACTAAGTATCGCATATAAGAGTATATAATATAATAATGAATATCAAGGGTACCCCACTACCACTTCCCCACTAGTTTTCTACTTTTTACTAACATCGCACATCCTAAGCATCTCTCTCCAAAAAGGCTAGCTCGAAGACTATTGGGCGAAGCACCATAACATAAACCTCGTACAACACGAACACCACATACACATAACTAAAAGTAACTAGGTATTTTATGGGATATACCATAACTCGTATATTGTGTATCATACATCATGTATTATACCTCAATCTATCATAGCCCATACACTGAGTAAGGATCCTTAAGCCATCACAACCTATACACATTACACCTATAGTAGTCCATAGGAAACTATATCCAGAATACATGTGTGTGAATAACTACAATCCATTACATCTCTCTACACACATATATGGGTAAAACTAATTGTTGTGCATACTATCACAAGTAACTACCAAGATAAGAGAGCGGGGCCAAAGGGGGTAGTCAGCCATCCATCCTCCCATCAGGATGTTGGGGAAAACATCCCCCCAAGGCTCAGAACCACTGGGGTGTTATTTTAACTAACTGATAGGGTGGAGTAGCATTTCAAAACACAAAAAGTACATGGTATAATATATCTCACAACCACGCTATGGGAAAAACCTTTTCTCATACTCAACTGCAGCTAATGTCTCTCGGGCTCTTGGCTTCCATTACTAATACTATATATCCTATAAGCACACAACCATTTAAAGAGCTACATTAAGTTACTTTATCCATTTTTATTAGTTTCACTTTACATTAATTAATTCTTTGACCATTAATTAGACATCATGAAACCCACATTACATTTAATTATCATTCCAACCAAGACCCATTCCCTCTAGGCATAACCAAATTGAGACCATAGTTCCTCAAAAGTATAACCTCAGCATTGCATCCTAGTAAACTTAAACCCCATGGGTTAAACATCATTTATTCATTTATTTAATAGCATTACCATTCTCCATATTCCTATGAATTCTAGAAAATAATTCTAACCTACCAAATGCAAGGGGCTCAACACGGTGAGTAGATTTTCTACCAGTCTAGTCTTTTCCATCTATAGCAGGAGAATAGACCCATCCATACTCAATAAGATAAACACATAAATCACGTGGAATACCCCATGTCTCTTAACCTATTTTTTAAGGAGGGTAAGCAATACCATCTACCCCAAGTAGTGGGAAAATTAAATCAGATAAAAAAATAAAATATTCAAAAGCAATCACTTTCACATCAATGGGTAAGCCCAACATCAACCTGTTCCATCATCCCCAGTGTCCTCCCTGACACACACATGCATAAACTGATGCATCTCACCACTCTAGGCATCAACTGATGCCACAACCACTGGGACTCCCTGACCCCACATACCACAACAGCCCTCTAGGCTCATCCATCCTAGGCTCACATCACATATGGGCCTCCCTATCCCCAAAACTACAAGTCTTGTATCCAGAGCACATCACAAGTAGTAGGAACAAACATATAAATGGTATATCATCCCCAAAGAAAGGAATTAAGCCTTCACACACAACATGATCTCACGGCTCCAAATCATAAGCACTTGACCTTTAGAAGCAATCGGGAAATTCAAGCCCTACAAGTCATTAACTTTATCACACAACCGGTTCTTATTCTGTCTTGAATTAATAAATTAATTATTCATAGGTTCCAAAACCTAAGCAACAAGATATCACCAAATTAATTCAATAATTAATTTAACATGACTTTAACTCTTTTATCAACAAGCATCAACATGCTTTAGGTTCATCAACCAATTCAATTAAACATCCTCACTTGCATCAATTTGATAAACATCAAATTACAAAAACAACAAATGGGTTATTTAAACATACCTCTTTATCTTTCATCCAATTAATTATCAATTAACTATGGATTTACGTTATTTACCAATTTCCATTCATAATGACATGCTAAATCAATCAATTCATAGATATCACACTATCTATAAAATCAAGAGGCAAATCGTTATCATGGTATAAAGCAACAACATATGATCGATACCAATTTCTTAAATCCAGTAAATATAATCATTAGGTCAATTTCATTGTGATCCAAAGGTCTAAATCATGTTATCTCTATGATTACATGTAAGTAAATAGATAAGCATCAAATCCCCTTCCTCAAAAGTTCATTGACGTTCTTCTTATGAGAACATATCAAAGCAATGAATCATGATCACCTCTCCCACAATAACTGCATCCACCTAAGGATGCCGTAGCACAACCGCACAAACCAAAAATCAAGAAAACTCCATTAGAAACATGGAGATAATGTGCCATCACATGGAAAGGAGAAACGGAAGAAAACGGATTGAAGAAACCTCAAGAGAGAAGGTAGATCATACATTATATCGAAGACAGATCGCTACAGATCTAAGGAGGAAGCTAGGGATCATTCCATGATGAAGGAATCCCTAAAACACTGAAGGGAGGGTCGTCGGGTCACATGGGGTCAAGGTAGAGTCGTTGCAGTTGTAGGTTTGACAAAACCTGAGTGGCTAGAAAACACTTAAAACATACAACATTGGGGCATTACATGATGTGTAATCCCCTTTTACATCGTGTAATGCCTCAAGGTTGAGTTCCATTGAAAAAAATGTCGCCTCAATACTTTATTTTATTTTTCAAACCTCGAAACATTTCACACCATGAATCCCTCTTTCACGTCGTGAAACAACCTGTGACATAGGATTTCACATTGTGTAATGATGTTACACGACTTGTAATCCCTTCCTTCCAGATTTTACTTAATTAAACTTCCCCAAACTTCTCCTAAAACACCTTTGAACACTTCCATATTAGAAAATATGAAAAGGTTTGATCCACATGGATCAGGGCCCTTACATGGGTATTCATTATACAAATGATAGGCATGAAAAATCACAAGATAATTTCAGCAACATAACGAGGGTACATAAAGATTCATGGAAGGGTTAAATGAGAGTTAAAGTGGTCTCACATAACTTTTAAATTATAATTAATGTAATAGATATGTTCAAAAACATTTCCCCATATAATCAATTGGAAATGAAAAATCATAATATAAATAAGGTGCTTGGGTAAAGAGGAGAAGGAGAGGATCCCTTACATTGAGAGGGAACATATAAAATCTTAAGAGGATCTTCTTAAGAGGTTGGGACACCTTGGAGGGGATATAAAGAGGTAAAGGTAGAGTAAATTCAGGATAAAGGTTTTTTGAGTGAAGAGGAATGGAATGTTGGGTGGGTTTTATAGAAAATGATAAGGGGATTCTTCATTAATTTCTAAACTTAGGTTTCGTACTCTATATAATAAAATTATCAAAACTAAAAACATTTTCATTGTTTTTTCCCGTGGTTTCTGAAAAATAGATTTTTTTTTAATATTTTATAATACTAAAATCCAAACTAATTAATATAATACCCTTGGTTATGTGGAACTGAGTCATGTTCATAAAGAATTAATTTTAAAACCATAAAATATAATATATGTTTTGGAGGATTCATTAAGGGTTTATAAAATTAATAAAATAACTTCAAAAATACATTATTTTAAAGTTGAAACATAATTTTGGAAATGGATACTTTTTTTAGAATTTATTACATAACTTTTGGTTTTTTATGATTTCATAATGCATATCGTATATTTATATCATATTTAATTTTTACCCAAAAATTCGATTGCCTCAGAAAATTATAAAAAATTAACCATTACCTAATTTTTATGTGATGGTTTAAAATAATAATTCTATTAAAATAATTCTCTAAATATTAAAATTTAAACTTTTAAATCAAAAATCCTCATTTATTGAAAAATACATGTTTTTAAGATGATAATAATTTCTGGACCTTATAAAAATTACATTTGACTTCATAAAATTATACTATGATTTATATTTAAATAAATATTATTTAATAAGATTATTTTATTAAAATAAAAAAAAAATTATTGAATTCATAGAAAAGAGTGTCTAGATTGAAACTATATATTTCCCAAAAATAAAATTTGTGTTTCATCATATCAAGATTTAATTTTTATAAAACTTGTTATTTAATCATGTATAAAGTAATAATAAAAAGAATAAGTATAATAATTGTTTTATTAAAAATAAAAATATATAAATTCATAGCGTTTGGGTTTGGATATATAATACCTTAGTACACCAGAGTATTCTTTAAGGGTAAGGTGTGAAATTGTGATAATTCCTTAGGGTGGGTCGGTGAATATGGTTTGAGTTGTGATCTAGATAAACTTGAACTTCTCCTGTGAATGATTTCTCTTGTGATTTAGTTATTAAATCTCATTTTGCTCTTGGTTAAGGGAAAATACATGTGATTTCATCTTTCTTAGAAGTTCTAATAAATGGGGTTCATAGGGTATGATCTTACTAGTCGAGGAAATAACTTCTTTCATTTATATCAATTGGATTTTATCATCACCCCTAATATATAGTAACCATAATGGTCACTATACAATGGATATATTATCAATGGTTATGATTCTTAATGTTATTTTAAATTCTACATGATATAACTTATAATGATCTAAAATAAACAAATTAGTTCATGTTTTTTATAACTTCATTACTTAATAAGGCATTTATTAATTTAAAAAATAAATTTCATTTATAAAAATTTGGGTTGTTACAAGCATGATCCTTGATCTTCATGATATTCATGTGTAAATATTTTTTTATAAAATATGGTTTCCCACTTTTTTTTGTAAAATAAAAATGTTTTTAAAGCACAATGGAATGGTTTATAGAATTGTTTTTTAAAGTATAATTTTGATATAAAAAATGATTGTTTGGGAAAAAAATTATGAAATTTCATAAGCCCTATGAAATGTTTTAATATGCGCAACACATTGGAGCCTTGGGTACCTAGGATGGGGGTTTAGTATTAGTCCTTGTCCTTGTTTAATATATGGGTTTCAATCATGGTGTGTTCCTCTACTTCCTAATCCCTTTTGTTCTAGGGACTTGATTCTAATATACCATAAGGAGGTTCACTCATGGGGTATTCCTTTGTTCCCTAGTACCTATTATTGTAAGTACTTGTTTAGTGTGCACTAACTCTTTATTTGATTATTAAGGTATGATATACCTAGCTAGTCTGGACCTATGTTATCCTAGGGTGATCTCCATTGTGCTTTTCTTGATTTTTATTTTCATTTTTTATGGCCTTGATATTAAAATTAGTGAATTATTTGATTAATAGTTTATTTTAAAATGTTATTTGATCTATTTTATATGGAATCTATTTTAGAAACACGAATGGGGGAAATTTTTTTACCATGATTTGATATAAATGTGAAAACTATTTTATCATGCCATGTTTTTTGTATATTGAACATATTGGTATTATATGACATGGACTTGCTATGGAACACTTTGGTGGGATCCTAATGGTATTTTTTCCTCATACCCTAAATAACCCCTTAGTGGTATGTAGAACTTTTTTTTATAATCCAAGAAAGTTAAAGGCAGTAGGGTTTCATATTAGTCGGGCATGAGTAGCTGGTGGTGGGACAGTTGGATGTTTCCCATGTATCACACAGAGTAGTTGTCAGTAGTTTGGGTTTCCTTTGGTTTTTTCCTTGGCCATGTACCTTGGTTTTGGCTTGTTTCCTTAGTTATATCACTACCACTATTGGTTTATCATTATGAAATATTTCTTTTCTTGTTATAATTCTCTATATATATGCCATGTTGGTTATTTTAGGTTAGGAAAATTATTCCCTCTGATTGTTATTAGATTCATAGATACTAATTTGCAGCCTGTAGGGATTGGTAATACCCTTCAATTTTTGTTTTAGTTCAGTTCAAAGTCTAGTCTTATGGGTTTTCTAAGTTGGGATTTGACAAGCCATTCAATAAAACTTAATTCACTAAATAACCAAAAAAATGAATGTCATTAACAATATTTCAACCTAAATCTTCAAAACACAAATGAAAGGAAACATATAGACACCATAAAACCCCAAACTAAATGAAAATAGAAAATGGGGGACTAAAATACATCACAAAATCAAAATCAAGCACCCTATAATGTCTGGATGAAAATAATCTTGAAATAAAACTTGCACCCTATGCCTTCAAAAACCACAGGCACTGAAGCATCTGATACCCTTCAAATAAGGGAAGAAATCCAACACCATTTTGGTAGTAAGGACTATATAACAAGTAATAAGGGGTCCCTAAGGATGAACCCTAATACAACCCAACTTGATAGTCTCCACCTTTTCCTTTCTATTGAACCAAGAAGGAGAATAGGGAAAGTGTTAACAGGTGATGCAAGAAAAAAATTCAGCTCTATAAGTTGGAAGTAATGATTTGTGTATCTAGAAAGTTGGGTGAAGAGGAAGGGGGAACACATAAAGACACTAAAATTTCAAGGCTAAGGAGGAAAATAATAATCATCAATAATTATAAGATAATAAAACCATAGGCTAAGAGTGGCCACATTATCTCTAGGGGAGAAACCCTATAAGGAAGGTAAATGCTCTTGAGAGAGTACATCAGATGAAAATAGATCCATTATTATACCATTTTAATTATTTATATTTTTATTAAGTAATTTATTTTTTAATATTCCTACTAAGATGAAATAATATTTATTTCCTATGAAAATTAGTTTGCGTAACTTATCATGATTTTCTAAAGTGAATAAAATGTCTAAGAAGCTAGTAGGAGTATGTTTGTACTAATGAAGTTCAAATTTAACACATAAAAGATTATTCCAATCTAAAATTAAATTGTTTTTAACTTAATATCATAAATGGTTTAGGATATGTGATGGTAAATTAAAATAAATAGTTATATTTTTTATCATGAAAAGTGAATATCACTATTTTTTAAAAGATTATGTCGGTCAAAGTGAATTCCATTTTAGCTTAATGGATTTTAGGATGTGTTGTTAAATAATAATGTAAATAATAAAATTATTTCTAGGAAAAAGTTTTATGGAATGGGGTTATAAGTATTATGATGATAAACTTAGAAAGAGTTATATATAGACATCATAACATTTGATTTTGTGAGGATAAAAAGTTTGAATATGTTCAAGGATTTGAATATTAGAAATATGATTCCTAAATATCACTATTATTAAAAATATGATTTCATTAGAGATATTACTCATCAAAGAGTTTATTTTAATGGTTTTATCATATGTTTAATTAGATATATTACTCCCCATTTTTGGCGCTCCTCTTCTTGGTGGTTTTTTTTCAGGGATGTTCCGATGGAACTGTCGTGATTGTATGTTGCGAGAGCCCCTGGCCATTCAAACATACTCTAGCTGTGAGTTTCTATGCTCCTCTCTAGGTTGAATCTAGAGCGGGGGTTCAAAGTTGGTTTTGGGATTTGTGGTTCTTCGGTTGATGGTCTCTCCTGGCGCTCTGACGATGGGTTGTTCTTGTTCGGCTTCTGAATTCAGTTTCTTCATCATCTGGAACCCTCGGCTGTTCAAATACCTAATCTGGTTTCAATCTCCTCTATTCCTTTCCTAGTCAGACCTCGAGTGGAGGTAATCTTGAGACTTTAGGATGTGGGACTTGGCAACTGGTGTCAGTTTCTCTTTCTCTACGACGTTGGTGATTTTGGAATCGGTATCGGCATTCAATATGTTTCTTTTTTCGGGTTTTGTTCAAATTTCCCTCCTCAAATCAATGGTGAAGGTTGTTTGTTCTTTTTAAGGTCATTCATTATCATTTTGTGGGATATGGACAATGATTATGTGGTGTTTTATGGGTGTTTCTTCTTTATATCCATTTTTTCGGTGAAGGTTTTTTGTGCTTGTCTATATTAGTTTGTTCTGGTTATAGTTATGTTCGCTCCTAATTTGTTCCTAGTTGGTTCTCCCTCTATTCATCGGCTCCAGCGGCCCACGGGTGTCGATTTCGATGATAGTGGTGGCTTACCTTGGTGATGATGGTGGGTGGCAGTGACGTGACTCCAGTTGATGCGGTGATTCTCAGATTGAGGCCTCCTCGGTTTTGGTGTTGGATTTTGAATTTCAAATTTGGTTTAAGCTTATTGTAACTTTGTATTTCCACGTGTTGTATGTGGTTACCACTTTTCCTTAAATTGGCTTCTAGAAAATAATAAAAATAGAATTTGTAGGTGTATATATATATATATTTCATGAAATGTAGTGATAATTGGTCTCTTAAAGTATGAATTTGAGTAATACCTAAATTATGTTCTTCATGTAATTTTATAGGTTATGATGAAATATTAAGGTTATCATGAGTATGATTCTTTTATGAGATGCGAAATATTCTCATGGGGCATAAAAAGTGTTTTTTTCATTGGATGAGCCTCTATGTATACCACATAGAGTACCATACACTATGTATTTAATATACCAGGGGTGCATGGATCATATAGAAGTCCCCACTACATGAGTTTAGTGAGATACCTATCATGGTAACCTTAATAATTTGATACCTTTATTACACAATCCATTGTGGATTAACTAGTCATGGGTTGGTTGAGTATATTTCTCATCATGTTGTTAGATAGAGCTCAAACAAGATGGGATTTATCCTCTATTATGATGAGTATGATATATATTCCTTCCATTGAGATGGTCCAAGAAGAGTGTGTCTACACCCAGGTAGTACATATGAAATTCATAACTATTTGGATGTGGAGCATGTGATGTACTAATCTATAAAGATGAATGATATGTGATGTATTCATAAACCAATCCATTCTATACTTAGAGATTAAATAATATATGAGTTCATTGTATGGGATTGGCATAAAATGTGTCTATATTGACCTGTACTTTTCATAAATAAATATTACATCTTATTATATGAATATTCAATACATAACATTACGATCCACACCAGAATCATATAGTTCTAGTTTATTTGGAAACTTGGATACTTAAACAAATGGTACATAAAAGTTATACATCATATCTCACTAAGTTATTTATAACTATTACCCTTCTTATACATATCATACTTAAAACCTTTCTTCATAACCAAGGAAAAGGAAACATAATAAAGGGTGAGATGCTTAGTAAGGGTAAACAAGGAAGATATCAATGAACACATAAGAATAACATAAGAATAAGGTCATGATAACATTATATTAACATTTTAAAACTTTACCCAACAAATCATATATCATAATCTTGAATCATTAAAAAATCTTAATAGTTTATAAGACATGAATCATAAATGAATCAAAGAACATGACCCATGAGAGCATAATATTGGCATAAGACATAAGTTTGTGGAAAAAAATAATCATATAAAATCATTTCCTTAAACAAGGAACACTAAAAAGATTATCATAGTGTATTATGTTCACTCTCTATTATATCATATCCTTAGTCAAGGTTCACTCCCAAGATTATCATAGTAGACAGAGCCCCTTACAGAACTAGGTTAACTCCCTATTCCAGTCCTTATTATCACATGAGATATCCATATTTACCCAATGCATTAGAGGGATATATAATTCCAATCCTACCCATCACATAATCATAATACATTAATATGTTTTCCACAATATCATAAATCATTCATCATATATCAAAATCCATGGAAAGGAAATGAGTTTCATAAGAATTTCATTATATCATAACCTGTGGAAAATAAATGGGTTTTATGAACATCTCATCATAATAATCATAAACCATACATAGAAATAATAAGGATGATATCCTTAGATAATATCCTTAATAATTATTAATTAACATCAAAATATGTCAACTTAGATGAAAAATGTTATTAAAATATCACTTGGAATGTTTCTTGAGGAAAATACCCTTTTCACTTTAAAATCAATTATTTAAAATATAAAAACATCTAAATATTAAAAAAAAATATTTGAAAATATACATGGAAACTTGTAAATTAATCATTAAATAATTAATTATTCATGATGTAAAAAAATTTTGTTCATATTGTATATGATAAAATAAGGTTTCCATTCACATTTTCAGTAAAAAGTCAAAAGTACCTCATTCAAAAAATGTAAAGAAGATTAATTTTAAACCATTTTCTAAAAAAATAAATCATTATTAAAATTGAATTTAAACAATCATGGGATAATATTAAAAACATTCTTGAAAAAAAAATTAGAAAACATGGATATGGAATAAAAAGGATTTTTCACCGAAGAGAGAAATAAAGTCAGCTTTTCTTAAAAATATCCTTTCAGTCTCTGAGAACTTAAAGAGAGGAAAATGAAAACAAAAAATTTAATCTTAAGAAATAACCATAGGATAAAAAACTTCATAGGATTATTTATATATAATTCATAAATATTTCATCATTATAAACTTAATCATAAACATTCCTGATAAACAATGAGATTGTAACATAAATCCATTACCTAAAGTTTTACTTGCTTATAAAGTGATCTAAAATCCTATATAATAAATTTAAATTTTTTATAATTATATACCAAAGTAATTTAATTAATTATAATATCATATATGATCCAATTATAACATTTCAACACCCATTTATTAATAATTCCTTATTAAAATCGTCATTTCCAGGTGTTAACCGTTTTGTTTTTCTTAAGAATTTTAGTTTTGTAGTTTTGGTACTTGTACATTAATCATGGTTACATAATATTCAGAATTTTAATAATTATATAAATATAATATATATTCATTACATATATTTATATTCATCCATAAAATTTAGAGACATAAAAATTAATTACACCATTCATGGAGATAGTAGGTTGTACGTACGCATAAACGTTGTTTCCATTTTTCGATGGATATAATAAAATAAAGGTAAATAATAATTAACCATTCCAAAATAATTATTATATATTATATATAATATATATTTATTAAACTCATTATTATAACCATAAATGAAAAAATAGTTATGGAAAATGAATTGTATCGCTGCGTGGAGGCGTCAATCCACATGTACGCACGAGCGGTACTTTCACTTCCTATTTAATAGAAAATAGGGTAAATAATGGTGGTTTAACAATAATAAAAACATTTAAGTATATTTAGTATACTTAATTTATTATTTTATTATGAATAAAATAGATTTATATGAGGTAGAATAATAAATAAATTGATAGAGTTCGGGTATGATGACTACCTCTTTTTTGGTAGACCTCCTTTAGATCCATTCTTAAGGACCCTTGGAATGGTATTTTAAGAAGATAAGAACCTATAATTAGTATATAGGTAAATTGAGAAGATAATTAGTCTAGGTTTTTTTATTTATATAGATAAATGTGTTGTAAATAAGAGAAAGTAGAGGTGTCCTTTTATAAGTGAGGGGGAGGACACACTTATAATTTCTTAAAAGGTAAAAATATAATAATATCATACTTAAGAAAAATGCTTCCAAATGGATATATATTTGAAGATGTGATAGTATGAGGTCTAAATATGGACATTCAATAGGATTTATAAAATTTTAATTGTAAAATTTACCCTTATCTCTTGGTTTAACACCCCCCTCGTAAATTCATTTTAACCCTAACTACGATAACAAATTTTTATTGTTTTTACTTTTTATTGTAACCAAAAATGAAAGTGGTGTCATTAAAAAAATTTGAAATTATGATTCTAAATATGAAATCCATTTTATCAAATTAAATTCATATAAGTGTCATAATTTAATTTAAAATTAAACTCGTAAAGCATGATGAAAAGTATTTTTCCATAAAAATGTATTCTAAAGAATAAAAGGTTTTTAAATGAAAATAAAATATAAATTAATTTTAATGAACTTAATTTGATTATTAATAATATAAATTAACTAATTTTACTTTTAAAATAATTTTAAAACAAAATGGAACTTTTTAAGTGATTTAAATGAAAAGATAGTTTTCAATAAAAATCAGTATTTTCACTATTCATTGAGAAATCAATATTTTCAGAAAATTTTCAAAAATTCACTCTAATATAATTCTAATATGATGATTTAAAAGGTAAATTTAATTTTTTTCAAATAAAATTTTTGAAAAGAGGAAAAATTTAATGATATTATTTTCTCACAAAAAGCAATAAAAACCTTTTTTGAGGAAAATTTATTTTTCAAGCATATAAAGACATTACTAAAAATTGAGTATTTATTTATCAATATATTTTATTTATCTAAAAACCTTATAAATAATTTTCAAAATTTGGTTTTTCATATTCATTCCACCAATTGAATGGGTAGGTTATAAAGGTATATTGTATTATGGTTCATTTAGACATGAGGTTGTGTGTATCACAAGTTATTGATGAAATTAAATTTATTTAAAGAGAAAAATGTCATAAAATCCTGGAGTGTTATAGTGTATCATGGTCACTTAATGCCTTGTACAAATTTAATGTATGAGAATAAATTCTAGCATGAGATTTGGATGGTGCTAGTGGACATAGTTATAGAGATACATGTGTTTAATGGGCATCACACCAGATCCCATTATAATTTGAGAAGCATTGATGTTTTTATAGAGGTCACTCTTTACATATATATATATATATATATCTAGAGATTCATATTTTTTGTTAATGATATAAAGTCACATGGGGAAACACTTTTTGTTTGACTGAATAAGGACTGATTTTGACTCATATAGCTATTTTAAAATGTTTTAGACTTAATCCAAAATAGTTTTTGATGGACATTCACAAGGTATTTCATATGATTCAATAAAATTTTAAATTTTATGATAGATTTCTAAAAAAATTATAATATATACAAAAGGTTTTGTGTATGATTTCACAAGTTATAATATATGATGTGGTGTAAGGTGAAATGGAATAAAGTATTATAGGCTTTAGTTCAAATAGGAGATTGAAGGAGATATATACCCTAAACCTTTTAGAATATGATTCTTAGGAAATTTCACAACCTATGATATAGATATTCATAGATTAAAACATGCATGAATTATGGTTTTTACATGAATTAGGGGTATATCATTATTTATGATTTAGAGTATATCATAAAGGTGCATGAAAAGTGTTTTCATGACCACTACCTTCTGTGTTATATTATACAACTGTATTATGTCGTAAGAATTATGCATTTGAGGCTTGATAATACCTATGAAGCCCCATGAAATTCCTTGATATGATTCAAATATTACGATTCATTTGGTAAGGTTATGACTTATTGGTAGTCAAATGTTAAGCACGTAAACATTTGGATTCCTTCCACCCAAGGATATCATTTAATGAACCATTTAATGGGATTAAATAAATAAGGAGTGATAAAGCATGATATGTATGATATGGTTTTAGTATCATTTACTCATGAATTTTAATTAATGAGTAAATGTGATAGCATCCAAGGAGAATCCATGGGTGCTATATAAGGGGTACTACCATAGGATGACAGTATGTTAGAAAACCCTAAGCATGGTTGAAACTCTCCTTCCCACTGCTCTCTTCTTCTATCATTTTAATATATGAGACACTAACATGTTGTGATGGTAAGAGGATCTTGTACATACAACATATGATTCAAGTTAGTTGGTGGATACCTCTTGAAATAGTAGGCATGTGTCTTCAACTTCATTGATCATCGTAAAACACATGCGATGGTGTTTATTAGCATAAGTAGATGAAGTGTCATCTTTACAACAAAAGGTGTGCATGTTTTATATAGTTTTTTATTTCTAGTTATTAATATTTCATTTTTATTAGCATGGATGATCTTGGGATTGGGATTCAATCACTTTCATTGGTTATATTAAGTGTTAATAAACCTTTTTAAATTATGGTGGTTGGGAATACACTTTAGGTCTTGTGGTGGGCTATCCTAGGTACTATCACTACTGGAAATATGATCTATAGCAATGGTTTTGAGAAAATCGTTGGTATAGTTCACTAATTTGGACCTATACCAATGGTTTGGCCAAAACTATTGGTATAGGTCACTAATTTGGAGCTATACCAATGGTTTTGGGAAAATAATTGGTATAGTTCACTAATTTGGACCTATACCAATGGTTTTGGCCAAACTGTTGGTATAGGTCCCAAAATCAAAGAACCAATACCAACGGTTCTCAAAACCGTTGGTATAGGTACATGTATTTTTAATGGAATCTTCTTATAGTGGACATTAAATAAATCAAAATTTAAAATACTTATGATAATAGATATATATATTTATGAAATTATGTTCACAAAAGTAAGTTAGGTTAGTGGTTAGGTCGTTCAATCACAAACAGGAGGTGCTGGGATCCAAACCCACTGAATGATTGTTTTTTGAATTACATATACCAACGGTTTTATGGAACCGTTGGTATATATTTTCATATTACTTATACCAATGGTTTTAAAAACTGTTGGTATAGGTCTATACCAATGGTTTCCCCAAAACCATTGGTATAGACCTATCCCCATGGCTTACTTTCCCACTGTTCTCCAAACCATTGCTATAGGCTATACCAACGGTTTGGAGGCCTATACCAACGGTTCCAAAATGTTGGTATAGGGTATTTTTCCAGTAGTGTGTATTAGGATAGCCTGAGTTGGTTCATTATAGGTTTCATAAAATTTAACTGCTTCATCTAAGAAAATAATTGATTGGTGTCCCTTGAATTGGAAAGGAGTTCAATGGGGAGGAACACTCAATTAAGAAAGGTAATAAGCTTGTACACATGTTTTGGGTATCATTGTTTGTTCCTGTATATGGAAATGTGTATTGGTATCCTGACTTGATATCATTATCAATGTGTGTCATCTGATTGTGTACTTTCATGCAAGTTGAAAACCATGAGAATGAAGTCATGGAGAGGTAGTTTGTTTTGGGTGCATCATTGGTGGTATGACATTGGTTGAATGATCAAGATATGATTTGTCACTTCCACATTGAGGAAGTGATATCTCTGGATCGATTGATTAGGATGGTAGTACCTTCATTAAATCCATGGAAATGGTAGTCGAAGGTAAGTTCATCCAGTTATATCAAAAAATAATAAATAAAGTAAAGGATGATGACACAAGTGTGTGTTCTACTTTATGCAATATCTTATGACAAAGATATTATATTACACAGTATGTGTTCATAGGTTAGTTATCATTATATGACTAGACCTTATCTATTTAGGGGTCATGAAGGGTTTCTAGATTCTGATCTTGGTCTATGAATATTATTCACTACTATTAAGATAAGTTCCTAGAGTTTCACACACAATAGTGCATTCAAGATTCTTTCCTATCTGCTAAATAGGTATATAGGACATTGGGGGACCCACTGCGGGGTCTGAGAGTTGTCTAAGTTCTTTTGATCACCGAAAAATAAATAAATTCCTTATTATTATAGTGTAGAATAATTTTGTTTAATTTATTTATTAAAATTATTTACAAGTGTTAAAGTAAATACTTAAAATAATAATAAATTAATGAATATTATTTTAATATTCATGGTTCGTTTAATATTAGCAGTAATTACTAGTCGAGTTAATGACTCAGGTTTATCACGTAGTATTTTTAATATATATTAAAATTATGTGATAAAATATAAATAATATTTATGACATAGTTAATTAATCATAATTGTTTATTTATTACTTATTTAGTAGACGTTATATATATGGGAGGTTAGGAACCCTAACCAGGTATTTAGAACATCCACTATATAAGTAGATGAGGGGATCATTTCCTGAGGTAAGGGAATTTATTTTCCAATAGATTAAGAGATCCTCTCTCCTCCTGCTGCATCCTTGAGAGAGAAACATTTTGTTCAAGCAATCAATCCAAGGAATCTTCACAGATTGTAGGAATGGAGTTAAGGTGATCATCACGACATATAAGAGATCATTAGATCTCTGTGCTAGCACTCATAATTTGACAATCAATGTTCACTTAGATTCATGAAGCATGTGTGGATGATCTAAAGGGGTCCGGCTTTATATCCTTTGAGAAATGATCTTTGGTGACAAGTTGTAGTTGATCACACCGCCGAATCAAACAAGATGCATGTTTGTTTATTTTGTGCTTATTAAATTCACACGATATCCTTAGATCTCTACTAAGGCTTGGATCACTAGATATAACAAATATATGTCATTTTAGTGATGAAAATTTTAAATTCTCAACCCACCAGCTTCCACATGATGCTTGGATACCTTCAATTGGTATCAAATGGATCGTTTGAATTTTCTAAGCCAACTAAAAATTGTTTTTCATTAAATTATGTAGAGAGATTTAAATTAATTCCAATGTAATATACAACATATTGATCTGATTCTGTATAGCCAAGTTTTGGTCATCCAAAGTTTTTAGTATGGATCAAAAATTAGATTGTTTCAAGTTAAAAATTGAAGAACAATATAATTAAATATTTTTTCATGTATTAATTTTTGGATGATCCATTTCTGACCAGGTTCCGATCATAATAATTTTTCCAGAGACAAAATTGAAAATTCCTTTGGAATCTTTGTCAATAAAATTAATAATAATAATAAAAGGTGAGTGGATACTAGCTTCCCTTGGAATATTTTCACATATTAAAATAATAATAATAATAATAATACCTTTTAAAAGGCTATTTTGTAGACCTCTTGGAAAAGTGAAAATGATGGTGGTGTTGGATGTCTGTGGGAGACAAGGGAATCTAATTTGATTCCTTCCCTCAGAAACATTTAATGAAATAAAAAAATAGATAATATATATATATATATATATTAAAGGTTATGTGGAAGCCTTTTGTTTGAAAAAATCCAAAGGGGTGGAAATATTTAAAATATTCCAATGGAATATTGGAAAAGGGGGTAAATCCAACACATAGGATTTCTAAGAAATAACGCACAACAAAACAAAAGGGGAGTGACCATTTTTATTGCTTCTCATGGAAGAATTGGATAATAAAATAAAAAACTACCAAACTTCCTACGGAATCTTGTACTTGATGCACCTTCATGGGGTTACTAGCCTACTCCCTCATCCACCATACTCAGCCACTATCTGGTTTCGGTTGTCTCACCACCTAACCACCCCTGGATCCCCTCCTTATGAGAACTAGCTGAGGCTAACCCCTTTTCCCTTGATTTCCATCATGGTGCACCCCACTAACATCACCCTATCACAAGACCTTCCAACTTGACCACATCATCTCCTCCCACTAGTGACCCCTTCTCCCCATCGTCGCCTTGCTCAGATCAGGTTCCGCCTCTACATCTTCACCGCCCTTTTCCTTCAATCTGATCACCTCCCACTCAGTCAAGGCCACCATGATCATCAGACCACTGACATCTGGACCGTCGCCCACTGTCGCCTTGGTTGGCTGCTCTCACACTGGAAAATCACTCTTTGATACTACCACAAGGTCCCGACTACCTCCCTCGAGACATTGTCTCCTCCGAGGCTGACCACCCCTTCCCATAGAGTTCATCGGCGAGACCGACTCAGCTAACCTACCTCACCCAGTTTTCCCTCATCCCAGAAAAATTCCATCCTGACTACCTTGGCTGACTACATCGGTCATCATGTATCACCAAATTCCCTTCTTCAGGAAGATCTAGGCCATCAGCCATCCATGATGCCACCCCACTAGCCGGAAACACCTTCTATCATGAGATCCACTTCCAAAACCTCCTACTCGGCCGCAATCTATCCCAATTGACCTCTTACTAGACTTATGATGGTATTTTCTAAACTAATCTGCACTGTAATAGACTTAGGTGGGTTTTCCTGACCCGGAATGAGTTAGGGTAGGTTCATCTAGCTCTGAACAGCTCTGTACAGGCTTTACATGGCCCAAAATAGGCTTGTGTAGGATTTTCTCAACCCACATTAGTCATATGCAGGGTTTCGTGGCCTGAGTTAATTTTATTTAATCAAAATTAATTTAGAAAATTAATTTAATTTAGTAATAAATTAAATTAATTAAAAATCAATTTATTTGTTTAAAAATAATAATGATTTTATTATTTAAAATAATTAATTTAATTTTGGTATTAAATTAAATTAATTGATTAATTTAATTTTTGGAGTATAAAATTAAATTAATCTATGGACTGAAGAAAATAAATTATTTTAATTGTATAATTCATTTAATTTATATTTAACAGCTCTCAACTTTAAATTTATTGTAATTTAGTTTTCTTGCATATTTACTTTTCATACCGACTAGTCTTGAGCAATTGATGAAACCCATATATGTCTGGTTATTTTCATTTAATTATTTATTACTATGTGTGATTTCTGTAATAAGTAGTTAGTTTGAGATGGTATGTGCATCATTAGTTTTAATTCAATATATATAAGGGTTTACACATCCAATTTATTGGTTGTATATTTCTCTCCCAAGATCCCATCACCTGTGTGAGAGTATATATTTGTATATTTGATGATGTCATTGTAAGGTGTGAAACCCACCAAGATGAGGTGATACCTCATATGAGAATTTGACATACTAATAAGGGACAAACTGCATCAGGATTTAAGCTTCAACTCAGGTATGATAACCCTAGGTCATGGTTGATCCATTGAGTTTAAATGGATTAACCATTATTAGATACTCAAGACCAGTTGGATAATTTATTTCATTTATTCTCTGTTTACTATTTTATTCATGTGATTATTTATTAGATAACACATAAAATAATAAATATATAAAATGCATAAAGACGTGATGAATGTTTTTCTAATAATGTTTAGTTGAGGGCGCAACAACATTTAATGAGAAGATTAATAGAAATGGATTACATTCATTGAAAATTATAAAACCCTCAATAAAATATTAAGCCTCAAATGTCTTCCATCATTTGAATTTGAACAAAATCGGGTATACGGGGTGCTCGATCAGACAAAGTTGAGGGTGTCTCCTACTATCGAGGAGTTATTATGAGAATAATGGTTTGAAATAACTGGAGTTGGAAGATAATAAGTATCCAAATCTATCTTGTTGAAACTTTAAAGGCAATAATTGAGTAAATCATTTTATGATTTTAGAAGCTGGGACTTCACTCAAAAGATTAAAGAGCCACGAGTTAATGCGGTTGTCTAGTCAAACGTTTACCTTGAACTATTTGAGTAGTGGCATAGACAAATATTGTAGAATATGAGGAGAGGTTTCAAGGATCCTTTCCACTAGAATACTCATGTGATAGAGTATTTCGAGTCTAGTACATAGAGTTTCTAGAGTTCTATAAAATAGTGGAAAACATTTAATGATTTAAATAATCTATAATGTCTAATCAATAATCAAGATAAAAGTATTAATCTTCTAGAGTTTATTTTTTTGTAGAAAATGGTAAATAATATCAAAATTACACTATTATATCTATTGGAAAAATAAAATGTCCAAACTTTCATGAGTTTCCAACAAGTATTACAAGTTCTTGCACATAATACTACAATATTGGAAATTCAAGGTGTTGGTTTCCTCAATACCTGTTAAGACACCTCAATAATCAAGGGTGTCAAAAATGATTACAAGAGACTAATGTATTACACATATGACGGGTTTTTAATAATACTATCATCAATGTCTAATGTGATTTGTGGATATGACATCAATACATGGATGATTTAACATGTTTTCTCATCTCCGAGAATCTTGTGAGGAGAAAGTGAAGCGAGATGCGAATTGGAAATAATAACACTGGTTACATGTAAATATGAAAGGTGGATCATGATATTTCAATATATCCCATTATAATATCATTTTCACCCATATTCTCTAGTTTTTTTAGATTTTAAAAATGAATAGTGTAGAGAAAATACTTTGTTACCTTCCAGGTAAGGTTCACCATAAAATAAGAACTTACAGAAAGTTTTAGTTCTTATAGTGAAAAAGTTGAAAGATGAGGAAAAAAGGCCAATGGAAAGAGTGATTCCAAAGGCACCTTCGTAATTTTCCTTCAAATAAATAGGTATTAAATAGAAATTTATTTTCTTTACATACTGTGAAATTAATCTATGGAATTTCAAATGCAATTAACTAAATTAAAGAAGCTATAATTCACTTCTTCTTTAGGTATATTCATTAATATAAAATGTAATGTTTCAGTTATACATTTTGTTTATTGAATAAAATATGCCTATCACATATGTGTATTTTAATATAGTAACCAAGCATAGAAACACTAAAAGAAGTGAGATGTGTTCTCCAAGCATCTAATAAAGGGTGGTTCCTAATTCAGCGGTGAGGAAGTACACAACTTCTATATTTCCATTTTTAATTATTCTAGTATAACATTTATTGATTATTACTAAAACATTTATCTCATTTATCCTTATAAATAATGAGACATTATTATATTTTAGGAATGAATGTTGTTTTTGGAGTTTAATACTCAAAAAATAGTTTAGTAATTCTTAAATCATTGTTAATAAGTGATGAATATAAAATGTAAGACTTATATACCTAGTTGTGGAAAGATAATAATTTTTCAAGAAAAACTAAGTAGTTTTCAAGGGTATACTCAGTATGGTTTTAGACCCTTCGGAGTTAAATACCTTAGGTATTATAGACAAGTTTAGTTTTGTACAAAGAATTCTTTAGAAATAAAGGTAATCCACAAATATTTTGGAATTAGTTCAGCTAGAGAGAAAAAACTATTAAAAAGGGTAATCTAGTGGTAAATATACTTCATATGATTCCTTTAAGTGTTTAAGAAATGTGGAAGTGAAGTATGGTACGTTCTTGGTCATAAGACATGAGATGCTTCAGGCTAGCATGTCAAAGAATATCTTGACCAAGCATTCATCGATCAACAAAATATAGAATGGAGTAATTATTAAATTCATATTTCCTTATACACATCAGAGTTATGATGTAAGTAAAATGAGCATAAATGTTAAAACTAATGCATTGTAGATACTTATATTTTTTAAGACATGAATCATAAATAATGGCATTATCCCATAACCATATGCCAACTATAATTAAAAATGGATATCATGTAGCACCCTGACCCTGGCAGCCCATAGTCGATGTCGTACTACCATTATAATGGTATAAGATACAAGTAAATAATATCCCAAAAGGACCGAAAAATTTAGTAGTCTTTGTAAATTAGATACATACATGAGTCTTGTATTACAAATGAACACACTAATTACAAAAAAAAATATTTCAAGGATAATAACTTTATTCCATCGAGCATATCCTTTCATGTCTTTCTTAGTAAACTTCAAGGAATCCTAGGGAAAGGAAACATAATAAGGGTGAGCTCAAATTATCAGTAAGGGTAAAGTACAGTGGAAGCAATAATGAATCAATGAGAATAGTCAATATAGAAAGGTAATAACTAAACACACATGTCATATAATCAATAAACTGAGAAGGAAGTTTGTAAACAATATGAAAAGGTAAATAATTGAAAACACATTTCATTTAATAAATGAAATGATAATGAAATGCATCCATAGATAATATCATAGTGAGAATATCATGGATAATAAATAACCGAATCTAAATGAAGGAAGTTCTTAATTATTGGACATCATTTTTGAGCCACATGAAAACCTATACCATCAAGACCTTTCACAAGACAGTTTAAATCTATGGGTAGAAACCTGTCTATTCCACTTAGAAACAAGCTCGAAGGGTTTTTCTCCAATTAATTTTACCTAGTGGGACTACTGATGCATTGAGGGGATTACTTTAAATAGTCCTCAACCTGTAGTGCTTGCATTAACCGGTCCCCAACCCATAGGGCTTGCATTAACCGGTCCCTGGTCCATAGAGTGTGTGTACAAATCATTCCTCATATAGTGAAATGATAAATTTAATTAATGAATAATGTGAATTATCAAATATACATATTGAATAATGGATACGGATTTTTCAATATTTCCCTAGATAATCAAATAACTGTCAAATTAAATACCATATGTAAAAATGGTATATGGTTTAGGAAATAAACATATCCATCATAAATGATATGGATAATTAAGGGAAATTAAATGTTTAATGATCATAGGAAATTGAATATTTTGAGGGGAATAAAAGGAATCAATGTAGTGAATGTCAATACTATACTTGGTAAAATAAATCATAAACCATTCAAAGGAATAATAAGGATGGTAGCAATACAATATATCCCAAGTGGTTTAAAAATAAAATGTTTTATCATTGATTAATGAAAATTATATAAAAAGATCTTTTAAAAACATTCTTGATGAAAATATTCTTTTCATTCTGAAAAACATTTTGAAAATCCTTTTATTTAAAAATCACTTTTTGAAAACATTTTCTTTAAAAATTAACCTTTTAAACTTAAAAAGGAAGCTTCAAATAAATGACAGTGGGTATTTCTGTACAAGCCTTACAAGGTAAAATGAACATTCTTTTTGTAAGGTAAAAGGTTAGGAAAATGTATTGTTCAGAAAGTGACAAAAATATTACTTTAAAATCATTTATAAAAGAAAAAAAGGGTAAATTTTATTTAATAAATAATTTTTTAAAGGTTAAAAATATTTTTGAAAACTTTTTATAAAATAGGTCTTTTAGAATAAAACAGGTTCTCTGACTAAAGAGAGAAATGAAGTCAGTTTTTCTTAAAAATATTTTCTAAAAAATGTTGAGTACTAAAGAGTGTAAAAATGGTACTATTACTTGGAAAAAGTTCATGAATTACAATAGGATAAGAAAATTAAAGTGTTAATTAAAAAATGAATCAATAATTTTCTATGATTGAAATTCAAGTGTAAACAATCCTGAACAAAATGAGATTGTGAAGTAAACCCTTAAAAAGACCATAATGTTGATATGAGAATCAATAAATGAATAGATTATGTGTTTCAAATGTAAATACACATAAAAAAAGTTGAAATACAACAATATATGGTAAAAATTTATTACACACATAATCTTCGAATATTAACAATAATGAGGAAGTAATATAACCCAATGAAAAGGAATCAGGTTATGAAATTCATTACTGTTTGGTAACTTTTAACTCAAAATACCCTTAGAAGAATTAATTAAAATTGAAAATCAAAATAAAATGAAGATAAAAAATTCATGATATAATATATAAAAATGATAAATAGATACACCACACAAAATAAGTAAGAAGTGAATATGATATTTATCTCATGGATGTAAAAAATGGGATGAAAATCCCTTACCTCATGTTTCCTTTTTGGGTGAACGTCCTTTAACCTCATGTATAGTGATTTAAATAAATTTATTACCTTATAACCGAAAAAATAATCATATTTATAATATCATATATTATCTTCTTATAATATCTTATTACCAGTTTGTTAACAGTCTTTCATTTTTTTAACTATTTCGGGTGTCAATTACTAAGTCTTTTTAGTATGTTTTGACTTGTTACTTGTTGTTCCTATTACTTAGATCATGATTTAATCATATCTATAATATAAACCATGATTTAATTATCATATATATTCATAATATATTTATTTAGTATAATCCATAATATTTGGAGATAATAAATGAAATGCACCGTTTATAGAGATGGTAGGTCGTACGTACGCATGAATGCTACTTTCATTTATTTACCATATTAAAAGAATGAAAATTAAATTATATATATGTATATTACAATTATAGTATAATATATTTGCTATATATGTCACATAGTTTTATTAAAAACATCCTTTATATGTTCTATTTATAGTGTGAATGAATCACATCACTTTGAGGAAGCGATAGTCCACACATCCACAAACGATGTTAATGTATTTACACAAAATGGAAAGCATAAGAGTATATGTTATATAAAAATTAAATAAGAATAAATTCATTATAAATATTATATATATCATATATAAATATATTTTACATCATAATTTCCACAATTATAGGTGGTAAAGGAATAATGAACAATTATCATTTCGTGAGGCGGTAGTCCATCGTACACACGAACGGTAATTTCGTTACCCATTAGATGGAAGTATGTGTATGTATAGGTAGAAAAGTTAATATAAAAACATATAAATACATTTAGGATACTTTTTTTATTATATAATCATGTAATAATTATAATTTAAGTAGTGGAGAAGGAAATAAAACTAAAGTGATCGTTGAAGAAGGTTTCCTCTTTTTCAGGTAACTCCTTTTGATTTTCACCAAATGACTTCCTTGGATCCATTTATGCCCAAAGTGGAGATTATAGGATTATGTTAGGTATGTCTTGATCTTATTTTATCATATTTTTGGTGAAAAAAATGGCTTGAGAGGTGTGAATAAGTGGGAGGGATGAGTGCCATTTTTATAGTGGAGGAGGAGTGGCTTTCTTGTAAATATAAAAAGGTAAACACTATTGAGAGGTCTATCTTACATCATGTCTGTCTAATAATGAAAAAAATTTGATAAAATGTATGATATGATCCAAATATTTCCAGAAAATTTCTTTTGTAAAATTTTCTAGATCATTTTGGGCCTTAATTTCAAGGTTTAGTTCTTTGTTATGCTAATTTTACTCTTAATCACTGTAATTAATTTTAACCACTTTCCCTAATATTTTGGGTAAAAAACTAAGTTTACCATAGTATAAATTATAAATTATTATAATTAAAAATATTTTATCCATTTTTCTAAATTCAAATCATGTAATTGGTGGAAATTAATTTAAATTTAATCCCACAGACGAGACGACAAAGCGGGTTTTTAAAGTAAAAATGTTCAAAATTGTGAGATGTGTTTATATCTAATTTCAATGAGAAATTTATTCCAATGACCTAAATTGGATAAATTTGTTTAAAATTTATATAATTTTACTTTAAAATCAATTTAAAATATAATTTTACCTTATAAATAAATTGGATGAAAAACTAGTTTTGAATTAAAATTCAGTATTTTTCACTATTCATCAAAAAATGAAACTTCTCAAAAAAATACCAAAAATTCACTCTAATCTAATTATTATGTTCCAATTTAAAAAAAAATTATTTTTATATATAAAAATTATAAAAGTTCCAAAATTTATATTTAAAATAATTTCTCCATTAAAAGGCGGCAAAATTGCATTTAGAAAAATATATGTTTTTATGCGTAATATTGGGTTTGCTCTTATCTTATGACTATAAAATATATTGGATGAATGTAAAAATATTTTATTTGATATATAATATATATATTCTCATAAGTTAGTTAATACTGTTCATAACCCCCAATTTAACGGCTAGGTTATATCTTATTATATTAAATAATAATATTTTAACAGCTTATTGTTGTTTGGTAAAACTCGGTTTTGTGTGTAACACAAGTCATAGAAGAAACTCATTATTACATGTGACGCATGATAACTCAGTATCACGTTAATTTCAAGCTATATCATAGATTTATTTTATTTAAAATAGTAAATGTATTGTAAAGTCTTGGGATATTATATTCCCTTGTGTGCTTGGTGTTGTGTGTCATACACGCTATCGAATACAATGTTCTTACTTCAAAATTTAGGGGTGTTACATTCTCCCCACCTTAAATAAATTGAATCCTTACAATTTAAACTCAACCTTGTCAATAAATTTTTTGATATTTCCTATGTTGAAATCCCACATTGAGAGAAGGGTTTGTAAAACATCCTCTAGAAAAAATAGAATGGGAAGTAAAAATGTTCACATAGACTAACATATAACTAGGTCTCTAAGTAGGTGAACATTAATGGAAAGTAGAGATATGAAATTAGGGGAAAATCATAAATATTTATAGCGAGCGGTTGAGGTCATAAATAAAAAACAAGTGAATGATCATTGGAATGTTAAGGGCCACAAATCCATAAATTCGTAATGATTTAAAAGGCCATCAATTCAACAAAAAATAAGGAATTAGGAAAACATTTTTTTACCATTTTTCTAATTTTGAGTAATTATTTTACTACCTAAGAATATAAGTAAATTTACTTACATGATACATTTCAATTTCATATGGAAAAATCCATCTTTTGGTTGTGCTTTGATCAAATTCTAATTCATCCCTTACTCTATGAAATGGATATCCTATAATGAACCCCTTTTTAAGCACTAAAATTTTATTTTAACGAATCATAATACCCATAAAATAAGTCATTATATTTTTATCTAACTATTTTCCAAAACCAATATGGTTAATACACTAATATTTAAACCTAAAAGTTACACTAATGTTTTATCATTAATATTTATTCATCAAATTTTTTAGCTAAAATCAATGACATATTACCCAGGACATCATGTAGGCTAGTGGTGGGTATGAAACCCTTATCATCCATCAGTCATGGTTTCAATCCCCACCGCCTTATAGGTTTCCCTTTTTCTAAATCCATATAATTTTCAAAATAAATATGATAGACATCCTTGAAATTTAATCATTAAATATCATTTTAACGAAGGTTTTCAATACAACCTAAATACATAAATACTTTATCCATTTATTTCCACATAAGTCCTTACTTGGTCTAGGGTTTATCATTTAAAAGTGGTCATTGTATTGGGTAATTCTTAGGTTCCCTACAATTAAGGAAAAAAACTATAAATATATCCTTATGATGAGTTTTATTTCCTTCCATAATACTTTTCATTTTTTCTCACTAAATCTTTGCTTTATGATATTATTTACCATACATAAATCATTTATCCATTCTATTGAGACACTTTCATAGGTTCCTCCTTCTAAATTTCTTTCATGATAGAAATTGAACTTTCTTCTCTCCATGGTCTCCACCACTTGAGCTCTTAGAAAACTACATACTTCTCTTATTTGGTGAGTTTGAAAGTTGGTTAATGTATATGTTGTTATTAATATTTCAAGAAAAATAATTATGCATTAACATGATATCTTTCACTTATATCATCATTCTATTTGGTTTCTCATTGTCACTACATTTTTCTTCATGTTCAATGTTAGCTTTACTCCTTCGAGTTCCATCCATTGACTAAAATTAGAAATCATAGTGTGAGCAACAATTATCATAGTGGAAAAACCATATAATCATTTTTAGGGTGTCTAAATCTTGACACATTATTTTTTTCTAAGATGCCTCAGGTTTAACCTAGTTCATTCATTGTCATTATCTATTAAAATCCCTCATAATGGTTTGTAAATAAAATATGAATTATCCAAAGTGTACCCCCCATGAGTGTCAAACCAGGTGCGCGGTAAGGCTCGTTATCGTGTATTGGGTTACACTCAAGTCAAGACTAATGCACATTATTAGATTTATTGCCCCTAGGTACATCTGTGCCAAAACCACATCCACGTGTAGTATCCATACATGGATTTATTTCTAGAAATACCCACATAATATCTACCATACCAAAATTCTAGGATGTTCTTATATACTTATCCTCAAATTCTACCTTAGGGATATGTTTCCTAATCTGTGTTTTCCTAAATCCAGTTCCCAAGGTTCCTAATAAACTTTATTTGATAGAAACTGTAGCACCCTAACCCTAGTATCCTAGAGCTGGTGTCATGCTACCATTACTTTGGCCTAAGATACAAGTAAATCACATCTCAAAGTACTGAATAGTTTATTAGTCTTGGTAAACTAGATACATATATGAGTATTGTATTACAAATGGATGCACTAATTACAACATAATTTTTTTTCATTCAAGGATAATAACTTTATTCCATCTACTATATCCTTGTATATATTTCTTAGTACACTTCAAAAAATCTTGGGGAAAGTAATCATAATAAGGGTGAGCTCAAATGCTTAATAAAGGTAAGGTACAGTGGAAACAATAATTAATCAATGACCATAGTCAATATGGAAAGGTAATAAATGAACACACATTCCATATAATAAATAAACTGATAAGGAAGTGCATGAACAATATGGAAAGGTAAATAATTGAAAACACATACCATTTAATCAATGCAATGATAATGAAATGCATCCATAGATAATATCATAGTGAAAATATCATGAATAATAAATAACTGAATATAAATGAAGGAAGTTATTAATTATTAGACATCGTGTTTTAGGAACATTAAGACCTATATAATCAAAACCATTCACAAGAAGGGTTAATTTTGTGGGTAGAAACCCATATATTCTACTTGGAAATAAACTCGAAGGGTTTTTCGCCAACTAATTTCATCTCATGATACTACTGATGCATCGAGAGGCTTACTTTAAATGGTCCCCAACCCATAGGGCTTGCATTAAATGGTCACCAACCCATAGTCCTTGAATTAACTGGTACCCAAATCATATAGTGAATGTCTAAATCATTCCTCATATAGTTAAATAATCAATTTAATTAATAAAAAATTTGAATTATCAAATATCTGTATTGAATAATGGATACAGATTTATTAATATTTCCCTAGATAATCAAATAACTATCAAATTAAACACCTTATGTAAAAATTATATATGTTTTAGTCAATAAACATATCCATGATAGATGATATGGATAATTAGGGGAAATTCAATGTTCAATGATCATAGGAAATTGAATATTTCAAGGGGACTAAAAGGAATCAAGGGACTGGATATCAATGCTATATTTGGAAAAAGAAATCATAAATCATACAAAGTAAGAATAAGGATGGTATAAATATAACATATCCCAAGTGGTATAAAAATAAAGGTTTTTTATCTTTGATGAATTAAAATACTATAAAAAGGTCTTTTAAAAACATTATGGAGGAAAGAATCCTTTTCATTCTGAAAAATATTTTGAAAATCGTTTTCTTTGAAAAAAAAATTGAAAAAAATTAAAATTTTAAACTTACAAATTAATATTCAAATAAATTAAGGTGGCTAATTCCATACATTTTGTATATAAGGTAAAAAGAACATTCCTTTTATAAGGTAAAAGGTTAGAAAAGTGCCTTGTTCAAAATGTGATAAGAATATTACAATAAAAACATTTTTAAAATAAAAAATAGGTGAAATTTATTTAATAAATCATTTTTTAAAGTTTCAACCTTTTTTAAAAATAGGGTTTTTAGAAGAAAACAGTTTCTCTGACTAAAGAGAGAAATTAAGTCGGGTTTTCTTAAAAACATTTTCTAAAACATTTTGAGTACTAAAGAGTGGTAAAATGGTACTATTACTTGTAAAAGTTCATAAATAACTATAGGATAATAAAATTAAAGGGTTTATTAAATAATTATTCAATAATTTACTCTTATGTAAATTCAAGTGTAAACAATCCCGAACAAAATGAGATTGTGAAGTAAACCCTTGAAAAGACTATAACGTTGATGTCAGAATAAATCAATGAATAGATTATGTGTGTAAAATGTAATCATACATAAAAAAGTGTAAATACAAAAATATATGGTAAAAAATTATTACACTCATAATATTATAATATTAACAATAATGAGGAAGTAATATAACCCAATGAAAAGGAATCGGGATATGAAATTTTTTACCACTCAGTAACTTTTAACTCAAATCCACTTAGAAGAAATAATTCAAATTGAAACTAAAAATAACATGAATATAAAAAAATTTATGATATAATATATAAAAATGTTTAGTAGATAAATTATTCAAAATAAGTAAGTGGTGAATATGACATTTATCTCATAGATGTAAAAAGCGAGATGAAAATCCCTTACCTTGCATTTCCTTTTCAGGTGAACATAATTTAACCTAATGTATAGTGGTTTAAATAAAGTTATTAACTTATAATATAACCATAACCATATTTATAATATCATATATTATCTTTTTATAATATCTTATTACCCATTTTTTAACAATCTTTTATTATTTTCACTATTTCATGTGTTAATTGCCTAGTTTTTCGAGTATGTTTTGACTTGTTACTTGTTGTTACTATAACTTAGATATTTATTTAATCATATTCAGAATGTAAAACATGATTTAATTATCATATATATTCAGTATATATGTATTTATAATAATCCATAATATTTGGTGATAAGAAATGAAATGAACCGTTCATGGTGACGGCAGACTGTACGTACGCATGAACGTTATTTTCATTTTTTCGTATTAAAAGAATGAAAAGTAAATGATATATATGTATATTATAATTTTGTTATAATATATATTTCATATATGTGACATATTTTTATTAAAATCATCCTTTATATGTTCCATGTATAGTGTGAATGAATCACATCGCTTTGAGGAGGCGGTAGTCGACACGTCTACAAACGATGTTATCGTATTTACACAAAATAGAATAAATAAGGGTGTGTGTTATATAAAAATTAAATAAGAATAAATAAATTATAAATATAATATATATATAAATATTTTACATCATAATTTCCACCATGATAGGTGGTAAAGGAATAATGAACAATCATCGTTTCAAGAGGTGGTAGTCTGTCGTACACACGAATGGTAAGTTTGTTACCCATTAGATGGAAGTGTGTGTAAGTGTAGGTATAAACCTTAATAAAAAATATCAGTAAATTTAGGATAATTTTTTTATTATATAATCATGTAATAATTATAATTGAGGGAGTGGAGAAAGAAATAAAACTAAAGTGATCATTGAAGAAGGTTACCTCTTTTTCAGGTAACTCCTTTGGGTTTTCACCAAAGGACTTACTTGGATCCATTTATGACCAAATTTAGGATTATAGGATGAGGGGAGGTATTTTTTGAGATTATTTTATCATATTTTTGGAGATCCAAATTTCTTGAATGGTGTGAATAAGTGGGAGGGATGAGTGTCTTTTTATAGTGGAGGAGTGACATTTTGTAATTATAAAAAGGTAAATACTATTGAGCAGTCTCTCTTACATAATATGAATAAAATAATGAACCAGTATCTATAAAAGAGAGTATATGGTATAAATATGTCCATAAAATGTATTTTGGACAAGTTTCTAGGTCATTTTGGTCCTTAATTTTAAGTTTTAGTTCTTCATTAAGCTAATTTTCCTCTTAATCACTGTAATTAATTTTAATCACGTTCACTAATATTTTTGTTCAGAAAATAAGCTAACCTTATTATACATTATAAATTATTTTTATTCCAAATATTTAATCTGTTTTTACAAATTAAAATCTAATAATTGGTATAAATTAATTTAAATTTAATCCCACATACGGGATGAAAAAATTGGTTTTTAAAGTAAAAATGTTCAAAAGTTTGAGATGTGTTTATATCCAATTTCAATGATAAATTGATTACAATGACCTAAATTGGATTAATTTATTTATAATTGATATAATTTTAATTTTAAACAATTTTAAAATATAATTTAACCTTATAAATAAATTAGACGAAAAAATAGTTTTGAATTAAAATTCAGTATTTTTCACTATTCATAAAAAAATGAAAACTTCTCAGAAAAATACCAAAAATTCACCCTAATATAGTTTTTATGTTCCTATTTCAAAAATGAAGTTTATTTTTACATGTAAAATTTCTAAAATTTCTAAAATTTAGATTTAAAATAGGTTCTCTATTAAAAGGTGGTAAAATTGCCTTTAGAAATATATAGGTTTTTATGCATAATATTGGGTTTCCTCTTATCTTATGACTATAAAATATATTGGATTAATTTAAAAACATTTTATTGGATGTATAATATATATATATATATATATATATATATATATTATTCCCACAAGTTAGTTAATACTATTCATAACCACCAATTTAACAACTATGTTATATCTTATTATATTAAATGATAATATTTTAATAACATATTGTTATTCGGTAAAACTATGTATTGTGTGTAATGCAAGTCATCGAAGAAACTTGTTTTTGTGTGCGATGAACAGTAACTTAGTATCACATGCATTTCAATCTATATCATAGATTTATTTTATTTAAAATATTAAATATATTTTAAAGTCTTGGGATATTATATTATCTTACGTGCTTGGTGTTTCGTGTCATACATGATATCGAATACAATATTATTACTTTAGAATTTTTGGGCGTTACATATAATATGAGTTTTAGTATGATATAAATCTATTTTCATGAGAACATTGTGTTTTTATGTAAAGAGTTCATTAATAATATAAATTAACTTTCATTAAGAAAAACACAATATGCATCTTAAATTAATATCCTAAAATTTATATAGGATATTATTTAAATCCCTATCATAAAATAGTTATAGTCAAGTGATAGAATATATTTCTATAAAAGGGTTCACATCGCTATTTGATATAGTGGGATCAATATTGACTTGGGTTTAGTCAATGTCATATATGCACAAATATTTGGCATGGAACAAGTTCCACAAGAGGTTTGGAAGAGGAATATTCCAGAGACAATACTGCATAGGAAGGTTAAAACCATAGTGATGGTTTTATATTCACTATGGTTGGTGATGCATTATTCCTTGAGAATAATAATTCATATAAGTAGTATATGGAAATTACCTAAAATTGACAAGATCAATTAAATTTCAATAGTGAATTTCATGTATCAAAGTACATGGGGAATATTATTTTGAGTATTGTGGTGGGTATTCAAGTAACATTATACATGGGTGGTACAAGTGTGGTACCAATAAGGATCGATTGGTTATACCAAGTTTTTATGCATAAATCCATAAAAATTTTACTTATAATAGCTAATTTCTATTATCAATTTATTGTGCATTGTATTTCAAGACCAACTTTAGTGGAAGGTGTCTATACGAAACAACCAGAAAGGGTTAGTGACATCATGGAATGCCAATAAGGGGTGAAAATTGCTGAAATCTAGTTTAGGATTGAAGTAAGCAACAAGATAGTAGAATATTCATTTGGAATGAATCTTTTCCATGTGTCTATAAAAGGTTAGTGGGATAATAATTGTTTTCCAAGTAAAATATGTTTGATAACATATGGAAACAACTATTGGTCTTGTGGTTAGTTAAGACCAGAATGAAGAATCACTCCATAGATTAACTTAAAGTAGCAACATAAGTTCTATGGAAAGAGATCTATTGAGGTATATCCAATAGTATATTGGACCTAGTTAATTGTACATATACTGGAAATGTGTTAAAAATACAAGTTAGGAAAATTCAAGAGAGAATTTTTACCAATGTCACATGGAATAAATCTCTCAAAGAAGGCACGTATGGTACATAGAAATAGATTAATGTGTTAAGTTGAAATAAATACGCTTATATGATGGATCAATCACATATTCCATGTTATTTATAAGAAATGATATTGCCGATATAAACTCCATGGTAGGAAAATATCAGTTTTATCCAGGAGAACTATAAGGAAAGTGGTCAGAATTATCTGATTTTACTTTAGGAAGTATAAAGGTATGTACCTAGAATATAGATAGGAAGGGATATTAGTTTTAAGGGGTGAAACTAGTCTTCATTGGATTTGTCATAACCTGTCCCCCAGGTCCCGTGCCGTGACTACCCCAAGCCCGTCTTCCATAGGCCAGGGGCTGGCGACTAGCACCAAAGGCGTATTTTCTTAAAACTGGGAAGGCATTGCCTTTATAACCTGTAAACGCACACAACAGAGCACACAGTTGGATACAAAACACTAATTAAACTGTATAACAAAAGAGTGTTGAAAAGTAAAAGGGGCCGGAAATACAATCCCAACTGTAAAGTAAAAGGAACTGGAAGTACAAATACAACTAAAGAAAGGAAAAACAGCTACTAGGTCATCCTCTAGGATTCCTACATGAAGGGTAGGTACATATATCCTCCTCAACACTCCACGTCCGTCAGTCTCCTCTGGGTACCAACACGTTGTAAGGTCCACCTCCGGGTACCTTCCAGTTCTGGTACTCTCAGCCTTAGTCAGCATTGTCCGTCATCTGCATCCAACACAATGAGGTGCGGGCATAGCCCTTACAGGGGTGAGTATAACAATACTCAGTAGGGACCCCGAGACCCTCAAGGTCTCACAAAATCCAACATGGATAAACCATAAAGTATGAAATCAACAGATAACCCTACTTAGGTATATTCCCATACATATACCTAATTTATTAAGTAATCCATCTCAATCATGAGGAAAACACAAAAGATACTGACTCAGCTCAACCAGGATTTTATTCTAGGGGTAGAAACATTATGAACCCTTAGCTGCTGGAGAACTCATCCTCTATCAAGTATAGAGGGCATGCCGTATCACATAGAGGTGATTCCCACTAACATTGGACTACTGAGGTACTCCTTCTGTCGAGTATCGTGGGTTCGCTGCGTCACACAGAGGCACTCACCACCGTGGGTCTGCCACCAAAACCAGGCGCTCCCCCTTATAGCCTGCAGAGGTACTCCTCCTGTCGAGTACCACGGGTCTGCCACCACAATCAAGCACTCCTCCGCCGTGGGTCTTCTTCCACAACCAGGCGCTCCCCACTGGGCTAGTCGAGTCACTCCGAGTCAATCGGTCAGCAGTCGTCAAGTCTCATCCAACTGCTAGGTTCCCGCACAAATGTTCGCTCGTCTCCGGAAGATCCGCTCCACAAGCTACTGTTAGATGATCCAAATGCCACAAATTCCAACTAATAAGTATCCCAAAGGTCCTCCATGTCATATGGGTCTCAACGCAACAGACGGCGCGTCAATCAGACACTCGGTCTGTGAGTTATTAGCCATTTAGTCCCGGGGGTCCGGTTGGATTCATGCACGATCCAACCTGACTGTATCTCAACTATACCCCAAAATCCAATGGGGTATACTCAAAGGGACTTTCATGCTCCAAGATTACCAGCACCGCTAATGGTTCGTCAAACGGACGCCCAGATCCAAAGATATGGCCAAAAGAAAGTAAAGGGCCGTAGTGGGCCCGGGTTCGGTCCGACCCGGCCGGACCGACCCGGCCCGACCCTATCTAGGCCGACCTAGTTCGGGTCAACCCAGCCTGACCCGTTGGGTCTGGAATGGCCCGTTGGGTGGGCCAGCCCATTGGGTTCGGCCCAGCTCACTGGGCCCAGCCCAGCAGGTCGCGAGGGGCCGTGGAGAGCTGAGAGGGCGTGGACCAGCCGTGAGGGTGCGGACCGGCCGCGAGGGCGCGGACTAGCCTCAGGTCAGCATAAGGGAATTTCGGCCCGGAGGGCGCCGCATGGGTGACTCGGCCCGGAGGGCACCACGAGGGTGTGGGCCGGTTCGGCCGGGGCTCCGTGAGGGGCGCGGGAGGTCGGCTCGGCCGGGGCGCCGCGAGGGGCGCGAGAGGCCAGATCGACCGGGACGCCCTGAGGGGCGCGGGAGGCCAGATCGGCCAGGGCTCGGGAGGCCAGCGGCTGGTACGTCCGGGGCGGCTTGGGAGGATGTCGTGAGGCCTGAGCCACGGGGTGCGCGGGGTGCGCAAACGGCGGAGTCGTGGGCTGCGCGGGGTGTGCGGACGGTAGAGTCATAGGGTGCATGGGGTGCACGACGGCGGAGCCGTAGGGTGTGTGGGGTGCGTGGGGAACATGGACGGCGGACCCATCAGGATGTCATCCAACTCAAAACCCAACCTAGTCCTTTGCATGGACCGAAAGGAATTTCAGATCCCCATAGGCTGGCAACTAGTGCCTAAGTATCGCCAATACACTTTTGGGAATGATTTCTCCCATGACAAACAACCATAGACATCCAAAAAAATAGAACATCATACCAATAGAAATATCCATAACCAAAATAGATACAAAAATGTAAAGTTAAACATTTTACAACTTTAACCAAAAAACAAAATACCAAAATTGGGAGGGGAACTAACTACACAACTCAACCTCCATGCAACAAGAGGTTCAACACCCTCATGCCACCTCTACTAATACCCGCAAGAAGGGGAACCACTAGTAACCAGATCCACCATCACCACCATGGAACATCTTACCTTTATCTAGTTCAAATATAACAAGGTCTATATACACCTGAGGGTGTATGTAGGGTGTGATCCAATGCCCAGTAGGATGCTACCAAAAATAGATTTCATGCTATAACATTAAAATACAAATTAACATGCATGTTTTTAAGAAATAAATTGGAAACATTTTAAATAAAACATTTTAAGGAAAACATTTTTAAGAAAAACATGCTTTGAACTAAAATGAAAGCAAGATCCACCGTATATCGACGGTAAGCACCATATCACAAGTGCACAAAAGATAATACCTAAAGGTACTAGCACTAGTGGGACCCTAGGAACCTCGTATATCATGGATAATGGTATAGAAACCATGAACTACAGAATCCTTATGCACAGGACACTATAGAGGAATTTATCCAAAGTTCTAGTGGTCTCCAATCATCATTATAGTTTAGTTAGTGTTGTAGCATCAATCCTACTAGAAGAAACTAGGTCTCAGCCTCATCGATCCTACTAACATACTATTCCTAGTACACCCACCTAGATACTTAGGATTCCCTTCATGTTCAATCTCATTTCTCATGTCACGTAAACCACTTCCTTCACATGCACATACATCCAAAAATTAAAACACACAAGGAAACCACCAATTTTCAAAATAAAAACCTCTTTAAAATGAATAAAAATAACAAATACATTTGGAAACACACTTCACACCACTTACACAATTTATAGAACACATTTAAGAAGCTCAACAAGGAATCACGCATGAAACACAACCAATTTCTTTTATAAAACCACCTTTCAACCCATGCACACCTCAAAACCTTTTGAAAATACATTTTTCACCAGACACAATCCCTAGAACACATTAAATAATCACATCAAGCATACTAGAATCATCTAATAATGCTAAATCATGGAATCACCCACCTTAAGCTTTGAAACTTCCGGAATATAGCGGAAAACCACAATTGTGCCTCAATGAGACCTTATAAAGGCAAGATCAAACCATAAACACTAAGATAAAACCCAAATAACCATGGTTCAACCCATTTTAGGGAAACCAACCTAATAAAAGAGAGAATAACCCAAGAAAGATGAAATAATAACCCTATAGGAAGGAAGAAATCAAGAATAGAGGGACTTACTTGATGGTTTCTTGAAGATCCACACCAAAACCATTGGAGGTCGAAGGGATAAAGGAGGAGAGGGAGAGGCGCCTAGGGAAGGAAAACCTATATGGGGGAAGAAATGGGTGGAATTGGGGTTAAATTCAAAGAGTAAAAAGGGTAAATTTCACATTTTTAATGACCTAGATAGGCCGCATGGTTTGCCTAGGGAGGGTGCATGCCCGTACAGTAGGTCATGCGGCTTGGACAGTGCCACTATCTAGAGCACACAATCTCTTCTCGGTTGGAACATGATTTCCCCTAACCATGCGTCAACCATGCACCACCTATTATCCGGTCCAAAAACTCCATTTTTTCCCAAAAACTCTTTGTAAATCTAAGGAATCGAGATGAGACCAAAATAAACTAGAAAAATACCTCAAAATAAAATCACAGATGTGACAATTCCCCCCACCATGAAAGCTTTCCAGCCTCAGAAAGTTATCCCAGAGTCTGATCAGAGCATAATAATGGATACTAATCCTCAACCCAAGACTTCTACTCCCATGTCTTAGGACCATCATTACTATGTTGCCAAAGTACTCGAACCAACAGTATGGACTTCCCATGAAGTAATTTCTCTCAGGAATCCACAATCCGCACTGGCCGCTCAAACATAGAAAAATCAGGTTCCAATTCTAACTCTTCCCAATTCAACATATGAGACAGATCTAGATTATACTTCTTTAACTGAGAGGAATGGAACACATCATGATTTGATGTCAACTGAGATGGAAAAGATAATGGGTATGCCACCTTACCAACTCTCTCATTAATCTCAAAAGATCTAACATACCTCAGTGTTATCTTCCCTTTCTTACCAATACTATGGTGACCCAAATAAGGGGCCACTTTCAGAAACACCCAATCACCTATAGAAATTTCCAAATATCAATGCCTCTGGTCGGAATAATATTTATGGTGACACTATGTTGACAAAAACCATTTCATGATCAAATGAACCTTCTTAGGCATCTCTTAAACAAGGCTCGGTCCCAACAATGAGGTTTCACCCACCTCTATCCAATATAAAGGTGACTTTCACGGCCGACCATAAAGCGCCTCAAAGGAAGACATTCTAATTGAGGACTGGTAACTATTGTTGTATGAAAAATCAACCAACCCCAAATGGTTATCCTATGAGCCTCCAAAATCCAACACACATACTCGTAGCATGTTTTCAAAGATCTAGTTTGCTCAATCTATCTGGCCATCTGTTTGAGGATGGTATGTCGTACTCAACTTGACATGCGACCTCATTGCCTTTTAAAGGCCTTCCCAAAACTGAGAGGTAAAATAGGGGTCCCTATTTGAAAATAAATTTGACAACACACTATGAAGACTCACTATTTCCTAAACATAGAATAGTCTCAATTCATCCACTTTAGCTAAATCTCTAATCAGAATGAAATGGGACGATTTGGTCTGATGGTCAATCACTAACCAAATAGAATTTTGTCCCTATGGTGTATAAGGTAATCTAATAATAAAATCCATGGTGACCTCATCCCACTTCCATATAGGAATGGGTAATGGTTGAAGCAACCTGGAGGGCCTCTAGAGATCTTCTTTAACCTGCTGACATGTATAGCACCTGGATATGAAGTCATCTATGTCTCATCTCATACTTGGCCACCATATTTGATGTCACATGTCATAAAACATCTTAGTGGTTCCAAGATGAACGGACCACTCATACTGGTGGTTATCCTGCATCACCACCTTCCTCAATGGAAACGACACCACAAAGAAACCCTTAGAAAACAAAACACCCTCAGGAGCAATGACCATTCACAGGGGACCTCTCCACCATTTAGGAACTTTATAGAACACTGGCACAACTCTTCGCTCATTTTTTATCATAGAATTAACTCTAGAAGGAAAGGTGTTAGCTGAACACTAGCTAAGAACGCACCTCCACTATGCTTCTTATTCTCTAGATGTAACTTAGAAAAAAGACCCATCAAAGTTCACTCATCGCTAGACTCCTTTAGAGCTTGCATCGGTACTTTACTTCTCAAATCATCTGCTACCACATTACCTTTACCTAGGGTATAAATTATATCAAAATCAAACCCATGAAGGTACTCAACCCAACGATACTTCCTTAGATTTAGATGTTTTTGGCAGAATATATAGGTCAAGCTCTTATGATCAGAATAGATGAAAAACTTCTCCCCAAAAAGATAATGACGCCATGTCTTTAAGGCATGCATCATTACTGCTAACTCCATGTCATGGGTTAGGTAATTCTTTTCATGTGGTCATAGTTGGAGAAATCCATACACCACCACATGGTCATCCTACATCAGAACACACCCATGACCCACACCTGAAGAATCATAGTAGACCACATATCCCTTTACGGATTCTAGAAAAATCAAAATATGGGCTATGGTCAACCACCGTTTAAGCTCCTCAAAAGATGTATGACACTCTAAGATTCACTCGAACCTTACCCCTTTTTAGGTAAGTGTAGTCATTGGTGAAGTAAGATGAGATAAATACTAAACAAACCACCTATAATACCCTACTAAGCCTAAAAATCTCATGATCTTAAAAACATTTCAGCTGCTCCCACGACATTACAGTATTGATCTACTCAGGGTCCACTGAAACCCCTCATTCTGAGATCACATGACCCATAAACTTCACCTCCATGATCTAGAAGGTTAACTTGGAAAATTTCTTATAGATATGATGATCCCAAAGAGTGCCCATTATGATCCTCAAATTCCTCTCATGTTCCTCCTCAATTATAGAGTAGATCAGGATGTCATCCATGAATACCACGATGAAGTAATTGAGGTACTGATGGAACATCATTTTTAAGAGTTCCATAAAGACCACTGGAGTATTTTTCAACCTAAAATGCATGACCATATACTCAAAGTGACTACACCTTCTTCAAAAGGCTATTTTTAGAATATTCACCTCTCTAAATCTGACATGGTGATACCCAGAATGCAAATCGATCTTGGAGAACCACCTCACCCCCTTAAGCTAATCAAAAAGGAAATCGATGTAGGGAAAGGGGTATTTATTCTTGATTTTTTCCTTATTTAGATTTTGGTGGTCAATACACAACCATAGAGATCCATTGGCCTTCTTGGAAAACAATACTAGGGTGGACCAAGGTGAGAGGTTCAGGTGAATGAATCCTTCTGATTCCAAATCATCCAGTTGTATCTTTAATTCTCTCAACTTGGTGGGGGACATATGGTATGAGGGAAGAGATATCGACTGTGTTCCTGGTGCCAAATCGATGGTGAACTCCACATCTCACTTCAAAGGAAAACCTAAGAAGTTATCTGAAAACACCTCTAGGAACTCATCCACCACAAGAGGTAATATGCCCTCAGGACTACTACCATCATCCTACAACATGAGCGATGAGATCTAAAAAACAAGATTTCCCAACTCTAGAAGTGGAGGTCCAATGAATCCGGACTAAGGATCCCATTCACCCTGAAAAACCTGGGTTCTCCCATCAGGTGCCACAAAACTTACTCATCATCGATAATAATTGATGTGCGCAGGAAAACACACCATACAATCCATATTGAGGATTGCATCAAAGTAGTCCATCTCAAAAACTATGAAATCCCATTCTAGATTGACTCCTGACATGGTGAATGCATGAGATGGACACTTAAAACCCTACTCTCACTTCTTACCAAGCGGCGCCACCAACTCTGTCACATATAGAATAAGCTCAGTTGGAAATTTAAACACATCCACAAGGTGGGAAGAGATAAAATAAATAGTGGCACCTATATCAAACAGAACAGAAACCATGGATGATGCAATAAGAATCGTACCTCGAATCATGGAAGGTCCTGAATCCAATTTCACTGATACTTGGTCCATGACATGAAGATTATTCATCTCTGCCTGAGCCTAAGAATGACTACTAGACTACGACTCTACCTTGAGTTGACTCTGACCAGAAGAAGATCCATCCCTACTGCCACGACCACAAAACTGATAACCCGTTGTCTTGGATGGCTCTAACTGGGTTGACATCCCTCTAGAGACCATAGAACCTACTCCACCTTGATATGGATGTGTATCTCTACAAAACTGTTGTAAGTGGCCCATATGTCCACATTGACGGCATGGTATGGGTGGAGCTAGACATGCAGACCGCACATGCCCTACCTTCCCACACTGATGGCACGGGACTAATCTGGCATATGAAGCCACAAACAATGACAGTCGGGAAGGATGACCTGAACTACCACCTCCCTTTTTCTCTTGGTCATCCCACTTCCTCTTCCTTTTAGATGAATTGCCACCTCCCTAACCCACTACTAACACTACTCTAGAGAGACCAGAATTTATACTATGATAGATCTCCACCATCAAAGCACAATCAACCACCTCAGTATAAGTCTTCACTTAAACAAGAATACTTGGGATCAGATATTCGGCCGCAACCCCATTTCGAACTGTTGATCCTTTAGCTTTTCATTGGAAACTACCTCAGGTGTGAATCAGACTAACTCAGCGAAATTGTTGGCATACTCTAACATGGTTCAATCCCCCTGATGGAGATCCAGAAACTCTCAGGTCTTGGAAAAGGATAAGGTCTTAGGGTAATACTACTTGTTGAAGGCAACCTCGAAATCCTTCCAACCCATCTGCCCATGCTTCCCAGCCTGAACCAGCGAGTCCCACCACCTTCGATTGGGACCTTCCAAAATGAACGACGCACATTTCACTTTCACTACCTCAAGATGGTCAATAAATACAAACATCTTCTTGGTATTCTCAAGCCAATCCTCTACTTCTTGGGGATTCATGCTACCCCAGAAGGATGGAGGCTTATTCTTGAGGAACTCTTGAGATTTTTCCTTTCCAAGACCTGGTTTGGCTTCCCTGACATAAGCAGGACTAGAGCCCACTCCTTGAACCAAAGCTTGGACATCCTGAACCATGACTTCTACTAGTCTCCAATCAACTAGTGAGGGAGAACTCTCTTCAGCCTATTCCCATAGTTGCACAGGAAGTCTCTAGGGAGGCATCTTGCTACATCAAGAAACGACCACAAAGAAAAATAATCAATACGCCATTCTAAAAAATTTAAACAAAAATAACAAATTCCAAAAAGTTACATAAATCAAAACAAAACCATATCTATCACAATAACAATCCAAACCACTTCACCTTTGCCCAGTGTCCATGCACATTTTGCAGCCTATACGTATTACCTGGAGTAGAATTCAAACCAAATCCCAAAATCCCATGGGGACCTAAGGTCTATCATGAGGTGTGTTGTATAGACACACCTCTCACAACCAAAATCTCAAGCCCCGATAATCCTACCTCTGGTCAATACAGACTCTCCCAAATATCATGACTCGAAGAAATGGTGAAAACCTCCTTTGATTCCAGTTTTTCATGAACCAAGTCGGGATGTCATCCAACCCGACACCTGACCTGATCGGTGGCATGGACCAAAGGGTGTTCCCGATCCCAACAGACTAGAAACTAGTGTTTGGGTGTCAATAATACACTTTTGTGAATTATTTCACCCATAAAAAACAACCATAGACATCCAACAAAATAGAACATCATACCAAGAGCAATATCCATAACCAATAGAGATACAACAATGTCAAGTTAAACATTTTACAAATTTAACCAAAAACCAAAATACCAAAATGGGGAGGGGGACCAACTACACAACTCAACCTCCATGAAATAATAGGGTCAACACCCTCATTCCACCTCCATTAACACCTACAAGAAGAGGAACCTCTAGCAACCAGATCCATCATCACCACCATGGAACATCATGCCTTTACCTCGGTCAAACATAACAAGGTCTACATACACCTGAGGGTGTATGTAGGGTGTGATCCAATAACTAATAGGATGACACCCAAAAGTGATTTCATGCCATAACATTAAAAGACAAATTACCATGCAAGTTTTAAGAACCCATATCTTCTTTTCAGGTACGTTTTTCCTTTTCTGGTCATTTTTGGGAAAAAGAGGAAAATCTGGAAATTTTTGAAGTACACGCCGTGTACTGTGATGCCGTTGGAGGCTGTGTGCTGGCCGTGTCATGGGCACACACATAGCCATGTATGGGTGATGTGGAGGCCACCTAAAGTGGAGTATGGAAAGGGAGAGTGCATGCAGTGTACATCAAAAGTACACGCCGTGTACTTTGTTTTTTTTTTCATTAAACGCACCGGGGTCACGTCTAACCCCCAGAAGCGTCTTCTTCTAGGTCCCGTTTGGCTGAGAGGAACCGTACGGTGCTGAAACTCCTCTGAGACCCTGATCCTCCGTCTGTTCTCTAAATCAACCGCCGTCAATTACGTTAGAACCACAGTGGTAAGCTCTTCCTTTTGCTTGAGCCTTGTTTTCCAATTCCTCTTCTTTTACAAGTTATCGTGGGTTGAAAATTTTGGACATTTTCTTAGATCTACAATGTTCCAAGGAGAATAAATTTTCAAGGTTCAATTATATTGATCTCCTATCACCAAGGTAGGTGGTTTGTGCCTTTCTGTTGAAATTCCTTGAATATTATGTGCAAATTCCACCAATACCCTTGAACGGGGTATTGTGTGTTTACCGTTTTACCCCTGTTATATGCCTTCCATTCTAGTATGCCTGTATAGAGGATGTTGAATATGAATATGGTTGAACTGATATACTTTGGAGGTTCTACCCATGCACTTTCTATTATGACCGTTTGGTCCTGTTTTTCCTTGGCTGCTTTTTCTATTTCTATGCCTGTTGTAGTAGGATGGAGAAATGTTTTCTGACATGCTTTGTATGTTGTAGAACTGTTTAGCCAAGTAGTTATGTAAGTCTACTTTGGTTATATTGTACTGCTATGCCATTATCCTACACAGGGCCGTGAGAACCGGGTGTAGTAGACTATAAGGGGATAGACTGAGTGAGCTTTCTCAGAGAGTCCTTGAGCTTTAGTCTATACAGGGATTGACGAGTGAGCATCCTTAGAGAGCCTAGGATTAATTTGGGAAAAAAGGGGATAGACCGTGAGATATTCCTTAGAGAGAGTCCTTGACTGCTTTAGACTATACGGGGATAGACTATGTGAGCTTCCTCAGAGAGTCTCTGTTTTGTTTGTTTGAATCACCAGATTACCATAGGCTATAGGAGGGATTGACTGTGTGAGCTTCCTCAGAGAGTCTATGAATGACCTGGGATATAATGGGAATTGACCAAGTGTGCTTCCTCAGAGAGTCCTTGACCTTGGGGCTATAAGGGGAATTGACTGTGCAAGCTTCCTCATAGAGTTCCTGACTACCCTAGACTATAAGAGGAGTTGATTGTGTGTGCTTCCTCAAAGAGTCTTTATAATTCTGTATGACCAAACCAGAGGGGTTAGGCTGAGTTCACCACCCAGAGGGTTGTTGGTACTGGTTAGGCCAGAGGGAATGGTTTTGATTACTTCCATAAGGTTACCTGTTGTGCTTTGCTTCTTGTTAGTTATTGCTTGACTTTGGAACTGTGGTTTGTTTATTGTTCAGCATGTTCGTGTTTACTACTTCCTATACTTTTACCTACCATATATTCACTGAGTGTTAGGCACAGATCTTTGGGTGGTTGCCTACTAGGATTTAGTCTCACACCCTGTTGGGGTCATTCTTTTGGGCCCAAACAGACTATATTGTTGCAGGTATAGACAAGGGCAAGCGCCCTTCGACTTTGGGTACTTGACTTGCTGTGGAGCTGTAGAGCATGGGACCAATCTTAGTATTGTGATGTTGAGGATTTTTTATATTTATTTTATACTTATTTTAGTACTATTTGTATTTCTAGCATTGTGACTTGTTTGGATGCATTCCTAGACATATGTATCATGCATCATATATATATGTGCTTATGTTGTTTATCATATTTAGTCTTCCATTGTTCACTTGTGTATGGATTGTTTACTGCTTCCACTATTATTTATTGTTTCTTTTCTACTATGTACTCTTCCAATGAGGGAATAGTTTCCCTACTATCACACCCAAGGCCCTCGCTGCTAGTTGGAAACCTCTGGAATTTGGGGAAATGCTCTTGAGGCCATGTGACCAACCGCGTATGGGGTGCCTCTGGGTGGCTTCCAGAACCGGGACGTTACAAAGTGGTTTAATCTAGGTACCCGAATGTGTCTAAATTTTACACATCGTGTAGTCTAATCTAGGTACCCGGCCGTGTCACGAACAACACAGGTCGGTGTTACCCTTTCTCATACATGTTGTGTCCGTCTGGAACACACTGTGTAGTGTTAGTCGTGTGTCAGGCCGTGTCGCTAACAACACAGGCCAGGTAAGGCATGTCTAGTACACGTTGTGTCTTCCTTAAACACGCCGTGTAGTTTTGTCTTAAAGGATCCATGTGGATTAACCATGTAGAAGGACTCAGGCAGGGAAGAGGATTCAATTACACATCATGTGTTAGGATAACACGTCGTGTATATGGGGTGTTACACAACCAGTTTAGGCAGAAGTACACGCCCATGTGAATGAATTAAGGGAACACGCCGTGTAGGGAAAGAAAACACCGTGTAGTCATGTTTTTCATAACTTGAATGCCTTCTTTTATCTGTTCCTTCTTGTGCCTTCAGTTTTTCAGTCCTTGTTAATCTTGAATCTAAGGTGTGCATTTGACTTTGTAGAATCATGTCACCTAGACATCCTCTGATTGACCGCCAGTCGCAGGGGAGTGATCAGACGCCTGATATGGCTGATCAGGGACTTCCTGTAGATCCTCTTATTGTGCCAGCCTTGGCACCAGCGGTTATACCAGTTGCAGGCACTGATGCGCAGTTTAGGGAGGGTTTTCTGAGGATGATGCAGACCTTCTAGGGAGCATATCCTCCTGCCCCGTCGATGGCTGATTTGACATAGGTTTTCCAGCAGTAGCATCCTCCCACCTTCTCAGGGGAAGGAGGATCTCAGGCTGCAGATTCATGGCTCGAAGCCATGCTGACGATCTTCGAGCATCTCAAGGTAACACCAGAGAGGAGGGTGAATCTCAGAACCTACATGCTCCGAGACTCCACCAAGAGGTGGTGGGATGTCATCTCTCAGGCAGGATGCCACCAGAATATGTCTTGGGAGGAGTTTCAGCATATCTTCTACGATTAATTCTACCCAGAGACCTTGAGGGCCAATCGAGTCTGGGAGTTCATGAGCTTAGAGCAGGGTACTCTTTCTATGATAGAGTATTCCTCTCGCTTCACGGAGTTGTAGCATTTCACACCTATCCCAGCAGGTGATGAGTTGTTCCTAGCTAGGAAGTTTAAGGATGGTCTTAGGCAGGAGATCTGTTCCCAGGTGAATATCTTCAGGTTGACTTTGATATCCTCTGTCGTTAACCAAGCACTGATCACAAAGCGCAATCTGAGAGATTCTGGAGCAGTGAGCTAGGGTGGTTTGACATCTAGAGTTAGTGTTCCTTTTTCTGATAGCAGGAAGCGTCGTAGGGAGTTTGATCGAGGAGATCAGAGTAGACGGGATGCACCTTCTGGTAGCCAGTTAGTGTGCTACCAGTGTGGTAGGATTGGTCATACGAGGACACGTTGCCTGAGAGACCCGATGGAGTGCCGATCTTGCGGCAGGATGGGACATCTCCAGCATTTTTGTCAGTTTTTCCCTCCAGAAGCCGGAGACAGGGGTTCTTCTATGACTCCGCATTCGGGAGCATCACAACCAGTTTCTCACTAGTCTAGGAATTGGAGTTCTTCTGGCCATTCAGGCCAGGGTGGAGGTCATGTCTAGGGTGGTCAGTCGTCGTTCTATCAGCGACAGCAGGGCAGATCAGCTCAGAGCGGTCAGGCAGGGTCACAAGGCTGTGGAGCAGGCCAGACTTTTGTGATGGAGCAGACCCAGCAGGAGTAGGATCCCGGACCTTCTACCGTTTGAGGTACAATCTTAGTAGCCTCAGTTTTATCTTTTTCTCTTTTCGACACAGGGGTTTCCCATAGCTTTATCTTTATTGCTATTGTGGAGAGCTTTGGGCTCTGTATCTTTTCTTCTGCTAACATGTTAACACTAGACACACTGTTGGAAACAAGGACATCTAGCGTATGTCAGTGAAGAGAGTTCCCTCTTGAGGTTGTGGGGTGTCACTTCTTATGGGACCTCTATGTCCTAGAGATGACAGGCTATGATGTCATTCTCGGAATGGACTGGCTAGTTCCCTTCCAGGCAGTCATCGACTGCTACCGCTGAAGGGTGAGCTTTATATCACTAGAGGGTGGATCTTTTCTTTATATGGGCGAGTGGGATGTCCAGGCGAGCAGAGCGGGTCCAGAGCATCATGGTCTAGGAGGAGTTACAGCCTAGATTACTAGTCTATATCTGGATGACCAGGGGACTTCACAGTTAGACTTTCCTCCAGTGGTGGATCGTTTCAGGGATGTCTTTCTAGAGGACTTTCCAGGTTTTCTTCCGGAGCATGAGGTAGAATTTTCTATTGTGCTCGTTCTCGGAGTGGCACTGATGTCCATTCCTCCTTATAGGATGGCGACACCAGAGTTACAGGAGCTCAAGAAACAGTTGGAGGAGTTGTGGTCAAAGGGTTTCATCTGACCCGGTACTTCTCCTTGGGGTTCGTCTGTCCTATTTGTGAAGAAGGCAGACGGCACCCTCAGGATTTGTGTGGATTATCGGAAGCTAAACCAGTTGATGGTAAAGAACCGATATCCCTTGTTGAGGATTGATGATCTCTTTGATCAGCTTTGAGGAGCCCGAGTGTTCTCAAAGATCGACTTGAGGTCCGGTTATCATCAGTTGCATGTTATACCATCAGATATACCTCTCACAGCCTTTCAGATCAGGTATGTTCTATATGAATATATGGTTATTTCGTTCGGTCTCACGAACGCACCTTCAATTTTCATGGCACTGATGAACCGAGTGTTCCATACATACATGGATTCCTTCGTGGTGGTTTTCATAGAAGACATATTGGTATATTCTCACACTCGACACGACCATGATAACCATATTGAGATCATTCTGAGTATACTGAGAGAGCATCATCTATATGCTAAGCTCTCGAAATGCCACTTTTGGATGGACCAGATTCACTTCTTGGGTCACGTTATCTCAGAGACAGGAGTATCAGTAGACCCAGAGAAAGTGAGAGAAGTAGTTTCCTGAGAGCATCTGAAGAACGTATTTGAGGTGTGGAGTTTTCTAGAGCTGGCTGGTTACTACAGACGCTTCATACAGGATTTTTCATGCTTAGCAGCACCGCTGACAGGTCTGACTAAGAAGGGTGTGAAGTTCATATGGTCAGATTCTTGTGAGTTATCCTTTCAAGAGCTGAAGGGGAGGTTGACGTCAGCACCGATACTAGTCTTGCTAGAGCTGGGAAAGAGCTATACGGTTTAATACGATGCTTCAGGTATCGGTCTGGGAGCTGTGCTGATGCAGGGAGATGGAGTCGTTGCGTACGGGTCTCGGCAGTTGAGGCCACATGAGAGGAACTACCCGATGCACGATCTTGAGCTGGCAGTAGTTGTTCATGCCTTACGTTATTGGAGATATTATCTTCTGGGAGATCATTTTTTGGTTTTCACTGACCACAAAAGTCTCAAGTACATCTTCACTCAATTTGATATGAATCTGAGACAGCACAGGTGGGTCAAGTATCTTCAGTCCTTTGACTTTGAGCTTGCCTATACACCTGGGAAAGGCAATGTAGTGGCTGACGCGTTGAGCAGAAGAACTCAGATACAAGCAGTCCAGGAGGCCAGTAGTGAGTGGAAGCTTATGGCTCTATTCTCTGAGATGCATTTGAAGGTGCATGACAGACAGGGGAAGACTTTTCTATCTTTTGTAGTTGTTACCTCTACTCTTCTCGATCGGGTACGGATGAGGCAGTTATCAGACTCAAAAGGCCTAGTCCTGTGGGAGAGTGTGCCAAGAGAGGACCCTCTTCCTAGATGGACAGTGGGCGAGGATGAGATCTTGCATTTCTAGGGACACGTATGGGTTCCAGCAAACATATGCGAGGAGCTGATGTGGGATTTTCATTCCTCGGTTTGGGCAGTTCATCCTGGCATCACCAAGATGTATCGTGATCTACACCGCCAGTATTGGTGGCCAGGTATGAAGAGAGATGTTACTGGTTTTGTCATGAGGTGTTCCACTTGTCAGCAGGTGAAAGCGGAGCATCAGCGACCAGCAGGTCTTTTGCAGCAGTTACCCATTCCGGAGTGGAAGTGGAATGATGTCGTGATGGACTCCGTGAGCGGCTTGCCGAGGTCACCTCGAGGTAATGATATTGTTTGGGTTGTCATTGACAGGCTTATGAAGGTTTCTCACTTATTTCCGATCAAGGAGACCTTCAGTGTTGATGAGCTGAGATGGTTGTACATCCGAGAGATTGTACGTCTACATGGAGTTTTACACTCCATTGTTTCAGACAGGGATGCGCGTTTTACTTCTCGGGTCTGGCAGGGGCTTCAGAAGGCTTTGGGTACACAGGTACTTTTGAGTACAGTTTACCATCCCCAGACAGATGGTCAGTCCGAGCGTACGATTTAGGTGCATGAGGATATACTCCGAGCTTGCATTCTAGATTTTGGAGGTTCTTAGGAGAAGCATATACCTCTTGTGGAGTTTGCTTACAATAATAGTTTTCAAGCAACTATTCAGATGGAACCCTATGAGGCTTTGTACGGTAGGCTATGTTGATCACCCTTATGTTGGCTGGAGGCAGGAGAGGCAGCTTTGTTGGGACCTCATCTTGTTTAGGAGACCACAGAGCAGATAGAGTTGATTCGAAAGACGATGGCTACTGCACAGTCTCGAAAGAAGTCTTATGTTGATCAGCGGAGACGGCCTCTAGAGTTCGAGGTCGGGGATCAGTTTTTCCTGCGTGTCACACCAAGGTTGGGGCAGAAGAGGATTAGAAGACAGGGCAAGCTTTCACCGAGATACTTCGGGACATTTGAGGTGTTGGAGAGAGTCGGGTCGTTTGCCTATCGATTGCAGTTACCTCAGAGGTACCAGGCTATGCACAACGTCTTCCATGTTTCTCAGCTTCGACGTTACTTTTCAGACTCATCTCATGTATTTAAACCCGAGGAGGTTGAGCTCGAAGTGGATGTGTCGTTTGAGGAGCATCCTATCCGAATTTTCGATCGTAGTACGAAGGTTCTCCGTGGTCGGTCTGCTCCTCTGGTACAGGTGTTATGGCATCACGGGCGAGTACAGGATGAGACTTGGGAGAGGGAGGCCGATGTACGATCGCAGTGGCCAGAGTTGTTCGGGGTTTTTTCTTCTACGCCGCATTAGGTAAATTCGGGTATGAATTTATTTAAGGGGGAAGTTTGTAAGAACCTGAATCTTCTTTTCAGGTATGTTTTTCCTTTTCTGGTTGTTTTTGGAAAAAAGATGAAAATCTGGAAATTTTCGAAGTACACGCCATGTACTGCGATGCCGCTGGAGGCCGTGTGTTGGCCGTGTCATGGGTACACACACGGCCATGTATGGGTGATGTGGAGGCCGCCTAAAGCGGAGTACGGAAAGGGAGAGTACACGCTGTGTACTTCAAAAGTACACGCCGTGTACTTTGTTTTTTTTCATTAAACACACCGGGGTCGCGTCTAACCCCCAGAAGCATCTTCTTCTAGGTCCCATTCAGCCGAGAGGAACTGTATGACACCGAAACTCCTCTGAGCCCCTAAGCCTCCATCTGTTCTCCGAATCGACCACCGTCAATTGCGTTAGAATCGCAGTGGTAAGCTCTTCCTTCTACTTGATACTTGTTTTCCAATTCCTCTTCTTTTCCAAGTTATTGTGGGTTGAACGTTTTGGATGTTTTCTTAGATCTACGACGTTCCAAGGAGAATAAATTTTCGAGGTTCAAGTATATTGATCTCCTAGAACCAAGGTAGGTGGTTTGTGCCTTTCCATTGAAAGTCCTTGAATATTATGTGCAAATTCCACCAATACCCTTGAACGGGGTATTGTGTGTTTACCATTTTACCCCCATTATATGTCTGCCATGCTAGTATGCCTGTATAGAGGATATTGAATATGAATATGGTTGAACTACTATACTTTGGAGGTTCTGCCCACACACGTTCTGTTATGACCGTTTGGTCTTGTTTTTCCTTGGCTGCTTTGTCTATTTCCATGCTTGTTGTAGTAAGATGGAGAAATGTTTTCTGACATGCTTTGTATGTTGTAGAACTGTTTAGCCAAGTAGTTCTGTAAGTCTACTTTGGTCATATTGTACTGTTATGTCATTATCCTACACAGGGCTGTGAGAACCGGGTGTAGTAGACTATAAGGGGATAGACCGAGTGAGCTTCCTCAGAGAGTCCTTGAGCTTTAGGCTATACGGGGATTGATCAAGTGGGCATCCTCAGAGAGCCTATGATTACTTTGGGAAAAGAGGGGATAGACTGTGAGAGCTTCCTCAGAGAGAGTCTTTGACTACTTTAGACTATACGGGGATAGCCCGTGTGAGCTTCCTCATAGAGTCTCTGTTTTGTTTGTCTGAATCACCTGATTACCATAGGCTATAGGATGTATTGACTGTGTGAGCTTCCTCATAGAGTCTATGAACGACCTGAGCTATAAGGGGAATTGACCGAGTGTGCTTCCTCAGAGAGTCCTTGACCTTGGGGCTATAAGGGGAATTGACTGTGCGAGCTTCCTCAGAGAGTTCCTAACTACCCTAGACTATAAGAGGAGTTGACCGCGTGTGCTTCCTCTGATAGTATTTATAATTCTGTATGACCAAACCAGAGGGGTTAGGCTGAGTGCACTGCCCAGAGGGTTGTTGGTACTGGTTAGGTAGGACCAGAGGGAATGGTTGTGAGTACTTCCAGAATGTTACATGTTGTACTTTGCTGCTTGTTAGCTATTGTTTGACTTTGGAACTATGGTTTGTTTATTGTTTAGCATGTTCTTGTTTACTGTTTCATGTACTTTTACCTGTCATATATTCACTGACTGTTAGGAACAGATCTTCGGGTGGTTGCCTACTGGGATTTAGTCTCACACCCTGTTTGGGTCATGTTTTTGGGCCCAAACAGACTATATTGTTGCAGGTATAGACAAGGGTAAGCGCCCTTCGACTTCAGGTATTTGACTTGTTGTGGAGCTGGAGAGCATGGGACCAAGCTTAGGCTTGTGATGTTGAGGAGATGTTTATCTTTCTTTTATACTTGTTTTAGTACTGTTTGTATTTTCAGCATTGTGACTTGTTTGGCTGCTTTCCTAGACATATGTATCATGCATCATATATATATGTGCTCCTACTGTTTATCATATTTAGTCTTTCGCTGTTCACTTGTGTATGTATTGTTTACTGCTTCCGCTATTGTTTATTATTTCTCTTCCGTTGTGTACTCTGCCAATGAGGGCATAGTTTCCCCACTATCACACCCAAGGCCCTCGCTGCTAGTCAGCAACCTCTGGCGTTTGGGGAAATGCGCTTGAGGCCATGTGACCAACCGGGTATGGGGCGCCTCTGGGTGGCTTCCGGAACCGGGACGTTACACAAGTTTTAAAGAAATATATTGGAAACATTTTAAAGAAACCGTTTTAAGGAAAACATTTTTAAGAAAACCATGCTTTAAACTAAAATGAAAGCAAGGTCCACTATATGCCGACCATAAACACCATATCAAAAGAGCACCATAGGTATTCCCTAAAGGTACTAGCACTAGTGGGACCATAGGAACCCCGTATCTCGGTGATAATGGTATAGCAGCCATAACTCACACCATCCTTGTGCATGAGCCACTAGAGAAGAAACTATCCAAAGTTCTAATGGTCTCCTATCATCATCATAGTTTAGTTAGTATTATAGCGTCAATCCTGCTAGAAGAAACCGGGTCTCGGTCCCACTGATCCAACTAGCATACTAGTCCTAATCCGCCCACCTAGATACCTAGGATTTCCTTTGTGCTCAATTTCATTTATCATGTCATATAAACCACTTCCTTCACATGAACATACATCCAACAATTAAAACACATACGGAAACCAACATTTTTCGTAAGAAAAACCTCTTTCAAATCCATACACACACCAAAGCCATTTGGAAACACACTTCGCACCACTTGCATAATTTATAGAACACATTTAAGAAGCACAACAAGGAAGCACACATGAAACACAACCAATTTCTTTTAGAAAACCATCTTTCAACCCATGTGCACCTCAAAACCTTTTGAAAATACATTTGCACCACACACACAATCCATAGAACACATTCAAGAAGCACATTAAGCATACCAAAATCATCTAATAATGTTAAAAGCATGGAATCACCTACCTCAAGCTTGGAATCTGGTGGAAAACCACAACCACACCTCAAAGAGACCCTATAAAGGCAAGATCAAATCATATACACCAAGATCAAACCCAAAGAACCATGGTTCAACCCATTTTAGGGCAACCAACCCGCTAAAGAGAGAAGAACCCAAGAAAGAGGAAAGAAGAACCCAAGAGGAAGGAAGAAATCAAGAATAAAGGGACTTGATGATTTCTTGAAGATCCAAACCAAAACCACCCCAAATTTGGAGGTCTAAGAGAGCAAGGAGGAGAGGGAGAGACGCATGGGGATGGAAATCCCGAGTGGGGGAGAAATGGGTGGAATTGAGGTTAAATTCAAAGAGGAAAAATGGTATATTCCACATTTTTAATGACCTTGACAGACCGCACGGTTAGCCTGCACAGTTAGCCAAATTGTACAGCAATTGTACGGTCTCCTCTGTCCAAGAGGAAATCGGCCGCACGGTTTACCTGGGGAGGGCACACGCTCGTGCGGCCTGGAAAGTGCCACTGTCCAGGGTGCACTGTCTCTTCTGGGTTGGCGCATAGTTTCTCCTAACCGTGTGTCACCTGTTATCAGGTCCAAAGACTCCATTTTTCTGCAAATAAAAAACTCCTGGGAAAGTTAAGGAATCAAGCTGAGGCCAAAATAAACTAGAAAAAATACCTCGAAATAAAATCATGAATGTGACAAGGTCAGTGCAGTCTCTTGTTGCAAGGACAAAGGGGGGAGAAACATTGGCCAATGATCCTATCTTGTGGGCATCGTCACTTTGCTTCTCCTCTAAAAGTCATCCATCTTGGAGAACGTGTCAGAAAGTGATTTAAATAAGGGCTAACTGTTTATTTTATAGACCAAACACACCTCTTGCGGGCCTGGAACTAAAAAATTCCAGACTTCAACTCAAAATGATACACATTAACTCAAATAATACTACACTGATAGATTTTCAATTTGAGATTTGGTTTGTAAGTTATTTGCATTTTTCACTGGGGTTTCTTGTTCTTGAAAAATAAGGATTCATTAAATCTAATTATTTTTTATTCCATGTTCAATATTAATCTTCTCAAACATGCGCATTACATCAATGAGCATCCATGCTATCATTGGGAAAAATTATGAGCTTAATTACATTAATATATATGATTTCAGTTGTTTTCTTAAATAAATTAAATTTTAAAAAAATTAGTAACTTATCCTTTGAAGTTGTTTCTCTTACTTTTGCTTATAAAAATTTTATAGATTATTTTAGTGATTTTTTTAGGATTTTAATCACAATCTTGACACCGTTGTGAATGATTTAACACTTGTTGCCATGTAGTATTGATTCACTCTGTTCTTATGGGTTCAACGTCAAACTGCTATTTTACTATATGCTCTAATAGTCTAGCATGGGAAAGATTGATTATAAATTCTAAATTTTAAGAGTTGTGTGGTTTAACAATGTAGCATGACTCTGTATAAAATGATTGAACATATATAAACCACAAGATATATGGGCATATAGAATAGAGAGAGTATATAAATATATATAAAACACAAAACATATAAAACACAAAGCATATAATTTAACACATAATACAAGAAACACATAAAACGCACACTACAAAACAAATAAAGTAAAAAATATATAAAACATGGAAGATATAAAATAAAAAAAAACATTCAAAACACAAAAAATATAAAAAATATAACATATATAAAATATACAAGATCAATTACACCTGTCACCGCGGAACACAACACAAAGACTTGACCCCATGAACTTCCCCTCACCCCATCAAATCCAAACCACCCCACCACCAATAATGGAGCAAAATATACAACATATAAATACAAAATATATATAACAACGAACATATGAAGTACAACACACACACATATAACATAAAAAATACACAACAAACAATACACAAAAACATATAAATGTTCTACATGTTTGTATTTATAATAAACAAATAACACAAAGCATACAGTTTTATACTTTTATATTTCATGTATTTATATTTATATTTGTTTTGTGTTATATATTATAAATATTCTGTATTATATATAGTTATGTATTTAAATACGTTTTCTGTTATATTATATATAAATCTAGGGATCCGTATTTTTTTTCCCTGAGAGAAAAAAAAGTCCCTTCGCTACTGCTGCCGGTCTGTTCCGGGCCTCCTTCCACGGTCGTCGCCTCCATGAAATCCGTGGAGAAACATGGAGGGCGATCCCCGTCGAAGATCGCGCTATCTTCTCTCTCAGCCATTGTGGCCGAGACAGCTACCTTCCCCATCGACATTACTAAAACTAGACTCCAGCTCCGCACATATCCCGTCTCCCCCTCCTCCTGCCCCCACGGTAGCCCCCAAACCACCGCCTTCCGAGTGGTCTCCGGCATTGTTCGAAATGAGGGTCTTCTCGGCCTCTACAATGGTCTGTCACCCGCACTTCTCCGGCACCTCTTTTACACGCCGATCCGGATCGTCAGCTACGAGTACTGGAGGAGTGCTGCCGCTTTCGGCGACGGTTCTCTTTCCCTTTCCGGCAAGGCAGTGGTTGGAGGATTATCCGGCGTGTTCGCGCAGGTAACGCCAGGTCTCCTTGGAATTCCTTATACGAGTGTGCGAGTATTTTTATGTTAGCTGTTTAAGAATATCATCTGGCTCCACTGTTCAGTCATATGATTTGCTGAATTTAGATAACTCATATTCCAGATTATTTTAGGGAGATGCTCTCTGTTCAGTGAAACAGACAAAAATTTAATTATTTCAGAGACGAGGGACGAGGGGCTAGACTGAGCTCACTGCTACCAAGTTGAAATGCAGATTTGATTAAGGTTAATAAAAAACTAGCATTTGATTCCATTAAATCAAGGGATTAGTGGGACAGTTTGGCTGTTTTTGCTTCGTTGAATTGCTTGATAAAAATCGTAAGCAATTTTACTGCACTTAAGTGGTTGCCAATTTGGGTAAGGCTGTCGGTTATACTAGTAAGGAGAGGGAATAAAAACTGGGCGATAATTACTATTCAAGAACAAGTGGTAATGAAGAATATCTTCACCTCTCTATGAAACTTAGTTATTATACCGGGTACCATCTTTAACAATGCTCCTGGTTGTTTCGCCTTCCTCCCAAACAAATTATAAGAGAATAAAATAGGAAGGTTCCCGTTTCTCCTTATCTTTTGATGTTATGGATGATCTCTGCTAGATTGAAGTGAGAACTGATTTTGGGTGGCATCCAACCTCATTTTTTTGGAGAAAACTTGTGCTTATGGCATAACAGGCGAGCATAATGTTTTTGATTTCTATGTTACAATGAAAAGATAGTGTATGGAAAACTAACACAACCTCATCCCAATTGATTCGTGAATTTCAGATTAATTTTCTCAAGCATGAGACCGATGTGTCGAAGCAAAAATTATCTTCATTAAACTTGAAGATGCGCTTCACTATCATTGTTTTCCATTGATGATCCACGAGACAACTTCTTTGTTCTTGGTTGCCTTTAAATAGAATTGATTTTCTCCCTGCCTTAAGGCTTCTTGTTTTGATGTAAGTTGCATTTGACAACATTCATTCCTTTTTTTTGACAATACTAATTACATATTGTTGGTCGGGGTGGAAACTCAAGAGGGGGGTGAATTGAGTTCCTACTTAAAATTTATGTTAAAAACTTTATGATAAAAATCCCCAAATTTGAAACAACCCAGTTAATTAAGGCAGTAGAGATATAAATGTTCAATTGGTCAACAAGTTTCTCAAAGGTTGATTAGTCCTCAGTTGAATCAGTGCAAAACACTTTTTCAACTTTTGAAACAGGTTTACTGAATTAAACACATATACACACCAACCAAAACTAACTATTAGAGTGAATGTAAAACAATTTTTTGTTTTGAAGTTATAAGCAATGGAAAATAGAAAAACAGAGTATTACAAAAGAAGGTACACAGCAGAGTTAAACAAGAGGTTTAGTCTCAAGCCGAGACTTAATGCTCTCCATTTGGTGATCACCTGCCACCAAGCAGTTTATATTAACAATAAACTTGATACACAACCTGTATCGGGCTTTACAACAGTTTTCACAAACTGTCTAGGGCTCACACCCTCTACCACAATTCTTCGTGGGAAAAACACACAACCAGGCCACACACAGCCTCTTCCACGGTTACACGTGGGAAACAAAGTGTAAGTAATGTTTGGTGTGAGGATTTTCAGTATCCTCCAGTTCAAGCACAAGAGACAGTGTGTGTAACAGACAAACACACACTTCTCAGAAATGTAAGATAAGAAACACAATAGAGCTAATGTTATAAAGATTGAGTTTAGAAGACTCTATGTGTTTGCAGTTCAGCTCTTGACTCTTTGGAGTGAAAAAATTGTAGTTCGAGTCTTTCTCTGGAAGTTGTCTCCAAAACAGAGTGTCGCAACTCCAGGTTCTAGCTTCCAGGTACTGAGGTGTTCTGCTTCTTGGTTTGAAAGAGATTTGACGAAGCACAGAAGACATTCTTGAGTTTGTTCTCCCAAATGATCTTCGTGAAGCTCTTGGGTTCACAGTGTAAATGCTGGTGTGTTCTCTTTGTTCTTTTTTGGTCAGTCGTGTAATGTCTCTCTCTTTTATCCATTCATTGGTCTTCTATTTTATATTTGAGATCCGACAATAGGAATAAGAAAACCACGTGCGGTCTTCCTCGTACCTCGTACTGTCTCCAGATACGGTCTCTTGATATGTCTACAATCAACATTAATTAATGTTAGAAGCATTAAATTTACCAAATATGTCCGTTAGAATAATCTTAAAAAATTGACAAAGTATGGAGTAGAAGAGTGGGTATCGGTAGACTGGTAGCGGTAGCCTTCTTAACGGTAGGCTTCATCGGTAGGCTTCATCGGTAGCCTTGTAGCAGTAACCTTTAGCGATAACTTTACAACAATAGCCTTTGAGCGGTAGACTCGTAGCGGTGAGCTCGTATTGATAACTTAGCGGTAACCTCTATCGGTAACCTCTATCGGTAACCTCTAGCAGTAACCTTCCAGCGGTAACCTTCCAGCGGTAACCTCTATCGGTAACCTCCTACTTAGAGAAATTTTGCACTGAAAACTTAATCGAGAGAGCAGTGAGATTAAAAATACATAGTTATTACATGATAGAAACTATATTATCATATAAAAGAAACATGATTTGGGATTATCAAAACAGGTGAGTCCAACACATATAATAAGCAATTTCAAAAAACAAGCGGTGTTTTTTCGGTTTCCAAAAAATCAATTTCACTTAAATTCCAGAATAAATTCACTTCAATAAGTGATAGGTAAACATTTTTTCAATAGGCAATCTAAAAACACTTAAATAGAAGCAACTATCATAAGTGATAAGTGGGTCTGTTTCACAGCATTGATTGAAAACTGCCCATAACACTTGTAACTTTTGATAAGCAGTTTGACAATTTCAAAAAACAATGGCATTTACTCTGTTTCTGATTTGAGAAGAAAAACACTTGATCTGGAAACACTTTGGCATCGCTTGACATCGCTTTTTTAAGTGGATTTCCACTAAAATTTAAGTGTACAAACACCATTTATTTTTTCAGGCTTCTTATCATAAGTGATAACTACTAAGTAATTTTCAACAAGTGCCATCAAAGTGATCCTTGTACAGAAGCAAGCTTATCATACGTGATATTGTCAACCTGATCCTTTACACTTTTTTATAGTTTTAAGTTTGCCTATGGTGTAGGAGACCTATTACCTTGTAAGACCCGATGAATCATGTATTCACATATTTCACATCGTTGGATTAGACCAAAGTCTAGGGGTGGCAATCCAGGTTCACAGATTGGGTTCGTGTTGGGTTTACTGTCTTGTGAATTCATTTATGCTCAATTCTAACCTGACTCATTTAATTGTAATGGTAGACCCGACCCAACCCATTTATGATGGGGTCATGTTAGCCCAATTAGGTTAAATACCCTGAGGGGGGGGGGTGAATTAGGATATGACAGATTAAAACAACCGCCCCTTCAGATCTTGTTTTGTCGTTAAACATTACATTCTTCTCTCTTTTTCCCGTTGCAATGTATGAACATAATTGAAATCATGCACGTGACACAACAATTTTACTTGGTTCACCTTCACTGGGCTACGTCCAAGGAACATACAACAACGATGTGCCGATGTACCAAATCCACTAAGCCTCACTGCCAAATTACAAGATTCGGGATAGATCATTTCTATACCCAGACCCACTGCCTTTACAATGTTTAGTGTCAATTCACTGCTTTATCAAAGGTCACTTTTTGAGTCTCTTTCTCTGGCTCACTACCGGTAGAAATGATCACCTTCTTCCTCTTCCTTTGCTCACTGCTCTTAGAAGGGATTTGAACACAGTTTATGGACTTGTAGGTCCTTTCATTATCACTAATGAAAGCATCCTGAACTGTAGGTAGATGTTTTGTTGAAGTCTCACTTTTCTGCGTATTGTTAGTTTGCCGAAATTGCTTTCGCGAACTGTTTTAGTTCCTCCGCGAACTATCTTGCATCCTCCGCGAACTGCTTTGAATCCTTCGCGAACTGCGTTGCACTGCGTGGCGCGAGTGCTCTGCGGACGAATTTTTCTTCCGTGGACCACCCCTGCTTCGCGGACGATTGATGCCTTGCGGACCGCCTACGCTTCGCGGTCTTTCTTCCTTTGCGAGCTTCGTAAACTCCTTTCGCGAACTAACTTCGCGGACTGTCTCCTTTCGCGGACCGCCTCTACTTCGCGACCCCTCTTTCCTTTGCTGGATATCGAGCTCCGCAAACTCCTTCCGCGAACTGACTTCGTGGACTATCTTTCGCGGAATTGATTCCCGCGAACTACTTCCTCCTTTCACAGAATCCTCCCTCGCGAATTACTTCTTTTGAAGAATTGTTTCCCCGCGAACCACTTCGGACTTCGCCGAATTCTCCAGCGATGATATTTTCTAATGTAATTCATTATTAGTAATGATCTGATTAGGGGTTTTTATATAGACAAATAGATCCGCAAAACCGGTTAATCCGAATTACTCAAAACTTCGATGCGGTACAACCTTCACCGCGTACCGTGCTATGCGGTTCGCATAACGCCTTAATCCTCTGCGGCGGTCGTTGTCTTCCTCAAAAGGAAACCCTTTGCTGCTCTTGAAATCACTGCCTCTCAACCGCAAACGACGAGCCTCCCGCGAAGTACGAACTGCCCGCGAACTGATTTCGCTATGCGGTCCGCATAACACTGCTATGAGGAAATCCTTTGCTGATTTTCTTTCGTCGTTCCGCGTACCTCTTTTGCGGTCCGCGAATTGCGCTTCGCGGTCTGCGAACTGTGCTTTGTAAACTCTTTTGCAGAAAAACTTTCATTTGCCATAAAACAAACTTCCGATTTTGAGGCTTAAAAATTTGACAAGCACTGGGAAACTGTGCCACCTTAAACATGTGCTTCGACAATACCAACCTTACTGATTCGCGGTCATTTGACTTTGTCAACAAACACAATCACTCCAAAAACACTGAGACAACATCTTGAAGGATTTTTGCCCAACAATCTCCCTTTGGGTTTGTTGACAACTCTTCATAATTTGATACCACGTTAAAGCTTCTTCCGTCTTCTACAAACATCTGCTTCTTACGATTCAGGTAGCGATCAATGATTTACTCAACACACACTCTAAGATCACATGAGTCATGCTTGGTGTGAGAAAGAAGAGTATAATGCAAAGTTCATCAATGAACCACTTTATTCCAAAACCACTCATTTGCTTTCATCACGAACCTCATCTGTCGTGATATATAACGTTTGATCGATCACCTTTAGCATCGTCAGATTTAATACCCCTTATCTCACTGCGCCCCTCATCAGCTTCTTCCCATATCTTGATTAAGATATTTTCTCTCATTTTACACCTACAATTTTCCCCCCTTTGTCAACGAACCCAAATGACACTCTGCAACAGGGTAAAGAACATAGATTAACACATTAGGGAAAAACACACCATACCTCGGGAAGGGGGTCCCACATTCACACTTTTTCAAATGCGGGGAGTCGACTGAACTCTCAGAGCCAGTCGATGTCTTTCAAATGTTTTTTTGGGTAAGACATTTGTCAGAATGTTCGCAACCTGTTGTTCTGTAACTTCACAAGCCCTTGCTCCACCTTCTCTTTCATAAAATGATACTTGATTTTGTTAGGGCCAATAGGGGCCTATATACCCTGAGAGGGGGGGTGAATCAGGGTATGAATATTCTTTTTCAAAGTTCTTCCTGCCCCACTGGATCTTGACCTCTTTGTTACAAGGGTCACTTTGTTTGCACTTGTGTGGTTACTGTGATCACTTGTCTCCTTTACCTGATGATGATGCTTTGAATGCAATGCAGGAAAGTAAGCAGGCAGACACAAAGATTTTTACTTGGTTCACCGCTAAGGGCTACGTCCAAGGAGCATACGCCGACAAGTTGCCGGTTCGTACCAAATTCCACTAGACTTCACTAGCTGTGGATTACAATGTTCGGGCTAGATCACTTCTATGCCCAGGCTCACTGCCTTTACAATGTTTAGGGTCAGCTCATTGCTTTCCCGAGGGTCACTCCCTGTTTCTCTCTCTCTGGCTCACTGCTGGTGGAGAGGATCACCTTCTTCCTCTTCCTAAGCTCACTGCTCTTGGAAGGGATTCACTCACAGTTTATAGACCTGTAGGTCTCTTCATTTTCATGAAGGAATGCATCTTCCTCTGTATGTAGATGCTCTGTTGAAGTCCAACTTTCACCCGCAGATGAATCTCACTTTGCACCGGATGTACCGGGCAACCTCAATTTTTACGCGCAACCCTTACGGTGTCTTGCGCGCAATTTCTATGATTTGCGCGAAATTCCTTTTTCGCGCAACCTTCAAATATTACGCGCAGCCTGAAAACTGCATTGCGCGCAATTCACTGCTTTTGCGCGAGATCCACTTTTCGCGCAACCTTCCTTTTACGCGCCAACACCAACTTTCTGCGCAGCCTTAGCTTTTCGCGCAACAGCTGACTTTACGCGCAAACTTTAAGTTTACGCGCAACACCCTTTCTAACTTCAATTTCGCGCACCAGAGCTCGGGTATTTTCTATGTCTTGAACTCTATTGAATGGAGGAGGGTCACTTCATATTTATAGGCAAAATCGGCCCCGCGCGAAAAACCCTCCTTGAGCGCGTAATCCGCTTTGATCGCGAAATAGAAATCTTCCGCGCACAACCATTCTCCGCGCACTGCTCCATAATTTCGCGCACCTCATGCCTTTGCCATTTTCGGAGCTTCGGACCTCGAAACATCTTTTGCGTGAAATACTTCATCCACTATTTCGCGCGCCACTTCAATTTTTCGCGCACGCCTCCAAAATTTCGCGCGCCTCATGCCTTTACCGATTTTCAAGCTTTCGGCCTTGAAACATCTTTTGCGCAAAATACAATTTCGCGCAACCCGCTGTTTTGCGCGCCACACTTCAAGATTTCGCGCAACCCGCTAATTTTGCGCGCCATGCTTAATTTTTCCGCGCACCTCTTTCATTTCTCTCTCCTCAACCTTTGCCAAAAACATATCACTCCATTTTCCATTGGCGATTTTCAGGCCCATAAATTTGGCAAACACTGGGAAACGGCGCCACCTTGTACTGCGCTTTTGTACCGCCTCCAGATCGTCCTTTCCTTTGTCATAGTTCTTTGTCAACATGGAATGTCAACATGGAATGTCAACAAATTCTCGGGAACTCGACAATTCTCCATGGATTGCTTTGTCAACAAACACAAACAACCCAAAAATATTGCAATGTTACCTTGAGGGATTTTTGCCCAACAGATTTCAATATGCTTTGTCCTTGAGTGATGAACGAGATTTTTGCTAAGATTTATAGCACTTGAATTATCGCAATGGATTTCGATTGGAGACTTTACTTCCACTCTCATATCATCAAACTGTTGCTTCATCCACAATAACTACGTGCATGTTTGAGTAGCCGCAATATATTAAGCTTCTGCGGTGCTCAATGAAATGTAATTTGTTTCTTGCTTAGCTAAGAAATACACAATCCGCCAAGATAAAATGCACCGCCTGACGTTGATTTTCTATCATCAGTTGATCCGACCCGACCCGATCTGCATCTGTATCGCCCAATAACTCTTGCTAAGATTTGTCTTTGTACAACAAACCGAAATCTACCGTGCCCTTGATGTACTGAAGTATTCTTTTCACTGCAAGCAAGTGGCTTTCCTTGAGATTGTTTTGATACTGTGCTGCTTGACATGTGGCAAAAAACAATATCAGGTCTTGTCGTTGTCAGGTACAATAGACTGTCAATGATTCGTCCGTATTCTGTTACATTGACTGCATTGCCTTCATCATCCCGTGAAAGTTTCATCTGGGTAGCCACCGGAGTTGTCATCTCCTTGGAATTATCCATTTCAAATCTTCTCAAACCTCATTGACATATTTAGATTGAGAGATGAATGTGCTATTCTTTCCTTGTGTCATCTGTAAACCAAAGAAAAATGTCAGTTCATCAATCATTGACATTTCGAATTCACTTTTCATAAATTTCATGAACTGAGTGCACTGCGTTTCATCTAATCCACCAAATATTATGCCATCGACATATACCAGCACCATCATCCTTTGATTACTGTCACTGTTGACATAGAGATTGTAATCAACTCTACCACGCTGGAAGTCGAGCTTCTTCAAAAACTAATCTAGCTTTGAATACCATGCTCTTGGTGCTTGCTTTAGCCCATATATATCCTTCTTCAGCCGACACACTCTGTTCTCATCTTCATGAATGAGAAAATCATCTGGCTGTTCAATATTAACTTCTTTTTCCAGAACCTCATTAAGAAATGCGGACTTCACATTCATCTGGAAAACCTTGAACTTTATTTACACTGCGATGATCAAGAATAATCTGATTGTCTCTAGCCTTGCAACAGGTGCAAATGTTTCATCAACATCGATACCCTCTATCTAGGAGTATTCTTTGCACACTTGTCGTGCTTTGTTTCAAATCACTGCATCATCTTCATTCATCTTGTTTCGAAATACCCATTTAGTCCCGATAACATTCTTATCTATTGGTTTCAAAACAATCTCCCATGTCCGATTCTTCTCAATTTGGTCAAACACTTCATTCATAGCCTGAACCCAATTCTTATCTCCAGCTGCTTTCTCAAAACATTTAGGCTCTACTTGTGATAAGAACGATGCTTACTGTAGAGTCTTCATCCTCATTGTCTGCATTGATGTTGTTTGATCAACGATTATGTTCTGTCTATCAATTTCAGCTCTTCTCTTCGATCTTTGTGCAAATACTGGTTTGTGCTCATCCTTATCATTATCTGAATCTTCTTCTGAATCAGTCTCTGGAACTGGAACATCCCATGATCTTCTTATCTCTTTATCACCATCCTTCCTAGGCCGATCATATATTTGCTGAGTATTCTGCTCATTCTCTACTATAGTTACATCATGGCTTTCAACTACCTTTTCCAGTCGCTTATTGAAACATTTATATGCTTTGCTTTTCTTTGAGTAGCTAAGAAATATCCCTTCATCTCCACGAGATTCAAATTTCCTGTCTTTCTCCTTATTAAGAATGAACCACTTTCAGAGATTCGAAAGTACTTTAACATTGGCTTCTTTCCATATCATAACTCATATGGAGTCTTCTTTTCTTTCTGACATAATAATGCACTATTTGATGTGTAAATTGATGTCATTACCGTTTCTTTCCAAAACTTCTCTGGAAGGTCTTTCTCAATGAGTATTGTTCTAGCCATGTTGATAATTCGATTTCTTCTTTCAAATACTCCATTTTGCTGTGAAGTTCTTACTGCTGACACTTGGTGTCTTATCTCATGTTTCTCGAGATAATCCTCCATTTGGCTATTTGTGAACTCTGTTTCATTATTTGTTCGGATCTTCTGGATTCTTTGACCCAACATCTTTTCAGTTTCCCTTCGATAAGTTGTTATGCAACTAAACACCTCAGATCTGTGGGTGATGATTGAAACTCATGCCATTCTGCTAAAATCATCAATGAAGAGAACATAATATCTCCTCCCATCAATAGCTCTTGGTGAAATAGGTCCACACACATCAATATGTACCAACTCAAACAATTTTGTTGACCTTTGCTCTTTTACCTTATATGTCTTTCAAATGATCTTCCGTTGTTGACAAACATCACACGTATGAGTACTATCACGTGATAACCTAGGGAGGTCTCGAGCACCATCGTATTTCACTAGTTCTTCCAAAGATGTTTGACTCAAGTGACCAAGACGTTTATGCCATAACTTGTTTTCTTCTTCCTTGGACAGAAAACACACATCTTCTTCTCTACTCACAAGGTAGAGATTCTCTTTCGTACGCTTTCCCTGCAAAACAACTGCACTGTCTTTTGCCTTGATGACACATAATTTCTTGGAAAAGCTTATTACATGTCCCGCGTCACACGGTTGACTTACACTTAGCAAGTCGTGACTGAGACCTTCAACAACTAAGACATCAACACGTCTCACGTCTCTTCCCCCAAACTTGGTTTTTCCTGAGCCAACAATTTTCCGGTATTTATCATTACCAAATCTTACAATACCTTATTGTACCTTATTCCGGTCACCAGTTCCTTATTTCCTATCACATGGGAGGTGCATCCACTATCAATGATCCATATTTCAGTGTGATATAATGTTTTGAAAGCAATCTCTGCAACCACTGTCTGTTCAACTATATTCTTTTTGGTCCATGTTTTTGACTTCACACCCGGTACAGATTGATAATCTTGATCTTCCTCGAAGTATGATGGACCAACTTCATCTTGCAACGCTACAAAGCGATTGTTCATTCTCAGCTCATTTGATGATCCATTGAATTGTTGCTTATGACCACATTCATTATGTTTCAGCACATTTCTCTGCATTGTTGATGAGCAATATCTTGCCATGTGCTCGAATCCTCCACACCTGAAACAGCGACCATCAAATGATGATCTGGAATATTGAGCTTTGTATGGCTTCCTCTGTTGGTTTTGTTCCCTTCGATACCTTTTGGCTATGGAACAAACATTTTGTGAGTGTCACATCTCTCCACAACAATAAAATCTCATGCGGGATGCGTTTCTGTGTGGCAATACTGCATTACTGGTTCTCCTTTGAGTTCTCTGAATTTATAGATTCTGATTCGTATCCAAATCAATCTTCAAACTCGGAGTGAGAGCTTGTGGTCTAACTTCAACCATTACTGCTTTCTGTTTGCGATCGAGCCCCATACCAGCTGTATCATTCTGATCAATCATTTTTCTTTCCTGACACTCCTTTGTCTGCTTTACTGGAACTTTGAATTCTACTTTTACTTTTTTTGTTGCCTTTGTATCCTGATTTGCTGGAATCAAGAGTTTCTCCTGATCTTTCACTTTCCTTCGCATACTGACAACTTTATCTTCAAGCTCTTCGATATGTTTGATTTGATCTTTTTCAGTATTAGTCAAACTATCGATCTTTCTTTTTTGTTCTTCAATTTTGAGTTTGTACTCAACAACCTTTTCTGAGTTCTCTGGCATTGAAGATTTAAGTCTTTCGATCTCAGCCTCTAGCTTAAACTTTTCTTCTTCCTGTTGTTGCATATATAGTTTGACATCATTAACCACTCTGTTGGCTTTCTTTGTTTTTAGCTCTCCAAATGTTTCTCTTCAAGCGTAACTTCTAATTCGACCTGAATGTTAACTCTTCCTTCGACTTCTTCTTTATCATTGTCACTATTTTCCTTTGAGAATTTTTGACAACTGCCACCATATCATCTACTTCATGATCCTTGCATTCCTCCAATTCTTTTACCTCAAATTCTTCTGAACTGTCTTTTTCTTTTGAAAGCATATTCTTCTTTTTGAAGAAATTTCTCTTTGTACTCCCACTTCACATTGGGTGAATACTTCTTCTCGGGAATTTCATCATTGTCTTCATCGTCATCTTGAAACTTCTTAGGACAGTTTAATGCAAGATATTCAATCTTTCCACATCGAAAGAATGCGCGTGAAAGTTTCTCTTTGAACTTTCCTCTTCCTTTTTCTTCTGATTATCTTCACTAGTGTGCTTTTTCATGGTCTTGAATGTCGTTTCTTTGGACTTTCTCTTTTCCACAACATCGTTATCATCATTTCTTATCTCATATGTGACAAGAGTACTGTGCAAGCTATCCAATGTCAGCTCCTTATCTTTATCTTCCAATACAGAAACTTTCAGATTGAACCGAGATGAAAGTTTTCTCAGGATATGCTTAATGATTTTTTTTTTCAATAGTTTTTTCGAGACCACGCATGTCTTCGACAACAACATTCACCGTGTCAAAGAATGCATCAACAAACTCATTTGGGTGCATTCTGAAATCCTCACACTTGTTCTATAGATTCTGCAGCTTTGAGAACAACATTCACCATGTCTTTGACAACAACATTCAAAATTTGGGTGCATTCTGAAATCCACGCATGTCTTCGACAACAACATTCACCATGTCAAAGAATGCATCAACAGACTCATTTGGGTGCATTCTGAAATCCTCACACTTGTTCTATAGAACATGCAACTTTGCTTCTTTGACTTTTGAGTCACCCTCATAAGTATTTAGCAACTTTTCCCACATATCATGTGATGTTTTACATGACATCACTTTCGTATAGATTGCATTGAAAAATGCTCCCCCCTAAAGCATTAATTCCTTCGATGTCAGCATTTAATTCCCTTCGTTTAGCTTATGATAAAACACCACTGTCGATACTAGCCGAAATTCCATGCATAACTGCTGTAAAGACATCTATTCCTAAAGATCGACAGTAATGCTGCATCCGATTCTTTCATAATTGAAAATTGTTTCCGTCGAAGATCAGAATCCTTTTGTGATTGACAACCTTCATTTCTTCTACCGAGAGAGTCACTGACTTTCAACCTTTCCCTCTGATACCAATTGTTAGCCCAATCAGGTTAAATACCCTGAGAGGGGGGTGAATCAGAGTATGACAGATTAAAACAATCGTCCATTTGGATCTTGTTTCGTCGTTAAAACAAAACACTCTTCTTTCTCTTTCCCACTGCAATGTATGAACAAGATTGAAATCATGCACGAGACACAACAATTTTACTTGGTTCACCTTCACTGAGCTACGTCTAAGGAGCATACAACGACGATGTGCCGATATACCAAATCCACTAAGGCTCGTTGTCAAATTACAAGGTTCGGACTGAATCACTTCTATGCTCAGACTCACTGTCTTTATAATGTTTAGGGTCAGCTCACTGGTCTCCCAATGATCACTCTCTGAGTCTCTTTCTCCTGCTCACTGCCGGTGAAAATGATTACCTTTTTCCTTTTCTTTTGGTCACTGCTCTTGGAAGGGATTCAAACACAGTTTATGGACTTGTAAGCCCCTTCATTATCATTAATGAAAGCATCTTCAACTGTAGCTAGATGCTCTGTTGAAGTCTCACTTTTCCACGTACTGTTAGTTTGTGCAAATTGCTTTCGCGAACTGTTTTAGTCCCTTCGTGAACTATTCTGCATCCTCCGCGAACTGCCTTGAATCCGCCGCGAACTGCGTTGCACCGCGTGGCGCGAGTGCTTTGCGGACGCCTTTTTCTTCCGCGGATCGCCCCTGCTTCGCGGACGACTGATGCCTCACGGACCGCCTACGCTTCGCGATCCTTCTTCCTTTGCGAGCTCCCGAGCTTTGCGAACTCTTTCCGAGAATTGACCTCGCGGACTGTCTCCTTTCGCGGATCGCCTCTACTTCGTGACCCCTCTTTCCTTTGCGGGATGCTGAGCTCCACAAACTCCTTCTGCGAACTGACTTTGTGGACCGTCTTTTACGGAATTGATTCCCAAAAACTACTCCTTTAGCGGAATCCTTTCTCGCGAACTACTTCATTCGAGGAATTGTTTTCCTGTGAACTACTTCGGACTTCGCCGAATTCTCCAATGATGATATTTTCTAATGTAATTTTTTGTAAGTAATGATCTAATTAGGGGTCTTTATATAGGCAAATAGATCTCCAAAACTCGCTAATTCAAATTACTCAAAACTTGATGCTGTGCAGCCTTCACCGCGTACTGTGCTATGCGGTATGCATAACGCCTTAATCCTTTGCGGCGGCCGTTGTCTTCCGCAAAAGGAAACCCTTTGGGGCTTCCGAAATCACCGCCTCTCAACTGCAAACGACAAGCCTCCCGCGGACTGTTAGCCTCCCGTGAACTACGAACCACCCACGAACTGATTTTGCTACGCGGTCCGCGTAGCGCGCTTCGCGGTCTGCATAGCGTTGCTATGCGGAAATTCTTGTTTTGCCGATTTTCCTTTGGCGTTCTGCGTACCTCCTTTGCGGTCCGCGAATTGCGCTTCGCGGTCCGCGAATTGCGCTTCGCGAACTCCTTTACAGTAAAACCTTCATTTGCCATATAACAAACTCCCGATTTTGAGGTTAAAATTTTTGACAAACACTAGGAAACTGCGTCACCTTAAACATCTGCTTCGGCAATACCAACCTTATTGATTCGCGGTCATCTGACTTTGTTAACAAATACAATCACTCAAAAAACACTGAGACGACACCTTGAGAGATTTTTGCCCAACAGGTCAACCCTAAACCGACCTACCAAACCCTTCAATTTTAAATATATAGCATAGATTGCATCATGACATGTCCAACTAGTTAATATCACATAAACTTAATGATCTACTCAAATTGAATTTGAATTATCCCATTTAAACTAAAAATAACTTAATTAATATAAAACATATGTTATCCATACTGCAACGTGGTTTTCTCTAACCATTTTAAATAAATGTGTTAAAACCACTTTAAATAAATGTGTTATAAACATGTTGAATTATTTCAAATTAAGTTGATTATGAAATTAATCCAAACCCTTCAATTTTAAATATATAGCATAGATTGCATCATGACATGTCCAACTAGTTAATATCACATAAACTTAATGATCTACTCAAATTGAATTTTAATTATCCCATTTAAACTAAAAATAACTTAATTAATATAAAACATATGTTATCCATACTGCAACGTGGTTTTCTCTAACCATTTTAAATAAATGTGTTATAAACATGTTGAATTATTTCAAATTAAGTTGATTATGAAATTAATTATTATTATATTTTTAATATTTTATATTATCATTATTTTTTTAATCTGGTTAGACGGGTCAGGATTGGTCAACCAGAACTTGACCCGAATATTATTTTTATTAAATTACTCAACCGATTACAACTCAAATCCATTTATGCCTAACCCAAATCTGTTTAACACATGTCGCATCGTGTCAGGTTCAAAATTGTCAAATCTACCGAAGTTCGTCCAAATTAAGAAGACCCAGATTTGATTTTTAACCATAATGACACAGATGGTGGCTAGCCCTGCTGATCTCATCAAGGTCAGGATCCAAGCCGATAGTAGAATGGCAGGCTTGGGCATGGAACCAAGATACACAGGCTCTTTCGATGCTTTGAACAAGATTGCAAGGACAGAAGGCTTTATGGGACTCTGGAAAGGCATCTTCCCCAACCTGCAGCGTGCGTTTTTGGTGAACATGGGAGAACTGGCCACCTATGATCATGCAAAATGCTTTGTCGTCCAGAATGGGATCACAGGTGACAACATTTACGCGCATACCTTGGCCTCGGTGGTGTCCGGCTTTTCGGCCGCTGTTCTTAGCTGCCCGGCTGATGTGGTGAAGACAAGGATGATGTCTGAGCCGGGCGGGAAGGCGGGTGATCTTGTTTACCAGAGTTCGTTTGATTGTGTGGTGAAAACCCTGAGATATGAGGGGGTGAGGGCCTTTTGGAAGGGGGTTTTCCCCACATGGGCAAGGGTTGGGCCCTGGCAGTTTGTGTTCTGGGTCTCCTATGAGAAGTTCAGGAGTTTGGCTGGTCTTTCTTCTTTTTAGGTGCAGCAGTAATGGAACCCCTAATTTATTTAGCCTTCAATGGTTTATAGGCTATCCTTTTCAGCATTTAATTATTTAAATGTTTGTCATTTTTTATATTTTTTCTGTTTTATATTTGTATGCAGTTAACTAAAAAACACGTATTCTATCAATGAAATGAATTGTTTTTTTTTTGTTTTGCATGAGTTATGAATAGTCATATGCTGATAATGTTGGTGTGATTTTTAAACTAAAATTAGTATGTTGTTTGATATGGCTTATTGTTTAAAATTATAAATGAAAATCCTTGGCTATTATCTATGTTGTAACAATCTTTTCAAGGCCACACAAAATAAATATTTAATTAAATTATTTGTTGTTAATATATTTTATTAATAAAAATGAATCTTTTGAAAAATGTAAGACTTTTTATGAAAATTAAGGATCTCTCTTAAGATTGGGAGGTCATATCTTATTGGAAACCTATGATGATATTTAAAATATCTTCATGTGTAAACTTTCCTATCTACTATATCCTTGAAAATATACTGAGAAAAACATCTAATTTTTTTCTTTTCATTTCTTTAGTTGAGAGAATGGTTATTTGTTTTCACATTGAAACTTTACCAACTCAAACCCTCACAAAAGATCTAATAAACTTTCTTTTCATTTCTTTACTTGAGAGGATAGTTCTCTCCTTCCACATTGAAGCTTTGCCAACTCAAGCCCTCACATTTTTCCAAATTCAAAGTTTCTAGCGTAGCATGAAAAGAGGTTCGGATTTAACCAAGAAACTCAGAATTTTCCAACAATTTGCATGTGTTTGATATTAGTCTGAAAAAGAACACATAAGGTTTTAGAAGACAACCAGCAAGAGGGAGTGAATTAAAAAACCTTGTTATGAAGAACAAGAACAAACTATGGAGTTTATAGACTACAAAACTTATATACCCCTTTAAAATTGTTTAACACAAACAAATATTTATAAATCAGAGTTAAAAAGTTCACAAGTAGAAGACTTAAAGTTGTGTGTAACACTGGCCAAATTGTAGGAAGCTAAAACACAAATTGGTAAATGATTGAAACTCCCGAAGATGCATCTTTCAAATCTTGATAATGTAGAAATTGTTTTATTGTTATATGATATATAAGGTATCATTTAAGTTTTATGAAAACCTCAAGCAATCATCCATATTAAGTCGAAAGATATAACTTCTAGATGATGGTCATTGAAAAACATATTTGAAGAATTTAAGATAAAATGTTAACCTTCTTCAAGACGGAACATGAATGATGGGTAAATAAAGCGGTAAATGAACACAAACATTTAGAGGTTTAAGACAACTGCAATCTCTTATTCGCTCTGTTTGATCTGAGTTCAAAGTTTCTACTAAGTAGGGAAAAAATACTTAAAACAAGTCTTTATTTTCAGGATTTCATCATTATTAACCCTAAATGAAGTGCTCAAATGTTATCCTTGTATCTATAAGGTGTCTGATACTGGGTACAACCAATGCCCACTTAATCATTCATCGAGAAAACAATGATCACTTTTACATGGAAATAACATATGAAAATGATGAACACGTTTCATGCTTAGGCCATGTCTTATAAAAAATATTGCAATAGTCTATATTAGGTGGGAGGGGATTACAAAACACAAATACACATGCACCCAGGTACAATAGCGGGCCAAGTACCCCCCCTCAAGGAAAAATGGATTGTGGGTTACGAGGGTATTTGCATGCGCCACACCACACCTTTCTTGGGTCTTACCTATCATCTTGCACGCCCGTCCACCCCCAGCTAAATTCATGCGTGAACAATATGAAAATGATTGCAAGAAAACAATGTTTTTATGACATATTTTCTAAAGAATCAAATTTTTAACTAAAACTCTCCCCCCGAATACAACTAAAAAAAGGGGTGAAGCCTCTGATTAACAAATTTTTTGAAGTTTCAATCTTGAAAAAAATCCCCTAAAATAAATTAAACCAAAGTGGTTATAGGTAATGAGGTTTTGATCTTTCACAATTAATTTGTTTATAAAAATAATGACATATAATGTCCGAAGGATTTATAACTGAGTACATGTAAAATGAAAACGAGAAGATTATACTCTAACGAACACATTTTTTTTAATGAAATTCAAACACACAACATAATATAAAAAATTTCTAAATAAATACATCTTTTAGATTTCAAGTATAAGTTTTCAAATGATGTTTTGCACCAAAATACGATATAGAATAAATGCAGGTGGAGAGGGATGGTTAACACATCCCCTGTATTTATGATTTGCATAGTTTTACAATATATAGGCAAAGATGGTGATGAAATCCTCAAAGTGGGAGGGAGGAAACAAGATGGGGATAAAGGTTCCTTAGAAGTGAATGTGTCGGTCCTTAGATTATCCAACTCTAATGAAATTTTGTCCATTGTCCCATTATAAGTATTGATTCACTCATTTCATAAAAAGATTTGATTAAGAGGCTCAAAGTAGCCTGCATTGTGGAAACAAATTGACATGACACCTCATTTTGATGAATCTTATTTTAGGGGAATTCTAGATAAATAGAGCGAGTTAATGAGTGTGAGACTTCTTAGGAAGCTCTAGAGAATTTGGATTCTCCTTTTATAGATATAAACAAGGAATATTGACTGACACTTTAAAACTTTTTAAGCCTTTAAAAAGTGAATTGACACACTATTAAATGACCAATACCAAATGTTGTTTGATCAATTGGTGGATAAGAGCCATTATCTTGATTTTGTGGTTTTGAAACCCAATTTTTTTAAAATAGCTGGAGATATTTTTTTTACATAAACAACAGTATTAATAAATGCATTAGAAAATTAAAGTGGATTACGATTGAGATCTAGAAAAGAATGGAGGAGAATGTTGGAGTTACATGCTTACCCAAATGATATCTTTTATATGTTTTAAGGTGTTTTTAACAGAATTCAGACCCGATCCATATAATTTATTCTCTTCCCTATGCAGCCCTCCCCTCACCAAAGATGATACCAAAACCCAAGTCTCGAATGCACCCTACAAACCGAGCAAGTAAAATTGCCCCCACATGCTACCCATCACTATTATTAGAGGTTTTAAATCATTTAGTTGTGTAATTACGTTGCCGAAGCGCAACCTATAGGAATCTAACCCCCATCCCTTTGAGCTGAGAAAGTGACTATAACCATGGACCACTCCCATAGGGGCATGCTTGAAGGTGGTTAAAAGTGGAAGAGATGATCTTGGAGCGAAGATGAAGTTGAAAGAAGATGACATGATGATGTGTGGATAACCACGCTGTGGTATGTGGCATTTTGGAAGTAATAGTTCAAGTAGGTCTACATTCAGAAGTGCTAATGTTTAAAACACTCGGAAAAAACGGGTATTAGCGATAGAGTATTTGCAATGGGGGGGGGGGGGTCGCAAATAATTAGTTATTTGCGATGAGTAGATGGTACCCGTCACAAAAGGTTTAGCGCGAGTTGCGTACCAAACCGCGGGAAGAGTGTTTGCAACGGGCATAAAAGCTCATTGCAAAAACCCTTTTAACAACTACCCCTAATTAATAGGGGTTAATATTTGCGACGAGAATCTCGTCGCAACTAATATAACCTATATATACCATCATTCGTTTTTCCTCTCATTCCACTCATTTCTCTACTCATCTCTCTCTACTTACATTTTCTCTCTCAAAATTTTTCTAAGTTAAAACTTTTAAATCAGAGCAATATTCGCGGCTTAAATCATTCGAAAGATTCAGTTTTAAGGTATTTATCTATTTCTTTTATTTTTTAGTTAATTCATTTTATTTTATATTAGTTATAATTATTGTTAATTAGTTGCAATTAAATTAAATTAGAATTAGATCGTTTTATTTTGCATTATTTTTTACAAATACATGCGATTAGTATTAATTAATAGTTATATCAATTATTATTAATTAGTAGTCATTAGTATTAATTAGAAAAATTATTAATAATCATTAATAATTAGTAAAAATTAGCGTTAATTAGTAGTAAATTGAAATAAATATTTATAAATAATAATAAATAGTAATAATTAGTCTTAATTGTTAATAATTAGCAATAATTAAAAATAATTAGTAATAATTAATAATAATTAGTAATATATTGTAATAAATAGGATTAATTAGCAATAATTAGGATTAATTAGTAATAACTAGGAATAATTAGTAATAATTAGGAATAATTAGCAATAATTAAAATTAATTAGTAATAATTAGGATTAATTAGTAATAATTAGTAATAATTAGGATTAATTAGTAATAATTAGGATTAATTAGTAATAATTAGGATTAATTAGTAATAATTAGGATTAATTAGTAATAATTAGGATTAATTAGTAATAATTAGGATTAAATATGATTAATTAGAAATAATTAGGAATAAATAGGAATAATTAGTAATATTTAGCAATAATTAGTAATAATTAAGAATAATTAGTAACAATTAACAATAATTGGAAACAATTAGCAATAATTAGCACTAATTAGCACTAATTAGCAATAATTAGCAATAATTAGCAATAATTAGGATTAATTTGTAATAATTAGGAATAATTAGTAATAATTAGGATGAATTAGTAATAATTAGGATTAATTAGTAGCAATTAGTAATAATTAGTAATAATTAGTAACAATTAGTAATAATTAGGATTAAATAGTAATAAATAGTAATAATTAGTAATAATTAGTAATAATTATGATTAATTAGTAATAATTAGGATTAATTAGTAATAATTAGAATTAATTAGTAATAATTAGTAATAATTAGGAATAATTAGGAATAAATAGTAATAATTACTAATAAATAGTAATAAATAGTAATAAGTAGTAATACCAGAAAGTTTAGGACTCGAGCATGCTCAGTCCTAAAAAATTATTTAAGAAAATATAAATGCAGCCAAATACAACAACATACATGCGACATAGTAAGTGCCACCAAACAGAAATTCACAATCTAAACCCCAACAAAACAAAGGAAACATCCCACATTGCATCTACCCTCATCACCAAAGCGCACCCAAGCCATCTTGTTCACACATCCCAAGAATCAACACCGACAGGCATCCCAAGGACGACTGATAGCTGCAGATCTCATCCAGCCTGTCCACGCATTCTGACCATCATCTCAATCCCTCGCACTCCAACATGAGACAAATCGTGAGGGCGACTACAACCAACCCACGACCCAAACTCTCCTTTCCCCGCATCTCGAGGTTGCCCTAAAAATTTAGAGGTCGTCGACATATCCATTTCACACGAAGCCGAAAATTGAACCGCTGGCTTGCTTCGCATCCCAAGCCAGATTACCGAGTCCCCAAGGCACACCTCGTCCCAAGATCTGCTCTGTCGCTGTCGTCCTCGTCCTGAGGCCACTGCCGTCACCTGAGGTCGCCCCCAATAGAGCGCCGCTCCGTCATTCCACTGTTGTCTTCGTCGCAAGGGTCCACCGTAGACCGTCATCCCTGGTTGCTCGCCGAAAACAACCATTTTCGACCCCGTCGAAGGTCGTCATCCACCCCAATAGCGGACCAACAAGATCCCACGATGGGGATCCCAGTTCTCACGAAGAACGAGGTCGCTGTCAGAACTCTGTGCCGCAAAGCCGATCCTGCCTGCAACCATCGGTCCATTGCCCCACCACCGCAACACCGTCATCGCTTCATGCATGCAATCCGAGGCTCCGTCAGCCCCCCCACACCGAAACATTGCCCATGCATCACATCAAAGGAGGGTAGATCTGAAATCCGATCCGTCTATGATCTGAGCAGATCTAGTAAGGAATCCACCCCTCAATTTATCATCGCCAGATTTTTTCTCCGTCAGGATCCTTTCCACAACCGCGTCGACCAAAACGCCTTCATCATCCCTCCAATTTGAAACAGATCTAAAAAACTCAGCCCTCTTGAGAGGATAACAGAGGGCAAACATCTCATTAGTACTAATTATTACTAATTATTACTATTTTTACTACTTATTACTAATTATTACTAGTTATTACTAAAATAAGTAGTTATAAATAGTAATAATTAGTAATAAGTAGTAAAAAATAGTAATAATTAGTAATAATTAGTAAAAAATAGTAAAAATTAGTAAAAATTAGTAATAATTCGTAATAATTAGTAATAATTAGTAATAAATAGGATTAATTAAGATTAATTCAGATTAATTAGGATTAATTAGTATTAATTAGTAATCAATAGTATTAATTTGTAATAATGAGTAATAATTAGGATTAATTAGTGATAATTAGGATTAATTGGTGATAGTTAGGATTAATTAGTGATAATTAGGATTAATTAGTGATAATTAGTATTAATTAGTGATAATTAGGATTAATTAGGGATAATTAGGATTAATTAATGATAATTAGGAATAATTAGTGATAATTAGGAATAATTAGTGATAATTAGGAATAAGTAGTAATAATTAGGAATAACTAGTAATAACTAGTAATAATTAGGAATAATTAGGAATAATTAGTAATAATTAGCAATAATTAGTAATAATTAGTAATAATTAGTAATAATTAGTAATAATTAGTAATAATTAAGATTAATTAGGATTAATTAGGATTAATTAGTAATAATTAGGAATAATTAGTAATAATTAGGAATAATTAGTAATGCTTAGGAATAATTAGTAACAATTAGGAATAATTAGTAACGATTAGGAATAATTAGTAATAATTAGGAATAATTAGTAATAACTAGGGTTAATTAGTAATAAATAGGGTTAATTAGTAATAATTAGGGTTAATTAGTAATAATTATGATTAGTTAGTAATAATTAGGAATAATTAGTAATAATTAGGAATAATTAGTAATAATTAGTAATAATTAGGTTTAATTAGGTTTAATTAGGTTTAATTAGGTTTAATTAGGATTAATTAGGATTAATTAGGATTAATTAGTAATAATTAGGATTAATTAGTAATAATTAGGATTAATTAGTAATAATTAGGATTAATTAGTAATAATTAGTAATAATTAGTAATAATTAGTAGTAATTTGGATTAATTAGCAATAATTAATAATAATTAGCAATAAGGGTTAATTACCAATAATTATGATTAATTAGTAATAATTAGGATTAATTAGAAATAATTAGCAATAATTAGTAACAATTAGGATTAATTAGTAATAATTAGTAATAATTAGGAATAATTAGCAATAATTAGGAATAATTAGGAATAATTAAGAATAATTAGGAATAATTAGGAATAATTAGGATTAATTAGAAATAATTAAAAATAATTAGGAATAATTAGAAATAATTAGCAATAATAGGAATAATTAGAAATAATTAACAATAATTAGCAATAATTAGAAATAATTCGCAATAATTAACAATAATTTGCAATAATTCGTAATAAATTGACACAATTTTCAGCAGATTGACAACATTCTTTTTGCTCAAAGACTCATTTCCTTGTAACTTTCTCTCACCAAAATCACTATGAAAAAGCTGCTCCAACGTACGGATATCCATTTTTGCATTCACGAGAATTGATATGCGTACGTCAAAGCAGATTTTTCATACTGATTTCAGTGAGAGAAAGTTGCAAGAAGATGAGCAGTTGGAAAAAATAGGTTCTTTTGCCGAACGACTCATCTTCTTACAACTTTCTCCAACTGAGATCACTATGAAAAATATGCTCTGACGTATGAATATCCATTTTCATATGCACGAGAATGGAGAGCAGTGCGATGATTCCTCCCTGTTCTCTAGTATCGTGCATATAAAAATGGATATTCATACGTCAAAATAGATTTTTCATAGTGATTTCAGTCATAGAAAGTTTCAAGAAGATGAGCCTTCAGACAAAAGATCTGCCACCAATCCATTGGAAATTGTGCCGCTCATAATAAGTAGTAATTAGTATAAATTAGCTATAATTATTAATAATTAGTGGTAATTAGTATAAATTATTATAAATTAGCGTATATTAGTATAAATTTTAAAACAAATACTATAAATAACTATGAAATAATAGAAATTATTATAAATTGCTAGAAAAATGAATTTAAATTTCTTCTCTTTTTTGGATAGTGTTTGTTTAATATCAAATTATTCAAAAAAACTTATTATTTTATATTTTTTAGAGAAATATGGAATAAGGAAGTGAACAAAATCATTATTAGATGACCGTGCTTGGATAAATCAGCGCAGGAATCTAAGCAGTTCTGGTTTAAATTCTATATATATTGAGGGTTTTGAAGCTTTCTTATTATTTGCATCATCAAAAATAGAATTTGTTCTAGAAGGGACAATTAAGTTTCCTTGTAAAAAATGTTCTCTAAGGACATTTGATACATTTGACAACGTTGGAGGTCATCTATTACATTTTGGTTTTCAACCAGATTATGTTTTTTGGTATCAATACGGTGAATGCAGTTCCAGATAAGATACTAATAATTTGGTTCCAGATTCATCACGATTTCAAAATTTAGTACATGATGTGGCAGGTCTGTTTTTTCAACAAACTGAAACTCAAGATGATATTGATTTAACTCCTGAGTTGGAACCATCTCAATTTTACGAGTTGTTGAGGTCCACTGAGGAAACCTTATATCCTGGATGCAAGATAAGAAAATTTGAAGTTTATGGCTATTAAATCAGATAATGGAATGTCAAATAGCTGTTTTGATCAGATATTCTCTTTTGTTAAAACACTATTACCTGAAGGAAATGTGTTGCCTAAAAATTTCTATGAGAGAAAGAGGTTGACTCGTAATCTGGGACTTGGTTATTAGAAGATTCATGCACATTCAAATGATTACATCTTATATTATAGTGAAAATGAGTTGCTGGATAGTTATCCCACATGTGGACAATTGAGGTATAAAGAGGCTCAACTAGGAAAGTATGGATTGATTCCTATAAAACAGTTGAGATATTTTCTGCTTCTATAAAGATTACAACATTTATTTATGTCTTAGAACACAATGACATTGATGTCATGACACAAAACCAATATTTCAACTGGTAAAAGTTTAAATTATCCATCTGATGGTGATTTATGGAAACATTTTGACAAATTGCATCCGTCTTTTAATTTAGAATCCAGAAACGTGAGATTAGGTCTTTCTACTGATGGTTTCTGCCCATTTGGTTCTTATGGTAATCAGTATTCAAGTTACCCTATCTTTATAACTCCATACAATTTACCTACTTGGATGTTGATGAAGGAGCCATATATCTTTTTGACCTTATCAATTCTAGGAAATTCGAAAAAGAATATTGATGTTTATTTGAAACCATTGATTGATGAGTTAAATTCATTGTGGAGTAATGGTTTCAGTACATATGATGTTGCTACAAAACAAAATTTCCTACCGAAAGATGCATTGATGTGGAAAATTAGTGAATTCCCAACATATGGCATGTTATCTGGATGGAGTACACATGGTCTAAAATCATGTCCGTACTATGTGAGAGATAGAAAAACATTTATGCTCGTCAATGGAAAAAAACATTATTTTTTTGATTGTCATCGCAGATTCCTTCCAATCAATCATCCTTTTTAGAGGAACAAATATCATTTCAGAAAAGGTAAAATTTAAAGAGATGAACCTCCAACAATGATCTTAGGTACATAGGTAAAATCAATTGTCTCTTCATTACCTCCCATCACATTTATACCAACAATAAACCAACATAAAATTAATGGCATTGAGAAAGAACATAATTGGATAAAACAGATCATTTTTTGAGATCTTCCATATTCGTCTGATTTGTTAGTCTGTTACATGTTAGATGTCGTGAATATTGAGAAAACTGTTTTGATAATTTATTTCTTATAGTTTTGGATATACCAGGTAAGACCAAAGATAATGTGAAGATATAATTAGATCTTGCCCAAATTTGCAAGCGACCAGAACTTGAACTGTTTGAAAATGCCAGATCACAAAAGTTAATGAAGCCAAAAGCATATTGTACAATGTACAAAGAAAATTGATTATTATTTTGTTAGTTTATTGTAGATTTGATACTTCTTGATGGTTATTCTTTCAGTTTGGGTAGATGTGTTAGAAATAATCATGTTATCAGATTAAAAAGTCATGACTCTTATGTTATAATGAAAATAATTCCGCTGATTGGATTAAGAGGTTTGTTGAATTCTATGATTTGGGATGCAATAACAGACATATCATAATTTTTTCGAGACATTGGTGCAGTGAAAAAAGACTATAATGCACTAAGTATACTGCAAGAAGATATTGTTTTAATTTTATGAAAACTGGAAAAAAAAATCCCTTCGGTTTTCTTTGACTCAATGAAACATTTGATATTACATTTACCACATGAAGCAAAATGTGGAGGTCTGGTATAGTTCCGATGGATGTACCCATTTGAGAGATGCATGCAGAAATTGAAGAAAAAATCATGTAACAAAGCATCGGTTGAAGGCTCAATTACAGAAGCTTATTTACAAGAGGAAATTTTTTTTTTCTACTCTCATTATTTTGAATATGAATATTCCTCAAAACAAAACTACATGGGCTATAATAAGGTAAATGTTGATGATGAAATGAGAAATCAACTATCAATTTTTAATCAGCCCGAACTTGGATTCAGTGGAGTTCATGAACGATGGCTTTCAGATGATGAACATCACAAAACTCATACATATGTTCTGCTCAACTGTGAAGAAATGACACCATTTGTACTATGAGTGATCCTATAACTTATTCTATAATATTTTTTACAGTAAATTAATCTTATTTTATTTGTAAATTATATAATAATCATATCAAGAAATATCTTCCACAAATTAGAGCAACTTCTCTTGAAGAACGTTAGAAAAATAATTTTTCCTACTGGTTTCAAAAACTGGTAACATAAATTATTTATGGTTTAACATATAAAATAAATTTATTACTTTTTATATTGATAATCTTTTTACAAAATTTCAGTTATCTCAACATGCTGATAAAATTGATAATGGATTGTGTGTCTTGATTAACCCACCATCCAAAATAGTTAAATCTTATAATGCATATGTCATGAATGGTTTTTGATTTCATACAAGTGCATACGAGGAATAAAAAAAACAAAAAATAGCGGTGTCTGCTTGAGAGGATCTTATCATAGATAAACTGAAGTTGACTTTTACGACATGCTGGAAGAAATTATTGAATTGTGTTATCTAGGACAAAATTACATAACAATATTTAAATGTAAGTGATTAGATACTAAGAGAGGCTTGCGTGTTCATCTGACCTATGGAATCGTTGATATTAAATTTAAAATTCTTCTTGTAGTAAATGAACCATTTTTATTGGATCTTCAAGAATATAAAATTTATTATGCAAATTACTATGCTAATTCAAAAGAGTTGGGTGATTGATGGAGCATAATAAAAATTAAATCTTGGGAAAATAAGTTTACTCAAAGTGAATGTGGTTCTGTTGAAGTGCAAGGAATTTAATTTTTTCAAGAGATTGCTCTAAATCCATATTTTTCACGAAGAGACACAAATATCGATGATGACACCCCATAGTTAAGGGTCGACGGTGATGATGATGTTAATGATGTTACAAATGAATTTTAAGAAATGATGAAACTAAAACTCATAGGAAAATTGATGATGTTGATGAGGAATATGAAGACATTGACATCGTTAGATATGAATATGAGTATGAAGATGAACATTGACATAGTTAAATAATGATTATAATCATATATATTATATATTTATATATACTAGTTGTTTTCAAATGTTTGATAACAAAAATCATTTCGTGTTTCAGATGGATGAGGATCTGTTTTGTCAGTTTTAGGTGGCTGATCTACCTTTGGACGAGCAGGATGTTGGATCATCTAACCCTCAGATAGCTAGTGATCTAGGGAGTACTTAGAGGGGGCATGGTCTTGTGCGATTAATTATTTCTGACCCTATCCTCGAGTGATGTCCACACATTGGCTTCGATCCACACATGTAGAGATATGCTTACCTATGTATTTTAGTTAGATTTCATTAATTTATTTATATACTAATTGTTTGATTATTTGTTCTTTTTTTTCACAGTTTTTTGCATATAGCTATTGGACAAGGGAGAGCTATATTGCGCAATTATTTTTCTGAAGCTTGGGTCACATGGGATGAGATTCCCATTGATGTTCAACACCGCATGTTCGATCATTGGCTGGTACATAAATAAATAATATTTATTTTGAAATCTATTTAATTAATAACTTAATATTATAAATTATTTGTAGGGTTTATGGTATCCCATCGATGGTAGCATGTGTGATGCTATCTGTAAGTCATGAGAGGGGTTTATGCATGAGTGTTGCTGTTAGTTTTTGCACAATTTGAGAAGGAAAGCAATGAAGAAAGCATGAGTGATGAAGTTTGATGAGTCTTATCACGCCCACCGACCTGATTACATTTCGTCTCAGGTTTGTGATATATTATGTTCAAACTGGTTGGGTGGATTTTTTCAGAGGAGATCATCGATAGGTCAAAAAAATCGGGGGAGACAAGAGGTGACACATCAAGCTTGTAGTCATACATTTAGTACACACAGGGAACATATGGTAAGTACTTTTTTTAAATAATTTATATAACTTTAAATGTAACGATTTATTTTATATTCAAATAGGTATTCGAATAGACCGATGTTATAGAGTTCAATGTTTATAGGAGGATGTATAGCGATCCGGTCACTGGAGAGATTAGAGGTGTCGCTAGTGTCAGATTGTGGTAAATATAATTTATTTTTGAGTTTTAAAATTAACTACAAATAATATTTTAACTATTTTAATGTTAAATTACAATTAAAGGAGTCATATGAGGCCATGACGTCTCAGAAACAGATTGAGAGTCAGTCCGAGACCGAGGGTCTGACCAGTGCCCACTGATTTTATGTGACAACATGGATGCAGGTGACCCAATATGACTTTGAGAAAGACCGAGTTATTGGTATCGACTCTCAATTGATGCCTGTGAGTTATTACGGTACTGCTACGATGTCAGCATCCATCTTGAGAGGAGCTCATAGAGAGTCATCACCATCTGCTGCACAGTATTAGGAGTAGCTGCGAGCTCAGAGTGAGTATGCGTATGGAGCAGGATGAGATGCGTCAATGGTAGCAACAGAAGATGCGCCAATGACAACTGTAGTATCAGGAAGAGCTCTGATGACAACAACAATAGTAGGAGGAAGAGATGTGTCGATGGAAGTAGCAACATCACGAGCAGATGAAGTACATGTGACGTCTGACTCATGGTTTAGGGATGAAGTTCCCTCCAGCATCTCCTCCGGCTCCTCCAGAGGACCCCCATTGATATATTTGTTTTTTATGATGCAACATTTGAATGCAATTTTTTTTTTCAATACTAACTATTTACATTTCTATATTGTGCATTTATTATTATTATTATTATTTATTATTTTTATTATTTATTATTTTTATTATTTTTATTATTTATTATTATTTATTATTATTATTATTATTTATATTTTTATAAATGTTGAGGTTTTTATTATTTTATTATTTTTTATTATTTTACTATTATTAATATTATTATTTCAGTAATATTAAGACTAATAATATTATTATATTATTAATATTATTAATATTATTATATTATTAATATTATTATAATATTATTATAATATTAATAATATTAATAATAATATTATTTTATTATTTTATAATTTTTTTTATTTTACTAATATTAATATTATTATTTCATTAATATTAATAATATTAATAATATTTTATAATTATATATATATTTATATATTTATTTTACTAATATTAATATTATTTTATTATTACTATTATATTAATATTATTTATATAATTAATATTAGTATTATTATTATTATTATTATTTTTAATATTTTTTTTTATTATTTTCTAATATTATTTTATTTTTATTAATAATATTATTTTATTCATTTTTTTAAAGATATTTGCGATGGGACCCCATCACAAATGACTCGCCACAAATAGTTCAATTTCCAGTAGTGAAACCTCATCAATACTAAACCACATCATGGAGGTGGATGTGGAGATAGATGAAGGTTTGAAAATTTCATGTCCAAAATAGAAGACATAAGAGTTTATGTCATGGGTAAAGACGTTTCAAGAAAAGTGTGATGACACATTCCCTATCCAAAAAGGCTAGTCAGGTGAACAATGACATGGTGCAAGGCATGCCAAGGAACAAAAATATTTACATAGAATGATGAGTTGAGAAACAATAACTTAATGTCTTGGGAATTTACGCGTAGTTGAAAACTCGATATTTGGTTCATGAAAAACCATGTCATGACAGGCACAGACCACATAGTGGTAAGATGAGATAAAAAATCTCAAAATATTAAAATAATCGATATTTTAGGAGAAGAATTATTCCATATCATGGAATCAAGATTCAAATATTTGACCATACAACTATGTTATAGTGTCATAAGACCACATCATGGTTTTACAAAAATTGATAAAAAGATTGAATATTTTTATTATGTTCAAATTTTGGATGAAAAAGATATTAATATGAGAGATATTACTCAAATATCTTGGACGTTTTTAATGACCCATAATTGCGTATGACGCCCATAGAATATCAAAGAGATATATTAGCCTATCCATGCCAAGATTGAATGGGCATAATGTTTTTTATATGTATTCATAGCAAGTGAGAATGGAGGAACTTATGTGATAGAAGAAAGGAACATGAGAGTATCAGAGAGGGTTTACACATGATGAAAAACTTTTTTACAAATCTAGATAATACTATATTGAATTGAAGATCCATAAAACATGAGGATATGGACATGGTGTTTGTGGAGTTGAAGAGAAACACCAATTCTAGTTTGGAGTTTTGATCACTTTATTTTATTCATAGAAATGGATCATGATCCAATTTTGGCTAACTTTGTCTCAAAATAGTGTGTGAAGAGATAAAAAAAGGTAGTGATTCTATGACTCTATAGTGGACCATTACTAAACACTATAATCACATGTAGTGAGTTTAGTGAATATTTGGTACATTGACACATCTAAATGTATTTGTTCCTTGGACATTTCCCATTTTTGTGAACCAGGTTAAATATTCACATCCTTGAACTTTAATGTCTTTGATATGATTTTTATGCTTGCGTGGCATGCATGAAATATGCTTGAGTTCTTATTAACACGAGAACAACATCTATTTGGTAAAAAATAGTTAACACCCTAATTCACCCCCTTATAAGGTGTTTGGAACCTTAGTAGTTGCAACACGTGGCATTGGACTCAAAAGGTTCTTACTTGGAATTTTTTTTGTGAATAGATTTTGACATGGAGAATGTTTTCAATGTGAAAATAGTTCCCACCTTTGACGAGCTCAACTATCAAACTGAGAAGGACCAAATGAGATTGCATCTAAGATCTCTCAACTTGGATGCCTCCTCCCTAACAATTCATGGAATCTAAATCAGTAATCCAATGAAGATTTCATTGAATGCATCTAAAAAAATGTTGTTAAATATTGATGAAAAGGCTCAACATGCCTTATCTGGAGCACTCTCTAATCATATATATATAAAGGTGATGAGGTTCATTTCCTCCAAATCAATATGGGACATATTTTCTATATCTATAAAGGAGAAAACAAGGTAAAAGAATCCATGAGTTAAATTTTACGCAATAAATTTGAAGTCTCAAGGATGTTCTCCAATGAAGGCATCAATGGATTCTTTAATAGAATAATTGACATAGTTGTATCTATTATTGGACTTGGTGAGGAGAACAAAGACAAAAAAATCAGGACCTGAAAAAGTCCCAACATCTGCAGAACATAATCTTACTAAGGTATCACTTGATGATCTATAAAGTGGGTTGGTAGCATACAAGAGGAGGGTGAATTTAAATAAAATGAAAAGTCAATCACCTAAGGGGAATAATTTAAATACAATGAAGAATATTGAGATAAACATGAAGATGGCAGAGAAGATGTTAATGATGGATATATTTCATCAGTGGATTGAAAATTCAAATGAGGGAAATGAATATTTTAAGGAAAAACGTATTTGAATTGTTTCAAGTGTAGAAATTTAACCACATCACAATAAGGTGTCCAAGAGGAAAAGATAAAGAAGATAGTGAGATTGAATTATTACAATTAAAACAAAACAAATTTCCCCTAGATTAAATTCAAAATATTAATTTGAGAATAAATTCAGAGGAAAGATCCAATGAAGGAGTTATGTGAGTAAGGAAGAAGATGAGAATGAATCCTTCTTTGAAGAATATGGAATGATGTTCAAATATGATTAATAATATGTGATGATGGAAATGGTAAATAAGCCTCAAATTGAAATAAAATATGAAGATAAATTGGATGGTGTTTTCAACCTTAAAGCAGAGCTTGAAAATTCTCTTGAGGATCAGGACATGAAGGGGAAGAAGAATAGGAAGTTTGGAGGCATATTGAAGGAGTATTCTGAATATATTGATGAAATTGAAGGTGAAATCTCCCAGTTGGAACAAGAAGTTGTGGAGAAATATATTGAACATGTAAATTTAGAAGGTATATCTGAATTCTATCTAAAAAAAGAAAAAAAGAAAAGGTAATTGATGACCTCAATGCTTGTGTTTAAGGAAGAGGAGGATCAGATCCCTCAAGGAAAAAATAATTACCCTGAAGAATAATATTGAAGTTAAATTAAAATTTTAAAAAACAAAGAATAAGTTTATTTTTATGGGATTTAATAGTGAAATATCCAAATATAAATCCAAATAATCCTTAAGACAACATGAGTAGTGCTTGAGAAAATAAAATCCCTATTCCATGAGCATGAGAAAACATGAATACAAAAGGCGAATCATCCAAAACCCCAACAGTGATGTAAATTCTAACAATCTCAATAATGAAAGGAATGTAAAATATTTTAGGAGATTCTCAAACACCATCAATGATAACATTTCATAAATCATAAAGTTATTTAGATGTAATGGATAAGAGGAGTGAAATCCTTTCCCCTAGAAAAAATGTCAATTTTACGGCTACTTGGGTCACATTATGACATATTCCAATGAGATAGGGAGATATATTCAAGGTGAAGTACTTGTGAGAAAGTAAAGGCAAAAAAAAAATATTCAACACAATAAGGGAAAAATTCTTTAAAAGAGTATTATTTTAATTATTCCAACTATGACCATAAATCATTTAACAACAGGCAGAGAATATTTGAAATCAAAATTGGAAAATCCTCTAGAAAGGTTCAAAAAGAGGCAAAAAATATTATACCATTGATGAATAGATTCTTTATACTTATAGAGGAATAAGTTTATGTCACTACACACATAGTGAGAATCAATATGAGATCTAATATTATCTCAAATTATCAATGAATTTCATGGAAGCAAAAGAAGATAAAAGAGAATTCGATATTGAAGGAAATTACATTAAAGTCAAGAAAAAAAATAACACTTGGATACTAGATAGCGTATGTTCATATCATATGATGGGAAATAAAAGTTTTTTGAAAAACATGAAGAATTTTATGGATGTGATATTTTTATTTGGAAATGATGGAGCATTGAAAACCAAAAGAAGAGACAAGATGATGATTTCCAGAGAAGATACAAAGAACACATACATAAAATTCATGGATAGACTTCACCATAAACTCTTGAGTGTGAGTTAGCTTTTCCATGGGATTAAAGTTTTATTCAACAAGAGGGATTGTTTGACCATAGGTAAAAGTGGTGATGCATTGATTTAAGAAATTAGGACCAAGGAAAATCCATACCAATTAGGTAGCACACAAAATATTTATCTCCTCATTATTCAAGTGAAAAACGATTTTTGACATTGAAGGCTTAGTCACATACATAAAAAAAGTAAGAAAAATATTTTAAAGCTTACAGTGTGATGATATCCTAAGGAATGAGTTTTGGGATAAAAGGAAGTAACTAGTTTTAATTGGGTTAGATAATGATGAGATGTTCCTTTTGGGTCCTGAGAAGTGTTGTAGAGGATGGGGAAGTGGTTGGTGAATTTTAGAGGAAAATGGGGATTTTTTGGAGGCTTTTTGGGACTTGCACAGTTGACACATGGTTTCTAGGACCATGTAAGGGGAAATTGCATGGGGTTAAGGTCAGTAGAGACTACATGTATCCCAAGAACATACAAAAATACTATGAAAAGTGAAGGCTGGGGGGACAGTGGCTACTTCCCGACCACTCGAGATAGTATATCCGGTTCATGTAACCACTTACAAATACCTCCAAACCCTCATTTTTACCCAATTTTAAGGATTTCACTGACATTATTACCCTTTCACTCAACTCTCTCAATACTAGGGTGATTTTTAGTAATTACTTATCTATATATCTCATCTCTATTGGATCTTGGTATGTTGGGTATCTAGATCCAAGGCAAGGCCTTATGAATCCTATCCTCTTTACTTGTTCTTGATTTCTCTCGTGAAAACCTTAATTGGGTAGGGTTTGAGTGGTTTTTATGGGTTAATGGTTGGTTTAATTTAGTGATTTTAATTCTAGAGATTTGAAGCTCCAATTGAGATATTGGATCTTAGTTTTGATGGTGAAACTTTTTATTTTCTATTGATTTGTGGTAAGTGGATTCTCATGTATTCTAAGTGCATAAAATTCATATGGATTTTGTGTGGATTTTACTTTCTAGTTTTTATATGATTAAAATAGTTCATTTATGGAATGAATTTTGTTTGTGAAAATAAAAGGATTTGGTGTGTGTTTTTCATTAATCATAAGATGGAGATTTCTGGGTGCATGGGTGTTTCCTAGAAAATGTATGTTTTGGGTGAAAAAGGGTTTAATTATTAATTCATTTGTGACATTGGTTTGTGAATGGTTGTTTGGTTTTGAATGATTTTTTGTATTGATATTATTGTTGTTGTTGGAAATTTTGAAATGGTGGTATTGAGTCACTGATTATTGAGTTATGTTGGTGGGGTTAGATTTATATTATGGTTTGGATTCTAATGAGGTATTTGACTTGAATCATGGTAAACTCCCACTTGGGTGTTGGGACCTTGTTGGTAATAACAAGGTGTGGTCTGGGGGTATTTGGTCCCCTAAAGAGTAGGTGATACTGAATTTTGATGAAGACTCATAGTCCAATGAATCCATTCGGTCTTGGTTGTTCACATGAGTTTGTGGGTTTTCAATTATGTTGGTGATTATGCTTGGTTTGACTTGGAGTTTTGGAAATACTAGTTGTTGTTGATGTTTACATGGTTTATTTTGGTTTAATGTACATGCTTACATAGTTTATGAGTGTTTTATAAGAAAATAATGGGTTAAGGTTTGTTTTATAAAAAAACTCATTGGATATGGATGATTTTCACATATTTGTGATGCATGGGGAGCATTGGGGAAATCCTATTAGGTCTAGTACTCACACCCTATTTTCTTACTCTATTTGATGGGTAATTTTTATACAACATGAAACAGATAAGGTTAAGGATTACTTATTTACCAGTATAGGTTCATAGATATGGTTTGGGAGCTAAGGGGAGAAGGAGTTATGATTAGTGACATGACTCATGGCGTTTCTAGGGAGGTTTGGTGGAGTTAGTGATGTCCTTTTTAGGGTGCTTCATTTTGTTGTCCCAATAAGCATTACTTTTGATTTGTACTGCACTTTAATGTTATTGGGATTTTTAATTATTTATTTTTGTGAAATGTTTTATCAAGAATCATATGATCCCATTACACTAAGTGGGGAGGGGTGCATTAGTGTACTGAAATTTTACTAAGTTTTATTTTCAATCAATTATCCACTCTTATTCTAAAACCACTTCCCATATTAAGATATGTGAATATATTAATGCATGATCAACCCTTACTTTATCATACAATGTATAAATATACAATAGAAATAACACAAAAGGTTTTTAAAAGGTTAGAAATCCTCATGAGTACTTACTCCTTGTCTTGTTAAACCTTTTGTGATCTACATATTTTATTATCACTATAATTTATAGTGATTACAAGTGCAGTTCAAGCCATAAAAAAGTGTTGGGCTAGTATCATCTAAGTCCCCAAGGAAGTTATGATCTACTTCCTTTAAATTATGAATAGAGTTGTTTATATATGAACCACTAATTCTTTAAAGGTCCTACTTGAACTCTTGAATAAGATTTCCCATTTCTACTTCAAATGACACTATATCAACTTTAATGATATATCCTTCCACATGAAAAAAATCTTCAACTTCCAAGATAATATAAGCAAGAATGCATTATTTTCAGTTCTGTTGTACCAACTCATTCATGCAGTGTATTTTGATCATAATGAATTATTCATTCTTTAAGTGACTCAACATAAAAAACTATCAACTATGGAAGTAGCATCGATCCCTCACATAACACCCTAAATTGGGAGCCACTTAAATGGTGTTTCGCACCGGAGGGCCACTGGGCCTTAGGTGTGCCTCTCTATATTCTAAAAGCTTTATAAAAGTAGTGAGGGTATATTAAGTGATTTTGGGGAGACTATAACATCTCGTTATGATAATAATAATGTTCATATAATACCATCACTGTGAAATCAATGAAAAAACTCTATGGAATAAATAATAAAAAATGGAAATAATGATCCAAAATCAATAGTCTTATATATATCAGATAGAGATTAAAAAATCCATATCTATCATAAAAAACATGAAAGATATCTTGGGAGGTCAATCACATAAGTGTATACTCAAAATCTCAAAAAGAGACTCCATCTCAATGTAGAAGAACCACCATGGTCTATCTTCCATCCATCCCATGCACCTACGCATCCTTGCTCACTATGGTCTAGTGTACGATCTTGGTCCCTTACCTAATCTCAAATCCATAAAGTCTGCACGCATCCTAAGGGGCCCATGTAGAGTGTGAGTTTGAACTCAGTCAACCACCACCAACATGTGCCTATCTTACATTAATATTTACACCAGTGTGTGCATATGTAAATAAATAGTTACTATAATTATGCATAAAATGCATAACCCTCTTTACTCATGCTCAACATCCATGAGGAAGTGACAACCAACTTCATCTAATGCTGAAAAAGGAATGATGTATCCCTGGTCAATCACACCTTAAGAACCCTTGGTCTCTCATCCTTAACATATAACCCAACACCTCATGCCAACCAATACCACATGTAGCCTCATACCGAGAACAACCAACATCCCAACGATAGACCCAAAAAATATGTCACAAGTCCCTTGGACTTCCATTCATCAAATCGCCTTTGGATCAACAAATCGATGTCCCAAGGCACAACGATACCCATCCTTCCATAAACCCATACCATTGGCCTCAAAATCATGATGAGCCTTAGCCACCATCTGATGGAATCACACTATCATTTGTGTATTTCTACAATGAGAACCTCCTTTATGACTCATGGTCATCACCACCCCCTAAGCCTTATATACTACATAGGTCTCTACCCACATTGAGTAGTCAATACCACCTCACTGATTCCTTTCCCATGCGTGCATGACTCCAATTGGGTTGTCGGTTAACCATAGTGAGCATAAATCACCAAAAATGCCTAAGACACACCATTTAGTAGAACTCCATCACCACATGCAAACCTCATTACCTAATCATGACAAGGTTCATCACCCTCTGCCTTATCCTGTTGAACCTCTTCACCTCAATCTTGGTGACCATCATCACCTCAAGTCACTCAGGACAAGCTTGACATTATCCCTCAGAACTAACTCAATCATAACAAAATTTAATTAATTTATACAAATTAAATAGGCATACCCTTCCCAACAACCTGAAAATCGCATTTCACTCGTACCATGCCATTTGAGGCTCAACACACTGAAACAGTAATTAGTTTCCCAACAACATCCTCTAATAATAAATGAAAAAGGAAATTATTAAATTAAAGGTCTCACCTAGACCACCCCACTCACACATATTTAAATGCGTATCCCATATCATGTGTATAAACAAAAAGAAATCTATGAACCATCTACCCTATGCTTGTAGGCACTCACTCATCAAATACTGACTTTTAATCTGAGAAAAAATAGAAAGAAGTGAAGGACATGACCAAGGGCTTGGAAATAGGGAAAATAAGATCAGATGGAAATAACATTCCAAAGAGTGAGATAAAATAAGAAATGAAGGAAGAGGACTAGTAGCCTAATTGATAGCTATCCAATGCACCTGATAGCGCTCGAACCGGAGCCCAAACAGAGTTCCAAAGGAACCTAGGAGAGGGAGAGTGGGAGCTCCACGAATGGAGGAGGCACAAGAAATGATAGAATAAAGAAAGGTGAATAAGAGTTAAAGGAGGAAAGGGGAAAAATTAATTTTACCCTCTTCAATGAACCACACAGTTTGGATGCATGGTTTGGCTAACTGTGTGCCTATTGTGCGGCGCCATTGCCCAAAGGCTCCTTGCACATGCATGGCTAGGCACACAGTTTGTCAAAACATGCATTTCCCATGCTCCCTTTTTAAAATTTATTATATATTCATCGTATGTTTTTCTGGATACCTCACATAGTTTACTATAACTGTTCTCTAGTTCAAATGGGTTTCACGGTTTGGGCCACACAGTTAGAACTAATTGTGCACCAACTGTACACCCAGTGTTGTGCCTCTCGAGTTTTGGTTTTCGAAGCCCAATTCTTTCGAAACCAAATTAAAACCCCCTAAGACACTTATTGGGAATTAACACCATCCAAAAACAACATGTTAATGCATTTTAACTCTCGAAATTGATTTCCTATTCTCAAAAATAAAGTTGGTCTCCAATCAAAAAATCAAATTCCTTTGGAAAATTTTGACCCGCGCAAAAACCTAGGACATTATAACCCCCACCTTATGATAGTTCATCTTCAAGCTATGTGTTATTTCAATGATATGATAAGAAACATAACCATCTCATAAACATATTCCCAGACTACCCCAGTTACTCAATCATTTTTTGGGTGTTTCATTTTTTTGGTGCGATAAGCCTTACTTTTGAGTTGTACTTCACTTTAATGTTATTGGGATTTTTAATTATTTATTTTGGTGAACCATAAATTCATTATAAAATGTAGAAATATACAAGAACAATAACACAAAAGGTTTTTACAAGGTTATACCTCTTTATGAGTACCTACTCCTTGTCATGTTCAACTTTTTGTGATCCACATATTTTATTATCACTATAATTTGCAGTGATTACAAGTGAAGTTCAATCCACACACAAGTGTTGGGCCGATATCATCCAAGTCCCCAAGTAAGGTATGATATACTTCCTTTCAATGATAAATGGTGTTATTTATATAAGATCCACTAATTCTTTAAAGGTCCTCCATGAAATCCTAAATAAGATTTCCCCTTTCTACTTTAGATGTCACTACATCAACTTTAATGAGATGTCTTTCCTCATGAAATAGGTCTTAAACTTCCAAGATAATATAAGAAAAAATATATTCTCATTATTTCTATTGTATCAAATCAATTACACTGTGTATTTTTATTACAATGGATTCTTCATTCTCCAAGGCCCTCAACATAAAAAACTATCAACTATAGAAGTAGTGTCGGTCCCTCATATAGCACCCTGACCTAGGATCCATTAACCAGTGCTCTAGGTTGGAGGAACAATGGGCCTTAGACATGCCTCCCCATATTCCAAAGGCTACCTACTATAAGGGAGGGTCTATTGGGTGATTGTGGAGAGACTATACTTTATGGAGATGATAATAATAATGGTCATATAATACCAGCACTACGAAAGCATAAAAAAACTCTGTGGAAGAAATAATAAAAAATGGAAATAACAATTCAAAAGAAATAGAGTAATACATATCATATATAGTATACAAAATCCATATCAGTCATAAAAAAAATACAAGATTTCTTGGAGGCTGATCACATAAGTGTGGACTCAAAAGCCCAAAAGAGACTCCAGCTTGATGCAAAGAAACCACCACAGTCCATATGTCATCCATCCCATGAACCTATGCATCCTTTCTCAGTATGGTTTAGTGAAAAATCCTTACCCCTTACCTAATATCAAAGCTATAAAGTTTTCACACATCCCAAGGGGGCTCTGTAGGGTTTGAGCATGAACTCAATTGGCCACCACCAACGTATGACTATATTATATCCATATTATATCAGTGTATGCATAAATAAATAAATAGTAAATACACTCATTAATAAAATAAATAACCCTATTTTCTCATGCTCAACAGCCATGAGAAAGTGATTACCTACTTTGGCCGATGATGGAAAAGGAACGATGCATCCCTGGTCAGTCATAACTCAAGAACCCTTGGTCTCTCAACTATAAAATATCACCTAACAACTCATTTCAACCAATACCACATGTATCCTCATATTGAGTACAACCAACATACCAATGATACACCCAAAAAATATTTCACAAGTCCCTTGGACTTCCATTCATCAAATCACCACCAGCTCAACAACCCAACATCCCAAGGCTTGATGATAACTGTCCTTCCATAAACCCAGCCCATCAGCATCAAAAATCATAATGAGCCTCATCCCCCATCTAATGGACTCACACCATCATCTGTGGATTTTTATGGTGAACACGTCCTCCATGAATCATGGTCATCACCATCCCCTAAAACTGATATACTATAGAGGCCAACTCCCACATCAAGTGGTCAACACCACCTCACTGAGTCATTTACTATGTGAAAATGACTCCAATGGTGCTATCAGCTAACCATGGTGAGTAGAAATCACCAAAAATACCTAAGACACAACATACACTAGAACTCCATCACCACATGCGAACCTCGTCACCCAATCATGGTAAGGGTCATCACCCTCCGCCTTATTTTGACGAACCTCGTCACCTCAATCTTGGTGATCATCATCATTTCAATTCAATCGAATCCCAACATTTTCCCACTAAACTAACTTAGTCATAAAAAAATTTAATTAATTTATAAAAATTAATCAATTTAAATATCCTACCCAACCAACTGAAAACCCCATTTCACTCATACCACGACATTCAAGGATCAACACACTTAAAAAGACATGGGTTTCCCATAAGCATCCTCCAATAATAATTCAAAAAGAAAATCATTAAATTAAAGGTCTTGGCTAGAACACACCACTAATGTGTATTTAAATGCACATCCAATAGCACATGTATAAATAAGGATAAATATAAGCACCACCTACCTTATTCTTGTAAGCACTCACTCATCAAATATCAGCCTCTAATCTGAGTCAAAATAGAAGGAAACGAAGAATCCAACCATGGCCCCAGAAATAGGGAAAATTTACTTCGATGGAAATAACATTCCAAATAGTGAGATAAAATAATAATGGAAGATAGAGGATTATTAGCCTTACTTATAGATATCCAAATCACCTGGTGATGCTTGAATCAGAGCCCAAATAAAGGATTTCCAAAGGAAACTAGGAGAGGGAGAGGAGGAGCTCCATGACTGGAGGAGGTGCACAAAATGGGAGAAGAAAGAAAGGGGAAGAAGGGTTAAAGTAAGAAAGGTAAAAAAATAAATTTCACCCTCTTTAATGAACTGCATGGTTTGACTACACGGTTTGTCTAACTATGCGCAAACTATGTGATGCCACTGTACAAAGGCACCTTCACCTCACATGGTTAGGTGCATGGTTTTTCAAACCATGTGAAGCTCATTTCCCCCTTCTTCAATTTATTACAGATTCCTCACATGGTTTTATTTCCACCTCACATAGTTTTCTATAACCATTATCTAGTTCAAATGGTAAGTATGGTTTGGGATTCATGGTTAGCACTAACTGTGTGCCAACCATGCATCCAGTGCTGTGCTTCTCAAGTTTTTTTTTTGAATCCCGACACTTCAAAAACCAAAACCAAACCCATGAGATAATTATTGGGAATTAAAACCATCCAAAAACAATGTGTTAATGCATTGTAACTCTCAAAATTCATTTATGATAATCAAAACCAAATTTTTTCACCAACCAAAAATTCAAATTCCTTAGGAAAAATTCTGACTCGCTCAAAAAACTAGTACGTTACAACCTCACCAACTTACAATAGTTCATCCTTGAGCTATGTGGTCTTTTTATAAGATGGAAACAAACATACCCATCTCATAAACATATTCATGGACTACCCTGGTTACTCAGTCATAGGATAATTCCTCTTGTGGCTCCCCACCTTAGGAATTTCCTTTCCGGTCATTTCCCGACCCAATATAAAATTTTGATGGTTCCTCCGACCACCCCTAAGAAATACATGTACCCATATGCCATATCATTATTCCAACACCTCATCAAGTGATCAATCATACCTACATCATACATAATGATCATAAGGTCCCTCATTGCAACTAATTCCCAAGGTTCCCGCATCACACCTAATTCCCAAAAGAGATCCCACATGATATATATATATGAATGCCCAAAAAATGTTCTGATGCCCAAAAATCTTATATAAGCCACACATCATGCCTGATACTTACATATTCACCCATACTTAGTTAAACCGGTTACCACACGTTCACCATGTGCAGCCATACCATCTACACTAAAAACACAAGAAAACACCATTAATCATGATGTACCTATAACCACCGTCATCTACCCATCCTAATATACCCTTGTTATCTCAACAACATTTACTTGTCCTGATGCCCGACTACCCAAGGCCTAACCTCCCTATGGAGTTGCACCAAATACTGGCCAATGACCCCACTACTGGGTCTCTCTCTCTGTCAAGACTTATGTGTATAGTAGTATATCGGCTACCTACTCCTTGTACCGCCACTGGTTTTACCCCATATCCCTGATTCTAAACCGGTACCTGAATCCTAGATGTCTAAGTAGTATTCTTTTAGAACCTCTCTAAGTTCCCCATGTGGCCACACACCCACCACTCCTTCAGAGGCCGCTCGCACTGAGTCCGAAAATGTCTTGGATTTTTGCACTAGAAGAACACCATCGATGACCTACTCCTCAATGGTCTACCCAAGTCTCTAACCTGGGTTACCTACTAAGAATAATTATGGTTCTGCTTTTATATACCCAAGTAACCACTGCCTAACTCACCTGGAACCATCAACCGAGTCGAATAAGTCTGGTCCGCCAAGTTTCCCTTGTATATTATTTTTTGTTTCACCACCTTCGAGAATGAGGCCAACCTGAAGATATTTACCTGAATCCTAATGGCATGTTGCAATCCATCATCAAATTGTCTCACGTTGAAAATGTTATTCCCTTACATAGAAGGAAAAAATGGGGTAGGTTTGTGAACTTTCTATCATAATCCATAACATATGTATCCCCATACTGAAAGTTCATTAACTCACAGGCTCAGTCTTCCCTCAATGTCTTTGGGAAGAAATGATTGAAAAACCTTGTCTTGAAATCCTTTCATTCTAGTCCATCATTCCTACTAGAATGTAACTATACACACCATCAGTATTTTTACAGTCCTCCAAGAATATAAGTAGCTAGCTTCACCCTCCAACTTGGGGGTGTCTTTATCTGATTGAATATGGTCTGCATGGATTTGATCCAGTTCTCTACTGCCTATGGTCTGCCCTCACCCTAAAACAATAGTGGGTGATGAGAATAGAACTACCATTCCAGATAATACATGGATGGATCAACTCCTTGATATCCCTTTTCAATACTCTATATGACTCATACCAAACTTGTCCTGAGCTACTCTTCTATCCATAGCCCAAAATCTTCCATCTATTGTGGTTGGACCACTTATCTCAGGGCCTCTAATTATGAATCATGATCACCCTGACCCTTAGGGGCCTCATATCATGCATTCTGTTATATCACCACATATCCTACCTCATGATGTCCCACTAGATCCCGTCTAGGTGGCATTACATTGAAGACTAAATACCATGGTCAATAACAACAATAAAAATCATATATTACAAATAGGGAAAGCTGTAATAGGAAACACATATCACCACATTTACATTTCCCTAATTCACTAACATCATATATAATCCAGCCTTTTGGACCCCAACCTACCCATATCAAAGTCAGGTATCACATATCATTCAAATAAAAAATAACCGGTCTAGGGGTGGCTGAGTAGAATTCCACCAAGAATCTTTGTAGTAAAACACCATTTAGCTTGTTGTTGAAATTTTAAATAGATCACCCATTTACTTTATTCCAACCTACCCTATCAGAGTCATGCCCACATTCACTATACACATAGGATCACATATAAATCTCATCGAGAACCACATACCTGGATGGATGAGTATAATTCCACCAAGAGACTATATATGAAAACATTGTTTATCCTGTTGATGACACTTTAAATAGACCAACCCCTTTTCTTTTATTCCAGGTTCCATACAATAGTCATAAGCACATACACATGTCATATGAGCCTAAGTGCCTACCATGATGCATAAACACACCTTCATTTCCATACCTGGGAAAGGGTCAAAATTCTATAAACCAATGACATCACACCCAAGTGCACCACTTAGGGTGAAAATTTGTCAAAAATAATATCACAAAACATAAAATAAATTTCCCACCCCTAGAAACTTGGTATATCCCGCATGCATAGGTATGTAGGCACCCCAACATGAGCTCTTGGCTAGTTTTGACTAGATCCTAGTCTCCAGTTGACCGCAACCCAAATATCAGCCATATTTAAAACTAGACTTTAATACCAATTAGAAACCATCCAAACACTATTTGTAATTTTACTTAATATGGTCTCCTAGACATGATCCTCCTATAATATCATTTGCAGCACCCCAACCTGGGATCCACTTAATCAGTGTTTTAGGCTGGAGGGACACTAATCCTTAGGCACGAATCCCCATATACTATAGGATTCCAACTGGTAGTGAGGGTCTATTTGGTGATTTTGGGGAGACTATACCCTCTAGTGATGATAATAATAATGGTCATATAATACCATCACTATGAAAGTAATGAAAAAAAATTAGCGGAATCAATAATAATCAATGGAAATAACGAGTCAAAATCAATATATTCATAAATATTAGATAGAGTATACACAAGACATATTAGTCATACAAAACATGAAAGATTTCTCAGAGGCTAATCATATAAGTGTGTACTAAAAACCCCAAAAAGAGACTCTAGATCAATATAGAAGAACCCCATGGTCCATCTTCCATCCATCCCATGCACTTGCACATCCTTGCTCACTATGCATCAGTGCATAATCCCAGTCCCTTGTTTGATCTCAAAGCCAAGAATTATGCACATGTCCCAAGGGGTTCATGTAGGGTGTGATTATGAGCTCATTAGGCCACCACCAACATGTTACTATCTTATATCCATATTTATACTAGTGTATGCATATATAAACAAATAGTAACTACACTCATTCATAAAATACATAAATTTATTTACTCATGCTCAAAAACCATGAGGAAGTGATTAACTACTTCAAAAAACATCAGAAAATAAATGATGTATCCCTAGTAATTCATACCCCAAGAACCCTTGGTCTCTCAGCAATAACACATCACCCGACACCTTGTGCCAACTAATAACACATGTAGTCTCATACTGAGTATATATTTCATCCCAATGACGCACCCAAAAAATATTTCAAAATTCCCTCAAACTTTCATTCATGAAATCACCATTGGATTAACATCTCGACATCCCGAGGCATGATGATACCCATCCTTATATAAACTTAGCCCATCGAACTCAAAATAAAGATGATCCTTAGCCTCCATCCGATGGCCTCACACCATCATCTGTGGATTTCTATGGTGAGAACCTCCTCCATGACTAATAGTCATCACCATCCCCTAATACATATATAATATGTAGGCCTCCACCCACATCGAGTGGTAAACACCACCTCATTGAGTCCTTTCATGTATGCACATAACTCCAACAATGATATCAGAAAACCTCACTGAGTAGAAATCACCAACAATACCTAATCCACACCATTCATCAGAACTCCATCACCACATGAAAACCTCATCGCCTAATCATGACAAGGGTCATCACTCTCCACCTAATCATAATGAACCTAATCAACTCAACACCACTGATTATCATCACCTCAAGTAAATCGGTCCAGGAACATCATGTTCCCACAGAATTGACTCATTTACAACATAATTTAATTAATTTTTAAAAATTAAAAAACTAGCAGACCCTACCCAACCAACCATAAATACCATTTCACCCATACCATGATAATTGAGGCTCATTTCACTTAAATAGACATGGGTTACCCATCAACATCCTCCAATAATAATTGAAAAAGGCAATCATTAAATTAAATGTCTCACCCGAACCAACCCACTCACATGTATTTAAATTCACATCACATAATACACATATAAACTAGGATAAATCTAGGTATCACCTAACTTATACTTGTAGGTGATCACTTGTCAAATACCAGCCTCTAATTTAAGCCAAAATGGAAGGAAATGAAGAATTATAACAAGGCCCTGAAAATAGGGAAAATTATCCTAGATGGAAATAACATTCCAAATAGAGAGATAAAAGAATAAAAAAGGAAGAGGACTATTAACCTTAACACTAGCTATCCAACTCACCTGACGATGCTTGAATTAGTGTCCGAACAAAGGATTTCCAAAGGAACCAATGATAGGGAGAGGGGGTGGTACATAAATAGAAGTGGCATAAGAAATGGGAGAAGAAAGAAAGGGGAAGAAGTATTAAAGGAGAAAAGGATAAAAATTTCACCACCTGACCCACCAGGGCCCGATCTGTGACTATCCCATACCCACCTCCAATAGGTCAGGGGCTGGTGACCAGTGCCAAGTAGGAATATCACACACATGGGAGGCCTTAGACTATGGTACCTATATGAATGCACACAAAAAAATATCTATGAAACAATACATAGATAATAAATCTGATACAAAAAATGCATGCATACATCTATCCCACAATCATATTACAAAAAAAGCATTGAAAGCATAAAAATGAAAAAATACAACCCTAAAAGAAACTAAAAGAGAGGCTAGAATACTCATAATGAGGAGAATACTATTAAATGAAACCACTGGAACACACCTAGGTCAAGCACTAATATACACCTCAGTCTGTCTAGATCACTATTACTCCACCTGCATTAGGTCCTCCCAAGAATCCATTGAAAATCCTGTCATCTACACAAGACAAGACATGAGTGGGAAGATCCCATACAAGGGTGAGTGTAAAAATACCCAGTAGACACCCCAAAAACCCAAAAAATAAAAGGTATAAACTGAAAGGAAACTTTTTTGCTCGAACCCAAGCTAGAGGAGGAAACCCAAGTGAGAGAGAACAAAAAACTCCATCTTTACCACTCATTAGCTATACATGACTAGTCATCTCATCTCCACATGGCGTGTTGATCAAGATATGTGACATCACTACAAGAAATCCAAAAATAGGACAGATATACTAATCTCACACTCCAAGTCTCATGAGGTCCCAACCTCATTGCCAGCCACATGATTCTACTCGAGGCTCAAAGGTAACGCTCATCCAGGAGAACTCACTCCACGAGTCCTACCATCCCAGATGGAACTCATCCTAGAGATAAAACTCATAGAGAATAGCTATTCCATCCCCAATGGAACTCATCCAAGATATCTCACTTATTGGGTATCACTAAACTGATGGAACATCCCCACCATCCTAGGTGGAATATATATAATAGAATACACTCATTGGGTCTCACAAGAGTCACAACGTCACTCAACGGATCTCAATACTCAGATAGGGGGCCACACCCATCCCAGATGGGTGAATCCTCAAGCCCTACCTGAAACAATAAATATATCATATCACGTATATGGGATCACAACCCAAACCACCGGGGGACACCATAAACCCAATATGGAACTCGGGAGATCATATCACTCAAATATGGGATCACACTTAGAACCACTAGGGGGATGCCACAAACCCTACCAAATATCAATCCCACACAATACACAGATAGGGGATCATTACCAATACCACTAAGAGATACCAAAAACCAAAATCTGGATCCATCCACCAAGTGGGGTATCATACTCTTGAAGATACCATGAACCCCAATGAAACCAACCACCTATTAGGGGATCATAATCACTATAATACCACAAATCATACTGAAACCTCCAAATAAGTAGGGGATCATATATATGATGATTCCTCAAACCATACTAGGATTTCCTGATTGATAGAGGATCACTACCATATGGATTAAGGTCACGACAATACCACAAAACCCACCTAAGGAATTTGATACAATAGAGGATCCCACTTTGGCCTCCTGGATGGATAAAATAACTCTATCTGAGATAATCTTGTCAAGGGGATCACAATCCTGTGCTGAGGATATAATGAAACACTATACTATGATAGGGATATACCAAGGGAACCCACTAAACCGATATTGGTCTATATGTCGCTATCAATAGACCCTCTAACATCACCTCATGTTTCATCTCACATGCTAAAACTATGACCACCATCACATCCAATGCAGAAAACTACACAAGATAAGATACTCATGGCCCCCATCTGAGTCCTGAAGAAGGAGATATGTGAGGGATAAATATACAAGGCGAGCAAAAAATTTGTACCCATAATACACAAAATGTCTCTAAAAACCATCCCCTGACTGTGTCCCCTCACAGTACTTGGTGTGTATAGGAATACATAGCATGTACCCCATGTCACACAACATGTGACGTCATCCGAACCTCTGGGTGTGTCCTCTCCATACATAGACGACTGGAAATGTTACACCATGTGGTGTGTACCCCCATATATAGCATTTCTTGGCTATCTAGCCACTTTGTAGTGTCCTTATCCTATGCCCATGTCTGACACCCTATTTCCATGTACCTGGTCATGTACTTCCACACGTCCATGTCCCTGTACTTGGGCCTTGTACCTCAACCACACGACCTAGGATCACTATATGGTGTGTACCCTTAGTACACAATGTGTAGTCCCAAAAGATCATATTTCTCGAATGGGAATAAAACATGGCGTGTGATACTCTACACTACATTCCATGTGATCTGGAATTCCCTTTGATCCACTAGAAACTCTCCTGTTTCCATCGAAACCCACAAAAATACCCCAAGTAATCTCTAAATTTTTTAATAGGTCTATAAAAACATAAAAAAAATGAAAATACAGGGATAGGGATGTAAATCTCATAACTCTACCAACCTCATGGTGAAACTCTAAATCTTCAGTTCTATATCCACGCTCTGAAGCCGTTACAACATGATCCTAGAGAAATCACCGTTAAGACCGGAGATTGGAGGAGCCTCATCTCCTTGGTTTTGCCTTAGTTCATCCATAAAGAAAGGGGGGATATTCCTTTTCCATGTATTATAACCCCTCCGGGGGGGGGTTATTAATTTAATTCTATTAAATTAATAATCCTCTATTTAACACCCCTCCAACGATTGCCTCCAACCGAGCGCCCGCCACCAACAAAATTTATGTCATGAAGATTGAGAAATTATTTTCCATTATTTTATTCTAAATTATAGTGTTTTTAATCCAAAAAAGTGTTATTTTAAGGTAAATTGTCACATTTTATGTTTTTGAATCATTTTTGTGCTTAATTACAAAAAATGTATTATTTTGGAATTTAATAGTTTTAATTTATTTCAACGTTTTGGACATAAAAATTTATTTACTAATCCAAATTTCATAATTCTTATTTTATAGGTTTCTATGTTTGATGATATTTATTTTATCCTTTATTAACCAAAGCTCAATCCAACATTTGAAGGCCTACATCTAGCTCATAAGTCCAACATCAAAATTTGTCCACAGATATGGATAATTTTATTTTTGGGACCATATATCATAAATGACCAAACCAAATGAGTTGAAATTAAACATGAAGAAATAATAAACATGTAGGAAAAAATTTCATTAATATTTCTGCACCTGATTATTTAATTTTCAAGTCCATTAATGCGTAAAAACTTTCTTCTTTGGAATACAAACAATCATCCTGGGTAGAATAAATATTCAGAGTAAAATGGCTATATCTATCTCCAAACATGTTAAATAAAGACAAAATTTTGTGGCTAGATAGAGGAGATATATAGAAAAATTTTAAAGAATAAAACATTCCCAAATTATGTCATTAAAGTGTTCTACCATGTGCATGCTTTCAAAGGATTATTTTTGGATCCAAATTTTCACCCTCTCTCCCTATAAAAGAGTGTGCCTTCTTCATTTCAAATGATTGGAAACTTAGGGGTAGCCCTGGTTGGCTAATTTCTCTATTTTTTTTATTTTGATTTATTTTTTAATAGTATTCTAATTTTTTAGTAAATTTTAATCTTCTTCTTCCCCTCATTCTCTCATATTTTCATCTTTTGTGTTTTCACTCCGATCTTCTCCACTGTGAACTCTTATGCTCATGATCATGAGTAGATAACCCGAGGAAGTTCCCGAGAGAGTAATCCAGTGAAGAACCAAAGTCTTTGAAAATTAATGTTTTATTTTTATTATTTTCTTAGAGTTAGTACTAGGGGTATCTTAGTGGGCAAGGTGCCTTTATGTCTCTACTTTCTACCAAAGGATTAGCTTTCACTTCTATTATATTCTCCCTCGACTGAGGAGGTGGATGTGCGGTCTCTCAACAATGACTGAGTGCACCATATATTCAAAACCATAGTAATAAGGGTATTTTCATTCATATTATAGAGAATTTTCATTAAGTAAATTTGAAACTAATTATGAGATGATGAAGGTTCAGTCGAGGTGATTCTCTCAGGAATGTCACATTTCATTCTAACATCATTCTGTTTGAATTCATTCTATTTTCATTTCATATGAATGTTTAATTTTTGTAATTCATTTAAAATTATAAAACCTCCATTTATATTCATTTTATTTCATTCATAATATATATATATATATATATAAAGTGAATTAGAAATAGTGAGTTTTTGACCGCAACAACTTCTCAAGAGATCAACCTAGGTCAGCCACTATGCTGCACTTAGTTATAAATATTTTTGAGAGCGCGCATGATAATGATTCATCAAATTGGTGCTGTTTCAGGGGATCCAAGTGGTATTCACTCACTATTTTTATTAAAATTTTGTAAATAATTTTATTTTCATTAAAAAAACAAAAAAAAATCATAAATTTCTAAAAAACTAAAAAAAATATCTTTGTTCACGATGTCTTTAAATTCAAATTTTTACGCATGGACTGACCAATATCAGGTTACAAAATAAGTTTACAATGATCTTGATTCTAATCATCAAAGGATTAGCGATGTAGCAGTTACTGTTCGGTACTGTAGCAACCGGAACTATTCACCCGATTTGGGCCTTCGGGCCACCGGTTTGGGCCTACGGGTCTCCAGGGCCTTAGGGTCATCAAAGACCTTTGGTCCATAGGTCCTTCGGGTCAAGGAGACCATGGAGTAGCCCAATTCACATAGAACAGGCCTCAGAAGAGGATCAGAGTAGCAGGAGTAGCAGCCACCAATTGCAGAGCTAACCGGATTGAAAGAATGAGAGGGTATGGCAGCCGCCATCAAGACCAGGCATTGTGCAGCTTTGTACGGGGAAATGCTAGACGATCAAAAATTAAAGGTGGTGAGATAAGGTGATCAATGATTCAAGATGCTGGGGAGGGGCAGTTCTAGTGGGATGGGCCTACGGGTCATGTAATGGGCATGGTATGCCTATGGGCCTTCGGGTCATGTATTGCGGGTCATGTCGGGCCTTGTTCCTTGGGCCTATGGGTCATGTACGGGTTCCCCTTAAACCATTAAAAGGGGTATTATCTATAATAAAGTAAAAAAAATAAGGCCTTCGAGCCATTCAGAGTATGTGCATATCAAGAGAAACCTGAGCCAAAACCTAAACCTGAATGAGTGGTGGAAGAGATTTCACCGATCATTTTTTTATGTTAAAGAACCCAAGGTGGGTGAGAAGGAGATACTAAAGGAGTTAATTACATCATTCCATACTCAATCATTTCTCTTTGAGGTATCTGATCTAAACATGCCAACTGATGCACTTATGGAAGATCAACAATTTTTGGAAGAATCTTGGAATCACTTTGTTGAAGATAACCTAAAACTTGATATTCCCATCCTTGATAATGAAAAATAAACACCTATTTACCTCTATATTTATTTGGAAGATGATTAAGAATATTCATATGATGATATGGAGTTTCTAATGGTCTTTCCTAAAGAAATAAATTTACAATATTACTTACTTTAAAGGGAATATTTCATAATTGATTCATCATGTTTTAATTTTATTCAAGATGAATTGTTTTCTAACTTCCCATTTTTTAAAATTTATAATATAGCACAAAGTGAGAATAAATTGGATATTAAGGAATATACCACACAAATGGTGGGGATCTAAGAAGAAGATATGGACAAGAAGGTGGTGTGACTACCTCCTCTACAACAACTTTCATACCATATGGAGGAGGACACCACATAAGTTCACAGGGAGCACCCCTATCTTTTATTCCCTCCCACTCTAGATCTTAAATTTTCTATTTATTCTTTGTTGGGGGTTTTTAACTTATGTATCTTCATTTGGGTTCTCCAATATTTGTGTTTACTCATGTATAATGGAAAAATTCACATGTGGTGGTTCATCTTAAAGAAACCACATCCACCTTTTTATTGGGGATACTCCACTGAAACTACCTAACTTGGGGTAGTAAAATCCTATCACCCTCTTGGGGGTAAAACCAAGAATTATCCCTTTTCTATCTCATTTATATTTATTTATATTTATTTTTCTTATGTCTTTCCATTTCTTTCTTGTAGTTTTAAAGTGGTAGCAGCTAGGATCTTAACTCAAGGCTTCTACTGAAAAAATAAACCAGGTTGTGTATTTCCTTTTCTTTATTTTGTTTGCTGCCCAATTTAAATTCTGTGTGAAAAATTTCTTAATATTATTTGAGATAAAAAGAGGTTAGTGAATTGAATGAGTGTGGGGGAGAGATATCGACCTATTTTTAGGAATTTTCCATGTGCTTGTATTTTATTTTTGATGTCATTTTCTAAATGTTTCATGTTTTCTTTTTTCATTTTTAGTGTGTTTTAGTATTCTTAAGCTGAATTGAATGATTTGGAAAATTAAAAACCATATTGGTATTTTTGGAAAATTACTTGCTTCAAATATATGAAGATTTAAATTAATTTTTAATGGATTTTGTTTTCTAATTTCTGATCTTTTAATTTGATGAAGTTTGATTGATTGTGAAACTCACATACACTAGTGCTGTCCAAATTGAATATATTTCCCAACCCAAGATGTTTCTAACCATGTTTGACATATTATTCCATTTATATTTTTCTTTAGAGTCTTGATGCATTTTATATGATCTATAACTTGTTGTTTTTTCTCCTTTCAAAGCTGTTAGATTTTCTGGAATGTGTCAAGTATGATTGAGGTATCACTTTGAAATCCCTTTTGAATTGAAATTTTATTTTGCTTTACCTTTTCATCTGACCTTATTTAAGACCTCATTATCCATGAAATACCTTGTTATTAATACACATTACAAGAAATTTATTCCTTTCTAACCCGCTCTAAAAGTTAAATTTATGATTATTATTGAACTCAAGTGCAGGGGAGGGAGAAGATGGGTAGTATTTTTCTTTCCTGAAGAATTTATTTAAGATGAATTGAAAGTGTTGACATATTTATTGATAAATTTGTGGGAGAAATTTCATTATGGGAATATGTATTGGTGGAACAAAATATCATTACATATATGGGATGGGTGCTCACCAATTTTTGAAGATCAAAAGTTTCCTCTCTTTTCCTCAAAAACATGATTCTGAAGATAAATCCAGATCTAAATTCAAGATGAAAAAATGCTAAAATTGAGGAAAAAGGGAATAAATTCATTTATTATGAAATTATAAGTGTTAAATTCCAAAATAAATAGGTTTTTATAGGTGATTTGTTTTTGAGCTGATTGAGGAGCACACCATTCCTGAGAAAAACTATTTTCATGCATTTATTTTACTTTAGAGCATAACCCTCCTCATTATGACTTAGATACTTTTACATTTAAAACCTACCAACCCTTAGACTCAGAACAACCCATGAAAAATTTATCATGATTGAAACATTTTTTACTCTTTAAAGTTTAGATACTAGGAGGATAGTAAGCCTATAGATATCACACATGTTCTTGGGAATGAGAAAAATTCCACATAAAATATTTGAGTGAAGAGAGAAATATTTTTCTAGGGAGGTAGGTACGACATTAATGTGAGTATTAACATGATATTTAATGGATTCATATGATTTTTTATGAGTTCATAATTTTTTATCCATGTAGGATCCATGATATTTTCTTTGATAGGATAATTGAGTTGTATTGTCATTTATGCTTTGAGAAGTATGTTTTGACCTTGGTATAAGATGATTTCCCAGGAGTGCAATGTTTAAGTATGGGGGACTTAATTGAGAAAATATTTTTCATTATTTTATTCTAAATTATAGTATTTTTAATACCACCAAAGTGTTATTTTAAGGGAAATTGTCACATTTTATGTTTTTGAAGCATTTTTTAGCTTAATTAAAAAAATGGCTTATTTTGGAATTTAATAGTTTTAATTTATTTCAATGTTTTGGTCATAACTTTTTATTTACTAATAAAAATTTCAAAATTATTCTTTTATAGGTTTCTATATTCTATTGGCTTCATTTTATCCCTCATGACCCAAATATCAATCCACCATTTGATGGCCCACATCCAGCTCACAACTCTAGCCTCGAAATCTATGCATAAATCTGGATAATTTTATTGTTGGGACCATATCTCATAAATAAAAAAACCAAATGAGATTAAATTCAACATGAGTAAATAATACACACGTTTTCATAACTTTTATTAAGATTTCCGTGCCTGATTATTTCATTTTCAAGGCTATTAATGCATGGAAACTTGTTGCTTTGGAATACAAATAGTCAGCCTGGGAAGAATAAATATTCAGAGTAAAATGGATATCTCTCTCTACAAATGTGTTAAATAAAGACAAAATTTTGTGGGTATACATATTAGAGATAGAGAAAAATTTTCAAGAATACCGAATTCCCAAATTATGTCATTAAAGCGGTCTACCATGCACATACTTTCAGAGGATTATTTTTGGAGCCAAATTTTCACCCTCTCTTTCTATAGAAGTGTGTGCCTTCTTCATTTCAAAAGGTTGGAAACTTAGGGGTAGCCTTTTTTGGCTACTTGATTTAGTTTTTTATTTTAATTTCCTTTGTAAGAGTATTCTAAATTTTTAGTATATTTTAATCTTCTTCTTCCCCTCATTCTCTTATATTTTCATCTTTTTTTGTTTTCAATCTGATCTTATCCACTGTAAAATCTTATGCTTATGATCATGAGTAGCTAACCTGAGAAAGTTACTGGGAGATTAATCCAGTGTTGAACGCAAGTCTTTAAAAATTCATGTTTTATGTTTCTTATTTTCTTAGAGTTAGGCCTAGTGGGATCTTAGTGGGGAAGGTGCCTTTGTGTCTCTACTTTCCACCTAAGGATTAGCTTTCACTTCTATCATATTCTCCCTCGATCGAGGAGGTGGATGTGTGGTATCTCAATGATCATTGAGTGTATCATATAATCACAACCATAATAAGAATGGTATTTTAATACACATGATGGATCATTTTCATTAATTAAATTCAAAAATAATTATGAGATGATGAAGGTTTAGTCGGGGTGATTCTCTCGAGAATGTCACCTTTTATTCTAACATCATTCTGTCTACATTCATTATTTTTTCATTTCACATGCATGTTTAATTTTGGAAATGCATTTAAAATTATCAAACCTCAATTTCTCTTCATTTTATTTAATTCATAAAAAATATATATATAAAAAGTGAATTATAAATAGTGAGTGTTTGACTGCAATATCTCCTCAAGAGATCAACCTAGGTCACCCACTATGCTCCACTTAGTTATAAATATTTTTGAGAGCGTTCACGACAACGATTCATAAATTTGGTTCTATTTCCAAGGATCCAAGTGGTATGCACTCACTATTTTTATTCAAATTTTGTAAATAATTTTCCTTTAATTAAAAAAACAAAAAAAAAATCATAAATTTCAAAAAAACTAAAAAAAATATATTTGTTCATGATGTCTTTAAATTAAAATTTTTATGCATGGACTGACCAATCTCAGGTGCTAGAATAATTTTACAATGATATTTATGCTAATAATCAAAGGATTAGTGATTTAGTGTAAAAATTGGAGAGACAAATAGAGTTGATTTCTTAATACGTATGTTCATGTTAAGAGAAACCTGAGCCAGAACCTGAACCTAAACAGGTGGTGGAAGAGATTTCACTGATCATTTTTTTATGTTAAAGAACCTGAGGTGGGTGAGAAAGAGCTACTAAAGGATTTAATTACATCATCCCATACTCAACCATTGCTCAAGGAGGTCCATAATGTACACATTCTAACTGATGCACTTATAGAAGATCAATATTTTTTAGAAGAATCCTAGAATCACTTTGTTGAAGATAACCTAAAACTTGATATTCCCATCCTTGATAATGAAAAATCAATACCTTTTAACCTACCTATTTCTTTAGAATATTATAAAGAATATTCACCCAATGAGATAGAGTTTCCAATGGTCTTTCCTGAAGAGATCAATTTTCAAGTTGACTTACTTGAAAGGGAATATTTTTTAATTGATTCATCACATTTTAATTTTATTCAATATGAATTTTTTATGACTTCCCATTTTTTGAAATTTCTAATACAACACAAAGTTATAAGACCTTGGATGTTAAGGAAGATACCACCAAAATGTTGGTGATTGAAGTAGAAGATATGGACAAGAAGGTGGTGTGACTACCTCCTCTACAACAACTTTCATACCATATAGAGGAGTACACCACAAAAGTTTACAGGGAGCACCCCTATATTTTATTCCCTCCCACTCTAGATCTCAAAATTTATATTTCTTATTTCTTGGGGATTGGTAACTTAATTATCTTGATTGTAGTTCTTTGATATTTTTGTTTACTCATGGATACTGGAAAAATTCACATGTGGTGGTTCATCTTAAAGAAACCACATCCACCTTCTGATTGGGGATAGTCCACTACAACTGCCTGACTAGGGGTAGTAAAAACCTAGCACCCTCTTGGGGGTCAAATCAAGCATGATACCTTTTATATCCCCTTTCTATTTATTTTTATTTATTTTTCTTATGTTTTTTCATTTCTTTCTTGTCATTTTAAAGTGGTAGAAGCTAGGATCTTAACTCAAGGCTTCCACTAAAAAAATAAATCAGGTTGTGTCTTTCCTTTTCTTTATTTTTTTACTGCCCAATTTAAATTTTGTGTAAAAAATCTCTTGATATTATTTGATCTAAAAATAGGGTAGTGAATAGAATATGTTTGGGGGAGGAATTTCAAAATTTTTTAGGAATTTTCCATGTGCTTAAATTTTATTTTTGATGTATTTTTCTGAATGTTTCATGTTTTCCTTTTTCATTTTTAGTGTGTTTTTAGGATTCTTAAGCTGAATTGAATTCTTTGGAAAATTAAAACCATCTTGGAATTTTTGGTACATTACTTGATTCAAATATTTAAATATTTTAATTATTTATGAATGGATTTTTTTTTCTAATTTCCCATATCTTCATTTGATGAAGTTTGACTGATTGTGAAACTCATGTGCACTAGTGCTATCCAAATTGAAAATATTTCCCAACCCGAGAGGTTTCTAAATCTGTTTGACATATTCTTCCATTTATATTTTTCTTGAGAGTCTCGATACATGTTTTATTATCCATAACTTTCTATTTTTTCTCTTTTTCAAAGCTATTATATTTCATGGAATGTGTTAAGTATGATTGAGGCATCAGTTTAGAAGCCCTTTTGCTTTGAAATTTTATTTTGGAATACCTTTTCATCTGACCTTCTTTAAGACCCTATTATCCAAGAAATAACTTGTTAGGTAGACACATTAAAATACATTTATCCCTTTACAACCTTCTCTAGAAGTTAAATTCATGATTATTATTGAACTCAAGTGTGGGGGAGGGAGAAGATGGGATATATTTTTCTTTCCTGAAGAATCTATTTGATCTGAATTGAAATCATTACCATATTTATTACTACATGGGTGGAAGAAATTTCGTGATGGTAATATGGATTGGTGGCCCAAAATATCATTATATAGATGGTCTGTGTGTTCACCAATTTTTTATGATTAAAATCTACCTCACTTTTTCTCAAAAACATGATTTTGAAGAGAAATCCAGATCTAAATTCAAGCTGAAACAATGCTACAATTGGGTAAAAGAGGGAATAAATTCATTGATGATAAAATTGAAAGTTTTAACTTCCAAAATAAATAGGTTTTTGGAGGTTATTTTTTTTGAACTGATTGAGGATCACACCATTCTTGAGCAAAACTGTTTTCATGCATTTACTTCAGTTTAGAGCCTAACCCTCCTCATTCTACATCATATGTTTTTAAATTTAAAACATGCCAAACCTCAGCCTCAGAACAACCCATGAAAAATTCCTTATTATTGAAACATTTTTGACTCTTTTAAGAGTAGATACTAGTAGGATAACATGCCTATAGAGATCACACATGTTCTTGGGAATGAGAAAAACTCCACATAAAATCTTTGAGTGAAGAGAGAAATATTTTTCTAGGGAGGTAGGTATGACATGAATGTGAGGATTAACATGAGATTGAATGGATTCATATTATTTTTTAGGAGTTAGGAAATTTTGATCTATGTTGGATTCATTATATTTTATTTGATAGTATAATTGAGTTGTGTTGTCATTTATGCATTGAGAAGTTTGTTTCAACCTTGGTATAAGATGATTGCCAAGAAGTGAAATATTTAAGTGTGGGGGACTTGATTGAGAAAATATTTTTCATTATTTTATTCTAAATTACAGTGTTTTTAATCCCACCAAAGTTTTATTTTAAGGGAAACTGTCACATTTTATGTTTTTGAAGCATTTTTGAGCTTAATTGCAAAAATAGATTATTTTAGAATTTAATAGTTTTAATTTATTTCAATGTTTCTACCATAAATTTTTATTTACTGATAAAAATTAAAAAATTATTCTTTTATAGGTTCCTATTTTCTATGTGATTCATTTTATCCTTCATAACTCAAAGCTCAATCCACCATTTGAAGTCCTAAATATATCTCACAAGTCCAGCCTCAAAATCCGTGCACAGATCTGGATAATTTTATTATTGGGCCCATATATCATAAATGGATGAACCAAATGAGATTCAATTCAAAATGAGTAAATAATAAATATATAGGAATAACTTTAATTAATATGTATGTGCCTGATGATTTCATTTTCAAGGCCATTAATTCATGGGATCTTGCTGATTTGGAATATGAATAATCATCTTGGGTAGAATAAATGTTCTAAGTAAAATGTCTATATCTATCTCCACACGTATCCAATAAATCCAAAAATTTTTGGGTCGAAAAAGGAGTGACATAAAAACAACTTATAAGAATACTACATTCCCAAATTCTGTAATTAAATTGTTATACCACACATATAATTTAGGAGAATTATTTTTGGAGCCAAATTTTCACCCTCTCTCCCTATAAAAGAGCGTGCATTATTAATTTCAAATGGTTGGAAACTTAGTGGTAGCCTTGGTTGGAAACTTCATATATTTTTGTAGTTTTATTTATATTGTAATAGTATTTTACATTTTTATTATATTTTAATATTCTTATTCCTCTCATTCTCTCATATTTTTATCTTTTTTGTTTTCACTCTGTTCTTCTCCACTGTGAACACTTATACTCATGATCATGAGTATCTAACCCGAGGAAGTTCTAAGGAGAGTAATCCAGTAATGAACCCAAGTATTTTAAAATTCATGTTTTATTTTTCTTATTTTCTTAGAGTTATTCCGAGGGTGATATTTGTGAGAAAGGTGCCTTTGTGTCTCCACTTGCCACCCGAGGCTTAGCTTTCACTTCTGTCATATTCTCCCTTGATCGAGGAGGTGGATGTGTGGTCTCTCAGAGATCATTGATTGAACCTTATATTAACAACCATAGGAATATGGGTATGTTCATTCATATTATGAAGCATGTTCATTAATTAAATTTGAAACTAATTATGAGACGACGAAGGTTCACTTGAGGTGATTCTCTCGAGAATGTCACATTTCATTCTAACATCATTCTGCCTACATTAATTCTGTTTTCATTTCATATGCATGTTTAATTTGGGTAATTAATTTAAAATTATCAAACCTCTATTTCTCTTTATTTTATCTCATTCATAAAAAATACATATAAAAAATTGAATTATAAATAGTGAGTGCTTGACCGCAATGACTCCTTTAGAGATCGACCTAGATCAGCCACTGTGCTGCACTTAGTTAAAAATATTTTTGAGAGTGCGAAAGATAATGTTTCATCACATTCCTAGGATAAAAACTATGTTCTAGACTCAAATGTGGCCTCAATTTTTTTATTTGAGATTCCAATAAGGATTTAATCTACTTTTACTGAAAAACTGCATGTGAGTGATAAAATATATTTAATATTTTTAATATCACTGTACTGAGGCTCTCTAGGATCTGGAATCCCATACCAACTTAGTTCCTAGATTTGAAAACATTCTAAGAAACATTACAAAGTCTTACAGGTAAAAAATAGAGTCTTTATAATATCCCCACCTTCAGTATTGTCACCCTAAAAAGTGAAATCTTATGAACAAGGGAGAAAACTGATCTCTCAATGGGAACTCCCACACTAGTGAGCTCACCAGAGGGTTCCTGTGCTATTTTTAAACATGCACTCAGGGGAACCAAAAAATCCAAACCACACCCAATGTCTAGATAAACTAGGTTGACATCTTTCATTGAATATTTCACATGTCTAATTAGTTGTGAAAGGTGGAAAACACGAATCAACCGATCCAACTATGGTCTCAGGGTTCAGAAGTGCACCACCTCGCTAACCTAACATAGAAACTTGCATAACTCAACAATCATCATCCACCTCTGGATGAAATACACCCTCAACACCCATCTCCAACCTGAAACCCAATTCATTTTCTCTATAACTCGAATGATTTTTTCTACTTGGCATAACCACCCCTCTCCTAGGTGTACTACTAATGGAAAGAAACCTCCATATCACCTTGTACCACAGTGCGACTGGAGTCATCATCAAACCTTGGATGGTCGACATACCACCCACCTTTTAATAAACCCATCAAGACACATGTACCATGGTTATTAGGTCACATGATACTTTTTGAACATAATATTCTAGTTATGCCTCCCTACCTCACTGAAAAGGAGGAGGGATAACGACAAAAAAATAGTGACATATTGTGTCATCCTAGAGTGGATCACATTAAAATATGACATCGATAACATGAGGTTACTAATGAACAACACAGGACTGAACAAGTGTTCAGATTGTGTCTTAACAGGCTCTCCATATGCAAACCTCCATCTGCACTACAGATCATGAAGCTCCATATAAGTCAACTGATATGCTGTCAGAAATATCGGGGCGATACTTGGGTGTTAGTATAAGAAGAAGAAAACTATTAGTGGAGAGGAAAACCCAACACATCCTTAGGTAGATTCCCTCAAATCAACCACTACAATATGAAACTAAAATATCATATAACTACTACTCCATGGGTCATACTAGCCATCTGATAAAATACATATGCATATTCTTATATAGGAGATCATCCCACTCAGCCTAAGAACAATCCTCTAAAAAGAATGAAAATTATGTCCCACAATCTAGTACACCAGCACATCCATTATGGAAAACATCTGAGTATTTATGGTAATAAACCAATCTATACTGGGTAAGATCATTGTAGGGTCTCCCTGCCACTATGAAAAGATTCTATGTGAGGAAATATCCTCCTAGAGTTAGGTTACACTATTGATAGAATTGTGTAGTCACCGATCCTATCTGTATGAGCCTCCATCATAAGGGTTAATCATAAAGGATTAATTGTTATCTTCAGGTCCTAGTATGACACTCTAGCACACAACTCCACCCCAAACACACAAGTCAAATAAAACAATCTTCCACACCTTGAAACTATCTGCTTTGGGTGGGACTAACTCTCCCTGATGATTTTGTATCACATCCAAGAACATGTATCTATGGGGGAAGAATCCCTCTTCCCCATGATTCCAAATCTACATCAAACCTCACTATCACATAGCTTTACCGACACCCCGTATCACCCTATATAAACTTCAACCAAGAAGTTGAAATAATAGAGTTCCTCACAACAGTGCCTAAAAACACTACTAAAAAAGTTATAAGGAAATATAGCGCACCTATAATCATGCCATGATACTTTGGGTTATAGGACTATGTGTCCTACAACTATCTTTTCCCCTGTCCTCTAGCTCCTTGAGCCTAGCATGGACTACCTGGGGGTGGTGGTGGTAACAGATCAAAACTTTTTCCACCTCCTAATACTCTCCCTGACCCCCACCACATCTTCCATCATGAAAAACTCCATACTCCTATCACTGTCTCTTCCAAGGAATTCCATTGAAAATATCCCTCTTAGCAACACGATTGGTCAAACTATCTAGCGTGAGATTTCCCCATCCATCACAAGCAAAACACCACCTCTCAAATGTCTAACTAGATCCGACCCAGGTTCTCAAAACCACAATCCATCCATCCTAGGATTGTCTCCTAAAGTGTATCACATGCCCAAATATTTGATCCTTCCATTAGATAACATCTACCAAGGTCTCATCTCCTATATGGCCAACACCAATAACCAGTGTTTTCTCATACAGAAAGATCTCCACCACCAAGGCCTTCTCAAGCACATTAGTATAATAAGAATGCATAGAGACATCAATGAAGCCCTGATATCCCTACAAAAGTACTTCTTGAAGATCCATTCTTTGAAAAAATAACATCAAATCGTATTCAGGGAGTACCATGAAAGGTCTTTGAACCTCAAAAAATACCCTACCATAGTCATGCTATCATGCCAAAGCCACAAAATCTCATGGATGCACATCAACCTCAACATGGTTAGATAAAACTCTTCCCTGAAGAGATGATCAAACTCCATACAAGTGAGTGTCATATCATTATGGGTCTACGTCAATATACTCCAACATCACCTAGTTGATCCCTACCAAATACTCTCCACTAGGACCACCATCTGATTGGGATGTTTCCTCATAAGGTGGAAGACATGTGTGATTGCATCAAGCCAGTCATCAACTACCTGGGGGTATGAGTCACCTTGACACATCAGATTTCACTACCTACGAAACTCATGAAACATACTCATCTTGTGCACATCCTCAGCTAGAACTTCCAGCATAACCTTCTACTCAATGAGTGGTGGATCGATTGGAAAACCATATGGAGGTACCACCTTAGGACCAATGACCTACAACGAAGCCTCATAACTGGGTATATATTCATCACAATCCCATTGTGGAATCTTGTCAGGATGTCTCCTTGGTGGCATCCTAAATTATAATAAAGACACACCATGGTCAAATATTATATTTGGGGATCTTACTCAAGAATGAAATGGAACCCACAACCCATTCCTATATGATGCATGCACCAAAATTTCCCTACAACTAGTGCCTAAATGTTATGAGTTGACAAGAAGGTTATCATAGTCCCGGTTAATGGATACATTGGCCTCCACACCAACACTAGAGTCACCAACCTGAAAATTGAACTAGATACACTTTAACATCATTTATATAAATCGAAAACCAAAATCTCAACTAGAAAACTACTCTTTTCATAAGTAATGACTTCCTATGATACCACTCTATCATTACCTGACCCATCGGGGCCCAAGATGAAAATACCCCAAGACCAACTCCAATAGGCTAGGGGTTGGTGACTAGTGCCAAGTAAGAATATCGCACATATGACAGGTTTTAACCTACGGTACATGTACACACACACAAAAATATCTCCATGAAATAGTGAAGAGATAATAAAGTTGATACTAAAAATTCATGCATACATTTATCCCACAATCAGATTATAAAAAAATTACTAAAATCATAAAAATGAACAAATAAAAGCCCAATAGAAACTGTAAGATAGTCCAACTTGCTTAGAAGGAGGACTATTTTCAAATTCAACCACCAAATCACACCTTGGTCAAACACTTATATACACCTCAGTCTGTCTAGATCACCATACTCTACTTACTCTAGGTCCTCTTGGGACTCTATCTAAAATTCTATCCTATTCACAATAAACAACATGTATGGGAAGATCCCATGCATGGGTGATTATAAAAATACCCATTAGGTTCCCCAAAACCCCCCAAAAAGTAAGAAACTGAAAGATAATAGTCCTCTCAACCCCAAAATGGAGGAGGAAACCTAAGAAATAGAGAACAAGTAACTCCATACCGACCAATCCTCGACTATACATGACTAGTCAGCTCATCTCCATATGGTGTGTTAATCAAGATATATCACATCACTATAAGGAATACTAGAATAACATATATATACTCTTCTTAGACTCCATGTCTCATGAGGTCCCAACCTCACTTTCAGTGACAAGATTCTACTAGAGTATTAAAGGTAACACTCGTCTAGGAGAACTCACTCCACGAGTCCTTCATTCCCAAATGGAACTCATCTGAGAGATAACACCCACATGGAATATCTCTTCCATACCTGATGGAACTCATATGAGTGATATCACTCATTGTGTATCACTAAAACGATGGAACGTCCCCACTATCCTAGCTAGAATACATCAAATAGAACACACTCATTAGGTCTTTCCATGAAGATAGTAATGCTGTCACTTAGCGGGTCTCGATTCTCAGATAGGGGATCAAACCCATACCATATGGGGGAATCCTTAAACCCTACTAGAAACACTGAATATCTCATCCCACAAATAGAGGATCACATGCATGACCATTGAGGGACACAATGAACCCAATATGGAACTCCGATGATTATATCTATCAGATAGGGGATCACACCCAAAACCACTAGGGGACTCTAAAATCTCTACTAATTCTCAAAGACACAATACACATATAGGGAATTATGCCTAGGACCACTGGGAGACACTGTAAACCAAAATATGGATACAACTATCAAGTAGGGGATCATACTCTCAATGATACCATGAACCCCACTGAAACCAACCACCGATTAGGGGATCATACTCATGATGATACTGCAAACCCTACTGAAACCGACTTCTAAGTAGGGGATCATTTGTCCAATGATTCCAAAAACCCTACTAAAACCCGTATGCTAAGTAGAGGATTATATATCTGATGATTGATAAAACCCTACTAGGATATCTTGATAAATAGGGGATCACCACCCTATATATGAAGGTCATGATGATACCAAAATACCCACCTAGGGAAGTCGATATGATATAGGATCCTGCCCTATCCTCTGGAGGGTTACACTAACTCTATCCAAGATCATCCTATCGAGGGGATAATAATATTGTGATGAGGAAATAATTCCACACTGTACCCTCATAGAGATAGACCAAGGGAACCCACTCAACTGATATTGGTCTATACATCGCTATTAAGAGACTTTCTAACCTCACCCCATGTTGCATATCGCATGCTAAAACTATGACCACCATCACATCCAACGTGGAAAACTACACATGATAGGTTACTCACGGACCTCTATCAGAGTCCTCAAGATGGAGATGCATGAGGGATAAATATCCAAGGGGACTATATGTCATGTACAAAAATACATGACATGTCTCTAGAAACTTTCCCATGGATATTTCCCCTCATGATACTTGATGTGTAAAGTAATACAAGGCATGTACCCCATGTCACATGATGCGTGAATGTTGAAACTCCTTTCCGTCACAGAGTCTAACGAATGGAAAAGGGGAATACCTTAAGCATAATAAAAGTCATCCTTTGAAGAACATCAAAAATTGACAAAGGCATGAACAAGGAACCCTTTAAGAAGATGTCACGTAAGTTTCCTTCTGGTCACGCAAGTCACTTGCGCGCCACATATGGGTCACGCAAGTCACTTGCACGCCCTATTCCTTTTGTCACCCAAGGTGCCCAGTGGCCTATAAATAGCCCCTGTGGGCCCCCCATTTCAAGGACAAATTTTAAAAAAACTCAGATTCAAGCTCTGGTCACCCAAGTCTTTTTCTAATGTCTTCCGAACACTTCTAAGGTAATTCTTTACCTATAATGGAAGCTCTAAAGAGGAATAATAATGCCTAAGTATTAGAACTCATCAATACTTGCGTGCCTAAGTGTCCAAACCTTAAGGGAAGTGAAGACACTTGCGCGCCACCTTTCCCTATCAAGGGAACTTGTGCGCCACTCTTTTAGAAGCCTCTAGGGATGATAATAAGGGATTGAGTTCAAAGTCACCCAAGTATTACCCTATGTATTCTTCATCACCCAAGGTGACTCATTTTGCGCAAGTATAATTGCGCGACCAGGACTTGTGTGCCAGAAAAAATACTTGCGTGCCTCCTTCCTGGTCACCTCCTTTCTTCAAATTCACCTCTCTTCTTTAAGACATGGCCTTCAAAACCTTCTTCAAAGCCATTTATGGCATGGTTCCTTTGTTGGCTTCCTTATCTGAGAGGAATTCATTTGGGACTCCTTCTCAGGAGTAAGTCCCAATCATAATTTCCTTTAACTTTGGGCCTCCTTATCAGGATTAATCCCCAGGTTATAAGTTCCATTTAATTGGGCCTCCTTATCAGGAGTAAGCCCCAAACTTATTTTCTTTTGATTTGGGATTCCTTCTCATGAATAAAACCCAATCATAAGTCCCTCTTAATTTGGGATTCCTTTTTAGGAGTAAGTACCGAGTTAAAATTCCAAATCTCCATAAAGCACAAATACCTTTATGGACCCTGCTCCTGGGATTCTTTCCTGAACCAAGTCCTGATCTTCATTTACTCAGGCCGTCATACATACGTAAGCCCCAAATCATTTCTTATGACTGCATCTTTCATAGCACAATTGTCAGATTTACTGATACCTCTTGTTTCTCACACCGAGCATGACTCACATGGGCTTAGAGTGTAAAAGTAATTACGACATCTCTCTCTGGGTCATTAATCATGCATAAACCTCATACTTCTTCACCCGAACTACGTGGACTTTGATCTCTTCCTTAAAAGTAGAGTACGTAGGAAGCCTTTCTAAGGTTCAAGACCATCTTTCAATAATTATTTTTCATCCCATATGACGTTAAACTATACGTGGGTTCTGATTTCGTCTTTAACGAGGATATGTAGGTAACCCATCTACGGGTATGATCCCAACTCTGAAATAATCCCTGTCTTTCTGAATGACAATAAACTTCATGTGCCCCACTGAGTGGATTTAAAACCAGTATGGTTATCATAATGACCAAGATATTTCTATATAATGTGTTGAAGGATACCATTGACTAAGAATCTCTAATAAATACGGATGATTCTCTATTGATGAAGAACCTCAAATACATATAAAAGATTCTCTAAATCCCATACCTATCAATCATTGATTTCTAAATATAAAGGAAAAAAATCATTTTCATGCTTTGTAAATTAATAAGGATTTGTGAACATAACTTAAATCTATAAGAGAGTCCTGGAGTAGACAATAATTACCCCCAAAAAGGTGTGATGAGTCTGACCTCCCATCCTCTCAACCAATGCAAATTCTTAAGACTCATCAGTCCACAACAAATGAGAACCTACCTTTGGAAAGTAGTTCCAAATGGATATAGAATCATTGGATGTTTCCGGTTCTATGAATAAACCCGTTAGAAACCGATTGGAAAGTTTGAACCTTAAACAAACAAGTTCATCCCGATTTCTGGAAGAAACAAAAAAAATGGTGAACCCAACGTGAATCCTTAACCAAGTTAAATGATGTTTTACTTATTTGTTAGGCCCCTATTAAATTCAATATAAGGTCTAACAAAGAAATCAAACACATAAGTGTTCGTCCAAAAGATGTAGTCTAGCCAAGATTATCTTGATCATGTCTGTTATATAAAACATGCAATATTTTCCAAGATCTCTCTACAATACAAAAAATGGATTCTTTTAAGTTCACACCTGTGAATGCCTCAGCTGCTACTCCTACTGGATCCTCATCTTCTTTGAGGAAGATATCACCTCCTCAGCATCTTCAATGATGGGTCTTGAATGAATTGGTAAGGTAATACCGTCAACATGGTACCATCCCGACTCTAGAGGCTGCTCAACAAGCCCTCCAAGTTAATAACTCACCCTGGTTGTCCGAACAATGATGACCAGTGGTCAAAAAGCAGGTGGTGCTAACCACCGTTTCCAACCGTTTCGGGTCATTATCCCCGGAACGCAACAACCAGTACCTCCCATATTACAGGGAGGTGAATGAATAGGTCACCCAAGGCCTCAATTCAAGAATACAAGAGTCCTTTACGAGGGATCCCATCAACAATTGCCGCCAAACTCGTGCGGTAGTGCACCCTCAACATGATGAGGGTATCGCCTTTAGGGGTTTGACTCAGGTTCTTCAGACCTGAGCACACAAGAAGAACCGCCAGAGGTAAAATTCGGACAACAGGTAGTAGGTTATCACTTCTTCCCCCTCTAGAGAATTCCATCAATCTAACTTGATGGTAAACAATGAGCGGGCATATACACCAGTCCGTCCTGATTTTACTACTTAGCAGACTCGTCTAGCAGTAACACGCCAATCCCCCTAGGAAAATCTGATGGAGTAATATAGGTAGGCACATAAACCTATTTATAATTCATCAGCCAGTCAACAAGCTCATCTGAATGCAACCAAAGAACTTTTACAATTTAATATAGTGGCAACTAGTAAGTAGGATACACCTGTTTACAATCACCAATTCTATCAGTAGTCTCATCTGTCAGTATTTAATGAAACCTATCAACCATACTTGAAAGATAATAAACGTAGGCACATACACCTACCAATGTTCATCAATCCTGCCAACAGTCTCATTTGGTATCACCCAGAGAAGTCATTCGGAAAGATCCGATGAAAAATTTAGAGCAGACTCAACTCTTTTCCCCTATGCATAAGTACTGTCAGAATTTGTTGACAGGAAAAGAAGGAAAGGAGTAGGAACATACACCTAATCCAGACACGGAATGGACTTATATTCCTGTTCCAGTAGCTAAAGTCACCAAGCACATTCTGACAATGGTGAAAGAGTAGAAGAAAATCCCTGCCCATATTTTGGATACCTGTCAGAATATTATAACAACTTCAGCGACATCATAGGGAAATAAATATAAATATATCCCTATCAATGGAGTGACTCATCAACATGTCACCCCAGAGTAGATACACACCTCTATTCCAGTCTAGGAGGGTTATGGGGCATACTCCCCCATGTCATACGGACAATCAAGTTGGGCACATACACCCGATTTAAATGGAGATAATCAGCCTAACCTAACCATTTATCCTGAGTAGGCACATACACCTTCCCATAATAAAATCTTTCATCAAAAAGTGGTTTCCAAAGTGAGTAAGAAGGCATCTAAGAAAAATACCCATCTAGGATAGTCAAGAAATCAAGAGCCAATCTACAATAAGGCCTTGCTCGATGCTGGAGTTCTTGAAGCCCTCAGACAATTGTCTGTTGTAACCCAAGATTCTACTCTCTCATTTCCAGATTCCAGAAGTGAAAACAATAATTCCGAAGGTATTCATTAGACACTTCCTCATGAAGGCTTTCTTCATGACAATTCAGTCAATCTCGAAGTATCATCTTCAGATGAGAGCCACAATAACCCTCTGCGTGGCCAGAAGACCAAGGAGTAAGAGGTTTCATCTTTTGCTGTAACCCACCATGGTGGTCCTCCCCATGATGATGAATTTAGCTGCGAAAGTCCTATCCGCAGTAGTAATTCACATTGCCTGGAAAATTCTTCAATGGAAAATGTAGTAACGAGAAAGCCTTCTTATCTTGAGACACTTGAAAATGCGAAGCCATTCATGTCTGATGCCTTACCGCTTGTGGGTGAAATACTTTCTCAATCAGAAGATAGCCCAAGGTGTAGTTCATTATCCAAACCACCACAGGGTCATTCATCTTCTAATTTTACAAATGAATTCTATACCAATATTATTAAATCTGATGAAGCAACAAAGAAGAACCATCTTTGGTCCAATCAGGTAGAAGAATCTTCATCAAATGATAAGGATGAAGTGCTGAATATGAGAAAAAAACTAGTGAAAGGTGAAGTACCAGTCATGTTTTGGCCTTTGGCTAACTCTCAATATGATATTCCAGAAATATTGATAGAAGATTGTATTCATGATATTCATCTCAACATGTGGAAAACTCTTTTTCACTTAAAATAGAAAATATTATCTTATGATGAATATGAAAATCATGTCAAGATAATAGAAAGGTTACAACGCCAAATTGATTTGGCATCTCTCTCAGTTTCCTGACATCCAAAGGTTGAAAAGAAGCAGAGATCCCTTCAGCGTTCATGCCTTGGCACATTAAAAAGGTTGCACCAGTTAATTACCAATGCCCCATCTGGTATTAATATCAGGGGATGGGGTGTTCATGGATCACTACATTTCACTGTACTCTTTAGTCAACAAAGCCTGCCAAAGGTGGTCTCATGTAATGTTATTTCCCATGGATGGCCACATCTAGCTGGTTTTGTGCATAATCAAAGGCTTGCCCAAGAATAGGCCTCAACTAGTTCTTCCCAAAGTCAGGCATATAAAGAAAAAGTTGTCAAATTACTACTGCATTAAGAAAATGATAACATCGAATAGTCTTCTCATTTAGAGCATACACATCATTAGGTGACAGAAGTGTCAGAAATAATCCAACGGTCATCTGAGCTAGGTGATTTGAGTGGATGTAGGTTGATGCATCCATCCAATTTCCAAACTAAAGTCCGCAAAATTAGGAGAGATTTTAAGAAAGTTTTAGATGTATCATCTCAAGAGACACCTCAACTTACTAGACTGGGACTCTTTTAATCCAACCCTCGAGATCAATAGATAGGATTCGAGGAGTTGAGCAGGAAAAATAGGAATAGCCCCAGTCCACTGGACTGGGGAATTTTTCAAATTCTCAATCTCTTCCTCAGTGAAAGTCATTCTTCTCTCGATTAGGGAGGAATCCACAAGAGGAACACAGAGCCAAATTATCAAGAGATTCCCTCCAAATTACGGTTCATCAAGAAGTTCCTCAGGGATCAACTAAACAAAAGACAATGTCTCATAAAGGACATGAAAGGAGATAGTATCGCAGAAATGCCGACAAAAGGGCTGCAATGCGTTATGTATCGATAAATGTCATCAATGATATTGTCACCAATTCCCCTTAACATGAGGCTCACTCAGAGGGATCAGATGAAGAAGTTCCTGTTCAAGAGGCTGTACACACAGAAATGAATGAAGGAGGTGTGCGTACAAGAAGATAGAGGGTTGCCTAGGGGAAATAAATTTCTTTGGGTAATTCCCTTCCATACTCCATAAAGGCACATACCAAGGAGAAGGGTAAAAGTCAGGTTACATTACAACCTTGCTTTGGAGAAGGCCAATCAATCTCATTAGAGGAAATGTTCACATAGCAAGAAGAAGAAATGAAGGAGTTATGGAGTTTAAATGAAAAACTACTTCAAGGTAGTCTTCTTTATAATCATGCTAGAGTTAATCAATCAAGGGAATTTGTTTCAGCTACTGGTGTGGATCAAGAATATCCCCCTTTATAAGTACACCCTCATAGGTCCAATCCTATGGATCATACGCAACAACAACCGGAAATACTACCATCAGTGGCAGTCCCGGTCGCCACACCCATCCAAACTCCAGTTATTGCACCTACTCAGGTCCAAGATCAACCATATGTTTCTCAAAAATTAATTACTACCATTGAGTCATTAACAGCTCGGTTGGAAGCTATGGAAGGAAAGCATGCACAAATTCAACTAGAAAAGAGAGATTACCCTGAATGGGTGGATGCAATTTCTCCTCCATCAAAATTTTTGAGTACCATATTCCCAATTTTTAATGGTTCGGGAGATCCAGAAAAACACTTAACACATTTTGTTTCTCGTTGTGATCATATGATGGGAACTCCTCAACAACAAGAAGCAGTTAAGCTCATGTGTTTTTTACAGTCATTACAGGGACCTACTTTTGTCTGGTATACAAGTTTTAAATCCCAGTCAATTACCAGGTGGGAAGATCTCCGTCAAAGGTTCCTTCTTCAATTCAGCTCAACATTGCCAAAGATGATAGTTTTTGATATTACCAATTGTAAGAAAATGGAGAATGAAAGAGTTTCATATTTCATTGATCACTGGAAGGGATTAACATATTCCTTAAGCTTAGCACTCCCTTAAGAAGAATTGTTGCCAATTTGTGTGGAAAATTTGCGTGATGAATTACGTACACTATTGATCCCTGTGAAATAAACAGGAGGGTTTCTAGACCTTACTTCAATTTCTCAGCAGATAGAAGATTCTATTACAAAGACTAAGGCTAAAACTCGTGTAATTACATCAGTTCCAGGAAGGAGAATGGGGAAAGCAGAGACTGCTACAGTTACACTTAAACAAGCACCTGTACCTACTTCCACTTCAAAACCTTCATCATATCGAAGGGCTCCACCTCTTGAGCATCAACAAAAACGGCCACCTCGTCAAGATAATCAAAGAGATCAGAGATGGAAATAGTTTGAAGATTTGAAGAACAAAGTTTATTCTTACTAGAATGAACAAGTTCCTAGCTACTTCATCTCAGCTCTGGAAAACAATCAGGTTCAGTTGCCAAGGCCCAAAAGGCTGAACAAGGAAGGAGATGAAGAACTCTCCACCTATTTCCCATTTCATCAGATATTGGGGCATCCCATTGAGGAGTGTTTTGTCTTCAAATACCTTCTATAAAAGATGGTAGATTCTGGAAAGGTAAAACTAAAAGGTTCTTCAGCCCAGGTATCATGTGTTACTGCTACTAATCCAGAGGAAGAGGGCGAGTGGCATGAAGTCAAAAGTAAAAATGTGCAGAAATATGATGATTGGATGATCAGGAAAACGATCAACCAAACTCATGCCATTTTAAGAACACAATTGAATCAACCAATTGTGTCTTCTACTATTAATTCCACAACAAAACCTCCTTCATCAGAAGGAAAATCCTCGAAGAAGTGGCGTAATTTGAAGAAAGAAGAGTGGCCAGAAGAAGACGAGCTCATGTCAAAGCCTAAGTTGTTTTTGACTCTGGAAGATTTTATGCCATCTACTTCAAAAGCACGGGCACTGCCCCACCAAATGGAATAGCCTGAACAGGCTAATGAGGCAGAATCTTAATCATATGAAGAGTTGATCTTTGGTTCTGTTAACATGATCCACTTAACGGATCCATATGCCATCCACGGTTTTGATCTTGATGAGCCTGAGTTCCCTGTATCAAACAGAGTAATTATAGATAGAGGTCTAGGATACAGGGGAAGACATGGATATTCTAGAAGCCATTGTTTCAATCCTACCCCTGCTAGAACTGTATATGCGGTAGAAACTCGTGGCAAAGCCCTTCAGCGGGCTCAACAAGAACAAGAAAGTTCTTCCACACATGGTAGATTTAGTCATGGCACATTTATTTTGGAGGATCGGTTAGAGGTTACACATTATTATTCTCAGCAAATAAATAGACCTATTTGGTCTAATCTACCGAATCTAGGAGTATTTTCAACTCCTACCCCGATACGAGATGCATATACTTCCAAAGCAACAACTTCTAAGGCACCTGAAAAACCACAATTTCCTATTGGGAAATGAAGACCTTTGGACCAAAAGTATGATGCCTTGAAACATTTGACCCAAGTAACGGACAAGTTATCAATCCTGGATGCCTTGAATCTATCAAAAGATCTTTGGGAGGCACTTATTGTGGCTTTGTCAAGTCCTCAAGAATTCGAAGATGAAATTGCTGCGACTGTGGTCTACCATATAGAGAATTATCCTACAAAATTCCATACAGTGATATATTTTACAGATGAAGATGAAGATGATGTTGTACATGGACATATTAGACCTTTGTATTTATCTAGCGAATTCAATGATATATACATCCGACGATCTTTCATTGATAATGGTTTAGGAGTCAATCTCATTCCTATTCGTACACTTCGTCGATTGGGCCTCACCGAATCTGATTTATCTCCTTCTACTTTGATGTTGAAAGGATATGATAAAAATGAACAAGAACCTCTGGGTGAAATTACACTCAGAATTTAGTTTGGAGACCTTGTGTCTAATTTAGATTTCATGGTTGTTCGTCATGACACAACCTTCAACATTTTTCTTGGAAGACCTTGGCTACATCAACATGAATCTATACCTTCATCATACCATCAATGTCTCAAATATTTTTTCAATGGTCAAATTGGGACATTGTATGGTGATAAATCCCCATTCAAAACATGTGAATCTCAATACATTGAGGCAGAATTTTATCACATGGAGGGAAAAGAGAAATCCACAACAAATGAGCTTACCAAAATTAATGCTCTAAATGGTTTGGAAAAGATTCCAGTAAACCCATTCATACATGTGAGTACAGATTATGTGTTGCCTATCAGTAAAATTGATAGGATAGACCCAAATCCAAACACTCTTATGGAAACTTCCATAATGTCAATTACGGCAACCAAGCCAGACAACATGGTAGAAATTGTTGATTGGCTAAGCAATGTTGAAAGCTTAAATGGAGATTCCTTCATTTCATCTGCTGAAATCCAGCAAATCTGTACTTCATTAACCATGCCAGAAGAAGTTATATCAATGTCATAGGAGAACAATGATGACCCTTCATCATCAATAGGGTCAGAAATGGTAGTCTCTTCTTCAAGATGTTCAAATTTTAACTTCTCCCATGATCATGAAAATTTTGCTTCATCATCTACTATGCAAGTAGAAACAAAAGAAGTAACACATATTGAAGAAGAAGAAGAAGATCTCAGGGATGCTCCTCCATCATTTGAAGAGGGTATATCTACCACTTTAGATGAACTCAGAGAAATAAATATGGGTACAAAAGAAGATCCACGCCCCACTTTAATAGTGCGACCATGACTCTTAAAGAGAAAGAAATGTATACTTCATTTCGAAATAAAAATCGAGATTTATTTGCTTGGAATTATACAGAAATATTAGGTCTTGATCCTGATGTTTCCACTCATCATTTGGGTTTTCCATAAGAACATCGAGGATTCAAGAAAGCCGCAAGAAGAACACACCCAACTTATGCCTCTAAAATTGAAGCTGAAGTTGATAATATTATCAAAGATAACTTCATTAGATAAGTTCAGTATCCCAAATGGATATCTAATATTGTCCCTATGAAAAATAAGAATGGACAAATTAGAGTTTTTATTTACTTCATAGATCTTAATCGGCATTGTCCCAAGGATGATTTTCCAGTTCCGATCACAGAACTCTTAATTGATGAAACATCTAGCTACAAAGCTCTTTCCTTCATGGATGGTTATTCTAGGTACAATCAAATATGAATAGCCCCAAATGACGAGGAGTATACAGATTTCATATCCCCTCAAGGTGTGTTTTTCTATCAGGTAATTCCATTTGGCCTGAAAAATGCAGGTGCAACGTATCAATGTACCATGCACCATATCTTCAAACCCCTTTTAGGGAAAATTGTTGAATGTTATGTGGACGATTAGGTGGTTAAATCCAGACAATGTTATGATCACTTGTCCGATCTGGAAATCATATTCAACAAACTTCGACAACACAATTTGAAGATGAACCCATTGAAATGTGCTTTTGGGGTAACCTCAGGAAAATTTCTCAGCTTTGTTGTATGACATCGTGGTATCGAAGTTGATCCTGAGAAGATAAAATCAATCCTTGGTATGTCACTTCCTCAAAATTTGAAATAATTAAGATTACTTCAAGGACACTTGGCCTATATTCGGCGTTTCATTTCCAATTTGGCAGTAAAGTGTTTACCCTTCACCAAATTAATGAAGAAGGGAGTCACCTACCAGTGGACTGAATAATGTCAAGAAGCATTCGATATTATCAAGATATATCTCTTGAGTCCACCGGTATTAATGCCACCCGTTGAAGGAAGACCACTTATTCTCTATGTGACAGCTTTAGAACGATCATTGGGTGCCTTCCTTGCCCAAAAGAATGATGTTGAGAATGAAAATTGCCTTTACTATCTTAGTCGGACTATGATTGAGGCAGAAACTCGATATTCAAGTATTGAAAAGTGTTGGCTAGCATTAATCTTTGCAGTTCAGAAATTGAGACACTACCTGCAACATCATGAGGTTCAATTGGTATCTCACAATAACCTGCTCAAATTTATCCTTAGTCATCCAATTCTTACAGGATGTCTGGAAAGGTAGGAAGTTATTTTGCCGTAGTTTGATATCCAATATGTGTCTCAAAAGGCAATAAAGGGCCAATCTCTGGCTGATTTCCTTGCTGAACACCCATCTTTAGAAGATACATCTTTAAATATTGAACTTCCTGATGAGGAAGTCTTTTCTATTCAAGATAATCCTCAAAAATGGGAAATGTACTTTGATGGTGCTTCCAGAAGTCCAACAAGGAAGAAAATGGAACATCCTAAATTCAACAAAGTTGGGTTAGGAATTGTGATTATTTCCCTAGAAAAGGTAGTGATACCCTATTCCTTCTTATTGTTGGAAGGTGGTAAAAATAATGAAGCAGAATATCAAGCTCTCATCATAGGATTGGAGTTGGCACTTCAGGCACAGGTGAATCACTTGAAGGTAAAAGGTGATTCAGATTTGGTGATCAAACAAATCAATGGGGATTATTCCATCAGAAAAGAAGAGTTAACCCCTTTGTGTGATTACGTCAGAGAGTTAATGATGGAATTTCCCTCGGAACCGACATTTTATTATGTCCTGCGATCAAAAAATTCCCAAGCTGATGCACTGGATAATGTAGCCACAACCCTGGAAGATCCAAACTGGGACAAAAAAATCATCAGTATTGCCCACCGTCATGTAGTTTCACCTTTTTTCAAATCAGAACAGAGGAAATCAATGAAATCAGTCCCATTTCTGAACAATATGGTCATACTACGGGATGGATGACAACTATCAGGGAATACCTTCAAAATGGAACACTCTCACCTGATAGAGCCGAGAAAGAACAAGTCCGGCGATGTGTGGTCAATTTCACTCTTTATGATAGCCCAGATCACAAAAAAAATTCTCTACAACTGAGGTTTTGATGGAATTCTCTTCAGATGTATTGATGGTGAAGAGACAATGGCTGTCATGAATGAAGTACACGTAGAAATTTGTGGTTCCCACCAGTCTGGACATAGACTATCTGATCAAATTCGAGGGCTTGTATACTTCTGGCCTTCAATGATACAAGATTGTGTTGATTTCACTAAGAAGTGTCATTCTTGCCAAGTATATGCCAATTTCATTCATCAAACCCCAGATTTTCTCTATACAGCTAAATACTCATGGCCATTTGCCACATGGGGAATGGATATAGTAGGACCTTACCGTTCGGCTAAATCCAAGCAGTTTAAGCATATTATTACTGCTACTGACTTCTTTTACAAATGGGAAGAGGAAATACCTCTCAAAGAAGTTAGTTCTAAAATCATTTTTAGCTTCATCAAGTCTAACATCATTACCATATTTGGTGTCCCTCATACCATATTGATAGACATTGGCACCAAATTCTATTCATCCGAGGTAAGGAAGTTGTATCAAGAATACAAAATCAAATCCAACCATTCATCTTGGTATCATGCAGCAGCCAATGGCCAAATATAAGCCTTCAATAAGACTCTTTCAAACATACTGCAAAAGATGGTGGATAAAGATAAGAAATCATGGCCTGATAATCTTTTTCATGCTTTATGGGCTTATCGGACCACCACCCGCAGTGCTACGCGGTCAACTCCATATTCATTGGTATATGGAACAGAAGCAGTCTTTCCCACTGAGGTTCAATTAACTTCACTTAGAGTATCCATTTGTGATCAGTCATCTACAGATGAAAAATCTCAAAAGTGATTGGATTAATTGGAACAATTAGATGAAAAAAGATTGTGCACCCTGCACCAATTGGAAGTCTATCAGAATCAAATAGCACAGGATTTCAATTTTTTTTTATCTTCATTCATTCATTCAAGGAGAATTGGTATTGGTCCTCAGAACTCCAATGATACCAGGAAAGAAACCTCCAAAGCTTGAGTCAAAGTGGGAATGACCTTACTCAATACATAAGGTCTACTCCAATGGAGCTTATTATTTAATCTCAATGGATGGAGAACTCATCACGACTCCAACCAATGCCAGATTTCTGAAGAAGTATTTTGTGTAACAAAAATACACCATTTAGTCCTTGCTTCAAGACTTTAAACTGCATGGTCCCTTTTGTCCTTGCTGCAGGACATTAAACTGCATAGCTCCCTCCATTTTCCAACATGACATTAAACTGTGTCCAGTCCCTTATATGTCCTACATGACGTTAAACTGTGCATAGTTAGGGTTGTTGCTACCTCTTGTTTCTCACATCGAGAGCATGAATCATGTGAGCTTAGAGTAAGCTTCAATCATAACACCCTCTCCGGGATGCTAACCACACTTAAGTCCCAACACCATCTTTAGGTCATTGTCCTCAAGTACAACTCGATCACCAATTCATTCTTCAATTGAACTACGCGGACTTTGATCCTTTCCTTATATGATGGGTATGTAGGAAACCTCCTGAGGTTCAAGCCCAAAACCAATATCTTCACATTGGTTCACCATTTTCCTTGCTATATGACATTAAAATATACAGTCCCCCATTGTCCTCACTTCAAGACATTAAACTGCATTTCCATACATCTTAGCTACATGATGCTAAACTGTGCAGCACTAGTCCATGCATATGACCTTAAAATATTCACACTTTTGTCTTGTATGACAATAAACAACAACATTATTTGACACCCTCACCTGAGAGGAAATCATTATTGACATTTATTTCCAATCATGTTATATTCCAACATCTCAATTCAGGACCTAGCCACAACATGATTATGGTCAGCATTGGTCTATGTATCTCCTTCATGCATTGGACAATAAACATTTTCATGTGTCATACTTCTAAAATTAAATAATTTCAGATCTCCATAACCCTTTTCATGACTTCTGGTCACAAAATGTTTGATACCTGGGTTTTCTTTTACCTGACTATGCAACACATGCCCCTAGGTGGCCTTGCATAAGTAGTCTACATAACAGACCTGTCATCCAAAAGATGCTATTATTTGACTATGCATCCAATTCCCTTAAGTGGCCCTGCATAATTCAAACCCCTGACGAGTTTGTTAAATAGTGGTAACTTCATTCTTGGAGGTAAAACCTATTTTTTCCTTATTGGTCTTAACAACGATATGTAGGGATCCGCAAAAATAGTCATCCTTAACATATTTGTCCCATACTATTTTTTATGATCTAAAGGTATTCAAGTCTATGGTTTATATTTACCTTCCCTACGATAGGGTCAGAACTTCGCAGGAGTGGCATTCATCCAATTCTTTGACAATCTTGATTGGAAATATCTTCTTCATATTCAAGTACCTCTCTCCATATAGTAGACTCTATGCTTTGGAAAATTTGAATCTTCATAAACTTTCACTGGCTTTTAGCAATAGAAAAGTAAAATTTCTGAGAGTTATTTTTCCTGACTATGCAACACATGCCCCTAGGTGGCCTTGCATAAGTAGTCTACATAACGGATCTGTCAGCCAAAAGATGCTATTATTTGACTATGCAACCAATGTCCTTAAGTGGCCCTGCATAATTTAACCCCCTAATGGGTTTGTTAAATATTGGTAACTTCACTCTTAGGAAATACTTCCTCTAATGATTTATAGCCCTTTTTTTTTCATATCATCCCTCAGATTCAAAATTTCTTAAGTCATATTTTACATGTTTTCTCACATACTTGAATGTGGTATTATGTTTTCAAACAAAATATCAAGTAATTGAGTCAATTTTAATACATTTGGTCAAAGATATTCGACCTTAAAAATTAGCCTTTTTATGTCTGACATGCATGACTTTAAACTGCCAACAAGAGACAGGGCACTCATTAAATTGGGAACCTGTAAAAAGAAATCTGAACAAAAGTCGAGTCCCAGATCGCTAAACGTACATATTGTATGATTTAGGCAATATTGAGAAATAAAATATGCAAAGTTTGTGGTGTTTTTTGTATAATCCTAGCACAAATCAAACTATGCTTTTACTAGGCCCATTGGATTAGGTAAAAAATATATATAAGTAGTTAGCAAGAGAATGCAGATACAAAGGATTGAAGATGAAATTTCTTTTTCATTTATGCACAAAATTAGAAGAACATCCACATATTGGATTATCTTCTCTTTTTCAAGAATTAAAAGAGGCTTTCAACATAACTCTTCATTTGATTTACGACATTACAAGCTTCATCAGCAGCCACTTGAAGTTCATTCACTTGACCAACTTCACTCTTTTCATCTTGATGGAGTGCTTTCTTGGCACCTGCAATGGCTTTCATACCATTTGTTTGGACTCCTTCTAGTGAATTTTTAAGCTGGTCATGTTCCCCAGTAACGAAATCTAACTGTTGATGAAGGTGTATCTGCTGGAAAACTTTCTCCTTGATCTTATGCTTCAGATCCTTCAAATTTGCAGCATGATCAGCCTCAGCTCGGGACACAGCAGCCTCGAATTTTCCAATATTAGTCAACAACCTCACTCTGGTCAAATCTTGATGGTACTTTTGCTCCTTCTCCCTCCTTAAGATGACTTGTTTCACCGTGGAATGGATCTCTTGATATCCAAAACCACCAAGTCCTAACATAACGAACAATGATGATAGTCACGGGATCTTTGAAGACAACTCTTCAAGAGGCACTTCAGATATGATTTTCCATATATTCTTCCATGCCTTGTGACGTGAGAATTAGAGTGCCTTCTGCACATCTGGGTCTGACTCAGCATCACTATCACAGGGGGGAATATAGTCCAAGATTAATGCAACAAAATAAGTGCCCTGTTCTACTCCTTCTCCCCTGACCCTTGGTACTTCACTTTCTACCCCCGTTGGGGCGGAGGCTGAGGCTTCACCTCCAGATTTAGCCACTGAAATTGACGGCCCTGCATAGTCAATTGAAATATTTGGTTAGTTCCAAAGGATAAAAAAAGTTTTTTAGATATTTTACAATTTAATTACAACCACAAATATTATCATCTCTTACCCAATGGTAGATCCTCAGTATGAGAAGGCTCTTCCCCATCTTTCCTAGCCTCAACAAGATTTTCAGAATGGGTTTCAGGAAGCTCTGCCGGGTTAAGTTCCACTTGACCTAGCATCTGTGCAATGATAGGGTTGTCTCTACCCCCTTCAGGCATCGGCAGATCAGGAGCTTGCTTAGACGAAACTGTATATTTCAACCAATCATGGTCAGAGATGTAATAAAAAAATTTAACAGGACGGAGGATAACACTCACATCCAAAATCTTCTAAATCACATGGTAATTTAACATGATCTAAAATTTCTTTAAAAAGACGCTCCAAGTTTCATCATTTCATCTAGTGATATCTCAGATTCCTGGTTAGTCTCACCAGTGGGAGTATTTGATATGTCTTCTTGGCGACCCTCCTCCTGCGGCCTCCGACCCCAAACATCTTCCTCAGATAAAATTGTGGAGTCAGTTGCAGTGGTCGCCAAATGTTCTGGTGCAAGTGTTGAACCTAAAGCATCATAGAATGGAAGTCAGTTGATGTCTTAATTCAACTTTCTATGAAGTATTGTTAATTTACCAGAAGAAAGCTCTTCTCTACTTGTAGTAGCAACAGGAGCAGTACTGGGAATAGAAGATGGCTCTTCTTCTCTCCTCGTTTCTTCAGGAGCAGCCAGGTCAGCATGAATTTGCGACTGTTCACCAGCACCCTCCATCGTCCTTAGAGGAGGGTCAATCCTCTCCCTCAAAGGGGAAATCTAAGAAGCCCCTGCAATCCCAAGAAGTATGATCAATATTGTCATGAGTTAGTATTCATGAATATTCGAAGGACTTATCACTATTGATGAAGTGTTTAGCTGTGGAATTCTTCCTTCGATGCCTTTGTTTCTTTGACTTTTTTGGGTGTGTTGACATCGTCACCTCCAAATACAGGTATTGGAGAGTGAAAAGACCTTTCTAAATCCTCGTCCATGGCTTTCCAGCCTAGAGATACCTCGCCCGGCTTGTGAGGAGATTCAGCGGCTCCAATAGTGGTGACACAAGGGCTGTACTGCGGTGAAGGGACCTTAGTATTTCCTTTCTTAACAAGCTACATGATGAATAATGTAATTTCCTTGATTAACAAATCTTTGACTGAAATCAAGTTGCGAAGAAAATAAGGAAAGAAACTTACATCTTCAGGAGCCACGTAATCATGCCACTCTTTATCTACTGAAGCACCAATCCACTCAGTAGTGCCACGATTCATCATTTCCTTCATCCGCTTGGTAATAGTAATGGAATCATCAGTGGAATATATGAGAATTTCCAGCTCTCTAATGCAAGCCCACACTTCATCGGGGTTATCCTCGAAGCGGATATCAGTAGAATTCTGGAGATTCACCACTCTAGGGATATGTAGCCCTTATCATAAGTCCATCCAGGCAGTTTAAGCATCACAATATAGACTCCTCCATGTCTGGAAAACCTCTAGTCATAAATATTTAGCATTTTTACTAGAAGGCCACGAGGAGGGTCCTACAATCTGGGACTTCAACTTCTTCCCAGCTCCTACAATCACAGATAAAGGATAAGAAAATGAAACTTGTTGCTCTATAAAATAATGATGAATAAATTGCCTCAATGATATAACTCACCAGGAGTTGATGGAGTTGGTCTCTTGACTCTGGAAGGAGGATTATATCTGGCACGAGGACACTTTGAAGCATGTCGTGCCTCATCATCCCCATCCTGGGAATCCGGCGAATCATCCCTGGGTGAGGAACCCGGTGAATCAGCTCTGGGAGAGGAAGAGTCACCTTCCAAATGAAGGGTTTCTTTCCTGACAGTTCTATTTTTTGTCCCCACCTGAGGAACCAGATGATTCAGTACCCCTTCAGGGTATGATGCTACCTAGTTCTTAGCATACCATGTAGTCAATTGACTCGCCACTCCAGAAACTGGTAGATCAAACACTACCCCGGTCTTCTCCATAGCTATCAGCAACCATAGTTGTTGGGTAACCATTGGATGCTTCTCTGACCTAACATGAACATGATAGGATACAACAATCTACTACAGACACTTGAATTGGCGTGAAAATCTTTATGGAGAATAGGCCTTGCATATAATCTCTCCGTCAATTCTGGTGGCCAATACACCATCTATGCAATCCATCATATACGACCTCAATTCCGAGATAGCTATTCCATCATAAAAAAACCACCCAGTTGGTGGGTTTCCATAAGGAAAGAAATGAAATTCCTTGAACATGCTCAGCCTCACCTTCAGATCATAAGGATTGAGGGACAACGGAGAAATTACAGAAAAGGCCTGCACCGATAGCCTACAAGAACTTCCAAGAACCTCTACTCCGCTCTATACAGCATAAGTACTGAAGTGAGTGGTGATCCATCCCCAAAAAACTTGGAATGGTCCCACTTTTCTCAAAGGAGAATTACCCATATAGACATGGAGTAATCTCCTATGAATCTTCACCAAAATTGGGGTGGCTAACCCAACCATTTTCCTCTCAGCCAACTTGGATGCAACAACGAAGGTCCCTAGCCTGACGCTTCCCTTCGAATCCCTAACTGGCAGAAGATAAACACTGATCCAAAAATCTAAAAATCCCTCCATACGGGTCTTCTCTGGGATTCTTTGGTCCACTTCATACCCCCACTTTTCAAACTCTCTTGCTTCCATAGTTGGCCAAAATGTGCCAAGAGCACCCCTCTTCTCTATTCCGGGGAAGCTGGTAGGATGAGTATAAGTGGGACCCTTCTCCTTCTTCTTGATAAGAAACATAAAAATCCACTCCTCTGGATGAATATCCATTCTAGAATGAGTTTTGGTGGACTTTTAATTCTTGAGCTTGTGGAAAATTTTCAATAAATCTTGAGCCAAAGCCGGAGTCTTCTCCGAATCATTCCAGGTCACCTTGGGGGGAATGAATTCATCATACATATCACCCAAAATTGAAGCCCCCGAGATCTTGTAGACATCCCACAAACTGATGCCTACTTCTCCATGAGTCAGATGGAAAGAATTGTTTTCTGGGCTCCAACGGCTAATTAGCTCTGGCACAAAATTATCATTCCTATAGACATATGTTTGACCAGCCCAGACAACTTCATATATTGCATCTCCTTTCAGATCCTCGAAAAACTTTGCATAGTTTTTTTGCACCAAATATTCCCAAATCCAAGTCAGATTCACACCTCCTCCGGGACGGAAATCCCAACTTTTTTCTATCCCTTGGATTGATCCATTTGAGAATTTTGGAAAATGGAGGGATAGCAATGTGGTTGCAGCTTAGTCTTGTGAGGTTTTAGATTTGGAGTACATGGGATATGATGCATTATGTATGCCTTCTCCATTGTTCCAGCATTAACAAATGATTCTGTAACTGAGAAATTTGCTGAAGTGAAATTGGTGTAAGTCTGAAACCAGGAATGGGGAATATAGTTCTTTGCATCTGGAACATTGACTCCTTGAAAATGACCATGGACATATAAAGGCAAGTAAATACTCTGTGGGAAATTGACATGATATTTCTTCAAGTACTTGGCCAAATATGGGAGAGTAATATTTCAGATATCATAATAGTCATAGCCAACGATGTTCATCATATCATTAATTCTCTTGCTAGCCAACTCATCATCTGATCCAATTATTTTGGGAGCCATTTAATTTGCACAAATATCTAATAGTTAACTTTTAAATAAGTCTATTTTTTATGAAATACTTGTGAAGAAAACAAAAAAATGGCTAAGGAATTAAGGCACGCAAGTGTGGTCGCGCAAGTGTGGGCGCGCAAGTGTGGTTACGCAAGTGTGGTCGCGCAAGTGTGGGCGCGCAAGTCAAAATCTTACTAGAGAAGCGCAACACATGAAACAAGCAAGTGACCAAAGAGATGCAGACACTTGCATGAAGAGATATCAAAAACTCAGAAGGCAGGATGGTTTGCGCGAAGTGACACCCATATATATAGGCGATCCCACAACCATGCGCGCCAGAACCTGTGCTCCAGAACCTGCGCGCCTACCACTTGTGCGCCGCTGAACCCTTGTTTTTTTTCGTTTCCTCAGAGTCAAATCCTGTTTCCTTTTTCAAATCAAACTCTGAGGGGGGACTTTTATTTACGCTCCTTTCTGTCACAGAGTCTAACGAATGGAAAATGGGAATACCTTAAGCATAAGAAAAGTCATCCTTTGAAGAACATAAAAAATTGATAAAGGCATGAACAAGGAACCCTTTACGAAGAGGTCGTGCAAGTTTCCTTCTCGTCCCGCAAGTCACTTACACGACACATATGGGTCGCGCAAGTCACTTGAGCGCCCTATTCCTTTTGTCGCCCAAGGTTCCCAGTGGCATATAAATAGCCCCTATGGGCCCCCCATTTCAAGGACGAATTTTCAAAAAACTCAGATTCAAGCTCTGGTCGCCCAAGTCTTTTTTTGGCATCTTTCGAACACTTGTAAGGTAATTCTTTACCTAGAATGGAATATCTAAAGAGGAAGAATAAGGCCTAAGTATTAGAACTCATCAATACTTGCGCGCCTAAGTGTCCAGCCCTTAAGGAAAGTGAAGACACTTGCACGCTGCCTTTCCCTCTCAAGGGAACTTGCGCGCCACTCTTCTGGAAGCCTCTAGGGATGATACTAAGGGCTTGAGTTCAAAGTCGCCCTAGTATTACCCTATGGATTCTTTATTACCCAAGGTGACTCATGTCGCGCAAGTATACTTGCGCGACCAGGACTTGCATGCCAGAAAAAATACTTGCGCGCCTCCTTCCTGGTCACCCCCTTTCTTCAAATTCACCTCTCCTCTTTAAGACATGGCCTTCAAAACCTTATTCAAAGCCATTTATGGAATGTTTCCTTTGTTGGATTCCTTATATAAGAGGAATTAATTTGTGCCTCCTTCTCAGGAGTAAGTCCCAATCATAATTTCCTTTAACTTTGGGTGTCCTTCTCAGGATTAAGCCCCAGGTTATAAGTTCCCTTTAACTGGGCCTCCTTCTCAGGAGTAAGCCCCAACCTTATTTTCTTTTGATTTGGGATTCCTTATCAGGAATAAAACCCAATCATAATTCCCTCTTAATTTGGGATTCCTTTTCAGGAGTAAGTCTCAAGTTAAAAATTCCAAATCTCCATAAAGCACAAATACCTTTATGGACCCTGCTCCTGGGCTTCTTTCCTGAACTAAGTCCTGATCTTTATTTACTCAGGTTGTCATACATACGTAAGCCCCACATCATTTCTTATGACTGCATATTTCATGGAACAATAGTCAGATTTACTGATACCTCTTGTTTCTCACACCGATATTGACTCATGTGGGCTTAGAGTGTAAAAGTAATTACGACATCTCTCTTTGGGCCATTAATCATGCATAAAACTCATACTTCTTCACCCGAACTATGTGGACTTTGATCTCTGCCTTAAAAGTAGAGTACGTAGGAATACTTTCTAAGGTTAAAGCCCATATTTCATTAATTCTTTTCCATTCCATATGAACTTAAACTATATGTGGGTTCTAATTTCTTCTTTAATGAGGATACGTAGGTAACCCATCTGCGGGTACGATCCCAACTCTTAAATAATCCCTGTCTTTCTGAACGACAATAAACTTAAAGTGCCCCACTGAGTTGATTTAAAACCAGTATGGTTATCATAATGACCAAGAGATTTATATATAATGTGTTGAAGGATACCATTGACTAAGAATCTCTAATAAATATGGATGATTCTCTATTAATGAAGAAACTCAAATACATATAAAATATTCTCTAAATCCCATACCTATCAATCATTGATTGCTAAATCTAAAAGAAAACCTCATTTTCATGCTTGGTAAATTAATAAGGATTATTAAACATAACTTAAATATATAAGAGAGTCCTGAAGTAGACAATAATTCCCCCCAAAAATGTGTGATGAGTCTAACCTCCCATCCTCTCGACCAATTCAAATTCTTAAGCCTCATCAGTCCATAACTAATGAGAACCTACCTTTGGAAAGTAGGTCCAAATGGATATAGAATCATTGGATGTTTCCGGTTCTACAAATAAACCCATTAGAAACTGATTGGAATGTTTGAAACTTAAACAAAAAAGGTCATCCCCATTTCCGGAAGAAACAGTGACCACATCCAAACCTTTGGGTGTTTCTTCACCATAAACTTATGGTTGGCCATGTCACAACACAAAATGTGTACCCACGGTACATAGTGTGTCTTGGATATCCAACCACTTTGCAATGTCCCAACCCATGCCTGTGTCTGGAATCCCATGCTTGTTTACTTGGCCATGTACTTCTAATGACCATGTCCCTTTACATGGCATGTTTGGCCTTGTCCCTTGGCCACACTACCTAGGCTCACTACATTACTTGTACCCCAATACACGACATGTACCCCAAACATAAGACATGTAGTCATCAAATGTTTCCTTCCCTAAATGGGAAGAACATAATACATGTGCTCATTTTCACTACATTCCATGTGATTAGGAATTACAACAGGGATTCCCTCCGAGCCACCCAAAACTCCTTGGTTTCCACCAAAAACCATAGATATATCCCACATGATCTCTAGTAGTCATAATTGGTTTATAAAAACATAAAAAACACAAATATGAGGATCAAGATATAAAGATCATAAATCCACCTACCTTATGGTGAAATAATGAAGCTTTGGGTCTAGATCCATGCTCTGAAGCCACTGGAACATGATCCAAGAGCGATCACCAACAAGATTGGAGATTAGGAGCACCTCCTATAATTGGTTCTAACTTAGTTCGTCCATCACACAAGGGGTGATCATCCTCTTCCATGTGTGAGAACCTGGGGGGGGGGGGGTTATTAATTTAATTTTATTAAATTAATAATCATCCATTTAATACCCTGCCAATGGTTGCCTCCAAATGGGTGATTGACACTGAAAAACTTTATGTCATGCCTAGGGTAAACACCACATTCAAGACTCAACCAAAAACTTATATTTATGATACAATAATATAATCAGGATTTAATCCTCTTTTATTGAAAAAATGCATGAATATGATAAAATATATTTAATATTTTTAATATCAATATACTGAGTCTCTACGAGACTCAGAATCCCATATTGATTAATCACCTAGCTTCAAAAATATTCGTAGAAATATTCCAAAGTATTACAGTGAAAAAACAGAGTTATTACACTGGACTCCATTTGAGTCTTGAAGTAGGATATGCGTGAGGGAGAAATATCTAAGGGGAGTACAAGACATGTACCCAAAATACATAATGTGTCTCTATAAACTATCCCTTAGCCATACCCCCTCACAATACTTGACATGTAAAGGAATACATGACATGTTCCACATGACACACGATGTGTGACCTCATTAGATCCTCTAGAAATTTCCTCACCATACACAATTGACTTTACATGTCACGACATACAACATTTAACCCCGATACATGATACGTCATGGATATTTGGACACTTGGTCATGTCCTCATACCGTTCTCAAGTCTAGTACCCCATGCCCGTGTACTTGGCCATGTACTTCCACACGACCCTGTCCGTTTACATGGAATGTATAGACTTTTCCCCCAACCATATGACCTGGGATCACTACATGATGTGTATCCCCATTACATAGTGTATAGTACCCAAAGAACATCTTCCCCAAATAGGAAGAACACACGACATGTGATCCTCTACACTACATGCTGCGTGATTGGGAATTCTAACAGGAATTCTCTTAGAGCCACCTAAAACTCCCTAGTTTCCACTGAAACCCACAAATTTACCCCAAGGTGATCTATAGTAGTTGCAATAGGGATATAAAACCATAAAAATGAAAATATTGGGATTGGGACATAACTATTGTAAATATTCATACCTCATGGTGAAATGATGAAGCTTTGGGTCCAGATCCATGCTCCTAAGCTACTACAACACGATCCAGGAGTGATCTATATCAAGATCAGGGATTGTTGGTGCCTCCTCTCCTTGGTTCTACCTTAGTTCATCCATCATGTAGGGGGGGGGGGTCTATTCCTATTCTGTGCATAAGAATCTAAGGGGGGGGGGGGGGGGTTATTAATTTAATTTTATTAAATTAGTAATCTTCCATTTAACACCCCACCAATAGTCTCGTACAACTGGACGCCTGACTCCGAAAAACTTTATGTCATGCCCAGGTTAAAAACTATGTTCCATCCATGACCTAATATTTATGATATGAAAATTTAATTGAGAGTTATTCCACTTTTAATGAAAAAATTCATGTATCTGATTAAATATATTTAATATTTTTAATATCACCACACTGAGACTCTCCGGGCCCTGAAATCCCATGTCGACTCAATTACTAGATTCAGAAACATTCCAAAGTCTTACAAGGTAAAACCAAATTCACCCTCTTTAATGAACTACATAGTTTGGATCACCATGTGTCAATCATGTGGTGCCACTATCCAAAGAAACCTTCACCTCACACAACTAGAAGAATAGTTTTTCAAACCATGTGCATCCAGTGCAACCCTTTTGTAATTTGTTTTAGATGGATTGCATGGTTTTCGGTCCACCTTGAACGATTTTCTCTATCCATGCTCTGGTTCAAATGGGATACACAGTTTGGGCTACATTTTTATCACTAACTATGTGCCAACCGCTAACCTAGTGTTATGCCTCTTGAGTTTTGGTTTTTGAAGCCTGAAACTTCTGAAACAAAAACTGAGCCACAGAGACACTTACTATGCATTAAACCCCATCCAAAACAATGTTATAATGTGTTGTAACTCTCGAAATTTATTTTTGATAATCAAAACCAAAGCTGGTCTATCCGCCAATGAAAAATTCAAATTCCTTCTAAAAATTATACCCGCTCAAAAACCCAGGATGTTACACCTCATCTTCTAAATTTATTTTTTTGATATGAGGATATATTAGGAATACCCTTATTATTTTTTGATGTATAATATCAACACCTTAAAATAATATCAACTACTTCTATTAATTTTTCCTTCTTTAATAGTTTTAGTTTAATATGTGTTTCACCAGTGATAGCCTCAAAGACTATTGTTAATTATCACAGGGATACCAAATTTATAAATTTATAAACATGAATGAAAACTCAATAATTTTATAATTAAGTAGTATATGATATTACAAGTCTGAGGTCGATCCCACAAAGACACATTGGAGAAAAATATTAATTTAATAAAATAAACCTAAATTAATTAATGATTTAAAGAATTTAAATTAATTCTATAAAGCATGTGGATTTCTGGTTAAGGTGGGAGAAGAAAATAAAAATAAAACATACCAAGTATGAAATATCCAGGTATATACAATTAAAAAATTGGGATACCCATGATTCCTCTAAATTTTCATTGGAATTGAGTTTAAGTAATTCCAATAGTCATGGTAATTACTCTCCCTCACTCACTAACCATCCCTTTTCTCAATTCTCATGATACTTAGATTAATTAATACAATTGGTAATCTAAAACAATTTTTAAATGTAGAATTCGGCCAACCCATTGGTCATGTTGAATAGATAGTTCTAGTCATTTCTCTCTTTAAAATATTATTTCTCCCTCACCTTGGTATACAATGGTCATGCATAGAAAAATAAAAAGAAGAAATTTGGAAGAATTAATGAGAAAAAGAAAACCCAATTTAAATTAAAAATGATAAAAACATTTATTTATTATAATTACACATCACATTGCACAATCTATATGAAAAGAAAACCACCTCCTCATTCTAGACATGAGAGGGTGAAATAAATAAATAAATTAAAATCTAAAAGAGATGGTGGAGAAGGACTAGTGGAGGACTCTACTATGCATAACACCTCTCACCCCAGAGCTCTGGTCTTCAATCCAATGCCTTGAAACTCTCCCCCTAGCCTTGTATTAATAGTCATAGAGGCACCATCAAGATCATAAATTCCATGAAATTATATGTTGAATGAATCCAAGTCAACTCTGGGAGTTTTTAGGCAATTATAGGTGGTCCCTGGTCAAAGTTTGACAATTTTTGTAAGGTTCTAGGTTTTATTGGCATGTGTCATAACATAACATTATATGCCATGCAATGACATATCATTTTTTCTCCTGGGATGCTATTTTCATCTACTCCTTCCACCATATGTTTCTGAGGATTTTCACATCCTGAATAGATTATTAATTATGTGAATTATCATTTTATAGTATTTTTAGCTCTATCTTAACTTGAATAATCAATTATTGAGCTTTAGAATCAAGTCTTGACCTATCCCATGTCTGAGAGCATCATTTTCATTTTGAATTTAATCTATTTTTTTCTTGTTTCTTCCTTTAAATATTTTTTTCACATGTAACCTTACACAAAATAAATAAAATAATAAATATCTGATCAATAATTAACAATTAAATTATAAAAATTATTATTTTTAATATTAAAAAGTGCATGCATGAAATGAGGCCATCAAACCCCCCACACCTAAACACATGCTTGTACTCAAGTATGAAATATCAACAAATTACAAAGGACAACTGATTTACCCAGATTTAAAAACTAATGTCAATAAAATTAATTTATTGAATAGATAATTAAATATTCAAGAATCACATGGAAATTTTTTATTAACTCTTTATTTAAAAAACAAGTAAACTATGTATTTTACATTTTATATTTTAACTTAACAACACCTATTAATTCTTCCATTCATATTTTTCAATTTATTTTTTAATGTTCATGCCACTTGAAATTTACCTCACTTTTATTTTTTTCACTCATCATCAAGTTACATATATAAATGGAGTTTTTTACATAACTCGAATCGCATGCCTTACCATATTCTTGCATAGCATCTACTATCTCTACCCTGTAGAGTCAAAATAAAAAAACATTCATGAGGGATTTATCACTAGGTTTAAATGACTTAAAAGATTAATGGTAGGTGGATAAATAATGAAAAAAATTAAGTTCAAATGGAGGTTAAAATATTAAATTTCTTTTATTTATAATAAAAAATTATAAATGAAAAATTATCACTTAAAAAATATTATCTCTCCTATTTCCCAAAACTCAAAGCCAGGTCACGAATCAATGAAGTACAATAAAAAATAAACCCTCTTGATAATTTTTATGTATTTTGTTTCATTTTTTTTAAATATTGAGTTTGGAAAAGTCTCACATCCACCACTCAACCCTAAATTATAAAAATAATTTGTCAAGTAAATGTTTATTTTTGAACCTCCAAGACACAACCCATTTTTTTTTCTATTTTATTTTATTTTATTTTACTTTTTTTAGAGGGTGTGAAATAAAGTAAAAATAATTAAAAATCACGAACCTTCCCAATATCCCATAAAAAACCCCCTTTCACTTATTTGTTATAATAAAAGCACCCCTTACACCATGGCGTCATGTCCCACACACTTATTTTGTTTGATAATCATGAAAAATATATAGAGCAAGGAGGGAAAAGATAAAATTTTCTTCTAATGGGACTCTTACCTAATAAAGATATTTATGTATTCTATGAGATTGAAGAAGGATTAATGTATGGTTTGGTCTCAATATAATGGATAATTAGAAATTAACTCAATCATTTTAAGAGTGAATCTATATAATCATAGCTTCGAAAAGGTTCAAGGAACGTTATGGGAGTAAGCATGCCTGAGTTTCACTCATGAAATATGCTTAATAAAAGAATGGAAAAATTAGGTTTAGAGAAATTATTGGGAATGAGAGATTGTGGTTGGTAAAATTATGTATGACAATTCACAATAAAAATAAAAATAATTAATACATATATCATGTTTTCAAGGAATGGAAAAATCTTATAAAAATTTCATTTTAAAAATTAAACTGTCTCTAGAATCATGATTTATCAAATTAAAATCCCATGTTTATCTTTACTAATTAATTATCCCATTTTTCTCATTCAATTTATTGAAAAAATATTTAAAAGTTGATTTTATGGTTATATTTTGTAGTGTTTTTCTCCAAGATTGATGATTAAAGAAAACATATTAAGCGTGTGGCATGAATTTCTAGCTATTTTAAACAGAATTATAGTGGGGTAGAATAAAATATTAAAATTAAAACTAGTACTCCCTTGTTTCATGGTATTCTATTGCTTTCAGTTTCCATTTTTTTTATATTATTTTTTTACCTTGTGCATTCACTTTGGAACTAGAAAATCAAAATCTCATCAGTACACAAGGTCCATTAAATATTTATATAAAAATAAGGGCCATTGAAACTAAAATTCCTAACATAAAATTAATTTTTAAGAAAGAAAGAAATCTAAATTCATAGAAATAAATAAAAACATGGGTTGTCTCTCAGAAGATTCTATTTTTTATGGTAGTTTAGATTAACCTTACCTGAGTTAGCTGATTGGCATATGATACAAGACTAACCTTCTCGGGTTGACCCAATATTGACTTTGGAGCCCATCCAACTCATCTATTTTAATCCTTGTTGTGATTGGCATGAAATTTTGAGGAGGTGACCAAAGTTTGGAAAGTTTGAATGAATGGATAAAGAATTTACAATCTTTCTAAACTTGGTAAAATTCTTCTTTAATTACCATCTATGGTGGTTGAAATTATGTAATGGCCTCTTCAGGTTCCATAACCAACTCCTGTAATTTTTCTTATGTTATAACATATTCTTCTATATAGCCAGTGTAGAGTGTAAATTCTTCTTCTTATTATTCCTCTTATAGCGCTTCTCCCAAATTTTAAAGACAGTTCATTAAAAATCCACCAATCAAGGTTCCTTATTCTTTTTCTCCTCTGTATTACACCATAAAAACTACAATGATGTGGGTGTTGTTTAAAGAAATAAATTTATATTTGGAACATACCTTAGATTAGCTATATATGAATTGATGTTATTAAAATAACTCTATAAAATATTAAACTAGGTCAAGGAGTGTTGCTTCTACATTTATTGGGTATGGTTGCAGGTGATTTTCTACCTAACTATTCATCTTTCTAAGCCCATTGACCTGTTTTTTAGATCCCTCAAAAGGAAGGAAAATACATATTTTGTAGTTAAGACACATTTTATCCCTAACATGGAAACCAAAAATATCCAAGGGCATAAAATAAATAAAAAATAATAAAATAAAAACTGAAATTATGATAAGGAAATAGAAATAGTTGAGAAAATACTTTGTTTTAAATATTAAATTAATAATAATTATCTACATCTTTCCCAGAAAATTGTGAGAAAATTTTTATGGCCTTGAAGGATATTATTAATTACTATAGGGATAACAAATTTATAAATTTATAAACAAAAAATAAAACTCAATAATTTTACAATTAAGTAGTATAGAAAATTTCTAGTCAAAGGTCTATACCACAAAGATAAGTTGGAGAAAATAATTAATAAAATAAAATAGACCTAAATTAATTAATAATTTAAAGAATTTAAATTAATTATACAGATCATGTGGATTTATAGAAAAGGGCGATGAATAAAATAATAATATAATGTACCAAATATGAAAGATCCAAGTTTATATCATTAATAAATTTGAAAGCCCATGATTACTCTAAATTATCATCAAAATTGGTTTTAAGTAATTCCAATAGTCATAGTAATTACTTCCTCTCTCACTAACTACGACTTTTCTCAATGGTCATGGAAATTTAGTTAATTAATAAAGGAGGTAACCTAAAACTATTTTTAAACATAGAATTTGGGCAACCCAATGATCATGGTGAACACCTAGTTCTAGTTATTTATCTCTTTAAAATATTATTTCTCCCTCACCTATATACAATAGCCATAAATATAAAAATAAAAAGAATAAATTTAGAAGAATTGATTAGAAAAAAATCTCAATTTAAATTTAAAATGAGAAAACCATTTATTTATTATAATTCCCCTTCACATTATATATCCGACATGAAAATAAAATCACCCCTCATTCTATCCATACGAGGGTGAAGAAAAATAAAGAAATTAAAATCTATAAGAGATGGTGAATAAGGCCTTGTAGAGGACTTTATTATGCACAAAACCTCACCCCATAGCTCTGGTCTCCAATCTAATTCCTTGAAGATCTTTCTATATCCTTGTATTTATAGGATTAGAGGCACACCTGAGCTCATAAATTATATACAATTGTATATTTAATGTAGGTAGGTAAAATATGGGAGTTACTAGAAATTTTAGGTGGGCCTCAGTCAAAGTTTCAAAAATATTAGGAGGTTCGGGGTCTGTATGGAATGTGTCATGGTGTGACACTATATTTCATGTCATGACACACCAACAATGAATTTTTATTAATAATCCCAACAAAGAAGTCGTGGGCAAGGCCAAACAAAACGAACAAGTTAGGGTGGGTCTAAAGTAGTGGAGTACAATCTGGTCTCCCCTAATTAGGTTAATCCCTTCAGCTTTAAAATAATGAAAGTTCACAAAAACATGCACATTAGTACCTTGAGTTTCCTCCACCATCGATGCGAAGTAATCCGCCACCATATTACCCTCTTTCCATGTATGATTCACATGAATCCCCTTATTTTCCAGCTTCGACCCCGCCCTCTTGATAATATAAGAGATATCCCAAGGAGAAGAAGTATTACCCTGCAAGAAATCAAGAATTACCTTGGAATCAGTCTCTATTATGTTGATATTCAGTCCCCTTGGCTCATAGATACTGATTCCAGACCATAAGGCCTTAGCCTCTGCCTTAATAGAGCTACCTTTCCCATAGAAGGCCGCAAAAGCCAACAACACCTCCCCTTTGGGATCTCAGACCACTCCACCACCCCTCATAAAGCCAGAAAAGCATGAACCATCAATTTTTAACTTCATACCCCTTCCAGGAGGAGACCAACATATCCATTTACCTCTTCCCCCCAAATCAAAATGTTGGAACGCATCCTGCTGTACTTGTAGAATGTAAAAAGAAGGATCCATATTCCAATTTTTAATGCCAACAACCAGATCCACCAGAAAACATTTAATGCTCAAAGTAATATATTCCCATGAACATCTCATGCCCTCAAATCTGGTTCTATTTCTGGCCAACCAAATACACCAGCAGCCTATATTCAGAATCAAAGATCTGGCCCTTTTTTCTAGACTCTCTCCAGTATCTCCATGGAACCATCATTCGAGGAAAGGAACATCCATGATGTTAGGTGTCATAAAACTAGTGAATTCACCAAATAATCCCCACACTTCCCTGGCCCAATCACTCTTGAAAAATAGGTGATGTGAGCTCTCCTTCTTATGAACCCTGCAGCAGTGACATTTAGAAACCATGTTGATACCCAGCCTTTTTACATTCTCATATGTGGACAAGGATTGATTACTTATTCTCCATAAAAGGAAATTGAATTTGATTGGTATTTTTTACACCAAACCATGCTATTACAGGGATCCTGATAACTTTGAGTAGCCAAGATTTGAAAAAAATCCTTTATCCTGAAGTAAACAGAATTAGAAGCTAAGAAAACACATCTATCCAGATCTGAATTCAGCTCAATAAGATCAAAGATTTTCTTCTGATCTTTTTCCATAATTTCATCAATAAAGGATGGATAATTACTGGCCTCTTTAAAAGTTATCATGGGAGCAGGACAACTAGGAAATACCAGGGTAGCTCCCACCCAATTGGAGTTCCAAAAAGAAACACCCCTACCAATAATCCATCTGGAATGGTTCTTAATGCATTGAATCAGATCCTGAACTAATATCCAAAAGGACGAACCATGAGAAGCATAATTTAGACATAATCTTCCCCCAAAGGGTCCTCATTTCCACCACTTCCTATGCAATCCATGCATGCATGCCATGAATAAACCCAACCAGAATTCTCACATTGATACTGCCCTCATTGACTGGCCTTGACAGCTTAATCCATGAAGCCCAATGTCTTTTCCCCTCATCCTAAGAATCCCAAATAAAACCAAATAGCACTTTATCAATGGCTGAAACGACTCCCTTCAGAACATTACAACATGAAAGAGAATGAATAGGGATTTTCATGGAGTAAGCTGGCAATGACATAATGAATTTTTCTCCTAGGATTATATTTTCATCTGATATTTATGCCATTAATTTTTTAGGATTTTCACATCTTAAATAGGCGATTCACGATGTGAATTATCATTTTATAGTATTTCCATCTCCATATTTTCTGAAATATTCAATTTTGAGCTTTGAAATTGACCCTTCACCTATCCTATATTCCATAACATCATTTTTATCATGAATTTCATTTATGTTATTCTTTTTTCTTCCATTAAATATATTTCACATGTAACCTGCCAAAAAATAAATAAAATAAAAAATATCTTGGTAAGAATTAAAAATTAAATTATAAAATTTATTATTTTTAATATTAAAAAGTGTATGCATGAAATGAAACTATCAAGTCAAAATCTCTTATATTCACCTCATAGGATTTATTCAGGGACTTATGTAAATGGTTCTAAATCTCTTTCTTTTATTTAAATAGACATATATATTCACATATGATGTGAATATTATTTCCTTATTTTGAAAAAGTAAACTCCATGATATTCAGAAGTGATATTTATTTAGATTTAAAATTTATTCAAACTGAGTTAAGGGATTAATTTTAACTCTTACTTAAGACTAAGAATTGTTATCTTCATGTGATATTAAAAATATCACAATTTTTTTTCAAAAAAACTACAAATATTATTTCCTTTAAAACTTACTCCATGTGTTCGTGGAATTATTACATGATACCTCTCTTCTATGGAATTTAACACTCTCATACTGTTTCTTAAACCAGCTTCAGCTTGATTCATTATCTCAACAAGAATCACAATCTACCATTTTGATATTTATTTTAATAAAAAACATATCTCGAACATTATTTGGATTAATTTAGTTTTCTATCTTACACATTTCATATCTTAAAAAAGATAATCTTACATGAAATAAATATTATGTGATCCATGTATCTTACTAGAAAATCATCTTATACATTTCATGTATGTTTTGAAAAGGTATCTTATGAGATTGAAATATCTTACATGGGTCTTATATCTTATGAAGCAACGATATCTTATGAAGTTCCATTCCTTTTATATGTGGTTTATAAGTATATCATATGGTCTTATTAGTCTTCCATATTAACTTATTACTTATATCATACAAAGTTCCATCTCTCACATGAACTTTTGTTTTTGACTTATTTATGCATGCACCAAAGCCTCTATCTTCATCTTACCAGCTTTATTAGTGGATCATGAATTTTATCTCAAATAGAATAAAAATTCCACAACATGGTAGTGAATATATTCTTGTTTCACAACCAACATAATCATTGTGTTCAATTCTTTGGTGTGTTGATACTGTAACATGGTATCAGTTGGTGCAGTGCACCTGGAGCATTTGAGGCATGAAACAAATCATGCAGGGAAGATGACATGAATGAATCCATTTTAGTCATCTTTCATGTACTACTTAAATGTGATCAGGGCCCACATTTGTTGATCCCACATCAGGTTTTCACTAGGGTGGGAATATGGTTTATTACTTTGGGTTCTCTATAAGGGATAGATCAAATCCATTAGAGTCTCCCCACTCGATGGGTATACCATGTTTCCCAGAAAAATGGTTCTACCCCACTCTTTACACTACCTCATTCTCTTCCTACCTGCACTAACCTATTCATGCTCTGACACTTCTCCATTACTTTTCATATTCAACTTCCACATTTGAGCTCGACTGACTATCATATTATGGAATGGATTCTTAGGTGTTGTGTAGACATTGATTTGGCCTATTTGTTTTTTCCTTCAACACCTCTTAAGTTCCTTTGAAAAAAATATCAGTTTTTAAGGAGTGTAACAACATACAATGCCTAAATCTGAAGGCACTAAACAACAATTCACCAAGCTCCAAACAATAAATCACCATTCTTTTTTCTTTTCTATATAAAAATAATTGGTTTGTTGCATAATTAGTTTTGGTAGTGGATATAAAATAATTCCAATCCTAAAATGAATCTTCAGACTTCATATAAACAATTCATCCCACATAATAGTTCTATGCTTGGGAAATCTTCTCTTATCATTAGGCTTGAATTATTCTACTTATCTCCATGCTATTCTTCATCAACATATTGGAATTAAACACATAATAGCGACTTTATTGAGAGATATTTTCTTCTCATAATTATTGGATTCTTTAAATTATATCTAAGATATTATTCATCAAAATTTTGGCATCAAACACATTTATACTTCACATTCATTGAAAAAATACAACAAAAATACAAAGTGGGATCACCAATCTGTCCCTTTGTATTTGTTTTCAATACCTAAAAATGACATGTTAATATATGGTCTTCCATTTATTTCTTGTTTATCTCTCATATTCACTTATACCCATTTCTCATTATTATTTTTTATTCTATTTACCTTATTGAAAATAAATACAAAGTGTATGAGAGAGGATAGTATCACTCCATTATTAAGTAATGCGACATCAATCATCCTAATATAAGTCTATGCGATCCATGATCAATGTAGGAAATTAGACAGTATGATTTAGAAAAAAAATGACCATTATAAAAGGATACAATACCGATTATTATGAAACTAACTTATTACTTACCTCATTGGTTGTTCAAACATTATCCATTTTGAGAGAAGTTGTTAATACTAATTGAATTAAATATTTTTATGAAACTTCTCAACCTGAATTTCTACACATAATTCAACACACATATTAAAACATTCAAATATAACTAATAGATATTAAACTTCCTAAATCATCCTTGAAACATCACTAAACCTTCCACTTTAATTTCATTGATAAAATGATTTTATCCCCATTAATGTAGGATTTTATTCTTGTAATCAAGTGTAATGAATCAAACCATGATAACCCAAAAAATCACCTGATATGCCTTGCCAGAATACTTACAACATGCCTCCCTATATTCTAGAGGTTTCTGACTATTTGAGAGGGTTTAAAATATATAGTGGGGGGACTATAACCTCTGGTTAGAGTGAAATAATAACAGGAAATAAGAAAAACATATCCACATGCATAAACATAAAAGTGCCTAAAATAAATAACTGAATTAATAATGTTATATATCAAATGGAATGTGGAATAAAATATTATTAATTCTCAACATTCTAAAAATAACAAAAACCAATCGTTTATTAGGCCAATCACATATACAAAATAAAAAACTAAAAATAAAATAAAATATACAAAGATCTACTTCCAACACCAATCCATTCCTTAAATGCAGTATCCACAATGGAAGAACTGAACCATCATAATATAAATACTTCACACAAACAAACCCACTTCATCAAGAAACACTGGGACTCTTCCCCATCCACTATGAAACCTATTATCTAACCAAAAATTAGGTGTGTAGAACTACACGTGCACTAAGGTACACATACACGGGGTAAAAAATAAATCTCAGTAGGCCACCCCCAATAGTGGGATTATAATCTAAAGTCATATTCAAGTGAATGTACATGTGATATTCCCAACATAGTCAAATAAAAATAATCGATGGAATAAAATAAATTAATAGGGGATAAATTTAATAAATAGATAAAAAAACCCTGGTTCGTAAGGTGACACCTGAGGTAAACCTACCCTTGATCTGGATCACACTAGAGGAATTAAATCACATAGATAATCCAACCAAATAACACTAGATACATCTACTAGATCAGAAAGGAATCTTCCGGAAGTCTTACTTGAGAACATGCACAAATATCAGACCCTAGGATCTCATCTTGACTTTCCACAACTGCAATACACAACTCTAATATGATCTAGGACTCCAATGAAATGATATAAACTAACAAACATGGTATTACTTTAGAACTAAACAACTCTATAAAATATATAACTAGGGAATATCTCAATATGTAACCTAGGTCTATCCAAAAATGTATGGGACCATGAATACCCAACCCCTATCCAAGTAACAATCTACTGGCCTGGGGGGGGGTGTACTCCTCCATATCATCCATTAGTCCCTTAGACATATCTAATAATAGACAGACAACATAGGAGAACACCAAATAAATATAAGGGCCAATGCACAGTCCAATGAAACCCCAAAGGTCTCTTCCTACATCAAAATCCTAAGTAGATGCTACCTCAAACATCCTAGCCATAGGCCATAAAAGAACGGGTTGGTCAACTCCTTAACCCATTACCCAAATCAATGAACCATCAATAATGACCATCCTAAAATCATCAAATCTTGGGGATCCATCTATACCTTGGATCACATCATCATCATCATCATAGCCACACTGGGATCATACCGGCCCTCACAAGGGGTTAAACATAACACGAGGCTCCCATGTTTCCAAATGACACATCATCAAGCAGGACACCCCACAAGGGATCCTCAACCATATCCAAGATCTTGGGCCAAGTACATCATACAAATTCTAAATGGTTATTTATGTCACCCAACTAATCACCGACCATGAATCGACCCACAAGGGAATTCTCAATGGTCCTCTGGACCAAATCATGAATAGGATTTCCAAAAAATATCCTCCATCACAATGAAACCACAAACTACATCAACATCCTACCCCAAGGGCATCATCAAGGGTTCCTTAGACCCATTTAAAACTCCCCCCAATGACACCCTACTATACCCAACACCCCACTATTCTATCCCATCCCAAAGGCTCTAACCAAAACCAATCCTAAAACAATAGGATCTAAATCCTAAACAGTAGGACTATAAGGTCCACCCAAAACACCTATCAATTATGACTTCTAGAAATCATCTAAAAGATACCTATAAACATCCATTAGTACCCAAAATTCAAGGAAACTAGTATGATCACGACCCTTACTCATGCCTCACATCTCATATCCCAAATGGAATGAAGATTCTCAATCAAAACCTCCAGGAAAATACTCACACCAAAATTCACCAAATCCAAAACACATTCTAAATGGCCTCTAAATGCTGAAAGGATTCCACCATCATGATATATGTGAAAAAACAATCAGAATGGAAAACTATCAAGTCCAATTCGAACTCTAGGGTGAGAAAACAAGAAAATAACAACCAAAGGGGGAGTGAATGACATGAACCTTTGATACACAATGTGTACCCTAAAACATTAGTCTTGGTCATGTGTCACATCCCACTTAGTATGCACTATCCCTGAATACAAACCATGTACTAAACACACATGAAATGTTTCCCACATGAGGTACCTATCCATGTTACTCAAAAAACCTATGGCTAAGTACCCTACATGACTATTGAACGTATATCACACACCATATTTGGTTGTGTATCCTATACGACCATGTTCCATCCACAGGGGGTGTCTGACTATTCCCCTAGCCACACCCTGAGTTGGCCAACAAAGTGTATCCCAAACAAACACACACACACACACATGAAACCACACACACACACACACACACACACACACACACACACCATGTAACCATATTATTCTACCCTTCTACCAAAATTAAGAACACAAAACATGTGATTTAATAACAAATTCTACGTGATCATAATTTCCCGAATAGAAAACCCCTACAATCGGATGAAACCCATGACTCTCCCAAAAAATACCATAAATCAACCCTATGAGGATCCCCAAAACACATATAGGGATTTAAAATTAAAAGGTACTGATTATATGGGGATATATAATAAAAAATTAAAATAAGGACTACCTTTGGGAAAAAATCACTGAATCTTCGCTCCCAGATCTACGCCACACTTCCACTGTATCCCAATCTACCTCAGATCAAAAAAGACATCCCAATCCCATATTACCTCTACCTATTTATCTCCCTACCATATTTTGGCCATGTGACACCCATATGGGGGTAGATCCACATATGTGAGAATACAAAGGGGAGAAAATAAAAGGAAAAATAAAAAAATAGAGAAAATAAAAATAAAAATAAAAGGGGACTTGGCTCGAGCTTGCTGCCTGTAATGGGTTTATTCTAAGCCAAAGAAAACCCCCCTTATTTAAGACTCAATTATAAAGTTATAATTTCAATATGATGATCTTAATAGAAGATATCACTGAACACACATGTGTGAATAATTAATGTTTAATTAATTAAATATTAAATATTTCATGAAAATAATAACGACATGGAATTCCATCAAACTTATTTCTTAGGGTAAATTACCTATTCTAGAACTAATAAAGTAGTAAGAAATAAAATATCTAAGATCCTTTGGAATGATAAATTACCATTTCCCCAGAAAACCACCTGAGAAAAAAAATTAAAATTTATCATGATTACCACAACCTTAAATGACGTGGGTCCTTATATTAAGGATAAGAGGATATAAATAAATACCATTTCAATGATAACTTAAAAATTATTTTCCAAAAATTATATTTTCATTGTATTTATAAATTTTTGTAGTTTTTTAAAATCTTCTCCACTTCTCACCCCCTCAAGGATACACTCAAGATCATATTTATCAAGGTGGATCTCTTCATAAGATAGGATTCATGATATCCCATTTTCAAAATTCCCCAGTATGGTACAATTCAAAATTTTATAAAATCTAGAATAGTAATTCCAGATTGATCCTTTCCAAATTACTATATAGTCAGGGAAACTTACACATATTCTTTTATTCTCTTCCTGAGATCTAGGTTCATCTTAGATTCTTTCACAGTAAGCACACAAATAAAACAAAAAAGGTATAGTAATAAGGTTGAATACTTTGTTCTTTAATGTTAATATCAAGGTTGAGAATTTCTTTACAACCAAGTTATACCATTATCTCTATCCATGAAATTCATTTCATTCTCACACTTCTATTTTTCCAAATATGTTTTTAATTTTGGAAATAAGGAATTATTCACTATTTTAACTTCTTTTATAGTATATTCCTATTTTCATAATCCATTAATACACATGTATCAATTAGTGTTTTATTAATTTTCTTTAAAACATATTTCTATGATAACTTCATGGTTAAGTATTCATCATGATTGTATTCAACCACATTATAACTTCCACCTAATTATACTAAAGTTATCTAGTTGTCATTTATTGACAACATCTAATGAAATTCAATATCTTCATGTGGAATTACCTATTTTACTTTAGAATCAAAATTCACTTGTTATTCCACAATACTTATTTCTTTTTCCAAATTATTTACACAAATAATCAAACAATATTTTGGAACCAATTCATCTTGGTTGAAATTTCCACATGGATTCTTGAGAGAATTTTTCACCAAATCAGTATTTTTAACTTTCTATTGATTTAATATTACATTGATATATATACCCATGGATTGTTTTAATGAGTACATGGTGTGTCCTACTTTACCATAATAGAAATAATTATTCATTTTTAGTATATTTACCATCTTTGAATTCTTAGGCTTATTCTGGTTACCTTCGTTCTTCAACTTATTTCCCATGGCTATCCCATATTCAATCACCAGTTTCTATAGTTCTCTACCTTTATGGTTTTTTATGCATACATATTTGGTTTAATCATGAATTATTCTTTATAATAACCACATTGAATTCATATTATATATATATTCCTTAGAGTACCAAATCTATTTGTAGTAGAAATTTTTTTATCTATATTTCTTCATCTCAAGATTTATCATCCTCAATACAAGAATTATTTGAGTTATAATCATTTAAATATCATTACATCAATCCAATTACCTATTCCCAAACTGGTTACAATTCCAACAAAGAAAAAAACCTCATTTTTTTCTTTTGAGTTCATACTGGCTAGAATTTCCAAAATTAAAAGCATGTTGTTTTTGGTATATTTTCCCAAAAAAATTGGGCTTATTTTGTGAAAAAATATATTTTAAAAAGTATTATATATACCATTGACATGATGGTAGGTTCATAATAATTTTTTCTCATCCACATTTATATAGTTTTTTCTTTAAAATATGCACTATCTAAGAAAATATATTTAATGAAATCAGTACATTTTAATATAGATGGTACCTTTTTTTATCCCCCTAGAGATTGATAATTGAATGATCTAAAAAAATTATTTCCACTAATAATAATTATTTTAGCATAATAATATCCCTTGTAACTAAGTATGGTAAAAACTTATTTATTTTTCTATTGTGAATACTCAATATGTATTACTTCCATATTGGACGACGTGACCTCTAATTCAAGAAAATCCATATTGAGTGTGTTATTTTGATCTTCAATAAAAAGAACATATTATTCAAAAAATTTATCACATTTTGAATATTATCTTCATGCATCATATCATTTTATTACATTAAAGTTTCACACTCCTTTATTTTTATAGATTTTACTACAAATTGAGAATCTCTAACATCAATGAAAGACTTTTGATTATTATCCAATGCATGGTTATTTTATTCAATATTTTTATCTTTCTCAATTTTATCACTCCTTTATTTATAAAAATATTTTTCTACTAGGGAACAATTTTCTTCACAAAAGGACAAAATTTATACTTAGCATCAATGAGTTCCATGAGATATTTGCACCTTCAAAACTTATTATTCCATGCTTCTTCCATACCTTTGACATCTTAAAATCATTGTGTTTTTTAATCATATAGTTACTAGATAAATTAAAATATATAAGTGAAAACTTCTTCAATTGGACCTCAACCTCATGATATAGGTTATCAACCAGATCAATAGTTTATCTTTTTTCATTTTCATCACAGCTATAATCATTAAAATAATCACTTTAAATAACTTTTCCAGATGAAATCACACTTTGAATACTTTTAGATATAGGATTATCCTTACAATTTTATTTTTCTTCTTATTTTCCTCCCATTTTTTTATATTTTTTTAGATTTTTGGACAACACCTTCATTTCATCTTTGACAGAGATAGAGGCTGAATTCTCCATTTGAGGCTCTTATAAATTTTCTTCAAATCTATAATTCATGTGAATATAATAAAAACGACTGGGATAAAAAATTAAATCCAATCATAGGATACTTATTTATCTATAATACCACTTGTAAATTATAGGTGATCGTGTAGGGACACTGGGGGGGGGGGGGTGGATCAGTGTACCCAAATTTTACTAAATTTTACATTAAACCAATAATCCCCTATTATTATTATCAAACCTCTTATTTGGTTAATATATGTGAATAAATTAATGAATTATCAACCCATAATTTATCATTTAAATTATAAATAGAAAAAAAAATAACACACCAGGTTTTTATAAGGTTAAACCTCGATGTGAGAGCCTATTCCTTTCCATGTTCAACCTTTTATTGAGCCATAAATTTTATTATCACTATAATTTTTAGTGGATAAAAGTGTAATTAAATTCATATAAAAGTGTTGGGATGGTATCATCTAAGTCTCAAAGGAAGGTATTATCCACTTCCTTTTGATGATTAATGGTATTATTTATATTAGAACCATTCGTTCTTCAAAGTCCATCCTTAAACTCATGAAAAAAGTTATCCCATTTCTAATTCAGATGTCATTAAATCAGATTGAATGAGACCTCTTTCCTCACACAATAGATCTTATAATTATATGATAATATAAGTAAGAATTAATGATCATTATTTCTATTATATAAACTCAGTCACACTGTATATTTTGGTCATAGTGGATTCTTCATTCATTAAGGGTCTCAATTAAAAAACTATAAACTATGGAAACAAAATCATCCTCTCCTCTTATCGATCTCATTCTATGATATAATGATATTATAGGATTACAATTATTCATCCTGAATATATAATATCAAAACCTTAAAATAATGTTCACTTCTTCTCTCACTTTTTCCTTCTTCATTAGTTTTAGTTTCTTCTATGTTACACCAGTGCCTAAGGCTCTCCTCTTCATCTCATAGGATTTATTTAAGGACTTTTATCAAAGGATCTCAATATCTTTATTTTCTTCTCCTACACATATATATTCACAGATTACATGTATATTATTTCCTTATTTTTAATAATGAAGATCTATGATATTAAACAATGATCTTTCCTCAAATTTTAAATTCCTCTAAACCCAGTATAGGGATTCATTTAACTCTTCCTTAAGGATATGAAGTTTTATCTTCATTCCATATTAAAAATATCACAATAATCTTCCATAAAAAACATAACTCTTATTTCTATTAAAACATAATCTATATGTACATATAATTATAACACAGTACCTCTCTCCTATAGCTTGGAACACTCACATAATTTTTCTTTAATCAACTTCGGCTTGATTCATTATCTAATAAACAATTCAAGTCTCCCATTGTGATATTTATTTCAATAAATAAAAAATATTGTCCATCATCTGAACTAATTATTCCACCTATCTTAATAATTTTATATCTTAAAAATAATATCATCTTATATGAAATACATATAAACAATCCATGAATCTTATGGGAAATCAATCTTACACATTACATGTATATTATGAAAAAGGTATCTTATGAGATTGAAATATATTACATGGGACTTCTATCTTATGATGCATTGGTACCTTATGACGTTACATTCCTTTAATATGAGGTTCATAAGTATATCATACATGATCCTAAATATTTCATATAAACTTCTTAATTCTATTATACAACTTCCACCTCTCATATGAACTCTTAAATTTTTCTTATATATGAATTCACTAAATCCTCTGTATTCATCTTCCAAAAATCATTGGTCAAACATGAATTATCTCATGAAATTCATATTGATTCCAAAGCATCATAGTGAATATATTCTCATTTCACAACCACCACGATCATGATGTTAATTTATTCCATGTGTAAATGTCCTAACATGGTTTTAGTGGAAAAAAAATTCACCTAGAGTAGTTGATTCATAAAAAAATCATGCGATAAAGGTGATATAAATGACATATTTTTAGTCATTCTGCATGCACTACATAAATCTGAATAGTGCCTACATTATTTGATTCTACATCAGTTTCTCAATGGGCATAGTGTTTGGTTTATTACTCTAGTAACTCCATAAGGGGATGATCAAATCCCTTAAAGATATCCCACCCAACGATTCCACTACACCACTCTTCCTGGCGGCTCTTCCCTACTCCCTACATTTCCCCATACTCTTATTTCTTGCATTGACCTATGCAAGATCTCTACCCATTCCCCATTACTAATTATGTCTGGTTATCAACCTTTGATATTGGATAATGAAATTATTAATTTCACCCAATATAATAAAATAAACACCAAGAACATCAAAGATTCTCTCCTTCATTATGATAAAGTTTCAGGGTAGGTGATAAGTTGGGATAAATCCTTCTTATACTCTAAAAAACACTTCAATTCATCTAGAAGATATTGCATCATGGATGAGATGGGGATTAGAGAGGGTGTTTTTCATTTTATTTATCTTGGGGTCCCAATTTTTTGAGAAAAACCTTATATGAGACATTTTTCTCAAATTATTAGCCAGTTCAGAAAAAAGATGGCCTCTTGGAAGCGTAAAACTCTCTCGATGGTTAGGAGGGATATCATTATAAAAGATGTGATCATATCAAAATTTGTTTACTCATTTATGGTTTACAAATGGATATTGGATCTTATTAAGAGTATCAATAACTACATCAATTTTTTTTTCTGGATTGGAATCGTTATTTAGAGAAAACTTGTGATGGTTTCTTGGAATCAATGATTAAAGTCAATTGATCTGGGTGGGATTAGAATTAAAAATCTCTACAAATTCAATGAATATCTTCATGATAATTTTATGTTGAGACTTATCAATTAGAAGTTATATTCACTTTATTTCGTGAGATCCAGATTCTTAAATAGGCTCAAAGTTAGGAATTTAAATTATTTGTAATATTCTATTTGACATGCTCTCAAGAATTAATTTTACATTATATATGTTAATTCTAATTGGTTGGTAAATTCTATTTCATACTTTATTTTTTGGTTAGATAACTGGATATGAACACCTCTTCTAAATTTTATTAACTCTTATGGTACATATTTTTATGAAAATGTTTTAATCAAAGATCAATTGAAAAATTCCTTGGATGTGCTCCCTTTTGAGACCAAGGAGTTAGTTTTAAACTATGATTTCATGAAGCATGAAGATAATCATGTTTGAGAACCTAACTCCAATGGGATAATTTCATCAAAAGTTTTTTTATCATGAGACCATGATAGAGAATGTCATCAATTGAGCTAAGTTTTAACGCCCCGACCCCAGTTACCCAGAGTCGGTGCATTATTTTAATACATTGGCATGATTACAAGGAATCATGTCCCAAAGGACCGATCAGTTTAGAAGTATTGGAAAAATAGATCACATACATGAATGTTACATTTTCACTTTAAGATGTACAAAAAAACATAAATAATCTTTATGAATGCCATTATTCCCTTGGATTAACCCTGCATATCAATCACATTGCACTTCTTGGAATCCTGGGAAAAATAAAACATTGAAAGGGGTGAGCTCAAATGCTCAGTAAGGGTAAGAAATACAGTGAAAAATTTCAAAAATAAGCATAAACATTTATGGCAACGTATAACTAAAATGAAATCCTTTTAAACTTGAACTTCAGCATAATATGGCAAAGAAAAAATGAAATAATTACATTTACTTATTCACATGGATATTCTACTAGTCAAATAATCACATGCAATATCAATAACCACTTTCATAACGATGGAATGCATGATGCCGAACTTTAATTTCTGCGTCAAGGCCTCGTGCCAAGACCCAAGGGATAACTGTAACCGGAACCCAACCCGGAGAGCCTCTGTAACGGGACTCCATCCCGGAGTGCCTCTAATAACCAGACACCAACCCGGAGTGACTCTAATAACCGGACACCAACCCGGAGGGTCTGCTGTAACCGGACCCCAACCTGGAACATACTAGTCAAACACATTCATCTTAAGAAGAGGATTAAATATAACATACACATTCGTATTAAAACTAACATACAAAATGTCAAAAATTTAATCATAAACCATTAATGGCATAAAAATAACTCATCCATAGTCAAAAATATCACAAAACCTTAAATACAATATGGATGATTTGTATCATAATAAATCAACTTGAAACAAGTTTAAAATTTATCAAAGGATTTTGACATAGATGAAATCAATACTATTTGAGAGAAATATCTCTTTTTTTGAAATCATTTAAAAGTCGCATAATTATAAAGAAAACCTTTATTTTGAAAATATCTTTATGAGCTTGTGAAGGAAGCTTCAAAGGTGTAATAACAGTGGAGAATAACCGCACCCGCTGTAAAAGTTAAAAAAACATTCTTACCTTAATTTTATCAAAAAGGTTAAAAAGTAATTTATTTCGAAAACGTTGGAAAGATTCCTTTAAAAACATATAAAGTCAAATAAGGGTATAAATGACTTTAACCCATTGTCTATTAAATAGTAAATTTTTTTTGAAAGACATTTTTAAGAAACATGGATGTGGATGATAAAGAGGTCCCAGAAGATAATTATGTATAAACAACCTCGGATAATGAAGAGATTGTGAAATAAACCCTTACCAATTTGGTAACTTACGAAACATACAACCCATGAAAGAGGTATCATACAATGAATATGTAAATACACATAAATTAAAGTGTATTACACAAATAATATAATTATGGGCAGTAAATACACCACACAAAAGTTAATGGTGGCAATATGGCATGAATCTCACGGGAATATGGAGTGAGATGAAAACCCCTTACCTTGCACTTTCCTTTAGTCGAGGGTACATTTAACCTCCTGTACGAAGATCGTAGTATGTTATTAAATTATACCAGAACCATATTAATATTTATGATATCATACATGATTCATTTATGACTTTATATTACCCATTTAGTAATAATTTCCATGTTAAGTTAACATTTCAGGTAATAATCACTTTCTTTATCGTACGTGTTTTAACTTGTCACTCTTGGTTGTATCACTTAGATCACGATTTAAATACTTCCAGAATATAAAACATGGTAAATATATCATATATATTTAGAATATAAATATGTATAATAGAAATATGTATGAAATGGAAAACACCGTTTATGGAGACGGTAGTCCGTACGTACACATAAATGCTGTTTCGGTTTTCATATAGTATTGAATGGAAGTAAGTGAATAAGATATATGTAAGTACATAAATCTTTATATATATATATATATACATATATATATCTCCAGTAGAATTATTATGTCATATATTACATACTTATTAGTAATATATATTTTTATAATCGTCGATGAATGGTGAACTTGAAAATGAATCTCATCGCGTCGTGGAGACGGTAATCCGTACGAGCGAAAATATCATTCTTTTGATATTAAAATAATATATAATTGGATGGTATATCATATATACAGAATCATTATAATGTTATATTTATTATTTACATGAATTAAAAATCATTATTATACCTATCCAAATAATAATATATTGAATAACAATTACACCACGACGTGGAGACGGTAAGCCGTACGTACGAACGTATGGTGAAATGTCATTCAAAGGATGGATAGAATATTGAATATGGTTGTACCATATTTATAATAATATTACAGTATATATGAGATACTGGATTCATTATTTTAGAATGGTAATAACAAAGAAATAAGAAGTGGAAGAAGAAAGGAACTTGAAAAAGGGTGGTGAAATCATTACCTCTTCTTCGGGTTCTTCCTTTTGATTTGATCAAAAGAGCTCCTTAAGATGGATTTATGACTAAAGTAATTCCTCTAGGATGAAGTGATGGAAGTTGAGAGAGTATTTGGGCAGGGGTTGGCCGAACCAAAAGGCTTTGAAGGTGTTAATTAATGAGAAGGGTGGGGGTGTCCTTTTATAAGAGGGGTGAGGGGCACCTTTGGAAAAGCTAGAAATATTATTTTATAATAAATTAATATTCGGTTTCTAATGGCTCTAAAGTGTATTATTTAAAGGTTAATGTGGGGATGGGTCGAAAACCACTCAACCAATATAATTTAGACAGGTTTGGGTCATTATATTAACCTTATATTTTATTTTTAACTCTTAGTTAATTAGTTTGACACTTACCATGTCACTTTGTATTTTTATATTATATGGTTAATAAAATTTCTATATACATCCAAGAGACCCCCAAGTGGTCCATTAATGACAAAAATATCATGATATAAGTATCTTGGCCGAATCTTATATTTTTAGGAATTTAATATCAATTAATAATATAATATTTGTTTTAAAAACTCTTTTATATCAATTTTGACAATATTCAATAATTGGCTTTTGTAAAAATCATAACAGAATGATTACTTTGAAAAAAGTTAATTAAATCAATACTAATATGTCATATTATCCTAGAAAATTAGCGTAATTCATTAAAAGTCTCAAATTATATTTATTTGGGTATTTATAATATCAATTATTTTAATTTTTCACTATTATGGTAATTACTGTATCATCATTGTGTCATAAATAAATTAAATTATTTAATTTATAAAAATTATAAATAAAATATAATTATGTAGGAAATACTTTTATCTTTCTAATTAATATTTATATTCGAAAATCCAACATATATAACCCTATGTAAAAATTGTTTTTCTAAAAGATATATGCTTATGTCATTTTTGTATTTATTTTAACTTAATTAAAATAAAGTGTCCCTATCACCTACAAGTGGATCCATGAGGTCCCAAAATCGAGCCAAAGATGCCCATGGTCGGACATGTATCCACCAATAAGGGTAGGACACGTTTTAGGGTAATTTAGTATTATTATAATATTATTTTTAACCCTTATTACCAGATTTACCCTTTTACCATGGTAAATAAAATATTTACCGAAGTAATTATTCAAAATGTCTAAAAATAAAAGTTATCTATTTACACAATTTGGACATCCTGATTCCAAATATGGAATCTATTTTTACAAATTCAAAACACAGAAGTGGCAGAAATTAATTTAAAATTAATTCCCGCTGTCAAAACAAAAAGCGTGTTTTTAAGATATAATAACTATCAAAAGATTGATACTTGTTTATGTCTGGTTTAATTGTGAAATTATGTCCAATGACCAAAATTGTATTAAATGGTAAAAATATATTCTAAATATACTTTAAAACCACTCAAATTCATAATTTATCACTAATAATTATTTTAATTAAAAAAGTTGTTTTTAATTAAAATTTAGTAATTTTCATTATTCATCAAAATATTAAAGTTATTCGAAAAGTACCAAAATTTCACCTTAGGCTAAATTCAATACTCCGAATCCAAAAATGAAGTCCATTTTGAGAGATAAAATTTCTAAAATTTTAAAAAGTAGGTATTACTATTCATAACGACCACTTTGATTGGTCGTGGTGTGTGTTAGAACTCGAAGTTGCGTACAAAACACGCTACTGTATTATTCAAAGAGAAGCATACCATGGAAGCTCGGGGTGTTACATTCTCCCCTCCTTCAAAAAATTGTGTCCTCGCAATTTGATATTGTTCTTTGAAAATAAAGGTTGAAAATAGAAAATATCTTTGTGGAAAAAACCCAAATCGGAAATTTGGTTAATAAAATTTAGTCTTAACAAGATGAAAAGATAAATGAAAGGGTCACCAAAAAATTATGATCTCGATTAGGAGGAAATTGGTGGAAATTATAGACATATAACTGGAGGAAAATTGTAAATATTTGTAGGTAGTGATTGAGGTCATCAATCACAAACAAGTTTAAAATTGAGGTCCTTAAATTCATCAATCTATGATGATTTAAAATACCATCGGTTCGACAAAACATAAGGTATTAGGATAACACATTTTTTACGTTTCAAAATATCTTAGTTGAAATCCCACATCGAAAAATGAATTAATGAGGCCTCTATTTAAAATAAAGAGTGGAAAGTATGAAGATTACCGAAAATAACACATACTTGGGTTCCATGTAGGAAAATATGGATATGGAAGAGAAATCTAACCATCAATTATCTGATGGAGAGTGGTAGAGAACATGGCTATGAAAAGCCCAACAATCCCAAAGCCATAAATTAGTGATGATCTAAGGTACCATCTAGGACAACATTTTTGTTCTAAGTTCCTTTTCTTAATGTTGAGGAATTTATTTATGATATTGGATAAGATCATAAGGAGATATACTTACTTTATAATTAGAGTTTTATCCATTAATAAATTTCTACCACAAACTCATCTTTCACCCCAAAACATAATATAACTCAAAAATACTCTATTTATCCTAATCGTATAGGGTTCCAAATATAATGAATTTATATTTCACATATCAGACCCTTTATGTAAAGAAACTACGTTATACCATCCAGGAACTTCATGTAGCACAATGGTAGGCAATAAATCCCAATTGCACTATGGTTGTGGGTTCGATTCCCACAGCTTTGTCTGACAAGATGGGTCTTCAAACGGTCTATGTGTTGTCCTTTTATAAAAATCCAAAAAACTAACCTTTAAAACTTAATCCATTCCAACCATTAGACTTATCCAAAATAATATTATCCAAACTCACAGTCCAAAATTTACAAGGAAGTTAAACATAATGAGGATCCTTTTTTCCAGGTAATAACATGTGAACGCCTTCCTCATATATTCTTTTAAAACACTGCAACATCCTGAATTACCAAAATCAACCATCTCTTATTCCAAAATCACTACCTCAATATTAGGACCATATTAAGGTTTATCTTTCCTTCAACCATGAAATTTCCAAAAAATTTTAACTCGCTGTAGAGTCACTTTTCTTAGTACCATAAAATCTAAAATCCTTAATTAAATAGTACTGTAGTACAATCCTTATTTATTTCCAGAACATCATTGATACAACAATTAAATGAAATAATTCTAAAATAACAACATAATAATACTAGTCATTCCTCTTCATCTGTGGTAGTATCATAACTTGATTATTATCCAATAGTATCATTTGCAGCATAGTCTGATGACTGGGACATTGGTTCTTGTAGTGTCCAAACTCCTTGCAAATGAATCATTGTATATTTGAAACCTTTTTCTTACCCTTGCAGTCACGTACTTTGTGCCCCTTTTCCTCCACACTTATAACAAACTCCCATTCCTTTCAGGCAAGTTCCAGGGTGTTTCTTCCCATAGTTATCACATATGGGAAAATTATTCTTTTCCCTCTTCCCTTTATCCATCTTTCTCTCTTACATAATTTTCTTCTCTTGCTTCCCTTCAAAGACATAGGACTTAGAGAATTCTTTACTCATCTTATCAACACATGATACTATTTCTTCATATGATGATAATACGTGGGAAACTATTTCCCTACTAAATTCTGGCTTAGGACCACGAAAGATATGATCCTTCTTACTCTTTGGATCATACGTATTACGGGAGTTCACATTCCTTCTACTGGGAACCATTTCTATACAATAACATAAACTAGTTCAGTTTATGAATTGCAATGAATAATTACCAAACTTGTAAAATACCTAACACAAATTGAACAGTTTATGGATATAATCCATAATCATAAAAATGTTTTCTTTAACTAAGTATATAATCATAAGCCCTTCATAATGGTTTGTAAAGAAAATGAGAATTATCCTAAGCATATCCCCCGGGAGTGTCGTAACCAAGAGTGCAGCAAGGCCTGTTGTCATGCACCAGTTCCCGTTCGAGTCTAGCTTAAAGCAGTGTTTTCGGGTTTTACCCCTAGGTACATCTGTGCCAGAACCACCTCTACCTGCTCGTATCCAGATAGGGATGTATTGCTCAGAAAACTCATAAAATCTCTACAATACCAAAATTATAGGAAGTTCTTCTATACTAATCCTCAAAGTCTATCTTAGGGCTATGTGCTCTAATCAGAGTTTATCTAAATCTAGTTTCCAAGGTTATTGCTAAAATTTCTCTGATACCAACTCTAACGCCCTGACCCCAGTTACCCAGAGTCGGTGCATTATTTTAATACATTGGCATGATTACAAGGAATCATGTTCCGAAGGACCGATCAATTTAGCAGTCTTGTAAAAATAGATTACATACATGAATGTTACATTTTCACTTTAAGACGTACAAAACAACATAAATAATCTTTATGAATGCCATTATTCCCTTGGATTAACCCTACATCTCAATCACATTACACTTCTTAGAATCCTGGAAAAAATAAAACATAGAAAGGGGTGATCTCAAATGCCCAGTAAGGGTAAGAAATACAGTGGAAACTTTCAAAAATAAGCATAAACATTTATGACAATGTATAACTAAAACAAAATCCTTTTAAACTTGAACTTCAGCATAATATGGAAAAGATAAAATGAAATAATGCCATTTACTTATTCACATGGATATTCTACTAGTTGAATAATCACATGAAATATCAATAACCACTTTCATAACGATGGAATGCATGATGCCGAACTTTAATTTCTGCGTCAAGGCCTCGTGCCAAGACCCAAGGGATAACTGTAACCGGAACCCAACCCGGAGAGCCTCTGTAACCGGAATCCATCCCAGAGTGCCTCTAATAACCGGACACCAACCAGGAGTGCCTCTAATAACCGGACACCAACCCGAAGGGTCTTCTGTAACCGGAACCCAACCCGGAACATACTAGTCCAACACATTCATCTTAATAAGAGGATGAAATATAACATAAACATTCGTATTAAAACTAACATACAAAATGTCAAAACTTTAATCATAAACCATTAATGGCATAAAAATAACTCATATATAGTCAAAAATATCACAAAACCTTAAATACAATATGGATGATTTGTATCATAATAAATCAACTTGAAAAAAGTTTAAAATTTATCAAAGGATTTTGACATAGATGAAATCAATACTATTTGAGAGAAATATCTCTTTTTTTGAAATCATTTAAAAGTCTCATAATTATAGAGAAAACCTTTATTTTGAAAATATATTTATAAGATTGTGAAGGAAGCTTCAAAGGTGTAATAATGGCGGAGAATAACCGCACCCAACGTATAAGTTAAAAAAAACATTCTTACCTTAATTTTGTCAAAAAGGTTAAAAAGTAACTTGTTTCGAAAACGTTGGAAATATTCCTTTAAAAATATATAAAGTCAAATAAGGGTATAAATGACTTTAACCCATTGTCTATTAAATAGTAAAAATGTTTTGAAAGACATTTTTAAGAAACATGGATGTGGATGATAAAGAGGTCCCAGAAGATAATTACGTATAAACAACCTCAGATAATGAAGAGATTGTGAAATAAACCCTTACCAATTTGGTAACTTATGAAACATACAACCCATGAAAGAGGTATCATACAATGAATATGTAAATACACATATATTAAAGTGTATTACACAAAGAATATAATTATGGGCAGTATATACACCACACAAAAGGTAATGGTGGCAATATGGCATGAATCTCACGGGAATATGGAGTGATATGAAAACCCCTTACCTTGCACTTTCCTTTAGTCGAGGGTACGTTTAACCTCCTATACGAAGATCTTAGTATGTTATTAAATTATACCAGAACCATATTAATATTTATGATATCATACATGATTCATTTATGACTTTATATTACCCATTTAGTAATAATTTCCATGTTAAGTTAACATTTCAGGTAATAATCACTTTCTTTATCGTATGTGTTTTAACTTGTCACTCTTGGTTGTATCACTTAGATCATGATTTAAATAATTCCAAAATATAAAACATGATAAATATATCATATATATTTAGAATATAAATTTGTATAATAGAAATATATATGAAATGGAAAACACCGTTTATGGAGACAGTAGTCCGTACGTAAGCATAAACGCTGTTTCTGTTTTCATATAGTATTGAACGGAAGTAAGTGAATAATATATATGTAAGTACATAAATCCTTATATATATATATATCTCCAGTAGCATTATTATTTCATATATTGCATACTTATTAGTAATATATATTTTTATAATCGTCGATGAATGGTGAACTTGGAAATGAATCTCATCGCATCGTGGAGACGGTAATCCGTACGAGCAAAAATATCATTCTTTTGATATTAAAATAATATATAATTGGATGGTATATCATATATAAATAATCATTATAATGTTATATTTATTATTTACATGAATTAAAAATCATTATTATACCCATCCAAATAATAATATATTGAATAACAATTACACCACGATGTGGAGATGGTAAGCCGTACGTACGCATGTATGGTGACATGTCATTAAAAGGATGGATAGAATACTGAATATGGTTGTACCATATTTATAATAATATTATAGTATGTAGGAGATACTGGATTCATTATTTTAGAATGGTAATAACAAAGAAATAATAAGTGGAAGAAGAAAGGAACTTGAAAAAGGGTGGTGAAATCATTACCTCTTCTTCGGATTCTTCCTTTTGATTTGATCAAAAGGGATCCTTAGGATGGATTTTTGACTAAAGGAATGCATCTAGGATTAAGTGAGGGGATTTTAGAGAGTATTTTGTCAGGGGTTGGCCGAACCAAAAGGCTTTGAAGGTGTGAATTCATGAGAAGGGGGGGGTGTCCTTTTATAAGAGGGGTGAGGGGCACCTTTGGAAAAGCTAGAAATATTATTTTATAATAAATTCATATTCGGTTTCTAATGGCTCCAAAGTGGATTATTTAAAGGTTAAGGTGGGGATGGGTCGAAAACCACTCAACCAATAGAATTTAGACAGGTTTGGGTCATTATATTAACCTTATCTTTTATTTTTAACTCTTAGTTAATTAGTTTGACACTTACCATGTCACTTTCTATTTTTATATTATATGGTTAATAAACTTACTATATACATCCAAGAGACCCCCAAGTGGTCCATTAATGATACAAATATGATGATATAAGTCTCTTGTCCAAACCTTAGATTTTTAGGAATTTAATATCAATTAATAATATAATATTTGTTTTAAAAACTCTTTTATGTCAATTTTGACACTATTCAATAATTGACTTTTTTAAAAATTATAATAGAATGATTACTTAGAAAAAAGTTAATTAAATAAATCCTAATATGTCATATTATACTAGAAAATTAGTTTATTTTATTAAAAGTCTAAAATTATATTTATTTGGGTATTTATAATATCAATTATTTTAATTTTTCACTATTATGGTAATTACTGTATCATCATTGTGTCATAAATAAATTAAATTATTTAATTTATAAAAATTATAAATAAAATATCATTATGTAGGAAATCATTATATATTTCTAATGAATATTTATTGTCGAAAATCCAACATATATAACCCTATGTAAAAATTGTTTTTCTAAAAGATATATGCTTATGTCATTTTTGTATTTATTTTAACTTAATTAAAATAAAGTGTCCCTATCACCTACAAGTGGCTCCATGGGGTCCCAAAATCGACCCAAAGATGACCATGGTCGGAAATGTATCCAAAAATAAGGTTAGGACACATTTTAGGGTAATTTAGTATTATTATAATCTTATTTTTTAACCCTTATTTTCCAGATTTACCCTTTAACCATGGTAAATAAAATATTTACCGAAGTAATTATTCAAAATATCTAAAAATAAAAGTTATATATTTACACAATTTGGAAATACTGATTCCAAATATTTAATCCATTTTTCCAAATTCAAAACACAGAAGTGGCAGAAATTAATTTAAAATTAATTCTCGCTGTCAAAACAAAAAGCGTGTTTTTAAGATATAATAACTATCAAAAGATTGATACTTGTTTATGTCCGGTTTAATTGTGAAATTATGTCCAATGACCAAAATTTTATTAAATGGTAAAAATATATTCTAAATATACTTTAAAACCACTCAAATTCATAATTTATCACTAATAATTATTTTGATTAAAAAAGTTGTTTTTAATTAAAATTTAGTAATTTTTACTATTCATCAAAATATTAAAGTTATCCGAAAAGTACCAAAATTTCACCTTAGGCTAAATTCGATACTCTGAATCCAAAAATGAAGTCCATTTTGAGAGATAGAATTTCTAAAATTTTAAAAAGTAGGTATTACTATTCATAACGGCTACTTTGATTGGTCGTGGTGTGTGTTAGAACTCGAAGTTGCGTACAACACGCACTACTGTATTATTCAAAGAGAAGCGTACCGTGGAAGCTCGAGGTGTTACATAAGTCTTTGAGTAGAGGTTTTATTCTGGATTCCAGATTTTATTTTGTCTGGAGACTCATGTACTGCAAAATTCCTACTAATGATTTTTTATAGGGTTTTGGTGTTACTATTTTCTCCAGGTGTTCTCTATGTAATCATAATAGAGAGTATATTGATAATCACTTCTTAGGATGTTCTATTTCTTTCGTTCTATGGACTAAAATAGAGGATTAATTTGAAATCAGAGTTCCTAACACAGTTATAATTCAAGATCATCTACTTGCATGCATCTCTCTACCTATTTCCTAGTAGTTTCAAAATATCTTTTATAGTTTCTAGTTTTGAGGTTATTCATTCTATTTGGAATATTAGATATAAAATAATTCATGGGGGATCTTATTTTAGTGTTCATTCGACTTTGGACCATATTTTTTATGCTATTAAATTTGAAAATTATGGCCAAAATAGATATTGTGATAATTCAATTCATGATTTTTCTATGCTTAATCATTTTAGAATTATAGGTAATTATCATCCTCTTTAGGGGACCTTGAAATTCATATAGATTTCCCATTTTCTAGGATAGATCAAATGAAACATGGATGGTGCATAAAAGGTTAATCCAGGTTCTTTTGTTTATATTATGATTTTCATAAATCATAATAGTGAAGAAGTATGATACTTTTATGGTCCTTATGGTATCACCACTTCCCTTGATGCTAAATTTTTTGGTATTATTAATACTATAACGATTGAAAATAAACATGGATATTCCAATTTCTGGCTTGAATGTGACTCAATTACCATTTTTCAAGATATTAGAACTGGTATCATTTATCTTTCTTGTAAGATGACTATAATATGGAGAATATGCATGGATAAACTCTCATACATGAATTATATCATCAAACATACAAATCATGAATAAAATTTCTTGGATGTTGGGCTTGACAATAAAGGATCCACTTCTATTGAGCTGATATGGTGTAACAATTTCCCTAATGAGTTTTTCTCTTTTTTGGAAAATTATTATTGTAAAAAATATTCTTTCAAACTTGTTTAATCTTGTTTTTATTCAATAAAGGATACTTGTCCTTTTTTGGGAAAGTACTCATTCTAAAAAAAAATATTCTCATCATGATTGGATTCTTTAACTTATCTATAAGATATTTTTATCAACTAATTGACATCAAACACATTGGTGCTTCATGTTTATTGAAAAAAATACAACAAAAACACAAATTAGGATTGACATCTAGGTTATTTATTCTTTATATGTGTTGTATTTTGCTTATATTTTTAGTATGTATAGGTTACAAACACCTCATATCATAATTTTAGTAACATTAAATGATGAAACACATATTTTTATATATTTTACTTTATTATTAAATGATTTAATTCCCACCATTTTCACATTGAAAGTAAATTATCACATATTTAGTTTATAATAATATTTTGGACTTCATTTGGAAATGGCCTAAAATCATGATTTTAATTGATTTTGTTAATAATTCAGATTTTTTTACCTTGGTCAAACTTTAATTCAGGGGTGTTTTGTTTTTTGAGTAGGTTGTTCTGGAAGTAAGGAATATTCTAGAAGTAAAGTATATATTAAATGAAAATCACGAATTTAAAAGATTTACTGGAAGATAACATGAGGAATTCTGAAAAAATGTTCAGAATGAATGACTTTGTGATTTATAAGATAACATCAGGAAGTAGGAAACATCTTGAAGGAGGAATAACACAAAAGTAGAAGGATTCATTTCTAGATTTTTTTTTTCAAGAAGCAGATTAAGGAATACATAAGAGTTTATTGACTAGAAAACCTATCACATAAGAGTTATTAGGAGCCATAGAGGGATGCATAAGATAAACTCAGCTAGAAACCAAGATACGTAAAATTAATCCTACAACTGAGATATCTTATGTATGAGTTTACAAGAAATTTTGAGGGATGTGGAAGATTAGTTTTGAGATGCATCAGAATAAACTTGGATTAGGATGAACTGTATAAGAATAATTATGTAGTTTTATATGGCTACTTGAGGTTAAAAAAAGGAATACCAAATACAAATTAGATTAAGTGATATGTTACACTAAAATAAATGAGATTTATGGAAGATTAAATGAAGAATACTATAGACTAAGTGTGATTAAATTAAAACTAATATAAGATTGATCAGTCCCATTTGTCCCTCACCCATGTCGATGTATATGAATGATAATTACTTTATCAGAGTTCATTCTCAATAACCCAAATCACCTAAAATCGTCAATCCAATATATTTTACATGTATATATATTCATGAAATTTTGATCTTGAATAATAATTTAAGCACCGATTTAGGAAAATAGAATCAAAAAATTGAAGCTTATCCTGAAGAAAAAGGATGAAAGGATCTTGGAATTGAGGAATCATACTTAAACAAAGACTTTGTACTAAATGAATTCAAAAATAATTGATACACAGAGGTATCAATATTAATATTTAAAGAAAACCCACAGGATTTTGCAATTCTTATTTAATCAACTCATCCCATCCATTTCATAGTGGTTTAGATCTCCTTATTTTTATTGCTTTCAATTATATATTTTCATTATAGAGTTTGTTCTCATTTCCACATATGATATCAGACTCTGTTCATAGAGTAATGACTATTTGTATTAATGTAAGGGTTATGAAACCAAATTATGTGTTTGAAAGTTTTAAATATATTTTATGTTATTGTTTATTATTATTATGGGAAATTGAAGTGAGTTTATTGAGTTGTTTTGAAGCAGAAATCATCATTCTTTCCCTCATTATTCACACCAAATTTTGTTCTACCCCTATAATTCAATAAATTCTTCACATTCCATAGTTATTTAATATATTATAGAGCTAGGTGACTATGGAGGGAATTAATTGGTGATCTATCACCATGTACAATGTGATTCTTTTCACTTATTCAAATGGATGGATGAGGAATCGAAGGATTCATTTACTCAATTGAGGGATGTATAATACCATTAGACTTAAAAAATAGAAGATCATGTGCACATGTGATAATAATTCACTAGTTCATTACATAAGATAAAAAGTGAGAGGTAGTGAAGTGGATAATAATGATCCTTATTACTAAGTGATAGTTAATCTCAGATGGATCATTAAGAAAAAAAATAAGGAGACACATATTTAAAAAATATTTGGAGGTTTGATCACTATTCTTACTAACACAGGATTCATAAATTTATGTTTCCATTATTTTATTTATTTTGTTCTTATACATTTCTAAAATCCCCTATTTTCCCATTATTTTAAAATATTTATAAAATATCAAAAATATAACAAAGTAAAAATAATAATAAGTGATTGATAAAAATGATGCTTGAGAGATGAACCTAACTAGCTATTTCACTATACCAGGATAAATATAAATATTATTTCATATCATACCTTTATAGGTGTGTCAATATTTAGCATTTTTTTCGGGGTTCTAATTGATTATTCATTATTTCTTTAACATTTTGTAAATATTTTTCACTTCTTTAATAAAAAACTTAAAAATGGATTTTTTTTTCAAACTCACCTTATGATTTATACAATAAAATGGCACTAATTTCTTAAAAAATAATGTAATTTCATAGAAAAACTAATAAATATGAGATATTTTTTGTGTTTTTTAAAGAAATAAAAGAATAACTCAGACCATAGTACCTTGAATCCATGGCCAGAGAGTTTTTTGAACTCTTAGGAAACTTTCCAAAATTTCAATAAGTGGTAGAAGAACATTTAGAGAAACTTCGTTACTTTTAATTTGTTGATGAATATATCCAAGAGCTTGATTCCACACTAAATTATTATTCACTTCTCAACCATCTTGAGTACTTGGTTGGAAAACTTAAATAGATACAAGTCAAACAACTTCAGGGAGATGACAAAATTTGTATGATCTATTCTTTAATTTTTTTAAAATCTATTTGAAAATTAATACTACATATTTTGATTTGTTGAATTCAATAATATTAGAGCCTACATTGTTAGAAAAGTAAGATTATGTTATTGAAGAGATGACTATGTTTGAGGAGAAGATGGAGGATCCAACTGAGTTATGTAATGGGGTATATGAAGATAATGGTACTTAGTTAAACATAATTTAAGGTTATATAGAAAAAAAAACCAGAAGAGAAGCCACATAATACCATGAATATTTTATTACTAGTTGAAACTACTACTTTAGTTAAGAATAATAGTAATCCTAGTAGCCATTCTTGATGAAATAAAACTACAAGAAAATTTTTATGAGGGGGATAATTAGATCAAAATTCATATTTTTTTAACTCTATTCAATTTTAATTATTCATTAACTTACAAATTTATAAAACTTTTTATTAAAAAACAATGTATCATGCCCTAGATTTAAAAGAAAAATCCAATAAGGTAGTGGCTGAAGTAGAGGAACCTTACTTTCTTCTACCCCAACTATCAAAGTTGTACCTAATTTCCAAAGGGGTAATTTTTCTATAATATATTATAGGGTAACTTTATAAATAGTATGAAGGGATAAAAACTAGAAGGAAATCAATTTTTTAATTTATTTCTAAGAAAATAAACCCACCATATGATTTTGGATAATATCTTATACTGTCGGGCTAGTGGAAGGAAAAAATTAGTACCCACATAGGGGGTTAAAGCAAGCCTAATCTATTTTATTCCTATTTTTATTATTTTTATTATTTCTACATAGAATAATTTATAATATTGTTTTATTTTATTTTATAGGTTTCATAAAGTGGTATTCAATATATTAATTCAAGCCACCATATCTATAATAAAAATCAAGTCGAATTTCTCCTTCTTATTTAATTCATTCCCTACATTTGATATGCATGTTGCTTATGCCTCAATTAAAATGCGTAGTTTTATTTAAGTGTGGGAGAGATTTTACATGTTATTATGAGTTTTTTATATTTTTATTTTCTTTTTATAAATTTAATCTTAAATAAATATCTATCGTCCATTTTTACCCCTGAGTTGATTTTGATAGAGTTTACCCGATCTTTGAAAAAATTAATTTTAAATGATTATTTTATGAAATTTGTTCCTTGACTTTTGTTTTCTATTTTTTAGGATTTTGACTAATTTTTGAAATTAATTTCCATAAAACACTAAACCAAAATCATTTTTATCATCCTAAGGGGTATTATAAACTATTTTGACATATTTTTCCAAATACAATTATTTTATTATGAGAAACCTAGAAATTGTGTGAGAAATAGAACTTATGATTATTTATTTTTAAAAGATTTTGAGTTAAAGAAATATTTTTAATATTATTGGTGAATTTATTTATATATCCATATTTTTAACTTAATACTTAATGTTACATCAATACTTGTTGAGACCTTATAAATGATGAATTTGTTTATAGGTTTAAGCCACATTACAATGCTATTTATCCTTACCCACCTTAAATATTTATATATTTTCATAATTATTTCAAGTTAAAGTGTAGGGATAAGGGTATTTTATTCCTGTGTTCCTTGGGAAACAATTCATTGTCATGTGATTCGATAGGTGTGTGTCATTATTAAAGGTATTTTAAAGAAATGAATGGTCATGGGTTATTATAATCTATTATATTTCATTATTCTCATATTATTCTACTAAAAAAAATAAAAAATAAATAAAAAAATGATTAAAATAATGGCTATGATATTGAATTATTCATTATGTTACTTATATAACTCATTAACCAATCAAAAATAAAAATACTTGACTTTTAATTCATTCATTGTAGTAATTGAAAATATCATATTCCGTGAAAAGAAATATAAAAAAATAAAAAAATTGAAAAATAAAAAAGTGGAGAATAAGGATGAAATCATTCATTTAATTTACCATTTGACTCATGAACCATGTAGATAAAAGTGACCACAGTGTCCCATCTTATAAGGGAAATTGAGTGAGGAACATTTCATGGAGTAGCTCAAATATTCATGCATTATATCAAAGAGTTTAACATCCTATTTTTAAAACTTAAATTTTAAATAATTTTCCCATCAAATCTTAGCAACAAAAATCACCTTGAAAATGACCTCATTATTAAAAACAATTTTATGCCTCATGGTGCAAATAAATTAAAATTTTTACAAGCCTATAATTATACAATAATTTTCCAAGTATGAGTATAACTATAGATTAAATTTCTCTTGAGTGAAGAGTGACATAATTTTTTTATGAGGTAGGTTGTGATTGGTTCATAGATGAATATTCGAGTTTGAAAAATTTTAAATGTGGGAGAAAAAAATGAAAGGAAATTGGTTTTCATAAACGAGGCCTGATAACATTAAATTTTAAATAGATCTAGGAAAATTCAATTATTATTGATTATTATGTGAATTTGATATGGATTTATATTTTTTCTAATATAGAACAAAGATAAGTGTGTGAGAGTGATGAAGCATATATTTTAAAATATTTTAATTTATAATTAAGTGATTTAATTCCTAAAATTTTAAATTTTAAGGAAAATCCTTAAAAATTTAGTTTATTGGAATATTTTGGACTTTATTGTGAAAATGGACTGAAATCATGATTTTAATTGATTTTTTTCAATACTTTGGATTTTGTTTCCATGAATAATTTTTAATTCAGGGGATTGATTTTTGATATTTTTTTAGGAACAAAGAAAAATTCCATAAGAAAGTGAAAGTATAGATTAAATAAAAAACATGAATTTAAAAGTTGCATCCAAAGATAACATGAGGAGGTCCAAAATAAATGTTTGAGTTGAATGTCTTTGTTCTTTAAAAGATAATATCAGGATGAAGGAAAAATATGGAAGTAAGCATAACATGGAAGTAGGAGGATGAATTTATAGAATATTATTGAAGAAGTTTGAAAATGAATATATAAGAGTTAATTAGAAAGAAACACTTCCATGTAAAAGTCATTAGGCCATTAAAAGGGATTAATAAGTGTAAATCATCTGAAAAAATTGATGCATAAAATCACTCCAATGTTCAAGACACAGAGTATATGAGTTGACATGAAATTATGAGGGCTATGGAAGATTAGTTTTGAGTTTCTTGAGAATAAATTACCTAAATAAAGAGATGTGTCAGAAAAATTTCCGATCACTCTAAGGCTATGTAAGATTAAACATAGGAATACCAAAGTTATGTCATATTAAGAGAATATATACATCATAATGAATGATAGTTATGTAATATTAAATAAATAATATTGTAGTCTATTTGGGATTAAATTCACGAACCCACAACTTTCGATCCCATATCTCCTTCATATGGCCACATACATAAAAGAATAATCATGAAGAATAAATTGAACCCCAAATTTGGAAAATTTAATCTTAAATTAGAAGATTATGTTAGATAAAAAGTAAGAAAATATATTTTCATTGAAAAATAATACTCATCAGATGAATTTTTGATAAATAAATTCAAAAATAACTACCACACAAAGGATTCACCATGAAGATATCAAGAACAACTAAAGCTTCTCCACTGCTTATTTAGACAAGACATCTTATCCATTATTGAGTGTTTTGAATGTCTAAAATTTTTCTACTTTCATTTATATGTTTTTATTGTAGATTATTTTATATTTCCCCCATATGATCTATAAATCCTTTTATGAAGTAGTTAATTATGGTATTAATCTATTGGTGTAGGAACTAGATTATGTGTTTTAGTGTTTTGAATATATTTTATATTCTTGTTAGTTGTTATGAATTTAAATTGTAGTGAGTTTATTGTGAGGTTTTGAAGTGATGATCATCATTATTTCCCTCATTCTTAAAAAAACTTTTATTACCCCACTATAGTTAAATAAATACATCCCTTTACATAGTGATCTAGTATACGATAAAGTTATGTGGATTTAGTTCGAATGGATTATTAATCACTGAACATATACTATAGGGTTCTCTTCGTTAATTCGTTTGGATGGATGAGGAATCCAAGGGTTTATCTACTTGATTTATGGATGTCTCATACCATTGTAATTTGGAAATATATAACCCAGTTCACATGTGATAGTAACGAATTGGTTCCTTATATGAGATAAATAATCATAAGTAGTGAGTTTAATTATATTATCCTTGATACTTATAGATAATTAAGATGAGGTAAATCAGTAAGAAAAACAATGAATCAATATATATCTAATAAGTATTATGAGGATTAATCACTATTATTTTAGACACTATTTTCTTAATTTTACTTTCCATTTTTTTTATATCCATTTTCAACCCCTCCATTTTCCTTACATTTCAAATATATAGAAAATAACGAAACATGTAGTAAAGTAAAAATAATAATAAGTGATTGATAAAAAGGATCCTTGAGAGACAATCTTGGTTAGCCATTATGTTATATTATAAGTAATATAAATATTATTTTTTATCACTCCATGATAGGTGTGTCAACTGGCTTAGTGAGGGTGTGGAATATGAGAGAAAAACATCCCCAAATAGTATTTATGATACCCTCAGTATTTATTTCTTTCCTTTGGTGATCCAGAGGGTGCACTTAAGGCCTATTAACACTCTAAATTGACCCATCTAGGGTTGAGGGAAGACGAGTTGGGTTGAGATGTTACATATGTTATGATTTTTTTGTATTTTTGGTGGTTAGAAGTAGAGATAGTTCATGTTGGGACTCAAGGAATAACTATAAAAATATAAACTAACCTATCTATACAAAACCATGAGTTACCAGGATGTGTGGGTAGTCCAAGTGGTTCCTGAATCACTTATAGGTTATTGGAGTCCTTGTGGTTGGTTATACTAATTAAAAGAAAAGGACGGTATTCATGCATCATGTAGGAATTCATGGATAGAAAATGTGTCATGATTTCACCATTTTGAGAAAATGTTATCTTTTTATTATGAAATGGATTTTAAAATGAGTTATTTGAAAATGGAAATTTTTAAAATGGATTGTTTGGAAATAATGGTTTTTAAAGTGGGTTTAAAAATGGTTTTCGTGATGAAAAAATAGTCTATTTTATTTGTGATTATAATTTAAAAAGTTATCTTGAATGCTACTAGTTATTCTCTTTAGGTAGGGATGGATTGACAAAAAAGATGGTAGAGTGATGGTCATTTTAGTGATATTTAATTAACCCTTTGAGGAGGAGTCGTTGAATAGTATGTGGTGGTGGTTATTTGAGGTGTGATTTTTGAGTAAAGTGTAGGTTTGTTGAGGTGACCTTATGAGGTTAGTTGGTAAGTTATTATAGTCATTGTTTAAAAGTTTCAATTCATGAGAAATGTGAGATATAAACCATTTATGATTTCTATATCCATAGAAAATTACTTGGTGGTTGTGGTTTTCAGGGTTTTATTTGATCATGTAGGAAAGTTACCATAAAGGAGACCTCATGTGAATCAGTGTGAGTATGAAATAAGGGGCATGGTTCCATTAGTATTACAATTGTATTAATTCTCTTTGAGGAATTATGGATAATCTCAGTCGATGAGTGATTTATGATTAATTATCAAAAAGTTCTAAAGCGGTAATACCAGTATGGTTCTATAACATGTGACCCCCATGGGTTAATGATATTTGGGATAAGTAAAAGTGATTTTATAGGAGATCATATGGCTTGGAGTGATGATGATTCATTGGTTTACTTACAATTTTTTTTCAAGATTTTTTCATAACATTGTATGCGATTAGGAAAATAATCCAAGTTATATAGATTACCTTGGAGATATGAAGCATGGGAAAATAACTTATTTGGTTAAAATTACATGTGAGATATGTGTAGTAAAGTGGTGAAAATGAGTAAGTTGGTAGGCTAGGATCCTAATAAGGTGAAGATACAGATAGAGATTCCATGGAATATGAGAATGACATGTGGGGGAGGCATGATCAATAGTTATCCATGTGATCATAGAATGTTTAATGTATAATTTTTAGTGGAATGAGTTGATTTAGATATCAAGGCCATGTTATATCCTAGCCCTAACCATTGGCTTGGAAAGAGATGAGGTTCCACTAACCGTAGGTGATATCCATAAGAAACCTAAGGCTAGAAAAATGACAAGGGATTACTAAAAACATCAGGGGATGATTTCACCTTTAAATAAAACCATATTAAAAGAAAAAATAAAAACAACCAAACCAAAAATATATGATGCATGAAGTAAAAACAATACAAATCATATAGAATACCAATACAAAAATAGTATCATGGTAGAAGTATAAAGTGAAACATGACATCTGAAAAAAAAACTAAAAGATATCCCAATGCAATAATACTGATTTTTATCACTCCAAACTCTCCACAAGGTAATTCCAAGATCCAATCACCATATCGAGAAAGTAGCATCAATATGGCCCAATAGAGAAATAAGAAACCTTTCCTTTACCCATGTCATGTAGAAAATCATCTTCATACACACCAAAGTGAATAATTAGGGGTGAGTAATCATACATAGTATCTATTAACTAAGATACTTCCTAATTCATTCCACTAGAAAAAAGAAAAAGTTATATTATATTTCAAAATATAAAGAAAAAAATAGAGAAACATCAACTTAGTTTACCAATTTAAAACAACTTAAATTTAATGTTGAGACCAGTTTCATCTGTTATTTCCACTTATCATACCCATTCCATGTTTCACACACACACACAAACACATTCTATGATATTCCCAATAATTATGAGAATAAACTCATATATCTACCAAGACATCCATTAGTGATAATCCATCAAATTCCTCCAGTCGGTCACCATGCCCCAATTAATTTCCATGTCCAATGAAAATTAACACACTCACACACACACACAATTCTATGTATGAAAAGTTATCCCATTCATTTATTTTACATAAATTAGTTCTTCCCTTTAAAACATTAAATTGATAATATTTATTGTGTTAAACTAATACCATAATTTAAAACTAAAAATAAAAGATTTTTTCTAAAAACACTTAAAATTACAATGTTTTTCAAATTATAAATAAAAAATATTTTCCTTAAATAAAGAATCCCTATGATTCCTTTATAAATACAAGATTTTTTTTAATAAAAACTAATCCTTCAAGTTCTTAAAAAGGCAGAGAAAGAGAGAATTAACCTACCTCATTATGGATATTTAAGAACATGATGAAACAATATGAGATCTAGATAATCTAGAATCCCTTCCCCATTCCTTCAATAAATCCCAAAAAGAAATTATCAAAACATGACTGATCTAATAGATCTATGCATATCATATATAATCTAATGTTACATTCAAATGAAAACAATAATATCTAAAAATAATAGAAAAACAAGGAGAGGATAGGGATCTTACCTTCAATATCCTTGATCAAACAAACTTTTATCCATTGAAAATAGATTTCAGAGGGAGTTGAGTTGCTAAAATATCCTATAGGAGTAATCTGGTTCAAGAGCCTAGGTAAAAAGGAGGATAATTGGAGTTTTTGGGTGTAAAATGGAATAAAAAACATATTTTTGGATGTTATTAATGTCATCACATGGTTAGTGTGCACAGTTTGACAAACCACATTAAAACCATGCGAGTGATACTAAACAACACCCTAGGTATGCATAGTTGTGCCACACGGCTTGGAAAACATTGGGAAATGACTCTGTCCCAAAATCAATAATTCAAAAAATTTGGCCAAACCATTCACTAAACCATGCACCAACTATGTGCCTAACCAATAACTCCCATATTCCCTTACATGGTTTTATAGAGAGGCTATATAGTTTCCCTTAACTATTATCAAATTACACACCCTTAAAAATGATTTTGAAACACTGCACAATAAAGAATAATCTCTCGAGACTCAAATAAAACATTACATAACATCAAAATACTTAATAAAAGAGAAATTACCTCAAACTAGAGGTGTTACAATCCCCCCACCATTAGTATTTTCATCCATGAAAAGCTATATTTTGGTGGTGGTTTGAAAGTGTTTATCCATTTCGATAATATCTCTTTCTCAGGTTTTGATGTCTCTTCTAAAATTTCACCATGTTGTTATAATACCCATACCAGTGAAATATTATTTCCACACAAGAATTTATATTTTTTGTCCATGATATGAATCAGTGCATGGAAAAATGTTGCATTTGGTTTCCGATAAACATGATCCCATCGAATAACATGGTTAGGATTGGGATGTTATTTATTTAGTTGAGATACATTGAATAGATTATAAAAAAACAAAACCATGGAAGTAAATTTAATCAATAATAAAGATAAAAAATTCTTTCAAGTATCTCAAAATGTCCAACATATTGAGGAGACAACTTTCCTTTCTTACCCAATCGATGATACACTAACTTTGAAGAGACTTTCAAGAATACATGATCTCCCATGATAAATGATAAAGGGAAAAATTTATTATACACATAAAATTTATGATGTATTTGGGTAAAAATCATCCCTTTCTTGATTATTTTAATATTCTTAGTCATTTAATGAATGAGACTTGGTCCCAATAATGTAGTTTCTCTGATATCTACCCAAAAAAGTAGGGATTTACATGGATGAATGTAAAAAAACTCAAATAGATCCATTTGTATCATGTCCTGATAAATTTTTTTATAAAGAAACTACACTAAGGAAAATGAGCCTCCAATTATCCATAAAAATACATAACACAATATTTGAGAATTAATTCTAGCATTTGAATCATTCATTCCAACTTCCCATCTATTAAAGGATGATATGATGTTCTCCTGGTCAATTGGGTACCCAAATATTACCGAAAAGATCATCAAAATTGAGAGTTAAATCTAGGGTCTTGTTCATAGATGATCAAAATAGGTATTCTATGAAAATTTACCAATTCCTAAATATATATATGTTTCAATGAGAAAGAGAAAACTGGAGAAACCCTTACTGAGGTGGGTTTGGTTAGCCCTGATGGATGATTATTAGGGTTTTTATTTCTTGCACAATTGTTAACATTAGTTCATTTTCATTATTAATGGAAAATACCAACAATTCCCTCATCCATAACTGGGTATGGACTTACGTTCCAAAGGTAGGTGGTCATATGGGGTTTCATACCCAACTACACTTAGGGACTCACATTGGTCGAGAGGTTGGGAGGTTGGTCTCATCACACCCTTATGGGGGGAATTGTTGCCTACTATGAGACTCTCTTATAGATTTAAGATATGTTTGTGAATCTCTTCCTAATATCGATATAGAAATAGTTATCCTAACAAAATGATTATAGGTTAACTCTACTTATATGAAAAAGAAAAGGGATCTCATTGATAAATAAAGGAAATAGGATCTCATTAATGAAACCATCTGTATGTATCCAAGGTTCTCCATCCATTTCTCTAATTATGGGTAGATACTTTATATGATGAATCTGTATAACCAAATTATTTTGAATATAATTCCATGCAGGGAGTTGGTTTAATATTCCTAGGAGGGGATTGATCCATTATGAGGCATCTTACATTATCCTGGTTATTGTAGGAATAAAAACCCACATATTTTGTTAAACCTGTGCATTTTAATGTCATGTAGAGAGAACATATGTGTAGGAACTAAGGCACCAAATATTTGTGCTTGAGACTCGATGATACATTCTACATATTCTAGTTATATCAGGATTCATATTCATCATATTTCGATCATGCCCTTGGTATTTTCCCTAAGGTAGATACCCTTTTATGAGGGGTTTTCATATCATTGCATTAATCAGGGTTTATATGATGAGACTACCATGACTAGTGGAGATTCATGATGCCTATGAGGTGTTCATTATTTCTCCCCAATCCCATGTGATCTATGATCTATGTGAGAAACAAGGTATGACAAGTGATTAGCTTCATGACATATGGGTGTGGAGGCTTATGTTCTAGGAATTCCACTGATATGGTTGATATGGAGTTTATTCCTTAGGGAGATGTCCTAAATATCCTAGTTATGGAAGGAATCAGAGTCATCTTAGTTTAGTTGATTTATAATTATAATGAGGGATGAGTTAGAGTGGTCATCCAATGGGAACAATTGGGTCTTAATGGTTGAAATGTCAGAGACATAGGGATTACATAAAAATAGATTTTTATTTGAGATTGTGACTTAGAAAGGTGTTCTATATATCCTATTTATTATAGGAATAAGAGTTCACATAGTTCAAGATGTTCTCAGTCCACTGGTGGATAAGGAAAGATGATTAGACCACGAGAATGATTGGGTCTTGATGGTTGAAATATAGGAGACATGGAGGGACTTACACTAATGTGGATTCCCATTTGTGTTTGGACTCAGGAATTTGGAAGGTGTCCTACGTATCCTGGTTATGGTAGGAATTAGTGTCATCATAGTTCCTTTTATTGGGGATTTCCCACTAATGTTTTCCTTTTTCTTCTTAGAGGCTTATAAAGAATTTTTTTTTCTTATTGCAACTCCCTAATCCCACATGAGCTATGCTCAGCTTGAGAAACAAGGGAAGGAAAATAATTAGTCTCATTGATTACTAGTTGAGGGACTTATGTATTGGGATAACCCTTTGGAGATTTGAGATAGAGATCGGGCGTTAGAAATGCATCCTACATATCTCGATTATACAGGGAATTAGAATTACTACACACTAATGTTTACCTTGCCTTTATAGAGGCTTATGATGCAAATGATATGATTATTGAAGCTCCCTAATCCCACATGATCTATGCTCAGTGTGAGAAATAAGGTATAAAAAATTATCAATGTTATCACTTAGGAGGTGAGGGACTTATGAATTGAGACATCCCTTTATAGATTTGACATTGATCTCGGTCCTTAGAAAGTAATACTACATATCCCAATTATGGAGGGAATCAGAGTTCTTATAGTTCAGTTATTAGGGGCTTAAACACTAATGATTCCCTTTGGTCGGGGCATACACACCAAGGGAGGAAAAAGTTATCAATCCCTAGGATTCCATAATGACCTGACTTTTTTTCCAACCTATTATGCATTTATTTTCCATTCGACATGCCTAAATTTTCTTCTTGATATGTCAGAGAATGTCTATCTAAAATGTTAAAAGGAAATCATGTTATCAAATTGACCTATCTATAGGACTTCACGCATATTGGATGGAATGTATAAGGGTTTGTCGCATGATAAATATTGTCTTTTCCAGAGGACATTGCAAGACCCGAGTGGTTTGTCCCAAAAGCCATCGAATGACCTGGATGAATTATTTATAGGGTACTGCATGATCCAACTGACTTTACCTAGTGTTATCATGAGATATGAATGACACATATGGAGGTCATCGTGAGAGTCAGTGTGACATGTCTCGGTAGGTGTCACATGTCTTGTATGAAATGTCTAGAGGGAATCACGAGACATGGATGGTGTGCCTGGAGGGCACTGCGAGAGTTGGTTGACATGCCTAGGTTCTACCACAAGATTCAGCTAACCTGAACTAGTGCCATTATATGAGTCAGGTGACATGTCTTGAAGGTCATCACAAGGATTGAGTGGCAAGCCTGAAGGACTTCATGATACTAGGGTGACATGACCAAGGGGTTCCATATGACTTGTTTCTACATGTCCAAAGGACTCATCATGATCTAAATAGTGCACCCAAGGGGTGTCGTGATACTTTAACAACATACTCTAGTTCTATCACATTTCCTGGGTGGTTCGCACGTGATATATGGGGATCAATGCATATGTATTCACTTGTGTCTCTCATTTATTGGTTTGAGTTCCATCCATTAAATAGTGAATGACTTATATTTGTTCAGTTTTATCTTATTTTAAGTCTTGTATGATCTAGTAGGTGTGAATGATGTCCTTTTCATGTCTTTCCAGAAGTACTTAATGTGATCAATAAGTGATCACACAAAGCGCCTATGCATGTTGCATGGTCTCTATGACTATTTGCTGGAATCTTACCTGATGAGGAAATTTACGATCATGAGATTCACCACTCTAAGAAATCCTCTCTATCACTAGTGTCAGGTTCTGAGGGTCTATCCATCCACCCAACGTTGTCACCTTTTTCATACTGGGGTGGGGGATTTATAAGCCTCAATACCTCGTCTATTTTCATCTTTATTGTATTATTTACAATTAATGGAGTCTCTTTGAATCATTCGGGCATGACGAAGGACTTCTATATTGTCCAACTAACATGTCTGAGTGTCTTCATAAGATTAGGGTACCTATCAGAAGGCCTTCATGTGATCTCAGAAGACTTGTTTGGGACTTTCCAAAAGACAAGATTGGTTTGTCAGGGGGACTTCATGGGATAAAGATGAATTGTCTAAGAGTCTCATGAGGTAGTGCTGTGGATGGATTTAGTGCATCATAAGGGTTTTAAAACTGCGAGAGGATCCCACCTCCTCTTGTTTTTTATTTACTTTTTTTATTTTCAAAAGGTCGAGTGTCATATGAGATTACATGAGTAATGTCAAATACAATTACTCCACCTATTTATGATGCATCACATGAACAATAAAGGTACTATGGATATGCATGATAATTTCATGGAAAACTTCATTTGTTAGTCCTTGGGGAGCCAAAGGGGAAGTACGAGGTTGCCTGGACATACCCTAGGCTTCTCACATGATGAGGATGTCATGCCGATGGGATTTCATGAGACTTGGTAGAAATTTTTCTGTGGTCTCATGATGTCTTGTGGATCTCTAAGGGTTTGTCACATGAGGTTTATGATCATGAGTGGATCCTACCTTTTGTATATTTTTACCCTTATTTTACAAGGATTTTTAAGATCTAAAGCTTCCATACAAGTGTTGTTGAAGACAACCACTCCCCGTGTTTGAGGTGTGCCTCATGATTAATAATGAATCTCAAGACAAAGCATGAGTGTTTCCACGGACAACCCTTCAGTTTGTCGGTGGCGTGGTGCATGATCAGTGATAGATCTTGTGATGGTGCATAGACATTTTCAGGGATAGTCACTTTTCTTTCCTTTGATGAACTTCATGTTCATTGATGGATCTCATGACGTTATGTGGACATTGTCATGGATAGTCACGTTTATCACCTTTGATATGTTGCATGTTCATGGATGGAATATTTATCCTCTTCACATGATGATATCAATTGCAGCCTGAATATTCTCATGCACACATTAATATTTCATTTGTGTAGTGTGGACCTTAATCTGATCGAAATGGTGCATCGAGTCTTGAATTTTATTTTATGATCAGTTTTTGTGGAACATAAAACAAATTATTTAGGAATTTACCATAAAAAACCATCGATTTGGTGTCCACAATTCTTCACATAACCAGGTATGCATCAATTTAATCTCCTTTTAGGAAGAGGGTGGACCATGATACGTTATCGATATTGTTATCGCATGATGGAGTATATACATAAGGTGCATTAGCTCTCTACATGATAGGGTATGTGGTACCACATCCTTTCACAAAATAGGTTTCACAGTGTGTGCCTTTAGTGTGATGGTTTATGTGATACCATAAACTTTCACATGATATGTTACATGATGCCTTAGATTTTGGCGTGGATGCTTTTGCGGAGGAAGATCATGGGTTCTGGCCTCTTTATGAGAATGATTATGCAATGTATTTCTCACATCATCTCCCTTGCATAACCATTATGTGGGATCATGATACTCATCTTTGCGAGGAAAATGAGATATATCTTCTTCTGTAAGGCATTGGTCACAAAATATTGATCTCACTTTAGTATTTATAGATGAAGTATCGTCTTGACTTTGTGTTTCTAAGAATGGTGGAAAGTCCAACTATCACATTCTACCATTCAAAACACTGACTTATTCAACCACTGATTTTAAGATCCTATTAGGTCAAGATATTCCTTCCAAGAACCAAAACTCTTAGTCTTTTCAAGCTATTCACATGCTGATTCTAGCAGCATTTAGAAAATATGAATCATTCTTCTTATGTGGTGGTACCGACATGACGAGATTCTTCATACGATGCCAAATATCATGGCATAGATACATCATGAAAACTTATTGGGACTGTAAATGATTATACCATTGGTTTAGTGATAATTATGAGATCAAAATAAAGTGAAACACATAGAAAAATAAATGACACTAGATGTAATGTGGAAAACCCCCCCAAATGTAAGGGGTAAAAAACCATGGGAAAATAGAAGGATCACTATGGGGTAAAAGTGGGTACACACTACCTCACTTATTACAAGGAGAAAACACTCATAAAAACTCTCTTGAATATGATGGGGAAACTGCCTCACAAATACCACACATGTATTGGGATTTTCTGATGAAGATGAAGTTCATTGAAGTACTGAAGCCAAGGGAAGCCACTGCCTTTTATAGGCTAGCTTCACCCTCCTGCTGCTCCTCTCCCACTACTGGGTTTTGGTGGGGTTTGGCCACCCACCATATACCCCACCTCCATCCCCCTTTGACAAAGAAATGGGGGAAACACCATCCTGGAAAAACAATTCTGCCAACAGATTCATCCTCATGGACTCATCCAATCAACAAATAGAGCTCGTGGAATCATGAACTGTATATATATCAGTGCATCATCTGATCTGTATATCAAGATGTATGTATCCTCATACTCTATTTTTTTAGGGTGCACATAGAACCTCCTATATCACATGTTGTACACTTGAACATCTTGTATAAGGAGATCCATTCTTTCATTGTGGGGATTCTGAAAATATGGTTCTTTATTCACATGTTATAAGATCATACATGAGTAGGTCCTCTATGCTGATCATCATGGATTATACATAGCGCACTTTAATAAAATTCATAGGAAATATTTGTGGTGTCGCACGTCTACCTAGAGGCTTCATGTTAAACCATAATCTGTATTGAAGGTTTCCAACACACCCAATGATATTCCATACTGTAATGGTATTTCCTTGAATTAAATAAGGAGTTGTGATGCGGACAATTCCATATTCCAAGAGCATGGTTCCAGAGACGATTCCAATTCCACATTTCTCTTATAGTCGATTGAATATGAAGCAAGCGATTATCCCAGTAGTGTAGGAACCACACATTATCCTTCATCAGATAATATCTATTCCACATACATGTGATATGAAAGTGGTGTTGTATAAATAGGTGATCCATTCAATATTTTTCACACCAGAGCATAAAATTTAATGTATGTCTCAGCCTAGAATCATTTCATATGGCAGTATCAACACAATTTGTTGTAGTGAAAGTGATATATTCTACTTGAGGTGATGCACGATATTCATTCTAGGTGCAGTAGGAAAACTAGAACCCTAGCTCTGTGAGGTTGAAGAAGGACCTATGCGACACTGTTTATACCTTATGCGATATGCACCTATTTGATGAAAATAAACATTTCTGTTTTATTTGTTTTATTTTATTCATTATTATCATTATTATTTTTAACACATAATAATAACAATAACAATAACACTCCTTAAATTGTGTAAATAATGCACACACCCCAAGCATCATTATCACATGTGTATGTGATATTTATAATGACCAACTAATCACTCATCACATGTGTCCATCCATGGAAAAGTGTGTTCCATGTATTTAGTGGTGTTAACAAAATGGACCGTCTTAGAATTGCATTCATTCAAAATGAAAATAATCTAATTATAAGGAAAATATTCCAAACTTTTTTCTAAATATGAATGATAATGAATTCCTCTTGGGTGTGGCTCACATAGATTAAGAGATTTATCTATTTTCAAAGATGATAGGCTTGTAAATCATAGCTTGATTTCTGATAATGCCATATGCTGGGTCTTACAAGATTTTATAGACTAAAATCACCGTTGTGATATTTTTTAAGGTCTTTTAGCCCAAACCTTATATTTATCAATTTTAGATTATTTTAGATCAGAACTAATATTTATTTAGTTTATGGTATTTTATATTGGACGTAATATTGATTTAGTTTAATGTATTTTAGCTTGGACATGATATTGATTTAGTTTAAGGTCTTTTAGTTCGGAGCTTTTATTACTTTAGTTTAGAGTTTTTAGCTCGAACCTAATATTTATTTTTGAGTTTAGGGTATTTTAGCTTTGAACTGGTATTTCTTTTAGTTTAGGTTCTTTTAGCTCGGACCTATTATTGCTTTATTTTAAGGTCTTTTAGCTCAGACCTGATATTGATTTAGTTTATGGTCATTTATCTTGGATGTAGTATTACTTTATTTTAGGGTCTTTTAGTTTGAACATGATATTAATTTAGTTTAAGGTCTTTTAGCTCAGACCTAGTATTTATTTAGTTTAGGGTATTTTATATTGTACCTGATATTTCTTTAGTTTAGGGTATTTGATCTCAAACTTGATATTTCTTTAGTTTAAGGTATTTTAGCTCCGACCTAATATTTCTTTTAGTTTAGGGTCTTTTAGATCAGACCTATTATTGCATTAGTTTAAGGTATTTTAGATTGGACCTGATATTTCTTAAGTTTAGTGTATTTTAGCTCTAATTCAGAATTGTTTTAGTTTAGGGTCTTTTAGCACAGATATGATATTTCTTTAGTTTATGGTCTTTTAGCTCAGACATGGTATTGCTTTAGTTTAGGGTCTTTTATCTTGGATATGATATTTCTTTATTTTATGGTCTTTAAGCTCATACCTGATATTTATTTAGTTTAAGTTCTTTTAGATCAGACCTAATATTTATTTAGTTTAAGGTATTTTATATTAGACTTGATATTGATTTAGTTTAATGACTTTTAGCTCATACCTGATAGATGATCATGGGATGTAATACAGAAATTCCAAGAATGACCTAAAATGCACTGAGGTGTTGGGTTCTACCATGGTGATACAGGGGATCACAAGGATCATAAAGCTATTTTTGTAGAGTGACACATTTGGTTGATGACTACAGGTGCATATGCATGATCCATGAGCTTGTATGCATAGTCAAGAAAAGGTTCTCTTGAAACTAGGTATATTTTATAGGGGTTATAGAAGATTTATATAGGTGAGATTAGTTAGAGGTAGAAATACTAGGGATGATAGGTCTACTTGGATAGTTGGAATATGATGATGTAAATCATAACCCAAAAGTTTGAGGTTGTGAATATGAGATGGGGAAGACACACTGAGTATGTAACATGACATTATGAGATGCTAGGTTTCACCATGGTGTTTCTAGGGATCGTAAGGATTGAAGCTCCTTTTTGGAAAGAATAATATTCCTTTAGTTGGTAGGTCAATGACCTTAAGTGTCAGTATAATTTCCAAGAAAAAGATGACCTACACTCCTCTTTGAGGGCCATGAAATATTTTTGAATACTTAAAAATCCATATGATAAGGTTGGGTATTGGTAGGAAGGATATATAAGAAGGGTTATGGCACCCTAGGGTAGTTGAGCTCATGATTGTGAAGCTTAATACCTATGCCCCATGGTTTTGAATCATGAGGTGTGGGCTATAAAAGGCTTGGGAATGAAGTGTCACAGTACGACCTTGAGAAATGGTATGAAATGTAGTGATGTAACATTGAGGATGTCGAATCCACTTGGATAGTTCAACACAGGGACCGTAATTCATGAACCATAGTGATGGGGTTATGATAGTGATATAAGATAATCACATTGGGAGAGGTTAAAATCACACTAGGGTGTTGAGTTCTGCCACAATGGTGTCAAGGCTCACAAGGATTGGAAATCCATTTTTTAGAGTGATGCTTTTGGTTGATGACCATAGACACATATGTAGGAGACATATACATAAATTAATATTCAATAAAAGGGTCCCTTGAATCTAGATATCTTTTCCATGAGCCATGAAAGTTTTACGATGATACGAGACACCCAAATCATTAAGTGTGATTTGTAGAAAGTGAAATATCCAAGAAGTGTTTGAAGACCCTAAAGGTTGTGTCATTGCCTTGTGAACATATTATCAGAGTGAGGAGATGTGAAAAATCATTAATTTAATTTTTTTCCTAAACTAGGGGGTTTAGAAAGCATAGATTTTATTTTACTAGGGCTACAAAGTAGACCCTATAAGCTTTATGCCTTATTTATTTGTGCCCTTATTTTTTTTCTAAAATTTTGGGGACGAAGAGTTTAGTAGGCAAAGACTTGACTTTTTCTCGGGATTCCTATCATGTGTTTTCAACCTGATAAGTCTTGTGTCTCTTTCATTAGCAGTTTAAGGTCTTGTGATTGGAACATCATAGGCTAGAGCTTAAGGTCATACTGATTTAACTAAAGTGCAGGAAGTTTAATTCATGAAACACATGGAATTGATATGGGGGTGTTACACAAGAGCCTAATTAGGATACCCAGGGTTAAGATAACTCTAACACCCTTCGGAGTGGGAGATGGAAATTTTGTAAATCACATCATGAGGTTCTCAGGTTGTGAGTGATGATATGGGACAATCATACCGGGGATGAACCAAAATAGACTGAGGCACTGGGTTCTACTACAGTGACATCATTATAGGTATTATAATGCCCTTTATATTGGGCTAAGATATCACTAGTTGGTGGGTCTTAATCCCTTCTACTTAAATAGCATGGAAAAACCAATAGATCTATTTTTCTTTTCCAAGGGATATGAAAGGTTTATGATGAATGAGGTACTCAAGACATGAAGTGTGGTACATGTATTGAGGTTCTTTTAAAAGATATAAGAAACACCCTGTACTATGGTTGACCAAGGTAAGGATACCATGAACCTTTAATAAGGAATGAGAAATGGGTGATGGCATGTGTAGTGGGGACATTTTTAATACAGTTTAAAATCATGCGGTAAGAAAATTTGTCTCATAGTTTAACATCAGGAGGCAAGGATGTATTTGTTGTGCAGTTTTAATGACATGTGACCAAGATATTTTCCTTTCATTTTAACATCATGTGGTAAGGACTACTTACATTTTTTTATTTTCTTTTAGTAAGGACATACTTATGTGAAGTTTAATCTCATGCGGTAAGGACTTGGGAACCGAAGTGAAAAATTTATGCACGATATATCATGTAAAAAATAAATTGATACATAGATATGGCTCGATCATAGGAAAAATTAGATCATGTGACATGGTTTCTATGTAGTTGGGTTGCATTTCTTATCGATTGTTGCATCTGGGTCCAGGATTGGAGATTCAGACGTCACTATATATCCTATGATAATAAGAATCAAACCACATGTAGTTCTTGTAATCCCGTGCAGTTTATCATCATATGGTGAGGATGAAGATGAACCATCACTAAAGAACAAGAATGTTTCAGTTGGTCCCAAGGGTGAAAGTTTGGGAATCACTATGTATCTCATGAATATAAGAATCAAACCATACGTAGTTATTAATGAAGTTACCTATGCCGGTTTGAACCACATGAAAAGAGGGGGGGGGGATTTTTATAATTATCTATTTTGACTAGGACCATAGTTAGAAATCTAGGCATCACTATGTATCCTTTAAGGACAATAATCAAGTCACATATAGTCCTTGAAAATGAAAAACTCTCTCTTCTCTAGTCTGGATCGTATGAAGAGGTGGGAAAATTTCCATTGATTGTTGTAGTTGGCCCCAAGGATTAGAGATACAAGAATCACTATGTATCCTATGATGATAGGAATCAATGAACACATAGTTCTTGAGGGACTATGTAGTTTTATTTCATGTAGTAAGGACATTAACCATTCAGTTTAATGTCATGCGGTAATAACTCATTGTGTTTGTTTTATGGTATTTCATTCTAGACCATGATGGACCTATCATATAATTTAATTCCTTTTTTGTGTGGGGAAGACATTACTTCAATTCCTAAGCTCACATGAGCTATTATTGGTGTGACAAAAAATGAATAAAATTTGTTTCTCTCACAATAAATAATCATTTGAGGGAACAACATAGGTATTTTGTATCATGTAGTGGTTGTACCAAGATATAGGATCTAGGAATCCCTACGCATCCCATTAAAAAAATGAGAATCAAGACATATGTAGTTCTAGATGAACCGTGTAGTTTAATGTTGTTTAGTGAGGAAATTATCCATGCAGTTTAATGTATTATGGTAAGAACATTAGCCATGCAGTTTAATGTCTTGTGGTAAGGATATTAGACTTGCGGTTTAATGTATTTCAGTATGGACATGTATCTCCGAACATAAAGGAAGAAGGAAGTTGTGGATGTTCCCACAACATTAGAGGTTTGGGTGTCACTACATATCCTACAATATCAAGAATCAATTCATACGTATTTATTTGGGAATAGTGAAATTTAGCATCATGAAACTAGGATGAACTCCATTCATTTTATCATCATGTGGTCAGGAAGAAGGATACCATGCATTTTAAAGTCTTGTTGTTAGGAATTGATATGCCACACGGATTATCATCTTACTTCTTGGACGAATAGTGGGACTTACACTGATGTGTATTCCCATATAATGATAATTATGCAAAGTATTTATTAAGAAATCTCATATTGGTGGGGGGTGTAACATGATCCCCATACATTATGTCTAATGAGTAGGTTCTATTATGATAAACCTTATGTATGATGTAAGGCCCTTAATATTTAGGTTCCATCTTTAGATACTTCTTTCCCAATATCATTGGGGTTATGAGATCCATCACCTATTCTCTTTGTAGGAATTAATGGAGGCAAACCCTTTTATTAAAGGCCCATGTGATCCGATTTTGATGGACCTACAGGTTGTGTAGTGTGTGAAACCTATTCTCATCTAGTTGTTCAAAATTTTGTATCCACTTTTGTGATTTTTCATCATCTGAGAGCTATCTACAAATGGATATTTAGAACGAAGGAAGTTGGACCTCTATGAGTAACACTGCCTCAGTTCCGTAAACCAATGAGTATGGAATTTTCTATGTGGAGGTACACGTGGTGGTATGGTAGGCCCATAAAGTACATATGATATTTTCTAGACAATAATTATTATCATTTTTTACTATATTCTGAAATATATTTGATAGATTATTATTGAAGGCCTATATCTATCCATTTTCCACTGTATGATAGTGAGATGAGTGATTAGAGTCAATATTTTACTCCTGGTATAGTCTCTTCAACTCTGTAGAACAAAATTTGGTTCCATTGTCCATAAATATTATGTGAGGGACCCCGAACTAGGTGATGATATAAGAATTAATGATATTGATGATATTATTTATCCTGACTTCCTTGAGGATATTTCATTAGCCCATTTGGAAAAGAAGTTGGTAGTAGTAAGGATGTACTTGAACTGCTTAGCCGTGGCTGGGGGATATGGCCCCATAACATTCATTCCCCAATTGGAAAATGGATCTAAATATTTAGTTGTATGTAGAAATTATGGTGGATGATGGATGAAGTTTTCATGGATCTGGAACACATGACGTTTCTTGGTGAATTACACACAGTCTTATATCATGATTTTACAGTAATATCCAAACCTTTTGATTTGGTGGGAGAGTCTAGTCCCAAATTTATTGGTGCCACAAGAGCTTGCATAGACTTATTCTATAATGGAATAAATCTCCCATTCTACTATGAACCTAAGTAGGATTCCATCAAATACTCATTTTTAGAGGACTTTCTGCTCATTTGGGATATCCTAGAGATAGAATTTTTCTGCATGACACTAAATCTATTTCTTTCTATCTTGGTCTATTGGGAGGATTCTGTTTTGGGGATAACTGATTATGGGATCCATCCATCTAGTGTTGTTCATTGGTTCATCACACTCTGGGGTGGTGTTGACCTAATGGATTTCTTCCATATCTTATATGATGATCAATGAAACTATTATTTGATGTGTGATACAAAAGATTTCTTCCTCCTAATCAGGATCGACCAGGATGGTGGTTGCATTATCCAGTGCATCGGCATGAGCATTCTGTGATCAGGGAACATGATGCAATGTTGGATCAATAGGTAACTCTTCCATAAGTCTTAGATGTAGCCAGTGATAGGGTCCAATTCTTTCTCTTTTAATGTAATATTCACCATCGATCTTCTTTATCACCAATTACAACCCCCCTTTGATATTCAGGTAGGCTATTTGTAGCTGTAGGGATAATTCCAAGATAGCAATGAGGCCCTGGTATTCTGCCTCATTATTTTTGTATCCTTTAGTTATTGAGAAAGATTAGGGTAACACTACTTTTTATAGAGAGACAAATAAAACTCCTAAGACAACCTAGTTGATATCTAGGTTTTCCATCCTTTTCCTAATAGGACTTTAGGAGGCACTATAAAAATAAATCCCATATGTCTGGGGAGTATCATGGGAATAGAATACATCCTCATTTGGAATCTCGGTGTCTTCTAGTGTATTTTATAGGATAGGATGTGTTGTAAGAAAATCATCCAGCACTTGAACTTTCACCGATTTATATGATACGAACTGAATTTTATATTTCTAAAGAATCAAAACCTATCGGGCCAATCACCCAATAAACATAGAATGGACAAGGATATACTTGAGTGGATTGATATGAGAAACTATATGGACTTTGTGGTTCTACAAGTAATGCATAATATTTTTCACTACAAAGATGAGTGTGAGACAATTCTTCTCGATACCAGAATATCTAGTCTCAGTACCAAGAATAGTCCAGATGAGGTAGTAGATGCTATCCTCACTTCCCGTATCATTTTTCTGTGTGGTAATGGTGCCTAGTGAGAACTCCATGGAGGAAATATATAAGATGAGTGACTTCCCTTCCACCAGAGGCATCAAAACTGGTGGGTATAGTAAGTACTACTTGATACTTTCGATGGATTTTTGATAGTCATCATCCCATTGATAGGCGATTCCCTTCTTCATTAGCCTAGTGAAAGGGAGATCTTTACCGACCAGTTTGGATATGAATTTATGAATGTAGGTGAGGTGCCCTTGGATTATCCTCAACTCATTGAGATTTCTAGTGGGTGACATTTCTAAAATAGTGGGTCAACCTCAATGCCATAGCGGCATACCAAAAAGCTAAGAAAATTTCCAAATGTTACCCTGACAGTTCATTTTAGAATATTCATCTTTAAACTACGTCATAAAAGCTTTTCAAATATTTTTTAGAGATTTTTGGAGTGATCACATTGGTGTCGGGATTTAAAAACTAGGTCATAGATATAACATTCATCTATCCTTCCCAGGAATGAATTAAAGATGTGATTCATGGAACTTTGGTATGTATAACCTGCATTTTTTAATCCAAAGGGCATGACTTGATAGCAAAAGATTACTAAAGGTGCCTTTAAGGTAGTGGATTCCTCATCTTCAAGGGACATATTTATTTGATTGTACCCCAAATACCAGTCTATAAAGGAAAGGGCATGTAAGCCAACAATTTCATCAATCAAGAGTTCTGTGATCAGTAATGGGAAATAATTCTTTAGGAAATTTCTATTAAGGTCTCTAAAATCAATGAATACCCTAATATGCCCATTATTTTTCATAATGGGGATGATATTGGTGAGTTATATTGGGTATTAAACTTCTTAGACAAAGTTTTATTTGATCCTTTTGTAAACTTTTACCTCTACATTAGTGGAATGAGAGGGGTTCATCCTCTTGTATGCCTATTTATAGCCTCAATTATCATCAGGTAGTTCAATATGGTGCATATACACATCTGGATTCAGCCTAGGAATTTTTATATAGTTCCAAGAAAACACATATCAAAGATGCTTAAAAAATGTGACATAAATCTATTTCTCTTCGAGGATAATTGAAGCATTGATCAAAGTAGGTCGTGAGTCTTCTTATATTCCTAGATTTATTTTTCTGATCTCATTGATGGCGGTAGAGACACCTTCCTCAAATGTGGGAGGGGATTTCCTAAGGTCATCCTCATCTTCTTCCATCTCTGAGACTATAGAGATATATCCAGATAAAGTTGTAAATATGGGGACATCTTCAACACCGACATGGTGAGAGGGGCCATGAGAAAGGACATTATTATCCCCTACTTCCTGATTCATTATATATAGATGCCAAATATGATTGTCTTTTATGCTGTCACTAGGGAAAAGGATCTTGGACCTATGGGGTCAAGTCTATTACCTCATCCAAATTTATGGGCATCACATAGTCACTATCAAGCATACTCCATGGATTTTTAGGGGCTATCCCCAAGCCATTTGGGGCTTCAACCTATATATCATCATCTGACATTGGTTGTTTTCCTACCTTTTTATAGAAATATATTTCATCATATATGGATCTACAAGTCTTGAAGGGGATTCTATCACCAAGAAGTATGCTGACTTTTCCATCAATGGGGTACTTTAGACACTAATGGAATGTTGAAGGTATCTCCAAGTGGATATGGAGATAGGGACTTCTAATAAGGATATTGTATGCAGTGTTCTTCTGGATAACTATAAACTAAATGTCGGATGTGAGGTCCCCAAAATGATCTTTAAGTTTGATCTTCCTAAGAGGTCTCTGCTCATGCTTATCATACCCTTGAATGGTCATATTTATGGGGTATTGGTCCCCTTAAAAATATATCAAACATTGGAGGGTTCGAACTTGGATAAGATTTATCCCAGAACCATTATCAATCATAGCCCTTTGGATGTTGATGTTATTGAGTCTGCCTAAAAAATACAAGGGCCCGATGTTCCCTTGGATGACATATTCCCGATCTTGGTAATTGAATGAGATGGAGACATGAAATTATGATGGTATAGTATCCACTCAATAAACATTAGCTGAAATAACTTCCTTCTCAAACTACTGTGGGCTTCGAAGAGTGCCTACCTAAGTTATTTTAAAATATGGATCACATCCAAGATTGAGATCTTGGCTAGGGATATCATAAAATATTTTATAATGTCATAATTTTGAGCTAGAGGTTGGTGCTTCCCAATATAGGGTTGCTCTAGGACATGCAACTTAAGAACAAAGGCATTTGAGGTGGATAGTCCTGGTGCTTGTGTAGAGGTTATGGGAGTATCCTCCTCTAGCAGTGTAGGTCATGTCATCCTTCCTCATTGTCTGGGTTGATCAGATAATCTAACCCCCTTTAAGTAGTTATGTAAGACAATTGGGTGTGGACAACTGATGGAGGGTTTCGAGACACCTTTATGCCTTTGCTGGGTTTGCTGGAGTGTCTTTCCAGGGGTCTTATCTGCATATATGTCCTCTATGGGGACTTGACCAAAATATTGGGTCTAAAAATTCCCATTCTATCCCATGTATCATCATTTCCTGTGCATGTGGCCTCCCATTCCCCATTTATGTTTGGGGAATTCATATTCGGGGGCATATTCATCATCGAAGAAGGGAACTTCTAAGTGTATCATGTTGGGAAAACCAAATATGAGATCTTCATATGATAAGGATTCTATTTTTTGGGGTAATGCCTATGCTTCGGATGTTGAAAGGAAGAAATATGAAAGGTTTAGAGATTGTGTTGGATTAGAATATGATTATTCCTCTTCTATTTCTTCCTACTTCCAGTGGTCACGCCCATCTTTGGGAGGCATATTTGATGCTATCTCTTTAGGTGGTGGAGCTATTGCGGGTATGTGTTTCTATGATCTCAGGGTTTCATGAGATTGAACGACCATTTTTTGATTCATCCAATAGTCAAACTTTTGCACATTCCTAGAAAGAACTTTCTGCCAATCAACCTCTTATTTTGATTGGGTAATGGTTATACAGGACACCTCCTCTGAGGATTTTTCTAATTCCACCTGTATAGAATCGACCATGCCTTGAAGGACATCTTTGAAGATGAATCAATCCTAGATGTTATAGACCAACATTCTATGGTATGGGTAGTAGTTAGGATGGTCGGTGAGGTTGAACTCATTAGTATTCCTTGGCTGTGGAAGCTTGAGAAAGTTATTGTCCATGACTATTAAGAAATAACCATATACTTGTTCATTTGGAAAGGATTATGCATTGTTCATCCATTCATCAAAACCTGGGAAACCTTGATTTCTCTGTTCTTATGGACAAGGTCAATTATGTGGTTGAAACTACTCGACAAGAGGTGCTGGGTGGGTTGGGGATTAACTAGGTGCCTAGATGGGCACTGCCATTAGTTTTAGAATGATAGATGTAACTTCTATTTTACATGGTATTTTACCCTATACTGAGGGAATGATTCGATATTTAAATCAAGTTCACTGAATATATTCTTATAAACATTGGGAAGTTTTTGTGAACTCACAGAATCCGCAAGGATACTTCATTGGAATCAAAGGTGTCTATAACTCATCCTTGAGATTTTGAAAGCATAGTTTGAGTAGTTTCTCTTATGAGATAGGTATGATGAGTGAGTAGGTGAAACCTTTACACCTCTCTATAAAGTCATACACCCACTCAATTTCATGTTGCTTATAGTTTTTTAGGTGAAAAATTGTCATTTTCCATAGTGTGGAGCTAAAATGATAAAGGAACTGATGAAGAAGGTCTTCCGACCCTAAAACAGATCCTACTGGTATAATTTTGTACCAAAAAAATATTGGACCTAACATAGTCTATAAGAAACACCTCAGTTTTGTTTCCACCTATTGATCTTGAGGGCCCATCATCATCCCATATTGAGATATGAAGTGCGTGAGATGTTTTTTGGGGTTGCCTACACCATCAAAGGTAGAGAAGGTAGGATTTTAAAAGTTAGGCAGAGGTAGAGTATAATACACCCATTTAGGATATGGATTTTTCTATGGCTGTACAGGCATTCTTCGCCCTTCCATGGATTCTATTCGAGTAGCCAAGGACTCGATCTCCCATCCATAGGGAGCAGAAATGGGTTGATGAGTTGGAATCATCTTCATCTTCCACTAATTCTTGATTCTTACTTGGATTAAATTATTTCCCTAGAAAGGGAGAGACTGTCACCACAATAGAGGGAAGTCACAATCATTTTAAACTTCCTCATCTATGTAGAATTTTTTCCTGGATCAGGAGCTAGTCTGACGGTTATATGACACTTTTGATGGAGGAATAAATCTTATGGGAGGGGGGATATTTACTTTATCCTAAAGATAAGAACCTATAGGGATATTTCACCTGATTAGCTCATCATTGAGTTATCAGAGAATCTATATCTCACTCTCATATTGTGACAATTTTTCTAATGTGGTAGGAACCTCAACTCTACTGGGTGGTAATTGGGATGTAGCTGCACCTTTACCTTTTTCTTTTATAGTGTATCACCAGATAGGTGGTATTTCTTTATTTGGAGCTTCTAGATTTTAGAGACTTCTATGGTTCTAGGTACGTGAAGACTTATTTGGTGCATCCAAATCAACCTCCTCTTAGAATGGGTTCTCTATGTTACATCCCTCTACATTTGTGTCTTGATCCACAATGTCTTCCATGTTTGAAGTAAAAATATTCATAGAGGCATATCGGGAAATGGTTGTTGTGCTATTAATTTTGACGTAATATGCTAATTCTACACTTCCTTTCTCAGGATCATTATTCAAACCCTTGGCCATATTGGGACCTTTTAGATTGCGACCCCGAAAAGGTTTGGTTGCCTTTACCATAAGTTCCTCCTTTCTTGGACTATAAGCAGTGACCTTGAGGGAGTTTCTGGTCATGATTTTTGAATAAGACCCAACCAACATAAGTTTTTCTTTCGGTTGGAGGAATAAGTGGGATGTAGACCGTTGATTTTTCCCTCCAAACATGAAGAATAATGATTCTCTCTATGGTGATGATGATGATGAAAATTCCCCCATCCCTAAGAATTGAGGGTTATTTTAGGACGCAATTATCATTGAATGGTCCTATTATTGAAGATCCAATGCTTCCAATTGGGGATTTTATGACTCACAGGATAGACATGATGATATAAATCCCCCTGCCCTAGTGGGATGGGGTTGATCTAGAATCACTGTTGATGTACCCATGGTTTTCTTAGTGTATTATGAACCAGGTGATGGTTATTGAGATATAAATTCCCTCAACCCAGTGGGATGGAGTTTGTTCACAACTGCTGTTGATGTGTCCCAAATCCTCTAGAGAATTGATGATCTGAGAGGTGGCATCTTTGGTAGATATTCTCTCAGTCCAGTGAGCTAGGTCTACTCTTGGACGATTGATATGGAAACTGCTACTGTGTCCCATTTGATGTGGCGTGACTATGTTCACGTAGGAGTTGGGTGCTATAACAGCTCATGATGAGAACCATTCTTTATGGGAAGTTGTTCAGGTGATTAAAACTTTGGTCTCCATGTCTAAAATGAATTCTTATTGGTTTTAGAGGCCCAATTTGAAATCATGTTGGCTATACTATTTTACCATTCATAATGTTTGGGCACTGTTGAAGTAGGGAAATTCAGTTGTAGTGACCAACTAGCCCGAGCGTTACCTGATCCCCTTATTTCGTCAAAGGATATGAAATTAAAGGATAAAATATCTAAGGAATTATATTATTTCAGGGGTGTAACAAAGTGTAACACTCCATAATATTTCCATCCTTGAATACAAATGCATGATGTGGCTTCACAGATCAGCTGCTGAAGTGTTACGATGCAATAGTGGAAAGCATTTTGCAGATTTGCGCTGTGATTTTCCAGTTTTGGATCCTGGGCCATGGAGATAGCATTCAGGTCTAGTTGAAAATAGAGTATATTGATTTCCCAAAGGTGACACTCATATCTTGGATAATGGAGATGTTTATCCTTCAATTTCTGATGAGTAACCCATATATTTTGGTATAGATAAGGCATACACTCCTTTTCTAGCTCATCTGGGATCTCATAGTTAGAAGTTATGAGAGAAAAACATGACGAGGATGTTTTTTCAGATAAATCTATCCATATATCAATGTCAATATCCTCTTCATTAGACTTAAATGCTTACATAAAATTATACCATAGAAGATGGTTCTGATGGTTGCCTACTGATGGGAGTGGAGTGCTACTGGAAGTTGATGGGGAACCATATGCAGTTGAACCCGATGTTTCAATCACCTCTCTATACAAAGTCGTTAGAGTTTTTAACACCTCTCTATATGAATATGTCTGGGCATGGGGAGGATTTCCTTGTTTGTGGGAGATATTTCTGTGGGGAGGTTGACCATGGTGAATGTTAGGAGTAGAGTCCATGCGATCCATCTACACACTACCACGAGGAGTACTATCACAGTAATGATCATCTCCTACTTTGGTTTAAGAGTTAATAGACCCTTTTTATATTTGTAATGTGTCACAAATGGCCTCAAGGACAATAGAATTGAGAATATTGGGAATATGGACCTTTATTTTAATCATGATTAGAATATTCCAACCTTCCTTTTTGAATTGTGCAGGGACATGCGCCTGCTGCATGATGGTTTTTGTAATTTTCTTATAGTCATATAGTGATTCTAAAATATACACCCACTGCTAAGAAGTTTTTGGAATATTCCAATAATATTTATCATTATTGACAGAAATATGAGTCTATCATGAGGCATGTACCATTCTCACTTGGTGATACTCAGTTAATATGGGAGTATGATCTCGATCCTGAGCCTTTAGGATATTTTTATGGTCTTTCTTGGAAAGAATATGAGCCTACCCTAAGGTATGTGCCACTCTCACCTGGTGATCCCTTGTTGGAACATGAATATGATCCTGGTCTGAATATGTATTCCCCACCATAATATGCTAACTGATCTCCTGAATGGGAGAAGAGATATGATACTCCTCTTGTATTTCCTCATAATAATTATGTTATAGTTTTTCATTAGTGGAAGTAGAAATATGTGCCTAGATTCTATGATCTGTAGGAATATTCCAGGAAGATTCACTGACAATAATATGATCATGTCCTAAGGATTATTTCATTATCACTTGGTCATCCATAGACATAATGAGGATATATACCCAATCCCAGGCCTTGGGAGCATGTCACCAGACTTCTTTGATAGGAATATGAGCCTTTCCTGAGGCTTGTACCCCTCTCACATGGTGATCCCTAGCCAGAATAGGGATATGATCCTGATCTTGGGCCTTTGTAATATACCATTGTACTTTTTCAACAGACATGTTTCGCTATCCCAAGGCATTTGACACTCTCACTTGGTGATCCCCAGTTGAAACTGGAGTATGCTCCTGATCCGATTCCCCATCCTGTATCAGAATATACCGATAATCCACCTGTATGATATTAATAATGTGAACTTGCTACGGTACAACCACTTTTTCATAATGATCAGAGTGTTGAGTTTCCCTTGATGTAGGGATATGAGTACATACCTATCCCTTTATCTACAATAGTGCTGGAATATTCCAGTGGAGTTATTCAGATTTTTCTAAAATGTATCGACATTTTAGAAAAGTGTGTGCAGGGATATAAGCCTTCACATTTTCCATCTCCATTATACACTAGAAGATGTCTTCGATTTAAGTAGGAATATGCACCAACTTCTATACTCCTTGTGACATTAGAATATTCTAATGGTCTTAATTCATGAGGGTAAGGATATGTGCCTCCCCCATGCATATTGTGGGAATATTCCTACAGACTTGTTCCAAGTGAGTAGGAATATGAGCATGCTCGTTGGTTATTGCTGGGATATTTCAGTAGAGTTATTTAGTGGGAGTGGGGATATGAGCCCACTCCTGGGTATCTAGAGACTTCCTTTCCCAATGTGTCTTCCTTAATACCCATGTGTGGGCATCATAGGTGGCAACATGTCAAGTGGTACCCTCAGCATGCGATTTGTGGGTACCAGTGGGATGGTGTTGGTGACGAAAATTGAAAGGTTCCCTCCTCAGTGGCACCCAAACTGAAAGGGAGATGTAATTGGATCCCTGATCCACCTTCATCAGATACTAAAGGTGGTTGTTGTCACGATCCAGGGATAATCTCCCAAAGTGGTTGGTTGTAGCAAAAAGGCTACTAATTTTTAGAAGCTTTCCCTAGGCGATGGAGACTTGTCAGTTTCCGTTCATGGAGAACCTCATGGGAAACTTACAAGGTTGGGATTATACTGTGTTAGTGGTACTCCTATACCATCATGTTCACCACCTGACATTGGAGTTGTCGAGTAGGTGAGATCATTTTGTGACCCGTGGGGGTTTTAGCCATAGGTGATTTACCAGAGTGATCACTGAATTATGAAGATATTGTATAGAATCAGGATGCTGATAGAAATATTTATAGTTTTTTAGATGAAAAAGAACAATGTCATCTATTAGTTTAATATCACAGGCATAATATTCTCAATCAAATATGTATGGTTAATACAATGGTTCTTTTATTCTCAATTTTGTGATTTTGATCGTTTGGACTTATCAAAATTAGGATGGAATTATTTCGTGAGAAACTTGGTTATAGAGGATCATCTGTAAGATAATGCCAATCTTACTACATTTTTTGTATAGGGTATACAAAACAAAGTTTCTTAATTCATGATTAACCGATCATCCAGTTATTTGAGATATTCACATTGGGCTTGCTGCTTTTGTTTTTATATTGGGTGAAAAAAGGATTGATGGATAATAACCCAATCATTTTTTTATTATAGAGATTCATGTCGAGTTCAATTTTTTTTCATATGTCATGTAAATAAAATGGAATAACATAAAATACCACCATTTCACGTCAGGTTCACCATTTTTGTTTCGATGAGAAAGGGAGGACCGAGGAAACCCTCACTGAGGCGTGTTTGGTTAGGCCTGATGGTTTATTGTGGGGAGTTTTATTTCTTGAACAATTGTTAATATAAGGTCATTTTCACTCTTAACATAAACTCCCAGTAGTTACCTTATCCATAACTAGGTATGGACCTACTTTCCAAAGGCAGGTTGTCATCTTGGGTTTCAAACACAACGAAACTTAGGGACTCTCATTGGTCAAGAGGATGGGAGGTCAGACTCATATTACCCTTATGGGGGGAATTTTTTCCTACTCCGAGACTCTTATGGATTTAAGATATGTTCACAAATCTTTTCCTAATCCCAATATGGGACTGGTTACCCTAACAAAATGATTATAGCTTAACTCGCCTTTTATAAAAAATAAAAGGGTTCTCATTAATGAACAAAGGAAATGGGATTTGATGAGAGGGGTTTTTCATGAACCACTATTAAATTAAATTCATTTTAACCTAAAATTCACCATAGTGGAACACCCTAGGGTCAATCACAAGGAGGCCGCCCACACACACTATCTTCCTATTGTCACTATTATAAACTAAATAATATAAAAATATGATACTAATATAAATGGGGGTATAATTTCAAACGCATAAAATATAGATATATTATAAATATATAAATATTTGAAAATATAAAACACAATGAAAAGGAATAAAAGATGCAAAAATGTTAGTATAATAAAACCATTGTTCTCGGGGTTTCATGGTGGAATTATCATTGTTATTAAAAATATATATTAATGAGTGATTTAATTTGGAGATCAATACCTGTCACTCCACACATTCTAATTTGAATGGTATTACCCTAAACTGAGACCTCTACATATAGTAGTAATATATTCCACATCAATACCCAATCCAAACTCCACTTTTTGAATGAATTAGATATCTATGAGAAGGAAAATTAATAAATGATGAGGAAGAAGACAATAGTAAAGAAAGTGGGGTGAACACTCACCACAATCATTTAACCACCACTGAATTATTAGAATAAAACCTGATAAATCAATAAATCACAATAAACTCAAACACCACCACTTCCCCCCTCGAAAAATAGTGAGATTTAGCTCTCCACAAGCATGGATCTAGAAAAAATCACGATGGGAGAAATGCATAAAATAAAAGAGATGGAAGAAAGGTAAAAATGAATGGAACAAGAAGAAAGATATAATAATATATATTATAAATATAAAGAACAATTACAAAAACAAAACTCCACCTTATCTTCCTTTAAATGGATATCCTTGTAAAAAGAGTGGAAGTACAAATTTATAGAGAAAAAAGGATGAATAAATTTCGATTCAATTCGGTCCATAGGAAGTTATCGATATTTAGGCCTATTTAATGCCAGAATTGGAAAATGGTCCCTTCCTGAAAGTTGTTCCAGTTTTCATCCCGCGTTCCTCCACAAAAGTTCAGCCTAATTGGTCCATGTATAAAAGATTTATTACTGTTTTAGTGTGGCACATTTAATATCTCAAGGTGACTCTTCGTATTCCACAATTTCAACTTCTCATGACATTAAGACCTTGAAACCAACAGATTCAGATTTGGCCTCCTTAATTCAAGATTATCATTAATTACTTTTAAATATCCATATATATTTGAAGCATCAATGGGCCAGTGTACTTCAGGATAAAATCTCATCTTTAAAACATTCTAAATCTATGCACAGTTTATGAGGCTCGGTTTGTGAGCTGATTTTGGGCCTCTAAATGATTGATTGAGCTGTGGATCCAGAAGAATAAAATATATCCCAATATGTATGGAAAGATAAAAAAAAATTAATTTCAAAATTTGGTGTAGTTTAGAAAATGTTATTTCCTAAATACACAATAAAGTAAAATAGTTAAATCCCAAAATTAAACCATTTTTACATTTGAGCTCAAAATACTACTAAAACCTAAAAATGTGACAATTTCCCATAAAATAATAATATTACGGGATTTAAAACATTTAAATATAGTATAAAATATATGAAAATTATAGCTTCATCACTCCCACACACTTAAGCATTGCACTCTTGGGCAATAATCATATATCCAAATCAAAATCCACACAATAATAAAAAATGAGAAAACATCAACGATCACTTCCAAAATAAAATTATATTATGTTTATTTTATGAAAAACAATTTCCTTTCATTTTAAATCCTCACATTTAAATTTTTTCAACATCATAAATCCATCCATTGGCCAATCAAAACCTACCTCATTGAATTTTAAGTGACTATTCACTCAAGAGAAATTAAATCTGGAGTTATACTCATACTTGGAAAGTGCACGTATCACTATAGGCTTGTGAAAATTCTCATATCTCCACAGCATGAAACATGAAAATGAATTCAATCATTATTAATTTTTCTAGGTGAATTCTTTGGGTTTGGGTTAGTGGAAAAATTATTGAAAAATTAAGTCTAGAAAGAGGAGGTTTTACTCTTAAGCACAATGCATGAATAATCAAGTGAAACACACATGATGAACCTCACTCAATACTCTTAATAATGTGAAAAACAACACCAAACACCCTTTTGTATGACATGGGACATGAGACAAGAAATTGTTCCAAATAATGATATCATCCATGTCCTTCCCTTTTTTCATTTTTTCATAACGCTTCATAAAGGCACAACTTTATTTTCTTTTTTTTTTATTTTTTTCATGGAGAATGAGCTGAAAATTGAAGAGAATAAAATATTTACCATAATTCACTTTATTTTAGAGAGGGAAATAAGTCATAAAAGAAAGTACAATGAGAAATTCAAGATTATCTCCATTTTTTTCTATTTTTTTTTATTTTTTAAGGAGAACTTGATGAAAAAAATAAAGCACAATGAAAGGATTACCCATTCCCAATTTTCTAGTTATTCACTGCCCAAAATGTTGACACACACCTCACATCCCCCATAAATGAAACACATCCCAAATAAAACACATAAAATTCCCTTTCCCCACACTCAAAATTGAAATATTTATGTAAAAATAACAAGAGTGCAGGTAGGTAAAGAAAAATCAGCTTGTAATGTGGCTTAAACATATAAGGCAATTAATGGAATCTAAGGGATAATGAAGGATATATGTAAAGGTAGGTCTCAAGATAAAATGTGGCTTACCAAAACAAGTTACTCAATCATATAAAAAACATTCCATGAAGTCCAAAGCTTTGAATAAGAAAAATCATAAGTTCTAGTTCTCACACAAAATCCAAGCTTCTCTTAAGAAAATGTGGGTATTAGAATGAATATTTCAAAGTGGTTCAGAATACCTCACAACACTGGAAAAAAAATTTGAGTCAGTGTTTCATGGGAATGGATTTTAAAAATCATTCAAACTCATAAAAAGTATTGAAAATCCAATTTAGGGAAAAAAATTTCACATCAACAATAATTTAAAATCCATTTCTTCAAAAATTATATCAACTTTCTCAAAATCAATTAAATTGTAAAAAATGATCAGAATATTCATTGAAGATCAAGGATACTAAAAAATGAAAAAAATAAAGAAATCACATAAAAATAACTAAGTAGGTTGACACTCCCCCCACACCTATATTTCACAACCCATCAATGCAGCTCAAAAAAAGAATAATAAGGGAAGAAAAATAAAGGGAAGGAAAGATACAAAATGACTTTATTTTTTAGTGGCATCATTGAGATAAGATCCTAGATACTACTACTTGACATAAAATGCATTAAATAAAAAAACATGAGAAAAATAAATAAAAATAAAGGGTAAGAGAAACTAAAGTGGATAATTATTGGTTTGACCACCAAGCGGGTGCTAGATTTTTAATGCCCCTAGTCAGACAATTGTAGCAGTTTAACCCCAATCCGATAGTGGATGGGGTTTCTTGCTCAGAAACCACCATAAATTCTTTTTTCTAGTGCTATTAATCCTAATAAATCCATATAGGAACCCATGAATAGATTATATTATCTCCTCCCCCTTTGAAATGTGGTAAAACTTAGAATATGGGGGAAGAAGGAAGAATGTGTCCTCTACTTCTTTAGCCATGACTTCTCTGGCCACTTTGACTTCAACATCCAGGGCCTTCTCATGTAATGTTGTTTCAAAAAATTCAGAAAAATGGAATTTAGAAAATATTTATACTTGGATATGATTAAAAAATGAATAATCAATATAAAAATATTCCCTTTCATGTAGGTCATCTTGAAACACGATCTCTTCAGGTAAGGCCACTGGGAATTCTTTTACAGCAGGGACTTCTTTATATTCTTCCAAAGAAAGATAGTGGTATATATGTACTGATTCTTCTTTGAAAAATATGGGAGGATCACTTAACTTTTTTCCTTCAACAAAATCTAACCAATTTTTATCCAAAACATGTTGATCTCCCATAGTTGTATCAGCTAGCATGCCATCATCAAGAAACTCTTTAAGCAATGACCAAGGAGAGATGATTGGATCTTAAAATTTAAATTTCAAGTATTTATTTGGTTATTCAACATCTAATGTAGGTGGAATATTCTTATCATTATACTCATATAGTATTTTTTCCATTCTATCTATATAACTTTAACATCTTTAACTTCAGCAGCCAGCAATGCTACCATCTTACTTTCTTGTTCAAGGATTTTGAAATTATTTTGAATCCTCATGGAAGCTTATTCCATCGGCAGCATAAAACTCTCACCCCTACTAGAAAATTTAACACTAGGAAAAGAATATGAAAAATTACTAAAATAATCCATCTTGAAAAAAATAATGATATTCAATGAAGCTATTTTTTTTAGTTTTTAAATTTTTTAATTTTTTTGGTTTTTATGAAAAATAGTGTGCGTAAGCATTTGGACTTCCTGAAAACAACACCAAATTAACGATAACGGTTTTTTGTGAACCAATATTAAAATTGAATTTGGGGGTTTTTGTTGTGAAACTCTAATTAATAATTTCACCTTAAAATGTAGCATAGTGGTGACCATGGGGTTGTCTCACGAGGAGGTCACAAGCTAAGTTATCAAACCATCACTTTGTTAATTTGTTTTTGTTAATGTGAGAATTAGAAATGGGGAGTTGAAATGAGTTAAAAATTTTAAATGATATAAAATTAGAATTAAACTATAAATATATGTTATCGATTGAAAATTAGAAGCAAACTAGACTAAAGAAAACCAACAAAAGAAAGCAACAATGGACAAACATCGATCCTCTGATACTCCCTCTATCCTTGTATAATTGAATTATCAAATTATATTTATCAATGATCACTAAAATAACTCCAAGTGAACTCATATATTTCCTAGAAACCATATCTATACCTCAAATATGGGTGTTTATCCTCTTATTAAAGTGATTTGATTACACAAAGACCTATGAGAAATCAAAACTAATTAAACTTGTTGTGCTCAATGGGGAGACCTCACCCAAAGAAGTTTAAACAACAAGGAAATTATTTTACATTAATAAGTTGATAAAAATTCTATAAAAAATATAAGAAAGTGAATTCATGAAATAAAATAGACCTCCATGTCTTTATTATCATCAATGTAATTCATTGGAGTCATTTTATAATAAAATTAGATGTATAAAATTTTATCGAATGTTTTACCGTCTTTTACCCATCTCCTAGGAGCATTTTCAAATTTGCATAAAACTTAATTTTATAGCTTTTGTGAGTTGAAATTAAAAAATCCAAGAGACACAGTTGACATAATTAAGTAAAATGTGGTTCAATAAGATGAAAATAATTTTTGGTGAATAGTAAATTTTGACCTTTATTTACCATGGTTAAAAGTAAATAGGGTAATTAAGAGTAAAAATGATATCATAATTATCCTAAAACATGTCCTAATTCTATTGGATAATTATAATTCGACCAAAAACAACCTTAGGAATAAAATATGATCCTCTTTGGTCCACTTGGATTAGATTAGGACATTTATTATTATTAGATTTAAAGAAGAGTTAAAAGAGTAAAATTCAAAGTTTAATAACTAAACCATTTTTAATATCAGGTTAAAAATAATATAAATTAGATTATAAATATTAATTATAAATCTAAAAATATTTCCTACATAATGGTATTTTATTTATAATTTTTAAACATTAAATAATTTAATTTATTTATGACACAATGATGATGTAGTAATTACCTTATTAATGAAATATTAAAATAATTGATATTATAAATATAAAAATAAATGTAAATTGAGACTTATGATTAATTAAAATAATTTTATAGTTTAATATGACATTTTAGGGTTGATTAGATAATTTTTTTTCGAATTTATAATGTTTTTATGACTTTAAAAAAACAAGATACCAAATAGTGTCAAAATTGACATAAATTAGTTTTTTAAAACAAATACTATATTATTGGTTGATATAATATTTAAAAAAATATAAGGTTCTTCCAAAGAGATTAAATAATATTATATATGTAATTAATGAACCACTTGAGGTTATCTTGTAAGTTTATAGTAAGTTTATTAACCATATAATATAAAAATACAAAGAGACATGGTAAATGAAAAACTATTTAACTAAGAGTTAAATCTAAAAGATAAGGATAATATGGTGACCTAAACCTGTCTAAAACCTATTGATTGAGAGTTTTTAGACCCATACCCACCTTAGACTATAAATAAAACATTTTTTATCCATTAGAAACCGAAAATGATTTTATTATAAAATAATATTTCAAGATTTTCTTAAAGTGACCCTCACCTCTCTTATAAAAGGGTACTTACCCTTGTCTCAAAATCACACCTCAAAAGCCATTTGGATTGGAAAAAACCTGAAAAAATATCCTCCAAACTTTCATCAAATCAACCTAGAGGCCTTACTTTGGTCATAAATCTAACCTAAGGAGCTCTTTTGATCAAATCAAAAAGAAGAACCCGAAGAAGAGGTAAATATTTCATCACCTCTTTCATGTTCTTTTCTTCTTCCACTTCCTATTTCTTTGTTGTTTCCATACTAAAATAATAAATAAATTATCTTCTATATACTGTGATGTTATTATAAAAATGGTACAACCATTTTCATTACTCTATCCATCCAATAAATGTTAAAGTCACCATACGTGCGTACGTACGGATTACCGTCTCCACGTCGCGGTGTAGTTTTTATTCAAACACTTCATTATTTTGATGGGTATAATAATGAGTATAACTGATGTAAATAATAAATATAATATGTCAATGATTCTGTATTTATGATATACCATCCAATTAAATATTATTTCACCATCAATATAATGATATTGTCGCTCGTGCGTACATACGGATTACCGTCTCCACGATGTGATGAGATTCATTTCCACGTTCACCATTAAATGATGATTATAAAAATATATATCATTAATAAGTATGTAATATATGACATAATAATGCTACTGGATATATATATATATATATATATATTCTTACATATATCTTATTCACTTAGTTCTGTTCAATACGATATGAAAACAGAAACAACATTTATTCGTACGTACGGCCTACCAACTCCATAAACGGTGTTTTCCATTTCATATATATGTCTATTATACATATTTATATTCTAAATATATATGATATATAAATCATGTGTTATATTATGGAAGTATGTAAATCATGATCTAAATGATACGATAAAGAGTAACAAGTTAAAACACGTACGATAAAGAAAGCGATTATTACCCGAAATGTTAATTTAACATGGAAATAATTATTAAATGGGTAGTATAAAGTCATAAATGAATCATGTATGATATAATAAATATGAATATGGTTCTTTTATAATTTAATAACATAATATGGTCATTATACAGGAGGTTAAACGTACTCTCAACCAAAGGAAAGTTCAAGGTAAGGGTTAATTTCTCAATATCATTATTATCTGAGATTGTTTATGAGTAAGTATTTATAGGGACATATTTATCATAAATTTCCATGTTTCATATTTTTTTTTCAAAATTAATCTTTTAAGGTTTCATGTAAGGGACTCTTTAACTAGATCATCATTTTAAATAGTTTAAATATTTATTATTCTAAATCATTCTCATTAATGTCCATGTTTTCCAAATGGGTTTTAAGGATTTATTTATATGGGCATGAATGTTTTTAAAATGTTAATTATTTTCAAAAGTTTCAAAGTGGTATGGGACAATTTTATTAAAAAATGCCTTTAAATTTAATCCTTTCTAAATTGTTTAACTTTTAAATGTTTTCATGAAAAACAGATATTTCTCTCAATGAGTTTTACAAATCATTTTCATCTATGTCAACATCCTTTGATGGATTTTAAACATGTTTGAATTTGATTTATTATGATAAAAATATTACATATTTTATTGAAGTATGGCATTATTCATTCCATCATTATGAAAGTGGCTATTGATATTTCATGTGATTATTCGACTAGTAGAATATCCATGTGAATTAGTAAACAACATTATTTGATTTTATCTTTGCCATATTATGCTTAAGTTTAATTTTAAAAGGCTTTTGTTTTAGTCTTATAAATTGCCTTAAATATTTATGCTTATTTATGAAAGATTCCACTATATTGTTATCCTTACTGAGCATTTGAGCTCACCCCTTTCTATGTTTTATTTTTCCCAGGATTCCAAGAAGTGTATTGTGATTGATATGCAGGGTTAAACTAAGGGAATAATGGAATTCATAAAGAATTATTTATACTATGTTGTATGTTATAAAGTGTAAGTAACATTCATGAATGTAATATATTTTCCAATACTTCTAAACCGATCAGTCCTTTGGGACTTTATTCCTTGTAATCATGCCAATGTATTAAAATAATGCACCGACTCTGGGCTTCTTGGGGCAAGGCGTTGCAAACTTTATCCTTGAAACTCCTTATGAAAGTGTGTTTATGAGTCTTATTGCATTACCAATTATAATAAATGACTTTGGACACCTGTATCTAGATTTATTCCTCTTTGAATGAGGTGGGGTCCATATAGCTGACCATAAAAAGTTTTCACGAAGAATGATTTATTTTAGCCTCTAGATGGATGATTTATAACTTTGTCTAGTTGAAAAAGATTAATACCATATTCTCGGGGTTTCTAAAAAAAATAATCATTCAAATTGGATAACTATTTAAAAAGATATTCCCAAAACATAAAACTAATGAAAAACTACTAAAAATCTAGAATTAGGGCATTTTCAAAATTTAGTTCAAAATACAACAAAATTCAAAAAATGATGCAATTTCACATATAATGACACATTGGTGAGGATTAAATAATTTAAATTTAGATAAAATATATTGAAAATATCATCTCTATAAATTCCCCCACACTTAGCACTTGGTCTCCTGGATAAGTGATCACTTCAAAATAAACATCCATTGAAAATTCAAAACATACGTTAATTAAATTCACAAGATCAAAATCAATGCACAAAAATTATCATGACTTTTAAAAAGCTTCAATTCAAGATTTATTCATCATATTCATTCATTCCATTCCTATTTTAATAATTACACCATGCATAATTATGCCTACCTTGCTTTTTCAATACATGATTTTGATTTTGAACAAATCTTTTCTCTTTCAAATGCTCGAAAGGGTCACCATAGGCTTGAAAAATTTCTAAATATTCACCCAATTGAGACGAAGATTTTTATCCATCATGAGGTCTTAGAAAGGGTTGTTATGAGGTTTGAAGGTTGGTGAGTTTTGAAATTTGAAAAATTCTAAGGTAGAAAAAGATGGATTGGCTCTTTATTGAAGTAAAATTACATGATTCCAGTTTTCACTTAAGCATGGTCTCCTCCAAATACCCCTCAAAAGAAAATCAGCTCTAAGAATCTCTAATAATATCCTTTACATAAATATTTCAGTATCAACAATAACATTTATCCTCCCCCTTTAATTTTTGAAAGCTCCAGATAGGGCACAACTTTCTTCCATTGAGAGCTCCAGATAGGCACAACTTCATTTCATTTGAGAGATCCAGATGGGCACAACTCTTAGCAAAGTATTTTTTAGCAGAAAAATCATCTCTTCAGAGTATCAATTTCCACCCAACATAGCACCAAATAAGTTGTCACATCACAAAGCAACTCCCCCACACTTAAGCTTTACTAAAATCATGAAATGTACTTCAAGAGTATATTGCATAGGAAAACTTGCTTTTAATGTGGCTATCTAGCAGGAAATACATGGATACTAAGGGCTAAAAAAGTTCAAATGTACAAGGTTGTCTATAATAAAAATGATAATCATGGAATGTGGATTCCAATCACAAACAAATTTCATCAATCATTTTGAACACAAATTCTTTAAAACTCACAGGTTTCGATAGAAATATATCTTGTTCTAGTTCAGACATGCATTCTTTGGTTCACTTAAGAAGTGGGATAAATGTGAAGAAGATGCAAAATTAGTTCATAATCCTCATGAACAAGAGATTTTCAATATTTGACAACATTCATGGCATGGAATTCTAAATTCAATGGTATTTTCATGAATTTACACAACTTGAATCTATAACAAAGCACATTTCGGAAATCATTAAAATTCAGTTCCATGAATCAAGTTGGTTCCTTCCATTGATTTTTTTTTTCAATTTATATAGAATATTAATTTGAATCTCACAAGTTTGTTTTTGTCACAAAATTTGAAATAAAAGACACAAAATTTGAAAACACACAAAATATTATTCTACCAAGGATGATCCTTCCCCCACACTTATTTTGTAAAATGTTCTCATTGTGCATATATTATATGAGAAAATGAAAGTAAAAAAGATAATACATGACAAAAACAAGTGGGAAGGAAAGACATGACCTAGTTTTTATTGAACAGCAGTAGCACTGAGCTAGCCTCCTAAAATTTTTAGCATGGAAACCTACATGAAAAAAACAAAGAATTATTATTTTTTAATGAAAGTAAATAAAAATAAAATAAATAAGGAGAAAAATGGAGTTGGTATAAACCCCCAAGTAGGTGATAGGATTTCACTACCCCTAGTCAGGTAGTTCTTACTAGTTATCCCCAATCTGAAGGTGGGTGATGTTTTTTCCTCATGAACCACCAAAATGAAATCTCTCTAATATTATTCAGCTCAGACATCTTGTAGAAGCTCCCCAAAACATATTTCTTCAGCTTCCCCATCATTACTTTTATGTTTTTATGATATAGTGGAAGTGGGAAAAAATGTAAAAAAAACCTCCCAAGACATTATCCTCACAAAATACCTACACTAGTTGGTGAATTTTAAACTTAGTATGTGGTTCATCATCATATTCATCTTAGAAAATTATTTCTTCATTTTAAATCAGCTCAACATAACCATACTCACGTGTACCAATGTACTGAAATGGGAACACCATCCTTTCCTTAATTTCAACATTGACATACACAACATCTGGAAATAAATCCACTTAGAAGAAACATGAACTAAATCTATACAGGGAGAATCACTTAGAAATTTATTATAAAAAAAATAATAAAAATATGGAACAAAATTTGAGACATCTCCCTATGGATTATCATGTTCCATCTCTTTCTTTGAGTTAAAAATAGTGGTATTGAAAGTTGGAAGCAACTCTAGTTATTCCATATGATCTTAAAAAATGAATGACTCATGTTTTTCTTTCTCTTTATCCAAATATTCATACAATGTTTCAAAATTATCAATTTAAAAAATTGTGTCTTCAAATGAAATCTCATTTTCAACAAATTCATCCTAATTATTGTCAAAAGAGTTTTGATTTCCAAAAGATACATCTGTTGGTGAATCACTGAAAATTTATTCCTTAAAATTTGAAAAATACAGTCTCAAATAAGTTTTCAACACATCCACACAAGGTTTATCAACATAAATAATGGGTGGGATGTGATTTTACATTTCTTGAGCATCTTTTTAAGCTTTCAATTCTTTCAATTCTTTTAATTCATTGGAAATAATTACCATTTTTTTGATTACTTATCGAATATTTCATTGAATCAAAAAAATATTTTGTTGTATCTCAAGAGTATTTTCTTGAAATTTTAAAAATTCATCATGATAAGGCTCCTCATATTGTTGATAATCAGAATAAACATAGGAGTAGTCACTGTGAAAATCCATTTTTTAGGTTTTTTTGAAAAATATAAATTAGTGGATAAAAATCATAGAAAATGTAAAAAAAATAAGAAAAAACTTATGAAACCTACCCAAAAATGGTTCCAAATTGATGTTGGGTGTTTTTTATGGGAAACTCCAGTCAATAATTTCCCCTTAAAATGTAGCATAGTGGTGACCATGGGGTTTTCTCATGAGGAGGTCGCAGGCTAAGTTATCAAACTATCACTTTGTTAATTTATTTTTGTTAATGTTATAATTATAAATGAGGATTTGAAATGAGTTAAATTTTTTTTAATGATATAAAATAAGAATTAAAATATAAATATATGTTAGTTATTGAAAATCATAATCAAACTAGACTTAATAAAACAAACAAAAGAAGGCAATGATGGATAAACATCGATCCTCCGATACTCCCTCTATCCCTGTCTAATTGAATTATCAAATTATATTTATCAATGATCACACAAATAACTCAAAGTGAACAACCATATTTCATAGACACTATATAGAGACCTCAAATATGGTTGTTTATCCTCTTATGAAAGTGATTCAATTACCTAAAGACCTCCGAGAAATCAAAACTAATTAAACTTGTTGTGATCAATGGGGAAACCTCACACAAAGAAGTTTAAACAACAAGGAAATTATTTTACATTCATAAGTTGATAAAAATTATAGAAAAAAATATAATAAATTGAATTCATTAAATAAAATAGACCTCCATCTTTCATGAAAACCATTTCCAAAAAAATATAATAAGAATACATAGAAGTACCAAACTCAAAAGGGAAGAATCTTCAAATCTTTGCTACCCACCACCACTTGTATATTAGCCCTTAATGTCTTTATTATAATCAATTGAAATCATATTCTCTAGAATATATCCTCCAGAAAATCTCACTCCCTTGAACCAACCCCCCTTGAAATGAAATAGAAGTAGAAAATATGAAGGTGTATGGGGTGGCCAGGGTGCTTTCTAGAATGTGTAGCCTGAAAGTTTCCTTGCATTTTAACCCTCTATTTTAATAATCAATCTAAGGTGTCTTCATAAATTTTGTTTGAAAAATAGTCCTATATATCCCTACAAAATCCAAAAATATTTGGACATGTTTAGAAAATGTTATGAATTAATTACTCAATGGATCTTGTTCTGCTCGAGGTGACTCTTCATATTCCACTTGTTTGACTCACTGAAAGAGTCCCATAATGATCATATTTATCCTTTAAACTCCTCATGAACGCGTGTTTATGAGTCTTATTGTATTAAAAATTATAATAAATGAATTTGGACACCTGTATAAAGAGTTATACCTATTTGAATGAGGTGGGGTCCACACAGCCGAACATAAAAAGTTTTCACAAAGAATGATTTATTTGAGCCACTAGATGGACGATTTAGAACTTGGTTCAGTTGACAAAGATGAATCCCATATTCTAGTGGTTCCTAAAAAAAGAACCATTCTAATTGGATCACTATTGAAAAATATATTCCCAAAACATCAAACTAATGAAAAATTGTTAAAAATCCAGAATTAGGGCATTTTCACAATTTAGTTCAAAATACAACAAAATTAAAAAAATGATGCAATTTCACATATAATGTCACATTGGTGAGGATTAAATCATTGAAATTTCGATAAAATATTTTGAAAATATCATCTCTATCATGATCTCATTAGTAAATCCATCTTTATGTATCTAAGGTTCTCCATCCATTTACCTAATTATGGGTATCTTCTTTATATGATGAAGCCGTATAACCAGATGCTTCAGAATATGATTCCATGCAGGGAGTTGGTTTAATATTCCTTAGAGGGGATTAATCCATTATGAGTTATCCTATATATCCTAATTATTATAGTAATATAACCACACATAGTTTATTAAACCCACACAGTTTAACATCATGTGAAGAGGAAATTTGTGTGGGCATTGAGGCACTAGATATTTGAGCTCGAGTATCAAGGAGATATTCTACATATCTTGGTTATAGTAGGAATCAAATTCATTGTAGTTATATCATTCCCTTGGGAATGGAACCTAGGTAGATACCATTGTATGAGGGGTGTTTATATCATGCTACTCATTGAGGCTTACTTACTGATACTACCTTGACTAGTGGAGATTCATGATGCCAATGAGGTGTTCATTGTGGCTCCCCAAACCCATGTGAACTGTGATCGGTGTGAGAAATAATGGACGAAAAGTGATCAAATTTATGGAATATGGGTGTGGAGGCTTATGTACTAGGACTTACTCTAATATGGTTGATATGGAGCTTGATCCTTGGGGTGGTGTCCTAGGTATCTTTATTATGGAAAGAATTAGAGTCATTATAGGCTAGTTGATTTCTTAGTCTATTGATGAAAGAGGTAGAGTGGTCAGACCATGGGAATGATTGGGTCTTGATGGTTGAAATGTTATTGACATATGGATTGCATTTAAATGGATGTTTATTTGAGTTCGAGCCTTAGAAAGGAATCCTATATATAATATTTATTATAGGAATCATATTTCTCATAGTTTAGGAGGTTTTTAGTCCACTATTGGATGAGGAAATATGATCATCCCATGGGAATGATTGGATCCCGATGGTTGAAGTGCTAGAGACATGGTGGGAGTTACACTGAAGTGGATTCACATTTATGTTCAGGCTCAAGTATTAGGAAGGTATTTTACATACCAAGTTATGGAAAAAATCAGATTCATTGTAGTTACCTTAATTGGGGATTACACATCAATGTTTCCCTTTGACTTCGTAGAGGCTTATAGCACAAGTGATATGTTTTTTACAACTCCCTAAGCCCATGTGAGCTATGTTCGGTGTGAAAAACAATGGAAGGAAAATGGCCAGTCTCATTTATTAGTGGGTGAGGGACTTATGTATTGGGATGACCTTTTAAAGATTTGATAGAGATATTGGGCCTTATAAAGGCATCTTACGTATCTTGATTATGGAAGGAATCTGAATTCTCATAGTTCATTTGACCAAGGCTTATGCAATGATGTTTCCCTTACCTTTGTAGAGGCTTATGATGCAAATGATATATGATTATTAAAAATCTATAAGACCACTTGATCTATGCTCAACATGTGACATAAACAAGGTATGAAAAATAATCAATGTCATCACTTGGTAGGCGAGGGACTTACACATTGAGACAACCTTTTTGATATTTGACATGGAGCTCGGGCCTTAGAAAAGAATCCTATATATCATGATTATAGAGATAATTAGAGTTATAATAGTTCATTTGATTGGGGCCTATATACTGACATTTCCCTTTGTCCAGGGCTTACAAACTGAGGTTGGACAAAGTTATTAAGCACTGGGATGCCCTATTGACCTGACCTGATTGATTGCTTGTCAGGTATTGATTGTTCATTCAACATTCCTTGGTTGTTTTCCTGATATGTCGGATAATGTATTCCTGAAATGTTAAAAGGAAATCAATTTATCCAGTTGACCTATCCAAGTACTTCACATATCTTGGATGTAATACCTAAAGGTTTTTTTCACGATTAAGATTGGCTTGTCTGGAGGACATCGCAAGACCCAAATGGTCTTTCTTGGAAGCCATCACATAACCTAGATGGATTTTTTAGAGGGTTTCACATGATCTAAATGAATTTACTTGGTGTTATCATGAGAGATAACTGAAACATATGGAGGGAGTCATGAGATTTAGTGTGACTTATCTTGGAGGGAGTCACATGTATTGGATGACATGTTTGGAGGGCATCGCGAGACCTGGATGGTGTGCCTGGAGGGCACCGCAAGAGTCAGTTGACATGCTCAGGTGATACTGTATGATTCATCTGACCTTAAATAATTCCATTATATGAGTCAGGTGACATGTCTTGAAGGTCATCACAAGTTTTTAGTGGCGTGCTTGGAGGGATTTATGAGACTAGGGTGACATGCCCGTGGGGTGTCGTATGACTTTCTTCAACATGTCCAAAGGAATTTGTGTGATCTAAATAGTGCACCTAAGGGGTGTTGTGAGACCTCAAAAACATACTTTAGTGATTTCACAAGTCTTGGGTGGTTCATATGAAATGTATGGGGATCAACAAATTTGTATTCACTTATGTCTGCTATTTATTGGTCTTAGTTCCATTATTTAAATCATGAATGCCTTAGATTTTTTCAGTGTTAGCTTATTTTAAGTATCACATGATCTATAAGGTGCTTGGTATGTCCTTCACATTTCTTAATAGAAGTCCTTTGCATGATCTATAAGTGATTACATGAAGCGCCTTTGCATGTTGCATGGTCTCTCTAGATGTTTTTCATTATCTTACCTGATGAGGAACTTTCCTATCGTGAGATCCACCACTATGAGAAATCCTATCTAGAACTAGTGTGAGGTTCTAAGGATTCTTCCATACACCCAGATTCATCCCCTTTTTCATACTAGGGTGGGGGATTTATAATCCTCACCACCTCAATTTTTTTCCACTTTGTGCGGCATATCTTGCATGAATCTAGGCTAGTGTTTGAGAAGGGCTCTAGCACCATGCATTTTTGTGAATCTCTATCATGGATCACTCTAAGGGTGTCTCTTGATTTTTAGTGACAGTGAATACCTCAAATAAATGTATCCTTTATTTTATTATTTCTAATTAATGGGGACTCATTAATCCATGTGGACATGCCGAAGGACTTCTATATTGTCCAATTGACAACTCTGAGTGGATTCATGAGATCAGGGTGCTTATAAAAAGGTCTAATCATGATATTAAATGAATTTTATAAGAAATTATTCAAGATAAGAATGGTTTTTGAAGGGGCCTTCATAGGATCAATCCAACTTTTCCTGGAGTCTCATGAGGTAGTGTTGTAGATGGAATTAGCACTTCATAAGGGTTTTACGACATGAGAGGCTTTGACTTCCTCTTCTTTTTTATTTCCTTTTTTTTATTTTACAAAGGTTAAGGGTCATGTGAGATTATATGAGTAATGTCAAAGACAATTACTATACCTATTGATGATGCATCACATAACCAATAAAGGTCATATGGATATGTGTCATCATTTCATGGAAAAATCCATCCATTTGTACTTGGGGAGCTAAAGGGGGAGTTCGAGGTCGCCTAGACATACCCAAGGCTTCTCACATGATAAGGATTTCATGATTATGGGATTTAAGGATATGAGGTGGAAATGTCACCATGTTCTTGTAGTGTAGTATGGATCATGAGGGGTACATCACATGATGTTTAAATCCATGAGTGGATCCTACCATTTTCATATTTTCATCCTTATTTTACAAGTATTTTTGAAATCTTGTGTAGGTATATAAGTGTTGTTAAAGATAATCACTCTCCTTATCCATGATGTGGCACGTGATCAGTATTGAATCTCATGATGGAGTGCAAGTGTTGGCATGTACAATTATTATATCTATCTTTGGTGCCTCATATGATCAGTGATGGATCTTGCGATAGTGTAAGGAAATTGATAGGTACAATCAATTTTCACACCTTTGATACACTTCATGTTCATTTATGGATCTCATGACATTATGCGGACATTGTCACAGATATTTAATTTTATCTCCTTTGATATGTTGCATGTTCATGGATGAAATATTTATCCTCTTCACATGGAAATATCAATCATGGCCTGGTGTTTCTCATGCACACATGAATATTTCATGTGTATGGTGTGGACCTTAATAATATTGACATTGTTCATTAAGTATTGAATTTTATTTCATGCTCAAATTTTTTGATGCATCAAATATATTCTTTAGGACTTAATCATAGACAACTGAGGAGTTGGTGTCTACAATTCTTTACATAACTAGGTATATGAAAATTTAATATTCTTTTAGGTGTAGGAAGGACCATGATATGTTTTTGGTACCATGCTCGCATGAAGGAGTATATACACAAGGTGAATCTTCTCTCCGTATGATAGGGTAAATAGTGCCACATCCTTTCACAATATAGGTTTCACGGTGTGAGCCTTTTGTGTGTTGGGTTTTGTGATTCCATAAACTTTCACATGATAGGTTACATGGAACCTCAACTTTTTATGTGGATGCTTATGGGGAGGAAGAGAATGGGTTATGGCCTCTTTGTGAGAGTGATTACCCAATGTCTCTCTCATATATAATCCCCTGCATAATAATTATGCAGGCTCACGATACTCTTCTTTGTAAAGAAAATGAGAGCTCTCTTCCTCCACCTGGAACAAACATGAAATATTGATCTCCGTTCAGTATTTATAGATTAATTATCATATTTCCTTTGTGCATCTGAGAATGGTAGCATGTACGACTATCAAGTCCTGCCATTCATGACACTGAAAATTCAGCCGCTGATTTTAATATCCTACTGTGTCGATATATTCCTTCAAAGAACCGAAACTCTCGGTATTTTCAAGCTATTCACATGCTGAGTCTGGTGGAATTTAGGAAATGAAAACCATTATTCTTATGTGGTGGTACCCACATGATGGGATTCTTCATGTGATTCCAAATATCATGGAATGAAGACATCTTGTGAACCATCCCTATGGACTCATCCAATATTTAAACATAGATTGTGGAATCATGAACTGTATACATATCATTGTATCATCTACTCTGCATATAAAACTGCACGTATCCTCATACTATGTTTTTGGAAGGTGCACATAGAACCTACTATATCAAACATTGTATAAATGCGCATCCTATGCTATGAGATCCATTCTTGCATTGTGGGGATTTTGAAAGAATGGTTCTTCATTCACATTTTTTAGGCTCATACATGAGAAGGTCCTCCATGCTGATCATAAAAGATTATGAACATATTACTCTGATCACATCAATGGGAAATATTTATGGCAGTGCGCGTCTACTTAGAGGCTTTGGGTTTCACCATAATCTGTACTGTAGGTTTCTAGTACCCTGTGATATTTAATATTGTAATGGAAGTTCCCTACATGAACCAAGATTTTATGATGTGGGTCATTCCATATGCTAATCCGAGAACATGATTCCACAGATGAGGCAAATTCCCCAATTTTCTTGCAGGCTGATGAAGATGAAGTGATTGATGATCCCAACAATAGAGGAACCACACATTATCCTTCTTCAAGGAATATTTGTTCCACATACATGTTCTGTTAAAGTGGTGTTGGATCGGGTTATACCAAACACGCACAAGAGGGGGTTAAATTGTGTCTTTTAAAAATTATTCAAAAATCACGATAATGACCAAGTCTATCCTTTTATCTTTATCAGGTTGTTTATGCAGTGGAAAATAAACTGTTAAAGAATTCAAGGATGTATAGTGGTTCGAGGAATAGAAGGCCCCTAGTCCACTCCACCAAAACTCTACTCCATGAGCTTGGTGATTTTCACTATCTGGTCCTCTTATCAACAGACCATCCACAACTGAGTACAGGTAGTTGACACCTTTACAAGTTAAGGCTAAAAATAGTTCCTTCTGGTTCATACACAGAACCGAATACATAGCTTAGTATGAGAAGCCGGTTACTCAAAATAAAAAGAGTATTTGTATTGAAATACTTTTTAGTTGTTCTTCACAGTTACAACAACACTCAACTAACAGTAGATAGATCGTTGTCTTTAGAAAATATGTTCTTCAGATAAGAGATGGCGAAGCGGGTAGAGCGAGCGACCCCCTTTCTCTCCCACGATGGACGAAGCAAGGGTTTATTGGTGATTTCAATCCACCATTTTCTTGGATTCAATCTCCTCTCGCCTTCCGGCAATGCTGCATTGGAGTCTCCCGTGAATGCGCCTCCTAACGCTAAGGTGACTCTAGCGAAGGTGGACTCACGTGACTCGTGAATATCCATTCGTCGCTGCGGTCCATCAATCGTTGAAAACATGGACAGTAAGGCCGGATTTCCCTCTATAAAAAAATCCAGTTACATGATCCAGGATTAAATAGATCAGCATGGTCAGTGCAATGGATTCACATTCCTTGAAGGATTCGTATTTCATGCGGAACTCTTCTGGACAGGCGGGTTTTGATGTGGCGGGGAAGAGGTTATCTCTTGAGTTTGGGTTTGCGGAGTCCTTGCGTGTTGCGCGGATAGAATCACAGTCCGCTTCTCTTCCTGGAGTCTAATACTTTGTGGATGTGATGAAAGACACAATTTCTATGCCGAAGTTGGATGGGTCTTTACTCAAAGACTCACACCATGGAAGAATTCTTCATAAAGGTTCGTCTGCACATGTTGAGGCCAATCCTGTAGCGTTTGCTAAGAGATTGGAAATGGGAAAAAACTCATTGATTGTGTGCATTGTCTTGACCAAAGGTGCACAACCGTGGAATCTAGATGACTTGTTCTGAAGAACATCGATGTTGTGGGGCTTTTCCAATTGGAAATGTGTGTCTCTTGGTCATGGTTTTTTTCACTGTATTTTTCTGTCAGATGAATTGAAGCTTCGTGCGAGGAGTATTGGTGCACTATCTCTGAAACCTGGTTGGCTTCATTTACATGAATGGTCGTTAGATTTCAATGTCTCTCATGCAAGAAATTCTTTTTCTCAGGTTTGGGTTCTACTTCATGGTCTTAAATAGGTACTTTGGCATCCTAAGATTCTGCATGACATTGTCATGGAAATTGGGACTCCTATTCGTCTTGATAAGGAGACTGAGGATGTTCGATTTGGGCACTTTGATAGTATGCTGGTGGAGGTTGATCTCATCTCCACACTAATTGACAAGGTAACCCTATCTAATCCATATGATAATATTCAAATTGATGTTGAGTATGAAAATAATCCCCTCTTCTACTCTGAATGTATGGCTGTTGAACACTCTATGGAGCTATGCCGGAAAAAAGTTTCTTGTGAGAAGTGTGGGATGAAAGGTCATCATACCACCCTCTGTCGAAGAAAGCCAAATGTGAAAGACTCAACGTTGTCAAAAACTGATAATAAGGACTGTGAACCCCCCAAAGAACAAGCTTCTAGTGTGGCTGTTGGGTTGCTTTTAGGGAAGCCCGATTCTCAACTCTCTCTTTTGAAAGGCAAAGAGTTGATGATTGATGCATCCCCTAAAAGAGTTCATAGCAGCCCTTATAATATTCAAGATGATTTGGTTAAGGAGGTTACCTTAATAAAGAAAGTAATTTCTGTGCCTTCCCTTGTTGATGACTCTTATCAAATTGATACATCGCAGCACGCTGATTGTCACTAGGAAATTCAGAAGCTCTTGCAGTCTTCTAATATTTTTGGGAAATGGGGGAATCTCTCTGATGATGAAAGGGGAAACAACAGAACCCCTGCTCTGGGCAACGTTTGACCTTTAACCTTTAAGGATACTATCTTAAGTGGTGAGGAAAGGATGACTGATAGTGAAGAATTTACCTCTGTTCCACCAAGGAGGAGACCTCACAAGGTTTTTTCCCATATTCCGAAGATCGAGTCGACTAGATTATCTTCAAAGGTGTCAAAAAAGATGGATGTAAATCTTCTTAAGATGTTCAACCAGGAGAAGTCTCAATCTGATTAGGGGTATTCTAGTGACTCTGATTACGAAAATGACATGTCATATTATGATTATTAGTCTTGATTGAGGGAAATTCTGTTTGTTTGACCCCTTTCCCCACTCTTATGTCCTTTTGAATAATAATTGGTCAGAAGCTTTGCTTCTGCCTAACCTTTAAAAAAATGTTCTTCAGATAAGGGAAGTTCTGAGTCAATACAACTGCAATAGATATATAAATAAATTCAGAAACTCCAAAACAAATGGATTCATGAAAGATCTTTAATGTATAAATTGTGAATCTTCAACGTGTTTCTTCTTCTTTAGAAAACAGAGTTTGATGATACCTTGTAACAACAGATCTATAAATCTCAAATGTTTCTGTAAACTGTAGTCATGAATAACTCGAGAGCTTGTTCTTATAATATTTTTCACAATGATCCATCATACACACTATATTTTTAATTCAAAATAACATAGATATATATAGAATAATGGTGAGCGTTTTCCTTAAAAAATTTAGATCCAAAAAAGTCACCTTTAGAATCATGATATTCAAATGTTTGAATAACAAGGCAGTCATAACTCCCCTTAATATTAGGCATGAAAATCTCCTCTTAAATCGATCCTTTGAATAAAAAATAAACTACTTTGAATTATTCAAAGATGTGATTTAAAAATAGGATTTGAATTTGGCTTGAAATCAACCTAATAATTTGCATAAAGACCGTTTCTCAATAAAGTCATAATTTAAATCTCTGACGCGAAACGCAGGGTTGAACTGCATAGCATTCTTTCTCGGAATCTAAGGTTCACAACATAAGGTTGGCAACATAAGGTTCACAACATAAGGTTGATCAACCATAATTTTCTCTTCAACTATCAAATGTATGGTATAATATCCATACTTTCATTTTTAACAAAACATAAGAAACACGATTCATAAGGTTCATTATAAAAGTAAGGTTGATGATCCATACTTTTATCAGCTTCTAAAAGTAAGGTACATGATCCATAATTTTTAATACAACGTAAGGTTGTTTAGAAAAGTATGGTTGATGGACCATAATTTTATAAAAAAACATAACGTTCCATATTAACGTAGGGTTCTTCTTCTATAATTTTATGATATCCTGAACGTAAGGTTCTTCTTCTATAATTTTCTTATATCCTGAACATAAGGTTCTTTCCAAATGTAGGGTTCTTCTTCCGCACTTTTCTAATAACATATGGTTTATTAATCATAATTTTTTGATATCCCATAAAGTAAATTACAGATTACATCCTTACGCTATGCTCCTCAACGTAGGGTATGAACAGTGTTTCCAGAACATTCTCAAGTGATTTCTGAACACGTAGAGCATGAACAGTGTTTTCAGAACACGCTAATACGCAAAAATAATTTCCAAACATTTTTTCAAATATTCCATGCATAGTAAATGCTTTAATATTATTCCAAAATAGAAAAATAAATAATATTAATTTCCTAAAATATACTCAAAGTAAAATTATTAGAATAACAAATACGGGTATTTGTGAACATAAAAATCATCATAAAGAGATAGAGTATTTTTCTCAACAATATTCCCCTAATTAAATAAAATATTGTTGAAAAAAACACTTGATCAACAATCTACCCCTTTTTGATGATCCCAAAACCCATGAAATAACCAATGAAATTATCTTACAAAATTAATTTCATATATTTTAGAATTTTGAAAAGATAAAAAAAATTATTTCTTAATTTTCACATTTCTCCCCCTTTATAAAGTAAAATAATATCTCCACCTTTATAAATAAAGAAAATAAAATTTTGTGTTTATCCAAAAATTTCTCCCTAAAAAAACTTTTAGAAATTTCTCCCCTTAAAATGAAATTTTTTCTTTTATCCCTCTGAGTATTTTTTTAAATGTTGTGTTTATCCATATTTCTCCCCCCTTTTGTGATATCAAAAATAATTATAGAATAAGGAATATAACACATTTTAATATAGCACTGAACTTAAGTAAATTATATACTAAACTATTTATCAATATTTGAAACTGTATTACTGGCATTCTAACATAGACAGTACAGTAAAATAAATCAAAATATATGAAAATAAGATGCAAGTATATTTTATTGAAAATATATATACAAGTATAGAAATGAGAACAGGAATCAAGGTTGGGCTAAAAAGGTTTGGGAAACAGGTTTCAGTGCCTCCGAATGACTTCCTTGAGCTCTAACATCTATAGTCTCAACCTTTTCATCAGTCCAATGCCTAAATAGAATATGAGATGACTTTCTTCCTGATTCATATGGATATATTCAATCAAATTTACTCTAGAAAACTCATGTAACCTCTCTTACTTCTCTATAAACTGATTTAGATTCTCTGTATATCTATTCAACAAAACTCTGACCCCTGGTTCATCTGATGTAAGTTGGTCAACAAGATGATTTTGATTATCCAGCAGAACAGATAATGGAGCACTATTACACTAAAAGTATTGCAATATATCATTCATATTTCTTATTATTACTGTAATGGAATGAAATATCTTTATCATATCAGGAAAAGTACATGAGGTACCTACTTGACCATCCCTGACAGTTTCAAACTATTTCTCCATGAAAATTTTTAATTCTTCCAAATATGAATTCATTACCATTTCAGATTTCAGTTTTCCAACTTCATCTAACATTTCCTTCTTAAAAACTTCCACTTCCATTTTTGAAACTGAACTATCTTTCAAGTTCTGAAACTTCTGTTTCTCCTTTTCTAATTATCTTCTCAAAGAATCATTTTCAGCTTGAACTTTATTAAATTTTCAAATTAACTCCTCCACATGATCATTCTCAGAATCAAAGGCACCCTGTGCGTGATTCTCAACTTTATTTAATAAAGTTAAAGGAAAGATTGAGCATCAAATCTATGATCTGTATCCTTCTCTACTGGTTGCTCAACAAATTTTTCCTCAGAGTCATGAACTGACTCATTCACAGAAAAATTTTCATTAAGAACTTCAGTATGAATCTCAGAAGGATTCTATTCTAGATTCACATGTTGGTACCACTTTATGTATAAGGTTGTATTTCTTGTCAATTGTTGTCAATAAATATCAAAATAAATGAGATCAATAAGAACTCTAATGAAATGGGGGAATGGTGAGGTATCATCTATCTGAGGATGATTGAAGAAGAACACCATGAAATTATTCATGATTTCATGAGAACCATGAAAGAGCTTACTTGAAGAATAGAATCATATGATTTGCATGAAGTAGAGAGTGATGGTTGAAGAAGAAGAGAGTGTGGAAGGGATTGGAATTCTAATATGGACATGAATTTCACATTGTATCTAAATCAGATGATGCTTTACTGATTTGTATTTCACAAATATCATAAGTCAAGAGAACCTATGATGCAAGCCTTATTGGAAGGAAAAATGCCAGTGGATGAAGGGGAAGCTATAATACTTTCAATGGAAACTTTGACGATGCTAAAGCTGATCTATGAATGGATATATCATGGTTGTGGAGTTTGTGATGATAGAAGAAGAGTTGTTAAAGAAGGAAAATCACATAAAAGAATCATGGAGGTTATGAACGAAGCATATATTGAAGGTGGCACTATTCTCCAGTGTTTTCCAAATTTTGGGGCCTGAAAATCTGAAGATGAAAGACATGTGTCTTTGGTAGGGAAAGTTGAACGATAAGTTCAAGAGGGTTTTTACACGCAATTGATGTTTCGGGATCAGAACATCAAAATTTGGAAAAGTCATGGAGTGCATGAAAAATTGGGAAAAGTGAGTGAAAAAGGAGGCTGCGTGAAATATTTGTTTTGTACACAATATAGAACTTTGTATACAATTTTTCATGCAATTGATGTTTTAAAATTAGCACTTCAATATTTTTAAAAGGAAAGAGGTGCGTGAAAAACCAGAGTTGTGCATGGAAAAAATGGGAATGTGTGCAGAAAAATGTTGTACGCGAAATAGATGGTTGAGTTTTTTCGCGCAAGCAGTGCCTCAGATCATAAATACTGAAAATCGGAAAAGGCATGAACCATGTGAAAAATTGGAGATGTTCGCGCAATGTGCGTGGAACATCAGACTTGTGCACGTAAAATTGGTTGTGCACAAAATATGGGTTTGAGGTTTTAGGTGTAAGGGGTGCCTCAGGATTAGAAAGCAGAAAATCGAAAAAGGTACGAAGTGCACAAAATAATCCAGGATGTGTGCGAAATTTGAAGTTGGTGCACGGAATAATACAGGTTGTGCATGAAATTGGAAGTCGTGCGAAATACCAATTTGATATTTTACGTGCAACAGAGGCTTTATGTTTAGAATGATGAAAAATGGAAAAGTCATGAGGTGCACAAAAAATCTATGTGGTGTGTGAAAATAAAGGAAGGTGTACATAATATAAATAAGTGAGAGACAATTTTACACGCATTAAGGGGTTTTACGCACAGGGTCAAAAACACCTATAAACTGGAGGTGAACCCTTATCATTAAGGGGGTATTGACACTTAGAAAAATCCTGATCTCTAACGCATGAAAAAATTGAAGTATAGAGTGGTGCGCGAAAAGAAGAAGTGATGTATTAAAAATAAAGGGTTATGTGAAAAAGGGAAGTTCTGCATGAAAAAGGAGAGTTGCGCGAAAAGGATTTTTCATACCAAAAGGAATTTTTATGCGCAAGGTTTGATTTTTACGCGCAAGACACCTAGAAGGGTGCTCAGAAAATTTGGGGGTCCTGCAAGCCTTTGATATGTGTTCAGCACTCTCAAAGTTGCTTTGAGAAAAAGGAAGTACTGTAAACCATTTGGTTTTATGAAGAGAAGTTTTTCCACACACACACGAATGGTGTTTAACACCCTTATTGTGCTTTGCGAAGAGAATAAGAACAATACGTGCAAATAAAATTAGATCTGCACATAATGAAAGAAGTATACTGATACACTTAGGTGTTGGTATTGAGAATTAAAGTAAGAGAAGAAGAAGAAGAATAGAGTGTGACCAACTGAAGATTGTGAATTATTTGGGACAATACAATTGTGATGATTGCTTGAAAAATCACAAAGGATTTTGTGATTCTGGACAAGAAGAGAAGAAGACCGAATACAAAAAGAATCAATTTAGGACTCTGATACAAGCAATGTCTCATGATGAAAAGGAGAAAAATACTTCTATGTTTATCTGTTGAAGAGACCTTCACATATGTAAACTGAGCGTGACTTCACCTAAGGAAGTGAGCTAGGGGGAGTCAACGGGAGTGACCCGAGGGATGCAGTGAGCTATCCCTGAACATTTGGGAAGGTAGTGAGCCTGGGATAGAGTGACTATTACTGAACCTTTGTAATCCACAACGAGTGAAGATTAGTTGAATTTGGTACGACCGACAACCTATCAGCGTATACTCCTTGGATGTAGCCCTTAGTGTCGTACCAAGTAAAAAGTGTCGGGTTGTCTTTTTGTGTGTTTTAATTACTGCACATATCCATCATACAAGTTTAAACACGTTCCTACCAATGTGGGAACAAGATTCAGAAAATAAGAGAAAAATTGACACCCTAATTCACCCCCCTCTCAGGGTGGTCTAGGGTCCTTCATCACATCAGTAAGATGTTGCTCCTCTTGAGAATATTCTTCATTGAATTCCTCCAAGACTCGATACTCTAATACAGGTTCCTATTGGGATAATTTATCTTGAACAATCTCAGTAGGTTGTATAGTTTGAGCAGATTCAGATCTAGCCACTTCAAATTCTCCAGGCTTTTCAATAATTGGAGGCACAATTTATTTTTCAACTTGAGGAGTCACCTCAATCTGAGAAACTATTGGTTGTTCAATTTTATGTACAACAGATTCTCTAATAAATATGTAGCTCAAAAGAGGTTCAGTTGCATCAGCATTTTCTTGAATAGGCTCCTCACTATCTTGATCCACTCAATGTCTTTTTCTCTGAAGTCCTTCTTGACTTTCCTCATCAACAAGTGGATCAACTTCTTCAAATATCAATCTTCTTGAAGTTTTTGAAACTTCACTTACTCTTGATTCATCCATGCCTTCCTTATATTTAACAGGTTTCTCCTCCTGAGCCGAGTCCTGGTCTTCTTCACCTCTAACAGGAATAAGCTTTCCTTTCAGAGTACTCCAGAAGAAGCCAATCTTCCTTAGAGTTCTAGCATTGAAAATATTGTTGTGATGACATCTTACTCTGGCATCTATTAATCTCTCCATATCAAACTTAAATAATAATTTTGAAATGAACCTTCCATAGGGATAGAAGTTCATTCTAGCCTCCGGTTGACAACATTTGTTGAGATATGTTACCATATATATTGGAAAATTCAACTTGAATTCAATCATAAGAAAAAAAAATAATGTACATTTCAGGAAACAAAATCTTCTCAATTACTGACATCCTAGGTGCAATCCCTGTTTTCAAAAACTTAACAAGAATATTTTGATTAGGATTCAGATCCTTCACTAACATTTTTATTATACTTGTAGAACCAAATAAAAATGAAATAATTTCTTCTGAATTATGTTCATTATCTCCAATATTCTTTAAGTCTAAATGATAAACCCCCTCATGAGGGCAGTTTAAGATTTTAGCCATTTCTACAGATGAAATTAAAAAACCCTGATCTTCAATTTTTAAAAATATGGTGTCCTATATATCTCCAAGACTGGAATGAATAGATTTGAAAAAGTGATAAAGCTCTACCTCATATAGAAACTCTTTATTTTTTCCACTGGAAGTTTGCTAGAGATTCTGAAAAGCGAGGGCTTTCCACAATATGAGATCCATTTGAAACAACCATTCCAGGTCGATTACTTTTCCCTGTAGAATCTTTCTTCTTACTGTATACTAATTCTTGGAATTACTTGATTCTCCTTCCTCGATTCTCTGTGTCTTGGCCATTTTTGTTTCAAAGTTTTAAAAGCTAGAAGGTTTAGGGTTTCGAAGGTTTAGTTAACGGTAGAGGAAGGCGGTGAGGTTTTTTGGTGTTTCAAAAGGTTTTGATAAATTGAACAGGTTTGGAATTTGAAACAATTTCTAACATCCTTGATTCCTATGTCATTTACTTATATAATAATAATTACATTATTTAAATAAAATAAAACATACGTGGAAAATAATAATACAAATGAAATTGTAAATTATTCTAAAAACAAATAATTAAATTATTTAAAATAGCAAAGAAAAAAAAATAAACGCGTAAAAATTAAAATTAAAATTTCATTTACAATTAAATAAACCTAGCTATCACCTAATAAAATCAAACATCGCAGTGGGAAGTGGTTTAATAAAAATATCAGCTATTTGAATTTCAGTACTTACAAATTCTAAGAATATATCCTTTTTAAGAACATTATCTCTTAGAAAATGATGTCTGATATCAATATGCTTAGTTCTAGAATGATTAATAGGATTTTTTGAAATATTTATAGAACTTGTATTATCACATAAAATAGGTGTATTATTAAAATTTAGTCTAAAGTCCATAAGAGTGTTTTTTATCCACAAAACTTGTGTACAACAACTTCCTACAGATACATATTCTTCCTCGGCTGTTGATAGGGAAACTGAGTGTTGTTTCTTACTAGACCATAACACTAAATATTTTCCTAAAAAGTGATAATTCCATGAGGTTCTTTTTATATATAATCTATAACTTCCAAAGTTAGCATCTGAATATGAAATTAAATTAAAATCAAAAGTTTTTGGATAGAGAAGAGATTGAAAAATAGTTCCTTTTAAATATCTAAAAATTCTTTTGACAACACTTAAGTGAGATTCTTTAGGATCATATTGAAATATATTACAAAGACATACTAAATAAATTATATCTGGCCTTCTAACAGTAAGATATAATAAACTACCAGTCATACCTCTATATAACCTGATGTCAACTAATTTTCCAATTTCATCGAAATCAAGTTTTATATTAGTACACATAGGAGTTGTATATGTCTTGTTGTTTTCAAGTCGAAATTTCTTTAGAAAATCAGTAATATATTTGCTTTGATTTAAAACATTTCCAAAATCCTTTTGATAAATTTGAAGTCCTAAAAGGAAATTTAATTCCTCCATCATACTCATTTCAAATTATTTTTGCATTAAATTTGAAAACTCATGAAAAAGTTTTTTGTTTATTGAACTAAAAATTACATCATCAACATAAATTTGAACGAATAAAATATTAGAGTTAATAGTTTTATTAAATAATGTTGGATCTGCCATCCTAATAGTAAAATTATTTTTCAAAGGAAAAGTAATTAATCTTTCATACCAAGCTCTAGGTGCTTGTTTAAGGCCATAAAGATATTTAGTAAGTTTAAAAAAAATCTGGTTTTTGTGAATTTTCAAAACCAGGAGGTTGATCAACATAAACTTCCTCTAATAAGTAACCATTTAAAAAGGCATACTTAACATCCATTTGAAATAATTTAAAGTTCATATGAGATGCATAGGCTAAAAGGATTCTAATAGCTTCTAATCTAGATATGGGTGCAAAGGTTTCATAATAATATATACTTTCTTCCTAATTATATCCTTTAGCTACTATTCTTGCTTTATTTCTAGTTATTATTCCTTAATAATCTTTTTGTTATTTAAAAAAACCCATTATTTCCTATAACTGGATAGTTTTGAGGTCTTTTAACTAAATTCCATACTTTATTTCTCTTGAATTGATTTAGTTATTCTTACATTTCTATCATCCAACATTCTTCAACTAAGGCTTCTTCTAATGTCTTAGGTTCTAATTGGGATAGAAAGGAAGATAATTAAACAAGATTTACTAAATTTCTTCTAGTTATTATTACAGTTTCTAGGTCTCTTATAACAGTTTCTAAAGGGTGATTATTTAGGGTTCTAGACTATCTAGGTAGCATATTATTGGGTTCTTTAATGTCATGTTATTCTGAACTAGACTAAATTTCATTTAAATATTTTTCAAAATAATATTTTAAGTTCTCAAGTGTCATGATATCATTAGAGTCAAATTCATCAATTTGGTCTTTCATTTTCTCAAAGGGATCAGAATCATCAAATTTCACATGAACTGATTCTTAAACAATCCTTGAATTTTTATTAAAAGCTCTATAAGATTTGGAACTAGCAGAATATCCTAAGAAAATTTCTTCATAAGATTTTGGATCAAACTTACCAAGATTGTCCTTAGTGTTTAAGGTGTAAACCTTGCATCCAAAAAAATTAAAGTAATTTACTTTTGGTTTTCTGTTATTCCAGAGTTCATAGGGTTTCTTTTTAAAAATTGGTCTAATTAAAACTCTATTCATTATATAGCAGGCTGTACTTACAGCTTCTTCCCAGAAATAGGTAGAAAGACTGTATTCATTTAGCATAGTCCTAGCCATTTCTTGAATAGTACTATTTCTTCTTTCAACAATTCCATTTTTGAGGTGTTCTTGGTGTAGAGAAGGTGTATTTAATACCCATATTTGAGAAAAAGGAATTAAATTCTAGATTCTCAAATTATCCACCATGATCACTTTTTAATGAAGTTATTTTAAAACATTTTTCATTTTGGATAGATTTGAAAAAAACTTTCAAATATAGTAAAAGATTAATTTTTATATTTTAGAAAATAAATCCAATTAAATCTAGAATAGTAATCAACTATAACATATACATATAATTTACCATCCAATATTGCTATTCTTGAAGGTCCAAACAAATCCACATGGATAAGTTCTAGAGTTTTAGATATAGAAATTCTGTTAATAGATTTGAAGGATGATTTATGCTACTTTCCAAGTTAACATGCATCACATAATTATCACTTTCAAATTTGAGACTAGGAAAATTAGAAACTAATTGTTTCTTAGATAACTTATGTAAAGAATATATATTGTAATGTCCAAGTCTTCTATGCTAGATCTATGATTCATTTATCTTAGCAGTTAAGTAGTTTACTTTTTGTTTACATAAAAAATTTAAGTCCAGGGTATAAACATTATCAGTTATGGGTACTCTAAATTTAAGCAATTTATCCTTAAAAACAAAACAACAGTTGTTAGAAAAATAAACAAAATAAAAACCATCACATAGTTGAGAGATACTTATAAGGTTGTGTTTCAATACTTTTACATAGAGTACTTTATTAATTGATACATCTTATGGATCTCTAATAGTTCCAATGCCAATAATTTTACCTTTGGAATTGTCACCAAATGTGACTAATCCTCCATCCTTTTGAGTTAGAGTTATAAAATTTGATGAGTTTTTACTCATATTCCTAGAGAAGGCATTGTCCATATACCATATTTTAGTTCGTCTTCTATGACCTGCTTCCTCATTAGATTCTACCATAAAGCACATGTTTTCTTTAAAATTTGATTCTTATTTTTCTAAGTCAGACTTTTATGAGTTGCTGGAGTATTCATAAACACTCCAAGTATCTTTCATTGATATTTTTTCTTTCTTCTCATAATCATTGTTTTTGAAAAATTTATTTTTCTTTTCTCCTTTTAATTGAGGAAAGTCAGGTCTAATGTGGCCCAAATTTTTTCATTCATAACATCTGACTTCCCTTAGTTCTTTTTCATCATTTTTGAAGGATTTTCTGAATCCATTCTTCTTTCTGTAAAATTTACTAAACTTTCTGGCTAGCTGATCCAGTTCCACATCTGAATTAGATGAATCAGAAATCTCTGATTTCATTCTTAATCTTTCTAATCTTCTTTTGGGATGTTACTTTCAAAGCAGTATTTTATCTCTTGATCAAGAATTTATACTCATTTTCTTCATATTGCATCTCAGCTTCATACATCATAATATTTCCAATTAACTCTCTCATTGCAAGTTCTTTTACTGCTGAATATTTCCTAATAGAATCCAAAATTACATTCCAGTTAGGTGGTAATACTCCTAGAACTTTCAGGACCTGATCTGCTTATTTGATAGGATCTCCCAAGGCAGTGATGTTATTAACAATTTCTATAAGTCTTCCATTCATCTGGGTAATGATTTATCCTTCAAACATTCTAAATGTGTTGAATTTCAATTTAGTTGTGGTATACCTCATCTGTCTGAAATTGTCAGTTCCTTCATAAGCAACTGCAATTGTCTGCCACATTTCATAAGTAGTCGGGCACTAAAATACTCTATTGAATTCATCTGGTCTAGGACCATAGTTGATATCATTCATAGCCTTCAAGTTTATGTCATACTTTTCATTTGTATCAGCCCTCCATGTTTCAGGTTTCTCTGGAATCACATAGGGAGTTAGAATTTTCAAGTAGACTCTGTATCCAAGATTCTTTAAGTAAATGATCATCCTTGATTTACAGCATCCATAATTTTCACTATTGAAGTAGGGAGATCGAACCATTGACATAACCTCTCGTGTATAATCCATTGTGCTCTATATAATCCAAAAACTTTCATATTTTTATATATTTGACAAAATCACCTCCTTTGATACCAATTGTTGGATCGGGTTATACCAAATACACCCAAGAGGGGGTGAATTGTGTCTTTTAGAAATTCTTCACAAATCATGATGATGACCGAGTCTATCCTTTTATCATTATCAGGTTTTTTATTTAGAGGAAAATAAATAGTTAAAGAATTCAAGGATGTATAGTGGTTTAGGGAACAGAAGGCCCCTAGTCCACTCCACCAACTCTCTACTCCACAAGCTTGGTGCTTTTCACTATCTGGTTCTCTTATCAAGAGACCAACCACAACTGAGTGCAGGAAGTTAACACCTTTACAAGTTTAGGATAAAAATAGAGCCTTTTGGTTCATACACATAACCTAATACACAACTTAGTACAAGAAGCTGATTACTCAAAATAAAAAGAGTATTTTTCTTGAAATACTTTTCAGTTGTTCTTCACAGTTGCAGTAGCACGCAACTGATAATAGATAGATCGTCGTCTTCAGAAAAGATGTTCTTCAGATAAGGGTAGTTCTGAGTTGATCTAGTTTCAATATATATAGAAATAAATTCAGAAACTCCAACAAAAATGGATTCACAAAATATCATCGATGTAGAAACGGTTAATCTTCAATGTGTTTCTTTTTATTCTTCAGAAAATAGAGTTTGATCTTACCTTGAAACAACATATCTGTAAATCTAGAATTTCTCTGTAAACTGTAGTTATGAAAAACTCAAGAGCTTGTTCTTATAATCTTTTTCACAATGATACATTATACACACTCTCTTTTTAATTCAAAATAACACACATATATATAGAATAACGATGAGTGTTTTCCTTAAAAATTTTGATAAAAAAAGTCGCCTTTAAATCGCGATATTCAAATGTTTGAATAACAGAGCAGTTGTAGCTTCCCTTAATATTCTACATGAAAAGATCCTCTTAAATATATCCTTTGAACAAAAAATAAATGGATTTAAATCAGTCAAAGATGTTCTTTAAAAATGGGCTTTAAATTTGGATTGAAATCAGCCTAATAATCTACATAAAGACCGTTGCTCAATAAAGTCATAATTTAAGTCTCCGATGCCAAACACAGGGTTGAACTACATAAAATTATTTCTTTGAACATAAGGTTCACAATGTAAGGTTGACAACGTAAGTTTTACAACGTAAGGTTCACAATATAAGTTTGATCAACCGTAATTTTATCTTCAACTCTCAAACTTACGGTGTAATATCCATAATTTCCTTTTTAGAAAAACATAATATACATGATTTGAAAGTTTCCTTATAAAAGAAAGGTTGATGATCCATACTTTTATCAGCTTCTAAACATAAGGTATATGATCCATACTTTTTGATATAATGTAAGGTTGCTTACAAAAGTAAGGTTGATGAACCATACTTTTGAGAAACAAACATAACATTCCATATTAACATAAGGTTCTTGTTCTATAATTTTATGATATCCCAAATGTATGGTTCTTCTATACTTTTCTGATATCCCAAACGTAAGGTTCTTTCCAAACTTAGGGTTCTTATTCCATACTTTTCTGATAACTTATGGTTTCTTAACCATACTTTTCTGATATCCCATAAAGTAAACGATGGATTACATCCTTATGCTATTCTCCTCAACATAGGGTATGAATTTTTTTCCAGAACACACTCAAGTGATTTCCAAATAGTTAGAGCATGAACAATGTTTCCAGAACACGCTAATACACAAAAACGATTTCTGAACACTTTGTCAAATATTCCACGCGGATTAAATTATTTAATATTATTCCAAAATAGAGAAATAAATAATATTAATTTCCTGAAATATACTCAAATTAAAATCATTAGAATAACAAATAAGGGTATTTATGAACATCAAAATCATTATAAAGATATAGAGTATTGTTCTCAACAATCCCCCCAATAAAATATTGTGTTTTTAAAAAAACACTTTCTCAATAAGTGGTGTTTCATTAACAGGTGATCCCTTAAAGATTTATCACACCTAAGCATACATTTTAATGCATGGCTCAGTCTTCTTATAGAAAAATTTCATATGGTATTAGCAACACAAGGATTTTTAGTATAAGAGATCTCATCTACTTAATGTGATTCACTATATTTATTCTAGGTGTAGTAGGAAAGCCAGAACCCTATCACCTCAAGATTGAAGAAGTCACTGTATGGTGATATTTATCCCTCATGTGATATGTAACTGTTTGATGAAAATAAAAATTTCTATTTTATTTGTTTTATTTTATTCACTATCATCATTATTATTTTTAACACATAATAATAACAATAAAAATTACACTCCTTCAATTGTGTAAACAATGCGCACACCTCAAGCATCATTATCACATGTGTATGTGATATTTATTATGATCATATAATCACTCATCACATGTGTCCATCCATGTAAAAGTGTGAGTCACGAGTTTAGTGGTATCAATAATATATTTTCCAAGTTTTCTAACCTATTATATTAATAGATTGGAATAAAATGGGATAAATGTTTTATTCATTCTATAATCACTTATATTGAATTAGGCTTCTAAATGTTTTTTTAAAACCCATGAAAAGTTCCATTATTATCTCCTCCCAATTCCATTTGATTATAGGTGAAGATTACAACATGTCAGATGGTCATTGATACTCATCCTTGACCTATTTATAGGTGAGTAATTTGGTCACATAATCAACCAAATTTATTTTCATAAATGACCACAAAAAATTGGAAATTAGATCCTTGTACATATTTTGGATTCCTGGGTGAATGACACACTTAGAATGGTGATTAGTAGAAAGAAGTTATTCTTGATAAGATAGTGGGACAAATATTTGATCTCAAAAAAGTATAACGGAGTTCCTATCTTCTTTCCATATATCAATGGTATCCTCACCATTAAGTTTTTATGTAATATTAAGGAAAAAAGTTTCAAATATTTTTACATCCTTGAATTTTTCAACCAAATCAGGTATGAGTCTCACCAGAAAAAAAATTATGACTTCTTTCTAATTAGGGTTATCCAAATGCATATCAATAATCATACTCATTAATTTACAATAATCACAATATTACTTTTAAATTTGGTTATATGAATTTTGTCTTTAAGAATCATCTATATAATTTCCTTTTCATAGTGAATAAACTAAGTCAAAGTAAAAAATCTAGAGATATTTCATCCATCTTATTTGTATCACATTTAAATAATTTTGTGAAAAGATATGTTTCAAGATTATATGGTCCATGAAGATATTGAAATTATCACCAAATATATAATGATTCCATGTTTTCAATTCATGAAATATCATAACCAATTCGATTTCATGGTCCAAATAATTATTTTCATAAATTCTCAACTATCGTGATCCATAAACTACTACATGATCTCCTTACATGAGAATACAAACAATTCCAGATCCAAATGCATAATAATAAACCACATAAAGTTTCCCTAGTTATGGTAGGATAAGCATTGGTGATAAATTAAGCCTGGAATTAAGCTCTAAAAAAGGATTTCTAATAGTCCTCACTATACTGAAATGGATTTTTCTTTCTCATGATAACTGTCATAAGAGATGCGATATGTGAGAGTGAGGAACAAAACAATGATTATAACCTACTAAGTTGAGAAATCCTTGCATCTCAAAGATGTTACTCGATAGTTTCCAAGATACAAAAACTTATATATTCTTAGGGTATATTGGCATTCCATTATCAGAAATTAATTGTGCATAGAAGTAAACTTATTATATCTAAAAATCACTTATAGAGAATTTTTCTTAAAACTCGTTCTCTCACAAAGTGCTTAACACAATCTCTAAATGTTCTTCATGGTATTTCTATGTTTGAGAATACATAAGAATGTCATCCAAAAATACCCTAATGAAGGAGTTTAAGTACTTTTGAAAATCAAGATTCATTAATGCCATGAAAACTACTGATACATTTTTAAGAACAAAGGTAATGACAAGATATTCATAATCCCAAAAACTATTTATAGAATATCATCATTCCAAAATTGGATTTTGTGATACCTAATCCATAGATCAATATTATAGATCCACTAAGATCCTTTCAATTGATCCAATAGATCCTCAATTTATCAAATATGATATCTATTATTTATCATAACTTGATTAATTTTATGATAATAAAAACATAGTCATAGTGAAACATATACCTTATTGAAAAAATAATTGGAGCAACCCAAGGAAATGTACTCGGTCTTATGAAAAATTTTATTTCCAATTCTTCTAATTGAAAATTCAATTGTTTCAATTATATTGGTACCATTCTATATGATGGAAGTGAAATATGATTTTTTTAGAAAGATGATAAATAGAAAATTCCAATTCATTCTTAGGTGTAAAAACAATTATATTTATTGGTAATACATTAGAAAACTGGTCCAAAATGGCAGTACAATTACTAATATATATTATATCATTAGTCCCAAAAGTTACTGATACTAATTGATAAGAAATAATTCCAACTATTGGTTCTAGGGGTCATAATTTTCCAACATTAAAATCCCAGTCTTCTTTAAAGAGATACACAAACCCATAAAGATATGTAAACTTTTCTTATCACACATAATTTTCTTGTCACACATAAAAATCGATATAAGCCTTGAAAGAAATTGACTAATCCATTCCTAGGATTAATTCATATATATCCATATGAAAAATATAAAAGTACCAAACAAAATGGACTCCATAAATGGTTATTGAATATACTACACATTTAAATCCCTTAAAATCTCTCTTACTAAGAGGTTTCTGGATACTCATTACATGTGGAATCATCTCAGTATGAAACCCCATTCGATTAATGAAATTTGAAGGAATAAAATAGTGGGATAAACTAGTATCAAATAGAACATTCATAAAAGTATAATTGAGTATAATGGTACCTCATACAGATAAAGGACTTGATTTATCCTCCATGATCATCTTTTTAGTACCATATAACTAGTTACTTACTCCCCATTGTTCCTTACCTACCTTATTGTGGCTATATTTTATGAAGAGTCAGGGAATTCCTGGAATCACCCTAGCATTTTGAGTTCTATAGATGGGAACTATTTTGATGCGATCTTCTAGTTGAAGCCTAAGATGTTTGAGATATCTATGAGTGATTTCTTGAAACCGATGTTGTAGAATTAATGAAATAAAACTAAATATTTCTAATTTGATTATATTGCGACATTCTTTGGATGGTTCCATACAATCCCATTTCTTATGATCTAACGAACCACACTAAAAACATATAACCTTGCTAATATGATTTTGAGGAAAGTTAACTGATCTAGTGGGTTGATTCTATGGCTCTCTATGACCTTGAAAGTATGTGTCCCCCTTCTATTTTCCCAACATTAGAGTTTCTACCTGTACCCGCATAGATGAACGTGATTCCTCCTATAGTATTCCCAGTAATAATCCATTTTTTCCACTTTTTATCTATTAACCATGTATATAAAAATAGTAAAACAAAGTATATATATTTTATAATTAATTTATGGTTATATTATAGACTTGAATATGCATTCCTTCAAGGATGTTCTAACAAGAACTTCTAGATAAAAGAAAACCAAGTTCATAAACTTAGAAGCATAGTCTAACAATAACAAATTTTCTTGTTTAAGATTGAAGAAATATATCCTTATAACTATCTTGAAGGTGTGTAGGTAGAATTTTTTTTAATAATTATTTGAATCCATCCCATGAAAGGCCTTGGTCAAATTTAGCTTAGACATCCAAATCCCAACATTAGAGGATAAGATCCTCCAACATGTAGACTATTAACTTCACCTTTATATCAGTTAAATTTCTAAGAAAACCATTGATCTAATTCATTTTTATAAGAAAAACTTAATATTTTTTTGGTTCTTAATCCCCTTAATTTTTTAATGACCTGAAATCTAGTATCCCAGAGTCTATGGTTACTTTATCACATTGGAAATAGATACAAGGAATCACTTCCTAAAGAGCCAAATTATTTAGTAGTCTTGGGAGACTAGATACAAACTTTAATATTATGCTATAATTTGAAACATAAAATAATTTTTTTGAGAACAATACTATTCCATTTAGCATATCCTTTCATATCAATCATAACACATTTCCTAGAATCCTTGGGAATGAAAACATAATAAAGGTATGAGATCTAATGATTAGTATGGGTATGCGTATAGTGGAAGCAATCATGAAACAATAAGGTATAAAAAATATGGAAAGGTAAATAAATGATACACATTATATTTAATCAATTACTTGAACATAAATAATAACATGGTCATAATAATGGTGATCAAAAAATTCCATATAAATAATCACATGATCTTGAAACTTATCCATGGATATTATAAATAATTGAATAATCACATGGACATCAATAACTAATCTCATAATGAGGGAATGCATAATAATAGAAATCATAACCATACCATCAAGGCATCATGCTAAGAAATATTATATAAATGGTTAAGGCCTTAGCCAAATAACCAAGATAGTTATATCATGATAAATACTAATGCATCAAGGAGATATAACTAGCCCTTCCCATCACTTACTAAGTCCAATACATTTCTCATATGAAAGGGGGGAAATATAATCAACATAAACATTCATATTGAAAATAGCACATAAACATTCATATTATAATAAACATAAATATTCATATTAGAAAACTAGAATATGAATGTTAATAAACCCTCAATCAAACTTATCATAAACCATCCAGAGTAATATAGAGAATGATATAAGAATAGTATATACTCAGTCAAACTAATCATAAAAAATCTAAAGAAATAATAAAGAATATATAATTAAAATAATTATTATATCATATAAACCATATATATTATTTAAATCTATACTTATTACCATCTATGTCAAAATATAATAAAAAACATATCACATTACTACGTGGAGGTGGTAGTTTACACATACGCACAATCCACCCAATCGTTTTCCAATAGATTTGAAAGTAAGAAGGTAGATGTGATATTATAATTTTAGAACTATAATTATTTAATAAATATAATATACATATATTTTAAATCCATAATTATATCTATAAGTGAGAGGTGGTTAGGGAAAATGTATTACATCGGTCCCTGATGCGGTAGTTCACCATACACATGATCGATGATTTTGTTTTCCATTTAATGGAGGAGGAGATTGAAATAGGTAATTATATTAACATAATAACATCTCTGTATATGGATGATATTGGTGTTATTATTTTAGCATAGTTTATGGATATTTTAATGAGATAAAGAAATAAATATAATTAAAATTCATGGTTAAGAGTTATACCTAAATCCTTCATAAATTGTTTTTTTGATCAAAACAAGGACTATAGATCATGGTGAGGTATATAAGGAAGTTATTTGAGAAATTATTAGTGAAAAAAATGGTCTCTTGATGTGTGGAGATGATAGGGGATGAGATGTCCTTTTATAATAGGGGGAGGGGGACTTCTTGGAAATTTCCCAGAAGAATACAAAATGATAAAGTCATTATAAAAAAAATACTTAAAAATGAAATTATATTCTAATTTGGGATATTATAAAATTAAAATATGTCCATAAAATATGATTTTACAAGTTTAATTGAAAATATTACCCTTATATTTTGGTTTAAACCCCCCCAATAAACTTGTTTTAACCTCAACTATGATAATTAATTTTTACTATTTTCACTATTCATTATGAAATAAGTTAAGTTTAACTTATTAAATTATATTAATTATTATTATTAAAAATATTAAATCCATTTTACCAAATTAATTTCATATAACTGGCACAATTTAATTTAAAACTAAACCTGTAGGCACGATGAAAAAATAGTTTCCCAAATGAAAAGGTTTTATAAGTATAACAGTTTTATATTAAAATTGAACATATAATTGATAAAAATGACCTAAATTGGATTAATTATAATATAATTTAAGTAATTTTACTTTTAAAACAATTTTAAACAAAATTTAACTTTTCAAATTCTTTATAAGAAAAGGAATTTTTCAATAAAAATCGGTATTTTTCACTATTCATAAAAAAATCTTTTCAGAAAATTAAAAAAATAACTCTAAGATAATTTTAATGTTATGATTTCATAAATTAATTTAATTTTATAAAATAAAATTATATAAAAGTGTCAAAAATTAATTTTAACATAAGTTCACAAAACGTGACGAAATCATTTTTTAGAAAAAATACAGTTTTTCAGAAAGGCATTTCTTTTTCTTTAAAATGATTCTTATTTATATTTATAATAAATTAATAACCAATAAATTTATTTATACAAGTGTGAACCATATAATTTTCACAATTTTTTTATTCATATTCATACCCTCTAATTTAATGGTTAGTTTATAAAGATATAATATTTTATAGTTTTTTAAACTTGGGGTTATATGTATCGCAAGATATCAAACATAATGTTATTTTAAAATTTTGAGGTGTTAAATTCTCAAAACCTTCAATAAATTTCATCCTTGAAATTTTAAATTGATATCGGTAATAAAAGGTTCATCATTTTAAAAAACGTTTCTTGAAATCCCACATTTTAAGAATGGTTAATAAAAATTTCTCTTGAAAAGAGGGAAAGGGAAGTACGAAGGTTATTTAGAATGAAACATAACTAGGATTCTATATTGGAAAAAATTAGTGGGAAGTGAGAATATGGACATGGAAGAAAATAATAAATAATTTTGGATAGTGTTATGTATCATTGATCACATGAAATTGAATGATCAAGAGAAAGTTAATGACTATAAATCCATAAATATATGTTGGGTGAAAATACCATAAGTTAATTAGAAATGAAGGTACTAGGATACCATTTTTGTTTTAAGATCATTTTTCTAGAGTTGAGTAATTACTTTACCATCTAGACTATGAATATAAAGAAATATAATTTTATACTTTAATAAATTTCTACCACAATCACATCTTTTTCTACAAATGATGGGTATTTAGGATGAATTTTTCATGCCTAAAGAACTAAAATTAACTTTTAATAGATCATAATATCGATAAAATAATGAAAATTAATTCCTCATATCTCTATTTATTTTCTATAACCAAAATGGTTAGCACAAGTTATCTAATAATAAATTAATTTCTAATACCTCAACAATAACCCCAAAGTTTAACATAATCCATTTCATAAATAGTTAACCTTAAGGCTTCACCAAAATACGCCTGACCAAATTAAATGTCCAAAAATTTAGAAGGAAGGTCACTAAATTTTCACAATAAACTTAACATTAGATCCCCAAACAACATAAATAGATATTAATGTCACATACTAAATATTTAAACACATTGATCACTATAAAACCTTAATGAAAGGATGCATGCTTCAAAAAATTATTCATTTTTTTCCTTAAATAAAATCTTAGATTATTAAATATATTCCATAATGATAGAAATGTAGAAAAACTCTAAAATAAACCCTCAAATCACTAACCAATTTCAAGTTCAAAAATTCTTTAACATAAACATTTATTTATCATTATTATCTCAATATTGTGTACATACTAAGGGTTATCTTCCCTTAATCACGTGTTTTACAAAATGACTAATTTTCCATCAAATCAATTTTCTTGGTCATCAGTACCATTCAACAAATGTTTTAAGATACTTATACAAAAACAACTACAGTAAAATACTTATAATTTTCATGATTCTTATAAAAAAATATCATTTATAAAATACTTCTACAATAAAAATTCTTGAATCCAAATAAAAAAGAACTTTAATCATTCTAATATGGTTGTATTAATAACATAATCTTGATCTTGATCCATTAGCTTCTTCTATGGTATTTTCCATTGATTCTTAGGAAATTTATTTTCATATTGACCCATCTTTTTATAGTTTAAACACTAAAAAATTGAAGGTTTATTTCTTACACTTGTATTCATGTTCCAGATGGATGTTATCTCTATACTTGAATTAAACTTCCACTACCATCATGAAAGTACAAAGGTGTTTCTTTCCATAATTATCAAATGCTGGAAAATCCTTATTTCCCTTATTCCCCATATCCATTTTTTAATATAATATCCTCTTCTCCTCTTACCTTCCTTCAATGCCATAATACTTCAATAATTTATTCTTTGTCTTGATAGAATATGATATTATGTCTTCATATGAAGAGAATGTTTGGGAGACCAGTTCCCTTTGAAGTATTGGATTAATCCAATCAAAGAAATGGTAAATATCTCTCTTTAGATTACATATGCAGTTTTTATCATTCCTTTCTAGCCTTGTAAAGATTTCTTCATACTTAGTAACATTTTCATCTTTCTTTTGTCTCATACTTAGGAATTTTCCTTCCATATCCACTAATTGCTTATGAGGAAAATATTTTTCCATGAAGTAAACCTTATAATCCTTCTTCTCCATATTTTCTATTTTGTTTTCATACTTATTATTTTGAATCAATAACCACCATTGATCTATATCCCCTGAAAGATAATAAACTTCCATGAAAACTATATCCATTTAATTACTTCCCAAAGTATGAAATATATTCTCAAATGAACATATCCATTTATTTACTACAAATATATTTGTAGTCCCATTAAATGGTGGAGGTTTCTAATGTATGAAGTTTTCTAACATTATCACACCACATTTTGGATCAGTTGACTACTCCACATGATAAAGGTTATTAAACATAACTCGATTCATCTTCCCCAATATAGTTATAATTTAATCAGATCCAAATATATATCCAACTCTAACTTCACTATATTTCTTAGGAGGGTAATCTCTACATGGATTATGCATGTTGATATGGTTTCCATTCCTTCCACTAGGTCGTAACAACCCAAAAATTTATCAATGGAAATTACATTATTATAATTATGTTATATAGTATGAATCACATGAAATCACATTAATAACACAAAAAAAACCTTATAAATGAATAATTAATGAAATAAGAGGTATTTATAGAAGTTAAAGAACCTATACAGATGAAATAGTAACTTGACCTTTGAAATAGTAACACGAACCTTATAAATAGTAAATCAACCAATAGAATAGTAACCTCACCCATGAAAGTAAAAAAAATTAGGCATATTATAAATGAAAATATTATATAATTATATCATAATATAAGTAAATAAATGTTTTATAAATTATTAATTGAGTGTTGATATTTTTATAAAATGTAAATGTTTATTTTAAATTTTATAATTAATATAATGATTTAAAATAAAATTTATTTTCATAAAATTTATTCATATATTAATATTTTCTAGTCTTATGATTTTAATATAAGTTTATGAGACATTAATTAATTTTCAAAGTGTTAGAAAATCAATTTTAATTTTAAAATCTTTATTTTTTGAGTAAATGATGATTTTAATTAAAAATTAAATTTCTCATATTTAGAAAATTATTTTCATAAAGTAAAGTTCATTTTTGAATTATTCACATAAAAAAATGGTTAGGGTGAATTTTTGGGATTTTTATAAAATACTTGAATTTTTGGTGAATAGTAAAATACAATAATTTACGATAAAAGCTAAATACATGAATTATGGAGTCATAGATGATGTATGGATGATGTAAAAAAAATATATAACTATAATTAAAAATTTTAATATTTTTTTTATAATTCTAAAACTATTCATATAATTGAGGAAAAATAATAAACTAATGAATAAAATAATGAGAAAACACTCCTCTTCTCCTCTATAAATACTACCCCTCACCACCTCTTCTTCTCACACCTTTAAAGCTTTGATAATTTTCCAAATTATGCCCAAATATCTTCTCAATAACCTACCCCATTTCTAAAAGCATTTTTTTTCTCAAAAAAATATCAAAACCAATCCCCCTAAGGAGGTTCTTAAGAAGAAGGATTCAAGTGGTAAAATCCTCTTTCTTTTCTTTTAATTTCTTTTCAAGTTCTTTTATTTTCTTATTTTCTCATCACCTTCCCTCATCCAAATGTTATTATAAATATATTACATTAAATATAATGTAATTTTATTATGCCAATGGAATAATCCATCATCGTTTCTTTCCCCTCTCCTTTTGTACTAAAAATGAAAAAATCATCCGTGATGTGTTAATTTATCACATTCAAGGATGAAAAAGTTTTCAATTTCCATTCCCTCCTTCAAGAATTATCGTAAAACCATTTTTATGGTTAAATAATATTATAAAATTTGTATTAAATACTATTTAATGTTCTAGAACCATTTTATATACATGATATTAATTAATAAAACAAAACTAGTCTGCAATGATTGAAAAAAGGCCAAAATAATTTAAATGGTTATCATTAACGTCTTATCTAATGATTCATACTCACCCAAAATTACCAAATGAATTATATAAACATTTAATATTATTTATTTTCATTAATAATATATAACTTCAATTCTTGAAAAAAATTCTCATTTTACATGATTTTCCATACATGTATACAAGTAGCCGACCATGAAAGCCAATGAAATGAACACTCCGGAACGATGAAATTGTATATTATAACTCATAAAAAGATCCATAAATGAACTTAATAGAATTATAATAAATTAAATACATGTATAAAATTTTATTAATTAATTAATTAATGAATTTAATTTTATTACACAAGACACTAAGATAGTGTGTAGAACCTTTTCATACATAAGGTAAGGGTTTCTACTTGAACCTCCATTTTTTTCCTTCAGGTTACACTTTCTCTGTCTTTACCCAAATGCATTTTTTATTTATTTTTATGTAATTATTATAATTTTTTTATGTATTCTAAACTCATGTATTCAAATCATATCACCAATCTTTTATGGTGAAATACATGTTTTAAATAAGTTTTCCTTTTCAAGAGCTCCTTATAAGCAAGTCCGATTAAAGGGAACGTCCTGATTTCTCACCAATTTTCAAGTGCACTCCATAATATATTTTAATCCATAATTATTTTTCTAAAACCACTCATTTTATCATGAAAAACTATCTTGGTTTTTTTCTGGTTTTATGAAAACAAATATCCCCTTTTCTGATTTAAATGCTATTTAATATTCTCCTTAAACAACATAAAAATGTTTTATTTATAAAGTTCCTTAAACACTATTTTTATATGTTTCCATTTAAACTATACATAATTTATCATTACATATGACTATTTAACTTATTAATTTACATGTATTATTTAAATCAATTATTTCATGAACACTTCTATGATACACCCATTTATTATGCCTCATGTCATGAATGTGATACCCATTTCTTTCCATGAGTAACCCTTATGTTTAGGTTTGATTATTTATGCAGAACACATATTCCGGAACATGTTATGATGGGTGCATATAGATAGTGCTATAATGAATTGTGTAATGTTTAGTCTCATGGTACATCATGTTGGAGTAGGGAGTAAACCTAATTCCTTTATAAGACTTTGTCCACTATGTCTTGGAAGCTAACCTTGACTCTTATTTATGTCATGTTATATGTTGTTTCCATATTATTATGATGTAAATGTTATATATTCCCATGTTATAAATGTTATTATTCTTTATGTTTATTCATGTTCCATGCCTTTATTTCATCATGTTATTCCTTTTAACCCATGTGTTATGTATTATTCCTATGCTTATTCCCATACTAGGCTTTTTAGCTCATCTCTTTTGTTCATGTATTCCCCAGGTTATCCTATGTAGATGCAAGATATCAATGGAAGTTATGAGATCATTATGGAGATTAAATAAAATATGTTTTTATTTTGTTTTCAAGATTTCTAATTATGTACCTAATCTTTTAAAGATGCTAGACTTTATGATCCTTGGTTTTATTTGATGGTTAATTATGATTAAAATAATGTAATGATATATGTAAAAGGTTAGGGACATTATATTTGGTATCGAAGAAGGATATAGTAATTTTTATAGATTATGAATAGAGCACTTTAGTAATAACCCTAGGGGTAATTCTATCACCTTGGATAACCTAGATTGAAACATAGGGTGTCTAAAGTTAGGATATACATTTCATTTAAAAACTTATCCTTCTATGTTCAATGTTTTATTGTGAAATAATTATTAGATAAGTATTAAAGAACCCTAATTATACTTTATTTTTATTAGTTAATGGATGAAAATAGAACTCATGTCAAAAATCAATGTGATAGGCAATGTGATGATTGCCCTAATGATATGCAAATTATGATGGGAACGAGTAATAAAAACTTTATGAAAGTACTCACTTAGATGGATCAAGTTATAAATAATAGCTTGAATCATGTGTAAATCCCTCATTATCTTAAGAAAGTTATGCCTATGTATTTTTCATGAACATTGAAATCAATTCGGATGAATTATTTAACAGACTAAACCCAAGTCTAATAAAATAATTGGTGATTTGAGACTTCGACTGTTATGAGGAGATTTCCTATTGTGCCCTTATGGTCAAAATGGAGATCAAAGACTCTTAGTGGTCTCATGGGTCCACTGAAAAAAGAGGAAAATATAGTTTAATATGAGTGGATCAATAGATAAATCCTATTATGTATAGAATACCTAATATCCCATGTGTAAAAACTGTAGAAAAAATCATCCTAGAAACTTCTTAAAGGGAAACAAGTGATACTTCAGATGTGGAAGAGAAGAGAATATGGATAATAACTACCAAAGGGATACGAAGGATCCCACTAATTTAGAAGAATAAAGGAAGGTTCAGATCAACAATTAACATACAGTTTAGTGTTTCAACTGTAAGGAACATGAGAATTATGCAAGACATTTCCCTAAGCCCAGGGTTGTTGGAGGCAATAAAAAATAACAACTACCAAGGCAGTAAGGAAGGGAATATGTTTTCACTATTGATGAGGTGGAGCCAAAAAAAGATGTGGTGAAAGGTACACTATTTATTCATTCAATAATATAGAATTTACTATTTGATTTTAGTTCTACATATTATTTCATATCTTTCAAGTTTAGTATAACTATTCAATCACCATCTCAAAATTTGAAGGTTGAGTTTTATATGAGGACAAAAAATGGAGAAATTATATCATCCAAATTTTATAACTCCTCCCCAGTTAATGTTTGTGGATTAAACCTCCTAGAAATCTTTTTATACTCTATTTGGTAGAGTTTTATGATTTATTATCTATGTATTGGATATATTTATATAAAACAAACATTGAATATCAGAAAAGGGAGACCACTCTTCACATCCTAAAGCATTCTCTAATTCTGTACAAGTGTAAGGAGGAAGATGAATCTCCTTTAAAATAATTGTCTCAATTGTGGATATTTTTTCCTTATGATAAAGCATCTATATCTTAAATTATTGAGATAAAAGAGATAACCATGCTCAAAGACATTCCCATCATGAGGGATTTTAGTAATGTATTCCCTAAAAAATTTCCTGGTATTCCTTCTGATCGATAGGTTGAGTTCTCAATTGAAATTATTACTAGATCACTACCTATATCAAAAAAACCTTATAGAATGTCTACCGTTGAGATGAAAGAACTAAAGAAGTAGTTGCAGAAGAATCTAGACAAGGTTTTTATATGCCCGAGTGCTTCATCATGAGGTGCTCAAGTCCTCTTCATCAAGAAGAAGGATGGATAAATGTGCCTCTATATTGAATATCACGAGCTTAAAAAAATCATGATAAAGAAAAATCATCCCATTCCATAGATAGATTAATTGTTTGATCAACTACATAGGGAAAGTTTTTTCTTTAAGGAGGACCTTCGTCCAGGATATCTCCAATTAAAGGTGAGGAAAGAAGATATTCCCAAGACTGCCTTTTGAACAAGGTATGGACACTATGAGTTTATAGTGATTCCCTTTGAAATCAAAAATGCTCTAGAAATATTTATGGACTTAATGAATAGATTAATTAGATATTACCTTGAAAAATTCATGGTTGTCTTTATTGAATATATTCTGATATACCCCAAGAGTAAGGAGGAACATGAGGAGAATTTGATTAATGTGGTGAAAAAATTGTAAATGGAGAAACTATATGAAAAGTACAACAAATGCGAGTTCTAGATGGAGAAAGTATCATTCATGGGTCATTTAATCAACATAAAAGGGATATCTATGGATCCTTCTAAGAAAAAGGCAATCAAATAGTGGCTTAGTCCAACATCTGTAATGGAGATCCATAGTTTCCTTGGTCTAGTTGGGTATTACAGGAAATTTCTGAAGAGCTTGTCATGATTTTAGAACCCAAAAACCAAGATAACTTGGAAGGGATAAATGTTTTTATAGACTAGTAAATATGATGAATACTTTAAAGAGTTGAAAAAGAGGCTTATCAATGCACTGGTTCTCACACTACCAACAAGTTGGGAACTCATTTTGGTTTACACCGATGCTTTAAAGAAGAGATTAGGCTATGTACTAATAAAAAATGATAAAGTGATAGCCTATGCCTTAAGTCAATTGAAATTTCATGAGCAAAAATATCCTACACATGATCTGGAGTTGGCATTTATGATCTTTTTGTTGAAAATCTTGTGACATTATCTCTATGGGGAGAAGTGTGAGATATATACTGATCATAAAAACCTAAAATATATATTCACACAAAAGGAGATTAATATGTTCTAGTAAATATGGTTAGAGCTCATCAAAGATTATGACTACTCAATCCACTACTATCTTTATAAGGAAAATAAAGTGGTAGATGCTCTAAATAGAAAGGATCCTACATCTTTATTAATGTTAAGAATTGAAAAGGATCCAATATTCTTTGATTTGAAAATGATGGACATGGGAATCATTAAGGAAGGAACATAATCAATACTTTCTCAAATGATTGCTCAAGCATCCCTCATGAAGAAAATAAATTTTAATTAAAGAAATAATGTGGAAATTCAGAAAAGGGTGGAAGTTATCAGAAAAATGAAATCCTCTGAGTTCAATATTGATGTGGATAGAGTCGTAAGATTTGGGTTACAACTATGTGTACCATCTAATTCAGAGATAAATAAAGAGCTTCTGAATGATACACATAACTTAACCTTCTCTATTCCCTAAGGGATCACCAAGATGTATCAAGTTCTATAAGAGCACTACTGGTGGGATAATATGAAAAAGGAGATCACTGAATATACATCAAAGTTCTTGGTGTGTCAACTAGTGAAGGTCAAAAGACAAAAGTCTAAGGGGATGATGAAACCATTACCCATACCAACATGAAAATGGTAAGACATCACTATGGACAATGTCATTGGACTTTCAAAGACATCTAGAGTAAATAATGCTATATGGGTAGTTGTGGATTATCTCACAAAGATACACTAATACAAAACACACCTTTAATAGAACCGACATTTATCAGCACTAGAAAAATGTGCTGAGAAAGACCATCTTTATCAGTGCTAAATTAAGCACTGATAAAGGGAACCCTTTATCAGCACTTTTTTTAGTGAAGATAAAATGTAACCTTTATCAGCACATGATTTTAGTACCGATAAAGGTTACACTTTATCAACACTTTATTTTCAGCGTTGATAAAAAGTACCCTTTATGAGCTCTAAAAATAAAGTGCTGATAAATGGTTACCTTTATCAGTGCTTTATTAGAGCTAATAAAGGTTCACAATAAAATGAAATAATTAAATAATTAAAATTATTTTTTAACAATTTAATTAATTAAATAATTATTGTTAAAAATTAATAAATTGAATATACATATATATAAATTTTAAAAATTAATAAATAGTATATATTAAATATATATATTTTTAAAATGAATAAAATTAAATAATTAAATAAACAAAAAATTAAGATGAGTAAATTAAGAAAAATACTAAACATTTTATTAATTAAATAATTATTGATAAAAATGAATAAACTTAATATACTTATATATAGATTCCAAAAATTGATAAATAGTATATATTAAATGCAGGTATATAAATGAATATATAATTAAACAAAAAATTTAAACAAAATTATTTAAAAATTTATTAATGAAACAATTATTAATAAAAATGAATAAGTATAATATATATATATAAATTATAAATATAAATCAATAATATATATATATATATATATACTATATATATAATGAATAAAATGTTAATTGAAAACATTTTAATTTCTTATTCATTTTTAATGTTGTTTGATTTTTCAATTTAATATATATCAAAGGTCATGTGTTACATTGATTTCATGCACACACACACACAGATATATATATATGTAATTAATACAGTTTTATATACAAATTCACACACAAATATATTTACCCAATATATAAAAACAAATACACATAATATTTATGTAATTTATTCAAATTTTAGTCTATTTTAGAATTTCATTTTAAAATGATACATTTAATACATTATGTTTTTAATTAGTCAATTTTATTTATTTACTTATAATACTACTATAATTTGGGCATTCATTTTTAACATTTTTTATATTTTATATTTTATTTTTGAATTTGATAATTTTCTATTATTTATTTATATATATTTATTTACTACGTTTTACTATTTTTAATATGTATTCATATTTACTTCAATATATATATATATATATACATCCATATTTTTTTAAGAATTTATTTTTAATTAATAAAACTTATCCATTTTTTCAATATTTTCTATGTATACTCATTTTGAATTATTCAACTTCACTCATTTTTAACATGCATGTATTTAAGATTATATATCCACTAATAATGTTAAAAAATATTTATAAATAAATATATTTATAAATGTATATTTACTATATTTATAAATTTATATATTTGTAATTATTATAGATAAATAATAATTATTTTTTAAATAATTATTTATATAATTCTAAATAAATAATTATATATATTTAATAATTATAAAATTATAATAAATTTATTTAAATAAATAGTTTATCAACACTAAAGTTTTAGAACTGATAAAAATCTATCTTTATCAAGGCTAAAAAAGTACTGTTAAAAAGAATCTTTATCAGTGCTAAAACATTAGCGTTGATAAAGATGCTTTTTATCAATGCCTTTTAGCACTGATAAATATCGAGATTTATCATCACTTTTGTAGCATTGATAAATATCTCTCTTATCAGTGCTTATCAATCTAATGATGATAAAGAGGTTATTTATCAGTGCTTTTCTGAAAGTGCTTTTAAAAGTGTTACCATTCTATTTAAAAGAACCCTAACCGGTACTCAGTCAGTCACGATTCTAAAGATCTCGCGGAACCCCTCTACTGACGGCGCGACTCCTCTACATTCTCTCATATGAATCAAGGATATAATTCGATGTATTTTATTTTATACTTTTCCTCTATCATTGTTTGATCTTTTGGATTCCACATTTTACGTTTTTTTTTGTTCTTATCCATGGAAAACTGTACATGTCATCTCCTCGCCACTTTCAGCGCGACTCTTCTAGGTTCATGTAAGGATCATAATGATGTACCATGATATTAGTCACCAGTTTTTGTGGCCTATAATGATGAAATAAATCATATTATTCTTCACTAAATTGTTTAACTATAATATGGTGAAGGAAAAATACAAAAAACCAATAAGTACTCTCAATAATTTCTTTTCCTATTAAGAAATGGGATGAAATCATGACGGATTTATTGATCAGTTTTTCAAGATAAACTATATAGAAATATATATTGTGAGTTATAGTGGATCACCTAACTAATATGAACAATTTATTATATATTTATGAGGCTTCCTTAGTTGATGAAATCAATTGATTGTATATCAAAGAGATAATAATTCTTCTAAGTGTCCCATCTAGTGTTGTATCTGATAGGGATATGATGTTCCTATCTTGTCTATAGAAAGGAAATTAATTTTCAATGAGGCTATGGGTGAAATTTTATACCTCAATTATTCCATCAACTAATGACCAATCTAATCAGATTATCTTGATATTGAAGGATATTCTTTGAGCCTTAATTCTTGACTTCAATGGCTCCTAGAAGGATTAAATTTCCTTGGTATAATTCTCTTATAAAAACAGTTATCAATCACTTATCTAGATGGAAATGTATGAGGAATTATATTAAATACATTTTTACTGTCTTTATATTGGATAAAGGTAGAAGAATATCCCATTAATAGCCCTAGTCTTGTCCAAGAAATAATAAACCGAGTGATGTTAATTCAAAAATATTTTGAAACTAATCCAAGTCAACCAATGTTCTACAATAACCATTAGAGGCGACCCTTGTAATTTAATGTTAATTATCATGAGTTTATTTATGTTTCCTTGAGATTGGTTCACTAATGGATTATAAAGAAGAGTAAATTAACCTTTAAATACACCAAACCTTTTAAAATTCCTGGAAAAGTCTTGGAAATTTCTTAACAGCTAGCCTTACACATATAAAAACCCAATGGTTGAATATATTCCCTCAAGAATATGGTTGAATATTATTTAGTATAAAATAATTGAGGCTATGGAGTTTTTAAATTCACCATCCAATCTAACCATTTAATCCCCTTTAATGTTAGTATCTTAGTCTCATTTTGGGTGTATTTTTGTGTTGAAGGGGAGTTAAAAGAGGGGATAAATGATTTGATCAGAGAGAGCGATAAAGAGATAGAGGTACCCTCATGTGGTATCCACCGAGTACATGATGGAATGGAACCAGGTACCTATTGATAATATTGTTTAAGTAGGGACACTATTAACACAACCAAGAACCCAGTGGCCTAGTATTATATATATAGTGGTAATTTTTAGATTTGATTAGAGTTAGGGTTTTCTTGATCTGTTTAATCATAGTAAACTCATATACTAATTAAACTATGTATTACTACCATGTCACCCGGTTAATCATGACTACTAGTTCCTCATTTCGGTGTTTTAGCATGAATTATGTCTTGTTTTGGTCTTGGTTAATGTGAGTAAGATTTTAAAATGAAAACTATTTTGAAAATTAAAATGATTTCTTTCAAATGGTCTCAGATTGGGAAAAAATAGGTTTTAAAGGAAAATTTTTTGTATTTAAAATTTGGTAAATTATTGGGTTTGGTGATAAAGTGGTAAGTGTGACCCTAAATATTCCTTATGATAGTTTTCTTATGTGTGGGTATGTGATGAATTAATTATGAACTTGATTTTATGATTTTTGTGTTATTCAGAATATGTTGCCCAGAAAGGTCCCCAAAGTTTCTAGTGGGTCTCACCCTGTTTTTGGTTCCCCTCAGTTTCTTCCCATCTTTCATGTAAATCAAGGTTCTTTAGAGGTAGTGAAGTGTATAGATAAAGTTGATAATGTCTTTAGAGTGTTTGGAAATCCCAATTCCATTAGAGTTCATATTGTTCTGGGTCTGCTTGGGGGTCCAAATTTGGAAGAATGGGAGTTGTTTTCCCCACCAATGATGCAAGTTAGGATGACGTGGGAAGTTTATAAGTCCATATTTTTTCGATGGTTTTTACCCAAGGATGTAAAGATCAAGAAAAGGGAAGAGCTCATGAGTGTTCGATAAGGTTAGTAGACGGTGAAGTCTTATGTTGAACATATCAAAGAGATGGTTTCCTTTTCTCCAGAGGTGGTGTCGGAGAATCTATTGAAATATTATCTTTTTATTGGGGGTATTCATCCAGGGATCAAGGAGTGCGCCCTCTTCTCTAAGGATATACATTTTTATAAGTTGGTGGAGGAATCATTTTTGGCTGAGTTTTTGTGAAAGAAGCGTACAACACATTGGATCAGTTTTTGTCTACCCTATTGAGGTGAAGAAGTTTGGAGTTTCCTCATTTTTTTGTGGTTGTTGTAAGTTCATCTTTCATTATAAAAATTTGGTGAAATCATCCTTTCATAGTTTAAATGGATTTATTTTTCTGAATGTGTACATTTGAATGGTTATCCTTTCATGAATTAGTTCCCCTGTTTCTATCGTTCCTATTTGGAGATGTCTATTTTTGTGAAAATCACTCTTTGTTTCTTATGTTCAGGTTCATTGTTTGGTTCAAGATCTTTTGAGGGTTCATCCCATTATCATAAGAAACATAAATAAATTTCCATAAAAAAGGACCATTATTTTCATATTTGGATTGTTTTGGTACTTTAGGTTAATGATCCATAAGTCATTTATGACATGTAGGAATCAAACACACCTCAATCTGATACACGATGTGACCGGTACGACTCCAAGTGCGTCTTTTTATTCAAAATGACATACTAAAAACCTATAAAATGAATTCAGATTGTTTTGGTACTTTATGAAAATGATCCATAAGTCATTTTTGATGTGTATGAATTAGTTAAACCTCAATTTGACTCATGGTGTGACTCAAAGTGCGCATTTTTATTCAAAATTTATATTAATTTTAGTAAAAAACTGACATTCTCTATAATAGTGTTTTTTTCTTGTATTTATGTTATAAATTTTATTATATTTTTATACAGTATTTTGGTAATTTCTGTTTCTATTTATAGTGATGTAGTGTGTTGTTACAACACACTACACCTGTTTCTGGTGCTGTAGTGTGATGTAGGATCACACTGTAGTGTTGATCTTTCTCAATGCTACTAAATGCACTAATAAAGATAGACTTTATCATCTCTAATAAATATACTGATAAATAGATGACTTCTCCTTGGATCAAATGAAATAGATATATATCAAATAAGTATTAAGGATTTATGGAGTACCACAATCGATTGTTTCCAATTGAGATTGGAGATTCACCTATAAGTTCTAGAAAAGTGTCCAACATTATCTAAACATAGAGCTGAACTTTAGTATGGCCTATCATCCTCAAACTAATGTCCAATCTGAGCTGATGACTTAGACACTAGAAGACCTGTTGAGAGAAAGTTCTATGGATATCAAAGGAAGATATGACCAACATCTACCACTGGTCTAATTCTCTTATAAGAATAGTTTCCACTCATGCATCCAAATGGATACTTATGAATTCCTTTATGGGAAAAGGTGTAGAACATTATCATGTTGGGATGAGGTCAGTGAATGTAAGATAATAGAAGCTGAAATGGTCTAAGAAATGGTAGAAAAGGTGAAAACCATTCATCAATATATCAAGGTATCCCAAAGTTGAAATAATAGATATACAGACAATCATTTATGGGACTTATAGTTTGAGATTGGAGACATGGTATTCCTCCACATATCTCCATGGAAGAAGATCATGATATTCGGGAATAAAGGAAAGCTAAGTCCCAGGTACATTGACCCCTTCTACATTCTTGATCGTGTCAGAGGTGTGGCCTATCAAAGAGAACTTTCACCAAAAATATCTCAATTACATGAGGTATTACATGTATCCCTCTTGAGCAAGTATATACCATATCCTTCACATGTACTGGATTTAGAGGTGGTATAGTTGGAAAATGATCTCTCATATGAGGAGAAGCCAACGAAGATCTTGGATCATAGAGATAAATTTATACACAAGAAGACTACTCACCTGGTCAAAGTAGTATGACAAAACCATAAGTATAAAGATTCAACATGGGAACCTAAGGAAGCGATGAAGAATAATTACCCACACCTATTTTCAACTTAGAATGAAAAACAAAATTTAAAGGGTGAAATTTTATAAGGGGGAATAATTTAAAAACCCAAAACTTTATCAATGGAAATTCTCTTCTTATAATTATTTAATATAGTATAAATCACATAAAATCACATGAATAACACAAAACAAAATTTATAAATGAATAATTAATGAAATAAGAGGCATTTATAGAAGTTAAGGAACCTATACTGATGAAATAGTAACCTGACCTTTAGAAAAGTAATATGAACCTTATAAATAGTAAACTAGCCAATATAACAGTAACATCACCCATGAAAGCATAAATAAAATTTAGGAATACTATAAATGAAAATATGATATAATTATATCATAGTGCAAGTAATTAAATGTTTTAAAAATTATTAATTAAGTGTTGATATTTTTATAAAACTAAAGTGTTCATTCTAAATTTTATAATTAAAATAACGATTTAAAAGAAAATTTACTTCCATAAAATGTATTCATAAATTAATATTTTCTTTTATTATGATTATAAGATAATTTTATGCGACCTTAATTAAATTTTCAGTGTTATAAATTCAGTTTTAATTTTAAAATCTGTATTTTTTTTTAGTAAATGATGGTTTTAATTAAAAATTAAATTTATCATATTTATAAAATTATTTTTATAAAATGGAGTTAATTTTTGAATTATTCATGTTAAAAAATGTTAAGGGTGATTTTTTTTTGATTTTTCTAAAATAATTGATTTTTTGGTGAATAGTAAAATATGATAGTTTTCAATAAAAGCTAAATACATGAATTATGGAGTAATAGATGATTTATAGATGATTTAAGACCAAAATATATAATTATAATTCATTATTTAAATATATTTTGTTATAATTATCAAACTATTCATATTAATGGGGTAAAATAATAAAATAATGAATAAAATAATGAGAAAACGCCCCTCACCACCTCTTTTTATCACACCTCTAAAACATTGATACTTGTCCAAATTATATCCAAATATCTTCACAAGACCATGCCACATGTCCATGAGCCTTTTGTCTCAGCAAAAGAAAAAACCCAATCCCCCTAAGGAGGTTCTCAAGAAGAAGGATTCAAGAGGTAAATTCCTCTTTCTTTTATTTTAATTTTTTTCAAGTTATTTTATTTTCTTATTTTCTCCTCTCCTACCCTCATCCAAATAGTATGATAAATACAGTAAATTACATATAATGAAATTTTATTATGTTAATGGAATAATCCATCATCATTTATTTTCCCTTTCCTTTTGTACTAAAAATGAAAACAACATCTGTCTTGTGTTAATTTATCACATTCAAGGGAGAAAAAGTTTTCAATTTACATTCCCTCATTAAATAATGATCATAAAACCATTTTTATGGTTAAATAATATTATAAAATATTTATTAAATACTATGTAATGTTTTTTAACCATTATATATACATTATATTAATTAATAAGACAAAACTAATTCGTAATGGTCAAAAAAATGCCAAAATAATTTAAATGGTTATCATTAACATCTTATCTAATGATTCATCATCACCCCTAATTACCAAATTAATTATATAACCATTTAATATTATGTATTTTAATTAATTAAATATAAATTCAATTATATACATCCATTATCATTTTTTATTATTTTCCATCTACGTATACAAGTAACCGATCATGAAACCCAAGGAAACGAACACTCCCAAATGATTTAATTGTATCTTATAACTCATCAAGATTACCATAAATGAACATAATAAAATTATAATAAATAAATTACATGTATAAAAGGTTCATAATTAATTAATTAATGTATTTAATTTAATTATCTAGGACATTAATATCAAGTGCATAACCGTTTCAAACATAAGGTAAGGGTTTCAACCCGAACCTCGATTTTTTTCCTTTGGGTTACTTTTTATCTCTATTTACCCAAATGTCATTATTATTTATTTTCATTTAATTATTATAAATTATGTTTATATGTTCTAAAATCATGTATCCAGATCATATTATCAACATTTTAAGGGAAAATACATGTTTAAAAAAAATTTCATTCTCGAAACCTCCCGACAAGCAAGCCTGATTAAAGGGAAAATCCCAATTCCATACCCATTTTCAAGTTCACTCAATAATATGTTTTAATAAAACCTTATTTTTATTAAATCACTCATTTTATCATGAAAATATATATTTGTTCTTTTTTTGTTTTATGAAAACAAATACCCCCTTTTACTCTTTAAACACTCTTTAATATTTTCCTTAAACCGCACAAAAATGTTTCATTTCTAAAGTTCCTTAAATACTATTTATATATGTTTACACTTCAATTGGACATAATTTATGATTTTATATTCCTATTTTACGTTATTTCTGTCCATTTATTATTTAAATAAATTATTTAATGAACATATTTGTGATAAACCTATTTGATATGCCTTATGACATGATTATGATACCCATTTCTTTACATGGGTAACCCTTATGTTTATTATTTATTCATCACATGGAACACATATTCGTGAAAATTTTATGATGGGTGAGCTAATATAGAACTTCAATTCATTGGGAAATTTTTAGTCTCATGAGATATCATATTGGGACAGGGAGTGAACCTTATTCCTTTATGGGACTTTGTCCACCATATCTTGGTAGTTATCCTTGACTCATGTTTATTCCATGTTATATATTATTTCCACTTTATTATTATGTCATGGATATATGTTACTATGTTATACATGTTATTATTACTTATGTTTATTCATGTTCCATGCCTTTATGTCATCATGTTATTCCTTATAACCCACATGTTATGTTTTATTCCCATGATTATTCCCTTACTGGGCTTTTTAGCTCATCCATTTTGTTCATGTATTACCTAGGTTATCCTATGAAGATGTAAGATCTCAATTTAATTTAGTAGTTCATTATTGAGATTAAATAAAATATGTTTTTATTATTGTTTCATGTTTCCTAATTATGTACCTAATCTTCCAATGACACTATACATTATGATCCTTGGTTGTATTTGATGGTCATTTATGACTAAAATCATGTAATGATATGTGTAAAAGGTTAGGTCCATTATAGTCTGTATAAGAGCAAGGTCTAGTTATTTTTTGAGATTAAAAATAAAGCACTTTATTAAGAACCCTATGGGTAATTATATCACCACGCATAACCTAGATTGAAACTTATGGTATCAAAATTTAGGACATACTTTTCATTTTCAAGTTTATCCTTCTATGTTTAATATTTTTTTTGACATGATTATTATCTAAGTATTCAAGCCCCCTAATTGTTCTTTATTTTTATTAGTTAATGGATAAAAATAGAAGAAGTCTTTACAAAAATCAATGTGATAGGAAATGCAATGATTTTCCTAATGACATTTCAAATATGATGGGAATGGTTTCTCAAAAATTCATGACAACACTTACTCACCCGGATCAAGTTATGAATAAAAACTTGAATCATGTGGAACAACCTCCTTATCCTATCAATAGAGTAAGTTTTTGTCTAATAATTCACACAGAGAGGGACTCCCTTGTTTAATGGATCTTCTGATCCCCTCCCCATAAAACAATGGATTAACTCTATTGGGAATATATTCTCTGTACTTTAGTTCTTAGAATAAGAGAAATTTGTGCTGGTGGTCTATCATTTTGATGGGGAAGCTAATCAGTGGTGGAAACTAATCCAGAACAAAAAGTACAAAGAGGAAAATGATTCCATGGATTGAGTGGAATTCAAGAAAATATATTTCAATAAAATTTTCCATGAAACCTCCATATTAAGATGAAAAAATAATTCCTTATATTTAAGTAGATGGAATATGGGTATATTGGTTCATGTAAGTAAAACATCATATGTTTTTAAAGACACGCCTATGGATTTTTCATGAACACCAAAAGAAAAGTGGATCGCTTCTTTATCAGACTAAAGATGAGTCTATGAAAATAATTTTTGATTCTAGACTTCAACAGTTATGAAGAGATTGTCTATTGTTCCCTTAAGGTAGAAATGGAGATCAGAGACTCTCAGTGGTCTTGTGGGCCTAGTGAAAAAAAGAAGAAAATTGAGTTTAATATGGGTAGATCAATAGATAAATCACATTATGAAAAGAAGACCCAAAATCCCATGTGTCAAAAGTGTAGGAAGAAGATCCTAGAACTACTTAAATAGAACCTAGAGATTCTTCAATGTAGAAGAGAACGACATATGGAAAATAAATGATGAAGGGATATTAATAATCCCACTATTGAGGAAGAATAAAGGAAGGTTCAGATCAACACTTATCCTATAGTGTAGTGTTTATACTCGAACGAACATGGAGATTATGCAATATATTTCCCTAAGACAAGGGTTGTTGTAGGCAATCAAAAAACCTCAAAGGCACTAAGGAATGTAATATTCTATCACTAATACTGAGGTGGATCATGAAAATGATGTGATAAAAGGTATTATAGATATTAATTCAAGAATAGGAATCATACTATTTGATTCTGCTTCTACGAATTCTTTCATATCTTGAAAGATTAGTACTACTACTGAATCACCATCTCAAAATTTGGATTTTGGGTTATATGTGAGAACAAAAAATTGGGAAATTATTGTATCCAAAATTTATAACTCCTTCTTGGTTAATGTTTGTGGATTGAACCTCCCAAAAAATCTTATCATACTCCCTTTGGTAGAGTCTGAAGTTATATTGGACATGGATTGACTATCTTTATATAAATCCAACATCAACTGTCGAGAAAGGGATATCACTCTTCACATCCCAAAGCATCCTAAAATTCTGTAAAAGTGTAAGGAAAAAGATGAATCTTCTTCAAAATCATCATCTAAATTGTGAATATTATTGACTTATGATAAAGAATTATAGCTCAAATACTTGAGATAAAGGAGAAAATAATTCTCTAATACATGCCCATCATGAGGGATTACACTAATGTATTCCCTGAAGAAATTCCTATTATTACTATTGAACAAGAGGTTGAGTTCTCTATTGAACTTATTCTTGGATATCTACCTATATCAAAAACACTATAAAAAATGTCCACCCTTGAGCTGGAAGAACTAAAGAAGTAGTTATAGTAGAATATGGACAAGGGTTTTATATGCTCGAGTGCTTCACCATGGGGTGTTTCAGTCCTCTTTATAAATAAAAAGGATAGATAAATGCACCTTTGCATTGATTATCACGATCTCAACAAAATCACAATAAATAAAAAGTATCTGCTACCACTAATAGACGAATTGTTTGATCAGATATGTGGCCCCAGTTATTTTTCTAAGGTGGACCTTTGGTCGGGATATCTCCAATTAAAGGTGAGGAGGGAAGATATCTCCAAGACTGCCTTTCGAATAAGGTATAGACAATATGAGTTCATAGTGATTCCCTTCAGAATCACTAATTATCATAAAATATTCGTAGACTTAATGAATCGATTATTTATAGATTAAAATGATAAATATTTGGTAGTATTTATTGGATATATTTTTATATACTCCAATGGCTAGGAGGAACATGAAGATTATTTGATTACTGTGATAAGAACTTTTGGAATGGAGAAACTATATGAAAACTAAATCAAATGTGAGTTCTGTATAGAGGAAGTATCATCATTGGGGAATTTAATCACCAGTAAAAGGATATATTGGAACCTTCCAAGATAATGGAAATCAAAGAGTGACTGAGTCCAACATATGTAACAAAGATCCATAGTTTCCTTGTTTGAGTTGGGTATTACTAGCAATTTTTGAAGATTTTGTTATGATTTTTAAACCCAATAACCAAGATGAATTGGAAGGGAGAAATTTTTTTCTAGACCAGTGAATGTGAATACAGCTTTAAAGTGTAGAAAAAGAGGCTTATCACTGCACTATTTGTCACACTACCAATATGCAGGGAACTCCTTGTGGTTTATAATTATGATTCAAATAATATATTAAGCTATGTACTGATAAAAAATGATAAAGTGATTGGATACTCCTTAAGGTAGTTGAAAATTCATGAGTAAAACTATCCTACACATGATCTAGAGTTGGAATATGTGATCTTTGTGTTGAAAATATGGCAATATTTTCTCCATTGAGAGAAGTGTGAGATATATAATTATCATAAGAGCCTAAAATATATATTCAAACAAAAGGATCTTAATATGCACCAATGAAGATAGTTAGAGCTCACCAAAGATTATTAATTCTCAATCCACTACCATTCTGTTAAGGAAAATAAAGTGGATGATGTTCTAAGTATAAATGATCCTTTATCTTTATCAATGATGAGAATTATAATGTATCCAATCTTATTAGATTTTCAATGGATAGACATGGGAATTGTTAAATAAGAAACATCATAAATCCTTTATTAAATGATTCTTCAATCATTCCTCATGGAGAAAATAAAGGATGATCAAAGGAACAATATAGAAATTAAAAAAAGGGTGGAAGTTATCAGAAATGGGAAATCCTTTGAGTTAAAGATCGATGCAGATGGATCTATAAGTTTTGGGTCATGAATTTGTGTACCATCAAATTCAGAGATAACGAAAGATATTCTGAATGATACACATATCTCAACCTTCTCTATTCACCTAGGGAGCACCAAGATGTATTGAGATCTCCAAGAGCACTATTGGTGGGACAATATGAAGAAGGATATAACTGAATATACATCAAAGTTCCTAGTGTGTAAACTAGTTAAGTATAAAAAGAAAAAGTATAAGGGGATGATGCAACAATTACCCATACCAACATGGAATTAGGAAAACATCACTATAGAATTTTTCACTATACTTTCTAAGAAATATGGAGGAAAGAATTCTATTTGGGTTGATATGGATCATATCATAAAGACAACTCACTTTATCACAATATGAGAGGACTTATACCTAGATCAACTAGCAAAAATATTCATCAAAGAAGTGGAAAGGATATGTGGAGTACCAATATCAATTGTACCCAATAGAGATATGAGGTTCACCTCCAAGTTCTGGAAAATTCTCCAACATACTCTAAACAATGAGCTGAAGTTTAGTATGACATATGTTCCTCAAACTGATGTCCAATATGAGCAGAAGATTTATACATTGGAAGACACATTGAGAGCGTGTTCTATGGACTTCAAAGGAGGATGAGACCAAAATCGTCCACTGGTCAAATTATCCTAAAATAATAGTTTCCACTCAATCATCCAAATGGATTCTTATAAATCCCTTTATGAGAAAAGGTGTAGAACACTGGAATGATGGGATGAGGCTAGTGAAAGTAAGTGGCCAGGAACTGAAATGGTAAAAAAGGTGAAAACCATTTAACATCCTATCAAGGAATCCCAAAGCTGGAAGAAGAGTTATGCAGACAATCGTCGATGGGACCTAGAGTTTGAGGTTGGAGATAGGGTATTCCTATATATATCTCCATGAAAGTGGATGATGAGATTTGAGAAGATAGGAAAACTAAGTCCCAGGTACATCGACCCCTTCAAGATTCTTGATCATGTTGGAGATGTGTCCTATCAACTAGCACTTCCACCCACCTTGTCTCAAGTACATGATGTATTCCATGTATCCCTATAGAGGAGGTACATACGAGACTCTTAACATGTACTAAATTCATAGGTGGTAAAGTTGGAAAATGATCTCTCATATAAGGAGTATCCAGTGAATATCTTGGATCATAAAGATAAAATTATGTGTAATAAGACTACTCACTTGGTCAAAGTACTATGACAGAACCATAAGTACAAAGCATTACCATGGGAACCTAAGGAAGCAATGAATGAGAATTACCCACACTTGTTTTCAACTTATAATCTAAAAAGAAAATTTGAGGGTGAAATTTCATAAGGGGTAAGAATGTAATGACCCAAAATTTTATCAATGGAAATTCCATTCTTATAATTATTTCATAGAGTATAAATCACATAAAATCATATAAATAACACAAAACAAACTTTATAAATGAATAATGAATGAAATAAGAGTTATTTCTAGAAGTTAAGGAACCTATATTGATGAAATAGTAAATTGACATTTGGATTAGTAATATCACCCATATGAATAGTAAACTAACCAATTGTATAGTAACCTCACCCATGAATGTATAAATAAATTTTTTTCATATTATAAATGAAAATATGATATAATTATATCATAGTTCAAGTAAATAAATGTTTTAGAAATTATTAATTAAGTATTGATATTTTTATAAAACATAAGTGATTATTTTTAATTTTATAATTAATATAATGATTTAAAATAAAATTTGTTTTCATAAAATGTATTCATAAATTAATATTTTCTTTCCTTATGATTATAATATAATTTTATGAGATCTTAATTAATATTTAAAAGTGTTAGAAAATCATTTGTAATTTTAAAATCAGTATTTTTTGAGTAAATGATGATTATTATTAAAAATTAAATTTATCATATTTATAAAATTATTTTCATAAAATTTAGTTAATTTTTAAAATTTTTAGGTCAAAAAATGGTTAGGGTGAATTTTTTGTATTTTTCTAAAATACTTGATTTTTTGGTGAATAGTAAAATATGATAATTTACGATAAAAGCTAAATACATGAATTATGGAGTCATAGATGATGTATTGATTATGTAAGCCCAAATTATATAAATATAATTCATTATTTTAATATATTTAGTGATAATTCTCAATATATTCATATTATTAAGGAAAAATAATAAACTAATGAATAAAATAACGAGAAAACACTCATCTCCTCCCCTATAAATATCACCCCTCACCACCTCTTCTTCTCACACTTATGAAGCTGTGAGACTTGTAAAAATTTCACCAAAATATCTTACCAATCCCATCCCCCACATCGATGAGCCTTTGGTCTAATAAAACCCCAAAACAAATCTCTTTAAGAAGGTTCTCAAGAAGAATGATTTAAGAGGTAAAATCCTCTTTCTTTTCTTTTAATTTCATTTCAAGTTATTTTTATTTCTCAATTTCTCCTCACCTCCCCTCATCCAAGTGATATAATAAATCTATTACCTTACATATACTATAATTTTATTATTCTAATTTAATAATACATCATCATTTCCCCCCCTCTCATTTTGTACTAAAAATGAAAACATCGTATGTGATGTGTTATTTTATGACATTCAAGGATGAAAAAGTTTTGAATTTACATTCCCTCCTTAAATACTGATCATAAAAAAATTATGGTTAAAACAGATTATAAAATACATATTAAATCCTATGTAATGTTTTAGAACCATTATATATACATGATATTAATTAATAAAACAAAACTAGTTTTTGACAATAAAAAAACTCCAAAATAATCTAAACGGTTATCATTAACGTCTTATCTAATGATTCATCCTCACCTAAAATTAGTAAATGGATTATATAAAAATTTAGTATTATGTATTTTTATTAATGAAATATAACTTCAATTATGGATAATAATTCTCATTTAACATTATTTTATATACATGTATACAAGCAACTGATCCTGAATACCAAGGAAACAAATGCTCCCAAACGATGAAATTGTATCTTATAACTCATCAAAGGATCCATAAATTTACTTAATAAAATTATAATAAATCAAATACATGTAGAAAATGTTATTAATTAATTAATTAATGTATTTAATTTGATTATCTAGGACATTAAGATCAAGTGCAAAATTGCTTCAGACATAAGGTAAGGGTTTCTACCCGAACCTCATTTTTTCATTCAGGTTCCTCTTTCTATCTATTTATCTAATTGTTATTTATTTTTATGTAATTATTATAAATTAATTTTATATTTTACAAAATCATGTATCCCGATCATAACATTAATCTTTGTTGGGGAAATACATGTTTAAAAAAAATCTTCTCGAAACCACCCGATAAGCAAGCCCGATTAAAGTAAACATCCCAATTTCTTACAAATTTTCAAGGAAATACATAATATATTTTAATCCAAAATTATTTTTATAAAATAAATAATTTTATCATGAAAAACCATCTTGATTCATTTCTAGTTTTATGAAAACAAATACCCCCCTTTCCTCTTTAAACGCTCTTTAATATTTTCCTTGAACCGCACAAAAAATGTTTTATTTATAAAGTTCCTTAAACACTATTTTTACACGTTTACACTTAAAATAGAAATAAGTTATCATTATATATGCCTATTTTAACTTATTAATGTCCATATATTATTTAAATCTATTCTTTCATGAATAAATTTATGATACACCCATTTTTTATTCCTTATAACATGATTACGATACCCATTTATATCCATGGGTAACCTTATGTTTATGTTTGATTATTTATTTGGATAACATATTAATGAACATTTTATGATGGGAGAACCTAGATAGTGATAAAATTCATTGAGTAATGTTTAATCTCATGAGGCGTCATGTTGGGACATGAAGTGAACCTGATTCATTTATGGGACTTTGTCCACCATGTATTAATAGTTATCCTTGAATCATGTTTATGTCATGTTATATATTGTTTCCACATTCCTATGATTTCATGGTTATATATTCCCATGTTATACATTCTATTATTACTTATTTTTATTCATGTCCCATGCCTTTATTTCATCATGTTATTCCTTCTAAACCATGTGTTATGTTTTATTCCTATGCTTATTCCCTTACTAGGATTTTTAGCTCATCCCTTTTGTTCATGTATTACCCAAGTTATCCTATGAAGATGTAAGAGATCAATGGAATTTAGGATCTCATTATGGAGATTAAATAAAATATATATTTTTATTTTGTTTTCATGTTTTCTAATTATGTACCCAATATTCCAAATACACTATAATTTACGATCCTCAGTTGTATTTGATGGTTAATTATGATTAAAATCATGTAATAATATGTGTAAAAGGTTTGGGATATTATATAGGTTCTATTTCTAAACAATTTAATATACTATATTAAATTATAACATTATGAATCATGATGTATAATTTCCAAACTAGTGACACAGTTTACAAAAATTAAAAAATTTATGTATAGATAATATCATAATAAAAAATTGGGTATCTTTGGTAATATTCTATATTCATAAAAATATTTTCAAATCCTTCATAATGATTTTTAAAGAAGTCATGAATTATCCCTAGAATAATGTCAAATTAGTTGTGCAGTAAGCCCCGTTGTAATGCACTAGGTGACTATCAAGTCAAAACCCATTATGTCATTTTAAAACTTATTACCCCTAGGTACATCTGTGCTAGAGATACATACACTTAAAGTATCTATACATGTATTTATTTATAGTAAATTCATATAATATCTACCTTACCAAAACTTTATGATGTAATCCTATAATTATACTTATCCTAAAAGTAATTTATAGGGCTATTCTCTCTAATATATACTTTATTTAATCTAATTACCAATGTTTCTACAAATATTTCTATAATACCAATTATAAATACCCCAAACCTAGTAGCCCAGAGTTGGTGGTTACTTTATTAAATTGTAACTAGATATAAGAAATCACATCCCAAAGGACCAAATAGTTTAGAAGTCTTGGGAGAATTGATACATACTTGAATATTATATTACAATTGAAAACATAAAACACAACATAGAATTTTATTTGAGAACAAAACTATTAACTTTATAATATCCCTGAATATCCATCATAACACATTTCTTATAATTCTGGGGAAAGGAAACATAAGAAATAGGTGATCTCTAATGCTCAGTAAAGGTATTCATACAATGAATTCTATCATGATTCAATAAGGCATAAAAAATATGGCACAATAAATAACTGAAATACATTCTATTTAATTAATAACTTGAACCTAAAGAATAACATGGAAGAAATAAATGATGATCTAATAATTCCATATAAATAATTGCATGAGCTTAAAAACTATCCATGGATATTCTAACTAATCTAATAATCATATGGAAATCAATAACTAATCTCATAACTAGGTAATGTACAATTCTGGACATCATAATTAAAACATCAAGGCCTCATACCAAGACATATTACATAAATAGTTAAGTCCTTGGTAAAATAACCAAGATATTTTGACTCATGAGACCAAACAATTAATCAAGGGGATATAGATGGTCCCCCCATCAAATACTAGGTCTAATTAATTAATCATATGAAAGGGGAGAAACATAATCAACGTAAACGTTCATATAAAAAATACATCATAATTTTTTTTAATAATTTACCCAATCAATAAACATAATCAATATAAACACTTGTATTGGAAAACTAAAATACATATTTTAATAAATTCCCTAGTCAAAAATATCATAAATTATCCAAATTAATATGGAGAATGGTATCAAAAAGTATATCCCCTGTCAAATTGATCATAAAAAATCCAAATAAATAATAAGTATGGAATCATTATAATATATTCCCAATGGATCATAAGTAAAAATAGGGTTGTTGTTTTTGATGAATATAAATATTATAAAAATTACATTAAAAAAATTGTCAAGTAAAATATAAATTTAAATTTGAAAATAACTTTAAAAAATAAAAAATTCCAGAATATTTAAAAAAAATTATTTTAAAATAATCATGGAAACTTGTAAGGGAAACTTATAATAATTTATTGGTAATTATGGTGGGTAATCCCATACATTCCATATAAGTTAAAAAAATTCTTTTCACACTGTTGTAGAGAGGTTAAAAAGTACCTTATTTAGAAAATGAAAAGAAGATTCCTTTCAAACCATTTTGTAAAAATTCAAACATGGGTAAAATTGTCTTTAATAAATAATTTATAGAATTTTCAAATTTTTTTTGAAAAAATTAAAAAAAAAACATGGATATAAAAGAAAAATGAATTTCAACAAAAGAGAGAAATAAAGTTAGTTTTTCTTAAAAACACTTTCTTAATCATTTTAATTACCAAAAAGCTGAAAATGGTACTTAATATGTGTATTTAATGCATATATTTTAGGGTGTTTTAATAGAATGATTTCTATAAATAATTGTTTGATCTTCAATAAATTGGGGCTATTTAACTTGTTTTGTGATAATTGGTAGGATACTAGCAATTTTTTTAAATGAATAAAAATTAATAAAATTGAGTAGAAAAGACTCTCTACACCATAATGCTTTTCACTACAATGAGACACCAAGAAATTAAGGCCACAATGGGGCTCAGAAGTGAAGAACTACGAAAAAATGAAGCTTTTAGAACTAGAAATCAAAGATTAAAATCATGTAAATATTGAAATATTTGAAATAATTACAATATTTAAACCAAATAAAGAGTGTGAATTGAATAAAACTCAATCATAAGAGAGTCCTAAACTTTCATGATGTGAAACCAATTCACATCATGAACCATTTCAATGGGAAATTGAAACATACGATCAAATAATATCTTTAATGACCATTAAACGAGGGGTAGGACCTAAAAATAATAATGGTGTTTATTAATTCAAAACTAAATTAAATACAGTCCCATTTTAGTTATATATATAGAGAGTTCTTCTAATACTACCAATATAGATCCGGAGACTAAAGTCTAGGGTGAGAAGTCGCCTTACTACAGGATCCTCCACCACTTTCTATCCATTTTTATTTCATGTTTTCTTGTATTTATTTCCTTCCCTATAACTATATCATCAATAGGATTATGGGGTAATTCCTACCTTATTCTAGGTCAATTTAGTCTAATGGGAAATGTTCCGTTGGATTTATTTCTTTTATTATATTCATATATTTGGTTTTCTATAATTTATTTATCCAGTTTTGATCCCATTATTTTTGTTTAATATTGAAAATTGGTTAATAAATATAGGAGGAAACTTTTAATTATGAAACTAGTTCCCTTAAATTGAGGCATGACCATTTTCACATTTAGGGTACCCAGTTTTAAAAGTGGCATTGAGACAAACTCGATTCAGCAAAACCCTAAATTACCAAACCTAGGGAAATGTGATATTTACAAGTTAAAGAGGGGATATAATGACCATTGGATCCAACTTTTCACATATTTGAAACCAAAAATATATTAATCAATTTATTTATAAAATTAAATTTCACATGAAACCTAAAACTAAAAAACTTTAATAACCTTTCAAAACTTGATTTTCAAAACCCAAACATCATTTCTTTGTTCTATATTATTCATCAAATCACTTTTAAAACCAAAATATATCCTTAAATTGATTTCTTAAAAATAAAAAAAAATAAAAAAAAATTCTTTAAAAAAATAATTAAACTAATTTCACCATATACATGGGTTTTACCTCGAATTTATGCATACTGTGTTTTAATTAATTAATTTCACTAGTCTGAGTTTTATATATTTTGTATTTTGATTAAACTCATAGGAAAATAACAACACCCTTTGGTCCCTTCAGTACTATTACATTAAAAGTTCATGAATAACCATATTATAATAAAATAAAATGTATTTAATATATAAATATAAAATAATTTCCCTAAGGGAGACTTAAATACAAACAATCCCAAATAATGACGAGATTGTGAAATAAACCCTTACCACTTTGGTAAATTTTGAACCATATTACCCATTTAAGAAATATCTTCAATTAAAAATTTAAATAATATTAATATAAATATATTTATAATATAACTTATCAAAGGGTAATTATACACAGCACACAAAAGAAATAAGTTGTGAATAAAACATATGTCTCAAGGAAGTAAGAGTGATATGAGAAACTCTTACTTCAGGTTTGATTTCCTTCATACGTGTTCAAACCTCATGTATAATAAATATATATTTATTTAAATATATTATATAACCCTAATAATATATATAATACCATGTATTATTTTCTTATAACTTTTTATGACATGTTTAATTACAATTCTTTGTTAAAAACACTATTTCAGGTGATAACTGCTTTGTTTTTCATGTATGTTTCAGTTTAGTAGTTTTAGTACTTATAGTTTTATCTTTGTTAAATATTATATATAATTTGAAAAATGATATAAATATCTTATATATTCATTATATAAGTAATTTTAATATTTTATAATATTTAATGATAGAAAAAATGAGTTATACTGTTATTGGAGACGATAGGTCGTATGTACGCATGAATGCTATTTTCCTTTTTTTAATGGATAGAATGAAAGAAAGGTAAGTAATAATTAACCTTTAAGGAATAATTATTATATTAAATAAATTTTATATATTCATTAAATCTATCATTATTATCATAAATTTCAAAATAAAATGAAAAACATATCACATCGCTATGTGGAGGCGGTAGTCCACACATACACATGAGCGACATATTAATTTTAAAACAGATTGGAAGGTAATAAGGTAGATGCAATATTATAATTTTATAATTATAATTATTTAATAGACATAATATATAAAAATTAAACAAACCATTGTATCTATCTGTGAGAGGTGGTGATAGAAAACGAATTACAATAGTTCGTGAGGTGGTGATAGAAAACGAATTACAATAGTTCGTGAGGTGGTAGTCCCCCGTACACACAATCAAGGGGTTTCATTTTTCATTTGATGAAAGTGGATATAGAAATAGGTAATTACATTAACACAATAACATTTAATTATATTATATATATATGTTTCATTATTTTATCATAGTTGATGGATATTTTAAGGAGTTAAAGGAAGAAATAGAATGAAAATTCAAGAATAAGAACTGCATATCTTCTTTGAAGAACCTCTTTAGATTTATATAAAATTCTTGCTAGATTGGTTTTCTAATAAAAAAAGTACTCTAGGTCAGGGAGAGGTATATAAGGAAGGTATATGGGTAATTAATGGATAAGAAAAAGGAAACTTTAATTGTTTATAGAAGAGAATATGAGGTTTCCTTTTTATAAGTTAGGGAGGGGACCTTCCAGAAAATCACTTAGATATTTCCCAAAATAATATGAAATAATAAAGTCATTGCCAAGAAAAATGCTTCCAAATGACCTTATATTAGAATGTGTAATAATATAAGGTATAAATATTTCCATATAATAGGTTTTTACAAGTTTAATCGACAAATTTACCCTTATCTTTTGGTTAACCCCCGGTAAACCCATTTTAACCCTTACCACAACAATTAATTATTACAGTATTCACTATTCCTTATGACAAAAAATTAAGTTGAAAAAATTAACTAATATTAATTATTATTATTATTATTATAAATATGGAATAAATTTTACCAAATTCAAGTGGTATAATTTAATTTAAAATTTAACCCGCAAACGTGAGGAAAAAACAATTTTCCAAAGGAAAAGTTTTCATAAGTGTAAAATGTTTTTATATTAAAATTGAAAATATAATTAATTATAATGATGTAAATTTAATTAATTATAATTTTAAGTGAACTAACTTTAGTTTTAAAACAATTTTAAACAAAATAGAACTTTATAGATACTTTAAAAAAAAGATTTTTTTCAACAAAAATCAATATTTTTTTGAAAAAATAGATCATTTTGAAATTTTAATTTCTAAAATTAATTTAACTTTTTCAAATAATTTTTATAAAATTGTAAAAATTAATTTTAACATAAGTTCACAAAACCCGACGAAGAAAAAATATTGTTTTTTAGAAATACATTTCTTTTTATTTAAAATGATTATTATGTTTATTTATAATCAATTTATAACCAATCGATTTATTTATAAATGTTTAAAACATATAATTTTCATAATTTACTTAGTCCTATTCATACTCTCTAATTTAATTGCTGGGTTATAATAATATACTATTTTACAGTTCTTTTAGAATCGGGGTTGTATATATCACAAGATATCAGACATAATGTTCTTCTTTTAAAATATTCAGGTGTTACAATATTAGTGTATTATATCTATGAAATTTTATATAATGATCCTATTATCAAATTTTATCATTTATATTTACCCTATCAATGACTTGGAAATCTTGAACAATGCTATGAAGAACCTGTTGGTTCACTTATGGTTTAGGTACAACCACATTCTTAGTAGCCTCTTCTTACGAGTTTTTAGGTCATCTGATTGGTGAGATTTTCTTATATCTAGAACAAAACTCCACTTAGTTATCAATCACTAGTAAAATAAAGGATTAAGATATTCAAAATCATTAAAAGAAACAATAATTATAATTAATTTCCAATAATCATAAAACATGATTTGAATAATGAAATCCTAGTGGGAAGTCTCATTATTAATGCATGATATGCTACAATCATCAGCTAAACCCATGAAGATGAGATTAAATCACTCTTATATGTGTATAAAACACCTTTTTATACCAAAAAAACCATAATAAATTGAATTTAAACATAAATAGGTTAAATATAACTTTTTATGATATATATTTCAAGTTCCAAAATTCCATATAAAATTTCTATCATCTCGTTATGACAGATTGACTAATTGTTAGGGTTATGATGTTACAAATGGTATCATTCTTGGTCAATCTTTCATAATGAGAGCTGGGTATAACAACCCCAATATAAGGTTATATTCCAAGTAAAATGAGTATAAATAGAAGTAATATAAAAACTAGGAGAGGATATGGCTATTACCTTTAATATCCTAGATCTAACAAACTTTAATTAGCTACAAATGGGTTTCAGAGGGAGAGAAGTTTCCAAATTCTCTTATAAGAGACCTTTTATTTATAGATCCTAGTTAAATGAGAGAAGAATGAAAATTTTTGTCTGTGAAATGGATTAAAAAACCAATTTTAAGATTTAATTAATGTCATCACATGGTTATACCACATAGTTTAATAAATTGTGCACTAACCATGTGAGTATTACTAGACAACACCCGATGGATGCACAATTTTGCTTCATGGTTTTGTAAACCATGAACCTATAGTTTGAAATGATTTTTTCCAAAAATTATCAATTCAAACAGTTTGGATAAATCATGTTCCAAACCATACACCAACTATACAGTTTCCTAGTAACTCCTAGATTCCCTTACATGGTTTCTAAGAGAAGCTGCATGGTTTACCCTTAACCGTTCTCAAACCGTATATCCTTAAAAATGTTTTTGAAACATATCAAAACTAACTAGAAGATCCCAGAACCCAACCCAATAATTATATAACCTAAAAATAATTAATAAAAGGGAAAATTACATCAAAATAGGGGTTCTAAAGGTCATGTTTGGACATATTACATTTTGTGAATGAAAATTGACATCCAATAGAATTGACTATGGGGAATTGTGAAAGTAATTATTGGATACTCTCTCAATGGTGTGGATAAGTGAATTTATTTTTAATATATAATAAGTAAAAATGGGATAAAATTACATAAAGATTGGTATTTAAATAATTATCTCATTAAAGTTTCAATAACTTCGGTTAGCATCTGAGACATTCTAATTGGAATGTGAGGATGATTATTATGGTAATAAATTTTTATAAATTTAGTATAATCCAATAGTTTTCATGATCATTGGGAACCATGTTTTCAGATTATAGTGATACACCTATAATGATTGTGAATAAGTTTTGATCTTGGTATGAAATGAATTTTGGAATGGTAAAACACATTTTGGTTGGATTAGATGGGAATAAGTGGATAATTCTCTTTGATGCTAGTTTTTATGGGAGCTAGACTGAGATTTTATCTATGAATGGTTATACATGGATTTATTGATAGGGAGTCATGTTCCAATGTATGTTTCTTGTAAATAGGAAAATACATATGATATTTTTATCATGATCAAATGGGTTAATGGAATTTTAGTGAAGTAGTGATGCCCACTTAGAAAATTGACATTATTGTATTTCTAATTAATCACAACCTATGGCTGGGTAGTGAGGTGGTTGAGGAACACTTTGGGTTTTTAGTGGGCTGAATGGATCTTATTGAGCATCAATTAATTAGGTCAGTTTATTAACTATAACAATTTTGACACTATCTAATACTAAAGAATTAGTAGTGAGGGGCTAAATAATGGTAACAAAGTGTTGGTTCCTATGTCATATAGAACTAGGTGGAACTGCTCATCATGGGATATAATCATTTAGGCTTAAAGGTAATGGTGGACGATTATGAATTTAGTGATATATAATACATGTAGAATGTTTTTTATGTGCGGGAAATAGGTTAAGGATTGTATAGTGGCCTTATTAAACTCTATAAAGGGTGATACCTTAGTGGGGACATCTGATTCATGAAGGAATTCAAAGTGGATTACATTTATTGGTCATGAATATATGGGAAACTAGTGGAGGTTAGTACACCCATGGACATTTGAGAAATTAATTCTTTATTGGGTAAACTAGTAACACATGTTATGAGTGGATTACATAGTATAATTAGTCCATAGGTGGCTCTAGATTGGTGTCAGAGTTGACATGTTAGTGGTTCAGATATATTTTTATAATAAAGATATATAAGAGTGAATATTAGGTTATGATGATTAGTTATGGTAAAAATCATTATTTTCTCAATATAAGTAGAAACAAATATGGTAGAATAATTATGTTTTGGGGAAATAGTAATTGATGCACTAACCCATTAAGAAAGGATGAAAAAAAATTGAACCCCCACATTCTAAAAGTTTTTTACGAGGGATTCACTATATTGAATTTCTATATACCCACACTCAGGGATGAAGTGCATTAAATAAAACTTTTCATATATAATTTGATACCAAGTGATAAAACCTGAGCATAACACATATATATTTCACATAATTTCCATAATTTAAACCTTTTTCTCATAAATTATTATATTCCCATAACCTAATGGTTTATTATCTTTAGATATTAAATCCATGATCTTCTTATTTTATGATAAGTATTTAACATTTCCTATACATAGTCTTCTCATGTGATACCCTTTTAGAAAAATCATACATAATACCCTTCCTTATAACCTAAGTAATTGAAACATAAGAAAATGGTGATATTATATGCTTAGTAAGGGTAAAAATAGGAGATAATGATTGAACATCATAAGAGATCATAAGGAAAACATGTGCATATAAGAATATAGTCAAGGTGCATTATCATAACATAAGAAAATCATAGCCAATAAAACATAGATCATAATTCATGATCCATGGCATAATATTTTAGACATAACAAAAAATATGAGTAATTGGATGGTTGAAACAAGTGTAAATAATCATAATCCATAAAAACATAAAATTGGTATATGATATATATATATATATATATACATATATAAATAGAACTTAATTTCTTATGTCAATGTAAAGACCCGTAAATTTCAAGGAGTTTTTTTTTCTAATCTTTCCTTGGGATTTTACGAGTGCGCAGTTTCTGACGACACCTGATTCCGAGGCCCGGTGTGCCCAGAATCATTTTCCGAAGTTTAGCTCGGGTATGTTCAGTGAACGAACGAGCGGGTTTTCCTAACTTTTGAACCAGTGCTCGGAATCGAAATCCGAGGACACCGATGAAACCACAACGCCGATAATTGCTTAGGAAGACTTTTTCTAGAGTTGCGTTTGCTTGGGAGGAGATGTTAAAAATGTGAGGAATAAAAATAAAATTGTTTTACAATTTTAGTTTTTATTTATTTTTTGATGGTTTAAGTGTTATGGGAAAGGAAGATGTGAGGAAGTTGGTGTGGGGCCCACACGAGCCCCCACCTCCTTCAACTTCCCCAGCACCCCATTAAACCCCACTAGAAATTAATTTTTTAACTCATCCACATTAAAATGCATGCCAATAAAACACCTAATTAATTGGTCAACACAAGTTAATTAATTGGGTGAATTCAATTAGAATTTTGAAAAAGGTTGGCAAGAGTAATAAAATAAGGCAAAACCTTATTTTATTATTGTTGAATCATTGTGTGGATATTTTTGGAGAGGATGACTCTAGTATTGAAGAATGCCGTCTTCCACGTTGAAGAACGCGAAGAACATCAAGACCTAGACGAAGAACGTCATCATCGCAAGGAGTGATAGTCGTGCCTTTCTTCTCCTCTCTGCAGCCGGTGTAAGACGACGCTCCAACTCGGATGTTATCCGTCAAGCACGGACGGAGATTTACCTCATGACGTCGTTTTCTGTGACAATATTCTTTCGACAACTACTTCAAGGTAGGGGTTTTAAGTTCAAATTTAATGGATTAAATTTGTGCTTGCTTTGTCGAAGTTGTTTTATTTTGTCCACCTGTTATCAAATTAATGGGAGGAGGTCAGACCGCACGAACACGGCCGATCCTCCTCCCCCTTTGTTGATGTTCACTGTTTCGGTTTGGGATGAAGGAAGCATGGTGCAACGGCACCGCGCGGGAACGAGGTTTATCACTGCGGTGAAGGAGCGCGGCGCCGTCGCACCGTGCCGTTGAGGCCGAAAGAGGCCGCGGCGGAGCGGGGCCACGACAGAGGGGCGCGACGCCATTGCACCATGCCGGTCAGACCAAGGCCGTGGACTCAGGCCGTGGTGGAGCAGGGGAGGGTGGCCAGAACCGCCGGCCGCTGACGCTCAGGAGGCGGGACCAGCTGGTCCCGCGCGATACAACTGGCCGGCCGTTACGGCCGGCCAGATCCGAAAAAACCGGGGGTTTGAACCCCCGGTCAGTGCAGCAAGGCAGACCCCCCATGGGTCTGCCATTCGGTTTGAAGGGGGTGGTAGCTCCCCCCTTCCGCGTCCGCTCAGCACGCGGGCGCCTGGACCGGACCGCCCGCGCCGGGCCGGGCCGCCCGCACCGGGCCGAACCCCTACGCTGGGCCTGGACGCGCCGTTTGGGCTGGGCCACGCCATCCGGGCTGGGCCGTTCCCTAGTGGGCTGTACACGGACCCGGTTCGGGCCGACCCAGGGGGTCTTAGGCCGGGTTGGTCCGGGCCCAAAACCCCCTAAAATCGGACAGATTCGTTAAAACGCCCGTAACTTGGGCTAAAGACCTCCTATTGATGCACCGTTAGTTGTGATGCGATCCTTGGATCGAGGCAGTCGTTTCGGTATATTACAATCAAGGTTTCAGAAAAATTTGGATATGGACGAGTTGGTTCGAACACGAAACCAACTGGGCCCTCGGAGCGGAAACGCCTATAACTTGTGCTCCGGACGTCCGATTGACGTGCCGTCAAGTTTGTTGGATTCCTCTTAGTGAGACAGACCTTTTGGATTACTCCGCTCGAGGTTTGGACACAGTTGGAGTATGGTCAGGCAGGTTTTGACTTAAAAACCAACCGGGCCCCTGGAACGAAAAAGCCAATAACTCTCAGACCGGGCGTCCGATTGACGCGCCGTCTGTCACGTTGTGTTCCTTTTGTCAAGATAGAACTTTGGGGTATATCAACTCTGGACTACGTGTCACTTGATGTATCGACCCCCTTGGCTCGTGGAGCAGACCCTCCCAGAATCGAGCATGCTGTGTGCGGGAACCCTAGAGCTGGCTGCGACTGCGACGACGATGAAGACTGTACTGAAATCCTCCGTGGGTTCGGCATCGACGACGACCATACTGGAATCCTCCGTGAGTTCGATGGAAATGACTACTGTTCTTGTATCCTTTGTGGGTCCGACAGTACATTACTACTGTTCTTGTATCCTACGTGGGTCCGACAGTATTTGACTCTGTACTTGTATCCTACGTGGGTCCGGCATAGTAGCTGGTCTTGTATCCTTTGTGGGTCCGACAACTTAGCTGGTCTTGTATCCTACGTGGGTCCAACAGCTTAGATGAATCAGTGGCTACATCTGATCATCTCTATCGTCTTACGAAGAAGTATACCTCTGTGAGCTAAGTCTTGACTTTCAATCATTATCTTCGATATGATTGAATTGCTATCCTAAGTGGATTGGGTTGTGTTATCCTGTGTGGATTGGTTGTGCTATCCTGTGTGGACTAGATCGAACTTGGGCTCGGATATTGGAGTCGAACTAGAATTGATGACTTAGGTATGTGTATGGGCATACACCTAAGTAGTGTTGGTTGTTACTTCGTGATTGTATCTTTCCTTTGTGGATTATCCTTTATGGATTCTTGGAGACCTTCGGGGGTCTCAGGGTCCCTACTGAGTAGCGTATACTCACCCCTGCACGGGCTATGCCCGCACTACGTTGTGTTTGATGTAGACGATGGACAACGCTGATCGTGGTTGAGGCTTGTGGAGCAAGTTGGTACCTGGAGGTGGACCACTGAGCGGGACGTACACAGAGCGGACGACTGGACCCGAGGAGCTGAGGAGGCTATCTGTACCCACACTTTAGGTGGGATTTCCAGTGGAAGGCTCGGCGTTGCTGCTTTACTTTTCAGTTGTTGTACTTTCTTTTCAATTGTACTTTACTTCAGTTGGGTTTGTATTCTGGCCCATTTACTTTCCAGCACTTACAGTTGTACCTAGTTTACTTAGTGTTTACTTCAGCTTGCTTACTCTGTGGTGTTTGTTTACTTTATAAAGGCAATGCCTTTCCTTTTTATCAGGATTTATGCCTTTGGTGCTAGACGCCAGCCCCTGGCCTATGGAAGGCAGGCTTGGGGTAGTCACGACATGGGCCCCGAGGATGTGTCGTGACAAATTGGCATAAGAGGAGTTCAGTTCTACCGCATAACTCAGGACTCTGATCTTTTTTCTATGTGAAGCAATAGTGTTATGAGTATTGAGTGTGGTTATCAGTCTAGGGAGTCCAGTGTTGGTGCGACAGCCGACATATCCATACACTAGGACCCTGACTTCTGATTTCCAACTCAGTACATGAAAACATTGATTGCATGTGTGTTTCAAAAGTTTTCTTTGTGATTAATTTGTGTCAGCTCACCAGGTATACTGTATTGACTATGGCGCACCTGTTTCTTGTCAGGATGGCCCCACGATGACATCCATCTAGGGTTCAGAGCTTTTTACGAGACGACAACCCACCGAGCGATGAGGCCTCGATGAAGGGCCCTTTTTCAGCGGAGGCACCGACAGTACCTCTACCCGCTGAGCCACCGATGCCACCAGCCCCAGCCACTAAGAGTGCACGTCACCTTAGTGCACTGCACGAGTTTTAGCTTCATAGGCCACCCAGGTTCCGCGGGGAGACAGACCCTCAGGCAACTGAGGATTGGCTGGAGGCTGTTGTTCGAGTTTTCAGGTTAGTGGGGACACCAACTGTCCTCATGGTGATCCTTGCAGCGAGTCTCCTGCACGCGGCGGCAGACAGATGGTGGAGCCTGATGCTCCAGGTGTACGATGAGGAATCTCTCCTTTTCATGGACTTTGAGAGCCTCTTCCTCTCAGAGTTCATCCCATCCACCCTCTGTGCGGTGCGCATTCAGAAGCTACTATAGCTGTGGTAGGGTAGCATGACGGTAGCCCAATACTCGGTGAGATTTACCGATCTATCATGCTATTCCATGGACATGGTACGGGACCCATTCTTCTGGGCTCAGACCTTCGAGCAGGGATTGAGGCCTGAGATTAGGGCATCAATGATCTCCCTTAGCATTCCGACGCAGACAAGTGTACTGGAGCGAGCCCTTCTCGTAGAGAGCTTTCTTGCTGAGCCTACACCAGCAGCAAGACCTACCGTAGGGTGGCACGTAGCAGAGTATTCTGCAGCTGGCAGTCGATAGATGTCACAGGGGTCCAGGAGGACCAAACCATTAGGCGAACGACCTCAGGACACTGACTCAGAGGTGCGGGGCACACGGCGCAGAGCCAACCTTCCGAGGAGCAGACAGTGCTACACATGCGGTGGGCAGGGCCACCTGGCTCGTGACTGCCCGACCCGCCGTGCAGAGGAGCAGCAGATGGTTGAGGGACCACCCAGACAGAGGCAGAGGGTCGACCGTGGTGGTCCGTAGGGATCAGGAGGACGAGGCAGAGGAGCTGGCCGAGCAGCAGGTGGTGGGAGACACTTTGAGGCTTTACCACCACCACCACGAGGAGGTCCACCCTGACCACAGGGAGCTGGCGGGCAGAGGCAGGCTCAGCTTCAGGCAACGGAGGCCTACGACCATGGCGCACTAGAGATGATTCGAGGTACAATATGTTTCTAATCCACCCTTGCTACAGTTCTTATAGAAATAGGAGCGAGTCATTCTTTCATTGCCGCTGCCCTTGTTCGGAGCTCAGAGATTCCGACAGAGCCGTTTTCTCGATCCTTATGGCTAGAGACTCATACGGGAGCAGACTCGACAATTTCGCACTGGTGATGGAAGTGTGATCTTACTCTAGGTGGAGAGATATTTAGCTGGGATCTTCATGTAGCGGCATCGAGGTCTTACGACGTCATCTTGGTCATGGATTGGTTATCTGCAGTCCATGCTCAGATTGACTGTATTAGGCGCAAGGTGCGGTGTGTTCGCACCGATGGGAGTAGGTTCACCTTCACCGGTGAGAAGGGAGCCTTTGCAGCGTAGGATAGACTCATGCTAAGGAGAGGACAGCCGATCACTCATGAGTTGGCTAGCCTCATCATAGGAGTAGTTGACGTGCGGAGTCTGAGTTTTCCTATAGTGGTGGATCAGTATGCGGATGTTTTTCCAGACGACGTTCCAGGACTACCTCCTCGCAGAGAGGTAGACTTTTATATTGACCTATACCCCGGGACATGCCCGATATCCACTCCAGCATATCGGATGGCTCCCACTGATCTTCGAGAGCTACGGGTACAGCTGGAGGACTTGCAGGGCAAGGGATTCATCCGACCCAGTGTTTCACCCTGGGCTTCCCCGATTTTGTTCGCCAAGAAGGTGGACATGAGCTTGAGACTGTGTGTCAATTATCATCGCCTGAACCAGGTGACCGTGAGGAACAAGTATCCTCTACCGAGGATTTACGACCTCTTTGATCAGCTCAAGGGAGCAGGGTGGTTCTTGAAGATAGACCTCAGGCCAGTCTATCATCAGCTCAGAGTTCAGGATGAGGATGTGCAGAAGACGGCCTTCAGATGTCGGTATGACCACTATGAGTTCTTGGTTATGCCTTTTGGCATAACCAATGCTCCAAAAGTGTTAATGAGTCTCATGAACAGCATATTTCAGCCTTACCTCGATCGATTTGTCGTGGTCTTCATTGACGACATTTTGATATACTCGACCACTGAGGAGGAGCACGCCTACCACTTGCGGGTTGTACTGGACACACTCTGAGAGAACCAGCTTTATGGTAAGCTCTCGAAGTGTCAATTCTGGATACGTGAGGTCCACTTCTTGGGACACGTCATCTCTGAGGTGGGAGTTGCAGTGGATCCTGCGAAGATCGAGGCAATGCTAGCTTGGGAGCCACCCAGGAGCGTGACGGAGGTGCGGAGTTTCCTAGGTTTGGCTGGATACTACTGGTGGTTCGTGCCAGACTTCTCTAGAGTTGCGGCACCTCTTTCAGATTTGGAGAAGAAGGGGAAAACCTTCGTGTGTTCAGATAGATGTCAGCAGAGCTTCCAGGAGCTGAGACAGAGATTGACCAGCGCACCTAGCTTGAGGCTACCAGAGGAGGGAGTAGGGTACGTAGTCTACTGCGATGCATCAGGGACCAGACTCGGATGTGTCCTGATGCAGGAGCGGGTAGTGATCACCTATGGATCACAATAGTTGAGGCAACATGAGCAGAAATATGCTACCGATGTCCTGGAGTTATCAGCAGTGGTCTTCACTCTAAAGACGTGGCAACAGTATCTGATGGGTGAGCGCTTTACAGTCTACTCTAGCCACCATATTCTCAGGTACATATTCTCGCAGAAGGACCTGAACCTGAGACATCGGCGATGGCTCGAGTTCCTCTAGGACTATGACTTTGAGATAGTCTATACTTCTGGAAAGGGGAACGTAGTAGCTGATGCTCTCAGCAGGAGGACGAGCATTCAACTACTTGGGGAGGTGACAGAGCAACTAGCCGCTTTACAGATATCCTTCGTGGATAGAGATGGATTAGCCTTTCTTCAGTCACTCATAGTCACTCCTCCACTAATGCAGCGGGTCAGAGAGGCACAGCGTGGGGACGCTGACTGTGAGACGCGACGTGCACAGATTTCCATAGGACATGCACCTGATGGTTTTTCTATGGGAGGAGAGCACGTCATCCTTTTCAGAGGACATACCATGGTAACAACTGCTTTATAGGAGGAGGTGTTGAGAGAGTTTCACAATTCCACTTTAGCGGTACATCTAGGAGTGGCGAAGATATACCAGGATCTCAGACGACAGTACTGGTGGCCGAGTATGAAGAAGGCTGTGGTAGAGTTCGTTTCTCGATGCCTTACCTGTCAGTAAATGAAGGCAGAGAACCAGGTACCAGAAGGCTTTGTACAACCCTTGGAGGTCCCGGAGTGGAAGTGGGACAGGATATCTATAGATTTCATGACTGGACTTCCATGTACTTCAGAGGTCACAACTCCATTTGGGTGATTGTCGATCAAATCACCAAGTCGGCCCACTTTTTACACATCAGAGAGCAGGGATCAGTGGAGAGATTGGGATGCCTCTACGTTCAGGAGATTGTACGGCTTCACGGGGTGCCATCATCTATCATTTTTGATCGATATTCTCGCTTTAATTCTCGGATTTGGAAGGGGTTGCAGGAGGCATTCGGGACGCAACTACGTCTGAGAACTGCGTTTCACCCTCAGACGGATGGTCAGAAAGAGAGGACCATTCAGACTCTCGAGGACATGCTCCGTGCATGTGTCCTCGACTTTGGTCACAGCTGGGAGGATCACCTACCCTTGGTAGAGTTTGCGTACAACAACAACTACCACTCCACCATCGAAATGGCACTGTACGAGGCATTGTACGGATGACCTTGCAGATCACCTTTGTACTGGACAGACCCTGGGGAGTCAGCACTTGTGGGACCATAGATGGTCCAGGCCATGGAATAGAAGGTCTAGGTCATCCAGGAGTGGATGAGGACAACTCAGAGCTGACAGAAGTCTTATGCTGACAAGAGGGGGAGACCACTAGAGTTCGAGGATGGCGACCACGTCTTCTTGCGGGTCTCACCTCGACGTGGATTACAGAGATTTGGCCGGGGCGACAAGTTATCTCCGTGCTTCATCGTACCATTATAGGTTCTCAGGAGGATAGGAGAGGTGGCTTATCGCCTGGATCTACCACCTCGGTTGCACCGGGTGCACGACATCTTCCACGTATCTCAGTTGAGGAGATACGTGCACGACCTGACGCATATCATCGAACAAGGGGAGATGAACATTGATGACGGGGTGACTTTTGCAGAGGTCCTGGTGGAGATCGAGGATCAATAGGAGCGGTTCCTACATGGGCGGTCGATTCCTCTAGTGCGCATCAGATGGCATCACATGAACCTCCAGGAGAGCACTCGGGAGCAGGAGGCTCAGATGCGTTCTTAGTTTCCTCATTTGTTCCCCTAGTTTGTGATGTATCTTTATGGGGACGTAAAGGCCTGAGGTGGGAGTAATGTAAAGACCCATAAATTTCAAGGAATTTGTTTTCTTTTTATTTTTCCTTGGGATTTTACGAGTGCCCAGTTTGTGACGGCACCTGATTTCGAGGCCCGGTGTGCCCGGAATCATTTTCTGAAGTTTAGCTCGGGTACGTTTAGTGAACGAACGAGCAGGTTTTCCTAACTTTTAAACCGGTGCTCGGAATCAAAATCCGAGGACACCGATGAAACCACAGCACCAGTAATTGCTTAGGAAGACTTTTTCTGGAGTTGCGTTTTCTTGGGAAGAGATGTAAAAAATGTGAGGAATAAAAATAAAATTGTTTTACAATTTTAGTTTTTATTTCTTTTTTTACGGTTTAAGTGTTATGGGAAAGGAAGATGTGAGGAAGTTGGGGTGGGGCCCACACGATCCCCCACCTCCTTCAACTTCCCCAACACCCCATTAAACCCCCTCTATCAATTAATTTTGTAACTCATCCACATTAAAATGCATGCCAATAAAACGCCTAATTAATTGGTCAACGCAAGTTAATTAATTGGGTGAATTCAATTGGAATTTTGAAAAAGGTTGGCATGAGTAATAAAATAAGGCAAAGCCTTATTTTATTATTGTTGAATCATTGTGTGGAGATTTTTTGAGAGGAGGACTCTAGTCTTGAAGAACGTCGTCTTCCACGTTGAAGAATGCGAAGAACATCAAGACCTCGACGAAGAACGCCGTCACCACAAGGAGTGATCGTCGTGCCTTTCTTCTCCTCTCCGCAGCCGGTGTGAGACGTCGGTACACCTCGGACGTTCTACGTCAAGAACGAATGGAGCTTTACCTCGCGACACCGTTTTCCGCGAAAATCTTCTTTCGACAACTACTTCAAGGTAGGGGTTTTAAGTTCAAATTTAATGGATTAAATTTGTGCTTGCTTTGTCGAAGTTGTTTTATTTTGGCCACCTGTTATCAAATTAACGGGAGGAGGTCGGACCACACGAACACGACCGATCCTCCTCCCCGTTTTTTGATGTTCACCGTTGCGGTTTGGGATGAAGGCAGCATGGTGCAACGGCACCTCGCGGGAATGAGTTTTATCACCACGACGAAGGAGCGCGGCGCCGTCGCGCCGCACCGTTGATGCCGAAAGAGGCTGCGGCCGGAGCAGATCCGCGATGGAGCAGGGGAGGGCGGCTGGAACTGCTGGCCGCCAGCGCTCAGGAGGTGGGACCGGCTGGTCCCGCACAGTACAACTGGCTGGCCGTTACGGCCGGCCAGATCCGGAAAAACCGGGGGTTTGAACCCCCGGTCAGCGCAGCAGGGCGAACCCCCCGTGGGTCCTCCATTCAGTTCGAAGGGGGTGGTGGATCCCGCCCTTCCGTGTCCTCTCAGCACGCGGGCTCCCGGACCGGGCCGAACCGGCCGGGCTGGGCCGGACCGCCCACGCCGGGCCGGGCCGCCCGCGCCGGGCCGGACCCCTGCGACAGTCCGGGCCGCGCCGGCTGGGCCGGGCCACGCCAGCCGGGCCGCGCCGCGCCCTAGTGGGCCAGACCCGGACCTGGTTCGGGTCGACCCGGTTCTGGCCGTCCCAGGGGGTCTTGGGCTGGGTCGGTCCGGGCCCAAAACCCCCTAAAATCGGACAGATTCGTTCAAACACCTGTAACTTGGGCTACGAACCTCCGATTGATGCACCGTCAGTTGCGATGCGATCCTTGGATCGAGATAGTCATTTCAGTATATTACAATCAAGGTTTTGAAGAACTTTGTGTATGGCCGGGTTGGTTTGAACACAAAACCAACCGGGCCCTCAGAGCGGAAACACCAATAACTTGAGCTCCAGACGTACGATTGAGGTGTCGTCGACTTTGTTGGATTCCTCTTAGTGAGACAGACCTTTTGGCTTACTTCTCTCGAGGTTTGGACGCATTTGGAGTATGTTCAGGTTGGTTTTGACTTAAAAACCAACCGGGCCCCTGGAACGAAAAAGCCAATAACTCTCAGACCGGGCCTCCGATTGACGCACCATCTGTCACGTTGAGTTCCTTTTGTCGAGATAGAACTTTGGGGTACATCAACTCCGTACTACGTGTCAGTTGATATATTGACCCCCTTGGCTCGTGGAGTGGACCCTACCGAAATCGAGCATGCTGTGTGTGGGAACCGTAGAGATGGCTGCGACTACGACGACGATTACGACTGTACTGAAATCCTCCGTGGGTTCGGCAGCGACGACGACCATACTGGAATCCTCCAAGGGTTCGACAGTGATGACTACTGTTCTTTTATCCTTTGTGGTTCCAGCAGTACGTGACTACTGTTCTTGTATCTTACGTGGGTCCGACAGTATTTGACTATGTACTTGTATCCTAAGTGGGTCCGTCAGAGTAGCTGGTCTTGTATCCTTTGTGGGTCCGACAGCTTAGATGGTCTTGTATCCTACGTGGGTCCGACAGCTTAGATGAATCAGTGGCTACATCTGATCATCTCTATCATCTTACGAAGAAGTATACATGTGTGAGCTGAGTCTTGACTTTCAATCATTATCTTCGATATGATTGAATTGCTATCCTAAGTGGATTGGGTTGTGTTATCCTGTGTGGATTGGTTGTTCTATCCTGTGTGGACTAGATTGAACTTGGGCTCGGATGTTGGAGCCGAACTGGAATTGATGACTTAGGTATATGTATGGGCATATATCTAAGTAGCGTTGTTTGTTACTTCGTGATTGTATATTTCCTTTGTGGATTATCCTTTGTGGATTCTGGGAGATCTTCGGGGGTCTCGGGGTCCCTACTGAGTTGCGTATACTCACCCCTGCACAGGCTATTCCCACACTACATTATGTTGGATGCAGAAGACGGACAATGATGATCGTGGTTGAGGCTTGTGGAGCAAGTCGGTACCTAGAGGTCAACCACTGGGCGGGACGTACAAAGAGCGGACGGCTAGACCCAAGGAGCTAAGGAGGCTATCTGTACCCACCCTTCAGGTGGGATTTTCAGTGGACAACTCGGCATTGCTGCTTTACTTTTCAGTTGTTGTACTTTATTTTTAGTTGTACTTTACTTCAGTTGGGTTTGTATTCTGGCCCATTTACTTTCCAGCACTTACAGTTGTACCCAGTTACTTAGTGTTTACTTCAGCTTGCTTACTCTGTGGTGTTTGGTTACTTTATAAAGGAAATGACTTCCCTTTTTATCAGGATTTACGCCTTTGGTACTAGACGCCATCCCCTGGCCTATGGAAGGCGGGGTTGGGGTAGTCACGACACGGGCCCCAAGGACGGGTCGTGACAGTCACGGTTCACCACCAAAACCATCATCATATAGTGGATATATTCCCTTAATGGTTTGGGTTTAAGACCTAATCCATGACATTTTAACTCATGATATACATGGCTTTACCCAATGCATTATAGGGTTTTATAATTTTTATCCCACCCGTTAATTAGTATAAATAGTCTCTTAAGGGTTTGGGGTCACTCTTTATTCCAAAAAATATCATAAGATAATTATTTACCCAATTAATTGTAGGGATATTTAATTTTATAACCACACATAACATAATGAAATCTATATGAATAAGGTGAATGGTATCATTAGATCATATCCTTAGTAAAGAATAATAAACAATAAATTATGATGAAATAGATGATACAAAATTTTATAATTGAATTAGAAAATTACTTTGAAAAATAATAAGAAATACCCTTTAATTTTGTGAACTTTTATTTTTAAAAGAAATTAATTTATAAAATAATGGGAATATAAATTAATTTGGAAATACATGAATAATTATAGAGTAATTTTCTTAAAGAAAATTGATGTACACTATGGGAAAATGAGTCAGTTCATAAAATGCTAAAAGAGATACCTTTTATACTTTTGTAAAGAAAATGGAAGACAAAGAAAAATGGACCATATGGAAAATTTTAAAAAAATATTCCTTTAAAAACCTTGTAAAAAAGTCAAAGTTAATATAAAATGACCTTAATAAATCATTTAAGTACAAATAAATAGATCAATACAATAATATAATGAATCTAGATATAGAGAAGAAAGATTCCTAACCTAAAAAAAGAGATAAGGTCTTTCCCATTTATGAGAATTATTTTTGTTAAATTATGAACCAAAGAGAAGTGAAATGATTAGAAGGAATGTAAACCATATAAATAAATTGTGTATAATAAAATGGATTAGTTTTAAGATATAAATAAAAAACATTTTACCCAAATATAAGTTTATACATTTATAGTCTCGATTTGAAACTGAGATTCGGAAGTAACCTTAATGGATTTAATAACTTTTGAATCAAAATACCTTGAAATAAATAAAATATATGGATTAAAAATACCATTTATGAAATGGAAAACATGGTAAAATATATTCATGATATAGTATAAACACCACATAAAGAATGAATGTGGTAAATATATAACATATCCCAATGAAAGAAAATTGAGAGGATAAACCCTTACCTTTACTCCCAAATTCCAAGAAAGTGATTTAACCACATGTATAATAAATATAAACATATTAATAAATTATTTAAAAAAATCATTCATATCCATTAACTTTTATACTATTTAGTTATATTTATTCATTTCATATATATTATTCAGTTATTATTTATTTTCATTATCGAATGTTTGTAATTTTGATTGTTTCAAATGAGTTTCACAAAGGCGATGCAGATCATCATTATTTGATACTAATTACATAATTACCATAATATTAAAGGTAGTGGAATAATTTTTTTCAATTATTTATATAGTACCATGTCTATTTTATTAAAGGTATGAATATGGTTCATGAGAATAGAATCCCTAACAAGATTATTTCGAGTAATTTATCAATAATAAAATATTATTTTATAATGATCATCCATTTTTTTGTTAGAATTATATAACAAAATTAATAATCTAAATTAATATTTAATTTCATATATTACCACTATTAATTTCTTGATAATCATTCATATTAGCAATAGTGAATAAAATAAAGCATCATTCCTGTTGGTGGTTGAACAGACCCAAATATGGACACACAATACTAATGAATTGGAGTTTAAAGTTATGTAATAATAATATCATTTTATTAAAATCATAATTATGTTAATGTAACATCATTATAGTGGATAATTATATTTATAAATATGGTAGATAATAATGTAATCGAAAAAAATGAAGAAGAACTATATACTTTGATGAATCCACTCTTTCTTGACATAGATTCTTTCATAATAATTGATTTAGGATTCCTTATTGGATCTAGAAGATACCAAAATAATAATAATTATTTGTTATAGGTAAAAGTATATATATTCAATAGAGAAAAAAATAATTTGAGTGGTTTGGGATGGGTAGAGTAGGGGTCTTTTATAGTTGAGTTTTGAGAGGCATTTACACAAATTCCCATTCCTTAATCTATAAGGTTGTCATTTAAAAAGAAAATTAGATAAAAAGTGAAAAAATAATGACGTTGGGATAATATTTTTCCTATAAAACCCTCATAAAACATTTATTTATAAGTTTTATAAAATTTTAAGTCTTTACCACTTACTTTAACCTTTTTTACATTATTTTACCATTACCATAGTAAATTAATTTTTACCTAAGTAACTTATTTTTATGCCTAAAAATGAAATTAAAATCTTTAGCTAATTTTGAGATTATAATTTTAAAATTTTAATCCATTTAATCTAATTAAAATTTTAAATATGATAAATTTAACTTTTAAATTAAAATAAAATATATATAGATAAAGCTATTTTTATAGAAAAATATCATTTTTATATTAAGTGTTATTAATCACAATTCATACAAATTAATTTTTTAATGAGTGTTAATATATTTTTATATATTTAGATATTAAATTAAATTCATCATCTAAAAGTGATCAATTTAATTTATTAAGATAAAAATTCACAACACTTTATAAAACAATTATTTGAAAAATGTCCATTTGTTAACATTAAATGATTTTAATCACATAACATTAAAATTAATTATTTATCTTCTCACTATTTAATTTTTTCCATAATTTTTATTAAAATTTTTCTTTGAATTATATAAATATATCAAATCTTTCTTTAATATTAATAATAATAATGATAATATGTAACATATAAAAATATATTTATAATAATTTTTTTTATTAAATATTAACTTTTTGTTTCCTCATATTTTTTTTGAATTATATGATTTTCCATATGTTAATAAATATTAAAGAACTTAAATATACCAATTGGATATATGCATACATAATTACTATATATCCAATAAAAATATTTCCAATTACCATATTTCGAAAGATAATATATCTAATGATCATATTTCATTAATATATATAGAACTAAAAACATCACTAAAAATAATTCATTCTATTCATTTACTTCCCCCCATAATATATATTATATTTATTATGTTTTTCCTTCTTTCCATAGTTATCATCAAGGGTATGATCTTTTTGGTGAACCATGACGATAAATATTTCATGTTTGTATTCTTTTTTATTTACTTGTAAATTTATTCCTCTTGTACTTTTCTTAGTGATGTTTCATATTATATTCTCATAATTGATTAATTATTATCTTTTATTATAATATTTAACCTCAATAAAATATATCAAAATTCATTTTAGTTTGGTGTTTCATGTGAAAAAATTTATTCAATACTATATTTATTTAAAAGGAAATTCATAGTAAAATCTCAAGGTATTCTACCCCCTTAAATAAAATCCCACCTCAAAATTTTAATTATCTCTCACTAATGAAAATAATTGATGGTATACATGACATATATATGGATCATGATATAATTTAAAATGATATGTAAACCTCACTATCTTAGATATTCCTAGGAAACCTATCTTTTCCCTCATAGAAGGAATATATCAAAAATTGAGTTTCCAACCAAATATTTGAGCTAAATAACCCTAATGATTGGGTATTAAGACTCATAAAATGGAAATAATTCCCAGATGGATTTCATAGTCATCCTTTCATTGATAAATGATCATAGGTTGATTTGATATATGAAATGTGATTCCTTTATTCTAGTAATTGATATGGGATTTATGTATAGGGAGTCAATAAATGTGCAAAATCACATAAAATTCAACTAAAAGGAGAATAATAATATTTTTAGGAATCAAATTCGTATAAAAATATATTATATAGAAGTTATATACTTATGATGTAATCATCATACTACTAGGATTTTTTTACCAACAATTAAATTTCTAATTGTTGAGGATACAAATTAATAGTCTTAGTTACTTGTCAAGATGTAAAGGAATTAATAGAACTAGGGTCAAGTAATATATTTTCAATGTTAATAATACATGTCACCACCCAAATATCATGATTTTGTCTTCAACCCTATACTAAAACAAAAATTGTTAGCGTGAGTTTCAAGTAACAAAAATCGGAGTAAGTGACCATGTGATAAGGAAAATCAATCCTAACATGTCCAAAATCATGACACCTTAATTCAAAACTATAGAATTTTAGGTTCATCCTATATCACTCTTGGTTCAAAATAGGTTATTTTAGGTTTTAAACTCTTAATATTCACATCCAAATCCCTAAATATAGCTAGACCCCACTCTGATACCAATTTAAGCACCCCATATTCACACTCATGGATTTGATGAAATAAATAAAACTTTACACATATTCTTGGATACCAAGTGAGATGACCCCAAAATAACACATATTTATTTTACATAATTTCAATAATTTAAACTTTTTATCTCACAATTTCACACTATATTAGAACTCATAGGTTTAGTGTATTTAGATATTAGGTACATGATCTCCTTATTTTATGACAAGTCTTCAACATTACCGATAAATAATATTCTCATGTAATACAATTTTAGAAACATCATACACAATACTATTCTTCATAAATTGGGTAATGTAATCATAAGAATGTTTTGAGCTCAGATTCTTAGTAAGGGTGAATATAAGAGATAAAAATCAAATATGAATGTGAGAATAAGATGGATATACAGGTATAAGAACATAATCAGGGTGAATTATCAGAATATAAGAAAATCATACCCTATATTAAGTTTCATAAGGTGTTTCTATTGTATTTATTGTCAATTTTTTTTAATAAGTCAATGTGAAGTTTTTAGTTATGGAGTGAGTATTCACACATTGAACATACAGGAACATGAGTATATTCCCATACATATATGGGAGAAGAAGATGTTTCCCATGAATATATGACTGTATATATTCATGAGTAGCTACAAAAAATCTGAAAATTGTTTCATTCGTCCAAATTTAAAAGATAAGTGCAAAATTATGAGAATAATTGTCTACAGTAGTTTGAACGGGACAGCTAAGATTGAAGGAGCTAGCTGCTGGACCATGTATACTGAATATCTTGTATAAGATATATTTAAAAAGTTCTAAATAGGTTTAATGGTTGTAGGAAGTTATCTTATGTAATGGAGAAACCATCAATGTAGTATTTATCATTAAGGTTACTAGATTCCATGATTAATATATCTTGGATAAAGGTTTATGTTGGATGAAGTGAAAGAAGAAGTCATAAGTCAAAAATATTCTTAAAATACTCTAACTTGAGTATTATCATGCTGAAAAGGACCTTAAACATGTTTTATAGGGGTTTTTGAATTATTTTAATAATTAAAACATTTATTTAAATAAAATTTAAGTAAATTTTATGTATTTTTAGAAGTCCGTATTTGATTTGAATAATCCTGGGAGTAATTTTAATTTTTTTAAAGTTATAGTTGGAGAAGAAAAATGATAAAGGATTTAAGTGTAATATGAGTGTAAGACTTTTTAAGTACCAACATGAGACTTACAAAGACTTAATAATACTTTAATACAATATATTATGAATTTTGGACTCTTGATATAAGAATTGAAAAGGGAATATGACTTTCCATTTCATACTCTAAAGACCTCTTATGACTTTGTGTCTACACATATAACTTCATATGAGATATGTAAAACTTTTAAGAAGATCATATGATTTGGTCCAATAAGCTCATAATAATCTTCCATAAAACATTAAAGTACTTTTTATGAACTTACAAGTATCATGAAATGGTTATTCTACTAGTCATATAACCTTTTGTAGCCCATGTAAGATTTTTAAAAGATGTGTATGACTTCAAAACTTATAATTTTTTCTGAATTATATAGAATGAAAAATAGAGTTTCTAGAAATTAAAATATAAAGTAGATATTTAATTGGGGTGATTAATTATATACTTTCATGATAAAAAATCATAAATCTTTGAGAACCCATGATTCAAGCCTATGTTTGATGTAGATCAAGTGGGTGATATTTTTGAAAAAGAAAAATAAAATTCATGATTTTTCATGAATTATGTAGACATTGTTGATTTGATTATTGAGTTGTTCCTTAGAGATTAAGAAATTTAAAAATCATTATTATTCAAGATGTTTGGTTATGAAGCTGATATTCATGAGTGAGATAAATAATATCAAAGTTTATATAGAATTATAGGAATTTTAATTTCCTAAAAATATGAAAATTTCAGATTTAATTAAATCAATAAACACAAATAATAATATTATAGAGCTGATCTTTAGTGGAATTAAATGCCAAAAAAATATTTATGATTCAATATAAGAATGAATAGAAGACGAATAAAGCATAGATGATAGTTTTTGGTTGCATACTCAATATTGATTTCTGTATAAGTCTTCATAGGAAGTTCTCATTCCATAAGAAGAAGATATTCCATTCTACAATTGTAACTATTGTGTGATTTTCATATATCCTTGGAGATTTTTTGATTTATTGATTTTCTATGGAATTTTTTTAGAAGAATAGAATATTTATTTGGTTATATAAAAAAAATAAATATTTGTTTGACTATGAATAAAAATAAGAAAATTAGAAATATGATCATTTTTAAAAACATAAAAAAATTGAGAAAATCATGGGAAATAACCATGTGATTCCCATTTAATAAGAATATATAAAAGACTGATATATAGTATATTTTATATGACTTTAATGGATTGAATGAAATTACATTAATGGAAATTTTAGAATAACCCAAAATAAAGTGGTGAAGCACATGTATAGTTTTGGTGTTTGAGTCTATCTCGAGAGAAATAAAATAATGTACTAAATAGTTAACTACTTGAGAGAATAAGAAAAATTGGTTGAAAAAAGAATATAGAACCTAATATCTCGATAAATAAGAAATAGGATCAATACAACGTCATGAATCTGAACTTACTATGTATCGAAGATGAGTATACTGACATATTCTACCAGATTAATACAGTCGTGCAAGAAGAAGAATAGGAATCCTATTAGTCTTAGTTAGTTAAATAAGGAAGAAGAAGAAGAGAAGAGGGAATTATTAGACATACAAGTTTTTTCCAATAGTTAAAAAGATAATTTTAAATATTAAGTGTTAATCACTAGGAAAGAGTTTGAGAAGAATAGTTATTATTTTATATTCTCTAGGTAATATTTTATAATACTTTATTCTTGAAATTTGAGTTGGGAAGTTAACAAGAAGATCTTGAAGAAGATATTAGAAGCTATGAAGTTTTCAAAGGTTGAGTTGCATGTTCTGTTCTTAAATACTTGAAGGAAATTAAAGGCATTCTAAATGATGAAACATATCAGTTTTTGGATATAGTGACATCCCTAGATATATTGTGATATACTTAAAAAGAGGATGAAGTTGTGAACAATTAGTGTGATCTGAGTATAAATAACCCATAGGAGATGTAATGTTTACTTATGTAATGTAGTGAAATCAAACATATGTAATATGGTATGTATGGTTTTTAGATAATCTATGGACACCCACTTGTAATTTGGTGCTACAAATATTAGTGGAGAATCCATGTATTAATAGGATTTGAACATGACAAGGAGTAGGTTTCCCATATTGGGGATAAACCTTATAAAGATATCATGTGCCGATATCTTATTTATATTTTGGATTTCATATGGTTGTGGTATATTGGGAAAAAGATTAAACAATCCATTCATATCCTCATAGATAACAATATTTCAAATACTAAAGGGGGGAAATAGTTAAAAGTATATTTGTGATTTGGTAAAAATTTAAGAACACCTGGCTCACCCCCCTCTCAGGTTCCTTCACTAATACACTGGCAATAAGAATTGGAATTAGAGCCTTGGTTCTCTCTGATTGTGTAAGGAACTGACCTTAAACATTACACATTCTAGTGTTTTTGAACTATAATTAATATTCGAGGATATTTTCAGTTTAAAGTTTAAGATAATTAGGATAAACTATTACAAAGTAAACCCATACATTAAAAGTGGAAAATTCTATATATTATCCATTTTTTTCATAAAACAAAAATCATTAAAATAAAAAATGATTTCTTATGATGATAAATATTTACAATTTTCTCCTTGATATCATTATTTTACCTAATCTTCCTTAAACTATATGAAATTTTTTTAAAACTTGGAATGAGCACAAAAGATAAGTAAGAGATGTAAAATAAAGGAAACCATTATTCCTATAAAAACCCATAAAAACATTTTTTTAAAACATACATTTTTATCTAGAAAAAGGAATAATATTTTTAAAAAATCATTATCTCACCTTTTAAAAATCAAACATTTTTCCTGAAATCCTATAGGTAAGAATATAAAATATAATAAGGTGAATTGGGACATAATTATACTCAAATATAATAACCATGCAGTTTAATTCCATACATGTCACTCTAAAAAATGGAATAACCATACGGTCGACTTCCATACCTAATGCATTGGAGGTTATAACCTAACCACCCATCCTTAGTTTATCACAAAACCACCCATCATTGGTTTACCACATAAACACACGTCAAATGTCTAAGTACCAATATATAATCACAATACATAAAATCTTGAAATTTTTAACATGACACTCTTAAAATTCTATTTTTACTCATAATAAAAATTTCATGTTATAGAAATAATCAATCAATTATCAAAACCCAGTTTCATAAAAAAATACCGATAAAAAGAAAAGAGGGGTTTCTTTTTATTTTTATTTAGAAACATGAAGACTTGTAAAAGAATCCAAATATCAAAATAGACATAAAATTTCATTTATAATCCTTTTATATACATATAAATAAATATGTAAGATAATATCAAGAATATTGACATGGAGGAAGATATTTGAATTTAAATATATAAGCATTTTAAAAGATATTTTTAAATAAAAGTGTCCCATACCACTTTGAAACATTTGAATCATAAAGATCATTAAAGAATAAAATTAAACAGAATATTAATTATCATGAAATTAGATAAATTCATGATATAACATTCAAAAATGGTTTTATATACACCTTATAAGAGAATAAATGTTCATAACATCAAGATATTCCTCAATGAAAGATATTGAGATGAAGTCCCATACATAAAACATAAAAAGATCCCTTTTTAAAAACATTTGATTGAAATTATAAAATTAAAATTTTAAAACATTCAATTCCATATAAATTGATTCATACAAAAAAATTTTAAATCATGTACATGAAAGAGAAATATTTATAATAATAAATCATTAAATTATTTAAAACGATGTTTTAGTTAAAGTGTCACATACCTTGAGTAAAAATCATCACATAAAATACATATATTCATTAATAATAAAATCATATTAATTATTTACATTATTTAAAAAATATTTCATGTTTATTATTCCTTTTATATCACTTGTTATTATGTTATAACAATTAATTAATCATTTAATTTTATGTCGAATGTTTTGACAATATTTTGTACTTGAGTCCAAAATGAATTTGGTATGATGCCTATAGTCAAAGTGGTCATTAGTAAATAATCTCAAGAATAATATTCATTAAATTATTATCATTTTTATATATCAACTATACTTTTATATGAATCCATTATGTATGGTTATGAAAAATAAACCACATTATGATCAGGAAGACGGTAGGGCATATGTACGCATGAATAACATTTTCATTTTTAAATGATCATTATAGAAGGAATGTTAATATAATTTTATATTTTCATAATTATAATAATATAATATATATCATATTATTTATTTAAATATACTTATATATATATATTATCCACATGATATGGTGATGAAAAACGAATCACATCACTTTATAGTGGTGATAGTTCACATGTTCACTCAAATGACATTATTATTTTTCTGTGCATGGAAAGGTAATAAATAAAATAATATATTATATTTTAACAATGATAAAATTTTCTGGAATTTCATATATAAACTTTAATTCCATCATTATAACCGGTCTTTATAAGTAGTGATGGAAAATGAATTTCAGCGGTTCATGAGGTAGTAGTCCACCATACACATGAATGATAATTTATTTTACAATTTTATGGAATTGGAGATGTATTTTAGTGATTATATTAACATAATAAAATATAAGTATATTTAGGATACTGGATATTTTATTTTATCATGGCTTAAGAAGATTTAAATGAAGTGGAATAAGAAATAAAACAGAAACAACTGATTAAAAATGAAACTGCTTCTTCAGACAATATCATTTTCTTAACAAATTAAGAACACTAAGGATAATGTTATTAATAAAATAATATCTCTATAATATGGAGATATATTCTAGTAAGGTATTCAGGATCATATTGGCTGAACCAAATAGGTTTTTATGTGTGATCAAAAGAGAAGAATAGGTGCCCTTTTATAAGAGAGGGGATGGGTACTCTTGGAATTTCACAAAATAGTAAATTAATATAAAATAATTTTCAATTAAGAATGGATCAAATATAATTTATTTTAAATATAGGATTATTATGTGTCAAAATAATTTCATCCTATTAAAATTATAAATGTATGGAAAATTTTTCAATCCTCATCTTTTTTTCTTTAACCCTTATTTAACCTCTTTAACTCTTACTATGACAACAAGTGTTTTATTCTTTTAAGGTTAATATAGTTTCTATAAAATAAAAAAATACCAAAAAATTAATCATTTATAAAATTTTAAACCATATCATAATATGTTGGCTAAATTTTATATTTTTATGAATTTTATATCATTTAATAAAATATTATTTATTTTAAAATATCATTAATGTCAATTTTGACACTACTCATTACTTGAATTTTTAAAAATATAATAAAAATAATATATCTTCAAAAAAACTATTTTAATAAATCCATAATATTTAAAGGTAATATTTAATTTTTTTATGACACTAATTTTCTAAAATTATATTTAATTTAATATTTTTAATATAGTTTATTTGATATTTCTAATAATTAAATAATTACTATATAACACCCCAAGATTTCACAGTACGTTATCTCATTAAAGTAATTCAATAGCTTACGCTATACACAACACCAAGTTCGAGCGCACCACAACTTATTAAACAAAACCATTCAAAAAATGGTTATGAATAGTATTAACTGAATTTTGAATCTTATATACTCTATATAATTTTAATATCCACATTATGTGTTTCAAATACGTAATATAAGAACAAATTCATTTTTTCAGATAAAATAAGTATTTTTCAAAAAAATGCAATTTTACAGCCTTTTAATGGAAAACCCTTTTTAAAATCAATATTTGAAAATTTTATATATTCAATTAAATTAAATTAATTTATTATTTAGAATCGGGACATAAAAATTTAGTTTGGATAAATTTTTGGTACTTTTTTGATAACTTTTATATTTTGATGAATAGTGAAAATTACTAAATTTTAATTAAAAAAAACTTTTTTAATCAAAAGAACTAATAATGATAAGTTATGAATTTGAATGGTTTGGAAGTATAATTATATTATATTTTTATCATTTAACACAATTTAGGTCATTATAAGTAATTTCACTTTGAAATTGGACATAAACAAGTGTCAATCTTTTGAGAGTTATTATTTCTTAAAAATACGCCTTTTGGTTTTGACAACGGGAATTAATTATAAATTGATTAATGAAACTTATAGGTTTTGAGTTTGGTAAAATAAACATCATTTTTGGATTCAGAATAGCAAAATTAGCTTATAGTGAATTTTTGGTATTTTTCTGAAAACTTTCAATTTTTGATGAATAGTGAAAAACACTGAGTTATTGTTTAAAACTGACTTTTTATTTAAATAATTATTTATTTTATTTAAATTTATTTTAGGTCAAAATAGATACCTAATACCTATATAAGTTCAATGTAATTAATTGGAGTAATTTTATAATGAGTTTAGATATATAAAATTTTATCGAACTTTTTACCGTCTTTTACCCACCTCCTAGGAGTATTTTCAAATTTGTATAAAACTTAATTTTACCGCTTCTATGAGTTGAATTTAAAAAATCTGAGATACATGGTTGATATCAGTAAGTAAAATGTGGTTCAATAATATGAAAATATTTTTTGGTTAATAGTAAATTTTTACTTTTATTTACCACAGTTAAAAGTAAATAGGGCAATTAAAGGTAAAAATGATATTAGTATTACCCTAAAACATGTCCTAATTCTATTGGATAAGTGTAATTAGACCAAAAACAACCTTAGGAATAAAATATGACCCTTTAGGTCCACTTGGATTAGATTAGGACATTTATTATTATTTAATTCAAAGAAGAGTTTAAAAGTGTTAAATTCAATGTTCAATAACTAAAACATTTTTAATATAGGGTTACACATAATATAAATTAGACTATAAATATTCATTAGAAATATAAAAAATATTTCCTACATAATGGTATTTTATTTATAATTTTTAGACATTAAATAATTTAATTTATTTATGACACAATGATGATGCAATAATTACCTTATTAATGAAATATTAAAATAATTGATATTATAAATACCCAAATAAATGTAATTTGAGACTTTTTATGAATTACACTAATTTTCTAGGTTAATATAACATATTATGGTTGATTAAATGAATTTTTTTATAAGTAATAATGCTGTTATGAATTTAGAAAAAAAATACCAAATAGTGTCAAAATAGATATAAAAGAGTTTTTAAAACAAATATTATATTATTAATTGGTATTCTATTCCTAAAAATATAAGGGTCAGCCAAAGAGCTTAAATAATATTATATATGTAATTAATTAAATATTTTGGGTTCATTTAAAAGTTTATAATAAGTTTTTTAACCATATAATATAAAAATACAAAGAGACATGGTAAATGTCAAACTATTTAACTAAGAGTTAAATATAAAATATAAGGTTAATACAGTGACCCAAACCTATCTAAAACCTATTGGTTGAGTGGGTTCCGACCCATACCCACCTTATCCTTTAAATAATCTATTTTGGAGCCATTAAAAACCGAAAATGATTTTATTATAAAATAATATTTTAAGTTTTTCCTAAGGTGCCTCTCACCCCTCTTATAAAAGGGAACTTCCCCTTCTCTCAAATTCACACCAAAAAATCCATTCATCTCGGACAAAATCTTCCCAAATATCCTCCCAACTATTATAAATTCATCCTAGAGTAATTACTTTGGTCATAAATCCAACATAAAGAGCCCTTTTGATCAAATCAAAAGGAAGTACCCGAAGAAGAGGTCATGATTTCACCACCCTCTTTCAAGTTCTTTTCTTCTTCCACTTACTCTTTCTTTATTATTAGAATACCAAAATAATAAATTCAGTACCTTATATATAATGTGATGTTATTATAAATATGAAACAACCATATTCATTATTATATCTATCCTATGAATGATAATGTCACCATGCGTGCGTACGTACGACTTACCGTCTCCACGCCGTGGTGTAATTTGTTATTCAACACTATGCTATTTGGATGGATATAATAATGAGTAATATGTATATAAATAATGAAAATATCATGATAATGTCTCTGTAAAATTAATATACCATCCAATTTTACACCTTTAAGGAAATGATATTGTCACTCGTGCGTACGTGCGGATTACCGTCTCCACGACGCGATGAGATTCATTTCCACATTAACCATTAATAGATGATTATAAAAATATATTACTAATAAGTATGTAATATATGAAATAATAATTACACTGAAGATATATATATATTTATGTATGTATTTATGTACTTACATATATCTTATTCAATTACTTCCGTTCAATACGATATGAAAACAGAAACAACGTTTATGCGTACGTACGACCTACCGTCTCCATAAACGATGTTTTCCATTTCATATATCTATCTATTATAAATATTTATATTATAAATATATATGATATATAAATCAAGTTTTATATTCTGGAAGTATTTAAATCATGATCTAAATGATACGATCAAGAATAACAAGTTAAAACACGTACAATAAAGAAAGCGATTATTACCCGAAATGTTAATTTAACATGGAAATAATTATTAATTGGGTAGTATAAAGTCATAAATGAATCATTTATCATATAATAAATATTAATATGGTTCTGGTATAATTTAATAACATAATATGGTCATTATACAAGAGTTTAAACGTACCCTTGACCAAAATAAAGTGCAAGGTAAGGGTTAATTTCACAATCTAATTATTATCCGAGGTTGTTTTTATGTAAGTATCTACTGGGAAATATTTATAATCCATGTTAATGTTTCATAAAATAGTTTCCAAAGGTATTATTTTTAAGGGAATCTTTTACTAAAACATCATTTTAAATGTTTTAAATATTTATTCTTCTAAACCTTTATCATTAATGTGCATGTTTTCAAAATGGTTTTAAGGATTTATTTATATGGACATGAATGTTTTAAAAAGTTAGTTCCTTTAAAATATTTCAAAGTGGTATGGGAAACTTTGATTCAAAAATGTCTTTAAATGTATTCCTTTCTAAATTGTGTGAATTTTAATTGTTTTCATGAAAAATGGATATTTCTCTCAAAGAGTTTTACAAATTATTTTCATCTATGTCAACATCATTTAATGGATTTTAAACTTGTTTGAAGTTGATTTATTGTGATACAAATCTTCCATATTGTATTGAAGGTTTTATGATTTGTTTTACTGTGGATGTGTTATTTTTATACCATTCACAGTTTATGGTTAAAGTGTTTACATTTCATATGCTAGTTTTAATACGAATGTTTATGTTATGTTTCAAAATCTTATTAAGATGAATGTGTTGGACTAGTATGTTTTGGGTTGGGGACCATTAAAAGTAAGCCCTCCAGGTTGGGGTTTGGTTACAGCAGACCCTCTAGGTTGGAGTCCGGTTATAAAGGCTCTCCAATTTGGAGTCCGGTTACAGTGGTTCTCCGGGTTGGAGTCCGGTTACAGAGGCTCTCCGGGTTGGAGTCCAGTTAAAGAGGCTCTCCGGGTTGGGGTCTGATTACAGTTATCCCCTAGGTCCTGACATGATGCCTTGAAACAGAAATTAATTTCCAGTACTATACATTCCCTCATTATGAAATTATTTATTACATGTGATTATTCGACTAGTAGAATATCCATGTTCATTTTTATATGGTAATGTTTGATTTATTTTTTCCATATTATGTTCAAGTTTATGTTTAAAAGGTGATTGTTTTTATTACACATCTTTCCTTAAAAGTTTATAGCTTCCGCTAAATTATTTACCCTTACTGAGCATCTGATCTCGCCCCTTTCTTATGTTTTATTTTCCCAGGATCCCAAGAAGTGTTTTATGATTTATATACAGGGTTAACCTAAAAGGGAATAATGGAGTTCTCAAAGAACTACCTGTGTTGTATATTCTGTTTGAAATTGTAATGTTAAGTTGATGTATGTAATATATTTCCAATATTGCTAAACTAATCGGCCCTTAGAGACTTGATTCCTTGTAATCATTCCAATGTATTAAAATAATGCACCAACTCTGGGTAACTGGGGTTGGGGCATTACATTTGGTATCAGAGGAAGTTTAGCAATAACCTTGGAAAATAAATTTAGATAAACTATGATTAGAGAACACTACCCTAAGATTTAATTTGAGGATTAGTATAAAATAACTTCCTATAATTCTCGTAAAGTAGAGATTTTATGATTTTTCCATGCAATACATCCCTGTATGGATACGAGTAGGTAGAGGTGGATCTGGCACATATGTACCTAGGGGTAAAACCCGAAAACACCACTTTGAGCTAGACTCGAATGAGAACTGGTTTACGACAACGGGCCTTGTTGCACTCTTGGTTACGACACTCCCGGGGGATATGCATAGGATAATTCATATTTTAATTACAAGCCATTATGAAGGATTTATGAGTAAATACTTCCTCAAAGAAAACATTTTTATGATTATGGATTATATCCATAAACTTTTGAATTTATATTAGGTATTTTACAAGTTTGGAATTATGAATTGTGATTCATAAACTAGCCAAGTGTATTCCATTGTTAAGAAATGGTTCCTAGTAGAAAGAATGAGAACTCCAGCAATACGTATGATCCAAAAAGTAATAAGGATCATATCTTTCATGGTATTAAGCCAACATTTAGAAGGGAAATAGTCTCCCACATATTCTAAACATATAAAGAAATAGTATCATGTGTTAATATGATAAGTAAATAATTCTCTGAGTCCTATGGATTTGAAGGGAAGCAAGAGAAGAAAAGGATGGTAGAGAGAAAGATGGATAAAGGGAAGAGGGGAAAGAAGGATTTTCACATATGTGATAAATGTGGAAATAATCACCTTGGTAAAAGCTTGAAGGGAATGAGAGTTTTTTATAAGTGTGGAGAAAAAGGACACCAAGTACGTGATTGCAAGGGTAAGAAAAAGGTTTCAAATGTAAAATTATTCATTTACAAGGCATTGAGACACTACACGAATCAATGTCCCAGTCATCAGAGTATACCGCAAATGATGCTATTGGATAATAATCAAGTTATGATACTGCCTAAGATGAAGAGGAATTACTAGTGTTCTAATGTTGTTATTATAGAATTATTTCATTTGAGTGTTGTATCAATAATATAATGATTATATGAATTATGGAGATAAATAAGGATTGTACTGCAGTACTATTATATTGAGGATTTGTGATTATATGGTTCTAAGAAAAGTGACATAATAGTATGCTACACTTTTTGAAAAATACATGGTTGAAGGAAGGGTAATCCTTAATATGGTCCTGATAATGAGGTAGTGATTTTGGAATAAGAGATGTTTGATTTGGATAAAATATATTGGATATTCTTGACTTACTTGGAACTGATTAATAGTTTTTTTATTTCATCATTGTTGGAATATTAAAATTTTTTGGATATAAGAAATATATCCAGTATTATATAAAGGATAAGGAAGCATGAATGTAATCAATAAGGTTTTATGGTAATTCAGGTTGCTACCATGTTTTATAATAATACATGATGAAGGTGTTCACATGTTATTACATGGAAAAAAGGATCTTCATTGTGTTTAACTTCCTTATAAATTTTGGACTGTGAGTTTGGATAGAAGTATTTTGGATAATTCTAAAGGTTGGAATGGATTAAGTTTGAAATTGGATACTATTGTTAAGGTTACTTTTGGATTGTTATAAAAAGGAAAATACGCAGACTGTGTGACAATCCGTCGCGTCAGACAAAGCTGTGGGAATCGAACCCACAACCATAGTGCGATTGGGATTTATCACCTACCACTTGACTATATGAAGTCCCTGGATTGTATAATCTAGTTTTTTTTGAAGGGTCTGATAGTTTAATTATAAATTCATTATTTTTTTAGAACTCTATACGATTAGGATAAATAAAATATATTTTTTGAAATCTTTTGGAGTGAAAGATGAGTTTGTGGTAGGAATTAGTTGAAGGATGAAACTCTACTTGTCAAGTATATATATAATTTTTTTCCTATTATTCTATCGGTATATTAATTCATAAACTTTAGGTAAGGGATTTTAAAACCAAAAATGTGTTATCCTAATACCTTATGTTTTGTTCAACTAACGATATTTTAAAATCATCATAGATTGATGGATTTGCGGCCCTCAATTTTACACTTGTTTGTGATTTATGACTTCAATCACTCCCTATAAAAATTTATGTTTTTCCTTAAATTATGTGTCTCTAATTTTCACCAATGTTCTCCTAATCGAGATCATAATTTGGTGGTGAATTTTTTATTTCCCTTTCCCTCTTATTAAGAGTAAATTTTATTAAACTAATTTCTGATGTGGGTTTTCCCCAAAGGTATTTTTTTTTTCTATTTTTAACCATTTATTTTCAAAGCACAATTTCAAATTACGAGGAAACAATTTATTGAAGTAGGGAAGAATGTAACACCCTAATATTTCATAGTACGCTATTTCATTAAAGTAATTCAATAGCTTGCGCTACATGCAACCCCAAGTTCGAGCGCACCACAACTTATTAAACTAACCATTCAAAAAGAGGTTATGAATAGTATTAACTGAATTTTGAATCTTATATACTCTATATAATTTTAACATCCATATTATATGTTTCAAATAAATAATATAAGAACAAATTCATTTTTTGGATAAAATAAGTATTTTTCAAAGAATGCAATTTTACCGCCTTTTAATGGCGAACCCTTTTTAAAACCAATATTTGAAAATTTTATATATTAAATTTAATGAAATTAAATTATTATTTGGAAACGAGAAATAAAAATTTAGTTTGGATAAATTTTTGGTACTTTTTTGATAACTTTCATATTTTGATGAATAGTGAAAATTACTAAATTTTAATTAAAAACAACTTTTTAATCAAAATAATTAATAATGATAAATTATGAATTTGAATGGTTTGGAAGTATAATTAGATTATATTTTTATCATTTAATATAATGAAGGTCATTGTAAGTAATTTCACTTTGAAATTGGACATAAACAAGTGTCAATCTTTTGATAGTTATTATTTCTTAAAAATACGCCTTTTGGTTTTAACAACGGGAATTAATTTTAAATTGATTAATGAAACTTATAGATTTTTAATTTGGTAAAATAAAAATCATTTTTGGGTTTGGAATATCAAAATTAGATTATAGTAAATTTTTGGTATTTTTCTGAAAAATTTCAATTTTTGATGAATAGTGAAAAACACTGAGTTATTGTTTAAAACCGAATTTTTATTTAAATAATTATTTGTTTTATTTAAATTTATTTTAGGTCAAAATAGATACATAATACCTATATAAGTTCAATTTAATTCATTGGAGTCATTTTATAATGAGTTTAGATATATAAAATTTTATCAAACTTTTTACCGTCTTTTACCCACCTCCTAGGAGTATTTCCAAATTTGTATAAAACTTAATTTTACCACTTCTATGAGTCGAATTTAAAAAATCTAAGAGACACGGTTGATATCAGTAAGTAAAATGTGTTTTAATAAGATGAAATTAATTTTTGGTGAATAGTAATTTTTTTTATTTACCACAGTTAAAAGTAAATAGGGTAATTAAAGGTAAAAATTATATTAGTATTACCCTAACACATGTCTTAATTATATTTTATAAGTGTAATTCGACCAAAATAAATCTTAGGAATAAAATATGACCATTTAGGTCCACTTGGATTAGATTATGACATTTATTATTATTTAATTCAAAGAAGAGTTAAAAGTGTTAAATTCAAAGTTTAATAACTAAACCATTTTTAATATAGGGTTACACATTATATAAATTTGAATATAAATATTAATTAGAAATATAAAAATATTTAAAACATAATAGTATTTTATTTATAATTTTTAGACATTAAATAATTTAATTTATTTATAACACAATGATGATGCAGTAATTACCTTATTAATGAATATTAAAATAATTGATATTATAAGTACCCAAATAAATGCAATTTGAGACTTTTTATGAATTAAACTAATTTTATAGGTTAATATTACATGTTAGGATTGATTAAATTAATGTTTTTGAAGTAATAATGCTGTTATAACTTTAGCAAAAACAAAATACCAAATAGTGTCCAAATTGACATAAAAGAGTTTCTAAAACAAATATTATATTATTAATTGTTATTATATTCCTAAAAATATAAGGTTCATCCAAAGGGATTAAATAATATTATATATTTCATTAATGAACCACTTGGAGTTCTCTTGGAAGTATATAGTAAGTTTATTAACCATATAATATAAAAATACAAACAGACATGGTAAATGTCAAACTATTTAACTAAGAGTTAAATCTAAAAGATAAGGTTAATATAGTGACCCAAAACTATCTAAAACCTATTGGTTGAGTTTTTTTAGATCCATCCCCACCTTATCCTTTAAATAATTCACTTTGGAGACATTATAAACTGAAAATGATTTTATTATAAAATAATATTTCAAGTTTTTCCTAAGGTGAGCTCACCCCTCTTTTAAAAGGGCACTTCCCCTTCTCTCAAATTAAAACCTCCAAAGCCATTTTTCTCAGACAAACCCTACCCAAATATCCTCCCAACTATCCTAAATTCATCCTAGAGGCCTTCCTTTGGTCTGAAATCCAACATAAAGATCCCTTTTTATCAAATCAAAAAGAAGAATCTGAAGAAGAGGTAATGATTTCGCAACCCTCTTTCAAGTTCTTTTCTTCTTCCACTTACTCTTTATTTTTTATTACCATACCAAAATAATAAATACAGTACTTTATATATACTGTGATTTTATTATAAATATGAAAAATCAATATTCATTATTCTATCCATCCTATTAATGATAATGTCACCATGCGTGCGTACATACGACTTACCGTCTCCACGCCGTGGTGTAATTTGTTATTCAACACTATGTTATTTGGATGGATATAATAATGAGTAATATTTATATAAATAATGGAAAAAACATGATAATGTATCTGTAAAATTAATATACCATCCAATTCCACACCTTTAAGGAAATGATATTGTCGCTCGTGCGTACGTACGAATTACCGTGTCCACAACGCGATGAGATTAATTTCCACATTCACCATTCATCGATGATTATAAAAATATATATTACTAATAATTATGTAATATATGAAATAATAATTATACTGGAGATATATATATTTATATATATATGTGTATTTATGTACTTACATATATCTTATTCACTTACTTCCGTTCAATACGATATGAAAACAGAAACAACGTTTATGCGTACGTACGACCTACCCTCTCCATAAATGGTGTTTTCCATTTCATATATCTATCTGTTATAAATATTTATATTCTAAATATATATGATATATAAATCAAGGTTTATATTTATGAAGTATTTAAATCATGATCTAAATGATACGATCAAGAATAACAAGTTAAAACATGTACGATAAAGAAAGCGATTATTACCCGAAATGTTAATTTAACATGGAAATCATTATTAAATGGGTATTATAAAGTCATAAATGAATCATGAATGATATAATAAATATTAATATGGTTCTGGTATAATTTAATAACATACTATGTTCATTATACAGGAGGTTAAACGTACCCTCGACCAAAGGAAAGTGCAAGGTAAGAGTTAATTTCACAATCTCATTATTATCCGAGGTTGTTTTTACGTATGTATCTGCTGGGACATATTTATTATCCATGTTCATGTTTCATAAAATAGTTTTCAAAGGAATTCTTTTTATGATACTCTTTTAATAAAACATTATTTTAAATTTTTTAAAGATTTATTATTCTAAACCTTTATCATTAATGTCTATGTTTTCAAAATGGTTTTAAGTATTTATTTATATGGACATGAATGTTTTAAAATGTTAATTCCTTTCAAATGTTTCAAAGTGGTATGGGAAAATTTGATTCAAAATTTTCTTTGAATTTCTTCCTTTCTAAATTGTGTGACTTTTAAATGTTTTCATGAAAAAGGGATATTTCTCTCAAAGAGTTTTACAAATCATTTTCATCTATGTCAATATCCTTTGATAGATTTTAAACTTGTTTGAAGTTGATTTATTATGATACAAATATTCCATATTGTATTGAAGGTTTTGTGATATGTTTGACTGTGGATGTGTTATTTTTATACCATTCATGGTTTATGGTTAAATTATTGACATTTCATATGATAGTTTTAATACGAATGTTTATGTTATGTTTCAACCTCTTCTTAAGATGAATGTGTTGGACTAGTATGTTCTGGGTTGGGGAATGGTAAAAGTAAGCCCTCTGGGTTGGGGTCCGGTTACAGCAGACCCTCTGGGTTGGAGTCCGGTTACAGAGGCTCTCTGAGTTGGAGTATGGTTACAGAGGCTCTCCGGGTTAGAGTCTGGTTACAGAGGCTCTCCGGGTTGGAGTCCAGTTATAGAGGCTCTCTTGGTTGGAGTCCGGTTACAGAGGCTCTCTGGGTTGGGGTCTGGCTACAGTTAGCCCCTAGGTCCTAGCACGAGGCCTTGACACAGAAATTAATGTCTGGTACTATACATTCTCTCATTATGAAATTATTTATTACATGTGAATATTTTACTTGTAGAATATCCATGTGCATATTTATATGGTAATGGTTGATAGGTCCCGCTAAATTATTTACCATTACTGAGCATCTGATCTCACCCCTTTCTTATTTCTTATTTTCCCAGGATCTGAAGAAGTGTTTTATGATTTATATGCAGGGTTAACCTAAAATGGAATAATGGTGTTCTCAAAGAACTATCTATGTTGTATATTATGTTTGAAATTGTAATGTGAAGTTGATTTATGTAATCTATTTCCAAGACTGCTAAACTGATCGGTCCTTCAGGACTTGATTCTTTATAATCATGATAATGTATTAAAATAATGCACCGAATCTGGGTCACTAGGGTCGGGGCATTACATACTGTATCATTATCGTGTAATTAAAGTAATTTTTTTGTTCAATAAAAACTAAAAATAAATTTCCATGACGAATAGAAATATTTTATATTTCAAAATACCATTTATAGTTAAATATATCCCCTATATAACTCCCTACTAAAAATACTTCACTTACTAAAAATAAGAGCATGATAATTTTGACTATTCTTTGAATAAAATATTATAAAGGTTATAATATTATCTAAAAGGATATAAATAGTTACATAACCAATAATTTAATTATTTTGGACAAAAATACCCATTTAATAAAAATTTGGCATGTTTTAGGGTCATTTCATAAAATTTATAATATTTCTTTTACCCTTAATTACCTAATTTACCCTTAACCATGGTAATAAAGTTAATAAGTTTATTATTTATATTGTACAAAAATAAAAGAGACATATTTAATAAATTTTTAAATTATGATTCCAAATATAGAATTCATTTTTCATAATTCCAAAAATATAAGCGGCTAAAAATAATTTAAAATTAATCCTATAGACGGAACAAGAAAGAGAGTTTTTAAAGTGAAAATGTTCAAAAGTTCACAAAGGTTTTATAAAAAATTTCAAGATGAAATTAATTGAAATGACCTAAATTGGATTAAAGGATATAAAATTAATTTAATTTTACTTTAAAATCAATTAAAAATATAATTTAACACTATAAATTATTTATTAAATAAGACATTTTCAATCAAAATCCTGTATTTTTCACTATTAAATCAAAAGTTGAAATTTCTCAGAAAATAATAAAAATTCACCAAAATTAAATTTTTTTGTAATTATTTCAAAAACTATGTTTATTTTATCAAATAAAATTTATAAAAGTATCAAAATTTATTTTTAAAATAAGAGAACCATTAAAAGGTGACAAAACTACCTATTAGAAAAAATACATGTTTTTATGCATACAATTTTATTTATTCTTATCTTAGGCCTATAAAATATATTAGATGAATGTCAAAATATTTTAATGACTATATAATATATATTTAATTAATATAATTCAATATTTTTAATTAATTTAATTTATTAAGAAAAAAATTCCTTTGGGTGCATAAAAATAGTTATTTATAAAAACACAACCTTTATATTCATTTGGTCTTTATTTTAATTTATAATTAATTGGTAAAAAATGAATTAATTTTATAAACTTGTTTAAAACATTTTTTCATAACTAAGTTAATTTGGTTTATAACTACCATTCTAATGGCTATGTTACAATGAGCACAGAATAACAATATTTTGTTGTTCGTTTAAGCTCTATGTGGTGTATCTTGTAGGCTATATGACACAATGATTCATTTTAAAATCTTGGGGTGTTATATTATACCCACTTAAATAAATTTTGTCTTATAAATTCTAACTCATTCTTAGTAACTATGTTTTTAATTTTTAAAATACCTTTTTTTAAATCCTACATCATAAAAATATTAATAAAAATTTCAATTAATAAGAGAGAAAAGAAAGTTAGAAGGTGACATGAGATAAAAAAATAATATATTTCCATGTAGGAAAACATATAAATAGAAGTGAAAACTAACTCTCAAGGAATTATAGAGAGTGATAAAGAACATGATCATGGTAAATTTAACCATAATAAAACTATAAATATGTGATGGGTTAAAAGGACATTGATAAAAGTAAAAGGAAAATGTTTTTATTTCTAGATCCTTTTTATAGAGTTGGGGAGTTATTTTACTACTTATAATAAGAACATAAGGAAATATAATTATTTGGAAATTATAGTTTCATACTTTAATCAATTTTCACCATAAAATCAAATTTTACTCCAAATAATAAGAATTCAAGATGATTTTTTCATGCTTGAATCACTAGAATCAACTTCTAGAGAATCAAATAATCCACAAAATGTTAACTATCTATTTCTTCTGTATTGAAGCATTAACCAAAATAAAAATGGCTAGGATAAGATAAAATAATATAATTCCCCAAAAATAATAAACCTTTATATGATGAAATACTACTTTAATATCCAAAATTAAATAGTAATTACCAAAGTTAAACATAGATCTTTCAATAAATAACTATCCTTAAAATTATTATAAAATATTATAGACTAATATTAAAACCCAAAAATGATTTAATCAGATAGTCTTCCAAGATAAATTCTCTATATAATATGAATAACTCTCATACTAAAAAAATTATATATCCAAATCATATAACCTATAAGATATGATAATCATTTCAATACATCATAAAGAAACAAAAATATAATTAAAACTTTATTTCTCAAATAAAACACCATAGTATTCTATTTACCTTATTCATATAGGATTCCCAAAATATCAAACATATTATAAAATAACATTAATCACTTAATCACCAAATCATTTTCTAATCCCAATGTCATCTATTAAATAAAAAAAAATTTCTAAAAATAAATTTATTCCACATTCATCAAATAATTTAACTAAAAATAAAAAGTCATACTAACTAGGACTTCACATAGGCCAGTTTTAGAAGATTCAACCTTTTAACCTTTTGGTTGTGGGTTCAATTATGATGTCATTTTCAGACATGACGAGTAGTCATCAATACTGTGGGTTGTCATTTTCCAAAAACTATATTATTATAATACTTATTAAATTATAGAAATTTGAGAAATAACTTTAAATATAACATTAATAGGTTTAAACCTCTACAGTTATTTCAAACCTTTCATTTTTCATCCCAAAATTTAATAACCCATACAAAATAAATGTATCCAAAAATATAATTCATCACTTTATAATTTCAAAACTTAAAGCCTCAAAAGGGGTTTCTAAGACACTGAACTTATGATCAAATTAAAAATTATAAACCCATGGTGATATCCATAACTCTTAAGAAGATATCCTAATATAAAAATTTGTCTAAACCTTTCCTTTGATACCAACTGTAAGGACCCAACCTTAAACATTATACATTATAGTGTTTTTGAACTAGAATTAACATTAATGGATATTTTTAGTTTTAAGTTTTAGAGAATTAGGACAAAAACTTATAAAGTAAACCCATACATTACAAGTGTAAACTTCTATAAAATATCCATTTTTTTCACAAAATAATCTTTTTTAAATAAAAAATGATTTATTATGATGATAAATCACCACAATTTTCCCCTTGATCTCATAATTTTCCATACTATTCCTTAAACTATGTGAAAAACATTTAAAAACTTAGAATAAGCAAAAAATATCAGTAAGAGAAATACAATAATGGAAACCATTATTCCATTGAAAAACCATAAAAAACTATTCAAAAACTCACCTTTTTACCCTAAAAAAGGAATCATATTTTCAATGAGATCATTATATTATGTTTTTAAAATAAAAAAAATTATGAAAATTCATAAGAAAGAATATAATATAGAAGTAGGTAACTTGGTAGATAATTACACTCAAATGGAATAACCATGTGGTCAAATTCTATACATGTCACTCATACAAATTTAATAAACATACGATTGACTTCTATACCCAATGCATTGGAGGTTATAATGTAACCACCTATCCTTAGTTTATAACAAAACCACCCATCATTGGTTTATCATGTAACGACCCGTAAAATTTTCAAGAACCATTATATAATCATAACACATAAAAGATTTCAATTTTAAACATGTCACTCTTAAAATTTAATTTTCAATCATAAGAAAACATTTCTTGTTATAAAAATAATCAATCCATTTTCAAAAACCATTTTCAATAGAAAAATATACAGAAAATAAAAAGAGGGGTTTCTTTTTCTTTTTGTTTAAAAAATATAAGGATTATAAAGGAATCCAAATATCAAAATATAAATAAAATTTCATTTATAATAATTTTATATCCATATTAATAAATATTTAAAATAATATCAAGAATATTAACACAGAGGAAAATATTTTAATTTAAATATATAATCATTTAAAAAAATATTTTTACATCAAAGTGTCCCATACCACTTTGAAAAATTTGAATCATAAAACTAATTAAAAAATCATTAAAAAACATTACGTATTATGAGAATAGATATTTTCATGATATAAAATGTCAAAAGGCTTTTATATACATGTTATAAGAGAATATAGGTGCATACCATCAAGATATTCTCTAATGGAAGAATATTGAGACGAACTCCCGTACATAAAACCATAAAAATATCACTTTTTGAATTTTTTTTGATAGAAATTAAAAAATAAAATTTTTAAAACATTCAATTACATATAAATAAATTCATAAAAACCATTTTGAAAATATTTACATAAAACATAAATATATATAATATTAAATCTTTAAAACATTTAAAATGATGTTTTAGTTAATGAGTCCCATATCTTGAGTTAGACTCGTTAGGTTTTATCTTTATATTCCAGAATAATAAAATTATACTAATTATTTAATTAATTTATAAAATTTTACAAGTTTATTATTCCTTTTATATCACCTTTTTTTATGTTATAACAATTAATTAATTATTTAAGATCATTTCAGACATTTTGATGATATTCAGTACTTGAGTCAAAAATGACTTTGATATGACGTATATAGTCAAATTAGTCATTAGTAAATAATATAAATAACAATATTAATTTCTTGATTATCATTTTTATAAATAAATTATACTTTTAAATTAAACCATAATTATGGTTATGTAAAACAAACTATGTTATAATCATGGAGACGGTAGGTCGTACGTACGCATTGTTGGAGTTGGTGGCCTAGAACCAACTACTTTCTACTTTATTCATTAATAAATACCTTATCACATCTTGATTATTATTTTTCATGAAAATTCATGTGATAATGTCCTAAAGATAGCTATTTCACCAAAGGGTCATAGAGGATCCCTACTATGATGAGAACCTCGAAGGGCCATAACACTATTCTTGAATATATGTTTTATGGCTGGATGGGGTTATTTGAGGGAAAAAATCATACAGAACATTAGGGGTGAGAAATTATAAAACTTTGAGGCACCTTCTCATGGTTTTCACCCATGGTAATATCCAGGATGATATTATGATAACGAGACCCGCCATTAGGAAATACCGGTTTCATAGTGTCATTGGATGTTCCTATATGAGGACGTGTGTATTGGTCCTTATAATTTAAGATTATTATTAATGGGTATTACAACTCTTGAACTTAGATGTATTGAAGAAAACTATTATGACACACTGTTCGCAATGAGGTAAGATATTTTGGGTACGTCACGAGTAATACTACATTAATAGATAATGTGAGAAAGGATTTTCCCTTCTATTTCATAACAGAAGTTTATATCTCAATCCCTTTGATGTAATTGATATAGCCTAAATAAATGCATGGAAATGATGAGTAATGGGCATGTTCAATTATGGAAACTCAAAGAAAGAACAATCAAGCACATGGGTTGATGTCACTAGCATGAAACCCACTTTATTTGAGATATCGAGACAAAGGGATTACATTACACGGTAAGCATTTGTAGGAGGTGACACATCATTGCGGCGTTAACTTCTTTATCTATGGGTTCCTTGGAATGTTTCTAGATGCTAACCTTGGACTATATGTAGGCTCCACTTAATGCCACTGAGAAATAGGCCTATAGGGTCACACACTAAGTGTTTCCAAGTATCTTAGTTAAATATTCATTTAACAAGTTGAATAAATATTATTCCCTATTATGGTTTAATAATTATTCAAGGATTTATGATCACATTTATTTTGATACTAGTTATTCGAGAGAATATATTATGGGTGAAATAATATATATTTTAATGAGTAATTTAGTGAAATTTATTTAATAAATAAATAGTCATTATCCAAGGTATAATAAATATGGTGGAGGAAATAAAGAAAATGGAAAAACACAAGTACAAACCATATATATTCATATATACACACCATTTAGTTTTTCTAGGGATTTGTGAGAAATAATAAAATTTATTTAATTAAATAATATTAGGTGTAATTCACTGGGTTAATGTTAAGTGATAATAATAGTCAACTTTTATTATTAGACACGAGGTCATAATAAGAATTAAATGAAATGAATAAATTATTTCAGGTAATTAATTCATTTTATTATTCTAAGTAATAAAATCCAAATTACATTATTCTCATTAGACATAGACATTATTTGTGGTTATGAACAACAGATCTGGAGAAATATCTCAAGCTAAGAAATAATTTTTTTCCTCCAAGAACGCTCTCAAGTTACAAGAGAGATCCTCCTACACCGGATCAAGGAGAGTGATTTAGAAGTGGATCTCAAGGCGATCGAAGGATGATATTTCAAGTGAAGGATCTTATATTCTATCACTCGGAGATCCCTTCAAAAACATCCAAAGATATGTATAGAATGTGTGGATCACTACTAAAGGAATCCTACACTTGGCTTCTACAACACAACGACAGATCACATTTGATCATGACCGAAAACATCAAAAGAGAGATAATTTCATAAAGGTAATTCTTATCTTTTTATAAAATTAATTATAACCAACATACAATGACCCTATATATGGTTCCAGGAATTCCCTATTTCCTTTACATTCTTCGTTATATTCTGAATATCTGGCATTTTATTATCATGACGGATCTCAGATTGATCTTTGTTAACGTTAAAATTAAATTTGGGTACACCCATCCACGTGCTTCTATTGTGCCTGGAACTTACAAGTGGTATCATAGTATCATATCATTGATTATAATTATTTAGTTTTTTATTGATAATTTACGCATTTAATAATTTAGTTGTTTCAATTCAAGTTAATCATTTTGAAAATATGAATCTCGAGATTTGTTACTGTAACAACCCAGGTAAATAAAGAGTATGACATTTTTAAATTTATCCATATTTTTGAATATAATATTAATATTACTTTAAAGGGGATACTATGTGTGATGACGTACCCAATACGCAACAACGAGTTTCTTGGGAATCTTGCATTACACTCTAATAATAAAATAATATTATTTTAAATGGTAGTTAACGCCTAGCCGTTGTAATGGAGGGAATGAAAAGAACTAACTACAAAATGATTATATATGTTTGTAAAATATTTTTACTCTTTACAATAAATGTTAGAGGATTAAAAATGCGAATGAATCCAATTTTAAGTGTAAACATTCCAATATTCTTTAAAGGGTCGATTAACTGCCTTTTAATGACGAACCTCTTTTAAATCCACTTTTTGAAAATTTTATAAGCTCTATTTTTCAAAATAAACATATTATTTATGATTGGGACATTGAAATTTACCTTGGGTTAATTTTTGGTATTTTTCTGACAATGTTCATTTTTCAATGAATAGTGAAAAATACTGCATTTTACATCAAAACTGATTTTTAATTTAATTTAATTATATGGTTATATTATCTTTTTAATTTGTTTTAAAGTTTAATTGGAATATATTTTTACCATTTAATCCAATGATGGTCATTGGGATTAATTTCACTTTTTAATTGGGCATAAACAAGTGCCAAACTTTTCATAAATATTGTTTCTAAAAAACCGGCTATTTGTTTTGACAACGGGAAGTTTTTTTTAAATTAAATATTGAAATTTATGTGTTTGGAATTTGGTAAAATGGATTACATATTTGGAATCAGAAAGTCCAAATTATGTAATTAAGACTCTTTTGTTTTTGGACATTATAAATAGTAACGACGGTAATTATCTTTAATTATCTTGATTAATGAGTAATCGGGTAGTTAAAGATAATAAGATAATATCATAATAATACAAAATGACCACAACATGTGTCCTAAGGCTACTGGTTGTCTCATGACCGACCATGGGATTCCTTGTGCCAAACTTGGGGGCCCCATGGAATCACTTTTGTGAGAAAGTGACTTTTTATCTATTTATTTTTAAAGAATGTTAAATGTAACAAAGAATGTATCACCTAAGTAAAATATTTTTAATTTTGTCTAAATAAATGATATTTTGGACTATAAATATTCATTATAAATCTAAAAATATTTCCTACATCATAGTATTTTTTTTATAAATTTTAGACATTAAATAAATTAAATTATTTATGACATCATGATGATGCAGCGATGAACTCATTATTTAACGATTTAAATAAAATGGAAAGATAATGTAAAATCTAATACCTACACATGTCCAAAACCTATTGGATGGGTTGATTTCTAAACCTTATCACCTTATCCTATAATTATATCAATGTGGGACCTTTTAAATCCGAAACTCATTTTCAAATAAAGTAACATTTCTTTACTTTCCAAGAGTGCCCCTCCTCTCCTCTTATAAAAGGCCCCCACCTCTACCTCCTTACCCACACTCCCAAAGCCTTTGGCTCGGCCAACCCCTGACCTTTTTTTCTCTAAAATTCCCTCTATTACTCCTTGAAGCCTAACTTTGGGCAGACGTCTTTCCAAGGAAGCCTTTTAGCTCAAACCAAAGGGAGTTACCCGATTTTAAGGTAATGTCTTCACTTGAGTCATTTTGTTTTATTTTGCTTCTCCAACCCCTTAAACTCTTTTTATTCATTTATTTTGTAACAAATACAGTATCATCAATATAATAGGATGTTTTTATAATAAGTATTATAGCTACACTTACACACACCTGCATCTAATGGTTAAAGAACATACTGTTTCCGTGGATGGCGAATTTCTGCCTCCCGAAACGATGATTGTTCAACATTCTTCTAACACATTCAAATGTGGACATTAAGATGAAACTATATTTATATATGATATATAATATGTTTATGTTTTACTTAAGCTTATGTATTTTTCATTTATGTCATACCTTTATGGTTTCCATTATGGGTAAGCGCGATATCTTCATTTAAGGAAGTGCGGACTACCGCCCCCTCAAAGTGATTTGATTCGTTAATACCATATGTGGTACGTATAAAGGATATATTTAATGATATTATATATGATACCATACTGGAATTAAAATAATATTATGTATCATTATGTTTTAATTCCATTAAATATTAAATAGAAATGGAAGCAGCGTTCATGCGTACGTACGACTTACCGTCACCATGAACGGTGCATTTCATTTCTTAACTCTAAATGTTATGTAATACTATAAATGTATGAATATACTGGATATATATGATATATATGATATATACATCATGAATAAAATTATGGATATAATGAAACTTTGACCACATGAACAACATGTAATTGTAAGAAGTCCACTTTCGACTTAAGAACCAAATATCGACAAAACAAACATTATTAACTTAAATGATTACATAATGTTTATAAAATGTAAATAAGTGATATAAAAGGAATAATGAACTTGAAAAATGTTATTAAGCAAATATAAATTAACTCAAGTTTATTATTCAGGATATTAAAAAACGATCGAGTCAAGTCGGACCCGAGGTAAGGGATCCTACTCCTCTCTTTTTTTAAGTACGCTCTTTTATGTCATTCCTTTTAAAGATCATCTTGCTTGTTATTGGGATGTTATTTTATATTAATCTTACTGTAATTTTTATTGTTCATATGATGAGAGACCTTATTCTCTCTCATCAATCCATTTTGGAAGTTTTGAGTGGTGCCGTTAGGCTGCCGAATTTTCGTAAGAGATCTAACCTCTCTCTTTCTTTTTAAGTACTCTCCTTTATGTCACTTCTTTTAAGCTCATTTTTGTTATGTTGGGGGATGTTATTTTGTATTAATATTTCTGTAAACTTTATGTTGATATGATGAGAGACCATATTTCCTCTCATCAATCCATTTTGTAAGTTTTAAGTGGCACCGTTAGGCTGCCGAGTTTTCGTAAGAGATTTTTCATCTCACTTTTATTCCCGTGAGATTTATGCTACATTTGCCACAATTTCCTTTGAGTGGTTTATGTACTTCCCATTATTACACTCCTTTTGTAATATAATTCTATTTATGGGTATTTACATATTCATTGTATGACACTTCTTCAATGGGGTGTACTTTTCAAAAGTTACCCAAGTCGGTAAGGGAACCTTTAACCCTCCTCATTTTAAGACTTCGTTTGTTATGTCTTTTAATTCACACACTATTATGTTGGGATATGTTATTATATATCCTGATTGATGTAAATCTTATGTACAAGTGATGATATTCCCTTTTTTATCTCTCATCAACTCATTTTCTGAATTTTTGAAGTGACGCCGTTAGGCTGCCAAATTTTACCAAGGGAACTTTTTAACCCAATTTTGATTTCTTTGGGTTCAACATGTAGTTATTGAATATGTCATCCTTTGAATATGTGTGAATGACCTTTTATTGTTTTACACTTAATATCCAATTATATTGGGTCTATTTATATTTGTCACACATAATTTTGAGATTGATTTATCCTTAATTTAAGGATACCTTATTTATAAGGGATTTCATCACATTTTACATCTCTATTGAGACTTCATTGTTGTTATGCACCAATTCACTCTTATATGGTGTATATAATGTACTTTGGAATATTATATCATGAATCCATTTATTCTCATGATATTATAAAGTTCTGATTAAATTTTATTCCTCAATTATTGTATTCAAGTGTCTCTAATTTTGGTAAAAACCCTTTAACCAAAATATCGCTTTAAATGTTTTAATGATTTGTTCTTATTAATATCCATGTTTTCAAAATAGTTTTACGGATTTATTTGTATGGATATTAATGGTTTAAAATGTTAAAAGCTTCAAGGTGGTATGGGACACTTTGATTCAAAAATATCCTTATTAAATGTTTTAAATGGTTTTGGAAATGGTTTCTTTTTGAATGGATTCATTATTTCAATATACTAAAATGTTATATTGTGATTGAAATGTGGAAATGTTATGTTTCCTTTATTCATGTTTTATGTGATACGTTTATGTTATGGTTCTTGGGCATTTTTATGAAAACGGGTGGTTCCGTGATAAACTAAGGGTGGGTGAGCCCGATATAGCTCTCCAATGCATTGGGTAATGCGAAGGAGTGAAACGTTAAGGTTTCTCCGAAGAGATTTAGGGAATATACTATGGTGGGTATTCCAAACGTAACCAAGAGGGTTACTCCCTACGTAAGAATGTTATGAATTCCTCAAGTTACCTTTTATGTCTTATGATTTCTATGATTTTATGAGGTATATTAAAGTGCCTATGTTTTATGGGTAAAGTATGATTTCATTATTATGTACATATGAACTCATGTTTCCTTTCCATATTTTTTTATATCCCTTACTGAGCTTTTTATGCTCATCCCAAGTTTTTGAAATGTTTTTCACAGGTCAAGGGAAGGGTACATGATATGATGATAGTGTCAAGGAAGTGTCAATAAAGAATCCATGTTTTATTTTAAATATGTTTCCGTTGAGGGGAAAAATGAATACTATCTTTTATGTAACCACTTTGTGTAAATTTGGAATGTAATTCAAGTTTCAGGATCTAATTCTATAAAACTCTAAACCTGAAAAGATCCTCAATTTTTAATCTTGTAATAACTCAAGATTAAGTAAGGTTTAAGGCAGGGGCCTTATAGTTGGTATCAGAGGTCGGTTTAGATAACTTTAGAGGTTAGGGTATTCTTTATGCGTAAGTGACATGACCATAATGGTTAGGATTTCCTAAACAGTACTAGTTTTAGATAAAGTGAATGAGTAATTATATCTTAGTGTTTAACTTCCTCATTAGTACATGATGGTTTTGTTGATATACTCACACATACATTTCTGTTTTTAGTGAATGGATGGATCTAGCATGCACCAAAGAGACAACAAGTTTGAAGGAAACAGTGGTGGTTCTCTGATTAAGATACTAGATAAAATGGGGGATTAAATGAGGAAACTCGTGGTTGTTCTAAACCAACTATCAAGGAGTCATGATCAACCACTTGGACCTTGGTATGTTCTGTAATGCATCATGTACGAGATGACCAATCGATGTGGAAGTTCAGGTAATAATTATAAAGGTAACCATTAGAGTTTATATGATCCTTACTTTTGAGGTAATTATGGGTTATTATATGATATGCTGGAAAATGAAAGGCATGAGATAAACTTGAGGTTAAAATATGTTATGATCATTTTTGAAGATTTTATCTCATTTTGGGGAATGTTTTAAAATTATATAGTTTTGGAAAAAGGACAACACGCAGACCGTGTGACAACCCGTCGCGTTGGACAAAGCTGCGGGAATCAAACCCATAACCAAAGTGCGACTGGTATTTATCGCCTACCATTGGACTACGTGAAGTCCCTAGTTAGTTTGACTGATTCTTTTTAGTTATATGATTTTAGGAATTAAGAGTAAGTTTATTTTGGGTTATCTATGGAAATTTATTAACCTATCATAGAGGATATGTGATTAGGTTAATTACTTTTCAATATGAGACTTTAAGAGCAACTGATGTTGTTTGGAGATAAATGTTACGATTTAACTTGGAAGACTATGTGACTAAATCCTTCAAATATTTGGGTTTCAATCTTAGTTTGGTTTACTTTGAAGAATTTTATGGACAAATTGTTTATTGAATGGTCCCCGTTGAACTTTGGATTTTGTTGGAAAAAATTTGGAGATTAAGAATAGATTTTCTTTTTATAAAGGGTTATCCTTTTCTGGATTATCTGATCTTGTACTAACCTTTTTGGTTTTGGTTTTGGTTAAAGTCTAAAGACATGGGAAGTATATAGTTCTCTTTTATGGATTAGGTGATTCTCTAGAAGTTGATTATAGTACTCTTAATGTGAACAAGTCTTCCTAAATACTCTTCTTTTGGAGAAAATATGAGTTTTTGTAGAAAGTCAACATGATAAGTGATTATGTTTCCTTATGAATAAATTCCTCAATAAAAATTAACTTAAAACAAAAATGTTGTCTATTAACTTTTCCTATTGGGGAATCGAATACCGTTTAACCCATCACAAGTTTGTGATTTTCTTATGGTTAACTTTCTCCTAAACATGTTTTCTATCACTCTCCATCAGAACATAACCCTTTGTTTTTTCCTCCATGTCCATATTTTCATACTTGGAATCCTAGTATGGGTTAACTCGGGTGACCTTTGTACTTATCTTTCTTTATTTTAAAGTGATTGTTTTACTGACTCTTGTTCCGATGTGGGATTTTCAATGAAGTTTCCAAGCCCAATTTTAAAATTGCGAGGACGCAATTCCCAAAAGGGGGGAAGGATGTAACACCCCAGGTAAATAAAGAGTATGACATTTTCACATTTATCCATATTTGTGAATATAATATTAATATTATTTTAAAGGGGACACTATGTGCGATGACGTACCCAATACGCTATAACGAGTTTCTTGGGAATCTTGCATTGCACTCTAATAATAAAATAATATTATTTTAAATGGTAGTTAACCCCTAGCCGTTGTAATGGAGGGAATGAACAGAACTAACTACAAAATGATTATATATGTTTTTCAAATATTTTTACTCTTTACAATAAATGTTAGAGGATTAAAAATGCGAATGAATCCAATTTTAAGCGTAAACATTCCAATATTCTTTAAAAGGTCGATTAACCGCCTTTTAATGGTGAACCTATTTTAAATCCACTTTTTGAAAATTTTATAAGCTCTATTTTTCAAAATAAACATATTATTTATGATTGGGACATTGAAATTTACCTTGGGTTAATTTTTGGTATTTTTCTGACAAAGTTCATTTTTCAATGAATAGTGAAAAATACTGCATTTTACATCAAAACTGCTTTTTCATATAATATAATTATATGGTTATATTATATTTTTAGTTTGTTTTAAAGTGTAATTGGAATATATTTTTACCATTTAATCCAATGATGGTCATTGGGATTAATTTCACTTTGGAATTGGGCATAAACAAGTGCCAAACTTTTCATAAATATTATTTCTAAAAAACCCACTATTTGTTTTGACAACGGGAAGTTTTTTTTAAATTAATTATTGAAATTTATGTGTTTGGAATTTGGTAAAATGGATTACATATTTGGAATCATAAGGTCCAAATTATGTAATTAATACTCTTTTGTTTTTGGACATTATGAATAGTAACGACGGTAATTATCTTTAATTATCTTGATTAATGAGTAATCGGGTAGTTAAAGATAATAAGATAATATAATAATAATAAAAAATGACCAAAACATGTGTCCTAAGGCTACTGGTTGTCTCATGTCCGACCATGGGATTCCTTGTGCCAAACTTGGGGGCCCCATGGAATCACTTTTGTGAGAAAGTGACTTTTTATCTATTTATTTTTAAAGAATGTTAAATGTAACAAAGAATGTATCACCTAAGTAAAATATTTTTAATTTTGTCTACATAAATGATATTTTGGACTATAAATATTCATTATAAATCTAAAACGATTTCCTACATCATAGTATTTTTTTTATAATTTTTATACATTAAATAAATTAAATTATTTATGACATCATGATGATGCAGCGATGACCTCATTATTTAACGATTTAAATAAAATGGAAAGATAATGTAAAATCTAAGACCTAAACATGTCCAAAACATATTGGATGGGTGGATTTAGAAACCTTACCACCGTATCCTAGAATTATATCAATATGGGACCTTTTAAATCTGAAACTCATTTTCAAATAAAGTAACATTTCTTTACTTTCCAAGAGTGCCCCTCCTCTCCTCTTATAAAAGGCCCCCACCTCTACCTCCTTACCCACACTCCCAAAGACTTTGGCTCGGACAAACCCTGACCATTTTGTCTATCCACTTCCCTCTCTTACTCCTTGAAGCCTCACTTTGGGCAGAAGTCTTCCCAAGGAAGCCTTTTAGCTCAAACCAAAGGGAGTTACCCGATTTTAAGGTAATGTCTTCACTTGAGTCCTTTTGTTTTATTTTGCTTCTCCAACCACTTAAACTCTTTTTATTAATTTATTTTGTAACAACTCCAGTATCATAAATATACTAGGATGTTTTTATAAGAATGATTCGATCTAAACTTATACACACCTACATCTAATGGTTAAAGAACATACTGTTTCCATGGATGGCGAATTTCTGCCTCCCGAAACGATGATTGTTCAACATTCTTCTAACACCTTCAAAGGTGGCTATTAAGATGACACTATATTTATATATGATATCTAATATGTTTATGTTTTACTTAAGATTCTGTATTTTTCATTTATGGCATACCTTTATGGTTTCCATTATGGGTAAACACGATATCTTCATTTAAGGAAGTGCAGACTACTGCCCCCTCAAAGTGATTTGATTCGTTAATACCATATGTGGTACGTATAAAGGATATATTTAATGATATTATATATGATACCATACTGGAATTAAAATACTATAATGTATCATTATGTTTTAATTCCATTAAATATGAAATAGAAATGGAAGTAGCGTTCATGCGTACGTACGACTTACCATCTCCATGAACGGTGCATTTCATTTCTTAACTCTAAATGTTATGTAATATTATAAATGTAACACCCGAGACTTTTATGTTATATAAATAATCAAAATAATCCTTTTCTACACAACACTTTCTTGGATTGCTTTACACGAGATCACGACCTTCCTCAATAGCTTGCGTCGTACGCAATACCGAGTTTCACTAAACAACGATATGCTATTAAAATATTATTAAAACTAGCCGTTATGAATAGTAATAACCACTTTTTGAAAATTTATAAATTTTATTTTTCAAAATGGACTTCATTTTTGGATTCGGAATATCGAAATTATCCTAGGGTGAAATTTTGGTATTTTTCTGAAAACTATCAATTTTTGATGAATAGTGAAACCACTAAGTGGTAGTTAAAAAACTGAATTTTTCATAAAACTTAATTTTACCGCTTCTGTGAGTGGAATTTCAAAAATCCGAGAGACATGGTTGATATCAGTAAGTAAAATGTGGTTCAATGAGATGAAAATAATTTTTTTTGTGAATAGTAACTTTTTACTTTTTTACCACGGTTAAAAGTAAATAGGGTAATTAAGGGTAAAGATGATATTATTATTACCCTAACACATGTCCTAATTCTATTGGACAAGTTTAGTTCGACCAAAAACAAACTTAGGAATAAAATATGACCATTTAGGCCCACTTGGATTAGATTAGGACATTTATTATTAATTTATTTAAAGAAGGGTTAAAATAGTTAAAATCAATGTTTAATAAGTAAATAATTTTTAATATGGGGTTATACATAAGATAAATTCAACTATAAATATTATTTTGAAAGCTAAAAATATTTCCTACATAATGGTATTTTATTTGTAATTTTTAGGCATTAAATAATTTAATTTATTTATGACACAATGATGATGCAGTAATTATCTTATTAATGAAATATTGACATAATTAATGTTATAAACACCAAAATAAATGTAATTTGAGACTTTTTATGAATTACACTAATTTTCTAGGTTAATATGACATGTTAGTATTGATTTAATTAACTTTTTTAGAACTAATAATTCTGTTATGAGTTTCACAAAAATCAATTACTAAATAGTGTCAAAATTGACATTAAATAGTTTTTAAAACAAATATTATATTAGTAATTGTTATTTTATTCCTAAAAATCTAAGGTTCGGACAAATTACTTAGATAAGGTTATATATATTAATAATAAACAACTTGGGGTTTGTTTGGCTACTTATTGTAAGTTTATTAACCTTATAGTATAAGAACACAAGAAGACACGATAAAAGTAAACTTATTTAACTTAATGTTAAATCTAAATGATAAGGTTAAAATAGGAACCTAAACTTGTCTAAATTCTATTGGATGAGAGTATTTAGACCCATACCCACCTTATCTTATAAATATATCAATTTGAAGCCATTTAAAACCGAACTTGACTTTATAATAAAATAATAGTTTTAGTTATTCCAAAGGTGCCCCTCTCCTCCCTTATAAAAGGACACCTCCTCCCCCTCTTCCTCACACCACTTTGAGCCTTCAAGATCGGCCAAACCCTGCCAATTCCTCCTCTACACTTCCCTATAGACATCCTAGAGGTCCTGGTCTTCTTCAAAGACCAATTTTAGTTCCCTAAAAGAAGGTCTCAAAGAAGCACTTCAAAGAATAGGTAATGTCCGTTACCGATTCTTTCATCTTTATTTCTTCTTCCACTTCTTCTTCTTTAGTTGTTTCATTATGAAGTAATAACATAAGTATCACTCATATACTGATATGTTATTATAAGTATGAAACAACCCTATTTCACCATCTATCCATCCTACGGAAAAAGAAATCACCGCGCGTGCATACGTACGGAATACGGTCTCCACACCGTGGTGTAATCTATTTTCCATCACCACCTTAATTGGATGGGTATAATGGTGTAAATAATGACTATATATGACTATTATAAAGTGATATTAATTCTGAAATAGTATACATACACTCCAATACAATTCCATGGTCATAGGAACGATATCATCACTCGTGCGTATGTACGGAATACCGTCTCCACGATGTGATGCGACTCGTTCTACATGATATTCATTTCATAATGATTATATAAATGGATTGAATGAATTAATATCATATATATTACACTAATAAAATTCTGGAAATGAGTTATCTATAACCTAAAGAGAAGAATAAGAATTTATTCGACAAAACATGCATAAGAACAAAAAGTTATAAACACCCGAATAACAAGTAGCAATGAAATATTACTACTAAGAAGCTAAGAAAATGACCATATATGATATCATAAAAATAATTATGATTCTGGAATAAGTCAATAACATTATTTAAATCATTATACAGGAGGTTCGGACACGTACAAAGCATATCGGACCTATGGTAAGGGAAATATCACAATCTCATTTTTATCCGAGATTGTTTATACTTTGGCATTTACTGGGGTGTATTTTATCATCCACATCCATGTTTCCTCAATATGTAATATTATTTCCATCCACCTACAATTTTTTAAATCCAATTTTACCCTTGGTTAAGTTTTTAGTAAAAGATATGAAAGGAATCTTTTGTCGTTTTTCATACGAGGTACTTTTTGACTTTTCCGACAAAAGTACGGAAAAAATGTTTTTTTAACTTATACGACATGAATGGATTTTTAAAACATTATTTCCAAGAATCTTCCTTTACAAGTTATCAAGTTTATTTTTAATCAACTTCTTTTAGTTTATAATTGTTTGACATGTTAAGAAAGGAAAAGTGTTTTTGAAGAAGAAAGGATATTTTCCTCAAGAATAGAGTTCAAGTTTTTTATCAAAATTATTTTCCATCTAAGATAATAAAGGGTTCTATTTTTATCCCTATTATTATATTGATTTGATTATGTTGTGATGAAATTATTTTTATGAATTACTTTATCTTATATGAATTGTTTTATGATGTCATGATGTTTAAGATTCCCATTTTTATTACATGGGTTATGCAATGATATATGATTTATGATTTTGTGGAACACATAATAATGGTATCATTATATGATGGGTGGTACCTATATCTCCCTCCAATGCATTGGGTAAAGATTTTATATCTCATGAGATAGACATGGCTGGAATGGTTGGTTATACCGGTTCAATGAAGCAGGACTGAAACAAGGGTAACTCGGTTCAGAAATGGACTTTGTCCACTAAGATAGTCTTGGAAATGAGTCTTGACTAATAAGAAATGATTCTCTATGATTATGTGTGTATGCCACAAAGTTTCATGTTTTAAGTTATGATTATTGGGATTTCATTTCCCTACTATGATTTATCCCATGTTATGAAATTATGATCTCTTTTGAAGGTTAAGATTTCCAAAAGTTATGTGCTTATGTATATGATGTGATTTATATTTCTTTTGTTTACCCTTACTGAGCATTTGAGCTCACCCTTTTGTATGTTTTCTTTCCCCAGGTCAGGAAGAAGGTTATTAAGTAAGATATTCCAAAAGGGACTATAGATATGATGAAATAATTGGGAGACAGTGTAGACGCTTTATGAACCAGTTGTTTATGTTTCCCAGTTTCTAGAGACACTATACCTATACAGTCCTTTCGTGGTTTTGTTATATGTTGTAATAAGTATGCTTTAATTTTGAAGTATTACCAATGTATGTAAAGTATGGGTCGTTATAGTTGTTATCAGAGGAAAGGTATAGTCAACCTTTGGAAACTAGGATGTGAAAGCCTTAGTAAGAACCCTAAGGATAAGTCTAAGCATAGAACACAATATTAGTGTTTTAGAAATGGCCATGAATAACCTAGGATAAGACCTTAAGTGTGAATTTTTATTCTTGATTATGTAGTTTTCCTATTATAATTAGTGTTTCTCACACTATTCTTCTTGGTTTTAGTCAATGGCTGGAACCCGAAGGAACCGTGTTAATGCGGAATGCGACGGGCAATGCAATGATTGTCCCCCTGAGCAACCAAACATTATGGGAGCTGGAATGCAAAATCTTGTAGCCATGCTCACACAACTTTCTCAAGCTATGAATCATGAAGGACTTCCAAACGAGCAAAGGAAGGAGCAACATTCTGTTGAATCCTTCATGAGGCAGCATCCACCTTCTTTCAGCGGGTCTACTGATCCATTAGTTGCTGAACAATGGATTAGTACTACTGAAAAGATATTTTCAGTTCTTCAATGTTTTGAACATGATAAAGTCATCCTAGTAGTGTATCGTTTGGAAGGATATGCTGATCAATGGTGGAATCTTATTAAGAATACGAGGCAAAGGGATGTAATTGAGTCCATGGAATGGGACGAGTTCAAGAACTTATTTTTCAATAAGTACTTCCCTCGTATTCTCCGAACAAAGATGGAGAGAGAGTTTCTTGAACTGAAGCAAAAGGATGATGAATCTGTTGGTACCTATGAAGAAAATTTTACAAGACTTGCAAGGTACGCTTCTGGTATTATTATCCAACCTGAGAGTAAGATCGATCGATTATTTAGTGGATTAAAACCAAGTCTTCGAAGGGCCTTAGCCGTAAGAGACTTCAATAGATACGAGGAAATCGTTCGATGTGCTCTCAAAGTCAAGATGGAGATTGGAGTAACCCATCAGTCATATGGGTTTGATAAGAAGAGGAAAATGGAATTCAAAGGAAAATATAAAGAGCACACTGAAAAGAAGATGAGCTTTCCCTTATGCTCAAAGTGTGGAAAGAAACATGGAGGGAGTTGTCTTAAAGGGACAAGTAAATGTTTTAAATGTGGAAAGGAAGGTCATCGGTCATTTTAATGCCGCGATGATGGGAAGAAGATGTATAATGATGCAAACAAAGGAAGGGATACACAGAATGAACCTACTACACTTCAATGTTTCAAGTGCAAGGAGATGGGGCATTATTCCAATAAATTCCCTAATCCAAGGGTTGATGATGATGGTCGACGTCAACAAACTCTTAAGGCTAAAGACAAAGGAAAGTCACATGCAATTTCTATCAGCGATGTGGAGTATGATAACGATGTGGTGAAAGGTACACTTACCATCCACTCTAAAGTATCAAATGTTTTATTTGATTCTGGATCCACCCACTCCTTTATTTCTGAAAAATTTTCTAAGGGTATCACTGTATTACCTCAACAATTAGATGTTGAGTTAGCAGTGACAACACCTAATGGAACAACTGTCGCATCAAAAGTTTATAATTCTTCTCCTATCGAAGTTTGTGGGAAAGTGATTCCTGCAAATCTTGTGATCCTTCCTATAGTGGAATTTGATGTGATTCTTGGCATGGATTGACTTTCTTTATATGGAGCTCATATCAATTGCCAAAGAAGGGAAGTCACATTTCATATTCCAGATCAATCTATGATCGTCTATCAATGCAAGGATGAACATAACCTTCTAGTGGAAATTTCTTCCATTTTATGGGTATTGATTCCACTAAATGAAGGTTATTTATCTCAAATGGTTGGTGAGAAACTCACGATTAAGAATATGCCCATTGTACGGGAGTTTGATGATGTCTTTCTAGAGGAATTACCGGGACTTCCACCAAATCGTGAAGTTGAGTTCTCAATAGAACTCGTACCGGGTGCTTTGCCTATTTCAAAGACACCTTATAGAATGGCCCCAATTGAGTTGCAGGAATTGAAGAAGCAACTCCAAGAGAATCTTGATAAGGGATTCATACGCCCTAGTGCGTCACCTTGGGGAGCACCTGTTCTGTTTGTTAAGAAGAAAGATGGATCAATGAGACTGTGCATTGATTATCGAGAACTTAACAAGATCACTATCAAGAACAAATATCCTCTCCCGCGCATTGATGACCTATTTGACCAACTACGCAGAGCTCAATACTTTTCCAAGATTGATCTTCGTTCAGGGTATCATTAATTAGGGGTCAAAAGGGAGGATATACCAAAGACGGCTTTCCGTACAATGTATGGACACTATGAATTTATAGTGATGCCATTTGGTCTTACTAATGCCCCTACTATCTTCATGGATATGATGAATAGAGTCTTTAGAGACTATCTTGATCAATTTGTGGTAGTCTTTATAGAAGATATTCTTGTCTATTCAAAGAGCAAGGAAGAACATGAAGATCACTTGAGAATTATATTGAAGACCCTGAGAAAGGATAAACTTTATGCCAAATTTACCAAGTGTGAATTTTGGCTTAAAAAAGTTGCATTTTTGGGTCAAATAATCTCAAAAGAGGGGATATCTGTGGATCTAGCAAAAACAGAGGTTATTGAAAGATGGTCGAGACCAACAACAGTAACTGAGATCCGAAGTTTTCTTGGTTTGGCTGGATATTATCGACGTTTTGTGAAATATTTTTCACGATTATCTAATCCACTCACCAAGTTGACTCGGAAAGGAGTTAAGTTTGTCTGGATGGAAGAATGTGAAGAGAATTTCAAGGAGTTGAAAAGAAGGTTATCCAGTGCACCTGTGCTCACACTTCCTTGTAGTGGAGAAAGGTTTGTGATCTATAGTGATGCATCCAAGAAGGGATTAGGGTGTGTTCTTATGAAAAATGATATGGTGATAGCTTATGCCTCACGATAGTTGAAAATACATGAGAAAAATTACGCAACACATGATTTGGAGTTAGCTGCGGTAATCTTTGAATTAAAGATTTGGAGGCATTACCTTTATGGTGAAAGGTGTGATATTTATACTGATCATAAAAGTTTAAAGTATATTTTCATACAAAAGGAGCTGAATATGCATCAAAGAAGATGGTTGGAGCTGATTAAGGATTACAACTGCTCAATCCATTACCACCCTGGGAAAGCAAACAAGGTGGAAGATGCATTAAGTCGACAAGACCATGATAGTTTATCCATGATGAGGATCACAAAAGATCCAATATTTATGGATTTACAAAGGATGGATCTTGGAATTATAATGGAAGGGGAAAAATCTTATCTTTCTCAAATGAATGTTCAACCATCTATACATGTGAAGATTAAAGAGGCACAAAAAGAAGATGTTGAGTTACAAAAGAAGGTGAGAAACGTTCCTGAATTCAACCTTGATTGTGATGGGATAATAAAGTTCAGGAATCAGGTTTGTGTTCCTCCCATCCCCGAATTAAAGAAGGAGCTGCTGGATGAGGCTCATAGTTCTTCATTCTCTACTCATCCTGGAAGCACGAAGATGTATAGGGACCTGAAAGAGTACTTCTGGTGGGATGGCATGAAAAGAGATGTTGCTGAATTTGTCTCTCGATGCTTGGTTTGTCAACAAGTTAAAGCTGAGAGACAGAAGTCTAAGGGGATGTTACAACCATTACCCATAACCGAATGGAAATGGGAAAACATCACTATGGACTTTGTCACAGGACTTCCTAAAACATCCAAAGCCAATAATGCTATCTGTGTCATAGTTTATCGTCTTACAAAGTCTGCACACTTCATTACTATTAGAGAGGATTTCTCTATGGATCAGCTTGCCAGGATATATGTAAAAGAAGTGGTAAGATTGCATGGAGTACCACTTTCTATTATATCCGATTGGGATCCGAGATTTACCTCGAAGTTCTGGCGAAGTCTCCAGCATACTCTGGATACAGAGTTGAGTTTTAGCACTGCTTATCATCCTCAGACAGACGGTCAGTCTGAGAGAACAATTCAAACCCTAGAAGATATGTTGAGAGCTTGCTCTATGGATTTCAAAGGTGGTTGGGATCAACACCTACCTTTGGTGGAATTTTCTTATAATAATAGATTTCACTCCAGTATTCAGATGGCTCCTTATGAAGCTCTCTATGGAAATAAATGCAGGACTCCAACTTGCTGGGACGAAGTTGGGGAAAGAAAGCTATTAGGACCTGATCTCGTTGATGAAATGGCAGAAAAGGTCAGATCTATTCAACAAAACATAAGAGCAGCTCAGAGTCGACAGAAAAGTTATGCCGACAACCGAAGAAAAGACCTAGAGTTCGAAGTGGGTGATAAAGTGTTCTTACGAATATCTCCCTGGAAGAGGGTCATGAGATTTGGAAAGAAGGGGATGTTGAGCCCTAGATATATTGGTCCTTTCAAAATACTGGATCGTGTCAGGAAGGTAGCTTACCGATTGGAGCTTCCACCGAATCTCTCTCAAGTACACGATGTGTTCCATGTATCTCTCTTGAGAAAGTACATACCTGATCCTTCACATGTACTTAGCTCAGAAGTTGTACCGCTGGAGAAAGATCTTTCTTATGAAGAACAACCGATAGAGATTCTGGATCGTAGAGAAAAAGTCCTACGAAACAAGACCACTCGATTGGTGAAAGTTTTATGGAGGAACCACCAATTAGAAGAAGCTACATGGGAGCTTGAGGATATGATGAGGGAGAGGTATCCTCATCTGTTTGTTACAAAGTGACGAATTTCGAGGGCGAAATTCATTTTAAGGGGGGTAGAATGTAACACCCGAGACTTTTATGTTATATAAATCATCAAAGGAATATTTTTCTACACAACACTTTCTTGTATTTCTTTACATGAAATCGCGACCTTCCTCGATAGCTTGCGTCGTACGCAATACCAAGTTTCACTAAACAACGATATGCTATTAAAATATTATTAAAACTAGCCGTTATGAATAGTAATAACCACTTTTTGAAATTTTGTAAATTTTATTTTTCAAAATGGACTTCATTTTTGGATTTGGAATATCGAAATTAGCCTAGGGTGAAATTTTGGTATTTTTCTGAAAACTTTCAATTTTTGATGAATAGTGAAACCACTAAGTGGTAGTTAAAAAACTGAATTTTTCATAAAACTTAATTTTACCGCTTCTGTGAGTGGAATTTCAAAAAACCGAGAGAAACAGTTGATATCAGTAAGTAAAATGTGGTTCAATGAGATGAAAATAATTTTTTGGTGAATAGTAACTTTTTACTTTTTTATCACGGTTAAAAGTAAATAGGGTAATTAAGGGTAAAGATGATATTATTATTACCCTAACACATGTCCTAATACTATTGGACAAGTGTAGTTCGACCAAAAACAAACTTAGGAATAAAATATGACCATTTAGGACCACTTGGATTAGATTAGGACATTTATTATTAATTTATTTAAAGAAGGGTTAAAATAGTTAAAATTAAAGTTTAATAAGTAAATAATTTTTAATATGGGGTTATACATAAGATAAATTCGACTATAAATATTCATTAGAAATATAAAAATATTTCCTACATAATGGTATTTTATTTGTAATTTTTAGACATTAAATAATTTAATTTATTTATGACACAAAGACGATGCAGTAATTATCTTATTAATGAAATATTGACATAATTAATGTTATAAACACCAAAATAAATGTAATTTGAGACTTTTTATGAATTACACTAATTTTATAGGTTAATATGACATGTTAGTATTGATTTAATTAACTTGGTTCGAACTAATAATTCTGTTATGATTTTTCACAAAAATCAATTACTAAATAGTGTCAAAATTGACATAAAATAGTTTTTAAAACAAATATTATATTAGTAATTGTTATTTATTCCTAAAAATCTAAGGTTCGGCCAAATGAATTATATAAGGTTATATATATTAATAATAAACAACTTGGGGTTCTTTTGGCTGCTTATAGTAAGTTTATTAACCTTATAGTATAAGAACACAAGAAGACATAGTAAAAGTAAACTTATTTAACTTAATGTTAAATCTAAATGATAAGGTTAAAATAGGAACCTAAACTTGTCTAAATTCTATTGGATGAGAGTATTTCGACCCATACCCACCTTAGATTCTAAATATATCAATTTGGAGCTATTTAAAACCGAACTTGACTTTATAATAAAATAATAGTTTTAGTTATTCCAAAGGTGCCCCTCTCCTCCCTTATAAAAGGACACCTCCTCCCCCTCTTCCTCACACCACTTTGAGCCTTCAAGATCGTCCAAACCATGACAATTACTCCTATCCACTTCCCTAGAGACATCCTAGAGGTCCTGGTCTTCTTCAAAGACAAATTTTAGTGCCCTAAAAGAAGGTCTCAAAGAAGCACTTCAAAGAAGAGGTAATGTCCGTTACCGATTCTTTCATCTTTATTTCTTCTTCCACTTATTCTTCTTTAGTTGTTTCATTATGAAGTAATAACATCAATATCACTCATATAATGATATGTTATTATAAGTATTAAACAACCCTATTTCACCATCTATCCATCCTACGGAAAAAGAAATCACCGCGCGTGCGTACGTATGGAATACCGTCTCCACGCCGTGGTGTAATCTATTTTCCATCACCACCTTACTTGGATGGGTATAATGGTGTAAATAATAACTATATATGACTATTATAAAGTGATATTGATTCTTAAATAGTATACATACACTCCAATACAATTCCACGATCATAGGAACGATATCATCACTCGTGCGTACGTACGGAATACCGTCTCCACGATGTGATGCGACTCGTTCTACATGATCTTCATTTCATAATGATTATATAAATGAATTGAATGAATGAATATGATATATATTACACTAATACCATTCTGGAAATGAGGTATCTATAACCTAAAGAGAAGAATAAGAATTTATTCGACAAAACACGCATAAGAACAAAAAGTTATAAACACCCGAATAACAAGTAGCAATGAAATATTACTACTAAGAAGCTAATAAAATGACCATATATGATATCATAAAAATAATTATTATTCAGGAATAAGTCAATAACATTATTTAAATCATTATACAGGAGGTTCGGACACATACAAAGCATATCGGACCTAAGGTAAGAGAAATATCACAATTTCATTTTTATCCGAGATTGTTTATACTTTGGCATTTACTGGGGTGTATTTTATCATCCACATTCATGTTTCCTCAATATGTAATATTATTTCCATCCACCTAAAATTTTTTAAATCCAATTTTACCCTTGGGTAAGTTTTTAGTAAAAGATATGAAAGGAATCTTTTGTCGTTTTTCATACGAGGTACTTTTTGACTTTTCCGACAAAAGTACGGAAAAAATGTTTTTTTTAACTTATACGGCATGAATGGATTTTTAAAACATTATTTCCAAGAAGCTTCCTTTACAAGTTATCAAGTTTATTTTTAATCAACTTCTTTTAGTTTATAATTGTTTGACATGTTAAGAAAGGAAAAGTGTTTTTGAAGAAGAAAGGATATTTTCCTCAAGAATGGAGTTCAAGTGTTTTATCAAAATTATTTTCCATCTAAGATAATAAAGGGTTCTGTTTTTATCCCTATTATTACATTGATTTGATTATGTTGTGATGGAATTATTTTTATGAATTCCTTTATCTTATATGAATTGTTTTATGATGTCATGATGTTTAAGATTCCATTTTTATTACATGGGTTATGCAATGATGTATGATTTATGATTTTGTGGCACACATAATAATGGTATCATTATAAGATGGGTGGGACCTATATCTTCCTCCAATTCATTGAGTAAAGATTTTATATCTCATGAGATAGACATGGCTGGAATGGTAGGATATACCGGTTCAGTGAAGCAGGACTGAAACGAGGGTAACTCGGTTCGGAAATGGACTTTGTCCACTAAGATAGTCTTGGAAATGAGTCTTGACTAATAAGAAATGATTCTCTATGATTATGTGTGTATGCCACAAAGTTTCATGTTTTAAGTTATGATTATTGGGATTTCATTTCCCTACTATGATTTATCCCATGTTATGAAATTATGATCTCTTTTGCAGGTTAAGATTTCCAAAAGTTATGTGCTTATGTATATGATGTGATTTATATTTCTTTTGTTTACCCTTACTGAGCATTTGAGCTCACCCTTTTGTATGTTTTCTTTCCCCAGGTCAGGAAGAAGGTTATTAAGTAAGATATTCAAAAATGGACTATAGATATGATGAAATAATTGGGAGACAGTGTAGACGCTTTATGAACTAGTTGTTTATGTTTCCCAGTTTCTAGAGACATTATACCTATATGGTCCTTTCGTGGTTTTGTTATATGTTGTAATAAGTATGCTTCAATTTTGAAGTATTACCAATGTATGTAAAGTATGGGTCGTTATAATAAATGCATGAATATACTGGATATATATGATATATATGATATATACATCACGAATAAAATTCTGGATATAATGAACCTTTGACCACACGAACAACATGTAATTGTAAGAAGTCCACTTTCGACTTAAGAACCAAATATCGACAAAACAAACATTATTAACTTAAATGATTACATAATGTTTATAAAATGTAAATAAGTGATATAAAAATGAATAATGAACTTGAAAAAGGTTCTTAAGAAAATAGAAATTAACTCAAGTTTATTATTCAGGATATTAAAGAACGATCGAGTCAAGTCAGACCCGAGGTAAGGGATCCTACTCCTCTCTTTCTTTTTAAGTACGCTCTTTTATGTCATTCCTTTTAAATCTCATCTTGCTTGTTATTGGGATGTTATTTTATATTACTATTACTGTAATTTTTATTGTTCATATTATGAGAGACCCTATTATCTCTCATCAATCCATTTTGGAAGTTTTGAGTGGTGCCGTTAGGCTGCAGAATTTTCGTAAGAGATCTAACCTCTCTCTTTCTTTTTAAGTACTCTCCTTTATGTCACTTCTTTTAAGCTCATTTTTTTTATGTTGTGGGATGTTATTTTTTATTACTCTTTATGTTAACTTTATGTTGATATTATGAGAGACCCTATTTCCTCTCATCAATCCATTTTGGAAGTTTTAAGTGGCGCCGTTAGGCTGCCGAGTTTTCGTAAGAGATTTTTCATCTCACTTTTATTCCCGTGAGATTTTTGCTACATTTGCCCCAATTTCCTTTGAGTGGTTTATGTACTGCCCATTATTACACTCCTTTTTTAATATAATTCCATTTATGGGTATTTACATATTCATTGTATGACACTTCTTCAATGGGGTGTACTTTTCGAAAGTTACCCAAGTCGGTAAGGGAACCTTTCACCCTCCTCATTTTATAAGACTTCATTTGTTATGTCTTTTAATTCACATACTATTATGTTGGGATATGTTCTTATATATCCTGATTGATGTAATTTTTTATGTCCAAGTTATGATATTCCCTTTTTATCTCTCATCAACTCATTTTCTGAATTTTTGAAGTGACGCCGTTAGGCTGTCGAATTTTACCAAGGGAACTTTTTAACCCAATTTCAATTTCTTTGGGTTCAACATGTAGTTATTGAATATGTCATCCTTTGAATATGTGTGAATGACCTTTTATTGTTTTACACTTAATATCCAATTATACTGGGTGTATTTATATTTTTCACACATAATTTTGAGATTGATTTATCCTTAATTTAAGGATACCTTCTTTATAAGGGATTTCATCACATTTTACATCTCTATTGAGACTTCATTGTTGTTATGCACCAATTCACTCTTATATGGTGTATATACTGTCCTTTGGAATATTATATCTTGAATCCATTTATTCTCATGATATTATAAAGTTCTGATTAAATGTTATTCCTCAATTATTGTATTCAAGTGTCTCTAATTTTGGTAAAAACCCTTTAACCAAAATATCGCTTTAAATGTTTTAATGATTTGTTCTTATTAATATCCATGTTTTCAAAATGGTTTTAAGGATTTATTTATATTGATATCAATGGTTTAAAATGTTAAAATCTTCAAGGTGGTATGGGACACTTTGATTCAAAAATCTCTTTATTAAATGTTTTAAATGGTTTTGGAAATGGTTTCTTTTTGAATGGATTCATTATTTAAATATACTAAAATGTTATATTGTGATTGAAATGTGAAAATGTTATGTTTCCTTTATTCATGTTTTATGTGATACGTTTATGTTATGGTTCTTGGGCATTGTTATGAAAACGGGTGGTTCCGTGATAAACTAAGGGCGGGTGAGCCCGATATAGCTCTCCAATGCATTGGGTAACGCGAAGGAGTGAAACGTTAAGGTTTCTCCGAAGAGATTTAGGGAATATACTATGGTGGGTATTTCAAACGTAACCAAGAGTGTTACTCCCTACGTAAGAATGTTATGAATGCCTCAATTTACCTTTTATGTCTTATGATTTCTATGATTTGATGAGGTATGTTAAAGTGCCTATGTTTTATGGGTAAAGTATGATTTCATTCTTATGTACATATGAACTCATGTTTCCTTTCCATATTTTTTTATATCCCTTACTGATATTTTTATGCTCATCCCAAGTTTTTGAAATGTTTTTCACAGGTCAAGGGAAGGGTACATGATATGATGATAGTTTCAAGGAAGTTTCAAGAAAGAATCCATGTTTTATTTTAAATATGTTTCTGTTGAGGGGAAAAATGAATACTATCTTTTATGTAACCACTTTGTGTAAATGTGGAATGTAATGAAAGTTTCATGATCTAATTCTCTAAAACTCTAAACATGAAAATATCCTCAATGTGTAATCTTGTAATAACTCAAGATTAAGTAAGGTTTAAGGGAGGGGCCTTATAGTTACTCCTCTTTCATTTCTAGTTCACCTTACAGAAAAGACCTTTTATTTTAATTTTTATTAAAGTAAAATAGAGGATCTAATCTAGAGGTGCCAAAGGTTCTTATCCATACAACACCAGAACACAAAACATGTATTTGGCAGTACACACCGTGTAGTCAAGGTTCAATATGCCAGGACTGGTCTATCAAACCAAGCCATGTGTTGGAGTTTATCTAAGTCTCAAATGACTTCGTGTGTTGAATAGGAATAGGTGGCATGCGGTTTCCAGATTACATGCCGTGTGGACTACAGGACACGATGTGTAGTCCCTTTAGGTTAGGGTTGGATCATGTACCCCGTACACAGATTTCCCGACTGGAGACCCTGTAACGTTGACACTACACGACGTGTGGCCCACTTGACACGCTGTGTATTCTGAATATTTTTGATGTACATCTACACGCTGTATCCTCGGGCATGTACTTCAGATGGACGGTAAACGATAGTAAAAACCGTGTAGTCAAAACTAAATGCCGTTTACTCATCCAAATTATACAGATTTATTAAAATTTATTATTATATTATACAAACCCTAGAGACATGTTCTATGGTGTGGGCGTGAAGAAAAGGCACAACACGTGATAGTTGTTATATATATGTGTGTTTAATTTAACATATGCATAATGTTCATTTCTACTCATTGGGTAGTTATGAATATGAATTCACCAAGTTGCCTCTAAGGTACAAGTTACATACAAAGATAATTTTAAATGAATTTATTTGTTTAAAATTATGATGGATTAGAATCTCAAGGGAATTCATAAAAAAGGTTTAAGATAAAAGGATTGATTAATTAAAGATAATTAATTTATTCGAGCGTGATTTATCATAAACAATAATGATTAAAAAATTTAATGCTAGTTTTATTGATGTGTAAATATCATTGCATGTTTGTATGATCATGAGCTAGACCAATACCTTTTATATGTGGATGATTTCTTTTAATTTATTTATTTAAATTAAAAATTTTGGCTGGTGAGCCTTCTCCTCATTAAATATGCAGGGCCTAAATGCCCAAGGTTTCTTTTATATAAAACTCTTTTTTAACCCTCACCTATGAGTGAGATAAAACCATATGTAATGGGTGGAGCTCCCAAGCTAATGGAGGTGGTTCAAGTTAAGATCCAAGGTGAAACCAATCCAAGGAGATACATAGGCGAACATGTGAAAAGATGTAAACACAAACCCAAAAGGTTCAATGAGTTTCTCCCCTAGGTATTGGGTTAGTTTATTAACCGCTAAATAAACTAACTAATAGAAAAATTTCATGATCATACCATTTATTTTATTTTTTTTAGTTGCATGATTTATTTTTTGTGGGTGTGTTGTCGTGATCACACAATTAATGAATTAAACAACCATGAAAGATGGAAATAAAGTAAGACTGGATTATTCATATATATTAACATAGACATGGTTCATCACTTAAGTATATCCTGCTTAATATTAACAAGAATTTAATCAAAGATAATAAAATTGAAATTTAAGTACAAGGATAAAATCCCTCAAATAAATATTAAGTCGGTATAGCCTTCCATAATCTTGGTTAGAATTGAACCATAATTCAAAGTGCTTGACCTACCCTAGTTGGAGTGCTTTCAATTATTGGGGAATTATAATTCAAGGTTTTGGGTTGAATTGACTTGGTTCACATCAAGGGTTGACTTCCACAGTAGGGCTTTGTGTGACTAAGAGGCAAAGGTTGAGGAAATCCAAAATAAAAGGGTTTTAGGATTGGGGAGTCCACTCAGCGGATCAAGGAACTGTGATTTAATGAAGTTGGAATTTGGAATGCCTACCTAAAACCCTTCAAGCTTCTTGAAAAACCCTAGTTGGGATAATGAAAAGGGAAATATGGATCCTTTCCACTAGAATATTCAGGAAACAAAATATTCTGAAGTCAATGGTGAGGGATATTGGATTTCAATAAAATAGTGGGAGACTAATAAGTATTAATTTATTTATTTGTCTCATTTTTATCAAGATAAATTACTAAAATAATTTTTCTTATTAATTTGTATAGACAATAAGGAAAATGACTTCAAACATACCATTGAAAATAATACTTGAGAAGGAAAACCTTCTCACCAGCACTAATTTCTAGGAGTGGTAGAGGCATTTACGTGTCATCCTTCGCCACAAGAGGAAATTGTATATGCTAGAGGAGCCTATTCCAGTTGAACCTAGAAAAGAGGACAGTGATAAGAAACTATATCACTATATGAAACATATGGATGATGCCACATATGTCCAATTTTTTATGCTATCATCCATGTCTAATGAGCTCTTGAAGAAACATGAAAGCATGGACGCATATAGAATGATGTATCACCTTAAGAACATATATCAAGAGAAGGTGAGACAAAAGATATATGAGATATCTAATGATTTATTCACAACTAATCTTGGAGATTCTACACCATCTGGGCCTCATGTATTCAAGATTATTGGCTACATTGAATGCCCGTACATCTTATGGATTAAGTTCCCGGATGAGTTGATTATAGATCTCATCCTATCATCACTACCCAAGAACTTTTATATAATTATTGTAAACTACAACATGATAATTAATCAGAAGAGTCTATCAGAACTTCTAACCTTGATTCTCCAAGTAGATAAGGACATGGGTCATGAAAAACCCACGGTCCTTTTGGGGAATAAGAAGAGAAAGGACAAGCCAAAGGGGCTAAGGGTTTATAAATGGTCTAAATCCCTCGAGAACTATCCCTCTAAGAAAGGGATGATACAAAGGTAAATCAAGTAATGGGAGGTGGTATGTTTTGAATGTGGAAAACCAGGACACTGGAAGAGGAATTTCACCTAAAAGCGTGGGGACTCTATAGGTGCGTGCATTATCAAGTGTAATATTTCCATTTCTACACATTGGGTATTAGATACATCTTGTGAGGATCAAATATGTATTCAAATTCAGGAACAAAGTATAATTAAAAATATTTCTAGAGGAGAAGTAGATATTCGAGCTGGAAATGGTGTGAGGATGGCTGCATTTTCCATTGGAGATTACCATATCTCATTGATAATTGAGATGCTTTTGGTTTTACATAACTATTATTATGTTCCTAGTGTTACTAAGAACATAATTTCTGAATCATGTTTGTATATGTATAGATTTATTTTCAATTTTGGAAATAAGGGTTGTTTCTTTTATAAGAACAACCCATGTTATGGTATGGTGCATTTAAATAATGGTTTGTATGTATTAAATTATGAAAACCAGGTGTTGGAAATCGATAATGAAACAAACTTGCATGACTCTTAAAACACCCAGTTGTGGCATCACCATCTTAGACATGTAAATGAAAATAACTTGACAAAGCTCTGCCAAGATGGTTATTTAGACTCTACTGAGCTAAAAAACACTCGATAGATGTCATTCTTGTTTTCAAGGTAAAATGACCAAGCAGCATTTCAGTGGAAGTAGTGAAAGGGCCACAAATATTCTAGGATTGGTACACACAGATGTGTGTGGACCATTTTTAGTAGAATCTAGAGGTGGATATTCTTACTTCATTAATTTTACTGATGATTTGATTATGTATGTATATATTTACTTAATGAGTTATAAGTCAGAGTCCTTGGAGAAATTTAAGGAATTCAAGAATGAATTAGATAATCATCTTCATAAGAGGATAAAGAAGCTTCAATCTAATAGAGGTGGAGAATATCTAAACCAATAGTTCATCTACCTTTTATGAGAGTCTGGGATTCTATCTCAACTCACTCCTTCTTATACACCACAGTGGAATGGTGTTAGTGAAAGGAGGAACCGAAACTTGTTGGACATGTTGAGGTTGATGTTGAGTCATAAAGATCTTCCATTATCCTTTTAGGGACATGCATTACAAACTACAACATACACATTAAGACGATTACTAACTAAAGAGAAAAATTGAAGTCCCTCTGAGTTATGGAATAGAAAGAAACCAATTTTTTCACACACACATGTCTGGGGATGCGAGGAGTTTGTTAAGGCCTTATCAAGAAACAAAATAAACCTTGAGTGACAAGGTGTATCTTTATTGGATATCCCAAGGAAATTAAAGGATATTACCTATATAACCCTTCAAAAAAGAAAGTGACTGTCACCAGACAAACTGTTTTTCTTGAGAGGGAGCACATCCTCAAAAAAGGATAGTGGGAGTATGATTGACTTCGATGAAGTTGATGTTCAAGATACACATGAGTTGGTATATGAACAAGTTCCATAGGTCCCTATGGAAGAGGTTCTAGAAACATAAGTTATATGTAGGAGCTCAAGAGAGGTAAGGGAACCATTAAGATTTGGTTTCCTAGTCACCAAAGATGTTGAATCATTATTGTTGGACAATGATGAACCTATATCCTACAAGGAAGCATTAGAGAGCTCAAAATATGCAAGGTTTCCAGAAGCTATGAATTCTGTGATGGATTCAATGTATCAGAAAATAGTCCAGGTTCTGTTCGATGAGCTAGTTGATGTAAAGCTCATAGGATATAAATGGGTATTCAAGAAAAAGCTGGACATGGAAGGTCAAGTTAGCACCTATAAAGCAAGGATAGTGGATAAATTATCCAGAAAATGTCAAGGAATTGACTATGATGAAACCAATTTCCATGTTGAAATCCATAAGAATCATACTTTCCATAATATATTACCATGAATAAAATATTTGGAAAATGGATTTCAAAACAACATTCCTTAATGGGAACCTTAATGAAGATGTCTATATGACACAACCAGAAGGGTTTGTGACACTAGGTGAAGCCAAATGGGTTTTCAAGTTGTAGAAATCAATTTATGGATTAAAGAAAGTATCATGGTCATGGAACATTTGATTTGATAAATCCATAAAAGAATTTTGTTTCATTAAGAACGAATGTTATGCATGTATTTATAAGTAGTTTAATGGGAATTCAGTCATTATACTAGTATTATATATTGATGACATATTACTCATTGGAAATGATATACCAGTCTTATAGTCAGTTAAGGACTGGTTGAAGAAGTGTTTCTCATTGAAGGACTTAGGTGAAGCGGCCTACATTCTAGGGATCAATATTATTAATGATAGATCCAAGAGGTTTCTTGGACTAAGTCAGGGTACATACATTGACCATATTCTAAAGATATATAGTATGGAATAATCCAATAGGGGATTGGTTCTAGGGTCACATGGCCTATATCTTTCTAATAGAATGTGTCCTTAGACACAAGAGGAGAAATATAGGATGAGTAAAATCCCATACACTTCGGATGTAGGATCCATGATGTATGACATGTTATGTACCAGGCTTGATGGGTTGGTTTTCTCCCTTAGCTCTTTCCTGGATGGGTTGGTTTTCTACACTGCATTGGTATCGGTGGTTTCGCGGATGGTGTTGCATCATTTCTGGCCTGTCCTTCGCTCGATTCCTGCACAACCAGATAGGGATATTTCGGCAGAGCGGTGCAAGTTCGCGAACATGTTCATGATTCTGCAGTCTGTGGGATTTCATCTATCTGGTGATAGCATTGGTGCCTTTACCTTTCTTCTCTGGTTAAATCTTCAACGACGACGAGTTTCCCTGATTTGGGTATCTTCTACTGTTTTGTTATTGGTGGTCTCTGTCTTTCTTGAGATGCTTTGGTTTTGTGAATCGTGCGATCTGGTGTTGGTTTCCCTAGATCTAAAGTTGTGGGTTCTGGTTTCCTTGGTTTTTATATCGTTGATCACTTTCAATTCATGGTTTCGATCTAGTTTCATTTTGCTATGTTTTGGAGACGGGTTTCGTAGCCTTTATTTGCTCCGATGGTCCGGTGCTGGGGGTCAGATGAATCTATGGGACGACGGGAAGTTTCGTGCTCTTATTTCGGTCTTTACGGTGTTTTCCTTCATCAGAGATGGTATGACAGTCACCAGTGATGGTGGTTTGAATCTCCGGTGGGATGTGATGAAGGTGGTGGTCCAATCTGAGGAGGATGCTCTGGGGACGGCGAGGTCTAATGCTCTCGCCGATGACCTGCAATGATGGTGACGTTTGTTGATGGTCTCGCAAATCAATGATGAGGCGCATGGAAAGTGATTTGGTTTTTGGATTTTGAAATTTGAAATTTGAATTTGGATGATTAGGTGGGTGGTGCGATGGAAGGTACACGGCGAGGACAGCTATCTGGTTGATTTTTGCTTTTGAAATTTGAATTTTGAATGTGCACTTGTTGTTATGAAATGGTGAGGTGGAAACGGTGAATTATGTATTGGGTACTGGAAACCTTAAACTAGCCATTTTAAAATGAAAAAAATGATTATCAGCAGCACTGATCATGGTAGGAATATATCTATAAGATCCTGGAAAAAAATATTAGACTACTATTAATACTATCCTTAAGTATATAATAAGAACTAAGGATATGTTCCTGGTGTATAGGGGAGACAATGAGGTTATCATCAGAGGGTATGCTGATGCTGGTTTTCAGATATATCAGAATGATCTAATGTCATAATCAGGATATGTTTTCTATATCAATGGAAGAGATGTGATCTGGAAGAGTTCAAATAATCCATTTGTTGCCAATTCTATAGTGGATTCAGAATATATAGCGGCTTATGATGCAGCCAATGAAGCCATATGGATTCGTAAATTTCTCCAATAGCTTAATGTGGTGCCTAGAAGTAGAGACCCTATCACATTATATTGTGATAATACTGCATTAGTGACTCTTTAAAAATAACCAAGGTCACATCAACGGATAAAAAAAATTCTCTGGAAGTATCACCTCTTGATGTATTTTTATCAAAGGGGAAAAGTTGCAATGAGCAGAGTGTCCACAGAAGAGAATGTGGTAGAACCCATGAATAAAGTTATATCTCAGCAGAAGAATGAATATCATGTGAGATCTAGTGGGTTAAAAGTCATTAGTAGTTATCTTTAGTCCAAGTGGGATTTTGTTGGAGTTTGTGGCCTAGAACCAACTAATTTTTACTTTATTCATTAATAAATACCTTATCACATCTTGTTTATTATTCTATGTGACAATGCATGTGATAATTTCCTAAGGATAACTATTTCACTAAAGGTTCATAGTGGATCCCTGCTATGATGAGAACCCAGAAGTTCCATAACACTATTCTTGAATATATGTTCTACGGCCGGATAAGGTTATTTTAGGGACACAAATAATACAAGCCATTAGGGGAGAGGACTCATAAAACTTTGAGGCACCTTCTCATGGTGTGCGCCCTTGGTAATATCCAATAGGATATTATGAGAATGAGACCCACCAGTAGGAAATCCGCATTTCATAGTGTCATTGGATGTTCCTATCTATATACGTGTGTGTTGGTCCTTAGATGTTAAGATTATTATTAATGGGTATTACAACTCGCACACTTAGATGTATTGAAAAAAAAATGTGATGACACACTATTCTCAGTGAGGTAGGATATGTTGGGTACATCATGAGTAATATTGCATTAATAGATAATGTGAGAAAGGATTTGTCCCTTTTGTTCCATAACAGAAATTGATATCTCAGGTCCTTTGATGGAATTGATATTACTTAAATAAATCCATGGCCATGGTAAGGAATGGGAATGTTCAATTTCGAAAAATAAAACAAAGAACAATCAAGAACATGGGTTGATGACACTAGCATAAAACCAGATTGATTTGAAATATAGAGACAAAAGAATTACATTACACGGTAAGAGTTTGTAAGAGGTGACATATCCATGAGGCATTAAATTCCTTATTTATTGGTACCTTAGAATGTTGCTGGATTCTAACCTTAGACTTTAGGCAGGCTCCACCTGATTCCACTAAAAAAGAGTCCTTGAGGTTCACACACTAAGTGTGTCCAAGTATCTTAGTGAAATATTCATTTAACAAGTTGAAAAAATATCATCTCGATTGTGGTTTAATAATTATTCAAGGATGTCTGATTGCATTTATTTCGACACTAGTTATTATAGTGAATATATTGTGGATAAAATAATATATTTATTAGCGAGTAATGCAGTGATTTATTTAATAAATAAATAGTCATTATTCAAGGTATAATAAATATGGAGGAGGAAATAAAGAAAATGGAAAAACAAAAGTACACACCGTGTATATTAATATATACACACCGTGTAGTTTTTCTAGGTTTTTTTGAGAAATAATATTATTTATTTAATTAAATAATATTAAATGTAATTAGTTGGGTGCATGTCAAGTGATAATAATAGTTAACTGTTATTATTAGACATGGGGTCTTACTATGAATTAAATGAAACAAATAAATGCTTTTGGGTAATTAATTCATTTTAGTATTCTATGTAATAAAATTCCAATTACATTTTCTCATTAGACCTACCCATTCTTTGTGGTTGTGAACAAAAGATATAGAGAAATATATCAAGGTAAGAGATAATTACTTTTCTCCAAGAACTCTCTTAAGTTACGCTAGAGATCTTCGTCCACCTGATCAAGTAGAGTTCTTTGGAAGTGGCTCTCAAGGCGATTGAAGGTGGACATCGCAAGAGAATGCTCTTCAGTGCTAGCACCCAGAGATCCTTTCGGCAACATCCAAAGATACGTGAAGCACATGTGGATCACCTCTAGAGTAATCATACACATGGATTCTACGATGCAATGACGAATCACATTGGATGGTGACCAGAAACATCAATGGAGAGATAATTCCATCAAGTTAATTATTATCTTCTAATTAAATTAATTATAACCAACATATGATGATCCTCTCTATGGTTCTAAGAATTCCCTATTTCCTTTTAATTATTAATTCTATTAAGAAGATCTGAAATTTTATTATTGTGACATATCTATGATTGACTGTTGTTAACGCTAAAATTAAAGTTGGGTACACCCATCACACACTTTCGATGTGCCCAGAACCTACACGCATGAGTAACACTTTCATTTTTCTATGATCATTATGGAAAAAATGTTAATATCATTTTATATTTCCATAATTATTATAATATCATATATATATAATATTATTTCTTCAAATATACTTATATATATTATCTATGTGATTTGGTGATGAAAAACGAATCACATTGCTTCATGGAGGTGATACTTCATGCGTACGCACAAACATAGTTATCATTTTTCTGTTCATGGAAAAGCAAGAACATAAATGATATATTATATTTTAATAATTATATTCTTTTCACAAATATCATATATGAACTTTAATTACATCATTATAACCAGTATTGAGAGACAGTGGTGGAAAATAAATTTCATTGGTTCGTGAGGCGATAGTTTATCTTACACACGAACAATAATTCTTTTTCCAATTTGATATAAGTGTGGATTTATTTTTTAATGATATTAACATAATAACATATCAATATATTTAGGATACTATATTTATTATTTTATAATGGATTAATAATATTTTAAGTAAGTGGAATAACACATAAAACAAAAAAAATTATTAAAAACGACACCTCTTCTTCGAACAATATCCTTTGTTAACACAATAAGAACACTAAGGATAGTGTTATACCAAAAATAAGATCTATAGAATGTGAGGACATATTATATAAAGGTATTTGGTCAGATATTTTCTAAACCAAATATTTTTTGATGTGTTATGAAAAGAGAAGAATATGTTCCCTTTTATGATAGAGGGGAGGGACACTCTTGGAATTTTTTAAAATATTAAATTAATATAAAATAATTTTCTATTATATATAGATCCATACTGATGTATTTATAATATAGGATTATTATGGGTAAAAATAACTTCATCCATTAAAAATTATACATGTTTTGACTATTTTTTAATCCACATATTTTGGATTTAACCCTTATTTAACCTCATTAACTCTTATTGTGATAACACGTGTTTTTACTCTTTGAATGTTATTATAATTACTATAAAATTATAAACAACCCATAAATGAATAATTGATGAAATTTTAAACTGTATCCTAATAATTTGACCTAATTTTATATTTTTATAAAATTTATATCATTTAATAAAATATTATTTATCTCAAAATATCATTAATGTCAAGTTTGACACTATTCATTACTTGAATTTCTAAAAATATCATAACAACAAGATATCTTCAAACCAAGTAATTTAATACATAAATAATATGTCAAGTTCATCTATAAAATTCATGTATGACACTAATTATCTAAAATAATATTTATTTAAATATTTTTAATATCTTTTATTTGATATTTCCATTAATTAAACAATTACTGCATCATCGTTTTGAAATTATTTAAGGTATTTTTTTTCTTCAATAAAAATTAAAAATAAATTTACATGATTATTAGAAATATTTTATATTTAATAATACTATTTATAGTCCAAAATATCCTCTATATAACCCCATTTTAAAAATATTTCACCTGTTAAAAACAAGAGTATGTCAATTTTGACTCTTCTTTGAATATAATATTATAAAGGTTATAATATCATCAAAAGGCCATGAATGGTCACATAAATGAAAATTTAATGATTATTCATGAAAAATACTCATAAAATAAAAATTTGGAAGGTTTTAGTGTCATTTTATAATATTTATAATATCATTTCTACCCTTAACTACCCGATTTACCCTTAACCGTGGTAATAAAATTAATATTTTTACTATTCATTTTTTCCAAAAATAGAAGGGTACTATTTATTAAATTTGGGAATTATAGTTAAAAATATGTAATCTATTTTTAATAATTCAAAACACATAAGTGGTTAAAATTAATTTAAAATCAATCATATAGACGAAATGAGAAAGCGATTTTTTAATGTGAAAACGTTCAAAAGTTCATAAAGTTTTTATATCAAATTTTTATATGAAATTAATTACAATGAATTAAATTTGATTAAATGATATATATTTTATTTAATTATAACTTAAACCTAATTAAAAATATAATATAACACTATGAAATATTTATTTTAAAAAGCGGGCTTTAATTAATATCCCGTATTTTTCATTATTCATCAAAAACATGAAATTTCTCAAAAAATATTAAAAATTCACCAAAAATAGATTTTTATATTAATATTTCAAAAAATAAGTTTATTTTTTGAAATAAAATTTATAAAATTATCAAAATTTAGTTTTAAAATAAGTGCGCCATCAAAAGACGGAAAAACCACCTTTAGAAAAATACATCTTTTTAGGCTTAGAATTTGATTTATTATTATATTATGCCTATAAAATCTATTGGATGAAATTAAAAATAATTTATCGAATATATAATATACATTTCATTAATATCATTTAATAATTGTAATTAATTTAATTTATTAAGAAAACAATTCCTTTGGGAACATAAATATAGTTATTCATAAAAACACATTCCTTATATTCAATTAGTATTTATTTTCATTTCTAATTAATTTGTAACAAATTAATTAATTTTATAAACATGTCTAAACAATATTTTCACAATTAAGTTAATTATTTTAATACCCACTATCATAGCAATTATGTTATAACAGTCACATAATAACAGTATTTAGTTCTTCATTTAAGTTCAATGTGTTGTATCTTATATGATATATAACATATTGTTTCATTTTAAAATATAGGGATGTTTTATTCACCCCCAATTAAATAATTTATGTCCACTCAATTTAAAATTAATCTCAATAGCTAAGGTTTGACTTTTCAAAATACCTTTATTTAAATCCCACATCGGAAAAATATTAATAAAACTTTCACTTAATTAGAGAGAAAAGAAAGTTCAAAGGTCACCTGGGATAATGAATACTAGGTTTCCATGTAAGAAAACATAGATGTGTAAGAGAAAAATCACTGTAAATGAATAATATAGAGTGATAGAGAACATCATCATAGTAAATCTAACCATCATAAAAACATAAAAATATGATGGGTTAAAAGGCTACTGATAAAAGTAAACAGATAACACATTTTTTCAAGATACCTTTCATATAGTTGAGGAGGTATTTTATTACCTAGACTAAGAACATAAGTAAATATAATTAGTTGAAAAGTAGAGTTCCATCCATTAATCAATTTCTACTACAAACCCATATTTTTCTCCATACGATGAGAATTTAAAATGAATTTTTCATGCATGAATCATTAGAATAAACTTATAGAGAATCACATAATCTAAAAAAGATTAACTATATAGTTATTATATCTTGAAACATAAAAAAAACCAAAATGGTTTGGATAAGATAAGATAATTTCCTAAAAAGAATAAAACTTTATATAATGGAAAACCACTTTAATATCCAAAATTCAATAGTAATACCCAAATTTCAACATAGATTATTCAACCAATAAAAAACCTTAAAATTCCTCAAACATATTATCGACTAAGATTAAAAACCAAAAATAATTTTTTCACATAGTCTTACAAGATAAATTCTCCAAATAATATGAATTAATCACATACCAAAAAAATTATATATCCAAATCATATAATCTCTAAGATATTCTAATCATTTCCATACATCATAAAGACAAAAAAAAAATGCTAATTCAAACTTTATTTCTCAAATAAAATCCCACAATATTCTATTTATCTTAATCATATAGGGTTTAAAAAATATTGAACATCTTTCAAAATAACATTAATAATATAATCACCAAATCATTTTCCAACTTCAAGGTCATCTATTCGATAAAACATATGTTTGCTAAAGCAACTTATTCATCATTCATCATATAATTTACCTAAAAATAAAATGTCATAATAACCATAAATTCAAAAAGTATAGTGGTAGGTGATTCACCCTTGTCTCCCTTCATTTGTGAGTTCAATTCCTATAGCCTTACCTGACGTAATGGGTTGTCACCCATACTGTGGGTTATCCTTTTCTTAAAACTATAATATTATAATCCTTAAAAAATTCTATAAATTTGAGAAACAAACTAAAAAACAACCTAAATAAATTTTAACCTCTATTGTATCTCATACCTTTAATTTTTCATCCCAAAATGTTTTTTTAAAGGTTGGGGTAGAACCCTCATTTTATTATTAAAGAAAAGCAATGTACTATTTAAACTCGGTAGAGGGAGACCCATTACATAGCTCGAAGACCCAGTGGGCATATAGAACATTACATGGCCTGTAGGCCCAATTGTTTTTGTCCCAAGGCCCATTCTATGAATAGTACTACTACAGTACCCACCTACTACAGTACACACCATAGCTACAGTGTCCTGCCACCGCTATAGTGTCCTGCCACCGTTACAGTGCCCGCCATTGCTACAGTACCTCTACTGCTATAGTACCCTATGCCCAATGGGTTTTAACTCCCATTTTTCATGTAGTATTATGGGAAGATTACTACTAAGTCAAACCCCAACTACTAAAACATGTGTAGGGTAACGCTCGCCTCCCACTGGGGGCCCCCGCCATGCCCCGAGTGAACGACACGTTACCTAGCTAGGAAAATGACTTTAAATATCTCTATGCATAATATGCACAGTTTCTGAGTCTGGCGGGACATGAGCCTGGGCCAATTCCCATGGAGGGAGAGGGGTACAAACAGCGTGTACCACTTAGCTAACACCCCGTGGAAAAAACGTGTGTAGGGTAACGATCGCCTTCCAAAATGTAATAAACCATAATCACCTCAAAAATAAATTTCTCCAAAAATATCATTATTCAACTTAAAATTTAATAAATTAAATCATAAAAATGGGTTTTAAGAGACTAAACTTATGATCAACCTAAAAATTATAAACCCATGATGATATCCATATCTATTAAGAAGACACCATAATCTTTAAATTTGTCTAAACCTTTCCTTTTATACCAACTATAAGGGAATCACCTTAAGCATTACATATTCTAGTGTTTTTGAATAAGAATTAAAATTTGGGGATATTTTTTGTTTAAACTTTTAGATAATTAGGACAAAATCTTACAAAGTAAACCCATACATTACAAGTGGACACTTTTATACAGTATCAATTTTTTTTTCATAAAACAAAAATCATTAAAATAAAACATGATTTATTATGATGATAAATCTTAAAATTTTTCCCCTTGATCTCATTTTTGTCCCTAATCTTCCTTAAACTCCATGAAAAACATTTTAAAACTTGGAATGATCACAAAAGATCAGTAATTATACATTATAGAAAGGAAACCATTAGTCCAGTGAAAACCCATAATTTTTTTAAAGACATAAATTTTTACCGAGAAAAAGGAATTATATTTTCAAAAAAGATCATTATATTACCTTTTTAAAATCAAATTACTTTCATGAAAAATCATAAGAAATAATATAAGATATAATTAGGTAACTTGGGACATAGTTATACTCAAATAGAATAACCATGCCTTCGAATTCCATACATGTCACTCTTATAAATGGAATAACCATATGGTTGGCTTCCATACCCAGTGCGTTGGAGGTTATAATGCAACCACACATCCTTGATTTATCACAGAACCACCCATCATTGGTTTATCACATAATCACCTATAAAATTTCCAAGTACCATTATATAATAGTAAAACATAAATATCACAATTTTCAATATCTCACACTAAAAATTTCATTTTTACTCATAAGAAAACATTTCATGTTATATAAATAATCAATCCATTTTAAAAATCCATTTTCAATAACAAAATATGTCACGACCCGTCCTCGGGGCCCGTGTCGTGACTACCCCAAGCCCGCCTTCCATAGGCCAGGGGATGGTGACTAGCACCAAAGGCGTAATCCCGATAAAATGGAAGGAATTGCCTTTAAACATGTAACACACACAATATTTAAACAAGAAGTAGAGGCAGAAAGTACTAATATAGAAATAGAAAGGTGTGCTGAAAGTAAGTGGGCTAGTATACAAACCCAACTGAACAACAAGTACAAGTATAAGTAAAATGGGAAAACAACTCCTAGTTCGTCCACCGGGGAATCCTACCTGAAGGTTAGGTACATAACTCAAACAACTCGTCCCTACGGTACATCCGTCTAGTGCATCTCCAAGCATCCTCCCGTCCATCACCCTCAGCCTCGATCACGGTTGTCCATAATCTGTACAGAACACAACAAGGTGCGGTCGAAGCCCGTGTAGGGGTGAGTATAAAAATACTCAGTAAGGGACCCCGAGACCCCCGAAGGTCTCCTAGAATCCACTAAGGATAGATCACAGAAGAAAGATGCAATCACGAAGTATCAACCAACCCTACTTAGGTATATTCCCATACATATAACTAAGTTACACTATCCAGATCCAATTCTCGATCCCAAGAACAACCCATTCCACAAAGGAAGTAAAATCAATCATCTCAATAGTATCGACTGAAAGTCAAGACTTAGCTCACACATGTATACAAATTTTTTAGAGTGATAGAGATGATCAGATGTAGTCACTGATTCATCTAAGCTGTCGGACCCACACGAGATTTAGGACCAGATAAGCTGTCGGACCCACACAGGATCCAGGATAAACTATTATGTCAGACCCAAACTGGATCTAGGAACAAAGTTAGAACTGTCAGACCCACAGAGGATCCCGGTACAATAGTCATCACTGTCAAACCCACGGAGGATACCAGTACAGTAGTCATCGCTGTCAAGAACATGGAGGATTCCAGTACATAAGTCATCACTGTAGAAACCACAGAAGATCCTAGTATAATATCATCTATGTCGAACCCATAGAGGATCCTGTCATCTCAGTCGCAGCCAGCCCTAGGGTTCCCGCACACAACAAGCTCGATTCCGGGAGGGTCCGTTCCTTGAACCAAGTGACAATACATTAAATATCATGAATTCCTGATTTGATGTATCTCATAGTTCCGTATCATCATAAGGAACCCAACACAATAGACGGTGCATCAATCGGATGCCCGGTCTGTGAGTTATTGACATTTCTGTTTGAGGGGCCTAGTTCGTTTTTAGGCTCGAACCAACCCGATCGTACTCCAAATGCATCAAAACCTCAAGCGGGGTATGCCAAAAGAATCTTCTCACTCCATGAATTCCATCTCCGCAGATGGTTCGTTGTTTGGACACACGTAGCCCAAGATGCAGGCTAAAAGGTGTAAATAGCCATAACGGGTCTGGGTCCGGTCTGACCCAGTCAAACCGACTCGGCCCGACCCGGTCCGAACCGGGGTCTGACCCAGTCCGCAAGTGCGGCCCGACCCGAGTGGCGGCCCGGACCGAAGGGGTGGCCCGACTCATGGCGGCTCGGCCTGTGGCGGCCCGACAGAGGGGCGGCCCGGCCCGTGGCGACCCGGCTAAGGGGCGGTCCGGCCTTGGAAGCCCATCCCGTGGGGTGGCCCGACCGATGGGCGGACCGACTCATGGAAGCCCGACCGGCCACACGATGGAGGGGGGTGCCGCACCCCCCTCCCCAGTTTGTCGGACAGAATCGGCGCATTGCACTAGTTCAGGAGCCGCGAGACCTGGGTGGCCCCGCCTGACCGGCTCCATGGTGGTCAGCCCGGCCGGCCGCCACCGCTCCTCCACCACGGCATGATGGCGTCGTGGTCCTCCGGCTCTCCACACGGCGCGACAACGCCACGCCACCACCACCACAGCCCGACATGGCCACGGCCTTCGACTCCACCACGCGGCGCGACGACGCCGTGCTTCTTCATCCGCTGCGGCCTTCCTGGTCGCGGTTCCTCCCCGGTGCGGCATGACGGCACCGCACCCCTTGGCCGCAGTCTGCCCTGGCTGCGGTTCCACACTCCCGGCACGGTGCGACGGCACTGCGCCCTTTTGGCTCTGTCTCTATAACATCAACCAAACAAAAACCAACAGAGGGACATCGGGCCATGTTGGTTCGGCCCGCGTCCTCCGCATTAGGTGATAACAATTGGCCAACATCGAGCCATAAAAAGTGACGAGGAACAAGGATTAAATTTAATTAAAACAAACCCCTACCTAGTTTCGATTAACGTTGTTGAAGGTGCGTGAAAAGAATTCAAAGACGTAGTTGTACGTTGTTCCCATCACACGCCGCCGATCCCGAGCTTGAGCGTCGTCCTCGTTCTTCGTCGGAGATTGTGCGTTCTTCATTGGAGAGGATGTCGTTCTCCAAGAATTCTCACAAAGCTCTCCCAAAGTTCCTCCACCAATGAAAGAATCGCGAACGCCAAAATAAAATAATAGCTCCACTATTATTTTATTATTGTCATGAAATTAAAAAGAATTTAAAAGAATTCAAATCACTTCAAATTAATTAATTGGAATTAATTTATTCTTAGGTGTGTTGGCACCATAATGAGGGAAGGTGGAAAGTGAAGAGGCTCCAAAATCTTATGGGGGAAGTGAATAGTTCATCCTTCTTAATTGGGGGTTCAAGGGTGTTAGAGAGGTTGGGTGGGTCCCACCTTATAATCCCCCAAGGGAGATTATGTTGGGGTGGGCCCCACCACCATAACCTCTCATGGGAGGTTATGGTGTGGTGGCCCCCACCTCCAACCACCACTAATAAAATAAAGTGAATACTTTATTTTATTCAAAATAATTAAAAACCTCCAAAAATTATCTTCCACCCACGATAAAACGCATCTACGGTGAAGGTTTCACTAAGGAATCATCGACGCTGCGAGTTCAACGGTGCCCTCAGATTTCAATTACGAGGACCGGTTCATAAGATATAAAATCCCACACGTATGTTTACTGAATGTACCCAAACAAAACTTCAGAATTTGATTCTGGCCACCCGAGGCTTCGGAATCAAACGTCGTCAGAAACCGCAGACTCGTAAAATTACCATGTATTAAAAAAAAATTCCACGGGAATTCTGGGTCTTTAGATTCTCCCCACCTTAGGTCTTTACATCCCTGTAAGATACAACTCACACTAAGGAAACAAATGGGGGTACTAAGAATGCATATGAGCATACCGCTCCTATGTGCTCTCCTGGAGGTTCTCGTGCTGCCAGCGAACACGCACCAGAGGTATCGACCGTCCACGCAGGACGCGATTCTGTTTATCCTCAATCTCCACTGGAACCTCCATGAAATTTTCCCCATCATCGATGTCCAACTACCGATGGTCAATGATGTGGGATGGGTCATGCAAGTATCTCCTCAACTGAGATACGTGGAAGATGTCGTGCACCCGGTGCAACTGAGGTGGAAGATCCAAGTGGTAAGCCACCTCTCCTACTCTGTTCAGGACCTGGAAAGGTCCGATGAATCACAGATATAACTTTCTGCCTTAGACAAATCTCCATAGACCTCATCGAGGTGAGACCCGTAGAAAGACGTGGTCACCATCCTCAAACTCCCGTGGTCTCCGTCTCCTATCAGCATAGGACTTCTGCCTGCTCTGTGGAGTCTTCATCCGCTCCTGGATGATCTTCCCCTTCTTCGTCATTGCCTGCACCATCTCTGGTCCTACAAGTGCTGACTCCCTTAGGCCAGTCCAACATAGAGGCGATCTGCAAGGTTGGCTGTACAGTGCCTCATAAGGTTCCATCCTGATGGTGGAGTGGTAGCTGTTGTTATACGCAAACTCCACCAAGGGTAAGTGATCCTCCCAGCTACGACCGAAGTCAAGGATGCATTCACAGAGCATATCCTCAAGAGTCTGAATGGTCCTCCCAGTCTGACCATATTTCTGAGGATGGAAGGCGGTGCTCAGGCGAAGCTGCGTCCCAAAAGCCTCCTACAACCTCTTCCATAGCTGGGAGGTGAAATGAGCATCTCGATCGAAGATGATCGTCGATGGAACTCCATGAATCCCTATGATCTCCTGTACGTAGAGGTGTCCCAAGATCTCTACTGAGCCCTGCTTTCTGATCGGTAGGATGTAGGAAGACTGGTGATTCGGTCGAAAATCACCCAGATAGAGTCATGTCCTCTGAATGTATGTTGAAGTCCCATCAATAAATACTTGGATATCCCATCCCACTTCCACTCTGGGACCTCTAAGGGCTGAACCAAGCCTACTGGAACCTGGTGCTCCGCCTTCACTTGCTGAAAAGTGAGGCATCATGAGAAAAACACTGCTACTGCCTTCTTCATACCTGGCCACCAGTGCTGCTGTTAGAGGTTCTGATACATCTTCTCCACTCCTTGATGTACCGCTAAAGGAGATGTGTGGAACTACCTCAACACTTCTTCCTGTAGTGAAACTAGTACCATAGTATGTTCTTTGAAGAGAATGACATGCTCCCCACCTTCATAAAATCCATCAGGTGCCTGACCTGTGGATATCTGAACACATTGCGTCTCACAATAAAAGTCCCCACACTGTGCCTCTCTGACTCGCTGAAGAAGTGAAGGAGTGACTGTGAGAGACTGTAGAAATGCTGCTCCATCTCTATCCATAAAGGATATCTACAATGCGGCCAGCTGCTCTGTCGCCTATCCTAGTAGATGAATGCTTGATCTCCTGTTGAGATCATCTTCTACAACGTTCCACTTACCAGGAGTATAGACTATCTCAAAGTCATAGTCTTGAAGGAACTCGAGCCATTGTCACTGTCTGAGGTTCAGGTCCTTCTGCGAGAAGATGTACCTGAGAATCTGGTGGTCTGAGTAGACTGTAAAATTCTCACCCATCAGATAGTGCCGGCACATCTTCAAGGTGAAGACCACTGCTGCAAACTTCAGGTCATGGGTAGCGTAGTTCTGCTCATACTGTCTCAACTTCCAAGATCCATACGCGATCACTGCTCACTCCTACATCAGGACACACCCAAGTCTGGTCCCTGATGTGTCGTAGTAAACTACGTACCCAATGCCCTCCTTCGGTAGCCTCATGATGGGCGCACTATTCAACCTCTGCCATAGCTCTTGAAAGCTCTGCTGGCATCTCTATGACCACATGAAGTGTTTCCCCTTCTTCGTCAATGATGAAAGTGGTGCTTCAACTCTAGATAAATCTGGCACAAATCTCCGATAGTACCCAGCCAGTCCCAGAAAACTCCGTACCTCCGTCACACTCTTGGGTGGATCCCAAGAAAGTACTGCCTCAATATTTTCTAAATCCACTGAAACTCTAGCCTCTGAGATGACATGTCCAAGAAAGTGTACCTCTCGGATCCAGAAATGGCACTTCTAGAGCTTACCATAAAGATGGTGCTCTTAGAGTGTGTCCAGTACTACCCGCAAATGGTAGGCATGCTCCTCCTCAGTAGTCGAGTAGATCAGTATGTCATTGATGAAGACTACGATAAAGAGATCGAGGAATGGCTGGAAGATCCTGTTCATGAGACTCATGAACACTACTGGAGCATTGGTTACACCGAATGGCATAACCAAGAACTCATAGTGGCCATACCGACACCTGAAGGCTGTCTTCTGCACATCCTCATCTCGAACTCTAAGCTGGTGATATCCTAACCTAAGGTCTATCTTCTAGAACCATTGTGATCCCTTGAGCTGATCAAATAGGTCTTCAATCATCAGGAGTGAGTACTTTTTCTTCATGGTCACCTAATGTAATGTCCTGGGTTTTTGGGGTTCATTACTTAGTAAAAATATGATGTTGAGGTGTTTTGGGTGGTCTGGAAGGCCATCCCAGCTTCTCAGTGACTCTTAGCAGTAGCCTTGGCCTACTAGTAGCCTCGGCCTACCGATAGACCTCGCCTACAGGTGACCTTGGGGTACCGGTATCCCTCGACTACCGGTAGCTCTCAGCTACTGGTAGCTCATGGCAACCGGTAGCTCCCGACAACCAGTAGCTCCCGGCTACCGGTAGCTGTCGCCAACCGGTGGATCTCGGCTACCGGTGGCTCTTGGATACAGGTAGATCTCAGATACCGGTAGCTCTAGGATATCGGTACCTCTCAGCTACCGGTAGCTCTAGGCTACCAGTAGCTGTCACCAACCGGTAGCTCTAGGCTACTGGTAGCTGTCGACAACCGGTAGCTCCCAGCTACCGGTAGCTGTCGCCAACCGGTAGCTCTCAGATACCGGTAGCTCTCAGCTACCGGTAGCCCTCACCAACCGGTAGCTCTTGGAAACTGGTAGCTATCGCCAACTGGTAGCTCTCAGCTACCAGAATCTCTCGCCTACCCCCATAGAATTTCCACTAGCAGCTCCTTTTTGTGCAAATTGGTTTTTAAACCATGTTTTGACCCCTTTAAGGCTGTTTTAAATCCCATTAATGCACGTTTAAATTAAAATATTGGTGAGGTACCCATTAAATGAAAAACCATGAGATGTGCGTCAGTTTAAACTGCCCCGAAAGGCGAGGACCATTATGTAGCGTGTGGGGTGTCTCAACCGCATGGTCAACCCACGATCCCACTCCTTACGCGGTTTCGAGTTTTTCTCTCCGTATCTTAACTGTCCCAGGCATGTTGTATCTCATCCCTTATCAGCCTTTATAACCTAAAGGCTTCTCCCTACATTTTTTTTCTCGATCACCCTGTGGTTGGAGTACCCTTCCTCCCGACGAGCCATACCCCTGTTGCTCCTGTTTTCCAGTTTCCATGTGAGGACTTAACGTCGATCCTTGATCCTTTAGGTAGGGGTTTTCACCTTCGTCTCTCCTTTCTATGTATCTTGTGGGGTGGGTACGCTACTGATTTTGTATAATTGAATGAACCAAACATTAATGAAGATAAAAAATGGATTCTAAAGAATGAAGGGGAGGGGTGTGATCGATGGTGATGCTCTTATTTTATCCTCTTCCATGATTAATGATTTCTGAATTGTGCGGTCTTATGCCTACTAAAAACCATGGCTGTTGGTGGTATTTCTCTATGCACTAATAAACCCTAACCTGTTGTGATGTTTAAATGGATTGTATTTTGGTTGTGAACCTTTTTCCATGTAAAGTAAATTGGTTAATTACGTATATTCGTCTAAATAAATTGGAATCACCAGGATCAACTCCTTTTCTATGATAACCCCAGTTTAAGCCCAGTAGAATTGAAACCATGGAGTGTGTTAAATATTTTAAATCTGAAAATACCTTCATGGGAATGCCTTGTGTTGGTGGTAGTGGGTTGGTTGTTTTTCCTTCACAGGCCGTTTGTGGGTGATCTTATGGTTTTCTTGGATGGGGTCTTAGATTGATGGGGCAATGCAGGTTTGGATGGGATCCCCTATTGTTATACTTTGAGGCTGTATGATTACTCTGCTTATATCATGAATTGGGTTGGGATCCTCTGTTGTTGAGAAACCATTGTTTGCTGGATTTTGGGGATATGGGGCTGTATCTTGGGGTTTTCTTTGGTTCCAATACTTCGAGGGACCTCTCTTATCCCTTTGTTGTTGTGAATTTTCAATAGATCTGGGTGTGAATGCTTAAATTGTTGTTGGATGTAACTTTTTCCCTTGATTTGTGCTTATGCTGTTAGTTGCCCAATAGCGCGGAAACTTATTTAAACATTATTACTGAACATGAAAGTAAGGATGGGACATGGGGATTTGGTTTGGTGTGAGTTGTGACTTGGGCATGGGTGCTTTTCTATTCTCTTATAAATGAATAGTAAGGATAGTGTTCTTTAGGCTGGCTGAAGAAAAACCTAGATTGGGTGAGTCCTTGTTACCTATACATATACTTGTAGTTTTTGTGTTTCTTATTTGCACCCCACCCAAGTTGAGAACTTAGTGATGAACACCCCCATTTAATGGGGGAGGGTGTTTTCCCAACACTTATATTAGTGGCTGGTTATTAGCTCCTTTCTGCTCCCTTTCCTGGATAGCGCAAGTATCTTCGGGCAGGCTGTGATGGCCTAAAGTCCATTATTAGCCCAAGAATCTTCAGGCAGGGTGGTTGTGGTGGTTGGCCCAGGTTGTTTCCTCAGTGTCTTTGGGATGAGGCCCAGGTGTCTTCGGGCGTGGTAGTAGTTGTTCTAACCCAGGTGTTTGTGGGTGTGGTTATGCATGGTGGTTGTGGCCCAGGTGTTTACGGGCGGGGTTTGGCAGTGGGACTGTGGTGAGGTTGTGGCCCAGGTGTGTGCGGGCAGGGTATGGCAGTGGGACTGCGATGAGAATGACGGGATTTTTTCGATGCGTAGTATGTCTTCAATAACCAGTGGGAAAGTGGTGCGGGGTACCCAAACATCGATGTACTATTACTATACATTACTTGAGTTGCGTTATTTGGGGGAGTGTGCCTTGGTGAGGCTTGGGTGGTTAGTTTCCTTGCTAGGTGCTTGGTTATATCTTTTCTCACAGGGCATTAGTATGCCTCCCCACTTGTGCATGAGAGTATTTGGTTTTTCCCTACTGAGTATACTTGTATGCTCACCCTATGTATATAAAACAGCTTCCTGGTTTCCAGGAGTAATTCGGGGATCGTGCTGGACCGTACTAGCTCAGACCTTGTGACATATCATTGTAGTTGGTGTTGTTATTTCTTTTGGTATTTTTCTTTGCAGTCTCCTTATACATTGTGGATTTTACCTTTGTAACATGTATTGGTAATGGTTCTTGGATTTAATTTTACTTTCAGTTTTGGTGTTGTGGGATTCACTATATTATCTCCCGATCCTATTAAAAGAAAAAAGGGTAATGCCTTCCATTTAGTGTGTGATTTCATGCCCTTGGTGCTGGTCTCCACTCTGGGACCTATTGATGGCGGGTTTTGGGGGTTATTATCTCTCCTTCAACTTAAATAAAGAAGGGCCTGGCAATCTTCTGACCCTTCCCTCCCTTTGGTGAAGGCGGGTCGTGACAGAATGGTATCAGAGGAAGGTTGAGAGATAGGATAGAGTATGGAGTTTGGAACAGTGAGGATTGCATGGGATGGTAGGGAAACAGTGTTGGGTGACCTCGGTGTGTGAATTAGGCCATGAAAGACCGGCTAGGACACGAGATTTTAGGGCCCCCCGTGATCCGATGCAAGGACTCTGGACCTACAGAATGACCAAGTGAGGCCATGCTGATTGCAGGGTAGAGACCCTAGGAAAGGTACATGCATCATAAATGACTTGTGTTCTCATGTTTCTGGGGTGTTTTGGGAATTTGAAATAAATAATAAGTTTATGAAGTTTTAAGAACAATATTTTTCACTACTTGGGCTTAGGCATTCCTTGTTTACTTTACAGCTATGGAACCCGAGAGATGGCCACGAGTTGTATGGGCGATCGAGGCCCAAGAGGTTGACTTGGCCGATCAGTAGAGGGCTGATTGAGAGGAGGAGGACGTCTAGTGGCTGAAGACGCTTCGAGCCTTCCAGTGACAAACCCTCAATAAGTACGAGGGAATCACCTCTGACATGAAGACAGAGGGATGGATAGAGGAGCTGGTGATAGCCTTCGTCTTGATCCGGGCTCCGACCGAGTACTAGGTTCCTCTGGCCTTTATCTAGATGCGGGGAGCAGCGAGTCAGTGGGGGACGCTCTACCTGGGGGAGAGGAGAGAGGCTGAGGTGGCATGGGCTGATTTCGAGAAAGAGTTCCGGGTGGAATTTCTCTCTTCTACGATGAAGGCAGAGAAGAGGTAGGAGCTACTCTCCCTCCATAAGGGGAGTATGTCGGTAAGGGAGCTGGGGATCAAGTTCAAGGATCTCATCCACATTGCTCGGGACCTCTTTTCGGATGAGGAGTCTCGGGAGAGACTTTTAGAGGAGGCGCTCCGACCTTCCCTCCAGTACGTCGTTACCCCCTTCACCTTTCCGACATACTTGGAGGTCCAGAAGAAGGTAGAGGTGGTGGAGAGGATGCACACATTTGGCGGTGTGTAACGAGAGGGGATTCAGATAGGACCGTCAAAGGGAAAGGCCTTCAGCACCAGACCTCCAGTATCGGGACCCTCTAGGTTCCGACCAGTAGGGAGCAGGCCGCAACAGTTCCAGTTCCGGTCCCTCGGTCCTCGCCCTTTCACTTCAGGCCCAGGACCGAGGTGATTCGTTTTTGGGAGCCATGGACATCTCCGGAATCAGTTCCCGGACCGAGTACATTACGGAAATGGAAGATAGGCCCAACACCTGACACAATAGTAGCTTCCAACTAGGCCCTTTCAGCAGAAGCAGCAGGGGCAGTGAGCTCCCGCTCCTCCGAGGGCAGAAGTTGTAGGGGGAGGCTAACCTCAGGGTGCTCCTCAGGGACCTTGACCAGGGCGTGGTCGGGGAGCCGGCCGACAGCTAAGAGGCAGAGGAGCTGGGCGTGGACAGTTTCACACAGTGGAGGCATCAGTTCTAGTGGGACCGAAGGTTGTTCGAGGTACGATCAGTTTGTTTAGTACCCTTGCTTACGCCTTGTTCGATACCATAGATTCTCACTCCTTTGTTGCACCCTGTCTGGCCCGTTCTCTGGGTCTAGATGCCGAGAGACTTCCAGTTCCCCTGGTGCTGAGCACACCATTCATAGGTCAGACCGACTTGTTATATGTTTGTAGAGGATGCAGACTGATGATAGGGCCACATCAGTCGGTCATGGATCTACTACTGCTACAGATACAACCATACGATGTCATCCTAGGCATCAATTGGCTTTTCTCTGTGTGTTTCGTCCTCGAATGCTTCCGAGGAAGGGTTGTGTTCTCAGACTTGGGTGGCCGACGTGTTACTTTCACCGACGAGCGGAGTTGCCAGAAGGGCAGCAGGCGAGAGGAACCCCTCCTCTCCTTGTTAGCTGAGCTGTCAGTACAGTCGGTGGATACTGAGATGGTGGAAGTACCAGGGATCATTAGTGAGTTTATGGACGTCTTCCCTGAGGAGGTGACGACTCTACCCCCTCGACTTGATGTTGAGTTTGGGATAGACTTGCAGTCTGGTGCTCGTCCGATTTCAATGGCTCCCTACCAGATGGCGCCTTCGGAGCTACGGGAGTTACCGATTCAGATCGAAGATCTGATGAAGAAGGGTTTTGTTTGAACGAGTGTGTCACCGTGGGGGGCTCCAGTCTTGTTCGTAAAGAAGGTAGATAGTGGTCTCAGGTTTTTCATAGAATACAGGAGGCTAAATCAGGTAACGATCAAGAATCACTACCCTATTCCGAGGATAGACGGTCTCTTTGACTTCGGTCTAGATATCACCGGTTGAGGATGAAGGAGGGTGACATCTTGAAGACGACCTTCAAATGCAGATATGGGCACTTCGAGTTTGTAGTCATTCCTTTCGGTGTTACGAACGCCCCGACTGTGTTCATGGGGCTTATGAACTCCGTCTTCTGGGAGTATCTGGATCGGTTTGTAGTCATTTTCATTGATGACATCCTGATCTATTCAAGATCATAGGAGGACCACGCGGAGCACCTGAGGATGGTTTTAGAGGTCCTCCGACAACACCAGCTCTATGGGAAGTTGTCGAAATTCAAGTTCTGGACGCGAGAAGTGCACTTACTTGGGCACGTAGTGTCCGAGAAAGGGGTAGCGGTGGACCCATAAAATGTTGAGGTGGTTGTTTCTTGGGCAGCACCCAAGAATGTGTCAGAGGTTCTCATTTTCCTCAGGCTGGCAAGTTACTATCGGAGGTTCGTACCCAACTTCTCCCGAGTTGCAGCCCCTTTGACAGCATTGACCAAGAAGGACCAGGTTTTCACGTGGAGTGAGCAGTGCGAGGTAGACTTCAACTATTTGAAGGAGAAATTGGTTAGTGACCTAGTGCTGAGACTAACAAAAGAAGGGGCGGCGTATGAGGTGTTCTGTGATGATTCAGGGCAAGGCCTTCGATGTGTGTTGATGCAGCGACAAGGGGTGATCTCTTATAGGTATAGGAAGCTACGCCCTCATGATCATAATTATTCCACCCACGTTCTGGAACTTACAGTGGTCGTTTTCACACTGAAGTTATGGCGGAATTACCTCATCATAGAACGCTTTGTGGTCTTCACGGATCACAAAATCTTGAGGTATGTCTTCTCCCAGCAGGACCTAAACTTACGGTAGTGAAGGTGGATGGAGTTCCTCCAAGATTACGACTTCGAGATTTCCTACACTTCAAGAAAAGGGAATGTAGTGGCTGATGCTTTGAGCAGTAGGTTGCAGAAGGATGCGGTCCGAGAGTCGGCAGACGCTTGGAAGGCGATGGAGGAGTTGGCTGCCTTGCACCTGGATATGAGGATGGATATTGGTAGAGGTTGCATGTATCAGATGAAAGTGAAGTCTTCTCTGTTACGGCAAGTGTAGGAGTCTCAGTGGGGAGACCCAGAGTGCGAAGTAATGCATGACCGAGTTGACCATGGCAATGCTCCGGAAGGGTGGATGGATGATGGTCAGAACCAGATGCTTTTCCGAGGAAAGTTGTTTGTTCTAGAGGCGATGCATGGCCAGGTTCCTAGTGAGTTCCACAACTCACCATTAGTGGTATACCCAGAAGTTTCCAAGATGTACCAGGGTCTGAGAAGACATCTTTGGTGGCCCGGCGTAAAACGAGCAGTGGCAGAGTTTGTGGCCAAGTTCTTAGTGTGTCAGCAGGTAAAGTCTAAACACCATGTTTCAGGCGGGTTCTTGCAACCTTTAGATGTCCCCGAGTGGAAGTTGGACGACATATAAATGGATTTCTTCATGGGACTACCCAAGGTGCAAGGGGGTTGCGACGCCATCTGGGTAGTAGTGGACCGCGTGAAGAAGTCGGCTCACTTTCTGGCGATTAAGGAGTCGAGTGTAGTGGACGATCTAGCACGGAAGTATGTGGATGAGGTAGTGCAGTTGCATGGAGTTCCAAGTTCTATATTCTCTGATAGGGATGCACGTTTTACCTCATGAGTCTGAAGGGGGTTGCAGCATGCTTTTGCCACCTAGCTACGTCTTAGTACTACTTTCCACCCCCAGACAGATGGGCAGACAGAGCGCACCATCCAGACCTTGGAGGACATGTTGCGGGCATGTATTCTGGACTTTGGGGGATCATGGGTGCGACACTTGCCTCTGGTAGAGTTCGCCTACAATAATATCCATCACTCTACCATTGGCATGGCTCCATTCGAAGCCCTATATGGAAGGTCGTGTTTCTCACCCGTGTGCTGGACTGAGGTTGGGTAAGCAGGTGTTCTTGGCCCGGAGGTGGTGCAGAGCATGACAGAGAAGGTTCAGCTTATACGAGAAAGGATGAAGGTGGCTCAAGACCGACAGAAGTCATATGCCGATGATAGGAGGAGACCATTGGAGGTTAAGGTCGGGGACCACATGTTCGTGAAGTTCTCCCCTCGGCGTGGACATCAGAGGTTCAACAGGGGAAGTAAGATTTCTCCCAGGTTCATCGGACCCTTCGAAGTGTTGTGGCGGGTCAGTGAAGTGTCTTATCATCTAGCGCTACCACCACAGCTATTGAGGATACACGATGTATTCCATGTGTCCCAGCTTCTCTGATATCTACACGACGACTCCCACATCATCGATTGGGGAGAGTTAGATGTCAAAGATGATGCGACCTTCATAGAACGACCAATCAAGATCGAGGATCGTAAGAAGAAAGTGCTTCGTGGATGAACCACCCCCTTGGTTCGTGTGTTTTGGAGGCATGGTGGCCTGGAAGAGAGCACATGGGAGAAGGAGGCCCAGTTACGCATTCAGTACCCAGATCTGTTTTGACTTGTTTTTTTTGTTCTGATCCTTGAGATATTGTACCTTGCGCTTTAATATATGAAATTATTGTTTTTATTATCTATAATATAATCTATTCCTTGTTCTCTGTGTGTGTGTATGAATGTGTGATGATGGGAAAAACTGACTGCTAATCAGGACGCATTAATGTGGATGTGATTAAACCCATGCGGGTGAGTCAGTACCGCCCAAAGCGGATAATATCCGGACATGTAGGAGGGGAATCCCTAACTCATGTGTTGCACAGTGTGATCCTTATGCTTGTTGTGAATGTTATGGTTGATAACTCTTGGGGGAGTATTCCTGGATGCAGAGGGATGGTTCTGTTCCAGCTTTCGAACAACTCCAGGGTTTTCCCCTGAGAAGTATCTTAGAGGGTGGTTGTTTGGACCCCATTTTTCTCCTTTCTGGGTTGTTCTTATATTCTCAGGGATGAGAATAGTTTGAGAAGTATCTGATGTAATCGCCCGGGTTTTTGGGGTCTATTACTTAGTAAAAATATGATGTTGAGGTGTTCTGGGTGGTTTGGAAGGCCATCCCAGCTTCTCGGTGACTCCTAGCAGTAGCCGTGGCCTACCGGTAGCCTTGACCTACCGGTAGACCTAGCCTACCGGTGACCTTGGGGTACTGGTATCCCTCGGCTACCGGTAGCTCGCGGTGACCGGTAGCTCCCGGCAACCGGTAGCTCCCGACAACTGGTAGCTCCCGGCAACCGGTAGCTCTCGGATACCGGTAGCTCTCGGCTACCGGTCGATCTTGGCTACCGGTGGCTCTCGGCTACCGGTGGCTCTCGGCTACCGGTAGCTCTAGGATACCGGTAACTCTCAGCTACCGGTAGCTCTAGGCTACCAATATCTGTCGCCAACTAGTAGCTCTAGGCTACCGTTAACTGTCACCAACCGGTAGCTCTCAGCTACCGGTAGCTGCCACCAATCGGTAGCTCTCAGCTACCGGTAGCTATCACCAACCGGTAGCTTTAGGCTACCTGTAGCCCTCGCCAACCGGTAGCTCTTGGCTACTGGTAGCTGTCGCCAACTGGCATCTCTCAGCTACCGGTATCTCTCGCCTACCCCCACGGGTTTTCTAGTAGCGCCTCCTTTTTGCACAAATTGTTTTTTAAACCATTTTTTGACCCCTTTAAGACTGTTTTAAAGCCCACTAATGCCCGTTTAAATTAAAATATTGGTGAGGTACCCCTTAAATGAAAATCTATGAGATGTGCATCGGTTTAAACCACCCCAAAAGGCGGGTACCTTTACGTAGCGTGTGGGGTGTCTTAACCGTGTGGTCAACCCAGGATCCCTCTCCTTACGAGGTTTCAAGTTTTTCTCTCAGTATCTTAACCATCCCGGGTGTGCTATATCTCATCCCTTATCAGCCTTTATAACCTAAAGTATTCTCCCTACGTTTCTTTTTTCTCGATCACCCTGCGGTCGGACTACCCTTCCTCCCGACGAGCCGTACCCCTGTTGCTCCTATTTTCCAGTTTCCACGTGAGGACTTAATGTCGATCCTTGATCCGTCAGGTAGGGATTTTCACCTTCGTATCTCCTTTATATGTATATTTCAAGGTGGGTATGCTACTGATTTTGTATAATTGAATGAACCAAACTTTAATGAAGATAATAAATGGATTCTAAATAATGAAGGGGAGGGATGTGATCGAGGATACTACTCTGTTTTTATCCTCTTTAATGATTAATGATTTCTGAATTGTGCGGGCTTACGCCTACTGAAAATCATGGCTGTTGGTGGTCTTTCTCTGTTCACTAATAAACCCTTACCCCTTGTGATGTTTAAATGGATTGTATTTTGGTTGTGAACATTTTTCCATGTAAAGTAAATTGGTTAATTACGTATATTCGGCTAAATAAATTGGAAGCACCAGGATAAATTCCTTTTCTATGATAACCTCGGTTTAAGGCCAGTGGAATTGAAACCATGGAGTGTGTTAAATCTTTTAAATATGAAAATACCTGCATGGGCCTGCCTTGTGTTGGTGGTAGTGGGTTGGTTGTTTTTCCTTCACGGGCCGTTTGCGGGTGACCTTATGGTTTTCTTGGATGGGGGATTAGATTGATGGGGCGATGCGAGTGGGGATAGGATCCCCTGTTGTTATACTTTGAGGCTGTATGATTACTCTGCTTATATCACGAATTGGGGTGGGATCCTCTATTGTTGAGAAACCATTGGCTCTTTGATTTTGGGGACATGGGGCTATATCTTGGGGTTTTATTTGGTTCCAGTACTTCGAGGGATCTCCCTTATCCCTTTTTTGTTGTGACTTTGCAATAGAACCGGGTGTGAATGCTTAAATTTCTATTGGCTGTAACATTTTCCCTTGTTTTTTGATTGTGTTGTTAGTTGACCAGTAGTGCAGAAACTTATTTAAACATTATTACTAAACATGAAAGCAATGATGGTAGATAGGGATTAGGTTTGGTGTGATTTGTGACTTGGCCATGGGTGTTGTTCTCTTCTCTTATGAATGAATAGTAAGGATAGTGTTCTTTAGGTTGGATGAAGAAAAACCTAGATTGGGTGAGTGCTTTTTACCTATACATATACTTGTAGTTTTTGTGTTTCTTATTCACACCACACCCAAGTTGAGCACTTAGTGCTGAACACCCCCATTTAATGGGGGAGGGTGTTTTCCCAACACTTTTATTAGTGGCCGGTAATTATCTCCTTTCTGCTCCCTTTCTCGGATAGCCCAAGTATCTTTGGGCAGGCTGTGATGGTTTGAAGTCAATTATTAGCCCAAGAATCTTTGGGCATGGTGTTTGTGGTTGTTGGCACAGGTATTTGTGGTTAGGTTGTTTCCCCAGTGTCTTCGGGATGAGGCCCATGTGTCTTCGGGCGTGGCAGTAGTTTTTCTGACCCAGGTGTTTGCGGGTGTGGTTACGTGTGGTGGTTGTGGCCCAGGTGTCTGTGGGCGGGGTTTGGAAGTGGGACTATGGTGAGGTTGTGGCCCAGGTGTGTGCGAGCGGGGTATGGCAGTGGGACTCTGATGAGAATGGCGGGATTGGTTCAATGGGTAGGATGTCTTCAATAACCAATGGGAAAGTGGTGAGGGGTACCCAAACATTGATGTGCTATTACTATACAATACTTGAATTACATTATTTGGGGAGTGTGCCTTGGTGAGGCTTGGGTGGTTAGTTTCCTTGCTAAGTGCTTGGTTATCTCTTTTCTCACAAGGCATTAGTATGCCTCCCCACTTGTGCATGAGAGTCTTTGGTTTTTCTCTACTGAGTATACTTGTATGCTCACCCTACATATATAAAACCGCTTCCAGGTTTCCAGGAGGACTTCGGGGATCGTGTTGGACCGTACTAGCTCAGACCTTGTGACAGATCATTGCAATTGGTGTTGCTCTTTCTTTTGGTATTTTGCTTTGTAGTCTCCTTATACATTGTGGATTTTACCTTTGTAACATGCATTGAGAATGGTTCTTGGCTTTACTTTTACTTTCAATTTTGGTGTTGTGGGATTCAATATCTTATCTCCCGATCCTATTAAAAGAAAAAAAGGGTAATGCCTTCCATTTAGTGCGTGATTCCATGCCCTTGGTGCTGGTCGCCACTCGAGGAACTATTGAAGGCAGGTTTTGGGGGTCATTATCTCTCCTTCAACTTAAAGAAGGAAGGGACTGACAATCTGGTGACCCTTCCCTCATTTTGGTGAAGGTGGGTCGTGACACCTAATTCAGGAGACGGTAGTCAACACACAGTCACAAGCTCCCATCTGCCTTCTTGGCAAACAAAATCGGAGATGCCCAGGGTGAAACACTAGGTCAGATAAATCCCTTCCCCTGCAAGTCCTCCAGCTGTACCCGCAAATCATGAATCTCAACGGGAGCCATCCGATATACTGGAGTAGATATCAGTGTCGTCCTAGGGTACAGTTCAATGTAAAATTCCACCTCTCTACGAGGAGGTATTTCTGGAACATCGTTAGGGAAAACATCAGCGTATTGATCCACCACTACAGGAAAACTCGGACTCCGCACATCAACCACTCTGAGGTTGAGACTAGCCAACCGATGTATGATCATCTGCCCCCTCCTCTATGTAAGTCCATCTTGCACTGCAAAGGCTCCCTTCTCACCGATTAAGGTGAACCTGGTCCCATCCGTGCGGATAAACAACACTTTTCACCTAATATAGTCAATCTGAGCATGAAATGTGGATAACCAGTCCATACCAAAGATGACGTCATAAGGCCTCAATGCCGCTACTAGGAGATCGCAGCCGAAGCTCTTGCCTCCTAGAGTAAGCTCACACTACCGGCACCAGTTCATAATCATCGAGTCTGCTCCTGTAGGAGTCTCTAGTCATAAGGATTGAGCCAACGACTCCATCAGAATCTCTGAGTTCCGAATGAGGGCAGTGGAAATAAATGAATGACTCGCACCTGTGTCTATAAGTACTACAACAAGGGTGGATTAGACACAGATAGTACCTCGAATCATCTCAGGTGTTCCATGGTCATTGGCCTCAACTGCCTAGAGATGAGACCGCCTCTATCTTCCAGCTCCCTGTGGTCGGGGTGGACCTCCTGGTGGTGGTGGTGGAAGGGCCTCGAAATGTCGTCCACCACTCGCTACTCGGCCAGATCCTCTACCATGTCCACATGCTCCTGGCAGACCACCATGTTCTAACCTCTTCCTCTTCCTAGGAGGTCCCTCTACTGTCTGCTGCTCATCTGCATGGTAGGTCGGGCAGTCATAAGCCATTTGACCCTGCCCGCCGCATGCATAGCACTGCCTGCTCCTCATATAGCTGGCTCTGTATCGTGTTCCCCACACAACCGAACCTATATTCTAGGGTCTCCCACCCGATGACCTGATCTGCTTGGTCTTCTGCAACATCTATCTACTTCCGGCTGTATAAGAATCCACTATGTGTCACCCTGTGGTGGATCTCGCTGCTGGTGACTGCTCAGCGAGAAAACTCTCCACTAGAAGGGCTCGCTCCAGCACCCCCTACTGTGTCGGGATGCTGAGGGGGGTCATTGAAGCCCTGATCTCATTCCTGAGTCCCTGCTTGAAGGTCTGGGCCCTAAAATATGGGTCCCGTACCATGTCCGTGGAGTAGCGTGAGAGGTCGGTGAACCTCACTGAGTACTGAACTACTATCATGCTTCCCTACTGCAGATGAAGTAACTCCCGAATATGTAGGATCGAAATAATGATGTAGATGCTCAATATACAAGAGGGGGGGGGGTGAATTGTACACTTTAAAAATTCCTTTGGAACCTTTAAAGTTAGTTACGAATAACTATGTTTTCCTTAAGCAAAGGAAAGGGCTAAGTTTAACAAAGTTTAAACTAAGAAAATTCACAACACCTCTAACACCAAATGAAAACATGGAATAAGGAATGAAGTTATAAACTTCAAGTCCTATGAACTTTCTTAAAACTGGAAAGAGATTCCGAAAGTAGGTTCCAGAAATATGGTTCCGGAAATTGAAACTTAACAAAAGATTACAATATGAGATTCTACCTTAAAGCATATAGAATCTAAATGAATCAGAGTATAAGTAGGAAAGTATAAGAAAGTTATACTTTCCTTACAATACAATATGCAGTGGAAATAAACAAGTAGTAAAACTACAAGTAACAAGATATACGTCTTTTAACCCAAAGAGAAGGGTATCCAACAACCTTGGATAAAGGTCCCTTGATTTATACTTTCAAGCAAGTCTGTCTTACCCACACCAGGGTAAGCCCTCGATATGAAGATCAGAGTCTCTGTCTTACTATCCTCGCAAGCCCTCAACTTTAAGGTAGTTGGAAACCTCTGTCTTCCTCAGCAAGAAAGCCCTCAACTTCAAGGTTTTGGAAACCTCTGTCTTTCTATCCCCGGAAGTCCTCGAATGTAATCACCAACATTCGGAGTCGCACAAAGCTTTGAGAGTTAATAAGAGTCTCTCTCTCTCTAGAAATCACTTCAACAACATCTATGCACAATGTCGAAGAAGTCATACATTTTTCAGCAGCTATGAGCTCTTTCAAATGAGCTCCTATTTATAGGCAAGGTCGGCCTCCTTTCCAACGGTCATATTTTCCTTAAAAATTAGAGGGACCTGTACATGTGTAACTTAACCAACGGTTAGTTTATAACAGAATAGATGACATCATTTTATAAAAAAAACAAGTGTAACAGAATGTACGACATCATTTTAAGTCTAACTAAAAAGTTCGGAGTGAAGATTCGGAGTGAAGGTTAGGAGTGTATGAAAAATATTAAAGAGTAGACAAAATATAAAAGTGTAAGCAAAATGAAAGTTCGGAGTCTAACCAAAAATATTATTCGGAGTCTAAATAAATTCGGAGTGTATAAAACAAAGATGATCAGATTCTGTTTAATAGGTGAATTCGGAATGAGAATTTGGAATGATAATTCATCATCAGAATTCATAATGAGAATTCGTCATCAGAATTCGTAATGAGAAATCGTCATCAGAATTCGTAATGAGAATTCATATCCAAAATTTGGAGTAGAACTTTATCAGATTTCGTATCCATAATTTGGAGTAGAACTTTATCAGAGTTCATATCCAGAATTCGGAGTAGAACTTTATCAGAGTTCGTATCCAGAATTCAGAGTAGAACTTTATCATAGTTCTCATACAGAATTTGGAGTGAAACTTCATTACAGTTCTCATCCAGAATTCGGAACCTAAAAATAGAATGCTTCATATCAAAGTTTCAAATGATTCCGAGAATATAGAAATGAATCCAAATCTTATACTTAAGAAATATATGGATGAAAATATGATAAGGATAATTTTTCTTACAAAAGCGATTTTTCTTATAAAAGCAATTTTCCTTATAAAAGCAATTTTCCCTATAAAAACAATTTTCCTTATAAAAGCAATTTTCCTTATAAAAGCAATTTTCTTTAAAGATAAGGTGTTTGTGATTTTCAAAACAAGAAGGAATGGAAAAGTCATAAGGAAAACCTTATTAACTCAACAATCTCCCCCTTTTTGGAAAGCACAAACATCCTTATGAAAAAGAAATTATAAGAAGAAAGAAAACATTAAGGCTTATCTCCCTTTGCTTAAAGGATATTGATGAATACGACTAACTCCCCCTTAGGCTTTGAAACTCTAAGGATAATATTCTAGATTTCCGGAATGATATTTCATTACGAATAAGAAAGTATTCTTTAATGAAAAACTCCCCCTTAGATAAACTCTATTAGAGTTTGTTTTCTTTCTCACCCTTTGTTAAGATTCTTTTTCCCTTTATTAGGGTTCTTTTCCTTCTCCCCCTTTGTGATTTTCAAAAAGAATTTGAGGGAATGTAAAATATAACAAAGTACCTGAAAATTAAATTAGTATCAACAACAAAAGAAATAAGCAAGCACAATTTTCATTAAGTTGGAAAGCTCAACAACAAAGAAGATTAGATAAAACAAAAGATCGGATCTGTCTATTTTGGATCTTTTTCCTTCGCCATGAGACCCTTAAGAATAGTCTTTATCTTCTTCAAGTCTTTATGGTCTTCCTCGGATTTCTTCTCTAACACAACAATTATTGCACTTTGAGCTTCAATTTTTTCTTCCTGGGCTTGAAGCTTTTCTTCCTGAGCCTGAAACTTTTCTTCCTGAGCCTTCAACTTTTCTTCAAACTAAATCCGATGATCCCTTTAAAACTTCCAGTTTTGAGAAACAGAATTCAGCTTCCCATTCAGATCTCTGACTTCTTGAATCCGGAAATTCTTTTCATCTGTCAACTTTTCTTCAAAGGAAGAAGTAAGTTCATTTATCTTCCTGTCTTCTGTCTCAAAGGCATATTTCACATTGTCTTGGAATTCATCAAAGAGACTCATCTCTTCTACAGTCTTCCTTGACCAACTAGTCATCCTTTTGCAATATCTTTTGTGGGCTTCATAGCCGACAAAGAAAGTTTTGAACTGAGCCTCTATCTCAACACATTTGTCCATAACCATGGATACAAAGTCTGTTTTCGGATTCAAATCATGTTGGAGCATCTGGCATCTTGAATCAATACTTGAGAAAGTCGGAATAGTACCCACCAACTTCTTTAATGACTGAACAATAAAGTCATGCCCCAATGAAGATGACTCCGAATCCAAGACTTTGCTTGGATAATTTTATTCTTCAAAATGCTCAACTTTCTTCTTAGAAGAATCACCAAATTCTCTTTTCTTTACAACCACTGAGCTTGGGGTATCAACAACAAGTTGTTTTCCCTTATACTTTTTCGGAATGGATTCCTATTCCGGAGTTCTCTTTTCACTGTCAGACACTTGAACAACATTGTCTTCCTCATCAGCAACTTTCTGAGCACCAACATCTACATTCTTCATTTGAGAAATATCATGTAGAAGTTGTTCTTCCTCTGCATGATAAGCTACTTCTTCTTCTCCTTTCTCCTCATCCATCACTGGAGTGACTAACTTAGAAGACTCAGCTTCTGAGGTTCAGAGCGACAAATGTTCCGAAGGAGTCCCCTTATAATCATCTACTTGCTTCAAAACATCTCTGGTGTCACCAATACCTTCAGCAACTACTACTTTTTCTTTGACTTGCTCAATCTTCTCTACTTCCTCAACATGATTAGCAACTGCCTCTTCCGGAGCGACAAAGTTTCTTCCTGGAGTCTCAGGTAGAGATTACAAAGAAAAAGATCTCAGAATAGGAATGTTCGCTGAAACCATCTCATTAAACTTCAATAAAGTCTGAGCTACCTCAGATTCAGACATCTTCTTCTTAAGCTTCTTTTCTTTCACTTGTTTTTCTAGCTCAACCGAAGTTCTTTCCTTCAAGGCCTTAGCCTCCGCAGGATCCAATCCAAACTGAGGCTCCCCTTGCACTCTCTTCTCTTTGATTTCCCTCCATTTAGCAACTACTTCATCTGGGTAAGCTTTCTTCTTATTCAGTTTTGGAGGTGCGGAATGAACTTCCTTAGATTTGGGATTCTCTGCTTCACCTTCAACTTCTTTCAACTTTCTCTTCCTCACAGGCTTAGAGGATTCAGGTTCAGCAACTTTTGGAACTGTTCCTTCTTGAGCAGGTAAATCAAGAAACTGACCAGTATTCTTGTCGAAGGCTACATCCATCCTTTTGAGAGTACCATCACTCACCAACATAATCTTGCAAACTCTTGGCTTAGACTTGCAAGCCTCCTTGAAAGACTCAAGGCACCGAACTATCAATTTTGAGAGGATTTCTGGATACATTATGATCTGAGCTCTCAAATTACCTTTCTTAACATTCTCAAGGGTAATAAGAATGTGTTTCATCAGATTAAACTTCCTCAGATTTATCATAAAATCTAGTATGTAGAATCACTCTTCCTCAAACTATCTTTGTCACCCTTTATCGGTACGATAAGGCCTTGTACCCATAATTCTAGAATCTGGAAATTCGTAGACAGAGAAACAATCTTTGGAGCCTTTTCATCTTTCAGTCCGAGAGTCTCCAAATCCTTTTCCTTGTCGAAGCTTCCCTTTGAATCTGAAAAAACATGAGAAATAAACTCAGCTTCTCCTTCATTGTTCATCCCTACCAAGCTGGCTGCCTTGGCATAAGAAAGTTTATAAGTCTTTCCATAATACTTAAATGACAACTTCTCCCTACCATCTTCCTTAAGAAAGGAAAATGTCTCATATAACTCTACAAGAAAATGCGAAAAAACTTCAACTTGATTCCCGGGCTTAGACACAACAACATCTTCCCATCCATTAAGCTTAATATTCTTGGATATAAGAGAATAATACTTGTTGAAGAAATCAGGATGAACCAACCTTTCTCTATATACTAACCACTTCAAAATCGGCTTAGAGGAAGACATGTCTTGAGAAGCTACTTCCACAGACATTCGGATCTGAAGACCTCTGAGAAGTTCGGAACGAAGAAAGCTATAGTTCGGAATGACTTTAAAATGAAGAGGCAGAGCTTCGGGATGCTGGAGCTTGAAAACCAATGTGGGACAACCATTTGGGGTCCCCTTTATATAGGAAACGGGAAGACGGTTCAACTTTCACGGTTGATCGAATGGTTGTGACAAGCTGAGATCAGATCTGATGGTTGAAAACCAATTCTCAAGAAAAGTTGAATCTGATCTTTTGAGGTTTTTATTAAAACAAAGATTTAAGAAAACCATAATCCGAAAACAAAATATAAGAAAATATCAGCAAGTAAAGTATGACTAAGAAAACTTGAGTAAGGAAATCATACCTTTCAGATTGTCTTAGGAGGATTATTCGAAATGGGTAATAATAAAAAAATTAACTTCAAAAAGAAAAAAAAAACGCAAAACTAACTATGAAAAACAAGATCAGTACGGAAAACACAATACGAAAAAAATTATAAGGATTTCAGTATGAAAATTTCACTACAAAATTTTTAAAACGAAAATCTCATTATGAAAGTCTCGGTACGAAAATCTCGTTATGGAAATACCAGTATGAAATTTTCCATTCCGGAAGTTTTCAATACAAAAATTTCCATTCCATAATTTTTCTATACGAAAATATCCATTCTAAAAAATTTCTGTTCCGGAAATTCCCATACAGGAAATTTAGTTCCGAAAAGTTTGAAAACAAACTTTGAAAAACTTAGTTACTCTAACAAACAAATGTACTCCCCCTATGAAAAGGAGTTTATTACTGTAAGGAGACTTTTTCAACATAAGGTTAATTAAGAAGGATTAGCTTACGATTATCATTCCTAACTTCTGTTTAATGTATTAAAATATATCAAAAGGAAAAGATTTTGTGAAAATATTAGCAAGTTGATCTTGCGTTCCGATAAACTGAAGAATAATATCTCCTTTTAGTGTGTGATCCCTAAGAAAGTGATGCCTAATATCTATGTGCTTTTCACGAGATTGATGTGCAGGGTTCTTACTAAGGGCAATGGCACTTGTGTTATCACACAAAATTTGAGTTTTAGTAAAACTCAAGCCATAGTCTGTGAGTGTGTGTTGCATCCACAACACTTGAGCACAACAACTTCCAGCTGCTACATATTCAGCTTCAGTAGTGGAGAGTGCTACAGAATGTTTCCTCTTGCAGGACCAAGAAACTAATGAATCTCCTAAGAAATGACAAGTTCTGGATGTACTTTTTCTATCCATTCTACATCCACCAAAGTCAGCATCAGAAAATCTTTTTAGAATAAAATCATTTCCAGAAGTATAAAATAATCCTAGATCCATGGTTCCCTTAAGGTAGTGAAAAATTATTTTTACGGCCTTTAAGTGAGATTCTTTAGGATTGGATTGATACCTTGCACATAAGCATATTAAGAACATTAAGTCTGGTCGACTAGCTATTAAGTAAAGTAAACTTCCTATCATACCTCTAAAAGATGTTTGATCTATTGGTTTCCCAGCTTCATCAAGATCTAAAGAGTTTGAGGTACCAATAGGAGTACTTATACTCTTAGTGTTTTCATAACCATACTTTTTGAGAAGATCTTTAATATACTTATGTTGAGATATATAGATCCCTTCTGGTTTTTGAGAAATTTGAAAACCAAGGGAAAAAGTTAACTCATCCATCATACTCATTTCAAACTCATATTTCATTAGACTTGCAAAAGAGTCGGTTAAAGATTGCTGAGTTGAACCAAATATGATGTCATCAACATAAATTTGAACAATCAAAATATTTTTCTTATCTTTCTTTATAAAAATGGTTGGATCTGCATTTCCCTTAACATAGTTATTTTGAAGCAAAAATCCAATGAGTCTATCATACCATGCTCGTGGGGCTTGTTTAAGGCCATACAAATCTTTGGTAAGTCTAAAAACATAATCAGGATGTTTTGTATCTTCAAAGCCAGGAGGTTGTTCAACAAAAACTTCCTCTTGAACCTAACCGTTAAGAAAATCACATTTCACATCCATTTGAAAAAGTTTAAAATTAAAGAATGCTGCAAAGACAAGTAGAATACGGATAGATTCAAGTCTGGCTACTGGAGCATAGGTTTCTTCATAGTCTATCCCCTCTTGCTGATTATAGCCTTTAGCAACAAGTCTAGATTTATTTCTTACTATGACTCCATTTTCATCACATTTATTTCTGAAAACCCATTTTACTCCAATAACAGAAGTTTCCTTAGGTCTTTCAACCAAGGTCCAGACTTTATTCCTTTCGAATTCATTTAGTTCATCTTGCATGGCTTTGAACCAATCATCATCACCTAAAGCTTCATCAGTGCTTTTAGGTTCTAATTGGGAACGAAATGCTAGATGTTCTACTTCATTTCTTAAGGAACTTCTAGTCCTTACTGGTTGATTCACATCACCAATAATACTATCACTGGGATGATTCTTAAGAAACCCCTGATTTGGGTTTTGAAAAGCCTGTTCATCAACATAGGGTAGAAAGTCTTCTGGGGTAAATGTTTCAGAAGTATCTTTTTGAACATTATCCTTATCATAAGGTTCTTCTATCAAAGGTTGACAATCAGTTTTTTGAAAACACATCCAAGGATGTAGGCTGGGATGGTTTAAAAACAAAAGGATCAGACTCATCAAATTTTACATGCACAATTTCTTCAACAGTACAATTATTTTTATTAAAAACTCTATAAGCCTTAGAGTTTGTGGAATAACCTAAGAAAATTCCTTCATCAGATTTTGGTGCAAATTTATATAGGTTATCTTTAATATTCAAAATGAATACTTTGCAACCAAAAACCTTGAAATAGGATAGTCTTGGTTTTCTACCATTCCATAACTCATAAGGAGTTTTATTAAGAAATGGTCTAATCAAAACTCGATTTATAATATAGCAAGTAGTACTTACAGCTTTAGCCCAGAAATGTCTAGATATAGAATATTCACTCAACATGGTTCTAGTTATATCTTGAAGAATTATATTTCTTATCTCAACTACACCATTTTTTTGAGGAGTTCTAGGTGCTGAAAAATTGTGAGTAATACCTTTTCTACTACAAAAAGTTTCAAAATCAGAATTTTGAAATTCTCCTCCATGACCACTATGAATAGTTTTCAATGGAAGTTTTTTCTAATTTTTAACTTGAGCTCTAAAACTTTTGAAATAAGAAAAATCTTAAGATTTCTTTGCTAGAAAATAAACCCAAGTAAATCTAGTGTAATCATCAACTAGAAAAAACACATAGTATTTTCCTCTAATACTTCTAGTTTGTGTTGGACCAAAAAGATACATGTGCACTAACTGCAATGCATCAGTTGTTGAGACTTCACCGATCGATTTAAAACAAGATTTATGTTTCTTTCCATATTGACAAGGATCACAAACTTTAGAAGAATCAAATCTATGCTCTGGTAGATCCTTAACTAGTTTCTTCTTAGTGAGTTTACATAGGTTTCTAAGGTTACAATGACCTAGTCTTCTATGCCATAACTAGGAATGATCTTCCATTGCACTTAGGCAAGGTAAATCTTGGCTCTTGAGGTCTTCTAGGTTCAAATTGTAAACATTCTCTTTCCTATTGGCTGAGAGAATAAATTCTTCCTTGGAATTGTGAACTAAGCGCTTATCATTCCTAAAATTCACAAGGTAACCTTCATCACACAACTGACTTATGCTAATGAGGTTATGCTTAAGACCCTTAACAAAAAGAACATTTGAAATCAAAGTTTTTCCTAAAAGAACAATATTACCAATACCAACAATCTCTCCCTTAGCATTATCTCTGAAAGTTACCTTTCCTCCTTTCATTTTGATAATCTTTTCAAAATAGCTTTTGTTACCAGTCATGTTCCGGGAACTCCCACTATCCCTATACCATGTATTGTTGTTGGTACTCTCTTTATTTTCTTGAAATCAAGAAGAGAATTAGACTTTCGGAATCCAGACTTGTTTGGATACGATATTTCCAGATAATAAAATTTGAGGAACCCACATCTTCTTAGAAAAGTAAGCTTTGTGAAATCCTAAGGATTGGGTTTTGTTTGAGGAACAATTATTTGCTCGGTGACCACCACATTGACACTTGGTACAAAATGTGGCACTTTGAGGAATAAAATAATTGTTACTAAAAAATGGTTTTGCATGGGTATAACCAAATCCGGAATTATTTCTTAAAGGTCGTATTTTGGAATACATTTTATCAAAATTTTCTTTACCATGGGTAAAGTTTGATAAACACTTCTTTAAGGAAAAAATTTCGGACTTGAGTTTTATAACCAAGTTTTTATCCTCAAAATCATTAATTTTAGAACTAGAGCTAGGCTCGAAAACATTTTTCTTAGAAATTACTTTTTGTAACTCTTTAGAAAGTTTGTTCTTCTCAGAACTTACTTCCTCAAGATTTTTTGAAATACTTTTAAAATCAGCATTTTTCCTATCAAGATCTTTAGAAAGATCTGATATCTCTTTTGTAAGAATATAATTCCTAGATTTTTCCTTATCAAGTTTCTTATTGAGTTTAGAATTCTCAATCTCAAGAATTTCAGAAAACCTAGAGACTTCTTCATAAGTAGGTAAAGTATTTTCTTAATCAGAAGAAGATTCTTTATCAGAAGAGTTATAATACTTACTATCATTAGAATTTAAAGAAACATTGGTCAATGATTCAGCATTTCATACCTTAGCCATAAAACAATGATTATCCATAGGTAATATGGCTACAAGACCAAGATTCTTCTGTCCTAAAGATTCGTAATCAGAAGATTCATCTGAAGAGTCACCACCACTGGCACTCCAGGTGTCATTAGCTTTCAGAACTTTCTTAGCTTTGGCTTTATTATACTTCTTTCTATTCCTGTATGAATTCCTTTCTTTCCTTTCTTTCTTTTTGAGAAAAGGGCAATCTGGTCTAATATGTCCAGCTCTCTTGCATTCATAACAAGAAACTTCTCCATCTTTCCTATCTTTCCTGTCTTTTTTCTTATACTTGGATTGGAAATTTCTCTGACCAGCTATCTTATTCATCCTTCGAGCAAGATTTTCTAATTAATTTTCTGAGATTTCACTTTCACTAGATTCTGATTGAACAACTATCTTCTTAGACTTGGATCTGGTTACTCTCTCAGGAGTCTTAGCTTTCATATGATTTGATGTTGTTGTAAAAGAAACAGTACCATTCCCATTCTTCTTTTTGATGTTGTCAGCATCTCTCTTCATTCTGGTTTCATGTTGGAGAAGAGTTCCGAATAACCCATCAAGAGAAATTTGAGTGACCTTCCTGTTCTCATCTATATCTGTTCTTTTGGATTCCCACTCATTGGGCATAATATCAATTATCTTATCCACAAGTGCTTCATCATCTAAACCTTTTTCTCCCATAGACTATAAGCTGTTTACTGTAGTCATAAACCTCTGTTGAACTTTACATATTGGTTATCCTTAAGGAAAATTGAATCCATGATATTAATCTCTAAGCATAGATCTCCTAGTCTCAATCACTTTAGAAGTTCCAAAGTGTGTAACCTCTAACTTCTTCCAGATACAATTAGCTGCTTCACAAGAAGAAATTTGGCTATATATATTTCTAGTCATTGAACAAAGTAAGGTATTTCATACTTTATAATTGAGTTGATACTCTTTCTTTTCCTAGTTAGTAAAAGTTCTAACTTCCTTGTCAGGAATTTTATAATCTCCAGTAAGCATAAAAAAGTTATCCACTCCAGTATTGATAAAAAAAGTCTTCATTCGATCTCCCCAGTACTCATAATCATTACCATCAAAGATTGGTGGTCTTGTAGGATTTAGATTATCAATGGAACCAACATTGACTCCTGCCATACTAGAAATAACCTTTGTCACACAAACTTGTTAGTAGAGAAAGTTTGTAATAACAAAGTTTGGAATGAAAAAGTTCTGAATGAGAAAGTTCGGAATAATAAAGTTTGGAATGCAAAGTGAGCAAGAAAAACTTATACGTGAGTACAAGTATTTCAGAGACCTCCTCTGATACCAATTGTAGGATCGAAATAATGATGTAGATTCTCAATATACAAGAGGGGGGTGAATTGTACACTTTAAAAATTCCTTTGGAACCTTTAAAGTTAGTTACGAATAACTATGTTTTCCTTAAGAAAAGGAAAGGGCTAAGTTTAACAAAGTTTAATCTAATCAAATTAACAACACCTCTAACACCAAATGAAAACTTGGAATAAGGAATGAAGTTATAAACTTCAAGTCCTATGAACTTTCTTAAAACTGGAAAGAGATTCCAAAATTAGGTTCCAGAAATATGGTTCCGGAAATTGAAACTTAACAAAAGATTACAATATGATATTCTACCTTAAAACGTATAGAATCTAAATGAATCAGAGTATAAGTAGGGAAGTATAAGAAAGTTATACGTTCCTTAAAATACAATATGCAGTGGAAATAAACAAGTAGTAAAACTACAAATAACAAGATATAAGTCTTTTAACCCAAAGAGAAGGGTATCCAACAACCTTGGATAAAGGCCCCTTGATTTATACTTTCAAGAAAGTATATCTTACCCACACCAGGGTAAGCCCTCGATACGAAGATCAGAGTCTTTGTCTTGCTATCCCCGCAAGCCCTCAACTTTAAGGTAGTTGGAAACCTCTGTCTTCCTCAGCAAGAAAGCCCTCAACTTCAAGGTGTTGGAAACCTCTGTCTTCCTATCCTCGGAAGTCCTCGAATGTAATCACCAACATTCGGAGTCGCACAAAGCTTTGAGAGTAAATAAGAGCCTATCTCTCTAGAAATAACTTCAACAGCATGTATGCACAATGTTGAAGAATTCATACATTTTTCAGCAGCTATGAGCTCTTTCAAATGAGCTCCTATTTATAGGCAAGGTCAGCCTCCTTTCCAACAGTCATATTTTCCTTAAAAATCGGAGGGACCTGTACATGTGTAACTTAACCAGCGGTTAGTTTATAACAGAATAGACGACATCGTTTTATAACAAAAAAAGTGTAACAGAATGTACGACATCGTTTTAAGTCTAACTAAAAAGTTCGGAGTGAAGATTCAGAGTGAAGGTTCGGAGTGTATGAAAAATATTAAAGAGTAGACAAAATATAAAAGCGCAAGAAAAATGAAAGTTCGGAGTCTAACCAAAAATAGTATTCGGAGTCTAAATAAATTCGGAGTGTATAAAACAAAGATGATCAGATTCTGTTTAATAGGTGAATTCAGAATGAGAATTCAGAATGATAATTCGTCATCAGAATTCATAATGAGAATTCTTCATCAGAATTCGTAATGAGAACTCGTCATCAGAATTCGTAATGAGAATTCGTATCCAAAATTCGGAGTAGAACTTTATCAGAGTTCGTATCCAGAATTCGGAGTAGAACTTTATCAGCGTTCGTATCCAGAATTCAGAGAAGAACTTTATCATAGTTCATATCCAGAATTCGGAGTAGAAATTTATCACAGTTCTCATCCAGAATTCGGAGTGAAACTTCATTTCAGTTCTCATCCAGAATTCGGAACCTAAAAACAGAATGCTTCATATCAAAGTTTCAAATGATTCCGAGAATATAGAAATGAATCCGAATCTTATACTTAAGAAATATATGGATGAAAATATGATAAGGATAATTTTTCTTACAAAAGCTATTTTCCTTATAAAAGAAATTTTCCTTATAAAATCAATTTTCCCTATAAAAACAATTTTCCTTATTAAAGAAATTTTCCTTATAAAAGCAATTTTCCTTAAAGATAAGGTGTTTGTGATTTTCAAAACAAGAAGGAATGGAAAAGTCATAAGGAAAGCCTTATTGACTCAACAGAATATGCACCGCACGAAGTGTGGCTGGAACAAACTCTGACCGGAAGAGACTCTCGAAGTCTATCTAGAGTAATGATGCCTCATTATGCACCTGGAGCATCAGGATCCACCATCTACCTGCTGCTGCATGCAGGAGACTTGCGGCAAGGATCACCATGAGGTCGGTTGGTGTCCCTACCAATCTGAAAACTCTCACAACAGCCTTCATCCAGTCCTCAACTACCTGTGGGTCCATCTCTCCCCCGAACCTGGGCGGACTCTGGCACTAGAACTCGTGCAACGCACTCAGACGGCGTGCAATCTCTACTACTAGAGCTGGTGGTATCGGTGGCCCAGCGGGTAGTGGTACCGCTGGTACCTCCACTATGACGGGGCTCTGCACCGAGGCCTCTTTGCTCGGTGGGCTACCATCTCATACGTAACTCGGAACCCGAGCTGGCTGCCTTCATGGGGCCATCCCAAAAATAATCAGGTGCGCCACGGTTAAAACAGTATACCTGGTGAGTTGACACAAAGTAATCATGAAGACAACTTTTTCAAAGGAAACACACACGCAACCAGTGTTTTCGGGCACTGAGTCAGAGATCAGAAGTTAGAGTCCTAGTGTATGGATACATCAGCCACCACACCAACACTGGTTTCCCTAAACTGATAACCACACCCAAAACACTCAACACTATTTCCATTAAAAGAATCAGAGTCTAAGTTCTTCGGTAGAACTGATTAATTTGATACCAATTTTTCATGACCCGTCCTCGGGGCCCGTGCCGTGACTACCCCAAGCCCGCCTTCCATAGGCCAGGGGCTGGCGACTATCACCAAAGGCATAATACCGATAAAAGGGAAGGTATTAAATTTAAACCTGTAACACACACAGTCTGTACACAAGTAGTAGCGGCAGAAAGTACTAATATAGAAAAAGAAATGTGTGCTGAAATTAAGTGGGCTAGTATAAAAACCCAACTGAACAACAAGTACAAGTATAAGTAAAAAGGAAAAAATATCTCCTAGTTTGTCCACTGGGGAATCCTACCTGAAGGGTAGGTACAAAACTCGAAAAACTCGTCCCTATGGTACGTCTATCTAGTCCAGCTATGAGCAGCCTCCCGTCCATCACCCTCAGCCTCAATCACTACTATCTGTCATCTGCACAGAACACAACAAGGTGCGGGCGAAGCCCGTGTAGGGGTGAGTATAACAATACTTAGTAAGGGACCCCGAGACCCCTGAAGGTCTCCTATAATACACTAAGGATAGATCACAAAAGAAATATACAATTAAGAAGTATCAACCAACCCTACTTAGGTATATGCCCATTCATATACCTAAGTTACACAGTCTGACTCCAATTCTTGAGCCCAAGCACAACCCATTCCACAAAGGAAGTAAATTTAATCATCTCTATAATATCGACTGAAATTCAAGACTCAGCTCACATAGGTATACAAAATTTGTAGAATGATAGAGATGATCAGATGTACTCACTGATTCATATAAGCTGTCAGACCCACACAGGATTCAGGACCAGCTAAGCTGTCAGACCCACACAGGATTCAGGATCAACTATTCTGTCAGACCCACACAGGATCCAGGAACAGAAGTTCGAACTGTCGGACCCATGGAGGATCCCGGTACAGTAGTTATCGCTATCAAACCCACGGAGGATCCCGATATAGTAGTCATTTTTGTCGAAACCACTGAGGATTCCGGTACATAAGTCATTGAAGTCAAACCCATGGAGGATCCTGGTATAGTATCGTCGCTATCAAACCCACGGAGGATCCTATCATCTCAGTCGCAGCGAGCCCTACGGTTCCCACACACAACATGCTTGATTCCGGGAGGGTCCGCTCCTCGAGCCAAGTGATGATACATCAACTATCATGAAGTCCTGATTTGATGTATCCCATAGTTCTGTCTCATCATAAGGAACCTGACGCAACAGACAGTGCGTTAATCGGACGCCTGGTCTGTGAGTTATTGGCATTTTCATTCCAGTGGCCCGGTTGGTTTTTAGGCTCAAACCAACCCGACCATACCCCAAATATGTCAAAACCTCAAGCGGGGTATTCCAAAAAAATCATCTCGCTCCATGAATTCCATTGCCGCAGACGGTTCGTCGTTTGGACACCCGTATCCCAACTTGCGAGCTAAAAGGTGTAAATGGCCGTAGCAGGTCTGGGTCTGATCCGACCCAGTCAGACCGACCCGGTCCGAACCAGGGTCTGACCCGGTCCGTAGGTGTGGCCTGACCCGAGTGGGCGGCCTAGCCCGAAGGGGCGGCCCGACCTGAGGGCGGCCCGACTCGTGGCGGCCCGGCTGAGGGGCGGCCTGGCCGAGGGGCGGCCCGACCCATGGAGTGGCCCGACCGTGGCGGACCAACCGAAGGGTGGCCCGGCCGAGGCGGCCCGGCCGATGGGTGGCCCGGCTCGTGGCGGCCCGGCCAGCCATGTGCGGGAGGGGGGGTTCCCCCCGGTTTATCGAACAGAACCGACGCATTGTGCCGGTTCAGGAGCCATGAGACTCGGGTGGTCCCACTTGACCAGCTTTATGGCGGCCGGCCTGGTCGGCCACCACCACTCCTCCACCTCAGCACGACGTCGACATGGTCCTCCTGCTCTTTGCGTTGTGCGACGGTGCCATGCCACCACCGTTGCGGCCTGACCTGGCTGTGGCCTTCGGCTCCACCACGCGACGTGATAGCGCCGCGCTTCTTCTTCTGCCGCGGCCCTCCCAGTCACGGTTTCTCTCCGGTGCAGCGCGACAGCGCCACACCCCTTTGCCGTGGTCCGCCCTAGCCGCAGTTCCTCACTCCTGACGGGGTGAAACGACACCACGCCCTTTCGGATCCACCTCTAACTTCAACCAAACAAGAACCAACGGAGGGACATCGGGCCGTGTTGGTTTGGCCCGTTCCCTCCACATTAGGTGATAACAATTGGCCAACATCGATCTATAAAAAGCGATGAGGAACGTGGATTAAATTTAATCAAAACAAACCCCTACCTCGTTTCAATGAACGTTGTCAAAGGCACGAGAAAAGAATTTAAATACATCGTCGTACGTTGCGCCTGTCACACGTCACTGATCCCGAGCTCGAGCATCATCCTCATTCTTCATCTAAGATAGTGCGTTCTTCGTTGGAGAGGATGTCGTTCTCTAAGAATTCTCCTAAAGCTCTCCCAATGTTCCTCCACCAATGAAAGAATCACCAACGCCAAAATAAAATAATAGCTCCACTAGTATAGTAATATTTCCACGCAATTAAAAAGAATTCAAAATAATTCAAATCACTTCAAATTAATTAATTGGCATTAATTAATTCTTAGGTGTGTTGGAACCATAATGGGGGAAGGTGGAAAGTGAAGAGGCTCCAAAAATTTATGGGGGAAGTGAAGAGTTCATCCTCCTTAATTGGGGGTTCAAGGGAGTTAGAGAGGTCGGGTGGGTCCCACCTAATAATCCTCCAAGGGAGGTTATGTGGGGGGTGTTCCCCACCATCATAACCTCTCATGGGAGGTTATGGTGTGGGGGCCCCCACCTCCAACCACCACTTGGTGGTTTTAACCACCACTAATAAAATAAAGTCAATACTTTATTTTATTCAAAATAATTAAAAACCTCCAAAACTTATCTTCCACCCATTATAAAATGCTTCTGTGGTGAAGGTTTCACTAAGAAATCATCGACGCTATGAGTTCAATGGTGCTCTCGAATTTAAATTCTGAGCACCGGTTCATAAGATATAAAATCCTGCACGTACGTTTACTGAACGTACTTGAACAAAACTTCAGAATTTGTTTCCGGGCACACCGGGCCTCGGAATCAAACGCCGTTAGAAACTGTGGTCTTGTGAAATTCCCATGTATTAAAAAAAATTCCACTGGAATTCCGGGTCTTTAAAAAATACCCAGAAAAGGAAAATTGGGATTTCTTTTTATTTTTGTTTAAAAACATTTTTTCTTGTAAAGGAAGAAAAATATCAAAATAAACATAATATTTATTTATAATCCCTTTATATCGATATAAATAAATATGTAAAATAATATCAATAATATCGACATGGAGGAAAATATTTAAATTTAAATCTTTAAAAATTTTAAAAGATATTTTTAAATTAAAGTTTCATATACCACTTTGAAACATTTGAATCATAATACTCATTAAAGAATAACATTAACCAAAACATTAAATTTCATGAGAATAGATAAATTTATGATATAACATGTCAAAATGGTTATATATAAACCTTATAAAATAATAAATGTGCATAACATCAAGATATACCTCAATGCAAGGAGATTGAGATGAAGTCTCATACATAAAACCTAAAAAAGATCCATTTTTGAAAAAACTTGACAGAAATTAGAAAATTAAAATTTTAGAAAATTCATGTATATATAAATACATTCATAAAAATAATTTTAAAAACATATACATGAAAGATAATGATTTATAATAATAAATCTTTAAAACATTTAAAATGATTTTTTAGTTAAATAGTCCCTTACCTTGAGTCTAAATCATAATGTAAAATATTTATATTCATGAATTATAAAATTATATTAATTATTTAATTTATTTAGAACCTTTTACAAGTTTATTATTCCTTTGATACCACTCTTTATCTTGTTATAACAATCACTTCATTATTTAAGTTCATGTAAAACGTTTCGATGATATTTGGTACTTGAGTCCAATATGAATTTGGTATGATATAAATCTATAGAATAATATTCATGAAATTATTATACTTTTTTACATCAATTATAATTTTAAATCAAACCATTAATTATGGGTATTAAAATAAAACAACGTTATAATCATGGCGATGTAGGTTGTACATACACATGAGTAAAATTTTCATATTTCAATGATAATTATGGAAAAAAGGTTAATATAATTTTATCTTTAAATAATTATAATAATTATAATATATATCATATTATTTCTTTAAACATACTTATATATATTATCCATGTGATATGGTGATGAAAAACGAATCACATTACTTGCTGGAGGGGATAGTTCACACGTACGCACGAACGACGTTATCAATTTTATGTGCATGGAAAGGTAAAAAATGTAAATGACCTATTATCTTTTAATAATGAAATTTTTTAATTAATATAATATATAAACATTAATTTTATCATTAAAACCATTCTTGATAGGCAATTATGGAAAATAAATTTCATCAGTTCGCGAGGTGGCAGTCCGTCGTACACACAAATGATAATTTATTTTCTAATTTTATGGAAGTGAAGATGGATTTTTGTGATGATATTAACATAATAGAATATAATTATTTTGAGTATAATAGATTTATTATTTTATCTTGGTTGAATAATATTTTAAATAATTGGAATAAGAAATAAAACAAAAACAATTGATTAAAAACAATACCACTTCTTCAGACAATCTTCATTGCTTAACACCTTAAGAACACTAAGGATAGTCTTATGACTAAAATAAGCACTCTATAACGTGGGGAAGTATTATAGGAAATTATTTGGGAACATATTTTCTGAAAAAATATGTTTTTATGTGTGATTAAAATATAAGAAGAGGTTCCCTTTTATAAGAGAGGGGAGGAGTGCTATTGGAATTTCTCAAAATATTAAATTAATATAAATTAATTTTATATACAAAAAAGATCCAAACTAATTTATTTAGAATACAAGACAATTATGGGTCTAAATAACTTCATCCAATTAAAATTATACATGTTTTAAATATTTTTTAATCCTTATCTGTTGTCTTTAACCCTTATTTAACATGTTTAACTCTTATCGTGAAAACTTTTTTTTACTCTTTAAAGGTTAATATTGTTACTATAAAATTCCAAAATACTAATAAATATATAATTGATGAAATTTTAAACCATATAAAAATAATTTTTCCAAATTTTATATTTTATTAATTATTTTATCATTTAATAAAATATTATTTATTTTACAATATCAATAATGCCAATTTGACACTTTTCATTACTTGACTTTTTAAAAATATCATAACAACAATATATATTCTAAAAAAATATTTCAGTACATCCCTAATATGCCATTTTAATATATAAAATTCCTTTATGACACTAAGTATCTAAAATATTATTTATTTCAACATTTTTAAAATCATTTGTTTGATATTTCCTTTAGTTAAAGAATTACTGCATCATCATCATGTAATTATTTAATGTAATTTTATATTGAATAAAAATTGAAAGTAAATTTAGATGATAAATATACATATTTTATATGTCAAAATTATATTTATAATTTAACATATCTCATATATAACCCCATATTAAAAATATTTTATTTGTTAAAAATAAGAGTATGACAATTTTCACTCTTCTTTAGATAAAATATTATAAAAGTTATAATATTATCCAAAAGGAAAAAATGGTCAAATAAATTATCCTTTAATTATTATAGTTGACACATACTAATCCAATAAAAAATGGAAAGTTTTAGGGTCATTCTATAATATTTATAATAATATTTTTACCCTTAATTACCCGATTTACCCTTAACCGAGGTAATAAAGTTAATAAGTTTAGTATTCATATTGTCCAAAAATAAAAGGTAACTCTTTAACAAATTTATAAAATATGATTCAAAATATTTAATCCATTTTTCACAATTCAAAAAACACAAGCGTCTAAAATTAATTTAAAATTAATATTATAGATGGAATGAGAAATCAAAATTTCAAAGTGAAAATGTTCAAAAGTACACAAAGTTTTTATATCCAATTTTAATATTAAATTTATTAAAATGACCTAAATTTAATTAAATTATATATAATTTATATAATTATACTTTAAAACCAATTAATAATATAATTTAACACTATAAATTATTTATTCGAAAAATATGCTTTCAATTAAAAATCAACATTTTTTACTATTCATCAAAACAAGAATTTTCTCAAAAAAATACTAAAAATTTACCCAAAGTAAATTTTTATATTAAACTTTCAAAAAATATTTTTATTTATTCAAATAATATTTATAAAATTATCAATATTTAGATTTAAAACAAGTACGCCCCCAAAAGGTGGAAAAACTACCTTTAGAAAAATACACCTTTTTATGCTTAAAATTTGATTTATTCTTATATTATTCCTATAAAATATATTGTATGAATTCAAAAATATTTTATTAAATATATAATATATATATTTCATTTATATCATTAAATAATATTAATTAATTTAATTTATTGAGAAAAAGAATTCCTTTTTGCACATAAAAATAGTTATTCATAAAAACTCACCCTTTATATTCAATTGGTATTTATTTTAATTTTTAATTAATATAGTAACAAATGAATTAATTTTATAAATATTTTTAAACCATATTTTTATAATTAAGTTAATTTTGTTTAAACCCACCAATCTAACGACTATGTTATAATGGGCACATAATAACAATATTTAGTTATTTATTTATGTTCAATGTAGTGTATCTTTTACTCTATCTGACATAATGTTTCTTTTTAAAATATCATAATGTTAAATTATCCCTACCTTAAATAAATTTAGACCAAAAAATTTGAACTTAGGCTTGGTAACTAAGTTTTGACTTTTCAAAATACCTTTATTGAAATACAACATCAGAAAAAGATTAATAAAAATTTCACTTAATAAGACAAAAAATAAAGTTTGAAGGTCACCTGAGATAACACATACTAGGTTTCCATGTAGAAAAACATATACATGGAAGAGAAAAATAAATCTCAAGGACTAATAGAGAGTGATATAGAACATGATCATGAGAAATATAACCATCAGAAAACCATAAATATGTGATGGGTTAAAAGGCCATTGATAAAAGTAAATGGATAATGTTTTTTTCAAGATTTTTTTCATAGAGTTGAGGTGGTATTTTAATACCTGGAATAAGAACATAAGGAAATATACTTACTTGTAATGTATAGTTTCATCCTTTAATCAATTTCCAACACAAACTCATATTTTTCTCCAAACGATGAGAATTCAAGATGATTTTTCATGCCTGAAGAATTAGAATCAACTTCTAAAGAATAAAACAAAACAAAAAAGATTAACTATATTTTTAATATATCTTTAAACATTAAAAAAAAATCCAAAATGGTTAGGATTAGATAATATAATTCCCCAAAAAGAATAAACCTTTATATAATAAAAAACTGCTTTAATATCCAAAATTCAAAAGTAATACCCTAATTTAAAAATAGATAATTCAAAAAATAATTATCATTAAAAGTACTCAAAAAATATTGTATAATAATATTAAAACCAAAAAATTATTTCATCTAATAGTATTATAAGATAAATTCTACAAATAATATGAATTACTCTCATACAAAAAAAATTATATATCTAAATCATTTAATATATAAGATATTCTAATCATTTACATACATCATAAAGACATAATAAGAAAATTAAACCATTATTTCTCAAATAAAATACCATAGTATTATATGTACCTTAAACATAGAGGTTTCTCAAAATATTTAATGTCTTCTGAAATAACATTAATCACTAAATCACCAAATAGTTTTCCAATCCCAAGGTCCTCTATTCAATAAAAACATATATTACCAAAATAAAATTATTCCTCATTTATCAAATAATTTAACTAAAAATAAAAATTCATACTAACTAGGACTTCACATAGTCTAGTAGTAGGTGATGCGACCCTATCACCCTTCGTTTTTGGGTTCAATTCCTATGGTCTTTCTAGACGTGATGGGTTGTCACCCATCCCATGAGTTGTCCTTTTCCTAAAACTATATTATTATAATCTTTATAAAATTATTTAAATTTGAAAAATAAACTCAAAAATATCCTTAATATGTTTTAACCAACAAGGTTATCTCATAACTTTAATTTTAAACCCCAAAATGTAATAACCTGTAATTACCTAAAAAATAAATGTCTTAAAAAATATCATTATTCCCCTTAAAATTTCATAACTTAAAGCCTCAAAATGGGTTTCTAAGACATTGATCTTATGATAAACCTAAAAATTATAAACCCATGATTATATCCATAACTATTAAAAATACATCATAATCTCCAAATATGTCTAAACCTTTCCTTTGATACCAATTGTAAAAAATTGACCTTAAACATTACATATTATAGTGTTTTTGAACTATAATTAACATTTATGGATCTTTTAAATTTATAGTTTTAAATAATTATGATAAAATCTTAAAAATTAAACCCATAAATTACAAATGGACACTTCTATATTATATCTATTTTTTTCATAAAACAAAAATGGTTAAAATAAAACATGATTTGTTATGATAATAAATCTTCACAAATTTCACCTTGATCTCATCCTTATTCCTAATATTCCTTAAAATCAATGATTTTTTTAAAAAAATTTAATGAGAACAAAATATCAGTAATATACATAAAATAAAAGAAACCATTAGTCTAGTGAAAACCCATATTTAAAAAAAAATACCTTTTTACCATAAAAAGGAATAATCTTTTAAAAAATATCATTATCTTACTTTTTGAAAATCAAAATATTTTTATAAAAAATAATAAGATAGAATATAATATATAAGTAGGTAACTTGGGATATAATTATACTCAAATGGAATAACTATGCAGTTAAATTCTATACATTTCACTCTTAAAAATGAAATAACCATACAGTCAACTTCTATACCCAATGCATTAGAGGTTATAATGTAACCTCTTAGTATTGGTTTATCACGTAACCACCCATAAGATTTCTAAGTACAATTATATAATTTTAACTTATAAAAGATTTAAATTTCACCAAGTTACTCTTAAATTTTAATTTTTACTCATAAGAAAACATTACATGATATAAAAATAACCAATCCATTTAAAAAACCCATTTTGAATAACAAAATACCCAAGAAAAGAAAAGAGGGGTTTTATTTTATTTTTTGTTTAGAAGCATGAAGCCTTTTAAAGGAACCCAAATATAAAAATAAACATAAAATATCCTTTATAATAATTTTATATCAATATAAATTAATTTTTAAAATAGTATCAAGAATATTGACATGGAGGAATATATTTGAATTTAAATATTTAAGCATTTTAAAAGATATTTTTAAATAAAAGTTTTCCATACAACTTTGAAACATTTGAATCATAAAACTAATTAAATAATAACATTAAAAAAATTAAATATCATTATAATAAATAGATTTTTGATATAACATGTCAAAGGGTTGTATACACACCTTATAAGCGAATAAAGGTGAACAACATCAACATATGCCTCAATGAAAGGAGATTGAGATGAAGTCCCGTACATAAAACCCGAAAAGACCCATTTTTGAAAAAATTTGATAGAAATTAAAAAATTATCATTTTAAAAAATTTATGTACATAAAAATAAATTCATAAAAACAATTTTGAAAATATAGATGTGAAATAGAAAGATTTAGAATAATAAATCTCTAAATCATTTAAATGATGTTTTAGTCAAAGAGTCCCTTACCTTCAGTCTGAATCATCACATAATATATTTATATTCCTAAATAATAAAATTTTATTAATTATTTAATTGATTTAGAAAATTTTAAATTTTTATTATTCCTTTTATATAACTTTTTATCATTTCGTAACAATTATTTAATTATTTAGGTTCCTATGAGATGTTTTAACGATATTCGCTACTTGAGTCTAAAATGACCTGGTATGATGTCTATAGACAAAGTGTTCATTATTAAATCATATCCATATTAATATTAATGAAATTATTATCATTTTTATACTTCAATTATAATTTTAAATCAAACCATTAATTATGATAATAATAAATTAACTATGTTATAATCATGGAGAAGATATGTCGTATGTATGCATGAGTAACATTTTAATTTTTCAATGATCATTATGGAAAGAATATTAATATCATTTAATATTTATAGAATTATAATAATATCATATAAATCATATTATTTATTTAAATATAATTATATATATTATCTATGTGATATGGTGATGAAAAATGAATCACATCGCTTCGTGGAGATGATAGTTCACATGTACGCACAAACGAAACTATCATTTTTATGTACATGTGAAGGTAAGAATTTAAATGATAGATTATCTTTTTATAATGACAAATTTTTCATTAATATCATATATAAAATTTAATTATATCATTATTATCTATCTTTATAGACAGTGATGGAAAATGAATTTCATCAGTTCGAGTAGTGATAGTCCACCACACACACGAACAATAATTTCATTTTCAATTTGATGGAAGTGGAGGTGGATTTTTGTGATGATATTAACAAAATAAAATATTAGTTTATTACTTATAATGGATTTATTATTTTATTATGGTTTAAAAATATTTTAAGGAAGTGTAATAAGAAATAAAATAGAAACAATTGATTAAAAAAGACATCTCTTCTTCAGACAATCTTTTTTTAACACCTTAAGAACTCTAAGGATAATGTTATGCCTAAAATAAGACATAGAATGTGGGTATAGATTCTAAGAACTGATTTATGTATATTTTATCTAACCAAATAGTTTTTCATTTGTGATGAAAATAGAATAAGAGATTCTCTTTTATAAGAGAGGGGATGTAAACTCTTGGAATTTCTCAAAAGAGTAAATTAATATAAATTAAATTTATATTCCAAATGGATAAAAACTGATTTATTTATAATATAGGATGATTATGGGTAAAAATAACTTTATAAAATGAAAACTATACATGTTTTTACTATTTTTAATCCTTATATTTTGTCTTCAAACCTTATTTAACCTCTTTAACGCTTACCATGACAACGTGTGATTTTACGCTTTGAAAGTTAATATTGTTACTATAAAATGATAAAAGTCCCATAGATGAATCATTTATGAAATTTAAAACCTTTTAACAATATTTTGGAATAATTTTATATTTTTATGAATTTTATATCATTTAAAATTTTTTATCTATTTTAACATATCATTAATGTTAATTTTTACACTATTCATTACTTGAATTTTGAAAAATATTATAACAATATATCTTTAAAAAAATATTTTAATAAATAAAAAATATGTCATGATAATTTATAAAATTATTTAATGACACTAATTATCTAAAATAATATTTATTCTAATATTTTTAGTATCATTTATTTGATATTTCCATTAATTAAACAATTATTGCATCATCGTTGTGTAATTATTTTTGGTAAAATTTTATTGACTAAAATTAAAAATAAATTTCCACGATGAATAGAAATATTTTATCTTTAAAAATAATATTTATAGTAAAAAATATCCCCTATAAAAACTGATATTAAAAATATTTAACTTGTTAAAAAAAAGAGTATGACAATTTTGTATCTTCTTTGAATAAAATAAAAAAAAGGTTATAGTATCATCCAACATGCCATAAAATGATCACAGAACCAATAATTTAATGCATATGAACAAAAAATAATTTTCAATAAGAATTAGTCAAGTTTTAGGGTCATTTTTTAATATTTTTAATATTATTTTTACCCTTAATTACCAAATTTAACCTTAACCATGGTAATAAAATTAATAAATTTACAATTCATATTGTCTAAAAATAAAAGGGACCTCTTTAATAAATTTGGAAATTATAATTCCAAATATGTAATCCATTTTTTGTGATTTAAAATACATAAGTGGATAAAATAAATTTAATATTAATCCCGTAGACTGAACGAGAAAGTAAATTTTTAAAGTGAAAATGTTTAAAAGTTCACCAATTTTTTCTAAATAATTTCAATATAAAATTGATTTAAATGAGCTAAATTGGATTAAATTATATAAAATTTATGTAATTATAATTTAAAACCAATTAAAAATATAATTTATCACTATAAATGTCTTAGTCTAAAAAGATGTTTTCAATTAAAATCTAGTATTTATCACTATTCATCAAAACATAAAAATTATCAAAAAAATACTTAAAATTTACCCAGAGTAAATTAGGATATTCCAATTTCAGATTTTTTTTTATTTTTTTAAATAAAATTTATAAAACTTTCAAAATTTAGTTTTAAAATAAGTGCTCCATTAATAGGTAGTAAAACTGCCTTTAAAAAAATATAGCTTTTTATGCTTAAGATTTGATTTATTCTTATCTTATACCTATAACATCCATTGGATGAATGTAAAAATATTTAATTGAATATATAATATATATATATATTATTAATATTATTCAATAATAGTAATTAATTTAATTTATTAATAAAAAATACCTTTTTCCACATAAATAATAGTTATTCATAAAAACACATCATTTCTATTCAATTAGTATTTATTTTCATTTTTACTGAATTGGTAACCAATGAATTAATTTTATAAACATGTGTAAATCATATTTTAATAATTATGTTAATTAAATTTATACCCACCATTCTAAAGACTATGTTATAATAGGTATATAATAATAATATTTGGTTGTTTGTTTAATCTCAATGTGGTGTATCTTGTATGATTTCTTACAAAGTATTTCCTTTTAAAATGTCAGGATGTTACAAAGTTGATTTATTTTTAAGTAATATTTTTTAAATTTAATAAAATTAGTAATGATTTGAAATATAAGTGCCTTAGATGGAAGAATATACATGCATCTCTATGAGTACCATCTTAGAAGTTTCATCCCAGACATTACAAAATAGGAAGCAAAATGAGGAAAAACCGAGAAAAAGTCATAAAGAAGATAGAGGAACAACCATTATCTGAAAGTACTCAGGGTGGTATTTTTTTTCTGAATATTTTTTTTAAGTTTACTAAAATTAATATAATATAATATTTGATAAATATGGTCTTTTAAAATTAATAGAAGACCTCTACCTTGAGTTTTTGAAACACATTAAGAAAATTTATAGAGATGTATTCACATAGTTATTTAAATTCTTCCAAGAACTAATAAAAATTTGGGTTTATCTAGTGATAAAAATATCACCGATAAAGGGGGGTATTTATCATCACTAATAAAGAGCACTGATAAAGGGGGTCTAATCAGTGCTAAAAAACACTAATGAAGGGGGACCTTTAGTAGCATTAATAAAAAACCGTCATAAAGGGGGGCCCTTTATAAGTGCTAATAAAAAAGAACTGATAAACTCCATATTTCATAAAAAAATACATGTCATTAAAAATAATATATTAATATATAAATATAATTTAATTTATTAAATATGATTTATATAAAGGTAAATACACATTATCAATTAATATAAAAGATATTTAGTGAAAAATGGATTATAAAATGATCCTAAAAAAATAATTAATAATTTTATAATTATTATTGAGTAACCTTAATATAATAGCAATTATATCACATAAAAATTCAATAAACTAATTAATGATATAAGATAATTTGAAAACATGATTTGAACTTCAAACTGCCATAACTTTTAATCCAGGTGTCCATTTAGGCTCTACCACATATGAAATCGAAGCCTAAAAAGATATCTATTTCGTATTGACTTGAGGGGAACTGATTCAATAATTTTTCTATGTAAAAAAAGGCTCATAAGGCCTCCAAAACTGAGTTTTTATTTAAGACACCCTAATTGTTTAATATTTGATATTATTTTAGCTTCATTTAAGAGTCTTTTTGTCCTTTTTCAGTAGAGAATGAATTTATTCCTAAAAATTACAGTCATATAGATAATAAGGTTTTGAAATTTTATCAATTATTCATAATTTAGTTTTATTTATAATTAAATATATTAATATTTTATTATATTTAGTTATAATAAATTAATTTTATAAATACATATTTAAACATATTTAAATAAAAAATTAATTTTAAATATATAAACCAAATGAAAATAAATAATTATTATTAATTTTATTTAAATTAAAAAATTATCCATTTTATTTAGATTATAAAAATGCATTAATATGTATATCTATACCTATATAATTAATGTTTATATATAAACATGTGTTTCAAAAAAAATATTTATACGCATATTATTATATATGTGAATAAATAAATATATATATAAATATTTGTATGTGTGTGTGAGAAATATAAATTTGTACGTGTGTGTATAAATATGTGTATATGTGTAAGTGTATCAATATTGTGTATATATATCATATATAAATGTATTTTTATAGATATATCATTATCATTAAATCTAGTATATAAATGTATTTATAGTAAATATTTAAAAATTAATTTTTAAAAATTTATATCTAAATAAAAAATTACATTTAAATATGTATAAATATATTTGTAAGTATATATACATATAAATATATATAAATATAAATATATAATTAATGTATAAAACTTATATCTCAATATATAGACATATTTTAAAAATTCATTTGAAAATAATTATATAAATCATTTGAAATTAATTATTTTCCATTTTGTTTAAAATAATATCTAACCATTTTTTATACACTCTAAAACTCTACAAATATATGCATATAATCATAAAAATGTATATATAACTTTTATATATACATATGTGTGTATTAATAATAATATATATTTTTATTTTTATTTTTATTATAATACATATAAATGAATATTAATATATAATATATTTAAATAAATATAAGTGCGTACATATATATGTATATATCACACACTTATAAATATATATGAATAAATATAAATATGATATAATATGAAATAAATTATGATTGGCAGAGTGGTAAAGGCCATTGAAATGCTGAGGGAGGTCACATGATCAAGAACTAGCATGATCGGGGGGGGGGGGGGAGCTGTTCTATCACTAATTAGGGGTTGGGGTGAGTGAGGGTAGGTTGGGGAGTGGAAACCACTGAGAATGTGGGGTGTTGTGGTGTGTGAAAAAAATATATTTTTTTTCAATTTTTTTATTAGTTCTAAAAAAAGAGCTGGTAAAGAGTTCATTTATTAGTGTTTTTTTATCACTAATAAATCCATACTTCATCATTGATAAAAGAGAACTCGTACAATCACCCTTTATCAGTGCTTTTTTCTAGCACTGATAAAGGTAATATTTTAATATTGCTTGTAATATTTTTAAGTGTTGATAAAACCCCTTTTTAGTTCTCTTAAAAGTCAAATTTGTAGTAGTGAAGATTTATATTATGAGAAATCATAGCTGAGAGAAGATGATGAAGTATTGAAAAAATAATTAGCAGGATAATTGTAAAAACATAACCATCTCACTATAAAGTTGAAAGATAATGTGAAATCCCTAAAAATCAGTAGAGAAATATTATCCATGGTTAAATAAAATCAATAATAAAATATTGATGATAAAGCTAAAGTTATCAAAACCAATGAAGAAATGATTCATGATTTAGAAGAGAATCGTAAATATAATCTTTATTTCAATGAAACAAAACTATATATCAAATCCAAAAGAACCAAGGATCGTGAACATTCTCTAGTATCATGTAGTAAATTTATTTAAGATCATATTAAAAATCTAAGAAGTAATGGATAGATAGACTAGACTCAGTTATGGTTGATAAGAACACACTTAGTTTAAAATACATTGAATTGTAGTTAATGTTAAAAAATATGGAATCAAATCAAATAGAAACTTCTAAAATATTTGATAAATTTTTTAAAACCACACAAGTTCCAAAAATATCATTTCTTCCAAGAAGACTAAAAAAGATGGTAATTTTTTTAGAATTATCTCATGATCAACCCATAACTAGCTCATACAAAAATGTTTCCCACTATACTATTAAGTTTATTTCTAATAAATATATTTTAAGGATTATATATATTTAAAATAAAAAAATGTACTAATTTAAAATAAGAAAAATTACAATAAATTCACCGCATAATTATGGGTGAGTATAGTCATTTTTAAGATGATAAGACCCCTAAATGGATCCCAAAAGGTGGTTTTATAACCCAAAAATAGTAAGTAATAAAATACTAATAGAATGCATAAACTGGAATAAGAAAGTGGAAAATAAGAATATGTTGGTGCTGTTATATGTTTGGGCATAGGTTTATGGTATAATATATCAGTAAATGAAAGTTATATAAGGTCTGGAATAAGGGGGAGAAGATATGAAACAAAAATAAGAGAATTTATATCATTGATTGTTGTTTAAAGATTTTTTGTGAATATTTTAATAAAAGTGGACTTTTATATGAAGAGTTTTAGTATGTAATATCCCAAAATAACTCTCATACTAATATAAAAAAAATTCTACAACAGAAACAAAATAAGGTGAAGCAAAATGAAAATTATACCTAGGTAAAATAATAATAAAACTAAGAAGTGAACACCCAAGATAATAGATGAAGGTGATGTTTAACCAATAGGGAAGAAATTATTATACTATATTCATAATGGTTACATCATATACCATTTCATGATGGACATGGCAATTAAGAAATATGAGAGAAAATTAGAATCTAAATGTTGTTTAATCCAAGAAAGATATTGTAGGATTGACATTGTTCTTAACACTATAAATAAAGAATTAAAATTTCATGAGACATTTTCAATGAATGGAAACAAAAAAGATACTAAAGAGGTGTATGTAAGGTGAAACTGGGAAGGACATGTGGATATCATATGTATGGAAATGTTTCCAAGAAAAATGAAAAACAAAGGGAAAACGGTAATAAATCATAATACCAAGAATGTAATGTCCCAGAACCACACTCATGGAATCCAGTGTTAAAGAACACATTATTTATTTATCGACATTGAAATCAACCATAAAGACCCAATTTTAACCATAAATAATTATAATATCACTAAAAAGTATTGATTCATTTATATTTTAAGGTAATTTTAGGATTATAGTTTTAGAAAGTTTGTAAAAACTTTTAACTAACAATTACCGTGTATTTCTCATCAAACTTAATTTTTTTACACTATATAAGAAACTACTTAATTTATAATAAGTCTTAAAAATCTCCCAAAACATTATCTACACATGATACTATTCTATAAATATCATGTGTAATACTTTTCTTCATATCTCAGGGAAATGAAAAATTAAGAAGGTAGAACTCAAATTATCAGTAATGAAAAACATATATCAGAATCCATAAAGGCATAAACATGGCATGAATAATATGGTGGGAATAAATAAGGATAAATTAATATCATATAACTGATCACATAAGCTTGAAATAAATCCTTAGATGAAATAAAAGTATAAATAATCACATGGATACCAATAATTGAATCCATGGAGATGGAATGAGTAATACTAGACATCTTGATCTTTACTATCAAGGCATTAACCAAGACATTATTTTTTCCATTAAATCCATGACCAAGATATCATTTATATCATCAAGGTTGCAACTAAGAAATAATGCATGCATTGGGAAGGCATGAAAAAGAATACCCAAAACTTTTGTATCATGAGAGAAACTAATGCATAAAGGTGATATATAATACCTCCCCCCATCACTTCTCTAATTACAATGCATTCACCATATAAAATATATAAATATCAATAAAATTCATAAGTATATTGCCTTCGGAATCAATAATAATTCATATTGAAATAAAAAAATACAAAATTTTAGCACATTATTAGTAAATAAATTGGATAACATGGAAATAATCAATCCAAATAAATATTTTGGATAGTTAAACAATACATAATAAACTTTCCTTAGTAATCCATAATCATCCATATTGAAATAACAACACAAGAGATGTCAATACCTTCCTCAGTCAATAAATAATCACAATCCATCCATATAACGAAGGTGGATTTTTAAAAAATACACATCTCATGTGTAACATAAGAAATTATAATATATGTTTACATATATGAATAAAACCTTCATAATAATAACAATTTTAATGGTTTCACATAAGAAAATAACTGGAATAAGAATCATGCCTAAAAGAGAGGATGATTTGTAAAGAAAAGGGAAGTGATGGATCATTTATCTTATAGATATTTGATTAAAATATTTTTAAAGGAGGAAAAATTATCATGAAATTACCTCACTTAAATATTGACAAATATATAAGGACATTTATAAAATAATCCAATGAATATAGTTAATGAGGAAGAGGATTTCTGTTCGAAGAGAGGAGGCATGGTCAGTATCCATACAATAGGTAAATAATGTGTTAAGGGGAAAAATAAAATAGTGAGAAGACATATATATATATATATATATAGTAGAATAAAATTATAGGGATTTTATAAATAAATATAAATAAAATTTCCCAAATGGATAATTTTTCAAAGGAAAACACGATTTTGAAATTTAGATTGGGGAAGAAACCATTTTGGATTGGCTAAAATTTTAATAAAAAAACACTAAGAGAGAGATAGAGAGATTTAAATTGAAATTATAATATCATTAATGAAATATAATTCAGGATATGATATAAAAAACAGGTATAATACATTCTATTTAAATTAAATTGGGTGCATAGAACAAAACATGTCTTAAATAAAGGAACTTAAGATGAAAAGATATTATGGTAATAGTAACATAAAAATCATGAGAACATAAGAGGGTTAACATGAAAATGATATTAAAATATCATGAAATGTAATATATTCATTATAATTTTGGAAATTAGGTACGTTAATACACCTTATAAAATAAATTATGGTGCACAATATCAAACATGTCATGTGGAATTGAAAATAAAGACAAATAACCATTACCTTAATTCCTACTAAGTTTATATGCTCTCTAACATCCTATATAGAAAAAATAACTATCTTAATCACATATTACGGAAAATTATTCACATATATTTCCCTTTATACACTTAATTTATAACTATTTATTACTAATATATTAGTCAAATATAGTTTATTTTTATCACTAAGTGCTCGAAAATATGATTGCTTGTTTCATACTAGTTTTGTAATGGCTTGGTTGATTATTGTTTATTAAAAGTTTTTTTTATAATTAATAGATTATCCAAGATACCATAATAATAGCATTTCAAAGATTTATCACATCCCATTTTAATTTAGTGAATGATAATGGCATGGTTAATGATAATGGAAATTGTGAGGAACTAGTTTCAACATGCTTAATGATAGAAATGTGATATGTTAATAAAACTATTAAATATAAATAACACAATTATAAAATTATCAAAAAATATTAAATATAATATATTTAAAATATATTAAAATTATATAAAATTCCTTAATTATTCAAGATATAAACATTATAACATTGTTCACTAAGGTGGTAAAACTGACTCAAATGAGTGAGTGTTATAATGATTTTACGATTAAGGAAATAGTTTAATATAATATTAGAATAACCTTAAAATAATATTAAATTTTTTATAAATATAATTTTTTTTCATTAAAATCATTCTCTTAACCATCCATGTTGGGTGGTGATGAAAATTTAAATTCATCATTTGTGGAGGTGTTAGTCCACATGTACGCATGATTAACATTTCTATTTATCAATGAATGGGGTGATATGAATTCCTATGATAAATTATCATTTTTTAATCATAATTTAAACATATAAAACACATTAATTCATAAAATCCATCATTTTTACCATCCACTAGAGGCAATGATGAAAAATTAACCCTATCCTTTTTTGAGGCGGTAGTCTGCACATATGCACAATCAATGTTGTTTTATTTTTCATAGTGGATAGAAAATATTGAATAATGGTTTCATAATTAATAGAATAAAATTATAGTATATTAATAATTTTTGTTTCATTGTAATATGGTTTATATAATAAGTTTTCAAGAGAACTATTAAGAAGAAAAGACCAATGATTAATAAATACTCGTGTCGAGAACTTAATATTTATCTTATAAATATCCTTGGATATGGATGAATTACGATATCTAATTGAGATCATAATCTTATAAAATTTTGATAGGATTATAGGATGATAAAAAATCATAGTTTCAGGATGAAATTATAATTTATAGGTGTAGAATTAAATGGTGTAAGTGTTCCCTATTTATAAGTGAATAAAAGGGTAATTTCGAAAGAATCCATTAAATTTCAATAATAGTATGTAAATATTCAAGGGGAAAAGACTCCAAAAGTAGGATATAATGAATTTTTGGGTGATATAAAGTTGATAAAACCTATACCATTAATTTTTATTTTTTAAACATATCTCATGGATTTTACTCGTATATTTTTTTTTACTTTTATCATTGTTGGTTTTTACTATAGTAATTAATTTTTACATATGTAATTTAAATTTATTTATTAAAAATATAATTAACCGTATTACATATTTTCACCCACTAATTATAAATATAAGATCAATTTTATCAAATAATATTTCAATGTGAAATAAAAATTAATTTTAACATTATTTTATTTCACTTGTAAAAACCCAGTTTTCGAAAAGGTGTATTTTTACGCTTAAAATCTATATAGAGGATAATATTATCAATGTTTTATATTTTAGTAATATAAATTGGTTTATTATAAAATAAATAAATTTTATGTTTCTTTAAAATAAACCAAAAACTGAATTTTACCACGATAATATTTAATTAAATGAAAATACCAAAAAAAATTCTTTTATTGGGAGGTATTACTTAAGTTTATAAAGTGTTGAAAATTGTTTTATTAGTAATTTTACCATAATAATATTATTTTTAAATGTTTAGTTTTAATTTTTGAATACATATTTGATAATTTGATTTTTTATAATTATTTAAGTTATACTTCTTGATATATCCACAAACAACACCTTTAGTAAAAAACTGTATTTTTTTACTGTTCACCTAAAAATAAATTATTTTAGAAAGATCCCAAAAATTAATATTAAGCTCATATTTTTATTTTAAATCCAAAAAATAAAGTCAATTTGGTCAAATTAAAATTCTAAAATTTTAGAATTTAACTTTTAAATAAAAATTTAAATATATAACTGAAATCGTTTTCATCATAAAATAACTTTTTAAAATATTAATTATTATTAATATTATTTCATATCAATTACTAATAAAATTTGGTGTTTTCATATTATTAATATAAAAAATATATTTTATCCATAATATATTTAGTATCTTATACTTATGCGCATAAAAACCAATTTTATAAGGGTTACATTTTAAATCATAAATCATTTTTATTAGTTACTTGGCTACACTAATTGAATTTTACCAATTCCGTTATATTATTAATGACCATTATTTTTATTTATAAATATATTCCACAATTTAGTAACCTCTATTTTTACCCACAAATTCTATGACTACATTTTAATAGTGATATACAGTTCTGTGGTTTGTTGTGGTTCAGTATTTCATGTAACAAAAGCTATCAAACACATTAGGTTTTAAAGGAAAATATAATTCAAAATATGAGGATGATATATTCTCCCCCTTAAATAAATCAAATCCTCATAATTTTAAGTATCACTTACTGATAAAATTAGTTAACGATATTTAAAATATAGGCGTAACTCAACATAAAATATCAAATGAGGTGTCTACCTTAATATATCAAGTACAAATAAGAAACATATATTTTCAACTTATCGTGTGAAATGATTTATTCATCTTTACTTTGAAAATTATTTTGCTATGCCCTCCTTTTACACACATGAATCATCTTTTAGTTCCTTTGAAACATTCCAATGGGTGTTTCTTACCACATTTTTGACATGTAGGAAATTTAATATTTCCTCCTTCACTATCTTTATCATCTAAAAATACATGAAACACCATTATTCTCTTCTTTGGTGTGTTTGGGAATTCAAATATGTTCAAGTTTTTAATCATAATTCACGATATCTATTTTGTAATAATAAAAAAAATTCCAACTTAAACTCTTATCCCATTAGGTTTCTTGCCGGTACAATATCTACATTTTCCCTAGAACCCATTATCAACTTGGTTAATTTGGGAATCATCTATTTCTAAAACTAAAAGAGTTAACACAAGTGTTAAATTTTTTTCATCATAATCAGATTATGAAAAATTCAACCTCAATATGTCATACTCTTTGAAACCATCATGTCAGCTTACAATTATTTCAGTTCAAGCTATATAAGTCGTTGTTCAACCTATGTTGCTTTAGTTTTGGTTATTTAATTCAACTAATACATAAAAATAATATTCCCAAATTACCATGAAATTTCTTAAATATTATAAATTTGAAAATTATTTGATTTTATGCTCTAAAAATTAAACTTCCTCAATATCTATAAAATCACTTACAAATTAACATATACCTTAACTAATAAATATTAATGTTTTAGTCTAATTTATCTGTATTCATTATCATATTAGGTTCTCCAACCAATATATTTAAATCCATTATAATGGTTTGTAAGGTGTATGTGAATCATGCAAAGCATATCCATTGGGAGTGTCTAGATAGGTGTGCATTATTATTCCCTATCTTTATACATCGAGTGAGGATTGGGTTGATACTCAACTAGAAATTTTCTGGGTGATTACCCCTAGGTGTATCTATGTTACAACCAAATCCACTTGCTAGTATCCAGACTATAATTTCATTTCTAGGAGACTACAAACTCTATAATATTCAAAAATTTAGTGTGTTTTAATATATATAGACCCATCCCTTGGGTTTTATATAAATTTATCTCATCATATTTCTCAAACAACATAAAGTATCCAATACTTCCTCAACCAATCCTAAAAGGTTATCTGTACCTTATAAATTATGATCAACCTTAATTTATCAACCCATGATGAAATTTATAAATAATAAACTATATTCCATTAATAACATTGTCACACCCTAACTTTTTTATTTTATTATTTCTTGGATTTGAGTTTCACGCCAAGGTTTGGGATGGATACCGATTTAAAATTATGGAAATTTAATAATTTTACTGGGTGTTGGACCTGTGCGCGGTCACCATGTGGTTGGCGGTAGCTGCGCAGTCAGCCCAGGAGTTGTGCAATTTCTCACTTTTCTTCTTCTTATTATTGTTGTTATTATTATATTCCTACTATTCTTTATATTATTATTATTATGTGTATTATTATTATTATTATTTCATTATTTTCATTGTTATTTTTATTATTATTGTTGTAATTATTATTTTTAATGTTATTAATCTTTATTATTATCTTTATTTTTGTTATTGTTATTATTATTATTTCTGGTTTTATTATTATTATTATATAATTAAAATAAAATAAATAAGAAACACTAACCTACCCACTTCTCCCCCTATACGCCTATGCAGTGGTGCTGCACCCCAACCCCAACCCCCTCGCTTCACTCCCTCGCCTCCATGCTCCAGCTGACAGCCGACCTCACCCCTCCCTAACCTTCTTCTCCTATGCGGCCACACTCTGCTCTCCATGCTCCACCTCTCACCCCTCTAGGTCCCCATCACCCAACGCCCCTGGCTCCTGGTCGCCCTTGGTAGGACCCCGCCTTCGCCCCCCTACCTCTGTCCCTCCACCTCTTATACCCTCTTCAGGTCTCAGTTGTCCAACCCCCTCTCACCCTTGCCTCACTCCTGCCTTCCATGCCCCGTTCAGGTCCCAGCCGGCCATCCCCCTCTCACCCTCCACTTCGGTGGGATTCTGACTTCCTCCCTTGACTCCCAAGAACCGAATGTACTCTAGCCGACCGCTCTAGTCTCTCCCTACACTATGTCAGTAGTCGCACCCCTTGCTGGTCCGCCCTCGCTCCTCGCTGCTACAACTAGATAACAACCACCCCGACCTCCCTTTCTCCAGCAAACGACACACCCAGACCCCCTTATCTCTCTTGCGACTCACACCAATGAACCCACTCCACCATGCTCCGACCAAATTCCTCTTGTGCATGCCAAACCCCCCGCTACGGTATATTTATTCATTTATTATTTATTTATTTATTTACTTTTTTATTTGTCACGAACCGAATCTGGTCACCACCAATACCAGCACCAAAACCAGCCTTTGACAAGGGCTGAAGGGCGTTTCCAATCCCCATGGTCTAGAACAAGTTCCTGGGTATCATAAAATAAAAATTGGGAATGATTTACTCGAGTTTATAAACCTAAAACAACAAAAGAATCCAATAAAATGAATCCAGATTATTCAATCCAAACAATCTTTTACAAAAAATCAGAACTGAATTACATATTTTAAAAAAATCAACAGGACTCTAAAAAAGGTACAAAACCAAAAGGGAATAGCCCAAGAACCCTCATGGCAAGGGTCACCACCCTCAATCCATCTCCCCAAGACTTCACCAATAAGGACCTGCTAGAAACCCGAACCATTGTAACTAAAAACTATACCCAACCTGCAACCGAAAAAATAACCAAGTCTACTTACACCCAAGTGTGTAAGTAGTGTGTGAGTCAAATACCAATATGATACCACCACTAATAGATTCCATGTGATAAAAATTTAATGACGAAAAGCATGCATGTTTTCAAAAACATAAAATGCTAGATACAATTTCTAAAAGATGCAACATTAAATAAAAACATTTTTCAAGTGGGCTAATTTAAAGAATAAACACTTTTAAAATAAATACCAAAGATACTGAATTTTCCAACCACTTATACCGTATGCCGATGTAAGCACAAAATATCTAGTGAGCATAAGCAATGAGAAATAACCCCTAGGCACTAGCTAGCTGTGGGTCCTAGGTACCTCATATCTCGGTGAGAGTAACCATCAGAAATATCCGTTCTCGTGAACAAGCCACTATTAGGGAACATACCCATAACCTAGTGGTCCCCAGTAAGCATCATCATAATTTAGATATAGTTGTAAGTGTCAATCTTGCTAAGTGAAACTGAGGCCAAACCCCAAGGATTCACTAGCATACTAGTACACGTCCACCCACCTAGATACTCGGGTTTTACCTTTGTGCTCAAATAAGTTCAACAAGTAAATGAATATAAATTTCACATGAAAATATCATTTCCATATCACAAATTCACCACAAATCCCACATTTATACAACAAAAGTCACAAAAGTCCACTTTTCATTCAAATTGATTTTGAAATCCGACTCACACCAAAATATCCCACAACATTTTTCACATTTCTTTTACACTTCCTCAAATCCATTAAACAATTTTATAAAACCATTCCAATACATTAAAACTCTCATAACATCCCACTCACTTGTTACATAATACCCTTTTTACCTTTGAAATCATTTTATCATCAAACTTACACGAAACAACCCACAAAGAAGTTTCGCTCCAACATCACAATTTAATAAAACTTTTCAGAAATTTACAAAACATTCTAAAAATGTTTGACATATTAAAACATCACTTCACCTTTCCAAACCCCCTAATAGGTTAACACACATACCAAAAAATACACATGCACACTTTTCCCGCTGTGTTTAACCAACTAAAACATTTACAATTTTATAAAAAGAACCCAAGTGGTGTAAATATGTCTTGCACACAAAACCCATTTCAAAACCCCCATTTAAGACCAAAAACCATACCAATTACTATCCAAAACAGAATTTTAATCCTTAGAGACATTTATAAAACCACTTTAAAGTTTTATAAAATCACCTAGAATAATACTACAAAAGATCCAAATGAAATCACACATTTTCAAAAAAATTATCTCAAGAAGTATACAAATGTTTAACACATACAACCTATTCAAAAACCCTATTTTTTGGCCCACATGACACTAATAAATTACCAAACCATAATTTTCAGTCCAAACAAGATTTATTAAACCAATTCCATATGTTATAAAATACACCCAAATAATACCCCACGAGTAACACATGAAAACACATAATTTCAAGTTAAAATGAAACTATAAAATTAAACACATAACCAAATCAATCATAAATAGTTTTTTTCACCAAACCCAACATATGAGGAATATGAAAAATGAGTAAATAGAGCAAGCTAACTCATCAATAATTTTTTACACATGGAACCACCTAATGAAAGTGTCGAATCCCTCAAAACTTGGTGCGAAACATCAACCGCACCACCACCGCATCACAAGGATGATAAATCCATTCCTAGACCACAATATTTAACCAAATATACACCAAATCAAACCATATGTTTGAACCCTAACTTTTGGACATTTTAGAACATAATGAAAGAGGGAGGAAACCCTAAAGAGAAGGAAGAAATTGAAGAGAGAAACACTTACTCAAAACAATATTGAATAAAACGACCCAAAATCCACCAGTATCTGAATTTGAAAACATCCAACCATTCAAGGGAAGTTAGAACGAATATTAGGAGATCATGTAGGAATTGGAATGGGGGAAAAGAGTAAAAATAGGAGTAATGAAAGGATCAATTTACCTCTCCAAATCTGGGCGATTTCTGAAATCTAGAGGAGTTTCGACCAATTTCACGATTCAATTGACCTCCAAATTGAGGTAGGAGAGACTGGTGGCTCGGTTTAGGTATGTGGACTCGGGTGAGAGTTTGAATCACCAAAAAAAGGTAAATATTGAATAAGATATTAAAGAATTATAATTTATTTTTAATGCAGAAAATGGGCTTTCAGGCAGGTCCAATATCTTAAATAAAAACTCTATCCACCATGATTATGGATTCCTAAATGGTCCAAATTAATATGTTGGTGTTAATAGGTCTGGGGATGACAATTAGGAATTGTAATGGATGAAAAATGTTGAAAAATGAAGGATTTATAAAGGAATCAAAATTTATTTTTAAATCTGGAATTGGGCTCACGGTTTGGCCCAATTCATGAAAACTCACACATTCCTCCATAAAAGCACAGAAAACCCCCAAAACAAAGCATCAATGGAAATTAAATGGAATTTAACTTTAAAATAAGTCATGTATATGAAAATTACCCCCACCATGAAAACTTTCCGCCCTGGAAATTCACATCAAGACGAAAGAAACAACCAAACCCAACTGAGAAACCAAGAGGTACTCCCTTGCCAGGTTTCACCCCCAAAGTCCAAAACACCTCCAGTGATCAATTAATGAATTATTACTCTCACTAACAAAACTTACAACACTTTCTTGAAATGATCAATCACATTCATACTTTATCCCAATATAAAAATCCTTAAACACTATCCGAACAAGACTCAATCAATTCACCCAAACGAACAACAACATCGAACAAGGTTACACTTACCTTGCTATAACTAAAATAGTGGGCACTCTCCAATCCCAACATTTACCCAAGGAATATGTAGGTACCTTGATAGATCCGAATGAGCCTACCAACTACTAAGCCAAGACCATGGATAAGTCCGAGTTACTGGTATGGGGGAACAAAAATAGGCTCCCCACTATAAGAGAGAACCTATATTTTTTTCTGAGACAGAATCAGGACACTAATAGGGGGAGGCTTGAATGGAATCCCCAGTACAAAGGGTATACTTACATAATAAATTTACAAAGGAACTTATATAAGACTCATAGTGTTTCTCCCCACCATAAGAACCAACCATATTAACTGACCAGCATGGGCCGGTACAAAAATACCCAAAAATTTAAAGAGTTGGGACGACAACATGGTTATTCTGCACAGTTTGGGAAACCATGCACTAACAGTGGGGATCCTTCTATCTACATGGTTTTCTAAGGCATGGTCACTAATAACCAAGTGAAAACCATGTGCTCAACCTATCTAGCCAAACTTTAAAACTTTCTCCAAAGACTTAATAGAAACCAAAGGGGGAGGGAATAACATTGGGAGATGACATGGGTACAAGGCCCTCCACCTATTTCCACCAAACAAGAACAACAGAAGAATTATGATGAAACCATAGGTTTAAACTCTTCCTATATTTCATAATGAGGATTGGACTTTATACAATGGTTTAAACGAACCTATAAATTCCCCTAACTACGAGCCAAGTTCTCTCTGAGACCTATGGCTGGAGCTCAAATGATTAAAGCATCTTCAGCCTCGCAGTTTGACTTTGGAGACCCCCTAAACGAGAATTATTCATTAGATACAACCAACAACTACACTGCAATCCCTGATAAGTTTTCCAAGACATAACACATTACAAAGTCACTTTACCATAACCCAATATTTCACAGAAACAAGGGCTTAGAAGATGAACACACATCACACCTTGTCTATTTGGGTGAGAAACAATGGAAGTAAAGAACACCCATACTCACCTTCCTCTAAAATGGAATATTTTTAAGTTTTTCCATGGGATAAATTCTCCCAACATAATAGAGACTCTCATATGATTTCCCAACTTTCACCTTTATGTTCAATCGAGCACATGACATTATAAGGCATCACCGAACATGACCATTATGACTGATATAAACAATGCATGGAGAGAGACTTTATATAACATCCTTAAACAACACACAATTCTAGAAAGTGGGCACAATAACCTATCATGACCGTATTTTCCACACTGGAAGTTTAATATGAACTCATGCTTCAAAGAAACTATGAAAAACCCAAAGGCCCTCTTAGATTCCATCGAGACACTCATCCCCACTAACAACCCTAGACCACTTCCAACTTCGACGAATTTGGAAACTTAAGAAACTAAGGTCTCTTTCAACCTTCCACGAGCACTCTCCCGCAACAAGAGGATATAAAAATAAATTAAAGGAATGGGTGTAGACTCAATCAACAAATATCAAAAAAATATTCCTTATATTGATCAACTGGAGGATTTTCCAATGGAGAAACAATCCGAGTTGCACTTCAGTTATGAATTAACCCTTAATGGGGGCGTACCTTATCCAATTAGAGAACCCAAGGACCCAACCAAGATGGTCCATTTTTCAATACAAGCCATAAACCAGATCCAAACACATGAAGGGAACCACCATAAAGGTGTCCCGAAACATATCTCATAGAAGACTACTAACCAGTCATTCTACCCATCTTACAGACCAAACAAAAACCCAAAACACAGTTCAAAACAGGAGAGGTTTGTGGACTCAAAACATCCAACACCATCAACATTTTCCAAAATATATAATATAATCCATACAAAACAATTCATCAAGACATCATGCTTTTCTTTAAAAATGTTTCTTGAAAACAAACGGGTCAATGGTTGCGTATCCACCAATGGTACCCCATGGGCCTTACACATGCATATTTCTATGCCACACTGGGCACCCTCCTCATATCCATCCCGACACTCATCAAGTCATTCCATCAACCATCTATCATACCATATAACCCCATGCATGTGGTTTCTCATGGAAATACCAAAGCATAAAACAAAAAAAATATTTACAGTTTTTAAAACCAAAACAGTCAACCAACACATCCTTTTTCTCAAAACTTCTAACCACAAGATCAAAATCCCAATTCAAATTTTTACAAAACTTTTCATAAAGACACGAAAATTTATAAAATAACTCACTTTCAAGATATTCACATCAATTTCAAAACATCTCATCCCATTAAAACTTCCTTTGATTTTTTAGAAAATTCTATTGGAAACACTTTTCAAAACCAACTTCAATATAGTTTCTGCTTTCCAAAAGAGGTGTAAGCACACCATTTTCCATTTAAAAAAAATTATGAAAATTAATTTCCATAATTTCATAAATAAAACCATTCCCTCTTTATTTTTAAATCATTTCACAAAAACTTTACACTTCTTAAAACCAAAGTGCAAAGTTTTCAAAAGTAAAGCACAAAACAATGTGAGAGGAAACTAGTTTCAGTGGGTGACTTGGACATATGGTTGGAAGCCATATTAAAATCACTTAACTATCACAGATAGTGTTCTAAGGAATATCCTTGGCTCTATAAGGATTACCAGGCCTTACGAGCTCACTAAGACCATTAACCCAACTCTCTTTTCATTTCCCCTAATCATCATCAAAACAAGAAAACCAAAGGAAAAAGATAAATCCCGAATTCTCCTGAAAACATGAATCCCATAATGATATGTGGTGATTAGGAACACAACCAATAACTGGAATTACAAGTCCCAACAATCCTAACTCCAGACTATCCTAACTATTCCCCAAATAACATGACCCAAAGAGTTAACCTGAACCTCCTTTGATACCATTTTGTCACAAACTGAATCTGGTAAACACCAATACCAGCACCAAACCCAACCTGTTACAAGCCCCAAAGGTAATTCCCAATCCAAACGGGCTGTCACAAGTTCCTAGGTATCATAAAATAAAAATTGGGAATGATTTACCTAAGTTTATAAACCTAAAACAACAAAAGAATCCAATAAAACGAATCTAGATTTTTCAATACAAACAACATTTTACAAAAAATCAGAACTGAATTACATATTTTAAAACAACTCAAAAATACTATAACAAAGGTAAAAAACAAAAGGTAATAGCCCAAGAACCCTCATGCAAAGGGGCACCGCTCTCAAGCCATCTCCACAAGACTTCACCAACAAGGACCTGCTAGAAACCCGAACCACTGTAACTAAAAATTGTACCCAACCTGCGACAACAAAAATAACCAAGTCTACTTACACACAAGGGTGTAATTAGGGTGTGATCAAAATCCCAATATGATACCACCACTAATATATTCCATGTGATAAAAATTTAATGACGAAAATCATGCATGTTTTCAAAAACATAAAATGCTAGATACAATTTCTAAAAGATGCAACATTGAATAAAAACAATTTTCATGTGGGATAATTTAAAGAATAAACAATTTTAAAATAAATACCAAATCTACTTAATTTTCCAGCCACTTATACTGTATGCCGACGGTAATCATAAAATATATATTGAGCACAAGTAATGAGAAATAACCCATAGGCACTAGCTAGCTGTGGGTCCCAGGTACCTCGTATCTCGGTGAGAGTAACCATCACAAATATTTGTTATCATACACGATCCACTAGTAGGGAACATACCCATAACCTAGTGGTCCCAAATCATCATCATCATAGTTTAGTTAGAGTTGTAAGCATCAATCTTGCTAAGTGAAACTGAGGCCAAACCCCACAGATTCACTAGCATACTAGTACACGTCCACCCACCTAGATACCCGGGTTTTCCCTTTGTGCTCAAACAACATAAAAAAGTCAATGAATATACCTTTCACATGAAAATATCATTTCCATATCAAAAATTCACCAAACATACCACATGTATACAACACAAGTCACAAAAGTCCACTTTTCATTCAAATTGATTTTGAAATCCGACTCACACCAAAATAGCCCACAATATTTTTCACATTTCTTTTACACTTCCTCAAATCCATTAAACAATTTTATAAAACCATTCAAATATATTAAAACTCTCATAACATCCCACTCACTTGTTATATAATACCCTTTTTACCTTCGAAATCATTTTATCATCAAACTTACACGAAACAACCCACAAACAAGTTTCGCTCCAACATCACAATTTAATAAAACATTTCAGAAATTAAAAAAACATTCTAAAAATGTTTGACATCTTAAAACATAATTTCACCTTTCCAAACCCCCTAATAGGTTAACACACATACCAAAAAGTATATATTCACACTTTTCCCATTTTGTTTAACCAACTAAAACATTTATAATTTTATAAAAAGAACCCAAGTGGTGTAAATATGTATTGCACACAAAACCCATTTCAAACCCCCCATTTAAGACCAAAAACAATACCAATTCCTATCCAAAACAGAATTTGAAGCCCTAGAGACATTTATAAAACCACTTTCATGTTTTATAAAATCACCTAGAATAATACTACAAAAGATCCAAATGAAAACACACAATTTCAAAAAAATGCTCTCAAGAAGTATACAAATTTTTAACACATAAAAACTATTCAAAAACCCTCTTTTTAGGCCCACAAGACACTAATAAATTAACAAACCATAATTTTCAGGCCAAAAAAGATTTATTAAACCAATTCCATATGTTATAAAATACACCCAAATAATACCCCACGAGTAACACATGAAAACACCCAATTTCAAGTTAAAATGCAACTATAAAATTAAACACATAACCAAATCAATCATAAACAGTTTTCGAACCAAACCCAACATATGAGGAATATGAAAAATGAGTAAATACATCAAGCTAACTCATCAATAATTGTTTACACATGGAACCACCTACCGAAAGTGTCGAATCCCTCAAAACTTGGTGCGAAACATCAACAGCACCACTGTCGCATCACAAGGATGATAAATCCAGCCCTAGATCACAATATTTAACCACAAATACACCAAATCAAACCATATATTCTAACCCTAACTTTTGTACATTTTAGAACATAATTAAAGAGGGAGGAAACCCTAAGGAGAAGGAAGAAATTGAAGAGAGAAACACTTACTCAAAACAATCTTGAATAAAATGACCCAAAATCCACAAGTATCTGAATTATAAAACATCCAACCATTAAAGTTATGTTATAAAAAAGATTAGGAGATCATGTAGGAACTATAATGGGTTAAAAAGAGTAAAAATATAAGGGGTAATGATAGGATCAATTTACCTCTCCAAATATGGGCGATTTCTGAAATCCATAGGAGTGTCAACCAATTTTGTGATTCTATTGACCTCAAAATTGAGGTAGGAGAGACTGGGGACGCGGCTTAGGTATGTGGGCTCGGGTGAGAGTTGGAATCACCGAAAAAGGTAAATATTTAAGGAGATATTAAATAATTAAAATTTATTTTTAATGCATAAAATGGGCTTTCGGGCAAACCCAATCTCTTAAATAAAAACCCATATACACCATGATTATGGATTCCTAAATGGTCCAAATTAATATTTTGGTGTTAATAGGTCATTTTATGACAATTAGTAATTGTAATGGATGAAAAATGTTGAAAAATGAGAGTTATAAAGGAATCAAAATTTATTTTTAAATATGGAATTGAGCTCATGATTTGGCCCAATTCATGAAAACTCACACATTCCTCCATGAAAGCATGGAAAACCCAAAAAAAAAAAGAATCAATGGAAATTAAATGGAATTTAACTTTAAAATAAGTCATGTATGTTACATTATTTAATTTCATCTTTGGTGCTTTTATTCAATTTGGATAAATCCTAATATCGCGGGTTGTGTGTCGTGTGTTTTTCTTGTTGTTTAGCGTGCATGGTTGGACCACTAGGGATTTTTCTTCCTTTCATCAATGTTTTTTCACACTAGTACTTTATTATAGGTAGGTAAATTCACAAGTTTTTCCTTTCCAAATGATTCCATTAATATTTTATTTCTTTTAATTAATTTTTCTTTTAATGTGTTTTCACTTTAATTATTCTTGCAACTTGTTTTTGGATAGGGTACTGTTGTTGGTATAATTTGTTAGAAATAGTTTCTAAATCATTATTTTAGGTTGGTACTTTTAATTTTGTTGATCAAATTTTAGTTTATCATATAAAAGATATAAATATGGTGATTTTTATGGTATTTTCACCTTGAAATTTTTTAGTAAACTCGTTGATCCATTTGGTAGCATTTTATGAATTATGTAGGAGTTGTGAAACTTATTTTGGAATGGCCTTGGTGTGTGTTTGAATTAAAAAGAGGATTTCAAGTATGTATTTAGTGTAAATCCTTGTTTTTATACTTAGAAGTTTTTTTATGGTTTAAACGATTTATCAAAATGTGTAAGTGATTTCAAAACATGTTTTAAAAAAACATTGGTGTGTGTTTTATTGGGTCAATTTATTGCGTTTTGGTCATCTGAAAATGTTTTAAAAAGAGTTATATAGTGGATTTGGGGTTTTTTATGTTTTATAAATGAGGGGGGATGGTAGAATATGGTTTTAAGATAATTAGTGGGTTTTTCGTAAATGGTTTTCAAATGTTCTCTTTAGATTTTAGTGGTCCATTGGATGTCGACACATCCATGAGTGCACTAGGTACACACATGGAAGTGTCCTCAAATGAATATGGAATTTGTAAAATTATATTCTATTTAAACCTAATTTTCTTAAATGGATTTTTTCGTTTTCAAATAAATTTGGTCCCTTTATGTGGTTTCTAAAGAAGGTTTAAATGATGTTTTATAGAGTGTTGCTCCAAGTGTTTTGGAAAACATGGTTTTTGTCATGAACCAACTCAGGTCAACCTTGAACCGGTCACCCGAGCCGATCCACGACATTTCTTGAGGGGCGTTCCCAATCCCCACGGTCTGGAAACTAGTGATAAGTGTAAAAACTAGACAGAAGAGAACTATTTGGCCCATAAAAGAAAGACCAATTAGTTAATAAAAACTAAAAAAATAAAAAGAAAACTAGCAGGGACAAGAAAACAAGACTTCACATACCTCCAAGTGACCTCTTGGTCACCACCAACAATTAAAAACTGGCCTCACAGGGGCATAGAAAACAAGAACCTAAACCAAGAAACTGAACCTGCATCTGAATGGGGAGGATAGGTGTGATTATTAAAATTTTTAGTTGGAAATCCAAAAGTGAACCACATAATCTATGCATTTCCAAATTCCAAAATAGTTCAATAATACTGTTTTGAACTACAGTTATAAAAATAAAGTTTTCATATATACAATGAATTTTGAAAACTAACAATCACAATTCCATTGACTTTATAATTCAAAAACAAGGAAAATAGATAAAGAGGGGCTCACACAAACATTTCCAAAACAAATACTTTGAAATCCTTTATAAAACCAACCACACATACAAAGATTTTCCAATAAAACACCATAACCAAGTACAAGGTTATGGTTCCACACACACAGCAAGGGTAATGGTACTAATAGTGCTCGTATCAAAGGATCACATAAAACCTAGGTACTTGGAGGAAGACCAAAACGTACTATACATATGACTCATCCTAAAGGAAAGACTACTCTCGATGATGTCATAACACCCAAACGCTCAGTGTTGCGCTACCTGGCCTAATAGAGGGGCCCAATCCCCTAGTAGAGCAAATTACATACTAAGGCCCACTAGCTAGTGCATAGTATATACTAGTAAAGCAATCCTTCTCAGTAAACCCCATTTCTATGCAATGTTTATGTGATATATTCACAAAGAGGTGCGTCACACATTCAAACAACAAGCCATATATATATAACCAAGCATGCGACACAATCCGACACCATCCCAACCACCTCAAGATTGGTCTCATGCCTTAAAATAAATATTCTCAAAAGGAGGTCCATGTCGAATACCCTCTTGTCTCATGATCAACCGACGAGGCAAAAGACCTAACTAAAGAGGGGTTTTCCAACATACCGTTTCAAAGATGCCAAACAGGCCTTTAGCTTTACCTTATTCAACCATTTACTAAAACATTTAGAAGTGTTTCAAAAATATTAATAATCATTATTTCTTATAAACATGGTCAGACAGACCAAAACATGCCAGTATTCTTTCACAAAAACATGTATTTACCAAAACACGCTTTTACCAAAACATTCCAAAACCATAAATGTTTACGAACCATTTTCAAAATAAAGTTTAACTCCAAAACATGTTCCAAACCAAATGGTCAAACCTTAATGAACTTGTTAAAAACCAAGTTTTCCAAAACAATTAAAACAACACTTTATAAGACCTCATTTTCTTTCAACCCCAAACCATCATTTCCCTCATTTATAAAATCCAACACATGTTCATAAACCAAATATCCCTTTCTAAAGCAGACACAAAACCACACCAAGTGGAAAGAACCACATTTCACATGTAGAGTTTAAGACATGATACAAATCAATTTAAAAAACAATTCAATGGGGAAACCCCAATCAACCATCCAATTTCACCCAAGGGACACAAATTACATTTTTAGAAAAAACAATAGGCACAATACACAAGGGAATAAGCCAAGATTCATGTAAAGACCTGTTTTTGGAAAACATTACAACTTCAAAAAATCCTAAAAAGATTAATTTAAGTATCATATAGGTTCGAAACATGGGTATAAATTTAAATAAACATCAAGCATCAAAGGAAATGCAAGGGAAAGGAAAATCATCGATTTTTCTACCTCAAAACAAGAGAGAACATGACGGAATCCCGACGGAGAACCAAGTCAATGATTTCTAACTGAATTAATCTCCCATTCACATGAACATACATCCATATACATATATATATACCCTTAACCCAATGCATGTGTTCCCTAAACCATGAGGGAACACATACATGGGAGATGTATATATATATTTATATATATTCATACCTAAGTATATGTGTGTACACCCTTAAGGATGTTCAAAATCCACTTCAAAAATTATGTGGGACCCAACATTATAGTGTAAAAGACCAACACACCTCTAAATAAAAACCAGGGACTCAACAATATAAACATGACCCAAAAATAAAGTGCGCAACAAATCTGGGTATGAAGAACATCACCTCGGACAGTGGTGGTGATCTTGAGAGTGCGACAAGGCAAGATTGCATACCAAAATAATTATCTGCACTACAAATAAAATAGAAGGAATTCAAAACACAATAAAAACATTAAATTAAAGTTGCATGCGATAATAAAACTCTCACCTTGGATGGTGGAGGCAAAACAAAACATGCGGCAAGACCAAATGCGCCACGCGGATAACAATGAATGGTTTGAAGCGATCCGAATTGATTCGCCTTCAGCAGTGGTGGATGGGATACTGTTCGACATGACCTGAGACACACTTCACGAACCCAACAAGGTGATTTTTAGCCACACCAAAGCAATGCGGAGGAGCTGCACAATGAGGTTTGGGTTCGTCACTGTTGGTTGCCAGACATGGGGGTCGGGTTTTCCAGAAGCGTGCCAGGAAGGGAGTCGGGTTCTCCAGAGAAGGTTTCTAGAGGGAGTTGGGTTTTTAGGAGAAGGTTTTTGGAGGGAGGGGAGCGGGCCACTACCGGTGGGTCACGCCAAGCAAAAGCGCGGGGGTGGGGGGGGGGGTCACAATGAGGAAGGAGGGGGCGATCTCATGCTAGCTGGACAGGGAGGGGGAGGGGGGGTCTCTCACTTGCTGGACAGGAAGAGGGGTGAGTGTCTCCACTGGATGGATATGGAATGGGTCGACCTCATGCCAGCTGGATAGGGAAGGGGGGATTGGTTTGCAGGTGCGCAGTGCGTAGGAGGAAGCGGCGACGGTGCTGTGTAGCAGGCTGGATGGGAGGATGGATAGACGGCAGTGCTGCGTTGTAGGACGAGAAGGAGGTGAGGGCTGCGCTATGCAGCCCTTGTGTGGAGAAGGAGGGGGGGGGGAGGGGCTACGACTCCCCCTTAGGGTTTCAATTTTTGTTTTATTTTTATTTTTTTCATATCTTATTTATAATAATAATAATAATAATAATAATATGATTATAATTATAATTATAATTTTATTCTTCTAAATAAGAATAATATTAATTATTTAGAAGAAAATATTAATGTTAATAACATTAACAACTATTTAATAATAATATCATTAATAACTTTAATAGAAATTACATTAGTAACAAATTTAATAATAATAATGATGACATATATGTAATAAAAATACTACTACTACAGTATAAGTATTGTCCTTATTTTGTTTACATAAAATTTTATTTATTTTAGACATCAGACAACCTCAAGAGTCGTGTGTCATCAAGTGTGCAATTGAGCGAACCACACTCGAACCGTGCCACCCAACACTAACCGCTTATGAGGTTAAGTTGTGCATTTGTCTCATGGTGTCTATAAACCATATGAAATTTGTGTTCCATGACTCAGACTCACTTGGGCATACACACAAGCACCGTATAGTTACCCTTAACAGTGCGGGGTGACTGTGCAACGGTGAAAAAGGTCCCAAAACACAAAAATAATAATTATATCAATTTAAAAAGATTAACTAATAGGGTTGGGGTGTGAAAATTATCCTCACTACAGACACTTTTTTCCCCCCAGAAAGTCACCAAGCCTAAAGATAGCCAAATGTTGAATCCATGTCTGAACACAGCCAGAAGAAACAAGGAGTTTTGGGGTCACTATTTATTCCCCAAGTCAAACCCAACCAACCAAGATGAAACCACACTCGAAACAAGGGGGAACACAAGAGTGTTCTCCCCACCACAAGGATTCCACTAACACAAAAAGCAAATGCCAAACATACCACCCCGGTGAGGGGGGAAACACACAGGAACTTCCAACTGATCTAACCCAACTTCTATAACACAAGAGAAAATGTTTCACCATAAAAAATAAGATCTAAAAGCTTTACAGGGCCAAATGATACATTGGGACACTAGAACAGAGGAATTCCCTACAAAGCCGAAACACACTAGAGGAAAACCCAGAGAGGTTCCTGAACTAATAAAGAACCTAAATAAAGAACCCATTGATTTCACCAAACATCTTTTAAAAAAAACAACTGAGACCAATCTCAAAATTAAAATAGGTCTGTTTATTCATGGTCCCAATACCATTCAAGAATTCAAAATTATATAGGAACCATGTTAAGAATAGATAAGGCCACTTGGATTGCAATAGAACAAGATCATCACACCACCACAATTAGGATGAGCATATGAAGGTGAAAAGAATAGAACAAGGAAAAATTGTTCATTTCCATCCCAAAACTAAAAATATAAACCAGACTGAGGTTCCACACACCCTTTGAAACTTCCGAATGTGTGCAAGATTCACCCTGAGACTTGTGGTTGGGGCCCTAATGGCTAAAGGATCTCCTACCCTACAATCAGGAATTCACATCCTCCATTCCTCAACTCCTTCTTACTCATCCTCTCAATGATTCAAATGACTGAAATGGTGGAATGTTTTCTATATGACGACTTAGAATGCCCAAAATAGCCACATTGTTGGCACATAATAGAATGATTCGACAAGCTGGGGTGGGAGCACTGCCGAAGATGGTTTCTTGGAGAAAGGTTCCTCCGGAATGCACTTCTTGATAGATGAAGAAACTTTGTGAAATTCGACCACCATTAATCACACCAAAAACTCTAACGACGACGAGACATCTCATATTTACTAGTCCAAAACTAAACCCTCAAAAAACTCAGGGATGGTATAAACTTTAACACCCTTGGGAGTTCCCAATAACCCAAAGACCCAATTTAACTTTTCTAACCACACAAATTCCTCTAACGGACTTCGATTACCTTGATAGATAAGAAACACACGAAAAGAAACGATAACTGGGCATGAATCATTGGAAACCTTAGCGACCTTTCTGGGTGGCATACTAAAAAAACACAAAAAATAAAACTAAAATCAGCATCAATCCAAAGCACAATCAAATAAACAACCTAAGCCATGGGAAACAGGCACACAAGCCTAACATAAACAAATACAAGTACAATTTTCTTTTCCAAATACCACCATTTATTTAAAATTTTAAAACCCACCTATGGTACCTTATGAACCGTCACATGTGAGTTCATTCAATACTGCTTACATCATCTGCGAACAAGTTCCCCCCACACTCTCCACACATACCCATGAATATGTGACCCCCAATAAATAATGGCAAGGTTCAAACATATTTTCCCTTATCAAATCCAAACACACACAAAACATTTTCCAAATCGAAACACTTTCCCTTTAAAAAACTCACTTCACCAATTTCAAAACAATTTAAAAGAAACACTTTTACACTTCAAAATAAATTTCACTTTCAACACACACTCACATAAACTGTGATTAAAACAAAAAAAACCAAAAAAAATACACTAGAATGAGGAACTAGTTCATATGTCTGACCTAACGACATGGTATTGAGCCATGCCCCAAGTAGGGCATAACCCTAAGAGGACCTTGAGTTGGGTAATTGGAATTCACATGGGTTACCACCCCATGTGAGGCCAAAACGTGAACCGATTCTCCTCCATTGTCATCCCTCAATACAAAATAACCCAAGACAAAAGACTCAAAACCCACACTACCCCTGGTAACCCAAGTCTTATCACGACCGATGGTGATTAGGAACCGAACCATAATCTACCTCATGATCCCTGAAAACCATAATCTTCATCTACTAAACATCCCAAATATCAAGAACCACCTTTGATACCATTTTGTCACGAAACAACCTGGGTCAACCCTAAACTGGTCACCTGAGTCGGTCTGAGGCATGTCATGAGAGGAGTTCCCAATCTCCATGTGTGGGAAACTAGTTCCAAGCATAAAAACTATACAGATGAGAATGATTTATCCCATAAAAGAAAGAAAAATAATTAATAAAAACTAAAAAAAGAAAAAGAAAACTAGCAGTGGCAAGAAAACTAGACTGTACATATTGTAATGTCCCATAATTTTTGTATAATTATTTTTATTATATGGAATTATTTCGAGAATGTGAAATCTGACAGCGCGTGATTCTGAGTCCTGGAGTGCTCAGAATGATCTTGCAAAAAATGTTAAGTTTTTAAAAAATAGTGCACGAGTTGTTTTCCTGAAAAAGTGGAATAATTCTTAAACAGGTGCCCGAATTATAAATTTGAGGGCACTGTTGCATTCAGGATGACAGGTTTACCCTAGGCGCGACATAAGTTTAGCTAGTCCATGCCTCTAGTGGGAAAACCCTAAAATGACATAACCATAAATAAAATAATTAAATAAAATTATTTTATTTTTCAAATGCTTATAACCCACGAATGGTAACTCAGATTGAAAATTCAATACCACCACTGAAATCATGAGGGTATGCTTCCCTTAGGCTGATACTAACATTAGCCAGTGCGGGCTACTTGTAAAAGTTATTTTTTGGCCGTAAATAAAATAATTAAGTGATAATTAATTTATTGTAAATTCCATAACTTCTAAACGATAACTCAGATTGAAAATTAGAGAGTACCGTTGAGCTCATGAGAGATAAAATTATTAGGTGGAGCCTAACCTCAACCGGCGCGAGTCAAGGGTGACTGTTAATAATTTTCTGAATTTTTTTGGGTACGTTAAATAAATGCAAGGGTGGTGTTTTATAACTTTTGAACCAATGCTTGTATTAAAAATCCGAGGTCACCATCGAATCCGCAACATCGATATTTTCTTAAGGGAGGCTTCACTTTGACCGTAGTAGGTTTGGAGAAAAGGTTAAATTTTGGGACCTTTAAAAGAATAATAAAATAACATAGTTATTTTATTTCTCTCGTTTCTATTCCTCCAACGGACAAGCGGTAGTGGCAGGACTAATGATGTGTCAAGCCATTAAATGGATTGACTCCTCAAATTTTTTGTAATGGTGTCGTTTGAATTAGGAAGGTTCCTATTAAATGAACCCCCATTAATTCCATAGGCATCCTCTTCTATTTATGTAGATCTTGGAGAGAGGTGTTGGCACGACTTCACCAAGAGACAAAGTTCTGATAAATTTCCATGATACCAATCACTTGGAGGATGAAGATGGTTCCAATGAGCGGTGATGAGCGACACTTAATCCCGAATTGAAGAATGACAATTGAGAGGCATCATTGGTGGCTTGTTGTAAGGACGATGAACACCGAATCTTCCTCAATCGCGGGTTCTCTCTATCGATCTTGAGGTAAGGTTTGTCTCGTTTATTTTCAAGATATTGTTGAATCATATATCCTCTTTATTGATAAGATAATAATGCGGAGGGCACATGCCAAATGAACAAGGACCGTTCCCACTACCATTTTTTTACCTTTGCTTTCTCTGTGGAAGACCACTAATGCGACACAAGCGACTGGTGCCGACAGATGATGGCGGCGGCCTGCACAGACCGACCGCGATGGAGGCGGTGCACTATCATGCGCTATGGGAGGAGGCTGATGCGCTATGCCACAGTGGTAAGCAGAGCATCCAACACTGGCCAGTCACGAAGGTGATGCGGCGCACCGTCGCGTGCTGCCGACGGAGAAGGGTCGCAACTTTTCAGCTGCGATGTTCGAGCAGGGTGACCAAAACTGGCCAGTTGTGGAAGGCGGAGGCAGAGTGGTGCACCGTCAAGTGTCATTGGAGGAGGATGTGACTTGAATTCGTGAAAGGAGGAGAGCGGCATGACCCCCACACCGCGTCGAGTTGGAAGACCCCCCGGTCGGCCAAAACGGATGACCGTTACGTGGTGGGGCAGCACCCCACCAGCTAGCCGAAACGACCCTGCACCTATGGGGCTAGCTAGGAAGACTGGTCTGCCTTCTAGTGGACCGGGACAGACGCAGGTTGGTTGAGCGGGCTGGAGTCACCAGTGGGTCGGACCAAACCCGCGGCCTGGTGGGCCAACGCAGGTGGGCCGAGCCCCACCCAACGGGATGGGCCAACCATGGCCCGAGCCCGCAAACTGAATCTGGATAACCCTTAGTGTGAAAGACTCGAGTGGGGATAGGTAGATCTCGAGACCCATTGTATCGGGCCAGTCTGACCAAGTCGGACCGGGCCCAGACCCAACCGGTCCCCGGATAATGAAACTCCCATAACTGAAAAACCGGGTGTCATTTCGACACCCCATTAGTGGCATTGGGATCCCTTTTGGGAAGCACTTTGACATATTCTGGTGGGCCTGACCGAGCTAGGCCGGACCAAGGTGCGATCAGCCCCATTTCTTAGAAAGGGGTGTAACTAACAGACTGGGTGTCCATTTGACAAACCATCTACGGGGCTAGAACCTTTAGTATGAGGAAGACCTTTTGGTATACTCCACTTGAGTTTTGGAGAAATTTGGAGTGCGGCCGGGTTGGATTAAACCCAAATCCAACTAGGCCCTTGAAACTAAAATGCTTATAAGTCATAGACCGAACGTCCGATTGATGCGTTGTCGGTCACATTGGAACCCTTACGACATGACGGTCCTTTGGGATACTTATTCGTGGAGTTTCATGGAGTTTGAGGTATGACCAATGGTTTGAGTGGCGATTTTACCAGAATCAGATGTACTATAAGCAGGAATCCAATGGCTGGAAGTGAGGAAAAGGTTGGAGACAGATCATTAGAGGTTAGTACCGAGCGATCCTGTGTGGGTTAGTGCTCAAAAATCCTGTGTGGGTCAGCACATATCGATCCTGTGTGGGTTAGATCCTGTGTGGGTCATTGCGGGGGTTAGTACCTATTGACTCAGGGTTGGTCAGATCTTGTGTGGATCATTTTAGTGGTTAGTATCTATCGATCATGTGTGGGTCAAACTCTGTATGGTCAGAAGTAGTGCCTCTTGACAGAATATGATGATATAGATTTGTGACTAATCATATGTACTTCTATACCTCACTAATACTTGTGTGAGCTAAGTCTTTTACCTTTGTGGTGATACATGTGTGGTACTTTTACCTTTATGGTGATATCTTCGTGGTGATACCTATGTGGTACTTTTACCTTCATGGTGATATCTTCATGGTGATACCTGTGTGCTACTTTTACCTTCATGGTGATATCTTCATGGTGATACATGTGTGGTACTTTTACCTTTGTTGTGATATCTTCGTGGTGTTGCATGTGTGATACTTTTACCTTCGTGGTGTTATCTTTGTGGTGTTACCTGTGTGGTACCTTTACCTTCATGGTGTTAGCTTTGTGGTGTTACCTTTGTGATATTTTTCCTTCATGTATGAGATGAGTATATCTTGATAACTTAGGTATATGTAAGGGAATATGCCTAAGTAGAGTTGATGACTACTTCGTGATTTGTGATTGAGGTCTTTCTTTGTGGTTTTTCTTTTGTGGAACTCTGGGAGACCTTCAGGGGTCTCAGGGTCCCTACTGAGTATTATTATACTCACCCCTGCACGGGCTTTTCCTGCACCTTGTTGTGTCTTGTGCAGATGATGGGAAACATTGATCGAGGCCGAGGGATTCAAGACTGGATGGTGCTCAGAGGTGGACCATTTGACATGGAGTGATGCATGAATATTGATCGTGAGTTGTAGCTACCCTTCAGGTAGGATCCCCGGTGGATGATCCAGGAGCATCTTTTCTTTTTTTAGTTGTACTTGTACTTTCTAGTTGGACTTGTATTCCGACCCCTTTACTTTCAACACAATTTTTACTACAGTAGTTTACTTCATGGTTTCCTCTTGTTGTGCTCTTGGATTTGTGTGTTTGTACATGTTTAAAGGAAATACCTTCCCGTTAAGGGATACACCTTTCCGGTTCTAGTCTCCAGCCCCTGGCTTATGGAAGGTGGGATTGGGTTAGTCACGGCACGGGCCCCGAGGGGCTGGTCGTGATAAAGTGGTATCAAAGGAGTTGGTTCTACCAAAAAACTTAGACTCTGATATTTTCTATATGGAAATAGTGTTAAGTGTTATGAGTGTGGTTTTCAGTTTGGGGAATCCAGTGTTGGGGTGGAGACCAAATTATCTATACACCAGGACCCTTAATTCTGATTTTCGACTCAGTGTATGAAAACACTGATTTCGCGTGTTTTCGAAAAGTTTATTATGATCTCTTTGAGTTATCTCACCAGGTATAACTTAATGATCGTGGTGCACCTATTTATTATCAGGATTCCACCGTATAGACAACCATCTTGGATTCCTGAGAGAGTAAACGATAATGGCCCACCGAGCGATGAGGCTTCGGTGTAGGGCCCTCTTACTATGTTATCACCTTCAGGTGGTGCACCAGCAGCAGCACCACACATTGGCCAGTAGAGGCTACTAGTGGATCGCGCACTCCAAGTGAACATGTTTCATGAGTTCCAACAGTAGAGGCCTCTAAGGTTTTGAGGTGAGATAGATACCCAAGCAACTGAGAACTGGCTAGAGGATGTGGCTAGAGTTTTTTGCCTAGTTGGGACACCAGTAGACCAGATGGTGATCCTAGTTTCTAGTCTTTATCAGTGAGTGACCATGAGGATGGTTCTCATAATGATGAGGCTTTGTACATGTACCGTTTCCCGAGATGGTACCTTCGGGTTGTGTTCTAGCTATATCCCCTCTCGTTGGTTCATAGTTACAACTAGTGGTACTGGTAGAGGACACATATAGGCTTGGTTTCATACATGTATTTCAATATCAGATACCCCTCAGGTTCTGAGGTGAGCCTGACTCATAGGTGGCTAAGCATTGTCTTCAGAAGGCGACCAAGTTTCCATCTAGCCAGGGCCCCATTTGAACAAATGGTGGTCCTGGTAGAGAGCCTTCTATGTGTCTCAGCAGGACGATGACATGGTTTAGATTACCCTAATCTTGTGATGAGGTGTCTTTTTAGTGGATAAGCTTGAGAAGCTTCCTTAGAGTAGGGGGTATCTTGCTATAAAAATATAAGGGTGAGTGTTCCCTAGAGCTTCTACAGCTTCTTCAGAACGACATGTTGCTAGTTGAGTTTTCATCAAGGCGTACTGACCATCCCAGGTACCAGATGAATACATTACGGTTAGTGCTTCAGGGCTCAGAACTCCGAGAGAGGTGTTTTTAGGGATATACAATCCAGAATTATTCCTCTAAGAATTATTACTTATGTTAGGGTGATAGAGAGAACCATTGTGGTTGAATGTTCTTTGGTTGAGAGGATACAACCAGTGAATGTTAGTAGTGAGAAAGTAGAAAACTTATTCCAGTATCAGAGACTTGGGCATGTAAAATGTTTCAGGAAGAGGAAGTGATATGGAAAGATGAATCTTCAAGGTAGAAGAAGTAGAAGTGGAGCTAGGAGAGCATCATGAGGTGGTATACATTTTGACATGTTACAACCACCACCCCAATGTGGTCCCCACTAGGATCATGGAGTTGGAGGATAGTGGAATGGAGTAGCTTCATGCGGTCTAGGGGTGTGACCCAAGGGCTCCAGGAATGATTCTAGGTATAGTCTGTGTCTACTACTAGCTTCCGTATTAATAGACATAGGTACCATTCATTCCTTCTTTCCACAAATCTTATTCAAGACCTGGAGTTTCCTGTTAAACTGATGACTTGACCATTACATCTAGAGATACCTTTGGGAGGATACTCGATAATAAAACTTATGTCGACAGTGTGATATGACCCTTGAGGTGATAGTTTCAGTTGAAACCTCTTGGTGGAAGTGTCAAGGCCTTACAAAATTAGTTTGGGTATGAACTGATCATCTACAGATCATATTCAGATTGACTCTATTAGGCAAAAAGGAGTAGTATATCTACAACGTTGGAGTGGGTTTTCCTGGGTCAGTGAAAAAGGAAACCCAGGAAGAACAGGATAAACTCATGAATAGGAGGGTGAAACTGATCAGTCTTGAGTTGGGAATCCTTACCCTCATGGCAGCAGAAGTTTTGAGTTCTCAGTCCCCAACAGTAGTAGAAGAGTGTGGGGACATCTTTATAAGAGTTGTTTACTGGATTAACTCCCCGAAGGGGGAGGGACATCTTCTTGGGCTGGGTACTACCATAGATTTATACCAGACTTCTCCAGGTTAATGACACCATTTCCAGCTTTGATGAAGAATGGGGATCATTTCTTATGGATGGAGAAGTGACAGCAGAGCTTTCAGGAGCTGAGATAGAGACTGAAGAATTCCCCCATCATGAGGCCACCAGAAGAGGATGTTGGGTATATAGTCTACTGCGACGCATCAGGGAGCATACTAGGTTGTTTCGTGATGTAGTAGTGGGAAGTAACCACCTACATCTCACAGTAGTTGAGAAAATACGAGCATAACTATGCTACCCATGACCTGGAGTTTGCAACAGTGGTCTTGGCGCTAAAGATGTGACATCACTACTTGATGGGTGAACAATTTACTGTTCAATATGATCACAAGAGTCTCAGGTATATCTTTCCATAGAAGTACCTGAACCTGAGATAGTGACAATGGCTAGAGTTTTTCCAGGACTATGACTTTGAGATAGTCTATACTCATGGGAAGGGGAATGTGGTAGCAAACACACTTACCAGAAGGTCTGGCCTACAACTGTTGAGTGAGGCGTCAGAGCAGCTAGTCGCACTGTGGATATCCTTCATGGATAAAAATGGAGCATCTTACCTCCAATATATGACTGTCACTCCCCTAATTCTTCAGTGAGTTTGGGAGGCACATTTTGGGACGTTGACTGCGAGGCCCGACGTGCTCAGATATCCTCAAGATGGTCTCCTGAAGGATTTTCTAAAGGGGGGAGAATTTCATTCTCTTCAGAGGACACACCATGGTACCAATGATTCTTTGGAAGGAGGTGTTGAGGGAGTTCCATACATCCCCTTTAACAGTACATCATGTAGTGACGAAGGTGTACCAGGACCTCTGACATAAGTACTGGTGGCCAGGGATGAAGGAAGCAGTGACAGAGTTTTTACCACGATGCCTCAATTGTCAGTAAGTGAAGACTACACAGAGCGGACATAAGTCTTATGCCAACAGGATATAGAGACCCTTGAAGTCCGAGGATGGAGACCTTGTCTTCCTACAGGTCTCACCCTGATAAGGATTAAGAAGGTTTGGCTGGGGCGGAAAACTTTCTCTGAGGTTCATCAGACCATTCCAAATTTTTCAACATAGTTAGAGAGGTAGAGTACCATCTAACTCTTCCACCACAGATGCACCGGGTGAATAAAGTGTCTCATGTGCCGCAACTGAGGAGATACATGCATAATCCATTGCATGTTATCAACTGGGGTGAGTTGGACTTGGCGATGGGGTGACTTTTATAGAGATCCTGATGGAGATAGAGGATCAACAGGAGCGAGTCCTTCATGGATGGTGGATCCCTCTAGTGTGATTTTGGTGGCATCATGGGAACATCCAAGAGAGAAAATGGGAGTGGGAGGATCAGATTCCTACTCAGCACCCTCTTTTGTTTGTTTTGCCTTTGTTTTGGCTTTCGGGGACGTAAATACCTAAGGTGGGAATAATGTAATCTCTGGAAATTTATGTATTTCTTTTATTATATAGAATTATTTTGAGACCGAGAAATTTGACAGCATGTGATTCTGAGGCCCGGAGTGCCTGAAATGATTCGGCGAAAAATTTTATGTTTAAAAAAATAGCAAGTGAGTGGTTTTCCTGAAAAAGTGGTCTAAATATTAAATAGATGCCCGGATCAGAAATCCGAGGGCACTGTTTCATTCAGGATTGTGGGTTTACCCTAGGCGCAACATAATATTAGTCGGCACAAGCCTCCAGTGAGAAAACCCAAAAATGGAACAACCGTAAATAAAATAATTAAATAATTTTTTTTTATTTTCAAATGATTATAACTCATGAATGGTAACTCGGATTAAAAATTAGAGACCACCATTGAACTCATGAGGGTATGATTTCTTTAGACTAATACTAACATTGGTCAGCACCAGCCACTAGTGAAATTTAGTTTTTGGCCGTAAATAAAATAATTAAGTGACAATTATTTTATTGTAAATTCTATAACTTTAAAATGGTAACTCAAATTGAAAATTCGAGAGTACCACTGAGTTTGTGAGGGTGTTTTCTCCTTTGGTAGATCCTAACCTTGACCGGCGTGAGTCGAGGGTGACTATTAATAATTTTCTGAACTTTTTTTTGAGTACATTCAGTAAAAGTGCGGGCGACGTTTTCTAGCTTTTGAACCAGTGCTCATATTAAAAAACTGAGGGCACCATTGAATCTATAGTGCCGGGATTCACCTAAGGGAGGCTTGACTTTGACCACAGTAGGTCTAATGAAAAAGTTAGATTTTGTGACTTTTAAAACAATAATAAAATAGTTATTTTATTTCTCATGTTTCTATTCCTCCAACAGACAAGCGGTAGTGGCGGGACAAACAACGTGTCTATCCATTAAATGGCTTGACTCCTCAAATCCTTTTTAACAGCACCATTAGAATTAGGAAGGTTCCTATTAAATTAACCCCCATTAATTCAATGGGTGTTACTCACTCTCCCCCTCTCCTATTTATATGGAGCTTAGGGAGATGTGTTGGCACAACTTCACCAAGCGACAAAGTTATGATAAAGTTCCACGATGCCAATCACTTGGAGGATGGGGATAGTTCTGGTGAGCGATGATGAGCGACACTGAATCCCAAACTGAAAAAAGATTATTGAACGGCATCGTTGGTGGCTTGTTGTGAGGATGAATAACACCAACTCTTCCTCTATCGCAGGCGCTCTCCATCGATCTTGAGGTAGGGTTTTGCCTCGTTTATTTTCAAGAGATTATTGAATCATATATCCTCTTTCTTGATAAGATAATAATGCGGGGAGAGCGGGCCAAACGAACAAGGCCCGACCCCTCTTCCATTTGTTTTACCTTTGCATTCTCTATGGAAGACCGACGACACGACACCGGCGCCTGGTGCCGACAGATGATGATAGCGACCGACCATGATGGAGGCGGCGTGCCGTCGCGCACCGTAGGAGGAGGTCGCAATGCTATGCCACGATGGTCAACAGAGAGGTCGACACCGGCTGGCTGCAGAGGAGATGTGGTGCACCGTCGTACGCCGCCGGCGGAGAAGGGTTGTAGCATTTCAGCTGCGCTGGTCAAGCAGGGCAGTCGGCATTGGCCGATTGTAGAAGAAAGAGGCAGAGAAGCGCGCCATCGTGCGCCATTGGAGGAGGCCTCAGCTTGAATATGCGATAGGTGGAGAGCGGCACGGCCCCCGTACCGCGCCGGGTTGGGGGAACCCCAGTCGTCCAAAAAGGATGACTGTTACGTGGTGGGGCAGTACCCCACCGGCATGCCAGAATGGCCCCGCACCTACCTAGTGAGTTGGGAAGACCGATCCACCTTATGGAAGATTGGGTCGGACGTGGGTTGGACGGGTAGGCTAGGCCGAACCCACGGCCCGGTGGGCCAACGCGGGTATACTGATCCACACCCGCCAAGCCGGGCCAACCATGGCCCGTTCCCATGAACCGAACTAGGCCGAACCTTAGTGGGCCGGACCCGAGAGGGGTCTGGTGGACCCCAGGACCTGTTGTGTCGGGCCATTCTGACCAAGTCAGACTGGGCCCTGACCCAACCAATACCTGGATAAAGAAATGCCCGTAATTGAAAAACCATGTGTCTATTTGAAATGGCATGAGTGGCATTGGGATTCCTTTTTGGAAGTAGTCCCTTTGACGTATTCTAGTGGTCCTGACCGAGATGGGCTAGACCAAGATCTGATCACCCCTTTTCTCAAAAAGGGGTGTAACTAACATACCAGGTGTTCGTTTGAAAAACCGTCTGCAGTTCTAAAACCCTTATGACAAGGAGGTACTTTTAGTATAATCCACTTGAGTTTTAGAGAAAGTTGGAGTGCGTCTAGGTTGGATCGAACTCGAATCCAATCGGGCCCTCAGAACTAAAACGCTTATAAGAGACAGACTGGAAATCCGATTGGCGTGCCGTCTATTGAATTGAAACCCTTAGGTAATGACGATCCTTTGGGATAATTATTCATGGATATTCATGGAGGTTTAGGTATAAATGATGTATTGAGGATAGGTTCTCCCAAAATTAAGCGTACTATGAGCGGGAATCCAGTGGCTGGAAGTGAGGCGGAGGTTGGAGACAGATCATACAGAGGTTATTACTGAGCGATCTTATGTAGGTCAGCACTGATCATGTGTGGGTCAAATCCTATGTGGGTCATCTCTTAGTGATCCTGTGTGGGTCAGTGCATACCGATCATGTGTGGGTTAGATCCTTTGTGGATCAACGCTCAATGATCCTATGTGGGTCAGCGCATACCGATCCTGTGTGGGTCAGATCCTATGTGGGTCATTGTAGGGTTTAGTACCTATCGAATTTGGGAGGGTTGGATCCTGTGTGGATCATTGTAGGGGTTATTACCTATCGATCCTATGTGGTTCAGACTCTATATGGTCTGTAGCAGTGCCTCTTGATAGAATATGATGATCTAGCATCACAACTGATCATCTGTACTTCTATACCTCACTAATACCTGTGTGAGATGATTCTTTTACCTTCTTGGTGATACCTGTGTGGTAATTTTACTATCATGGTGATATCTGTGTGGTAATTTTACCTTCATGGTGATATTTTCGTGGTGATACTTTTGTGGTACTTTTACCTTTGTGGTGATATCTTCATGGTGATACATCTGTGGTACTTTTACCTTCATGGTGATATCTTCGTGGTGTTACCGGTGTGGTACGTTTACCTTCACGGTGTTATCTTTGTGGTGTTACATGTGTGGTACCTTTACCTTCATGGTGTTACCTTTGTGGTGTTATCTTTTTGATATTCTTCCCCCTTGTATGAGATGAGTATATCTAGATAACTTAGGTATATGTATGGGAATATACCCAAGTAGAGTTGATGGATACTTTATGCTTTGTGACTGAGGTCTTGCTTTGTGTTTTTTCCTTTGTGGAACTCTGGGATACCTTCGGGGGTCTCAGGGTCCCTAATGAGTATTGTTATACTCACCCCTGCACGGGCTTCACCCGCACCTTGTTGTGTCTTGTGAAGATGACAGACAACATTGATTGAGGCTAAGGGATATAGGACTGGACGGTACTCAGAGGTGGACCATATAATGTGGCGTGATGCAGGACTATTGATCATGATGTGTACATACCCTTCTGGTAGGATCATCAGTGGATGATCCATGAGCTGCTTTTCTCTTTTCAGTTGTACTTGTACTTTCCAGTTGGGATTGTATTCCATCCCCTTTACTTTCATCACACTTTTTACTACAACAGTTTACTTTGTGGTTGCCTCTTATTGTGATCTTGGATTTGTGTGTTTGTATAGGTTTAAAGGCAATGCCTTCTCGTAAAGGGATACACCTTTCCAGTTCTAGTCACCAGCCCCTGGCCTATAGAAGGAGGGCTTGGGGTAGTCATGGAATGGGCCCTAGGGGATGGGTCGTGACACATACCTCCATGTGACCTCTTGGTCACCTCCAACAACTAAAAACATGACTCACATGAGCAGATGAAACCGAAACCTAAAACAAGCAACTGAACTTGTATATGAAAGGGGAGGATAGGCATGAGAATTAAAATACTCTGTAAGAAAGCCAAAAGTGAACCATATAATCCATAAATTTCCAAATTCTAAAACAGTCCAATAATAATAGTTTGAACCAAAATTATAAAAATAAGGCTTTTATATATACAATGCATTTTGAAAAATAACAATCACAATTACATTTCCCTTATAATTAAAAAAATAAGGAAAAGAAATAAAGAGGGGCCCACAAAAACTTTTCCAAAACAGATACATTGAAATCCTTTATAAAACCAACCACACATACAAAATTTTTCCAAGAAAACACCAAAACCAAGTTCAAGGGTATGGTTCCAGACACAAAGCAAGGGCAATGGTACTAACAGTGCTCATATCAAAGGATCACGGAAAACCTAGGAACTCAGAGGAAGACCAAAAGGTACTATACATGTGAATCATCCTGAAGGCATGCCTAATCTCGATGATTTCATAACACCCAAACACTCAGTGTTTCCCTACCTGGCATAACCGAGGGGCCCAATCCCCTAGTAGAGCAAAGTCTGTATTAAGGGCCACTAGCTAGTGCATAGTCTAAACTAGTGCAACAATCGTTCTCCATAAACCCCCTTGCAATGCTAAGTTTCCATTCTATGTTCACAAAGTGGTGTGTCACACATTCAAACAACAAGCCATATATATATATAACCAATCACATGAAACAATCTAACACCACCCCGACTACATCAAGATTAGTCTCATGCCTTAAAATAAATATTCTCAAAATAGGTCCTTACTGAGGACCCTCTTGTCTCATGATCAATTAATGAGGCAAGAGACCTAACCAAAGAGGGGTTTTCCAACATACCATTTCAAAGATTCCAAACAAGCCTTTATATTTACCTCATTCAACCATTTACCAAAACATTTAGAAATTTTTCCAAAATAGTAATAGTCATCATTTCTTACAAACATGGTCAGACAGACCAAAACATGCTAGTATTTTTTCATGAAAACAATCATTTACCAAAACACGCTTTTACCAAAATTTTCCAAAACCATAAATGTTTACGAACCATTTTCAAAACAATGTTAAACACCAAAACATGTTTCAAACGAAATGGACAAACCTTAAAGAACCCATTAAAAACATTGTTTTCCAAAACACTTAAAACAACACTTTAAAAGACCTCATTTTCTTTCAACCCAAAACCATCATTTCTCTCATTTATAAAATCCAGCACCTGTTCATAAACCAAAAATCCCTTTCTAAAAAAAACTCAAAACCACACCCATATAAAAACACCATGTTTCACATGTAGAGTTTAAGACATGATCCAAACCAATTTAACAAAACAATTCAATGGGGAATCCCCTTCTCAGCCATCCAATTTCACCAAAAAAAACAAATTACATTTTTATAAAAAACACTAGGAACAATACATAAGGGAATAAACCAAGATTCATCTAAAAACCTATTTTTGGAAAAACATGACAACTTTAAAACATCCTAACAAGATTAATAAGAGTATCATATAGGTGTAAAGAAAGGGTATAAATTTAAATAAACATCAAGCATCAATGGAAATTCAATGGAAAGGAAAATCATGGATTTTCCTTCTTTAAACTAAGAGAGAACACGATGGAATCCCAAAGGAGAACAAAGTCGACACTTTCTAACTCAATCAGTCTCCCATTCACATGAACATACATCCATATACATATATATACTCTTAACCCAAAGCACATGTTCCCCGTGCCATAATGGAACACACACATGGGATATATATATATATATATATATATATATATATATATATTCATACCTGAGTATATGCGTTAACACCCATAAGGAAGTTCAAAACTCACTAAAACAATTATTAGGGACCCAACATTAAAGTGAAAAACACTGACGCAGCTATAAACAAAAACTGGGGACTCAAAGATATAAACACAACCCAAAAATAAGGTGCACAACAAAACTGGGGATGAAGAACATCACCTCGGATAGTGGTGACGATCTTGAGAACACAAAAAGACAAGATTTCATATCAAAATAATTATTCGCATTAAAAATAAAATAGAAGGACTTCAGAACACAATAATGAAATTAAATTAAATGTGCATGTGATAATAAAACTATCACCTTCGATGGTGGAGACAAACCAAAACATGCAGCAAGACCAAATGTGCCCTGTGGATAATGGTGGATGGTTCGAAGTGATCCGAATCACTTCACTTTCAGAATCAATGGATGGGATGCGGTTCTACATGACCTGAGATAACCTTCATGAACCCAGTGAGGGGATCCGCGGCCATGCTGAAGCAATGCGGAGGGGCTGCACAACAGGGTTTGGGTTTGTCGCTGTGGCTGCCGGACAGGGTGGGTCAGGTTCATCGAAAGTGCGCCGGGAAGGGGGTCGGGTTCGACGGAGAAGGTTGCCGGAGGGAGTCGGGTTCACCGAAGAAGGCTTCCAGAGGGAGGGCAACGGGCCGCCGCCGGTGGGTCGCACCAAGAAAGGGGGGGGGCATGGGGGATGTAACACCAAGGGAGAAGGAGGGGGTGGTATCGCGCCAACTGGACATGGAGGGGGGTGGGTCTCACATTGGCTAGAAAGGCGGAGGGGGGGGGGGGTGGCTCGCACCGGCTAGATAGGGAAGGGGGAAGCCTCGTGCTAGCAGGACATGGAATGGGGGCTTGGTTTGTTGGTGCACAACACACAGGATGAAGTGTCGTAGGTGCAGCGTTGCAGGCCGGGTGAGAGGCTGGATAGGTAGCAGTGCTGCGTTGCAGGCCGAGCAGGAAGGGATGGCTATGCTCATGCATCCCTCACGTAGAGGAAGAATGAGGGGGGGGGGGGGGGGCGGCATCATCTCCAATACCCTGAATAACTGGAATACCAAGTTTACCCTAGATGATGCCACATTTATAAAAAAAGCGACCGTTGGATTGAAATGCAATAAAAAATGCAGTTGCGAGAATTTTTACAAAAATCCATTTATACCCATTATTGTTATTACCGCCATACAGCTGTAATACACCATAAAAAAAATTAAAACATTAAAAAAATGTATCAAAAACATAAAAAAAAAGCATATCAAAAAACAAAAACATTGAATAATAAAATTCTATTTAAAATTCTATAGAAACTATATAAATTACAAAAAAATAATAACATATAAAAAACTTTGATATAAAGAAAGATAAAAAGCATTGATACAAAACACAAACATATCAAAACCAAAAAATAGATATAAAAAATGCAGATATAAATTACTATTTAAAACATATCAATTTATAAAAAATTTATAACATTGAAATATAAAAATTTCTTATAAATTGTTATTTTTAAAAATATATCAATTTTGTATTTCTTAAATATTATTGTAAAGAACTATTAATATTTTCAAGTTTAAAAAATATTTTTTATGAAAGAAATTAAAAATATGTACTTAGAAAAATGTACCAAAACATTATTACAGGTAAAAGTTAAATAAAAATATTGTTTAGAAATAATAAAATTTTCTCAAAAAAAGAGAAACTCGTTATTTTATAAATGCATAACCATTTTTATGCTGTAATTTTTTAAAGGCATAAAAGGAATATATTTTATAATGAAACTAAAAATAAAAAATACCAATTTCAAGAAAATATAAAATTTCTATTTAAAGGGTAAAATTTCAATGAAGATTTTTCATTATAAAAAAACAAAAAAATAATAAAAAATAAAAGGTGAAAATGTAAATTAAATTTTAATGAATGTATTTATATTAAATGAAATTACATATAATATGTATTAAATTTTTTACATGACTTTTATAAAAATAATGTAATTTACTATTTAAATATATATATATACAATACATGAATAAAAATGTAAATAAAATGTACATATTTAGGAAGTACCAATGGATGTTCCAGTGGAAGTTCTAGTAGAGGTTCCAGTTGTAATGACCCGTAAATTTTCAAGGAATTTTTTTTTTATTAATTTCTTTGGAATTTTTACGAGTACACAGTTTCTGACGGCACCTGATTCTAAGGCCCGGTGTTCCCGGAATAATTTTTTCTAAAGTTTAACTCGGGTACATTCAGTGAGCGAACGAGAGGGTTTTTCTATCTTTTGAAGCAGTGCTTGGAATTGAAAACCGAGGGCACCGATGAACTCGCAGCGTCAGTATTTTCTTAAGGGGACCTTTACCGTAGTTGCATTTTATGCGGGTTGAAAGTTAGTTTTTTGGGGGTTTATTTATAAAGTTAAATAAAATTTGGTGGTGCACAAATTTTATTTTGTGAGGCGGGGCCCACACGAGCCCAACCTTTAACTCCCCATTTATTTCCCTGCTGTTTCCTTTGACAATTCCCCATTAATATTCCTTGTTTAATTACTTTGACAACTCCACATATTGATTATGAAGGAGCCTTTCTACCTCCCTCATCCATTTAAATGTGCCAACCAATTAATTTAATATCAGCGTTAAATTAATTATCACCACTAGAAATTAATATGAATTGATCAACAATTCTATTAATTGGAGAGCCTAATTTTCTTTTGTTGGCGAATCTCATTTGGGAAGGGGCTCTGGAGAATTAAGTAGAGGAGATCCTTCATCGAAGAAGAACACAGTTCTTCAACAAAGAACACCCCCGACAAAGAACGTGAAGAACTCCTTCCTCGGACGTACCTCGACGGCAAGAGCCTACGTCGTCTACGACAACGACCCTTCCACCATCATTGACGGAACGACACCGTTCTTCCGTGATGCCCATCTACCGTGATGCTCGTCTTCCGCGGATCGACGACGTACGAAAATGACTTTAAAGTAGAGGGATTTTGTATATTTCATATTTATTTTTTATACTATCGAACATGGTGTTTAATTGATGGGTGATTTCTTGGACCACAAACGCGGTGGGTACGGACTAACGAACAAGTCCGGACCCATCGTCGTTTTGTTCTTGATGCGTGGTATATTTAGGGACGATGAAACGAGACTGCAACGACAATTTGGGGCCTTCGTAGTGATGTACGGATACTGAGACGACTGCATGCGTAGTCGGAAGAAAAAAAAGGACCATCGGAATGACTCCAGTGGCCCATGGAAGACCCTGCGCGGCCGGCCTCCTGGGGGCGGCGGTGCCCCGGCACGCCGCCGGCAGAAACCCGCCGCGGCACCAGCCGTGGTGGATCCTGCAGACATGCAGGATCCGGGAGGTCCAGTGGTGCCATCTTGGCACCACATTCTTGGAACAGGGGTTGTGCCCCCCGCTCGGCCAGCTGGCCGAGCCAACACACCCCCCGGGTGGGCCGGGGCGGGTCCCGTGGACCGGGCCGCTCCCATCCGGGCCGGGCCACGACCATCTGGCCTGGGATGTGCCCTACTGGGCCAGATCTGGATCTCGGTTGGGCCGACTCTGTTCGGGCCGACCCAGGGTGGGTTGGGCCGGGTCGGACTGGGCCCAAACCCCCCCACTTCGGACCGTTTTTCGGTCTTTTCCCCATAACATGAGCTACGTACCTCTGATCTACGCACTGTCAATTGCGTAGGAATCCTTGGATCGAGAAGGTCGTTTTGGTATATTACACTCATGGTTTTGGTGAAGTTTGGGTACAACCAGGTTGGTTCAAAACTGAAACAAATCGGGCCCTCGGAGCGGAAACACTTATAACTTAAGGACCGGATGTCCGTTTGACGTGTCGTCAACTATGTTGAATTAATTTTGATGAGACAGTTCTTTTGGATTACTCCAATTGATTTTTAGATGCAGATGGAGTACGGTCAGGTTGGTTTTAGCTTAAAAACCAACCGGTTCCCCGGAACGGAAAATCTAATAACTCTCAGACCGGGCGTCCGATTGATGCATCGTCTGTCGTGTTGGGTTTCATTTGAAGAGACGGAACTTTGGGATATATCAACTCTAGACTTCGTTACAGTTGATGTATCGACTCTCTTGCTCGAGGAGCGGACCCTCCCAGAATCGAATATGCTGTGTGCCGGAACCCTAGAGCTGGCTGCGACTGCATCGACTACTGTACTAAGATCCTATGTGGGTTCGACAGCGACGAATACCGTACTGGGATGCTCCGTGGGTTCGACAGTTTTGACCTTTGTACTTGTATCCTGTGTGTGTCCGACAGAGTATCTGGTCTTGTATCCTGTGTGTGTCCGACAGAGTATCTGGTCTTGTATCCTATGTGGGTCCAACAGCTTAGATGAATCAGTGACTATATCTGATCATCCCTATCACTATACAAAAGATTTATACCTGTGTAAGCTGGGTCTTGACTTTCAACCATCTTCATTGATGTGATTGACTTCTTTCCTGTGTGGACTGGGTTGTATTTGGGCTTGGGAGCCGGAGCCGAACTGTGATTGATAACTTAGGTTTATGTATGGGCATATACCTAAGTAGAGTTGGTTGATACTTCTTGATTGTATCTTTCCTTTGTGGTTAATCCTTTGTGGATTCTGGGAGACCTTCGGGGGTATTGGGGTCCCTACTGAGTACCGTATACTCACCCATGCACGGGTTTGCCCGCACTATGTTGTCTTGGATGCAGACGACAGACAACACTGATCGTGGAGGAGTCTTGTGGAGGTGGACTGTACTCGGAGGTGGACCACCTAGTGAGGCATGCACGGAGTGGACGGGTGGACTCGGGGTGCCGAGGATACCATCTATACCCGCCATTCAGGTGGTATTCTCGGAGGACGACTCAGTGGTTGGCACTTTACTTTACTACTGTTGTACTTTTCCTTTTCAGTTGTTTTGTACTTTCAGTTGGGTTTGTTTACTGGCCCTTTTACTTTTCATCACTTAATTTTGTACTCAGTTTTACTTAGTGCTTACTTCACTTGCATAATCTTTTGTGTTTTTTACTTATATAAAGGCAATGCCTTCCTTTTTTATCGGGATTTATGCCTTTGGTGCTAGTCGCCAGCCCCTGGCCTATGGAAGGCGGGCTTGAGGTAGTCACAGCACGGGCCCTAAGGACGGGTCGTGACAAATTGGTATTAGAGGAGTCGGTTCTACCGTAGAAATCAGGACACTAATCTTTCCCTTCTGTGAAGCAATAATTTTAAGAGTATTGAGTGTGGTTTTCAGTCCGGGGAGTCCAGTGTTGGTGCAGTGGCCGACGTATCCATACAACAGGACCCTGATATCTGATTTCCGACTCAGTGCACGAAAAAAATGATTGCGTGTGTGTTTCCTTTCAATAGTTTTCTTTGTGATTACTTTGTGTCATCTCACGAGGTATACAATTTGACCTTGTCACACCTATTTCCTTTTAGGATGGCCCCACGAAGGCAGCCAGCCAGGGTTCTTTGTTACGTCTGAGATGGCAGCCCACCGAGTGACGAGGCCTCGATGCATGGCCACTTTACAGCGGAGGCACCAGCGGTACCACTACCCGCTGAGCCACTGATGCTACGAGCCCCAGCAGTGGAGAGTGCTCACATCATGAGTGCATTGCACGAGTTTCAGTGATAGAGGTCGCCCAGGTTCCACGGAGAGATGGACCCTCAGGCAGTCGAGGATGGGCTGGAGTCTATCGTCAGAGTCTTCAGATTGGTAGGGATACCAACTGACCTTATGGTGATCCTTTCCACAAGTCTACTACACATAGCAGTAGGTAGATGGTGGATCCTGATGCTCAAGTTGCACGACGATGCATCTCTGCTTTAGACAGACTTCGAGAGTCTCTTCTGCTCGGAGTTTGTCCCAGTCACCCTCCGTGCGGTGCGCATCCAGGAGTTACTTCATCTGCGGCAGGGCAGTATGAAAGTAACTCAGTACTCGGCGAGATTTACTGACCTCTCATGCTACTCCAAGGATATGGTACGAGAACCGTTATTCAGGGCCCAGACCTTCTAGTAGGGACTGAGGTATGAGATCAGAGCTTCAACGATTCCCCTCAGCATCCCGACTCAGGCAGAGGTGCTAGAGAGAGCCCTTTTAGTGGAGAGCTTTCTCGCTGAGCAGCCACCAGTAGCGAGACCCATCGCAGGAAGAAACAGAGTAGAGTCTTTTATAGCCGGCAGCCAACAGATGTCACAGGGGTCTAAGCGGACCAGACCATCAGGTGGGAGACCTCAGGATACAGGTTTGGTTGTGCGGGGAACATGACATAGATCCAGCCTTACGAGGAGAAGATATTTCTATACATGCAGTGGGCATGGCGACATGGCTTGTGAATGATATACCTGCCATGCGGACGAGAAACAGACAGTGGAGGGACCTCCCAGGAAGTGGCAGAGGTTCGACCGTGGTGGTCCACAGGGAGCAGGCGGACGAGGCAGAGGAGCTGGCCGAGTAGCGGGTGGTGGACGACGTTTCAAGGCTCCACCACTACCACCCCCAGGAGGTCCACCCCGACCTCAGGGAGTTGGCGGACAGAGGAAGGATCAGCTCCAGGCAGTGGAGGCTTACTACCACGACCTACCTAAGATGATTCAAGGTACTATCTGTGTCTACTCCACCTTTTCTGCAGTTCTTATAGAAACAGGTCTGAGTCGTTCTTTTATTACCGCTGCCCTTGTTCAGAGCTCAGAGATTCCGACGAAGTCTTTGGCTTAATCCTTATGGTTAGAGACTCCTACAGAAGCAGACTCGATGATTATGCACTGGTTCCGGTAGTGTGAGCTTACTCTAGGAGGCGAGAGCTTTGGCTGGGATCTTCTTGTAGTGGCGTCGAGGCCTTACGACGTCATCTTGGGTATGGAATGGTTATCTATAGTCCATGATCAGATCGACTGTATTAGGCACAAAGTGCGGTGTGTCCACACAGATGGGACTAGGTTCACCTTCACCGGTGAGAAGGAAACCTTCGCAGCACAAGATGGACTTACGCAGAGGAGAGGGAAGCTGATCACACATCAGTTGGCTAGTCTCATCCTCAGAGCAGTTGACATGCGGAGTCTGAGTTTTCCTTTTGTGGTGGATCAGTATGCGGACATTTTCCCTGACGACGTTCTAGGAATACCTCCTCATAGAGAGGTAGATTTCTACATAGACATGTACCCCGGGAAATCACCATTATCTACTCCATCATATTGGATGGCTTCCGCCGAGCTTCATGACCCGCAGGTACAGCTAGAGGACTTACAGGGAAAAGGTTTCATCCAACCCAGTGTTTCACCCTGGGATTCTTTGATTTTGTTTGCCAAGAAGGAGGATGGGTGCTTGTGACTGTGTGTCGACTACCGTTGCCTAAACCAAGTGACCGTGAGGAACAAGTACCCCATTCCGAGGATTGAAAACCTCTTCAACCATCTCAAGGGAGCACGATGGTTCTCGAAGATAGACCTCAGGTCAGGCTATCACCAGCTCAGAGTTCGAGACGAGGATGTGCAGAAGATGGACTTTAGGTGTCGATATGGACACTAAAAGTTATTGGTTATGACTTTCGGCATGAACAATGCTCCAGTAGTGTTCATGAGTCTCATGAATAGGATCTTCCAGCCTTACCTCAATTGTTTTGTCATATTCTTCATGACGACATACTGATTTACTCGACTACCGAGGAGGAGCACGCCTACCACTTGCAGGTTGTTCTAAATACACTTCGAGATCACCCGATTTATGGTAAGATCTCGAAGTGCCAGTTCGGGATTCAAGAGGTTAACTTCTTGGGGAACATCATCTCGGAGGCGGGAGTTGCAGTGGATCCTGCGAAGATCGAGTCAGTACTTAATTGGGAACCAGCCAGGAGCGTGACGGAGGTGCGGAGTTTCCTAGGTCTGGCTGTGTACTATCGAATATTTTTTCCAGACTTCTCCAGAGTTTCATCACCACTTACAACTTTGACAAATAAGGGGAAATCCTTCGTGTGGTCAGACAGATGTCATCAGAGATTTTAGGAGCTGAGGCGGAGATTGACTAGTGCGCCCATCTTGAGGCTACCGGAGGAGGGAGTAGGGTACATAGTTTACTGCGACACATCAGGGACCAGACTCGGGTGTGTCCTGATGCAGGATCGAGCAGTGATCGCTTATGGTTCACAATAGTTGAGGCAGCACAAGAAGAACTACTCTACCCAAGACCTGGAGTTAGTAGCAGTGGTCTTCACCATGAAGATGTAATGGCACTATCTGATGGGCGAACGCTTTACACTCTACTCTGACCACCAGAGTCTCAGGTACATTTTCTCAAAGAAGGACCTGAACCTAAGACAGTGGCGATGGGTTGAGTTCCTCCAAGATTATGACTTTGAGATTGTCTATACTCCTGGGAAGGGGAACGTTGTGGCTGATGCTCTCAAAAAGAGATCGGGCATTCAACTACTTGGAGAGGCGACAGAGCAGTTAGCTTCTTTGCAGATATCCTTCATGGATAGAGATGGGGCAGCCTTTATATATTCCCTCACAGTCACTCCTCCACTACTTTAGTGGGTTAGAGAGGAACAGTGTGGGGACATTGATTGTGAGGCACGATGTGCTTAGATATCCTCAGGGTTAGCACCTGATGGATTTTCTGAAGGTGGGGAACACATCATCTTCTTCAGGGGACGTACCATGGTACCATTTCCACTACAGGAGGAGGTTCTGAGGGAGTTCCAAACTTCCCCACTAGCGGTACATCCAGAAGTGGTGAAGATGTATCAGGACCTCAGATGACAACACTAGTGACCGGGTATGAAGAAGGTTGTATCGGAGTTCGTTTCGCGATGCCTCACTTGTTAGCAAGTGAAGGTGGATCACCAGGTACCAGTAGGCTTGGTACAACCCTTAAAGGTTCCAGAGTGGAAGTGGGATAAGATATTCATGTATTTCATGACGTGGATTTCGCGTACTTCCAGAGGACACGACTCTATCTGGGTGATCGTAAACCGACACACCAAGTCAGCCAACTTCTTACCGATCAGAGAGTAGGGCTTGGTAGAGAACTTGGGATGCCTCTACATTCAGAAGATTGTACGACTTCATGGAGTGCCTTAGATTATCATCTCTGATAGATATGCTCGCTTTACTTCCCATCTTTGTAAGGGGTTTTAGGAGGCTTTTGGGACGCAGCTACATCTGAGCACCACCTTCCATCCTCAGATGGATGGGAAGATGGAGAAGACCATTCAGACACTTGAGGACATGCTTCGTGCATGTGTCCTTGACTTTGGTTGCAGCTGGGAGGATCACCTACCCTTGGTGGAGTTTGCGTACAATAATAGCTACCACTCCACCATTGGGATGGAACCATATGAGGCATTGTACAACCGACCATGCAGATCACCTCTACGCTAGACTAGCCTTAGGGAGTCAGCACTTTTTGGACCAGAGATGGTTCAGGCTACGACGAAGAAGGTGAAGATCAACCCGGAGCGGATGAGGACTGCACAGAGAAGACAGAAGCCCTATACTGATAGGAGACAGAGACCACTGTAGTTCGAGGATGGCGACCACGTTTTCTTATGAGTCTCACCACAACGAGGACTACAGATATTTGGACGGGGCGGAAGGTTATCTCCATGATTCATCGAACCTTTAAAAGTCCTCAGCAGAGCAGGAGAGGTGGATTACCGCCTGGACCTTCCACCTTAGTTGCACCGGGTGCATGACGTCTTCCACGTGTCTCAGCTGAGGAGATACGTGCATGACCCGACCCACATCATTGATCCCGGGGAGCTGTACATCGACGACGGGGTGACATTATCTGAGGTTCTGGTGGATATCGAGGATCGAAAGGAGCGGGTCCTTCTTAGACGGTCGATTCCTCTGGTGCGCATTCGCTGGCACCACGTGATCCTTCAAGAGATCACATGGGAGTGGGAGGCTTAGATGCATGCTCAATACCCCTTTTTTGTTTCCCTAGTGTATGTTGTAGCTTTACATGGACATAAATCCCTGAGGTGAGAGTAATGTAAAGACCCTTAAATTTTCAAGGATTTTTTTTTCTTAAATTATTTGGAATTTTTACGAGTTCGCAGTTTCTGACGGCACCGGATCCCAAGGCCTGGTGTGTCTAGAATAATTTTTCTAAAGTTTATCTCGGGTACATTCAGTGAGCGAACGAGCGGGTTTTTCTATCTTTTGAAGCGGTGCTCAGAATTGAAAATCAAGGGCACTGATGAACACGCAACGCCGATATTTACTTAAGGGGACCTTTACCACAATTGCGTTTTATGCAGGTCGAAAGTTAATTTTTTTGGGGTTTATTCCTAAAGTTAAATAAAATTTGGTGGTGTACAAATTTTATTTTGTGAGGTGGGGCCCACACGATACCAGCCTTCAACTCCCCATTTATTTATCTACTATTTCCTTTGACAATTCCCCATTAATACCCCTTGTTTAATTACATTGAAAACTTAACATATTGATTATGATGGAGCCTTCCAACCTCCCTCATCCATTTAAACGTGCCAACCAATTAATTTAAAGTCAGCATTAAATTAATTGGCACCACTTGGAATTAATATTAATTTCTCAATAATTCTTTTAATTAAAGAGCCTCTTTTTCTTTTGTTGGAAAATCTCATTTGGGAAGGGGCTCTGGAGAATTAAGCAGAGGAGAACCTTCATCGACGAAGAACACCCCCAGCGAAGAATGTGAAGAACTTCTTCCTCGGACGCACCTCGATGTCAAGAGCCTATGTCACCTACGACAATGACCTTTCCCCCATCGTTGACAGAACGACATCGTTCTTCCACGATGCCCGTCTACCGCGATGCTCGTCTTACAATGATCGATGACGTACGACAACGAATTCGAGGTAGGGGGATTTGTTATATTTCATATTTATGTTTTATACTCTCGAACATGGCATTTAATTGATGGGTGATTTCTTGGACCACTAACGCGGTGGATACAGACTAATGAACAAGTACGGAACATCACTGTTTTGTTCTTGATGCGCGGGATATTTGGTGACGACGAAACGGGACCGAAACGGCGATTTGGGGCCTTGGCAGTGAAGTACAGATCCGAGATGATCGCAGGCACAATCAGAAGAAAAAATGGACCACTGGAATGACTCTGGTGGCCCGCGGAAGACCCCAGCGGCGCGGGTCACCGGCGCGACGGTGGCGCCCCGGCGCACCGCCGGCAGAAACCCATCGCGGTCCCTGCCACCGTGGTAAGTGGTGGATCCCATGGCCGCATGGGATCCGAGAGTTCCATTAGTGCCAGCCTGGTGCCATGTTTGCGGAACAGGGGACTGCACCCCCCGCTCGGCCAGCTGGCCGAGCCCCGGCTGGGTCGGGGCGGGTCACGCGGACCAGGCCTTTCCGGCCGGGCTGGGCTGGGCCGCGCCCTACCGGGCCGGACCCAGACCCAGGTCGGGTCTACCCGGTTCGGGCCAACCCAGGGTGGGTTGGGCGAGGTCGGACCGGGCCCAGACCCCCCCACTTCAGACCGTTTTTCAGTATTTTCCCATAACTTGATCTACGGACCTCCGATCGACACAACGTCAGTTGCGTAGGAATCCATGGATCGAGATGTTAATTTTGGTATATTACACTAGAGGTTTTGGGGAAGTTTTTGTATGGCCGGGTTTGTTAGAAACCAAAACCAACCGGGCCCTCGGAGCAGAAACACTTATAACTTAAGGACCGGACGTCCATTTGACGTGTCGTCAACTACGTTGAATTACTTTTGATGAGATGGTTCCTTTGGCTTACTCAACTTGAGGTTTGGATGCATATGATGTATAGTAGGGTTGGTTTTAGCTTAAAAATCAACTGGGCCCCTAGAACAGAAAAACCAATAACTCTCAGACCGGGCATCCGATTGACGCACCATCTGTCATGTTGGGTTTCTTTTGATGAGACAGAACTTTGGGATACATAATCTCTGGACTTCGTGATAGTTGATGTAACCACTCTTTTTCTCGAGGATCGGACCCTCCTGGAATCGAGAATGCTGTGTGCAGGAACCCTAGAGCTAGATGCGACTGCATCAACTACTGTACCAGGATCCTCTATTGGTTTGACAGCGACAACTACTGTACTAGGATCCTCAGTGGGTTAGATGGCGATGACTACTGTTCTTGTATCCTGTGTGGGTCCAGAAGTCTTGACCTCTGTACTTGTATCCTGTGTGGGTCTAGCAGAGTAGCTGGTCTTGTATCCTATGTGGGTCCGGCAACTTAGCTGGACTTGTATCCTGTGTGGGTCTGATAGCTTAGATGAATCAGTGACTACATCTGATCATCTCTATCGCTATACGAAAGATGTATACCTGTGTGAGGTGAGTCTTGACTTTCAATCATCTTCATTGATGTGATTGAATTATTTCCTGTGTGGACTGGGTTGTATTTGGGTTTGGGAGACAGAGCTGAACTATGATTGATATCTTAGGTATATGTATGGGAATATACCTAAATAGAGCTGGTTGATACTTTTTGAATGTATCTTTCCTTTGTTGTTTATCCTTTGTGGATTCTGGGAGATCTTCGGGGGTCTCGGGGTCCCTACTGAGTACCATATACTCACCCCTGTATGAGCTTTCCCGCACTACATTGTGATGGATGCAGACGACAGACAACACTGATCGTGGAAGAGTCTTGTGGAGCTGAACGGTACCCGGAGGTGGACCACCTAGTGAGGCGTGCACGGAGCGGACGGACAGACCCGGGGTGTCAAGGAGACCATATGTACCCACCCTTCAGGTGGGATTCCGAGAGGATGACTCAATGGTTGTCGCTTTACTTTACTGATGTTTTACTTTTCCTTTTCAGTTGTTTTGTACTTTCGGTTGGGTTTTTATACTGGCCCTTTTACTTTTCAGCACTTATTTTTGTACTCAGTTTTACATAGTGCTTACTTCACTTGCGTACTTTGTTGTGTTGTTTACTTATATAAAGGCAATGTCTTCCCTTTTTATAGGAATTTATTTGGTGCTATTCGCCAGCCCCTGGCCTATGGAAGGCGGGCTTGGGGTAGTCACGGCATGGGCCCTGAGGATGGGTCATGACACCAGTGGAAGTTCCATTGGATTTTCCAGTTCTAGTGGAGGTTCTAGTGGAGGTTCCAGTGGAGGTTCCATTGGAGGTTCCAGTAGAGGTTTCAGTGGAGGTTCCAGGTTCTAGTGTAACTCCAGTAGAAATTCCAGTGGATGTTCCAGATACGTTCCAGTGGAGGTTCTAGTGGACATTCATGTGGAGGTTCCGGTGGAAGTTCTAGTTGAGGTTCCAGTGGAGTTTCCAATTGAAGTTTCAGTGGATGTTCCACAATACAACAAAAGTATATATTTATAAAAGTATAGAATATATTAATAAAAATTAAATTTTAATAAATATATTTATATTAAATTCAATTATATATAATATATGTAATATATTTTATTCATCATCTATACTAATAAAAATTACAAATTTATTATGAGGATGTTTCATTGGAGGTTCTAGTAGAGGTTCCATTGGAGGTTTCAGTGGAGGTTTTGGTGGAGGTTCCAGGTTCTAGTGGAACCTCTAGTGGATGTTCCAGTGGAGGTTCTAGTGTAGGTTCCAGTGGAGGTTCCAGTGGAGGTTCCAATGAAGGTTCCAGTGGAGGTTTCAGTGAAGTTTTCAATTGAATTTTCAATAGAAGTTCCACAATACAACAAAAGTATATATTTATAAAACTATAGAATATATTAATAAAAATTAACTTTTAATAAACATATTTATATTAAATATAATTATATATAATATATGTAATATATTTTATTCAACATATATACTAATAAAAATTATAAATCTATTAAGAGGAAGTTCCAGTGTAGGTTCCAGTAGAGGTTCTAGTAGAGGTTCCAGTGGAGGTTCCAGTAGAGGTTCCAATGAACGTTCCAGTGGAGGTTCCATTTCCAGTGGAGGTTCCAGTGGAGGTTCCAATGGAGGTTCTAGTAGAGGTTCCAGGTTCTAGTGAAACTTCTAGTGGATGTTCCAGTGGAGGTTCTAGTGGAATTTTCAGTGAAGGTTCCAGTGGGGGTTCTAGTGGATGTTCGAGTGAAGATTCCAGTGGAATTTTCAATTGAAGTTTCAATGGATGTTTCACAATACAACAAAAGTATATATTTACAAAAATATAGAATATATTAATAAAAATAAATTTTAATAAACATATTTATATTAAATTCAATTATATAAAATATATGTAATATATTTTATTCAACATCTATACTAATAACAATTATAAATCTATTAAGAGGAAGTTCCAGTGGAGGTTCCAATGGACGTTCCAATGGAGGTTCCAATGGACGTTCCAGTGGACATTCTAGTGGACGTTCCAGTGGAGTTTTCAACGGACGTTCCAGTGGAGTAAGTGGAGGTTCCAGTGGACGTTTCAGTGGAGGTTCAAGTAGACGTTCCAGTGGAGGTTTCAGTGGAGGTTCCAGTGGACGTTCCAATGAAGGTTCCAGTGGACTTTCCAAAAATATAGAATATATTAATAAAATTTAAATTTTAAAAAATATATTTATATTAAATGAAATTATATAAAATATTTATTACATTTTTAACATAAATTTTACAAAAACAATATAGTTTATCATTTAAAAATGTATACAATAATAATTGTATTTATAATACAATAGACTCAATATTTTTTTATGCATTAAAAAAATTGTACGAATTTAAAGATATCAAGTAAAATCTATTAATTTTCCCCTAAATAATTAAAAAATATATTTTTATAACACATTTATTTTTAATTATTTTTAAAATACATAGCACAATTTTTTTATCAAAATAAAATATCGTTCAATTACAAATATAATTGGTTTTAAAATTTAATTAACTCATTAATATTTAACATGTTTTAAAAAAATGTATGCACTTATAAATATCAATAAAAATTTATTCATTTTACTCAAATAATCAAAAAATTGAAAACATATATTATTTGATCATTTTTAACAAAGCTTCATAATTGTTTTTATATAATACAAATAAAAATTCATTTTAAAAATATATTCAGTTGTTAAACATATCACAATTTTTATTATTTGTTTAATAAATAATATAATATTTTAAATTGGAGATGTATGATTTTGTTGATTGGAGAGAGGGAGAATATGCCGCCTATTTTTTGTGTAAGACCAACATACCCCTCACTTCCTTGGTTACCCGATTGCAACACGTGAAAAACAAAATAGGTGTCAACATCCTAAAATGTGACCATATGATCCATTATTTAATGGAATTGGAGATGATAAAAACTAGGGGGTGCGCCTCACCCTTAGGGTTTCAATTTTTTTAATATCTTAATAATAATAATAATAATAATAATAATAATATGACTATAATTATAATAATAATTTTATTCTTTTAAATAATAATAGTATTAACTATTTAGAAGAAAATATTAATGTTAAAAACTTTAACAACTATTTAATAATAATATCATTAATAACTTTAATAAAAATAGCATTAGTAACTAATTTAATAATAATATTATTAATGAAATATTTGTAATAACAATACTACTGCTATGGTATAAGTATTTTCCTTATTTGGTTTACATAAAATTTTCTTTATTTTAGATTCGAGACAACCGCACGGGTCGTGTGTCCTCAAGCGCGCGATAGAGAGAACTGCGCTTGAACCGTGCCACCTAGCACTAACCACTTATAGGGTTAAGTTGCACGTTTTTCATGCAGGGTCTATAAACTGTATGAAATTCATGTGCCATGACTCAGACCCACTTGTGCATCTGCACGAGCATCATAAAATTAACCTTAATGGCGTGGGATGACCGCGCAACAGTGAAAAAGGGCCCGAAACAAAAAATAATAATTAAAATAATTTAAAATTATTAACTAACAGGGTCAGGGTGTGATAGTTTTTAATGGTTTATTTAAGGTCTATCCATTTGGTTTGAAACATGATTTGGTGTGGGTTGAAAAGAGTGAAGGCCAGTTTGGTAACTGGGGAGTGTTCGAATGTGTACTTGGGACTTAAATGCCCATTTGGCTCTACCAAATCATGGGAAAAAAGTGTTTTGGTGTACATTTGGGTTTGGTTTTAAAGGGAATGGTTATGTTGTGAAAATGATTCTTTCTTTCTAAATGACATTAGGTTCTTTGTGTGGTTTCTAAAATGGGTTGAAATGAAATCTTTGAGCATATGTCATTTGTCTTTGTAAAATAAAAAGTGGTGTTTTTGTGATGTTTTGGGTAATACTTTTAGACATGTTGAGTTAAAGGCCCGTTTGGAACTTTTAACCCAAGGGTAATTTTTGTACTAACTTTTAAAAGATATTGTGTTTTGGTGAAAATGTAGCCCGGTTGGAAAATTTGAGCATTTTATGAATTTTTTTAAATGTTAAATGGTATGGAAGCCCGATTGGAACCTTCGTGTGATATGAAATGATTGAATATGTATATGGGGTGCTCCTGTCTAGGGTAATCCTTTATGGTTGAATGTATAAGAAGCATCCATGTTTTGGGTAGTCAAATGTAGTGAGATGAGTCACGCGTGCGATAGACTCCTGCTTACATAGTATTATTATAACCACCATGGGTTCATGGGAGTCTTTTACTTGATCGGTTGATGGTTTATTATTAGACCTGATTAGATGGGTTGGTACCTAAGGGTAGGTATAAAGGCCAGATAGGGAGTACCACTGGTTTTTTTTACCGCGAGGGTGGTCAGTTGGTTGTAGTCTTAGGATCTTCACTATACAATGGAAGGTGGTTCCAAATTGAGTACATTTAGGGGTCTTCTAGGAATTTTTAGGATTACCCATGGTTTCTGGATTATTTTCATTGCTTGTTCACTTTCCTTTATACTAGTTTATTTCCATCTTACACTGTTTACCTATTTTACTTTAGCCCAGCATTGATATACTTTGTTTTGGGCATTGTTTATAAAATGAAAAATGATTTTGGAAATTTTGTGTCGTGTGTGTTAGATTTTAAATGGGGAAAATATGTTGATTATTTTAAACAGTGAAAACCTTAATTTTATATGTGTATTTCAAACTTGTGTTAATGGATGGTTTCAAAAAAGGATATGTTAGATTCTGTTGTTTATCTTGGAAACCCTATTGATAATTTTATTGCTCATGCCTATTTTATCATTTGTGTTCCAGGTTTCCTTTGCTCAGGTTTTCTTGGATAATTTTCTCATTATTGGAACAAGGTTGGTATTCAGTTGGGTGGTGACCTGGAAGGTCATGTGGAGGTATGTGCCATTTCTTTTTTCCTTCTGTTGCTAGTTTTTTATTTTATTTTCATCATCTGTTTTTTTGTTTATATGTTTATCTTTTTTTCATGGTCCAAATTGTTCCGAATAGTTAAATTCTGATTCCCTACACTAGTTTTCATCCCATGGGGATTGAGAACACCCATCGATCCATGTCGCGGACTGACTCAAGTGACCGATTCGGAGTCGAAACAGGTTAGTTTGTGAAAAATTTTAATCAGAGGAGGACCTTGTTATTTTTGGTGTTCGTTAGATGGATATTAGGATTTTTGGGACTCGAGAGGTAAGTACAAGAAGGACGTCATGAATACTCTCTCGTTCTAAACCTTGAGTCACCAGGGGTAGTCTGGGAATTGAGTCCTTATCTTATTCTATTTTGTTTCAGATTGAGGGATGAAAATGGAGGCAAGCTGATGTTACATCATGGTTTTACAAAGAGTAGTGACCCATTTAGAGTCTGAGTACATGGTTTATGTTTCTCCTAGTTATTGATGCTTACTTGGGGCATTTCCCACTACCATGTCGCCAGGTTAAGCATGAATACTAGTTCCTCACTATGGTAGTTTGATGCAAGTAGAATGTCGTCAAGGTTCTGGTTGGTGTAAGTGAGCTTTTGAAAATGAAAAAAGGTTTTTTGAAATGAGAGTTATTTCTTTTAAATGGATTCAAATTTGTGAAATTGGTTTTAAAACTGAAATATCTTGGTCAAAAAAATCTGGTGTTTTCTTGGAATTGGTAGATAAATGGTTTGGGTGTAACCTCAAGTACTCTTTATGAACATTTGTACATATGAGGGAATGCATGATAAGTGTGTGTTGGTGCATATCGATGAAAGCGTATGAGGAAATGTGCAATGGTTCATGTGATTACTGGGGTGTGTACTTGGAATTAAAGGGTTGATGTTGTTTTTCTAAAATGATTTTAAAAAGGGGAAATGATTTTGGAAATTGAATTTGGTTTGAAAATTGGGTTTCATATTTGGAAAGTGGACTTGAGAGAAGGTAGTTTTGAAATATAAAATGAAAATGGTTTTTTTAAAAATAGAATTTTGGGTTGTGTTTGTATTTTTTTGGTTTTTGAGCTGGTAATTTTGGCTCTGGATGTTACTTGTAATTATAATTTGATTTGATATTGATTTCAGATTTTTGTTTTATATGTTGTTCAGAAAATGCCGCCTAGAAAGGTCCCCAGGGTTTCTGATAAGTCATGACCAATTTTTGGTCCTCGGACATTTCCTATCCTTCATGGTGATTGAGGATTGTTAGAGACATTAGAGTGGCTTGAAGAGGTTAAGCACATCTTTAGGGTATTGGGAACTCCTGAAGCTGTCAGAGTGTGTGCCGTTTTGGGTCTGTTCGATGGTCCATCTCTGAATTAATGGGAGTTATTCTCCCCACCATCAATATAGTTTAGGATGATGTGGGATGTCTTCAAATCTGTCTTCATTTGATGGTTCATACCTAAATAGTTGAAGATGAATAAAATGGAAGAACTAATGCATATTCATCAAGGACAATGGACGATGAAGACTTATGTTGACCATTTCAAGGAACGTGTGTCCTTTTATTCAGAGGTAGCTTAAAATTATTTGATCAAGTCTTCTCTATTAATTGGGGGTCTTCGTCTAGAGATCAAGGAGTGTGTCCTCCCTTACAGGGACCATCTCTTTGAGAAACTGGTGCGTGATGCATTCTTAGCTGAGTTGGTCTCCAGAGCACAGATGGTTGAAAATCCATCATATCCAGTTACTTGTGAAGGCTCCCCATCTGGCGAGTAGGGTGTGCTAGTGGGACCTATTTCTTAAGAGTCCTCTGCAATGGTTCTAAATTCCTAGTCATCAGACCATTAAATGGATTTCCATCAGTGTGGACGTTTAGGGAACATGAAGCCATAATGTTGTATCCCTTTGAATATTTTCCATCATTGTGGGTGTCTGGGTCATCTAGAAAAGTTTTTCAGGAAGCATCACCTCAAGAAGATGTTGTGACCAAAGGATTTGTAACGCCCCGACCCCAGTTACCTAGAGTCGGTGCATTATTACATAACATTGGCATGATCACAAGAAAGATCAAATATCGAAAGACCGATTGGTTTAGTAGCCTTGGAAACACTAGATATATTCATAAAGTTTTACATTACATCATAAAGTGAAAAACTACTACAACAACGTAGTCTCCATATTCCACACTCATATCCCCAGATACTATCCCTGCAGGTCATTCATAACTTACTTCTTCACATCCTGGAAAAAATATAACATAGAAAAGGGGGTGAGCTCAAATGCCCAGTAAGGATAAATATATATTGGAAACTTTAAAAAATAAGCATAAACATTTAAGGCAATGTATAACTAAAACAAAAGCCTTTTAAACTTGAACTTAAACATATTATGGAAAAAGTAAAATGAAATAATGCCATTTACTTATTCACATGGATATTCTACTAATCGAATAATCACATGCAATATCAATAACCACTTTCATAATGATGGAATGCATAATGCCAGACTATCATAACCACATTGCCAAGGCCTCGTGCCAAGACTACAAATAAGATTTTGCCAAGGCCTTGTGCCAAGACACTAGTTTGTCTCATGAGACCTACCGATGCATCGAGGATCTATAGCGGGCTCCACCCGTCACATATTAATCCCAATGCATTCCCATATTAAAAGGTTTAAACATAACATAAACATTCATATTAAAACTAGCATACGAAATGTCAATACTTTCCCCATAAACCATGAATGGTATAAAAATAGCACATCCACAGTCAAACATATCACAAAACCTTCAATACAATATAGAATTTTTGTATCATAATAAATCAACTTCAAATAAGCGTAAAATCCATCAAAGGATGTTGACATAGATGAAATCAAAACTCTTTTTAGAGAAATATATCTTTCTATTTTGAAATCATTTAATAGTCATATATTTATAAAAAAAAACATTTTCTTTGAAAATATTCTTATAATATTGTAAGAGAAGCTTCGACGATTTTATAACGGTGGAAAATATCCGCACCCGCCTTATAAGTTAAAAAAAACATTCTTACCTTAATTTTTTCGAAAAGGTTAAAAAACATGTTGTTTGGAAAACGACGGAAAGATTCCTTTATAAACCACTTATAAAAAGTAAAAAAGGGTATAAATGACTTTAAACCATATTATTGTAAATTGTAAAAATGTTTTAAATACATTTTTAAGAAACATGGATGTGGATGATAAAGAGATCCCAGTAGATTATTACGTATAAACAACCTCGGATAATGAATAGATTGTGAAATAACCCTTACCTTGTAATTTTCCTTGGTTGGGGTAGGTTAACCTCCTGTATGATGGTGAAATAATTGTTATTAAATTATAAAATAATCATATATATTAATATGATATCATATATGATCTTTTAACATTGATTTGTTAATGATATCTTTGAATTATCGTCGTTTCGGGTGTTAACTTACTCGTTTTCTTTTATATGTTTTGTTACATAAGATGTGTTTGTTATGGATAGGTTGTATCTTATTCATATCCAGAATGATATCAAGTCCTTAAACATCATTTTTAAATCATAAAATTATAATTATACTTTAATGGATATGATGGAGAATGAATCTCATCGCGTTCGTGGAGACGGTAGTCCGTACGTACGCACAAGCGACAATATCATTCTTTTGATATTAAAATAATATATAAATGGATGGTATATAATATATTCAGAATCATTAACATGTTATATTTATTATTTACATGAGTTACACATCATTATTATACCCATCCAAATAATATATTGAATAACAATTACACCACGACGTGGAGACGGTAAGCCGTACGTACGCACGTATGGTGACATGTTATTCAAAGGGTGGATAGAATAATAAATATGGTTGTACCATATTTATAATAAAATCACAGTATATATAAGATACTGGAGTTATTATTTTAGAATGGTAATAATAAAGAAAGAAGAAGTGGAAGAAGAAAGGAACTTGAAAAGGTGTGGTGAAAACATTACCTCTTCTTCGGGTTCTTCCTTTTGATTTGATCAAAATGGCTCCTTAGGTTGGCTTTATGATCAAAATAAGGCCTCTAGGTTGTAGTGAGGGAAGTTGGGAGAGTATTTGGGCAGATTTTGGCCGAACCAAAAGGCTTTGAAGGTGTGAAGAAATGAGAAGGAGGAGTGCCCTTTTATAAGAGGGGTGAGGGGCACCTTTGGAAAAGCTAGAAATATTAATTTATAATAAATTCATATTTGGTTTCTAATGGCTCCAAAGTTGATTATTTAAATGTTAAGATGGGGATAGGTCGAAAAACATTCAACCAATAGAATTTAGACAGGTTTGGGTTACTATATTAACCTTATCTTTTAGTTTTAACTCTTAGTTAATTAGTTTGACATTTACCATGTCACTTTGTATTTTTATAATATATAGTTAATAAACTTACTATATACATCCAAGAGACCCCCAAGTGGTCCATTAATGATGATCCTATCATTATATAAGTCTCTTTTCCGAACCTTAGATTTTTATGAATTTAATATCAATTAATAATATAATATTTGTTTTAAAAACTCTTTTATGTCAATTTTGACACTATTCAATACTTGATTTTTGTGAAACTCATAACAGGATGATTACTTCGACAAACGTTAATTAAATCAATCCTAACATGTCATATTAGCCTATAAAATTATTGTAATTCATTAAAAGTCTCAAATTATATTTATTTGGGAATTTATAATATCAACTATTTTAATTTTTCACAATTATGGTAATTACTGCATCATCATTGTGTTATAAATAAATTAAATTATTTAAAGTCTAAAAATTATAAATAAAATATCATTATGTATTAAATATTATTATCTTTCTAATGAATATTTACAATTTAATTTATCTTATGTATAACCCTATATTAAAAATGTTTTAGTAAATAAACTTTGATTTTAACTCTTTTAACTCTTCTTTGAATTAAATAATAATAAATGTCCTAATCTAATCCAAGTGGACCTAAATGATAATATTTTATTCCTAAGGTTGTTTTTGGTCTAGATACACTTTTCCAATAGAATTATGACATGTTTTAGGGTAATATTAATATCATTTTTACCCTTAATTACCCTATTTTACTTTTAACCGTGGTAAATAAAAGTAAAACGTTACTATTCACCAAAAATTATTTTCATCTCATTGAACCACATTTTACTTCTTGATATTAACCGTGTCTCTCAGATTTTCGAAATTCCATTCACAGAAGTGGTAAAATTAAGTTTTATGAAAAATTCAGTTTTTTAACTACCACTTAGTAGTTTCACTATTCATCAAAAATTTAAGTTTTTCAGAACAATGCCAAAATTTCACCCTAAGATATAATTGATATTCCGAATTCAAAAATTATGTCTATTTTAAAAAAATCCAAACATTATGTTTCATTAATTAATTTTATAATTAATTCCCGCTATTACAACAAATAGCGTGTTTTTAAGAAACAATATATATCAAAAGATTGACAATTGTTTATGTCCAATTTCAAAGTGAAATTAATTATAATGAAAACCATTGGATAAAATGGTAAAAATATATTCTAATTATGCTTTAAAACCACTCAATAATATAATTTATCACTATAAATTATTTTGATTAAAAAAGTTGTTTTTAAGTATTTTTCACTATTCATAAAAATTGGAAGTTCTCAGAAAAATACAAAAAATTCAACTTAGGATAATTTCGATATTCCGAATCCAAAAATGAAGTCCATTTTGAAATAAAAAATATATATAATTTCAAAAAGTAGGTATTACTATTCATAACGGCTAGTTTGATTGGTTGTGGTGTGTTAGATCTCGATGTTGCGTACAACGCACGCTATCGCATTATTCAAAGAGAAGCGTACCGTAGAAGCTTGGGGTGTTACATTCTCCCCTCCTTAAAATAATTTCGTCCTTGAAATTTCTAGAATAGTTATCACATGAAAAGACTCGGGTGGTTCTTCATCATAAGTTCCTCGGGTTCCCACGTTGCCTCTTCCATCTTATGGTTTCTCCACAAAACTTTTACCAGACGCGTCATCCGGTTTCATAGTACTTGTTCTCTCGTATCAAGAATCCTGGCGGGCTCTTCACAATAGGACAAATCGGGTTCCAGTTCTAATTCCTCATAGGTGAGTACATGCATTGGGTCAGGCATGTATTTCCTCAACAGAGATACGCGGAACACATCGTGAACTTTGGAGAGACTTGGCGGCATTGCCAATCGGAAAGCCACAGCCCCAATTCATTCTAGAATTTTGAAGGGTCCGATGTACCTGGGACTCAATTTACCTTTCTTACCAAAACGTATGACTCCCTTCCATGGAGATACCTTTAGGAAAACATGATCACTGACTTGAAATTCCAAATCCTTCTTTCGATTATCGGCATAGCTCTTCTGCCTACTTTAAGCTGCTTTGATGTGATTTTGGATTACCTTCACCTTTTCCACCGTTTCCTCCACTAGTTCTGGGCCTACAAGTTTTCTTTCACCAACATCATCCCAACAGGTTGGTGTACGACATCTCTTTCCGTATAACGCTTCATACGGTGCCATTTGAATACTCGAATGGAAGCTATTGTTATAGGAAAATTCTACCAGAGGTAAATATTGATCCCACATACCCTGAAAGTCAAGTGAGCAAGATATCAACATGTCTTCTAAGGTTTGAATAGTCCATTCTGATTGTCCGTCTTTCTGAGGGTGGTAAGCAATGCTCAAATGAAGTTCAGTATCCAGGGATTTCTGAAGACTTTTCTAGAATCTTGAAGTAAAACGGGGATCACGATCAGAAACAATCGATAGGGGTACTCCATGAAGTCTCACAACTTCATTAATATATAGTCTTGCTAGACGTTCCAGGGGTAGATCTTCTCTTATAGCAAGAAAATGTGCTGACTTGGTAAGACGATCAACAATAACTCATATTGCATCATTCCTTCTAGGAGTCTTTGGTAGTCCCATGACAAAGTACATCGTAATATTGTCCCATTTCCACTCTGGTATGGGAAGATGTTGCACGACTCCTCCAGGTTGTTGCCTTCCAGCTTTCACTTGTTGACAAACCATACATCTTGACACAAAATCAGCGATCTCCCTCTTCATGTTGTCCCACAAAAAATGTTCCTTCAAATCTCTATACATTTTGGTGCTCCCAGGGTGTATAGAGAAATTGGAACTATGAGCATCATCCAACAATTCCCTTTTTAGATCAGGTATATCGGGAACACAAAGTCTCTTCCCGAATTTCAAAATTCTATCTTCATACACAAAGTCTCTCAATCTCCCATCATTCACAGCTTTAATCTTCTTTTTAAATTCTTCATCATCGGTCTGAGAACTATTAATCCTTTCTAGTAAAGATGTTTTGGAAACCATTTGAAAAAGAATTGATGTTTCGCCTTCCCTGGTTATTCCCATGTCCATCTTCACTAGATCCATCAAAATTAGAACCCTTTCAATTCTCATCACGTTCAAAACTCAATGGTCTTTTCTGCTCAAAGCATCTGCCACCTTGTTTGCTTTCCCCGGGTGGTAGTGTATCATACAATCATAATCCTTGAGTAATTCAAGCCATCTCCTTTGCCTCATGTTGAGTTCTTTTTGTGAGAAAATATACTTCAAACTCTTGTGATCAGTATAAATATCACATTTTTCACCATAGAGGTAGTGCCTCCATATCTTCAAAGAAAAGATCAAAGATGCTAACTCGAGATCATGAGTAGGATAGTTTTGTTCATAAATTTTCAACCATCGTGATGCATAGGCAATAACTCTATCATTCTGCATAAGGACACAACCAAGTCCTTTCTTCGATGCATCACTATAAATAACGAACCCATCATTCCTCGATGGTAGAGTCAATATAGGAGCATTGACTAATATTCTCTTCAGTTCTTCGAAACATTCTTCACACTATTTTGTCCAAACAAATTTAACCCCTTTACGTGTGAGCTTCGTTAATGGGTTATCCAATCGGGCAAAATTCTAGACGAAACATCGATAATAACCTGCCAAACCAATAAAACTACGTACCTCAGTTATACTCGTAGGTGCTGGCCTTTCTTGGATCGCCTTGGTCTTAGAAGGATCAACAGAGATTCCATATTTAGAGACAATATGGCCAATAAAAGAAATCTCATGAAGCCAGAATTCACACTTGCTAAACTTCCCATATAATTCATGTCTTCTCAGAGTCTTCAGGATAATGTGCAAGTGATTTTCATGATCTTCGTAGCTTTTGGAGTATACCAAGATATCATCAATAAATACCACCAAAAATTCATAAAGATACTCCTTGAAAACTCTATTCATCAGATCCATGAATACAGAGGGTGCATTAGTCAATCCAAAAGGCATTACAGTAAACTCGTAATGCCCGTACCTGGTTCGAAATGCTGTCTTCGGAATGCCTTTCTTCCTCACACACAACTGATGGTATCCAGATCGAAGGTCAATCTTTGAAAATTATTGAGCTCCATGCAGTTGGTCAAATAAATCATCAATGCGTGGTAGGGGATACTTGTTCTTTATTGTTATAGCATTGATCTCCCTGTAGTCGATACATAACCTCATAGATCCATCTTTCTTTTTAACAAAAAGAATAGGGGCTCCCCATGGAGAAAAACTAGGGAGAATAAATCCCTTATTACTCAATTCCTCTTGTTGTTTATTTAGTTCAACTAATTCTACAGTGGACATTATATAAGGGGTCTTTGATATAGGCCTTGATCCAGGAATTAAATCAATGGAAAACTCAACTTCTCATTCTGGAGGATGTCCAGGTAAATCTTCCGGAAATACACCTACAAATTCTTTCACAACAGGTACATCCTCTATTTGAACATTCCTTTCCTCACCCACAATTATTTCATTCTCTTCCTCCCAAATAATTGAATTTAGTTGAGCTACTGGGGGTGGATCTAAATAAGAATTAGGTGGTGACGATTCTGCTCTAAAGGTAAGGTGTTCCTTATCATTATCATCAAGAATCGTAACCTCTTTCTTCTTACAATAAATCTTCGCATCATAGTCCGAAAGCCAGTCAATACCGAGGATTATATCAAACTCAATCATAGGTATGACGATGAGATCAGCAGATAAAGAACATTTATGTGCTCTAATGGGGACTGATTCACAAAACTTTGTTGCAATGATAATTCCCTTAGGAGTTTTAACTGACAACTCCCTTGTTCAATCAAATTGGAAATATCTAATTTTATTAGCAAACTAGGAAGATATGAAACAATGCGTTGATCCAGAATCAAATAATACATTTTCTAAACTTGAGGAAACCATTAAATTACCTGCCACCACGTCTTTCGGAGCTTCTACCTCAGCAGTAGTGATAGCATAAGCCTGGCCTTGATCCCTTGGCCTTTTCTAAGGTAAGTTCTCCTGACGCTTAGGACATTCATTTGCATAATGCCCCATCTCCCTGCAATTGTAGCACTGAACATTGGTAGCTTCCTTATTCCCTATTCAATCACGATCTTGGTGGCCTTTTTCACCACATTTGTAACAGACGCCCATTCCCTTCAAGCAAGTACCGGGGTGTTTCTTCCCAAATTTACCACAGGATGGATATTCAACCTTTCCCTTCTTCCCCTTATTTCCATTAGCAGATTGATCAGCAGGTCTCTTCTTCTCTTGCTTTTCTTTAAAGTCATAAGACTTAGAGAATTCCTTTTCGGTCTTGATAGCACATGAGACAATGTCTTCGTATGACGATAAGGATTGTGAGACTAATGCTCGATGAAGAAATGGTTTTAACCCATCAAAGAAACGATCAATCTTACTTCTTGGGTTACGTATATAATCACCAGCATACCTTGCTAACCTTGTAAATTTAGCCTCATACTTTGTGAAATTCTCATCTTCCTTCTGTCTCAGACTTAGAAATTGCCTTTCCATATCTACTCGATGGTCGCGAGGAAATTATTTTTCTAAAAACAGGTCTTTGAACTCCCTCCATTCCATATTTGATACTTCATCATCGTCCTTCATATTTTGAATCAGTGAAAACCATTGATCAACATCTTCATTGAGGCGGTAAACTGCCATGATAACTTTTTCCCTTTCACTACTCCCCAAAGCCTGAAATATTTTTTCTAGGGAAAATATCCATTTCTCAGCTACTAATGGATTTGTACTCCCATTGAACGTTGGTGGTTGTTGCCTCATGAATCGATCTAACATTGATCCTCCACACTGCGGATCAGGGTGGTCCATACGGGTAAGGTTATTATTCATAACCTGAGTGAGTTGTCCCAATATGGTGATTAGCTGATCGGCACCAGTTGCATCACCGGCTCCACTATAATTATCTTGATCAGGAGGGAAATCCCTACATGGATTGCGTTCATTGATACGGTTTCCATTTCTTCCATTAGGCTCCATTTCTAAACAATGGCATAAACTAGATCAGTTTATGAATCAATATACATAATCCCATACTTATAAAACACTTAACATAAATTGAACTATTTATGGATATAATCCATAATCATAAAAATGTTTTCTTTGAGGAAGTATATACTCATAAACCCTTCATAATGATTTGTAAAGAAAATGAGAGTTATCCTAAGCATATCCCCCGGGAGTGTCGTAACCAAGAGTGCAACAAGGCCCGTTGTCGTGCACCAGTTCCCATTCGAGTCTAGCTCAAAGCGGTGTTTTCAGGTTTTACCTCTAGGTACATCTGTGCCAGATCCGCCTCTACCTGCTCGTATCCATACAAGGATGTATTTCTCGGAAAACTCACAAAATCTCTACAATACCAAAATTTTAGGAAGTTCTTCTATACTAATCCTCAAAGTTCGTCTTAGGTATACGTGCTCTAATTAGAGTTTATCTAAATCTAGCTTCCAAGGTTTGTACTAAACATCCTCTGATACCAACTGTAACGCCCCGACCCCAGTTACCTAGATTCAGTGCATTATTACATAACATTGGCATGATCACAAGAAAGATCAAATATCGAAAGACCGATTGGTTTAGTAGCCTTGGAAACACTAGATATATTCATAAAGTTTTACATTACATCATAAAGTGAAAAACTACTACAACAACATAGTCTCCATATTCCACACTCATATCCCCAGATATTATCCCTACAGGTCATTCATAACTTACTTCTTCACATCCTAGAAAAAATATAACATAGAAAAGGGGGTGAGCTCAAATGCCCAGTAAGGATAACAATATATTGGAAACTTTCAAAAATAAGAATAAATATTTAAGGCAATGTATAAATAAAACAAAAGCCTTTTAAACTTGAACTTCAACATAGTATGGAAAAAGTAAAATGAAATAATGCCATTTACTTATTCACATGGATATTCTACTAATTGAATAATCACATGCAATATCAATAACCACTTTCATAATGATGGAATGCATAATACCAGACTATCATAACCACATAGCCAAGGCCTCGTGCCAAGACTACAAATAAGATTTTTCCAAGGCCTTGTGCCTAGACACTAGTTTGTCTCATGAGACCTACCGATGCATCTAGGAGCTATAGCGGGCTCCACCCGTCACATATTAAGTCCAATGCATTCCCATATGAAAAGGTTTAAACATAACATAAACATTCGTATTAAAACTAGCATGCGAAATGTCAATAATTTCACCATAAACCATGAATGGTATAAAAATAGCACATCCACAGTCAAACATATCACAAAACCTTCAATACAATATAGAAGTTTTGTATCATAATAAATAAACTTCAAATAAGCGTAAAATTCATCAAAGGATGTTGACATAGATAAAATCAAAACTCTTTTTAGAGAAATATCTCTTTCTATTTTGAAATCATTTAATAGTCATATATTTATAAAATAAAACATTTTATTTGAAAATATTATTATAAGCTTGTAAGGGAAGCTTCGACGATTTTATAACGGCGGAAAATAGCTGCACCCGCCGTATAAGTTAAAATAAACATTCTTACCTTAATTTTTTTCGAAAAGGTTAAAAAACATCTTGTTTGGAAAACGACGGAAAGATTCCTTTATAAACCTCTTATAAAAAGTCAGACAAGGTTATAAATGACTTTAACCCATATTCTTGTAAATAGTAAAAATGTTTTGAAATACATTTTTAAGAAACATGGATGTGGATGATAAAGAGATCCCACTAGATTATTATGTATAAACAACCTCGGATAATGAAGAGATTGTGAAATAACCCTTACCTTGTACTTTTCCTTGGTTGGGGTAGGTTAACCTCTTGTATAATGGTGAAATAATTGTTATTAAATTATACAAGAATCATATATATTAATATGATATCATATATGATCTTTTAACATTGATTTGTTAATGATATCTTTGAATTATCGTCGTTTCGGGTGTTAACTTACTCGTTTTCTTTTATATGTTTTGTTACATAAGACGTGTTTGTTATGGATATGTTGTATATTATTCATATCCAGAATGATATCAAGTCCTTAAACATAATTTTTAAATCATAAAATGATAATTATACTTTAATGGATACGATGGAGAATGAATCTCATCGCGTTCGTGGAGACGGTAGTCTGTACGTACGCACGAGCGACAATATCATTCTTTTGATATTAAAATAATATATAAATGGATGTTATATCATATATACAGAATCATTAACATGTTATATTTATTATTTACATGAGTTACACATCATTATTATACCCATCCAAATAATATATTGAATAACAATTACACCACGACGTGGAGACGGTAAGCCGTACATACGCACGTATGGTGACATGTTATTCAAAGGGTGGATAGAATACTGAATATGGTTGTACCATATTTATAATAAAATCATAGTATATATAAGATACTGGAGTTATTATTTTAGAATGGTAATAACAAAGAAAGAAGAAGTGGAAGAAGAAAGGAACTTGAAAAGGGGTGGTGAAAACATTACCTCTTCTTCAGGTTCTTCCTTTTGATTTGATCAAAAGGGCTCCTTAGGTTGGCTTTCTGATCAAACTAAGTCCTCTAGATTGTATTGAGGGAAGTTGTTAGAGTATTTGGGCAGAGTTTGGCCGAACCAAAAGGCTTTGAAGGTGTGAAGAAATGAGAAGGAGGAGTGCCCTTTTATAAGAGGGGTGAGGGGCACCTTTGGAAAAGCTAGAAATATTAATTTATAATAAATTAATATTCGGTTTCTAATGGCTCCAAAGTTGATTATTTAAATGTTAATGTGGGTATAGGTCGAAAACCATTCAACCAATAGAATTTAGACAGGTTTGGGTTACTATATTAACCTTATCTTTTAGTTTTAACTCTTAGTTAATTAGTTTGACATTTACCATGTCACTTTGTATTTTTATAATATATAGTTAATAAACATACTATATAAATCCAAGCGACCCCCAAGTGGTCCATTAATGATGATACTATCATCATATAAGTCTCTTGGACGAACCTTAGATTTTTAGGAATTTAATATCAATTAATAATATAATATTTGTTTTAAAAACTCTTTTATGTCAATTTTGACACTATTCAATAATTGATTTTTGTGAAACTCATAACAGAATGATTACTTCGACCAAAGTTAATTAAATCAATTCTAACATGTAATATTAGCCTATAAAATTATTTTAATTCATTAAAAGTCTCAAATTATATTTATTTGGGAATTTATAATATCAATTATTTTAATTTTTCACAATTATGGTAATTACTGCATCATCATTGTGTCATAAATAAATTAAATTATTTAAAGTCTAAAAATTATAAATAAAATATCATTATGTATTAAATCTTATTATATTTATAATGAATATTTACAATCGAATTTATCTTATGTATAACCCTATATTAAAAATGTTTTAGTAAATAAACTTTGATTTTAACTCTTTTAACTCTTCTTTGAATTAAATAATAATAAATTTCCTAATCTAATCCAAGTGGACCTAAATGGTAATATTTTATTCCTAAGGTTGGTTTTGGTCGAGATACACTTGTCCAATAGAATTAGGACATGTGTTAGGGTAATATTAATATCATTTTTAGCCTTAATTACCCTATTTTACTTTTAACCGTGGTAAATAAAAGTAAAAAGTTACTATTCACCAAAAATTATTTTCATCTCATTGAACCACATTTTACTTCTTGATATTAACCGTGTCTCTCGGATTTTCGAAATTCCATTCACAGAAGCGGTAAAATTAAGTTTTATGAAAAATTCAGTTTTTTAACTACCACTTAGTAGTTTCACTATTCATCAAAAATTTAAGTTTTTCAGAACAATGCCAAAATTTTACCCTAAGCTATAATTGATATTCCAAATTCAAAAATGATGTCTATTTTAAAAAATTACAAACATATAAGTTGAATTAATTAATTTTATAATTAATTACCGCTGTTACAACAAATAGCGTGTTTTTAAGAAAGAATATATATCAAAAGATTGACAATTGTTTATGTCCAATTTCAAAGTGAAATTAATTATAATGAACACCATTGGATAAAATGGTAAAAATATATTCTAATTATGCTTTAAAACCACTCAATAATATAATTTATCACTATAAATTATTTTGATTAAAAAAGTTGTTTTTAAGTATTTTTCACTATTCATAAAAATTGGAAGTTCTCAGAAAAATACAAAAAATTCAACTTAGGATAATTTCGATATTCCGAATCCAAAAATGAAGTCCATTTTGAAATAAAAAATATATATAATTTCAAAAAGTAGGTATTACTATTCATAACGGTTAGTTTGATTGGTTGTGGTGTGTTAGAACTCGATGTTGCGTACAACACACGCTATCGCATTATTCAAAGAGAAGCGTACCATAGAAGCTTGGGGTGTTACAGGATTTCAGTGCCAGACTATGAGGCAGAAGATGCTTCAGACATCATAGCCCCAACCACTGGTCTTGGGGTGAATCTCGCATGCAATCAGGCGTTTTTGGGGGTGTTAATCCTCGATTTGGGTTTTTTATTTCGTGTTGGTAGTGGAACAATTAAAGTCTTTTTGTTCTCATTTTTATGTTGTTAATGTTTTGACATTGTTGTAGGTTCATTTTTTCATTGTGAAGTTATAATGGACATGTTTGGTTGTAATCCAACATTTTCATTTGTCTGATTATGATTTTTTGAATCGTGAGTTTTTCTTAAAAGTGTGTTTGGCCCTTGTCTCGGTTGATCTTGGTTTAGATGTGTTCATTTGGAGATGTAAGATCCTATATAAGAATCAATATTTGTCAGTATGATTAGGTTCACTACTTGGGTTAAGTCCTTCTTAGAGGTTTTTCTCTAGTTTTGAGGGTTTTTGGTCTGGGTTGAGAGTTCCAAGTTTCAGTGGAGGTGTTGGTTCGCTCATACTATAAAATTTAGTTTGAATCGGTTGGGAGTTTCCACATCGGCCTCCCTTCCTTGGGTTGTATGTTTGGGTGTTAAATTTACGCACTAGTTGAGTTATTGTGGTGGGGGGAACCCTCTCATGTTCTCCCATTATTTTGTGTTGTGGATTCTTTTGGTTTTATTCGGGCATAGATTCTTGTTTTGTCTATTGTTCAGCTGGGTGAATTTCTGGGGGCAGAAAGTGTCTATGGTGGGGAGAATTTTCATACCCTAAATTTTATTATTTTATTATTTCTTGGCTTCGAGTTCTTGAACCAAGGTTCGGGTTGGGTCCTGGTATAAAATTATTCATGTTTAACAATTTTAATGGGTTTCGGACCCGTGCACGGTCACTGCGCGGTTGGAGGTAGCAGCACAGTTGGCCCAAGAGTCGTGCAATTGCTCATTTCTCTTATTGTTATTATTATTATTGTTATTATTATATTTTTAATATTATTTATATTATTATTGTTATTATTATTTTTTTATTATTATTAGTATTATTATTATTTCATTATTTTCATTATCTTTATTATTATTATTGTAATTATTATTATTATTTTTATTAATCTTTCATTTTATTATCTTTGTTATTGTTATTTTTTTACTATAATTTATATTATTATTATTATTATTATTATTATTATTATTATTATTATTATTATTATTATTATTATTATATAATGAAAAATAAAATAAAATCAGAAACCCTAAGCTACCCGCTTCCCCCCTTTACCCCTGTACAACAGTGCTACACCCCGACCCTAGCCCCCTCGCTTTCCTCCCTTGCCTTAGTGCTCTAGCTGACATCCATAATCGCCCCTCTCTAACCTTCTTCTCCCACATGGCCATGCTCCAATCTCCCTTGATCCGCCTCTTGCGCCCTTTAGGTCCCCGTCGCCCTTATCCCCTGGCTCCCGTTCGCCCCTACATGACCCCGCCTCTGCCCTCCGCCTCCCGCACACCGTTCAGGTCCCAACTGGCTAGCCCCCTCTCACCCTTGCCTCACTCTGGCCTTCCGTGCCCTGTTTAGGTCCCAACTGGCCATCCCCCTCTTTCCCTCCACTCCGGTGTGCTTTTGACTGCCGCCCTCGACTCCCCGGTGCCGGTCGCGCTCTAGTTGACTACTCCGGCCTCGCCCTCTGCTACGGCAGCAGCCGCACCCCCGACGGGCCGACCCTCGATCCTCGACTCTATGACTAACAAAACACCACCTTGACCTCCCTTACTCCGGCCAGCGATGCACCCGAACCCCCTTCTCTCTCTTGCGACTCACACCGGCAAACCTGTTCCGCTCTGCTCTGACCTCCTTCCCCTTGTGCACTCCAAAACCCATGCTACGGTATATTTATTCATTTATTTATTCACTTTTTTCTTTTATTTTATCTTTGGTGATTTTATTCAATTTGGATAAATCCTAATACTGTGGGTTTTGTGTCATGCGTTTTTCTCGCTGTTTAGCGCGCGCGGTTGGCCCGCGAGGGATTGTTCCTCCTTCCATCATAGTTTTGTCACATTTGTGATTGATTTGAGGTAGGTGAACTCACATGTATTTCCTTTTTGAAGAATTCCATTAATAATTGATTTCTTTAAATTATTTTTTTAATGTGTTTCACACCTTAATTATTCTCGTCACTTGTTTTTTGGATAGGGTACTCTTGTTGTTGAAATTTGTTAGAGCTAGTTTTGAAATCATGCTTATGGGTTGATACTTTTAATTTTGTTGATAAAATTTCACTTTAGAATTTAAAAGATTTAAATTTGGTTATTTGTATGGTATTTTCACTTTGAAAATTCTTAGTAAACTGGTTGATCTATATGGTAGAATTTCATGAATTGTGTGGGAGTCGTGAAACTTATTTTGGAATGGCCTTGGTGTGTGTTTGAATTCGAAAGAGAATTTAAATTGTGTAATTACTGTAAACCATTTTTTTGCTTCTTATAAATGTTTTTTTGTTTTAATTATTTATCAAATTGTGTAAGTGATTTCAAATCATGTTTTTAAATAATTTTGGTGTGTGTTTGATTGGGTCAATTTATGGTTTGGTGGTCATCTAGAAAAAGTTTAAAAAGAGTTCTGTGGTGGCGTTGGGGTTGTTTTATGTTTTCTGAAAGATGGGTGATGGTAGAACATGGTTTTAAGATAATTGGTGGGTTTTGTAGAAATGGTTTTCAAAAGTTCTCTTTGGATTTTAGTGGGACATTGGATGTCGAAACATCCATTAGTGTACTGGGTGCACATTTGGAAGTGTCCTCAAATTAAGATGGAATTTGTAAAATGATATTCTCTATAACCCTCATTTTCCTAAATTTATTTTTCGTTTTCAAATAATGTCAGTCCCCCTATGTGGTTTCTAAAGAGGGTTTTAAATGAGGTTTTATAGAGTGTTTCTACAAGAGTTTTGGAAAACATGGTTTTTAATAGGTTCTTTAAGGTTTGTCAATTTGGTTTTAAACTTTTTTTGGTGTGGTTTGAAAAGAGTGAAGGACTATTTAGTAACTGGGGAGTTTTAATATTTATGTTTGTGACTTAAAGGCCCATTTGGCTCTTCCAACTCATGGGTTCAAAGTGTTTTGGTGTACATTTGGATTTGGTTTGAAAGGGAACAATAACATTGTGAAAATGATTCTTACTTTCTAAATGAAGTTGGGTTTTTTGTGTGGTTTCTAAAATAGTTTGAAATGAAATCTTTGAGCATATTCTGTTTGGATTTGTAAAATCAAAAGTGGTGTTTGTGTGATGTTTTTGGGTAATACTTTTAGACATGTTGAGTTAAATGCTTGTTGGGAACTTTTAACCCAAGGGTAATGTTTGTAATAACTTTTAAAGAAGATGGTGTTTTGGTAAAAGTGTATGCCCAGTTGGAAACATTGAGAATTTTATCAAATAGTTTAAATGTTAAATGGTATGGAAGATCGGTTGGCACCTTTGTGTGATATGAAATGATTGAATATGTATATGGGGAGCTCCTATCTAGGGTAAACCTTTATGGGTGAATGCATAGGGAGTGTCCATGTTTGGGGTAAGCAAGGGAGGTGAGAAGAGTCACACTTGTGGGGGCCTTCTACATACATAGTATTATTATAACCACCATGGGTTCTTGGGAGTCTTTTAGTTGATCGAGTGATGGTTGTTTATCATCCTCGATCAGACGGGTTAGTACCCACTGGTAGGTATAGAGGCTAGATAGGGAGTGTTGCTGGTTTCTTTTTCCACAAGGGCGGCCAGTTGGTTATAGACTTAGGAGCTTCACCATATGCCAGTAGGTGGTTCTTAACCGAGTACATCCAGGGGTATTATAGGGATGTTTAGGATCACCCATGTTTACTGGATTATTTTCATTTCTTGTTCAATTTCCATTATACTAGTTTATTTCCAGCTTATATTATTTACCTGTTTTACTTTAGGAAAACATTGGTATACTTTGTTTTGTTTTTTTTATAAAATGAAAAGTGATTTTGTAAATGGTGTGTCGCATGCGTTGGATGTTTAAATGGGGAAAAAATTTCTTATTTTAAACTGTGAAAACCTTACTCTTATACGTGTATTTCAAACTTGTGTTAATGGATGGTTTCAGAAAAGGAGATGTTGGATTCTGTGGTTTATATTGGCAACCCTACTAAGAATTTTAATGCTCACCCCTATTTTATCTTTTCAATTGTAGGTTTCCTTTTCTCAGGATTTCTTGGATAAGTTCTTCTTTATTGGAGCACAGTCAGTATTTGGTTGGGTGGTGACCTGGAAGGTCACATGGAGGTATATGTGGTTTCTTTTTCTTTATGTTGCTAGTTTTTTTTTATTTTCATTGTCACTTATTGTTTATCTATTTATATTTTGTTCATGGGCCAAATTGTTCCCAATGGTTAAATTTTGATTCCCGACACTATTTTTCAGCCCGTGGGGATTGGGAATTCCCCTCAGGCCATATCGCATGTAATGTCCCGAGTCTGGAGCCCCTCCACTGGTGCCCCATACCCGGTTCACCACATGACCTCAAGCACGTTTCCCCAAATGCTAGAGGCTGCCGACTAGCAGCGAGGGCCTTGGTGAGTTGGTGGGGAAACTATTCCCTCATTCGGTAAGGTATACAAGGTAAGAAAACAACAATAAACAGCGGAAGCAGTAAACAACATGCATAGCAACAGAAACCAAACATCGGAAACAATGTAGATATATAACTATGATGACAATAATGCAGCAGGTACAAGTATATAAGGAAACAGTAAACACAACAACATGATGAAATACAACTGAAACCAAGTGCAAAAGAAACAAAGTAATCTCCTCAGCATCGCGAGCCATGGCTCAGTCCCATGATCCCCATCTCCTGATGTAGTCAAGATCCTGAAGTAGAAGGGAACTCTCCCTTATCCATACATACAACAACATAGTCTGCTTGGGCCCAAAAGCAAGGCCCAAATAGGGTGTGAGATAAAATACCAGTAGGCAATCACCCAAAGATTTGTGCTTAACAGTCAATGAATACATGGAAGTAATAAAACAAGAAGCAGTAAATGGAAAAAAAACACAAGTAGCTACAAACCACCATTCTAACAAGTAAATCACAGAAGTAAGCAGTCAGCAACAGGAAGAAAACAGGTAGCCCTCTGGGTAGCTCTCACAGTCTAACCCCTATGGTTTAACCTATAAGTACTAGAAACCCTCTGGGAGGCACACACAGTCTCACCCCTCTGGTTCAGCTACGTAAGTGAGCATACTCTATGGGAAATAAATCACCGTCAATTCCCCCTATAGTCTCGTATCGTGCTAAAGGATCTCTGGGGAAGCAATCAACATCAATTCCCCCTATGGACTGCATCGTAATTAAAAGACACTTTGAAGAATCCCTTCTGTCAATTCTCCCCTTGGTCTCGCATCGTGATTAAAAGACACTCTGTAGAAGCCCTTCCGTCAATTCTCCCTTTGGTCTACTACTCTAGGTTCTCAAAGTCCTGAGTATAACTAGACATGCTCAGCGCGCATGTCTCATCCAATTAAACCTCAAGAACTACTTGGCTAAAAACTAAGGCTCAACAGTAATAGTAAAACAATAGATCCACTATCCTACAACTAGGCATGGCAACTGGAAAAACGCCAAACAAGCATAACAAGCATGGAAAAGCAATCTTAGCACAAACAAATTACTCTAATCATAAGCAATAACCTCTAATAAATCAATCAAGCAAAGCAGGAAAACAGCAGGGGAAAAACAGGAAACACACAATACCCCGTTCAAGGGTATTGGTGGAATTTGCACAAAATATTCATCAAATTTCTACGGAAAGACACAAACCACCTACCTCGATCCTAGGAGATCGATATACGTGAACCTCAACGACAGATTCCCCTTAGAACAACGTATATCAGAGAAAACAAACAAAACGTTTATCCCACAATAACTTGGAAATGAGGAGGAATCAAGAAACAAGGATCAAGCAGAAGGAAGAACTCACCGCTTCGATTCCAACGCCACTGACTGTGCTCGAATCGGAGAACGGACGGCGAGGCAGGACTCCGTCGAAGATCCGGCCATACGGTCGCTCTCGGATGGTCGAAAACTAGAGAAGAATATGGAAATAGGGGTTAGGCGCGACCCCAGTCCATTTAATGAGAAACAAAGTACACGGCGTGTACTTCTTGAGTACACGGTGTGTACTTAAAATTTTCAGTACTCCGATTTAACCGGCCTCCACCTCAGCCTTACACACCGTGTGTGTGGCCCAGACACAGCCATTACACGGCTTCGAGCCGGAACAGAGTACACGACGTGTACTCAAAAAGTACCCGGCGTGTACTTCTGAAATTTTCAGAAAATTTATTTTCCTTAAAAACTCCAGAAAAAGGGAAAACATACCTAATCAAAGATCTGGGTTCTTACAAACTTCCCCACTTAAAGAAATTCGTCCCCGAATTTCCCTAACTAGGTGGAGAAGAGGAATCCCCGAACAGCTCCATCCACTGCGATCGTACATCGGCCTCCCTCTCCCAGGTCTCGTCCTGTACTCGCCCGTTCTGCCATAGCACTCGTAACAGAGGAACAGACTGCCCGTGGAGAACCTTCGTACTACGATCGACAATCCAGATAGGATGCTCCTCGAATGACGCATCTGCTTCAAGCTCAACTTCCTCAGGCTGAAAGACATGAGATGGGTCTGAAAAGTAACGTCGGAGCTAAGAGACATGGAAGATGTCGTGCATGGCCCGATACCTCTGAGGTAGCTGCAACCGATAGGCGACCGGCCCCACTCTCTCCAAGACCTCAAACAGCCCGACGTACCGTGACAGAAGCTTACCCTATCTCCGAATCCTCTTGTGTCCCAACCTCGGTGCGACATGCAGGAAAAACTGATCACCGAACTCGAACTCAATAGGTCATCTACGCTAATCAACATAAGACTTCTATCGAGACTACAATGTATCCATCCTCTTCCGAATTAGCTCTATCTGCACTGAAGTCTCCTGAACCGGACGAGGTCCCAGAAAAGCTGCCTCTCCTGCCTCCAGCCAGCATAAGGGTGATCGACATGGCCTACCATACAAAGCCTTGTATGGTTCCATCTGAATGGTCTCCTGGAAACTGTTTTTGTAGGAAAACTCCACCAGAGGAATATGCTTCTCCTAAGAACTGCCAAAATCAAGGATGCAAGCCTACAGCATATCCTCAAGCACCTGGATCATGCGCTCGGACTGGCCATCAGTCTAGGGATGGTACATTTTACTCAAAAGTACCTGTGTACCCAAGGCCTTCTGAAGTCCCTGCCAGAACCGAGAGGTAAAGCGCGCATCTATGTCTGAAACAATAGAGTGTGGAACTCCATGTAGACGAACGATCTCTCTGATGTAAATTCATCCCATATCATCAATGCTGAAGGTCTCCTTGATCGATAAGAAGTGGGCAACCTTCGTAAGCCTTTCGACTACAACCCAAACAGCATCGTTCCCTCACAGTGACCTCGGCAACCCAGACACGAAGTCCATCGCAAAATCGTTCCACTTCCACTCCAGAATGGGTAACTGTTGTAAGAGCCCCACTAGCCACTGATGCTATGATTTCACCTGATGACAAGTAGAACATCTCATGAAAAAAGCAGCAACATCCTTCTTCATACCTCGCCACCAGTATTGGCGATGAAGGTCCCGATACATCTTGGTGACACCAGGATGAACTGCCCAAACAGAGGAATGGAAATCCCGCATCAGCTCCTCGCGTATGTCTGCTGGCACCCATACACGTCCCTAGAAATGAAAGATCTCATCCTCACCCACTGTCCATCCAGGAAGAGCGTCCCCTCCTGACACACTCTCCCGTAGGACTAAGCCTTCCGAGTCTGACAGTTGCCTCATCCATACCCGATCGAGTAGCGTGAAGGTAGCAGCTACAGAAGATAGAATGGTCTGTCCTCGTCTGTCGTGCACCTCTAGATGCATCTCAGAGAACAGATCCATCAGCTGCTACTCACTACTAGCCTCCTGAACTGCCTAAATATGAGTTCTCCTACTCAACACATCTTCCACGACGTTGCCCTTTCCCAGCGTATAGGCAAGCTCGAAATCAAAAGACTGAAGATACTCGACCCACCTATGTTGCCTCAGATTTAGATCACACTGAGTGAAGATATACTTGAGACTCTTGTGGACAGTGAAGACCACAAAGTTCTCTCCCAGAAGATAGTGTCTCCAACAACGTAAGGCATGAACAACAGATGCCAACTCCAGATCGTGCATAGGGTAGTTCCTCTCATGTGGCCTCAACTGCCGAGACCCATACGCAATGACTCCATCTCCCTACATAAGCACAGCTCCCAACCTGATACCTGAAGCATCACAGTAAATAGTGTATCTCTTGGCTGGCTCTGGCAAGACTAGTACCGGTGCTGACGTCAACCCCCCTTTCAGCTCCAGAAAGGATGACTCACAAGAATCTGACCATAAGAACTTCTCCCCATTCTTGTTCAGACCTGTCAAGGGTGCTGCTAGATGAGAAAAGTCCTGAATGAAGAGTATGTAGTATCCAGCCAGCCCCAGGAAGGTACATACCTCAAAAACATTCTTCATATTCTCCCAGGATACTACAGCTCTCACTTTCTCTGGGTCTACAGACACTCCTACCTCTGAGATGACGTGACCCAAGAAGTAAATCTGACCCATCCAGAAGTGGCACTTTGAGAGTTTAGCATAAAGATGATTCTCTCTCAGTGTACTCAGAACGATCTCAAGGTGTGTGGCTTGGTCATGTCGAGTGTGAGAGTACACTAAGATATCGTCCATGAAAACCACGAAGAAGGAATCCAAGTAAGGATGGAACACTCGGTTCATCAGTGCCATAAAAACTATAGGTGCATTCGTGAGTCTGAAAGGCATGACTATATACTCGTAAAGACCGTACCTGCTCTTAAAGGATGTTAGAGGTATATCTGATGGTCTAACGTGCAACTGATGATAACCGGACCTCATGTAAATCTTAGAGAACACCTGGGCTCCTCGAAGCTGATCGAAAAGGTCATCAATCCGCGGAAATGGATATCGGTTCTTGACCGTCAATTGGTTCAACTTCCGATAATCCTCACAAAGCTGAAGGGTACCGTCTGCCTTCTTTGCAAACAGGACAGGCGAACCCCAAGGAGAAGTACTGGGTCGGATGAAACCCTTAGCCTGTAACTCCTCCAACTGCTTCTCGAGCTCCTGCAACTCTGGTGTGGCCATCCTATAGGGAGGAATGGACACCGATGCCGCTCCTGGAACGAGCTCAATTGAGAAGTCTACCTCATGCTCTAGAGGCAAACCTGAAAAGTTCTCTGGAACGACATACCTGAAGCAATCCACCACTGGAGGAAAGTCCAACTGTGGAGTCCCCTGATCATCTAGGTAAAGTCTAGAAATCTGAGCTATCACCCCTCTTAGCCCAAGATGCTCGAGTCCCGCCCGACTCGTCCGAACGTCCCATTCACCTCTATGATGGAAAGATTCACGTTCTGGTGAAATGAAACTGACTCTGCGGCGATAATAGTCAACGACTGCCTGGAAGGGAATCAACCAGTCCATGCCAAGGATGACATCATATCCTGTCATCTCTAGGATATAGAGATCCCATAAGAAGTGTTACCCTGCCACCTCGAGAGGGAACTCTCTACACTGGTGTACACTAGATGTCCTCGTTCACAAAGGTGTGTCTAGTGTCAACGAGTCGGCAGAAGAAAGGATGAAGAGTCCAAGGCTCTCCAAAATGGAAACAGAGATAAATCTATGCATAGAACCAGTATCGAAAAGGGCTGAAGATAAAACTGAGGCTACTAAAATCGTACCTCAAACAGTAGAAGGGTTGGGATCCTGCTCATGATAAGTCTGCTCCATGGCGAAAGACTAGCTTGCACCGCAGCCCTGCACCCCTGACTGACCACTCTGAGCTAAACCTCCCTACTGGTGCTGAGGGACTGGTGGCTGACTGCCATGGCCTCGACCTCCAACTTGTCCCGAATGTCCGGAAGAACTCCAGTTCCCTGACTGGTGAGAAACTGGTGGGGCTGCTCCTGAACGAGGAGTCATGGAAGAACCCCGGTCACCTGCTGCTGGTGAGAAAACCTAGTAGAAACGCTGAAGGTGACCCATATTGCCACAAGATCGGCACTCCACGGGGTCTCTCTAGCACTACGTCCTCGTGTTCCCTGTCCGGCCACACTGATAGCATGTCACTTGGCTGCCTAAAGATGCATCTCGCTTCCTCGAATCACCGCGCATAGGCTCCCTATGGTGCTTCTTGCTGTCATCTGAAGGTTATCTATCTCTGGAAGCAGAACCGCCCGGACTTGCAGCTCCATAGTCTCTCAGATTGCGCTCCGCAATCAGTGTCTGGTTGACGATGGAAGTAATGGATGTCAGTTGGAAGATTTTCACCTGCGAGAGAATCTCCCGTCTGAGTCCATCCTCAAACTTCCTTGCCAAGAACACCCCACTCCCATACCGAAGGGGTGTAAAATTTTGTAGCTCAGTGAAATGAGAGGAATACTCCATGATAGATAGAGTACCCTACTCTAAGCTCATGAACTCCTGGGCTCGATCAGCCCTCAGGGTCTCCGGGTAGAAGTATTCGTAGAACATGCGCAGGAACTCCTCCCAAGTCATAGCTTGTTGCTGACCCGCCTGTGAGATCACGTCCCGTCACCTCTTGGCGGAGTCTCGGAGCATGTAGGTGGCGAGCTTGACCCGTCTCTCTGGAGGCGTCTCCAGATGCTTGAATATAGTCATCATGGCTTCCAACCATGACTCTTCAGCCTGAGGTCCTGCCTCCCCCGAGAATGTGAGAGGATGATACTGCTGAAAGACCCATGTCAAGTCTGCCATAGACAAGGCAGGATTCGGTGCTCCCTGGAAGGCCTTCATCATCCTCATGAAACCCTCCTTGAACTGCATATCATCGCTCGCAACTGGAACAACAACCGGTGCCAAGGTTGGCTCGGCTGGGGGATCGACAGGAAGTCCTTAATCAGCCCTGTCTGGCGTCTGATCACTGCCTGACGACGGACGTATGACCAGAGGACGTCTCGGAGGCATAGCTCTGAAAGATAAAAAGCACAACTTAGATCAGGAAAACAAGGACAAGGAACACAAGAGTACAAAATGGGAACAGGGGAAGAAAACACACAAGATTGCAAAACACTACTACACGACGTGTATAAAACTACACGGCGTGTCTTCTTAAACCACTGACATGGGCGTGTACTCTCACCCGACAAGTCGTGTACACTTCAAACTACATGGCATGTTGACCCCCACACATGGTGTGTACTTGAAAACTATTCCCCTGCTCGAGTTTCCTTACACGGCTAACCCACACGGTTCGACTCAACCCGAGACTACACGACGTGTTTGAAATAAACACGGCGTGCACTAGACAAGGCTTCGGTGGTCCGTGTTGTTGAGTACACGGCCGTCTACATGGATGGACCTTACACGGCGTGCTCCGAACAAGCACGATGTGTATAGGCGAAGGTGACACTGTTCCGTGTTGTTCGTGACACGGCCGGGTGCCTGGGAAAGACTACACGGCGTGTTCCGAACAAACACAGTGTGTAGAAAAGAAGGTCACGCCGGCCCGTTTTGTTCGTGACACGGACGAGTACCTGGACAGGACTACACGGCGTGTTCCCTACGGATACAGCATGCGGAAAAGAAGGTCACACCGGCCCGTGTTGTTCGTAACACGTCCGGGTACCTGGACAGGGCTACACGGCGTGTTCCATACGAACACGGCGTGCGGAAAAGAAGGTCACGTCGGCCCGTGTTGTTCGTGACATGGCCGGGTACCTGGACATGACTACACGGCGTGTTCCCTATGGACACGGTGTGTTCTACCCGAGCTTCCCCGGTCCGTGTTGTTAGTGACACGGCCGGGTACACGACTCCGAACTCACATGACGTGTACCAATGGTACACGGCGTGTTCCCGAAGTTACTCCCATGACACCGTGTTCTGCTCACATGGTCAGTGAAACGGCCTTCAAACTACACAACATGTGCCCGAAAAGTACACGCCGTGTATTCTGGGTTTTTCTGGGCAGTAGCTAAGAAACTGCGCAGAATTCTAGAAACACTAAAACAACGAAAAAGATGCCAAATTCCGATCTGGGAGGGCCCACAACACCTTAAGAACCAAAATTTGGAATTCATTTTAAGAAAGGAACAAAGAAACATTTTTCTAACACAACAGTAGAGAATCTATCAAACATCCATCACAACATCATGCATAATCTACACAGAGTCTATCACAACAGCATGCAATCGCTAATGCACCCTAGATGGCATGGAAATAATGCATGACATGTGATTTCCACAAGTGCCTATATGATGCATGAGATGGCATACCCTCATCTCATCGTGTTGCGACAGAAATAGAACCGAAATACCAAAACAATAACCGCAAAAGTCATATGAATCACTCTAGGTGAAAACATACCAACCATAAAATCTCAAAACCAGAAAACTGCAATTAATGAGGTAGTATGGCTTTTCCCTGTACACAGATTAGCTACTCCCGGGCATAGCTTAAAACCAAGTACCGAATCCATACTATCCCTGGATAAAGTCTCCAAACAGTAAATCAAGAGAAAATAACTCTTCTGATACCACTTTGTAACGTCCCGAGTCCGGAGCCCCTCCACTGGTGCCCCATACCCAGTTCACCACATGACCTCAAGTGTGTTTCCCCAAATGCCAGAGGCTGCCGACCAGCAGCGAGGGCTTTGGTGAATTGGTGGGGAAACTATTCCCTCATTCGGTAAGGTATACAAGGTAAGTAAACAACAATAAACAGCGGAAGCAGTAAACAACATGCATAGCAACAGAAACCAAACAGCGGAAAAAATGTAGATATATAACTATGATGATAATGATGCAGCAGGTATAAGTAACTAAGGAAACACTAAACACAACAACATGATGAATACAACTGAAACCAAGTGAAAAAGAAACAAAGTAATCTCCTCACCATCGCGAGCCACGACTCGGTCCCATGATCCCCAGCTCCTGATGCAGTCAAGATCCTGAAGTAGAAGGGAAATTGCCCTTATCTATACCCGCAACAACATAGTCTGCTTGGTCCCAAAAGCATGGCCCAAATAGGGTGTGAGATACAATATCAGTAGGAAATCACCCAAATATTTGTGCCTAACAGTCAATGAATACATGGCAGTAATAAAACAAGAAGCAGTAAACAGAAAAAAAACACAAGTAGCTACAAACCACCATTCTAACAAGTAAAGCACACAAGTAAGCAGTCAGAAACAGGAAGAAAACAGGTAACCCTATGGGTAGCTCTCACAGTATAACCCCTATGGTTTAACCTCTAAGTACTAGAAACCCTCTGGGAGGCACACACAGTCTCACCCCTCTGGTTCAGCTACGTAATTAAGCAGACTCTCTAGGGAAGCACTAACCGTCAATTCCCCCTATTGTCTCATATCGTGATAAAGGCTCTTCGGGGAAGCACTCAATGTCAATTCCCCCTATGGCACGCGTCGTAATTAAAAGACACTCTGGAGAAGCCCTTCCGTCAATTCTAACCTTGGTCTCGCATCATGATTAAAAGACACTCTGGAGAAGCCCTTTCGTCAATTCTCCCTTTGGTCTACTACTCTAGGTTCTCACAGTCCTGATTATTACTAGACATGCTCAGCGCGCATGTATCACCCAAGTAAACCTCATGAACTACTTGGCTAACAACTAAGTCTCAACAGCAATAGTAAAACAACAGATCCACTATCCTACAACTAGGCCTGGAAATTGGAAAAACGCCAAACAGACAGAACAAGTATGGAAAAGAAATCTAAGCACAAACAAAATACTCTAATCACAAGCAATAACCTCTACTGAAGCAATCAAGAAAAGCAGGCAAACAGCAGGGGAAAACAGGAAACACGCAATACCCCGTTCAAGGGTATTTGTGGAATTTGCACAAAATATTCATAAACTTTCTACGGAAAGGAAAAAACCTCCTACCTCGATCCTAGGAGATCAATATACGTGAACCTTGATGACAGATTCCCCTTATAACAACGTAGATCTGAGAAAACGCACAAAATTTTTATCCCATGATAAATTGGAAATGAGGAGGAATCAAGAAACAAGGCTCAAGCAGAAGGAATAACTCACCACTGCGATTCCAATGCCACTAACCGTGCTCGAATCGGATAACGGACGGCGAGGCAGGACTACGTTGAAGATCCAGCTATACGGTCTCTCTCGGACGGTCGAAAACTGGAGAAGAAGATGGAAATAGTGGTTAGGCGCAACCCCGACCCGTTTAATGAAAACAAAGAAAGTAGATGGCGTGTACTTCTTGAGTACAAGGCCTGTACATCAATTTTTCAGTACTCCGATTTAACCAGCCTCCACCTCAGCCTTACACACCGTGTGTGTGGCCCGGACACGGCCAGCACACAGCTTCGAGCCGGAACAGAGTACACGACATGTACTCAAAAAGTACACGGCGTGTACTTCTGAAATTTCTAGAAAATTTATTTTCCTTAAAAACTCCAGAAAAAGGGAAAACATACCTGAACAAAGATCCGGATTCTTACATCACAGACTAACTTGGGTGATCTTTTCAGGGTCGACTCGGATGGTTCATGAAAAACATCACAATATATAAAGTTATCTAAATCCTACTTTGATAGTAACTATAATTACATGAACCCACACTCCTAGAATCCAGTGTGAAAATCATATTATTTATATACCATCATTGAAATCAATCAATGAAACCCAATTTAACCATCAATAATTACAACATCACTGAAAAATATTGAGGTATATAAATTCAATGTAACTTTTTAGGTTTAGTGTTTTAGAGATGTAGTGAATTTAACTAACAAATCCTATGTCTTTCTCATTAAATAAATATTTTTTATACTATATATGAAACCACTTAATATATAATAAATCATCAATGTATCTCATAAAATTCTTCATACATGGTACTCTTCTAGACATATAATGTGTAATACTTTTCTTCATAACCTTGGAAAATAGAAACATAAAAAGGGTGGTCTCAAATGAACAGTAAGGGAAAACCTATATCAGAAGCTGTTAAGGAATAATTTTTACCTGAATAATATGAATTGAATAAACATGGATTGAATAATGACATATAATTGATCACATAAGCTTAAAATAAATCCATGGAAGACATACCAATATAAATAATAACATGCATAAAAATAACTAAATTCATGGTGATGGAATTCATACTGTAGAACATATTGATATTTATTATAATGGCCTTAATCAATACATTGTTCATGAAATCAAAGACACAACCAATACACCCTTCTTATCATGAAAGTAAAAACCAAGAAATATTTTTTACATTAGGTAGGCGTACACCAAATAACAAAATATTTTTTCTTGTAAGACCAACTGATACATACTGGACCCCACCCATTACTTCTTTATGTCCAATTAATTCACTATGAAACACCCTGGACCTGTTTCCCTGGGATCTGATGTGAATAAATAAATTTTTTACATACCATCTTTGAAATGAATCAAAGTGACCCAATTTTAACTATCAATAGTTACAATATCACTAACAAATATTGAGTCACATACATTCAAATGACCCTTTAGGTTTAGATTTTGAAAGAGTTAATACTTTTTTTAACTAAAAAATCCCTTGTATTTCTCATCAAATAGAAATTTTACCCCATTATATTTGAAACTAATTAATTTATAATTAGTCTTGAACATCTCCAAAAAAATTATCCACATATTATACTCTTATAAGTAAATCACGTGTAACAATTTTTTTCATAACGTGGGAAAATAAAAACATAAGAATTGTGAGATGAAATTATCAGTAAGGGAAAATGTAGATCAAAATTTATCAAGGCATAAACTTGTCCTGAATAATATGATATGAAAGAAATGAAAATAAAATCATTCCATATAAATTATATCATGATCTTGAAACAAATTCATGGTTAAAAATATAAATAAACACATAGAAATAATTAATTAGTTTCTGGATATGGAATCTATAATTCTATACATCTTGATCTTTACCATCATGGTATAATATAATAAATTATTCTTGATGTCAAAGACAAAACCAAGATATCATTCTTACTGATAAGGTTATAAACATAACATCATTATCACATTTGGTAGACATACAAAAAATACTAAAATAATTTGTATAATAATACTAAATGATACATCAAGAGGCTATATAATCCCAAACACCACCTATCAATTCTTTAAGTCCAATGTGTTCACCATATGAAAGATATTAATAAAAATACCAAACATAATCAACTTTAATTTATAAGCATCTATATTAGAATAAAAAATATAGAGCATCAATACTTTTATAGACAATAAATGAACATATTACTCCCAAATAAATAATATTAATGGTCAAATAATACATAATCAAATTTTCTGAGTAATCAATAAACATCCATATTGTAACGACCCAATGTTTTTAAATGGAATTTCCCTTCTCATAAGTATGTCATAAAATCACATGAAAACACAACATAATGAACTACTAAGTGTTAAGTGACCTTTAAACATAATTTTGTTACTTTTGTGTTTGGAATTTTGAAAATCTGACATACACGGTTGCAATCAGTAAGTTTTTTGGAGTTTGATAAGAAAAACATAATTTTTGGTGAATAGTAACCTACCCTAATGAATAGTAACATACCCTTATGAATAGTGATATACCACAATGAATAGTAACCTCACCTATGGTGGTATAAAAATATTACTCAAGTTGTAAGTACGATATACCTATATTTTAGAATAAGTTAATGAATGCTTTAAAACTGGTTTTGATAATAAATTATTATTTTAATTAAATATTAAAATAATAATATTTAGAAATTTTATTTTTGAAAAATGGACTTCATTTTTTGATTCTACACATCGTAAAATGGTCAGGGTGAAATTTTGGGATTTTTCTGAAATACTTGAAATTTTGATGAATAGTAAAATATGGCAATTTACTATATATATACATTATAAGATAAATAGACTATTCCTAGCATCATGGATGATGTCACCACCCATGGTTTGAATTCACATGACACATTTACTATTCTTGGTCATGGAATAATTACTATTCCTTGTCTTGTGAAAAAATAATAAACTAATGATTGTAATATTATGAAATCCCACCTCTCCTGCACTATAAAAACCCCCATTCACTCCCTCTTCTCTCCAATCCTCTCAAGCCTTGTGCCTTGCCATTATTCTGCACAAATATCTCCCCAAGGTCCTCCCCCATATTCAAAATCTCTCAGACTCCTCAAAATACCAAAAACTCTCCCCTTAAGATGTTCTCAAAGGAGGAAGTCTCAAGATGTCATTAATAACAAGTGGAGAACACCAACAGATTTAAGGAAAGGGATCCTCCCCTTTTTACTCTTAATCAATATTGTTCTCTATGATATGACTTTTTGTGTAATAACAAGTGATGGGGTATGTTTATACACCTTCTCCATACTTCCCTTATGTTCTATAAGTGATGAGAAACCCCTTATCTCTCTCATCAAGCCCTCTTAGTTACACTTGATACCATGCCAATAAACCATGATGGATTCTACCCGAACTTCCTTTATTCATTTGTGTTGATCTATCTTTATTTTTACCAAAATGTTGTAGTATTTTCTTTTATAACTTCAAAATTCTATTTATATGCTCCAAACTCATGTTTCAAGATCCATCTCTCATTCTCTTTCATAGATATACATGCTTTTAAGTGAATCTCTCTTCGATACTTCCCAATAAGCACACTCGTTTTAAAGGAACTTCCCGAACTTTTAACCAATTTCAAGTGAACTCTATCTTCTGTTTTAAGACACCATTATCTTTTTAAATTCTATATTTTTATTATGAAAACCTTCTTGGTTCAATTCTGGTTTTATATAAAATAATTTCTTCTTTACTATTTTAAAAGCTCTATAGTATTTTTCTTAAAACCACACAAAAATGTTTTAATGCTAACGTTTCTAAAATACATTTCTTATATGTTTTAACTTATGTTTGACACAACTTACCATGTTATATTCATATTTTACCCTATGAACATCCATGTATTTTCTAATTCCTTCCTTACATGTACACTTTCATGATATGCCCATTGGTTATGATTTATGTCATGATTGTGGTACCCAATTATTTCCATGGGTACCCTTATGTTTTTGTATGGTTGATTATGTATGATTGTATATGTGGTAAGAATATTTATTTGGAAATAATATTCATGAAAATGTAGAGATGGATGTTCCCAAATAGCGCTCCAATGTATTGGGTAAGGTTAAGTCTCATGATATGCGATGTGAAACGGGATTGGCGGTTAGCCTTGACCCGTACTAAAATGGGAAACGGGATTGGCGGTTAGCCTTGACCCGTAGTAAAGATATGATTTATGATTTTCCCACATTTATATGATTACATGTTTATATGATCCCATTCTTATATTAAATGATTTTATAAGTTTCATTCTTTAGATATCATTATGTCATGCCTCCTAACTCTTGTGCTTGAGATGTATCCTTATGTTCATTTACCTTACTTGGATATTTAGCTCATCCCTTTGTTCATGTGTTCCTCAGGGTACCCTATGAAGATGTAAGGACTCAAAGGAAGTTAGAAGATATTTATGGAGATTAAATAAAGAAGTTTTTTTAGCCCCATGTTTTATGTTATATGTACCTAGTCTTCCAAGACACTAGAATTATTGATCCTTGGCTTGTACTCTAATGATTAATTATGCTTAAAATCATGAAATGTTTTATGTAAAAGGCTTGGGTCACTATAGTTGGTATCAGAGGATGGTCTAGTTATTTTTGGAGATTAGGAATAGATCACCTTAGTGAGAACCTTAAGGATAATACTAAGTATAAGAAAACAATCCTAAATTTTTCTGAGTATAGAGTAAGTGGTTTATCAAGAAAATATATCCCTGCCTGGATACGAGCAGGTAGAGGTGGCTCTGGCATAGATGTATCTAGGGGTAAAACCTAAAAACACCTCTTTGAGCTAGACTCGAATGGGAACTGGTGCCTGATAATGGGCCTTACTGCACTCTTGTTTATGACACTCCCGGGGGATATGCTTTGGTAGATTCACGAGCATAGTACAAACCATTATTAAGGGAAAAAAGAAGCCCATAAGAATATAAGTTAAGAAATAGATCGAGGATAACCTAGATATAAACCTAAGGAATCACAAGTGAGGATATACTTATTCTTTATAATTTCATACTTTTATGTGAAATGTTTATTTTTATGCTCAATATCTAAGTATTCAAGACCTCTAATTATACGTTCTTTTTCTTAGTTAATGGAGGGAAATATAAGAACATGTTCCAACAACCAATGTAATAGGAAATGTGATGATTTCCCTAACTAAATGCCTGATGTGATAGAAGCGGGTTCTCAAAACTTCATGGCAGTACTTGCTCAGCTGGATCGAGTTATGAATAATAACTTGAATCAGGTGGAACATCCTCCTCCTTTAAGGAAAGAGCAAGTTTACGTAGAACCCTTAATGCGGTAAAGGACTCCCATGTTTAGCAGGTCTTCTGATTCCCTCCTCGCAGAACAATGGATTAACTCCATTGAAAATATTTTCTCAATCCTCCAGTGCTCAGAAGAAGAGAAAGTTGTACTGGTAATCTATCTTTTTGATGGGGAAGTTGATCAGTGCTGGACACTGATCAAGAATACAAATTCCCAAGAGGAAATTGATTCCATATAATGGGAGGAATTCAAGAGGATGTTTTCCAACAATTATTTTCCTCGAACCCTCCATCCCAAAATGGAAAGAGAGTTCCTCGGACTCAAGAAAAAAGAAGATGAGTCCATCGGGGTGTGTGAAGAAAAATTTACAAGGCTTACATGGTACACCCTTGGATTTTTCATGAACACCGAAATCAAGGTGAATCGCTTATTTAGCGGACTAATGCTGAGTCTACCAAAAGTGTCGGCGATTCAAGACTTTGACAGCTATGGGGAGATTGTTCATTGTGACCTCAAGGTTGAAATGGAGATTGGAGAATCTCAGTTGTCTCATGGTCCTGGTGACAGGAAGTGGAAAATGGAGAACAACATGGGTGGTTCATTAAAAAAATACCATGATTGAAAGAAGTCTCACTTTCCCCATTGAAAAAATTGTGGGAAGAAGCATCTTGGTGACTGTCTTAAGAGAACCAAGAATTGCTTCAAATACAGAAAGTTAGGTCATCTAGCCAAGAACTCCTGAAGGGATATGAAAATCCCACTAATGTTGAAGAAGAAAGGAAGGTTTAGATCAACACTCAGCCTATAATGTAGTGTTATAAATTCAAGGAGCTTGGGCATTATGTGAACAATTTCCCTAAGTCAAGGGTTGTTGGAGGAAATCAACAACAACCTCCAAGGAAACAAGGAAGGTCTTATGCTATCAATACTACTAAGGTGGAGCCGAAAAATGATGTGGAAATAGGTACTCTTGTTATTCATTCAAGAATAGTGAACATACTATTTGATTCTGGTTCTACGCATTCTTTCATATCTTACAAGTTTAGTAGAACTATTCAAACACCACCTCAAAATTTGGAGGAAATGTTATATTTGAGAGCATAGAAGGGGGAAATTATTGCATCCATGGTTTATAACTCCTCCTTGGTTAATGTTTGTGGACTGAACCTCCCAATAAATCTTTTCATACTTCGTTTAGTGGAGTTAAATTCTATATTGGGCATGGATTGGCTATCTTTGTACAAGGCCAAAATCAATTGTCAGAAAAGGGAGATCACTTTTCACATTCCAAAGCATCATCTGATTCTTTAAAAATGTAAGGAGGAAGATGAGTCTCCTTTAGAATATTCATCTCAAGTTTGGATACTACTTCCTTGTGTGAAAGAATATCTAGCTCAAATGATTGGGAAAAAGGATAGAATCATTCTTCAAGACATGCCCATCATGAGGGATTACACTAATGTATTCCCTGAAGAGTTTCCTGGTCTTCCTCTTAACCAGGAGGTTGAGTTATCAATTGAACTTATCCCTAGATCTTTGCCAATCTCATAGACACCTTATAGAATGGCCACCGTAGAGCTAGAAGAGCTGAATAAGCAGTTACAGAAGAATATGGAGAAGGGTTTTATACGCCCGAGTGCTTCACCACGGGGTTCTCCAGTCCTCTTCATCAAGAAGAAGAATGGATCAATGATCCTATGCATTGATTATCATGAGATTAATAAAATCACTATAAAGAACAAGTATCCCCTTCCACGGATAGATGAGTTTTTCAATCAGCTTTGTGGGGCCAGTTATTTCTCTAAGTTGGACCTTCAGTTGGGATATCACCAACTAAAGGTGAGGAAGGAAGATATTCCCAAGACTGCCTTTCAAACGAGGTATGGACACTATGAGTTCAGAGTGATGCCCTTCAGACTCACTAATGCTTGAGAAATATTCATGGATTTAATGAATAGAGTCTTTAGATATTACCTCGACAAATTTGTGGTGGTCTTTATTGATGATATTATGATATACTCCAAGAGCAAGGAGGAACATGAGGAGCATTTGGAAACTATGTTAAAGACTTTGATAAGGGAGAAGTTATAAGAAAGTTACAGTAAATGTGAGCTCTGGATGGAGGAAGTATCATTCTTGGGGCATGTTATCACTAAGAAAGGGATATCTGTGGACCCTTCCAAGATGAAGGCAATTGAAGAGTGGCCAAGGCAAACTTTTGTATTGTAGATCCACAGATTTTTAGGTCTAGCTGGGTATTATCGATGATTCATGAAGAAATTTTCACGATTGTCAAACCAAATGACCAAGATTACATGGAAGGGAGTAAAGTATGTCTGGACATAGGAATGTGAATACTGTTTCAAGGAGTTGAAAAAGAGGCTTATCACTATGCCGGTACTCACACTACCTTCAAGTGGAAAACTCTTTGTGGTGTATAGTGATGCTTCTAAGAAAGGATTAGGTTGTGTGCTAATGAAAAATGATAAAGTGATAGCATATGCCTCAAGGCAGCTAAGAATCCATGAGCAAAACTATCCCACGCATGATCTGGAGTTGGCGGCTGTGATCTTTGCGTTGAAAATCTGGAGGCATTACCTCTATGGGGAAAAATGTGAGATATATACTGAGCACAAGAGTCTCAAATATATATTCACACAAAAAGAGCTTAATATGGACCAGCGGAGATGGATAGAGCTCATTAAGGATTATGACTGCTCAATCCACTACCATCCCGGTAAGTCAAACAAGGTGGAGGATGCTCTAAGTAGAAAGGATCCTGCATCTTTATCAATGATGATAATTGAAAAGGATCCGATCTTCTTAGATTTTCAAAGGATGGACATGGGAGTAGTTATGGGAGAAACATCATCAATCCTTTCTCAAATGATTTCTCAGCCATCCCTCTTGGAGAAAATAAAGAATGCTCAAAGAAAGGATGTGGAAATTCAGAAAAGGGTGGAAGCTGTTAAAAATGGGAAATAATCCAATTTCAAAATTGATGAGGAAGGATTTGTAAGATTTGGGACACGATTATGTGTAACATCTGATCCATATATAAAGAAGGATCTATTGAATGACGCACACAGCTTGACCTTCTCTATCCACCTAGTGAGCACACAGATGTATCGAGATCTCCATGAAAACTTTTGGTGGGACAATATGAAAAGGGAGATTACTGAATATACATCAAAGTGCCTCGTATGTCTGCAAGTTAAGGCTGAGAGAAAAAATTCTAAGGGAATAATGAAACCACTACCCATACCAGCATATAAGTGGGAGAACATTACTATATACTTTTTCACTAGACTTCCAAAGACATCTAGAGAAAACACTGCTATATGGGTCGTTGTGGATAATCATACAAAGATATCTCACTTTATCGTGGTTTGAGAGGACTTCTCATTGGATTAACTTGCACAGATTTACATCAAAGAAGTGGTAAGGCTACACAGAGTACCACTATCTATTGTATCTGATCATGATCTGAGATTCACCTCGAAGTTCTGGAAAAGTCTCCAGCATGCTCTGTGAACTGAACTAAAATTTAGTATGACCTATCATTCTCAAACTAATGGCCAATCTGAGAAAACTATTCAGACATTGGAAGACATTTTGTGAGCGTGTTCAATGGAATTCAAAGGAGGATGGGAATAACATCTTCCACTAGATCTGAGAACAATAGTTTTCACTTGAGCATCCGAATGGCACCATATGAATCCCTTTATGGGAAAAGGTTTAGAACACTGGCATGTTGCAATGAAGTCAGTGAGAATAAGATGCTAGGACATGAAATGGTCGAAGAAATAGTGGAGAAGGTGAAAACCATTCAGCAGTATATCAAGGCATCCCAAAGTCAATAGAATAGTTATGCAGATAACTGTCGATGAGACCTTGAGTTCAAAGTTGGAGACATGATATTTCTACGTATATCCCCATGGAAGAAGGTCGTGAGGTTTGGGAAGAAAGGGAGGTTAAGTTCCAGGTACATCATCCCCTTCAAGATCCTTGATCGAGTCGGAGCTGTGGCCTATCGACTGGAACTTCCACCTACCATGTCTAAAGTACATGATGTCTTTCATATATCCCTGTTAAGGAAGTACATACGAGACCCTTCACATGTAATCTCTTCAGAGGTAGTACAGTTGGAGGATGATCTCTCTTACGAGGAGTAGCCAATGGAGATCTTGGATCGTAGAGAAAAAGTTCTACGTAACAAGAATACTCATCTGGTCAAGGTACTATGGAGAAACCATAATTACGAAGAGGCAACATGGGAATTGGAGGAAGCAATGAAGGAAAAGTACCCACACCTGTTTTTTTATTAGAATGTAAAAAAAAATTTTGAGGACGAAATTTCATAAGGGGGGAAGAATGTAACGACCCAATGTTTTTCAATAGAAATTACCTTCTCATAAGTATGTCATAAAATCACATGAAAAAACAACATAATGAACTACTAAGTGATAAGTGACCTTTAAACATAATTTTTTCACTTCTGTGTTTGGAATTTCGAAAATCTGACATACATGGTTGCAATCAGTAAGTTTTTTGGAGTCCGATAAGAAAAACATAATTTTTGGTGAATAGTAACCTACCCTAATGAATAATAACATACCCTTATGAATAGTGATATACCCTAATGAATAGTAACCTCACCTATTGTGGTATAAAAATATTATTCAAGTTGGAAGTACGATATACCTATATTTTAGAAATAGTTAATGAATTTTTTAAAACTGGTTTTGATAATAAATTATTATTTTAATTAAATATTAAAATAATCATATTTAGAAAACTATTTTTAAAAAATGGAATTCATTTTTGGATTCTACACGTCGAAAAATGGTCAGGGTGAAATTTTGGGATTTGTCTGAAATACTTGAAATTTTGATGAATAGTAAAATACGGTTATTTACCGTATATATACATTATAAGCTAAATAGACTATTCCTAGCATCATGGATGATGTAACCACCCATGGTTGGAATTAACATGACCAATTTACTATTCTTGGTCATGGAATACTTACTATTCCTTGTCTTGTGAATAAATAATAAATTAATGATTATAATATTATGAAATCACTCATCTCCTCCACTATAACCCCCCCCCCCTTCACTCCCTCTTCTCTCCACTCCTCTCAACCCTTGTGCCTTTCCATTATTCTGCCAAAATCTCTCCCAAAGGTCCTCCCCCATGTACAAAAGCTCTCAGCCTCCTCAAAATACCAAAACCTTTCCCCTTAAGAGGTTCTCAAAGGAAAAAGTCTCAAGTGGTCGTTAATAAAAAGTAGAGAACACAAACAGATTTAAGGTAAGGGATCCATCCCTTTTTACTCCTAATCAAGACCATTCTCTATGGTATGCCTTTTTGTGTAATAACAAGTGATGGGGTACATTTATACACCTTCCCCATACTACCCTAATGTTTTATAAGTGATGAGAAACCCCCTATCTCTCTCATCAAGCCCTCTTAGTTACATCTGATACCATACCAATAAACCATGATGGATTCTACCCAAACTTCCTTTATTACATCGTGTTGATCTATCTTTATTTTTACCAAAATGTTGTTGTATTTTCTTTTAGAACATTAACATTATATTTATATGCTCTAAACTCATGTTCCAAGATCCATCTCTCATTCTCTTTCGGGGATATATATGCTTTTAAGTGAATCTCTCTTCGATACTTCCCAATAAGCACACTCATTTTAAAAGAACTTACCGAAATTTTACCCAATTTTAAGTGCACTATATCTTCTATTTTAAGACACCATTATCTTTTTAAATTCTGTATTTTTATTATGAAAACCTTCTTGGTACAATTATGGTTTTATGTAAAAGAATTTCTTTTTTACTATTTTAATAGTTCTATAGTATTTTCCTTAAAACCGCACAAAAATGTTTTAATGCTAACATTTCTAAAATACATTTATCATATGTTTTCACTTATGTTTGACACCACTTACCATGTTATATGCCTATTTTACCCTATAAACGACCATGTATTTTCTAATTTTTTCCTTACATGGACACTTTCATGATACACCCATTGGTTATTATTTATGTCATGATTATGGTACCCAATTCTTTCCATGGGTACACTTATGTTTGTGTATGGTTGAATATGTATGATTGTATATGTGGTAAGAATATTTATGTGGAAAGAATATTCATGAAAATTTTGAGATGGGTGCGACCAGATAGCGCTCCAATGCATTGGGTAAGGTTAAGTCTCATGAGATGCGATGTGAAACAGGATTGGCGGTTAGCCTTGACCCGTACCAAAATGGGAAATGGGATTGACGGTTAACCTTGACCCGTAATAAAGATATGATTTATTATTCTTACACATTTATATGATTCCAAGTTTATATTATCCTATGCTTATATTAAATGATTTTATAATTTTCATTCTTTGGATATCATTATGTCATGCCTCCTAACTCATGTGCTTGAGATGTATCTTTATGTTCATTTCCCTTACTAGGATTTTTAGCTCATTCCATTGTTCATGTGTTCCCCAGGGTACCCTATGCAGATGTAAGGGCTCAAAGGAAGTTAGAAGCTATTTATGGAGATTAAATAAAGATGTTTTTTTAGCCCTATGTTTTATGTTATATGTACCTAGTCTTCCAAGACACTGGACTTAACGATCCTTGGCTTGTACTTTGATGATTAATTATGCTTAAAATCATGAAATGTTTTATTTAAAAGGCTTGGGTCGCTATACATATCATAATAAAAAGTATAGGTATTTTCAATTGTTCCCCAATAAATAAATGAAATAGTTTTCTAAGTAAGAATACCCAAAACTAACACTATATAGAGTAAGGGGTATATAATTAATTCAATAATTTCTTCAATCAATCAATATATGTAATTTATGAAAACACCCTTCAATCAATGGAAGTAAATATAGGGTGTTCATATTGGAAAGGCATTGGATGCAAAATTGTGCCTATAAAAGAGGCTGATTTGGAAAGGCAAAGGTAGTGAGGGATTTAATAAAGTTTAATCAACTAAAATAAAATATTCTGAAAAGATTTAGAAGGAAATCCATGACTAATACATATACAAAAAATGGAAATAATTACTGAATATGAATCATATCAGAATGAAATAAAGTTGAGATGAAAAACCCTTATGGTAGTTGTAATTTAAGAATAAAAATAATGTTTAAGGGATACCATGAAAGTAAAATATAATAAAAGGAAATATATTAATTATACTTTGAGGTAATATTAAAGTGGAAACACTCTATAAAATAAAATATGGTTTGCAATATCAAACATGTCTCATAGAATTAAAAATAGAGACAAATAACACTTAAAACTTTAGAAACTTTAAAATCAAAACCCCCTGAAGGATATAATTTTAAATAGAATATTAAATAATATGATTAATAATTTAATAATAATATAAAATATAAAATATTAATTAATTACAATATTTTAATAGAAAACATGGTGTATAACAAAGAAAATGTCTCATAGAGTTGAAATTTGAGACAATGAACCCATACCTAAATTATGACTTAATCAAAATTAACTATAACCTTATATATAAAAAAATAACTATCATAATGACCTATTTAATAACCTTATTCATATATATTTACCTTTTTATAATTCAATTATAACCATTTATTACAAATATATCAGTCGGTTAGAGTTTATTTTCATCATTAGGTGCTAGAAACTCTGATTACTTATTTCACACTAGTTTTGTTATGGAATGGTTGATTGCTTTTTATTAAAAAAAAGTTAATAATTACTATATTAACCTATAAATTAGAATCATTATTTTTAATGATTCATTGTATCCCATTTTCATTTGGAAAATAATATTGTTATGGTTTGTGAAAATAGAAATTGTTAAGAACTTGTTTCACTGTGTTTAACAATCGAAAGGTGATATATAAATAAATAATTTAAATGTCATTAAAAAATTTAAAAAATAATTAAAAAATATCAAATAAAATATCATGATATTAGAATTATATATCATGAATTAATCATTTATAATATAAATATTATAACATCATTCATGTAGGTGGTAAAATTAACCCAGATAGCAGCATGTTATAGTGATTTATTGAGTAAGGAAATTTTTTATGTAATGATAATATAATGTTTATATAAGTGTAAAAATGAAATAAATATCATATATATTCATTAAATTAAATCTTATAATCATATATTAAGGGTGATTATGATAATGAAATTCATCATTTGTGGTGGCGATAGTCCACACGTATACATGATTAACATTTTCATTTCTCAATGAATGGGATGTAATGAAGTTATATGATTAATTATATTTTAATAATAATAATATTTACTTAATAAACCTATCAATTCATCAAATACATACTTTTTACCAGCCTTGATATGCGGTGATAAAAAACAAACCACATTACTTTGTGGTGGTGATAGTTTTCTCATATGCATGATCGATATTGTTTTCTTTTTCTTAGTGGATGAAAATGATTAAATAACTATTTATAAGTTAATATAATAACATTAAAGTATATTATTAATAATTGTTTCATTATATTTTGGTGTCTATAAAAAGTTTCAAATAGAAATATTAATAAGAGGAGTCTAAGGAGTAAGAATTACTCACATCGAGAACTTAAGATTTCTCTTTGAAATATCCTTGGACAATGAGGCCTTAGGCTATCTAATTGAGACAATAGGATTATAAAATTGAGAGAGTATTTTATAAGTTTAAAAATAAAATAGTTTCAGGATGAAATTAAAATGGATAGTTATAGTATTAAGTTGTGGAAGTGATCACCTTTCATAAGTGAAGACAAGGGTAATTTTGGAAATACACATTGTATTTCAATGATAGAAGGACCCTATTTAAGGGTTAATGGCTCCAAAAGTGGGAAATAATGAATTTTGGGGGTGATATAAGGTCGATAAATAATATAATATTGATTTTAAAACATGTTTTAAACAATTCTCAATCCTTTTACTCTTAGATTTTTCACTTTTTCCATTTTTGGTTTTATTTGTGATAATTAATTTTTACTTAAGTAATTTAATTTTAATGAATAAAAATAAAAAGAGACTTTATAAAAAACTTGGATCAAATTATTTTAAATATGAGATAAATTTTATCATATAATATTTCTATGTGGAATAAAAAATATTTTTAGCATTATTGTATTTTACATGTAAAAACCATTGTTTGAAAAAAAGTATTTTTAAGCTTAAATTTTTTGAGGAGGATAAAATTACAAATATTTTATATTTATATTATAAAAATTGGTTTATTATAAAAAACATTATGTTTTTTCCGATGAAATATTTTTTTTTACTATAATAATATTTAATTAAAAGGGAATACCGATAATAGTTTCTTTTATAGAGAAATATCACGTAATTTTATAAAATGTTTAAATTAGGTTTTTTAAAACCATATTAGTATTTTCAAAATATAATATTTTAATTATTAAATAAATATTTGATCATGAATTTTTTTTATAAGTGTTTAAGTTGTAATTAAATCTTGATATATCCATAAATGCTAATAATTTAGTAACTGTATTTTTCACTATTCACCTAAAAATAAATTATTTCAAAAAAATATCCAATTTTTTTATTAATTTGATATTATTAGTATTACTAAAAAAACGAACTAAATTTATTCAAATTAAAATTATAAAATTTTAAAATTGAACTTTTAGATATATACATAAAAATATAATAAAAACTATTTTCATAGGAAAATAACATTTTAAAATAATAACTATTCTTATTATTATTTCCTATAAAATACCAATAAAATTTGGTTTTAACATATTATTCATATAAATAATATATTATAACCATAATATATTTAATATATTAAAATAAATCTCATAAAATAATATTTTAGAAGGGTTATATTCTAAAACATTAATAAGTCTTATTAGTTACTTTACTACACTAATTGAATTTTATCAATGCATTATTATTATTAATAAACTTTATTTTTATTTATACCTATATTTCATAATTATGTTACTTCAATTATTACTCATAAATTCTATGGTTACATTTTAACAGTTATATACTTTTGCTAAGTTCATTGTGGATTGGTTTTGTGTGCCAAAAAAGATTTCAAACACAGTAGGTTTCCCAGAAAAAAATAATTTAAAATACCAAGGTGTTACATTATCCCCCTTAAATAAATTTCTTACTTTCAATTTTAATTATAATATACTAATAAAATTATTTCAGTGTATCTAAAATATAGGCATATTTCAATATATAGTATCAAATCAGGTGTCTACCCTAATATCTTATGTATGGAAACTCATCTTTCCCCTTTATCATGTTAGTTGATTGCTTCATCTTTCCTTTTATAATTATTTTATATTACATATTTTTTCACACATGTATCATCTTACAGTTCCTTTGAGAAATTCCCTTGGTGTTTCTTACCATATTTTTGACATAAAATAAATCGAATATTATTTCCTTCAACATTTTCATCACTTAAGATTCCAAAAGACTCTATCCTTCTATTATTTAGTGTGTTTGGAAAATAAATCATATTTAAATTTTTAATAATAATTCATTATATATAATCATGAATAACCATAATATTTATCACTATAGCTCTTATCCTAATAAGTTTCTCATTGGGAGAATCTCTATTGTCCATAAAATCCATTATTAACATGGTTCCTACAATATTTATGCATTTCTAAATCCAAAAGGAGTTAATTGCGAGTAATGAAAAATTAACACCATAAGAGAATTATTGTACGTTTTCTTTGATAAAATCAACCTCAAAATTTCTAACTGTTTGAAATTATTACATTATATTTTAGTTCAACCTAAACCAATCTTGATTCAGTGTAGGTTTCATTAGATTGTGTTTTCTGATATTCCGTAACCAAATTCCTTAACATAAAAAATCCTTTATAATGGATTTTAAGTGGAATGTGATTAACTTAAGAATATCCCCTAATATTTTCTATCCATGTATGTATTCTTAGACCTACTCATTAAGCACTTGATTGAATATGGGTTTAATACCCAACTAAATGTTTTTAGGGTGATTACCCCTAGGTGCATCTATTCCATAGACACATCCACTTGATATTATCCAGAAATGGTAGTAATATATAGGAAAAAACACAATATATACTTTAACAAAACTTCATGATGTTATTATTTTCTTATACTCACACCTTAGACTCATACTTGAGGTTTTCAATGAATTTCTCTTATCCTAATCCCTAAACAACATAAAATATTTAGTACTACCTCAACCAACCTAAAGGGTTATTTATATCTTTGAAATTTTGATCAACCTTAATTTTAAACTCTTGATGAAATTTATAACTCTAAAATTATATTCAAATAAAAAAATCATAATCCCTAATGTTATCTAAACCCTCATTTTATACTAATTGTAACGTCCTAGAGTCACAATCCTAGGATTCAGTGAAAACAAACTCATTATTCACATACCTAATTTAAAATAAACTAAAATAACCCAATTTTTACCATAAATAATTAAAATATCACTAAAATATGGTGTCACTTACATTCAAAAGACTTTCTGGGTTTATAGTTTTAAATATCCATGGAAAACATTTACCTAACAAAGCATATGTATTTATCATAAAATGGTAATTTTTTCCACTATATAAGAAACTAGTTAATGCATAATAATTCTTTAACATCTCCTGAAAAATTCTACACACAGAATAATCTTCTAGAAATATTATGTGTAATAATTTTCTTTATAACATGGTGAAATTTAAACACAAGAAGAGTGATATCAATCACTTAGTAAGGGATAGCATATATCAAAACTTTCAAAGAATAATATTATCATGAATAATATGTCATCAAACAAATGATAATCAAATAAATACATATAATTGATCACATGATCTTGAAACAAATATAGGGATAATAATATAAATAATCAAATAGAAAATAATAATTGAATTCAAGGTGATGTAATTCATAATGCTAGAAATCATGATCTTTACTATCAAGGCCTCATCCAAGACATTAATTCTACTTTCAAGGCCAAAACCATGACATAATTCTTTTCATCAAGGTCACAAAAAAAGAATCATGCTTTCATTGGGTATTCATATACCAAATTCCATAAAAGTTTGTCACATGAGATCAACTGATGCATCGAGGGGATATATAATCCTGAGCCTCACCCATCACTTGTTTAAGTCTAATTTATTCACCATATAAAATATATGAATAACAATACTATGTATAATCAAATTACATTCATAAACATCCAAATTTCAAAAAATATATATAAAACATCAATGATTTTCTAGTTAGTAAATGAACATAATCCATACATAGAAATAATATGGATGTTTAGATAATATATAATCAACTTTACTAAGTAATCAATAGACATATATATTGAAATAAAATGTATATAGATTTTTAATATTTCCCTAATGAATAAATGGAATAGATTTCTAATAATCACTTAAAATGGCACTCTCTAGAGAAAGGGTTATATAGTTAAGTCAATAATTTTCCCCAATCAATCAACATATGTAATCTTGGTGAAAACTCTTCAATTAAAAGAATATAATATAGAGTGTTCAGAGATGAAATGAATTGAAATAAAAAATATTCATATAATAGAGGTCGATTTGAAAATCCAAAGTAATTGAATGATTTATTCATGTTTAGTCCCCTAAAATAAATTTTTATGATATTATTTAGAAGTTAATACATGAACAATATAAAAACTACAAAATAGAAACAATTGGTTAATACAAATCATATCTCAATGAAGTATAATTGAGATGAAAATACCTTATGGTAGTTGTAATGTAAGAATAAAAAAAACATGAGAGGGATACCATGAAATTAATGAATAATTAAATGATATATATTCATTACACTTGAAGTTAATAGGGAATTAAATACACTATATGAAATAAAATATAGTTCCCAATTTCAAGAAAGTGTCATGGAATTGACAATAAAGACAAATAACACTTACGAATTTAGAAACTATGAAATCAAGATCCATTTAAGGATATAATTTCAAATGGAAAATTAAATATAATAAATAATAATATAATCATGAAATAAAATATAAAATATGAATTAAGTACACCATAAATCATAAAACATGGTGTATAACATAAATATGTATTAAGAAATTGAAACTTGAGACAAAGAACCCCTAACATAATTCTAGATTAGTCAAAAGGAACTCTAACCACCCATATTACAAAAATAACTATCTTAATCACCTATTTTAGAAAACAATTCATATATATATATATATATCCTTTAATATAATTTATTTATAACTATTTATTACAAATATATTAGTCATTTATAGTTTATTTTAATCATCGAGTGCTGAAAACTATGATTACTTATTTCATACAATTTTTGTAATGGTGTGGTCAATACATGTTTATTAAGAAAAATTCCAACATTAAAATATTTACCAAGATAATAGAATTATTTTTTGTCAATTATTCATCAAATACCATTTTCATTTGGTAAATTGAATTGGTATGGTTTATGAAATTTGATATTGTGAAGAACTAGTTTAGTGTGTTTAATGATTGAAAGGTGATATATTAATCAATATATTAGATTTTAATAAAACCTTTATAAAATAATTAAATAATATTAAATAAATTATTATTTTATGATAGTATCATTATATACTATTATCTAATCATTCATGATATAAATATTATAACATTGTCTACATAGGTGGAAAAACTAACCCAAACAGAAGTGTGTTATAAAGATTTATTGAGTAAAAATTAATTTTTTGTAATGATACTATAAATTATATAAAAATTTAAACATTCCATATATATTTTACATATTCATTAACTTCATTATTATAACCATCCATAAAGGGTGGTGATGACAGTAAAATTCATCATTCATGGATGCGGTAGTCCGAACGTATGAATAATTGACATTTCCATTTCTCAATAAATGGGATGGAATAAAATTATAAAATTAATTATAATTTTAGAATAAAATTTTTGACATTGGAAAAATATTCACACATAAAATATATCCTTGTGACAAGCCCTAAGAGGTGGTGTTGAAAAATGAACCACATTGTTTTGTGGAGGTAGTATTTTGAAAGTACGCATGATTGATATTGTTTTATTTCTATTAGTAAGTTGAAAGGATTGAATAATGGTTTATAAATTAATATAAAAACATTAAATTTTATTAATAATAATTTTTTAATTATATTATTGTGGATATAATAATTTTACAAGTGAAATATTAATAAAAAAGTTTAAGGAGTACGAAGTAATCACGTTGAGAACTTAAGATCTCTCTAGAAAATATACTTGGAAATAGAGGCTTTAGGATATATATTTGAGAAAATAGTCTTATAAACTTGGGATATAATTCTACAGTCAGAATAATTCTATATTTTTAGGATGAAAATCTAATAGATATGTGTAGTATGAATATATGGAAGTGACACTCTTTCATAAGTGAAGAAAAGGGTAATTTTGGAAGTACCCGTTACATTTCAATGATAGAAGAACACTATTCAAGGGTAAATGGCTATAAAATTTGGAAATAATTATGTGTTGGGTGATATAATGGTGTTAAATTCTCTACCATTAATTTTCACACATGATTTAAACATGTACCAATCATCTTACTCTTATATTTTTTACTTTTACCGTATTTGGTTTTTACCATGGTAATTAATTTTAACATAAGAAATTTACTTTTAATGACTAAAAATAAAATGGTACTTATTATATAATTTGTACCTAATGACTCTAAATATGGTATCTATTTATCAAATTATATTTTTATGTGTATTAAAAATTAATTTTAACGTTAGCGCATTTCACATGTAAAAACCCATTTTCAGAAAAAGTATATTTTAAAAAAAAATTATAGAGGATAAAATTATAAATGTTTTTTATTTTTATAATAAAAATTATTTTATTGAAAAATAATTAATATTTATTTGGATTTTAAATAAATATATAATCATATTTTACCATAATAATGTTTAATTAAAGGAAAAGACCAAAACAATTTCTTTTATAGGGAAATATCACAAAAGTTTATAAGATATTAAAATTCGGGTCTATAAATACCTAATAATACTATTTATATGTACAATTTTACTCCTTAAATAAATATTTTATGAAGGAATTTTTTTTATAAGAATTTATGTTACTCTTACTTCCTGATATATCCATAAATGCTATGAATTTAGTAAATACTATTTTTTCACTACTAAACTAAAAATAATTTTTTTAAAAAAAATACCAAAAATTAATCTTAAGATAATATTATTATTATAAATCCAAAAAATAAATTCAATTTTTTAAAATTAAAATTCTAAAATTTTAAAATTTAACTTTTCAATAAATACATAGAAATATAATGGAAATTGTTTTCATAGGAAAATAACCCTTTAAAATTTTATATATTATTATTATTATTTCCTATAAATTAATAATACAATTTAGTGTTAAAAAAATATTCACATAAAAAATTTATTTTATCCATAAAATATTTAGCATTTTAAAATAAACTTCACAAAATCTAATTTTAGAGGGGTTACATTTTGAAGTATAAATCAACCTTATTAGTTGCTTGGATACACTATTTGAATTTTATCAGTTATATATTATTAATAATGATGTTTATTTTTGTTTATATATATATTTCATATTTTTTTACCTCTATTTTCCAATAATTTTATGAAAAATTTTTAAAAATTAAATATTGTTATCTGGTTTATTATTGTTCGGTGTTGCGTGTGGAGAAATATATCAATCACATTTGGTTTCAAAGAGAAACATACTTTTAAATATTAGGGTGGTACACACCATATGAAATATATGAATAAAAATACAATTCATAATAAACCTTATTTTATAATCACTAAATATCCATATTTAAATACTAATAATAATAGGTTACCCCATATAAAATCTCTTGGGCCCTGAAAAATTATAAAAAGAAGTAATACAGAGTTTTAAAAATGTCAAGGAATATTAATCCTATGATCAAATATAGCACAAACCATTACTGGATAAATTTTCCAAACCAAATGCCCAAATTGGATAATGAGTTAGCAATTATATTACCCACTTTATAGATACGAGACAAAAAAATTATCTACCTAAAATAGTTCTTACAGTCTTCCCAGGCCGATGTGAGCCTCTAAGAGTGAGAGGAAATATTCAACTTCATATCCAATATAATGAAGGAGGAATATAGATTAATGAAAAGTTTGGTAGAGTATTTTAATATCACAATATAGATCACCATAATCACTCCTCCCATTTATACTTCATAAGAAATATCCATTCTACAATTTTTGTATAATCATGAGAAAGGTTATACTTTAGATTCCCTAAATATACCACCACACCTAGAATCCCTTGGATTCCCATTAGAAGTTCCAACTATGTTAATAGTTTTACATACTATTGGTGTTTTTGTTTCACTAAATGAAATGATTTTTTTAGTAATTAACACATGACTAAGGTTCAATATATGGGGTGAAAATTATTGGTTAAGTCTAGAGTACCATTTTTGATAGGTTTCCAAATCAGAATATCTTTATTTTGTATGAAAGGATAATTTTGAAAAGTCTCCTTGAGAGGAGTAGACAAGTACTCCAAGGAATATCTGATCATTTCCATAATACTGGTATTGAGATCTTGGATCTCTAGGTTAAATGTGACCCCCTAGAAACCTTTAGCTATAGGGGTTCTCAACCATATATCCTTTAGAAATTTAAATTGAAGTTTAGGGATACCATCCATATGCTATGTCACATCACTATTGAGTTGGTCATTTTTCTGCAATCCAAATAGAGGAGAGAAGATAATGAGTATTTATAGAATCTATCCACTTGATAAAACTCTTATGAAAAAAGATGAATGTTGTATAAGTGATCAATGAAAAGAATCCAAATACATTAATCCTAAATAGAGTTATTAAAAAGGTCAAGTTTTTTGATTCCCATGACTCCCACTTTAAGTGATCACAAAAAGTATTCCAGTTGACCACCATTGCCTTCCTTTCACACATATTTATACTCAAGATAAAGTTACTAAACAATTGGTTTATATTATTGATAAAAGTAGTATTCCATTTATAATATATAAAGTAGTAAAAACTATTTTGAATAGAAATTACTTTTAATAAAAATGTCCCCTATTTGATTTCCATTCTTATTTTTAATGATCAACCTTCTATGAAGGCTAAAATTGTGGATAAAAAAATTAGGACTTATTCCAAATTATAAATTGGCTAGAGATTCCCCCTAATGGACAATTTCCTCCTTGGTGAAATCAATGTTCTTTATGCACCTTGAAGAAAATGAATCATATCACTAGTATAAAATAAACGAGTAGAAGATTTTACACTCTCCCAGCTTGATTGGTCTAATAGTTCCTTTAAATACCTTATCATAGATGCATCTTCTTAAATAATATTTATTAATAATAAAAATAATGGATGATAAAGGGTTACCCTGCCTAACAATATATGAGTAGGAGAAATACCTTATAGTGGTTCCATTAACCAAAGAATAATTTTTAATAGATTTGAAAATTGAGAGGATCATATCATTGAAAAAAATAAATGAATAAAAATCTTTAAAGAACTTAAATTATGATGTCCCAATTGATAGTATCAAATTATTTTCTTATATCTAGCTTTAAATCTATGTTTCTATTTTTACTAGGATTCCTTAATAATTTAAAATATTCAGAGGTAGAAACTAAATATTCCTATATCAATATTCCTTGTAAAAAACCATAATGGCTGAGAGATACCACCTTTTTAGTAATTATGAAGAGAATTATAGTAAATATCATACTAAAGATCTTGTAAACAAAATTGGTAACTACTACCAGCCTGAAATAAGTGATATAATTTGTGTGACAACCATTTTAATGTTTGTAACACCCTGATATTTTAAAACATGAACATCATATTTGATAGCGTGTATAAAGCACAACAGTAATCATAGATGTGAATATAACAACTTGAGACTTTTAGATATATTTATTTTTAAATAAATTCAATATCTTTGATATCTTGTAATATATACAACACTAAGTTTTAATGATGCATGATAATCTATTAAAATATTAATATTTTAACATTACCTTGATAACATAACCATTAAAATAGATTGTAATAATAGTAATAACAAAATTATGAAAATATTATTTTTTACACATGAATAAAATAAATGCAATGGATATATATTGATTAGAAATAAAATATGAAATATTTCAAAGAAAATGAAATTGTTTTTGAAAAAATATATATTTTTGAATGGTAAATCAGTCATGAAAAGTGCACATAAATTAAAATTATTTTTTACCACTTTTATATGATTTTTTTTAAAAACTAAATTTTTGAAATAATCATTTCAAAATTATGTTAGTTTGAATTTTTGGGATTTTTTCAAAAAGTTTCATTTTTTTGATGAATAATGGAAAGTACTGAATTTTAATTGAAAATTAAATTTTTATTTAAAATATTTATAAAGTTAAATTGTATTTTAAATTGTATTTAAAGAAAAATTAGTTCAATTATATATATAATAATAAAATTTTTCTCATTGGAATCATTTTAGTATTAATGTTTTAAATAAAAACTTTGTAAACATTAGAACATTTTCTATTTTAAAACCTGCTTTTTCATCACGTTTGTGAGATTAATTTTAAATTAATTTATTCATATTCTATGAATGGAATTTGTAATTTTTTTACCATATTTGGAATCATAATAATTTATATTACCTCATAAGTTAAACTTAATTGTTGATTAAAATTAATAGTAAAAATAGTAAAAATTAACTACCAGAATTAATGTAAAAATGGGTTTACTAGGGGTTAAACGGAAAGGATAAAGGTTAAAATGGCCTAAATGTTTTCCTAAAACCTATTTTATAGAAATATTTAGACCTTATTATGTATAGATATCAATAATAATCTATTTTGACCCTTGTTTCATGTAAAAAATGGGCACACCTTTTTCTTTTCAAACATTATAAGTGTGTTACTCACCTCACTTATAAAAGACCACCCCTCTCCTCTATTCTTCACACCTTAAAAAAAATTGGTTGGAAAATAACTATCCAAATAACTTAAATTTTTTTCTCATCTCATCATATAATACTTGGTTTGGTCAAAAATATTCTAGGAATACTTTATGTATAATCCTAAAGAGGTGGTACGAGAAGAGGTAAAATTCCTAACTACGCCTTTTTGTTTTATTTATTCTTTCACCTCCTTAAAATATCATTAATTTATACTTATATAATAACAAAACTATATCCCATATATTTATATTTAATTATGTTAATTTAAATACCTATATCCATATCCTCTTCTCGAAAATGTGAAATGATAACGTCTCTCATGTGTACGTTGGACTACCACCTCACAAACCGATATGACACATTTTCCATCAACACATCTCACAATTTTGTATGATTATGGATATAAAATGTATATATATATATATATATATGAAATTTTTAACATAATTATACCTTTTTATTCATTACATCATATATAAACTTTTTTACTTTATATTTTATTGGGGACACGATAACGTCGCTCGTGTGTATGACGAACTACCGCCTCCCTAAGAGATGTGATTTGTATTTCAGTAATGCTTTACATGGAAGGTGATAAGGATATATTTAATGATTATATGTTATATAAATGGAATAATTATTATATTAATGAAAATTTTACCATTATTAAAATATATTATATCATTTTATTTCTTAACTTTTCACTCAATGAAAGTTGATAAGCCCATTCATGAACGTGTATACTACCACCTTCATGAAGTTTTTGTCTCTATTTTTATAACCACACCACATGGATGATATATATAAGTATATTTAATGAAATAATATGGTGTATATGATATTATTATCATTATATAAAGTTAAAAATATTATTTATCTTCTTTCCATGATGATCGTTTAAAAATTGAAATGTTACTCATGCGTATGTATGACCTACCTTCTCCGTGATTGCGACATAGTTAATTTTTCATAACCAGCATGTATGGTTGATTTTAAAAGTATAATTTATGAATAAATATGATAATAATTTCATTATTATTATTATTTATATTTTTAAATAATGACCACTTTGTCCATAGTCAACCAACCAAAGTCATTTTTGACACATAAGACAAATATCATCAAAACATAAAACATAAACTTAATTGATTAAGTAATAATATATAGCATGGTAAAAAGTGAAATAAATGGAATCATAAACTTGAACAAGTTTTTTAAGAAATTATATAACTAAAATATGTTTATTATTCAGGAAGATAAAGAATGTACATGATGAGTCAGACTCAAGGTAAGAGTTTCTTGACTCACTTTTACTCCCACAAGACATATTCTATATTCACCAATTATCTCTTTTTTGTGGTGTATATAATTCTATTTTTCAATGTTATATTATAAATTCATTTATATTAATTTTATTTAATTCTATATTTAAATTTATTTATTTTAAGGGGATTATGATAAAAATTTTACCAATGCTAAGGGTTTATTTCATAATCTCATCATTATTAAAGATTGTTTTTTAAGTCTCATTTGAGGGAATTATTTTATATTTCTATCATATAATCAAACTATTTTATTATACTTTAGTTATTAAATAAAATTTTCAAGTAATATTACTATTTTTATTATATTTGATACTTAAAATTATTAATAAAATGTTTTTGTGAAAATCTGACGATATTTCTCTATTTGGTCAAAAATACCTTTTCTCCCAAAGCAATGTTTTCTAAAAAAAATCCATTTTTTCATTCTAAAAATTATTTTTTAAATAAATTTTTACCCTTATTCAACTTTTTAAATTTTTTTTGAAAGAAATATTATTTTCATTTCTTTAACAATGAACTGCTCTAATATTTTTATAGTGAAAAATGAATGTTCTTTTTAACATATACACCATGTATGAAATCACCCACCATCATGTCCATAATTTAATTGAAGTTTCCTATACAAGTTTACATGGTTATTTTTAAATAATTTTTCCCTACTAATATTTAAATTATTAGTTTATAAAAGTGATTTTCAAATAAATGTATTTTGAAAATATTTTATGAATTTTCTAGTTTAAAAAAAGGATAATTTTCAAATAAAGGTTATTTTACTCAAGAAAAATTACAAGTGACCTTTTAAAATAATTTTCCATATAAGAAGACATTCATTGGTGTTAATTAAACTTTAATGGGGATATAATCCCATGATACCTTCCTTATTATTTCTATATATGATTTATAATCAATTTGACTGGAGATGTACTAGGATAATACCATTAATTTTAATCTAGATGGTGTATGATTGTGTTTATTGATTAGAGAAATTATTTACATTTCATATACTAGTTTAAATATGAATTTTTATGTACATTATATTTCACCCATTTCAGATTAGGAATACATTGGACTTGGTAAGTGATGGGCGGATCCCACTATAACACCTTGATGCATCAGTATGTCTCATGAGACAAACTAGATTGGGTTTTGGTTCAGTACTTAACCATTTATATTAATGTATTGGCATAAGTCATTGATGGTATTATATTTATAGATACAAGGCCTTGATAGTATCTTTTATATGTCCATAATTATGTATTTCATCATTATGAATTCAATTATTGATATTCCATGTGATTATTCGATTAGTTAAAATATCCATGGTTAAGTTTTATGTTCATGTTATTATTTATATGAAATTATTTGATCATCATTTATTCCTAGCATATTATGCTTTAGTTATTGATTAAATGACACGTGTTTTAGTAATTTACCTTTCTATATTGATTATGCCTTATTTATTCATAGCTTACACTATACGCTTACTATTAATGGGAATATGATCTCATCCCTTGATTATGTTTTATTTTTCCTAGGATGCAAGGAAGTATTTTATGATTTAAATTCATGGATACACTAAGGGGAATAATGGAGTTCTCAAAGAAAATGATTTTTTTATTTTCTATTTTCAATTATAATTAGATTTTCAAGTATGTATCTAGTTTTCCAAGACTACAAATATTTTCTATCCTTTAGTATGTGATTACTTTTATTGTATTGAAATGTAACAAAGTATACACCAAATCCAGGGTACTTGGTTTTTATGATACAATTGGTATTCGAGCAAGTTTAGTAGGAAAATTGGGAACTAGCGTTAGGAAAACCTAGATTAGGGAATGTAACCCTATGATATACGTTGAGAATAAGTATAGAAGAGTATCATAAAGTTTTGGTAAGAAAGTGATTATGTGTTTTTTTCTAGAAAATACATCTTTTTTTGGATACTACACGTGGATGTGGTTTTTGAACACACACACACACAGATATATATATATGGGTGATAACTCTGAAAAGGGCTCATTGGGCTTGACCTGATCATCACCTGGTGCATGAAAATTGGCCTTAATATACATCTAGTTTGATACTACCAGGGATAATCTTAGGATAACTAAAATTTTCATTAAATTTTTTTATTAAGGATTGGAAGATAAATATAACCTCAGAGAAACCATGTTTATTATTATGATATTAGCTATGAATAAAATTTTCAAATTATGTTAATTGTTTCACTAGTTTTGGGATTATAAATTATGTATTTTAATGTTATAATCTAATATAGTGTATCCCACTATTTATAAATTGTTCCTAATGGAAGTAATGATAAATATAATAATAAATGTACTCCATGTGGGGATTTACCTTCCAGGAAAGATAATGAAGCTGGATATGGAGGTACAGCTAGAACTGATCAAATTATAACCATATTAGGGAAGATAAATTTGGTTATGAGTAATAAAATTTATCATATAGACCCGCCTACTGATCCAAAATGTGGTATAACAATGTTAGGCCACTTCATACATCAACCAAATCAATCATTTAATGGGACTACAAATCAATTTTTATCCCATTAATGGATAAGTTACATAGAGAATATTTTTCTCATCCTAAAAGAGAGAATGTTCTCAGAGAAATTTATCATATCTTAGGCTATAAAAGACAATAATGGTCATTGATTCAAAAAAATAAAGATGAAGAATAAATATAAAACATAGAATTAAAGGATTTTAGGGTATTATTTGTGGAAAAATATTTTCCTTATGAGTAATGAGTGGATATGAAAAGACAATTATTGAGTCTAAGATAAAAATAAGAGGAAAATGTTTCAAAGTATGAAGTTAAATTTACAAGGTTAGAAATGAATGATATGAACTATGCATATAATATAAAGATCAAGATTCACAATTTATTTTATGGGATTAAGAAAATCCACTAAAGGGAATAAGGCTCACAAATTCAATCATTGTATGAGCATATAATATCATGTCATATAAAAATAAAGAAACAATTCTAAGAGTCTTATGAATTCAAAGGGAATCAAGAGAATTAGAGTAAATAGTGAAAAAATATAGAGAAAGGGATGAAGGGAAAGAAGAATTCTCCAACATGGGATACTTGTGGAAGGAAACAACTTGGTAAATACTTAAAAGTAAAAGGAGTTTACTTCATGTGTGGGAAAAATTCTACCATGATCATGATAGAAAGGGAAATAAAAAGGTTACTATTGGATCATAATATAGACGTAAATGTATATGATATGGCACAATACAAGAGGGGGGTGAATTGTTGGTTTTTAAAAACTATATATTTAAACTCTTAATAGGGAACATAGTTTAATACCTCTTAAACTAATACAATTCACAACCAATATCAATGATTAAACTGGTCTTGGATCTGATGTATATGATATGATATGATACTACAAGTAATTATAAAATATTTGTATTTTAATTCAATACAATGATCAAATTATAACAAATTTGAAATATTATACCAAATAGCATAAATAATATCTTAATACAATATGTAATGAATGTATCATAATTAAAAACAATTACCATAGAAAAGAACATGAATAGAAAGAAGAAACAAATTGATTTATTTTCTATTACAAAATGGTGTAAAAAATAGAAGGTATTACAATTATTTTATCTTGAAAAGTTGGGTATCCTTTCACCTAGGATAAAAGTTCCGTCTTACCACCACCATGTTAATATCCTAATACAATGATCAACACATATATATTCCTATCCACAAAATCCCTTGATTGAGAAGGTAATCAGCACCTCTGTATTTCAAATACTTGAAATCCCTCGATACAACGATCGGTAGCACCGTCTTCCTATCCCCAAAATCCCTCGATCATTATCACAATGATCAGCTACACAAAGCAATACAAATAATTTATTGAAATATAAGGACAAGGAATAATCCATTCACGTCTTGTATCTTCAAGAATTTTCACAAGAAGAAAGAGAGATGTCACACAATATCTCTCTAGAACTTAGAAGATTCAAAATTTAATTACTCTGGTTCGAATGAACTATTATTTATAGGCCTCAGGTTCCAATGGTCACATTTCCTCCAATGACCATATTTCTTTGGAAAATTTGGAGGGACTTTGAAACCTGTAATTATAATAGTCAAAACAAACAGAATAAATGACATCATTTTGATTAGTATTTAACTATCTCAAAGACATCATTTTAGTTAGAAAGAAATAAGTACATAAGTATAAAAGAATGAGTAAGATGAAATATAATGAAAAAATGTGTGCGGTATTGGAGTAAGATATGAGTACAATGAATTACAAGAGTATGATACATAACTTGGTTATTATGCATATCGTGATTACGATGCATATCTTGGTTATAATAAATAACATGGTTATAATACTTAACATGGATAAGATTCATATCATGGTTACGATTCATATCATGGTTATGATACATACCAAGGATATGATGCATGGTTACAATGCATAATATGATTACGATGTATAACTTGGTTAAGATGAATGGTTACAATGAATAATATGAATACAATGTATAACCTAGTTAAAATTCATGGTTACAATGCATAATATTAATACAATGTATAACCTGGTTACAATTCATGGTTATGATGCATAATATGAATACGATACATAACCTAGTTATGATGCATGATTACGATGCATAATATGAATACGATAAAAAACCTAGTTACGATGCATGGTTACAATGTATATGGTTAAGAAAACATCATATGTGGTTACGATGAGAAAAAATATATGTGATTATGATTGTAAAACAATAGTATATGATTATGATAATAAAACAACATATATGATTACGATATATGTGATTACAATGAAAATAAAATATGAAGTTTGTGGTTTACAAAAAAAAAAGATGAATGATAAAGTCAAAACACATTTAGAATCAACAATATCCCCCTTTTTGGAAATCACAAAACTAATAATAAAGACTTATCTCCCCCTGAGTTTAGTAACTCTTCTAAAAGTAATAGTGAATACTACTAATTCCACCTTAGGATAAAAATATTACTAAGGATTGTTTTATTGTGAGTTCTTCCCCTTAATAAGGTATTCACCCTTTTCTGATTTTTTATGAAAGAAATTTATTATTTTCAAAATTATTCTCTCTCTTTGTGATTTTTAAAAAGAATAAGGGAAAACATTCATTTCCTGCATAGAGTTAGAGAAGTATAGTACGAAACAATAGACATTACTTAGAATGAAATAAAATTTTATTACAACAAGAGTTCAAAAAATTAATTCTTTGTCATTTGGTTTTTCCAAGTGACTTAACATATAAAGATTCATCTTCCTAAACTCTTTTCAATCCTCCATAATTTTTTCGAGATCTTTTTATTGATCCTTCAACTTCATATCCTGTTCTGCAATAATCCTTTCTTGTTTTCAGATCCTTTCTTCATAAAGCTGATTGATTGATTACTGTTCTTTAATCCTTGCTTCCTAAGAATTATAATCCTCCATTAGAACTTTTGTAGGCCTTATTTAATATTACAACACTATCTAAAATAAAAACAATTTCATTACATCTATTTTCTAATTTTCCTTAAGATTTTCAATCTCTTCAAAAGGTATTCCTTTTGAGGTACCCAGTCCTTGAAAGACTTCTATTTTTTCATTCAAATTAGTAACTGACTTTTGGTAGACTAAATTTAGATCATTTAACCACTTCACCAATTCGTCAAGATTATCCACATGATATTTGAGATTATCATCAATGTTGTATGACCACTTAACAACCTTGTTACAAGATTTACTGTGATCAGCAGCACATTATTTGAATACTTTGAAATCGGCTTCAAGATTCAAAAACCTATCCATAAGAATATTTATAGAATATGTTCTTTAATTATGACTATTTGAAATGATATTTATCTTGGATTCAATTTTTGGAAAGAATGATATAATCTTTTCCAATCTGTTCAAAGCTTGTTTGATGTGCTGAATTCTGTTCACTGTGATTTTTCTTTCTAAATATGTATCTTTATTGTATTCTAGTATATCTCCAAAATGAGTTTTGGTGATTATAAATTGAGTTGGATGATCCCAATTATTATTATATTTTTTGTATTCTTCTTTATCAGATATTTTAATGACTTTCTTGGAATAAATTCTTTGAGAAACTTTTTTGGATGGTTGAGGATCAAAAGATAGAAACTTAAAAGATGGAACTTTTAAAGATTATGCCTAATGAATTACCTTGTTTTCATCTTCACAATCTTCCAATTATTATTCTTATTGACCTTTTTATTCTTATCATTATTCTTATTATTATTTTTTTATTCTTCTTCTTTAGTTTCTTGAAAGATACTTTGAGTAGCCAATTGTTCAGATGCCTCTTTCTCTTTGCCTTTCTCTACTAGACCCGATTAAGTTTGAACAGGTGGTTCCCTTATGAAAATTCTAGTTCTGGATTCCTTATCTATTTTAATAATACTATCAATATCAATATCTTGGGACTTCTCTTCTTCATTATATTCTTCTTTTATTGTTCTTTTTAAATTTCTTCGTTTCTTATTTTTTCGGTTAGGGATTTAGCAGGATCCAATCCAAAATGAGGATCACCTTCTTTCCTTTCTTCTTTCTTCCTCCAATCTGATGAAACCTCATCCGATACTAATTTTTTTCTTTGATTTCTTGGGGGTATAATCCTTATCTACCTTTTTTTTCTTTATGTTGATTTGGAGGGTTTTGAATGGTTTTTAACTCCCTTTAGCTATTTCCTTTCCTTTCTCAGCTTCCAAATCTTTCTCAAACTTTTCGGATTTAAGATTGAATCATAACTTGAGTCTCATAATCATATCCTTACTGATTAGAGGATATATGAAGGTTTTCAGATATAAATTTATTGATACATTGCACAAACTTAGATACTCTTTCAAAAAATATCTTAGGATTGTGGGAAGCATGATCAGTTGGGACTTTATGGCACCAGATTTAAGATTCTTGATTGTCAAGAAAATGAACGCCATAAGGTTTAACATCCTCATATTCACTAAATAACTAATAATATAAACATAAGAATCTTTCAATGTTTCTTTATCACACATTATTGGTACTAGAAAGCCTTTCATCTAGATGAAAATTAGGTTATTGTTGGATTAAAGATGATAAAACTTCCTTTTGTCATTATGAATCCCAAAAAGAGACTCCTCTTATTTCTTTTACCAAAAGTCCCATCAAGTTCCGGTAGTTTGTGGGAAAGACAAATGCATCTCCCTCAGATAGAACTCCTAGGAAATTTGGTGCTTGTTTTATAGAGGTTGTATATTTCTTATCACACATCATAAATAATATCTTGAGACCATTGTATATCTCCATTGTTTTGTAGAATTGTAACACTTACTCATAAAACACAAAATATTGATATGAATTCGGTATTTTAACACAAAGGTATTCCCACCCTTGGAAACTAATTATACTTTTCAATGAAGAATCAAAAGTCTCATAAAATTATTTAAAGGATAACCTCTAACCTCAAAAGGTTGTAAAAGAGGAATATTTTGGAGAAATGTTCTTTAGAGATGAAGAAATTGACTTAGACATAAAAGAGTATCTTGAACCCTGATGTTTTTCCTGGTTATGAAAGCTATGGAATTATCTGATTATGAAAACTATGGTAAAATCTTATTATGAACCATGCTAGGTATTTATAGATCATTAGAAATTTGGAGAAATTCATAGGAATTCGATGTGGTATGGGTATAAATGGGTTCTTTTAAAAATAAATTTGATAGTTAAGATTAGATCTAAAAGATCCAATGGTTGATAATCATTGTGAACTCTTAAGGTTTTCCTTAAAATAAAATTGTATTCAGAATGAATCCAATTAGGGGTAAAAAGAAATAATTTAAATACCAACATTTTGAAATATAAAAGACAAAATATGGATTTAGAGGTTGTACCTATTGGAGTATCAGGATATATAAATTGGTTTTAGTATATTGTTGCAAAAAAATTGTAATACCAAAAATCATATAAAACTTGATAAGAATTATAAAACCAAAAAATATATAATACTGATAAGATATTTTAATGTTGATAAAACATGAAACTGATAACCATGAAAACGATATACAAGAAACAATGATAATCATGAAACTGATAAACATGAAACCGGTAAAAACATGAAACTGATAAAATATGAAACCGATAAAATATGAAACCAATAGAATGTGAAACTGAAAAAATGTGAAACTGATAAAATTTTAAACCTATAAAATATTAAACTGATAAAATATAAAATCGATAAATATAAAACCGATTAAAAATGTAAAACCAATAAAAATATTGTATACTCCCCCTTTGAAAAGGATTTACTTAATGTAAGGAGATGGTTTTAAACAAAAACATAGATGTGAATGTTTAATTTATAGTAATAATTCCTAGTTTCTATTTAAGGCATTCAAATCTATCAGAATATAATGGTTTTGTGAAAATTTCAGCATGTTTTTCTTGCATTTTGATGAATTATAAAATAACATGTCCTTTTTTGTGTGATCTCTAAGAAAGTGACGCCTAATATATATGTGTTTTTCACATGAGTGATGTGTAGTGTTTTTACTAAGATAAATGACACTATTATTATCACATAGTATTTTAGTTTTGAAAAAACTCATTCCATAGTCATTGAGTGTGTGTTTCATCCACAATACTTGAGCACAACAACTTCCATCTGCTACATATTCAGCTTCAGTAGTGAAAAGTGCTACTTAGTGTTGTTTTCAACATAACCAATAAACTAATGAGTCTCCTATGAAATGATATGTTCTATATGTACTTTTTATATCCATTATACAGCCACTAAAGTCAATTTCTGAAAAACAATAAAAAAATCATTTCCAAAAGAATAAAATAGTCCTAAATCCATGGTTCCTTTTAAAATCTGAAAAATTATTTTCACTGCTTTTAAATGAGATTATTTTGGATTAGATTGATATATTTCAAATAATAATACTAAGAAAATTATGTCTAGATGACTAGATATTAATTATAGAAAACATCCTATCATACCTCTAAAAGATGTTTGATCTACTGATTTCCCAGCTTCATCAAGATCAAATGTATTTTAGGTTCCGATTGGAGTGCTTATACTTTTAGTGTTATCATATCCATAAATTTTAAGTAAATATTTGATATAATTATGTTGGTATATATGTGTTACTTCTGGTTTTTGAGAGATTTGAAAACCTAAAAATAATGTTAACTCACCCATCATACTCATTTCAAACTTAGATTTCATGAGATTATAAAAATAATCAGTTAGGGATTTCTGAGTTGAACTGAATATAATGTCATCAACATAGATTTGAACAATAAATTTTTTTTTGTTTTCTATATTTATAAAAATATTTGGATCTATATTACCTTTAGTATAATTTTTTATAATAGAAAACTTGTAATTATATCATACCAAGATCTATGGGATTGTTTAAATCTATAAAAATCTTTGGTATGTTTTAAAACATAATAAGGATGTTTTTAGTCTAAAAAAATAGGAGGTTGTTCTACAAAAAATTATTCTTGTATATATCCATTTGGAAAATCACATTTTAAATCCATTTGAAATTTTTTTAAGTTAAATAATACTATAAAGGATAATAGAATACGAATAGATTCAAGTCTAGCTACTATAGAATAGGTTTCTTTATAGTCTATTCCCTCTTGTTGATTACAGCCTTTATCAACAAGTATTTCTCTATTTATTATGATGACTCCATTTTCATCACATTTATTTCTAAAAACCCATTTTAATCTAATTATAGTTGTTTCTTTAGGTCTTTCAACCAAGGTTAAAACTTTATTATATGAAAATTAATTTATTTCATCTGGCATTGCTTTAATCCAATCCTCATAACCTAAGTCCTCATTAGAAGTATTAGGTTCAAATTGGGATATAAAAGTAAGATGTTCTATTTAATTTCTCAAGGAATTTCTAGTCCTTACGTGTTGATTTACAACACTAATGATGTTATCACTAGGTGTATTCCTAAGAAACAATTGATTTGGGTTTTGTAAAACCCATTCACCAACATAAGGTAGAAAGTATTCTGGGGTAAATATTTCAGAAAAAATTTCTTAAGTATTTCCCTTTTCAGAAGAGTTTTCAATCAAAGGTTGATAATAGGTTTGTGAAAATACATCTATTGATGTAGGTAGAGGTTTTTTAGAAACAAAATTATTATTTTCATCAAATTTAACATGCAATATTCCTTCAACAGTGCAAGATTTTTTGTTAAAAACTCTATATTCCTTAGAAATAATGGAATAACCTAGAAATATTCCTTTAGTAGTTTTGGGTGAAAATTTATGTCTGTTATCTTTAGTATTAAATATGAATACTTTTCATCCAAATACTCTGAAGTAATAAACATTAGGTTTTTGTCTAGTCTACAATTCATGAGGTGTTTTGTTAAAAAAAGGTCTAATTAAAACTCTATTTATATTATAACATGCAATACTTACAGCTTCATCCAAGAAATGCTTTGAAATTTAGTGTTCACTCAACATGGTTCTTTTTTCATTTCATGAAGAATACAATTTCTTCTTTCAAAAACACCATTTTTATAAGGGGTTCTTGGAGCTAAAAAATTTTGAGTAATACCTTTCGTACTACAAAAAGTTTCAAAATCCAAATTTTGAAATTCTCTACCATGATCACTTAAAATAGTTAACAGTGGTAGGTTTTTATCATTTTCAACTTGGGTTATAAATGTTTTGAAATAGAAAAAGGTTTTAGATTTATTTACTAGAAAATATACCAATGTAAATCTTGTGTATTCATAAACTAAAACAAATACATAGTATTTGCCTCCAATTCTTCCGGTTTGTATAGGACTAAAAACTTCAATGAGCATTAACTATAATGAATTAGTAGTAGAAAATTACTTAATTGATTTCAATCTAGTTTTATGTTGCATTCTATATTGACAAGGGTCACATACTTTTGAGAATGAATTATAAGATCTAATAGATCCTTAACAATAATTTTCTTTTAGAGTTTTCAAAGGTTTCTAAGGTTAAAATTTCTTAACCTTCTATGTTATAACCAAGATTGGTCTTCCATTGCACTTAAAAAAGAGAATTCTTTTCTCTTAATGTATTCTAAGTTAAGTGTGTATACATTCCCATGCCTATTGGAAGAAATAATAAATTCATCAATGGAATAGTGAACTAATCATTTATCATTCTTAAAATTCACAAGATAACCTTCATCACCTAATTGAATTACTCTTATAAGGTTGTTCTTAAGACCATTAAAAAACATTTGAAATTAAAACTTTTCATAAAAGAACCATATTACATATTCCAATGATCTTTCCATGAGCATTATCTCAGAAGGTAACTTTTCCAACTTTCATTTCAATAATATTTTAAAATAAATATTTTATTTTCAGTCATATATTGAAATCACCCACTATCCATGTACCAAATATTTTTGTTGTTGGTACACTTTTTGTTTTCTTGAAAAAGAAACAATTAGTTTTTTGAAACCAAAATTTGTTTGGATCCAGAAGTGTCAGATAAAAGAAATTTATGAATCCACATTTGTTTTTCAAAACTATCTTTATGAAATCCCAAAGATTGAATTTTATTAAGGTAACAATTTCCTTTCCAATGTCCACCACTCTGACATTTAGTGAAAAAATGGGGCACTTTTAGGAACAAAATTGTTATGTCTAAAAATATGTTTTGAGTAAGAATAACCTATTCTAGAATTATTTCTAAGAGGAAAAATTTAAGAATACATCTTGTCAAAGTTTTCTTTACCATAAGTAAAGTTTGATAAAAGTTTCTTAAGAGAAAATATTTCAGATTTTAGTTTAATGACTAAATTTTCATTCTCATAAGAAATTGTTTTGGAATTGTTTTCTTTTCAAAAGTATTCTTCTCTAAAACAAGTTTTTCAAATACCATAGAGAGTTTATCCTTATCAGAATTTACTTCCATAAGTTTTTTTGAAACATTTTATAAATAATGAGTTTTTTGATCAAGATCTTTTGAAAGATTTGATACTTCTTTTGTAAGGATAGATATTCTAAAATTTTACTTATCAAGATTTTTCTTGAGTTTGGAATTCTCTTTCTCATGTAGTTTGGAAAATCTTGATACTTATTCAAAAGAAGTTAAATTATCCTATTCTGAGGAAGATTTGTTCATCCAAAGTGTAAGAATATTTCTCATTAGGATAAATAAAATTTAAAGATACATTTGTAAGAGATTCTACATAGTGTACCTTATCCACGAGACAATGATTTTCAATAGGTAATCTGGCTATAAGTCTAATATTATTCTGACCAAAAGATTCGTATTCAGAAGATTCATTTGAATAATCACCACCACTATCACTCCAATTATCATTTTCTTTCATGAATTTCTTAGTCTTATACTTGTAATACCTTTTAATGTTTCTTTCAGAATGATTAACCTTTCTATCTTTGCTTTTAAGAAAAGAACAATCTGGTCTAATATGACCTGCTATTTTACATTCATAAAAAGTTACTTCTGAGTATTTCTTGTACTTTCTATCTTTATTTTTGAATCTGTACTAAAAATCTTTATTTCCCATAATCTTGTTCATTCTTAGAGATAAATTGGCTAATTCATTCTATGAATGATCACTATCATTAGATTCTGATATAACAACATCTTTCTTAGCTTTAGATCTTGTTACCCTTTCTGGTGCCTTGGCTTTAGTTGTACTAGTAAAATCTAATATTCCGTTACCATTCTTCTTCTTATTAAAATCTGCATCTATTTTCATTCATGTCTCGTGCTGTAAGAGAGTACAAAATAATTCATCAAGAGTAATTTGAGTAACTTTTTTTTATTATTATCAATATATTTCCTTTTTGATTCCCACTCATTGTGCATTATATCAATTATCTTGTCTACAAGAATTTCATCATCAAGAAATTTTTCTCCCATAGATTAAAAGATATTGAAGATTTTCATAAATCTTTGTTGAATTTTTCATACCGGTTCTCTGTAGGGAAAAATAAAACCATGATATTCATCTCGGATTATGGATCTTCTAGTTTCTATAACTTTAGATGTACCAAAATGTGTAACTTCCACTTTCTTCTAGATACAGTTGGATTCTTTTCATGATGATATCTGATTATATATATTCCCTGTCATAGAACATAACAAATTATTTCGTACCTTGTAATTCAATTGATATTCTAGTTTCTATTGGTTGGTGAAGGTTCTTACTTCCTTGTTTGGAATTTTGTAATCTCGAGTGAGCATCAGAAAATTATCAACTCTAGTATTAATAAAACAAGTCATCATTAGATCTATCCAGTACTCATAATAATTCCCATAAAAAATAGGTGGTATAGTCGGGTTTATATTATCAATAGATCCAATATTCATTCCTTCCATCTTATAAAATAATACTTTCCCACACCACACATTAGTGTAGCAAGTAAATATAAATAAAGGGTTTAAAACAAAAATATAACGGTCTTACAAAAATAAACAGAGAAAGTACAAACAATCAGTAGAAACGTTCTCTGATACCAATTATTGGATTGTAATAAAGATGTAAATGTATATGAGATGTCACAATACAAGAGGTGGGTGAATTGTAGGTTTTAAAAAACATTGTAATTAAACTCTTAAGAATGAACTTAGATTAAGAGGTCTTAAATTAATACAATTCACAAAAAATGAAAATAATTAAACTACTCTTGGATCCAATGGATATGATATGATATGATACTACAAGTAGTTAAAAAAATTGTATTTGAATTAAATACAATGATCAGAGTATAAAAAATGTAAAATATTCTACCATATAGTGTATAGAATCTCTTAATACAATATGTACGGAATCTATCATAAATAAAAAAATTACAATAGAAAAGAACATGAATAGAAAGAGGAAAAAAATTGATTCCCTTTTTAATACAAAAGGTAGTGGAAAATAAAAGGTATTACAGTTCTTTAATTCCATAGAGTAGGGTATCCCTCCCCTGAGGATAAAAGGTCTGTCTTACCACCACCCTGGTAATCCATCAATATGAATATCGGAACGTCTATCTTTCTATCCACATAAGCCCTCGATTAAGAAGGTAATCATCACCTCTATCTTTCAAATACTTGAAATCCCTAGATACAATGATAAGTTGCACCATATTCATATCCCCCAAAGCCCTTTATCATTATCATAATGATTGTTCGCACAAAGAAATAAAAAAAACATATTGAAATAAAAGGACTATGAACAAGATATTCACGTCTTGTATCTTCAAGGATTATGGAACGAAGCAAGAGAGATGTCACACAATCTCTCTCTAGAACATGGATGATTCAAAGGTTAATTACTCTGGTTTGAATGACCTTATATTTATAGGCCTCAGGTTCCAATGGTCACATTTCCTCCAATAATCATATTTCTCTGGAAAATTCAGATGGACTTGGACACTTGGCATTATAATAGTAAAAAAAACAGAATACATGACATAGTTTTGATTAGTATTTAACTAACTCATTGATATCATTTTAGTTAGAAAGAAATAAGTACATAAGTACATAAGTACAAAATAATGAGTAAGATAAAATATAATTAAAAACATGTATGTGGTATTAGAGTAAGATATGAGTACAATGAATTACATGAGTATGATACAAAACTTTTTTATGATGCATATTATGATTACGATGCATATCATGGTTATGATACATAACATGGTTACGATGCTTAACATGGATCAGATTCATATCATGGTTATGATACATAACATGGTTATGATGGATAATTTGATTACGATGTATAACCTAGTTATGATGCATGATTATGATGCATAATATGAATATGATGTATAACCTGGTTACGATGTATGGTTACGATGCATAATATGAATATAATGTATAACCTGGTTACGATGCATGGTTAAGATGCATAATATGAATATGATACATAGCTTGGTTATGATGCATAGTTACGATGCATAATATAAATATAATACATAACATGGTTACGATGCATGGTTATGATGTATATAGTAAAAAAAAATCATATGTGGTTACAATGAGAAACAATATATGCGATTACGATTGTAAAACAACAATATATGATTAGGATAATAAAACAACATATATGATTATGATATATGTGATTACAATGAGAATACAACATTAATTTTGTGGTTTCTAAAACAAAAATATGAATGGGAAAGTCGAAACACATTTAGAATCAATAGTTACAATTATTCAATACTTTAACTTTATGGAGATAGGGGAACATGAAAATGAATTTCCCAAGCATCAAAAGAATAGATCTAAAAAGTGTCTAATGGATCATGGTCAATATTATGTGATTACCATAGATGAAGTATAATGATTAATTAGATTGTATTTGGATTCAATAATTATGTCATTTGAGTATTTTTTTCAATGATATCCTGGTTATAAGAATTATGAAATGTATAAGGTTTGAACTAAAATTATTTTTGATTAAGGATTTGAAAGCGTATGTTGAATGGTACCAATGACCAAGAAAAATGATTCAGTAACAAGTTGAACTTATGGGAAAACACGTTATTGAAGGAAAATAACCCTTACCATGGAACTAATTAATGATTTTTGAAAAACTGGTGTATTCTATTATTGGTAGAGTTTGCAATAATTTTTGATTTATGGAATATATCCAATAATCTATCTTTTATTTACGGTATAAGGAATCCTGAGTGTTTTTAAAAAAATTTATGGTAATTAATGTTATTACCATGTTTCAAGATAATACATGATGAATATCTTCAAATATTTAGTATTTGATGATTAATAGATAATTCATTTTGTTTGCGGGATTAATGATAAGTTTATTTGGGAAAGTTAGTGACCTTATTTATAAAGTTTTAGATATTAATATTTTGAAAGGCTTAAAAGGTTAACCATTTATAGAATTACTGAAGTTTAAATTTAGTTTAGGTTTAGATATTATGTGATTATATTGGATAACTTGTGATAACCATATTGGATTTGGAAAATATTTATAAATAGATTAAAATATTTTTCACTATTTTATGGATATTATGATCCATTAAAAGTTATTTTTAGTGATTTAGGCATAAAAAATTCATATTGTATACTCATTTATTAAAGTAATAAATTTATTGGAAAATGATCGAATCACAAAAAAATATAAAATTATTCATATGAAATAGAGATATATCAAGTAAGTATATTTTCATATATTCTTAGTCTAGATGATAAAAGAATTACTCAACTCTAAGAAAAGTAAATTAAAACCAAATGATATCTCAATACATTCATTTATACTGAAATGATGGCCTTTTAAATAATCATAGATTTATGGTTTTTAAGTACTTTAGATTCTATTGATCATTCACATTATTTTGATCAATGACCTCTATCACTCTATAATTATTTATGATTTTTTATGTCCATATCCTCACTTTACACTAATGTTATCATACTTAGAAACCTAGTTTTCTGTTATTATATATGAACTTTTTGTTTTTATTATATATTATCAAGAGGATATTTTATTATCCCTTCTCACAATGTGGGATTTCAAAAATGGTATTGTTGAATGAAAAACCCTTGATTACCGAGATCAAGCTTAAATTGTGAGGATGTAATTTATTAAAGGGGGTAGAATATAACACCACCAGATTTTAAAATATGAAAATCATGTTCAATATCATGTATGACATGCAAGACCATGAATAGAAGGGAATATAACAACCCAGGACTTTATGATATATTTATTTTTAAATAAATTTAATTTCTTTGATAACTTATAATTCATGCTATACTGATTTTAAATGAAACACAATACTCTATTAAAATATTATTATTTAAACATTACCATTATAACCTAGTCCTTAAATTGAAGGCTATGAATAGTAATAACTAACTTATGAAAATTTTATGTTTTACACATTTATAAAATAAATTCAATGGATATCTATTAATTATAAATAAAATAATAATGATTTGAAAGAGAAATAATTGTTTTATGAAAAACTATATTGTTCAAAAAGACATATTAGTTGTGTATAGTGGCCATAAGTAAAATTTAATTTCTTCAAATTTTAGAATATTTATTTTAAATAATAAAATTAATTTTTGGAATCAAAATATTAAAATTATCTTAGGAGGACTTTTTGTGATTTTTCTAAAAATATTCATTATTTTATGAGTAGTGAAAAATACTGAATTTTAATTGAAAACTGTATTTTAGTTTTAATTATATTTTAAATTTTTTTAAATAGTAATTATTTAAATTATATATCTATTAATACAATTTAGTTTATTGTAATAATTTTCATATTAAATTTTGATATAAAAACATTGTAAACTTTTGAACGTTTTCTTTTGTCATGTTTGTGGGGTTAATTTTAAGTTAAAATTTTCCACATAAGTGAATGGAATTTGAAAAAATCGATTCCATATTTGGAATAAGAATAATTTATATTACCTAATAAGTTCTACTTAAATATTCACCAAAATAAATAATGAAAATATTAAATATTAATTATTGGTATTAATGTAAAAATGGGTTTATTAGGGGGTTAAAATAAAACACCAAGGTTTAAAATGACCTAGAACTTGTATAAAACCTTTTTATGGAAAAATTTAAACCTTATAGTTTATAATTATCTATAATAATCATTTTTTTTACCATTTTGGAATTTGAAAAATGTGGGTACATCTTTTTTTCAAAAATTACAAGTGTGCCACTCACCTCACCTATAAAAGGACATCGTCTCCAATCTATTATTGATGCATTAAAACCATTTTGGTTCATAAAATACCTAAAAAAATTACATTATAACTTCTATCCCTCATCCTATAAGATTTTTTTGTCATAAATCCATTCGAGGAAAACATTAGGTATAATCCTAAAGAGGTTATCCAAGAAGAGGTAAAATACCTTACTATGTGTTTTTGTTTAATTTAGTCTTTAACCTACAAAATTTTTATTAATTTATTATTATATAATAAAAAATGTTTCCTATATAATTATATTCTATTATGTTAAGGTAATTACCTATATCCATATCCTCTTCCTTCAAATGTCAATGAATAACATCACTCATGTGTATGGTGGAGTACCGCCTCACGAACCAATGTCACACGCTTTCCATAAACACCTCTCATGGTTGGTTATGATGATAGATATAAATTATATATATCATATTTATAACACAATTATACATGTAGAGTAATTATATCATATATAAATTTTTTAATTTCTATTTCACTGGGGATATGATAGCATTGTTTGTGTGTACAATGGATTACCACCTCATGAATTGATGTGATTTTTATTTCTCTAATGATTTGCATGGAAGATGATAAGGATGAATTTAATGATAATATTTTATATAAATGAAATAATTATTATATTAATTACATATTTATCATTATAAAAATATAATAAATAATTTTATTTCTTACCTTTTCACTCACTAAAAGATTATAACGTCATTTTTGTATGTGTGGACTACCACCTTCAAGAAGAGATATAACTCTCTGTTCATAACACCACCACATGGATGATATATATAAGTATATTTATGGAAATAATATGGTATATATATATATATATATGATATTATGATCATTATGGAAAGAAAAAATATTACTTAACATCTTTTTTGATAATGATCATTGAAAAACTGAAACGTTGCTCATGCGTATATACAACCTATAGTCTCCATAATTGTAACATAGTTCATTTTTGATAACCATACTTCATGATTAGTTTTATAAGTATAACTGATGTATAAATATGATAATTATTTCATTATTATCATTCTATATATGTTTAAATAATGGACTCTTTGACTATAGTCAACCTAAAAAAATTATTTTTGATACATAATCCAAATATCATCAAAATATCCAATGCAAACTTAATTGATTAAGTAATCATATAAAACATGTTAATAAGTGAAATAAAAGTAATAATAAACATAATTTTTTTAATAAATTAAATAATTAACATAATTTTATTATTCTGTAAGATAAGGAACGTATGTGAGGAGTGAGACTTACGGTAGGGGATTCTCGTCTCACTTTTACTTCAATGAGACTTACACCATATTCACCACTTATCTATTTAGTGTGGTTTATATACTAAATTTTTTTATGTTGTATAATTAATTAATCTATTTTAATGGTATTTAATGTTTTAATTAAAGTTATTTATATCATGTGTCTAATGATACAAAAGTTACCAAAGAGGTAAGGTTTTATTTCCCAATCTCATCATTATTCAGGATTGTTTTTGTTTAATTATACATTAGGGGAATTATTTCATATTTATATAATAAAATAAATCTATTTTATTATCATCTATTAATTTATGAAACTTTTGAAGTTTTATTACCAGTTTCTCTCTATTTGAAACTTAAAATGATTAAGAAAATGTTTTTAAGAAGATACAACCTTATTTATCTCTTCAGTCAAAAATACTTTTTCTTCCAAAACCATGTTTCTAAATATGTTTTAAAAAATATTTTAAAATTTTAAAAAATATTTATGAAATAAATTTTTACCCATGTTTTATTTATGACTAAACGGTTTGAAAGGAATCTATTAGTCGTTTTTTTAATGAGGCATTTTTCTGACCTTTTTATAAGACAAAAGGAATGTTCTTTTTAACTTATATAACATGTATGGAATTACCCTCCATCATGAATTCCATTTCATTAACGATTAATTTTCATGTTTAAAAGCTTCTTTTTAAATAATTTTTTTCCAAACATTATTTAAATTATTATTTTTTAAAAGTGAATTTCAAATAAAATGATTTTGACAATATTTTATAAATTTTTTAGTTTTTAAATAAAAGGGGTGATTTTAAAAGAAATTTTATTTTCCTAAAGAAATGTTACAAGTGATATTTAAAAGTAATTTTCCATCTAATAAGACATTATTTGATGTTACTTATACTTTATTGGTGATATAATCTAATGATATCATCCTAATTATTTCTCCGGATGGTTTATGAACAGTTTGACTGTGGATGTACTATATTGATACCATTCATTTTACTATGAAATATTTATTATTATTTATATTTATTTGGAAAGTATTTATATTTAATATACTAGTTTAAATATGAATTATTATGTGAATTATGTTTCACCCCTTTAATAAAAGGAATGAATTTGACTTAGTAAGTGATGGGTAGGGCCTACTATAGCCTGTCAATACATTAGTTGGTCTCATGAGACAAAATAGATTGATTTTTGGATGAGGTATTAACCATTTATATAGATTTATAGGCAAAAGGCCTCAATGGTATGTTTTAGATGTCCACCATTATGCATTCCATCATTATGAAATCAGTTATTGATATTCCATATGATTATTTGATTAGTTATAATATCCATGGTTAAGTTTTATGATCATGTAATTGTTTATATAAAACTATTTAATCATAATTTATTCCTACTATATCATTGTCATGTTATTGATTAAATGACATGTGTTTTTGTTATTTACCTTTATATATTGATTATTCCTTATTTATTCATAGCTTCTATTCTATGCTTACCCTTACTAAGCATCTGAGATCACCTCTTTCTTATGTTTTATTTTACCGAAGATTCTAAGAAGTGGTTTGGGATAAATATTCAAGGATATTATTAGGAGAATAATTGAGGTATCAAAGAAAATAAATTGTGTATTTTATGTTTTCAAGTATAATAAGAATTTAAAGCATCTATCTAGTTTAGAGAAACTAATAAACTATTTGGTCTTTTGGGATATGATTACTTATTTTTTATGCCAATTTAACAGAGTATACACTAGCTCTAGGATACTGGGGTCAAGGTGTTATAATCTTAATAGTAAATAAATTTTATAACTAATTGATATTCAATAATTATATTTTATATAGTTATGTACACTATAAGAATATTAAGTAATTTTACAATAAAAAGAAAATAGTTTTATTATTATTAATTTTTTACATATATTATATGGTTTTATTTAAAATATTTATTTCTCAATTTTATATTTCTAATTTTATAAAATAAAATTAATCTTTTAAACCATCAAGTTAAAATTAAGATACTGTATTTTTTTTTGAATTTTATGAAAATGGGGATTTTCAGGTGAATAGTAGAAAATATTGTTTTTATTAGAAAATTTAATTTCACTTCAAGAATTTAAACATTTTCTTTTTGTTTTAAAATGGTTTCAAAGTATAATTAGTTTATTTATATTATTAATAATCTAATTAAGATAACTATAATCAATTTTATGATTCATTTTTGTATAAAACCTTTTTATACTTAAGTAGTCATTTTTTTTTGTAAAACCATTTTTCATCACATTTATTAGGTTTAATATTAAATTAAATTTTGAAACCTAACACCTAGATATTTTAAAAAGGAAACTATATTTGATAGCATATATGATACACAACACCAATCCTAAACAGCCATGAAATATTATTATTTAAGTATGACCATTATAACCTAGATATTAAATAAGTTGGTATATACATGATTTAATGATTTATGAAATATATATAAAATTACTACACAATATAAATTTATTGATAAATTATTAGTAAATAATCACTCAATTTTTAGTAAAGTCATTTTATTTTTCAGAAAAATACATTTTATTCAAAAATGTTTTTTATTTGATTTTTATGAACAAATATTATAATTAATTTTTAGAAATTTGGGGAATTTTATTTTATTAAATGAAATTTTTTATTGAAATTAGAATATAAAAATTAACTTAGTGTATTTTTTTCATTTTTATGAAATGATTGATTTCTCAGTGAATAGTGAAAATTAATGATTTTAAAATACTTTCATTTATTTATATTAGATAAAGTAATTTAAAAGTACCATTATAGTTTGGATTTGGAATTAAATTTAAATATGAAACATTTAATTTGGAATAATTCAATTAATTTCATTTTAATTAGTAATTTTCATGATTTTGGTATAAGTTTATTTTTATGCTTAAAAACATAGTCTTTTGAAAACTGTTTTTAAGTGCATAAAGTTTATCCATTTAAATTAATTAAAATAACCACTAATAATGAATGATTTAGATTAAATTTATATTATATATAAATATATTTGAATTTAAATTCATATTATTTTGATTACTAGTCATAGAGTTAATGTAATATTATCTTACACTTATAAAATATGTTTCCTGAAAAACCGTTTTTTGAAAACATTTGTCATGTTCATTTTTTAAATTAAATGTTACAAATAATTTTAATTGAAACAGATATAATGGATTAAATATTTTTAATCAGAATAATTAATATTATGTAATAATTTCAACTTAAATTCGAGACATAATGAATAGTAAAAATAGTAAAAATTTATCACTATGGTAAAATGGTAAATCAGGTTAACCTAAGTTAAAACTAATTAGTAAAGAAAACAATTTTCATATAAATTATTATTTGATGAATTTATTTTAACTATTATCACTATGGTCTTGATATTCAATTATTTATATAACACTATTCCATGAAAGTGACCTATATAACAATTTAGGAAAATAAAAAGACAAAATGTATTTCTCTTTCCTTTAAATGTATCTTATATGTTCACATAGTGATAAAAATAATAGGTGGACTAATATTAAAATTTATTTTGAGTATAATGAAACTATTTTCATGATTGTAATTTATTTTTAATTTTTAGTGACTATATAGTTTCCTTAAATGATTATACAACATTGACATAATACTTGTGCAAATAGTGGAAAACTCAAGGTAAATAATTTTAAAAACATTAACAGTAATTGATTTGGGATGAGTTATTGTTAAAAATTAATTTTATAGTTAATAATGATGTTTTATTTATTTTTAAATTTATTATATTATATATTCAATATTATCTTTATGTATTTAAAGATAAATTATATGAAGAGTTTCAAAAACGATATTAATGATAGTTTATGTTACATAAAATTTTATTAAGTTATATAAAAATACTAAAACTCATAAAAGAGTAAAATTAGTATAAAAATTCGTATAAAATTTAATTACATTTCAATTTATGATCTAATTTTTATCTAATATTTAAAACTATTAACTTTTTAGTTTAAAAAAGTAATTATCATGGTTAATGTTAAAACGATTTTATCGGGGGGTTTAATCAAAATATAGGGATATGTTTTCCAGTTAAACATGTCTGAATGATATTTTATGACCATATTTCAACCTTATACTATTCCAAATTTGAATATATTGAAATTTAGAATCAATTGGATTAAAAATGACTCTATTATTTTGTAATCTTATAAGAATTTTCCTAGTGGGTCATGTCCCTCACTTATAAAAGGATACCTCATCTCCTCTACTCCCAACACCTCAAGATACATTTTCTTCTAAAAATACCTAAACATATACCTTCCTTACATCTCTAACCATGTACTAGTGTCTATGTTTTTTGTTACAAAACTAACATAGGTATGATTTTGGTTTAAACCTTAGGAGGTTATCTGAAGAATAGGTACAATTCTTAATCAATCATTTTTGTATTTATTATTGTTCCATATTCTTAAAATACTATTAAAAAATTATGATAAAATAAAAAAATATCTCCCATATAATAATATTTTAAAATTTTAATAACATAACTGAAATTCATCTCCTCTTTCACAATACAGTAAACAAAACAATCGTTCGTGTGTACGAAAGACTACCGCCTCGTGAATCGATGTAATTCATTTTCCATCATCATTAATCATAACTATTTATTATGATTTTTTTTAATGTGTACATATTATATTCATGATATATTAATCATTATGTAAAGGTAATATATCATATATTTTCTTACCTTTCCATTCATAGAGAAATGATGACGTTGTTCATGTGTACTTATAGATTACCTCCTCCACGATGTGATGCAACTTTTTTTCATTACCACATTACATAAGTGACATATATAAGTTAAATAAAAAATATATGGTATTTATAATATAATTATAATACTTTAAAGATAAAATAATACTTACCCTCTTTCCATAATGATAATTGAAAAATGAAAACGTTACTCATGCGTACATATTATTTAGCATCTCCATGATTATAACATAGTTAATTTTTCATAACCATATTTCTTATTCAGTTTTAAAAGTATAATTTATTTATAAAAATTATATTTATGGAATTATTATTATTTTTGATATCAGGAAATAATGACCGGATTGTCCATTGTCAACCTATCGATGTCATTTTGGACATACGAACCAAATATCATCAAAACATTTGGTGTGAACTTAATAGATTAAATAATTAAATATAACATGTTAATAAATAAAATAAAAGGAATAATTAAAATGAAATTTTTTTTAAGAAAATAATTAATATAAGTTTATTATTCAAGAATATAAATAACATATGTGATGAGTCATACCCAAAGTAAGGGATTCTGTCTCAATTTCCTTTCATTAAGAAATATTTTACTGTTATGGACCAATTTGTTTTATATGGTGTATATAAGGTTCCTTTTACATGTTATGTCATGAATCACTAATATTTCATGGTATTTTATGTTATAATTAATTTTTATTTATCCAATGGGATTTGATTCTAAAGAAACCAAAGTGGTAAATAATTTATGTTACAATCTCCTTTTTTTTTCAAGATTTTTTATTTCAAATATTACTTTGGGGAAAATAATATAAAATTATTTTCTTGAAACACATAAATTTTATTCTCCTCTAATAATTAATTTGGTTTATATGTTTGGTTTTCATTTCCACCCTTATTAAATAATGATACATCAGGAAACTTTTTTTGTAAGTAATATCAATATTATATTTTTTTAATCTAAACTCATTCTATTACATGTATATATTTTCCTAAATTATTTTAGATAATTCCTTTAATATTATAAAATTATTTATTAAATAAATTCTTACCGATATTCAAATTTTTTAAAATGGTTTAAAATGAAAATTTTTTCGTTTTACGAACGAGGTACTTTTGGAATTTTTTCAAAAGTGTATAAGGAATGTTTTATTTTAAATTATACGACATGTAAAACATTTCTAGATACCATTAACAATAAATTATTAAAATATTCCCTTTTAATTTTCTATGGTTATTTTCAATGATTTTTTTCTATAATATTTTAGAAATTTTTAATTTTTAAAGAAGTGATTTCAAAGTTAAAAGGATATTTTCCAAAAAAAATATTCTATGTAATATTTTAATGACATTTTCATCAATGAAGAAACCATTTTTTTTATGGGTTGATTATATTATATATATATATATATGTCTCTCACATATATAACTATCTTATTCTCCCTTACTTTTATGGGATAAGTCATGAATTACGTTCATCTATCAAATGAATTTATTATAAAATTTCCTTTAATTATGATATAAGTTACGATTATATAGCCCATTTTATTTTCATGGGTAATTATTATGTTTATTACTTATGATTGATTTCAATTTTTGGAATAAAAAACCATGAATATATTATTATGGGTGCACCCAGATAGAACTAAAATGCATTAGGTAAAGATTTAGTCTCGTGATATATTATATATAGGATATGGGAGTAAAATTAATCCATTATGATCCTTTGTCATATATGTTATATTTTCTAAAAATTTATACTTAACCCATGTTTATGTCATGTTATATGTTTCCACTACATTTCTTAGGTTTATTTTATATTTTGATACCATGTTATTTATGTTATTATTTCGTGTGATTACTCATGAGCCATCTCTCTTATGATATTATGTTATGCCTTATTATCATGTTTAATACCTTATTAAGATTTTTAGATCACCCATTTCTTTTATGTATTCCCCATATTATCCCTTATAGTTTTAGGATCTCACTAAGGAGAATAAAAAATAAATATTTTATGTTTTAGTTTCTTTTGATGTTTTATGTACTTAGTCTTGTAAAGACACTAAGGCTCACAATCTTGGTGTTGTAATTAATGGATATTTATGTTAAAAATCATGTAATAATATGTTTAAAAGGCATGAGTCACTATATGAAATTTTTTTGAATTGAATTTTATACAATTGATTCTATAATTGAAATTATAATAATTAATATAATGAAATTGGGTTAACTTAATTTTTTACCATAACGAATAGTAACCATAATAAATATTTTTCACCTTAGTAAAAGTGGTAAAACTGGGTTAACACTAAGGGGTAACATTTTAAAATCTCTCTAAAACATGACTTTATATCCAATTTTGCGAGTTTCTAACCAAATATATGATTAAGGAATTAAATAATGTATTTGAAAATATTATTTTTAATTTGAGAACCTAATCTTGATTTTTTAAAGATATATTATTTTTTTTCAAATTTAAAACTATTTTGGGCCACTGAATTTAATAGAATGTATAGTAGGTTTAATTTTTTTTATTGATAAAAAATCCTAAAAACTTATTTTTTTATGTAACACAAAAAAATCATGTAAATGAATTTTATTACATTATTTTATTGTAAAATTATTTTTACATTTAAATTTGGTATTTTCCAATGAATTTTTTTCCATACATTTTGTGTTCTTATATTAAAATTAATTTTTTTATACCTATAAAAATTGAATCTAATAAAATGGATTCAAAATTTTGAATCAAAATTAAATATTTTTCTATAAGGTCTTATTTATTTTTTCCATATAATTAATTTATCATGGTAAAAATTTAAGTCATCGTGATTAAGGTTAAAATGGGTTTAAACTAGTTTTACTAGGATATAAAGCTTAAAATGTATCCAAAACTTATGTAAATGTGACTTTTTGAGTTTATTTAAATAATATCACACAATATATGTTAATTTGGGGTTGATTTGGGCCACTAAAAATAATTATGATATATATATATAATTTACTCTTTTAATTGATTCAATGTGTGTCTTTTCCCTCACTTATAAATGGGCACCTCCTCTAATATCCTCCTCACACCTTTTCAGAACTCTATTTTATCTAATACCTAACCAAATAACTTCTTAAAATACCTAAACACATCTTAGAGACCCTGTTTTGATCATAATACCCACCTTAGGAGGCCAAAGGTGTAAACATAAGAAGGTTGTCTAAAGAACTGAAAAAACACTTAACTAATTATTTTTATTTTATTTATTCATTTATCTCCTTAAAAATATATTAACTATTACAATATAATTATTTTAGTATTTACCATTTATTTATGTACTGTTATAATGATTTTATAACCTTAATCCATCTCTTATTTCATTAATTAAGAAATGAAACCATTATTCATGTGCATGGTGGACTACCACCTCATGAATCGATGCAATTCGTTTTCTATCACCGCATATAAAAGCTTTTTATAATGATAAATTTAATATATATATATATATATATATATTGTTCTAGACATAAATATAATTATATAGGGATAATATATCATCTATTTTATTACCTTTCTTATAACATTCTGAATTGAACCACAGAGTCTGAGCCGAAATTCCACATCACCTCTTGCACACCTCCCCATATACAATAGGTTGTCGACTAAAAGGGAGGGTATCAAGTGAAACCAATGAGAGACTATAACCTCCATCAGAGTGTATAATATAAATAAATAACCAATATATAATAATAACAATATAATGAACATAACCAGAGTAAATGCGGAAAGTGAACTAAACATGGAATACAAATAAATAGAACCCAAAGTGTAAAGATTGTATAGTATACAAAGAAGAAGTTAAAATAAATAAATAAATAGTGGTTCCTATAGATTCCATCTTGATCATATACTATCTCAATGACCATGTTCTTAGTTTTCCACCATGGGGCCTTTTCCTTTCATTGGATCCCTCATGAAATCTAGAGGCACACTGAAATACCTAAGTAGGGTGTGAGTACAAAACTCAGTAGGACACCACAAATGCATTATTAACCAAGTGTGATAGAGTTTATAAGTGTATAACATAATAATAATAAACATGTAGCAATAAAATAAATATACAATTCAAAACTGAGTGGTTATGCTCTAACCAAGATGGCATATAGTCCCATTTATGCCCGCTTTGGCTCCATGCCATAAGGATAACAAAAGATATTAGAAGTAACCAAACTATCCACTGAGCTAATTCATTTGTGGATTGAAAACCTTATAGAATAATGTGTACAGGTAACTCAGTTGAACCTAGGCCTAATTTATTAAATGATTCTTTGTATCTTGGAACCAAATGTTACACTCGAAAATCAACCAGGCATCAAGAATATTGCTCACAAATCAACTAGGAATCAAGTGAACTACTCTAAAATTAACTAGATGTAGAGAAACCAGATACTTGGATTCTAGTTCCCTAAGTGAATTCTCATCATTTATAAGTGGTATCATCATATCTTCAACTTGTTCTTAATACTATCATTTCAATCTTCGTAATTCAAGCGCACTACCCTATACGGGATAAACATGTCACGACAATCCACCTCTTCTGAGCACCAAGAATGGTACCTCCAAATCAAGGTAATATACATAAAAGTTAGAGAATAAAATGGCATTAATATCATAATATATCATCATGATAAATAAATAAGAAAACATGACATCATTTGATAATAATAAAAAATGGAAAAGGCTACACTAATATCACTTATGGAATCACAACGGGTCTCATGAGTTACACACACACCCCCACATGAGATCATAATCAAGGATGAATATCAATTATTCTTAAAAATAATATATATCATAGAAACATGTGTAAATAGGGTCCCAAGAGTTAAGGAACTTCCTACCTTAGGTACAACAATGATTTGATGATAAGGGTTGATTTAAGAGTTCAATTGCACCACTGAATTCTAGTACCATTCAAAATTTGAGAAGTTTTAGAATTATTATCATCTTTGATATTTTAAAACCTAGAAAAGGAAGTGTTAAATTAAATCTTGGAAAAAATTACCATGTTGCATTAAAAAATATGATTAAAATTATACTCATTGAGATGAACCCAATGACATTTATGACGCATAAATCTGATTAGTATCACATGAGATATTGAAGATAGAAGTTCGTAATAATGAAATAAAATAAAAATAAAAAAATATGAGAGAGAGATATAGAGAGGGGTATGTGACTTGGGAAAAAATATCATTGAAATGACGGTGGTGCACCACCCTTCCCCATTAACCATTTATATTTTCTTATTAGTTACTTTATTTTTCATATAATTCTTCATTTATTATTTTTTCTCTCTCTTCATAATCCAAAATTCTAGCCCCTTAACCTCATGAAATTATTTACTTTTTATTTTTAAAATCCTACTTTAAAAACATACTATATATATTAAAAATTCAAACAGACACAGACACACACACACACTCATATATATATATTTATATATACATATATATTTAAACCATATATATTTATATACATAAATCATATATATATACACAAACCCATATATATATATATATACTTTCACATATATACATATATATTTAACCGATATATATATATATATATATTTTAGTTCATCACTCAAAAAAATATATTTTTCCAAATTTAATTGTAATAATAAAAAAAATATTCTTATTATTAAAAATCTCACATCTTTTCTACCATTAAAATTTTAAAAATAAATTTCATTAAATTCCCATAATAGATAAAAAATTAATATTAACCATACATTTTCATTTATTTAGTGTAAGGTAATAATATCACCATTATTACATAACCATCCAATAAATATCCACCCATGGTGAAATATTGATCATTAGTTATGAGAATTTAATTACTAATGTAATTTCTTTTTTTTCTTCAACAAAAATAAAGATAATAAAATAATTATTATTACCCTTACATATGATTTGACCAAACTCCCAATGAATATAAATTTTATATCATGCAAATGGTAAACCCTACTTCCTAGACCTAACAACGATCTCATATTTCTCATATGATACACCGTTTGTGATATATTTCATTTTTTAGAAGAAATCATGAACTCATATTATAATATATTTAATATTTTTATTAAATCAATATTGAAACGCTACAAGACTTAGAATTATTTTCCAAATACTCTTATAAATACAAAAATATTCCATAGAATATTCCAAAATGGTAACAGATATTTTACCCTCACATAAATCCTTTGAATCATTTATTAAGTTATTTTTATTGAAAAGTTATATTTTTCACATAAAAATAATCATAAATTATTTAAAAGGAGGGATTTATTATCCTTAAAAATTTTAGTATTTTATAATTATCCCCTTTTATATACTTCTTCTTATCCTTGATACGTATCTCATGATATCTTTTTTGAAAAAATCATTCCATTGAGTTCAAAAATATGACTCCCACTCTAGTGTATACATAATAGGAGGAACATTAGGAACATATCTAGTTCATGTCTAATTAAATGGATCATAAAAAGTTCTCTTAAGAGTCTACCCATGACCCAAGGTATACCCGTCATAGCACTAACCATGGTCTTCTTCCATGTATGTTAGTCACAATAATCATATATATACTAACACAAAAACATGCTCAATTCAATTAATAAATGCCAATAAGGATCCATGTTTAGGATTCACTTAGGGAATTGGAAGTCAAGTATCATGTTGATTGACAACTAGTTGATTTATGAGTATTGAAATTGATGAATTGTTAATATTTGAGGTGTATTCTTAATGCCTAGTTGATTTGTGAGTGTAACACTTGATGCATAGATACCAAAAAACATTCCATACTTGAGGTTCAGGGTGAACTGAGTCACATGTACACACAATGCTATAAGGTTTTCAAGAAATCAATGAACTATCCTAGTGTAAAGTATGGTTACATCCAAAATATTTTGTTATCCTTCCATCATGGAGCTATATTATGTATTTTCAAGGGATTTTGGTGTATTAGTTATCACACAAACACTTATTTTTTAATTGTATATTTATTTTGTTGATACACACATATGATTATTATGGAATTCACTAGAATAATTGAGCTTACATGGTAAGGAAACACTGGTGATATTCTAATTATTCTTATACTAAAACCCTAATCAATCATTTTCGTGAACTTATATATTTCATGAGGGATCTGGAAAAAATAAAGGGCACCATAGAGGACAGTTGAGTAGAGGAGAACATAGCTAATAATGAACTGAGAGAGACTCCGGGGGACCCACTATTTATTTATTTATTTAATTCACCATTTTTTACACTCGACAATATTTCTACTTTGGGATCCATTTATTTGTATTCAATGTTTAGTTAAATTTACAGGTGTACTCTAATTATGTTTTAATATTGTTTATTGTTATAATTTGGTTATTTATTTCTCTTATGCAATCTGATAGAGGGTATAGTCTCCCCTTGGTTATATTAGAGACCCTCACTAATATTCATCAACCTCTAACAAATGGGTTTTTGAGTATGAGGTCATGCGTAATTTTAGCTTAAACCCAACAGTTTAGTTTTGTATATTACATTTCCTTCTATTAAAACATGATAAAGTCGTTCGTGTGTATATGTGTATTACCACCTCCATGAAGCGATGTGATTCGTTTTTCATCACCAACTAACATGGATAGTATATATAAGTGAAATTAAATAATAATATTAAATTTATGTTATAATCATCAATCTAGAATGATAAATTGATACTAACATTCATTCCCTCATGTTCATTTAAAAATGTAAATGTTACTCATGCGTATGTATGACCTACCATCTCTATGAGCACAATGTAATTCATTTTTTATAATAGTATTACATAGTTAGTTATAAAAGTATAAATAATCTATAAAAATTATAATTATAACATTATTAATATTCTATAAATGATATAGTCATAATTCATTTAACCAAAATCAAGCTACTAAATTCTTTTTGGACTTATGAACCAAACATCATCAAAAAATTGAAGTAAAATTTACCAATTATGTACTTAATTATAACATGGATATACTTGAAATAAAACAAATTATAAAAATTTAAAAGGTTATTAATTAAGTTAATAATTAACATAAGTTTATTATTAATAAAGGTAAATAATGTATTTTATAAGTTGAACATGAGGAAATGGATACATTAACATTAACAACCTCATTTTAAATGTTTTAAATATTTATTTAATAAATTTTTTTCTTCCATGCCCATATTATTTTATAGATATATTTATTTGGAAATAAATTAATTATAAAGGACATTTTATGTCTCTTTTTAATTTATTTTAATGTTTTTAGAAGGAATATTTTTTACATATTTGTTATGGGGAATTTTGACATTATTTTCAAAAGACAAAATAATTTCATATTTTAACATATATGATATGTATAAATTTTACCTCCACTGCAACTATTATTTTATATTTTGATTAATTTATGATATATATGTTTTATTAAAAGAAAAAATTGTTTTCCCATTTTTATGAGTATTTTAGTTTTAGAAATTGGGTTTAAAGGAATAAGATATGTTGATATCCAAAAATATTTTTCTTATGGGTTAAAAAGTATATTTTTATGAGTTTTATGATATAAATGAAAATTTTAATAAGTTTAATGCATATTATGGTCCTAATTTTTTTTATAAATGACTAGTGAGCCCAATATAGCTCTAATGTTGGGTGATCCTGATATAGATCTCCAAAGCATTGTGTAATTATTGTGTTATTTAGAGAATTATATCAGAATTAACAATGAATGTTATTCCATAAATAAGGGTTCTTGTAACGATTTTATGATTATTATATACCAAGGTACCTACATGAATTTTCCATTCTTTATAATGATTTTTCAAGGAAATATTTTGATTTCATAAGTTAAGATAATGATATTTTCCTTTAAATAAATGATAATTTCTTTTAGAGAAAACAATATGTTTTTAAGAAATTATTTTTCAATGGTTCTAATATTTTCTTAGAAACCCTCATAATTTTTATTTTTTACTTTATGTTTCCATATTATGTGTTTTATAAAAAACTTTGGATTGTAATGAAGAATTAATGTGCATGTAAATGATTATTTGGGCTCAAAGTTTATTATATTAAAGGAAAACTCTATTTTATAATATCATGGTTTTGAAATGAAATAAAATGTTTATTTATTCATTTTTATATTTCACTTAATAAGATTTTTGTTCTCATCCCAAATTTTAAAATGTTTTTTAGATGGTTTAAGAATGAGTGGGAATAATGATGAAGTCAATTTGAAAAATTGAGAATAGTTTTTATCAAAATAAAAAATGGTTCATTTTAAAAAATTTGTACTTTTAAAAAAATATACACTAAGAGAAAGTATTAAAATTTTAATTTATGGTTTTGTTATTTAAGAGTTAAAAACTAATTTTATAAAAATATAAACCTGAAAAAATCTTTAGAAATGAATGAAAATTAATTATTTTTTTTAAAATGAAATTATTGTTCGAATAAGGATACATAACTTATAGTTTTTATTTGAGAAGTTTTTAGATAATTTTAGTGTTTAGGATAATGTAATTAATTAAACTTAAGAGATTAGAATTTATGGTTTTCTTGATATATCATTTTAATATTATGATTTTTCTTCATCTAAAATGTTTCTGTTTAGAATAGTCTTCTACAGAGGAAACATAGAAGCTGGCGTAAGAAAGAACTAAGAGGGTATTATCCTTGAAAATCAATAACCTATAATGGTCAGAATTTTAAAATATTATTTTGTTACTAGGATGGATTATTTGATACAATCCATTAATGTTGTTGGTATCGATGAATGAGAATAAGTATGTTCACCATAGAAGAACATGTCTATAGAATATGAGTTCATGAAACATCACCCTCTAGTATTCAGTAGATAATTTGATACTATGATAGATAAAGGACTAGTTAAATACTTATATAATATATTTAAATTAATTAATTGTTCATAACATCAAATTTTAACTCTTTATATTTATCATTTTTAAAGTGATTCTGATTAGTGGTGGTAAATTGTTAAGAATATCAGATAAATAGAAGATATTGATTCCTTGAAATGAGATTAATTTTTAAATATTTTACTTTAGAAATATTTTATTAGGTTTTTTGACTTAGGATGAAAAATAAATTCTTATTATTGAGGAATAATAAGTAAGTTTTAGTGGTTATGTATGAATAAAACTTGACCCATTTGGAAAGGTATTCACCAAATTGTATCCAAAATCTTGGTACTAAAATTAATTAGTTTTATTAAAGATTTATGAAAATATATCTAATGGAATTTTATTCTCAGGAATTGAAAATTTATTACAAACTTATTCAATATATTGATAAGGTATAAATGTAATTTTCTTATGATCATATTTTATAATGAAAATAAGAAGAAAAAGAGGTTTAGGTGGTCTGAAAATGGGAATCATCCATCGAGGAAATATGAATGTACGAAATTTGATGTCTCTATTTAGTGATAAGTGTGGTAAAAATAACCCAAGAATATATATTATAAATGATGTAAAATGTTTATAATGTGGTAATTTTGTCCATTTAGATCACTACTACAGACAGCAAGGATCACAAAAATGAAAAGAAAATTAATAAAAGGATAGTATTAGGATATTTTAATTATAATGGAATGGTTCATTATGTGAGTACTTGTCTGAAGATATGAATTAATGATGGAAGTAATCAAGATAAAAATAAAAATGGTGTGGATAAATCCTTTTTGACTACCTCTCTAAATGTTGTATCATCCAATGATTCATTGTTAGTTAGATTACTTGTTTATTTATATTATGAAAAGGTCTTTTTTTGATTTTGGAACTACACATTATTTTATTACTAAGAATTTTTTTGATAAATTGGAAATTTAATTTGAAGAAATGAATACAAAACTTTTTATAAAAGAACATAGGGGTATTATTAAGGAAAATATAATCTATAATAATATTCATGTTATTTTCTATGGAATTCGTTTACTGGAAAACCTTATTGTCTTCCCCATTATCAATTTTGATGTTATTATTGGTATGAATTGACTTTTTTTTATCTTGCTAAGATATATTTTAGAGATAAAGAAGTTTTTTTAAAATGAATTTTAGTTTGTATACACGAATTAATTCATACATTTTATAACATATCATTAAGTCAATAAATTGATTAAATATTGAAATGAAATTTATCTTGAACATTTTGTTGAGAAGATGGAGATTATTCAATTTGGTGATGTTCCTATAGTAAATGAATATATGGATATATTTATGGATGAATTTCACATTATAATACTAGATTGGGAGATTTAATTTACTATTGACTTGGTTCCTGGTGAAAATCTAATATCAAAACCTTCATATCAAATGGATCAATTAGAACTTTTGGAATTGAAAAAGTAGATACAAGAGTTTCTTGATAAAGGATTAATTCATCCAATAACTTAACCATGGGGTGCTCCTATTTTATTTGGTAAAATTAAATATGGTTTAATAATCCTTTTCATTTATTATTGTTAATTTAATAACATCACTTTTATGAATAAGTATTCATTTCCTAATATAGATGACTTTGTTATTAATATTAGATATATTAGTATCTTTAAAAGTCTGATATCAATTCTAGAAACCATCAGATAAAGGTGAAGGTGAAGTAGGATGAAATTAAAAATACAACATTTCATACTGGGTTTGGGAATTATGAGTTTTTGGTTATTCTATTTGGGTTGAAAAATAACCTTCCTGTATTTATGGACCTTATGAATAAATTTTTCAGTAAGTTCTTAGATAAACTTGTGGTTATGTTTATATATGAAATCATTATATATTCTAAAATTTATGAAGATCTTGATAAAAATTTTAGAGTTTATCTACAAACCTTGAAGGGAAATAAATTATATGGAAAAATTTGTATATGTGAATTCTGGTTGGGACATATTTCTTTCCTTGGAAATTTATAAATATAGATGTATTAACTATTTATCTAGATAAAACTAAACTGTTAGAAGAGTGTAAAGTCCTAAAAATTATATATATATTTATAGTTTTATTTTTTATTGGGTTCATATTGATAGTTTTTTCAATTTTTTTATCAGTTATCTAACCCACTAAGTAAACATTAAATGGTGTAAAATTCATCTGGATGAAATAATGTGATAAATGTTTCCAATAATTGAAAATAAGATTATTAAATTCTCTAGTTGGGGACCATACATATAAAAATGGTTAATTTTTCATCTATAACGATTCTTATTTGAATGTAATTGATTGTGTTATAATTTATAATAATTTAGTAATTTTTTATTCTTCACATCAATTAAAACCTCTTGAGAAATATTATCCCACAAATAAACTTGAACTTGCTGTTGTGTTTTTTAATTTAAAAATATTGAGGAATCATTTAGATGGACTAATGTGTAAAATATATACTGATCATTCATTTTTTAATTATATATTCCCTCAAAAAATATTTAAACATGCAACATAGAATATATTTGGTGTAGTACCCCTGGTTTCAGGTACATAACCCCTTTCCTCGCATTTTTTTAATTGGCGTGTCTTTGATAGGGTTTCCATAAAATAAAGGGTTTCCTTAAAATAGATAGTTTCCATAAAATAGAGATTTTTCATAAGATAGAGAGTTTCCATCATATAGAGAGTTTTCATAATAAAGAGGGTTTCCATAAATTTGGGTGTTTTCATAATGTTGGTTGTTTCCATAAAGTGGGTTGTTTTCATAAAGTGGGGTGTTTCCATAAAGTGGGATGTTTCCATAATTAGGGGTGTTTCCATAATGTGGGATGTTTCCATAAAAATTTTGTTTCCATAAAAATGGTAAAGGTGAAGGATGGGAGAGTTTGGGATTTTTATAAGGAGTGTTGGGACCAAAAGGAAGGTCGCATGATCCATACACGGTTGGTCCAAACCGTGTGGTCAAACCTTTGTAGAGGTAAAATAGAGATCTTATTGTAATGCCCCGACCCTAGATTCCCAGAGTCGGTGCATTATTTTAATACATTGGAATGATTACAAGAAATCAAGTCCCAGAATACCGATCAGTTTAGTAATCTTGGAAAATAGATTACATACATGAATGTTACATTACACTTTCTAACATACAAAAAAAATCCTTTTAGAATTCCATTATTCCCTTAGCTTAACCCTATATCTCAAACATAAAACACTTCTTGGAATCCTGGGAAAAATAAAACATAGAAAGAGGTGAGCTCAGGTGCTCAGTAAGGATAACAATATAGAGGAAAATTTCATAAATAAGCATAAACATTTCAGGAAATGTATAAGACTAAAACAAAATCCTAATAAACATAAACTTTAGCATAATATGGCAAAGATAAAATCGAATAATTCCATTTACTTATTCACATGGATATTTTACTAGTCGAGTAATCACATGAAATATCAATATCCACTTTCATAACGATGGAATGCATAATGCTAGACTTCATAACCACATAGTCAAGGCCTTGTTCCAAGACTACAAATAATATTTTGTCAATGCCTTATTCCAAGACACTAGTTTGTCTCATGATACCTACCGATGCATCGAGGAGCTATAGCGGGCTCCACCCGTCACTTACTAAGTCCAATGCATTCCTCATATGAAAAGGTTTAAACATAACATAAACATTCATATTAAAACAAGCATATGAAATTTCAATACTTTATCTATAAACTATGAATGGTAAAAAAATAACACATCCACAGTCAAACATATCACAAAACTTTCAATACAATATGTAATATTTGTATCATAATAAATCAACTTCAAAAAAGTTTAAAAATCCATCAAAGGATGTTGATATAAATAAAAATGATTTGTAAAAATCTTTGAGAGAAATAATCCCTTTTTCATGAAAACAATTAAAAGTAGAAAAGTATTGAAAAGGATGCATTTAAAGGAATTTTTGAATCAAAGTGTCCCATATCACTTTGAAACTTTTGAAAGGAATTATCATTTTAAAAACATTTATGTCCATATAAATAAATCCTTAAAAACCATTTTGAAAACATGGAAATTAATGAGAATAATTTATAAGAATAAATATTTAAAACATTTTAAATGATGTTTTAGTAAAATAGTTACTTAATATAATCATTTTTGAAATAGATTTTATGAATCATGAGAATGGATAATTAATATTTCCTTGAAAATACTAACACATAAACAATCTTGGATAATAATGAGATTGAGGAATTAACCCTTACCTTGTACTATTACTTGGTTTGGGGTAGGTTAACATCTTGTGTAATGGTGAAATAATTGTTATTAAATTATACAATAATCATATACATTAATATTATATCATATATGATCTTTTAACATTGCTTTGTTAATAATATCTTAGTATTATCATCGTTTCAGCTGTTAACGGATTCATTTTACTTTATATTCTTTGTTATGTGAGTCATATTTGTTATGTATGGGATGTATCTTATTCATATCCCGAGTGATATCAAGTCTTTAAACATTATTTTTAATCATCAGATGACAATTATTCTTGAATGGATACTATGGGGAATGAATCTCATCGCATTCGTGGTGACGGTAACCTGTACATACGCATGATCGACAATATCATTCTTTTGATATTAAAAATATATATAATTAGACGTTATATCATATATATAGAATCATTATCATGTTATATTTATTATTTAAATCAATTACACATCATTATTATATCCATCCAAATAATAATGTATTGAATAACAATTACACCACAATGTGGATACGGTAAGCAGTACGTACGCACGTATGGTGACATGTCATTCAAAGGATGGATAGAATAATAAACATGGTTGTAACATATTTATAATAACATCACAATATATAGAAGATACTAGACTTATTATTTTATAATGTAAACAACAAAGAAAGAGGAAGTGGAAGAAAAAAGGAACTTGAAAGAGGTGATGAAATATTTACCTCTTCTTCGGGTTCTTCATTTTGATTTGATCAAAAGGGATCCTTAGGTTGGATTTTTGATCAAAGGAAGGCCTATAAGATGAAGATAGGAATTCTGGGAGGATATTTGGGCAGGGGTTGGCTGATCCCAATGGATTTGGAGGTTTGAATTTAAGAGAAGGGGAAGTGCCCTTTTATAAGAGGAGTGAGGGGCACCTTAGGAAAATCTAGAAATATTATTTTATAATAAAGTCATTTTCTATTTATAATGGCTCAAAAGTGGATTATTTAAATTCTAAGGTGGTTATTGGTCGAAAACCACTCAACCAATAGGTTTTAGACAGGTTTGGGTCACTGTTTTAACCTTATCTTTTAGATTTAACTCTTAGTTAAATAGTTTGACATTTACCATGTCTCTTTTTATTTTTATATTATATGGTTAATAAACTTACTATATACTTCCAAAAGAACCAAAAATGGTTCATTAATGACATATATAATATTATTTAATCCCTTTGGCCTAACCATAGATTTTTAGGAATATAATACCAATTAATAATATAATATTTGTTTTAAAAACTCTTTTTTATCAATTTGGACACTATTTGTTATTTTTTTTCTAAATTCATAACAGAATTATTACTTCGAAAAAAAATTCATTTAATAAACCCTAACATTTCATATTAACCTAAAAAATTAGTGGAATTCATAAAAAGTATTAACTTAAATTTATTTGGGTATTTATAATATCAATTATTTTAATATTTATTAATAAGGTAATTACTGCATCATCATTGTGTCATAAATAAATTAAATTATTTAATGTCTAAAAATTATAAATAAAATACCATTATGTAGGAAATATTTTTATCTTTCTAATGAATATTTATAGTCGAATTCATATTATGTTTATCCCTATATTAAAATGGTTTAGTTATTAAACTTTGAATTTAACACTTTTATCTATTCTTTGAATTAAATTATAATAAATGTCCTAATCTAATCCAAGTGGACCTAAAGGAACATATTTTATTTCTAAGGTTGTTTTTGGTCGAATCACACTTATCCAATAGAATTAGGACATGTGTTAGGGTAATAATAATATCATTTTTACCCTTAATTACCCTATTTACTATTAATCGTGGTAAATAAAAGCAAAAAGTTACTATTCACCAAAAATTATTTTTATCTTATTGAACCACATTTTAATCCTTGATATTAACTGTGTCTCTCAGATTTTTAAAATTCAACTCACAGAAGCGGTAAAATTAAGTTTTATGTAAATTTGCAAATACTCCTAGGAGGTGGGTAAAAGATGGTAAAATGTTCGATAAAATTTTATACATCTAATTTTATTATAAAATGACTCCAATGAATTAAATTGAACTTATATATGTATTATATATTTTTTTTGACTTAAAATAAATTTAAATAAAATAAATAATTATTTAAATAAAAATTCGGTTGTAAATAATAACATAGTGTTTTTCACTATTCATCAAAAGTTGAATGTTTTCAGAAAAAATCCAAAAATTTACCCTAATCTAATTCTTATACTCTGAATTCAAAAATGAATGTCATTTTACCAAATTCAAAACATAGAATCTTCATTTACTAATTTAAAATTAATTTCGTTGTCAAAACCAAAATGGGGTTTTTTAAAAAGTAAAAACTATCAAAAGATTGACATGTGTTTATATCAAATTACATGTGAAATTACTTATAATGACTTACATTGTATTAAATTATAAAAATATAATTTAATTATACTTCCAAACCATTCAAATGCATAATTTAACACTATAAATTATTTCGATTAAAAAAGTTGTTTTTAGTTAAAATATAGTATTTTTCACTATTCACCCAAATATGAAAGTTATCAAAAAAACACCAAAAATTTATTGAAACTAAATTCTTATGTCAAAATTCTAGAGAATAAGTTTATTTTGTCAAATTGAATATATAAAAGTTTCAAATATTGGATTTAAAAAAGGTTCGCCATTAAATGTCGGTAAAATTGCAATTTTTTTTGAAAAATACTTGTTTCATCTGAAAAAAATGAATTTGTTCATACATTATGTCTAAGAAACTCATAATATGGATTCTAAAATTATAAGGATTCAATAAAGTTCAAAATTCAATTAATGCTATTCATAACCTCTTTTGAACGACTAGTTTGGTAAGTCGTGGTGTGCTTGAACTCAGTGTAGTGTGTAGTGCAAGTTATTGAATTAATTTGAAGAAATAACATACTATGAAATCTTGGGGTGTTATATTCTTTCCTCCTTCAATAAATTTCATCCTCACAATTTGAAATTGTTCCTCAAAAATAAAAGGTTGAAAATAGAAAATACCTTTGTGAGAAAACCCACATCAGAAATTGGGTTAATAAAATTTTAGTCTTAATAAGAGGAAAAGGGGAATGAAAAGTCACCACCAAATTATGATCTTGATTAGGAGAACATTGGTGGAAATAAGAGACACATAATTTGATGAAAAATGTAAATATTTATAGGGAGTGATTGAGGTCATCAGTCACGAACAATTGTAGAATTGAGGGCCTCAAAGCCATCAATCTATGATGATTTAAAATATCATCAGTTCAACAAAACATAAGGTATTATGATAACACATTTTTAGTTTTAATAACCCTTACCTAATGTTTAAGAATTAATTTATTCATATAATAATAGAAGAAAAAAATATATACTTGACAAGTAGAGTTTCAACCATTAACTAGTTTCTACCACAACTCATCTTTCACTCTAAAAGATAATAGAACATAAAAAATATATTCTATTTATCCTATTCATATAGGGTTCCAAAAAAAAAGAATTTATAATTCATCTACTATAACCTTTAAAAAAATAGATTATACAATCCAGGGACTTCACATAGTCCAGTGGTAGGCAATAAATTCCAATCGTACTATGGTTGTGGGTTCGATTCCCACAGCTTTGTCCGACACGATAGATTGTCACGCAGTCTGCGTGTTGTTCTTTTTTATGACAATACAACAATAACCTTAACAATAGTTTCCAATTTCAAACTTAATCCATTCCAACCATTAGACTTATCCAAAATATTTCTATCCAAACTCACAGTTCATAATTTATAAAGAAGTTAAACACAATGAATATCCTTTTTTTCATGTAATAAAATGTGAACACCTTCATCATGTATTATTTTTAAAACATGGTAACACCTTGAATTACCGTAAAACCTTATTGATTACATTCATACACCCTTATACTTTATATAATAATGGATATATTCCTTATATCTAATAATTTTGAATATTCAAACAATGATGAAATATAAAAATTATTAATCAGTTCCAAGGAATTCAAGAATATACAATATATTTTGTCCAAATCAAATATATCTTATTCGAAAATCACTACCTCGTTATCATGACCATATTAAGGATTACCTTTCCTTCAACTATGTATTTCCCAAAAAGTGTAGCTTACTATTAAGTCATTTTTTTAGAACCATATAATCTCAAATCCTCAATAAAATAGTACTGCAGTACAATCTTTATTTATCTCCATAATTTATATAACCAGTATATTATTGATACAACACTCAAACAAAATAATTCTATAATAACAACATAAGAACACCGGTCATTCCTATTCATCTGAGGTAGTATCATAACTTGATTTTTATCTAATAGCATCATTTTTGGTATACTCTAATGACTGGGACATTGATTCGTGTAGTGTCTCAACGCCTTGCAGATGAATCATTTTACATTTCGAACCTTTTTCTTACCTATGCAATCACGTACATGGTGTCCTTTTTCTCCAAACTTATAAAAAACTCCCAATCCCTTCAAGCATTTAACAAGGTTATTATTTCCACATTTATCACATATGGGAAAATCCTTCTTTTCCCTCTTACATTTATCCACCTTTCTCTCTACCATCCTTTTCTTCTTTTGCTTCTCTTCAAAGCTATAGGTCTCAGAGAATTATTTACTTATCATATTAACACATGATACTATTTCATCATATGTTGAGAATACGTGGGAGACTATTTCCATTCTAAATATTGACTTAATACCAAAAAACATATGATACTTATTACTTTTTGGATCATACGTATTGCTGGAGTTCTCATTCCTTCTATTAGGCACCGTTTCTTAACAATGGAATACACTAGGCTAGTTTATGAATCATAATTAATAATTCCAAACTTGTAAAATACCTAACGTAAATTGAACCATTTATGGATATAATCCATAATCATAAAATATGTTTTCTTTAAGGAAATATTTACTCCTAAATCCTTCATAATGGATTGTAATGAAAATGTGAATTATCCTATGCATATCCCCTGGTAGTGTCGTAACCAAGAGTGCAGCAAGGACCGTTGTCGTGCACCAGTTCCTATTCGAGTCTAGATCAAAGCGGTGTTTTCGGGTTTTACCCCTAGGTACATCTGTGCCAGAGCCACCTCTACCTGCTCGTATCTAGACATGGATGTATTGTATGGAAAACTCACAAAATCTCTACCTTACCAAAATTCTAAGAAGTTATTCTATACTAATCCTCAAGTCCATCTTAGGGACATGTTCTCTAATCAGAGTTTATCTAAAGCTAGTTTCCAAGGTTATTGCTAAACTTCCTATGATACCAACTGTAACTCCTTGAACCTAGATTCCCAGAGTCGGTGTATTATTTTAATACATTGGAATGATTATAAGAAATCATGTCCCGGAAGACCGATCAGTTTAGAAGTCTTGGAAAATAGATTACATACATGAATGTTACATTACAGTTTCTAACATACAACACAAAAAAATCCTTTGAGAATGCCATTGTTCCCTTAGCTTAACCTAGCATCTCAAACATAAAACACTTCTTGGAATCCTAGTCTCAAACATAAAAAACTTCTTAGCGTAACTTACATGGAGTTACTCTATCCGTTGTATCTGATCGTGATATCAGGTTTACCTCTAATTTTTTGAAAAGTATTCAAATTAATTACTTGTTGGATTAAATTTCATTACAAATTTTCATCCTCAATTTGATTGATATTCCTAAAAAACAATTCAAACTTTAGAATACATGGTTCGATATTGTTCAATAGATTACCAGTGATATTGGGATCAATATCTTTTATTAGTTTAATTTTAATATAATAATAGTTTTTATTCCAGTATACATATGGAAACTTTTGTGGCATTATAAGGAAAACAATGTTAAAATGTAGTTTATTAGGACGAAGTAAGAGAAATAATTTTTTTGGGACTATAATGGGTAAAAATGGTTTACAAGGTAAAGATGATTAAAAAACATATGATAATGGCTCAGAGTATGTAGAAAATTTATGCAAATAACCGGAGGTAATATCTTTCATTCAAGGTTTGAGATCATGTTTTTATTAAATTATATCCATATAAAAGTGTTATTAATTTTGGTAAAAAAGGGAATTTAGGTGTGCGATTCATTAGGCTATATGAATTTTTTGGAAATATTGGAATAGTTTCTTAATGAGTGTTCCTACCTCTAAGTTTATTCGAGGTACATGATGTGTTAAATGTTTCATTATTATGAAAATATATGCCAGATGCATCACATGTTTTGAGCCATGAAGTTATATAGTTGTAAGATAATATTTAATATGAAGAAGATTCAATTTAGACCCTTCACCCTAAAGATATGGTTTTATCAAATAAATTGATTCACCAGGTAAAGGTTTTCTGAAAAAACTATTTGATTGAAGAAGCAACATGAGAATCAAAAAAAATCTATGAAGGAAAAATATTCTCTCTTGTTTAAGAAGTGAATAAAATTGGGAGGATTCCATTTATAAAAGGGGTAAGAATGTAAAAAACCAGGTAATATTAATAGTAAATAAATTTTATACCATTAATTATATTTTATAGAGTTATATTCATTAAAATAATATTATGTAATCTTCTAATAAAAATGAAATGGTTTTATTATTACTAAATATGTTTACATATATTAGTATGTTTTGTTTAAAATATTTATTTAAAAATTTTAGAATATTAAATTGAAAAAATGAAACTATTTTTTGATATAATCATTTACAAAATACATTATAATAATTTTTTTTATAATTTTCAGAAAGAGTTTTTTGGGTGAAAAGTAGAAAATATTGTTTTTCTAAAAAAATTGTTTTTTTTCAAGCATTTAAAAAGATAAATTTTGTTTTAAAGTATTTTAAAAGTAACCTTAGTTTATTTATAATATTAATAATTCAATTAAGATCATTGTAATAAATTTTATGATTTATTTTGGTATAATTATTTTTATACTTAATAAGACATTTTTTTTTGGGAAACTACTTTTCATCACATTTTGCATGTCTAATTTTAAGTTAAAATATTCCACTAATATAAATGTAATTTGATAAATTTTATTCAATATTTTTAGTTATCTTATTCCATATAATTTAATAAGTACAAATCAATTTTTTGAAATTATGAATAATATACATAGTAAATATTTGTTACCTTGGTAAAAGAGGTAAAACTTTGTTAAAACTATGGGTCAAAGTTTAAAAATATATATAACACTGGAATTTATCCTATTATATGAGTTATTATGAAAAAAATATATGTTTAATGAGTAAAATAATGTATTTTAAAATATATTTTTTAAATTTTGAACCCAAACTTGACTTTTGTGAAGATAAGTTATATTTTATTCAAATTTAAAACTTTTTTGGGTATTTATATATAATGGTACGATTGGAACATTCCCTTAGGTTTTTTATTGATCCAAAATTATAAAAAACATCATTTTTTTATTAAATGACAAAAATTTAAATAATATAATAAAAAAATTTATACTTTGTTTCAATGTAAAATGTTTTTTATGCTTAAATCAGGTATTTTCCTAAAAACTATTTTTAATGACTTTTATGTTCTTATATTAAAAGTAATTTATTGTAAATATATAAATAGAATATAATAAAATGGATAATATATTTTTAATAATATATTTTGTTTATAATGACACTTATTTTTTGTCATATTATTAAATCACCATGGAAAAAAATTTAAGTTATCACAATTAAGGTTGAATGAGTTTAAAGTGGTTTACCTGGGATATAAGGATTAAGATGTATCCAAAACATATATAAATATGATTGGTTGAGTTTTTTTTACCTTATCACATTATATATTCAAATTTGAGGTTCCATGGTTCCAGTTTCCACAAATATGATATATATATATATATATATAATATTTAATCTTTTAAGTAATTCAATGGATGTCCTTTACTCTACTCATAAGATGAAACCTCCTCTCCTATCTTACTCACTCCTTTTGAGCACTCTAGTTCAAAAATAAAATCTACCCAAATACCTTCTTAACACCCCTAAACACATTCTAGAGGCCTTTTTGATCATAATACCCATATTAGGAGGCCAAAGCTGTAAACCTAAGGAGGTTGTTTAAAGAAGTGGTAAAGTACTTAACTAAGTAATTTTATTTTCTTTATAATTTTATCTCCTTAAAACACATATTAACCATTAAAATATAATAAAATCAGTATCACCCATACATTGAGATGTTATTATCTTAATTTCATAACCTTCATCCATATAATTTTCCATCAAATTAGAAATGAAACTATCTTTCTTTTGTACAGTAGACTATCTCCTCGTGAATTAATGTAAATTTTTTTACATCACCGCCTATCACATCTGGTTATAATGATATATTTAATTTATATTATTATATTCATGAATAATTATTATGATTTCAAGATAATATATCATTTATTTTATTACCTTTCCATCCATTGAAAAATGATAATGTCGTCTGTGCTTATGTATGGATTACAACCTCCTTGAAGAAGTGTGATTTGTTTTTCATCACCACCTCACATGGAGAGTATCTATAAGTGTATTTAAATAAATAATATTATATTTATAATATAATAATAATTATTTAAATTTAAAATGATACTTACCTTATTTCCATCATGTTTGCTGAAAAATAGAAACATTACTCAAGCTTATGTATGACCTACCATCTTAATGATTGTAACATAATTCATTTTTCATTACCATATTACATAGTTGGTTAGAAAAGAATAATTAATTTATAAAAATGGTAAATATGAAATTATTAAGTTTTTTTAAAATTATATAATCATGATCCATTTGACCAAATTCAACTTACCAAATCTACTAAATTTGTTTTGGACTTATGAACCAATAATCCTCAGAATGTTTGAAGTAAACATATTTTTTTAATAAAATAAGTCTTCCATGGATATAATTGAAATAAAATTAATAATAAAAATTAAAAAATTTATTAAACAAGTAAATAATTAATATATTTTTATTTTTTATGAATATAAATAACATAAATAACAATTCAGACTCAAGGTAAGGGACACTTTTACCTTAAAAACCTCATTTTAAATGTTTTAAAGATAAATTTTTTAAATGTTTTTCTTAAAAATCCATATTATTTTATGAATATATTTATATGGATATAAATAAATAATAAATTAAACTTTATGTCTCTTTTTAATTTCTTTCAAAGGTTTTGAAAACTAATCCTTTTATGTATTTTATATTAGATGTTTTAACTTTATTTACAAAAAGAGAAAGGAATTTTCTATTTTAATGTATACGATGTCAATGGATTTTCACACCACCATAACTATTATTTTATATTTGGATTCTTTTACAATATTAAATATTTTCTTCAAAGAAAAACCCTTTTTCTCTTATTTTGGGTATTTTATTTTTTTAAAATTGAGTTTCAAAGGAAATGGATATACCAATAACTAGAAATGATTCACTTATGTGTTCAAAAGTATATTTTTATGAATTTGATGATGAAAATTATTTTTTTATGTGTTTCTTGAATTTTATAGTCTCAGTACATTGTTTATGAATGAAGAGCGATCCGGATATAGCTCTTCAATGCATAGGGTAATGATTATATTTTCTAGATAATTATACTAGAATTAACCATATATGTTATTTTATTTGTAAGGGATATTATAAGTGTTATATAAATATAATTTCAAAAGAAACCTATATGAAAATTATATTCTTGATAATGAATTTTCATGTAAACATTATTATTTCATAGGTTATACTAATAATATTTTGTTTTTAAAAAATTTTATGCCTTTTAAGGTTTAAAAAGTATGCTTTTAAGAAGTTATTTTTAAATGATTATAATTTTTTCTAAGAAAAAAAATGATTATTAATTTTACTTTAAGTTTTCTTATTAATAATTTTATGAAACAATTTGGGAAGTGAAGTTGATTTCATGTGTAAGTAAATGATTATTTGAGATTAGAGTTTACTATATTAAAAGGAAAATATATTTTATGATTTCATGGTTTTGAAATAGAATAATGGGAAAATTTATTTATTTTTATATGTCCCTCATATAGTTTTTTTATAATCCAATGTTTTCAAATGTTTTTCATAGGGTTTAAGGATGAGTAAGAACAATGTTGAATTTAAATTTAAAATGATGATGATTTTTCATGACAAGAAAATGTGTTTCATTTTAAATGCTTTGTATTATGGAAAAAGTGGATACTAAGTTGAATTTTCCTTATTATAATGTATAGGTCTGTTAAGTTATATATATGACCTAATTTTATAAAATATTAAACCTAAAAATATATTTGGGAATGCATGAAAATGAATTCTTGTTTAAAAGTGAAATTATGGGTTGAATAAAGATTAGGTCCTTAGAGTTTGTATAATCCATATTAGGTAAAAGATCCAGAAATTATTAATTTATTACCTCTATAATTATTCCATTTTTGAAAAATACAAGTATAATCTTCATAATATAATCCTTTATGATATACCAATACTCATGAAAAAATATATTAATGAAGTCATTTAGGCCAAGAGCACTCCCTAGGTTGAGAGGAAAAATTACAGTATTAACTTCTACTAGATCTGGGGGTATAGTGATAATTTCATTGTTTGAGGGTTCAACTACCTTGGTAATAAAAATTTTAAGATCATCATTGTTGATATGAGAACAACCCTTGAAGTGCTCCTGATAAAAATGAATAGTATGCTCTCCGATTTCCTTAATCCCTATGATAATTTAAAATCTATTATTTAAGTATGTAATGGGATAATAGGCCTTTATAAACTTTTAAAAATTATTTAAAAATATAGTTTTTATATCATCATTTTTTATCCATTTAATTCTGAAAATTTATTTTATTATTTCCTCCATTAAAGTGATTTTCTCATTCACGTTTGAAGATATTTAAACTGCCCTACTGAGATAATAGATATAAAACTCTTCATCATGATTTTTTTTAATATTTTATATCTCCTTTTATAGGATAAAAATGTTGAAATAAAAATAATTGAATACCTATTTACTCAAATCATTAAATTTAGATTTAATTTTTTTGAGTTTTAGGGAACAAGAAAATGGGTCACTAATGCATCCTATGATAGCTCATACCTACTTAACAATGATCCTACTATATAAATTATTAAGACAAGAATTATTGAATCTAAAAGGAAGTTGATCCCTATCTATTTTGGGAATAATGTAATTAAGGATAAGATTATGATTAGAGTTATTTTGTATGACATTCCTGGATTGAACTTCCACCCAATGATAAAGATACCTAAAGATGATAAAGCTTTGATCCAACTTCCTTTTATTAATTTAATTCAAAAATTACCTTTACCATGTGTATATATATCTATGAAGGGTGACTTTGAATAGGTAATTATGATCTATACAGTCCTTAAATTCTTTTCTATCAATTGTAGGATATGGTTCTCCTCTTTATTCATGGTCCCCCGTGACCATAATGAAGTCATCACCTGAGAGCACCCAAGGCCCTTGTATGTCCCATATGAGAATCCCAATTTTTTATTACAGGTATCTAATCCATTGGTAATTTGATATTGTATAAATTAAAAATTATTAAATTTTTATTCTTTTAATTCTATTTATATAGGTAATTATTTACTAACATGTGTTAAATGCATTACAGCTGGTGACTTTTTAGATACCAAACCCCAATTTTTTTCAACTGTTTCTAAGTTATAGTTAATTCCAATAGTATTATACCCTAAATAATTAAAATTAAGGTCATTTATGGATATTATATAAGTATTAGGATCATTTTTTTCAATCATAAAGGGAATATGATTAAAAATAATCCTTTTAATAGTGTCATCTGTGGAAATATTTTCTATTCCTTGACAATTTAGATATAAGATGTTAATTTATTACTATTTTTGGATTTTTATTTCTTGAAGCCCAATGATTACTTCGTAGAACCAACCAATTCTTTCAATATTATACTATTTTATATATACTATTGTGATGGAGAGTAATATAATTGTATAAAACCTTATTAGAGATACCTTGAGACCATCATCATTTCATTCACCCTCAAGTTTGGTCCTAGAGGAGCTAGTTTCTCATGATTTATGAGGATCTTCCTCTGATAATAAGGGGGAAAGATCATGGACATTTAGTTTACCTGAAAGGATTAATTATATCATATCCTTGCAGGTCTCCTACTTTCCATCATTTCTCGGTTCCATTTCTATTTTCTTTGGGGAGGCTTTGATGGCTATTAATGCCATATAATCCCCAAAATCTCCCTTTTTTATTGATTGTTTTCTAAAGAAGGTATTCTAACTAGAAGTTGAATCCCATAGATAGTATTAGTGTTCTTATATCCATGATTAATTTTATCTTATAGGGGTGAGGGATCTCATTACAAAGAGGCTTCTAGGTTTTCCTCTTTCACCAGTTTCTCCACTCCTTTCAAACAAAGGATTTACCCTTGAAATAAGGTCAAACTTTTCATTTGACTAATCATTCTAATAATACCCCCACATCCTTTAAATAGTACCTTGAGTACACCACACTTACATCTACCTTTTTCATATTTTGGTTTACATCTCTAGTCATAGGGGGAAAATACTTTGCAACCACTTCCTTACCCTTAAAGGTAATTAGAATGATGTTATTACCACAATTACCCTACTTTTCCAAATAGTATTCTTGTTTCATCATGATCTTCAGAGTCCCAGTGTGTTTTAAAGAGTCACTAATCTTCCCTTTTTAGCCTACTTTATAACCAATCTCCTTATATCTTTTATCTTTTCATTCTGAATATTTTTAACCTACATGTAGTTTGAGATCTCATAGACAACCATGTTTAAGAAATTATAGAATGGAGGTATAAATTCATATTCAAACTCAAATTATATTTGTTTTCTTATTGGAAAGGATTTTATCACTATCCAAGAGAGAGTTTAATAGATCCACATCCGCAAAAACATAATAATAATACCTCAAATTACCCTAAATTGTGTTTTCATCAAGATTAAGTGGATATATAATAAATTATGCAATGTCCTTTAGGTTCTAAGGGTTACAAAACACCCAATTAATATAATTGATACAAACCTACATCTCAACATTAGTGTGGCTCTATTGATGATCATTGAAACTAATGTTCCAATATTATATTCTAAATAATCTTGGATAAATATTGTAGAATCTATAATTCCAGGTTATGTTGTACTAAATTTTTGATTGGAAAATCAAATGATAATGTCCCCTTATAATAGTAATAATCATACAATTTTTTAAACCCTAGACATGAATCAATTTCAATTTTAAATCATTTTCTTTCAAGGGTTTATCACCTTTAGTGAGGTTTATTATTCTAATAATAAAAAACCTAAATGAGTACAAAATATTATTAAGGTATTATTGGTTAAAAAATGAGGAATCCTCCATATTTATAGTGTGAGATGCATGATTATTATGAATATTGATTTGAATATTCTAATTCATAAGAAATTTTTTTCAAAACCCCCACAAAAGAAACACCTTTACTCAAAACTCACTTTGAGATACAAACATATAGAACTCCATTACCTTATTAGTCAATAAATGGGATAACATGTGCATAAGACATCCAGAGAAATAAAGTGTATGGTTAAAATATACACAATAAACTTTATTTAGTAATCCATAATCATCCATATTGTAATAACAACATATGATATGAAAATAATTTCCCTATACAATAAATAATCATACTAAATCTAGTGAAAGAAGGTGTATTATTAAATAATACATATTCTAAGTGTAACATAAGTATTTTAAAAACTACTTCAACATGGATAAATAACACCATAATAATAATAACACTTTGAATGGGGTTATATAATAGTCATTGGAAGAAAAATCATGCCTATAATATAGTATGGTTTGACAAAACAAGTTAGTGATTAATCATTTATCTTACAAATATTTGATTCAAATGTTTTTATAAGAGGATAAAGTAGTATTAAATGAAATTAATCCATTATTGATTCAAATATAAAGGCATTTTTAAAATAATCCAATTAATATGGTCATGTAAGAATAGTATTCCCAAATGAAAATAATAGGTAGAGTTAGTTTCCTTACAACGGGTAAATAATGAGTCAAAGAGGAAAATTTAATAGTGATAATAAATGTAAAATACAAAAATAAATATATTAGAATAAAATTATGGGGGTTTTAGAAATAAAAAAATATCTAATTCCCTATATGGATTATCTTTCAATGGAAAGCTTGATTTTGAAATTGAGATTGGGTAAGAAACCATTATGGCCTGTGTAGCATTTTAATAAAAAATAATCTAAGAAAGAAATATTGAAACTAAAATTAAAATATAATTAATTATAGATAATTTCTAATATAATATAAAAAATAGGCAATATACACACTATTTAAATAAAATTAGGTGCATAGGACAAAACTTGTCTCAAAGAAAGGAATTTGACATGAAAAAATATTAAGAAAATGGTAATGTAATAATTAATAAAACATTAGATAGTTAACATGAAATGGATATTAAAATATAAAGAAATTAAATATATTCATTACAATTTAGAGAAATTGGGGAATTGAATATATATTATAAAATAAATGATGGTGTGAAATATCAAACATATCTCATGGAATAGAAATAGAACAATTAGTCCATACCTTAATTCATGCGTAGTTAATATTCATTCTAAAATACCATATAAGAAAAATATATATCTTAATAACCTATTCTAAGACCTTATTTACATATATTTTCCCTAATATACTTCATTAATAATAATTTATTATAAATATATTAGTCAATTATTGTTTATTTTCATCATCGGGCCCTAGAAACTCTGATTTGTTGTTTCATAGTAGTTTTATAATGGCATGGTTGATTCTTATTTATGATAAAAAAATTCATAATTACCATATTATATAATATAATATAATCATGGTACTTAAATTATTTATCATATCCCATTTTCATTTAGTGTATGATAAAGATATGATTTTTGAAAATGGAAATTGTAAAGAACTAGTTTCTATATGTTTAATGATCAAAATGTCATATATCAATTAGTATATTAAATATAAATAAAATATTTAAACAATAATTAAACTATATAAAATACATTACTATTATATTATATTACCATTATATAAAATTCTGTAATCATTCATGAGATAAACATTATAAGATCATTCAATTATGTGGTAAAACCGATCCAAATGAGTGCATATTATAATAATTTTACGAGTTGTACAATATTTTTATATATTATTAATATAATATAAATAAAATCATAAATATTTCATAAATATAATTTAACTTCATTAAATTTATTATTATAACCATCCATGTAGGGTGGTCGTGACAAATGAAATTTATCGTCGGTGGAGGCGGTAGTCTACACGTAATCATTATAAATGTTTCAATTTATCATAGAATAGAATGAAATGATGGAATATAAGAAATTATAGATTATTAATCATAATTTTTACATTGTATACATATTAATTATGATCATCCATGAAAGTTATAGATGAAAAATTAAACACATCTTTTTAGGGGGTGGTAGTACGCACATATGCACGATTAATGTTGTTTTTTTATTAGTGGATGGAAAAGATTAAATAATAGTTTCCCCATTAATGTAATGATATTAAATTATATTCATAATAAAATTTATAGTATAATAAGATTTCTATAAGAATATTTGAAGATAAATATTATGAAGAAAGGACTGATGAGTAAGAAATACTCATGTTGAGAACTTAGGATTTCTCTTCGAAATATCATTGGAAAAGGAAGCATTATTCTAACTAATTGAGACCAAAGGCCTATGAAATTGAGATATGAATCTATTATAAAGAAAATTATATATTTTAATGAAGAAAATATGAGGTATATGTGTATCATAATATGATGTAAGTGTTCTACTTGTATAAGTAAAGAGAAGGGGAATTTTGGAAGCACACATTATATTTCAAAAATGGTATATCAATATCCAAGGTCCAAAGGAAAAAAAAGTAAGAAATAATGATTTATTAAAGATATAAGGTTAATAAATTCTCTACCATTAATTTTTACAAATTTTTTAAACATGAATCAAGCCTTTTACTCCTATATTTTTCACTTCTATTTTTTGTTTTTTCTGTAGTAAATAATTTTCAATTAAGTAATTTTATTTTAATTCCTAAAAATAAAATGAAAATATTTACCTAATTTTTTCCTACTGAATCAAAATATGGAACATTTTTTTCAAATGATATTTTTTTAATAAAAACTTATTTTAACATTAGCGCATTTTATGTGTAAAAATCTATTTTTAGAAAATGTATATTTTTGTGATTGAAATATTTATGTAGGATAAAATTTTACAAGTTTTAGATTTTCAAAACATAAATTAGTTTATTATAAAAAAAATAAAATATATGTGGCTTTCAAATTAATATGAAATATAATTTTAACTTAATAATATTTAATTAAAATTAAAGACTAAAGAAGTTTCTTTTAAGGAGAAATATTACTTATGTTTATAAAATGAAAAACATGTGTTTTATGAACCATAATAGTATTTTTAAATGTTTATTTTTACTCCCAAAAGACATATTTTATTATATAAAATATTTTATAAGTATTTATGTTTTAATTATTTTTTAATATATCTTTAAATTCTAGGACCTCAGTAAAAAAATTCATTTTTTCACTTTTCACCAAAAACTCAATTATTTTAGAAAAAAATAGAAAATTAATCTTAATATAATATTATTATTCTGAATCAAAAAATGAAGTTAATTTGGTTAAATTAAAACTATAAAATTTTATAATTTAACTTTTAAATAAAAAATAAATATATAATAAAAATCATTTTTATAAGAAAATGAATTTTTAAAATATCAACTATTATTTTTCTTATTTCCTGCCAATTACTAATAAAATTTGGTTCTAACATATTATTCACATCAATAATAAATTTTATCCATAATATATCTATTATCTTAAAATAACACACATAAAAACAAATTTTTTAAGGGCTACATTTTATAACATAAATTAGTCTAATTAGTTTCATAGCTGCACTAATTAAATTTTATCAATGCATTATTATTAATAATGATCTTTATTTTTATTTATAAATATATTTCATAATTTTATCACCTTTATTTTTACCCACAAATTCTAGGACTACATTTTAACGGAAAGATATTATTCCGTGGTCTTTTGTGGTTTGATGTTGCATGTGGAACAAGCTCTCAAAAACATTATGTTTCAAAGAAACATATAATTTAAAATATTAAGGTATTACAAAGAAATATTTTTTGAAAAATGAATCCAAACACAAGAATAATTTTTTTAATGTGCCTAAAGTGTGGTTAATCATATGGTTAGACCAGTTAAAAGGGACCAAGAAGATGAAACAAGCTAAAAAGAAACATTGTTCCTTTATTTCTAAATTGAAAAAAACCATTAGTTCAAATAATAAAAGTCAAAAAGGAATTATTTACATGATACCTAATGATGTTAAGATCTATATTGTTAATAAAAATACAATCATGAATAGATTTATAATCTTTAATGCCTTATTAAATGGAGTCTATAGTTTGAGAACAAATTCTTAGACTTTTTTCTCACATTTAATTGTTATATAATTCCACCTTATTCCCATATGATGGTGGTTATACATCATGAAAGATGGAATTAAAGGTGAATTATGAAAAAAGAGAAATATTTAAATCTATGATTCCTAGAAAACATGAATAATCATCCATCATGAACATTTTTTATTAGTATTCATATCTTAATTGGTATCAGATATCATCTGGTATCATAAATTATTTAAAAAATAAGTCGATCCATGGAGAGGAAGGTTGAAGGGTATCCCTAGAGGGGGATCCATCATAAGGGGATAAACTATTATAGTTTTTTCAATTTGTATTTAATATATAATTCTATAAAACCCTTAAAAATATGAATAATTAGGTTTAATTTTCACTCTATTAACACTGTTTTGATTCATGTTGAATATGATTATCAAGGGGGAGTGAACATTTAACCCAATGGAGGAATAAATATATTTTCACATGAAATATTTTGACATGTTTTTTCAATTGAAGTGAATATTTATAAAATTCATTAAAATTTATTTTATTAGTCTAATAAGAAGTGTTATATAAATTTGGAATCACATGGTTGTTATTTTATGGTCATGTTGGATTTCTAAATTAACCCCTATTATTTTTTACACCAATTTAATACAAGTATAATTATAGTTATTTAGATTATGACATAATGTTAAGAAAAATGTGGTTTCACCCTTCTCTCAAATAATAGTTTACTGAATCTCTCAAGAAATGGGAGAAAAAGGAAAATATATTAACGAATAATAGAAAGAGTCTTTATTAAAATTAGGAGAGTAAATAAGTAGAATATTTTTCTATTGTAAAATTTTACTTACACTAATAGTATTAATAAGTGGGAGAAGGATTTTCTTTCCTTGTATTTGTTTTCAATATGTATAAGAGGAAAATGGAATGAATATTTTTATTATTTTTTAAATATTATAATATTTTAAATAATATTTTCTAATCTAGGAATGTGATTCCTAGGATCGTGGATATTATGTGTTAATATAATAAAAATATTAAACATATTATATCACATGTGTAAATTTTTTATGGAATAATGGAATATCTATTGAATAGTGTCTTATATAGGAAATATGAAACTATAATTAAAACTAAATTTTGGTATTTACCATAGGCGATACATAACATTTGTGTGCATTTGGTGGTTTTTAAGAGTAGTCATGTGTGGATTATTAAAATAATAATAATAAATTAATTTATTGTTTTTTAATTGGATGAAATAATTCCTACTCTATTTAATAATAGTTATAGATAAATTATAGATTTATCCACGTAACCCTAGATATTTGATAGGATCATAGTGGAGAGGTTTGGTGGTAACAACAGGATCATGGATCGATGATCGGTTTTCCAAGTTTTCTTTTGTCAAAGTAGTTCTTGGATCTCACAAAAAAAATGATGTAGGGTTAATTATCAATCATTTATTGATCCAATATTGAGGTAGAGGTTTTTTTATTTGGATAAATACCCATTTTTATTTCTCTCACATTGAAAGAAATTTAATTCCTTAGTAAATTAATTCATGGTATAATTGATGTTTTTTAGTTCACAGATTATCTTCTTGGACATAGATATTTTTTGGTTATTTGTTATTCATCTTTTTATATTAATAATTTCCCCATCAACAGATCAAGGGAAACCTGAAAAAATGTCTGATGTATGTTTTCTCACTATTTTTTTTTGTGATTTCCCGCATCATTATTCTAGAATTCATCATTTGTGTTCTATTTGTCCAAAGGATTGACGATACCTAGAAACTGATTATTGCACAATTGATCATTGGATCAACAGATTGATTATGTGGGTTTAGATTCAGGATTGAAGGCACATTTTTTGTGTAACAATGAAAAAATAAGATCAGTGGATGGATCATGGGTTTCTTCTGGAGGGTTAGAGATTTGGAAATGTGGTGTGACAAGAGATTCTTTTTGGAATGTTCGGTGGTTGGAATCCATCCACTAGTGATGAATCAAGTGTGGTTAACTTTATATTTGATATATATAAAGTATTATATGGTTGAATATATGTGTAAGAAATATTGAATAAGACACATGAGGTTTTATGATTTTATATGAAAACCTAATATACACGGCATGTAGTTTGGAAGAGAATGCACTATGTAGAGACATTATATAGTGGCTAGGGTTTCTACAGAGAGAAAAATATCACATGAAATGTGGAATTTCACACACTGTGTGATCCTTGATCAATGACCCGGTGTTTACCCCAGGGGTGCACATGCATTGACATGACCAGTGATCATGATAACATGCACTGTACATGGGAAAAATTAGAGTAAAAAACACAACTATATTACAAAGGCGTGACCAGAGTACATGGTAATAGGATGAAGGAAATGAGTACAATCATAATCTCATGAATTCCAAGAATGTCAGGGACATTCCATGTATTCTATATACATGATGTGTACTCCTTTCATGGTAGGTTGAATCCACCATTATCTTTATTCTAGATGAGTATCTATATGGTATGTTCCCTTGGTATATCTCCATGAGGGTATAGTGAGGCATACAATACTAAGTTTAAGATGATTTATACCGTATAAATGTTAGTTTTGGATAGATTTAGGTATCCATATGTGTTGTCCCATGTGTTCTCCTATATCATTCTTTCCTAGAATGGGACAGTCATAACTGAAAAAAGGGCTATTGCCATGGTTCAAAACCGTGGAAATAGGCCCCAAAACCGTGGCTAAAGGCTACAACCATGGTTTTGTCTAACCGTGGCTGTTATCGTTGTGGAAGTAGGTCCTGGCCTATTGCCACAGTTTTTAAAACCATAGAAATAGGCCTCCAAATTTGAAATTGTGGTTCTTGATCTATAGCCACAGTTTAAACCGTGACTATATATGAATATTGACATAGTTTTAACCATGGAAATAACCTCAGAAAACCATAGAAATAACCAAAATTATAAATGTCCCCATCGGGTTTTGATCCTTGCACCTCCACTATGTAGTACAACGCACTTACCACTACACTACGCCATAATTTTCGTATATATATATATTATGATATATATATTAATAAAACTCATGGGAATAGACTCAAAACCGTGGAGATAGGGCTTCCAGCCAAATTTTTTGCGGGAATTTTTTTCCTCCGAAAGTGCGAGAACCCTATAGTTGTAGTTTTGGAGAACCATGGCCATAACGTAATGAAAAAATTGGCCTATGGACCCGGTTTTTCAAATCGTGGTAATATTCATTGGCTATTGCCACATTTCAGAAAACTGTGGCGATAGATCCGTGGTAGTAGCTCCATTTTCTAGTTGTAAGTTATCTCGTTACCAACTTTCAGTGTATATAATCCTTATAAAAGTGGATTACTTTGGGTAGGTTTTGGTATCCCCCATAGGCCTTGGGTGTAATACCCTATCTATGTATAACCATCTCATGAGTTCTAGAATATACCAATTCATGGAAGGGCCCTATGGGAATGAACACTCAGATGAGTGCCACCAGTTTTAGCAAGACACGAGGAGTGGGTTCTCTCAGACAAGCATTACCTTGAATCCTCGAACAGAATCTTAGGGTAGAAGTGTTTTTTTTTGAATTTAGTAAAGACTTGGTGTGTAAGATACTAAATTTTCTGGGTATTTACCTCTTTGATTTTTTTATTAAACCTCTTTTGTTTGGGTTTTCTTTTATCTTTAAACCTTGTTGGTTGAGTGTCATTCAAATATGGAGAGTCATTATTGTGTAAAACAGATATAATTTTGGTGGTGTATGTTTGTTTTAATGAATAGAGTCTAGGTATAAATGCATAAAATATGATTATGAGGGTTTCCTAAGAGTTTGGATAGATTTAGAGGTTGTATGGGTTCTTTCCATGGGGAACAAGTTGAAAGTTTTCTCTAGGGAAATTACATGCCATGTAAATGAGTTACACAATGTGTAACTATTTCTATACACAATCTATGAAATTGGTTTATGAAATAAAATTAATACATGACTTGAATCCATTACATGAAATTTAATGATCTAGAAGGGTTAAATTCACCTGAGGCAATGAGAATTCCAATGTATCTCTTAATCGAGGATTAAAAAATGTGTAATACAATTACATGCCCTGCATTTCATAGGCTAGACAGTTTTAATTCATCTAGTGCATATGATTTAATTAATTTCTTCAGTTCAACCCTTCCCTATGAACCCTAGGGTTATTTACATTAAATTTTGAAGTCTCTCCTTCCTTTTTAGATGTACCATTCAAGCGATCAATCCCTAGTGATTTGTTCTACTTAGGTTTTCCATTATCCTTCATCATTCCTCATTATAGAGATGGCTCTATTTGACTGTAGTTTGGTTTGGGTGTTGATCATGATCATGTTTGATCTAGGTTTCTTCTTATAATCTTATGCACCTTCATTCTTCTTGGTGATTCCTATTGAAATCATTTATTAATTTTTGAATTAAGGTAGGTTGTCTAAACCTAACCCTATGGTATGTTTAATTGTTGAGTATGTGAAATATTGTGATTTCATTGACATTATGTGAACATTAGTTAATTGAATGATGAATGATTATAAATCTTGTAATTGATTATTCCTTGGATATATTTAGATTTAATGGGTTTTCAACATCACTTGTAGATACCCATAGGGTGAGCGATACCTAAATAACCAATAAATTGGATAATAGTTTAAAGTGTGTTTATCATGACATGATATTTTAGGTGATTTCTTGATATAGAGTTACTCTAGTAATAGATTTTGGGATATTGATATGACTATTGATAATTGATGTATAAAATAGAGTGTAATTGAAATACAAATGGTAATTTGTGTAATTCACCATTGAGGATTATGATGTGATATTGTGAAATCCTTCCTATTATGACTTTTTGAGATTAATGATGTAATTATTATATATTGGGATAGGCCCAATGATGTTATAATGCTGATTCATAGGGATATACCCAGTGATGCTATAATGATTATTTATAAGGTTATACCTGGTAATGATGTAATTCTTATATATAGGGATATACTCAGTGATGCTCAAATGATTATATATAGAGATATGCCCAGTGATGCTGAAATTATTATATATAGAGCTTGACCAAGTTTGATGATGAAATGATTATATAGAAATATTGACCAAGTGGATTCTGAAATTGTTATATATAGATCTTTTCTTAGATTTTTAAATTCTTATATAGAGGGATTTTATTAGTGATTTTATTATTCCATGGTTTGTGATTTTGATTTACATAGTTGTGCTACATGATTTGATACATTTTGGCATAGTGCTGAAGAAGGTTTATTATGTATTTTATTTATTAATTAATTAATACACATATTTATCACTTTATTTCATGAAATTATTATCAGAATGAGTTTTTATACAAGATGGTGTTGACCTATTGAGTTTTAATCAGAACCTATTTGATCCACTGTTTGGTACCCAAGTAGATTACATGGATGCAGGTTTGTAAAAGGGAATGAGACTTTGTTGTTGATTATTTTTTGCTGGATGGGATATAATTTGGAGATGGGTATAACATAAGGTTCAAGAATAGGGTTTTTGAGTTTATTTGTGTCAACTTTTTCTTTTATTTGTATTTTCTTTCAGATGAAATTAGATACATATCATCTTATCATTACATGGTTTATTATTATTGGTTAATTGATATCTGTTCTATTTCTCAGTTTTGTGTTGCAATGTTTCTACTATTTTTCCATTACTATGATATTTATTATTATTAATTATTCATTTGTGTTTTAACTCTGTACCAGGGGGTACAATCTCCCCATTATACTCATCACATATTTTCTACTATTCAGTAGGCTCTGGCATATAGGGATGAGTGCTTGAGGTCCTATAACTAACCTCTATTGTCCATATGAGAGAGTGTCAGATTGGGGGACGTTGCAATGTGGTATCATAGGAGTAGAGTTTCCTTTTCTTTTCCATTATTATTTGGGGAATGTGGAAAGAAGAGTAGGATGTGTTGGGACATGGTAATGATCTTTTGTATGGCAGTAGCTAACCTATGTATGGGGAAACTCCAAGTGCCTAGGGATGAGATTTTTTTCTATGATGTTCACTTGTTATAGTTCGATGATATTTCACCTAGGGTGATTCACATGTTGTGTGATGTTATTGTTTCATGATTATATTGTTCTTGAGATTTTTACTCATGTCCTGGTATGACATGAGATGTGTATTCATGAATCGTGATAGGAACATAACGATATATTTTAACATGCACTGTTTATGATACGAACATATTTATTCAATGTGATATACTTTCCTATAATAAATGTGAACTGAGATACCCATTATATTAGATAAATGAAAAAAAATCTATTGTCATACTAAAACACATGTAATACATGTTTAGTGAGACCATGATCTAGTGGTTATCTTATGGTATCACATGTGTAGGTTGAACATATTCTTAGATAGAATTCCAAGGAGTATTTTTTCTTGTAGATAAAATTCATCCTCATCTTCTCAAGTTGAGTGTCAAGAGAGTGGAAATTAGCACACTTCTAACACAACTGAGCCAAATATTCCTATATATTTTTAGGATTAAATGAATTCTCATCTTCACAAAATATTTACGAGGGTCATGAGATCCATGTAAATAGAGAGTATTTACACCATACCTTCAATGTCTAAGTTTAAAATATATTTTCAACTGAAGCATCCACCTATGTCCACTGGGGAGGGAGGTCCCCAGGTAGCCGAGTTTTGGATTAAGTTAGTACAAATGATCATTAAACACCTTGAGACATCAAACAATAAGAGGGTGAAACTTACTACATACATGAATTGTGGGATGACCAAGAATTGGTGGTATATTTTAGAATATGTTGGGAATAAATATGAGTTATCTTGGAAGAACTTTGAGGTGATGTTCCAGATCCACTTATATCTAGATATTTTTATGGATGAGAATTCTCATGAGTTCATGAACCTTAAATCAGAGAGAATGTTAGTGATCTAATATGTTGATCATTTCACCAGTCTACAATGCTTTGTTACAACTTTATCTATAGATGAGATATCCAGGGAAAGACATTTTTAGGTTGGGATTCTCTATGATATTAGGTTATAAGTGAACATTTTCCCCTTGAGTATCTTTTTAGAAAAGGAAAATATTTTTAAGTAGGGAGAACTAGGATCTATTCTTCTAGTAAAAATAATTTACTTTAATATAATTATCGCCAATTAAATCGTGGGAAGATTAGTCAGGGAAATATACAACCATCTTAGGATCGTGTTCTGTTGCAGTGCTATCCGTGTAGGAAGTTGGGACACAAGTGGCCTCAGTGTCTGTACCCCACTTTGTAGTGTCATTCTTGTGGTCATCTGGGAAATCATTAGAATTATTGTAGAAACTTCTCACAATAGTGTAGTGAAAGGGGATTAATAAAAATACTAGAGTCTAGGAAGAATATAGATACTCCTCAAAAGATAGGTAGTTGGAGTTCCATATGACATTCTAGGTGAGGTAGGGGACATGAAATCCTAGTGCAAGAGAATTAAAACCCGGAATATAGAAATGATTAGGGGAGTCATACTGGATACTAGGGAAGAGGGGTTGGTTAGATGAAAACTATGTAGACTAATCTAGCCATTGTGGATGTAGGAGCTTTTATCATTAGATATACAATTCTTATATAATATACCCCTTCTTATGTTCCTATTGATACATGACCATCATATTCATTTTTTATATACTTCTTTTACAAATGGTTTGTAGTTGGTTGGGGAAATATTGGTTGGTTCTTTAACCATTGATACCACATTTGGAGTGTGGTAAGAGAATATAAAATGTTGCAAGGAGTGTCCTATAGAGACTAGTGGTTACAATTTATTTTCAAAACCATTTATGCTGGAAAAGAAAAGTTTCTATTTGATTCTTAGTATGTATTGGCTAGTTCTATACCAGACTCATATCAACTATTATTGAAGTATAGTTACCTTTTTATCTCTACAAGGATACATCTATTCACACTAGGGTGAGTGAGATCTTCAGGATGGTTGTGCATGACCAATTTAGTGTAAATTTGATTGTCTCATGGATCAGATAGAAAACCTAGTTCTTGATGATATTAAAACACTATAGGATAATTTATCCCAGTATCATATCATTTTAAATATTTATATCTTGATGAGTTTTATGTCTTACCACTTGAACGGGTGATCAATTTCACAATTGAGTTTGTGTCACGAGGAGAACCAGTTTCTATCCCATATTATATAAAATAACCAACAGAGTTTTAGGAGTTAGAAGGCCCATTGTGAGATTTTGAATCTAAAGGTTTCATAAAGACTATTACATCTCCAAGGCTATCTATAGTTCTTTTTTGCAAGAAGGATGATGATAATTGATACATATATGTAAAATAATTGAGATTGAACTAGATTACGGTCAAGAAACGATATCCTATTCCACACATTAAAAATATATTTAGTCAGATGATAGGTGCTAAGATCTTATATAATATTTATTTGTGATTATGATACCACCAACTGAGGGTGATACCATTAGGTATACCTCATATTGCTTTTATAAGTAGGTATGGCTCATGTGACTTCATAGTAATGTTGTTTGGTTCGAAGAAAATAATGGCAGTATTCATGTCCATGATGAATCCAATATTTCTTCCTTTTTTGGAAAAATTTGTGGTAGTTTTTTTTTGAATACATATTATTGTATTCCCAATAAGAAGATGATAATTCTAAACATCTTGATATTATCTTGAGTACATTAAGAGAGTGTCAAATTTATGACAAGATAACCAAATACAGTTTTTAGATTAACAAAGTGAACTTCTTGAGCTATGTCATCTCAGAGATAGGAGTGTAAGTGGACCCATATAAATTTGAATATATGGTATATTGGGAGTGACCTAATAATTTCTTTGATATTTGGAGTTTTCTAGGTTTATTTGGTTATTATCGGTGCTTTATCGGAGACTTCTCCCATTTGGAAACACTGATGTCCAGGATGACCAAGAAATGGGTTGAGTTTATTTCATTAGATGCTTTACAGATAGATTTTCAAGAACTGGAAGGATGGCTGTCCTCAACACCTAACTTTACATTACCTATGATGGGTAAGGCATATAGTATGTACTGTGATGCATCTAGAGTTGGAATGAGAGTAGTTATGATGCATGATGATTGAGTGGTTACTTATGGCTCTAGATAGATGAGACCATATGAGGGGAACTACCCTAATCATGATCTAGATTAAGTTTTAGTGGTACATGACCTGAGATATTGAATACTCTATCTTTTGGGTTATATATTTGTGGTGTACATAGATTACAAAATCCCCAGGTATATCATTTCTTAGCAGGACGTGAACCATTTGCAGAGGATGTGGGTTGAGTATCTAAAGTCTTTAGAGTTCATTTAGGATTATACACCGAGAAATGGAAACATAATTTCCAATGTATTGATACATAATATGTATAAAGAAGCAGTTCAAGAGTCTTTGGATGGGTAATTGATTATAACACTCTTTTCAGACAATCATCTAGATGTTCAGGAGTCTCAAGGATGGGTATCTCTAGATTCAATATCTATCATACCCATTATTTTGGATCGAAACATGGAAGAGAAGTTATCTAATCTAGAGGGATTATTTATAAGATACAACTTATATGGTGGGGAGCCACCGACTGTATATTCTCTTGGAAATTATAATTATCTTTTTTTTTCTGTGGATGATTATGGGAAACAATGTTCTTGCATGAGGAGCGGGTGAGGGATTTTCATGATTCTAGATGGGAAATACATATTGTAAGGACAAATATATATCATGATATTCATAGAATAATGGTTTTTAGGAATTAATAAGTATTTAATGGTATTTATGGTGGGTTGTTTCACCTGTCAGCAGGTGAAATATGAGCATTAGAGGCCAGCTGAGTTGTTGCAGCTACTACCCATTCAAAAGTGGAAATAGGATTATGTCACTATAGATTTTGTGATATGATTACCCAAGAAAACCCATAATAGAGATTCATTATGGCTTATCATAGATCAATTGATGAAGTTATACCACTTCTTTTTTATTATAAATACCTTCAGTGTTGATGATCTGGGTAGTCTCTACATGCATGAGATAGTTTGGATGCATTGTGTTCTGAGTAGTATGGTTTTTTATAGAGATCTTGGTTTCACATCATAGTTTTGGAAGATTATTTCGAAGGATATGGGATCATATGTTCATTTGAGTATATCCTATTATCCTCATAATGATGGTCAATATGAGTGGGCCATTATAGTTTAATAGGATATGTTATGAGCCTTGGTTTTGGATATCAAGGGTTAATGGTAGAAACATATAGAACATGTTGAGTTTTAATATATTAATATCTTGTAGGAATAAATCTAAATGAAAACTTTATTGGATTTTTATGGTAGGGCATTCCATTCGCCTTTATTGGTTGGAGGTAGAAGAGTCAGTGCTTGTCGGGCCTAGTCTCTTACATGAAATATCTTAGAAGTTTCATATGATTAAGAGGTGGTTGGTAACTACACAGAGTATGAAGAATTTGGATGCTAACCATCATAGTAAACCTATGGAGTTTGAGGTTGGACAAAAAAATTTCCTTTATGAGTCACCTAGGTTGATGTAAATCCATATAAGGAAATAAGGAAAGGTATAATCCATGTCTTTCAGTCCGTTTGAGATAGTGGAAAGGGTTGGTATAGTGGCATACCGACTATCCATTCCACAACACTATAGTACCATTCACATTGTATTTCACATATCACATTTTCATAGATATTATCCTGAACATTCTCATGTTATGGGTGTCAAAGACATCAAGATCTATGTAGATTCATCTTTTGATGAGCATATAATAGGAATTATAGACCATAGTGAGAAGTATATCCAAGGTATGACTATAACTTTAGTTCAAGTATATAGGAAAAATGGGCATGTTCAGGAGGATACCAAGGAGAAGGAGTTTGAAATGCGAGCACAGTGGAAAAAATTATTCACTGATGCCCCATAGTGATGTGTAGAGAAAATTAGGGATGAGATTTTATATTGTGGAGAGGTTGTAAGATCCTATTTTTTCTAGGTATTTCCCTCTTTGAGTTTTTTGTTAAACCAATTTTGATTGGGTTTTCCTTTTTCTTTAAAACTCATTAGTTGAGTCTTTTTTGGATATAGAGGTCCCTTTTCAGGGAAAATGACATAAAGTTTGGGGATTCATGTTTTTAAAATTAATGTATTCCATGTATAAATTTGTAAAATGGGTATATGAGGGTTTCCTAATAGTTTGGATGGATTCATATGTGGTTTGGGTTTTTTATATGGTTAATAAGATGAAATCTATTTGTAGGGAAATTAAAATCTAGGTAAATGAGTTACACTATGTGTAACTATCACAAGGCACAATCCATAAACCATTTTCATGAAATGAAATGAATATGTGACATGAATCCATTACTTGATGTGTAATGTGTGGGAAGGATTAAATTCACCTAAGGTGATGTTAATTTTATTGTACATATTAATCGAAAATTACATGATGTGTAATATAATTAAAATCTATGTATTTCATTAAATGGATGGTTTTAACACCCACAACACATATAGTTTAATTCATTCGTTCTGTGAAGCCCTTCCCTCTTGACCCTAGGATTATTTATAGGAGATTTTGGAGTCTCCCATTCTATTTTGGATGTCATGTTCAAGATATCGATCCCCAATAAGTCATTCTGCTTAAGTTTTCTATTCCCTTCCATCATTCCTCATTGTGGAAGTGGTTTTCTTTGACCATAGTTTGGTTTTGGTGTTGATCTTGATATTTTTTATCTATATTACTTCTTTAAATCTTTTATGCCTTCGTTCTTGTTGGAAATTTCTGTCGGAAGCATTTTTTAATCACTGAATTAAGGTAGGGGGCCTAAACCTAACCCTCTGTCCTATTTAATTATTGAGTATGCGAAATAATACAATTGAAATACCATGATATTCAAATTAATTAATTTAATTATTAATGATGATAAATTAGGGAATGTATTATTCCTTAGATCCCTTTGGATTTAATGGTTTTACAACCTGGCTTGTGGCTAACTGTAGGGTGAGTGAACCCTTGATAGCAAATGAATTGGAAAATGGTTTAAAGGTTGTTTAGCATGAGATGATATTTTGAGAGATTTATTGATATAGAGTCACTTTGGTAATAGCTTATGAGATATTGATATGACTATTGATAATTGATATATAAAAGAAATTGTAATTGAATGAAAATAGTAATTTGCGTAATTAACCATTGAGGTTTATGATTTGATATTGTGATATCCTTACTGTTATATCTTTTTGAGATTGATACTGTCAGACTTATATATAGGGATATTCCCAATGATGTTGGAATTCTTATATATAGGGCTACACCCAGTGATTATGTAATGCTTATTTATAGGGATATTCTTAGTGATGTAATAATAATTATTTATAGGTATATTCTTAGTGATGCTGTAATACTATTATACAGTAATATTCTCAGGGATTCTAAAAGGTTTATATAGTGGTATTGACCTAGTTTGATACTGAAATGCTTATATAGTGGTATTTTCCCAGTGGATGATGAAATGATTATATATAGGAATTTTACCGGAGACTGAATTTCTTATACATATGGATTTTCCTGGTTATTTGATTATTCCATGGTTTATGGTTATGGTTGGAATGGTTGTGCTATATTCTCAAAGAAATTTTTTCATGGTTCCTAAGTTGGTTGATTTATGTATTGTATTAATTGATTAATTAATACACATGGTTATTGCTTTATTCCATGAACTTATTATCAGACTGCTTTCGTTTTGACATGTTGGTGTTAACCTACTAAGTTTTACTCACACTATATTCAAGACACCATTTGGTACCTCAGTATATTACATGGATACAATTTTGGACAAGGTAAAGGGACCTTGTTATAGATTGTTTCATTCTAAATGGATGGATCTTGGAGATGAGATTGATATAGGGTTCAGGACTATGTTCTTTTGAGTTTATTTGTGTCAGTTGGTTATTTTACTTGTTTTTTATTTCTGTTGAAATTAGATACATATCATCTTATCATTATATGGTTAATTATTATTGGTTTATTAATATCACTTTTATTTCTGAGTCATATGTATCACTGTTTATTCTATTTTTATGTTACATTGATATTTAATATTATTGATTATTATATTGTGTTATAACTCTAATATAGAGGATATAGTCTCCCCGCTATACTAATCACACCCATGCTACTAGTCAGTAGCCTATAGCATATGGGGAGGCATGCTTGCGGTCCCATAACTAACCCGTTTTGGCCATGTGAAAGAGTGACAGATTGGGGGATGTTACATAGTGTCAATCCTTAAGCATATATGGATTATTATTATCATTTATTATGAGCTGGATCACTTTGATTATTTATGTTTGGTGATTTAGGGGTGTCCTATTAGGTACACTTATACTCACCCATATATGGAATCTTCCCACACGTGTTGTGTCTTATTAATATGAAATTAATTTCAATAGAGTCATTGGTGGACACAGAGCATATAGAGTACAATTAATCTAGATAGAATATAGTCTGTTCTAGGAGTCTCATATTGACTATAGTCCCCTACTTTCTATCAAGCTAAAATATTTTACTATTTTGGTGGGACAATATTTAGACCTTTTATATCACTTACTTTTTTCATACTATGATGTGGGATATATTTGTATAATTGCATTTTTGTATTAGTTTCATCTTACATTTCCATATTATTTTGGTTTTTAAATATGTGTGTGTGTACATGTACCTTTTTCTAAGGCATATCATGTGTTTAATATGACAACTCAGTGCTAGTCACCACCCCTAGACTATTAGAGGCGAGATTGGGGTGTCACACTATGTTTTCCTCCAACTAGGTGGGTCTCGGTGGGTTTAGTTGTGATAGAGTAATATCATAACCTAGTTTATCCTAAGATAAAATTTTGAAGATTGTATAGCTGTGAGGTTTGGTTTGGGAAAAAGGTAAAAAATGTTAAAGTGTATCAAGTTTGGCTATTAGGTAAGGGAACCTAGTTATGTTGAAGTGGATTATATATCAATTCCCTAGGACTTTAATAACTTTCTTTTTGATTCGATACATGTAGGAAATGGTTTCATGGAAAACATTGGTACATGAATTATATAGAAATGGATTGCGGTTTTCATGTCCTTCTTGAGTAAACTCCCTAAATTATCTATTTTTCCATGGTGAATCTTGAATTATTTTAGAATACCTCCAAAATTAAAACCATATAGGATTCCATAGTAGGATCATGAGGATGATCCACCAAGAAAAGAAGCTCCAGTTAATGGGTATGTACTAGAGGTGGTACCTTCAGGTGGTTTTATGATCTTACCTCCACCCATTAATTATAAAGTTACTCAAGTAGTTATAATATAGGATGTTCATAGGATGAATAATCTTAATGAGTTACAGAAGAAGATATCCATTAATTTTTGTGGAAATCCAAACCCCCAAAAAATAAGGACTAACTTGAAGCAGTTTGGTGATTTTTCTATGTTGTTAGGACCCTTCTTAATCAGACGGTGATCCTAACAGTGAGATTTATACATGGATCGACGAGGATATGGTGGATTTTGGTGACATAGATGAATGATTAGGAAGCCCTCATTTGGATAGATTTGAGAGTTTCTTAATATAGGAGTTATACCTAATGATTTTGTAATCAATACACATCTAGGATCTTCTCGAGAATTATCAAGGAAACATGTGAGTTGCAGAGTATGAATCGAGGTTTACTAATAGGTGACATTACTCTATGGACATGGTTCATGATATATAATTTTTAGAACATACATTTCAGTGTGGTGTTCACTGAGACAACTATGTAATTTTAGTATCTTTTCTTATTCCTTATTAGTTTATGGTGCTTGAGTATGCGTATGTGGTGAAGATATTCTTGGATGAGTGGTTTCTGACAGTTGGTTTTGTCAGTGGGAACCCTAGAGATGAGAATTTTGTGGATAGTAGTCTATCATAGACTTAGGGATCTAGGAACTTGAGATGTTTCCTGAGATAGTCTCAGGATAGAGGGTCTAAAGTTTAGGGATCACTGGGTGCTTCTAGTCTACTGAGGGAGAGGTGATGTTACTCATGTGCCAAGTGAGGACATATCACATGAGATTTTCCAACCTGCTAAGAAGTAGACAGGTAGATGGTCTATTGAAAACATAAGTAGAGTAAATATCTATAGAAGGTATATTTTCTGGGTGTCATATATGAAACAGGAGATGAGAGAGTAGTAGGAGGAAACTAATGATTTTATCTGTTTCCACCAACAAACCCAGGTGGTCCACGTGAAGTACATGGAGTTGGTGGTCATGGATGTTTTCTGTTATAGATAGTATAGGTTTATAACCTAGAAGATTTCGGGATTATTTTATGTATGGTCTTTATCTTCTATACTTTTTCTATAACATTAATAGACACAGAAATGAGAAACTCTTTTCTTTCCACATCACTTGTTTGAGATATAGATATTTTAGTAGAGCATTTGGCTCAACCCTTTAATTTGTAGACTTCTACTCGGGAAGATTCAGTGATCACACACTTCTACTGATAATGTGACTAGACCCTTGGAGGAGAGAGATTCCTATGATAACTTTTTATATAATAAATGATGCCTTGTGATGTCATGCTAGGGATATATTGTCTCATCGAATTTCATATATAGATTGATTGTTTTAAGTGGGGGATGTGGTTTGTTTGGGTTTATTATATGAGGTTTTATTTTGTTAGAAAGAATAAAGTATAGGAAGAGAATGATGGGATCATATGATGTAGGATACAACTGATTACTCCCCAGTTAAAAATTATTACCCTTGAAATAGTTGATATTATGAGCTCTAAGTTTCCTACTATAGTGGTGAAGTATGAGTAAGTGTTCCCTGAAGATTTGATGGGAAAAAATTCATATTGATAACTTGATTTCTATATATACTTTCACCTAGGTATTTCCCACATATCTATTATAAGATATCTTATATCCCCATAATTTATTTTAGAGTTGAATTTTTAGTTAGAGGACTTTCAATGGATGATCTTTTTCAGACCTAGTCTGACTCTATAGGTAATCCCATTATTGTTCTCTAAGAAGTCAGCTAAGATATAGAGGTTATATGTAGATTAATATCACCTTAATGAGGTTACCATCAAGAATAATTATCAAATTTCTAGAATTTATAACCTCTTTTACTAGTTGAAATGGGTGAGGTGGTTATTGAGGATTAACCTCAGGACAAGATATCACTATCTCTGAGTTCAAGAGGATGATATATTGAAGATGAAATTCCAATGTCACTATGGTCACTATGAGAACTTGGTGATTCCCTTTGATAAGAATAATTCCATATTAGTGTTCATGGGACTTCTAAAACGGATCTTTCAACCATTATTGGATTGGTTTTTGTTAGTTTTTATCGAAAATATCCTTGTACACTTGGCGTTAGAGAAGGAGAATGTGAGACATTTGAGGATGGTCCTGGATGTGATATGAGATTACCAAACCTATGGTAATATCTCTAAGTGTTAGTTTTGTATTTGAGAGGTCCCACTCCTTGAACATCTCATATCATAAAAGGGATTAGAAGTGGAACCAAAAAAGGTTGAGGTGGTGTTAGCTTGGGATCCACCCTAGAGTGTGACTGAGGTGCAAAAATTCCTTAGGATGGTAGGATACTATTATTGATTGATTGTTGATTTATCCTATATTTTTTCACCCTTTAATTATTTTAAATTAAAGGGGTAGACTTTAATATTGATTTATATCTTCCATTAGGTTTTTATATAGTTGCAGAAGATATTGAAGAGAACCCCCATCTTAAGACTTCTAGAGAATGGGATTTTAGTATGTGGTGTTATGTGATTCCTCAAGAACCGGGAATGTATATGTTCTGATGATGTTGTATGTGGTGATTGCATATGGGTCCTAGTATCTATGATCCAATTACTATAAGTACACGAACCATGCTATGCAGTTGGAACCAGTGGCCTTCTCCCTAATGATGTGGGTACACTACTTTACAGGTAAGTGATTTTTCATCTATTATGACCAAAAGAGTTACAAGTATATATTTTCATATAATGATCTTAACTCGAGGTAGATGAGAGGGTTAGAATTATTTTAGGATTATGACTTTGAAATAGTTTATAATCAAAAGGGGGAATTTTGTGGCATATGATCTCATTGGGAAATCTTATTCACATTTTTTGAGTGAGACATTAGAGTTGTTGGCCTCATTATAGTTGTCCTTAGTTGATGATTATGGTGTAAATTACCTTCAATTGATTGTTGTTACCCATATGATTATTTATAATGTTAGGGAGTTTTATATTGGAGATATCAATTATGAGAACTTTCATTTTACTATATCCACTAGACATGTTCCTAATATATATTTTGAATATGGGAATAATTTTATCCTTTTATGAGGATGAATGATGGTACCAATGATACTTCAAGAGTAAGTATTAAAGGAGTTTCATACATCCCCTTTATTAGTACATCTTGGAGTGGAAAATATATACCAATACCTTCAGTGTCAGTTATGATGGTCAGGGATAAAGAAGTGTGTAGTTCAGTTTAACTCTTGATTACTCAATTTACAATAGTGAATATTGAACACCAAGTTCCAATAGGTTTGGATAAATCCATTAAGGTGTCATTGTGTAAGTGGAATGGGATCTCCCTGTAATTCATGATATGGATTAAACTATTAGTTAAAGATCACAATTCTAACCAGTTGGTCATAGAATGAATCATTAAGTCATCCCAAAAACTTATCCATCTGAGAGAAGAATTAAATGGAGAGATTGAGACACATTTATATACAGAATATAGTCCGACTTCATAGAGTTACCTTGATGACCATCTTAGACCATGATGATCACTTTACATAATGATTATTGATAAGATTATAATAGGAATTTGGGACTCATTTATGGTTGAGAAATGTATTCCATCCCTAGATAGACATCCATTCTAAGAAGAACATTCATGTTATGGAGAAAATGCTTTAGGATTTCATGTTAGAATTTGGACATTGTTGCTAGGATCAACTACCCTTAGTGATGCTTGTTTATAAGAAAATTTACCACTCCACTATCAGTATGAAACCATTCATGTCCATGTATTAGAGACTCTAAATTTAAACACTATTTTATAATGATCAATGGGATTCAATACTCATGGGACTAGAATTCATGTGAGTGATGAAAAAAAGGTGAAAATAATCCCAGAGCATATGAGGATTACCTAGAGTCATCAGAAGTCTTATGAAGACTAACTATTGAGGTATTTGGAGATCAATGAGGGAGACTAAGTGTTCCTAAAGGTATCACCTTAGTGAGAATTCTAGAGATTTTTTAGGGTTGAAAAGTTATCTCTGAGATTTAATGAACATTTCTAAATACTGCATATGGTTGGGAAGATACCATACCTCTTATCCTTACCATCATAGTTAGAAAAATTACATAATCTCTTCCACATGTTGTAGCTAAGGTGGTATGTGTATGACCTATTACATTTTATCAGCTAGGGAAAGATGGATATTGATGATGGAGCTACCTTCCTAGAGTACTCAATAGAGATCAAGGATCTATATGATAAGATCCTTTGTGGGTGACTGATTCCCTTAGTGTGTGTTCAATGATATAACATAAACCTTCAGGAGAGAACATGAGAAAAGAAAAACCAAATCCAAGCCCAGTATCCTTATATTTTTAATAGTTTTTTTACTTTTTAGGATGAAAATTCTTAAGATGGGGGAGAATTTAATGATACTATTTATTCTTTGTAAAAACATTGGAATATTTTAAATAATATTTTTAGAGTTAGGCACTGAGTAAGTATTGGATTCTAGGCCACATGGAGCCACACTATTGATATAATAAAAATATTAATTATATTATATCACACATGAATATTTTTTATAAAATAATTTTATATCTTCTTAATTGTGTTTTAGATGGGAAATGCAAGACTTCCATTAAAAATAAAATATGGGTTTTACCCTATGCTTGACATAACCTTTGCATACATTTAATTTTTTGTTTAAGTGAAGTCATGGGAAGAAGAAAAAAGATATTTTAATTAAATAATTATTTATTTATTAATTTGATGACATAATTCATCCTATTTTTAAACACTGTTATGGAAAAATCATATGGTAAGATGCATATCCCTATATATTTGAGAGGATCATGGATCAAAAATCGATTTCCAAGGAGTTTTCCTTCATCGACATACTTCTTGGATCTTGCCAATGATAATAAAATGATATTTATTATTCATCAATGATTGATAAAATATCAAGGAAGGGAATTTTTTTTCTTATATTAATCCCAATTGTTTATTTCTCCTGCATCTAATGTGAGTTAATTCCTTACAAAATTAATTCACAGTAATTTTGATGATTTATAGTTTATGGATTATCTTCTTGGACTAAGATATTATTTTTAGATTTTTTATTCTTCTTCAATGATCCTCATTTCCCCAGTCAATGGATCAAGTCCAACCTGAACAATAGCCAACATTTATTTCTCACTTTTGTGTTTCATGATTTTCTCCTCTCGTTCTTTGAGCGTTCATATTCAGTGTTTTTTTTTGAAAAATGGTTTGATAATACCTAGAAATAAATATTTTTGTGATAAATTATTAATGAAAAAGATCAATTCTAGGATTTTAGATTCCATATTGACATAATTTTTGTGCTGTGATTGAGATGAAGAAAGATTGGCAGTTGGATTATGGGTTTTCTCCAGTGGGTTGTTGTTTAGGCAATACAACACGATGAGAGATGGTTTCTGAATTGATGGGTCATTAGGATCTAGTAACTAGCGATGGATCAGGTGTGGAATACCTCATATTTGAGATCTATTGTCGATTATATGGTGGGATTAGAGGCATAAGTGGAATGGTTAAATAAATTTGAGTGCTTCTATGTTTTTGTAAAAAAAAGTATACACGTTGTGTAGTTCAAAATAGAACATGTCATAAAAATCTCTTCTATGGTGGATAGGGTTTCCACATAGAGAAAATTATCACATGTCATGTGACCATTCACACATCATGTGATCCTTGATCGATGACCCAAAATATACCCTTGGGGTAAATGGATACATAAACAACTAGTGGAAAAAGACACAACCAGTTTACACAGGCATGGTAAGAGCACACATGCATGACCAGACTATAAGGGAATGTAAAGAAGGACACTAGTATGGGAACATACCCAAGCATAAATAGGATATCAAGGACACATAATTTATTACATATACACCCCATGTAATCTTTACATTGAAGCTTGAAGCCTGAGTTATCTTCAATCTAGATGTGTTTAAGTCGGGTACATTCCCATGGTCCATCCTCATGAGGGTACAGTGAGGCATCCTATACTAAGAGTAAGATGAGTGATCCCCTCTATTATTTAGTTATGTATAGATTAAATCATACCTCAATTATTCCTAAGGTACTATACTCTATAATTATTCCCCATGTTGGGTCAGGTTTCCTATTACCAACTTCCCAGGTGTGTTATCCCCATCTTAGTTGATTACTCTACATAGGGTTAGGTATTCATCATAAGTCCTAGGTGTGATCCTCTATCTATGTATCAAAATCTTATATTTTCTATCACGCACCTATTTATGGAGTGTCCTAACATGAATGGCCTATTAGATGATCACCATCAGGGTTAGAAATACTTGAGGAGTGAGTTCTCTCAGATGATCATTACCTTGAAATCTTGAGCAGAATCATAGTCTAATAGTGTTTCTGTGACTTTATTTGTGACTTGGTATCAATCCTTGAACATATTTGGATTACTCTTATTCTTTCTTATGATATGAATCTCATTGATTCTTTATATTTTTTTTCTTAGATAAACTAATGTATATTATTTTACTCACCTGTGTATGAGATATACTCATACATGTTGCATCTTATGAAGACGACCTGTCTTTAGATAGAGTCCAAGGGGATCAAGAGAAGGTAGAGCATAGTTATACAAGATAGACTTAACTTTTCTCTTTCTTGATAATATCAACCTCCTTTCTATCATGTTTTCATATTTTACAATTTTAGTGGTATTATATTTGGACCTTTCTCTCTTGTACTAGTGTCATAATCTAATGTGTGATTTAGATTTAGGAATGTATTTTGGTATCATTTTCATATACCATTTCCATATTATATTAGTTCTTGGAAATTTATTTATGGGTAAAAGTACCTTTGGTTAATTTATTACATCTATGTGATATTCATACTCAGTGTTAATCGCCATCCCTTGACCTATTAAAGGTAGGATTGGGGTTTCACACTCAGTTTTCCATCATCTATGAGGGTCCTAGTGTGTTTGTTTGTGTGAAAAATATAATTTTTATCGATATGAATCTATGTGAAGCTATTTAAATTATTTAAAACAAACAAAAAAGGGGTTATTAATGTTCCTTAATGTTTTTAGAGTATATATATTTCCAATAAACATGTTAATAGGTTAATGGTAAGTATTAAGTGATGAAGTGATTATCCACCGAATTATTTTGAAGTAATGTGAGTAGTATCCCACAAATACATGGCTAAAGATGATAAAACCCATGAATAAATAGATAGATATATTTAGGGTAATTTCCCTAAAATATGATGATTTTAGAGCTGGTTTTAATTTCAAATACAAGTTATAAAGTGTGAGAAGTATTATCTACAAAATTTTTAGTGGGAGAGTTGAGATTTAATGAACTAGATATTAGAATTTTTATGCTAGAAAACTTGTATAAGATGTATTTAAAAATGTTTAAAAATGTTCATTTTTTGTAATAATATTACCTAATTAATATAGAAACCATAAATGGAGTATTTAATATGAAGGATACATAATTCAATGATTAATATCTCTTAAAATAAGTTTTATATTGGTTGAAGCGATGGAAAAAGTCATAAGGAAATAAATCTATTGAAATAATATAATATGAGTATTCAGATTATGTAACAGTCATAATAAATGTTATAGAGTATTTTTGAATTGTTCTAACAATTTAAAGATTTATTTAAATTAGTTATAAAAAAATTTAAAGAGTTTATTAAAGTTATGAGTTTATTTGAATAAGCCATTGAGTTATTTGAAGAACTTAATAATTTCGAATTGGATATGAAAAATTAAAAAGGAATAGAGTATAATATGAGTGTAATAATTTGTATGTTTCAAAATGAGACTTCTAAATACCACACCATACTTTCAGACAATAGTGTATGATTTTGGGACACTAAACATAAGTAATTTCAAAGGGCATATGGCTTTGAAAATCAGACTCTGAAGCTGAAATAAGACTTTGTTTCCATGAAAAAGACTTCATATGATTTTTATCACACTTCTAGGAAGAGCATATGACCTGGTTTTTTGAGCTTTTAATTCTCTTACATAAGGAATTAAATAACTTTTTATAACTTATAAATTCATTAAAAGTGGTGGTTATTTCTAGTTTATGTCTTTTTGTAGTTCGTGTGCAACTTATGAAATATTTGTATAACTTCCACTCTTAAAAGATATTCATAATTATACTGAATGAAAAAAATGGTATTTATATAAATTTAAATTATAAAGGAGAAATTTAAATGGTATGATTCTTATAATATTATTTCATTTTCAAAATATCGTGAATCTTTGATAATCCATGATTCTAGATTGGGTTTAATAAAGATAAAGTGGCCAATATTCTTGAAAAAAAAAATATTCATGAGTTTCCAATAATAATTAAAAAATTATTAATCCAATGTTTAAGATATTTCTCAAATCATAAAACATTAATAAAGCATTGTGATTCAAAATATTTTTTTAGAAGAAACTCTTCATGAGTGAGAGAAAGAAGATAAAAGTAGAGACAAAAGTTTCATAATTTAAATTAAAAAAATAAGGAAATTAAAATTTTAATTAAATCTAGAAATGATAATGGGAAGATTCTAAATATGATATTTAGTATGATTAAATATAATAAGAATATTTTTGATTTAAACTGAGATTGACTAGAAGATAAAAGAAGTTGTGATGCTAGCTATTGGTTACAGATTCAAGATTGATGTCAATATTGGTTTTCATGGGAAGCTTTCATGTTGTGAGAAGATGATGTTCCATGCCAAAATTATAACTGTTGTGTAATTTTTATATTTCCTTAAATATTATTTTATTTATGTATTTTATATGGAATTATTTTTAGAAGATAATTCATAGAATTATATAATAAATAAATGATGATTTATTTATTTATAAATAGAATGATAAAATTAAAAAGAGTTTAATTTTTTTTAAGAATAAAGTAGTTTGGAAAATCATGGGGCACAACCATGTAATGCCCATTTAAGAAGGATATATGGAATATTGAGATATAGACTATTTAATGTGACTTATATGGATTTTAAAAAATTATATTTTTTGAAAATATTAATAGACTCCAAAAGAAAGTGGTTAATCAAATATAAAATTACGGAGTCAGGGTATTTATAGGAATAAATAACATCATATAATAAATAATATAATAATTTATAGTAGAATAAAAATTAGGAGGAATAAGATGAGAGAAACCAAGATCTAAAAGAATAAGGAGGATAACTGATATAGTACTATGAAGCTAAACCTACTATATATCAAAGTTGATTGTGATAACTTGTTCTACTGGATAAATATATTTGATGAATAAATAGAACTTGTGAGATAAGTATTGTTCACTTGATTAATATAGTGAACTCACACTTGTGTAATATGGTGTGCATGGTTTTATGATGATCCCCAGACACCCACTTGTATGTTTCCCACCTTGGTCTTGGACCTTGTAAAAGTAATGTGTGTTGATATATTGTATATTTTTTTCATTGCATGTTTTGGATAACAGATAAAATGATCCATTCATATCCTAATATATATTAGGGGTTCAAATAGTGATCTGTGAAAAGGCTAAAATTATATTTAGAATTTGGTAAATTTTTTGAAACACCAGATTCACCCCCTCTTTGTAACATCCTAGATATTTGATTTTTAACAATTGGTTTGTGTTGCAATTTAAATAAATCAAAATTATGGCTGATTATAAGTTAAGATTAAATATGTAAAATTAAATAAGAATACATAAAATAAATATTTAAAATAATATTATTTTTTTACTATTTTTCAATAAATAATACCTTTATTATAAATTATGATATATTAAACTGTTTTTATCAATTATGATTTTATGAAAAAAATTATAATTTTCAAATCTAATGTTATAATATTTTTAAATAAATTATTATTTTAAAAAACAATAAGATTTTAATTTAAAGAAATATTATTTTGTTTATATATAAATATGGAATTATTTTGTTTAAAATAAAATTCAAATACAAATATAATTATTTGAGTAGTTTTGTAAAAATAAATATTTTAATAAAAAAATTATTTAATTAATAATATTTTAAAAGAAATATTTTTTTTATAAAATTATCACTATTATATTTTTTTATAAAATTTTGGATTATGGATATACGAAATTGGGATAATTATTAAATTATTATTTTAAATTTTGAATATTAAAGGTAAAGTATTATCTAAGATATATAAACTTGGGAATATATTAATATAAAAAAAGGACTATTTTAAAAAATTAATATTAATAAAATTTATTAAAAAAAGATTTATAATTATGAATACTTGAATCCATATAAATTAATTTATATTTAAAAGTATTGATTGAAGGTAATGATATTAATTAATGTAAAGGTGACATTTTTTTAAGCTAATATATTTTATTATGAATATAGTTTAATTATGGTAATTGTAAATAAATTATGAATATTACTAAATTTTACTTAATTTTTTTTACAATAATAATAATAAACGAAAACCAGTTAAGAGGATTAAGATTGATTTCCTTAAGAGAAACTAAGGGTTCTCTGGAGTCCAAGTAGAAGGTAGAGGTCTTGATCAGTTTTTTTAAGGAACCTAAGGTATTATATTTTGATGAAAGAAAATGGGAGAGTCGAGTGTAGGTAGGTTCGAGCACTGATATTTTCTCCATAGATATGGAGTCGAACTTAGTTGAAGGAGATCAACTTTTAGTGAATATCGAATGACAAATCTGATAAAGGTTCAACCGCGAAGGGGTTTTTGAACTCAAATAGAAGTCAAATTTTCAAGGTGGATCTATTTGAAGATCATTTATAGGTAGGTTTATTTTTTTCTTATTAGGTGTTTGAATCTGTTATTTTTGGTGTATTAAATACCCATTTGTCATGTTTCTGGATTTTTCTTCCTTGATTTTTATTTTGTGGCTGGTATCAGCTAAACCTATTTATCTAGTTATATAAATACTTGTATCATATTTTATGGATTTAATTATTTTATTTTGAAATACAACTAGACCTAACACTGGATATATTCAATGCTGATATTTAAGTGTAATATTTTTTATCAACAATTTTGTTCTACGTTGGATCATTTTAATTTATTCATCGTCAAAAACTCCATTTTCTCCTTCTATAAACACTATTTGTGGACCAATTCCAGACTAGAAAATATTTTTTTAATTAAAAATTAAATTAAATGAATAATCGAATTAATCTATTGAACTCACACTGAAATAGATTTTCATCATCATTTGTCTCGGTTTAATTCAATGTGATAATCATTATGGGTTTCTGGTTACTTAAACATTTATGTTGTAGTGAGAGGTGAATTTATATATATATATATATATATATATATTATTTATCACAATTAATCCACAAATTTTTTTGGGATACTTTATTTTCAATCAATTTGTTATAAAAATGGAAGAAACTCTCATTTTTTTACTTTACAAAGGATCACCTCACTTCCCTCTTTTTTGTTCCATGAAAATAAAGACCAGTAGGATTACTTTACTATGTATTGATAATTTTACGTAAATTTTATGAATTTTGAAATTATATTTATGTAATTATGAAAATTATATAAAGGATGATAATATTTTCAAGTTATTATTTCATTCAAATACTAAAAGAAATTATGTTTTACAATTTTTGTAAGGGTTATTATTTTCATGGTTTATATTTATAATTGAGTTATCATCATTTCAGAAAGACCATAATAAGGTAATTATTTTTTATATAAAATTATTCTATGAATTCATATATGCACTTATAATTTCAATTTTTATTTTAAAAATTTATATTTTCAATCTATGATATAAAACAATAAAAAATATTTGATGTTATTGGTTAACTTTAAAATTATAAATGGTATTTTATTTTATTAAAATATCTATGTTAATATATATAATAAGTAAAGTTATTATTTTATTCTATTATAATAAATGAAAGTTATTATTTGATGTGTAAAAAGTATTTTAAAATTTATGAATGTTGAATATTTATATTGTTATATCTATGAAATACTTCATTCCATACATATTCATAAGTCATGTGCAATACGTTTATAAAGGAAATGATCATATAAAAAAATATTTAAAGAATGTTTTTAATTATAAATGTATTTAAGAGAATTTATCTTAAGGTTAACTACTATAATTTTAAGAGTTTTATTATATGATTTTATTCTAAAAGGTAGACTTCTATAAGACACTTAAGGAATTTATTTAAAGTTTATTTTGTAAAAGTATAATTATTTTATTCTTTGAAAATAAGTCAAGTAGTTTTGAAAGGGTTTTAATGGGTTGTGATTTAGAAAGGTAGATCTTCAATGAAAAAGTTTTCTTAAAATTAAATCTAGCACTTGAGTATTAAACGGGTTGATGATGAATGGGGAGTGAACCTATGGCATCATGAGAAATATTCCTAATAGGGATATTAATTATAGACACATGGTTTTCAAAAGAACCTCCATGTTTCAAAATAATACATAAAGAAAATATATATATTTTTAAAATGTTTTCAAAGGAGAAATCTATGTATTTTCAAAGAAGTATTTTTGAAATGATTTTTCAAAATGATAAGTATTTTTTAAATGTTTTGAAATGCATTCTATATTTCAAATATTCACATTTGATCTAAAATGTTTTAAAAGTGTTTATAAATAAATATTTATTAAAGTGGATTTCACTGGTTTTAGAACCCAATACTAGAAATTTTTATTGTCATCCCAAGTTTTAAATATTTTTCACAAGAATTTTAGAAGTTCTAAGATAGGTTATTTCGTTTAAAAAGTAAGTGCACAGAAATCGAAATAATTATTTTATTTTATTTTTTTACAAATTTTACAAATTTTATAGATCTATATAATTTTACATAACCTAGACTAGAAAAGGCCCTAGATTTTATAAATTGCTATGTATTTTATAGATATTTTTTAATAAAAAATATAGATTATGTGTTTACAACTGAATCTAGAAGTGCACGTTTGGGTCTTTACACTCTTCAGATGTATGCACTGATCTAATAACACTTACATAATAATATTTATACCATAATTCATGAGTCATAGGATAATGATTTTGGTATAACATAATAAACGATTAATATGAGTGTGGAAACATTAGTTAATAATTATAATCCATAAAAATGTATCATAAGAACGTGGTATATATATAATCGTAGAAAATAATTTCCTATGTCAAGGATCATTTCAAATACGATCACTAAATAGTTTCCAATGTCTCTTGATGTATTTTTTTACTCCTCAATCCCTAACATGTTTTTTCATTATACATAAGGCTCTATCCAATGAGATAACACTTTCTACAATTCATAAGATAGAAACATAATTTTATACCAACCCATATAATAATTAAAACTTTATATACGTGTTCCACATAAAAAACATTTAAAATTATATCAAAAGTAATTAACCCATAAATAAGAATAAATTTCATAAAAACATCTATAAGACATTATCATAATCCATCTACCTAATCAAGGTGAATGATATCATTAAATAATATTCCTAGTGATGCATAAGAAGCATTAAATTACATTGAAAAAGATTAAATAAATTGATAATGTAATTATAAGATTGCTTCAAAAAATAATAAGATATATCATTTACTTTTTGATAACATTTATTTTTAAAATAAAATAATTTATAAAATAATAGGAATAGAAATTACTTTAGAAAAACATGAAAAATTAAAATTTATGTTTCTTAAATGAAACATTTGATGATTAAATGAAAATGTGTCCATGTTTAAACTATTAAAAATAAATTCCTTTCACACTTTTGTAAAACAATTCAAAGAGAATAGAAAATGACTTATGAAGAAAACATTAAAATAAGATTCCATTAATGTTCTTGTAAAGAAATTCAAAGATAAAATAAAATGAACATAACTAATCATATTAATATAGAAAATGAAATTAATAAAATAATATAATGAATATGGATGTAGAGGGGAAAGATTCCCAATTGAAATGAAGAGATAAGGTTAGTCCCATTTATGAGCATTATTTTGGTTGAATTTTAAACCAAATAGGAGTAAAATGGTATGAATACATGTAAATAATATAAATAACTACATGAGAACAAAGTATACAACGCTTAATAGTTAAATAAAAATTTGTTTTATCAAAATAGGATTTCATACATTTACCATCTTTATTTGAAAATGGGATTGACAAGAAACCCATATAGATTTCGTAACTTTTGAATAAAAACCCTTTGAAGGAAAGAAAATTATATGGATTGAAAATAAAATGAATATGATAAAAAATATTTTAAAATAAATTCATGAGGTTTTATATAAACTATATAAAAAATAAGGTGGAGAATAAATAATATATCTCAACTAAATAAAATTAAGATGATAAACCCTTACCTTTAATCCATTCTTCCATAACAATTCTTTAACCTCTGTTGGCGACAAAATGTTTGCATGGGAAAAATACAAAAAGAGAATGTCAATCCCAAAAGGGGATTCTTCCTGAAGAACCTTTGAAAATCCCATCAACACTATGACCAGAACAAATCCCATCAACACCACGGATGGTGTAAGGCCAAGGCCCCTTCTATGATCGCTGTAGAGGAATGAGATGGAAGGCTCTACGGTTACGATGAAATTGAGGCAAGCATTTGTGCTATGGAGGGAAGATGATCACCTCTATGATTCCTTGGAAATCGATGAAAGCCTATATGAGTGTTGTGAAGTTAATGGAAGAATCCTCTATTCCATGGAGGTGATGAAAATAAACTTCACGGTTGTGGCAAACTTGATGCAATCCACCTCCGATGGTGAAGCACAAGTGGATTCATAGCGCACTGTCAAAGATTTGCACTGCCTCTCGCCTATAAATAACAGGCTTCGAAAAACCCAAAGAATGGATACCCTAAGCTTTTGTCTTCTCATATCTCAAATCGTGAAGCACCTTCTGCTCTATGAAGCATTGATAAAATGAGATCCTCGGGGTAATTGAGCATGGAAAAATACCTTTCCCTTGGCTCATATTCAACCCCTCTTTAGGTAGGGATGCCCTTTGCGATGCCTACAATACATTGCAAAGGAAGGATATCCCAATGGGAACTCAGGTCTTTGCAAAGCACTCATGCTTTTTGAAGTACCTTCCATGCACATTTGAACCCCTTAATAAGGAAGGATCACTATTCTTTGTGAAGTACACTGATTCGTAATGCCACACTTTTCAAAGAACCCATTCTCCATGAAGTCTTACTTCACGAAGGCACTTTTATTTCATGAAACACATTCCATACACATGTATAATCTATACCTGGGCTTGACCACTCCACTTCACGAAGCATACCCATTTGCGAAGTATCTCCACTTTGTGGAGCATTAGATCTGCGCAAGGTCTCTTCCTATGAACCCCTTTTCTTAACAATCCCTTCTCTCATATGACCCTACAGGTTTGTACAAATTGATTTGAAATTCCCTTGGGAAGTGATTCATATTTCATTTCTTGGCCTTATACTTTTTTTCCTAGGCATGATAACAGCTATTGCTTCTTCACATAGCCACGCTAACGTGAACCCCTCAGTTGATCACTCCACAACCCCATCTCCACACATCATTTCTGGTGCCTTCCATTCACCAAGTGTTAAAGAACACCGGTTATGTAAGTATTAGGGGTGAGGAGTGAATCCTCATCATCCAAGATGTAGGACGTTAAAATTCCATGAATAATTGTTCCCAACACATGACGTTAAACTGTAGTCTCACCCCTTGAGATATACATTGGGTGCCCCACCTCAGAAATTTTCCATGCCCACTGGTCTCCACAAGAATGATATCTTCATCACATAAAATTAGATCCTACTTACGTGGAACTAAATCAGTCTGCAGAAGAGGGAAACCAGCCTAATGTAATCCCCTATCCTTTCTTATGGGATATAGAATCCTTGATCCTCCTCTCTTATTCTATGCGAGAATACTATCGGAGAGATGGGTACAGGGGACTTGATACCCCATCCCTATCCTTTTGGGGTTTTTCACCATCGGGCCTCCATCCTAGAGTAAGTACTAATCTCCATCTCCTTGGGCCACTAACTGCATGTAAGCTCCACTCCAATTCTCGTATACACACCTTTCATGATGTGATTATCAGGTGTTTTCTGCCTCTTATTTTTCACACCGAGCATGAATCATGTGGGCTTAGAGTAAGCATATACCATGAAATCCTATATGGGAAACCTTAGTTCATAAGCCCCATCCCTCACCACTAAACTATGTGTACTTTGATCCTTACCCTCTTTGATCAAGGTATGTAGGAAGTCTCCATGAGATTCAAGTCCATCATCCATCAGTCCTGACCACTTCACATTGGTTCACCCCCGTCCCGTATGAAGTTAAATTGTATGCATATGAACTATGTGGGTTTTGATCCCTGTCCCCCAGACAGGGTATGTAGGAAGCCTCCATGAATTTCAACCCCAAACACTGGTAAACCGAATCAAATACGTGGGTTTTGATCCCTATCTCTTAGATAGGGTATGTAGGAAGCCTCCTTGAGGTTCAACACCAAACACTAGTAATCCTATTAGAACTATGTTGGTTTTGATCCCTATCTCTTAGATAGGGTACATAGGAAGCCTCCCTGAGGTTCAACCCCAAACACTGGTAAACCTATTCAAACTACATGGGTTTTGATCCCTATTTCCTAGGAAGGTTACATAAGAAGCCTCCTAAGGTTCAATCCCAAACACTAGTAAACTTATTCAAACTACATGGGTTTTGATCCCTGTCTCCTAGGCATGGTACATATGAATCCTCCTAGAGGTTAAATACCAAACATTGGTAAAATTTGGTGTCCACTTTGTTGGGACCCGCATCCTTGGTCTCTCCCTTAATGATGTCAAGCTAGTTCTCAGGATAATAACCATGTGTAAGCCCCAGTATGTTATCGGGTTTTTTTCCTTTGCGTACACCCCAATTCCATTACCCATCCTGAACTATGTAGGTTTAGATCCATGTCTCCTAGGTTGGGTATGTAATAATCTTCTCTAAGGTTCAACACCAAACATTATTAAACTTATGTGTCCCCTTTTCTAGGACCCACATACTTGGTCTGTCCCTTAGTGGCGTCAGACTAGTTCCCGGGCTCCTAACCATGTGTATGCCCCAACATTTTGTTGAGTCGCTTTCCTTTGCATACACCCCAATTCCATATCCAATCCTAAACTACATGGACTTTTATTCCTTGCCACTGGGATATGTATGAAGCCTCCCTGAGGTTCAAGGCCATCACCCATGTGCTATCCTTGTCTCTCCCTTGAGCCTTTGTGTTTTTGGGAAGTTCATTCCCAACCTAGAGGTTCAACTTCCTTCGGGTCCCATCCATGCGTCCATTCTCATGGGCCACCTCTTCAGGTGTCCCATTGCCCCACCTAACTACGTGGACTTTGATTCCCTACCACGAGGATACATAGGAAGATAATCTTAGGTACAATCCCAACATCACTTCCATCTTCACATTGGTTCCATCCCATTTCTCTCATCCACTTAATTCAACCATCCATCATCTATCCTGATTCCCTACCCGGGCCACCACATCCTGGTGGGATAATTCCATTTCCTTGTGTAGATAACCATCCATAATCCCCACAGAATCCATGACTATCCAACCAAGAGTTTCTATCTTGCGATGGGCCGCTACCCATGCATAATACCCAACATGTATCTGGGTCATTGTCCTTTGTGTATACCCATATTATAGGCATAAACCCTATGAACTATGCGGGTTTTCATCCCTATTGTCTACACATGGTATGTAAGAAACCTCCCTGAGGTTCAATCCAAACCATTGGTAAACCTTGGTGTCCCCCCTTTCTAGGGTGCACTTTTCCTGATCTTCCCTTAGTGGTGTCCAGATCATCCTTCATGGTGTGATGTCTTCCCTCTATGGGATACAACACCTCAGATATATCCTCATTGGAAAATCTAATCCATCCATCTGTTAAACCTTCTAGGTGATCCCCCTAGGAATGTACCAATCTGATCTGTCTTTATGGGATGTTTTGATCACTCTTATTCCATCTCCTCAAGATGTTAAACTCACGGCATACCCTGTGTTAAACATGGGAAGATGAAGAAGACCTCAAGGACATGCCTATGGCATATAATTCCCCACACTCGATGTGGGGTTCCTCGGAATTCCACGCCCTCAAGAAGCCCTATCATAAAAAGAACAAACCCAGATGCATCATTGTTTCAGTGTCCAGACACACTAGTGATGTCCAACAAGACTACTCCCTCGATCTAAGTTTGTTGCCCTGACTAGAACCATTGGAATTTATTGACAGAAGCAGTGTAATCAATCGACATCCATGAAGATACAACACTGGGGAAGAGTTTCACAATCAACTCCTTAGAACCAGACTAGGTGAAAAATTCTGAGGAGGAATCCAAGGGAAGAGAGACCAACATCCCATTATTCTGTTTTGATCAAGGAGAAAATGTCCCTAAATAAGCGGTAGATGCTTCCCACCATTAGAAAGAGAGAATTCAGGGCAACAACCAAAGCATTGTAACATAATATAACACACCCTGATTAAAGCATCAGAAACAAAAATGGTGAACCTGACATAAATCTTCTCTTAAATGTGGATATTAGTAGCGTTCGAGGAATCAGTGGATAAGCATGTCACTAGATCCATCTATTCGATGCTATGTCCCACCAAGAAAATAGTGGGCCTAGCATGAAACTCACCAGAGATTGAGGTAGTTGAACTTTAGGCATCCCGATCTACGACGTTGTCAGCATGGGCCCTTCTTACCAATCATGGGAGATGGAATGATGCTAGGGAACTTGGAGTTGCTTTTCTCCTTTTAGGGCTAATGGTTGAATCTTCCAACTTTGAAGGACCCAAGATACTATGTTAGGAAACTGATCACCACCTACCCACCGACACAGGGGCCAGGGAAACTCCAACTTGGAAATCCCACGTGGATCCATCCCTCCTGTGATAGAAACCATATCCACGTCTACTGGGTTCCCATGCCCTATCTCACCATAAGAACTTGTTCAGAGGATGGTGATCAACAACCTTGTCCGACAATATGAGGAGGAAGGGATTATCCTCACTTGGGAAATGGCCCATCAAGACCTAGAGGCTTCTATGCCTCACTGTCACCGCCTCCCCCAAGGGACGCATAGGGATCCACTGGTCCCCACTCTAACCAACAACCGTTTCAAGAGTCTCTCCCCGGAACATTTTGTTGACTCGCTCCCTTATGCCAATGAGGTAATGGAAGTCCAGGACAACCCAGCTATGATTCCATCCTAAGGGCTAATAAGGAGGGCTCCCACTAGGCCACATAAGTTCCACCCCATAATCCCATAAGCTGAGGAGCAGGTGAGTTACCCACATACACCACTGGCCCCAGTTCGGTTAACATGATGCCAACATCAGGTGCAAGATGAGGGGGGTACCCGCCAGGGGGCATCAACATCAACGGCTACAGTGACCTATTCCACTGCCGAAACATACTATACATGCCCTATTTATAATGAACAGAGGAACCTATGCACCTGACCTGGATCAAGGACCCAACTACCCCATGGGCATGTTGGCATGACTCTCTTGGTCACCGACACAAGTAGTACCCATCACAGGTCGACCTGTGGTGATGACATATAGAACATAGGTCCTCCTCGTGCCACAATAAATTAGAGAGAAGACCCTACCCACTCCCAATCTCAGCATGGAGGTCCTCCCCATGCCACCATCAGTCTAGGTGAAGGCCCTCCCCATTCCACTGACATCCAGCACGAAGGTTTCTTTTGAACCTGTGATCTTAGGTATGAAGTCGTTCCTCCTGTCGCAGGTCACCAATGTGAAGATCCTCCTCACCCGGTCAACCATGAGTACAGAGGTATTCCCCATGTTTTTAAAATATCCAAAAAGGTACTCCTCGTCCCAAAAATCAGAGAAGCAGAGGTCTGCCCCGCTTCATTAGCATCCAACATTGAGGTCTTCCCCGTGTTCTGTTTGACTGGTACGAAGGCCCCGTCATACCGTCATCGCTAAGGTAAAAAAACATGAAAGTACTTCCCATGCTCCCAACAGCTCTAGTGGAGGTCCTAACTGGTATAGAACTTCCCACATAGGTTTCCCCCATGCGTCTGCCAGTGGACATGGAGGCCCTCCCCGTGTTCAATTTGACATTTTCTCGGGTGATCCTCGCACCCTGACTCACCCAGGAGGAAGTGTACTCATACCCAGTGACTGGGCGTGTGAGGTGTGGTGGTTCTTTGGCGAGGTTATGGCTACCCCCACTTCTTCCATGTCTTTCCTTCCTTTCTTGGAGAGCTGGTATATCAATTCTAGAAGTGACAACTCGGAGAGGTTGGCTCGCACCGTGATTCTACATGCGGGTTGCTGGTGCCTTTGGCAGGCGAGGAACAAGTGGATTCATGAAGAGATACCCTCTTTGGGTCATGAAATCATTAGTAGAACAAAATACCTACTTATCGACCTGATCAGGGAGCTAGGAAATGGGAGGGATGCTTCGTCATTGCGACGTTTCTTCGCAGCTCCCCTTCCTTCTTCTCCTGGCGGAGTTCACTCATCTGGAAATTGGGTTTGTTGGAACCCTCCTTCGAGGGGGTTGAAACTAAAATCTGATGGTTCTTGTATCTCAGGGGTGATTAAAGGGGGTGGGGTTGTTCGTGACAGAAGTGGGTCGGTTCTCTTGGCTTTGTCCGTATAGTTGGGACAAGGAACAGTCCTCTAAGCTGAAGCTCTCTCCATGCAAACCGGCCTTTATATTTATAGGCAGAGGGGATTACACATCACAGAGTCATAAACAGACTCAATGATTCTGCACAATGCGCTTTAGAGACTTGGGATGATTCCTTGGTCAGTTTCTTATGTCATTAGAAGCTGTCATGGAATCCTTGGCGACAACGTCAAGGTGACCCATACATGGCGGGAGGGGAAAAAAGTTACGGACTACTTGGCCTAAATCATTCCCCCTGGACATGATGGTATCTTTTTTCATAATTTGGATAGCTTGAAACCGGAGGTGGTGAACATTATCAGAGGGGATTCCCTCGACCTCCATTTCTTTAGACCCCCATAACCCCTATTATTCTTTGCCCCATTTTTCTTTCCCCTTTGAATAAAAATTTATATGATGATGATTAAACTTGTCTTCTTTTCAAACACTAAGGAATAGTGTGATTAGGTAATAGAATCATCACCCCAATCTTCTTTTTCGGCGGCTAGGGAAAGAATAAGGTGTATAAGCCTCACCCTTATGGAAAGTAAGTTCCACTAGATCCCTACATCCATATGAAGATACGTATAGGATGAGGATTATTTGGCCTCTTTCCAGGTCCAGAACATGAAATCCTCTCTATTGTCAACTAGATCATTCTCTACCTCGAGAGGATATCATAGAGATTTGTTCTAGGGATTAATAGAGGATAAGAAATGGTGTAAACCACTATTAGTAACCACAATACCTTCATGGGAAGCTTCAGTATCTAGTCTGTCTTATCGGGATGTGGTGGATCAATCAGTGTATTCTTCAGAAGACAACCCAAGATGTGGCGGCTTGTCATCTCACATGTTGTATTCTCCACTGACCAGTCTACCATCAAAATGGTATACTTCAGTTCCATTTTTGATCCCTCATCCACCCCCATTAGATGAATGGGTAAACCAAGGGCCAGATCCTGATTCTATGATAAGGAGCTTATGGGACATCATTGTAGCAGACCAGTTCCTAGAGATGTTCTGGCAAGTTGAAACCACGAACTCTTGAACTTCAGAATCTCTTACCTAGGAGTAGGTCATGTGCTTCCACCAAACTATCTGGGAAACGCACTATCGTCTCTATCATTAGTGGGTGCCTTAATCCAAGATATAGGAACACTTTGAAGACATTGCCCAGCAACGCTACATGATCGACTTGGCTGCGCTCCCCATGGATCAGCGCCCTGAGTCGCCTGATCTCCATCGGACTCTCCCCCAATGGTAGATAAATATATTTAAAGTGATCTACAGAATTATTAAGGATTCTTCCCCCCACATCCAGATCCATGGTTGGGGGTAGTATGCTACCCTTAATTTCAGTTCTATCCACTTCCAGCCCGACTTTCCAGGTGATATTGAGGATATGCCTCCAAGTACAGTCGCAATTAACATGGTAGACCTATCAAAGGAATAGACTGATCTAGAGATCCTTGAATAGAATTTACCCCCCCCCCCCTTGGGGTGGTGTCACACCTATTGGATCCTTTTAGTAGGGTTAATTTCCAACAAAAAATTTACTGGTCCTTCACACACATTCTGAGTCATTATCCCTCAGTCAGAACCCTAATAAGGGTAAAGAAAACGCTGGGGATATCAAACCCTCTGACCCATCTAGATCAGATAAGAGTATGGAAGATGAACCCAAAAAGGTTTCATTACATCAACAGATCACGAAACAAAGAAAGATGGTTGATGACCTTCTTGCTGAATGTGCTGCAGAATGACGACCAGATTACGGTAATCCTCAAGAAGGGCAGTAGGGGTAGGTTCAACTCTCCCCCAGTAAATTGCCTCTGTGTGACCTTGATCAGCCTGCCCATATTGATAGGGTAGATTCCAGAGTTTATGGAAAGATGACACAATATGCCTCAACAAATACACTCGAGTTACGTGATAACCCTCCTCGGGACCTAGCTCAAGTTCCCCAGCTGCTTCACAGGTCATTCCCCTAGTAGTACCACAAGTCATCCCACCAGTATCTCCATGAGCCACATGGACTTCTTATCATGTTTAAGAGACTACCAAAACATTGGTAGTCAAATATCCTCATCAAGACAGGAATCCTCATCCAGATGATCCAATGGATTCTCTCATTTCCTGCCTCGAGGCCCTAGAAATTCAACAGGTGACAATCCTTCCTGATGGAAAGCCGTATATGACATGGTTAGATGATATTCCATCACCCCTAGATTTTAAGAATCATACCTTCTCCCCCTTTAATGGGACGATAAACCTGCTGCAACATCTTTCCCACTTTATTTCAAGGTGTGGACCCATGCTGAGAACTCCAACATAGAAGGAGGCCACCAAGATCCAATGTTTCGTACAGAGGATGAAAGGGCCTGGATTCATTTGGTATAGCCAGCTACCCATTAGATCAGTAGCCAGTTGGGAAGATCTTCATAGGTAGTTTCTTTACCAGTTTAGTTCCACCACCCAGAATATGAGTATTTTTGACTTCTTCAAATTCAAGAAGAGGACTGATGAATGTGTCGCAGACTTTGTCACTAGGTGGAAAGGCATCACGTACTCCTTTTATATCATATTGACTTAGGATTAGCTGCTAAAAATGTGTGTGGGGAATTTCAAGACCAAACTAGTCCCCTCTCTCATCACTCAAAACTAAGAAGGTGGATTTTGGGATTTTTTCTGACAAAGCTCAGTGTCTAGAGAAAGCCTTGAAACATGCCAAGAAGGCACATCCATTATTTCCTATAGTTCCTACGAGAATAGCTGCTAATGCTGAGTCCACTACGGTAGAAAAAATAGATCCCCCTGGCAATTGTAGTTATTAAAAGTGGAACCAGCTCCACATCCATACTGAGGCCCACCACCTCAGTCATAACCTCCACCCCAGTAGCGCCCACCTCATAATCGGTAGGCACCCCCGCGTAATGCCCCTCCACTACCCATGTGAGATAATCATGTTCCACCACTTTGATAGGATCCTCCAGCCCCTCGTTAGGTCCATGCTCCTAGATCCCCATTTTCAGACAGAAGGAACCAGACCTACTCATTTAATGAGGCTCAGGTCCCCAGTTATTTCTGAATCACCTTGCACTAGGTAATTCTACAGTTGCTAGGATGAAGGAGTCTTGAAGAGGTGGATCTCAATGATCGCCCCAATTACTACCCCTATCACTGGATCCTTGGGAACACCCTCAAGCAATGCTATGTGATTAAAGACTAGATCTAATCCTAGGTCGATAACAACATACTCAGGTTAGGTCCAACCTCTAAATAGGTTGCATGTGTCTTCATAAATTCAGAAATCAATGATGACAGCGAAGGTGAATGGTAGCAGGTTCCTAATTGTGGGTTTCAAAAATACGATAATCAGATGGACCACAGGGAAGTTTCTTATGCCCATGGTATTATCTAAGAATTTTTTAATTAACCCAAGCCTTCAAAAGTCACCATGTTACCTGTAGCCACTACTTTTGGGTCAACATCTTAGTCTTCCTCTTCATAGAAGGGCATGTATCGGTGACCCAAGGGAAAGAAAAGTCCTCCACTGATGCCATTGTCATTCCATAATCTTTTTGATTTCATGCCCCTAGAGAAGGAGATCTCCCCCATAATCCATCCAGTGATAGAGGATTATTCAAGTGATAATCCAGGGTATGCTTCGGTTAACACCGTAGAGATGCTAAACCCCTACATGGTTCCCAATGATGAATTTTTCCAGACAGATCCTCCCAACGTCCCCAGCTGACGCCAATGTCGACGAATCCGTGGTTATGTGAGTCACCAGAATGCATTGGTTAGTGCTTCCAGCCAAACTGTACATGCTACCAAGACCAGACAGTAGAACTAGCATAGAGCTCATCACATGTAGTCTTCTCATCTTGTTTCACTAGATCCACATTCGCCGCCATTTGTCCTACTTGATCAGGCAGAGCCATCACGATCGTGCTATGATTAGACATGTTCTATTGTGGTTCATCCTTAGTCATCTATCCCTAATCTGGTAGTCTCTCCACATGTTTTTACTAGTGAGTAGTGGGACATTACCATCACCATTTATCCTCCAGTTCAACCAGAAGGTCTCATTATACCTCTTATCATAGAGATAACTCTTATCAGCAGAATTTCACACCTAACACAAAAGTACAACATTCACAAGCATCTTTCCAGAATTCCAAAAAATCTCTCTATCCTCTAGGATCTTCTCCTATCAGCAGATATGTGGGAATCCATTTCCGAGGCTTTAAGAAATCTTCTCTAGTTTTAGATGGAGGTAGCATCTGTAGAAGCCTTCCATGCTAAGGTAGTCGAGCATATGGAATATAAGGCCATTATATCTTTCTCTAGAGAAGACGAAGGTTATCTCATACATGTGAACATCTGCCCACTTTACATCACTAGAAATTTCAATGGCATGAAAGTTTTCCATTTTCTTGTCAAAACATGCTATGGAATCAACCTTATCCCAGCCTAGACACTCCGAAAGATGGACCGGTCCGAGGCCGATTTGAGTCCCTCTAACCTGGAAATTCAAGGTTATGATAGGATAGAATAGACACCCATTGAAAAGATCTTCCTGAAGACCCAATTCAATGGACTAGTTTCCAGCACCGAGTTTATGGTTGTCTCGCAAGACACCGCTTACAATTTTTTCATGGGTAAGACATGGATCCACCTGCATGGAGTGGTCCCTTCTTGTTATCACCAATGCCTTGAGTACTCCCTGAATGGTCAGGTATACATACTCTAAGGTAATGTGTCTCCCTTTTCCTATTGTGAATCCCACTAATTGGATGTTGACTATTAAAAGATCAAGGACAATTAGATTCAGTACAAAGAGGTTGAACACTCTACAGCTGTGACTGACCTATTGAAATACCTAGATGACACCTACATTTTCCCGATCCACCGATTGGAGGCCATAACCCCAGACTTGGGACAATGTTTTTTCATCTCTAGAACAAATGGGAATTGCATTACCATGTCTATGGAATTCCAGAAGATCACCTTGTACGCCTATACAAATCAGGCTCGGGTGATCCCAGAGCCCTTACTCCCATAAGGTATTGGGATGTTCGCCCCATGAAAATGGAAATACATCACACTTTCTAGTTTATCCGGGTTGAGATAAGCCAGCTCAAGCTAACGTTAAACTATTGCTTTGATATCATCAAACGTGGCCCCCTGGGTCGAAGTCCAAATTGTATTGGGTTGATAGTTTTGTAACCATGGTTTCGGTAGTAGATGAGCTCCCCGATGAGGTGTCCACCACCACTTATAATGGAACCAATGTCCTGTCAGGATCTACCAAATAGAAATAACCACCTCCTACCAATGATTCTTCCTCCTTGGATAAAGAAGATAATTTGAGGGATGATCCTACCTTTTTATAAGAGGGTGTCTCTACCACGGTCAATGAATTGGTCTAGGTGAACTGTGGTAATGAGACAGATCCAAAACCAACATTCATTAGGGATGTTATGCCTGTCGAAGAGAAACAATGATATGTAGATTTAATGAATCAGCATCATGATGTATTAGCTTGGAGTTATAATGAGATTCTAGGGCTAGATCCTCATGTCACCATCCACCATCTCAGTCTTCCATCAATTCATTGCGGGTTAAAACTACCTCCCTTAAAGAAGCACCCTTCTTGCAGTGCCATGGTCGAGGCCGAGGTTTATAAGCTCATCAAATCCAACTTCATCAAGGAAGTACAATACCCCAGATGGTTGGATAACATTTAACCATCAAGAAGAATAATAGACAAAACATAGTCTACATCGACTTCTGGGATATCAACCATCACTATCCAAAGGATGACTTTCCTCTTCCTAAGACATAACTATTTATTGATGCCACCATTGGATTCCAGGCTCTCTCTTTCATGGATGTGTATTCTGGGTATAACCAAATTTAAATTTCCCCTAAGGATGAAGATTCTACCACCTTCAAGGCACTATAAAGTACTTTCTTCTACCGGGTAATTCCCTTTTGTGTACGGAAGGTAGGTGCCACTATCATCGTGCCATGCATCACATATTCATGCTGATCATAAAGGAATTGGTGGAATGCTATGTAGATGATCTGGTGGTCAAGCATCACCATCATCAATACCATATTAAAAATCTTGTGAAAGTGTTTGGATTCCTCTGTTCTCACCATCTGAAGATGAAACCCTTGAAGTGTACCTTTGGGGTCACCTCTGGAAAGTTTCTTGGATTTTTTGTCAGATAGAGAGGCATTGAGATCGACTCAAAGAAGATCAAGGCCATCAGTCAGATGTCTCCTTCGAAAACCATTTGGTAGCTCAAAGGATTTCAAGGACACTTAGCCTACATATGCTGATTCATCACAAATATGGATGGAAATTGTAATCCCTTCTCCTAGATCATGAAGAAAGTTTCTGATTATCAATGGGATGAGGAGTGTCAGACCTCTTTTGAGGAGATAAAGAATTACTTTCTACAACCTATGGTTCTGATGCCACACGTTTCTGTAAATCCACTCGTCCTTTATGTGACCAATTTGGAATAATCTCTCAACACCCTTATCACCCATAAGAAAAATGAGGGAACAAAGAACAGTTTATAATATATTTGTTGCTTGCTCCTTGACATGGAGACCAGATACTTCTCTATCAAGAAGAGATGTATAGAGATACTATTCACAGAGTAGAAATTGCAACATTACTTACAGAACCATGAGATATAGTTGGTATCCTGAGTGGATCCATTGAAGTACATTCTGAACCACCCCATGTTGATAGGCCATCTAGCTCAGTGGTAAGTGATCCTTCAATAGTTCGACATCATGTTCATCCCCCAGAAGGCTATCAAGGGTTAGGTATTGGTAGACTTCCTTGGTGACCATTCATCTCCCATAGAGCAGTCTCTGGATCTTGATTTTATAGATGAGGAAATCCTATCAGTAGATCAAGTCATTCCATGTTGGTAAATTCCCTTTGATGGTGCTTCCTGAAGCCCTGCTGGAAGAAGACTCAATGATCCCAAACTCAATGGAGTGAACTTGGGTTTCATATTTATCATGCTGTAAAAAGCTGTCCTACCATATTAATTCCTATTGTTAGAATTCTATACCAAAAATGAGTCATAGTACTGGGCTCTCATCACTAGTCCTGATCTAGCCCCTGAGATTGACATTTCGCACTTGCATGTGAAAGGGGACTCTGAACTAGTCATTAAGTAGATCAACAATGACTACATCATCAGGAAGCCAGATCTTGTACCATAGTTAGAGCATACTTTCCAGTTGATGGCCCAGTTCCCTTCTCTAACAGAAGTTACTCATGTCACTTTTTTTACAAAATTATTGAGTCGGCGCCCTGGCTAGCCTAGCCGCATCTCTTACAGAGCTCAAACAAGATTATTTTATTATTCATGTGGTGCATCAAAGAGTCATCACTCCCATTGCTTTGGATGATGATGATAGACATCAAGTAATCCAGCATACTGCCAATTCCTCCACATAAGGACCCCTAGGTCCCCCTACCGTGATGTTGGAAGTGACTCCTAACTAGAGGACCCCCTTTTTCGAGTATCTTCGGCACGGTAACCTCCCATAAGATCGAGATGAATATGAGTGAGTCCATCAGAACAAAGTGAAGTTATCCCTCAATAGTGGTCCCAATATTGAGCGGATCATCTGCAGACATGGATTTTATGGGATTCTCCTCCATTGCATTCAAGGAGGTGATATTACTCAGGTCATGTAGAAGGTTCATGCCTGTTCCTGCAGGGCTCATCAGATAGGGCCATAACTCTCTCATCAGATCCAAATATTGGGGTATTTTTGTCCCACCATGATCCTTGAATGTATCGGGTTTTCCAAGAAGTTTCATGCATGACAAATCCATGCTAATTTTGTGCATCAACCACCATAACATCTGTACACTACCAAGTACTCTTAGACCTTTGCGGTCTGGGGGATTGATGTCGTGGGACCATATCCACCAACGATATCTCAACAGTACAAGTTCATCTTGACCACTAAGGATTTATTTTCCAAGTGTATAGAGAAAATTATACTCAAGGAAGTCAAGGCCCAATATATATTTGAGTTTGTGAGCTCTAATATCATCTACCGATTCGGATTCCCTCAAACCATTCTCATCGATAACAACACCAATATCCGTGCAGCTGAGCTGAAGAAGTTGTACTCCCAGTAAAATCCACTCTAATCATATCTCTCACTATCATGCACAAGTTAATGGTTGGATCAAGGATTTCAACAAAACCCTCTCTAACATTTTGCATAATATAGTTGGGCAGAACAAGAAGAGTTGGCCTGACAAAATCTCCAATGATCTCTAGTCTTATTATATTAAGACTCATAATTCCACTTAGGTGAACCTATATTCCTTGGTTTATGGAACAAATGAAGTCCTACCCATTTATATTCAGTTACCTTCATTATGTATAGCCATCTATGATCAGCATGAACTGGAAAAAGTAGCTGAAATCCATCTGGCTAAACCAGAAGTGCTTGATGAGAACATGCATTGTGCCCTGCACAATTTGGAAAGGCATCATAACAAGATATCCAGAGCTTTCGAAAAAAAGTTCACCTCTCCTATTTCTTACAAGGTTACATGGTGTCGGCCCTAAGAATGCCAATGATACCTGGTAGGAAGCCACCAAAGCTAGATCCCAAATGGGAGGGACCTTATATCATTCACAAGGTTTACCTAAATGGTGAATACTCTCTGGTCACCATGGATGGTGAGCATATTATTCCTCCCACCAATGCTAAATTCCTCAAGAAATATTTCGCTTAGCAGTCCCACGTGAATTTAAACTATACCGTCCTCCTATCCCAAGTTCTCACTTTTTATTGTTCGGTTTGGTATGGAATCTATGTTCTCGTTCAGGTTGGGATATTTTTTCCATGCCACACACATCCTCTTAAGACACCCCCTTCTTACCTCGTCCTCACCACAAGATGATAAACTACATGGGTACCACCACGCTTCACGCATCCTTCCAGATGGGTTTTCATCATCTTTCACATTTGAAAGAACCCCCAAATGGAATGGATTCTAGGCATCATTTTTCTCCTACAATCTTGGGACATCTTACCAAAGGATTTCGAAAGACAATTTGACACAAGTCCCGTGTTGTGAATATGGTCAGTGGTTGATACTCAATTTTTTGTACCTATTTCAGTTACACAAAAAATGGATATTGTGTTGATAACATGGTCAATAGGTATCCCCAATTATTATTTCCATTCCATAGTATCCCAAATGACGGGCACAATGATTCACTTTTTCTTACCTTCTGTCCCATGCACATGACATTAAACATGGCATCTACAGTCTGAGCTCTATGAATATAAACTAAGATCTACGGCGTCTATGTAGGATGACGTTAAACTACACAACATCTTTGAAAACTAAATATTTATTGATTCTCATACTCAAGGGATATGTTAGAATGCCTGAATATTTCATTTTTGGGTCCATCCTAGGTTCATCTATTATTTATCTCAACCACTTATCTCCTAGAAATACGAATGGTGTGGAGTATGTGGGCTTATGTCCTCATTGAAATTGGATTATTCTCCACACCATACACATTCCTCTTCGAGTTACCCATTCCCTTCATCTTTATCACATGATGTTAAACTAAACGACACTTCAGAACTACGTATGGCTTGATTCCCATCCTCATGGGATACGTTGGAACACCTATACATTTTGTCATTAGGTCCATCCCTATTTATCATAAACCTTTACTTCTTTCCATCCATTTTTCCTAAGTCATATGAGGTGGGTATGTGATTTGGTATGGGCTTATGTCCTCATTCATGTCAGGTTTTCAACAGCCATGCCACATACCTCTCTCTTGAGAGCTCTCTATCCCCCTTTTCTCCACTCATCTTATCGAGTTTTTTACTCTCAAATTGTCCCCCTCAAACCTCTTTTCTAGTTCACCAACATACCTAGATGCACAGTGGTTTGGGACCTAGAGTGTTGGTTTCTATATGGACATGTTTTCATCCACTTCCATGCTTAACATTTCCCTTTATTTGAATTTTCATCATATTTCTCATCTGAAAGGACCCCCGAACGACATGGATGCTAGGCCTTAGTGCTCTCTTACCATCTTGGACCAACGTCCCCAAGGATTTTGAACAATAATATTACACCATTACCACGTTACAAATATGGTCAGTGAGATATGCTTAATTGTTTTTCCTAGTTTAGGTAACGTGATATAGATGTTGTGTTTTCAACACGGTCAACAGTTATCCTCCATCGTTACACCACCACCATTAGGCCTTGAATACTGGTTGTGTGATTCACATCTCTTTTCACTCAATCATGTCCAAGTAGAATTTCAACACTCTTGGTGTTATCGCTCAGTGCACGTTTGTGTGTTAGGAGGAAGAATCCAAGGTGTGGTGTCATTCAAGTCTCCACTCCATTTCCTTTTTCTCAATATTCCATGTGTTGGTAATATCATCTTCGTCCTTGTTTCCAACATCGAGAACAGATCATGTGGGCTTAGGGACTTGGTCAAGGTTTACTCTTTATTGGAAGAATCTCACTTCTTTCAGTCAGAGATCTACGACCATAAACTAATACCCCCTCGTCCTTATCGCATGACGATAAACTTCATGAATTTTAGAACTACGTGTGTCTTGATTCCCATTCTCATGGGATACATAGGAACACCCAGATATTTTGTTTTTGAGTCCAGCTCAGTCTCCTGTAACTATCTCTTCTGTTCGGTCTTTTGGACCTGTCACATAGGATTGCATGATGTGGCTTATGTTGTATTATCTCCTCATTCACATTGGGTTTACAATAGCGTCACCACATACCCCACTTTATGGGATAGGACATCCTATTTCCGTCCTTGATGTATGATGTTAAACTACACAGAATCTTCTAGATCAACATATGGATTGATTCATATCCTCATTGGATATGTAGGAATACCCAAACATTTTGTCTTGTGGTCTATCCCTATATTCTCTAATTTTTTCTGGCCCCTTGGTCGGAGGTTCCCCCATCTGGGGTTCCGTGTGATGTGGTGTGGACTGATGTCCTCAATCCCATCGGGTATGTTTTATCACCTCTTGCACATTCCCTTTATAAAATCATTATTCTATGGGTGTCCAAGACATAGGATGTTAAACTATACCTCCTAGATCCACATGAATTTAAACTGTTGCATCTTCTCTACACGATGTTAAAATGAATGGGTTGGTCCTATCATACGACCCTAGACTATGACACTATCATCTGGGCCACACGATTAAAAATGGAACCACATTTTGGTTTCATCACTTTAGGGGACATCATGGTTTTTCTTAGTCATCCCCCATGCCATTTTTCAATGCCTACATATGGATTGATTCCTACAGTGGAACCCAGATCCTCCATCCTAGGGTCGTTCCATCAAAACAAAACACAACCGTTCCATTAAACCCTAAATAACAAACAAGATCCATCAAATGGTGCTTCTTTTGGTGCATAGGCCAAACCTGCATAATAGTATTTCCCCTATAATTGGTACCCTACCATGAAATATTTCATAACTATGTGTGGCTTGATTCTCATCCTCATGGGATATGTAGGAACCCCCAAACATTTCATCTCTAGGTCTTTCCCCATGTACCTCTAACCCTGCCTTCTTTCCATCCCCCCTTTAGCCCGAACTCTATCGGAAGCATGTAGTGTGGTGAGGACCTCTTGGGTTCTCATTCAAGTTGGGCTTATCATAGACACTCCATGTATTTCCCTTCAGGTATCTTCATTCCATTCTCCTACATCCTTGCCGCATGATGATAAACTGCATGAATCTTTCTAGAACTACATATGGCTTGATTCCCATCCTCATGGGATACATAGGAATTCCCATAAAATTGATATCAGGGCCAACCCAAATTCCACCTCAGGTTCATAAACCAAAGGTTTCCCCTAGGAGAACGTGGTATAGTATGGACTTCTACCATCCTTATTCACATTGGGTTTTGCAACAACAACACCATGTGTATCCCTTGTCTCTTCCCATCATGGTCTGAGTTCTATGATCATAAACTAAGATCTTCCCAGGAGAATTATGTATAGCTTGATTCCCATCCTCTTAGGATACATAGGAACACCATAATTCTTATTCTTCAGGTCCATCCCCAGGAATGTGTCATAATATGGAAAACCTATTTGGTCTACATCCACATCATTTCTGCTACCTCACCACCCACTGCACATGCCATTGAACCAATTCCCCACTTAATGGTCCACTCTATGAACTTAAACTATGAGTTTTCATCCCTAGGACACTTTTCCTTAGAAAGGGATTCAACTCCCTCTATCTGAAATGTCACATTGTCCTACTCAAATGCACCATGGTATAGAGAACAAAGTAATGGATTCCATATAGACATTCCTTCATTTCATTTCCACGCTTCCTGAGCCCTTTATTTGGATCTCCATCCTCCTATATATCAGAAGTTACCACCTTTACATCCTAGTATCATGCCACATTGGCTCACCTACCATCTTGGGCCAATGCCCTAGAGACCTCAGAAAACATTTTGTGACAGATCCCATGTTTTGAACAAGGTCTGCTGTCGACCCTCATTTTTTTGTCCCCATGCCAGGCTAATGTGAAACAGATGATGTGTTTCGAATATGGTCTATAGTTATCCTCTATCATCATTCCACCATTAGTGAGATCCAGATATCAGATTCCATGATTCACATATTTTCACTTCCTTATGTTTAAGTGGAATTAAAACACACTCAGTTTTACCCCTCCACGAATCTATGTGCGTTAAGTAAAAAAGTCAGTATTATTGGGATGTCATTCACCTAGAGTTCCATTTCCCTTAATATGTGCGTCCATGTACTAGGAAAATCCCATCACTACCCCTTTTTCCCCACATTGATCAAGACTCATGTGGGCTTAGTGATTTTGGTAGGATGTGTACTGGTGTAGTCAGACCACGCATGTATTTCATCCTGCATGATGTTAAACTGCACTGTCAGAACTACACATGTATTGTTTCCCATCCTAATGGGGTATGTAAAAACACCTGACTACTTTGTCTCAATTCCATATCAAATTTCACAATCGTCGGTCTCCCGAACTAAGATTTTCCCCAAGATTAGGTGGTGTGTTATAGACTATATTGGTCCTCGTTCATGTTGGGTCTATAACGATCACACCGCATACTCCCCATTTTGGAATCTCCCCTTTCAATATCCATCCTTACAACCTGGCATTAAACTATATGGTGTTTCTAGAACTACGTATGGATTTATTCCCATATTCATGAGATACATGGGAAATCTTGAGCACTTTCCCTCGGGTTCATCCCCAAGTTAGGCCTCCTCTATTCTATGGTCTAAATAATCCCACTGGGAACACATGGTGTGGTATGGAATCTTCGGTTCTCATTCACATTGTTATATTTACTACACTACATGTTTCCTTTATGGGTAACCATTTTCTTAACGCACGACATTAAACTATGATTCTACCCTGGATAATTTCAGGATGCCCCATGATAATTATGGGATGCTTTAGCTTCTCCACAAGAGAGGTTTTACCTCTCTAGTGTTAGTCTCCCACCACACTGTGCTTTGAAAACTACACCCATCTTAGTTCCCATCCTCATGGGATATATATGATCACCTAGGTATTTCACCTCAGGTCCAGCCAGAAAATTATCCTTTTCGTCCCCTTATCCTGAGATCTCTATTGGAGGAATGTGATGTGGTTTAGACTTCCTTCTGCTCTCATTCAAGTTGGGTTTGTAGTTAACACATCACATACCCCTTCAGGGATCCCTTCCCCCTTCTATTCTTACCGAATAACATTAAACTTCATAGGTCTTTCAGAACTATGTATGGCTTGATTTCTACCCTAGTGGGATACATAGTGACATCTAGATGTCTAGTTCCCAAATCCATCCATGCACTTGTAAACCCTCTAATACAGCAGTACTGGCTTTATCCCCCCTTAGGAATTGTTCATTTACTCTACCCTCACCGTACGATGTTAAAATATATGTCTATCATCCTCATTGGCATGAAATAAAACTGAGGGCCACTCTAGGTTCTTTCCAGAAAGATCCTTTCAAGAAATGAGTATGATCCCTGATCATACCGATGCACTCACCTAATGTGTTTTCATCATGATAGTGTAATTTGAAGAGTGTTGGACTCCAATAGAAAAACCCATCACTCCATCCTCCATGTTTTGTGTGACCTTTATTTGGATACCATCCTCTTTCACATCAAAAGAAACCTCCTAAAAATAAAGATGCTCGATATATGGATCGCCTACTATTTTGGGCCAATGTTCCGAAAGACTATGGATAAAATTTCGAGTCAAACCCCATGTTTCAAACATGGCCAGTGGATGAAAATCATTTGTTGTACCTAGTTCAGGTTAACAAAATAGGGATACTATGTTTTGAACATGGTCAATATTTATCCTTATTTTTTATTCCATCTCTACAGTGTTCCAAATTTTGGGTATCGTGATTCTCACTTTCCACTCCCCTATGTTCAGATTGATTCCAATTCCCATGGTGTTACCTTGATCGTGCACTAGAGCACGTTGAGAAGGCGAAAATTCTACTGTTATGATAACTTCATTCTCTAGTTAGGCCTCCCCTTTTATTCCTAGAAAACTAGAGTGGTCATTTAGACCCTAGATGCCCAAAGATTGGTTAGAATTATCATATTAAAACAGAATAACGATGCAGTCATCCCTTGTTTCTCAAATTGAGCATGACCCACGTGATCTTAGGGATTAACTGTTTGATATTTTATGGATATGATGAAAATGAAATAATCAAAACAGATAATAGAACTTATACAAGAAACCAAAATAAAAAATAAAATCATGAAAGTAAGTTTACGATTTCACACAAATTACAACACCCAGGGATTGGTCCCTCCCATAGACTTGTTGAAATCTTCAATGGAGCATCCCAGCTCTGTTACCCTCTTGGATAGTGGCATCCAAGATCTGTTGTCTCTTGTTAATCTCCCACTTCTCCTCAATGGAAATGGGGTGTAGTTCATCATCCTTGATCCTAGATCATTCCTCATTGGCTCAGATAATAGCCATATCTTGAAAAGATCGCCTCATCTATTCCTCATCCTCTACTAGCTTGGCCTTCAGTCGCGATTTGATTTTGATTATGTATCGAGGAAATCGGACTGCTCGTTCGCTCGCACCCTCAGGTGTTGGATCTCATGATTATCCTCTTGGAGTCTCTTTATATTGATGGACTTACTCCACTGCCAGCTCACACCAAGGCTGCAGTCGTGTTCCCATATTTTCTCTGCCATATAGTCTCGGATGAGCATATGAGGGAACTGGGAATCCACTCCTCCTATGAATAGTTCATGCAGTTAGGAACGAATCCTCTCAATTTGGATTATCCATTGTACTTGTGGGGTCTCCCCAATGAAGCACTTGATCAACTTCCATGACAAACAATGGATGACCTTGCTATCCTCTTTATCAGAAGCCTTCTTGTCTTGGTCCTCGGGGTCAGCAGACTCATATGTGTGGAACACCTCCAAGAATTCATCTTCAGGATATTCCTCTGGAGTCTGGTCGGATAATCCAGGTTCCATGTCACCTGATTAATCCCCATCATCAGATTCCACCTTGATGATCTCAGGTTCTACCCTACTAATGGTCCCACTTATAATCGGGAGCGCTGAGATTTGATTAGTATGGGTGTACACTTCCATGACCATCTGTGTTCCCCTAGGAAAGGCAACACAAGGGACCCTATCCATCCTCTCCAATGTGGCCCAAGACATTTGAATAACTATTCATATAAAAGTATGTATATGTCAATTGTCTTGGTTCAGTGGACAACAATTACAAATTCTATGAATAAGTCTTACATAGATAGAATTGTCATTCTTACCCTTGAGCTTCTTCCAATGGAATCTTGAGGTGTTTCCCCCCATATATGGTTGGGAAATAATAAGTCTCTAGGAGAACCACCCTGGGTGTCACAACACATATAGATGTAGTAATCTCCATTTTCATAGGTGCAGACCCTGAAGCTGCATCTACTATTGTTTGGGAGTGGGTTTAGCATATAAGGATCTCCCGTATAGGGAAAATGTTAGTTGGGAAGGCTTAACTAACCTGAATAAACAACACAAGGAAATGGTTTAGGTTTTACCTCAAGAGCCTCTGCAAAATCTTCCAGCACCGAGTTTTCAACCTAACCTTCCACCAAAGGTATCCCTATACCAGACTCTTTCCCCAGTAGGACCCTTCTGATTCATTTGGTTGGGGGAAGTGCTCCCTCAATTTAGCAGAAGACAACTTTGGAGGGACTGTTTGATTGAGCATCACGTTCACCCGATCCGTCATTGGATGAAGAGTACCCCAAGATTGCATGAAGTCATCTAGCCTAGTGATGTATTGCTCCCCTTCCACTAGAGATACCAAAAATCTAGTTCTTTCATGACCGGTCTTTGACAGATCCATCCTGAGATAGTTTAGATGGTGCAACATCTGGGAAGGATTGAGGAACTATCTATTAACATCCCAGGTGTCCCAAGCCTCCGAGAAAACAACGTCTTCAGGAATATCTATATGGCGTAGCCGCTTCCTCGGAGTCGGAATGGGTATCCTACGGAACCACCTAGGTGGCCTCCCTTATTTCCTACTTTTCTCCTCTTGGACTGCCAGGTCTGCCTCTGTCTCCTACCTCTCGATCGGTGTAGGTCTCACTACAACTGCAGCCCCACCACCACGACATGTTCTTTACACTTTCTAGACCTGACCTCAAGGTTGAGGAGGCACCCCATCACTATCACGGATAGTCCACCACTTCAACTTATCCCCATGGTAGGATACCTACCAACTCTTAGCATACTCTTTTAATAGCCCATAAATAGTTGTTGGTGGAGGAAGCTCATTCTGCATCTTCCCATCCTCCTGTGTGAACATGAACCATATTTTCCTTATCACACATGGATGGTCCTTGTAGCGTACTCCCAAGTAGACCTGTGAGGTCGACCTCTTCATGCACTAGAACTCCCTCATAAAATAGTGTGAGCTATATGAATCATAGATAGGCTCACAGTCAACCCATTCTACAAGAAATCTATCCCTAAAGGCTTGTAGATAGGACAGATACACCACAGTTCCCTAGACGTCATCGGTGAATACACCTGTTGGAAACAGAAATGGATGGAAGTTGAATTCATCTACCCTCCAGACTCGGTTCAACACCAGCAGCGGGGTCATATTGGTTGATAAACTCCCCACCTCATTCAGAATAGCTGGATGGAAGTATGAATCTAGAGGTGAAATGGGGTTCAGGTATTCATAATCTCCCATATGTTCCACTATCCACCCATAAAGAAGATAGAGCGGCCCACACACCCTATGTGGCTTGCTCCCCTCACTAATATACCACAATACCTTTTACAGGTTGTCTAAAACTAAGATACCTAGATTGATACATTACCCCATCGCCATCATGGATTCCATGATGAACATACTCATCCATACACCCATGTTTGTATCTCTCACTAGCAACATCCATCCATAGACGAGCACCAAGATGAATGCATCGAACCTAAACACCAATTTCTACTCGATGCTAACACTGAACCCCCATGTCTTCCAATGGCTATCTTCCAAGAGTCACTAGTATGAGTGATCTCTGCTACACTAGGCCACCTTTTGAAAAGTTAGAGGCCTCACAGGAAACTTCTTATCTAAAGGGTAATTTAGAAACCATTTGAACTACAACTTTAATTGCACTTCCCTTACTTATTTATTGTACTCACCTGAAAACTGGTCCATCAACACCTTCCCCAGTCTGGGAATCTACTCTAGGTCCTCCCATGTATTCTTGTCAGGGAGGAACTCATAATATATCACCCCAATATTGGATTCCCTGAGATCTTGTGAAGGTCCTAGAGGCTAATGCTGACCACCCCACATTGAAGATGAAAATTGTTGGTCCTTAATGACCACCTACTCAAAAAATCTCTAATCACGTGATTCAGCTGGTAAATATGGAACTGGGAGTCCCATGCCACCTCATACAGGCCCACTTGCTTCATCTCCACCTGAAACTCCTCATAGGAGGCACATACCTAGAAAGACCATTCCCAATATTCTGTAAAATTTCCACCATGGCGCATTTCCCAATAATCAGTCCACCCCTATCCAAGTTCCCCAAAGCTTCCTTGAGGATGGTGTGGTACTGTGGGGGGGATACCTATGTCTAGAATTCTTTACCATCAATGTTGTTAACACAATTATACGATAATTCATCACTGACAGGTGTTTGATCCTCCCATGTATGACCGTCAACAGCCCTGGAAAACTCTCACTACCACGGTGTACTCCTGAACCAATAGAATGGCTCATCCCTGCTTGCTTTAGGAATGAGAACATCATCCCTCAGACCAAATCCATATAGAGGAAATATTTTTCACATGGGGTAATTCTTCTAAATTTCTAACAATAGCTCCACTAGGGATTCATGGTCTGAATGGCTCCACACACATTCCTCAATGCCTAGGTTATCCACCATCTATTCCCTCTGGGAAGCATGCACAAGGACCCCCTTAACAGATTCTTGGTGATCCATTCCATCCCAAGACTTTAGAAATTATTTGTCTTGGATCATAGATAATGATTGTAGAGCTAGATCATAGAGGCCGGTCATAGAGCTCTATCACATACCTCGCATACACATCTCACAGAGAGCACAATCACAGAGTCTGAAGACTCGCTGTGTGGTGCATAGAAAAAGACCACCCGATTCACAAAGATTGGTCACAAAGCATGCACAGATTTGAAAATCAAGAGCTCAAGAGAAAATATGAAGATATAGATAAGGAAAAAATCAGGGTTGACCTCCCCTATTTATAATAAATGACCTCTGAGCTTCGCGGCGCGCCTGGCCGCGGCAAGCTTCGCAGCATTCTCAACCCACGCATCACCTATCTGCATTGCGACCCTGCTCCGTAATCATGCTATGTGATTTGACTAAACATTTTGGTGATATATCCTCATAATTTGAACCTTGTTTTCTCCCCAGATCCAAGTCTGAGGGGGGAATTTTTTGGCACCAAAATGTGTGCATGGGAAAAATACACAAAGAGAACACCAATCCCAAAAGGTCCTCCTTTGTGACGCACCTTAGTGAATACCATCATCACCGCAACCAGTGTGAAGACCTACAACACCACAACCAACACAAAGCTATGGACCCTTTTTTGATCACCTAAGAGGAATGATATTGAAGAATCCGGGGTTATAAAGAAATTGATAGAAGGATTCGTGAATCCCACAGGCCATCGCAAAGGAAGGTGATCCCTATGGGAACTCAGGTCATCACAAACTACTCATGCTTTATGAAGTACCTTCAATTCACATGTGAACCCCATGATAAGAGAGGATCAATGTGCTTTGGGAAGTATATTTCTTCGCAATGCCACACTTTTCAAGGCACCCATGCTCTGTGAAGTCATAATTTGTGAAGGAACTTATACTTCGTGAAGTACCTTCCTTACACATGTATATTCCATGCTCGGGATCGAACAATCCACTTCGTGAATTATACCCTTTCACAGATGTAACACCCGAGACTTTTATGTTATATAAATCATCAAATGAATCTTTTTCTACAAAACACTTGCTTGGATTGCTTTACATTAAATCACGACCTTCCTCGATAGCTTGCGTCGTACGCAATACCGAGTTTCACTAAACAACGATATGCTATTAAAATATTATTAAAACTAGCCGTTATGAATAGTAATAACCACCTTTTGAAATTTTATAACTTTTTTTTTCAAAATGGACTTCATTTTTGGATTCGGAATATCGAAATTATCCTAGGGTGAAATTTTGGTATTTTTCCAAAAACTTTCAATTTTTGATGAATAGTGAAACCACTAAGTGGTAGTTAAAAAACTGAATTTCTCATAAAACTTAATTTTACCGCTTCTGTGAGTGGAATTTCAAAAATCCGAGAGACACGGTTGATATCAGTAAGTAAAATGTGGTTCAATGAGATGAAAATAATTTTTTGGTGAATAGTAACTTTTTACTTTTTTTTACCACGGTTAAAAGTAAATAGGGTAATTAAGGGTAAAGATGATATTATTACCCTAACACATGTCCTAATTCTATTGGACAAGTGTAGTTCTACCAAAAACAACCTTAGGAATAAAATATGACCATTTAGGCCCACTTGGATTAGATTAGGACATTTATTATTAATTTATTTAAAGAAGGGTTAAATAGTTAAAATCAAAGTTTAATAAGTAAATAATTTTTAATATGGGGTTATACATAAGATAAATTCGACTATAAATATTAATTATAAAGATAAAAATAGTTCCTACATAATGGTATTTTATTTGTAATTTTTAGACATTAAATAATTTAATTTATTTATGACACAAAGATGATGCAGTAATTATCTTATTAATGAAATATTGACATAATTAATGTTATAAACACCAAAATAAATGTGATTTGAGACTTTTTATGAATTCCACTAATTTTATAGGTTAATATGACATTTTAGTATTGATTTAATTAACTTGGTTCGAACTAATAATTCTGTTATGATTTTCACAAAAATCAATTACTAAATAGTGTCAAAATTGACATAAAATAGTTTTTTAAAAAATATTATATTAGTAATTGTTATTTTATTACTAAAAAACTAAGGTTCGGCCAAATGACTTAGAAAAGGTTATATATATTAATAATAAACAACTTGGGGTTCGTTTGGCTTCTTATAGTAAGTTTATTAACCTTATAGTATAAAAACACAAGAATACACGGTAAAAGTAAACTTACTTAACTTAATGTTAAATCTAAATGATAAGGTTAAAATAGGAACCTAAACTTGTCTAAATTCTATTGGATGAGAGGATTTCGACCCATACCTACCTTATCTTCGAAATATATCAATTTGGAGCTATTTAAAACCGAACTTGACTTTATAATAAAATAATAGTTTTAGTTATTCCAAAGGTGCCCCTCTCCTCCCTTATAAAAGGACACCTCCTCCCCCTCTTCCTCACACCACTTTGAGCCTTCAAGATCAGCCAACCCCTGCCAATTCCTCATCTCCACTTCCCTAGAGACATCCTAGAGGTCCTGGTCTTCTTCAAAGACCAATTTTAGTGCCCTAAAAGAAGGTCTCAAAGAAGCACTTCAAAGAAGAGGTAATGTCTGTTACCGATTCTTTCATCTTTATTTCTTCTTGAACTTATTCTTCCTTAGTTGTTTCATTATGAAGTAATAACATCAGTATCACTCATATACTGATATGTTATTATAAGTATGAAACAACCCTATTTCACCATCTATCCATCCTACGGAAAAAGAAATCACCGCGTGTGCGTACGTACGGAATACCGTCTCCACGCCGTGGTGTAATCTATTTTCCATCACCACCTTACTTGGATGGGTATAATGGTGTAAATAATGACTATATATGACTATTATAAAGTGATATTGATTCTGAAATAGTATACATAAACTCCAATACAATTCCACGATCATAGGAATGATATCATCACTCGTGTGTACGTACGGAATACCGTCTCCACGATGTGATGCGACTCGTTCTACATGATCTTCATTTAATAATGATTATATAAATGAATTGAATGAATTAATATGATATATATTACACTAATACCATTCTGGAAATGAGGTATCTATAACCTAAAGAGAATAATAAGAATTTATTCGACAAAACATGCATAAGAACAAAAAGTTATAAACACCCGAATAACAAGTAGCAATGAAATATTACTACTAAGAAGCTAAAAAAATAACCATATATGATATCATAAAAATAAGTATGATTCTGGAATAAGTCAATAACATTATTTAAATCATTATACAAGATGTTCGGACACGTAAAAATCATATCGGACCTAAGGTAAGGGAAATATCACAATCTCATTTTTATCCGAGATTGTTTATACTTTGAAATTTACTGGGGTGTATTTTATCATCCACATCCATGTTTCCTCAATAAGTAATATTATTTCCATCCACCTACAATTTTTTAAATCCAATTTTACCCTTGGGTAAGTTTTTAGTAAAATATATGAATGAAATCTTTTGTCGTTTTTCATACGAGGTACTTTTTGACTTTTCCGACAAAAGTACGGAAAAAATGTTTTTTTTAACTTATACGGCATGAATGGATTTTTAAAACATTATTTCCAAGAAGCTTCCTTTACAAGTTATCAAGTTTATTTTTAATCAACTTCTTTTAGTTTATAATTGTTTGACATGTTAAGAAAGGAAAAGTGTTTTTGAAGAAGAAAGGATATTTTCCTCAAGAATGGAGTTCAAGTGTTTTATCAAAATTATTTTCCATCTAAGATAATAAAGGGTTCAATTTTTATCCCTATTATTACATTGATTGGATTATGTTGTGATGGAATTATTTTTATGAATTCCTTTATCTTATATGAATTGTTTTATGATGTCATGATGTTTAAGATTCCCATTTTTATTTCATGGGTTATGCAATGATGTATGATTTATGATTTTGTGGCACACATAAGAATGGTATCATTATGAGATGGGTGGGACCTATATCTCCCTCCAATGAATTGGGTAAAGATTTTATATCTCATGAGATAGACATGGCTGGAATGGTAGGTTATACCGGTTCAGTGAAGCAGGACTGAAACGAGGGTAACTCGGTTCAGAAATGGAATTTGTCCACTAAGATAGTCTTGGAAATGAGTCTTGACTAATAAGAAATGATTCTATATGATTATGTGTGTATGCCAAAAAGTTTCATGTTTTAAGTTATGATTATTGGGATTTCATTTCACTACTATGATTTATCCCATGTTATGAAATTATGATCTCTTTTGCAGGTTAAGATTTCCAAAAGTTATGTGCTTATGTATATGATGTGATTTATATTTCTTTTGTTTACCCTTACTGAGCATTTGAGCTCACCATTTTGTATGTTTTCCTTCCCCAGGTCAGGAAGAAGGTTATTAAGTAAGATATTCCAAAAGGGACTATAGATATGATGAAATAATTGGGAGACAGTGTAGACGCTTTATGAACCAGTTGTTTATGTTTCCCAGTTTCTAGAGACACTATACCTATACGGTCCTTTCGTGGTTTTGTTATATGTTGTAATAAGTATGCTACAATTTTGAAGTATTAACAATGTATGTAAAGTATGGGTCGTTATAGTTGGTATCAGAGGAAAGGTATATTCAACCATTGGAAACTAGGATGTGAAATCCTTAGTAAGAACCCTAAGGATAAGTCTAAGAATAGAACACAATATTAGTTTTTTAGAAATGACCATGAATAACCTAGGATAAGACCTTATGTGTGAAATTTTATTCTTGATTATGTGGTTTTCCTATTATAATTAGTGTTACTCACACTATTCTTCTTGGTTTTAGTCAATGGCTAGAACCCGAAGGAACCGTGTTAATGCGGAATGTGACGGGCAATGCAATGATTGCCCCCCTGAGCAACCAAACGTTATGGGAGCTGGAATGAAAAATCTTGTAGCCATGCTCACACAACTTTCTCAAGCTATGAATCATGCAGGACTTCCAAACGAGCAAAGGAAGGAGCAACATTCTGTTGAATCCTTCATGAGGTAGCGTCCACCTTCTTTCAGCGGGTCTACTAATCCATTAGTTGCTGAACAATGGATTAGTACTACTGAAAAGATATTTTCAGTTCTTCAATGTTCTGAACATGATAAAGTCATCCTAGCAGTGTATCGTTTGGACGAAGATGCTGATCAATGATGGAATCTTATTAAGAATATGAGGCAAAGGGATGAAATTGAGTCCATGGAATGGGACGAGTTCAAGAACTTATTTTTCAATAAGTACTTCCCTCGTATTCTCCGAACAAATATGGAGAAAGAGTTTCTTGAACTAAAGCAAAAGGATGATGAATCTGTTGGTACCTATGAAGAAAATTTTACAAGACTTGCAAGGTACGCTTCTGGTATTATTACCCAACCTGAGAGTAAGATCGATCGATTCTTTAGTGGCTTAAAACCAAGTCTTCGAAGGGCCTTAGCCATAAGGGACTTCAATAGCTACGAGGAAATCGTTCGATGTGCTCTCAAAGTCAAGATGGAGATTAGAGTAACCCATCAGTCATATGGGTTTGATAAGAAGAGGAAAATGGAATTCAAAGGAAAATCTAAAGAGCACACTGAAAAGAAGATGAGCTTTCCCTTATGCTCAAAGTGTGGAAAGAAACATGGAGGGAGTTGTCTTAAGGGGACAAGTAAATGTTTCAAATGTGGAAAGGAAGTTCATCGGTCATTTGAATTCCGCGATGATGGGAAGAAGATGTCTAATGATGCAAACAAAGGAAGGGATACACAGAATGAACCTACTACACTTCAATGTTTCAAGTGAAAGGAGATGGGATATTATTCCAATAAATGTCCTAATCCAAGGGTTGATGATGATGGTCAACTTCAACAAACTCTTAAGGCTAAAGACAAAGGAAAGTCGCATGCAATTTCTATCAGCGATGTGGAGTACGATAACGATGTGGTGAAAGGTACACTTACTATCCACTCTAAAGTAGCAAATGTTTTATTTGATTCTGGATCCACCCACTCTTTTATTTATGAAGAATTTTTTAAGGGTATCACCATATTACCTCAACAATTAGATGTTGAGTTAGCTGTGACAACACCTAATGGCACAACAGTCGCATCAAAAGTTTATAATTCTTCTACGATTGAAGTTTGTGGGAAAGTTCTTCCTGCAAATCTTGTGATCCTTCCTATAGCGGAATTTGATGTGATTCTTGGCATGGATTGGATTTCTCTATATGGAGATCATATCAATTCCCAAATAAGGGAAGTCACATTTCATATTCCAGATCAATCTATGATCGTCTATCAATGCAAGGATGAACATAACCTTCTAGTGGAAATTTCTTCCATTTTATGGGTATTGATTCCACTAAATGAAGGTTATTTATCTCAAATGGTTGGTGAGAAACTCACGATTAAGAATATTCCCATTGTACGGGAGTTTGATGATGTCTTTCCGGAGGAATTACCAGGACTTCCACCAAATCGTGAAGTTGAGTTCTCAATAGAACTCGTACCGGGTGCTTTGCCTATTTCAAAGACACCTTATAGAATGGCCCCAATTGAGTTGAAGGAATTGAAGAAGCAACTCCAAGAGAATCTTGATAAGGTATTCATACGCCCTAGTGCGTCACCTTGGGGAGCACCTGTTCTGTTTTTTAAGAAGAAAGATGGATCAATGAGACTGTGCATTGATTATCGAGAACTTAACAAGATCACTATCAAGAACAAATATCATCTCCCGTGCATTGATGACCTATTTGACCAACTATGCGGAGCTCAATACTTTTCCAAGATTGATCTTTATTCAGGGTATCATCAATTAAGGGTCAGAAGGGAGGATATACCAAAGAAGGCTTTCCATACAAGGTATGGACACTATGAATTTATAGTGATGCCATTTGGTCTTACTAATGCCCCTGCTATCTTCATGGATCTGATGAATAGAGTCTTTAGAGACTATCTTGATCAATTTGTGGTAGTCTTTATAGACGATATTCTTGTCTATTCAAAGATCAAGTAAGAACATGAAGATCACTTGATAATTATATTGAAGACCCTGAGAAAGGATAAGCTTTATGGCAAATTTACCAAGTGTGAATTTTGGCTTCAAAAAGTTGCATTTTTGGGTCACATAATCTCAAAAGAGGGGATATCTATGGATCCAGCAAAAACAGAGGTTATTGAAAGATGGTCGAGACCAACAACAGTAACTGAGATCCGAAGTTTTCTTGGTTTGGATTGATATTATCGACGTTTTGTGAAAGATTTTTCACGATTATCTAATCCACTCACCAAGTTGACTTGGAAAGGAGTTAAGTTTGTCTGGACGGAATAATGTGAAGAGAATTTCAAGGAGTTGAAAAGAAGGTTATCCAGTGCACCTGTGCTCACACTGCCTTGTAGTGGAGAAAGGTTTGTGATCTATAGTGATGCATCCAAGAAGGGATTAGGGTGTGTTCTTATGCAAAATGATATGGTGATAGCTTATGCCTCACGAAAGTTGAAAATCCATGAGCAAAATTACCCAACACATGATTTGGAGTTAGCTGCGGTAATCTTTGCATTAAAGATTTGGAGGCATTACCTTTATGGTGAAAGTTGTGATATTTATACTGATCATAAAAGTTTAAAGTATATTTTCACACAAAAGGAGCTGAATATGCGTCAAAGAATATGGTTGGATCTGATTAAGGATTACGACTGCTCAATCCATTACCACCCTAGGAAAGCAAACAAGGTGGCAGATGCATTAAGTCGACAAGACCATGCTAGTTTATTCATGATGAGGATCACAAAATATCAAATATTTATGGATTTACAAAGGCTGGATCTTGGAATTATAATGGAAGGGGAAAAATCTTATCTTTATCAAATGAATGTTCAACCATCTATACATGTGAATATTAAAGAGGCACAGAAAGAAGATGTCGAGTTACAAAAGAAGGTGAGAAATGTTCATGAATTCAACCTTGATTGTGATGGGTTAATAAAGTTCAGGAATCGGGTTTGTGTTCCTCCCATCCCCGAATTAAAGAAGGAGCTGCTGGATGAGGCTCATAGTTCTTCATTCTCTATTCATCCTAGAAGCACGGAGATGTATAGGGACCTGAAAGAGTACTTCTGGTGGGATGGCATGAAAAGAGATGTTGCTGAATTTGTCTCTCGATGCTTGGTTTGTCAACAAGTTAAAGTTGGGAGACAAAAGTCTAAGGGGATGTTACAACCATTACCCATACCCGAATGGAAATGGGAAAACATCACTATGGACTTTGTCACAGGACTTACTAAAACCTCCAAAGGCAATAATGCTATCTGGGTCATAGTTGATCGTCTTACAAAGTCTCCACACTTCATTGCTATTAGAGAGGATTTCTCTCTGGATCAGCTTGCCAGGATATATGTAAAGGAAGTGGTAAGATTGCATGGAGTACCACTTTCTATTATATCCAATCAGGATCCGAGATTTACCTCGAAGTTCTGGCGAAGCCTTCAGCATACTCTGGATACAGAGTTGAGTTTCAGCACTGCTTATCATCCTCAGACAGACGGTCAGTCTGAGAGAACAATTCAAACCCTAGAAGATATGTTGAGAGCTTGCTCTATGGATTTCAAAGGTGGTTGGGATCAACACCTACCTTTGGTGGAATTTTCTTATAATAATAGCTTTCACTCCAGTATTCAGATGGCTCCTTATGAAGCTCTCTATGGAAAGAAATGCAGGACTCCAACTTGCTGGGATGAAGTTGGGGAAAGAAAGCTATTAGGACCTGATCTTGTTGATGAAATGGCAGAAAAGGTCAGATCTATTCAACAACACATAAGAGCAGCTCAGAGTCGACAGAAAAGTTATGCCGACAACCGAAGAAAAGACCTAGAGTTTGAAGTGGGTGATAAAGTGTTCTTACGAATATCTCCCTGGAAGAGGGTCATGAGATTTGGAAAGAAGGGGAAGTTGAGCCCTAGATATATCGGTCCTTTCGAAATACTGGATTATGTCGGGAAGGTAGCTTACCGATTGGCACTTCCACCAAATCTCTCTCAAGTACACGATGTGTTCCATGTATCTCTCCTGAGAAAGTACATACCTGATCCTTCACATGTACTTAGCTCAGAAGTTATACCGCTGGAACAAGATCTTTCTAATGAAGAACAACCGATAGAGATTCTGGATCGTAGCGAAAAATTCCTACGAAACAATACCACTCGATTGGTGAAAGTTTTATGGAGGAACCACCAATTATAAGAAGCTACATGGGAGCTTGAGGATATTATGAGGGAGAGGTATCCTCATCTGTTTGTTACAAAGTGACGAATTTCGAGGGTGAAATTCATTTTAACGGGGGTAGAATGTAACACCAGAGATTTTTATGTTATATAAATCATCAAAGGAATCTTTTTCTACACAACACTTTCTTGGCTTTCTTTACACGAAATCGCAACATTCCTCGATAGCTTGCGTCGTACGCAATACCGAGTTTCACTAAACAACGATATGCTGTTAAAATATTATTAAAACTAGCCGTTATGAATAGTAATAACCACTTTTTGAAATGTTATAAATTTTTTTTTTCAAAATGGACTTCATTTTTGGATTCGGAATATCGAAATTAGCCTAGGGTGAAATTTTGGTATTTTTCTGAAAACTTTCAATTTTTGATGAATAGTGAAACCATTAAGTGGTAGTTAAAAAACTGAATTTTTCATAAAACTTAATTTTACTGCTTATGTGAGTGGAATTTCAAAAATCCGAGAGACACGGTTGATATCAGTAAGTAAAATGTGGTTCAATGAGATGAAAATAATTTTTTGGTGAATAGTAACTTTTTACTTTTTTTACCACGGTTAAAAGTAAATACGGTAATTAAGGGTAAAGATGATATTATTATTACCCTAAACATGTCCTAATTCTATTGGACAAGTGTAGTTCGACCAAAAACAACCTTAGGAATAAAATATGACCATTTAGGCCCACTTGGATTAGATTAGGACATTTATTATTAATTTATTTAAAGAAGGGTTAAATAGTTAAAATCAAAGTTTAATAAGTAAATCATTTTTAATATGGGGTTATACATAAGATAAATTCGACTATAAATATTAATTAGAAAGCTAAAAATATTTCCTACATAATGGTATTTTATTTGTAATTTTTAGACATTAAATAATTTAATTTATTTATGACATAAAGATGATGCAGTAATTATCTTATTAATGAAATATTGACATAATTAATGTTATAAACACCAAAATAAATGTAATTTGAGACTTTTTATGAATTACACTAATTTTATAGATTAATATGACATGTTAGTATTTATTTAATTAACTTGTTTCGAACTAATAATTCTATTATGATTTTCAAAAAAATCAATTACTAAATAGTGTCAAAATTGACATAAAATAGTTTTTAAAACAAATATTATATTATTAATTGTTATTTTATTCCTAAAAATCTAAGGTTCGGCCAAATGACTTAGATAAGGTTATATATATTAATAATAAACAACTTGGGGTTCGTTTGGCTGCTTATAGTAAGTTTATTAACCTTATAGTATAAGAACACAAGAAGACACGGTAAAAGTAAACTTATTTAACTTAATGTTAAATCTAAATGATAAGGTTAAAATAGGAACCTAAACTTTTCTAAATTCTATTGGATGAGAGTATTTCGACCCATCCCCACCTTAGCTTCTAAATATATCAATTTGGAGCTATTTAAAACCGAACTTGACTTTATAATAAAATAATAGTTTTAGTTATTCCAAAGTTGCCCCTCTCCTCCCTTATAAAAGGACACCTCCTCCCCCTCTTCCTCACACCACTTTGAGCCTTCAATATCGGCCAAACCCGGCCAATTCCTCCTATAAACTTCCTTAGAGACATCCTAGAGGTCCTGGTCTTCTTCAAAGACCAATTTTAGTGCCCTAAAAGAAGGTCTCAAAGAAGCACTTCAAAGAAGAGGTAATGTCTGTTACCGATTCTTTCATCTTTATTTCTTCTTCCACTTATTATTCTTTAGTTGTTTAATTATGAAGTAATAACATCAGTATCACTCATATACTGATATGTTATTATAAGTATGAAACAACCCTATTTCACCATCTATCCATCCTACGGAAAAAGAAATCACCGCGCGTGCGTACGTACGGAATACCGTCTCCACGCCGTGGTGTAATATATTTTCCATCACCACCTTACTTGGATGGGTATAATGGTGTAAATATTGACTATATATGACTATTATAAAGTGATATTGATTCTGAAATATTATACATACACTCCAATACAATTCCACGATCATTGGAACGATATCATCACTCGTGCGTACGTACGAAATACCGTCTCCACGATGTGATGCGACTCGTTCTACATGATCTTCATTTCATAATGATTATATAAATGAATTGAATTAATGAATATGATATATATTACACTAATACCATTCTGAAAATGAGTTATCTATAACCTAAAGAGAAGAATAAGAATTTATTCGACAAAACACGCATAAGAACAAAAAGTTATAAACACCCGAATAACAAGTAGCAATGAAATATTACTACTAAGAAGCTAAGAAAATGACTATATATGATATCATAAAAATAAGTATGATTCTGGAATAAGTAAATAACATTATTTAAATCATTATACATGAGGTTCAGACATGTACAAAGTATATCGAACCTAAGGTAAGGGAAATATCACAATCTCATTTTTATCCGAGATTGTTTATACTTTGAAATTTACTAGAGTGTATTTTATCATCCACATCCATGTTTCCTCAATATGTAATATTATTTCCATCCACCTACAATATTTTAAATCCAATTTTACCCTTGGGTAAGTTTTTAGTAAAAGATATGAAAGGAATCTTTTGTCGTTTTTTCATACGAGGTACTTTTTGACTTTTCCGACAAAAGTACGGAAAAAATGTTTTTTAACTTATACGGCATGAATGTATTTTTAAAACATTATTTCCAAGAATATTCCTTTACAAGTTATCAAGTTTATTTTTAATCAACTTCTTTTAGTTTATAATTGTTTGACATGTTAAGAAAGGAAAAGTGTTTTTGAAGAAGAAAGGATATTTTCCTCAAGAATGGAGTTCAAGTGTTTTATCAAAATTATTTTCCATCTAAGATAATAAAGGGTTATGTTTTTATCCCTATTATTACATTGATTTGATTATGATGTGATGGAATTATTTTTATGAATTCCTTTATCTTATATGAATTGTTTTATGATGTCATGATGTTTAAGATTCCCATTTTTATTACATGGGTTATGAAATGATGTATGATTTATGATTTTGTGGAACACATAAGAATGGTATCACTATGAGATGGGTGAGACCTATATCTCCCTCCAATGCATTGGGTAAAGATTTTATATCTCATGAGATAGACATGGCTGGAATGGTAGGTTATACCGGTTCAGTGAAGCAGGACTGAAACGAGGGTAACTTGGTTCAGAAATGGACTTTGTCCACTAAGATAGTCTTGGAAATGAGTCTTGACTAATAATAAATGATTCTCTATGATTATGTGTGTTTGCCACAAAGTTTCATGTTTTAAGTTATGATTATTGGGATTTCATTTCACTACTATGATTTATCCCATGTTATGAAATTATGATCTCTTTTGCAGGTTAAGATTTCCAAAATTTATGTGCTTATGTATATGATGTGATTTATATTTCTTTTGTTTACCCTTAATGAGCATTTGAGCTCACCCTTTTGTATGTTTTCTTTCACCAGGTCAGGAAGAAGGTTATTAAGTAAGATATTCCAAAAGGGACTATAGATATGATGAAATAATTGGGAGATAGTGTAGACGCTTTATTAACCAGTTGTTTATGTTACCCAGTTTCTAGAGACACTATACCTATACGGTCCTTTCGTGGTTTTGTTATATGTTTTAATAAGTATGCATCAATATTGAAGTATTAACAATGTATGTAAAGTATGGGTCGTTATAACGGAGTCTCTCCACTTTATGGAGCATCAAATCTACACAAGGTCTCTTCTTGTGAACCACTTTGATTCACAAACCCTTCTCTTGTATGACCCTTCAGTTTTGTATGAAGTTATTTCAAAGTCCCTTGGGAGGTTATTCATATCGAGCTTCTTGGAATCATGCTTCTTTTCATAGACATGCCAATAACTATTGATTATTTCCATATCCATGCTTATGTGAGCCCCTCAATGGATCAGTCCACACCCCCGTCTCCACATGGCATTGCCGGTGCCTTCCCTTCACCAAGGGTTAAAGCACACCCTTTATGTATGTCCTTGGGTGAGAAGTGAATCCTCATCATCTGAGCTACAAGACATTAAACTAAGAAGCATCATCATCCCTATCACATGATGATAAACTATATCCTCGCCCTGTGCAATATACATGGGGTTCCATGCCTTTAACATTTTCCACGCCCACTGGTCTCCACGGGAGTGAGATATTCTCACATAGAATGAGATCCTCCTTGCATAAAACTACATCTAGCCACGGGAGAGGGAAATCATCATGGTGTAATCCCCTAACCTTTCTTGTGGCATGTAGCATATTTTCTCCTCCTTTCTTCTTATGTGAATAAACACTAGAGGAGAGATAGGAACAAGGGACAAGATACCCCATCCCTATCCTTTTTGGATTTACCACCATTGGGTCTCAATCCAAGAGTAAGTCCCAATATACATCTCACCAGTCTTATAACCACGCGTAATACCCACTCCACTTATCCCAGACACACCTTTAATGACATGATCATTAGGTCTTTGTTGCCTCTTGTTTCTAGCACCGAGCATGACTCACATGGTCTTAGAGTAAGCATCAACCATGACAACCTATTCGAGACACCTTAGTGCATAAGACCCATCCATCACCACTGAATTATGTGGACTTTTATCCTTGACCTCTCTGGGAAATTTATGTAGGAATTCTCCTTGAGATTCAATTCCATCATCCATCGGTTCTGACCACTTCACGTCAGTTCACCCCTGTCTTGCATGACGTTAAACTGTATGCATACAAATTAAATGGGTTTTCATCCGTGTCACCTAGAGAGGGTATATAAGAATCCTCCTTGATGTTCAAGCCCAAACAATAGTAAACCTATTTAAACTACGCGGGTTTTGATCCCTATATCCTAGACAGGGTACATAGGAATCCTCCCTGAGAATTAACCCCAAACACTGGTAAACCTATTCAAACTATGTGGGTTTTGATCCCTGTCTCCTAGATAGGGTACGCAGAAATCCTCCCTTAGGTTCCACCCAAAAAAATGGTAAAAATATTTGAACTACGTGGGTTCTGATCATTGTCTCTTAGTCAGCGTATGTAGTAAGCCTCCCTGAGGTTCAACCCCAAACATTGGTAAACCTATTCAAACTATGTCGGTTTTGATCCTTGTCTCCTAGGAAGGGTACGTAGAAATCCTCCCTAAGGTTCAACTCCAAACACTGGTAAACATTGGTGTTCCCTTTGTTGGGGCCCGCATCCTTGGTCTGTCTCTTAGTGGAGTCAGGCTGGTTCTTAAGATACTAACTACACGCAAGCCCCAACATGTTTTCAGGTTGTTGTCCTTGGCATACACCCCAATTCCAGACCCTATCTTGAACTACATGGGTTCTGATCCCTATCTCCTAGGAAAGATACATAGGAAGCCTCCCTAAGGGTTAACCCCAAAGACTGATAAACATTGGTGTCCCATTTACTAGGACCCACATCCTCGGTCCATCCCTTAGGGGAGTTAGACCAGTTTTCATGTTTTTAACCACTCGTAAGCCCCAACATGTTGCCAAGTCGCTATCCTTTGTGTACACTCTGATTCCATGCCCCATTCAAAACTACATTAACTTTTATTCCCTACCATGGAGATACTTAAGAAGCCTCCATATGGTTTAATCTCATCACCCATCTCCCATCCTAGTCTCTCCCTTGAGCCTTTGTGTTTGAGGAAGGTTATGCCTTTACCGAGAGGTTCTACTTCCTTCAGGTCCCATCCATGTGTCCATTCTCATGAGCTGCCTCTTTAAGTGTCTCATCACCCCAACGAAATACTTGGACTTTGATTCCCTACCATGGGGATTTTTAGGTATCCTCTCTATGGAAAAATACAAACATCACCATCATCTTAACATTGGTTCAATCCCATTCCTCCCATCCACTTTGTTCAACCATCCATCATCTGTCCGGATTCTTACCCAGACCGCCACATCCTAGTGGGATAATTCCATTTACTTGGGTAGCCAACCCTTCATAAGACCCACACAATATATAACCATAAAACCAAGAGTGTCACTCTTGTGATGGGCCACTACCCATGTTTAAGACTTAGAATGTCTTCAGGTTGTTGTCCTTTGTGTATACCCCGATTTCAGGCATCACCCCTACGAACTTTGTGGGTTTTGATCCCTTTTGTCTACACATGGTACATAGGAAACATCATTGAGGTTAAATCCCATCCAATGGTAAATCTTGGTGTCCCAACTTTCTATGGTTCACTTTACTTGATCCGGCATCAATGGTGTCCAAATCAACCTTTACAGTGTGATGTCTTCCCTCTATGGGACACACCACCTCAGATTTTTCCTCATTGGGAATTCTGATCCATCCATATGGAAAACCTTCCAAATGATCCCCCTAGCGATGTACCAATCTAATCCATCTCTATGTAATGTTTTGATCACTCTTATTCCATATTCACAAGATTTTAAACTCGCAACATACCCTGTGTTAAACATGGGAAGAAGAGGAAAACCTCAGGGAAATGCATATGACATATAATTCCCCACACTCAACGTGGGATGCCTTGGGATTCTGCCACATTGAGAATCCATATCATAAGGGGAAGAAACCCAGACACATCATTTTTTCAGTGTAAAACATGCTAGTGGTGTCCAATGTGACTACTCCCCCGATTGATGGTCGATTTCCATACTTGACCCCCTAGAATGTCCTGATAGAAGAAGTGCAATAAACCATAATCCATGAAAATATGGAACCAGGGAAGAGTTTCAAGAACAAAGTATTAATCTTTAATAGATACCCGGACTAGGGAACGAATTCTATAGAGGAATCCACAGAAGGATAGAATGACATCCCATCATCCTGTTTCGATCAAGGAGAAAACTTTCACGAATAAGTGATGAATTTTCCCACCTTTGGTAAGAGGGATTGCAGGACAATAGCCAGCGTGTCGCAACACGACGACGCGTGCCCTTGTGGAAGCATTAGAAACAATCTCCCATATAATAAACATATCCATATTATTCACTTATTATAGAACCTAATTAATATCGATTACTTTTTATAATCTTTATTTATATTTATTCATTAAAAATATATTAGTTTAGTTGTTATTTATTTTCTCTATTATATGTTTGTAATTTTGATTGTTTTGTACAAGTTTTACAATAGAGATGTTAGTCCTCATTACTTGATAGAAATACAAAAATTAATAGAGTATTAAGGCAGGTGGAATAATTTTGTTTTAATTATTTGATAATCTCCATGTTCATTTTATGGAAGGTATGGGTATGGTTTGTGATAGAAAAACTCTATGATGAGCTTGTATTGGGTAATTTATAGATAAAAACAACTTATTTTATAACAATTATTCATTTTTGTTTCATCCTTAAATAACCAAATTCATAAAATAAATTGACATTTAATATCATATATTACTATTATTATTTATTTTAAACTCATTCATGTTTGAAATTATGAAGAATATATCACATTATTCATGTAGGTGGTTGAACCAACCCAAACAAGAACATTCTATACTAATGATTTATAGTGTTTAGAGTTATATAATAGTAATATACTTTTTTAAAAATCATTATTTTATTAGTATAACATAATAATATATGATAAATATAGTTATAATTTTTATATAAGAAAATTTAATTCAAAAGTATGGTTATAAACTATGTACTTACTTTTATGAATATGCTCTTTCTCGAAACAGGTTCCCTTGGAATAAAGGATTTAAGTTTTCTTCTTAGAAATAAAAGCTACAAAACATCTAAGAAGGATTTGGTATAAGTATAATGGGTATATATTGAATAGATAACCTAATGGTTTGAGTGGTTTGTGTGGGGTATAGGAGGGTTCCTTTTATAAGCGAGTTTTGAGTGGCATTATCATTAAATCCCATTCTTTAATGTATATGGTTTTCATTTAAAAAGGAAAGTTGATATTGAGTGGAAAAATAATGGAGGTATGATATTTTTTGGCCAATAAAAATATTATAAACATATTTAGAGATAGGGTTTTATGTTTTTTTAATTATTTACCACTTATTTAACCCTTTTCACCTCATTTTACTTTATCGTACCAACTTAGTTTTTACCATGACAACTTTTTTAGGCCTAAAAATGATTATTTTAAAATTTCAATGTCTTGATCAAAATTTTTAACTCCATTTAATCTAATTTAATTTATAAATATGATAAATTTACCTTTTAAATGAAAACATAATATATATAGAAAAAACTTATTTTATAGAAAAATAATTTTTTAATATTAAATATTCTTAATTCCATTTTATATCAATTAATTATTAAATTAGTGTTAATATATATTTTTTATAAATTGAAAAATTAAATTATATCCATCATTTAAAATTAATATTTTTTGAATTTTAAGATAAAAATACAAAAGAAAATTAACAAATGGTTCTTTGAAAAATATTCATTTTTAATATTAAATGATTTAAATCTCATCCCTTTAACATTAAATATTTATCTTCTAAATATTTAATTTTATAAATAATTGGTATTAAAATATTTATTTGAATTTTATAAATATATTAAATCATTATTTAATAATAATTATTATTATTATTATGTCTTGGAGGTGACAATAAAGTAAATAAAATGCACACACACACACACAGACACACACCTGTGAGCTATATGTATAGAACAAACCCCCTCCAAGGGTTTTACCACTTCCAATATTGCTCATAAATTGCTCAAAGGCCCATAATCCTTCTCAAAGGATCAACACTACATCAATGTTATATTTGGTCTCTACCCCTACGTGTGTCAACCTGCTTACAACACCCTACAAACATCACCTTCCCTTTTATATACATTCATACCCAATGAATATAATTCAATTGACCTTATTTATAATTACCATATTTTTAATTTCTATATATGCAATAGTTATATTTATTTCCTATATATATCCTTGAAAACATCACTAAAATCAACCATTATATTCATTTATTTATCTTTTACTAGGTATATTATATTTATAATGATTTTCCTTCTTTCTATAGTTATAAATGGGGGTATTTTATTCATGGAGAACTATGAGGATATATATTTCCTATTCATAGTATTTTTATTTACTTATGGATTTATTCTTATTATTATTTTCCTAGAGTTGTTTCATATTGTATTCTCATAATGTAACAATTTTTATCTGAAGTTTTAATATTTAATATAAATAAAATATATCAAAGTTCATTTTAGTTTGATGTTCCATGTGATAAAAGTTATTCAACCGAATATTTATTTAAAGGGAAATTCATAATAAAATTTCGTGATGTTAAAAATGGTGAGAGAACTCAGATTAGTAGTTGAAACATGGGGAGTATAATTCAATTTGGTGATGATTTGAATATTATTTCCTCAATATAAGATGAATTTTGTATGTAATTTTACTATTTTAGTGGGATTTTTCACACCAATTTTCACAAAAAATGTAATGTTTATAAGATTCAAGTTAAATGTTCAAGTAGAAAGTGAGAAAATATGGTTAAAAATGTTGAACCCACTTGCCTTTGAGTTTTATTTTTTTAGTAATGAAGAATTCAATAATAATGATGTTAAAATGTGTTTATAATAGAATATTTTAAGAAGTTATGAGTGAAAAATCGTATTATATGAGAGTCTTTGAACTATAATAGAGTTCCCAAGAAAAGGTGTCAATATTTTTAATATTTTTGCAATTTAGAGAACACCTTGGAACTTGAGGTTTTATGTTATATCATATTTAATTCATTAAAAATATGTTTTCAAACAAGGGTGAATAAAAAATAAGGTAATTTCATTGGGTATTTTATTGGAGATCCATTCACATAGGAAAAATGATTAATAGGATTGGTAAGATAAATAGGTGATGCTAATATTGAATAGAGACCACTTTTCTACCAATGATTAGGAAATATGGTTGAAGGAATGAGGATGATTCTTATAGGTTCATGTGGAGGAATAGTTTAAGAAAAATTATGGAATTTAAGGAAGTCGAGTTCGACGGAGTATTGATATTGTTGGATATTCTAACTATGAGTGGGTACCCTAGACTCAACACTTTTATGTACTTTGATTTCCATTACATTTATACAGTTTCATATATACATGTTTTTATTATTACAATAATAGTGATTATAATTCTTTATCCACTATTTAAATAGTAATTTCCTTGGGTTACGTGTTATATCAATAGGTTATAATAGTTCTCGTCTATAATGAGAACCTCGAGATACTGCAGTAGTAATCTTAAAAATAATTTTTATGTTCTAGATACATCATTCTAATGAGGCACATATTATGTATGACTATCCTATTCTGGAAGATTATAAGTATTGAATATTCTTCTCATGAGGTTTTCACTTATTGATCTTGATTACATGATATCATGAGGACATAACCACCAATAGAAACCCCATATGTCTTGGGTGTCATTGGTTTTTCATATCTACGAACATGTATAATTGTCTCTTGACCTTAGATCTTTATAAATTTGTACCATTTGACCATGTAATTTGATGTAAGGGAAAAACCATAACATTGAAGTCATGATGAGGTAGCTTGTGTTGGGTTAATATTTAGCGGTATATCATTGGTTGAATGGTCAAGATAGATTATTTTTTCTTCCAAGTGGAAGAATAAATATATCACGGTCCCAAGTTGAATAGGATGGTAGTACCTTCATAAAATCCATTTACATGGTATAATAAGGTATGTTTATCCAATAAGGTTATGAAATATATAAAGCATCAATAAGATGATGGCATTAGTGTGCATCCTGATTTATGAGATATCACAAGACAAAAAGTTTATATTACACGTAGTGTGTTCATATGATGTTGTCATAATTATGGAATTTTTTTATCTCCTTAGGAGACATGATGGGTTTCTATAATCTACTCTTGGTCTTTGAGTTGAAATCACGACTATCATGATAAGGACATAGAGGAATACAAACTAAGTGTATCCACAAGTTCCACCTATTTAGATGCATTGGTGTTTAAGATATAGTGGGACCCGTGTGTGGGGATCGATGAAAGTCTAAGTTTTAGATATAAAAATTATAATAATTCAATTATATTATTCAATATTAGATTAATTATTTTTGAATTTATTTCTCAAGTTATCCCAATATTTTTATTAATATAAGTTAATATGGGAAAATATAATTTTTTGAATGAAAATTAGATGTTCAAGGTTTGTTAAGTTATAAATGGAGGATAGATCTAAGTTAAGGGTTCATATTTTATCATGTAACATGTTAAATTTTTACAGGCGAGTGATAATTTTTTTTACATTTATCAAAGGTTTAATTAAGTCTTAACTATTCACAAGTGTCGAAAATGAAGGTTATTACTTTATAGAGATGAATGTACAATTTTTGAAAGTATAACATAGGTATAAAAGCTCATTTTAGTCTCTTTAATTGTGTGATCAATCATGTGGACTAATTTTTAGTGTGATACTTATTTACACAAGTTCTATTGTGATAATATAAAGGAAGAACATTGTCAGATCGACCCTGCTTTCGCAATCGAGTCCATACTCTTCACGTGATCTAAGGGACATAATAAATCTCTTCAATTTTTTTCACACGAAACTAATAATTTAAGATCAATGATCCAAGATTTTTGGTTCATATGTGGATTATATATTGGATTCCTATCTTTTTCACTTTTGAGCCACAACATACCAATGGTAAGGGAATAAAAATAAGATTTCAAACAAACAAGGTATCATTTACAATTTTGTTAAATTTTGTTTTTCATGATTAAATTGGAATGCATGAGATACTTTGAGAAATTAAGGAAATGGGATTTAAACATTTAGTGTTTTAAACAGGAATCCAAATATAAAATTTTAAATTTTAAAATTTTCCACCTTCTGTTGTGCCTTATAGAAGGGAACATGCAATTATTTAGGTCAAAAAATTTAATATTTTGGTTAAATTTTCAATTATTCAAAGAGATGGGTTTGATATGGTTCCAACGCAAATGAAAAAATATTAATCTGAGTTCATATGACCAAGATATGGATGATCGATGATTTTTGTGTTTTAGGGTTCTTATGTGATGAGATTCAAAGGTTTATTTTTTGTTCATATTTTAAGGTTACCGATGGTGTGTATTTTCAGCTGGGGAATGATGCAAGTGCATTGTGTGTTAACTAAAAATATTGTTATCTAACTGGTATAGTCTATTAGAATGATTTCTTACTATGAAATCCTGAATTATAAACCAAAAATACTATAAAAATAATTATCCTATGATATGGATAATTAAACAACATAATATATTCCTCACCCTATAAATGAGGTGTGAATTTGTTTCCATCCCCATTTTTGGTGAGGGTGATTGTTTGATGGAAAATCATTATATATATATTAATATATATATATATATATATATATATATATATATATCTCCTAAAATGGATGCCCCAATTAGACTTGGGATAGACCAGTATAGTCCATATCCAACTTCCCCAACCTGTTAACCCCATCATTAGCCCTAAATAAATATCCAGTGATCTGGTTTATTTTCAAATATACACAAACAAATTATGGAAAATTTTAAAAAATTAAATTTAAAAAATTAAATTTAATGGTCTGTAATTTAATATAATTATTTCTATTGTTATAGGTCATATTGATAATTAATTAAAATTATTTTAATGTAAGTTAAATCATTTAAAATCCCCTCAAGTTTAATTTTAACAAAATTATTTTTTCTTATGCAATATAATTTATTGTTGACTAATCAAGATTCAAAACCAATCCATTCATGTTTGGTTTATTATTTACTAAGTTTTATTAATTCATTTAAGTTTTTAAAAGTATTAATTATTTTCTTTTTATGATCCACACATCATCTATCCGACTTTAATTTATATAATGGATTATTTATACAATTTTAATTACTAAAATGAAATTTCACACCCCAAGGTTCCTCTCAATTTCATTTCATTATACATTATAAAGTCCAGTGGTGTTTATGGAAAATTAGTTTGAGTCTAGAGTTAGTTTAAACAAAAAAATCAAGTGAAAAATATTATGGGTGTTCCAATTCAAGTCAGGTATTGTCTTAAAAAATTATCCCAGGGTCTTGATTAATCCATTATTCTCTTGATGTATTGACTAAAGTATAATGACTCATGATCATGTTATTATTTATTTATTTTATCATATATATGGTTTATTGTTTTTTGAATGTGTATTTATTACATGCGCTCACATAATATTATAATAATAAAGCATTTATAGAAAAAAAATGAACATGTGTGGTGAATTGTTTTTATTTAAAATAATGGTTATGTTAGGAATGCAATCACCTAGAAAAAAAATTTAAATAAAAAATTATTTCATTCACTGAGATTAAATTATCAAATCCCTCAAAGAAAACATTAAGTCATTAAATTCCTTTAATTGCTTGAATTTGGACACAAATGATTGTTTGAGATGCTCATCACCCATAGTTGAGGGTATATCTTACTACTGGGTAGTTTTAATGAGAGTTTTGGGTTGAATTAACTAATGTTGAAAGCAATGAAGTATCTATAGAAATATTGTTTCAACTCTATAGGGAAAGAATTAAGAAATGAAAAGTAATTGTTTATAGGATATGAGACTCCAATCAATAATTCAAGGAAATACATGTTATTGTGGCTGGACAGTCAAAATCCAAAAATAAACTATTGAAGTAGTGTTGATGCCATAGATCATGATATTAAGATAGGTTTAAGAATCCATTTCCACTAGAATATGCAAATTACTAAGTATTCTGAATCAAGTAGCTAAGGTCTATTAGGATTTTATAAAATAGTGATATACATTTATAAGTAATAATTTGAAATTTTTTATTGAAAATCATGATAAAGAACTAATATTCTAAATTTACTTGTTTTTTATCAAATGAAAACCTCCACCAATAACATTTCACTATGATCACTATTGGATAAATAGAATATCCTAATCAACTATAACTTCCATGAGTGGTACAAGCATATGCACATATTACTTCCCCAAGAGATGAAGATTTATATGTTGATGTAACCACTTACTATTGAGCCCTCTTAGGGAGTATTCAAGGACAAGAAAGATAAATACTATAATAATATGTATGATATGATAGATGTTTAGTGATTTATGTTGTCATATATGTCTAGTGAAATATAGAAAATGCATAAGGACAATGATTCTTTCCAAATACTATCTTACCTCCAAGATTTATAATAAGGGAGAGATTCAAAAGAAATATAAGAGATATATATTTCTCTATATAGATTTAGTATAGAAAAAGGGAATTATAAATCACCTCATGTGCTCAGGATGATCTGGTAAACTGAGCGACTTGAGTCTCATGGGTAAAAACAAAACCAAGAACTGAAACTCAATCTCATTATTGCCTATTTACCACATAGACTCGTATATTTTATTGTTAATTATAATAAAAATTAAATGAATAAGTCACTCTTAGATTTTTTTATTTATTTCTCAAAGAAGATAAGGATATTAATAATTCCAACTCTTCAGTACTTATGGAAAATAAGAAGAAGAAAGGCATGGGAAAGTGTCAAAGGCTAAGTCCTAGTCAAAGAAAATGATTCACTTCCCTTCCAATATGAAAAAAATATAAATGGAGAGAAAAAACAAGGAATCAGTCTACATTTAATGTGGAATAAAAGGCCACTAGAAGAAGAATTGTACAATTGGTAAGAATATAAAAGGTTCCACTTCTACTTTAGGTATATTTTTCATTAGATAAAATCTTTCTATATCTACAAGGTAGGTATTGGACACTGTATGTGGATCACACATTTGTTTTCAAATAGAAGATCCAATTAAATTCAATAAAATAATAACTGATAAGGTGGATCTCCAAGTATAAAATGGTTTGATACTAGAATAATTTTCAGTGATAGATTATCATCTTACACAACATAGTGGAATGGTTCTTGTACTAAATATTTATTATTATATACAATTTGTTACCAAAAACATAATCTCAGTGTTTATTTTAGAGACTATGTGATTTTATTTCAATATTGGAAATAAATTCTATCTTATATATAAGTAAAAAATATTACATGGTATGGAACATATTAAAAATGGTTTAAATATACTTGAAATAGAAAATCCAGTTTTGGAAATCAATGACAAATCCAGCAAGAATAAATCTTATCCTGCCTACCTATGGAACTTCAAGATAGATAATATAAAGGATACATGTTTAAGTATTATACAACAAGATGGGTATTTAGAATCAATTGAGTTAAAATCCTTGGATGGTTTTCACACTTGTTTACATGGTAAAATGAATAAATCACCTTTCAGTAGGAAAAGAGAAAGAGACAAAGAATCATTGTAAGTGGGTTATACTGATGTATTTGGACCATTTCCAATAGAGGAAATGGGTTTTCTCTTACATAATTACTTTTACTGATGACTATAGTAGATATGGATACATATAATTAATATGGTATAAGTTATATTTATTTATCATGTTTAAGGAATATCATAATGAAGTAGAAAATCAACTTGGTAAGAATATTAAGAAACCCTACTCATATTGTGGTGTAGAATATCTTATCTAAGTTTTAATCAATAATCTAAATGAGTGTGGTATATTTTCTTCACTAACTCTTCCTTATACACCTTAGTGTAAGGGTGTTCGTGAAATATGGAATCAAAACCTTATTGAAAAAGTTAGATGAATGATGATTCATGTAACTCTACCATTATCCTTTTAAGGATATGAATTGAAGACTAGAACATATACACTAAATTGAGTAACAACTAAAGAATAATATTAGATTCCTATACAAGTTGTAGTATGAAAGGAATCCCATTATATAACATATACATGTATAGGTATGGAAGGATTTTTTCAAAGCTAAACCTTATAAAAAATTAAAATCTTAAAGTATGAAGTGAATATTTATAGGTTATACTAAGGAGTATTAAGTATTTTACTTATATAACCATTTAGATAGAAATGTGATTATAATAAGAAATGAAATATTTCAAGAATGGGAACACATTTACAATTTAGATAGTGAGAGTAATATTAAATTTGATGAATTTGATGTTCTTGATTCACAAGAGATGGTATGAGAACAATATTCACAAGAGACGGTGGGTGAGGAAGATATTCCCAAGAAAAATTACTATTTAAGCCTACTCGAGAGGTTATAAAACTAGAGAGATATGATTTTCATGTCACTAAGTTAGGTGAAACAATACTCCTAGATAATTATGAACCTATGACTTATAAGGAAGTAGTATATGGAAAATATTATGTTTAATAAAAATAATCCATGTATTCTAAAATGGAGTTACCAAAATAAGGTTGTGATTTTTGTAGATCCACCAGTTGATGTAAACCCTTTTGGGCATAAATTGGTACTCAATAAAAAATTGGACATGTATAGTCAAGTGAGAACCAATGATGAATGAATATTAGTGAAGGGTTTCTAGAAACATCAAGTCATTGAATGTGATGGAATATTCTTTCCAGGTGCTATGCTAAAATATATAAGAATATTACTTGCAACAACATCCTCCCTTGATTATGAACTTTGGAAAATGGATGTCCAAATTTATTTTATAAATGGGTAGTTGGTTGAATACATATATATGACACAACCTAAAGGGTTTATTATATTATAAAGGGATAATAAAGAATGCAAGTTGTAGATACCCATTTATAGATTGATTATTGAATCACGATCATGGAATGTTCATTTTAGTGAGTATATAAGAGAATTTGGTATCATTAATAATTAAATAGAGCCATGTTTTTAAAATAAGGATAGTGGGAGTGTTATAATTTTCCTATTTTTATATATTGATGACATATTTTTAATGGGAAATGAAATACAAGTCTTATAGTTTATAAATACATGTTTAAATTAATGATTCTCCATGAATGAATTAGGTGGAACAACCTATATTCTAAGGATAAAGATCCACTGTAATAGATCCCAAATGATGATTATACTAAGGAAAAGTACATATATTGATAGGGTACTCAAAATTTATGATATAGAAAAATCCAAGAGAGGATTGTTTTCAGTGTCACATGGAATTAATCTCTCTAATAAGATGTGTCCACATACACATTAGGAGATTGAAAGAATGGGTATAATACCTTATACTTAAATAGTGGGATCTATTACGTATACTATATTATGTACTAGGTTTTACGTGCCTTTTCTTTAATCATGGTGGGAATATATCAAGATAATTGAGGATAGGTGCATTTGACAGTAGTAAAAACTATCCCAAAGTAGTTTATATGTATAAAGGATATATTCCTGGTGTATGGAGGAGATGAGGAGATAGTCATGATGGGATACACTGATGATAGCTTCTAGACAGATCCAGATGATATGAAATCAATGTCAGGATATGTGTTTTACCTGAATGATGGTCTAGTGAGTTGGATAATATTGAAGTAGTCCGTGGTTTCATATTATACAATATAATATGAGTATATAGCATATTTTTATGTAGATAATGGAGTTTGGAAACATAGGTTTTTTCTAGGCTTTTCATTATACCTTAAAGTATAGACCCTTATATAGTATACTAAATAATACTATGGAAGTGGTGATTATCAAATAAACTTGGTTACACTAGAGTAAAAATAATATACTTTAAAAGTTTTAATTATTGATGTTTTTTACTCAAGGATATGAAGTCATGGTTAACAGTGTGTCCATATAGGATAATGTGGTATACCCCCTAACTAAATCCATATCACAATATAAGCATGATAATCATGTGAGAACTATCAGGTGTAGAATTATTGGTAGTTGTCTTTAGTTCTAGTGGGAGTATAGTGAGTGGGTTCCCTAGACCCAACTATTTTATGTAATTTTATTACCATTAAATGTAAACATTTTTATATATACATATGTTTATTTTTATCATAATAGTGTTCATACTTATATGTTCACTATTTATATGGTAATTTCCTTAGGTTACATGTTGTATCAACAATTTATAGTTGTTCCCAACTATAATGAGAACCTAGAGATACTATGACAATAATCCAAATACATGTCCTATGTTCTAGATACATCATTCTAATGGGACAAAGATGATTTATGACTGTCAAGTGATGGTTCATTATAAGCATTGAGACTTCTTTTCATAATGTTCACACATAGTGATCTCAAGTAAATGAGATCATGAGGACTGAACTACTAATAAGAACACTACATGTTTTGGGTTTCATTAGTCATTCCTATCTAAAAACATGTGTATTAATCTCTATAATTAAGATTATTATCAATTTTTACTATTTAACCATGTACTTTGATGCAAGGAAAAAACCATGACATTGAAGTCATAATGAGGTATCTTGTTTTAGGTGTTTCTTTAGTGGTATGACATTGATTGAATGATCAAGATAGAATTTATGGATTTTGAGTTGAGTAAGTGATATCTTGTGGGCCCAGGTTAACCAAGATGATAGTAACTTCATTAAATCCAGGACCATTACACAATAAGGTACGTCCATCCAATAAGTTTATGAAATATATAAAGCATCCAAATGATTATAACACAAGTGTGATTCCTTCTTTATGAGATATCAAGAGATAAAGAGATTATATTACAAAGAGAGTGTTCATAGGATGCGGTTGTAGTTATTTCATTATTTATCTCTATATGGGACATGATGATTTTCTATAATCCTCACTTGGTATGTGATTTATACTCACTGATATTAAGAGAATGACCTAGAGGGTTACACATTAATTTTATCCATAAGTTCCACTTATTCCAATGAATAGAAGTTTCTAATGTAGTGGGCCCCACATGAGGGGGCTGGTGAACATCCGAGTCTGAGAAATAACAAGTAAAATAATTCAATTATACTACTGATGTTTAGAACAATGATGATTGATTTTATTTCTCAAGGTGTTCACATGTTGTTTTTTTATAAAAGTGAATACATGAAAATACATTTTTCCAAGAAATCATTATATATTCAAGGTTTGCTAAATTTTTATGGGAGGATTGAGATAAGTTTTTGGTTTATATTTTACCAGGTAACATATTAAAGTGTTACAAGTGATTGATAAAATATATGTTACATTTATGAAAGTTTAATTAATTCATAAGTGTGTACAAGGGTATAAAATAAAGCTTATTACTTTTCCTGGAACAAAGTTCAATTTTGGAATGTATAAAATAGATATGAAATAAAATTTTGTCCTTTTGAATAAGATATTTGGAATATTTTTTAGTGCACTCTCTTTCCCTCACATGTTTTATAGTGATAATCCCAAGTAAGAACAATGTTATATTGATCCCACTTTCTCGATTTAATCTACATTATTCATGAAATCTAAGGGACGTCATAAATATATTAAATTTTATATGCTATCACACATAAATGAAAGATTTATGATATAGGATATGGGTTGAATATGTGGAAAAGATGGAGGAAACAAATATTAGAACCATTGAGCTACAACATGCTGATAGTGAGAAAATCTAATCAACAATTTCAAACTAACAAAGTACAATTTACATTTTCATAAATTTTATTTTGATTCTTAAATTGAATTTCAAACAATAATTTGATAAATAAGAGTAATATTTTTTTATATTTAGTGTTTTTAACTTGAATCCAAACCCAAAATTTTAAATTGAATATTTTTCATGCTTCCTCTATGCCCAGATTTGTTAATTAACATTATAAATAAGCTGAGATGAAGGTTGGTATTTTTATGGAGATCCATCCCTATATATATCATCAATGATGGTTGTTTTATGTATAAAATATTTATCTCAGATTATATTTGGGAAATAGTTGATGATGTACGGGTAGTTAAAGAGCACTGTGCTACTCTTATAAGTTCTTATATACTGCAATATATTTGGGAAAATTTTGATATAGCTGAAGATGTTTTAATGATTTCCTATGGTGATTTAGAAGGAGTTTAAATGGATCAAGATGTTTTGAAAAGGTTTAAAATAATTTTAATTAGTTTGTGTATAAGTTAAAGAATTTTAAAGTTGTAGGCTTTAAAAATATTTACAAAGGAAAATTTATATAATATTCACTTTTAATTTTAACTCTATTTGTAAGATTTTAAAGAGAAGTATACATGAAAAAGTAAACACATAATGGTTTTCTAGAACTTGTAGACTATAATCATAAAATGTTATAGTGTTTCACATTGATATTTTAGGTTTATCCAACACAAATATAATGGTACTCAACTCATATTTAAGATTACTCAAATCATTCACAATGGTAATCAACTCATAATTAAGGGCACTCAATTCTTACAGAAGGGTTGATATGTAAGGGTCCCTCATACACTTTGAGTAAAATGTATTAGTTTTCAAATAATATGTAATGTTTAACAAGATATATAAGCATTGATATGTAAGAGTTTATAAATCACACATAAAGTTCAATGTGACATGTAAGGATCAATAAGTAAGAGTTTCCATCGTGGAAAAATAAATATTTAAGAGTGAATTCCATGGTGAAGGAGATATATAAGGGTTTTTGGGAGGTTCATCATGATATCTAAAGGTTATCTATTTGAAAAAATGTTATCTTTTTATAATTTTAAATGAGACTATTTTAACATGTTCTTCAAGTCATAAAAATAATAGTGTCGAAGGATTGAACCACGATTCTAGCCAAGAATATTGGAGATGAAAATTGAGGAAGATGTCTTTATTATGATGAGGGTTTCCATATTTAAATGTTTGTGCAAATATTTACATATTAATGGGATAGTGGATTTTATGGGTAACTAAATGAGGAAGATATAATAAAGAGTCTATGATTAATGGGAAGCTATAGATCCAAGTTTAAAGTTATTTCACATGATTTTTAATCATCCCAAAACTGTATTTAAATTATTAAAGGTTGATAATCAAGGTGATTATCATGGGTGAATTAAAGTTGGGAATCAATATATTTAATATTGAAAAAAGTTATTGACTACTTTTTAATTATTTGATCATGGGTATTTTTCTAAATTTAGTTGAGGCTCATGGATGGTAGGTCCAAAAAAAAAAATTTAGAGTTTAAATATAATGGGAAAGAACTCACATGGTTCTATTAAGGGACTGAAAAATTACAGAACCATGATTTATAAACATTAATTAGAATTTATATAATTTAATCATGGGAATTTAAAATGGTATGGAACTATGAATATAATATTAACAATTAGGATATCAAATAAGATAGTGAAAAACCAATACTTCTACTATCACTAAACAAATACATTATATTGAAGGAAAAGGTGAAAACCAATCCTAATACTATTGAAAGATCATTTTTGAGAGTTAAATAATAATGAAATATTGAGATAAACAAATTCTTTTTTACTAAATATCATAATCATCAAAGAATAATTAGAGGACTAGCCTATGATATCTCTATATCGTAATGACTGAAAAGGTGAAAGATAATAGTTTGTGATTTTTATAATTAGAGGCATCCTTGTGATTAATTAATGGAAAGAGATTATATCCACATTAGCTAAGACATATGTGAGTCTTACTATTGATCATACTTTAATAGAAGATAGAAAAATATGATATTAAAAGAGGATGACCGGATTAGTACTAGTGTCTAAAAATAGAATTTTGGAAATTGCATGTAACTCGGTTGGTTCCATAAGTATAGGGTTAATGATATACTCTTTTCCAATCTTTATCCTGATAATAAAATAGAATATGTGTGTGAGTGGGTTAATAATCATCAAGAATTAGGGATGTATTCATCCATATTAGAAGCAAACACCATTATCAAATTCCTTTGTTCCTTATTATTTTATTTCTTATTTATCATTTCATGTAAGAAAACTAGTTGAGAGAAGAAGATATTGGATTAGTTACCTGAATAGGGATATAGGTAAATAGATTAATTGTTTTAATTAGTAAAAGGCACTCACTCAAAATCACCCTACTCTTATTGTGGTTTCACCGGTCCTAGTTGAACAAAAATTGTTATTAGACCTACAGTCACACCACTGATTGTATTCTCAATAATAAGATGATTTAAATATTTTATGTTATTGATTTTCTCTTCCACAATAATCATGAAGTGAAGAATTGAAGAATATGAATCAACTATTTATTTGAATACTATATATATTAAGACTCTAAAAACAAAAAAAAATTAATACTAAATATAAATAATACATACAACTTATGAAAATAGGAATAAATAATCCATTTGATGAATATTTACCTAAAATATATTGTCAAAATTTCCCTCTAGACAAGCTATGTATAAGTGGGTAGGATCATATTGAAGGACCCTGGAACACCCTGAGAGCGGAGGGGTGAATCAGGGTGTCTACTTTTTCTTTTTAATGTTGAATATCTTGTTCTCACGTTGGTAGAAACTTGTTAAATCTGTCAAACAAATGAAAGATATAAGTTGACATGACACTTTTACTTTGTTCACCACAAAGGGCTACGTTCAAGGAGCATATGCTGACATTGTGTCGGTCATACCAAAAACCACTAATCTTTACTAGTTTATGGATTACAATTTTTGGTCACAATCACACTATTCCAGGCACACTGCCTTTACAAAGGTTCAGGGATAGCTCACTGCATCCCTCGGGTCACTCCCATTGACTCCTCCTGGCTCACTCCCTTTGGTGAAGTCTCACTCAGTTTATAGACATGAAGGTCTCTTCAATAGATATGCATTGAAGTCTTTGTCTCTATTCATCATGAGACTCTTCTTGCATTGAAGCCCTAAAAAGATGCACTTTAAAGCACTGAACCACTGAACCAGATATTTGGAACATGCAGATAGGTTACAAAAAATATTTCAGACAACACCTACCCTATGCATGAAATATCTCACTTTTGCTCGCAATACTTGATTTTCCTGCGGAAAATATTTCGTTCAACAACCTCCCTTACGCGCAGCCTCAACTTTTACATGTGTCTTCGATTTTTGTTTTCATGACGCATCACCTTTTACGTCCAGATTTACGTGCACCATCCACTTTTTCGCACAACATCAAATTTTATGTGCAATGTCTACATTTTCGTGTAGCTTAAACTTTTACGTGCAACACCTTTTACGTGCAACTAGTTCTTCTTTGCGCAGCATGACCTTTTTTGTGCAACCCCCTTTACCCTAAAATTTTATGTGCATCAGCACTCACATCTTCTCTAAGTCTTCAGCCACCCAGAAAAATGGGGGTCACCTCTTATTTATAAGCATCCCCGACCCCCAGGTGCAAAACCCATCGTGGCGCGAAAGACTTTTCATTATGCGTGCAATACATTTCATGCAGGAACTATTTTCAATGCACATATCCATTTTTTTTACAGCCCATGCATTTTCCATTTTCTGACATTCTGATTCCAAAACACCTCTTGCGCAAAAAAATATCGCTCCACTATTTCGCGCACCATGCTGTTTTTCGCACATCACATTGTTTTTCATACACCATGCTGTTTTTCGTGCACCATGATATTTTTTTCACACCATGCTGTTTTTCGCGCACGCCTCACCTATTTCGCACACCACTTCCTCTTTTCACGCACCTCATTCTTCCAACTTCTTATGTCTTCATTTTCCAATTTTTAGGTCCAAAAATTAGGGAAACACTGGAGAACAATGCAACCTTCAAAATTATTGTCTACTTGGACTATATGATCACTTTACTGGCACACATTCTGAAATTCCACTGAGGATTGAAAACAAACACAAACCGTACTACAATTCATGGATAGGATGACCGTGGTTCCAATACATATCTCATAATAATTAAATGATTATTCATTTTATACTTTGAGAAAAACCTTTCATAATATTCTTGAAAAAATTTCAATTTTTATTTATGGAACTTTCAAAGAATCATAGGAAGAGGTAACTCAATGTGAATAATAATTTTAGAAGTGGGATAATGAACCTGAATAAAAAATAATTATGAGAATAAATCTCACTACGAAATTTAATGTCAAGGGAGTTATAATTATGATGATTCAAGAAAAGTGTTCCAAAAATGGGAAGGATTGGTTTTATGAAGTCCTAAAGAAAGGTAAATTCATATAAAGGGTTGAATAAAATTCCCATGCATTGTAAGCAAAATAAAATAACATCATTAATGTTAATAATGGCAAACTAGAGAAAAAATAAAATAAGATTAAGGCACTTGAATCTTTGTTGCAAGATAAGGATGTGATGCATGAAGATTATATTCAGAATATATGAAACGGTTTTGAAGATATATTAAAGTATATAGAGGATAATAATTATATTCTCAATATTAACTATCTTGATCTTGAAGTAAAATTAGAAATTAAGAAGTGAATCATGCTAATTCTTCACAAACTATTGAGAGAAAATATGTTTCCATATAGACTTCCAAGGATGATATTTATTATAACATACTTTTATTATGTGGAAATAAGATCTTTTGAACAATGAATTATGAAACTATTTCAAGCTCAATGGAAAAGGTAACCTTTATTTCATAACACATTGTTTCTAATAATATTATTTTTCATAAATAGTATTAGTCATAATATAAAATATTTTCAAATATGGTTTTAGAAAAATAATTATAAACCCACCACTATATATTTTTTGGATATTTGTGTAATACATATAAGTTGTTTGATAAATTTATCCCAATTTGAGAAGGAAAAAAAATAGAATAAAATCTAGAAAGAAATATATTGCAAGGAAATTAATAATTTTTTTGGATAATTTCAGTTTTATGAAATATTTAGGCATAAGGAACTGGAATGATGGAATCATATATTAATACCTGGAAGTTAAAAAGGCATATATCAAGGGGATAAAATTTTATATTAGGAATATAACACAAAATAATCAGAAAAACTACTATATATATAAAAGATTTTAATTCTTAGATAAATAATATGGAATATTTGATTAAAGTGGTCACAGTTAATGAACATGTTGGTTTAAATTAACCTAGAATATTCAAAAAGAAATTGAGAATAGAATTCCACAAAAATATGAAGAATGTTAAATCAATTACACCCATTAAGACCAAGAATAATTATACACCAAGAATAAAATATGCTTCTATTATAAAAAATAAGGAAACACTATTGTCACATAAAAGAAATCCATGATTTTTAATGTTGATGGATCCAAGATGAGTAAAAAGGAATAATTAGTCTAATAGAGGAATAAAAAGATTTTCTAGTAGAGGATATTTCTGAGAAATTGTGTGGGAATTGAAATCAAGTTGGTTATGTCTTAAAGGATTGTGTGATCATTCAACCAGACTAAGTAGAGAAGTTAATGAATATTAATATAGTATGAAGAGATATATGTTCCTTTATGGTTGGTGTAAGAAAATGATTACTCTTAATGAAGAAAAGAAACCATTAATTTCATGAATAATTTCTCCTCGGAAATGAAAAGTGCAATCATGAAGAGTTATACTAAAGATAAACTTAAAAGGAAAGGAGTATCCTTGTTGAGAAGAAACTCTAAAACTATTCACTCACTTTAAGGATCAATGAAGATTCTAACATATTTCCATACATAGTGTGTTTGTTCGTTCCATGCAGGGAATTGAAAGCGATTAATATTTTTAAGGGGGAAACTATTGAGATAAGTATTATATCAAATCTAGAAAGTAAATTAAAAGTTTACTTATTAGAGTGATAAAAACTTTTCTTATTTATGTTTTTTTTGATATATATATCTACCTTGATGAAGTGAAGGTGAGTATATTCCTTTAGAGGGACGAGTTTGAAAAATCTTCTAAGAAATAAATAATTCATGAAAATATAGTATTATAGAGAAGTTCTTGAAAACTATCATTTAAATGTATGATTTCATATTCAAATGTCCTTCTTTTGAAAGGATAATTTTTTATTTTAAAGGGGATAATTTGGTTTGATCAATGAAATAAAAATTAAGTGTTTTTAAAAAATTCAATGACTAATTTATGAAACTAAACCTACTAGTATTTTTGAATGATTTTAATCTATGAGTTAATATGAGTTCCTAAATTCAGGTTAATAGTGTCATAAAAATATATTCAGAAATCAATATTATCATCAAAATAACTAAAAACCCCTGAGAAAATAATTGTGAGTTAGTATCATATTTTTATTTGGGTATGGAAAACATCATTTTCTAAATTAGTCCCTATAATTTTCTACACCATGAATTTCTCATGAAGACTTAGAATAAAATAATTTATGGAACATAACTTTAATTGAATTGATACAACCCTCTCTCAATTTCATTAATATTTTTTTCATTAATGGGATATAAAAGAAAATGTTTAAAAGCACTATTAACATGCATTTTTTATATTGGTACTAAAAAAATCCAATGGGTGAGGTTATTGAACTCACTTGGTGTTGGGTTTCATTTGTTGTTAATAAGAATGAATTCAATAATCATGATTCCAATATGTGTTACGAATAGATGATTCGAAATATTTCAAACTGTTAAAGATTAATAGATCCGAGTGTTGGAAGAAAAATGAAGTTCCTAATAAAATATATCAATATATGTTAGATTTTTATATATTAGAGAACACATAGAAACATTGAGTTTGAAGTTACCTCAGATTTAATTCATACTAATTTTTTTTATTAATTAGGGGAAATAATCAAATGATGTATTGACATTGGCTATTGCATTGGATATCTATTTTCATGGAAAAGATACTTAATAGGCTGGGTAAGTTAAAGAGATTCTTTCGATATTTCATTAAGACAATTGTCAACAAAATATTCTAAAAGTTGGTTAAAAGGATGTGGACGTTTGTTGAAGTTTTATGTAAGAAATTTTCTTAAGAATAATTGAGGAAATTTTGGAATTTGAGTTCCATATAATATTGATATTGTGGGATATTTTAACTCTATAAATAATTTGAGAATATGGTTGATATTTGAATGAATATGTATCCATGTGAATATCATTAATGAATCATACTTCTTATATGAATATGTCTCTTGAATGATGTTTGAGGAAGAATTAAAATTGCAGAAGAACTAAAATTACATTACATTACTATAAAGAGTTATTATAAACTAAAATTTCTTTATGAAGATTTTGATATAGCTAAATAATATTTGAAGACATACCAAGGTAATTTGGAAGGAGTTAAAGTGACTTATTATGTTCAAATAAGGTGTGAGTAAAACTAAAATTGGATGGAGATAAGTCTAGGATTTCAGAGTCATATGTTTTTGAGAGTTTAAAAAATGATTCTATACATAAGAGTCACTATAAATTTACACTTGGTACATAAGAGTTTATGTTGAAGTATATGAAGATAATTTCACACATAAAGGTTATCGAGACCTTGTAAAATGGAATTTTTTGATGTACTAGAGTTGAAGTGTAATACATACGGGTTATCCAACACATATATATGGTTAGTTAACTCATATATAAGAGTATTAAACTTATACATAAGGGTAATAAACTCATATAATAGGTTTGATATGTAAGATATTATCAAAAGTTTTGGGAGATAGTATGTTTTTCTAGACCATTTGTAAAGGTCAACATGATTTATAAGAGTTGATATATAAGATCTTGAATAGAATATATAATTGCTATCATGATATGTAACAACTGATATGTATGAGTTTCCATGATGAAGTATATTAAATAAAGGAAATGATAATAGTGAATTCAACTATGAAGAAGATATGTAAGTGTTTATGATACATCCAACACAATATGTAAAGGTTGTCAGTTTGAAAAAATGTGAGAATTCTAGATCTTTTAACATGATGTCGATGTGATTTGTTTCAATTCATAAACATTTAAAGTATTAATATGTGATCCCTGACAAGAATAATGAACATGATAATTGATAAAGAGGGTAGTTTTGTGATGAGGGTTTCCATATCCCAAGGTTTATATATATGTTTATATAGTAATGAGGATGCATATTTTTTTGTGAAACCAAATGAGCAAGAAACAAGGAAGATGTTAAGATTTATGGGAATCTATATATCCATTATTAAAGGTATTCAACATGTTTTTTATCATTCTATATATCTATTTTATTTCTTAAAGTCTGATATTCAAGGATATTATCATGGATTCATCATAATTATTCATCAATGTTTTTAACACTGTATAAAGTTCTGGTTCTAATTCTAATTATAAAATCGTGGTTTTTTTTAGAAATTTAGTTGAGTATCATGGAAAGTAGGTCCATGAAATTAGTTGTGAGTTCATGGGTCATGGGAGAAAAATTGTATGTTTTTTTAGGGATTGAAAAATTATTGAACAATGATTGTTATAATTTAATTTGAGTTTTTGTAATTTAATTATGGGAATTTATGATTATTTTGAGTGTTGAATATAATATTTAGAATTATGAGAAGAAAATAAGCTAAAGATAAGTTGACATTGCTGCCATCACTGAAGAAATACCATGTGTCAAAGAATAAAGGGTGGACCAATACTAAAAATATCAATATATCATTATTGATAATTGAAGAAGAAGATCGGATCGAGAGAAGATTATTATGTTGATATTGAATATCTCAACCATTAAAGAACAATGAGAAAAATAGCCTATGCTATATCTATATTGTGAGGATTGAAGAAGTTATAAGAAAACCATCCATGGTTTTTGTACCTACACAAATCCTTATAATGATTTATATTGAAGAAGAAGATAAGATTCACACTATATTAGAGATACATGAGTATTAGTACTGGTCATAGTTCAGGAAGTTTCAATCGGATATAGAATTCAAATAGGAATACCTATTTGTTTATAGAGTCTAAAAACAATAAGTTTATTCTTGCATGTAACTTGGATAGTAATTGGAGAACATTTTTATGTATATACCCTTTCTTGAGATTTATATTGATAATAAATGGGAATATATGTTTAAGAAGGATAATAACCACCATACATTCAGGATATAATCATCAACATTATAGGTGAAGTCTATTATCAAATTACTATGTGATTTTTTGTTTAGTTTATTATTTATCATTATTTTAATGTAAACTGGGTGAGATAGAAAAATAGTAAGATACATTCAATGAATAAGTGCAGAAGTAAATAGGGAATATTTTAAATAATAAAAATTCACTCACACTAATTCACCCCCTTTAAGTGTTTTTGTATCAATACCATTGGAAAATATGATTTTTGACATATTAGCATGACATATGAAAGAATATGATACTTGATCAAAGGATTGGAATTCATTCTTATTCTATCATAGAGCCATGAATAAACCATTATACACTTGATCATAGATTTTCCAAAAGTATAAAAGGATAATGTTCTATATTGTTTTAGTAGATATTTTCTAGACTACTGCAGGGTATCAGTTCATTTTGGGCAGAGTATAAACAGGGCATGGGTTGGGGATAAATAATATTGTTAATGTGTATGGTTAGAAGATATTAATACATGGAATGGATATTTGATTTATATATATGTATGAGATATAAAAGTGTGTGACTATATTAAAATGGTATTGGTAAAAATCATATGGATTCAAAGGTTTAGGAATATATGTATGGGTTGATTTTAGAATTAAAGGGATTAAAAATTAAATTTAAAACAATAATTATGGACAAGAGTGGTTTATTTAATTTTTATACTTGAAAACTTTCATAATAATTTTAGTCCCGGTGGAATTGTGTGCATATTATGCCATTACAAGATGATGTAATGTTAGTGTATTTGTCTCTGTATTATTTTCCCATGGTTACAACTAACATTTTTTCTAGGGTAAAAGGTTTGTGGGGTTGGTAATACATCACATTTGGGTTGTACTAGATGAAATAGAATTTTGGTAGTTGTTTTTTAGATGCCTCTAATTCTATGTTTATTTTGATATAATGATAAATCAATGTGTTATGGTATGAGTAGAGAATTTTTCTAGTAGTATTTATATGTAAGATAATAGTGATTCTATATGATTGGATGGTTGTGGGTATGAATAAGAGAATATTGAAAATGGTTAGCACTCAAATGGTTATTGTTTCGCTTAATACAAGTTATTGGATCAACATTTTTACTATCTTTTTAGGGGGAATCATGATTCTGTTGAGAGTTGACATACAACTATTTTTAGGAGATCCTTGAAAAATTGCCTCAAGACTAGTTTTTGAGGATTAAAAATATTTTTGGTATGTATAATTATAAGGTCTATTTTTTTGCGTTGAAAGGATGTATTCAAGTTTAATTGGGTTAGATGGTGATGATAGGTGGCAATTGGGCCCCAAAAAGTATTTTGAAGACCAAGTAAGTGGTTGTATGAGTTTAATGGGAAAATTAAGAGTTTTTTAGGCCTTTTGGGTCATTCACAATGGATGCATGGTCACCAAGACCATGTAAGGGGACCATATAAGTGGTTTGGGGAACAATAGGGGTTTTATAGTCACTTAATGGTCTTTAAGGATTATGTAGTATAAATATGTAGATTAGAGGTTGGTGGGATAATGAAAACTACACTATCACCCATTACCATACAGTTGGTCCATTCAACCACTTAAAAATACACCTAAATATTCATTTTACACAATTTTGGGGATTTTACTCCCATTATTCCCTTATCACATAAATCTTTAATACCTTGGGAGATTTTGTGTGATTCCTTCTCCCAGATCACATCTTTATTCGATCTTGGTATTTTGGGTGTCAAGATCTAAGGTAAGTACCTTCAAATCCAATTTTAAATTATTATTATTTATTTCCCTTGGTGTAATCCATAATTGGGTAGAGTTTTTGATGTTTTTGTGGGAGATTGGTCGGTTTAATTTGGATATTTTGGTTCTAGGTATTTTGGGAGACTAAGGGGATCTTGAATATTAGTTTTCATGGCAAGAATTTTCGTTTTTATAAAATTTAAGGTAGGAAAATTCTCATGTAATTTAAGTGCATATAAATTTTATGGATTTGGTGTGTCTTTAATTTGATTTATTTTTTTTGCCAAAAAATATCTGGTTTATCTAATGATTTTTTTCTATAAAAATAAAATTATTTGGTGTGTGTATTTTTTAGTAAACAAAAAATAGAAATTTTTTAGGGAGAGGGTGTTTTTTTGAAAAAAAAATTTGGGTTAAAATTGATTAATTATTTTTTGAGTTCTGGAATTGGTTTTCTAGTGGATGTTTGGTTGTGAATGAACATTTTAATTGATATTATTATTATTGTTGGAAATTATGCAATGGAGGTATTGAGTTGATGTTTTGTGAGTTATATTGGTAAAGTTGGATTTAAATTTTTGTTTGGATTTTGATATGGGATTTGACTTGAGTCTTAGTAAACTCTAATTTGGGTGTTAGGAACTTTTCATTAATGACAGAGTGATATGGTGGAAACTCCCACTAGGATGTGGAGAACTTTTGGTAAAAACTGGGTGATGTCTGGGAGTAGATCTTCTACTCATCAGTAGGTGATATCTAATTGTGATTGTGAATTACATTCTAAAGAATACGTCGGGTCATGGTTTTTCACATGGTTTTGTGGGTTGGAATTTGTGTTAGTGACTAATCTTAGTTTGACTTAAATTTTGGGAAATACCAATTTTTATTGATATATTTATGGTTCATTTTGGGTGTACTAATTGAATGTTTCTTTATAATATATAGGCTTACATAGTTTATGATTTTTTAATAATAATATCATTGGTTGAGTCTTTTTTTATAAAAAAACCCATTATAGGGATGATTTTTTAAATATTTTGGATTCATGGGGAATATTGTGAAAATGTTATTGGGTTTATTACTCACCCTTTATTAAAAAACATCAATGGATATGATGTTTTTATACAATATGACATGGGTAAGGGCTTGGAAAATTTATTTACTATTGGATTTTTCTAGCTACTGTAATGATATGTTCCCTCCAGTTTTGTTACTTTTCTAGTTTTGGTTGTTTCATGTGTTTGGGGGGTGGTTTCAGGAGTTCTCGATGGAATTTGGAGGTTAAAAAGAGTTGATATTGGAAATACACGTCATGTAAGTGTATTACATGACACGAAAGATGGTTTCATGGATTTTTTAGGGATAGTTCATGATATTTTTGTTTTTGGGGTTAAATAATGAAAATGTGGTTTTTTTCATCGGAATCTTGAATCTCGGGATCACATGATGTGAAACAAGATTACACATCATGTGACTCCCTGACACATTGCTATTATAACACTGCAAGGTGCTCGTGTTGTCCTAAAACCCTATGCGCAGTCCCATTCAAGGTGATCAACATCTCCCCCTTGAGGTGTTTTGAGATTCCTTTTGACGGGTATCAATACCTTGGATTCCTTCTTTGATCCATGGTGAGATCCTTTGGTTCACATTTGTTCCCTTCTCTTCTTCTTTATTTTTTCACTATGGCGGTATGATTTGGTTTGGGTTGTGTATTTATGCTATGTTTTTATGATCTTTTGATATGATATAAGTTGATCCATATGTTTTCATGGTTCATTCACGGTTTACAAGCATTCTTCTTTTCCCTATGGTGCGTAGTGAGTTGAAAAGATTCTTTGAGGTAGGGATCCCCTTATTTCTCTTTATTATGTAACATGCGGGAGGGGTTAACTTTTTTTATCTATGTATTATGGTTGTGATATCTTAATTAATGATAAATAATTTATTAATTTAATTTAAAAGGGAAAATGGGGTTTGATTAAAAAAATTTACTACTTTGATATTATTTGTGATGTCGTGGTTTATTCAGGCTTGATGCCCCACTAAAAATTATAGGTGTTGGGGGATTTTTTTGCACCAGATATATGTATTGTGACTATTTTGGATTTTTTAATTTTTTTTATATCAACCTAAAAAGAAATTAGTTAATTACTTATATTTTCCCAATAAAATGGTTGCCCCGTGATTTTGACTTATGTGAGAACACCCCAAATAAATGAAGTGGAATGTGATAAAATCCCATTTATAAATCTTCAAAATGATCTTGATGTGATGTGATGTGTGTGGACATGTTTGTGGGGAAATTATGTGTGGATGGAGATTGTGGGGACGATGGTTGTTTGGCAGTGATTTTGGGGTAGAAAGGTGTGTTTGTTGGGGATGAAAAGTTTCTTGTAATATACAGTTTCTTTTTACTACATGCCTAAGTAGTGATGGAATAAATGAATGTTTGATAATTTTTTAAAGGGTATGGGTTGGTTTGGTTAACAAGATGAACTTTTTTTAATGGATAATTAAATGATAGGTTGTTTGATTATAGGTGGTTGATGCTAAGTAATAAAATGAATGGGTGTTAAATGTGGAGGAAATATGAAGACATATTAGATTATCAGGTCTCTTCACCTTCAGAAATGACTATTGTAATTACTAATAAATGCATTTAGATGTGGCATAAAGGGTGATAGTGTTGTGAGTTGTTTGTTTTTTTGGGAACCCATAGGTTAGGCTTGAGTGTTTTATAATATATATGTACTGGAATTTTCCTTGGGATTCCTATATACACCCCACCCACATTGAGCACTATGTTCCGAACACCCACAAAGTCACATGGTGGGGGGGCATCATTCCCAATATCTTGGTGAGAGGATGGAGGGTTGTACACCCACTCTTTTATGTTCCCTCTTCCAAGAGATGATGACCCAAGATTCTTATAGAAGTATGTGGTGAGATTTGGTATCCCAAGTGTCTTCAAGATGAGTTATGATGTCGTGTCCTAGTTATATATAGGATGAGTTATGATGTGCTTTCCTAGGTGTCTTCAAGATGAGATGTGATTTGTTTTGAGGCCCTGGTGTGTGTGGGTGAGATGTTGTGTGAGGACCAAGTTTGTGCGGGTGGATTGTGTTGTGAGTCCTAGGTTTGTGCGAGTGAGATGTGTTATGAGGCCCAAGTGTGTGTGGGTGGGATGTGATGTGGTATATTCAGAATAGGTGGGAGCACCAAGACATTTTCCATTGGAATGTTAGAGTGGATAATCAATGGGAATGTGGTGAGGGGTACCTTATCGTCGATGAGATTTACTTTATATTATATTACTTTGATTTTGTTATTTGGTGAGTGTGCCTCGGCATGGTTGGGATGGTTTGTATACCTTTATAGGTACTGGTTGGTTTTGCTATTTTCTCATAGGTGCATTAGTATGATTCCTTCACACATGCATGAGAGAAATTTGTTTTCCTACTGAGTATACCTATATGCTCACCCTATGTATATAAAACTGATTTTAGGTTTTTAGGAGTTCTACAAGGACCGTGTTGGGCGTTACTAGCTAAGACCTTGTGATAGTTGTTGTGTTTCTGCTCTAGTTTTGTTCTTGGGTATTTACTTTGGAGACTTTTACTTGTATCACTTTTATTTACACATGTATTGTGGTATAGTTTTTGGTTTCCTTATATTCATGTCATAGTGTTTATTATGGTTGATACAGCCTATCTCAGGATCAATATTTCTTATAAAGGGTAATGCCTCCCATATTGTGACATCTGTACACCCTTGATTCTAGTTTCCAACCCAGGCCCTATTAGAGGTGAAACTTGGGGGTTATTAATCTCTCCCATTATTATGGAATCTTTATAGGGAGGGGGTTGTGAAAGATTGGTATCATAGTTGATGGTTGGGAGATAGGGGGAGTTTGGAGTTAGGCACTATGAGGTTTGTATGTATTGGTATGTAAACAAATATAGTTGACCTTGGTACATGTTGTAGTCAAGGGATATTGGATAGGACATGGGAATTTATACCCCCATGATCCAGTGCATGGACTCCGAGCTTATTGAGCAGCCAAGTGAGATGGAACTGCTTATGGGGTAGAGACCTAGGAGATGTTCAAGCATCATAATGACTTTTGTTCTTGTTTGAATCGGGTTATTTTGGTATGGCTAAAATGGTTGAAATAAATAAAATGTATTAAAATAAACCTTAATAAAACTTGACACTGCCCAGATTAGGAAATATTTTTTTCCCTTTCAAATATGGCTCATGTTCATCGCTCACGCATGGATAAGATAGTTGAGGTTTAACAAACTGATTCAGTTGATCATTGTAGGGTTGATCTGGTTGACGATGATGATCAGTGGAAAATGACATTGTGTGCTTTCTGGTGACAATATTTGGGGAAGTAAGAGGGAATTTTATTATATGTGGAAATAGAGAGATGGATGGGGGAGCTTGATATCACTTTTAGTTTGATCTGATCCCTGATAGAGTACTGGGTCCCTTTATAAGTTATTCTGATGTGAGGAATTGCGCATCCGTGGTGGACATTTTATCTAAGAGGGAGAAAGGAGGCATAAATTTTTAGGTTGACTTCAAGAAGGAGTTCCAAGTATAGTTCCTTTGATCAACCATGAAGGTAGTAAAGAGGTTGGATATTATTTATCTTTAGACGGGGAGCATATCAGTGCGGGAGTTGGGAAACCAATTCAAGGATCTTCTTCGTTTTTCACCAGATCTTTTTCTAGATGGGGAGTCTCATGTGAGACATCTTGATGAGGTACTCCATTATTTTACTTAGTATATAGTTACATATTTTTCATTACTAACGTAGTAGAGGTTTAGAAGAAGGTTGAGGTGATTGATTGAATGCACTCATGAGGAGGTTTTCCACAGGAAGGGAACCAACTAGGTTACTCAAGGGTAAGTGTTGTTAGTGGCTAGTCTCAGGTGCTAGAACATTCAAGGTTTCGACCAGACCAGGAGTCGACCTTGGAAGCTTCCCTTTAAAATTTCTAGTTTTGGTTCCTTTCCTATGGGGTTGAGGATCATGTGTTTATTCTATGGGGTTCATGACCATATTCATAACCAGTTCCCAGTGAATTCTATAGCTCAGTTTGGTGGAGGTGGATAGGTTTAGCACCGGCCTCCGTAGTAGTTTCCAGTGAGGTTGTTTCAACAGTAGGAGTAGTAGGCTTGTGCTCCACCAAGGGGAGATAGAGATGGTAGATCCAATCCTCAAGATGTTCCTCCTGTTCGTGGAACATGACCAAGAATGGACATATAGGTGGTTATCAACAGTGAGGTAGAAGAGTTTTTCATAGTCACTTGTATGTAGTAGAGAAAGAAGTTCCAGAGGTGCTAGAGATCATCAGAGGTAGGATCAATTTGTTTAATAATATTGTTAGTGACTAGTTTGAATTAGAAGATTTGAAATCCTTTGTTTCACCCGCTATATCCCATTATTTGGGACAATATGTAGAGATGATTCATGTACCCCTAGAGTTTAATACACTATTCGAATTCCATACCAACTTATTTGATGTGTGTTGGGGTGTAGACTAATAATGGGGCCACATCAGTCCCATAGGGATATTTTATTCCTATAGATGAAGTCATATGATGTAATAATCAAAATTGAAAGGTTGTATTCCATATTTATTTTTATCGACTACTTCTGGAAGATATTCATGTTTTCTTATGTGGATGACCAACATGTTGTTTTCATTGGTGAGAAGATTTATCAGGTGGGAAGTCATAGTATGGTCCCCTTCTTTCCTTGTTAATAAAGTTTTTGATGGAATCAGTGGAAACTAAGAGAGTGAAGGTCCCTATGGTCATTTGGGAGTTCTTATATGTTTTCTATAAGGAGGTTGTGATGCTACCCCTTCAATTTGATGTTGAGTTTAAGAAATAATTGCAGCTCGGTGATTCTCCGATTTTGATGGATCCTTATCAGATGGAAGCTTCTGAGTTTTAAGAGTTAATGATTTAGATAGATGATATGATGTATAAGGAATATATATATAGACTAGTGTGTCACTGTTTGGTTCTCTAGTGTTCTTCACAAGAAAGAATGATGGCAGTCTGAGGCTGTACATAGGCTATCAGAGGTTGAATCAGGTGATGGTAAAAAACCGTTACCCTCTACCGAGGATAGATGATATTTTAAACTATCTGATAGGGGATAGTTGGGTTTCTAAGATCTATATGTGGTCTGGATATCACTATTTGAGGGTGAAGGAGGGTGATATACTGATGAATTCATTCGGATGAAGGTATGGGCACTTCAATTTTGTATTCATGTCATTTTGTTTTTTGAACGATCCATCTATTTTCATGGGTCTTATGAACTCCATCTTTTGTGAGTTCCTTTACTAGTTCATCATCACATTCATTAATGATATATTGATTTACTTGGATTCAGAGGAGGAGCATGCTGAGTATCACAAAACTATCTTTCATGTTCTTGTATGCCACCAGATCTATGGAAAGTTGTCCAAGTGTAAGTTATGGATTCAAGAGGTGCATTTCCTTGAGCATGTGGTGTATCATCAGGGTGTGGAAGTAGACTTGTCGAAGGTTTAAGTAGTTGATTATTTTGAGGCACCCAAGAATGTGGTACAGGTTCGTAGTTTTATTGGTCTCACTGGCTATTATCGGAGTTTTTTTTCTTGATTTCTCTCGAGTTTCAGACCTATTGACAACATCGAACAGGAAATACCATGAGTTTGTGTGGAGTGATCAATGCCATGCATCGTTTAGTTTCCTGAATGGTATGTTGGTTAGTGCCCCATTGCTTTAATTTTTAGAGGAAGGGGTGATGTTTGATTTGTTTTATAATGCTTCTCATATAATATTGTGTTGTGTGTTGATGCAGTAGTGGTTAGGGATCTCTTATGGGTCTATGAGGTTAATACCCATGGGTGTAACTATTCTACCCATGATCTAGAGCTATCATTGGTTTTGTTTTCACTAAATTTTTGGCGACATTACCACATTGGGGAGTGGTTTGTGGTCTTTAAGGATCACAATAGCTTGAGGTATATCTTTTCCAAATGTGATATAAACTTGTGACAGTGGAGGTGGAGAGAGTTTCTTCAGGATTATGATTTTGAGATCTCTTACACATTAAGAAATGGTAATGTATTATATGAGGATTTGAGTAGGAAGTCATGGAATGGTATTGTTATAGAGTCTATGGATTCTTAGAGATAAATAAAAGAGTTGGTATCCTTGCACTTATATGAAAGAGTGGATGGTGGTAGAGGCTGTATATTTTAGATGATGATGAAGTATTCTTAGATGGAGTAGGTGGAAGAGTTTCTATGGGAATACATAGAGGAAGAGGTGATGTGTGATAGTGTTGGATATGGTGATGCTCCGAAAGAATGGATAGAGGATGGTTAGAACCAAATGTTGTTTCATGGAAGGATGTTTTTTTAGAATCCATGCATAAGGTTGTTCTTTTTTAGTTCTATAGATATCTTTTGGAGGTAAACCCATGAATTTATAATATGTACCATGTCTCGAGGATGCATTTTTTATGGCTCAGGATGAAACATATAGTGGCATAGTTTGGGGTCAAGTGATTGGTTTTTCAATAGGTAAACGTCGAGCATCATGTTCCTCATGGTTTTTTGCAGTCCTTGGATGTTCCCAAGAGGAAATGAGATGAAATGTATATGGATTTCACCATAAGATTACCCAGAACTCATGGAGGTTGTGATTATATTTGGGTGATAGTGGATCAGTTGATAATATCATCTCAGTTATTAGCGATCATGGAGTGTGGCACAGTGAATACCTTTTCTAAGAGGTAAGTGGATGAGGTGGCATTGTTTCATCGAATTATGAGGTCCATTGTCTCGGATTGAGATGTATGGTTTACATCATGAGCTTGTAAGGGAATGCAACATGGTTTTGGAACATAGATACACCTTAGCACTTATTTCCACCCATAGAAAGACGAGTAGATAGAATAGACTGTCCAGAAATTAGAGGATATGCTGCAAGCATGCGTCTTATACTTTGGTGTATATTATGTATGAAAATTACCTATGGTAGGATTTTATTATAATAATATCTATCACTCTTCCATATGCATGGATCTATCTGAATCTTTGTACGAATGACCATTTTGTTCTCTATTGTGTTGGATAAAGCATGGAGAGAAAATCATTCTTGGTCCAGATATGGTGCAGTGTATGACAGAAAAGAGTCATCTTGTTCATGAGAGGTTAAAAGTAGCACATGATTAACATAAATCTTATTCTAATCACAGTAGGATTACCTTAGAGTTAAATGTTGGGGACCACGTGTTCTTGAAGGTTTACCCTCAATGTGGGAAGTAGTGGTTTGGCAGAAAGAGTAAGAATTATTCCAGGTTTGTTGGACCCTTTGAGGCATTGGGGTGAGTTAGTGAGGTGGTATATTGGTTTTAGTTTCCATCGTAGTTATAGAGGATCCCCAACATCTACGACATCTCTCATATTTATCAGTATCCTCAAGATAAATCCCATATCACTGAATGGGAGGAGTTGGATATTGAGGATGAAATAAAAAATTTGGAGTGGCTAGTGAAGATCCAAGATCATCAAGATAAGGTGTTGTGAGGAAGAACCATTCCCTTGGTTTGGGTGCTATAGAGGCATGGAAGATTAGTGGAGAGTTATTGGGAGCATGATATGCAAATAAAATCCTAGTACCCAGAGTTGTTTTGTGTTTTTCCTTGCTCTATATTGCTTTGTGATGTGTTGTTTGAGACATTATTATTTTATGAGATGAGTTGTTTTCCTTGGTTTGTGATGTGTGTGGTGTGATGTATGAAAAATTCCTAACATAATGAAATCGTAGGACTCGATTCCTAATCAATACACATTAAATACGATGTGATTAAACCCATGCAGGTGAGTCAGTGCTACCCCAAGTATATAGTATGTTGACATGGAAGATGCAATTCTTTGATTTTTGTGTTCGGGACGGTGCAGTTCGTCGGTTGTATCAGTTGTAGATTTAATTTTTTTTGAGGTTGATATGGATGTGTAGTGGTTGTGTGGAAGTTTGGTTTTGTGAGAGGAGGTGACTTGTGGCTATAGTGATGTGGCAATTTTGTGGTTTGTGATTTTTTGGTTTGGCGTGTTTGGTTAGTGGTACCATTTGAGGTATGATGAGATCGTTGAGAGGTATCTTGTGGGGTTGTTCTTAAGACCCCTTTTTTCCTTCTCGGTTTGGTTTTTAAATCTCAAGGGAAAGAATCATTTGATAGGTGTCTAATTTAATGGTCCATTCCCTCCCAATTTGTTACTTAACTAGTTTTGGTTATTGTAGGTGTTTGAGGGGAGGTTTCAAGAGTTCTTGGTGAAAATGGAGGTGCAACAGAGTTTCTATAGGAAATATACATCGTTTAAGTGTATTACACAACATGAAATATGGTTTCATGGATTACCCAGAGATATTTCACTATGTTTAAGTTTTCGAGGTTAAATAATGAAAATATGAAATGTTTATTTAGAGGAACTTGGAATCCCAGGATTACATGACGTGAAAGGGAAGTACACATCATGTAATTCCCCAATGTAGTGATGTTATAACAGTATAGGGTTCTTAGGTTTTCCTCAAACCCTAATCTCTCTCTAGTTCTAGGTGTCCAATGAATCCCCTTGGAGGAGTTATGATATTTGTTTAGATAAAAATCGATCCTTGGGATTACATCTTCTATCCATGGTGATTTATCTTCTCAGTCTCATCAGTTTCATTCATTTCTTCTTTGGGGTTTTGGGAGATGGTACGATTTGGTTTGGGTTGTAAATTTAGGATTCATTTTGATGATATTTTGATGTAATATAGGTTGATCTGTGTTTTCTCATGGTGAGGTTGTGTTTTGCGGTCATTCTTATTTACCCTACATTGCGCAGTGAGTTGAAAATCTTCTTTGAGGTAGGGATCCCATCATTTCTCTTTACTGTGTATCATGTGAGGGGTATTTACTTTTGTTATCTAAAGATTATGGTTGTGCTAGATTAATCAAAGATAAAGAACTGGTTAATTGAATTTAAAGGGGAAAATGTAGTTTGATTTCCATGTTTTTACAACTTTGATATTATTTGTGTTATTTTGGATTGTTCAGGCTTGATTCCGTACTGAAAATTATGTCTATTAAGGGATTTGTTTTCACTGGATATAGGTATTATGATAGTTGTGACTATTGTGACTGTTGTGATTGTTATGATATCAACCTAAAATAAAATTGGTTAATTACTTATATTTATAAAATAAAATAGTTTCCCCAGTATTTTGACTTGTGTGATAATTCACCAAATAAATGAAGTGGAATGTGATAAAATCCCCTTTATAAAACTTTAAAATGATCTTAATGTGTTGTGATGTGTGTGTTCGTGCTTATGGGATGGCGATGTGTGGTTAGGGCATGTGGGGTTGATGGTTTTAAATGATATTTTTTTAATAAGGAAAGAACATATTATTTTCCATGAAACCAAAATTAAACCAAGTGTTCAATCCATAAAAAATAGGGTTTCTAAAATCTATTAATGGTTTAAAAATATTTCATGGGGTTTATGATTTACATGAGATAATAAATTGGAAAGTTATCTTAAAATGGGTTCAATTGAAAGTGGTAACTTTTATGGGAACTAAAAACTTGTATAACCCCATAATTGAATAGTATATTTTACTAGGTAAATATGAAAGGTACTTATATACCAAAATATAAGAGGTATATGATAATAATATTTCATAAAAGGGAGAAAAATAAAAATAATGCATAATTAAAAAGTCACTAAAGAGGTATAGAAGATACATTTATATGTTTTAAAACAACTTTATCATAATATCACATCATAAAATAAGATAATAAAACATTATTTTGAAAATATGAAATGGTAAATATGATTTTCCCATGAGATATTTCTTAATTATTTTTTCCAATTAAAAATGAGAACATTTTCAAAAAATATAATTTTGGTAAAGGAGAGCGAACCAGTTTTTAAATCGATAGTAATTATTCAAAACACAGTTGAATTTTTAAAAAAGATTATAACTCACCAGTGAGGATGTATTTTTATCAAAAGTGATCTCATAATATGGATATAGGGTATACTATATGATATTAAATATTAAACTCAAGGAGAAACATTATATCTCAATAAAGATGATTGAGTTATGAAAAACCTTATATTTTAGGGAACACATCAATCATAGACCTCAAAAAGGAATAGCATGAATGAAAGTAAATATTCCACGTTCAAAAATAATTTATGGTATTATAATTCATGGGGGTAGTATTTACAACATACAAATGTCGATTGGTGCATAATATCAAATCATGTCTCAATGAAGGGTAATTGAGAAGACACCCTTTTAGCTTATAAAACTTATTAACAAAACCCCTTGAAAGGGATAATGTTTGATAATGAATTTAAAATACCATGAATAAATATAATTCATGATTTTATATGTCCAGTTGGAAGTATACACACCATTTAAATGAAATTTGATGAGTAAAATAAAATATGTCTCAAAAAAAGAAATTTGAGATGAAACCCTTACCTTATGTATGAAAGATCGTTGCACTTACACTTAACTTATAGAATAATTATATTAGGTTAAATATATACACCCAGTAACCTTATTAATCCAAATTTAATTTTATAACTTCCATCTAATAAATTTTGAAATTTATTTTTAGTATAATTTTCACTTACCACATTTACCCGTAGTTGTTCAGTCAACATTTCCATAACTACTTTTGTATGTTTACCATGGTCAAAATAATTATAAAATATATTCATAATATAAATAATATTAATATTTTTATGCACATAATTTTTATATATTAAATTTATTTTCAAAGCTAACCATGATGGGTGGGGATGAAAAATGAAACACATTAATCATGGAAGTGAAAGTTTTCATGATTAATGTATCAATTTGTCATTGAATGAGTGAGAATGAGGATAAATTACAATTTTTAAATTTCAAAATCATAGTTATATTATAGATATCATTTTTTTATCAATTAATTCTTTATCATCCAGGAATTAAATTTATGAAAAAAAGGAATATGTCGCTTTGCGGCGGAGGTGGTCGTTCGCGCAACACACTAATGATCCTTTATCATTTTTTTTAACGGAAAACCAAAATTTTTATTAAAAAATAAGGGATTAAACCAGACGAAAAGAAGGAGTTTTGTTTACATCTCGAATATAAATCAGAATCAGCTCGAGGTGGAGTTCATCACTCCACGTAATAGCATGCACCACACCCACGTTTGCCAGACCATCAGCAATCCTGTTAGCTTCTCTATAGGTGTGTGTTGCAATAAAGCTGGTGGAGGAGAGAGAATATAGGCAGTCAATCCAACGGGAAGTGAGTTTCCAAGCTAGATTAATTGTACCCTTCCAAATATCTTGAACTATGGTAGAGGAATCACTCTCAATCCAGATGTTGTTTCAGTTGTGAGCTTTAGAAAACGAGATAGCATGAATAACACTCCACATCTCAGCTTCTAAGGAGGAGGCAAATCCACATGAGCCATAGAAGCATCCAAGGATCTGATCCAAATGATTTCTGAAGATTCCACCACAACCCGCTAGGCCAAGATTGCCTTTGGAGGCCCCGTCCACATTTATTTTGATCCACCCCATAGGCGGGGGTTGCCAAAAAACTTCCTTCGTAAATTTAGGGAGAGGAAATTTCCCGTCAACTCCAATGCACCTCAAGATCCCAAGGTCTCTAAAAGAGTTAGAGTAGTGTTCATTCTGAATCGATGCCGCCTCTCGAATAGAAATGAGAATTATCATTTTGCCTGCATTGAGATTAAATGAGTTTTTATGAAAAATGTAGTCATTCCTGCCATACCAGATCACATGTAAAATCTCTGCAACAGCCACCATAAATAGATTCTTGATTTTCTTAGAGTCTGATATTTCCATGCATCTCTGAAGCTGAAATGTTAGGGAAGTTCCAAAAAACCATCTGCATTCAAAGATGTAAAATACGTGGTTCCAAAGAGTAGAAGCTGTATCACAAGATATAAAGAGATGATTAATATCCTCCCTATGTTGATTACACATACAAAATTTAGAGTAGAGGTTTACCCCGAAAGTCTGTATACATGAGTCAGTGGGGATCATACCATGAGCAATACGCTATACCAAAGTAAAGCGCGAGGGCTTTATCCAAGCTTTGTTAATTTTTTTTATCTAGTTTAAAAAGTTGTTGTCATTATTGAAAAAGAAGTTGTAGTAACTTTTAGAGTCCAGAATGCCGTTATGCGCAAGCTCCCTTATGATAAAATCATCATTCCGCGAGAAGGGATAGGAATCAACAATGATCTTGATCTCATCGAGAAGATAGCCATTTTGTGAGTGAAGTGTGTTCTTTATGGTGTCATTGATGTTCAAGGGAGAGTGATCAGGTGATAATAAAGAGATAAGGGGGGAGCCCATCCAATTGTCCAGCCAAAATTTTAAATTGGAATCTTTATTGACCATCCATCTAGAAAATTTCATAATAACATTAAACGTACATTTGATGGAAGGACAAATAGAAGACGTGCAATGATTAAAATTTTTGTTCTTCAGTTTTTCAAGAAAGCGAGCTCTAATAAAATAAGTGGCAGGCGAGTTATTACAAATAAGGTTCCACGTCATCTTGGCCTGTAGGGCATCATTAAAGAAGGTAAGGTTTTTTTATGCCAATTCCACCTTTATCAATGGGTTTACAACAGGTGGAACGGGGTATGGTAACCATTTCCTTTCAAGAGTACTCCATGTCCAAACAAAGTTTTTAATTGTAGTATTAATGCGTTTTAGGAGACTAGACGGCCATTTTTAAATCATCATAGAGTAGACAAGTTTTGAAACAATTGTGGATTTAACCAAGAAAATCCTACCGGCCAAAGAAAGATTTCTCCCTTTCCAGTAGGATAGGTTCCGAAGATTATGTTCAATGATATAAGAGAAATAGATAGCCTTAGGTATGCCCCAAATCATAAGGACTCCCATATAAGTAAAGGGAAACGTGCCTTCCTTGATGCCAAGATCGTTTGTGATCCTGATTTTCCTGCCAGAGGGGAAATCTTTTCAAAATTAAATATAGGATTTTTTCCAATTGATATTTTGCCCAGAGACTGACTCATAGTGTGAGAGAATGGCTTTTAAATTGTTTAAATTATTTTTGTCCCCTTTCAAAAAGAGGATTATGTCATCCGCATACAAAAGATGAGAGGGGGCATTCAGGTTTCTGGAGGTAGATATTGGATTTAATTCACCTTTTTCAACTGTTTTTGAAATAAGTATACTTAAATATTCTTCAGCAATGGAGAAAAGAATGGCAGAGAGAGGGTCACCCTATCAGACCCCCTTAGAACATTTGAAGTACCCCTTTGGGGAGCCATTTAAGAGGATAGAAATATGGGCCGAATTGAACAAGGTTCTAATTCAGTTTAAGAAAATATCATTGAATCCAAAATTGGCTAGAACTTTAAATATAAAATTCCAATTGATAGTGTCAAAGGCTTTAGCGATATCAAGTTTTATGGAAACATTCCCTCCTCTCGTTTTTCTATTGAGAAAGTTAGTTGATTCAGAGGCAAGACAAATACAGTTTTGAATTAATCTGCCTGTAATGAAACAAAATTGATTCTAGGAAACAATTCTATTACTAATAGGATCAATTCTATTGTCAATGAGTTTGGTGATAATTTTCATGAGGGATTTTATCATAGAAATAGGTCGAAAGCTGTGGAGTTCATCATAATTTTCAGTTTTAGGAATAAGCACCAGGAATTGGGAGTTAAGACCCTGAGGGAGAATTCCACGAGAGAAAAAGTCTTTAACCATGCAACAGAAATCCTCTTGTAAGACATCCCAGTGATTTTGATAAAATCTATTGTTAAAACCATCATGTTTGGGGGCACCATCCGTATTAAGACTAAAAATAGCATCTTTGATCTCTTGATCCAAGGGGATGTTATTAATCATGACATTCTCTTCCTCAGTGACCAATTTAGGAATTACCTCAGGATGAAGATCAATATCAATAACTAGGCCATTGAGGAGATTATTAAAATAGGAAACCACATGATTGGAGATGGTTTCTTCCATGTCAAATATTTGGTTTCCTTCTCTAAGGAAGGAAAGGGTTCTTCAATATTTTTAACCCTATTAAGGGCATTGTAGAATTTGGTGTCTCTATCTCCATAATTTAGCCATTTGGTTTTGAAAATTTGTTTTTTGAGGTTCTCTTTGAAGTTAACAAGAGTAATCAACTTGGTGGAGATAATTAGTTCTTGTTGAGAGATGTCACTAAAGTTGGAGGAGGTGTTCTGATTTTGAAATTGATTTAGATCCTTTTCGAGAAGATCAATGGTATTATCAATTTCATTAGACTTGGTTTTACACCAATTTTTAAGGGTTTGCTTAAGAAATTTCAGTTCTAAAGGACAGGCAAAGGGATCCTTATTATTATGCAAATTATTCCAGAAGTTATTAATGATGTTGGCACAACCAGTGTCAGAGGACCAGGAATTATTGAATATGAAAGGGGTCCTGGGTTTCGGGGTGTTATAGGAGAAGCTAAAGAGAATGGGATAATGGTCAGAGGAAATATTAGGGAGGGTGATACTAGAGATATTGTCCCATTTATCAAGGGAAAAGTCTTTAGTGAAGGCTCGGCCAAGTTTACTGGAAACTACCCTATTGCACTAATGATGATACCAGGTGAACTTAGCACCTGTTAAATGGATCTCAGTAAATTTATTATTTTCAATGCAGGCCTTAAATTCCCTAGAGGAGATTCTGGTATGCGAAGGTCCCATTTTTTCATTGGTATCCAAGATGGCATTAAAATCACCAACTAAAAACCAAGGACTCTGAATCCTACTATTCATTTGAGTGATTTTATTCCATAGGGGTCTCCTATCTTGATATCTATTAAAAGAATATATAAAAGTTGTGTAAAAATTAGTTTGTTCAAGCATATAATGACAAGTAAAATCTTGACTAGAGAAATTGTGTATGTTATCATTTTGAAGCGAAGAATGGGTAAAAACCCATAGGGATTTAGAAGACAAATGATTAGAGCAGGATCCTAAAAAGGAGTAACCCAAGGGAAAAATGTGTTGATATATAGAAACAAAATTGACTTTGGGTTCAGAGATAGCAAACATCTGCAGGGAGTGAGTAGTGATAAATTGTTTCAAAACATTTAAAGTATCGGAATTCGCAATAGCTTGGAAATTCCAATACATCACATTCATTTGAACCTTTTTTGTGGGGTTGTCCCCTTTCTTTTTATATGTCACAGCTCATTCCTTGTTGAGACACCCAACGTGTCATTTTTTGCAAATTTTCTTGCTTGCCATGTGTTGTCAAAATGGGTGTCAAGGAGATGTTAGTAGTTTGTGAGCAAACAGCCAGGTTAGATAAGTCTTCACCTTGCAGGTTTACATTATGAACAACGATATTAGAAGGGTCAAAAGCATGGGAAGAAGTCTCATGTGTAGCAAGAAAAGGATAGGCATTTCCCCCCCCCCCCTTTTGGATGACCCTTTATCCATTGCAGGGGTAGAGACTAGATCCCTTGAAGGATCTAGATTATGCTCAGACTGAGCAGCCAGGTCTTGTACTAAGTTCTGTTTCTCAGTTTGTACAGGGGTCAAAGAAGAGTTTTGTTTACTTTGTTTTTGGACAGAGGGAGAGAGAAGAGAATTCTTATAGTCCTTCATAGGTACAGTTACAGGATCTTCCTATTTTTTCCCCTCTATTTCAGGTGAAGAGGAATTTGGGCAGATGACAGGGATTTCTAAAGAGGGGTCAGTCACAACAGAGGATAAGGAAGCATCCTTCATGGCAGAAGGAAGTTGTTGGGTGCAAGAAGTGGGCTGATCAAAAGGATCTTTCCCAACTTCCTTCATAGAATTTCCCAGGATGATATTGGAGACCTATGATGTTTTACCAGAATCATTGGGGTCAATGAGAGGATTAGACAGAATACAAATGACATCCTCCTCAAGTTTATTTTTAAGTTCTTGTTCAAGAACTTGATTTTCATGCTCCTCTGCGAGGTCAGCCTAGGAATTTCTCTTAAGGTTTCCAGGATTGAGGTTTTTAGCCACCCATTTATCCTCTATTCCTTTAGAGGTCTCAGGTTTCTCTGGAACTTTCCCTTTCCTGTTTTTATTAACCTATTTCCATTCATTAAAAGATTGGGGGTTGGGAGGTTTCTGGACGAAACGACAGTTGTGGACAGCGTGTCCAACAATTTTGCAAAGATCACAAAAGGAGGGGAAGCTCTCATATTCGAAATTAAATATATTTTTGTAGTTATTAGCAATGAAATTAATAGTATTGGGAAGAAGGAGTTTGTCTTCCATATTGACTTCCTGGCATATATCCCCAGGTCACCATTCAAAGTTATTTGATCTAATTTAAGAGGGGAACCAATTCATAGAGCAAGATCATTAAGGATTTGTGGGTGCTAGAAAACCCAATTAAGGTTATACAATCTTACCCACACTTGAGCCATATTGTTCCTATGTTTATTGGGATTGAAGGACACATCCCATTCAGATAGGTGCAGAATACCTGGTTTCAAATTCAAATTACCTATTTTCTAGGCTCTATCAAGTTAATTCTATGATGAGAATAAAATATGGAAGTATCCCTTACCGAGTGGAACAAGTTTCCAATTCGAAAATCCCCAACAAGCAGTAATTCTAGGCTTTAGATCTGAGTAGTTCCAAGGTTTGTTACCTTTGATATATGCAATACGATCCATGAGAGAAAACTTACAGAGGACTTCTCGTTGATGAACCGCCTCCGGATCTGCTTAGACAACAAAGAATCCATCATATGTTTTTTGAAACTTTCTTGTTTTTGTTGGTTGGGATTTAGAAGAACCCATCAGCACCTCCAGGAAAGATGTACTTTTCCCCTTTGAGTCCGAGGAATAAAACGTTGTGCTTTTCTTTGCAATTCCTGCTTCGATTTCATGAAACTCCCATATAGGATCAAAATCACGCATAGCAGGCATATTTCGACGAGAATTAGAAGATTGAGCTCGAGTCACCAGATTAGGGTTTCACATGAGATCGTGATAGTCGCCCGATTTCGAGAGCTCTCATCCTCCTTTCCACACATGTTTCACAAATATCTGAACATCGATGTCATCCTTTATCATATCTTAGTAGATTGATATGAATACATAATAGTTATTAAATTAATATATTTAAATATCAATATAATAATGATACTTTTCTCATTATTTTTTATAGATATAATATATTTTGAAGATGAATATTAAGGATAAAAAGTTACAAGGAAGGTAATACTTACATTGGAAAATTGATGTTCTCTTAGAAATTTTCTATGATGTGAAGGCCTTAAGATAACTTCTGGAGAAAAAGGGATTAAGGATAAGTAAACTAACTATAGAATAGGTTTTTTGGTCAGATATTAAAGGAAAATTATAATGATAAGTGTGACAATGTATGGGGGGAAATGATATCCTTTTATAAGTACTAAAAATGGCACTTTTGGGAATACCCCTTACACTTCCATGACGTCAATACACAATTCTTGGTCAATGACAAAAATTTTCTTAATAATGGATTTTTTGGTGATATTGGGTCAATAAATAATCACAAAATAATTTCTATGTACATTTTAAAAATGTTTCAAGTATTTTACAATTGGTTTTTAAATTTTAACATTTTGATTTTTACCACCGCAACTAGCTTTTAACTAAGTGATATATATTTATTTAAATATATAAGGTAACCATTATGACCAAATTTTTATGTTTTAACCTAAATTTAATCTAAATTTAATCGAATTAAAGTTATAAATATGAGAAAATTATAGATACCCAAGCTTAACATACATTGTTATTTCTTCATTTTAGATGAATATTTAGTACATTACAAAAAATACATGCTCAAGGATCATAATAGTTTAGTGTCTTTTGAAACATGGAAACAAAATATTCTATCCTGGTGAAAGATCCTCAACACCTCCCATAAATATCTATACCTTTAGTACTTCTACTTGAAACCTTTATTTATAACCTGAGGAAAGGAAACACTAGAAAGGGGTGAGATTAGATTCTCATTAAGGGTAAATAAAGTAAATACATAAGCATTACATGAAGAAAAGGGTATGAAACTTGCACATAACATTTTAAGATCATAACCTACATATTAGATATCATAATAAATATTGGAAGTTAATAAGATGTGAATCATAAGGGAATTAAAATCATAAGTCATTAAATAATAACATAGGAATACAAAATATAATTTGTGGCATGCACATTGGTTTATAACATTTTTATCATGTATAAGTAGAAACAATTTCACTCATTAAGTTAAGGATAAGAAATCAGTCCCCCACACCAAATTATGGACATGCAATTAGGTCCATGCATAACATTGATAACATGTAATAAGGTCCACACATAACCTTATGGACATGAAACATGGTCCATGTATAACATTATGAACATGTAATCTGGTTTATGAATAACATTGTGAACATGTTCACACATAAACTTATGGACATGCAACCAGGTCCATGCATAAAATTACAAACACATAATAAGGTTCACTCATAACATTGTGAAAATGTAATCATGTTCATGAATAAACTTAGGGACATGAAACCAGGTCCATGCATAACATTTTGAACATGTAATGAGGTTATCACATAACATTGTGAACATGAAATTCGATTCTTGCATAAAATATATTCACATGATTCATTCATCGTTACCCAATGCATTATAGGGATATATATATATATATATATCCACCAAATACATAAGAAAATCATACCAATGAGTTCCATAAGACTATAAAAAACAATCATATCATAAACCATGAAATGATATCAGCATCATGAACATTTATTCATATCATTACCTATGGAAAAGTGGTAGGTCTCATAATCCCCACCCAAGAAAAGAACTAGGTTTTTAAAATCATATAACCCATGAAAGTGAAAGGAGTTTCATAAACATAATTCCATAAAAACATTAACCATTCATAGAATAAATATGAATTTATGGATTTAATAATTTCCCCAGAAAAGAATGAGTAACACCAACTAATGTCAACTTAGATGGGAAATAATTTGGAAAGATATTTTAAAAAAAATTGATAAAAATGTCCCTTATTATTTGAAAATTTTATTTTTAAAACACAAAACCATTTGAAAACCATTTCATTGAAAATAACATTTAAAAATTATAAATAATGATTTGAAATTTTTTTGGAAAGCTTTTTATTTGAAAAATTATAAATAATGCTTGAAACATTTCGAACTTTTTTTAAACATAATTAATTATTGAAAACCATTTTCTTTGAAAATATATTTGAATTTTTTTAAAAGAATCTTAGAAAAACCATAAAACATTTTTGAAAACCTCTTTCATTTTATACCACTTTAAAAACAATAAATGTACATATTATTAAGAAAAAGTTTTTCCTTTAAAGTAGAAACGTAAAAATACAATAGAAACTTCAAGGAAATGAATGAATCAAATGTGGTAAGTCTATAATTTCCAAAAATTCCTTTTTTACCTTAAATTTTTTGAAACTTGCCTTGATATTTGATGTTATTAATATTTTCATAACTTATTATATACTCTATTTACTTATTTTATATTAAATGTGCATAATTTGTGTGAATATTAATATTTTAATACTAAGTATAATTTTTGAGCATTTTTAGAAGTAGACCAATTGAGTCAGTTTGCTATTTTATTTATAAATCTCACTCTAGTGATCCAGATTGTGTAATTCCTGTTTTTCAGGATTCCTAATTCAATATAAAACATTACATTAGAAGGGATCGTGAGTTAATTCTTCCATTTTAAGTACCATACGGACCACACAAGGAGGCCTACAAAATCTGTGAAGAAACTGGAACAGCCATGAAGATTTAATTTCTAGGCTCAATCAGGAAGTAAAAATTCTTTTATTCTCCTCCAAAGTTTGGGGGATAGTTAAAGGAGTATTGGATAAAAAATTTCAAGGCCCAAATCTAAAGAAAAGGGGCCCAACTAATGCTTTGAAACTCAACCCACAGTTTTGGACGGGAATTAAAATCAGTACAGTGTTGATGACATGGCTCCTGATCTTGACATAATTTTGAGATGAGATTTTGTAGTATGTAAGAGGAGATATAGGCGGCCGAATTTATTGAATACATAATTCCATTTTGAATGAATCTTAATATTCAAAAACCCTTTCACATTTTGGACATAAAAAATATTTGATTGAAATGGACAAATTAAAATTATTTAATCAACTAGCCATAACTTTGGCTCCATAGGTCCAAATGCCTCCAAATTTTTATAGTAGTCGGAAAACGTTATTATCGTCAACTTTTAAGAAGAAGATATATTGAGATTAGGCTGTCTTGATGTCCCAATAGTCGAGCCAAGTGGAGGGATAGATTGGGAATGCAAATAGTCCACTTCCTTGCGCTATAAATACATCCCCCTCCTCTCCTTGCAAGGGGTTGGCATTTCAGAAGAGAGGAGAATCAATTGGCACAACCAAAGACTTTTCAAAGGCTTAGGAGGACCTTTAATAATCATTTTTTCACTTGAGATACCTTTCCTCCTCTCTTTTATTTCACTCGTTTTTGTGTTTTTCTTCATATGTAATCTCGTAAGTGTTGTTTTTGTAATTCTATTTTAGTGAAAGTTTCTTATTCATATTCTATTTTAATCATCCACCCTATGTTCTTAAATATTAATGCTCTTAAAATATTTTAAATAAAGTTGAAACCCCTTCCCTTATTTTGCTTCCTCATTCAATCGAAATTCCGTTCTTAATTATTATTATCGTTTGTGTGAGTGTTTGACGCACCACTTTTTTCTTATCCCTTTATTTTACTTCTCTTCTTAATTTATCATCATAATAATTATAACTAGATTACTAATAATTTAAATGGATGAGTAAATCTACCATTGTGGTGAGTTATAATTTGGGGATATTAAGTGATTGAGAGCCTTTTCTCGATGAGTATTCTTTGAGTTAATATTGTGTGTGATGAACTTTATATGTCATGGATTAATGACATGTTTTATTTAACATGTGGATTCAATGGATTATTGGAACCAAAAATACACTACCATAAACAAGTAATAGTAATGATTATAAACCTAAGTTATGTTATGGCTTGGATTAAAGTTTTAACACTTGGGAATTCTGATCAAAATCATCTTGTGACGTGGGTATTAATTTCATGCAATATAAAGCAAAGCTCAAGGATATCATAAGCTTAAATCCCAAATAATGAACTCACCCCAATCTTTATCAATTTTTTAAATCAGAAATAATCCATAAATTATTTAATAATCTCTAAAAACAAACCCCTCAATCAAAATACAATCAACTAAAAACTAACGACTATTACAAAGTATCATCACCGAGGATTCGACCCGAGTGCTGCTATACACATTAGCAGAGCACCAGAACCTTAACCGGTCGATAGGTGACAATCGGCCGTGTATTTAAAATGGATTCATTGTTGGGGATGGTGCTTTAAGTAGTCATTAGTATCTGGTTATTGTAAAAAAATAAAAAAAAACAAAATTTAAAAAAAATTGAAAAAAAAACACAAATAAAAACCCGTATTCTTATAAAAATCATAAACTAAAAAAAATACAAAGAAAAACCCGTCTTCCTATTTCTTTCAAAATATCTCTTAAATGCCTTTTATCCTTCCAAACAATACCTTGGATTTGTTTGACCCTAAAATTGAGCAAACACTTTGCCAAATTAGGAGGAACATAAGAGATAATCAAATAATTCAAGAACCAGTCCTTGTACAACCAATTGGATTAGATATGGCCAATCCTAGGGAACAAACACTAAAAGAACTTGTTTCCCCTGATATGAATTACCAACATCTTGGTATTCAATATCCAAACATAGAATCTAAATTCGAACTCAAATCGGGTTTGATTCATCTTCTCCCTCATTTCCAATGGCTAGTCGGTGAGGATCCACATCTCCACCTTAAAGAGTTCCAAGTGGTGTGCTCTACCATGAAACCTCAAGGGTTTTCTGATGAACAAATAAAACATCGAGCATTACTTTTTTCCCTAGCTGACACTGCTATGTCATGGCTTTACTACCTACCTCCTGGTTCCATAACCACATGGAATGACCTGAAGCAACTCTTCTTAGAGAAATTTGTTCCTTCTTCTCGTACTGCTTCTATCCGAAAGAAAATAAGTGGTATCCATCAGTTCCCAAGTGAATCACTCTATGAATATTGGGAGAGGTTAAAGAATCTTGTTGAAACCTGCCCACACCACCAAATACCTGACCAAATCTTGATTCAATACTTCTATGAGGTGTTATTGGCAATGGAGAGAACTCTCATTGATGTCGCAAGTGGCGGTGCTCTTGTGGATAAAACTCTTGTAGCATCAAGAGATCTCATAAGTAACATGGATGCAAACACACAAAAATTCCATACTCGAGAACATGCTCAAGTAAAACAATCCCAAGATAATCAATCAATTGATCCGAACAAGATGAACGAGTGGATGAGTGAACTTACAGGTCTTGTGGGACAACTAGTTGTGGCATCCAAATCCCCAACCCTATCTTCTCCGCAATCAATGTTTCATGGACCTGTCAAAAACTATGGAATCTGCAACTCTCCATCTCATCCAACAAACACATTTCCACAACTTCAAGAGGATCAATATGATTCATCTAGACCAATGGAGCTCAATGTAGTATATTCTCAGCAAAACACCAACCCTCAACTATTAGGTTAGTTTGTTAGAAACTTCAACCAACCCCACTTTGAGCCCTTCTCTTCTCCCTATAACCCTAACCTGAGATATGGGAATCCCATTTCTCATCCCCCTCAATTCCCTCCTCAAAACCAAAACCATTTTCCATATGTTCAAGGTGTTGGTAACTTCCAACAACCTTATCCTTTTATTCCTCAACCTCAAAGGAACAATCCTCCTCCTGGATTCCATTATCCTAGTGAGCCTTCCCAATTCCAAAATCAATACAATCGCTATCCCAAGAACCAATATCAAGGCAATCCCAATCCAGTACAAGCCTCTTCTTCCAAGAAACCATGGGAAAGTGTAGTTGAAGATCTTGACTCTTTCACCCGTTCCAGCCTTAAAAACATTGAAACCCAAATTGTTCAACTGGTATCCCACCTTAGTCACCAGTAACCATCCAATTCTTCCCAACTTCCAGCTCAACCATTACCCAACCCTAAGGGTAATGTAACTTCAATTGCACTTAGATCGGAAAAGCAAATTTCTATGCCTCAAGATAAGTCCTCCAACCCTCCTTTGAATTTTGACCATGAAAATGAAAATAAAAAGAAACTTTAAAAGGAATCTGAATCCATTTCCTCACCTCATTCTAGTCCACTTAGGAATCCAATTCATTTTCCTCAAGTTGTTTCTAAGCCAAATAAGTCCTTTTAATCCGATCCTGAAATGCTCGACATGTTTAGAAGTGTTGAAGTCAACATTCCTCTCTTAGATTCCATCAAAAAAATTACTAGGTATGCCAAGTTTCTTAAGGAATTGTGCACCCACAAGAGGCAACTTAGGACCTTCAAAAATGTTTCCACCCAGCAGTCTATTCCCATAAAGTGCAAAGATCCAGGGACCTTTATGGTTCCATGCCAAATTGGAAGTTCAAACTTTGATGATGCACTCATAGACCGAGGAGCCTCAATTAATGTCATGCCTAAATCCATCTTATCTAACCTTGGTCTAGGTCCCTTGCACCCAACGGGTGTTGTCATTCAGTTATCCAATCGAAGCACACCCAATCCTGAGGGAATAATTGAGGATGTCCTTATTCGTGTGAATGATCTTATCTTCCCTGAATATTTCTATGTCCTTGACATGGAAGGTGAGACGAACTCTTCTCGATATCCCCTAATTCTAGGAAGACCATTCCTCATGACTGCGAGAACCAAGATTGATGTCCATTCTGGCATCTTATCCATGGAATTTGGTGACCAAATGGTCAAGTTCAACATTTTCCAATCCATGTGATACCCATCTGAGGATCACTCTGCATTCTCAATCCATGATTCTGAGGACACTTCTAAGAGTAAATCAAACCCCAATTCACCATGTTCTCCATGTTATAATGAAAAAGGATCTTGTGAAATCTGCACCATGATTAACCAAGTCATAAATGGTGAAGTTGATGTGGACCTCTCATTCATAGACTCCATCAATATAGAGGAACTTGAAAACTCCCTTGAATCCCACAACAATTGTGATCTCTACTGCTCCACCTTGGAAAGTATTAAGGATAATGAATTTGAAGCAACTGAAGTCCCTTCCACCATTCTTGAGTTTTCTAACCCACAAATAAAAGATGAGACTAATCTGAAACCTCTTCCTAAACACCTAAAATATGAATTCCTTTTCCATGATCACTCTTATCTTGTCATTATCTCTTCTTCACTTACCAAAAATGAGGAGTCCAAACTTGTTCAAGTGTTAGAGGAAAACAAAAAGGCCTTAGGGTGGACCCTAGATGACATAACAGGAATCAACCCTGCCCTTTGCATGCATCACATCCATCTTGAGGGATCATCCAAACCAATTAGACAACCACAAAGAAGACTCAATCCACACATCCTTGAGGTAGTTAGGTAAGAGATCACCAATCTTCTTCAAGATGGTATTATCTACCCAATTTTTGATAGTGAATGGGTTAGTCCAATTCAAGTTGTACCTAAGAAGGTTGGGATAACTGTTTTCAAAAATGAACATAGAGAGGTAGTCACAACTTGAGTGAAGAACTAATGGATTGTGTGCATCGAAGATAGAAAATTTAATTTTGAAACAAGAAAAGATCACTAACCTCTTCCATTCCTCGATCAAATGCTGGAACGATTAGCCGGAAAGTCACATTGTTGCTTTCTTGATGGATACACCAGCTACTTCCAAATCCCAATCACACCTCAGGACCAGGAAAAGACTACTTTAACATGCCCCTTTGGAACATATTCATATACAAGAATGCCTTTTGGACTTTGAAATGTTTTTGCAACATTTCAGAGGTGTATGATGAGTATATTTTATGAATTCATTGAACACTGCATGGAATTCTTCATGGATGACTTCACCATTTATGGTGAGTCATTTGAATCTTATTTGAATTCACTCTCTCTAATCCTCCAAAAGTTTTTCAAGTGAAACCTTATGTTAAATTTTAAAAAAATTCACTTCATGGTTTCAAATGGGATTTTTCTAGGGCACATAGTTTCAAAAGATGGTATTGAAGTCAATCCTTCCAAAATTGAAGTGATCCTATCACTTCTCGAACCCACTTCTGTTCGAGACATCCGCTCATTCCTCGGCCATACTGGTTTATATCAGAGATTCATCCATAACTTTAGTAAAATTTTCCTCACACTCACTCATTTGCTTCAAAATGATGTCACTTTCCATTTTTATGAGGTTTGCAAGAGAGGCTTCATTGAAATAAAAACATCTCTTACAACTGCCTCGATAATCCAACCCACAGATTGGTCCTTAACCTTTGAATTAATGTGTGATGCTTCTGATAGAGCTGTTGGGGTTGTTCTTGGTCAAAGAAGAGAAAATATTCCTCATGCAATCTATTATGCCTAAAAAACATTGGTTGAAACTCAATATCACTACACTGTCACTGAAAATGAACTTTTAGCAGTGATTTTTGCCTTAGATAAATTCCGGCCCTATCTCTTAGGTGCCAAAATCATCATCTTCACTGACCATTCTGCTATAAAGTTCTTACTCATGAAATTTGATTCCAAACCGAGGCTAATAAGATGGATCCTAATGCTCCAAGAGCTTGACCTTGAAATAAAAGATAGACCAGGAAAAGAAAACCCTATAGTTGATCACTTGAGTAGAATTTCTAATTCTTATCATTCTGAAATCATCGATCATGAATTACCTACTTAGAATCTTTCATCTCTCACTCCAAAAATACCATGGTATGCCCCAATTGTAAATTACTTGGTTTCTGGTGTTTTTCCTCAAATTTTCATAGAAGAATATAAAATGAAGTTGAAAAGTGATTCAAAACACTATTTTTGGGAAGAAAATGAACTTTGTAAAACTGGGGCAGACATGGTAATTAGAAGATGTGTTGATAAAGATGAACATTCCTCTATCTTATAATTCTGTCACTCAATGCCTGGTGGTGGCCACTTTGGACCACAAAGGACCTCCCGAAAGGTCCTAGACTCTGGATTATTCTGGCCTCACTCTTCAAGGACTCACATGAGTTTTTTCAATCATGTCACACTTGCCAAAAGTTTGGCACAATTTCCAAGAGAAATGAAATGCCCCAAAAGCCATTAATTTTCTGCGAGATCTTATATGTTTGGGGCATCGATTTCATGGGACCATTTCCCCCATACAATGGATTCTCATACATCCTTCTTATAGTTGATTATGTTTCTAGGTGGTTCGAGAAAAAACCCACTAGAAATGATTATTCACATATTGTTAGTGAGTTCCTAAAGACACACATCTTCCACAGATTTAGCACGCCTCGTGCCTTGATCAGTGACTTAGGAACCCATTTCTATAATAGAACCATAGAATATATTTTGAAAAAGAATGGGGTTATACATAAAACTTCAACTGTGTATCAACCCCAGACAAATGGCATGGCTTAACTTTTGAATAGAGAAATGAAAAGAGTGCTTGGGAGAATTGTAAAACCCACCAGAAATGACTGACCTGAAAGACTTGATGAAGCACTTTGGGCTTATCGAACTTCCTATAAAACACCCATTGGGATGTCTTATTTTAGGCTAGTTTTTGGTAAATCATTTCATCTACCAGTTCAAATCCAACACAAGTCATTTTGGGAGTGAAAACTTGTAATTTTGATCTTGAAAAATCTAGTGAAGAAATATTGTTGCAATTGGCTGAACTGGAGGAGATTCGACTTGATTCTTATGAGAATTCAATTCTCTACAAAGAAAAATCCAAGGTACTCCATGATAAACACATCCTGATAAAGGTATTCAGTGAAGGTGGAAAGGTAATGCTCTTCAATTCTCGATTTCGACTTCACCCAGGAAAGCTTAATTCTCATTGGGAAGGTCCTTTTGTTATTACTAATGTTTACCCATTTGGTGTAGTGAAAGTCCAAGACCCCTCTTCCAAAAAGACATTCACGATTAATGGACATCAGTTAAAGCATCACCATGAAAGGAAACACATCCCAGGAACCACCTCAACTTCCATCGGATCCCCAACTTCTGCTGTTGACCCACCACTGGATGGAGATGGCGACCCCCCAAATCCATACCCGGGGCACCTCTTTCCCTTTAACTCTCTCTCTCTCTCTCTCTCTCTTTCTTCTTCTTCCTACCTAACTCTAATTTTTTTACCACCTTCCTCATAAAACTTTTTTTTATTTACTCTTTCTCTTTTTTGTGGGTGTGTCTTTATAAAAAAACTAAAAAAACCTAAAAAACTAAAAACACAAAAAAAATAATTTAAGAAACAATATGAAAAATCAAGAGTAATGCTTACTCACCCTCCAATTTTCAAATTTTGTCTAACCATTTTGGGGATTCAAAAGAAATGTTTTCATCTCAAAAATTTTGTATTTTCATCATGACTTTGGATAAATAATTTTGTGTCAAAACCAAAAAAAAATTAATGCTCAATTTTTGATTTGGAAAATGATTTTCCCCAACCGCGAGAACAAACATTAGCTTTCATGTCAAGGCTACCTATGTCCATCTTTTCAAAATGAGTGTTTTGTCAACTCTATTTTTGAATCTTGAGTTTGTGGACCTTTGAACTGAATTTCCTACTTTAGTGTGCATTAATATGATAGAGGTATTTTTCTGAACCACATGAGAATTATAATAGCCAAATGGCCTCCCATTAACCATACATTAATCCTCCTTTTTAAAGCCCCTTAGATCCTATAAAAAACTTTTCCTTTATAGCCACATTACAAGCCCAATAAATTTTTCCACCCAATATCAACATGGATTTTAATTGCATAATTTTTTAAAATTTAAGTGTGGGGGGAATGGATTTCATTGTTTGGGTACCCTATTATTGATTTTCAACGAGTTATCATCTGCTTGAGGGAAAGCATCCATTTCAGTGTGGGGGAGAGGTTGTCATTCAGTGTATTTTGGGGAATGTAATGTACTTTCATTTATGTAATTTTGTAAATGTTATTGACAAGTGTTCAAAAAAAAAAAAAAATCAAAAAAAATTGAAAAAATGGGTTTCATCTTGGGTAGGTCAAAAATCACTCTTCCTAAACCTTTGATATTTTTATAAATATTACAATTAGTGTTGTGAGGAGATAAAACATGGGTTGGGATATGAGTTTGAGATCTGTTTCAAGGTCAACTTTTGAAAAAACAAAGAAAAAAAGGAAAAAAAAGAACACTTGCATTATATTCTTATTGGGAGAAGTTTTGTGTTTTGTAAATATTCTCTCTTCTCATTACCTTCATATTTTTTCCACTATTGTGTCTTTATTCACACAATCATTCTCTTGTAAATATGTGTTTTCATTTCCTTCCATGTTTTATTTTAAAAAATGTGCATTGCTTTTTCTATGTTGGTGTTTTAACTCTCTTCTTCTCTCTCTTGGACATTATATTCCTACCATCCCATAGCCACAGAAAAACCCCTTAAAAAGACTTCTTGATTCTTGTGCACTTTGGATAGGTATTGGAAGCTGATATCTCTTTCAAACTCTAAGATTTTAACTTTTTGTTGGTGAAATAGTGAACCTCCACAAATTAATTTTATCATCTTGAGAGTTGTGAGTTTTGAGTGTCCACATTTTCCATTTCTAAATTTGAGCATGAAAAAATGAATTATTTTTGGAACATTTTTTCTGTAACAACTTGTGGTGGAATTCAAAATGGATGAGTGAAATAGTCTAAACCTCCCCTGATTGGAGAAAACAAAATTTTAATATTTGTTGGTGAGTGAAAATGATTTTGTCATGTTTTTGTATTTGTTTCACATGAGGACATACACAAAACTATGTGTGTGGGAGTTGATGTTATTAATATTTTCATAACTTATTATATACTCTCTTTACTGATTTTAAATGAAATGTGCATAATGTATGTGAAATATTAATATTTTAATACTAAGTATAATTTTTGAGCATTTTTAGAAGTAATCCAATTGAGTTAGTTTAATATTTTCTTTATAACTCTCACCCTACTGATCGAAATTGTTTGGTTCATGTTTTGTAGGATTTATAATTCAATATAAAACATTTCATAAGAAGGTATCATGGGCTAATTCTTCCATTTTAAGTCCCATATGGACCACACAAGAAGGCCTACAGAATCTGTGAAGAAACTGGACCAGCCATGATGATTTAATTTCTGGGCTCAATCAGGAAGTCAAAATTCTTTTATTCTCCTCCAAAGTTCGGGGGATATTTAAAGTCGTATTGGATAAAAATTTCAAGTCCCAACTCTAAAGAAAACGGTCCCAACTAATGGTTTGAAACTCAGCCCACTGTTTTGGTCGGGAATTAAAATCAGTATAGTGTTGATGACATGGCTCCTGATCTAGACATAATTTTGAGCTGAGATTTTTCAGTGGGAAAGAGTAGATATAGGTGGACGACTTTGTTTAAGATATCATTCAGTTTTTAATGCATATTACTATTCAAAAACCCTTTGACATTTTTGACATCAAAAATATTGGATTGAAATGGGCAGATTAAAATTGTTTAATCAACCGACCATAAATTTGGTTCCATAGGTCCAAATTCCTCCAAATTTTGAGAGTAGTCAGAAAACTTTATTATATTAAACTTTTAAGAATCAGATATCTCGAGATTAGGCTGTCTTGATGTCCAAATCGTTGATCCAAGTGGAGGGACAGATTGGGAATGCAAACAGTCCACTTCTTTGGGCTATAAATACACCCCCCTCCTCTCCTTGCAAGGGGTTGGAATTTTAGAAGAGAGGAGAATCAATTGGCACTACCAAAGACTTGACAAAGGCTTGTGAGGACCTTACATAATCACGTTTTCACTTGATATACCTTTCCTCCTCTCTTTGATTTCACTCGCTTTTGTGTTTTTCTTCATTTGTAATCTCGTAAGTGTTGTTTTTGTAATTTTGTTCAAGTTTTTTCTTCATAATCTATTTTAATAATCCACCCTATGTTATTAAATATTAATTATATTAAAATATTTGAAATAAAGTTGAAACCCCTTCCTTTATTTTGCTTCCTCATTCAATCAAAATTATTTTCTTAATTCTCATTATCGTTTGTGTGAGTGTTCGACGCACCACTCTTTTCTTATACCTTTATTTTCCTTCTCTTATTAATTTATCAACATAATAATTATAACCAGATTACTAATAATTTAAATGGATGAGTAAATATACCATTGGGGTGAGTTATAATTTGGGGATATTAAGTGATTTATAGCCTTTGCTCGATGAGTATTCTTTGAGTTAATATTGTGTATGATGAACATTATATGTCATGGATTAATGACATATTTTGTTTAACATGTGGATTCCATGGATTATTGGAACCACAAATACACTACCATAAACAAGTAATGGTAATGATTAGAAACCTAAGTTAAGTTATGGCTTGGATTAAAGCTTTAACACTTTGGAATTATGATCAAAATCATCTTGTGAAGTGGGTATTAATTTAATGCAATATAAATCAAAGCTCAAGGATATCATAAGCTTATATCCCCAATAATGAACTCACCCAGATCTTTATCAAATTTTTAAATCAAACATCATCCATAAATTATTTCAGAAGCTCTGAAAACAAACCCCCCAATCAAAATACAATCAACTAAAATCAAACGACTATTACAAAGTATCATCACTGAGGATTCGACCCGAGTGTTGCTATACAGATTAGCAGAGAACCGGAACCTTGACTGGTCGATAGGCGACAATCGGCCGTGCGTTTCAATAGGAAAAAGAAAATAAGATTCCTTCTAATACGGTAGAAAGTAAAACATGGTTAAAAATGTAATTTAACATCATATGATAAAAGTAAAACATTTTTGAAAACATTTTTATAAATCATTGTTTTCAAAGAAAACATATTTCCAAACAAAAGGAGAAATAAAGTTGAATTTTTATTAAAACATTTTATAGTTATACTATGTACCAAAGAGGTGAAAAAAGATACTTATACATGAATATATAATAGAAAAATAGAGGATAAGATAATTCATGTGATTTATTTAGAGATTGATCGTGAGATTTCATCAATTGAAGTAAAATCATAAAAAATATTTATAAACGATGAGATTGTTTCAATAGACTCTTACTACTTGGTAACTAAGAATCATACTCCCCATGTAATAAAATGAAATTTCATGAAGCTTATAATATCATGAAAACAATAATATTCATAATATAAAATTTCAAAGGGCATTGTATATATTTCACAATAAAAGAAAGGGGTGAATAAGGCACATATCTTATGTTAATAAAAGGTAATATGAAGTTGCCTTACCTTATGTCTTGAATTTTTTCATACTCGTTAAATCCTCCTTTTAAATTGGGTAACTTGTTTTGGATTGCACCAAAGGGATTAATTATAAGGATTTATTCCCAAAGGAATGATTCTAGGTCAAATATAAGTATTATTATGATATATTTTGGTAGATATTTTTCGATCCATAGGGCTTGGTAGGTATGGGGAAGTGGGTGGAAATGTTCCATTTTTATAGTGGAGGAGTGGCACTCTTGTAAATATTTTAATAGAGAATTATGTCCATGTTTTTCATGTTGAAAGTGGATACAATAATGTTCTAATGTCAAGAAAAAGGAGGATATGGCTGATATATTTCTATCCAATAGCTTTTGGACAAGTGTCTAGGTGGTTTTGGGTCTTATGTTTAGGGTTTAGTCCTTTGTTAAGCTAATTTTTATTTTAATCAAATTCACTAATATTTTTGGTCCAAAACCTAATTGAACATATTTTAAATAATAATTTATTCTAATTAAAAAATATGGTATCAACTTTTCCAAATTCCCATCACATAAGTGGAAAAAATTAATTTAAAATTAAATCTTGTAGGTGTGTCTCGATAGTGGGTTTTTAGTGAAAATGTTGAAACGTTTGAAATGATTTATTATCAAATTTCTATATGAAATTGATTCAAATTACCTAAATTGTATTTATTTATGTATATATTAAATAATTAAATTTTAAAAGTAATTTCAAATATAATTTATCTATATAAATAAATTATATGAAAAAGAATTTTTAAATTTAAATTTAGTATTTTTCGCCATTCACTAAAAAGTGAAATAGTTAAGAAAAAATTTCAAAAACTCACCCTAAACTAATTTTTATGTTTATATTTCAAAACTGAACATTATTTTGACATATTAAATCAATAAAAGTTATAGAATTAAAATTTAATATAGGTTCCTCATTAAACAGTTGTAAATTTTCCTTTATAAAAATATTGGGTTTTATGTGTGAAATTGGGTTTGCTCTTATTTAATGTGTATCAAACCTAATCGCTGAATATAAAAAACATTTTATTGAATATGTAACATATATATTTCATTAAAATCAATAAATAATTATAATTTATTTATTTTATCAAGAAAAAAAATCCTTTTGAAGCATGAAAATAATAATATTTTTTATATTTATTTCGTTCCTAGTTTCATTTCTTATTAAATGGTAACTAATGAATTAATTTTATATTTATATAAATCATAAATTTTCATAAATTAGTTACTACTATTCATAAATACTGATTTAATGTCTAGTTTATATCTTATTATATTAAACCGTAATGTTTTAATAATATATCATTGTCTTATAATATCTGGTCTTAAATGTAGTGTAATCTATCGAAGAGAGTCACTCTTACGTGTAACATAATATAACTAGGTGAGATTTTCATTATTATCCATAGAATATATTATATTTATTTAATATATTAAATATATTTTAGATTATCGGTTTATTATATCCCCGTTTACACATGGTGTTGCGTGTAATGGACGCCAAGTTGAGGTTGTGTGTAACACAGGCCAAGTTGGTATCACATAGCACATGCCAATTTGGTGTCATGTGAAAGGAATGTTTGACTTAGTTCAATAAAATACCTTAATGAAAATTAATTTATTTTAAAAAACATAGTTCACAAAAATGAAGGATTTTATAAAAATAATCTCTTAAATTAAAATATATAATATAAAAAAAATAGTTTTTATAGATTAATGAATTTTAACCATTATGGGTTCTTAATATTATTTAGTATTGATAAAAAATTGTATAAATGTTAATATAATTATATATTTTTTTAATAATAATCTTATATTCACAATTAAAATTATGTCAATTTAATTTATCAGGTAAAAATTACAGAATATTAATAAAAAAATCCATTTATAAAAACTGTTTCACCATTATCACGATAATTAACTTTAATATTACTAATATTATCTTTATGCCTAAAAATAAAATTGAACTTTTGAAATAATATTTTAATGTTAAAATATAATTGTATATCCATTTGGTTATATTTAATTTCTAAAAGTGATAAATTATAATTTTTTTATAAGCGCATAAAAATATTTTTTAATGTGAAATATTACATGAGTTTCAAAAATATTAAACATGTTTTTTATAAGTTAAATATATTATTTTTAAATTATTCATATTACCTATTAAATATATATATTTGTTTTCTATAAAATGTATTAATTAAAATTTAAGTTATTATTGTATTATAAAATTGGCAGTTTTTAGCAAAATCAATATTTTTACTATTCATTTTCAAATGGATTATTTGAGAAAAATCTAAAAAATTCATCTTAGGTTAATATTGATATAATGAATAAGAAACGAAGTTTAATTTATAAAATTAAAACTCTAAAATTTATATATTTATATTTTAAATAAATAATAGAAAAATATAAATGAAACTTCTTTTATTAGAAAATAACCTTTATAAATATTATGTGTTCTTAATATTATTTCATATCAATTTATAATTTAAGAGATCTTAATATGTTATTTGATATATGAAAATATTTTAAGGTATCAATTAATTTTATTAAGATAAAATATAAAATACTAAATAAAATACTTATTCTAAAATAAATATTAATTTTATAATGAATACGCTTTAACAAATATCATTAATTAGTTATTTTTAATCTAAAATATAATTTTTACTACTCCATTGATATTGAAATATTTATTTAATTTTATATATGCAAAATATAATTTTTTAATAATAATAATATCTATACATAACATCTAAATAAATATATATTTAAAATATTTTAATATCAATTTTTTTTCATTGTGATTTATATTATTTTAAATTTACTACTTAACAATACAAAAATTTAGTATAACTATTGGATATATAACCAACAACCATATTTCCCATTAAAATATTTCATTCCTATATATTGTATAATAAAATCTAACACCATGAAATTTTAATATGTTATTACCTTTAAATAAGTCAATAACTTCCATCACATGCAACTCCAAACATAAACAAAACTACAATATATTTAGAAAAAATATAAATATTTAATTTTGAACATTAAAAACCTAACCATTGAATTAGTAGAAAAGAATATAAATAACTACTATATGAATTATATTATATAAACAATAAATTCTACCTTTAACATGAATTAAATTCAATTAGTTTACCTAAATTGACAAATAAGATCATTTATTATTTAGAAAAGTATTTTTCTAAAAAACTTTATTTAATCAGATACTTATTTTCATTTTAGGAAATATATGATTAATTATAAGTTATATTTTATATTGATAATTGGTTTACATCAATTTAGTTGATAGAAGATATGAAATAAGAATAATAAGACTTAATATTTGAAAATGTTATTTTTTAACTAAAATAGGTTTTCAATTATATTTTAGGATTTTAAAAAACTAATTTTATAAAATTTGGAAATTTAAATTAATAAAATTTTATTTTATTTTTTAATTACTCATGCCAAAATTTACTTTGTGTGATTTTCTTATCACTTTATAAAAGGTTAAATTATAGTCGAAAGATATGATTTTCATGAAACTTGTAATTTGTATAACTTTACTGTTATATAAAAATGAACTAGAAATTTATAAAAACTTTTATGTATTCAAAATTTTACTTTATGAATAATATTATTAATTTTTACATATTCTTATAACTTAAAAAACCATTGAAATATATTTTTATAACTAATTAAAATGTTACTTTAATATAAAAATAGTTTTTTTGTCTTTTCATTGAATCATGTATTTTTAAATGGAGATTTGGTTTTTTCTTTCCTTAGAAGCCTAATATAATTTATTAATTTTATAATAATTTAACTTTGGTCATTATAATAAGTATCCAAGATAATTTTAACTTATATATATATTTAAATATTAAAAATATTACTTTGATAAAAAACTATTTTTACGTGGTTATGTGTATTTATTTTAAAATTAACTATTATTTGTATAAAAAATATTATTTGATAAAATAATTTTTAAATTTGGAATTATAACTAAAAAATTACGAAAAAAGGAAATCATAATTTTTTTCGTTAATATTAATTATTATGGTTATAAATTAATTACCATGTTAAAAGTAAAATATGGTCAAAGTTAAAAAATGAAAAAAATACCCAAAACACTCAAATTTTCCAAAAAAAAGAAGTGTTTGAGGTGATGTAGGTTCTTGAAAACTCTAAAAAGAGAAAAAGAATACTCCCACAAATTTGATGAAAGAATAATATGTGGGTTAGATTAAAAATTTGGAAAGAATATTGAAGAAATTAAATTTAGAGAAGGAACAAAGTGGTCAGTGTATTGATTTATGAGAATGGTACATGGGTGGTATTGCCTATGAACTAAATGATACACAGATAACCCATGAAACTCTGGACCATGAGGCATTGGCTAGTGAACTAGGAAGTTCACGGAATGAAGGAGGAACAACGCTAATCCCCCGTGAACCACGACGTTTGGCAGAATAGAGGTGGAGAAATTCCACTCGCGAACCACAACCCTACGAACCACATCATTTGTGAAAACATTATGGAGAGGTATTCCACATCATGTTGACCATGATAACTCAGTTCGAAGGAAAAGGTCGGTCGTGACATCTTGAAAACCGTGTCATTCACGAGATTGAGGTGGTGATTTTTTCCACTGCAAATCACAACCCCGTTATCCTCATCCCCGCAAACCTCGGTTGAATGAGTCATCCGCGGGCTTAGAAATTTCTTCCTGGGATTCCACAAATGGTGTTGTGTGACCCAAGATACATCTTCCCCACCATTCTATAAAAGGGACTACAAGCGGAAAAAAGGAAGGGGATCAGATTTCTGGGGGAACATGGAGATTATGGATGGATGACTTCAATGTAAAATGGTTGATGAAGTACAGAATCGTGAATGGTTTCACATAGGTATAAACACACCATAAACCATAAAAAGGATGCATAATAATATGGGAAAACTACAAACCTAATTAAAGAACCGCGGACCATACTCCCTTCATGGATGAACTTCCTATGAATTGTAGGACTAACCCCCCTTCATCATTTCGACATACTGTATAGAACATCTATATGCTGACAAAACCCAACCCTACGTAGTGTTCCTCCACACAGATGGATTCCAGTGCCGTATACCACCAACTTATACAGACGAAATCCAGGTCCACATACCACTTTGGTACATGGACTACATCTTGGACTCCCTACCACATCGTTACACAGAAAATATCAATGTTCGCGTACCACCTAGGTACACAGACGACCCATCCACCTACATTGTTTCACACCATGTGTAGGATACCCTACCCCACATGAACAAGTGGCACAAAGAACAGCGTACCCTCAAGCTTTCCATATTTTGATACCAATCACTCCCTTCCATTTCCATCCCATCCTCAAATTCCCCTCTACTAACCAGTCCATCAACCTCAGGCCAAAGCCACTTCCAAATCCACCAGACCCATATGAACAGACCATCTGGTGCATCGGTGCGCCCTTATGAGTCTACATAACCATAGTAAGTGGAGACATGTGAGTAATCCCCATAATGGTATGAACCCTCAAAGTGTTTCTAAGTCTAAATTCTCGTGCTAACCTAGGGTCTAAATCTTGGGATTCACACATGTACCTCCCCGTTCTAGGGTTCAAGGGAAATCGCTAGATTTTCCATCCAATGAGGGATAATGATAAGTCAATGGGATCATGATTTCCTTTCCTTTTGATGAGGAGTGATGCTTCTCCCCTTCTTTGGAACCAGACTTAGGGAACCCCCTTAATGAGACCCCAAATACCTTTTACAGGAGGTGACACTCCTACTCTTCTCAGGCTTAGCTCGAGACATTTCTGAATAGATTTTGATGTGTGACTATCCTAGATATCAAAATGGGAGAGAGTTGGCACATTCAAAGCCCCTATCTCTATCTCTCTCTCATCGAGACATCACACCCTCCTATTCTACATTCATCCTATTTTTTCATTAGAAAAGGAGAGAAAGTTATTGGTTTTCTGGATCTACCTCTTCCTCTTGTTTCTCACACCGATCATGAATCACATGGGCTTATGTTTTGACGGTGATCACAGCATCCACACCACATAAAATTGAACTATGAGAACTCTGACTCTTGCACAAACCAAGATATGTAAGATGCTTATCTAAAGGCCTGAGTTCAAGGGAAATTCTATTTAAAAGTCATTCCCAATAAGAATTTATCCTCAAATCACTAGGTCATCATCTTCAGGAACAAGCCCTGATGCGACTGTTTCAAGAAATTCCTTTTGAATGGTATAAGCCCCAACTTAAAATAAACTATGAGAACTCTTATTGTTTTTCTGAATAGGAAATGTAAGATTCTTTTCTAAAGGCCCAAACTCAAATAGACAACTTCCTTTTCAAAAATTCCCCCACAAACAGGTCATCCTCTATGGTGTAAGCCCCAATTTAAAATAAACTATGAGGGCACTGATACCCAACTAACTAGGAAATATAGGAAGCCTCCAATAGGTCCAAACCCAACAATCAAATAAACCTAGCGTTTACCAGGCCATATCCCCAGTGGGGATAAATCCACCCAGGAGACCATGCCTCTCTTGAGTATCCTGGGCCGCTTTGATGTAAGTCTCACATGAAATCTTGACTAGCCCCATCTGCCTAGACATCCTTACTGCATGGCATTAAACTGAATGGATGGGTTCTCATCGCAAGACATTAAAATGTGATGTGTCCAGTTATGTGGCATCGAACTATGTGGGTTCTGATTACTATCATGAGGATACATAAGAACCCATCTCATGGGTTCAATCCCAATATCGAAGCAACTTATTTCCTCTCTGGATGACTATAACTCTAGAGCGCCTCATCATAAGGCTTAAACTTGTGTTGTCTCAATAAATCCTAAACTATGTGTATATATGGTTATTCTTTCATCCTAGGGATAACCCATGGACACATGCATGGAAAAGAACCAAGGATTAAATAACATATGAACATTTCTTAAATCTATAAGAGAGTCCCGAAGTAGGCAATAATTTCCCCCAAAAGGGTGTGATGAGCCTGACCTCCCATACTCTCAACCAATGAAGTCCTTAGGTGTTTTTGGTGAAATTTTCATCCAATGAATGTGTGACTTTAGAAAGAAGGTTCATGAATCATGGATACTAGGGTTGTTGTGTGTTTATGGCTCCCAGAAAAAACCTATTATAGACCACATGAGGACATCGTACTAGAATCAGACAAATTGTACACATACTCAACCCCCTACAATCACCCACCCAGACCATTCAACTTTGAATCCTCCATCGTAATATAAAATGGGATAGACTGCCCAGTCCCGGTGTAACCATCTCACCTACCAAAGAGGGTCACAATGTGAATTTGGTCGAAAGTAAATGGTAAAACTAACACGAAACTCTGCAATATAAAAAGATTAGTAACTATACGTTGGGCCATTCCATCCTCCTTGGTAAGACATGAATCAGGTCGAAACAAAAATGGTGAACCCGATGTGAATCCTTAACCAAGGTGACAGTTTTACCCCAATGATTACAAACAAGAGAATATTGAACATCAGATCATTTTCCCCCTATATGATATAATGATAATCTAGTATAAATAAATATGGTGAACCTGATATGAATCCTTAACCAAGGTGGTGGTATCATCCCACCATAATCCCCTTTCATCAAAAAAGAAATAGGTCCAAGCAAGACCTTAAATTATGCATGTGATCATGAGATTATACTTTGAAGGTGTTTTATTGTTTGAATATATCATATATATATATTGATGGAATTTCATAGAGCTATCTTCAATCCAAATGTAATATCAACAAATTGCTCAAACATGTGCGTCATCATCCGCACAGGTGACGAAGAACAAGACTTCGTTGCCTACCCAGTGTCTTCAATGCTGGGTTTGAAACATATTGATCAAAGAGTACCACCAAAATAGTACTCTCCCTATGGATGAGGTTGCAAGGAAGGCCTATTGGGACCAAGTTGGTTAATGATGTTTTTGGATGCACAAAGTGTTTTCTTTTGTTGTTAAGTAAGTTTGAGAAGAAAGTAAATCACATCACTTTGTATAAGTGGGTGAGGAAAGACAAGAAAGTTACAATACTTTACATAGTAAATATGATGTTGATTTGTTGGTTTGTATTTCATAAATATCATAAGTTGTTTGGGGAACTTGTGATGAAATATTTATTAAGTAAAGAGAGAGACAAAATACTATCAATCAGTATGGTTGGTCTTGCAAAAGTAAGTGTCTAAGATATCACAGTTTTCTAGTGTTTTCCAATTTTTTGGGGTCCAAAATATGGATTCAGTCTAGAATTATGAAAATTGTATTTCCATAAAGATATCATGAAAATATGTAAATTGAATTAATTTTTATAAGATGGGATTCATGAAGTATATTTTGAAAAGACATGAAGAATATTGACGGTGTTCTTCGCAATTAAAACAGGCCCTGTGAATGGCCGAGGAAAGAAGCATTACAGTTGAGTATTTCGGTGGTGAAGAAGAAAGAGTATTGAATCAGCATAAAGGAAGATGGATAATCACATAGACACAAAGGATTTTATGGAACACTTCATGGATACAACAATATTTTAGAATTCTGAAAATATCCACAGTGCTTTGCGAAACAGAGTAAATTTAGGAAGAAATTTCAGAGCTCTGCGATTTGGTATTGATGTGGTACTGAGGTGGATGGAGGGTTCCAAATTCAGTGGTAAACACCTATAAATATACCTTCACCCACTTGAGAAAATATAAAGACTTAAAAATAATTTTAGATATCTCGAATTGCGAAGAAGGTTCGAGGAGAAAGAGAGCTCTGTGAAGGCAGTATGCTTCACAAAGGAAAGGAGTTTAGCGATGAACCATTAAGATTTACAAAGTAAGTGAAATTTTAAAACACAAATACGTGCTCTTAAAAATAGTGAGATTTGTGATCTAGTTAACTATTTTAACTAGAGATCATTGTGAACTATAATGCTCTGCAAAGTTGAGAGCTTTGCGAAGGAGCTCTGTGAGCTGAAGATTTTAGTACCCAAATTAAGCGAGAAGTGATTTTAATTGGATAATGATATGACTAGGTTATGGGACTACATATTATTAAAAAGTACAGGTTGTTCCTATTAGCTTCTGGATAGTAAATATAATAGTTTTTTTAATATTATATTTTTCAATGTTTTTCATGAAGTATAGAGATATGACTTTACCCTATTTGTGTTAAGAGGGTGCACGCATACTTGAGGATTATCTCCCAAGTACTAAACGAGTGAAAGTACATATTTTACTCATTGTATTCCACATCAAAGTATTTATTTATATTGGATTGTGTGGTACTAGATTATTTCCTTACCATACCAAGGACATAGATACTCTTGTTGAGTAGTGAACCTTGTAAATCGTGGGTTCATGTGGTCGTGTGCCTTCAGTAAGGAAAGAACTCTTTAATATGAGGCGATGGTTGTTTCAAAAATATAGGAAACATAAAAGGTAAAAATATATCATTGATCCACCCCCTCCCCCTCTCAGTGATACTTTGATCCTGATTGGGTAACTTCAATTAGTATCAGAGCGACAGGTTCCCTTCGTTTGTTCTTTTCTTAAGTTTTGAAGAGAATTTTTGATGGATAATCTGAATTGCATGAACAATAAGGGGATTCTGGTATTTATTGGAAATAATTATCATATCTGGAAATATATAATGATGACTTGTCTTATTTCTCTTAGGTATTAAGTTCTTTAAGCTATAACAGATGGGTTTCCTGCTATTGATGACAATGTTCTTCTTACACTAGAAGATAAGAAGAATCTTGATAATGATGGAAGAGCTAATAATGAATTAATATCATCTCTTTCTGGGAGTGAGTTTTTAAGAGTGAAAGTTGTCGTTGCATCTAAAGGAATATGTGATAAGTTGAAGAACATTTATGAAGTAAATAAAAAAGTGAAGAAGGAAAAACTTCAAATCTGGAGGATAAAGTATAAAGACTTGAAAATGGGAGAAGTCTGAATCTATTGAGGAATTATTTACTAGGGTGAACAACATTGTCAATACAATCATATATCATGGTGAAAAGTTGTACGATTATACAATTGTTGAAAAGATCTTGAGAATTTTTTCTGACATGTTTGTTACTAAAGTTTCATCATTGGAAGACATAGACCCTGACACATTATCTCTGGATGATATTTATAGAAATCTCATCACTTATGAAATGAGAAGGGAGAAGACTATAAAGAGAAAAACAAGAGGATAAGGAAATGTATTTCCAGGCTACAAATAAAGAGAAGTCGAAGAAAATTATTATTAAAGATAAATATGGTGATTCCAATTCTAAAAATGAGGTATGTCAAAATTTTGATGAACTTTTATCCTTATTTTATAAGAATATGAAAAGAGGTACATGAAAATACAAGGGGAAAGTCCCCATTAAATTTTTTGAATGTGGAGTCGTTGGGAATTCTATAGATCACTATCCTCAAAAAAAGAAATAAAAAGATAGTGATGAATATGAAAGAATTCCAACCGGGACATGGAAGAAACAGGGTGATAAATATAAATATTTTGGTAGACGGAAGGATAAAAAGTTATTCAAATAAAAAAGAATAAGCTTTTTTACTAAAGATGATGAAAAGGAGGATAGAAAATATGAATACAGAAAATTATTTTCTGAGAAATCTTGATAGAATTACTTTATTGTAGTAGTGAATAATTAATATTACGGAAGCATCAATTCTGAAGAAGAAGAAACTAAACATAAATATCATCTGAAAGAAGAGTTAACAGAATGTCTAATAAAGATTAGAATGCCTGAGAAGGAAAATATAAATTTGATAAATGATAATTCCTCATTAATCAATCAAGAAGGTTTTTCTGATGAGAAAATAAATCCGGTAAAAGAGATTTATGATCTGAAGAATTCTCTTGAGAATGAAAAAAATCGTAACGAACATCTAGAAGTAAAGTTAAAGGAAAAAGAAGAAGAGTTGGAAATTTTCTAAATAAAAATTTCTAAAGATGAAAAAAGGAATATAAGTTTCAAAAATTCTATTTCGAAATCTGGGGAATGTTCTCGAAAAAATTAATCAAAGAAGGATAAAAAAAAGTTACCATCAAAGTTTAAGAATAAAGATGGAACTAGTTTTAATAAAAACAAATTTGGAAAGGATATATATGTGGCCAAAGTTAGAAATACTGAAAAATCCTAAGTATGTAAAAATTATGAGTCTATAAAATAATATACTACTTCTAGTTCTGATAAGTCTGAACAGTAATTATAGTTGAAGAATAAAGTTATGATTGAAAATAGGAAGGAAGATGGTTTATAGAGTTCTATTAAGAAGGTTGTTGAAAATAATGTTTACAACTCCGGTCAGTATGGAAATATCAGAGGGAAATATTCATTTTATGTATACTGTTGGTGTTGTAGTGGATTCAGATACATGGAAAATATGTTTTCGTTCAACTAACAACATTACTACTATTCCACAAGTTATAGAAGACAAGGTTTGAGGGGGAGTTAACCCTCTCAAAAGAAGAAGTATGAGAAGGAAGTTCATAAAAAATATGAGAAGGTGGGTGTGAAAGTTTAAAATAGGTTTCAACCATTGGATACTATTTTTGAAATATGTGAATATCCTAGAAAACTTTCTAAGGGATGTCTTATCTTGTTTACAGCACAACAAAAGGTCTTTAACAAATCTTTGAAGGTAGATATGAAGAATGAAAAGTAAGAATAGAAAGATCTTGTTGTTGAAACCACCTTGGAAGTTAAAAAAGGAGAACATCCATGGATTCATGATAGTGGGTTTTCTTCTCATATGTCAGGAGACTTAAAGTTTATGAATAATGTGAAAGACCTCAAAGAAGGAAAAATGACATTTGGAAATGATGAATCTTTGAGAATCAAAGGTGTTGGATTATCCATCATCAGGATAGAAAAAATAAAATCTAAGAAAACATTATATGTTGATGGCCTGAAACACAATATGATGAGTGTTTCACAAATATGTGATGAGGGCAAAAAATTTATCAACAGAAAAGATGGGTTTGTTTTGAAAAGTGAAAATGATGGAAATGTAGTTACAAGGGGACAACGTAAAAAAGGGAACTTGTTCCAAGTTGTTGAAGTGAATAACTCTTGTTAAATGGGTGTGGTGGATGAAAATAAGTTATGGTATAAAAGGATACAACATATGTGTCAAAGAAACATGTGAAATTTATCAATGTGAGACAGTGTCTGAGATATGCCTGACTTATCAAGAAGAAGAGACTGGCATTGCACTATTTGTGAGAAAGGGAAGATTGCAAACGCTATGTATAAGATAGTTTACATTAGTTCAAAACGACCCTTGGAACATATACATTATAATATCTAAAGACCAATGAGAAAACAATCTACAAATGGATATAAGTACTTAATTACTTTCATTGATGACTTTACTCATACTACTTGTGTTATGTACAAGAGACATAAGTCAGATGCTCTGAAAATGTTTAGGAGTTTCAGGAGGAAAGTAGATAAGGAATGTGAGTATTTAGTGAAGAAGTTGATAACTGATAATGGTGGTGAGTATAAAAATAAATATTTTTAATGTTATCTTGATAAACATGGAATTTGGTATGAGTTCAATTCACTATACACACCTCAACAAAATAGGGTTGCTGAATGAAATACTAGATGTTTGGTGGAAATGAGGAGAACTATGTAACCTGGACATAATATTTCTCATCATTATTTGAGGCAAGCCATGGAAACTACTATTTATATTTAGAACTGATTCTTCTATAGGAAAAAATACATTATGATTTCATATGAAATGTTCAATGAAAAAACTCCATGTCTGAAACACTTAAGAGTTTTTGGGATTCCTTTCATTATATAGAAGAAATGTGGAAACCTTGGTAAGTTTGAGTGAAGAAGATATGATGGATTTTTTCATGGATATTCTCTAGAAGTAATAGGATATATATGTTTAAACAAAGAAACATGGGTAATTTTTGATTCATTTTATGTGAAATTTGTTGAAAACATTGATAAATAAAAGTAGTCTTATGATGATGTGGAAGATGAGTAGGATAAGGAATGTTTTGTTAACAATTCTGATAATGCTGCAAATAATGGTAATCCTACCCAAGAAGAAGAATTAAGATCAGAAATTTCAAGTGATGAGAATGAAGTTCCAATAGATCATCCTAGACTAAATAAGAAAGTGGAATCTCAAAACAGTATCGGTGATCAACGTCAGAAGATTCAAACAAGAAGAACATAAAAATCTATGACACACAACATTGTATTCCAAATTCATACCAATTGATGTGAATGAAGCTTTTGAAAATCCAGAATGGGTTCATACTATGAATGAAGAGATTGACCAGATTGAAAAAAAATGATACTTGTGAACTTGTACCCAAGATGGAAAACAAGAACATTATTGGTACAAAGTGGGTTTTTCAAAAAAAGATGAATGAAGAAGGGGAATTGATAATAAACAAAGAAATACTGGTTTGAAAAGGGAATTTAGAAATTGAAGGCATTGATTTTGATGAAACTTTTGATTCAGTGGAATGGTTAGAGACAATTAGAATCTTTATTTTCATTTCTGCATAACGAGGTTACAAAATATTTCAAATGGATATAAAATTTGCATTCTTGAATGGTGATCTTGAAGAAAAATATTACATTGATCAACCTTGTGGATTTTTTATTGAGAAGGATGAAATTTATATGTGTTGTTTGAAGAAGGATTTTTATGGGATAATACAGGATTTGAGGGAATGATATCATAAATTGGATACTTGCTTGAGGAAGATGAATTTCAATACAGGTATAGTTGATAGTAATCTTTACATCAAAGAATGTTAGGATTTTTATTTCATTGTAATTGTTTATGTCTATGAAATTATCTTTGCTGTAAATGATGAAAGATTGTGTGAAATATTTTATAAGGAGATGAAGAAGACATTTGAGATGTCCATGCTAGGAGAAATGAAATACATTATTGGGATGCAAATTTTACAGAAGAGGAATAACATTTTTATTTCTCAAGAAAAGAATTCTAAGGAAATTTTGAAGAATTTTTACATGGAAAATTAGAAACCAGGGTCCCCACCAATTTCAGTGGGATTCAAGTTTTCAAAAGATGGATAAGGCAAGGAAGTTGATCAGAAAGAGTTTTGAAATATGATTTGATGTCTGTTTTATTTGACTGCCTCAAGACCCGTCATCATCTATGCTATTAACTTATGTGCATGATTTTAGAATGATCCTAAATAATCACAATTGATTTCTGGAAAAAAAATTCCCAGATATATCAAAGGAACAAAAAATTTGGAATCAGGTATGATGGCTCAAAAAATATTGATCTATTCAGGTATTCAGATGTTGATTGGGCAGGAGACATTGATGATAGAAGACCATCATTTGGTGTAGTTTTCTTTCTAGGGAAATGTTGTGTTAGTTGGAATACAAATAAACAGAATTTAGTAACTCTTATTATATCTGAAGCTGAGTATGTTTCTTCTACTGAAGATGCTACCCAAATCATGTGGATGAAGACTCAGTTGGGAGATCTACTTGTTGAAGTAAAGCTACCCTTTCTCTTGGGATGTAATAATAAGAGTGCAATCAGTCTTACAAGGAATCTGGTATAAAATTCTCATTCAAAACACATTGACAAAAAGTGACACTTCATCAAAGAGTAGATGGATAATAATTAATTGATGTTTGAGTACATTCTTACACCGGAAAAAGTTACTGGCATATTCACCAAACCTTTACTGAAAGAACCATTTTCTAAATTGAGGTTGAACATGGGTGCCCAACCTCATTCTCATCAAGGTTGAGGCACATGTATCTGTCCCCTATCTCATCTTAGATGTGGATAGTGTTGTAATGAGGGATAATTGTCATAAATCTATCCTTATGTAGGCATGAATAAAGGGGGAGTTGTGGGTAATCTATGAATTCAACATGTAAGTGTGTGAACTATTGTAACTTTTTCTTGGAATGGTTATATAATGGTTGTATAGTGGTTGTAGGAAACAATTTTTTTATAATAGGAATGTTGATAAAGTGAAGAAGGATAAGGATGAAAGATGATGTGATGTGATTTCATAGTCACTACTTTTGGAAAGCATGGTCTTTCTATCAATAATTGTTGTTTCCTATAATGAGTTTGCTCACGTAGGCTTAAAATTGTTGATAAGTGACCCATTACTCTAGGTTTTAAAGTTCAGTGATTTATGAATCTTGGTTGACCAAAAAATATAATGTGGAGATTGTTTGGACCAAGTTGTTTGATGATTTTTTTGGATGCATGAAGTGTTTTAGTTATTTGTCAAGGAAGTTTGAGAAGAAAGGAAATCACTTCACTTTGTATAAGTGGGTGAGGAAAGACAGTAATGTTACAATACTTTCTAGGGTAAATCTATCGATGTTTTTCTGGTATGTATTTTAGAAAGATCATAAGTTGGTTAGAGAACCTGTGATGAATGTTTTATAAAGTGAATAGAGAGAAAAGATACTTTCAATCAGTATGGTTGGTCTTGTAGAAGCATGTGTCTAAGATGGCATAATTTTTCAGTGATTTCCAAATTTTTGGGGTCCAAAATTTGGATTAGGGCTAGAATTTTAAAAATTGGATTTCCTTGATGATATCAAGAGAATATGGAAAAAGAATGAATTTTTTAAAGATGGGATTCATGAAGTAGATTTCTCAAAGACATAAAGAATGTTGACAGTGTTCTTCGTGATTACGACAAGCTCTACGAATGGCCGAGGAAAGGAGTATTGTCGGTGAGCATTATGGCGGTGAAGAAAAAATATTATTACGATAGCGTAAAAGAATATGGAGCATCATTATGGTGAAAATTATTTTATGTAACTCTTTGCGGTTATGGAAATATTTTCTAATCTAAAAAATATCCAAGGTGCTTCGCGAAATAGAGTGAATTTCAGTGGAAATTTCAGAGATATGTGATTTCGTGCTGATGTGGTGCTGAGGTGGTTAGAAGGTTCAAGATTTTGTAGTAAATTCCTATAAATAGTCCTCTACCCCCTCAAGAAAAGTAGAGAGACTTAATGAGAATCTTAGAGGTCTTGAATTGTGAAGATGATTCATGGAAAAAGAGAGCTCTGTGAAGGTAGAAAGATTCGCGAAGGAAATGAGCTTCACGATGAGCCGTTGAGATTTGTAAAAGAAGTGAAATTTGAAAAGACCAATATGTGATATTTGAAATAGTGATATTTTAGATCCAGTGAGATCTTAGAACTAGAGTGCTTTGCGATCTATAGTTCTCTGTTAAGCTAGGAGCTTCACGAAGGAGCTCTGTGAGCTGAAGATTTGAGTACCCAAATTAAGTGATAAGTGATTTAAAGTGGATAAAGATATGAATGAGGTATAGGAATAAGTATTATTATGAATTATAGGTTGTTCCTATCATCTTCTAGATCAGAAAGATAAGATTTTTCTTCAAAGATCATATTTTTTAATGTTTGTCAAGAAGCAAAGAGATATTTCTTTACCCTATTTGTTCCAAGAGGGTGCACACATTCTTGAGAATTATCTCTCAAGTACAACATGAGTGAAAGGGAATATCCTACTCATTGTATTCCACATAAAATAATTCTTTTCTAGTGAATTATGTGGTATTATATTATTTCTGTACCATACCATGGATGTAGCTAATCTTGTTGAGTTGTGAACCTTGAAAATCTTGTGTCTATATGGTTATGTGCGTTCAGTAGGGAAATAACTCTTTAACAGGAGGTTAAGGTAGTTTCAAAAAGAAAGTAAACATAAAATGGAAAAAGATATCAATGATTAACCCCCCTCCCCCTCTCAGTGATACTTGGATCTTGATTGGGTAACTTTAAGGCCCTCTAATCGGTGATAGCTCTTCAGCCGCCTCTTCAACCATGACTAGAATCCCTGCACAGGACAACTACACTGGCTATCTCAAATCATTTCTGGAGACTGCCCACATAACATGGCAATGAATACCTCCCTTATCTTAGGGAGGCAGATGAAGTTGACACCATTTAATTCATTACAGCTGGACAGGAACCCCACTCAATGGATCCTGCTGGAGGAAGTCACCACTAGCGACTTACAACCCGATATCCTCACTATTAAGAGGATCCCAGGATGAGGGAACCTGTTAAAGTCCAATAGACACAAGACCCTTAGGCTACTTAATGATAGTATAAAATGCATGATCTGGATCTAGATATCACCTAGGTTCATGAGGAGGAGGTCTTCCACACAAACACGACGACATATAATAGTAAAACATACAATTCTTCCCCTCTTTCTGAAGCTCGTCTCAAAAATATGACAATAATTTATGAGAGAAAGCATATCCTCGCTCACTCATATGAAGTCCACCATGAAAATAGGGAAGAAAAATATGAGAAAATTCACATTCCTACCAATGATCACCAGTCCCGCCACACAGACCGAGTGGTAAATTATTGGAAGATGAAAATCTTTGCCAATGCGCAAGAAGCCCGTCATCTAAATAGAAAGACACCCAACTATAAGAAGGCCTAAATCCCTAATGACGCATATCAATCCCATCATCTAAATAGGAAGGAAATCCTTGGGTAGTCAAATAACACTTTTTATGTTTCTGAATCCCACCAGTCAAATATGGTGGCAATCCACATGCCGATGGAAGTTACTACCTTCCATAACAAAGTCCACCCATAAAATATAATGGAAGGAAAATATGAGTAGAGTCAAATTCCTATAGATGAAAATCAATCCCATGATAAAAATATAGAGGAAAAGGAGTAGACATAAATTCGTAATCTAAAATACAAATAACACCATCTAAATATAATCACAACCCAAGAAGATAGCTGATGACATACTCGTTCTAATATCCTAACACAGGAGAACTTCTGGTTCCCACTAGCATCCCATGGAGGACCAGAGTAGGAACAAACTCCTACTCCGACATCAGAATAGGAATTCATACCCATTCCTTCCAAATACGTAACTCAACACATATTGAACATGACGGAGGATCATATTTTGATCCCATACTATATCCTCTACAAATTTAAAAACGTCATTGTGTCGGCGGAAAAAGAGAGGAGTTGGGCCCACAACCTGATCTCCTCGGGCGGGGTGATTTATCCATTAAATCAGATAATCACTCCATAGCAGACCCATATCCCTGCTCTAGTCCAGGAGGGTCGACGACCATATTCTGCGATACAAGAATAACCATATCAGGAATAAATACATGTTCTAACTGGGGGACATTGATCCAACATGGTGGCCGCTCCAGGGTAGGCATATATCCCCGCCAGAAATCAAGATGCTTGTTGGTGTATGCCGGTGAAATCACAAGAACTAAACAAACAGGGACCCGTACATGAAGGACATTACAAAAAACAGGAAACTCTATTTTCCCATAAGAGAGCACACAAAAATGAAATGTGCCAAAGACAACTGAAAAATGAAGAGCACACTCATGATTCTGCTCTGCTTGAAGCTGGAACTCTTGACTCCATCAAACATTTATCATTAAAGGATCAAGATCCTATTAGTCTATTACAAAATTACAGAAGTGACAGTTTCATATGAAGGACTTCCCCAAAATGTCACTACCAGCAGCTCTGAAGGTCCTCCCCAGAGCACCAACATTGGTTTACTCTGTGGTCCAGAAACGATCGATCACGAGATCCTTTATCCTGATGCGTGTTAGGGTAGCCCCTATTTGAATAGAAGATCTTACAACAAGAAGGTCCTACCCTTGCTGTATTCTACCCTGATGGTCCACCCTAGGGTATACACTAAAAATATGTTTCTCCCTATTTTTGTAAATCAAGTTGTGATGGTTGTCCTCACCATGATGGTAGTCGTTATGAAGACCCTCCACACAGTGACATCAAGAAATGAGAAGGTTCTCCCCTCATTGCAGTACATCCTAAAGGCCCTCCCAGATTGTACACTATAGATACTCTCCCTATATCCATAGCTATGATCAAAGTCCTCCTAATAATATCAGTCATTGTGAAATACCTCCCCTTAATGACGCTAAGAACCAAAAAGGTCATCCCCTTGCTGCGGTCCACCCCGAAGGTCCTCTCTAGGGTATACACCTCATAATTTCTCTCTATGGTTGGATAGTAATCCACAATGTTAGTCCTCTCCATCATGACACTAACTGAAAAGGTCCTCTCCACAGTGAAAATTTACACCAGTGAGAAGGTCCTCCCCTCATCGGTCCAAATGAAAGAAATCCCTCATAATCCATAGTACTTGAAAAAATGGATTATGATGTATGGGATAATCTCTCCATGAAAAGTGGTATTTTTTCTCTACCAGAGGAAAATCGGCACCACGCTCATTGTTTAAGCCACCCTCATACCATTCACATGTCAATGAGACTCCCACTAACCTTGCTTCTTAGAACAAAATTATTAAGGAGTAGCCAAAACGGGTGGATCAAGCATTGTTTGTCCGTAAACAATTTCATGCTTTATTATCTTTGAAAAAAGAAGTATGAAATTCATGAAACTTCTAAAAATGTAACATGTACAACAATTTGAAACAAAGGATAGAAACATGTAAAAAGGGTTTTAGAGAATTCATTTTTCAAATGAAACCTTTCCAATAATCAAATCCTCAATGGTAGTCAAGAGAGAAATTAATCATCAAGAAATTAAAGTGTTCTGCCTCATATGTGAACTTTCCTAGTGACTCATTTCAATCCAAAATCAAGTTTTAAATCCAAGAGTGACATGAGGTAAAATTTATGTGGAATTAAAAACTTTACTAGAGGAATTTTTTAGTTTGAATTTTAACCTAGGTTCCAAAAATAAATAATCTTTTCGATCACCTTATTGATACAACCTAAATGACTCTTATAAAAACAAGTTGACCCCTTCTTCATTTGGAGTTCATCATTCTCCTCACCTTAATGAACTCATTTTGACCATAAACACTCTATTTATTTTTTTCCCAAGCCATGTATCATATGATAAGCACCGTGCAATTCACTTATTCAAAGTGTACATAGGGATTATAGTAAAAAAAACGCATGCAACATCTAGGGTCTTAGAGATGCATTGTGGGATCCCAGATGCCCAAACTACTCCAGTTTCAAAAGATTTATATAAAAATAATTTACATTGTCTCATTAAGGTGATTAATTTAATAATAAAAGTAAAATGATTCCCCTAGGATTAAAATCAAACATCTAATTCCAAGGGTTATGATCATAACTCCACTAACAGGTTACCCATATCACTCTCAAAAGTAGTTTATAAACCAAATTTATATTAAATATCTAATTATACTCACTCATAAACCATCCAACCACATTAAAGAAGATCTTAACTATGAGAAAGGTACTTGTCCTAAGGTAAGACCCATTTGAAAACAATGTAAAACCTAAAATTATGAAAGAATTTTGATAAATTTTAACCAATTTTTAACAAAATCAATGAAGTGGAAGTGGGAATTTATGAGCTTAAAATAAATAAAATTTTAGCACAATTAAGAAATTACCCCCTTCCCCACACTTAAAATCCAACTTTGTCTCCAAATTTCACTTCTAATGTGGAGAAGAACAATTAAACAATTAAGGTTAAAAATAGATTTTTAATTTAGTAGATTGATGACATGTATAAAGGATCTATTTGAAGTTTAAAAATATTGTTTGCCATAATGAATTACTTAACAACAAGTTCAATAACTAAATACATTTATTTTCATTAAGTCTAGTGAATAATTTTCAATAAAACTCAAAAGTCGCATGTGAGGTGAAATTGCACAATTTAGTGGGTGTAATCATTTTAATAGATTGAGTTCAATAATGTGTTCAATAGAGAAGAAGAAAGAATGATAAAACACCCTAACCTAAAACAGATTAAATACTATTTTTTTAGCCCGCATGTACCCCCCACACATAATTTCATGCAGTGAAAGGTTTTAATAGAAATGAAATTCAGTTTTTAGTAGTGAAGTACATGCATAGTTTTTATTTACACAGTGACATAATGCATACTTTAATTCCATTGCAAGCAAAATTTTAAACATATGCAGAAATTTTTATTTCTGTATAATGATATGCTATATAATTTAATACAGTTCAAGTCATGCAATATAATTTTCAGTAAACATATAGCAAAAAAAATTTAATACAAGCAAAATTTTCAACAGCAGCAACAAAAATTTACAAAGTAACAGACACTGACTCACCGAAATTACTAACTATGACTTAGAAGTGATTTTTTTACTAAAATTAATAGGAGTAGAAAAATGAATATAGGAATTAAGACACTTCCATAAATATATTTTTCCAAAAGGAGTCTCCAATATGGGAATTCTACTCTATTTTGATGGAAACAGTGGCATCCTAAAAACACAGAGCATGTAAACCAAGAAAAAATAACTAGTATAGACAGAGCATATAGAAGACAACACAACAACACTTTATTACATGTACAAAAATAACCGAAACAAAAATAAAAACAAAAGAAAGAATATGGGTTGACTCCCATGAAGCACTAAATTTAAAGTTTTCAGTTAGACTTTATTCAAGTACAAATGTTTTATTTATTAACACAAAAAAACCATGGGTTTCCTCCCATGCAGTGCTAGATTTAAAGTCCCCAACCAGACTCACATAGAAACTACATGTAGTCACTAAGTGGATGTGGTTTCCTTAATAGGAACCACCACATGTGTTTGAACCATTTGTTTTTAACAGAACAATGAATTATGTGGGCATAAAAACTTAACACAATAGAAATTAAACTCTCATAGCCTAAAATAACCAATAAGAGACACCCCTTGACAATAGTAAGCATAGTGTTGTGCGCTTCTATATTAAGTTCATATTTTTCAAGATTTGAATACACATGATGGGACAACACTAAACTAGGTTCTTCAATGGGTAAGAACTTATTCTCATGGCTATCTCTCTCAACTTCATAATTTACATATTCAAATTCAAGGGTGCTCGTGGGTGAGTACTGAATAGTAGGCTCAAGAGGGGATTTAACATAGTGCTAAACAGAATCTTGTACAATGGAACTCAAGTGTAACTTCCCCTCTGGATTAATACAAGTATCATGAGAAGGATCAACACCCTTCACAGGTGAGGATGGAATTGACAGACAGGGAAGAGAATTTATTTTATCACCAAAAGATTCAGGTCTTACAATAATGTAAATATCTTCCAAAAGATCTTCATCTATTAACTCGCACTGAACATATATAGCTTATAAAAACCAATTCTTCCCAATTCAATTGTGTTCTCAACCTCTTCTTCCAGTTCATTTTCAAAAGGTTCACTTTCCAAGAAAAAGTTTGTAGTGTGTTCTAGAAAGTTCAGTTCAGGAGGAGAAATGTTCATCTCAGCATCAATAAATTGAAATTCTAGATTGTTCAAATTAACATAGTTTTACTCAAGAATGAAACCACTATTTTCCATTTTACTACACAAATTCTCATAAAGGTAATCAATGTGAGAGTATGGCTGTGAGAGTTCATCAATAAAACTTTCTTCAAACAACATACCCTCGTCTTTATCTTCCAAAATTTTATAAATATTTTGGATTGTAGTTTCAAAACATGGAAGAGGGGTTTTCAAATCAAGATAAAAAATTTCAGATTTAATGTTATCCAGACTAAATTTATCTTCCAACATAAATTCTCGGTTCAATTTCAGGCTCATTGTTTAGTATTTTAGAAATTTTTTGAGAAAATTTTTTAACAATCAAGTTTACAGTTTCAAGTTTGACCTCAACCCAAGTAACTTCATTCTCAAAAATTCTAAAACAATGATTTTTCTCCAATGTATTAATTATGAAAATAATAGGGCATTCCTTTTCAATGTGTTTCAATTCATCTTCAAAATTTTCCAACTCAACAAAATTAAAATTAATTTTGGGATATTCATCATTGTGTTCTTGATTTAGTGAGTTGGTTTTTTTCAATTTTAGTTCGATAGAATCATATTTTTAAAAATTAAAGTTATGCTGCCCAGTTTCAGAGTCACTCTCCTCTTCAAAATGATTTTAAAATCTATTATAAACATGTTCTTTTTCATTTATTTTAGCTTCTTCTTTCTCCTTAATCCTTTTTTTGTAATTACAAGAGCATGTTTTCCATTATTTTCATTCTTTGATATTTATCTTGAGTGTATTTTTATTGAATTTCATGGGTCTTATCTAACATATTATTCCAAAGTTCCACCCTAGCATCCAATTTAGAATCAACTAGGTCAATTTTAGCTAGGGTGTTAGGACTGGTCTCAAAATATTAATCTTCTTCACTGAAAGAAGTTTACTGTGGATAGTTATAACTACAATACCAAAAACTCTGTCCATAATCTCCACAAAAAACACTGTATGGTCCAATATGAAAATTTGAGCCTTCATAATGTTCCATTTTTTAAATGTTTTAAATCAAACACACACAAAAATTCAAATAGAACTTCCTTTTAATTCAAGTTAAGCAGTAGATTCAAATTCATAGATTTTTTAGCTATTTTTTATATATGTTTTTTTAATGATTTTTTTGATTTTTTTTATATTTTCTAAAACTTAGAACACCCAGCGCATTCCTTTCCCGGCAACAGTAGCAAAATTTGATGAGACCGAAGGTATTCATGGCCCTGAAAATTACATTTATTAATCCTACACTAGTACATTTGTGCAGGGTCGATCCATAGAGAAGGTAGTCCAGTATTGATAAGGTTTTTTAATTTAAACCCCCACTGTTGTTAGCAGTGGGGAAGAAAACTTCTTACTTTAAATATCATTTTATTTTTTTTAATAATGTGGTAAAAAAAGATGATTAAACTAGTTTGACTAAGGAACTAAAACTTACAATAAAGTTACTATAAACTATAGAAGAAACAACAACAAAATCTTCCGAGCAGTAAGAACAACGGAGAATAGATCACATAAAATACTTGGAAGATTTAATATACTGGTTGAAATGGTTGACTCCTTCAGAAAAATTATTAAGACAAACTTCCAAACAATTTAAAGAATATCCCTCACCAAGAAATTCAATAGGCATGGGATTATGTATTGGAATTCACCACACCAAAACTTAATTGAACTGCTTAAAAGAGGAATTAGGACAACAATTGGAAATAAACTCACCGTAAATCTCCAATGATGTTGACACTAAAAGCATAGATAAATGTATTTAAAATCTACTTCTCTAGTTGATCTTGAATTAATTAATTTGAAAAACAAAAATTGAGGTATGAACAATTAAACATAGATTCATAAATCAATCTCTCTGATTGGTTATTATTCTGAAAAATTAAAAAGAATGTGATGAAATCAAAAAGAAAATCCAGCAGTATCAAATTCCCAAGCTAAGAACATATCAGCTTATGATAATATTTATTTTCAAACTAAAAACACACGAAAATAGAGTACCAAATCTAAGTACAGAGTGAATTAGAACTCCCCTAGAACTACATTGCTCTATGACTCCTTCGTCTTCTGCTCTACTCATATGCTTCTCCTGGGAGTCTTCACTCTCAAAAAGTATGTGTGTCGAATATAGGGGTGTCCAGATCTGGTCCGACCTGACGGGTTCGACCCGACCCAAACGGGTTGGGTCGGTTTGGGTCGGGTTACACAAAAAAAAAACTCAGGTCGGGTTCATAATGGGTCGACCCATGCATGGGCTGGGTTGGGTCTCAGGTTGGAGTCATTTAGACCCAACCCGACCCATGACCCGCTGGGTGCCGACCTAAAGAAAATTCTAACCTATCTCTCTCTCTCGCTCGGCCGTGACTCACGTCGCCCTCCCTCCCTCCCTCACGCACGCTCCCATCGGGCTCCTCGCGCTCGCCTTCCTTCCTCTCCCCACGACCTGACCCCTACCTTCCCTCGCGCGCGGTGAAGAAACCCTGCAACAGGCGAGGCGACACCCCTCTTCTTCCTTCCTTCCTCGAGCTTCCCAGACCACTCTCCTTCTGTTCTTCTCTCTTCTCCTTCCGCAAAAAACCCCTTCTTTCATCCTCCTCTCCTCTTGCCTCCTTTAGCACCTTCGAACCCACCCATAAAAGGTATCCTGGTTTTCCTTCTCCCACGAAAGACACCTTTTCAGCTCAGCAACAATTTGGGTTCGCGATTCGGGAGAAATCCCTTGGCTCGAGTGACCTTCTCCTACTGTTGCTGTTACACGTGGGTGTGGTGGTGGTAAGAAATTGAGTTTTTTTATCATGTTCTTTTAAATTATGTTTGCCTTTCCATTATGTTTGAGTTCTCAATTTTATTTTTCTACTCCTGTAAAATTTTGGTTTAGTCACACATCCACTGGTTACCATTACCTAGTTGACTCAACCTTTACACCTTGAACCTTTTGTTTGAACTATTGCATTGCAACTAGGCCCAATTATGGTTTGGTGATGTGGTTTTTGTAGGGATTTTAGGATGTGTTGTTTTAGAATCCAACAATTTAATTTTACACAAGGTAGGATGAATAGCCTTGGTTTCATTTCTTCATTCGGGTTTCATTTTTCCTTCGATGGTGGTAGTTTAGGGTTTCCTTGTTTACTGCTAGTGGTCTTATGATGTGATGGTGATGATGTGGTCTGGTATCGACTTCCATTTGGTCTCAAGTCAATTCTAAATTGTTTTTTGGTCAGTTGTGTTTTCTGGTGGCATTGGGTTTTCTTGTTGTCCCTAGTTTTTTTGTGATGGTCTGACAATAATAATATTGGTTTTTGGTGTTTCATCATCGATGATGTCGACGGTGGTGTATTGATATTGGTGGTTTTATTAATGTAAAGTCTTTGATTTTTTTGATGATGAGCAGTGGTCGAACCATCCTTGGTTGTTGAGTAGGTGTCGTGTTGGGCTCAAGGCATGATGTGCCTTATAATCATTTAAAAACTGTTCTTAAAAATTTTATCATTGATTATCGTTGTATTTTTATTATAATTTAAAATCCATATATTGGTTTTAAAATTTATTCTCCTTATTCTACCAGGGCCCAGGGGTGTGTGTGCCACGAGCTGACAGCACTGCTAGCTAGCGATTCATGGAAGGAGGTGGTGATAAAATAAGTGGTTCTAATCCTCCAGTTGGTGGCATAGGAACCCAAATTCAGATGGGGTCTACTCCAACTACACATTCAATAGAAATAGGAGTGGGGATTAGTTGCATACCGGTTGAAGAAAGTGAGGGTACTAAGAGTTCTCCTAAGGTAACAATTCATAAACCTACTGGTTCTAGAATTTCTCAAGCTTGGGATCATTTTCATAAGAAAAATGGAAGGGTTGTTTGTAATTATTGAGGAAAGATTATGATTTCACATCTGGAAAACATGGAACTAGTAATTTGAATAGGTATTTGATAAAGTGCAACAAAAATCCACACAAAAATCTTGACAAAAGATAAACCACTCTTGGTCTTACAAAGAAGTGTGAAGATGAGGATGATGGGATGGTTAAAATTTCAGTATCCCATTTTAACCAAAAAGAGTGCAGAATAGATCTTGCTAAAATGATAATCATTGATGAGTTATCATTTAAATATGTTGAGAATCAATGTTTTAGAGAATTTATTGAAGTTATTCAGCCTCAATTTCAAGTTCCATCTAGACAAACAGTTTACAGGGATTGATTGCAGTTATATTTGGATGAGAAAGAAAAATTGAAGTCTATGTTTGATATTCTCTCTCACATGGTATGTCTTACAACCGACACATGGACTTCAATTCAGAATCTGAATTATATGTGTGTGACTGCACATTTTATTGATGATAATTGGATCTTAAATAAAAAAAATCATCCGGTTTTGTCTTGTTGTGGATCATAAAGGGGAAAAAATTTGTCGAGTATTATAAAAGACATTGAAACAATGGAGGATTGAAAGGATTAATACTGTTACCATGTACAATGCTAGTTCTAATAATACAACGATCAGTTATTTGGTGAGGAGGGTTAATGATTGGAATGGGTCTATTCTTAATGGAGAGTATATGAATATGAGATGTTGCGCACATATTTTAAACCTTATTGTTAGTGATGGGATAAAGGAAATATCAACATCAATTTCTAGAATCAGATTTTCCTACAAATTTGTGAGAAGTTCACCTTCACGATTGGCTCTTTTCAAGAGCATAGCCGAGGAGTTAAAACTTCCCAGTAAACAGGCCATAATTCTTGATGTGCCTACTAGGTGGAATTCTTGTTACTTTATGTTGGATGTTGCAGAGAATTATAAGAAAGTATTTATTCACCTTGAGGAGGATGAAAGGTTCAGGAGTGCTCTAATCTGTGAAGGTGGGTCTCCTACATCATATGATTGGGAGCGTGCTCGTGTATATGTCAAGTTCTTAAAAAAATTTATGATAGCACTATTGAGTTTTCTGGTTCAATGTATGTGACATGTCACACATTCTTTCATACTCTTTGTGAAATATATAGAAAAATAAAGAAATGGATGAAGATTCATGATATTATTGTGAGTGAAATGGCTATTGCAATGAAACTTAAGTTGGACAAGTATTGGGGTATTGGTTCAAATTTTAATTCTCTCTTACTTGTGGAAGTTTTTCTTGATACCCGATATAAATTGTAATATGTTCGGGATAGTTTTGAAATGATGTTTGATGATGAAGAAGACAAAAATCAGTTGATCAATAAATTAACAGAGGTGCTGAATAATCTCTATAATTTTTACAAATGTAAATATCCCATTCCAATTATTGATAAATGTGAGTCAAGTTCACATCAAGAGTCACATATTCATGATGATAGTACTGATAGTGAGGATGAGGAGAAATGGAAAGATGCATATAGATTAAAGAAAAGGAAAAGGAAATTGACACAACAAAGGAATGAACTAGAGAGATATCTCGAGATTGATGATTGTGAGGGTGATTTCAAAGGATTTGATATTTTAAGTTGGTGGAAAGGAAAGGCAAGAAAATATCATGTTCTCTCATGCATTTCCAGAGATATTCTAGCAATTCCATTAACTACTGTATCTTCGGAGTCTGATTTTAGTATAGGAGGTCGAGTCCTTGATCTGTTTCGTAGTTGTTTGAATCCGAACACTGTTGAAGCATTAATTTTCTCACGAAATTTGTTTAGAAAGTCAAAACCAATTGACATTCGAAAGCAACTAGAAGCAGTGGAATCAATTGAATCAGGTACTATTAAAAACATTATGATTTTTTTATCTTTTTTAATTTTTCAATTAAAAAATTTTGTTTGAAAAAATAAAATAATGACTTGTTCTTTCTTTTGTTGTGTTTTTTAAGATATTCCATCATCCACCACAATTCATGATTAGAGTTTCACTGTATAAAGTATTAGTAGAGGAAAAGGTGATGGATGGATAGAGCACTCTTCATTAAGGTATAAATTTATGGTTTTTTTACAAATTCTTTTCATAATAATGTCATCACATACATAGATCACCCACAAAAAAAGAATATATAGTTTCTTCCCATGAATTGATTCCTCATGTGATGTTGTTTCATCTATCTCAGTTTTCTTTTCAAGGCATATTTTGTGGATGACTCCTCATGAAATACAAGCACATGTTTTTCTTTGTCCTTAGCATTGGATTATGCTTTATTAATTTGTTTAGTCTTGTCCAATTGATCAGGCCAAACTAAAAACTCTTTCTTTGTTTGACCAATATTTTTGGGCTGCTGAAATGCCTTCTTAACTTCTTCCATCTTCTTGCATGCATGCCTTTTTCTGTGTTTTTTTTTGAATTTCATTCCCTTTCATAACATAGGGACCTTCTCCTATCAACAGTCATTAAAACCTTGGTTTTTTAACCTTCTTGATTATACCCTCTACATACTTACAAGGATAGAAATTTCGTGTCATTTGTTTCTGAATTTTGGAAAATGATAAACTTGCTCAGTGAGCAATCGTCCATGCCATCATTTTGTGTGTGTTTTTTATGTTTTTTCTTAAAATGTCGTGGTTGTTGAGACAAATATTTATACTGGGTGATTTTTTCAGGTTTGTTGTGCAGAGATGTAAGCCCTGAAGGCTTCCAATTTTATATTACCTGTTTCCTGAAATTGATCTGGGTGATTGATTCTTAACTTGTAAGTTAAACATGGTTGTTCTTATATTTTATTCCCTTATTAATTTTTTTCTTAAATTGTCAAAAACTTTGAACTTTTATATGGTGAAATATGGTGGAGTCTCTGCTCTCAGAAGTTTGGATGATGCTGGCTAATTTCTTTTGTCAAAAGGTTTTCTTACCTATACGTAGCATACACATTTTCTGAATATCTGCACTTCTGAATCCTGATCTGAACCTTACCTTATTGGCATTTTGGCCTAATTAGATTTTTTTTTGTTTTCTCCATGTTTATTATTGGTGTGATTGACTTCACCTTTATATGCTGATTTTTATAAAGAAAACATATTTAGTATTTAGTATTATGCATTTAATACAAATAGATGTTGTTTTTTGTTTTCTCCATGTGTTCACTGTCTGTTCAGTGTTTGAGTCTGGTCTGGGGAAGGGGTGCAGGCTGTTAGCTTAGCTGGTGCAGGGGTGCAACAGGGGGGGCTGGTGGTGCAGGGGGGAGGGGGAGGCTGGTGTGTGCAGGGGGGAGAGGGAGGTAGGGGTGCAGTGAAGGGGGGAGGTGTTGTGCTGGGTCTGGTCTGGTGTGTGCAGGGGGAGGGGGAGGTTGGTGTGTGCAGGGGGGAGAGGGGGTAGGGGTGCAGTGCAGGGGGGGAGGTAGGCAGGGGTTCAGTGGGGAGGGAGGCAGGCTGGTGCAGGTGGGGGGGAGGCTGGGTCTAGTGTGCAGGAAGGGGGGGAGGTTGGTGTGTGCAGGGGGGAGAGGGGGGCAGGGGTGCAGTGCAGGGGGGAGACTGGCTGGTTTTCAGTTGCAGGGGGGAGGCTGGTGTGCATGATGGGAGGGGGGAAAGGGTGTAAGGAGGTTGGTGCAGGGGTGCAAATGCAGGGGTGGAGGGGTTTTGTGCAGGGAGCAGGCTGGTTTTTAGGGGTGTTTTTGTGCTAGAGGGAGGGGAGGTTGGTGTGTGCAGGGGGAAGAGGGGGGCATGGGTGCAATGCAGGGGGGGAGGTAGGCAGGGGTTCAGTGGGAGGGAGGCAGCCTGGGGAGGGAGGCATGCTGGTGTAGGGGTGCAGGTGGGGGGGGGAGGTTGGGTCTAGTGTGCAGGAAGGGGGGAGAGGGTGGGGGGAGGATGGCTGGTTTGCACTTACAGAGGGAGGCTGGTGTGCATGGTGGGTGGGGGAGGTGGTGTGTGCAGGGGGGAGGGTGGGTCTGTTGTGCAGGCAGGGGGGAGAGGGGGGGCAGGGGTTTAAGGAGGCTGGTGCAGGGGTGTTTGTGTGCTGGTTTGCAGGGGGGGTATGTTGGGGGGAGAGGGGGGCAGGGGTGTAAGGAGGCTGGTGTAGGGGTGTTTGTGTGCTGGTGTGCAATAGGGGGGGGGGGTTTGGTGACTAGTGTGGAGGGGGGAGGGGGAGGGGGTGCAGGGGGGAGGGGGCAGGGGTTCAGTGCAGGGGGTGGGGGTTGGGTTTTGTGTGTAGGGGGGAGAGGGGCAGGCTGAGCCTGTGCAGTGCAGGGTGGGGGAGGGGGCCAACTGATTTGCAGGGGGGTACAGGCAAGCTGCTGGTGTGCAGCAGGGGGGGCAACAGGGGTCCATCGGGTTGGGTTTAGGGGGGTTGGGTCTGAGTGGCTGGTTCAAGTCCATCGGGTTGTGGCGGGTTGGGTTGGGTTGGGTCGGGTTTACACATATAACCCGACCCGAATTGACCCAACTCGTAGTGGGTTGGGTTGGGTCGGGTATTTCAGGCATCCTACGGGTAACCCGACCCCAACGAGTTGGGTTAGGTTGGGTTAGCCACTCATGAAGCATGTGACCCCACCCGACCTAACCCAAACCTTTTGGTTCGGGTCGGGCCTTAAAACGCCTACGACCTGACCCGACCCATGGACACCCCTAGTCGAATGTGAATGAGCATTCTCCAAAATTATGTAGCTTCTCAAAAATTATATTATAATAGTTTTATTATTATTTAAATATAAGTTTAATTTAATTTATTAACTATTCATTTATTTCTTTATTTTTATTTATTTTGTCTTTTTGTTTTTTATTCTATACTTCTCCCCCCTCAAATTTGGTGCACAGGGGGGGTCTTCGGTTCCTTCTCCAGGAAGGAGAAGCGACGACTCCTCCCTTGGACATCGGTTCATGGTGCCTTCCTCTGCTCATGATGGCACACAACTCGGTCTCAATCCAGCACAACAGTAGCGCGCCTCTCTTCTTCAGCAGCTTGCAGTGATCTTGAGTTTCTCCTAGCAACTACAGCGCTCCCCCTTCCATCTGCGGCGGTGCGCTTCAACATCGGTGGGATTGGGTTCTCCTGCAGCGGCGCGACACTGGCTTCGACTCGGACTCTTCCTCCGATGTGATATGGTTCAAATCCTTCAGATCTAAAAACCCCTCATTATCCCTTGTAAGCAGCGGCGAAGCTCGGATCTTCGGATCACATATGGATTTTCATATATGAATTTGTGGTCTATTTTTTCTATGTTAATATAAAGGTGCTTTGAGTCTAAAACCGGTCTGAGTCTAGTTTGTTTCAAGCAGCGTTCAGATGTGGCAAAAAATTGGGGACTCCTCCTCGAACTATTAACCCATGTTCCTTCTCCTCGATGGAGCAGGAGTGATTCAGATTCCTCCCGGAGGACTCAGATTTGGATCTCGGTATCTTCAACCTTGGGCATCCCTTCAACAATGAGATCTGATTTGAAATTTCAGTACCCTTAAATCGAAATCTGGTGGATTATGAGGTTGAATGGTGGGTTGACGGTGCCAAGTAGAGGAGAGGTTACGGTGGGACTGTGAAGGAGAAGGTCAAGTAGTGCTAAGAGATAGGTTAAATTAACAACTACATTATTTATGTACACATTGTTAGGTTCCAAGGCCAATAGTGGAAGCTTGTGGGCCGGGGATTTTAAAATTTTCATTGGTGGGACGACAAAACTTGTCTTCCCCGACGACACAAGCTCTGTAGAGGTTTGAAAATCTCGCGTAAATTATTAAGAGCACAAATTAAAATGAAAAACGTACCAATTTCATATCTGAAGCCACAGTTGACTGCAACTAGTCGATGGCGATATTCGCTTGAAGGATACAAAGAAGGATCCTTCTAGATCATCCACACGCGCTCCAAAAATCTGTTGGAACATCGATTGTCAAATTAAGAGTGCTAGCGCGATGATCCGATGATGCTTTCAACGTCCCGACGATCACCACATCGAGATGACTTCGATGCTTGAGAAAGATCTTGATCCAAGCTCCATGGATCGAGATATTCTCTCTCTAGAGAGCAGGAGAAGAGGGAGATTCTCTGGATTTCACTCCATGAAATGAGTGAGTAATGAATTGCACACCAAGGGAGAGATCCACCTCTCTTATTTATAGTGGAATTCCAAAATATCTGGTTAGCTTCCCTTGCCCCCGTTTATTTCAATGTCCACTAAGAAATAATTTTGACAAACTAAACTGCGTCAATATTATTTATTATTTTATCACATACTTGTAATATATAAAATTTATTACGTGATAAAACCTAAGCCTTTTAACTAGACTCGATGTCTATCTTAATATTAAATGAACCTTGAATATTGAAATAATATTCGTTTGATAAATATTTTCTCATATTTACTAAACTTGTAAATACATTAAATAAATTCAATCCCAAATATTCATAACCTGAATATTATTGAATTTATTTAATTCTTTTGCTCATCGAGAACTTGTACAACACTCGAACCCTGTGGTGGGGCCTACTATGTCCATATACCTATTCAACTGAATATGGCAGATTCTTGAATACACTATTGTGTGTGACCCTCTGGGCCCTTATCTCGATAGTAGTGAATAAATCCACAAACCTAGAGCAAAGTCTAGTAACCCATAATGGACCTTAAAGTGATAAGAATAGTCATAGAAACGATAACCATCCTACGAACACTGACTATGTACTATAATCTATCTGTCATTAAATATCTCATAAATAAGGATGAACTCTTGTGTCATCATCCTTATCTTGCTTTATTATTTGTTGATCTATCCAGATGGATTTTCCTTTCTACTGATTTGGCCAAAGGCTTATGAAGGCAGCACCATCCTGATCAACCAGGCCTGAGATATACAACTTCCTGAACTTGGAAGCAACAAATCCTTTCTTGACCATTCAGCCAATGTCATACCACCAACGACACACCCAATACAAACTACCTCGCCACGACTTCATTGACATGGTTTTAGTCTTGCATCAATATACGTAATCAAATAGTACGAATTAGTAATGGTCTTAAGTCAGGAGACCAATACACATGTCCATAGATAGGAACAACCAATGACACCCAAAACACGTGGTTTTCCTATTGGTGGGTTGTCCTCATGATCTCATTACTAGAGATCATCAAGTGCGAACTTCATAAGAAGATGTGTCAATGCTTATGGCCCCCAAGCACCTGATAGTCAAACATCTAACGTGTCCAGTCTGTAAGATGTATCTAGACTATAGAACATATATTTAAGATTAATGTCTTAGTATCTTGAGGTTCTCATTATAGCCTGGGATATGATACAACCTCTCGATACGACAATTAATCTTTGGACATTACCATTATAATAGTGGAAGCAGAAAAGTATACACTATAATGGTAAGATGACATCACGTATAACTAACTGTACATGATATGGTAATCAAAAGTACTTCATAGTTGGGTCTAGGGAACTCACTATTTCAACACTCCCACTTGCACTAGATCCAACTTGATATCCAAATTTGTTAGATACTCACATGATGAAAATCATGTTTCTGTTGAGTAATGACTTTAACTACTAGTCCTACCACGTTTTCTCTGCATGGTATATCTGATGTATGTGATCTCATATCCTTGAGTAAAACTTTTCAAGATAAGGTATCCCAGAGTATATTACTTTTGTCCATTGTCATAACTTGACAACTTGGCTAGTAAGAACCTCATAATTTACATTATGATAATACTTTTCTCACTAGGTGCGAATCCATGAACTGGAACAAATCATTGCGGTTCATAACTGCTTCTTAGCTTCCTAAGAAGCTACAACATACTCGATATTTGTAGAAATGGCTACCACTAGATTTTATAAGCTTGAATCTCTCATCCCCATTTCCTAACTAAGACACTAGACCAAATTGATCTAAGGATTAATATCTTATGTCCCACAAAAACTAGTATACCTTATTCTCTATATACTAGGTACATATCATTTGTACTTTACAAATTACAAGACGATAGTTCTGATTACATCACTTGCAGTGGTCCTAGAAACAATTGACATCTTCCTACAATAAAGTACATCCTAGAAATATCAATTATTGTACATATTATGGCATGTGTGATTGATCCATCGTTGAAGCGTATGGTATCAATTCACAACATTAATATCTTCTAATTTTCCAAACATGTTAACTTGGAGAGACTAATCCCTCTGACATTGGCAACAATTCTGAACTTGAATTGCTCCAACTTGTATTTTTCAATTCAATGTCTATATGTACGATTGACTATGTCCAAGAAACCCATGGATATACATAAGTAGATCATGTTCCCTAGAACTCAGGTTGCTACTTTAAGTCAATCACTATAGAATTACTTTTATCCTGGTCTTATCTAATAATAAGACCAGTATGTTTTCCATATGTTTCCGAACATATTTCTCTTGGAAAACATTGGCGCTCCCACTAACCTTTGGCAGACACAAGGAAAAGATTCATTTATAATGGATTCTCTAAGATCTTGATGCTTACTTTAATCTAGAATTGGATTTTAGTAACTTGAAACCCTTATTGGCATCATTTGATATCATCATCTCTCTCTGGTTGTGTCATATAGACACCTTCCACAAAAGATAATCTTGACATCCAATGACCAATAAAATGATCTTCTAAGTTTAGCTATGGAAAGTAAAATTCAAATGGATTTAGGTGAGCTGACTTGGTATAACCAATCGAGGCTTATTGGTACCAAGATTTTACCATCTGTGTATCTTATCATTTGAATACCCACCGCAATATTCAATTTATAATCCCCTTTGCAATTTGATACATGGAATCCATTATTGAATTTTAATTGATCTTGTCAATATAATCTTATTGCCATATACTGCTTACTTGTAGGAATTATTATTCTTAATGAATAATTTATCACCGACCGTGGTGAATATAAATCCATCACCATGGTTTCATTCTTCCTACATAGTATGCATCACTGGAACATGCCGATTTCACATGCACTTGTGGAACCTGTTCCTATGCCAACCATTTGTGCATCTCAAGCATTGACTAAGTCCAAGTCAATTCAGCTCCCACTATCTCTAATAGAGATGTGTACCCTTATATAGAAATGTAGTCTAGTAATTGACTAAACCTTTTCTATCTTAGGGATTTAGGTAATATCCTAAGTAATAGTTAGGATAATTACCTTAGATGCACAATGTGTTTAAGTTGATGCATGTTTGTTTAAATCCTAACAAACACTTTGCATCTAAACACATCCTATGACATAATGGATTTTCCAATCATACTATGACTTGTATGATATCCATTTATCATTTTAGTTGGCATGGTTATGGGTTTACACCGTTATTTTAAAAGAACATTTTGAAATATAATGGAAGTTACTGCAGGTTGTAACATTGATACTACTTACATCATAACTTTGATGTATAAAATGTGAATTTAAGAATTAATCCATGCTACATTTTGTTGATCAATGTTAACATGTAAGACTTCATCATCAATCCTCCTTATGAACATCAATACGATGATATAGATAAGGTAACTTGCGATTAGGAATTACCCCATGCTACATTATCATGATCAATGATTTCATAGTCATCATATTCTTCGGCATGCTGATCCTTAGCAACTCATATCTTCTAACCATGCATATACTTCACTATGAAATTCCCTAATAACTTAAAGGAATCTTATGAAGTATTTCTACCTCTAGCTTTCATTGGAATAGTTTCACTGTCTTGTTGAACTAACCTCAGAAGCTTTGTGGCATACCTTTATTTCTAAAGGTTTCTTTGTCTAAACAAAATATGTCAATAATACCAACGGTGTTTAGTTGTTCTAAGCCTAAATACTAAACTGGGTATTACATTGATGTCCACTTTTAGTTTTACTTGACAAAAAATCATATTTCCACAACTAGGTAGGTCTTACATTTTTATAATCATCATGTGTTGCCATTGATTCAAGTATATTTGAACTATTTGTTGAGTATGTTACACCACAAACAACATTAATTCCAAAACATGGAATAATGTCTCATTATATCGAAAAGGGCATGTGAGATAACTGTTTTGGTTTTACTCAACAACTTGTTCAATTTTAATCTATCACTTGGCAATTTGAAGTTATGTGTTTCTCACCACTGACCTAGGAATCACCCTTTCTCAGCTGATTGGAGAATACACCTTACTCCTAGTAATGTTTCTCTACTTTCTTGGTTATTGTATTTCAATACATATATGTGAAAAGAATATTGTATTTTAATACCCAAGAAGTATATGAGAAAACAACACCTTTATTTGATGAATTTTAACCGAACGAGATGCGGGTACTTGCTTCTAGTATTTCAGTCAATTGCCTTTTTAAACTTCCACAAATTTATTTCATAATGTGATGCAAATAACCCATTGTTAAATAACTTACCTCCCTTTTTTGAAAGACCTAAAAAAGGTGCCTTTTCTGTAACTTTCCATAGGCCTTTTGCCTCGTCATTCAATTTATTCACCATAAGAAAAAAGATGGTTTTATCTTCAATATACTTATTACCTAGAGAATGTTACCATAAAGGGAATGAATCACTTACTCTATACCGTTCGTCTGTATCCTTAAATGAAACTAGAGTAAATGGGTGTAAAAGGTATAATAATGGGATGACATAAAAGATTGTAAACTATCTTTCCCTTTACACAGACCGAGTGCGACCATCACATTAAAATCTTGCTTCTCTTTCTCCTCGAAAGGATCTTGGAGATGAGTCTACATGTAACATCATCCATGTCATGTTGTATCAGACACAACTAACATCAGACTTTGATGACATCATTATGACAGAACCATCATATGCATGATTCATGAGTCTTCTGTAAGCAGTTTTACACCCTTTCTTCTTGAGGTGGCTTAACAGGTTGGGACACAAGCACCTTGAATTTCCGATATAGTAATAAGGTGTGTGAGCACCTATACTATACATGGAATTCTGTGCTTAGTTCAGACATAAAAATTGTATAATACTTATCGTAGTTTTATTGTGGTATTGTTTGACATTCTCTACAAATAAAATTTAATAGATTAATCATTTTTGTGATTACCAAATGTGAAATTACTGATTTAATTTAATCATTAAATGTCCCCCACAAATTTTTAGAATTCTAGGAACCCTCTATACTAGAATTGGAATATTCTTGAGTATTCTAGTGGAAAATATACCTGAACCTTCCTCATAGTCTACAAGCTATGGCTATGCCACTACTCAGAGGGTCCAAGGTAGGATTTTGGATGGCCAACCACATTAACTTGCGGTTCCTTGATCTGTTGAGTAAAGTCCCAGCTTCAAAAATCATGTCTTGATTTACTCAATGCTTTCCTCTAAAATTAAAACAAGCTAGATCTGGCTATTTATTTGCTACAATTTTAGTTAAGTCAACCCACCATCCTAGTAAGAACTCCCCGGTTGTAAGAGGAACCATCAGCTATGACATGACTGACACCTCAATCACCCGGTTTTGTTCAAACTTGAATGATTGAAGGTTCTTATGACTTAATATTTTCTTTGAGGTTTTTATTAATTTTCTATCTCGATGAATGTAATCCATTTCTATTAATCTTGTTCATCTATGTTGTCATGCTCATAACTAAACTTTAATAGAAAAACATACGCCACTTCTTTATGCATTTTATTATCTATTATTTTGTGTATTTTATCGCTTTTCTAAAGCACATAAAATAATAAATAAATGCATAATGGTAAACTACTACCTGGCTAGTCTTGAGAATATAAATGACCTGAGGGCATAATACTTGAGTTAAATGCTTGACTCTTGATGCAGCTTGCCTTGTCATGTATGTCCACTGGTCTTCTGAAGTATCACCACGTCTTGGTGGGGTTGACGTCATGTCTTAGAGTACTGCCTCGTCTTGGTGGGATCCACGTGTCGTCTTTCATCGTCTTGATCGATGTGCACCACCTCGTCTTGGTGGGGTCTATGTCGTTCTCCGTCCTCGTCCAAATTACAAAATTACTCACGTGCATGTAAGAGGATCTCAAGTATAAATGTACCTCAGATAAAAATTGGGCACATAGGCTCTTATACATTTTAACTAAAAAGAAAGACATTGCGCATACCGTCTGTTTAGTTAATTACAATCATCGCACATAGTTAAAATAATTAAATAAATAAATATGAAATACACAGGTCGGTGCTCAAGACCAGAATGAGAGTATATAATGCAAGATAAAATAAAATGCATTAATTAAGTATGAGGGGTATCTAAATTAAATTAAATTAATTTAATAATTAAAATAATTTAATTATTTATCTATCCGATAATTAATTTAATTTTAATATAAAAAATTAAATTAATGTAAGTTAATTAAATTTCATAATAAAATTGAATTGATTTTCATCCAGGTGTTAAAATTTATTTCTTTCATCTACAGTTAATATATTAATTAATTTAATTTAAATTCATGATTAAATTAATTAATTATATTAATTGAGATTAATACTCGGGTCTCGAAACCTTGCTCTGACCCACCGCGGGTCGCACTGAACCTGTACAGACCCGTAACGGGTTACGCAAATCCTGTACTTGTCTTAACTGGGCCAGGTAGGTCCGCCCAAACCCAAACTTGTTCGGGCAGATATGTCTGGTCCTGTTTCGAAACAAAATAGAACCCACAAGAGATGTTAGGGGTTACCTTAGCCTAGGTTTGTCTGAAGACCATGGATCCATTGGTCCGTCACAGTGGAGGTCGGGTGGCGGGCGGGCTCCGGTCATGGTGGAGGTTGGCGGCCGACCGGGGTTTACCATGATCAGTTCGGCACCGTGAGGTGGGGTTCTGCTGCGGCGACCTAAGGAGGGTGACTCGACTGACGGCGAAGCAGGAGGCTGGATTTCCTTTTTCCGGCAGTGGATAACAGTCAGGGCGGCAACCCACAGATCTCCTGCATTGATCTGTGTGGTGCGGCTGCTACATATAGCTCGGGCAGCAGAGGAGGGCTGGAGGTGGCTAGAACAGCGGTACAGCAGCGCTGCGGGTCAGCTGGGAGGGCTGACAACATCCGACTGGTTAGCTTCTACATGCAACTTGGGATGATACACCAGCATGCAGGAGGCATATAGGAGGAGGCCAGAGGCCAGGTGCAGCGAGGTGGTCCTCGAGCCAGCCAGCTGGGTGGAGGAAGCCGGGACAGTGTGGAGCCCGTGCACAATAGCGTGCTACAGTTTAGAGGGGCATCTGGCAGCTGGCGCCTAGAGGTGCGCCAACCCCTATTGTGCCATGTGGGAAGACCAAAGTGGTCCTTCGGGTGATGGGTCGGCGGTGTCTGAGGAATCCAAGGGGTCTGCAGACCCCTTGCAATTCCCTTTTTTTTAATTCTTCTTCCACACCTCCCTTTTATATGGTCAACTCCACCTCCAACTTTTTAAAGGCTACTTAATAGCCTTTGGATTTAATAATAATAAATTTATTATAATAAAATAATAATTTATTATTATTGTATTATTATAATAATAAAATAAATAAAATTTCAATAATAAAAAATATTATGCAAATTATTAAATCATAAAATTTATAAGTTACACAATTAAGGTAATTTTTGATGAACCGATCAAAACTTGATCGGTTCTGCAGGATGAAATAAAATCTTAGAACCCAAAAATAAACCGCATATTCAATCCAATCTGAAAATTTAAAATAACTATAACTTAGTTGTTCGAGACTGTATCGACACAATTGTTTAATCACTGAGACCGTTTCAGAACCCTCTACTTAATTTTAATGAAAATTTAAATTTCTAGGATTATAAAATTTATGCGATCCCTTTGATACCACTATTAGGTTCCAAGGCCCGCAGTAGAAGCAGATGGGCCGGGGATTTTAAAATTTTCATCGGCGGGATAACGTAACTTGTCGTAGCTGATGATCTGAGCCCCGGAGAGGTTAGAGGATCTCGCGTAAATTATTAAGAGAACAAATTAAAATGAAAAATGTACCCATTTCATATTCAAAGCCTTGATCGACTGCAACTAGTCGATGGAGATCGTCGGTTGAAGGATCCAAATATGGATCCCTCTAGACCGTCCACACGCACTCCAAAAATCCACTGGAATGTCGATCGTCGAATTCTGGGTGCTACTGCAGCGATCCGATGATGATTTCAACATCCTGATGATCACCTCATTGAGATGACTTCGATGCTTGAGGAAGATCTTGATCCAAGCTCAATGGATTGAGAGCTTCTTTCTCTAGAGAGCAAGAGGAGAGAGAGAGGCTCTAGATTTCACTCTATGAAATGAGTGAATAATGAATTTCACACCAAGGGAGAGAGCCACTTCTCTTATTTATAGTGGAATTTCAAAATACCCGGTTGGGTTCCCCAACCCTCGTTTATTTCAATGTCCACTAATAAATAATTTTGATGAACTAAAATGCATCAATATTATTTATTATTTTATCACATACTTGTAATATATAAAATATATTATGCGATAAAACCCAAGCCATTTGACTCAAATCTATGTCCTTCTTAATATTAAATGAACCTTTAATATTAAAATAATATTCGTTCGATTAATATTTTCTCATATTTACTAAACTTGTAAATACATTAATTAAATTCAATCCCAAATATTCATAACTTGAATATTACTGAATTTATTTAATTCTTTTTGTGATCAAGAACTTGGACAATACATGGACCATGTGAAGGGGCCCACTATGTCCATATACCTATTCCACTAAATACGAAGGATTCTTGAATAAACTATTGTGTGTGACCCTTTAGGACCTTATCTCGATAGTAGTGAATAAATCCACAGACCAAGAGCAGAGTCTAGCAACCCATATAGGCCCCTAAAGTGATAAGGATAGTCATAGAAATGACAACCATCCTACGAACACTGACCGTGTACTATAATATTTTTGTCATTAAATATCTCATAAATAAAGACGCACTCTTGTGTCATCATCCTTATCTTGCTTTATTATTCATTGATCTATCCGGATGGATTTTCCTTTCTACTACTCTGGACAAAGATTTATGAAGGCATCACCATCCAGATCAACCAGGCCTAAGATATACAACTTCCTGAACTAGGAAGCGACAAATCCTTTCTTGACCATTCAGTCAATGTCATACCACCAATGACGCACCCAATATAAACAACCTTGCAATGACTTCATTGCCAAGGTTTTCTTCTTGCATCAAAGTACATAATAAAATAGTACACATTGGTAATGGTCTCAAGTCAGGAGACCAATACACATGTCTGTAGATAGGAACAACCAATGACACCCAAAACATGTGGTGTTCCTATTGGCAGGTCTGTCCTCATGATCTCATTACTAGATATCACTAAGTGCGAACTTCATGATGAGAATTTCTAATTATTATGAGCCCCTAGCACCTGATAGTCAAACATCTACTATGTCCAGTCAGTAAGATGTATCCCGACTGTAGAACATATAGTTAAGATTAATGTCATAGTATCTTGAGGTTCTCATTATAGCCTGGGATCTTCTACAACCTCTCAATACAACAACTAATCTTTGGAAATTACCATTATAATAGTGGACGCAGAAAAGAATACACTATAATGGTAAGATGACATCATGTATAACTAACTGTACATGATATGTTAATCAAAAGTACTGCATTGTTGGGTCTAGGGCACCCACTATTTCAACACAAATATCAAGATTTAATAATTAATATATGTTAAAATATTAAATATGAAAACAAGAAATCACCAAACTAAATAAAAAGTTATTATAATATAAAATTAAAGTAAGATATAAATTAATTATTTAATGGCTAAAAACACTATTTTAATTAAAAAAAATTATTAATTAATAAATTCAACTATAAAAATACAGAAGTTCACTTAATTAGTAAAAAGTACAAAATTAACTAATTAAATCATTAAAAAAATAATTAAAAAGATGTGGAAAAACATGTGTTTTTAAGGCCACATCAATATCCTTTCTCAACTAGGGAAAAAATAAGGGCCACAATCATTTTCTGATCCACCCTGATACCATTCAAATGTCAATGAGACTCCCACTAACCTCGCTTCTTGGAACGAAATCATTAAGGAGTAGTCAAAACAGGTGGATCATGAAGAAGATTATCTAGCAAAACAAAAACAAGATGTGTTTTTTATGAGAAAAAAATAGATTGTGATGACATACTCGTGATTTATCGGCCCATGACCCCTTCCCAGTTCAACATACCAATAAAGTTATCAGAAGAATGCATTCATAACATTTTCCTCAATATCTGGAAAACTATTTTCCATATAAAGGAAATATTCTTACCCTAAAAAGGGTACACAGACCATGTTAATGTCATGGGAGAGATTCTCTGTTAGATCATCCTAAAATTCCTTCAATCTACGTGGCAGCCATAATAAAAAAGGTAAAATAAATACCTTGGATTGGCCTTCCTTCATGCACTTCACATGTTTCACTACCTTGTTAGCAATGCCTTTCCTGATGTTCATATCTAGGGACAGGGAGAACATGGAACTCTACACTTCACCTCACTTTCTATCTAGAAGAACACACTAGAAGTGAAATCTTACAATTTCATCACCCCTAGGAAATATTCAAATGAAGTCCCTACTTAGTAAAGGTTGAATAATCAAAAAATACCAGCCTTGAGTAAGTCTCAGAAGCGTCAGACCCAATGAGATCAACACATCAAGAAGCTCCTGAACCAAGACACCGAGAAAATCCTACATGCCTCCCATATAAGGGAAGCTAACCTAATAGCACTGATCATGTCCTAGAGAGGATATAATTCATGTAATGACCTAACAACATATCTGAATCACATCCTTATGGGAATGAATGAGATCAAGATGGTGGAGATAATAGTTGTAGCCGCTACAATATGAGACCAACCCCATCCCATAGGGTTGGGGGTATTTTTAACACCAAATTCCCTCATAAGACTAGAAAATCTGGGCTAAGGAACGTCAATAGAAGAAAAAGAGAAACCCCATCCCACAGGGCTGGGGGAATTTTTACCTTGAATTTCTTCCCAACAGACGTCTGTCTTCTCCTGTATGGGGAGAACAATGTATAGAGGGGTCACCCATTACATCCCGTCCTGTGACTCACATCCCTCAGAATGGAGGCACACTACAAGGTCATATCAAGGCTCCCTTTAATTAATTATTTTCCAAGAAACCTGAAGATTATCACATAATGGCCAAACAATATCCAAAAAAGGATGTAATAAGATCTCCTACCATTCACCATCTTGTATGACACCCCAAATGTGGTGGGCATCGGTGAACATTATATAAATTATCCCCATAGAACTAACTAAAAATGATACAAATAAGGTGGAAACATGTTAAGAGGGTTCCCTCCTAGAGACGGTCCACACTGATCCTATAGGAGCACAAACAAAAACCAAATAGTTGTCTTAAATTTGGGTACCCCCTCAGTCAATCCACCACCACATCCCACATGAATCCCCAACAAGGATAAGAATAAGAGAAAAGTCTGTGACCCACCACAACCACCTCCTCCACATGAAAATAATTCTACCATACTTAAGGAGATATTTGATCAACAAGAGGAAGAAATGAAAGAGTTGAGGCAACTCAATGCTGAACAGCTAAGAGAAAGCTATCCTACTGGGTATGTTCCTTAGATGGAGCATCAACACACACTTCCATCAGATGTACCTTTACCTCACTGGCTTGTCCAGTCTGATAAAGCAATGCTAGAAAGTTCATTCAAGGTAGCACCAAGACCATCAGTCTACCTGAACCTGATCCTAATAGGATATCAATATTTCCATCCGTTAGAGAAGAAACCAAAATAAATCCAGGTGAATCCACAACGAATTCCCCTGCCTGGGTATCCACATCAAGTTCTAGTAGTGCTGACATATCCAATATTTCCCCTTGATGAACTTGCTCATGCCTAGGTCTAACATGACATGAATAAAGGGCTCTTGAATACCATCATGTTTTTAACAACTCGAATGGATTCAATAAAAGGATGGAGTGATTTAATGAAACCAAAACAAAAGCTCGACATCGATTGGGTATGCAATGTACCTCCACTTCAAAATTTCTGGAGCCCCATATTCCTAGCATTCAACGGATCAGGGGACTCATAATAGAATCTAATTTATTACTCTTCTTACCATGATCCCATTATGGGAACCCCGAAGCAACAATAATCTGTAAATATCAGATGCTTTGTGAGAACCTTTTAAGGTTCATCCTTAGTGCGGTACACCAGTTTTCATGCTAACACAATAATGGGATGGGAGGATCTTTGGTGCCAGTTCCTATTCTAGTTTAGCTCAACATTTCCAAAAACAACAATAAGAAACCTCATGAATTGAAAACAATGAGAGAACAAGAGAGTATATGACTTCATTGAAAGATGGAAGGGTCTGACTTACTCTTTGAACCAGTCACTCCCCCAATATGAGATTCTTTCCTTGTTTATTAATAATATCCATGATGATATGTGAGCACCACTTATTTTATTGAAATATATGAGTGGGTACCGGGAAATCTCTTCCATCACTAAAAGGATAAAATATTTCTTACAATGGACTAATCTCATGCTCCATGAAGCCCCATCAGCCCTAGTAAAAATAGTAGGGAGAGATGAAGCGACTTCTATCATGTTTACTCCACCTCCTTCACCAGCTATAGTTCCATGGCCCCCACCAAACTGTGTAGGGCCCTCTGAACATTATAATATAACACGCCCCATCAAGATGAGTATAGTGGGGCCAAACAAATTAATTCAAGGAATGTATAATTAAAGTATACTCATTCAGAGATGATTAAGTCCATGGTTACTTCATTGCCACTGTGAACTGAAACTTTCTTCAGCTACGAGATCCAAACATGCCTGATGAAGTGGGTCTTGATGAAAAACTAGATTACTTCTCTTTCCAATAGATATTGGGACATAATATCCAGGATTGTTTTGTCTTAATGGACCTCATGCAAAAGATGATATATTCTATACATGTAAAGATGTGACCACCTCCAATGCAAGTGGTGTATGTTTCCACCACTGATCCAGAAGAAGAAAGGGATTGGAAAAAGTTGCCAACAAAAAGGATCAAGAGTTTGATTTTTGTATGTCCTAGAAAATAGTCAACGAATATCATGGAATACTCTAGGAATAGTTGAAGAAACCAACCATGCCTCCAACGACTCCTAAGGAAACACATCCTTCATCCTCGATCCCACAATCCTCAAAAGCTGACCGCCTAAAAAATAGTCCAATCAGAAGGGCATAAAGAAAGTGTAGGAAGATAAAATTTCACCAATGAAAAATTTGTCTTTGAAACTCTCAGATTTCATGCCAAAAAATCTAAAGATACGGTCACCTCCCACCAAACGGTACAACCAGCGGTAGATGATGAGGAAAAGTCATCATCTAAAGAGGAGCTGATTTTTGGCTCTGTCAATGTCATCCATTTGATGGATCCCTTCTCCAACAATGAGTATGGTTATAAACCCTAATTCCACACACCCAACTGGGGAGCTGGAGGAAGAAGCCAAAAAATATAGGGATATCATGGGAGATTAAACCATGGAATAAATCAATATTATAGATACACTCCCCCTCAAACCATCAGTATTGCAGAAAATCATGGAAGCACCCTCTAGCAGATATGAAAGGTACAAGAAAATTCTCCTCTCCCCACAAAAGCCACCCCAACACAATCCCTATAAAATATTTATTAGAGGAAGAACAAATGAATAATTTCTCTCATCATGTGAGGATATTTTCCTATCCTGACCCATAATAGATAGAAGCTCTTCTGGCTTTGACCCCAAGGGCAGACCCGTCTTCATCAAACGCTCAAGCCCCTAAAGAAACTATGAAAGAGCATCCCCAAGCTGGAAAACACCAGTATTTAGATTATAAACATGAAATAACAAAAAAAAATTATTTAGTGATAGCTAATATCTCAATCATGGATGTTCTGAATCTATCATAAGATCTCAAGAAATCTCTCATAGAATCTTTGCTGAGTCCCCAGGAGTTTGAAGCTGAAGTAGCCACCGCTGAAGTCTACCAGATAGAGACCAATCTTGCATAATGACAAATTGTTATCTACTTCAAAGATCAAGATGAATACACCATCATACATGGACACATAATACCGTTATATGTGTTTGGAATACTCAATGGTATCAATATCCAAAAATTATTCATTGAAAATGGATCTAGGGTTAATCTCCTCCCACTGTAGACACATCGTCAGTTATGTTTCAATGAGGATGATCTGGAGCCTTGCACAATGAATTTGTTGGGATATGAAAAAAGTGATCAGAATATGTTAGGTCAAATCCATATTGAAAATCGATTCAATGACCTCATATATCACTTAGAATTTGTGGTGTTCTAAAATAATACTAATTTCAACCCCTGCAAGGATGACCCTACCTGCATCAACATGCAGCAATCCACTCCACTTACCATCAGTGACTCAAATATATAATTAATGGATAGAGTGGGATACTTCATGCTGACAAGACCCTGCTTGAGTCCTTTGAGTGACACTATATTGATGCAGGGTTCTATGATCCAAATATGAAACAACCCTCAACTAATAGAATTGATTGGGTCACTTCCCCAAATGATTTGGAAATATTTCCCACCGATCCCCTCAAGTAGCTCATGGAAAATATGTATTTATCATAAATTATATTGAAATAAAAAGTCAAAATTTGGATATGTATTCAGTAGTCCTCATGATTTCAGTTACATCTGCTGATTTTAATAATGTTGAAAAACTCATAGACCCCCAAGATAATGGTGAGGGCTTAGAAAGAAATGCTTATAAACCATAATCAAACTCCCTAAAATCCTTTCCCCATCCACTAAATAAGGATGAAGGGTCTATTACCTCAAATAAGATGAGGAAAATATTTTAACTCTCATGATATCTTATCTGGAGAAGCCCCTACCAATTGCAGAGGTAGACGTGATGACTTCACCTCCCAAACTCCAAAATTTTAATTCTTACATCAACTAGGGAGAAATAGTTTCAAATATTGTTTCCCCATTACAAGTTGAAGAGTAATATGATGAGGATGTAGATAAGGAAGAAGAAGAGGACCTGAGGGATTTCGCTCTGGCATTTGAGGAAGGAATCATTACAACTGTTGATGAAATCAAGGAAATCAACTTGGGTACGGAGGAATACCCACAACCCACTCTGGTTAGTGTGACCATGAATTATGAATAGTAATAGTTATATGACTCTTTTATGAATAAGAATATATATTTTTTCACCAAGAATTATACCGAAATGTCAGGTCTCAATCCTGAGGTGGCCACTCACCACTTGGGCCTGCTGGAAGATCACTGTGGTTATAAGAAAGCTTCCAGAAGGACACACCCGACACAAGTTTCTAAAATAGAGGCTGAATTCGATAATATTATCAGAGATAAATACATTAGGGTGGTATAATATCCCATATAGATAGAAAATTTTTTCCCATCAAGAATAAAAATGGGCAGACCAAGGTCTGTATCGATTTCAGGGACTTTAACTAGCACTGCCTGGAAGATGGTTTACCAATCAAGATCATAGAATTGCGGATCAACATAATTTATTGATATGAGGATCTCTATTTCATTGAAGACTATTCAGGATATAATAGGATCCTAATGTCCAAAAAATATGAAGAAACCACTACCTTCAGAGCCCCCATGGGGTATTTTGATAAAAGGTATTTCCCTTCGGTTTGAAGAATTACAGTGCCACATATCAGCGCACTATGCACCGCATTTTCAAACACTTCTTGGGAAAGTTTGTTGAATTCAATGTTGAAGATATGGTAGTTAAATCATGAAAATGTTCAGACATCTAGAATATCTTGAAACTGTCTTCAATAAACTACGACAACACAGTCTGAAAATGAACCCCCTGAAATGCAATTTTAACGTCACCTCAGGGAAATTCCTCAACTTTTTCATGCACCACTGAGGCATTGAAGTAGAACATGAGAAGAAAAATTTCATCCTTGGAATGTCACCATATAATAACCTCACTGATTTGAGAGGAATCCAAGGACACCTGGATTACATTAGGTGCTTCATTGTCAACCTTGTATACGAATTTTTTCCCTTCACTAGGTTGATAAAAAAAAGGGGTAGAATGTCAATGGACTGATGATTTTCAGGAAGAATTCAACAATATCAAGAAATATCTCTTAAGTCCACTTAGGATAATACCGCCTCTCGAAGAAATACCAATCATTTTTATACATAACTGCTTTGGAGAAATCTCTAGTAACCTTCCTCGTATAGAAGAATGATGATAGTAGAGAGAATAGTATCTATTACCTTAGCCGAACCATGATTGATGATGAGAATCATTATTTGAATATTAAGAAGTGATGCCTTGAATTAATATTTATAGTCTATAAGCTGAGACATTACTTTCCTAACCACGAAGTCCATTTTATAGCATGTAGAAACCCGTTCAAGTACATTATTAGATGTCCAATGTTGACTAGAAGCCTGTCACAGTGGGCAGTCATCCTACATCAGTTTGATATATGGTTCATAACACCAAAATATATCAAAGTCTAGGCATTATAAGATTTCCTAGAAGAGAATACCTCAATAAAAGTAACTCCATTGTATGTCAAATTACTCTATGAAGAGGTGATCTCTAATCAAGAGGTTCCCCAGATGTTGGAAATGCACTTTGACAGTGCCTCAAGAAGCCTGATAGAAAAAAGAATGGAAGACCCCTAGTTCAATAAATTGGGGTTGGTATTCATACTCATATCCATAGAAAAAGTAGATCTTACCTATTTTTTCCTAATATCATAAAGATCCACATACAATGAAGAAGAGTACAAGGCCTTCATTATAGGTTTCGAGTTGGCACTTCAAGAACATGTTGAACACCAAAAGATTAAAGGTGATTCAGAACTAGTCATCAAGAAAGTCAATGGTGAATATTCTATTAAGAAATATGAGCTAATTCCATTGATGAACCATGTTCGAGAACTAATAGTAGAATTACTGTAAGAGTCAACCATGAATTATTTCCCCAGTCGCAAAATGCGCAAGACCATGCATTGGAAAATGCAGCCACAATTATGGATCACCTAGATTAGAATGAAACTTTCATCAGTATTTCCCACTAATGGATGGTATTACCATTAATTTAGGCTAACATGGAAGAAATTAATGATATTAGTCCCATCTTTGAGTCATATGGTCCAACCACTATCTAGATGACTACCATTGTGGAATACATTCAAAAGAGATAACTCTCACCATTTTGGGATGGAAGGGAATAGATCTGAAGAAGAGTAGTCAATTTCATGCTTCATGACAACACAAACCAGAAAAAGTTCCTTTATAAGTGAGGCATTGACGGAGTCCTTCTGAGGTGTATTGATGGAGGAAATTCCACTGCCGTCATGAAAGAAGTTCATTCCAAAACTTGTGGGGCACATCGATCAACACCCAAACTATCTCATCAAATTCTAAGGCTTGAGTATTATTGGTGCACCATGATGTGGGATTGTTCTAATTTTACCAAAAAAGTGCCATTATTAAAAATTCCATGCCAATTTTATCCATTAACCCTTGGAGTTTCTTCACAAAGTTATATACTCTTGGAAATTCATCATATGGGTAATGGATGTTGTAGTACCATATCATCCCTCCGCGGCCAGCCAATTCATGCTTATTATCACAAAAACCGACTTCTTTTCTAAATGGGAAGAAGTTGTACCCCTTAAAGAAGTCAAAGAAAAAAAGCATTAACATATTTATGAAAGACAATATCATCACCAGATTTGGTGTCCCTCAAAAAATACAAATGGAAAATGACACCAATTTCTGCTCTGTTGAATTGGAAAAACTCTACCAGGATTATGATATCATATCCAATCGTTCATCCTGCTACCATGCAGTATCCAACAGATAGATATAGGCTTTTAACAAGACCCTATCCAACATACTCCAAAATATGGTAGACAAGGATATGAAATTGTGGTGAACAAGTTCCTCTATGCTCTTTGAGATTACTGGAACACAACCCACACTACCACTCAAGAGACCCCATACTCGTTGGTATACAGGATGAAGACGGTTCTACCCATTGAGATTCAATTTCCATCACTCTACATCACTTTATGTGATCAAATATCTATATATGAAAAAAAAATAGTTTGATGAGCTGGAGCAGTGGGATGATAAAATAATGCACAATTTTCACCATTTTGAAGTCTACTAAAATCGGATTTCATGACCCCTCAATAAGAAGGTTAGCCTCCAATATTTCCTCGATGGAGAAATGGTGTTGGTCCTTAGAGATTTGATGATTCACAGGTTTAAGCCTCTTAATTTGGTGTGAGAATGAGAAGGACCAAATGTTATACACAAATTTTACTCCAATGGAATATTCCCTGATTTCAATGTAGGGACAACTCACCACAACTCCCACCAATGAAAGGTTTTTGAAGAAACATTTCATGTAGCGAAAAGAATAGAAATAAGTCATTTACCCATGAAGTTAAACTATATTGAAGACATCCTTTCCACATGACATTAAAATGTCGGGAAGACATCCTTTCAACATGATGTTAAACTATATGGAATTCATCATGATCACATGAAAATAGACTACATGATGAAGTTTTCAATGATGCATGATGTTAAAATACTCAACATCTTCATCCACATTGTATGATGTTAAAATACTTAGAATTTTCATCCTAATTACAATAAGTTAAACTAAATGGTGACCACTATGTTCTGAACAATGACTTGTTGCAGATGAATCAGGTCTGTGCAAGGGAAAGAAAAAACATTCTCCCCCTACTTCTGTATATCCCGAGACTATGTAGGGATGAACTTTTATAGAACTACATATGACTTGATTCTTATTCATTAATGGAATATGTATAGAAACCTTGACCCTAATCCTTTGTCCTGATATCACATGACCTGGAATGCCTCTATTATATTCTAGGTTTCCCCATACTATAAGTGAAGTACTTGTCGCTCCTTGTTTCTCACATAGAGTATAACACACATGATCTAAGGAATGGTGTTCAGGATTTCCCCTGCATGGAAAAAGTATATAGGAGTATTATATTACCATCATCATGAAAGCATGGTATAAAATTAACCATCTTTGTGCACAGGTCATACTGGCATGGGGAGTCCTTAGAACTACGTATGGCTTGATTCCTTCTCTCACAGGATATGCAGTGACTCCTCGATTCTATATCCTAGTCCAACCACTAGTCAAAATAAATAATTCCCCTCTCCCTACAAATAGGTCAGGATTTCATAGGGAAATTCATGAGTCCTAACCACATGGTGTTAAACTGCATGGCCAAATACATCCTTTCCACACATTGTTAAACTATACTAAAGATGTCCTAATCACATGATAATAAACCGCATGATGAATTAGTCCATGACACACAATGTTAAACTGCTTTGCAACTTTATCTTTACTACATGAAATTAAACTACATGGACCCAAAAATGTTCTCATCATTAGTCATCGACAATTACTCACTACAAAACTATGTACGATTTGATTCCCATATGCTGATGGGATACGTAGTGACACTAAGATCTTTCATCCTGGTCCAGCCACCATAAAAAATGACGATGACCCCCTTTCTTATGCATGGGTCAGACCGGTACAGGGAACATATTGTCTTAGAACCACATACGACTTGATTACTATCTTCTGATGGGATAATTAAAGACTCATCAATCCCATATCTCAGTCCAGCCACCATTTTGTTACAAAATACCTCTATAGTACTCTCAAATACCTCTTCAATATGAGAGGAGACCTTGGATATTTTTTGTTTCTCACACCAAACATAGCTCATTTAAGCTTAGGAATTGTGGTAAAGGATTTACCCTGGACGAACATAGGATACATGTATGCTGTAGTCCCATAAAAAATGGTTAAAAATTACCCTTGTGTATGAGCCAAACCTATATAGGGAGGTAGCTATAGAACTACGTTTGTCCTGATTTCTGCTTTGTGGGATTTATAGTGATACTCAGATCCTTTGTCCTAGTCCAACCAACAACCAAAATAAATTCCTCCTTTCCCAATGAAAAGGTCAAACATTTGTAGGGAGTTTCATCATAAGAGACACATATAGGTTCATTCCTACCCTTACGAGATATGTTAGTAGCCCCAAAACTTTCAAACATAGTTCTAACCGTAGAAAATTATTGAAAGAAAATGAACCCATCCTTCTTCATGATCCCCCAATGTCGTAGAGTTGTCCCTTTCTAGCCCTTTTTTCTCACACTGAGTACTAATCATGTGGTATTAGGAGTCTAGGTAGAGGATTCCTCATAGGCATACCATCTCACTACCAACCAAAGTAATTACCGCAAGATGTATAACTATAGGGTAACCCAAGTACTAAATGTGGATTGATTCCTACTCTCAAAGGATACATAGTGATTCCCAGATTATTCATCCCAGTCCAGCCACCATGTGAAAAAAATTCCCTCTTCCTTGTGTATGGATAAGATATATTCAGTTAATTTCCTTCAATAACTACACATGGTTTGATTCCTTCCCTCACAAGATATGTATAGATACCTTCACCATTAGTTCTAGTCCAGCCACTAGATGATAAAAATTTTCCCCTATCTATGCTTGGGTCAGACTATTATAGAGAGTTTTCTAGAACTACACATGGCTTGATTTCTTCCCTCGCAGGATATGTAGTGATGCCCCTATCCTTCATCCGGGTCCAGCTGCTATTCAAAAAAAAGTTTCTTTCCTATACATGGGTCAAACCAGCACAGGGAAAATGTTCATCCAAACTACATGGAATTTGATTCCCAACTATATGGGGTACGTAGAAAACCTCTATGAGGTTCAAGCCTGACAATTCACCCATATCATCTTTTTTATGTCAATTCACTCTAGTCCTAACTACATGACGTTAAACTACATGGATAACTAAGTCCTAAACACATGACATTAGACTATATGGTAGATCAATAAATATGTGTGGCTTGATTCTAAAAATGACGAGATATATAGTGACACTTGGGTTTCCTAGGTCCAATCGTGAAAAAAAGAATCCCCCAATTCCCCCACATGTGAAATGAAAATAGATGCAGGGGATTTAAAATAAAGTCTCCTAAATCCAAAAAGTGTCAAGAGGCCAATATTCTCTTTACACACCAATTAGATCTATGTAGATGATCTTGTACCTCATAACTATTCATTGTATGTATATTTCTCTCATACCCACACATCCCCTTTTCATCCATCAAAATCCATTCCCTAGAAAATCATGGGTCACCATAATCTTCCACGACTATCGGAAATAGATGGATAGTGTCTTACAAACAACTTTGTTTGACTATGAACACAATGACCTGATTACTCTGCATATGTTTCCCAAAAAAATGATCTATCAACCAAAAGAAAATTCATCCCTAGTAGAGGACCCTCCTAATTCTGTATGCCAATTGGATCCTAATCCCCAAATCATCCCTCTTAACTTGAGGGCTCCTAAAATCATGGTATACACTTTATTACCCCATTCATGTCTGGGGCGTATCGGGTATATCCCAAACTGATTACCTCATATTTACACATGGACCCTTTGATATTTCATCCCCTCAACATGACATTAAATCATTCTTTCAACTTCCTTTACACAAGACTTAAAACTACATGGAACCACAATATCTATCTCATTCACATCGAGTCATCCTCATCCTCACGACATGATGTTAAACGTCACGACCCAGAAATTCTCTTTCCTTTGATCCTTCCATCCTTAGGTGGTTGAGTGAAACCCTTTCCACCCCTTGTTTCTCACACTGAGCATAGCTCACGTGGGCTTAGGAATTTTGGTAGGGGAATCCCCACAGGGTCAAGACAAATCAATATACAATGACTGACCCTACTGGAATGACCTTGAAAGGCGTATTAGTGTTTCACCCTCATATTGGGAAACCTAAAGTCCTAACCACGGGACATTAAAAACTAAAAGGTACCCCAAATGTAGAAAAAATGCCCCTCCCCCTACCTACGAATGAAACCCAGGTACAATGTCAAATCATTGTGTTCTAGGTTCTCCAAACCTAGGACCAACCCCACTAAGAGATTCAAAATGTCCCACCTCACATACATGTCAAATCTGTGTAGAGAGACTCCCAATCCCATGAATAATCATGACCTGACTATTTCTGATATATTCAAACCAACTCTCTCCATTCATTTAAACTCATGATTTGAGTGATCTTGGATCATCATTAATGGCCATCGAGAATGGAAGTCCAGTGTCTTATAGACACCGTTGTTTGACTATTCACACAAGCCCTAATGACTCTTTATCTGTTTCCCAAAAAAATTTCCTATCAACCAAGGAAAAATTATTCCTCAGGAGAGGCTTTTTCTACTTTTATACATTTAAAAAATTCCAAGCCCCATGTCATTTCTCCCTATCTAGAAAACCTCAAGGCCATGGTTTACACTCTCCTCCCTATCCACGTCTTGAACATGTCAGAACATCCTGGCATGATTACCCTACAGTCACTCAAGGATTTTATATCAACATCCCAATCACATTCCATTTAAACTACACAATACTCGATACCCAGTATTCACCCTTAGGCTAGGTTATGTTAAAAGGGTACTTTCCCTCAAGAACCTACATAAGTAATTAATCTACATAGGTTAGTTCTATAGATGTTCGAACTCATTGGTGAATTTGTATATATAACAAAAATACCCCATCCATATGTGTAAATTAGATTTGCATAAGAATGAGACTTACAAGAAATACATACAACTTGATTATTATCATCATAGGATACATAGTGACATCTAAATCTCATATTTCAAATCCATCCATGAAACAATATTTTCCATCCCTACCTACACAAGGGTCAGACATGCATAAGGAAAAAACTCATATAGATGGGATAAAAATCCCTCCACTTACTCCCAGTATTCCTGAAAAAGTTCAACCTAAAATTACACCTTTTCATGATAAAGAACTTATCTCCACACACCATACTATGGGTATAAAAAGGTATGAATCCCCATAAACATCTCTGGCCATCAGAAATTGATAGATAGTGTCTTGCATACACCTTTTTTTGACTATGCATATAATACCCCGATGACTCTGCATATGTTTTCCAAAAAAAATTCCTGTCAACCAAAGGAAAATTCATCCTCAATAGATTATTTACTTATATTTTTATGCCTATATTAAGTATACGTCTCACATTATTCCCCAGTTTTAGAAACCCCCTAGTTTAAGGTTTACATATTTCCCCTTTTCAATTATTGAAGATAAAGGACATTTTCGGTTAAACAAATGTGTAAAAAGATGAATAATTTACCACCCTTTAGTCAGAGTGAAATGATTTCTCACCATAAGTCTCAAAATTATTGGTTTTACGAAATTAAGCTACAACATGCACTATCCCTCCTTTGTAAAAGTTAGATTTTTAAGGGAGCAGTTTATAAACCAGAACCAATAAAAATGCCCCCATACTTTCAGACATTGTTCCCTTAAGAGGCCACCCAATGTGGCCCTTAACAAAAAAACAAATCCAAAATTCTATAAAAATTTCATGGCCATTAGTAATAGATGGTCATTATCTTGTAAACACCTTTGTTTGGCTATGCACACAATTCCCCGAAAACTCAGAATACATTTCCTACAAAAATGGCATGTAAACCAAGGGAAAATACATCCTCAGGAGAGGCCTATCCCACTTTTGTACTCCCCATGGATTCCATTCCCTATATCATGTCCCATATTTTAAAATCAAAAGGTTTGGTCAAGAAAAATACCTCATCCATGTCTAAAAGTTTTCGGGAAATTCTAGGTTAATGAGTCATAAATTGGGACCCTTTCCCCACAAGTCATGGTCAAAGTTGTTTGACCTAAAAAATTAGTAGTGATAGTCTAGTTAGGAAGAATCTAAACTGCCAATGAAAAAGACATAACACTCACATGGATGAAAATCCACAAAGGGAATCCTAGATAAAATTCGTGTGTCATCTCGCTAAACCTATGTTAGAAATGGTCTAGGAAAAACATCAAACAATCACAAATCATTAAGAGATTCAGAGCATGTTTTGTCAAAAAACCAAAAAAGGTGGCCTAAGAAAAAGTCAAGTTATACCCACTAAGACCACACCATAAAAGGATTAGAAAAAAATTAGAGTAATAAAGAAAAAGGAACAATGTTTTTAAGGTTTTCTAAGTGACCCTAGCAAGATTCAAACTACACTCACTGATCCCATTGACTCAGGAAATCTTTAGAGCATGATTTGATCATTTCACTCATCATGGATGATAAATAAAATTGATATCTATTTGATATTATTGTTAAAATGTATTCAATTATAAATGATTGATATTACATGAAAAGTTAACAAAGAATCATTAGAGAGAATTTTTTTTTGTTCTATTACAAAAAGGTATAGAGGGAGTCCATAACTCAGGGCCTCTCTATGTGGGTAGGACATGACCACTAAAAAAGAAGTTCAACGGACTTAAAAAATTGTATCAATACATGATTTAAATCTTCAATGGCCTAGAGAAGATGTAGATAAGTTGCAGTATTAGCCATCACACATGCCCACAATGCCTCCACCTCCTGTGCTGCCTCGAGGCTAGCCTTTTCACATTCCTATACTAGCCGATGTCCCCCATCAACTACAACCACAATGCAGGCTCATTCCTTTTTGATATGCTCTAGTTATCTGCTCAACTGTTCTAGTTCTTGATCAAGCTACTCATATAAGGACCTTTGTTTTGTGAGTTCACTATGCATCCTTGTGACTGCTCCAACCTATTCAGCGGCATCATTCAGAAGATTTTTTTTGGTCGTAGAAAGATGAGCCCGAGACTCTACAGTATAAATATGGGACTCGAGAGCACCGAATTTCTCCCTATCCATGAACACCAGCCTCACTATGTCATAAATTTCATAGTAATTAAATCCTCCAAACCCCAAGACCAAAGACTAGAGACACAACTTTGGCAGCTTTGTTGGCATGTCGGTAAGTTTTAATTGAGAAATCAATCTCAAGATGTTCTTCCATGTCTTTTGAAAGCTGGGATGAAGGCTGAGCATGCCCTCTCGATCAGTCTCAGAATCAATCCCAAATGATTAAATATATTTCGGAATGAACTTCACTAGGTAGGGACGTGATTCCATGACCTCAACACGACTGGATCCCTTAGTATCCTCACCCATGATAGTTGCAACAGAGGGCATGATCGAAGTCTCTACCGCAATCTCCAGTGTTTGCAGTTGTGGTCCTATAGTCATAAATGAAGCAAATAAACACCCTCGATCCCTAAAAAAAGTAAAGAAAGGGTGATGGTTGTAGTATTGGGAAACTAACCTCCACTTATTGAAACATCCATGCCCTCAACTTCCATATTGGTATTTCTGCTAGATGAAGATGGTATTGCGTCTTCAGTGCATAATTGAGTTTTAGGAACATCCAAGGGAACCCAAGAGTCGAGGCCACAACTGACTGGACTATCAGCCTCTAAAATAGCTTCTAGAAGATCACTCATTGAAATTATTCTTGCAGGAATAATCATACAAAAAAAGGCATGGTAGCTAGTTCTAAACCCACAGGAACCTGGACCACGAACTCTCCTATACATGTAGAAAAATACACAATGGACCATTCTAAATTGTCCGAATTTGGGATAGAATCCTCACCTATAGGTGTGACTCTCGACAGAAAAGGATTAGTATGCTCAATTGGGGCATCAATTTCTAAATGCATTCTCTCCACAAGGTCGTGGTATATCTGATATGGGGAAATTAACTCCTCAAGACTTGGATCCCCTTTGGTATCTTGATACAATTAGAGATCTTTACCCAATTCAGCTGCTACTATCGAAGTAACCTTGTCCTCGTCTATGTAAGAAAGATCAACACACTTGGGTGGGATGTAAACCTCTAAATGTTCCTCCCTTATCGGGGAATACGTTGTTTTATTTGGGGTAGGAATTTCCAGAGGGCCCAGAATACCCCCGTCTCCTCATCCAGTCTTATCTCTCCACCCTATTCAACAATGACTATTGGTGGTTCTTCTTCTACCATAGAATGAATAAGATCCAAATACACCTGGGAAACTTTCACCTGATTACTTATTGGTTATGAATCAAAATATTCGCGCAATAAATGCTTAGAAAGATAAAATAATTTGGTCTAACAACTAGATTCATAGATATGGCAGTTAATTGTAATCCCCTTTCTGATGAGTTTCAATGGTTGGGACAATTTTTTGTGCTTCTTGGTACACCAAGGGGACATTTCCCTAATGGGAATATCATGTAGAGCCGGTGGAGGGAATTCCCCATCATTATTTTCAATAAATTCATCCATATGTTTGGAAGCACTAGGAGAACCTTCCCTAGTGATCCCTACATCCGAAGGGACATGTCTCCCCACTATAGTTCCCTTGGGGGTGTATACAGAAAAAAAAGAACCATCCCTTTAGACTCCTTAGGTCCCTTTGGTGGTAAAAAAAAAATATTTTAGAATCTTCACAACGAATTAAATTAAAGTCAATTTTAGTAAATAGAATGACCACTCCTTTGATATCACTTGGATCTGAGAATACCTCCATCCATTCCACTCAGTCAGATGTATAAATTCTGTCTTTAGAGGCTTGGAGACACCTGTCTATCTTATTCAGGTATGCGGCTACCTCATCCAACTGTTATTTAGCAGAAATAAATGTTGGGGCAATGGATTCCCCAAAAACTAAATGATCAAAGCACCGTCCTTGAAGCAGTTTTTAAATGTATTAATAAGAAAAAATTTCCCTTATGTTATCCAAGACCCTCTAAGTGCTCAGAAACACAGTTGTGATATGGATGGCTAGTGCTGGAGGATCAGCATGGGGAAGCAGAGAAGGTTTCATTAGTTTTAGTTGCTTCTTGGATGCCTTCAAAGCCCTGGGACCCTCAAGAGATGAAAGATTATGAGGCTATGGGAGTGTAAAAAGAGCTCCCCTTTCTCCTGCTACATCATGAAAATTAGTGATCTCATCACCCTCTGAAGAGTGATCATAATCATCACTCTCTTCGTCAGTCCCTAATCATATAATGACTAGTACTCGATCAGATTAATTACAATGATTGTTCCGGGAATGGATAATGGTTTCATGGTCCTAAAGGTAATGGTTTACCCTCTCAGGCTCATCATCATAAGAAATGTCAGCCGATTCTAATAGAAAAAAAAATTTAGTAACAAAACCTCTCTCTTTGTGAGGAAGTGCCACAAGGCGTGGGGGGACTGATTGCAAAAAGATTAGTGGTTCCTCAAACTATCCCATTGTTTCTAGGCCACTAGGAAATACATGTCAGAATGGATGGGTTTTTGACTCCCAGTGGAAGCCTTGGGGGCTTGTGATGTCACACCCCAAGGTCTCAAGACCTTCCTTGGGGGTTTAGAACTGAGAGGATTTCAAAGGACTTTTCCTGGTTGAGAATTTCCTACAACTTAATTTTTTTCCCCTTCCCCTTACCCTCATATTCCATGAGGGCCATAATAGTGGGAACTTTATCTTCTAGGTTGTTATATAGATACGATTGAGACCATGAATTAACATAACCTCTTGTAATAAAGGGTATAAAACCCTCATAATCTAGAAGATTGAACTTGTAGTGGTTATCCTCTTGAGTAAACATTAGCCACAACTATCAGGATATCATAAGATGTTTTTCCTGATGTGAACTATTAAGGGATGTGGGACACAAAATCTAGACGTAGTTAAACTAGTGAACAAATATGCAAGGCACATATCCTTCACAGATAAGTTCTTCATCAACGTAGGCAACCAAAATACCCTCTCTCAAAGAAAAGAGGTATCCTCGGTTAACAATGTATTTTTCGTCAGCGTTCATAATGGTACTAGTAGGGGAAGTGTATGGATGGTAGAAGAATAGGTTGTTATAGTTGATTCGTTCCATCAACTCTCATTCGTTCTTTTCTGTCCGATCTTCCTACATAACCCATATGACCCAACACGACGACATAAACCCACTGGTGCTTTAATGGTATGATCAAATAATGACATATAGAATGGATAAGGGATTGATAAATTCGTAGCCTCCCATGTGGGATCCTTTCCAACCCTAGAATATTTGGAAGGGACTAGTCATTTTATGAGCTAGACTTACCTTGAAAACCTAGCCTAGTAAGTGGTAGATTTTGACCAAGACCGGAATGGCCAGGTTGATACATTTACAGGTGGACAACAGAGCCTCCATGACGAAGGTTGTGACTCTCACACCACTAGATTATCACACTGGTAAAATCTAGTCACTAAAAAACATGGCCAAAATTCCTCCAACCAAAAAAATGGTCCACATCCTGGATGAGTTACCATCCCCATTTGCGGAACCATCCCTCCTCAAAGGTAAGACAATACGAACCTTATCACCTTTGAGTTTCCTTGGATGGACATGACATGGGTCTGTGCACATCAGGATCTGGAACACTTAACTTGGAAAAGACATTAATCCACATCAAGAAAGAAATTTATTGCTTTGGGAAGGGATTGATGTTCTTAAAAAGTTTCTTTTATTGGGAAATGCGAATTTTAGCCAAAGGAGGAGTCCTATCCTCTTTGTTCCATGTGGATGCTAGATGTAGAAACTCATCATACATGTACCCGATAATAAGGACCCCCTAAATAAGCTGAACATCCCATAGACTAATTCCAAATACTCCATGGGATAAATTAAAGGTATTGGTATTCAGAATCCATCTTGTTAGAAGTTATGGAATAAGGGTGATGGTCCAATGAGTGTAGGTCTGGGATACCCAAAAAGCCTTATATAACCCCATGTTTTTCAATTTGACCTGAAATTCTTCAAAAATCTGATGGAACTAGAATGACCATCCCCAATCCAAGAAAAAAGAACATCCAAAGTGATGGTCCCGCATCGATGACCATCCATGTTACTGATTTCTATGGCCCTTCGTGCAATGTTGTGGTAGCAACGAGCCATTTCCTTTGGTTTCCACTGTGCTTACTTTAGAGTCCGAGGAGCGTAGTAAAATAAGAACATAGTAGAGTCATCCTTCAGTATGAATCATCCTCTCGACAAGATAAGGGTCTTAGGAATGGTTCTCTTGGTTACCCAGGTAGCAGGTTGGTTTTCCACATGGGGTTTCGAAATATATGTATCGAACAATAGACCGAATACATAAGTGGAAAGCTAGCATGAGATCGGATACTCCCTCTAGGTCATGGTAAGCAGTTTTGTAAAGGACTGATGCAATGAGGATACATGAATTTTGTCATCAACATATTCCACCATACATTTTCTGCCTGTGATCAATAGTTGAAAGGGGCATGACAGTATCATCAAAAATAGAAATAGATTTAGCAACAGATTGAGGAATATCCATATCTTATACTACATTAAAAATACTATGCAAGAGGGTTAGTCCAAAAATATTCTTCAGAAAATACCAAAAGTTGACAGTAGACTACAAGAATTCTGAAAAACGATGATTTGTGTACTGAACACCCAAAAAGGTTCATGAATTTCATTCCCCGCCACTACTAGAAAAGGGGGCAGTGGAGCCCCCCAGACTCGGGCGACCGCCATTGGCGGTCGCTATAGCTTACCATTAGCGACCGCCAATGGCGGTCGCTAAACTGCATAAAAAATTCGGGGGGTTTCTGCGCCCCCCCCCCCCCCCCCCGCGCCCTCGATCTCGCTCCGCCCTAACCCCCCTCCCTCCCTCGCCGCTCTCCCTCGCCGCCCTCCCCTCCCCCGCCGCCCGGCCTCCCCCGCCGCCCGGCCTCCCCCGCCGCCCGGCCTCCCCCGCCGCCCGGCCTCCCCCGCCGCCCGGCCTCGCCCGCCGCCCGGCCTCCCCCGCCGCCCGGCCTCCCCCGCCGCCCGGCCTCCCCCGCCGCCTGCCCTCCCCCGCCGCCTGGCATCCGGCCTCCGGCCGCCGCCCTCCGCCCTCGGGCCTCTGTCCGCCGCCCTCGGGCCTCCGGCCGCCGCCCTCCGGCCTCTCGCCCCCCCCCCCCACCCCGGACGGCACCCGCACCCCGGACAGCCCCCGGCGCGCACTCCGGACCGCCCCCCGCACCCCGGACGCCTCCCCGCACCCCGGACAGCACCCCCCCGCGCACTCCGGACCGCCCCCCACACCCCGGACGCCTCCCCGCACCCCGGACAGCCCCCCCCCCCCCCCCCCCCGCGCACTCCGGACCACCCCCCGCACCACGGACAACCCCCCCTGCACTCGGACACCCACCTCCGAACCCGGACAGCCCCCCCCACCCCGGACAGCCCCCCCCCCCCCCCCCGCACTCGGACACCCCCCCTCCAAACCCGGACAGCCCCCCCGCACCCCGGACATGCCCCCCGCACCCCGGACACCCCACCCCGCACCCCCGACAGCCCCCCTGCACCCCAGACAGCCCCCCCTCCCCCGCACCCCGGACACCCACGCACCCCGAACACCCCTGCCCGCACCCCTGACAGGCCCCCGACACCCCGAACACCCCTCCCCACACCTCGGACAGCCCCCCCCCGACCCCGGACACCCCCCCCCCCCTCGCTGTCCGTCCCCCGTCCCCTCACCGCCTCCTCTCCTACAGCTCCCTGCCGCCGCCGCCGCCCGTCCCCTCCCTTGCCGCACCGCCTTTGGCTCCGGCTCCCCTTCGCTGCCTCCTCTCCCTCGCAGCACCGCCTTCGGCTCCCCTCCCTTTCAGGTTTGTAGCTCAATCAGGTAACATGAGCTTTCAGTTACATTATTATTTTATCAATGGTTCATAAACAAATGGTTAATATTTATTTTGAATATAGTTGATTTGAAAAATGTAAATGTAATAAGTATTGTGTAAATGTTTGTTATACAGATATTATTATGGATAAGAGTTGGATTGATCTTCCAAATCGAACGTCTAGAGAATATTTCAATGGCATTATGCAGTTTATTGACTTCACGAGAGGATTTGAAAGTGACTATATTAGTTGTCCATGTAGAAAATGTGCTAACAGATATCAATTCACACGAGATACTGTGAGGGAGCACCTTTTCTTTAATGGATTTCTGAAAAATTATAAGAGTTGGACTCGTCATGGAGAAGAATATGTTCGTTGTCCAAATACAAATGTAGCTCAGATGGATGTTGATGCAAGGATGACTGATCCAATGCATGAAATGCTTACTGAAATGGTACGTGGGTTTGATCCTGAAGGCATTGACATCCAGAATCTTGAGACCGGTGAGATAAATCTTCACTCTGGTGCAGATCGTGATTCGAGGAGGTTTTATGAAGTACTTGATGATGCGAAAACAGAATTATATCCTGGATGTACTTCTTACAATAAACTGTCGTTTATCGTGGAGTTGTTGCATTTGAAGACTTTGAATAATTGGTCAGACACATCATTCGACATGCTTTTGGTTTTATTGAAAAAAGTTCTTCCTGTCGACGCTAAGATTCCTGAGTCATATTACTATGCTCGTAAGTTGACAGAGAACTTAGGTTTTACATATGAGACTATAGATGCATGTGCAAACAACTGTATGTTGTTTAGAAATGAAACTGCTCATTTGGATATCTGTACGGTTTGTGGCGCTTCCAGGTGGAAAGAGAACAGGGGAAATAAGACTCATCAGAGTCAGATTGCGGTACAGGGGAAACCGATTGTCGTAAAGCAAATGCGTTACTTTCCCCTTAAACCGAGGTTGAAAATATTTTTTATGTCATCTAAAGTTTCTAATTTAATGAGATGGCATGCAGAAAGAGTTCATGAAAGTGACATGTTAACCCACCCGGCAGACTCTCATGCATGGAAGGATTTTGATAAGAGACATCCCGACTTTGCTAAAGATGTTTGTAATGTCTGATTGGGATTGGCAGCAGATGGTTTCAATCCATTCAAGTCTATGGTTGGTGCAACTCATAGCACATGGCCCGTGGTGTTGGTTCCATATAATCTTCCTCCGTGGCTTTGTATGAAGCAACAATTTATATTACTTTCCACTCTTATTGATGGACCTAAAAGTCCGGGGGATAAGATTGATGTTTACCTTCAGCCATTGATTGATGAGTTGAATGAATTTTGGGGCGATGGTGTGATGACTTATGACTGCGAAACGAATGAAATGTTCAAACTGCATGCTGCTTTATTGTGGACAATCAATGACTTCCCAGCTTATGCAAATTTATCAGGCTGGAGTACGAAAGGGGAATTTGCTTGCCCTTGTTGAAATAAAAGTAAAAAATCTGTATGGCTTAAACATTCCAAAAAATGGGCATACATGGGTCACAGGCGTTTTCTCCCTCCCCAACACAGGTTCAGAAAGGACAGAGTGGCATTTGATGGTTCTAGAGAGTTCAGCCCAGCACCAAAGATCGTGAAAGGAGTCGAAATGTTATCGCAGATTGAGGAAGAAAACATCCGCACGGTATATGAAATTTAGGATTTGGTGGCTCCTCCAGTACGTAATATTCGTGCTGCAGGTAGGCAGCGCAGTCACAATTGGAAAAAGAAAAGTATTTTTTATAGTCTTCCGTATTGGAAAACTAACATGTTGAGGCATAATTTGGATTTCATGCACATTGAAAAAAATGTTTGTGATAACATATTGTGGACCATTTTAGGTGTCAGTGGAAAGTCAAAGGACCATGTTAATGCACACCGTGATTTGGAAGAAATGGGTTTAAGGAAACAGTTTCATTTACAGTTAGCTGAGGGAAACAAGGCATATATGCCTGCTGCACAGTATTCGATGACTACAGAGGAGAAAGAGACATTTCTTTCCATTTTGAAGATGGTCAAGGTGCCTGATGGTTACTCTTCTAATATTTCAAAGTGTGTGAATCTGACGAGCAAGACATTGCAAGGGTTGAAAAGTCATGATAATCACATATTACTTCAGCAGTTGATTCCAATCGCAATTTGTGATTGTTTATCCCCCAATGTTGTTCAGCCCTTGATTGAGATGAGTAATTGTTTTAGACAGCTTTGTTTATGAAATCAACGAATGAGTGATTTAAAAAGTTTGCAGGACCGAATTGTACTTACGCTTTGTCACTTTGAGAAACTTTTCCCCCCCTCATTTTTCGATGTTATGGTCCACTTAACAGTGCACCTAACTAATGAAGTAATGGCTGCTGATCCAGTGCAATTCAGGTGGATGTATCCTATTGAACGGTATTTGAGTACATTGAAAAGATTTGTACGCAACAGAGCTCGTCCAGAGGCATCAATAGTCAATGGTTATTTGATGGACGAGTGTACTACCTTTTGTGCAGAATATCTTACGGATGTTGAAACAAAATTAGATAAGCCCTCTCGGATTCATGATGGTCCAGGTGGAGAAGGAACCACATTTGATATGGACGACATCGAGTGGATACAAGCACATCGATATATCTTGTTCAATACTCCATCAGTTTCACCATTAATGCAGTAAGTATCTTATCAATGTGCTTGTATAACTTTTACATGTTTTCTTTGCATAAGTTGATCTTTTAAACATCGCGTAATCATTTGCAGGAAACACATTAATGAGATAAAAGAAGAGATGCATCGTGCGACTGAGTTGCAAATTCAACAATCTCATTATGCGTCATTTCATGATTGGTTCAAGGATTATGTATGTATAAATTGATTTTCATTATGAGTGAAGTATTAAACTAATTCTTTCTGCATATATCAGTATTGATTTTTATAAATTATGTAGGTTCGTAAGCTGAGGGAGTTAGGGGACCCCACGCTACCTGAAGTATTTATCCAACTGGCTGAGGGTCCATCTATAACGGCTCGTCGTTATAAAGCTATTGATGCTAATGGTTTTCGATTTCGCATTAAAGATGTTGACGACAAACGAGCAACACAAAACAGTGGAATCGGTTGTCCCTTTGTCGATTCTGGTTATTACTATGGTCAATTGATAGACATCATTGAAGTTGTATACACACACGGTTTGAAGTACATATTGTTAAAGTGTAATTGGGTTGATCCAGTGTGTGGATGTAAAGTCGATCAATATCAGTTTTCATTGGTGAATTTTAACTATATGTTATACAGAAATAATGAACGAGTTGAGAATGAACCTTTCATCTTGACATCACAAGCGGAACAAGTATTCTTCGTTACTTTGCCTTCGGATCCAAGTTGGCAAGTTGTTGTCAAAATGTCTCGGTGAGGAGTGTTTTTATTTGAAGAAGATGAACCCGAGACTGTTCCGTTTGTTTACCAACAACTTGATCAACATACCGTAGTTCAACGTGAAGAAGATATTTATTGGGTCAGAGCGTCTGTTGAAGGAGAAACGGTCGATTTGCATGCTTAATGAAAGGTATAATTGTTTTCCCGCTATTCAGTAGAATGTCCTAGGATATCATAAATTATCTAATCATTTTATAAATCCTTATAAGTTTTAATCCTCACTTTTGTAAGTTAATTCAGTCATAAATATTTAGGTTGATTAACTTTCTGATTTTTTAAAATTCATTCACTACTAATTATTCAATCCATTTTTTGTTTGATTAACAGTTGTACAAGTTTGATTTATTAAGAACAATCCAATTTATCTTTTAAACACTTTGGACTCATTACTGATATTTTGTATGATTGCAGACATGTCAGGGGAAGAGGCAGAAAATCCACATCATCCATCTGAGGCATCTACGTCTCAGGGTCGAGGTATGTTTGACAGTCATTATCTATATTATTTATGTAATTAACATATATATATATATATATATATATATAACATTTGTCAATTTATATATAAAATTGTTTTCAACAGGATCAGACTCGGCTGCTTCTTCCTCTCGCGGGAGAGGCCCTGGTCGTGGAATATTAGCATGGAATTCTGACACGACGATAGATGTTTCATTTGATGAGGTATTTCATCCCGTGGGACCGAATGCCCCGGCATTTATTCGTCAGCTGGGTCATATCATACGTGACCCACATCGATTTCCATTGACCACGTGTGATTGGGCTTCTATCCCTCAGGACACATTAGATCGTCTATGGAGGGAGGTTCAGGTAAGAAAATAATTTTACTTTATTTTCTATTTATAAATAATACTAATATGTTTGATTATTTTCATTATAGCAAAATTTGAAAGTATGCCCTGAAGAGTTTCGGCCCGTGTGTATGAGAAAATGCCGTAAGCTGTGGAAAGATTATAAAGGCAAAGTGAAGAGGGGCCACTGGGTACCAAATGTGGGTGCCCCTGACATTTTGGAAAAAGTCCCGAGAGGTGTCCTCCCGGCTCAGTGGCGTGACTTGGTTGCATATTGGTCTACTGAGGGTGTTGCGGTTTGTATATTAATTATTTTGCTGTATATATATTTTCAAGAATATGTGATTTGTTTGAAATTTGAATGAATTGAATGTAGGAGGTGTCAACACGCCATTCGGAGAATCGAGCGTTGCAGGGACCAACTCACAGGCTCGGGACTCGTCACGTGTCTCAGATCTGACATGAGGTATATATTATTCATTTTTTAATTTATTAATTAATATGGTTTTGTGTTTATATTCTTTTAATATACAGTTTCGAGGGCAAGGTGCAGCAACTGATAAAATGTCGGTGTGGATAAGGACTCGTGATCGCAATGATCCAGAGGTTGCAGTATTGATAGTAAGTGTTTGTACTTACCAATAATTACATAAATCTTTATATTAACATATATATATTTATATATATTTAAATATTTCACAGGATCAATTTGAAGCTGAGTTAGAACATCTGCCAGAGGACCAGCGACAGCTTCCCATGCAACGGGATGAGATCTTTCATCGCATTATTGGTCGGGACGGGCATGGCTATAGTTTGACCTATGGAGCAGGGATTCCTCGTTCTGTAGTGTCACGCGCTGCGGTTGTCGGTCCTGCTGTTGCTCATATGACACAGCAGATGTCAGATTTTGAGGCACGGCTGCGCGCTTCCGAGGAGACAAATGCGCAATTGACAGCTGAGGTTAGAGCACTGCGGGAATATGTGCGTCGAGCTGATGGTACAGGGGATCATACGACGCAGGTATATACTGTATTTATTTATTTAATTTAAATTATTTTTGTTATTAAAATATTTATAATGTTTATTTGTTGTAGGGACCTGGCCCACCAGAAGGAGGTAGCAGTGATGGCAACGCGTGACGCACCATATATTCACGAGATATGTTTTTTGTTTTTACTGGTAGGGTTGACATTGATGTACTGTATTTATTTATTTAAGTAATGCATTATTACCATCAATGGTGGTCTTTTAAATATTTTATACACATATTGAGTTTTTGATCAGATAATCTTGAATGATTCTACATTTGAAAAAGTCGAACTAATTCCAACAGATCAATAAATCTGATATTATAGATTATGTATTATCCAATATATTTTTTTATAAATTTCTGTATGGTATCGATAAAAGAAATATGTATTAATTAGATGTTATCACTTTTATTTTTCACTTTTGTAATCAATGGGATGGCCTTTGCACCCCCGGAGAGCCCCCCGCACCCCCGTACAGCCCCCCGCACCCCCGTATAGCCCCCCCGCACCCCCGTACAGCCCCCCCGCACCCCCGTACAGCCCCCCGCACCCCCGTACAACCCACCGCACCCCCGTACTGCCCCCGCCACCCCCGTACAGCCCCCCCGCACCCCCGTACAGCCCCCCGCACCCCCGTACAACCCCCTGCACCCCCGTACTGCCCCCCGCCACCCCCGTACAGCCCCCCGCACCCCCGTACAGCCCCCCCGCACCCCCGTACAGCCCCTCACCACCCCCGTACAGCCCCCCGCCACCCCGTACAGCCCCCCGCACCCCCGTACAGCCCCCCGCACCCCCGTACATCCCCCCGTACCCCCGTACAGCCCCCCGCACCCCCGTACAACCCCCCGCCACCCCCGTACTGCCCCCCGCCACCCCCGTACAGGCCCCCGCCACCCCCGTACAGCCCCCGGCACCCCCGTACAGCCCCCCCCCCCCCCCCCGCACCCCCGTACAGCCCCCCGAACCCCCGTACAGCCCCCCGCCACCCCCGTACAGCCCCCCGCCACCCCGTACAGCCCCCCGCACCCCCGTACAGCCCCCCCCCCCCCCCCCCGCACCCCCGTTCAGCCCCCCGCACCCCCGTTCAGCCCCCCGCACCCCCGTACAGCCCCCCCCCCCCCCCCCCGCACCCCCGTACAGCCCCCTACACCCTCGTACAGCCCCCCCGCACCCCCGTACAACCCCCCGCACCCCCGTACTGCCCCCCGCCACCCCCGTACAGGCCCCCGCCACCCCCGTACAGCCCCCCGCACCCCCGTATAGCCCCCCCCCCCCCCCGTACAGCCCCCCGCGTACTGCCCCCGCCACCCCCGTACAGCCCCCCGCCACCCCCGTACAGCCCCCCGCCACCCCCGTACAGCCCCCCGACACCCCCGTACAGCCCCCCGACACCCCCGTACAGCCCCCCGCCACCCCCGTACAGCCCCCCGCACCCCCGTACAACCCCCCGATTGTGTCGTTTTCAGCAGCGCGACGCGCGCTGAAATGGCGCGTTGGGGGGTCAAAACCACCCGAACGACGTCCGAATGCCACGAAACCGTACGACAACATCCGGGGCGTGAATTGTGAAATGGTCAGCCAGACGACACCTCATTCGTAGGTGCCGTGTGACCGCGGCGGCCGGAAACGAGTTTCCGGCGCCATTAAACACCAAAACGGCGTGCGGCGGTCCAATTCGGAGCAAACGTGCTCCGAACGACCTGAAACCGCACGGGAACGATAGAAATATTATTCCTGAGATGCAGGAGGAGGCCGCACGTCCATCGGACGTGCGGTGCGCGAGGCACGTCCGATTGTGTCGTTTTCAGCAGCGCGGCGCGCGCTGAAATGGCGCGTTGGGGGGTCAAAACCACCCGAACAACCTCCGAATTCCACGAAACCGTACGAAAACATCCGGGGCGTGAATTGTGAAATGGTCGGCCAGACGGCACCTCATTCGGAGGTGCCGTGTGACCACGGCGGCCGAAAACGCGTTTCCGGCGCCATTAAACACCAAAACGGCGTGCAGCGGTCCAATTCGGAGCAAACGTGCTCCGAACGACCTGAAACCGCACGAGAACGATAGAAATATTATTCCCGAGATGCAGGAGGAGGCCGCACGTCCATCAGACGTGCGGTGCGCGCGGCACGTCCGATTGTGTCGTTTTCAGCAGCGCGGCGTGCGCTGAAATGGCGCGTTGGGGGGGTCAAAACCACCCGAACGACCTCCGAATGCCACGAAACCGTACGACAACATCCGGGGTGTGAATTGTGAAACGGTCGGCCAGAAGGAACCTCATTCGGAGGTGCCGTGTGACCGCGGCGGCCGGAAACGCGTTTCCGGCGCCATTAAACACCAAAACGGCGTGCGGCGATCCAATTCGGAGCAAACGTGCTCCGAACGACCTGAAACCACACGGGAACGATAGAAATATTATTCCTGAGATGCAGGAGGAGGTCGCACGTCCATCATACGTGCGGTGCGCGCGGCACGTCTGATTGTGTCATTTTCAGCAGCGCGGCGCGCGCTGAAATGGCACGTTGGAGGGTCAAAACCACCCGAACGACCTCCGAATGCCACGAAACCGTACGACAACATCCGAGGCGTGAATTGTGAAATGGTCGGCTAGACGGCACCTCATTCGGAGGTGCCGTGTGACCGCGGCGGCCGGAAACGCTTTTCCGGCGCCATTAAACACCAAAACGGCGTGCGGCGGTCCAATTCGGAGCAAACGTGCTCCGAACGACCTGAAACCCGCACGGGGAACGATAGAAATATTATTCCTGAGATGCAGGAGGAGTCCGCACGTCCATCGGACGTGCGGTGGCGCGCGGCACGTCCGATTGTGTCGTTTTCAGCAGCGCGGCGCGCGCTTGAAATGGCGCGTTGGGGGGGTCAAAACCACCCGAACGACCTCCGAATGCCACAAAACCGTACGACAACATCCGGGGCGTGAATTGTGAAACGGTCGGCCAGACGGAACATCATTCGGAGGTGCCGTGTGACCGCGGCGGCCGGAAACGCTTTTCTGGCGCCATTAAACACCAAAACGGCGTGCGACGGTCCAATTCGGAGCAAAACGTGCTCCGAACGACCTGAAACTGCACGGGAACGATAGAAATATTATTCCTGAGATGTAGGAGGAGGCCGCACGTCCATATCGGACGTGCGGTGCACGCGACACGTCCGATTGTGTCGTTTTCAGCAGCGCGGCGCGCGCTGAAATTGCGCGTTGGGGGGTCAAAAACCACCCGAATGGACGTCCGAATGCCACGAAACCGTACGACAACATCCGGGGCGTGAATTGTGAAATGGTCGGCCAGACGGAACCTCATTCGGAGGTGCCGTGTGACCGCTGGCGGCCGGAAACGCGTTTCCGGCGCCATTAAACACCAAAACGGCGTGCGGCGGTCCAATTCGGAGCAAACGTGCTCCGAACGACCTGAAACCGCACGAGAATGATAGAAATATTATTCCTGAGATGAAGGAGGAGGTTGCACGTCAATCGGACGTGCGGTGCGCGCGGCGCACGTCCGATTGTGTCGTTTTCAGCAGCGCCGCGCGCGCTGAAATGGCGCGTTGGGGGGTCAAAACCACCCGAACGACCTCCGAATGCCACGAAACCGTACGACAACATCCGGGGCGTGAATTGTGAAATGGTAGGCCAGACGGCACCTCATTCGTAGGTTCGTGTGACCGCGGCGGCCGGAAAAGCGTTTCTGGCGCCATTAAACACCAAAACGGCGTGCGACGGTCCAATTCGGAGCAAACGTGCTCCGAACGACCTGAAACCGCACGGGAACAATAGAAATATTATTCCTGAGATGCAGGAGGAGGCCCGCACGTCCATCGGACGTGCGGTGCGCGCGACACGTCCGATTGTGTCGTTTTCAGCAGCGCGGCGCGCGCTGAAATGGCGCGTTGGGGGGTCAAAACCACCCGAACGACCTCCGAATGCCACGAAACCGTACGACAACATCCGGGGAGTGAATTGTGAAACGGTCGGCCAGACGGCACCTCATTCGGAGGTTCCGTGTGACCTGCGGCGGCCGGAAACGCATTTCCGGCGCCATTAAACACCAAAACGGCGTGCGGCGGTCCAATTCGGAGCAAACGTGCTCCGAACGACCTGAAACCGCACGGGAACGATAGAAATATTATTCCTGAGATGCAGGAGGAGGGCCGCACGTCCATCGGACGTGCGGTTGCGCACGGCACGTCCGATTGTGTCGTTTTCAGCAGCGCAGCGCGCGCTGAAATGACGCGTTGAAGGGTCAAAAACCACCCGAAACGACCTCCGAATGCCACGAAACCGTACGAAAACATCCGGGGCGTGAATTTTGAAACGGTTGGCCAGACGGCACATCATTCGGAGGTGCCGTGTGACCGCGGCTGCCGGAAACGTTTTTCCGGCGCCATTAAACACCAAAACGGCGTGCGGCGGTCCAATTCGGAGCAAACGTGCTCCGAACGACCTGAAACCGCACGGGAACGTTAGAAATGTTATTCCTGAGATGCAGGAGGAGGCCTCACGTCCATCAGACGTGCGGTGCGCGCGGCACGTACGATTGTGTCGTTTTCAGCAGCGCGGCGCGCGCTGAAATGGCGCCTTGGGGGGGTCAAAACCACCCGAACGACGTCCGAATGCCACGAAACCGTACGACAACATCCGGGGCGTGAATTGTGAAATGGTCGGCCAGACGGCACATCATTCGGAGGTGCCGTGTGACCCGCGGCGGCCCGGAAACGCGTTTCCGGCACCATTAAACACCAAAACGGCGTGCGGCGGTCCAATTCGGAGAAAACGTGCTCCGAACGACCTGAAACCCGCACGGGAACGATAGAAATATTATTCCTGAGATGCAGGAGGAGGCCGCACGTCCATCAGACGTGCGGGTGCGCGCGGCAAGTCCGATTGTGTCGTTTTCAGCAGCGCGGCGCGTGCTGAAATGGCGCGTTGGGGGGTCAAAACCACCTGAACGACGTTCGAATGCCACGAAACCGTACGAAAACATCCGGGGCGTGAATTGTGAAATGGTCGGTCAGACGGCACCTCATTCGGAGGTGCCGTGTGACCGCGGCGGCCCGGAAACGCGTTTCCGGTGCCATTAAACACCAAAACGGCGTGCGGGCGGTCCAATTCGGAGCAAACGTGCTCCGAACGACCTGAAACCGCACGGGAACAATATAAATATTATTCCTGAGATGCAGGAGGAGGCCGCACGTCCATCGGACGTGCGGTGCGCGCGGCAACGTCCGATTGTGTCGTTTTCAGCAGCGCGGCGCGCGCTGAAATGGCGCGTTGGAGAGTCAAAACCACCCGAACGACCTCCGAATGCCACGAAACCGTACGACAACATCCGGGGCGTGAATTGTGAAACGGTCGGCCAGACGACACCACATTCGGGAGGTGCCGTGTGACCGCGGCGGCCGGAAACGCGTTTCCAGCGCCATTAAACACCAAAACGGCGTGCGGCGGTCCAATTCGGAGAAAACGTGCTCCGAACGACCAGAAACCGCACGGGAACGATAGAAATATTATTCCTGAGATGCAGGAGGAGGCCGCACGTCCATCGGACGTGCGGTGCGCGCGAGCACGTCCGATTGTGTCGTTTTCAGCAGCGCGGCGCGCACTGAAATGGCGCGTTGGGGGGTCAAAACCACCCGAACGACCTCCGAATGCCACGAAACCGTACGAAAACATCCGGGCGTGAATTGTGAAACGGTCGGCCCAGACTGTACCTCAGTCGGAGGTGCCGTGTGACCGCGGCGGCCGGAAACGCGTTTCCGGCGCCATTAAACACCAAAACGGCGTGCGGCGGTCCAATTCGGAGCAAACGTGCTCCGAACGACCTGAAACCGCACGGGAACGATAGAAATATTATTCCTGAGATGCAGGAGGAGGCCACACGTCCATCAGACGTGCGGTGCGCGCGGCACGTCCGATTGTGTCGTTTTCAGCAGCGCGGCGCGCGCTGAAATGGCGCGTTGGGGGGGTCAAAACCATCCGAACGACGTCTGAATATGCCACGAAAACCGTACGACAACATCCGGGGCGTGAATTGTGAAAGGTTCGGCCAGACGGCACATCATTCGGAGGTGCCGTGTGACCGCGGCGGCAGGAAACGCGTTTCCGGCGCCATTAAACACCAAAACGGCGTGCGGCGGTCCAATTCGGAGCAAACGTGCTCCGAACGACCTGAAACCGCACGGGAACGTTAGAAATGTTATTCCTGAGATGCAGGAGGAGGCCGAACGTCCATCGGACGTGCGGTGCGCGCGGCACGTCCGATTGTGTCATTTTCAGCAGCGCGGCGCGCGCGCTGAAATGGCGCGTTGGGGGGGTCAAAACCACCCGAACGACGTCCGAATGCCACGAAACCTTACGACAACATCAGGGGTTTGAATTGTGAAATGGTCGGCCAAACGGCACCTCATTCAGAGGTGCCGTGTGACCGCGGCGGCCGGAAACGCGTTTCCGGCGCCATTAAACACCAAAACGGCGTGCGACGGTCCAATTCGGAGCAAACGTGCTCCGAACGACCTGAAACCGCACAAGAACGATATAAATATTATTCCTGAGATGCAGGAGGAGGCCGCACGTCCATCGGACGTGCGGTGCGTGCGGCACGTCCGATTGTGTCGTTTTCAGCAGCGCGGCGCGCGCTGAAATTGCGCGTTGGGGGGGTCAAAACCACCCGAACGACGTCCGACATGCCACGAAACCGTACGAAAACATCCGGGGCGTGAATTGTGAAATGGCCGGCCAGACGGCACATCATTCGGAGGTGCCGTGTGACCGCGGCGGCCGGAAACGCGTTTCTGGCGCCATTAAACACACCAAAACGGCGTGCGGCGGTCCAATTCGGAGCAAACGTGCTCTGAACGACCTGAAACCGCACTGGGAACGATAGAAATATTATTCCTGAGATGTAGGAGGAGTCCGCACGTCCATCGGACGTGCGGTGCGCGCGGCACATCCGATTGTGTCGTTTCAGCAGCGCGGCGCGCGCTGAAATGGCGCGTTGGGGGGGTCAAAACCACCCGAACGACCTCCAAATGCCACGAAACCGTACGACAACATCCGGGGCGTGAATTTTAAAATTTTCGGCCAAACGGCACCTCATTCGGAGGTGCTGTGTGACCGCGGCGGCCGGAAACGCGTTTCCTGCGCCATTAAACACCAAAACGGCGTGCGACGGTCCAATTCGGAGCAAACGTGCTCCGAACGATCTGAAACCGCATGGGAACGATAGAAATATTATTCCTGAGATGCAGGAGGAGGCCGCACGTCCATCGGACGTGCGGTGCGCGTGGCACGTCTGATTGTGTCGTTTTCAGCAGCGCGGCGCGCGCTGAAATGGCACGTTGGGGGGTCAAAACCACCCGAACGACCTCCGAATGCCACGAAACCGTACGACAACATCCGAGGCGTGAATTGTGAAACGGTCGGCCTGACGGCACCTCATTCGGAGGTGCCGTGTGACCGCGGCGGCCAGAAACGCGTTTCCGGCGCCATAAAACACCAAAACGGCGTGCCGGCGGTCCCATTCGGAGCAAACGTGCTCCGAACGACCTGAAATGAGATTATTTCTTGAATCGAAGTTTTTAAATTATTATAGCACAATGATTTGATATTATATATATATTAAATATATTTGAAAACATTTAAAATATATTATATATATATATTTAAAAATATTGTATTTAATAGTATATATATATGAATATTTATATATATATATATATATGAATATATATATATATATATATATATATATATATATATATATATTTATATTCAATTCAATAAAAAAAATTTAAATTTTTTTTTTTTTTAGAATAGCGACCGCCATAGGCGGTCGCTATAGGGGTGCCCGGCAGAGGGCCTTCAGCGACCGCCTGGCGGTCGCTGAAGGCCGATCTGCCGGCCGTCTTTAGCGACCGCCAATGGCGGTCGCTATAGGGTGCCCGGGAGAGGGCCTTCAGCGACCGCCAGGCGGTCGGTGAAGGCCGATCTGCCGGCCTTCTATAGCGACCGCCATTGGCGGTCGCTAAAAGCCTCTAGCGACGAGGCAACAGCGACCGCCAATGGCGGTCGCTGCGCGTGCCGCTAAAGACCTTTAGCGACCGCCAATGGCGGTCGCTAATATCCTTTTTTACAATAGTGCGCAAACCAGCAGTTCACAGAACACTCCATAAGCATAAGATACTGGCCTCTGAAGTGATGGCCAACAAACCAGATAGTTCACAGACTGAGCGAACTGCATATAGAGTCTTACTATGTGGTCATCCTATGTAGAGAATTAAAAGTTTATGTTCTAAATTTAATGTTCAGTTAAATGAATTGAGGATTAGCCGATGGAGTAGGTGACCATGTAGTGACCTACTAAGTTACTGCTCAAACTAACATTTTATGTTTCATAGTTTGGTTCATGGATTAAAGGGTTAGTTCCTAGATAAAGAAGACTGTGAATAGTCTAGAGTTTGTGGAATGAAAATCATGGTTCATGGACGACAAATTTCATGAAGGAGCTGGTAACTAGAATTAGAAAAATCCAAGAGCACTTTACGGTTAGCTGAGAATTTCGGTAAATGAGAAACGACTTGGCCCCCCTATACATAGGTATGGTTCACCCAATGGGGACAACCTTTCTGCTGCAAAACCATTCAGCTCAATACCACTTTCTATATTGGAATAGCCTTTTATTCATCCCGATCAGAACCCATTCTAATGGGGGACATTTGCAGGGTCCTGGAAACTCCACAAAGGGAAGGAAAATACTCCCACAAATTTTATAAAATAATAAGATTTGGGTTTGATTAAAAATTTGGAATAATATTGAAGAAATTAAATTTATTAAAGGACCAAAGTGTTCCATATAATAATTTCTAGGAATGGTATGAAAGCAGTATTTCATGCAAAAAGAACAGTAGACACCCAGGAAATGATGGCCCATGAGGAATTTTCTAGGGAAACATTTAGTTAACAAGATGAATGGGGAATAAAACCAATCCCTCGTGAACCAAGTCATTGGAGGAATGGAGGCAGAGAAATTACACCCGCAAACAACATCATTAGTGAAAAAATGACAGAGGTATGCCCCGACATGCTATCCCCCGCAAACTCAGTTCGTAGACAAGGTGAGGCCGGCGACATCCCACAAATTGTTTCATTCACAGGATTAAGGCGGTGATTTCCACCATCGCGAACCTTAGACCTTATAACCCCATCCCCACAAACCATGGTTGGTGAGTCATCCCTGGACTATGCAATTTTTTCATGGGATTCCACAAATGGTGCCACGTGATTCAAAGATACAGCTTCCCCAACACTCTATAAAAAGGAAAACAGAAGACTACAAACCTAATTGGAAAATCGAAAACCACACTCCCTTCACAGATGAACTTCTTGTGACTACATGACTAATTCCCCTTCATCAATCCAATGTACAACACATTTCATCTCTCTGTAGATGATACAAAAGCCAGTGTCATGTTCCACCACACAGATAGGCTCCAACGCCACATACCACCACCTTATGCAGACGATATCTAGGTCTGCATACCACTTCAGTATGTGGACGACATCTAGGTCCACATAAAACTTCAACAAACGAACAAAAATCCAAGTCTGTGTACCACCTCTGTACGTGGATGACCCCTCTACCTCCATGTATGCACACCATGTGGAGGATACCCCACCCCAGACAAACAAGTGTTACACAGAACGGGGTACCCTCGGGTTTTCCACCATTTGATACCGATATGGCCCTTTCATTTCCATCATATCCTCTGAATCCCCTCCACTAACCAATCCATTGGCATCAGGACAAATCCTCTTCCAAATTCTCTAGAACCATATGAATAGACCATCGGGCACATCAACGTGCCCTTCCGAGTCTAGATACCCATGGTAAGTGGAGCCATGTGAGTAATCCCAACAATGGTACAAACCCCATAGTGTTTCTAAGTCGAAATTCATATGGTAACCTAGGGTCCAAATATTGGGATAATCACATATTACTCCCCAATATAAGGATCAAGGGTAATCACTGAATTTTCCCTTCAATGAGGGATAATGATAAGTCAATGGGATCATGGATGCCTTTTCTTTTAACGAGGAATGATGCTTCTCCCCTTTTTCAGAACTAGCTTTATGGAACCCCCTTAAAGAAAAACCATAGACCTTTTATGGTAGGAGACACTTATTATCATCTCAGGTTTGGCTCAGGACCTATCTAGATAGATTCCCAATGTCAACATGGGTGAGATATATCACATTCAAAGCCCCCCTCTTTATCTCATCGATCTGTTTCCCCGACCTCTTCCTCCTTCATCCTCTTTTTTTCATCAGTGGAGGAGGGAAGGTATGTGGATTGATAGATATACTAGTTCCTATTGTTTCTCAAACCGAGCATGAGTCACATGGGATTATGGATTTATGGTGATAAAAATACCCACACAACATACAATTGAACTACGAGAACTTTGATTCCTTCTCCAACTAGGATACATAGGATGCTTGTTTGAATGTCCGAGATCAAGGGAAATTCTTCATAAAATTCAGTCCCAATAAGAATTTTTCCTCGACTCACTAGGGTATCCTTTTCAGTAATAATCCCCGACATGAATCTTTTAATAAAGGCCTCTTCTATAGTATAATACCCAACTTAAAATGAACCATGAGAAATCTGAATCCTTCTCTAAACAGGATATGTATGATTCTTGTGTGAAGGCCTAAACTCAAATTGATTACTTCCTTTTCAAAAAATAAGTCCCAATCATGCCCCCCACAAATAGGTTCTTCTATATGGTGTAATACCCAATTTAAACTAAAATACAAGGGATTTGATACCCATCTAACTGGGATACATAGGAAGCCTTTATGAGGTCTAAACCCAGCACCCAAATCTCCCTAGTGTTCACCTGTCCATGTCCCCAGTGGGGTTATATGCACCCCATGAGACCATGAATCTCTAGAATTTCCTGAGCTACTTTAGTGTGCGTCCAACATAAAATCTTGACTAGGATTCCTATACCTAGACATCCTTGCCTCAAAATGTTAAACTTAATGGATGGGTCCTTATCACACTACCATAAAAGGTGATGTGGCCAGTTAAGTGTCACAGAACTACATGGGTTCTAATTCCTCTCACGAGGACAAATAGTAAGCCCATATAATGGGTTTGATCCCGATATTGAAGTAAATTTTATCCTCCCTGGATGATGATCAACTATTGAGTTCCTCATCATACAACTTAAACTATTATTGTATCAGTAATTCCCAACCTATGCGTATATAGGGCTAATCTTGTAACCCATGGGTAACCTGCAGACACATTCTAGGGAAAGAACCAAGGATTTAAGAACACATAAAAATTACTGTTTACGACGCTTTCCCCGGGGCATGTGCATCCGTCCTCTTGGGCACGACATGCGTGACTGTTTTGTTACCCCTCATTCCTACTTTCCAAAGGCGGGTGGCATCTGCTCCTTATTCTGGGACGTCTTCTCCTTGATCGAAACTGGGATGATGGGATGTCGGTTCTTCCTTCCATGGATTAGTCCTCAGAACTCGTCACCTAGTCCGGGTCTCCCTCATAGATTTAATACATTGTTCGTGAATCTCTTCCCAGTTCCATGTTTCCATGGACGCCGGTTAATTACACCACTCCTGTCAGGACATTCCAAGGGGTCCGGTCAGGGCGACAACCTTTAATTAGGGAGTAGTCATGTTGAGACATCATTGGCATATATGGAAGCTGGGGAATTGACGTGTCTGTCTTTTTTCCCTTATTATAGGGATTCTTGAGGGCACGGAAGCCCAAGGCATCCTGCATCGAGTGCGGGGAATCATATTCCATAAGCATGTATCTGAGGTTTTCCTCAGCTTCCTGTGTTTAACACAGGGTATGCCACAAGTTTAACGTCCAACGGAGATGGATCAGACTGATCAGAACACCGATAAAGGTGGACCAGATTGATGGACCCCCTTGAGGAATCACCGATATTGGGGCCGACACGTGGGCGGCTTCCCGAATACCATGGAGGGGGAAATGAAATGAGACCATCACAAGGGCAAGAGTGAAGTTGGGCTTGAGCCTTGAAGAGACCTCCTACGTATCCCCGTGGTAGGGAATCAAAGTCCACGTAGCTCATGTTGGGTTTCGTCAGCGAACTGACGTGAAGGGGATCAGTATAATCGAGTGGTGGGATTGAAACTTGTGGAGGCTCCTTATATACCATGCCTTGACATGGATCAAAGTCCTCGTAGTTCTCTTGGGGTGTGTCGGAGAACTGACGTGAAGACGGACCTTGGTCTGATGGGTATCGTCAATGAACCGACGTGAAGGTGGACCTTGGTCCAATGGATGTTAAGCTTGAACCTCAGGGAGGTTTCCTACGTACCATGCCTTGACATGGATCAAAGTTTTCGTAGTTCACTTGGAAGGTGTGGGGCTTACACTCTAGGCTGCCCAGGTGTTGGTGAATCAATGTGAAGGAGGTCGGAATGACCAGCTGTTGGGCTTGAACCTCAGGGAGACTTTCTATGTACCATGCCTTAGCAAGGATAAAAGTCCTCGTAGTTCAGTTTGAAAAGGGGCTATTGAACTGACATAAAGTGGTGTTAGAACAACCAGATGGTGAGCTTGGACCTCAGGGAGGCTTCCTACGTATCATGCCTTGACATGGATCAAAGTCCACGTAGTTCAGGCATACAGTTTAACGTCATGAAGGATGGGGGTAGAACCTGACATGAATAAACGACCGGGTGGTGGGCTTGAACCTCGTGGAGGCTTCCTACGTACCATTCCTTGACATGGATCAAAGTCCACGTAGTTCAGGAAGCGTTTTGTCAGCGAACCGACGTGAAGGAGAACCTGGGGGTCCATTGGTGGTGGGCTTGAACCTCGTGGAGGCTTCCTACTTACCATGCCTTGACATGGATCAAAGTCCACGTAGTTCAAGTGTGCAGTTTAACGTCATGTAGTATGGGGCATTTGGGGCTTATGCTTTGAGGCGGCCCAGGTTTTGGTGAACCGATGAGGTCGGAATGACCGGATGGTGGTCTTGAACCTTTTGAGGCTTCCTACGTACCATGCCTTGACATGGACCAAAGTCCTCATAGTTCACTAAAAGTAGAGTCAAGGTCGGTGCTCACTCTAAGCTCACGTGAGTCATGCTCAGTGTGAGAAACCAGAGGTTGCAGGGACCTGACAATCACGTTGTGAAGGGTGCATCCGTGGGAAATGAGGAGGGACTTACACGTTAGGCGGCCCATGGTGATGGGACATACTCCAAGAAGGAGGCCTGATGGTGAAAAAGCGCAACGGGAGAGAGATTTGGGATCGAGGAAAGGGGTTCCTCGTCCTCTATCATGCCCTCCAATGGTCTTGGTAGTGGGGAAGTACGGAGGTGCATGGGTGCTACCTTTTGTAAGTAGAACTAGGGGATTACACCAAGATGGCCGCCCTTCCCCCATGAACAAACTCCACTCTGAGAAAGAGGATTTCATCCCCTGTGAGGGGTGATCCCATCCCCGTGGAGTTGAGTGGGCATAAAGAATGTCCAAGTTAGGGGGACCATACGTGCGGGGCACAGGGCCGGATCACAGTTTAACGTCATGTGTTGAGGACAATGGTGCTTGGTACTTTAATGTCCTACATCTCGGATGAGGTGGGTTTACTCCACACCCCTAGGACTTACATAACCGGTACCCTTTGCTCCTTGTGGGAGGGAAGGTACCGAAAATGCCGTGAAAAAGTGGGGTCGCGGAGCGAACCATTGAGGGATCCATGTTAGCATGGCTATGCGAAGAAGCAATAGATATTAACGTGCCTATGCAGAGAAGCATTAGGTGAAGCAACGCCAAGGGCGGTATCGTCTAGGGAACTTTGAAATCACATCATGCAGACATGGAGGGCCTCACGGGAAAAGTATTCACCATGCAACGGGGCCCATAGGCAGGGGCCTTCTGGAGATCGATTGCTCTGTATATGTTGGAGGGAACTTGCGAAGTGGTGTGCTTCGCGAAGTGGGATTCCTCAGCTTTAGCATGGGGAGGAGATGCAAGTGGGGGGTGTTTCGCGAAGTGGAAGGGTATTCATGGAGCACTGCCTCATGGAGCATAGGTGCCTCGCGAAGTGAAGTGCCGTGAAGTAGTGTGCTTCACGAAGTACAATGACCCTACCTTGGCATGTGGATCACATGTACAGGATGTGTGTCTCATGAATCATAAACGCTCCGTGACTGTCCGGGTCCCCTTGGGGATCCCCTTCCCTCGCGAAATCCCTTGAGCTTCGCGAAAGGAATCCCTCTCGGAAGAGGGGATCAAAACGAGACAATGCAGAGGCACCTCACGAAGCAAAAATACCTCTCGTAGCTCATGATTCGCAGAGAAAAGGGAGCTTCGCGATTCGGGAGCTAAGAAGGAAAAATGTCGGATTGTCCGTCTCGGGGACTCAAAGGGATTCGGGTATTTATAGGCAAGGGGCACCACAGAGTAGCGCTCTCATGGCGCAAAGACAGCTTGGATTGCTTCGCGGTGAGTCGCGAACGTCAACCAGGTTCGTGGAGGAGTACGACCTCCTTTTCTTCGCAGAGAGCTCGCAAACGTTGGGGGGGGGGGGGGGGGGTTTGCGGGGCATGCTGCATCTGCTGCTTCGCAGCGGGTTCGCAAACCTCAGGTCCGTTCGCAGGGCTTCCCGCCTCTGCTGCTTCGTGGCGGCCGCGTTGCTTTAGAGGGCTCCATATTGGGGCTTCGTGGGGCAGGCCTTAGAGCCTCATTTTCTTTATTCTTTTCATCCAATATTTTGGTGCCAACAAATGACCCCCCCGAGACTTAAAGCTGTGGAGGGATCAAGGTTCGAATTCTGTGGGAAATCTCCAAAATTATCAGCAGTTCATGATGCGGGCTCGCGAACCAGGCACACGAGGCAGACAGGGGCCGCGCGGTCCAGACGCGCCACGATACTCTGTGCGGGCTGGATACGCCGCGAAGCTCTGAGGGCCGACTCTTATAAATAGGAGGGATTACCTCTCTTTTTTCCTTTACCTTGTCCACAACTTTGTCCTTTTGCGCTCTCGATTCGCGAAATTCTGCGTACTCCGCGTCTGCCCACCGCGAATCGAGCTTCGCGGCGAACCGTGAGTCTCTGACTCCGCGACTGTTCCAAGAAAACATCTTCTTGTAAGATGAGGCCAGGCTCCACGTCTTGAATTTGCAACCGAGCTCTGAAAACGAGCTCTGTGAACGAGATTTGTGACCCAACCTGAATTTTGTCTGAGTTCTGAAACCCAATGGCCCCTCAAGAAGCTGCGCTGGGGGTGCTTGCATACACCGCCCGGAGGGATGAAATGACCAACTGTCTAGGCCTGGGGGAGCTAGTCCAAAGCCACTCGGACCATAATTCTTTGACATAACTGCTATCAGAGAGTCAAAAGAACTATCCGTTGTGGGATGTCCATCAGATTTCGAGGGTCCCGATCTTGGGGGATATGTATGATGAGCTCCTCCCCGTCATGAGCGCGTGGGAGGATCCGAAGTAGATGTCGTGGCTGGCGCTGGCACTGATGGGACTAGTCCTCGGAGAGGAAAAAGAAGTGGTGAGAGATGTCCAGTTTAAGAAGTGGTTCAAGCGGTTCCTGAACTTCCCGAAGGATCAAGAGTTTCCCCCTAGGCATCAAACTTGTCCGAAGGGGGATCAACGGGGCAAGGAGCACTCATATTGGCAGCTCTTGGAGGACAGCCAGTGGAAGACCTGGGGTTTCAGTGTCAGCACTGAACATCAGATGATAGTCAGGATGGAGGAATTTATCGCGGCCCTTATCTGTGGGTGGATCCTACCAGTGAGGGACACCAACATGGGGGTACGACCCAACTCATTTGTCATGGTGTCCATGCTGGCCACGGGAAGGCAGGTCAATCTGGGGATTCTGATGCTCACCAGATTGTACAAGATGCTGCGGTATGTTAGCGAGGGCAAGAAGCTGCCAAGGAAATGTGGGCCCTTCCACCTTCTGTATGGGTAGATCGCGGTGCACAACAGGGGGGTTTACGAGTATCCGAACCCCATCTCACCACCGGGGTCGAACTTCCGCCCATCTATCCTGAATGCTGCCAGGAGTTTCCCAGTCAAATTGATTGTTCCCTTAGTACTGAACCGGGGGTGGAATTCGGATGAGTTAAATTTCCACCCGTTTCCCTTTCCGACGGGAGTACTCACCGATGATGTCTAGGGAACGGAAGAACATCGGTCCTATCTCCTGGCCTTGCGAGGTGGAGTTTTGGTGGAATGGGTGGACCACGAGCTGCTCTACGAGCCGTACACCCCGCACCGGTTCGCGAGGAAATTCCGGTGCCTACAACGGCTAACCCCACAGGTCTACTGGGAGGTGCGCCATGAGGAGCACCCGTGTGTGACGAGAAAATTGTGAATCATGTTCACACGGGAAGACGGAAAAATGTGAATTGCATTCCCTTCGCCTACTGCCGCCTTTGGATTGGTGAAGGAGTATGCCATCAGCTAGGAGGCAGCTTATCCGGGGGAAATGCTGAAACAGCTGACCGTCCGGGTTGGTGATGGCAGGCCTACCCTATCCCGAGGTCGAAGTCAATGGGAAGAAAGGGAATCTTGCGGTGGCGGGGCTGTCATGGCGGTGAGACCTGCACCGGCTGAGAGTGAGGCAGTGGCGGCAGATCCAACATCGGTAGTAGACCCAGTGGTCCCGGAAGGGCAGAGCTATCCGGAGGGGCAGCCACCGAGGGGATTCCGTAGGATATCCACCCATGCTCTGAGGAATCGGCTACGTCATATCGACAAGCCAGAGAATGCTGTTTTCCCGGAGGCCTGGGACATTTGGGATGTCAATCGGTAGTTTCTCATCCCTCCTGAGATGTGAAAACACCTGAACCATCTCGGGATGGACCTACTGTGTATAGGCCCTGTTCGGGACGGTTTTTCAGTGTCTCCAGTGGAGGTGGAGCAATATTTCGATGATTTGGAGGACTACGTACATTCCAGTGGTGCCCCACATCCGATGACAGACCGGGTGAGGGTAATGCTAAACCGGAAGGTTCCCCCGCAGCTGTTGGCCGCTGAGCTGAGAGAGAATTTTTCCCTACCAGAAGAGTTGGGCGAATCCTCTTGGGGGGACGAGGCCGGTGGAGGGAGCCCGTTGGAGGAAGGTGAAGTCGGCAATCAAGACTCTGATCTCGACAATTTCACGGAGGCTCTCGAGGTAATATTCCAAGTATCTTTCTTCAGGGTCTGCTATCAGGTCATCATAGATTTCTTACCAATATCTGGACCATGTAGGAGGAGCTTGTACACAGACCTCGCTCTCACCCCTTGGTGGGTAACGATGCAGGACCTTCGGAACCCGCACCTGTGGCCACGTCCAGTTCTGTGTCTGGTGGGTCTAGGGCACCCGAGGTGGCTCCTCCAAGCTCTCCAAACCTTTTGACAATATACATAGAGCCACACCTCGAGGTTCTGTCAGCATAAACTCAAGAGCAGCACCAGGAGTTCAATCTCCATAAGTCTTCTCCACTGAATTCATTACTTGTCATATGTAGATCATTCCAACTGATGTCCCTGTCCTTCCCTGTTACGTATAGTTCTTCGAATGGAATGGGCCGCTACGGCGAGGCTAGTCGAGATTTCTGGCGGTGCCCCTCCCAGGGGTATGCCAGTAATGGTAGAGATAGTTACCCAACCCACCCAAGCTGCAGTACTACCTATCATTGGTAGGACCATCGGCAGGGTCGTGCCTGAGATCATCGAGGTAGGGTCTGACGACGAGGATCGACCGGCTGACCCGAGTCCGGCCATGCCTGATTCGACGCCAAATTTCACGCTTGATCCAACACCAGATGTAGATCCCACTGAAGATTTCCTAAGGGTATATCCCGCATATGAACCTACCAACCGTGCAGACTGGGATGAGACGGCCTTTGATGAAGTTGATAGCGATATAGTCCGCCGCCGATCATGGAAGCTGATCGTGCTCTTTATCAAGAAGACCCCCCCCAGTCATTATGGCTAGATGAAATGGATAGGCTCCACTTGTGGCTACGTGATTTGTGTTCTAGGGGAGTGGATGCCCAACATCCTCATCTACTCATCCGGGATCTCATGGCGGAGAAGGCCTGGGAATATGATCACGACCTCAGTGTGGGCTGGCAATGGAGGAAAGCGATGAACACCAAGAAACTGCGGGAGGATGAAGATGAAGTCCAGCGGCTACAGATCCAGGAGGATGAGCACTAAACCTCTCTTAACGAACAATCAGAGCTGATCTCACGATTGAAGGCCCAGCTGGTAGAGGCAGAAGAGCATCTGAGGAAAGCTTCCGAAGAAACGGCTGTCATTCAGGTTGACATAAAGTGGGCCAAAACTAAGGCTGATGAGTTGTGCCCCATCACTGCTGAGGAGGAGCAGGAGCTGAGCCGGTGGTAGGAATGCCTGGATGCCACAAGTTGGAGGGTGGCAGAGCTGCAATGCTCTTTCGACGGGGTCAACCCATCCAAGGGAGGGATAAACCCGTGAGTGCTATAAGGATCACAAACTCTCAAACATAATTTCATGTTTTGATTTTGAATACACGAGTTTCATTATCAAGAATTTATTTATACATGTCTGTTACATTCATGAAATGTCTGGTGGTCAGTCCCTAGGCTCACGCGGGTCGAGCCCAATGTGAGAAACAAGGGGTGACTACCATGATATTCCATCTGAACAAAATGAATCAAACAATATATGAGTATTCGAGGTTTAAGTAACCAATACAGATCCTTCAAGAAGACATGGGAGGGGCCCGATCAGAGGATTAGGTCCTCAGAACAATCGACGAACCGTTTTTCTAATGTGCTCTTGTGGACGAGCAGGGTAACGCTAGTGGCGTTGGGATTAGTACGAACATAGGGAAGTGGGAAGTGTACCTCATGATACCCGGAATTCGGAACACCGGGGATGGTGTGACAATAAAGGATAACTATCTGCTAGTCTTCCAGAATGTTATCCCAGGACGGCATACGGACCATAGGTTGAGCATTCATACCGTTAGGGGGTCCCTCCAGACATGAAAGAGGATGAGAGTCCAAATAATGGGGGCACACAAAGTGTGGAATGAAGAGTGAGGGTTTGTTCGGGCCAAATCCAACACTCTTGAAATGACGCCACCATGGCGGGAGCACACTGGATGGGTGCATTGGTTTGATCATGGATCATTACTTCTTTTAGATAGGACCTCTCAGGTGAGGGTGCCGTTGCTTCCCAACGTTATCTTGGGGCATCCCGAACTTGTTCAGGGTACAGTTACAGTTACATGGTTCCCCCTCGAGGGGTAAGGCCGTGGGCCAGAAATGGGGAGGAACAAGATCTTAGGATTCCTGAGGCTGGACCCGAGGTGAAATTCCTGGGTGTCCCTACGTATCCCATGAGGACGGGAATCAAGCCATACGTAGTTCTGGAATGGGGAACCTAGGGAGTATGTGGTGTGGTAGATATAAAACCAATGTGAATGAGGACTTAAAGTCCAAATCACACCACGTATCCCCGGAGGAAACTCTTTAAGTCGATGGACCAAGAATGAAAATTAGGCTGGGCCCGAAGCAGAGTGGTCGGGCATTCCTACGTACCCCATGAGAATGGGAATCAAGCCACACACAGTTCTGAAAGCGCAGTTTAACATCATGCGGGACGAAGAGAAGTCTGGCCGCATTGGTACAAATCCTACCAAAACTACTAAGCCCACATGAGTCATACTCGGTGTGGGAAACAAGAAGTAATGGCGGGATTTTCCTGACACAGGAAGGGGCATGTTAGGATGGAGGGATGATCGGTGAATAACAGCCCAATGATGCTAACACGTCCATGAAGCACACCTAGACGTGATAAGAGATAGAGCCGAGTATGATGGAATTCCACTTGAACATGAGATAGTGGAAATGTGTGAATCATGAAGCTCGAAATCTGGACCACAATGATGGTGGCATGACGATGGAGGATAGCCATTAACCGTGGCGGAAACGTATCATCCACATCATGTTATCCTGGAGTGGAGACAATTAGATGAGGGTCTACCATTGACCATGTTTGAAACACGGGACCATGTCACAAATGTCGTCAGAGATCCTTAAGGGCGTTGGCCCGAAACGATAGGAGAGCCCTTAGGCCCAACATCTATGGAGAGCCCTTAATACTAGCATCTATGCCGTCCGAGTGTCCTTTTGGATGTGCAAGAGGATTAGGATATAGATAGCGATCTCACAAAGCCTGGACATGGAATGAGAGGAATGTCTCTATGAAGATTCCACACTTATGTCTCTTTGTCAAAATGCATCCGAATACGTTAATGAGACGTATTAGGTAAAGGGAGTCAATTACCTTCCCATAGGGAGATCTTAGTTTAGGGTCGAAGAGTTCGGACCATGGATGGGAGAAAAAATAGGAGGCACGTGGTGGGGTAACTCAAGTACCTTATGTGAATGAGAACTAGGGGTTCCGACCACCATGTGCTTCTTGGAGAGTTTTATGTCGAGGGACCAAAAACGAGAGTTGAGTTGGGCCTAAAGTAAGATGCAAAGTCATTCCTACGTACCCCATGAGTATGGGGATCAAGCTGTATGTAGTTCTTGAAGGTGGAATGATTAGGTACCAGTGCCAGGGAAGAAGGAGAGTGCGGGCGTGGCCCTTGCACCAAAAGAAGCGGAATATGATAAATCTTGTTTGTCCTTTAAGGTGAGTGGTTTTTTTGTGAAGCGACAGGCCTAGGGTAGCAAGCCCTGGTGTTGCCACAAGAATCAAGCCATATTAGGCGTTGACAAATGGCATTGCGTATTACCAATACCCAATGTGATGTCTTCTACAACGAGGTCACCACAATGCAGTGCCATTTTTTTCATGTGGCCAGGACGATAATGTCACAGTTTAGGGTCATGTGATAGGACCAAGCTTTCATTTTAACGTTATGTAGCGCAGACGTAGCAGAGACGATGCTAGGCAGGGAATGTGTATGGTTCCATGAAACATAACCGACGTGGATGGGGACATGATCCCACATCACACCGTACGCAATTCCGAGATAGGAACCTCGGACCAAGGGGCCCAAATAGGGGAAAGAAGGAAAGGGGCATGAGGAACTATCTCCCAGCTGAGTTGGACTCGGAGACAAGACGTCCGGGTGACCCATCTCATCCTGTGGGGATGAGGATCGAGCCGCACATATCCCTTAATGAAGATATTACTTTATGGTCTTAGAGCTTGGACTGCGGATGCCTCGAAGGACTCCGTATTTCATCCTTTTCCCCCTGATGTGCAGAGGTGCACTGAAGAATAACATCGAGAGTGCTGAAGATCTACTTGGACATGAGAAGGTGGAGAAGGATGTGAATTATGTAACCGACATTTCAGACTTAATGGGGTTCGCGTGGCGATGGGGAATAACTGTTAACTGTGGAGGGAAAACATTTTCTATATCGCATTAGCCTGAAGTGGGAACAAAAAATGAGTATCGACCGCTGAACATGTTCGAACGCGAGATTTGTATCAATTAGTTGTCTGAAACCCTCAGGGGCGTTGGCCCATAACGGTAGGAGAGCCCTTAAGCATAGTATCCAGGATGTTCTTGGGGGTACCTCCAGGTGTGAAAGGTTATAAAAGCCCTGAGGAAGATACAAAATGCTTGAAAAGCGGGTGGAAACGTGTCCCGGTAGAGTCCGATGCTCCAGGTGACAAACCAGAGTACCCTTAGGCACATTGGTGAACTGCTGAAAAGGGTCGACGAAGTGGCTCAGAAAAGGTAGGCCAATGAGCCAAGGTGGGATGGAGATTTCTAGGAGATGGGGATAGACCCAAAGAATAGACCTTCAGGTGGTCCTACGTATCCCATAAGGATGGGAATCAAGCCACACGTAGTTCTCGAATACCCCCAGGGGAAAGGATACCCTAACGAGGACGTGTACAGCGTGGAGAGCAACCCGACATGAGTGAGGATATAATCCCATACCACACCGCACAATACCATAAAGGAGGACTTAGGCCAGGGGCCCAAAAAGGCCAAGGGGCCGTAGTCAGGAAGGCCTAACCAGCTTTCAGTTTATCATCTTGCAACGAGGATGAGGGTCGGGGAATAGGATTCCCTGGACAGGGGAGGTGTACGACACGGTGAGTAAATCGACGTGAATGAGGATGTAATCCCACACCACACTGTACACTCTGAGTATGACTTAGGCCAAGGGGCCTGAGGTTGGGCGTCGACCAGGAAGGCCTGACCCGCTTGCTGTTTATCGTCATGCAGTGAGGACGAGGGAGGATAAGGTATCTCATCTGGGGATGTGTACAACACGGCGGATAACCTGAAGTGAATGAGGAGATAATCTCATACCACATCATACAATCACATAAGAGAGAATCTGGCCGGGGGCCCGAAAAGGACAAGGGGCCTGAGGGTTGGCATCGCCCAGAGGAAGTTTGTCACTTGGAGATACAACTGGGCAGAATGAACCACTATGCTCGATTCTTGGGACATCTTGGGGTGACCCCAACGATCCAGGACAACTGTTGACCATGTTTGAAACACAACATCCCTATAGTGACCTGAAAGGGGAGAAACAAATGAGCATCGACTGCTATCCATATTCGAAATGCGGGACTTGTATTGGTTTGTTGCTCGACATCCTCGAGGGAGTTGGCCCGAAATGGTAAGAGGGCCCTTCTGGATGGGGAAGGTGATGGAGTCTCAGCCAAGGAGTGGGTGAAGCATAGCTATACCCATCTACGAAAGAGGCGAACATCTCCATGGAGGGGGACATACAACTGGGTCGAGGCTAGATCGACGTGAATTGGGGAAAAAGTATGCACCCCTCCATATGTCTTGACCTGAGGGGAAGATTTAGGCTTTTGGGCTGGGCCAACGGACGAAATGTTCAGGCGTTCCTATGTATCTCATATGGATGATAATCAAGCCATACGTAGTTCTTGAAGGCCATGCAGTTTAACGTCATGCGGTGAAGACGGGGGGGGGGGGGGGGGGGTAGAATAACCGGAGTGGGCACATAGTGCGGTAATTATAATCCTCATATGAGTGGGGCTAAGGAAGCCCACTATAAATCATGTGAGGACTCTCCAAGGAAGCTATACCCAGGGGGGAATAGTCAAAGAGAAGAGTTTGGGGCTGGGCTCAAAACGAAGCGCCAGAGCATTCCTACTTATCCTATGAGGATGGGAATCAATCCATACGTAGTTCTAGAAGCACAGTTTAACATCATGTAGGATGATGAAACACATCTCGTCTGGGGACACGTACGGTGCAACGAACCTGACATGAATGAGGATATAATCTCATACCACATCATACAATCCCACAAGAGAGCCTGGATCAGGGAAAGGCCATGGGGCCTGAGGCTGGGCCTTGGTCAGGAAGTCCTGACTAGCTTGTAGTTTAACGTCTTGCAGTGAGGATCATGGAGATATTAGTTTAGGGTCATAGAGCTCGGACCATTTTGCAGTTTACTGTCATGCTGGACAATAATGAGCATTTTAACATCATGATGGACGATGATGTAGTTTATCGTTGTGCAGGATGATTTTGTAGTTTAAAGTCATGCAGGACCATCCAGTTTAAGGTCATGTAGGACTGTAAAGTTTAAGGTCGTGCGGGACCAGGGTGTAGTTAAGGTCATGCAGGACCCAGGTGTAGTTTAAGGTCATGTAGGACCAGAAGCTCAGGAAAATTATTTCTTAAGGAACTTGGCGTTGGTGGGAGGAGTTATACGCTCACCATCCATGGTTACCAAGGAGTATGCTTCATTGGAGTAGACCTTATGAATGATGTAAAGTACTTCCCATTTGGGCTCTAACTTGGGTGGTTTCCTGTCGGGAATCATTGGCGCTTGAAGGGCAAATACCAGGTTGCCTTGAATAGACGAGCGAAGGCGAACCTTCTTGTTGAAAGATCTGTCTATCTTGTTCTAATTCCTTTCCAGATTGTGCAGGGCACGAAGCCTGTTCTCATATAGTGCTTCCAATTCAGCTAGATGGATTTTAGCCACCTTATCTGGTGCCTGCTGGTCATAGACTACAGTGCGTAGCGATGGAAGCTGGATCTCGATGGGTAGGACGGCCTCAACCCCATACACCAAGGAATATGGAGTTACCTGGGTGGAATTGCGAGTCGTCGTCCGATATGCCTAGAGGGAGTTGGGGATCTTTTCTGGCCAACTCTTCATGTTATGACCAACCATTTTCTGTAGAATGTTAGAGAGTGTTTTGTTGAACGCCTCGATCTGCCCATTTTCCTGTGCGTGATAGCGAGAGGTATGGTTGGAACGAATATTGTACTTGGCGTACAATTTCTTCAGCTCGGCTACTCGGAAGTTGGTGCCATTATCGGTGAGGACAGCGTGAGTGACTCCAAAATGTTGGATGATATTGGTGCTCATGAAGTAAACGATGGAACAGGCCTTGACCTCTTTGAGTGGAACTGCCTCTGCCCACTTGGAGAAGAAATCATTAGGGGTCAGGATGAACCTACACTAGCGAGCTTCCGCCGGTGGATATGGTCCCATTATGTCTAGCACCCACATAGAAAATGGCCAATAATACTTGGTGGAGTGGAGAGGCTCTGGCAGCCGATGCAGGAAGTTAGTATGAACTTGGCATGTGTGGCATCTCTTGGAAAACTCAATACAATCATGGATCATAGTGGGCCTGAAATACCCCGGTCTCCGGATCTGATGGGATAGCTTCGACCCAGCCTGGTGGGAATCGCAGGAACCGGTATGCACCTCTTGCATGACCTGAGAAATCTCGACTCCTTGAATGCAACAGAGGAGAACACCATCGAAGCCCCACTTATAGAGGATCTGATAAAGACTGGGACCACTCTGGAGGGTAAACTGCAGTGCATGGTGTCAGATTCCCTTGCGCTTGACCCGATCATCCGGGAGGAAACCATTTTGGAGATACTCAAAAAAAGGTGCCCTCTAATCAGGATTGGACTCCACCACTACATCTGAAGAACCTGTGGCTTCTGACATGGAGGGTCCAGCGGTAAGATGGACTACCCGCGGGCCATCATCATCCTCTGGGGTGATGGGGGAAATGACTCTCCGGTGTGCAACATGTATAATCTAATCGTCCTGATCAGGTTCTGCAAGTGATGCAACTAGGCTGGCGAGAGTGTCCGCTCGACCATTATGTGACCGAGGGACATGGGTAACCACATATCGAGAAGGGAACCAGGCCATTAAACAGAGGGTGGAATCCAACAATGGCACGAGCTCTGGTTTTCTGACAACATATTCACCATTGACCTACTTAATGACTAGTTCAGAATCCCCTTTCACGTGCAAATGGGGCACATCGATCTCAAGGGCCAGCTCGAGGACAGTGATGAGAGCCTGATACTCTGCCTCATTGTTGGTGCAACCTTCTGACAAAAGGAATGAGTATGGCAGAACAGATTGTGCCGGGGTGATGAAGACGATACCCAGACCCACTCTGTTGAGCCTAGGATCATTGAGCCTCCTACCGGTGGGGCTCCGGGAGGCACCGTCGAAGTGCATTTTCCCACATGAGATGGCATGATCAAATGAGAGGATTTCCTCATCAGGAAAATCCAGGTCTAGAGATTGATCCGAAGAGGTTGGATGGGCGGCTAGGAAGTCCTCCAATGCCTGCCCCTTGATAGCCTTCTGAGGCACGAACCTGATGTTGAACTGCTGGAGGATCACCGCCCACCGTGCTAGCCGGACAGTCAACATGGGGTGGTTCAGAATGTACTTCAGTGGGTCCACCCGAGAGACCAACTGTACCTCATGGTGCTGTAGGTAGTGTCGCAATTTATGTACAGAAAACACGAGTGCAAGAAAACTTTTTTCTATAGGGGAGTATTTGGTCTCCGTATCGAGGAGCATGCGACTAAGGTAATAGAGGCTGTTCTCTGTCCCCTCATTGTTCTTCTGGGCGAGTAGGGCGTCGAGAGACCATTCCAGAGCAGTCACAAAGGACCAGTAGCTTTCCAGATACAGGTGGAATTGTAACCGGGGGCTGGAGAAGATACTACTTGATTTCCTCAAAGGCGGCCCAACTCTTTATCCCATTCATAGGGAGATCCTTTCTTCATGAGCCAGGAAAAGGGCTTATACTTGCCAGCCATATTCGCAATGAATCGGCGTATGTAGGCTAAGTGGCCTTGAAGGCCTAGAAGCTCATGAATATTACTCTGGGGAGCAATATGGCTAATGGATTTGATCTTCTCTAGGTCTATCTCGATGCCTCAGTATCTGACAACAAATCCAAGAAACTTCCCGGAAGTGACCCCGAAGGCACAATTCAATGGGTTCATCTTCAGGTGGCGAGAATGGAGGAAACCGAACACTTTCTCAAGTTCATTGAGCTGGTCTTGGAACTGGTGGAATTTGACCACCAAATCATCCACATAGCATTCCACCAATGTTCCAAGAATCAGCTTGAATATGCGGTGCATGGCCCGCTGATAAGTGGCACCTACATTTTTTAGGCTGAAGGGCATAACCTGGTAATAGAAAGTACCTTGGGGGGCCCTGAAAGCGGTAAACTCTTCATCTTTGGGGGCCATCCAAATCTGGTAGTACACAGAATACCCATCCATGAAGGAGAGGTCTTGGAACCTAGCTGTGGCATCAATCAACAACTCTATCACTGGGAGGGGAAAATCACCTTTCGGACAGTGGTGGTTGAGATCACGGAAGTCGATACAGACTCTAATCTATCCATTCTTCTTCCTGACTAGCACAATTTTGACTATCCACTTGGGGTACTGGACTTCCTTGATGATGTTGGATTTGATAATCTTGTCAACTTCTGCCTAAACCATGGAACCGTGAGAAGGTTTCATCTTTCTGGGAGGCTGCTTGAACCCACGATGCTTTGTCGGAGACCAAGGTGGTGGGCGACTACTTGGGGATCTAGCCCTATAATATCACCATAACTCCAGGAGAAAACATATCGGTGCTGCTTAAGGAAGTTCACGTACCATTGTTGCTCTTCAAGGGACATGGCAGCACTAATCATGGTGGGTTTCAGATCTTCCTCGCTACCAAGGTTCACCCGTACCAGTTCATCGATCGTGGTAGAAACGCCTTCTTCAAAGGTAGGGGAGCATCCTCTAGGTCCTCTTCTCCACTTGTGGAGGGATCTTCTATGGGGGGAGTTTCTTTCAGGCCACCAGAATCTGATGGGAGCCAGGTATCGGCTTGGGTGGCGGTGGTCAGCACATCAGGAGATTCATGTGCCGTTGAGACCATAGCGTGAAGGCAGTTGACCCAATCCCAACTGGCCTTCAGTCTAGAGGGACACACTTGATGATATCAAAGCAGTAGTGGCGCGTCGGCTTGAGACGGTTAATTACAACCCGGCAGAATAGACACGTATGACGCACCACTGTAGCCATGGGGCAGACATCCCAATACCATACAGGGGTAGAAGGTTCCGGAATCACCCGAGCCTAGTTGGTGTAGGATTATGAGGTGATTTCCCACCATCACTTGGACCTGGGAATATGCCTTCCCCTCATAACCGAAACGACAAATCATTTCCCCATTTTGGGGGTCGTGGCCTCCAGTCGATGGATTGGGAAGACATAGGCATCATCCAGACCGGCCCAGGGATCACTCATGACTGGGGCGGGTTTAACCTCACTTGCCAGAATCTTCTTGTCCTTACTCTTGTAATAGTCAGCATCCAGATAACGAGCTTCACAAGAGGCGAAAGGAGATGCGTCTCCTTGGAGCATGCCCAATCGACCATTGAGGGAGTATTTGAGGCATCAATGATACGATGAAGGGACCACTGCATGTAAGTGGAGCCATGGACTGCCAATCAATGCGTTGTACGCGGTGTCCTGAGAGACAACCATGAATTCGGTACCGGATATTAGGCCGTCAAACTGAGTCTTCAAATGGATCTTGTCAACCGAGGTCTACTCGGTCCTGTCATATCCCTGAATTCTTAGGTTAAAGGGAGTTAAATCGTCCTCAGAAAAACCCAACTTCCAAAGTGTCCGAGTTGGGATTAGGTTAATCCCAGAACCTGTGTCAACAAGACAGTGACGAACTTCCAAGACATTGAACTGGACAGTGATGTACAATGGGAGAATGTTTCCCTTGTATTGCTGGGTCTTCATCTTCACTAGAGAATGAGATAACTTCCTGACACTCATATTTCTCAATTGCATCAGCGTGGAAGCCTTCTGCAGCTGCTACCTCCGTCTCAAACTGGAGGGGGATCCTTAGGGCTTCGGAAAGTGCCTCACACATTTCGGACAACAAGCGAAGAGCCTCAAGAATAGAAATCCTCTCCATAATTCTAGAAATGTGTTTCAGAACGTCATACTTCCAGGCCAGACGCGAGTCTCTGCTTACAGGAGGCTGCTCTACAATTGGAGGCACGACAGGGCCTGCCGACTGGACCGGTGGATGGATAGTGCTTGGTACGTCTCGTTTCTCACTATTCGAGGCCTGAAGAGCAGCTTCAGGATGCGGACTAGAGAACTGAGATTGGCTTGTAGCAGGGTGAGACTAGCCACAAAATGGACTAGGCAACTCTACCTGATCCAGTAGCACAAACGGCGGTGGAGGTAGATCTGCGGACACCAGATGATGAGGTTGTGCGTGTCGAGCTCTACGCTGGGCCTACTATCTGGTCTTTGTGGCATGCATGGCCTAGGGGAAAGTTCCAGCTGACGTGCCTTGATGACCTATATGGCCGCGGCTTAATCTCCGTTGGCGTCGGCTAGGGATGTTGGGGAGGTTCACCGGGCATTCCCATTCGTCGGGAGTTATATAGGGGTTTACCAACTCAACGGTGTTAACCGAAGCGTACCCTTGACTGTCGCTTGAGGAGTCATCCACCACTGGGTGGATTCTGGGAGGAATCCCAATCTAAGGGGGCATGAAGTCACCGAGAGTTCGGGATGACGACGACAGTGGTGGAGCACGTTGCTTCTTCTTGCGCCACTGATGCTTTCCCTTCTGGGAAGAGGCCGACTGAGATGATGACACAGAGGTACTGGTCGTATATTCTTCAGGATCTGTCTAATTCAGGCATGCCCGAATGATACCATGGGAGAAAGAAACTATTTTACGGGCCATCCAGTCGTCCTACTTTCGGGATCCACGGCTGGGAACCTGCTGCCACTCGCCTTCATCATCGCTACCACTTTCTGAATTCACAAAGACATACGCCACTTGTGTCGGGGCTGGAACCAACCTAACTATGTTGTTATTGACCTGGTCTTGGATCCAGTATTTAAACACATATAACTACTTGAGGGTGTGCCCCGGGATCCGATGATAGGGGCAATAGTTGGGGCGATCGGTGAGATTCGCCTCTACCGGCCTTCTGCACTCGGGTAAACGCACAATCCTCTACTCTAGGGAACTATGGAAGTAACCAGGGAACTGAGCCTCATTGAACGAGTAATTCTGGTGCCTTATTTACGGATAGGGGGATCTGGGATCCTGGCCTTGATGAGGGGCCTGCCGAGAAGGCAGATCCTGATTGTCCCGCCTAGGTGGTGGTGGCACATTGCGCCGGGGAATCTACCAATTCTGAGACGGTCACTGCTGGGCAAGAGGCTGTGCCTGAGGTGGAGGGCCCCTGCGAGGTTGTGGAGCCGGGGCTACTGGCATCAATTCTAGCTGCCTGGGGGCCTCTATTTGAGCCACCGCGGCGGGCTCAGCTCTGGAAGCCCTCCTTGATGGGATAATAGGGGACAATGGATGTGTCTGACTAGCCTTTTGCAGTGCTTCCTCGAGGTGCTGGGCCTTATCTGAGAAGTCTCAGACCCCCCCAGGGTAGTTATGAGTGATCAGGGAAGGAACCAGTTCTACCCTGACGTTACCTAAGCACATCATCAGTAGTTTCTCCTAAGTCAGTGGAATGTCAATGGAATATGTGAGCCCCTTCCACCGGGCGATGAAGTCCGCGACTCTCTCATCAGGCCTTTTCTTGCACCTAAAGTGGTTTGCGATGCTGGTCTTTCTCATAGTAGAGCTGAAATGGTATTCAAATTGCTGGAGAAGATCCTCCCAACCGATCACCGATCCTATAGGGAGCTGGCTATGCCAGATGAATGCAGGGTCCTCCAATGTCTACACAAAACATCAGAGCTTGGCGGCTTCCTGCTGTGCTGGAGTTCCCAGCATGGGGCCACACCTGGAGGAAAAGTGGGCTAAGTGCTGCAGCGGGTACCCATTCTCATTAAAGGGCAAGAAAGTGGGATTTACAAAACCTGGGGATGCATGAATATCATCCACCCACACCGGATACGACTTGACATCTAGTGGGACTGCCACCTTCTGAGTTTCCAGTTCCTCGAGGCGGGCGATGAGTGTCGCTGTAGGATTGTATGGGCGAGGGTCCCTGTCTGGACGGGGATCCCTAATCATGAGTGCGTTTATGGGCTCTTCGATAAAATAGGTGGGATCAACGGCTCATGGAGCAATGGGTGGAGTGGCCTGAGGGGCAGTTAGAGGAACCCCAACCAGATTCCTCGGATTGCCGCGCTGCTCGGGAGGGTTTGGTGAGATGTATCGCGCCCTCTTTCCATGGGTTCCGGATTCAGCCCTATCTGCGGAGGCATTATGATTAGGGTTTCCTGGATGCACCTCGTTGGGGGGGGGGATTTTTTCTTTCCCCTACTGCCCCAGCCTAGGATTTCCATAGTCGGGTCGCCGCACTATAGCGCACTCGGACAGGAGTTCGTCGACCAACCTCTTTTGCTCAGCGAGCTATTGGTGCAATGTGGCCTTCTTGGGGTCTTCGTCCGTCTTCTGCACTGAGGTGGATAGGACAGAGTACTTGACAACTCTGATATGTTCTTTACCCTTAACAGCATTTCGGCTGAGTACCAACGACTTGGTGGGCACAAGAATACCTAAGAGGTTCCTCTGATGATGAGTAATCCTCCCTAATTGGTCCAACAATGGTGGCACATCTTCAGGGGTAAGTCTTCATAAAGGAATTCCAGGTCATCCTCCTTGTCCACGACGTCGACCATGTGGACCATGAACCTTCTTGGGGGCATTTACTCAATGTCCCATAATGAGTCGAGCTGCCGCAGGATGGGACTGAAGAGGAGGGAGGCATACTGTCCCCATCCACAAACTTGCACGTGGGGGGTAGCTTTCCTGATGATTTTTCAGAGTACTTTGAAACTCTGAACGCATTTTTCTTGGAGGGTGATCTGGCGACCTGGTGACTCAGGGCGCCGGGCCACAGGGAGTGCGACGAAATCGACCAGACGACATTGTTCACTGATTTTCTCAAAGTACACTTGGATCCCAGGGTACACCACCCAATGATAATGAAGACTGAAGTGAATCAGCCATAGGGTTTGGTGGAAGCACTCGACTTCCTCTAGGGTGAGGGATTCCGGCACACAAAGTTCGATGCCGCCACAGGCCAGAACTTCTTCGGGAAGTTTTCCGCCACAAGAATGTTCCAGAAGATCATGGGCTCGGATTCAGGGTCTGGACCTATATTTCCCTACTCGTCAATCAGAGGTGGCTGAGGAACCAGTAGTAGTAATGATGTGGACCGCTGGGACAGTAAACTGGGAGGTGGAGAATACGACGAACGAGCCGACTGACCGCTAAATTCTGGGCCATCCTCTGAAGAGCGTGGTGACCTGACCACAATGTCACGATACAATGGGATTACAACCATAGATTATGGTGCATGGATCGCGGTTACTGGCGATGGATCACGCTATTGCTCAACCACCGTCGGTCCCCAAAATAGATCTCCATGATCTCTGGTCGAAGTAGAGGGCGCTTCTGGTGACGACGATGGTGACTGCATGGTCGGAACCTGTGGGACTCCCAAAATTTCATCCTCTTGGATGTACCTACGAAGAGAGGCGGGGATCCGGTGGACTTCACATTCTGGAAGGATGAGGCTGACACGCCTTGTTCTTGCCCTGGACATTGACATAGAGGACCGAGGGGAAGTTTCCCCTGACGAGTCGTATTCTCCTTCAGAATCCGAGAAGCGGGCTAGCTTGATCTATATCTGGGCCTTCCCAAGATCCTTCTTGTGGCGGCGACGACCCACCTTCTTGCCCCTAGGCGGCTCCTCAGGACAAGGATGATTCCCGACATGTGGTCTTGGGGCCGCACTGGTGTTAGGGCATAGAGGGACTCCACTTGAGACAGCCGGGGTGCGAGGTGCACTGGGACAAATATCGAATGGGGCATAGGGATGATCTCCATGAATAGCACCTGAATGGGAGAAACCTCCGTCAGAACTGGTGGGAGCCTGGAGAGGACCTCCATGCTTGGTGCGAGTGGAGCGAGGCTGACCTTCACCCCTTTGGTTGCCAGGTTGAGGAGGACCTTCGCCAGCTGCGGAGAGAATGTAGGGAGGATCCCCACATTGGAGAGGGATCGTCCGGGCGATGCTTTCACATCGACGGTCAGTGGCAGGAGGCAGAATTCCATACCTAGTGTGGTGGGCATGGGAAAGGCTTCCGTGCCGAGTGTCACTGCTGCGGTGCAGGCTTTCATTTGGGTTGGAGATAGCACGAGGCATACCTCCATGATGAGCTTAGGGGCAGGGAAGGCCCACGCTTTATGGAATAATGGTATGGGGAGGACCTCCGTACGGGGTGACATCACCATGGGTTGGTTCGTGGAGATCACCACTCATGCCTGCGACTCGGGGAGTCGACCTAGCCTGCCCGTGGGGAAGTTGGGGCCTCAATACGGGCCGGGCATACAGCTACCCCTATTCAGTGTATGCAGGGGGGTGATGGTGCATGTCGGTAGTGGCTTGGTCCACAGTAGCTGCTGACGTTGATGCCCCCTGATGGGCGTCTTCCTCGGCCCATGCCTGACGCTAGCGTCGGGTGAGCCGGGCCGGTACCAGTGGCACAGGTAGGTAGTCTACCTACTCTTCAGCTTGGGGATCCAGGTGGCGGCACTGGCATGGATTAGTGGGGGCCCTCGCTGGGAACCCCTAGGATGGAACTCTAGCCAGGTTGACCTGATCATCCCCTACATCATCAGTGTAGGGCATGGAGTCGTTGAGGCGTTCTGGGGACAGGCTCCCGAAACGATTAAAGGTTGGAGTGGGGACCAGCAGCTCCCTGCGCGGACTTCGTGGGCGGCGTTGACGGTGAGGCCTAGATGCCTCCAGGTCCAGGTGGGCCATATCCTAGGTTGGGATTATTCCATCTTCCTCATAACGAAGTACGAGGTTATTAATCACCCTTCGTTAGATGACTTCTGATGGGGAGAGGGGGCGTGGGCGCCCCACGTTCATGGATGCAGACGCCATTGTGGCAGCAGTGGAGCCACATGGAGCAGTTGTGCTGGTGTTTCCCCTGCCCCTGCATAGGCAGGTGGGCGGTGAATGTGTCGCTGTAGCAGCAACCTGATTCTTGGGAAGCAGGGAGATCAACTCATTAGTGCTACGAGAAAAAGAAATCGACAACCAGTTCCCCAGCGTCATCCTCTCTTCCGTGGTCGGTAAGAGGTATCCACGCCGACAACATTGCAGAACGGAATGACCAACATTCTACTGCCCCAACTTCTGGTGAGTTTCACGCCAGGCCTACTATTTTCACGGCGGGACCTGGTACCGGATAGCTGGGTCCAGTGGTACATCAATCTACTGATGTCTCGATCACTACTAATCTCCATACAGGGAGATCAACTCATTAGCGCTGCGAGAAAAATAAATCATCAACTAGTGCCCCAACGTCATCCCCTCTTCCATGGTCGGTAAGAGGGATCCACGCCGACAATGTTGCAGAACGGAATGCCCAAAATTATACTGCCCCAACTTCTGGTGAGTTTCAAGGCAGGCCCTCTATTTTCTTGGTGGGACCCGGTGTCGGATAGCTGGATACGGTGGCACGTCAATCTACTGATGTCTCGAGCGCTAATAATCTCTATATTGAGGAGAATAAATTCACGTCGGGTTCACCATTTCTGTTTCCGACTCTTTCGCTGAGGCACACACATTAGTCTGCTTAGGCATGATAGGTGCGACTTTTTTGTTACCCCGCATTCCCACTTTCCAAATGCGGGTGACATCCTCTCCTTATTCAGGGACGTCTGCTCCTTGATCGAAACTGGGATGATGGGATGTCAGTTCTTCCTTCCATGGATTACTCCTTGGAACTCTTCACCTAGTCCGGGTCACCCTCATAGATTTAATATGTTGTTCGTGAATCTCTTCCTGGTGACACATTTCCATGGACAACAGTTAATTACACCGCTCCTGTCAGTACATTCTAAGGGGTTTGGTCAGGGTGATAACCTTTAATTGGGGAGTAGTCACGTTGAGATATCACTGGCGTGTCTGGACACTGGGGAATTGGCGTGTCTATCTTTTGTCCCTTATTATAGGGCTTCTCGAGGGCGCAGAATCCCGAGGCATCCCGCATTGAGCATGGGGAATCATATTCCATAGGCATGTATCTGAGGTTTTTTCTCAGCTTCATGTGTTTAACACGGGGTACGCCACAAGTTTGACGTCCAGCAGAGACAGATCAGACTAATCAGAACACCGATAAAGGTGGACCAGATTGATGGACCCCCTTGAGGAATCACTGATATTGGGGCTAGCAGGTGGGTGGCTTCCCAAATACCATAGAGGGTGAAATGAAATGGGACCATCGCAAGGGCGATAGTGAAGTAGTGCTTGAGCCTCGAAGAGACCTCCTACATATCCCCGTGGCAGGGAATCAAAGTCCATGTAGCTCGGGTTGGGTTTCGTCAGCGAACCGACGTGAAGGTGATCGGGGTAACCGAGTGGTGGGCTTAAACCTCATGGAGTCTTCCTACGTACCATGCCTTGACATGGATCAAAGTCCTCGTAGTTCGCTTGGGGCATGTCGGTGAACCGACGTGAAGATGGACCTTGGTCCGATGGGTATCGTCAGCGAACCGACATGAAGGCGGACCTTGGTACGATGGATATTAGGCTTGAACCTTAGGGAGGTTTCCTCAATACCATGCCTTGACATGGATCAAATTATTCATAGTTCTCTTGGAAGGTGCATGGCTTACACTCTAGGCTGCCCAGGTGTTGGTGAACCGACGTGAAGGAGGTCGGAATGACCAGCTGTTGGGATTGAACCTCAGAGAGGCTTCTTACGTACCATGCCTTAGAAAGGATCAAAGTCCTCGTAGTTCGGGTTGAAAAGGGGCTATTGAACTGACATGAAGGGGTGTCAGAACACCAGATGGTGAGCTTGAACCTCAGGGAGGCTTCCTATGTACCATGCCTTGACACGAATCAAAGTCCACGTAGTTTAGGCATACAATTTAACGTAATAAAGGATGGGGGTAGAACCTGATGTGAATAAATGACCGGGCGGTGGGCTTTGAACCTCATGGAGGCTTCCTATGTACCATGCCTTGATATGGATCAATGTCCACGTAGTTCAGGAAGGGTTTTGTCAGCGAACCGATGTGAAGGTGAACCTAGGGGTCCACTGGCGGTGGTCTTGAACCTCATGGAGGCTTCCTATGTACCATGCATTGACATGGATCAATGTCCACGTAGTTAGAGTGTATAGTTTAACGTCATGTAGGACGAGGCATTTGGGGATTACACTCTGAAGCAACCCAGGTTTTGGTGAACTGACGAGGTTGGAATGACTAGATGGTGGGTAGAACATCGTGAGGCTTCCTACATACCATGCCTTAACATGGATCAAAGTCCTCGTAGTTTGATAAAAGTGGAGTCAGGGTCGGTGCTCACTCTAAGCTCACGTGAGTCATGCTCGGTGTGAGAAACAAGAGGTTTCAGGGACCTGGCGATCACATCGTGAAGGGTGCGTCCATAGGAAATGAGAAGGGGATTACACGTTAGGTGGCCCATGGTGCTGGGACTTACTCCAGGATGGAGGCCCGAGGGTGAAAAAGCGCAACGAGAGAGAGATTTTGGACTGAGGAAAGGGGTGCCTCGTCCTCTATCATGCCCTTCAATGGCCTTGGCAGTGGGGAAGTATGGAGGTGCATGGGTGATACCTTCCGTAAGAAGGACTAGGGGCTTACACCAAGATGGCCGCCCTTCTCCCATGGAAAAACGCCACTCCGAGAAGGAGGATATCATCCTCTGTGGGGGGTGATCCCATCCCCATGGAGATGAGTGGGAGTAAAGAATGTCCGAGCTCGGGGGACCTTGCGTGCATGGCATAAGGCCAGATCACAGTTTAACGTCATGTGTTGAGGACGACGGTGCTTGGTAGTTTAACGTCCTACAGCTCAGACGAGGTGGGTTTACTCAACACCCCTAGGACTTACATAACCAACACCCTCTGCTCTATATGGGAGGGAAGGTACCGGAAATGCCGTGAAAAAGGGGGGTTGCGGAGCGAACCACCGAGGGGTCCACTTTAGCGTGGATATGCGAAGAAGCAATATCCGTTAGTGTGCCTATGTGGAGAAGTATTAGGCGAAGCAACACCACGGGCAGTATCGTCCAGGGGACTTTGAAATTGCATCGTGTAGGCCTGGAGGGCCGCACGAGAAAAGGATTCACCAAGCAGCGGGTCCCATAGGCAGGGGCCTTGTGGAGATCTATTTCTCTGTATGGTGAAGGGCACATGCGAAGTGGTGTGCTTCACGAAGTGGGATGCATCACCCTTGGCATGGGGTGGAGATTCATGTGGGGGGGGGGGGGGGGTGCTTCACGAAGTGGAAAGGTATTCTCAGAGCACTGACTCATGGAGCATAGGTGCCTCACGAAGTGAAGTGCCATGAAGCAGTGTGCTTCGCGAAGTACAGTGACCCTGCCTTGGCATGTGGATAACGTGTACAGGATGGGTGTCTCGCGAAGCATAAATTCTCCACAACTACCCGGGTCCCCTTCCTTCGTGAAATCCCTTGATCTTCATGAAAGGCATCACTCTCGGAAGAGGGGATCCAAACGAGACAATGCGGAGGCACCTCACGAAGAAAAAGTACCTCAAGTAGCTCATGATTCACAGAGCAAAGTGAGCTTCATGATTCGAGAGCTAAAAAGGAGAAAGGACAGATTGTCTATCCTGGTGAATTAGGGGGAGCCAGGTATTTATAGGCAAGGGGCGCCGTGGAGCAGCACTCATGCGGTGCGAAGACGGCTTGGATTGCTTCACGGCGAGTCGCGAACGTCAACCGGGTTCGCAGAGAAGTTTTGCCTCCTTTGCTTCGCAGAGAGCTCACAAACTTCAGGGGGGGGGTTTCATGGGGCATGCTACCTCTACTACTTCACGGTGGGTTCGCGAATGTCAGGGCCGTTCGCGGGGCTTCCCGCCTCTGCTGCTTCGCGGCAGCCGTGTTGCTTTGGAGGGCTCTGCATCGGGGCTTCGCTGGGCAGGCCACGGAGCCTTCTTTTCTTCATTCTTTTCATCCAATATTTTGGTGCCAACAGTTACATAAATTTATAAGAGTGACACTGACTAGGTAATAATTCCACCTCAAAATGGTGTGATGAGACCAACCTCCTATCCTCTCCACCAATGGATTCCTATTGTGTCATTGGCCAAATCGTTATCCAACAAGCGCCTGCCTTTGGAAAGAAGGTCCATAAATCATGGATACTAGGGCCTTTGGATGTTTATAGCTCCATGAATAAACCCATTGGAGACTATTTGAGGACATCATACCTGATGTAGACCAATTGTACACATACTTAACCCCCTACAATCACCCACCCAGACCATTCAACTATGGTACCTTCTTCACAATATAAAAATGGACACACTACCCAGTATCAATTCAACCATATTGCACACTAAAGAGGGCTACAAAATGAATAGGGTCCAAAGGAAATGGTAAAAATGATGTGAAACTCTATAATAGCAAGTGATCAACTACTATACGTCGGGCTATTCCATCCACCATAGTATAAGGTGAATCCAGTAGAAACATGTGATTTTGAACCTAAATTTATTTTACTCTCTTATTTTTACAATTTTGTGGCCTTGAAAACTTGAATAGTATCCATGAATTATTGAAAATGTATGTTTTAATCTAAAGGCTATCCTTCCCTTAGCTTTAAAAGGATAACATATTCACCACATTCTGCATAACACCCCGAAATGTTAAAATATAAATATCATATTTGATAGTGTGTAGGAAATGAAACAAAAAGCGTATAAGGGAATATAACATACCAAGACTTTAAAATATATTTACTATTTTAAATAAATTCAATATATGATAAAACTTTCAATGCATGCAACACTGATTTTTCTTGTGTTACACACAACAATGAATTTCTTTGATAGCTTGCGTTACATGCATGAACCCATTTTATCAAATAATATTAATATTATTATTTAAAATTAAAATGATCTCCTAGTTAAATTTGTTGTTATGAATAAGATTAAATATATTATGAAAATATATGTTTGAATTAATTGGTTACCAATTTATTAGAAATGAAAATAAAAACCAATTGAATATAAGGGAAATATTTTTATAAAAACTATTTCTATGCTCTCAAAGGTGTTTGATCATAATAATTAATTAGTATTAGTGAATGATATTAATTAAATGTATATATTATAAATTAAATATTTTTTTAACATTAATCTAATATATTTTCTATAAATAATATAATAACAAATCCAATTTTACTTATAAAATGATATATTTTTCTAAAGAGAGTTGTGTTGCCTCTTAATGGCACACTTGTTTTAAAACTAAATTTTGTAAATTTTCTAAATTTTATTTAAATAAATAAACTTTATATTTTATAATATAATTGTAAAAAATATATTATGGATAATTTTTGGTTTTTTTATGAGAAATATCATTTTTTGAGGAATAATGACAAATACAGAATTGTAATTGAAAACTAATTATTCATATAAATAATTCATATTGTTAAATTGTATTCTGAATATCTTTTAATGTCAAAATAGTTCAATTATAGATATTTTAATCCAATTTATGTCATTGAAATAATTTTTATTTTAATTTTATATATAAAAATGAGTAATTGTTTTCACATTTTTACTTTAAAAATAAGATTTCTCACTCTATTTATGGGATTAATTTGAAAATAATTTCAACCAATTTTGTAATTTTAATTTTAAAAAATGGATTAAATATTTTGAATAATAATAATTTATAATTCATAATGATGTAAACTTACTTTTTTAGCAAAGTTATTAGCGAAAATGATTAATTTTAATCAGAGTGATTAAGGTAAAAATGAGTTTAAGTTGTGGTTACTCTTAAAATATAAGGTGTGTAAGTGACCCAAAACATTTAAAAAAAAATATTTTATGGAAATATTTATACCATATAATTTTTTTAACTAAAATAGTTCATTATTGGAGTCCCATTAGTTAAGGAACACCTCACAATAGTGTTTACGTTTTGGTATTTACAATAATGCCACTCTTCCTCCACTATAAAAGGGCACTCACTCCACTAAACAATTGAAAACACCCAAGAAATTAGGGTCATTAAAATACTAAAAAATTAAATTCCAAACTTAAATCCCATAATCCTAGATGCCTTATATTTTTCATAAATCCAAAATAGTAAGGAATTAGTGAAAAACTAAGGAGGATACCCGAAGAAGAGGTAATGTTTTTCTAAAATATTTTTTGTTTTATTTCCTTCCCTATATCATATAATTATTTTTATATAATGATTATATAATAACATAAGTATCTAAAATATTGTTTTATATTATTATGGGAATGTTAACACCTACAAATACACACACTTCCATCAGATGGGATACAAAATCATCATTCATGTGTACGACGAACTACCTTCTTGCGAACCGATGACATTTGTTCATCCATTACCACTTTAAAAGGATAAAATTATTATTTATTTATATTTTATATATTATATTTATGATATTTATGATTTATTTATGCTTATTTAATTATTATATAACACCTACCTTCATGCATTCCATTTTGTGGGTATACAATGACGTCGTTCGTGTATACGATGAGCTACTGCCTCACAAAGTGATATGATTCGTTCACATGTTACATAGAATGTATTAAGGATGATATTAATAAAAATATTTGATATATATAAAATAAATTTGATATTTTAATGATAATATACATATATTTAAATTATTTTCATTTCATTTAATTTGAAAATAATATGGAAGCTGCGTTCATGCGTACGCACAACCTATCGTCTCCAAGAATAGTGCATTTCATTTTTGACCAAAATATTTTTTATATTACTATAAATAAATATATTCTAAAGATATATGGTAGATAAATAATGGTTTAAATATTTTATATTATTAAATCATGATTGAAGTAAGAGGAAAAAAAACAATTAGTCAAAACATACTCAAAAAACAAAGTAGTTATTACCTTTAAATGATGAAAATAATGAAACATTATCAAAGAACGAGTAATAATATATTATAAAAGGATAATATAATATATCATAAATATTAATATTGTTATTTTATAAGTTAATAAAATGTTTAAAACCACTATACAAATGGTTAAAGCAAGTATGAATAAAAGGAAAGCACGAGGTAATTGATTTCTTCTCAATTTCATTGCATTGAGGCATATTGCAATTTTTTTCATGTAGTTTCTTATATATGGAGAATATACCATCATTTTGAAATGAAATTTATTGATTAATTAACTCTATTTATTTATTATTATTTTCAAGTAATAGTACCATTTTCCCACTCTTTGATACTAAAAATGTTTTAGAAAATATTTTTCAGAAAACCTAACTTCATTTCTCTCTTTGGCGAGAAAAAAATGTTTTCTTATAAAAACCATGTTTTCTAAAAAGTTTTTAATTTTTTTACACTTTAAAAAATGATTTATTAATAAAATTTTAACCCATTTTTACCTTTCACAAAATTTCTTTAAATAAGTCTTCTTGTCAAATATGAACAAATCACTTTTTAAACCTTTTTACAATGCCAAAAAATGTTCTTTTTTACCTTGTATATAATTACCCACCATCATTTATTTGAAGTTTAATTTTAAATTTTACAAATTTATTTTTAAATATAATTTTTTTAAAAGTGATTTTGAATGAAAATTATTTTTAAAATGAAAAGTATATTGTCGTTAGGAATGTTTTCTGATGTTTTTATGGCAATTATATTCATAAATGACAATAAACCTTATTCATAATCTAATGGGTATAATTTGTATCGATTAAATAATTATTATTCTTTTTTATGTATTATGATTATTTTGACTAAAGATATTATTGACATTCACTTCCTTGAATCATTTTGGTAGTCATTAACTTCCCCTTGAATTATTCACTTTCTAGTGATCATTAGATATTAAATTTCCCCTAAATATCCAAATTATTTATCACGGATATGATTATTTTTTAAACCATATACCATTATTACGTATGGTGTTTAATTTTTATTTTATTTTATTAATTGGGGAAATATTGATAAATTTATATTCTTTACTCAATATTGTTATTTAATAAGGCATATGTTTTACGAGTTAAATCGATTATTCAATATACGAGGAATGATTTAGATAGGTTCGACATGTGTTGGGTACTATTTAAAGTGATCCACTTGATGCATCGATAGTCTCATGATATGAAATTAGTTGGAAACAAACCCTTCACGTTTATAACCAATTAGGTTAAAATTCATAGAGGATAGATATTGATAGTAGTGTCTTATAAAAGGTCTTGACATAAATAAGTTTTGTTTTACCTAGCACATTTTAAATCATATTGAGGACAGATATTTATGGGTAAGATATAATGTGCCTGTAAAATATGATGTTCAATAATTAATAATTTCCTTTATTCAGATTCAATTTTCATTATCCATGATATTATCTCAATGTTATAATCTATGGATGCATTTCATTCTTAGTTTATTGATTTAAATGTCATGTATTTTTAGTTATTTACCATTCTATATTGATTACTACTTGTCTTACCATAGTATTCATGTTATTCAAATGTTATGTGTGTTTATTTAGTTACCTTGACATATTGATTATACTTATTGATTCATGATAGCTTCCACTGTACATAACCCTTACAAAGCAGTTGAGCTCACCATTATTTTTCCATTTCCCCAGGATTCCAGGAAGTGTAATAAGAAAGATATGAATGAATATTATAGATGGAATAAATTTATTATAATTTTTTTAGTTTGTCTATTCATTTGTAATATAAGAATCAAGTATGTGTTGAGTTTACCAATAATAAAAAAATGATTGGTGCTTTGGGATCTAAATCATGTATCTATTCCAATGTAATGGTAGTAGGCACCTACTATGGGATAACGGGGTTGGGGTCTCTATAGTTGTTATCAAATCAGTTTTAGTATATTACTTTAGAACTAGATTTAGGAAGACACATATTAGGAAACATAACCCTATGATGAACATTCAGGTTAGTATAGAAGAACATCCTAAAGTTTTGGTAAGGTAGAGATTTTGTGGTCTTTACATGAAATACATAACTATATGGACAATATCATGGGTTTATGAGTTTTTGATTTAATAAAAGTTCAAATACTTAAACACCTCTTTTTTAGGTATTGTGTGATGTCATTCTACCAATATTAAGCACGTTTTAGAGAAATTTATGAAAAGTATATGTTTTAGTGGAAAATTTATATGAGGAATAGTGCATATACATTTTATAGAAAAATGATTAAAAGTATTTTTATCCTTTAGAATTAATATGATCATTAATGAAATTGTAATAATATCCAAATAATATTATTATACTTTGTAAAAAAAGGTTGTATTGGAAACACTAGAAAAAATGTTTTTAAATTTTTATTTTATTTCAATTACACCCATAATTATTTTTAGAAAATTTATATGAAATATAATAATGTAGTTTAAAAAAAGGAAAAACCACATATAGAATGAAAACTCATCACATCCAGAGAGGTGGTGGAGATAGAACCCATGAACGAATGTCGATAAAGGTTTCACACCTACTACTGGCCTACAAGATGTCCTGGTTAATATTTAATTTATTTTAGTTAAAAAATTTAATGAATACATATTAATGATTAATAATTAGTATTATTATTTTTTAGATTATTTTATTAACTATATTAGTTTTAGAAAATAGCTAATTACATATGTAAAGATATGTCACCGCTTCTTAGATCATATGATCTGTAAAAAATGAATTTTAGTACTATAGGATTAAAAATTAATTTTTGTATATATATTTCCTAGATTATGGGATAAATTGGAAATATAAAAAAGAAAAAAATAATGAATTTTTTTTTATGAAATAGAAATATGCCATGTCAGTATATTTCCTTAAAATATTGGGCATGATAAGAATTACTCAATATTAGGAAAATGATCTTGAAAAATAATGTTTTCCAAATACATTATTTTTTTTGAACTAATGGTCCATTAGATCATCATTGATTTATAGAATTGAGGCACTAAAATTTCCATTGATCATTCACTTGTTTTTGATCAATTTCTTTAATTACTCTCAATAAATATTTATGCTTTTCCTCTAAATACATATCTTCAATTACCACAAATGTTATCTTATGTAGAAATATAGTTATATATTATTCTAGATGACTTTTGTACTTAAATTTTACTATTATTAATGGGATAATTTATTATAATTGTTTATGATATGGGTTTTTTTTCTAGAAAATAATTTATAAATGTAAAACCCTTGATTACTGAGTTCAAGTTTAAATTGTGAGGACACAATTTATTCAAGGTGGAGAGAATGTAAATCTATGAAATTTTAAAATATAAATATCATATTTGATGGAATTTATAAGTTAAAAAAAGAGTATAAGAGAATATAACATCCATTGTATTTATAAAATATTTACCATTTAAATAAATTCAATATATTATACAACATTTAATGAACACAACACTGAGTTAGCTTGTGCTACATGCGAAAATGAATTTGTTTGATAACTTTTATTATATGAAAGACCATGTTTTATCAGCTACAATTAATATTATTATTTATATTAAAAATTATCTCTAGATATTAAATTGGAGGTTATTAATAGTATTGACTAAGTTATTAAAATATGTGGTTGAATTCCTTGGTTACCAATTGATTTGAAATGAAAAAAAACCAATTGAATATAATGGAAATGTTTTTTTAAAAACTATTTTTATCCAAAAGGTATTTTATCCTAATAATAAAATAATATTAGTGAATTATCTTAATTAAATTTATAAATTATATATTTAATCAAATTTTTCAACATCTATGTGATATATTTTATATACATAATATAAGAACAAATCAAATTTTATGCATAAAAAACTATATTTTTCTAGAGGTATTTTTTTCATCCTTTTAATGGTTCACATATTTTAAAAGTAAATTTCGAAATATTTAAAATTTTTATTTGATAACATAAAATTCATTTTTGAAATTGTAATGACAAAATTATATTAGGGAGAAGTTTTGGATTTTTTTTCAAGAAGTTTTATTTTTGATAAATAGTGAAAATACTGAATTTTAATTGAAACTAAATTTTCATCTAAATAATTTATAATGTTAAATTATATTTTAAATTGGGTATAAAGTTAAAATAGTACACTTATAAATATATTAATCTAATTGATATAAATAGAATAATTTTTATATTGAATTTAGTTATTAATACTTAGTAAACTTTTGAACATTTTAATATAAAAAACCATATTTCTCGTTCTGTCCGTATGATTGATTTTAAATTAATTGATACCACAATAGTGATTTGAATATTTAAAAATAGATTATATATTTATAATCACAATAATTTATAATTTATAATAAGGTTAACTTAATTTTTTTACCCAATTTCTTATTGAAAATATTTAATGTTAATCATAATAATTACAATAAAAATGAGTTTACATAGTGGTTAATCTTAAAATATATGTTGTAAAACTTATCGAAAACTTGTATAACTCCCATTTTATGGTTCATTATTGGAGTAAAATTAGGTAAGGTATATCTACTAATAGTGTTTTTTTGGTATTTTTAAGAATTCCACTCATCCTCTACTATAAATGGGCACTCACACCTCACATTTGTTCACATGTCTCAGACATTTGGCTCATAAATCCCCTACTAAACTAACTTAAAAACTTAAATAAAATCATAATATAAGCATTATATTAGGAATAAATCCAAAATATTAAGGCAATAGTTCAAACTTAAATAGGATACCCGAAGAAGAGGTAATATTTTTCTAATTTTATTTATTTTATTTCAATATATATCACCTCAAATTATTCTTATATTATGATTATATAATAACCTCAGTTTATTAAATATAATGAAAATTTTCTATGTTAATTTTATCACCTACAAACACACACACTTCCATCAAATGGGATATACAATCATCATTCTTGTGTACGGTGGACTACCACCTTACGAACTGATGCCATTCATCCATCCATTAAAACCTTTTAAGGTTGAGAATAATAATGGATTTATTGTTTATATGTTTTATATATGATTTTTAGAATGAATTTATTATTTTTTAATTCTTATATAATATCTACCTACATTCTTTCCATTGTGTGGGACTATGATAACATCATTCATGTGAACAAAGGCCTATCGCCTTGCGAAGTGATGTGATTCATTCACATGTTACATGGAACGTATAAATGATGTGTTTAAAAAAACATATGATAAATATGACATACATATTAAACATTAATGAAAATATAAATATATATCACTTATTTTTCCTTATTTTAATACGAAAATAAAATTAAAGCAGCGTTCATTCGTACGTATGACCTACCATCTCTATGAATGGTGAATTTCATTTTCTATCCCTGAATTTTATGGATCACTGTAAATAAATATATAATAAATTTATATGAAATTTGTATCATGGTTTAATTTATTTATATTATGAAATCATTATCTACATATTAGGAAGAAAGAAAAAAAATAGGTCAAACATACTAAAAAAAAGAATTTATTACTCGAAACGATGAAAATAATGAAGGATTATTCATGAATGGTTAATAATATGTTATAAAAGGATTATATATTATATAAAATATATTAATATGGTTCTAGTATTAGTTAATAATATGTTTAAAATCACTTTAAAGGAGGTTAAATCAAGTATGACCAAAAGGAATGCATGAGGTAATGGATTTCATCTCAATGTCATTTCATTGAGGCATATTGTAATGTTATGAACCTACTTCATTATATATTGTGTATATACTATCTCTTTGAAATATTATATAATTACTAATTCAATCTATAGGAAATTTTATATTTCAATTTTAATTATTTCATCTGAGGTGATTTGAAATTAAAGTTACCAATTGGTGATGAAATTTCATAACTTAATTCCATTTCATTAGGTTATATTACTTCCTAATTATTTTTAATACTATATGAATATGTGTATAATGAATTTTGAATATATATTTATGTATTTATAATTTTTTTATGTGGATTTATATATGATACACATAATCAATTCATTTATTAATTACCACTTCAATGTTCTGATCATTTAAGGGTTTTTTTTGTAATCTTATTCTAACCGTGATTATTTATTCATAAAATTAAATTAAATTAAATTATATGATATTTATTCATTAAAACCTTTTATTTTATTCTCATATTGTTATTCATGATTATTTTCAACTAATAGTAACATTCTTACACTCTTTGGTAATTTAAACTGTTTAGAATTTTTTTAATAAAACACAACATCATTTCTCTTTTTGGTTGGAAAATATATTTTATTATTAAAACCATGTTTTCTAAAAAAAATTCAATTTTTTTTAACCTTTTAAATATTATTAATTAATTAAATTTTACCCATTTTTACTTTTTACCAAATATATTGAAATGAATATTCTCATTGTTTTTTGAACAAGGCACATTCATAACCTTTTTACAATGAAAAAGTAACATTCTTTTCACCTTGTACGAAATTACCCGATGTCATTTCATTGAATATTTGTTTTCAATTTTAAAAATATCCTTTTAGATAAAATGGTTTTACAATTTATCTTCAATGAAAATTATTTTCAAAATTTTTCAAAATAAAATGTATATTTTCTTCATGAATATTTTAAAGACCTTTTTATGGAAATTCTATTCATTAGTGATAAAAAACCTTAGTCTTAATATAATGGGTATATATTGTATTTATACCATAATTATTATTCCTTTGGATGGATTATTATTATTTTGACTAAGGATAGTAAGAAATATTCACTTTCTTGAATCATTTTTGTAGTCATTAGCTTCCCCTTTATTCACTTTCTAGTGATAATTAAAGATTAAATTTCCCCTAAATATCCACATTATTTATCATGGATACGATTATTACCTAAAATTTATACAAATTTTACATATAGTGTTACTTTGAACGTTATTTTATTAACTTTTGAAATACTGATAAATCCATATACCTTACTCTAAATGGATATTTTATTAGGCATATTTGTCATGAGTTAAATAAATTATTTGATATAAGAGGAATTATTTTGATAAGAATGACATAGGTCAGGGACCTTTTAATGTAATCCCCTTGATGAAAAAATAGTCTCAATATATAAAATAAGTTGGAAAAAAATCACTTCTATTTTTAAAAAAGTAGTAAAAACTATCGGGATGATAGATCTTAACAGTAGTGTCTTATGAAAGGTCTTGAAAAAAATAACATAGATTTTACCTAACAAGTTTTAAACAATCTAGAGAATAGATCTTTATGTTAAAGGTATCTTGTTCATGGGAAACATGACATCCAACAATTAATCATTTGATTTATTAATATTCAGTTTTTATTATCCTTGATATTTTCACTATTTTTTTAATCTATGGATGCTTTTAATTATTATCCAATTTACTAAAAATTCATGTTTGTTCAATTATTTACCTTACCATACTGATTCTTCTTTATATTACCATGAAAGTCAAGTTATTTAAATGGTATGTGTGTCCATTTATTTATATTTACATATTTTTTATTATTATTGATTCATGATATATTCCACAATAATTAACCCTTACTGATCATTTGAGCTCACCCTTATTTTGTTTTATTTCCTTAGGATTCCATGAAGTGTACAAAGAAAGATATTCAAAGATATTATATATGGAATAAATTTATTATAATTTTTTTTTGTATTTATTTATAATAAAAGGCCCATGTATGTATATTTTTACCAATACCACTAGTCTAATCATCCCATTGGGATCTGAATCTTGTATCTATTCCAATGTAATGGTAGCAGGCACCGACTTAGGGATACTGGGGTCAGGGTCACTATATAGAGACTCACCTATAATTTTAATTTGGACTTAAAAATATTCAATTTTATTCCCCCTATAACCCTCTCCCACTGTCATAACCCATGTCCACTTATAGTAAACTTATTCCCTTCAAATTCAAAAAGACTTCCATAGAAAAATTCAAGTTACCTAACATGAGTATTCTCAACTACTTAATTTTATTATTAATTATATTATTTAAAATTAATAATACACAAAATAATATAATTATATAATTATATTTATATAACATAATTTTACTATATTAAGGGTGTTAACATTATTTATTCATATAACCCATCTATTAAAAAAACAATGTCTTTGTCCATGTGTTATTGGAACTATCACCTCCACGACGTAACATGTTTCATTTTACTTCACCAATATACAAGGATAGATATAAGTACAGTATTAAAGGATAAATATAATTTTTACTATATAATTAATATTAATTTATGAAAAATTAGAGAACCTATTAATGGGATAATCAACAAATGATTATCATTAATTCAATTATTTAAAATGAGCAGACATAGAGGAAAATGATCTCTATTCTATGTAATGAATTTATATATATTATATTATATTTATAATTATTTCCAATTCTGATATATCACACTAATGGAAACTAAGTAATATCATTGTGCCTATTTTATTATTATATTACAACCAAACCATGTCATAATCATCCATTAATTATGGTAGGTTCATGTTTGATTCGGTTTAACCACCAACTTAAAAAATGAAAAAAATTATTATCATGGATGAATATTTGAACTTATATAATTGTTTAATATGATATAAATATGAAAATAATGTTTTTATTGGTTTTTGTAAAGTTATATCAATATATAAATCATTAATTGAGAAAAAATGTTTTGTTCGTTAGGAATCACCAAAACATGATTATTTTAGATTTCATCTTCATGGTTCGTAACCAAAACTAACATGAAGTGAAATTTTAGATATATACAATTTCATGGAAAATATATTATAGAATATTCTATGTTTTAATAGAGATGGTATTTTGAAACTACATAGATACCAGAAACTATTTTTTGAAACTATTTTAAAGTGAAAATGATTACATACACCTGATATTGAAAATAGGTAAAGTATAACTAATATTTATATGTATATAATGATTATAAATGATGATTGGAAATGGTTATAGTTACAAATAAAGTTTTTGGGTATGTATTTAAAGGTATTAATTTAATTATTTAAGATGTTGGGTCTAATAGTTTAATGAATTAGAATAAGGTAAGAGTTTTCATCTCAAATTTATCTCTTTGAGACGTGTTTTTAATTATCCATAAAATTTATTTTATAAGGTGTATATGATAAGTATTTGATATATTATATCATGAATTATATTTTAATAATTTAATTTGAATTTCAATTACATCATATATATTTCAAAGGGTTTTAATTTAAATGTTTATAAAGTTTTACAGATTTTCTTTGTCTCAATTCTCAATATTTGAGACATAATACATTTTGTGCCCCGTGATTCTTTTATATGATGTATTCAAAACCCATGGATATATTTTTATCAAAATTTTTCTATTTTATGGGATTTAATATCCATATCATGTTCCCTTAGTCAAATGGAAATCAATTTAGCTATTTCCCCAATAGTGAAGTTTTTTTGAAACTAAATATTCCTTCATTGAGTTATGATTGTTCTATTGAACTTATTTTATAAAATCTGGGAACATTATTCCATTTGATTGTATTATGTGGTATTATCTAATTATTTTATAGGGATAAAAATTTCTAGCATATAAACCCTTTAGAAAATATTTCTCACTTCTTGGGAGATGTTATTTTGAAACCATCCACGTTTTCTCTCTAGATTACTTATGATCTTATTATTCTAGTGTTGACTTAGACATATACTAATTTATCTATATGGAGTGAACACCGTATTTTATATAATTAATATTGGATGATTTTTTCCTAGAAATAATTTTATTATATTAATATTTGTAATTTTATTGGTATTCTGTATATTATTATTCCAATACTGATGATTATTAGCAAGTTGACTATGTATTTGTTAACCGTTAACCTTATTCATACAAATGGGTTATGATAATGCTATACATTATAATAAAATGTGGAAAATTATTGATATTATTTATGATTATTGACCTCTAACCCAGGTTTATCATGTATTGATATCCCACATTCTTCATTACATGGATATCTATGTTTTTCATTCAGGTAAAGGTTACTTAGTGAATGGTATGATAGATATTTTTGACTCTTATAGTGAATTAATTGGAAGTAAAAAGTGAATAATGGGGATACATATTATATATCACCTATATGTATTGATAGTTCTTATGAGATAAAACTGATTTGGGTAATTTGTGTATTTATTCCCAATTCGGTAATATGTCTTGACCATGGTATCAACTAAAGGTAAATGTCTTAGAATAAGGCATTGATAATAGTTTTTTTATATTTCATTCATTTTAAATTACATCAGCATTAGATTAGTATTATTTATATCCATATTTTTATTTATTATTATGAATACAGGATTCTATTAATTTCAATTCAGTTTGGACTTCATGTTGTTTACTTATTCCTATATAATATTCATACCATGTTTATTCGAGTATTAATTTTGTTATATGTTTCCATTATTGTGTGTTTTGGCCCAACAGTTTATTATGTTTCCATTCACTAGGGTCTAAATAATTGTAGTATATGTGACATGTTTATAAGGATAACATGTTTGGAATAATTTATTCAATATGTGGAAGAATTTTCATGAATTAAGTGGCTTCATATATATAATGAAAAAATGTCTATTAGTTTAGAAAGACTTAGGATTTATTAGTTTATGATGTGTCATAATTCTATAAAGATATAAAACTGAAAATATCCTTGATATATATGAAATTAAATTCATTTTTATTTTTTTTAATTATGGATGATGATATCTAGGGTTTTACCACTAGAAGAAATGAAAGTATATAAAGTTTATCACCCCAAACACTTAATGGTATGTTTCTCTTAAATACATTCTAGTTATACCTATATTTCATGAATAAATGAGCCTATATGGAACAAAACATGTTTACTTATTGGAGATATCCATAACCTAGACATTAAATTTAAATTTTCCAACTCTGCGATTTGAATTTTAAAAATCTGACATACACGGTTGTGTTCAATATGATATTTAGAGTATGATATAATTAACTTAATTTTTGTTGAATAGTAACCTACCCTTATGAATAGTAACCTACCATTATGAATATTAACTTAACCTTATGAATAGTAATATGACTCTTATGAATGGTATCCCTTGAATGTATAAATGAATTTAGGCACCTTAAAAATAAAGATGAATATTTTAAGTGTTTATATTTTTCGATTAAATAATTATTTCAATTAAATATTTACTTAATCATATTTAGATTTTTTTTTGAAAAATGGACTTAATTTTTGGATTCTACACGTCAAAAAATGGTTAGGATGAATTTTTGGGATTTATCTGAAAAACAAGAATTTTTGATGAATAGTAAAATCCGATAATTCATAATAAATGCTAAATAATGGATTAATTGAGTCACTGATGATGATATGCTGATGTAAGCACAATTTATTCGTATTCACATGATAAAATTACTATTCTTGGTCATGTAAGACTCACTATTTCTTTTCTTGTGATGAAATAATAAATTAATGAATTTTATATTGAGAAATCCCCTCTCTCCTCCACTATAAAAACCCCCCTTCACTCCCTCTTCTACTCACTCCACTCAAGACTTGTGCCTTGCCAATATTCTGCCCAAATCTCTCCCCAATATCCTTCCTCACATAAACAATCTCTTACCCTCTTCATAATATCAAAACCTCTCCCCTTAAGAGGTTCTCAAAGGAGGATGTTTCAAGAGATAAATTCGTCTTTTCAATTCCTTCATTTCTTTTTATGTTCTTTTCTTTTTTATTTCTTTCCTAACCTCCCTTCACACAAATAGTATGATAACTCCAATAACATACATGTACTTTAATTTTTTATTCTAATGGTATATTTCATTATCTTCTCTCATTTCCCTACCCTTTATTTGGATGAAATAAAAGTATCATTTGAGATGTGCGAATTTAGCACATTCAAGGACAACGATTTATCTATTTCTATTATAATATTTAATTCTGGTCATGAAACAATTTATGTTATGTTTGGATTAAATTATTATATGTGAAAGACATCCTATTTTTTGTTATTTAATCCTTTTGTACAAATGGTATTAGGTTATAAAGAAAAACATGTTCATTGTAATCAAACCCGCCAATTAACCAAAACGGTTGTCACCAAGGTTATATATATAATAATTAGACCTCACTCTAAGTAACCAAATTCAATTTAAAACCATTTAATCTACTATATGTTCACTAATAGAATATAACTTTATTTCTGGACAACCACTTCCATCTTTCATATTTATCCGAACATGAATATAAGTGAACCAATCTTTTAAAACCAAGTGATCAAAGGAGCCCGAACAATGAAATTGAACCTTATAACTAATCAAAAAGGATTTGAATGAAATAAAAAGGGTTATAATAAATCATTTACATATATAATAGGTTCTGTAATTATGAATTAATAAGCCTAATTTTTTATTCAGGTCTTTAATAACAATTCAAGAACACCTTCGAGCATAAGATAAGGGATTGCATAACTCAATTTTAATTCTTTGAGTTAAACATCTATTTCATTGGTTAATTTTTTCCAATAATATGTGTGAATGACCTATTATTGTTTTATAATGTATATACACTTATATTTTGTGGTTTTTTATTTTTCACACACAAATATTTCATTGATTTATCGTCACTCTAATGACACAATCTTTGTAAGGGATCCTCTCTCTCACTTTTGTTCAAGAATATTCCCTATGTTGTGCTCTTTTATTTTTAATTAATAATGACGGGGTATGTTTTACCACCTCTCCCATACTTCGCTTGTGACATATAAATATTTTAATACCCCTTTACCTCTCATTAATCCCTCGCAATAACACACGTTACCATACCGAAATATTTGTAAGGGGTTTCTCATCTCACTTTCATTTCTGTGAGATTTTCATTGTTCGCCAATTATTTATTGTATGTGGTATTTGTGTACTTCCATTTGATATATAATAACATGATTCTATTTATATTCATGTTATTAAATGATTCATTTTAGGGTTATTAAGTTCTAGTCATATGATTCAACCGATTACATTGTGGTAAGAACTTTATCTGAACTACTATTTTGTTGTGACTAACTTTGTGTGGTGAACCTAATAATCCTTATGTTGTGTACCTAATGACCATTTGAGATAAATTTTTCTTTTAAATTATATTTATATTAAATATCTATAATATCATATCATGGATATGTTTTTTTCCTAAACCGTATACCAATTTACATATGGTGTTTATTTGGAAAGTTATTTAATTATGGAAATATTGATGAATCCGTATACTCTACTCTATACGGATATTGAAAAGGCATATTGAGATTGTATTGTATCAATGTATAATAAATTATTTGGAAATTAAGTGGTGGGTGGGGCCACTATAGCCCCTAGATGCATCGATAGGTCTAATGAGACAAATCAGTTTGGCGACAAACCCTTCGAGTTTGTTTCCAAAAATCAGAAGGGTTTCTAACCATAGAAATAAACCGTTTTAACGGTATTATGGTTTCATGTTCCAGATACATGAAATACAATTAATAAGCATTCTCCTTATTCATTATCAGTAATTATTATTATCCATGAGGTTTTCACTACGACAAAATATATGGATGCAGTTTCATTCTCAGTTTATTAATGGAATTAGTTACTCATTTATTCACTATGCCATATTGATTATATCAGATTGTTTGTGATTCAATTATTATTGTACTCATGATTTCGCTATTTGTAACCCTTAATGAGCATTTGAACTCACCCCTTTTATTGTTTACCTTCAACAGGTGATGAAGAGAAGTTCATTTATTGAGTTCACGTGGTTGGAGTTTTTAGTTTTGTTATGTATTGTATCTTGTAAGCTTTTCCAGTGTAATTTGAGTAACATCTATGTATCTAGTTTCTTCAATACTACTAAACTGATTGTTCCTTCGGGATTTTTCATTCCTTCTAACCATTCCAATATCACAAGTAATGCAGCTGATCTAGTCTAGAGGGGTGGAGGTGTTACAGTTGGTATGAGAGGAAGTTTAGTAGAAAACATGGAAACTAGAGTGGGAAATGTATAGTAGGGAACAAATCCCTAAGGTAGTATTTGAGGATAAATATAAAAGAATGTCCTGGTATTTTGGTAAGGAATATATTATGTGGATATTTTAAGAAATACGTCCCTGTCTGGATACGATTAGGTAGAGGCGGCTCTGACACAAATGTATCTAGGGGTAAAACCTGAAAAAACCGCTTTGAGCTAGACTCTATTGGGAACTGGTGCACGACAACGGGCCTTGCTCCACTATTAGTTACGACACTCCCAAAGGATATGCTTATTATAATTCACATTTTCTTTACAAGCCATTATTAAGGAGTTTAATGTAAATTTTTCCTCAGAGAAACCATGTTTATAAGATTATCTATGCATAGAATTTCAATCTATGTTGAGTTATTTTCTATTTGTGATTAATAAACTAATCTAATGTATTCCGTTATTTACAAATAGAATTTAACAGAAGAAGTGTAATCAATACTCATGGGCAAGGTAGGGATATCCCTACTGAGCAATTCAACACATTCAATGTTGGAGTAGATCTGATCATGAACATACCAGGACAACTTACCCAGGTTGTAATGAATAACCATTCCACACCTGTGTTGGATCGTTTCATGCAAAAGAAGCCCCCATATTTTAGTGGGAATACTAACCCAGTGGTTACTGAGCAATGGATCAAGTCCCTTGAAAAGATATTCATGGAATTAAGATGCAATGAAAATGAAAAGGTAGTACTGGAAGTATATTTTCTCATGGGAGACGCAGATCAGTGGTGGTCCTTGATTTAGAATACCACAGAGGAAGAATAAATATAAGATATGGAATGGAGTACTTTTAAGTAAATATTCATCAAAAAATATTTCTCTCGTGAGCAATGAACTGAAATGAAGAGGAAATTCCTTAGCTTAAAACAAAGGGAAGAAGACAGTGTTTCAGAGTATGAGGCTACTTTCACAAGGCTAGCCAGGTATGTCTTAGATTACGTACGTGACTCGTCAGACAAGATTGATCATTTATTTTAAGGTCTTAAGACAAGTATTCGAAGGGCACTGGCTTCTCAATCATTTTCATCATATGATGAAATGATATCAAGTGCTATCAAAACAGAGAGGGAATTTTCTAGATCAAATCTTTTCAAAGGAAACCAAGATAAAAAGAGGTACTCTCATAACAAAATAAAAAGGAGAACCACTAAAGAAGAGCAAGGGAAAAAATCTATTCCCATTATGTGAGAATTATGGAATGAATCATCTTGGGAAATGCTTGAAAGGCATGGGAGTCTACTATAACTAAGGAGAAAAGGGTCATCGATCTGATAAATGAAAGGGGAAGAAACAATTCAATGATATTCAATGATACAATTGCAGAGATATGGAACACTATTCAAATGAGTGTCCTATGATCCAAGGAAAAATTCCTCAGAAAAATCCAAGAGAATAAGGGAGAGCCTATGTGATTACAACTGTAGAGGTTGGAATTATTAATGATGTGGTGGAACGTACTTTAATTATTTACTCAAACATAGCCAACACTTTATTTAATTTTGGATCATCTCTTTCATTTATATCTTCTCAGTTTTCCAAGAAAATTAGATATGTCCAATTTGATTAAATAAAGGAGTTTTCATTCAAAACCCCCAGGGGGTGTATCATTGCAACAAAGGAATGTTGACTAGTCCCCCTCCAGACACTAAAACGTGCTTTAGTTACTAACCTAATCGTCATACCGAATACTGAATTTGATATAATTATCGGTATGGATTGGATATAAAATTATGATGCGAATATTTATTGTAAGAAGAATGAAGTTACAATTTTTAAAAATGGTGTAGAATCCCTTATCTTTAGGGTAGAAACTTTTCCACCTAATTCTTACCTAGAACCACACCCAGTAGCTCTACTGAATGCAATACTTGGAGAGGAAGATAAACCTATATCTATGAGTGAGGAAAGAAATCTTCAAATTGAAGATGTGCACATAGTTCAAGAGTACATTGATGTATTTCAAAAGGATTTACCTGGACATCCTATAGAGCGGGAAGTTGAGTTCTCTATTGATTTAATTCCTAATGCAAGATCTATATCAAAGACTCCCTATAGAATGGCTACTGTGGAATTAGTAGAGCTAAAGAAACAACTAGAGGATTTGAGTGAAAAAGGATTTATTCGACCTAGTGTTTCTCCATGCGGAGCCTCTGTCCTCTTTGTCAAGAAGAAAGATGGATCCATGAGGCTTTCCATTGATTACAGATAAATCAATGCTATTAAATTAAAGAATAAGTATCCCCTTCCCTGTATTGATGATTTATATGATCAAATTAATGGATCTCAATACTTTTGGATGATTGAACTTCAATCCGGATATCATCAGTTGCGTGTGAGGAAGAAAAATATTCCTAAGATAGCATTTAGGACTAGGTATAGGCATTACAGGTTTACAATGATGCCTTTTGGACTGAAAAATGCACCTTCTGTTTTCATGGATCTACTGAAGATGGATATGAAAATTGTTATGGAAGGATAAACATCGCTCCTCTTTCAAATGATTTCTAAACCATATTTATTAGAGAAGATAAAAAAGCCATCAATCTGATGATGAGAATCTATACAAGAAAATTAATGCAGTTAAGGATGGGAGACTGGATGACTTTGTGTATGAAAAAGGAGTTCTAAAATTTGGGAAGAGGTTATGCATTCCATAAGTACCTGAGCTAAAAAGGTAACTATTAGATGATTCTCATAGCTCAAATTTCTATATACACCCAGGTAGCACCAAGATTTATAGAGATCTGAAAGAATATTTCATGTGGGATAATATGAAGTGGGAAATTGCTGAATACGTGTCAAGATGTCTAGTTTGTTAACAAGTGAAGGTAGAGAGACAACATCCCAAAGGAGTGATGAAACCTCTAACTATTACTATGTGGAAGTGGGATAACATTATGATGGATTTTTTCACCGGACTACCAAGGAAACCTAGAAGGAATGATGAAATATGGGTAATTGTTTATCGGATCACAAAATCAACACACTTCCTTCCTATAAGAGAATATTTTCCACTTGAGCTCTTGGAAAGACTTTATATTAATGATGTTGTAAGACTTCATGATGCACCTTTATCGATTGTGTCTAATCAAGATCCCTAGTTGACATCAAAATTCTGGAAAAGTCTCCAGAAGAATTTGTATACTGAGTTTCATATGAGTATTTCTTATCACCCCCAAACTGATGGACAGTCTGAAAGGACTATTCAAACTCTAGAAGACATGCTGAGGTCATGCTCTCTTTAATTCCAAGGTATGTGGGATCAATACTTGCCTTTGGTAGAATTTTTCTACAACAATAGTTTCCATTCTAGTATTCAAATTGATCCATATGAAGCATTATATGGAAAGAGATGTCGAACTCCAACTTGTTGGAACGAAGTTAGTGAGAAGAAACTTATAGGCCCAAAACTTATTGAAGAGACCACGGAAAAGGTGAAGAAAATACAATCCCATATTAAAGCATCCCAAAGTAGGTAGAAGAGTTATGCTGACAACTGGAGAAAGAATTTGGAATTCCAAGTTAAAGATCATGTATTTCTAAAAGTATCTCCATGGAAGGATGTCTTAAGGTTCAGTAAGAAAGGGAAATTGAGCCCCAGGTACATCAGACCATTTGAAATCCTGGAAAGAATCGTTGTTGTAGATTATCATTTGGCAATACCACCAAGTCTTTCCAGAGTTCATGATGTTTTCCACGTGTCATTGCTAAATAAATACATTTCATACCCAATGCATGTACTCACATATGAAGAAATAGAACCGGAAACTGATTTATCATACTATGAAAAGCCTATCGAGATTCTTGACACAAGGGTGAAAGTGTTGAGAAATCGAAAAACTCATCTAGTAAATGTTCTTTGGAGAAACCAGAATATAGAGGAAGCAACATGGGAACCTGAGGATGTTATGAAAAAGAATCACCCACATCTTTTTGATGAGTTTCATACATAAAATTTCAAGGATGAAATTTCCAAAGGAGGAAATAATGTAGCACCCCAAACACCTCATGGTATGTTTCTATTAAATACATTCTAGTTATATCCTATATTTTATGAATCACTGAGACTATATGGAACAAAACACGATTACTTATTGGAGATATCCATAAACTATCCATTAAACTCAAATTTTCCAACTCTACGATTTTAATTATAAAAATATGACATACACGATTGTGTTGAAAGAATTAACTTAATTTTAGATGAATAGTAACCCACCCTTATGAATAGTAACCTACCCTTATGAATAGTCACTTACCCTTACAAATAGTAATATGACTCTTATGAATGGTATCCATGACCTTCAATGTATAAATGAATTTAGGAACCTTAAAAATAATGATGAATATTTTAAGTGTTTATATTTTTTGATTAAATAATTATTTTAATTAAATATTTAATTAATAATATTTATAAAATTATTTTTGAAAAATAGAATTCATTTTAAGATTCTACACGTTGAAAAATGGTTAGGGTGAATTTTTGGGATTTTTCTAATATACTTGAATTTTTGATGAATAGTAAAATCTGATAATTCACAATAAATGCTAAATAATGGATTAATTGAGTCATCGATGATGATATTATTATTTAAGAACAATTGATTCAGATTCACATGATAAAATTGCAATTCTTGGTCATGGAAGACTCACAATTCCTTGTCTTGTGAAGGAATAATAAATTAATGAATTTTATATTGAGAAATCCCCTCTCTCCTCTACTATAAAACCCCCCTTCACTCCCTCTTATACTCACTCCTCTTAAGACTTGTACCTTGCCAATATTCAGCCCAAATATCTTCCCAAGATCCTCCCCCACGTCTGAAAGTTCCTAGCCTCTTCAAAATACCAAAACCTCTCCCCTTAAGAGGTTCTCAAAGGAGGAAGTTTCAAGAGGTAAATTCCTCTTTTGAATTCCTTTATTTCTTTTTAAGTTCTTTTCTTTTTGTTTCTTTCCTAACCTCCCATCACCCAAATAGTATGATAAATCCAGTAACATACATGTATTGTAATATTTTTATGCTAATGGTATATTTAATTATCTTCTCTCATTTCCCCACCCTTTATTTGGATGAAATGAAAGTACCGTTTGAGATGTGCTAATTTAGCACATTCAAGGACAACAGTGTAGAGACCCAAAGCTTAACGTACATGGACATTACTTTACTTTTGGGGAATACTTAGTACATTACAAAAAAACACACACAAGGACCGTAATAGTTTAGTGTCTTTGGAAACTCGGAATATAATCTTCTAATCGTGGTGAAAGATCTTCAACATCTCCCATAAAGATCTTCCATTTTTTTCTTACCTAACACATTTCTTTATATCCTGGGGAAAAGAAAACATAAAAGGGTGAGCTCAAATGCTCAGTAAGGGTAAACAAAAGAAATATCAATCACATCATATTCATAAGAACATAACATTTTGGAAATCTTAACCTGCAAAAGAGATCATAATATCATAACATGGGATAAATCATAGTAGTGAAATGTAATCCCAATAATCATAACTTAAAACATGAAACTTTGTGGCATACACACATAATCATAGAGAATCATTTCTTATTAGTAAATACTCATTGCCAAGACTATCTTAATGGACAAAGTCCATTTCTGAACCGAGTTCACTCCTCGTTTCAGTCCAGTTTCACTGAACCGGTTTAACCTGCCGTTCCAGCCATGTCTATCTCATGAGATATAAAATCTTTACCCAATGAATTAAAGGGAGATATAGGTCCCACCCATCTCATAATGATACCATTCTTATGTGTGCCACAAAATCATAAACCATACATCATAGCATAACCCATGTAATAAAAATGGGAATCTTAAACATCGTGACATCATAAAACAATTCATATAAGATAAAAGAATTCATAAAAATATTTCCATCACAACATAATCAAATCAATGTAATAATAGGGATATAAACATAACCCTATTTTATCTTATATGGAAAATAATTTTGATAAAACACTTGAACTCCATTCTTGAGGAAAAAATCCTTTCTACTTCAAAAACACTTTTCATTTCTTAACATGTGATACAATTATAAACTAAAAGAAGTTGATTAAAAATAAGATTGAAAACTTGTAAAGGAAGATTCTTGGAAATAATGTTTTAAAATTCCATTCATGCCGTATAAGTTAAAAAAAACATTCTTCTCGTACTTTTTTCGGAAAAGTCAAAAAGTACCTCGTACGAAAAACGACAAAATATTCCTTTCATATCTTTTACTAAAAACTCACCAAAGGGTAAAATTGGATTTAAACAATTGTAGTTGGATGAAAACAATATTAAATATTGAGGAAACATGGATGTGCATGATAAAATACACCCCAGTAAATACCAAAGTATAAACAATCTCGGATAAAATGAGATTGTGATATTTTCCTTACCTTAGGTCCGATTTGCTCCATAAGTGTCCGAACCTCCTATATAATGATTTAAATAGTGTCATTTACTTATTCCAGAATCATACTCATTGTTATGATATCATATATGGTTCACTTATGACTTTATTTTACCCGTTCTTTTGTAAATTCCATGTTAAAGAGCGTTTTGGGTAAAATCGTTTCATTTGTCGTCCGTGTTTTGACTTGTAATTATTCATATTATTACTTTGATCATGATTACTTAATTCCAGAATATAAAACATGATTTATATATAATATATATTCAGAATATACATATATATAATAGATCAGTAAATGGAAAGAAATACACCGTTCATTGAGACGGTAGGCCGTACGTACACATGAACGTTGTTTTCGTTTCCTTATTGAGTTGAATGGAATTAAGTAGATGAAATATATATATATACACACATAAATACAGTATCATTATTATGTAATATATTTCATTATTACTTATTATATATACTTTATAATCATTCATGAATGGTTAACGTGGAGAATGAATCTCATCGCGTCGTGGAGACGGTAGTCCGTACGTACGCACAAGCGATGATATCATTCTCATGATCGTGGAATTGTATTGGAGTGTATGTATACTATTTCAGAATCAATATCACTTTACAATAATCATATATAGTTATTATGTACACCATTATAACCATCCAAGTAAGGTGGTGGTGGAAAATAGATTACACCACGACGTGGAGACGGTATTCCGTACGTAAGCACGCGCGGTGATTTCATTTTCCGTAGGATGGGTAGATGGTGAAATAGGGTTTTTTAATACTTATAATAACATATAAGTATATTATTGATACTTATGTTATTACTTCATAATGAAACAACCTAAGAAGAAGAAGTGGAAGAAGAAATAAAGTTGAAAGAATCGGTAACAGACATTACCTCTTCTTTAAAGTACCTCTTTGAGATCTCCTTTAGGGCACTAAAATTGGTCTTTGAGGAAGACCAGAACCTCTAGGATGTTTCTAGGGAAGTGGAGAAGAGAATTGGTCAGGTTTTTTCCGAGCTTGAAGGCTCAAAGTGGTGTGGGGAAGAGAGGGAGGAGGTTCCCTTTTATAAGGGAGGAGAGGGGCACCTTTGGAATAACTAAACATATTATTTTATTATAAATCCAAATTCGGTTTTAAATAGCTCCAAATTGATTTATTTATAAGATAAGGTGGGGATGGGTCTAAATAATCTCATACAATATAATTTAGACAAGTTTAGGTTCCTATTTTAACCTTATCATTTAGATTTAACATTAAGTTAAATAATTTTACTTTTACCGTGTCTTCTTGTGTTCTTATACTATAAGGTTAATAAACTTAATATAAGTAGCCAAAAGAACCCCAAGTTGTTTATTATTAATATATATAACCTTATATAAGTCATTTAGCCGAACCTTAGATTTTTAGGAATAAAATAACAATTAATAATATAATATTTGTTTTAAAAACTATTTTATGTCAATTTTGACACTATTTAGTAATTGATTTTTGTTAAAATCATAAAAGACTGATTAGTTAGAAAAAAGTTAATTATATCAATACTAACATGTCATATTAACCTATAAAAGTAGTTTAATTCATAAAAAGTCTCAAATTACATTTATTTTGGTATTTATAACATCAATTATGTCAATATTTCATTAATAAGATAATTACTGCATCATCTTTGTGTCATAAATAAATTAACTTATTTAAAGTCTAAAAATTACAAATAAAATATAATTATGTAGGAAATCTTTTTATCTTTCTAATTAATATTTATAGTCTAATTTATCGTATGTATAACCCTATATTAAAAATGATATACTTATTAAACTTTGATTTTAACTATTTTAACCCTTCTTTAGATAAATTAATAATAAATGTCCTAATCTAATCCAAGTGGGCCTAAATGGTCATATTTTATTCCTAAGGTTGTTTTTGGTCTAATTACACTTATCCAATAGAATTAGGACATGTGTTAGGGTAATAATAATATCATTTTTACCCTTAATTACCCTATTTACTTTTAACCGTGGTAAAAAAAGTTAAAAGTTACTATTCACCAAAATTTATTTTCATATCATTGAACCACATTTTAATTACTGACATCAACCGTGTCTCTCGGATTTTTGAAATTCCACTCACATAAGCGGTAAAATTATGTTTTATGAAAAATTCATTTTTTAACTACCACTTAGTGGTTTCACTATTAATCAAAAAAATGAAAGTTTCCAGAAAAATACCAAAAATTAGTCCTAAGCTATATTTGATATTATGAACTCAAAAATGATGTCTATTTTACCAAATTAAAAACATATCAGTTTCATTAATTAATTTAAAAATTAATTCTCGTCGTCAAAACAAATAACGTGTTCTTAAGAGATAATAACTATCAAAAGATTGACACTTGTTTATGTCTGGTTTAAATGTGAAATTACATACAATGACCAACATTGTATTAAATTTTAAAAACATATTATAAATATACTTTAAAACCACTCAAATTAATAATTTATCACTATTAATTATTTCGATTAAAAAGGTTGTTTTTAATTAAAATTTAGTAATTTTCACTATTCATCAGAAAATGAAAGTTATCTAAAAAGTACCAAAATTTCACTCTAAGCTAATTTCGATATTCCGAATCAAAAAACGAAGTCCATTTTGAAAAATAAAATTTAAAAGATTTCAAAAAGTGGTTATTACTATTCATAACGGTTAATTTTAATAATATTTTAATAGCATATTATTGTTTAGTGAAACTCGTTATTGCGTACTACACACGCTATCGAGGAAGGTTGCGATTGCGTGTAATGCAAGGCAAGTCAAGGATGCGTATTGTGCAAGCTCCTTTTGGTGTAGCGTACAACACAAGACATTAATGAAATTAAAAAGAATATTTTTCATAAAATCTTGGGGTGTTACATTCTACCCCCCTTAAAATGAATTTCGCCCTCGAAATTTGTCAGGGTTATAAATGGTTTAATACTCGAAAGTTTCTTTAATAGAAACCCACATCGTAAAAAGGAATACAAAAACCAATATTTAAAAACAAAAGTATGAAACGTAAAAGTTACCCAAATAAACTAATCACTGGGTTTCCACATAAGTGAAAATATGGATATGGAAGAGAAATCTAACCATCATGTTCTGATGGAGAGTGGTAGAGAACATGGATATGGAAAAGACATTAATCACAAAGCCATAAATTTGTGACAATATAAGGTACCATCTGATTCATCAAATATAAGAGCACTAGGACAACATTTTTGGTTTTCAAGATCATTTCCCTAAAGTTGAGGAAATTGGAATTAGAAGAAATACTTTCATGATTTTGGTATAGTCTCACCATTGGTTGTTCATTGGACAATTTCCACTTCATCTCTTAAAGAAATGAAGTTGAATTTGTCATTCGTGATGTGTTAGCAGATCATGTGATGGAATGATGGGTCATTCCATCTGTCTCAAACAAAAGGTTAGAAAAGTTATCAAAACTTACATAAGTCCATCTATAGTAAGATTAATCGTATATGGTTCCTAAAATGGACTTATACTTCATATATCATATTGCTTAATATAATAAAACTAGTTTCTACTAAACAGGGACTTCCTATAGGCCAGTGGTAGGCGATAAAGGCCAGTCGCACTTCAGTTGTGGGTTCGATTCCCACAGCCTTGTCCGACGCGATGGGCTGTCGCCCGTCCTGCAGGTTTTCCTTTTTCTAAAGCTATATTACTATAACATCCCATCAATAATATCGAAAAAAGTTCTATCCTTAAACAATACTAACTTATTTCCAACATAATCCATTCCAATCTTTAGGCTTATCTAAAATACTTCGGTCCAAGCTCATAGTATAAAGAAAATGATTACTTTAAATGTCACATAACAATCACATGAATGCCATCATTTATCCCCAATATATCATAAGATATATCTTGTTGGTCAAATTACAAACATGTGAATACCTTAATCATGTATTCTCTTGAAGAATGAATACCCATTGAACCTTAGTGAAAACATGAATGCAGTCAAAAGTTAACTCTTTCCACATACCAAAATACAAAAATTGTATATACTCAAACCATGATATAACCTTCTCCTTATATCAGTCATGAGCTCATGAATACGGTCAAACATTTCATTTTCTCATTTTCCTTTCATTATGCGCATATCATCTTTTTTTCCAAAAATATCTCAATCACATTCTATGGTTACCGGTACCATTGAAAACCACAATAGACCAATACATAAATATTCCAATATTCCACGATACTATATACAACATTATTTTGGAATCCTATTACATAAACACTTAATCATTCCACCACATTGTTGTTATATTCAACACCGCCAATAGTGATCGCATGTGACTTCCCTTTGTCCTTTGCCTTAAGTGGTTGCTCATGTAGATCATCACTAACCCTTGGATTAGGGCATTTATTAGCATAATGACCCATTTCCTTGAACTTGAAGCATTGAAGTGTTGGTGATGTGTTCTCTGCAGTCTTTTCTTTATTCACATCATTAGAAACCATTTTTCCATTACTTCGACACTCAGCTGCTCGATGACCTTCTATTCCACACTTAAAACATTTTCTAGCCCCTTTAAGACAATCTCCACCATACTTCTTTCCACACTTTGAGCATAAGGAAACATTTATCTTCTTTTCACCATTATTCTGAGATTTCTCCTTGAACTCCATCTTTCGTTTCTTGTCAAAACTATGAGATGGATAAGTAACACCAACTTCTATTTCTATCTTGATAGCACAAAACACAATTTCTTCATAGCTACTGAAGTCTCTTATAGCTAATGCCCTTCGAAGATTTGGTTTTAAGCCACTGAAGAATCGATAAACTTTACTTTCAGGTTGGATGATAAATCTAGATGCATACCTTGCAAGCCTTGTAAAATTCGCTTCGTATATACCAACAGATTCATCATCCTTTTGCTTTAGTTCAATAAACTCCTTCTCCATCTTTGTTCGAAGAATATGAGGGAAGTACTTATTGAAAAATAAGTTCTTGAACTCGTCCCATTCCATGGACTCAATTTTATATCTTGGCCACATATTCTTGATAAGATTCCACCATTGTTCAGCATCACCTTCCAAACGATACACTGCTAAGATGACTTTATCATGTTCAGAACATTGAAGAACTGAATATATCTTTTCAGTAGTACTGATCCATTGTTCAGCAACAAGTGGATCAGAAGACCCACTGAAAGAAGGTGGACGTTGCCTCATGAAGGACTCAATAGAATATTGTTCCCTCCTCTGCTCATTTGAAAGTCCAGAATGATTCATAGCTTGTGTACGTATAACAATAAGTTTTTTCACTCCATCTCCCATAACATTTGTTTGTTCAGGAGGACAATCATTGCATTTTTCATTACATTGATCAACACGGTTCCTTCGGGTTCCAGCCATCGTCTAAAACCCAAAAAGAATAGTGTGAGAGGCAAAAATCATGCTAGGGAAAACAATATAATAAAGGGGGAGTAACTTCAATATCTAACATCTTGGGTTACCGTAATTCTAGTACTATAACCTATACTTATACTTAACCTTAGGGACATCCCTAGACATACCTTAGAAATATCTCTAGGGATCTCACTAAAGTTCTTGCATCCTAGTTTCCAATGGTTGACTAAACCTTTCCTCTGATACCAACTGTAGAGACCCGAATCTTAACGTACATGGACATTACTTTACTTTTGCGGAATACTTAGTACATTACAAAAACACACACACAAGGACCGTAATAGTTTAGTGTCTTTGGAAACTCGGAATATAATCTTCTAATCGTGGTGAAAGATCTTCAACATCTCCCATAAAGATCTTCACTTTTTTTTTCTTACCTAAAACCTTTCTTTATATCCTGGGGAAAAGAAAACATAAAAGGGTGAGCTCAAATGCTCAGTAAGGGTAAACAAAAGAAATATCAATCACATCATATTCATAAGAACATAACATTTTGGAAATCTTAACCTGTAAAAGAGATCATAATATCATAACATGGGATAAATCATAGTAGTGAAATGTAATCCCAATAATCATAACTTAAAACATGAAACTTTGTGGCATACACACATAATCATAGAGAATAATTTCTTATTAGTCAAGACTCATTGCCAAGACTATCTTAGTGGACAAATTCCATTTCTGAACCGAGTTCACTCCTCATTTCAGTCCTGTTTCACTGAACCGGTTTAACCTGCCGTTCCAGGCATGTCTATCTCATGAGATATAAAATATTTACCCAATGCATTGGAGGGAGATATAGGTCCCACCCATCTCCTAATGATACCATTCTTATGTGTGCCACAAAATCATAAACCATACATCATAGCATAACCCATGTAATAAAAATGGGAATCTTAAACATCGTGACATCATAAAACAATTCATATAAGATAAAGGAATTCATAAAAATATTTCCATCACAACATAATCAAATAAATGTAACAATAGGGATAGAAACAGAACCCTATTTTATCTTAGATGGAAAATAATTTTGATAAAACACTTGAACTCCATTCTTGAGGAAAATATCCTTTCTACTTGAAAAACTCTTTTAATTTATTAACATGTCAAAAAATTCTAAACTAAAAGAAGTTGATTAAAAATAAACTTGAAAACTTGTAAATGAAGCTTCTTGGAAATAATGTTTTAAAATTCCATTCATGCCGTATACGTTAAAAAAAACATTTTCTCGTACTTTTGTCGAAAAAGTCAAAAAGCACCTCGTACAAAAAATGACAAAAGATTCCTTTCACATCTTTTACTAAAAACTCAGTGAAGGGTAAAATTGGATTTAAACAATTGTAGGTGGATGGAAACAATATTAAATATTGAGGAAACATGGATGTGGATGATAAAATACACCCCAGTAAATACCAAAGTATAAACAATCTCGGATAAAATGAGATTGTGATATTTTCCTTACCTTAGGTTCGATTTGCTCCATAAGTGTCCGAACCTCCTGTATAATGATGTAAATAGTGTCATTGACTTATTCCAGAATCATACTGATTTTTATGATATCATATATGGTTTACTTATGACTTTATTTTACCCGTTCTTTTGTAAATTCCATGTTAAATAGCGTTTTGGGTAAAATCGTTTCATTTGTCGTCCGTGTTTTGACTTGTAATTATTCATATGATTACTTAATTCCAGAATATAAAACATGATTTATATATAATATATATTCAGAATATACATATATATAATAGATCAGTAAATGGAAAGAAATACACCGTTCATGGAGACGGTAGGCCGTACGTACGCATGAATGCTGTTTTCGTTTCCTTATTGAGTTGAATGGAATTAAGTAGATGACATACATATATATATACACATAAATCTAGTATAATTATTATTTCATATATTTAATTATTACTTATTATATATACTTTATAATCACTCATGAATGGTTAACATGGAGAATGAATCTCATCGCGTCGTGGAGACGGTAGTCCGTACGTACGCACGAGCGATGATATCGTTCTCATGATCGTGGAATTTTATTGGAGTGTATGTATACTATTTCAGAATAAATATCACTTTACAATAATCATATATAGTTATTATTTATACCATTATACCCATCCAAGTAAGGTGGTGGTGGAAAATAGATTACACCACAGCGTGGAGACGGTATTCCGTACGTACGCACGCACGGTGATTTGGTTTTCCGTAGGATGGATAGATGGTGAAATAGGGTTGTTTCATACTTATAATAACATATCATTATATGAGTGATACTTATGTTATTAATTCATAATGAAACAACCTAATAAGAAGAAGTGGAAGAAGAAATAAAGTTGAAAGAATCGGTAACAGACATTACCTCTTCTTTGAAGCGCCTCTTTGAGATATCCTTTTAGGGCACTAAAATTGGTCTTTGAGGAAGACCAAAACCTCTAGGATGTTGATAGGGAAGTGGAGAAGAGAATTTTTCAGGGTTTGGCCGAGCTTGAAGGCTCAAAGTGGTGTGAGGAAGAGAGAGAGGAGGTGCCCTTTTATAAGGGAGGAGAGGGGTACCTTTGGAATAACTAAAAATATTATTTTATTATAAAGCCAAATTCGGTTTTAAAAAGCTCCAAATTAATTCATTTCGATGATAAGGTGGGGATGGGTCGAAGTATTATCATCCAATAGAATTTAGACAAGTTTAGGTTCCTATTTTAACCTTATCATTTAGATTTAACATTAAGTTAAATAATGTTACTTTTACAGTGTCTTCTTGTGTTCTTATACTATAAGGTTAATAAACTTACTATAAGCAGCCAAAAGAACCCCAAGTTGTTTATTATTAATATATATAACCTTATATAAGTAATTTGGCCGAACCTTAGATTTTTAGGAATAAAATAACAATTAATAATATAATATTTGTTTTAAAAACTATTTTATGTCAATTTTGACACTATTTAGTAATTGATTTTTGTGAAAATCATAACCGACTGATTATTTCGAAAAAAGTTAATTATATCAATAATAACATGTCATATTAACCTAGAAAATTAGTGTAATTCATAAAAAGTCTCAAATTACATTTATTTTGGTATTTATAACATCAATTATGTCAATATTCCATTAATAAGATAATTACTGTATCATCTTTGTGTCATAAATAAATTAACTTATTTAAAGTCTAAAAATTAAAAATAAAATATCATTATGTAGGAAATATTTTTATCTTTATAATGAATATTTATAGTCTAATTTATCATATGTATAACCCTATATTAAAAATGATATACTTATTAAACTTTGATTTTAACTATTTTAACCCTTCTTTAGATAAATTAATAATAAATGTCCTAATCTAATCCAAGTGGGCCTAAATGGTCATATTTTATTCCTAAGGTTGTTTTTGGTCGAATTACACTTATAAAATAGAATTAGTACATGTGTTAGGGTAATAATAATATCATTTTTACCCTTAATTACCCAATTTACTTTTAACCGTGGTAAAAAAAGTAAAAAGTTACTATTCACCAAAATTTATTTTCATCTCATTGAACAACATTTTAATTACTGACATCAACCGTGTCTCTCGGATTTTTGAAATTCCACTCACATAAGCGGTAAAATTAAGTTTTATGAAAAATTCATTTTTTTAACTACCACTTAGTGGTTTCACTATTCATCAAAAAAATGAAAGTTTCCAGAAAAATACCAAAAATTAGGCCTAAGCTATATTTGATATTATGAACTCAAAAATGATTTCTATTTTAAAAAATTCAAAACATATCAGTTGCATTAATTAATTAAAAAATTAATTTCCATCGTCAAAACAAATAGCGTGTTCTTAAGAGATAATAACTATCAAAAGATTGACACTTGTTTATGTCTGGTTTAAATGTGAAATTACATCCAATGACCAACATTGTATTAAATTGTAAAAATATATTATAAATATAATTTAAAACCACTCAAATTAATAATTTATCACTATTAATGATTTCGATTAAAAAGGTTGTTTTTAATTAAACTTTAGTAATTTTCACTATTCATCAGAAAATGAAAGTTATCTGAAAATTACCAAAATTTCACCCTAAGCTAATTTCGGTATTCCAAATCCAAAAATGAAGTCCATTTTGAAAAATAAAATTTTCAAAATTTCAAAAAGTGGTTATTACTATTCATAACGGCTAGTTTTAATAATATTTTAATAGCATATTTTTGTTTAGTGAAACTCGTTATTGCGTACTACACACGCTATCGAGGAAGGTTGCGATTGCGTGTAATGAAAGGCAAGTCAAGGATGCCTGTTGTGCAAGCTCCTTTTGGTGTAGCGTACAACACAAGACATTAATGAAATTAAAAAGAATATTTTTCATAAAATCTCAGGGTGTTACAAACAGTTTATCAATTTCTATTATAATCTTTAATTATGGTCATGAAACCATTTGTGTTATGGTTGAACCAGATTATTATACATTTAATACATCATATTTTAGTTCTATAATCCCTTTGTACAAATGGTATTAGTTTATAACAAAAAACATGTTCATTGTAATCAAACCCGTTGATTAACAAAAAACGGTTGTCACTAAGGTTATATATATAATAATCCGACCTCACTCAAAGTAACCAAATTAAATTTAAAACCATGTAATACCTATATTTTCACTAATATAATATCACTTAATTTCTTGAAAACCACTTCCATATTTCATATTTATCTGAACTGGAATATAAGTGAACCGATATTTTAAAACCAAGTGATCAAACGAGCCCGAACAATGAAATCGAACCTTATAAATAATCAAAAAAGATTTGAATAAACTAAAAAGGGTTATAATAAATCATTTAAATATATAATAGGTTCTAGAATTATGAATTAATAAGACTAATTTGTTTATTCTGGTCATTAATAACAAGTGAAGAACACCTTCGAGCATAAGGTAAGGGATTGCTTAACTCAATTTTCATTATTTGAGTTAAACATCTATTTCATTGGATACATTGTTCCAAGAATATGTGTGAATGACCGATGATTGTTTTATACTGTATATACACTTATATTTTGTGGATTTTTATTTGTCACACATAAATATTTCATTGATTTATCGTCACTCTAATGACACAATCTTTGTAAGGGATCTTCTCTCTCATTTTTGTTAAAGAATTTTCCCTATGTTGTGCTATTTTATTTTTAATTCCTAATGATGGGATATGTTTTCCCACCTCCCCCATACAACCCTTGTGACATATAAATAATGAAATACCCATTTACCTTTCATTAATACTCCACAATAACACTTGTTATGATGCCTAAATGTTTGTAAGGGGTTTCTCATCTCACTTTCATTTTTGTGAGATTTTCATTGTTCGCCACTTATTTATTTTATGTGGTATATGTGTACTATAATTTGATATATAATAACATGATTCTATTTATATTCATGTTACTTAATGACTCATTTGAGGGTTATTAAGTTCTGGTCATATGATTTGACCGATTACATTGTGGTAAGAGACTTTATCTTAACTACTATTTTGTTGTGACTAACTTTGTGTGGTGCACCTAATAATCCTTGTGTGGTGTACCTACTGCCCATTTGAGATCAATTTTCCTTTGAAATTATATTTATATTAAATATCCATAATCTCATATCATGGATATGTTTTTTGTCTAAACTGTATACCATTTTACATATGGTGTTTATTTGGAAAGTTATTTAATTATGGAAATATTGATGAATCTGTATACTCTAATCAATACGAATATTGAAAAGGCATATTGTTCTTGTATTGAATCAATTTATAAAGAATTATTTGGACATTCAGTGGTGGGTGGGGCCTGCTATATCCCCTCGATGCATCGGTAGGTCTCGTGATACAAATCAGTTTGGCAACAAACCCTTCGAGTTTGTTTCCAAAAATCAGATGGGTTTCTACCCATAGAACTAAACTTTTATAATGGTATTATGATTTCATGTGATAGATACACGAATTCCAATTAATAGTCATTATCTTTATTCATTATTAGTTATTATTATTATCCATGAGGTTTTCACTAGGACAAAATCTATGGATGTAGTTTCATTCTCAGTTTATTAATGGAATTATTTATTCATTTATTAACTATGCCATATTGATTATGTCTGATTGATTGTGATTCACTTATTATTGTACTCATGATTCCACTATTTTTCACCCTTACTGAGTGTTTAAGCTCACCCCTTTCATTGTTTACCTTCAACAGGTGATGAAGAGAAGGTCATTTATTGAGTTCATGTGGTTGCGGTTTTTAGTTTTGTTATGTATTGTCTCTTGTAAACTTTTCCAATGTTATTTGAGTAACATCTATGTATCTAGTTTCTTCAAGAATACTAAACTGATCGTTCCTTCGGGATTTTTCATTCCTTCTAACCATGTCAATATCACAAGTAACGCACCGACTCTTGTCTAGAGGGGTCGGGGTGTTACATAAAGTATTTGTCTTGGAGCACCGGATATAGGAGTACATGACTTGGGAGTCACATTTGGTATTGAAGGAAATATTTAGAAATATTTGGAGATTATTTTGTTTATTAAAGATTCTGTGAGTTTTTATAAGTTAAGTTTAATCTTAATTTCAAAGGCACATATAAAACTTTTAGATAAGTATATCATTTAATAATAAGGTAAAAATTCACATGATATTTGGGGATTAGGGTTAGAGAACCCTAGTGAAAACCCCAGATATGATTCTATGTATAAGATGATATCCTAAAGTTTTGTTAAAGTCTTGAGTATGTGGTTTTTCTATAAATATATCCCTATTTTTATTTTATAATGTGTATGCATCTGTAGTAAAAATGAACCTAGGGCTAATCACCCTAAAAGGGTTGGTTAATCATTGACTCAATCATCAATCTGATACAAAATCAGTAGGGATATGAGTACATACCTGGATAGATACTTCTAGGGGATATGGTTTGGTAAATAAAAATATATTTACAAACCATTATATAGGATTTAAGAATTATATTAAATAATTAGGATAGTGAACCTAATATAAAAATGACCATGGATAACCAAGTATTGAACAAAGAGAGTCATAAATTGATATGAAAGTATCATATGTTAAAAATATTGGTGTCATAAGGGAATACCAATTTGGATTAAATTTTTTATACTCATATTTTTTATATTATCATAACTATTTTAGTATTTGGTTGAAACATGACCACAAAATAAATCCATAAAATTTATGTACTTGAAAACCACCATGTATTATAACTAAATAGGGGAACATACATGAATGGTTGGGAATATTATTATATTCATGTTATGAGGGAAATTGTATATTTCCTAGTCTTACCTAAGTTATTGAGATTTAAATTTTCACAAAACTATTAGTTATTTTTATTAGTGAGGGATATTTATCAATGACATTCTGGTATAATAAAAAAGTTATAGGGATTATATGAAACATCTAAGGATTATTCTTTAGTAGTTTTACTTGAAAGGTATGGATAAATATAATATATAGAATTAATAACCTTGAAATATGATTTTATGTCAAGGTTATATTTTTTGGGATAACTATTTAATAACACATGATTGGGGTATGAATAACTCTTAAGTTTAATATACACATGATAATGTGATAATGAAGGGTTGTTTGATTTTTAATAAGTAAGTTAGATAATAATTAATAACCTTGGGATTTATAATTGAATCATTATATTTTTGGAGAAGTTCATCTCATTTTTGGGATTATAAAATATAGTGAATAGGGTATGAAGTAGTGGTTAATACCATTTTAGGGTTAAAGATAGAGTTAATTTTTTGAGGAATATATAATATCAGTGTTTTTAATGTATTGGAGATTAAAATGGGTTTTGGAAAAGGTATTTTATTGAGAGTATGTTATTAATATATATACATACATTGGTATATGACTCTAAGAATTATTAATATTGTTTTAGAAATTATATATTGTATTTTCAAAGAATGTATTTCTATTATTATTAGTTTTACAAAATTTAAAGAAAATTTATGGTAATTTTGGATATTTATTTGAAATATTAAGGTATGTATGAGATAACCTATATTAATGCAACCAAGGTATATACAAGAATGATATATGTTAAACTGATAGTGATATAGGTCGAACCGAGTTTGATACTACTTGAGTTGTAAGAACTATAAGGTAACATAATATTGTTATACTGTGATACGTCTAGAGGTTAAAATTTTCATATAGTTATTTATTATAATTTACATATAATGATCATAACCCAAGTTACCTATTTTTTGTTTTAACAAAGGATGAATCTAACAGGATTTGAGTTAACAATAGAATCCATGGATAATGTAGAAACTACCACAATGAAAAACATAACGAGATAAGGGTTAGAGAGAGATATCTTATAATTATTCGAAACCAGAAATAAAAAATTATGATTAACAATGTGAACATAGTTAAAATACAAAACAAACAAAATAAGTGATTGATATAAAATTATATAAATTTCGGTGACTAAAGTGATAAAGGAAAGAATTTTTTATTTTCTACATGTAAAAAATTTGAGAAGAAAAATGGGATTAAATTTTATAAGTGTGGATATAAAGGTGATCAAACACACAAGTGTATGGGAAGGATAAGATCTACAAAAATTAGTTTCTTTAATTGCTAGAGAGTTGTGAATTATGTGACTCAATATCCCAAACCAAGGGAAAACAATGGAGGCAGTATCAAAAAACCCTAATAAATTGTTAAAGTCTATGAAAGTACTACTAATGAATTAGATATTGAGTTTTAAATCAAGATTTTCTAGTGTTCTATGTAATGTAATTTGTCACCAACTACTTGATGTTAAGTTATAAATAAAAACCCATACTTGTATGATTATCATAAAAATTATTTTTCGGGTTTGTGGGAAGTTCTTTCTTGTGGATATAGATCAAAATAAATCAGTATAATTCTATATGGAATTAGAAATGGGTTAGGAACCTTTATAAATCACTTATAATAAATTTTTATATAGATAAACCTTATTACAAATCCTAAATAAACTGATGCTCATATAGTGGTTTATGTTTAATTTTTTATTTACATATAGAAATTACTCTAATATTATGATTCAAATTGTGAGGATTCAATTTATTTATGTAGGAATAATGTAACACACCAATATTCAAATATATTATGAACTTTAAATATGTTAATATCTCTCTATACATGAAACAACTAGCTTAAATATATCTATGATATATATAGATAAAAATTAAATATCTAGGTATGATAAAAACACAACTAGCGAATTAGTTAGAATGAAAAGGAGTAACTAATTTATTAATTATATGTATATATAAAATAAAGGATCCCTATAATATTAATTAAATTCAATTAGTTTTCCTAAAATGAAAAAACAAGATCATATATTAGTTAGAAAAGTATTGTTAAATTTTTTTTTATCTTAATAAGTTTTCTATTCTAAGAAACATATTATTAATCATAAATTGTATTGAAAATTAATAATTTTTAACACCAATTTAGTTAGTAGATGATATAAAATAAAAATAATAAGAGTTAATATTTTAAAATTTCATTTTCCAACTATAACTTGTTTTCAATTATATTTTATGATTTTATTGAATAATTGAATTTTTTAATTTTTTAATTGAAATTAATAAAAATTAAATTCATTTTTTAATCCTCATATCAATATTTACTTGTTATGAATTTTGGATATTTTTCTAAAATTGTCAGTTTTTAGTAAAAAACCAAGATTTTCCTGAAACTTTTTAATTCATATGACTCAATCGTTATATGAAATTAACCTAGAAATATATAAAATAATTTATTTTATAAAATAATAATTTGAGGAATAAAATTATTCATTTCAAAATATTATTTGAACTTATAAAACCTTTGGTAAATATTTTAACAACTAATTAAATTATTACGTAAATATAAAAATAGTATTTGGTCTTTTCATTGAATCAAATATTTTTCCAGGGAGATTTAATTTTTGATTAACATAGGAGAATAATATCATTTATATATTTTATAATAATTTAATTTATTTCATTATAATAATTAACCAATATAAATCCACCTTGTATATATTTTAAAAATAGAAAATGTTATCTCTTAAAAAAACTTTTTTACACCGTTAAGTGTATTTATTTAAAATTTAACTTTTCTAAATTTTATAAATGTTATTTAATAAATTTATTTTAATATTTAAAATTATAATTTTTAAAAATAGGTAAAAAGGTAACTTTTTATATTTTTCATTAAAATTAATTACTATGCTTTGAAATTAATTACCAAGGTGAAAGAAAATTAGGGTAAAAGTTAAAAAGTAAAAAAAATCTAAAAACATGAATAATTTTATAAAATATTAGTGGATGAAGTTATTTTAATCCCAAAATAATTTAACTATCCCCTTTTTACCATTTTTTTACTTTGAAACTTGAATAGTAACCTTACATTATTTAAAATGTAAGGGTTACTCCCAAAACAACCCTTCCCTTCACTTATAAAAGGGTAACATCTTCCTTAAATAAAGTCTCTCATATAATTTTGATTTATCCTATAGAATATTATATTTTAATATCAATAGAACCATATCGCATAACATAATCCCCTGGCCCCTCATAGTTATCCTAATACCTTTAATTTTAATGAAACTTCCTACGAAAAACTAAACTCACCTACGTGAGAATTATCAACTACATAATTTTTTTATTAACAATATTTTTTGAAATTTATTATAAAAATTATAATATAATTACATATTGATCATTTATATATTTTTATTTTACTGTATCAATTTTATTACCCTTATTTATTCATATACTCCAATAATTAATAAAAATAAATATTTTGTCTGTGCCTTTTGTAGATTCCCGCCTCCACAACGTAACATATTTTTTTTCTTTAAATTCCAAAAAATTATATATATAAATATAGTATTTAAGGATAAATATTATTTTTATGTTATAATTATGGTTTTGGTATTAAAAATTAGATATCCTATTAATGATATGATCAACAAAAAATTATCGTTAATTCAATCATTTCAAACAATTGAACTAAGAATAAAATGATATATTATTATAAGTAATGAATTTATATAAATTAAATTATCTTTATAATTATTTAAAATTATTATATAAAATATTAATAAACACTAATTAACATGAATATTTTTTTGGTATAATCATATTACAACAAAACTAACTCATAATCATCTATTAATTATGTTATGTTCATGTTTGGGTCATTTTAACCACATAATTTAAAAATACAATAAATTTATGTCCTGAATGACTGTGAGAACTTATTTTATTGTGTAATATGATAAAAATATGTAAATAATATTTTTTTACCTTACGACTATATAATCATTTAAATCATTAATTAAGTAAATAATTGTCATTCGTTAAGTAACATCGAAACATGATCATCACCGATTTCGTCTTCAAGATTCATAACCAAAACTGGCATGAAATGAAATTATATATTTATAAAATATCCTTAAAAATATATTATATTATATTATATGATATAATATTTATATTATCAAGAAAAATAATATATACAAATCCCTCTTTTATGAAACTAGTTCAAAGTGATAATGATTACTTACACCCGGTGTTAAAAATAGGTAACAACTAACTAATATTTATATGTATAGAATTACTATAAATGATTAGTATATATGGTAATATTTATTAAAATGGTGTTTTATATGTATTTAATTAACTTAATTTAATTATACAGAAAATTTTGTGTAAGTGCAGAATGGATCAAGAAAAAGTAAGTATTTTCATCTCAAATTCCTCTCTTTGAGGCATGTGTTGAATTATGAACCAAATTTAATTTGTAAGGTGAAAATGATTTATATTTTATATATTATATATTTAATTATATTTTAATGATTTTTTTAACATAAACTACAATCCCTATTTTTTAAAGAGTTTTAATTTGAATGTTTCTAAAGTTGTAATGGTTTTCTTGGTCTAAATTCCAATTATTTGAGACACAATAAGTTTTGTACACCATGATTTATTAATATGGTGTACTCAATAAAGATGGATATATTTTTATATAATATTTTTATTCTTTATAATTTACTATCCCAATCATATTCCCTTTTTCAAATGATTATTGATTATGTTTTTTCCCAATAGTGAATATTTTTGGTAACTCAACTTTGATTCATTGAGTTATGATTGTTCTCTTAAACGTATTTCATAAAATTTGTGTAAATTCTTAATTTTTTTGTATTATGTTTTATTATATCATTTTTATAGGGATATACATTCCTTCCATATAAAACCTTTAGTAAATGTTTCTCACTTATTGGGATATGTTATTTTGAAACCATCAACTTGTTTTCTCCAGATGTCTTAGGATCATGTTACTAAATTATGGATTTTTTTGTATACCCATATCTCTATATGTTGTGAAAATAAATTTTTTACATAATAAAAATTGGATTATATTCACCTTTAAGTAATTTCATTATACTAAAATGGGTAATTTTATTATAATTATTTATATTTTTATTATAATATTAATGATTATTCACAAGTTGACTATGTATTATTTAACCATACAAATTTTTCCTCTCGATGAGTTATGATATTATTATAACTTATATTTATATCAATAAATTTTTTAAGATTATAGATTATTAGTGACTTATATTCAGGTTTAACATATATTTATATTTTATATTCTCTATTATATGGATAACTATGTTTTTTATTCCGCCAAAGGTTTCTTAAGAAATTATATAAAAGTTATTATTGAATATTATATTGAATTCACTAGACATATAAAATTTATGGATGGTCCCTAAAATTATTTTTTTCTTTTATTCATATACAGGTCTCAGGAGACAAAACATGTTTGGGTATTTAGTCTATGCCTTCTTAGAATTGAATGATGTCTTGAATGCGGTCTTGATGATAAGTAAATTTCTTATAACAAGGCCTTAAAAGCTATTTTTTGATGTACAAAATTATGCATTCCATTATTATGATTAGTATTATTTAAACCCATTTTTTCTTTTATTTTCATGGACATAACATACAACCATTTTCAAGTTGATTATGTATTTATGCTGTTTACTTATTCGTACCATAATATTTATGGAATGATTGCTTTAGTTATATGTTTCCCTTGCTAATAATTTTATATCTCAACTTTATTATATTTCCATTAACCATGTTATGAAGAAATTTGGTACATGAGATATGTTTATAAGGATAAAAAATGTGGAAGAATTTTTTAAATTTGTTGAATACTTATATTGAATTAAGTAGTTATATATAATGAAAGAATTTCCAGTTATTGAAAAATACATGGGATATATTACATTATTATGTATCCTAATTATCTAATTATCTAAACCTAAAAATATCCTTGGGATGTAAGAGATGAAATTAATCATTATTCATTTTGTAAATATGAATTTTTATATACATGCTTTTACAGCTAGTATCAATGAAAGTATGCGAAGTATGTGTTTATGAGCATTGGATTTGGGAGCATGAGTCTGTGGTGTCACACTAAACTTGTTCCATTCACACTTCTCATTTACAAAATTTTAATTTTAGATCCAATAACCTGATTTATCCTTTCATTGTATTATTTCTCATTTTTAGTTTTGTTATAATAATTTTTTATTCTTAAAAGAGATGGTGGTCAATGGGAGTTTTTTTCTAATGATATAATATTTTTAATTTATTTCCCCATTTGTATTTTTAAGGGATGTGATAATACATGATATGTAATAATCCATTATAGGTGATACATGGTTTCATATACATTTGTTGTAATGATACATTATAATTGAATAATGTTCCATTAGCTTGATTTATATCTTATATGGACCAATATCTAGTCAAGTATTAATTATTTTGAAATAAAATAAAGACATTATTTATAATTATAAGTGAAAAAACTTATGTCTCCTAAAACCTAGTGAGTTACATTCTCCCTCCCTTTAAAATTTTTTAACCTCACAATTTTAATTATTACATACTTATAAAAATATTTATGGTTTTGTTGTATATATAAATGACTCGAGATATAATTTCTATACTGATATCGACCTTAAAAAGATAGGAAACATATCTTTTTTCTTTAGAATTTTATTTTTACTTCTATTTAGTTTTCTCTAACTGTTTGACCAAAGAGTATATTACTATTCGGTATCGAGACTCATGCTATATAATTTCTTTATAAACAGTGTTCATAATAATAATTTCATATACTATCATAGGTTTATCTAAAATGTGATATCATTATTATAAATATTTTTTCCTTTATGTTTATAGAACCAATTCATTTATAAAATGTCATTAAATTTATAAAGGAAGAATATCATGATTTCTATAAGACACTTTCTCATAAACTTAAACTCAGGATAAAATCATTGTACCACTAGAAGAATTTATTAATAATTTAAAATCTATTCATTGAGGTGATGATTTTATGTTATTAGAAAACATTATAGGTACAAAGAAGTGAGTTTAATAGAAAATAAATATAATAATCGCAGTTCTTGAGTGGATGATTAGTGTTCCTTGATCCACATCAATTTAAGAGCTCACATTAGTAGTTGAAATTTCATATTGTTTCTCCTATTACATTAGACATGGAAGTTATTTTTTCCTCTAATCTTTGTTATAATTTAAATTATGTCATAACCTCCTCTAATATCCATGTTTTCCAAAATGAAGGCATTGGAACATTATTGGTGCTTTTGGATTTATGTTTCCTGATCCAGTTGTGATAACCAACCTCTTTACATTCCTATAGAAGTTTGATGCCCAATAACCCAATCAGCCACAATTAAATCATTTTCTAGTCTCCTTGAGGCAGTTGAATTGGTGAATATTCCCACATTTTTTACATATAGGTGGTTGAATATCCCTTACTTCATCATATTTTTTGTATGAATTTTCATTAGCCTCAATATTCCTCTTATTTTTCACACATAGAATATTAACCATGGTTACATTGTTAATCATTTTTTGTGATAGGTAGTTTGGAATCATCACCTTATTTATCAGTCTTTATCCCATTATAATGGGATGATCATTGAGGTAATAATCACATTATCCCTCACACCCAAGGCTAACTCGATTCCTTTTAGTTATAGATATCACTAAAACCAAATGGATTAACATGAATGATTAATAGTTAACATAATTGGGGGGTTATCATAATCTATTACATAAAATGTATTTTACCTTCACACATTAACCCTTTTATATTATCAAGTTATCTTGCAATTCCATTTATTCAACCTATATAAATCTTAGTTTAACCTATGTTACTTCATTTTGGGCTATCATATACTTATCAAAATATTAACTCAAAGTAACTTCAAACTCAATCCTTCACAGTGGTTCATAAAGAGAATATTATCATCCAAATAATATACCCTTTTCTTGTATAGTTAGGTGTGTAGTTATGACAATTTTTCACATACCAGGTCAGTATTGAGTGAATACCCAAGACATTCTCTTCAGGGTTTTTAACCGTAAGTACAAATGTGATAGATTATTTATCCACTATCCAATCCTTATATAGGAAAGTAATTTCAAGGAAAACCACACTATATTTACATTAACAAAATTTTAGGATGTTATACTATACTAAGGCTTTTCCATTAGGCTTCTCAATAGGGGTCTCACTAAGGTTATATCATCCCAATCTCCTAAAATATCTTGACCTTCCTTTGATACCAACTATAGATACCAAATCATTTAGAACATATTATTTTATAATTCATCACATACATTTCAAAAAAATAAAATTGAAGTATCTTGAGGTTTGGTGTCTTCGAAAGATTAGAAATACATATACAAATAAAATTAAACATAAAAAATAATATTTATTTAATACCCCACATAGTGACCATAACTTCTACAGATCTTATAAAAATTTATAAGATATATTGGGAAAAAATAAATAAGGAAAATGGAGAGTTTGAAATCCCAGTAAGGGAATAAACCTGAAAATAAAGGACAATGTGAGATTCAAGAGGCATAACATTATATTATAAAGATTATGATCACAAGCATGGATATATGGAATAAGGAAATTATGTCACAAGATCATAAACACATGGATACAACATGATACATGATATCATAGACATAAGCCAAGGGATACATCCAAGACTATCATTATAAAGTGGACAAAGTCCCATGGGGGATTAGGTTCACTCCCAAATCCATTACATAACATCTCATGAGATTTAAAGATTAAACAAATTAATTGTATGGATATATAATTATAGATAAAAATTAAATATACATAAAAATCAAATATATGCATGCTACATGAGGAAAATAAACAATACATAAATCATAGGTGTGATAAAACCCATGAGAAGGAAGTGGATTTCATAATTCTATCATAAGTACTAAAGAAAGTATAAATCATAGGATTCAAAATATAAGAATGAATTAAATTGTTTTTGACTTTTATTATTAAAAATTTTACATAGTTACTGACCTTAGAGTTTCATTTTTCAAAATTGATGAAAAATATCTTAGAGAATAAATAATAAAAAAACACCACTTGCGCGAAGATTTATAAAATAAGTAAATTATATTTTTAAATAATGAATGACCTTATTGTTTTCTATACATACATAATAAAAAAAATGGTTATCTATACAATAGTGAGGGTCTTAGTGAAGTTCCCAGTCAGGATCCAAATATCACTGAGAGGGGGAGGAGGTGAATCAGTGACATCTTTTTACTTTTTACATTTCCCATTTTTGAAACAACCTTTGCCTCCTGTTAAAGAGTTTCTTCCCTACTGAACACACATAACCACATGAACACAAGATTTACAAGGTTCACTACTCAACAAGAGTAGCTATGTCCATGGTATGGTACAGAAATAATCCAGTACCACACAATCCACTAGAAAACAATCCTTGAATGTGGAATACAACGAGTATGATATACCCTTACACTCGTGTAGAACTTTGAAAACAATCCAATAGTGCATGTGCTCCATCTTAGCACAAATAGGGTAATACAATGGATCAATGCTTCTTAATGAGCTTACAACAATCAAATCTTTCAAAGAAATTCTTCACTTTCCTACCCAGAAGCTGGCAGGAACTCCTGGAGTAAAACAGCTTGCGCGCCCACTTCCACTTGTGCGCCCTATACTTGCGCACCTACAACTTGCGTGCCTCTTCTTGCGCGCTACTACTTGTGCGCCACAACTTGTGCAACAAGACTTGAACGGAATACTTGCATGGCAGACTTGTGCGGCAGACTTGCGTGACAACAATTGCACAATAGACTTGCGCGACAACACTTGCGCGACAAAATTACGCGTGACCCTACTTGCGCGCCTTATAAATAACCCTCAGCTTGCATGCCCAACTCTCTACTTGCGCGCCCAGAGCTCAAAGATAATTCTCAAGTATTGAGCCTTAAAGATTGAGGAGGCTATTCGTCTATTTATAGGCATTTTGGTGACTTGTGCGACCTATACTTACGTGCCAATACTTGCACGCCGCTCCATTACTTGTGCGCCACTTCATCACTTGTGCGCCACTCCATTACTTGCACGCCGCTTCATCACTTGTGCTCCCTTCCATCAATAGCACAAAAATTTCTTTCCTTTGTCATATTTTGATATGATGATGTTGGAATATGACTTGACTGCAACATACACTTGCACGCCAAGACTTGCGTGCCAATACTTGTGCGACACTCTTGACTTGCATGACACTTTCTAACTTGTGCGCTACTTTATTTCCTTTGTTATATTTTGATTAGATGAGCTTTGAAATATGACCTTCACACCACTTATACTTGCGCACCTATACTTGCGCGCCAATAATTGTGCGCCAAAACTTGTGCGCCAATATTGACTTGCACGCCACTTTCTTTCCTTTTCCAAAATCACTTCTTTACATTTTCCGATTTTTAGGCCCAAAAATTTGGCAAACACTGGAAAACGGTGCCACCTTAAACTGTTCTTTTGTGCCTCCTCCAAACGGTCTCTTCCTTTGTCATTTCTCTCTTCACTTCTTCCCATAACCATTCTTCAGCTTTCATCACTAACTCTTCTATCGTGATATATATCCTTTGATAGATCAGAATCAGCATCGTCAGAGTTACAATGGGAAGTACTAAAACTTCCTTATCTTCCACCAACATCATTCCTTCCAATCAAAACTGTATATGACTGGCATCATCATTTCTCCCCCTTTCCTCCATAAGGATTTCATCACAAGTTCTTCTAACTTATGATATTTGTGAAATACATATCAGTAAAGCATCGTCTGGTTTCCAAGTCCTTTAAAAAGTGAATTGTTTTAGCTTCATTGACAACAAAAGACAACACTCTATAACAACAAAATTTTCTTACTTCCTTATCCATCAAACATAGTCCCAACAATCTCCCCTTTGGATTTTGTTGTCAACCATGATTCATAAATCATTGATCTTTGTAACCTTAAGAAATGGATTATTTATCAATAATTCTAAGCATACATGAGCCAACTCATTGTAGGAAATAAGAATTATTGACAGCTAAAACCATGCTGTCCAAAAGCAATGAATATGAAATCTCATGAGCGTACCTCCTCAGCCTTCTTCAGATCATCTTTAAAGATTCTACCTCATCATTCTTCACTTCATTGACTTTCCTGGAAAACATCATTTTTTCCTACAACCACTCCAACAAACAGTTATAATAGTTCACACACATACATGCTGGATTCACAGATTACCCACAACTCCCCCTTTATGTATGCATCTAAAAGGATAGATTTATGAAACAATTCTCCCCCTTGAAAACACTTTCCAAATTCCATATGAGAGTGAGGATAGAAACACATACCTTAACCTTGATGAGAAGGAGGTTGGACACCCATGCTCAACCTTAAGAATGAAAATGGTTCCTTCAGTAATGGTTTTGTGAATATATCAACAACTTGTTCAGATGTAGGAACATACTCCATCCTTAATTCATTCTTCTCCACCTGATATTTGATGAAGTGTTACTTTATATCAATATGATTTGAACGAGAATGTTGTACTGTATTTCTTGTAAGATTGATTCCACTCTGATTATCACAACCCAAGAGCAATGATAGCTTTACTTCAACAAGTAGATCTTCCAGCTGAGTCTTCATCCACATTAGTTGAGTTGCAACATGAGTAGCAACAACATACTCAGCTTCAGCTGTGCTAAGACTTACTGAATTCTATTTCTTGGTATGCCAACTGACAAAAATTTTCCCCAGAAATAAAACTCCACCAGATGTGGATCTTCGATCATCAACATTTCCTGCCCAATCAGTATCAGAATACCCGAATAGATAAAAATTTTCAGAGCCATCATACCTGATTCCAAATTTTTTTGTGCCTTTGATATATCTGAGAATTATTTTTCCAGCAATAAAATGTGATTCTTTAGGTGCACACTGAGATCTTTCACATAAAGTGACAACATAGAAGATGTCGGGTCTTGAGGCAGTCAAATACAACAGACTTCCAATCAGCTTTCAAAACACTTTCTGATCAACTTCCTTGACTTATCTATATTTAGACAACTTGGTTCCCACTGAAATCGGTGTGGAAAATACTTTCAAATTTTCCAATCCAAACTTCTTCATATGTTCCTTAGAATACTTTTCTTGAGATAGAAAAACGTGATTCTTCTTCTGTGAAATTTGTAGCCTAAGAAAGTACTTCATTTATCCCAGCATGGAAATCTCAAATAATTTCTTCATCTCCTCAAAAAAATTTTCACATGATCTTTAATCATTTCTAGAAAATATAATATCATCGACATAAATAATAACGATCAGTGAGAACTCCTGACATTCCTTGATGTAGAGATTGCTGTCAACTCTCCCTTTCTTAAAGTTCATCTTCTTTAAGCAAGTATCTAATTTAGAATACCATGCTCTCAGAGCCTGTTTTATCCCATATAAATCCTTCTTCAACCTTCACACATAACTTTTATCCTTTCTAATAACAAATCCACAAGGTTGATCAATTTAAACATCATCTTCAAGTTCACCATTCAAGAATGCAGATTTTACATCCAATTGAAAGATTTTGTAACCTCGTTGTGCATCAATAGCAAGAAAGATTCAGATTGTTTCTAATCTTGCCACTGGAGAAAAGGTTTCATCAAAATCAATGCCTTCAATTTGTGAATACCCTTTTCAAACCAATCTTGATTTTTTTCTTATTACTTTAACTTCTTCATTCAGATTGTTCTGGAAAACCCACTTTGTACCAATAATGTTCTTATTGTCTGGCTTGGGTACAATTTCCCAAGTATCATTCTTCCCTATCTGATCAAGCTCTTCATTCATAGCATGAACCCATTCTGGATGCTTAAATTCTTCATTTACATCATTTAGTTAAACTTTCGAATAAAGGGAAGTATGTGATATAGCATTTGTTTTCTTTCTTGTTTGGACCCTCTGATTTTTATCTCCAATAATTTTTTGAGCCTCCACTTGCTTTCTCAACCTAGGATGAGTTGTTTAAACTCCATCCTCATCACTTGAGATCTTTGAGTCAAATTTCTCTTCTGGAGTAGGATTAACACAGTCTAAAGCATTATCAAAATTGTTAACAAAATCTTCTCTATCATGCTCGAATTTGACATCAACATATGGCTGCTTTTCATTCTCATCATTTTTAACAACTTTTACATCTTAAGAATCAATAATTCTTCCTATTTCTTTATTGATGCATCTATATACTCTTTTTTTCTGGAGCATAGCCATGAAAAATTCCATCATCTCCAATTTTCTCAAACTTTCAGAGGTTTACACCTTTCCTCTTTATAATATATAGACTCCCAAAGACTCTCAAGTGTTTCAGACATGGAGTTTTTCCCTAGAACATTTCATATGGAGTCATATCTGAGTTTCTCCTATAGAAACATCGGTTCTGAATATACACAGCAGTGCTCATGGCTTGCCTCCAATAATAATGAGAAAGACTATCTTCAAGTAACATAGTTCTCCCCATTTTTACAAGACTTCAATTATTTCTTTCACCCACCCCATTTTGTTGAGGTGTGTATGGTAAACTGAACTCATGTTGAATTCCATGTTTCTCAATATAACTTTCAAACTCTTCATTTTTATACTCACCACCATTATCAGTTGTAAACTTCTTTACTAAATACTCACATTCCTTCTCTGCTTTCCTTCTAAAACTCTTAAACATTTTCAGAGCATCTGACTTATGTCTCATGTACATAACACAAGTAATGCGAGTAAATTCATCAATGAAAGTAATGAAGTAATTATCTCCATGTGAATATTGCTTGCTCATTGGTCCACATATATCTGAGTGTATGAGTTCCATGGGTATTTTTGAGTGAATTTCAACTCTCTTATGCATATAATTAGTAATCTTCCCTTTCTCACAAATAGTGAAACACCAATATCCTTCTCTTGATAAATCAGGCATATCTCAAACACTGTATTTCTTTGATAACTTACACATATTTCTGGGACACATGTGCCCCATCCTTTTATGACATAATTTATTTTCATCCACCACACTCATGTAACAAGGGTTCTGCACATCACCAACTTGGAATAGATTCCCTCTTGTACGTTGGCCTCTTTTAACTATATTTCCATCATTTTCACTTTTCACAAAAAATCTATCTTTTCTAAATATTACTTTGTTTCCCTAATCATAGAGTTGTGACACACTTAACAGGTTATGTTTCAGCCCATCAAAATATAGTGTTTTCCTAGATTTCATCCATTATTTTCCAATAATGGCCGATCCAACACCTTTGATCCTTAGAGATTCATCATTTCCAAATGTCATTGTTCCTTCATTGAAGTCTTTCACATTATTTAGCAGCTTTAATTATCCTGTCATATAAGAGGAACATCCACTATAAAAAATCCATGGACGTTCTCCTTTTGTAGCTTTCAAAGAAGTTTTGACAACAAGGGATTTTTGTTCTTCCTTTTCCTTCACTTTCTGTTGTGCTTCCTCCAATTTACTAGCCAAGTCAATGTGTTCTGGCCAGACAACCATGCACTATTTCTTTTTCAACTTATCAGACCTGTTCCTTTTAGCTTTTAAAAACTCTGGCTTTTGAGAATTATTAAGAATCTTTTGTTGCTCTGGTAACACACTAAGGCTTCCCTTGGAAAGATGTCTAGGTTGATCACATATTTCACAAACAGTTTCTAGTGATTTGAACCTATTATCAACTTTCACACTAGTCTTCTCATATATCTTCTGAAATTTATTTGGAGACGTTCTATTTTGAATGGATTGACTCCCCCTAAATCCTTGTCTTTCAAAACTTGTGGAATAGTTTTAATGTTGTTGATTAAACCAACACATGTTTGTAGTGTGTCCAAATCCATCACAATACCAGCAGTAACCATAGAATGAATATTTTCCTTTGAAACTTATATACTGATCAGAGTTGTGAACATGCTTCTCAACATCCTTCTTAATATAACTCTGCTGACCATCAACCTTTCTGTTTTCAATCGTAACTTTCTTTTTCAGCTCAGATTTCTGTTCAAACTTATCAGTACCAAAAGTAGTAGAAATCTTTCTGGACACATGATTTTTATGTACTTCTGATTTTTCAGCATTACTGACTTTGTCCACATACATAGCCTTTCCAAATTTGTTCCTATTATAACCAGTTGACTCTTTCCTCTCAAATTTTGGAGGTAAATTTTGTGTACCCTTCATTGGTTCATTCTTACTGGAACATTCACCAACTTCTGAGATAGAATGTTTGAAAGTGACATTCATTTCTTTAGCTTTGGATAGTTTTTGTTGGAACAGTTCAAACTTTTCTTCTTTTGATTTCAACTTTACTTCAAGATGATCATTATGATTCTTTGCATTATCAAGAGAATTATTCAGATCATCAATCTCTTTTTCCATCTTGATTTTCACCTCAGGAAAACCTTGTTTATTTTTTAATGTGGAAATTTTATTTATCAATTTTTTTTTTCCTTCTCAAGCCTTCTGATCTTCCTCAAACATTTTTTCAACTCTTCTTTCAGATGATATTCAAGTTGAGTTTCTTCGTCTTCAGAACTATTGCTCCCTTAATCTTCATTATTCACTACTACAATAAAGGTGTTCTCTCTAGCTTTCCCAGTAGATGATTTATCAAATTCAGCTTCGCTATCTTATTCATCATCTCTAGATAAAAAGTTTATTCTTTTTGATTTTAAGAATTTTTTATCCTTACCATTTGAAAAATATTTATCTTTGTTAGTTTGTTTCTTCCATGAATTTCTTGGCCATCACTCATCATCGTCACTGTCTTCTTCTTTATTCTTTTGAGGAGAGCTAGCCACAAAGTGACCAAAATCTCCACATTCAAAAAATTTAAAGGGAAGTTTCCATTTTTATTTCCCTATACCTCATTTCACATTTTTAGAAAACAAGGATAAAATTTCATCAAAATGTTTACATACCTCATCTTTAGAATCAGATTCACCAGCATCATCTCTAATAAGAGTCTTCTTTGACTTCTCTCTCTTTGAAGTCTTGAATGAAATTTCTCTCTCTGCTTTTGTTTTGGTCTTCATAGTCTTCTCCCTTCTCATTTCATAAGTAATGAGAGTGCTATGAAAGTCATCCAGAGATAATTCCTCAGGGTATCTATATTCCAATGAATACACTTTAGCATAAAATTTGTCTAGTAGAATTCCCAAGATCTTTTCGACAACTGTAGAATCCTCCAACATTTCACCAAGACATCTGATTGTACTGACAATATAATTTATCCTGGTAAAGAAATCCCCAACAGATTAATATTCTCCCATTTTCAAGTCTTCATACTTCATTCTACAGATTTTTAGTTTAGCCTTCTTTACTTTTGTATTTCCTTCATATATGTTCTTCAGTTTGTCCTAGATTCCTTTAGATGTTGCAACACCTTTCACTCTTAAAAATTCACTCTCAGAAAGAGATGAAAGTAATGCATTTTTAGATCTTCCATCATTCTAAGGATTCTTCTTATCGATAGGAGTAAAAGGAACCTTTTCATAAATAGCAGGAAATTCATCTGTTGTAGTTTCAAGAACTTCATATACAAGATACATAAGATAAGGCATCATTCTGTCCTTCCAGATGTGATAGTTCTTTCCATCAAAAATTGGAATCCCCTTACTTTTCACACAATTTAGATTCTCCATCACAACTTCTCTTAAAACACTTCAGCATGGAATAAACAAAGGGAGCCTATCCCTCTAATACCAATTGAAGTTCCCAGTCAGGATCCAAGTATCACTAAGAGGGGGATGGGGTGAACCAGTGATATCTTTTTACTTTTTAAGTTTCTCCTTTTTGAAACAACCTTCGCCTCCTATTAAAGAGTTTATTCCCTGATAAACACACAAAACCACATGAACAAAATATTTACAAGGTTCAAAACTCAACAAGAGTAGCTACATTTTTGGTATGGTACGAAAAAAATCCAGTACCACACAATCCACTAGAAAAAAATCCTTTGATGTGGAATACAATGAGTAGGATATACCCTTACACTCGTGTAGCACTTTGAAAACAATCCAATAGTGCGTGTGATCCCTATTTTCACAAATAGGGTAATAAAATGGATCAATTCTTCTTAATGAGCTCACAAAAATCAAATCTTTCAAAGCAATTCTTCACTTTCCTACCCAGAAGCTGGCAGGAACTCTTGGACCAAAAAAGCTTGCGCGCCCACTTCCACTTGTACGCCCTATACTTGCACGCCTACAACTTGCACGGATCTTCTTACGCATTGCTACTTGCATTCCACAACTTGTGTGGTAGACTTGTTCGACATACTTGTGCGGAATACTTGCGTGGCAACACTTGTGTGGAAGACTTGCGCGACAACACTTGCATGGAAGACTTCTACGCCACCCTACTTGCGCACCATATAAATAACCCTCATCTTGCATGCCCTACTCTCTACTTGTGTTCCCAGATCTCAAAGATAATTCTCAAGTATTGAGCCTTAAAAAATGAGGAGGCTATTTGTCTATTTATAGGCATTTTGGTGACTTGCGCGACCTATACTTGCGTGCTGCTCCATTACTTGCGCGCCGCTTCATCACTTGCGTGCCCTTCCATCACTAGCGTGACACTTTATTTCCTTTGTCATGTTTTGATATGATGATTTTGGAATATGAATTGCGTGCAACATGCACTTGCGTGCCAAGACTTGCGCACCAATACTTTCACGGCACTCTTGACTTGCACGACACTTTCTAACTTACACGCCACTTTATTTCCTTTGTCATATTTTGATTAGATGATCTTTGAAATATGACTTGCGGGCCAGTTATACTTGTGTGCTAATACTTTCATGCCAATACTTGCATGCCAAAACTTGCGCACCACCCTTGACTTGCACGCCACTTTCTTTCATTTTCCAAAATCACTTCCTTACATTTTCCGATTTTCAGGCCCAAAAATTTAGCAAACATTAGAAAACGGTGCCACCTTAAACTTTTCTTTTCTGCCACCTCCAGATGGTCTCTTCCTTTGTAATTTCTCTCTTCACTACTTACCATAACCATTCTTCAGCTTTCATCATGCACTCTACTATCGTGATATATATCCTTTGATAGATCAACATTAGCATTGTCATAGTTACAATGGGAAGTACTAAAACTTCCTTATCTTCCAGCAACATCATTCACTACAATAAAAACTGTATATGACTGGAATCATCATTTATCCCCCTTTCCTTCATAAGGATTTCATCACAAGTTCTCTTAACTTATGATATTTGTGAAATACATATCAGTAAAGCATCGTCTTGTTTTATTTATTTTATAAATTATTTTTGATATAACTTCACACTATTACATTTTATATTGGAAAATAGGATTTTCATTACACACCATTGGTTGTGGTATACTGATATTTACTCATACCTTATTTGTTATTTTGTTTTGAACCTAGATTGATCTCATGGAATCAGGTTAGGACCAAAAAATTATACTTCTCATTATGAATCAATATGAACTAATACATGGATTAGATATGGGGGATAAACATGTACTTGGGTTTTTTGTTAGAGTTGGGAATTTTATTTATTTATTACATCGTGAGTGTTATATTGTTTTCATTTTATGATGGAATTGTAAATATTCATGGATAAATCCCCTATGAAGATTATTATAGATAATTAGGGCTGGATAGCCTAATGCTTGGAAGGAGACTCCACTACACTTGCATTGAATAGTTGACACATATAGGTTAATGAAAACTTTAACCATATGCATTTTGACATGTTTAGAGAGATATTATTGGTAGGTTGGATTCGGAGTAATAAAGAACCTTAAATGGGATGTGGTTCTCATACAAGATACCCTAGGGATAGGTAGATAGATCCAATGGACCTATTCTTATGTTTTGATATGTATGGACAAGGGGATGGCCTAGAGGCACTTAGTTTAGTATCATTCCCTAGTAATGTGATGTTTGGATTAATTGGGAGAATCTTTCAAGGGATGTTGTCTTGAAGTTTATGAATTCATATTGAGGTAGTGAGCCTAGTTGTACACCTGTTTTAAGAATGATGCTTGGAAGGTGCTCAAGTTTTGTGACATTCACCACCAATGATTGTGATATTGAAGGAATCAAATGGGGTACTTGGGTATCAACATTTAATTTAAAGGGTATGACTATTTGGGTTCCTGTCCTTGTTTACTAGTGGTTGTTCTATTAACATTTAAACTTTTGATTAACATTGTGAGTTGGGTGGTCATTTGATAAATCATGGAACAAGTGAGGTGCCTGATTCTAAATATGAGTTCCATGGGAATGTATGAAAAATAATATTGACATACCAGGTATCATAGATAGTTTAGAATTTTTGAGGAATGACTCACATGATCTTGATTTGGGTCTTCAACTAGGTGGTACAATATTGTAAAATAACTAACTATACCAATTAAAGTTTATCAACAGTTTCACATGAGAACAGTTTGATATGGAATGTCAGGAAGTGGATGGGTAAACGATTAGTATTGATAGTTTTAAATTTGATGCTTATTAGTTTGGTGAATGGGATCTTTAGGTAGGATTAAATAAAGTCCCCCTACGACAAGGGATATATTTGAAATGAACCAAGGGTCATGAAAAAAATTTACTATGGTTGGTCCCAGACACATATAGTCTAGAGATGCGGTGTTAGTAGTTATTTATATTCAAATATAGAATTTTTTTATGTGATCATCACTCTAAGATAGAGGAATACATACAATTTATATAATCTTAATGTACTCCTAGTTTAGATATGATCATATCCAATATCTTGAAATCACCCTAAGTATACGAATAGAATGGTGGATATACACCAATATAACTACCAATATTTTATGGTTACATGAAAGGAATACTTAGGATTCATGATCAAGGAGTGGTATAAGGTAATTAAAAGGTGGGAAGTACATCATTTTCCATTTTAGGTACGTGATCCCCATTGAGATTTAAAATTCAGTAAATTCCATGAGAACCATCCTTGGGAAGTAGGAAAAGGTGATGGTGACATTTACACTAGTTCTTGGGAATGAGAGGATTATTATCCCTTCCAGTTTTTATGTCCAAGGAGAAATAGATCGTGGGATATGGTAACAAAATAATTGTTTAATTGGTGTGAAGAAGAGGATTACCCTAAGGTGGAGAGTGTGATGTCAGTCACTGGAAGGTTACCCATTTCTGATAAGGTTCATGGGACCTTGATAATGGTCGTCAGATGGTCATTGTGATTTTTATGTTTCAAAATAAACGATCTAATGTAAATAATGATTTATCAGTAAATTCTAGGTATAGGTTTAAATGTGAACTTAGATGGAATCTTTGTGCCGAAATTAGACCCAGAATGGCTTGTAAAGATCATATGATGATGTATTAGGATTAAAAAAGTGTTCATTCCATTATGATAATTTTTTTTAATTAAGATATTATTTGGTGAGGAAATGTCATAAAAATATAGGTATAGAATTCAGTGAGACTGCTGGGAATGATCTTGGTACAACTTAGGGATAAATGATTTTGTATTCTAGTTTTCATGAAGCATCAACTATCTAAGACAAGAATTTTTTAAAAAAAGTTAGTTTATCATGGTTAAATTTTATTTCTCTCTATCAATTTTATGTGGTTGATGAGGAAATTTATCAACCACACTATTGGTATTGGAAAGATGAAATATGATATTTGGAAAACACTTTTTAATGAATATCTATAAGAACTAGGATAAGTTGGGTTGATTTGGAAATTAAACCATTTGTATTGAATCAAGTATTGAGGGCATTATACCTATGTATGAATATGTTCAACAAGATAATAATATACTTGGAAAACTTCTCTGATTTTTAGGGAATTTTTCCTAAGGAAAATTCTGATGTAGGGTGTATGATGACTTAGAATTGGTTATTTAAGGAAATAATCTATGGTAGGGAGAAATATATACTAGTTTCATAACTAAATGGATATGTGATCATAATTTGACTTAGAAGGTATCTGTTAAGTTTCATATTGATGTCTCAACCTTGGATGTGAGTCTTGGTTTGAGTTTTAGAAGTTAATATTTCTATACTTTAAATAGATATTGGAGGTGTGTTGGGTCATTGAAAAAGAAACATGGCCATTTTATTGTCAAATTCATGCCCCAAGTAAGTCATTTGATTTCTTAATTATTCCAAATTTTTTTTATGGGGTTGACTATTTATTAGGTGGGGAAGTTGTAAGATCCTATGTTTTAGACAGGTTTAAATTTCTAAATGATTTTGAGTTTTCAGTTGGTGGTTAGGAATAAAATTTAATCAATATTTAAAATATAATTTCAAGAGTTGGAAAACTCTAAACATCATTTTTATATGGGTTTATGTCCTAAGATGTTTCGTGGGTGTTATTTTGAGTTTTGAGAGAATCAGGCTCAAAAAACATGATTTTTGGAATGATAAAGGGTGGTGTATTATTAATTCATAGTTAGTGCTAACCATGCACCTAAACCATGCAGCCTAATAGGTATGTCACATATTTTTTAAAACCATGAAACAGAGGCCACCCAACCTTGTGATATTTCTATATATAGTTGTAGAGGGGTTCACATAGTTGGTGCATGGTTAGTAAACTATCAGATCCTACCATGAGACTTAGTGGGATGTTAGATAATGGCACCCCATGGTTAGTGAAAAGTTTTCTAAACCATATATAAAAACCATGTGGCTCAATAAAGAGGATGAAAATTACCATTTCACCTGATTTATATTAAATAAAATTCACCCTTCTTTCTCCTCACATTCATGTGGCAAATAGATAATTGAAATCCCTTTGGGTATCCCCATATGCTTTGTTATAAATCCATCATTTGGGATTAGAATAAATCTCCATAGATTGCATTAGATCACCCTTGGTTGTTTTATTAATCCATTTTGATTAATATTTCTTTTTGTTTTTTATATATTTTATGTGTTTTTCCATACAAGTTTATATGCCCTATTTTTAGGACGTTAGTCTATTTATTTGATTTATCTCATTAAAACCCAAATCAGAGGTCAATAATGGATAAGTGAATATTCTTGAGCATTAGTTATGTATTATAAATTAAATTACCTTAAATATTCATCATTTAGGAAATAATTCATTATGTAATGAGAAAAATTTTCTGTACATTTCCTTATAAACAAGAATTTAAGTAAGTAAATTTCAAAGAACTATTTTAGGTATTCTTTATGTTCCTAATTGCTTTGTTGGAGTTTTTATACCATGAATTGAAATACCCCTTTTTGGATGTGATACTTATATGAAATTGAAATTTATAAACACAATGATTAATTAATTATTAAGTTGTATAGAAGTACACTTAACCCGTAAAAAATCTACAAAATATAAAGATAACACTATATTTCACATTTAAGTGAAATAATAAATAGAATGAAATGAATTTATACGTGGTTTGGATAAAAGCCCTTAGTTCTTGATCATTTACTTTATGTTGACTATAGTTATTGACCAACTTATATTGATCAATTACATTGTATTATGGTATGTTTATTCACATGTCCATCTTAATCTCATGTAAATTTATTTGAATGCACTGTGAATGGTAAGACCATGCCACTTTTCATTTTCAGATATTATAATATGAAATTATTAAATATGTGTTTAATTTTATATTTTAAATGGATAATTTCTCATGGAATATGATTATTTATTAAAATAATTCATTGATTATTATTATTTGAACATTGAAATTTCTTTATTCTTGAGTGTAGTATGAATGGTTAAGAGATCTTGGAAAGGGTTATCTTAATTATTTATTTTAAATTATTCAAAATGGATTTCCTCATTATTCATTGATTAATATAGTTATCGGTCAAGGAATTACTCATTAAATTATTTGACAATATAGGACATTGCGTTCCACCTTAAATTAAATGAATTGTTAGACATGACATTACTCATTATTGACAATGGTGTTATTTATTATTTATGGGCTGTTTTAAGAAATATAATTCCTCAATACTTATTGAAAATTTTGAACATGGTACTCTATATCATTGATAGGGAATGGTTGGACATGAGTCTCCATGTCCCCTTGAGTTAGATGCTTGGGATGATGCCCTATTTTATATATAAAACCCTATATAGTTATTTCACACATGGATTCCTTAGTTAAATACCAAGGTTCTTAGGTCTATATTATATATCAAATGTAACTTGATTAGATAAATTCTATATTAGGTCGAAGTAGGTATAGTCTGTAAGGTGTCTTAGGAGGAAACTAAGATCGAATTGTCTTTTATTTACTTTACTACCAATTTTTTGATATACCTATGCATTTTTATATTTTATATCCACTGACTGGATTTTAATTAGACATTGTTAGTGGTGGTCTACTTAGTTTTACTCACACCCTATATATGCCACCATTTGGTACCAAGGTATATCTCATGTATGCAGCTAAGGATCATGTATTTTGGTTCTTATTGTGACTCATTACGGACAAGGACTTGACATGGAGCTAGGGGTCGAGCATGTTATCAAGATGATTATTGGAGTTGATAATTTTTTTGTTAGTCCCATTGCATATATTACCTTTTTCATAAATACTTCTTTGTATTTATGGATCGACATGTTCATGTATGGTTGATTTTATTATCATATTCTAGGTTATCTATTTATGATTACTACTATTAATTCATTATATATATTCCACTGAATTTCATTTATTTATGCCTAATATATGTTTATTACTGATCTAGATGGTATATTATCCCCACTATACCACCTTTAGAACCTCGCTTATAGTCGGTAGCATCTGGCATATGGGGATGCCTACTTTTCCCTTGTCTCCAACTGGTCCTATAACGTTTTATAGGGTAAACCAGGGTAGGATGTGAAAAAGGTGTCAAAGATTATTTTTCCATAGTATTATTATTTGGGATAGTATAAAGGGGATTAGGAATGTGTCGGCACTTTGTAAATAACTCATGTATGGGTCTGGACAATCCATGTATGGGGAAAGATCAAGTTTTTAGGGATGAGATTTTTGTTCATCCTGTTCTTTATTACAGTTGATTATAATTTCACCTTGAGTGACTGATGAACATTTCGGATGGACTCTAATTTATGGGATTTAAGTCTTTTACTGTTATGGAAAGATAAGGGAGTGTTTTCATACATCATTTCAGGAACATAGGATTCACATTTCATTAGCATGATCATCTATATACAGTGTTTGGGTAATTACTTAAAATGTCTATCTATATTCCATATGATATGATTATTTATAATGATTATTAGTATACCATGGTTCTATAATAATTTTCTTTCATACATATATTCTCATCGAATGTGATAGTTTTATATGTTATAATTATGATATATGGATGTTTAAATGAAGTGTCTATATCAACATAAATAGTGTTTCCTGATATAACATGATAGTGGATTTTTTTATAAAATAGAAATAAATTAAGGAAATTATTATTTTTTGAAATGGTCAATGAATTTACTAAAATAAAATTCTTAAAATGAAAAATTACTTGGAATTGTTTTAATAAATTCATGTGATTTCTTATGGATGTTGGTTAAATGAGATTCCGATTGTAGCTTATAGAGTTGTTGCCTCCAAAGCCTGGGAATGACTGTCCACACAACTAAGTCCAATATAGAAACCCATTATTTTTTAAATTCAAATGAATAGCGACCAAATTTAGTTATATGGTGTTCCAATTAAAACTTATTAAGACATGTACCTTCATAATTTGAATATGGTGACACAGATAATTGGATCATTATACTTGACTTGACTCGACTATGTGAGTCTTGGCATTATGAACATATGAGATGAAATCACTAAGGGTGTGTTAAAATTATGATAAGTTGAATGTTATGGGTTGAACATAAATGAAATTCCAATTTTAATTTGTATATAATTCTATCCATTAATTGGTAATGGATTACCATATAATAGAACCTAGGCTGGAATAATGAGACCCTCATAAGTCAATTTTACTTCTTTTCATGATTAGTTCTTTACCCTATGGGAGTATGCATATGTTATAAGGGATGGTTATTTTAATTTTATGTATCCAGTTATATGGTGCTAATTATAAATGTATTGTGGAATCTTACTTGTACAACCCCCCTATAATTATTAAAATACATTTTTTGTGCTTTTGAGATTTATTTTTATGAATTTTTAGTTAATTAAAAGTCCAATAACAACATAAAGTGTGTTTTCCTCAATATCATGGAATTAGAATTTACTTTAATTAATCTATTTTGGATAAATTTTGGGTAAATTATTATTTTTTCAAATGAAAATAATAAGAAACTTTTTCTTGAATGGTCTATGACATTATCTAAATAGAGTACCAAATACAGTTGTAACTCTATCACTGGAAATTTTTAACAAATATTTGAGCTTATTCAAGGTTTTAAGAGATGTGAAGTTGTAAAATGGACTATATACAACTTTCAGTGGTATTTATTATTAAGAACTATCAAGTTAGGGTTAGAATCATAATTACCTTATTCTACCTTGAATGGAAATGTGGACGTTTCTTATAGGTTTCAGTGACCTTTTTTTGTTTCTTTGTACATAAAGGATATGTGGTAGAGACTAGTGATATTTTAGGCATGACTCCAGTTTAAAAATAAAAGGCTTATGTTAAAGTAATACACAATACTATTTGTTGTAGCTTCCTTAGAAATGTGAAATCAGTAGTATTTTGATCTATGTTTATATGCATGGTAAGAGTTGTTCCTTGATTGTATGAGTTGGGTAAGACTATTAGTTGATGAAACAACACCCTCAAGTAGGCAGGTGGTTGTCTTGTAATTTGAACCTCAAGATATTATTATCATATGTGGATACTCAGTGAGGGTTATCTCATTTTATTTTTTATTCTAGTATTGTGACCCTCCTTAGAGCACTCTCTTATGAAGATTCTTGGAGGGAATTAGGGTTGTGTATCCTAATTCTAGATGTTTTTATTCTTATATTGGCTGGTTTTCCATTGTAGGTTGATGTAATTTTCCCTTTCCTATAGTTTTACCTATTTAGAGAGGGCTTACAGGCACATTGAATGATATGTAAAAAATCCCTTAAATGGGATGTAATACTCATATGTGATACCTTAGGGATTAGTGTATGGACCTAGTGGCCTTGTTTTATTTATTTTTCCCTATAAGTCTTAATGTAATATCTAGTGGTCCTTATTTTTTTCTCATACACTAGTAAAATTATGTTTAGTTTAATTTAGGGAAAACCATGAGATATGTTGGCCTAAGGTTTATGGATTCTTATTGAGGTGGTGATCCAGGTTGTATTCTCATTTCGAGACTGATGCACAAAAGGTTCTCGAGTTCTACAATATTGGCATGATAATACCTATGGTTTTTATAGAAGCACCTAAGGTTCTTGGGTATCAAAAATAAATTCAAATGATAGGATTGTTCATTTTCCTAGAATTTTTGACCAATGGTTGTGTAGTATAAATTTTAATTTCTAAAATTATGTTGTCACATGGGCACTTGTTAGGTAAATCATGGAACTTTCAAGGTTCATAATTTTGAATATAATTTTGAAGGGAAATTTTGATATAATATGACTTATGTGATGGGTATAACGAACATATTATACTTGTTGATGAATAACTCACCTAATCATGAGTTGGGTCTTAAACTGAGTGGTATGAGATTGTACACCCGCCAAGTATGTATGGTTTAGTTCTTGCCGATTTCATGTGGGAAGTGTTTGATGTGGAACATCAGTGTGTATATGAATATGGGATAAGGATTAAAAGCTTAAAATTTTACTCTTATGGTCATAAAGACCTGGATATTTGGGTATGATTAATAAATTTTTTCTTTATGACGAGGTTTATCTTGGAAATAAACCTGGTTCAGCGAAACAGATGATCGTGGTTAGACCTGGAAAAACATTTTCAGAAGATGTGGTATCAAGAGTTGTTTAACGAAAAATATTACCTATTTTGAAAAGAGTGTGGCTCAGAGAAAGATAAATTCATTCTTTTTGACGGAATCTTAGTGTACTATTGTTTTAGATATTATCATTCCCAATATCTTGACATCACCCTGAGTATATTGAATGTATTCTGACTATGTGTCCAGATAAATATCTATCTTTTCTAGTACGATGAAATGAATCCTTGGGATTCACACTATATGAGTGGTATAAGTTACTCTATATGGTTTTGAGTACACATTTTTTCATTTGAGGGTGGTGGCCCTTATTGTGAGTTGAAATTCAGTAAATTCCATGAGATGTTTTCTTGGGAAGTGGAAATGGGTGATGGTGATTTTTATGTTAGCACACAGGAATTTGAGGGTTCTTATCCATACCAATTTTTATGCCAAAGTATGGATGGATAATGGGATATATTGACTAGATACTTGTTTTATTGGTGAGATGATGTGGATGTTCCAATGTTGGGGGCAAGATGCCAATCAATAGTAGGAAAACCTTTTGTTAAAATGGTTGTAGGGTCTTTAGATTAATTTTCATATGGTTATTTGGATCTTTTATGACTTGGAATAAGTGAAACAACGTTTGTCTAGGTTTATATGTAAATTTCTGTCAAATGTTCAAATATAGACATTGATGAAATCTGAGTATAAGTGTTAGTCAATGAATATATTATAATGATCCAAGGATGTTATGTTATGATTATATGAGAGTTTATGTTGTGACATAAAAATAGTTTTTATAAGGAGATTTTTTGTTTAGGAGATATTAACATAATCTGGGTAAGGGATTAAGGTAGAATGATTGAAATGATCTTGGCATGCCATGGGGATAAAATCTTTCAGATTATTTCTTTAGTGACATGTCGACTGTTGATGATAAGAATTTAGAAAATAATATTTGGAAAATGGTTGTTTGGATTGATTTTTCTTGAGAAGTTGTATAATTTTTGTGAGGAAACATATTAGGTATGCCAGTGGGATGAGACATGTGCAATATATGAGTCAGATGAGGCTTTTCAAGGAAAATATGACACAACTAGGCTAAGATTGGTCAATTTTAAAATTTTATTATTTGGATCGAATTAAAGACCAAGGTTAGTATCCTTATATATTATTGGTATTAACAAGTTAATAAATTGCTTACAGTGTTTTTAATATTTTATGGTAATATTTCAAAATTTTAATTCCTATAGTGGGAGTACAGTTGCTCAGAATTGGATGTTTAATGAAAGAACCTATGGAGGGGCGAACCATAGGTTCATTATGTAACCAAATGGTTGTGTGATCATAATTTAATTACAAGGGACTAGGGAAGTTCCATATTAATGTCTCAAATTTTTATATGATCATTGGTTTTAGGTATTTCAGTTAATCATAATATGATTTAAATGGTGATTTTTGGTCCATTGGGTCATTGGAAATACAATGCAACAATTTGAGAGGGAAATTCATAACCCAAGTATGATGGTTAATGTTTTAGTTATCCTAGATTGATTCTAAGGTATTATAATTTATGATGTGGGGAGGTTTTAAGATCTTGTTTTTTGGATGGGTAGAAATATATAAAGGATTTTTTTGGGTGGATGGGCCAAATGTTGAATCAAGATTATAAATTGAATCTTGGGAGATATAACACACTGAAAATGTATTTAAAATGTTTCTGGCCTCTAATTTTTCTTGGGTTGTTGGTGGAGTTTTAAGATAATTAGGTTTCAAAATCTTAGTTTTTGGAAAGAAAAAGGGAGAAACACTTTTAAAGCATAGTTAGGGATGACCGTGCACATAAACTATATGACCTTGTAGGGGTTTCATAGGGGTTTTTGAAACCAGGAAACTAAGGACACTTGACCATGAGATATGTATGAATAATTTTTCATAGGGGAGTGCATGGTTGGTGCAAGGTTAGTTAATTATGCAATCCAACCATGAAACTTGGTGGGTGCTTGGATAGTTTCACTATATGGATGGCGTATGGTTTTCCAAAACGTGTGGCCAAACCATGTATCACATTAAAGGGTATATAAAGTACTATTTCACTCATTCATATTAAATACAAATCAGCCTTATTTTCTTCCCATTCAGACACCCAACATGCACTCTAATCCCCTTTGTATCAACTACTATCTTTTGATGTAACACCCTCTTTTGGGATTATAATCGATCACTATTAGTTTCTCTGGATCACCCTCAGCTAGCACATTTTTCTTACTAATTCTTATCTCATTTTATTTTACTTTATTGGATTCCATTTCTATATGATATTTCATTCCCTATTTTCAGGGAATTTTTCTATTTCTCGGATTTCTCTATTTTTAGATTGAATAAATGGATAAAAAAGGATGAGTGAAGCTTGTTAAGAACATGGTAGGTGGTACACATTATTTTCCCTTAAAATTACATCATTTATGAAATGAACTATTATTCTGTTCCCTATATTTTTCATGTGTCACCTCTTAAACATGAATTTATGTAAGTAAATACCAATGGCTTATTTTAGTTTGTACTTATGCACCAAATTTTGTGGTTGGAGGATTTCCACTATGACTTGAACTTCCCCTTTTGGGGTGTGATTCTTATATTACCTTTACCTTTATTAATATAATTACTAATAAAATTTTAAGTGGTAATAAATAACAATTGGCTCATATCTAAATTATTAATGATAATGCATGACTACCTCTTTTACTTGTCATCTAAATGTTAAATGGAATGAAATGAATTTCTTAGTGTGTTAGATAAACACTCTTGACCCTCAATCGTTTAATTTGTGTGCAATATTATAAACGAAAGACATAGATGAATAAATTAAGTAGTATTATGTCATGTTTATTCACATGGACCTACTTACCTCATATAAATTCATTTTAACGAATTGGGAATGGCGGGACTCTAAAACATGGACTTTTTGAGACTAATAAGATGTAATGATAAAAACAATATTTTATTGTAAATTTTATGAGTATAATATCTCATGGAATATTCTTAATAATTAAAAAAATTAAATGATTATTATTATTTAGATGTTGAAATTTCATTATTCTTGATTTTAGCATGAATATTTAGGCAATGATAAAAAGGGCCTTACAAATAATTTATTATATTTTTTTGGATATGGTGTTTCGCATAATTGATTTATTATTTTAGTTCTTTGAAATTTCCTTCATAATTAAATTATTTGATAGCATAGGACATAGAATTCCTCATTAAATTATTGGAATTATTAGACATGGAATTTATCACTATTGGAAATTGTGTTACTTATTATTTATCAGAATTTTTTAGACATGGAATTCCTCATTACTTATTTAAATTAATGAACAGAGTAATCCTTTTAATTATTATGTCATGGTTGGAGATGACGCCCCATTTTTCCTTGAGTTAGATGATCTGGATGATGCCCTCATTTTGATATGAAACCCTATATGGTTACTGTACACATGGACACCATAGTTATATACCACATGTCCCAGGACAATATTATATTTCAAATATAACATGATTAAATAAACTTTGGAATAGGTCAAAGTAGGTATATTCATCTAGGGGTCCTATGAGAAACCCGAGCTCCACCTGGTTCTTATTTACTTTGATACTTATTTTGGATATACCTGCACACTGTTACATTTAATATTCATATACTATATTTGCATTAGAAACAATTGGTGGTGACCTACTGGGTTTTACTTAGACCATGTTTAGGTCATCATTGTGTTCCTAGACAGATCTCATGGATATAGGTCAGAATATTGGATTGTGCTTCTTCTTGTGAATAATTATAGACATGTACATGACATGAAGATGGGGGACTGGTATTCACTCGATCTTCCTACTAAAGATGTTTATTTTATTTAATTAATATTTTTCTAATTTAGTACTATTGTATGTGTTACCTACTATTTGATGACTACTTTTTATTTATGGATTAACAAGTTCATGCATAGTTGATTTTATTGGAACTTTATATGGGATATTTGTTTATGATTACCACTATAGTTTCATTATATATCTTTCAATATATTTATTTTATTTATTAATTTTCTAGGTTTATTATTGATCTATAGGTTATAGTCTCCCCACTGTACAAAATTTAAACCCCCACTCCTAGTCTCCAGCCACTAGAATACAATGAGGTGTGCTTGAGGACTTATCTCCAACTAGCATGGTTACTATTTATAGAGTGAACTAGGCTGGGATGTGAAATATTCTAGGTTTATTAAAATGATTAATTAATAGGTACTTGTTTTAGGTTACCTACCCAATACCCCTATGTTTCCATGAGTCTTAATTATTACAAAATTATTAAATCATTACCAAAAAACCATTTTCAAAAAAATTCATTTCATTAAATACATGATAAAGAACATTAGATTCCATATATAAAACATTATTTTGATATAAATTTGTCTTATAATTTCAAAGTTTGAAAAATAAAACTAATAATAACATATATAAAATTACTCAAGTTAGAATAAAATTATTTTAAACCATTCAAAATATTGTTTTTAAAAATCAAGAAAATATAGTTATTTAAATAAAGGGAGTGTATAAAAACACCTATTGTAACACTAATGAAACCTCTAACTGATGGTGATAATCCACTAGTCCACCACGACCATAGGGAAAGAACAAATCCATGGAGGAGAGAAGAATAGAACTATGGAGGGGTGATAAACCACTTGCTTGATGATTTCTTGATTATTATTTTAAAAAAAAACCACTAAAATAAAGTGGGAGGGGAGGAAAATCACGAATTTTGACATATGAGATTAATATGGATTGAATAAAGAGAGTGAGGAGTCTAAAATAGGATAAAATGACATCGAAAAGAATTTTAACATAACATTTTGAATTATTTTGGTAGGTCATATTGTTGGACATGGTTTAAGAAACTATGCACCAACCATGTAGTAGTCACTGTTAAAGATCCCCCCGTACGTAAGGATATCTTTATGGTTTGACTTCATGGTTTACTAAACCATGAATTAATCATGTTTAATGAAAAAAAATATAAGGTTACTTGGTATAGGTTTTACAAGTTATGTAATTAAATAATAATGGTTCACCCCTAACCATGTTCTAATAATGAAAGGTCAATTCATACATTAGAGTATGCTACACAGTTGAAACTGGATACCTAAGAGTAATCTATGTGGTTCCACCTAACCGCATACCTTACTCTTACAAATCATATATAGAAACACTATTGGAGAGTTTTTATACATCTGTACACACTCTATTAGGATGATCCCTCCCCCTTTGCATGGTCTAGGTGTATATTCAACACTGACCATGTGCTAACCGTGAATCTTGTATTACTTGTTTATTTTTAAAAAATTTCAAATTAATTAACCATTAATTAATGAAAAAATGTAAAATCCAGTGTATCTATAAATTATAATGTGAGTTTAAAAATCATCCCCACCACATCCCTTTCTTCACTTAAAAGTTCATCCCAAATATGGATCAAAGAAAAATATGGTCGTTACTCCCTCATAATAGATTGATGCACTCATGTCTCATGAGAACCACTCACAGGCTTCCATAATATTCAAACCCATAGAATAATATTCCCACATAGTACATTATTCTATGGTTCAATAATTCATATTGGTTACCATTCCATTAAATCATTTGACTTGTGTTCCATCACTTCCCTGTTCAGCATAGGGGAGGGATCATGGTGATATTTTTTTTAGTTGAGACATAGAATATATCATTAGTATAAATCATCATAGGAGGAAATTTCAACTGATAATTAACATTCCTATTTTTTTATTGATCTTGAAGGGTTACACATATCTTTGTGTGATTTTATCATATTTATTGAGTCATTTTTACCAAACCATTTTGATACATTAAAAACGCCCAATTACCAACTAAAAAGAATCTAATTGTTAGAGAACCAAATTTCCAAAATATTTATGGTTACTTTGATCCATAATTAATCACTATTATATAATATAAAACTTTTAAATTATATCCTGAAAAATTCTCTATACCATTATATAATCATTTCCTTCCTCACTCCAATTGAGGGGAGACCAACATGCCCGATCATATAAGGCTTCAAAAGAAAGACATATAGATATAGGATTGGTAATAATTATTTTAAACAAAATCAACCAATTATAGATGTGTTTCCCATGAGCCTTTAAAATATATAACATAAGAGGGGATCAGGTTTTCTAGAATCAGGATAAACCCAATCCATTATCCACTATTCTAGTTGTAGTTATACAATCACTCAATATAATCACATGACCCAATTACATACATGATACATCATAATATAAAACATATCCCTATACAACCATAACTAGAACTAGAATAGTGGATGATGTGATAAACTGGTTCAAATCATAAAAATAATCATAACATTAAAATTTCCACATAAATTACAGTCCATTCCAAGAAAGGGCAGTCAAATTTTATGAAAGAATTAATAAATCCTTAAAAATAAGTATTAGTATCCTGTTAGGCCTAAGAATATACATATATCAAAATTATTATTTGGTTATTCCTAATACATAAAAACCTTCACCTTATTATGAATAACTAAAATTCTATATTTTGACACCATATATCCCAAGAACTTGACTTCCAAGATCTAGAAACTAAACATTAATAAATTTTCATAGAGGCAATGATCATGGGGAGATAAAAATGAAATACCCATGTGATACTCAATATATTCTTTTGTTGTAGTGTTAACCAAGATATCATCATTGGATATCATGATGATGGAGCCAAGGTACCAATGAAACACTTGATTCAAAAATCCATGAATACTCCAAGAACATTTTTAGGAAGAATGACTTAACCAAGTATTCACAATGTTCATCTATTCTTCTAAAATCAATCTTGGGAATATAAAACTCCTTCACCCTGAGTTTCTTCTATCTTAAATTGAGATCAATTATGGATAACTATACTTCTTCATTAAATTTATTATAGAGGTATTAAATGTGAGGAAAATGTAATTTATTCTTTATATTCATGTTGTTTAAATTACTAAAGTCAATGCAGAAGGACAATATTCCATCCACATCCATTGTATATAGAACCAAAGAAACCCATGGAGATATTTTGGGATATATAAATCCCATATCTTTTAAATCATCCAACTAATCCTTAAACTATTTAAATTCATAAGGGGCTATGTAATAAAATGGAAATTAAATCAGTTTCATTATAAGAACTATATTAATAAAAAACCTAACATCCCACTAAGTAGGAAACCCTTTGAATTAATTTGTGAACACATCTATGAATTCCATGACCATAGAAAGAAATCCTTATACTATAACCCCATTCATGAACTTCTATCATAAGATATTATTCCTTACATATCAACCTTATACCCATTGTAAAAAGTAGGCCACACTTTACTATATTGTGAGTCCCACTCTCATTGAAATAAAGGAGATATTCCATCAGTTTCATTGAATGTTACCAAATAATGGTAACAATAAATACATGCATTAAAAGTGATCATACATTCTATCCATATAATAATATAAAAATGTCTATCTTTTGAATAACTAATTCCCGTGATAACTCTACCTTAGATATAGATAAAAAACATGTGGGAAACATAATCCAAAATCTTTCTTCCCATGAGGTTGGGATATTTGTATAATATACATCATAATCTTAAATTAAGGGCTAAATAAATCCAGAACACTAGTACATATAAATGAGTGGGAGGCAACTGTTTTGAATAAATAAGTATCCATAGATGATTATACAATAATGGTAAATTAAAAATAAATTAGTATTATATATATCTCCATAGGGGTATACACCATTACATGAAACTATCTTACATCTAAATGAAATTTATGAATACTACCTATCTGAGGCTTGAACCATAATTGAATATTTCTATAGAATGAACAACCTCTACCTCTAAAACCATATAGCCAGGACCTTGTTACTTTAAAACTATCAGAGTGGTATATGGACAACCTTGGATCCAATGATCCAATTCCTACATTGAATATAGTTTTTTACTTTATTAAACATTTGAAGATGATCCATATTCATAAAAACATGACAATCCTTGTGGGTATTTTGGAAAGATTTTATTATATTCCTAACATTTCCATACTAATGGTAGATGAGAGGACTACTCCCCATTAGGGTAAGGGAATCTAATAACAATGGATTCCAAGGTCATATATCACTAACCATTATAGATTCATCACACTTCCTATTCTATTTCAGAAATCCATATTCACATACACTAGGAATATAGGGAGAATTAATTATCTCTAATATAATGACAAATTCTATCTTCACTATTAGGGCTCAACCAACCACTTTAGCATAGGTAATAAGTTCTTATAGGAAAAATTGGGATTTAATTATAGATTTAAAGACCCTTTAAAGTCATTTTACTTTAATTATATAATTAAAAAACACATTGAGAGTGAAATGAGTGAGCTTAGTAAACTGGTATTCACACTTCATGATCATATGGTTTACTTTATAGAGGAACATAAACTCCTAATAAATTATCATAGACACTGTATATATATAGAATTAACTAGTGAATATAAACTTTATGTATTCCCCTACAGGTTGTCATACAACATATCCTAGACTATAGACTATTTAAATTTCATACTGGGATCCTCAAGAATAATCTTCACACACATTAATTTGATAGATTCTAAGTCCCAAGGAATTTAAAAATCCCTTCAATATTTTTCAGCCAATAGTTTACCTCTTGGTGATTTTTGTATCCAGAAAAGATGGTACCTAACTAAGAAGGAACTTTATAGATTGACCTTTATCTTGAATCAGAACTAGACCTACCTATTAAGATTGAGTTGGTCCAAGGACCACTATTCCAAGTTGTGTCACACATTTTACCAAACTATAAACCAACCATGAAAGTCTCACAACATGGGTGGGGTAAACTGTATCATTTGGACACATAGTTTTCATGAAATCCCAAATTTTTTAATATGTAAAACATTCATTACATGGTACAACACTTAGTAACACACAAGATAATTTAAGGTTTAGTTTTTGAGACATTATAAACATAATAAATGAATAAAATAAATAGACCTCAAATCTGCATTAAATAAATCTTCATAGGTTCATCCTTTGTTACTTTTACCACATCTCATATCCTAGCAACATATATCAAAAGAAAGGTGTAAGAATAAATCCCAATAAGGGATTAAATATTGGAAATGAAACATTAATGATCATTATAGATGATAAATGAGGCATAACAAGAGATAATAATAATGCGTACATGATCCATAACATGGAAATTTAGCTATAATATAAAAGTTAGACATTCTTAATCATATCACTAAGGTTTATTACAAAGGTGTCATAAATCATAATTAATGAGGTTATTTACCAATGTATCGTAAAAAATTTTATCTCTAGAGATTAATTATTTAAAAAATGAATTGGAGTGATATTAGGGAACACCCTTCATATTTCGTAATTCATATGTTACATAAATATCTTAATAAAACATTTCATCAATAATCCTCATAAAATAAAGAACAATATTCATATAAAATCATTGAGTATATAAGTTCTTAATGACTTCAAAATTACATTATTTTTAACCCATGAAAAATAAATATGGATTAAACACATTTAAATACTTTAATAAACATGTTATTATTACATTAAGGTGAATACCCATGGTAAAATGGGGATTGGTTATTTATGATCTAATATTTTTTTTATGTGTAAGAGTGAAATTCATGAAATGAATTTGGTAGCATGAATGTATAAAATGTGGATAAAAAAATAAATTAACTAGAGGGGGATATGGTTTACAATTAATTAAGCACTAATTTGGAAATAATGGGACAATATAAAGGGTCTAAAAATAATGTAATTCAGAATATAGAGAACATACCATAAAGTGGTACTTGAATCGAAAATAAGAAGCCGATAATTCCCTTAACTTAAATTCCGCTTTATTTCATCACTTTTAATCATATTGAATAATAGAATTATGTTTATTAAAAAATAAAAATAGATATTAATTATGTATTTTTTTCACTATTTATCAATTATAATTATTTAACTATATTTATTAATTTATATCAATAAATGCAAAAAGTTTTGATGTGATATTTTCTTAAAAATTTCTTGTTGTTCTTCGATTTAATGATCTTGCATAAAATTATTAAAATTAACTATAAAATCATAGAAAATAATATATTTAAACATATATATATTATAAATATATTATTATAATCATCTATTATGGCGGTGATAAGAAAATAATTTGAAACATTCTCATGGGCAGTTAACCGACCATTAACGAGACATTACTGGAAGAGGTGGAAGAGAATTATGAAATATGAATACAATAAAAACATTATCATTTGACTAGGTTAAATTTATGAATATAATGATAACATAATTATTAATTGATCTTAAAATATTTTGGTTTCAAAAGAACCTATAAGATGAGGAAGATAAAGGGATAATGAGAGATGATTTGATAAAAACTTACTATTTTCTCGATGATGATTATCTTGTATGACACTAAACACCCTTGATGCTTAGATTTTTTTTCTATAGAATCTCCCTAAGTATTATAATCATATTACGAAAGGGGATTTGAGTTGGGGTTTGCATTTAGTTAGCAATGGAGGAGTGGATTTCCAAGGAGAGGGAGAGGGGTTATTTATACTTTAAGAGAGAGGTATTTTTAGGATAAAATTTTGACTAAATTATTATATCAAGGTAAACCCTATAATTGGGATTTTTTAACACTATAAATCACATAAAATTAAAATAAAATGGTTTTATGACTTTAAAACAATTTATAATTTGAATTCTACAGTTTATTAAAATGTGTGGTGGAAAAAATAAAAATTGTTATTTTAAGAGAACACTTTTGACTTTAGACTTTGGAAAATATTTTTTTGGTTAGGAAATTATGTTTATTATTTACTAAAAGATTAATTTATCAAAGAAAATATGATTTTTTCTGAAAAAAAATCATTTCTATAATTGATTAAGTTATTGAATAAATGATATTATATAATATACATCAATTATTAAAAAAAAAATATTTTTACTATTCACCTAAAAAGTGATGTATTTGAAAAAATTACCAAAAAAATAAAACTTTGAAAATTTAAATTTATAATTCAAAAAAATTAAATTAATTTTATCAAAATAATTTTATATCAATGGAAATTTTAATTTTTAACAAAAAATTATGTTTTTTACATAATACATTAAAATACAGTTAATTAAAAACGTGCTTTTATTTTATTTGAGTTTTTAAAAATGGTATTTATTTTGTGGTAATAAAATACTTATATTTAATTAAATTACACAATATAAATATTATTTATTTTACTTTTTTATATTTTTAGGACAAATTACTATTCTAATGATCAAGGTTCTATTGCTAACTATTAATTTACTATTCCCGATAGCTAGGCTACTATTTCAGTAGTCACATTACTATTTCAATAACAAAATTACCTACTATAAATACTAATTCCTTCATTAAAAATTCACTAAAATTACTCACCATTTTCAATATTTTTATTTTCTCTGATGGTGATTTGTTTACTAATATTCTACTTCATTTTTATAGTATTGTTAATGGGATTGATGATTATGTCCCATTTGGGAGATCCATATTTTACCATTATGTCTTTTTTATTTTATATATTTTGTACCAATATAATGTTTTAAAATTTCATGGATTTAATTGTAGATTTATATAATAATATTTATTATTGAAATAAAGTATTGATGATTTCACTATTTTCTGTTATTGTATGATACTATATAATATAATATAACAAAAATTATATTTATAAAAAAAATATTGAAAATAATATTCAGTTAATTACAGTTTTACATATCATGTTTCAATTATATGGGGCACACTATGGGTCTCTGCTAGAATGTGTTTCATGGTTTACCATATAGTTTACAACTTGAATTCCTTGACATTGTTCCCTAGAAATTCGCTTCAACCCTCCATTTTTTGACATAAAATTCCTTGAAATACAATTTTAAATCTAAATACCTTCCAAAACACTTATTTTAAAATGTCCCATGATTTCTTAAGGATCATTATGATGAGTTATGTGAAGAAACTAATTCAAAACCATCCTCTAATGTCCTGAAGATCCCATCTCCTTTAAAACTTAATGTTCCCAAATTACATAAATCAAAATTGGGTATTGATACAATTTTTTTCATGAACCAACTTGAGATAATCCTTGCTCTATAGACGAACTAACCCATGACAAGGAAAAAGGGTGTTCCTAATCCCTTTGAGCTAGAAATTAGTGTCTAGGAATAAATAACACCCCTTTTGGAATAATTTTTACCAAAATAACTATACACTATTAGGAGGAATCCTACTGAGAACCTATCATGAAAGAACCATTTATTAGTGGTTCATGTACCCAAAAAATAAAACAACACGAATTAAATCATCCACATGAAATAATATAAATAAAATATAGGAGAAACCATAATAATCAATATAATGATATAAACATCCACAACCTTTAAAAATAAACCTAAATAGAGAATATATATATAAAACAATCTAAAAATGAAATAAAAAGTGATTAAATGAAGGTATAGTATTGATGTGATATAAATAACTAGTCTACAAAAACAATAAAATAAAAAAATACCAATCAAACTACTACCTATATCTGTGTGACATGAGGGATAGATTCTACCCTACCACCTCCACTGAAACCAAATATAGCTAGTATGAATATCCACTACCTCAATGTGATTCAATTACTTTACTTTCATTAGTCAAAATAAGGTTTATATACTCCAAATTGGTGTATATTGAATGTGAGAATAAATATACTAGTAGGATATGAGAAATATTTAGATGAGAAACCTTTTTAAAATAATCAAATCATGCTAATTTAAAATTAAAATAACAATGATATTTTTGAAGTACAAGTAGCCTACTTAAATACAGTTAATCATAGAAGTAAAGTGATAAGTAAAATTGAAATCCATTTTTTGGGACATAACCTATGGTCACTAATGTCCAGAACTTCCAAGATCCTCTTACTAATCCATATCTAAACATCTTAATTTACATATAAGATTTTAGATAGAGAGACCTACTAAAATAACAGCATCTCCACCAGCCAATGTGGTATCATAACTAGAGAGAACATGTTAGGTAGAGTGACATCATTACATATATGGTACTTTTACTAGGTTACCAATCCATATAAATGGGGATCTATTGAGGCATAATCATTATCAAATAATTATATAATTATTATAAATCTGTTTCCAAGAAAAAGATGTATTTCAACATGTTCATGAAAAGTAACATTAGTTTACATATATAAAAAAATATTTTGAAAATATTTTGATTTATTATCTCAAAATTAGAATACTAGAAACAATAATATTATATATAATAGTCCTCATGCTGGAATAAAATGTTTTGAAACTGTTTATACCAGAATTTTTGAAAATCAACCACATATAGATCTTCAAACAAAGGAAGTGCACGAAACCACGAAACATAAACTAATAAAACCAATAAATGATGGTGATGATCCAATAAAGTAGAATAAAAAATTCCCTAACATATAAATCATTTATTATTAGTTTCATCCATCATAAATATTAGGCCACCATGGCTATACAGAAAGAAGAACTCCATAAAAAAAGAGGGTAAAACTAAGGAGGATAGGGAAACCCACATGACAAATATATGATGATTATTTTTCAAATATACACTATAATAATGTGAGAGGGGAGTATAAGAAGCTTAAAATCTTTGTATGGTTCAAATGGGAAAATATAGGAGTCTGAAAGAGGATAAAATGAGTAGGGGAATCACAATTATTTCACATTTTTAATTTTATGCGTAGGTAACATGGTTTAGAAAATTGTGTTCTAACCATGGGAAAACCATTTTGAATGACCCCCATATATATATTCAAATTTTTTATCCATATTGTTATTAGATTATTCACTAACCGTACAAAAAGGATCCATATGTAAGGTAACTCCATTTGTTTTTTCCTTGGTGTGTAATGAAGTTCTCCTGTTCTTCCCCTAACCATGTACTAAATTTTTATGTTTAGTTCACATATAAGATTATAATGAATGTTTACTAATTGATAAATTATAATAATCCTCATTGATCCCATTAAACTTGTGAATTAATCTTAAAAATCACTAATTAGTGTATTATTTGGGGAACCATACAAGAACCATGAATACTACACCTAAAATATCCCCCCTTCACATAGTCTGCATGAATGGTTAGCACTAACTATGCACTGACTATTCAAAATTTTCTACTTTATTAAGTTTCTAAAAATTCAGTTGTTATTAAATGGAAAAGTTAAAATTCAATAAGGAATGAATCTCATACATAAAAATGTCACAGTGGGTATGAATGTCTATACGACTAAAAGTGTTTCTACGGAGGCTTGGTGGAGCTGATGAAGTCCTTTTTAGGTTGTTGAAATTTTTTGGCCTAATAATCCTTTTATTTTCACAACAATTTATTTTTATTTGGAATTTTAACAATTTATTTTGGGGTTAAAATGGTTTAAATGCTTCATATGATCATTTTTGTGTGTTCTTCCACTGTGTAGTATTTTTTCCTATAGGTTTGGTATATTTGAGTTATATGAATCTCTTGAAAATATTTTGGTAATACTTTACATGGGTAGGGAATGGGATATAAAGGTAAACCATCCTAAACAATTATTATCATGACCGTTGACATTTATTTCTAGCCTTTAGAGATCTGGGGGATGCACCTTGTTGAGTAGACCATTTCCCTTTTTTTTATTTCTATTTTGGTAATTACATATCTATATATTAGTTTATTATTTTATTATTTATTGTGTTTAATATCATTTATTTTATTTACTATTTACTATCATTATTTATTATTATTATAGAAATTAATATTTTGATTTATTATATTTTCTGTTTAAAAGTTTTCCTAAGAATAAGGACATTATGTATTTTTTTAAGAATTGGAAATAATATTTACACATTCGATGTTTAGAAATTTATATAAGTAAAGGAACGTTATATATTATTTCTATATAAATATATTAATCATATGTATTACATTGAAGTAAAAATTTAATTTTATGTTTATAATTTTCTTAAATTAACCAGTATTATGTTTCAAGAAATGTCTCTTATGTATTAAAGATATTAATAATTTGAATTACCAAGAGTAGTGGATTTAGTAATGGAACATTTTGTATTTATAACTCATAAATTATGAGTATTCACCCAATTTTTTGACCTTTATTTATTCAATATTTACTTTTACATATGCATTTTTCACAAAGAAGATGACTCTTATGTGTGATAAGAAAATTTATATTTTTTTAAAGGAAAGAGTCTTATTTATTGAAAATATATGCATATGTATTGATCAAAAGTTAAGGTTTTAGAAGTTAATATTATTGGGTTAGGAAAATATGAAAATATTTAGGGATGGGGAGTTACCATTTAAATGTTAATTTAATAAAATAAAATAAAAAATAAAAAATAAAATTATTTCAAAACAATGTTGTTAAGTATATGATAATATCATTGTTGAATTCAAAATAAAAAAATTAATGTGTAGTGGAAATAAATAAATTAAGTGAAAAAACTATTGAAATGTAAGAGAGTAAATTACAAGGATAAAGAACACATTGATAATAGTGTTTTACAATAGAACACAAAGTTTCCCATATATCATATCCCCTAAAGAATGCTTATGAGGGTGTATGGTTGGTTTCAATGGGATCTAAGAACCAAATAAAGACCTTTATTTTAAATGGTAAAAGAAATAATCCAAGAACCCTTGGTTTTAATGGGGACTAAGAATGAGAATAAATATATTTTTATATTTTTAATAGAGATGAAATGAACCAATGAATAGAAGGGGGTAGAAAAGAGACAGTTTTCCTTTTTGGAAAACTAGTTACAAAGCTGTAAAAACTTACACTAAATTAAATTGAGTATAAAGGAGGCTTGAGATAGATATATTACAATTTAAATAAAGTTATATAAAGTGTTATAAAAAAACAATAAAAGAGAAAGAATAATAAGGATAAATGGAATAAAATAAATAATTGATCGATAAATCTTGATGGTTATTAAATAAAGTCAATGAAGATCACTACTTTGTAAGGATCCCTTTGATGATGAAAATTACTATATATAATGTTTATAACATCCCCGAACCCATACTCCTAAATCAATTAATAAAATCATAAAATTTACACTTGTATATTTTATACCGATGATGGTGGCATAATTTTTACCCTCCAAATCATACAACATAAAAAAGAAATTTTAGATCATTCACATAACCAAGGAACTTTGAAGTGTATATTTTTAAATAATTATGAAAAACTAGTATATAAACAATACCCAATAATTAAATATATTATGTTTCCCATAATACTTAGATTTTTATTTTCTATTTTGGTCATTAGAATTATCCATATGATGACCTTTCAGAAAAAATTAATACAACATCATACTTTATTACCAAGTGAAAAAGGAAACATAAAAAGGGTGTGATGAAATGCTTAGTATGTGTAAACATAAGCATTAACAATTAAATTTCATTAGTGAGAATAAGATGATAATAAGAGTATGATAACCAAATCAATGTGAATAATTATAACATAAGAGAAATCAGACCCACCAATACCTAAATCATCAACCAAGGAACATGGAATAAAGATTTATGAAAGGAAATATTCACAAGAATAAATAATAATATGCTATGTGGTTTCAATATTGATAAAAATAATTATTAGAAACCCATAACAAGCATAACAAAAACAAGTTGGTATCTTTCGAACATTATCTACATAATCTATTTTAAACCCTTATCAGAAATAATTAGATCCTAGTTAAATCCATAAGAGAAACCCTATAGTATCTCTATACTTTTTTCCTCTAAATTAAATGAAAATTAATCAATGAATTGGATCTCTATCTAGGAACACACATTTTATAATCTATATCAGGCTCACCTGACACTATATGGGCTTATCCATCATATAATCTATAATGGGATAACCCGGTGTTCATTGGGTGCACCCATCATATTAGCTATAATGGAATCAACCAACACTATTAGGGAACACCCTTTTCAAAAGATATAACATGATCACCTGATGCTATCTTGGTTTAACCATGACCATCTCTAATGTATAAGTAAAATTCATAAAAAAATCATTCATTTCATTATAAAATCCTAGAAATAACCATTATTACTTTCAAAACTTTATGAACACATAGAAAAGAAACATGTTCTATAACTACCTATTTGAATTATTTTTTCCCATTAAAATTAAATGGGTTCATTAATAACATCTGTGAAACATGATTAACCTCTGGAAAATAAATATATTCCATAACAATCTCTTTAAAACATTTTTAACTCATGGAAAATAAATGAGTTCCATAAAAATATTTTTGAAACAATATTAATCAATCCATATAAATAATGGGGATGCTATAAATACAAAATATGACCTTTTGATAAAAATTAAGAACAAGGGTTATTGATGACAATGAATTAAAATACCATTAAAGATCATTAAAAATATTTTTGAGGAAATGAAATTTTCAATTTAAAAATATATTTTAAAAATATAAAATTTTAAATATATTGTGATTTTTTTTATTTTAAAAAAAATGAAAAAATATAAATTAATATTAAAAGAAAATGAGGGATTTGATGGTAGGAAAACCCAGTCAAGTTGTAAATGTTAAAATTAAACATTATTTTCAAAATATTTTGAAAAGGGAGTCAAAAGTGACCCATTTAGAAAATGTTGAGATATTTCCTTCTAATTTTTTTTTAAAATATGGTAAAATATGTTGTAAAATTTCTTTAGGAAATAATTTATTTTTAGAGAATTACAATTTTTTTAAAGATTTTAGAAATAATGGATATATAAGATAAAGATAACCTATCTTAAATAAAATACAAGATCAATATCAATTACAAATGAATTATCTTATATTTATTTAATAAATATGGGAGAAAATTGAAATAAAACATGTAAAAAAATTAATAACTAGTGGAGAATAAAGAAATATAGTTAAAAAAATAATATCATATTATTTTTTACAAAGTAACCTTGAACATAAACAATCCCTAATGAAAATAAATTGTAACATAAGGCATCTACCTATTTGGTAACTTTTAAATCATAATATCCATGAATGAATAAATTCAATGAAAATTTAAATATTTGGAACATAATGATATTAATCATATTACATGTCAATGTGGAAGTATATACACATCATAAAATAAAATAGTTGCGTAACATTACCATATGCCTCAATAAATGGAAATTGGGATAAAGTCCCTTACGGGTTTGGTATTATCTAGATCAAAACACCGCGAAAGGGAGAACATCCTTTGGATTTTTAAATCCTAATAATTTTCCATAAAATAATAATAAAATAAATTCATGGGTATTATATACACTACATAATATAAATAAGTGTTGAATGTGGCATATGCCTCAGAGAAATAAAAGTGAGACGGGAAAAAACCCTTAAAATGATCAAAATGTTGAAGAGAGAATTAATGAATGAATGAATTATATTTTTAAAACTAAAATCCACATAAAATAATATTATATAAAAAATAATATAATAAAAATTAATTATACACATAATATTATAATATCAAATACAATAAAGAAGTTATATAACCCAATGAATAGAAATTGAGTTATGAAATTATTTACCACATGGAAACATTCCAGTCAAATCCCCTTAGATTAAATAATTAAAATAAAAACATAAAATAAAATTATTTATGATGGATTAAATATATAATATGTAAAATGGGAATTATATATACCACAAAATATACATAAGTGGTTAATATGGCATATATCTCACAAAAATAAAAGTGAGACGAGAAAACCCTTACCTAGAGTACATACTATCCATGTGTATCCTTTAACTCCTATTTGATTAGATTATATAAATTATTGGATTTATTAAGAAACTTTTCCTAGTTTAATAACTCATAATTAAATCATTTATTTTAGTTATTTTAATTCCATATTTAAATACTTAATTAGTTAAGTCTAGATCAGGTGTTTTGAGGATTCAATGATCATTATTTCAAAACGGATTTGGTGTGTTGTCTATGGTCAAAGTGGTAATTCATTAATTAAAATTTTAAAACAAATAATGAAATATGGCTATGAAAAATGAACTACATTACAATCATAGAGATGGTAGGTCGTACATACACATGAGTAACGTTTCCATTATTCAACGATCATTATAGAAAGAAAGTAAATAATATTTTATCTCTAAAGAATTATAATAATATCATAAATAAAAAATTATTTCCTTCAATATATATATATATATATCATCCATGTGTTGTGGTGATGAAAAAATAATCACATGGCTTCGTAGAGGTGGTAGTCCACATGTGCGCACAAATGGCATTATCATTTATCAGTGTAAGAAATAAAATGATATATTAAACTTTCAAAATAATAAATATTTAATTATTATTATAATTATATCATTTATATCATACATATTTATTAAATGTATCCTTATTACCTTCTACTTAAGCTTTTAGTGAAAAACAAATCACATCACTTCGTGAGGCGGTAATCCGCCAAACACACAAGCGACATTATCATATCCATCAGGGAATAGAAAGTAAGAAGTTATATATGATATAATAACTAACTAAGTATAAATAAGTAAAAATATCATATATAATTTAAATAAATTATTATAGTAATCCATGAGAGGTGATGATGAAAAACAAATGACATAGGTTCACGAAGTAGTAGTTTTACGTGCACATGAATGATGATTTCATATCCCATTTGATGGAAGAGAAGAAGTATTTTGGTTATTACATTAACTTAATAACATATTATTATATGAATGATACTATAGTTATTGTATAATAACAATTTAATAATATTTTATGGATTTGGAAGAATAAATAAAATAAAAATGCACGGTTAAGCATGATACATATTATTCAGACAACCTCCTTAGGTAAGCATCAAATTCCTTCTTTGGATAAAATTATGATAAGAAATAGGGATATAGTTAATGGAGAGGTAATTTTGGAAGGAATTTGACCAGTTATTGCCTGATACAAAGTAATTTTAAGGTGTGAAGTGGAGAGGAAAATGGGTGGCCTTTTATAAGTGAGGTGAGTGGGACACATGTAATTTTTTGAAAATAAAAATGTGTAACCACATTTTTCACATTAAAAAGGATCCAAAATTAACCCTTATTTTGAATTATATATTATAAGTTCTAAATATGGATATATAATAGGTTTTAGATAAGTTATGAGGTCACGTTTACCCTTATATCTTTATTTTAACCCTTGATAAACTCGTTTTTACGGTAACCGTAACAATTATTTTTTGCTATTTTAACTATTAATTATGGAAAAAATTAATTTGAAATTATTAGATACTATAAATTATGATTATTAATGATATAAATATTTTACATCAAATTAAAATAAAATAATTAGAAAATTTTAATTTGAAATTAATCTTGTAGATGTGAAAAAACAGGTTTTTAGGAAGTGTATTTTTCAAGAAAAAGTTGATTTTGTATTAACTCTATGAATAATAATAATAATAATTATATGAAAATAAATTAAAATTTATTGATATATAATCTATAAATTTAATTTAAAACATTTCTCATTAGAGTTTTTTAATTTAATTAAACTGTAGAAACATTATGCTCTTCAGAATAGTGTATTGAAAAACCTATTTTAAACCCAAAAAGTTACTTATACTAAAAATCAATATAAAAATAATTCAAATGCAATTATGTAGATTAAATGTAACTGAATAATAATTATTTCATTATAAATCATAATAAAAACATATAGAAACTTTTAAATTTACATAATTTATTGAAAATTGATGTAATTTTTTAAAAAATCAATATTTTTCTCTACTCACTAGAAAATCAATATTTGTCGAAAAACCCCAAAATTTCACCCAAAATATTATTTGATGTAAAAAATTTACAATTAACGTTTAATTTATCAGGAATATTTTATAATACTTCTAAAAATTATTTATAATAAATTTCATTAAAATAAATAAAATCCAATTTTTATGAAAACATATTTTAGAAGAATAATGTTACTTTACTAAAAATTTATTTATTATTTACCAAAAATTTATGAATAATTTATGTTGAGTAGAAAAATAATATATATATATATATGTTTATATTTCATATTTTAGTTAATATAATCTATATGCACTAATTTAATATATTTTTTATAACATATAAACATTCTGTGGGTTGTTTAAGCTCAATGTTGCATGTCATATACACTATTGAACAAAAAAATCATGGGGTTTCATCTACCATAATATATCAAAAAAATAAATTTAATTTAAAAAAATATAATTTCATGTCTCGAGGTGTTACATTATTGTTTGAGATAAGTGTTTGATGTTGTATATACTATCAAACATAATTCTCTTCTTTTAAAATCTCAAGGTGTTACATCCTCTAACCTTTTAAAAATTCATCCTAACAATTTGAATTTTATATCAATAATAATGGTTTTTATATCTAAAAATACTTGTATTATAAACCCACATCATAAAAAGGTTTAATGCAAATTTCTATTAAAAATATAGAAAGGTAAATATGATGGTCATCACATAACTAGGTTTCAATATAGAAGAATATTGGTGGTAGGTGAACAAATGGAAATAGAAAAAAGTGTAAATAGTTATGAAGATTGATAGATATCATTGATCATATGAAAGTGAATGATAAATATAATGTCAAATACTACGAAAACATAAATCTGTGATGAGTGAAAAGACCACCGGTTCATCATAAATGAAGGTACTTGGATAGTTGTTTTTGTTTCAATATCCTTTTCAAAGAGTTAAGGAATACCAATACCATATTGATGTATAGAAAAGTTAAATACACTTACTTGACAAGTATAATTTCATGCTTTATACAATTTCCCCCCAAATTCTCATCATTTTCTCCAGATGATGAGTACTCATGATTAATTTTTCATTCCTAAAGAACTAAAATATACTATTGAATACCATGTAACCATAAAAGGGATAACAAGATATTCCTACCATCTTTATAAATTCACCAAAACCAAAATGGTTAGAAAATGGTAAGATAACTAATAGACCTTTATATGATAAATTAATCTCCAAAATTAAATTATAATACCCAAATCTCAAATTAAATCATTCCATAAATAAATAAACCTATATCTAAACTAACCTCAATAACCTCAACATTAAATAGTGTTTTAACCTGAATGGTTATATCATACCTTTAATTTTACAATAATAAAAATACAGTGATATATTTATGAAATAACATTAATCACATAGTCATCAAATCACTTTTCAGTCCCATGGTCATATATAAGATGAAATGTGCATCCTTATAATTTTCTTGATATCCAATATCTTATAATCCCTGAAGGTCATAAATACCATTAAAAATGTTTCCACCAAAGTAATGATATTTTTACAAAAATAATACATAAAATTAATCATAAGTGTTACATATACCTCAACCCAATAAAACTTCTCCCAATATTTCATTAACCACTTTAAGATATCATTACTTAAAACATAAAAAGTGGTGTGTAATACTTTGAACTTACGATAATCCTTGAAACCTTAAATCCATGACGGAATCATTAACTGGTAATATAACCTCACATGAAAACCTCATATTATCCAATGTTATCTAAACCCTCATCAGATACAAGCTATAACATACCTTAACCACACTTCTATATCCCATGTTGAAATCATAAAATTTATACTTTTGGTTTTCATAGTGTTGTAAGTGACCAGATTTTTTCCATCCAAAACCTACAAAAACAGAAGGAAATGATGGATCAATTAAATACCCAATCAACTTTTAAGTTTATAGTTTTAGATAATAATAACAAACCATTACATATACAATATCAAATAATTCAAGAGTGTATCTTTCCAACTAAACCCATTTTTTGTATTCTATATTAGGTTATAAATATCAAACATATGAAACCATTTTAAACACAATTCATTCAAAATCATAGTTGATAACATGTGGAAAATGAAATATAATAAGGGTGAGATCAAATTATTAGTAAGGGTAAAAACAAAAATTAATAATTGAATATAATCAGGGAGAATAAAATGAGCATAAGGTTATGATGAAACAATCAGAGTACATTTGAATAACAATAGAGAAATAATTCCCATAAATAATTAGATCATTAATCATGGAATTTGAAAAAACATTTATCAATGGAAAGAGTCATAATAATCAATAATCATGATTCATGTGATTTGAATCATGATCCAAAGAATCATCTGAAATATATAGCATGAAAAATGAAAACTTGTTAGTATCTTTGGAACATTATCTTCATTAAACATTTTAAACCCTTGTCAAAAATAACTAGCACCCAATTAAATCCATAAGATATAACCTCAAGTAAACCCATCCTTCATTCCTATAAAGATAAGGAATATTACCCAATTAATTGGAGCACTATCTGAGTGCACCCATTATATAGTCTATATCGGGATCACCCAACTCTATTTGGGTGCACCCATTGTATAAGCTATATCGATATCAAATGGTGCAATTAAGATGAACCCATAATATAAAATATAATATCATCACCTGATATTATCAGAGATAACCCATCATATAAGCTATAATAGGCTCACCTGTACTATCTGGGAACACCCATGATCATTAATATTGTCGAATAACAATTAATGCATAGATCGTGTATTTTATAATAAAATCATAGAAATAACCTTTTATTCTTTTTCATAATTTGATTAACCCATGGAAAAGAAAAAAGTTTTATAAAAATATATTTAAAACATGATTAACCCATGTAAAATAAAGGGGTTTTATAATAATCTCTTTGAAATATTATTAACCCATTTAAAAGAGATGGGCACCATGACAATCTCTTTCAAACACGATTAACCTGTTGAAAAGAAAAGGGTTCCATTACAATCCATTTTAAATAATATTAATCCTTCCATAAAAAGAATGATAATTTTGTAATTACAAAATATAACCATTGGATCATAAGTAAAAATAAGGTTTTTTTATGTTTATGAATGGAAATACCATTAATGATTATTAATTTTTTTTTGGAAAATAACATTTTCATTTTAAAAATCAGTTTTTAAAACTAAAAATTCAAAAATTATTGAAAAAAGTAATTTGTTTGAAAAAAAACATGAAAAGTATAAAGTAAAATTCATGTAAAAGTATTGAAATTGTGGTTGTAAAATCTATTCATGTCATAAATGTAAAAAATAAATTTTTTTCTCAAAACATTTTAAAAAAACAACTAAAAATTGACCCATTCAGAAAATCTTAAGAAATATCCATTAAAAACATTTAAAAAATGCTAAAAGATCATATAAAATGGAATTAGAAAATAAATTCCTTATAAAATAAAAAATTTGAATTCACTTTACAAAACATTTACATGGAAGGGAAAGATACCCGATCTAAACAAAATATAAGATCAATATCACTTACAAACAAATTTCATGATCTTTATTCAATCAATAATGGAGGAAATGAAAATCAAACATGTCAAATAAATTATTAACTAGTTTAGAAGAAATAAATTTGGTTCATGAAAATAAGGACATATAATTTCCCATATATAATCCTTGAACATAAATAATCCCAAATCAAAGGATATTATAACATAAATATTTTCCACTTTGGTAAATTTTCAACCGTAATACCTGTGAAATAGTAACATAAAATAAAAATTTAAATACCAAAAAACTAACTATATACATGATAAAATATTTCAAAGTGTAATTAGATACACCTCATAATAGAATATAGGTGTGTAACATTACAATATTCTTTAATGAAGGGAAACTGAGATGAAGTCCCTTACGTTTTTGGTAATCATTAGATAAAACCACCATGAAAGAGTGAACCTCATATAGATATGTAAATACAAATAATTTTCATTAAAATAATCATAAAATACATTCATGATAATTATATACACCTCTCAACAAAAATAGTTTGTTAATATGACATATTTATCACATAAATAAAAATGAGATGATAAAAAACACTTTAAATGATGATAACCATGATGTGATAATTAATCAACGAAGAAATTATGTGTATACAATGTAAATAAACATAAAATATTTGTAATTAAAGGATAATATTATCAAATTTCATTACAGAAAAAATATTATAATACCAGATAATATGAGGAAGTAATATAAACCAATGAAAAGAAATTGAGTTATGAAATTATTTACCACATGGTAACATTCAATTCAAATTACCTTCATTAAAATAATTTAAATCGAAACATAAAATTCCATGAATTATGAAGTATTCATGATATTACATGTACACTAGGATTTATATATACCACACAATGTACATAATTTGTGAATATTCTATATATCTCACAAAAATAAAATTGAGATGATAAAACCCTTAACTCGAGTCTAGATATTAAATGTATGTTCTTTAACTCTTATATACTAAATTTATATAAATAATTTGATTTATTAATTTTTTTAGGTTTAATAAATTTTAATTAAATAATTTAATTTATTTATTTTAATGACATATTTATATACTTAATCAAATAAGTCCATATTAGGTGTTTTGAGGATGTTCGTTCATTATTTCAAAATGAATTTTTTGTGTTGAATGTGGTAAAAGATTTAATTATTTAAACATATATAGAATAATAGTCATGAAATATTTATAATAATAATATATAAATAATAATTTTAAAACTAATTAAGAAATATAGTTATAAAAATGAACAACATTACACTCATAGAGATGATATGCCGTACATACGGATGAATAACGTTTCTATTTTTCAATGATAATTAAATACAGAAGGTAAGTAATATTTTATTTTAAAAAATTATAATAATATGATTAATACCATTTTATTTCCTAAAATATACTTATATATATCATCCCTATGTTTTGGTGATGAAAAAAAAATCACATCGCTTCGTGGAGGCGGTAGTCCACACGTGCACACAAACGATGTTATCATTTTCAGTGTATGAAAGTAAAAGATATATTATCTTTTAATAATGATAAATTAAATATTTATATAATAATTATGTCATTTATCTCAAATATATTCATTAAAATTGTCCTTTTTTACATTCTATTTAAATCATTAGTGAAAAATGAATTACATCAATTCGTGAGGTGGTAGTCCGTCGTACAGACAATCGACATTATCATATCCATCACATAATGGAAAGTAAGAAGTGATATGTGATATAATAACATCTGATGTATAACAAGAATAAATAATATATATACATTAAATAGATTATTATATCAATCCATTAGAGGAGATGATGAAAAAAATGACATCAGTCCGCGAGGCAGTTGTCCACCGTACAAAAAAATGTTGATTTTTAATCTTATTTCAAGGAAGAGGATATGTATTTCAATTATTACATTAAAATAATAAAATATAAGTATATGGTAAATTCTGTTTTAATTATAATTTTTTTTAATAATATTTCATTGAGGTTCAGAAATAAATAAAATAAAAATTCATAGTTAACCACTATACCTCTTCCTCAGACAACCTCCTTAGGTAAGCACTAAAAGACTTCATAAAATTGATTTATTATAAAAATATATGATCTAGGTCATGTTAAAGGAATTTATAAAGTAATTTATATATTTAATTTCCAAATAAATTTATTTTACAGTGCGAAGATGAGAAGAGAGGGGGTCACCTTTTATAAGTGAGGTGAGTTACACACTTGTAATTTTTTGAAAAGAAAAAGGTGTACCCACATTTTTCACATTCCAAAATGATTGAAAATGATAAATTAAAAATAATTTAAAATTATAAGGTCAAAATATTTCTATGTAATATAATTTATACATTTTTATGTCTTTTTTACCCTTTATCTTTTTAGTTTAACCTGAGTAAACTCATTTTTACCTTAATTGCTGTAATTATTTTTTAACTTTTACACTATTAATTATAGTAAAAAATTAATTTGATCTTATTATTTAATTTAATTAATTATTATTTAAAATAATTAATCAATTATACCAATTTAAATAAATATAAATTCAAAATTTTATCTTAAAATTAATCCCACAGAGGAGAATAAAAACAGGTTTTCCGGAAGCGTATTTTTCAAGAGAAAGTTGATTTTATATCAACTCTATGAGTAATTATAATTATTGTATGAATATAAATTAGTATTTTTTTGATATATGATCTATAAATTTAATTTAAAATATTCAACCATGGTGGTTTTAATTAATTATAATGAAGAAACACTATGCACATTAAAACAGTTTTAAGAAAAACCCATTTTTAGTCCCACAAATTTACTTATACTAAAATTCAATATAAAGATAATTTAAATGTAATTAAGTGGATTAAATATAACTAAATTATAATTATTTAATTTTAAATAATATTATAAACATAATTTTAATTTTAAATTTACTTAATTTATTGAAAAGCGCCATTTTTTCAAAAATCGGTATTTTCACTATTAATAGAAAAATAAATATTTTTTGAAAAATCTGAAAATTTCACCCAAAGTAAATATTAATACGATGATTTAAAATTTATTTATTTATTTTATCAAATTAATCTTCTAAATTCTCAAAAAATTAATTAATATATTTTTTTATGAAATGAAATAAAATCATTTTTTAAGAAAACATTTTTTTGAAGAATAAAATTAATGTACATAAAATTTATTTATTATTTACTGAAAATTTATAAATGATTTTTTGAGTTATAAATATATATATATATATATATAAATATATAAATATATATATTAGTAAGTTTTTAATACTATTAATACCCACCAATTTATTTTCTAGGGTATAATGGTAATATTATTATATATTTCACGAGTTGTTTAAGTATGGTGTTGTGTGTTGTATATGCTCTCAAACAAAAAAAATATTAGGGTTTCATGTACTTCATGCTATAAAGAAAGACTAAATTTATTTTAAAATAAATATATCATAATATATTGAGGTGTTATATTCTCATCTAAGTTCAGTGTTTCATGTCTTATATGATATCAAACAAAATTTTGTTCGTTTAAAATCTTAATGTGTTATAATGTCTACTTTGATATTCTTTGGGAAAGAATGCGAATGATGGAACTTTGAAGCTATTTGAATATTGATGAGTAATTATAGAAAAAGGTGTTTTATTTAACTAATAAATTAATTGGATTAATAATAAATCCTCTATTGTCCTCTTTTTAATGACTTATAGTGTTCCTAGGTCAACCATGTTCGATCCATGCTTTAAAGAGTTGATTGGGATAAAAATTAAAAATCATTAATATATTGTGGAATGTTATGGAATTCATCCACTAATTATCCAACCAATTCCACTGAATAACTAGTGAGAAAGTAAGTAGAACATAAATATATGAATCCTCCACCTACTATTCGATGAGTCTCCACCAACAAGCTGGTGGAGTGTTGCTAGAGATGAGTAATTTTGGTTAATCTATGGATAACCGGTACATGTCTAATGGATAACCAATATCTCACTATAGCACATGAATTGGAAGTGGTACTTTGAACCTAAATTGAATCCATCTTAAGTCAAGTTTCCTTATATTCATTAGAACACAAAAATAAACTCCAAAAAATAAAAGAAACAAGACAAAACAAGTTAGAAACACATTTGAGTGTTTTTTATCATTAAACAATTACAATATGAGAGTAAAAAATATCCCCATTTTAGATGATCACAAACAATTGATATAAAAATAAAAATAAAGAATAGGGAAAAGAAAAAATTGAAGGGGTTTTCTAGATAATAATAAAACCATTTATCCCCCTATAGAATAACTTGAATCGAAGTTCCCCCCTAGAAAAAACACTATTTGGAAACATGAATCATTCTTTAATATTTTTCATATACTAATAACTTACCCTCAATTAATATTATGAAAATGGAACTTTCAATGATTTTTTTAGATAAATTGATAATATGATATAAAATTAATAGTATTTAAAAATAACCTTCATTATTCAATATGTACAACATTAACTAACTACCCTTTAATGAAACATAATACATATTAAAGTGAGGGAATTTCCAAACTATCATTATTAAACATATAAAGAGATAAAATAATTAAAAACAAGATTAAATTATAAATAATAAAAAATTAAGAACATTATCAAGAAAATAAAAGAACAAGACATGAAGAAATAACATTTTAAAAAACTATTTAAAAAATATAGTTTTTAAACATGTATAAATATTTCAAGGAATTAAGAAATATTTTCAAAGAATTAAAAGGATAATGTCAATAGATTGACACTGAAAACATTATTTGAAGAAATAAATTTCAGGATAGCACAATATAAATAATTTAAAAACATTCTAGGGTATATAATAAAATAATAATATATTAATAAAAATCTAAAAAAATAGATAATATAAAAATAAGATACTTCTGAGATTTAACAAAATTTTAAACTCCATTGATTTTTCTTTTGAAAATTTCTTTCTTTGAGTTGGATAATTTTTATTATATGGTCACCGCATGATATATAAATAAGATTTTTTGGAAAATATCTATGTAAAATAACAAATGAGTACAGTTTGGTACCCTTTATGGTTAGAAAATATTAAAATAATATGATTTTAAAATTAGAATTAATTTAATACCAAAAAATTAGAATGAAAGGATTTTTGAACCCAAATTTGTTAATTTTTTAATACATATTAGAATAAATATTTATATAATTTTGTTTTACATATCTCAAATTTTCAAAATCACATTAATAAATAAAATTCTCAAATATATGAAAATACTTAAAAATTTATTTTGAGAAAGAAACATTAAAAAATAATCATTTTTTGTAGAACTTGTATTATTATTTTAAAAACCAAAACCATAACAATTTTTTTAATACATCTAGAAAAAACTATCATGTAAATTTTTTTTTAAACTTGTATGAATTTTCAAAAAAATATTTTTAGATCCTTGATTTAATTTTTCAAAACTTTAACATTAGGTTGATTTTTTTAATTTCAAAATAAAATCATCATTTTCTTATAAAATATGATATTTTTATCCTACTTTCATATATTTATTTTGAATGATTTCATATAATATAAAAGTTGATGAAAACTGTTTTCATGTTTATCATGAAAATATTCAAGTTCTTCATATATTATATTGAGTCAATAAGGTTTCCTTATGACTTTTCAATTCCTCTATGTTTTGAAAATCACAAACACTTTATGTTAAGTAAAAGTATGTTTCCCTAAATATTATTTTCTTAAGGTAAATTTACCTTGTATAAGGAAATATTTATCCTTACCTTGGTTTTCATTACCTAATTTTATATTCTCTCAAAACTAAACAAATTTTATTAATAAGTCAAAAATTATGATTCTTATCTAAAAAATTAGAATCTTATATTTTTTTAGACATAGGATTCTATAAAATTCAGACTCCAAATTCTTTTGTTTTTAGACATCAAATAATGTAAAATTTAGACTCTGAAATATTCTAATTTTAGACTCCAAATTCTCTGAAAAGTGGGCACCAAATTCTCTGAAATTCATACTTCTAATTTTCGGATATTTAGACACCGAATTATCTGAAATTTAGACTCAGAATTATATAAAATCCAGACTCTGAATTCTATGAAATTTAGATTTTGAATTATCATAATTTAAACTGTAAATTCCTTAGAATTAAGAATCCAAATTCCTCAAAATCCAGACTCCAAGTTCACTAGAATTCAGACTCTAGAATCTATAGAATTCAGATTCCAAATTTTGTGTAAAATAGAATCCGAATATTCATGTTTATAGAATCTGATTGTTTATATCTTTATTCTCCAAATTATATTTTTATTTAGACTTAGGATCCTCATATTTGGTTAAGATAATATGTTTTACTTAGACATGATTTTTAAAGAACAAAATGATGTCGTGCAATCTATTTCTAACTAACCGTTGGTTGAGTGACATATGTACAGGTCCTTCTAAGATTCAAGGAAAATTATGACCATTGGAGGAGGGAGCTGACCGTTGAAGTTTTTCCTATATATATAATCTCATTTGAATGAGCTCATTATCTATTAATCATTCTAAGATCCTAGAGATTACATGTTGTGATGTTGTGAAGTGATTTATAGAGAATAAAAGACTCTCATACTTTGTGCATTTCTTGAATATCTTGTTCAACCATGAACATATTTTTCAGATTTCTTCACGCGACTCTGATTGTTTCTAAGTACAATCAAGGGCTTCCAGGGATAAAATGATAGAGGTTCCAAATACCATAATGGTCACGGTCTTACGGGGATAGCAAGACAAATTATGATATTCTTATCAAGGGATTACCCTGGTGTGGGTAATACATACTTTCTTGAAAGTATAAATCAAGGGACCTTTATCCAAGGTTTTTGAATACCATACTCTTTGGGTTAAAATATTTCATACTTTTTACATTTTTTTTTGAAGTTTTATTTCTAATTTATTTTGATAAAGGAATAAATTATAACTTTCTTATACTTTTTGTACATTGCCTATTCTGTTAAATAAGATTCTATACACTTTAAAGAAGAATATTTATTTATGATAATTGTTCTAAAGTTTCATTTAGGGATTCACATTTCTGGAACCTAAGAATGTTTTTTATAGAACTAAAAGGGGATTTTGGAATTTACGTTGTTTAAATTTGTTAAACATAGTTTTCCTTAAGGTTAAAAATGAATGTATTTAAACTTAGAATTCACCCCCTATTGTAATTGAGCATCTACATACACTATTTCGATCCTACAATTGGTATCATAGCAGGTCTCTGAAATAATTATACTTATATATTAGTTTTATTGATCAAATTTTACTTGTTCCAAATCTTTTTGCTCAAATTTTATTGTTTAAGTTTTGATTAAATATCATTATATTTTTTTTATAAAATTTTTCTATTAACAAGATTTTGTGGAAAAGGTTTTTTCTTATAAAATAGTAGGTATAAATGTTGTTTCCATTGAAAAACATAATACTAAAAGTTCACTAATTTTTTTATGGTAATAATTATGAGTACTAGAGATATAGAATGAATATTTTTTTTATTAACACTGGAATAGTCAATTTTTTTATGCTCACTAGTGTATAAAAAGTTCTAGAAATGGAAGTCAAAACCTTTACCAATCAAGAAAAATCAGAATATAAACTAAATTACAAGGTATGAAAGACTTTATTGTGTTATATAACCAGGAATGTATATATTAAAATATCTTCTTGCAAAGCAGCTAATTTGATTTGGAAGAAACTGGAAGATATACATTTTTGGAACTTCTAAAGTGATAGAGACCAGAAGAGAAATGTTAAGAGCCTAATATCATGAATTCTTATTTCCTTAAGGAGAACTGGTTTTCAAAGTATAACAATTATTTATGACCATTGAAAATAGTCTTCAATCAATGGGAGAAAATGGTTTAGATGATGAAATTCATGTGGACAAGATTATAGATATTATTCCCAATGACTGAGAATCCAAAAGAACAACAATGGATGAGATCCCGAAAGTTTTCAATATTACTCTTGATGAACTTCTTTGAACCCTTCATCAACATGAGACCAAAATTAAAAGAGATTTTGATATAAATAATAATAAGAATTACAATGGAAGTGTAGACTTTACAACTAATAAAATCAAGACTTCAGAAAGGTTTACAAGATCTAAGTCTAAGGAATTTGCTGCTCTATCAGAGTTTAGTGAATGTAAACATTCTAAATATGAGATAGATAATCTTGATAGAAGGATGAAAAAGGTAGTGGGATAAAAATATTTTCAGTATAAATATAAGAAAAAATAAAGAAAAGAGAAGAAAGACTCAGAAGTCACTTTCTATGAATGCAAAAGAGCTGGACCCATCAGGCCTGATTATCCCATGCTTAAAAAAAGATAAAAAAGAAAATCATTCTGAGAGGAATATAAAAAAGTATTACAAATAAAAAGGCAAGAAATTAATTAAGGATAATGATACATGGAGTTCCAATAGTGGTGAATCATATAATGAATCTTCAGATTATGAATCTTCTAGTCAGAAAAATATTTTCCTACTAGACAAACTACCCATTAAAAATCATTTTCTAATGGACAAGGTACACAATTCCAAATCTATCACTAATGTATCTTTCAAATGAAAATTATACTAATAATAAATATTATAAGTATTTAGATTAATAATCTTCTTCTGATGAAGATAACTCTTTACCTTCTTATGAATAAGTGTCTAGGTTTTCCAAACTTCTTGAAAATGATAATTCTAAACTCAAGAAAAAACTTGAGAAGGAAAATTCTAGATTTTCTGTTTTAATTAAAGAAGTATAAAATCATTATAAGGATCTTGATCAGGTTTTTTTTTTATTTTTAAGGTGTTTCTAAAAACCTTTAAGAAGTTAATTCATAAAAGGATAAAATTTATAAGGATATTGGAAGTGTCATTTCTAAGAAAAATATTTTAGAGGATAAATCATGTTCTAAAACTAATAACTTTTAGGATTAGAACATTTTTATAAAACTAAATTCATAAATATTTTATTTATGGAACTTCCTATCAAACTTTACCTATGGTAAGGAAAAATTTGACATGATGTATTCCCAAATTCATCTTTTAAGGAATAGTTTTTGATCTCCTTATACTCATTCGAAACCTATTTTTAGTAACAATTATTTTGTTCCACAAAGTGCTCAATTTTGTACTAAATGTAAATGTAGTGGTTATTGGAAGAAAAATTACTCTTTAAAAAATACAATATTTAGGATTAAATTTTATTTTTCTAAGAAAATGCGGATTCCTAAAATTTTACTTCTTGAAATTTCCAGATCCAAGAATGTTTATATTCCGAAAGTCTAACATTTTTTTTCAGAAAAATAAACAATGTGTCAACAAAACTACATGGTACATAGATATTAGATGTTCCCAACATATGACTGGTAACAAAAAAATCATTTAAAATATTATCAAGAGGAAAGAAGGAAGAGTAACTTTTAGAGATAATGATCAAGTAGAAATTGTTGGAATAAGTAATATTATTCTTCTTGGAGAAAAATTAATTTAAAATGTTTTATTTGTTATGGGTATTAAGAGAAACATCATTAGCATAAGTCAATTATGTGATTATGGTTACCTTTTTAATTTTAGGAATGATAAATTCTTACTACAAAATTCCAAGGAAGAGTTTATTCTTTCTACCCATAGACATGAGAATGTATACACACTAAAAATATAAGACCTTAATAGCCATGATCAACCTTTACTTAATGAAATGGATGATAAATCTGGGTTATATCATAGAAGGTTAGGATGCTGTAATGTTAGGAACCTATGAAAACTCTCAAAGAAAAGACTTTTTAAAGATATGATAGAGCTTAAATTCGATTCTTCAAAAGGTGGTGATCCTTATCAGTATGGAAACGCAACATAAATAAAGTTTTAAATCAATTGGTGAATTCTCAACTTCTGATGAATTACTGTTAGTGAAAATGTATCTTTTTGGCCCAACACAAACTATAATTATTGGAGGAAAATATTATGTATTTTTTTAGTCGATGATTATACTAGATTTATGTGAGTCTATTTTCTAGAAAATAAATTTGAAGCTTTTTTTTATTTCAAAACATTTAGTTCCCAAGTAAAAAATAAGAAAAACCATCCATTGATAACTATTCATAGTGATCATGGAAGAAAATTTCAAAATTCATATTTTGAAACTTTTTATGGCAAGAAAGGCATTACTCATGAATTCTTAGCTCCTAGAACTCCTCAATAGAATGGTGTTGTTGAAATAAGAAATATAATTATTAAAGAGATAACTAGAACCATTTTGAGTGAATATTCCATTGCTAAAAACTTTTGGGATGAATCTATTAGTACCTCTTGCTATATAATAAGTCGAGTTTTAATTAGAGATTTTCTTAATAAAAAACCATATTAATTGTGGGATGGTTGAAAAACAAGAATTTAATACTTGGAAGTATTTGGTTCCAAAGTCTACATCCTGAATACTAAAGATAAATTACATAAATTTTTACCCAAATATGATGAAGGAATTTTCCTAAGATATGCCACTAATTCTAAGTCTTATAGGGTTTTTTAATAAAAATACTTGTACTATTAAAAAAATAGTGCATGTCAAATTCGATGAAACTGATCCTTTTGTTTTTAAAAAACCCAAATCTACATCATTGGATGTATTTTAAAAAACAGATTATCAAAATTTGATAGAAAATTCTTCTAAAAAGGAATATTTTCAAGAAAATATTTTTGAATCATTTACCCCATAATATTTTCTACCATATGTTGATGAAAAAGTCTTATAAAACCAAAATTATTTGTTACTTAAGAATCATCCTAGTGATAGTATCATTGTTGATGTAAATCAACCTATAAGAGCTAGAAGTTCCTTAAGAAATGAATTAGATCATCTAGCATTCATTTACCATTATAAAAAAATCACTAATGAAGATTTAGGTGACAATGATTGGATTAAAGCCATGTAAGATGAGCTAAATGAATTCAAAAGGAACAAAGTCTAGACCTTGATTTAAAGACCTAAGGAAACATCTGTAATTGAAGTAAAATGGGTCTTCAGAAATAAATGTTATGGAAATGGAATAATAGTAAGAAATAAAGATAAATTAGTTTCTAAAGGCTATAATTAACAAGAAGGAATAAACTATGAAGAAACCTATGCTTCAGTATCTAGACTCGAATCTATTCACATTTTACATTCCTCTTTATTATTATATTGTGTCAAAGTTTTTAAAATGGATGTGAAGTGTTATTTCCTTAACGGATAAGTTCAAGAGGAAATTTATGTTGAAAAACCTCATGGTTTTGAAGTCATAAAGCATTATGAACATGTTTTCAAACATACCAAATATTTATATGGACTTAAAAAATCCCCTAGAGCCTGGTATGATAAAGTAACATTATTTTTCTAGCTGTTACATATTATACATCAGTAGTGGAAATTGCTAATGATCTTTTCTTCTTACATGAAAAAGAAACTAAATAATCTTCTATGAAATTAAAAGTTCTAGATGTAATTTTTTTAATCCATTCTACAACTACTAAAATCAGTATCCAAGAATATTTTCAAAACAAAATCATTTCTATATGTATAGAAAAGTTCTAAAACCATGGTTCCCTATAAATAACAAAAAAATATTTTCACTACTTTTAAATGTGATTCCTTGGGATTCGATTGAAATATTTCACATAAGCATACTAAAAACATTAAGTCTAGATGACTAGATGTCATGTATAATAAACTTCCTATCATACCTCTAAATGATGTTTGATCTAATAGTTTCCCAACACCATCAAGATCAATAGAATTTGAGGTACTGATTGGAGTGGAAGCCTCCAAATCTTTATATGGACTTAAAAAATCCCTCTTGAAACATATTTCTTCAGATAAGTACATAAAGGATCATAAAATCAATAGGGAGACGTTGGTTGACCCAAAGTTCATTTATAATTATAATTCCTTGATTACGAAAAATATTAGGTTGAATGGTTGGGGCATTTTTTTGCGTAGCCAAGCCAAAAAGACAGGATCCGTTTTACCTAGATTTTCTTATAAAATTCTATGATATAGTAAGTTTTTATAATGAAGATAGAAGAGACAGATTTTCATTCAAGAGCTATGGGAAAACCTATTCCATATCCTTCAAAATGGCAGAAAACATTCTTGAAGTTCTGTATGAATGTGAAGAAATTTTCTGTACTCACATGCTGCCAGATTAGTTAAAAAGTTTTGAGAAAGAAAAAGAAATTGGGGGACATGGAATCTAAGGAGTAAAATCACTATATATCAACAAAATCTCAACAAAGTACAGATTTTACGAATTATGGATACAAGGGTTCCTCATTATGAGAAAAGGAGACAAGGACTCCTGAAATAAAAGTGACATCTTTATTTTGGATTTTCTGGTCAACATGAGGATGATAAATATTGTGAGGTATATCTTTATGAAAATCACAAAAATCAAGAATGGAACTCTCAAATACCAAATCATCATGTATCTGTTCAGTTTTTCTATGATCATAGTGATTTACTTATAATCATTCAAAATTCCCTATAGCTCAAAACCAAGAAATTTCAATATCTTACTGCTAAGTGGTGATACCTTAAGAAGAATGAATGTCAGTTTCAATATTATGTCTAGATAATTTTATGATTATTCAGAAATTGAGGTTGAAGATCTATCTAAGAAAGTGGAAGTATGAGATACTTTTAATAAATCTCATAAGAAGAGAAAGTAAAAAGAACTAGAAACTAAAGAGAATCCTATAGTTCGGAAAACATAGTTAGCTCCACCAAAGAAGAAAAAGAAATACTTTTCTTCATGAAGTGGTTGTAAAGTGGAGGGAATAAAAGAAGAATAATAAAGTAAATGGACCATGTTTTGGATTAGATCCTACTGAGGAATTTTTTTAAAAAATTCAAGATACTGAATAGTGTTAAAGGAAAAAAAATAAATTGAAGAAGAAAATTTCTAAAGTTGAGAATGTTCTAGCACTTCTTAAGGACACTAAAAGAACATAGGAATAGATTCAGGTACCAAAAAATTTTCTCCAATAATCAGTACCAGTAGAGACTCTAGGAAGAAAGATGTAGATTTTTAAACCTGAAGTGGAGGGAGAACTAGTTCAGTAAGAAGAAATATAAGAATAATAAGAGGAATAAAAAGATGAGAGAGATTATTTTATAAAGAAAGTTGAAGAATATCATGAGAAGGAAAGTTCTTCTGATTATCTCTAAATCCAAACTTCACAAGTTGAGTCAACCAAAATTATTTCTCAAGGAAATGATGATGGATAATAAGAGGTTGAAAAAAATTTTAATAATGAGATTATCCACCATGATTTCATTAAACCTACTAATGATAAGTAAGATGCTGAGAAAGAATATATTGATGAAGATAAGATAATATAACTTTATGATAGTGAGCATGAGTCTCCAAAGGATGCGAAGACTATTTCAAAAGTGGATAAAGGAAAATAGGTGGTTGTTGATGAACTTAAGAGAGTATTGGTTATAAAAGATAATAAGGATGTTTTTGGTTCATCCAAGAGAAAAGATGAAGATCAAGAAAAAGAATCCTTACCTCCAGGGGAATCAGATTATGAATATTCATCTTATATGGGTCAGGATTTCATAGTGAAATCCTTTAAGAAGTTAGTAAACACCATTCCTATGTTTCCAAGTATTGATTTGAGATTCCAGCTTCTTCAACACTCCTTTAATAAGAAGTAAGATTTTTTTACCATGCTCATGAAAAATTCATTAATCTTGAGGATGATTTCAAAACCTTTTATATCGGTTATGATTCCCACATGAGATCATGTAAGTAAATTACAAAGTGGTCAAAAAGAACAATTGAAGACTTAATAATTTTTTATGACTTCTAAGAATCAGTGAATGGTTATTTTGACAAGTCCGATGATAGAATAAAAAATAATAAAAAATGTTTTATAGAGAAGATGAAACTTTAACAAGTATCCATGTAGCAAGAAGATGGAGATCTGAATGGGAATTGAATTCAGTGGCCTAAAATTTAAAGGGAGAAAGGGAACTCAGGATAGAGTTCGAAGAAAATTTCTATCAGTAGAGAATAGATACTGAAGTCTCAAGATAGAATTCTTAAGTTTCTGGATAAAAAAATAAAGGCTCTAGAAATGAAACACGAGGATCAAGAATAGTTGCTCAAAAGTTTTGTGGAAGATCATAAGGACCTCATGAAGTTGAAGGCTACATTGAAGAAGATCATGGTGAAGGAAAATAAGGATGAATAAGTTTTTTTCGATTTCAATTCTGATATTTTTTTGTATTACCCTGTATCAATTTTTCCAATCATAATGAAAATTTTGATGTCATTCATTTGTTTTGTTTTGTATAGTTCTAATCTTTATGGTACCATTTTTTTCATTCTATTAATTCCTTTTTGAAAATAAAAAATGGGTAGAAAAGAATTATCAAAATAATACTAAGTATAAAAGAAGATAATGTCCTACGTTAGGGGGAGTTTAAGAAAGGGGAAGTTTACTTAAAGAATAATTTCTTATGAAAGAAAAAGTAAAATATCTCTAAGGAATTCATGAATACGATCCATAGGGATTTCAAAACCTAAGGTAGAGTTAGTCATATTCAGAAGTGTTTATAAGTAAAGATAGATAAGTTTTTTCTTTTAATGTTCTTAAAGAAAATTCTTATTCCTTATATTATTTTTTGAAATGTTGTTTCTGATTTCCAAAAAGGGGGATATTATTGAGTCAATAAGGTGTCCTTATGACTTTTCCATTACTCTATGTTTTGAAAATTATAAATACTTTATCTTAAGGAAAATTATCTTTCCCTAAGGATTATTTTCTTAAGGAAAATTTCCCTTCTCTAAGGAAATATTTATCCTTACCTTGGTTTCATGACCACATTTTATAACCTCTCAAAACTAAAATTATTTTATTAAAAAGTGAAAAATTAAGATCCTTATCTAAAAACATAGAATATTATAGTTTATTGGATATAGAATTATCTAAATTTAAGACTCTGAATTCTTCTATTTTCAGACTACTAATTCTATGAAATTCAGACTCTGAATTCCCTAAAATTCAGACTCCAAATTATCAGAAATTTTGACTCCAAATTATCTGAAATTCAGACTCCAAATTCTATAAAATTTTGACTCTGAATTCTCTGAAATTCATACTCTGAATTATGTGAATTTCAGACTCCGAATTATCTGAAATTCAGACTCTAAATTCTCTAAAATTCAGAATCCAAAATATCTTAAATTTAGACTATGAATTATTTAAAATTCAGATTATGAATTCCTAGAATTTAGACTCCAAATTCCTCAGAATTTAGATTCTGAATTCTCCATAATTTAGACTTAGAATTACTCGAAATTCAGATTTCGAATTCCTCATAATTCTAACTTTGAATTCCTTAGAATTTAGACTCCCAGTTCTTTAGAATTTAGTTTCCAAATTCCTCAAAATTTAGACTCCAAATTCATTGGAATTTAGACTCTATAATCTCTAGAATTAAGATTCTTAATTCTGTGTAAAATAGAATATGAATATTCCTATTTATATAATCTAATTGTTTATAAGTTTAGACTCAGAATTCTATATTTCCTTAGAATATAGATATTTAAATTTGGTTAAGCTAATCCATTTTTCTTACAAATGATTTTGTTAGAATAAAACGATGTCGTAAAATCTATTTATAAAAAACCATTGGACGCGTGACATGTGTTTATCTCCCTCCATGTTTCATGAAAAAATATGACCATTGAAGGAGGGAGACATTCATTGAAGTTTTTCCTATAAATATGATCTCTTTTGAACAATATCATTATCTATGAATCATTCCCTAATCCTAGAGATTTTATGATGTGATGTTGTGATGTGATTTCTAGAGAGATAAATACTCTCAAGATTTGTGTGTTTCAAAAAAATCATGTTCAACCATGAACGTTGTGTTTAGATTGATTCATACGACTTTAATTATTGCTAAGTACAATAGGGTGCTTCTAGGGATAAGAATACAGTGGTTCTGACTACCTTAATGATTGATGACATGTAGGGATAAAAAGACATATTCTGATATTTCTATCAAGGGAATACCATAGTGTGGGTAATACAGACTTTCTTGAATGTAAAAATCAATGGACCTTTATCCATGGTTGTTGGATACCCTACTCTTTGGGTTAAAATATTTCCTACTTGTTACTTGTTTTTTTGTTTTAGTTTTATTTCTCCAATAATTTGATAAAGAGATAAAGTATAACTTTCTAATACTTTCTTGTACTTTACTTACTCTAATAAATAAGATTCTATATGATTTAAGGTATAATATTTCTTTAAGAAAATTGTTCGTAAGATTCATTTCCAGATTCATATTTTTGGAGCATAATCAAGTTTGTTTCATAGAACTAAAAGAGTATTTTTAAATTTACCTTGTTCAACTTTGTTAAACATAGTTTTACTTAAGGTTATAAAAAAAGTTTTTAAACCTACAATTCATCCCCCTATTGATATTGAGTATCTACATAAACTATTCTGATCCTACATAGTATGGGAATTGGATAATAAGAAGATAAAGAAGAAGAATATTGAGAAGGATAGTGTGGAATTCGAGTACTAACCTTGTTAACTTTCTCAAGATGCACTACAAGGAACTTAGTAATTCCATCAATTAATGATGAAGAATCACCCATAGTTATAAATTTAAGATATTTATTACCTTTATTAATTTTTATCACTTTATTTTTGTATATTGAGAATTTTGTACTTATATGACCCATTTTTCTTACATTCCTATCATGTCATATCTCACACTTCAATTTAGTCTTTATTTTTGGAATGATAATATGATTTATTTTTATTTATAAGTTTTTAAATTATTTTGAATTTTTTTCAAGTTCACCATCATAAGTGTTACTTTCAAAATAATCATCATCTTTTATTTCTTTAATGGTAAGGTTCTTCTTTACCTTGGATTCCATTTATTCTTTGATCATTTAAAATTTTATCGTTTTCTCATATGTCCTAAGTGATCTAATGAGATATCCAAATATTATATTTTTTATGTATTCGTCTTCTTGGATCTCTATCACATAAGGGTCCCATGAACTAGGTAAAACCCATATGATTTTTTTCATGATCATTTTTGGGGACATGTCAGCACCATGATATTTTATTCCCTTGAAAATACTAATGAAATGAGTAAAAATTATAGTAAGAGATTCATTTTCATGTATATATAAACATTAAAAATATTTAAGATTGATATCAAATATTATTTCCATTACTTTATTCATTCCTTTTTGTGTGATTTCTCAGAGTTTCTGAATTTCATTATCTATTTATAATGTAAATATTCCATTCAAATAATTTTGATCTAAAATGCATTTTATGGAATTTGTAGTTTGACCATATAATTTATATATGAAATATCTTGATGATTATATTTATATTTAAGTTCATAAGTAGAGTTAAAACTATGTATAAACATTTTCTAAATAGTTTTTCTAATTATTCTAGTAAAAATAGACATGTGAATTTTCCATTATGAATAATTTTAACCATCAAGGAAAGGTGTATGAGTATAAAAGGTAGATAAAATTTTAAAAACTGAGATTTGAAATCAGTTAGGAATTTGAAATCTAAAATATTTTTTTAAAACAAATTTTTTTGTTAAACGAACAAATTCTCCTTGGATACCAATTGTCGGGTCAAATAAATATGGAATGAGTGTGGCATTTACTTTTAAAAAATAATGAAATAAATGAAAAATATAAAAAAAAAATTAAAACGATTTAGATATAATAATATAAAATATATGATGATATCATGAAATAATTTGAAATAATCAAAGTAAATATTAGAAAAAATAATGATGTTAAGCACAAGATTAGTCAAAAAGTAAATTTAAAAAGTAAAAGGACAAGGCACACTTTGATAATGATGTTTTGAAATAGAAAAAAAGTGCCACCACATCTCCTACCATCAATAAGTCTTGATAGGGTATATAACCCATCAATTTTAATAGAAACCAAGAACCAAATAATTCTTTTATTTATGAACTAAAAATTTAGGAAACCAATATCCCATAATTTTAATGGGAACCAAGAACTAAAAAAATGAATCCGTTGAATTTGAACAGAGATGCATGAAACTAATTAGGAGAATGAGAGAATTTTTTTTTTCATTATTATAAAACCCATTACAAATCTGAATCAACTATTAAAAAATGAAAATAAGTTGAAATGAAGTATGTGAGAGAGATAAGTAACAATTAAAATAGAAGGATCCGAGGGGTTATACAATAATGAACAAAGGCTCATGAAGAAGGTTAAAGGGTACAAAATAATGAATAGATAAATCAAGATCAATGATGGTTGAATAAATTATTGGATGATAATTCCTTGGATAGTTCCCTTTGAGTTTCACAATTACCATAGAGAATGTTTAAAATCATCTTATTTTGAGAAAGGATGAAAATTATGGAACGTTGAATCTCATTTAGGATTTAAGATTCATTGGAGAATGATGAGTTTTATTTTGATGTGTAAAATAACTAGATGAAGAAAAAATATCCCCTTATACTCTTTTTATATAATTTTAAGGTGCTTAGGATTTAAAAAGTTGATATATACCATAATGATATGAGCGTGACCAAAATTTAAGATCATTAATGTATTATGGAACATCATAGAATACCTCTATCAGAGTTTCTCCTGATTCTATAAGCTAGCCAATCTTTATTGTAGTATCACATGGATGATTGAATCCTCCACCAGTTATCCAATGAGCCTCCACTGGATAACTGGTGGAGTGATTCTAGAGATTTATTATTCAATTTTATCTATTGATATCCACAAAAATCTGACCATATGATTGATGTTTCCTTATAAAAATTGACATGGATATTCTCCTTTGAGATGAATAGGAATAATTCTTAAGTATGATTTCATAATTTTCATTAAAACTAAAAAAACCATAAAAACACTATGAAAGAGATGAAATAAGTTAGAAAAAAATTATAGTGTCTATGATTATTAGAATAATAACACTATGATCATCAAAAAAGACTAGTTATTGTTTAGGAAGTTTAGTTCGGAGTGATTCATAAGTTTAGTTTAGAATGATTTCAATGTTTAGAAATTTTTCACAAAATTTATTTGAATTTTTAAGATAAAAATATTATATATGAAGATATTATTATATATAAAGTTTTACAGTGAGTTATTTTTATCTATCTATGATATGATTACCAATAATATGTTATGACTGATAATTAAAATTATTATATTCACAATTCAAATGTTTGAATTTTAGAAATCATTATTTCATGTCATTATAAGGATTATTCAAATTATGCAAATCCATATATTATGGAAGATATAAATTATGATTTGAATGATCATTAATATAGATATTAGTTAATGTGAATAATTAACATTCATGATCAATGACTTATAAAATTAAATTTTTTATTTTTACATGAAGTATGGTAATAATATTGGTAATTTGAATTATTCTAATAATTATATTTTACCGGTTAATTTTCTATCATCTATATAATTTCCAAATCATAAAAAAATATAGTATACAAATCATTACTAAAAATTATAGTGTTGGAATGTTTGAAATGTTAAATTATTTTTCCACTGTTTTACTTGACAAACCAATTATTCATTGTTACATTTACTTTAATGGTTGAAGATCCTATTTCTACACTAACAACACCTTCTATTTTTTTTTCTAGTCATATTATATTATTATTTAATTTCACTATATTGTTATGTATTGTAAAGTTTTTTTCCAAGTTGTAACAAAAAATATTTCATTAGTCTATAATTATTATTTAAAAAATAATTATGAATTGTAATATTCTGAATTAACATTATCTATTAATATAAGTGTTTATACATATATGCATATAAAATTATCTTTGATATGTATAGTAGTTTAAAAGTCACCCTTCAGGGAACTAAAAAAATATAAAGAAATAAAATTAGTATACACCAGGAATAATTTAATGAATTAAGAATGTTTGATCACAAAGTTTTTATGATATATATAATTTACTTACTAATATTTCAAAACTGAATTAAAGCTCTTGGTGAGATCATAAAAAAATGAAGTGATGATTGGAATAATTCTATGAGAGCTAATTAAAATGTATAATTCTATATAACACACAAGGATTTTATAATGTATATTATTTTAAATGAAAAATTTGTTCAATAGTGTATACCACACACAACATTGAACTTAAAAAAATAACAACATTACAATTTTAATATGACTATTAGAAAATAACCATTTCATTGCTAGGTATAAAATTGAGTATATAAATATATATGTGCATAAAATTTTTATTAAAAAATTTTAATAATTAATTCCTAGGAAATAGGTACTTATTTATGAATTATATGAATTAAATTATATAAGGTTAAGAATAATTAATGTTGAAGGAGTAATTTTTCAATAAATGTGGGTTTTATTTAAATTTTTCTATATTTAATTTAAAACATAAATTTATATTTATTAAGATTTATATTTATTGAAAAATTATTTTTTACACATGAAAAATAATGAATAATCATTCATAAATTCATTTTCACTTTTTTTTATAAAATGAGGATAAAATCATTTGATTGTAAAAAGAGATATTTTTTAAAACATTTTTTTGATGTTACAAATGTATTTTAATTGTAATAAATTAAATTAATCTATAATAATAAATGATTTTGAATGATTTTATTTATAATATATTCAATAAAATAAATTGAAAATCATCTCATGTTTGTTCTTATGAAGGTAAGGTGAAGAAAATAAATTTATGAATCCAAAATATTTGATTTCTAAAAATTATTTTTATGTCTTTTGTGAAAAAAATATTGAATTATGTTCTAAGTATTTTATAAATTAAATTTGATAAAGTTAATATAATTTATGATATAATAATATAGAAATTATCTTAGGATTAATTTTTTGGGGTTTTTCTAAAAGGATTGAATTATAGGTGAGTAGTAAGAAATACTGATTTTTATAAGAGTTTTAATATTTTAAATTATTTTAAAAGTAGCATTATAAATTGGATTAGTTTTAAATTAAAAATATTCATCTTTGAATAAAAATAATCCAATTAAATACATATTAATCAGTAGTATAATCAGTATTAGAATACATTAATTTTTAGGTTTAAAAACCACATTTTTTAAAAAATTATTTTGCATTTAATTTTTCATTTTTACTTTAATATAAATTTCCACCACTTATAAAAATTTAATCATAAAAAATTTACTAAATATTTGGAATTATAATGTTTTAATTTTTTAATTAGTTAAATTTCATTATTGGTCATAATGAATATTAGTCATGATAAATTTTTATCGCCACAATAATGGGTAAAATAGATTAATTATGATAAAATATAGTTGATAAAAAACATATATGAATTATTATTTGATGATATTATTTCAAAATTTATCACATTATATTTTAAATTGTATTTATTTAGTTCTAATTTAACTTGATAAAGACATTTAGAATATTTAAAAGTTTAGAATAATTACAAGAGAACCACTACCCTCAATTATAAATTAGAACATTTTTTCCTCCATTGTTAAAAATATTTTAGAATATATAGATCGGAAAATTTCTGAAACAATTACCTTCAAAACATTCCTCCCAACATTTTAGAGGTTCTGGTCACTATGAAATACCCTCCTATAAGGCTTAATGTTTAGGACAACGGAGGTTTTCCAAAGAAGAGGTATAACTCTTAACCAAGTATTTTATGTTTATTTATTTTTCTACCACCTTAAAACCTATCATAACTATTAAGATATAATATATTAAGTATCTAAAATATACTTAAATATTATTATGTGTATTCTATATTTAATTTTCATCTCTTTTCCATTATATGGGAAATGAAAACATCAATTGCACGTATGTGTGGACTATCACCTCCATGAAGAGATGTATTTCATATTCCAAAACATTATAACATTATTGGTTATAAAGATGTAATTAATTAAAATTTAACATTTTCTTGAAATTAATATATTTTTAAATATAATAAATTACATATCTTTTTACCCTTGATATCCATTGAAAAATGATTACTTCGCTCGTGTGTATGTGTGGACTTCCACCTCCACGAAGCGATGTGATTCAATTTTTCTTTACACCTTACATAACTGGTTATAATAATGGATATAATAAATAAATATGGCAGGAATAAAATTTATATGATTCTAGAAAATTAAAATATTATCTAATTTATTGTTTTTCACACTCACTAGAAAATTGAAAATGTTGTTCATGTTTACTTACAAAATACCATCTCCCAGAAATGATGTGCTTCATTTTTATGATATTCGTTCATGGATGATTATAAAAGTATATTTAATGTATAAAAAATATAATTTTAACAACATTAGGTTTCTTGATATAATGGAACCATGCCCCCTTTGACCATGATAAATATACCATTTTTATTTTGATGTTATAAACTGAAATACACCAAAGCATCCAATGTAAACTTAAAAAATTTAGTAACTATATAAGACATGGTAATAAATGAAATAAAATATATTATTATAAGTGAATAAACCAAGAAATTATTTTTTAAAAAGTATAAAATTAATATATATTTATCATTCCCAGAATTGATGGATGAATGCGGCGAGTTAGATAATGGGGTAAAGGATTTTTATTTAAAATGTTGTTTTAAATGTTTTATAATATTCTTTCATCCATTTTCATGTTCTTGTATTTTTTTTTTGTAAATTTATATCTATAAATTTTTTTATGAAGGCATTTTATTCGAGATTTTTCTTTATTTACAAATTATTATAATAAATATGTTTGATCATTTTCTATATGTGTCACTTTTGACTCTCTTTTTTACCGAAGTGAAAAAGAATTCTTTTTTAATGTTGAACACATACAAACATTTTCCTACTTTTATAGTAATTATTTATTATCAATATCACTCTACAAGTTTCTCTGGATTTTAAATGAATTTCTAATTTTCTTCTCTTTTATATTTTATTTTTTTAATGGTTTCTCAAGTTAAAATATTTGTACCCTTATTTTTACGTGAATACTAAATGTGCTTACAAAAATGTGTTAAATAAATGTTATAATGTAAGTGAAATATGTTATGATTTTTATCATAATATAGTTTTTTTTGGAAATTTTATAAGATAATGGGTGATCCCGATATAGTTCAGATAATGGGTGATCTTGATATAACTATGCATATGAATTAGGTATAGTGATAGAGATAATGGGTATTATGTTAATTCTAAGGGATATGTTGGAAAAACCATGATGTTTATTTCATTGTAGGGTTATTATAAGGGTTATTATAAGGATAATTTCCCAAGGTACCTACATAATATTTCTAGTCTTGAAATTGGGTTTTCATTGAAATATTTTTTATTTTAAAAGTTATATAAAATGAGTTTATTATTAAAAGAAATTTTTATGATATTTTAAAGATCAATGGTTTGTTTTCACATGTTCTCTTATTTTCCCATGTAAATTTCAAGATTATGAATTTTTAATTTATTCTATCTTAAATAATAATCTATGAAAACATTCGATCAGAAGTTGATTTCTTGAGTAAGTAATGAATACTTAGAGATAAATGTTTTTATGAAAATAGTAAAATTTAAGTATGGGGTTTCATAATTTTTCAAAATGACAGAGTTTATTTGATTTTAATATCCCTTAGTGAGATTTTTTTTCTCATATCAAGTTTTCCAATGTTTTTTAAAGGTATTAAGGGTGTTTAGGGATTATAGAAAGGTCAATAGTATCTTTTCATGGATAAAAAAAAATTTCATGAATGAAACATGAGTACAGACATAGGGAATTGTTTTTGAAAAAATTTCTACTGTGTGGAAATGAACACTATATTATGTAATAGTTTTCCTAATTATATAAAAATATAATCCTAAAATTCTCATTAAATATTAGAAATTGAAATCCTTACTCTTATAATTAATATTACAACTTGTTAAAGTTACAAGTCCTTATATTCCATGAAGTAAAAAATTTATGAAATAAAGGAATTTATTGAATATACCGTGGATTAAATTATTGGATCATTATCATCATATGATATTAAATTAAAGAATTTGGATAATAAATATAATTATAATAGAAATGTAACTTCATTTAAATCAACTAAATATGTATTTTCTGATTCTTATGATATTTTAATTTATTAAAGTGTCAATAAATGTGATGAGTTAAGTCATATTGCGAGATGTATACAAGGTCATGTGAAAAAAATAATAGTTATTGAGAAGAAGTGAAAAAATAAGAATAAGAATGATTTTTTAAAGGAAAATAAATTAGAGTAATCCTATTTTTTATGTTAGATTTTAAGAATCTTATATGATAAGTCCTATCAAATATGAGTGTATATGGTTGAAAAATAAAAGATAATAAAAGACTAATAATATAAAAGAGAATAATATTTTGGACACATGATAGATTTACTCAAAATATTTTGATTCATGTGAATAATCTATCAGTTATAGTTTAAATAAAAACCTATGTAACCTTCCCAACTTGAGTAAGGTTAATGATAATGGTTTTTATTTGAATTCTAATTCTTCTAAAAATTTTGGTTATCATAAGGATAGTTTTGAGGAGTTAAATAATATTTTAAGTAAGTATCACGAATAAATTAAAAAGATTACAACCTTATAAAAGTAGTTGAGTAAGGAATATTTGAATCTTGTTAAGGAAAAAAAGAATCACATTCTATAAAATGAAAATTTGAATCATATATATTATTATAATAATTAATAGAAGATTTAAAAATTCAAATATATTTTGAATTATATTTCTAGGATAATTGAAGTGAATAAAAAATAGAGAAATTATACTTTAATCACTATAGAGAAAATATATGATGATCTAGAAGTAGTATAAAAAGAAAATGGGAATCTTAGGGTTGATGTAGAACATTTAAATGAAGATCTGTGTTAAAAATATATTTAAAGAAAATGTTTAGATGAGTTTATGATATTGAATAATATAAAATAAATAAATAATGAAGGGAAATATATTAGCTACAGTGGGAAGAACCAAAGTTGCGTAGAAGCTACCTTTTTAAAAGTAAAATATAAGGTACTATATCTATTAACTATTTTAAGTGTATATCATTTGTTAGTTATTCTTTTGAATATTATTTACATTTTATTCAATTTATTCATTTGAAGAAGGCTATTTTTGTATAAATATTCTTCCAATATAAAACTGTCAAATTATTCCATAACATGGGTTCCTAAAGAATCTTATACGAATCCCATTTTATCTAGAATGGTTTTAATTCATATGTGATGTATTTTATATGCATGTATATTGTAACATTTATAATTTACTTTATCATATCATGGAATGTGATGTCTTTTTATGTTTCTATTTTTTCTAGTGACAATGTATTCAATATTTTTATTATTTGGATTAATAGGATGAGTTTTATTTTTTATGTTCTTATTATAGTGAGTTATAATATAATTATTATTATTTTATTTGGTGTAATAGAATGTGATTAAACATTTTATACTTCTTTTAAAATCATTTCATATCATTTATAATTCATTGAACATAAATAATTGGTTTTGTGGATCCTTAAAATGTTTTTTTGTATAGGGTGTGTCTACAACATGATGATCATTTCCAATCTAATCATTTCAGGAAGGGAAATCTTGGATCAAGGGGAAAATTTAATTTTTTTTAATATTTTTCTTCTATAATTGTATATATTTTTTAGTTTTCATGATTTTATAGTGAGTTATTCATTTAATTTTATTTATTGAAAAATTTGTGTATCCTTTGGTAGTTTTTTATTACTACATGAGAATTCTTTTTTACTCCATAAATTATTATTATTTTATGGGGATATTCTTATTTATCACATATATTTCACAAATTGTTTTTTTATTGTTATTTATGTTTTTATACGAACTACACTTTTTTATAGCTACTTTTCATCATATAAAATGTGTTATAAAAGGTTATGTTTTCCAATTATAAAAGGATAAGAACGTTTAGTGGCTCATATCACAATTTTTATTTTTATTTTAATTATTAATTATATCTCACTTATATTATTAATTTATTATTTATTTTATTTAATATTTTTTAGAATATTCCCTTTTGATCTAAAAAATTGGGAGTAATTTTTGGCTTTTACAATTATCAACAAGGTAAGATTGTTAAGTATCTCATTTATATTTATTTTTATTTTAATAATTACTTATCCCTATCTTATTTTATTCATTTTTTATTTATTGTGGTTAATATTGTTTATATTATTAAATATTTAATATTTATTATTATCTTTTATTATTCATTATAATTTTCCAAGAAATCATTATTTTGGTTTCCCATATTTTTTGTTTTGGAATTTTTATATGGATAAGACCCTTACATATTCTATGAGAGTTAATAAATACCTTCATGTTTTTGAAGTGTACAAATTTTTCTAAGTAAAGGATCCTTCTATATTTTTTCTTATAAATAGATGACTCTTACATATTACATTGTATTATTAATTTACTTTCACATTTGGAATTTTTATAAGGAAATACCTGCTAAATTTCATGGAATGACTCTCAAATATTTTAGTTATTATAATTATTCATTAAATAGAGTTATAAATTTGGTATTGTAAAATGTAATGACCCGGAATTTCTTTAATGGAAATCCATCTTGATCTAATTAAATATATATTCATGTAAAATGTTTATATAAATTGTCAACATCATTGGTTTTATGTTTTTGGATTTTAAAATACTATTAAGAATTATGACTGTTGTTAATATAGTCTTTCAACAGTGATCACATGATTAATATAAATATAAGGATTTAACAAATCCAATTTACTCAGACAAAGGAAGCGATAGCCTCAGCCAGTAGACGTGCCCCATACGAAGCCCATTTGATAGAGCTCGGAAAGAAGGTTGCATCTTTGGGATTTTCTCTTGACCCATCCCAAGCTGAGCTTGAATATGTTAAGCTCGAGCAGGACCACCTACGAGAGAAGTGGATGTTGATAGAGATTACCACCCGAGCAATGTTATCCGAGCCACCCAGAGAGTCTGTCACCATCGCACACATTACTCTTCGGTCTTATGTGGGTGTTATAAGGGGTTATATAACAATACCATAGTACTATGGTTATGTACATTATTTTTTTATATAATAATGAATACACTTTAATTTTATTATTGTTAACTTATAAATAGTTTTTAAAGCACAAATAGTATTTTTAGTTAATGTTCAACTACAAAATCTATTTTGATGAATTAATGGATTTTTGAATTAAATAATATTTCAATAAACTATTATTGTTGTTATTAAATTAATATTTATTAAATATAAATGATCATATAATTTTATGAATGTAATTGTAAATTTTATTAAGGTTTGAAAGTCATTTTTGTCAAAATCCATGAATTTTCGATAAATGTCGATTATTATTTTAAAAGTAAAAATTAACATATTTAGAAAATTATATAGAAAAAATGAATATTATTTCTGGAATTAGGATGTTGAAATTAACTAATGGTAAATTTTACATAATTCTCTGAGACAATCAAATTTTTGGGTTAAAATTAAATACTGTTTAAATATATAGTGTGTTTTATGACATCATAATGACCCAATAGTGATGTAATAAAATACTAAAAAATTTATGTTCGGCCAATATATTCTTTACCATTAAAATAATGTGATTTTGGTTTTGTTTGATTTATTTTACAAATCTCTAGTGGACCCTTCAAGACTTATTAAATATTTGGTCTTTTTAAATTTTCTTCCTTGGGAGTGTGACTCACCTCCACATAAGCAACCCCATTATTTTAAGAAGTTCGGACTTTGGCCTTATAAAATATTGTTTTCAACTTCCATTTTCCAAAAACCATGGGCAAAAACTACGGTCTGGTTTGTGGTTTTGACTAGTTTAACGTGAGGTGTCTCAAACCTAAATAATAAAGAATTTCCCCACCTTTCCTATATAAACCCACCCAAGCTCCAAAGAAACCTCTCTCAAGCCTTTGGAAGCACACTTCCTAGTAAGAGTTTTTTTTCTTCCCTTCTCATTTTTGTCCAATATTATCTAAATTTTTATTCCCTTTTAATTTCAATTATAACTGTTAGGGTATGGTATCACACCTCCCCCATACTACCCTATTTATGATTGAATGATGAGAGTAACCTTTCTCTGTCATTAAATTCCACCCATTTACACTTGTTACTATGCCAAAATTCGGATAGGAATATCTATCTCCTTATTTACATTCAAGCAATTCTTTTTTATCATGAATCTAAATTAAATTACATTTGTTGGGACATGTATTTAAATGACCCCTTACCTTCCATGTCATGTAAATATGACGAGACACCCCTTTTTCTCTCATTAACCATTTTTATGAGTTCTTATGTCACGCCGTTATGCTGCCGAAATTGCACCGTGCTTTTCCAAGACAAATTCACTATGTAGTGAATACCATGCCCATTTCTCTATCAAGGGTATTCATCTTTATGAAAATTTACTTATTGTTTAAATAGTTTCATGTATGTATTAAATATTCATTTATCGTGGAATTTAAGATTATGTTGAATGATTCAATGTTTTATGATCCATGTGGCACACTTATGAATGAAATGAAATGTTTAAGAATGGTGTGCCCTGATAACACTCCCATGCATTGGGTAATGTATAGTATCATGATACGTAATTTTCAATGTGTGTTTACTCATGCTAATTCAAGTGTAACGAGGGTTTACTCGTGCTTCATGTGCAATGAGGGTTTACTCATGCTCAATGTGCAATGAGCTTTTGCTCTTGCAAATTCCCTGTTAAGTGTTGTTGCCACATTTCCAAGTTATGATTATCATTATTTATAATGCCTTTATGTTTTTTCTTCTCTTGTGCTTTATTGATATGACTATTTTCTAACATGTATTGTATTCATCATGTTATTCAATAATTATTCCCTCACTGGGCTTTATAGCTCACCATTTTCTTATGCATGTCCTCAGGTTATCCCATGTAATGCTAAGTATGAGGGAATGTAGTGGTCATGTAAAGGATATTTTCAATAAAGATGTTGTATTTTATGTTTTAAGTTGTTATGTAATGATCAAATCCCGAAAGACACTAGACCTCTCAATCTTCTATGTAGTATCAAGTGAAGTTTATGAAATAAATTATGTTTAATTGTGTAATAAAAAGATGGGTTGTCATAGTTGGTATCAGAGGGAGGTTTAGTGATTTTTGGGATTAGGATTAGAAAACCCTAGTAATACCTTAGAGACAAGAATAAGTGTAATAAAAACATCCCTAAGTATTGGTTAGTATTGAGTAAGTGGTTTATCAAGAAAATACATCTCTTCCTGGATATAAGAAGGTAGAGGCGGCTCAGACACAGATGTATCCTAGGGGTAAAAACTAAAAACACCACTTTGATCTAGACTTGAACGGGAACTGGTGCATGGCAATGGGCCTTGCTGCACTCTTGTCTATGAAACTTACGGGGGTTATGCTTTGGTAAATTCGCAAGCTTAGTATGGACCATTATTAAGTGAAAAAAATGCCCTAAAAATATATGTTAGAAAGTAGATCATGGATAACATATAATGAAGCCAATAGATTCATATGTTAAGGAAATAAAAGTTTTTTACAAGTCACCAGTTTTGTCCTTGGATTACCCTTTATGTGTTACCCGTATCCTTCCTTTTATTCCAACCCGGTAATAGGAGGACTCATGCTAACAACCGATGTGAAGATAAATGTGATGACTGTACTAACGAGATTCCCAATATAATGGGAGTGAGAATCAAGAACTTTTTCACACTTCTCTCTCAGCTAACTCAAGATTTTAATAGAAACATGGGACAAGACGAACGTTCATCCCCCCCAAAGAAAGAACAAGTCACTATCAAGATCTTCATGAGAAAAAGACCTCCTACTTTTAATGGATTATCTGATCCCTCAATTTCTGAACAATTGATCAACTTCATTGAAAAGATCTTCCCCATCATTCAATGTTCTAAACAAGAGAAGGTTCTTCTGGATGCTTATCGTATGTATGGAGAAGCTGATCAATGGTGGTCGTTGATAAAAAATATGAAGCACGAGGATGAAATCGAGGCATTGGAATGGAAGGATTTTCGAAAGATGTTTTTTGATAAATATTTTTTGCACACCCTCTGACTTGAGATGGAAAGTGACTTCTTTGACCTCAAGAAAAAAGAGGATGAATCTATCAGAGCATACAAGGAAAAATTAAAAAGTCTTACACGATACGCCTCCAGATTTGTCGTTACCCCCTAATTCAAGGTTGATCGCTTCTTTGGTGGGATGAAACCTAGCCCACGGAAAGCGCTAGTGATCTGTGACTTCGACAGCTAGGAGAAAATTGTCTGATGTGACCTCAAGGTAGAAATGGAGATTGAATAATCTCATGGGTATCATGAGGATAAGAATCTTAAGGTGTACTTCAATTTTGACAGTCTAATGGATAAATCCAACAGTTCTTAGAAGATCCAGCACCACACTTGCCAAAGGTGTAGAAAGAGGCACCCTAAAAACTGCTTGAAGGGGATGATGAAATACTTTAGGTGTAGAAGATAAGGGCACCGGGATATTAACTATCGGCAAGAAAGACCCTAAGATACGACAATGGAGTGGAACACTCCGTTCGATCCTCAACTCATGGTTCATTGCTACTACTGCAAAGAACCATGGAATCTTGAAAATCAGTGCCCTATGCCAAGGGTTTTTGCAGGAAACCAACAACCACCAAGGCAGCGAGGGAGATATTTTTCCATCACAACTGCCAAAGTGAACCCCAAAAAGGAATTGGTGATAGGTACACTAGTTATTCATTCATGAATAGAGAACATACTTTTTTTATTCAAGTTCTACATATTATTTTATATCTCAAAAGTTTAGTAGAACAATCCCAGCACCACCAAAAATCATGGAATTGAAGATGTTGGAGAGTACGGTAAATAGGGCCATCATTTCATCCCATGAATATAACTCCTCCCATATCATAATTTTTGGATTAAAATTCTCATAGAACCTCTTCATACTCCATATGGTATAATTTGATGCAATTCTTGGCATGGATTGTCATTCCTTACATAGAGCCAACATAAATTTCTGTGTGAGGGAAATCACTCTCCATATGGAGAATCGACCCCCAATTCTATAAAAGTGCATGGAGGAAGATGAACCTTCTTTAGCTCCATCATCTCAAGCGCGAATATTATTGACCTATGAGCACACGTATCTGACTCAGATGATTGAGGAGGCAACCATCCTAGAAGGCATGGCTATTGTGAGGGAATTCACAGAAGTGTTTATCAAGGAATTGTTTGGTCTTACTCCTAAAAGAGATGTTGAGTTCTAAATTGATCATATACCAGGGGAATTTCCAATATCCAATACTCCATATAGAATAGCTATTGTAGAGAATGAGGAGATGAAGAAATAACTATAGGATAATCTGGATAATGGGTTTATACACCCAAGTGCTTCACCATGGGGTGCACCAGTCCTCTTCGTCAAGAAGAAGGATGAGTCAAAGCGCCTTAGCATCGATTGTCAAGAGTTTAACAAAATCACGATAAAGAACAAGTATCCTCTCCCATGAATTGATGACTTGTTCGATCAACTGTGTGGATCACAATACTTCTCCAAGGTGGATTTGCGGTCGGGATATTATCAAGTAAGGGTGAAGAAGGGAGATATCCCCAAGACTAATTTTTGTACAAGAAATGATCAATATGAATTCATAGTAATGCCTTTCGGACTCAATAATGCTCCAAAAATCTTCATGGACTTTAAGAATAGATTCTTTAGATATTACCTCAACAAATTTTTGGTAGTATTTATAGATGATATTCTGATATAATCCAAAACCGAGGAGGTTCATGAGGATCATCTAAGAAATGTACTAAAGACCTTGCGGAACGAGAAGCTCTATGAAAAGTATAGCAAGTGTGAGTTATGGTTGAAGGAGGTCTCATTATTGGGCCATATCATCACAACCAATGAGATATTTGCAGATCCCTCCAAAATAGAAGCAATTGAGGGATGGCTGGGGACAACATCGGTAACAGATATCCGTAGATTCTTGGGGTTAGCTAGATATTATCAATGATTTGTGAGAAATTTATCACGATTTTTAAAACCTCATACCAAGATAACTTGGAAGGGAGTAAAGTATTCTTGGAGTGATGAATGCGATGAAAGCTTCAAGGAGTTGAAAAGGAGGCTTATCACTACACCCGTTCTCACATTACCCACAAGTGGAGAACTTTTTGTGGCATTCAGTGATGCTTAAAAGAAGGGTATGAGATGTGAGTTGATGCAAAATGACAAAGTCATTGCCTATTATTCAAGTCAATTGAATGTTCATGAACAAAACTATCCAACACATGACCTCGAGTTGGCTGTAGTGATCTTCAATTTGAAAATTTGTCGGCATTATCTCTTTGGGGAGAAGTGTGAAATATATACGGACCACAAATGTCTCAAGTATATATTCACAAAGAAAGAGTTGAACATGTTCCAAAAAAGATGGTTAGAGCTGATCAAAGACTATGACAGATTAATCCATTACCACCCTGTGAAAGCGAACAAGTTGGTGATTTCCCTAAGTAGAATGTTCCCAACAATTCTATCATTGATGAGAATTGAAAAAGATCCAATCTTCTTAGATTTGATGAAGATGGACATGGGAATCATAAATAAGGTAACATCATCAATCCTTTCAAAAATGATTGGTTAACCGTCACTTTTGGAAAGGTTAAAGGATGCTCAAAATGATAATGTGATAATTCATGAAAAAGTGGAAGCTATCTGAAAAGGGAAATCCTCAGAGTTTAATATTAATGAAGAAGGAATTGTGAGATTTGGGAAAAGACTATGTGTTCCATCATGTCCTAAGTTGAAGAAGGAACTTTTTGATGATGCACATAGTTAAAATTTCTCTATTCACCTAGGAAACACAAATATGTATCGAGATATCCAAGAGCATTATAGGTAGGATAATATAAAGAAGGGGATTGCTGAATATACATTAAAGTGACTGGTGTGTCAGAAAGTGAAGGAAGATAGGAAGATGTCTAAGGGGATGATGAAACCATTGCCCATACTAGAATGGAAATGGGAGAACATTACCATGGAATTTGTCACCAGACTTCCGAAGATATCCAATGGCAATAATGCAATCTGGGTCGTTGTGGATCATCTTACAAAGGCTGCACACTTCATTGCTATTTGGGAGTATTTCTCATTGCATCAACTGGAACGAATATATATCAGGGAAGTGGTAAGGCTGCATGGAGTACCGCTTTCTGTTGTGTCCGATCAAGATCCAAGATTCACCTCTAATTATTAGAAGAGTCTTTAACATGCAAGGAATAATGAACGAAAATTTAGTACGACCTATCATCCTCAAACTGATGGCCAATCTGAGCGGACTATCCAAACACTTGAGGACTTGTTGAGAGTGTTCTCAATGAACATTAAAAGAGTATGGGACGAAAATATTCCTCTGGTTGAGTTCTCTTATAATAATAGTTTCCACTTGAGCATTCAAATGGCACCATATGAAGCCCTTTATGGGAAAAGGTGAAGAACACCGACATGTTGGGATGAGGTCGGTGAGCGTAAGCTTCTTGGACCAGAAATGGTCTAAGAAATGATGGAGAATGTGAAAACCATTCAATAACATATCAAGGAATCACAGATTCGACAGATAAGTTATACAGATAAGCATCAATGATAACTTGAGATTAAAGTTGGAGACAGGGTTTTTCTACGCATATCTCTATGGAATATGGTTATGAGGTTTGGAAAGAAAGGGAAGTTAAGTCCAAGGTACATCATCCCCTTCTATATTCTTGATCGTGTCGGGGTTGTGGCCTATCGACTAGCACTTCCACCTACCCTGGACAAAGTACATGATGTCTTTCATTTATACCTCTTAAGTAAGTACATACCAGACCCTTCACATGTAATATATTTATAGGCGGTAGAGGTGGTATAGTTAGTGTATGATCTTTCTTATGAGGAGCAACTAGTGAAGATCTTAGTTCATAGAGAAAATGTTCTATGAAATAAGATAATTCCCCTCATCAAGGTGTTGTGGTGAAACCACAAGTTTTAAGAAGCAATATGGGAATCAGAAGAAATGATGAAGTAGAGTTACCCACATCTGTTTTAGTGTGCGAAAAGAAATTCTCTATGGAGAAATTTCTTAAGGTGGGAAGATTGTAATGACCCTAACATTCATTAATGGAAATCCCTCTTGATATAATTAAATGACTCTTTATGTAAAATGATTATATAAAATGTCAACTTCTTTGGTTTTATGTTTTTGTATTTTAAAATACTGTTATGAATTGTGACTATAGTTAATATAGTTATTGAATAGTGATCACATTAATAGTATAAATATAAGGTATTAACAAATCCAATTTACTCAGACAAAGGAATCTATGGCCTCATCCTATAGACATGCCCCATATGAAGTCCATTTTTCAGAGCTCGGAAAGGAGTTTGTGTCTTTTGGATTTTCTCTTGACCAAGCCCAAGCTGAGATTGAATATGTTAAGTTCGAGTGGGACCACCTACGAGAGAAGTGGAAGTTGATAGTGATTACCACCCGAGCAATGTTATCCGAGCCACCCCAAGAGTCTGTCACCATAACACACCTTACTCTTCAGTATCATGCTGGTGTTATAAGTGGTTATGTAACAAGACCCTATTACTATGGTTATGTACATTATTTTTTTATATAATAATTAATATACTTTCATTTTATTATTGTTCCCTTGTAAATAGTTTTTAAAGCACAAATAGTATTTTTATTTAATGTTCAACAAAGAAATATATTTTGATAAATTAATGGATTTTTGAATTAAATAATATTTTAATAAAATATTATTATTGTTATTAAATTAATTTTTATTAAATATAAGTGATCATATAATTTTATGAACGAAATTGTAATTTTTATTAAGGATTGAATGCCATTTTTGTCAAAACCCATGAATTTTCGATAAATGTTAGTTTTTTATTTTAAAAGTAAAAATTAACATATTTAGAAAAGTATTTAGATAAAATGAATATTATTTTTGGAATCAAGATTTTGAATTTATCCAACGGTGAATTTTTCATAATTTTCTGAGACATTCAAATTTTTGGGTTAAAATTAAATACCGTTTAAATATAAAATTTTATTTATGACATCATAATGCCCCAATATTGATGTAATAAAATACTATAAAATTTATTTTTGTACAATATATGTTTTAAAATTAAAATAATGTGATTTTTGGTTTGTTTGATTTATTTTACAAAGCTTTAGTGGACCCTTCAAGACTTATTAAACATTTTGTCTTTTTAAATTGTCTTCAATGGGAGTATGACTCACCTCCACATAAGCAACCCAATTATTTTAAGAAGTTTAGACTTTGGAATTATAAAATATTGTTTTCCACTTCCCTTTTCCAAAAAACATGTTCGAAAACCCTGTGATGGTTTGTAGTTTTGATTAGTTTAATGTGAGGTGTCCCAAACCAAAATAATAAATAACTACTTTACCTTTCCTATATAAACACACCCAAGCTCCCAAGAAGCCTCTCTAAAGCCTCTCTCAAGCCTTTTTAAGCACAATTCCAAGTAAGGGGTTTTTTCATCCTTTCTCATTTTGGTCCAATATTCTTCAAATTATTATGCCCTTTTAATTTCAATTATAAATATTGGGGTATGGTTTCACACCTCCCCCATACTTCTCTCTTTATTTTTGAATGATGGGAGACCCCTTTCCCTCTCATTAAATTCCTCCCATGTACACCTATTACTATGCTGAAATTTGGAAAGGAATCTATCTCTCCTCATTTATATTCAAGAAATTATTTTATATCATGAATCTAAATTCAATTACATTTGTTGGGATATGTATCTATATGACCCCCTTACTATCCATGTCATGTAAATATGATGAGACACTCCTTTCTATCTCATAAACCATTTTTATGAGTTCTTATGGCATGCCGTTATGCTGCCTAAATTGCACCGCACTTTTCCAAGCCAAAGTCATTGTGTAGTGAATACCATTCCCATTTATCTATCAAGGGTATTCACCTTTATGCACATTTAATTATTGTTTAAAGAGTTTCTTGTATGTATTCCATATTCATTTATCATGGAATAAAAGATTATGTTGAATGATTCAATGTTTTATGATCCATGTGGTACACTTATGAATGAAATGAGATGTTTAAGAAGGGGTGTTTCCTGATAGCTCTCCAATGCATTGAGTAAAGTATAGTATCATGATACATCATGTGAAATGGGTGTTTACTCATGAAAATTCAAGTGCAATGAGGGTTTACTTGTGCTTCATGTGAAATGAGGGTTTACTCATGCTCCAAGTGAAATGAGGCTTGGCTCATGATAATTCCATGTTAAGTGTTGTTGCCACATTTCCATGTTATGATTATCATGCTTTATCATGCCTTTATGTTTATTCTTATTTTGTGATCTATTGATATGCCTATTTTCTAACATGTATTGTATTCCTCATGTTATTCCATTATTAATCCCTTACTAGGATTTATATCTAACCCTTTTCTTATGCATTTTCTCATGTTATCCCATGAAATGCGAAGTATGAGGGAATGTAGTGGTCATGTAAAAGAAGTTTTCAATAAAGATGTTGTATTTCATGTTTTAAGTTGTTATGTAATGATCCTAAGCCTCAAAGACAGTAGACTTCTTGATCTTCTATGTTGTATCAAGTAAGTTTTATGAAATAATTTATGTTTAATTATGTAATAAAAAGAAAGTTTGTCAAATAAAAACCCTTATATATTGATGAATCATATTTATTGTTGAAACTTATGTTTTATAAATTCTACCAAGTGTTTGGCCTTTACATATTCATGGATTATTTTATGTATGTATTTTTTTTAAAATTTATGATTCTTATATATAATGGTAGAGTTTTTTTTCACAAAGGAAATAATCTTATGTATTTAAAATATATTCATTTTATTTTATTAAAATTTAATGTTTTATAATTTATTATTAGTTATGGTTTTAGAAGTTTATTTTGGAGTGATTTGGAAGTTATGTTCTGAATGTCACATATGTTAATAACTATTTCACAAAAGAAATTGGAAGTTTTATTTAGTAAAAACATTACATATTAATGTATTATTTTATATAAATATTAATGAATAATTATTTATAAATTTCAATATTAGGAACATCAATTTTATTTTATTAATGATAATTTGGTTTATGGTATTCAAAACTCAAATAATTTGATTTTTGAACGCACCATTTCACATGATTTTTGGGGTGATTTAATGTGATTAAAGAGGATTATTATAAAGTATTTAAACAGTTATTTAAATTATTATTATTATATATATTTGTTGAAATGTAGAATTATCATTTTTGGTCAATTATTGATAAAATGAATGTTACGATAATTGTTCTAATTATGGAATTAATATTATTTAACAGAATTATTTGAATGATTTTATTTTATTGGTTGTAACTATGTAGCATACAATTCATTACTAAAAATGTATTTACTATAAATTTTCAAATACATGATTTTTTAAAAACTATAGTACTATATTTCCCGAGGCATCATTATCACAATTACATGGAGGTTCCAAGTTACTATCTTTACACCAAAAATACCTTCCATGGATTTTTCACAGGTTACATTATTTTATTATATTATTATAATCTATTTTATTGATTTTTTTTCAAGTTTTAATTTAACCAAAATACTATATAAAAAATAAATAAAAGATATCACTTATTTTTTATACCAAACCAAATTATATTTAGAGGGGTTATTACCAAACCTTCCAAAACATATATGTTATGGATTCTCTTTAAAATGTTTGAGTCTAGCCGGAATCCATATAGAAGGAAGGGTTTTTTCTTACACCCATGTAAAATGATATATCGTAGTTTATATTCATACTCTTGGATTTAGATTGAGAATAATATATATATGATAATTTTTATATAAACTACTATAAATCCATTGTGTTCTATTTATTTTATTTATAGCTTTTACTCTTCCAACATCCATTGCATTATTTTTTTATGTTTTAATTATTAATATTTTCATAAAACTAATTTTCACATTTTTATATTTTACTATAATTATTTTAAGGTATAAAATTGACCCTACTCTTGTATTTTTTATACCTATTGTGGGACTTATCACACCAAAGGACTGGTAAAAATTTGATTTGATCTAGATGAGGATGATTTCATTCATTTAGGTAATGAAAGTGCTGATATTATTAACATAAAAAAGAAAATGGAGATGAATTGTTTCACTTGAATGAGATGTAAGTTGTTTTTTAATCACTGTAGTACAAAGAAGAATTGACCAACACACTTTATTGACTCAATTTATACTGTCATATATAGTCCTATAACAAAAAAAAGGATTAAATATTAGAGGTATTATATTCATTATTATTAATCACTCAAAGAAGGAGGTTATTTATTATATGCAAAGATACCATAGGCTTAAAGAAAATTAAAATGGATGGATAATACTAATATTATAATCAAACAATGGTACAGAGTTCACATATATGAAAGTTAATAACTACTTAGAGATACATGGTTTAAAACTATTGTATATGCACTAAAAGGATGAATCATACAACCAAACATAGCCATGTCTTAATACATAATATGGGGTTTTTTCTCATCACATGAAGTGATTTAACCATAATGTTAAGGATTTATATATACATGAGTTTCCAAAATAATTTTTAATGATATGGAATATTATTTGGGATATTGGGTTGATGTCTATTACCAAATATTCTATGTGGGTTTTCTTTGGTTATGAATCAATACAATGATTTAATTATTACATTAAAAAACAAATTATGATAAATGAAACCTTCAATGATCATAAAATAAATCATATATTCATTTTTTTATTGTACTTCATCTTCCAAGAATTTTAAGATGATTCTTGATAAACTTCATCAAATAATGGGGATTTATATACAGGTACTATCCTTATATTATGTTTTTGTTTGACTATATTTCTATATATAAGTCTATTATTTATTTATTTTCCATTTATCTTTGAGGAGAGTGTACTAACTCACCTTTGGAGTTCATTGGATCTACTTATAGTGTACTACTTATGGAGGTGAGAGTCTATCACCTGTCACTTGGTGATATACATCAAATATAATTTATCAAGATAGAGTTTAATATATAAGAGTTATTTACATTTTTTATGTTATTCATTTTTTATTGATCTAGTTATGATACACTAAACATTCAACTGGGATTCTTTGACTCAATTTGACATTATATGATTCTACAAAACACATCAGTGGTATTAGATCAACTTTTATCTTTCAAACAACATGTTTTATTTTTATTTTTTTGAATAACATGTATATTTTAATATTCTTATAGTGATATAGTATGGTATAATATGATGTTTCAAATTTTTGGCTATTGGATTACTCTAAATTTCTTTACAATATATGATATTATTTGGTGTGATTTATTGTTTTTCATAGTCGTATAGAGAAAATAGATGAATCATAGTGTTTTATTCATCAAATATCATTATTTAATACCATAGAATATACTATGATATGTAATATCATATCATGGGACTTGAATTCAAGGTTTCATAAAATATATCATAAAATTATAATAAAAATGTAAGAGATATCATTGTTTACAACATACAACCTATGATAACACTTATCGTAAGCATCAATTGAATCTTACATAATAATAGATAATAGACACTAAATATTATAAAATATGACAAACCAAAAAATAAAAAAAAATGAATATTTTCAAATGGTTTATAAATTTTTTACCAATGTTATATGTTAGACATTATAAATTGAATATATTTATACCTAAATTAAATCTAAAATGATCAAATTAATATCTCATGTTTGGAAAATAAATAATTTTTTTACGTATTTATTTATTATATTAATATATATTTATATATAATATTTTTATATAATGTGAGTATTAGGTATATTATTAAATTTATGTGATAAATTGTTTATTTTAAAATTTCTATTCCATAAAATATATATAAATATAATATTTATTTTTAATTTACCTTGATTTTTTTATTAAAATTATTGGATTAATTGTAGAGGTTGGATATAATTTATACATATTTGGTGTAATACATTTGAAATAACTAAAATATATCTTGAGTAATGTATCATTGGGTAGATGGATTTTAGGTCATACTTTTCACTAGTTTGGAGGCTCATTCATTATCTTGAGAAGTGGTGGTTGACAATTTGTTTCTCCAAGCTTAATCTTATAGGTATCTCTAGTCTTATATTATTATAAACCTTCAAATGAAATGTTTTAAATACCTTATTCATGTGATTAATTTATATATTTCTAAATATATTTTGTTTATATTTAAGGTGTGTAACAAAAAGTGAGAGCAGTGTAAAGATATACACATTAATATGGTTAAATCCTATAAATTTAGTGGATGGAATAAAGATTATTAAAAAACTATTATAAGAATTCATACATAAAGGAATTAAATATGAGAAAATAAAGATTACATGTAATAAAATAGTTACTAATTTAATGTGCATGTTATATATATTAAAATGAAGAGTATTTAATGCAAATCCCCTTATATAGAAACTATAAGATACCTTATAAATGACATACATGTCATGAAAATGATCATCTGACTAGGTAGATCATGTCAATGTAGGGCTATCATGAATTATATTTTTTAAGTAATGATTGATATGGGTTATTTTTTGGTCCACGAGGTTAAATACCATGAGAGGGGGGATGAATATAGATATGACAGATTAAAAATAATACCCCTTCTGATATTGTTTCCTTATAAAAATAGCACACTTCTGTCTTTATCCTATAGAAATGTATGAATAGAAATGAAATTATACACAAGACACAAGGATTTTACTTGGTTCTCCCTCAATGGGCTATGTCTAAGGAGTATACAACTATGTTGTGTCGATGTACCAAATCCACTAATGATCACTGCCAATTACAAGGTTTGGGCTAGATCACATATATGACTAGGCTAACTACCTTTACAATATTTTTATTTTTCTAAATTCATTCCCAAGGGTCACTCCCTATGTCTCTTTCTTTGGATCACTACTGGTGAAAATGATCACTATATTCCTCTTCCTTTTCTCACTATTCTCGGAAGAGATCCACTCACAGTTTATAGAATTTTAGGTTCCTTCATTTTCATGAAATCATGTATCCTCAATTTTAGATGTATTCTTTATTGAAGTCCTTTATTCACGCATAGATGGAATCCAATTTTCTATATATTTTTAGTTATAGGAAATTGATTTCGTGAAATATTTAAGTCTCTTTGTAAAACAACCTACTTCCTATGCGAACTAAATTGCACCATATAGTGCATGTGATTTGTGGATCACCTCTTCTAAGAGCTGCCACTGATTCCACCACCACATACCACCTATGCTTACCACCTTCACTTTCTCTTTCACTTATGTGAACTGTCTCTCCTCCACTGAATTCCATCTCTTTTGAAAACTTCTTATTCTCTACAGACTACTTCTCCACCACATACCACTTTCCATTGTGAGCTATAGATCCTCAATAGAACACATTCAAAAACTGTTCCCATGAACTACTTAACCCTTATCAGAATCATACCTCACGAAACACTTTTAAACTTTTATGAATTTCTTTTGGGAGAAAATATTTTATCAATTGAAAATCACTCTACGTAATGATATTATTATCACTATTTAAATAGGAAAATAGATCAAAAAATATCAATAAACCGATATCATATAATATTTGATATGGTACAATCTTCACTGATTAACGCTTCTCCTGCAAACCATAATTGTATCATGAACCATTTTCCCTATGCGGTCTATGTGGCGCCTTTGATCCTTCTTCATAGTAGCTAATTCCATCTAAAAAACCCCTTCTTGGATCCATAAATCACCAACCCATTTTTGAGAACAAAGATCCGTCCTATGTACCACAAGCCTTCCATGAACTATATGACTCCCTACGAACCATATTCTCTCTATGAACCATTCCTCATACATGGTTTGCATACAATTCTTCGCGGTCCGCATTGTGATGATATGTGGAATCCTTCATTTTATGTTTTCCCAAATCCATTCGGCATACAACCTTTTTGATTCCGAAAACTATGGTTCGTGGTCCATGTACTGTGTACTCATACGCAAAATTATTCCATTTCAAAAAAATAAAATCTCAATTTTGAGGCCCAAAAATTTGGCAATAACTGTGAAACAATGACACCTTAAAAAACTGCTTTAGAAAAATCAACAAAACTCATTCGAAGAAATATATATTTTTTAAAAGAAACAATCACACTCAAAAACACCAAGAATATTCCTTGAATGATTTTCCCAAAAATCTCCCCTTTTGGGTTTATATCAAATTCTTAACAATTTGATACGTCATTAAATATAATTCTTTATTTTATCAGAATTGATTTATTAAAATTAAGATAAATATCAATGATATAATCAACACATACTCTAAGACCACATGATCCCTGATTAGAATGATAAAAAAGAGTATAATGGAAATTTCATCAATGAATCACTTTATTTAATTATAAAACAACTCTTCTACTTTCATCATGAACATGAGTTATTGTGATATGCTTCCTTTGATTGATAACATCTATCATCATCAAATTTAATACTCCCCATATGTTACTACTACCTCTAACAGCTTTAACCCCCATTATATCACTACTCCACATAACAACTTCTCCCTATGTCTTGATTAAGATACTTTATCAACTTTTATAACCACAATGTATCCCCCTATGTCTACAAACCTGAATGTCACTTCTTTGTGATCTTCCACAGTTTAAAGAACAAATATTAGCATATTAAGGAAAAACAATCCATACCTAGGGTGGAGGGGGTCCCACATCCACAATTCTTTTAAGGGCGGGGAGTTGAATGAACTCATAGAGACAGTCGATGCATTTCAAATGTTTCTTTACATAAGGTTTCTATCAGAATATCTACATCATTATTTTCTGTAGGCACATACTCTAATTTCACAAGACCTTGATCTACCTTATCTTTGATAAAATGATATTTGATTTCAATGTTCATAATCCTTGAGTGATGGATTGGATTTCTTCTAAGATTTATAGATCTTGAATTATCACAATGGATTCCAATCAGAGACTTAACATGATCTCACATATCATCAAGATGCTGCTTCATCCATAATAGTTGTGTGCACACTTGAGTTTTCGTTATATACCTATCTTCTATGATGATCAATGAAATTAAATCTTGTTTATTTCTTAGATAAGAAATATACAATCCACCAAGATATAATTCACCACCCGACGTTGATTTCCTATCATCTGGTGATCCACCAGAATCTACATCTGTATAGCCTAATAACTCTAGCTGAGATTTTTCATTATATAGCAAGAAAAAACAACCCTTTACCTTGATATTCATAAGTATTATATTCATAGAAATAATGTGGATTTACTTTGGATGTCTTTGATACTACACTTATTGACACATGGAAAAAATATATAGTCATGTTGCTATTAAGTACATCAGGATTCTAATGATCTTCCTATATTCCATGACATTAACCACTTTTCCTTCATCATCCAGAGATAGTTTTATCCGAGTAGTTACCAGAGTCATCATCTCCCTAGAATTGTCAATTCCAGATCTTCTCCAAAACTCATTTGAATATTTTTATTGAGAAATTAATGTTCCATTATTTCCTTGTGCCACCTAAAAAACCAAGGAAAAAATTTCAGTTCACTGATCATTGACATTTCAAACTCACTTTTCATGAATTCATAAAACTGTCTGCATTGTACTTAATCTAATCCACCGAATATTATGACATAAATATACACCAACTCCATCATCCTTTGATAAATTTTAATGTTGACATATAGATTGTAATAAAATCTTACATGATGAAATCTGGGGTTATTCAAATACTAATATAGCCTTGAATACCATGCTCTTAGTACTTGATTCAAACTATATAAAACCTTCCTCAGCTGAAAAACTCTGTCCTCATCTTCATGAATGAGAAAATCCATTTGGCTGCTCAATATAAACTTCTTCTTCCAGAACCCTATTCAGAAATGATGACTTGACATCTATGTGGAAAATGTTGAACATTATTTGAACTACTATGAGCATGAATAATAAGATTTTCTCTAGAATTACAATAGTTTAAAATGTTTCATCTACACCAATACCTTGTATTTCAGAGTACCCTTTTCACACTAGTCATTTATTTTTTCGAATCACAACTCATTATTAACTCAACTTATTATGAGAGACCCACTTTATCCCAATGACATTCTTATCTATTTGTCTCAAAAAAATCTCCCATTTCTGATTCATATCAATTTGGTCGATCTCTTCATTCATAGCCTGAGCCCAATTCTCATCACTAGATGCATCACCAAAAAATTTAGGCTCTACCTGTGATAAGTATGATGCTGGATATAGAGTCTTCATTCTCCATGTCTGTACTGAAACTGTATGGTCCCCAATTATGTTATGTACATCAATGTTGTCTCTTATATTATATCATCTTGAAGATAATATATTGTACTAATCCATTTAATTATCTTAATTTTCATCTAAATCAACCTGTGGAGATGGATCATCCCCTGATCTTCTTGTCACTTCATCACAATCGTCTGGTGTCATGAACTATGTCGGGTGAACATCATACCCAATGCCCGACCTAGTTTTTTTCATATCCCAAAAATAATTTACAATCTATTATGGGTTGGTACAAGTGCCCAAGTATGATAAATAATGTTTTGGGAATGATTTACCACATTTTAGAATCACAAAACACCCAACAATAATAAATAAATTGAATCTAAAAATTTCCAACCAAAAAAACATTAAATAAATTAAATAATAGGAATAAAAGGTTTATAAAAAAACCCAAAAATACCACAAGAGATGAAATCAAAAAATAACATCCCAAGAACCACCTAATGGAAAGGGGTAATCACCCTGAAGCCATCTCCACGACACTATATCAAGAAGTACTTCTAGAAACCTAGACCACCAGTTCTAAAATCATTACCCAAACCTATGAAAAAAATACCAAGTATACTTACACCCAATGGTTTATGTAGGGTGTGATCCTAATCCCAGTAGGATACCACCCCAAGAGATTCCACGTGATAAACATTTTAAGATGAAACGCTTGCAATTTTTTATAAACAAGAACTGCCAGTAATAATTTTTAAAAAGGATGAAACTTCAAATGAAAACAGTTTTTAAGGGAGAAACTTTAAAGAGAAAATAATTTTAAAGAAAATATACATGATACTAAATTTTCTATCCCAACAGACCGTATACAGATGATGAGTATCATATCATCATTTTTCACTTGTTAGGGGAACACCCCTAGGAAATAATTAGTTGTGGGACCTAGGTACATCATATCTCAGTGTAAAAGTATCCATAAAAAATATCCGCCTCATGCATGATCCACTAGGAGGGTAAACCAAATATCTTAGCGGTCTCCAATCATCATCATAGTATAGTTAATTCATCCATCATCAATATTTATAGGTGACACATGGATGAAACCAGTCTGGATCACAAGCATACTAGTCCTAGTCCTCCTATCTAGATACTAGGGTTTCCCTCTTTTTACACAGACAAGTTCCACATGTTATCAATAACATTTTCACATAAAAGTAACATTTTTGTACCATAAACACACCAAACATCACCCACACATATTTTTTACCCTTTGATTAATTAAATAAACCATTAAATTTTTTCATAAAACCATTTCAAGAAGCACAACAAGTTTTTATAGATAAAACCCATTCAAAATCACTCTATTAGGTAGCTCCAAATGAAATTACCTACCGTCAAGACAACACAAAAAAAACCATTTTACTGATATAGGGAGACCTGAATGGACTCCTTACCATAGTGAGAAACCCACATAAGGAATAAACCATCATTTGAAAATTTCCAAAAGAACTCTCATGAGACTGATGGTGGGTCTCAACACCATAAGAACTAACCATCTTAACCAAGTAGCATGGGCCGAAAAATGAAGCCTGATATGGGAAAACCAAGTGCTTCTTTTATAACTTATTCTCCCACTGTAAGAGGAAAACTCAATGAAACTCAAATCCAGAGAAGACATTACGTGGTTCACAACTCCCATATGAATCACCATCCTCGAATGAGACCAACAAATACCAAGATAGAAAAGATCCTAAAAGTATATTCATATATGAACAACCACATAGAGAGTTTCACTCACAAGGGTTCAAACACCGAGGTTTGAGAAAACAAAATCACGCTGTCTTTTTATAACCAAGTAGGGACTCTTCCCCCAACTCAGATCAGAACCCTGAGAAACAGGGTACCCATGTTACATTCCACCTCATCAAAACCTCAAAATATTTCCACCTCCCACATCAGAGATGTAAGTTAAACCATGATATCTTGCACCCCTGAGATTTTATGACTATGCGCCAGCTTCACTCCATGATATACGACTGAATATCAGATTATTGAAGCATCTCATGCATCACAGTTAGGCAACAGAACCCACAAACATAACATATTCATCTGGTGTCACAAGCGACTAAACCAAGATCCAGCAGTATAAAAAACACAACACATCCTCAAAACCGCTTACCTTTTCATGGAACCTTCACAAAGACTGGGACTTAACAGATTCTCATGCATCACCCATTTCACCGCGAATAAGAAAAAGTTGAATTAAAAATGCATGGAAGACACCTTCACTCAGAACAAGGAATTCAGAGATTCTTAGATGATAGACACAATTTAATTTAAGATGAATTCCATCAAAAGGATCGAACAAATCCACCTTTTCCCTTAAAAGAGAACAGAACACAATAAGACACCACTAAACTTGACCCTTGAAAGTGACAGAGGAATTACCAGGAGTGGAACCTTATACAGAGTTTCAAGTAGTTTGAGATTACCACAAGAAAACATAACAGCCTTGAGTGAACATATTTTCATACTGGTGGCTAACATGAACCCTCGCTTTGATGAGAATAACAGAAGACCCAAAGGCCCTTTATGACATCATCCTATACTGAAAACCACCAAAATATTTCACCTTACTTATTGGAATTCCTCTTCACCACTTACAATGAAAACCTATAGACACAACGATGTCAAACATCACCTTTTAAGACTCAAGAAACTTAAGATACTATGGTATATTTAATCCATCCACAATGATTCTCCCACTAGAAGAGGATCCACATAACTGAAAAAGAATGGGGGTAGACGCAATCTCAAATACTCAAGAATAAAGTCCTTATGTTGATGAACTGGAGGATCTACCAATGAAAAATCAACCTTTTCCACACTTAAATCATGACCTAACTCTTTTTGGGGGAATTCCCTAGCCAATAAGAAAATTCAAGGACCCAACCAAGATGGTCCTTTAGTCAAAATATACCACAAACCAGAACTGAACACATGATGGGATCCACACCAAAGTCTTCCCAAAGAATTTCTAATAAAATACAACCAACCCACACTTTCACCAAACTCACCAACGAAACACATACCCAAAACATCATTCAAATAAGAGGGATTCTTGAACTCAAAAAATCCCACAACAACAATCCCAAAAGTGAATAAAAAAAGACCCAAACACCAGTATTAAAAACATCAAAATTTCCTTAAAAATTATTTTAAGAAATCTCAATCCTTTTCATTTAAAACAAATTCTAAAATAAATAGCCACTTTCAAAAAGTTTTTCCATAAATTCCATGTTTTAAATATTTTAAAACATATGGAAACTGTGCATGGTTAGGATACAAAGTTTATGAAATTGTGTATCAAATATGTGCTCCTTACTGGACAGCATGGATACCTACATAGTTTGGATGAACAATTAATAAAATTGTGCACCAACCGTGCGATATGGTTCGGTCCCAAGGTAGTGGATTTCTGCTTGCTTTAAACATGGTTTTACTAACTGTTTATAAGACATTCACCCTAAAAAAGAAGAAAACCAATGCTCACACATTTACCTAGAGCAATACGTATGGTTTTTCCAAATTGTTCACTAATAGTACACTGAGGAAATAACCGAAAAACTTGAAATTTAAATCTGAATCATAGAAATCTCAAAATGAAAAACCAAGAATACATGAATGAATCACCATGAAACCAATCCATCTCATTAAAAACATTTCTAAAAATTAAAAAACCCTCCTTTAATAAAAAATAATTGGAATAAAAAATTATTTATTCTTATTTAGAATTAATTCCAAAACTCTATTCAAAACAAATTTCTTTTTTTTACAAACAAACAATTTCAATAAACTCTATATTTAGGTTATACAAATCCAATACTAGTAAACCATTTTTGTTTCATTTGAAAAATCATTTTACAAAAACACACTTTCATAATCCTTAAAGTACATTTTGAAAATCCATTTTTCACTTTCTAAAACATGGTCATAACCACTTTTAACTCATATTTTCACAATACCAAAAATAAGATTTTTCAAAACAGTTTTTAGAATAAAGGACGACCCAACACAATACAAAATGGGAAACTAGTGTCGAGGGGTGACTTTACCATATGGTTGTAATCAATTTTCCAATTACACCATCACCATGAGGAGTTACCTGGGACAATTCCTCTGGCTCTACATGGCTTTTTAGGCCCTATGGGCTCACTGGGACTGTTGACTCAACTCCATTTTCATTTCCCAAACAATGAGAAACCACAAGGGAAAAAATTATTAGATAGAACCAAAATTTCCTAGGTAACTCAAGTCCTAACATGATGTGTGCTCAGAATGAAACTTACTTGTAACCATAACATTGAGTTTTGAAAAACCAAGCTCTGGTCTACCTGGACTCTTCCCAAAGAACATGATCTAAAAAGAGAAAACCTCATCTTATACCATATTTTCACAAACCATGTTGGGTCGCCATCCGAGCCAGCACTTGACCCAGTCCATGGAAGGAAAAAAATGAAATTATCAATACTCAATTGAGGGAAAATGTTTCAAGGTCTGGTAAATAAATGTTTGAGAATTATTTACTCGATTTGAGAATAAAAAACAACCAATAATAATAAATAAAATGAATCTGAAAATTTCAACTAAACAAACTTTAAATAAAATTCAGAATTGGATTAAAAGGTTTATACAAATTTCTAAAGACTACTATAAGGGAATAAAGAAAAAATGAACACCCCACAAACCACCTGATGGAAAGGGGGAATATTCATCAACCCATCTCTACAACAATGTATCAAGAAAAACCACCAGAAACCTGAACCGCCAATTCTAAAAGCTTTACCCAAACCTGTGAAAAACATACCAAGTATACATACACCCAATGATGTATGTTGGTAAAGAGACTTAGCCCAATAGGATTCCACACAAATAGATACAATGTGATAAATATTTTAAGACAAAAAACATGCAAGTTTTTATAAACAATATATTTCAGTAATAATTTTGAAAAAGGATGCAGCCTCCAATGAAAACACTTTATAAGGGAGAAAAATTAAGGAGAAATTAATTTTAATGAAAATTTACATCCTACTAAATTTTCCATCCAAACAAACTATATATCGACAGTGATTATCATATAGTCATTGAACACTAGTCACGAGAACACCCCTAGGCCTTAGCTAGTTGTGGGCCCCAGGTACATCGTATCTCGGTGTAAAAGTATCCATAACAAATATATGTGTTGCGCACAATCCACTAGGAGTGGAAAACCCAATGACAAAGTAGTCCCCAATCATTATGATTGTTTATTTAGTGTTTCCGTTGTAAATATTGCTAAGTGAAATAGGGATAAAAACACTCTAGATCACTAGAATACTAGTCCTATTCCACCCACCTTAATTCAAGAGTTTACCTCCTTTTGCTCAACCAAGTACCACATGTTATAAATACCGTTTTTAAATAAAAATACCATTTTTAGACCATACACGCACCAAGAATTATGCACACATACTTTGTAGTATTTTAAGATTTCAATAAACCATTATAATTTTTCCTAAAACCATTTCAAAAAGAATAACAAAGATTTTCACATAAAACCCATTCAAAAGAACTCTTTTAAGGCCAAAATCAAACCGACCCCAAGAAAAAAATAAAAAATAGATGCTCTATCATCCTTTAAAAAAACAATTATATGAATCATAAAATTATAAAAAAATATACAACATTGATTTCACATGAAAAACACATATTTTCACACAAAAATTCTACTTTAAAATCATCTGATTAACCAATGTTACTAAAAATCGTATTAACACCAAAAAATTGAATAGAATCAAGAAAAATTGGTCAATAAAGAAAGATAAATTCCTCAAAAAATTTCTAAACATGGAATCACATACCTTATAGGTCAAACACCCCAAATAATTATGTAAAACTTCCACCGCACCACCGCCGCACCAAAAAGGAATGAAAGTGAATGATGAACAAGAATATTGAAAAAATAAACTCAAAATAAATCCTCAGGTACAAAGCCTTAGATTATGGAGAAGTTAACGTTCAGGAAAGATGGAAGAAAACCTATGGATAATGGAAGAAATAAGAGAGAGAATCACTTAATTGAAGAATCTAGAAGCTTCACCATGAAAAACCCATTCAAAAGTTGTTTCTAAAGAGGATTGAGGGAGCTTGGGAGCCTTACATGGATATAAGGAATGATTGGGGTGATAAAGGGGTGAAAAATGGTTGTTAATGAAAGGTAAAACTTAGAAAAATAAAATAAAATTATGACCTAGACACCTGGGCATGGTTGGGATACATGGTTTAGTAAACTGTGTAGCCATAACGTGCGCTATGTTCTATCCACCTAAAAATTGTCTATTTTCTTCATGATTCGAGGGGGACATTAGGGGGAACTAAGGGGGAAAGTTGACCCTGGAATAGAAGAGGAATAATGCCCCCAAATTTAAAACATGTCACACAAAACTCATGAGAAAATGACCAAGAAACTGACCCAAACCGGAACAAAGTATGCAACACCCCAGAATTTCATAGTACGTTATCTCTTTAAAGTAATTCAATAACTTCCGCTACACACAACATCGAGTTTAAACACACCACAACTTAACAAACTAGCCGTTCAAAAAGAGTTTATGAATAGTAATAACTAAATTTTGAATTTTATATACTCGATATAATTTTAACATCCATATTATTTATTTCTTAGACATAATATAAGAACAAATTCAAATTTTCAGATAAAAGAAGTATTTTTCAAAAAATAAAATTTTAACACCTTTTAATGGAAAAACATTTTTAAAACCAATATGTGAAACTTTTATATATTCCATTTAATGAAATTAAATTTTTATTTAGAATCAGGACATAAAAATTTAGTTTTTATAAATTTTGGGTACTTTTCTGATAACTTTCATAATTTGACGAATAATAAAAAAAATACTAAATTTTAATTGAAAAAAACTTTTTCAATCGATATAATTTAAAGAGTTAAATTATTAATTTGAGTGGTTTTTAATTATAATTTGATTATATTTTTATCATTAAATATATTTTAGGTTATTATATGTAATTTCACATTTAAATTGGACATAAACACATGTCAATCTTTTGATAGTTTTTACTTCTTAAATACATGATTTATGGTTTTGAAAACAGAAATTAATTTTAAATTAATTAATGAAACTTATCTGTTTTTAATTTGGTAAAATATACATAATTTTGGAATTTGGAATATCAAAATTATCTTTGGGTGATTGTTTGATATTTTTCAGAAAACATTCTATTTTTTGATGAATAGTGAAAAACACTATGTTATAGATAAAAACCGAATTTTTCATTTAAATAAATGTTTTAAATTATAAATTTATCTTAAAGTAAAAATAGATACATAATACATATTTTATTAAAATTTAATTCATTGGAGTTATTTTATAATAAGATTAGACATATAAAAATTTAATGATCTTTTTTGATGTCTTTTACCCACCTTCTAGGCACATTTGAAAATTTGCATAAAACATAATTTTACCGCTTCTCTGAATTAAATTTTAAAAATCTAAGAGACGCAGTTGATATTAGTAAGTGAAATTTGGTTCAAAAAGATGAAAATAATTTTTGGTGAATAGTAACTTTTGAATTTTATTTACCACGGTTAAAAGTAAATAAGGTAATTAAAGGTAAAAATAATATTAAAATTACACCAACACATGTAATAATTCTATTGGATAAGTTTATTTCAACCAATATCAAACGTAGGACAAAAATAAGATCCTTTATATCCATTTGGGTTAGATTATGACATTTATTATATTTTATTTAAAGAAGAGTTAAAAGTGTTAAATTAAAATTTTAATAACTAAACCATTTTTAATATAGTGTGAAACATAAGATAAATTAGATTATTAATATTCATTAGAAATCCATATAGATTTCCTACATCATGGTATTTTATTTATAATTTTTAGACATAAAATAAGTAAATTTATATATGACAAAATGATGATGTAGAAATTACCTTCTTAATGAAATATTAAAATAATTTATATTATAAATATTAGAACCATTAACTAATTTTATATGTGAATATTAAATTTTAGGGATGATTCAATGTATTTTTTTGAAGTCATCATGTTGTTATGACTTTAAAAAAATCAATTACTAATTAGTGTCAAAGTTGATATAAATGAGTTTTTAAAACAAATACTATATTATTAAATGATATAATATTCTGAAAAATCTATGAATCATCCAAAGGGATTATATAATGATAGATATGTTATTAATATACCACTTGAGGTTATATTGTCATTTTATAGTAAGTTTATTAACCATGTATTATAATAATATAAGAAGACATGGTAAAAACTAAACAATTTAACTAATGGTTTAATCTAAAACATATGGTTAATATGGTGACATAAAAAATTCTAAAACATATTTTTTGAGATTATTTAGAACCATATTTACCTTATCCTAGAAATAAATCCATTTGGAGCCATTATAAACTGAAAATGATTTTATAATAAAATAATATTTCAAGATTTTCTTAAAGTGACCCTCACTTCTCTTATAAAAGGGTACTTCCCCTTCTCTTAATTTCACACCTCCAAAGCCATTTGGATCAGCAAAACCCTGATAAAATATTCTCCCAAATATCCCCCCTTCATCCTAGAGGCCTTACTTTGATCATTAAGGAAACCTATGGATCTCTTTTGTTCAAATCAAAATGAAACACCCGATGAAGAGGTAATTATTTCATCACGTCTTTCAAAATTCTTTTCGTCTTACACTTCCAATTTATTGGTTATTTCCATAACAAAATAATAACTCTATTACCCAATACGTACTAGGATTTATTATAAATATGGTAAAACCATATTAATTATTCTATCAATCCTATGAATTATAATGTCACCATACGTGAATACGTACAACTTACTGTCCCCACGTTGTGGTGTAGTTTGTTATTCAAAACTACATTATTTGGATGGGTATAATAATTAGTAAAACTAATTTTAATAGTGAATATAAATTGTTAATGATTATATATATATAATATACCATCCAATTAAACCCCATTTCACCATCAATATAATGATATTATCTCTCATGTATATGTACGACTTACCGTCTCCATGATGCGATGAGATTCATCTCCAACAATCACCCTTCAAGATTTTTATAAAAAATAAATACATTGATTAAATATTAGGTATATCAAATAATATATCTACTGGAATAATATATATTTTTCTAGATAAGTATATGTTATTTACTTACTTCCATACAATACGATAAGAGAATGAAAACAACGTTCATGCGTATGTACGGACTACCGTCTCCATCAACAATGTTTCCATTTCATATATCTATATATTATACGTATTTATATTCTGAATATATATGATATATAAATCATGTTTCATATTTTGGAAGTATTTAATCTCGATCTATGTGATATGATCAGGAATAACAAGCTAAAACATGTACAATAAAGAAAGCGATTATTACCTGAAATGTTACTTTAACATGGAAATTATTATTAAATGGGTACTATAAAGTAATAAATGAATAATATATGATATCATGAATATTAATATGGTTCTGGTGTAATTTAATAACATACTATGGTAATTATACATTAGGTTAAACATACCCTTGACTAAAGAAACGTATAAGGTAAGGGTTAATTCCGCAATATCATTATTATCCGAGATTGTTTATGTATAAGTATTTACTAGGAAATTTTTATAATCCATGTCCATATTTTGTAAAAATGTTTTGAAAATTATTTTAAGGATTTATTTATATAGACTTGAATGTTTTTAAATGATAATTATTTTCAAAATTTTCAAAGTGGTATGAGACACTTTGATTCAAAAATATTTTTTAAATGACCTCCTTTATAAATTAATGATTTTTAAATGATTTCACTAAAGGGATATTTCTCACAAAGAGTTTTACTTATCATTTTCAACTATGTCAATATACATTACTATATAGTATTTTTTATTGAGGTTGATTTATGATAATACGATCTTCTATATTGTATTTATTTAGTTATGATAAGTTTGACTATGGATGTGCTATTTTTATACCATTTGTGGTTTATGGTTAAAGTATTGACATCTCATATGATAGTTTTAATACGATTTTTTTTGTTATGTTTCAATATTTTCATATGATAATTCATTGGACTTATTAAGTGATTGGTGGATCCCTCTATAGCTCCTCGATGCATCTGTATGTCTCATGAGGGAAACTAGTGTCCTGGCTCAAGGCCTTGACAAAATCTTATTTGCAGTCTTTGCTTGAGGCCTTGACTATGTGGTTATGATGTCCAAAATTATGCATTCCGTCATTATAAAAAAGCTATTGATATTACATGTGATTATTCAACTAGTATAATATACATGTGAATAATTAAATGGAATTATTTATTTATCTTTTCTATATTGTACCAATGTTTAAGTTTAAAAGGATTTTCTTTTAGTATTATACATTTCCTTAAATGTTTATGCTTATTTATGATAGTTTCTGATATATTGTTATCCATACTAAGCATTTTAGATCACCCCTTTCTTATGTTCTATTTTTACTCAGATGAGAAGAAGTGTATTATGATTGACATGAATGGTTAAGCTATGAGGATAATGTCATTCTCAAAGGATTATTTTTGTTTTGATTTATTTTCCAAATTTTAATGTAACATTAATATATGTAATATATTTTACAAGGCTTATAAACTAATCAGTACTTTAGGACTTGATTCCTTGTAATCATGCCAATTTATTAATATAATTCACCGACTCAAGGTAACTGGGGTTAGGTCTTTACAATTGGTGTTAGAGAATGTTTAGAAACAACATTGGAAATAGATTTAGATAAACTCTGATTAGATAACATTAACATAAGATAAACTTTGAGGATTAGTATATAAGAACTTACTATAATTTTGTTATTGTAGGGATTTTTTGAATCTTCCACGCAGTACATACATGTCTAGATATGAGAAGGTAGAGGCAGCTCTGATACAGATGTATTTAGGGGTAAAACCCAAAAACACCGCTTTGAGCTTATGTCAAATGGGAAATGATGCACAATAGTGGGCCTTGCTGGACTCTTGGTTACGACACTCATGGGGGATATTCTTAAAATAATTCACATTTTTTTACAAACCATTCCAAAGGATTTATGAGTAAATATGTCAGGAAAGAAACTATTTTTAGGATTATGAGACTAGATGTGTAAAAATATTCAATAATGTTGAGGATTTTTCTAGTTTTTGGATTATACATTATGATATGATCTAACCTAGTGTATTTAGTCATTTAGAAATGGCTCCCATAAGAAGGAATGATAACTCCAACAATATACATGATCCATAGAGTAAGAAGTATAATATCTTTCATGGTCTTAATCCATAATTTAGAATAGTAATGGTTGCTCACGTATTATAATCATATGAAGAAATAGTATCATGTGTTAATAAGATAAGTAAATAATTTTTTGAGTCATATGGATTTGAAGATAAGACATATAAGAAAAGGATGGTAGAGAGAAATATGGATAAAGGGGAGAGGGGAAAGAATGATTTTCCCATATGTGATAACTATGGAAAGAATCACCCTATGAAGTGCTTGAAAGGAATGGGAGTTTGTTATAAGTATGGAGAAAAAGGACACAAATTTCATGATTTCCAGGTTAAGAAAATGGTTTCATATGTACAATGCTTCATCTGCAAGGGGTTGGAAAACTACAAGAATCAATGTACCAATCATTATAGTATACCCTAAATGATTCTATTTGATAATAATTAGGTTATGATACTACTATAGATTAAGATGAATTATTAGTTTTCATAAGTTTTTATTAATGAATTGTGTTATTTTAGTATTTTATTAATGATTTACAAGTTATAATAATTATAAAGTATATAAGGATTGTACTACAGTACATTTATATCAAGGATTTGAGATTTTATGGTCCCAAGTAAAGTGACACAGTTTCAAGTTAATTTTTTTGGAAAATATATGGTTAAGAGAAAGATAAACCTTAATATAGTCCTGATACTAAGGTAGTGATTTTTGAATAAGAGATAATTTAGTTGGATAATGTATATTGGGTATTATTGAAATCATTGGAACTGATTAATGGTTTATTTTTCCATAATTGTTGGAGTATTTAAAATTTTTGTTTTTAAGAATTATTTATAGTTTTATATAAGGAACAAGGGAGCATGAATGTATTAAATAAGGTTTTATGGTAATTTATGGTGTTACCATGTTTTATGAGAATACATGATGAAGGTATTCACATGTTATTATGTGGAAAAAGAGATATTCATTATGTTTACCTTCCGTATAAATTTTGGACTGTGAGTTTGGACAGAAGTATTTTGGATATTTTTAATGGTATGAATGAATTAAGTTGGACTTTGGATACTATTTTTTAAGGTTAAAACTTTTCTTAATACTATTTTTGGATTGCTATAAAAGGACAACCCGGAGGTCAGGCGATATCTCGTCGTGTCTGGCAAGGCCGCGAGACTTGAACCCGCAACTGAAGGGTGACAAGGGGGTATCTTCTACCACTGGACTATGTGATGTACTAGTTTGTATAATGTAGTTTTTTTAAATGGTCTAACAAATGAATTATAAATTCATCTTTCGAAACCCTATATGATTAGGATAAATAGAATATTTTTGAGTTCTTAGATGAGTTTGTGGTAAAAATTAGTTAAAGGATGAGACTCTATTTGTCAAGTATTTTTTTCTTAATCTATGATAAAATTAATTCTTAAACTTTAGGGAAATTATCTTAAAACCAAAAAAGTGTTATCCTAATACCTTATGTTTTGTTGAACTGATGATATTTTAAATCATCATAGATTTATGGATTTGAGGCCCTCAATTTTCCATTAACATGTTTGTGATTTATGACCTCAATCAATCCCTATAAATATTTACATTTTTCCTCTAATTAAAATTTCCACCAATGTTCTCCTATTCAAAATCATAATTTGGTGGTGAAGTTTTCATTTCCCTTTCCCTCTTATTAAGACTAAATTTTATAAACCCTATTTCCAATGTGGGTTTTCCACAAAGGAATTTTTTATTTTCAACCTATTATTTTAGAAGATCAATTTCAAATTGCGAGGACACAATTTATTGAAGTAGGGGATAATGTAACACCCCAATATTTCATTATATGTTTTCTCTTTAATGTAATTCAATAGCTTGCACTACACGCAACACCGAGTTCGAGCACACCAGGACTTCCCAAACTAGCCGTCTAAAAAGCAGTTATGAATATAATTAACTGAATTTTAAATTACATATAATACATATAATTTTAACCTCTATATTATGTATTTATTATAAATAATATAAGAACAAATTCATTTTTTTCAGATAAAAGAAGTATTTTTCAGAAAATGAATTTTTACTACCTTTTAATGACATAAAATTTTTTATGTGTATTATTTGAAACTTTTATATATTCAATTTAATGAAATTAAATATTTATTTATAATTGAGACATAAAAATTTAGTCTGGATAATGTTTTGGTACTTTTCTGATCACTTTCATATTTTTATAAATAATAAAAAATACAAAATTTTAATCGAAAACAATTTTTTTAATAGAAATAATTTAAAGTGTTAAATTATTAATTTTTATGATTTTAAAGTATAATTAGATAGTATTTTTATTATTAAATATAATTTAAGTCATTGTATATAATTTCACTTTTAAATTTTACATAAACACATGTCAATCTTTTGATATTTTTTACTTCTTAAAAACCTTCTTTCTGGTTTTGACAACGAGAATTAATTTTAAATTAATTAATGAAAATTATTTGATTTTAATTTGGTAAAATTGACATCATTTTGGAATTTGGAATATTAAAATTATCTTGGGGTGATTTTTTGGTGTTTTTTTGAAAACATTCAATTTTTGAATAATAGTGAAAAACAATGGATTATAAGTTAAAACAGACATTTTCATTTGATTAATTATTTTTAATTAAAAAATTATCTTAAATTAAAAATAGATATATAATACATATATTAGTCTAATTAATTCATTTGATTCATTTTATATTAATATTATAAATATAAAATTGTATCAAACCTTTTTAACGTCTTTTACCCACCTTCTCGGCCCATTTTCAAATTTGTATAAAATATAATTTTTCGTCTTCTGTGAATTGAATTTCAAAAATCCAAGAGACACGATTGAAATAATGAAGTAAAATGTGGTTTAATAGGATGAAAATAATTTTTAGTGAATAGTAACTTTTGAATTTTATTTACCACTGTTAAAAGTAAATATGACAATTAAAGATAAACATAATATTAAAATTACCCCAACACATGTCTTAATTCTATTGAATAATTTTATTTAGTCCAAAATCAACCTTAAGAGAAAAAGTAGATCCTTTTGATTCATTTGGGTAGATTATGACATTTATTATGTTTTATTTAAAGAAGAGTTAAAAGTGTTAAATTCAATGTTTAATAACTAAACCATTTATAATATAGGATTATACATAAGATAAATTAGACTATAAATATTAATTAGACATATAAACAGATTTCCTACATCATGTTATTTTATTAATAATTTTTCAATATCAAATAATTAAATTTATTTATAAAAAACTGATAATGCAGTAATTTTCTTTCTTAATGAAATATTAAAATAATAGTTATTATAAATATGAAAATAAATGTAAATTGAAACTTTTGAAGCCATCCATTAATTTTCTAAGTGAATATGACATTTTAGATATGATTAATTTTTTTTGAAGTCATCAAGTTTCTATGACTTAATAAAAACAATTACTAAATAGTGTCAAAATTGACTTAAATGAGTTTTTAAAACTAATACAATATTATTAAATGATATAATATTACTAAAAATATAAGGTTCTTCCAAAGGACTAATATAATTATATGTATGTTATTAATGAACCATGTGAGGTTCTCTTGGAATTTTATTGTATGTTTATTAACCATGTATTATAATAATAGAAGAAGACATGGTAAAAGTTAAACTATATAAGTAATGGTTAAATCTAAAAGATAAGGTTAATATGGTGGCTTAAACTTGTATAAAACCTATTGGTTGAGAGGATTTAGATCCATACCCACCTTATTCTTGAAATAAATCCATTTGGAGCCATTAAAAACCCAAAATGATTTTATAATAAAATAATATTTCAAGATTTTCTTAAAGTGACCCTCACCACTCTTATAAAAGGGTACTTCCCATTATCTTAATTTCACACTTCCAAATCCATTTTTCTCAGAAAACACCAGCTCAAATATTCTCCCATATATCCTAACATCAACCTAGAGGCATTACGTTAATCATAAATCCAACCTAAGGAGTCCCTTTGTTCAAATCAAAAGGAAATACCTGAAGAAGAGGTAATAATTTCATCACCTCTTTCAAAATTCTTTACTTCTTCCACTTCCTTTTTTTGTTTCCATAACAGAATAATAACTCCAGTACCCTATACATATTGTGTTGTTATTATTAATTTTTTACAAACATATTTGTTATTCTATCCATCCTATGAGTGAAAAAGTCACCAAACGTGCATAGGTACAACTTACCGTCTCCACGTTGTGGTGTAGTTTGTCATTCAACACTACATTATTTGGATGATTTTCATAATGAGTATAATTAGTTTAAATAGTAAATATAACATGGTAATTATTCATTTTATGTAATATATCATCCTATTAAACAACATTTCACCATCAATAGAATGATTTTATCGCTCGTGCATATGTACGACTTACCGTCTCCATGATGCGATGAGATTCATCTTCAATGATCAACCTTGAATAATTTTTATAAAAATAAATACATTTATTAATTATGAGGTATATAAAATAATATTTATATTAGAATAATATATATTTATTTAGATAAATATATGTTGTTTACTTACTTTCATACTATACTATAAGAAAATGGAAACAATGTTCATGCGTACGTACGGACTACCGTCTCAATGAACGGTGTTTCCATTTCATATATATATATTATACATATTTATATTCTGAATATATATGATATATAAATCATTTTTTCTATTCTATAAACATTTAAATCATGATCTATGTGATAAAATCAAGAATAAAAATCTAAAACATATAAAATAAAGAAAGCGATTATTACCCTGAATGTTACTTTATCATGGAAATTATTATTAAATGGATAATATAAAGTAATAAATGAATCATATATGATATCATGAATATTAATATTGTTCTAGTGTAATTAAATAACATATTATGGTCATTTTACATGAGGTTAAACATACCCCAAACAAAAGAAAAGTACAAGGTAAGGGTTAATTCCTCAATCTTATTATTATCTGAGATTGTTTATGTGCATGTATTGACTCAGAAATTATTATCATCCATGTCCATGTTTTATAATTATTTTTTGAAATTTATTTTAATGATTTATTTATAATGAAATTATTTTTTAAATGATAATTATTTTCAAAATTTTCAAATTGGTATTGGACACTTTGATTAAAAAATCTCTTTTAAACAACTTCATTTATAAATGTGCGACTGTTAAATGATTTCAGAAAAGGGATATTTATATAAAAGAGTTTTAATGATGATTTTCAACTATGTATACATCCATTAGTAGATATTATTCTTTATTGAGGTTGATTTATTATAATAAAATCTTCTATATTGTATTGAATGATTTATGATATGTTTGACTATGGATGTGCTATTTTTATACCATTTATGGTTTATGGTTAAATTATTGACATTTCGTATGCTAGTTTTAATACAAATGTTTATGTAATGTTTCAACATTTTCATATGAGGAATGCATTGGACTTATTAAGTGACAGGTGGATCCCGCTATAGCTCCTCGATGCATCGGTAGGTCTAATGAGACAAACTAGTGTTTTGACACAAGGCCTTGACAAAATATTATTTGTAGTCTTGGCATGAGGCATTGACTATGTGTTTATGATTTCCAGCATTATGAATTACATCATTATGAAATTATCTGTTGATATTACATGTGGTTATTCAACTATTATAATATCCAAGTTAATAATTAAATGGCATTATTTGATTTATCTTTTCCATGTTATGCTGATGTTTAAGTTTAAAAGGCTTGTGTTTTGGTTTTATACATTACCTTAAATGTTTATGCTTATATATGATAGTTTAATCAATATTGTTATCCTTACTGAGAAGCTGAGCTCACCCATTTATTATGTTTTATTTTTCCTAGGATGATAAGAAGTGTATTATAATTGATATGTAGGGTTAAGCTATGGGAATAATGGCATTCTCGAAGGATTATTTTTGTTGTGTTTTATTTTCGAAATTTTAATGTTACATTCATATATGTAATCTATTTTCAAAGACTGCTAAAGTAATCAGTCCTCTGGGACTTGATTTCTTGTAATCATGCCAATGCATTTAAATAATGATCTGACTCTGGGTAACTAGGGTCAGGTCATTAAAAAGTAAAACATAAAATTCCAGGTGTGACATCCTTAGTCTGATCATAAATTTTTTGAATATTTTGCTCATTCTCCAAAATAGTTACATCATACCTTTCAACTACCTTTCTTATCCACTTGTTGAAACATTTATATGCATTGATTTTATTTTAATCACCATGAATTATCCCTTCATCTCTACGAGATTCAAACTTCTTATGTTTATCCTTATTTAGAATGAAATACTTAATTAAAAATAATATAAAGTACTTAAATGATGGATTGTTTCCATACCATAGCTTATATGAAGTATTATCTTCTTTCTTACATAACAACGATCTATTCTAAGTGTATACTGATGTCATCAATTATTTTTTCCAAAATTTATCTTTAAGGTCTTTCTCAATTAGCACTATTCTATCATTTTTTGTTGAAAACTAGATTTCTTCTCTCAACTAATTCATTCTAATGTGGAGTTATCACCACTAAAACATGATGTCTTATTCCATGTTTCTCAGGATAATCTTCTACATGCAGATTTGTGAACTCCATTACATTATCTATTCGGATCTTCTTGATTTTATATTCTAATGTCATTTTAGCTTCCCATCGATATCTTTTAATGAAACTGAACACCTCAGAATTGTGGGTAATGATTGATACCCATGTCATTATGCATTAATCATAAATGAATAGAACCTAATATCTCCTCCCATAAAGAGCACTAGGTGAAATTGGTCCACACACATCAATATGAAACAACTCCAACAATCTTTTTGACATTTTCTATTTTTCCTTATATGTCTTTCAAATGACTTTACCTTAGTTTTAGGCATCACACATATGTGTACGATCATCTGATAATATGGAGGAATCTCAAGTAGCATCATATTTCAACAAATATTCTAAAGAAATTTTGATTAAGTGTACAAGACGTTTATGCCATAACTTATTTTCTTATTCCTTGGATAGAAATAACATATCTCCTTCTCCACTCTTGAGGTAGATATTCCCTTTTGTACACTTTCCCTATAATACATATACACCATATTTTTCCTTGATGAAACATAATTTCTTGTAAAATATTATGGCATATCCTAAGTCACACAATTGAATTACACTTAATAAGTTATGACTGAGACCTTCAACAACCAAGACATCTACACATATCTTGTATTTCCCTCAATCTTTTGATTCCCATATAAAATAATTTTTAACCCTTCACCATTACCAAATATTATGATACGTTTTTTATCATACCATATTCCCATCACCAGATCCTTGTTTCCTGTCATATGGTAGGTGTACCAACTGTTAATGATCCATATCCTAGTATGATCTGATTCCTCGAATGAAATTTATTCATCCACTTCCCATACATATATTCTCTTTTTTGATATTTTTTTGACTTCATACATGGCATGGATTAATACTATTAACATTCATTGGAATATGATGGACCAAATTCATTGTGTAGAGTTAAAAATCCATTTTTCATTTTCATCTCATTCGATGATAAATATTTCTACTACTTATAACCAACCTCAGTTTTCTTTGGCATATTCATATGTATTTTTGATTAGAAATATAATTCCATGTTTTCGAATCCACAACACCTGAAAAAATGGCCATCAAATGATGAACTGAAAAATTGATCTTTGTATGAGTGCCTCTGTTGGTCATATTCCCTTCAGTACCTCTTTGTTTTGGAATAATTTTTTTGAGTGCCTTATATTTCCAAAACAATAACATCATTTTCAGGGTACATTTTTGTGTGGAAATAATGTACCACTGGTTATACTTTGGGTTCTCTGAATCTTCTGATTTTAATTTATACCCAAATTAATCTTCAATCATAGAGTGGGTGCTGGTGGTTTACATCAACCGTTACATATTTATTTTTCAATCAAGCCCCATACTAGCCTTGTTATTTAAATTCGACTGTTGGTTATATTCTACTAGACAACTATACTCCAATTTGATCTTTTTTGTTGTATGTGTTATCTTTTTTCCTGATTCTGTTCTGTGAGTCAACAATTTTTCTTGATCCTTAAAAGTTCGTCGCAGACCGAAGACTTCCTCTTTGAGTTCTTTGATAAATTTGATTTTATATTTTATAGATTCAGTAATAATATCAATTAATCATTTCATTTATTCAATATTGAGTCTGTACTCAACCATCTTAACTAAAATATATAGCATTGAAGACATCAAGTTTTCATTTTATTCATTCAGTTCATACTTCTCTGCTTAAATATTTTATATGTAATGTTTGGAATCATAAACCAATTTGTTGTATTTATTCATTTTAACTCTCCAGTCATATATTTCCTTAATAGAATCCTCTAAATGAACCTAACGGTCAACCCTTCCTTCAAATTCTCATTCTTCATTATCACTTTTTTCTTTTGTTATAGTTTTTTTGACAAATTCCACCAAATAATTTTCTTAATTATCCTTGAAGTCATCTAGATATTCTACTAAGAGAGAACCACTAACTTTCAACCATTCCCTCTGATAGAAATTATTAGGTCCAGTAGGTTAAATGCCCTGGGGGGGGTGAATCAGGGCATGATAGATGAAACCAACTACCCATTTGGATATGGTTTTTATCGTTAAACAAAATAAACTTCTCTCCTTATACCCTATCAATTTATGATTAGAAATGAAATAATGTACAAGACACAACATTTTTACTTGGTTCTCCCTCACTGGTCTATGTACAAGGAACATACAAAGGTGATTTTCCAATGTACCATATCCACTAAATCTCACTACCAATTACAAGGTTCGGTATAGATCACTTATATTCTTAGAATTAGTACCTTTTTAAGATTTAGGTTCTACTCACTACATTCCCAAGGTTCACTCCTTATGTCTATTTCTCTATCTCGCTACCAGTGGAAGGGATCATCGTCTTTTTATTTTTCTTTTTATCTCAATTGTATTGGGAGAGATCCACTAAAAGATTATGGAATTGTAAGACTCTTAATTTCCATGAAAGAACACATCCTAAATTATAGATGGATTATCTGTTGAAGTCCCTTTTTCACCCATAGATAAAATCCACTTTTTCGTGTATTGTTTGTTAGAAAAAATTGATTTCATAAACTATTAAAGTCCCTTGGAGAACTACCTACTTCCTCCAGGAACTACAATTTTCCATGTAGTGCTTATGCTTCTCAAATAACCTATTCTGAAAATTTACTCTACTTACAAATCCTCATACCTCCATCATGAACCACCTTTACTTCTACCCTCGATTCCACAAACTGTATCTCCTTATCGGAATTCCTTTGCTTTAAAAAATTTCTTCTTCTCAGCTAGCATCTTCTCCGCCACAGAACACTTTATATTTCAAGCTACAAATCCCCACAAAAACACTTTCACAAACTATCCCTGTAAACTAATTCACCCTTCATGGAATACTCCCTCACAAACCACTTTCATAATTTTCCAAATTTCATCCCAGAGAAAAAAATTTCTCTATTGAAAATATCTATATGTAATGACGGGATTAACTCTTCTTATATAAGATTTTTTTTTTAAAATCTCGCTAATCTGATCTCCCTGAATCATTGATGCGGTATAGACTTCACCGCATACAACTTCTCTTGTGAACCACAATTGGAATGTGACCAATTTTCTATACATAGTCTACACAATGCCTTTATTCCTTACTCACGATGTCTGATTTCTTCTGCAAATAAACCCCTTTATGGCTCCGTAAATCATTATATTCATGAATGATGAGTCATCCCACATAACATATACCTTATGTGAACTATGGGCCTTATCACGAACCATATTCACTCTGTGAACCATTCCTCCTACACGGTTTGTGTGCCATGCTTCACAGTCTACTGGAGCTACTATAAAGAATCCTTCCTTTTCCTATTTCCCAAAGCCATTCCACATACCACATTTTTCATTTTTTGAACTATGGTTTACGGTCAAATTACTGTGTACTCCTATGAGGATATATTTTTTTTCCAAAAACAAACACCCTATTATAAGGCCCAAAAATTTGGAAAACACTAGAAAACAACACCACCTTAAATACTGGATTTTGAAACATCTACCAAACTCATTCTTGGTCATCTGGATTTGGTAATAAACACATTCACACTCCAAAACACCAAAAGGATGCATTGAGTTTTTTTCCTAATAGTGATACTAATAAAATTAATTTTCAATATTAAATTATAATATTTAGGTTAAATATTATTGGGAAACCCTTATAATAATATAATACTAGAGGAATATAGTTGAGATTATATTCTTGTGATGGATTCGAATAAAAGGTTGTTCGCCTAGCTATCCAAGACCCATATGTGAAATGATTGGAATGATGGATTACCAAAATAACTATGATATGATAGAAATTCCAATGTGGAATCATTATTTAGTAAAATATGAATATTATAAAACAAAATATAATGATTTATGGGGTTATATTTTCTGACCGGTGTTTCATTTTTTGTCTATGATATGTAAATATGTGTTTGGTGAGTTTGTATTTAGTGGTGATGACTGAAAAATTATTATGGATTCATTTAAAGGCATTGAATGTCATTATTGGACAATTATACTTAAAAAATAGTGACAATTGAATGTGATTATCTCAAATGTACCATAAATGTTCTAATAATGACACATTTTCTACAAAAAATGTTAGGAATTTTGTAAAAGAAAATGCAATATGGATTTCATATTATATGAAGTAAAGAAGATTGAAAAGTTTCCATGGAAAAATATAATTCTATATTTATTTTTTACGATTTATTTGAGGAATTTATAGTAGATTTTTATTTTAATTTATAAGGATTATAATTTCATTAATATTATACTTATAATATTTATATGTATTAATTCAAATGGGTCTTACATTAAAAAAGAAAGCCAAACTAAGGTCCAGCAAAGGCCAGCTCGACCTTGGGAACATGTTGGATGTATAGGTCAACCAAAACCATGGGAACCACTAAGGAAATATAGAAGGTTGATGCACTATATATAAGAATATGGAAGGTCCATTTATAAGGATTTCATGAGGGGATATTCATAAAGAGTATGCCCCTAGTGTAGGTGTCCATACAGGTGATCACAACCATGTGGTGTGCATGAAGTGTAATTAGTGATGATATGTGATAGGTATCTCGAGGATATTAATGAATGGGTAAGATGATAAACTAGATAAGAGGTGCTATTGAAAAATGATGTGGGATGTTGAGGTGCCTGAAACTGCTCCTATGTCATTTAAAATGGAAGAATTTCACCAGCCGCTCGATCTCTTAGATATTAGCCATTTGATCACATGGGGATGTTGTATTCTTACTCAACCCTCAAAAAAGGATCCCCATTATTCCATATCACTATCCTATCCAAAATAAATATCAACTATCCATCTTATATTATGTTTCCAATGGGATGAGTTATTCAGGATTGAAATAAATTTATGTATGGAATTTGATGTTTTTCATGCATGCGTAGAGCTTGAAGAATGAGCTACAAACAAATGAAATAAAAAATTTCAGGAGGCCATTAATATAACATGATGATTTAAATATTCTATCGGTGAGGATCATGTGATAATTTCATAAATATGAGGATATCATCATAAGGGATATCACCTAATCACATAATTTAAAGTCTATAAAATGTTGTGTATGTTTGAGAATACCTGAACATCTTAGATATTACATCAATGAAATATTTTTTTGGGTCTTTTAAGATTTAACCAACATAGAAAAATACCAGATCTTGGGTCTGTGATGAACTATTCTCATATATTATATAAGGGGAATCACCTTGACTATTGTTGGTTTTACCAATCGTCATTGGTGAGAAACTATTAATTTTCAATGGAAAAGAGTGTTAGTGAACCCCTATAGTCTATGAAAGGCACATAGATACATGAAAATTTTTATCATTCATGAAGGAGAATAGAGGAATTACAATTGTGCAATGTATTCTTGAATTAATTTATGAATAAACTTGTTCCCATGAAGATATAGGGATAGTGCAGTAAAGTGTATCCATGGATTGTATGAATAAGACTTAGAACATGTGTTTTCATGGAGAAATATGAGAATAATATTACCTATCTTTAGTGAATTATTTTGAATAAATAAGACTGTTTACACATATATTCCATCTTATGAATTATATCCTATGTGAATAAACAACAACCACCCATTCAGATAGTACACATGAAGAAAATGAATAGTACATGATGCCTACAAACATGGTGTAATTGAGGAGGTTAATGTGATATATTGTAAATACATGAATAGAGATTCAAGAAGTGAGTAGTGTGGTTTATTCACCATTTCATGAGCGTGTATGAATAAATAAATGTGGACAATATGTGTGTGGGTTTTCATAAAACATGTAGCACATGCATGCATTTAGGCATTATCTTGCACACATGAAGAAATCTTGAGATACCCAAACCAAATTTTTTTAATTTCATGAAATAAAATCATGAAGTTAAATTTATTCGAGACTATGAATGTATTTTCCTTGGGTAATTTATTTAATAATAATTTGTTCACAACATGAACACATAGTAGTGAGGACAAGTAATTAATTAGAAGGAATCATATCCAGATAAGTGTTGTACTGAGGAAACTGATTATCTAATGCGATCAGAAGTTTTTATAGAATGACCAGTATCAATGAAAAGGAATATGATTTGTAAAAAATAAATTTTTATCTAACAATATCATGTATTAGGATCATTGAAATGTCTTTATAAAGTGGATAAATCCATGTGAAGAGAGAGGTTGCGACTTGGGGTATGAATAGTTGCTATAAGATTATGATTGGGGGTATAATAAATCAATGAATAAGAAGACACAATTTCAGGTATAACCAAATACTGATGGTGAATTGGAGTTGGTGTTATAAACCACTAATAATTGGGTAGTATAAAAAATTATTTTTTTAATCACCTTCTGATTTAGTGGAGAATCTGTATTGGTGGTAATAAACAACACAACACAGAGTATGTATATGTAATGCACCTTGTAAATCCTTGTGTTTTATGAAGTTATGTTTTAAAATCATTATAGGTAAGTAAGAGTGGAATAATAATAGTTGATCAAGTCATTATCTTTCCATATAAGTTAAATTAGAAAGAAAAAATTCATAAAAAGTAAAAGGGACCACTGATTCACCCCCTCTCAGTGACCTTACAGTGATCTGGGAACAACATTATCATTTTAATTGGAGTACAGTCATTTAATGTAAGTTATGAAAGTTATAAAAAATTATACTCACATATAGACATATATTTTCATATGAGAACCTATTTTAATAGAATATATACAAGCTATTATGAATCACATATAGGGTTAGACATTATACTATATATAGTTTGTTCTAATTAAACTAGGTGGGTATTCTAACACTGGCACAAAGGTGGGTGTGGATAACAATGGAAGCATAACCATTCCTAAATTCTTCATAAGTGGATGGAATCCAACATTATGGGATAGTGGGTCAAAAAGATGTAGAATGAGTGGTGAAATTGGGGGCCACTGAATAAAACATAAACAAAGGCTGTTTATTAGGTGATATTGGTGAGTTGGCGAGCTAGGGGTAGGAAACACTTGGTTCGGATGGGAGGTAGTAGGGGATGATTAAATAAGATATTGGATGTATGGTATAGGTAATAAATAAGGTATTAATTAGATACTCTAGAAAAAATTTATATATATATATATAAGGTCCACAGGACATTCAATTCATGGCCTTGGGGCCATTGGGCTATTTTACTACAATTTTATATGGGACTTGGAATAATGGAACTTCATGTTATGTAATGAGTTTCATATCAACCATGTTTAAAAATATTTATTTGATTCCTAAATAAAAAGGTACCTCTACCCCAATCCATTTCATCACCTATATATGTAACACCCCTAGATTTTGAGAATTATTATTTTTTCAAATTAATTTATCTTTTCAATAATTTTCATTTCACATGAAACTAGAAATAGTTAAATATAAATATATATTTCATAAAATACTAAGTCAAACATTACTTTCACACGTAATACCAACTTTTCTTGCACTACATACAATACAAACTTGGCTTCCACTACAAGCAACACCAACCTGGCTTACGGTGCATACAACACTGAGTTTCTATGAAACATTTATACATATAAATATAATTAACTAAATGAGATAATTATAAAATAACCATTAAAAATAGTTATTAGAATAGTAATAACTACTATCCAAATATTATATATAACTATTTTATATAAATAATGCAAATTGATACTAAAATATAATATTTTTGGTAAAGTCCTTCTTTGTTTAAAAATACCATTTTCTCGAATGAACCACTTCTAATAATGAATATAATTTTATAAAATTTTAGAAATTTAATTTGATAAAATTAACATCATTTTTGAATTCAGAACATCTAAATTATACTTGGGTTAATTTTTGGGATTTTTCTGAGATACTTCATTTTTTTATGAAGAGTGAAAAATACTAATTTTTTGGTAAAAAATAACTTTTTATCTAATTAGTTATTAATAATTAGTAAAATTATAAATATGGTTTATAGGAACATTATATAAATATTATATATATTAAAAAAATTTAATTCATTAGAATGAATTTCACTTTGAAACTGAATATAAAATTTAACAAAATTTCGAAATTTTTCCTATATTAAAACCCTGTTATTTTTGTCTCGTCTGCGGGATTATCACTAATCTTAATTTTCCTGCATCTAAAAAGTAAATTTTAAAAATAAAACATAAAAAATTATAGTAAGTATAATATTTATAGTATAATAATTCCATTTTATATTTTGACAAAAATGATTAGTAAAAGTGATTAAAATTAATCATAGTAGTGAAGGACAAATTAAGCTTAAGTAGGGACTAAAACTCAAAATTAAGGGCCCAAACGACCTAGAAACCTATCCAAAAAAATTGGATGTCTTTATTTTGTATATAAAACTTCCACTATTGAGTTTTTTTTTGTTTTTAATAATTTTTTATGCAATAACATGTACACACCTAATTTGTTTCTAAAAATTACATGTGAGTCCTTTTCCTTCCCTATAAAACACCACCACCTCTACCCATTAATCACACCACTGAAACCTTTAATTTCTTCCAAGATATTCCCAAATAGCCTAAAAAAATTCTACCTTAAAAAATTAATCATAAAATTTGGAATAAAGCCTCTCAATGAATCCTTTTGGTATAAACCAAAAGGAGTTACCCAATTTAAAGGTAACATCTTCTCTCAAGATCCTTGCATTTATTTTATTTCTCCACACAAAAAACTATCTTATTACCTTATCGTGTGATAAAAAAAGTATCCTCCATATACTAATATGTTTTTATGAAAATAATATGACCTAAAATTACACACACCTCTATTCAATGGATGTTGAACATATTGTTTCTGTTTACGATGAACTACTACCTCAAGAAATAATGATTGTTCATTTCTTTTTTACCACCATTCATGGTGGCCATTATGATAGAAAATATATTTATATATGTAATATATTATATTTACTATTTATTTAAGCTTATATATTCCTTTTACAACATACATCTCTTTACTTTCAATTTGGTTTTAATACGATAATCTCGTTTGAGGAAGTGTGGACTACAACCCCCTCAAAGCGACGTGATTTATTCAAAAACCACATGGAATGTATTAAGGATAGTTTTAATGAAATTTTATGATTTATATGATATATTAATGCTCTTGGAATAATTATATATATATAAATATATATACATTTGTCATTTACATTATTTCTTTCAATATGGATATAAAAACGGAAATAACATTCATGCATATATACGACTTACCATCTAAAAGAATGGTTTATTACATTTTCTACTCCTATATTATATGAATTATTATAATAAAAATATAATATAAACACCTGATATTTATATCATGGTTTACATTATTTAATCATGATATATGTATAAGTACCAAATATATAACAAATTAAGACACATGCGAAGAACAAAGTGAATATTACACGAAGTGAAATCTTAACAAAATTTTGTTAACAAGATGGTAATATAAGGTTATAATAAAACCAAATATGGTAATATATATAATAATATGATTCATTAACATATTTATAATTAAATTATATTTATTATATAGGAATCTTGTACTAGTACAAAAGGTAAGGGGATTTCATCTTACTTTTATTTTTGTGGAGATACAAGCTTTGTTCACCACTCTTTACTTTTTTTGTTGTGTATATTGTGCCTGTGATTGTATTATATGTATAAATTAATTAAATTTATTGGTTTTAATATTACCTTTTTATGATCCTTATTTAATGGGGTTTAAGTTTCAAAAGTTACCAAATCGGTAAATTTTTTTTCTTCTCAATTTGCCTTCTTTGAGGCTCATGTTTTATTATGCACCTAAACTCTATTTCAAGGTGCATATGAATCCATTTTACAAGAAATATTGTGAATATAAATACTTTAATGTTATTATATGCTTTAATTAGTTTTTTCCTTACATGGAGAGCATGATACCATGATACCAAGTTATAATAGTTTTTTGAGACAATCTCATTGATTTTCAAGATTGTTTATGATTATGCTTACTTTAATGAAATATTATTTTCCATACCTAAAAAATATTAATGAGTTACCTTATAATTTATTATTTCATGATATAATAATGTATTGTACCATTTTATACGCTTTAGTACATACGATAGTTGAGAAAGTTTTTTTAGGAAACCAGACTTTACCTTCTCTTCGGTCAGAAATCAACGTTCTCAAAAAGGGTTTCCAAGAATATTATACCATTACCCTATAATATATAAAATAATTTTTTACCCCTTTTGTATTTTACCAATATCTTAAAGTGAAAAATATTTTTTCTTTCCAAATAAGGAACTTTTATATCCTTTTTACCTTGTAAAATAAATATTCTTTTGACCTCGTACGACATGTACAGATTTTCCCACTATCATTTTTTCAAATATCCAATTGCATTGTTAGAAAGGTGAATCTTTAAGAAAATGGTAGTAAAATTTATTTTCAAGGGAAATTATTTTTAATATGGTTGTAAACTTATTTTGTATGTTTTCATGGAAAACTACTTTCAAAATTATTTCAAGTCTTACTAACATGTATTCAAAGTGCTTTCAATGAAATGGGTTTCAAAACGTTTTCCAGCCTATTTTATAACATTGAAAAAAATTATTTTCCAATTTTTTCAAGATTTATTTGGATGCTTGAAAATTATTTTCAAATAAATGGTTAACATAACATTTTCATTCTTTATTTACAATTTTTTATGTTCTTTCAAAGAAAAAGTTTGTGAAAATGTTTTGAAGCTTATTTTAAAAGTTTTCAAGGAAAAAGGTTTTCAAAATGATTTCATGTATTCTTTATATGTTTTTAAGTTATTTTATAAGAAAATTAATTACAAATGGTTTTATGTATTAAAAATCCTTGTCAAAACAAGAAGTGGTATTTTTTCAAGATTTTTTTTTAAGAGGATATTTCAAAATTATTTTCTTTATAAGATGAAACACATTGATGTTACTCATAACTTCTAGGAAATAATATAATGGTTACATTCATATCCTTTCTATTAATGGTTTATTATTAATTTCACGATCTTTATAAAACACATTTCTTCTTCATGGGTTATACTTATATGAAATCTATTTCTCTTTTAAGGGTTATGCTTTTGATGAAATTATTACGAAACTTATAACTCTTTCCATAGGTTATGATATTTTTACTTGTTTATGATATCCATTTCACTTCATGGGTCATGAAAAGTTTTGTGGGACATGTATTTATTATTTCATTATGATATATGTGGGAACTACATCTCCCCCCAAGGAATTGGGTAAATATTTATATCTCATTAGATAGATAGGGCCGGAATGAGGGTTTACATAATTTAGTAATACAGGGCTGGAATGAGGGTTTACTCAGTTTAGTAATAGGAGGATGAAAAGAGGGTTTACTCTGTTCAGTAACATAGGAATGGAATGAGGGTTTACTCGATTCATTAATACATGACTGGAATGGAGTTTTACCCAGTTATGTAATACATGGTTAGAATGAGGGCTCACTCAGTTCAATAACATAGGGGTACAATGAGGATTTACTCAATTCAGTTATAAAAGGCTCGAATCGGTTTCAACCTGTTTAGTAAAGGACTTTTTTCCACTAAGATAGCCTTGGGGGTGATTCCATAGTTTCTATGAAAATAATATTATATGATTATGAGTTTCCACAATTCCATGTTTTATTCTAATTTTATGCATTCATGGATTATGATCTCTATTTAATCATGATTCATGTCCCATGAACTACCAATATTTATACCATGATGAATGTTATGATCTTTGATATATAGGGTATGATATTATATTTTCATGAGCACATTCTCATACCCTTATGATCATGTTTATACTTACATGTCTCCGTTGTTTACCCTTATCGACCATTCAAGCTCACCCCTTTTAGGTTTCCTTTCTCCCTGGTTATGATGATATGTACTATGTTTGATATGTCTAACAAGGTTGATATTTAAGAAGAACAAAGTTGGAGATGTTGTTGCTCACATATATACCAGTGCTTCTGTTTCCACGTTTCCAATGGCACCATACAAACTAAGGTCTTTGGGCGTCTATTTTTATAATGTTTATGTACTCCGAAAATATTATGTAATGTTATTGGTTGTAAATAAAGGTTTTTTATTGTTGGTATTTGAGAAAAGTTTTAATAAATATTTGGAAACTAGGAGAATAAAACATTAGTTTGGTCCCTATGTCTATTTCTAAGTATATGTCTGGGGATGTATCTAAGGATAAATATAAGAACGAGTTAATGTTTAGAAAAATGTCCTGGAATATTGGTAAATGATAGAGTGGGTGTTTTCAAATCAATACTTCCCTGTATGTATACTTCAACTGAATATGGATCTAGAAAAGATATAACTAGGGGTAAAAACATTGAAAATATGTTTCGGGCTTGACTCAGGGTAATCTTGTACATGATAGTGGGCCTTTATGCACACCTGGTTTGATACTCCCTGGGGATATTCTTTGGGAATTCACAAACTCTTCACAAAACATAATGAAGAATTTAAATATAATTTGTCTTTGAATAACCTAGGATGAAACTATGGTGTCATCGATTAAGGATGATGTCATGATTTTGATATGATATAAGTAATTATTTTCATGACGATGTGGTTTTATTCTATAATAATCAATGCTCACACTATGCTTCTGGTTTTTGTCAATGGTGGGAACCGTATGGAACTGGTTTAATATTCAATTTAATGGATGATTTTTTGATGAGTATTTTGGTGGGATGATCACAAGAGTGAAAGATGTCATGATCACGCCTAATCAGTTTTTACGAAACATGATTAACAATGTTTACCTCAACCAACTCTTAGACTCACCAAGGAAGATAAAGAAGGATTTCATTGAGAGTTCTAGTAAAGGAGACCATGGAGGAATGGAGATTCGATTTTCTTTTGTGTCAATAATGTGTAAAAGAATCACCTAAGTGAATGTATTAGATAAAAAATAAGGTGTTTTGACTGTGGAAAAGAATGACATAAATAAAGTTACTATAAGGGAAAAATGAAGAGATCAGTTAACAAAATAGATGGTAATTTTGGCATCCTTAAGTTTTCATAAAAGGTTAAGTGTTTTAAGTTTGGAGAAAATGGTCAATATGCAACCCAATGGACTAAGAGGAATGTTCCTGAAGAGAATTAGAAAGGTGGTGTGAGTGAAAGTTACATTCTTTATGATGATGAGACTAAAGATGAAATGTGAAAGGAAATAGTTTTTGCCACTAATGGATTAAGGATGATGTAATCAATGTATTTATGTATCTGTATTCAAAATTTATGAATGACTAAACATACAAGGATTGTTCTACTTATGTTTTTCACTTAGTATTTTCATGTTTATATTGAAATTTCCCTATGGAATGGTGAAGTGATTTAATGATAAGATGATATTTTGACTAAGGGAAGGTAACCATTAATATATTCTTTATGATTAGATAATGTTGTACGGATTAAGATACATGGGATATGAATAATTAAATTAGACAGTATTCATTTCCTTGTAACTATGTAAGGAATTTTTTATTGGTGGTTTATTCTAAAACTAATGTAGTTTACAACATTTTTGGATTTAAGGAAAATATCCAATAGAATTTGGAATGAGGAAGCATGAACGTCTTCCAAAATGATTTATGGTAATTTAGGTTGTTACCATGTTTCAAGAGAATATATGATGAGGGTATTAAATGACCGAAAGATGATAAGGGTTTCACGCCGACCACTGGACTACGTGATGTCCTGGTTAATATATATTTATTCGTAATGAATAAATATTTATTAATAACTATTAGTTTTTGTTTTTATTTTTATAGATTAATTCATGTAGTTTTTTAAGAGACAAATTGTTATACTTATTTATTCTTTTATGGGACTTAAGATATGATATAATCATAAATCAGTGATCTATACATCAAATTTAATTACTATACATTCATTCAATTAAGTAATGGATGTATTATAAAATTTTTGATGAAAAAAATAAGAATGAAATTTTTTATATAAATTTATCATGAATTAATCAATTCTCTGAAAGTGATGAAATTTTTTTTTCACCATAATACCTTAAATTATGTTTATCCATTGGATTCTGGAATCATAAAAAAATTTGACTTTGAGGCCCTAAAATTTCATTTTATATTTTACTTGGTTGTTATTGATGGAATCAATAACTACCTAGAAATATTTACACTCTTCCTTTATGACCAATATTGACACCAAACCTATGTTCTCCTCTGTGGAAGCCCAGTAATATGTTACTTTAGTTAACTATTATGGTTGCAAATTTCCACTTTTATGGAAGTTTTTGTATCCATTTTTATGATGTGGGTTTCTATTCATGAAAATTTCAAGTATTAAACATTTTATAACCCTGATGAATTTCTAGGGAAAAATTTAATTTAATGGGGGTACAATGTAACACCCCAATATTTTTAGAGTTATTATCTTTTAAATTAATCAATCTTTTCAATATTTTTCATTTCACATGAAACTGGATATAGTTCTTCAAATATACATATATATATATATATATATTAAAACACTAAGTAAAAAATTCATTTCACATGGAATACAAATATGTCTTGTGATAAATGCAATACCAACTTGGCATGCACTATAAGCAATACTGACTTGGTGTAAGATGCATGCAACCCTGTGTTTCAATGAAACATCATTATATATATAATTAATTAAATGAGACAATTATAACATAACTTTTAAACATGGTTATAGTAATATTAATACAAACTTTCCCAATATTGTTTATAATTTTTTTATATAAAAAAACATATTGACAATGAAATATGAGATTTTTTATAAAGTCCTTCTATGTTTAGAAAAACCATTTTCTTGAATGAACTACTTATAATAATGAAAGTAATGTTAGAAAAATTTAGAAATTTTATTTGATAAAATAAAAATAATTTTGAATACATAATGTTGAAATTATCCTAGGGTAAATTTTTTAGATTTATTGGAGAAACATCATTTTTTTGATTAATAGTCAAAAATATTTCTTTTTAGGTAAAAACTGCCATTTTGTCCTCTTATTATTAATAATAAATGATATTATAAATATTTTAAGGTAAAATTAGATAAATATTACCAATATTAATAAAATATAATTCATTAGAATCAATTTCACTTTGAATCTGAATATAAAAAATTAACAAACTATTGAATTTTTTCATACTTTAAAACCCTGTTATTTCATCCTATCTGCGGGATTAGCACTAATCTTAATTTTTCTGCATCTATGAAGATAATTTAAAAAATATAAAATAAACTATTTTATTAAGTATAATATTTGTTGTATAATAACACCATGTTAATTTTGGGCCAAAATGATTAGTAAGAGTAATTAAAATTAATCACATTAGTTAAGGCCAAATTAAACATAATTAGGGATTAAACCTTAATATTATGGGCCCAAACGACCTAGAAATATCACTAAAACCCATTGTATGTCCATATTTATTCCATTATACTTCAATTAATGAGTTTTTTCATTTGGTAAGACATTTTTTAGTAAAGAACATGTGCACATCTAATTTGTTTCTAAACTTCCATGAGATTCCTTTTCCTTCCCTATAAAAGGTCACCACCTCTATCTGTTCCTCAAACCTCTAAAACCTTTTAAGATAGTCTAATAACTACCTATGTATACTATTAAAAATCATACCTTCTACCATGAATCCATTACATGGGAATAAATCCTCTCAAGGAAGCCTTTGGGATTAAACCAAAAAGAGTTACCCAATTTAGAGGTAATGTCTTCTCTCAAGTTTCATCCATTTATTTTCTTTATCCACCCCTCCACTCTCTTATTCCCTTATTTTATAAAAAAACAATTAAAATAAATATACTTGGATTTTTTTATGAAAATTTTATGAACTATACATACACACACCTCTATCTAATGGATGATGAACATACTAATTCTGTGTAGGCGAACTACTACCTTACAAAACACCGATTGTTCATTTATCCTTTATCACCTATCATGGAGACCATTATGATGGAAAATATGTTTATATATGTCATATATTAAATTTACTATGTATTTAAAATTATTTATTCCTTTTACAAAACACATCACTTTACTTTCCATTTTGTGTAAATACGATAATCTCGTTTGTAGATGCGTGGAATACCACCCCCTCAAATCGATGTGATTCATTCACACACCACATATAAAGTAATAATGATTGTTTTAATTAAATTATAAGATATATATGATATATTAATTATAATATAATTATGATATATATATATATATTCATACATATATATACATATTTTATTTTCATACTTTCTTTCAATACGATAATAAAAACAGAAAAACCGTTTATACGTACGTATGGCTTACAATATCCATGAACGATGTATTAAATTTAATAATCCTATATTCTATAGATTATTATAATAAAAAAATAATTTTTATAACTTATATTTATATCATGTTTTACATTTCAGAATCTTGATATTGTTATAAGGACCAATGATGTAACAATTTAAGACACATGCGAAGAACAAAGAGAATATTACCTGATATAAAACCTTAAAATAATATCATTTACAAGAAAGTAATATAAGGTCACAATAAAACCATATATGGTAATATATATACGAATATTATTATTGAAAATATGTCTAATAAACATATATTTATTATATAGTAATCTTGTACGAGTACATAGAGAGTCAAGACACAAGGTAGGGAGGTTTCATATCACTTTTAATTTCGTTGAGATATAATCCATGTTCGCAACTCTTTCCTTGTGTGCGGTGTATGTAATACCTGTGATGGTATTATATGTATATTGTAATTAAATTTCTGGTTATTATCATGAAAATTTTATGATCCTTATTTAATGTGGTTAATGTTTTAAAAGTTACCAAATCGGTAAAATTGTTTTGCCTCAATTTGCCTTCATTGAGATCAAGTTTTGTTATACACCTAATTTTTTTGAGGTGAATATACTTAAATTTTACATGAAATATCATGAATCTAAATATTTTCATGATATTAAATACTTCATGTTATTTCCTTTACTTACCTAGGAAGCATGATCCCAAGATACCAAGTTATAATAGTTTTTTTAGATAATCTCATTGAATTTTGAGATTGTTTATCTGTACGATTCATTTGATGAAATATTTATATCCATATCTCATTAATTTTAATGATTTTTATTATACTATTTTATTAAATTTTATAATCATGTATTGGTACAATTTTATACTCTTTGGTACAAAAGATAGTTAAGAATGTGTTTCTAGGACAACCCGACTTTACCCTCTCTCTAGTTTTTAATATATGTTCTCAAAAATGGTTTACAAGAATATTATACCATTCCCCTATAATATATAGAAGAAATATTTCCCATTTCTTATTTTAAAAATCTTTTCAATGGAATAATATTGTAGTTTTATGTATAAAGAACTTTTATTTTCTTTTTGCCGTGTAAAAATAATGTTCTTTTGACCTTACATGACATGTAAAAATTTACCTATAATATCTTCTTCAAAGATACCATTGTACTGTCAAAAATATTAATTTTTATGAAAATGTTTTTGAAATAAATAATAACTAAAATTGTTTTCAAAATGGTTTTAAACTTCTTTTATATGTTTTCATGGAAAATTATTTTCCAAATATTTTTAAGTCTTATTTACATGTTTTCAAATTACTTTCAAAGAAATAGTTTTAAAAATGTTTTCGATATTCTTTTGTAAGTTTTCATGAAAAATTATTTTCAAAACGTTATCATTATTTATTTATGTGTTTTCAAATTATTTTATAATAAATTTTTTTCAAAACATTTTCAAGATTTCATTAAATGTTTTCATGTGTTTTTAAAGAAAAAGTTTTTTAAAAAGTTTTGAAGTTTATTTTTAAATTTTTTAAAGAAAATGGTTTTCATAATAAATTCACGACTTCTTTATAAATTTTCAAGTTATTTTATATGAAAATTATTTTGAAATGGTTTTATGTATTAAGTATCCTTTTTCCAATAATAAAGAAAATTTTCTTCAAGAAAAATTTTTAGATGATATTTCCAAATTATTTTATATCTAAGATAAAATATGTTGATGTTACTCATACCTTTTAGGAAATGATATAAAGGTTAAATTCATATACTTTATATGAATGAGTTATGATTAATCTCAGGGTATTTATAAAAACCATTACTCCTTATTGGGTTATACGTATCTAAAATCAATTTTTCATTTAAAGGTTATTCTTTTAATTAAATGATTACTAAACCTATAACTCTTTCCATAGATTATGATATGTTTACATGTTTATGATACCCATTTCATTTCATGGGTTATGATATGTTTTTTTGGAACACGTATGTATGATTTCATTATAAGATCGGTATGACTTATATCTCCCTCCAATGAAATGCGTAAAGATTTATATCTCATGAGATAGATAGGGTTGGAATGAGGGTTTACTATATTCTGTAATATTGGCATGGAATGAGGGTTTTATCGGTTTAGTAATATAGGGTAGGAATGAGGGTCTAATCAGTTAAGTAATATAGGGTTGGAATGAGGGCTTACTCATTTCAGTAATATAAAGTTGGAATGAGAGTTTACTCAGTTTGGTAATATATGGCTCGAATAAGGGTTCACTCTATTCAACAATACAAGACTTGAACGGGGGTTCAACCGATTAAATAATGGACTTTTTCCACAAAGATAGTCTTGGAAGTGATGGCTTGGCTTCTATAGAAACCATATTATATGCTTATGTGTCGCCATAATTCCATGTTTTATTCCTATGTTATGATTTCAAGGATTATTCACCATATTTAATCATGATTCATGTCTTATGAACTTCCAATCTTTATTCCATGATCTCTGTTATGATCATTGATATACGGAGTATGATCTTATATATTAAGGATCACATTCTCATACCATTATGATCAATCTTATTCTTACATGTCTCCCTTTTTTACCCTTAGTAAGAATTTGAGCTCACCCCTTTTGTGTTTACTTTACCAAAGGCTATGATGATATTTACTACATTTGATATGTTTAAGAAGGGTACTAGTCAAGAAGAAAAAAGTGGGAGATGATGCAACTCACATATGTACCAATGTTTATGTTTATGTATTTCCAAACGCACTATACCAACTATGGTCTTTGGGAGTCTGTTTATATAATGTTTAAGTATTAATTTTTTTATGTAATTTCAATACTTTTATGGAGAGGGTAACTATAACATATATGTAAATTTTGTATATCATGACATGAATTATTATTATCATTTTGAGTTCTCTTATTGGTATGGATTGTAAAATAATTCATGATTGATATATATGGTTTTGATGTTTTATTAAAGATAAGCATACTGGTTTTTGGATGTGTATGCTATAGAAATAAATTTTAAAATTTATAACTCATAGTTATTTGATACTATTAGTGAATCATAATTTTTTTCTAATAAAAATAGTTTAACAAATAAGATATAATTGAAGAATGGTAAATAAAATAATTTTATTTCCAATGGGGATTGATTTTTTTAATTGCATATTGGCACTTATTATATATATATATACATAGTGTGTTAGTCATATAATTAAAATGTTGTTACTATTTTACATACCTAAAATTAAATTTTGTTTCAAAATGTTATTGGGAAAAGATATAATTTTTATTCAATACTAAGAACAATTGATGTTATATATTTTTGAATAAAATGTTTAATGACTTCAAGAATATTATTAATTGAATATATATATTCTAGAAATGGATAATGAAATATATAAAAATAAAAATAAAAATGTTATGGTTGGTTATAATCTCACTTACTATTGAAATAATTTCCTCAAAAATATAAATGATAAAAACATTCAAATACTCTATAGAGATGTTTTTAGACTCATTTAATTATAAATCATTTGACACATGAAAAAAATATGAGGAAAAATGGAAAATAATTTCGTAGAAAAGGTGGAAGGTATAGTGATATATTTGATATCATACATAGAGATCTATATAGATAAATGATCCATCAAGAAATTAGTGGGTTCAGGTACCTTATAATCATTACTGATGAATTTCTCTGATATGATTATGTTCCTCTAATGAGAGATAGATTTGAAACTTTATTGAAGTTCAAATAGATTATGAGAAAAACATATAAGCTGGGAAAAATTATTAATATTCTCCCATTATATTGAGGCAGTGAATACTTAATCCAAGAATTCCCCAAACAATTGATAGATTGTGGAATTTTTACACAACTCACTCATCCGTGAACATGATAGTTGATTTTTTTTCTAAGAGGGGAAGATATACACTTCTAGGAATGCTTCAATTGATGATGAGTTGGTGTGACCTTTATATTTCATTTCATGGATATTCTATGGAAACATATATATTCATACATAACTTTACTCCATATAAAGTATTCATAAAGAAACCATATATGATATAGAACTAGGAAAGATAAAAATATTTATTTTATAAGGATTTAGAGTTATAAGTTTGTTATGTAAATTTATGCTGAATTAATGTTCTTAGATGATTACTCTAATACTTATTGAGGGGCTATTGAGTGTTCTGATTCTAAGAAGTGGATAAATCCCATGAAATTTGATATAGACTTCATATACAATAACCATGTTAAGAACTTGTTATATTCATCATAGTGTTTGAAACCCATTGGATTGTAGTAGGATTTATGAATGAAAAATAACATAGATGGTAGATTTTCTTCATATAAAGATCATCAAATGGAAAAGGGTTGAAGAATTCTTAGTATTAACTGAAAATATTTTTTTCTATAATCATGATGATTTATTATATTCAAATATTACTTGAAATAATATATCTTTAAGATTATGAGATATGGAAGATAGATTTTGAAGCCACCTTCCTTAATGTGAATTTAGTAAATGTTGAAACTTATTTTTTATTAATATAAACACTTTTGTGGAAAAAGTGTGAAACCGTAAAGTTCAACATACACCAAAAACAAAACAAAGCAGACAAACCAGAAAAGACTAACCAAGCAAAGATAACAACCGCCAACCCCAATGCAGCACCAGTCGGCGATCCCATGCAAGCATGGTCCCTCTTGAGGGCAAATCCCTACCTCTAATACAACCAAGTCCCAAATGGCCTGCAAAGAGGAAAGGGGTGTACTCCAGCCCATCAGAACCGATCTGGCCCTCCGACATTCCCACCCACATCCACAGAAATGGAAGATTCATTGACAAACAGTTTAATTCTTCCAGAACCCATATCCCTAAATAACATCCAAGCTAAAATGGATACCTGGTAATGTGGATCCTCCCTTAATAGATCTTCAAGTGAGGAAGTCATCTTGTTCCATACCTGGATATACTCCTCCAGTTTGATCACCCCCTTGTTGAAGCCGCTAACCAGAATCATATCTTGTTTGTCAACCCATTTATATTGCTCGTCATTGAGATTCACGTCAAGGGTCCGCCCCATCAACCTGGCTGCATCCTCCTCCGAAGCATTGAGAAAAAGAACCTGCTCTTTCACCTCCTCATCCGAGGACAATATCAAGTCCAAGGATGTGTCAGACATGCCAGATGGAATTGGTTGGCAGCCGACACCGCTGTCCAGCTCCCCAGCCACTGCCCTTTTTGCTGACCGAGTCCTCATAGGAGGTGGAAGAGAGGAGTAGTCTCTCTTACCCCTCCTCCTCCTGACACTCCTATTGCTATCCCTAATTTGTTCTCCTTCAGAGTATCCTTTACTGAGATCCAAAGAATCTTCATAAGGCTCCTCTTCCTCCTCTATCTCAGCAAGGCTAGAAAATCTGTTGCTCAAGTTGACCGGGGTTCGAGTTGAAGAATCTGCTCCCCCAACCTGTATGGCCTGACTCAAGTCCCCAAGTTCCCCAACAATGGTATGGGCTGGAATTTCAAAGGTGTCATCTTGCATAACACCAGTTTCGTCATCCCCTATCCCCTCCTACAAAGCCTGTTCTGCACTGCTAGCAACAACCAGACCATTCTCCAACTGTTTGTCCCCCGCACCAGCCTCCATGGAGCAACTGACAACATGATTGTGTGGCTTCTCAAGACCCCTACCCATAAACTGGAACGCAGCATCGTGGTTCAATACTTTGGAGTGTCCCGTGTCCTTCCTGCACCTCTCAGAAACAAAAGGAGAAACAGTTACAACATCCTCAGAAACAGGAACCTTACCTTTACCCTTATCCACACCAGCCTCCTCCTGAGACACCCCCAACCCTGTTGAGACACCGACCTCACTTGACATAGGGAGGTCCGAATCGGAGTGAGGCCGGCCTGCAAGGGAGGTCTGGGCACCACCATGTCCAGCATCCGTGGAGATTGCACCACCCCTCGGGGATACATCAGTGGGTACATCTGTGATCACAGAGGGTCGACCACCTGCAGGCTTTCTTCTACAACCGTGTTCACCATGTCCTTGTCTGCGGCAATAAGAGCAGAAAGCAGTCTAGGACTCATACACAATCGGCTGTGCATACCTATACTCCTCCTCAACAACAATCCATACTAGTTCTGGTGGAACTCTTGAAATATCCATTTCAACACAAATCCTTTCCATCATGGGATGCGACAGGGATGCAGTTCTACGATCACTACACACAAATCGGCCTATGGAATTACTTATTGATCTCAGCAGCCCAAGATTCTGAAACGAGAGAGGAAGACCAGGCAACTGAATCCAAATCGCCGTAAGGGGAGAGTCGCGGTTCATGTGGACATCAAATGACCAGCGGAGAAAGTGGAAAGGAAGGCCGGAGAAAGTTTCCCTCTTTCTCGACCAAGCCCTTCCCAGGTCGTCTTCATCAGCAAAAAAAATATGAAATTGACGAGGACCCATAATACCTACCTGCGTGCGATGTTCCAGGCCCCAATCCTCATTGACGACCTTGGAAAAGTGTTCCACCAGAGGTCGTCGTCATGAAAAACGCACAATCAGAGCCGAGGAAAGTAGTGCCGACGCATCAGTGAATTCTCTAACTGAAACCGGAACTATCAGCTGACCTAAGATGCAGCCAGGAACTTTCGGAGAAACCTGTATTTCAGGAACAAAAAACCCCACATCTGACGGGTAACGCAGGGAATCAGAATCTCCCATAAAGTCTTTGAAGTACCAAATAATCATGATAATTTTTACAAGTTGCAACTAAACATCCAGTAAGATGATACAATTAAAGAGTTGTGTTTCTTCTAGAATGTGGATTATTATTTCATATATATAATATTATTAGTGTGAGTTTTATGGTATTTATAATATGTTATGAAGATTACATGGTACTTATTACAAATTATGTTCCAACTTAATATTCTGTTAAGGTGTTATTAAGAATGTGATTATCAATAAAATACATGACTGAAAGAAGCTATAAATTATGTATAAATATCTATAGATATAAATCTAAAAAATTTACTGAATTGAGTGAAAAAGATATTTAAAATGTTTTAAAAAGTTTTTTCTTGGTTAACTCCTGGAATGGGTCTTTACTAGTGTTCCATGGCTTGAATCTTACGAAGATTCAAGATAATTTTATAGAGTTAATATGGATGGATATTATTTCTTATATTCCTTTATAATATCTATCATGTATACCATATTGTGTAATTGATCTGATTACTCTAATTTTTTTATCATAAGAAGTATATACCAAAACAATCTATATGAGATTCATTGGATTGTTATCAATAATATCATTATATACATAAGAATAAGTAATGTTATATTCTTTGTCTTCAAAGGATGGGATAAGATCATTATAAGGGTTTAAAATAATTATGGTTTCTAATCTAATAAATATGATATGAGATCCAACGTAATTTTTATTTTTCCCTCAATGACAGATCAACAAATTGGATAAGTTTAAAATAAGCTACCGTAGCAGAAATGCCAATAGAGGAAAAGTACATCCTTCTATAAGATACTATGAATGAGGATGTTTGGATCAATAACTTCATTGTTGATCTTGGGATAGTTATTATCATTGAGGTATAAATTGATATTTTCTATGAAAATAATGATCTTATTTCCCAAGCCATGGAGCCTCAGTTTTACAAAACGAAAAAATAAATCCTCCACCAATAAAAACTCATTTGAGAGATTGTTCATAAAGTGGGCGTAAGGATCTATTTGGTGGATACAAATGAAAATTTAGTAGATCCTTTTATGAAACCATTAACATAGAAAAATAATTACAGTGATGTTGAATATTATATTATTAGATACATGATAAATTATATTTAATGGTTATAAAATATATCATGGTTTTATAATGAAGGAAGTATACAATAATCATTTAATCATATGTATTATATTCATATTACATCAATAATAGAATGATAATATCCACTTGATATACTAGTTTGAGTTATCTATAAATGAATATAATCATATAGTATTATAGGTTTTAAATAAATGTTAATTTATAGGACAATAGAATAATATATACGATTCAAATAGTTGTATGTATTATGAAGAATATACTTAAGAGATAACAAATCAACACTTCTTATCTAGAATGAACCGCTAAATTATATCACATGGAATTTTAAATAGTTAATTATATACTCATGGGTGTATACTTATTATGAATACCCTAAATCTACATTCTGAGATATTCATACCATGATAACCTTCATACTTTGATACCTTTCTTATGTAAGCCTTGATGATTAACTAATCTGTGGTGGTTTGGTATGTTTCTAATCATGTAACTAGTTAGAGTTTACCAATGATTGAAATTTTCCATTTTTATGATAATAAATATATATATAATATTCATTTAATAAGTCTTAGGAAACACACTACCTTGATCTTCATAGGGGTATGTGATGTGCTCGATTACTTAGATAAATGACAAGTGATGCACTCATTCAAATTGGCTAGTAGATTTTGGAGAATCATGCATGTATGAGATAACCTATACAAGAATGAAACTTCTTGTGTCTAGTGGTTACTCAATATCAGGTAACAATGGTTTATATAAGTGTACATATGAATTATATCATACATCTTTTTTTTTCATACATGTCCATAGAGTGATATGAGTGTGTCAAATTGAGATCACACTAGACCCCTTTGTATCATGAGCACAACTAGAATTTTTCTATAGACCACTCCTTTCTTACATCTATGAATTATAAAATTCATATTTTATTTCAATACTATGGAGGACCATAGTGTGAAATAGTTAGTTCATCAAATAAGCGTCAAACGATAGAAAAATTTTATGTTCTAAAATCAAGATTGTATTATAAAACCGTATCCATAAGAGTTTTGATGGATTCCCAATGAGTCTTGATGTTTTTGTATAAATTCATTATGTGATTTTATCTCATACGATATATCATTGGATATAAACTAAAACGATGAATTGTGTATTGTGACTCATCCATATTGTAATATATAATATGAAAAAGTTGTATACCATATGAAACAATAAAACCATTTCATTAAAAGTGTATATAAACACAAATATTCAATATCATCTTGAATGATATGGATTATGTTATATGATATTGGTTGTATGGATACTAGTAAAAATTTTATATACATTTTCACTAGCTATGAATCGTTGAGATGATTCATATATAAAATTACAAAAATTTTATGATTGTTCAAATGTTTAATGATAATTAACTCGAATGAGTATATATTTTTTAGTCATTTATGTTGTCCTATAATGGCTAGAAGAAAAAACTCAGTCTAATTCATTAAATTATGGGGAAATATAAAAGGATATCATCTTAATGTGGAGTGTGTGTTAATATCTTATCATATCTGAATAAATATTTTTGACATATTCTCTATTTATTTTATAGAAAAGGTTTTTATCACACCATTGGAGTTCATAGAGTCCTATTGTAGCATACATGGATTCTAGTATCTTGTGAACTACTTATGTGATGGTTTTTTTATGAAACCCCAATCAATAATTTTATCCCTTAGGGAAATGAAATATATAAGTCCCTGTATTGTCACTTGAATTGGTAACAATTGTAGTTACAAGTCTATCACTTTGGTTTTGTTTATTTTTGCAAGAAGTGAAATTTTGGGATTTTATTAAAGGATTGAATATAGAAAATAAATTAAATGAAAAGAAGAGATAAAAAATATAAAAATTTATTTGAATTAAAATGGGTACGAAATCAAAATTAAAATAGTATTTGTGGACTTGCTTGAACCTCTTAGGCACTTCTCTCTTACTTGTTTAGAAATATTTATCAATTTAATTTCAAAATGCACTCCAAGGGCCCCTAGGTGAACACTTAAATTTGAATATACATCATATCGAGACCTGTATATGATTTATTTCCCATATATATAAGTTATTAAATTTATTGAATCCTCTAAGAAATCAAACAAAAATTGAAATTGATATTCTCAATGAAAAAACCTCAGCAAATAATTTTAAATAGTGAAATCAATTAGTTACTTCATAGATGAAAAAATGATCCAAACCAATTTGATGAAAATATATTGAAGAAGGAATAAACCACATTTATTAAGAAAAAATATGTTTAAGAGAAGTTAAAAATGATATTACATGATAAGAATGAAACTCAGATGATAGTGTCCGTCGGGTGTCACTGTCCACAACCACTTGGTGCTTAGCCTCAGATCACTTGAGAAGACTCCATCTTCTCCATTATATAATCAATGCATGGAATATTAATCAGGATTTAAATATAAACTGTTCCATTTATCTCTCATACCAACTCCCTTGCAATTGGATATCCTGAAATGGGAGAGGATGCACATATTTATAGGCGAATGGGTCAAAAATTTTTGCTCAAAATATTTACTCTAAAATTATTTTCATTTAAGACCCATTAAATTTACAAATATGTAATAGGTGACCTGAAAAAATTTATTCTAAAATATTTTATGAATCATTACTCAATATTTTTCATTTGTTCAACATGTTTGGAGGAAGTTATGAATTAAACACTGAGAATGTAGTTTTCTGTCTAAGAATTATAGAATTCTTCCTCCAATGTATAACATCCAATTAAACCATTAATTAGTAAATACCTTTACCAAATTAATATAACTATTGATTTTATGTGTCCTATTTTAAATAAATTCTAATCATCTCAAATGGATATGTGTATCCCAAATAATGCTTCAGTTACGGAAGTGGGTTCCATGCTATCTTTCATAATAATTGTATAAGTTGATTGATTTTTAGGGCCTACTTTGTTTTTGAATCAGTTATTGGTCTAGAAGACAAAGTTCAAGGAAGAAAATCTAGGATTTCAACAAAAAGTCCCTCAATTTGGAATTATATGTTAAAATAAATGACCAAAATACCCTTATAATAAAAATATGATAAAATTACAGAATTAATAATTTTTCAATTTTTATCCCCAAACATACACTAAATTCAAAATTGATACAAATAATCAAAAATTGTAAAATTGGTGGGGTTTAAACCATCTAAATATACATGAAAAATAGTGGAAATGTTAGATTTATTAACTAACTATGGAGGTGAGAGTCCCTTGTATATCTTTTGGTGATCTCAGTCAAACATTCTCTATTGAGATAGATTTTCTTTAGACAACTATTAAACAAATTGTAACATCCTAGGAAAAAAAACAATATGAAAATTTAATATTTACTAATATTTTTAAATTAATTATTAATTTTTCTTTAAAGGGGATGCTATGTTAGATGGCATATGCGATACACAACAATAGGTTTCTTTGAAATATTATGTTGTACAAAACCTTGAGTTGTACTGAAAAATAATATTATTATAAATAGTAGTTAAAGTCTAGCCGTTGTAATGGTGGGAATGAACAGAACTAACTAAAAAATTATTATACATATTTATTAAATATTTTTACATTTATCCATTAAATTTTTGAGGCTTAAAAAAAGAAATAATGTGATATTAAGCATTAATACTCTAATATTCTTTAAAAGGCCAATTTACCAACTTTTGATGATAAACCCTATTTAAATATTGTTTTGGCAACTTTTATATGTTCTATTTTAAAAAATAGAAATTTTCTTTAGAATCGGGACCTCAAAATTTACTTTGGGTAATTTTTTGGTTTTTTTCTGATAAAATTAATTTTTTTAATGAATAGTGAAAAATACTATATTTTAATTCAAATATACCTTTTAATTTAATATATTTATATGGTTAGATTATCTTTTTAATTGGTTTTAATGTTTTAATAGATTATATTTTTACCATTTATTCCAATGATGGTCATTGGAAGAAATTTCACTTTGAAATTGGACATAAACAGTTGTCAATCTTTTGATATTTATTATTTCCTAAAATCATGCTTTTTATTTTGACAACGGGAATTCATGTTAAATTAATTAATCCAACATCTATGTTTTTAATTTATTAAAATAAGCATAATATTTGAATTCAGAATATCAAATATATATTTGACTGATTTTTGGGTATTTTTCAGAAAAAATTAAATTTTTGATGAATAGTGAAACCACTAACTAGTAGTTAAAAATCTGACTTTTTCATTTAAATGAAAATTTTCCACTTCTTTGTATTGAATTTAAAAAATCCTACATACATGGTTGTTATTAGTATGTAAAATGTGGTTCAATAAGTTGAAAATAATTTTTTGGGAATAGTAACATTTGACTTTTATTTACCGCGGTTAAAGGTAAATAGGGTAATTCAAGGTAAAAAGAATATTATAATAATACAAAACTACCTAAACACTTGTCCTAACCATGTTTTATGAGTCATGGATGACCATGGTAATCCTTTGGTCGATTTTGGGACCCCATGGAGCCACTTAAGATTGATAATGACACTTTATTTTAATTAACTTAAAGTAAAGGAAAAATTAACATAAACAAATATATTTTAGTAAATTAATTTTTACATGGGGTTATATAAGTTATCTCTCTGAATATAAATATTATTCTATAATATAGAAATATTTCCTAAATCATGGTTTTTTTATAGTTTTTAGATATCAAATAAATAAAACTATTTATGACACTATAATGATGCAATGTTTACCTAATTAATAAATGATTTAAATAAATTAAATTATAAAGATTAAAAAAATAACCAAAACCTGTCTAATAATTATTTGATGATTTTATTTCGACAATGAGTCATCTTATCTTTGACTTTATTGAGTTTTGGATCTTTAGTAACCGAAAATCATTATATAATAATATAATAATTTCACGCTTTCCTAAAGAGCCCCTCCCCCCTTATAAAAGGACATCACTTCTAACACATTAATAACAACTATCAAGCCCCTTGGCTCATCCAAACCCTGACAAAATATGATATCAAGATCCCTATATTACTCCTATAAGCCTTACATTAGGCAGAGGTCACTTTAAGTAAACATTTTGGTAAATCTAGTGGGAGATACCAAATTTAAAGGTAGCATCTTCTCTGAAGTCCTTTTGTATTATTTTACTTATCCAAACCCCAAAAATATTTGTATTCATTTATTTTATAAAAAAACCATTATAAATAATATACTAGGTTTTTTATGAGAATTTTTCCAACTAAACATACACACACCTCCATCTAATGGGTAAAGAACATACTGTTTCTTTGGACAATGAACTACTGCCTCACGAAACGATGATTGTTCAAATATCTCATACGACCTCTCATGGTGTCCATTATGATGAAACTATATTTATATATGATATATATATTATTTTTATTTTTTATTTATGATTATTTATTTCATCATTTAATAGCAAACCTTCATGGTTTCCATTATGGGTAAATGTGATAATTTGATTTGAGGAAGTGCGGACTGCCGCCCCCTCAAAGTGATATGACTCGTTCATGCCATATGTGGGATTTATAAAGGATGAATTTAATGAAGTTATATATTATATTATACAGAAATTATAATATACCTATGTACCATTATGTTTTCATTCTGTTAAATGTGAAATAGAAATAAAAGTAGCGTTCATGCGTACGTACGACTTACCCTCTCCATGAAGGGTGCATTTCATTTCTTAACTCTAAATGTTATGTAATATTATAAATAAATATATATACTGGATATATATGATATATAAATCATGAATATAATTCTGGAGATAATGGAATCTTGACCACATGGACAACTTGTAATTATATGGTGTTCATTTTTGACCCAAGTACCAAATATCGACAAAAAGACCATTATTAACTTAAATGATTACATAATGTTTATAAAATGGTAATAAGTGATATAAAAAGAACAATAAAATTGATAAAGGATCTCAATAAAGTATAAATTAACTTAAGTTTATTATTCCGGAAGAAAAAGAAACAAACAAGTCAAGAAGGACACGAGGTTAGGGGTTTCTTATCTCACTTTTATTTTCCATGAGATTTCCATTGTTCGCCACATATTTATTGCATGTGGTGTATTGTGTAATTACATTTGATATATATATTATCCTTTTATATTCATGGAATTATGTGATTAATTTGGTTGTTATTAACTTTTGTTCATACGACTCTATTGATTACAATGTGGTAAGGGTTTTTAATCACACTTTTATTCCCATGAGATTAATGTTATATTTGACTCTATTTTCTTTTGTGTGGTAGATGTAATTCCATGATTGTATTATTTTTGTAATATAATTTAAATTATGGGTATTTACATATTTATTGAATTATCCTTTTTTCTTGGGGTGTATGTTTCGTATGTTACCAAATCGGTAAGGTAATCGTTCACCCTCCTATTTTTAAAAGACTTCTTTTTGTTATGTCTTTTAATTTACATATTCTAATGTTGGGATATGTTATTATATATCCTTAGTTCTATAAATATTATATCCTTGTGATTATATACCCTTTTTTCTCTCATCAACACATTTTTTGAATTTTAAAGTGACATTGTTAGGCTGTCAAATTTTTATAAGGGAAATTTTTAACCCAATTTCATTTCTTTGGGTTAAACTACTACTTATTGATAGTGATGTGATATAAATATGTGTGAATGAAATATGATTTTTTTACACTTAATATACAATTATATTGGGTGTATTATTATTTTTCACACTTAATTATGTCATTGATTTGTCATTAATCTAATGATATGATCTTTCCAAGGGACTTTGTCTCAATTTACATTCCATTGAAACTTATTTGTTGTTATACACCAATTCACTTTTATATCGTGTATATACTGCCCCTTGACATATTATATCATGAATATATCTATTCTCATGATATTATAATTTTTGATTAATGTTATTATTTAATTATTTTTATTGAAGAATCTCTCATTTGGTTAGGAACTCTTTAAATAAACATCATTTTAAATGTTTTAAGGATTTATTATTCTAAATATTTATCATTAATGTCCAGGTTTTAAAAATGGTTTCAAGTATTTATTTATATGGACAATAATGTTATAAAATCTTAATTCCTTTAAATTTTTCAATGTGGTATGGGACACATTGATTCAGAAATCTCTTTATTAAATATTTTAAATTGTTTTGAAAATGGGTTGATAAAGCACTGTTTATTTAAATATGTTGATTTGATATATTATGATTGGATTGTGAAAATTTCATCTTTACTTTATGCTTCTGTTATGTATTATAATTATGTTATGGTTATTAGGCATTGTTTATGTATACAGGTGGTTCTGTGATAAACCTTGGGTGAGTGATCTCGAGATAGCTCTCCAATGCATTGGGTAACATGATAGAGGTAAACGTTAATGTTTCTCCTAAGAGATTTATGGAATATACTATGATGGGTATTCCAACGTAACTCCCTACATATCTGTGATAGCTAAAATGTAAGTATTTTATGTATGCCATAAGTTACCTTTATTATTTATGAATTTTTTGTGTTATTCATAAATATTATGATTTCATAAGGTATATTATGATTAAAAGGTATGGTTTAATTATTTTGTATTTATTGATAGGATAACGTTTTCATTCCTTACTTCATATCCAGTAATGATATTTTTATGCTCATTCCAAGTTTTTGAAATGTTTTTCACAAGAATTAAAGATGAATAAGGGTCAAGGATGAGATCAATGAAATGTCATGCTTTTTAAAACACAGAACTAGACATGTTTTTCTATTTTATAAAAAATAGATACTGAGTAGTAGTGTATACTTGTAATATTCAAGTAGATATGTAATATTTATGGCCTAATTCTCTAAAAATATAAACCTGAAAATATCCTAAATGAGAATTCTCCATTTATTTTTAAGATTATGTAATGTTTTAATGCCGAGACATTATAGCTGGTATCAGAGGTCGGTTTAGATAACTTTTGAGGTTAGGGTGTTCTTTAAGAATTCAGGACATTACCATAATGGATATGATTTTAGAAAGATTCATAGTTATTTTAGATAAAGAGAATGAGTTTATAATAACATTAATAACTATATCTAAGTATTTTCCCTCCTCGTAAGATATTTTATGATGATTTTACTGATTTACTCACACTTACATTTTTGATTTTAGTAAATGGATGGATCTAGTAGGCCCCAAAGTAAAAGTGGATATGAAGAAAACTATGATGTCTTTCTGAATGAGAAACTGAATGAAATTGGAGCTGTAATGAGAACTATTGTGGATATTCTCAACCAACTATTTTGAGTCATTATTGAACACATGAAACTTGGTGATTTTTATAAGGCATCGTATATGTGAGAAAAAAATCCCCATAGAAGTTCAAGTAATAATCATAAAGGTAAGTATATTAAAAAACATATGTGTCAAGGATGTGGAAAGAAACACATAGAAAAATGTTTCAAAGGGATGGGAAGATGATATAGATGAGGAATTGAAGGTCATAAAGCAAGAACCTACCATTGAAAAAGGAAGCATCCAGTTGACTCTAGGAAAGGGAAAGAAGTTCTTTCTGAGGGATATATTGAATGTTGTAAATGTGGTGTGCATGGTTATTATACAAACAAATGTCCTACGAAGAAGGTTCGGGAATGGGATCACCAGGATCATACAAATATATGTTTACCAATACCTAATTCCATTCCTATTGAGGATGAGGAAACTAAAAATGACTAATGAAAGGTATGGATTATTTTTTAACTAATGTTTAAACATTATTGAGTCTTAGGATACGATTCATGATTTTGTTTAAAGGAAATATGTATTTTAGAATATGTTGTAAAGGAATGGTTAATGGATCATAAAGAATGTTTACTGAGTAAGAATTAAATATTTAAAAGATTTAAGTATTGTGGAAGATTTTTGGATGGTGAAATGCTTAAGAGTATTAAGGCTCTTTGGACGATGGGATTACATTAAAAGAAATTTTATAGTATGTGTAACCCTAAAGGTTGATATATGAAAATTTTATTCAAGGAATAATTAACTTTTATTTTGTGGATATAGTTATAAAGAACCATTTGGGTTTATATGATCCTTGAATTTGAGGCAATTACAAGTTAATAAATTTTGGGATGCAAAATGAAAGTTATTAAATATCCTTTTTGGTTAAATTTGTCATGGTTATTTTTGATTAATTTATCAATTTTTTTGGGAATGTTATAAAATTATATAGTTTTTAAAAAAGGACAACACGTAGACCGCGTGACCACCCATCATGTCAGACAAAGCTATGGGAATCGAACCCACAACCAAAGTGTGACTGTGATTTATCACCTACCACTGGACTACCTGAAGTCCCTGGTTAGTATGACTAATTATTTTTAGTTAGATGATTTTATGAATCAAGATTAATTTTATTTTGGGTTATCTATGGAAATGATTAACCTATCATGGAGAATATGTGATTAGGTTAATTACTTTTCAATATGAGAATTTAAGAGTAACTGATATTATATAGAGATAAATGTTATGATTTATCTTGGAAGACTATGTGATCAAATCATTATTGAATGGTCTTTGTAGACCTTTGGGTATTGTTTGATTTTTTTTTGAGATTAAGTGTAGTTTTTCTTTTTGTAAAGGTTATCCTTTTTTGGGATTATCTTATATTCTACTAACCATTTGGGTTTTGGTTAATGTCTAAAGACATGAGAAAAATATAGTTCATATTTTGTGGATTATGTTATTCTCTAGAAGTTGATTATAGCAATTTCAATGTGAAAAATTCATCTTGAATACTCATAGTTTGAATAAAAAATGAGTTTGTGGTATGAATTTAGTAAAGGATGAAAGTATACATGAAAAGTAAGCATGTATCCTTACGTTTTTAGTTAATCTCATAAATAAATTACACAAATTTTTGAAAAGTTACTTAAAACAAAAATTTTGTCTATTAACTTCTCCTACTAGGGAATCAAAGACCGTTTAACCCATCACAAGTTTGTGATTTTTTGGTGGTTAAATTTATCTAAATCATGTTTTCTATCATTCTCCAACAGAACATGATGGTTTCTTTTCTCCTCCATATCCATGTTTTCATGTAATCCTAGTGTCTTTTGTCTTGGGTGACCTTTGTACTTCTCTTCCTTTTTTTAAAGTGATATATTTATTGACTCTTTTTCAGATGTGGGACTTTACATGGAGTTTTCAATCCCAACTTTAAAATAGCAAGGATGTAATTCCCAAAAGGGGGAAGGATGTAATATTCCAGGTAAATAAAGAATATGAAATTTTCATATTTATTAATATTTTTAAATTAATTATTAATTTTACTTTAAAGGGGATACTGTGTTAGATGGCATACTCGATACACAACAACATATTTCTTTTAAATGATACGTTGCACACAATGTTGAGTTGTACTGAAAAATAATATAATATTATTATTATTTTAAATGGTTGTTAACACCTAGCCGTTGTAATGGTGTGAATGAATAGAACTAGATAAAAAATGATTATAAATATTTGTTAAATATTTTTACATTTATCTAATAAATTTTAGATGCTTAAAATAAGAAAGAATCTAATTTTAAACATAAATACTCTAATATTCTTTAAAAGGTTGATTTACCACTTTTTGATGGAGAAACCTCTTTAAATATAATTTTGGTTACTTTTAAATTTTTCATTTGAAAAAATAATATTTTTGTTTAGAATCGGGACATAAAAAATTTAATTTGGGTAATTTTTTTTGTATTTTTCTGATAAAATTCAATTTTTAATGAATAGTGAAAAATACTATATTTTAATTAAAATATGCCTTTTAATATAATTTATTTATATGGTTATATTATCTTTTTAATTGGTTTTAAAGTTTAATTAGATTATATTTTTACCATTTAATCCAATGTTGGTCGTTGGAAGAAATTTCCATTTGAAGTTGGATATAAACAAGTGTTAATCTTTTGATAGTTATTATTTCTAAAAATCACCATTTTTGTTTTGAAAACGAGAATTAATTTTAAATTAATTAATTCAACTTATATGTTTTTAATTTGGTAAAATAAAATCATTTTTGAATTTTTAATATCAAATATACCTTGGGGTTAATTTTCGGTATTTATTTTAAAAACTTCAATTTTTTATGAATAGTGAAACCACTAAGTATTAGTTAAAAATATGACTTTTTCATTTAAATGAAATTTTACCGCTTCTGTGAATTGAATTTAGAAAATAAGACTTACATGGTTGTTATTAGTATGTAAAATGAGGTTCAATAAGGTGAAAATAATTTTGGGTGAATAGTAACTTTTGACTTTTATTTACCACGATTAATGATAAATAAAGCAATTTAAGGTAAAAAGAATATTATAATAATAAAAAATTACCTTAACACATGTAATAACATTATTTTATGATTCATGGTTGACCATGGGAATCCTTGAGTTGATTTTTGGACCCCATGGAGCCACTTAAGAGTGAGAATGACACTTTATTTTTATTAACTTAATGTAAAGTAAAAAATGACATAAACAAATATCATTCAGTAAATTAATTTTAACATGGGGTTATATAAGTTATCTCTTTGAATATAAATATTTTTCTGAAGGATAAATATATTTACTACATCATCGTATTTTTTTATAATTTTTTGATATCAAATAAATAAAATTATTTATGACACAATAATGATGCAGTGTTTACTTCATCAATAAATGATTTAAATAAATTAGATTATAAAGACTATAAAAATAACAAAAAACAGTCCAATTCTTATTGGATGATTTTATTTCAACCATGAGTCATCTTATCTTTAACTTTAATGAGTTTTGGATATTTAGAAATCAAAATTCATTATATAATAAAATAATATTTTCACACTTTCCTAAAGTGTCCCTCCTCCCTCTTATAAAAGGACACCACTTCTAACCCATTACTCACACCTATAAATCCCCTTGATTCATCTAAACCTTTTCAAAATAATCTCTCAAGATCCATCTCTTGCACCTAGAAGCCTTACCTTAAGAAGAAGGAACTTCAAGTAAACATTTGGTTCAATCCAAAGGGAGATACTCAATTTAAAGGTAACGTCTTCTCATAAGTCTTTTTGTTTTTTACATCTCCAACCCCCTAAACTCTGTTTATTCCTTTATTTTATAACAACAATAGTACCCTAAATATACTTGTTTATTTTTATGATAAGTATTATAACTACACTTACACACACCTCCATCTAATGAGTAAATAACATACGGTTTCTGTGGACGACGAACTACTACCTCACAAAACAATGATTGTTCAAATATATCCTACCACCTCTCATGGAGGACATTATGTTGGAACTTTATTTATATATAATATATATATATTATGTTTATGTTTTATTTATTATTCTTTGTTTTTTCATTTATATCATACCTTTATGGTTTCCATTATGGGTAAACACGATAATTTCATTTGAGGTAATGCGGACTACCGTGACCTCAAAGTGATATGACTCGTTCATGCCATATGTGGGATGTATAAGGGAAGGAGTTAATTAAATTATATATTATATTATATAGGAACTATAATATACCTATGTATCATTATTTTTTCATTTCTTTAAATATGAAATAGAAATGAAAGTAGCATTCATGTGAACGTATGACTTACCGTCTCCATGAACGGTGCATTTCATTTCTTAGCTCTAAATGTTATGTGATATTAAAAATACATATATATAATGGATATATATATATTATATTTATGATATATAAATCATGGATATAATTCTTGAGATAGTGTACTCTTGACCACATGGATAACTTGTAATTATAAGGTACTCATTCTTGACTCAAGTACCAAATATCTACAAAATGACCATTATTAACATAAATGATTACATAATTTTTATAAAATGGTAATAAGTGATATAAAAATAATAATAAACTTAAAAATATTTTTAATCAACTATAAATTAACTTATGTTTATTATTCAGGAAGAACAAGGAACAAACATGTCATGTCTGACACGAGGTAAGGGTTTTCTTATCTCACATTTAATTTTCGCGAGATTTCCATTGTTTGCCACTTATTTATTGCATGTGGTGTATTGTGTACATTCATTATATATATATATTATCATTATTCTATTTATATTAATTTTATACCATGATTCATTTTGTGGTTATTAACTTGGGATTATACAACTCGATTGATTACAATGTGGTAAGGGTTTTTAATGTAACTTTTATTCTCGTGAGATTCATGCTATATTTTCCACTATTTTATTTTCTGTGGTGGATGTAATACCCCTGATTTTATTATTTGTGTAATATATTTTAATTTATGGGTATTTACATCTTTATTGAATTATCCTTCTTTCATGGGGTTTATGTTTCGTATGTTACCAAATCGGTAAGGGAACCTTTCACCCTCCTATTTTTAAAAGTCCTATTTTTGTAATGTCTCTTAATTTACATATTATTTTTTTGGGATATATTCTTCTATATCATTATTGTTGTAAATTTTATATCCAAGTGATGTGATACCATTTTTTTCCTCATTAACTTGTTTTTTGAATTTTAAAGTGACGCTGTTAGGTTGTTAAATTTCGGTAAGGGAACATTTTAACCAAATTTCAATTATTTGGGTTAAACTTCTAATTGTTGATTATATTGTGATATGAATATGTGTGAATAAACTATGATTTTTTTCAGTTAATATCCAATTATATTTGTTGTATTATTATTTTTCACACAAAATTATGTCATTTATTTGTTCTTAATCTAAGGATATGATCTTTGCATGGGACTTTGTCCCAATTTACATTACATTGAAACTTATTTGTTATTATACACCATTTAAATTTTATATGGTTTATATAATTCCCTTTTACATATTATATAATAAATATATCTATTTTTATGATATTATAAGCTTTGATTAATGTTATTCTTCAATTATTTGTATTCTAGCATCTCTCATTTGGTTAGGAACTTTTTAACTAAAATACAATTTTAAATGTTTTTAAGACTTATTCTTCTAAATCATTATCATTAATGTCCATGTTTTAAAAATTGTTTTAAGTATTTATTTATATGGACATTAATGTTCTAAAATGATAATTCCTTTAAAATCATCAAAGTGGCATGGGAAACTTTGATTCAAAAATCTTTTTATTAAATATTTTAATTTTTTTTGAAAATGGTTTGTTAAAGCATTGTTTATTTAAATATCTTGATTTGATATATTGTGTTTGGAATGTGGAAATGTTATATTGAATTTATTCTTGTGTTATGTGTTATGATTATGTTATGGTTATTGGGCATTGTTAACGTATACGGGTGGTTCTGTGATAAACCTAGGGCGGGTGAGCCCGAGATATCTCTCTAGTGGATTGGGTAATGTGACAGAGGTAAACGTTAATGTTTCTCCTAAGAGATTTAGGGAATATAATATGATGGGTATTAAAATGTAACTCTATATATAGACATGATAACTACATTGTAAGTATTTTATGTATTCAATAAGTTACGTTTATGATTTTTGATTTTTGTGTGTTATTCCTAAATCTTAGGATTTTATAAAGTATGTTATGATTGAAAAGTATGGTTTCATTATTTTTCATTTATTTATGGGAAAATGATTTCATTCCTTATTTTATATCCTTTATTGATATTTTTATGCTCATCCCAATTTTTTGAAATTTTTTCCACCAGAATTAAAGATGAATAAGTGTCAAGGATGAGATCAAGGAAAAGTTATTCTTTCTAAAACATGGAACTAGACATGTTCCTTTTTTATTTTATGAAAAAATGGATACTAAGTTGTAGTGTATACTTGTAATATTTTAGATGATATGTAATAGTGAGGTCTTAATTCTCTAAAACTCTAAACCTGAAAAGACCCTCAAGGTGAATTATCCATTTATTTCAAGATTACGTAATGTTTTAAGGCTAGGTCCTTATATAAATTGATTATGTTCTTCATTTTATATTAATTTGATGATGATAAATCATGAATTAAATTGGGCTTATTATACTTTATTGAATATACAACGATCCTACAAACACATCATAAGCATGAAGTTTCCTCGAGAATAACTCTATAGAAAAATTAACTAGTAAAATGAAGGAATACCATAGATAATAACATGAAATATTAATTACTCATATAAATTGGTAATCTAATATATTATTAGAAACAATTGGTGAAGGTATATTTTTATACATGTTTAAACAAAAAAACACACATCCAAAATGGATCATGGTGGAAGAAACTACGAATGAAGTGAGTTTGTTGAACCAGGCTAGATTATTGTGAAATTCAAGCAGTGTGAGTCCATAAAGAATGTCACTATGAAATCTCTATTCTAATGAACCCAAACATATTTCAAAAATATATAACACAAGTAACCCCACATTCCAGAGATTCATAATTTTCTACTATTTTAAGGGAATACCACTTTTGTGTGCCAAAGTCCTATAAATACCCATGAAATCACCAATTTAGAGGCTTTTGGTTCTTTTGAAGAAGTCAAATAATTAAAGCTCACGCAACATAGCTTCCACATATCATGGAATCTAATCAATAATAATTTCATGAAATATTGAAGATGAAAAATATTATATGAAATATCATACATAATCACCTCAATGTATTGTAAATAATAGAGATTTTTTCTCATAACTCCCTCTCTATGAATGAAGAAATTTATAATAAGTCATAATGATTCTATCAACTAAATGTCTTGTGAAACCCTACCCTTATATTATAGTGTGATATACAGATTCATTTAATTCATCCTTTATAAATAATCTTCAATGATATTTGTTATATAAAAAGACCCACACTTGTCACATATTGAATCTTTTATGAAAACTCTATATAAACAATCAGTATTATAGACTTTCATCATTGGGACCATTACACAAACTAATATCATAGAATTTTTTATTTAATCTTTGTAAATATTATTTTTTCTTACTAATGGTATCTGGGTTTCCCAACACATAATCCTTATTAATTCCTTCTTAGTACCCCTTTCATGACACATACATCCTTATTTCATGATGTTAAACTAAAATACCTATTCATGCCTCACAAAATTAAATTGCGGGTCTCTAAAAATTTGGGTTTTGATTCATGTTCCAACTGGATACATTGGATGCCTCTATAAGGTTAAATCCCAACACTGATACTGTCCAATCTCTACCTTGTGATATAGTACCCCCTATGCTTAGTTACCTTCCTAGAAAACACCAAACCTTACAGAGTTTCATTACAAGAATCTAAACCTTTAGTTCCTTAATTTTAGGATTTAAAATCATAGACCTCTACCCCTTATGTGATAATAATAAGTGTAACAACCTGTTGGATTGAATATGATGAAAAAATGACTGGGGGATAATGACTCAGATTTTCCTTAATTTATTTTTAAAAATAATTGGGAAAATTCAAAGATGTGGAGTTGGGACAGCTTGAGATTTCGAGGCTTGGTATAACCGGAATGATTTTTCAAATTTTTTTATGTTTTTAATAATGTGTAAGGAAAATTTCTTCTTTAAATGATAATAAATTATAAATGAGTGACCGAATTAGAAATACGAGGGCACCATTGCCTCTAGAGCAAACAATTTACCATATTTAGAGCTTAACCTCAACTGGAATGGGTCAATAGTGATGGTTATATTTTGGACATATAAATCATTAAAATATGTAATAAAAATATTTTATTCAATGTTACATGTTGATGGAGCATAAATTTTCATTTATAATAAGCCATGTCATAGGAATTCAGGGTTATCTCTACAATCCCGGACTTCCCCTAAGGTAAGGATAATGAAACTCTATACCAACGATATATGTTTTAAAATCAAGGATTAATGATGACAAGAAACCCCATTCTTTGTCAATGACTGATCCAACATCGACGTAGGATGTCAATATCTTTTTGATTTCTTTTATCATCCTATGAATCAAATGTTAAATTTAGACCAAACCACGAACATGTTCATCCGTGTTTAGATTATTCTTGTGGGAGGGAAAATTATTGTGGGATTAAAGGGAACAGATCTTGGTGATTATTATGCTGTTTATTTCTTCCGGATTTTTCTAGTGAGAACAGATCATGTTCAATATGAACAAGGACATGATCCATTATTTAGTTGTTCTATGTGATACTTTTATCCCCATTATTGGTGTTCCCTACCCATGGACCCTCATAGTTACAACACAATTTTCCAGGAGGCTCCAAATTTGATTGGACCCTCGATGTGTAACACCATGACCCCAGAAGCTCAGAATCGATGCCTTATTTTAATACATTGTCATAGATACAGTGAATATTCTTCTTGAATGACTGATTAGTTTATTAGTTTTGGAAACAAGATACATACAAGAGTTCAAAATTACATCTCATAACTAAAAACAACACAATAACTTCTACAGATAAGCCCATAATCTCTTAGATTAACCTTGCAATTCATTCATTGCATAATCGTAATTCCAACCTAGAAGGATAAAACATAAGAAAGGGGTGATCTCAAATTCTTAGTAGGGGTAAGAAATACTGCATAATATATCATAAACATATTCATTAAGTTCAGTGAGTAACTAAAAACATATTCCTTTAAAAATGAACTTGAACACATTATGGCAGGAATAAGAGCTGAATAAATAATGCCATATTCAAGCATAAACCTGTCTATTATACTAATCGAATAACCTTAAGAACATTCAATTACTAGTTTCATAATGTGAAAAATTCATATGGAAGAAAATATAAAACATACTATCAAGGAATCGACCAATACATATAAAAATTACTAAGGGCTCGACCAGAACTGTATCTAAAAAATGGGCAAGTCCTTATCCAATTACATATCTATTTGTCTCATGAGTCCTACCGACGCATCAAGGGGATGTATAGGGCCCCACCCATCACTTAATAAGTCCAATTCATTACTTATATGAATAGATATAAATATAAAAAACAATCATATTCATTTTTAAACTAAAATATGAAATGTAAATAACCTTCCCCAATAATTAAACATAAACAGTAACCATTCAGAGTAATACGGTGAATTTTTTCAAGATAGAACATCCATGGTCAAACTAATCACAAACTATTCAATAAAAAAGGTGTATTATATAATAGGAAATAAAACTCAATCAAGTACAATATTCAACAAAGGATTTTATATAGATAAAGAAACTTTTAAATGATACCATTGAATCTTTTTTAAGGAAATAGTCCTTAAAAATTCCAACGTGCCGCATACCACATTGAAGCATTCAAATTAAAATCCCATAGAATATAATGTGAATAAGGAGACTATTGATATCATATAACAAAATGGAATTATATACACCACAATCAATAAATGAGTGGTGAACATGGCATATATCTCATAAATGTTAAAGTGAGATGAGAAAAATCCTTTTTTTACTTTTGAAAGAAGAGTTCTTTTGGAAGAAAATTTGTATTTGTCATAAAATCAGATTGTAAACATGTATATCCCATTAAATAAAAAGTAAGGCCATTGAAATTATATTTGAGGATTAAATAATGTATTATTTAGGTGAAATAATTTAAAAATAGTTTTTAAAGAACCTATAGAAATAAAATATTTTAGTGTGGTTTAAGGAAAATATTAAAGGATTTTGAAATGAAAAGACATGTTTTCTTTAATAAAACCTTAAATGAACCAAAATATATTCTTCATGTTATAATATTTTATTTTATAAAGATAAATTTGGAATAAAACATACTATATGGTGAACTTAAAAATAGGTAATCATTCGAGAATTTCCTTGAACCAAGCTTGCATTTCCGAAGAATTTTTGAATGATTATTTTTAAACATGTAACTACCCATAGAATAGAGAAGGATTCTGATTGGTAAACATATATAGAACATTAAAACATAATTTATTTGTCATACATATGAATAAATAATAATTTCATTAAGGTGAATAGATAATAAGAGCAACTTGGATGAAAATGGAGGTTCTGGTAGAAAATACTTACAACTTTCTAATCAATTGAATCATCTTCCACAAATTTAATAATCATCAAATTATAAATTTAATATCATTACAATAAATAGATTCATTATATGAAACATAAATTGGATGTATATATACATTATACCCAAGTAATAGAAGTGAATACGGAATATCCCACAAAATTGGAAGTGAGATGAAGAAACACCCTTATAAAGATTTCTTCATGGTAGCAAGTGTTCTTATGAGATCTTAATGAGAGGTAAAGGGGTATCCCGTCATTTATATATCATAAATAAAGTACATATTAGGTGATAAAACATACCTCATTAGTAGGAATTAAAAATAAAAGGAAACAACATAGGGGGGATTCTTCAATAAAAGTGAGATAGAGGATCCCTTACCTTAAATACGAGGGTGTTCTTCACATGATATTAATGACCTTAATAACCATTTTAGGTTCATTAATTAAAAATTGAAGAACCATTTATACATTTATTTGTTTTATCATGACTTTATTAACTTCATTCATGGCCCTTTAGATGGGTTAAGGGATTCAATTTCATTGTCCATGAGTGTTCATTTTCATAATATTCATGATCTACTCACTTAAAAAAGAGTATGGTAGTTCATGTAAGATGAGAGTTTAAGTATAGAATTTATTTTATATTTTATTAATGAAAATTATGAATATTAAATTGTTATAAAATTCATTTTTTATTTTTTGTGAATGTGAATCATTATATAAAACATTAATGATAAATGCCTATATTAATTTGGTGATTTTTCTCACAAAAACCTTGCTTTTTATTATTATTTTACATCATGAGTTCATAAGAATTATAGTACATTAAATAAGATAAAATAAATATATAATAGTATCATTCAACTAAAAAATGGTATCATGACCATAGTTGAAGAAGGTAAATCAAATTGAAAGCATCGTCTTCCTTGAATGTGATAAATCAACACATCTCGGATGATGTTTTATTTTTAGAATAAATGAGGGGGAAAAGAGAGATTAAGATGAATTATCCCATTAGAATAAAAAAATTATAATACCTTTATGGTACTCTATTTTTCATACCATTTGTATGAGGATAGGTTTGGAAAGAAAAGATAATAAAGAAACATGAAAATGAAAGAAAAGAAAAGGGAAAATTTACCAACTGAATTAACCTTCCTTGAGAGCCTCTTAAGGGAAGACAATTTTGTATTTTTATGAAACCAAGGGCTACTGGTCATGTGGGAGGATCTTGGGAGGAGATTTGGGTAGAATTAGGATAATTCACATGTCTTGAAAGAAGTGAATATAAGAGGGTGGAAGATGTGGTATTTATAGTGGAGGGGAGGGGGGTTTCTTAATATTTTAATCATCAGTTTATTATTTTTCCATAAGATAGGAAATAATGATGATTACATGACCAAAAATAGTATTTTGTGCATGTGATTTAGAAACATTGGTGCTTACATCATTAAGAATAATATCAATGACTCAATAAATCAATTATTTATCCATTATTATAAATTATCGTATTTTACTATTTACCAAAAAAATCAAGTATTTTAGAAAACCACCCAAAATTCACCCTATCCATTTTTCAACATGTAGACTCTAAAAAATTATTTTTTTTTAAAAATAAATTTATTAAAATAATTAATTTAATTTTTAATTAAAATCATAATTAACTTGAAAAATACAATTTTTAAAACATTTACTTTAATTATTCTAAAACATAGGTACATCATAATTTCACCTAAATCCTAAATATATTCTATCATAGGTGATGATACTATTCATAAGGGTATATTTCTATTCATAAGGGTAACATTTCTATTTGTAAGGGTATGTTACTATTCACCAAAAATTAATTTGGTCATATCATACTGTAAATAACTTATTGATTAGAACCATGTATGTCAGATTTTCAAAATTATAATCATAGGGGTGGTAAAATTATTTTTACTAGCTAGGTTATAACAAAAGTGGTTTTTTGTAGAGACTCATTGTTAGATGCATTCAATATTAAATTTATTTTCAAAATATTTGGGTGTTACATAGAGTGCTAGCATGGTGGATCAAGGCACATGGTAGTGAAGGATGTGACCTGAGGATCACAAAAGTGGATCCGTTTCAAAAAATAGATCACCAGAGCAACAACGGTGACCTGCAGAACTAGGCCCGGGGGCGGTATCGATGTATGGAATCACATAGTGGTCTGCGGTGGTGGCCTCATGTTGGTGCGTGGGAGGATGAAAGTTGTCCCGACGGTGACCGTGTAGTGCCTGCAGCGGTGGAATCCACAAGTAGCGACTAAAGGGCTGCAACGGAGAAGGGACGAGGATTAGAGTCGTGTCGGAGGAGGGACTTTTGGTCGAGCCTCGAGTGCATTCGGGGAAGGTGGGATAGCTATGTGAAATTTGTTCTAGCGCCACATTGACTGGAAAAATGTATCCAGGTCAGGTCATGTCCACCGCGCCCAGAACGACCCGCACATGGTGGGCCAGACCGAGGAAGCTGGGCCGCTCCGGCATCCCAGTTGGCTGAGCCACTCCATCATCCCAGAAGGCCGAGCCATTTTGGGCTATGTAGAACCGAGAAGGTCTGGGTTGGGTCAGTTAGAGCGGGTTGGGTCGAACGGACCTAGTCAGATCGGGTTGGGTCCGACGTGTTGGATTGGACTCGGACCAGACTTAAGTTTGGATTTTTTAGAAAAAATGGTAGTAACATTACAACTGTGTGCCCTTATGATGAGACTTCTATATAATTGGTACCTTTGTATTAAGATGGTCCTTTTGAGATACCTTAATTATGTTTTGGTGTAAGTTATTTTAAGACCCAATGGCTTGGAGAGTAGGTTCTCCCAAAAAAAGCACACTACAAGCAGAATCATACAGCTGATTGTGACTATGTGGTCATGGTGACTATGCGACTTGGGGGCTACATGAACCATAAATTCTTTCTTCCACATTTATGCCCCATGTTTCATCAATGCTCCATGCACCATCTACACCCCGAGAACCATCGCCACTCCGGGCACCATCAACGCTCGTGGACTAATGATGCTCCAAGCACCATTGATGCTCTGTGTGCCACTGAAACTCCCGGATCAATTGACTCCCCATACACCATCATCCCTCTATGAACCATCGACACTTCTAGTGTCATAGATATTGGGAGATTTTTGGATGAAAACTAGAAATCCTACTCTTCATGCTTTAGACTTATACTTGTGTGGGCCAACCATATTGACTATACTTCTTGTATTTTCTATGTGGTTCACTTTGCGTTCTTCCTTTATGGTGTATTTCATGTGTTCCCTTTATTATGTACTTAGTTTATTTCTTGGTAGTGTTACATTGGTGGTTTTCGGGTCCCTACTTAGTATTGTTTACTCTCCCCTGAACGAGAAATTTCCGCATGTGTCGTGTCTTGTGTTGAAGATCAACAATTTGATGTTGTCCTTGGTGGACCAGGTCCAGGTGGTTCTTAAAAATATATACAATAGATGAAGCGTGATTTAGTGAATTTATACAACTATTTATGTACCTACCCAACAAGAATATTTTTCTACGGACATGTTTCTAGAACTAGTGCATCCACTTTGGAATCCTTTACTTTTTGTGGGATTGTATTCTATAATTATTTTCTTTCTTTCTACTGTTTTGATAACCACATGTTCTAATCACTTTTTCTTTCCATGAACCTTATTCGAGACTCAGAGATTGAAGTGGAACCGTTTTCATGATACTTATACTTATAAACTCTAATATTGGGATATTCAACTATCAAAAACTGGTACCGACAGTTTTCCCTTTCTCTAGGAGGTGAGAGTTTTGGTTGGGATCTATTGGTGAAAGAATCTATGCCTTACAACATCATTCTTGGTATGGATTGGTTATCCACACTTCATGTCTAGATTGACTCTTTTAGCTGTAGATTGCAGTGTGTCTTTGGAGATGGGATAAGGTTTTCCTTTGTCAACAAAAAGTAAACCCAATAAGTATAGGATGGAATATCATGTAAAAAGGTGCAGACGATTACACACCAATTGGTCAAAATGAACCTCAGTACAATGGATGAGAAGAGTCCTTAGTTTTCTGAAGTAGTAGATGATTATGAGGACATCATTCTTGAGGATGTACCAGGATTACCTCTTTATAGGGAGGTAAAATTTTTCATTGATTTGTACCTTGGGACAACAATTATATCTATATCATAATATTAGATGGCACCCATGGAGCATCGTAAGTTGATTGTGTAGCTGGAGGAATTATAGAGGAAAATCGTTGTATGACCTAGTATTTCACCCCGGGAATCCCTAGTTTTGTTTGAAAAGAATAAAAATGGGATCTTGAGGTTATGTGTGGACATATGATGCTTGAATTAGGTGACCATGAATAATAAGTATCTACTATCAAGGATTGAAGACCTCTTCAATCAGTTGAAGGGAGTGATGTGGTTCTTGAAGATAGACCTCATATTTGACTATCACAAGCTTTGAGTACGGGATGAGGAAATCCCTAAGATAGATTTTAGAAGTCGATACAGCCACTACATATACTTAGTCACACTGTTTGGCATGATGAACACCCCAATAATGTTTATGGGACTCATTAATAAAATCTTCTATCCTTACACAGACCAATTTGTTGTGGTCTTCATTGATGAAACCTTGGTGTTCTCGACATCTAAGGAGGAGAAGGTGATACACTTGATAAATTTTCTAGACACACTCTAAGTGTACCATCTTTATGGGAAGCTCTAAAAGTGTTAGTTTTGGATTTGGGTGGTCCACTTTCTAGGACATTTCATTTCAGAGGTTGGAGTCACAATAGATTCTATTAAGAATGAGGCATTTCTTGCTTGGGATCCACCCAAGAGTGTTACTGAGGTGAAAAGTTTCTTAGGTTTGGGTGGGTACAATCGGATGTTTTTACCTGAACTTTCTAGAGTATAATCACCCATGATGGCCTTGACACGAAAGGGTAAGCCTTTCAAGTGGATAGAGAAGTGCCAACAGTGCATTCAATAGCTGAAGCTGAGGATGAAAAGCGCTTCCATCATGAGATTACCAGATTAGGGTGTTGAGTATATAGTGTTCTACAATTCATGATGGATCAGGCTTCCTTATTTCATGATGTAATGGAAAGTAGTGATTTCCTATGGTTCAAGATAGTTAAGGCAACATGAGAAGTACTATGTGACCCATGATCTTGAGCTATCAGCGGTATTATTTTCATTCAAGATGTGGCAACACTACCTGATGAGAGAACGATTTAGCATCTACTATGACCAGAAAATTCTCAAGTATATATTCTCTCAAAAGGATTTAAAATTGATAGAGATGATGTGTAGTGTTCCTCCAGGACTATAAATTTGAGATTTCATATACTCTTGGGATGGGGAACATAGTGGAAGATGCTATCAGCAGGAGATCTAGATTGTAGTTGCTAAGTGATGCATTGGAGTAGTTGGCCACCCTAAAAATTTCCTTTATGGATAAAGATGAAGAAACTTACCTCAAGCCAATGGTATTCACCCAACCACTCATACAGTGAGTTGGGGATGCATATCTTGGAGACCTCGACTGTGAGACTATATATTCTCAAATATTCATAGGGAATGCCCCTGATGGATATTCGAAAGTTGGAGAGAACAACATTAGATTAAGAGGATGCATAATAGTATCAATGATGTTGCAAGAGGAGGTCTTGAGGGAGTTTCATAATTCCACTTTTGTGGTTTATATAGGAGTGGAAAAGATGTTTCAGGACCTCCGGTGTTAGATACTATGGATGAGGATGAAAATAGTGGTGGCATAGTTTGTTTCTAGATGCCTCACTTTCTTGCAAGATAAAGATGAGATCCAGGTTCCAGTGTGTTGGATTCAACCCCAAGAAGTTACGAAGTGGATGTGAGATGTGATATTGATGGAATTAATAATGGGTTTACCATGAATTTACATGGGATATGATACCATGCTGGTGATCATTGAATGACTCACCAAGTTGGACCACTTCCTACAGATCCATGTGTAATTCTCAGTAGAGAACATGGGACGCTTCTATGTGTAGGAGATTGTTCGACTCCATGGAGTCCTATCGAAGAGAGTCATAGATCATGATGTTCAATTTACATCCCGGTCGTGGATGGGACTACAGGATAAAATTTGTAATCAACTGAACTAGAGAATAACATTTCAACCACGATTAATTGCCAAGTGGAGAGGACCATCTAGGTTCTTATGGAAATGCTATGGGCTTGCATCCTATACGTTTGTCACAGTTGAAAGGATCACCTACCTCTGGAAGGATTCACCTACAAAAAAACTACCACTACCCCATCATTATGGAACCATTAGAGGCCTTTACATAAAAACCTGTAGGACTCCACTCTTCTAGAAAGACCCATAAGTGTCAGCACTCATGGACATGGGTTTGGTGCAGGAAAATAAATAGATGGTGTAGGTCATACATGAGTGGATGAAGACTTCAAAAAGCCTTCATAATCCCTATGTTGATAAGTGGTGTAGGCCTTTGGAGTTCTAGGAGGGAAAACTTGTGTTTATTTAGGCTTCATCTCAATTCAGATTGCAGAGATTTGGCCAGGGTGGAAAGTTATCTCCAAGATACATCACACCTTATCAGATTCTGAGTATAATTGGTGATATGGAATACCATCTAGCTCTACCCCCATAGTTTCACCGGGTGAATGATGTCTTCAACGTGTCACATTTGATGAGGTATGCGCATGATCCATTACACATCATTGATCAAGGAAATATGTAAATTGATGATAAGGATACTTTTACGGAGTACCTGATGAAGACAATGGTTCGAGAGGTGTGGATCCTTCATGGGTGGTCGATTCCACTGGTGCGCGTTTGGTGGAAGCACAAGAATCTATAGGAGAGACCATGGGAGGGAGATACTCATATTCATTCTCATTACCATGATCTTTTTGTTTATTATGCCTTTGTGTTCGATTTTAGGGATGTAAAACCCTATGTTAGGGAGAATGTTATGACTTTTATTTTCTAGAATTTATTATTAGAAATTAATTGGGAAAATTTAGAGACCATGCATTGAGAATATGTTGGATTCTAAGGTCTAGTACTCTTGAAACGATTTGTTAAAAAATGTGATGTTTTTAATAAAGTGTCATGGAGGTTTCTTATTTAAATTTGAATAAATTATAAATGGGTTTCTAGATCAGAAATCAGAGGGAAGAATGTGTCTAGAACAGTGAATTTAACTAAGGTGGGGCCTAACCTTGACCAGTACGAGTCAAGGGTGAAAGATAGATTTTGTACTTAGACGTTATTAAAATATCCAATAAATTTTTTATTGAACATTACATTTTGACCCAGAGATGGTTTCCCTCTTTAAAAATTCATGTAATAGGAATTAAGGGTTATCTCCCTAACCCAGTAATTTGCCTAAGGTAAGGAGAATGAAGCTCTATTACAACAATGAACACCAGTGGATATTGTATCGACAATGAAATATAACCCCCTTCTTCATCAATGAAGGATCGAAACTCAAGGTAGGGTGTTGATCTCTTCATGGTTTTTTTCCACTTCATAGAATAAAATGATGAATGTGGAAAAACCCATGAACATGTTTATCTTTGATCGTTCTTAAGGGAGGGAAAATTAGTATGGGATTAAAGTGTATAGATATTTGTGCTTCTTATACTGTTGGTTTCTTCATGATTATTCTCACAAGAAAGGATCTTTCCCAACAAGAAAAAAGCCATGATCCACTATTTATGTGTTCTATGTGATACCTCTATCATCGTTATTGGTGTTCTACTTCAATGGACCCTCATCGTTATGGTGAAATTTTTGGGGAGGCTCTAAATGAGATCAGATCCCCAGTGTACAAGAAATGCAGATCAAGGCCCAAGGAAGTGATGGATGTAAACTTAGGATCACTAGAGTGGCTCTGTTTCAAAAAATAGAGCACCAAAGAATTAGTAGAGACCCAAGGAACCCGGGCTACTAGTAGTCAGTGGAACTAACAACATAGGGTTGTGCCAGGTGGCAAGCAGTGGTAGCTGCAAGCGAGTGCAGTGGAGGACTGAAGTTGAACCGGTAGGGACCAAAGTAGAAGAAGCAGACATACCACATTGGTGGGATGACCAGAATATGTATCACCCATGGTAGAGGAAGACATGGGTCGCGATTGGAAGCCATTAAGAAGCAGGGAAATGGCTCAAAGCCACGTCATAGGAGGGACCCGTGGTGGATCCGTGAGTCCGTGGGGGGGGGGGGGGAGGAATTCCAATCGCGTGAAACACGGTATGGTGCCACATTGATCAGATAAATGTGACTAGGGTGGGATGAGTCTAGCACACACACACTGGACCGCATAGGGTGGGATATACCGAGGATGTTGGGACACTCCAAATGCCCAGCGGGCTAGTCCCCACGACCCAGTATACCGAGTCCAGCTATTCCAGTGGGATGAGGCCAATGGGATAAGACCATTCAGGAAGGGCCGAATAAGGTCAGATGGGATTGATCGGTCACACCGGGTTAGGTCGGGTCAGGTCTGACAGGTTCCATCAGACCTGAATCGAACTCGGGATGGACTTATTCAAAAAAAAATAGTTGTAAAATCCAAACCTTGTTTTTGTTTGACTAGACGTTTACAGCGTTGGGACACTATTTATGATACGATTTTCTTGAGATACCCTAAGTGATTTTTTATGTGAAAGCTGGTTTATGACCTAATAAATTGAAGAGTATGTTCTCCCAGAAGAATCACACTATGAACAGAATCCAACGACTAACTGTGACTTGTGATCTTAGTGAATATGTGACTTGGGGGATGCATGAACCATTAAAGCTCCATGCGCCATCGAGACTCCATGCGCTATCGACATCCCGGGTTCCATTACCACTCCATGCGCCATCACTACCCTAGGCCCCATCGACAATTCGTGCACCATTGATGCTCTGTGTTCCATTAATGCTTCTAGTGTCATAGAGATTGGGAGATCGGTGGATGAAAATTAGAAATCCTTCTCTTCGTGCTTTAAACCTATACCTGTGTGAGATGACTGTATTGACTGTACATCATGTGTATCCATTGGGGTGTACTTTGAGTGTTTTCTTTTTGGTGGAATTCTTGTGTTTCATTTGGGGCGTACTTCATGTATTTCTTAGTTATGTTTCCTAGTTGGGTTCGAGGTCCACACTAAGTATTGTTTTACTCACCCTTGCATGGGATATGCTGGAAAAATGTGTGTCTTGTAGAGAGAATAAAAGATTTGATGGAATCCTTGGTTGACTGGGACTAGGTAGTTCTTAGAGAGAGGTCTGATATATGAGGTGTGCTTCAGCAAATTCAGACTACTATTTCTGTACATGCACTTCAGGTAGGGTTTTCTGTCGATGTGTTTTAGGAACTAGTGAATTCCATTTGGCAGACTTTACTTTTGGTGAGTTTTTATTCTAGCACTGTTTACTTTCTAGTATCTCTACTGTCATACACTATTCTTGGTATCTTAGTTGTATGTATGCTTGTCTGCCTTATGTACTTACAGTTCAATGTTTTGAGCTTGGAGATGCATGAGTCTGCACATGTACTTAGAAAAATGCCTCCCATTTATGGGATACGCCTACTCGGTGCTAGTCGTCATCCCCTGGCATATTGGAGGCGGGAATGGGGTAGTCATATAATGGCCCTTTAGGGATGGTTCATGACATGGGTGAATAGTTTATTTAGAAATATAACAAAAAATAAATTAGATTTTTATTAAATATATATATTGTAGTGAGTGTTGTGTTTTTGTAATGAAATATAGTAGAAACAAAAAGGACCATAGATAATTTCATAGTGTTTCAGATTGCCAAGATATTTTTTTACTTATTAACCACGTATAATCCTTGAGAAGATTGGTACCTATTAAGAAGCACAATATTAGAGGTTTTGAGAACATGTTATAGACTATTCCATTCAAAAATACTGAGAGGCACAACCAAAGATTTTTATAGGAGTCTTCAACATAGTTTTTTTTCCTAAAAGTATTTTAGGAGTCTCAACCAATAATTACTATTAGGTAGTGGAATAAACAAAAGAAAAGACCTATTTTTATGGGAAAAATCATGATATAGACACAAAATATCTAGCAATAGAAAATGAAAAGATAATACAAAGAAAAATATACAATGAAACCCTACCAAAAGAGATGATAACGAGGCTGATGAATTTTGACGGTCTTGATCACAATAAAAGTAGAGGATGTTATAGTAAAATTCAATTTGTGATCACAGTATTGAAATAAAATTAATAGGAATAAATTCAATTCCCATCAAGAAAATATTTATTATCATAAGAATAAATAAATTCATATAGAGTCAATGAAAACAGAAATTCACTGTATGACTTGATAAATTTTTATCAATGTATCACCAATGGCCATCTTTGATCTCTTGGCACAAGTGTTTTATAATATAATAACCACCAGACAATGGCTAGAAATATTTGAAATAATGAAATATAAAATTAAATTTTAATACCTCAAACATGATCAAAAATAATATTGAATCGCTTTATTTAATTAATTAAACCAATTAAAAAAATATATTACATAGAATAATTGAGATTATTTAAACTAATTTAAATAATTATAACTTATCTTATAAAAATATAATAAATGAATAATTCAGAAAACTTAGAAAATAGAGAATAAAATTAATAACATGAAAATTATTAATTTCATAATAATTTATATGATAAATTCAATTCAACAGTTTATTGAATATTCATTATAATATATAATTTATTTTAAAAATAAATAAACAGGGAAAATAAATTTAATTAACACACTATTATTTTTTAAAATAACTCTAAATATAGTATTAAATAATAATATGTAACTCATTAATATAAAAAATAGTTCCATGATATTATTTCTACTAAAAAATTAAAAAAAGTATATATATTATATTTTTTATTTTTAAAAGTAATATTATGATCAAAATTAATCAAATAAAATTGAAGATATGAAATTTAAAAAATTAATGAAGAAAATTTTCATCCTGTAAAGGTATATTTTTTTTCAAAATAAACAATGTAAACAACTGATTATGTGGGGAATTAATCCTTTTGGTTAGTATACTGACCATGCACACATGGTTGGTATACTGACTGTGCCCTTTTATGCATTCATTTAAAATAAGCAGGAAAATAATTCATGAGGTAAGTTCAAATTACTCACGATCACTTATGTATTGACTTAAATTACAAACATGGTTAGTTGTATGGATTTAAGGTATGTAAAAACCACTTGCGGTATGTTTGGACATGGATTCATGGTAAATTTAGTTTATCTTCATGGGGGGTTGGGAATTGTTAATCATAGTAACTTGAATTGTGTTTCTTGGTAAATTCACTTCACTACATCATAACTGGCCCATAATACATGATATGTATATAGAAACTCATGGTAACTTGTGCTTCACTTATGAAAGTTACTCTTTCACATTCATGGTAGGTATGAAGAGAGATTGGTATCTAGATACTTGGATTTAGATGCTATCAGGAATTGAGCTTATAGACATAAATTGGATGCTTGGTCAAAGAAGCTATATTTTTTATGAGATATTGAATGCTAGGACACATCCATGCATATGTTTGACCAAAATTCAATGAGGGTGGCAGTATGAACAAGTTTTGTGTACAATATGGTCGAAAGACAAGCTATGCATGGGAGATCCCCTAAAACTCATACATGGAGAAAAAATTGAAATGGTGATGTGAAACAGAGGTTCTGTGGCTGAGCACCTAACAGAGACAGAGCATGATGATGGTATGAAGATGATGATATAAATCCACAAGGTGTCACATGAAGTGTTTTAGTAGAGAAAAAGGATGCATTGTAGTTCAATGTACAATATATAGAGGGCCAGATGAAGATCCTACAGTACTATCGTGCCCAAGGAGGTCCCATATGGTTTGAAGGTGCACACGTATATAAAAGGAGGTTTTATCGAGTTGTTACATTTTTCTACAGTGGAAGAAGTGGAAAAATTATATATATATATATATATATATATATTTCCAAAAATAATTATATAATGATTCCAATATATATACATATATATTAATTATTTCCAAATATATATATATATATATAGATATATATGCACCTTAAATACTTTGAGTTCATTTTCACAAGAAGAAAACATATCAAACATTAAAATATATACAAAGAAAAATAACGTTCTTTCTAAAAAATAAGAAATATAGAAAATGTTTTTAAAATTAAAAAATAAAATGAATGATAATTTTTTTAAAATATTAAACATTTATTAATTATGATTATGAATGTATAAATGTCAAGACAATAATGATTTAAATACAATTAAACATTGATTTCTAAAATATAATAAAAATACCAACATTAAAATACGGCAGAATTAATAATTAAAAAAAACATCTATACAAATAAAACTACAATTCAAAAGACATATGTTTAGATATATTAAAGTAATTATTTAAATAGAACAGATAAACGATTTCCAATTTATATATAAATAGGTTTTTCAATTTATCAATAAAGGGTTTTTAAAATTTAACAACACATATAAAATAAACATTAAATTATCAATACTAAAAATATACCCCTTTTGAAAATTAAAAACTGAATGTTTTATTAAAAACCTAGATTTTCTCCCCTAATTTGAAATTTTTCAAAAAGATAAAAAAATTATAGATAATTAAATATATTTATGATTTAATTAAAAAAATTGTATTAATGATTATTATAAATATATTCATAAAATCAATTCATCTAAAATTAAATCTCAAACAGAAAAAATCATCATGAAAAAATAAATAAAAAATATGATTATTAAACACTATTAAAAAATGATAATGTGATTTTCTTTAATGATGTAAAAACAAACCCTATTTGAGTTTAAGAATCTAAAATATCTAATTAAATCATATTAATTATAAAAAGTGAGAAAAATCACATTGGATGTCAAAATAATTTGAAACATTAAAAAAAGATAATTAAACAAGTTAAAATATTGTTTAAATAAGTGATTCAGTCTATAAAGTTCTTCTTAATTTAATACACCAAAATTTATGTTTTATTTTTATAGAAACAAACGATGTTGAGAATGAACTAACAATTAGAATACATTTATAATTCATAATATATTTTAATTAAAAAATGTGATAAACTAATTTATATGTAAATGAAAAATTTAGAGGTTTAAAAAATGACTTCCATGAAGAAGAAGAGTTCAAAATTTCATTTCAAGGAACCAACGTAAGAAAACTATTAAAAAATTTGGTGGTTAAATTTTTTAAAAATGAAAAAAAATTCTAAAAACTAATGATTATTTTTTTATTAAAACATAACAAACAGAGCATATGTTCTGTTATAAAAATTAGAAGACTTGTTGAAAATTATTTCAAACAAACTAATCAAACATTATGTATGTATATACTAATAGTTTAAACCATAATTTTAAAACACATATACTAGTATATAATTTTAATAAAGGGCTAACTCCACCAATATTCATATTTAATTAAAGAGAAACAAGAAATATTAATACTTATTATATGAAAAGTAAAAAAATAATCTGCATATGTGAAATTGAATTTTTAAGAAATAAGCTATATCCTGCTTACTTGTAAGAATATGATATAATATAATTTTCATGTGTAATGACTAGAAATTAAAAATTATACCATAAAAGATATTACATATTACATATCATGAATTATAGCATACCATATTATGAAATAGTAAATAGTATGCACACTAGTGGAAAAGAAAAATACTTACCTATGCATGGTGACTAGATTATGTCCAACAAGATGTGGGTAACATCCTTTTGGTAACCATGATTTCTTAGATTCATTAGTATTCTTGGACATGTACATAGACTTAAAAAATCTATTTGAATGTAAATCAAAATGAATTTTTTTCAAAAACAATGTTTTAATATGACCAAAGTATTAAGTAAATCGTAATGAGAATTAACTAGAAAAATTTCAATGCATTCTAAATTTAATAAAAGTTATATTATAAATACACCAATTTAGATTATAAAAATGTAATATTATTAAGTATTGGTCAAAATATGTTATAACCAAAACCATTCTTTTTACTATTTGGTTTTACCATAGACATCATTTTATCATATCATTCTTCACATTGAAAAAATGGTGATAAATTCTCTTTAACATTGAAAAATTCCTTTTTTAAACTAATGTATTCCTTTTTAATAGCCACTAAACTACTATAAAAATTAACATTAAATCCATAAGATATTTTTATTAGTTTATTCTTTTTCTATTTAAGTTTCTAATATCCATTCTCAACAATAGTTAAAATATTCTTAATAGAATTAAATATTCTTTCCAGATATTTATCATTTACTGATAGAAATTTATTAAGTCTTTCATTCTCATCATTATGGTTAAAAATTTTAGAATAAAAATTCCTTTTATTTTCTTCATTTTGGTAAATAATCATATTAAAATTTTAATAGTATCATTTTAATATATTATTTAATTTGACTAACTTCTTATTTTTACCTTTGATTGAAAACTATATTTTTTATTGATAACTAGAACAAAATCACCTTGCACCCCAATCTAAGGGGATTATAAATAGTGAATTTCAAAGAAATATCCCTTGACTATGATGTTTCATTCGTTTAGAAGTGATATATTACAAAAATTATGAATGGTGGACTCTTTAGGATCCCCCATACGGGCCAATGATTCCACAAAATTATTACCTTCTCTCTATGTGAGGTTAATCTTCACATCCAAATTGATGATCCTTCCACATTTTTTATATGGTACGCAAAATCCCATGATGGACTAGGATCACCTTGGATGATCTCAAACATCACATTAGAATCAGATTCATCCTCTATAATATTTATGTTCAACACATGACACATGGATAGTATATTAACCATAGAACTTACTTGAACTCACAAATAGATAACCATGCCATAAAATGTGTTGAATCCAAAAAGATATGAGCCCCTTCTACCCAACATAAGTTCATCTCATCTCATATTTCCATCCAAACATGATCCATCCATGTTGAGATTCAAACCCAATGTTGGTTGTCTCTATCTTACCCACATTCCCATTATATTCATTTCTCTTCCATCCTCATTATAAGGCCCCATCCTTAAACCTTACTTAATCTTGAGTTATTACAATATTACACATTGAGGATCTTTTCAGGTTTAGAGTTTTAGAAAATTAGATCATAAAACTTGCATTACATTCCACATTTAAACAAAGTGGTTACATAAAGATAGTATTCATTTTTACCATCAACGGAAACATATTTAAAATAAAACATTGATTCATTCTTGACACTTCGTTGACACTATCATCATATCATGTACCTTTCCCTTGACCTATGAAAAACATTTCAAAAGAAAACTTGGGATGAGCATAAAAAGCTTAGTATGGGTTATAAAAATATGGAAAGGAAACATGAGTTCATATATACATAAGAATGAAATCATACTTTACCCATAAAACATAAGAACCTTAACATAACTCATCAAATCATGAATAAATCATAGAAATCATTAGACATAAAGTTAACTTGAGGCATTCATAACATTCTTATGTAGGGAGTAACCCTCTTGGTTACGTTTGGAATACCCATCACAGTATATTCCCTAAATCTCTTTGGAGAAACCTTAACGTTTCACTCCTTCACGTTACCCAATGCATTGGAGAGCTATAGCGGGCTCACCCGCCCTTAGTTTATCACGGAACAAACCATCTTCATAATAATACCCAAGAACCTCAACATAATCGTATCACATAAAACATGCATAAAGGAAACATAACATTTCCACCTTTCAATCACAAGATATCAATAAAACACGTTGATATGAAGACATTATGAAAACCATTTTCAATACCAAAATAAAATAAAAGTAAAACATGGTATTTATTTTTCTTTTAAAAAAAGGTATGGCTTGTAGAGGAAGCCAAAACTCAAATAATGGTCACGGCAGCGGAGAAGTCGTTGTCGCTGCATACGTACGACAAAAACATTCCCTTTTATCATTTAGTAAACGCTTCTTATAAAAAATATTAATTTTGAATAAATGTAAAAGTCAAAGGGGTATATACACCATATAAAAGAAGGTTGTGTATAAAACAAAATATGCCTCAATGAAAGGAGATTGAGACGAAGTCCCATACCTCGGGTCCGACTTGACTCGATCGTTCTTTAATGTCCTGAATAATAAACTTGAGTTAATTTATACTTTCTTAAGAACCTTCTTCAAGTTCATTATTCCATTTACATCACTTATTACCATTTTATGAGCACTATGTAATTATTTTAGTTAATAATAGTCGTTTTAACGATCATTGGTACTTGAGTCAAAATATGCTCTTTATAATTACAATTTGTTCATGTATCCATTATATCCAAAGTTATAATCATGATTTATATATCATATATATCATATATATCCAGTATATATATGCATTTATAATATTACATAATCATTTAGAGGTAATAAATGAAATGCACCGTTCATGGAGACGGTAAGCCGTACGTACGCATGAACGCTACTTTAATTTCAATTTCATATTTTATAGAATGGAATCATAATTATATAAAGGTATATTATAATTCCAGTATAATATCATATATAATATTATAGTTCCATCCTTTATACGTCCCACATATGGTATTTAACGAATCAAATCACTTTGAGGGGGCGGTAGTCCGCACTTCCTTAAATGAAGATATCGCATTTACCCATAATGGAAACCATAATGGTATGCCCAAAATAAAAAATACAGAAGCTTAAGGAAAACATAAACATATTATATATCATATATAAATATAGTTACATCTTAATGGCCACCTTTGAAGGTGTTAAAAGAATGTTGAACAATCATCGTTTCGGGAGGCATAAATTCACCATCCACGGAAACAGTATGTCCTTTAACCATTAGATGTAGGTGTGTGTAAGTGTAGCTCGAATAATTCTTATAACAACATCCTAGTATATTGAAGATACTGGATTTGTTTCAAAAGAAATGAATAAAAATAGTTTAGGGGGTTGGAGAAGCAAAATAAAACAAAAGGACTCAAGTGAAGACATTACCTTAAAATCATGTAACTCCCTTTGGTTTGAGCTCAAAGGCTTCCTTGGGAAGACTTCTACCCAAAGTGAGGCTTCAAGGAGTAATAGAGGGATGTGTAGAGACAAAATGTGCAGGGTTTGTCTGAGCCAAAGGCTTTGGGAGTGTGGGTATGGAGGTAGAGGTGGGGGCCTTTTATAAGAGGAGAGGAGGGGCACTCTTGGAAAGTAAAGAAATCTTACTTTATTTGAAAATGATTTTCGGATTCAAAAGGTCCCACATTGATATAATTCGAGGGTAAGGTGATAAGGGTTCTAAATACACCCATAAAATAGGTTTTGGACATGTGTAGGTCATTGATTTTACATTATCATTTCATTTTATTTAAATCCTTTATTAATGAGGTAATCGCTGCATCATCATGATGTCATAAATAATTTAATTTATTTAAAGTCTAAAAATTATGAAAAAAATACTATGATGTAGGAAATATTTTTAGATTTACAATGAATATTTATAGTCTAAAATATCATCTATTTAGACAAAATTAAAAATGTTTTAATCAGGTAATACATTCTTGTTATATTTACTTTCTTTAAAAAAAAGATAACAAGTCACTTTCCACAAAAGTGATTCCATGGGGTCCCCAAGTTTGGCACAAGGCATCCCATGGTCGGCCATGAGACAACCAGTAGAATTAGGACCCATGTTGGTGTCATTTTGTTTTATTATGATATTATTTTATTATCCTTAACTACCCGATTACTCATTAATCAAGATAATTAAAGATAATTACCGTCGTTACTATTCATAATGTCCAAAAACAAAAGAGTCTTGATTAAATAATTTGGACCTTCTGATTAAAAATATGTAATACATTTTACCCAATTACAAACATAGAAATTGCAATAATTTATTCAAGAATAATTCCCGTTGTCAAAACAAATAGCGGTTTTTTTTGAAACAATATCTATGAAAAGTTTGGCATTAGTTTATGCCCAATTCCAAAGTGAAATTAATCCTAATGACCACCATTGGATTAAATGGTAAAAATATATTGAAATTTAACTTTAAAACCAATTCAAAATATAATCTAATCATATAAATAAATTAGATTAAAAAGCAATTTTGATGTAAAATGCAGTATTTTTCACTATTCATTAAAAAATGAACATTGTCAGAAAAATACAAAAAATTCACACAAAGTAAATTTTGATGTCCCAATCATAAAGAATGTGTTTATTTTGACAAACACAGCTTATAAAATTTTCAAAAGATATATTTAAAAATGGTTTTCCATCAAAAGGCAGTAAAACAATCTTTTAAAAAATATTAGGGTATTCCATGCTTAAGATTGGATTTATTTTAATTTTAAGCCACTAAAACACTATATAATTAATTAATAGACATAGATAAAAATATATATTATTCTTTACTTACTTGGGATGTTACATCCTTCCCCCCTTTAGAAAATTGCGTCCCCGCAATTTATTTACTTATCAAATAAATGGGGGTACTTATCCCTCATTGCATTTTCTGATTCCCATGTTACCTCTTCCATCATGTGGTTTTTACATAAAACCTTTACCTGATTAATCACCTTATTTCGTAACACTTGCTCCCTGTGGTCAAGAATCTGGACCAGTTGTTCCTCATAAGATAGGTTCTCTTCCAGCTGAACTACCTCTGGACTCAAAACATGAGATGGATCTGGCATATACTTTCTCAACATCGAAACGTGAAAAAAATTGTGTACCTGAGATAAACTCGGAGGTAAAGCCACCCGGTATGCAACTAATCCAACTCTCTCCAGAATTTCATATCGTCCAATAAACCTTGGACTCAGCTTTCCTTTCTTACCAAATCACATCACACCTTTCCATGGTGAGACTTTGAGAAAAACATGATCACCTACCTCAAAAGTTAGATCTTTCCTCTTGTTGTCTGCATAACTCTTATGCCTACTCTGAGCTGTTCTCATGTGTTTCTGAATCAGCTGAACTTTTTCTGCCATCACTTCTACCAATTCTGGTCCCATCAACTTCCTTTCACCCACTTCATCTCAGAAAGCAGGAGTTCGACACCACTTCCCATATAATTCCTCAAATGGTTCCATCTGTATAATGGAATGAAAACTATTATTATATGAACATTCAACCAAAGAAAGATGTTGGTCCCAACTTACCTGATAATCCATCGAACAAGCTCGTAGCATATCCTCCAAGGTCTGAATTGTTCATTCAGACTGCCCATCTGATTGAGGATGAAATGCTATACTAAAATTTAATTCAGTACCCAACGACTTCTGAAGGCCTTTCCAAAAGTTAGAAGTGAACCTGAGATCATGATCAGATACAATGGAGAGAGGAACTCCATGTAACCTGACTATCTCTTAAAGATATAAATGGTAAAGTTGATCTAGGGAAAAAGTATCTCGTATAGCAAGGAAATGAGCAGATTTAGTCAAGCGATCAACAATAACCCCGATTGCATTATTACCTCGAGATGTTTTTGGTAATCCCACAACAAAGTCCATGGATATATTCTCCCATTCCAATCTGGCACTGGTAAAGGCTGAAGCATCCCTTTCGGTAACTGCCGCTCTGTTTTAACCTGTTGACATATCAAACACTTCACTGTAAAATCAGCAATATCTCTTTTCATTCCATCCCACCAGTAATACTCCCACAGATCTCTGTACATCTTAGTACTTCCTGGATGAACTGAAAACGGAGAACTATGAGCTTCACATAACAACTCTCTCTTCCACTGTGAATCACAAGGCACACACAATCTCTTCCCAAATCTCAAAATGTAAACATTATCAATGTTGAATTCAGGAAACTTACCTTTCTGAACCAGCTCTACCTTTTTCTGCAACTCACTGTCTTGCTTCTGTGCTTGCTTGATTCTATCTGATAGAGATGATCTCACTGATACCTGAAACAAAACAGAAGCACTTCCTGCACCAACAAATTCTATTCCAAAGTTCATCAAATCCTTAACCAAAGGATCACGTTCCAAACACAACATTGCTAATGAATCATTACTTTTTCGACTCAAAGCATCAGCCACTTTATTTACTTTTCCCGGATGGTAATGAATTGTACAATCATAATCCTTGATTAATTCCAGCCATCTCCTCTGTCTCATGTTTAACTCTTTCTAAGTGAATATATACTTTAAACTTTTGTGATCAATATATATTTCACACTTTACCCCATACAAATGATGCCTCTAAATTTTCAAAGCGAAAACAACAAAAACTAATTCCAAATCATGTGTAGGGTAATTTACCTCTTGAGTTTTCAACTGTCATGAAACATAAGCAATTACCTGATCATTCTGTATTAGGACGCAACCAAGTCCTTTCAATGAAGCATCACTGTATATAACAAACTCACCATTACTGGAAGGTAGTGCCAAAACTGGAGCATTCACCAATCTTCTTTTCAATTCCTAAAAACAATCATCACATTCTTTTGTCCAGATAAACTTAACACCCTTCCGAGTTAGCTTAGTCATTGGACTAGATAACTGTGAAAAATTTCTAACAAACCTTTGGTAATAGCCTGCCAAACCAAGGAAGCTACGAATCTCAGTTACATTTTTGGGTCTTGGTCAGTCTTCCACAACTTTTGTTTTTGCAGGACCAACAGTTATCCCATCTTTAGAAACAATGTGGCCAAGGAAAGAAATTTGTTGCAACCAAAACTCACACTTGCTGAATTTTCCATACAGTTTCTTTTCTTTTAAGGTTTGTAAGATAACCCTTAAATGTCTTTCATGCTCCTCTTTACTTTTAGAAAACACCAAAATATCATCAATGAAAACCACCACAAACTTATCCAAGAACTCATGGAAAATTCTATTCATTAAGTCCATGAATACAGCAGGTGCATTGGTTAGCCCAAAAGGCATTACTACAAATTTAAAATGGCCATATCTTGTACGGAATGCGGCCTTCGGAACAACTTCTTCCTTTACCTTCAGCTGATGGTACCCCGATCTCAAGTCAATCTTTGAAAAATACTGAGCTCCCTGGAGCTGATCAAACAAATCATTGATATGAGGCAAAGGATATTTGTTCTTAACAATGATGTTATTCAAGGCTCTATAATCAATGCAAAGTCTCATTGAACCATTTTCTTTTTAACAAATAAAACAGGAGCACCCCATGGTGATGTGCTAGGTCGAATGAAACCTTTTACTAATAAATCTTGCAATTGATCCTTCAACTCTAAAAGTTCAATTTGATCCATTCGATAAGGGGGTTTTGAAATTGTCTTAACATCAGGAACTAAATCAACAGTAAACTCAACATCCTGATCTGGTATTATTCCAGGCAACTCATCAGGAAAAACATCAGGATACTCATTTACCACTGGCACATCATTAATCTGAACAGTTCCTTTATTTTCAACAATGTGTGCAAGGTAACATTCATTTCCATCTTTTACAAGTTTCTTGGCCTCTTGATGAGTTATCAATAGTAAGGGTTCATTCTTGTACACAAACTGAAAGTATTTATGAAAGGAAACTTCTATAGCTCTACAGTCAATCTTAGCATGGTAAATAGAGAGCCAATCCATACCCAGGATAACATCAAACTCTACTAGAGGTAGAACAATAAGGTTTGCAAGTAGGTTCTTTCCACAGATAAGGATAGGAAGATTCTTATAAATTATTTTTACCTCAACATTTCCCCCAGGTGTTTTTACCAAAAGTTCAGGAGTCATATCTTGAGATGGTATTACCATTTTACTAGAAAAGGTTTCAGAGATGAAAGAATGTGTAGACCCCGAATCAAACAGCACACTGGCATAATCTGAAAAAACAAACAAAGTACCTGATACAACTTCATTTGATGGCCCGACATATGCTGAAGTAGTTGCAAAGGATTTCACCACCCCTTTATGCTTGTAGTCTAACTTCTTCCCATCACTCAAGCTCTTTGTCGGACACTCGTTTGCATAGTGACCCATCTCATTGCACTTAAAACATTTCACTAACTGTAAATCAAATTTGGTCTTACCTTCACCTTGATCTTTTTCAGTGCAATCACGAGCCTTATGTCCCATCTTACCACATTGGTAGCACTTTCCAGAATTCATAAGACATTCCCCAGCATGCCTTTTGCCACATTTATCACAAACTAGAAACTTAGATTTCTTACCATCAGACTTTTTTGAAGAATTCTTCCCTTTCTCCTGCCACCTTGGTCTCTTCTTCTGCTGGTTGTTATAGAACACTTGATCATCGGAAAACTCCATTTCCACCTTCTCATCACATCGAACAAGATTTTCATAACTTTTAAACTCACGATAAGATAATTCCCTTCGATATTTTGGCTTTAATCCTGAGTAAAAATGATTGATTTTACTATCAAGGTCTCAGATAAAATTTGGAGCATACCTTGCCAATCGAGTGAACCTTTCTTCATAGGTAGCCACTGAGTCTTCCTTTTGACTCAATTCCAAGAATTGTTTTTCAATCCTAAGTTGAACAGCCTTAGGAAAATACTTTTCAAGAAACATACCTTTGAATTCATCCCAGTCGAGAGCATCAATCTCATCAGCATCCCTGATATTTTTAACCATCGACCACCCCTGATCTGCTTCACCCTCCAAACGGTAAATAGCAAGAATAACCTTTTGATTGTCTGAACACCCCATGACATTGAAAATCTTCTCCAGTGATTTAATCCACCCTTCACCTAGCACAGGGTCAGATGATCCTCTGAATGATGGGGGATGTTGCCTCATGAAATGTTACACCACTAACATGTTCCTCTGCGGTTGATCTGGCTGATCTCGTGTATGGATACCACCTCCATTTATCGCTTGAGTCAAATGCACCATTACTACAACAAACCGTTCAGTTCCAATTCCGACCATCTCAGGATGCTGATTCAGAAGGTTATTTCCTTCTGCATGCCTTCCTAGCACTGCTTCCCTGTTTCCTCTGCGGAAAACCATTCTGAACAAACATGACTTAGATGAAGCAACATGGTAATCTTCAAAAACTATATCTCTTCAATTTGACCATAAGATAATATATTTTTGGATAATCATTTAATAGAATTATAACTCATAAAGTTATCTAAACTGACCTCTGATACCAACTATAAGGCCCCAGCCTTAAACCATACTTAATCTTGAGTTATTAAAATATTAAACATTAAGGATCTTTTCAGGTTTAGAGTTTTAGATAATTAGATCATAAAACATTCATTACATTCCACATTTAAACAAAGTGGTTACATAAAGATAGTATTCATTTTTTCCATCAACGGAAACATATTTAAAATAAAACATGGATTCTTTCTTGACACTTCCTTGACATTATCATCATATCATGTACCTTTCCCTTGACCTATGAAAAACATTTCAATAGAATACTTGGGATGAGCATAAAAATCTCAGTATGGGTTATAAAAATATGGAAAGGAAACATGAGTTCTTATATACATAAGAATGAAATCATACTTTACACATAAAACATAATCACTTTAACATAACTCATCAAATCACGAATAAATCATAGAAATCATAAGACATAAAGGTAACTTGAGGCATTCATAACATTCTTACGTATGGAGTAACCCTCCTGGTTACGTTTGGAATACCCATCACAGTATATTCCCTAAATATCTTCGGAGAAACCTTAAAATTTCACTCCTTTACGTTACCCAATGAAATGCAGAGCTATATCGGGCTGACCCGCCCTTAGTTTATCATGGAACCAACCATCTTCATAATAATGCCCAAGAACCTCAACATAATCGTATCACATAAAACATGCATAAAGGAAACATAACATTTCCATCTTTCAATCACAAGATATCAATACAACACATTGATATAAAGAAATTATGAAAACCATTTTCAATACCAAAATAAAAGAAAATTAAAACATGGTATTTATTTTTCTTTCAAAAAAAGGTATGGCTTGTAGAGGAAGCCAAAAACTCAAATAATGGTCACTGTAGCGGAGAAGTCGTTGTCGCCGCATACGTACGACAAAAACATTACCTTTTGTCATTTAGTAAACACTTCATATAAAAAAGATTCCTTTTGAATAAATGTAAAGGTCAAAGGGGTTTATACACCATATAAAAGAAGGTTGTGTATAAAACAAAATATGTCTCAATGAAAGGAGATTGAGACGAAGTCCCATACCTCGGGTCCGACTTGACTCGATCGTTCTTTAATGTCCTGAATAATAAACTTGAGTTAATTTATACTTTCTTAAGAACCTTCTTCAAGTTCATTATTCCTTTTATATCACTTATTACCATGTCATGAACACTATGTAATTATTTTAGTTAATAACGGTCATTTTAACAATCATTGGTACTGGAGTCAAAATATGATCTTTATAATTACAAGTTGTTCATGTATCCATTATATCCAAAGTTATAATCATGATGTATATATCATATATATCATATATATCCAGTATATATATGCCTTTATAATATTACATAATCATTTAGAGGTAAGAAATGAAATGCACCGTTCATGGAGATGGTAAGCCGTACGTACGCATGAACGCTACTTTAATTTCAATTTCGTATTTTATGGAATGGAATCATAATGATATAAAGGTATATTATAATTCCAGTATAATATCATATATAATATCATAGTTCCATCCTTTATACGTCCCACATATGGTATTTAACGAATCAAATCACATTGAGGGGGCGGTAGTCCGCACTTCCTTAAATGAAGATATCATGTTTACCGAAAATGGAAACTATAAAGGTATGCCCAAAATAAAAAATACAGAAGATTAAGGAAAACATAAACATATTATATATCATATATACATATAGTGACATATTAATGGCCACCTTTGAAGGTGTTAAATGAATGTTGAACAATCATCGTTTCGGGAGGCATAAATTCACCATCCACGGAAACAGTATGTCCTTTAACCATTAGATGTAGGTGTGTGCAAGTGTAGCTCCAATAATTCTTATAAAAACATCCTAGTATATTTAAGATACTGGATTTTTTACAAAAGAAATTAATAAAAAGAGTTTAGGGGGTTGGAGAGCAAAATAAAACAAAAGGACTCAAGTGAAGACATTACCTTAAAATCGGGTAACTCCCTTTGGTTTGAGATCAAAGGCTTCCTTGGGAAGAATTATGCCCAAAGTGAGGCTTCAAGGAGTAATAGAGGGATGTGGAGAGACAAAATGGGCAGGGGTTGGCCGAGCCAAAGGCTTTGGGAGTGTGGGTAAGGAGGTAGAGGTGGGGGCCTTTTATAAGAGGAGAGGAGGGGCACTCTTGGAAAGTAAAGAAATGTTACTTTATTTGAAAATGATTTTTGGATTCAAAAGGTCCCACATTGATATAATTCGAGGTTAAGGCGATAAGGGTTCTAAATCCACCCATACAGTTGGTTTTGGAAATGTGTAGGTCATAGATTTTTAATTATCATTTCATTTTATTTAAATCCTTTATTAATGAGGTAATTGCTGCATCATCATGATGTCATAAATAATTTAATTTATTTAAAGTATAAAAATTATGAAAAAAATTCTATGATGTAGGAAATAATTTTATCTTTCCAATGAATATTTATAGTCTAAAATATCAACTATGTAGGAAAAATTAAAAATGTTTTAATCAGGTGATACATTCTTGTTATATTTACTTTCTTAAAAAAAAAGATAACAAGTCACTTTCCACAAAAGTGATTCCATGGGGTCCCCAAGTTTGGAACAAGGAATCCCATGGTCAGACATGAGACAACCAGTCGAACTAGGACACATGTTGGTGTCATTTTTTTATTATTATGATATTATTTTATTATCCTTAACTACCCGATTACTCATTAATCAAGATAATTAAAGATAATTACCGTCGTTACTATTCATAATGTCCAAAAACAAAAGAGTCTTGATTACATAATTTTGACCTTCTGATTCAAAATATTTAATACTTTTTACCCAATTCCAAAAAATGAAATTGAAATAATTGATTTAAAAATAAATCCCGTTGTCAAAACAAATAGCGGGTTTTTTTGAAACAATATCTATGAAATGTTTGGCATTAGTTTATTCCCAATTCCAAAGTGAAATTAATCCTAATGACCACCATTGGATTAAATGGTAAAAATATATTCTAATTTAACTTTAAAACCAATTCAAAAGATAATGTAATCATATAAATAAATTAGATTAAAAAGCAGTTTTAATGTAAAATGTAGTATTTTTCACTATTCATTAAAAAATGAACATTGTCAGAAAAATACCAAAAATTCACACAAAGTAAATTTTGATGTCCCAATCATAAAGAATAAGTTTAGTTTGACAAAAATAGCTTATAAAATTGTCAAAAGATAGATTTAAAAATGGTTTTCCATCAAAAGGCAGTAAAACAATATTTTAAAAAATATTAGTGTATTCCATGCTTAAGATTGGATTTATTTTCATTTTAAGCCTCTAAAACACTATCTAATTCATTAATAGAAATAGATAAAAATATCTATTATTCATTACTTAATTGGGATGTTACATCCTTCCCCCCTTTAGAAAATTGTGTCCCTGCAATTTATTTACTTATCAAATAAATGGGGGTACATTTCCCTCATTGCATTTTCAGATTCCCATGTTTCCTCTTCCATCATGTGGTTTTTCCAAAAAAACCTTTACCTGAATAATCACCTTATTTCGTAACACTTGCTCCCTGTGGTCATGAATCTGGACCAGTTGTTCCTAATAAGATTGGTTCTCTTCCAGCTGAACTACCTCTGGACTCAAAACATGAGATGGATCTGACATATACTTTCTCAACATCGAAACGTGAAAAACACTGTGTACCTGAGATAAAATCATAGGTAAAGCCACCCGGTATGCAACTGATCCAACTCTCTCCAAAATTTCATATGGTCCAATAAACCTTGGACTCGGCTTTCCTTTCTTACCAAATAACATCACACTTTTTTATGGTGAGACTTTGAGAAAAACATGATCACCTACCTCAAAAGTTAGATCCTTCCTCCTGTTGTCTGCATAACTCTTCTGCCTACTCTGAGCTGTTCTCGTGTGTTTCTGAATCAGCTAAACTTTTTCTGCCATCTCTTCTACCAATTCTGGTCCCATTAACTTCCTTTCACCCACTTCATCCTAGAAAGATGGAGTTCGACACCACTTCCCATATAACGCTTCAAATGGTTCCATCTGTATACTGGAATGAAAACTATTATTATATGAAAATTCAACCAAAGAAAGATGTCAGTCCCAACTTCCCTGATAATCCATCGAACAAGCTCATAGCATATCCTCCAAGGTCTGAATTGTTCGTTCTGACTACCAATCTGATTGAGTATGAAATTGTAACATCCAAAGTAAGTAATGAATAATAGATATTTTTATCTATGATTAAGATAGTGTTTTAGAGGCTTAAAATGAAAATAAATCCAATCTTAAGCATGGAATACACTAATATTCTTAAAAGATTGTTTTACTGCCTTATGATGGAAAACCCTTTTTAAATCTATCTTTTGAAAATTTTATAAACTATGTTTGTCAAAATAAACTTATTCTTTATGATTGGGACATCAAAATTTACTTTGTGTGAATTTTTGGTATTTTTCTGACAATGTTCATTTTTTAATGAATAGTGAAAAATACTGCATTTTACATCAAAACTGATTTTTAATCTAATTTATTTATATAATTAGATTATGTTTTGAATTGGTTTTGAAGTGAAATTAGAATATATTTTTACCATTTAATCCAATGGTGGTCATTGGAATCAATTTCACTTTGAAATTAGACTTAAACTGGTGTCAATCTTTTGATACTTATTGTTTTATAAAAACACACTATTTGATATGACAGCGGGAATTAATTATTAAATTAATTAATGTGACTTATATGTTTTGAATTTTGTAAAATATACTTCAATTTTGAATTCGGAATATCAAAAATAGCTTAGGGTGAATTTTTGGTAATTTTCTTAAAAACTTCAATTTTTGATGAATAGTGAAACCACTAAGTGGTACTTATAAAGACTGATTTTCCGTTTAAATGAAATTTTGCCATCATTGTGTTTTGAATTTCAAAAATCCGACATACATGATTGTCATTAAGAAGTAAAATGTGGTTCAATGAGATTATAATATTTTTTTGGTGAATAGTAACTTATTAAGTTCTTAATCGCGATTAGTGGTAATTAGTGTAGTTTAAGGTAAAAATAATGCTTTAATAAAATAAGATGAGCTTGACACATGTCCCAAAATTATTGGTTGTGTCATGGCCGACCAAGACAAGCCATGGGTCAACTTGGGGACCCCAGGGATCCACTTTGGTTGGGAAATGACATAAATTACTTTTTATTTAATGTAAAAGTAAAAATGACACAAACATAATATGTTTTACGAAAACAATTTTTACATGGGGTTATAAAGATCCAATTTTTGATTATAAATAGTAATTGGAAAGCTAAAACGATTTCCTAGATCATAGTATTTTTTTTATAATTTTTCAAAATTAAATAAATTAAATTATTTATGACATATTAATGATGCAGCGATGACATCATTATTTGACGATTTAAATAAAATGGAAATATAATGTAAAATCTATGCACTACACATGTCGAAAACCAATTGGATGAGTGGATTTCGAACCCTTATCACCTTATCCACGAATTATATCAATGTGGGACCTTTTAAAACCGAATCACATTTTCAAATAAAGTAATATTTCTTTACTTTCCAAAAGTGCCCCTCCTCTCCTCTTATAAAAGGCCCCCACCTCTACCTCATTTCACACACTCCTCAAGCCTTTGGCTTAGAAAACCCCTGTCCATTTACTCTCTCCACATCCCTCTCCTAATCATAGAGGATTCCCTTTGGGCATAAGCCTTTCAAAGGAAGCCTTTAGGATCAAATCAAAAGGAGTTACACTTTTAAAGGTAATTCATTCTATCATGTTCATTTGTTTTATTTTGCTTCTCCAACCCACTAAACTCTTTTTATTTACTTCTTTTGTAACAACACCAGTATCTTAAATGTACTAGGATGTTGTTATAAGATTTATTTTAGCTACACTCTCACAAAACTACATCAAATGGTTAAAGAACATACGGTTTCCGTGGATGGCGAAATTCTGCCTCCCGAAATGATGATTGTTCAATACTCATTTAACACCTTCAAAGGTGGCCATTATGATGTAACTATTTTTATATATGATATATAATATGTTTATGTTTTCCTTAACCTTCTTTTTTTTCATTTTGGTCATACCTTTATGGTTCCCATTATGGGTAAACACGATATCTTCATTTTAGGAAGTGCGGACTACCGCCCCCGGAAAGTGATTTGATTCGTTAATACCATATGTGGGATGTGTAAAGGATAAATTTAATGATATTATATATGTTATTATACTGGAATTATATTATACTCTTATATCATTATGATTCCATTCCAGAAAATACGAAATAGAAATGGAAGTAGCGTTCATGCGTACGTACGACTTACCGTCTCCATGAACGGTGCATTTCATTTCTTACCTCTAAATGTGATGTAATATTATAAATACATGTATATTCTGAATATATATGATATATATGTTATCCAAATCATTAATATCATTCTGGATATAACGAACCTTTGATCAAATTAACAACATGTAAGTGTAAGAAGTCTATTTTTGACTTAAGAACCAAATACCGACAAAATGAACACTATTAAATTAAATGATTACATGATGTTCATAACATGGTATAAAAGGAATATGGAACTTGAAAAAGGTTCATAAGCAAGTAGAGATTAACTAAAGTTTATTATTCAGGAGATTAAAGAACGGTCGGGTCAAGTCAGATACGAGGTATGGGACTTCGTCTCAATCTCCTTTCATTGAGGCATATTTTATTTTATACACAACTTTCTTTTATACGGTGTATAAAACCCTTTGACTTTTACGTTTATTAAAAAGGAATCTTTTTTATACGAATCGTTTACTAAATGAAAAAAGGGAATGTTTTTGTCGTACGTATGCGGCGACAACGACTTCTCCGCCATCGTGACCATTATTTGAGTTTCGGCTTCCTCTACAAGCCATACCTTCTTTTTAAAAGAAAAATAAATACAATGTTTTACTTTTCTTTTATTTTGGTATTGAAAATGGTTTTCATAATGTTTTTATATCAATCTGTTGTATTGATATCATGTTATTTAAAGGTGGGAATGTTATGTTTCCTTTATGCATGTTTTACGTGATACGATTATGTTGAGGTTCTTGGGCATTATTATGAAGACGGGTGGTTCCGTGATAAACTAAGGGCGGGTGAGCCCGATATAGCTCTCCAATGCATTGGGTAACGCGAAGGAGTGAAACGTTAAGGTTTCTCCGAAGAGATTTTAGGGAATATACTGTGATGGGTATTCCAAACGTAACCAAGAGGGTTACTCCCTACATAAGAATGTTATGAATGCCTCAAGTTACCTTTATGTCTTATGATTTCTATGATTTATTCATGATTTTATGAGGTATGTTAATGTGCCTATGTTTTATGGGTAAAGTATGATTTCATTCTTATGTATATATGAACTCATGTTTCCTTTCCATGTTTTTTTATAACCCATACTGAGCTTTTTATGCTCATCCCAAGTTTTTTTGAAATGTTTTCACAGGTCAAGGGAAAGGTACATGATATGATGATAGTGTCAAGGAAGTGTCAAGAAATAATCCATGTTTTATTTTAAATGTGTTTCCATTTATGGGAATGCAGAATACTATCTTTATGTAACCACTTTGTTTATATGTGGAATGTAATGCAAGTTTTATGATCTAATTCTCCAAAACTCTAAACCCGAAAAGATCCTCAATGTGTAATCTTATAATAACTCAAGATTAAGTAAGGTTTAAGGCTCGGGCCTTATAGATGGTATCAGAGGTCGGTTTAGATAACTTTAGGAGTTAGAATTCTATTAAATGATTATCCAAAAATATTTTCTTTGAAATGATATAGCATTTGAAGATTACCATGTTGCTTCATCTAAGACATGTTTGTTCAGAATGGTTTTCCGCAGAGGAAACAGGGAGGAAGTGCTAGGAAGGCATACATAAGGAAATAACCTTCCGAATCAGCATCCCGAGATGGTCGGAATCGGAACTGAACAGTTTGTTGCAGTGATGGCACAATTGACTCAGGATATAAATGGTGGTAGTATCCATGCATGAGATCAGCCAGATCAACCGCAGAGGAACATGTCAGTGGTGGAACATTTCATGAGGCAACATCCCCCATCATTCAGAGGATCATCTGACCATGTTCTAGCTGAAGGGTGGATTAAAGCACTGCAGAAGATTTTTGATGTCATGGGGTGTTCAGACAATCAAAAGGTTAGTCTTGCTATTTACCGTTTGGAGGGTGAAGCAGATCAGTGGTGGTCTATGGTTAAAAATACCAGGGACGCCGATGAGATTGATGCTCTTGATTGGGATGAATTCAAAGGTATGTTTCTTGAGAAGTATTTTCCTAAGGCTGTTCGACTTAGGATGGAAAAACAATTCTTGGAATTGAGGCAAGAAGAAGACTCAGTGGCTGCCTATGAAGAAAGGTTCACTCGATTGGCAAGGTATGCTCCAAATTTTATCCGGGATCTTGATAGTAAAATCAATCATTTTTACTCAGGATTAAATCCAAAATATCTAAGGGCATTAGCTTCTCGTGAGTTTAAATGTTATGAAAATCTTGTTCGATGTGCTGAGAAGGTGGAAATGGAGTTTGCCGATGACAAAGTTTTCTATAACAACCAGTAAAAGAAGAGACCGAGGTGGCAGGAGAAAGGTAAGAATTCTTCAAAAAAGTCTGATGGTAAGAGAACAAAGTTTCCAGTTTGTGATAAATGTGGCAAAAGGCATGCTGGGGAATGTCTTCTGAATTCTGGGAAGTGCTACCGATGTGGTAAGATGGGACATAAGGCTCGTGATTGCACTGAAAAGGATCAAGGTGAAGGTAAGAAAAAATTTGATTTACAGTTAGTGAAATGTTATAAGTGCAATGAGATGGGTCACTATGCAAACGAGTGTCCGACAAGGATCTTGAGTGATGAGAAGCAATTAGACTACAAGCAGAAAGGGGTGGTGAAATCCTTTGCAACAACTTCAGCAGATGTCGGGCCATCAAATGAAGTTGTATTAGGTACTTTGTTTGTTTTTTCAGATTATGCCAGTGTGTTGTTTGATTCGGGGTCTACACATTCTTTCATCTCTGAAACCTTTTCTAGTAAAATGGGAATACCATCTCAAGAAATGACTCTTGAACTTTTGGTAAAAACACCTGGGGGAAATGTCGAGGAAAAAAGAATTTATAAGAATCTTCCTATCCTTATCTGTGGAAAGAACCTACTTGAAAACCTTATTGTTCTACCTCTAGTAGAGTTTGATGTTATCCTGGGTATGGATTGACTCTCTATTTACCATGCTAAGATTGACTGTAGAGCTAAAGAAGTTTCTTTTCAGAAAGACTTTCAGTTTGTTTACAAGAATGAACCCTTACTTTTGATAACATATCAAGAGGCCGGGAAACTTGTAAAAGATGGAAATGAATGTTACCTTGCACACGTCATTGAAAATAAAGGAACTGTTCAGATTAATGATGTTGCAGTGGTAAATGAGTATCCTGATGTTTTTCCTGATGAGTTGCCTAGAATAATACTAGATCGGGAAGTTGAGTTTACTGTTGACTTAGTTTATAATGCTAAGCCAATTTCAAAACCCCCTTATCGAATGGCACAAATTGAACTTTTAGAGTTGAAGGAGAAATTGCAAGATTTATTAGAGAAAGGTTTCATTAGACCTAGCACATCACCATGGGGTGCTCCTGTTTTGTTTGTTAAGAAAAAAGATGGTTCTGTGAGACCTTTCATTGATTATAGAGCCTTGAATAATATCACTGTTAAGAACAAATATCCTTTGCCTCATATCGATGATTTGTTTGATCAGCTCCAGGGAGCTCAGTTTTTTTCAAAGATTGACTTGAGATCGGGGTACCATCAGCTGAAGGTAAAGGAGGTAGATATTCCGAAGACCGCGTTCCGTACGAGATATGGCCATTATGAATTTGTAGTAATGCCTTTTGGGCTAACCAATGCACATGCTGTATTCATGGACTTAATGAATAGAATTTTCCATGAGTTCTTGGATAAGTTTGTGGTGGATTTCTTTGATGATATTTTGGTGTTTTCTAAAAGTAAAGAGGAGCATGAAAAACATTTAAGGGTTATCTTGCAAACCTTAAAAGAAAAGAAACTGTATGGGAAATTCAGCAAGTGTGAGTTTTGGTTGCAACAAATTTCTTTCCTTGGTCACATTGTTTCTAAAGATGGAATAACTATTGATCCTGTAAAAACAAAAGTTGTGGAAGAATGGCCAAGAACCAAAAATGTAACCAAGATTCGTAGCTTCCTTGGTTTGGCGGGCTATTACCGAAGGTTTGTTAGAAATTTTTCATGGTTATCTAGTCCAATGACTAATCTAACTCGGAAGGGTGTTAAATTTATCTGGACAAAAGAATGTGATGATTGTTTTCAGGAATTGAAAAGAAGATTGGTGAATGCTCCAGTTTTGGCACTACCTTCCAGGAATGGTGAGTTTATTATATACAGTGATGCTTCATTGAAAGGACTTGGTTGCGTCCTAATGCAGAATGATCAGGTAATTGCTTATGCTTCACGACAGTTGAAAACTCATGAGGTAAATTACCCTACACATGATTTGGAATTAGATGCTGTTGTTTTTGCTTTAAAAATTTGGAGGCATCATTTGTATGGAGTAAAGTGTGAAATATATACCAATCACAAAAGTTTAAAGTATATATTCACTCAGAAAGAATTGAACATGAGACAAAGGAGATGGCTAGAATTAATCAAGGATTATGATTTTACAATTCATTACCATCCGGGAAAAGCAAATAAAGTGGCTGATGCTTTGAGTCGAAAAAGTAATGCTTCATTAACAATGTTGCGTTTGGAACATGATCCTTTGGTTAAGGATTTGATGAACTTTGGAATAGACGTTGTTGGTGCAGGAAGTCCGTCTGTTTTGTTTCAGGTATCAGTGAGATCATCTCTATCAGATAGAATCAAGAAAGCACAGAAGCAAGACAGTGAGTTGCAGAAAAAGGTAGAGCTGGTTCAGAAAGGTAAGTTTCCTGAATTCAACATTGATAATGATTGTGTTTTGAGATTTGGAAAGAGATTGTGTGTGCCTTGTGATTCACAGTTAAAGAGAGAGTTGTTATGTGAAGCTCATAGTTCTCCGTTTTCAGTTCATCCGGGCAGTACTAAGATGCATAGAGATCTGCGGGAGTATTACTGGTGGGATGGAATGAAAAGTAATATTGCTGATTTTACTGTGAAGTGTTTGATTTGTCAGCAGGTTAAAGCAGAGTGGAAGTTACCGAAAGGGATGCTTCAGCCTTTACCAGTTCCAGAGTGGAAATGGGAGAATATATCCATGGACTTTGTTGTTGGATTACCGAAGACATCTTGAGGTAATAATGCAATCTGGGTTATTGTTGATCGCTTGACCAAATCTGCTCATTTCCTTGCTATACGAGATACTTTCTCTCTTGATCAACTTTCCCATTTGTATCTTAAAGAGATAGTCAGGTTACATGGAGTTCCTCTCTCCATTGTATCAGATCATGATCCCAGGTTTACTTCTAACTTTTGGAAAGGCCTTCATAAGTCGTTGGGTACTGAATTAAATTTTAGTACAACTTTTAATCCTCAATCAGATGGGCAGTCAGAACGAACAATTCAGACATTGGAGGATATGCTACGAGCTTGTTCTATGGATTATCAGGGATGTTGGGACCAACATCTTTCTTTGGTTGAATTTTCATATAATAACAGTTTTCATTCCAGTATACAGATGGCACCATTTCAGGCATTATATGGGAAGCGGTGTCGAACTCCAGCTCTCTGGGATGAAGTGGGTGAAAGGAAGTTGATGGGACCAGAATTGGTAGAAGAGATGGCAGAAAAAGTTCAGCTGATTCAGAAGCACGTGAGAACAGCTCAGAGCAGGCAGAGGAGTTATGCGGATAACCAGAGGAAGGATCTATCTTTTGAGGTAGGTGATCATGTTTTTCTCAAGGTTTCTCCTTGGAAAAGTGTGATGAGATTTGGTAAGAAAGGAATGTTGAGTTCAAGGTTCATTGGACCATACGAAATTCTGGAAAGAGTTGGATCAGTTGCATACCGAGTGGCTTTACCTCCGAGTTTATCTCAGGTACACAATGTTTTTCACGTTTCGATGTTGAGAAAGAATATGCAAGATCCATCTCATGTTTTGAGTCCAGAGGTAGTTTAGCTGGAAGAGAACCTATCTTATGAGGAACAACCGGTCCAGATTCTTGACCACATGGAGCAAGTGTTATGGAATAAGGTGATTCACCAGGTAAAGGTTTTGTGGAAAAACCACATGATTGAAGAGGCAACATGGGAATCTGAAAATGCAATGAGGGATAAGTACCCCCATTTATTCGATAAGTAAATAAATTGAGGGGACGCAATTTTCTAAATGGGGGAAGGATGTAACATCCCAAGTAAGTAATGAATAATAGATAATTTTATCTATGATTAAGATAGTGTTTTAGAGGCTTAAAATGAAAATAAATCCAATCTTAAGCATGGAATACACTAATATTCTTAAAAGATTGTTTTACTGCCTTATGATGGAAAAACCTTTTTAAATCTATCTTTTGACAATTTTATAAACTATGTTTGTCAAAATAAACGTATTCTTTATGATTGTGACATCAAAATTTACTTTGTGTGATTTTTTGGTATTTTTCTGACAATGTTCATTTTTTAATGAATAGTGAAAAATACTGCATTTTACATCAAAACTGATTTTTAATCTAATTTATTTATATAATTAGATTATGTTTTGAATTGGTTTTGAAGTGAAATTAGAATATATTTTTACCATTTAATCCAATGGTGGTCATTGGAATCAATTTTACTTTGAAATTAGACTTAAACCGGTGTCAATCTTTTGATACTTATTGTTTTTATAAAAACACGCTATTTGCTATGACAACGGGAATTAATTATTAAATTAATTAATGTGACTTATATGTTTTGAATTTTGTAAAATAGACCTCATTTTTGAATTCGGAATATCAAATATAGCTTAGGGTGAATTTTTGGTAATTTTCTGAAAAACTTCAATTTTTGATGAATAGTGAAACCACTAAGTGGTACTTATAAAGATTGATTTTCCGTTTAAATGAAATTTTTCCATCATTGTGTTTTGAATTTCAAAAATCCGACATACATGATTGTCATTAAGAAGTAAAATTTGGTTCAATGAGATTATAATATTTTTTTGGTGAATAGTAACTTATTAAGTTCTTAATCGCGATTAGTGGTAATTAGTGTAGTTTAAGGTAAAAATAATACTTTAATAAAATAAGATGAGATTGAAACATGTACCAACCTTATTGGTTGTGTCATGTCCGACCAAGACAAGCCAGGGGTCAACTTGGGGACCCCATGGATCCACTTTGGTTGGGAAATGACATAAATTACTTTTTATTTAATGTAAAAGTAAAAATGACACAAACATAATATGTTTTACGAAAACAATTTTTACATGGGGTTATAAAGATCCTATTTTTGATTATAAATAGTCATTGGAAAGATAAAAATATTTCCAACATCATAGTATTTTGTTTATAATTTTTCGACATTAAATAAATTAAATTATTTATGACATAATAATGATGCAGCAATGACATCATTATTTGATGATTTAAATAAAATGGAAATATAATGTAAAATCTATGCACTACACATGTCCAAAACAAATTGGATGAGTGGAATTCGAACCCTTATTACCTTATCCACGAATTATATCAATGTGGGACCTTTTAAAACCGAAACACATTTTCAAATAAAGTAATATTTCTTTACTTTCCAAAAGTGCCCCTCCTCTCCTCTTATAAAAGGCCCCCACCTCTACCTCATTTCACACACTCCTCAAGCCTTTGGCTCGGCCAACCCCTGTCCATTTACTCTCTCCACATCCCTCTACTCATCCTAGAGGATTCCCTTTGGGCAGAATCCTTTCAAATAAATCCTTTAGGATCAAATCAAAAGGAGTTACACTTTTAAAGGTAATTCATTCTCTCATGTTCATTTGATTTATTTTGCTTCTCCAACCGCCTAAACTCTTTTTATTTACTTCTTTTGTAACAACAACAGTATCTTCAATATACTAGGATGTTGTTATAAGATTTATTTGAGCTACACTCTCACAAAACTACATCAAATGGTTAAAGAACATACGGTTTCAGTGGATGGTGAAATTCTGCCTCCCGAAACGATGATTGTTCAATACTCATTTAACACCTTCAAAGGTGGCCATTATGATGTCACTATTTTTATATATGATATATAATATGTTTATGTTTTCCTTAAGCTTCTGTTTTTTTCATTTTGGTCATACCTTTATGGTTCCCATTATGGGTAAACACGATATCTTCATTTTAGGAAGTGAGGACTACCGCCCCCTGAAAGTGATTTGATTCGTTAATACCATATATGGGATGTGTAAAGGATAAAGTTAATGATATTATATATGTTATTATACTGGAATTATATTATACTCTTATATAATTATGATTCCATTCCACAAAATACGAAATAGAAATGGAAGTAGCGTTCATGCGTACGTACAACTTACCGTCTCCATGAACGGTGCATTTCATTTCTTACCTATAAATGTGATGTAATATTATAAATACATGTATATTCTGAATATATATGATATATATGTTATCCAAATCATTAATATCATTCTGGATATAACGAACCTTTGATCAAATTAACAACATGTAAGTGCAAGAAGTCTATTTTTGACTTAAGAACCAAATACCGACAAAATGAACACTATTAACTTAAATGATTACATGATGTTCATAACATGGTATAAAAGGAATAATGAACTTGAAAAAGGTTCATAAGCAAGTAGAGATTAACTCAAGTTTATTATTCATGAGATTAAAGAACGGTCAGGTCAAGTCGGATACGAGGTATGGGACTTCGTCTCAATCTCCTTTCATTGAGGCATATTTTATTTTATACACAACTTTCTTTTATACGGTGTATAAACCCCTTTGACTTTTACGTTTATTCAAAAGGAATATTTTTTATACGAAGCGTTTACTAAACGACAAAAGGGAATGTTTTTGTCATACGTATGCGGCGACAACGACTTCTCCGCCGTCGTGACCGTTATTTGAGTTTCGGTTTCCTCTACAAGCCATACCTTCTTTTTAAAAGAAAAATAAATACCATGTTTTACTTTTCTTTTATTTTGGTATTGAAAATGGTTTTGATAATGTTTTTATATCAATGTGTTGTATTGATATCATGTGATTGAAAGGTGGGAATGTTATGTTTCCTTTATGCATGTTTTATGTGATACGATTATGTTGAGGTTCTTGGGCATTATTATGAAGACGGGTGGTTCCGTGATAAACTAAGGGTGGGTGAGCCCAATATAGCTCTCCAATGCATTGGGTAACGCGAAGGAGTGAAACGTTAAGGTTTCTCCGAAGAGAATTTAGGGAATATACTGTGATGTGTATTCCAAACGTAACCAAGAGGGTTACTCCCTATGTAACAATGTTATGAATGCCTCAAGTTACCTTTATGTCTTATGATTTCTATGATTTATTCATGATTTTATGAGGTATGTTAATGTGCCTATGTTTTATGGGTAAAGTATGATTTCATTCTTATGTATATATGAACTCATGTTTCCTTTCCATGTTTTTTTTATAACCCATACTGAGATTTTTATGCTCATCCCATGTTTTTTTGAAATGTTTTCACAGGTCAAGGGAAAGGTACATGATATGATGATAGTGTCAAGGAAGTGTCAAGAAATAATCCATGTTTTATTTTAAATGTGTTTCCATTGATGGGAATGAAGAATACTATCTTTATGTAACCACTTTGTTTATATGTGGAATGTAATGCAAGTTTTATGATCTAATTCTCTAAAACTCTAAACCTGAAAAGATCCTCAATGTGTAATCTTATAATAACTCAAGATTAAGTAAGGTTTAAGGCTGGGGCCTTATAGAAATGTTGTACTAAAATTTAAATCAGTACCCAAAGACTTCTGAAGGCCTTTCCAAAAGTTAGAAGTGAACCTGGGATCACGATCAGATACAATGGAGAGAGGAACTCCATGTAACCTGACTATCTATTTAAGATACAAACGGTAAATTTGATCTAGGGAAAAAGTATCTCATATAGAAAGGAAATGAGCAAATTTATTCAAGCGATCAATAATAACCCAGATTGCATTATTACCTCGAGATGTCTTCAGTAATCCCACAACAAAGTCCATGGATATATTCTCTCATTTCCACTCTGGCACTGGTAAAGGCTGAAGCATCCCTTTCGGTAACTGCCGCTCTACTTTAACCTATTGACATGTCAAACACTTCATAGAAAAATCAGCAATATCTCTTTTCATTCCATCCCACCAGTAATACTCCCGCATATCTCTGTACATCTTAGTACTGCCTGGATGAACTGAAAACGGAGAACTATGAGCTTCACATAACAATTCTCTCTTCAACTTTGAATCACAAGGCACACACAATATCTTCCCAAATTTCAAAACACAATCATTATCAATGTTGAATTCAGGAAACTTACCTTTCTGAACCATCTCTACCTTTTTATGCAACTCACTGTCTTGCTTCTGTGCTTGCTTGATTCTATCTGATAGAGATGATCTCACTGATACCTGAAACAAAACAGAAGAACTTTTTGCACCAACAACTTCTATGCCAAAGTTAATCAAATCCTTAACCAAAGGATCATGTTCCAAACACAACATTGCTAATGAAGCATTACTTTTTCGACTCAAAGAATCATCCACTTTATTTACTTTTCCCGGATGGTAATGAATTGTACAATCATAATCCTTGATTAATCCAGCCATCTCCTCTTTCTCATGTTTAACTCTTTCTGAGTGAATATATACTTTAATCTTTTGTGATCAGTATATATTTCACACTTTACTCCATACAAATGATGCCTCCAAATTTTTAAAGCGAAAACAACAACAACTAATTCCAAATCATGTGTAGGGTAATTTACCTCATGAGTTTCCAACTTTCGTGAAGCATAAGCAATTACCTGATCATTTTTCATTAGGACGCAACCAAGTCCATTCAATGAAGCATCACTGTATATAACAAACTCACCATTCCAAGAAGGTAGTGCCAAAACTGGAGCATTCACCAATCTTCTTTTCAATTCCTGAAAACAATCATCACATTCTTCTGTCCAGAAAAACTTAACACCCTTCCGAGTTAGCTTAGTCATTGGACTAGATAATCGTGAAAAATTTCTAACAAACCTTTGGTAATAGCCTGCCAAACCAAGGAAGCTACGAATCTCAGTTACATTTGTGGGTCTTGGTCAGTCTTCCACAAATTGTTTTTTGTAGGATCAACAGTTATCCCATCTTTAGAAACAATGTGACCAAGGAATGAAATTTGTTGTAACCAAAACTCACACTTGCTGAATTTTCCATACAATTTATTTTCTTTTAAGGTTTGCAAGATAACCCTTAAATGTCTTTCATGCTCCTATTTACTTTTATAAATCACCAAAATATCATCAATGAAAACCACCACAAACTTATCCTAGAACTCATGGAAAATTCTATTCATTATGTCCATGAATACAGCAGGTGAATTGGTTTTCCCAAAAGGCATTACTACAAATTCATAATGGCCATATCTTGTACGGAACGCGGTCTTCGGAACATTTGCTTCCTTTACCTTCAGCTGATGGTACCCCGATCTCAAGTCAATCTTTGAAAAATACTGAGCTCCCTGGAGCTGATCAAACAAATCATCGATATGAGGCAAAGGATATTTGTTCTTAACAGTGATGTTATTCAAGGATCTATAATCAATGCAAAGTCTCATTGAACCATCTTTCTTTTTAGCAAATAAAACAGGAGCACCCCATGGTGATGTTCTAGGTCGAATGAAACCTTTTTCTAATAAATCTTGCAATTTCTCCTTCAACTCTAAAAGATGAATTTGAGCTATTCGATAAGGGGGTTTTGAAATTGGCTTAGCATTAGGAACTAAATCAACAGTAAACTCAACTTCCCGATCTGGTATTATTCCAGGAAACTTATCAAGAAAAAAATCAGGATACTCATTTACCACTGGCACATCATTAATCTGAACAGTTCCTTTATTTTCAACGATGTGTGCAAGGTAACATTCATTTCCATCTTTTACAAGTTTCTTGGCCTCTTGATAAGTTATCAACAGTAACGGTTTATTCTTGTACACAAGATGAAAGTATTTCTGAAAGGAAACTTCTTTATCTCTACAGTCAATCTTAGCATGGTAAATAGAGAGCCAATCCATACCTAGGATAACATCAAACTCTACTAGAGGTAGAACAATAAGGTTTGCAAGTAGGTTCTTTCCACATATAAGGATAGGAAGATTCTTATAAATTATTTTTTCCTCAACATTTCCCCCAGGTGTTTTTACCAAAAGTTCAAGAGTCATTTCTTGATTTGGTATTCCCATTTTACTAGAAAAGGTTTCAGAGATGAAAGAATGTGTAGACCCCGAATCAAACAACACACTGGCATTATCTGAAAAAACAAACAAAGTACCTGATACAACTTCATTTGATGGCCCGACATCTGCTGAAGTAGTTGCAAAGGATTTCACCGCCCCTTTATGCTTGTAGTCTAACTGCTTCCCATCACTCAAGATCTTTGTCGGACACTCGTTTTCATAGTGACCCATCTCATTGCACTTAAAACATTTGACTAACTGTAAATAAAATTTGGTCTTAACTTCACCTTGATCTTTTTGAGTGCAATCATGAGCATTATGTCCCATCTTACCACATAAGTAGCACTTTCCAGGATTCATAAGACATTCCCCAGCATGCCTTTTTCCACATTTATCACAAACTGGAAACTTATATTTCTTACCATCAGACTTTTTTGAAGAATTCTTCCCTTTCTCCTACCACCTTGGTCTCTTCTTCTGCTGGTTGTTATAGAACACTTGATCATCGGCAAACTCCATTTCCACCTTCTCAGCACATCGAATGAGCTTTTCATAACTTTTAAACTCACTAGAAGCTAATCACCTTCGATATTTTGTCTTTAATCCTGAGTAAAAATGATTGATTTTACTATCAAGGTCTCGGATAAAATTTGGAGCATACCTTGCCAATCGAGTGAACCTTTCTTCATAGGTAGCCAATGAGTCTTCCTCTTGCCTCAATTCCAAGAATTGTTTTTCCATCCTATGTCGAACAACCTTAGGAAAATAATTTTCAAGAAACATACCTTTGAATTCATCCCAGTTGAGAGCATCAATCTCATCAGCGTCCCTGATATTTTTAACCATTGACCACCACTGATCTGCTTCACCCTCCAAACGGTAAATAGCAAGACTAACCTTTTTATTATCTGAACACCCAATGACATCGAAAATCTTCTCCAGTGCTTTAATCCACCCTTAAGCTAGAACAAGGTCAGATGATCCTATGAATGATGGGGGATGTTGCCTCATGAAATATTCCACCACTGACATGTTCCTCTGCGGTTGATCTGGCTGATCTCGTGTATGGATACCACAACCATTTATCGCTTGAGTCAACTGTGCCATTACTGCAACAAACTATTCAGTTCCAATTCCGACCATCTCAGGATGCTGATTCGGAGGGTTATTTCCTTCTGCATGCCTTCCTAGCACTGCTTCCCTGTTTCCTCTACGGAAAACCATTCTGAACAAACATGTCTTAGATGAAGCAACATGGTAATCTTCAAATACTATATCACTTCAATTTTAACATAAGAAAAAATATTTTTGGATAATTATTTAATAGAATTATAACTCCTAAAGTTATCTAAACCGACCTCTGATACCAACTATAAGGCCCCGACTTTAAACCTTACTTAATCTTGAGTTATTACAAGATTACACATTGAGGATCTTTTGAGGTTTATATTTTTAGAGAATTAGATCATAAAACATGCATTACATTCCACATTTAAACAAAGTGGTTACATAAAGATAGTATTCATTTTTTCCATCAACGGAAACATATTTAAAATAAAACATGGATTCTTTCTTGACACTTCCTTGACACTATCATCATATCATGTACCTTTCCCTTGACCTATGAAAAACATTTCAAAAAAAAACATGGGATGAGCATAAAAAGCTCAGTATGGGTTATAAAAAAATGGAAAGGAAACATGAGCTCATATATACATAAGAATGAAATCATACTTTACCCATAAAACATAAGCACTTTAACATAACTCATCAAATCATGAATAAATCATAGAAATCGTAAGACATAAAGGTAACTTGAGGCATTCATAACATTCTTACGTAGGGAGTAACCCTCTTGGTTACATTTGGAATACCCATCACAGTATATTCCCTAAATCACTTCGGAGAAACCTTAACGTTTCACTCCTTCGTGTTACCCAATGCATTGGAGAGCTATATCGGGCTCACCCACCCTTAGTTTATCACGAAACCACCCATCTTCATAATAATTCCCAAGAACCTCAACATAATCGTATCACATAAAACATGCATAAAGGAAATATAACATTTCCACCTTTCAATCACAAGATATCAATAAAACACATTGATATAAAGACATTATGAAAAACATTTTCAATACCAAAATAAAAGAAAAGTAAAACATGGTATTTATTTTTCTTTTAAAAAAAGGTATGGCTTGTAGAGGAAGCCGCAACTCAAATAATGGTCATGGCAGTGGAGAAGTCATTGTCGCCGCATACGTATGACAAAAACATTCCCTTTTGTCGTTTAGTAAACGCTTCTTATAAAAAATATTCCTTTTGAATAAACGTAAAAGTCAAAGGGGTTTATACACCATATAAAATAAGGTTGTGTATAAAACAAAATATGCCTCAATGAAAGGAGATTGAGACGAAGTCCCATACCTCGGGTCCGACTTGACTCGATCGTTCTTTAATGACATGAATAATAAAGATGAGTTAATTTACACTTTCTTAAGAACCTTCTTCAAGTTAATTATTCCTTTTATATCACTTATTACCATGTCGTGAACACTATGTAATTATTTTAGTTAATAACGGTCGTTTTAACGATCATTGGTACTTGAGTCAAAATATGCTCATTATAATTACAAGTTGTTCACACTACTGGAAAACTAACCTTTACCAATGGTTTGGAACCGTTGGTATAGGCCTCCAAACCGTTGGTATAGCCTATACCAACGGTTTGGAGTACCGTACCCAAGTAAGCTGTTGGGATAGGTCTATACCAACGGTTTTTGGAAAACCGTTTGTATAGGTAATATGAAATCTATTCCAACGGTAATGGAACCGTTGGTATATAAATTCCAAAAATAAAACATCCACTGGGATTTGATCCCAGGACCCCTCGTTTATAATCGAACGACTTAACCACTAAGATAACATCACTTTTGTAAATATAATTTCATAAATATGTATATGTATTATCATAATTATTTAAAACTTTGATTTATATAATGTTCTCGGTTAGTATACCTGGAAAAAAATCAAAGAAACTATCCCAATGGTTTTCAAAACCGTTGGGATAGGTTAGGGGTGGGCTGGATTGTTTTGGTCGAATGTTGAATTTTTGGGTGGTTTTTCCCAACGGTTTTGGCAAACCGTTGGGAAAGGCCACTCTTTCCCAACGGTTCACCAAAACCGTTGGGAAAGAGGCTCAAAAGACACCCTTTCCCAACTGTTTTGGTGAACCGTTGGGAAAGAGTGGCCTTTCCCAACGGTTTTCCAAAACCGTTGGGAAAGGTGGGTAAATCTATGGATTTCCCAACGGTTTTGGGGAACCGTTGGGAAATGGTAGCTATACTAACGGTTTTTACAAACCGTTGGTATAGAAGTGTTGGGAAAGATCAACTTTCCAGTAGTGTCATGTATCCATTATCTAAAGAGTTATAATCATGATGTATATATCATATATATATCATATATATCCAGTATATATATGCATTTATAATATTACATAATCATTTAGAGGTAAGAAATGAAATGCACCGTTCATGGAGACGGTAAGCCGTACGTACGCATGAACGCTACTTTTATTTAAATTTCGTATTTTATAGAATGGAATCATAATGATATAAAGGTATATTATAATTCCAGTATAATATGATATATAATATCATAGTTACATCCTTTATATGTCCCACATATGATATTTAACGAATCAAATCACTTTGAGGGGGCGGTAGTCCGCACTTCCTTAAATGAAGATATCACGTTTACCCATAATAGAAACCATAAAGGTATGCCCAAAATGAAAAAACAGAAGATTAAGGAAAACATAAACATATTATATATCATATATAAATATAGTGACATCTTAATGGCCACCTTTGAAGGTGTTAAAAGAATGTTGAACAATCATCGTTTCGGGAGGCATAAATTCACCATCCACGGAAACAGTATGTCCTTTAACCATTAGATGTAGGTGTGTGTAAGTCTAGCTAGAATACTTCTTATAAAAAAAATACTAGTATATTGAAGATACTAGAGTTGTTACAAAAGAAATGAATAAAAAGAGTTTAGGGGTTGGAGAAGAAAAATAAAACAAAAGAACTCTAGTGAAGACATTACCTTAAAATCGGGTAACTCCCTTTGGTTTGAGCTCAAAGGCTTCCTTGGGAAGACTTCTGCCCAAAGTGAGGCTTCATGGAGTAAGAGAGGGATGTGGAGAGACAAAATGGGTATGGGTTGGCCGATCCAAAGGCTTTGGGAGTGTGGGTAAGGAGGTAGAGGTGGGGGCCTTTTATAAGAGGAGAGGAGGGGCACTCTTGAAAAGTAAAGAAATGATACTTTATTTGAAAATGATTTTCGGATTCAAAAGGTCCCACATTGATATAATTCGAGGGTATGGTCATAAGGGTTCTAAATCCACCCATTCAATAGATTTTAGACATGTTTAGGTCATAGATTTTACATTATCATTTCATTTTATTTAAATCCTTTATTAATGAGGTAATCGCTGCATCATCATGATGTCATAAATACATTAATTTATTTAAAGTCTACAAATTATGAAAAAAATACTATGATGTAGGAAATATTTTTATCTTTCCAATTAATATTTATTGTCTAAAATATAATCTATTTAGACAAAATTAAATTTTTTTTAAGCAGGTGATACATTCTTGTTATATTTACTTTCTTTAAAAAAATAAAAAGATAACAAGTCACTTTCCACAAAAGTGATTCCATGGGGTCCCCAAGCTTGGCACAATACATCCCATGGTCGGACATGAGACAAACAGTAGAATTAGGACACAAGTTGGTGTCATTCTGTTTTATTATTATGATATTATTTTATTATCCTCAACTACCCGATTACTCATTAATCAAGATAATTAAAGATAATTACCGTTGTTACTATTCATAATGTCCATAAAAAAGAGTTTTGATTACATAATTTGGAACTTCTTATTCCAAATATGTAATCCATTTTACCCAATTACAAACACAGAAATTGCAATAATTGATTTAAAAATAATTCTCGTTGTCAAAACAAATAGCGGGTTTTTTTGAAACAATATCTATAAAAAGTTTGGCATTAGTTTATGCCCAATTCCAAAGTGAAATTAATCCTAATGACCACCATTGGATTAAATGGTAAAAATATATTCTAATTTAACTTTAAAACCAATTCAAAAGATAATATAATCATATAAATAAATTAGATTAAAAAGCAGTTTTGATGTAAAATGCAGTATTTTTCACTATTCATTAAAAAATGAACATTGTCAGAAAAATACCAAAAATTCACACAAAGTAAATTTTGATGTCCCAATTATAAAGAATAAGTTTATTTTGACAAAAATAGCTTATAAAATTGTCAAAATATAGATTTAAAAATGGTTTTCCATCAAAAGGCAGTAAAACAATCTTTTAAAAAATAATAGTGTATTCCATGCTTAAGATTGGATTTATTTTCATTTTAAGCCTCTAAACACTATCTAATTAATTAATAGAAATAGATAAAAATAACTATTATTCATTACTTACTTCTGATGTTACACTCAAGTAGAAAAATACTAGGAATGAACTTTCATAGAAAGCATGATTTTTCACCAGGAAAAATAAGGGCCCCAAGTATGGATACCAATGATCGAATACACATCTATGTGAAATAGTAAGATTAAGGATATCCTCTTTTTTTTGTTCTGTGCCTCCTATATAGTCCAGCATGAAGTGGAAAAGACCATGATAAAATCCTTTACCTCAGTATCATTTTGGATAACACCATGAAACAAGGATTTAAATAATTTAATGAGTGTCTCTTATCAGATAGATAGTCCTAATATTTTTCTAATAAGACACTAAATATCCCACACCCTATCTATTTAGAAAAATACGTGCCAAGAGTTTTCATGGGTCATAGAAGAACAACACCAGCAATGACATGGAAGAGTAGCCACCTTATTCTATACATTATCAATAGTACGTAAGGAATAATCTCTATTTATCCATACGAGGAAGTATATTTTTTGGGAAATTGATTTTCACTATAGAGACTATTCCCATTCATTGGTTCTGTTACTAACATGAAAAGCCTCATAGTAATACATATGAAAAAAACACCCAGAGATAGATTCTATAAAAATTCATATGTTTAAATCATCAATTAGGATGCTATTTGAAAAAATATTCTTTTTTTGGGTGTCAAGGTCTAAGTTTAGGATGGAAGGAAACAATCTTGAATCTCTAAAAAAATATCGGGAACTAGACATCCTAAAATAAATAGGGGGATTTCATCCAATTCTCCTTCCAATAGTTAATCTCACCTTGACCCACCACACAATGATACAAACCATACATGACCTCTATGTGATAAATCATAATCCTAAAGTGTCTTGACACTCTTCTATACCTGATAAACAACTCTCTCTAGAAGACATTGAATATGTTTCCCATGCAACATTCCCAAATAGTATTTCCATAAAAAATTTTCAAATATAACTTAGACTACATGGATTCTAAAACATTGTACAAATTAATTCCACCTTTGAATATTGGATTAACCATCCTCTTACAGCTCACCCAGATACATATACAACTCTGATTTTCAGCCTGGATGAATCTGGTCATGATTTTTTCAATTTTATCAATTTTCCCTCTTAGTGGTTTGATAATAGATAAGATATGAATATGTATTGAGGTTAGAACAAAATTCACCAGTGTGATTCAACCTCCAAAATAAAAGAACCAACTTTTCTAGTTGGTAATAAGTCCAGTGATCCAGTTCTGAATGCCTTCAAATAGAATCACATCTTGAATCAGAAAAAATATTTTTATCATCCTTAGATATATCATTAAGATAAAAAATAGTAGTAGGAATTAATTGAGTACACAATGAATATGTTAACTCACATTATACACCCTTTAGAAAAAGTTTACCAATTTTTTATTCACTCTCGGAGTCACTACTTGAATCAGAACTATATGAGCAGTCCCATCCTCCCAAAAAATATTGATTCTAATTTATTTTTTTATATATTTAATTATTTTAATTAATTATTTTTTTCAAGTAGGAATAATGTGAAATTTATTCATGAACACAGAACACATTAATTATAAAACACCATTACTCTCACTAAGATTACATTTCTTCTAATATTTTTCATTCTTATTTCTAAATTGTCTCTTTCCACCATTTTTATCATAATCTTGAAAATATTCTTACTAAATTGTACCATATCCTTATCATTTTTTAGAAATCAGATTCATAAGAATTAGATAATTCATTTATATTATACTTAACGATATACCTCTCTTCTTGGTAGTCTCTTCATCATAAATGTTTTTCAACTCCAACCCATACAGAAATAAAGAGTTTATTAGTTCATTTAAGGTAAACTATTTAAAATTATTTCTCTTATCAATGGATACCTTTATTTCCAGTAATATCTTTAGAGGAACTCTAATTATTCCTTGAATTTGACCAATGATTTTAGTAATTCACTAAGAGAACTAATATACTTTTTAGTACTAGGAAACTAATGGAACCTCTGGTTTACTGATTCTTCATCCACTAGTGTGATGTCTTGGTATTATTCATAGAGAATTAAAATCTTTATTTTATTGAATTTTTTAGAACCATAGTGAGCCACATGAAGTATTATACATATATTTTGTTCTTTATTACAATATTAAGCATGACTATAGACACTTCTCTGTATCATATTAGAAAAAAAATTTTGACTTTACAATTCAAAACATATTTTATAAATTAATTACCTACGGGTGTCTTTGGACCAACTTTGGGTAGATCTTATGTATTTTCCATGATATTACAAACACTTAACTATTATAATCAGGCTTTCATTATATCTTTCCCATAGTTGTAGTCACTTCCGTCGAATGATGAGGTTTTTTGGGATCCATCCATCATTAAAATTTCCACATACCATCTTATAGAACTGAACTTCTATTCCTTATACCGTTTGGTCTACAATGATAATGTTAGAAAAAAGTTAAAAAAATAAACAAATAATCACTAACTAATCATATAATATCCATTGATACCAATTTTTGGATCTATAGTTATATAACAAATGACTGGGGGGGGGGGGCTGGGGATAATAGTCAATTTTTAAATTTAGTAAAACAAAATCATATTTTTATGGAATAAATGTACTATAGTGAGTGTTTTATTCTAGTAATTAAATGAATTGAAAATAAAAAATTGAACCTTTATAATTTATAGTTTTTCGGATCACTAAGAAACTAGTCCACTCATAAACATTCTCTAATACGTGAGAGGATTGGTACCCCCTAAAAGCTCACTTTTAGTGGTGTGAGAAGCTATTACAGACTCAAAATTTTATAAATACCTAGAGTCACAACCTAAACTTTTTATTGGATTCTATAACCTACTATATGTCCAAACATTTTTTGGGGGTCAAAACCCAAAATTCCTTTTAGGTACGAGAATATCTATAAGACAAGACCCTCTTATAATGGGGAAATGCATAAACGAGACATAAAAAAATTAAAAATAGTTAAAAAATATAATACAAAGAGAATAAATTAAATGAAACCAAGAAGAAAGATATGAATATGAGGATAATTAATTTCAATGATCATGATCACAAAAATAGTAGATCATGGTATAATATAATTCTCTTCATGATTGTAACATGTAAATAGAATTCATAGGAAAAACTTCTTTGCATATCAAGAAAACTTTTCTTATCATAGGAATTCATAAATTCGTTAAATGTTGATGATAAATAACCTTTTTTTAAACCTTGATAACATTTTATCAATATATGACCAATGATAATATTTGGCCTCTTGGAACATTATTTTAAAAATATAATCAATGCCTAAAAACAGTTAGAAATATGGAAAATAATGAAACAAATCATCACATTCTAATATACTATGTGTGATCAATAATAATCTTGAATTACTTTTGTTTTTTGCATTAAATTGATTAAAAATAATTCTAATATATTTTTTAGAATAAATTACAGTATTTAATATAAATAGAATATATAAAATTACTTTTATAAACATGCAGTAATGAATAATTCAGAAATCATAGAAAATAAAACATAAAATGAATAACATGAAAATTATTAATTTCATAAGAATATATAGTACAAATTTAATTCATCATTTTATGGAAAATCCATTATAATATATAATTTATTTTAAAAATAATAAATAGTTATTTTTTTAATAAACACAATTTTATAATATTTATTTAAAAAATGATAAAATACAGTATGAAATAAAAAAATGATACTCGTTAATTTCAGGAAAATTCCAAGATATTTTTTATACTAAATAATTTACACAATGTGGATATATTATATATTTTATTTTTAAAGAAATAAAATTATTTAAATTAATTTAATAAACATTCACTTAATAAATTTATCAAAATAATGAATAAATAATACATTATGTAAATGTATAAATTTTTGAAAAATTAAAAATGTAAACAAATGATCGTTCACACGCAGTTGGTTTACTAACCATTCCATTATGTAAGGTTAGATAAAATAAAAGTGTAGTTAATTTAAAAATAATAATACATGCATTAAGTTCAAATACCTCACAATCACTTTCGTGGTGAATTAAAATACCAACATTATAGGTTTCTAGTCTTTTTGGTTAGTAAAAAAACTCATAGAAAGTTCAGTTGTAGCTTTATAGTTACTTGATATTACCTTAATGATATGTTGTGAATAGTTAATAATGGAAAATAGAATTGTGTTTCATAGTTGGTTCACTTCACTATATGTAAACTAGTCTACATCACACGATAATTATAGACAGTCTTGGTAAGTTATGATTCACTTATAGTAGGTACCATAGCATTTTCATGGTAGGTATGTAGGTAACTGGGCATATCTCTACTCATATGTGGATACTATCATGCATCGAACCTATGGCCAGTAACTGGATTATTGGTAAAATAAGATGGATCCACCATGGGAGGTGAAGTGTTATGGAACTATCATGGATATGTGTCACTAATAATAGAGTGAGTGGAAGACCTTATGTGTGTATTTTACAACATGGAATAAAGATATGTTATGTATGGGATATCCCTTGAAACTCATACCCTAGGACAGAGTCAAAATGATGATGAATTTTGGAGTTTATATGGTTTAGAACATGATTGAAGATGGTGTGTGATGATGTTATGGAGAAGATGAGCTAATTTCACTAGGTTTCACTCAGACTAGTTCAATGAAGAAGTAAGATACATTTTAGATAGATAAAATGAATATAGAGGATCAAATGAAGATGCTAGAGTGTTGTTGTTCCCTATGAGCTCGAATGAGGTATGGCGGTGCACACACATGGATGAGGGGGTGAAATCAAGTTGTTGTGTTTTCTATAATGGAAAAAGGTAAAAAATTATATATATATATATATAACAAAAAATATAAACTATTTAAAACATATATACACATATATAAAATATTTTTAAAATTATAAGGATATATATATATATATATAAAGATAACTTATATACACAAAAAATACTTTGATTACATTTAAAAAAATGTAAAAAAATAAAAAATTAAAAAAACATAACAATAATGTTCTTTCCAAAATAACCTAAGATATAAAAAAAATTAGACAGTTTAAAACAAAATTAATGACAATTTTTTTAAATAGTTAACAATTATCAATTATTATTATGAATATATATATTTTAAGACAACAAAATTCAAAATAATATTAAAAATTAATTCCAAAAATATAACAAAAATATATTAATATTAAAATATAATAGAATATAAAATTTTTAAAACCTAAATTTTTTCAAATAGAACCATAATTAAAAATAAATATGTTTATAAAGATAAATGAATTATTTAAATGGGAAAATTAATTAATTTAAAATTTATATTTAAAATAGTTTGAATCTTATCAGAAAATCGATTCTCCATTTTACAAAACAAATAAAAATTACATTACATTGTCTACACTGACATAAAATACCCTATATAATGAGTAAAAGAGCGAAAATCATTTCTTATGTGGAATGAAAAGGATGACTCATGTGATGAGAATAGGATGCGTTTTGTGATGAGAATGGGATAACTTCTGTTAGAATCATTATGTTCCCTACGTGACATGAATATGATACTTTATTTGATTTGTATAATATTCCTTATGTGATGATAAAAAAGATAACTTATATGACAAGAATAGGTTACCTTATATGATAAGAATCTGGTTATTACGTGGCCTAAAATGAGGAGAATACTATAGCCTTCCTATTTGATATTAAACTAAAAACTCTTATTTCCTTATGTGATAGGAATATGATGAATTATATTATGAGAATAATATTCCCTATTGTAATGACATGTTAAATATTAAATAGTCTTCCCACATAGATCTAAATTTCAGACTCATCCTCTTTTATGTGATAAAAATATGATTCTTCATACAATGAGTATAGGATACCCTCATGGCATGATACGTGGAATAAAAAAACATCCCACACTACTCTAAAAAATAGACTCATCCTACCTTATGTAAATATTATATGATGCCTTATGTGATAAACATAATATTCCCTCATGGATTATCAAGATGAATATAAAACAAAATTCATAATTATCTATAAGTTTTATATTCATCCATACTTTTGTGATAATCATATGATATAATTATGTCTCAAAATGGTGAAGATAAATCTTCAATAAATATGACTAGACATTCAACACACATAACCTCACCAACTAAAAGGTTGTCTCCCTTATAAGTTAAAAAGCCATGTAATTAATTGATGCCCTAACAGATGGAATCTAGATTGAGATTTATGTGAAGATAATTAATTTATGATGGCGTCTTAGACAAGGAAAAGAGATCCTTATTGATATGATCCAACCAACCATCTTCCCATTTTTATCAAATATGATATTATTATTACCCTAGTGGTGACATGATGATTTTTTTTTAAAATTTGGGAACACATAACCAAGATCATGACCATTCTTATGTATATAATGTGATATTTCCCAACAAAAATCATACAAAATAATACTAAAAACATTGGTGTACATATTCTATGAGAAAATATGATTCCATAAATAATATTTCATGGATGAAAAAATTAAACATATGATATATTTTAGAAGAAAATATTATATAAATTAATATTGAAAAAAATTTAAATATATATGTGAAATGGTTTAAGATATATTACCTATTTTCAACCAGAAGTAATACTTGAAAGTTTTTTTTTAAAAAAAAGGATAAAAAAATCATTGTTAGTCATGATATTACTATAATTAATGGAAAATGTAGAAAAAACACCATAGTCCCAAATATATAATAAATCCATTGAAAAAAATGATGATCATGATTTTTTATTCATATAACTTAACTGTACATCACCTAAAAATGGATTAATGATTAAATTAGAATAAAAATATAGAGTTGAGGTAATCCATTCTGTAACACCCCGAGATTTTATCAAAAATATTCTTTTTAATTTCATGAATGTCTTGTGTTGTACTCTACACCAAAAGGAGCTTGCACAACACGCATCCTTCACTTTCCTTGCATTAAACGCAATCACGACCTTCCTCGATAGCGTGTGTAGTACACAATACCGAGTTTCACTAAACAACGATATGCTATTAGAATATTATTAAAACTAGCCGTTATGAATAGTAATAACCACCTTTTAAAATTTTAGAAATTTTAGCTCTCAAAATGGACTTCATTTTTGGATTCGGAATATCGAAATTAGCTTAGGGTGAAATTTTGGTACTTTTCGCATAACTTTCATATTCTAATAAATAGTGAAAATTACTAAATTTTAATTAAAAACAAGTTTTTTAATCGAAATAATTAATAGTGATAAATTATTAATTTTAGTGATTTTAAAGTATATTTAGAATATATTTTTACAATTTAATATAATGTTGGTCATTAGATGTAATTTCACATTTAAACCAGTTATAAACAAGTGTCAATCTTTTGATAGTTATTATCTCTTAAGAACACGCTATTTGTTTTGACAACAGGAATTAATTTTTAAATTAATTAATGCAACTGATATGTTTTGAATTTGGTAAAATATACATCATTTTTTAGTTGATAATATCAAATATAGCTTAGGCCTAATTTTTGGTATTTTTCTGGAAACTTTCATTTTTTTGATGAATAGTGAAACCACTAAGTGGTAGTTAAGAAAAATGAATTTTTCATAAAACTTAATTTTACCACTTCTGTGAGTGGAATTTCAAAAATCCGAGAGACACGGTTGATGTCACTAAGTAAAATGTGGTTCAATGAGATGAAAATAATTTTTGGTGAATAGTAACTTTTTACTTTTTTTACCACGGTTAAAAGTAAATAGGGTAATTAAGGGTAAGAATGTTATTATTATTACCCTAACACATGTCCTAATTATATTGGATAAGTGTAATTCGACCAAAAACAACCTTAGGAATAAAATATGATCATTTAGGCCCACTTGGATTAGATTAGGACATTTATTATTAATTTATTTAAAGAAGGGTTAAAATAGTTAAAATCAAAGTTTAATAAGTAAATCATTTTTAAAATAGGGTTATACATAAGATAAATTCGATTATAAATATTAATTAGAAAGCTAATAAAATTTCCAACATAATGATATTTTATTTATAATTTTTAGACATTAAATAAATTAATTTATTTATGACACAACGATGATGCAGTAATTACCATAGTAGTAAAAAATTAGAATAATTGATATTATAAATACCCAAATAAATATAATTTGGGACTTTTTATGAATTCCACTAATTTTATAGGTTAATATGGCTTGTTATTAGAGATTTAATCAACTTTTTTCGAACTAATAATTCTGTTATGATTTTCACAAAAATCAATTACTAAATAGTTTCAAAATTGACATAAAATAGTTTTTAAAACAAATATTATATTAGTAATTGTTATTTTATTCATAAAAATCTAAGGTTCGACCAAATGACTTAGATAAGGTTATATATATTAATAATAAACAACTTGGGGTTCGTTTGTATTCTTATAGTAAGTTTATTAACCTTATACTATAAGAACACAAGAAGAAACAGTAAAAGTAAAATTATTTCACTTAATGTTAAATCTGAATGATAAGGTTAAAATAGGATCCTAAACTTGTCTAAATTCTATTGGATGAGACTATTTCGACCCATCCCCACCTTAGCTTCGAAATAAATCAATTTGGATCTATTTAAAACCGAATTTTACTTTATAATAAAATAATAGTTTTAGTTATTTCAAAGGTACCCCTATCCTCCCTTATAAAAGGGCACCTCCTCCCTCTCTTCCTCACACAACTTTGAGCCTTCATGCTCGGACAAACCCTGCCAAATTCTCTTATACACTTTCCTAGAAATATCCTAGAGGTTATGGTCTTCCTCAAAGACCAATTTTAGTGCCCTAAAAGGAGATCTCAAAGAGGCGCTTCAAAGAAGAGGTAATTTCCGTTACTGATTCTTTCAACTTTATTTCTTCTTCCAGTTCTTCTTCTTAGATTTTTTCATTATGAAGTAATAACATCAGTATCACTAATATACTGATATGTTATTATAAGTATAAAACAACCCTATTTCACCATCTATCCATCCTACGGAAAATGAAATCACCGCGCGTGCGTACGTACGGAATACCGTCTCCACACCGTGGTGAAATCTATTTTCCACCACCACCTTACTTGGATGGGTATAATGGTGTAAATAATAACTATATATGATTATTTTAATGTGATATTGATTCTGAAGTAGTATACATACACTCCAATACAGTCCCACGATCATGAGAACGATATCATCACTCGTGCGTACGTACGGACTGCCGTCTCCACGACGCGATGAGATTCATTCTCCACTTTAACCATTCATGAATGATTATAAAGTACATATAATAAGTAATCATGAAATATATGACATAATAATTATACTGGATTTTTTGTGTATATATATGTATGTCATCTACTTAATTTCATTCAACTCAATAAGGAAACGAAAACAACGTTCATGCGTACGTACGACCTACCGTCTCCATGAACGGTGTATTTCTTTCCATTTACTGATTTATTATATATATGTATATTCTGAATATATATTATATATAAATCATGTTTTATATTCTGGAATTAAGTAATCATGATCTAATAAAGAATATGAATAATTACAAGTCAAAACACGGACGACAAATGAAACAATTTTACCCAGAACGCTCTTTAACATGGAATTTACAAAAGAACAGGTAATATAAAGTAATAAGTGAACAATATATGATATCATAACAATTAGTATGATTCTGGAATAAGTTAATGACATTATTTAAACCATTATACAGGAGGTTCGGACACTTACGAAGCAAATCGGACCTAAGGTAAGGGAAAATATCACAATCTCGTTTTATCCGAGATTGTTTATGTTTTGGTATTTACTGGGGTTTATTTTATCAACCACATCCATGTTTCCTCAATATGTAGTATTTATATCCTTATACAATATTTTATATCCAATTTTAACCTTCGGTGAGTTTTTAGTAAAATATATGAAAGGAATCTTTTGTCGTTTTTCGTACGAGGTACTTTTTGACTTTTCCGACAAAAGTACGAGAAGAATGTTTTTTTAACTTATACGACATGAATGGATTTTTAAAACATTATTTCCAAGAAGCTTCCTTTAAAAGTTTTCAAGTCTATTTTTAATCAACTTCTTTTATTTTATAATTGTATGACATGTTAAGAAAGGAAAAGTGTTTTTTGAAGCAGAAAGGATATTTTCCTCAAGAATGGAGTTCAAGTGTTTTATCAAAATTATTTTCCATATAAGATAATAAAGGGTTCTGTTTTTATCCCTATTATTACATTGATTTGATTATGTTATGATAGAATTATATTTTTATGAATTCCTTTATCTTATATGAATTGTTTTATGATGTCATGTTGTTTAAGAATCCCATTTTTATTACATGGATTATGCAATGATGTATGATTTATGATTTTGTGGCACACATAAGAATGGTATCATTATGAGATGGGTGGGACCTATATCTCCCTCCAATTCATTGGGTAAAGATTTTATATCGAATGAGATAAACATGGCTGGAATCGTAGGTTATACCGGTTCAGTGAAACAGGACTGAAACGAGGAGTGAACTCGGTTCAGAAAGGGACTTTGTCCACTAAGATAGTTTTGGAAATGAGTCTTGAATAATAAGAAATGATTCTCTATGATTATGTGTGTATGCCACAGAGTTTTATGTTTTAAGTTATGATTATTGGGATTACATTTCACAACTATGATTTATCCCATGTTATGATATTATGATCTCTTTTGCATGATAAGATTTCCAAAAGATATGTTCTTATGAATATTATGTGATTGATATTTATTTTGTTTACCCTTACTGAGCATTTGAGCTCACCCTTTTATGTTTTCTTTTCCCCAGGTTATAAAGAAATGTTTTAGGTAAAAAAATGAAGATCTTTATGGGAGATGTTGAAGATCTTTCACCACGTTTAGAAGATTATATTCCGAGTTTCCAAAGACACTAAACTATTACGGTACTTGTGTGTCTGTTTTTGTTATGTATTATATATTATGCAAAAGTAATGTAATGTACATGTAAGTCAGGCTTCAGGTATCTACAGTTGGTATCTGAGGAAAGGTTTAGTCAACCTTTCGAAACTAGGATGCGAAAACATTAGTGAGATCCCTAGAGATATTACTAAGGTATGTCTAGGGATGTCCCTAAGGATAAGTATACGTATAGGATATAGTCCTAGAACTATGGGAACGATCTTAGAATTTAACCTATGATGTTAGATATTGAGGGTACTCCCCCTTTATTATGTTGTTTTCCCTAGCATGATTTTTACCTCTCACACTATTCTTTTTGGGTTTTAGACGATGGCTGGAACCCGAAGGAACCGTGTTGATCAATGCAATGGACAATGCAATGATTTTCGTCCTGAACAAACAAATGTTATGGGAGATGGAGTGAAAAATATTATTGCTATACTTACACAAGCTATGAATCATTATGGACTTCCAAATGAGCAGAGAAGGGAACAATATTCTATTGAGACCTTCATGAGGCAACGCCCACCTTCTTTCAGTGGGTCTTCTGATCCACTTGTTTCTAAGCAATGGATCAGTACCACTGAAAAGATATTTTTAGTTCTTCAATGTTCTGAACATGACAAAGTCATCTTAGCAGTATATCGTTTGGAAGGTGAAGCTGATCAATGGTGGAATCTTATCAAGAATACGAGGCAAAGAGATGAAATTGAGTCCATGGAATGGGACGAGTTCAAGAACTTATTTTTCAATAAGTACTTCCCTCGTATTCTTAGAACAAAGATGGAGAAGGAGTTTCTTGAACTAAAGCAAAAGGATGATGAATCTGTTGGTATATGCGAAGCGAATTTTATAAGTCTTGCAAGGTATGCATCTGGATTTATCATCCAACCTGAAAGTAAAGTTGATCGATTCTTCAGTGGATTAAAACCAAATCTTTGAAGGGAATTAGCTATAAGAGACTTCAGTAGCTATGAAGAAATTGTGCATTGTGCTATCAAGGTAGAAATGGAAGTTGGTGTTACTTATCAATCTCATAGTTTTGACATGAAACGAAAGATGGAGTTCAAGGAGAAATCTCAAAATAATGGTGAAAAGAAGATGAATATTTTCTTATGCTCAAAGTGTGGAAAAAAGCATGGTGGAGATTTTCTTAAAGGGACAAGTAAATGTTTCAAATGTGTAAAGGAAGGTCATCGGGCATTTGAATGTTGCAATGATGGGAAGAAGATGCCTAATGATGCAAATAAAGGAAGGGATACACAGAATTAACGTACTACACTTCAGTGCTTCAAGTGCAAGGAGATGGGACATTATGCAAATAAATGCCCTAATCCAAGGGTTAGTGATGATCGACATGAGCAACCACTTAAGGAAAAGGACAAAAGGAAGTCACATGCGATCACCATTGGTGATGTTGAATATGACAACGATGTGGTGGAATGATTATGTGTAATGGGATTCCAAAATAATGATTAGTATTGGAATATTTATGTATTGGTCTATTGTGGTCTTCAATAATTTTACACCGGTAACCATGGAAAGTGATTGAGATATTTTTGGAAAAAAATCTCATATGGTAATAATGAAGGGAAAACGAGAAAATGACATATTTTACAGTATTCATGAGCTCATGATTGATATAAGGACTTAGTGATATCATGGTTTGAGTATATAGAATTTTGAGGATTTGTTATGTGGAAAGTGTTAACTTTTAACTGCATTCATGTTTTCACTAAGGTTCAATGGATATTCATTCTTCACGAGAATACATGATTAAGGTATTCACATGTTTGTAATTCGACCAACAAGATATATCTTATGATATATGGGGGATAAATGATGGCATTCACGTGATCATATTATGAGCTTGGACCGAAGTATTTTAGATAAGCCGAAAGATTGGAATGGATTATGTTGAACATAAGTTAGTATTGTTTAAGGATAAAACTTTTTTGATATTGTTGATGGGATGTTATAGTAATATAGCTTTAGAAAAAGGACAACCTACAGGACGGGTGACAACCCATTGCGTCGGACAAGGATGTGGGAATCGAACCCACAACCGAAGTGCGACTGGCCTTTATCGCCAACCACTGGCCTACAGGATGTCCCCGGTTAGTAGAAACTAGTTTTATTTTATTATGCGGTATTATATATGAAGTATAAGTTCATTTTTGGAATCGTATATGATTAACTTCACCATATATGGTCTTATGTATTTTTGATAACTTTTGTAACCTTTTGTTTGAGACAGATGGAATGACCCATCATTCTATCACATGATCCGCTAACACTTCACAAATGACAAATCCAACTTCATTTCATTAAGAGATGAAGTGGAAATTGTACAAAGAATGACCAACGGTGACACATTACCAAAATCACGAAAGTATTTCTTCTAATTCCAATTTCATCAACTTTTAGGAAATGATCTTGAAAACCAAAAATGTTGTCCTAGTGCTCTGATATCTGATGAATTAGACGGTACCTTAGATCGTCACAAATTTATGGCTTTGTGAGTTCCGGCTTTTCCATAGCCATGTTCTCTACCACTCTCCGTCATAACATGATGGTAAGATTTCTCTTCCATATCCATATTTTCACCTATGTGGAAACTTAGTGATTAGTTTATTTGTGTAAACATTAGGTTTCGTACTATTGTTTTTAAAGATTGGTTTTGGTATTCCTTTTTATGATTTGGGTTTCTATTAAAGAAAATTTTGAGTAGTAAACCATTTATAACCCCGACGAATTTTGAGGGCGAAATTCATTTTAAGGGGGGTAGAATGTAACACCCCGAGATTTTTATCAAAAATATTTTTTTAATTTTATTAATGTTTTGTGTTGTACGCTACACCAAAAGGAGCTTTCACAACACGCATCGTTTACTTTCCTTCCATTAAACGCAATCACGACCTTCCTCGATAGCGTGTGTAGTACGCAGTACCGAGTTTTACTAAACAATGATATGCTATTAAAATATTATTAAAACTAGCCGTTATGAATAGTAATAACAAACTTTTAAAATTTTAGAAATTTTATCTCTCAAAATGGACTTCATTTTTGGATTCGGAATATCAAAATTAGCTTAGGGTGAAATTTTGGTACTTTTCGGATAACTTTCATATTATGATGAATAGTGAAAATTACTAAATTTTAATTAAAAACAAGTTTTTTAATTGAAATAATTATTAGTGATAAATTATTAATTTTAGTGGTTTTAAAGTATATTTAGAATATATTTTTACAATTTAATACAATGTTGGTCATTAGATGTAATTTCACATTTAAACCAGTTATAAACAAGTGTCAATCTTTTGATAGTTATTATCTCTTAAGAACACGCTATTTGTTTTGACAACGGGAATTAATTTTTAAATTAATTAATGCAACTGATATTTTTTGAATTTGGTAAAATAGACATCATTTTTGAGTTCATAATATCAAATATAGCTTAGGCCTCATTTTTGGTATTTTTCTGGAAACTTTCATTTTTTTGATGAATAGTGAAACCACGAAGTGGTAGTTAAGAAAAATGAATTTTTCATAAAACATAATTTTACCACTTCTATGAGTGGAATTTCAAAAATCCGAGAGACACGGTTGATGTCGGTAAGTAAAATGTGGTTCAATGAGATGAAAATAATTTTTGGTGAATAGTAACTTTTCACTTTTTTTACCACGGTTAAAAGTAAATAGGGTAATTAAGGGTAAAAATTTTATTATTATTACCCTAACACATGTCCTAATTCTATTGGATAAGTTTAATTCGACCAAAAACAACCTTAGGAATAAATTATGACCATTTAGGCCCACTTGGATTGGATTAGGACATTTATTATTAATTTATTTAAAGAAGGGTTAAAATAGTTAAAATCAAAGTTTAATAAGTAAATAATTTTTAAAATAGGGTTATAAATGAGATAAATTCTATTTTAAATATTCCTTAGAAAGATAATAAAATTTACTACATAATGATAGTTTATTTATAATTTTTAGACATTAAATAAATTAATTTATTTATGACACAATGATGATGCAGTAATTACCATAATAGTGAAAAATTAGAATAATTGATATTATAAATACCCAAATAAATAAACTTTGAGACTTTTTATGAATTTAACTACTTTTCTAGGTTAATATGGCATGTTCGTATAGATTTAATTAACTTTTTTCGAACTAATCATTCTGTTATGATTTTCACAAAAATCAATTACTAAATAGCTTCAAAATTGACATAAAATAGTTTTTAAAAACAATATTATATTAGTAATTGTTATTTTATTCCTAAAAATCTAAGGTTCGGCCAAATTAATTAGATAAGATTATATATTTTAATAATAAACAACTTGGGGTTCGTTTTGATTCTTATAGTAAGTTTATTAACCTTATAGTATAAGAACACAAGAAGACACGGTAAAATTAAAATTATTTTACTTAATGTTAAATCTAAATGATAAGGTTAAAATAGGATTCTAAACTTGTCTAAATTCTATTGGATGAGAGGATTTCAACCAATCCCCACCTTAGCTTCGAAATAAATCAATTTGGATCTATTTAAAACCGAATTTGACTTTATAATAAAATAATAGTTTTAGTTATTCCAAAGGTACCCCTATCCTCCCTTATAAAAGGGCACCCTCTCCCTCTCTTCCTCACACAACTTTGAGCCTTAAATCTCGGCCAAACCCTGAGAAATTCTCTTCTCCACTTCCCTAGAAATATCCTAGAGATTCTGGTATTCCTCAAAGACCAATTTTAGTGCCCTAAAAGGAGATCTCAAAGAGGCGCTTCAAAGAAGAGGTAATTTCCCTTACCGATTCTTTCAACTTTATTTCTTCTTCCACTTCTTCTTATTAGGTTGTTTCATTATGAAGTAATAACATCAGTATCAATCATATACTGATATTTTATTATAAGTATGAAACAACCCTATTTCACCATCTATCCATCCTACGGAAAACGAAATCACCGCGCGTGCTTACGTACGGAATACCGTCTCCATGCCGTGGTGAAATATATTTTCCACCACCACCTTACTTGGATGGGTATAATGGTGTAACTAATAACTATATATTATTATTTTAAATTTATATTGATTCTGAAATAGTATACATACACTCCAATACAATCCCACGATCATGAGAACAATATCATCGCTCGGGCGTACGTACGGACTACCGTCTCCACGACGCGATGAGATTCATTCTCCACTTTAACCATTCATGAATGATTATAAAGTACATATAATAAGTAATCATGAAATATATGACATAATAATGATACTGGATTTATGTGTATATATATGTATGTCAGCTACTTAATTTCATTCAACTCAATAAGGAAACGAAAACAGCGTTCATGCGTACGTACGGCCTACCGTCTCCATGAACGGTGTATTTCTTTCCATTTACTGATTTATTATATATATGTATATTCTGAATATATATTATATATAAATCATGTTTTATATTCTGGAATTAAGTAATCATGATCTAAGTAAGCATATGAATAATTACAAGTCAAAACAGGGACGACAAATGAAACAATTTTACCCAAAACGCTCTTTAACATGGAATTTACAAAAGAACGGGTAATATAAAGTCATAAGTGAACCATATATGATATCATGACAATGATTATGATTTTGGAATAATTCAATGAAATTATTTAAACCATTATACAGGAGGTTCAGACACTTACGAAGAAAATCGGACCTAAGGTAAGGGAAAATATCAGAATCTCATTTTATCCGAGATTGTTTATGCTTTGGTATTTACTGGGGTGTATTTTATCATCCACATACATGTTTCCTCAACATGTAATATTTATATCCTTCTACAATAGTTTATATACAATTTTAACCTTCGGTGAGTTTTTAGTAAAAGATATGAAAGGAATATTTTTTCGTTTTTCGTAGGAGGTACTTTTTGACTTTTCTGACAAAAGTACGAGAAGAATGTTTTTTTAACTTATACGGCATGAATGAATTTTTAAAAAATTATTTCCAAGAAGCTTCCTTTACAAGTTTTCAAGTTTATTTTTAATCAACTTCTTTTATTTTGTAATTGTATGACATGTTTAGAAAGGAAATGTGTTTTTGAAGCAGAAAAGATATTTTCCTCAAGAATGGAGTTCAAGTGTTTTATCAAAATTATTTTCCATCAAAGATAATAAAGGGTTCTGTTTTTATCTCTATTGTTACATTTATTTGATTATGTTATGATGTAATTATATTTTTATGAATTCCTTTATCTTATATGAATTGTTTTATGATGTCATGTTGTTTAAGAATCCCATTTTTATTACATGGATTATGCAATGATGTATGATTTATGATTTTGTGGCACACATAAGAATGGTATAATTATAAGATGGGTGGGACCTATATATCGCTCCAATGCATTGAGTAAAGATTTTATATCTCCTGAGATAGACATGGCTGGAACGGTAGGTTATACCGGTTCAGTGAAACAGGACTGAAACGAGGAGTGAACTCGGTTCAGAAATGGACTTTGTCCACTAAGATAGTCTTGGCAATGAGTCTTGACTAATAATAAATGATTCTCTATGATTATGTGTGTATTCCATAGAGTTTCATGTTTTATGTTATGATTATTGGGATTACATTTCACTACTATGATTTATCCCATGTTATGATATTATGATCTCTTTTGCAGGTTAAGATTTCCCAAAATATATGTTCTTATGAATATGATGTGATTGATATTTCTTTTGTTTACCCTTACTGAGAATTTGAGCTCACCATTTTATGTTTTCTTTTCCCTAGGATATAAAGAAAGGTTTTAGGTAAAAAAAGGATGATCTTTATGGGAGATGTTGAAGATCTTTCACCACGTTTAGAAGATTATATTCCGAGTTTCCAAAGACACTAAACTATTACGGTCCTTGTGTGTCTGTTTTTGTTATGTATTATATATTCTGCATAAGTAATGTAATGTCCATGTACGTCAGGATTCAGGTCTCTACACATTCACCCAATAATATTATAAAGAAAAGAATAAGAATTAAATTTACTAGGTTAAATATCCTTAGTGACAAAAGAAAACCAAAGAAAAATTGAAGAATGATAAATACAGTGGATAATTTTATTATCTCAGTTGGAATCAAAATCAAAGAAAGTGGTAGTGTTGGAAAAATCATGGATTAAATATTTAATCAACACATTGATCAAATTTTAAATAATTATATGTGAGATACTATGGAGAGTTTAATATATCACAACATCATTATAAAAAATGGGCATTATATTATGAACCTAAAAATGTGATAAAAAATATATAGTAATGATTTAATGGCTCTACTAAAATTGAAGGTATTTATGTGAAAGATACATTCACATAATGGGTGAGAAATTAATTAATCAAATTATTCTTGGTTGTAGAAATATAATATTCAAGATTAATCCAATGGATTTTTAAAAAATAAAATCTCAAATGATGTTCTTAAGGAAGAGGTTTTCATTTAAAAAATCATATTTTAATTTAATGATACTGAAACCAAGGTATATTATCTTAATAAGGTTTTATATATCTTGATAAAACAACCAAGAGTATAATATTCTTGATTAGATACTTATGGAAACTAGAATTAATTTGAGATGATGTTGACCACAACAATTATAGGAAGAGATAAAGTGATGAAAAATTTATAGTAATTACTATTGGGTTTTACTGTTAATAACTATTTTATATATTCAATGTAAATTAACGTCAAAAACCTTCTTTCCATAAGATATAACCATATTTTTTTTAATATAACATAAATGAAGAATATAGACATTTTATATATAAATTCTATCCTCCATGTTCTTATGGAAAATATTGATGGAGATACCCGAAAAATAATTAAAAAGAATAATTTCTTTAAAGGTTACCATGTATTTTATGAATCACACAATTCTCTTGTAAGAGTCACTCTTCATTATGGATTATAGGAACTGTATATTAAATACAATGATAGAATGAGAGATATGATTCAGATTTACACACACATTATCAAACGATACCATTATAATAAAATTTTACAAGGATAAAATCAATCTATATAGTATATAAAGAAACTCCATGGAATCCCAATGACACCTAAAATATTTTTTTAATGATCAAAATGTCTCAAAAATTGTTTAAAACTTTATAACTCTTAATAATGAATTGTTTAGTCCAAATATCAACTATTTAATTTTTACAAACCCAATATAGTCATATAAAAACTCATTAAACATAATAACATGATTTCATAACCAATAATTATGCCTTACTATGGTAGAAAAAATTAATCAACATGAATTATTGTATATTGAATGCACTACCATATAGAAAACCATTACATAGTGATCTTTACTATGACATCTTTCCTTCTTCACAAACCAAGATATGGTTAATTTATACATGTTTTGGACTTTTTTTAAATTGTATTCTTAAAAATTACTCTTGTTAACAAATTCATCATATATTTAATGAATTTTCACCATAAACTACCTAACATGTTAAAATTAGTAAAATAATGTCAAAATATCCTTTTGGATATCCTGTAAAACTTATTTTTGAGAAATAATCATGATATCCAGTTTTTTTAATAAAACATTTGAATAATTATTATTCTAATTAAACAAACACTAAATCTATCCCCATAGGTCTTTGATACATTAAAAATAACTATTAATTGAATGAAATGTAATTATAAATGAATTATGGTCTCTAAAAAAGAATTAGTTCCACTCAAACTAGAAATAGATCTAGTGTAATTTTTGTTAAATACATGTGTATCATAACCTATTTCTACTAGTTATATCGTCTTGAGAAGAGCCTCAAAGAAGAATGGTCTAACCGGTTCTTTGAGGAGCTTGTTAATAGGAAGGAGCTTCTGTCGGACATACTTCTGAAGTAAGAGAGGTTGGCTAGAGAGGAGGCTTGAATCCAGTGGATTAAAGAGGGTGATACGAACACTGAGTTTTTCCATGCCTGCATTAAGGAAAGGGAAATATGGAGAAAACCGAACATTGACATGGGGGATGCTTCTTTCTCTGATAACCATGAGGTGGTTAGGGAGCTAGAAAGTTCTCACTTTCTCACCTTGCTCACTGGTCCCAACCCGAACATTCCCAATGAATATACAGGGACAAACATGAGGTTATGTGACAGAATCCAACCTACCTTCTCTACCCGAGATAATGAAGCCCTGGGTTCCATTCCACAAGAGGAAGAAATTCACTATGCCATGATGAAAATAAATCCAGACAGTGCAGCGGGACCAGATGGCTTCCCTATAACTTTTTATAGAGCTTCATGGGACATCATGAAGGGGGACCTAATCCCAGCCATTCAAGATTTCGTCAAGGGGGTCCTCTTCCTCAAGTTGCATGCACTGCTACGGTTGCCCTCATTCCCAAATCTAAATCCCCATCCTCCATTGAGCACTATCACTCGATCAGTATGTGTAATGTGGCTTATAAAATTTTAGCTAGAATCATAAATTCCAAGATATCCATACACATCCCTACATGCATTTCCAAGGAACAACACAAGTTTTTAATAGGTCAATCCATACAGGGGGCGATCGTCTTGGACCAGTAAATGATAACAGATCTTAATTTGAAAACCCACGGATCAAAAATAGTGCTTAAACTCGATATAAGAAAAGTGTATGATTGGGTGGAATGTAACTTCTTCAACAAGGTATTTGAAGGTATGGGCCTCTCCCCCTCAAACACTGATATTATCTTCCGCTATTTTAGTTCAGCTGGGTTAGCGATCTCCTTATTGGGCAAAACCTTTGGTTTCTTCAAATCTACATGCGGCCTCCGGAAAGGCGACCCCATCTTCCTGATTATTTTTATCATTATCCAGGGCTTACTCAGCCGCCTCATTCTTCATAGATCAGTACGGGTGATATTCTTCCCTTCCGCTGAAGGTCGAGGCTTCCCTCTGTTTCTAACCTAATGTTTGCAGACGATACCATCCTCTTCACCAATGCATCTAGCAGTTCAGTGCGAGGCGTCAAAAGAGATTCAGAGGCCTGTTTTTTGGAGTGGTCAGATCATTAATAAGAATACGATAACTCTATTCATCTCTCATAACTATGCTGAGAGCTTAGAACTTAAAGTGATTCTTTCTTTGGGAGTGCAATGAGGTAGCCTCCCCATGCAGTACCTAGGAGCACCCATTTCCCCAAAGGCCCTTTGCATTCGTGATTTCGATCACATTACCTTTAGAATCTCGGAAAGGGTGATGAACTGGAAGAACCGCTTTCTATCCTTTGGTGGTAGAATAGATCTGATTAACAGTGTTCTCCTGGATACTCCCATCCACGCTCTTTCTGTTTTCAGAGATCCCAAAGGGGTTATTCGTAATATGGAACAGATTTTTTTTGCTTTCACCTGGGACACAAACTCTATGGAAAGGTGGCATTGGGTATCTTGGCACAAGATGGCTCACCCACTAGTGAAGGTGACATAAAAGTCTGTAGTTTCGATGATGCCCTCTCCTGAAAGCATGATAAAATGGCATGGGAGGTGCTGGAGAAGGGCACCTTGTGGGGAATCACCATGCATGCAAGGTTTACCGGGGACGAGGTTGTGGGAGGTAGACACCCTTTATGGAGGGAGATTCGTCCCCTTGTGGAATCTCTAAGGCCTCATACCCAATGGATCTTCGGATCAGGGGACATCTCATTTTGGCATGATAACTTGTGCGGGGAGATCATCGGTTATCTAAGGTGCCCTGTCACAAATATTTCCTTCAAGGAGGCTAGAAACTACCCATATCTTACCAATACTGTCCTTAACAAGGAGCAGCTGGACGTGTTTCAACTCATTGACATCACCCCGAAACTGGACCAGTGTGTCTTCACCCTGTCTACCTCGGGCTCCTTTTCTTCCAAGGATTTTCACCGGGTCCAAACCATGCAGGTTGCAGAAGATGAATGGGGTGAGGTTCTCTGAGATAAATCCATTCCCCAAAAATTTAACTTCCTATCTTGGAGGATCCGAAATATGGCAATTCCCACATAGGAGAAAATCAAATGTTGTGGTGTAAGAATGGCTTCCCGGCGTGTTTGCTACAAGAGGCATCAGGAGGAAAGCTCTAACCATATTTTCTTTGAGAGCGATTGGGCGCGAGAGATTTGGAAGTGTTTTGGAACCTTCACAGGTTTCTCTGTATCATCTATGGTGGATCATCCCTTCCTCCTTCGCTGGTTCCATGGCTCGGGAAATCAAGGCCTATAGAAAAGAGCATGTACCCCGTTTTTGCTCGCAGGCTACTGGAGCATGTGGAATGCACAAAATCAATATGTTCATGAGGGGGTGCCTTCGCCGGTGAGCACAATCATTTTTCACACGAAAGCTCTCCTTATTGATATGGTGAGGGTTCTCAACGCCTGGAAGGAGGCTCCCACTCTTAAATGTCTTCTTCCCTCCCACCTCAATTCCCCCTCGTCCATCAACACACACTCTGGTAACTGGGTGAAATGGAATCCTCCTGCGAGGGGCTTTAAACTCAATATTGACAGGTCTTGTGTCTCGGGCACTATGCGTGGCGGGGGATCATCCGTGACTCTTCTGGATCAGCCATCTTGGCATTCTCCTCTCAGTTGGGCCACACGACTTCTCTTCTAGTTGAGGCTAAGTCCATGTTGGTGGGCCTCACAGTGTACCGACAAAGCAGGTTGATCCTTTCGGAGGTTGAGAAAGATTCCAGGATTGTGGCGAAAGCTCTTCAAGGTCTTGGTGTTGTGCCATGGTCCATTGAATATGTTCTCTGCAAATGCCTCTTTATTCTTGACAACGAAACTATGGTTTCTCACACATGGTGAAAGGGAAACAAGGCATCAGACTACCTAACTGCATGAAACTTTCCTATTTTGGAGGGCACCTTTTATCATGACTTGCATAGCCTACCTCGTTCTGGTAGTATTATTTTTAAGGAAGACGCCCTCGGTCTTCACCACTTTAGACCCCCTTAATCTTTTGAGTGTATTTCTTTCCCCTAGAATAAATTTTTTTACAATTATGATAATGATGATGTGATGATATGAGCATGTAATAGGGTGTGACATGTATGAATCGAAGGAATGTATTATGCCTTAGAGTAGGGTATATTGTAACACACAATATGAAATATCATATAACCACCTTTTCCCATGTCTTATAGTATGCTATATAGATATCATAATTATTATGATATGTGTCAATCATATTTTATTATTAAGTTAGGAATCCTAATGTTAAATGTTAATGAAAAAATCATCATCCACCTATTCTATCATGTATTATTCATTTCATAGAATGAAATTTTTTGGTTGAATCTAGATGGATCTTAAATTTTGAATGCATGTCTAAGGGGTTAAAAATTACTTATAATTATAATAAAATTCAATCATATTTTTTTGAACATATGAGTAACTTCATGAAGGGTTTGATAGAATCCTTGAGGCATACATAAAGAGGTATAAGGTCATGAAAATAGTATCCATGTTTCATTCTGATTCTCCTCACCCGAACGATCTCTTCTATTTCTTCCTTTACATAAAAGGTACTATAATACTATGAAAATATAGATGAACCCACCCAATAAGTATTTGATTGAGGTTAGATCATGTATACATCATAGAGAAATGGCCCATTCATTTCTTCACATTGATCTTCATCAAACTCATGATTAGATATAGTAGTTGTGACCGGAATCTGTGTATAGTGTATAAGATCATCATTTTTCACACATTTTAAATTTCATAACATGGTGATCTTGGGTATAATGTTTCTCTGATGTATTTATTTAATTGAATAATTTTTATTTGATCTGATGAACCCGTCAGTTGTATTATATATTTACATGTCTTTAAATGATTCATTAAATCATGTTTGAAATGAAAAAAATCTAAATATCATATTCATAATCATTAAATAGTTTATAGATAATGAATTCTATAATTATTTATGATATGAGATATTGTAATAATAAGTATATTTTTTAAAATAGTGCCTATTTTTGTAATATATGATTTCATCAGCTATGATAAAATTTCTTTATGTGATATATGATATCATAAAAATCTACATATTATAATTATTTTATTTTAAATATATCGTAGTGTATGATATACGCAAGAGTAGAAGGATATAGTTCCAAATAACACTTTTTATTACCTTGAAATTGAGTCTTATATCATTAATACTATATAGGTTATATTGTAATGTTCGATTCCTAGACAACGAATGTTTAAACGAAGAATTATGATAGATGATGATATTATAGATTACTATTGACATTGTCATAATTATTTATTATAATCCACTATATACATGTAATTAGAGATGATATTAGTTTTGAATTTAATTAGGCTATATGTTATCATGATATCATATGATACATAATATAAAAAAATAATGATGTTATATTCTTCAATCATGATTTGAATAATATTATCTATAAATTGTTTATGAATTATAGAAAATGGAATTTTTGTATAGTTATTTATTAATTTTTTTTATAAATTAAATAATTAAAAATGTTTATAATTAATTATTAATTATTTTATAAAATTATTATTTAATAAATAACCATAATATTAATTTTTAATATTAAAATAAAATTTGAGTTTATATTTCATCACAATGAATTTGGATATAGAGTGTTATATAGAAATCAAGAGGAAACACATAAGATGTTTTTAATTTTAAAATGGAAAATATAAAAGAGTTGATACCCAATTAATTATTCATAGTTGTTAATTTGAAATGTTCAAATTAAATATGCCCTATTTGAGAAATTATCTGAACAATAATCTGAAGGATATTTGATAATTGATATGACCAAAGGTTCATGTAACATTATATATGTGATATTTTGATTATGTAAAATGATAAACAAAATAAATAAGAAATATAATGTTTTTATATTTCAATTAATATGAAAAATATGGGTTAATTTACCTATAAAAGTATATTTTTATGGAGTAAATTTTTGAAATAAATATAAAGTGTTTATAATTTTTTAATTTTGGAATGTTTTTAATGAAGGGATAAATTATTAAGGTGTAACAATTCCATTATTTATTAATTGTTCAAAAGTGATTATATCATGTATAAATTTATGTATTTTTTATTTAGGTAATTCCCGATTATATTCATGAATATAATGTTATATTATGAATTGATTTATATTTTAGTTTAAAGAGTTAAAATAATTTTATATAAAAAAGTCGACCCTAGTAGTGCCTTACATTACTTCATTGGCATATATATAAGATTCAAATTTCAAAGGATCAACTAGTTTAGATGTTTTGTAAAACTAGATACAAACATGATACCCATTTTACATTTGGAAAATAAAATAATGTATAATAAAATTAAAATATCATCATCCTCGAAACTCATTCCACGAATTTGTCTTCATATTTTAGGGGAGTGAAACAAAAAAAATGGTGAGCTCAAACATCCAATAAGGGTTAAGAATAGATGAAGATATCATGAATCAATATGTATTTTCAACATGGAAAGGTAGATAATTAAACACACATTCCATATAGAAAACATTATTATCATGGTGATATAAATAAGAATCAATACAATAAGGTAGATAACTAAAAACACATTCTACTTAATCGATAAACCTATAATAAAATTCATGCATAAATAACTTCATAGTGAAAATATCATATATAATAATTGTAATTGAAATATCAATGATGGAAATGATTAATTACTAGATTCCATGTTTTAAAGAAACATGGTACCTTTATCATTAAGACCATTCCCATGGTGATTTATAACATACATGGTAAAAACCCATCCGATTTGACCAAAGGATTTGTCTCATGAGACTACCAATGTGTCGATTGGATTTTGATAAAAGGTCCCTAAACCATGTGAAACATTTAAAAATAATTTCTCATATATATAATAATTTAATTAATTCATAAACAATGTTCCTAATCATCATGTATCTGTATTGAGTAAAGGATAATAATATATCAATATTTCCCCAATTGATCAAATAACATTCAAATTAAAAACTAAAAAAAATGGTATAAGGTTTAGAAAACAATCATATTATAAAACTAAAAATATTAACATATAAAAAAATTGTAGTTAAAAATGAAAACTAATTATAAGAAAGTGACTGTTTCAAGAGAAATTTTACAACCAGAACAGAAAGTGTGATTTGACAATAACATTTACCACTTGGTAATTTGTACTTCAATTCCACTTGGATGAAATAATTAAACTTGGAATTTGAAATACCATGAATTATGAATTCATCATTGTATAATATTTCACAGGAATGTATATAAACTTCAAAAAAGTGTATTAGTGTATAGTAACATATAAGTCTCAATGGAATGTAAATTGTGATGAAATCCATTACCTCATGCTTTATTTTAGCTGTATATTACTTAACAAAATGTATATTGGGTTTTAAAATGTAAATAAATTTAAATAGAACCATATTATTATTTATAATAACATATATGATCCTTTTATGACATATTATCACCCCTTCATTAATAATAATTCATTTTTTTCTTTATTTCGGGTGTTTATTTCCTTGTTTTCTAATGCATGTTTTTTCATTAAAAATAATATTCTAGAAAATATTATATATTTTATCTGATAAATAATAATAATAATGAAATAATTATCATATTTTTTCATTAATTTTCACTATTAAAATCAATCTTTAATGATTTTTATGGAAAATGAAATACCTTACGATAATGGAGATAGTAGGCTGTGCATACACATGAGTAACATTTCCATTTTTCACTGATCTTTATGGAATAGGGGTAAGAAAGAATTTTACCTTACAGAATTGTGATAACATATTTAATACTATATTATATAATTATATATATATATATATGTATATATATCATCCATGTGGTGTGGTTATGAAAATAGAGTCACATCGCTTCGTGAAGAAGGTAGTCCACACATACACAAACAATGTTATCATCTATATGGAAGTGAAAAAGAAAGAAATAAAATGATATATATCATCTTTTAAGAATTATAAATATGTCATTAATATCATAAAAATATATTTTATGTCACATATAGTCATTAAAATTTTCTTTATCACCTTCCATGTGAAGCGTTAGTGAAAGAAGAATCACATCGCTTCGTGAGGAATTAGTCCACCGTACACACAATTAGAGTTATTTTATCTACTATGTAATGGAAGGTAAATATATATGTATGATATAATGGCTACATAAGTATAATTATTTTATAAATATCATATATATAATTTTTATCCATCATCATACCCAACCGTGAAAGGTGATAATAGAAGAATGAATGACATCGGTTCACGAGGCAGTAGTCCACTATAAACATGAATAATTATTTCATAACCCATTTGATTGAAGTGGAGGTGGTTTTATGTCATAAAATTATTATAAAAACATCTAATTATATTTAATATATTTATTTTAATGTATCATCATGTTTTTTAAAAAATTTATGGTGGTGGAGAAATAAATAATAAAAAGATGCTCGTTGAAGAACATTACCAATTATTTGGGATTATTATTTCGGTTTTATCTAAATACTTCAAAGAATATATGAATAAAAAATATAATTCTTAAAAGATAATGATATGAATTTTTTAAAGTTATTTAGGTAGGTATTTTTTGAAACAAAGTGGTGTGAATTAGCGAGGGGAGTGAGTTCCCTTTTATAGTTGAGGAGGAGTTTCATTATTGTAAATACTCAATATAATTCTTCAATAAGTGAATAATATTATTTAAAGTTACTAAAAAATAGATAATCAGTGGTGTTTAGGGTTGATATGTTCGATCTGTACATCTAAAACACAATAAAACACATGTTTTAAACCTTTTTTGCTTAGCTTCTATGTTTCATTATTTTTACCATTTTTGGTTTTCACAACTGCAACTGGTATTTTTAACATTAGTAATTAATAAATTAATCCTAAAATAAAATAAGACTTATTAGATAATTTATACCCCTATTTATAAATATAATATCTACTTTTAAAAATTTAAATCTAATGTGCGTTAAACATTAATTTTAGCACATGTGCATGTCATATGTAAAAACAATACTTTATCCTTGACCACACTAACATAGTTTTTATTATTTAGGGATAAATATATTCATTATAAAATAATAATAGGTACATTAATGGAAAATAGTATATATTTATTTTTATTTTAAAATCACCTGGTAGAATACATGTTTTTAGTAATTTAAAATCATTTAATAAAATATAATTTACTATAAAATCACATTAATGTCAATTTTGGCATTATCCATTTAAATTGAATTTTAAAGTATCCCAAAAATGATGTAATTATACTATATTATATTCATATGAGTCTATCATGATATATTCTTCTAAAAAATTAATAGAACATAATAATTCATCAATTTAATTCACTTTTAATATTTTTAAAATCATTTAATAAATTTTACTGTTAACTAAATAATTGCTGGGTTGGTGTTTATTAAGCATTTGAAGTAATTATTTCATATCAAAAAGATATAAAACATTATTATGATAAATAATAAAATTTATCTTTAAAAAGATAAATATCAGAACATTTGTTTTTCCCTATCCCAAGGTTGTATAGATATTAAATTTAAGAAATGTTTTTTTTATTGTCATTTTCTTTAATTAACTTATTATATGGACTATATTAAAAGGAAAGTGGAAAGGAATTGAAATATTTAAAATAAGTTTATGGAAATATTTAAATAATAATATTAAATAAATCTTAGTTAATATTTCAACTCATTTTCACTCTTATCATTCTTGTTTAACCCCTAATAAACTCATTTTTACCTAACCACGGTAATGAATTCGTTCAACCTTCACTATATATATTGATCAAAAATTAATTTGACTTTATTAGAAAATATAGCATATAATTATTAAAAATAATTAATCCATTTTTCGAAATTAAATTCATAGTATTTTAATAAATTATTTTATAATTAATATCATAGATGCGATGAGGAAGAAGGTTTTTAAAGTGAAAAAATTCAGATGTTTAGAGAGTTTTAATATCTATATTCAATATAAAAATGATTCAATTGACCTAAATTGAACTAATTTAAGTTTGAATGAAGTAATTATTATTTATAACAAATTCAAAATATAATTTAACAATAAAAATAATTTAAAAAAAATTGAAATTTTCAATTGAAATTATTTAATGTTCATTATTTATCAATAAAATAAAACTTCTCTGAAAAATACCAAAAATTAACCCAAAGATAATTTTAGAATTAAAATTTCAAAAATGAAGTTTTTTCCTTTTATTATAAAATATTTGAAATTAAATTCTAAATTAAGAGTCCAAAGTGTTACAAAATTGTATTTTGTTTAAACTAGGTGTTGAGTGTATCACAAGCTATCTGTGAAAATAAATTATTACAAAAGGAATATATTGTAAAGTACTATGGTATTACGTTGACTACACATTAAATAAATTATTTTCATGCAATTTATACTTGATCTTAGTAATCATGGATTTGATATTTGAAATTACCTTTATAGAAAAATACACATCAGAAAAGGGTTAATAAAATATCCTTTTAGTAAGAGACAATGGGAAGTATAATGGTCATATGGAATAATCACATAAGTAGGTTTATGAGTTGGGAAAATAGGTGGGAAATGAAAACATTGATATGAAAGAAAAAAATAACACTGAAATTCTAATTTATAGTTATATTGAACATTGATCATAAGAAAGTGGGTGATCTAGAGAAGGTTGACAACCGTAAAACTATAAACAAAATATGTGTAAATTTTTTATTAATATCATAAAAAATTATGGAAATGAGATATGATTTTGTTTCATGATCCTATTTCCTAATATTTAGGAATTATTTTATAATCTAAAAATATAAGGAAATATACTTACATGATATGTTTCTATTTTATAATATTAATTTCATCCTTTGTTTGTAAATCTGTTAATTACTATAGGAAATAAATATCAAAACATGATTTTTTTATTTATGAAGCACTAAAATTAAATTTTAAAAGATTTTATGACCCATAAAATTGTGATAAGTCATTTCATATGTCTCAAAGTACTTTTGAAAACAAATATGGTTAGCACATGTTATCTAATGTGAATAAATATTCACATTGTGAAGTAATACATAAATCTCTAAAACCTCTTGAAAATATATAGTTAAAACATTTCATAAGTGGTTTACCTTATGAACCTTATAAACATGAAGATCTATAACTATAGAAATATGGTTACTAAATTTGTAATATGAACTTACCAATAATCCTTCAAAAATCATTAAGTAGTTTTTAATCGTCACATATAAACATGTGAATACATTTATCATGTATTATTTTGAAACATGGTAAGAACATAAATTACAATAAAAATTTATTGAAAAAATTAATTATTCCTTAATATTTAAAAAAACACACTTTATTATGTATATTCCTTAACTCTAATTTTTTTTAACACCATAAATGATAGAATAAACAACTTTATCAAAAAATCATTAATCAGTTCCAAGGTAGTGAGTAATATTGAATTTTATTTACCCATATCAATTATACCTTTATCCAAACATCATTATCTCAACATCATGAAAATATTTAGGGTTATATTTTGATAAATAATTTATCTTAAAATAAGTTCAATAGTCCACTTAGTCATTTTTCTTGGTTATTGATAAAATCCATCATTTCCTCCAAAATCCTTAATAAGACAGTTTTACAGTACAATCCTTATATATTTCATAATTATTATGTCGATAATATCATTAATAAAATACTTTTACAACATTTCTCATGGATATAAACACACAAGAACATCATTAGACATAATTTGTATCAATAAAATAATATTGACCTTGATCACTTATCTTCTTATGAGGTATATTCCCTTAATTCTTGGGGAATTTATTTGTGTAATTCATCCTTTCCCAATTTATGAAACAATAAATATCAAGGTCTTATTTCTTACCATTTCATTATTTTCTCTATATAACCTATTCACCAAACTTATAAAAAATCCCTAATCCCCTTATGCATTTCCCAAGGTGTTTTTTCCACAATTATCACATGTGGGGAAAACCTTTTTCACTTATTCACTTTATCTACCCTTTTTTACTTGCATCATATTGTTATCTTTATTCCCTTAGAATTGAAAATAATTAGAGAATACATTCTCTATATTTTTAAAAGATGATACTTTATCTTTATATAATAAATTATTTTATGATAACTCTTCCCTTCGAATGATTGGATTTAAACCATTGCAAAACAGTCATTTTAACCCTATATATTATATACATTTATGCATTTACCATTAATTTTTCTAGGTGCTATTTATAAATAATGGAATACACTAGATTAGATCATATTATTTTGAAAAATAATATATAATCCAAAATATTGTGACATAATTACCATATATTGAAAAATTTATGCATAACTAATATGAAAATCATAAACATGTTTTCTTTGTTGATATCATTTTTTTTTCAAATCCTCTATAGTGATTTGTAAAGAAAAGGTGAATTACACAGAGCATATCCCTTGGGAGTGTCAAACTAGATGGATAGTAAGACCCATTTTCATGTTCCATGTAACACTCAAGTCATGACCAACATGCCTTTTTTGAAGTTATTACCCCTAGGTACCTCTGTTCTAGGACCACATCCACTTATAGATTTCAGAAATGGATGTATTTGTACAAAAATTTGTATAATCTCTACATTAACAAAGTTTTATAATGTACTTAAATACATATCTTCAAATTATGTCATAGGCTTATGCTCCTTAATCTTTTTTTTCCTGAATCTATTTCCTAAGGGTTCTTCTAAACATTCTATAAAAACAATGGTAATGAACCCGACCCCAATAGCATGGATCTGGTTCCTCATTTTATTACATTATCATAGATACATAATTCAAATATCAATAAATTGACCAGTTTAATAGTGTTAGAAAACTATATACATACCTAATACCAATTTTACATTGGAAAAAGAAAATAAATCATAACAAACATAAAAAATCAAAATCATTGAAACTCATTCCATGAATTCAATTTCACGTCCTCAGGAAAGGAAACAAAATAAGGGTTATCTAAAATACTCAATAAGAGTTACATAAAGTGGAAGGTATCATTATTAAATAATAATAATAGATATAAAAAGACAAATAAATGAACACACATGCCAGGTAGATTAATTAAATATCATGGTGAGATAAGACAGAATCCAAATGGAAAGGTAATAGATGAAATCACATCTCAATTAATCAATAATATGAGAATGAAATACAGACATAGATAATTTATATAGAAAATTTAATGGATAATAATAATAAAATAATTCACAATGGTGTAAATGATTAATTATTGGACACCATGATTCCTAGGTACATGATGCCTTTACCCTCATGACATTTCACAATACTTTTTAAAAAATACTAGGTAAAAACTCATCGGATTTAACCGAATGATTCATCTCATGAGACAATTATTGTATCGATGGTATTTCAAAAAGCGGTCCCCAAATTGTTTAATACATTTACAAATAATTATATATATATATATATATATATATCAAATTAACTATTTAATTTATAAAATATGTTCCTTATCATCATGTATCCATATTGAGTAAAGGAAAAAATTTACCAATGTTTCCCCAATTAATCAAGTAACATTAAAATTGAATACCATATGTAAAAATGGTATGTATTTTATGAAATAATTATATAAATAAAAAATATGGATATCTAAGAGAAATTTAATGTTAAAAAATATCGTCACATGAAAGTAAAATTTTCAATAGAAATTCAACAATCAAAAAAGAAAGTGAGATTTCAAAACAACCTTTACCACCTGGTAATTGTCAAGTGAAATCTACTTGGATGAAACAAATAAAATTAGAACATAAAATAACATGAATTATTAATGAATCAAAATATTACATATCAATGGGAAAAATATACACCACATAAAATTGGATTGGATCATTATAAAAAATAAGTATTAATGGGTTGTAAATTGAGGTGAAATCTATTAACTCATGATTATTTTGATTATATGTTCATTAACCTCTATTACAGAGGTTTTAAAATGTTATTAGCTTATAAAAGAACCATATTAATATTTTTAATATCATATATGATATTTTTATAACATCTTATCACATTTCCATAGTAATCATTCATTGTTATCATTGTTTTAGGTGATAATTGACTTGTTTTCTTATACATATTTTTTTACTAAAAATACCAGTTTATGCATGAAGATTCATTTTGATGTTTTGGTATAACAATGTTTTTTATTTTTTTGAAAACTAGTATTTTTGTAAAAGAACATTATTTTTCTTCAGTGTTAGACCCTGTCCATCAAAATGAGTTTTTTATATAAATTTTAATGTTACTAAATTTTCAAATCCAAATACCAAGGGTGATAAAATATTTTTAATTTGAGGAATTTTCTTTCAAGAAAAAGGTTTCTGAAAATTAGTTTTTGGGAAATTTATTAATAGATACATAAGGTTTAATGAAGATACAATATGTAATTTATGTAAAGCTATTAATTAGATACACCATTATTCTCAAATCCGTCGGCATGAAGTTCAAGATTCACTAGACTCAGTGTTGTTTAGAAAGTAATAAGCCCTTAAGAATGAAAATCATAATGTTTCTATAGAGTTTAACTTAAAATAGTGATTTTAGGAGTAATATAGTTATTAAACCTTATAACCATGTGCTATATAATTCATTGTTTGTTTTTAATTCTAAAAAAATCATAAGTTTTCTGTAACACTTTTGATGAATGCCTTATGAAAAAAAGGGAGAGTGTAGGTGCAACCAATCATGTTGGGTTTTTTTTGGATATAAAGACATTAATAAAATTATGGTAAGTCATAATACTTTCCTATGTAAGTATTATGATGATTTTAGAGTCTCTACATTCTAATAGCATGAAAAATATCATGATAAAATATTTTGATGAAATAGTGTAATCGTAAATATTTTATTGGTTTCGGGGATAAAGACAATGTTTGCATCGAATCCAGAAGTGGTGGACATAGAAGTTTTCATAAATCTAAATGAGTTACGACTGATGAAGTTTGAATAATTTCAAAGTTATAGAGTGGAGTTTCCATCATAATGATAATTCCATCTTAATGAGAATTCCACAAAAATTGGAATTCCATCTATATAAGTAATCCATTATTATGAAGATTCCATCAGATTGACTCTGAGGAGGAATTCCAATCAGACTCACTCTGAGAAGAAAATTTAATCGTACTAACTATGAGGAGGAAATTCAACTGGACCGAATATGATGATTAAAGTCAATTCGTAATGAGATGAGGAAGTTGAATCATAATGAGACGAGTAATTTCAATCATAATGATCCAAAGAAGTTACTTTGGAGTGAATAAAGGTAAGTAATTCTGATAAAGATAATTATAGAGAATAATCAAGAAGATTCTATAAGAGTTTAAGTGGTCAATCATGAAATTAAAATATACATAGTTCTCAGAGTTTTTGAATTTGAGTATGTGGGAAAGGTTTTACAGTTTCTTGACTTTTCCATTCTAGGGTGCCAATAAATAGAATAAAATTTCAAGAATATGTTTCAATGTTTTTAACGTATGGAATAGGAAGATCACAATAATTTTTGAGTCAAAATTTGACTCAGAGTTCATTCCAGATAGACAACTTATTTGAATTTTGTACATTAGATGTTTTGTTTACCGAACTAAGATATATAATATTGAGTTGATATTATTGAGGAATATTGGACTGAGGAAAATCTTAATAAGTAGTTGAGTATATTTTGTCAAATAAATATTGATATTAAGTTAATTGTAGTATGTCTATCGCACTGAATGCATCAGACTGAATTTATTAGACTGTGATAATTTTACTCAGCCACATCAAAGTGTGAAATTTGGATAGAGAATTTGTGGATCAGTTTGAATGAAGTTATTAATCATTTTTAGGCTCAAATTTTTATACAAAAACTTTTTAAATTTATGGTATTCACTATATTCATTGCAATTTAAAGATAAAAGTTTTCTAATAAGAGTTTTCAGAATTTTCATTCACGTTTTCATAACTGTGAATTTATGTAGACCCCTAAGAGTGGATATTGAAAGGATGTAGGTTCTCACACTCGGGCTAAACCTTTTAAATCATATGCTATTTAATTGCTTTCCTAATTTTTCATACATGAGTAATCAATAAAAGAAGATAATGAAATGAACATTAACATATTATAGGGGTTATGTTTTTAAAAGTGTCGAGACTTATTAAATGGGAACAACTGATTCAAATCTCCTTTCTTAGTTGTTTTTCGATTATTTGGAACATCAATTGGTATTATATGGGGTTCCCTTTTTGAATCCTTATCATGGATAATATCAATTTTTTCAATAATAGAGAAATTAATAAATTTGATGACACAAATTATTTTGGAATGAAAAATAAGATGATTTCTTATCTTCTATATCTTGGCATGGTAGTTTTCTACGATGCTAAAATTGGGTTTCTGCATTTTGGGAAGTATTCCCTAATGAATTTTTTGGATAAAATAAATATCATAGTTCATGGAAAAGCTATAAATTCCATTCTTATATCTTTATTAGAAAATGTTTATAAGATGGATATGGGTCTCAAATCTCAAAAATTATGTGGGATAAAATGGAAAGTGTTTTTGAAGGGGATACTAAAGTGAAAGAATAAAAGAGAAAAATATAGCATAGTAACTATAAAAGAATAATAATGAGATATAAAGACACTATAGATGAATAATTCACCAGATTAAATGGATTTTTTGCAACATCAAAGGATTTGAGATTTCCTAGAATATTCTTCAATTGTGAGGAAATTTTTGAGAAACTTTCAGGGAATGTTTGATTCTAAAATTTTCTGTTTATAAGATAAGGATAATTTATCTCTTTATTAATTCCATAAAATTAATTTTTATTATGAAATAAATAAAAATACAATTTTGAAAATAAAGATAAAAGATGAAATGAATTTTGAATCCATGTGAAAAATGAAAATACAAGATGTTGAAGATATTGATCATTTTGACTCCAAAGATAAAGAAGATGATGTGTTGAATGAAAAAACCATGTATCTTATATCTAATAACTATATAATAGGAATAGGAATGTATGGAGGTATACATACTCTGAAATTTTTTGAGTGTGGTGGAATAAAAAACATTATTATAAATCGTCCAAAGCAAAATACTAGATAATATTGAGATAATTCAGATGAATAAATTTGATGAAATATGTGGAAAAAAGTCAAGAAGAAGAAATTTCATTAAAAAAAATAGAATAAGAAGGTTTCTAGAGTAAAATCGAGTATATTGATTATGAACGTTGAAATATGATTGACTGAAAAGAATTGTTTGGAAGATCAATGTTTAGAAAAATCCAGAACCTTCATTTCAAAAGTTGAGAAAAAAAAATTCCATAGATATTAAAGAAGGTGTTGAAGAATTGTATAGGGAGTCTCAAATTATAACAAAATGTATTTTATGTATTGAAAAAAATATAAATCTTATGAACTAGATTATAGTAATGACGAAATATTGTGAATAAATTTTTGAACCAAGAAATTATTTCATAAATAAAGAGAAAAATGCATTTTGGATATCATAAGGTACAAATTAGGAGCTTCTGAATAGGGTAGGTTGGTTGTATATCTCAATAAAAAATTAGATGATATGGAAGAAGAAGTTAACAACATTCATTTCTAAAATTATAGAGTTCAAAATTACTTTGAGTAAGATGAATAAAAATATCAACAATGATTTGGTAGTAAAATCTGAGACTTATAAAGTTAATGAGAAATCTAAAATAAAGTATCTATTGAAATCCTCACCCTCCAATATAATGTTTCATCTGGTTATTCTAGCATTTTAGGTGATAATAAATGTGTTGGAAATTCATGGGATTAAAAATGAATTGAGAAACCTATCATATCTATAAAATGTAAAATATCACTAAGAAGGAAAAATAGTTCACCCCTAGAGTTTGTTTTAGAATAGAAAGTAGTTTTCACAATCAATAAATTTTCTTTAGAGAAAGATCTCACTTTAATAAAAAATCATGATTTAATGTTTTTTTGGTTCTATGGAATCTATGGGAACAATGATTATAATTGTTTTCATAACTTATCTCTTCCCAGAAATAGTGTTGAACAAAAATAAATGAATGATATAAGAATAAAAAGTAACTTTACTAACACAAATGTATTTAGAAAAGATAATTATCAAGAATTTAGAAACCTTCCAAAAAATAATCAATTCTAATGTCTTGAAGATGATTTTGGAAGATTTTATCATGCTTGTCACCATTACAAAAGATGTATGAAACATCGTATTAAACAATATTCTTATATAATAAAATAGAAGGAAATTTGAAAGAAAATAGTTGAGGAAAGGGATTTTGTTATTGATATGGATTTTAAGATATGTAAAAACACAAACCATAGGTACTTTATAGTGGTTTTTCATCACACATGACATTTGATTTTAAAATCTTGAAACATGTTGAAAATCATGATGTAGGTGCTATTAAATTTTGGAATAATAGTTCTTTAAAAAAAATTGCGAATCATAATCGTTGATATTGAGGCCAAAAAGTTAAAACATATGGATGTTTTATTTCATGATAGAAAAAAATATAACTTACTTTGTATGAGTTAACTTTGTGATTATGGAAAATAAGTGATATTCATAAAATATTCTAATGTTATCAAAAGTATGAAAGATGGAAAAGTTATTACAAAAGGAAAAATAACTAGTGATAATATATTTCATATTGGAGAACTTAACAATTCATGTTATCTAAGTGATGAAGATGAGAATAAGGTGTGGCACTAGAGACACGTCCAAATTAATAATAAAAGTACAAAAAAACTCTATAAATTTTATTTTGTAGTTTTTTTCCATAATTTTGAAGAAGAGATGAAAATGACTATATACCTTTTCAGAAAGGGAAGATGCCTAATAAAATTATTAAGAGAGCTTAGATTTAGTCTACCAGACCTCTTTATGTTATTAATTCTAATTTATGTAGGCCGATGAGACTTTAATAAAAAAAGGGATTTGTTTTTATCACTTTTTTTGATAATTTCACTCAGATAAAAAGCATAATGTTTATGAAACAAAATTCAGAGGCTGTGGAAAGGTTAAGGTTTTTTTAGAAAATAAGATGAGAAAGAAATTATGCTTTATATAAATATGTTGAGAACAAATAATGGTACTGAATTCATAGGCAATACCTTTGAAACATATCTTAGAAATCGTGGTATCAAAATAGTGGATAGTTCTCCATAAAATATAAAAAATGGAGTAGTATAAAGAAAGAATAGAAGTTTGGTGGAAGTGGGAAGATGTATGTTAGCAGAATAAAAACTTTCAATGTTTTTCTAGAGAGAAGCTGTTGGTGATTCTTTAAATATTAAGAACAAATGTTTATTGAGACTAGAATCAAACATGAAATATTATAGAATTTGGTAGAATAAAAAATCTTAACTGAAATACATAAAATATATTGGAAGTCTATGTTCACTTAAAATCAAAAATCAAGATCTAAAATTTTGACAAAAAAGATGTGAGAGGAAATTTTATGAATTATTCAACCAATGAAAAAGTTACAAAGGTTAGAGAAAACATTAACAAATGATGTTTGAATCATATGATGTAAAATTGATTTTAAATAAAAAATCCTTAACAAAATATTTTGGGAATGTTGAGGAAGAAAGACGATAAGTCTCTAATGAAGAATAAATTGAGGAAGTAATGTGCATGAATATTTGGATGAATTGTGTTATATGGAAAGTGAAGAAAGATGAGAACCTATAAAATTCTATACTTTTAGAAAACATCATAAGACTGAAAATATTCTATGGAATCAAAAGGTCTAGTTAAAAAAAGAATAAAGATGATATTATAAAATCAAACTTGAATCATCTCAGAAGTTCAACCAGAATTAGTTTCAGAAGTTATTCACCATAAAGAATGGGTGAATGATATGAATAAAGAGTCAGATCAAATTAAGAAAAATGAAACATGGTAACTTTTTTCACATCTGAAAGGAAACAAATGTAATTAGAACAAAATGGGATTATGAAAATAATTTGAATGAACAAAGAGAATTTTCAAGAAATAAATCTAGTCTTATCTCTAAAGGCTATAAATAGGTGGAATGTGTGGACTATGATGAAATTTTTTTCCTAGTTACAATGTTAGAAAATAATAGAATGTTTCTAATAGTGTCTACTCATTAGAAATTTAAATTTTATCAAATGGATGTAATTTCATCGTTTCTCAATAGAGATATCTCAAGAATAAGTTTACATTGAAAAACCTCTTCGGATTCTACATGATGAGGATGAAAATTTTTTTTTATAAAGTTAAGAAACATTTGTGTTGGATGAAACAAGCTCCTCATTCATGGTATTCTAATATTGAAAGTTGTTTGATAATGCTGAATTTTTCTAAAGGAAAAGTTAATTGAAATTTATATGTGAAATATGTTAACTCCCATACTATAATTGTAATTATTTATGTGCATCTTATAATTTTTTAGGTATAAAGAAGATTTTTGAAAAACATTTTATGAATAAATAAAAAGGAACTTTGAGATATGAATGTTAGTAGAATTAACCTTCATCCTTGGCTTATAAGATAAAAAAACACATTTTTCTATCTCAATAAAATTATGTTGGGGAATTGATAACAATTTTTATCATGAATGCTTCTAATAATGTTTATATTTATCTATTAGTAGGGATAAAGTTGATTAAAGTCGATTCCAATGAATGTGTAAATCAGAATGACTTTTGAAATATGATAAGAAGAATAAATTACCTTTCAACCTCAAGGCTTGATATTGTTTTTTCTGTGATTTTTTGATCAAGGTATCAATGTAATAAAAAATAATCCCATATGTTTTTAGTAAATAGAATATTGAGATATATAAAAGGAACAATATAACATGGGTTATTATAGAAAATAAATATTTAGATGATGTTTCATGGTTATACTGATGTCGATTGGCCTAGATATTATAATGATTGAAAATCAACCTTCATAGGAAATTTTTTAGGTGAATGTTGTATAAGTTGGAATAATAAGAAAAAAAGTTCAGTAACTTTGACAAAAACAAAATTTGAATATGTTGCAGTTAATCAAGATTGAACTAAGATTTATTGGATAAAAGTTAATCTGAAATATTTGAATGTAAATGTTTTTAAACCATTCAAGATACTTTCTGATAATTAGAGTGAAATTGACCTTTCGAAAAATACTATTCAAAATACAGGATCAAAACACATTGATATAAAGTTTCACTTTATAAAAGATAAAGTTTCCAAATGAGATTTTTTTATAGAATATATCTCAATGAAGTATAAAATTGATAATATCTTCAAAAAGGAAATACTAAATGAAATATTTGTTGAGTTGAGACACCAACTTCTTAGTCAACCTCCTCAAATGACTTCCCAATCCTTATAAGGAATTCTCCCATATTTCTTTGGATTTTATTGAAAAATAAGAGATAAAGTAACAACTTTGAACTTTGTAAGAAGTTTTTACTTATGTTTATTTTATTAATTTGATGTTTTGGTAATAATAAAATGAGGGAGAGAAAGAGAAAAGTTTGAGGAGAATAGAAAAGTGAGGTGAAGTATAAAATATCGTGGATACAAAATTTCCTTGTCACTGATGGGTGGAATTACTTAAAAACATTACTTTATGAAGTAGGGCGGTGTTAGGATAATCTCTCTTGAGGATAGATATATATTGATAATAGTTAAAAACCTTGAGCTATTTATAGAAGTTGAGTTGATAAAAATTTCAGAGAGTTAAAAAAGTTGTTAATAAGTGTTGTTAAAAAAATACAAAGGGTGAGATTAAAGAACCATTGTGATGTTTTTTAAAAAAAATTATTGTATTGGATTATAACTAAACTTTTTATAAAAGAATGCGTCTATTATTTTGGATCAGAACACGTCTAGTATAATGAGTTTTTCAAAGAAAGATGAATGATGATAAATGATTGAATCTAAACACAAAGTGGCGGGATATGTTTTTTTCCTTTTAGAATATTTCTTTCTAGAAATACATTTACTAACACAGGTCTTTATAATAAGAAGTACCAGACATTAAAGGTCTATTGAATATAAAATCTAGAATTTATGTGAAGTTATTGATTAGATTAACCATTGGTATAATATCTATTGGCATGAATTTGAAGTATCATTGGACTTGGTGTTGGTTATAAATTCACAAGTTTCCGAGAATGAAAATCATAATGTTTCTATATAGGTTAGATAAAAATTGTGATTTTAGGACTTAGAAAGTTCTTAAACATTCCAACATGGATCCATATTATTTTTTTTGGTTTTTAATTTTCAAACGACATATTTTTTATGTAACAATTGTGATAAAATATTTACGAATAAAAGGGATAGAATTTGTGAAAACAATCATATTGAGTTTTGGTTGGAAAGGAAGAAGGTTATTAATGTATGGTTAATCATAATACCTTCCTATGTAAGTTAGAGAATTATTTTACAATCTCGATGTTATCAGAAATCATAATATCTATCAAGATTTTGTTTTAATAAATAGAGTAATCATAATAATTATATCGGTTCCAGGGATCAAGATAATGTTTACATAAGATCTAGAAGTACTGGACACATAAGTTTTCAAATGTCTGAATTAGTTATGGCTGATTAATTTCATATAATTTCAAAGTTAAAGAGTGGAGTTTATATCATAATGGGAATTACATTGAAATGATAATTCCATCATTATGATGATCACATCAATATGATGATTTTTTCATATTAACTCTTAGGTATAAAGTAAATCAGACTGGATCTGAGAAAAAAAATTAATGAAACCTAATATGATGAGGAAATTCAACAGGATTGACTCTGAAAAGTAAAATAAATTCATAATTATCTGAGGAAGTTCAATTGTATTGAGATTAAGAAGTTAATTCAGACTGAAGAAAGGTTATAAAGTCTAATAATGATGATTATGAATAAAGGTCCATAAGATTCTAGAAGATTTGTGAATATTTGAAGTGTTCAAAATTGATATCCAAATATGAATAGATCTTAGAGTATTTGAATATGAGTAATCATGAAATGTTTTTTAGTTTATTGTATTTTCCATCCCAGTGTCCCTATAATTAGAATAAAAGTAAATTAAAACATTCCAATATTGTTCATGTGTGAAAAAGGTACAGAAAATCATATTTTGATTCTGAATTTCAGTTAGATTTATTTTAAGAAAAATATCTCATTTGAAGGTAAGGCATATTTTCTTTTGTTTACAAGACTGAGAAACATCATATTGAGTTTATTAGATTGAGGAAGATCGTACTGATGCATATCAGACTCATAGATAGATTAGATTTTGGGAAATGAATATTGAGAATGGTTTCATCATACTGAGTCCATAAAATTGAATCCATTGGAATAAATTAATTGTATTGAGAGAATAAAAAACAACCACATTTGATTGATGATATTAGAAATAGAATTCTTGGAACAGTATGAACAATGTCTTTATTCTTTTTTTTTCTCAAATGTTTATAAGAATTTTTTTAAACTAATAGGATTCAATATAATAATTTATTTTTAGAGAAAAAATGTGTATAATGGGATTTGATAGAATTTTTATTCACTTATTCTTAATATTAAATTTTAAAAAACCCATGGGAGTGTCCATGGAAAGTATGTAGTTTTTCTCACGGAGGTCAAACCTTGTAAATATTTTTTGCTTTACTTGATTTACTACTAATTTTTACATGAGTATTTACTAAAATTTGATATAGAAATGAACTTGAACATGTTTCACGAGTTATATTTTTAAAATTTGTGAAACTTATTAAAAGTGAACAATTGATTCAACATCATATTAGTTATTATTCGATACATTGGAAATTAATTTCACATTTTACAGAGTATCATCATATCTATAATAATAATCATGACACAATTATCATATTTTACATCAATTTTACTTTTATAACCAGTCTTTAATAATGGTTATGAAAAATGAAATATTTTATGATCATAGAGATAATAGTCTGTATGCATAGAAGAGTAACGTTTCCACTTTTCACTAATAATTATAGAAATGGGGTAATTAATAATTTTACCTTTATATAATGATTATAATATAATTAATTACACATTATATAATTATATATATATATATGATCCATGTGGTGTGGTGATTAAAATAGGGTCACATCACTTCGTGGAGGTGGTTGTCCATATGTACACAAATGATGATATCATCATCACATGAATGAAATATAACAAAGAAAATGATATATATTTTCCACAATAATTGATAAATATGTTATTAATTTCATAATTATGTCATGTATATAACATATAATCTTCAATATTATCTTTATTACCTTATATGTTAAGTGTTTTAGAAAAAGAATAAATCGCTTCGTGAGGCTGTAGTCTGTCGTACACACAAGCGACATTATCATATCTAATGTGGAAATGATAGAATAAAATACATATATATGATATAATGACTATATTGGAATAATTTCTTTATAAATATTTAATATATTCTTTATATCCACCATTATACAGAACCATGAATGATGTAAATGGAAGAAGGAATGACATCGGTTCCTGAGGTGGTAGTCTGTCTTACAAACAAATGATGATTTCATAACCTATTTGATAGAAGTGGATATGGTTTTAGGTCATGAAGTTATTATTATAAAATATAATTATATGTAAGATAGTAAGACTATTATATCATCCTGGTTTGATAAAAATTTACATAAGCGGGGAAATAACACTAGTAGAAAAATGGGTTTCAAAAATTTAATGTTGGTTCTTAGAGACTGATGTTAAAATATGTTTTTGACATAATTTATTAAAATAGATGATGATAAAAATGAAATATAATTTGTATATAATTTTTCAATATTCTATTTGATAGGCCGTGGAGAAAAACGGACATACAGATCCAAAGTTATGAATGTTGGAAGTGAAAAAATATAAGACTTGATTTTTAACGTCAGTTTTTTCCAATAACTGACGTTAAAACTACATTTTCAGCGTTGGTTTTCAAATAAATGACGTTAAAAATAAATGAAAAGTTTTAGATAATTTTATAATATTTCATTTGATAGGTCGTGGAGAAAAGCCAGACTTCGGATCAAATGTTATAGACGTCAGAATTTGAACATTATAAGACTTTATTTTTAATGTCGAGTTTTTTAATAACTGAAGTAAAAATCACCGTTTTGGTATCAGATATGTAAATAAATGATGATAAAAATAATATAAGAGTTTTATATAATTTTCTTATATTCTATTCGATAGGTTTTGGGGGAAAATGGACTTACGGATCAAATGTTATCAACGTCAGAAGTTAAACATTATGATTTTTAACATCGATTTTCCAATAATTGACATTAAAAGTACAATTTTGGTGTCTGTTTTCCAAGTAACCGACGATATAAATAAAAGAACGTTTTATATAATATTTGGGGATTTTATTTTATAGGTCTTATAGAAAAAATTGACTTACGTATCAAAATTAATGGACGTAGGAAGTTGAACATTATAAGACTTGATTTTTAACGTCGGGTTTTTCGAATAACCGACGTTAAAAGTCCTTTTTTGTGTTGATTATTCAAATAACTAACATTACAAATGAATTAAAATATGTAGATAATTTTTCATTCTTCTATTTGATAGGTAATTAATAAAAAACTAACTTACAGATCAAAAGTTATGGACATCTGAAGTTTAACATCAGAAGATTTGGTTTTTAACGTCGGGTTTTTTTCAATAACCAACGTTAAAAGTTCCATTTTGGCATCGGTTTTCCTAATAAACAATGTTATAAGTCTCTTTTTGGATATGATTTTTTATTAAATGACATTATAACCCCAACCTGAGAATATTTTTAACACCAGTAATAAATTAAACTGACATTAAAAGTAATGTTCCAAATACAAGAGATTGGTATATCAATTATTTCACAACGCACATTTCTATTTTCAAAATGCTGCCTAAATATTAATGCTTCACTGCCAAAAATATTTTCATTTACATTATATAGAGCCTAATCCTCTTTTTTTTCAACATTTTCAACATCTTCAATTCAATCAATATTTCAACAATTCTTCGATCGACGATTTGTACATTGTATTTCTTTTCATCATTTAATTTCATCATTATATTTTTCCTTATTTCAAAATATGTTGATATTTTTATTATAAGGATGAAATATTATTCTGGTCAAGACAAAAAGATTAAACATCCATTTGAGATTCATTATTTGAGGTGAAAAATTCTTTATCACTCACCATTTTCTTTACATCATGTGTTCATCCTTGAAATGATGTGAAATAAAAAAAATCATGATATCGATTTGAATGAAACCAATAATAGAATTAAAATTAGTTTGAATATTTATTTTTCTATTTTTTTTCATTTGGAATATAGTTTTTGGTTCTTGTTTCTCATGTTTTCTTTGAATCAATTTTTATCTATTGAAACATAAAGAGCTACAACTTACGATGACTATAACTTTTGATCCATAAGTCCATTTTAGATCCATAAGTAGTAAAATAGAAGCCTGAGAAATAATCTATATTTCAATATTAATATTTTCAATGTTTTAAAATCAGTTTTTAAAAAAAGTGATGTGAAAAATATTTTTTTAAACATACACTTCACGTCGGTTTTTATCCAAATCTAACGATAAAATCCACGTAGAAGCTGAATATAGAAGTTAGTTTTCAAAAAAACTGACCTCGAAGACTGTCAGCCTGACTTTTGGCATCAGTTTATATGAAAACCTATACCAAATATAGTTTTTTCCGGACTTTTGGCATCAGTTTATACAAAATCTGACGCCAAATACCGACGTGGGTTGATTTTTTATGCCAGTTTATAAAAACTAATGTCAAAGCTTATATTGTTTTACGTCGCCACTATCAACATAAATTAAAAACTGATGTCCAATTTAAAAAAACCGACGTGTTAAGGCATTTTTTATAGTTTAAGTGAAATAAATATTCTCATTAAGTAACATTACATCTTTATTTGGGTATCCTAATTTTTGATAAAACCTTCAATGGAAGGCTTCAAGAACAGAACAAGGATTATATGATTAGGGGATGTAAGTTTTTATGTGATTTTTTAGGGATTATCCAAACCAAATTAGTGTGAAGTTGTGAATAGGTGGGAGGAGTGATTACCCTTTTATCGTTGACGAGGAGTGACATTCCTATAAATACTCAAAAGTATTCACTATTGGAAGGTAAATATTGCCTAAAGTGGGATCTAAAATTAATAATTGAATATGGGGAGGGATGATATGGTTTATAAGGAACTAAAACAAAAAATTAAACACATGTTTGACACATTTTATTTCTTAAATTCTATTTTCTTTATTTTTACCATTTTGGGGTTTTCCCTACAATTACTAGTTTTTTTTAAATTTGCTAATTTATACATTAAACCTAAAAGAAAAAGTGAATTATTTAATAATTTATTCCCAATTGTTATAAATATAAAATATAATTTTAAACAATATAAATCCTATGTGTGTTGTAAATTAATTTTAACACAAGTGCTTGTAATATGAAAAAACACCTCTTTAATATTAACCATAATAACCTAGGTTTTACGATTTAAGGATAAATATATGATTTACAAAAAAATTGGTACGTGAATGTAAAATAGTTTATATTTATTTACATTTATAAATATATTTGAATATTATAGTATTATTTCAATTTTAAATCCTTTAATAAAATATAATTTAATATAAAATTTTATTAATGTCAATTTTTACATTATATATTTAAATTGAATTTAAATATATAAAGGCAATGATTGACTTATAATATATTATATTCACACCTGTATATCATGATATATTCATCTAAAACATAATAAAACAAAAAAATTCATTCAATTTACCTCATTTTAAATATTATTATTATTATTTATTTTGTTTTATTGTTAACTAAATAAATATTGTTTTGGTGTTTCTAAAGAATTTAAGGTAATTAATTCATCTCAAAAAAATATAATAAATTTTCATAATAAAAAAATCATTTATATTTCTCAATTATATATACATATATATTAAAAAAATATTATTTTCCACTATCCCAAGGCTTTATAGATATTGAATGTAAAATAGGCATCTTTTTTGTCTTTTTCTTTACTCAACTTATTATATGCGTCTGATTCAAAAAAATGGTCAGTAACATACATATTTTAGAGACTATAGTATATAATTTTATATAAACTCATTAAATAAAATTAAGAATATATTTTAGGTCATTTTTTCACTTATCATTCTAGTTCAAATCATGGCAAACCCATTTTTTCCTTAACCATGATAATTAATTTTTATTGCATTTACAATTCATTTTAGTCAAAAATTAATTTGAAATTATTAAAAATTATAAATTATGACTATTCAATTTATGAAATCCATTTTTTCAAATTATATTCATAAAATATGTAAAATATTTAATTTAGAGTTTATCCTGCAGACAGGATGAGAAAAAGAGTTTTCAAAGTGAAAATGTTGAACGTTTACAAAGTTTTTATATCTAAATTCAATATAAAAAATGACTTCAACAAAATAAATTTATTTAATTGATATAAACTTTTACTAATGTTACTTTAAAACAAATTTACTAATTATTTTGACATTATAAATTAACTAAAAAATTCATTTTTATATTAAAATTCATTTTTTCACTATTCATCAAAAAATGAAACATCTCAAAAAAATACGAAAAAATCACCCAATGATAATTTTGGGTATTCTGATTAAAAAAACTTTATTTATTAAAATAAATTTTCAAAAATTTTTGAAATTTATTTTTATATTTTTTTTGAAAATCCTGACTAAACATTGTTTTGTTTAAAGTTGGTATCCTATGCATCAAAAGCTAGCAACAAAATTTAATTATTCTAAAAGAAATATGTGATAATTTCTTGTGGTGTTACATTTTAAAAGATATCATACATATACATATGGATTTATTGATATTATTAATTTATTTATTACTTTTTATATACTCTTTTTACTGATTTTTAAAGAACATTTTGCAAATAGTGTGGAATTCCAATGATTTAATATTAAATATATATATTTAATATTATTTGAATTAATCTAGATTCGAATCCGTGTAATATTTTATTTAGATCGATCACCGTACTCATCAAAAAATAAAATTATCTTAAATTTTTAGGGTTACTAACCATATGTTATATTAATTAGTCAACATGATCTTTGGCCAATTCTTCAATTTAATGGGACATATGGACCACATAAGATGGCTCAAGGAATTTATCAAAGAAAATAGATCAGCTATGATGTTATAGTTTTTGGGTTAAATAAAAAATTCCAAATTTTTTAGATACTCTATTATATGTCTAGGGACAATAAATTACATCTTGGATAAAAATTCTTGTCCCAACTCAACCAAAAAGTGGCCCAATTCATACATTAATGTATATCCCACAATTTTGTATGAGATTTGAAAACAACCCACCATTCACGAATTTTATCCCAATAAAATCATCCAAATTAGGTGATATTTTGTGGTTTAAAATACATGATATTTGAAAAAAATGTTTTATAATAAATGTTTAGTATTTTAACGTATATTTATAAACATAAATTCATTCACATTTAAACCACAAACAAACTCAACTCAAAACTAGAAATCAACATATGGTTTAGAAAAACATCACTAAATTTGAATACAGTGGTCCAATAACCACAAAATTTGGAGGTTAAAGATTTAAAACCCATATATAAAACCTTTAATAATAATATTTCTTCATATTCATCTACCAAAGTGTCTAAATGGTCATGAAAACATGGAAGAATGTTTTTGAATGTAAAAATTCCACCACCATTGTCTTCAAATTCATCTCCATATTCTCCAGGAAAGGGGTTGGAATTTTAGAGATTATGTGGATAGCTTTACCTGGCAATATATTTTAAGAAAGACCCATCTGGACCTTTCATATTCATTTTCCTACTTGAGATACTATTAATCCATGGTTTCTTTTCTTTTAATTCACGTGTTTTCCATTGTAATCATGTATGTTTATATTCATTTCAATTAAATATTAAATAATGTTCAATCATCATAATATCTAATTCTTATCCACCTTATATTGTGTAATATTAATGGTCTTAAATTCTTTTAAAACAAGTTAAAAATAATTTCTATCTATTTCTTTCTCATTCTACCAAAAGTCCTTGTTTATTAGTCTTCACCGTTCATGTGTCTATTTGAAACACAACACTTTTCTTATACCATTATTTTCCATCATATTTATAACTCCTCACCATTAAAATAATAACCAAGATTAATAACCATTTTTATGGATGAGTATATCATCTATTGCGGTGAGTCTAAATTTAGGGATATCAAGTCAATGATATATTTTTCTCATTAAATATTCTTTTGGTTAACACTATGTATGTTAAACTTAAAAGGTCGTAATTTAATGACATGTTTTTTCTAATGTGTGGATTCCTTGGATTATTAGGTCAATAAATATAGTACCATAAACATGTATTTATTGATATTATAACCCTATTTAAATAAATTCTTTTTATTAAATCCTCAATTCTTGGTAATTACGATTAAAATAGTATTGTGAAGTGGATGTCAATTTAATGAAATATCATGAAAATCTCAAGGATATCATAAGATTAAATAACCAATAACTAAATCTTCCCAATAATTATTAAATTATTAAAGTAAAATTTATCCTTAATCAATTTAAGTAATCTATACAAACCCCCCCCAATCAAAATATATTCAATTAAAAAAACCAACACTAAAAAACAAACTTTACTGAGGATTCGAATCGAGTCCCACTATACACATTAGTATAGGACCAAAGCATTGAACAATCCATAGAAGAAAATTGGATGAACTTTAAATGGATCTATTTCTAGGGATAGTTTAACTTTTATTTGATAGTTTTTAATTTTTGTAAAATAAAAAAACAAAAAAAAAACAAAGAAAAACCACATCTTCCTCATCCTTAACAATTTTATCTAAATTCCCCATAGCCTCCAAAGAAATCAATCAAAATTATTTGAAAATTATATTTATAAAACTCTTCAATAATTTAGGAGGAATAATAGAGATACACAAATCGATCCAGACCCATTTATTTCCCATATAATTGTTCTAAATATAACCTATCCAAGGGAAAAACCCCTTAGAGAACTCACTTCACCGTATATGAATTACGATCCACTTGGTATTAAATATTTAAAAATTGAGGCATATTTCTATCTCAAATAAATTTTTATTAGTTTTATGCCTCAATACCTTGAGCTAGCTTGTGAGGATCCGTTTCTTCACCTCAAAGGGTTCAGTGGATGTGTTCTATCATAAAACCTCAAGGGTTTTATGAAGAAAAAATTAAAAATTGATAATTCCCTTTCTCCCTGGATGAATTCTCCACGTCTTGGATTTTTTACCTCCTTCTTAGTTCCATAACCACATGAAATGATCTAAATTGAATATTCTAATATAAATTCTTCCATGTTTCTCAAACTATTTTTATCTGAAGAGAAATAAGTGGTAGCTATGAACTCCCCCAACAAATCACTCCATGTGCACTGGGAGAGGTTAATAAAATTTATAGAAACATAACCACACCAAAAATTCCCTAAAAAACTATTGATATAATAATTATATGGGGGGTTATTTTTTGAAGACTTAATTATAATTGATTTCTTATGTTGAGGTTCTGTTATTGAAAAAACTCATACAACTGTTTGATGTCGGAAAAAAACATGGCTATAAACATGAAACAATTCCATATTCGAGTATATTATCAAGTCAAACACGAGCAATAGAATTAATCCATAGATCCAAAAACAATGATGATGTTAATGAGTGAACTTATAGTACATTTTCATTAAATACCTATGGATTACAAATCCCCAACCTCATATTCTCCACAATCCCTATTCTATGGACCTATATAATATTTATGAATCTATAGCTCACCCACTCATCAAATAGAAACATGTACACAACATTAAGTTGTTCAATCAGATTCATAGGACCAATAGATCTCAATGTAGAATATTCTCATCATAACATCAAACCTCAACTGTCAAGTCATTTCATTAAATATTCCAACCAAACCCACTCTGATACCTTATTGTCTACCTATAACCTAGTCTTGAGGTATGGTAATTACGTCTCTCATCCCCCTAAATTCCCTCTAAAAAATCCAAACCAATTATAATATTTTCAAGGTGTTGGTAACATTCAACAAACATATTCCTTTTTCCATAAACATCAATGTAGAAATCCTTCTCATGTTCCTCCTGGTTTCCACTATCCTGGCGATCCTTCCAAATTCCCAAACCAATACAATTGATTTTCTAAGAACCAAAATAAAGGCAATACCAATATGGTACAAGTCTCTTTTTCCAATAAACCATAAGAATGTGTCATGGAGGATCTTTTCTCTTTGACAAGTTTTAGTATTAAAAAAATTTAAATCAATATTGTATGACTTGAATCCCACCTATGTTTGCAACAACATGCCAATTCTTCCAAACTCCCAGCTTAACCACTTTCCAACCTCATTGGAAATTTATGTTCAAGTTTACTTTGATCTGGAAATGAAATTTTTATTTTTATGATAAATCTTCTAACCCCCTTTAAACATTAAAAAAGAAAAAGAAAAAAAATCATGAAAAAGAACACGAAGACACCCCCTCACCTTCTTCCATTCCTATAAAAAACAAAATTTCTTTTCCTCAAGATATATTTATGCCGAAAAAGACATTTTTTCCTAATTATGAAATGATATACATGTTTAGACATGTTTAAGTGAACATTACCCACATAGATTCCACAAATAAATCCCGATGTTTGAAAAGTATCTTATGGAATTATCACCCATAAGGGACAACATAGAAACATTTTAAAGGTTTCAACCCATTTTTCCATAACCATTAAGTGTGAATATCCAATGACCATTATGGTTCTATGCCAAATAGGTAGTTCCAACATTAATGATGAACTCATAGACCTAGCAACCTCGATAAATATCATGACCAAATATTTCTTATCCATACTTGGTATAGGTCCTTTGTACCTGATGGGTGTTTTCATCTAATTATCCAATAAATTAATTTCTGGTTCTGAGGGAATAATTGATAATGTCTTTGTTCGGTTTAGTGATATTATTTTCAAAATGGATTTCTATGTCCTTAACAAGGAAGGTGAGATGAATTATTCTATATCTACCCTAATTCTAGTAAGAACATCCTCATGAAATATAGAACTATGATTGATGTTCCAGGAAAAAATCTTATCCATAGAATTTGGTGATGAATTGGTCATGTTCAATATTTTTCAATCCATGTGATACCCATCATAGGATCACTCTGAATTCTCTAACTATTATTTTGAGGAAACTTTTGAGAGTTGATTCACTGGATTACATCATGTTCATCATGTTCGAATGAGGGAGAAAACTGTGATATTTTCACCATGCCTAAAAAATAATAAATTGGAACTTTTATGTTTAAATTAAATAAATATAATCCATCAATATAAAGTATTTGAAAAATATCTTGAATCCTATCTCAACTCTGATATGTACTTCTCCACTTTGGAATGTATAGAGAAAAATAAACCTAAACCACCTGAAATCCCTTAATTTGTTTCTAGTTTTTCTATCTCACTAATAAATTATGAAAATTATATAATTCCTCTTGATGTTCACCTAAAATATGCATTATTTTTCCAGGATCACTCCTATCATATCATTATATATACTATACATTTTTAAAATGAGGAGTGCAAGATTTTTTAGGCATTAGAGGGAAAAAAGGCCTTAGGCTGAATGCTATATGACATACCAAGAATCAACAATTCCCTTTGAATGCATCACATCCATCTAAAATAATCATATAAACCAATCAGAAACCCACAAATAATACTCAATCCACTCATACATGTGATAGTATGGGAAGAGATCACCATGAATCATCAAGATGGCATTATCTACTGAATTTCAAATAGTTAATGGGTTAGCTCGATTCAAGTGGTATGTAAGAAGGGTGGGATAAATTTTTTTCATAAATTAAGATTTGAATGTGGTTATAACTAAAGTATAAAATAGCATATGTGCATGATTATCAAAGAATGAATGATGAGGCATGAAAAGAGCACTACCCTCTTCAATTCCTTGATCAAATTCTAGAATGATTTTTAATGGATCAACCTTTATAGTACATTAATTTTTGGATTATTTTGTTTAAGGTGTCTTGGAATGTCTAGGTGACACTTTTCAAAATTCATAGTTTTAAAATATTTCTAATGATGCCTTATCCCAATAGTGTGTCATGCTGGCAGTACCTCACTAGTGGTATCCCACCCTGGAGGTGCCTCACTAATGGTATCTCACCCAGAAGGTGTCTCACCTAGAAGGTGGCTCACTGGTAGTGTATCACCCTTGTAGTGGCTCACTCGTGGTGGCTTACAGATGGTAGCTCACTATGGAAGTGTCTCACCTTGGTGATGGCTCGCTGGTGGTGTCTTAACCTAGCGGTGGCTCATTAGCGGTGGATCATTGGCGGTGTCTCACTCTGGTGGTCAGTCATAGGTTGTGGCTCTCTGACAGTCACTCATCTGGTGGTGCCTCATCTGGCGATGTCTCACTGGCGGTGCCTCATCTGACAATGCCTCGTTAGTAGTTCCTCATGAGTAGTGTTTCCAATTATTGAAGTATTTCCCTTTTTTTCCTTTCATTTATTTAAAATGGATTTAAGGCTGAATTTAAAAGGGCTTGAGACTAATTCAAAGTCTATAACATATAACCTTAATTACATAAGGTTATGTAGGATTTTAAATGGTCAAAACATCTAGTCTTACCTAGATCTTATTTTAATGGAAAATCAAAACCGTATCTAATCCCATGAATCTATTTTTATCTTCCAAAATCCAATATATATTTCCCTTTGTTCATTTCTTCTTACTTTCTCTAGATACAGGACGTTCCTGTCCCTCTTCCCATAAGATTAGTTATTCAATGATAATGCAATTGGTTCGTGTTTCCCATGAGGGTTACCCACTTTACCTGCCCCCTGTTTTTGGAATAACTAGGTAGTGCCGATTTTTCTTGTTCTAGTTAGGGTTTCCTTTATCTTTCTTAAATTTTTCATCATGTGGTATGGTTTTATAGATTTTCTATTTTGTGAATATAGTTTATTATAGATTAATAAATATAATATAATTGGTATAAAAATCATTATACAAAGGATATGGAAAAGTGTTTCATGATCTAGTTGTTTTATTGATATTATTAATATTTTGATTTGTATGAGATGACTACTCACTGAAAACTATTTCCATTTGGGGTCCCTATTTAACCACTAGATGAGTTTTCGAATGAATTTTGTTTGGTTGTTATTGAACCTTATATATAAATGTTTGTTAACCACGTATATTCAAGAAATAAATGGATTCCCTAGGATCATACAATTTATATGATAATACCTAAATTAACAAGTGGAATTAAATAAAGTATGCCTTATTAAATCCAAAATAAGTTTTACCTTGGTACATGTAGTGATGTGATGTGTGGGATTGTTGTGTCTTGTGTGTTTGAGGGAACTAAATGACATGTGGTTGTACAATGGGGATGTGATGGATGTGGTATGATTATGCATTAGGGATGTGAAATTGGTTATGATATAATCTATTTCTGGATGTGTTTATGAGTTGAGGGTTAGTACTATTAATATGATGAGCAGGGTGGATGAGTTTTGAAGAAGTTAAATAGTGATATCATGGGTAATTTATGAGAGTATGTTCATTGATAACATGCAGAAATCTTCATCCAATATCTAGAGATCGTGTTATGATGTGTCATCAAGGTGATGTCAGTTAATTTTCCCAGGTTCTTCACTTATTTAATGACAGTTACTATGTTTTTTATGTGTTGTTCCTGATAGTTTTCCATGTAGTGATAAAATAAATAAATATTTTTTAAATAATTTTTTAGTGACTTGGGTTGGTTTGGTTGATGAGATGAAAGTGGTTAATGAAATGTTAAATGATTCATTTTTTGATTAAATATGGTTGATTATAAATGATAAAATGAATGGGTGTTAAATGTATAGGAAATTTGATGCTTCTTTAATATATTATGTCTCTTCACCTTTTGAAAAGACTATTGTAACTAATAATAAATTCATTTAGAGGTGGGAGAAAAAGAGAAGGTGGTGTGAGTTTCTTTGTTTGTTTTTGAACCTATATATTGGAATGGAGTGTTTGATATTATATATATATATTCTATATTATTGTTACTTCTATACGCACCCCACCTATATTGATAACTATGATCTAAACACCCGTATCATCACACAAGGGTGTTTTTACCACATTTGATGAGAAATATGAATTACTGGGTACCCTCTATTTTTAGTTCTCTCTTCTTGGTGAGGAATATAAATCCCATGATAGGATGGACATAAGACTTTTAGTGCCTTATATAATGGTTTTTGTGGGAACGGGTTTCTTCATGTGAGATATGATAACTCAGATATTTATAAGCAAGGTGGATCTTGTTTTCCCACATGTCTTCGGGATGAGATGTGATGTTCTTTCCTATATTTATATGGGATGAAAAGTGACACAATGTTTTGTGATGTCCATGTGTGTGTTAGAGGGATGCTTTGTGAGGCACATGTGTGTGCGAGAGGGATGTGATGTGGTATACATAAGGGATGAGAGCTCCAGGACATACGACAATGGGAATTAGCATTAGACCAGTGGGAATGAGCAGTGGGGTACCCTATCATCGATGTTATTTAATTTTTATTATATTAATTGACTTACGTTATTTGGTGGGTGTTCCTCTGTGTTGTTGGGTTTGGTTTATATACCTATATAGGTGCAGTTTGGTTCTTATGTTTTCCCACATGGGCATTAGTATGATTATTTCAGTTGTGCATGATAATCATTAGTTTTCCTACTGATATTACTTGTATGATCAACCTATGTATATAAATCTATTTTCAGGTTTCCAGGAGGATTTCATGGGCTGTGATGTGAATTACTAGCTCAGACCTTTGGATAGCTACTATGTTCCTTCCTTATCTTTTATTTTGGGTATTTATATTGGAGACATTATTGTATTTGTATAAGTTGTATTTTTTGTCATGATTATGGGATGGTTATTGTCATTATATCATATATTATTCCTTGTATTTTTTTGCAGATGATTCATTATTTGTCGCAATATTATTTCTTATAAATGGTAATTCCTCCCATATTGTATGATTTGTAAACCCATGGTCCTAGTCACCAACCTAGGGCCTACTGATGGTGGGACTCATGTGTCATTATATCTATCACCTCATTAAAGTATCTTTTGAGGTAGGGAGTCATGAAATAGTGGTATCCGAGTTGTTTGTTGAGTGAATGGATGGATTTTGGAGTCTGGAATAGTGAGGATCACATGGGTTGGTATGGAAATAGTTTCTGTTGACCTTGGTGTGTGACAGTTCAGGGAGACTTGCGAGGAAACTGTATTTTAGGGCCCCCATAATCCAGTTCCTGGACTCTGATCCTATTAAACAAATAAGTGAGATGGACCTAGTTGCTGGGTAGAGACATTGGAAAGGTAAATGCATCCTAATGACTTGTGTTATTGTTTTAATTGTGTTTTCTAGGATGTTCAAAATGTATAAAATGAATGAATGAATTAAAATGAATCATAATGAAATGTCCATACTACTCAAGATTATGAAATCTATTTTTTTACTTTAAGCTATGGATCCCGGTATTCGTCCTCATGTGTATTAGGTAGTAGAGGTTCAACAGGTTTATATGGTTGATCACCATAGGGTCGATCGAGTTGAGGAGGAGGATAAATGGCATAAGAAATTGTTCACTTTCCAGAGAAATGATTTAGGGAAGTGTGGGGATAGTGTTTCATATGCGGAGATAGAGAGATGGTTGGAAGTTCTTGATATCACTTTTACTTTGATTTAAGAAATGATTGGGTACTCGGTCCCTTTCATAATTATTCAGATGTGGGGTGAAATGCATCATTGGTGGATGGTGTATCTGGGAGAGTAGAAGAAGGCATATATTTTTTGGGTTGTCTTACAGAAAGAGTTTTGGGAAGAGTTCCTTTCATCAACCCTGAAGGTTGAGAAGAGGTAGGAGATTCTCTCCCTTCAACAAGGAGTCTCTCAGCATGAGATATTGAATCCATGTTTAAGGACCTTCTTCATTTTTTTCCAAATGTTTTTATAGATGAGGGGTATCATGAGAGACATCTTGAGGAGGCAAATCATCCTTTTATCCTATTTTTTATCACTCCTTTTATGTTCCCAATGTATATAGAGGATTAGAAGAAGGCATATGTGATTGAGTGGATGAAATCATGAAGAGAAATATCATGAGAGACGAGCCAATAATTTTATTAGAGAGGAATGATTTTTTAGTGTAATATCAAAGGATTCAGGACCATTGAGTTTTAGAATTAAAGGGAGTCAACCGCAACAAATTCATTTTTAGGCATCTGCTGCTAGTGGTTTTTGTGATGTTCCTGGAAGATTTTCACTAGTGTTTTTTCATTATGAGTTCATGGTCATCACCAGAGCTAGTTCCTAGTAGTTCCCCAAGCTTAGTTTGGTGTTGGTGGGCATGTTCAACACTATACTCAATAGTAGTTTTTAGTGAGACAGTTTCAATAGAAGGGGAAACAGGCTTTCGCTTCACCGAGGGGATATGGAGCAAATAGAGGCTGATGTTAGGATGTTCCTCATATTTGGGGATCATTACCCAAGAGTTTATATATATATGGTCACCATTATAGATATATAGGAGTTAAGCGTGGCTAGTTGAACTTAGTGGAGGCAACAATTATAGAGAGGCGAGTTGGTTTTACGATCGACCTTTCTATTTGGATATCACCGATTGAGGGTGAAGGAGAGAAATACCCCGAAGACTACCTTTAGATGCATGAATAGTAACTTAGGGTGTGTAGTCATGTCATTTGTTGTTATGAAAACACCAACTGTACTCAGGGGGATTATGAACTTCATGTTTTGTGAGTCCCTAGATTGGTTCATCCTCATATTCATTGACGATATCTTAATCTACATGGAGTTTGAGGTGGAGGATGATGAACATCTCATAACTTTCTTGCATAATACTCTATGTGACTATATCTATGGAAAGTTTTCCATGTTTATATTACATAAATGAGTTGTTCATTTCCACATGCATGTGGTGCCTCAGCAGGGTGTGGAGGTAGACCCGTTGAAGGTTGAAGCAATTATTTACTGGGAAGCACCTAAGAATGTGGTATAATTTCACAGTTTCCTTTTTCCCACTATTTATTATAGGTGTTTTTTAGAAAATTTCTCTCATGTTGTAGCTCCATTGATAGATTTTTAAATAAAGGACCAATACTATTCATAGATTGATTAGTTCCAGGAAGCCTTCAGTTACCTGAATGGGAAGTCGGTCAGTTCCACAGTACTCTAGTTTCCTGAGGAAGGGGTAATGTTTGAGATGTTTTGTGACACTTATTATTTGGGTTTAGGATGCGTACTAATGCAGGAGTGAGCTATGATATCTTATGGGCATATGAAGGCATTTCCCCACGAGCGTAACTATTCCACACATGATCTATAACTAGTAGCCATTGTGTTCATGCTAAAGCTGGGGTGCAATTACATCATTGGGGAGAACTCTATGGTCTTCTAGAATCACTAGAGTTTGAGTTATATCTTTTCCCAGTGAGACGTCAATCTAGAAAAAATAAGGTAGATGTATTTTCTTCTGGATTATGAATTTGAGATATCCTACACCTCCAGAAAGGGGGATTTTTTGGCCAATTCTTTGAGTAGAAAGACATAGAAGGAGGTTGTTTGGGAATCTGCAAATTCTTGGAGAGTGATGGGGGAATTGGAAGCCATTTAGTAAGATTCAAGAGTGGTTGGTGGAAAAGGATTATTATTTTAGATGATAGCACAATATTATATGATGTAATAGATAGAGGAGTATTAGTGGGGATACTCAGAGGTAGAAGTGATGCACAATCATTTTGTCCCGGATTATGCTCTATAGGGATAGTTGGAGGATGGTCAGAATCAAATTTTGATTTATGGAAAGTTATTTGTTACAGTTTCTAGGGGTGATAGATTCCTTTTTGATTTTTATAGATAACCTTTGGTGGTACTCCCAGGATTTTCCAAGATATACCATGGGATAAGGATGATTTTTTGGTGGCTAGGGATGAAATGGGTAGTGGTAGTATTTTTGGAAAAGTGCTTGGTCTTCCAGTAGGTAAAGGCCATGCACCATGTTCTTGGTGGTTTTTTGTAGCCTTTGGATGTTCCTAAGTGCAAATGGGATGATAAATCAATAGATTTTGTTATAGAGTTACCTATAACATATAGTGGTTGTGATTCTATATGTGTTATTTTGGATTAGTTGATGAAATCATCTCACTTCCTAGTGATAAAGGAGTCAGGAATAGTTGATACATTGGATAAAAAGTACATGGATGATGTAGTATGGTTTCATGGTGTTTTGAGGTCCATTTTATCATATTGGTACACATGGTTTTCCTCCAAAGTCTAGAGAGGATTATATCATTCTTTTGGAACTCAGTTATGTCTCATGACTTCTTTCCACCTTCAAACAAATGGGAAGATGGAACATATTATCTAGACATTGGAGAGTATGTTGTGGGAATGGGTCATGGAATTTGGTTGATCTTGGGTATGAAACCATACCTTGGTAGAGTTTTATTATTATAATAGATATCACACGTTCATTAGCACGACCCCATTTCAAGCATTTTACGGGAGAAATTTACATTCTCCGTTGTGCTAAATAGAGATTGGGGAGACATATATTCTTGGTCCCAATGTGGTATAGAACATGATAGAGAATGTTTATATAGTTCGTGAGAGTATGAAATCAATTTAGAATTGAAAAAAGTCTTATGAAGATCATAGAAGGAGGCCCTTTTAGTTTGATGTTTGGGATCCCATGTTATTTATGGTTTCCTCTTGATCTTGGCAGTAGAGGTTTGGCACAAAAAAGTAAGATTTCTTCATGTTTTGTTGGTCCCTTTGCTGTGTTGGGGAAATTTGGAGATGTGGCATATCGATTGGTATTTCCACTGTAGTTATAGAGGATCCACACCATATTTTATATCTCTTAGTTTTGTCAGTATCTTCATGATGACTCGCATGTCATTAACTAGGGAGAGTTAGATATCATAGATAACTCAACATTTGTGGAGAATCCATTATATATCCAGGATCATTTAGAGAAGGTGATGTGTGGGAGGACCATTATTTGGGTTCTTGTGTTGTGGAGGCATGGTGTCTAGGAGGAGGTTACATGGGTACATAATACATAGATATATTCCCATTACACAAAGTTGTTTTGAGTTATGCCTTATTCTATTTTTCTTTATGATGTGTTGTTTGATCATTTTTGATTATGAGATAAGCAATTTTACCTTGATTTGTGATGTGTGTGGTGTGATGTGTGATAAATTCTTAACATATGGAAATGGGATGACATCATTCTTAATCAAGATACATTAACTATGATGCGATTAAACCCATGTGGGTGAATCAGTGCCACCTAGAGTAGATAATGTATTGTTATGGAGGATATAATTCCCTATTATGTGTGCTCAAGATGGTGTGGTTTGTTTTGGTTGTGATAATTTGTTTCATAGTCCTTTAAGATGATGTGTCAAAATCATGATGATAAGGCATGGTTAACTAATGTCAGAGGGTGTGTTCTTGGGCCTAGAGATTTCAAATCTTGCTTTTGAATGACACATGGTGATTTATCATTGAATGTTGATGTGTTTAGTTGATCAGAGTGTTTTATGTGTGATGATATCCTTGAGAGTTATCTTTATGGATAGGTTTTAAATCCCTTATAAGATTTCCCTTAAGGTTGGGTTTGAATTATCAAGAGTGAGAATAGTTTGAGTGATATCAGATGTAATGGACCATCTGTTCCAATCAATTACTTTGTGAGAAATTTGGTGTTTGAAGTATTCTGGGAAGTCAAGGTGAATCTTTGCAGAACTTTAAAAAATGACCATTTTTTCATGTTTTCCAACTGTGCCTCATCTCAATGCTACTACATTCCAACGCAGTCTCACGCTGGAGGTGCCTTACTGTTGGTGACTCAACCAGGTGGTTCCTTGCTGATGGTAGATCACCCTGGCAGTGCATCACGTGGGTGATGAATCACTATTGGTGTATCACCCTATTAGTGGCTCTCTAGTAATGTCTAACTGATGGTATCTCACATTATAAGTGTTTCACCCTGGTAGTGGCTTGTTGGCATTGTTTCTGACTAGCGGTGCCTCACTGTCGATGTCTCACCTGGACAGTCTCTCACTAGATGTGGCTCGCAGGGGGTTGCTCACTTGTCATGGCTCGCTGGTGATCACTCAACCAGAGGTTCCTCATATAGTGGTTCCTCGATTGTGGTTCTATTTCTAGCGGTGTCTCTCTAAAGGTACCTCATCTGATGTTGTTTCAGAAGTGGTTGTGAATAGTGTTTCCTGTTTAACCAGTTTTTCCCTTTTTACATATTTCTTGGACTTGAAAGGAATTTAAGACCAAATATAAATGTATTTGAGACCTATTAAGAGGCTATAAATTATATCTTTAATTCCCTAAGGTCTTGAAGGATTTAAAATAGTAAAAATATGTGGCCTTGTCTAGATCTACCTTTAATGGAAAATCAAAACTATGTCTAATCTCTTGAATCTATTTTTATCTTAATAAATCTGATATGTATTTACCTTTTTTCATTCCTTTTTGTTTTCTCTAACTAAAGGATATTCCTAATCCCTCTTAGCATAGTATTCATTTGGCCTTGCTAAGGAAATTGGTTTCTGTTTTCTTAGAGGGTTACATACTGTACGTGCACCCCTATTTTTGGTACAACTAGGAAGTGCTGATCATTCTTCTTACATGTAGATTTTCCTTCATATTTATTAAATTGTGAATCATACAGGATGAGTAATAAGATATTTTACCTTCTGAAAATAGTTGATCCCAAATTAATAAATATAATCGAATTAGCTTAAAATTCAATATACTAGGGTTGGTGAAAAGTGATGCATAATCTTTCTGTGTTATTTTTATTATTTATATTTTGATTAGTATGGGTTGAAACCCCATTAAAAATCCCAACCATTGGAGGTCATTGTTTTTGCACTAGATGGTAAGAATAATTCATGTTGTTTGGTTTTTATTGAACCTTATATGGAAGAGTTGGTTAATTCTGTATGTTCAACTAAAAGATGGATTCCCTAGGATAATATAGTTTCTTTGATAACCCCTAAATTAACAATTGGAATTAAATAAGTGATGCCTTATTAAATCTGAAAATGTGTTTTTCCTTGGTTCGTGCGGTGATGTGATGTGTGGGATTACTATGGATTGTGTGTATGATGGAAGTGGATGACATGTGGTCGTATAGTGGGGATGCGATGGGTGTTGTATGATTGTATAGTAGGGTTGTGAAATTGGTTGTGATTTAATTTGTTTTTGGATGTGGTTGTGATTTGGGGGTCTGTTATGATAACATGATGAACCAGGAGGATGAGTTTTGAAGAGATACAATAGTGTTTTTGGTGGTAATTTCTAGGAGTAACTTCATTGATAACATATAAAAATATTCACACCATATATAGAGGTCATGGTACGATGTGTCATCAATGTGAAGTGCGTTAATTTACCAGAGCCCTTGACCCTAAATGACTATTTATGTGTTTCTTATTATGTGTTATTTCAGATAGTTTAATGGGGAGTGATGAAATAAATAAATAATTGTTTAATAATGTGTGGAGTGACCTGGGTTGGTTTGGTTAATGAGATAACAATGATTAATGAAATATTAAAATATGGGTTTTGTAATTAAATGTGGTTGATTCTAAATGATGAAATGAATGGTTGTTAAATTTAGAGGTAATCTAAAGCCTTTTTTAATATATCAGGGCTCTTTACCTTCTAGAATAACTATTATAGCTAGTAATAAATGAATTTATAGGTGGAATCAAATGGGACAATGTTATGAGTTGGTTTTTTTGGTTTGTGAACCCATAGGTTGGTATGCATTTTTTGATACTATATATATATTTATATTTTCTTGTGAATTTTATAGTACACCATCCATGTCGAGAACTATTTAACGAACACCCTCATTGTCACAGAAGGGGTGTTTTTACCAACTTTCGGTGAGGATTACAGATGAATGGGTACCCTCTCTTTTCTACTCTCTCAAATAAGGTATGTGGGTATGACATATACTGTGATGGCCAGAGGTCTTCTAGTACTTCAAATGATGGTTTTTTATATCCCAAGTGTCTTTAGAAAATATGTGAAAGACCAGGTGTTTATGGGTAAGGTGGTTTGTGATGTCCCATGTTTCTTTCGGATGATTTGTGATGCACTTTACCAGGTGTATTTGGGACGAGATATTATGCAATTTGTTGTGAGGCCTAGGAGTGTGTGGGTAATTTGTGCTGTGAGGTCCTAGTGTATATGAGCAGGATGTGATGTGGGGTATGGAAGGGATGTGAGTGCCAATATGTATGATGTTTGGAGAGAGGGGATTACTTGTGGAAAATTGTTTTGGGGTACCACATCATCGAGGTGGTTAACTTTATATTTCATTACTTGACTTGCATTATTTATTGAGCATTCCATGGTGAGGTTGGGTTTGGTTACTATACCTATTTAGGTGCTATTTTGTTCTGCTATTTTCTATCAGGGGCATTAGTTTTTTTATTTGACATGTTAATGAGAGACTTTATTTTCCCTAATTCATATACTTGTCTGCTCACCCTACGTATGTAAAACTATTTTCTAGTTTATAAGAATATTTTAGGGCCATTCTGTGTATTTCTAGATCAATCATTCGGGCATTTGCTGTGTCATTGCCTTAGCTTTTTTATTTTGGGTATTTACTTTGGATTTTTTTGTATTTTTACTAGTTATATTTTTTTGAGCATGTGGGATTGTTTTTGGATTTCTCTCCTATAGTATTCCATGGAGGTTTTTCTATATTATTCATTCTATCTCCCAATATTATTTCTCATAAATGGTAATTCCTACCATATTGTGAGATTTTTACACCCTTGGTACTAGTCTCCAACCTGAGGCCTTCTAGGGGTGGGACTCATGGGTCATTATATATCTCACCTCATTGCGGTATCCTTGGAAGGAGGGGGTCATGACATGATTATTCAGAAATTAAAATTATTGATTTTTTGATGGATATATCCAATAGTTAAAAATCCCAATTAGACCTCAGGAAGATGAAAAGACTACATTCACATTCCCCTGTAGGACATAGGCATATAGAATAATTTTTTTTTTCATTTTCAATGGTACTAGAACGTTCTATAGATGTATGATGATTATCTTTTTTGAATTAATTTAGCCTTTCATGGAGGTCTTAATGAATAACATTAACATTTATGGAAATTCATGTGAGTCCTCCTTGAATTCACTCTCTCTAGTCCTTAAAAAGTGTTTCAAACATATCCTTATGTTTATTTTTGAAATTTTTTACATCATTGTTACTAGTGGAATTGTTATAAAGAACATAATTTGTCAACAGGGTATTAAAGTTGATCTTTCCAAAATTTAGGGGATCTAATCACTTCCTAAACCCACACATGTTTGAGAAATTCATTCATTCCATTGTCATGCCGGTTCCTATTGGTGGTTCATCTAGAACATCAATAGGATTTCTCTTTCACTCTCTATAATATTTCAAAATGATGTAACATTAAATTTCAATTAGTCATTAAAGAGATACTTCATTGAAATCAAATATTTTCTTACAAATGCCTTGATAATCCAAAACCCATATTGGTCCCCACCCTTAGAATTGATGTGTGATGCTAACGATTGGGACATTGGTGTTGTTCTTTATCAAATTAGAGAAAAAAATACTCATGTAATGTATTATGACTCAAAAACATTGTATGAAACTCAATCACAATATACTATCCCCGAAAATAACTTTTAACTATGTTTTTTCCTTGGATAAATTTTGGCCCTATTTCTTAGGTTTAAAAATCAAGATCTTTACAGACCAATCAGAATTAATGTTCTTACTCAATAAAAGTGATTCCAAATTGTGGATAATAATATTTATCTTGATGATACATGATTTGGGCCTTGATATCAAAGATATATTGGTAAAATAATACTCTATGGATGCTCATTTGAGTAGAATTTCGAATTCTTCTCTTTTTAAAACCACTGATCCTGAATTTTCCATTGAACACCACTCATCTCTTAATAGAAATTCACTATGGTATGAACCGATTTAATACTACTTGGTTGAAGGTATTTTTCTATATTTTGTTTGAAAATAAAAAAAATAAGTTTAAAATTTAATCAAAATACTATTTTTGGAAAGATAATAAAAATTGAAAAACCGGGGCTGACATGTTAATTAGAAGATGTGTTTATGAAGATGAAAATTATTCCATCTTAGAATTATACAACGCAATTAATTGTGGTTTCTTCTTTGTACCTAAAAGGATATCCTAAAAATTCCTGGACTAAAGATTATTCTAGCCTTCACTCTTTATGTACACACATTAATTCTATCAATCATGCCTCACTTTCTAAAAGTTTGGCATAATTTCCAAAAGAAATGAAATTACCGAAAATCCCTTAACATTTTGTGAGATATTCATTGTTTGGGGAATTAAGTTCATGGTACCATTCCCCTTTTCAGTGAATTATCTTATCTTATTATTATAGAATAATATTTATCTTGGTTGTTTGTGTTCAAACACATTAGAAAATATAATTCACATACTATTAGTGAGTTCATAAAAACCCACATATTCTACCTATTTGGAACACCACATGCCTTGATAAGTTACTTAGGGAACCATTTTTATAATTGAACCATGGAATATATATTTATATAGGGTGGGGTTGTATATAAAAAAATAAATTAAAATCACCCGTAAAAATTGGAAAGTATAATCTTTATAACTGAGGACTAAAAAGTGTTCTTGAGAGAATTGTGAAGCCCAAACAAAACTGGCCCGAATGACTGGGTGAAGTGATTTGGGCTCATTGACCTACCTCTCAAACACCCATTGGGATATATTATTTTTGGATAGTTTTTGGTAAAGCATGTCATTTACTAGTTAAAATCTAACATAAGTCTTTTTAGGATGGAAAAACTTGTAATTTTGATTGTTAAAAATATGGTGAAGAGAGGTTGTTGCAATTGAATGAATTTTAGGATCTTCAAATTTATTCTTAGATGAATTATAATTTATAAAAAGAAAATGCAATGTAACAACATTCCAAACACATCCTTTTACTGTTATTCCATGAATGTGAAAAGAAAAATCTCTTAAATTCTGGATTTTAGCTTCTACTAGGTAATATTAATTCTTTTTGGGAAGACAATTTTATTATTAATAATTTTTATCCACTCAGTGCAGTTAATGTACAAACCCTTCGTCTAAAATGACATTCATAGATAACGGGAATCAGTTAAAGTATCACCATGAGAAGAAAAACACCATGAGAACCACATTAACTTCTAATGGATCCCTAAATATTGTAGGAGAACAACAAATGAATGGAGACAATGACCCAAAAACTATAAACCAGAGGGTATCTGTTTCCCTTTAACTCCCTCTCCCTATCTTCTTCCCCCTATGCTGTCTCTCTATATTTATCTATTTATTATTCTTTTTCTCCCCCTCTTAATTTATTACCACTTTCTTCATCTAACCCATTTTCCTCCTTATTTGGTGTGGGTGTTTCTTTTAATAAAAAAACAAAATAAAAATAAAATGAGTTAAAATAAATAACCATTATATTAAAAAAACCATTTTGTGGATTCTAAATACTTTTTAACATCTCAAATATTTTAAATATTCATCATAAACATGGATAATGAATTTTTTTTGTGAAGACCAATAAATTTTAAATACACAATTTTTTATTTGGAAAATGTTTCTACCTAAATTTTATGGTATATTATAAGCATTCATGCTAAAGTCATCTTTGACACTCTTTTCATATTGTGTCCTTTTATCTCCCAATTGTGAGTCTTGATTTTGTGAACCTTCCAGCTGAATATTTTACTTTGGTGTACATGAATATGATAGGGGGATTTTTTTAACCACATTAGAGTCCCAATATATAAATATCCTCTTATTACCTATAAATAAATCCCCTTTTTGAATGCCACCTGGAGCTTACAAAAAAACTTTTTGTTGATAACATAATTTTATTCCAAATACCTTGTCCCATTAAAATTATACTTGGAAATACATTTCATAATTTATTGAAATTTATGTGTATGGGAATGAATTTCATTTTGGGTATCCTTTACCCGATTGCGTATGTGTTATCATAAGATTCAAGTCAAGATTATATTTAAGTGCGGGGGAGAGGAAATCATTTGGTGAGTTTTGGGAATGGATAAATATATATTTAATTTTTTACATGTTATTGAAAAGTGTTCCAAAAGGGAAAAATATTAGAAAAACCAATAAAATAATGAAAAAATGAATTGGTTGTGTATGGGTTTGTAAAAAATCAGTATTCCTCAGCTTTTGATATTGTTATAACTATTAAAATTAGTTTTTTGAGGATATAAAACAAGGGTTGGGAGATTAGTGTGACATTTTTTTCATGTAAAACTTCGAAAAGAAGAAAAAAATAACACTTGCATAATATTTTCTTGTGATATTGATAGAAGTTTTGAGTTTTCTTAGATATTTAATTATTTAATAAACTTCTAATTTTCTACTTAATTTTACTTTATTCTAACATTAATTCACTTATAAATATTTTTTTCTATTTACATTCTTTTCTTTTTCCAAAAATAGTGCATTTTTTCCATGTTTTTGTTTTAACCTTCTTTTCCTCTATTTTGGACATTACATTCCTACCATCATAAATCCACTGAAACCTGACTAAAAATACATCTTGATTCACATGAACATTAGAACTGGAAATGGAATATGAGATCTCTTACAAACACTATAATTTTCAGTTTTGTTTGGTGAATGAGTTAACCTTTATAAATAAAAATTTATCATTCTTGAGAGGATTGAGTGCCTATATTTTCAATTTCTAAATTTTATAATGAAATATGAATTATTTTTGGAATTTTTTTCTGTAGAGAGATATTGTGGAATTAACTATGGAGGAGTGAACTAGTTAGTCCCCTCATTGGAGAAAATAAAATTTTAATATTTGTTGGGAAGTAAAAATTATTTAGTTATGTTTCCATATTTGATATAGATGAGGAGATGAAAAATTTCAACTGTTGGGATATTGATGTTATTCATTTATTCATAAATATATATCTAATCCTTTTACTAATTTTCAAGGAAAATTTCATTATTTGTGTGAAATACACATGTTTTAAAATTATATATTATTTTTGAGAATTATTTGAATTAATACAGATTTGAGAAAATTTACGATTTTAATTAGAACTATCAAAATACATATCCAAATTATGTGATTCCTATTTTGTAGGGATACTAATTCAATGTTCTAAAAATCTTAATAATGGTTATTTGACTAATTATTCCATTTATGGAACAAATGAACCACACAAAAGGCCAAAATAATCTTTGAATGAAAATCGATCGGATATGATGTTATATTTTCTTAGCTCAATATAAAATTCCAAAATCATAGATTCTCCATATGATTTCTAGATATATTCCACTACATATTGGGTAGAAATTATAAGTCTCAACTCAATAAAATAAAGGTTTCAGTTGATGCATTAAAGTAAAACCCATAATTATTTTTGGTATTTGATAATAGACCACAATTATTGAATTTTACCCCAATCCAATCATAAAATTGATATGAAATTTTATGCTGTGAAATCCAAGATATTGATGAACAAATTTTTAGATGAAATGTTTCTTATTTGAATTAATATTAATATCCATAAATTCATTCATATTTAGACCATATGAAAAATCAACTCAAACATGACAACAACACATGGTTTAGGAAAAAACTCATAATGTTGGATAAAAATTTAGAGTGGACCCAAAATTTTAAGGGTGAAATTTAAAAATACATATCTATAACCTTAAAGAAGATTATTTCTCCAGATTCATCAATCTATGTGGCTAAATGGTCAAGGAATCATGGCATGATGTTTTTGAATACCAGTAGTTGAACACATTTGGCTATAAATTCATCCCCTTATTCTACTTAAAAGGGATTGGCATTTTAGATATTTGGAGGATATTTTTTCATGACCATAGCCTTGAAACAATAATGTAAGGACCTTTAAAACTAACTTTTCTACTTGAGATACCATTCCTTTAAGCTTTTATTTCATGTACATCAAGTGTTTCTAATTGTAATCCCATAAGTTTGTTTTCATTTCAATTAAATATTAATGCATTTTTCATTATAATAATATCTAATTATCTTCCACAATCTTTTGTGTTATTTTAATGTTCTTAATTTTTTTAAATCATGCAGAAAATCATCACCCTCTCGATTTCTCAATCAATAAAATTTCCATGTATAATTTTCTTCACCATCTATGTATATGTTCTGTGAAATTCTCTATTATGTTCCCATTCTCTTTATTCACTTTATAGATTATCACCATAAGACTAATAAACCAGATTAATATCTATTCCAATGGACGAATAAGTAATCTATTAGGGAGATTCATAATTTGTGGATTTCATGTTATTGAGATATTTTTCTCATTAAATATTCTTTAGGATAACATTTCTTATGTTAAACATAAAATTTCATAGATTAATGATGTGTTTTATTTAACATGTGACTTCTAGGGATTATTATAACCATAAATAATGTGACATAAAATTATTGATTGATATTAGACCGCTTTTTTAACTTAAGTATAGTATTCAAGAATCAAAAATTCATAATTCAAATCAAAATTGTCTTGTGAATGGTGTGTTAATTTAAGGGAATATCATGAAAAGATAATGGATCTCAAAATATTTAATCCCCAATATTGAAATCTCCCTAATAATTATCAAATTGTTCAATCAAACATCACCCTTCAATTAATTTAATTAATCTTTGCAAACAAACCCCCTAATTAAAATATAGTCAACAAAAAATAATTGACTAAAAAAAAGTTTCATCACCAAGGATTCAACTCGAGTGCCACTATACACATTAGATCCCTAGACCTTTTAATGATCGATAAGAAATAATCATATTCTCTTTAGTTACATACTAGTTTTTTATAATTGATTTGCTATTATTTTAAATTGAATTTATCTTATACTAGGTTATGACCTTGAATTAAGAATCTATTAACTATTTATATATATCAGGCATTAGAATTATCATAGAATTAAAGACATTATAGAGTAAATAACCAAGGGTAGAAAGACTTCAGGTTGGATTTTTCATTGACACATGATGTTATGCTCTTTTTGGAAAATTGGGCCTTAACCACCTATCACTCCATTCTTACTCTTATAGGGGTCATTTATTTAATTTGATTATAATATTTTACATTTAATGGTCTCATATAAATTATTCATAAAATTCATTTTCATATGTGCAAATACAACTAACTTTTAATTTGGGATAGTTTCACAATTTATGAATTTGGTAAAGAGTTTCAGATCAACAGAGTTTTTTAAAAACTATTTAATATGAGGAATAAGGATTTAAAACAAAATAAATAGAATCATGGATACATGAAACCAGAATACATGATATAAGATAGAGATATTTAAATCCCCTAAAAATAAAATGTTTTATATTTCTTCCAAATTAGTACATTTTCAGACCATAATCATAAAACTGGGTAGGTTCTGGGATTCCCATGGACTATATTGTTTATGGAAAGAATGTAATGAGAAGAACATAATTAGATTTATTTCCAGTATTTTATATATGGTTTGTATCACACATAGTTTAGAAGCCTTAATGTTTAGAATACCAGTGGAATGAAGTTAAGTGTATCAATATGATGGATTGAGTAAGGATTTTTCTCCCCAACTATCCAAGAGTAAAATATGATAATATTGTCATTATGACCAGACAAAATATCTATAAATTGATAGGAATGAAAAGGTAAACATTTTTAAATAGTTAAATATAGATCTTGGTTTACTTGGTCATCATTTTAATGGTATAAAATTTAATGAAATTAATTATTAAAAGAAATTAAAACATGATGGTCATCTTATAAATCTTTTGTTGTGGATAAACATAAAAAACATACTCAAACATGTGTTCAATATCAATATTTCAAAATAAAAAAATTCATGGTATAAATTTTGTAGACTGGTATAGAAGCCTACTAAATATTCTAAAGCGTGAAGAAACATATTACGTGTTCAAGAAATCATTTACTAAATAATGAAATGTTCTTTTTTTTCATATGTAGGATATATATTCTTATGAAATAATAGATAAATTATTTTAGGTTATAAAGAAATTAAATTTTTGATGTGTAAATAAAATTTAGTCTCTAATCAGGTACTCAATGCGATTAATTATATCAATGAATTGACTAGTTATAAGTTTTCCTTATGAGTATACTGGTCTGTAAAACTCATTCTATAATAATAATTAAAAATATTATAACAGTGTGGATGAGTTCAATAAATTTTTACCAATTATTTTAATGAATTTAGAATAGTATAATTTTACATGATATGTCCTTGTTATGGTTCTATATTGATATTCAAAATGGAAAAAATTTAAAAAATGAAGAATAAAATTCTATTAAAAATTATAAAAATGTATCTTTTTGTAGCTAGTAAATGTTGTTGAATCCTTAGGGAGGTGTTAGGAGGTATGGAAAATGTTTTGAAATAATTGAATTGTTTGAGATACCAGAAGGGGTTTGAGGAACTCAATATAGATTCCATGTTAGGTATTAGTGTTAGTGAATCAATTATTCAATAATGAAGGGTATGGGATACCAAATTTATAATTTAAAAATGCTATAAATGTACAAGAATAAAAAATCAATGTTTAAATTGAAGAAACATGTTGGTTTATTTAAAATTTAGTTTGAATTGTTTTTAAGAATTTTTGGATTGTAAAGGAATTTTTAAATCTTATTTGAATATGAATAAAATATGGGTATATTTATATATTTACTGTTATTTGATAAGAGAAGTTATTTCTATATAAATGGTTATTAAAAATAAAATTTTATGACACATAGGGTTTATGATTCATCATACACTATAACCTGTTTAAAAATTAGAAAAATAAGGAATGAATTTATGTGTGGTAAAAGAATGTGACCAGTTTATTTGTTAATATTTGGGTAATAGAGATTCCCCCACCCTCAATAACATATTTTTAAGAATAAATCTTTATTTTAGGAACATTTTTCAAAAAACCTAAAATAATATATGAGATACGGTGTTTAATAATTTACTAATTAAATATTTAAGCTAATGTAAATATTTTATATTTTATAAATTTAAATGATTTCATATGTCATAGCATGATATAATTGAAATAATATATTCTCTATGAGTATTCAAGAAGTTTTTTCTAAAATTGTGAATTTCAAATAATAAAACATTAAAGAATATACTTATTGAAACTCGAAGTGAATATGACATTATATCATAATAGGGTCTAGGTTATGTTAGTATAGAAATAATTTAAAGAGTTAAATTTTATAACTAGGATTGTCTTAAATAAAAGTTATATAAATGTTCAATGTTTTACAATTATGAAATTAAAAAGAATTTTATGTACAAAAAAAATGTAATTAAAATCATAACATTCGATATTGTGAATTTTAAAAAATTAATACCATGTTCAAGAATTGAACATTTTGAATTTGATTTCTTTTCCTAGAAATTATTCAAATTGGATTTATTCGCATATGTTACCGACTAATAGATTTTAGTGGGAGGGTTTTTATATGACACTCACATGAAGATGTAGAAGAAATTACATATATGTGTAACAAGTTTAGAAAACCTAAAAGAGTGAATATCCTAAGAATTACCTAGTGGTTTATCAAATGGGATACGATTATATTGGTGCTTATGTATGATATTGTTTATTTTCTTAATGTATTTTGGAATATAAAATATATCATTATATATAAAATGTAGTCACCAATTTACCATTACTTCACATTTTTGTAGATATTTCATGAATGCATATGAGAATTAAAGACTCAAAGTAAGAATTTGAGTTATCCTTAATCATTTATCATCATAGAGTATTATTGATTATAATTAATTGTTAATGATAACATGTGTATGATTTCATATTGAGATATAAAATTATCTCACAAGATATAGAAAGAGTTTTGTGTGCTGGATAATCCCAAATGTATACCATATGTATCATATTTAAATTTCAAGAATAATTGAGGTTATAAAATATACCTTGAATGAGAACCTTTATACATTAATAAATTTATTATGTTAACATTATAACTAAGATAATCATGGGTTGTTGTATATGTTTTCTATTATATTTTTTATCGAGTTTAATCAAGATGTGATTTGTACTGTTATATAATGCGTATAAAATCAGGTCCCTCAATTGAGATTTGTTGAAGGAATGTGTGAATATACATTGATAATACATATGATATGAATATCTATTGGATGTGGGAATATAATGTTATCATTTTTTATGTTAAATGATAAGTGATTTTATTTATACTTCTATCTAGTCAATATTTAGAGAAAAAAAGATATCAATAACTACATGATATTGAGAATATCATTCTCCCTTGGTTACTTGATTCCCTAGATAAAGGTATCATGTTAAAATTAATTTGTGTTTATGATACAACCAGTGGGAATGGGGATAAAATTTTACTTGTTTAATTTAAATCATAAGATATCAATTTACTTACTATGAAGCATTGATTATTTTTTATTGGTTTCTATTTGATAAAATTTATGAAATCACAAATTCATATTTTTTTTAATAAATTAAAAGTCTATATGGTCACATGATTTGGTTAACTTAATGGTGATTGAGTTTTACAAAACTCATAAAACTACTCCAAAAGTGTTTTAGAGATTATTAAAAAGTTATTTTTTGTGATACCCCCACTTCACTATGGTATTCATATTATATAATTTTTTTTATCACTTTTGGCAGTCATGAGTGTTTTTTGTGTTTTTTAGGTTTATAGATCTAATAATAACAGGTCATGACATAACCTATGTGGGGTTTTCTATGATGGGGTTTTGGGTGACCTATAGTTTATGGATAAATGTGATCACACAATGAACTATATAGGATGTGATGTGAGGCTACCCTCGTATAATGGACATTATTTCTGTTTCCCTATGGATGGAGCTTCACATCATGACTAAGGGTTCTATGCTGTAAATTTCTAATTGTAGAGCGATCATGTTGTAATGAGTGAAAATGACAATATGGTGTGACCTAGGTAGTGGGATCATGATTCCATTCCTCTTCAATGAAGGAATTCCACATAATTATTGGGGAGGTTGTGTTTTGATGTACATGTTCCATGTTTCATTATTTTGATATTCTAGTTCTAACCCCATTTGATTTTATAATTTTACCCTTATATTTTATTTCCCATATCATTTATCAATCACATATGAAAGTTAATGGAAGATACTCACCATTTTATTCATGAATATTTTTCCTCCTATTTGATTTTGTGAAGATTTATTAAAGGGTATAAATTGATTTATATATTTTTATTCTCCATTTATCCTTAACCCTTGGTTTTACTTACCCACGAAACATGACAGATGACTGGGTTGAATCAAGGGTTTAATATGGGCCTTATCATGGGTATTTGGATATTTAGTGCATGTAAAAATCATTTTCATATGTGGATCTACTTTTACCATAAAATGTGACTTGTTTTTGATTAGTTGAAGGCATTGTTTTATGAAATTTTATTATTCAACATATCATGAGATGATTGGGTGTTTTTTAGGAAAACATCTCTCATGGAAATATTAATTATTTTTTGGGTTGATTATGTTTGTTGAAAAAGAGGGTTTCTATGTTCAGTTTTCGAGTTCCATAGTTATTTTTGACAATCTATCAGGACAAATAATCATGAAAAAAGAATGTATGATCTGTTTTTGGTACAAATAGAATGTATACAAGGTGGTGTCATTTTCCAATTATTGCCAATTTTTTGGGTTCAAAAATCAGATAATAGAGAAAATTTTTGTTGAAAAAATGTGTTGCATGCAAGTGTCATGGATCCTTGGATAGTTATACACATTTCATGCTTCAAAATCATAAGATCAAAAAATGGTGACAGAAAGAGTGGCACATAAGTTATGGAGATTCATGAAAGATTAGGTTGTATGAACATGAGACTACCACACTTAAGAAGATATTGTCTTCCTTGTATTAAAGGTCATAAAAATTAGTATAAACATATGGATGACACACTCATTCTGGAGAATCCCTAAACATAGATAAAATTGGTGATCTGGTAACTCATGTGGTGAGGGCTCTCAAGTAGAGAGTTATGCCAATGTCACATGCCAGATGGTAGTTATTCACCAATAGTGAGTTGGGGAAAAATGGTATGTGTTACATAAATTGTGAGTATAAGAAGGCTGTGTCCCACAAGTTTGGAGTATCATGAAATATTAGTTTTTTCATCAGAAATGTAACACCTTCATGACATGATAAATGCAGTGTTCAAGTTAACCAAGGGTTGTGTGAAAGTTGTAAGTTTCACAGTACACCTTCTGTAAAGTTGTATTAATTAGTGTATGATAGTGGAAAATCAACATAGAATCTATATAAAGTGGAGGATACATTCATTTTAGATAATTAAGGGAACTAAAAGTCTATAAAATGTGAGTGGATCTTGTTAATAAGTAGTGAGCACACTTCACTTGAGAGTGTAGTGATATACCATTTTTTTATTGGTTGTAAACCAAGAGGGACAATGAGTCTTCTACAAACATTGTAAATAGCAGTATACTTTTTTTAGATTTGGTGCATCGACCCATTTTCATTGTATACTCCTTAGATGTATCCGAGTGAGGGTGAACCATGTAAAATTGATGTTTCCTTTACATGATTTAATTTATGTTCATACATTGCTACAAGAAAGAGAGAGATGAATGTTTTGTTTAAAGACGAAACAAGATCCAAAGGGGATGTAGGTTTAATCCATCATACCATGATTCCACCACTCATTTGGGGGTTTGACCTAGTGAGACTAATAATAGGGATTAGTGGGAAGGTTAATATCTGTGTTTGTATCTTAATTAAGGTCATCAATCATAAAGGTATTCCGATCTTTGATGGGAATAATTCTCTGTTATTGAAGAATAATATGCCACAATACTTTCAATCATTGGGAATGGATGTGCTTATAGAAGCAATGCATGGTATTTCAGCTCACCTTTATAGTGGAGATTTATGGGAAACTGAGAGAAGGGAATTGGATGTTGATGCCCAAGTAACCAATGTATTAGGGGGAGCCCTATCAAATGAAATCTATACTAAGGTGATGTCAGTAAGGGCATCACATTCTATATAGGAAAATCTATTTAATAACTATTAAAGAGATTCAAATTCCAGAGAGGAAGTATTGAATGTTCTATGAAACAATAATGATGATATGATAATTAACCCAAATGAGTCTACCAATGCATTCTTTGACATGGTAAATGTTTTCGTGGAAGACATGTGTGGTCTTGGAGAAATTATTGAAGATGGAAATATCATAAATTTTATATTGAGAATACTTTCACCATGGTTCAATCTGAAAGTTTCTATATTGGAGTAAAAATAACCAAAGGTACTCACATTAGATTTATTTCACAGTTCTCTTGTCTCATATGAGATGAGAAATGAGGACATTGTGTTTGTTTTAAAATGTAATTCCAAGGATGTTTCATTCAAGGATATGGATAATCTCACCATTAAATATTATTAAGAAGAAGAAGAGGTAGATGAGGTGATGTCATTCCATTACATAAATCTACAAAGAGTAAAAGGAATGGTCAAAGGAAAAATTTCACTTGATTAATTTAGAAATGGAATGTTTGGTCATCTTGCAGTGAGGATCCCCAAGAAGTTCCAAGAAGAAATTGTAGATGAATTTGAAATACCTATGAAAAATTATTCAGTGCATGTGAAAGGAATTTTTTTTAAGAAAAATGCAGTTAAGAAAAAGACTCTTCATTAACAAGAATGTGAAATTTTAGATAAATATGAGGTTCAAGAGTTACATAATTGATAAGAAAATTGAGAAAATTCTATGGTAGAAGTTGTCATTATTTCTCAGAAAAAGGGAGAAACAAAATTAGATTAATAAGACATTCATGGAAGAGTTTATTTGTAGGCTGAGCAATGGGACTCTCTAGAGGTGATAGTAGTTTGGAGAGCCAAAATGAAGAAATAATAAAACGTTTTTTAGGATTCCAAACTCTATAGGTAATAAAATTAATAAGATAAGTATAAAAAAATATAATAAATTGAAAAACATAAGTATTAAATACTAGATATCACAGAAAAGTTTGTTGAGTATAAGATCAACCTTGAAGAACAAGAATGTAAAATCGATAGTTTGACTAACATCAAAAGGGATCAAATAAAATGTATCAAAGAACTTGAAGAGGAATTTTTTGTTATGTGATGAAATGTTAATGATCAAGAAGAACTATTTAATCCCAATGTGAAAATGGGAAAGAATATCCCTAAAAATATATAAATTTAAGAAGTGGAGCATTGAGTTTTAACAAAAAGAAAGAAATAGTCAAATCTAAATGATAAGGCTGGTATAGGGCTTAATAAAAAATAGGAAGCTTTCATGGTTTATGTAAGACTGCAAGAACCCTCTAAAAGATTAATTATTGATTTGGGAACAAAGTATAATTATAAGATTTAGAGAACCCACGGGAAATCCAGTGGTGTATACGTAACCCAGAATAATGAACCCTATATCATGAGTTATTACTGTGGAGTGATGGGACACTCACAATATAAATGTTCTATATCCATGAGATACCATAGGGACCTAGAATATCACTTCCGTCCCAACAGAGGACAAAAATCAAGAGTATAATTTTAGGGAAATTGTTTTAAGTGTCTAGGATTTGGGAACATTGCTAGATATTTTACATAAACTATGCTGAGAAATGCATCAAAGCAGAACCGAAGTGGTCGCAAGTAGAAAATAAAAGAATATATAGGTGAGAAGAAAATTATTTTTTTGTATCTCTATAGGATGAATCATTTCAATCATAATCGTAGTGAGATAAAGAATATAAGTCTACATTGATTATGAAGTCAAAAAATAGATCAAAAAGAAAAGAGCATAGAAAGGAGTGGTTTTAAGAATTTACCTTAAATATTTATATTGTTCTAGTGTATTAATTATTGAGAGAAGTTGCACATACCATATGATAGTATATAATGATCTTTTTTAAGGAATAAAATACGACCAAGAGTTTTAAAATATGGAAACAATGAATGCTTGAGGATTATTTTCTCAGGAAAGGCCAGACTTGGGGGAAAGAAAATGATACGTGATGATATTTTTGTAGTAGAAGGTATTAGTCACAATTTTATTAGTGTTATTCAACTGTGTGACTAAGGGAATTCTATAATATTTTCTAAAAATATGTGTATTTTCAAAAGAATATATGGTTTAGAGTTTCTAAATGTGAAAGAACACAGGAGAATCTATACCTTGTTAGTGGAGAATAAGATATGTTCTGTTTTATCTAGGGGATGAAAACAATTTGTGGAATAAATGACTTGGTAGCCTATTTCAACCATTCTTGGAAGATTTGGTAAAATTTGATTTAGTTAGAGTCCTATATAAGCTATCATGTGATCATACTCAAATGTGAAATTCATGTCAACAAGGGACGATCATAAGAATAACGTACAAATCAAAATAACTAAAATCATATAGAGTGCTTGAATTATTGAATGCTAATGTCTGTTAACCTATCTCACTAATATCCATTGATTGGAAGAGATATTATATTCTTTTCATTGGTGATTACAGTGGGATGGCATGTGTATTTTCCACTTCCCACTACTCTAATGTGTTTAGTTGAAAACAATAGTATCAGAGTGAAATCATGGTTTTAAGAGTGTGTTCAATGTTTTCATATGGGTAGTTTTATAAAAAAAGGGGGTTTTATCCTTGTATAAGTGATTTTAAACTTCAAGGATGTTGGGTAGTTTTCTGATTTTTTAATTGATGTATTTTTTTCTAAAAAATAGTAATAGTTGTTTTGTGAATTGGTTTTCAAAGTATGGTGAAGAACTTATCATTATAAGTTGGTTTTCAAAGTGTTGTTGGGAAATTTATGGAAAAGGATTTAACTAAACTCATGGTGACATCATCTTGAGCACCTTTTTATCATGGTTTTTATTTAAATATGATTATACAATTTTTGGGTTATAGATTTATTAATATTATTTGATACATAGATTATATGAAGGTGGTTGTTTTTATGAGATTTTCATGAGTGAAATGTGGGTTTTTATTATGTTATATTATTGATCATTGTATTGAAATTGTGGTTCAAAATTTTCTCACCAAAACTATATTTATATCATGGGATCCAAATTTATATATGTTGAATTTATAGATATATGATACACTATATTATTCATTGTATACAAGCTAGTTCCCAAGGAACATTTGACCCTCATAGGGGGTTGGTACTCAATGAGAATAGAAAAGGAATCTGAATGTGGTATATTTCAAGGACACACAAAGGGTACCAATAACCCAAGAGCTTGGACCAATATAATTTTGTTTTTGATCCTAATTATTGGAACATGATTAGTATTCATTGAGTATAATTACGTATATTGGATTCCAACCTCATTTCTATTTTTATCCCCTAGAAACTTTTGGTTTTTCGACTCTATTCATATTGTTATAATTTCCTCATATAATTTATAATTTGATATTTTTCATTCTGGCCTAAGTTATTGTTGCATTAATTTATTGATTTGTTTTCATTATAACAATTGATGATGTGGATTTTAAAATAATGGGGTTTTAAACTGGTTTTTTTGTTTCATTATTATAAGTTGAAAAGTTTGTTTTAAGGTATTAAAGTTTTTTCAATTTCCAAATAGTTTTTATCACATAAATTGAAAGAAAATGAGTTTTAAGAGAAATTTTAAATGATTTTGAAGGATTATTTTATTTTATTTAAAACACTAAAGTCAATATTTTGGGTTTTTTAGAATTTCCTTAAATTGACATTTCCTCCCATTTTTTTATAAAGCGCTGGAGTCTTATGAAAATATCTGGGTATGTTTGTAAGTTCTTCACCTTAATGATTACACAATCTTGATATTAAGTAAATTATTTTACTTTAATTCATATGGAAGATCTTTTTAGGTTTATAGTTTTATATAATTACTCCAAATATAGTACCTAAAAAACCATAAAATACACAATAGCCACTTCCAATTTGTGCCCATTTTTCCAATAATATATAACTATTACAAAATTAATCATGATTTATATTCATTGAAAATGTATATGAATTCCATCTTATCCTATTACTTCAAATTAACCATCATTAAACCCTATGAAAACATTTTAAAAACATGGGTTGAGAAGAAAAACTAAATAAGGGTTAGAAGAAGAAAAGAAATCATTAGTTTTATAAATCATAAAAACTCATATAACATTTACCTTTAAATTCAATGTTATTTAAGAATATAAAATTAAATATTTTAAAATAAAAAAACAAAATTTTCTCTAAGAAAATCATTAAAACCCAAAGAATGAAATTTAAACTCTTTAGATGACATAGATCACAATATACATAAAACCCTTTCAATACCATTTTAATACAAATAACTATATAAATTACTTCAAATATTATCATTAACCAATGCATTGTAGATCTATAATCTAGAACACCTTTTGTATAAGCTATATCAGGATCACACTTAACCTAAAATGGGGATCAACCCTCCATATAAGATGTATTAGAATCATCCATTTCTCTAAATCTATATTGGGGCTCAATTCATCGTGTAATATTTATCAGTCTCACCCATGAGTTATAATGAAGCTCAACCCTTTGTATAAGCTATATCGAGCTCACATATTTCCTATAATTCCCATGTAATATTTCATGAATAAAAAAATTTCATCTTAAAACCCATTGACATAATCATTATTAATTTATTACATGATAATATTAGGGAAAATAAATGGGTTTAATTTTAATCTCTTTGAATCATGATTATCACATGAAAAAGAAACAAGTTACACAACACTATATTTGAAACAATATTAATCCATCCATAGAAAGAAAGATTATTCTATAAAAAAATATCCCTAATATAGGATATTTAACAAAAATGGTTTTTGATGTTTACATATGGAAATACCATTAAAATATCATTAAGAACATTCTTGAGGAAGATAATCATTAAACATTGAAAAGCATACCCACCCCTTTAAAACATTTGAGTCATAATCCCTAGAAACGAAAAAAAGTTTAAAAAACATTAAATAAACTTAGAATACGTAAATTCAGAATATGATATGTCAATGGGTCTGTATATACACCTCATAGAATAGTAAATAAGAATAACATAATGATATGCCTCAATGAAAGGAGGTTGAAATAGAGTCCTTTACCTTGAGTCTGATTAATCATGTGTGTATTTATCTTCCTAAATAATAAACATATGTTAATTATTTAATTGATTTGTAACCTTTTTTCAATTTTATAAGTAATTTTATTTCACTTATTACATGTTTTTATACAAGTAATATGATAATTAATTTTAGGTCAGGTGTTTTTACCCTATTCAGTTTATGTGTCAAAGAAAACGTTGGTAGGTCGACTAAGGTCAAAGGGGTCATTATAAAAAAATATCCTGAATAAAAAAATAAATTATTTTATATATATATAAAAAATTAAACCTTTAAATCCCAACATCATAGATGGTAATGGTAGATTAAGAAACATTACAATCCTGGAAACGGTAGGCCATAGGTACAGAGGAGTAACGTTGCCATTTTTCAATGATCATTATCGAAAGAAGGTAAGTATAATTTTTATTTATATAAATATAATTATAAAATAAATCATATATTATTTAATCATATATAATTATATATATAATTCTTGTGATGTAAAAGTAATCATTTCATTTTGGGAAGGTCGTTATCCCCAATTTGAAGAATGACATTAGCACTTTTTTAGTGTGAAAAGGTAACCAAGAAAATTATATAGTATATTTCCAAAAAGTTAATTTTTTCATTAATATAGTATACATTAAATTTATATCAAATATTATTATTAAATCCATTCTTAATAGTTTACATATAATTTGTGACCATATCACATCATTTTGAGGAGGTGGTAGGAAGTACACAAGTCCAGAAACTATGTTATCGTACTCCCACAAAAATAGAAAGCATGAAGGTATGCTTTATATAATAATAAATTAAGTATGTAGAAGTTATAAATAATATATATCATATTAAAATAGTATTTCCATCATAATTACTAACCATAATAGGTGGTAAAAAAACGAATGACATCATTTCATGAGGTGATAATCTACTCTACACATGACTGGTTATTTGGTTACCCATCTAAGGGAAGTGTCTGTAGGTGTAGGTTGAACCCTTAATAGAAAAATATATGTATATTGTGGATAATGAGGTTATTATATAATCATAAAATAATAAAAATTAAATGGGTGGATAAATAAATAAAACAAAAGTGCTCATTGAATAATGTTAACTCTTCTTCAGGTAACACCTTTTGGTTTGCACCACTGGACTTCCATGGATTTCTTTTTGCACAATGTAATGATTATAGAATGATAGAATATATTTTTGGATTTTTTTAATTTTTGGAAGATCTGTTATTTTTTAGAGGTGTGAATAAATTGGGAGAGTGAGTTCCTTTTTATAGTAGAGGGGGATTGGAATTCTTGTAAATTCAAAATGGTAAACACTGTGGGGTGCTATCCCTTAAAACATGTGCCTAAAAAATTGAAAAATAATGGAGTGTAAGAAATTTATGGTTGATGAAAACATACAAAATACCAAAAATAATATTTCATTATCATTTTTTTTCTTAGTCTTTAAGTTTACTAGATTTTCTCTTTATAGTTTTTACTAAGGTAACTTGTATCCTTTTATTTACTTAGGTAAATTATCCATTAAGATATAATTAAAAAGATATTTATTACATAATACAGACCTAGTTATTCTAAATATTATTCAAATTCATAAAATAATAAGCCTATGTGTGTGTAAAATTGATTTTAATACAAATGTATGTTATGTGTAAAACCCAATTTTAACATTAATTGTGATAATTAATTTTAACTATTTCTAATAATTATTAGGGTCCAAAATTATTTTTAACTTATAAGAATATAAATACTATGATTAATAAAAATATTTACATCATTTTTCCCAAATTATATTCAAATTAGTGGAAAAATTAAATATAATATTAATCCAGCAGACATGGTGAGAATGTGGGTTTTTAAGTGATAATGTTAAAAAGTTTACCATGATTTTATAACTAAATTAAAAAATAAAAATTATTTCGATGAACTAAATTATATTAATATATTTATGATTTATATAATTTCTATTTCAATACAGTTTAAAATATATGTTAAAGTTATAAAATTTTTATATGAAAAGGTTGTTTTCAATTAAAATGCTGTATTTTTCATTTATAATCAAAAAATAAAAATTATCTAAAAAATATTAATCATTAAACATAATATATAAACACTGATACAAAAAATTAAGATTATTTTTTTTTCAAATAAAATTTATAAAAGTTCCAAAATTTCGTTTTAGAATTGTTTCTCCATTAAAAGGTTGTAAAATTTCCTTTTAAAAATATACAACTTTTTTATTCACAAAGTTTGATTTAATCTTATAATATTCCTATCAAAAATATTAGATGAATTAATAAACATTATAAATACTATATACTATATTTATTTTATTAATATATTTAAATAGTTTTGATTAATTAAAATTATGAAGATAAAACTACTTTCTGTCCACAAAAAATGTATTTCAAAAAAGCACATCCTAATTATTAAATTGGACATTAATTTAATTAAAATCATTTGGTAACCAGTGAATTAATTTTATAAATTTTTTTAAACTAAAATTTTATAATTATGTTATTCTCATTCATTCTATCCTTTCTAAAATTTTGGTGAAAACTATCATAATAATATTAATAATACTTCATTTTTCGATAATAATCCGGCTTGTGTGTAACTTAAGTCATCACATAAACTCGATGTTGCATGAAACAAAAGATAAATATGGTGTTATGTGTAACTCAGGATAAAAAATTCACTGCATGAAACTCAAAATATAAAAAATCTAAATTAATTTGAAAGAAAATATATTTCATAAAATATTAGGTTGTTACATTTTACCCCTCTTAAAATGATTTTCAACATCAGAATTTTTCTTTGTTATGAAAGTGTTACCTTTTTTATAATTCATTTATTAAAATATATATTATACACCAGGTTAATAAAACATCCACATAAAAATGTAATGTTTTTAAAATAAATTTCACTGTAATTTTCACATAAATAAATTCCACATAAGAAAAATATAGGTGGGAATGGATAAAAAGAATAAATATTTATATGGAGTGATTAAATTCATTGATCACAAATAGGTGAATGATCAATAAAAATTTAATGGAATAAAATAAATAAATAAATCAATGATGATGGGAAAGACCATGAATTCATTCAAATTGAATGTACTAGGATAGTACTTTTGTTTTGAAATCCTTTACCTCAAGTTAAAGAAATATCTTACCATCTAATCCATGAAAAAATAGAAATATACTTATTGGATGAGTATAGATTCATACATTAATAAATTTACACCATAAACTCATCTATTTATCCCAAAAATTAATATCCAATATAACTATTCATGCTTCAATCACTTGATCCAACCATTAACAGATCACATAATCTTAAAATGAAAACATGATATTCTTAATATCTTTTGATTTTATCCCAAAAAAATTGTTATCACATAGTAAGATAATTCAAATATTAATGTTATTAAATAATCAATTAATCACTAAAGTTAAATATTAATAAAGAAATTCAAAACTAAGAAATTCCATAAATATATAACCCTAATGGTCACCACTACCATTAAACATACATCTGCACAATTAGTGGTATTTTTCCTCAAATAAATTTTAAACATATACCTAAAACATCTATAGAAACCCAATAAAATTCTCCAAATTTATTTCCATTATTAATAGAGGGGTGCATAAGAAATTGGGAATATGATCAACCTTCAAAAAACTCTAAGCTCCCCGAAGCTATCCCAACTTCACTATTGTCCCAACATCAACCATAAAAGTATAAAAAGTTTAAGACATCCATTTTTTTCTTCTGATCATGATGGTTTCCACATTGAGTAAGTTTATTTAGATACATGTTATCAAAATTCCCCAACTCATTATTGGTGAAGCATATTACTATTGAATAACCATTTATTATCTCATTGTTGTATTATTCAAGATGGTTTTCCTTACAGCCGCAAACATTGTGACCAAACATACCACACCGGTAATAATTCATATATCCTAACATATATTCCCCAAAATATATTTTTCCACACCTAGAAAAAAGTTAAGGCTTACGTTCAGAAATATTTGTCATTTTCTTTTGAATTTATTACCAACTTGACCATTTCATACTATTTTTTGTCTCATTGCAAAAAAATGTAGATAAACTACACTTATATTTTCTCAGTAAAAAGGGCCACGTTCTTAGAACTTTTAAATTCTCATATGGACAATGAGCTTCATAAAAAATGTTTTAAACCTACTTAAAATCAATTAATTTTACTATCAATGTCTTGAATAATGTATGAAACAAACCTGTCCAGTATTTTGAATTCTTTTTTATATACAACCCTAAAATATTTATATTGTTTCCTCAGATATAGATATTTTCTCATATTCTAAATTTGAATAAACTTCTGAAAATATTTTTCAAGGAAAATATCCTGTAATATTCCCCATTCCATGGAATAATCATCATATTTTTCTCTAGTATTTATAACCAAATACCACCCTAGATTAGTTTTACCTTTAATATGAGAGATATCATGACCTAAGTTTTCGGTTTTAAACATCCCATGAATTCAAATATCTTCTCCAGGGAATTGATCCATCATTTAACTACCAATGAGTCCAATGATTCATTGAAATAATGAGGATTTTTTCTAATGAAATATTCTACTATAGACATATTTATTCCTGGTATAACGGGTTCCTCTCTAGCATGAATACCACTAATTTTTTTAGATTTTTTCAACTGATCCATCACTACTAAAAACTATTCTATTCCAATTCCAACCATCTTGTGATAAATATTTTGAAGGATATTTCCCCTCTTGGTTCCTTCCCACTACATCTTTCCCATTTCCTCTGTAGAAAACCATTCTTAAAGACAAAGTTTAAATGAAGAAACAAGGTACTCATAAAATTATGTATCATTTAAAGTTAATAATAATGTTAAATCCTCTAATGGAATGTCATTAATATTACAAAAAATTCTAAATTAATATAAAAAAATCATTTTTTTCCAAATTTAAGGACCTGAACATAATTATTTGATAAGGTTGTGTTTAAGTAAAAAAATTAACATTCTTTCACATGTAGGGTCTTTTTATGATTAAAGTTTTTTTGAATTATTCCACAACTCAAACATAACAAAACCATAGAATATATGATGGAATCTTCCAATATGTATCCATTTTTCTTATAAAATATTTTTTAATAAAAGAAATCATAAATTATTTTCATTCTAAATCCCTAGAACTTCTAAATTGACTTCGTTATTTCCCTTAAACATCATTTGACCTAATTATGTCTTTTTAAAATTGTGGGAGGATGAAAAGGCTCAGCTTGGGATATAAAAATAATGGAAATCATTATTTAGGTAAAACAAGAAAAACCATATAACATTTAAAATTTTATTTACATATTATTGAGTTTATTAAATTAATAGTTTTATAATGAAAAAATGCACATTTAACTCAAATAAAATAATTAAAATCCACAGCAATAAATTACAAATCCCTTAGATGACTTAGATAATCATATACGTAAAACCATTTCAAAACCCTTTTATTTGGATTAACAATATGACCGACATCCAATATTATCATTACCCACTTAGTTGGAGATATATAATGGTGATTATGCTTTGTGTAAGCTATATCAGGCTCACCCGTGATCTATAATGGGACTCAACCCTTCCTATAAGCTATATCAGGATCACCCATTTGCCACTAGCTATAGTAGGGATAAAACCTTTGTATGAGATATATCAAGATCACCATTGAGCTATATTGGGGATCAACCGTTTATATAAGCTATATCGAGATCACCCGTTTTATAGAATTATTATGTAACATTTCATGAATTAAACCATTTAATAATAAAACTCATAGAATCAATAATTATTCATTTATAACCTAACAAAACCAAGGAAAATAAATGGTTTTAATTTCAATCTCTTTGAAAAATGATTAACCTATGGAAAAGAAATGAGTTCTATAACCATATCTTTGAAATAATTTTAATCCATCCAGATAAGGAATGAGGATAGTATACAAATGAAATATCATTAGGGGAGGATATGTAACAACAAAGGTTATTGATGTTGATGTATGGAAATACCATTAAAAGATCATTAAGAATATTTTTGAAGAATATAAGCATTAAAAATTCCAATTTTTCTTCTAATACTATGAAACATTTGAATAATAATCACCATGAAGGAATAAAATTTAACATAACCTTAAATAACATGAGAATAAATAACTTCATTATATGATATGTCGAAGGGGCTGTATATAAACCTCAAAATATATTAGAGGTGCATAACATCAAGATATGACTCAATGAAAGGAGATTGAGATGATGTAAATTACCTTGAGTCCAATTCATCATGTGTGACTTTGTATTCATTAATAATAAAATTATTTTAATTATTTAATTACATCATAACCATTCTCAAGTTTATCATTAATTTTATTTCACTTATTACACTATCATATAAAACTACATAATTAATTAATTTTATATATTATGTCTTTACACAATTCAGTTTATGTGTCAAAAATGAATTTTTGAGGTCATATAAGGTCAAAGAGGTCACTGTTAAAACATATCTAGAATAATAATTATAATATAATTATCATATTTTACAAAAATTATATTTTTAAAACCAGTCGTGAAATATTATTATGAAACACTAGTGGAAAAAATGTTCTACACGTCATCATTTTCCATGTTGATTCTATATAACAAATGTGCAAAGCTATAAAAATAGATTTATCACATCGGTTATTGTATAACAGAGGTGACAAATCTTTGAGAATCAATTTTTTAAATCGGTTATTTTATAACTGATGTAATAAAAACTGAGATTAGCTTTATCACATCAGTTATTTTATAACCGATGTGACATATTGAATTTGGGAGCTTTATCACACCCGTTATTTTAGAACTAACGTGATAAAGCAAATCTCATCAATTTACCATGTCGGTTACAAATGAACCGATGTGATAAAGTTATATTTATAACATCTGTTATTTTATAACAGATGTTATAAATAATTTTCAACGTCGGCTATTAAATAATAAACGTTATAAGATTAAAAAAATAGTTTATCACGTCGGTTATTAAATAACCGACTTGATAAAGCTTTTAAATGATTTATCACGCTTCGTATTCAGTCATTATATTTTCTTCGGTCTGGTGACCTACAACCTATCTCTATCATACAGAAAACCTAGAAAGGATTATTTGAAGTCGTGACCTCTAGCCTTGTTTTTCCAACATCATTTATCATCTTTATTATCACCAGATCTATCAAGTCAACTCGCAACACTCAAGTAATTCATACATGGATCAGTTTCAATTTTTATTTTTCGCGATGCCCTAAACTAATTTTTTGAGATGTTATTCTTCTATCTTTGTTCTTTCTATCATGGTATGGTTCATAGTTTTCATTCATACATCCTAATTTATTTTTTGGTAAAATAAACCATGTAAGTGATATCATGAAAGTTTACTATTTTGGTGTATTCTATCCTGTGTGTGTGTGTGTACAGGGGGTGTCCATGGGGGGGGGGTGTCCAAGTGGGTGGTGGGTGTCCAGGGGGTTGGGGAGATTTTTAGGGGGTGGGGTGTCCAGGGGGTTTCAAAGAGGGTTGGGGTGGTGTTTAGAGGGTGTGGGGGCTGTCCAAGGGGGTTGGGGCTGTCCAAGGGAGTGGGGGTGGTGTCTAGTGGGGTGAGGGGGCTATCCAAGAGGGTAGGGGTGTCCAGGGGGTGGGGGTGAGGGTGGGGGTGTCTATGGGGGTGAGTGGGTTATCCAAGGGGGTAGGAGGTGTCCAAGTGGATGTGGGGTATCCTGGGGGGTAGGAGGTCTGTCCAGAGGGGTGTGGGATCTTCGGGGGGGGGGGTGTCTAGAGGGGGGCGGGGTGGCTGTTCAAGGCGGTGTTGGTGAACAAGGGCTATCCAAGGGGTGGAGGTGGTGTCCAGGGAGGTGAGGGGGCTTTCCATGGGGGTAGGGGTGTCCTAAGGGTAGGTAGGGGGTATGAGGTGGTGTTGAGGAGGTGAGGGTGGTGTCCAGGGGTAGGGAGGGGGTATGGGGTGGTGTCCAGGGGGTGGGGGGTGGGGGTGGTGTCTAGGGGTGGGGTCAGTTGGTTGTCCAGGGGGGTATGGGGTGTCCAGAGGGTGGGGTTTCCATGGGGGGGGGGGGGGGGGCGTCTAGTGGGGTTGGAGGCAGTCAAAGGGGTGTCCAAGGGGGTGGAGGTGGTGTCCAGGGGGTGAGGGTGATTTCCATGGGGGTGGGGGAGTCTATGGGGTGGGGGTGGTGTTCAAGGGGTGAGGGGGCTATCCAAGGGGTGGGGGTGTCCGAGGTTGGGGGTGCTTTCCAGAGGGGTTGGGGGCTCTCTAGGTTGTTGGGGCCTGTCGAAGGGGCTGGTGGTGTCCAGGGGGTGTGTAGGGTGGGATTTCCAAGGATGAGGGTGATTTCAAAGGGAGTGGGTGTGGTGTCTAGAGGGTGAGGGCCTGTCCAAAGGGCAGGGGTGTCCAGAGGGTGTGGGCTGTCGAAAGGGGTTGGGTTGATGTCCAGGGGTGGGGGTCTTTCCAAGGGGGTGGTGGTGTCAAGGGGGTGTCCTAGGGGGCGAAGGTGGGTGTGGTGTCTAGGGGGTGAGGGGGATTTCCAAGGGGGTGGGGGTCTCCAGGGGGGTAACGATGGTGTCCAGGGGGTGAGGGGGTTGTCTAGGGGGGTGGGGGTGTCTAGGGGGTGTGGGGGTGTCCAATGGGGTAGGGGTGGGCGTGGTGTCCCGGGGGGGGGGGGGGGTGAGGGGGATTTCCATGGGAGTAGGGGTGTCCAGAGGGTGGTGTCCAAGGGTGAGGGGGATTTCGAGGGGTAGGGTGTGTCCAAAAGGTTTCCAATGGTGTAGGGGGTGGTTTCCATGGGGTGGGGGTGTCCAGGGTTGTGGGGGTGGTGTCTTGACGGGTGAGTGGGCTATCCAAGTGGGTAGGGGTATCTAGGGGGTGGGGGTGTCCAGAGGGGTGGGAGTGATATTTAGGGGGTGGGGTGGTGTCCAATGGGGTAGGGGGTTTTACATCGCCTCACCCCTGGACACCACTCCCCCACCACTAGAAACCCCCACCCCTATAGACACCCCACCCCCTAGACATTCCCCCACCCCTGGACACCCCTACCCCCTTAGACACCCTGAACTACCCCTACCCCAGTGGGCATCCCCTACCCCCTTGGATAACCCCCACCACCCCCTGGACAACTCCTACCCCCATGGACACTCTCTTGGTATATATATATCCCAACAGTTTCATTGAAACCATTGGCATATTTTAACATCAGGTAGTCTATACCAACAGTTCCTATAAAAGCGTTGATATATAACTATTGCCATGACCATCATGCCAGTGGTGTGTGAAACCATTGGGTTATTCTATCCAAATATTTTTAGGGGCTATCCCAATTTTTTCAAATCATTAGGATATGTTTAATTTTCAGTAGTGAATGTATACATATTTTAATATTTATACTTCATATTTCTTTTTTACAAAAGGGTGAATTTGGTATCTAGTTTCACCAGGATGTATTATTTGTGTAACTTAATATGAAAGTATCCAAGATGAATTAAAAAATGTCATATCTAACTATATTTTCTTTTTTAAAATCATTTTAATGTGTATATTTTTCAAATTCTCATAGATTTGTTTTATATTTCAAAAAAAGTTTACAATAAAATTATGATATTTTTCATATAAATATATATTTGTCTTATCTTAACAAGATGTATAATTTTTATATTTTTTATAGGTAATAATTATTCGAATTTGGATTATGACACAAAGAATGAGTAGTGAATATAATGAAGGTGTTGATGCTTTTTTTGAATTTTCAAAATGAAATGTTCCGAGCAATGACATTTTTTTCTGACCATGCCTGAAATGTATAAATATGAAGAAGTTGAAAATTAGAGAGATCAAAGATCAACTAATTTATCATGGTTTTAATATGAGTTACAACCCTTATATTTGGCATGGTGAAACTGGAGAGAATTTCAGATCTACTAATGATGATGATTTGCAAGATGGTAACTCAGATGGAAATGAGGAAATTATTCGTGATATTGTAATAGAACAAATTGATATTGAACTGATAGTTTCCTATCAATGTGGTGATGTTAGAAAACCATTGTATCTTGGTTGTATGGGTTTTGTGGGTTTTTTGATGATGTTATGATTGATTAACCTGAAGTCGAAACATGGATGGAGTGACATAAGTTTTATAGAGTTTCTAAAATTTCTAAAAGACATTTTTCCAAAAGACAACAATCTTCCAGATTCACATTAGAAGGCAAAGAAAATATTATGCCCGATGGGATTGGGGTACAAGAAAATACATGCCTGTCTGAATGACTGTATGATATATAATAATGGATATGAATTTATTTTAGAGTTTTCTAAATGTGGGACATCATTGTATAAGTTGAAAGAAAAATCACAGGCTGATGTAGAGATTAATAATATCCCTTCTAAGGTATTTTTGAATCTTCCTATAATTCATTGTTTGAAATGGTTATTTGATAATTCACCTAAAGAAGAAAGGATAATATAGCATGATGATGAGCAGATATGTGATGGAAAAATACGTCATCCAGCTGATTTTCCACAATGGATGAAAATTAATGAATTGTATCCTACATCTGGAAATGAAATTCGAAATCTAAGACAAGAGTTGTGCACAGATGGAATGAATCCATACCCAACCCTCAGTACTAGACATAGTTCATGGCAAGTTTTATTGGTAATTAAAACCTCTCTCTTGAAGTTTGTATGAAGTGAAAATATGTCATATTGAATATAATGATATCTGGTTCGAAGCAACCCATAAATTATATGAATGTTTTCTTGTCACCATTGATTTATGATTTGAAACTTTTATGGGAGGATGGTATTAGGGTGTATGGTTCTTATAAAATGGAATATTTTTAACTTCATACAGTTCTTATGTTCACTATATATGAATTCCCAATATATGAAAATTTTTCTAGATACAATGTTAAAGGGCATAAATCATATCCAATTTTTGAAAAACATATTTCATATTGTCTGTTGCATCCTAGGAGGAAAATAGTATACATGGGTCATTGAATGTTTTTTCTTTTAGATAAATCCTATAAAAGATTAAAAAAGGCATTCAATAGCTCACAAGAATTTTATATTTCACCAAAAACATTATCCCCTGATCTGTATTTCGAGAGGGTGGAAAACCATGATGTGACATTGGGAACGACACAAAAATATTGTAATGATAGGCATATTTAGAAGAAAAGGTCATTTTATTTGAGTTTCCATATTAGAGATATCATGTAGAGAAACATAATATTGATGTTAAGCATGTTGAATAGAATACCTGCGATATTTTTATTGGAACATTGATGTTTATTAAAGGAAGGAAAAAATTTGGGTTGAATGCAAGATTAGACTTTTTATCAATGGGAATACGTTTGGAGATAAGACCCACTTTTAATGAAAGATGAACATTTCTTCCCCCACCTTGTCATACATTATCCAAGAGGTAGAAAGTTAGTTTTTTTTTCATTATCTACATGATATCAAAGAGCCTCAATGTTATTATTAAAATGTAAAAAATTTTGTCTCTTTGAAGGATTTGATATTGATAGGTATGAAATATCATCATTTTCATATCAAGATGCAACAAATTCTAACAGTTGCATTGTGTGGAATATTTCCCATCCATGTTAGAAAGACTATAATAAAGTTGTGGGTATTTTTCAATTCAATTTGTAATAAGGTGATTGATGTGAATAATTTGAATATTTGGGAAAAGGATTAAATTTATATACTTTGTCAATAGGAAATGTAGTTTCCTACATCTTTTCTTGATATAATGGTGCATTTAATGATTCATCTAGTTCAAGAAATAAAGCTTTGTGGATATGTATATCTTTATTGGATGTATCCTTTTGAAAGGTATATAAAAATATTGATGGGGTATGTTCAGAATCAAATTCGGCCTAAATCATCCATTATTGAAAAGTATATTGCTAAGGAGGTTTTGGAGTCTTGATTGATCTACCTGGATATTGCGGAGCACAGAGGTTTGCCTCCATCTCACCCTGAAAGAGTTAATAATGAGGGAATGTGGATTCGTGGTTTGAAAGTGAAATCGTTGTCAGTTGAAGAAATGAAAAAGTTAGAATTATACATCGTGAATAACATAGTTGATGCTCAACTGTATATCACATTTCATATTAATGAGTTGAAACAATGTCATCCAAAGAAAAAATAAATGTGGATTTTGAATGAGAACCACAAAACATTTTTGTCATGGTTTAAAATTACCTTTCTTGGTAGATCATATGTATTATAAACATTAATATGGTTAGTGGGTGGTCCATGTTTAAATTTGATAACATGGTATGGGTATGACATTAATGGATATACATTTCATACAAAAGCTCAAGACAACAAAAGTGCAGTAGAGAATAGTGTTTTATTGGTGTTTACAGAAGAAATGGATTTTTCAATTTCTAATAAAGAACCCAATGTCCACATCAAGTGCATATTATAGTGTCATTTTAGAAATATGAGAGGTTGATTAATTTAAAATTAAAGTTCCTACTTTTAACTGTAGTTGGTTTATTAGTAACAATTGTGTTAGAAACAATGAATTTGGAATGACAGTTGTTAATATGAATAGATTGAAAGACACACCTTATTCTTTTATAATGCAAACACATGAAAAAAATATTTTCTATGTAGTTGATAATTTGGATATGCAGTTGTATATTGTTTTACAAGTGGAAAACAATATATTGGTGAGAATAAACTGGATGAAGATGCTGATTTATGTGATATCCTTAATTCCATGGTAGTATTAGTAGAACAAAATGATGAGCATATTGAAGACAAGGTTTGTGCTATAATGAGATATCATGACGAAATAATTTGGGAAAACAATCTATTTTACATTCCAAGTATTATAGGTAATATATTATTATTTCTTATTTACATTTATTATTTTCATAAAATGTTAGATATTGTAATTTTTTTAAAACGTGTATTAAAACAAATAATTAGAAGTGTTTTTATTTTAATTTATTTTAGTTTAGTTTATCATATCTACCATTAAGCAAATTATATATCTATTATTTTCGTTGAATGGCAATTACTTTACCATGTTTACCATGTTTACCATGTCTACCATATTTACCATGTCTACCATGTTTACCATGTCTACCATGTTTACCATGTCTACCATGTTTTCCATGTTTACCATGTTTACCATGTTTAACATAGTTTACCATGTTTACTATAGTTTACCATGTTTAACATAGTTTACCATAGTTTACCATAGTTTACCATTATATACATATATATTTATTGATTTTGTTGAATGAAAATTACACTAGCATGTTTTCCATGTTTACCATTTTACCATTTTTTAACATTCTTACCATATTAACCATGTTTAATATTACTTAACGTAGTTAAATTTCTCATTTTCTATTTACATTAGTATTATAATATTTGAATTTTTATATTTCTGAACTAATGTTTTTTTTATTTCAAAGATAATGAAAGATTAATCAGTTGATCAACTACATGATTCTGAAGATGAGAATAATGATCATACCTTTGGGGAGGAACATTCATATGCTTTTATTGATGTTCCCCAATCTTACTCATGTTCTCCCATAATGACAAAGAAGAGTTCATGAGTTGGTAAATGTGGGTGTACACGTTTACCAAAATTATAACATTATCATACGCAGGACCATAGGATACTCGTTGAGTTTGATGAGAATGATATTCCTAGAGGTCTAAATAGAAAGGATTTTAAGAGTTTTGTATCAACTCCGGGTAGGATCAAAGTAATAATTTTTTATTATGATTGGAGAAGTGTGGAAAAGGCGATAATATCTCAGTTGTGGGAGATGATTTTGGTAAGATTTTTTGTTACTACTTCATTATTATTTAAATTTTTCTAGTATAATATGTTTTACCTATTCTTTATCAGATGAAATTTGATATTCCTGACACTGGAGGAGTTAGGAAGAAATGCTTATCGATGACTGGTAAGAGATGGAAGGATTTCAAATCAACCCTCACATCTGATTTCATTTTTGGTCTCATGAGTCATGAAAATCCATGTCATATATATCCTTTCATAGACGAAGACACATGGATATAGTTTTTTAAAAGTAGAAGAAAATATTCATTTTTGTTAAGGTAAGTGTAAACTTTTATAATAATTCTTATATAAATGATCTTATTAATGTTTTTTAATGATTTCTTATTCTTAATTTACATCAAACAAGGAAATATCATTAGGATATCCAATCTAAAAATGTATACCATCATAGTTTATCTTTGGGAGGTTATAAATTTTTGGAATAACAATTGATGGAAGAAAAATAAAAAAAATTGAGAGCTGAGTCTTCAATCTTTGGAGAGGTTCCCCTCCATCCCCTCCATCTAGACATGAAAAATAGAAGAGAGCTCAGATGGAAAAAATGGGGAAATATCTTTCAGATGAATGAAGAATCATAGTTGAGGGGATTGTAAGATATTTATTTTATTTATTTAAGTTAAATATATTTTTTATATAATTTTAATCCTTAAAGAAATGTTCAAATAATCAATACATGATTCTCTTGAGAAGAAGAGGAAAGATATTTTATCTACAGTATTGGGAAAGCCCGAGCATCCTAGCCGTGTACGGGGATATTTGATGGGTGTATTAGTAAGAAAAGTGTTGCGACATTCTTCAACTTCATCTATTGAGGGTGTTTATAAAAAAATATAATCATGGGAGGTTGAGGTTCATAATATTAATGCGACGATGGAGGAAATGATTCAAGCATCAGTACAATATATGTTTTTAGATAGGAAAAATCAATTTTAGACTGCATCTCCCACTCCTCCACCCCCCCTATAGACCCCATTATTTATCCTCCACCTCCGCCAGTATCTCCCACTCCTTCACCTCCGCCAGTATATCCCACTCCTCCATCGCAACTTCTGATATATTGAGAGTGGTATGTTGATGTTCCTCAGCATCATATAATTGCATATGGGCTGTTATATTGTATAAGAGAAACATTCATCGTCAATAGTAATAGGTAGAGCATCATAGGGTCACTGTACATGATATAATAGATAGATCAGCATGAGTACCATTACGTACAGATGAGGTGACGACAGTTGGACATAGTATCAACCATTTTTTAATTTGACCATCTAGATTTCTGCGACTCATTACTATAGATGTATGTTTGTTATTTATTATTGTTTTTTTAATAAAGATGTTTTAACATTTTAAAACTAATATATTTTTATATTTATTTTTACCTCAAAACATCATAGGTAAATAAATATTTTATAGACAATAACAAAGACAAATGTCCCTGACATCAGATATAGAATCTTGTAGTGTTGACATATTTTCAAGATATTGAAATTTGTTAGTGGATCATTATGATTTTCCAATAGAATCTTATGTTTTTGGATGTGCAATAAATGTGGGGATTTTGAAAAATGATATCATGGAGCTTGTTAGTAGAGATAATTTGGGCATCAATATGGTGCATGTTTTATCCATGTATGTCTTAACACCTTTTCCAAGCATTATATTTATTAAAAATGTATACATATGTCTATTTTGAACTAGGTATATTTATAAATTTTGTGAGAAGAATGAGAATACATATGTATATGGATTCATGGACATGCATTTTATTTCCCTTGAAGCACATACATTGGATGAGGAACAAAGAATTCTATATATTACTGAAATATTTGAATAGAATATAATCACACATTGTTGGATGATGATTTTTTTGTGAGAGGTATGAAATGGATCTCTGGAAAAGAGTTCATTATCTTTTAACATAAAAAAACACTAACCTTAAATTCTATTTTATCTGTGATCATTGGATATTAGGTGTTTTTTAGCCAAAGGAGTAAACAATTTATTGGATACGCTTTATCCATGGGGATGTGCAGGAAAGTTTTAAGAATATGTTAGAAAAGTAAGTTTAAATTTATTAATAGTATTATATATTATAATTATTTTTAAATTTATCCCATTCGTATTATTTTCTAATAGGGGATGGGTCTACTTTTGATAAAACACAAAGAAAAGGAGTACCAAGATCAAATATGTAAATGTAAAGGTAAATATGAATTTATAATTTGTACTTTTTGATGTATTACATAAAAATAATATTATGAATTTCTACTCATTTAAACAGAATTTTCATGAACAACAAGGAGTTGTTGAATATAGATATTATTTGTTAAGATTTATGTATGAAATAATTACAACTAGAACACTTGTGAACTTTGACCTGGTAAGATTTACTTTTAAAGGTTTATATAATAATTTATTTTATTTATCCATTATACATGTTAACTAACCTATTTTTAATTTTTAGCTATTTGATGACCCTCAACCCTATATTTCTCTAGAGGTCAAACACTTACAAGTGGAATGGTCAAATTATTTTACAGGATTGATTGGATTTTAGTATATTTGTAGTATAAAATTTTATTTTTAATATTGTCATTATAATTGTGTATTTGGTAGTCATTTAGGTTGGAATTAGGGTTTTGTAGTTGAAATTGTATGTTTCTAATGTTATATATGTGATTTTATAATTTTTCTCTACTTCTTTTTTTGGTCTATTGTTGATGGTTTTTCATGTATGGATTTTGGTCTTGAGAGGGAGGGGGTCAGAGGTGTGGGGGATGTCTAGTGGGGGGGGGGGGGAGGGGGAGGGGGGTTTCAGGGGTGTTAGGGTGGGTGTTCTAGGGGTGTGTGTGGGGGGGGGGGGGGGGGCTGTCCAGTGGGGTGGGGGATGTCCAGGGTGTCTATGGGGATGGGAGGTTGTCCAAGAGGGAGGGAGGGTTTTCCAGAGATGTGGGGTCTGTCCAGGAGGTTGGGGGGGGGGGGGGGTGCTTTCCAGGGGGTATCCAGGGGTGTGGGGGGTGTCCAGTGGGGTGGGGGGGGGGGTTCTAATTTGGTGGTGGGGGTGGGGGGGTGTCCAGGGTGTCCGTGGTGGTAGGAGGTTGTCCAGAAGGGTGGTAGGGATATCCAGGGGAGTGGGTGATATGTAGGAGGGAGGGGGTGTCTTGGGGGTATCCAGGGGGTGGGGGGTGGTGGGGGGGGGGGGGGGGTTCTATGGGTGTGGGAGGGCTTTCTAGTGGGGTGGTGGGGTGTCCATGGGGGTGGGAGAGTGTCCAAGAGATTGGTAGGGCTGTCCGGGGGGGGGGGGTGTTCAGGAGGGGGGGTCCCGAGGTGTGGGAGGGATGTCCAATTATGTTGGGGTGTGTGTGTCTAGGGTGTCCATGCAGGTGGGGGTGTCCAGGATGGTGGGGGGTGTCCAAGTGGTATCCAGGGTTCTGGGGGGGGGGGTCCAGTGGGGTTGAGGGGTTTCCAGTGGTGTGGGAGGGCTGTCCAGTGGGTGGGGGTGGGGTGGGGGGGGGGGTTGTCTAGGGTGACCATATGGGTGGGAGGGTGTCCAGGAGGGTGGTAGGGTTGTCTAGGGGAGTGGGGGATGTCCAAGAGGGTGGGGAAGGGGGGGGGGGGTGCCTAGTGGGTTTTTGGGGGGTGTCCAGGGGGTGGGTGGGGGGGAGGGGGGTTCCGGGATGTGAGATTGTTGTCTAGTGGGGTGGTGGGTGTCCAGGGTGTCCATGGGGGTGGGAGGGTGTCAAAGAGGGCGTGAGGGCTGTCTAGGGGGTGGGGGTTTTGTAGGTAGGTGGGGGCTGTCCAAGGGGTGTTTAAAGGTGGGGGGGGGGGGTTGTGGCATGGGAGGTCTATACCGTGGGGTGGGGGTGTCCAGGGTGTCCATAAGGATGGAAGGGGTGTCCATAAGGGTTGAGGGTTGTCCAGGGGGTGGGGGCTATCTAGTAGGGTGGGTGGGGGTGTCTAGGGGGTTTCCATGGGTGTGTGTGTGTGTGGGGGGGGGGGGTGTCCAGTGGGGTGGGAGGGTTTCTAGAGGTTTAGGAGGGATGTATAGTGGGGTGGGGGTGTCTGTGGTGTCTATGGGGGTTGGAGGGTGCCCATGAGTGTGGGAGGGCTGTCCAGGGGAGTGGGGGGGGGGGGGGGGTTGTCTAGGAGGTTGGGGGCGGGGGTTATCTTGGAGGTTGGGGGGGTGTCTAGTGGTGTGTGTCTGTCCGTGTGGGGGGGGGGGGTCTAGGGTTGAGGGGTTTCAGGGGTATTGGAGGGATGTTTAGTGGGGGGGGGGGGGTTTCCAGGGTGTCCATGGGGGTAAGAGGGTGTCCAGGAGGGTGAGAGGGATGTCACGTGGGGTGGGGGCTGTCCAGGTGGGTGGTGGTTGTCCATGGGGGTGTCCAAGGAGTTAATAGGGGTATGAGGGTGTACAAGAGGGTGGGAGGGCTGTCCAGGGGAGTGGGGGCTATCCTAAAGGGTAGAAGGGCTTTACAGAGGGTGTCCAGGGGTGTGTGTGTGGGGGGGGGGGGGGGGCGCTGTGCAGGGGGTGGTGAGTTTCTAGGGGTGTGGGAGGGTTGTCCAGTGGTGTGTGTGTGGGCGGGGGGGGGGGGGGGGGGTCCACGGTGTCCATGGTTCTAGGAGGGTGTCCAAAAGTGTGTGAGGGTAGTTTAGAGGGGTGGGGATATCTGGAAGGGTGGGTGAGCTTTCTAGGGGGTGTCCAAGGGTGGGGGTGTCTAGTGGGGTGTAGGGGTATCTAGGGGTGTGGGAGGGCTGCCTAGTGGGGGGGGGGGGGGTGGTTGGTATGGTGTTGGTTTATTTTTGGCCTGTTTTAGGTCTTCTTAGTAGGGAATAATTTTGGTTGAACTATTTTATTTAAAATGAAAATTGGTTTTTTACTTTAGTTATTTTATAACCGTCTTAAAATATGCATGGGAATGGGTTTTTACGTTGTTTATTTGAATGCCGATGTAACAGATTCATGAGAATGAGTTTTTACATCAGTTATTTAATAACCGACATAATAAATGGAATGGAATAGTTTTTATGTCGGTTATTTTATAATCGACATAGTATATATGTTCTCACATCGTTTATTATTTAACCGATGTAAAAAAATGCTTGGAAGACTGGTTTATCACATCAGTTTTTTTTCATAACTGATGTGATAAATGCTTCAGAGGTGTAGTTTATTATGTCAGTTATATAATAACTAACGTATTAAAGTATATACCACCTCGGTTATTTAAAATATGACATAATAAATCACAACAACAAAGCGTTTTCCACATTGGTTTCTTAGGAACTGATGTGAAAAATGATTTAGATTTTTGGTTTTCACATTAGTTTTAAAATAACAAATTTCTAAAACTATATTTATAACATCTCCTATAATAATGTTAGAGAAAATATGACATAAAAAATAAAAAATAACCTATGTAAAATATGTTTTCTGCACTAGTGAAAAATGAACCATTGCTACAATATTGGAGACGGTAGGCCATACATACATATGAGTAACATTTTCATTTCTCAATGATCATTATCGAATGAAGTTAAATAAAATTTATATTTCATTAATTATCCTTATATCATAAAATTACATATTTTTTAATCATATATAAAAATATATACAATTCATTTTATGTAATATGTATCACATCGTTTCGTGGAGGCGGTAGTACATATATCCACGTATGACATTATCTCTTTTTTAGTGTTAAAAGGGAATAAAGAAAATGATATATTATATTCAAATAAAGGTAATTATTTATTTAATATTTTATATATTTCATTTATATCAAATGTTTTATTAAAACCATCCATAATACATTATATTTTACGTGTAAATGTGTCACATCTTTTTTTAATGGCGGTAGTCCAAACGTCCACAAATTATGTTAACATATTCTAAATAATGGAATGTGTGAACGTATGTTTTATACAATAATTACAGAACTATTAATATATTATAAATATCATATAAAAATAGTATTTCCATCAAAATTACCAACCATAATAGGTGGTAAATGAAAACCAAATGACATTGTTTTGCAAGGGATAGTCTGTCGTACACAAGAATGATTATTAAGTTAACCGTTTGATAGAAGTTTGTATAGTTATAGGAGAAAAAAATATAAAATAGTTTATGTATATTGGGGATATTTATTTTATTATTTAATCATGAAATATTTCAAATTTAATGGGTATATGAAGAAATAAAACAAAAGTTCCTATTGAAGAATGTTACCTCTTCTTCAGGTAATGACTTTTGGCTTGCACCAATGGACTTCATTGGTTTGATTAATACCCAAACTTAGGATTATAGGATGAGTGGGAAGGATGTTATGAGATTATTTGGTTATTATTTTTATGATCTAAAATTCATTAGAGGTGTAATGAAGTGGTGATATTGAGTTCCATTTTATATTGGAGGCGGAGTGACATTCTTATAAATAATAGAAGGTAAGAAATATTGGGGGGTATCCATTACATCACATGACTGAATAATTGAAAAATAATTTATTATAGGGAATTTATTATTGAGAAAAACTTACACCAAAAAAAAATAAAATCATTTCTATCCTTTTTTCATTAGTCATTCAGTTTACCCAATTTTATCTTTATAGTTTTTACAAAGGTAACATGTCTCTTTTTATCTACCTTGGTAATTTATACATTAAGAATACAACTAAAAATATATTTATTAGTTAATATATACTTAATGATTCCATGTATTATGTTCTATTAATTAAATATAATTACTATGTTTTTTGTAAAATTAATTCAAACACAAACACATGACATGCACAAACCCCTTTTTAAACCTTAATCAAGTTAATAAATTGTAATTGTTTTAAAAATTATTATAGTAAAAATTATGTTTAACTTATTAGACTATAAATTTTATGATTATTATAAGTAAATATTTACATTTTTCAAAATTCAATTCATATAATTTGAAAAATCAAATTTAAATCAAATATCAGAGACGTGTCAAGAAAGAAGGGGTTTAAAGTGAAAATGTTTAAATATTTACTATGTATTTATATCTAAATTAAATATAAAACTTTTCAAAAAAAATAATATTTTATTAAATTATATACTTTTAATTTTAAACCAATTTATAATATATTTTAATATTATTAATTATTTATACTAAAAAGAAGTTATCAATTAAAATTAAATATTTTTAACTATTCATAACATAGAAACATTTTAGAAAAATAATAAAAAATAACACTAAGATTATTTTTATGTTAAAATTTACAAGATGGAGTTTTTTAAATTATATTTATAAAATATTCTAAATTTAGTTTTAAAATAGGTGCCCCTTAAAGTGCGGTAAAACTGCATTTTTAAAATATTCACCTTTTTATGTTTCAAATTTGATTTATTTTTTATTAATCTTATATAACTTATTAGATGAATTTAAAAAAATTTACTGAATATATAACATTTAAATTTTATTAATATAATTTACTATAGTTATTAATATAATTTATGAAGATAAAATTCTATTCTGGTCATAAAAATAGTTTTTCATAAAACACATCCTTTATAATAAATTGGTCATTATTTTTATTTCTAATTAATATGTAATCAATAAATTAATTTTATAATCATTTATAAACTAAAATTTCATAATTTAGTTAATCTAATTTATTCCCTCCATTCTAACATGTATGTGATAACTATCATAATAATATTAATAGTAAATTGTTGTTTGATTAGAATCAGGCTTATGCGTAACATAAGACATCAAAGAAACTCAATGATTCCTAAAAATAAGATAAAATTTGTGTTTCATGTGATACATGATCTACTATTCATTGTCTATAACTCATGCTATCAAATAATTTAAATTAATTTAAATGAAAATATATTTCATAAAATATTGGGATGGTACAATCTTACTTTTTATTATTCACATTACATTGTAAATAAAACATGATTTCTATATATGATAAAACCACTATTTCTGAACTATTTTACGAAATAAATATCATTTAACCTTTGGTGAAATACTGCTAATCCATTTTAGCTCACACCCTACACAGACACCTTTTTGCCTGTAAACTTTCCTCATGTCTCATACAGGTTTCCAGGTTGTCGTATCATATTGGATATAATTTAAGAGTCCATTTATGGATATTATAGATATGGTGTGTTTCCTTGGGTCACATTGAGAACTTTAAGAATTTTCTTGGTTTATTTTTTATTATGGATGCATATGTAACCACTAATTTAGACATGTGTATTTCATTGTTATGATTTCTAATTGGGGTGACCGTGATGTGTTTTCTCATATAATTCATATTAGGACCTTATTGCATATTATTACGGGTATTTTATCAGTTATAAAATTATTTTTATCACTTTAATTGATTATTAATAGTTTTTTATTTACAATTTCCTATTCACTATTTGGAATCATTATTTATTAGAATCATCTTATTTGATGTGTTTGTAATTGCAATGTATTATCGTACCATGCAATATTATATATAATTTCCACTTCTTATTTATTATTATTTTGGGGTGAATATTTTTTCACTGGTTGTATATTTTGATGAGAAAACACTAGTTCTATGCCCATGGAGATTAATAATTTTCTTCAGTTATTGTGGAATATCATCCTGGGTGATAGTTTGGGCCAACCTAATTTGTTAAAATTTGTATTGACGTTTAAAAAATATTAATTTTGATGTGTAACAATGTTATGTTGATGAAAAATTTTAAAAAGTTTATCAGAATACATCAAAAAGTAGTTTTGGATATGGTTTCAAAATTTATTGTATATTATACATTATAAGGTGTAATGTCACTAATTATATATGTATGTTATCGATATTATAGATTAATAGTGGAAATCTTCAAATTTTATATCATATATGAAGATATGATCATTTTTTGGGTAAAATGTCTATAAATCCATGGTATACCGTATGATTTGGGGTTGAGATATCATGAAGCATGATATGAGGTTTCATACCACTTCATTATTCCATGTCATATTATATAGTATGTGAAAATTATAATTGTTACTGTATGAGAGAAAAACATCATATGATTCAGTTAGGTAGATTAAAATTACACATCAATGTTTAAATCAACTCCGATGTAATATATCATTGGTTTTTACATTTCATGTGGAGAAATTTTTTGGGATAATATAGAACACACATAAATTTTTAGTGCATGGGAAAGGAGTCAAAGATGGGTTTTAACTATCATTTCATCTACATGTATTTTGTGAATGTATGGATAAATACACAAAGTCTCAAGGACTGCCCTTATGGACTATATAATGATGTAAAAGTATATAAAAATGGTAATCATGGTTCTTGTTAATTATATTTACTTGAAAGGTATATTCACATATATATTTTTATTCTTGAGGTACAATGATATTGTGAAATAAAGGAGGATCCCAAATAGGTGTTATATGATTCAATTCATCCTACACATGCAACATAAAGGAATACCTTGTTTATTATTTATCATTAATATTCCTCAAAATATTGATTAAAATAATATATATGTCCAAAATTATTTTATGTTACACAAGTTATTTATTTTTATTTACAAATGATTTTTATACCTTAAAACCCTGTTAAACCAAACCAATCCTAAAAATTAAATTTCATAATGACATATAAATCTCTATGATAACCATCCATTATGAATAATTTAATGTTATACATTGAGTGGTTAGTTATCATTTCACATGATATAATATATATATCTAATATTAATGAATGAAAAAAATGGAGATGTATTGTTTTTTATTAAATGATTCATTTTACAGAATTTACTTTAAAATATACTAAAAAATCATATATAAGCCTCAATATTATCATATCCCATATGATAAAACACCATAGATACCTCATGTTTCTAAATTGTTAAGGATTTATTAGACTCATTATATCATTATATATTATTAGTTGGATTTATTCACTAAACAATAAACCATGATAGAGTGAAGGTTAATAATATATGATTTTTTATTATATAGTACTTGATTCCATGTGTGGTGCTTAATTTAAAGATATGTGATATCATTCATTATAATTTCTTATAGTGATAATCATAGGTTTTTAGACTGATGATACATCAAGTGATGATGTGTAGATACATTATTAATTGTTAAATGTGTTCAAAAATAAAAATACTTAAATGAGGATCTATTATAAGAGTTACAAAAGTAAAGCCAAATATTTTTTGAATTTCATAATGTATGAAATTCTAGAATAAAAAATTCTATTTATTTCAATGAAGGAGGACTATAAATTGGCGTTTATAGAAGCCATTAAAATATAATAGAGTTAATTCATGAAATTGAATCTCCCTTGATTTATTTCATATTATTTTACATCAAGGAGATAGTGTTATCACGCTTTTCAAGGATAAATTGTTCTTATAATGGATTTAGTTATTCTAGTGGTTGATAGATACCATTAGAGGAAGGATCCCATTTTTTTTTGCTATAGTAACTCAATAAAACTCACTAGTTGTGATGAATTATCATAGATATTAATGTAAAAATATTTTTTAGTTTGTTTATTTCAAATTTTTTATTTTTATACTAGTAGATATTTGTAATGGATTTTGGGTATTATTACACTTCTTATAGGAAATAAAATTCAAAAAAACCTCTTCTGTGTAATCAAATAAAATACATGTGGATGATTGAAAAGATTAAGATTAAAAATGAAAATGTAGCTTTAGAATTTTTACAGAACCATGGACATTGTTATAAAACCACATTGTGGTTTAGTATGTTTTACATGAAAATTTCATGGTTTATGAAAACACTTATTTGATAACATTTTTCTAAAAATATTGTGTGTTTTTGAGAAAAACATTGAGGCTTTCCTATCATAAATAAGAGCATCATGTTCAATATTACCACATCATGGATTCTTCATAAAAAAAATGGTTTAATGAAATTGTATTCCAATAAAGAAAATCCATGTTTTTGACAATATATTATTCATGGTTTATAGTATGTCCATAGAATACAAAAGAATATTAGTAATATAGAAAATCATTGTTCATGGAGTGTCCTTTAAGAAATTATATATAAAAAATTCCATTTACGGAGAAACCACACCATGGTACATTGTCATGGTTTTTAAAAAATTAAGAAATTTGTTTATCAGTGGTAAAAATATAAAGCTACGTGATTTTAAACTATATAAAAATTGGTTTTGATAAAATTTATATTTATTTATTGTTTTTATGTCTCAAACTTTATATTATTGAATATAAATTTTTTATATTATGAATATTGTATGATTTAGTTTAAATTATTCAAACTTATTCTTATATTATTATAGCTATGTATAAATTTAATTTTTATGTACGATAAAAATTTAATTTATATTCCACTATGACTAGGATTTTTTATTTTATCTACACATTTAACAATAATAATAATTTATATAGTGACCTATCTTTTTCACTTTAAATAATTTATAATATTTAAAAAATTATATTTACAATGGTCATGTGGTTATAGGATGAAGGTAAAATGGTAATTTTACCATTATTAGATTGAAATTAAAAACATTTAATTAGATTTAGGATTTAATGTCTAACCCAAATCAAGATTTAGTAATTTTTTGGGGTGGTTGACTTTTACCATGAAGTATCTAGTGGTGGTGTAACTTCATTATTATTAATATGTGTAATTCATATTTTATAGATTTATAATATTTAAATAAATAACGTGGAGTCAAGATACATTATCTAGGGTGACATGAGTATGTTATATGTTGTTATAGAGATAGATAATTTATTAATAAGGGAAGGTTCTACAAAATAAGGGTTGGATTTGGAGAAGTCTTTAATGTAGTATAATGGAAAAATTAATTAGGGAAATAATAAAGATAGAAGATATTGAATTTAGGGGATTCATTCAGTTACCATTGGAAACCTATTTATGATTACCCATCCTCTCTATTATTTAAACAACTCTTAGTGTTGGTGTAGATGGTCGAAAATCAGAAGTAGTAAAAGAACCATATCTTTGAATGAAGATAAATGTAGACCAACAAAGGAACAAAGGATTACATTCATCAAGTAAATGATGTAAGACTATATACTTGTATTTATTCTTTGGATTCTATTTAAAATTTATATTTCTTTAGTTATGGATAAAGGAATAAACATAAAAATAAATATAAATTATAACAGTGGAGAACAATGCTTTAAATGATTAAATTATTAAAAATAATAATAATTTTAGAATATTCAAGAATAAAGGTGGTGGAATCCTGATTTTAAATGAAATAATGAAATATTATATGTTTATAGATTTTTTTGAAATATAAAGACCCTATATAATTGATTTAATTATATAACAATTTCTAATGACTGATCTATTATATAGTATATTTGTTTTTTTATGGTGGGGAAAATTTTTCATATTAATTTATATTATTACATGATATTTTTTAAAACCATTTTGATATTTAGGTCTCAATTTTTTTGAAATACTATATAATATAACTTAGATGTGAGAATAGTGATGTTTTATAAACTTTAGCACATGATATGAAAATTTGGAATGGGTTTTATGCCATTATTAAGGTAAATGTGTAAGAGTGGTGGTCAATGATTGGGGTAATGTTGCATTAAGTAAGAATGGGTTGTTCCATAAGTGCAAGGTGTCATACACATTCTAATGATGGAAGAATCTGGGTAGGGAGTTTAACAGGGTTGTATAGAGTTATTCATGACCATTTCACTTTATATTAGGTAACATGAAAAATCATACCGGGTTCATGGAACATTTCAAGTTATTTTAATTTTAACCTCTGTTAATGTGGAAATTATTAGAGTATATATTAGAGGGTTGTAACTTGTTGTCATATATTTTACATGATTTAATTAGGATTTATTTATTTTCCTTAATATCTTGTCATCATGTATTTGGATTGGAAAAATAAATAGTCCATTATGAGTGTATTTCCATATAGATCATGATAGCTTGATACTTTTTATCATTAATTACCATTAGTGATTTTATTTGATTAGTTTTTTGATATTCCCTCTATAAAGTTGACAAATGAGTTTAGATGATATGTTTAAGTGGACATTAGGTTGGGACTCCCTAGTGTGTTAGGGTTTGATCCTCTATGAATATTGTTCAAGTACTCCACCCAAGATTCATTCTCCCAATATAGAAAAATACCTATGTGATATATCAAGTTCAGGAACTCCCCCATGTGTTGGGGCATTGTCATATATAGGGGTTAATACTCATATCCTATAATGAGGCACGATCCCATACACTAGTCCTAGAAAAGTGCCAAGGATGTTAAAGAAGTGGTATTATTCAGGTGCTCTAGTTTATATGGTATGTTAGGTATTTAAATATTCCTATCATATATTATATAAATCTATTATTTTGACATGGTATTCGTTATAATTTTTTTTTCATCTAACCCTTAAATCATATCTGAGATCTTTTGTTTCATTTTTGTTTCTTCTACTTGAGTTGAATTATATTTTTTCTTCTCTTTGTGCAAACAAGTATTGGGTCTATGAAAACAACACGGATTTTTCAGTTTACATCAATGGACATGGTGTTGGTTGATCCAAATCTTAGTGGTTCTTTCTTGTGATGGATTTTAATTTGAGAAAGTGTATTGAGGGATATAGTGAAATTGAGTTTTCATTCTGGTTGGTTATGGTCATTTTTTTTGGGGATGTTGGTTTCCTATATTTATCCTTAATTACTGATGCATTGCATGTATTACTTTCCTGGTTGTTAATAATGAATCAGAATCATTTTATATTATGGATAGTTGATATGTATAGTGTTTCACTATTTTTTTTCTCTTATAGTGATATGTGGGTGTTTATAGGTTCAATAGGATATCGACTCCCATAGATGGGATATGAATTTTTTGTTCTCATCACCATCATTTGGTCTACTATTTTTGTTCATGTTGTGTCATACTAAGATTATTACTAGCCCAAGTTGGGATTTTTAGGGTCAAGTCATGTCAGGTTATAACTTCTACATATCAGGTTTTAGAGATGTATATGAATTTAGGTTTTTCTAGTGTTATGATACATGTATATTGGGACAATAGTTCAAAATTCTCACTATCATTATGGGTTAGGACTTATATAAGAAAAGGTAATGCTGAATATTTTTCACACCATTCATTCTCATTTTGAGATTTTGGTTTTGTATGATTCTATTCCTTTAGATAAATGAGATTATTTAACATTTTTCTCAGTATTTATTTATTTATTTATAGATATAATTGAAATATTCCATGTTGTGGGAAAAAAATCATGAGTTATATTAATTTTCAAACATTAATATGTTTGGATCATGTTAAATTAGGTGGAGAAATATGACTCACAAACTAAATAACTAAAATAATATATACAGATAAGGATTCCCAAATATCTAAATATTTTATGGGGTGTAATAGTAATTTATAATATGAATATGATGTATATTTAAATAGAGAGTCTAAGAAACTATTGGAAATATTAATTCTGGGTGTCCTTCCAAAGAAAACACAAGTGAATACCTCTACTATCCAAATTGGCAGGTCAATAAAAATATTACTTCCTATGTATTATCCTACTTAATTCAAGATGGGTATGGGTGAACATAATAGAATTAGGTACCAATATTAAATTGTAATATTTTATTTATATATAGTTTGATTAACTTTATAATATTATGTTCCCAAAGGAATAGAGTTAATATAATTTATATGATGAATTGGGAAAGGATTTTCCTACCTATCTATCCAAGAGTCACTTTTGATATGATTCACATGATGAAATCCCTATATAGATAAATATTGGGATAAATTCCAGATAGGCATAATAAATATTAAAATATGGATCTTCACTCAATATATGGATATGATTCATGTTGTCATTATTTTTAGTGGAAGAAAATTCAATATAACTTTTTGGTTAAAATTTTTAAAAACAGACACTCATATAATGATACATATTATTATAGATAATAAAATACCTTATGAAATTATTTTGAGATCTCATCACAGTTACCAACTAATACCCCTCCTAGGTCGATAGAGGATACTAGAGTGGCTTCCAAAGTCTACACAATAGGTAATGGATTCAAAATCATCACTGAGGTTATCTATTATTCAAATGGAAGAAATCACCCTCATAAGTTACCAAGAATGAAAAAAATATCAAAATAAACTCTATATAAATAAAATAAAGGGTTAAAATTTCTCAATCCAAAATATAAAACAATATGATACATGTATAATAAGATAAGAGGCATGAATTTATCAAAAACATCAATCTACATTAATAAATAGTAAAATATAAAATATCTATTTTTTTGTCTGAAAAAATAACACATGAAAAATTTATAGTGGTGAGAATTAAGGAGTACTTAATAGGATAATATTTATAAGCAGTTATCCATCTGTATGGAATATAAGTTTCAAGATAGAAATTTCTAAAATAATTAATCTATACAAGAACATGGGATCAAATAATAAGAAATATATTATTTTTCCAATTATGAAACCACCCCAATTTTCTCAAGATTAGAGCCCTAAAATATTTTAACTTATATTTATGGAGTAATCATGGGGTTGTAACAATAATCCCGACATCATAAATCCATGATGTTGGTATATAAGAAATATTAAATATATTAACGCATGCACACACATAATCTTGAAAATAATGGATTATCTCAAAAAATTAGTCTCATATAGGGAAAATAATACCATAGTTAAATCCTAAATGTGGGATTTACCCTAGGTGTGACATAAGGATCATTCACATCATACCTTAGGTCGATACAATTCCACATGATGATATTAGATTAAATAATCCAATTAAATTAATTAATATATTTATTCATTTAAGTTAAATGTATAAACGTAATAATTCTCAATTTAATATCTTACTAGATACTGTCTTATGGTAATTTGGATAACTTAGATAGAGTCTTGAGAGGAGGGTTATGGTGGATAATATTGTCACTGACCATGGATTCGAGGATCAATCAAAAAAATTTATAATCAACCAGGTCTTTGTCAACAACTAAAAAAGATTTGTTATTCATCTGCGACCAATACAATATTAAGGTATGGATTGTGTTTTATAAGTAAAATTCTTGTTTTTAAAGAGTCCTGATTATGGATTTTATCTTTTGAGAACTTAATCCAGAATGAACATTTGATGAGCCCTGTAAATTTCTATTTTTGATGATTTTCTCAATGAACCTAGAATTATCTGAAATATTATGAATCTTTTTTTGTGGTTATTTTCATAAATATAGTTGTTGTTTTGGTTTTCAATGAGCATTTTATCAATTCACTTTAACAATTATTCTTTTCTCCCCCACATTCTTTAAGTTTATTATTAGAATATGATTAGTTGATCATTAAACCAACAATATGGTTCAAATCATGATGAAACATCATATTCAAATTGAATTGTTCAACCATCAATGGAGATGATAATTATGGGATCCATGATGTTCGATAATGATTAATGGGAGGAAGATGGGATTTGGGGTGTCTGTTTTGTAAGGTTGTGCATCTGATCAACCACGATACAATGGAAATTTTATTTTAGGAAGAATGAAGTAAGGAATAAGAATTACAGATAGTTTTAAATGATGATTAACATGAATATATGATTTGAATTCAGAAATTGTGCAGTGATCCATGGAGGTTTTGAAAAACTAGTATATGGAACGTTTGTTTGATGATTTTGGATAAATATTGATTACATGATATACAGTTCATAAAAAACACACTATATTTATTGAAATTTGATTCTATTATTTGAGATAATATGAATATCACATAATCATTTGGTTTGGTTCACACACTATATGATGCTATTTTACCATATATATGTTCACTAGATATACATTCCCAAGGACTCGTGTGGCCCAAACACTATACGTGCTAGGAGAAACCCCATGTACACTGAGACGTATGTGGATTGGGTAGATAAGATACATTTTGAGCACCTATATAGACATGGAACACTGTATTACCCTTCAACATGATGTATAGTTGGTTTTGAGACATATAATGTTGATATACAAAACATAGCTTGGTGGATGACATGTAAGAAATGTCATATACCCCGAGGGAAAATAGTGTAATTACCATTCTCGTGGAATATTTTATTCATTTTTGGATTTCATTGTCATTATCCCCATGTGAGGTAGGTATTTCACATTATAGGATTGTGATCCTCTTATATTTTAAATATTTTTCCCATTTAAGTGTGGGGATGATATCCTCTACATGTGGAATCAAAAAGAGTTCTTTTTACCAACATTATGGGGAAACGTTTCTGTATCTATAGAGTTAATATTTCTAAAATATATGAAACTTTGATGGGATAGGTATCCTCCATGGGATTTTTTTATTTACCAATAGTTATAGGGAAGTGATACTCTAACATCTAATTAGGAGAAAACATAGGTTTCCTAATACTTCTAGACCAGACGATGGGAATGTAGAGTTTTTTATTGGATATGAGTTAATACTACAATTTGGGACTTGGGAACCTCTTATGAAAATATCTGAGTTCATTTTTCTATATTCCCTCTTGTTTATAGTTTAAAACCGTCTCTTAATTGTTATTACTCACTTCTTTCATATTTTTGGGTTTCTTAATGGGTATGTATATACTCTCCCATGTATGGGATTGTCCAACACATGTCATGTATTATGAAAATGATAGTGTATTTGATGAAGATCTATGGGGACCATATGGGGGGTGATTCATAGTAGAAATTTAAAAATATAGTTATAGGAATGTTTTCAAACTAATGTTTTTATGTAGAGACCATTTTTCCTATTGTTTTCAGGTTAGACCCACTTAATATTTTTTACTTGTGTACATATTACTCTTTACCTAAATATATAATTATGAACTCAATTATTGTTTATTATAGGTTATGTTTGTATTTATTACTCTAGTTGTTTACTTTTCATATTTCTTTATTAAATATGGGGACACATCTTCATGTGTACATGTGATTTAGGCTAAGGCCTCCAAAATTTGTGATATTATTACTCAGTGCTAGTCACCAACACATGGACTATTAGAGGTGGTCATGTGGTTGTCAAATGTGATTATAGATGACCAAGAGGGCCTTGAAAGGATAGTTTTCATTATAATGTAATCTGAGATAAGATGTCTTAGTATGTAGTTTAGAGATATATTAGTTGTGTGGATTGGTTTTTGATATATAGAAACAATATTTTTAGTGTCATCAGATTGTATATTGGGACAATGACACTAGTAATGGTGTAGTGACTAATGTATCCATTCACAAGGACTTTTAAAACCAACTCATTAATTAAGTATACCAAGTAATAGATTATAAAGAAACAATGTCACGTGAAAAATATAGGGGTGAGTAGGGGTTTCTATGTACTTCTTGAGACATCTCCCCATATATTCAATTTTTTTATTTTAATACATCTTGATTTTTTTTGGATTCTTTCATATAGAAAACCATCTATGATTATTAAAAAAGATCATGATGAAGATCAGTTTTGGTATGTGGACATTGTTCATGGGCCAGTTTAAAAGGTTTTCCCTCAAGGTGAAAAATAATCGATACATTTCCCATTGAGTAGTGAGAATTCATTAATTTGATTGATAATTTTTGTGTTTTTACTCTCAATTCATAAAAAATAATTCTATCTATATAAGATGATGTAAAATGTAGTCTGATAACACCTAATGATTTTAAGGGAAAGATACCAACTAGTTTCAATTGTGATCTAGAACATTATGTGGTAGTGGAGTGGTAGGAGTCCATGATCAGAGTATTACATCTTGTCTGGAACACATTAGATTGTATTATATTGTTCATGGATGGTTTTTTCTAGGGACAGTAGGTTGATGGTGGATCTTAAGTACATAGAACATTGATGGGGCGAGTCCTCCTTGGATCATGTTTGAGTACCACTTCGGGGGGAGTATTTTCTGAAGACTCTAAAGTAATTGTTCTATCAATAGCTTCTCAATTTTCATTGGGGTAGTATATTAGTCATTGAGTAGCCACTAAGGTTTATTGTAATGGAGTGAACATTTATTAATAAGATTCACCTTATGATATAAATTAAATATCTTATTATGTATATTGGTTATAGAAAACACATGAACTTATTTGGTTTTATTATATCATATCATATTTAAAAGACCATTACACATAATTACCATTGAAAACATATCCATTGAATAGTGATCACATAATTTTTATAAATATAGAGTTTTAAAAAATCTAGTTGACACCGAAAAATGAGGGGATTGACTCAAATAGTAATATCTTACCATATGAATCCACTTTATTAGAGATTATAAGGGATATTTAATCACTTTTTGTTTCCCTTTAACAATACCTAGTCGATATCTAACAACTTAACAATTAACAAAACTGTTTCTGGGAGTAGTTAGAGATCATTGAGATCATGACCTAAACAATGTACACTGAACCACCCCATGAAAGTCTCACCATCAAAAACCATACCCTTAAGGATTTTGGTGGTGAATTAAATGGATATATATCAAGAACATATTAATATAAATATTTATATTGAATTTTCAATAGAATAGTGTTCATATTTTATTGACTTGATTACTTTATAAATGAGTTTTATTTATATAAATTAAAATAGAAATTGTATTTTTAATTAGTATTAATTTTAAATTAAGGCATTTGTTTTTATAAATTAATGTAATTTTGAAATAAATAACATTTTAATAATATTTTCTTAATTAAATATTAATTATCTTGTAATTTTTATGAAGTCAAATGTAATTTTTAAGGGTTTGGAAAATGTTACTTAAAAAAATCATTCCTCAATCAATGCTGATTATTATTTTAAAAGTAAAAATAGAAATACTAAGAAAATTATTATGATAAAATTAATATTATTTTTGGAATCAGATCATCAACATTTATTCAATTGTGAATTTTTCATAATTTTCCGAGATATTCAAATTTTCGGGTAATAATTAAATACTGTATAAATATACAGTGTGTATTATGACATCATAATGACCCTAAAATTATGTAATAAATACTATAAATGGAAACTACAACCAAATATATTTTTTTATTTAAAATTATTTTATTTTATGTTTATTTTATTGGTTTTATAAATCTTTTATAAATCCTCCAAAACCAATCATATACTTTAATGTTTAAAAATCAAATTTTAAGAGTATGAGTCACTTACTCAATAGAAAGGGTATTATTATTTCTAAAATATAATCCCTTGGACTTATAAGATAATGTAAACCAATATTATTTGGTAGAAACTATGGTAAAAAACATTGTTTGGTTTTTGTTTTTGGTTAATTTATTATATATAGTCCAAAACCTATGTTTGAGAAATGATAAATAATTTCCCAATAATTTTCTATATAAAGAACCAAATCTCCAATTTATCATCACTCAAAAACCTTGGATCACATTGTGAATCTTCTCTACATTTTCTAGAGTCCTCTCGAGGTTCCCCTAATCTCTAAAGAATCACCTCCCAAACATTTGGAGTCAGATACTCAAGTAAGGTATTTATGTCTTCTCATTTCAATTCAAAAACCCCCTTTATGTTATGTCACTCAATATTAGTTTGATTATATTGGAATATTTTATTTCATATTATAATTAATTTTAATTTTTTATATTATGATAGAACCATTTAACTATCATTAATACCTCTGATGAACCTTTATGTACACCTGTTACCATGTTGATATTTAGTAAGGGTTCTTTTATTTATCCTTTTTATTCAAGAATCTTCTTCATCTTAGGCCCTATTTCTAGTATTCATAATTTATTAATTTTTTTTAAATATCCCAATTAATTCCTCAATGATTACTAAATGATTATATACCCCTTAAACTCTCTTTAATCCCTTCCATGAAAATTTATACACCACTTTTATGTGATTATATTTCACTAGGTTTTTTATGCCAAAAAAATGTGTAGTAAATACCCATACACAATTCCTATCAAGGGTTTTAACCTTTATAGAATTAAACTTCTTTGTGTTTTAATATATATTTACTTATTAGAGAATCATTGATCATGGAATTAAATTTTGTAACGAATGAATCTGTGTTTTATGATCTCTGTGGCACACATAATCATGGGAATAAAATGAAAGTGACGGGTGTGTGTAAAATTATATAGAACTCTAATGAATTGGGTAATATTTTAGTCACATGAGAAGACATACAATGGATTAGTGAGTGAAACTAATCAATCAAGGGTCATTTTCAATCATAATGTATTATCTATTATCCTTGAACAATATTTATGATGCAGTGTTTTACGTTGTTTCAAAATTTCCCATGTTCCCTTTATTTTATCATGATATATCATTTCCCATTATTCATGTTTATGATTATCAACCCTTTCATGAACAAATGATATACATATTGTCTAAAAAATATTTATTTCTTCATGTAATTGTTTATTTATTCCCTTACTAGGATTTATATATTACCCCTTTCTTATGTAAGTTCCCAGATTATCCCATCCATTTTTAAGTATGAAGGAATATTATGACCATGTTAAAGAGGATTTCAATAATGTTTATATATTCTTTGTTTTATGATTTAATATAATGTAACTAATTCCCAAAGACACTAAAATTATCGATCTTTTGGGTTTTAATGTGTGTAATCTTATGTAATAAATAAAAAATCAATATTTAATAGAGATAAGGGTTTTCATAGTCGGTATCAAAGGAAATGTTTAGTTACTTTTGGGATTAGGATTAGAAAACATTACAGAAAGCCTAAGGTAGAAGAATAAGTATAATAAAACATCCTTAAATTTTTGTAATTATAGATTAAGTGATTTATTTAGGAAAATAAAGACATGTTGGGATACTATAAGTGGACATGGCTTTGGCACAAATGTTAATAGGGTAAAAACCCTAAACACCATGTCAAGCTAGAATAACTGGGAACTGGTGCATGCAAATTGGATTTATTGAACACATGGTTTGACAATCCTGAGGTATATGCTTTGGTAAATTTACAATCTAATTATTAACCATTATTATGAGAAAAAATAATTACCATAATAATATAAATTAGTAAATAGATTGTGGATAACATATGATGATGCCTATGAATTCATAACTTAGAAAATAATTTAATATATAAGCTATCCCTTTATTGTCATTGGATTCAAGTTTATGTTTTTAATTATTTAAAAATATTCATCATAATTTTTCTTTTTGTTCTAGATAATGTTAGGAAATAAGAGTAATCTTGTAAACAACCAATGTGATGGGAAATGTGATGACTGCCTCATTGAGATGCGAAACTTGATGAGAGAAGGAATCACAAAAACTATGACGATACTCTCTCAGTTTACATGGGTTCTAAATAAAATACTAGTTTAAGAGGACCCCCCAAATCCCCCTAATAAATAATAAGATTTGATTTATAGATTTATACAACAAAGTCCTTTGAATTTCAGTGAATCATATGATCCCTTAATCATGGAACAATGGAACAACTCTGTTGAGAAGATCTCTTATATTCTTCAATGTTCTAAGAAAGAGAAAGTTCTACAGTAAGGTTATTATAGGGAGGGAGAAGCTAATAAGTGGTGGAAATTGATCTAGAATATGAATCTTGAGAAATAGATCGAAGCGATGGGGTGGGTGGAATTTAAGAAAAATGTTTTTGACAAATATTTTCCTTGTACTCTCCATATTAAAATGTAGAGGGATTTCCTTTCACTCATGAAAAAAATGACGAATCTATCCTTGTGTGTGAAAAATATTCCCATGATATTAATAAAACACCTTTTTATTTTTTGTTACCCTTGAGACCATGGTTAATTTCTTATTTGGTGGGAAAATACATAGTCTACGAAAATCCCCCACAATCCAAAACTTTGGTATAAATGATAGAATTATAAGTTGTTCCTTTAAAGTCAAAGTGGAGATGAATGAATATCAAGGGTATCATGGGGAAAAAAAGTTGAATGTGGAGTTCAATTAAGAAAGTATGATAGAAAAATATAGTGGTACTAAGAAATTTCAACATCCCACATTTCAATAGTGTGGAAAGAAGCACCAAAGAAATTTACTAAGGGGAAAAGGTAATGATTTAGGTTTTGGAATGAATTCCGCCAAGTTATAAAATTCCGAAGGGAGAAACACAATAATGAAATGGAGGAAGGGTATTATCCAGTAACCTATTAGTTCAATGTTCATTTATTAAACTTCAAGGAACCATGAAAATTTTCAAAACAATTCACTAATTCATGGTTTTTAGAGACAACCTACAACCTCTATGGTAGCAAGGGAGTTATTTTTTTCATCACAACTACTAAAGTGGGTCCTGATAATGAAGTGTTGATAGATACCCTAGTTATAAATTCAAGAATAGTGAAATTAATTTTGAATTCTGTTTCTATGAATTCCTTCATATCATGAACATTTAGTAAAACTATTCAAACACTACCACAAATCAATGAAGAAGAGTTGTCAATGAAAATTGAAAATGATGCAATTATTTCAAACCAAGTATATAACTCCTCCTTTATAAGAATTTGTGGGATGAACTTCGAAAAAGACCTTTTAATACTCACTTTGGTGGAATTTGATGAAATAATTTCCATGGGTTGGCTTTCCCTATATAAATCCAACATAAATTACGATCACAAGTAAATCACTCTCTATATTGTGAATCATCCTTCAGTTATATACATGTGCATTTAGGATGATGAATCTTATTTCGTATCAGCATATTAAGTATGTATATTATTTCTCTATGAGAAAGAATATATAGCTCATATTATTGTGTCTAAGGGACGAATCATCCTTTAATAAATTATAATTATGATAGAATACATTAATGTATTTTAAAAGAATTTCATGGTCTTCCTCCTATATGAGAGGTTGAATTTTCAATTGTGCTTATTCCTGGGGAATTTCTGTTATATAAGACTCTGTATATAATTGATTTTTTGGAACTTGAGTAACTGAAGAAACAACTACATGAGAATCTAGAAAAATGGTTCATACACCATAGTGGTTTACCATGGGTAGCACTAGTCATATTTATCAAGAATAAGGATGAGTAAATGTAACATTTCATTGATTATCTTAATCTCAAAAAGATCAAGATGATTTACAAGAATATTCTACCAAAAGATGATGAATGCGCTGATAAGATATGTGGATAAAAATACTTTTACAAGGTGGATCTATGGTCAATATATTACTATGAGTGTAGGAGGATATCCTCAATACTGTTATTGATACACTATATAGTCACTTCTAGTTCACATTTATGCCATTCAAAATCTATAATTCTCCAACTATTTTTATGTAATTATAAAGTGTGTATTTAGATATTAACTTGAAAATATTTTGGTAGTCATTATAGATAATATTGTAGTATAATCCAAAATCAAGGAGAAACATGAGGATTATTTGAGCACGAGGATAAAGAACTTACGAAAGGAGAAGATTTATGAAATGTACAAAAAAATGTGAGTTATGGTTTAAGTAAGTCTCATTATTATTGTATACAATAAAAAAATGGGATATCTATAGACCCTTAAAAGAAAGAATCTATTTAACGATGGATGAGGCCAACATCTATGAAAAATATTGATAGTTTTTTTTGATTAACTAGGTACTATTAGTTTTTTTTGAGACATATCTCGTGATTTTTAACCACTCTAACCAAGATTAAATATAAGGGAGTCAAGTTTTTTTAAATCAACATGAAGAGTGATACAAGGATTTTTAAAGGAGTCTTATCAATACAAATATACTCACACTACTCACAAGTGTAGAACATTTCATCGTATTCCGTGATTCTTTGAAAAAGGTATTAGGCTGCGTGTTAATAAAAATATGATAAAGTGATATCTTATGGTTTATGGATGTTGAATGTTGATGAATAAAATTACTAAACACATGATCTAGAGTTGGATGCATTAATCATTCGTTTTAAAATATGGTGGAAATTTTTATTTGGAGGGATGTGTGAAATATATACGAATTAAAAAATCATTATGTATATATTCACATATAATGAATGAATATGAGTAAACAATGATTGTTAGAGATGTTCAAAGATTATGAATGAAAAATCCACTTCCATCCTAGCAATGTGAATAAATTTTAAGGCACACTAAGTTGAAGGGATATAACAATTACATCATTGATGAGATTTTTTAGAGATATAAAATTCATATATTTGAAAAGGATAGACATGAGAATCATAAATGAACGAACATCATAAATACTTTCAAAAATGATTACTCAACCATCCCTTTGGTAGAGGATAAAGTAAGATCAAAGATATGATGTTGGAATTTAAAATAAAGTGTAAATTATTATAAGAGTTAAATCATCATATTTCAATGTTAATGAAGAAGAAATTGCAGGATTTGGGTCAACACTATGTATACTGTTATATCCTTCATTAAAGAAGGAGTTGTTGGATAATTAACATAGTTCGACTTTCTTAATCCATATAAGAAGAAAAAATTTGTTTTGAGATCTACAAGTAGAAAATTAGTGGGATAATATAAATAAAAAGTCTGTGGAATATATATAAAGATGTGTTTTATGTTATTAAGTGATGGATAAAATGAAAAAAAAAATAAAAGGGAATGATACAACCATTACCTATACCTATATAGAAGGGGGGACACATCACCATGTACATTGCCACTAGTCTTCCAAAGACATATAGAGAAAATAATTATATATTGGTTGTGGTAGATCATCTTACAAAAACTTCTCACTTCATTGTAATTAGAGAGGACTTCTAAATCGATCAAATTGGAAGGATATAGATTAGATAAGTGGTGAGGCTTCATGGAATAACATTATCAATTATATTTGATTGAGATCCAATATTTGTATATATGTTATGTAAGAGTCTGAAACACACTCTAAATTATGAGTTAAACTTCAGCAAAAACTACCACCCCCAAACTGATGGGAAATCTAAGAAGACTATCCAGACACTCGAGGACATGTTTAGAGCATGAGAAATTGTCTTCAAAGGAGGATGGAATCATCATCATCCTCTGGTGAAGATCTCATACAATAAATGTTTCCACTCAAGCATCCAAATGGATCACTATGAATCCCTTTATGGAAAGAGGTGTAAAACAACTACATGTTGGAATTAATTTGGGGAAATAAAAATACCAGGTCCTGAAACAATTGATGAAATAGTAGAATATTTTAAGAACATTTAGCACCACCTCAAAGATGCATAGAATATTCAAAAAGAGATATGATAAAAATCACAAAAAATGCATATTTTTTTAGGATGGAGACAAGTTATATCTACACATATCTCCATTGAATAAGTTCATGATATTTGGGAATAAGGAAAGCTTAGTCTAAGATACATTAGTACCTTTTATATTTTTTATCACATCAGAATGATGGCGTATCGAATATCACTGCCACCTAACCTATCTGAAGTACATGATGTATTCTATGTATCCCTATTGAGGAAGTACAAACAAGAACACTCGCGTGTACACAATCTAGAGGTGGTACCAATGAAGAATGACATTTCCTATGAGGAGAAGATAGTAAAAATCATAGATCATAGAGACAATGTTTTATGGAATAAGGAAATTCACCTAGTCAAAGTGTTGTGATGAAACCAAAAATCTAAACAAGAAAAATAATAACTAGAGGATGCGATGAAATAGAATTTACATCATCTATTTTAGTGTGTGAAATGATAATTTTAAGGGTGAAATATCTAAAGGGGGATTATTGTCATGACCGTAAATTTATAAAATAAAATTCACCATTCGATTTAAATTAAATGTATTGTTATGTATTATGGTTATATAAAAAACATGAACAATTTTAATTTTTATTATATCATATTGGATTTAAAATACTATTAACCATAATTTCCATTGATAATATATCTATTAAACAGTGATTAAAAGATTAGTAAAGATAGGGGTTTAGAAAATCCAATTAACACAAACTAAGGAAGTGATGACCTTAACCGCAAGGATGATACTAAATTAAGAACACTTATTATATATTTTAAGGGAGATAACATCACTAGGATTTTCCATTTTCCAAGCCCAAGATGATATCCAAGAACTTAAGCATGAGAGAAACTGTTTATGGGTGAAGTTCAAGCTCATTAATATCATGACCCAAGCAATGTACACCAAACCACCACATGAATGTCTCACTATCGAACATCTTACCCTTAGTGAATTTGATGGTTTATTAAAGTGATATTTATAGATAACATATTAATATTAATATCAATATTTTATTTTCAATGGTATAATGTTCATACTTTCATCTTGTCATTACTTTATAAATGATTTATTATTTTAAAACAATAAACCACTAATTGTAATTTTAATTAGTCTGAAATTTAAATTAAAATGTTTATATTGATTAATTAATGGATTTTTTTTAAAATAATATTTTAATAAAATATAATAAATAAATTATTTTTATTAATTATAAATGATAATATAATATTTTTAAGACAAATATAATTTTTATAAGGGTTCGAAAGCTCTTACTATCACAAAAAATAATTTCTTAATAAATATTAATCATTATTTTTTATGTGAAAATCCAAATGTTTTGAAAAAAATTGATAGAATGAATACTATTTTTTGAATTAAAATTTCTAATAATCTATCCAAGAATTTTTTATAATTTTCTAAGATAGTTGAATTTTTGGGTAATAATTAATTTCTGTATAAATATAAGGTGTTTATTATGAAATAATAATGAACTAAATGTGATATAATAAATACAATAAATGGTATCAAATAAAAAATATATGTTTTTACTTTAAAATTATGTGATTTTATGTTTATTTGATTAATTTTATAAATCCTTAATGAATCATGCAACCAACCGTTAATATATTTTAAGGTTTTCAAATAATTTCATTAAGAGTATGACCCACATAGACATCAAAAGGGTATTATTATATTAATCTAGGACCTTTTTCCTTAAAAAATAATGATGAACCCCTCTTTATCAAAAAACATGGGAAAAACCATGGTAATATTTGTGATTTTGGTTATTTAATTATATAGAGTCCAAAACCTATGTTTGAGAAATGATAATGAATTCCCCAATCATTTTTATACAAACCCACACATGATCCTATTTCACATCACCCAAAATCCTTGGATCACATCTTCACTCTAAACTAACATCTCTATAGTCCTACTAATTGGACTTAAATCTTTTAATAATATCCTCCAATGTATTTGAAGTCAGACACTCAAGTAACAGATTTCTCTCTTCTCATTTCAATTCATGAACCAACTTTATGTTATGTATCTCAATTCCAATTATTTCATGTTGGAATAGGTTTTCTATTTCTACACTACTATCAATTTTATTTTAATATTATGATAGTTCCATTTCTCTTTCATTAATCCCTCTCATGATCCACTATGTACATTTATTACCTAGCTAAAATTTAGTAAGTGTTCTTTTATTTCCCCTCTTTATTCGAGTATCTTCATTATCTTATCCCTTTTCACTAATTCATAATGTTTGGATATGTTATACCATATCCTACTTAATTAATATATGATTACTAAATGAGTATATACCCATTAACTCTCATTAAATCCTTCCAAGAAAATTTATATGCCACAGTTATGCTGCCGATGATTCAACTCAATTTTCCATGACAAAAAAATGTGTAGTGAATACCGAAACCCAATTCTTATCAATGTTGTTAAGATTTATGCAGTTATTTATTTATAGGGGAAATTAATATATTTAATCCAAAATCCATTATCATGTAATAAATTATGATGATGAATGAATCCATGTTGTATGATCTACGCGACAGACATGACCATGAGAATTAAATGAAAGTGACATGTTCACACAAAATTATATAGAGATACAATGCATTGGATAATGTTTTAATATCATAAGATGTCATGAAAGGGATTAGGGAGTGAACCAAATCCATCACATGACTTTTTTCATCATGGTGTCTCAGTTTTTATCCTTGACCTATGTTTATGATGAAGTGTTTAAGCTGTTGCCACATTTTCCTTGTTAGCTTTATGTTATCATTCTATATCTTGTCTTATTGTCCATGTTTTGGATTATCATCCATTTTATGTCCCATTTATATGCCTATTATCTAATATGTATTACATTATTCATGTTATACCATTTTTTGTTCTCTTACTAGTATTTATACATCACCCATTTTTTATACATGTATCAAGGTTATCCAATGCAATTTTAAGTATGAACGAATATTGTGAACATGTTAAAGAGGTTTTCAATAGAGATGATGTATTCCTTGTTTTAAGTTGTTATTTAATGTACCTAATTCCCAAATATATATGAATTCTTGAATATAGGGTTTGTAATATATCTAATCGTATATGGTAAATCATTATTTAAAATATAATAAACACCGTGGCCTTAATATTTACCTGCATCACATGATACTCTCAGGACATGGTTTTTGTTATTTTTTTCTGAGGAAATTCGAGAAGGGTATAAATAGAGATATATAAATTAGTGTTTTCCCCCTTTGAATCGTCACCTATGATGGATTTATAGAGAGTTCCCTGGTAGTTGAGGCCTTTTTGGGAGAGTTTCCACAACCCACTGATGTTGATAACAGTCACTTAGTAAAAGAGAGTTCATTAGTAAGTTGACGAAATTTGGATTTTGGGTTACAAAACAAAAAGTGTCATTTTTTTATATAAGGCTAGGGATTCTACATCCTAGGGTTTAAAAAAACATTCTAGTCAGCCGAGGGGTAGATTTTTTTTATTAAGGGTGATGTCATATTGCACGAGACTACCGGACCATCAATGAAGTAGTGGATAACTATATTTTGGAAGGGACACTAAGGAAGAGGTAACAGTGTGCGAAGGAAACAATGTATAGAGAATTTTATGGAAAAGGATCTATCCAGGAAGTGTGAGGTGTTCAATATTTGGATTTGATACTTCCACCACCACCTAAAAGTGGTTCATGTTAGCCCCATATATATAGAGGGAAGAGAAGTGGCCAGTTGTAGGTAGTGAAGGATTATGAAATGATGTTTCCTAGCATGATTTAAGGAAAAATATATGTCTTATATACCATGGATTTAGTTCAAGTAAATACACATGGAATCCATTACATTATAGCTTTATCCCTTTTCGAGTTCTATAAATTTTAACAGATCCTATAGCTGAACCCTTATAGTAGGTGACTCATACTAGGTGTAGATTCTATGATCAAACTAGTCATTTAAAAGTGTGATTTGGTGCTTCATGGAGTGATTTTATCATGGAACATTTTTTATGAGAGGAAATTGTATGATTCCATTATTTATATTAACTAGTTATCCACTATATATTCTCAAATTTACTATTTCCATGGAAGGATGTGGTGGATGTGGGTGCATAGATAAATTTTAATTCATTAGAGGGAAGAAATTTTTGTTAGAGAAGATTGGGATCATATACTGGAGAGTGTATTTTATTTCTAATTTGTTGGAAAACTTAACTCTTGGTATAATAAAAATAGTATATGGTCAACTCCATGTAAAATTAGAGGAGTATTTAAATGTATTTCCCCAAAATGTTCCCGATTTACCACCTCATCGAGAGGTATAATTATTTATCAAATTGAATTCGAGGAAAACATTGATATATTACATGGAACATTTGATGGCTCATACAGATCTTTGAGATTTAATGGTGTAGTTGGATGAACTTTAGAGTAAAGGATTTGTTTAACATTGTTTGTTGTCCAAGGATACTGTGATACTATTCACCAATAATGAGGGTGGTATCCCGAGGTAGTGTGTACATTATCATCAAATCAGTCAGGTTTCTTTTTAGAATAGTTATCCACTACTGATAATAAAAAACATCCTTGAATAGTTGAATGGGAAAATTGGTTCATATTTATTGAACACCAATGTTGTTATCATCAATTGTGTGTAACACCCTAATATTTCATAGTACGTTATTTCTTCAAATTAATTCGATAACTTACATTACACGCAACATCAAGTTCAAGCGCACTATGACTTACGAAACTAGCCATTCAAAAGCGGTTATGAATAGTATTAACATATTTTTAACTTTATATAACCCTTATAATTTTAGAGTCCATATTATGAGTTTCTTAGACAGAATGTAAGGACAAATTAATTTTTTTCAGATAAAAGAAGAATTAAAAAAATCAATTTTACCGCCTTTTAATAGAGAACAATTTTTAAATAAAATATTTGAAACATTTATATATTCAATTTTACAAAATAAACTTCTTCATTGGTATAATGACATAATAATTTAGTTTCAATAAATTTTTGGTGTTTTTCAGATAACTTTCATATTTGGGCGAATAGTGAAAAATAATATATTTTAACTGAAAACAACTTTTTAAATAAAAATAATTTATAGTGTTAAACTATTCATATTAAAGGTTTGGATGTATAATTAGATTATATTTTTACCATTTAATCCAATTTTGGTCATTAGACGTAATTTCACTTTAAAATTGTACATAAACAAATGTCAATCTTTTGGGAGTAATTATTTCGTAAAAATACGCATTTTGGTTTTGACAAGGAGAATTAATTTTAAACTAATAAATGAAATTTATATATTTTTAATTTGGTAAAATAGACTTAATTTTTGAATTAAGAATATCAAAATTATCTTTAGATGAATTTTTGGTATGTTTCTGAAAACTTTTAATTTTTGATGAATAGTGAGAAACACACAGTTATAGTTTAAAACCAAATTTTTCTTTAAATAATTATTTATTTTTTGTAAATTTATTTTAGTTCAAACAAGATACATAATACACATATATGTTAAATGTAATTCATTGGAGTCATTTTCTAATAATATTAGATATATAAAATTTTATTGAACTTTTCACCGTATTTTACCCACCTCCTAGGAGAATTTGTGAATTCATATAAAAATTAATTTTACCGCTTCTGTGAGTTGGATTTTAAAAATTTTAGAGACACGGTTAATATCAACAAGAAAAATTTGGTTCAATAAGAGAAAAATATTTTTTGGTCAATAGTAACTTTTTATTTTTATTACCATGGTTAAAAGTAAATAGGGTAATTAAGGGTAAAATTGACATTATTATTACCCTAACACATGACCTAATTCTATTGGCTAAGTATAATTCGTCAAAAAAACCGTAAGAATAAAATATGAACCTCTTTGGTCCACTTGGATTACATTAGGATATTTATTATTATTTAATTCAAAGAAGAGTTAAAAGAGTTAAAATCAATGTTTAATAACTAAAACATTTTTAATAGAGGGATACACATAAGATAAATTCGACTATAAATATTCATTAGAAAGATAAAAATATTTCCTACATAATGGTATTTTAATTATATTTTTTATACATTATATAATTTAATTTATTAATGACACAATGATGATTTGTTATTACCTAATGAATGAAATATTAACATAATTGATATTATAAATATCCAAATAAATGTACTTTGAGTCTTTTATGAATTCCACTAATTTTATAGGTTAATATGTCATATTAAGGTTGGTTAGATTAATTTTTTTTGAAGTAATAATTCTTTTATGAATTTATAAAAAACAAATATACCAAATAGTGTCCAAATTGACATAAAAGAGTTTTCAAATCAAATATTATATTATTAGTTGATATTCTATTCCTAAAAAAATAAGGTTCGGCCAAAGGACATATATAATTATAGGTGTATAATTAATGAACCACTTGTGGTTCTATTGGAAGTATATAGTAAGTTTATTGACCATATAATATAAAAATACAAAGAGACATGGTAAATGTCAAACTATTTAACTAAGAGTTAAATATAAATGTTAAGGTTAATATAGTGACCCAAACCTATCTAAAACATATTGGATGAGTGGTTTTAGACCCATACCCCCCTTATCCTTTAAAAACATCACTTTTGAGCCATTAGAAACCGAAAATGATTTTATTATAAAATAATATTTTATGTTTTTCCTAAGGTTCCCCTCACCCCTCTTATAAAAGGGAACTTCCTCTTTAATCAAATTCACACCTTCAAAGCCTTTTGGCTCAGCCAAACCCTGCCCAAATATCCTCTAAAATTCCCCCACTTAGTTGTATATTCCTTTTTTTTGTCATAAAGCAAACTTAAGGAGCCCTTTTTATCAAAACAAAAGGAAGATCCCGAAGAAGAGGTAATAATTTCACCACCCTCTTTCAAGTTATTTTCTTCTTCCACATATTATTTCTTTGTTATTTACATTATGAAATAATAAATCCAGTATATTCTATATAATGTGATGTTATTATAAATATGGTACAACCATATTCATTATTCTATCCATCTTTTGAATGACATGTCACCATATGCGTGTACGTACGGACTACCGTCTCCACGTCATGGTGTAATTGTTATTCAATACATTATTATTTGGATGGGTATAATAATGATGAGTAATTAATGTAAATAATAAATATAACATGATAATAATTATTTATATATTATATAACTTCCAATTATATATTATTTTAATATCAAAAGAATGATATTATCACTCGTGCATACGTACGGATTACCGTCTCCACGAATGCGATGAGATTCATTCTCAAATGTATCCATTCAAGAATAAATTTAATTTGATGATTAAAAATAATGTTTAGAGACATGATATAATTCTGTATATGAATAAGATTAATCCCATCCATAATAAATATGGCTCACATAACAAAGAATATAAAGGAAAACGATTCCGTTAACACTCGAAATGACAATAATACTAAGATATTATTAACAAATCAACGTTAAAAGATAATATATGATATAATATTAATGTATATGATTATTTTATAATTAAATACAAATTATTTCACCATTATAATAGAGGATAACCTACCCTTGACCTAGGAAAAAGTACAATGTAAGGGGTTTCTAATCTCACTTTTAATTTTGTGAGATTTCCATTGTTCACCACTTATTTATTGCATATGGTGTGTTTACTTCCCATGATTGTATTCATTGTGTAATATAAATTAATTTATGGAAATTTACATCATCATTTTATGATACTTCTTTCATGGGAGTATGTTTCGTATGTTACCAAATCGATTGAAATTTCAATTTCCACTCATTCGGTTTTACGCAGACATCATTGATTATTTTACTCCAAGATTATGTGAGGAATCACTATTCATTTTCTTTTGTCATAATTTCCACTACCCTTTTTGTAGACATAATATTGATACTCATAATCACTCCATTGATAAATTCTGAAGTCATCAATATGAACTTGATAATAGCAATTTTAACTCAATCTCCATTTGATGAGTTAAATATCCAATTCATTGGTGTTGTTTTTACAAGAATATGTGTGAATGTAATCTGATTTATTTACACCTAATATCCAATAATATTGATTATATATATATTTGTCACACATAATTATGTCGTTGATTTATCCTTAACATAATGATACGGTCTTTATAAAAAGTTTCATCTCAATTTACATTCCATTGAGACTTTTTTGTTATTATACACCAAATAACTTTTATATGGTGTATATAATGTACTTTAAAATAGTATATCATGACTCCCTTTATTCTCATGATATTAAAATGTTTTTATTACCTCAATTATTTGTATTTAAGTGTCTCTATTTTGGTTAGAAACTCTAACTGAAATATCATTTTTAAATGTTTTAAATATTTATTCTTCTAAATCATTCTCATTAATGTCCATGCTTTAAAAATAGTTTTATGGATTTATTTATATGGACATTAATGTTTTAAAAATAAAATTAATTTTAAAAGTTTCAAAGTGGTATGGGACACTTTGATTCAGAAATCTATTTTTAAAACGGTTTCTTGACAAGTAGTGCGACTTTTAACTGTTTTCAAGAAAAAGGGGGATATTTCTCCCAAATAGTTTTGATGATTATTTTCATCTATGTAAATATCCTTCATTATTATCGATTGAGGTTAATATATTACAATAAAATATTCCATATTGTGTTGAATGAGTTATGTTTGACTGTAGATGTGCTATTTTTATACCATTCATGGTTTGTGGATAAATTATTGACATTTCGTATGCTAGTTTTAATTCAAATGTTTATGTTATGTTTCAAACTTTTCATATTAGGAATGAACTGGACATAGTAAGTGACGGGTAGATCCCTATATAGCTCCTCGATGCATCGGTAGGTCTCATGAGACAAAATAGTGTTTTGGCACAAGGCCTTGACAAAATCATATTTTTAGTCTTGGCACAAGGCCTTGACTATGTGGTTATGATAGTCGGACATTATGCATTCCGTCATTATGAAAGTGGTTATTGATATTGCATGTGATTATTTTACTAGTAGAATATCCATGTGAATAAGTAAACGACATTATTTCTTTTTTTCTATATTATTCTAAATTTCAAGTTTGAATGACTTTTTTTATGAATTGCCTTAAATTTTTATTCTTATTTATGAAATTTTATTCTATATTTTTATCCTTACTGAGCATTTGAGCTCACCCCTTTCTATGTTTTATTTTCCCCAGGATGTGAAGAAGTTAGTTATGAGTGACTTTCCGAAATAATCTATTAATCTTGGATGTTTCCAATGGAATAATTTAGTGTTGTTTTTCTTTTCAGGTTGTAATGTTGAACTTATAAATGTATCTAGTATTTAAAAGGCTACTAAACTGATCTACCTTTTGGGACATGATTTCCTTCTATCATGCCAATGTTATGTAATAATTCACTGACTCTGGGTAACTGGGGTTAGGGCGTTACAGTTTCTATCAGAGGAAGTTTAGTACAATCCTTGGAAGCTAGATTTAGAAAAAGTCTGATTAGAGCACATAGCCCTAAGATATACATTGAGGATTAGTATAGAAGAACAATCCAGAATTTTGTTAGTGTAGAGATTTTGTGAGTTTTCCGAGAAATACATCCCTATCTGGATATGAGCAGGTAGAGGTGGCTCTGGAACAAATGTACATAGGGGTAAAACCTGAATGCACCACTTTGAGATAGACTCAAGCAGGAACGGGGGCACAACAATGGGCCTTGTTGCAGTATTTGTTATGACACTCCCGGGGGATATTCTTAAGATAATTTACATTTTCATTACAAACCAATTTGAAGGATTTTAATATAATATTAGAATAAATGACCTTGGTTAATCCTAAGGTGTTTCAAAATTGAAAATACAGTGTCATGATATTCTCTAAATGATTTTATGACTACTGTAACTCACACAAAGCTTTCTGGTTTTAGTCAATGGCTAGATTCCAAGGAAGTCATAATAACTTTGAGCATGATTTACAAGGTGGGAATAGTGGTGTAAATGATAAAAAAAAGGAATATTGATAGGCGTAAAAGATATCATGTTCATGCGTAATATGTTTTCCAAAAATATGATCAACAAAATATATATTAACCAACTTCCGGACTCAAAAAAGAAGAGAAAAGTGATGAATGATAAGATCTCCAGTAGTGGAGACCATAGAGAAAAGAATCCTCAATTTCCATCATTGAGGAAATATGGAAGGAGACACCCAAGAAAGTGACTCAATGGAACAAATAAATGATTTATGTGTGGGAAAGAAGGACATAACGTGAACAATTGCTGAGGAAAAATGAAGAGTACTATGGAAACAAAATAAAAGTGGTCCCAAGAATCCATTTATAGTAATTTGCCGTAAATGTAGGGTACATGGACATTATCCGAGTGAGTACCCTATTCTATAGAATATTTTATTGTTTAAAGAAGAAGCTTTGTGGAAATAAATGGTTGGAGAAATTTTTAAAAGTATTAGTGCTCCTTGTTGAAGGGATTAATTTTGAATAATTTTCTCCTGTATTTGTAACCCTGCAGGTTGTCATGTGAAAATTATGTTTGAGGAAGACTTATCTTTTCACTTGTGGATATAGTTATAAATAATCATTTGGTTTTATATGATCATTGGGTTTGAGGAAATTACAAGTTATTATATTTTGGGATAAAAATGCAAGGTATGAGATAACATTTTTGGTTAAATTATGTTATCGTTATTTTGAGGAATTTATTTCATTTTGGTAATGTTATAAAATGTAGTTTTTTAAAAAAGGAAAACACATATACTGTTTGAAAACCAGTCGCGTCGGACAAAGCTGTGGGAATTGAACCCACAACCAGAGTGCGATTGGGATTTATCACCTACCACTGGACTACATGAAGTCCCTAGTTAGTGTGACTAATTATTTTTACTTAAATGATTTTATTGATCAATAATAAGTTAATTTGGGATATTATGTCTTATAAATTGAATACCCTTAGTATAAGAACATGATTTGGTGATTAAGTGATAAATGTTATTTTGGAAGACATTCGCTTGGTTAGGAACACTATATGCTCAAGGAAAATAGAATACTATGGGATTTCACTTGAGGAGTAATGGTGGATTTTTTTTCTATATTTTTATTGTGGATTTATAGTGATTTGGGTTATTTATGGAAATGAATAACCTATAATAGTGAATATGTGATTAGGTTAATTACTTTTATGTATGTGACTTTAAGAGTAGATGATGTCATTTGGAGATACAATTTAACATGGAAGACTAAATAACCAAATTATTCTATGTTTTGGGTTTCAATATTAGTTGGGATTATATTTAAGGATTTTGAGGATAATTTTTTATTGAATGGTATTTATTTAACTTTGGGGTATTATAGGTTTAATTTTATAAATAAAGATTAGTGTTTCTTTCTCTAAAGGAATATCCTTTTGGGGGATCATTAGATCGTGTACTAACCATTTTGGTTTTGATTAATCTCTAAAGACAAGGTAAATATATACATTATCATTTGTGGATCATGTGATTCTCTATAATTTTATTCTATCTCTTCCGGTGTGACCACATCTTGTTGAATACTCATCATTTAAAAAAATGATTTAGTGGAAGAAATTTATTAAAGAATGTAACTCTACTTAAAAAGTTAGTATTTCTCTTTATGTCCTTAGTCAATCTCATAAATGAATTCCTCATCTTTATGTAATGTAACTAAAAAAATGTTGTCCGTTTACTTTTCCTACTGGGAGACTAATGACCATTTGTCCCATCACAAGTTTGTGGTTTTCTTGTTGCTAACTTTCTCCTGATCTTGTTTTCAATCCCTCTCCACCAGAACTTAAAACTTAGTTTATCTTCAATATACATGTTTTCCTACATGGAATCCTAGTATGGGTTATCATGGGTGACCTTTGTACTTCTCTTTCCTTCTTTTAAAGTGATAGTTTTATTGACTCTTTTTCTGATGTGGTACCTTCCATTATATTGCCAAGCCCAATTTTAAAAATTACGGGGATGCAATTTATTGAAGGAGGGAAGAATGTAACACCCCAAGATTTCATAGCATGTTAGTTTTCAAAGTAATTAGATAACTTACACTACACGCAACATCAAGTTCAAGCGCACCACGACTTACCAAAGTAGCTGTTCAAAAGAGGTTATGAATAGTATTAACAAATTTTGAACTTTATATAACCCTTATAATATTAGAGTCCATATTATGAGTTTCATAGACATAATGTAAGGAAAAAATTAATTTTTTCATATAAAAGAAGAATTGTTAAAAAAATGGAATTTTACGGCCTTTTAACGGCGAACCCATTTTAAATAAAATATTTGAAACTTTTATATATTCAATTTGACAAAATAAGATTCTTTTTTGGGATCAGGACATAATAATTTAGTCTCAATAAATTTTTTTTGTTTTTCTGATAACTTTCATATTTTGGTAAATAGTGAAAAATAATATATTTTAACTAAAAACAACTTTTTAATAAAAATAATTTATAGTGTTAAACTATACACATGAAAGGTTTGGATGAATAATTAGATTATATTTTTACCATTTAATCCAATGTTGGTCATTGGAAGTAATTTCACATTAAAATTGTACATAAACAAATGTCAATCTTTTAGTGGTTATTATTTCATAAAAATATGCTTTTTGGTTTTGACAATAGGAATTAATTTTAAATTAATAAATGAAATTTCTATGTTTTGAATTTGGTGAAATAATATTTATTTTTTAATTTAGAATATAAAAATTATCTTAGGGTGTATTTTTGGTATGTTTCTGAAAACTTTTAATTTTTGATGAATAGTGAAAAACAAAGAGTTATAGATTAAAACCAAATTTTTATTTAAATAAATATTTATTTTATTTAAATTTATTTTAGGTCAAAATAGATACATAATACCCATATAAGATCAATTTAATTCATTGGAGTCATTTTTCAATAATATATATATATATATATATATATATAATTTTATTGAACTTTTCACCGTCTTTTACCCACCTTCTAGGAGAATTTGTAAATTCATATAAAACATAATTTTACCACTTCTGTGAGTTGAATTTCGAAAATCCGAGAGACACAGTTAATATCAAGGAGTAAAATGTGGTTCAATAAGATAAAAATAATTTTTGGTGAATAGTAACTTTTTACTTTTATTTACCACGGTTAAAAGTAAATAGGGTAATTGAGGGTAAAAATGATATTATTATAACCCTAACACATGTCTTAATTCTAATGGATAAGTGAAATTAGACAAAAAAAACCTTATAAAAATATTATGATCCTATTTGGTCCACTAGGATTAGATTAGGACATTTATTATTATATAATTCAAAGAAGAGTTAAAAGAGTTAAAATCAACGTTTAATATATAAAACATTTTTAATATAGGGTTAAACAAAAGATAAATTCGACTATAAATATATATTAGAAAGATAAAAATATTTCCTACATAATGGTATTTTATTTATATTTTGTATACATTAAATAATTTAATTTATTAATGACACAATGATGTTGCAGTAATTACCTAATTAATGATATATTAAAATAATTGATATTATCAATATCAAAATAAATGTAATTTTAGACTTTTTTTAATTAAACTAATTTTATAGGTTAATATGACATATTAGGGTTGGTTAGATTAATTTTTTAAAGTAATAATGTTGTTATAAATTTAGAAAAAACAAAATACCAAATTGTGTCAAAATTGACATAAAAGTGTTTTGAAATGAAATATTATATTATTAATTGATATTTTATTCTTCAAAATCTAAGGATCCGAAAAAGGACTTATATAATTATACGTGTATCATTAATGAGCTAATTGTGATTCTCTTGTAAGTATATATTAATATTATTAACCATATAATATAAAAATACTAAGAGACATGGTAAATGTCAAACTATTTAACTAACAGTTAAATCTAAACGTTAAGGTTAATATAGTGACCCAAACCTGTCTAAAACCTATTGGTTGAAGGTTGTTCGACTCATCCCCACCTTATACTTTAAATAATCCACTTTGGAGCCATTAGAAACAGAAAATGACTTTATTATAAAATAATATTTTATGTTTATCCTAAGGTGCCCTCACCCCTCTTATAAAAGGGAACTTCCCCTTCTCTCAAATTCACACCTTCAAAGCCTTTGGGCTAAGCCAAAACCTACAAAAATATCCTCTCAAATTCTCTCACATCATTCTAGAGGCCCTACTTTGGTCATAATGTCATCTTAATGAGCCCTTTTGATGAAATCAAAAGGAAGAACCCGAAGAAGAGGTAATAATTTCACCACACTCTTTCAAGTTCTTTTCTTCTTCCACTTCTTCTTTCTTTTTTATTTACATTATAAAATAATAAATCCAGTATCTTCAATATACTGTGATGTTTTAATAAATATGGTACATCCATATTCATTATTCTATCCATCCTTTGAATGAAATGTCACCATACGTGCGTACGTACGGATTACCGTCTCCACGTCATGGTGTAATTGTTATTCAATACATTAATATTTGGATGGGTATAATAATGATGTGTAATTCATGTAAATAATAAATATAACATGATAATTATTATTTATATATGATATAACATAAAATTATATATTATTTTAATATCAAAATAATGATATTATCGCTCGTGCATACATACGGATTACTGTCTCCATGAACGCGATGAAATTCATTCCCCATCGTATCCATTCTAGACTAAATTTCATTTGATGATTAAAAATAATGTTTATAGGCATGATATAATTCTGGATATGAATAAGATATATCCCATCCATTACAAATATGGCTCACATAAAAAATAATATAAAGGAAAATGAATCCTTTATCACCCGAAACAAAGATAATACTAAGATATTATTAACAAATGAATGTTAAAAGATCTTATATGATGTCATATTAATGTTTATGATTAATTTATAATTAAATTACAATTATTTAACCATTATAAAGGATATTAACCTACCCTTGACCATGTAAAAAGTATAAAGTATGGGGTTTCTTATCTAAATTTTAATTCTGTGAGATTCCCATTGTTCACCACTTATTTATTGCATGTGGTGTCTGTAATGCCCATGATTGTATTCAATTTGTAATATATTTTAATTTATGGATATTTACATCATCATTTTATGATACTTCTTTAATGGGTTTATGTTTCATAAGTTACTAAATCGATACGGAAATTTGAAATTTCAATTTCCACTCATTCGGCTTTATGCATACTTTATTGATTATTTTAATCCAAGATTATGTGTGGAATCACTATTCATTTTCTTATATGATAATTTCCACTCCCTTTTACGTAGATATATTTTTGATACACATAATAACTCCATTGATAAATTCTCAAGTCATCAATATGAACTTGATAAGAGTAATTTTAACCCAATCCCCATTTGTTGAGATAAATATCCAATTCATTTGTGTTGTTTTTACAAGAATATGTGTGAATCTCATCTTATTGATTTACAGTAAATATCCAATAATATTGAGTGTATTTATATTTTTCACACGTAATTATGTTGTTGATTTATCCTTAACCTGAGGATACGGTCTTTATAATAAGTTTCATCTCAATTTACATTCCATTGAGACTTATTTGTTGTTATACAACAAATCACTTTTATATGGCGTATATAATGTACTTTGACATAGTACATCATGAATCATTTTATTCTCATGAAATTACAATGTTTTGATTACCTCAATTATTTGTATTCAAGTGTCTCTCTTTTGGTTAGAAACTCTAACTAAAATATCATTTTTAAATGTTTTAAAGATTTATTCTTCTATTTCATTCTCATTAATGTCCATGTTTTAAAAATGGTTTTAAGGATTTGTTTATATAGACATTATTGTTTTAAAATTAAAATTACTTTTAAAAGATTAAAAGTTGTATGGGGAACTTTGATTCAAAAATCAATTTTTAAAACGGCTTCTTGACAAGTAGTGTGACTTTTAAATTTTTTCAAGAAGGGGGGGGGGTTATTTCTCCCAAATAGTTTTAATGATTATTTTAATCTATGTAAATATCCTTCATTATTATTAATTGAGGTTAATCTATTACAATACAATCTCTCATATTATATTTAATGAGTTATGTTTGACTGTGGATGTGCTATTTTTATACCATTCATGGTTTCTAGATAAAGTATTGACATTTGATATGCTAGTTTTAATATGATTTTTTATGTTATGTTTCAAAAATTTCATAAGAGGAATGAATTGGACTTAGTAAGTGACGGGTGGAGCCCGCTATAGCTCTTAGATTCATCGGTAGGTCTCATGAGACAAACTAGTGTCTTGGGACAAGGCCTTGGAAAAATCTTATTTGTAGTCTTGGCATGAGGCCTTGACTATGTGGTTATGATAGTTTGGCATTATGAATTCCATCATCATGAAAGTGGTTATTGATATTTCATGTGACTATTTGACTAGTAGAATATACATGTGAATAAGTAAATGGAATTATTTCATTTTTTTCCATATTATGCAGAAGTTCATTTTAAAAGTCTTTTTTTATAGTTATGCATTGCCTTAAATGTTTATGCTTATTTATGAAAGTTTCCGCTATTTTCTTATTCTTACTGATAATTTGTGCTCACTCTTTTCTTTGATTTATTTTCCCCAAGATGTGAAGAAGTTAGTTATGAGTGACTTGCAGGCATAATCTAGGAAGCTTGGATGTTTCCAAAGGAATAATTTAGTGTTGTTTTTCTTTTCAAGTTGTAATGTTGACCTTATGAATGTATGTATTATTTCCAAGGCTACTAAAATGATCGGTCTTTTGGGACATGATTTCCTTGTATCACGCCAATGTTATGTAATAATTCACTGACTCTGGGTAACTGGGGTCGGGGTGTTACATTGTGGGTTCATGGGGAGGATATTCCGAAGATATTATTATGTCATCACTATAGTCACAATGAGTACCTATTGATTCTTTATTTCATGATGAATTCCTTAAATATGTATTTTGTACTATATAACTAGATCTTAAAAAAAAGAAGTCGGTTTTTGGTAGTCTATATCGATGAAATATTTATTTACTGAACATCATAGGCTGAGTATGAAAGGTAACACTACCACAAAATTGGGCAAGGCCAGTGCCACCTCTTTATGAGTGCTAATGAAAAAGCACTGATAAAGGGGGGGGGGGGGTTTATCCGTGCTCAAAAATGCGCTGATAAAGGGTGCCTTTATCAGCGCTAAAAAAAGCTCTGATAAAAGCACCCCTTTATGAGCGCTTTTTTCTAGCGCTGATAAAGGGACCCCCTTTATCAGCATTTGTTTAGTAGCGCTGATAAAGGGGGGGCCCTTATCGGCGTTTTTTTTAAAAGCGCTGATAAAGGGTTGACTTCAAAAAAATAATTTTAAAAAAAATATTAATATATAAATATAGTTATACAGTTATATTGATATAAATATAATATATAATTTTTAAATATATTTTAGATAAGTATAAATGTACATTTACACTTATTATACTTAATATATAAGATATTTAGTAAAAATGGCTTCTTAAAAAATTTAAAAAATATTTTAACTAATAATTTGCTAATTATTCTGGAGTAATAGTCATTTAATAACAATTTGAAGATTAAAAAAATAAAATTTTTTAAAAAAGATCAAAAATATGTTGAAAACGCAAATCGAACTTCAAACAGCCATAACTTTTGATCTGGGTGTCCGTTTGAGCTCTACCACATATCAAATCGAAGCCTGCGATGAGATCTACGTTGTTGCGACCGGGGAAAACCTTGGTTAAGGGTTTTTAGAGGCCAAAAAAGGCCCATAAGGCCTCCAAAACTGAGTTTTTAGTCGGGGTAGCCAGATTTTTTAACATTTTGTGGATTTTGAGCCTCGTTTAAGGGGGTATTATAGGATTTTTTTTGGTGGGGACTGAATTTATTCTAAGGAATTACATTAATATTGATATCATGTTTTTGAAATTTCATCTTTTTTATAATGAACTTCTATTTATAATCCAATATATAACTATATGTACTAATTTTTTATATATTCACACCTAAAAATTAATTTTTTTAAATAAATAATTAAACATATTTACATATAAAATATATTAGCTTTATCTAAATAATAACTAATAAACATTTTATTTAAAATACCAATATATGAATATTTATATAACTACTATATATTAATATAACTATACATATATTAATATAACTATATATATATATATTAATATAAATATATGTATATATTAATATAACTATATATATATATATATATTAATATAACTATATATATATATTAATATAACAATATATATTAATATAAATATATATTACTATACAAATAAATATAAATAAATAAATATATATATATAAATAGATATATCATTAATAAGAGAACAAATCAATATAGGGTAGTGGCAAAGGCTTTAGGTGCACAGGGGGGAGGTCTCGAGATCAAATCCGAGTGGAGGCGCGGGTGCGCGCGCAAGGGTTATTTAATGGGCTAGCACTGATAAAGGGTGTATACGGTGTGGGCGGGCACTGGAGGTGTGGGAAAATGCTGATAAAGGGGGGCTCAAGTGCTGTAACCCCCCCCCCCCCCCCCCGAGATTGGCAGTAATTTTTTTTTATCAGCGCTTTTTTTAGCGCTGATAAAAGGGGTCTTTATCATCGCTTTTCGGAGCACTGATAAAGGTGAACCCCCCTTTATCTTCGCCGACATTAATATCACTTTTTCTAGTGATATTAATGGCCATTTTTAGCACTGATAAAATCCATATTTGTAGTAGTGTAATTTATGATAATATAGGGAATACACTAAGAGCATCATCTAGATGGAAAAATATCAAAGTTTCAACTATATATAAGAATGTTTTACTTTATGGGATATGTTATCTCATAGGACATAGTATATATATTTAACGTCCTGAACCAAGATCCACTAATGAAATTCCCCTTACTCGTCGGTCACATAAAGTCAGGTGAAACTCCCTATATTCCAATGGCTACTGACTATCGGTGATGATCTAAAGGTGGCATAGTGGGGATACTACATCCTATAGATCAGTAAAAAATAATTTAAAACAATAAATAAATGAAATTAGTGGAATAAAATAAAAATTCCAATCAATAATAAATTAATAAATGATCTATGCATGAACACTCAATAATTCACAAGAAGTAAGAAGTTCAACTAAAGATAAAAATACAACAATAATTATAAAGGAAAATAAATCCTCAAAGTATATACCCATAACAGTCTTAAGTCCCAACTCATTCCATTGATTTTATGATACCATGTACACATATAAAGACACACAATAATGTCCAAGTCCAAAACTACAACCAAATGAAATCTATTTGGGTACCAAACAATGACCCCAAAATAATGTGAGATATAATCAGTAAGAAACCAACAATGAAGTATAATTCAATAAGTTCCACGAATATAGAATAAATATATGTATTGGTATATAAAAATAAAGTAAGTGCAATAATAGATAAATATATACAAGACATGCTTAGGTTCCACGATGACAGCTAAACGACTATACATACATTAGCCAATGTCAAAATATATCTGCATATAAGTCTCCATATATATATATATATTTAATTATGTATATATATGTAATATATACATGAAGAAATATGTATACTTATGTATATAGATACCCAATTCTGGGTAGGAATCTAGGAGTAACTTTGGTATCCCTATATTTTAATAAGAGTCATATGCTCAAATAAGGGATGTCATGGTTTCTGATCTAAAGTAATATCAATGTGGGTCATACCTATATATCTCTTGGAATATAGGTCATTATTTTGAGTGTCACAATGAATATAGGATTCCATTCCAAGCAACATAAGTAATATAGGATTTCATTTTAAGCATTATGAAAAATAATGAGAAGGGTCATACCCAATCTTCTAATCGAGGGGGTGTGAAACATCATGTCGAGAAACCCAAGCGATTTGAAACACCATGTCCAAAATCCTTGACCAAGGGGATTTGAAATTCCATGTCTAAAAACCATACTAAGGATCCTCTATAATAATCAAGTATAAGGTAGTCTCACTTGCTCAATGAGCCCTAATCCACGAAATAATATATAGAAGAATCCAACAACGCTCATTGAGAAATGTACATTTATTATTATAATCCATTTAACAATTAATTTTGATCCATGATTTCATCCATGCCATAATATATGTCATCATCATAATAAATTTCAATTTCAAGAATAAATACTAAAATGTCCCATGTAAATAATATTTCCATAATGTATAATAATGATAAGGTAATCAATTAATTTTTAAATAATGTGTTCATGGTGAGAACTCATTCCATATCACAAATAATCCACACTAATTTAATCATTCCTTTTATTTTTTAAGATAGTTAACCTCAAAGGTGGTTTTATTATTAAATATATCATAACTGACATACAACTTCATTCATTTTATTTTAATCATATCCTCCATGAGGTATAATTAAATACACCTCAAAAGGTTATTTAAAGTAAAAAATAATAATTATAATAAAAAGAAACCAACAATTTATAATAGACAATAATTTAACTCACCGAATGGGTGGTTCGGGTTGGGGTGGTCAATATAAAACCATGTTAAGTATATAAGTATCGTCATGGTCATGATCTAATATTTCAATTTAACAAATTATTTATTTTATAAGTATTGTGTGGAAATCATGGTGTGTGGTACAATAAAGATATCATAAAAATGAGTGAGTAATTAGGAAAAAAAAGACCTCCTAAGTTGTGATTAAGATAGTCTAATCATCCATTATCAATTTTTAATTTCTATTGGAATGAGATAAATCATAATAATCATTAAACATCATGATAATATGGTGAATTATCTCACATGAAGAAAGAACTAATGATAGTAAGATAACTGAAGAAATGAATAAAGAAAATTCTTAGGCTTACTGAGGGATAACTAATATGAAAATCACAAATCAATTTCAAGATAAACTAGTGGATAAACCACCACGAGGATAGGAGGATATGTGTTTGCATAGAAGTCCTACTAGGTGAATGTGGAAGAAAAATATTAGAAACCCTTAATGATTTAAGATGAAAAACTCATCATTTTTTATCTTTAATAAGGTGTATAGTCAAACTACATGTTTTTGATAACCATGATCCAATCGTTCATCTCAAACTAACTACGTGACACACCATTTCACAGTTTGGAAACATATTTTGGACATTGTGTGCACCAATAATATTTTTCTACTAGTTATGTGGCACTAACCATGTGGGCTAGGAGCATGATTTTGAAAACTGTGTGCAGTTAATGTGAAAATATATGTAATTTATTATAAAATTTCTAAATATTTATTTTCCACACCTTGTACAGTTTAAAAATCATGAAACACCCCTTATATATTTGGAATCTTTTTCCTATGGCACTGCATGATTTAAAAAAACAGTACGTCCTGTCAGTTTCTCCTTGGATGTTTGTTTTTGGAGACCTATGGTTCCAAAACACATCCAATATTCGAAGAAACATCATGTGCCACAAAACATACCCACATAAATAATTTTAAGTGTTATTGCACATTAATTTACATTCGGAGTCATTGTTTAGGATTCTCCCCATCCACCAAATAGAAAAATTAAAATTCTCTTATAATTTTTAACTAGTTCAAAACATGAGATGTTTCAATCTCCCCAAAATAGAACATCTCAACCCTAAGATTCCATGGGAAATAAAAAAATCAACTTACCTACTTATTTAGGGAATTATCACTCAAATGGAGTCATTGTGTTTATAAAAGCTCAATGTATTATCAAGATTCACTTTAAGAATAAAGTTCTTAAACTAAAAAAACTAACATACACTCATATTTAAAATCAAAACTTTTAGATAGTGCTTACACAAGCCCTTATATCCTAAGAAATGACCATTTCTACCTCTCTCTTGTCAATTTAAAAATCATTCACATCCTAATAGACCCAAGTTATCAACGTCATACCCACTTTTCATTGAAAATAACTAGAAATCATTATACTATACCCATATCAACTGAAAGGAATTGTAAATGTAGTTCACTACCAGTAACATCCAAATTCTAGTTGAACTAAAGTGGAACATACCCCTATTGATTAATTCCAAGAAAGCATGGATTAAAAATCATAAACATAATTTAAACCGAACTCGAAAGACTTTATCCCAAGGAATAAAATTATAGTTCTGAGGATGCCCATCAAATCTCGTACCTGACATCTCGTGACATTTTCGGATTTGACCATCTCCCTATCAAAATATTTCAACATGCCAGAACACCAACACCAATATTATCTCGATCCAGTATTCATGTATTGTCCTAAGGCACTCTAGGATTAACACCCACATCTATATTTCAACCAAATCCACAATCATATATGTATTTAGAATTTAATAATAAATCCAGAAATTTATTTCTTTATTTATTCAATAGGATACAAGTTCCAAAACAACCACCACATGACCCATCTCAAGGTCCAGAAACACTTTGCACTTCAGGGTATCCCACTAGTGAAAAACATTCCACTCCCATCCAAAATAGAATCTTTTTTATGATCTAAAGAAATTATAAAACTTATTACCATATTACATTCTAAGATATAATGGATAACATGGATACTCTAAGAACCCTCTAATCTTGATCACTAATTTAAATGTCACTCATCACCCGTTCTCACACCCAAATAACATTTTATATTAAATTCGTTGATTTCATGTTATAACGAGGTAACCAACCTTAAGGTCCATTGAAATACCATGAATTGTAAGGGTCATTTTAAACCTCTCATCAAGTGAAACTTTTAAGGGGTTTCTCTATCATCCCATAAAATATATTTAGTTATATAGCTCAACTTATTTTAGATGATATCTCAACAAACTCAGGGTGATTTAATGATAATGGGAATTATTAAATATATAATAGTAATACAATAACATTTTATTTATTGGAATCTATATTTCTATTTGATGGATGTCCATGTCAAAGAAGATTATATTTTCCTTTACCAACACCTAACACTTCATATAACAAAGATTACTGTCACGATCCCCTAAAAGGTTAACAATCTCACATCACTTTGGTTTATTTAAAAATTATCCCTTCTCATAGGGTGGTTAATTTAATGAACCCAAAAGTCGTTTGGGTCACTTATTTTCAACTAACAATCAATGGATCATACCCATCCATTCACCGATGTTCAATTTTAAAGAGTTACATCATGAAACTTTTTGAACTAACTTATCATTAGATGTTGGTGTACTATCCAATACTATCCAGATCGAGACTTGAATCATGATCTAATAGGTTATCCATAACTATTATATTATAAATATTTTGTATGGAACATCAATTAATAACATTCTTGTAGGTCCCTCGAAACTCCCCTTCAAAATCAAGGCACCTACATAGGATATAATTTATCTATTGACCACCAGCTGAGTACATTGTTATAAAAAAGAAGGTATCAAATACAAAACTACTAGTAAACATGATAAGGAACCTGAGATGTCCTTACCAACATAACCAATCTTGATATATCATCACTCATATAACTTCTCAAAAGTAAAGGGAATCATTATGCCTTAATTGAAGGACCTGATCACCTTGTGATCATTGGTCAAGAAATGGGTGTAAACTCAATATCCCCTCCTTAAAGGAAAAAATTAACCCAGATCCGACCTTGATAGTAGGATAACATTAATTACATGAAATATAGCTGACCCATAAAGGGTCCAAGTTAGGATAAGTTTCTCAAGTTCTCACACTAAGTAATAAATTCTCTCCCATGAGTGCCACATCTCATTAAAGGACATAAATTACACAAGATATAGCATTTCATTGTACGGTCTCCCTAAATGTGGTAAAACTAGAAGTCATAGACTTATAAGGACCATCAATGGTAAAAAAAACAACACACACCATGCCTAGTAACTCATCTGTAAAGTTTACAAGTTTCTTATTTCGAAGAGTTTCACCATAATTGGGAAACCATTTATTTAACATTGTGTGTCCACATTTCAAATAGAGTCACACATATGATGTCACTAGGCTACACCACCTATCCTCTTGGACCAATGTACCAAGGAATAAAATGAACTAGGATCTATGGTCAATATCCACATTTCCATCCCAAGGCATCATTTATAATTGTCCCTTACACAAGGTATCACACTAAAAACAACATTATAATGCTTCACTTTAATGTATTAAATGATGATCATTTATCAAAATATTTAAATAAGTTTATATATAAGGGATATCGAGTACCTTTTTCAAGGTAAAATGTACTACACTATTTATTTAGATGGCACATCACATTATGAAAAGAAAATTTTCTTACAATCTCTTTTATCCATTTTATATATCCATAAGATCTTACAATTGGGCTTAGTTAAAGACATTTTGAGTTCTAATCTATAGAGGAAACACCATTTAGTTTTAAATTGTGCTTTTAATAAACTAACGTCTTATGAAAGTATTAATAAAAAGAAGATGATAGTTCTTTATTAATAAAAAGGTGGTTGGCCAAGTAATATTCTCAATACATTTATATGTAACCACATATAAAAAGCTACATAAAATTTAAATAATATTCACATTTATCATAATATACTCTCATGGGGGTAAGTACGAAGTCATAAAAGAAATAAAGGCTAACTATAAGGGTCCCATAGAGCCAACTTAGGTTCAATTAGATGTGTAAAAATGATCTATTTATGGAGTCAACACTATATAAATTGTGATTGGAATCCCATGTAAGTGTAACCCAATAATTGTTTTTCCCGAAAATAAATACCTACCGTTAATACGTTTGTTATCAAAAGCAACATGCCACTGACAAAATTAATGGGGGATAGTTGTTCTATTAGGAATTTAATTATACCGTTCATCATTACCAAATTATATAGATAACAACTTTAATAAAAGAATCCATTTTTTATTTAAATTACTATTTAGCATATATATATATATATATGAATCATGGTTTAGTTAGATGAATTACAATTACAAAATTATAAAGGTACTTGCCTTTATATGTTACAATTTTTACTAATGTAACAACAACTAGGTCTTTATATTCATTTTCACAATATAACAAGCCTTTATAAATTAGTTTAATTACATGGGTAACCATTACCCAATTTATAAATTCCCATAAACATTATAAATTGAAAAATTAGTATCTATTTAATTTAAAACAATGATGTTTCTTCCCATGAAACCAATGGTTACTAGATGAAACATGTCACAAATGTATAATTAAGGTTCCAACGTCATGATATATGATAAAACCCCATTTCGGTTGATAAATGAACTTTAAAAACCAATTATACATGTCACTGCAATAAGGAATGTTATCAAAACACAAAATACAAACATGCAAGTAGGAAAAACTATAAAAAGGAAGGAAATTATCCAATTATGGTATTAAAATTTTCATGCATATGATAAGATACAATGAATTACACATGACATGGAATGTTCATGAAATTTTAATCTTAATGTTCATATAATTATGAATGTTATAAGACTTCCTTTCCATATCAATCCAAGTGTAAAAATCCATAATTCCATAAATTGATAACCATTGGATATATGAAAATTACCCAAGGTTAAATAATACCCAAATGTAATAGAAAAAATAAAAAATCATCTCATACATGGAATCATGATCCTTCCCCCATTGGTGGGTTAGCCAAACCCACAAACAATATTTATACAAAGTTTTGACACATTTATATTCTCTTTCATACCATCTTAAAATAGTATGAAAAAAGGAAAAAAATATATCTAATACCACTTTGTATTTATACAATTTGGTATCCACTAAAACTGTAACACCCCAAGCTTCCACGATATGCTTCTCTTTGAATAATACAGTAGCGTGTGTTGTACACAACTTCGAGTTCTAATGCACACCACAACCAATCAAACTAGACGTTATGAATAGTAAAACCCACTTTTTGAAATTTTATAGATTTTATCATTCAAAATGGACTTCATTTTTGGATTTGGAATATCAAAATTAGCTTTGGGTGAATTTTTTGTGCTTTTTTGATAACTTTCATATATTGATGAATAGTGAAAATTACTAAATTTTAATTAAAAACAACTTTTTTAATCGAAATAATTAATAGTGATAAATTATGAATTTGAGTGATTTTAAATTATATTTAGAATATGGTTGTACCATTTAATAAAATTTTGGTCATTTGATGTAATTTCACATTTAAACCAGACATAAACACGGGTCAATCTTTTGATAGTTATTATTTCATAAAAACACGCTTTTTGTTTTAACAACGAGAATTAATTTTAAATTAATTTCTGTCACTTCTGTGTTTTTAATTTAGAAAAATGAATTCCATATTTAGAATCAGGAGTTCCAAATTGTGTAAATAGGTAAATTTTATTTTAAGTCATTTTGAGTAATTACTTCGGTAAATATTTTATTTACCATGGTTAGTGGGTAAATCCGGTAAATAAGGGTAAAAAAATATTATAATAATAATAAATTACCATAAAACGTGTCCTAAGCCTATTTATTGATACATTTCTGACCATGGAAATCTTTGGGTGGATTTTGGGACCCCATTTATCCACTTTTAAATGATAATGACACTTTATATTAATTAAGTTAAAGTAAATACAAAAATGACTTAAGCATATATCTTTTAGAAAACATTTTTTTACATAGGGTTATATATGTTATATTTTCGACTATAAATATTCATTATAAAGATAAAAGTATTTCCTACATAATGGTATTTTATTTATAGTTTTTAGACATTTAATAATTGAATATATTTATAACAGAATAATGATGGAGTATATTCCGTATTAATGAAAGAATCAAATAATTAGTATTATAAATGTTAAAGTAAATATAATTTTAATGTTTTGATTACATCCATGAATTTTATTTGATAATATGACAATTTAGGATTTCTTAAATTAATTTTTTTTAATTAATAAAGTTGTTAAGACTTTAACAAAAATCAATTATTAAATATTTTCAAAATTAACATAAACGAGTTTAAAAAAAAATATTATATTATTAATTTATATTATATTTCAAAAAATATAATTTTCGTCCAAAGGAATTATATCATGATATGTGTATCATTAATGACCACTTTGGGGTCTCTTGGAAGTATATAGTAAGTTTATTAACCATATAATATAAAAATAAAGTGACATGGTAAATGTCAAACTATTTAACTAAGAGTAAAATATAAATGATAAGGTTAATATAGTGACCCAAACCTGTCTAAAATCTATTGTATGAAATGATTTAAACCCATACCCACCTAATACATTTAATAATCTACATTGGAGCCATTATAAACCGAATATTAATTTATTATAAACTAATACTTTATATTTTTCCTAAAAAGCCCATCCTCCCACTTATAAAAGGAAACCACTTCTAACCAATTATTAATAACTTCAAAGACTTTTTGTTTGGAAAACATCTACCCAAATACCCTCTCCACTATAATACCTTAATTTTAGAGGCCTTACTTTAGTTATAAATCCAACCTAAGGAGCCCTTTTGATCAAATCAAAAGAAAGAACCTGAAGAAGTGGTAATGTTTTCACCACCCTCTTTCAAGTTCCTTTCTTCTTCAACTTCTTATTTCTTGGTTATTTACATTCTAAAATAATAAATCCAGTATCTTATATATTATTTGATGTTATTATAAATATGGTACAACCATATTCAGTGTTCTATCCATCCTTTGAATTACATGTCACCATACGTGCATACGTAAAACCTACCATCTCCAAGTTGTGGTGTAATTGTTATTCAATACATTATTATTTGGATGGGTATAATAATGATGTGTAATTCATGTAAATAATAAATATAAAATGATAATTTTTCTGTATATATGATATACCATCCAATTATATATTATTTTAATATCAAAATAATGATATTGTCACTCGTGCGTACGTACGGATTACCGTCTCCACGAACGCGATGAGATTCATTTACCATAGTATCCATTCAAAAATAAATTTTATTTGATGATTAAAAATAATTTTTAGAGACATGATATAAATCTGTATATGGAAAATATACATCCCATCCATAACAAACATGGCTTACATAATAAATAATGTTTAGAAAAACGAATCTGTTAACACCCGAAATGATGATAATACAAAGATATTATTAAAAAATCAAAGTTATAAGATCATATATGATATCATATTAATGTATATGATTCTTGTATAATTTAATAAAAATTATTTCACCATTATACAGGAGGTTAACCTACCCTCAACGAAGGAAAAGTACAAGTTAAGGGTTTATTTCACAATCTTTTCATTATTCGAGGTTGTTTATATGCAATTACCTATTGGGACTTCTTTATCATCCACATCCATGTTTCTTAAAAACGTATTTCAAAACATTCTTACTATTTAATAGAATATGGGTTAAAGTCATTTATAACCTTGTTTGACTTTTTATAATATGTTTATAAAGGAATCTTTCTGTCATTTTCCTAACAAGGTCCTTTTTAACCTTTTTCGACAGAATTAAGGTAAGAATGTCTTTTTTTAACTTATACGGATGGTGCGGCTATTTTACACCATAATAGAATCATCAACTATTCCCTTACAAGATTATAAGTATATTTTTAATGTAAATATTTTATTTTATAATTTTGTGACATTTAAATTATTTCAAAATTAATATTTTAAGAATTTGTGAAAGGAACTCTTTATCAAGATCATAATTTTAAATGTTTTAAAGATTTATCTTTATAAATATTTTTAATTAATGGCCATGTTTTCAAAATGATTTTAAGGATTTATTTATATGGACATGAATGTTTTGAAATGATATTTCTTATCAAAAGATTCCAAGTGGTATGGGACATGTTGATTCCAAAATCTCTATTAAATTACTTCCTTCGTAAATGTTTGACTTTTAAATGATTTAAAAAAAGGGATATTTCTCTCAAATAGTTTTGATTTAATCTATGTCAACATCCTTTGATGGATTTTAAGATTATTTGAAGTTGATTTATTAGGATACAAAACTTTCATATTGTATTGATGTTTTTGTGATATGTTAGACTGTTGATGTGTTATATTTATACCATTCATGGTTTGTGGAGAAAGTATTGAAATTTCGTATTCTATTTTTAATATGAATGTTTATGTTATGTTTAAACCTGTTCATATGAGGAATTCATCAGACTTAGTAAGTGACGGGTGGAGCCCGCTGTAGTTCCTCGATGCATCGGTAGGTCTCATGAGACAAACTAGTGTCTTGACACAAGGCCTTGACAAAATGTTATTTGTAGTCTTGGAACGAGGCCTTGACTATGTGGTTATGATAGTATGGAATTATGCATTCCATCCTTATGAAAGTGGTTAATGATATTTCATGTGATTATTCGACTGGTAGAATATCCATGTGAAACGTAAATGGCATTATTTTATTTTATTTTTTCCATATTATGTTGAATTTCAAGTTTAAAAGGTTTTTGTTTTAGTTATACATTTCCATAAATGTTTATGATTATTTATTAAAGTTTTTTCTACATTGTTATCCTTACTGAGCATCTGACCACACCCCTTTCTATGTTTTATTTTACCCTAGATTCTAAGAAGTTTATTGTGATTGATATGCAAGGTTAATCCAAGGGAATAATGTCATTCATAAAGGATTATTTATGTTGTTTTGTATGTTATAAAGTGTAATGTGACATTCATGTATGTAATCTATTTTCCAAGACTTCTAAAATGATCGGTCCTTTGGAACTTTATGCCTTGAAATCATGCCAATGTATTAAAATAGTGCACTGACTCTGGGTAACTAGGGTCGGGGCATTACAGTTGGTATCAGAGGATGTTTAGGAATAACCTTGGAAGCTAGATTTCGATAAACTATGATTAGAGAACATAGACCTAAGACAGACTTTGAGGATTAGTATAGAAGAAATTCCTTGAATTTTGGTATTGTAGAGATTTTGTGAGTTTTCTGAGCAATACATCCCTGTCTGGATATGAGCATATAGAGGCGACTCTGGCACATATGTACCTAGGGGTAAAACCCAAAAATACTGCTTTGAGCTAGACTCGAACGGGAACTGGTGCACGACAACGGGCCTTGCTGCACTCTTGGTTACGACACTCCTAGGGGATATGCTTAGGATAATTCTCATTTTCTTTACAAATCATTATAAAGGGTTTATGAGTATATAATTCCTCAATGAAAACATCTTTATGATTATGGATTCTATCCATAAAATGTTCAATTTAAGTTAGGTATTTTACAAGTTTGGAATTATTCATTTCAATTCATAAACTGACATAGTTTATGCCATTGTATAGAAATGGCGCCTAGTAGAAGGAATGTGAAATCCAGAAATATGTATGATCCAAGGAGTAAGAAGGATCATATCTTTCACGGTATTAAGCCAAAATTTATAAGAGAAATAGTCTCCCATGTATTCTCAACGTATGAAGAAATAGTATCATGTGTTAATAAGATAAGTAAAAAAATTATCTGACTCCTATGGCTTTGAAGGGAAGTAAGAGAAGAAATGGATGAAAGAGAGAAAGATAGATAAAGGGAAGAGGGAAAAGAAGAATTTTACCATATGTGATAATTATGGGAAGAAACACCCTGTAAATTGCCTGAAGGGGATGAGAGTTTGTTATAAGTGTGGAGAAAAAGGACACAATGTACGTGACTGTAAGGGTAAGAAAAAGGTTTCAAATGTACAATGCTTCATCTACAAGGAGTTGTGACACTACGTGAACCAATGTACAAATCATCAGAGTATTCTCCAAATTATGCTATTGGATAATAATCAAGTTATGATACTACCACTGATGAGGATTAATGATTAGAGTTCTTATGTTTTTATTAGTGAATTATGTCATTTGAGTGTTGTATCAACAATTTACTCGTTATAATAATTATGGATTATATAAGGATTTTACTAATGTACTATTTCATTAAGGACATGAGATTGTGCAGAACCAAGAAAAGTGACTCAATAGCAGGTAAATTTTTGGAAAATATATGGATGAGAGAATGATAAACCATAATATGGTTCTGATACCAAGGTGGTGATTTTGGAATAATACATGATTGATTTGGATAAATTATATTGGATATTCTTGACTACCTTGAAACTAATTAATTATTTTTATATTCCATCATTGTTGGAGTTTACAAAATTTTTTGATAGAAGGATTATATCTAGTATTCTATAAGGAAGAAGGTATCATGAATGTAATCAATAAGGTTTTACGGAAATTCATGATATTGCAGTGTTTTAGAAGAATAATTGATGAAGTTGTTCACATGTTATTATGCGAAAAAAAGGATCTTCATTGTGTTTAACTTCCTTATAAATTTTGTACTGTGAGTTCAGACAGACGTATTTTGGATAATTCTAGTTTGAGATTATTTTTGGATTTCCATAAAAGGACAACCCGGAGGTCGGGCGGCCACCCGTAGCGTCCAGCAAGGCCGTGAGACTTGAACCCGCAACCGAAGGGCGAGAAGGGTGTATCACCTACCACTGGCCAATGTGATGTCCTGAATTGAATAATGTATATTTTTTAAAATGTTCTGGTAGATGAATTATAAATTCATTTTTTTAACCCCATACAAATAGGACAAATAGAATATTTTTTTAAAGTTCTATTATCTTTTAGAGTGAAAGATGAGTTTTTGGTAGAAATTAGTTAAAGGATAGAACTCTACTTTCCAAGTATATATTTTTCTTCTTATCTTATTCTATGAAGAAATTAATTCATATACTTTATTGAAGGGATCTTAAAACCACAAATGTGTTATCCTAATACCTTATGTTTTTTTGAACCAATGGTATTTTAAATCATCATAAATTGGTGAATTAAAGGCCCTCAATGTTACACTTGTTTGTGATTGATGACCTCAATCACTACCTATAAATATTTACGTTTTTACTCTAATTATATGTATCTAATTTTCACCAATGTTCTCTTAATCGAGATCATAATTTGGTGGTGACCCTTTCATTTTTCTTTTCCTCTTATTAAGACTATATTTTATTAACCCAATTTCTGATGTGGGTTTTCCCACAAAGGTATTTTCTATTTTCAACCATTTATTTTCAAAGAACAATTTAAAATTACGAGGATTAAATTTCATGAAGGATGGGAGAATTTAACACCCCAAAATTCCATGGTATGCTTCTCTTTGAATAATACAGTAGAGTGTGTTGTACGCAACATCGAGTTCTAATACACACCACAAAAAATCAAACTAGCCGTTATGAATAGTAATACCCACTTTTTGAAATTTTATATATATTATCATTCAAAATGGAAATCATTTTTGGATTTGGAATATCGAAATTATCTTAGGGTGAAATTTTGGTACTTTTCTGATAACTTTCATATTTTGATGAATAGAGAAAATTACAGAATTTTAATTAAAAACAAGTTTTTTAATTGAAATAATTAGTAGTGATATATTATGAATTTGAGTGATTTGAAATTATATTTAGAATATAGTTTTACCATTTAATACTTTTTTGGTAATTGGATGTAATTTTACATTTAAACCTGACATAAACAAGTGTCAATCTATTGATAGTTATTATTTTTAAAAACACGTTTTTTGTTTTGACAGTGGGAATTAATTTTAAATTAATTTCTGCCACTTATGTGTTTTGAATTTAGAAAAATGGATTCCATATTTAGAATATGGAGGTCCAAATTGTGTAAATAGGTTACTTTTATATTAATTAAGTTAAAGTAAATACAAAAATGACTTAAGAACATATATTTTAGAAAAACAATTTATACATAGGGTTATATATGTTATATTTTCTACTATAAATATTCATTAGAAATATAAAATTTTTTCCTACATAATGGTAATTTGTTTATTATTTTTAGAAATTTAATAATTAAATTTATTTATGACACAATAATGATGCAGTGTTTTCTTTATTAATGAAAGAATCAAATAATTATTATTATAAATGTTAAAATAAAAATGAATTGAATGTTTTGATGCCATAAAAGAATTTTATTTGTTAATATTACATGTTAGTATTGCTTAAATAATTTTTTTTGAATTAATAAAGTTTTTAATACTTTAACAGAAATCAATTATTAAATATTTTCAAAATTGACATAAATGAGTTTTTAAAACAAATATTATATTATTAATTGATATTATATTCCTAAAAATATAATGATCTGAAAAAGGACTTATATCATGATAGGTGTATCATAAATGTACCACTTTGGGGTCTCTTGGAGGTATATAGTAAGTTTATTAACCATATAATATAAAAATACAAAGTGACATGGTAAATGTCAAACTATTTAACTAAGAGTTAAATATAAATGATAAGGTTAGTATAGTGACCCAAACCTGTCTAAAATCTATTGTATGAAATTATTTCAACCCATACCAACCTTATACTTTTAATAATCCACTTTTGAGCCATTATAAACCGAATATAAATTTATTATAAATTAATACTTTATGTTTTTCCTAAAGATCCCCTCCGCCCCTTTTAAAAGGACACCACTTCTAACCAATTCTTCATACCTTTAAAACCTTTTGGTTTGGCCAACCTCTGCTCAAATACCCTCTAAACTATCCTCCCATAATCTTAGAGGCCTTAATTTAGTCATAAAGCCAACCTATGGAGCCCTTTTGATAAAATCAAAAGGAAGAACCTCAAGAAAAGGTAATGTTTTCACCACCCTCTTCCAAGATCCTTTCTACTTCAACTTCTTATTTCTTTGTTATTTAAATTCTAAAATAATAACTCCAGTATCCTCTATATATTGTGATGTTATTATAAATATGGTACAAAAATATTCAGTATTATATCCATCCTTTCAATGACATGTCAACATACGTGTGTACGTACAACCTACCGTCTCCACGTCATGCTGTAATTGTTATTCAATACATTATTATTTGGATGGTATATAAATGATGTGTAATTCATTTAAATAATAAATATAACGTGATAATTATTATGTATATATTATATACCATCCAATTATATATTATTGTAATATCAAAAGAATGATATTGTCGCTCGTGCGTACGTACAGATTACCGTCTCTACGAACGCGATGAGATTCATTCCCCATCGTATCCATTCAAGACTAAATTTTATTTGATGATTAAAAAAATTAGAGACATGATATAATTATGGATATGAATAATATAAATCCAATCCATAAAAAATATGGCTCACATAAGAAAGAATATAAAGAAAAACGTATCCGTTAACACCCAAAAAGATGATAATACTAAGATATTATAAACAAATCAATGTTAAAAGATCATATATGATATCATATTAATGTATATGATTCCTGTATAATTGAATAACTATAATTTCACAATTCTATAGGAGTTTAACATACCCTCAACCAAGGAAAAGTACAAGGTAATGTTTATTTCACAATATTTTCATTATCCGAGGTTGTTTATAAGTAGTTACCTAATAGGACCTCTTTATCATCCACATCTATGTTTCTTAAAAATGTATTTCAAAAAATTCTTACTATTTTAATGAATATGTGTTAAAGTCATTTATACCCTTGTTTTACTTTTTATAAGATGTTTATAAAGGAATATTTCCGTCGTTTTCCAAACAAGGTCCTTTTTAACCATTTCGACAGAACTAAGGAAAGAATGTCTTTTTTTAACTTATATGGCGGGAGCGGATATTTTTCGCCTTTATAAAATCGTTGAAGCTTCCCTTAAAATATTATAAGAATATTTTGAAATTAAATATTTTATTTTATAATTATGTGACTTTTAAATGATTTTAAAATGAATATTTTAAGAATTTGTGAAAGGAACTCTTTATCAAGATCCGAATTTTAAATGTTTTAAAGATTTGTCTTTCAATTTTTTTAATTAATGCCCATTTTTTCAAAATGATTTTAAGGATTTATTTATATGGACATGAATGTTTTGAAATGATATTTCTTATCAAATGTTTCAAAGTTGCATGGGACACTTTGATTCAAAAATCTCTTTTAAATTACTTCCTTAATAAATGTGTGACTTTTAAATGATTTCAAAAAAGAAATATTTCTCTCAAATAGTTTTTATTTCATCTATGTCAACATCCTTTGATGGATTTTAAGCTTATTTTATGTTGATTTATTATGATACAAAACTTATATATTATATTGAAGTTTTTGTGATATGTTTGACTGTGGATGTGTTATTTTTATACCATTCATAGTTTATGGAGAAAGTATTGACATTTCGTATGATAGTTTTAATAAGAATATTTATGTTTTGTTTAAACATGTTCATATAGGAATTAATTAGACTCAGTAAGTGACAGGTGGAGCCCTCTATAGCTCCTCGATGCATCGGTAGGTCTCATGAGACAAACTAGTGTCTTGGCACAAGGCCTTGGCAAAATCTTATTTGTAGTCTTGGAACGAGGCCTTGACTATGTGGTTATGATAGTCTGGCATTATGCATTCCATCATTAGGAAAGTGGTTAATTATATTGCATGTGATTATTAGACTAGTAGAATATCAATGTGAATAAGCAAATGGCATTATTTTATTTTATTTTTGCCATATTATTTTGAAGTTCAAGTTTAAAAGGCTTTTGTTTCAGTTATACATTTCCATAAATGTTTATGATTATTTATTAGTGTTTCTACTATATTTTTATCCTTAATGAGCATCTAAGCTCACCCCTTTCTATGTTTTATTTTTTCCAGGATTCCAAGAAGTTTATTGTGATTGATATACATGGTTAAGCCAAGGGAATAATGGCGTTCATAAAGGATTATTTATGTTGTTTTCTATGTTATAATGTGTAATGAAACATTCATGTATTTAATCTATTTTCCAAGACTGCTAAACCGATCGGTCCTTCGATACATTATTAATTGCAATCATGCCAATGTATTAAAATAATGCACCCACTCTGGGTAACTGGGGTCGGGGAGTTACAAAAATAGTGCCTCGATGTGGTCTTTCACATGGCCTCAGGCATGCCTTACCAAATGCTAGAGGCTTCAGACTACCAGTGAGTTTCTAAAGGTGGTATAGTGGCGATAATACAAAATCTGGATCAGTAATTAATATAATAAAATAATAAATAAATGAATATAGTAGAATATAATAATAATAAAAATATAAAAAATAAATGAGTAAATGATCCAATCATGAACACGACGCAATATAAAAGTAGTAAACAATACAACATGAATAATAATAATAAAAATACTCAAAGGTTATCCTTTGGAGAATCCAACATTCTAGATCAATTTTGTGCTCCTAATCTCCCAGGTATAGGTATCACAACACACAACAAGTTCCAAGTTCAAACATGTAACCATATTATATTTTTTGGGTACCAAAAACTGCCCTGATTATAGTGTGAGATATACTCAGTGGACCACCACCAATAAATTCTAATGAAATATAGTCCATGAATATAAAATAAAGCAGTGTGAAGGAATATCAAAATTATGGTAGTGCATAATTGATAAATATAAACAATTCAGGCTCATGTTCCTCAAGGACACTAGGCCTACTATACCATCTTCGGCCTAAGATAGAATATATCTAAATATAGGTCACAATATATATAATTATATATGTATATATATGTACTATATATTTTAGGAAATATATAGAAATATATTGATACATAACACTATCCTGGACTTGGGGTGTGACTCAAGTATCCATATATAGTCGTAAGAGATATAAACTCTAATAAGGGACATCATGCCCGTCGATCTCATGGAATATCAAAGTTGTCCATTTGCAAGTATCATGAGGAGTATTGGCATACATTATGAGTGTCATAATAATTATATGACACCATTACAAGCATCATAAGTAATTGAGAATTCCATAATGAGCATTATGAATAATAATGAGAACAGTCATACCCAATCTACATATCAAGGAGACAAGAAATGTCATGTTTAGAAAAAAAGTGATGTGAAACAATATGTCCAACATCCTAGAACACAGGGTTCCTAAAATTCAATTTCCACAGCACCAACATAGGCCACCATATAATAATCCAGTATGAGGTAGTCTCACTTTACCAATGATCCTTGATCTAAGGTGTTCCATAAAGAGGATCTTGACATCACTTACTGACTAGAGTATCTTTATTATTATAATCCATTTAACAATTAATTTTAGTACCTGATTTCATAAATTAATATTCTATGTCATCCAAATCACAGAATTCAAATTTAGTCATAACAAGAAAAATTGACCATGTACATAATAATTCAATAATATAAAACCCGGGAAAGTGATACAATTCATTTATAAATAAAGAGAAAATGGGAAACCCCCATTCTATATACAAAAATTACTAATTTAATCATTACCTTTAATTTTAATGTAGATCACATCAAAGGTTGTTTTATCATAAATTGGATCATTAATTAAATATCAATCCATTAATTTTACTCTAATCATATCTACCGTGAAGGACAACTCAACCCAACTCAAATGTTAATTTAAATAGAATATGGAGCATGATAATCATAAGAATCCAAAAATATCTAATATCATTTATTAAAAATCACCATATGGGAGGTTCAGGTTGTGATTTTTGACCACCAATCATGTTAAGGGTCTAACAATCAACATATTTGTGGTGTAATAATTTAATTTAATACATTTGTTATTTTATAAGTAACACATAGAAAAATCAGCACATAGGAAAATATTAATGTCATATAAAATAGAGAGAGTTAATGGAGAAGAATATGGACCACCTACCTCAGGCTTTGTTTGGTCCACTCCTCAAATATTGAGATTTTATTTGAGTTAGAATGATGTAATATAGAAGAATCATCAAAAGATCTAAAAATGAGGAGAATTATCTCACATGAAGATAGGAACACAGATGTCGATTTAAAAAAAATAAAATAAGAACAAGGAGTCATAGACTAATGATTGGATAACAAATGTGATGAATGCCCCTCAATTCTAATCTAAAACATATGGTAACCAAATATAGGGAGAGGAGGAGGAGGATGAGTACATGAATGGGAGGTGCCAAGAATGAATGAGGAAGAAAAAGTGGGAAACCCCCTTAAAGGGTTGGACTGAAAAATATCTATTTCCCCCTTTAATGAGGTACATGGTAATGATTCACTGTTTGGATAATTGTGTTCAAATAATGAAGCTCAAACTACCCTGGATCCATATCACACATGGTTTCGATTCATGGTTTTTGGGTAATCGCATGCTAAACATGATGTGATACTAGTTAGGCAACATTATCCATGTGTATAGTTGCATGGTTTAGAAAATTGTCTGCACACTATGCTCACACCCATACAATTTACTACAGTTATTCTACCTGGCCTTGTTCCCCACCTTTCACATTTTAATAAACCATGTGACACTTCATATAGGGAATCATTGTTTCTCCTAACGGGTTACATGTTTTAGACAAAGACTGTACTCTGTCTTTTTTCCCCTGGAAATTGATTTTTAGATCCCTACACTACAAAAAGTCATCCAAAAATAAGAGACACCTCTCAATCCTTACACCATTCCCAAAAACAATACTTTTAAGTGTTTTTATAAATGGATATAAATTTCAAGGCACAATTTAAATTTTTTCATTTCCACCAATTGAAAAAAATTTAAATTCTCTTGGAATTCACAACTTGTTAAAAAAACAGGATGTTACCAACTCCCCACCCTAGAAAATTTCATTTCTATGAAGCCTTGGGAAACTACAAAACATCACCCATCCTACTTGGGTCAAGAATTGTTACTCAAGTTTATATGTTTTATTTATAAATTCCTAACAAACTCCCAAGAGTCCTCTTAATAATACTCTACTTATATTGCTAAAACCCCAGACAATGATCATAATTAAAGGTGAAAAAATAAGACAACACATACTTTAGATTGTATAACCTAAGATACGATCACATCAAAAAATATTTTATCAATTTATAATAGAATTCAAACACCATTCAACCTACTATAGCCCGATCTTGCTGTTTTTTATTTTAAAAATACATTCTGACCTTAAACAACACCCGTATCAACCCAAATTATTTCTAAACATGGTTACCTAATAACCAAATACATCATCTAAAGAAACTCAAGTCAAAATTAATCTATTCAACTAAATCCTTGAACAATCAACATAAAATGTCAGAATAACATTTAAAAATGAGATTGAAGGCATTCTATAAAGGATATATGAGATTATTATAAGAAATCTCATCGATGCCAAGAAAACAAATCAGTGAATTATCCTATCTGAACCATGTTATGAACAAAATTAATTATTATGATATAAAATAGAAAATGATTCTATCCCAATCCAGCATCCATTGATCATAATAAGGTAGTATGGGATTAATTACAACATATGGATTTCACCCAAATCTATAATAAAACCCCTATATATAATTTACTAAGGATTTTATCCCATACAATTCATCATTTATTTAACTATATATAAGTTCCAAAACAACTATCACACAACCGGTCTCAAGGTCTGATAACCCTTCAAATTTATGTCTAACATAACATTGACATATATTAGACTCCCCACATTTGGGGTATCCTTCTCACTACACTAAAGAAATTTTTAAAGTGATTACTACATCACATTACAAGATATTATAGATGGAATATGTAAGCTAATAACCTAATCATCCTAAGCGTTAACATAAATGTAACACATAAATAGTTCTCACACCCTAAGAAACCATTCTATGATGTTCATTGATTTCAATTTATAATGAGTTTACCACCCTTAATAGTCTATTGGAATACTTTGAACAATAATTATAGTGAACCCGGATAAACATACATGGATACTGAATCTTTTCTAAATGAATATTCAGTACATAAGAAAAACACATGCCTCAGGGCCCTAATAGTTTATTGTATTTGGAAACATTAAAAATAATATTATAACATGGTGAAAGATATTGAATGTTTCATATAAATAACTTACCATTTAATACTCCTACTTAAAACCTTTCTTCATAACTCTTTGAAAGGAAACAAAAGAAAGGGAGAGATCAGATGCTTAGTAAGGGTAAATAAAAGAGATATATAAGTATATTATAAACATAAGGGTATGAGAACATGAACATAAAATTTTTAGATCATAACCTGGATATAAAATATTATACACTTTTATTGTATAAATACTAGAAGATCCCATGACATGAATTAGAAGTGAATCATAATCTATGAGATCATAACATAGGATTAAGAAATGGAATTGTGGAAGAAACTTAAACATATCAAATGATTTCCATAGTAGTTAAGGATCACTACCGAAGATATCTTATTAGAATGGGTTAACTACCCATACCATCTCAATAGTCATGATTCACACCCCTGACCATCTTAGTAGTCATGGTTCACTCCCAATACTATCTGAGTAGTCAAGTTTCTCATCCAATACAATCTTAGAGAATAAAGTCATTTACTAAACTTGGTAATATGCCAATTCAATCCATGTCCATACCATGAGATATAAATCATTACCCAATGTTTTGGAGTTAGATATAGGTCCTACCCATCATATAAAAATATCATACATACATGTTCCACATGATAAAACAACATTAATCTTATCATATCCCATACAAATAGATGGGTTTCGTAAACATCATATTATAACCCATGAAATGAAAGGGCATCATTAAAATTTTATCATATAATAAACTGTTGAAAAGATATAAGTTTCATAATAATTTCATCATATAATAACCTATGAAAGGAAGTGGATTTTAGAAGTGTTTTATAATGGTATAATATGTGGAAGAGAAACAGGATTATTAAAAAAATTCATTTTAAACATAAAACATTTAATGAAATAATAAGAATAGTTTCCTTAAACCATATCACTAGTAAATAGTAAACAATATTAAAGGATTTAATCTTAGAAGGATAAGGATTTTGAAAGATCCCTTTGAATATTTATTAAGGAAATTAACCTTTATTTCAAAATCACTTTTATAAAAAAATTCCATATTTTTTTAGAAAATAACATTTGAATCCTATAATGAAATAGTTGAAAATTAATGTAAATTATTTCTTGAAGAAAATAAGATTTTTTCTTTGAAAATTTATCTTTAAAATTTGAATCAATTTTAAAACATTTTGAAAAAAAATTATTAAAAAATCATGAACACATATAAAGGAATATTTAAAAATTAAGTAAAACCGTTTTTAAATATAATTTTTTTTCAAAATTATTTTAATTAAAAATAATATAAAAATAAAAATCTTTTCAAAATATTTAATAAAACCTTTTATTTTTAAAATATCATTTAAATGTGTAATGAAATATTCAATTAATGGAGTGTTCATGATGACATAGAATTTTGTACATGACATGTATATACAAATATTTTTTTCACATTATCATTATAATTAAAAAGACTCAACATCAAAAAACCGCAAGAATATTCCTTTTAATTTTATATTTAGAAATGTTAAAACAATGGAAAATATGTTTTTTTAAAAATAATACTTTTATTTTGAACATTTTTAAAAACATTTTTAGAATATATTGTTTTGAAGGAAAAAAGATTTCCGACTGAAGAGAAAAATAATGTAGGATTTTCATAAAAACATTTTGTTAATGAACGTATGTACTATAGAGTGTAAAAATTGGTACTATTAAATGATATTATCTAAAATAGAAATATGGGAAGAAAATTAATGTTCTTTTGAGTTATATATTATCATAATTTGTCATCACAAGCATAATAATAAACAATCTTGATATGCAATGAGATCAAAACATAAAATCATCACCACTTGGGTAAACACGAATCATATGTTCAATGAGATAATAACATAAAATGTATTTAAAATATTAGAAGGATAAATAAATTAATTATATTACATGTAAAAGACGATATATATACTTCTCATGAAATAATATTGGTGTATAAAAAAATATATGTCTCAAAGAAGGAGAATTGAGAGAAAAATCCAATAGTAAATGAGTAAATTATGAATAATAGTCCTCAAGAAATAGTAACATCAATGTAAACATTAATTTTAAAGAAATGAATTATTAATTGAATATAGTATGTTATAGGTATGTATATAAACCAAACAAAATAAATATATGGTGAATATGTTTTCTGTCCCATGAAAGTAAAAAGTGAGACAAAATTCTAACACTATGTAACTTTGGAATTGTGAGATTCATGAATCAATAAAATTATTTTGAACTTTTAATATCATTAATTAAATTAAAATCATGATATAAAATTTCATAGGTCATTATATTAACCATAAATAAGGAATATGTGGGTAACATATAATGTGTCTCGAAAAAGTAAAAAGTGAGAAGAAAATCCCAAACTACTTTAATAAATTTTGAATCATGATCCCCATAAAAGAATAAAATAAATTAAAAAAATTTAATACCATTAATTAATTTAATTCATGATATAACATGTCATATTTCATTATATAAACCACACAAAATAAATTAGTTGTGAATATGGAACAAGTGTCAATGAAATAAAAGCAAGACTACAAATCCCCTTAACTTAAGTCTTGACTCTTATCATAATAATTAAAACCTCTTGTATAATCAATATAAATTTATTAGAAATAAATCAAATTGATATATTCATATATATAATACCATATATTATTTATAGTCTCATTTATTAATAATTCCATGATAAAGTTACATTTTAGGTAATAACAACATGATTTTTCGTTCAGGTTTTTCTTTTTTATTATTTGTACTCTTTCATAGACAATGATTTAATTATATATAGAATTATAAATATGATACAAATATAATATATTTTCAGTATATATGAATTTATTATAATCTATAAGAGATAATAGGAAATGATATACACAGATCATGGAGCTGGTAGGTCGTACGTACGCATGAATATAATCTTCATTTTCTTTTCATATTAAAAGAATAAAAAGTATATTATATATTATTAGAATATAATAATTTTTATTAAATATATTTCAAATATTTTTATTAATTAAATCATTAATACATTAAATTTAAATCATGAATGAATCACTTCTCTTTACGAGGCGGTAGTCCACTGTACACACGAACGATGTTATTATATTCCCACATAATGGAAAGCATGATGGTATGATTGAAATAATGAATAAATAATAAAAATATCATCATAAAAAATCATAAAAATAATTTATAAACTATAAATATTTCATTATTATCAATATTTAAATGTGTTAAATGGAGAAGGAACAACATCAGTTTTCATGTTAGTAGTCTATCATACACATGATTATTGATTGTATATCTTATTTGATTTAATTATTAGATGTTTTTGGTCATGCAATTAACAAAAAAATATATTATTATATTTAATATATTGATTTTATTATATAATCATGAAAAATAAAAATTTTATCTCTTTAAAGAAGAAATAATACAAAATTATTCATTGATGAACGTTACCTCTTCTTTGTGTATCTCCTTTTTTTTGAACCAGTGGTCTTTCTTAGGTGGATTTATAAACAATAGATGAATTATAGTATAAAGTTAGGGAATTTGGAAATATATTTAGACAAGTATTGGGTGAGAAAAAGTTCATTATAGTTGTGAAGAGATAAGGAGATGTGGTGGACTTTTATGAGGGTGGGGAGCGGAAAACTTTTAAATTTTTGAAAGGGAGAATTCTAACCACGTTTTTCATGTAAAAATTGTTCCCACAATTGATCAAATTAAAATCATGGACATTATAAGTTATAAATATGGAAATAAAATATGTTTTCGACAATTGTAGGTTAATTTTTTCATTTAATTTTAAAAGTTAACCACTAAGTAACCTAGTTTTTATTTCAATCACTTTAATTAATTTTAATTGCTTTCACTAATCAATTTGGAAAAAATATTAGATGAAATTATAAGAAAATAGAGTTTTTTATGATTCAAAATATGGAATCCATTGTTTATACTAAATATATAATAGAAAGAAATTAATATAAAAATAATCCTCCAAATGGGATGAGACAACATGTTTTTTAAGTAAAAATGTTTAAAAGTTTGAATTTATTTATATAATATTCCAATGAGAAATTGATTAAAATTTCTTTTTTGGACCAATAGATGTATAATTGATTTATATATACTATAAAAAATATAAAATACAATTTATCTATATAAATAAATTAAACTAAAAGGATGTTTTTTCAATTAAAATTGAGTATTTTCCTCATTCATCAAAAAGTGAAACATCATAGAAAAAGACAAAAACGTCATAGTAATACAATTTTGAAGTTATTATTCCAAAAATATTTTTATTTTCTTAAATGTATGTTTTAAAAGAGTAATGAATTATTTTTAAAATATGTGTTCCATTAAAACGATGTAAGAATACATTTTTGAAAAAATACATCATTTTATGCTTAAAATTGGATTTATTCTTATCTATTTCCTAGAAAAAATATTAATATTAAATAATATATTTAATATATAATACAAATTTTGTAAAAAAAATTCATAATTTTTTTTTGAATATCTTATTGATAAAGAACAAGTTTGTTCATAGAAAAATATTTTTTGAGAAGTAGAATTTCTTTATTTTCAAATAGTTTTTTCTTTTATTTATAATTAATTGGTTAAAAATGAATTCATATTATAAAAATTCACAAAGAATGTTTTCATAATTTATTTAATCTTATTATTACCATCTATTTCAATGGCTAGGTGATAAATAAAATAATATTTTAATAAAAATATTAATAGTATATTGTAGCTTGGTAAAACTCGATCGTCTATGTATCCCAAGATTTCCAAGGAATTCAAAATTATGTGTAACAATAGATAAACATAGTTTTTTGTGTCCCAAAAGATGAAAATTGTGTTTTTAATAAATAATGTATAACTCTATGTAGCTTGAAATACAATCCATCAAATAAATTTAATTTATTCTTAAGATAATTCAGAAAAACCTAGGGTGCTACATTTTACCCCAATTGAAAATATTATCGAACTCCAAATTTCATTAGGTCATCAAATGTGTAATTTTTTATTTTTACATTCATATAAAACCAAATCATAAAAATGAATACTGAAACGTCATGTAAAACAGATGTTGGGAAACAAAATGGTTACCCAAAGTAACACATAAATATGGTTCCACGTTGAAGAGAATAGTTGGGAAGTGAAGACATGGACAAGGAAGGAAAAAATAACTCTCTAATACTGATAAGGAGTGATAGAGAACATGTTCAATAGAAATTTAGAGATAAAAAATTCATGTACCAAAGAGGATTGAAAGAGGTCATTGATATCATAAAAAATGATAATATCATGGAACAAGTTTTTTTCAAGACCCTTTACTAATGTTGAAGAATTATCATGAGAAGATACAGTTACATTATTTCATTACATTTCAAATGCACATTCTCAACCTATGGTTGTTCCTTGATCAATTTACACTTAATATATTATTCTATGAAATAAAGGTAAATTTGGTAGTGTCCTAAGAACTAATGAGCTTATGATCAAAAAATAAAATGATAAGTCATTATATCTGTCAATAGTTATCTACAAAACAAAATGGTTTGCACAATTTATTCAATATGGATAAATATTAATATTTAAAAACATTAATAACTAAAACCTCATTAAATGTTCAATATAAACAATTTCATAAATGGTTAACCATTTGAAACATTATAAGGATGCAAAGAAAACAATATAAAAGGAAGTTCAGTAAAATTTACCAAATAAAAAAAACATCAGTCACCCATATATCATGAATTAGATCATTATTATCACACACTCCACATGTGGATAACTTCATCATATATTTTCTACAAACAAAGTAATAAACTAAATCACCATAATCATTATTGAAAACATACTTGCATCCTAATTATATATATATATATTATGAAATATATTCAACAAATCCAAAAAACTAAAAACTCTATCCATGATAGAAAAAAATACATCATCAATAAATTACTAATCAGTTCAAAGGTAATTAGTAATATCCAATGTACTTATTTATATCTAATATATTTCTATTCTACCATCATTATCTGAATATCAAGAATTTATTAAGGGTTATATTCCTTTAATAAAAATATATCCTTACCATTAAATCATTTTTATAGTCTATCAACATAATTCAATGTGTTCTTTTGAATCCTCAATGAATAACTTATACTAAAATATCCTTATTTATTTCATAATTCAGATAAATTAATATTTTATTTCTAATATGTCACACCAACATTTCCATTTTTAATGTCTGATTTGGTTTATTTTTCATCCTTGGATTTAGATATCATTTTTAGGATGTTACAGGTTTAAAGATAGAGTTTCAAGGTGTCTTTCCCTAAGTGCATGGTTAGTGCATAGTTTGGGAAATCCATGCGGCAGGATCTAAGAATCTGTACACGCCTTAGAGTGCTTATGGTTGAGGGTGCACGACCCACACATAGTTATACAAATCATTATTAAAGAGTAAATGTATAAAATATCTCAATATATAACCATTCAATGTTGTTGGTGCATGATTTGGGGACTCTGTGACTAGACTGTGATGGTTCCCAAGTATGTCGAGTGAGGGGTGCACGGTTGGCGCACAGTTTGGTAAACCATGTGAGCAGCCTAGATCTTAATTTTTGTGAAATTCCATGTATGAAATATTGGGATTTTTATCTAAAAATTATTCACCTCTCCTTTCTATGGTTTATGTGACCTAGGGGTGTGTCCCCTTTCTCTCCAAGCCTCTCCCCCTCCCTTGGTGTAGATCTAAGGTGATTGTTCTTGTTTGGTGCTAGATCTCTCATGGTACTCTTCCCACTCTTATCACACTTCCTCTTTATTTAATTATTTTTTAGATCTTATTCTCCTATGTACCCTTTGACCTAGGGTTTTGTTTCCATTATATTATTATGGGAGTTTTCTTGTTTAAGGTATCTTATGGTTGATCTTGGTTGTAGGAACCTTGTAGAGGTTGTTTTGGATGTGTGTTGTTACAGTGCCTGTGGATTGTGATAGGATTCTCTTTTCAGATTCCTTTTTAATTTATGATTTATTGGATTCATTCTTTTCAAACCTCTATTTAATGAAAAATAGTTTTGTATGATCAATAGATTAATTTTATGGTGTGAAAAGTGATAACTTATATCTTTTTGTTTGATTAATAGAATTGTTTTCTTAAATATTGCACACTAAGTGTTCAATTAAATGATCGGTTGTATTTTTCATGTGTTTTTATATATAAATAATGTATTGGAATTTTGAATATATTTGTGATATGTGGAATTATTATTTGTGTTCTTTAAATGGGTTTTCAAAGATGTTTTGGATTTAAAGGATTGTGTATTTGGATTTTAAAAATAGTTTGGCATCTGGTAGTGGTTAATGGACTATTTGACATCTTAATGAAAATAAATCAATTTGAAAATGTGACATTATTGAGAAATTTGGTTTTGAATAAACATGTGAATGGTTTATTTTTACCCTTTTGGAAAGGTGGATTTTTCTGTTTTGAAATGACGGAATCTGTGAAGTATGCTTGAGGCCCATTTGGAATTTTGTAGAATTAGTGTTATCTTTTGTCCTAAAAATTTTTCAAGGAAAATAATATTACAATTTTAATTTAAATTTTGAATGGGTAAAATTTCCTCACTTTCTAATCCTCATGATCCATTTACTTGGTGTGGAATGGGATATCCTCAACAAGGACTCCTTTGAGTTTTTTTGGATTTTATGAAATAGATTGATCCATGGGGTTACTTGGGTTAAGCATTTTGATTGAATTATTACATATATGTATGTTATTAGATGCTTATATGTCATTTGTTGGATAAAAATATTTTATAATCTTGACATGAGAACACATAATAACAATTGATTTTTTTGATAATGATTCGTGCACAAGTTATATTATGCACAAACTAGTGGCCCATAGTAGAGTAAATATTCGATATTATTGTTATACGATTATTCCCCTTTGGTTTGTACCTTGTGGGGTGTGGCCAAGCATGTTAGTTAATTTATTATGAAAATGATTCAGACATGATTTACAAGATGATTCAACATTTATTATTATGTTCACGATTATTCATGACCTCCTAGGATTTAACCAATGACTATTAGAGCACAATTGTTTGTAGATGATATTTGATATGTTTATTGATTTATTATTATTGTGTGATTATTTTTATTTCCCTAATTATAGTAATATTGTGTGCTCTAATGTGTGGTATATTTCTTGGGAAAATTATGGGTTATATTTCAATGGTTTATGGGAATTGTTTTGGGTGAAAATTATTTATACACTCTTGTGTTTGTTTGATATGAAATCATCACATTCACTTTTTAAAATGTCGTATTGTTTTCCTTAAAAATGAATGCGGATTTGAATAAAAAAAATTTAATGGGCTATGTTAGGTTCTAAAGTAAATTTTTTAGAAAATAAAACTTTATATATTGTATTTCAATCAAAAAGTTGATGTTTATATTAGTTTAAAGGATGTGAATTAGGAATAAATTTTCACAAAATGAATATTTAGTTTTAATACTCACACCTATAGTTTCTTTTTTTTATCATTTTGTATAGCTTTCAACATAGTTAGATCACTATGGGAGATGATAGGATTTGGTATCAGAGAGTGACCCTTAGGGTCACATGGATATGTGCAGTCATTAGCTGCAGTCTGAGTTTGTTGTATAGTTGTTGTATTTTTAGCTTTTTGTAAAATATGTTCAGTTTGGACATTGTATATCATTTGGGAAGCATTTTTTATCTTTATAATATTCAATTATTTATTTATTATTGAGATAAATCATTCCCTTTTTTTACTCTATTGATTCTCGACATTAGTTTTTAGCTTGTGTGGATTGGGAATGCACTTTTGGAATTTTCCCATATTGGATTGGGTGACCGGTTCAGGGTCGAATCGGGTTGGTTCATGAAACAATGGCATGAAAAGAAGTTCCATTAGAGTATATATCTTTTTAAATTCCTTTTTTTATTTGTGTATTTCAATGTAGATGGATTAGGTCATTCGGAACCTTGGGGTGTTGGTAAGGGGGTGTTTCTGGCCAACAATATCTAATATGAACCTTGTTTTTCATTTGGAAAGTCCGATTTAATTTTTTATTTATGGTTATTGTGGATTTTTTATGTTTGGGATATGAAAGAGGATTTTGAATAGTGGTCTCTGTAAGCTCTCATGTCCTAGAAATCCATTCAGACTTGGGGGGCTTAGTCCCATCATATCTTTGGGATGGTAGTGTTATTATCATATGGTCGTCAACCATATGCTCAAGTCACCCATCGATGCTAGTTACCGTGTGATTTGTTCTTGGAATTTTCTGATTCTGAAAAATTTTCTTGAGAAATCATGTTTTGGAATTTTGATAATGGATTTTGAAATGGTAATGGTTTAGTTTTGGGATAATAGAGAACAAATTTTCATAATCATTTTGGAGAATCCATTATAAAAAATATTTTTATAATCCAAATCTCATGTTTTCAAAAACAATTTCTCGAAAAATTGAATATTTTTTAAATATTTGTTTTGGAAATGTGTTTTAAATGAGAATAAATGGGTTCTTAATAATTTTTTTGGGGTAAATGATATTTTTTGTCTTCAGGAAAAAGTATTGAATGAAATGAATTGTATTCTAGAATGGGAAACAATGATTTTAAATTTTTTAGCATAATGAAATATATTTACTTATGAAATTTGAAAGTTTATTTTTGACTTGGTAGTCAGTGGTATTTTTCAAAAATTTGGTTATATTGAAATTATAATGTTTTTTGACCTGTGGTATTTTCTTGGGTGCACACATGCAGTGATATGTGTGGAAATGCGAATGAATGCCAAGATTAGCATGTGTTGATTGGTGCCTAGGGTGTCATGGGAATGTAAATGTGAGTGAGGCTATATGGAATACCATTAGATATTTTTCCACCCCTGAGGTTTGTTTTAGTTCAAAAAAAATTAAAGAGGAAGTAGTGATGTTTTCAAAACCATTGCTTGTGTAGTAATTCTCTTATGATTTGGAACTTTTGTTTGTGTACTAATTGAATTTGAGGAATATTATTGAAAAGGTAGTTTTGATATAGATTTTGGTATTCTTGATTCACAATGTTAACCCACATATATATTTTATGGATATTTGAATTGATTCCATGGGTAGTTCACAAATGGAAACATCTCAAGTTGATCAATATAAGGGATTTTTTCTTGGCTTTTGGATGTTAAATTCACGTCATTTGTATATTAAAGAGGATCCACTTGATGTAGAAGGGGGGGGGGGAATTGAAATTAAATTTATCCTCATTGAGCTTAAAAATATGTTAATGGTGAAGTTATCTACCTTCATGCTTGAAGGCCCACCCTAGAAGTGGTGGATGTCGGTCACATAGAACAAGCCTCATGAAGGTCTTACTTTGGAGTTCTTCAAGGCTTCATTCATTCAGTTGTATTTCTATGAGATAGTGAGGGTGATAAAGGATATGGAAATTTGATTTTATCATCATGGTGATAGATCAATATTTGATTAATTCCATATTTTTGAGGATCTTGTTTCGTACACTCCAGAGTGGGCCACTTATGATTCCGTGAAGGCTTACTATTTTGAGTTTGTGGTTTGTCCCGATCTGCAGTTGAAGGTGTCAGAGTAAAATCTATCTTCTTTTTCCGATGTGGTGACAAAATATGTTCATTCTGAAGTTGTAATGGTAGGTGTTATTGAGATAGTTATCCCTATCTACGTTCTTGGAAGTGGTTAAGGGAATTCTAGTGGGTAAGTGGGGAAGAAATCAGAAGCTATGGGAACATATCATGGGATTAAATGGCCTCGAGATCTTTCATTCAGACTCTTCTAGGTATGTAATTGCATAATGTCATCAGTTTGGAAAGAAATTTGATAAAAATCCATCATGTATGAGTGATCCAAAGACATGTCTTGCTTGTGGGTGCCTAGGCCAGTTGAAACAGTTCTATAATGGTGTTTATAGGAAGCAATGTGGAGTCAATTCATAGGAGTAGAGTGCTATTTGGGATCAGTTGAAATTACCTTTATGTTGTATTTTTTCTTTATGTTGTGGTAGTTATTAATAATTGGTGTCTCTTTTTTCTTATGATGTATCGTGATTTTTTGTGTCTCCTGATAAATTCTATTCAAATGAATGTGTGTTATCCCTTTTAAAATTCAAAATTAATCTTCATTTTTAATGAAGGTGTCATCCACATGCATCTTAGAATTATTATCTTTATGATTGGAGATTATAAGATTCAGTCTATGATCCAAGAGATACATTAAACATCAGGGATCTATCCATAGTACATATAGTGATTCTCATGTGTAGTCAGAAATCCCTGGGGTGTGAGAGACCTTGTTCATGTCTTTTCTTTAGTGTGGAAATAGAGATAATTTAATGTTTTCTTTTGTGATTTTTTATCACAATTTAATTTCCATTCTAATTCAGGTACATTTATTAAGGCCCCTTTTAGTGGGGTTGGTTGGCCTTTGTTGGAGAATTTTGGTTGGCCATGTTGGGAATTTATTACAATGTCTGGTATTTGGTTTTCTATGTTGGCTAATTCCATCGATTCAAGAAATTGGGTTCTTAAGGGTGGGGAGATCCACCACAGGTCTCAATGAGATTTATCTTGAAAACATTCTATTCTAGTTATATTCTATTAGTGGGGAGTCTATTCGGGACTTCTTTATTTTGATCAAGGCTTAATTTCAGATGTTGTTACACTTAATGTGGTTTCATTGATGTTTCTAATTTCTGAGTTTGATTTAATTTTGTGAAATTAATTTGTTTTGGAGTATGATCAATGATCCTGTTTGAGGCATGGTTGTGGATTTTGTTTGTTTTTTCCATTTTCCATCATGAAGTGGTTTTTGCTGTGTTTTTTTTTCAGTAAATGGGAATCAGTTCCATTTCACAGTAGTTGAGGTGTTTTGATTTAAATGTTGGATCATAGGAACATGGGAATCCAAATCCATTGATCGATAAAATAGAATATGTTGTGGCTTTATGGGTGAAGAAATCATTAATGGTGGGTAGAATTGTCACACTCAAACTTATATTTCTATCTTGTGATCCAATTTATATTTTAGATGTGGATTTTTTTCTTGAGTTTTGAGTGTGACTGGTTTTATGTTTGAGTGTTAGGGTGTCTTTTCCTTGGTGAATGAATTGGGAAAACCATGCAACACGCTCTTGGAAATCGTACAATCCTTCTTGTTCTTCTGGTTAAGGAACACAACCCACACATGATTAGTTAAACCATTGTTAATTTGTGTGAATACCCACCATATTGAGGAAAAACCATTCATCATGACTAACACATGGTTTGAGAATGGGTTGACCAAAATCTGTAGGTTCCTAGGTGTGCCTAGTGAGGGGTGAATTTATGGTGCATAGTTTGGTAAACTGTGTGGCTAAAGCACACGAGTTTCCCAAATATAAATTTTTTTAAAATTACAAGTATCCTCTTTTGTTTTCTAACCAAAAAAGACTACACTCTACTTCCTCCAGTTTATATGACCCACGAGGTGTCTCCCCTTACTCTCAAAGCCACTCCTCCCTCACTTGGTTTAGATCTAAGGTGATTGTTCATGTTTGGGGAGATATCTCTCTAGTTATTCATCTCCAATATTCTCCCACATCCTCTTTCTTTAATTTTTTCTAGAGGTATTCTTATCCTATATCCCCTTGGCCCTAGGGTTGATGGTTTCCTTCATTTATATTTGGTTTTTTTCTTGTTTAAGGTCTATCTTGGTAGATCATGGTTCTATGAACCATGTGAAGGTTATTTTGGGTGTGTGTTATTGAAGTGCTTGTGGATTGAGGTAGGTTTCCCTATTCATATTCATTTCTAATTTAAGATTAATTGATTTCTTGTTTTTAAAACCTCTAATTTATAATAAATAGTTTTTGTGGTCTTTATATGAATTATTTGGTGTAAAGTGCTAATTTATATCTTATTATGTTATAAATTACAATTTTTTATTAAATATTTCACACCAAGTGTTTAATTAAACGACCAGTTGGAATTTTCATGTATTTTTTGTTATATAAATAATGGTTTAGACTTGAGAATATATTTTTGATATCCATAAATCTTAATAAATCCTCCCAATAAAACATCCTTATGTCTCATGTTGTATAAACATTTCACTAATACAAACATTAAGGAACCAGCCTAAAGATTTAAATTTTATAGTGATTTTAAAATAGAATTCACTTTCATAAAAATTATAATAATATTTTTGGTATATATATTTATTTAATGAATATAAACTCTTAAAAAATAAACCCATATGTTAAAAGTGGTCACTTATACCTAATATACATTTTTTCAACAAAAAAACTTTTTAATGTAATACATGTTTTATGTGCATGATCAATCATAAAAATTTTCATCTTGACCTCATCCTTGTCAATAATATTAATTAAACTTATTAGAAGCATTTAAAAAAATAGGATTATAAAGAAAATATAATTAAGGGACATAAAATAAAGAGTCATGTTTGTCTAGTGAAATCCCATACAAACATTTTCTTAAAACATTTATTTTGACCCCGAAAAAGGATTATCTATTAAAAAAGTTCTTTAAAATGTGTTCAAAAAATCATTTACCTGAAAACTAATTAACAAATATATAATATTCATGTAGGTTCTTTGAGACATCATAATTATAGATATCTTATAGAACATTTACAAATTGGAATAACTATATGGCTGAATTCAAATATAATTCTCCAAAAAAAAAATCACCACCTAATGAATTAGAGTGATAATGAGATACACCCATTTTATAGGATATAAAAGTATCACATCACACTCTTTGGTCATACCCATGAAATATATTATAAGGGGATAACCCGACATAATCTGGGCACACCCATCAGATAAGCTATCACATGCTCACCCGATGACATCTAGGCGTACCCATTGTATATGCTGTAATGGGGTCACCCCAAACTATATAGAAACACCTATCATATATAATTTCCAAGGACAATATAATGAATAAAAACCTTGAAAAACTCCTTTAAACATGTAAGAAAATTACTTTTGGACATAAAAATACCATTTCATTTTAAAAAAACATTTTCAATAACAAAATATCATTTCTATTTGAAAAAAATCAATACTAAAACAATGATTTTATTTAAGAAAAGTATTCTTAATACAATGAGGCATAGAAAAAGTTAAAACATGATTTTCATTTTATGAAATGATCAATAATAACATTATTAAGGAAAATAACAATTAAAAATTTCAAACACAGGTTAGATTTTAAAAAAATGATCACTTATAAATGATTTTTTTGAAAATAAACATGAAAAATGTAAATAAACATTCAAAAAATTGAGGTGAAGATATGGTATGTCACATAAATATATTATTTTAAATGTATTTTTATTTTAATTTCCATTAATTATTTGTTTTGGGGGTTTCCAAAGGTTTTATGGAGAATATGTGAGTTTTCATGAATTGGGCCAAACCGTAAACCCAATTTCAGATTTAAAAATAAATTTTATTTCTTTTATAACATTTTCATTTTTTAATATTTTTCACTCATTCCAACTCCTAAATGTCCTCCCCTGATATATTAACACCACAATTAAAATTTGGAGCCTTTGGAAATCCATAACCGAGGTTTATGTTGGTTTTTATTTAAGGGATTGGGCCTGCCCGAAAGCCCAATTCCAGTTTTAAAAATAAAATTTGATTAATTAATAACTTTTTCCTTTTTAAGTATTTGTCAGTGATTCAAAGCCTCAAATGCGCCCCATGAACCCAGCCGCGCGCCCAAGCTCTCTCTCCCCTCTTTGGAGCTCTTCTTCATTGCAATTTAGTACTGAACGTATTAGGGTTTCTAAAATCGGGCAGATTTGGAGAGGTTAATTGATCCTGTCATAACTCCTTCATTTTTCATCCTTTTTCCCCCATTTCATCCCCCAAATGACCTAATATGAATCCTTCAAACCTCCATACCATTTTTGGGTACTTGGTGATTCATTATTGCGTTGATTGGGGCCGATTCCTTCAAGATATTTCAAGTAAGGGAACTCCTTCTTGGTTCCTTCAATCCTCTTTTAGTTTTATTTCCCTTTTCTTAAAGTTCCTCATGTCCAAAAGTTGGGGTTCGATCCTAATGTCTGATTTGGTGTCTTTTGGGTAAATTATTGTGGTTTAGGTCTGGATTTATATTCCTTTTGGTGAAACGGTGGTGCGCTTAAGGTTTCACACCAAGTTTTAAGGGTTTCAACTCAAAAGGGTAGGTGATTCCATGTGTAGCCATTTTATGATGAGTTAGCTTGCATGGATTGTTAATTTAGCATGTTTATAATCTGTTTTATGTGCTGTGAAAACAGTTTTGATGGATTTGGTTAAACATTTAATTTTTAGTTGCATTATAGCTTGAAATTGGGTACTTTTCATGTGTGACTCTTGGGGTAATGTTTGGGTTTAGTTTATAACATATGAAAGTGATTTATTAGTCTTGAAAGGGGATGTCAATTCTGGTTTGTTAATTCCTTATTGTCATGTTGGCCTTTAAAGTAGGTTTTTTTTAATGAGTTTAAGGTGTAAAAACCTGTTGTACTTCTTGAAGGTGATTTATGAAAACGTGTGTTTTTCAGGTGTATCTTTGTGGTATTATTTGATGTATTTTTTATAACATTTGGGGGTGGTTTAATAATTGTTTTAGGGCTGAAACATTCTGTTTTGGATTGGTATTGGTATGATTTTTCTTTTAATTGAGGGTTTTGAAATGAGTTTAGTGTCCAAACAATGGTTATACCTCTTGGGTTTGTTTTATAAAAATTGAAAATGTTTTATTTGGTTAAACAAATTTGGTAAAGGGTGTATATGTACTGTTTGGGTTAGTGTGTTCAACTAATGTGGGTTTTTTAATGGTAAAGTGGTGATTTGAGATGTTAAACATTTTTAGATTTTTTTTTATAAATTGTTGAAATGTTTTACTAAACTGTTTTTGTGTGCGAAACACGGGTGTGGGATATTTCATGTGAGTTTATTTATAAAATGAATTGTGAAGGTGAGAAGGGTATTGTGTGACATGTGTGTGGGATGTTATTTGAGTTGAATATCTTGTAATGGTTTTATAAGATTGTTTAATGGATTTGTGGAAGTGTTAAAGAAATGTGAAAAGTGTTGTAGGCAATTTGGAGTGAGTTTGATTTCAAAATGCATTTGAATGAAAAGTGGAATTTTTGACTTGAATGATGTACATGGGTCTGTTTGGTTAATTTGTGATGTGGAAGTGATATTTTCATGTTAAAACTATACTTCTTGGATTGCTGAACTTGTTTGAGCACAAAGGGAAAACCCGGGTATCTAGGTGGGTGGACGTGTACTAGTATGCTAGTGAATCCGTGGGGTTTGGCCTCAGTTTCAATTAGCAAGATTGACGCTTACAACTATAACTAAACTACGATGATGATGATTGGGGACCACTATGTTATGGGTATGTTCCCTACTAGTGGATCGTGCACAAGAATGGATATTTGTGATGGTTACTCTCACCGAGATACGAGGTACCTGAGACCCACAACTAGCTAGTGCCTAGGGGTTATTTTCCACTGATTGTGCTCACTGGATACTTTGTTCTTACCGTTGGTATATGTTATGAGAGGCTGGAAAATTCAGTAGATATGGTATTTTTTTAAATGTTTTTAGTCTTTAAATTATCCCACCTAAAAACTGTTTTTATTTAATGTTGCATCTTTTAGAAATTTTAACTAGCATCTCATGTCTTCGAAAACTTGCATGCTTTTCGCCATTAAATGTTTATCACATGGAATCTATTAGTGGTGGTATCCTACTGGGATTTCGCTCACACCCTACTTACACCATTGGGTGTAAGTAGATTTTCTTATTTCATGTCACAGGTTTGGGTACAGGATTTATTCCATTGGTTCAGGTATTTAGTTGTCCATTTGGATGCAGTGTCATGAAGATAGCTTGAGGGCGGTGCCTCTTTCCATGTGGAGGTTATTGGGATGTCCTTATTTGGGTATGTACTATTATAATGGTTTTTAAACATAGTTTTAACTTATGTATTTCAGTTCTGAAATTTTGTAAAACACGGTTTTAGTTGAAAAATCCAGATTTGTTTTATTGGACTCTTTTGTCATTTTAAGTTTATAAACTCGGGTAAATTGTTCCCAATTATCATTTTATGATACCCAGGAACTTGTGCGAGCACATGGGGATCGGGAACGCCCTTCGGGTCTTTCCATGGACCGGGTCGGGTGCCGTTTTTGAAGGCGACCAGATTCGGTTCGTGACATGGTAGAGAAATCTCTTCACACTATATATGATAAAAAATTACTTTTGACTTTGGTAAAAATATATGATAGAGGAGTTCCAAAATATGTTTTTTAAAATAAAGTCCCCAACATAAAAATTTAAATGAATTATTTTTTTGATTTTTTTTGAGAAATTATAAATTTCACATTTTAAAACATTCATTTAACATAAATAAATTGATAAAAATAATTTTAGAAATATGGAAATGAAATATAATTATTTAGAAAATAAATATATAAATCCTTTTGAATGAGTTTTTTTAGTTAAATAGTCTTTTTCCTTGGGTCTGACTCATCATGTACATTATTTAACTTCATAGAAAACAAACTTATGTTAATTATTTACATTCTTGAGAAAATTTTTAGGTTTATTATTCATTTTTTCACTTATTACCATTTTATGACAATTACTTAATTATTTATGTTTTCACCAGTTTCATTAAGGATATTCATTTCATAAATCCATAATGACTTCAGTATGTTCACTATAGTCAAAGTGGTCATCATTCCATAATCTCCTAAATTATAATCATGACATATATATTTCATATTATATTATTAAATATACTAAAATATATAATACATGTGTTATGGAGATGGGAAAAGAATCACATCGCTACATGAAGGTGGTCATCTACCAGTACACATGAATGATGATACCATTATTCAGCGAGTGAACATGTAAGAAAGAAAATGATATATTTTATTTTTAGTATGATAAATATTCCACTAATATAAACAATTTATTTTATATCACACACATATATATAAACTATCCTTATTAAATTACAAGTAAAGAGTCAATGAAAAATGAAGTATGTCGCTTCACGAGGTGGTAGTCCGTCATACACATGAGAAACATTATTATATCCCCCATGGAATGAAGAATATGACGATATATGTGATATCATAACTCCAAAAGTATATATATGTTACAAATATCATATATACACTTTAAATCTATCACTTTATCAAGCCATCAGAGGCAATAATGGAAAATAAATGACATCATTTTGCATGGTGGTAGTGGGATGAACACATGAATGATGCTTTTTTATAACATTTTATGGGGGGGTGGATTTTAGTGATGAAATTGGAATAATAACATCATAATATGTTAATTATACTATTTTTATTACATTATAATTGTTTAAAACACATTAATAATATGTATTGGAAGAAATGAAATTGAAAGGAATAGTAAATATGATTACCTTTTCTACAAGAATCCTCATTTGGATATCCTCTTAGGGAAACTAGGGTTGATATTTTTGGAAGACAAGGACATATAGAACTTAAATAAGTTTTTTGGGAATATAATTGTGTTTAAATTTGTTGAGATAGATGGTAATATTTTTTGTAAATAAGTGATGAGGGAATGAGGGGATTTATATGTTGGGGGAGGATGTTTTAAGTGATTAAATAATGATTATTTTTTTATTTAAAGATAACCACTTTTGGATGGAATTAATTTAATTTTTTTTTTATAATTAATGGTTTACAATATTTTTAGGGTCATGAAAATAATCAACAAACCAATTAATTTTTTAGTTTTCATGTATTTTAATATTTTACCATTTAACTTTAATCTCATACATTATTTTACCTATAATTCGGTAAATCTTTATTTACCTTGGGCAATTATTTATGCATAAAAATGAAAATTATATTATTATCTAATTTTATACATAATTATCATAATATTTAATCTGTTTTAAAAAAAATTAAAAATGAAAATTTTCAGAAATAAATTTAAAAATGATTTGGAAAACATAATGAAAAATAGTTTTTCGGAAAAATTCAATTTTAAAATAAAATTTATTTATAAAAAAGAAATATAAAATAAATTTTTAAATTTTTTTTATAATTTAAATTAAAAATAACTAATTAGAGTTAAATATTTATGATAATCAAAATGTTACCTTGTAAATAAATTACAGTTTTCAATAAAAACCATCATTTTTCAGTATACTTTAAAAAAAAATTAATTTTTTTTCCAAATTTTACCATATTATAATTTTGATATGATGATTTAAAAAATTTAGTTAATTTTATGAAAAAAAATTTAGAAATTTTATAGAATTCAATGACATTATCTATTCATAAATAATAATTAAGACTATTTTTGGAAACAATTTGGTTTCGATGAATAAAATGACTTTACTAAAAATATAGTACTTATTTACCATGAATTAATAAATAAATTAGAAATGATTATGAACATTATATGACCGTTCTCAGAAATTTAATATCTTGATTATAATAGTCACATTTAAATAATGATATTCTATTTTTTGTTTGAACATAGTGTAATGTTTATTTTATGTTATCAATCATAGTATTTCTTTTTAAAATATCATGATGTTACATGTGGTGTTATAATGATCCATGTCATGGTATTCAATAATTAGTAGGTATGAAACATACCAATAGGGATGAATGAAATAAAATTATAAAATCACAATCCCCTAATTTGGATAATTTTAAACAAAAAACAAGACATGAGGGTACAAAACACGACCATACAGATCCCCAACATATCCAACAATGGCATGGAAGAATTTCCCTTATCATTTTTGTCCCACCATGACAAGGAATTTAATAGCCTGGACCTCTCCGGTCCATTCCTTTGTGAAAATGTGGTGTTAGAGGTGTTCTAGAAGGTTAAGGTGGCTTGGGGTGCGTTTGGGTGGACTTTTAAGGAAAGCAAAAGGGTAATAGCTTTCGCACGGTTGGTGCACGGTTTTCCTAAACCGTGTGGCCAAACCGTGGAAGGCTGGTCTTGGAGGCAGTGGCTAACACACTGTTAGCGCACAATTTGTCTAACTGCGCGGACAAACTGTGCGAGGAGTGTTTGATGGGGAAAAAGCTAACACATGGTTAGTGCATGGTTTGTTGAACCATGCAGACTAACCGTGCAAGCACTTAAAGTTTGATCCTAAAATTGTGGATCTAAATCATTTTGCTTTTAATCACCTCGTTTAAGCCCCTAAGCGGTCATAACTTGGGATTACTCTCCCTTAAAGCATAGAAAACCTCTGCCAAGCATTTTTGAGGCAATCCAGAGGATTCTCTTCGCGAATCGAATTCGTTTTCATGAGGTATGTGATCGTTATTGGTTGGTTTATTAGATCTACGCCCGTTATTGGTAGATATAGGTATATAGATGCCAAATATGACGATCTATGGTATCGATCTTGCTAGGAGGAGAGATCTAGGGGGGGGGGGGGGTTGGAGAATCGACCCAGGTTCCTTGATCGTTCCTCAGCCATTGTGGTTTTCGTAAAAAACCGTTGAGGTAGGGGATTCGTGGATTCTCTAATTGTTTATGTGCAATTGTAGAGTTAGCATGATTTATCCCTTTTGGATCACAATTAAATTGACCTAATTAAATAATTGAACAGGAGTAAAATAAATAGTTTGATCGCATATTGTTGCTTTGTACCGTGATAACGGTTTGCCTCTTGATTTTCCTGATAGTGTGATATATATGACTTGCTTGTTAGCATGTTATTCTTGATGAAATTGATAAAGAACGTAAAGCTGAAATTAATTGATAATTAATTGGCTAAAGATAAAGAGGCATGTAAAAAAATCAGGTTGTTGTTGTTGTGTTTGTTGTTCTCATTTGATGTTAATCAAATTGATGTCGATGTACGTGTTTAATTCATTTGGTTGGTAAACTTGAAATCTGTTGGTACTTATTGTTTGAAGGCTAGATTCCTTGTAAAAGGTCCAAGAGCCCAATTTGATGTGAATTTTTTTTCCTTCTACTTGTGATGTAATGTGACACTGGAGAGGTGTTGTGATATGTGGAGGCATAGAGGTCCTTTTGCTTGTGGCATCGGATGATGCCTAGAGTGGCGAGATGCATCGGTTTATGCATGTGGGTGTCGGGGCGGACACCAGGGATGATGAACTGGAATGGATGTGGTTATTGGACACATGTCTATTCTTTGGTTGATTATCTGGTTTACTTTTCCCCACTGCTCAAAGCAGCTGGTCTTGGTTACCCTTCTTCTGGAAGAGGTGAAGACATGTGGGTTATGCTGCCTTCTTTCCGTGTTTAGCCTCTCAAGGGAGAACGGGTCTACACTCTTTCTATAGACGGTAAAGACTCGATGGGTAGTATGTTTACTCACCGTGTTGATCCCCCTTGTGTTTAGTAGCATAGTATTATTTTCTAGAATGCATGGGAATATGTGAATGTAATTATGTAATGAATTTTTGTATAAATGATGTTAACCCATGGGGATGGAGTTTGTTGAAACTTAATGATGAGGTTGAGAACTTCTGAAAGGACAGTGGAATATTTGGATGTGGTGATAATAGAATTTAATGTGGAATTGTTCATGGTTAATTAATGTATGAAGAATTAATTAAAATATAGTAGAATTGAAAAAAATGGAATAAAGTAATCTAATAAAACCCTTAAATGGTTGTGTGCTTATAAGATAGATAGTCTTAGAAGTGGCAGACTAGAGTTTGAGAGACGTTAGCTGAAGTTGTGTCTAAGACTAGGTTATGCCCATAGTTTGGTTGTGAGTTATAGTATATTCTGTACTTTTTGTGTTTCTATATGCTAATCCATCCTGTTAGTAAGGGAAACTGACACCCCAGGGATTCTGAGCCCTGGGGGGAATTTTCCCCAATATTCCGGTGCGAGGATGAATGGCTGACTACCCCCTTTGACCCCACTCTCTTATCTTGGTATATACTAGTGCCATTAGGCACATCGTTTAGTTTTCCCCATATATGTGTGTAGAGGGCTGTAATGGCTTGTGGTTATTCACACACATATATTCCGGATATAGTATCCTATGGACTACTATAGGTGTAACTTGTATAGGCTGTGATGGCTTAAGGATCCTTACTCGGTGTATGGGCGGTAATTGCTTGAGGTATAATACCTGACGTATGATACACATTATGCGAGATGTGGTGGATCTCAGAAACTACCTTGTCAGTTTTGGTTGTGAGGATGGTGTGGTGCTTTGCATAGGTGTCTGCAGTTAAGCATTCGTGGTGCACGTGGTGCATACTGTGGAGCTTAGCCCCGGTGTCTATGGGGAACCCTTTGGAGAGAGATATATAGGACATATGTCATTGGGGAAAAGCGGAAAACCAGTGGGGAATTTGTAACAGGGCACCCTTTATATTCTTAATTATATACTATATTCTTGTATGCATTACTTGGTGAGAGTAGCCATGGTGAGGTTGGGAACATAGTATACCTCCTTAGGTGATGAGTTAGTTTCACTTGTTCACTGTTCTTTAGCATGCTTTATTTACCTTTGCATGAGAGGCTTCGGGGAGGATCCTATTGAGTATACTGTTATACTCACCCTACGTATATATAAACTATTTTCACTTCACTTGGAGAAGGTTGGAGATCAATCCTGTTTCTACTAGCTTGGGGTTGCAGGAATTGTTCGGGCTTGTGGTTGCATATGTTTTTACTTTCTTTTGGGTACTTACAGTTTTCACTTTTAGTTTTAGTACTTTTCCATGAAATTACATATGTGCACTTGGGTTTTCTTTTATACTTCAGTTCTACATTGGAGTTGGTTGGTGTCTATCTTATCTCTCTCTTCCGCATGTGTTCTATTAGAGGATAATGCCTCCCATTTGTGTGTTACTATACCCTCATTGCTAGTTTCCCACCGGGGGCCTACTCGAGGCGGGACTCGGGGGTCATTATCTCTCATCCCACATTGTCGGACCAGGAGTGGTTGTGGGGAGGGGGTCGTGACAGAGTGGTATTAGAGGTATGGTTGAGGGACATGATGGAGTTTGGAGTTAGGCACAGCTGAGGTTGCTTGGGTTGGTAGGGAAACAGTGTCATTCATGTATGGAAAGTGAGGTAAACAATGTAGACCAGATTATACATAGGAGTTTAGGGCCCCCTACGATCTGATGTACGAACCATTAAGTTCACAATGACAACTAAAAAAGGTGATACTGGTTCCATGGTAGAGACCTAGGAAAGGATCATGCATCATTCTTCTTTGTGCCTATGTTTGAATGGGTAGACCTTGGGATAGGTTAACCTAAAATTAATAAAAGAAAACAATTAAATAATTATTGTTGAGTCTTCTATATTCCAGGCATAGGAATACTAAGTGTTTGTTATTTTACAGGTATGGATCCAGGCAAACATCCTTTTCAGGTTTTAACAAAAAATGTCGAGTAGGCTGTTCCAGCAGATCATCGCAGGGTAGAGGTTGATGACGAAGACACTTGGAGGAAGACACTCTGAGAGTTTCAGCACCCGAGTCTATAGAATTATGAGGGATCCGTTTCACATGCAGTCACGGATGACTAGTTGTATGAGGTCGAGAAAGGCTTCAGTTTGATCCATGCTTGGAAGGAACACTGGGTGTCCTTAGCTGTGACGATGCTACGTGGAGTAGCAAGGCAATGGTGGTTCTTGTTCTTTGGGGATCGTGAGGAGTTAACAATATCATGGGAGGAGTTCCGAGACAAGTTTCGAGTCGAGTTCCTTTCAACGATGACAAAGGCGTCGAGTCACCATGAGCTTCTTACCCTTCGACAAGGGAGATCCAATGTTCAAGAGTTTGGAATCCATTTCAGGAACCTTTTACAATATGATTCGGACCTGTTACCAGATGAGGATGCCAGGGCGAGGAATTTTGAGGAGGCTTTGTGTCCAGAGATCCAATGCCAGGTCACCCCATTTATTCTGAAAACATATCTTGAGGTACTAGAGAGGGAATATGTGGTTGAGAGGACTTTTTCCAGGACCGGATCATCACGATAGGGGAATCAGCATAATTCCTCACGAAGCATAGCTATGGTCCGGGGTTCCCGGTTTTCAGTGCATAAGAGTTTCCATTCAGCTGGGGGTAGGTCCCAGCCCTTCACGTATCGTTTCTCCAAAGTCGAAAACTCTCAGGCCTATGCCAAAGGATCAGGCGCTTGTTTTTATTGTGGTGGTCATGGCCATCAGCAGCGGGAGTGCCCGAACTTTCAGAGCGGTCATCGTTCACCAGGTTCTACGCTCCAGGTTCCTCCATTGAGGCAGTTCTAGAAGAGGCAGTAGCATCCAGTTACACCAGCATTAGATCAGTAGAGGGTTGATGAGGCAGGCAGAGGATAGTCCCATGATGCTTCCCGTCCTCAGAGAACAGAGCGCGACCATGGTGGTGGTCTTCATCAGGGTTAGAGAGGCCTTGTAGGAGGTCATGGTCAGCTTCATGCTCTAGCGTTGCCAGCTCCAGACGAGCCAGATGTCATTCGAGGTACCCTTTTCTTGTTTTCTACCTTGGTGTATGCCTTGTTTGATTCAGGAGTTACATACTCCTTCATATCGACTACCCTTTCCCATGCTTTGGGATATAAGGTAGAGAGGCTTCCAGTGCCCTTGGAGTTGACTACGCTAGTTGGAGGTCAAGATGATGTGTTTGAAGTATGTAGAGATTGTGAGCTAGTGTTGGGGAAACACCGCTCTTGGGGAGATTTCCGATGTTTACGGTTACAACCATATGATTTCATCCTCAGCATGGATTGGTTGTATTCAGTGCAGGCTATCGTGAATTGCTTAGGGAAGAAGGTCATTTTCTTTTGTGCGGATGGAGAGAAAGTGGTGTTTGTTGGTGAGAGAGATCCTCGGATGGGTCATAGGTGCATTCCATCCTCATCGTCCATAATGGACGAGATGATGCTGAGTTCTTCAGAGGTTCATTAGTTGGCGTTTCCTTAGGTCGTAGAGGAGTACCATGATGTCTTTCCAGAAGAGGATGTTGCCTTACCCCTTCTATGAGAGATCAAATTCAGGATCGAGCTACAACAAGGAGCATCCCCTTTCTCTATGTCTCCCTATAGGATGGCCCCTTATGAGTTACGAGAGATACATATAAAACTTGATGGTCTGTTGCAGTGTGGCTTTTTTCGGCCAAGTGTGTCACCATGGGGTTCACCAGTTTTGTTCATGAAGAAGGCCGATGGAAATTTTCGATTGTGTGTCGATTATCATCGCTTAAACAAAGTGACAATAGAGAATCTCTATCCTCTTCCATGGATTGATGACTTATTCGATCAGCTGAAGGGTGCAATTTGGTTCTCAAAGATTGACTTGCAGTCAGGATATCATCAGATGTGTGTGAAGGATGAGGATGTTTCGAAGACTGCTTTCTGTTATCATCCCAAGCATTATGAGTTCGTTGTAATTCTATTTGGCGTGACGAATTCTCCAAGTGTGTTCATGGGATTGTTGAATGTTTTGTTCTATGAGTTCCTGGACAAGTTCGTGGTAGTTTTCATCGACGAAATCCTTGTGTACTCCACATTGAAGAGGAGCATGAAGAGTATCTACGAGCCCTTTTGGGAGTTCTTTGCCAACATCATTTGTTCGGGAAGTTGTCAAAGTGTGAGTTTTGTGATCAAGAAGTCTGTTTCTTGGGGAATGTTGTGTCCCAATAGGGAGTAGCTATGGATCCATAGAATATTGAAGTAGTTGTGTCTTGTGAAGCCCCCAAGACTGTGTCAGAGGTGAAAAGTTTCCTTGGTCTCGCAGGCTAATACAAGAGGTTCATAGAAAATTTCTCATGGGTTGTGACTCCTCTAACAACATTAACTAAAAAGGATCAGGAATTCATATGGACTGATCAGTGTCAGGAAGCTTTCGAGTATCTATAAGAGAAGTTAGTAAGTGCTCCAGTCCTTTGTCTTCCAGGCGAGGGAGTTCAGTTTGATGTTTTCTACGATGCTTCACATCTGGGGTTAGGTTGTGTTCTCACGCAATAGTGGTTAGTTGTTTCTTATGGGTCTTGGAAGATGCGTCCCCATGAATTCAACTATACCACCCAAGATCTTGAGTTAGAAGCTATGGTGTTTGTTCTGAAGTTGTGGAGACATTACCTCCTTGGAGAGTTCTTCGTGGTTTTCACCGATTATATGAGTTTGAGGTATGTTATCTCCCAGCGTGACTTGAACTTGAGAAAACATCAGTGGATGGAGTTCTTATAGGAATATGACTTTGAAATATTGTATACACCTAGAAAATAAAATGTTGTAGCTGATGCGATGAGCCAAAAGTCACGTAGTGATGCTGTGCATGAATCTGGTGATTCCTGGAGAGTAATGGAAGAACTGTCATCATTGCATCGTGATATGAAAGAAGTCAGAGGTAGAGGTTGTCTTTTCTAGATGAAGGTGCATTCATCCCTAATGCAGAAGGTGGAAGAGTCCCAGTTTGGTGATCTAGAGGTGGAAGTCTGGAGAGACCGAGATGTTTGTGGTGAGGCCCCTGACGGTTGGACTGAAGATGAACAACACCGAGTGTTGTATCAAGGAAGGCCTTTTGTCCCTTTGTTGATGCGTGAGACAGTTCTCATAGAGTTCCATAGTTCACCTCTAGCAGTAAATCCTGGCGTGAAAAAGATGTGCTGATCCTTAAGGAGCCAGTTTTCGTGGCCTGGGCTGAAGCATGCTGTTGCGGAGTTTGTGTCTCGATGTTTAGTCTTCCAGAAGGTGATGTCCGAACACCGTGTTCCTGGTGGTATTCTCCAGCCATTAGTGATTCTTTAGTGTAAGTGGGAGGAAATCTCAATGGAATTCATTACTGGCTTACCTCGATCTCTGGGAGGATATGATGCTATTTGGGTGGTAGTGGATCATTTAACAAAATCAGCCCGCTTCATAGAGATCATGGTGTCGAGCTCAGTGGAAGTTTTGTCGAGCCAGTATCTGGAGGCAGTGGTGAAACTTCATGGAGTCCCTAGGATGATCATTTCTGATTAGGATCATCTCTTTACCTCCAGGGTGTAGAGGGGTATCCAACATGGTTTTGGTTCTCAGTTATTCCTTAGCACTCCTTTTCATCCTCAAATGGATGTCCAGACAGAGAGAACTATCTAAACTCTTGAAGACATGTTACACTCTGGTGTTATTGATTTTTGAGGCTCATGGATGAGGCACTTACCCTTGGTGGAGTTCGCTTACAATAATATTTTTCACTCCACCATCATCATGGCGCCCTTTGAAGCCTTGTATGGCCATCCTTGCCGTTCTCCGTTGTGCTGGACAGGGATCAGAGAGTCAGAAATTCTCTGACTGGAACTAATGAAGAATACAACAGAGATGGTTTAGGTGATTAATGAGAGGATGAAGGCAACGCAATATCGTCAGAAATCCTATGTTGTTCAAAGAAGGGGACCCTTAGAGTTTAATGTTGGGGATCATGTGTTTCTGAGGGTGATGCCCCGTCATGGGAGTAAGCTTTCTCCTCGGTTTGTTGGGCATTTCAAGGTGTTATCTCATGTTGGGGTAGTGGTATATTGAGTAGCACTTCCCCCACAGATGAGTCGGATACATGATGTTTTCCATGTATCGCAGCTCCAATGTTATCTTCATGAAGACTCTCACATCATCTATTGGGGAGAGATCAATATTTATGGTTATGTAACCTTTCAGGAGTGACCTATGGAGATCCAAGACCACAAGGAGAAGGTGTTGAATGGGTGTTATATCCCCTTAGTTCGTGTCTTGTGGTGACATAGTGGCTTGGAGGAGAGTACCTGAGAACGTGAGTTAGAGATGTGTATCAAGTATCCAGAGTTGTTTGATGTTTGAATCTTTTCATGTATCATTGTAAATTTTCTGGTAATGAAACTTTCATGTTTATGAGATTGCTCCCTTTGTTTCTTTGGTGACTTGCACTCTTTTGAGAGGTATCTCGAGGGGTGGTTGTTCATACCCCGTTTCGTTTTCAATTTAGGTGGGTTTTAGATTCTCGAGGACGAGAATGTTTTGAGAGGTATCTGATGTAATTTTCCAGACCTCTCCAATCCATTCCTTTGTGAAAATTCAGTGTTATAGGTGTTCTAGAAGGTTAAGGTGGCTTTGGGTGCATTTGGGTGGACTTTTAAGAAAAGCTAAAGGGTAATAGATTTTGCACGGTTGGTGCACGGTTTGCCAAAACCATGTGGCCAAACCGTACAAGGATGGTCTTGGAGGAAGTGGCTAATGCACAGTTAATGCACGATTTTTCTAACCATGCAGACTAACCATGCGAGGAGTGTTTGACGAGGTAGAAGCTAACACACGATTAGCGCACAGTTTGTTAAAACGTGCAGACTAACCGTGCGAGCACTTAAAGTTAGATCCCAAAATTGTGAATCTAACTCGTTTTGCCTTTAATCACCTCGTTTAAGCCCCTAAGTGGCCATAACTCGGGATTAATCTCCCTTGATGTATAGAAAACCTCTCCCAATAATTTTGGATGCGATCTCAAGGCTTCTCTTCGTGAATCGAAGCTGGTTTCCTGAGGTATGTGATCGTTCTTGGTTGGTTTCTTAGATCTAATTAGATCTACTCCTCCCCTTCTCTCGGTTTCTTAGATCTACACCCGTTATGGGTAGATATAAGTGTGTGGATGCCAAATATGATGATCTTTGGTCTTGATCTTTCTAGGAGGAGAGATCTAAGGCGAGGTTTTGGAGAATTGACCCGGGTTCCTTTAGCGTTCCTCGGCCATTGTGGTTTTCGTCAAAAACAGTTGAGGTAGGGGATTCATGGCCTCTCTAATTGTTTACATGCAATTGTAGAGTTATCTTGATTTATCCCTTTTGGTTCACAATGAAATTGAACTAATGAAATATTTGAACCAGATTAAAAGAATTGGTTCGATCGCATGTTGTTGATTTGTACCAGGATAACGGTTTGCCTCTTGATTTTCTAGATAGAGTGATATCTATGCCTTGCTTGTTAGCATGATGTTCTTGATGAAATTGATAAAGAATGTAAATCAGAAATTAACTAATAATTAATTGGATAAAGATAAAGATTCATGTAAATGAATACAGTTGTTTTTATTGTTGTTGTTTTTGTTCCCATTTGATGTTAATCAAATTGATGTAGATGTACATGTTTAATTCAGTTGGTTGGAAAACCTGAAATCTGTTGGTACTTGTTGCTTGAAGGCTAAATGCATTATAAAAGGGCCAACAACCCAATTTGATGTGATGTTCGTTTTTTACTACTGCTTATGCTGTAATGTTACCCTAGAGGGGTGTTGTGATATTTGGGGGCATAGAGGCCTTTTTTGTTGTGGCAGCGGATGATGCCTAGAGTGGCGAGATGCATCGGTTAATGCATGTGGGTGTCGGGGAGGACACTAGGGATGATGAAATGAGATGGATGTGGTTGTTGGATACTTGTCGATTATTTGATTGATTATCTGCTTTACTTTTCCCCACTGCTCAAGGCAGCTGATATTGCTTACGCTTCTTCCGAAAGAGGCGAAGACCCGCAGGGTATGCCACATGCTTTTCGTGTTTAGCCTCTTAAGGGAGAATGGGTCTATTCTCTTTATATAGGGGGAAAGACTCGACAGGTTGTACATCTACTCACCGCGTTTAGCCCCCTTGTGTTTAGTATCATATGATTCTTTTCTAGAATTCCTAGAAATATGGGAAAGTAATTCTATAATGAATGTTTGAATAAATGATTTTAACCCACAGAGATGGAGTTTGTTGAAACTTAATGATGAGGTCGAGAACTTTTGAAAGGACAGTGAAATTTTTGGATGTGGTGATAATAGAATTTAATGTGGAATTGTTCATGGTTAATTAATTTTTTAAGAATTAATTAACGTATAGTGGAATTGATAAAAATGGAATAAAGTAATATAATATAGCCCTTAAATGGTTGTGTGCTTATAGGATACCTAGTCTTAGAAGTGGAAGCCTAGAGTTCGAGAGACGTTATCTGCAGTTGTGTCTAAGACTGGGTTATGTCCATAGTGTGGTTGTGAGTTATAGTATATTCTGTACTTTTTATGTTTCTATAAACTACTGCACCCTGTTAGTAAGGGAAACTGACACCCCGAGGATTCAGAGCCCTGGGGGGTGTTTTCCCCATCATTCCGGTGGGAGGATGAATGGATGAATACCCCCTTTAACCCTGCTCTCTTATCTTGGTAGATATTAGTTCCATTAGGAACAACAGTTAGTTTCCCCTATATATGTGTGTATAGGGCTATAATGGATTTTGGTTATTCACACACATATATTTTGGATATAGTATCCTATGTACTACTATAGGTGTAACGTGTATAAGCTGTGATGTCTTGAGGATCCTTACTCGATGTATGGGATTTAATGGGTTGAGGTATAATACCCGACATATGATACACATTATGGGAGTTGTGGTGGCTACCAGAAACTACCTGGTTACTTTTGTTTGCGAGGATGGTGTGGTGCTTCACCCAGGTGTCTGCGAGCAAGCCTTTGTGGTGCACATGGTGCAGATTGTGGAGCTTAGCCTAGGTGTTTGTGGGGAAGCCTTTGAAGAGAGATGCACAGTATGTATGTCATTGGGGAAAAGCAAAAAACTAATGGGGAAGTAGTAGATGGGTACCCTTGATATTCGTTATTATATACTATATTCTTGTATGAGTTACTTGGTTAGAGTATCCATGGTGAGGTTGGGAACTTAGTATACCTGTTTAGGTGACGAGTTAGTTTCACTTGTTGTTCACTGTGATTTAGCATGATTTATTTACCTTTGCATGAAAGGATTTGGGGAGGATCCTACAAAGTATACTGTTATACTCACCATAAGTATATATAAACTGTTTTTCAGTTCACTAGGAGTAGGTTGGAGATCAAGCCGGTTTCTACTAGCTTTGGGTTGCAGGAGCTCTTCGGGCATGTGGATGCAGCTGTTTTTACTTTCTTTTGGATACTTATAGTTTTACCTTTCAGTTGTAGTACTTTTTCATGACATTACATATGTGCACTTAGGTTTTTATTTTATACTTCAGTTGTGGGTTAGAGTTGGTTGGAGTATATCTTATTTCTCTCTTCCGCATGTGTTCTCTTAAAGGGAAATGCCTTCCATTTGTTTGTTTCTATAACCTCAGTGCTAGTCTCCATCCCAGGGCCTACTAGAGGCGATACTCGGGGGTCATTATCTCCCTTCTCACATTCCTGGCCCAAGAGGGGTACACATTGTGGGGAGGGGGTCGTGACATGGAAAATAGTGCGGGATATCCTTCTACACACTTTCATCCTCACATACTCACCTCAACCCCTTCTCAATATATCACTAACATGGGCCCTAAAATAGGTGTTTATTAGTCCCTATTTCCCATAAAAAAATTATATAGGAACCATTCTCAAGGTTTTCACAAGTATAGCATGACACATTTACCCTATTTTACATAACAAAATCCCCAACACACTATACTTATTGAAACACCATGAACCATTACGTGTTTTTTAGTGTAATAATAATTTACAAATAAAATGAATACCCTTCCATAATCATAGTATGGTTGACACCCTGTTTAATCCATAGTATACTACTATAGAATTATCTATAAAACACGGAGAATTTTCTAACAATTTACAAAAAAAATTGTCCAATTTTACATTTCATTGAAACAAAAACACTCTAAAACATCCAAAAATATCGCATAAAAACTCCTTGAAAAATGTAATGTGGATGTAGATTCAAAATAACACCACAACATCTAACCTAGGTTTGTCTCCCGTCCATGTGGTTCATTGATATTTCTCAAAATTTACATAAGACCCTATAATCACAAAAATACAAATGAAAAGGAATGGTAACCTCCAAAATACATTTAATGAATCTATAAAATAAAAACACCTACTCCCACAGCCACGAATCACAATTTAGTAGGTCTATGACACATACCATGAGAATTTTAGAAATTTTTATACCAAAACTAATCTAAAAGCCTCTAAAATACCTCTAAAAATCACTTTGATGACTCTAAATCCAATATAATGAAAAGGGATAGTTTAATAGAAACCCAACACATACATGATATCTCTTCCATTTTTAACCAGTAGATTAATGAATTTTATACAAATCCATTTATCTAATTCCAACAAATTGGTATTTTATTACAAGTGTGCATCCCAGATTTATTATGTCTACCTATGATAAAAATACATTTATTTTAAATCATTTTGATATTATAAGAATTATATATCACAATAATTTCACAAAGATTAGACTCCCTTTTGTCTTAGTGTCTTTGAGGACCATCTACATAGGAAAATTATTTTACAAATCTTGTAATCATTTCTCAATAATTTATCACTTCTTGAACCCATTATTGGGTTCTCATAAGTTATAATTATCACCATATCCTAGGGAAGGTAGATATAAGAAATGGGTGAGATCAAATGATCAGAAAGGGAAAACATATCGACATGTTATCAAGGTATCTATAAACCATTATAGAAAATCATGTAATATATAAAGGTAAAACATATAATAGAGGACATGAGTGTAAAAAAATGAGATAATAAACATGAACTATGGAGAAAAATCATATCCATATATAATTTAAATGTAACATGACCATGAAAAATAACATAAAAAAGTAATTTCAAATAAAAATAAGCATATGAAAATTATATCACTATAAAAAACTAAATATTCATGATTTATGATGTGGGAAAAAATTCCCTCGCTTTATTTAGTGAATGAAAAAATGATCTTGATTTATGTTTTCAACAAAAAAATTACCATGATTTATTTCATAAAAAAACTAATCATGTGGGTTGTGGGAAAAAAAAAATTTCAAACATTATTCTATGAATAAAAAAATAGTTTACTACTCATGTTGTGAACAAATAAAATGTTAATTTTAATTTTGTGTAAAAAACAATTACATGATTGAAATCCTTGTATCATGAGATATAAATCAGTAAACAATGTATTAAAGGGTGATATATAATCCCACCCATAATCAACAATATATAATATTTCAAAAATATATAAATCATTAAATATATCATGAAAACCCATGGGAATGAAAATGGGTTTCATTCATCACATTATAAAGAACACATAAGAAGAAACATGGGTTTCACAAAAATTAATGATGATATTACCAAAATTGAAATCATGAATGTAAAAAGTTTATTACAAAAACAAAATAGTATAAAAAATTGATTTCCTAAGAAATTTTAGAGGTTTATTCATTAAAAAATACTTCCTTATCTTTAAATATAGACATAATAATTGATGTAAATCATAAAATAATTTTTTTAAAAGTGATTTTATCTTTATAGTAGAAGACGAAGTTATAGTCACCTTGAAATTTGATTTTTTGAAAAGGTTAATGAATGAATTTTTGAAAATATTTATTATTAAAAAAATGAATCATTAACAATATATATATAAAAATATAATAATGTTATCAAAAAGGAATAAATGTTCAAAGGAAAAAAATATTTTTAAATGATGTAAATACTTTTTAACATTTTGAAATATATTTTTTAAAAATTAATATAAAAGTGTGACGAAATTATAATTTTTTTTAAAATTAATAATGATTAATATAAGTATCATTACAGATAATTTTTTTTATTTCCACTAGGTAATTGAGAACACTGGTGGTATGTAAAAACATTGATATTAATAAATAAACCCATTAAATGAGATGAGAATTATTATTAAGGAAAAATAGATTCATAAATAAAGAAGAATTCAGAATGAGACATTATTTTAATATATAATAGAATTAAAATACAATATTACATCATCATAGGTTATGATAATTCAATTTTTAATGTTTATAATCAATGCGGAGTGATTTTGACTCAAGAAAACAATTAAATTCACGAAAACACCATAACACTTTAGGAGAATTTAAATAAAAAACTATTGAAAGATAAAAAATGAAACTAGAATTTAATTACCATGAATAAATTTTATTATAATATATACTATATCACATATTTTGTATCCAAACAACATAAATAAAATTAGGGTTATAATAAAAAATCATGTCTCAAAGAGAGGAACATTAAGATGGAAATATTTAGATTTTTCCAACTTAGTTGAATCTGTTATGAAAAATTATAAAAGAAATATAATTATTTTAATTATATTTATTCATACACAATAATATATATAAATTTCATTTATAATAATTAATATATGTATATTAATTTGTTTTTAATTATTTTTTGACATTAGACATTTATATTTTTGACCATTTGAACAAGATTCATTAGTGTGAAGTCAGTATTAAATATATATCCAAAGTTAATAATTCCTAGATTATTAAAGTAAATATTAGTTTTTAATTATAATTAATTACTAATTTAATATTTCTTTTTTTTCCATAGTTTAGTCTTTATCCTATAAGATGAAACTGATATTGAACAATTTTTTTTTCTAATTTTAACCTATCAAAGGTGTTTTCATAATTAATGAGTTAAATAGTGCTGTTTATTTTCCCTAAAAAATTAATTATTTTCATATTCATCTCATGTTATACTATTAATCATGGTTTAACATTCATCCATGATATACTTTCAGGACATTGTTCTTTTAGGTGGTCAAACCAACCCAAACATGAATGTATCATGATTATGGATGATTATGAGGTGATTTAGTTGCAATATAATTGAAATAATATAATAATGATATCATTTTGAATTTAAAAGTGTTATATATCATAATAATAAATTAATTATATGTAAACTTAATATTTATGAAAACATTAAAAAAAATTGAATTAATAATTTTTCTCATTGTAGGATTGTTTTAAACGATCAAAATAATGGTAACTTTTTGTTGATCATATCATTAATATGTTATTCAATGTATCATACCAGAATCATAATTATATTATAAAAATAATATATCCTCATTAAATATATTATAGTAACCATAAATGATTTGTGATTATGAAAAATTAATTTTGTTGATCTTGGTGGTGGTAGTCTGCACGTATGCACGAACAAGGGTTTCATTTCTCTTAATGGATGATATATATTAATAGATAATGATAACACCCATAACATAATAGAATTGATGAATATAAATGATTATAATTTAATTATATTTTTTTCTAAAACAATGTTGAATGAAGATGATTAAGACAATATGATAAGTAGTTCAAAATACACACATCATGGAATTGAATTTTCCTTTAAATTATCCTTTTAAATGATGACATTATGTTAATTAATAGTGACTAGAAGCTTTTTAACATTGGATAAGGATATATAATGAGTAATTTAGCATATTTTTTATAATATATTTGATGTTTAGGTGAGTCTTGATGTGGTGGAAATCTTACCATTTTATAAGTGAAATGAATGGTATCTTTGTAATTAACCATTATATTTTCATTAATATAATTTAACTATTGTAAGGTAACTAGATCTAAAATTTGAAAAGGTGGAGGGAATGTGCTTTTGGTTCGATATTAACCTCAAAAACTAATTTTTGGTGGACCTGTAGTGTTTAAAATCTTTTTTCCTTTAACATTTAATCTTTTACCGTAATTTACTTTTACATTGGTAATTAAATTATAACCTCAGTATTTAATATCAATTAAAAAACTGATATTGTACCCTTTATGTATATTGAACCATAATATTTCATATATTTAAATCATTTCACAAAATTATTAATTTAAGTTTTTGAAATGTTAAATTTTAAATAAACATATATAAAGCGTAAAAACTGTTTTTTTAGGAAAAGTGCATTGTTAAATTAAAAAAATTATATACGAGATAGTATTTTCAAATATAATTTTTTTTATTATGAATTTTTTTAATATAAAAAATAAAATAATTAATTGTATTTCAATGTAATCCAAATATTAATTTCTTCAATAAAAATTTTAATTTGAAAAAATACCGAAAATATTTTTTACTAAATTAAAATTTTAATTAGTTCTTAAAACATTGGACATCAAATTTATAACTTAAAATATATTTTAAAATTAATATTTCTTTCAATATTTATATAATTTATTACATTAATTTTTTTAATATTTTATGATAGTCTTAAATAATGGTAAAATAAAAAAAACAATGTTCCAAAATAGTGTTTTAGGCTGAAAATTATCCATTAAAAAATCAATAATAGGAAAATTTTTATGTTATAAATACATAAATTTATTTTATTATCTGCTAATTTGGATATAAAATTTGATAAATTTATTTATAAATGGAAATAAAAAATATAGTTGAAAAACTCTTTTATTTGAAAAATGATGTTTTTAAACATTAATTATTCTTAATATTATTTCATATAAATATCTTATTTGAATGAATTTAATATTTTAGTTCTTATATCAAAATATATTAAATGTTTTCAATTTAATATATTATAATAAAATATACAATACTTAGCAAACTAATTTGTTGAAATAAAGAAATATTACTTTTATAATAAATACTCTTTAACTAAAACAATTAAATATTTATTATAATAAAATCTAGATTTATTACTTCCATTGATATTATAATCTATAATTTTATTTTACATATACATCATATCATATTTTACTAATAATTTTTATATTTATATATAAAAATTATATATAATTATTATTTTTAATATTTATATATCATATTGTGAGTTATATTTTTTTTAAATTTAATAAAAAAAATTAATTAATTATACCCATTGGATATATGACCAATGGCCATATTTTTAATTCCCATATTTGAAATGAACATATTTTCAATGATCATATTTCCAACAGATAGATTTTGTTCATATATATATATAGGCACTTACTAAATCATTCGTTTATTCAACTCTCACTTTGTAAGGAATAGTTCCAATTTCATTTTATATATTTTAAATCATTATTTTCCTTTCATCGTTATCACACCCCCTATAGGGTATGATGGGATATTTTTGATTCTTTAGGCTATATATAAGCTAAGGGATTTCCTGGTTTTGGTTACTATATTCTTTTCTATACATTGTATCATATTATTATACAATTTTAATGGATGTATATTATCTATGGATAATAATAATCAATTATGTGCAATAATTAGTTTTATTATATTATGTTGTAACATTCCACTTATCAGTGAATAGATTTTATTTTAATTTTAATTCATTTCTTATCTGACTTATTCCCCAATCAATTTCATTTTCTTTAAACAAATATAAAAAATATAGTTTAGAATGTTAAACATGTGGTTTATAAATAGAATATTATTCCTAAAAAACCTATGTTATTTTATTTATTCAGGTAAACACATTCTAAAAAATAATAGGTAATTGATCAAAGTATATATATATATATATATATCTAAGTATTGATATAGGTTTATGATTGGTAATATTTTAAATTGTTATTTACAATCAATGTTTTTTCTAGTATATTATTCCCTATATAAAATAAGTATTACTATGTTCTTATTATAAATAGAAATTTTATTTATGTATCTTATTTAGATAACAATGGATTTGAACTCATGATAATTAATAATATTTATAATATATATTTATGAATGAAATTATTTATATGATTGGGAATATAATGAACGGTTTATATATTCTATACATGGATAATATGGTCTGTAACATTCAACATAAGAAGTTCTATAATGATTTTAACACCAATTATCATTGGAATTATTACCTTTAGTGTATAAATGAGAAACAAATATAAAGAATATATAGAGAATGTTAGATATAAATTTTTAATTATAAATAATTTTATAAATGAGGAATTTATTACTTAGATAAGCGATGTACCAAATTTTTAGTGGAAAAGACGAGTGGGATAGTAGAATATTGTAGCTAATACATAGAGATTTATAAGTCCACTGAATACTCAATTAATCAGTTGTTAAAGTTACTTCATAACATGTATAAATGATTTTAGTATGTACGGTTCTTCATTTCTAATGAGACACAAGTTTACAACCATTTAAAATGATAAAGAGTTTAGAAAAAAACTAGAGTGTTAACTAGGGGAGAGTATTAAGATTATATGATTATATTGGTTTGTGAATACATGATTCAAAAAATTTATGATCATTTAAGGGACTGTGGAATTGATTCATAGATTAATCTTTTTGAAAAAATGCGTAGAAATGGCCTGTCGAAGAGGAATAATGTTTTCTAGTTGGACATGGTTTGATCGATGATGTGTCAATGTGACCTTCCCAAATCATTATACGGATACACTTTAGAAACTAATACATTCTAAATTAGCTGCATTCTATATAAAATAGTAACAAATAAATCATATGAGATAAAAACAAAAAGGCATCCCAATTTTTGATTTTTAAATAATTGGGTATATGAATTAAACATTTGACTTTTTTTATTAGATAAACTTAATCAAAAATTGGAAAAGATACTATTTTTATGTCATTCTAGGGAAAAAAAGGAAATTATTCTATAATCCTACATAAAAAAAATTTATACCATAAAATTGAATATTACTTGTTAAGGAATATATAAATTGTGGTTTTTGGGGTTGAAAATATAAATATTGATATGTATTAGAACAAAAAATATGACTTCTTCTTAATATTTAAAATTATATACTTCTAAAAAATTGTTATGAATGTAGAGATGCCTTAGGTTAAAAAAGAACCATAAAGGCCTGTTAATATTGATTAAGATACCCTGAGATATAGATTTAATGTGGAAAATTATGTTGATTTAATTTTCATATATACAAAAAAAAACTAACCATTGAAAGTCTATTGAAAATTCTAATTCCAAGAAATAGGTCGAATCCATGAGTTCTAAGATATAATCTACATATACCAACCATATTTTGAACAAGGTGGATGCACCTGAAGTGGTGAGTCCCATTGGTTATAAGAATGTTTTTCATAAGAAAACTTATATAGATGATAGAAGTTCATGATATAATTATCACTTGATTCTAAATAGTTATTTTAAATTTATTATATTGACTATAAAAATTCATTTTCAGCATTTTTTATTTTAATGTATATTTGTTTATTACATTCTATAGAATCTCACTATGATTACTTGATATATAAAATTTATTTTCAAACCCAATTTCATAATTTAAATTTAGGTGAGGATTTGTATATGATATATCCTAAAGGATTTAATATTTTAAATGTGTTTTATATGGTTTGTATGTTTTAATAACCCATTTAGGGATTTATGAAAGATTTATTGTGTAAGAAAATATTGTTTTATGATTCAATAAAAAATTATGTTTTATTTAGAAATAAGTGATTCTTGTGTATACAAGGGATATAGTGGTAGTTTTATATTATATTCAATGTTTTATTTGGATGAATTAAAATTTATTATAAATGATATTACAAATTTAAATTTTATATGGTGTGGTTGGTAATGTGATTACCAATGAAATACATGGGTGAAATAACATATATATATATATATATGGTATAAATATCAATAGAGATATGTCAAAAATGTTTGTTTGAAAGAGTTATAAGAGATTTGTTGGTAATGTTTTAAATAAGTTTAACATAATGAACTCCAAGATTGATTATTTACCAATATTACATGACATGTGTCTTACAAATAAGTAATGCCATTCTAAAGACTTATAAGGGGAATTTAGAATAAGATTCATTAAATGTTTTCCATAAGATCAAAAATGCATGACATGTTATATACATGTCATGATCTCTATTATGATTTTAGAATAATGATATATTCCAATATAATGTTAGTGGAATTCATTGGAATATTTTAAATAAAAGATTCATGTACTTATTTAAAAGTAAGAAAATGTTATTGATCATTTGAGGTGAGAATGAGATTTTTTTAAAAGGAATACACTGATGATAGTTTCCGAATTGAAAATGATGATATTAGATCTGGAAATATTTATATGTTTTTCCTTAATAATACATGTATTCATTGGAATATTTATAAACAATACATTGTGCAAGCATCTACAATAAAGGTATGGTATGTCAAAATATCATATTCTATAGAGGAATCAATTTTCAATTTGATGTTAATTACTAATAATGGTGTGGTACCTAGAATTAAGGGAGAAAGAAAGATTTAATGTGAAATAAATAGAGTTATTTATTCAAATAGAGAACCTCACTCTTACCAGATGACCAAATGAATCTTTAGAAACACTATCTCATTCAATAAATCCTTATGACAAGAGATGTAAATATTTGTTGTCTGGATAAAAATGAGAACACACCAAATCCATTAACAGAAACATTTATATAACATAAACATGAGGGTTATATAAATTCTATAGGTATTAGATACCTAGGATAATTTATATAATGTATGTTGATAATTAAAATTTATTATATTTTTGTAATAAATTTAATTTTTATTTATTACTCATTAATGTATGTTATACTTATTATTATAATTATAGAAAGATATAATACCTTCACAGAATGGATTTGCGTTTTCATTTAACCTTGATTATCATAGATTATTTTATTTTGTGATGACATTTTATGTTTAGAATTAATGTAATAATTTATGTGATACAATGTAGACTCAATAGATAATAAGTACAGAATAATTATTTGTAATGACCTATAGATGTAAATAAAGTAGAATTCCATATTATAATTCCCCAAATAAGATCACCAAAATGAAACATGAGGCGATGTCATCACTAAAAATGAGGTGCACCTCCCAGTATACTAGATATAATTGAATAGAGGTATTATCCTTGAAAATTAATAGGGAGACCATGCCCTCTAAATCAAATTCTGGGGGTTATTTCCAAATCTTCCAAATATTCAGTATGACCCATAAATATAATGAACATCGAAAAAAATATGTTGATGTAAAATACATATCAATTTAGACCCCAAAGTATATAAAAAAAATTAAAAAAATCTAAATATATAATTAAATAATATAAAAACTTTGAGTAACATTTAAACTTGAAATCCTCATATAAATAAATTGAATACTAGATAGTTTCTTCTAAAAATAACAAAAAATGAAACTATTCTTATGTCTAAACATACTCACATAATAATCCTATTTTATATACTATATTTGATACTATCTAGACTTAACATGTTTCCATATCCAAGAAATACTTATTCTTTTATATAAATAATATGGTATACCCACATACATCGAAACCATGGCTTGTACATAGGTAGGGGTGCGTTTAATGACCTTGTAGGAATACCCAATGAGTCAACTATATCATCTGATTATATGATCAAGTTGATGTGAATTAAATAACTATATAAGGAGTTAATTTATCCCACATGACCCAATCACATAGAAAAAATAACAATAAATTAACATACAATAAAACATGTATGTTTTTTGTGTGCTAACAATGAAATCATGACAATAGACCATAGATGATTCAGAACCATACTGGATGGAGGTGAGCTACATAATAACATAGATATAAGCAAAAATGAAAATTTAGGTTAGGGTGTTATATCATGCCTAATCCAAACAAGAAGATGTAGGGAAGGGTTCCATCAAAATCCTAACCACTAACTAATGGTATAGGGTAGGGTGTCCTTGATCCAGACTAATCAATTATCACTCAAAGGAGGCTAGAAAAGATTTCCCCATATAAAATCTATTACTCAAGGTGTGTCAAAAATAAAGTAACATAGATATCCTTCCCACTAATGGGAGGTCATACATCCCTTCTCAGGATACGCCTTATCACCCATTGTTGGCCCATACATCACACACAACTAGGAATCCATCTTTTCCATTGTTGTCCTAGACGATCCTCTTAATTCGAGGTGGGGCCATGCCTCTATATTAACACCCTGACAATGGGTTATGTATAATATCATAATAATGTATTCAAGGAAAATAATCTATGTATGAATCCCATATCATTACTCACCAGCTCACAACTAGTGTGCACGTCATGTGACACCTAGACCCACAACCTCAATCAAACCCCAATACCTACCTCAACCCTCTAAGGATTCTTCCAAATATGTCATTGACAACATATAACATTGAAATTTCCCATTATTATATTTCAACACATTTAAAACAAATATTTAGGAAACATCATACACATCAGGCATCCATAGTTAAGAAGCATACACGCATACATGATTTGAAAAAAAAGGATCTCCCCCACAATGTCAAATGGACCAAAATAAACTAAACTAAACCACTATAAATTTACTTTGGAACCACATTCAAAATATTATTTTAAATAATTATATAACATTCATTGAATGATATCTTACTCAATAATGTCCCTTGAAAAAAAATCCTTCTTTCATTTTGAAATTCCATTTCCAAACCCATTATTGAATAACAAAATTTCAATTGAAATACCAAATGAGTGAAACTCGTGTCAAAACACAATTTAAAAAGAAATCATATTTATCTTTGAAAACTGACTATAAAAACCATGGAGATGATAAAAAGGTCTATAGAAACTCATTATACTATGATTCCACCATCATACCAATTTTTAAGCAATGTGGTCTATAAGAACATTTAGGCTAATGTGAGCCAGTATAAATTTATAGGTGATGTCTCACATGTCCCAAAAAGTATACATGAAAACAATTATGACTGTAAAAAATTGTAAAAGATACAAATGATTAAAATAATCAAATAAAATCATGTCCATAGACCTCATATGTAATTTCAAATCGATCACAATCTCGTATTAACCACATACAAGTATATGAACACCTATATCATCAATAAACACCATAGAATTAATAAAATAATGAATCAAAACCAAATTACTAAATCATAATAATCAACACGAAACTCATCATATGACATCATGACATCAAACCAATTAAATATTGGGAACAATATTCTAGTGACCCACACCAAGACCTAAGATGCCCGAAAGAATAAAATTTTACACATGAATTGATGAATAATTTTAGTCAAATTCTTCAGAAAACAAAAATGAACTCATGTCACAACACAACTCGCAAAAAATGATGAATTAAATACCTATTTATAATACCTACATTACAAGAAACATTTAAAATACCCATCCAATGGGAATATTTCGTCATGATCAAATGAAATTTTCTCTCAAAAACCTATATGAGAGAACCAAAATTAATGGAAAAATGGGGGAGGAGAAATAATATATGTGGAGTGATGTTGCTAAGAATAAAATTTATAAACCACTCCTAAACCACCCATAAAATTGAGTGAAATTTTGAGGGATGAGGAGATCCAAAATGGGATATTACCCTTATTATGGCCGACTAAAATGAAGGTAATCCCAATACATGTCCAAATAGAACTCCTATAAAAGACCAAAGGGTCCCTGAAAAATTGTGTTTTCCCCTTTTTGGCATGACTATATGGTTCAGGTTTCAAAGCCACCTCTCTATGGGTTATATGCATCACAAATACTTGGGTAGTATAACATGGGCACCCCCAGCCTCTTATTACAATATGGATTAGATATACATGGTGAAAACCACATCCTGATTTCTAATCATGAGGATTCAACCTAAATTATTTCAATTGAGTAAACTTTATATTGCATTTTGGGGATTCCCTACTAGTATCCACTATAGAATAACCTTCAAGGTCACTGTCAAACTTTACTTCTGGCATATCTCAGTAGAACTATATCTTAAGGGACATCTATGATGCATCCCCTAAGATGTGGTGTGGCCATTCCTCTATAACATCTTTTTGATGGAACCCTTAAACATTGCATTATGTACCCCTTGTCTATGGTCCACAACACCTTAACTCCCAAAATTGCACCATAGTATTCTTCATATTGCTAAAATTTGTTATAAGGACTCCCAAAACTTCTCTAATGACCACCATTGAACCTAGAGCACCAATTGAGACACGTTTCATATCTGAAAAAATAATTTTAAGATGTCCCAAAAAATATATTATTTTTCTGAATCCAGATTTAATAAATATTCCATTATTTTGGAGCAAAATTGAAATTCACCCTAACTATCACTAACCCATTAGGAACTTTTTCATTACAAACTCCTAGACATAAGGTTTATAATCCTTAAGAAGCCGAAGTAGTCCTTGTATCATCAAACATGTCCTACCTTGTTCACTATTCCACATCAAATTTCCACATCTCATCTTCAAAATTACTATCATTATTTCAATATGAAACTATACACACTAAGCCAAGAAATAAAAGATTTTATAAAAAAAGAATATTCTGATCCTAAAATAATATCATCTTCATGCCAAATAATGATCCCTAAACAGTTTCCCCTTCATCACATCAAATTCTATTCCAAATCACCATTCATTATTCACTTGGAGGAATTTTCTTAAAAACTATTGACCTCAACCACAAATGCACCACCATCTCACCATTCCACCATATCATGATTCCTTAACACCTGAAATAAGTTTTTAACTACTGAAAAAAATGAACCAATGTATAAATATTATTGTAATTGTAATTCCACAGTTTGATGCTCAACTATTCCATCAAACCATATTGATTTACCCATCATAAATGATGCACCATCGACCCGATTCACTCTTAGATCACACATTCACCATCCCAAGTGTATAACCATCACCTGGACTCCATATGATGCCAAAAAAATTATGAATATAGTATTTACCTAAGGAAAAATATATTAGTGGATCTTTTACAAATATCGACATCTCGGTGCCACCTCAACAATCCATGATCGGTATCCTTGATCCAAAAATTGGTTTAATATGAGGTTTACACATCCATGAATGGTTTGATGCACTAGAACATAAGAGTATACTTAACATCTCTACACTCAAAAAAACTTGATACCCACCTATTTTCCAATCCATTTCCATTCTTGATGTTTTTATATGACCACATATCGTACACCCAGAAGCCAACCCAAAAACCATTCAATTAACACCAATAGGGTTCCCAACCTCACCCATATATATTTAGACACCAAAGTTTCAAAAAATAATTATTCCTAATATTATGGTGATCCCCATGAGAATAATCTTCTACGAACATCCTATTCAAACTACTATTTCCCCCATCAAAATAATCCAATTTTAGATGAATATTTTGAAAACCCCCATATTAGGATACTAGATACGAATATCAAATAAAACTTTCACATTCATACCATAAGAATATATCCTAAAAAACATGAAATATCTTTCAATGGAGTAAGATAACACCCAATCCCCTACCACTCAACAAAAAAAAATCCATAGAAACATGATATGCACTTTCATCATTTTCTTTTCCCATCAATAGATCAAATCAAGAATACACCCACCAATTATCATTGACAATTATAATAAAACACGAAATAAATTCCAAAAAGAAAATTCAATATTCCATGTCATTCCTAACAATTGGCTAAATCCCAATTAATATAGTTTACATGGGTACTTATTTCTCATCCAAAAAATATAAAACCATTTTAAAACACACTATAACTCATCTTTGTTTTTTAAAACAATACATTTCATCCATGTATTTTCACCAAAAATCGAATACCCAAAATCCTTATCAATCCTAATCTCATTAAAAAAACCAATTTCAAAGAAAATTAAAATCCGACATCAAAAACATGTTTCCTTTTATTTTATAACAACCAGAATATCCCAACCCATTTTAAAATCATTGGACACATGAGAAATTACAACTAAAACAATCAATTTAATACCATTCAGACCTAGCTCATTCCATCAAATGACATTTCTAGTTAAAAAATGGGGGTTTTTCATAAAAATCAACCATTCAAAAAATAATTTCCACATATATGGAAAATAAAGATAGTAAAATAAACAATATTATTGAATATATATTAATTTATTGAACTAATATAATACATTTGAGAAAAAATATATTATGATATAATTTTCTTCAATTAATAATGGAATCTGATGAGGTCACATGTCAAAAAACACCAACAATATGTATGTGTATCATACCATAAATACGACACTATTATGAAGCTTGAGAAAATTTCTAGCTCTCAAATAAGTGTTATGACTCTTTCCAATTCATATCCATCCTGTATTAAAATTCTATGTCCAATTGAACACCTCACTAGTCCAAGATTTCCATGTAACAACACTAGATTCCCCCTATAAACAAGTTTTTAGAATAATTTATTACTAGATATGCATGTAATGGATCTACCTCTGAAGTCCCAACAATGAAACTCAACCTCTATCTAACATTATCCTATCCCAAAAATGTACTGATACCATTTTATAATTCCCAACCTGGACCTCTCAAACAAAACTAGAGTAAGGTTCATCACTTGAACTCAATCACACAACCCCATATAATAGAGATTATAGACAAGTGTGGAGTTCCTAACACAATCATGGGGAGATTATCCCCCCACATGTAATTCTTGAGGATAATGCTTAAATCTACCAATAATTCAGAATGAAATATTCATATATTGTATATTCTAAAAACCTATGGACAAAAATATGGATCCATAAAGACCCCCATATTATTGAATATATATATATATAATACAATAAAAAATATAAAGAACAAATAAACATTAAATCATCATAGAAATAAATTTTACACTACCAAAAACATTCTAAAAAATAACTAAAAGTAAACTAAATTAGCATCTGAACCAACTCACAAAATCACCCTTCTATATCCATTGATTCATTCACCTTTATTAACTTTATTAATTTTCTTGATATAAGTATTAGTTATTCCATAAGATAAAACTAGATGGTCTTACCACATATATCTAAACTCATTGCATGTACATAGGTGGGTGATGAGTATAAAAACCCAATAGGAATTTCCAATGCTATAACAATCTGTATTTTTTTTGTGATCTAGTATATGATATATATATATATATATATAAATTTTATTCATTCCCTTGAAAAAAAATCTCTTATAAAACATACTATATTATGAACATTCAAGCATATACATCAGGTTGTTATATGCTCAAAAGGCCACCATGACATGTTCTTTACCTTTTCCAACTCCATACCAGAAGAAAGATAGGTACCTCATACTATTGTTTGAACTATTGAAAATGATGTAGGGTATGGTGTTATACTTCTACCTACTTTTACTTGTAGATATAATGTAGTGTTACATCCAAACATGGCCACTACCTGAAAGTACGCATCAGAGAGTCATCAAGTCCTAACCCATCCCTTTTCACTCATGGTAGATCACACAAAAGATTCCTAGTTAATCCTTCTTACATAACAGATTCCACACATGAATTACCTTGGGTGAACCTTCTCACTCAATAGAGGTCACCAATGTTATTTCAAGAAACACATTATAAATCGAGGTTGACTAAACATTAAACATAACTAAGATCCCATCTCTCCCATTAATGTGCTCCTAGTGTCTGATCACTGAAGGTGGGGTAAATCCTTGGGATCCAAACACCCACATCAGGATCCATCACCTTTCACAAGCATAAAATCATCATTCACAAGAAAAAACATGGATTTTATCGCATCTCACAACCCAGTAACTAATATCCCAGAAACTAGTCACATTATACATTTTTCCACATATAAATCACATTCTAATACACATCACATCTCTCTATGTGTTTTTTTCACATCCTTCCAAACCAACCAGTCACTTTGATAACACCCAATATTATAAGAAAACACACATAAAAACCATCATCATAAAACAATAATCACACCAAGAATACAAATTATTGAATAACATAAGAACTATGTCTTTGAAAAATAGTGAATAAACCTAATGAGGTCAAACAAACCAAAAACAATCAACTAAGAAATTTTTTATTTCCTATGAAAACAAAGAAAAAAAAATCTATTTTATAGCCATTTAGAAAATTTATTTCATGTATTTTTACTCATATTAACCCCTTGACCGTAATCCAACATTAGTTTTAATATTTCATTTCAAAACTCATTTATAAAATAACTATTTATTCCTTTGAAATTTTATTTTACTCAAAACCTTTAAAATATATATAAAGGAAACATATTTAACTTTGTTAACCAACTCTCGCCCTACGAAAACCATAAAGAGGTCCACTAAAACACATTCAACCAAGCTACCACCATAAAAACATTTAACAATATATGTGATACATATTGAATATTAGGTCAACAAGATCCCATCATAGTTCATGGGTAAATTTCCAAAATCCACAAAAAATATATAGGAAACAATTATAATGATATAATATGAATATTAAATATAGAAAAATGGAAAAAGGCTCAAATAAATAAAAGTACACCTATTTAAATAGACAATCCAATAATCCATTCCCAAGCATGAACCGACCACTTACAAGTCCTAGAAAAACTACTCACTTATAAACACCATAAAATTAATAAACTACACAATCAAAAGCAAAATCACAAATTGGTATAAGAGATTAAAAAATCTCTAGGTGACCTCATGACACTAATCCCAGAAATAATGTGGGGCAATCCACTCTCAACCAACACCATGAACTAAGCCACATGAGAGCTCCAAATTAAACACATAAATTTTTGACCAATATAATCATAAATCACGAAAAAACCTAAATAAACATACAACATAACATAGCTTAAGTAAATAAATTAATGAATGATTGAATACCTACTCCTGCGAACTCCTCTATAAGTGGGACACAAACGTTCCTTCAAACAAAAAATTTCAGAAATATTTGGTGAATTCATCTTCATGAATCCAATTTGGGTGAACCAATTTTAGAGTAAAATATAATTATTAAGAATAATAAGATAATTGGTGATATATTACCATGATTCATTATGAAAAACATCCCATGAATCACCTAGATTAAAGAGAGATAAGGGGAGTGATGAGGAGATACATAGATGGATATTCGCTATATTTTGATTTACAAAAAATTATTAAATACCGAGGTGGGTTCAAATAGGACCATATATAAAATGATTGTGGTTACCCTAAGAAAATGGATATTGGATCATTTCCAGTAAGGCTATAGGGTCTATGGTTAAGATCCCATGGATTTATGTAGCTCAACACCTTAGGTTGTAGCACTGCGGAACTCCCTTCGTTTCATGATATAGTGTGAAACATATCTATATTGTTAAAACCACCATGAAAGGTATGTATAATGGATTTCCTCTCAAGCTCCTTCTATGTTGAATCCTTTAGGACATGTCTCCCATAAGACGATTTTTGGCACAACCCGATGGTATTACCTTCTAAGGGCCCTCCATGGAACATACCATAGGATGTGGTGTGGTCCTTCCCTTATATAACATCAATGATTTTTCTCTATACCACTTCATTATGGCCACCTTGGTGAGGATCCACTATGACCCACCACCCTTCATTACACCATGGTGGCATACTTGTAGTTGAAATTCTGATTCAGGAAAAAACACCCTTCATTGGTGATCAACGGAGCACCTGAACCACTTACCAAACCTTTTTTCCTTATATAAAAACATCTTCTATACATGTTATAATAAATGGATTCCCAATTTGAATCCTAATTCACCAAACATACCATACTTTGTGACCGAATTGCATATTCAATCTAACTTCCTCTAAACAATAATTACATGGGTCATTACATATATAATCATTTATATAAATAATGATTTTTGATTCATATAATTCCCCATTCCCTATATTAGAAAATATACATACTATGTAATCGTTTATAATTTGATTCTTTTGTTACGCTATCCGTGAGGATGATCATAGAAAATGTGGTTGAGTATTTTATTGATTATGTCACTTGATTTTTTTAACTAAGATGAAATGTGTTATATTTTATGTAAAATATTATATTTAGTTCAAAAATTTAATTATACCGAGGAAGTACATGACCACTAAATGTTACATAACATGTGTTGTACTAAAATACCTAGTTGAAATACATGTGATGTATTCACTAAAACTGGTTAATCTATTTTATAGTATCATGAATTTATAATTTGCACTATACTAGATTTACATGTTTCATCAATAATTTTATCTTTATGTATTAAATATTGGTATTACATAATCAAGAATATTATGTATAGAGAGACATGTTGAAAAAGAAATTTTCATATGGATATAATTGGGTGTTTGGTCTAGATCACACCTTGACCAATTATATATTGAGTAGGAAATTTGTTTTTCTATAGAGAGCACTTTGATTAAAATTATGGATTTTACAATTCATAATTATTTTCATTGCAATGAAGGACATCATGGACATACATAAAATCTTATAATGAAGATTAATTTTGGTATATAGTGTTTATAAATAGATTTAGATATTTAATATTATAATATTCCACAAAGGACTTTCAATGGGTAATTCATCTTTTTTAGAGGTGGAAGAACCCCATTCTCCATTAGTGCTAGGATATCGCTCCAATTTTCTACTCATAGGGGGAGATCATTTTAGGTACATCCTGTCATTTTATTCCCTAAATTCATCATTATATATTCAATTTATACATTTCTCACATCATTCCCCTTATATAATACCTTAATTTGGGTTGTAATGGCTATTTCTCACCTTTTTTGTTGCTGATTAAATATCTTTTTATATTTATTTCCTTTTCTTCAATGTGTTTATTTTTGGATCTTAGACCGTAATATTTTTTATTTCCTATTATTTGAGGTTATGTTTATCCTATCATTGTTTATAATTTCTAGATCAAAGTCATTGTATTTCTCACCACCAGTGATGTATCAAGGACTTGGTGGATGATCTTCCATAACATAGTGGTTTTAACTAGTCTCCCTTAATCTTGGTATTCTAGGATCTCTAGAAACTAGTGATATTGGTGTATATTACACTTTCCTATGGCGTGTTATTGTATTTGATTACTGGAAGTGGGATTGAAAAATGTTATTATTGTACTTCACCTCCATTTTTTTCTAGTGATTTTCACTTTTTTGGTTTCCTCGTATTAGTCAGTCATTCATTTGTTGGTTCATGGTGATAATTACCACTACTATAGGTGAAAATATTTTTTTTATGGGGATATAGTTTTTTTTACTTTATGATATTCTCATAGGTATTTGAAATTAATTATTTTATGTTTTCCTGATTTTTTGGATTTTCTGTTGATATTTGAATGGCGTCCATCAATAAATTCAATTAAATGTAATAGTGAATTAGGGTGTATGGTAAGGAGGTAATTCTCTAACCATTAGAATTCATTTTACAATTTTTTTAGTTTGGTAGTGACTGCAATTATGGGTTTTTATGTTTATAAGTTTATAGAGGGGTGGTATCCAGGGTGATGTATTGTTTCTTGGGTTTCATGATGATTTTTGGGTGACTATACATCATCAATTTTAATATCTTTACGTACTCAATAATATAAACAACGAAAATGGTGGAAAAGAAAAATATGATTTCTTGTAGGGAATTGATCCAAGACACCGTTCTCAATGTAGCACTAGGCTTTATGTGATGTTGAGGATTTTATGGATAACATTAAAAAGTATAAGGGATTCATACTTGAGGTGAGAGGTATTAAAACTTGATTCCATTCCTACCAAATTATTCCAATGAGTCAAAGTGTTGTTATAGATCCTATTGTTGGTTGTTTTATATTGTGTTTTTGTTTGGTTATTTGTTCATGTTTAGATGGATATATACTTTTTTTGGTTCCCATACATCCCTAAAAGTGTTTTATATGGAAATTAAAAAATTATTTGAGAGAATGAGATTTTATATAAATAATAAAAGTTTTATAGGTGATATATTAGTGTATTTATGTAATAAAGTATAAACCATGATTTCATGAGGGTCACCACAACATGGGTTATTTTACCCATGGTTCCTGATTCCACAACATGGTGCTTATGTTAAATGGTATACATTGTCATTTAGATAAATCTATTGTTGTAATTATCATTTGTTATTTGGATAATGACAAATCATATGATTATGTGTTTATATATTATTGATTGTTTAAGGTGATTAAAAATCATAATACAGTAATGATAATTTTTATAATAGTTATAGTAGTGGATATAAAGAGTTTTTCCTTTTAAAATGTTTAAAAATATAAATACAAAAATATTATTAATTAAATAAATAATTACTATATAATTAAATATGTGGACCTTATTCTTGAATGTAAGGATTTATTAATTTAATTCCCTATATTTTCACTTAAGGATAAGGTACTAGTAAACCTTTGGTAGTGAAAAAGGCATACTATAATGCCAGTGATTCAAGTGGATGAGATATTTTTTTGGTGTTAGGATCCTATTGGTTTCTAATGATGGAACTCTATTAAATCCACTACTGGATATAAGTGAAAATGAATAATTAGGTATATCTATTTTAATGTTTTTTATTTCATCTTATTAATTAAAATCCCAAAAGATATTTTAATATAGGTTTTGGGTCTTCCTAAATTACTTATTCGTATAGTGATGGCCGACAAAAACCTAGAATTTCCATTAAATATCAATATAACCAACTAATAAAACCTACAACAAAAATAATTTAATATCATGAAGTATTTGATAAAATATTGTTCAAATAGTGGTAATATTACACTTAATAATCCCCATTTATATCAATTTAAAAATGATGTCCAAACTTATTTAATTCAAAAAATTCAATGTTATGATGTTAACTAATTCATTTGATTTTAATACTAAAAAATATTTCTGAGTTTATACTGTAATCATCTTAGAACATTCCCATTAAAACGTTTATTTGAGATCACTTTGTAATAAATTTAAATTTAACTCCTTATACACATGGTATGACAATGTATATTTTTTTAACACTTTACACTAAATTATACATTCGTTTATAATATAAATACATTATATTAAATAATAATTAATATGTAAGTAATAATTAAATATATGAGTATTTCAAATACATTTACATGAGATAAATATTTTTGATGATTTTGTAAATAAAAAAACATATGTTATTTATAACATCAACATGATTTTATGAATTTTAAAGAACATATAAATAAAAATAGTATATATGTACATCAAAAATATAATCACTTCTTATTTCATTATTTAAAATAAATTAATATGAACTCAATTGATATAAAATTATATGAGTCTATAACAAATTTAAATTCTATTTATTTCTTAATATATGAAAATTTCATATTAATAATGTCAATATTTTTCATTATTTTAATATTATATATTTTATGTTTATTTCAATTTTTGAGAAATAATACCAAAAATCTTTTCAATATAGTTTATATAAATTCCCAAACAATGCATTTAAATTAAAAATTTCACAAATTAATAAAGTCTATTTTATATTTAAAATTATTTCTTAATTTATAAAAAAAATATTTAATTTGTCAAAATATGTAAATTGAAGACTCTAAACATAAATTTTATCTAATTTGTTTTATATTATTTAAATCCCATTTAAATCAGACATTTGTAAAATTTCATTGATACATTTATAGAAACAATCATAATTAATTATTAAATCATGTATTTTACTATAAAACACATCATGGTTCTTCTCAATTGAAATCCACTAGAAACTGAAAAATGAAAATTTTATCTTTTAGAGTGTCTTATAGGGAATGTTTTCAAATGTTTTACTTATATAACCATGAGGTAGTTTTCTTATTCTATTCCAGGTATTTCATAAATAAATATAATTCAAATACGATCAAAGATCAATTTCCTATAAAACTATATTGTAAAAATAAAAATTCATTAATATTTTTTTTATTAAAAATAATTTCTATGGCCCATTTTTCTTAAAAAAACATTATGATTTTATAAATTCAAAAAATTACCTGAAATTGTCTACAGAATATGAAATGGTTTTGATGAATTTTATAATATCATAGTTATTATTCTAAAAACCATGCATTGGTTCTAGGAAATCATATTTGTTATTCATATTTATCTATTAAAACATTAATCCAAATGAATATAAAGTTGGTGTAATTCTATTATTGTTTTTTAGTGGGAAAAAAATTATCAAAATCCATCCTAAATTAACCTATGAACACCTTGTTTCCACAATATTCAATCATCCAATTGAATTTAATATAATGGAAATGAAGAAAATACATTTCATCTATAGAAATAAATTTATCAAACATCTTTTATGTGAACTTGATACCAACACCTTTAAATAAATTAAAATGTTCCTTAATCCAAAGGAAATAATGGGTTTTATAATTCTCCTTAAATAAATATAGGATTAAATATTCCTTTCAGCCAAGTAAACAATAAAATTAAGGAGAACAAAAAATGAGATCTTCAAATTTGAGTTTCTCACACCCCATAACAAGTTGTATTTTTGTCCTATAGTTTTACCAATATTTACCACTTTATATATCTTCTAATATTTTTTTAGACTCTAAATCATTTATCAAAAATTAAAATATAATTAAAATTATTTTTCAAGAATTAGAAATAGAAAAACGCTTTATGACATGAAAATAAATCATATATTTAATTTTATTACATATAAATAATCAACATATTCATTTAAAACTATTTAAATACCATCAAATTCAATTAAAACTAGTCATGATAACTTATAATGGTAGAATGATGCAATTCACATGTATTTTTATATAATACATTCATCACGATGAACAAAATAATGATATATTGACATTTACTGTATTGTGGTTTACATTAACAGAAACCTTAAAATGGGTAATAAAACCATTCCAAGGTTTTGATTTAGTAAATACTTATTTAATTCATTTATGTAGAAAATATAATATCTATAAATAAATATAAGGAATCATGTGTGATATTTTGTGACATTATGAGATATAATTTTGAAATGTACTTTGGAATGAATTTAAAAATATTAAGAATATGAAAAAACATAGTATGGCCCTCGATGAATAGAAAACATGGATATCCAAGAAAAATATCCCAATCCACTAGATAAATTGAAACACAGTGAAACAAAAAGGAATAATTATTATCATACATTTAAGGCCCTAATAGAAATTTAATGTTGAACATCTCATAAGAAAACACCATTGGAACTAACAAGAAATTCTGAATAGTATGGAAAAAATAAAATACATATATAAACACAAATGGATCCTAAAAAATACCCATGAGAGATAAAAACAATCCCTATAATAAAGGATAATAACCTAGGAACATCTATGTCCATCATAACCAAATCTAAGAGAATAGTATACAGTAAGGTCATGGGATCCACCCCAACCCCGGATTACCATAGTGTATTCGTGAAAATAAATTGCTACTTAAAATCTGCAAGCCCAACAATATAGTTAAATATTATTAAAAGATATTAAATTATTTTTATATGCATGATTGGATATTGGTTTTTACTCTTGTCAAGGTTGGAATTAAAATTGAAAAGTGTGATACCTGAAAATATTTTGATCCAACATTGTTCTATTGAATGATTGGGGGTGTTTTATATTTTATGATGACATGGATAGATTTTATTTATGCAATATGAATATTGATATGGTTTCAAAGGAATATGATGGAGTATCATCACAAGATAGAAAAATGAAAGCATAAGGTACATGAATGAAACTGTTTATTATAGACTGATTTAATAAATGTAAATATTTTCAAAGTTAATTGTATATTTTGATTAGTATTAGGGGTGAGATTTCATGGGAAAGAAGTCCAAAATTTGAGGATAATTATTTTTTGATAAAAATATATTTTAATCAGTTAGTATGAATGGTAAAGACTCAAAAATTTCAAGGGAATGTTTTTTCTTAATTGTTTTGGAATTTTACGAGTTCGTGGTTTCTGACAATGCCTGATTCCGAGGTCCGGTGTGCCCGGAATCAATTTTTGAAGTTTTGTTTGGGTACGTTCAGTAAACGTACATGCGGGTTTTCTATATTTTGAACCGGTGCTCAGAATTGAAATATAAGGACACCGATGAACTCGCATCACCAGTATTCTCTTAAGGGGACCTTTACCACAGTTGCGTTTGGTCGAGAGTAGAAGTTATATTTTGGGGATTCGTAACAAATTAAAATAAAATTGTTGTGAGTGTACACAATTTTATTTAATTTATTAAGTGGTGGTTATTTCCTTCAAGGGGGAGTTAGAGGTGGATCCCACACCCACATAACCTCCCATGAGAGGATAATTTGTGGTGGGGCCCACAAGAGCCCCTAACCCCTCAACTACCCCTTTAACCCCTTAAAACCCCCTCATTAACTCTTAAAACTATCCACCTTCTCTCTTTTGAATTTTAAAATCTTCACCTTCTCTTAATTAATGCCAAAACCTAGGATTAATTAAATGACACATTTAATTAATATTTGAATTCATTTGAATGAATTTGAATTGCATGTCAATTCTATTAAAATTGGGAAGTCTTATTATAATATTTGCTTGGAAAATATTTTACTAGAGGAACTTTTGGAAAATTAAGAGAGGGACATCTTCCAGGGAAGAACATTTACCCTCTCCAATGAAGGAATCAAGGACCGTGACCATAATCTTCTTAATTATTCTTCCTCCGTGTCAAGGAAGAAGACTCCGCCCGTGAGGAACGTCGACTATGCTTCCTCCTTAGACGCGTCCTGATGTCAACGAATCGATGTAATCTTTGAATCCTCTTCCTGCAACAAAGATAAGCGAGCATTGAAATCAAGGTAGGAGTTTTGTATAATTTATAAGGGATTAAATTATCTCATTTTTGTTTAATTCTCTAGAATGTCTTCGGCCAACTGCTACCGCTTTACACGGAGGGCGCAGACCGAAAGAACATGGCCCGACGACCCTCCAATGATCCTTGTTCTTATTCATGATGGAGGTGGAGATGGAAGAGGTGGCGACAATCGGAGGGAGTGACGACCATGTGCCGGACACATAGAGAATAACCACAGCCCGAATCCATGGGCTGCTCGGCCGAAGAAGAACAGGCCGGCTAAAGCTGGCAGGGCCGAAGGAACCGCGACACCAGGAGGGCACCATACTTCTGAGAACGGCGGCATGGGCTCCGTGGGATACTTCGGTGGAGAACTGGCCGGTAGGAAGCCGGCCAGGATGAAGGGAACTGCGAAACCGCAGGTTTCGCGTGCGGAGAGACAAAGGCCTGCCCGTGCGGGCTGCTCGCGCCGGAAAAGACCGGACGACTTCAGCCGGGAAAACAAGAGGGGCGGCGCCGCTCGGCGCCACCGTTTTGGAAAAAATGGAGTCACGCCACCGATTCACTTGGCCAACTGGCCGCACCCCTGATCTGCTCGGGTAGCTGGCCGCGTCCCCGATCTTCTCAGCCAGCAGGCCAAGCCACGGCCAGCCACGGTCCGGGCTGTGCCCTGCCGAGTCGGGCCGCGCCAGACGGGCTGGGCCGCGCCAGCCGCGCCCTGCCGAGATGGGTCGGGCCACGCCCGGCCACACCATGCCATGCACCACCAGGCCGTGCCGCGCCCCTTTGGTCCGGGCCGACCCCTTAGCCAGGTCAAACCCGCCGATCCAGAATGGGCTGACCCGCCCGCCCACCGTGCTTGACGGGCCGGGCCCTTTTCACTTAAATGCGAATAACATCTTGACCGTGCATCCGATCGATGTGCCATCTGCGGCACTGGGACCTTAACGAAAAGGTGATCCTTTTACGATACTCTATGTGTGTTTTGGACAATTATGGAAAATTTCTGGGTTTGGAACGAGTGTAATTAAAACCGGGCCCCTGGAATGGAAAAGCCAATAACTCTCAGACCGGGCGTCCGATTGTTGCGTCGTCTGTTGCGTTGGGTTTATTTTGATGAGAAAGAACTTCAGGACACATAAAATCTGGAGTTCGTGAATTTTTATGTATGAAACCCCCTTTTCTTGAGGAGCAGACCCTCCCGGAATCGAGCATGCAGTGTGCAGGAACCCTAGAGCAGGCTGCGACTGCGACGACTACCATACTGGAATCCTCCGTGGGTTCGACGACGATAACTACCATACTAGAATTATTAATGGGTTCAATGATAATGAAAACAATACTGGAATACTCTTTGGGTTCGACAGGTATGACTACTGTTCTTGTATCCTGTGTGGGTCCGACAGTATTGACCTCTGTACTTGAATCCTGAGTGGGTCCGACAGAGTAGCTGGTATTGTATCCTGTGTGGGTCCGACAGCTTAGCTGGTCTTGTATCCTTTCTGGGTCCGACAGCTTAGATAAATTATTGACTACATATGATCATCTCTATATCTATACTAAAGATGTATACCTGTAGGAGGAGAGTCTTGACTTTCAATCATTATCATCAATATGATTGACTTCTTTCTTGTGAGGACTGGGTTGTGCTTGGGCTCGAGAGTTGGAGCCGAATAGAGAATGACAACTTAGGTTTATGTGTGGGCATATACCTAAGTAGGGTTTCATTGATACTTCATGGTTGTATCTTTCTTCTTTGGTTTATCCTTCATGGATTCTGGGAGACCTTCGGGGTCTCGGGGTCCCTACTGAGTATTGTTATATTCACCCCTACATGGGTTATTCCCGCACCTCGTTGTGTTGGATGCAGATGGCGGACAACGTTGACGGAAGCAGAGAGCGATCTAGGACCGTATGATACCCGGAGGTGGACCACATGGCGAGACGGTACACAGAGCGGACCGATAGACATGGATTTCTGAGGTGGACATATGTTCCTACCCTTTAGGTAGGATACTCAGTGGACGTTCCACCAACTTCCCTTTTTAGCTGTTGTCCCTTTTCAGCTGTACTTGCTTTCCATTGTACCTATACTTTACTGTTGGTCTTGTATTTCCAGCCCATTTTACTTTCAGCACTACTTTTTGTATAAAATTTTCACTTTTTTCTTTTCTTCCAGCTTACTCTGTTTGTGTGTGTGTTTCTACTATAAAGGCAATGCCTTCCCTGCTTAGGGATTTATGCCTTTGGTGCTAGTTGCCAGCCCCTGGCCTATGGAAGGCAGGCTTGGGGTAGTCACGAAATGGACCCTGAGGACGTGTCGTGACAAATTGGTATTGAGGAGTCGGTTCAACCGTAGAACTCAAGACACTGATCATTCCTTTCTGTGAAGCAATAGTGTTAAGAGTATTAAGTGTGGTTTTTAGTCTATGGAGTTTAGTGTTGGTGCAACGACCAATGTATCCATGCACTAAGAACCTGACCTATGATTTTCAACTCAGTGCACGAAAACACTGATTTCATGTGTGTTTCAAAATTTTTCTTTGTGATTACTCTATGTTAGCTCACCAGGTATAATATTTGACCGAGGAACACCTTTTTGTTTTCAGGATGGACCCACAAAGGAAGCCAGCTAGGGTTCCGAGTAACGTATAATATGGTATCCCACCGAGTGATGAGGCCTTGGTGCAGAGCCCCATCACAACAGAGGTATCGACGACACCTCTACCCACTGGGTGAACGATACCACCAGCCCTAGCAAGAGAGAGTTCAGGCTGCCTGAGTGCTTTTCACGAGTTTCAGCGACAGAGGCCACCCAGGTTCCGTGGAGAGATGGACCCATAGGCAGCTGAGGGTGCCTGGGGTTGTCGTCAGAGTTTTCATATTAGTAGGGACACCAGCCAACCTTATGGTGATCCTTTTCGTGAGTCTTCTACACGCAGAAGAAGGTAGATGGTGAAGTCTGATGCTCCTGGTGCCTGACCAGGCATCTTTACTCTGGACGGACTTCAAGAGTCTCTTCCGCTCAGAGATTATTCCAGCCACCCTTCGTGTGGTGCGGATTCAGGAGTTACTTCATCTGTAGTAGGGCGGTATGATAGTAGCTCAGTACTCAGTGAGGTTCACCGAACTCTAACGCTACTCCACAGATATGGTATGTGACCCATTCTTCAGGGCCTGGAACTTCTAGCAGGGACTCAGTCACGACATCCGGGCTTCGACGATTCGCCTCAGTATTCTGACACAGGAGGGGGTGCTGGAGACAACCCTTCTAGTGGAGAGTATTCTCGCTAAGAAGACTCATGTAGAGAGACCTGCCATGAAGATGAGTAGAATACAATAGAGGTAACTCCCTGGAAGAGGTAGAGGTTTGACCGTGGTGGTCCGCCGGGAGCAGGCGGATGAGGTAGAGGAGCTGGCCGAGAAGCGGGTGGTGGACGACATTTTTAATCTCTACCTCCACCATCACTAGGAGGTCCATCCGACCACAGGGAGTTGGAAGATAGAGGCGGTCTCCACTCCAGGTAGTAGAAGCCTACGACCACGGTTCACCTGAGAAGATTCAAGGTACTATCTGTGTCTACTCCACACTTACTGTAGTTCTTATAGACATAGGTGTGAGTCATTATTTTATTACTGATGCCCTTTTTCAGAGCTCAGAGATTCTGAAGGATCCATTGGCTCGATCATTACAGCTAGAGACTCCTATGGGAGAAGACTTGATGATTATGTACTGGTTCTGGTGGTGTGAGCTTACCTAGGAGGCGAGTTCTTTGGCTGAGATCTTCTTGTACCAGTGTCGAGGCCTTATGACATCTTCTTGGGTATGAACTGGTTATCTAAAGTCCATGATCAGATCGACTGTATTAGGTGCAAGGTGTGTTGTGTCTGCACGAATGGGACCATGTTCACCTTCACCAGCGAGAAGGGATCCTTTCCAGTGCATGATGGACTTACACAGAGGAGAGGGCAGCCGATCACACATTAGTTGGCTAGTCTCATTCTCAGAGTAGTTGATGTGCGGATTTTGAGTTTTCCTATTGTGGTGGATCAGTATGCAGATGTTTTTCCTGATGACGTTCTAGGACTACCTCCTCACAGAGAGGTAGACTTCTATATTGACCTATACTCTAAGACAACACTGATGTCTACACCATCATATCATATGGACCCTGCTGAGCTTCGTGAGCTGCGAGTATAGCTAGAGGTCTTGCAGGGGAATGGATATATCTGACCTTGTGTTTTACCCTAGGCTTCTCCGATTTTGTTCGCCAAGAAGGAGAATGGGTGCTTGCGACTGTGTGTCAACTACCGTCGCCTGAATCAGGTGACCGTGAAGAACAAGTACCCACTTCTGAGGATTGACGACCTCTTTGATCATCTCAAGGGAGAACGATGGTTCTCGAAGATAGACCTCAGGTCAGGCTGCCACCAGCAAAGAGTTCAAGATATGGATGTGCAGAAGACAGACTTCAGGTGTCGGTATGGACACTATGAGTTCTTGGTTATGCCCTTTGGCGTAACCAACGCACCAGCAGTGTTCATGAGACTCATGAACAGGATCGTCCAGCCTCACATCGATCTATTTGTAATAGTGTTCATTGACAACATACTGATTTACTCGACTACTGAGGATGAGCATCACTACCATTTGCAGGTAGTACTGGACACACTCTAAGAGCACCGGATTTAGGGTAAGCTCTCGAAGATCCAGTTCTGGATTCGAGAGGTTCACTTCTTGGGGCACGTCATCTTGGAGGCTTGGGTATTAGTGGATTCAATGAAGATTGAGGCAGTTCTTTCTTGGGAGTCACCGAGGAGTGTGATGGAGGTTCAAAGTTTCTTAGGTCTGGCTAGGTACTATCAGTGATTTGTGCCAGACTTCTACAGAGTTGAAACACTGCTTTCATCTTTGACAAAGAAGGGGAAACCCTTTGTGTGGTCAGATAGATGACCGTAGAGCTTTCAAGAGCTGAGATAGAGGTTGACCAGTGCACCCATATTGAGGCTACCAGAGGAGGGGGTAGGGTACGTAGTTTATTACGATGTATTAGGGACCGGACTCGGGTGTGTCCTGATGCGGGAGTAAGCAGTGATCACGTATGGTTCACGACAGTTGAGACATCATGAGCAGAACTGTGCTACCCATGACCAAGAGTTAGCAGCAGTGGTATTTTCCTTGAAGATGTGGCGACACTATCTGATGGGCGAGCACTTTATAATCTACTCTGACCACCAGAGTCTCAAGTATATCTTCTCGCAGAAGGACCTGAACCCGAGATAAAGGCGTTGGCTCGAGTTCCTCCAGGACTATTACATTGAGATATTCTATACTCCGGGGAAGGGGAATGTTGTATAAGATTATCTCAGCAGGAGATTGGGTATTTAGCTACTGGGAGAGGCGACAGAGCAGCTAGCCACGTCACAGATGAACTTTGTGGGTAGAGATGGTGCAACCTATCTGCAGTCTCTCACAGTCACTCCTCCACTTCTATAGCGGGTTAGAGAGGCACAAAAGGTCAGAGAGGCACAGTGTGGGGACTTTTACTGCTAGGCGCGACGCGCTCAGATATTCGTAGGATAGGCACCTGGTGTATTTCTTGAAGGTTTAGAGCATGCCATCCTCTTTAGGGGACGTACCATGGTACCAGTTTCAATACAAGAGGAAGTGCTAAGGGAGTTTCACACTTCCCCTCTATCAGTACATCTAGGAGTGGTGAAGATGTATCAAGACCTCAGACGACAACACTGGTGGCCGGGTATGAATAAGGTTATAGAAGAGTTCGTTTCACAATACCTCACTTGTCAGCAAGTAAAGTAGGAACACTAGGTACCATCAGGCTTAGCACAAACCTTAGAGGTCCTAGAGTGGAAGTGGGATGGGATATCCATGGATTTTGTGATGGGGCTTCCACGTACATCCAGAGGACACGACTCTATCTAGGTGATCGTAGAACGACTCACCAAGTCAGCCCACTTCCTACCAATTAGAGAGCAGGGCTCAATAGAGAGCTTGGGATGCCTCTAAAAACAACAGATCGTACAACTTCATGGTGTTCCATCGACGACCATCTTTGATCAAGACGCACACTTTACTTCTTGGCTTTGGAAGGGGTTTCAGGAGGCTTTTTAGACGTGGCTACATCTGAGAACCGTCTTTCATCCTCAGAAAAATGGATAGATAGGGAGGACTATCCAGACTCTCGAGGACATGCTCTGTGCGGGTGTCCTTGACTTTGGTCGTAGTTGGGAGGATCACTTACCCTTGGTGGAGTTTGCTTACAACAACAACTACCACTCCACCATCAGAATGGAACCTTATGAGGTATTGTACGACCAACCCTGCAGATCACCTCTATGCTGGACTGTCCCAGAGGAGTCAGCACTTGTAGGACCAGAGATGGTTCAAGCTACGACGGAGAAGGTGTAGATCATCCAGGAGCGGATAAAGACTGCACAGAGCAGATATAAGTCCTATGATGATAGAAGACAAAGACCATTGGATTTTGAGGATGGCGGCCACATCTTTCTACGGGTCTCACCTCAATGAGGTCTATGGAGATATGGCTGGGGTGGCAAGTTATGTTTTCATTTCATCGGACCATTTCGGGTCCTTAGTAGGGTAGGCGAGGTGGCTTACCGCCTGGCCCTTCCACCTTACTTGCATCGGGTGCATGACATCTTCCACGTGTCTCATCTGAAGAGATACGTGCACAACCCATCCCACATCATCGACCATGGGAAGATGGACTTCGATGATGGGGCGACATTCGCGGAGGTTCTAGTAGAGATCGAGAATCGATAGAAGCGGGTCCTACTTGGACAGTTGATTCCTCTGGTGCACGTCCTGTGGCAACATGGGAACCTCCAGGAGAGAAAATGGGAGTGTGAGGCTCAGTTGTGTGCTCAGTGCCCCCCTTTTTTTCCCTAGTGTGTGTTGTAGCTTTACGGGTACGTAAAGCCCTGAGGTGGGGGTAATGTAAAGACCCGGAAATTTTAAGGGAAATTTTTTTCTCAAATTATTTGTAATTTTATGAGTCCTCATTTTCTAACAACGCCTTATTCTGAGGCACGCTATACCCGGAATCAATTTCTAATGTTTTGTTCAGGTACGTTCAGTAAATGTACGTGCGGGTTTTTCTATCTTTTGAACCAGTGCTCAGAATTGAAATCTGAGGACACCGATGAACTCACAACACCAGTATTCGCATAAGGGGTCCTTTACCGTAGTTGTGTTTGGTCGATAGTAGAAGTTATATTTTGGGGATTCGTAACAAATTAATATAAAATTGTTGTGGGTGTACATAATTTTATTTAATTTATTAAGTGGTGGTTATTTCATTCAAGGGGGAGTCAGAGGTGGGGCCCACACCCACATAACCTCCCATGAGAGGATAATGTGTGGTGGGGACCATATGAGCCCCTAACCCATCAACTACCCCTTTTAACCCCTTTAAACCCCCTCATTATCTCTTAAAACTCTCCACCTTCTCTCTTTGGAATTTTAAACTCTTCACCTTCTCTTAATTAATTCCAAAACCTAGGATTAATGAAATGAAACATTTAATTAATATTTTAATTCATTCGAATCAATTTTAATTGCATGGAAATTCTATTAAAATTGGGAAGTCTTATTATAATATTTTCTTGGAAAATATTTAGGTGGTGGAACTTTTGGAGAATTAAGAGAGGGCCTTCTTCCCCCAAAGAACATTTACCCCCTCCAATGAAGAACTCAATGCCTGCGACCATCGTCTTCTTCATTATTCTTCCTCCATGTCAAGGAATAAGACTCTGCCCGTAAGGAGCATCTACTACGCTTCCTCCTTGGATGCGTCTTGACGTCCACAAATCAACGTCATCTTCGAGTCCTTTTCCCACGATACAAACAAGCGAGCATCAAAATCAAGGTAGGGGGTATCATATAATTTATATGTGAATAAATAATCTCGTTTGTGTTGAATTCTCTGGAATGTCTTCGGCCAACTGCTACCACCTTACGTGGAGGGAGAGGGCCAAACGAACACGGCTCGATGACCCTCTGATGATCCTTGTTCTTATTCCTGATGAAGGTAGAGATGAAAGATACGATGATGACCAGAGGGAGCGGTGGTCGTGTGTTAGCCACGTAGAGAAGAACCGCGGCCTGCATCCGTGGGACGCTCGGCCGAAGAAGAACCGGTAGGCTAAAGCCGGCCAGGCAGAAGGAACCATGATGCCCTGAGGGCGCCGCGCTGCGGAGAACCGCAGACTATGCTCTGCGGGCCACTTCGAAGGCGAACTAGCCGGCAGGTGGCCGGCCAGGCCTAAGAGAGTCGTGACACCGGCAGGTTCCGTATGCGGAGGGACATCAGCCTGACCTTATGGGCCCTCATGCTGGACAGGAGGGGCGGCGCTGCTCATCGTCACTGTTTTTGGAAAACCGGGGGATGCGCCCCCAATCCGCCCGACCAGCTGGCCGAGCCGCAGCCCGCCGCGGGCCAGGATGCACCTCACCGAGATGAGACACGCCCAGCTAACCCGGGCTACTCCCCATCGGGATGTTCCAAACCCTTATCCGGGTCAGACCCACCAATCTAGGATGGTCCGACCTGCCATCCCACCGGTCTTGATGGGCTGGGCCCATTTGGTTTAAATGAATATAGCTTCTTCACCATGCATCTGATCAACACGCCGTCTGCGGAACTGGGACCCTTACAACGAAGCAGTCCTTTTGTGATACTCTAAGTGAGTTGTGAACAACTTTGGAAAATGGTCGGGTTTGGAAAGGGTGTAATTCTAACTGGGCCCCTAGAATAGAAAATCCAATAACTCTCAGACCAGGCATCCGATTGATGTGCCGTCTGTTGAATTGGGTTCCATTTGATGAAACAGAACCTAGTCACCTACTAGGTTGGGCAGGTTAACCCTCTCAATAATAGATGCAAAAAAAACCATTATTTTCCATCTCACAAAAAATAATTTGACCATATAGGTCCTCCATAAAACAACATGAACTAAAATTTTGGTCCTACATATGCTGGTGAATTCCCATTCCCTGAAGATTTTTCAAGGGGTAGATGAAAAGACAACATGCATGGGGGTATTCCCATGATACCATCCTTAACACATGTAGTTGAAATTATCAGGACCCTCAGTGGCATCCTCTAGGGAAACTTGCATGAATTTAGTGGAAGGAATGGGGGAAACATCATTCCACCATAAACCTCTCAATGTATGAGGGGACATAAGACTTGAGAGAGACACATACTTCTTCACAAATCAAGCTGGGTGTAGGGTTTTTGTCTATTAAGGATGGACATCCCAAATTCTAATATCCATAAAATCCCTAGGTACCTCTTTCAGTATCCAAATAAGGAAGATATATTGGACTCATTTAAGGGAATCTCTATGTAAACATCGTTGGTAAAATAAACATCCATAATATCTACCTAAGTCTTGGTATTAGTGGAGACTCTAGGGTGTGGATTAGTTCCCAAAAATGATGTTGAAAAATTGTAATGATCCTATGAGGAAAAAATAGAATTCTCAATCAGTCGGATTATATAGATATCCCATCCTATTTGGGTATCTTTAAGAAGCTTGATCCACCCCCAGAAGAAACTCTATCATTTTAGGGATGATATGCCCCATGGGACACCCCCTATGAAAAAATATCAATAGTAGAAAATATCTTCAATTCATCCACCACATGATTCCTAACCATAAACGATTAGAGGTCACAGTGATTAATAATAGTACATCTCTTTGTAAAATGAGTTGGATGAAATTTTTTGGGAGATCCAAGCCACCAAATATCTATCATTTGTGTCTTAACCACCAAACACTCTTCATATCACTATCATGGAGTTACTCATCTAGGACCACACAACCTGCATACACAAAAATATTTCAGTGAAACTTAACACCTATGTGATTTCCAAATCTCATATACAAAAATTCCCAAACGTATTGAGGCTATCTATAAATTGTGGTGGAAGGTTTACAAAACATCACTTTTGGTAGCTCAGTGCCCTGAATCATATTGGCACCACCCGGGATTTAATTATAGAAAAAATAGAGTCTCATTATGAACTGACATGTTATTAAATAGGTGTATCCCCACCTTTATATTAGGAGAAATGGAAATTATTATACCCTCTAATTGAATCCCTTATCTTAGTAACAATAATACCATCTGGTTAACATGCCCACTGATGGTGAATCTTCCTCTCCAACCACCATCACTATAAATTTAATCATGATCAATCCCCTTGATGATAATGAAATAAATCCAATGAAATGGGCCATGATAGGGAGAACCTACCTTGAGGGGCGTTGCAATATCAAAAAGATAATTTGATAAGAACTGACACATATCATCAAAGAAAGTGTTTGTGCCTAAAAAATCCCACCACTAAGGTACTTTCTCTTCATTTTCAACAAGATGATAAGGGAATGAGAATTTATGATCATATAGGCCAATATGAAGCCATTCTAGAAACTAATTTAGATTATCAGATGGATACATTTTCCCATGATTTTGAGGGTTAGAAGAGGCTCATCGTAAAATTTATTGTTGTGTAGTGAATAATGTAAGATAAAATTTTATTGGACCTCATCCCTCCCCAATTGATCATCCTGTCCTTTTTATCCAAATATCATGAGTCGAGGGGGTGAATCATATAAATGATCGTAGTAAAGAATAATAGATCTAAAAAATTGTAAAAATATTACCCACACACCCTCAATGAGTAGAATTAATTCCTACTATTGGACCATGATTTCTTTTCTTCTTGATACAATAGAACAATCAATGAAATGGTGACTACTAACCCCTACCACGATGATATAATTGCTTCCCTCACCATACATATTGAGGTTTTGGATATGAAATAGGAAAAAATTCAACCTGAGGGGAATCCATATCTATCATAGGTGGATTATGTATATTAATCCCTATAATTTTTTGATTTTATTTTTCCAATGTTCTATAGGGTGAGTGATCCGCTATAGCATTTAGCCTACTTTTCTACACAATGTGACTCGATGTTGGGAAATCCATAACAATTGGAGGAATGAAACCAGTAGTGTTTCATAAACACTCCAGAGAGGCCAAATTTCATCTAATATAGTAAACTAAACCTATGATCTATTAATTTTTTGTAAGACCTTCATAGGTAGTTCCTCTACTATTTTAGCCCCACCATTTATAAAACAACAATGCATATATCTCAAAATTAAATTAAAGGGATGAGTAGAGTGTTTCTTACATAATTTACCATTATAAGGGGCTCATATACACTATAAATGTGCATCTTTCCTATGAATATCTTTTGGGTACGTGTGTAGAGAATGTTATAGATGAGCTGGCCACTACCCTCTTCTCCCTGAGATATCATTGTATATTTTGAAAATTCTCTGAGAGAAATAATCATTTTGAAGATTCCTTGTAGTATACTAAGTAGAGGTGACCCCCATTACATCTTTTTCTTCCTATATAAAATAATGTGATGTTAGAAATGACAATCATTGTATAGATTTATGCACTATAACTGGTCCTCCTTTAAGCACCACCTTCGGAAAGGACTTGCTATGAGAAACATCACCATGATAACACTACCTAATCCCCCTTCATGGAAATGAACCTAGAATCCCATTCTTGGAATGGAAGAGAAATTTATACTCCTTCATGTATGATTTGGACATAGGGTATTTCATTATATCCCTAAATAAAACTATTTTGATAGCTCTTAAATATAGAAGGCCACAAGTGGTAGGACTCACTAATTGTGAAAACTACTTCCCTTACATTAGTTTCCTTATACATAACATCAAGGAGCGATTCATATTTAAATATTGGATCTAGGACCAGGTATATCATATCCTCATATAATTGGGTTATGTACTAGCATAGGAAACATATTTCTTGGCTGTAATGTCCTGACTCGGTTTCTACTACCTAGTGCATGGAGCCAGTGGGTCACACAGAGTCAAGGGCATCTCACCATATACAATAGGATATTTACTTGTTGTTAGGGCCTAGGGTATGTCCATTATGAGACTTTTCATTCATGTTAGAGTGTGGCATAATGGAATTGAAAAAATAATTTTCAATAGTGTAAGTTGTAAATCAATCAGAAGAAAGATAAACATCAAATACATAAATATATAATGATGGAAGAATTTATCTCAAACATAATGGTGATCATGTCAGTTATCTTACAAAGCATCCAATATTTGTATACAATAATCAATAAAATACATGTATCAAAATAAATAAGATATCAGAAGGTAATTATCCAAACTAGCTTCATGATCCCTACCCTAGTCCTATACTTTCCTTCTCTTAATCATGTAATAAATTGAAGAATCATATTGTTAGTTGTAGGTTCGGTTCCTACTTTCATCTCATATGTTTTTATAAGTACCCAATGATGGAACAATGTAGGTTTTGAGATAAAATCATTGTATTCCCTCAACCAAAAATGTCTATTAAAATCCTATGATATGTAATAAGACCTATGAAGAGTGAAACTTTTATCACCCATATAACAGAAATGAAGAAAATTTCCCATGGAACATGTACAACAAGTAAGTAAATCTATCTATAAAAAAATCTCCCTTAAAAAATGTTAAATATCATATAATAGGGAAGATAGAAATAATTATATGTAAACAACACATATAGGTTTTATACACAATAAATCAAATCAACTACAGATGAGTTGTATAATCAAGCATGTCTCATTTACCAGGACCAAGTCGTATGATCCTATGTTTCAGACCCCATCAATCCAAATTCAAGGTATAATGAACCAAGTAATCATTATTGAGACCCATGATAATGTCTATAGAAACATAGTTGGGCTCGAATTATGGTCCAAGTACAATTTAATCTTCTAATGTCCACTATGAGACCAAGAAATCTAAATCCAGTGGGTAACAAGGCCAAATGAATCCCCCCAGAATCAAGACCCAAGGATCAATCTCATCCAAGTCATCCACTACCACTATCAAGATGCTTGTAATAACCATCCATGGAAATTAATGAAATCAGGATCCAAGGTATACCAACCCAGGCATCCAATACCATTTCAAATCATTATCTCATTCATCAGTTCACAAGCATTCAAAATCTATGAGTTTACCCAATTATGTAACAATTCACATTTAAACAATTAAATAGATCACATAATGTTATCACATAAAAAGGAAGAAACCCATATCCTAATTAATATATTTAATTTATTCATTTATAAAAGGATTCATCTAGATATTTAATATCACACACACCCAATGGGATGATATAATCATAGAAAGATATAAGGGATAACACCTGGGTGGCCTGGGATGGGGAAAGAACCATTGAAAAACTCAAAGGAGCCCATGGGAATCCCAAAAATTTTCTAATAAATCAAAATAAATTATACAATTAATTAAAGGGTTTCCACTAGAATGTATGGTGCATGGCACAACATTTAATCAAAATATAAAACCCCAAAACCCTAAGGGAAAGGTATAGACCACCTACCCTAGGTTCATAGTAGAATAATCGTGCAACATCATATTCTAATTTGGTTCATATCATAAGAAAAATTATAAAAGGATTAGAACCCTGCAAATATGGAATATTTTTTCACACCAAATTAATGTAGATGAAACCATGAAAAATTAAGAATGTCACAAGAGTAAAAACAATATTACCAATGTAGATCCAATGAGACCAACCATATTTGAATATGAGTTTAGATGAAGAATCAAGATCCAATCCAATATTTATGATTCTTGGGGGATTGCTACATGTGATAGGGTGGGGGTGAGGCCTTTTTCCAACATAGAGGCCCTTGACTCTTATTTAAAAAAACTATTTGGTAACTTACACGTCGTGTAATGCTCATGGACTTTGTCATTAGGAAAAATATTTACATGACATGAACTGTACATGTAAAGACATTACACATCATGTATTCTAATTATATAAAATTTTAATGGAATAAAACAATCATACATCACCCATGCCTCATCCATTCCCAAAAATACTCAATTATCCCATGACCTAGGTTAGGGTCTAATACAAATGAGATTTTCACAATGTTTTAACTCGAAATAAAAGAATCTTTACATCTTGAAAATCTAGAGATCTTACAATATTACCCCCTTAACAAAACTATACAATAATTTTCCCTATCATGGGGTGTCATGAATTTCCTAATAATAAGTTATTCCACTAATCATGTCCATCAACCTCCCACTCCCATGTCTAATCCTATAAATGGTCATGCAACCATAGAAACCATACTAGAGGAACTAAACAGACTCAGAGAACTTTCTCAAATAAACAATATATATAGGATGATCCACAAAGGAATCATCTATATATAAATTCACCTCCTTGGGATGTAGAGTGTGAGATGGGTCTAAATGATATCATCATATTTAAGATATATGGAAGATGTTGTGCATTTCTCAACATGTCTAAGGTAACTGAAACTGATAAAACACAACCTGACTCTATCCAGAACATCAAATGGCCCGATATATATCAATGAAAGATTACACTCTATTATAATCCACCTATATCACAACCTCAGTGAGATACATAAAAATACCTGATTCCAAATATCATACTCTAGCGGTCATACATAGAGATCATCATAATATTTCTACAGATAATAAACAGTATCCATCCACTTTCTGATAAATTGGGCCATCTTAGTAGTCTCCTTCATAAGACGTTATCCAAGTAAAGCTAAGTCACCTATCTTAAAAAATAACATGGGTGATTGGAATTTACTACAATACAAATCCTCATTAGGTTATATATATATATATATATATATATATATATATATTCCCGTGACGGGTATTATTGTAGAAAAAATAAATATGGAGAATATTCCTCACCCAAGTTCCCTAGAAATCCGGGATGCATGCCCGCATCATGTCCTCTAGCACTTGTATCATATGATACAAATAACAATCAATTTAATGGTGGTATGTTATGCTACGAAGAACCAGTGTACACAAATCCCTTTGAAAACTCTATAAGAATCCAGGCATAAACTGGGCATCCAAAATAGAAATGATAGTGTGAGGACCCTAGTAAGTCTCGTTATCTCATGGATAGAAAACCAACCAAGATCAACTACTTCTAAGGTCTCCCTCATCGACATGAAATGATCAAACATCATGAGACAATCCACAACAAACCAAATATAATAACTACTATTAAGAGGGATCGGAAAACCAATCAAAAAATCTTTCATGAAATCATCCCATTTACACTTGGAAATGTATATATTCTATAAAATTATAGTTGGTCACTTATCTTATATATACACATACTGTCAGGTGGATCACCTTGTGAAAAAACTATCTACCTCAAATTTTATACTCGACCACCGGTACTAACGACATAAGTCATGATACATCTTCATGGTGATGGGGTGTACTTCTAAAATCGAGGATTGAAAATACCGAATCAACTTTTCATGTATGTCCACCAGAACCCTGAGAGGATATCAATATAGTTTTTGTATGTGTTTAGAGTGGGGATCCATTATAATTATGGAGTATTCATCAAACCTTACAGAGCTACAATATTTTTCAATGATATATCTTGTCGATGAGGAATCATGGGAGAGACACTTCACGGAAGGTCTCAGATATTCAATTCAATCTCCTGTCAATGTGTTCATATTGACCACTATTATAGATATAGTAAATTAGTAACTAATTAGAAAGTAGAACCTGTGTGAAGTTGGGGAGTAGAGAAAAGTAGTATAGTCTCTCAACCTAGTGGTTTAGTATCTAGTGGTTAGAATTGAAGATTTTAGGCTTCATAAGAGATGAGTAAGATCCATGTTATCGGTGTGTGTAGTGAATTTTCATATCATAAATGTGGAAGATGGGAACATTTTAGGAATCAATGTGATCAAGACATAGTTGAGTTCTGTGCTTGTGAAAAGATGGTCCTTGCGCATCATTTTTAAATTTCCATCATAAAACAGGCATTGGAAAGGGGTAAGGTATGAATGTATTTTTTAAAGTGGTTTTCACATCTTTATGTTAGTTTGGGAGATAGAGTTTTATCGTTTGATCAAGATGAGGTGGTGGTTATGGATGAGGAAACTAGGAACCAGTTTGATGTAGGCAACGAAGTGATTTTTTCTGGGAAGTGAGGTTGTTCCATAGGGTCATGGTGCATGCTATATTTTTTTTTGTACAACCTACACCTGAGGACAAGAATTTTGGTCCATCTGTGGTGAGAGTTTCGATTTTTCTATCCTATACTATAGTATCTTCCATTTTTGATACACATGCATCATATAGTTTATTATCCGTACCTATGGTAGAAAGACAGGGGCTTTTTGTTCAGTATTCTGATAGTGTCATGAAACTCAGTACTATGTTGGGGATCAAAATGGAGAATGTGAATAGTATAGAGAGTTCCCACAAATATTATTGTGTGTCACTCCATATGAAATATTTTGTCTCCTCAAGATGACCAGGTATGATGTCATCCTCATAATGTAATGGATAGTAACCAACTGAACCTTCATTTATTACTATAACCTGGGAGTCATATTCACATCACCATATGGTGGAGTTTAAATTAACAAGGGTGAAAGATATGTCTAGGTGAGTGGGGTTGGATAGATATTTGTGGTCTAGGTGGGATAATTACCTAAATTACTAGTTTGTGTCTGGATGGTCATGAATCGTGTCCTGAATATTTCCCTCCATTGGTAGATTGTTTCAATAGATATTTCTTGAAAGTATTTTCTATTTTACGTCATGAGAGAGTGGTTAGTTTGTTCTTACATCTAGTTCTAGGATATGAACCAATATCCATTCATCCTTAAAGGATGTATAATATAAAGTTTCACGAGATCAAGAGGAAGCTAGAGGACTTGGAGGAAAGGGGGATTATATGACCCAGTACTTCTCCATGGTGTTCACCATTCATTTTTTGTGAAAAAGTTGAATGGTACTCTTAGTCTATGTGTGTATTACCAAAAAATGAACCTGTTGATGGTTCAAAACCAAAATCATTTTCAATAGCTAGATGACCTTTATTATCATCTCCAAGGAGATCAGGTGTTCTTGAAAATTAATTTGAGATCAGGATATAATCTAGTTCATGGTCAACCTATGAAAATAACTCACACAACCATTCATATAATGTATATTATTTACAAGTATTTGATTATGCTATTTGGCTTCCTAAATGTGCCATAAATTTTCAGGGAAATGACAAAAGGAGTTATACATCCCTATCTAGATTCACTTTTGGTGGATTTAATGGAAGATATATTTATGTATCCTCAAAATAAGGATAACCCTTGGAATAATCATGATATGTTTTTAGATTCTCTTAGAGAGAACCAGTTATATGGTAAGTTCACAATTTGAAACTTATATATGTATAAGATTCACTTCCTTGATCAAATTTTCTCAGGGAAAGGAGTATCAGTTAACCCATAAATGCTGAGATCTGTTGTTTACTAGGATAATACCAATAATGTATTTGATCTAAAAAATTTCTTTGGGCCAAAATTATATTACATGTGTCTCATATAGAAATTATCATTCTTAGTAATAGTAATTGTGGGATTGACTAAGAATGGTGTGAATTTTTTTATGGACAGATACCTATGAGATAACTATTTTGGAGATAAAATGGATATTTACTTCATCATCAATTTTGATTCTACTTGAGATGGGTTGGAACTAAACTATGTGTTGTGATGTATCTTGTATCAGACTAGGAGAAGTTCTAATGTAAGGGGACATAGTTATAGTGTATTGGTCACGAAAGTTGAGGCCACATGAGAGGAATTATCATACACATGATATTATGTTGGTTACAATTGTTCATTCTTTTCAATTTTGGGTACATTATTTATTAGGAAAGAGTTGATTGTGTACACAGAACACAAAATCTGTCGGTATATATATTTACATAACGTGATCTATATAGGAGGAAGAAAAGGTTGTTTGGGTTCCTTTAGTATTTTGAGTGTGATATTTCTTATAATTTTGAAAAAGTAAATGTAGTTATTGATTCATTGAGTAGGAGGACTTAGATAGAGAGATTTCAGTATGCTAGTAACGAGTAATATCTTAATTAATTTTTTTTAGAGATGCACTTGAATGTGTAGGATAGAGAAGGCATGTCATGAATTTCGGCCATAGCTGTGACATATATCACTTTGGATAGAGTAAAGATGATGAAATTATTGTATTTTGAGTGCTTAATCCCATGGAATATTGTGGCATGTGAGAAACCACCTCTTGGTTGTACTATAGAAAAGGATGTGATCCTATATATTGAGTTAAAAGTAATCATAAAACATATTTTGTAAATATTCCAACACCAAATCTCATTCACTATCATCCCGGATGAAATCATTCCTCAAGTGATATTCTTCTCCCAGAAACATGTGTACCACAAGATTAACTCCCCTCTAAATAGGTTTATCCATATACTCAGAGATTTATAGCATAGTCTCAAGATGTAGATCATTAGTCTGAGGAAAACCATCCCCTGAAAACATTTGAGGATGATGCTTCTAGAACACACATTTTAGCTCATCGATAGATAAGACAGGTTGTCATACCCCTTAAAATGTCTACATATAGCTTAGAAACACCTCATATAAATATGTCTTAACACCTAAATTTGGTAAAATATTTGGCTCTACAGCTGGTACTATAATAGGATCCATTAGTATTCCAAAGTCCACTGCAGCTAGAGAATGGTTGTCTCCACCCTTTGCCATATGACATGAGGTTATCATGGGGGAGTGCCTTAATAATTCCAAACACACACCTTAATATATATCGATTGACAGATGTCCACATGTAAAATAGTAGGAAAATTCCAAACCATTGTATAAATAATTCATGCCCGAATCCTTCTCCTAATGCTAGAATTTGATAAAAAGAAATATTTGTAACATAACTAGAGAAACAACCTCATTCCCACTAAAAATACAAGCCAAGTTCAAGTTTAATATTTCAAATTGCAATCTAAATTTGAATTTATATTTATATCAAAATTATTTTTTACTTGTTGAACCAAATGGTTTTCCATTTAAAATCTATAAGGGAACATACACCTCAGGAATTAAAATATGTAATTCTCTTATGACACACCATAACATGTTCTAGTCTATACATCCAATGACCCATGACTCAACATGCTACAATTGGATTCTTATGGTGTCTGTTGTATCCAATTTTGTAAAAAACTACTTAGGTTATTGAAGGAACTCTATATACCAACCAAGTCTCTCAATTTTCTACAAAAATCATTTATCACACAAAATACATATCACAAAATGAAAATATCAAAAATTAATCCAATTAAGAAATGAATCCTATATGGTAAGAAATAATTCATGGAATTGGAATCATGTAATTTTTCAAGAATGATGCATGAGATTGAAGAGCTTAAACTCATCAGATTGTAATAAAATAAAACCCTCAATCATATCAATGATAACATCAAAACTCAATTTAATTAAACTATGGTAAAATATAAATCAGCAAAGTTAGGTAAAATATAGAAAACCATAATTTCTATTCTAGGAAATTTGGCTTTTCCCCATATGTGGGGTAGCTACTCCAAAACACAACTCATTAACAAATCCCAATTCCTTCATAATATCATTTCTATTATCACAAAATAATATGTAATGAAAATAAAACCCATTTAATACCACTTTGTAACATCCCAACAAGGGAGAAACAACCTAGTTCCCCAAGACGATGAGTAACATGGCCTGAAGGACATCTCCCTTAATTTTCAAGGTTGCCGACTACCAGTGATAGAAAATGGTTTTTTCATGGAGAAACTATCCCATCATGTCAAAGTGTAACACAGTGGAATAGTAACAAAAATAGCCAATAATTTACATAGTAAATCAATCAGATGAAAGATAAATATCCAAGATAGGAATATATATCAATTAGAGAAGTAATATCATATACAATGATGATAATGCCTTGTCTCTACAAAGTATTCAAAATAAGAATACAATCATCAGTAAAATAAATGTATCAAAAAATAAAAAAGACTAGTAAGGAACTACCCTTTATAGAATCATGATCCTCAACTCAGTTGGGTGATCCCAGGATCCTAAACATGGAACAAAGTCATGCATTGTACAATGGGTTCTTTACCTGATCCCTACATGCAACCATGAATTCTGTCTATGTACCCAACTGTGGCCCAGGATATGGTGTGAGATAAAATAATATTAGTGAAACACCAATGGTGTCTATAATAATTCCAAGATATGAAATACTATATAGGTTGTGTGGAAAATATATCACAAGTATAATAGAAATGGAAAAAATATTCCAATGGAAAATGTAAAACAAGTAAGTAAATCTATATACCCCAAAATATATCCATGAAAAACAAAGATCAAGATCTTATAATTTGGTAGATGTAAAGAAACATAATTAAACACCCTGTCCATGTCATATATACAGTACATCATATCAACCATGGACAATACATATATAATGGATGTCACATTTACCACTTCATAATCATATAATCAGAAGTTTTAGACCACACAATTCCAGATCCTAGGTATTGTCAACTAAGGAATCATCATCGAGTCCCTATATCATCTTGATGGATATTTAGTTAGACATAAATTGGGATATAATGAGCATGTCAAAATACCAAGTCCATTTTTAGCCATAGAAAGCTAGATTGATGGGGTATCAAGTCCAAAGGCATCCCGCTTAATTAAGAACCAAAGATAAATCTCATCAAAATAAAGCACTAAGGATTTCAAGATCCATGGAAGAACCATGTATGTAATTTAATGGAATAAGGATCAAAGGTATACCATCAAAGTCATCCACTACAATTTTAAATCATAATATATTTCATAAATTTACATGAATTCTCAATCCATGAGTTTACACACTTAGACAAAAAATTCACATTTAAATAATTAAACTGGTCACCTCATTATATCACATTTAAAAAGAGTCAAAAAATTACACAATTAATCAATTTAATTAAATCATTTATAAATGGATTACTTTGGCCAGGGAAGCTCAAACACACCAAATAATGTTCTATAATGATAGGTAGATGCGAGTTCACACCCCAAGAGTGGCATGTGTTGAGAAAAAAAACTCCAAAAAACAAAATGGAAGTACTGTAAATCCCTAATAACTTCCAATAGATCAAAATAATTAAAAAAATTAATTAAAGAGGACCTACCAGAATTTGCTGCAAGAGAAACATCTATAACTAGGAATATAAACCACCAAAACCTAAGTGATAAGTATATACCAACTACCGTAGGACAATAGTAGAACACACATCCAGTATTTAATTTTGATTTAGTCCAAATCAGAAGATGAATAAAAAATGGATGAGAAGCCTTGAAATAGAGAACATTAGCTCACACCAAAATAGTTTATCTAATACTGAGACATACTAAGAAGGAAATAAGAGGAAAAAATACCTTATTAGTGTGAATTCAATGAGACCGATGGTATTTAGATCAGATTTCTAATGAATAATCATGGTCCATGACCAAATTTAGGCTTCTTGGTGGCTTCTAGTGCATGGAAGGGAGGGAGTGACGCCTTTTATCCATCATAGAGGCCCCATCCTATGATTATGTAAAAAAACTCTTGTACATTTTCACATCAATGATATTATTTAAATGTTGTGAAAATCTATGGGTCTTTGTCCTTGGAAAAAACACTTATAGGACATGAAATCGACCTCCCAAGACATTACATGTTCTGTAATGAATACACTAAGTGTATTCCAATTACACTGTGTGTAACTAACCTACATCCCACAAACAACCCTCCCGCCTCATGATTTCCAAAAAAAACCCAACCGACCCATAACCCAGCTTAGGGTCTAAGAGAAATGTGAAATTAACAATGTTTTAATGGTAAATAAAAGAATATGTACCAACATAGAAACCTAAGATCATTCTTTGGACACCCTTGATAGTGACAAAAAAAATCCCATTGAGAGGAAGAAATTATTTTAACAAGGTATATAGTTGAATAATGACTAAAATGGTCATAAACATTTTTTTTCACACCAATTAAAATATTTATACATGTTTAAGAAGACTAGAAAGTCCTATGGCCAACACATCCTCTTTGACCACCCTAATGGGATCACAACTATTATTTTCTCATATGAATTGTCACTAAAGATGCTAGGGAAATCAGATTATCCCACTAGTGCCAAAAACATTTTTTACTCACAATGACTTAATGCCCCCAGGTAGGGAGAATCAATTAGAATCCATCCCATCCTACAATTTTACTTGATTAAATAATATGATTATTCTTTTTAAAAAATGTCTGGATAGTGGATCATTTAATATTACTTAGTGGTGTGTAATTCCATTGAGAACCATCATGATCCTATAGCTGACATTGTGAAATGAAGTGCATGCACTATTTTGGAAGGAAATATTCTTTCGCTAGTACTTTACAAGGGATTGTTCATACTTTTGAAATCATATATCAATCATCATTCATGGATCAACATGAAAGAACCTCATAGGACCCACCATCAAGCACTATATCACATCCGTCCATATTAATTGATTGTGTGGCCTAGAGATACCAACTGAGAACCTAGTCTCAACCATCCAAAGACTGGTCAAAACCATCTCGTTCTCAACCTAAGATATCTAATCAACATTAGAACTTTATTAGCACAAGAAAGATCATAGGTATTTACTTTTCAATGCCCTCTATGATACCTATTAAAGATATACCCTTAGTGGATAAGAATATTCCCCCACTCGAAATTATATTGGGATGAACAACATCACCATTATTCCAAAAATACTCTTGATCCATGTTTCACTCCACTTATTAAATGATGTATTTGAGGATGTTATCGAGAATATCAGGATACCTCTCTATTTCTAGATGGAGGTAGATGCAGATGAGGCATATCATGACATGAAAGAAATATTGGAAGAGTGTCAGTCCATTATCTCATTATTTAAGAAATATATGGGTGTCACTATTTTGGGGAACATAAACCATCTTCATTTTAAAAGACTGTTTAATGTAATGGAAATATTTAATTTCATTTTGGATACTAAATAATGGATTAATCTTATCCTTAACCAACTGCTCTACAAAAAGAGGCACACTAAAGTATATCATGTCCCATATGAGTTGAATATTCAAGGGTATAGAAAGAGTGAGTGGAATTCAAATTAAATTATTTGGATGGAGAAAGTGTTTATTGATTTTAAAGCAAACAAAAAGTTCATATTTTTCTAATAGGACATTATATAAAATGATTTGTTGGGGAGTCTATGGGACCATTTTTTTTCAATTGTTCACCTCCTCATATAATTAGTACCAAAAATATTTCTATAATAGTTGAGTGTGGGTACACCATGGAGATGCATCCCACTTATACTCTTGTAAATCCAACTAACTAGATAACAAGTACTATAAAAAAGAGCATATGATGATTTATAATGATAGTATTTAGCACATAAACACCCTCAATGATCTGAAAAAAACCTTAGAATATCCTCAGTATGACTTAAAAAAGAAAATAATCATACTGATCTACATGTTTAAACCAAGAGCCTCATATCTCATGGTGTATTACATTATACACCCGAAGTAGGAACACTAACAAATTAATTATCTTCCTAAAAATGAAATATATAGTAAAATATATGATGTCATATACCTATTGGGTACCAAGAGATATTTCCACTTATTATCAACACATGATAAAACCATACCTTACAAAGAGTAAGAATGGATCGATGAGGGTCTACCCATCATCACTATTTTTTACATTAATGATGGATTTTCCATTCAGATCCCACATGATTTTGGATCATTAGATTTTATCACCATTATCTCTATAGTGTTTTAGTTCCCCATTAGTTATCCTAACCAAAAAAATATATATGAAGAAACCACTCCATGATCCCAAACTCTTGCGGAATCTTCACCTTCCACTAAATTTTATGATTCTAATGATGATGCATATTTGGATAATTTCCCTCCCGCATTTTTGGAATGTGTCTCCAAAACTATTTAAGGGATTACCAATTTGAATATCATCTCTAAGAAATATACAAGGCTAACACTGATTAGTTTAGTTATTTCACTGGAAGAGAGTTAGTGATATGTGGCATTCTAAAAACAACACCTTAACATGTTCACCTAATGCTAAAAAAATTAAAGGGATCAACTCCTAGGGTTACGTTCACCACCTCATCCTCTCAGTTGAAAAATATGGTCCCAAATAACCTCCTAATAATATTCAACTTTCCCCTGGTACTATGGTTGAGGCTGATGTTGAAAACCTCATAGAGATATTTTTTGTGAGATCTAGTGCTCCATGTGTTGGAACAACGCCATCCTAGTCCAGAAGAATAATTGATAAATATATGTCTGTATTGAATTTCAGGACCTTAGATACCCCTTCACAAAGGATGATTTCCCCTCCATATGATGGAGCTATTAGATGATGTGACTCCTAGTCTCCAAGACCATTACATAATGGATGGGTACTCTCGATATAATCAAATATAGAGGGGCCCAAGGATGAAAAATCATCCACATTCATTGAGTATTAGGTTACCATTTTTTATCAATTTATTCAATTCATTTTGAATAATTTTAGACATACCTATAAGTTTTCCATGAACCCCATATTCAATCAAGTCCATGGGATATTGGTGGAGTGATATATTGATTATTTTGGGGTTGATCCTCTTCAATTATTAGTCTATATTAAGGATCGTGATAATGTGTTCAACTTCCTCCAATCCTATCACATGGGGATTATCCCTATGATGTGAGAGTATGAGTTAACCTATTGGAATTTTCTAGGATTCATCATCAGTTATATATGAATCAAAATAAATACGTAGATGATTAAAGATATCATCAAAATTCCACCTCCATGAAAACTATTTGAGTATTGAGGGATCCATGACCACATTTCCAAAATTCAATGATTCATTATGAAACTAGATGGAATGTGTAATCCATTCTCAAGGAACATTAAGAATATAATGCCTTTGGGAAAAAGAATGTCTTTTCACATTCATTGACTTCTAGAAAAATCTAAAACATCATTCATCTATAATGCCACCTATCCTAGAAAAGATTATGGTTATATCTATAAATGACCTTGAACAATCCATTCATTTCCCTAATAGCCTTAATGAACAATGATGGCTTGGACAATGTCCTGAAAAACCTTAATAACATGTTATGTGATATGGAGACCCGATATTCTCTCATTGAGAAGATATGTCTTGTCTTAGTATCCATAGTTGGAAAGTTGTGTTAATTCATGTTGAAAAATGATTTAATGTTAGTATCCCATATCATTACACAAAATTAAATTCAAATTTCTCCTTGTTGATTTGTTAACTGGATCATTGGGAATTAATTCTATACCAGTTTGACATCATGTCTTCTCCCTAGAGAGCTATCAAGTTCCAAACACTGATAGAGTTTTTGGACACAAATCCTACCCCTTAAAACTTCCTATATATGTTTACTTCCCAGATATGTAAATCCCATTCCATGGTTTCTACAATTCAATTCTAGTAGATTCATTTCAATGATTCCACTTTGAGATGGACTGGGATAATTATCGATAACCTCAAACTCAATAGGGTAGGCATGTGGATTTTCTTCATCCCTCATGTTAAGGGAACTCATGAAACTCATTCCTCTTATCAAAATGGTAAACCATAAATGAGTTTGAGTATCATGATATTATCACTAGTTTCAGGTTGTCTCATTATATTGATTTCCCCTAATTTTATCTAAAGGGACAATCCAAGATAGTCATCCAGTTGTCTAGTGATGACTATGTCTTTAGGAACCAATTACTCATCCCATTACGAGAGAGAACTTTCTAGCTAATAGCATGGTTCCCTTTTATAAACTAAGGTAACTCTTGTCCTCAAATAAAAATGACTAATCCAAATACTTGGAAATATTGAAATCATTAATAACTTATCTAGACCCAGATGACTTGGTAATTAATGTGGCACATTTTTGGGTAATTATCGCCATCCCCTTTAATGAAGAGAAATGACAAGGGAACCAACTGGGTATGAAGTCAATTATGAAATTGTCCTAAAACAACATATTTTTCAAAGAATAAATATAAAAGATGAATATAATTGGTTATTATTTCCAGTATGTGACTCTCCTATTGTATTGATCTTATATTGTGTGAATCCATTGGCATGCAGTGCAATTTACCATCCGAGATGACCCCAACCTTGAGCAGACCCTATACAAGAGAACATTTCATGGAATCCTTCTCAATTTTATCTAGGTGAAAGAGGTTCCATTGGTTATGAAAGAATTATTTTTGTATAATATGGGGTCTATAATAAAGGGTTGATGCTTTACAACCAGATATAGAGATTTTTCTATTTCTATCCTACCATGTTTCATGACTACATTGACTTCCGTAAGAAGTTTCATGCATACCTGATCAATTCCAATTCCATGCACCATGTTCTAGATCTTATCTATTCCACTATGTTCTATTATACCATATATTTATATGGAAATGATTTTTTGGGGAAATACCTCTATAAACATATCAACAATGCATGATCATTTTGACTATGAACAACTTCTTGTCAATATGGGCGAATATTATCCCCATCATGGAAGATAAGTCCCGGTCTATGTTCAAAATTTTAAAATCCCTTGTCATATATCAATTTGAGAATTCTCACAACATTCTCATAGAAAAAAAACAATTTTTTTTATCATTTAGATGAAATCTTTATAACCAATTTATAACATCTGATCCTACCACACCTCTTTCTATAACAAATTGTTGAATGGGATGATTGATGCATTCAATTAAATGAAATATGACATCCTGCAAAATATGGTGGGGTAAAATAATATTAGTTTACTCAAAATTTATCCCCAGTGACATCATATTACCTAGTGTATGGGAATGTATTAGTTTACCCTATAGAGGTTCAACCTTCATTGCTCCATATATCCATGATTGAACAACATACATTGATAAATTGGGCGGAAGTCTATTTTTTTATAGTTATAATCCTTAAAATAAATAATGTTCTGAGAACTTCATAGATAAAAAATACCCCATTATAACATGGTGTGACCATTCAACAATAATTTCTTCCATCTCACTTTCATTCAGAGTTATATGGTATTAGATTTATGTACTCTAGTGATACCTGAGATGATGACTTTGAAGATTGAACTGAAATGTTATAAACCTGATGTCATTCACAATGTCTTCCTCAATGCTCTATACACATTTATAAAAGTGGATGGGGATCATATCACACCTCTCTATAATTCATATTTCTTAAAGTGGTTCTTGTTGTGAACCCACACACTAGTCTCAATCACATGATGTTAAAACATGAGACCAAATACTGGCCACACATAGTTAAACTATATAGAACCATTGTAAATACTATATGAGATACAACTATAGAAACAAATCATCCTAGTTGCATGATGTAAATATTCACAACAACATAATTTTCACATGATTCTAAAATGTATGACACCATAGTCAATGTGTTAAAACCTCAAACTAAATCAACCATTTATCATAGCTCCAGTAAATAAAACTACATGAAAATGACTTTATCATAATATTTAAAACAATGTGACACCCCTTTTTTACCATAGGATGTTAAAAACATGTTATAATTCATTGATAAAATATTTAAAACTACATGGTATACATCCTTATTACAAGATGTGAAACAATGTGGTACATTTATCAATCACTTGAAAGAGTGGCCCCTTTTAGGGCTGATCATCTACCACCCAATATTAGGAAATGTGTATAGATTGATTACTATTTTCAATGGTATATATAAGGGTTCTAAGACCCCAAAGCCTGAGCCTAGCCCAATTTCCAACCTATTTCAAGGATAATCTCCTTTGAAACATGATCAATTTTCACCCATTGAATCACACATTCATTGAATTTGATTTTATGATGGAATAGCTTGTAGAGTGATACTCTCTCCCAAAAATCCCAAAATGTTCACTTAAAAACATAATTATTCTTTGGTTTGGATCCTCAATATACTTCTTATCTAAATATACCCTACAAAAAGTTATGGTGAATGGACATATAGGATCACCTCCCATAATGGGCACATCCTCATAGTATTGTTTCTGATGAGTAACAATTAATGTGTTTCAAAAATAGTCAATGGTCGACCAAAAATTTTATTTCCAAATCCTTCACTAATGATTTTTCATGCCCATTTTTTATACAAGGTTAGCATTTGTTCCCAACCCATTGGTCAGCTCATTACATAATCCAGATATATAAAGTCACAATCTACCTCCCTTCACACAATCCTTTGTTCAAGTGGAGTGTTAACACCCTTGGGGTGATACCTCGGTGCATTCCTTCACATTGAAAATGATATTATATGTTGGTGGAATTATTAGAAGATATTTTATTTTCTTATATTTTTCTATTTCATATGACTAGTGGATCTCCTCACCACTCTTTATTTCTCACATCAAGCATGGATTTCATGGGATTAGGATTATTTTTGGGATATTCCCTAGGATGTTTGAGATGCATATACCTTATGATATAGAGCATAACTATTATATTTGTCCTTGATCCATGAAAATAAACTGAAAGAAACACATGTGGTCCAAACATAATGACCTTAAACTATGAGAATATTGTATTCGAGGTGTTTAACATTGTTTAAGTCTAACTTTGAACTATTTTCATTTCATGATTATGTTATTCCACAATATAAAAATATCATTGGTACTCAAATACCCAAATTTTTCCATGAAACATGACATTAATATATATCTAAACTTCTAGTATAATTTATACAACTATAACTATGAAAACCATTAATGTTAACCGCAGAATGTAAAACTAAAAAATGTCCTTATCGCATGATATTAAACTATAAGAAAACATTCTTACCAAAAGATAGTGAATTGTGTGAGGACATATCCTTGTCATAGTACATTTAATTGTATGATGTCTTCTCTTAGACATGTAAACTTATAATAAATAATTGATGTCTCCATATAAGATGTTTCAAACTATCGAATCTTCTTATCATCTTCTCTAGAGAGGATAACCACCTAAACTTTTGTTGTTGGTTTATTTTATTACATAATTCTATAATTATCAGTGGATTAATTATCATTATCTCCTCAGATAAACAGTTACATGTAAACAAACTTTATCTATCCTATCTTCAAATTCGACCCCCAATGACACAATATCCATCAGATTTATTATTAAAGGATATAAAATCCATTTAACCCTCACCTTTGGTCCACCATAATGACCATAAACTATTTAGAAGTTGTCAATATATGTTTTCTTGGAATAAGGACTCCTAGTCCCCCCTTTCATTTCAAGTTTTCACTCTCTCCAATGACACATGCACCTCTCTAATATTCCCCCTATTTGTTCCATGCTCTATGACCATAAACAAGTATCTTCTAGTTAAAAAACCATGAACATAAACTTATATTAAATTGATCTATATTTCCCTCAATACACATATAGTTTGTGTCATCCCTGGTGTTTTTCGTACCAACACCCCATATTTTCATGAAATATTTAATTGAAAGGATTTCCCTATTTGGTGTGGGTATCCTACAATAACCCAATTCTTGAAGTACGTGTGGTTTGACTTCCATTTTAATTTTATTCATATAGAAACTTGAATATTTTACATTATGTCAAACAATAAGATTCTCCCATCTCTTGTGCCTAGTTTTATGTTTTCTTTGATCCACTTTGATCCTTGGTGCCTCTTTTGAAACCGAAGATGTAATGAACCGAACACAGGAATCCACATTCACTACTAAAAACACACTGTGTATTTTTTCTATAAAATATAGCATAAAAATAAAATCTCTTTTTAGAATCAAATAAATTTTATATTTCAGATTTTGGAGAATTAGACAACAATATATATTATATTATAGTTGAAAAAAAATTAAAATAAAACAACTATTTCTCGTTGGGTGTGATAACACCAAAAGTGAATCCATGTGTCACTGAAATTATAAAAGACCAATGGAAATTGGTTTACAACACAGAATGAGGAAATTTTTTCCCTTTAATGGGTTTTAAAACTGTTGGAAATTTTATTTATAAAAACTATTTTAAAAAACTATTTTTAAAACATTTTTTTAAAATATAAATATTTGTTATATATATGAAGTACTTTTCAAATTAATTTATCAATTTGAAATTAAATTTGAAGATTGATTATTTGGAAAACAATCGGATTTATCCATTGATTTTTGTAAATATAATAATTTAATTTTGGATTATTGTGATACTTGGATGATCATATGAGAACCACATGGCCACAAGAAATATCATTGGTAGGAAAATGTCCCATGAGGTCATATATTAACTCCCCATTTCTCATCACCTCATTTGATAACCAAGTGAAATATTTAATTTTAATAATTATTTTATAGAAGATATAGTTTCTCAATCACAACCCATTAAAACCTTTTGAAAAGTAGTTGAATTATTTTTATATAAGAAAATAATTATATATTTACATAAGTTACTTTTCAGAAAATCCCATCAGTGTCTTAGAGAAATCCTTTAATTTTATTAAATTCAATGGAATAATTTTAACACACACCATATTCAAAATAAAAAAATCAATTTATTAAAGTACATTTATATGTATAATGTATGGTCATTCTATATTAAAATTCAACATACATAATTTAAAAAAAATGAAAATATTATTTCATAAACTTTGGTGACATGAGTATTCATTTGAAAATAATAATTATAAAATTAAAATATGAAAATAATAATTTTTTATAATAATAATATTATTATTATTATGCTTGAACATAATTTTTAAGAAATTGTAAATAATATATTAAGCTTAACTTTAAGACATAATTCTATTTTCTAATCAAATAAATTTAAAAAAAGAAAATTTTGTTAATATATAATAATATAATAATCAAAACTAGTTTTGAACCTTATAGAATTTAAAAAATATAAATAACACATTTTAAAAAAGAGTTTTATAAAAAGAATCATAGAATGATTGGATGTAATAGAATAACTCCCTTACCACAAAAACATTTAAGGCATCATATTAAAAAGTAATTTTACTCACTTTTCTCCCTCTATTTTTTTCGCTCAAAACATGCCACAATCAAGAATAGTGCACACAAATTTAATCAAGTCATGAAGCCCTAAAAAATATGTATGAGAATTAAAACAATCGAAAAAGACTCAATATTAATAGTCTAACTAAAAATTTATTTTTATTTATTCATTCGTTACACCACTATAAGTAGAGAATGATGGAAAACATCCAATCAAAATATGTGATTCTGGCATAATGCTATCTGAGAATGATGATCCACAAATTTACCACTTGTATAAATTGATTTGTTTTTAAAACCTATTCTGAACGAAAAATAGTTTCACATAAATGAAATCCAGGTTCGTGCTCTAGTCCAAATCCAAATAAACAAATTTCTAGAATGAATGAATTATAAAAATTCTGTATAATAATTATATATTAATTACATAAAAAAAAAGAAAATATTTGTATAAATAGACAAATAAATGCATAAAAAACATTAATGGATATGATTACAACATCGAATCAAGGAGAAACAAATGTAGAAGAAATTAAAATATCCTAACTTTGAACCAAAACATTGAAAAAAATGAATCAAGGAATTAAACCAACACTAAAATTAATCAAAATTTTAAAAACAATGGTAGGATAAAGAATATTGAATTAATGAACTAAAAAGGAGATACCTAACAACTATAGAACTTAAAATATAAAAAAAGAAGAGATGAATGAATCTAGTTGTGTTTAAAACATCTTTTTAGTTGAACACCACACACATCTCATTCAACCGAGCATGAAATATCCTCACTTAGCCTTCTCAATCGATTCAAATCCCTTGATTGATTCTCCCAAATGGAAAGAGTAAACACATCCCAGGCTTGAGCCCTTCATCCATGATCGACTGAACCTCATGTTCCTATTGAATCCAACACTGAATTCATCTTAATGTGAGACCCCATTATCTTAAGCTCGAGCTCTATAGGTTTGTTTTTTCCAAAAAGGGATCGACACCCCAAACCAAAATCCTCTCCCCAAATCATCATTTTTTTGTCATTTTTCACATCTTTTAACTAAAAAATATTCTAGTTTTTAAAACTAAAATAATTTAACAATTTTCATAATCCATAAATAATATTATAGTTATAGTAATTTCTTATAAAATATATTGTCTTAAAAGTAATTATGATAATATATATAATATCTTTAATTAAAAAATATAAATGATAATAAGATTGTTATAATATTTATAATTTCAATTTTTTTAACAAAATATATTTTATAAATTTTAAAATTTAAAATACTATTCAAATATATATATTTATAATTATCATAATATCACTTATATATTTAATATTTTATGTTTTGTTTAATTATTTTTATCATTTATTATTTTTAATTATTTTAAATGTTATATATATGTTTATACAATATTAATTACAACTATAAATTTTGTATAACACTATCTTCTAAAGTGACTTAATAAAATTAATTTTCTAAAATTTATTTATTTATAATTTGAATTAATTTAATTTTTTTAAAATTATTATTCTATTAATTTATTTTTTAAAATAATTATTTCATAATAAAAATTTATTTCACGTGAATTATTTAATAATTAAAGAAACATGATTATATTAATTCATATTTTTGTTATTGTATATTTGTCGATAAGTAAATGAATTTAAGTAATAAAAATATTATGTAGTAAATTTCATTATAATTTCTTCATTTGTTTATTTTTTTCCTAATATATAATTTAATATCCCTTTAATTTTTTCTTAATATTATTATTACTAACATTGAATTAACGATTAAATCAAAATACCAATAATGAAATAAATAATTATTTTATTAAAATTGGGGATGTTACATTCTCCCCCATCCCCCTTATATGAAATTCACTTTCTCAATTCGTTCATTGGAGAAAAGAAATTTTTGAATTGTCCTTCTTAAGAGTTTAGAAAATAAGAATTTCTATGTGGGATTAATTACCTTGGAGTTTAAAATAAATTTTTACATATGACATTTTTTTTTAGAAAAAAATTTATATTCACTCATTTTGTCTAGAGAGCTCCACTAATATCAAAAGTAAAAACCCGAACAATCACTTTCAGATTCAGTATTAAAATCAAGTTGTGTCTTTTTATTTATCAAAGCTAAATGAAAAATACACAGTTCTTTAAAAAATCTAGGACCTTTTTGGCCTAGAATCTGAATAATTAGATATAAATATACAATTTATTATATTTTTATAGAAATAAAGCTAAAATACCCATTTCTCATTGTATTCATTAACATCAAAAGAAATTTTTTCCATCTTAGAACTTCTAAATACCTTGTGAAAATTACTTGAAGACAAGGGATGAGTGAAAAATTTCCCAATAAGGGGTTTTTAAATGATCAAAAAATGTTTTTACAGTAACCATTTTAAAACAATTTTATCAAATATAAATATTTAATATATATATATATATAATAATTATCCCTTTTTAATATGTATTTTAAAATTACTTCTTTGGGAAACAATTATATTTATAACGTCCCAAAATTCTATCAATAAAACATTCCTTCTTAAAATTATTTCTTATTGTATAATTCAAATAAAATCACTTATAGAACACTATTAAAACAATATAAATGAATAATTAATGAAATAAGAGTTATTTATAGAAATATGTTATAATTATATCATATTCTAATTGAATAAATTTTTTGAAAATGATAAATTATGTGTTGGTATTTTTATAATACATAAATATTTATTTACAATCTTATAATTAAAATAATTTTTTTAAATAATTTTTTTTGAAAAACTAGTTTCATAAATTAATTTTTTTTTGTTTTATGATTATAAGGTAATTTTATGAGACCTTGAATATATTTTCAATGTTTTATAAAATCAGTTATAATTTAAAATCAGTATTTCAAGTAAATTGTTATTTTAATTAAAAATTAATTTTCGCATATATAAAAAAATTATTTTCAGAAAATGAACTTAATTTCTGAATTATACATGTTAAAAAAAATTTTAGGGTGAATTTTGGGATTATCTAAAATAGATGACTTTTTGATGAATAGTGAAATGCTGTGATTTATGGTATTTAATATTTTAAGAAAAATTCATGAATTTTAACATCATGGATGATTCAAGTGTAACGTTCCGGTTCCGGAAGCCACTCTGAGGTGCCTCATATCCAGTTGGTCACATGTCCTCTAGTTCATTTTCCCAAACGCTAGAGGCTTCCGACTAGCAGCGAAGGCCTTGGGGTGATTGTGGGGAAACTATGCCCTTATTGGCAGAGTACACAGTGTAAAAAAAACATAAAAAACAATTTTGGAAGCAGTGATCATCTATACAAGAGTAAACTACGAAAGACTGAAATGATAAACAACTGGAGAACTTATATATGTAATGTGATGCATGGTATATATATGTCTAAGAAAATAGCCAAACTATCCACAATGCTGGAATACAACAGTGCTAAACCAAAGTTAAAATAAAGCAGATAAACTCCTCAGCATCGCAAGCCATAGCTTGGTCCCATGCTCTCCAACTCCAATGCAATCAAGTACCTGAAGTAGAAGGGCTCTTGCCCTTATCTATACCTGCAATAACATTGTCTGTTTGGGCCCAAAAGCATTTCCCAAACAAGGTGTGAGACGAATTCCAGTAGGCAACCACCACAAGATCTATGCCTAACAGTCAGTGAATATATATGGCAGGTAAAGTATAGAAAGTAGTTGACAAGATTTACTCAGACGTAAACAATCCACAGTCCGAATATCAAGAAACAACTAAACAAAGCAGATAATCGCAACAGGTAACCCTTGGGTAAGTACTCACAGCCTATCCCCTCTGGTCCTTCCTAATGAATACTAGAAAGCAGCTAACAAATAGTTAACCCCTTAGGAAGTGCCCACAGCCTATCCCCTATGCTCCTACCTAACAAGTACAAGAAACCCACTAGGTAACACACTCAGTCTAACCCCTATGGTTCAACTTTATCAAAGACTCTCTAGGGAAGCACTCACCGTCAATTCCCCCTATAGTCTTGTATCATACTAAAGGCACTCTGGGGAAGCACTCAACGTCAATTCCCCCTATGGCTTGTATCGAGTATTTACAGACACTCTGGGGAAGCACTCAATGTCAATTCCCCCTGTGGTATCACATCGTATAATTATAAAGACACGCTGGAGAAGCCCGTATGTCCATTCTCCCTATGGTGTACTACACCTGGTTCTCACGGCCCTGTGTAAGTCAAACAAGTATAGCAACATGTATCATCCTAAGTAAACCCCAAGAACTACTTGTCATGTAGTCTACAGCATATCAGTATGTCAGATAAACAAGATCACTCCATACTACATTACTAGCCATGGGAACAACAAAGCAGCCCAGCAGGCTATGAAGAACCAAACAGTCATAAGCATAACATGCATGGGAAACACCTCTAAAGCATAGAAAGAAACCCTATTCAAATACAAATAATATCTACCCACACACACCAGAAAAGTAGAAAATTAACAGGGTTAATAATGGTAAACACACAATACACTACTCATGGGTATTGGCGATTTTGCACATACAATTCAAAGACCTTAAACTGAAAGGCACAAACCACCAAGCTTTATGGTTCCGGTGAAAACGATCAACAATCAACCACACCCACAAATCTGGAAACCCCTTCAATGAAGACCGCTCTAAAACTCCTTCCATGTCAACCACAAGACTTAAAATCAACACTCAAGGGAACCCAACACTAGATCTACATGAAACAGATGTAGATATAGAAAACCTATAGAGAGGGATGAGATGGTCTAGTGAAAACCAAGGACAAACCAAGAGTAGGGACTTACCTGAGAAGAAACGCATTCGAGACACTAAGAAACCCCTTCGATTTTCCTCAAAGACAAGCTATGAATCTCCCCCAATCTCTGAAAATCGCAACTCCCATGTGAGCCATGAGTAGGATGAAGAAAGGTGGAGGAATTGGAAATCCTGAGTAGCCCGGGACTTAAAAACCATAATTTTAAGTGCCCACACGGTTACCCCGCACAGTTTGGAATATTGTACGCCAACCGTGCGGTGGATACTATCTCCTCCAGAAAAATCGCACTGCTTGCCCAAATGGTTTGACAAACCATGCACAGCCCATGTGGAGACCACTATCAAGGGTGCTCGGTTTCCTTGGTTGGCCGAACAGTTTTCTCAGACGGTGCACCAACCGCGCACCCCTGAACAACCTCCATAATCTCCTATTTTTATCAGAAATGACCAGAAATGGAAAAAATACCTGAAAAGTAGGTCCGGGTTCTTACAATCTTCTTCCCCTGAATAAATTCATCCCTGAATTTCCCTAGAGTGGCATAGATGATGAAACCCCAAACAGTTCCGGCCACAAGGCTCGTACATCGTCCTACCTCTCCCAAGTATCGTCTTGTACTCTCCCATGATGCCATAGCACTCGTACCAGAGGAACATACCGGCCACAGAGAAACTTTGTACTGTGAATGACTATCTGGATAGGATGCTCCTCGAATAAGGCATACACCTCTAACTCAACCTCCTCAGGCTCCAAGACATGAGACGGGTCTGAAAAGTAACGTCGAAGCTATGAAATGTGGAAGAAATCGTGCATATACCAGTACATCTAAGGTAACTGCAACTGATAGGCAACTGACACAACTCTCTCCAACACCTCAAACGACTCGATGTACCTCGATGAAAGATTACCCTATCTCGTAATCATTATGTGACCCAACCTTTTTGTGACACGTAGAAAAACATGATCCCTAACCTCAAACTCCAGAAGTCGTCCCCACTGATCAGCATAAGACTTCTGACGAGACTGTGTTGTAGCCATCCTTTTCTGAATCAAATCTATCTACTCTGTGGTCTCTTGAACAAGACGAGGTCCCAGTAAAGCTTCCTCTCCTACCTCTATCCAACATAAGGGTGATCGGCATTGCCGACCGTACAAATCCTCATAAGGTTCCATCTGAATAGTTGCTTGAAAGATTTTATTGTAGGAAAACTCTACAAGAGATACATACTTCTCCCAAGAACCTACAAAGTCTAGAAGGCAAGCATGGAACATATCCTCAAGCACCTGAATCGTAGGCTCAGACTGGCTATCTCTCTGGGGATGGTTTGCTGTACTCAAAAGTACTTGTGTTCCTAAACCTTATAAAGCCCCTGCTAAACCCAAGAAGTAAAAAGCGCATCCCTATCTGAAACAATAGAGTATAGAACTTTGTGTAGACGTAAAATCTCTCAGATGTACAACCATCCCAGCTCATCAACACCGAAGGTATCTTTGATCAGAAAGAGGTGATAAACCTTCATAAGCATGTCAATGACAACCCAAACAACATCACTCCCTCGAGGCGACCTCAGAAGACTGATCATGATGCCCATCATGACGTCGATCCACTTCCACTCGAGAATGGGTAACTGCTACAAAAGACCTGATGGTCGCTGATATTCCGCCTTTACCTGATGACAAGTAGAACATTTCATGACGAAACCAGTAACATATTTCTTTATACCAGGCCACCAATACTGGTGGTGAAGATCGCGATACATCTTGGTGTCACCAGGATGAACATCCCAAACAGAGGAATGAAAGTCCCACATCATCTCCTCACGGATGTCTGCTGGTACCCATACACGTCCCTAGAAATGCAAGATATCATCCTCACCAACTATCCATCTAGGAAGAGGGTCCGCTCCTAACACATTCTCCCACAGGACTAGGTCTTTTGATTCTGATAGTTTCCTCATCCGTACCCGATCGAGAAGAGTAGAGGTAACAACTACCGAAGTTAGAAACGTCTGCCCTTGTCTATAATGAACCTCAAAATGCATCTCAGATAATAGAGCCATAAGTTTCCACTCACTTCTAGCCTCTTGAACTGCATGTATCTGAGTTATCCTACTCAACACGTCAGCCATTGCGTTGCCTTTCCTAGGTGTATAAGCAAGCTCAAAGTCAAAGGACTGAAGATACTCGATCCACCTGCGCTGTCTCAGATTCAGATCACGCAGAGTGAATATGTACTTGAAACTTTTATTGTCAGTGAAAACCACAAAATGATATCCCAGAAGATAATGTCTCCAACTGCTTAAGGCATGAACAACAACTGCCAACTCCGGATCATGCGTCAGGTAATTCCTCTCATGTGGCCTCAACTGCCGAGACCTGTACGCAATGACTCCATCTACCGGCATAAGAAAATCTCTCAGCCTGATACTTGAAGAATCACAATAAATGGTGTAGCTCTTGCCCGGCTTTGGAAAGACTAGTATTGGTGTTGAAGTCTACCTCCCTTTTAGCTTCTGAAAGGATGACTCACAAGATTATTGACCATAAGAACTTCACACCCTTCTTAGTCAGACCTGTCAGCGGTGCTGCCAAGTGTGAAAAGTCCTGTATGAAACGTCTATTATAACAACCCAAGATTTCATAGTACTTTATTTCTTCAAATTAAATCAATAACTTTCACTACACACAACACCGAGTTCTAGCGCACCATGACTTACCAAACAAGCTGTTCAAAAGCAGTTATGAATAGTATTAACTAAATTTTGAACTTTATATAATCCTTATAATTTTAGAATCCCTATTATGAGTTTCGTAGACATAATGTAAGAACAAATAAATTTTTTCAGATAAAAGAAGTGTTTTGAAAGAAATGCAATTTTACCGCCTTTTAATGGAGAAACCATTTTAAATCCAATATTTGAAACCTTCAAAAAATTAATTTGACAAAATATACTTCTTCTTTAGAATCTGGACATAAGAATTTAGTTTCAATAATGTTTTGGTGTTTTTTTCTAATAACTTTCATATTTGGTTGAATAGTGAAAAATACTATATTTTAACTCAAAACAACTTTTGTAATCAAAATAATTTATATTATTAAATTATACATTTTAATGGTTTGGAAGTATAAATAGATTATATTTCTACCATTTAATCCAATTATGGTAATTTTACGTAATGTAACTTTGAAATTGGACATAAACAAGTGTCATACTTTTGATATTTATTATTTCTTAAAAATACGCCTTTTGCTTTTGACAACAGGAATTAATTTTAAATTAATAAATGAAAATTTTATGTTTTGAATTTGGTAAAATAGACATCATTTTTGGATTTGTAATATCAAAATCATCTTAGGGTTAAATTTTGCTACTTTTCTTATAACTTTTATATTTTAACGAACAGTGAAAATTACTAAATTTTAATTAAAAAAAACTTTTTTAATTGAAATAATTGATTGTGATAAATTTTTAATTTGACATATTTTAAATTATAATTAGATTATAATTTTACCATTTAATCCAATTTTGTTCATAGGAAATACTTTCTTATTTAAACTGGACATAAGAAAGTGTCAATCTTTTTATAGTTATTATTTGTTAAAAGCACTCTTTTTTGTATTGACAATGGGAATTAATTGTAAATTAATTTCTGCCACTTCTGTGTTTGGAATTTAGAAATTTGGACTCCATATTTATAATCATGAGTCAAAATTTTGTAAATATGTAACTTTTATTTTTAGACATTTTGAATAATTACTTCGGTTAATATTTTATTTACCATGGTTAAAGGGAATCTGGTAAATAAGAATAAAAAAAATAATATTATAAGAATATTAAATTACCCTAAAACGTGTCCTAACCCTATTTTTTGATACATGTCCGACCGTGGACATCTTGGGGTCGATTTTGGGACCCCATGGAGCCACTTTTATGTGATAATGACACTTTATATTAATTAAGTTAAAGTAAATACAAAACTGACATAAGCATATATCTTTTAGCAAAGAAATTTTTACATAGGGTTATATATGTTATATTTTCGACTATAAATATTCATTAGAATGATAAGAAGGTTTTATAAATAATTTTGTTTTATTTATAAATTTTATATTTTGATTAGTTAAATTTATTTAAGACACAATAATGCTGCAGTATTTGTTTTATTAATGAAAGAATGAAATAATTGGTATTGTAAATGTTAAAATAAATATAATATGAATGTTATGATGCCATACACAAATTTTATTGGTAAATATGACATTTTAGGATTTCTTAAATGAATTTGGTTCTAATTAATAAAGTTGTTAAGACTTTAACAAAAATTAATTATTAAATAGTGTCAAAATTGACATAAAGGAGTTTTTAAAACAAATATTATATTATTAATTGATATTCTATTACAAATAATCTAAGGTTCGGCCAAAGGACTTATATAATGATAGTTGTATCATTAATGGACAACTTGGGGGTCGATTGGATGTATATATTATGTTTATTAACCATATTATATAAAAATACAAAGTGACATGGTAAGTGTCAAACTAATTAACTTAGAGTTAAAACTAAAATATAAGGTTAATAAAGTAACCCAAACCTGTCTAAAACCTATTGTTTGTGTTTTTCTCGACCTATACCCACCTTATACTCTTAATAATCTAGTTTGGAGCCATTAGAAACCGAATATTATTTTATTATAAAAAAATACTTTAAGTTTTTTCTAAAGAGACCCTCCTCCCCCTTATAAAAGGAAACCACATGTAACCAATTCTTCATACATTCAAAGCATTTTGGTTCAGCCAAAAACAATCAAAATATCCTCTCACCTTCCATCAATTCAACCCAGAGGCCTTATTTTGATCATAAATCCAATTTAAGGAGCCGTTTTGATCAAATCAAAAGGAAGATCCCGAAGAAGAAGTAATGTTTTCACCCCCCTCTTTCAAGTTCCTTTCTTCTTCCACTTCTTCTTTCATTGTTATTTACATTATAAAAAAACAACTCCAGTATAATATATATATACACATATATTATGATGTTATTATAAATATGGTACAATCCTATTTAGTATTCTTTCCATCCTTTGAATGATAGGTCACCATACGTGCGTACGTACGGCTTACCGTCTCAACATCGTGGTGTAATTGTTATTCAATACATTATTATTTGGATTGGTATAATAATGTTGTGTAATTGATGTAAATAATGAGTATAACATGAAAATTATTCTTTATATATGATATACCATCCAATTATATATTATTTTAACATCAAAAGAACGATATTGTCGCTCATGCGTACGTACGGACTACCGTCTCCACGAACGCGATGAGATTCATTCCCCATCATATCCATTCAATTATAATTTTCATTTAATGGTTAGAAATAATGTTTAATGGCATAATATAATTTTATATATAAATAAAATATATCATATTCATAACAAACATGACTTACGTAACCAAGCATATAAAGGAGAACGAATCAGTTAACACTGAAACAATGATAATACTAAAAGGCAATATTAGAAGATCATATATGATATCATATTAATGTATATGATTATTGAAGAATTTAATATAAATTATATCACCATTATACAGGAGGTTAACCTACCCTCTACCAAGGAAAATTACAAGGCAAGGGTTTATTTCACAATCTCGTCATTATCAGAGATTGTTTATACGTGATTATCTACTGGGACTTCCTTATAATCCACATCCATGTTTCTTAAAAAAAAATAAAATCATTCTTAATATTTTATAGAATGTGGTTCAAATTCATTTATACCCTTTTTTGACTTTTTAAAAGATGTTTATAATGGAATCCTTCCGTCTTTTTCCAAATAATGGTCCTTTTTAACCTTTTTGACAAAATTAAGGTAAGAAAGTCTTTTTTTAACATATATGGTGGGTGCAGATATTTTACACCCTTATAAAATCATTTAAGCTTCCTTTATAATCTTATAAGAATATTTTAAAATTTAATTCTTTCTCTTATAATTATGTGACTTTTAAATGATTTTAGAAAAGGAGATATTTCTCTCAAATAGTTTTGATTTCATCTATGTCAACATCCTGTGATGGATTTTAAGCTTATTTAAAGTTTATTTATTGTATTGAAGGTTTTTTGATATGTTTGACTCTGGATGTGTTATTTTTACACCATTAATGGTTTACAGAGAAAGTATTGAAAATTTGTATTCTAGTTTTAATACGACTTTTTATGTTACGTTTAAAACTATTCATACAAGGAATGCATTGGAATTAATAAGTGATGAGTGGAGCCCTCTGTAGCTCCTCAATGCATCGATAGGACTCATAAGAAAAAATAATATCTCTGCAAAAGGCCTTGAAAAAATCTTATTTGTAGTCTTGGCATAAGGCCATGACTATGTGGGTATGATAGTCTGGCATATACATTCCATCATTATAAAAGTGGTTATTTATATTGCATGTGATTATTCAACTAGTAGAATATCCATGAGAATAAGTAAATGAAATTATTTGATTTTATCTTTTCAATATTATACTGAAGTTCAAATTTAAACAGCTTTTTTTTATTTATACATTGCCTTAAATGTTTATGGTTATTTATAAAAGTTTCCGCTATATTGTTATCCTTACTGAGGATCTGAGCTCACCCTTTCAATGTTTTATTTTTCCTAGGATGTGAAGAAGTATTTTATGAATGAGATGCAGGGATAGTATGATGGGATATGAAGACAAGATGTTGTTGTAGTTTTTTTTCACTTTATGATATAATGTAAGATTTATGAATATATCTAGTGTTTCCAAGGCTACTAAACAAATTAGTCCTTCATGAAATGATCTTTTGTGATCATGCCAATATTATGTAATAATGCACCGACTCTGGGTAACTGGGGTCAGGGAATTATAGTTGGTATCGGAAGAAGATTAGTACAAACCTCAGAATATATATTTAGATAAACTCTGATTATAGCACATATAACTAAGATAGACTTTGAGGATTAATATAGAAGAACCTCCTAGAATTTTGGTAATGTATAGATTCTGTGATTTTATCGAGCAATACATCCCTGTATAGATATGAGCAGGTAGAGGCGTCTCTGGCATAGATGTACCTAGGGGTAAAACCTGAAAAGACCGCTTTAAGCTAGACTCGAATGGGAACTGGTGCACAACAACGGGCCTTGATGCACTCTTGGTTATGACACTCATGAGGGATATGCTTAGGATAATTATCATTTTCATTAAAAATCATTATGAAGGGTTTATGAGTATATACTTACTCAATGAAAACATCTTTATGATTATAGATTATATCCATAAACCGTTAAATTTATGTTAGGTATTTTACAAGTATGGAATTATTAATTGCAATTCATAAACTGGCCTAGTTTATTCTATTGTATAGAAATGGCACCCAATAGAAGGAATGTGAACTCTAGAAATACGTATGATCCAAAGAGTATGAAGGATCATATCTTTCATGGTATTAAGCCAACAATTATAAGGGAAATAGTCTCCCATGTATTCTCAACAAATGATGAAATAGTATCATGTGTTAATAAGATAAGTAATGAATTCTCCGATTCCTATGGATTTAAAGGGAAGAAAGAGAAGAAAAGGATTCAAGAGAGAAAGATGGATAAAGGGAAGTGAGAAAAGAATAATTTTTTCCATATGTGATAAATGTGGGAAGAAACACCCAAAAACTTTCCTGAAAGGAATGGGAGTTTGTTATAAGTGTAGGGAAAAGGGACACCATGTATGTGACTGCAAGGGTAAGAAAAAGGTTTTAAATGTAAAATGCTTCATCTGCAAGGAGATGGGACACTACGCAAATCAATGTAAAAATCATCAAAGTATTTCCCAAATGATGATATTGGATAATAATAAATTTGTGATACTACCACAGATGAGGAGGAATGATTAGTGTTCTTATGTTGTTATTAGAGAAATATGTCATTTGAGTGCTGTATCAACAATGTACTGGTTATAATAATTGTAGAGTATATAAGGATTTTATTGCAGTACTATTTAATTAAGGACTTGAGATTTTGCGGAACCAAGAAAAGTGACTCAATAAAAGGTTAAATTTTTGTAAAATATATGGTTGAGAGAAAGATAAACCATAATATGGTTCTGATACCGAGGTATTGATTTTGGAATAATACATGATTGATTTGGATAAATTATATTGGATATTCTTGACTACCTTGAAACTGATTAATGATTTGTATATTCCATCATTGTTGGAGTTTAAAACAATTTTGGATGGAAGGAGTATATCCAGAAATCTATATGTAATAAGGAATCATGAATGTAATCAATAAGGTTTTACGGTAATTCAGGATGTTGCAGTGTTTTAAAAGAATACTTGATGAAGGTGTTCAGATGTTATTACACGACAAAAAGGATTATCATTGTGTTTAACTTACTTATAAATTTTGTATTGTGAGTTTGGATAGAAGTATTTTGGATAATTTTAGTTTGAGATTATTTTTTGATTTCCATAAAAGGACAACCTGGAGGTCCGGCGGCAACCCGTCACATCTGGCAAGGCCGCGAGACTTGAACCTGCAACTGAAGGGCGACAAGGGTGTATCACCTACCACTGGCCCAGGTGATGTCCTGGATTTAATAATGTGGTCTTTTTAAAAAAATTATGGTAGATGAATTATAAATTCATTTTTAACCCTATACAAATAGGATAAATAGAATATTATTGTTATGTTCTATTATCTTTTAGAGTGAAAGATGAGTTTGTGGTAGAAATTAGTTATAGGATGGGACACTACATGTTAAGTATATATTTTTATTCTTCTGTTATTCTATGATGAAATTAATTTTTATACATTAGTGAAGGGATCTTAAAACAAAAAATGTGTTATCCTAATACCATATGTGTTGTTGAACTGATGGTATTTTAAATCATCATATACTGATGAATTTAAGGCCCTTAATATTACACTTGTTTATGATTGATGACCTCAATCACTACCTATAAATATTTATTTTTTTCCTCAAATTATATGTCTCTAATTTCCACGAATGTTCTCCTAATCGAGATCATAATTTGGTGGTGACCCTTTCTTTTCCCTTTTACTTTTATTAAGACTAAATTTTATTAACCTAATTTCCGATGTGGGTTTTCCCAAAGGTATTTTTTATTTTCAACCTTTTATTTTCAAAAAAAAATTTCATATTGCGAGGATGTAATTTATTTAAGGATGGAAGAATGAAACCCTAATATTTCATAGTACGTTATTTCTTTAAAGTAGTTCAATAACTTGCACTACACGCAACACCGAGTTCTAGCACACCATGACTTACCAAACAAGACGTTAAAAAGTGGTTATAAATAATATTAACTGAATTTTGAGCTTTATATAATCCTTATAATTTTAGAATCCATATTATGAGTTTCTTAGACATAATGTAAGAACAAATTCATTTTTTCAGATAAATGAAGTATTTTTCAAAAAAAGCAATTTTACCGCCTTTTAATGGAAAAGCCTTTTTAAATACAATATTTGAATCTTTTATATGTTAAATATGACAAAATAACCTTCTTCTTTAGAATTTAGAGATAAGAATTTAGTTTCAATAATGTTTTGGTGTTTTTTCTGATAACATTCATATTTGGGTGAATAGTGAAAAATACTATATTTTAACTGAAATTTTTTTTAATGAAATTAATTTATATTATAAAATTATAAATTATAATGGTTTGAAAATATAAATAAATTATATTTTTACCATTTAATAAAATTATGGTTATTTTATGTAATTTCACTTTGAAATTGGACATAAACAAGTTAGAAAAATTTCATAGTTTTCATTTCACAAAAATACGCCTTTTGGTTTCGACAGTGAAAATTAATTTTAAATTAATAAATGAAACATTTATGCTTTTAATTTGGTAAAATAGACTTCATTTTTGGATTCATAAGATCAAAATTAGATTAGGGTGAAATTTTGGTACTTTTTTGATAACTTTCATATTTTGATGAATAGTGAAAATTACTAAATTTTAATTAAAAACAACTTTTTTAATCAAAATAATTAATAGTGATAAATTATGAATTTCAGTTATTTTAAAGAATAATTAGATTATAATTTTACCATTTAATCCAATGTGGGTCATTGGACATAATTTCATATTTAAACTGGACATAAGAAAGTGTCATTCTTTTGATAGTTATTATTTGTTAAAAACACGCTTTTTGATTCAACAACGGGAATTAATTTTAAATTAATATCTTCCAATTATGTGTTTTGAATTTAGAAAAAATGGATTCCATATTTAGAATCAGGATTTCCAAATTGTGTAAATTGGTAACTTTTATTTTTAGACATTTTGAATAATTACTTCGGTAAATATTTTATTTAAAATGGTTAAAGGGTAAATCCGATAAATAAGGGTAAAAAATAATATTATAATAATAATAAATTACTCTAAAACGTGTCCTAACCCTATTTATTGATATATGTACGTCCATTGGAATCTTTGGGTCGATTTTTGGACCCTATGGAGCCACTTGTAAGTGATAATGACACTTTATATTAATTAAGTTAAAGTAAATACAAAAATGACAAAAGCATATATCTTTTAGAAAAACAATTTTTATATAGGGTTATATATGTTATATTTTCGACTATAAATATTCATTATAAATATAAAAATATTTCATACATAATGCTATTTTGTTTATAATTTGTAGATATTTAATAATTAAATTTATTTTTTACACAACAATAATGCAGTATTTTCCTTATTAATGAAACAATCAAATAATTGGTATTATAAATGTTAAAAAAATACAATTTGAATGTTTTGATTCCATCCACGAATTTTATTGGTTAATATGACATGTCAGGATTTCTTAAATGAATTTTTTTGGAATTAATAAATTTGCTAAGACTTTAAAACAAATCAATTATTAAATAGTGTCAAAATTGACATAAAGGAGTTTTTAAAACAAATATTATATTTTTAATTGATATTATATTCAAAAAAATCTAAGGTTCGGCCAAAGGTCTTATATAATTATATGTGTATCATTAATGGAAAATTTGGGGGTCTCTTGGAAGTATATATGATGTTTATTAACCATATAATATAATAATACAAAGTGACATGATAAGTGTCAAACTAATTAACTAAGAGTTAAAACAAAAAGATAAGTTTAAAAAAGTTACCCAAACCTGTCTAAAACATATTGGTTGAGTTTTTTTCACCTATCCCCACATTATAATTTTAATAATCTACTTTGGAGCCATTATAAACAGAATATTATTTTATTATAAAATAATACTTTAAGTCTTTCCTAAAGATCCCCTCCTACCCCTTATAAAAGGACACCACTTCTAACCAATTCTTCATACCTTCAAATCATTTTGGTTCGGCCAAAACCTGTCCACATATCCTCTCAAATTCCCTCACTTCATCCTAGAGGATTTAGTTTGATCATAAAGACAACCTATGGAGCCCTTTTGATCAAATCAAAAGGAAGAACCTGAAGAAGAGGTAATGTTTTCACCACCCTCTTTCAAGTTCCTTTCTTCTTCCACTTCTTATTTCTTTGTTATTTCCACTATAAAATAATAACTACAATATATTCTATATACTATGATGTTATTATAAATATGGTATAACCCTATTCATTATTCTATCAATCATTTGAATGACATGTCACCATACGTGCGTACGTACGACTTACCGTCTGCACGTCGTGGTGTAATTGTTATTCAATACATTATTATTTGGATGGGTATAATAATGAAATGTAATTGATGTAAATAATTATTATAACATTATAATTATTTTTTACATATGATATACCATCCAATTATATAATATTTTAATATCAAAATAAAGATATTTCCGCTCGTGTGTACGTACGGACTACCGTCTCCACAAATGCGATGAGATTTATTTCCCATCATATCCATTCAAGTCAAATTCTCATTTGATGGTTAAAAATAATGTTTAGTAACATAATATCATTCTGTATATAAATCAAATATATCCTATTCATAACAAACATGACTTACATAACCAAGCATATAAAAGAAAACGAATCAGTTAACATCGAAACAATGATAATACTATAAGAAAATATTAGAAGATCATATATGATATCATATAAATGTTTATGATTCATGAATAATCTAATAACAATTATTTCACCATTATTCATGAGGTTATACTACCCTCTACCAGGAAAAATTTTAAGGTAAGGGTTTATTTTAGAATATTTTCATTATCTGAGGTTGTTTATACGTGATTATATACTGAGACCACTTTATCATCCACATCCACGTTTCGTAAATATGTATTTCAAAACATTATTACTATTTTATAGACTATTGTTTAAAGTTATTTATACCCTTGTTTGAATTTTTATAAGATGTTTAAAAAATAATTTTTCAGTTGTTTTCCAAACAAAGGTCATTTTTAACCTTTTCGGCAAAATCTAGGTAAGAATGTCTTTTTTTAACTTATATGGAGGGTGTGGCTATTTTTCACCATTATAAAATCATTGAAGCTTCCCTTACAATCTTATAAGAATATTTTCAAATTAATTGATTTCTTTTATAATTATTTGACTTTTAAATGATTTTAAAAAGAGAGACATTTCTCTCAAATAGTTTTGATTTCATCTCTGTCAACATCCTTTGATGGATTTTAAGCCTATTTGTTGTTGATTTATTGTTTTGAATGTTTTGTGATATGTTTGACTATGGATGTGTTATTTTTATACCATTCATGGTTTATAGAGTAAGTATAGACATTTTGTATTTTAGTTTTAATACGAATGTTTATGTTTTGTTTAAACCATTTCATATGAGGAATGAATTGGACTTAATAAGTGACGGGTGGAGCCCGCTATAGCTCCTCAATGCATCGGCAGGTCTCATGAGACAAACTAGTGTCTTGTCACTAGGCCTTGACAAAATCATATTTGTAGTCTTGGCAAAAGGCCTTGACTATGTGGTTGTGATAGTCTGGCATTATGCATTCCATCATTATGAAAGTGGTAATTGATATTGCATGTGATTAATCTACAAGTAGAATATCCATGTGAATAAGTAAATGGAATTATTTTGTTTTATCTTTTCCATATTATGTTGAAGTTCAAGTTTAGAAGTCTTTTTTAGTTATACATTTCCTTAAATGTTTATGTTTATTTATGAAAGTTTCCTCTATATTGTTATCCTTACTGAGCATCTGAGCTCACCCCTTTAAATGTTTTATTTTTCCCAGGATGTGAAGAATTATTTTATGAATGACCTGCATGGATAGTATGATGGGATATGAAGAAAATATGTTGTTGTAGTTTTTTTACACTTTATAATGTAATGTAAGACTTATGAATATATATAGTGTTTCCAAGGATATTAAATTAATCGGTATTTCAAGACTTGATCTTTTGTGATCATCCAATATTATGTAATAATGCACCAACTCTGGGTAACTGGGGTCGGGGTGTTACATCTATAGTTTCCAGCCATCCCCAGAAAACTATGCACCTCAAAGACATTCTTCAGCTGGTCCCAGGTTCTCACTTTCTATGGGTCTACTGATACTCCTGCCTCAGGGATAACATGACCCAAAAAGTGAATATGATCCATCCAAAAGTGACATTTTGAGATCTTACCATATAACTAATGCTCTCTCAATGTACTCAAAACAATCTCAAGATGGATATCATGGTCATGTCGAGTATGAGAGTACACCAATATGTCATCCATGAAAACCACCATGAAGGAATCCATGTATGAATGGAACACTCGGTTCATCAGTTCCATGAAAACTGTAGGCCAATTCGTGAGATGGAACGACATAACCGTATACTTGTATAGACCATACCTGCTCCAATAAGCTTTGAGAGGTATTTCAGATGTTCTAACATGCAATTGATGATAACCAGACCTCATATAGATCTTCAATAACACCCAGGCTCCTTGAAGTTGATCAAAGAGGTCATCAATCCTTGGCAAGGGATATCGGTTCTTGACCGTCAACTGGTTCAATTTTTGATAATCCACACAAAGCCTGAGGGTTTTGTCTGTCTTTTTTGCAAACAGGACAGGCCAACCCTAGGGAGAAGTACTGGTTTGGATGAAACCCTTGGCCTGCAACTCCCCAAACTGCTTCTTAAGATCCTACAACTCAGGTGTATCCATCCTATAGGGAGGAATGGACACCGATGCTGCTCCTAGCACGAGCTCAATCAAAAATTCTATCTCACGCTCTGGAGGCAAACCCGAAAAGTCCTCTAAAAAGAAATCTCTAAAATGATCCACCACTGAAGGAAAGTATAACTATGATGTCCCCTGGTCATCCAGATAAAGACAAGAAATATGGGCTATAACTATCCCTAACCCATGATGCTCTGGACCTACTCTACTCGCTCGGACGTCCCACTCACCAATATAAAGAAAAAGGTCCACCCCCTGGTGATATGAAACTCACCCTGCAGTGATAACAGTCGATGACTGCCTGGAAAGGGAACTAGCCAGTCCATTCTGAGAATGACATCACATCATGTCATCTCTAGGACATAGAGATCCTATAGAAAGTGATATCCAGCCATCTCTAGAGGTAACTCCTTGCACTGACGTACACTAGCTGTCCTAGTCCCCAATGGTGTGTCTATGGTCAAACTATCAGTAGAGGAAAAGATGCAGAGCCCAAGGCTCTCTACAACAGTAACAGAAATAAAGATATTTGAAGCCCCTGTATTTGAAAAGAGAAGAAGATAAAACTGAGGCTACTAAGATCGTAACTCGAATTGTAGAGGGTCCTGGATCCTGCTCCTATTGGGTCTACTCCACTACAAAAGGTTGACCTATACAAAGTCCCTGTGACCCTGACTAACATATCAATGCTGATGTACCCTGCTATCACTGAAAGACCGGTGACTGACCACCACAACCTCAACCTCTACCTCGGCCCGAACGGCCGGAAGAACTCCAATTCTCAGACTGGGGAAAAACTGATGGCACTACTCTTGAATGAGGAGTCATGGATGATCCCCTATCACCAGATGCTGGTGAGAAAACATGAAAGAATCACTGAAGGTGGCCCATCATTCCACAAGATCGGCACTCCACTGGGTCTCTCAGGCACTTCGTCCTCATATTCCCACACTTCTCACACTGGTAGCATACCACATGGATACCAGAAGATGTGTCTCGCCTCCTTGGATCATCGCACGAAGACTCCCTAATTGCTTCCTGTTGTCAGTAGAAGGAACACTAACTCCAGATGTGGAGCTACCCAGGCTCACAACTCCAGATTCCCTCAAATTCAGCTCTGTGATCATTGCCTAATTGATGATGGAAGCGATGGAAGTTAACCTAAAGATATTTACCTAAGATCGGAGGTCCTATCTGAGGCCATCCTCAAACTTCCTTGACAGGAATAACCCATCTCCTCCCAAGTAGGGTGTGAAACGCTGAAGGTCGGTGAAATGAGAGGAATACTCCATGAAAGATAGAGTACCCTGCTCCAGACTCCTGAACTCTCAGGCTCGGTCAGCCCTCAAGGTCTCCGGGTCGAAGTAGTCATAGAAGATGCGTTAGAACTCCTCCCAAGCCAAAACCTGTTGCTGACCTGCCTGTGTGATCACATCCCACAATCTCTTGGAATAATCTCATAGAATATAGGTAGAGAGCTTGACCCTCATCTCTGGAGGCATCTCCAGATGCTCAAATATCGTTAGCATGGCTTCTTTCCATGACTCTACATCCTGATGTCCTTATTCCCCTGAAAAAATTGGAGGATGCTGCTGCTCGAAGACCCACGTCAGATCAGCCATCGACGGGGAAGGAGGTGATTCTCCCTAAATGGTCTGCATCATCCTTTTGAAGCCTTCATTGAACTGTGCATCAACACCAGTAATAGGTATAACTACTCATTCCAGGACTGGCACAAAAGGAGGATCTGCTGGAAGTCCCTGATCAGGTGTATTCGGCATCTAATCACTGCAATGTAACTGGTGGACACCCGGAGGGCGTCTCGGTGGCATGACTCTTCAAGGTCAAGTGCACACCTTAGTTCTGGATTAACAGGGACTAGAACATAGGAGTACACAGAGTGTACAGAGAGTACACACCGTGTACTTAGGAGAGATTGTTTCTTCCCGAATAGAAGAACACGTGTCATGTAGTAAAAACAATATGGCATGCATTCTGGGTTTTTCTGGACAGTAAGCCTCAAAAACTACTCCAGAACTCAAAGAATCACTGAAACGAACATTGAAAGTTCCAAATTCTGATCTTTGAGGGCCCATACTACCCACAAATCAAATCTTGGAATCTTACATAAGTTATAAACAAGGTAAAAAATTCAATGATCCACCAAGTTCCGGTCCATTATGGCCCATAAAACCACATGAACCAAAATTTGGCGCTCATTCAAAAAAAAACCTTACCCAATCAATGCTCTAACAAGAAGTAGATATTTTTATCAAGGAATCTATCACAAAAACATGCATATTCTACAAAAAATCCATCACAAAAACATGTAATTTCTAATGCATCCTAGATGACATGGAAATAATGCATGACATGTTATTTCTAGCAAGTGCCTATATGATGAAAGAGATGGCATACACCCATCTCATTAGGTTGAGATAGAAATAGAACCGCAATAACAACAATGGTAATAGCACAAAGAATGTTAATCACCCAATGGTGAAATCAAATCAACCGTAAAATTGAAAACCCGTAAAATTGCAATAAACGAGGCAGTATCAATTTTCCTTGTACATGAGTTAGCTACTCCCGGGTACAGCATATCACCAAGTACCAATTCCATCCTATCCATGGCTATAGGATCCAAATAGTAATTCAAGAGAAAATAATTTCTCTGATATCACTTTTCAACGTCCCAGTTCCAGAAGCCACCCTGAGGTGCCTCGTATCCGGTTGGTCACATGGCCTCAAGCGCATTTCCCCAAATGCCCGAGGCTGCTGACTAATAGTGAGGGCCTTGGGTGTGATAGTGGGGAAACTCTTCCCTCATTGGTAGAGTACACAGTAGAATAAAAACAAAATAAAACAAAAGCAGAAGTAGTGAACATATATACAGGCCTAAACAACAGAAGAATGAAATGATAAACGACTAGAGAACATATATATGTAAAGTAATGCATGGTAAATATATGTCTAGGAAAATTTCCAAAAAATTCATGATGCTAGAATACAACAGCGCTAATCCAAAGTGAAAAGAAAGCAGATAAACTCCTCATCATCATAAGCCATAGCTTGGTCCCATGCTCTTGAGATCCAATGCAATCAAGTACCTAAATTATAAGGTCACATGCCCTTATCTATAACTGCAATAAATTAGACTGTTGGCCCAAAAGCATGGCCCAAACAGGGTGTGAGTTGAATCCCAGTAGGCAACCACCACAAGATCTGTGCCAAACAGTAAGTGGATATACATGGCATGTAAAGTACAGAATGTAGTAGATTGTAAGTACTCAGCAGTAAACAATCCACATTCCGAATATAAAGCAGCAACTAAACAAAGAAGAAAATTACAACAGGTAACCCTCTAGGAAGTACTCACAACCTATCCACTCTGGTCCTTCCTAACAAATACCAAGAAATAGCTAACAAATAGGTAACCCTCTGGAAAGTGCCCACAACCTATACCATATGGTCCTACCTAACAAGTACATGCAACCCTCTGGGCATCACACTCAGTCTAACCCTTATAGTTCAGCTTAATAATAGACTTTCTGTGGAATAACTCACCTTCAATTCCCCATATAGTCTCATATCGTACTAAAGGTGCTCTGGGGAAGCACTCAACGTAAATCCCCGTATGGCCTGCATCGAGGATCTACAGACACTCTAGGGAAGCACTCAACGTCAATTCCCCCTACGGTCTCACATCATATAATTATAAAGACACTCTGTAGAATCCATTATGTCCATTCTCCCAATGGTTTACTAAAACAGGTTATCATGGCCCTGTGTAAGTCAAACAAGTATAGAAATGTGTATCAGCCCAAGTAAACCTCACAAACTACTTGGCGAGCAGTCTACCACATATCAGCATGTCAGATAAACAAGATCACTCCATCCTACAATACTAGGCATGGGAACAACAAAGCAGCCTAACCGGCTAAGTAGAACCAAATGGTAATAAGAGTAATATGCATGGGAAACACCTACAAAGCATATAAAGCAACCCTATTCACATACACTACTGGAATGGGAGGTTTTCCCCAAGGTTCTTTACCAACGGTTTTCTTAAACAGTTGGTAAAGAAGGGCTAAGACACCCTTTACCAACGGTTTCCTAGAACCATTGGTAAAGTGGTGTTTGAGTCACCCTTTACCAATGGTTCACTAGAACTGTTGGTAAAGGGTGACTCAAGCACCCCTTTACCAACGGTTTTTAAAAAGCATTGGTAAATTTTTACCCCAAATATAGTCGGCCAAACCTCTCCCCCATTCGCGATAGATCTCTAAATCTGCAGTGCTCAGATGCTCTCACGACTTCCTCCATCCGAACCGCTGAAACTCCATCAGATTCATCTCAAATCAGGTATTTTCTTCTTTATACACATAAGATATTTTAGTTCTACCTTTTTCTATTGTTATTAATCTAATATTTTAGTTTTAATTTTTGATTTTGATGTGTATATCATTTTTTGTGTTTTGATTTAATTTGGACATTCTCTATTCCAATTCATTTAATTAATTAAATCTTTAACCCTCCATCGAAGAAGAAACATCTCAAATTCGTTGTGGTTGGATTCCAGATTTTCTAAGTATGTGTTTTTATTATTTTTCTTCATCTTGTAATTAATTGTTACATGTAAATTTATTTATATGTGTTTATTAATTTTTAGCAAAGTTTCTATGAATGTTTTCCTTGAAATTACTTGTGAAATAATATTTAACCCTATTCTCATTGAATTGAACAAGTCATGAATTTGATGACTATAATTTTGGAATCTTTCAAGTATTTATGAATTATTCAATTCCATGAATGTTTAGATTTATTTTCAAAGAATATTTAAAGAATGAATTGGTGAAATTGAGTCTTTGTCTCAAGATTTTATTCAAAGAATGAAATAAATTGATTTTCATGAAATGAGTGGACCTATTTAATGTTTTCTAAGTAGTTTCAAATGATTTAATTTGTGAAATGAAAATGAACCCTCTTGGAATGGTTTTTTTAAATGATATTTCTTTGGTAATTTTAAATTATATATTTATTCATGTGGAAATAAGTTGTAATCCCATGTTTTGAATTAATATTGAGAATTTTTTATTGTAAAACATCATTTAATTCCTTTGGGATGTTTTGAAATAAAGGATTTTTAAAGGCATGTTTAGAATTACATGTTAGTTTTTGGATGGAAGTTGGTATAGATAACATTTTTAAATATTGAATTAAATAAGGGGTTTTTAATTGAATTGAAGATTTTTTACCACTAAGTTGGATTTTTATGAATATCCTCAATTCTAATAATTCATTAATGTAACTTGCTCAATTTTTGTAATTACAATTGATGGATGCTGAAAATGGGATTATTCACCTCGATGGAGATTAGGGTGAGATTGAGATATGATTTTAGGTTTGAATAATATGATTGATATTGATAAGGATCCTCATTACTTCATTATCTTACTCACCACTTTTGACTAGTCATGGTGACTTAGATAGTTAGATGGGAAAATCTAGATTTATGATTCACTAGTGGACTCATACCTCATCTAGTGGAATCCACTACTGAAAATCTAGGTTTTCCCAATGCTCCTATACCAACGGTTCATCAAGGAGGCCTTTACCAATGATATCATAAAACTGTTGGTAAAGGAAAACATAGGTGATTTAAAATGGACTTCGAAAGATATTTCAGAAATGATTTAATATTGAGGAAAGTGTTTTATTAAAATGATAATTTTTTTAATAAGGCTTGTGTAATGTAATTTGTTATAGTACACTTGTTATGTGACTATGTTTGGTATTTATTAACACATGGGATAACTGGTGTGTGATAATGTGTTGCGAAATAGATTCAATTGTTGGTTCAAGATTATATTTACTTTTTGAGCCTATTAATGAGTTTTTTTAATGATATTTTGAGATATTTACCTTATGTTAATTGGTGAAATATAGGATCTGTAGAGGTGGTTCAGGATTAAGACATATAATTACTGATAAACATGTGGATAAACCACACATAGTAGTGAATTCTTGAAATGTTTGATGTTTTTAGTCATTTTTTATTTGGAGTTTCTTTTGATGCTGATGTTTCTTATTGACAACTATAATGGGAATTTATTTTAGATTCTAAATTGGCTGAGTCTCCCCCACCATGCACAGTGTATGAAACCTCTACCCTTATTTAATCATTCTATTTATATAGCCTATGAAACCTCTACCCTCATTTAATTAGTGAACACAAGTCATTAATTCAAGCTTTTATTCTCACTAGTATGTAAGAAATTGAATAATGTATACCCATCCTCATATGATTTCTTACCTTAGATAGTGTCCAACATATGGAATACGATATTTTGAATTCCTCAGTTAACCTGGATAATATATTCTATTTCCCCCAAGATGACTGTACTAATATAACTTTAGGGTTAATTAAATATGGTTCTCATTGTATGTTGTATATTATGTGTCCTCCTTGGCCAATACTCACTTTTATGAGGGTGGGGTGATTTTCACTAGCCATGCTGGTCCATAAAAATGTTTCATAAGTCACAAGTTTAATTCAGTAATGTTGTTTTCATTGACATACTTTATTATTAATCTCAGATTGAAAAATAAATGTTTTTGTCAATACTTTATGAAATTAAATCTTTTTACTAGATATGAACAACCTATTATTGTAGAAGCCTAAAATTTATTCACCCATGGGGTGCGCTTGACTTGGGGAAGTAATTGGGTAATGAAATGTATGTCCATAGAGGTTCGAATAATGAGTTATTGAACATGAGTGAATGATTTTGGATTCCTATAACACATAGTGGGACCTAAGGCATGTGCCTCTTATAGACATAATGAAAATGAATATAAATAAATTATAATTTAATTTTAGTGTACTTGTTCTTTACATTAATTTAATTTTTCACAACATTGACTAGAAACTTCTTCCTTTATCATTTACTTAAATATATTTTCTATAAATGTTCAATCCTATTGAATTGTTTATGAAAAAATGTCTTATATAAATTATTTTTACCGAATGGAAAGAAGTTGGATGCATGAAACCGATCAGATCTCAAGCGATTTTCAAAACAATTTGGAGAGCATTATAGATTTTGTATTTCTCAATGCTTCAGATGGTGGTTGCATACACTGCCCATGTTCCAATTGTGTTGGTAGACCTTGGTTGAGTAGTAAAGAAGTTATCTACCACATAACCAAATATGGTTTTCAAGCAAACTACTTTGTGTGGTATCATAATGGGGAGAAAATGAAATCTCAAATTGGTGATGATTGAAATGAATGGAATGGAATGGAGAGTTTGATAGATGATCGGTTTCCATTTATTCATCATCATGAAAAAGAAAGGATTTTGACTCAAGAAGACTTCGATATGTGGACAGATGATGCATCTAGTGAAAATGACGACATTGATAGGGTGAAAAAATTTAATGATGCGTCCATGAATCTAGTATATCGACAATGTGATAAAATGAAAAAGCTAGAATTTTTAATCCGATTGATTCTTGGGAAAACTATGTATGGGATTTCAAATACATCAATAGATTACATTCTTACCCTCTTGAAGTATTTACTTCTAGATGATGTAGATATTCCCTCAATCCACTATATGGCATGGTAGTTAGTTGAGGAACTTAGATTTTCATGAAACAAAATTCATGCTTGCTCAAAAGATTGCAGTTTATTCAGGGAGGAAACCGTAGAACGAAATGATTATATAAAATGTGGCACATCCCGCTGGAAGTCAACATCAGATGGAACACTATCTCGCATTCCACAGAAAGTAATGTGGCACTTTCCATTGATCCCCATACTCTAGAATCTTTTTATGTCTGATGACATATCAATAAAAATGAGATGGCATGATACCGAGACAAAGAAGACTAATGATGAGTCGGTTCAACCTGTAGATGGATTTTCATGGTAGAGATTTGATGCTCGACATCCTAATTTTGCAGCTGATGTGTGTAATGTGAGGCTGGGTCTTTCATGCGACAGTTTTAATCCGTTTGGGAAGATGCTTACTTCGCACATCACATAACCAGTTTTTATACACATTTATAATCTTCCCCCATGGTTGTGTGTGGAAAAATCTTTTACTTTCATGAGTATACTCATATCTACTCCTACTGATCCAGGCATTGATATTGATGTATACATGTTACCTTTAATAAAATATTTGAAACTTTTTTGGGATTTGTGTGTGCACACATACGATGAATGTTCGAAAGAAATATTTCAGATGTGTGCTGCACTTATGTGGACGATCAATGATTTTCCGGCTTATGCAATGATGTATGGATGGCGCATGAAGGAAAAACCATCTTGTCCAGTTTTTATGAAGAATACATGATCCAGAAGACTGAAACATCGATGTAGTTTCAGTTTAATGGAACATCAATGATTCTTGCCAATGAATCATCCATATAGATTGAATCATCAAAGATTTGATAATACCATATATACCGATGATCCACCTCAGTGTATGTCTAGAATTGATGTTCTTAATGAATTGAAATATTTCAGTTTTTCATTCAGGAAGGGTCAAATGAAATCTGGAAAGAGAAATAATGTTTCCCCTGAAACCTGTTACAATTGGAGGAATAAGAGTATCTTTTTTTATTTGCCTTATTGGTCAAACAATTTGTTACATAATTTCTTAGAAGCAAAGAATATTGAAAAGAATATATGAAAAATGTTGCTTTCAATTCTTCTAAATGTCGAGGGGAAGACAAAAGATGATTTACGATCTCGGTGTGACTTGGTGGATTGGGGCATCAGACCAGAATTGCATCCAGTACGTATAAATGAAAATAAATGGAAACTTCCAGGCACTTATTATGTGATGAAACCTACGAGAAAAACAATTTCTAGAAGTATTAGAGAATATTAGAGCTCCTGATGGCGATTCAAGCATCATATTTAAACTGCTCAATATAAGAGAGTTGAAGCTAAAATCTTTGAAGATTCATGATTATCACGTTCTACTGCATGAGTTGCTTCCAATAGAAATCCTTCATATTTTGTTCAATAATGTAAGGGTGATTGTTATTTGGTTGTTCCATTTGTTTAGAGATATTTTTACTAAGAATTTGTCCAAGTCTTTCTTGCAGAAAATGTTGACAGATGCCCCATTAATTTTGTGTGAGTTGGAGAAAATATTTCCTCCCTCATTTTTCACATGCATGTTGAATCTGATTGTCCATATTACCACTAAAATACTTCTTGGAGGACCTATTTCTTTTTGTTGGATGTATCCAACTGAAATAAATATGTACACATTAAATTCTTATGTTCAAAACAAGAATCATCCCGAAGGTTCTATCGTGAACGGTTAATTGGCTCAAGAATGTATGGATTTTTGACCAATGTACATTTCTGATCTTACTACAAGAATGAAAAGACCAATGAGAAATGAAGAAGAATGGTATGATAAAATTAAACCTAGTTTTCCATCACTTCCTCAAACAGGAGGAATTCATGGATCATATACCTTGAAGACATTAATCCATGAAGAGTGGAAGATGGCACATCGAACAGTTTTGTTCAACTGTGATTTGTTCGATGACTATATCAGGTAACTAAATTGAATATGTATATTTGATATATATATCTATTAAATTATTTATATGTTTTATCTATAGGGAACATAAAACAATGATAAATATAAATCATCGTTCTTTATCTTTGAGAAAGAGGGAGACTTTTGCATAGCAAAATTTTTTCTTCTTTGTTAAAATTGAAGGTTAAAATATTACTGTTTAAAATAATTATATCAATATTTAATTAAGTTTAATAGTCATTTATACTATAGGTATTGAGTTTTTCTGCTGACTCTGTCCTTGAGGAAATAAGGGCATTGGCTTTTGGTCCTAATACTGTGGTTCGTGACTATAAATCAATTGTTATCAATGGGTACAAATTTATTGTCACTGAATGAGAAAAGAACATGAGAACAAAACATAATGGTGTTATGGTTACTTACACAACAGATTGTTATGCTAGTGCATCATATAGTATACCAAGATTTGAAAATGTGGGTTATTATAGAGTCATTGAGAAAATAATAATATTGGATTATTACTCTCATGGACGAGTCACATTGATGAAATTCCATTGGTTTGATTCGATGACAAGAAAAAGCACATTTATTGATGATTATGTATTTCAAGTAATTAATATGACTCTCACTCTTGCTAATGATGAACCATATGTGTTGGCATCAATGGATAAACATGTTTTTTAGGTCAAAGACCAACTTCGACCTGAATTTGGTGTCATAGATAAAGTAATTCCAAGACATATTTTTTATGACGGTGATGATGGAATTGACATTGTCCCTAGTGCCATTGGAACCAATCCATTTATTTCTTTTAATGAATCAAATATATCAATTGTTAGTGTTGATTGTGGACCTGATGTTGTAGTTGAAAATATATAGAATCATTCATCCATGTTATCAATTCTTTTGGTTTACCACGAGTTGGGTTGTTAAGGTTGGTAATATTCAAATTGATTTAGTATTGATCACAAATATGTTTTAGCTGACATGACCGCTATGTGAATTTTTAATGTTTAATGGTCGCAGTTTTATTTGAATTGAAATTTTTAATTTGGAATTGAATTGTATTCAAACATAGTCAAACAATATTTCTAACATGGTGAACATTACAACTTGTATGATTTATTAAATCCATTCAATCTCTTCTAAAACAATTGATAGATAAATTACCAATGAGTCCCCATATTCCCTCATATATTTTGTTTTTTGGGTTACACATTAGTTTCCCTTTTCTAATTAATTACATATTTGTTTTCAAAAGCAGGAAATGTAGCCAATTGAAGAGAGGTGAAGGAAAAAATGATGGATAACAATCATCGAATGACACATATTTTTGTTCTAACATTAGTGCATGTAGTGTGTACTTTATTTCAAATATATATATTTAATGAATATATAATGTCATGTGATTAATTTTTTTGTAATAATTTGTTTAGGATCCACCTATACTTCTACAGTTATTTGATGAAGAGCCTAGTACTGGTCTTAGTACTCAGGCTGGTGATACGAGGAGGGTTCGTACTAGAGGGGGATGAGCAGCTTAGCATAACCAACTAGACCCTTCCCCTCCCACTTACATGCCATCCTTCCCACATTATGATCCCGGTGTGTCGTTAGGGACACACTGGATATTTAGGCCACCCATGTTTTCGCCACCTTTTTCATCTTCTGACCCATCTTTTTCATATCATATGATGATTCCCACTCCCCATCCAGAATCCGGTTATACAGTTGTGCCATCTTCTTTTCCATCTACTTCTGTCTCTCCGACCTTCTATATTCCATCTTCTTTGACTTATGTTCCACCATAAGACGTTCCATCAGTTATTGTGGATCCAGCGGCACTCAACGATCATACTGGTGCAGGTATATTTATAGAACCCTAAAAAAAATTATAGCAATATTTATTTTCATTATAACATGTTCTGATAAAATAATTGTTTTTATTTCATGACAGATACATCTACTGATAGGAGGTAGGGCGGGGGCATACACGCATGTGTGCGGTGTGGAATCGTCCCACACAGGTTATGGTGGATTACAACGAAGACAAACAAATGGTTGAGAAAATAGGGCTGTAATGTCATAGGTTTTTGGGGACGCTTGCCAAATACACCGACATCATTCTCATCAGCCTGCTATCGTGGAGACATTTTCCACATGAGGTCAAGGATAGAGCTTGGGCAGAGATATGGGTAAAAAATCTTTTGTATTTAATTCCATGAATTATTTTTGTATTTATATAATTTAATATTTTGATGTCATCTTCGATTTAATTTTCCCGATGGTGACGGTGCACGACCGGAACGTCTAAAGGATTTAGGTGAGCTTTAGAGAGCCTACAATCATGAGTTGTATATTGGATGGTGTGCTAGTGTTGGAACTGAGTTAGAGGCGGTACCGGTCGTGGATGATTGTCCTATAGAGTAGTATCATCAGCTAATTACTCATTGGACGACTTCCCAGTTTATGGTATTAATTACATTAGAGGTATTTAAATAATAACTTTCATGTTTTTCATTAATAATATATTTTTCATTGTCTAATTTATTTAAAAATCATCTGTAAAAAATAAAAAAACATTGGTGCAAAAAAATACCTCCATAAACTGGGACGTACTATGATACCAGATCATGAGAGGAAGTAGGTATGATTATTGTTTATAAGTTTTAATTACGACTTACACTTTCTTTTGTTTCTTAAATTATTTAATCATTTGATAATGTTTTCATATAACTTTAATTTTCAATGTCATTGTAGAGGAAAATACAGAATGTTGAAGGACATGTGCCTCAAGAAAAACTGTTTTTCTCGAGTAGACGAAAAAAAGATGGAAGTGCCATCAACGAACCGACTCAGCAATAGATTTTAAGTATTAATCTATTGATTTTTTATTTTAATATCTATTTTGTAACTTAATAATATATTTATATTTTTAATAATCTACTTTAGAGGCCCTCGATGCCCACGAACCAGAAAATTTTGGGCCAACTGATCACTTACATCAAGTGTTGGGAGAGGAGCATCCAGGAAGAGTACGCTACAGACCTAGGATAGCCCCGACGAGGTATTGGACCTCCTCAAGTACGTGTTGTAGTTCAACCGAGCTGTAGAAAGTTAGGGAATAGGAAGAACATGCTGAAAAAGGGCAATAGAGATGGCAGAATAGTCTGCTAGGGAAAACACTGCATTTATGAAATTTATTGAAGTTCTACGTCCAACACTTCCACCAGAGGCCAGCCCAACATTTGTTGAATATATTTCGTCGATGCGTTTTATATATGGGGCACTAGGTGATATTTTTAGTGGTGGTCAAGACGATGTCCAGGATGACGATGATGATGGTGATGAGCCTGATGTGGAAGAGGAGGGAGAGGGTGAGGGTGGGGCAAATGGTGAGGGCGAGGATGAGGGCGAGGAGGAGGGTGTTGAGGAGGTCGAGGATGAGGACGAGGGTGATGATGATGGTGATGATAGTGATGGTGATGTTGTAAAAATTGATCCATTATATTTTTCACTAATATTACTGAGATTTGATGTTTAATATATTCTAGTTTTTGGTTTTATCTAGACCCGTAGTATAGTATTAGAGTTGAGTTATTTCTATATATTGTCTGTTTTCATATATGTTGATGTATTTTAGTTTTTGCGGTGTATCTTGAGCATGTTTATAGAGTTTTGTGTGTTTGGGAACTCCCTGGACAACCCCCCTCCTTCCTGGACCCTGGACAACCCCCACCATCCTCCTCGGACCCCAAACAGCCCCCTAGAGAGCCCCCCAGATAGCCCCGTGGACAGCCCCCCAGACAGCCCCCACCATCCTCCTTGGTCCACAGACAGCCCCTCAGAAACCCCCCAGATAGCCCCTGGACATCCCCCTAGATAGCCCCCCAGACATCCCCCACCCTCCTCCTTGGACCCCGGACAGCCCCACGAACACCCCCCGAACAACCCCCCGTACAACCCCCACCCTCCTACTTGGTCCTCAGACACCCCCCGAACATCCCCCCTGACAGCCCCCACCCTCCTCTATGGACCCCTAGACATCCCCCCACCCTCCTCCTTGATTTCACATGCCTTTTTTTATTTCTCTGATCATGCAATGTTTTTTAGGATAATTCCATTTTTTGTATGTCTTAAATTATATGAATGTATTGGTAATCTTATTAGCTCATGCTCATATAATTCATGTGATTATATGCTTTAATTTGAATACAAATCCTTGTTGTACATCCTCCATGTTATTTGAATTATTCCTTGTTTTATTTTGTTTAATTGTCAATTGTTAGGATAAGACATGGGTTACATGTTAAGAACTCATGGACGGACTTGTCATGCTCAGTGAATTTAGACTTGAAATTCCATGATGTATGCTTTGGTTTCTAGGTGAGGTCTACCAGAATGGTTTCTATTACTCGTGAGTGATATTGGTTCCATGAAGATAAACTCAGTACGTGTATGTTTTGAAAGATGGTAATACCATTACTTAGGTGTGGCCGACACCACTCAAAATGTATCAGGTTTATTTGAAATAGACAACATTTTAAGTGAAAATAACAACCGGCATACGGAAAACCAACCAAACACATTCGTATTGTGTTGATACTTTAGTAAAATGAACCATGGGTCATTGGTGATGTGTACGAGTCAACCCCGTCTAAATCTGAGGCGCAGTGTGGCTGGTAGCACTATAACTGTGTCTCTTTTGTTTAAAATGGATGGGATTTTAAGTGAAAAGAACAACTGGAATATAGAAAACTGACCAAATGCATTCGGATTCTATTGATAATTTATCACAATGATCCATGGGTCATATGTGACGTGTATGAGTCAACCCCTGCTCAATCCGAGTCGCGTTGTGGTCGGGAACACTCTATGTGTCTGTTATGTTTAAAATCGACAACATTTTAAGTACATACGGAAACCCAACCAAACATATTTTTATTGTGTTGATACTTTATCACAAATATCCATGGGTCATATGTGACATGTACAAGTCAACTATGCCTCAATCCGAGGTGCGGTGTGGCCGACACCATTAGAAGTGTCTCACTTTTGTTTGAAATGGATAACATTTTAAGTGAAAAGTACAACTGACAAACAGAAAAATGACCAAACTCATTTGTATTTAGTTCATACATTAGAAAAATGATCCTTGAGTCATTTTTGATGTGTACGAGTCAACCTTGCCTCAATACAAGGCCCTGTGTGGCTGACACCACTCAAAGTGTCTCAGGTTCATTTGAAATGGATAACATTTTAAGTGAAAATAACAACTAGCATATGGAAAACTGACCAAACACATTTGTATTGTGTTGATGCTTTAGAACAATGATAAATGGGTCATATGTAACGTTCATGATTCCACCCCGCCTCAATCTGAGGCCCTGTGTGACAAGCACCACTCAAAGTGTCTCAGGTTTATTTGAAATGGACAACATTTTAAGTGAAAATAACAACTTGCATACGGAAAACTGACCAAATGCATTCAAATTGTGTTGATACTTTATAACAACGATCCATGATTCATATGTGATGTGTAAGAGTCAACCCTGCCTCAATATGAGTCCTATTGTGGCCAAAACCACTAAAAGTGTCTCTCTTTTGTTTCAAAAGGACATCATTTTAAGTGAAAACAACAACTGACCTACGGAAAACTGACCAAACGCATTCGGATTCTATTGAAAAATTAGGGAAACGATCCTTGAGTCATATGTGACATGTACAAGTCAACCCAGCCTCAATATGAGGCGTAGTGTGGCTGAAACCACTTGAATTATCTCTCTATAGTTTAAAAATGGACAACATTTTAAATGAAAACAACAACTGACATACGTAAAACTGACCAACCACATTTAGATTCTGTTGAAACTTTATGACAAAATTCCATGAGTCATTTGTGATGTTTAAGAGTCAACCATGTCTCAATACGAGTACAGTTGTGGACGAAACCATTCAAAGTGCCTCAGGTTTATTTGATATGGACAAAATTTTATGTGAAAACAACAACTAACATACAGAAAACTGACTAAACGCATTCAGATTCTATTGAAACTTTCGGACAATGATAAATGGGTCATATGTGACGTGTACATGTCAACCCATCCTCGATCTGAGGCCCGGAGTGGCCGGCACCACTCGAAGTGTCTCTTTATAGTTTAAAATGGACTTCATTTTAACTGAAAACAACAACTGACATACGGTAAACCGACCAAATGCATTCAGATTCTGTTGAAACTTTTTGAAAACGATCCATTGGTCATATGTGATGTGTAAGAGTCAACCGCACCACAATATAAGTCGTAGTGTGGCTGGGATCACTCTAAGTGTCTCTTTTTTTTAAATGGACAACATTTTAACTACATACGGAAAACCGACCAAACGGATTATGATTGTGTTGATATTTTAGGAAAAAGATCCATGGGTCATATATGATTTTCAAGATTCAACCCCGCCTCAATCCAAGGTGCGGTGTGGCCGACAACACTCAAAGTTTCCTTCTTTTATTTAAAATGGACATTATTTTAAGTTAAAACGAAAAATGACATACAGAAAACCGACCAAATGAATTCGGTTTATATTGAAACTTTAGGAAAACAATCCATGGGTCATATGTTCCCTATATGAGTCAAAACCGCCTCAATCCAAGGCACAGTGTGGACGACACCACTCAAAGTGTCTCTTTTTTGTTTCAAAAGGACACCATTTTAAGTGAAAACAACGACTGACATACGGAAAACCGACCTAACATATTTGGATTCCATTGAATAATTAGGAAAATGATCCATGGGTCATATGTGACATGTACGAGTCAACCTCACCTTAATACGAAGCACAATGTGGCCAGAACCAGTCAAAGTATCACGTTTATTTGAAATGGACAATATTTTAATTAAAAACTACTGGCATACGGAAAACCATCCAAACACATTAGGAATGTGTTGAAACTTTATCACAATGATTAATGAATCATATGTGACATGTATGATTAAACCCTACCTTACTACGAGTCATGGTGTGGCCGGAACCACTCAAAGTGTCTCATTTTTTCAGAAATGAACAACATTTTATGTTGTAATAAATGACACACAGAAAACCAACCAAATGTTTTTAGAATATGTTGATACTTTAAGAGAACGATCCATGGGTCATTAGTGACATGTACGAGTCAACCTCTCCTCAATCTGAGGTATGGTGTGACCGGTATCACTCCAAGTATATGTATTCTGTTTAAAATGGACATCATTTCTAGAAAAAAAAACATGTAAATGTGTATGTTTAAATGAATTATGTATGTTTATAATTAAGTTATGAATTATGATTTAATTCTAGATGTGTATAGTTCCAGATGCATTATATGTTAAATGTGTATGAATGTGTTCTATATATAAATGTGTTAGTTGGTTATTGCAAGTACAAGGAGATTGGAGAATTACTAGTGCTGTGCAAATTGCAGGATGCTGTGCAATTTGCACACCATAGCCTATGCCAATGGTTTCAAACCGTTGGCATAGGATTCATAGAATGTTTTCACAATCAGTTCAAAGGGAACCATTGGTAAAAATACATTCCCAACTATTTTAGAAACTGTTGGGAACCATGGGAAAATGATTGTTTTCCCAACAGTTTAGGGGAAACCGTTGCGAAAAACTTTTCCCAACAGTTTAGGGAACCGTTGGGGTAAGATAATTTTATTAACCTATCCAAACGGTTCTATGTAAACCATTGGGAAAATATATCCCAATGGATTACTTAACAATGGATCAAAGAACTGTTGGTATAAGGTATACCAATGGTTCTCTGGGCATTCCCAACGATTCAGAACCATTGGTAAATCCTTCTTTTATAGTAGTGATACAAATAATATCTGCTCCCACACACCAGCAAAGCAGCAAATTAATAGGATTAAAAATGGTAAACACACAATACCGAACTCATGGGTATTGGAAACGTTGCACATACAATTCAAAGATGTTAAATTCAAAGGAAAAAACCACCTATCTTTAGGAGTCCGGTGAAAATGATCCACAATCAACTGCACCCACAAATCTGTGAACCGCTTCATGGAAGACCTCTCTAAAAATCCTTCCCTATCAACCACAATCCTTAAAATCAACACTCAAGGAAACCAAACACTGGATCTACCTGAAATGGATGTAGATTTTTAAAACCTATAGAGAGGGAAGATATGATCTAGAGAAAACCAAGGAGAAACCAAGAAGAGGGACTTACACGAGAAGAATCGCCTTTGATCCACCATGAAACCCCTTTGATTTTCCTCCAAGACGAGCTAAGGATCTCCCCCAATCTCTGAAAATCGCAACTCTCACATGATCCATGAGTAGGAGGAAGAAAGCATGAGGAATTGGAAATACCAAGTCACCAGGAACTTAAAAACCTTAATTTTAAGTGATCGCACGGTTAACCCGCACGGTTTGGAAAACCGTGCGCCAACCGAGCGGTGGCTACTGTCTCCCCTAGGGAATTCGCACGACTTGCCCGCATGTTTTGACAAACCGTGTGCAGCCTGAGCGGAGCCCACTATTAAGGGTTCTCGGTTTGCTGGGCTCGCCGCACGGTTTGGTTAGACCATGCTCCAATCGTGCGCCAACCATGAGCCCCCACACAACCTCTAGAATCTCCTCTTTTTCTCAGAAATGACCAGAAAAGGAAAAAATACATGAATTGAAGGTTCAGGTAATTACATCCAGAAACCATTAGTTAAAACTCAAATAAAATATTTATTTTAAATAGTCATAAGAATACGCACAATTTATTGTCCAAGGCTAGAATAATAATAAAATGATTAAAATAATGAAAAAACACCCCTCCATCACTATAAATACCATTTCTCACCACCACTTCTCCTCACATACCAAAAGCCATGAATATTTCACAAATTAATCCAAATAATCATCCAAATTACTTTCCCATAATCTAGGGGCCTTTGGTATCATCAAAAGACCAAAAAAAATTCCCTTATGGAGGTTATAAGGGAGAAAAACTCAAGATCTAAAAACCTATTTCTTTTTTAATTAAATTATTTTAAATTTCATTTCTTTTTATTTTAATCCTAACCACATCTTTTCCATGTGATCTGATTACTCCCATATATTAAATATAAAATGAGTTTATTGTGTTAATGGAATAATCCATCATTATTTATCTTCCCCCTTTCATTCCAAAAATGAAAACACCGTTCGTGATGTGTTAATTTATTTCATTCAAGGACGACGAGTTTTCAAAGTCCATTAATGTATTAAAAGATGGTCATAAAACAATTTTTTGGGTTAAAATTATTTTAATATATTGGTTATATCTTATTTAATGTTATATAACATGTATATATAAATAATATTAATTAATAAAACAAAAGTATTTAATAATGACAAAAAAAACTAAATAATCTAAATAGTTATCATTAAATATTTATCTAACGAAACATCCTCACATCTATATAAAATTACACATAAGAAAATTTAATATTACATATATTCATTAATAACATTTTATTTCAATTTTATACAACTATTAACATCTCACACGATATTTCATACATGTATTAAAGTAAATTGATCATGAAAACCCCAGAAACAAATGCTCCTATAACGATGAAATTGTATCGTATAACTCATAAAAAAATAAAAATAAACATAAAAAAGTATACTAAATCAGATAAATGTTAAATAGGTTTTGAATTAAATTATTAATAAATCTAATTTCATTATCCAGGAAATTATGTACAAGCGCATAACACTTTCAGTCATAAGTTATGAGAATCTTTCCAAAAGTCACTTTTTTCCTTTGGGATACACTTTCTCTCTAATTTTCCAAATGAAAATATTATTTAAATTTACATAATAATTATACATTATGTTTATATGATCCAAAAGCATGAAAAAATATTACTTCATCCATATTTTACGGGATATATATGTTTTTAAAAAGGTTCCTCTCTCAATTCATCCTGACAAACAAGCCCGGTTAAATAGATCTCCATGATTTCATAGTCATTTTTGACTATTCTCTATAATATATTTCATGAAACCATTATTTTTATGAAATCAATAAATTTTTCAAGGAAAAATATCTTGGTTCATTTCTGGTTTTATATAAACAATTATGTCTATTCCATTTTAAATAATCTTTAATATTTTCCTTAAACCATTCTAAAATGTTTCATTTTTAATGTTTCATAAGCACTATTTTTATATGTTTTCAATTAAATTTGACATCACCAATTATGATCTATGCCTATATTACCTTATAAATTTTTTTGTATGATTTAAATCCATTCTTTCCTAGATACCATTATGATATTCACTTTTTGATATGCCTTATGACATGATTATGATCCCCAATTTATTCGATGGCTAACCCATATTCTTGATTCTTCATGTGGAACACATATGGATGAACATGTTATGATGGGTTTTCCAAGATATTTCTTCAATGAATTTGATAATATTTATTCTCATGATATATCATTTAAAATTTTCATGGTTGTACTCCCTGACTCATTCTCCTTCATGTACAATTGTCTTTGTTGTTAACCTTGACTCATGATCTTCCATGTGAAATGGTCTTGGTGGTTAGACTTGATTCATTCTTATGTCTTGTTGTATCCTATTCCCACATTTCTATGATTCCATGATTACATGATCTCATATTTTTTGATGTTCTTTCGTATGGGTATTCTTGTTCCATGACATTTTATGTCAACATGTTATGAATTCTAACCATGTTCTATTCTTTATTCATATGCTTACTCCCTTACTGGGAATTTTAGATCATCCCTTTGTTCATGTATTTCCCATGTTATCTTATACTAAGCTACATTGATGTTAGTATCCCTTTTTAGTGATTAAATGAAGGATGTTTTTATTTTTGATTCATGATGTTTAATTATGTATCTTATCTTCAAAGACAATAGACTTTATGATATATGTATTTAAATCACTGGTTAATTATTTTTAAAATCATGTAATAATATATGTAATAGGATATGGTTTTTATAGTTGGAATCTATGAACGATCTTGTAATTTTTTATATATTGAGGGTAAAAAAACAAGTTATAACCATAGGGATAATTTTATAATCATGGATATCCTAGAATAAAACATCAAGAATCATAAAATAGGATAAAATTTACATTTGAACATTTATCCGTCTATGTTAAAAGATTCATATTATCATTATTATTAGATAATTATTCAAGCCATATTATTTTAAAATATTTTCATAGTAAATGGATTGAAATAGAAGAACTCATTATAACAAAAAATGTGATAGCCAATGTGATGATTCCCAAATGATATACCAAATATATTGAGAATCAGTGATCAAAAAATCATGACAATACTTTCTCAACTAGATCATGTTAGGAATAATAACTTGAATCATGTGGAATACCCTTCTTCTCTTAAGAAAGAGAAATTTTTGTTGGAATATTTTATATGAAAAATGTCTCCCATGTTTACTGGATCTTCAGATCCCTCCTCACAGAAAAATGGATTATCCTAATTGAAAATATATTCCTTATCCTCCAGTGATTAGAAGTAGAGAATGTTGTGTTGGTAGTCTATTTTTTTATGGGAAAAGTGATTAATAGAGGAATGTGATCAAGAACAAAAATTCCAGGGAGAAAATTTATTCAATGGAATGGGATGTTTTAAGGAATTTTTTTTCAATAAATATTTCTTCCCAACACATCTTCATAATATAAAATGACATTTCTTTAGACTAAAGAAGAAGAAATTCAATTCTATTAGGGTGTATGAAGAAAACATCACATGTCTTACAAGATTTGCCTACGATTTTTTGGACATCGAAATCATGGTTGATTTCTTATTTAGTGAAATAAAGTTAAATCTAAAAAACTCATTAGTGAATTGAGAATATGAAATCTCAGAAGAGATTTTATGTTGTGCATTTAATGTTTGAATGGATATCAAAGTCTCTCAGTGTTCTTGTGGGACAAGGGGAAACAAGATTAAACGAATCTTAATATGGGAGGATCAACAAATAAATCCCATGATGGGATGGAAATCCAACACCCCATATACCAAAATAGTTGGAAAAATTATCTTGGGAACTACCAAAAGGGAACCATGACATGCTTAAAATGTAGAAGACTGCAAGATCAAGATAATATCTACTAAAGGGATATTAAAAATCCCACTAATGTGGAAGAATAATGAATGGTTCAAATCAATAATATGCCTATAGATAAGTGTTTAATCTATATAAAAAATGTGCATTATGTGAACCATTTCCCTAAACCAAAGGTTGTTGGGGGGAAATCATCAACAAAAACCTCCATGTTATTGAGGACGGAAATTTGTTATCCCTATTGATGATGTGGATTAAGAAAATGATGTGGTGATGGGTAAACTAGTTATTAATTCACGAATAGTGAATATACTATTTGATTCTAGTTCTAAACATTATTTCATATCTTAAAATATTATTTGAAATATTGAAATACCACCTCAAAATGTAGAGGGTGGTTTATTTGTGAATACAGTAAATGGGGAAATTAATGCATTCAAAGTATATAACTCTTCTCAAGTGAATTTTTATGGACTGAACCTCCCTAAAGATATTGTCATATTTACCTTTGTGTAGTTGGATGCAATATTGGTCATGGATTGGATATCTTTATATAATTCAAACATCGAATATTGGGAATGGGAGATCAAAGTTCACATCCCAATGTATCCCCCAATTCTATACAAGTGTGAGGAGGAAGATGAATTGATTTAAGAATGATAGACTCAACTTTTGATAAAAAAAATTTATGATAAACCATATCTAGCTCAAATGATTGAGACAAATTGGAGAATCATTTCAGAAGGAATGCCCTTTGTGAGGGAATAATATGTTTTTTTACCTAAACAATTACTTATTGTTCCTCACTATAGAGAATTTGAGTTGTCAATTGAAATTTTTTATGGAACTCTGCTTATATCAAACAAACCTTATAGAATAGACACTGTTGAGTTTGAAGAACCAAAGAAGCAATTACAAGAGAATCTGCACAAGGGTTTTATATGTCAGAGTGCCTCACCGTGGGGTTCAGTAGTCCTCTTTATCATGAATTAGGATTGATCATTTACCCCTTTTATTAATTATCATCATCACAATAAATAAATGATAAAGAAAAAGTATCTCCTACCACAAATAGATGAGTTTTTTATCAACTACATGAGGCCTAGATATCCCTAAGGTAGACCATCAGTCAGGATTTCACCAAATAAAGTTGTGGAAGCATGATATTTCCTTCTCTTCATTACAATTGTGGTATGGAAACCAGGATTTCATAGTGATTCCTTTTAGACTCACTAATGATCAAACAATTTTCATTGATTTAATTAATAGATTATTTATATATTACTCAACAAATTTTTTATTGTCTTTATTAATGATATTTAGATATACACCAAGAGTGAGGAGGATCACATGGAGCATTTAATGTTGTGCTAGAAACTTTGTGAAGGGATGAGTTATGTGAAATGTAAATTAAGTGTGAGTTTGGGATGGGGGAATTATCATTCATTGGGCATGTTATAAATATAAATATAATATGAGTGGACACTTCTAGAACATATGAAATCGAATAGTGACCTAAGAAAACATATATAATTGAGATCCATAGTTTCCATGGTATAGATGTGTATTTCTGATGATTTGTGAAGAACATATCCTGATTTTCAAACCAAATAATCATGATGAACTAGATGGGAGTGATGTTTTTCGGGACTAGTGATTGTGAATATCACTTCAAAGAGTTTAAAAAGAGGCTTATCACCACACCCATTCTCACATCACTGATATGTGGGGAACTATTTGTGGTGTAAAAATGATTCAATAAAGGGATTATGCCATGTACTGATGAAAAATGGTAAATTGATAGCCTACACTTTAGAGAATCTAAACATTAATGAGAAAAACTATCCCACACATGATCTGGAGTTGATAGATACGATATTTGAATTGAAAATATGGTATCATTATCTATTTAGATAGAAGTGTGATATATATATTGATCATAAGTGCCTAAAATATACATCCAAACATAAATATAATAATATTATCCAACAAAGATAGTTTGTTCTCATCAATGATTATGAAACCTGAATCCAATTCCATCTTGGTAAAGAATGTATGGTGGCATATTCTCTAAGTACAATGGATCCTGCAACTTTATAAATTTTATGAATTGAAAAGGATATATTATTATTATATTTTCAGAGGATTAACATGGGAATAATTAAGGAAATAACATCATCAATCCTTTCTCAAATTATTTCTCAACCATCCTTCATGATCAAAATAAAGGATACTCAAATAATTGATGTGGAAATTCAAAAAAATGTAAATGATATTAGAAATGGGAAATCCCTAGAGTTCAAAATAGAGGAAGAAGGAGTTATGATATTTTCATTATGATGTTGTGTACCATCAAATATGAAGATTATGAATGAGCTTCTAAATTATATACCTAGCTCAACCTTCTCTATTCACCTAGGGAGGAAGAATATGTATTGATAACTCTGAGAGCATTATTGGTGGGAAAATATGAATAATGAGATCATTAAATATACATCAAATTTAATGGTATGTTAGTAAGTGAAGGAGAAAAAGAAAAATTATAATGTGATATTGTGACAATTACCCATACAAATATGGAAATGGGAAGAAATCACCAAATAATTTTCCACAAGGCATCCAAATAAATATAGAGAAAATAATTATATATGGGTTGTTGTGGATTGTCTTAAAAATACATACCACTTTATCAAAATTAGTGAGAACATGTCACTCATCCAACTAAAACAGATATACATCAAATGAGTGGTGAGGCTGCATGAAGTACCATTAATGATTGAATCTGATTGAGATATAAGATTCACCTACAAGTTCTATAAAAGTCTGTATCATTATCTAAAAATTGAGTTTAACTTATGTACAACCAATAATCCTTAAACTAATGGTAAATATTAGTTGAGTATTCAGAAAATGTATGACATAGTGAGAGAATATTCTATAGACTTCAGCAGAAGATGATACAAACATATACCCTTGGTCGAGTTCTCCTGAAATAATAGTTTCCACCTGAGTATCAAAATGGTCCCATATGAATCCTTTATGGGATAATATATAAAACAAAAATGTTTTTGGATGAATTCAATGAACGTAAGATGCTAGGACATGAAATGGTCTATGAAATGGTGAAAATTGTGCAAAAATATTTAGTATCACCTCATCTCAACCCAAAGTCAAAATAGGATATATGTAGACAATAATAAACAAGTCTTGGAGTTTATGGTTAGAGATATGGTATTCCTCTGCATATTTTTATAAAAGAGGATCATGTGATATTTGATGAAATGAAAGATAACTCCCAGGTACATCCACCCCTTTAAGATTATTGATTGGTTCAGAACTGTGGCATATGCACTAGAACATCCACCTATAATGTCAAAATTACATGATTTATTCTGCATATCCCACTTATAGAAGTACATACTAGACCCCTCACATGTACTGAATTGAGAGTGCGTACAGTTGGAAAAGGAATTCTCTTCTGATGATCATCTAGTGAAGATCATGGATCATAGAGATTAGGTTCTATTAAAATAGGCCACTCAAATGGTAAAAGTAATATGTTAGAACCATAATCATGAAGAGGAAACATGAGAACCATAGGATGAAATGAAGGAGAAATACAAACACCTATTTTCCACTTAGTCTGTAAAATGAAATTTAGGGGGGGGGCGGGATTTAATAAGGGGGGATGAATTCTATGACCTAAAATTATATTAAGGAAAATTTTCTTTTAAAAAATATATTATATAGTATAAATTACAAGAAATAAGTTAGAGAACACAATAAAACTTCATAAATGTATAATTAATGAAATTAGAGTTACTTATAAAAATTGAGGAACCTATGCTAGTGAAAAAGTAACATGACCATTTGAATAGTAACATGACCATTAAGAGTAGTAATCATGCCAATATAATAGTAAATTATAAAACGATTGTATAAATAAAATTTATCTATCCTACAAATGAAAATATGATATATTAATATCATAGTTTAGGTAAATAAATGTTTTGAAAATAATAAATAAAGTGTTGGTATTTTAAAAAAATGTTTATTAATAATATTATAATAAATATAGTTATATTAAAAAAAATTAACATCATAAAATTTATATAAAAATTAATAATTCTTTGTCTTATGATCATAAGATGATTTTTTCATAACTCATTTAAATTTTCAAAGTGCTATAAAATCATTTTTAATTTTTAAATCATTATTTTTAATATAAATGATGTTTTTTATTAAAAAATAAATTTCATATATTTAGAAAAATATTTTAATATGATAAATTAATTATTTATTTCTACAAATTCAAAAATTGTTAGGGTGAATTTCTTCGATTATTATGAAATATTTGAATTTTTTATGAATCGTGAAATACTATAATTTACAATATTGAGCATTTTATGACAAATACATGAATTTTAACATAATTTATGATGTAAGAAACAATTATTTATAATTAAAATGCACTATTTATAGTAATAATTTATAATAATCCACACTATTTATTTTCTTAGACCAAAATAATAAACAGATGATTAAAATAATAAAAAACACCCCTCTCCTCCACTATAAATACAACCGCTCACCACCTCTTCTCGTCCAACTTCAAAATCCATGAATCATGTAAAAATTCTTTCCAATATTATTTTATATTTTCTCCCCCACATACAGGATAATTTCGTATCAAAAAAAGTCCAAACTCAATTACCCTTCGTTGGTTCTCAAGGAGATGAATTCAAGAGGTAAAAACCTCTTTCTTTTTATTTTAATTTATTTTCAATTTATTCTTTTTTATTATCCTCTCCTCACCTATAATTATCAATGTTACATAATAAATAATGTATATTTTATATACTAGAATTTTATTATGTTAATTGAAAAAACAATCAACATTTTTCTTCCCATTCCCTTTGTTCTAAAAATGAAAACATCTTACGGGATATTTGAATTTATCACATTCAAGGATGATGAGTTTTCAATTTACATAACGGCCATGAAGGTTGTTCATAAAAAAAATTTATGGTTAAAAAGATTATAATATATTTATAATATATTATTTAATGTTATGTATCCATTATATACACATAATATTAATTAATAAAACATAACTATTTTGTGATGATCGGAAAAATGAAAAAATAGTCTGAACATTTATCCTTAGCATTTGATATAATGAATCATCATCAAATCTGAAAAATGTTATATATAAACATTTAATATTCAATATGTTCATTAATTACATGTAATTTAATTATGGACAACTATTCCCAATTTATATGATATTCGATACATGTATACAAGTAAACCGATCATGAAAACTAAAGAAATGATTTCTCCAGGAATGATGAAATTATATATTATAAATCATAAAAAATGTCTCAAATGAACATAATAAAATTATGCTAAAAAAATAAACTTTAAATAGTTTTTAAGTAATTATTAATAAATATAATTTTATTATCCATGACATTATGTATATGTGAAGAACACATTTGGACATAAAGTAATGAATTATTTCTGAACGTCATTTTTTTCCTTCAGGTTACACTTTATTTACCATTACCAAAATATAACTCTTATTTAATTTTTATATAATTTATCTAAATTCTATGTATATGTTCCAAAATCATATATCCTAATCATTTAATCATTCTTTTCAGAGATATAAATGTTTTTTAAAAGCTCCCCTTCTCAATTTTCTCGATAAACAAGCCTGATTAAAGGGATCTTCTAGATTTATTACCCATTTTTTAGTGTTTTACATAATCTATATTAAGAAGTATTTATTGTTAAAAATAAAATAATTTTATCATTAAAATTTTTCTTGTTTCATTTTTTGGTTTTATACAAAAAAAAGTTTCCTTTTACATTTTAAATAATCATTAATATTTTCCTTAAAACACACTAAAATGTTTTGTTTCTAATGTTTCTTAAACAAACTTTTTTTACTTGACGTAAAATTATCTTAAAATAAATTTTCATGATTTATAAATATTTTCTTTTATTAATTTCCATGTTCTATTTAAATCTATTCTTTCATGGAAACCATTATTATATTCCCTTTTGTAATTCCTTATAAAATGATTATGAATCCCAATTCATTCCAGGGGTAACCCTTATGCTTGATTCTCCTTGTGGAAAACATATGCATGTACATGTTATGATGGGTGTGTTTCGATACCATTTCAATGAATTGGGTAATTATTAGTATCATGAGTGGTCGGGTGAAATGGTCTCGATGGTTATCCTTAACTCATGATCATTCAGGTATAATAGTTTTGCTGGTTAGACATAACTCATGCTCCTCTATTTACAATAGTATCAGTGGTTAGGATTGACTCATTATTATGTCATGTTTTAGGATGGTTCCACATTTATATGATTATATAATTACATGATCCCTTGTTCTGTATTTTATGCTTTCATATGCTTATTCATTTTCATGCCTTTTTATATCATCATGTTGTACCTTCAAATCCATGTGCTTTGATTTATTCATATATTCATTCCCTTTCAAGGGTTTTCAGCTCATATTGTTGTTCATGTATTCCCTAGGTGATCCTTTGAGGATTTAAGAGCTCAAGGTATGTTAGGATATCATTACATATAATTATGTTTTTATTTGGTTTCATGATGTTTAATTATATAACTTATATTCCAATGTTACAAGAATTTACAATTCTTGTCCTGTAATAATTAGTTAATTTTGATTAAATTCATGTAATAATATGTTTCAAAGGATAGATACATTATTGTATTTTTACTTTATTAACGTTTTCAACTATTATAATTTAATTATAGATTATTTTGATACTTGGATGATCTTATGAAAACCATGTGGCAATAAGGAATATCACTGGATTGACAATGTCCCCTGAGGTCTGGGGTTTACTCCCCATTTCACAAATAAATCTCGTCATACATAATTATAGGATATTATTTTATGAAAACAATTTTACTGAAGATTTTTTTTAATCAAATCCCGTTATAAAATAACTTGAATTATTTTTAAGGAAGAAAATAAATATACTTTTACAAATGATACATTTTATTAAATTTCTATACATTTTTTGGGAGAAATTCATGAATTATATTAAATTTAATGATTTACTTTTAAACAATCTCATATGAAATTATAAAAATTGTTTTATTAAATATATGGAATGATATTGATATTAATAATGAATTTCAATTCCATATAAAAATTCAAAATCTATAATTTACATAAAATGATAATATTATTTTATAAACTTTTCTAATAGTAATATTAATTAGAAAATTATACTTATAAAATTATAAATAGAAAATATTTTTTTATAATACTAATAATACTACTAATATTATTTCACCTAATTTGTGCAAAATTATACATTAAACATTAACATTAACTAGAGAACTTAATTTAATTTTGTGAAAAAATACATTTTAAAACATAAAATTTCATTAATATATAAGAAAATAATAATTAAAACCATTTTTGAAACTAATAGAATTTTAAAAAATATAATTCCACTATTCAAAATAAGAGTTTTATTAAAGTTAAAATCATAGCGTGATTGGATGTACTAGATTAACTCCATGACCTAAAGAATATTTAAGGCAACCTACTGTAATGTACCTAAACTAAATTTTTTCCTTCTATTTGACTCAAAAAAGAAGTAAATCACTGAAGTAGTCCTTAAACCACTTCATGAAGGGCGTGAAGTCCTCATAAATAGTCATGGGATATAAAAATCCCAAAAAAGACTCTCTATTTATTGTCTTACTCCAATTTTATTATAATTTATTCAACAATTTAACTGTCGTAAGAAACATTGGAATATAAAAATAGCCAAATCAAAATATGTGATTAAGGTGTAATTCTTGATGAGCATATTGATCCATAAATAAACCCCATGGCTCACCTGATTGATTTTAACTCCTAATCCAAAATAAAATTTTTTATAATAAATGAAATCAATGTTTTCACTCCATTCCAAATAAAAAAAATATCATTTAGATTGAATATATTATAGAAAAGTTTTATAATAACTATATATACATTTCATCAACCACAATTGAATATATTTCCCTAACTGGATAAATAAATTCATCACAAACATTAATGGTGATGGATATGCCTTTGATTTGTGGAAGAAAAAAGTAAAAAATATATTAAAAAGAGGCAACTCTAAAGAAAAACATTGAAAAAAGGAGTAAAAAATTTAAACTGGTATTAAAAATAATCATTATGTTAACAAAGATGGTGGGTGGAAGAAAATGGGATTAATGAACCAAAAAATGAGATAGTTACATTCAATAGATCTGAAAATTAGAAGAAACTAATAGAAGACCAATTCCTTCCAAGTTTGAAACCCAACTAAAGTTGAACCTTTCTCAGATTTGGAATTATATGTTCACTTGAAGTCAATATCATTCATCCGAGCTTAACTTTTCTTCACTTAGCCTTTCGAATCGAGTCAAAGCCCCTAATTGATTTTCCCTCTCATTAACCAAATCCAATACTATAGTGGGTCTCTTCATCCAGGGTAGGAAAAACCTATAACACCTCTTGAATCCAAATTAATCCCAAAAGTGAGATTCCTTTATCTTGTTCTTGAGCCCTACATGCTCCTTTTCCCCATATGCTATCGACACCAAAAACTAAAATCAGATCCCCTGATATTTATTTCCCCTTTTTTCTTTTTCTAACTAAAAAATATTCTGATTTTATAAAGAGAAATAATGTAAAAAAATTTAAAATTTAAAAATAATAATACATTTACAATAATTTCTTATAAAAAATATTATTTTTGAAGTAAATATGATAATATATATATATATATATAATATTTTTAATATAAAAATATTAATTATTATATGATTATCATAAAATATTTATAATTTTAATATTTTATAATAATATATGTTACAAAAAATTTATAATTAAAAATAATATATATATTTATATATATATAATTATAATAATATCATTTATATATTTTATAAATTATGTTATTTTTAATTATTTTGATCATTTATATGTTTAAAATATTTTTAAATGTAATTTATATAATTATAATATTTTTATTAAAACTATAAATGTTGTATAAAAATAACTTCTAAATTTACAAAATAAAATATATTTATATAAATTTATGAATTTAAAACTCAAAATCATTTTATTCTAAGTGTTAATTTATACTTATATTAATTTATTTATAAAAATAGGTTTTATAATCCAAATATTTTTTCATGTCAATAATTTAATAATTAATGAATCGTGATTATATGAAAAAAATGAACCATTTCTAACTTACCAAGTAATTTTATTAAATTAACCACTAAAAATCATTTTAATATATTTTTTTTATAATTTCATCATTGGTATATTATCTTTATTAATTTACAATGTAATATTCATAAAAAACATTATTTATTAATATTTTTATTACTAACATTGAATTAATTCTGGAATTAATATACTAATAATAAAATAATTAATTCTTTTATCAAAACTCAAGAATGTTACAAAGGTGATGTGGTGCTTATATTTAAATTATCTAAGAAATATGACCATAAACTATGTGAAAGATTTTATAGTACTAGACCTCATGGGGCATCTTTTCACATTTGGTCTATAATACATTCTCTAACACACAAGCTTCCCAAAACGGTATGAGAATAGTGAAAAAAAATAGTAGCCTTGGTTTAAGAATCTTGTCATTAATATGTGTGAAACTAACCATATATATGACCATAAATATTTGCTAATCCCATCCGACTAGCATGACATTAAACTGTTTATGGAATGAAGAATAAATTTTGTGTGTTTGAAAACCCAGGAAGGAAAATATGATCAAAACTTAGTAAAATCCCTACCAATTTTCCATTATGACCTGGATAATAGTAATAGGGAGGTTGGAATAGGTACGAAGTCTATGAGACTCACCACTGGACCATGAAAAAACCCAGATGTTCTCTCTAGACCCACTAGTTTTGGAAAAAGTGAGAGTCGAACCTTTGAACCTTTTTTATCCTCTTCACATGTTCCTCCATGAGGTACAACCCTCTATGTTCCCGTATAATGTATACCAATACAACAATATCATGTATGTTACTCAAAGAGGTACACTTTTCCTTTTAACACAATGTTAAACTATAGGACACATTAACCTCACAACACAATATTAAACTACACCATCAAAATATTCTCTATAAGATGTTATAAGACATTCCTATCATACCCATATCATATTACAGAACTATAAAATTGTTTTTATGCATTTCAGTAGACCTTCACTCTTATGTTTTGATCATCTACTACACTACTCGGTTCCCTTGTTCATCACTTCACAGCCAAGATGATACTCCCCTTGAAATTTATGACTAACTTTTATTCTTGATGATATTTCTTCTCAATGTGATTAGAGACATGATGGAATAATCCTTAGAGTGTTTTAATACCCTGAAGAATTTTACATGTCCACCCAAAACTTATTATAATCATTTAATTGGATCCCCACCATCTTCAATGCTCGATAGAGATCCCCTGGTGATGGTGGAAACTAGACAAATATGCTCACCTCCCATCCTTGATAGACAAGTATAAGGTCGTTTGATATCAACATTACAATAACTATTTTTTAAATATGGGCAATGATTTACAATAATTTTAATATCCCCAATATTTAATGTGTGATAGTGAAACATGTGTTTCCAACATGTTCTATAGTCTTCCCCAATCATCTCCCCCCTAATTATTTTTCTTGTCATAAATGTCTCAAATCACATCATCCATTACCACTTTGTTTGGGTATAATCCAAATCCACCTTCACTACCCCACTCATGAACTTATATACACTATAAAGGAAAGTAAAATAAATAGATTCACTCTTTCCAACAAATGTAATCCTTGATGGGACACACCTATTGGTTGATTTATCATCCCAAAAAAACCCCTTAATCACTTATTTGGAACTCTCATATATATATAAGTAGTCTTATAATAGTCTTTTTTTATTATACATAGCAGGAATCAAGTGGTCTTATATATTTTTGGTTTGTTATCTTTTTTGTGTGATTGAGATACATTGTAATGAAAACATTTGGAGCTGAGAAAAGATAAAATTTTGATGCTTAAAAAACTGTAGTGAGATAAAGAGGGACATGAATAGGATGGGGAATCTCCATTATTATGATAAAAAATCCCCATATGGTTAATCCTAGTAAAGGGATATATATATATATATATATATATCTGATTACCATTTCTGAGCTACCTCAAGAACATATTACTATCTATCTAGATCTTATTCCTCCTCCTCAGCTATAAGATGATATTCATAGACTTGGATCGACACCATACTCCAATCAAAGATAGTCCCATACACCAAGAAAATATCTCCCACTACTTCATATATTTCCACTACCAATTATTCCCTTAGAAGGATAATGATCTCCACCATGGAAGCGATAGTGACCTATTGCTGCTAAACTGACCCCTTTAGTGGAGACAACTATTCTTTGGCCTTTTATAGTGCCTTGATTCCCATTGATGTTTCCTCGTTCCATGCGACATTGAACTCATTTCATTCCATGAACTCTTGTTTGTAGATAATGTCTTGGTATAACACATGGAGGGATGAGAATCTACACCTACATGCCAAGGTTCACCTATCAGTAGAAAAGGGACCCCATACGACTAACTAGATACAACCATGGTGTGAGAGTAATAATGTTATACATGATCTACTAATATTTGTGTCAAACAAACTAGTTCCACTTAATGATGTATGACATAAAATGTTATTAGTATTCAAGTGGCATAGGTTGGTACATGAGGAAGGATGAAATATCATTAGATGATGGATAATACTCTGAAATACACTCAGATGGGAATTGATCTATAATGTGGGGTTGATTTTCCTCATTTGAGTATTCACCCACAAAAATTCCCTCATCAGCTGCAAGATCCACAATCCGCTCCATCACATTCTTGCATTGGGAATATTTTTTTCTTTAGACTGGGTTTGATTCTCCTTGATTGGATGGCTATTTAAGACCCAACCCTTCCATAATTGTAGATATTGAAGATCTGGGACCCACATACACACTCAGATGTTGGGAATCATCATCAAGAACTATTTAAGATAAAAATAATGTGAGCACTATTTAACTACAAAAGGAAAGATAAATATAATACAAATGAAATAAAACTAATGTTATGTGAAGGCATGAATGAAATCTACATCCATCACCCCACAATAACTAAGTCACAAGTGGATGCTTCTCCAGCCAATATTTCTGGGCCCAATGTATCGAAGGACACGTCCACCACCAGATATCCCTCTCTGCAGTAGGAGTACGAGGAACCACCGTAGGGTATTTTGGGTTTTCATTCCCAAGATGTCTAAAAGATAAAATTAATTTTAGTACAAAATATTTATGTAATCATAAGTAATAAAAAATGTGATATTGTTATAATTCATCTTTTACCTTCGGTATGCATAGGGATCCAAATGATCAACCATCATAGGTAAACTACCTCACAAACAAAGGGACCTACCGATGGAATTACAAGATGTGACCCCCATAGATAAATGAGAGGGTGGGAGAACATTGAGCATACATTGTATTCTACTCCAAGGACACCGCTCTTATTGAGTCTTTTGGTACGAACTCTAAGGTAGTCTAATAATTTCCCACTAAAAAACCTTTTACACCAATGAATGAGGCCTCTTGGACCACTCCCACTAATTACTCGGTCGATTGAATGAATATTTTAGACAAGGTAAAAAGAAAAAAGAGATAAATTTACACATCAACTCATGGGATGAAAGCATATCATGATGAAATGTATCTCAGTGAAATATCCATCCTATATAGTGACCTTTCCACTCCATGGGGTCAATCCTACACGATTGTTGATCCCCAAAATAGTTTTCCATTTAATCCTTTTGAGACAACATCACAAGTTGATGCCTCATGGGGAGAATATTTGGCTATGGTTACCTCATTAAACTCTACACCTTGCATAACCTATACATGGTTGGGGATTGTATTTCCCTCCTCTCACCCTCAGACCAATGCATCCATGTCTTCTTGGTATATGAAAATTTCATGGATGTCCACTTGGGAGAAGATTTATGAAATACTGAGCCCTATAATTTCAATATCAACCTGAATGAGCCTCTATAATATTTTTTATATCACCTTTAACAACATCATCATCACTAATACCTCTTAAATCTCAAGATAGATATTATCCTTAACCACCGTCATAATGTGGACAAATTTAATCCTCAAAGCCTCCTGAGATCTACTCACCTCTACCCAGAAGATTTTGGACTTCTCTTGGGGCCTTTTTTGAGGGATTTTGGAACTTTCTAATATGACATATATAAAGATATATTTAGAAAATAGAGGTTCGATGGGATCTTGAGATCCATATTCTTCAAATTCTATCCTAATCCCCTCAAAGAGACACTAACACTAGAGTATTACACCTATGAAAATATAGCTCTTGAGAATCATATGAGGGATGAACATTGTTTACCCACTATCAAAAAACTATAGATGGGTATGATACCACCTAATTATTTGAACATTTCATTGTGAGGAAAACATTGAGAGTGAGGGGAAGAAAAATGAACATCTCTCAGTATCCCTCAAAGAAAACCATCCACCACTGATGGAAAAAAATATAGGGCCTTTATTCTAAGTACATCCCTTTTCACACCTAATTAATCATATATTGGATGCACTCAAACTACCAAGAAAATAATGATGTATTTTATGTTTTATAGTAGGAATATTCATTAAACTATGTGACTAACACCCCACCTCATAAGGTCTTCACGTACTCACTCTAATTTGGAATACCCAAATTATAGTCAATAATTTCAAGTGTCTAATCTAGTATGAGGAATAAATTGGTGTTCCCAATTTTTTTGATGCTAGATTCTACCCTGAATACCTAGAGTATCACTAGTCATACCTTGGCGATGTAGAGAAAAGAATTACGGAGATCATAATCTTGGGGGTAATGGTGTTTGGAAATTAGTGTCCCATGATTCTCTCCATGTTATATACATTTATGAATTGGAATGGTCCATAGGTTCACCTAGGATTGTCCCCCCACATGACATTCCCTAACTGGTTGTACAAGATGGCTAGCACTGGGATGTGTAGACTCACCCAGTAAAGATATTCCATGATCGCCGACAACAATAGAGTCCCTATCCATAGAACCATGAAAGAATTATGGATCAGAAATTTCCTCCCACTTAGAAAGGTGTCCAAAAATGTCGTGTACCAGAATTTTAGGTTACATTCGAAAAAACTGTAGCCCTAATCTTGGTGACACCCCCCTCTAGTGTAAGATAGTAGTAACTCATCCTCTTCTCATTCTAGTCTATAAGGAACTGATCTGGAAACCAGAAAATAATCTCCACTAGAATATTAATGAGAAATCCTAGCCATATAATGAAGGGAGTATCCTTATGGAAGGGTGGGTGATGACACAACACCAATTTCATCCGGTCTAAAAATAACATTACAACCACCATCATTTCTTCCTCATCTTCAAAATTGTTAGGCATAGGGAGTAAGTTGTCATATTTAAATCCCATCAAGGGGATTCATCCAATGTGGTGGATTTCCTATAGACTGATCCCAAAATTCCCATGATAGAGATTGAATGTGTTCAGGTCTATGGAGAATAAGTTGAGGATCTCTAGCAGAAGCTCTGTTTGATGGTAGATGTGGAATTGGGACATCAAAACGTAATTATATAATATAAAAAATTAAATCATGATAATTTAATAGTCATGCATTTATAGTACCTAGGAAACTTGTTCCCATTCAGTTATAATGCTTCCCATAAAACACAAGTCCCATTCATTATACCAACCCATCTGATTATTCAAAATACTATCTTGGATGTTACTTGAATAGTGGGCGGGGAAAACCACTTATAATGAATATTCCCCTTTGACTACCTTTGTTCTTCCATTTAGGGTATAAAATAAAATAGAATTTCACTCCATGAGTGAATGAACACCAACAATTAAATTCTACTGATTCATTTTATTGAGGTGGGAGAACTAGAAACTTGACATGTAATGTTCCTTGTCCTGGGTAGGTATATCAACAATCAATCTGAAATTGTAAATTATTCTCCAATTTATCAACATATATTCCCATTTAAATTCCATTTATAGATCAAAAAATTACCTATTTTCAGAATCGACCCTCCTGGTTTGAGGTATCATTGGTTTTCTAACTATCCTCTATTTATGGAGAGGCGGTAGATATAGCGATATGAGCATATTGGTCAGTAATTTTGGACTATTTTTTGGGTTTTTGAATGTGGGTTTCTTTAATTGGTGGTAGTATCACACATTTCATGATACCTTTGTCAAGTTAACACTAGTTAGAATCAAATTATAGACATGACGTTGACTTTTTTTTCATTCATGAATGGCCACTTATGTAATATGTTGTGTGAATATCATGGCATTAAAGATCATAATTTTAGAAAAATTGATTAAGTTCCATACGTTAGACAAGTATTGTTAAACATGAAAATTAGAAAACCAAATTAGGTGCTACATCACTCTATTTATAGGTATGATACCCATCAAGATATGTGCACTATTACCTAGGACCTGTGACCCAAAACCGGAGTTACACATCAAGGAGGAAAAATAACCAATGTTTGGTGTATTCCTCATAATTTTACCTTATACATCTCCACAATCTCCAAATATAAGGGGTATTTTTAGCCCTAGATGTGTATATAAATATTTAAAACAATTATATTTGTAAAATATAGTCTATAACTCATTCTTGGGGACGATTCTAGGTTAATGGGTGAAACTTCAAACAACTTTGAGTGTTTTTGAACAACAATAAATTTTTTCATGCAAGTAATTTTCATGAGAAATGTGATTACAAAAACACAATGTTTTGTGTAAACATAAAAATCCCTAAAAATATAAAATTTAATGTCACAAAATAATTTTTTCACCTACTAAAAATCCCAATTCCAATTCACAAATCACTTGCGTGAGAAAATAGATGTTAATGATTGGAATTACACAATTTTTTTCCAGTAGAAAATAAATGAGATTTTCACAATGTATTTTTTCCCAAGACAGCTGAATGTTAAATGAAAAAATTGATGCTTTTTGAAATAGTTCATGACGGAAATTTTTTTCTAAAAATAGGGAATTACTCTCAATTTTTAGGGATGGAATTACAAAAGAGGAAGTTATGGTCTCCAATTTACACAACTATTCATTTCAAAAACCCATGAAACTCAAACCTATAAATGGATTCTTATTTGTATATAATTTTCATGATATACTTTACAAAGTTCCTCAAAGATATTTTATGGTGTTGGCTCTTTACTAACAGATATTATATTGATAGATTGTAGGCTTCAGGGGACATAAACATCATTCGTAAAAACCCCTGATTTGTGAAACACTATATGTATGATGAAACCAACCTCCATGAATTATTTCTCTATCCTGGTTCAAGAATCTATAAAATCCAGATCATAAATGGTTCAAAAAACTCTAATGTTTCATGAAAAAAATACAGTGTGCTGAACAAATGGCTCCTTTTGAAAAACAACATTTCAAAGTAGTTGAGTCCTCAGGTTCCCCACACCCATTCCAATCATGTTCACTTGTTTAAAACATTCCTCCATGAATTGTATCATAAACCCTCATGACCATTAACTTTTCTTCAGTCAATGGGTAGGAAAACATATTTCATTTTAAACTAAGCATAGGCTTCATATTTTTTGAAATAAAAGAAGCTACCCAAAAAAAAATCATTGAAGGAATCTGGTGTCTTTTCCCTTCCATAAAGGATTGTGAGTCCCCTCTAAACCCTACATGGAAAAGGCCTCCCCCATTTATATGTTGTAACATAATTAAATATGTAATAATTGAAATAAAATATACTAATTTCTTTGCTTCATTATATTAGACTCCATGAAAACATCCACAACTCATGACATTAGTATATATCATTATCATGTGTGAAAAACATTGGATGCCAAATGTGATAATCATGGGATGATTCCCTCCACTTTTTGGATATCTTCTTCACAACATCCCCACACCATCCATTTTTTCTATTCTTTTATTAAATGATAATCTTTATCACATGACATTAAAAGGTATGGGATAATCATTTTACACGACCATAAATTGTGCACTCGAACTATGTGAGTTTTGATCCTAGTCTCCTAATAAGGTATGTGGGATAACACATTTAGTTTTAATCCAAACACCCCTACCTAAATTTTTAACTCTTCCCATAGGTGGAAATGTAACCAATTCTTTGTAACCAACCATCGGAACACACTTAGCCTCAATCTATACAAACCTGAGGTCTCCACTAGGTTTTGATGTTAGTATATGACACTACCTTATTCAGTATGGTACCTGAAATGTGTATCTGGGAAACATTAACACGAGACTCTATACCGAGGACCACACCCCCAAAATACTCTAAAAGTATGACCACATCATATTAATACATTAATCTTGTGACTATTTCCCATAAAAAATTTGAAACAGAGACACCTCGAGATGTATCAAAATCTATACTTATTGTTATAAGAATGAGATGGCTGAGGCAATGAGCCTCATATTCCTAGGGAAAAAATCACGAGATTTATTTTTACAAATTTTTGAGTTATCCCATCGAGGAAGAAGGATTTCTTGGGCTTTATACATATTTAACATTATACATGAGATTCTATCAACAATAAAGGATGGAGGGTCTATAGATTACCAAAATACCCAACATCCGTAGATGTCTATAGATTAGGAAAATTATCATCATCCCCAACTATATGAAGGTATTCTATCATGACAGAAGTAGGGTAATTAACTTACATACACTTCATGATGGGGCTGGTAATGGGATACGTGAACATATCTCAAATATATAAGGGAGTACCATAGTAGGTAATGAAATCCAAAGGGGAATCCATATAAGGAGGATTTGAAATTCCATCATCTTGTTTCAATCAAGGAGTAAAAATCATTATCCTGGGTGGTAGAGGCCTCCTACCATTCAAAATTGGGAATACAGGTCTCACCATACCTAGAGTGTTTATGACTATACAAAATAACCATACATATCTAGAGGAGAAAAAGTTCACTCTAATGTTTTCCCTAAAGGAAGAATAAAAAATAGTGTCCATGCATTCTTCACTTTGATCTGATATACCCTTTATAATATGGTCATCAATGATTAGTAATATTTTATAATCACGTGAAATTTTCCTAATATAGAAGAGTATGTTATCACTACCTAATGAAAATGAATATGGAATTTATCAAGATGAAATACTAATCATAAATGTATTTTCAGTAGAAAGGTATTATGATCTTACCTATCTTATAAAAAAACTCAATATAAATTCTCCATATAAAATTATAGGAAATAACGATGAAAGAGTATTACATTTATCAGTAATTCTGATATAAGTTTGAACCGTGAAGGATAATATAATATAATATTGATTCATTTGGTAATTAATTATCTTAATAATATTAACATATACTATAACACCCCGACCCTATTTACCCAGAGTCGGTGCATTATTACATATGATTGTAATGATCCCAACAGATCAATTCTCAAAAGACTGATTAGTTTCATAGCCGTGGAAGTACTAGATACATTCATATATTTTACATTACATTAAGAAATGAAAAACAACATTGTGTATCCTTTAGAAACACTCATATCCCATAGCATATCCCTTCAAGTCAACCATAATAGACTTCTTCCTATCTTGGGAAAAATAAAAATAATAAAGGGGTGATATCAAATGCTTAGTAAGGATAAAAATATAGCAAAAATGTTAATAAAATATAATAAACATTGAAGGAAATGTATACGAATAAAACACAAGCCTTTTAAAATTATACTTCTTCATAATATGGAAAAGATAAATCAAATAATTCCATTTACATTTTCATATGGGTATTTTACTAGTTGAATAATCCCATGTAATATCAATAATTAATATCATAATGATGGAATGAATAATTCTGAACGTCATAACCACATAGTCAAGGACTCGTGCCAAGAATACCAAATAAGATTTTTTCAATGCCTTATTCCAAGACCCAAGTTTTTCTTATAAGAACTACCGATGCTTCGAGGAGCTATAGCAGGCTCCACCCATCACATACTATGTCCCATGCATTCCTTATATGAAATGGTTGAAACGTAACATAAACATTCGTATTAAAAATGGGATACAAAATGTTAATTAATTAACCATAAACCTTGAATGGTATAAAAATAACACATCCATAGTTAAACATATCACAAAAATGTTAAGATAATATGGACAATTGTATCATAATAAATCAACATCAAATAAGTGTAAAATTTATCAATGGATGTTGACATAGATGTAATAAAAACTATTGGAGAGAAATATCTCTTTCTATTTTGAAATCGTTTAAAGTCACATAATTATAAAAGAAAATATTTTTTTTCAAAACAATCCTATAAGAATATAAGAGAAGCATCTAAGGTTTTATAAAGGTGGAAAATAGCCTCACCCGCCGTATAAGTTAAAAAAACATTCTTTTCTTAATTTGTTGAAAAGGTCATAAAGTACCTTGTTTGGAAAGAGACGGAAAAATTCATTTCACACCATTTTATAAAAAGTAAAAAGAGGGTGTAGATGAATTTAACACATAGTCTATTAAATTGTAATAATGATTTGAAATAAATTTTTAATAAACATATATGTGGATGATAAAGAAGTCCCAATAGATACATTCATAAAAACAACCTTATATAATAGAGATTGTAAAATTAACCCTTACCTTGTAATTTTCCTTAGTTGAGGGTTTTTTAAACTCATTTATAAGAGCTAAATAATTATTATTGAATAATAAAATAACCACATACATAAATATTATATCATATATGATCTTCAAATATTTCATTGCTAATAATATTTCAGTATTATCATTGTTTTGGGTGTCAATTGATTCATTTTTATTTATATGTTTTGTTACATAAGTAATTATTTTTATGTATATGATGTATTTGATTCAGAGCCAGAATGATATTTGGATTTTAATCATTATTTCAAATCATAAAATGAATATTATTCTTGAATGGTTGTGATGGGGAATGAATCTCATCACGTTCGTGGAGACGGTAATCCGTATGTATGCATAAGATCCAATTTCATTATATTAATGGTGAAATATTATGTAATTGGATGTTATATCATATATACGTAATCATTAACATGTTAGATTTATTATTTACATCAATTACACCCATACAAATAATGAAATGTTGAATAACAAAGTACACCACGACGTGGAGATAGTAATCCACACACACACACATATGGTGACATTTTTGTTCATAGTTTGGATAGAATAATTAATATAGTTGTACCATATTTATAAAAACATCACAGTTTGTAGAAGGTACCAGAGTTATTATTTTGGAATGGAAACAACAATGAAATGGGAAGTGGAAGAAGATAATAACTTTTAAATAGGTTATGAAATTATTACCTCTTTTTATTATGGTTCTTTTTTATTTGATCAAAGGGGCTCCTTAGGATGGATTTATGATAAAATAAAGGCCTCTAGGTTGAATTTAGTGTATTTTAAAGGATATTTGATTAGGTTTTGGCTGAGCCAAATAGATTTTTAGGTGTCATTTTGAGAGAAGGGAAAGTACCATTTTATAAGAGAGGTGAGTTTTACTTTAGAAAAAACATGAAATATTTATTTATTATACAATAATTCTCAGTTTATAATGGCTCCAAAAGGATTTATTTAGAGTAAAAGGTGGGGATGGGTATAAACCCTATCAACCAATAGGTTTTCGACAGGTTTAGTTTACCATATTAACCTTATCTTCTACATTTAACACTTATTTAAATAGTTTAACTTTTACCATGTATTATTGTATTATTATAATAAATTGTTAATAAAATTACAATAAAAATACAAGATAATCCCAAGTGTTTTATTATTTATATAGCTAACCTTATATAAGTGTTTTTGTTGAATCATAGATTTTTAGGAATATTAAATCAATTAATAATATAGTATTTGTTTTAAAAATTCATTTATGTCAATTTTATAACTATTTGGTTTTTGGTTTTTTTGAATGTAATAAAAACATTATCACTTAGAAAAAACTTATTTATTCAACCCTAAAATGTAATATTAACCTAACAAAATTGTGTAATACATCAAAAGTCCCAATTTACAATTATTTTAATATTTATAAAATCAATTATTTTAATATTTCAATAGTAAGGTAATTACTGCATCATCATTGTGTCATAAATAAATTTAATTCCTTAATGTCTAAAAATCATATATAAAATACCATTATGTATGAAATATTTTTATATTTCTAATGAATATTTTTAGTTGAATTTATCTTATGTATAGATCTATTAAAAATGGTTTAGTTATTAAACTTATAATTTTACAATTTTAACTCTTTTGTAAAAAAAATATAATAAATATCCTAATCTAATACAAGTGGACCAAAATTATCATATTTTATTCATAAGGTTGACTTTTGTCAAAATACCCTTGTACTGTAGAATTAGGACATGTGTTAGGGTAATTATAATATAATTTTTACCTTTAATTACCTTATTTACTTTTAACTATGGTATATAAAATTCAAAAGTTATTAGTCAGAAAAAAATATTTTCCTAATATTGAACCACATTTTACTTACTGATGAAAACCGTGTCTCTTAGATTTTTGAAATTCAATTTAAAAAAGTGGTAAAATTATGTTTTATGAAAATTTTCAAATGTTCCTGGAAGGTGGGTAAAAGACATTAACAAAATCAATAAAATTGTATACATCTAATCTAATTATAAAATGAATCCGATGAATTAAATTGAAATAATAAAGGTATTATGTATCTATTTTGACTTTAAAAAAAATTAAATAAAAAAAATTATTATATAAATAAAATTCAATTCTAAAAAATAACACATTGTTTTTCACCATTCATCAACAATTGAACGTTCTCAGAAAAATACCAAAAATTCACCCTAAGCTAATTTTGATATTCTGAATCCCAAAATGAAGTCCATTATAAATAATAATATTTATAAATTTTAAAAAAGTTAGTATTACTATTCATTACAGCTAGTTTGATCATTCGTGGTGTGCTAGAACTGAAATTTGCGTTCATCGCAAGCTATTGCATTTTTCAAAGATATTCGCACCATGGAATCTTGGTGTGTTACATATAGAACCTCAAACAATCAACCTTGTTCGGTGAAATACTTGTATTTGATATTTAAATAATGTGGATTTGAATAAAATGAATAAAATGAATAAATAAAATCATAAAATATCTAAAAATATTTATGGATATATTTATTATCTGAAATCTTTAAATACAATTAAATTAACTCTACCCTAATCAACTTGTAGTAAAAACATTAATGAGTAAAAGAGAAAGAAAGGTTCATCTACCTAAACTGGTGTAGAATGTTCCATTAAAGTCTTAAGAAGAAGATAAAACACCACCAGAACGATTGAAACCATCTAGAACAAAGAATGTTTATGGTTTTAATAATTTTCCACAAAAAATAATAAATATAAAAATGAAACCAACATTCTTATTTTAGACTAACCTAAAAAAGGCAAAAATAATCACTTAACGAAATAGAAATTTAATGAATCCACAGATTCCAAAAAACATAAAAAGAAGAATATTTAGTATTTGATTACATTCCTTGATGATTTCTAGGTAAAGGACCATGAAAGAGCATCAATACCTTATAAAATATTTCACCATAACCTGGAACCAGTATAAATAAACCATTATCATATGATCACTTATTAAAGGAGGAAGGATGGATGGTGAGCTTGAGGGTGATGGAGAAGATGCTAAATAGATTAAATTACTAGATCCCCCTAATATATAATGTTTTAATTAGATGACTAAAAGTTAAATTTACCCATTTTAAAAAATAAAAGCTGGTTTAAATGAGATATAATGTATATGTCCATAGGATACATTTTATTGATGATGGAAGCACCAACATCCACAGTAGCAACACCACGTACCTGGTACCAGTCCACGGAGTTCACAATGCATGTCCAACATCATAACCCCCTTCCATTACCTCTTTTTTACATTCCTCAACTGAAAATCCTCACATAGAAAATTACATCATATACCAAATAAATTAATTAAAAAAATAGAAAATCAGAAAAATAAGGATTAATAAGGTGAATTTTCCTTATATTTTATTCATAACATACAACAATTAGGTTAATCAATTGTGAATAACCCTTTAATTTCACTTATATTAATTTTAATTTTATCTTTTAAACATATCTATATATGAATTTGATGGTATGAATATGAAATTTAAATAAAAGAATAATAATAAAATCGATAAATTGTATTATTTGGCTGATTTAAAAAAATAGTAATTATCAAATGTATTGTAAATATTTTTTTTTAAAAAAAATGGACAAATATTTGTTAGGAATATCTGAAAAAAAATTAATTTTTTATGTTTCCTCACTCTCCCACACATACTCAATATACTCTTTGGTAATAACAACCTTTGAAACTAAAATTAATTTTCTAATTAAATTTAAATATTCAAGTCATAATGAGAGTATCATTTTACTATTTGATCAACAAAATATGATTTCAAACTTTATGATTATAATTCCATTATAATTCATTGCCTATAAACCATATTTTAGATGTTTATAACATTTAAAATTATTCATCCTCATTAGTGACCTACATTATAAAACTTTTATCCCAACACTTAAGGATGAAATTTATCAAGTTATGATCAATCCTGGATTACATTTATTATACCATATTCCTAACCTGATCATAATTTACTCACAATTAAAAATTAAGAAATTCATTTTTAAGGGATTTTAAAATAATTATTGTAGGGTTATGTGTTGGAGGGTAGATGATACAAAGAACTCCAATGTTGAAGGAGGATACTTTTATATTTCAATCACGATGTATGATATATAATTCAATGATAGAAAAGAATACATACTCATTCTTATACAAATTGACCTCCAACATATCCATTCACTTTTTCTTGTTGGCTTATAAATTAAATTAAGAATAAAAATGATTATTAATTTTTATTATCTCAATTTAAAATATATTGTTTTTTAATTTTTACATACTTTTTCTTATATATATATTTTCCATCGGAAAATATGGATGAATAAATTTTCTAATGAATAAATAACTTTAGAACTCACTTCCCCACACCAATCTAGACCTACATATACATTTCCCAAATCCGTCTTCATTATCCCAAATATCCTATGAATAGTTATTTACCTCATACATAGATTGAAATATATCACCAAACATACCAATATATGGGTTAAGAAAAGTTTAATGGGTCTTTATACATTGTTTTTAAGGTATTAAAAAAAGGTTTTAATGAAAATTTTATCTAAATGGACATTATAATGGCTTATAAAAATTGAATCCTCGTTAATATAAGTGAACTTTACTCCCATAATTTTAGAAAAGAATCATGGAATGTTTTATTTTTCAACATTTCCTTAGAATCTCAAGAAATGTAGTACTATAATGAGTGTTTCAAGTTTTATTAGAATGTATCTTAGGAGTCACCATTATTTCAACTATTTCAATGAATGAATAAAAATACCCACTTGATATATATAATGTTAAAAAAATAATCCAATTAATTGGTAAAAGATAAAATTAATCCTTTATGATTATGATTTTCAAGATATCAAAATTTATTATTAAAAAACAATATACTTATTAATTAGATAATTTAGGTAAAATCATATTTCTTTAAAATATATAATTTCTAACTTATTTTCTTTAGAAGAACATAAACAAAACTAAATAGAGAACATATTAATAGATTATTCATTCCCTTAAATCTATACGTTACTAATATTTATTGAAACACAAGAACATAAAATTTAATAAACATAACCAAAATTTGGTTAGAGAGTTACTAATAAATTTTTTTTATTGGAAACATATAACTATATCATCATGATTCCTATAAAAATCAAGTGAGAATTTTCTAAAACTATAGAAACTAAAATTAAAAGAAAAATATGACAAAAAAATAAAAACAATGATTCTTTGATAGGTACCGCAAAATTTTTTACACTTGTGTTTTAGATTCATTGATATTTATATTGGTGGTTCCACTGATTATAGAACATTTTTTAAGTCCACAATCTATTAAAATATGTGTTATAAGGTGGAGTTATGGGATGTAGGGAACCCCCTCATTATCAAATTTATTTATAGATAATGTACTTTCCTTTGAGTTTTTCATTGTAATATCGGAAAATAACTTATCAAAATTTTCAGTAGAATTTTTTTATATAGTATACCTTGGATCATTACCATTATATTCGTTAACATCAAGGATAAATTCCAAATGGTCCTTAATATGAGATTTTTCTATATTCATCATATTCATTAAAGGTTATAATGGTGAATAATTTTCATTAATGGAAAAAATTGAATTTTAATATAATTATAATTTTGAATAATTTGAACAAGACCAATTAAATTTTAAATTTCATCCAATAATAATATTATCTTGAAACTCTTTATCTCGTTGAAATTACTCTAAATAACCTTATTTATGTTCCTCAATATGTTCTATGATATCTCATTCTTTAATAATTACTACCCATTACAGAGTGAGATAATGTTATTCATCACTTTTTAGGGTTATCCATTTATGTGTTGATTCAATAATTAAATAATAGATGGAGTTATATTTCAATTAGGATTTAGTAGCTTATGGAAAATATTAATTAAAAATAAAAAAAATCATGCTTTTCTCATCATTGAAAACTTTCTACTCTTGAAACGATTCATTGGTATTTTTATCATGAATATGATATTATATCAGCTACAACCATTATTTATTCTATATGTTTACCATATTTACTATATATAATATCAAATGGGACACTTCTTAGTCTTCTATAAATACATCAATAATAAATAAGGGGTTGTATTATTCTTTATACATTGATTCAGATTAATTATCCATATGATAGTTTTTTTATTCTTAAAGGATAGATATTAGTTATGATATTTTTATATTCACTTTTCATTCCTGCCCCTTGATCCTTTAATTATGAGTAAACAATATTATTGGAAGATGTTTTTCAACATCCATTGGTTGTTGTGATATATTTTTTACATTTAATAGTCACTATATCAAAAACATAATCATAAATTTTTTATTATTTAGTGCATGTATAATTTTTATTTTCATTTTAATAGTTAAATATTGAAATAGTTAATTAAATAAAAAAGAAAAAACAAAACCAAATGGAATATAAAATTATAAGCACACTGAATGAATTCATCTTCCTACAATCAACTATAAATTGAATAAAGAGCCTTATTAAGTGTTCCAATATCAATATAAATTAAAATTCTCCTAGAATGTTGTATTAGTAAAAAAATAGATTATCTCCCAAATAAGATATATATATATATATATGTTTTATTTTATTTTGTATTTTAATAATTTTTATAGAATAAAATAAATGAAAACATGGGTGAGGATATGTACGGAGAATGACATTTAAATATTAAAAATGAATGAAATGAAGGTTAAAGAATATGTTTAATCCTTAATAGGATATAATGTTTTGTCTTATCACAGTTTTAATGAATTAATTTTCACTCCTTTATGCCCACACAATGAAATGGATCATTATATTTCATTACACACCACAAATGTTTTTGTATTTTTGGGAGTAATATAATTGTAGGTTCAATACCCCCAAGAATATTATAATGATTGGTGGTATGAATCATACCTCAATTGACTATATATATTGTTGACCCCCACCCATCCAAATAAATGAATACTGAAATCTCAATATAGATATCTAAAAATCATGCTACCACAAAAAAATTTACTACATATATCCATCATATGAAGGAAAATGAAAAAAATTAAAGTATTAAAAGAATATAAAATAAAAAAAAAGAATGGTGTCTCATAATGGAAGTGGTAACATCACTACAATAAACTAAAAGTACTATTGTACTTCAAAATGTAGATTGAAAATTATTATGAAACAAAGTAATTTTATTGAAAACAATATGAAATATAGACTGAATCTTATACTATATAAAAATATATATATTTAGATCCCTATAATAATTGAAATTGTAATTGACAAGGGTGACAAGATACTGAATCCAAAAAATGAAGTATTAAATATAGTAAAATAAATCTAAATAATACTGTGGATTAAAATCTATACATATTTATTAGAGAATAATTTACATTTTTAATCTTATAAATCTTTCTTATGAAGATTGGATTAGTCCACATTGTAATTGATTCTCGAGTAATTATTATACATGAATGATAGGCTTTTGTATCCCCTTTTTATAAAGTTAATAATTTCAAACATGGGATATAATTACACTTCAATAGAATCATATTCACTTTCCAGGATCATGTTCAAGGTGGATTTGCTATTAATATACCACCCAATCAAGCTATATGGGTAGTATAAGGACCTTTTACCCTTTGTATCATTTATATTGGATAAATTTTCCCCCTTATTCATAAATGGACATGATTTTAGAAGAAATATATTTAATAATCATTGATAATTGAAACCCCTTATATTTATTTGATGTTGACAATTGGTTTTTGGTCAAACCATTTCCGTTTTTTAAACTTTTTGGGTAAAGGATTCCTAGTCAATCGATTATTCACTCATGTCCAGTCCAACCAAATACAGAAAATATTAATGATAGGTTATGAAATCTTCAACATAGGTTAGTTACACATTCACAATTAGTTTAATTAACCATTAATATAGTTCATTGTCACTTCATATAATACTCATAGATAGTTTAAAAAACTGTGGATAGCCCTTCACAATCACTTTAATTCTTTAAGATCTTATCATTTTTAAAATATCAAAAAATTCATTTTAAAGTATTAATATGGATATTAAATCACACAAAACTATAATATTAATTAAAATTTTATTAATTATCCTTTTTATATAATTAATTAATTATGATATTAATTTATAAAATATTTTAAAAAACCTATAATTTATGAAAATATAGAAATATATATATATTTAAAATCAAATAAAAGATATTTTTTTATGTTTCATTACCTATATTTCTGTTTTTTAGTCAAAGGGTGGTAGATTTTAAATAAAATACCTATAAGTGGGGATAAAAATCCATTATTAAAGGGAATTGTTTTTGGAATTTATAAAATGATGGACATATGATGATTAGGTAATGATCTATTAGAATTAAATACAACTGAAATCAATATGTTTTTTACATGTGGTATCATGAATTTGAATCAATTGATATAAATAAGATATATGCTATATATTAATTATAAAAAATGATAATTACAATATAGATAATTATTTATATAACATTATAGTTGATTAAATAAATATACATAGTTATTTAGAGTTACTTGAATGAAGATAAATGTGTTATATCTAAACCTTATTGAATATATTTTTTAAACATAAATCACTAAAAGAAAAAATTAGGTAAATGTTTTTATCTTAATAATAATAGATTAAAATGTAGTAGTTAACTACATACCAAATGTTTTTGTTATTTGACTATATTATTTATAACCATTAATAGAAAATTTTAGAGATCATGTTCATTTGAAAGTGTTCATAACTAGGTCACATGACCTTAGAGTAAATCTAAATTTGATAGAAGATAATTTGTTGATTAATTACTATGAAAAACTATTGGATGTATCAATCAAGAAGTCATGGTTCAATTATATATCTATTACATCATCTTGGTAGATAGTATCTAAAATGATATTATTAACATAAAATTTTATGTTAGTTGGTAAGATGGATGTTAAATAATTAAAGAGTATAATTAAAAAGAAGTTATACATATAATTTTTCTTTATAGTCCATGATATTTCATGAAAATTTTTTTGACACATTTTCTATCCACAATATCTTGATAGGATAACCAAATCACTGTATGCGGCTTTGTGATAAATAAAATCCTTATATAATATGAGATGAAAATAAATAATGGCATGGTGGATTCGGTATCTTCTAAAAGATTAGGAATCAGTAATTGGTTCATGAAAAACCATTTCATGGTGTACATAGACCTCTTCAGGGAGTGGATTATATATATTATCATTAATTATTTCAATGGTATTTATTTTATGACAATAACGATTTTATTCCATGGAACTTGGAATCAAAAACTATATTGGAAAACCATGTCACTATATTGAAAGGATACATCATGGTTCTGTACAAATTGTTATTTTTTTCATTTTTACTTAAATTCTTATAAATAAAATAGATCAAAATTGGATATATTACTCAAATATCATAATTTATTTTTGTTATGAATAATTATCTAGGACACCAAATTAATTCTAAATATATATTTAACTTATCCATTTCAATATTAATGAACTATAACCTTTTTAATATATATTCCTAGAATGTGATAATGGATGAAATTAGATGAAAAAATAAATATTTTGGGACTATTAGTGATTATTAACACAAATTCATTAACCTCATGACATATTTTTCTATTTTTAAAATTAAATGAAGATATATATAACATGAAGACATAATCATGATGATTGAGGAGTATAATGAAAAATGTCTTGTTCGGTTTATTGATCACTTTGATTTATCAATTATAATGGTATTTGATCCCATATTTGATTTACCTTACCTTAGGAATGTTTTGGAGAGTATGTCAGCGGTATTGATCAAAGGACATGGTAGTATACTATTCGAAAATTGTTTATTCACAATTAGTTAGGTCAGTTATTATTTGCTTCACCCAAAATTCACTATGTGTATATGCCTTGACCTTATAGTTGTTTAATGAAAAAATTGAAATTTTAATGTTAAGGAACTTTATTTTATAATATTAATTTTTTGAATGTGGCTTAAAAATGAAAAATATTTTTTTTTATATTATCATTGAAATAATAAAATTCCAAAAAATAAAATTTACACCCTAAATAATGCCCTGTTAAGGTATTTTGGACATTGATTTTCATAAAACTACCCCATATGTTGATCTAATAATGTTTATACTCTTTTAATGTTTATATATTAGACAAAGAATAATTTTCAATTGTAACAAACCTTAATTATGTTTTAAGGTGATATTATTTAATGTAAAATTTTAAATATCTTACCTTTCCATGGATGAATGATTACAATGAAATAAAATTATTAAATGATTAAATATATCTTCATAATATTTGATTATTTTTGAAAAAATTTCATGAAAAATAGATATGGTGTTTGTTTTATATAATTGGAAAGTTTTATGGAAGTAGAAGATAAAATTTGAGATATTATCATTAAAACAATTTCAACTTTTTCATATGGTTTTTAAAAAAGTTAAATATTGAATTTGAATAATGAAACCTAATATATTATAATATTTTAATAATGATTTATTAAAAATAATTTACCAATGATTAATAAAATTTTATTAAAAAAATTATCTATATTATTAGTGTATATATGTTCTCGAAAAATATGTTTTTTTAAAGTATGGTATTCCATACATAAATTTGTTATTTGACAGTTGAATAAATTTTTTTTCTCAAGGGAATCTATAGTTATATTGGTATATTCTTTTTGTTCACGACTTTTGTACCCAAATATTCTTAAGTGCAACCAAAACATTAAATAATGAACTTAGATGGATGTTTTTTTACTTTCTCTCAAAATAATAAATAAACCTTTTGAAATAAAATATTAGTAAAATTTGAATTAATATTTTTCTTTATTAAACATGTCTAAAATGAATGTATTATAGTTTTACAATAGTCCCATAATTATTTTTTCATTTAATCACAACCTCAATAGTTTCTTATAATGATGTAATTTTTGTAAATGTGATTATATGTTCCCTCAATATATTATTATAAATTCATGGGTATGGTTTTTATTTTGATGATTAAAATCATTTTTATATTTTCATATAATTTTTTAATTTTTTAATTATTTTCTTGAAATAATCATTTTCAAACTTCACTATTTTATTTTTATTATGAAGAGACTATTATGTTTATATGGATGCTGGAGATCAATGGGACCATTTAATTTATTAATGAAGTTGAAACAAATAGTATTTACAAAATTAGCGGTTAAATTGAACTATAATTTTATATTTATATTTTTCCATAATGGAATCTAATTATTTTACTCTAGATGATGGATATATGAAATATTCATATAAATATTGTATCATGAGTGTATTTGTGATGTTTAAAAGTCATTATAATTCATGAGGTGGAAGGATGTTGAGCGTAATTATTTTTTATTTTTTATATGTTTATTAGAAAAATATTGAAATAATAATCTCATTAACAATTATAAATTATTCAAAAATTTAACAATTATTAGTGATATGAAAAATTATATAATTAATAATATTCACGAACTATATTTCCATGAATGTTATAGTATAATAGCCTGACCATTTCCCATATGGGTTTTTTTATTTACAATGTTTTGACCATTTAAAATTGTGGTTCTATAATTTTTTTTGAGTTGATCAAAAGATGTTATTGAAGATATATAAAATATTAAATACATTTATAGCCATGTTATTTTAAATTATATGGTTAATTAAATTGATCTATTTCATGTCATTATCAATATAAAACATTTTTAAATATTTATTGTCTAAGAAGGATATAAATTCAATCAAAGTGTGTCATGTCCCAATAAAAGGTGAGAGTTTATTTATGTTAGCATTTCCTGAAAGGATTAAAACAAAATTCTGGTGTGGAATATGTAATTGGATATTGAAACATTGTTTTATAGAATAAAATTTAAGGGTAAATGATTGAATCATTTATAATGTAATGAATATATTTGATGATCCCAAGTCTTTATCAAAAAATGTTTTTAAGTGTATAAGACAACTAATAATTACACCATTTCAATAACAAAAAACATATCATGATTAAATGTTTAAAGATGAAATGATATTAATACCATCATTTTCCCTTTTTAGTAGGTTATGATTCATACATTTTATTTACAATTTTAATGTGAAAAAGAGTTACAACCATAATAAATAATAAATTTTCATGTAATTCGTTGAGTTATTTGGAGATGTTATTTTTTATCTATCAAAGATATGGAAATTTTGGAGAAGAATAATTAGTTCTTCCAATTATGTTTAAGGGGTATTTTCATGCTTTGACCAAAATTTAATGACATGAAAAATGATAGAGATATATTACAATTATATAAAATTTATGGACGTACCTCATATTCATTATATTCGAGAAGATGATGTCAGGAAGAACTGATAAAACAGAGGGAATGATAGATTATTTTCTCTGTGAGAGGATTATAAATATTTTTGGATATTTTTCAAGGGTGAATGAATTTTATGTGTATTGAACAATGAGTTATTAACTCTCAATAGATATAAAATATTATTATAGTTAATATACTTTCATATAAAATGTGTTGACTTTATTTTCTTTTTAATGTAATTAATTATAAAAATTAATATTATATTTTGTTATGTAGGTTCTCCTAGTTATGATTGTAAATATATAGGCTAAATGGACCCCCTATAAACCCTTATAATAAATGGTTGATTCATTGATTCTAATGAAATTATGAGTGAGTTGTTCTCACTCCTTATACGAGTCTCCGCAATGAAGATAAACCAAGTAAATCCATTGTATTCATCTTGTTCTACAATTATTGTATGTAAAATAAGATTTTAATATAATAAAGTTACATGTATATCGATATTTATAATTTATAAAATGGAATGAAGTGAAAAAATGAATAAATTTTATACTCCATAATTCAAAAACCCTTTAGCTATTTCCATTACATGCCAAACAAATGATATCGACCGTGATACTTTATGTTTGGTGATTTCTCTCTCTAATTTTTGAACTTGGTGACTCTAATTAATCATAGATTAATATCAATATATGATTTATACAATTTTAAATTATGTAAAATAAATATAATTCATTATTTAATATTAGTTTTCATTGATATATGCATCAATTTTCAAAAGAGAATCAATGTTTCTGATACAGTCAAATGAGAACACTTTGGAAAAGAATACAAGGTGTTAGAGACAAATAAAGTGTTATATAATGACTCACAGGGAGTTTATAAAAATATAATTTATTATAAAATTATGAAAATGAAATCTTAAAAGCTTAAGTATTTATTTTTGGAACCATAATAAGGTTTTTTCGAGTTGAAATTTATAGAATGAAACTTGAGGATATTTTTATCAAATTTGATGAATAATTTTTTTCCTATTTAAAATATTTATATATTCATCAACCATGTTATTGACACCATTATAGACAAGTAATAACTAGATAATGTAATTGAGGATGTGATAATAACTAATCAAACCACTAAAATATTCCCTAAACACTTTAATCTATATTATTTTTCCAATGAATAATGGGATCTAAAAACAATACACATTAATGATATTTAAAGAACTATCATGGAATATTATATAAGTATAGATGATGATTTTTTAATTATGAAATTTACATAATGTAGATTAATATCAAGTACATAAAAATATATATCTATAGATGATGATATAGATAATAATGAATTAAATGTGATGATAAAATTATGTTCCTCTAACAAATAAAGGATGAAAGGAATGTTTAAAAGAAAACTTTTAGATACAAGATTATGATATTGAAATCTATGAAATATCCTGGAAAAACAATATTCCATCAAATAATTTAACAAAATAATTATTTTAATAGAGAAAAATATAAAGTAATTAAATTATCAAAAAAACCAAACTACGCATTCTGAAATATATCTAAACAAGTTTCTAAAAGGTAAACCACCAAAATATTATGATAATAAAATAAATTAGGAAAAACCAAAAAATATTATCCTAAAATCCTCCGTAAAATCTATCTAAATATATATTAATTGATCTATAATACATTAATAATGAAAATAAATGTTTTTTTAACATTCTCTATCAAGACTAATAATATCTATATATACTCCCACTTAATGAAATAATTGTATAGTATAAAAATTAGTAGGAGTTAATCAATAAAATGAAAATATTTTCATGTAAAAGATAATATATTATCCAATTATAAATTAATAAAAAAAAATAGGTTTTTGGTAGTATTTGGAATCAAACCATTTCAATTTAGTTGTTTCTCCAAACATTACATATGAAAACCAAAATTTCTATAAGTAATTTGTTTGCCAATGAAATTATATTATTAACATTTTCCTAAAAATAATTTTAAATAATCCTCATAATTTTATATTGTATCAAAAAATTATAGTACACTTAAATTTTTTTATAAAACAAATAATTTTCTGTCTTAATATCACATAATTTAAGGCAAACACTAATTTTTTTTGTGAGAGTGAGTTCATAAATCTGTATTTTATCACGTTTATCTATTACCATATCATGCTTATATTATGATATATATATATATATATATGATTTATACTTACAATAATAGTTAAAATTACTCTTTCATATACTATATTAAAAAATATCAATAAATTATATGTTATATGACAAAATTATAAAACATTTCTGTTATAATGATAACATATACACACTATTAAAGAATTTTTTAATATTTTTTCATGTGGTCTATATCCTTAAAATTAATGAGACGTAGATGATGTTTTAATATCAGGTGTTGGGTGGTTACTAGTATAGATAAATCTTCTCATAAAGTTCTCACATGGTGATCTCTAGTATATGATATCATGAGTATTGACTCACTAATAGAAACACTATATATTTTTTAAAATATAAGATGTTTCATTCTATAATAATTTTTACTTATTTATAAAATTATGAACAATATCAATAGAAATAATTAATCATTTTTATTTATGAATTATGAAAACCAAGATAGTTTAATTTTTTACAAGGTATATGGTGTCAATAGAGTCAATAGTGATATGAATTTGATTGAGTTATGAAGATAAAATGACTCACATATAATTATAGAAAGAGGATTTCATTAAAAAAATTAACATAGATGAGCGCCTTATTTAATTTTTTCATTCATGGTTAATAGAGTAACTTCCATTCAATATTGTATAATAAATATATATAAAGAAATATATAATAGAAACACGATGTATATATATTTTATTGTGTGTTATCGATAGAGTAATAGATTATATAACATTGATAGTGTTCATAGGATATTTTCATAGTTACACCAAGTATTATTATATTTTGGGGACATGATGTGTTACAAAATACCACTCCAAGAATGTGATTTAGACTCATTGATACTGAGATAAGTGTCTAAATGGTCATACACAATGTTCATCTAGAAGCTAAATGGATTCATAAAAATCAATGTTTATGATGATATATACGGCAATTTTTTGAGTTCATGTCCACCTGAAAATCACCGATTTCATGTAAATTATTATAGAAAAATTAATTATCAGTTTATACAGTTTTTAATTACTTGAATTGAATTTATTTATGAAGGTATTCTTAAATTATAGTGGTTTAAATAATTTACTATTAAAAAAATTTCTTTCACTAAAACATCCAAGATTCAATGTTCATTAAACATATATGAGAGTAAACAATCCAAGTTAATGGATATTATCCAATCACGGTACATGTGAGAGTTTTACAAGTGTGTAGGAAAATTAATGTAAAATTTTTATCTTATGAATTAGTTTATAAATGATATTTTATAAAAAAATTGAATTATTTTTCTTTAATGACTTATATATAATTAAAGAAACATTAACCAATGTATAAAAATAAAATTTGGAACCAATGTGAGGAGGTTTCCCCTTGCATGAATTATATCTCATTACTCTCATTATAAAAAGTTTTATAGTGTAAAAATGTAATTATAAACATTAATTTTGAGATAAATTATTTATATATTTGGTTCATCTTGATTTAGTTATTCTACATGTGTTAATAATTGCTAAGTTCTCTAATGTTATCCTATAAGGTTCATAAAATGATGAACCAAGGGATTTGATATATTTTTCAACAATATTGAGGTGTTATATATTGTATATTTTGAGATATATTCAGCCAATGTCCATAATAATATCCCAATAAATCACCATATATCCAAAGTATAATTTATTTATTCTTCTAAATGCTTATGTTTTTTTGTATATGATCCATAGGGAACTAAAGTGATTGTATTTAGGATCTTATGTATTGATAAATATCCATTAAAAAATTATAAAATTTTACTCATTGAACACATAATTTTTTCATGTTTTTATTCATTTGATATGAAAGTGGATGTACACATCATAAACCCAAATATTTAACAAAATATGCTCAAATTTTATCAGAGGGGTATTATATGGTACCACTATTGAATATAAATTTCAAATCAATGGTTATATGGATATGTTAAATCCATATTAGTTAAGAATCTATATCATATAGTTCTAGAGTATCTTTGTTTATTATATGAATGCATTGGATGAGGAATTATGGTGATACACATTCTCCCCATAGGTTTTCTAAAAATAAATTCGAATTTTACAATGCATTACCTCACCTATGTCGTGACCCTAAATTAAAATGGTGGTGGTGCCCTAATAATCTCACGTTGGTGTGATGTGGTTAGTTTTTTTAAAATTATTTAATTGGGGGGGGGGGGGGTTAAACATGTGGTTATTAGGATAACCCAAACCAGGTTAGTTGTCCATAGTCTTTGACTTGAACCTCATTTCCTAGAACCCTTTTTAGAACAAAATACCATTAGAAAATTTATTAGTCCCAAATAAGCTTTGAAAATATTTATTTTTTAGAACTAAATAAATAAATAATTTATTTAAACAATTTTCAGGACCACAAGAAATGTTTTTAATATAAATAAAATATTTTAAAAATATTTTCATTCATTAAAATTCATTAGAGAGGAATTTTAGCATGTTTTATATTTATTATAGAATTTTATTCCATATTTATTGATCATGAGAAAAGACTAAACAATATATGTCTTGATTATTATTTATTTTATTTTAGTTACTATTATTAATTATTTCTTATAATAAATAATAATAAAATAATAGGTTTTGATTTGCATCACATCTTCTCTACATATTTGTAATGTATAAGGGACTATGTGTCCCCTTTTAATTGTAATATGAAATTCTAATTTCCCAAGATTCTATCAAATTTGAATAAATATATGATTATAAATAAAGTAATCTTTTTGATGATGTGGTTCTAGACAACAATCATTATCAATTCAAGAAAAAACAAATTATAAATAAGATAATGAGGATGTTTTAACTCAATCAAGTTGATGGATTCAAGATGTCTCGTAAGAATAGGGTTGGATTTTTATTCTCTCGATTAACCAACTAGTTGAATGCTTCTCATGATCTTTTAGTTTTTTTTATTTATCATGCATATCTTGTTATAATGTGAATTCATGGATTAAATATGACAATTTAGGATTGTTTAAAAATAGTCAAAGAAAAAAAGGGATTATTAGACTATGATTTATTTCTATATAAGCATGATTAATTTTAAAAATGAAGATACACAATTTAAATTGATATTAAAAATATATAAAATTATATTTCATATTGTAAAGACCCAAAAATTCCATGTAATATTTTGTTTAATTATATAGGAATTTCTTGAGACTGTGAAATCTGACGACAGACGATTCCGAGGCCTGAAGTGCCAAAAATGATCCGTCGATGTTTTGTTAAGATTTAATTAGTGCGAGTAAGAGGTTTTCCTGAAAAAGTGTAATAGCTCTTAAATGGTTACTTGGATCCTAAATCCAAGGGCACAATTGTGCTTAGGATGGCGGGTTTACCCTAGGCATGACATAAGTTTAGTTAGTGCGGGCCTCCTATAAGAAAACCAAAAATAGAATAACCGTAAATAAAATAATTAAATAAATTATTTTATTTTTCAAATTCTTATGACTCACAAAAATTTACTCATATAGATAATCTTATACTATAGATGAACTCGTGAGGTCATCATTTATTTAAGCAGATATAAACTTTGGATGGCGCATGCCACCAGTGAATGTTAGTTTTTGGCCATAAATAAAATAATTAAGTGAAAAATATTTTATAATAAAATCCATAACATTTAAACGGTAACTCAGATTGGGAATCTAAGAGTACTATTGGGTTCTTTGGGGAGTTTTTGAATTGTTCAGAGCCTAACCTCGGCCGACGCAGGTCGAGGGTGACTGTTAATAATTTTCTGAATATGTTTTCAGGTACCTTCAGTAAACGCACAAGCGATATTTTGTTACTTTTGAACCAATGCTCAGAATTGAAATATGAGTACATCGTTGAACTCATAGTGCTGGTATTACCTTATGCAGACTTTCACTTCGACCGTAGTTGGCAAAGGGTGAACGTTAGTTTTCTTGTTTTTTGTGGAAATAAAAATCAAATAAAGAACAAATTTTTATTTTATTTTTTAACCTTTCAATTGAATTCTTGGAGGTGCGGACTATTCAAGCTAGAAAACACCCATATCTAAATTCATGGTGGTATGGAGCACCCGAACCCCTCTTTAATATGGGGATGTCCCTTGGGAAACCGCCCATTTAATTGCGCCAATGTAAATTAAATGGATTGACATTAAAATACTATGTAACTGCATCGTTGAAATTTAGGAAGGTTCCTATTAAACGAACCTTCATAAATTCACTAATAGTTACATACCCTCCCCCTATACTCTTTATATGGATCTTATGGAGGAGGATTTGGAACGAAATAAACAAGCGACGAAGCTCTGGTAAAGTGTCATGACGCCCGACACATAGAAGATGAAGCCGACCCAGTGGGAGGTGACAGATGACATCAAACCAATAGTGGGATACATGCGAGTGGAGTCTTTGGGAGCAGGTTGTCGGAACTAAGAACACATTCCACCAAATAGGGCAGAAAATTCTCTAACATTCATGGTTGGGGGTTATTTCATTTAAGTGTTTTTGATTTCCTCTTCCTTGTTATTGAATTTATAATAAGAATGCGGGTCAACCGACTAATGGGTTTTCCCATGATTCTTCCATCTTTGTGGAAGGTTGTTGAGGGGTATATTTTAGGGTTTTTTGTTTATTTATACCCCCTTATCCCAATCATGAAATCTGTTGGAATTAAGAATGTCTATGTCACTGGCTACCGCTCTACCGTGGATGGTGCGTACCAAACGAACATGTCCCGACCACTCAGCAACCATTATGGTTTTGATGTGGTCTTCGCGACAGGGGAGGATGGCGATCAGTGCTAGTGGTTGGAACCAGTGGGACTCGGGAGCGTCGGCCAGCACCACGGCCGGTTGCGAAGAAGACAGGGGCCCAACCACGCCGCCGGAGAAGGTTCGCGACCTGTCGGCCTTGGTGGTGCAAGGGCGGCGCGCGACATTGGAAGGTCATGTGACAGGGCTGCAGTGCACATCCACACCCCCAGTTTACAAGATCCACGACAGCGAGGGAGGGTGGTTGGCTCGCTGCCAGCCACCGGAGATGGTGTGGCGCGCGACCGCACCGTGCGGGGGAGAGGCTGGCCAACTGGCCCACCCGGGCTGCCGCACCATGGGCCACACACACCGTGGGTAATCCAACGCAAGATGACCTGGACCTAGTGGGACGGGGAAGATCCCTCGGGGCGGGTCCGAGCTAGGGCCAGACCCCAAGTTGGGTCGGGTCGGTCCGACCGGGTCGGACCGGACCTGTGCCAACTTCTACCCTTTTTCTCTCTTTCGGCCATATCTTGAGCTACGAGCATCCATTTGAAGAACTGTATATGACGCCAGAATCCTTGGATCACGATGGTTCTTTTGGTATACTCTACTTGTGTATTGGATAAAGTTGGAGTACGTCCTAGCTGGATTGAACCATGATCCTAACTGATCCCTCGAAGAAGAAACGCTAAAAACTTACATACATGACGTTCAATCGACACACAGTCTATTGCGTTGAAATACCTTTTATGTGTTAGTCCTTTGGGTTAATTCTTCATGGGACCTTGTGGTAGATGGAGTATCGATCTGTGGCTTGAGGAGAGGATCCTCCCAGAATCAAGCGAGCTTTGTGCGGGAACCCTGTAGTTATCTGTAACATGAGAAAGTGATCTTTTGTGGGTTTGTGTTCAAGAGACTCACTTGGATACGCTCTCGGAATCCCCTTGAGACTACTATGTTAATCCCCATGGGACTACTCTAGGATCCTACATGGGGTTGATGTAAAAGGATCATGTGTGGGTCTGATGTTGTACTTTGATCTTGTGATGGTTTATTGTACTAGGATACCGTGTGGGTCAGATGATGAACTAGGATCTTATGTGTGTCTGCTGTAATAGGATCCTGTGTGGGTCCGATGATGTACTAGGATCTTGTGGGGGTCTGATGATTTAAGACCCTACACTATTCTACCTCTTAATAGAGTAAGATGATTCAGTAGTTACATCTAATCATCTCTACTACTATACCTATGTTACACTTGGTGTGAGATGATTCCTTACATTTGTGGAGTAACCTTTGTAGTATTCTTTTGTGTGGCATACCTGTGTGGTGTTTTCCTTCGTGGTGATACCTTGGTGGTATTTTTCTGTGTGGCATATCTGGGTGGTACTTTCCTTCATGGCGATACCTTTGTGGTATTCTTCTATGTGGTGTACCTGTGTGGTACTTTCCTTCACGGTGATACCATGGTGGTTTTCTACGGTGTGGCGTACCTGTGAGGTACTTACCCTCATGGTGATAACATTGTGGTATTCTTCTGTGTTGTATACCTGGGTGGTACATTCCTTCGTGGTGAAACCTTTGTGGTATTTTTCTGCGTGTCGTTACCATTGTGGTACTTACCTTTGTGGTGTTACATTCATGGTATTTCTTAATTTGTGGAATAGTTGAGTTTTGGGCTATGGATTTGGGCCTTGTGTTTCCTCATAAATGAGATGGGTATACTTGATAACTTAGGTATATGTTTGGGAATATAACTATGTAGGGATGAAATTTGTTTTCATGATTTTTGGTTTATCCTTTGTGTATTTTGAGAGTCCTTTGTGGGGTCTCAGGGTCCCTATGGAGTATCGTTATACTCACCCTAGCACAGGCTACGCCCGCACCTTGTTGTGTTTGGTGCAGACGACGGACAACACTGACTATGGATGAGGATACCAGGACTGGAGGTAGCTCGAAGGTGGAACATAGATGAGGAATATGGCAGAGATGATCGTTCGAGAGCTATAACTACCCTTTAGGTAGGATCCTTTGTGGGTTTTCATTGGAGATGTTCATTTTACTTGTACGTTCGAGTTTTCTTGTACTTTCTAGTTGGGCTTGTATTTTGGCCCCTTTTACTTACTGCCCACACTCTTTTTAAAATTCAGTTTACTTGTGTTCATATTGTTTTGTGTCCTTGGTTACATGAGTTATAGGTTATAAAGGAAATGCCTTCCCAGTTTTAGGGAATACGCCTTCAGTGCTAGTTTCCAGCCGCTGGCCTATAGAAGGAGGGCTTGGGGTAGTCACGACACGGGCACCGGGGGATGGGTCATGAAAAATTGGTATCATAGGAGTTGGTTCTAACATAGAACATTGGACTCTGATCTTTTAAACGACAATAATGTTAAGTATAGTGAGTGTGGTTATCAGTTTAGGAAATCCAGTGTTGGTGCGGCGGCCGACGTATCCATACACCAGGACCCCAACTAGTGATTTCAGACTCAGTGCACGAAAACACTGATTGCCTGTGTGTTTTGAAGAGTTTTATTGTGTTTTCCGGATTCATCTCACCAGGCATAACTAAATGACTATGGAACACCTGTTCCTTATCAGGATGTAGATATGTAGACAACCAGGTAGGATTTCCGAGAGAGTACAAGATGACGACCCACCGAGCGGAGAGGCTCCGGTACTTGGCCATCTAACTATGTTGGCACCTTCGGGTGGTGTACCAGCTGCAGCACCACCCGTTGGGAAGAAGATACCACTAGCCACACCGGCGGACAGTGCATGCTGACTGAACGTGTTGCACGAGTTCTATAAGCATAGGCCTCTGAGGTTTCGAAGCATGACCGTTTCCCACATAGCTGAGGGATGGCTGGAGGTGGTTACTTGATTTTTCCGCCTAGTTGAGATACCGGTAGAGTAGATGGTGATCTTAGCTACTAGGATTTTTTTGTGAGTGACCATGAGTATGGTCCACACAGTGATGAGGATTCGGTATGTGGAACATTACCCAATAAAGTACTTTTGTGTAGTGTGTCAGTTATATCACGACCCATTGGTAGGCAGTTACAACCTACGGTACCTGTAGAGGACACATATGGTAATAGTCCCTTACACATGATTCAACATTAGATACCCTTCAGTTTTTGAGGTGATCCCGACTCACAGGCGGCTGGGGATTGGCTTGAGGAGGTGGATGATAGTTCTCTATAGGTTCTACAGCTCGGCTAGATGACATTTCGGTAGGTGAGTATTCATCGAGGCATACCGATCATTCCATGTACTCAATGAATATGATACAATCAGTGGTTCGAGGCTCAGACATTCACACATAGTGTGTTTAAGGATGTCTAAGCCAACACTATTCCTCTTTGCATTATTACTTATGTTGGGGTGCTAGAGAGTACCTTTGTGGTTGAATGTTATTTGGATGAGCGGATACATCCAGTGAATGATAGATGTGGGAAAACAAGAAACTTGTGCCTGTCTCAGAGACTTGGGCATGTAAAAATGTTTCAGGAAGAATAAGTGTTAGGGATGAATGAATCTACATGGCTGCAGATGTTGAAGCAGAGCTAGGAGAGCATCATGAGGTGGTGTACATTTCGATATATTACAACAACCCCCATTATGGTTCCCACCAGGCTCAGGGTTCTAGAGGGAAGGGGAAGGGAGTAGGTGCATGTAGTCAAGGAGTGTGGCCCAAGGACTCCAATAATTATTAGAGGTACGGTCTATGTTTACTACTAGCTGCCATATCAATAGACATAGGTACCAATCATTTTTTCCTTCCATGAATCTTTTCCAAGACCCGGAGTTTCTGATTAAATTGTTGACATGACCCTCACGTCTAGAGATACTTTTGGGAGGAGACTCGATAATAACACTGATGCTGATAGTTTGATCTAACCCTTGAGGTGAGAGTATCAGTTGTAACCACTTGGTGGCAGCGTCGAGCCCTTACGAGGTTAGTCTGGGTATGGATAGGGAATCCACAGTTCATACTCAGATTGAAATTATTAGGAAAAAAGGTTGTGGATTCTATACAATGTTGGAATGGGGTTTTCCTCGGTCGGTGAAAAGGAAACCCATCCAGTACAGGATGGAATCATGCTTAGGAGGGTGTAGCCGATCACTCATGAGTCGGCCAAACGTACCCTTGTGAAAGTAGGGGTTTTGAGTTTTCAGTTCTAAACCAGAGTGGCAGAGCATGTGGACATCATTTAAAAAAAAATTCATGATTACCTCTCCCAAGGGAGAGGGGTATCTGGATTGGATAGGTACTAAAATAGATTTTTACCTGACTTACCTAGGGTAGCATCACCCTTTTCAGCTTTGAAGAAAAAGGGGGAGCCTTACCTATAGACGAAGAAGTGTCAGCAGATATTTCAAGAGCTGAGATAGAGACCGACAAGTAGAACTATGCTACATAAGACCTAGAGTTAGTAGTAGTGGTCTATGCAATGAAGGTGTGGTGGAATTACTTTATGGGAGAATATTTTACAGTCTACTCAGACTACTAGAGTCTTGGGTATACCTTCTCTTAGTAGGACCTGAACCTGAGGCAACAATTTTGGCTCGAGTTCCTCCAAGAATATGACTTCGAGATAGTCTATACTCATGGGAAGAGGAATGTTGTAGAAGATGCCACAAGATGGAGATCTGGTATACAACTGCTAGGTGAGGCGACGGAGTAGCTGGCTGCTTTAAGGATATCCTTTGTTGTCTGAGATGGAGCAGTTTTTCTTCAGTCTCTCACAGTCACTCGCCCACTTCATTAGTGAGTCAGGGAGGTGCAGTGTGGGGAAACTGACTGTGAGGCTCGATGTGTTCAGATATCCTTAGGGAAGGTACCATATGAATTCTCTGAAGGCGGGGAGCATGTAGACCTCTTCAAAGGATGTACGATGTTACCAGGACCTTTAGTTTTAGTACTGGTGTCCGGTGATGAAGAAAGCAGTGGAAGATTTTGTATCACGTTGCCTCAATTGTTAGCAAGTGAAAACTACTCAGAGCCAGCAGAAGTCTTATGCTGATAGGATACTGAGATCTCTGGAGTTCGAGGATGCTGACCACATATTTCAACATGTCTCACCTCAATGGGGTTTGAAGAGAGGTGTTCAGGGTGGGAAGTTATCTTCGAGGTTCATTGGACTCTTCCAGGTCCTCAGCAGAGTTGGCTAGGTGGTTTACCACCTAGTGCATCCCCCTAAGTTGCACAAGGTGCACAACATCTTCCACATATTCAAGCTAAGGATATACGTGCATGACCCATCTCACGTCATCGACCACGATGAGCTGGACATAGGGGTTGGGGTGGCGTTTTCAGAGGTTCAAGTGGAGATTGAGGATCGACCGAAGAGAGTCCTTCGTGGGAGATCGATTCCTTTAGTGTGTTTGCATTGGCATCACGAGAAACTCCAGGAGATCACATGGGAGCAGGAGGCTCAGATTCGTGCTCAGTACCCCAACTTGTTTTCCTCATTTTTGTAATGTGAATTTCGGGGACACAAATCCCTGAGGTGGGATAATGTAAAGACCCAAAAATTCCATGTAATTTTTTTAATTATATAAGAATTTTTTAAGACTCTGAAATCTGACGACGTGTTATTCCGAGGCCCACAGTTCCCAGAATGATCCGTCGATGTTTTGTTAAGCTTTAATTAGTGCCTGTATGTAGTTTTCCAGAAAAAGTGGAATAACTCTTAAACAATTACTAGGATAAAAAATATGAGGGCACCATTGCGCTAAAGATGGCGGGTTTATCCTAGGTGTGCCATAAATTTAGTCAGTGTGGGCCTCCTGTGAGAAAACCAACAAATGGAATAACCGTAAATAAAATAAATAAATTAATTATATAATTTTTCAAATACTTATAACTGAAAAACTGTAGCTCGGATTGAAAATCCGAGACCACGACTAAACTTGTGAGGGCGTGATTTATTTAAGCAGATACTAACTTTTGCCGGCGCAGGCCACATGTGAATGTTAGTTTTTGACCACAAATAAAATAATTAAGTGGAAATTATTTTATTATAAATTTCATAACTTTTAAATGGTAATTCGGATTGGAAATATGAGGGTACCGTTGGGTTCGTTAGGGTGTGTTACAATTGGGAAGAGCGTAACCTTTCCTAACACAGGTCGAGGGTGACTGTTAATAATTTTCCAAAGTTTTTTTTTCGGGCACGTTCATTAAACGGGCGATCGGCATTTTGTAACTTTTGAACAGGCTCTCAGAATTAAAATCCGAGTCGCAATGCTGGTATTTTATTAAGGAGACATTCACGTCCACCGTAGGTGGTTGAGGGTGAATGTTAGTTTTTGTGTTTTTCATGGAAATAAAAATAAAATAAATAACAACTTTTTATTTTATTTTTAACCTCCCAATTGAATGCATAGATGTGGGGACCACCCAAGATATAAAACTACCATTTATGAACATAGGGTGGTAGGGACCACCCGAAACCATCATTAATATATATAATTCCCTTGGGAAACCTCCCATTTAATTTCTCCAATGTAAATTAAATGTCTTGACTTTCAAATTCTAAGTAACAGCATCGTTGGAATTTAAGAAGGTTCCTATTTAATGAACCTTCATAAATTCCATGATCATTACATACCCTCCCCCTCACTTATTTATATGGAGATTTGGAGGGAGGATCTGGCATGGCTTCACCAAGTGACGAATCTATGGTAAAGTTCTGCAATGTTGGACACATAGAAGATGAAGCCAACCTAGCGGGAGGTGAAAGACGACATCGAACCCCCAATGAGCGACGTATGAGTGGCATCTTATGGAGCCAGTCACTAGAATTAAGAACACAATCCACTAGAAAGAACAAGCGATTCACCTACATTCAAGGTAGGGGTTATTTTTTTTGATCATTTTTGATTTCCTCTTCCCATTTCTTGAATTTATAAGAAGAACACGGGTCAAACGACTAACGGGTTGTCATACGATTCTTTTGTCTTTATGGGAGGTTTTTGCCGGGTATCATGTATGGGTTTTTGTTTATTTATACCCACTTATCCCATTATTTACATCCATCTTCAATTAATAATGTCTATGCCACTTGCTACTTCTCTAACATGGAGGATGGGGGCCAAACAAACATGGCCCGACCACTTTGCAACCTTTTTGATTTGATGGGTTTTTTTGAAATGGAGGAGGACAGCGACCGGTGCTGGTGGTTGGCACCGATGGGACTCGAGAGTGGTGGCTGGTACCCCTGATGACCGCAGAGAAGGAGGCGGTGTGACCGCCCCGCCGGAGATGTGTCGCGACCCGTCACCCTCAGCGGAGCAAGGGCGGTGACTGGCATCGGCTGGCCACAGGAAGGGGCATCAGCTCGCGTCCACACCGCCTGGCATAAAAGATCCACAACAGGAGGTCATGAAGAAAAGGGAGGGCAGTCGGCTCACATCTGGCCAATGGATATGGCATGGCGTGCAACCACGCCGCACAGAGGAGAGTCTTGAAATCTGGCATATTGGGGTCGCCGAATAGACAACGCACCGCGGGCCGGACACAACGGGCCAGGACAAATCCCGCAGGCCGGGTTCGACCCAGGGCTCGACCCTGGGTCAGATCGGGTCGTCCCAAAGCAGATTGAGTCAGCCAAGGCCGGGTCGGGCCGGGTGGGTCCGACCGGGTCGGACAGGAACCGGACTAACATTGATCTTTTTTATCTCCTTCGGCCATATCCTGAGCTACGAGCGGCTGTTTGACGAACCGTCTATGGCACCAGAATCCTTGGTTTGAGAATTTAATTTTGGTATACTCCACTTGAGTTTTGGATAAGGATGGATTATGGCCTTTTTGGATCAAACCCCGAACCCAACCGGGCCCTAGGAGAAGAAACACTAATAAATTACAGACCAGACATTCGATTAATGCACCGTCTATTGCGTTGAGACCCCTTTTACATGGTGGTCCTTTGGGATACTTCTTCGTGGGACTTCGTGGAAGTTGGATTATCGAACTATAGCTTGAGCAGTGGATCCTCCCAGAATCAAGCGAGCTTAGTGCGAGAACCCCGTAGCAGCCTGTAACATGATAAAGAGATCCTTTATGGGTCTGTGCTTGGGATCCTTTATGGGTCCGTGTTCGAGAGTCTCACTTTGATCCAATCTTGGAATCCATGTGGGACTACTCTAGGAATCCACATGGTACTACTCTAGGATTTTACGTGAATCTTCTATACTAGGATCTTGTGCGGGTTTGATGATGTACTAGGATCATGTGTGGGTCTGCTGTATTAGGATTCTATCTGGGTCGAATTATATACTATGATCCTGTGTGGTTCTTCTATACTAGGATCCTATGTGGGTTTGATGATGTACTAGGATCCAGTGTGGGTCGGATGATTTAGGATCCTACGAGAGTCTGCCTCTTAACAGAGTAAGATGATTCAGTAGTTACATCTAGTCATCTCTACTACAGTACCTAAGTTATACCTAGTGTGAGGTGAGTCCTTACATTCGTGGTGATACTGCTGTGGTATTCTTCTATGTGGTGTACCTATGTGGTACTTTTCTTTATGGTGATACCTTGGTGGTATTCTTCTGTGTGGCTTACCAGGGTGATACTTTCATTCATGGTGATACCTTTGTGGTATTCTTATATGTGGAATACCTGTGTGGTACTTTCCTTCATGGTGATACCTTGGTGGTACTCTTCTGTGTGGCGTACTTGTGAGATACTTACCATCATGGTGATAACTTTGTGGTATTCTTCTATGTGGCATACCTGGTTGTTACTTTCCATCATGGTGAAACCTTTGTAGTATTTCTCTGTGTGGGATAACCTTTGTGGTACTTACCATTGTGGTGTTACCTTCTTGGTATTCCTTCCCTTGTGGAACAGTAGAGCCTTGGGCTATGGATTTGGGCCTTGTAGTTCCTCATGAATGAGATGGGTGTACTTGATAACTTAGGTATATATATGGGCATATACCTATGTAGGGATGACAGTTGTTTTCATGCTTTTTGGTTTATCCTTTGTGGATTCTGAGAGACCTTTGGGGGGTCCTGGAGTCCCTAATGTGTATCGTTATACTCACCCCTAAATGGGCTATGCCCGCACCGTGTTGTGTTTGGTGCAGACGATGGACAACGCTGACTAAGGACGAGGGTACCAGGATGGGAGGTAGCTTGGTGGTGGACTATAGACGAGGCATACCATAGAGACAACCGTTCGAGAGCTGTACCTACCCTCCTGGTAGGATACATGGCAGGTGTTCACAGGAGCTGTTCAGTTTACTTGTACAATCTAGTTTTATTATACATTATAGTTGGGCTTGTATTCTAGCCCCTTTTACTTTCATTACACACTATTTTTACTATTATGTTGACTTGTGTTTGTATCATGAAGTGTGCTTGGTTGTATGAGTTACAGGTTAAAAAGGCAATGCCTTCCCAGTTTTAGGGAATACGCCTTTGGTGCTAGTCGCCAACCCCTGGCCTATGGAAGGCGAGCTTGGGGAAGTAATCGCACGGGCCCCGTGGGACGGGTTGTGACACATATATTGAGTGTATAATTGGTAAAAAACTCATTCATGTAATTTCAGGTCACTAATATCTTATTTCACTCACGATATTATAGAATTATAGTTTGTTTAACCTGTCTACAGTAGTTGAGGGTTCCATCTCATATTAGGGAGTGAAAATAGTAGTTTGTATTGAATTCACTAATATTCACATTAATTATATAGTCAAAACTATATTGGTTAAATTTTGATAGGAAGAGTTATGTGTAAACCCAATATTAGGATTTATTATAGGTGGGAATCAACATAAAAGTTCAAGGATCTACGAGTTAATTTAGTTATCCTGCCAAAATCATTCAATAAAACACTATATCAGTTATATAGAAATATCTCAACCTCTGAATATATATTTATATACTCTTTGATTTTTAACTATTCCATATATTGAATATTCTGAATCCAATAGTCAATAGCTATTTAAATTTTAATAAAAGTGTTGAATTCATTATGGAATAATAAATAAATAATATTTAAATAATAATGAATCAATATATAATTATTGATTTTTTTAAAAATAATTTATGTAAAATAAAGATTAATACCATAAATTCATTGTACTCAACTATTGATAATGGAAATTTCCACAGCCCCCTATACCAGATAAGAAACATAATAATTATAAATGGATTAAAATGATTCTTATAATAGACACATGGATGCTATATTCAATATTCACATATTCATTTTATCATTAATATTGAATGAATTCAAAAATTAAGATTTTTTAAAAGGATGCGGCTGAACCCTCATTTTATTATTAATGCCAAGAAATGACCTCTTTTTAATTGGGTAGGGGAGACCCATTACATAGCCCGAAGGCTCTGTTGGCTTGTATCCCATTACATGAGTACATGGATAGTTAAACAATGTTTTCACAACTCCAAGAAATTTAGTAGGAGAATTTATGTTAATAAATATATTGTATTTGGAATATACAATACATGTGAAAATTAGATTATGCAACTGTGGTTGGTCATAAAGTACTCCATATTATGTGAAACATTAATAGATCAGTCTATTTATTATCTCTGTTTTATAATGATGTATCTATTAGTAGCATTTTTTTAACCTTATCACATTGATTCTATATTTTCATTGATAATTATGTGATGAAATGTTTGGATAATTCACCTCAATATATATTTTATAAGTTTTTCTAAATTGATAATAACATAAAAAATATTGTTCTTAAATTTATTATGTTGAATAAGAGGAAATAAATGGTAAAATAACCAATAGAAAGTGGAATTCCAAAGATATCTTTGGAATATGATTTTATGAAACTATTGTTTGAGAGGGAGAGTGTTGAGTAATATGGTATTTTCAATGCATATGGAAAGAAATTATACTCAAAATAAATTTCAAGGAATGAGATAATGAAGAAAGGAAAATATTATACATCCAAGTTATTCATAATTTCACACATTATTTATATTTTCACTTCATGGGCATTAGATAATTTTTTTGACTTTCACATTTATGTCAAAAAATAATGTTAATGGAAGATCAGAAATATTATCAGTGATAATACATAACTTTATATTATTTAGGTAGATTATCTCTTACATCTACTATAAAAGGCCATATTTCCTCATTTACTAGTTAAATGTTTCCTTTATTTTAAATATATTATTATGTATTGAGTGTAATTTATGCATAATATCACTATCGATTTTAGAAAAATGGTATTTCCTTTCATTTTTATAAATTTTTTTATGTTATGGAATAACATAACCGAATAATAGTACAAATACTACTTAATTAGATATATCGTTTTTCAAAAATCAATGATGAACATAACATATAAGTCTAAAATACTTCCAAATTGTGACAATGTAATACTTGTTCAAGTAAAATTAGAAAAAATTAAGAAAGTACCCCAAGAATGGTATATATAATATTTTTAGATAAAAAATATTATATAATTTTCATTAATTCATATAATGTATAATAACTAATAACAATTTTGGTAAAAAAGATGAAAATGAAACTAATTTTCTAGTTTTTTATTTAAAAATATGTATATGAACTTATTCAAGTATTTGTTAGAGGAAAATTCAAATACATCATTTTAGGACATAACCTATATAAATATACATATATATATATACATAATTTATGAATAAAAAATAATAATCTTTTATGATATTTAAGGAATGAAAAATAAAAGTTGAAGATAAACTTCATAAGAAGTTAAAAGGGTTGTTTCTATGATTGAGTCAGAGAATATCCTAACCAGGAAATAAAAAATCATTAAAATCATAGTGGAGATTTTTCTTATACTAAGATCTCCTTGTACACATCAGTGTAATGTTGTTAGTATTAGATAGAAATTGAGACAACCATGACCCGTTGGGATCAATGATTTGTATTGTCAGTCTTCCACTATCCATTTAGGGCATGATTCTCAAATAATAACATGAACACTTATGTATTTTACAAAAAAAGGACAAATTTAATCTCATATGATTTGTAATATGTTGTAAAATTGGTTATATCATAAAATCATATATACATGTTTGGAATATTTATTGGAATCATTTATAGAAATTAACACATGTAAATATTAAATCAAATATTTCTAAATTATCCTAAAGTTATAATCTTATATTATGTAAATTCATAAGATGGAAAAGTAACAGTCAAGTGGAGGACTATATTTCTATGAGTTATGAGATGCATTAATGGTGAATGTGAGTAGTGAGATATGATTTAGTAAATACATGTCTCTAGAAACATGATATGTTTCTGTAATAAAAATTTCAATAATATATTTTTAAAAATAATGATATGGAGACACATATATTTCATAAAATGTTTTAAAAAAATAAATGTGGATTCTCCCCACCATGGTTATACAATTAATTATTCATTGATAAAAATTAACCCTAATATAACATAATTTAGTAAAATTAAATTATGTTTCCCAACTGATGGTGGAATTGGATTCAAGAAAATTTATTCCATGCATGAATATCAATTAGGTATTTTAGTAATACATAGGGATGATGTAAAATATTTCAGGTTTAAATGGGTAAATAATATATAATTGTATGTGGATCAATAAGTTAATGATTATAAACAATAATAATTTTAAAATATTTAATGTTAATTCATCACATTTAATGTGATGAAGCATTTTTTTTCAAAATATTTGTTGAAATCCATTAAAATAATAGTTTCCACAAAATATTTTCATGACAATAATTTTTTACATTTAATTCCAAAATTTAATTCTTATATAGATCTTTATAAAAAAATTCTTATAACATATAACTAAAATAAATCATGGGAACACGACCAAAGAATATAATATGAAATCTAAATGTATTAATTTATCGAATAATGTTTGTTTTGATGTCATGTATCATCATCCAAATAAAATTATTCAATGTGTTTAGAAGAGGTTTGGGGGAGAGTAATAGTTTTCTTGTGTGATACATATTAGTAAAATATAAAAAATATTCATGTAATTAGTTAATAATCAATTATGTATATGTTAATACATTAATTAGTTAATTTTGATATATGATTTCTATAAAACTATATATACTAAGATTCATCTATGATGTTTTTTGTTCTTAGTCAACATGATTTTTTAATAAGGAATTAAAATTTTTAAGTTGAAATATTCTAGGAGAGTATTTTTTCTAAATTTTAAATCACATAAATATATCTAGAATGATGTGTTTGCAAACATAAGAGAAAAAATTTGAAAATAACTATTTTCATTACAAATTCAAAAATATAATATATAAAATATGTCATGTTATGTACTAGGGATGATGTTTAATTTATATATAGTAATGTTGGTATATATAAAAAATCTAATAGTGATTCACTTCCCATAAATTTAAACTATCTAGAAGTATTTAAGAAGTACAAAGGATATGTTCTAGTAATTTATAGAAGAAGGAGAAATATTTACCAAGTGGATACTAACAAAGTCTTATGTAGAATACAATCTTTCTGGTATTAATGTTGTGATATTTAATTGATTAATAAAGACTCATTATATCCAATGGTATCCAATTCAAGGGAATTCCTTTTTTGTTACATATTATGATATAAATAAATAAGAATCAAAACATGTAACATTTTCCAAAATATCAACATTATAGGGAGAAAATATAATAATATCATAATTAATACATACATATATAATTTCCTAGAAGGAGATAAACATATAAATTTATGTATATATGCTAATAATTTAATAGTTTTGGTGATTTCTATGAATTCAAGGTTGGGATTGAGGGAAAATATATTATTATGAAATATCATTTCTTGAAATATTTTACTTAAATATGTGAAGTCATAGTCATCATAGTTTCATTATAAAACATAAAAAAAATTAATAAAGTAATATCTAAAAATATGAGTGGTTTTTAGGTTAGATCTAACTTGTCAAGAATATTAAGAAGTTGTATCTAGTAAAGGTTTGAGTGTTGTGAGATTGGTTTCCATAGACCCAACATGAGCTTGAACTTTTGATTTCAATATCATAAATACATTATTATATATGAATGATTTATAATTACTATAATTTAAATGATACATATTCTTAAAATATATTTAAAAATTTTCTTATATTATATATTATTTGAAAAGGTTCTACCAGTTACCAATAATAACTAGAACCACATGATTCAATGATATCAATCATAAATATTTTTCTTTTTTTAATACATAAATTAATTGAGACAAAAATGATGTAGGAATATCATGTTCTAAGATACTATCTTAATTATGTATTATTCCCATGATGTTCATTCATACCAATCTCAATTATAATAGATCACGATGAAATACTATCCAATTGTAACAGAACATGTTTTTTGTGAAAATAGATACTCATATAAACAAGTATGTTTGTTGATCACTCAACATGATATTATTACTAATGGATATAATTAATCACATAATTTATTTAATTATGATAGAAATGATAGATTATTTTTATGGTGAGGTAGAATGTTCATGGTGCATCACTAGTGGAATTTTATTGATTGAATGGTGATGATAGAATTTTTCATTTCTGATTATTGGATGAACATATATCTATAAATTTAACTAAGATGATAGTGACATGATTAAATAAAATACCAGTATAGATGAATCAAATTCCATAAAATATATTATAATATAGATAAATTAGTTATGAAATTATTATGACACAATGTATTAATCTCATTTTTGTTATATCATTGGACAATGAAATTAAATAACTTAGTATTCATTTCTGGTTATTTTAGTTATGACTTATCTTTATATCTTTAGGGGATATGATGTATTAATACATAACACTCTTGGTATACAAGATAGAATAATTTATATCAATATAGAGACTTATAGGATCACAAACAATTTATCTATAATTTACATTGACTAAAATGAATTAGTTTTTAAGATGATGCATAACCATGTTAGTGGATCAGTGTTTAGTGTAATAGATCACAAAAAAATGAATACATAAATTTAATTATATACTATTAGAGTTTATAATTATGTTAATTGAACTTATTTATTTATATAACAAACAAAATATTAATTATATTAAATGATTTAATGTCAGTGTCAGAAATTGTGTTTAGAGTGGTAGATTTTTTATCATAAAATGGTCATTATTTCATGGATTTTTAGGAATTTCTCTATTAAATGGGGCTATAAAAATCAAGAATATGAATACAATGGATGAATTTATATATGATTGGTTGACTTTGAATACCAAAAATAGTATATTTATTAGTCTTGAAATTATTAAGGTTATATTTTTTTGGAAAGATGAATCAAGGTACCACTTAATATATTGATTCCTCTATCTAGTTGAAAATTTTATCTTATTTTTCTAGTATCATGTACCTATAATTTTTTATTTCTAGTTAAGATCCCCCAATAATTTACTGTTCAAAAAAAGGCTAGATATAACCTCATATATTACTAACATCCCCTAGACTCTCCCCCAATCCTATAATCCTCCATTAAGGACATCCTAACTGCACAACAACATGACTTTCAGGAGGAGGTCAGTAACATCACTATAAATTATTTATTCGATACAATTGTGGATATTATTATTTTAAAACATTAAAATATTGGAATTCATAATATTTTTCATTAATTATTATTCATCGTTATTTATTTGAATCAAATTTATGAATGAATCAGAAGATTAAACAAGAACATCGACCATTCCCTTAGGTCTTACTCTCATATATAGGATAGTCGACATAATAATTCTTATTTATAAGTTTTTGAATATTTTTTTATGTTTTTAATTTTTCCATTTGTTATTTTAGTTGTAACACCCTGAGATTTTATGAGATGGATTGTTTTTAATTTTATTGATGTCTTTTTTTGTACTCTACACCATGTTTAGATTTCTCTATACACAACAATGTATTAGATTACATTATATGCAACACTATATCTGGCTTCTGTTAAAAAAAATTTAAGTTCATTTGATATAATTCATTTCAAAAATAATTGAGTATATATTGTTTTCAATGTATAAGAAAAATATTTTTAGATTATGTTATATGAAATAAAAAATTATGTTTCACTAAATGGAACACTAACATGGCTTGCATTACAAGAAAGAGAGACAATCCTCTATAGTTTGCATTGTACGCAATGCCAAGATTTAATAAAAATGTTATATTGTTAAAATATTACATAAAATAGCTATTATGAATATTATTAACAACATTTTTTATTTTATATAACATTGACATTTGTCTTGTGTATTATATAGAACATGATATAAGAACAAATTCACTTTTTTTGGATTAAAGATGTATTTTTAAAAAATGCAGGTTTCCACCTTTTGATGGAACACTAATTTTATATCTAGTTATTAAAACTTTTACATATTATATATGAAAAAATAAACATCATTTTTGTAGGAGGTACATAAAAATTTATCATATTGAAACATTGGTATTTCTCTGATGAAATTAACATTTTGATGAAGAGTGACGAATACTATATTTTAATTGAAAACTGATTTTTCATCAAATTTATTAATATAGTTATACTATATTTTTAATTTGGATTAATGTGCAATTGCATTATGTTTTTACAATTTAATCTAATTTTGGTCATTGGAGGCAATTTCAATTTTAAATTGTACATAAACACATGACAATATTTTGATAAGTTTTTACTTCTTAAAACACGCTTTTTGGTTTTGACAACTAGAATTAATTTTAAATCAATTAATTCTAGTTCTGGGTTTTGAATTATAAAAAAAGGATTCCATATTTTTAATAATTGGGTCTATATTATGTTAACATGTTACTTTTATTTTTTTTTGGTATATTATGAATTGTAACTACGATAATTTTTATTTATCATAGTTTAAGGTAAATCGGGTAAATTATGGTAACTTACAATATCATAAAGATAAAAAAATTACCATAGCACTGGAAAAAAAATTTAGATGAATTAAGATCCACCAATACAACCTATGTGTTAGAATTGATTCATTTAATGGACTCTGTTACATGAAAATGATTTAATTATACTTAAAATCGAAGAAGGTGACAACATGTCACTCCCATATATGTTATAAGTATCATACTTTTAATATAGCGATAAATATGATAAAACATCAAACATAAATAGTCTATAAAAATATAATAAAATAATATAAATCATGTTAATTTATTTAAAAATTTTAGTGACTAAATAATTACCATTAATGATGATCCAATAGTGATGTTGAGATTATTTAATTGATAGAAATATCAAATAAATGGTTATAATAATATTAAAATAAATATCATATGAACTAATAAATGTGCTCTTCGAATTTTATAGGAGACTGTATCATGTTAGGAGTGTATTAAATATTTTTTTTGGGATTTATATTTGGTTTCAATTTCATTTAATGTTAAATAAATGAATAGAATCAAAATTAACACTATTTATATTTTCTAAAAATAACATATAATTAAATTATCTAAAAATCACAAAAATATTTAAAAATTAAAAAGTAATAATTACAACATCTTAAATGTCATAAAGTATCCAATAATGGAAAATTTACAACACATAAGTAAATATTTATAACAATTTAATATTTAGAATATTTTTACCACAATTAAAATTAAATAGCTTAAATAGGGATAAATCAAAATGATAAGGTTTAAAATAAATTTAAAACTTGTATAAATTTTATTAGTTAAGAGGATTTCACCCCATACTTGTCCAATATTTTATATAATATAATTTTGAGGCATTTGAATATTATGAAATTAATTTATATTAATTTAACAGTCTTAGTATTTCCAAAAGTGCCCCTCCCGTCTCTTATAAAAGGGCACATATCCTTCCATTTTAATCACACCTCTAAAGCTATTTTCTTGGACAAAAATACCAATTTCTTCTCCCAAATTCCATTTATTCAACTTAGAGGCCACACACTGTGAAGAAATCCATCCTAAAGAGAACTTTTGTGGAACGGAAAAAGAGATACTTGAAAAAGAGGAATTTTTTTCTCACCTCTTTCAAAAATCTTTTCTCCTTTCACTTCCTTTTCTTATGTTTTATTCATAATAAAGTAATATATATGGTATATTATAAATTATGATATGTTATTATAATTATGGTACAATTGTATACCTCTTTTTATCCACCATAAAAATAACTATATCACCATGCGTGCGTACGTATGACTTACCGTCTCCACATCGTGGTGTAATCTTTTACTCAACAATACTAAATTTTTATGGTTGTAATGATGAGTATAATGGATTTAAATAATAAATATAACATGATAATTATTCTATATAATTAATATACCGAACAATTATAATCTATTTAACCATTAAGTGAATGATATCGTCGCTCGTGCATATATAAGACCAACTATCTCCGTAAGGCGATGAGATTAATTATGCATGTTAACCATTCAAGAATGATTGTAAATTATATATATTAACTAAGAATTAAATAGATACAGAATAGTTGTATTAGATATATTTATCTTTTTATATAATATTTACATACTTGCATTCCATTCAACAAGGAGACCGAAATAGTGTTCATGTGTATGTACAACCTACTGTCTCCATGAAATGTGTATTCAATTTCATTTAACAATCTATTATTTATATTTATATACTGAATATTTATGAAATATAAATCATTTTTTACATTCTGGAAGTAATTAAATCATTATCTATGTAATAAGATCATGAATAAAATGTCAAAACATATACGATAAATAAAAATATTATTACCCAAAAAGTTGCATTAACATTTAATTGAGAAATAAATGGCTCACATAAAGTAAAAAGTGAATAATATATGATATCATAAATAATATAATTGTTCTTTATCAAGTTAGTAATATGTTTACACCCCTTATATTGGATTTTTAGACATAAATGGATGAAATCAGACCTAAGGTAAGGGATAATTTTGCAATCACATTATTATCTGAGATTGTTTATTTATAAGTATTTATTGGTTTATATTTATCAATCACATCCATGTTTCTAAAATATATAATTTTATTTCTATTGTTATGCAGTTATTTAAAATCAATTCTACCCATTAGGTATTTTTTTAAACATTATGGAAAGAATCATTCTTTCGTTTTCCATACACGGTACATTTTTACTTTTGTAGAAAAAGTATAAGGGGAATGATTTTTTAACATCTATGCAATGAATGGATCATTACACATTAATAGAGAATAATTTCGTTGAATATTACCTTAAAATATTACATGGTCATTTTTGTTGATGCTCCTTTCGTCACAAAATATAAATATTGGAAAAGGGGAATATCTGAGCTCAAAGTGATTCAACCTTTGGACAAATATCAAAAATTTACAAAGGAAGGAATAAAAAGAATGTTGCATAAGGGTCATTCAAGTTCTACAATGGTCACACAAGTCCACTTGTGTGACGCCTAATGGTCGCGCAAGTGACTTGCGCGCCCTAAAGGATAACCTCTCGGGTCTTCTTCAACCTATAAATAGACCCTGCGGGCCCCCCAATCAGGGTGGAATGTTTCCAAAAACTCAAATTTGAGCTCCCGGATCCCTAGTCCCTTATCAAAGCATCTAAAACACTTATATGGTAATTTATTACCTAGAACGGAAGATCTAAAGAGGGGGAGGAAGGCCAAAGTGTTGAAACTCATCAACACTTGCACTGTTAAGCGGCCATCCCTTAAGGGAAATGGCCACACTTGCGCGCTGCCTAACTCCTTCAATGTAACTTGCACGCCACTCTCCTGGAAGATCCTCAAGATGATTATAAAGGCTTTTACCAAGAGTCTCTCAAGTGTTACCCTGCTGGTTAACCATCGCTCAAGTACCCATGTGTCGCTTAGGTATACATGCGTGACCTGGATTTGCGCGCCCACGCAGTACCTGCGCGCCTGCCAGGACTTGCGCGCCCCTACCTTTTTTGGGTGCCCTTCTTGCCCATTTCACCCCTCTTAAGCCATTCCACCTATCCTATTCAAGATTCAATCTTCAAGACACTCTTCAAATCCATTTATGGCATGATTTCTTGATTTGGCTTCCTTATTTGAAAGGAAATCCGTGGAATATCTCTCAAAACCTAGTGATTTACACATCTTTATGTCACTAAAAAATTGAGATTTCATTCATTCAACCTCATCCATTAAGATGAGAGAACCTCTTAAACTGGTCCTCCTTTTCATGAATAAGCCCCAGTCATAATTCTCAAATATGGGCATCCTCTTTAGGAGTAAGCCCCAAGTCCTCATTAACCTGGTCCTCCTTTTCAGGAATAATCCCCAGTCATAATTCTCAAATCTGGGCATCCTAATTAAGAGTAAAACCCAATCATAAGTCCTCTCCTAATTTGGGCCTCATTTTCAGGAGTGATCCCCAAGTTAGAGTATTCAAATCTCCATGAAGCACATATACCTTTACGGACCATGTTCCTAGATTTCTTCCCTGAATTAAATCCAAATCTTAATTTATTTGGGCAGTCATACATACATAAGTCCCAAATTATTTCTTATGATTGCATCTTTCATGGCACAATAGTCTGATTTTTACCAATACATCTTGTTTCTTACACCGAGCATGACTCACATGAGCTTAGAGTGTAAAAGTAATTATGAAATCCTTCTTTGAGCCATCAATCATAAACATCATACTCCCTTACTCGAACTACGTGGGTTCTAATTCCTTTTCTAAAAAAAGGATACATAGGTAGCCCATCTGCGGGTTTGATCCCAACTCTGAAATAATTCATGTCCTTTTTAATGAACAATAAACTTCAAGTTCCCCACTGAGTTGCTTTAAAACCAGTATGGTCATTATAATGACAAAGATACTTTTACGTATCAAAGGATACCATTGACTAAAAATCTATAACAAATAAAGATAATTCTCTATCAATGAAGAACCTCGAATACATATAAAATATTCTCTAAATTTATTACATATCGATCATTGTTTTTTAAATCTAAAGGAAATCTCATTTTATACGTGGTAATGTAATAAGGATTCACGAACATAACTTAAATATACAAAGAGATTCCCAGAGTAGACAATAATTCCCCTAAAAAATGTGTGATGAGTCCTACCTCCCATCCTCTTAACCAAGGAAAATTCCTAAGCCTCATTAGTCCACAACTAATGAGCACCTACCTTTGAAAAGTAGTTCCAAACAGATGTGGAATCCTTGGATGTTTCCGGTTCTATGAAAAAACCCATTAGAAACTGATTGGAATGTTTGATCCATCAATCAAAGAAGTCATTCCCGAATTCCAAGGGAAACAAAAAATGGTGAACCTGACCTGGATCCTTATCCAAGTTAAAATGATGTTTTACCTATTTGTTAGGCCCCTATTTAAAACTCAATGAGAGGGCCAACAAAAACAATCAGTGACATATGTGCTCATCCAAAAGATGTAGTGGATGAATTTATCTTGATTACGTCTGTTATATCAAACATGCAATCTTTTCTAAGATCTTCTGCATTTCCAGAATGGCTGCTCTCAAGTTCACAGCTGTGAATATTTCTGCTGCAAATTCCACTACTGCTACTCTTGCTGGATCGTCGTCCGCTCTGAGGATGACATCACCTACTCAGCTTCTTCAATGCTGGTTATTAAATGCACTGGTTAAGGAATACCGTCAACATGGTACCATCCCAACTATAGAGGTTGCCCGACAAGCCCTCCAAGTGAGCAACTCACACCGGCCATACGAACAACGATGACTAGTGATCAAGAAGCAGGTGGTGCTAACCACCGTCTCCAACCATTTCGGGTTGTTATCCCCGGAACACAATCACCATTCACTCCCATATTCCGGGGAGGTGAATAAGCAGGTCCCTCATGGACTTAATTCAAAGAATCTAGAGTCCTTCCCGAGGGATCCTCTCAACAATCACCACTAGACTCATGCAGCAGTACACCCTCAACATGATGAGGGTCCCAACTCCAGGCATTCGGCTCAGGTTCCTCGAACATGAGCAGGCAAGACGAACCTCCAGAGGCATAATCCAGTCAACAGTGAGCAGGTTCTCATCTCTACTATCTCTAGATATGTCCACCATCCTAACTTGGTGGTAAGCAACGAGCAGGCACACACACCTGCCCATTTTAATCCCGCTGTCCAGCAGACTCGTCTGGCGGCAGCATGCCGATCCCATCAGGCAATTCCAGCAGAGTATTATAGACAACAACATACACCTGTTTATACGTCATCAGTTAGTCAGCAGGCCCATTTGACTACATATGATAGATATCATGAACCATGTTCGGTGAAGTGAAATCAGTAGGCACATACACCTGCTAGTATTGATCGATCCTACCAACAGTCTCACTTGGTAGCATTTGGAGAAGTCAGTCGAAAATCTCCGACGACAAACAGGAGGCAAACTCAACTCTCTGTCCCTACACTTGTGTACTATCAGGATTCACTGATAGGAAAAGGAGGACAAGAGCAGGCACACACACCTACTCAGAGCATGGAAGGGATGTATATCCCCATTTCGGCATCTGAAGTCACCAAGCATATTCTATCAATGGTGAAAGATCAAAAGAAAATTCTTGCTCATATACTGGATGCCTGTCAGGATATTATAACAGCTTCATCGGCATCTCAGGGAAGGACACATAAATCTATCCCTACCAGTGCAGTGACACATCAACAATTCACTCCGGAACAGACACACACATCTGTTCCAGTCTAAGAGGGTTATGGGAAATACTCCCCCATATCATACGAACAACCAAGTAAGGCACATACACCTGATTTGAGTGGAGATCGTCAACCTAACATGTCCATCATTCCAGATCAGGCACATACACCTGCTCAGAGCAGGCACTTTTTTCAACAAGTGGTTTCCAAGTTGATTAAGAAGGCGTCTAAGAAAAATACCCGCCCAACATAGTTAAGAGATCAAGGGCCAATCTATAACAAGGTCTTTCTCGATGCTGGAGTTATTGAATCCCTAAGATAGTTATCTATTGGAATTCAAGATTCTACTCCCTCATTTCCCAATAGTGGGAACATTAATTCTGAAGGTTTTCAACAGACACTTCCTCATGAAGGCTTTCTTCATGAAAATTCAGTTGATCTCGAAGTTTCATCATCAGATGAGAGCCACAGGAACCCTCTGTGTGGCCAGAAGACTAATGAGAAAGAGATATCATCTTTTGCGGTAACCCATTATGGTGGTACTACCCATGATGATGAATTTCGCTGCGAAAGTCCTCTCTGCAGTAGTGATTCACATTTCCCGGAAAATTCTCCAGTGGACGGTGTAGTGCTGAGAAAGCCCTCTTATCTTGAGGCACTTGAAAATTTGAAACCAGTCATGTCTGATGCTTCATCGCTATAAGGTTAAATACTTTCTCAATCATAAGATAGCCCAGGGTGTAGGTTATTCTCCGAACCACCCCTAAGTCATGCATCTTCTAGTATGATCAATGATTTCTCTACCAATCTTGTTGAATTCGATAAAGCAACAAGGAAACACCAACTCTGGTCAAATCAGGTAGAAGAATCTTCATTTAATGATAAAGAGGAAATGTTGAACATGAGAAAACAACTGGAAAAAGGTGAAGTACTAGTCATGTTTTGGCCTCTGGTTGACTCTCAGTATGACATTCCGGAAATGTTGAAGGAAGATGGAATTCATGATATTCGTCTCAACATATGGAATACTCTTTATCAGTTGAAAAATAAAGTATAATCTTATGATGAATATGAAAATCATCTTAAGATAATAGAAGGGTTACAATGTCAGATTAACTTGGCATCACTATCAGTCTCTCGATATCCGAAGGATGAAAAGCAATAGAGATACCTTCAACATTCATGCCTTGGAGCACTAAGTACGTTGCGCCAGTTAATTTCCAATTAACCATCTGGTATTCATGTTAGAGGATGGGGTGTTCATGGAGCACTGCATTTCACAGTGCTCTCCAGTCAGCAAAGCCTGCCGAAAATGGTCTCATACAATGTTATTGCCCATGGCCGGCCACGAATACCTGGATTTGTTTGTAATCAAAAGCTTGCCCAAGAACTGGCTTCAACTATTTCCTCTCAAAATCAAGAATACAGAGAAAAAGTTGTTGAATTAATCTTGCATCAAGTAAACGAGAATATTGAACATGCCTCTCGTATGGAGAAATCACATCATCAAGTGACAGAAGTGTCGGAAATCATCCAACGGTCTTTTGAACCAGGTGATAAAATTGGATATAGGTTAATGCATCCAGCTAATTTCTGGACTAAGGTTCGCAAGATCAGGAGAGCTTTTACGAAAGTCTCAGACATAGCATGTCAAGAGCCAACCCAACTTGCAAGACTGGGGTCATTTTTAAACCAACCCTCGGAATCAAAAAATATAATTCGAGTAGTTGAGAAGGAATATCAGGAACAACCCCAGTCCACTTGAGTGGGGACTTTTTCAAATCATCAATCCCCTCCTCAGAGAAAGTCGGTCTTTTCTCGATTGGGGAAGAATCCTCAAGAAGAACGAAGAGCCAAATTATCAAGAGATCCCCTCTAAATTACGATTCATCAAGAAGTTCCTGAGGGATCAAATTAACAAAAGGCAATGTATCATTAAAGACATGGAAGAAGAAAATATAACATAAATGTTGATAGAAGGGATGTGATGCGTTATGCATCAATCAATGTCATCAATGCCATTGTTGCTGATCCACCAGATGAGGCTCACTCAGGGGACTCAGATGAAGAGGTTCCTGCTCAAGAAGATGTACGCACCGACACAAATGAAGAAGGTGTGCGTACACGAAATCAAAGGGTTAATCAGAACCTAGGTAATCCTTCGAGTAACCCACTTCCCCCTCTCCGAAAAGGATCCAAAAAAAGGAGGGGAAAGAATCAGGTTACATATCCTTCCTCTGGAGAAGGCCAATCGCTATCACTAGAGCAATGGTTTTCACAACAGGAGGAAGAAATAAAGGAATTAAAGAGGTTGAATGCAGAACTACTTCAGAGTAGTCTTCTTCTTAAGCGTGCTGGAGTCAGTCAACTAAAGGAATTTGTTACAGCTACTGAGATGGATCAAGAATATCCTCCACTATTAGTACACCCTCAAAGGTCTAATCCTACGGGTCAAGTGCAACAACAGTTGGCCGTGCTACCATCAATTACATCACCAACCACCACATCTGTCCAAGCTCCAGTCATTGCACCTACCCAAGTCCAAGTTCAACCGGATTTTTCTCAAAAGTTAATAACTACTATAGATCCATTAACAACTCAGTTAGAAACTATGGAAGGGAAACGTGCACAGGTTCATCCAGAAAAGAAAGTTTACCCTGAATGGGTAGATTCAATCTCTCCTCCATCCAGTTTTGGAAACCCTATATTCCCTATTTTCAATGGACCTGGCGACCCTAGACAGTACTTGATGCATTACGTGTGTTGTTGTAATCCTATGATGGGAACTCCGGAGCAGAAAACAGCAGTAAAACTTAGATGCTTCGTATGGACCTTGCAAGGACCAACCTTTGTCTCATATACAAGCTTGCAATCCCGGTCAATTACTGGATGGTAAGATCTCCATCAATAATTCCTTCTTCAGTTCAGCTCAACTTTTCCAAAGACAACATTTTTTGATCTTAAAAACTGTAAGCAAAGGGAGAATGAAAGGGACCCAGATTTAATTTCTCACTAGAAGGGATTAACATATTCCCTAAGATTAGAACTCCCTCAAGAATAATTGTTTCCAATCTGTTTGGAAAATTTGCATGACGAGTTACGCACTCCGTTGATCCCTGTGAAATATACAGGAGGGTTTTGAGACCTTACTTCAACCGCTCAGTAGATTGATGATTCCCTTATATAGGCTAAGGCTAAATCTCTTGTAATTCCATCAGCTTCAAGAAGGAGAATGGGTAAAGCAGAAATTGCTATAGTTATGTTTAAACAAGCACATGTACTTGTTTCTACTTCAAAACCTTTATCTTATCAAAGGGATCCACCTCCTGAGTGCCAACAAAAAAGGCTATTTCATCCAGATGATTAAAGAGATCAAAGATGAAAACAATTTGAGGATTTTAATAGAAAAACATACTATTTCCAAAATGAACAAGTTCTTGGTTACTTTATTTTGGCTCTGGAAAATAATCTAGTTCAATTGACAAGGCCCAAAAAGCCAAATAAGGAAGGAGATGAAGACCATCCCAATTATTTCCCCTTTCATCAAATGTTGGGGCATCCCATCCAAGAGTGTTTTGTCTTCAATGACCTCCTACAAAAGATGGCCAACTCAGGACAAGTCAAACTGAAAGGTTCTTTAGCTCAGGTAGCACGTGTTACTGGTACAGTTCCAGAGGAGGAAGGCAAATGGAAAGAAGTCAAAAGCAAAAACGCACCGAAGTATGATGATTGGATGGTTAGAAAGAAAATCAATCGAACTCAGTCTATTTTGCGAACACAATTAAAGAAACTGATTGTGTCTTCTTCCATGAACGTTGTGAAAAAACCCTCTTCATCATAGGAAATGTCCTCAAAGAAATGGCATGATTCAAAGAAAGAAAAAGAATCAGAAGAAGATGAGTATGTGTCAGAGCCTAAGTTGTCTTTGATTCTGGAAGACTTTATTACATCTACTTCAAAGCCACGGGCACCGCCCCACCAAACGGCACAACCTAAACATGCTAATCAGGTAGAGTCTTCATCAGACGAAGAGTTAATCTTCAGTTCTGTTAATATGATTCAATTAACATATCCATATGCTAGTAGGAGTTTCGATTTCTATGAGCCTGAATTCCATGTATCAAACAAGGGAATCAGAGGAAGTTCCAGTGGATCAGGATACATGGGAAGACGTGGATCTTTCAGAATCCACTACTCCAATTCTACCCCTGTTACAACTGTGTACGCAGTAGAATATCAGGGTAGAGCCCTTCAGCGAGCTTAGCAAGAACAAGAAAATTCTTCTACCAATAGAAAATTTAGTTCTGGAACAGTAATTTTGGAAGACCAGTTGAAGGCTCCATCTTCTTCCTCTCAGCAAGTAAATGGATATAATAGGTCTAATCTTCCAAAACCAGGAATATTGCCAACTCCTATCTCAATACAAGATGCATCAACTTCCAAAGTAGCTGCTTCCAAGGTACCTGCTAAACTACATTTTCCTGTTGGGAAACACAAGCCTCTGGATCAAAAGTATGATATATTGAAACACTTGGCCCAGGTAGAGGCCAAGTTATCAATTCTGTATGCTTTGAATCTGTCAAAGGATCTTCGGGAGGCACTCATCAAGGCTTTGTCAAGTCCTCAGGAGTTTGAAACTAAAATTACTGCAGCTGAAGTCTATCACATAGAGAATAATCATACAGAATTCCATGCAGTAATATCTTTTATTGATGAAGAAGAATATGATGTTGTGAATGGGAATATTATACCTTTGTACTTATCTGGAAAGGTCAATGGCGTAGACGTTCGGAGAGCTTCCATTGACAATAGTTCAGAAGTCAACCTCATGCCCATTCGTACACTTCGTCGATTAGGCCTCACGGAAGCTGATTTATCTTTTTCTACCATGATGTTACAAGGATATGATAAAAATGAACAAGAACCACTGGGCAAAGATACACTCAGAACTTAGTTAGGAGATCTTGTATCCAATTCATATTTCATGGTTGTTGATCAAGACTCAGCCTTCAACATTTTACTTGGAAGACCCTGACTACATCAACATGCGACTATCCCTTCATCATAGCATCAATGTCTCAAATATTGTTTTGATTGTCAAGTTGGGACATCTTATGGTGATAAGGCCCCGTTCAAGACATGTGAGTCTCAATACATTGAGGCAGAATTATATCACATGAAGGGAAAGGAGAAATCCACAAAAAAAGGAGATTACCAAAGTTAATGCTCCATATAGTTTGGAGAAGATTCCAGTAAATCCATTTACACATGTGAGTATAGATTATGTGTTTCCTATCAGTCAAATTGACAAGATAGACCCAAATCAAAACACTCTTATGGAAAGATCCATAATGTCAATTACGACAATCGTGCCATACAACATGGGAGAAAATGGTGATCCTCCAAGCAGTGATGAAATCACAAATGGTGACGTATTCATTTCATCTGCTAAAATACAACAAGTCTATACTTCTCCAATTAGTCCAGAAGAAGTTATAGCAAAATCGGAGGTGAATAGTGATGTCGATTCTCAATCCATCATCTTTTCTTTATTACCCAAAAAAGACCCTTCATCATCAATCGGGTTGGAAATGGAATCTTCTTCTTCAAGATGTGAAAATTTTGACATCTCTTCTGATCATGAAAATTCTGCTTTATCATCTACTATGCAAGTAGAAATGGAATAAATAATACATGATGAAGAAGAAGAGGAATATCTCAGAGATGCTCCTCCAGCATTTGAAGAGGGTATCTCTACCACTGTGGATGAACTCAGAGAAATACATCTGGGTACAAAAGAAGATCCACTCCCCACTTTAATCAATGCGGCCATGACTCTTGAAGAGCAAGGGATGTATATTTCTTTTATAACGAAATATAGAGATATATTTTCATGGAACTATACGGAAATTTCTGGGCTTGATCCTGATATTGCTACTCATCATTTCGGTTTACCAGAATAACATCGTGGATTTAAGAAATCCGCGAGAAAAACACACCCAAATTATGCTTCAAAAATTGACGCATAAGTGGATAAGGTTATCAAAGATAACTTTGTTAGAGAAGTTCAGTATCCCAAGTGGTTGGATAATATTTTACCTGTAAAGAAGAAGAACAGACAAATTAGAGTTTGCATCGATTTCAGAGATCTTAATCGGCATTTTCCTAAGGATGATTTCCCAGTTCCAATTACATAACTTTTAATTGATGCAACGGCTGGATATGAAGCACTTTCCTTCATGGATGGATATTTCAGATATAATCAGATCCGAATGACCCCAGAAGATGAGGAATCCACAGCCTTTAGAGCCCCTCAGGGTGTGTTTTGCTACCAGGTAATGCCCTTTGGCTTAAATAATGTTGGTGCAACATATCAGCATGCCATGCATCATATCTTCAAACCCTTCTTTGGGAGGTTTGTTGAATTCTATGTAGATGATTTGATGGTTAAATCCAAACAATGTTCTAATCACTTAGCTGATTTGGAATTCATATTCCGCAAGCTTCGACAACATAATTTGAAGATGAACCCCTTAAAATGTGCTTTTGGGGTAACCTAAGGAAAATTTCTCGGCTTTGTTGTACGCCATCGTGGTATTGAAGTCGATCTTGATAATACCAAGTCAATCCTTGGTATGTCACCTCCTCGAAATTTGAATGAATTAAGAGGACTTCAAGGACACTTAGCCTATATTCGGAGTTTCATCGCTAATTTGGTAGGAAAAAGTTTACCCTCACCAAATTGATGAAGAAGGGAGTCACATACCAGTGGACTGAAGAATGTCAACAAGCATTCGATATTCTCAAGAAATACCTCTTGATTCCACCGGTAGTCATACCACCTGTTGAAGGAATACCACTTGTCCTCTATGTGACAGCTCTAGAGAGATCATTGGGTGCCTTTCTTGCTCAAAAGAATGATGCTGGGAATGAAAACAACCTCTGATATCTCAGTCGAACTATGCTTGAATCAGAAACCCGGTATTCAAGTATTGAGAAGTGCTGCCTAGCATTAATCTTTGCAGTTCAGAATTTGAGACACTACCTGCAACATCACGAGGTCCAATTGGTATCTCACAATAATCCGCTCAAATTCATCCTTAGTCATCCGATGCTTACCGGACGTCTGGCTAGGTGGGCAGTTATTTTGCAGCAATTTGACATTCAATATGTGTCTCAAAAGGTGATAAAGGACCAAGCTCTGGCTGATTTTCTGGATGAACACCCTTCAGTGGAAGACACATCTTCAGATATTGAAATCCCTGATGAGGAAGTCTTCTCTATTCAAGAAAGTCCTCAGACACGGGAAATGTGTTTTGATGGTGATTCTAGAAGTCCAACAGGGAGGAAAATAGAAAATCCTAAATTCAACAATGTTGGCTTAGGAATTTTGCTCATTTCTCCAGAAAAGGTAGTGTTACCTTATTCCTTCTTATTGTGAGAAGGTGGTACCAATAATGAAGCAAAATACCAAGCTCTCATCGTAGGCTTGGAATTTGCACTTCAATCACAAGTGAATCACTTAAAGGTGAAAGGCGATTCAGACCTAGTAATCAAACATGTCAATGGGGATTATGCTATCAGAAAAGAAGAACTAATCCCTTTGTATGATTACGTCAGAGAGTTAATGGCAGAATTCCCTTTGGAACCAACATTTTCTTATGTACTAGGATCACAAAATGCTCAAGCTGATGTATTGGCTAATATAGCCATAGCTCTGGAAGATCCAAATCGGGATGAGACAACCATCAGTATTGCCCACCGTCATGCAATTTCACCTTATATTTGAATCAGAACAGAGGAAATTAATGAAATTAGTCCCATTCCTGAACCATATGGTCATACTACAGTATGGATTTCACCTATCAGGGAATACCTTCAAAATGGAACACTTCCACCTGATAGAGTCGAGAAAGAAAAAATCCAGCGACGTGTGGTCAATTTTAATCTTTATGATAGTCCAGATCACATAGAGAAAATTCTCTACAAACGTGGTTTTGATGGAGTTCTCTTCAGATGCATTGATGGTGAAGAGACAATGGCTGTCATGAAAGTAGTGCATGCATGAGTCTGTGGTTCCCACCAGTCTGGACATAGACTGTCGGATCAGATTCAAAGGCTAGGATACTTTTGTCCTTCAATGATACAAGATTGTATTGGTTTCACAAAGAAGTGTCATTCATTCCAAGTACATGACAACTTCATTCATCAACCTCTAGAGTTTCTTCATACAGCTCAATACTCATGGCCATTTTCCACATGGGGAATGGATGTGGTGGGACCTTACCCTTTGGCTACGACCAAGCAGTTTAAGTACATTCTTACTGCTACTAACATCTTTTCCAAATGGGTAGAGGAAATACCTCTCAAGGAAGTTAGTTATAAATGTGTTTTTAGCTTCATCAATTCTAACATCATTACCAGATTTGGTGTCCCTCATACCATATTGACAGACAATGGCACCGACTTCTGTTCATCCGAGGTGAAGAAGTTGTATCAAGAATACAACATCAAATCCAACCATTCATCTCAGTATCATGCAGCGGCCAATGGTAAGATAGAAGCCTTAACCAATACTCATTCAAATATACTGCAAAAGATGGTGGATAAAGATAAGAGGTCATGGCCGGATAAACTCTTTCGTGCTTTATGGGCTTATTGGACTACCACCCGCACTGCAACTCGGTCAACTCCATATTCACTGGTATATGGAACGGAAGCCGTCTTGCCCATTGATGTTCAATTTCCTTAGATCAGAGTATCCATTTGTGATCAGTCATCTACAGATGAACAATATCAAAAGCGATTGAATGAATTGGAACAGTTATATGAGAAAATATTGTGCACTTTTCCCCACTTGGAAGTCTATCAGAATCGAATAGCACGATATTTTAACAAAAAAGTTCGTCTTTGTTCATTCACTTAGGGAGAATTGGTATTAGTTCTCAGAACTCCAATGATACTAGGAAAGAAACCTCCCAAGCTTGATCCAAAATGGGAAGGGCCTTACTCAATACATAGGGTCTACTCTAATGGAGCTTATTCATTAATCTCGATGGATGGATAACTCATCACTACTCCAACCAATGCCATATTTTTGATGAAATATTTTGTATAAACACAAAATGCATCATCCATGGTCCATTCATATGACCTTAAACTATTTGTACTTTTGTCCCACATGACGTTAAACTGTGAAAAAGTTCCCTAAATGGTCCATACATATGACCTTAAACTATTTGTACTTTTGTCCCACACGACGTTAAACCGTGAAAAAGTTCCCTAAGTGTTCCATACATATGACCTTAAAATATTTTCACTTTCATCCCACATGACATTAAACTGTGAAAAAGTTCCCTAAATGGTCCATACATATGACCTTAAACTATCTGTACTTTCATCCCACATGATGTTAAACTGTGAAAAAGTTCCCTAAATGGTCCATACATATGACCTAAAAATATTTGTACTTTCGTCCCACACGACATTAAACTATGAAAAAGTTCCCTAAATGGTCCATACATATGACCTTAAACTATTTGTACTTTCATCCCAAACGACGTTAAACTATGAAAAAGTTCCTCAAATGTTCCATACATATGACCTTAAACTACTTGTACTTTCATCCCACATGACGTTAAACTGTGAAAAAGTTCCCTAAATGGTCCATAAATATGACCTTAAACTATTTTTACTTCTGTCCCACATGATGTTAAACTGTGAAAAAATTCCCTAAATGGTCTGATATGACCTTAAACTGCACCACCGTCCAGCAAGACATTAAACTGCATCATCCACGGTCCATGCATATTACCCTAAACTATTTGCAAGTCCGTTACGTCCAGCATGACATTAAACAATATCATCCACGGTCCATGCATATGACCTTAAACTATTCGCACCTTTGTCCAACATGACGCTAAACTATATCATCCCTTTTTCATCCAACATGATTTTAAACTATGAAAAAAAGTCCCCAATACCTCCAACATGACTTTAAATGGTGTACTCTTTTGTCCTCACTGCATGACATTAAACTTCATGGTCCCCCTTTTGTCCAACATGACGTTAAACTATATTGTCCCCATCGTCCTAACTACATGACGCTAAACTGTACAGAAATTCCTTGATATGTCCTGCATGACATTAAAATGTGCATTTTTTAGGTTGTTGTTACCTCTTGTTTCTCACACCGAGTATGAATCATGTGAGCTTAGAGAAAACCTCAACCAAAACACTCTCATTGTGCTACTAACCATTTGTAAGTCCCAACAACTTTTTTTATGTCGTTTTCCCCAAGAACAACTTGATCATTAATTCATTCTTTCATTGAACTACACGGACTTTGATCCTTGCCTTCCAGGCTGGGTACGTAGGCAACTTCCCAAGGTTCAAGCCCAAAATCAATCTCTTCACATCGGTTCACCTCCATCTCATACAATGTTGATTCGTGAAACCGCCCCTAGAATAAATATCTTTACATTGGTTCAATTTCATCCTTGTTATATGACGTTAAACTATACAACACTTTTGTCCAGTATGATAATAAAATATAATATTCTTTGATACCCTTTCCTGAGAGGGAACCATTATTTACATTGCTATTTCAATCATGTTTCATTTCAAAGTCTACGTGTATACATGGAAATGCCCGAAAATTTTATCTTGGGTTAAACCATTATTGTACTAAATTCCCCTTTCACCCTTCACATGTACGAACCAACTCTTTATAGAGGGTATTTCTAGAACTACGTGGGCTTGATTCCCATCCTTATGGGATATGTAGGAACATTTGAGTGTCCCTCGAATCCAGCCCCAAGCCTTTGGGCCTAACCCCAAATTACACTTTCAGTACCCTGGCTAAAAAGTCCCCATGAAAACACACACTATGTATTTCTTACAATGGTCCAAGATCTATGACACTAAACTAATATCTCTAATACATTTTCCCGCATGACATTAAACTGTAGTTTAAGAACTACGTATGGCTTGATTCCCATCCTTATGGGATACGTAGTGAAGTACAACATTTTCTTTCAGGGCCCAGCCACAACATGATTGTGGTTAGCATTGATCTGTGTATCTCTGTATACATTGGACAATACCCATATTTATGTGTCATAATCCTAACCTTAAATATTTTCAGATCTTCATAGCCATTTTCTTAACTTCTAGTCACAAAAATGTCAAACTTCTGAGAGTTCTTTTTCCTAACTATGCAGCACGTGCCCTTAGGTGGCCTTGCATAAAACGTCTACTTAATAGATTTGTCACCCAAAAGATATTATTTATTTTACTATTCACCCAATGCCCTTAGGTGGACCTGCATAATTCAACCCCCTAATGGGTTTGTTAAATAATGGTAACTTCATTCATGGGAAGAAAGCCTATTTTGTCCTTATTGGTCTTAAATGACAATATGTAGGGATCCGAAAAAATAGCCATCCTTAACATATTTGTCCCATACCCTTTTTCTTGATATGAAAGTATTCAAGTCTATGGTTTATATTCTCCTTCCCCGAGTTTGGATCAGACCTTCACAGGAGTGATATCCATCCAGTTCTTCGATAATCTTGTTTGGAAATATCTTCTCCATATTCAAGTACCTCTTTCCGTACATCAAACTCTATACTTTGGAAAATTTGAATATCCATAAACTTTCACTGGCTTTTAGCATTAGGAATGTAAATTTCTGAGAGTTCTTTTGCCTGACTATGCAGCATGTTCCCTTAGGTGGCCTTGCATAAATAGTCTACATAATAGACTTGTTATCCAAAAGATACTATTTATTTGACTATGTATCCAATGCCCTTAGGTGGCCCTGTATAATTCAATCCCCTAACGGGTTTGTTAAATAATGGTAACTTCATTCTTGGGAACTACTTCTTCTAATTCCTTTTATATATTTTTCATGTCATTCCTCAGATTCAAATATTCTTAAGTCATAGTTTACATATTTTCCCCCATTCTTGAGTATGGTAATATGTTTCCAGATGAATTTTCAAGGAATTGAGTCAATTCTAATTCTTTTGGTCAAAGATATTTCAACCTCAAACATTAGCCTTTTTTTTCCGACATGCATGAATTTAAACTTCCAATAACCACAAAGACCCTTGTTTTCTTCTTTTCCTTAGAGTCAAATCCTCTTTTCTCTCTGGATCCAACTCTAAGGGGGGACTTTTCTTGACGCTCCTTTCGTAAAAAATCTAAATATTGGAAAAGGGGAATATCTGAGCTCAAAGTGATTCAACCTTTGTAAAAATATAAAAAATTGACAAAGGAAGGAATACGAAGAATGTTGTATAAGGGTCGTGTAAGTTCTACAATGGTCGCGTAAGTGGACTTGAGCGATGCCTAATGGTCGTGCAAGTGACATGCACACCCTAAAGGATAACCGCCCGAGTCTTCTTCAGCCTATAAATAGACCCTGTGGGCCCCCCATTCAGGGTGGAATTTTTCCAGAAACTTAGATTTGAGCTCCCGGCACCCTAGTCCCTTCTCAATGCTTTTGAAACACTTCTAAGGTAATTTATTACCTATAACAGAAGATCTAAAGAGGGGGAGGAAGGCCTAAGTGTTGAAACTCATAAAAACTTGCGTGCCTAAGCGGCCAGCCCTTAAGGGAAATGGCCACACTTGCGCGCCTCCTAACTCCTTCAATATAACTTGCGCGCCACTCCTCTGGAAGAACCTCAAGATGATTCTGAAGGCTTTAACCAAGATTCTCTCAAGTGTTACCCTGCTGGTTAACCATCGCGCAAGTACCCATGTGTTGTGCAGGTATACCTGCACGACCAGGACTTGCGTGCCCACGCAGTACCTGCGTGCCTTCCAGGACTTGCGCGCCCCTGCCTTTTTGGGTGCCCTTCTTGCCCATTTCACCTCTCTTAATCCATTACACCTCTCCTATTCAAGATTCAATCTTCAAGACACTCTTCAAATCCATTTATGGAATGATTTCTTGATTTGGATTCATTATCTGAAAGTAAATCTGTGGAATATCTCTCAAAACCTAGTGATTTACACATCTTTATGTCACTAAAAAATTGAGATTTACTTCATTCAACCTCATAATTTAAGATGAGAGAACCCCTTAAACTGGACCTCCTTTTCCGGAATAAGCCCCATTCATAATTCTCAAATCTGGGCATCCTCCTTAGGAGTAATCCCCAATTCCTCATTAACTTGGGCCTCCTTTTCAGGAATAAGCCCCAGTCATAATTCTCAAATATGGGCATTCTCCTTAGGAGTAAAACCTAATCATAAGTCCTCTCCTAATTTAGGCCTCCTTTTCAGAAGTAAGCCCCAAGTTAGAGTATTAAAATCTCCATGAAGCACATATACCTTTACGGACCCTGTTCCTGGATTTCTTCCCTGAAGTAAATCCAAAACTTCATTTATCTGGGTAGTCATACATAAATAAGTCGCAAATTATTTATTATGATTGCATCTTTCATGGAACAATTGTCTGATTTTTACCAATACCTCTTGTTTCTCACACCGAGCATGACTCACATGATCTTAGAGTATAAAAGTAATTATGAAATCCTTCTTTGAGCCATCAATCATAAATATCATACCCCCTACTCGAACTACGTGGGTTCTGATTCCTTTTCTAAACAAAGGATACGTAGGTATCCCATATATGGGTTCGATCCCATCTCTGAAATAATTCATGTCCTTTGAGTGACAATTAAATTCAAGTTCCACACTGAGTGGCTTTAAAACTAGTATGGTCATTATAATAACTAAGAAACTTTTACGTATCAAAGGATACCATTGACTAAGAATCTCTAACAAATACAGATGATTCTCTATCAATGAATAACCTTGAATACATATAAAGGATTCTCTAAATTTCCTACATATCGATCATTGATTGTCAGATCTAAAGGAAAGATCATTTTATACTTGGTAATGTAATATGTATTCACAAACATAACTTAAATCTACAAAGAGAGTCCCAAAGTAGACAATAATTCCCCTAAAAAAGGTGTGATGAGTCCGACCTCCCATCCTCTTGACCAATGAAAATTCCTAAGCCTCATTAGACCACAAATAATGAGAACCTACCTTTGGAAAGTAATTCCAAATGGATGTGGAATCATTGGATGTTTCCAGTTCTACGAACAAACCCGTTAGAAACTGATTAGAATGTCTGAACCTTCAATCAAGGAGGTCAATCCTGAATTCCGTTGGAAACAATTTTCAAATCAAATGATTTCTTCTACAATTGTGTTACATTTTCAGGAAGGAAAACGTTTATGAAGAAGAAATCATATTTTACTCAGTAATTTATTTCAACTATTTTATCAAAATTATAATCAATATAAGATAACATTCTTTAAATTAGGTTATAAATATTATTATTATGACTTTACTATGTTTATGATTCAATGTTATTTAGGAATTTCATTTGTTTTAGATTAATTATGACGGAATGATGTTTATGAAACCCATTTTATTTCATGGGTTATGCTATGGTGAATGTTTTAATGTTTTTGAGGAACGCATAAAAATGTTTTAATTATGAGATGGGTGGGACCTATATCTACCTCTAATTAATTGGATAAATATTTATATCTCCGGAAATATACATGAAGGGAATGACAAGTGAATCCATATTAGTAATATAGGGCTGGAACGTCAAGAAAATTCAGTTGAGTAATACAATGTTGGAATGGATAATATATCTGGTTGAGTAATACATGGATAGAATGATAAGTAAACCCGGTTTAGTAAATTAATTTGTCCACTATGATGGTCCTGGATGTAATGTCTTTAATAATATCAAAATTATATAATGTTCTTACCGTTTTCCATAATTCCATGTTTTATGCCAATGCTATTTTATCATAGTTAATGTTCATTTAGGATCTATTCCTTAAATACTACCAATATATATTTCATGACTCACGATTTTGATATTTAAACTTCATGTTCATTTTATTTACATTATTATGCCTATGTTGTGTCTTATGTTTTTCTTATTTACCCTTATTGAGCATCTAAGATCACCCTTTTTATGTTTTCTTTTCCCTATGATATAAATAAATTTATTTGGTAGGAAAAGTGGAAGATCTTTATGGGAGATGATTATAATATTAAACCAAGAGAGAAAAATGTGTTCCATGTTTCTAAAGACACTAAACTAATATGGTCTTTGAGAATATTTTTTTAATGTATATGTTATTATACAAATGAAATTTAATGTCCATGTACATAAATTTTGTGTCATTAAAGTTTCTTTCTAAGTGAAGGTTTAGTTAAGATTTGAAAAATAGGTTTCCCATACATTATTGATATCCCTAGAGATATTTCTAAGGATATGTCTAGGGATGTGCTAAGGATAAGTCTATGAATAGTTTAAAATCCAATGATTTTTTGGTAATCATGACTTAACTTAGGTTAAATATATGATATCATATATTGAAATATTATACGTAACTTACATTACTTTTTGGTTTTTAATCTTTGATATGTATTTCTCACACTTTTCTTTCAAGTCATAGTCAATATAAAACTATATAGAACATGATTAAGCATTGAATGTTTTCGATGCGGAAATTATGGAAATTATAGAGATCGATTTTTATGAGGAAATACCATTATGAGAATTAGGATGATGGTACGAGTATTGGTCATTTTGTTTAGGATAATGGGATCTCAAATGAAATGTGAAAGGTATGTGATGTTGTTACAATATTGTTTACATTAAACCTATGAATCATGAGGTCGAGAAACATTAATACATGATTCATATTTTCAGAAAGACAATGATGATGGATCATGAGTAATGGTTTAAGAAAAAATTTTGATTTATTGAGGTGTATGTGTTAAAAAATTCAAGGATTATGTTATATGAAAAATGAAATATATACGTATTTTCAGTATAAGTTTTTTCATTAAGGATTGGAAAGGACATCTTTAATAGTTATAAGAAGATGAAAAGTTTATTTAAGGGTAAGGTGACGTAATTGGAGAACACATGATTAATGAAAAGATAACCCTTAATATGTCTCTTATGTTAAGATAATTATGCCTGGCTAAAGATATGTTAGATTTGAATAAGTAAATTGGATGATTCTTGTTTCATGGTAACTCTTTATGGAGTTGTTAAAAAGGGGGGTATGCTATCATGGATGATGTATACCACTTTTTTAGACATCAGAAATATGTCCAATAAGTTTTGGAATAAGGAAACATGCATGTCCTTAATGAGGATATCTGATAATCCATGTTGTTACCGTGACTCTATAGAATACATGATTAAGGTATTCACATGTTCAGAATGTGAAAACCAAGAACAACCTTATGAGAAATGGGAGATAAATGTTAAAATAATATAGTTCTTTTATTTATAAAGTTGTAGACTTTCAGTTTTTGGAAGGAGTGTAAGGATATTCATTTATGGTTAGTATAAGTTATATTCTGGTTGATTTTTTAGATTAATGTATTGTCTCGCTATAGGTAGACTCATGCATATTCGATTAACTATGATAACCATATTATTGAGATAGGAGGAATGAACTTTTATTCTATTTCATGATCTAATAACACTACAAGAAGGAAAAAATTAAACTTAATTTCATTAAATAAGATATAAATTAGAAATTTTTCAAGGCACAAACAACGGTGAGATTGTACCAAAATCAAGTAATTATATATTCTCATGCATAGTTATTAATGTTTAGGGAAAGGATCTTGAAACCCAAAAATGTTATATTATTACCTTATTATCTAATGAATCAAATGTTCCCCTAAATAAATGTAGATTTATGGATTCATGGTTGTTATCTTTCTTCAAAACATGTTCTCTATCACTATCCATAAAAACATGGCGAATACGATTTTCTTACATATCCATGTTTTCACATCCCAAAAATTTCCTCTATATAGAAACCCTATGATGAGTTAATTTGGATAACCATTATGTTTAAAAATTTCATTTTTAAAATGAAGTTTTAGTATTCTATTTTATGATGTGCATTTCTAAGAAAGAATCTTTCTAGTAATAAACCTTTTATAACCTCAAATAATTTCAAGGGTAAAATTGATTTTAAGGGGGGTATAATGTAACACCCTTAAATTTTAAGTGATATATTACTTTTAGTATTTTCTATGTCTTGTGTTGTATTCTATAACAATACTACCTTTCACTATATGTAACACTTTATTAGCATGCGGTATACCAAAAAATATACTTGGCTTGTGTTACACACAATATCAAGATAGTTTGATTGAATTAATTTCACACAAAAAATGAGTATAAAATATTTTCATTGTATAAAAGAAATATTTTTGGATTATGTTATACACAAAACCAAATATTTTTTATACTAAATGCAACACTTACATGGCTTACATTACACGTAAGAGAGACCTTTCTCAATAGCTTGCATTGTACGCAATATTGAGTTTCACTAAACAATGATATATTGTAAAAATATTATATTAACTAGTAGTTATGAATATTATTAATCAAAATTTTAAATTGACATAAATTTAACATTCATATTATTTATTTTCTAGTACAATATATAAGAAAAAAAATCAATTTTGTTTTGTTAAAAGAAGTATTTTTTAAAAAATGAAGTTTTGTCACCTTTTGATGGTGCACCAATTTTAAATCTAGTTTTTAGCATTTTTATATATTATATTTGACAAAATAAGTGTCTTATTTGAAATAGATACATCAAAATTTATGTTGGTTTCAATTTTGTTATTTTTCTGATTAATTTCCTATTTTAATTAATAGTGAAAAATATTGCATTTTAATTCAAAACTGCCTTTTCATCTAATTTATTTATATAGATAAAAAAAATTAATTTGTTGTAGAGTATAATTGGATTATTTTTTATTATTTAATCCATTTTTTCTCATTAGAAGTAATCTCACATTTTAATTGGACATAAACACATGAAAATCTTTTGATAAAGTTTTACTACTTAAAGACATTTTTCTGGTTTTGACCGTGAGAATTAGTTTTAAATTAGTTTCTTCCATTTATGTGTTTTTAATTATAGAAAATTAATTCTATTGGAACCATGGTCTTCTATGCATGATTTGGAGTATGGTTTGTGTTTGTTGTCAATCCTCAATGGAAGTTCAGAATGTGTACCAGCAAAGAAATCATACAGTTCAAGCAGACAACAGTATTGAAGGTGGCACCGTTTCCCAGTGTTTTCCAATGTTTTGGGCCTAAAAATCGACAAATAGAGAAAAGTGTTTTTGAAAAAGAGACTTGTGCGCGGTGCACTTGAAGGAGAAGAAACTTGCGCGCTATATGTTTTTCAAGATCAGAGCATAGGAAAATGGCAAAGGGATAAGGGTCGCGCAAGTTTTGGGCTGGTCGCACAAGTGACCTGCGTGCCGTGAAGAGACTTGTGCGCCGATGCCTAGGAGGATTGGAAACTTGCATGTATATTGTTTTTCAATGTTATAACTTCAAAATATGGCAAAGTAATGAAGGTTGCGCACGTATTTGTGTGGTCGTGCAAGTGATTAAGTGCGACAAAGGCTAGGGAGGATGAGCTATGCGCCGGAACCTGCGCGCTGAGGGATGACTTGCGCGCCACCGTGTAGGGGGTCCAGTTTTCCTATAAATAGAGGACCACCCCTCCTCATTTGTAACGAAGATCAAGACCTAGATATTTTTTGACCTCTCGTCGCGCAAGTGGTTGTGTCGCGCAAGTGGTTGTTGGGTTGCGCAAGTAGAGGCTACACGCCGATTGTTGGCTGCACGACCAAGGCAGTTGGGGAGTTAAAGGTGCAACGTCGCACAAGTTTGGTGTTGAAGGAGGCAGTGTCACGCAAGTAGTTTTGGTTTCACCTACGTGCCGAATTTGTACCATGCAAGTAACTTGTGTGTCAGGATTGAAACTTGCACGCCGGGCTTGGATAAGCGCGACAGGGTTGTTAAAGTTGATCTATCCTTTTGAAGTTTCACGAAAGCTGGGAGATTGCCCAGAACCCTCAGCGCAAATTGAGATTAGTCTTCTGGTAAGAGTTGGACTTCATCAGAGCATCTAAATACGATAGAGGATGCATTTTTATGCAATGACGAAGAGACCTTCACATCTATAATCTGAGTGGGACTTGACCAAAGAACAGTGAGCTAATGGGAGTCAATGGGAGTGACCCGAGGGAAGAAGTAAGATATCCCTGAACCTTTGTAAAGGAAGTGAGCCTGGGACAGAGTGACTGTGCCCGAATCTTTGTAATCCACAGCTAGTGAAGATTAGTGGAATTAGGTACGACCGAAAACTTGTCGGCGTATGCTCCTTAGATGTAGCCCTTAGTGGTGAACCAAGTAAAAAGTGTTGTGTCTTCTTTGTGCATGTGAATGTTTTCTTTATGATCATATTCATCTTACAGGTTCAACAAGTTTCTTCCAACGTGGGAACAAGATCAATCACATTAAAAGAAAAATTTGTCACCCTGATTCAACCCTCCCCTCTTAGGGTGTCCCGGGGGTCCTTCAAATTCCTTATTTTGAATTATTGGGTCCAAATTATGGTAATACATTACTCTTATTTTTAATGGATATTATGAATCATAACTATGATAAATTTGTTTCCCACATTTAATGGTAAATTAGGTAAATTATTGTATCTAAAAATATGATAAAGATAATAAGATTACCATAAAACATACCAAAATATTATTGAACTAATTAAATTCAGAAAATATCACATATGGGTTGGAATTAATCCATTTAATGATCTTTTTTCCACGAAAGTGATGTAATTATAATTAAAACAAAATAAGGAGACAACAAGTTTCCCTCATATATCTTATAAGTATAATAATTGTAATATAGTGATAAAAATTACAAAACTATGTTAATAATTAGTCTCTATAATTATAATGAAATTATATACATTATGTGAATTTATTTTAAATGTTTAGAGATTAAATAATTACAATTAATGATGACACAATATTGATGTAGAAATTAATTTATTGATATAAATATAATATAAAAGGTTTTAAAAATACTAAAATAAAGATCAGATGAACTAAATAATGTGATAAGAACTTTTTATAGGTGAATTTGACATCTTATAAGTGTATTAATTTTTTTTCAAATTTATCTTAGGTGTGGATTTTATTTAAAGTCAAATAAATGAATAATGTCAAAATTGACAGTAGTGATATTTCATAAAAATAACATATTATTAAATTATTTAAAAATAAAAAAAATAAAAATTAAAAATTTAAAATTATAATGTCTAAAATTTCATAGATTATCCAATTATGGATAATTTTCAAAACAGAAGTAAATATTTATAACTATTTAATTTTTATTACCAAAATTAGAATTAAATAGATTAATTAAGGATAAATCAAAATGATCGGGTTTAAAATGAAATATAATCTTGTCTAAATATTATTGTTCAAAATTATTTAGACCCATAATCTTATAATATTTTAAATAATCCACTTTAGAGGAATTTTTATATAAAAAATTAGATTATATTAATTTAATAGTTTTCGAATGTCAAAAGGTTCTTCTCCCCTCTCCAATATAAGGTCACCTCTCCTTCTCTTTTAATCACACATCTAAAGGCATTATTCTCGGTCCAACCCTACTTATTTAATCTCCATACATCCCGCAATTCATCCTAGATTAGACACATTGGGAATAAATCCATAGTAAGGAGACCTTTTGTGAAAATCAAAAGGGGATACTTGAAAAAGTGGTAATTGTTTTATCACCACTTTCAAAAACAATTATTCTTTATACTTCATTTTATTATGTTGTTTCCATGAAAATGTAATAAATTTAATATATTCTACATGGGGAGATTTTTTATAATTATTTTACAACCTTTTACCTCATTTTTTCATTCTACGAATAACAATATCATAATGTGTGTGTGCGTATGACATACCTTGTCCATGTCATGGGGTAATTTTTTATTCAAAAATATAATTTATATGGGTATAATAATTATATAACACTCTATTTATTCTTTATAATCAATATACCATCATATTCTAAACTGTTTAACCATTAAGTGAAGGATATCTTCGCTCATGTGTACGTACGACTTACCGTATCCGTGATGCGATGATATTCATTCTCCAAGATAACTATTCAAGGATTATTATTGAGTATATATAATAAATAATAATGAAATATTTTAAATAATAATTATTCTTTATTTATGTATGTATATATATCATTTTCATTCTTCCATTCAATTCAATAAAGAATCTGAAATAACATTCATGGGTACGTATGACCTACCATCTCCATTAATGATGTATTCCATTTCATTTATCAATATATTATATTTATATTTATTTACTGAATATTTATGATATATAAATCATGTTTCACATTATGGATGTAATTAAGTCATGATTTAAATAATATGATAAAGAATAAAAAGTCAAAACACATAAGATAAATAAAGTAATTATTACCGAAAACCTTTCTTCAGCATGGAATTTATAAATAAACACATAATATAAAGGCATAAGTGAATCATATATGATATCATAAATAATATTGTAGTTCTATTTCAAGTTAATAATATTTTTGAACACATGATATAGGAGTTTTGAACACATTTTGAAGAAATCGGATCTAAGGTAAGGGATAATTTTGCAATCTCATTATTATCCAAGATTTTTTTATTTGTAAGTATTTATTGGGGTATATTTGTCATTAATGTCCACGTTTCCAAAATATATAATATTATTTCTATACTTATTCTGTTTTTTAAATTTTATTGTATACATTAGTTAATTTTTAATAAATGGTATAGGATGAATCTTTCGTTCCTTTTCCATACAAGGTACTTTTTGACTGTTCCAGAAAAAGCACGATGATAATATTTTTTAACTTGTACGGTATGAAAGAGTCTTTATGATTTCATAACACATTATTTACTGGAATATTCACCTTCAATATTACATGTTTATTTTCACATAAAATTATTTCTTTTAAAATTGTGTTTCATTTTGAGGAAGTAAATCATTTTTGAAGAAGAAAGCATATTTCTCTCATGAATTTATATCCAGTGTTTTCTCAAAATTATTTTACATATAAGATGAAATTATTTAAATAGGGTAATAACTATAATTACTATGATTTTATTGTGTTTATTATGGAATTTTATTTTTGAAATCTATTTGTTTTATATGAATTATGTTGAAATGATGTTTAATAGACCCATTTTATTTCATGGGTTATGCAATGGTGAATGTGTTTTTGTGGAACAAATAATAATTTTCCCATTATGAGATAGTTGGTACTTATATATCTCTCCAATTAATTGGGTATAGATTTATATCTCATGAGATAGAATTGAATGGAATGAAAAGTAAATCATGTTCAGTAATACTAGTCTGTAACGACAAGTAACTCTAGTTCAGTAATACATGGGTGGAATGACATGTAAATTTGGTTCACAAATAAATGGCTCAAATGAAATGTAAACCCAGTTTAGTAATGTAATTCTTCCACTATGATGGTCTTGGAAGAAATTCCATGGAAACTATATAAATCATATTATGTTCTTATTTGTTTTCCACGATTCCATGTTTTATGGAAATTCTATATTATCATGGTTAATGTTTTTTAGGATCTATGAATTATGTAATTCCATGATTTACTTCATGACCCAAAATTGTGATATTTAAACTTTTTGTTCAATTTTTACATTATTATTCCTAGGGTTGGTTTTCTATTTTCCATGTTTGACCTTACTGAGATTTTGATATCACCCTTATTATGTTTCCTTCTCACCAGAATATAAAGAAACGTTTTAGGTTGAATAAAAAGGGGAAGATATTTATGGGAGATATAGATAATCTTCCATAATGAGAGAAGAATGTGTTCCATGATTCTAAAGTAACTAAAATAATATGGTATTTTGGAATATATTTTTATAATGTATTAAGAATTCAAAAAAATGAAATGTAATTTCTTTGTACGTCAATCTTGTGTTGTTAGATTAGTATCCAAATAGGGAGGATTTCAAACACTTTTTACTCAGTTGTGGTACGTTTTCAGCCTAGTGGAAGGAATTGTTTGACCTAGTTGAAATAAATCGTTGGAATGCAGACTCTATCATGAAAATGATTCATTATTTTAAAGTAATCATATTTACCCACAACTGTTCAAAATTATTTCATGTGATAGTAAATGGTCTACAATACTTAAAATGCTATGGTCATAATTCCTTATTTCATAATCACACTCTCTTCAATAGTCAACTTGTTCTCGTGAGGAGAATTGTTACAATAAAGAATAAAAACTGACTATAAATTTACTACCTTAAAAATAAAATAAATAGTCTCACAATATTGGTGATGTTTTCTATTACTGGAAATTTTAATCTTGCAGGTATAAATCTTGAAGTCTTTTGGAATGAAACCTTTCATAATTGGATTAAAACCAAATCAAATGGAACTAAAATGTGGAATCCTAGTCCCTTAGGGTGTGGATAATCCTTTTGATATTATAATGGGAATGATCATGGATGATTTATTGGGTCTGGAGGTCTTATGTATTCCCTTCGTAATAAAATTATTGTAATAAAAAATAAGGTTTCCTTTTCCTAGATAAATATTTTGGAAAACATATGTTTTAAAATATATTACAAAACTATTCTTAAATCCAATAGAAATTGAACAATACAAATCAAAATGAGTCTCACTTATCTCTTGATAGTGTAATCAGAATTTCTCTCCAATAAAAACTACTTTTTAACTGATGCCTAAAAAGAGGAAAATTGTGTGAGAAACAAGATTTCTAGAAAAGGAAATAATATGAACTTAAATTATTCTGATGATCTTCCTTCAGATTTAGTTTGACCTTTATAATAGATATTGTTTTAAATTTCCTTCTTTAGGATTCATTTAATCCCTTTTTCCAATGAAAAATCCATGGCCACTTTGGATAAGAAACTAAAGGTAAAATAAATTTAATATAAGGAAATAGATTTCATATATATATAATGATTTTTCTGGAGGTGGGGGATGATCCAAGTTAATGGTTAATATTTATTAATTTTTTATTTGACAGTATTATATATGAGTCATAAATTGGACATGAAATTTATAAAATTTTAACGTGGTCATAAATTAATTGTTTAATTAGTTTTCTAGTGTAAGATTATTTAAGGTCTAATGTGTATTTTAAAAAAAATAACCAAACTAAAAAAGTTTATTTTTCACCAAAATTGAGTAGTGGTATCCACATGCATCAATTATCTATAAGACTAATAATTATCTAGAGTTGTAGAGAGAGAAAACGAATTAGAAAATTATGACAATTTAATACTTTCATTAAATAAATAATTTTTAATGTTTTGGTGACTTTATGTGTATATTAAATTACATGATTCTCTCAAAATATCAAATAATGGTCATAAAATTTTAAACTAGGAGGTTAGGTACATGTATGAATACTCTAATTGGATTCTATGTTAGAACCATGAAGATAAAATGTTATGAAATCAAGTTGGAACTCTCCATAAATTGGAGGTATAATTTATTTATTACTAGTCATTATTATGATTTTTATATTTGTGATACATGGAAAATTTGTGTGATGGAATGGAATATTTTTCATTATATCATATATATTATTGATTATTTTTTAAATACTGATAATAAAATAATTTCATTACACCTATGTTACCATAAAAATCACATAATCCTAGGACTCCTAATAAAAAAAGGTTATCCAAATCTAGTATTCACAACCCAAATAGATCAATTAATCACTCACTTATCATAGTATATGAGTATTGTCCCCAATTATCCACATAATTGTGTAGTAATCCATCCTCATTAATGACTCAAAATGAAAAAGAATTAGAATTAGTCTAATGGCCTTGGTTATATAGACCATTTCCCACACTATTGAAAACATGTATCAAAAATCATACTATAAAGACACACCATGACATTAGTTAAAGGGTTTCAAAACTGACCAAACACAAAATTTGTAATATAACCCCTAAAAATATAAATTATTTACTTACTATGTCAATGAAAATTTTCAAACCCAAAAATATTAGTAAAAAATTTTCCAATTAAAACATAATAAAAAATTTATCATAAATTATTTCTTTACCAATTGTAAAATATAGTCAATAATTTACATTAAGATAATGTTTTGAAATTGAATAAATGTTATTTAATTTAAAATGAATTTATTATTATATGAAATATCCAATTTTTAGTAAAATTCCTTTTTCCCATATCCAAAGTTCCTAGAAATCCAATCCACATAGATCAGTATAAAACATTATCATAAATTAAACAATCGTTTTATAGAAATCAATTCTACCATCATGTATTTGTCAAAATTATAAAAATACATTTAATCCTCTAATGATGATGATGAAATTTTGAAAATCCATATATCTAATATCATCCATATAAATTGATCAAATCTATCAATTCCACTAATAAAATATTATTTTTTAAATTTCAATGCCATAATTTTATCAATATCTTACTCATTATAATATGATAGTAGAGAGGAAATATATATATCAGATAAAATTTCAGGATAAAAGATTTAGGTTTATTTACCTTTTTACTGGCTTCATTTTCCCAACTAGTAAATGAAATAATTCAAGAAGTGGTGAAGAATAAAATAATATTTCTAAAATAAGATCTAACCTTATTGAATTCTGATTAGGGGATTTTGGTAAAATATGGGTGATTTAAAACCAAATCATTTATTTTTACTCAATTATAATGTTTAACATATATAGTTATCCAAAATACATATCTAACCATGTATTATTTATTATCCATGTTTCCCAAGAAATAATGGTTAAAATTCATGGTTATTTAAACATTCATTTCCAATTAGAAATAGAAAACTCATATAGTTAGATCACATGGTTTTAATAATGATATAATTTTCACATCCTCAACAACCACATTACATGGTTATATTTTCTAGTTATATAACCATAAAAAACCCATGATTCTATCAGAAATTCTACAAAAATTTAATTTTAATATAAATTTCTAAAAAGTTCATTAAAATTTTCATGAGATTAATTGTGTTTTATATATAAATTATTTTATCTAGTTTAATTTATAAAAAATATATTAATTAACCAAATCACTATGTTCCATTCATATTAATGTATAACTATTTATAAAATTAACCATCCCTTTTATATATCCATAATAAAATTCTAATTATAATATTTAACTCATTCATAATTATTTAATAGAAATGGTACAAGAAACTATTTAATGTAAAGTATTAATATCAAAAGGAATATAAATCTATATCAAGGGAATATATAGATCATTGATCTTGGGTTAGAAGAACACGAGGATTCAAAAATCATCATGAGGTAAGAATTTGTTATTATGATTTTATCATTTCGAATTTTATGTCATTTTCATTTCTTTTATTTAGATTCTCTTTGGTTTTCTGATGTTTTTTTACTATTTGTGGGGTTTTTCTGTTAAATCATTTCATTTAGATGGTTCAAAGGGGTTATCTTCTTGTGTTTCCTAATCACAGAACATGTAACTAATGAAACAGATGTTGATAACTTTATCTTTACTAATCTAGTTTCAAGAAAGGATACATGATTGAAAAAATTTTGTGGTTCATTTATAAACTTTGAGTTAATCCTAGATTGTTTATATCATTGTGTGATATGGTGAAATTTCATCCAACTAATTTCATTTACATATTGTGTTGTTGGATGTACACAAAATGTGAGGTTACACAACATGAGATGTGATATGTTTGCCAATGGAAAGCCTCACGGTATACATGAATTGTTTTCACTTGTACATGAGATATACATAAGAACAATACAATTATGATCTGTATAGATTACACACTAGACATTCCTTTAGATTCACTAACCATATTACAAGGGTTAACACATTGATAATTATAAAATATGATGGATTGGTGTGTAAAAACGTATGCACCCATGTGGACATGAAAGGCCTTGATGACATAATCTTCGATGGGTTATACTGTATGGGATTACATCGAATGAAAATAGGGATAGTGTATAAATTCTTTATTTACACATATTATGTACAAAGGAGTACATGTCTTGTACTATGGGATATTTAGAAATTTTCATGTATTCTCACCTAGTTATTAAAAATGAACATGTAAATTGTGTATTCTAAGTGATTTTTCATGTAAATTTATATGTTATAATCCTCTTAGTCATTTAAAATAATTTATAAGGAATTATAGGTAGTTTTAGGACTGTATCTTTATACAGAAGAATATATAGTTTAGGAGAGTCATTTAGAGGATCCATAGTGTTCAGAACCCCCCATGTTTTGTGGTGTTGTCCTCCATGAATTGGGTTTAGGTACTCTTTTTGTGGTATTTTCATTATTAGTAATGGTTCCCCATATTATAAATAGATATGTTAATCCTCCATTTTTGTAGGAAATGATTCATCAAAATCATATAGATTTCAAATGGGTTTGGTTACCCCTCATTTTAAATGTGGAATGTGTCCCCTATATTTCAGTATAAATCAATACTTCCTCTATCTGATGGGGTTTCGATCTTACATCTGTAGAGGTTATCACTCTTCCTTGAGGTAGTGTGTGGGAACATCATTCAATGAAGTTGATGATATCCCCCTGTCAAGGTCTTAGATTAACAATATATAGGTGTTGGTTCCTCATCAACTTGTGTATATATTCTCAATTATGGATGGGTCCCTCACCATAATTTCTGAGAGGTAATTAGGATGTGGTAGTTGGTGTTTTGGTATTTCACTATGCATCATGGTGTGGTCTTTGATTTGTATGATTTTAATAATACCTTGGAAAAAACTCTTCCTTGCAATGAGAAAAAATCAATTTTTATAGTTCATTGGGATTCATGGAAGATTATGTAAGTAAGTGTATTGGTTATCATTCGATGTAAGTATCACTCAATGAGTTATGTTTCCCCACATCGGCTTTCAAATAGTGAGTTTGGAGATATAGATTCCATGTGATCAAGTTTATTTGTGGCCCAAATTGAAACATACTTGATTGGTTTCCTTTTAGATATATTGTAAAACTATTTTACCAATATTGGACTTTATGGGCCTTTTAATAACCCAAGTTATGTACAAGTTGTGATTGATAAAGGATTTGTGCTCATATGATGAAGAATTGTCTATGTTTTTTTAGAATTCTATATATTTATCACATATAGGTATTGAGTTGGGAAATAATGTTCTCATATGATATTTAGTTTTTTGTTCTTTTATTGTTTAAAAATTTCTTGTATCCAAGGAAGCATAAAGAGAATTTTTTATACTAACTCATGCATGAGATTGATGCCAAAATTTGTTTTGATTATACAGAAACACAATATAGTGGTGTCTATTTTTGATGTGGATATATTGGATATGGTCATTTGTGGTTCCTAGTCTAGTTTCAAGGTACATGAAATAGGTAGTTGTTATCAATGATTATTCTGGGACTCGTTATGGATAGGATGTGTTTCCCTTATTTCTTAGTCTTTTTATACTTTATAGTATTGGGTTATTGTCTTGGATTTTATTATTAAAGCCAGTATATGTATTTTTATTATAGATAACTATTATCTATTCCACGTATTAGTTATGATGTATGATTATTTTTAAATATCATGTAGATGTTAGTTTGGTTTATATTTTAGTTGAATTACTATTTCAGGATGATATATGATAAAGCATCCTTTGTAAGTTTTTTCTTTTGCATTCTTATCACCATCTTATGAACTAGGAAAGCTTGGGGTGAAAAAATAAACATAATTTCTAGTCTAGGTGGGGCCTCAATTAGATAAGTCAAGTTGGGTTAATGTAATATTATAAAATTTATGTCATATGAATGGAATATGTGGTAACCGTCTTGTAAATATTGGTTAGGGGTATCGGGAAATTGTTTAAAAAAATATCGTTTTTTATTTTCAGACAATGGATCCAAGTGTTCATGTAATTGTTGGAAAATATATACATCAGTACTATGATCATCTATTTACAAGATTGAAGAATTTAAGAACATGTTAATATAAATAATCATGTTGGGACAAAAATCATGCAATGGGATAGATTTATTTTTTAAGATATATTCTTTTTGATTCAACTCACGTAAATATTATTATGTAGTTATTTATTTTCATAGATTATTTTAGGATGATTCCTTATATTAAGTTAGTTATGATTCAATTTCCAAGTCCAAATTATCTTATAATAGTTTCGGAGCCTCCGATCACTAACCAATTAAGAGGTGAGACCTTTGTTAAAGGAGTTAATTTTGAGGATTTATTACCAGATGAATGAATGGATGAACCTCAACACATCGTGTTGTAGGTATTTTAAAATAAAGAATATGTGAAAACCCATAGAATTTGTATGTAGTATGGGTTTCAATGTTTGGTTCCTCAGTGAATTTGATATGAGCCTCATCCTTTTTGTTATGTGATTGGATGGTGTATGTATTGATTATTCATGTGTCTCATTTGGTTTAAACACTCATCAAATAGAGAGAGATTCATTCCTTGATTTCATTTCAAAATTAGGGGAGTCATTAGTGAGAACATCCCTTTCTCAGTTTTAGGAGGGAGATACTCTATGTTTAGACTTTGATTTCTAATTAAATGATAATTTCTATTAGAAGACTATGAGGACATTATAATTAATGGATTTTTTAGACCATTTGTGTGGTTTCTAGGCATTATATCAATGTACATTGAGGTTAGCAGACTTTATGGGAAATTTATTTGATATGAAATTTAATGGATTTCTATAGAAACCCACATGTTCTAGAGAATTATAAATTGATTTGGTGGTGCATGATGTTGAGTTTGAGATAGATTATGTATCAATACCCCTCTATCGCTACCACCTATTGATGGTCCATTCTATGCTTAGGTAGGTAACTATTAATACCATAGTAGATTAATTATATAAATTCAATTAGATATGTTGTGATAATTTTTTTTGATTAATGGTGGATTTAATTTCTACGTAGGCACTCTTAGTTTTTTAATATGGTGTGGGACATTAGTTGATTCATAATTAGTTTGAGAGATAATAATCCCATTAGATATTAGACTGAACCTTTTTAGCAGGAGACAACTACTGGAGGTGGCCATCTACTCACCTATATAAATTGATGGTGTAAGGAAGCACATGATAGTGTGGTTATCTAGGGATATGTCTATGGTACATATAAGACAATAATATGTTAACATTTATCTGTAATTTTTATTCTCAACTCTATCTTGGGTACATTTTTATATTTATTTGTATGTATGTTATAAATATAATGATTTCAACTTCACCACAATAATGATTATGCACCATGACAGATGAGAAGAGACAACCCATGGGAATCTGGAACAATGTATTTCATTTGTTTTATAGATCATAATTATATTATATTATAGTTTTATTGGATTAGTTAAATTTTTTATAAAATATTATGGGATTTTACATAGGTAATGGTCTATGGTTTCGCCCATCCATATATTAACCTCTACATTGATTTATATTTTAGGACCATACAAATATATATTAAAAAATATTTGATTAACCTTATCACACTCAGGAATATGAGGGAATTGTTAATGTATTTTCATTGAAAATATTTAGTATGTTATGTATTATCCATGGGTAACTCTAGTTTTTTCACAAAAAATGCATACAAGAGATTTATATTTTTTATTAGAGATTGATCAATTGTTTGGACGCTATAAATTATAGGATTAAATAGACTGTGAACAATATATTATATTTATGAATTGATATATATATATATATATATCAATAGAACTTAGTGATTCTTCTTAGAGTTACAAATTCTATGCCCTTCTTATGGGACTCATAAAATCGATCATCTAGTTGTTCTGGTCATGGTTCATTGTCTTATTTTATTAAAGTCACTCTACATAAATGTTTGAGAATATGTATGTGTATTATTACAAATGTTTCCTATAACTACACTGAGGTAAAAATTTATGGTGAAATCCTAATGTTAATATAATTGAATAAATAATTTTTATTCCTTAGAAGAATCCAAATTCAAGTACATGTAATAGATTTTTCCTTGTATTTTAGGGCTATGATTCGATTAGATCCACCTATGAATTATTGAGGTTTAAATAAATTATTTTTTATCTGGATATATCTAGATAATTTCAATGATATATTTAGGATTTTAGTTCATTAGGTACCCTTTCTAAAAGTAGATATATTTTATAGTCCAACCATCATCATGATTCCTATAAGAAATGGATATAAGGTTTGATTGGTGATCCCATCCTTTACATTATAGTGGAAGGGTCTGAGTGTATGATGTTCTATAAATTCTTTCTATTTAAACAACTATTTTTGATATGGAGGATTAATATTGTAATTATTAGTTTTCCTAGATAGTTGGGATTTATTAAATAGAGCTACATGATCATTGATCGGGGACTCATGGTGGTAATGATCCCCATGGAAACTAGTAGACAATTTTTTTTGGGAAAGTGAGTATTAGTATACATAGATTCATAGTCCGAGGTATATTTTATTTATGTGGGATATCAATCAATGTCTAAGGGATTGGTTTGTGTTCTTGTGGGATTATGATTTTGATATTTCCATTTGTCCATAATCAGGGATATTTGGTGGTTGAAGCCATTAGTATAAGATTTCATACCTAATATTTTTTAGTGTGAGTTTGAATATTTTAAGCATCTAAATTACTACATGGTTAGTAATCTCAATTACATGGTGACTCAAACTACACAGTGATGGTGTATTTATGGGAGACCCTTTTTGAAAAAACGTGATAAAAATGAGCTATATTATTGCAATGGTTGTGGTTGACATTTCTTAAGCCATTAAAGATGTTACTATAGGGTATGGAGTCATTATATTATGGAAATATAGATAATAAAAGACCATATTAATTAGGTTTTGGTATAATAGGTTACTAGTTAGCTGTTATATGAATTTATTGAAATTTATAGATGATAAAAGGGATTATTATTCATGTCAGTAGTTTCTTCTTTGTAGAAACAACTCAACAAGATTACATTCAGTGATGGGAACCTGGTAGTGGTTAGTTATGTAAGTGTGTCAATGTTAACGGATTTAAGTGAGAATATTGATATCATCCTCATGATTTGATTTAGTCATGTTGATTCTTGTGTTTTCTTGATAGTGTACAAATAATAGAAGGCCATTATAAGATTACATACATAAAATGAAATTTTTGAATATTGTGGTGAAATTTTGTGGGTTACCTAAAATAGATTTTGGTATAAGGTATAATATTCAAATGAATGTATTTTTACCCATTCCTTAAAATGTTTGTGACTATGACATCTTCAACCCACCAAAGGTACCATTGCAAATGAACTATTTTAGTTTGGGATTGGTATTTTCTATCCTTACATAAATTCAAAAGAATGAATATATTATATATTTAAAGTATTTGAGAGGGAATTAATAATGTGATATATGTGTTACAAGATGGTTTTTTATGTTTCTATAATATAATTGTAATGATCTTGAGCTGATCATTGATTGGGATGTAATAATAATCATGAATTAGGAAGGAGTTGGTGATAGAAAATTCATTTATGTTATCATACCCCATAGAGGATGGACCTCCATGGGGAATGGAAATATGTGAATTGGTACCATATTAAATATCTTATAGGATTGGGTTATAAGTGTCTCAACTTATCTACTTTGATAAGTTTCATTTTAAGGATAAAGTTTTTAAAATTATAAGGAATGAAGTTACCTGAGTAAATCTACAAGGAAGACATGGATAATTCATGAATAATATGAGTCTCATTCCCTATAATTGGGGTTTCAGTAAATTTCCCATATAAAAATATGTAAATTGTATTTTATGTTGGTTTTGTTGGTCTTGCGGAACTTTATTTACCATTAGGCTGAGTTTTGGTGAGATTTTAGGCCATTTTTGTTTTGGGATAATATCGAATATTTTTTATTGAGTAAATATTTGTACACATATAATTATTAATATATCCTAAATATATCCACTCATTATAATTAAGAAACTATGGTTGTGTATAGAATGGCCGTCTTATCTAGGGTATATATTTTTGATATGCAGGTTGTTGGTCCCCTACCAAGTTATCATTTTGGGGAAACATCATTATTTTTATTTATTTATTATTTAATCCTTCCCACATACCAAGAATAACAATAGGGGAAGAGTGAACCATATTTAAGGGAGATAGAAAAGAGTTTATAATCTTTCGGAAGTGATGGACGAGCTTAGAACTAGCTAAAAATGGTTATGGGTTGCGGATCATCTATGAGAAAACCCTAAAATGGTTTTAAATTATTTTATTTTATTTCTTAATGGATTTTTGATGATTTAGTCTAGCGATAGAATGAGTTGTGGTGGATAGGTGGATGGATTGGGCTTAAAAGGTTTCTGAGGAAACCAAAGAACCACATGAATAACTATTATATAATTTTACATGAATATTTCTAAAATTTAACAAGAAATAACCCCCTAAAAAATAACGTTTTAGTTTATTTTGATATTAGATATTTAAAAAACTCAATTTATTATATTTTTACCATATCCCACAAATAGTATTCCCACATTATACACTTTTAGATGCATGATAAATAATAATTTTATTCATAACTTGTGGAATGGAGACATATGAAATGTGCAAGCTCAAAATCTTATTAAAAGTAAATACTATAGATGAAAATCAAATATCAAAAGTGAGAATAAGATAACCATGTAGGTATTAGAGCATAATCATGTTCCATAAAAATAAATTAATAGAATCACCCCCGATAAAACAAATATCATAAAATCATGAGTCATAGAAAAAAATTTATATAAAATATGAATTTTGGAATATAAATATGACATTATGATTCTATAATAAAACATCATAGGGAATAATATAGTCACGAGGTATGATAATGATATTGGGAACAAGAATAAGTATATGAAATCACAAATTTGTGATAAATCCCTATCATTATCATTAATTTTTCTATAAATAATCCTAATTATTCCCACACATTTAGTTTTAGACAAAACTAATGACTTCTAAACATTAGGTTTCATACGAACCCAATGATTTACCCACATTATGTTTTAAAAAAGAACAATCATGATATCACATATTAGTATGAGATATAATAACTTACCAAATTAATTTTATGGATATAATGTTTCACCCATCTCATAACAATGTACTATACATATTTGTGCCATAAGTTCTTGAAATTATTCATAACATAATCATTTATTAATTAACATGTGTGAAAGAAATGAGTTCCATAGAAAATCCAATAAAACATTATCAACATTTTACTAGATAAAGAAAGATTATGGTATAATTTGATAATATATCTAGTGTAAATAAGGAACAATAATGGTTTTTTACATAGTGAAAAACAATATGAGAAGTGCCTTAGAAAATTGATTTAGATAAATAAAGATAATTTTTCTTTCCCTTTGGTAACTTTTATTTTTAATGAAAATAATTTATAAAAACATGGGAATATAAATTACATTATAAAACGATGAAAACATAGAGAGTATGCATATTATTGGAAGAAAATTAATACATAGGGAAATTTTGTGTGTGTGGAGAATGTTAAAAATAGAGATTTATTCTACACTTGGGAAAATATAGTTAATGTCAATAGAAAATGACACACATGGAAAAAATAAAAATGACTACATTTATTTTTTATTGAAAAATAATTCAAAAAATTTATAAATTAAACATAACAATCCATTGAATTTTTTAAAGTTAAATATATATAAAAATATATAGAATATGGATATGGATGAAAAAATATTAAAATAAGAATATATAAAGTTGGATATACATACAAGTATCATTTCTGTTGAATTTTGAACCAATGGGAAGTGAGATAGATTGGATACATTTAAAACACAAGAAATAAGTGGATAATAAAAAAAATGGGCTAAAACATAAATAACAAAAAATTTACCTTGATGGAAATTCAGACATAAAAATTCTTTATTTTTAAATCTGATTCGTAAAGAAACCCATACCTTTACTTATGACTTACACAAAATCACAATAACATATTTTATAAGAAAAATATTAATATTAGTAAAAAAATATCATTAATTTATTCATATATATTACCATTTATAATGTTAAATTATTATTTATCATTATACATATATTATTTTTTTTACTTTTATTTTCATCATCAGATGTTAACAGTTTTGGATTGTTTCATATATGTTTTGTTTGAAAACATCGGTCCCAATTATTTGGTACTGATTTAATAATTCCAAGATTAGTACTTTTAGTTGAAAAATTAGTTTTATAATATTTATGTCTTAACATATTTAATTTATGGAAGGTATCGGTATGGTTTAGGAGAATGTAATCCATGCAAAACATGCTTCTGGTAATTTACTTATAACCATGAGTAAAATTTTAATATTGGTTCATTTTTATATCATCTTTCCATAATTATATTCATGATATATATTAATCCTCAATATCATGTACTAATAGTATTAATGACTTCATACTTAGTCATGGTGAACATGTTGATGTTGGTATTGCATCATCCAAGTATGTGGTTGAAATAACCTAAACAGGAAAATGTTTTACTAATGAATGATTAAAATATTATAGTTATATAACAGTAGTATAAATTTATCTAAATAATAACAATGTTAATATAACATCTTTATAGTGATTAATTTTATTTTTAATTAACTTAGATAAAAAGGTAATAGAAAAAAGTTAAAGAAAAACATAGATACTTACTTGATGAATTCACTCTTTCCTAACACAGGTTCCTTTAGAATAAATAATTTATGCTTTTTTCAAGGATCAATAATCTTTAAAACATATAAGAAAAAAATTTGGAATGTAAAATGAATATATATTCAATAGATAACTATATATTTTTAGTGGTTTTCAGAGGCTTAGATAAGGGGTACATTTAGGGGTGAGTTTCGAATGGAATTTCCACAAATATTCACTCTTTAACTTATAAGGTTGTTATTTTAAAAGTAAAGTGGGTTAAAATTGAAAAAATAATAGTTGTGGGATATTTTGTTCTCATTAAATCCCTCATTAACTCATTTATAGATAAGGTTTTTAGTATTTCAAGTCAATACAACTTAGCTTAACCATTTTAGCTTATTTTAACTTTAATATGGTAACTCAATGTCTCCCTCGGTAACATATTGTTATTCTTAGAAATAAAATTTGACTATATAAATATTATTTTCATGAATATTATTGATTTGCAAATTATTTAATCATATTAAATATCTGAATATTTGAAATTTTACTTTAAATTAAAAACACAATATATGAAATATTTTTGTTATATAAAGATTACTTTTTAGACATTAAATTTTCAAATTATTATTTCATACCAACTAATAATTAAATAAGTGGTGGTATTTTTGTTCTTAAATTTAATAATTACATTAATTTAATCAATATAACGAAATAAATTTAAAATTTTAAAATAAAATTGCAAAATATATTTAAATTTCTTATGAAAACAATAATTCTCTCATATTAAATAATTTTATCCAGAATTTATTGATATCTATTCTTTCTCTTTTACCATTTAATTTTATCAATCCATTGGTATAAAAATATTTATTTTATTTTTTTAAATATATAAAATAAATCATTAATAATGATACTAATATATTAAACATGAAGTATATTTACATAATAAAACTTTTAATTAAATATTATATTTTTATTTAATTCTAAAATTATTTACCATTTAAGAATTATATTCTTTTCAATTACCAAACTCTCCAATTTGATATATTAGGTAATCATTTATATAATGACCACATTTCCAATTTCTTTATATCCAATGATCATATTTTTAATGACCAAAGATATAATGGTCATATTTCATTCCTAAATATTACTTTACATACATTTCTGAAATAATTCATCTTATTAATTTAATTTTCACTCAATATGTCCACTATATTTCTATTATTTTATTTATTTACACAGGTTCAATCAAGGTTGTGATATTCTTGGGAAAAAATTAAGAGAAATATTTTAAGTCATTGTATTTACTTGAGTTTTATTACTCTCTTACTTTTATTATTAATGTTTTATATTTAATTCTAATAACCTTCTAATGAATATATTTTATTTTAAAATTTTATTTCAAAAAAAATGTATCATTTTTTATTTTATTTTTTTAATTTATTTCAAACAATATATTCAATAAAACATTTTTATGTTGTTACAAATAATAGTAAAACAACGTGGTGTTATATTCTTGACCACCTATATGGATTTCACCCTAACAAATTCATTACTCTGATAAACATTAATGGGGGTACATCTACCAAATTACATCTCAATTTTCCCATATTTCTTCCTCAAACATATGATCTATATAGATGAGATTATTTAGGTGTGTGTTCTTGATTTTTGTTATTTTATATCTATGATATAAGAATACTGATCCTATATTGACTCTTTGCCTTTTTAATATACTTCTAAATGGTTATAATCTTCTTAACATATCTTGAGAAAATTTTATTACCAACAACTTACTTTCCGTAAATTTATTCATACCAATTGGAGTTTTGTGCCAATGAATACGCAAACATTAATATGGTTCTATTTTAATGATATAATAAAAACTATGGTAATATGATAGCACTAATGGGTATAGGTGTTCAACCCCTTATCCTTTTAAATCATTTCAATTGTATGTCAAAATTTCCTCCAATGTTTTAATGGTTCTTTTATATAGACCATTAGTGTAGGGATCATTAGTGGTGTTAAAAGTTATCTCTATATCCAATTAATTTTTCAGAAATCCCTAAAAAATTTAGATAATCCTTAGATCATAATAAAATATTATTTAGAGTGGTACTCTATGTATTCGTACTAATTAATGCATGCATATCTTAGAAAGTTGATCGATCAAGAAATTTTCTCATATATAAATGAGATGTGATGACTTCGTGTGGTGATCAACTATAACCCAAATGTAATTATAAAAATTACTGGTATTAGGAAGCCCCAAAATTTATTAAATGACGATTTTATCCCGTTCTCATATAGGTATGGATAATGGAGGAATCATCACATAGAAATTTTTTATTCTACCTTAAATTACAAGAATACCAATTAACAACACACATACACTGAAGTCTAACTCTTTATGTTTTTGAACCATAAATGATTTTAGATATCTCTATACATCTATATGAATATATTATGGATAGATAATGATGACTTATGTGCCTAATATAATAAAACCTTATTTATTTATTATATTAACCTAACAATATTCATTTCCAAAATCTTATAATTCCATTATTATTGTGGTTAACCTTTGGAATACTCACTATCATCTTCTGTAAGTCTTTATACACCTTATTCACCTCATTTATATTCACATGGAAGGATGGTTTAGATTTAATTATGGACAGATAACATTTCTCATTATACCATATGATTTCAAGGTATATCCTGTTCAAATACAAGAGCACTAGGTCTCTTTAAATCGTTATCATTGATAAGATGAAAGATCCTTTAACGTAATGCATCAACCTCCTTGTTTTCCTTCCCAAGGTTAAAATTTATTTAGTAATCAGAATCATTATTAAAGTCCAACCATATCCTTTGGAACATATTCAAAGACTTCTTTGTGAAAATATGAATTAATCTTATGTTATTGGTATATATAGATATATCAAAAATTTCACTATATAGATAATTCCTTTATATATATAGGTAAAATATTTCAATTTCTAGATCCAAATAAATCATCAATTACTTTTTCTAAAGAATATTTAGTTTATATGAAAATTAATCTACAACCATGTCATTCTATATGAGGAAATATACCAATACCTTTTTTATGCATCATTATTTATTAAAACACCTTTCTATTATATAGTTGATTGGGTATAGGTGTAGTGACCAACATTTTATTTATACATTTTAAATTTTTCCCACATTCATATATTGATAAGAACATGATTCCCTTTCATGTTAACTTGGTTAATGGATTTTTCAAAAATGAAAAATTTCTCACAAAGCATCGATAAAATATATCAAATACATTAAATCTGTGGATTTATGAAAAAATGGTTGGTTTGGGATGTTATTAAATTACTTATTTATTTTATGGATATATAGATATACAATATCATTAAATTACATGACCCAATAATGATACCTTCCATATCCATAATGAATACTTAATAAATTTGGCATAAATTTTCTCCATTTTTGTGGTTTTATTAAAATCCTCAAATTATTTACATGGTATTACAAGATCATTGAACTTATTATAATATCATAAATAGAGACTACCAAAAATTTATTGAGATAATATATCAAGACTCTATTCTAAAAATATAGTAGGGAAATTTATAATTATAAATGGAATCACTAAGAATTCATAGTGTCTATATCTTTTGTGGAAGTCTATATTTTGTATCATATCCTTTTTCACCCTTAGTTGATGATATCTATATATATGGTAAATATTTGATAAGTATTATGATGTTCTATGTTGATCAACTAATTCATCGGTATGTGGGGGCAAATTTTTTTTCAAAACCATGATTCATTATTATTTTTAATAAAGAATAGTGGTACACCCCATAGTGAATCACATGCTAATATAAATCTCTTATACATATCCCTCAATGTTTATTCTTTAATTAATTCAATTAAATGGGTTTTTTAAAACAGATTCCTTGATATGGTCATATTACATAGTATGGGTCAATTTAATACTAAACCCCATGTTTTAGGGGATGTATGGGTAATTTGTTTGGAAATATTCCCACATAATCCTTAAAACAGGCACACCTTCAGAATTGAGTCCCCCTAAATAATTTGGTTCATGTTTCATAATTTTTTGGAATCAATAAAAATATTAAAGTATTTATCTTCAAAACAATCCCATCATCATTATTGAATCAAAATTTTATCATAGGTTGACTTGTGATATGAAGTAATATTTCTCTATCAAAAAAAATATGATATCTATGAAGAGAGATTGAATCCATACATAATATCACATAAAATAACACAATGGAAGAATAATTTTATTTTAAATAAGTATTTCAACAAAAAAACTTTATCAATGAAGTTTTACATACCTTATATTCAATCATTACAACTTCAGATGTTTTCCATTATAATTCCAAATCCAAATTTTGATATGGATAATTAATATTATTATATAACATACACAATTCAATGGAATGTGAAGAACCAAAATAAAATAAAAGATTCGTGGTTATTTTGTGGATAAAAAGATCAACATTAATTTTTTTATTATCATTGTGTATTTTAGTATTAGTAATTTTTAAGGCTATTAATTAGTAACTTAGTCACAGAGGATTCAAATTTATATTGTCTTTATTATCCCTTGTATTGGGGAATTAATTTTTATAATTACAAGAATTTTTAAACTTTAAGAACTGATGTTTGGGTGGTATATTAGTCATGAAATTTTTATCCTCCATTTATTTGTTGGATACTATACATTTCTTCAATAGCTTCAAGCTTGGTGGATTGCTCTACCATATATAAAAACATTTGTTGATCCTTTATGGGAATATCATGGTTTCTTAATTCCAAATTTTTTAATTGAGGTAGATGAGTTTTCTTTCCCCCATATGATTTATCAGTTGAGATTCAAATAAACTATATTTATTATTTCTTATCTCCAATTCTAATAGAATGATGACGGTATCCAATTTCTATTTCCACCTTACATTCACATTAAAACATCTTCATTTCTACCAAAGTATATTATATCTAATTTATTCCAATGAATTGAATAAACAATTTATTTTTCTATAGATAAAAAAAATAACACTCTATGCATACACTATGATCTCTTTAAATTCTATTTCATACATTATAATGGATCCATCATCAATTTTTTTCAGCCCATGAAAATATATCTCCATATTAGTTGAATGAGTTCATGGAAAATATTTATTAAAAAATAAATGTTTAGAATCCTATGATTAAATTGATTTTATTTTAAACTCAATCATTTTATTATTTATTAAGCTTTACCATTTTTTTCCCTCACCTTCAAATAGATGATGAGTTAAAAAAAATCATTCTTTTAGAACTAGTGATGGAAAACTTTTTTTATTACACTGATGCAAATCTCAATAATTAGAGGATTCTAAAATGCACTAAAGGAAGGGGTATGTTTCTTCATAAAGGTTTAAATGGTGATAATTTTCTTAGTGAATTTAGGATTTTATCATGATTCATGTTATTATTCATAGAAAAATTGAGTTGTGTGAGAATAACTATAATATTTTATGTTTAACTTACATCCTATATGACTAATCATTTGGAACATCATTGAATTGTACATCACAATCAATTTAAACTCAATTAACCCTAGTGGTAGATAGTGACTAAAAAATAGTTATTGTGAGTATAAAATAATTATAATCAGCACAACTATTAATATTATGAGTAAAACCATTCTTCAGATATCATAAATTTTGAATCTCTCATTTTAAACAATGACATTTAGGTTTTTCTTACACAAAATTGGGATTAATGATGGTTGTTTTTGGTTAAATCCTTTTATTCTTAATTACCTAATCCGCAAAAAAGTAAAATATTCTCTAATACCAACATAGTCTACAAAATACCAAATATAAAAACTTATTACATCAATTCACATGAATATTCAGTACATCTCACAATAAATCACACCCTTGAACTGAAATATCACAAAATATCACAGGAAAACCTCAGTACATGCTCCAGAAGTGCTCTATGGTAAGGCCTAAAATGATTTCGTGGTCTACATGAGCTATAAACTAGGGATTTTGAATCAATCAAAACACCTGGTGAATTTTTTTCTCAATGATTTATTAATCATTTATGAACCATGGACTCGAAATGAATTTTCTATAATTTGGAAAGTCCCTCATCTAAATAAATGGAACTGAATAATGATAAACTAAATTGTAAATATAAATTATAATATATATAAAAAAGGACAATCAAAATTTATTCAAAATAAATATTTATACACAATTAAAATGTAAAGGGCGAGAATCCAAATAAAAAATACGAGAACATCTATAAATCCAACCCAAAAGTAAATAAAAAAACAACAAACCATCTCCATGTGATATGAGGAATCATCCCCACCATTTCAATATCACTATTAAACAATTCTATGCAAAAATGATTACATTTTACTCCAAGTGACACCTTTAATTTACTTGCATCATCAAAAATATTATCTAAAAACACCTATTAAATGTGTGTTGGGTGTGGGAATAACTATCTCAATAAAAATCCACAATCATTTCATGATAAATCATTATTATATAACAAAATAATGGTAGTAAGAAAATAAATAATATAAAAATAGGATTTGTAACAAACCAGTTTTTATAAATGATATTTTTTACTTTAAATAAATGCGACTTTTAATATACTATATAGTATTGTACATATAAAGAATCCGAAAAAAAGTTATTTTATTAAAAAATATCATTACATTAATCATTAATGAAGCAAATGAAAATTATAAAAATTAAAATTGGATAAAAAATATAAAATAGAAATGTTAAAATAGTAATACATGGATTTCCGCAATCTTCTAGAATCATAACCCCCACTATCAATAATATTGAATGGAAACAAAATATTATTTAACTAATCAATATCTAAGAAATTGAAAATATATAACATTGGGAGTAATTTTATTGAATATTTAGTGAAATAATTATGTTTTGTTTATAAGAGATTATGTGTTTGTTGTATTTGTAATATGATCCTGAGAATAGTACTGTGACCTTTGGATTAGTAACATGAGTGTTGAAGATTACAACCTAAATATTAAGAATTGTAACCTGAAAATTGGAATTGTAATTCTTCCTAAATATAACAATTATTTATATAAATAATATTTAAAATTATTAATTTATGTAAATATAAATATTATTAAAAAATTAATATATTGATTAAAAAATAAAGGAAAATATGATCACAATTTTAATACACTCTATTTTAATGTATTTTGTAAAATAATTAATTTTATATAAGAAATTAATAACAACGTTTGAAATATATTTTGATAAGATTAATATAATTTTTTAAACTAAGAGGTTTAAATTTTACATGGGTAATTGTTTGGTAATTTTCTAAAATACGTCAATTTTCAAGTGAATAGTAAAAGTATAGTTTTTCTCATAATCAGTATATCATAAATTTTATAATTCATGGTATAATAATTAACTAAAAATTTATAGAAAATTATGTTAGAAAAAATAATATTTAATTTCATAAATAATCACTTATAATATAAAAAACATAAATTAAAATCCTAAAAATAATTTTGCAAAACATAATGTTAAAAGTGGTCCCTTAGAATAAATTTTTTCCTTCCTTATAATTTCTATATTAATAATCTAATGAATTATAATTATAAATATGATTAAAATATTAAAAAAAATATTATTATATTTATATTTTATTTATATTGTAAAAAATTCACTATCAAAAATTTTACCATTTATATAATATTTTATTTACTATTTTTTCCAAAAAATACAGATCTCCTCAAGTATAAATAACCCCTTTACCTACACTTGGAAAAAAAATCCTCCCCATCCTTCCAAATATATATTTCATCCAAAATCATATTTATAAATACATTATAAAACCTATGAATGTTTTTATCTTTTTAAACTCTAAGTATGAAGGGAGTTTTAGTCTTGTACAACAGAAGCTACAATGAGGATTATGTAAGTTTTCAATAACTATAATATTTTTTTGTATTCTCTTTAATTTTAACCAATCCTTTATAGAAAACATATAATATTAATTATTATATATTTTAGCATTTTATTAATTTTGTTAACATATATAAAGTATTATATCTATGATATATATAAATTTCAAACATCCCTTTCCCTATATCTGGATAATGTCCCATCAAAGGTCAGTTAACCTGTTACTCAGACATTTCCATGTCAACACCTATAACCATCATCATGTATGATTATTTATAATTATATATTATTTATACACATTTAATTACATTTATTATAAAATTCTATAATTAATTATACTCATTTATATTGACTTTGATCAAAACTAGAAAAATCAATAAAAAACAGGAAATTTTAATTACACATGATATGAAAAAAAATTAATGTTTAAAAAAGAATATTATAAAATAAAACCCAATAATTTTAATGGATAAATAGTTTAACACATTAAAATAATTCACATTTATAAAAACATTTTAATAACCCTAAATTTATGATTTAGGAGTCAAAAAAGGGACGAAATAAAGAGGGAAATAAAGTAAAGGGATTCATGAACAAAACTAATTTTATTTGGGATATCAATATTTCCTGAAATATTAAATATGGATATTCTAAAAATAACCATTAATACAATTCCACTATTATTTCATTTTCTTTTTTGTGATATACATTATTCAAACTTGATTTTTAATCCAAATACTATGTTTTTAAAAATGTATTTTCTTTCCAGAAGACATCTTTTAATCCTCTTGAGTTATTTCTTCTTCTCTAGATAATGATTATATTTATTCCAAATGTGTTTTACCCTATTCATTTCAGAACCCCATGTTTTTTCCTGAAATCATTCTGTATGGAATCCTTATGATTACCATCCTTTTACATGTGTTATATCACAACTCTTACGGTTATATGTTCTATATGACATGCATGATTATATAAATATTAAAATGTGATAGATGTAGAAAAAATTTAATATCCCTCTAATGCATTGGTTAATGTGATTTATCTAATGAGAAAATTTTTAGTATGCATGGAAATCTATTAAATTCTTTCATAATGATGATATTATGATTATGCAGATAAGTTAGGTGTGACAATGAATCACGATTTGTTCACAAATTTGTGTGGTATTTGACCACTATGAAATTTTGTTTCATTTTATGCATGTTTAGATTTAATGTCATTATAAAATGTTTTACTTTTGGTGATTATTATAATCCTATACTTAGGATGTGATGAAGATGATTATGGTAACTCATGTTATATAGACTAATATCTTTTATTAATTTTATTTATGGTATATTTATCTCACACATTTCTTTTATATATATAATTATATTACTACTTGTAATAAGGATAATGTGATATTTCATAACAATAAAAAATTATTTAAATATATTTTTATTATTTATTATGTAAAAGTTATGTATGACCTTAATTTACCCAAGATGCTTAAACTTTTTAGCCTTTAATGTATAAATTTATATGTTTTTTATCATTAAAATGGTATCTTTGTCATGTAAGTGAAATTTGGGTCCCTATTGTTGGAATCAAAGGTATATTTTTTTTAATTTTGGAATTAGGATTAGGGAACATTAGTGAAACCCCATGGTATAAGACTATATATATGTAAAAATAAAAAAAACATTCTTTTAGGAAAAGGATAAACATAGATATCCCATAAGATATTCTTTTAGAGTTAATTTTAGAAAAGAATAAATTCATTATTCATTATTTGTTACAAATCATTTTTTTGAAACATTTTAAAATAGAAAATGGTGGGAACCTATGTAAACTAGTAAAACAACCCATATAAGAAAAAATACAATGATTTTCCAAATGACATCCCCAATCGCATTGGAGGTGGATTTCGAAATATTTTTCAAATGCTTACCTTTATATATCAGCTAATGAAAAATAACATGGACCATGTTCAACATCATCCACCGAAGAAGGATAAAATGACTATTTATCCCTTTATATAGTAACGACCACAAACATTTAGTGAATATTTAAATCCAGTTGTCATAAAAATTAGTTAGAAATTGGAGATGATTTTTTTGTGATTTAATATAATGAAATAAATATGGTGACTATAGACATATATCATTTAGAAGGAGAAGCTGATCAATGGTGGGAATTGATAAGGAAAACTATGATAAAGGATAAAATAGAATATGTAGAGTGGGAATACATTAAGAAATTTTGTATTAACAATTATTTCCCCGAAAACACTGAGAACAATAATAGAGAGATAATTCATAGATCTAAAGAAAAAAAGAAGGTGAATATGTCACAAATTATGAGGACAATATCATATGGGAAGAAATATATTCTTAATTTTTTGTAATAAATAATGAAAAAATATAGATTACTTTGTGGTTTTAAAATACTCCATTAAAAGGCTCTAGCTATCTAAGAATTTGGGAGTTACAAAGAAGTCATTCGATGTTCTCTCAAAGTAGATATGAATATTAGAGAATGGTTCCATGTTTATGAAAATAAGAAGATAAGAATACTATTTCAAGATAGGGGTCAAATGAAAACGGTGGAATGAGGATAAAACAACCCATGTATAGAAAATTTTGGAAGAAGAATCATGGAAACTATCTAATAGGGATTGGTAAATGCTTCATGTGTGGGAGAGATGAACACCAAGATCAATAATGTCAAATATAAATTATGATTTTAACTAACATGATTGAAAAAGGAAATGAATATCCTAATTCAACACCCATGTTTGAATTATTAAACTTTTAGGTGTATGAGAACTATAGAATATAATGCCCAAAACCATGTTCAATAGAGGGAAATCAATGCTTGAAACCACCAAAGCCATAGGAGGAAGAAAAATTTTATGTCACCACTACTATAGAAGTGGATCATGAAAAAGAAGTGGTATAATTTACAGTTCCTAATCATTCAATAATGGAAAATACATTATTCGATTTTTTTTACACAATATATTATATCTTGAATGTTTTACAGAACTATTCAATCGATGCACTAATACCATGAAGTAGTGAAATCTACAAAAAAACATAGTGGTGAGATCATTGGGATCCATGTGTTGTACCCTTATCTAGTTAGCAGGAGTTAGAAAATTCTTCAAGTTAATCTTGTAAGATATAACATAGTGGAATTTGAAATGACAATGGGAATGGATTGGATCTCATTATATAGATAACATTTCAACTGTTGGGAAAGGAAAACCAATTATATTATTAAGAAACATCCCATGCTCGTATACAAATAAATAGAAGATAATGAACCTATTTTGGGAAATCTGTTAATGGTGAGGGTGTTGATACCCTATGAAGAATCATATCTTTTTCAAATTGTTTAGTCAAAGGAGTGTATTAACATATAGTAAATTTTAATTCGTATGTAATATACTAAATTATTTCCTAAATAGTTTCTTTTACATCCCCCTGATGATGTTGTATAATTCTCCAAATAAGTTATACTAGAAGGCACTCTTATCTCTAACATCGAAGATAGGATATCCCTAATCAAATCGAGCATTTAAAGAGGAAGCTACATGAACATTTGGAAAAAAGGTTCATATTCCCTAGTGTATCATCTTGGGATATTCTAGATATCATTGTAAATAAAAATTATGGATAAATGGTGTTGTGTATTGATTATTTGAAGATCAACAAGATCACTATAAAGAACAGGTATCCCTTTCCAAGGATTGGTGATTGGGTCAAGATTCTCGAGGACATAAATACTTTCAAATTTTGGAACATTATTATGGATATCATCAGTTGAAGGTAGTGAATGAATATATTTAGAATTGTTCCTTCCATACAAGGTATTGGAACTATGAGTACAATGTGATTCCCTTCATACTTACTAATTCTTTTTAAATATTCTTGGATTTTATGTATAATTTATTTTTTTAATACATCAAAAAATTATAGAAATGTTTGTTGATGATATTATCATTTAATCCAAGATAAATTAGGATATTTAAGATCATATGAATTGTTCTAGTGACATTAAGGAAAAAAATGTACACTAATTTCATAAAGAGATACTTTTTTATGTAGTGAGTCACATTCTTAGGGAATGTGATCACAAGTGAGGTAATTTATATGGATCCTTAAAAGAAAAAGGAAATTGAGGAATGGAATAGACCAACTAGTGTAATAGAAATCCATATTTTTCTAGCTTATCATGGCACTAAAGATATTTTTTGAGAAATTTATCATGGTTCTCTATCCCGATAACTATGTTAACTTGTAATGGGGAAATGTATGTATGTACTAAATAATATCAGAAAATATGTAAGGCTCTAAATATGACCCTAATAAAAAAATATAAATTTATTCAATGAAAAAATGGTATAGAAAAACAATTAAGAAAATAGATCCCCCCACCCCTGTTTATAGACAATCATATAAGGAGGCCTAAAATGGTGAATCCATAGGGAATTATCTTTAATAATGTTAACCCCCTTGGGGTTCATACTCTCCACAATATGTAAACATAATCCACCAAACTAGTAAAAAAAATGAATCCATCTGATCTTCTACCTTGTTTTCCTCCCTCCAACTATGAAGGACTTTAGTTCCACTACTGAGGATGGTTTTACAATTTTTCGTAACATAGATAATTGAACAAGGAGAGTCTCCCAACTATTTCAAGGTGTTTTTCATGATCAAATAGTCTATTTCAACATCAATGAAATCCAAAACCTTCTTCCTATATAATATGATCCTGATGAGTATCTCCATTTCCTTTACTGGGTGGGAGGAAAACTGTCCCTACCTATTAGAGAATGCTTAGTACGCCAAACTAATTCCATCGCGCCCAACACCTCCTCCTCGCATGGAACCTAGTACATAAGAACCATACATATTTAGTTAGAAACCATACGAGGGTGGCCACTAGTACACCTAGTTACCTGCACTATTTCTAGTTGGAACAACATCGCACGAACTTGCATTAATGTGAATCATTGAGAAATCCTCCTTCTAGTTCCACACAACAATGGGAAAGTAAATTAACAGATTCCTGTCCCTCATTATTTTAGTGCGAGTTGACATAGAAAACCCTTCATATCTTACCCATTTTTTCCTCTTCTAGAGACATGAGCACCCCACATGCATGACCACTTAGTGAATCAAAAATTATGGGTCTTATCCCTCTGAACCATGGTTGCATATTTCAAGAATGGGAAGGTTAGCCACATCTATGGTAGGGACCGAAATTAAATCCCCAAGGAAATTCGACAATTCTTGATCCCAATATCAATCAAAGAACAAATGTGTAGTTCTCTCTACACTATGAACCTTACATCACACACACATAGAAGCAATGTTGATACCAAAATTTTGGATATTTGTATCGGCTGAGATAGACCCATTCCTAATCCTATATGTGAAAAAATTGAACTCGGTTGGGATTATTTTCACCCAAATAACCTCATCCCATGAGTCGATTGCCCCTTATATCTTACGATATGCAGAAAGTCCATTGATGAGAATTATAACAGGAGAGAAGAGGTGAAAATCATTTTTTCATCTCCTAATTCAGCTCAATGAGATTGAATCAGTCTGGTTTCTCATAATGTAGAACCATTTTGCTAATGGAGGATAAATTTCTAGCTTCATGGATGGAAAGGTCAGTGAAAAGAAATTCAAAAAATATGGGAACATCCTTACACCAATTTTGGTTCTAGAAACATAGATCCCCTCACCCAATGATCCAGTGGGACTGAGGGTGAAGGACAGTGATGAGGTTACCAATCATCAAACAAAAAGTGGAATAGTGTCCCTCAATAGTATCCTAAAGTCTCAATGAATAAAATTTCATGGTATTCCCCAAAATATTACATTGTTGCAGAATAATCCATACATTCTTTTCATGCATGTAGTAGGGAGTATCCTCCATACTACACATGTTTATTCTACCCTCTCCCATTGGCTTCACCATCTTCATCCATGAGATCGAGTACCTCATACCATAGAAGAAAATATCCCTAATGAATTTGGAAAGGATCCTAAAAATATTATTAATTACACCCTTGGGAACCTTTATGGAATAAAGAACATGCACCATATATTCCTGTAGCACATTGTTAACCAGAGATATCCACCAACTGAAAGACAAAATCTTATTTTTCCAGATCAACACGGTATCTATAGTCCTAGTGTGAAAGGGGTCAAAAAAAAAATTTATTCTTCCAGAATAGATTGGGAAAACTAGATAGTTCGTAGAAGTATCCCCCATCTGCATTCCCTGTTACCTCCTAACATTAATAACATAGTCAGTGGTGCACCTATTGGATATGTAGAAGTTACTCTTTCATTTTTGATGATTTAACCACTCCTATGGTAATAATCCTTCAATAGGAGTATAATAACTATTCTTGAACAAACAGTAATATCATGTCGAGAATATTTACTGATACAAAAGGATACATTAAAGAAATCATTGTATTTTTTGCATAAGAAATATGACAATGTGATTGACTATGCTTTGAGGAAGTTGAAGAGGCATGAGGCAAACCACCTAACACGTGACCTGGTGTTTGTAACAGTGATTTTTTCTTTAAAGATTTTGAAAAAATATCCCTATGGTGAGAAGAGTGACATATATACCTAACATAATAGTATAAATTATATATTCACACGTAAGAAGATCAACAAGAATCAAAGAAGATGGTTGGAGATAAGTAATGACTATGATTTCTCTATTCACTACAATTTCAGAAAGCTGAAAAAGGTAGTCATTTCTCCTAGAATAAAATAACCTACTAATATATACCAGATGAGGATTGAGAATGAAACGTATTTATGGATATGAAAAATATGGATATGAAAACCATTATGGCAGGGAATTAATCCAACCTTTCTCAAATTATTTCCCAACTATATATATAAGTGAAGATTAGGGAGGAAAAAATGGATGATCTAGAGCAACAAAATAATGGGAATGCAGTATTTGAATGGATTCTACATGTGTTCCACATTTATGATGATAAAGTGATTTGGTTTTGAAAGAGGCTTTGTATTATTTTTTTACCCGAGATCAGTATGGAGCCATTTGATAATGCATATATCTCACCCTTCTCTATCCATATTGAAAATATGAATATAGATTATAATCATTGAGAATACATATTGTTTTAATACATGACTAAGGACATTGATAATTACATCTAATGATTATTGGTATAATGAAAATGTAAAGTAGAGTGAAAAACTCCCAATGGGATGATGCAACCATTTCCTATACCCACATGGAAATATGAGAACATCACCATAGAATTTGTCACATGTCTCCAAAAAAATCCCAAACAAAAAAATGGAAATGAATTTGCTTGTATTGACTGAAAAATTCATCCCAATTCATCACTATTTGGGAATATTTATCATTTGAAAAACATTTCATGACTTATGTAATGGATGTGGTGAGGCTATATGGGATGCCACTTTCCATCATTTCTGAACATGACCCAATGTTCACTTCTAAATTATGGGGATGGCAAAAATATTATATCACTACTGAATTGATATTTATTAAGGACTATCACCCCCAAACTGATATCCAATCTGAAACAACTATTAAGATTATCAATGACATTCTAGGAGACCAATAAATTAAATTTAAAGGTGGATATGATCTACATCAGCAATTAGTTGGGTTCTCATACAAGAACAACTTACACTAAAGTATTCAGAAAGATTCAATATAAAGATCATTAGGGGATAAAATTTAGAAATAATATATGTTGGAAGGATGTTTAGGGATAAAAAATACTTGGACCAAATCTGGTGAAAGAGATAATACTGAAAATTCACTACATCCAACAAAATATAAATTTTTTTCATAATCTGAAAAATATCTATGTTTCCAACCGTCAAAGTGACTCGAAGATCAAATTCAGAGACAAATTTTTACATATAATACAACCATGCGAGAGATTCATTTGGCGTTGAATTAATTTGAAGATTAATCCAATTTACATTAACCCCTTTAAAAATGACCACCCTTATGGGGAGTAACCATGGAAAATCTTAGACTGTACAGAAATAGTTATATGGAACAAGACTAATCAACTTACCAAAGTGTTTTGGAGGATCTATAGGTAAATATAAGGTGACATGGGAACTATTGAGAAAAGTGAATCAAGAGTCACCGCACATTTTATCAACATTGAATTTGAGCTGATATTTTTGGGATAATGTTTTTAAAGTGGTGAAAAATGTAACAAGCCACATATTATAAATGATATTTATCTCATAAAATTAATTAGTGTTATAATATACTATTTATTATTATATACATAAATAAAAAATATGTCATTAATAAGAACCAATACATTAATAATAAACGAAACTAATGAGAATGGAAAAAATTACATGTGAAAAAAATATAATAGAAAAGATAAAATGGGAAAATATAGATCACCATAATCTTCTAGAATTATATCCCCCACTAAAAGCACTGTATAATTGAAAATAAATATTATTAAACTAATCAAAATCTTAGAAAATGAAAATATAGGACCTCAAGAAGAATTTTAGTGAATATTGAGTGAAATAATTAATTGGTATTTATGGGAGGTAATGTGACAATTGGAATAGTAAGGTGTCCTTTAGAATAGTAATGTCACCATTAAAATTATAACCTGCCCATTGGGAGTAGTAACCTGAAAAATGGAATATTAATTTTATATAAAATTAATAAATTATTATATATATAATATTTATCATGATTAAAGTAATCACAAATATTATAATTTTAAAATTAAATATCATGATTAGAAAAAGAATGAAAATATAATCACAATTTTAATAAATGTTATTTTAAATAATTTCTTAAAATAATAAATTTTATGTGAAAATAACAATTTACCTAATCTAGAAATTAATTTTTTTTAATGAATATAAATTTTGAAATCAGAATATCAAAATTAACCAAAGGTTATTTTTTTATAATATTCTGAAATACATCAATTTTCATGTGAATAAAAAATTTATCAATTTTCATGTAATCAATGTATCTTAAATGAAAATAGTCATGATGTAATAATGACCTAATAATTTCAATCTCTTGATTTTTGATAAAAATTGAAATTTGATAAATGCGTTACTAAAATAAAATAAACATAAAATCTCGACATAAAAATCATTTTACAAAACGAGAAGTCTAAAGTGATCCCTTAAAATAACTAATTTTATTTAATTCCACTATCCTTCTTAATTAAAATAGAAATTATAATTATAAATATTTTTAAAATATTAATAAACTTATATTATAGATATATGATTTATATTTTAAAAAAATTACTATTGAAATTTTTTCTATTGATATATTATTTTATTCAGTAATTTATTCTATATATACCCCTCTCCCCGTGTATAAATATCCCCACTCCCTCCACTTGGATAATCACTCATCCCACACTTGAAAAATTCAATTTTATTCCCAAATAATCCCTCTTAATCCCCTTAGAAAACTAGGTATGTTCTAGAGTAATCCAACTCTAATAATGAAGGAATTTTTCAAGTCATACATGAAAAGCTAGATCGAGGATTAAGTATGTTTTGATCGACACCACTTTTTTCCTATATTCCTTTTTGTCCCATCCATTTCAGAACCAAACCATATAATTTTAATTATAAATTTATTTATCATTATAATGATGATTTTATTCTTCTATAAGTATCATGTTTATGATATATATAAATTCCAAACATCCATTTCCCACTCTCCTGGAAATATACTATCAAAGGTTGGTTGAACACCTATATAGATATTTTTAATGTCAAACATATAAAATTCAAAATTAATGGATATTATTAATTTCATATAATATATAAAAATTTAATTACATTTATTACAATATCCTATTATTAATTATACTCATGTATAATCAATTTTCAAAACATTTGTGAAGTCAAAACAAAATGAAAACATTAATGTAATCATGATATCAAAAAAATTCATATTTAACAAATATTGTTATAAAATAAAAACTAACAATTATAAAGGACAATGGATAATTAGTGGATTAAATGAACATAATTCACTTTTGCAATTGTGTTTTAATAATTATAAATTAATTATTTAGTAGGTGGTAAGGTGATGAAATAAAGTGGGAATTAAGCTAAGGGTAACCTCGAACCCAACCCCTTTTCATTAGGTTATCACTCTTTCACAGAATCCTTGGTATTTATATTAGTATACTATACTATAAATATCATACCATTATTTTTCCATTTTTTTCTGTGATATACATTTTTCATCATTTATTTTTTATCCAAATAAAAATATTTTCCAAAAAATAGTTTTCTTTCTGAAACATATCTTTTTCTCCACTTGATTTATTCCATCTTCACTAATTAATGCAACTTTTATGAAAAATTAGTTTTACCTAATTCATTTGGTAATGCCGTGTTTATCTATGAAATCATTATTTTTGTAATCCTTATGAAACACATTACATTCCATGGGTTATTTTGTTACTACTATTTTTATATGTTATATGTTACATCCATGATTATGTAAACATTATAAAGTGATTAATTTGCCCAAAATTATATATCCCTTAAATGAATTTGGTAATGTTATGTATCTCATGAGATAATGTGTATTGTATATGAAAATGATTCAATCTTTGTACATAATGACGATGTTATGATTATTAACATAAATTATCCATCAACATCATGTCATCTTTATTTCAAACTATGTTGGTTATTTGAATAATATGATATGATGTATAATTTTTATTTATTTCCAAATTCCATGTATTTATCAAATTATTACCTCATTATTATGACTATGTTGGTCTTCATATGATGGGTTGAATATGATTATTCTCACCCATGTTATATTGATCCATGAACCTTATTCATTATCTTACTCGGCTTTTAGGTCACACTTATTTGATGTGTAACCTCAGGTGACTACAAATAATAATGAGTACATGAGATTTTAAAAGGACAAGGAATAAATATATAAATAAATGATTAAGATTTACTATATATTAGTGATTTATGATCCTAATTTTTCCATGATACTAATATATTAATTCCATGAAGGTATAAATATTAGGTTTTTATAATTTAATTGTTGTAATAATCAATTAAGACAAATTTGGATCACTATCAGAATAAATTTTTTAAGGGAATGAAAAACAAATAGTATAATTTAATATAATTATTTAAAAAAATTTAAATTCCATATAAAAAATAATTTTCATATAATCAACATGGTGGAATACCCTAGGTTGTTATGGTCACTAGAAACCTTGGATCATTTTTCTCCCTTAGTGATAAAACCAATTATATATATTTTGGTGTTTGAGTCACTAGGGAGATCTACATCTTGTCCGAGTGATAATCACATACATATCATAAACTTCATTAGTTATTGTGTCATAAATCCAAGTATAGGTAGGGTGTGGAATTCCTATATAGACATGTCCAAGAATTTCCCTAGCTATATAGGTTCCCATGGGGTCTTTATATCTGAAAAAACATTATCTAGCACCTTTAAATCCAATTTATTATTCAAGGGTCACCTCACTAATTATAAAATAAAACACACTCATTTTCATATATAACACCATTTTCTACTCACATTGTACAACAAATTAAAAAGATCAACATGCAAAAAAATATCAAAACACACACACATTCACTAATATTTATTTATTTATTTATTAAAAATATTGACTAAATAACTTTAAAAATATTAAAAAATTATTTGGAAGAAATGTGGAACTCAGGGTTCATAAAAAAATTTAGACTCATGAAACCACCTATATTAATCTATTAAAACCCTTTATAACAACAGAAAAATACTATAAACATGGATGAAATATCCTAAAAATTATAGGAGTAATCCCTATAAAAAACCCATAACATAAAATCCAAGTAAAGTAAAGCATTGGATGCTATAGACATGGAAGAGGACGAGAATGGAGAAAAATATGAGATTAAGACCAAATTGTATAGATAAAACACATTTTAAGAGTTTATATAAATTCTATTGATGAACATTAAAAAAATCACTACCAGAGAAGACAGTAAGGTGGGTTAATAACATAAAGGAGGGTAGTAATAACAAATTATTAAAATTGCGGGAGGGAAATAACATAAAAAAATTGGGACAATTTTTTAATTACATATTTCTAAGAAATTATATAGGATTCATGGTTTAGACCCCTGGTTTTATGAAACCTACACCAACTGGGTAGGTGGATCTAGACACACCTAGATGATTTATATGATTTGACTGCACTATTTTCAAAGGTATGCCCCAAGGAAGAAATAGTAAGTAGAATAACTTGGATGATCCATAAGGTTTGTCCAAAAAATTTAGTGAACTGGGAACTAGCCATATAAGTAGTATTTCTAAAAACTATAGGATTTCATTGTTTGTCCACATGATTTGGATAATTTTGTTCGTTCTATTTGAGGAAAAATATTATATCCACCTATAAAATTATCAAAAAACCTAGAATTAGTGGTGGAAAATAAAAACAATAAATAATAATATATATACCTATAAATAACACCATGGGAGTGAATATTTTCCCCACTATATCAATTATATCACCCAGAAATACAACACCAACACAAATGATCAATTAAGATTTGTGTCCATTTCTCCCTTATAAAATATTACAATTTATATATCTCATGATAATCACTCCAATATTTACATGGAACTCAATTAAATTGGGCTTCATTACAATATAAATCAACATTATATGAGTAAAAAATTAGAGTTGGATGGTCTATCCTTGAAACACCAGTGCCTAATATGATCTCATCCTAATTTAGTACATTGGAGGGGTCCATACTATACTTATTAAATTTCAATAATTACAATAAAATATGAATTAATTCCAACCGTGGTAGTAATACCATTTAATACATGACCTTCGTGGTCCTTTAAATGACCATGATGGGTCCTATAAACCATGTAGTAAGCCTCCCATGATTTTCAATCCATCGGTGACCCAATTGAGGTTATGTCTTCTAAAACACATAGACACAAAATGAAAACTATAAGGGAGACATTGATGATTAATGAAATTTTCTTGAAGACACTATGTTTCCATAAATTAATGTTGAATAACCTATATCATCACCTTTATATCCTTCATAATCATCATTCCCACTAAGGAAGTCTCACCCACCTTAGTCCAATAGAGGGGAGACCGATATAATAATCCATATAAGGCTTCAAATGGATCCATTCTGATCAAATACAATAAAAGGTTGTTATAAGGTAATTAAATTAGTTTCATGTGGGTATCCTAGGACCTTATAAATTCCAAAACACAAGCTCACAACATATCCTCGAGAATATAGATTGTCTTCCATATCTTCCCATCAGTATTTCAATGTTAGGATATACATAGCATTTCATGGGTTCTCATTGATTCATTGTGGCCTTTCTAGAAATAGAATGTGAACTAATGATCCCTCTCTGAGAAGATAAAAAACGTTACCTCAAATTACCAAATGATCTTTTTCATGTAAAATATCCAATGATCACCATCCTTAGTAGTATCTCTGATCAGAATGAAAGTGGTTTTCTTGGTTAATAGAACAATCCTGACCAAAATAGTTCTCTTACCCCATGTAGTAAAAGGTATCACCACAATTATATATATATATATATATTTATATTTATATCTCTTCCCATATCTAGGTGGGTATAGGGAGAGGATAGAATAGTCCAGTAGGATTTAGATGCTCAATTTCGATTAATTGGAATGTATAACGTCATGTCACGAAGTTTACTATGTTTTACATTATAACTAGTCACCAATATTAGTACTTCAGATCATAATAAATATTGGTGCCCCCTGTGTAGGATCGAAATAATTATGTGGATGTTCTATATAAAAAAGGGGGGGGGTTAAATTTTATACATTAAAAAATTCATTTGGAACCATTAATGTTGGTAATTTTTTAAAAAAGTTAAACCAGGAAAATTCACAAGACCTCTCAGTTCTACAAACATGCTAGATTCCGGAAATATGTTTACAAGGATAAAGATTCTACCTTAAATCTTATAGGATCTCACAAATCAGATTATAAAAGTACAAGGAAGTATAATATAATTATACTTTCTTTATTAATCAAAATGCAGTGGAAAAAAACTTCAAACAATACAAGTAACAAGTTTGAAATATTTTAACCCAAAGAGTCGAGTATCCAAAAACCTTGAATAAAGGTCCCTTGATTTATACTTTCATGAATTTTTATCTTAACCACACTAGGGTAAGCCCTTGATACAAATATCAGATTCTACTTTGCTATCCTCGGAAGCACTAGAACTTCAAGGTAGTTGGAACCTATGTCTTCCTATCCCCAAAAACCCTCGAATGTACTCAACATCATTTGGAGTCGCACGAAGCATTTCTGAACAAGATGTTAAGTACGCACAAAGCATGTGAGTCTCTTTCTATAAATAGATTCAGCATCATGTAATCTCTAGATTTGTAGAATAGTTTTGTGCTTGTTCAAATGAGATCCTATTTATAGGCACATCTTCAACGGTCGGCTCCCTCCTCCAATTGTTATATTTTTTTTGAGTTTTGGAGGGACCTGTATACGTGTCACTCAAAAAACGGTTAGTAAATATCTAAATGCACAACATTGATTTATACCTACAAAAAAGGTATGAAAAATAAGTATGCTCAACCAAATTTATTTTTTTGGAGTCTAAGGAATAATAGAATTAGGAGCCTATGTAAGTAAACATTCGTAGTCTATTTTACATGGATGTTCAGATTCTGTTTTCCAACGAAGTCGGAATCAGAATTATAAAGAATTCGGAGTCTGAGTTTTGAGGAATTCAGAGTCTGAATTCATAGGAATTCAGAACCTGAATTCTATGGAATTTGGAGTCTTGATTCTAAGGAATTAAGAACCAGAATTTAGAGAAATTCAGAGTCTGGGTTCTAAAGAATTCGGTACCTGAATTCAAAGAAATTCGAAACATTAATTTTGAGGAATTAAGAACCTAAATTCTATGGAATTAAGAACCTGAATTATCAAGAATTCATTGAAAAAATTCTAAAGAATTTGGAACTTGAATTATAAGGAATTTAGTGTTTGAATTTCATAAAATTAGGAGTCTGAATTTCAGAGAATTCGTAGTCTGAATTTCAAATAATTCAGTGTCTTAATTTCACATAATTCAGAGTCTGAATTTCAGATAATTCTAATTTTGAATTTTCAGAGAATCTAGAGTCTAAATATTAGCATACATTATTTCTAGATATTTATAGAATTATGAGGAAATATATTTAAAACCAAATTTTTCACTTAGGAATAAAAAGAGTTAGACTGTAGAGAAACTAAAATATGTACCATGAAAACATGGAGAGGATAAATTTTACTTGGTGAAGGAAAATATTCCTTATTAAGGAAAATATTAGGGAAAATGAAATTTTCCTAAAGATATGGTGTTTGTGATTTTCAAAACATGAAGGAATGTATAAGTCATAAGAAAACCATATTGGCTCAACAATCTCCCCCAAACATGAAGGAATGGAAAATTCATAAGGAAAATTTATTGACTCAACAATCTCCCCCTTAATGGAAATCACAAACATCCTTTCGAAAAAGTATATACGGAATTTAAAATTTTTATTGGCTTGTAAATAAAATCTTATCTCCCTTTACTTATGGATCAATGTGGATACTACTAACTAACCCTTAGGCTTTGGAAACCCTAAGGATCATATTCAGAGTTTCCTGAATGAGATTTTTCATTTTCTTGAATATAAAAATCTTCACAATGAAAACTCCACCTTAGATGAACTCCCCCATAATTAGGGAAACTTATTCATAACTAAGTATTATTTTTTTACATTACTTTATCCCCCTTTCTGATTTCCAAAAAGAAATATAGGGAATTGAAAAAAAATTGGTACCTGAAAGATTAGTACCAAACAATAAAATAATATGAAGAGCTATAAGAATTTTATTAGGATGGAAAGAATTTGTACAATAGAAAAAATACAACCAAAGATCGTATTTGGATGAGATTATACTTCCTTCTCCTTTGACATCAAATTCATTACTATTGTTTTCAATCTCTTATGCTCTTTGTGATCCTCCTCTACACGCTTGAGGAACTGATCCTAATATTCAGTTTTATTCTCTAAGGCTTTGATTTTATCTTCTTGAGCCTTAAAAGATTCTTCCCAAGCATTAAAAACATTTTCTTGTTTGGGAATATTCTCTTCTATCTCAATCCTGAGATCCATTTCTCTTTTCTAACATTGAGCAATTGAATTTAACCTCCCATTAAGATCCTTAACTTCTTGCTTTCGAGAAGTATGTTCAAGAAATAGATTTTATTCAAAACTATTAGTGAGATCCTTAATCTTCACATCCTCTGTGTCAAAATCTTCCTTGACACTATCTTTAAATTCAACAAGGATTATCATCTCTTCAATAGTTTTCCTTGACCAACTTGTAATCTTCTTATAAGATCTTTTATGAGTGTCCTATCCAATGAGAGAAGTCTTGAATTCTACCTTGAGTTTGACACATTTATCCATCACCATAGATATTGAATATAGTTTTTGATTTAATTAATGGTGAAGCATTTGATATCTTTAGTCTATACTGGGAAATATTGGAATAGTCCCCAACAACTTCTTCAAAGACAGAACTACAAAGTCATGCCCAAGAGAGAAAAGTTTTGAATCCAAGTCTTTGGTTGGTGAGGATTCCATTTCTAATTCAACTACCCTCCTCTTTGATGAACCACCAACTTCTTTTTTCATTACAACATCTTTTCTAGGTGTATCCACAACCAACTGTTTTCTCTTATCATCCTTCGGATTGACTTCTTCTTGATTGAAAGATTCATGTTCACTATTTGATAGATGAACAATTTTGTCTTCATCAACTTCTTTCTTTTCATCTCATTTCTAAACATCCTTTGGGTGAATGAAGTATTTATTGATGCTTTCTTCCTTAGAGAGTTTATTTTCTTCATCTTCCCTCTTCTCTTCATCCTTTACAGGAGTAGAAAGCTTTGGCGATTCGGCTTGAGAGGTTCAGAATGATAATTTTTCAGAAGGTCTTTCCTTCTCATGATATTATTGTACCTATATCAACACATCTTCGGAGTCACCACTACCTTCTTATTATTCTTCTTTTTCAACTACTTCATCGTTAAATACTTCTTCTTGATGTTTTTATAGATTTACAAACTTCTTTCCCAGAGTCTCATGCAGTGATTCATGAAGAAACGAATCTAGTACCTGAACCTGTTCAGAAGCTTTCTCAATTGACTTGAGAAGGTATTGGACTATTTCAGCTTCTAACATCTTCTTCTTCTACTTATTCCCTTTCTATTGCTTCTCAAGATCTTCAACAACTTTTTATTTCTATGATTTTTCTTCTGCGGGGTCCAAAACAAACTGAGGGTCCCCTTCTTTCGGGTTCTTCATATCTTCTCTCTACTTTTCATCCACTTCATCAGTATATGTATTTTTCTTCTTAGGTTTTGGTGGTGCTGACTGACTTTCCTTAGCCATCGGGGTTTTTTCTTTCTCTTCTGGCTCCTTTGGTTTCGTTGTTCTTCCACCCTTCTTAGATGTCTCAGATGCTTCTTTTTTATTTGTTAAGGCTTTAAATTCCTTTTCTGATAGATCATAAAATTCTCTAGATTGACTATTAAAGCCAATCTTCATCCTCCTAAGAGTATCATCACTTATTAGCATCACCTTGGAGTTCCTGATCATGGAACTACATGCAATCTTGAAGGATTGAAGACAAAGATCAATAATATTTGAATGAATGGTAGGATACATGACAATCTGAGACTCCAAATTCCCATTCTTGATATTTTCAAACATAACCAATATATACTTGACCAGGTTAATATTTTTGAGGTTCACCAAGAAATCCAATATATACAAATCACTCTTCTTTAGAATATCCTTACCACTTTTTCTCGGTATGACAAACCCTTGAACCCACAATTAAAGAATATAATGGTTTGTTGATAGATGTATTATCTTCGGAGTATTCACCTTTGAAAGACCAAGGAAAGACTAAGATTTTTCCTTATCATTGAAACCTGATACATCAGGTAGTTTTTGAGAACTGAACTCAGCTTCCCATTCATAAGGAATACTAATCAGACTGGATGCCATCCTATAAGAAAGGGAATATGTCTTCCCATAACTCTTAATAGAAAATTAATCTCTTCCTCCTTCATTGAAAATGATTTCTATCTCGTAGAATTCAACCAGAAACTCTGGATACACTGGATCCTAAGCTTTCAGTTTTGATATTCAAACACTCTCCCTCCCATTGAGCTTGATATTCTTAGAGATAATGAAATCATACTTATCAAAGAATTCCGGATGAACCAAAATTTCTCTGTAAATCTTCAATTCAGAGATTTACTTTACAGACGTAATTTCTTTTTGAGATGAAGCTTCAGCAGACATTCGGAACTAATGAATCCTTGAAGATCTGGAATAGGCTTATTGTTATGACCCGTCCTCAGGACTCGTGCCATGAATACCCCAAGCCTGCCTTCCATAGGCCAGGGGATGTCAACTAGCACCAAGGTGTAAATCCTGACAAAAATGGGAAGGCATTGCCTTTATAAAGTAAACAAACGCCACAGAGTAAGCCAGCAGAAGTAAACACTAAGTAAACTGAGTACAATAGTAAGTGCGGAAAGTAAATGGGCCAGAATACAAACCCAAAATGAAAGTAAAGTACAACTAGAAAGAAAGTACAACAACTTAAAGTAAAAAAGCAATGTCGAGCCATCCACTGGAAGTCCCACCTGAAGGGTGGGTACAAATAGCCTCCTTAGCTCCTCGGGTCCAGCCGTCCTCTCCGTTTACGTCCCATCCAGTGGTCCACCTCCAGGTAGCGACTACTTCACAAGACTCAACCACGATCAGCGTTGTCCATCATCGGCATCCAACACAACGTAGTGCAGGCATAGTCCGTGTAGGGCTGAGTATACGCTACTTAGTAGGTACCCCGAGACCCCCGATGGTCTCCCAGAATCCACAAAGGATAATCCAAAAAATAAAGATACAATCATGAAGTAACATCCAAAACTATTTAGGTATATGCCCATACATATACCTAAGTCATCAATTCTAGTTCAGCTCCAACATATGAGCCCTAGTTCGATCACGTCCACATAGGATAGTACAACCCAATCCACATAGGAAAGCACAACACAATCCACATAGGAAGAAAGTCAATCATATCGAAGATAATGATTGAAATTCAAGACTCCGCTTACACAGGTATACTTCTTCGTAAGGTGATAGAGATGATCAGATGTATCCACTGATTCAGCTATGCTGGGACCTAGGTAGGATACTAAACTAGCTAAGCTGTCAGACCCACGTAGGATATAAGACCAGCTACTCTGCCAGACCCACGAAGGATACAAGAACAGAGTCAAACACTGTCGGACCCGCGTAGGATACAAGAACAACAGTACTACCGGACCCACATATGATACAAGAATAGTAGTCATCGTCGTCGAACCCATGGTGGATTTCAGTACGGTCGTCATCACTTCTGAACCCACGAAGGATTTCAGTGCAGTCATCGTCGCTGCCGAACCCACATAGGATTTCAGTGTAGTCTTCATCATCATCGTAGTCGCAGCCAGCTCTAGGGTTCCTGCACACAGCATGCTCGATTCCGGGAGGGTCCGCTCCACGATCCAAGGGGGTCGATATATCAACTGACACGTAGTCCAGAGTTGATGAATCCCAAAGCTCCGTCTCAACAAAAGGAACTCAACGTGACAAGTGGTGCATCAATTGGACGCCCAGTCAAAGAGTTATTGGCTTTTTCGTTCCAGGGGCCCGATTGGTTTTTAAGGCAAAACCAACCCAACCGCACTCCAACTACGTCCAAACCTCGAGCGGAGTAAGACAAAAGGTATGTCTCACTAAGAGGAATCCAAAAAATTCGATGACACGTCAATCGGACGTCCGGAACTCAAGTTATAGGTGTTTCCGCTCCGAGGGCCCAGTTGGTTTCATGTTCGAACCAACCCGGACGTACCCAAAGTTCTCCTAAATCTTGAGCGTAATATACCGAAACGACAGCCTCGATCCAAGGATTGCATCACTACTGACGGTGTATCGATTGGAGGTCTGTGGCCCATGTTACGGTAATTTAAATGAACCTGTCCGTTTTTAGGGGGTTTTGGACGCGGCCCAAGACCCCCTGGGTCTGCCCGAACCGGGTCGACCTGACCCAGGTCCAGGTCCATCCCATCAGGGCGTGGCCCGGCCTGGTGGGCGCGTGCGCGGCCCGCATGGCTAGCTCGATGCTGGCCGAGCTGTCGAGGAGGGGGGGGGGGCACTGCCCCCCTGTATGGAAATGGAGGCCCTCACGTGGGGGACGCTCCTTTTGAAAGTCGCGGGTTACGACCCCCGGCCTTCTCCGAACGTCCAGTGCCGCCACCGCGGGACCCCGCGGTCCCACCCCTCCGACGCACTGGTGGCCGGCGGTTCCGACAACCACTCCCTTCTCCGCCGCGGCCACAGGCCGCAGCCTTGGTCTGACCGGTGCGGCGCGACGGCGCCCCACCACTCCGCCCTGGCCCCGCTCTGGCCGCGGTCTCTTCATGGTTCTCCGGCGAGGCGCGTCGGCACCGTGCCCCTTTGTCGCGGCCCCGCTCCGGTCGCGGCTTCTTTCATCCTCAACGGCGCGGCGTGACGGCGCAACACTTCTTCGATGCATTCCACCATGTTTCCATGCTGTGCCGTTGTACCGTGCCACCTTCTTTCGAGCCGAAACAAACACAACAACAAATGGGGAGGTGGGTCGGCTGTGTTCGTACGGTCCTACCTCCTTCCATTAAATTGATAACAAGTGGCCCAAAGAATTTGACGATGAACGACAAAGAATATTCACGAACAAAATCAAACCCCAACCTCGATAACGAGTTGACGATCGATGAGCATCGTGGAAAACAGCATCGCGGGGTGTGGATTCAAACACGTTAACGGAGATTGTCCGTGGTCAAACAGTGTCTCCCTTCCTCTGTCGTGAGAAAAAGAATGAAAGAAGGTGCATCGGTGTTCTTCGCGTTCTTCAAGGAGGATGATAAAGTTCTTCGATGGTAGAACTTTCCCTCCCTCGACACAATGAAGCAACCAAAATAAAATAATGATTTAGCCTTATTTTATTACTTTTCCCAACACATTTAAAAATTCAAACATTCATAATTTAATTCACTTCATTTAATTAAACATAACTTGTCAAAATTTATTGAAGTGATAAGTTGGGAACATTAATGAAAAAAGAGGTCTTAAAAAAGAGTTAAAGAAAAATGAAAAGGTGGGGGATCATGTGGGCCCCACCTCATTTAAATCCTATAAAGGGGGGTTAGAACATCAGTGGGTCCCGCACCAACTCTCTCACATGGGCTAAACCACTTAAGAATGAGGAAAAAAACTGTAACAAGATTTTAATTTCACTTTAATCTTAATCCCTTTTCTTTAAACAACTAATTCCAAGTAAACGAAACTCCAGAAAAAATGTCTTCCTAAGCAAAAACAGACACTGCGGTTTCATCGGTGCCCTTGAATTTTGATTCCGAGCACTGGTTCAAAAGTTAGGAAAACCCGCTCGTTCGTTCACTGAACGTACCCGAGCTAAACTTTGGAAATTGATTCTAGGCACACCAGGACTCGGAATCAGGTGTCGTCAGATACTGCGTACTCGTAAAATCCCAAAGGAAATTAAGAAAAAATTTCCCTTGAAAGTTACGGGTCTTTACATTACTCCCACCTTAGGGCTTTACGTCCCCGTAAATATACATCACAATCTAGGGGAAAAAATGCGGGTACTGAGCACGCATCTGAGCCTCCCCCTCCCATGTGCTCTCCTGGAGGTTCTCATACTGCCATCTGATGCGCACTAGAGGAATCAACCTCCCATGTAGGACCCGCTCCTATCGATCCTCGATCTCCACCGGGACCTCCGCAAAAGTCACCCCGTTATCAATGTTCAACTCCCCATGGGCGATGATATGCGTCATGTCGTGCACGTACCTCCTCAGCTGAGATATGTGGAAGATGTCATGCACCTAGTGCAGCTGAGGTGGTAGAGCCATGTGATAAGCCACCTTGCCTATCCTACTGTGAACCTGGAATGGTCCGATGAATCTCGGAGATAACTTGCTGCCACGACCAAATATCAGTAATCCATGTTGAGGTGTGACCCGCAAGTGGACGTGGTCGCTATCCTCGAACTCTAGTGGTCTCTACCTCCTATAAGCATAAGACTTATGCCGACTCTGAACTGGCCTCATCCCCTCATGGATGACCTGGACCTTCCCTGTCAAGGCCTGGACCATCTCCGGTCCCACAAGTGCTAACTCCCCAGGGTCTGTCCAGCACAGAGGTGATCTTCAAGGTCAGCCATACAATGCCTCGTATGGTGCCATCCCGATGGTGGAGTGGTAGCCGTTGTTGTAAGCGAACTCCACCAAGGGTAGATGGTTCTCCCAGCTACGACCAAAGTCGAGGACCCATGCACGGAGCATGTCCTCGAGAGTCTAAATGGTCCTCTCCGTCTGACCATCCGTCTGAGGGTGAAAGGAGGTGCTCAGATGTAGCTGCGTCCCAAATGCCTCCTGCAACCCCTTCCAAAGCTGGGAAGTAAAGAGAGCATCTCGATCAGAGATGATAGATGATGGCACACCAGGAAGCCGCATGATCTCTTGGATGTTGAGGCGTCCTAAGCTCTCCACTGAGCCCTGCTCTTTGATGGGTAAGAAGTGGACCGACTTGGTGAGTCAGTCGATAATCACCCAAATGGAGTCGTGACCTCTGGAATTATGTGGAAGTCCAATCACAAAGTCAATAGATATCTCGTCCCACTTCCACTCCGGGTCCTCCTAGGGATGTACCAAGCCTACTGGTACCTGGTGCTCCGCCTTCACCTACTAGAAGGTGAGGCATCGAGAAACAAACTCTGCCAGAGTCTTCTTCATACCCGGCCACCAGTGCTGACGTCTGAGATCCTGGTACATCTTCACCACTCTTGGATGTACCGCAAAAGGGGAAGTGTAAAACTCTCTCAGATCCTCCTCCTTCAAAGCAGCTGATACCATGGTACGTCCTCTGAAAAGGAAGATGTGCTCCCCTCCTATATAGAATCAATTGGGTGCCTATCCTGAGGATATCTGTGCATGCCGCGTCTCACAGTCAATGTCCCCATGTTGTGCCTATCTTACCCGCTGAAAACGTGGAGGAGTGACTGTGAGTGGCTGAAGAAAGGCTACTCCATCTCTATCCATGAAGGATATCTTCAAAGCGGTTAACTACTCTGTTGCCTCCCCAAGTATCTGAATGCCCGTCCTCCTGCCGAGAGCATCATCTACTATGTTCCCCTTTCCAGGAGTATCGACTATCTCAAAGTCATAGTCCTGGAGGAACTCGATCCATCGCCGCTATCTCAAATTCCGGTCCTTCTGTGAGAAGATGAACCTAAGACTTTGGTGGTCAGAGTAGACTGTGAAGCGCTCGCCCATCAGATAGTGTCGCCACATCTTTAGAGCAAAGACCACTACTGCTGACTCCAGGTCATGGGTATCGTAGTTCTGCTCATGCTACCTCAATTGTTGTGATCCATAGGCAATCACCGCACGCTCCTGCATCAAGACACATCTGAGTCCTGTCCCTGATGCATTGCAGTAGATTACGTACCCTACTCCGTCCTCCGGTAGCCTCAAGATAGGTGCACTGGTCAACCTCTATCTCATCTCCTGGAAGCTCTGCTGACATCTGTCTGACCACACAAAGGGTTTCTCCTTCTTCGTTAAAGCTGAGAGCGGTTCTGAAACTCTGGAGAAGTCTGGAACGAATCTACGGTAGTACCCACATAGCCCCAAGAAACTCCGCACCTCCACCACGCTCTTCGGTGGCTCCCAATCTAGCACTGCCTCGATCTTCACAGGATCCATCGCAACTCCTGCCTCAGAGATGACATGTCCCAAGAAGTGGAACTCACGTAACCAGAAATGACACTTCGAGAGATTACCATAAAGCTGGTGATCTCGAAGTGTGTCCAGTACAACCCACAAGTGGTGGGTTTGCTCCTCCTCAGTGGTCGACTATATCAATATGTCGTCAAGGAAGACCATGAAAAATCGATTGAGGTATGGCTGAAATATCCAATTCATGAGACTCATGAACACTGCTGGAGTTTTGGTCATGCCGAAAGGCATCACCAAGAACTCATAGTGGCCATACCCACATCTGAAGGCCATCTTCTGCACGTCCTCGTCCCGAACTCTGAGCTGATGATATCCGGACTTGAGGACTATCTTCGAGAATCACTGTGATCCCTTGATCTGATCGAAGAGGTCGTCAATCCTCGGTATCGGATACTTGTTCCTCACGGTCACCTGGTTCCGATGACGATAGTCGACACACAGTCGCAAGCTCCCGTCTGCCTTCTTGGTGAAAAAAATCGGGGAAGCCCAGGGTGAAACACTGGGTCAGATGAATCCCTTGCCCTGTAAGTCCTCCAACTATACCTGTAGCTCTCGAAGCTCCGCGAGGGCCATCCGATATGTTGGAGTGGATACCGGGGCTGTCCCGAGGTATAGGTCAATATTAAAGTCCACCTATCTTCGAGGAGTTTGTCCTGGAACGTCATCAGGGAAAACATCCGCATACTGATCCACCACTGCAGGAAAACTAGGACTCTGCACGTCAACTACTCCTAGGATAAGGCTAGCCAACTGATGAGTGATCGGTTGTCCTCTCCTCTTTGTGAGTCCATCCTGTGCTGCTAAGGCTCCCTTCTCTCCAGTGAAGGTGAAACTGCTCTCATCAGTGCGAACACATCACACCTTGCGCCTAATACAGTCGATCTGAGTATGGATTGTAGATAACCAATACATGCCCAAGATGACGTCGTAAGGCCACGACGCCGCTACAAGAAGATCCCAGCTGAAGATATCGCCTCTTAGTGTAAGCTCACACTTCCGACACCAGTGCGTAATCGTCGAGTCCACTCCCGTAGGATTCTCTAGCCGTAAGGATCGAGCCAACGGCTCCGTAAAAATATCCAAGCTCCGAACAAGGGAAGCAGAAATAAAATAATGACTCGCTCCTGTGTCTATAAGAACTGCAGCAAGGGTGGAGTAGACACAGGTAGTACTTTGAATCATCTCTGGCGCACCGTGGTCATAGTTGTCCGCTGCCTGAAGCTGATCCTGCCTCTGTTTGCCAGCTCCCTGTGGCCGGGGTGGACCTCCTAGTGGTGGTGGTGGTAAAGACTCAAAGTGTCGCCCACCACCTGCTACTCATCCAGCTCTTATTCCTCATCCACATTCTCCCTGCGGACCGCCACGGTCGACCCTCTTCCTATGCCTGGGTGGCCCCTCAACCGTCTGCTACTCCTCTGCATGGCGGGTCGGGCAGTCACGAGCCATGGGGCCCTACCCGCCGCATGTGTAGCACTGTCTGCTCCTCATAAGTCTGGCTCTATGCTGGGTGCCCCGAACCTCTGAGCCAGTGTCCTGAGGTCGTATGCCTGATTTTCTAGTCCGCCTGGACCCCTGTGATGTCCGTCGAATTCCAGCTGTAGAAAACTCTGCTACGTGTCGCCCTGCGGTAGGCCTCACTGCTGGTGTAGGCTCAGCAAGAAATCTCTCTATGAGAAGGGCTCGCTCTAGTACTCCTACTTTCTTCGGAATGCTGAGGGAGATCATCAATGCCTTGATCTCATGACTCAGTCCCTGCTCGAAGGTCCGGACCCAGAAGAATGGGACCCATACCATGTCCATCGAATAACACGAGAGATCGGTAAATCTCTCCGAGTACTGGGTGACCATCATGATGCCCTGCCGCAGCTGTAGTAGCTCCGGAATGCGCACTGCATGGAGGGTGGATGGGAAGAACTCTGAGCGGAAGAGGCTCTAAAAGTTTCTCTAGAGGAGAGACGCCTCATTATGCACCTCGAGCATCAAGCTCCACCATCTTCCTGCTTCCGCGTGCAGGAGGCTCGCTGCAAGGATCACCATGAGGTCAGCTAGTGTCCCCACTAACCTGAAAACTCACACAACCGCCTCCAGCCAATCCTCGGTTGCCTGAGGGTCCGTCCTCCCACGGAACCTGGGCGGTCTCTGACACTGAAACTCGTGCATTGCACTAACACAACATGCACTCTCAGTGGGTGGGCCTGGTGGCATCGGTGGCTCGGTGGGTGGAGGTACCACCGGTGCCTCCACTGTAAAAGGGTCCTACACCAAGGCCTCGTCGATCGGTGGGATGTCGTCTCGCACAAATCTCTGAACCCTAGAAGGATGCTGTCGTGGGAAATCCTGAAAAGAAACAGGTGCGCCAGGGTAAAAACAGTATACCTGGTGAGCTGACAGAAAGTAATCACAAAGAAAACTTTTGAAACACACATCCAATCAATGTTTTCGTGCATTGAGTCGGAAATCTGAAGTCAGGGTCCTGGTGTACGGACACATCGGCCGCCGCACCAACACTGGACTCCCTAGACCGATAACGACACTCAATACCCTTAACACTATTACTTCACATAGATGAAAGATCAGAGTCCAGAGTTCTGCGGTAGAACTGAACTCCTCTGATACAAATTTGTCACGACCCATCCTTGAGACTCGTGTCGTGAGTACCCCAAGCCCGCCTTCCATATGCCAGGGGCTTGCGACTAGCACCAAGTTGTAAATCCCGACAGAAAAGGGAAGGCATTGCCTTTATAAAGTTAAGAAACACCACAGAGTAAGACAACAGATGTAAACACTAAGTAAACTGAGTACAATAGTAATTGCGAAATGTAAATGGGCCAGAATACAAACCCAAACAGAAAGTAAAGTACATTTGAAAGAAAGTAAAACAACTGAAAGTAAAGTAGAAACGTCGAGCCATCCACTCGAAGTCCCACATGATGGGTGGGTACAGATAGCCTCTTCAGCTCCTCGGGTCCACCCGTCCGCTCTGTGTACGTCCCGCCCAGTGGTCCACCTCCATGTACCGACTGCTCCACATGCCTCAACCACGATCAATGATTTCCGTCGTCTGCATCCAACACAACGTAGTGCAGGTATAGCCCGTGCAGGGTTGAGTATATGCTACTCAGTAGGGAACCCGAGACCCCCGAAGGTCTCCCAGAATTCACAAAGGATAATCCACAAAAGAAAGACACAATCACGAAGTAACATCCAACACTACTTAGGTATATGCCCATACATATACCTAAGTCATCAATTATAGTTTGACTCCAACATCCAAGACCTAGTTCGATCACGTCCACACATTATAGTACAACCCAATCCACACAGGAAAGCACAAAAAAATCCACATACGAAGAAAGTAAATCATATCGAAGATAATGATTGAAAGTCAAGAATCAGCTCACACAATTATAATTCTTCGAAAGGTGATAGAGATGATCAGATGTAGCCACTGATTCATCTAAGCTGGGACCCACGTAGGATACTAAACCAGCTAAGCTCTCGGACCCACGTAGGATACAAGACCAACTACTCTGCCAGACCCACATAGGATACAAGAACATAGTCAAACACTGCCGGACCCACGTAGGATACAAGAACAGTAGTACTGCCAGACCCACATAGGATATAAGAATAGTAGTCATCACCATTGAACCCACAGAGGATTTCAGTACGGTATTCATCGCTGCTGAACCCATAGAGGATTTTAGTGTAGTCGTCTTCACTACCGAACCCACGGAGGATTTCAGTGCCGACGTCATCGCCATCGCAGTCGCAGCCAGCTATAGGGTTCCCCCACATAGCATGCTCGATTCTGAGAGGGTCCGATGCACGAGCCAAGGGGGTCGATACATCAACTGACATGTAGTCCAGATTTGATGTATCCCAAAGTTCTTTCTTGACAAAAGGAACTCAACGTGACATATGGTTCGTCAATCGGACGCCCGGTCTGAGAGTTATTGGCCTTTTCATTCCAGGGCCCGGTTAGTTTTTAAGTCAAAACCAACCTGACTACACTAAACCTGTGTCCAAACCACGAGAGGAGTAAGACAAACGGTCTGTCTCACTATGAGGAATCCAACAAAGTCGACAGCACATCAATCGGACGTCTGGAGCTCAAGTTATAGGTGTTTCCGCTCCGAGGGCCCTGTTGGTTTCGTGTTCGAACCAACCTGGACATACCCAAATTTCTCCAAAACCATGAGTGTAATATACCGAAACGGCCGTCTCGATCCAAGTATCGCATCTCAATTGACGGTTCATCGATCAAAGGTCTGTATCCCATGTTACGAGCATTTAAACGAACATGTCTGCTTTTAGGGGGTTTTTGGGCCCCGACCGACCCGACCCAAGACCCCCTGGGTTGGCCCGACTGAGGTCGACCCGACCCAGGTCGGGGTCCGGCCCATCAGGGCGTGGCTCATCCCGGCCCAGCTAGCGCGGCCCGGCCTGGGCTGGGCGGCCGGTTTCCCTGGCACGGGCGCGGCCCGCGTGGCCAGCTCGACGCTGGCCGAGCTATCACGGAAAGGGGGGGGGGGGGGGGGGGGCGCTGCCCCTGTTTTGAAACGGCAGCCCCGACATGGGGGAAACTCCTTTTTACAGCTAGGGGTTATGACCCCCAACCCAGCCGACCGGCCGGTGCCGCCACCGTGGGACCCCGCGGTCCCGCCCCTCCGACGGGCCGGTGACCGACGGTTCCGACCACCGCGGCCTTGGTCCGACCGGCACTGCGCGACAGCGCAGCGCCCCTCTGCCGCGACCTCACTCCGGCCGTGGACTCTTCATGGTTCTCCGATGCGGCGCGATGGATCCATGCCCCTTTGTTGCGGCCACGCTCCAGTCGCGGCTTCTTTCGGCCTCAACGGCGCGGCGCGACGACGCCGCGCTTCTTCGATTCATTCCTCCAAGTTTCCGCGCGATTCCATTGCACCGCGCCACATTCTTTCGAGCTACAATGAACACAAAAACAAAGGTGGAGGAGGGTCAGTCGTGTTCATGCATTCCGAACTCCTCCTGTTAAATTGATAACAAGAGGCCCAAAGAATTGTTGATGAACGACAAAGAATATTCACAAACAAAATCAAACCCCTACCTCGATAACGAGTTGACGATCGATGAGCATCACGAAAAACGGCGTCGCGGGGTGTGGATTCGTACACGTTGACAAAGATTTTCCATGGTAAAACGACGTCTCCCTTCCTTTGTCGCGGGAAAAAGAATTAAGGAAGGCGCGTCAGTGTTCTACACGTTCTTCAAGGAGGATGATAAAGTTCTTCGATGGAAGAACTCTCCCTATCTTGACACAACGAAACAACCAAAATAAAATTAGGATTTAGCCTTATTTTATTACTTTTTCCAACACTTTGAAAAATTCAAACATTCATAATTTAATTCACTTCATTTAATTATACATAACTTGTCAAAAATAATTGAAGTGATAAGTTGGCAACTTTAATGACAAAAGAGGTTTTAAAAAGAAGTTAAGGAAAAATGAAGGGGGGGGGGGGGGTCTCGTGTGGCCCCACCTCATCTTAAATCCTCTCAACTGGGGTTAAAACATCAGGGGGTCCCACCCCAACACCCTCACATGGGATAAACCACTTAAGAATGTGGAATAAAAAATATAACTTGATTTTTATTTCCCATTAATCTTAATACCTTTTTTTAAACAACTAATTCTGAGAAAACGCAACTCCAGAAAATGGCTTCCTAAGAAAAAACTGATGCCGCGGTTTCATCGGTACCCACAGATTTCGATTCTGAGCACTGGTTCAAAAGTTAAGAAAACCCGCTCATTCGTTCACTCAATGTACCCGAGCTAAATTTTGGAAATTGATTCTGGGAACACCAGGCCAAGGAATCAGGTGCCGTTAGATACTGCGTACTCGTAAAATCCTAAAGAAAATTAAGAAAACATTTCCCTTGAAATTTACAGGTCTTTACACTTATGAAGGATGGGATGAACTTCAACATGCGAAGGGTTGAATTTCGATGTGGGAAAACCATGGGGGGTCCTTTATATAGGCAATTGAAATGATGGTTCAGCTTCTATGATTGATCCAACGATTGAATGAAACTTGAGGAGATCTAACGATTGATATGATATCCAAATAAGGAATTTGTTAGATTCCGTTCTTTTGAGGTATATAAGAAAAACATTCGTATTTAAAGAAAAATGAATCCAAAAAATTTAAAAAAATACTAGCATGGGAAAAAATGATTATGGATACTTAGGAAAGGAGACATAGCTTTCAGATTACTAGGGAGATTATTCGTAATGAAGAATATTTTTCATGGAGAACATTAGTTTCTGAAATTTTTATTACTAAAAAAAAATTTAACTACGAAATTTTTGAATGTGAAAATTTTGACTATGAAACTTTTAACTAAAGAAATTTTAACGATGAATATTTTGACTACAAAAATTTTAACTATGAAAATTCTGACTACAAAAATTTAAAGTACGAAAATTTTGACTATGAAAATTTTAATTACAGAAATTTTGACTTTTAAATTTTTAACTATGAAAATATTGACTGAATATTTTGACTATAAAAATTTTGACTACGAAAATTTTGACGATGAATATTTTAACTTTAGCTAAGCAGAAAATGTACTCCCCCAATTAAAAGGAGTTTCTTATTGTAAAGAATTAGGTTTCAACAAGAAGATAATAAGGAAGATTACCTTACGGTTATCATTCCCAACTTTTGATTAATGTATTCAAATCTATCGAATGGTAAAGATTTTGTGAATATATTAGCATATTGATATTGTGTTCCGATAATTTGAATAATGATATCTTTTTTCTATGTTTGATCCCTAAAAAAGTGAGGCATAATATCTATGAGTTTTTCATGAGAGTGATGTGAGGGTTTTTTAAGGCAATTGCGCTAGTTTAATCACACAATATTTGTGTTTTGGTAAAATCATACCATAGTCTATGAGTGTGTGTCACATCCACAACACATGAGCACAAAAAATTCCAGCTGCTACATATTCACCTTGAGTAGTGGAAAGTGATACATAGTGTTTCTTTTTACATGACCAAGAAACTAATGAATCTCATAAGAAATGACATGTTCAGGATGTACATTTCTTATCCATTCTACATCCACCACAGTTAGCATCTAATATTTTTTAAACAAAATCATTTCCAGAAGTATAAAAGAGTCCTAAATCCATGGTTCCCTTTAAGTGGCGAAAAATCATTTTCCCGTCCTTTTAATGACATTCATTAGGATTGGATTGATATCTTGCACATAAGAATAACAAAAACATTATGTTTGGACGACTTGATATCAAGTAAAGTAGACTTCCTATCATACCTCTAAAATATGATTGATCTACTAGTTTCCCAGCTTCATCAAGATCAAGTGAATATTAGGTACCAATGGGAGTTCTTATACACTTATCATGGTCAAATCCATACTTTTTAAGAATATCTTTAATATACTTATATTGATATATATAGATTCCTTCTTTTTTTATAGAAATTTCAAAACCAAGGAAAAAAGTTAACTCACCCATCATACTCATTTCAAACCCATATTTCATTAGATCTGCAAAGGAATTAGTTAAATATTGATGAGTTGAACCAAATATAATGTCATAAACATAAATTTGAACAATTAAAACATTTATCATGTCTTTATTTATAATAAGGGTTGGATTGGCATTTCTCTTAACATTAATATTGTGAAGAAAAAACCCTGTATGTCTGTCATACAAGACTCTTGGGGCTTGTTTAAGTCCATCTAATTCTTTGGTAAGTTTAAAAACATGTTCAATATGTTTTTTATCTCCAAAAACATGAGTTTATTCAACAAAAACATCCTCTTGAACATAACTAATAAGGAAAGCACATTTAACATCAATTTGAAAAAAATTTAAGTGGAAGAATACTTCAAAGGCGAGTACGATACGAATAGATTTGAGTCTAGATACTAGAGCATTGGGTTCTTCATAGTCTATTCCTTCTTGTTGATTATAGCCTTTATAAACTAACCAATCTTTATTTCTTACTATGATTACATTTCCATCACACTTATTCATCAATACCCATTTTTCTCCAATAGTAGAAGTTTAGTTAGATCTTTCAACCAAGATCCTAACATTATATCTTTAGAATTCATTTAGCTTATCTTGCATAGATTTTATCTAATCATCATCACTTAAAGCTTCAACAGTGATTTTTTTCTTATTGGGAAATGAATTCTAGATGTTCTATTTCAATTCTTAAGGAACTTATAGTACATAAAAGTTGATTTAAATCACTAATGATACTATCACTGGGATGATTCTTAAGAAGCAACGGATTTGGGTTTTGTAAAACCTGTTCATCAACATAGGGTATGAAATCATCTGGGGTAAATGCTTAAGAAAAATTTTCATGAACAATTTCCTTATCAGAAGGATCTTTTATCAGGGGTTGATAATTTGTTTTTGAAAATGCATCCAAAGATTTAGGTTGAGGTTGTTTAAAAACAAATAGATCAGTTTCATCAAATTTGAAATGTACAGTTTCTTCAACAGTACAAGTATTTTTATAGAAAACTCTATAATCCTTAGAGGTTGTTGAGTAGCCTAAGATAATTCCTTCATCAGATTTCGGTGTGAATTTGTGTATATTAACTTTATTATTCAGAATGAATACTTTGCAACCAAAAACCTTGAAGTAGGAAAGTCTAGGTTTTCTACCATTCCCTAACTCAAAATGAGTTTTATTAAGAAAAGGTTTAATAAAAACACAATTTATAGTATAACAAACAGTACATACAGCTTCAACCCAAAAATGCTTGGCTATAGAATATTCACTCAACAAGGTTCTTGATACCTCTTTAAGAATTATATTTCTTCTTTCAACAACACCATTTTATTGAGGATTTCTTGGTGCTGAGAAGTTATGAGTAATGCCCTTTCAACTAAAAAAAGTTTCAAAATCATAATTTTTAAATTCTCCTCCATGATCACTATGAATAGTTATAAAAGGAAGGTTTTACTCATTTTTAAATTTGGATCTAAAATTTATAAATAAGAAAAAAAACATCCGATTTATTTGCTAGAAAATAGACCCATGTAAATCTAGTGTAATCGTCATCTAAAACAAATACATAATATTTTCCTCCAATGCTTGCAGTTTGTGTTAGGCAACAAAGATACATGTGCACAAATTGTAATGCATCAGTAGTTGATACTTCACCGACTGATTTAAAACATGATTTATGTTTCGTTCTATATTGACAAGGATCTCAAACTTTTAAATAATCAAATCTAAGATCTGGTAGATCCTTAACTAATCATTTCTTAGAGATTTTCCATAGTATCCTAAGGTTATAGTGACATAACCTTCTATATCCCTGCCAATAATGATCTTCTATTTCACTAAGACAAGGTAGATCTTGGATACCAAAGGTTTTATATGTTTAGTGTGTAAACATTCTCTTACCTATGGGTAGAAAGAACAAACTCTACCTTGGAATTGTGTACTAAACACTTTTCATTCCTAAAATTCACAAGGTAACCTTCATCACATAATTGAATTATGCTAATAAGGTTGTGCTTAAGACCATTAAAAAATAAAACATTTGAAATAAATGTTTTTTTCAAGAAGAACAATGTTACCTATACCAATAATTTTTCCCTGAGCATTATCTCCGAAAGTTACTTTTCATCCTTTTGTATTGATAATCTTTTAAAAGACGTTTTTGTTACTAGTCACATGCCAGGAACATCCACTATCCATGTACAATGTATTGCGGTTGGTACTATCTTTATTTTCATGAATATAAGAGTGTTAGAATTTCGGAACCCAAACCTTCTTCGACCTAGAAAACATCAAAAAAAAAAATTAGTAATCCACATTTTCATTGAAAAATAATATTTATCAAAACCTAAAGAATGAATTTTGTTTAAGGAACAACTTTTTTACCAAATCCCACCACACTGACATTTAGTGTAGAATGGAGCACTTTTTAGAACAAAATAATTATTAGTAAAAATGGTTTTGAACTAGTATAACCAAAACCAGAATTATTTCTTTTTAGGTCTAATTTGGAAACACATTTTATAAAAAAAATTCTTACCTAAGGTAATGTTTGACAAACACTTCCTCAAGGAAAATATTTCTGACTTTAGTCTAATAACCAAGTTCCTATCTTCAAAAACATTAGTATTAGCACTAGAGTTAAGCTCGAAAACATTTTTCTTAGAAATTACTTTTTCTAGATCCATGGAAAGTTTATCCTTCTCAAAATTAACTTCCTCAAGGGTTTTTGAAATACATTCAAAATCATAGATTTTGTTATCAAGATCTTTAGAAATATCTGATACTACCCTAGTAAGAATATAATTCCAAGAATTTTCTTTATCCATCATTTCCTTGAATTTAGAATTTTCATTCTCAAGGAGCTTAGAAAACCTAGTAACGTTTTCATAAGTAGGTTAATTATTATCTTCATCAGAAGAAGATTCTTCATCCAAGAATCATAATATTTACTATCACTATGATTAGAATTCAAGGATACATTGGTTATTGATTCAACATTGTGTATCCTATCCATTAGGAAATGATTTTCAATAGGTATGTTGGCATTTACACCGAGATTCTTATGACAAGCAGATTCTTACTTTGAGGATTCCTCAGAAGAGTCATCACCACTGGAACTCCAGGAGTCATTGTCTTTCAAAACATTTTTTGATTTTTTCTAATAGTACTTCTTTCTATTTCTCTTAAAATTCTTTTCCATTATATTTTTTCTCTTAATAATAGGACAATTTGGCCTTATATGCCCTACTTTTTTGCATTTATAACAAGTGACTTCTATGTATTTCTTATCCTTTCTTTCTTTCTTCCTGTATCTATAAGAAAATTCTTTCATTGCATCAATCTTGTTCATCGATCAAGAAATATTAGCGAACTCATTATCATATTGGTCACCTTTACTAGATTTGGATTGAATAAAAATCATCTTTGATTTGGATCATATAGATCTCTCAGGAGTTATGGCATTCATATGATTTGAAGTAGTTGTAAAAGAAACAATTCCATTTACATTCCTCTTTCTATTTATAGCAGAAACTCTTTTAATTATTGTCTCATGTTGAATAAGAGTTCTAGAAATCTCATCAAGAGTAATTTGTGAGACTTTTCTATTCTCATAAATAGCTGTTCTCTTTGATTCCCACTCATTAATCATGATATTTATAACCATGTCCACAAGTTCCTCATCATCTAAACCTTTTTCACCTATAGATTGAAAACTATTATACAATGGTCATAATCCACTATTTTACCTTACAAACTAGTTCTCCATAAGGAAAGAAAAAACAATGATACTAAACTCTAAGCATACCTCTTCTAGTCTCAATATCTTTGGTAGTTCCCATGTGAGTTAATTCAAGCTTCTTCCAAATACAATTTATCAATTCACAGATATAAATCTTGCTATATATATTCCTGGTCATTGAACACAACAAAGTATTGCATACCTTATAGTTAACTTGATATTATGAATCTTCTTGATTAGTAAAAATTCCGACATCCTTATCAGGAATCTTGTAATCTTCAGTCAACATTACAAAGTTTTCCACTCCAGTATTAATAAAAAAAGTCTTCATACGATCTCTCCTAAATTCATAATCATTCCCATCAAATATAGGTGGTCTAGTAGGATTAAGATTTTCAATTAAACCAACATTCATTCCTGTCATCTCAAAGAAAATATCATTCCACACAAAATTGTTAGTAATAAAAGTTTGTAAACATGGGTAAAAATATCCAATGAAAGGAAAATATAGAAAAATAAAAACATGATCAAGAAAACTTATATGTCAATATATGTATTTCAGAGACCTGCTCTGATACCAATTGTAGGATCAAAATAATGATGTAGACGCTCAATATGTAAGAGGGGGTGGGGTGGGGGGTAAATTATATACTATAAAAATTTCTTTTGGAACCTTTAAATTTTGTAATGTTTAACAAATTTAAAATAGGAAAATTCACAAGACCTCTTAGTTCTACAAACTTTCTAGATTCCGGAAATATGGGTCTCAAAATGAAACTTAAGAAAATTTTACAAGGATAAACATTCTACCTTAAAGCGTATAGAATATCACTTATCAGAGTATACAAGTACAAGGAAGTATAATATAGTTATACATTCTTTATTAATCTTAATGCAGTGGAAATAAAACATGAAATACTACAAGTAACAAGTAAGAAATCTTTTAACCAAAAGTGTAGGGTATCCAACAACCTTGGATAATGGTATCTTGATTTGTACTTTCCAGAAATTCTGTATTACCAACATCAGAGAATTCCCTAGATAAAAATATCGGAGTCTGTCTTGCTATCCCCACATTCCCTCAAACTTCAAGGTAGTCGGCACCTCTGTTTTCTTATCCATGGAATCCCTCTAACATACTCACCAACATTCGGAGTCGCACGAAGAAATTCTGAACTAGATGTTCAATATGCACAAAGCATGAGAGTCTCTCTCTATAAATCAATTTGACAGAATGTAATCTCTAGAGTTGTAGAACAGTTTTGATCTCATTAAAATGAGCTCTTATTTATAGGAACATCTTCAACGGTTGGCTCCATTCTCCAACCGTCATATTTTCATGGAATTTCGGAGGGACCTGTACACCTATCACTCAAAAAACGGTTAGTAAATAACTGAATATGTGAAATTGTTTTATACCTAAAACAAATGTAAGAAAAATATGGTTTTTCAACCAAATTAAATTATTTGGATTCTAAGGAAAAATAGAATTCGGATTCTAAGCGAGTAAACATTCAGAGTCTATTTTACTTGGATATTTGAATTCTATTTTCAATGGAATTCGGAATCAGAATTCAATGAAAATGAGAGTCTAAATTTTGGGGAATTTGGAGTCCGAATTATGTGGAATTCAGAATCAGAATTATAAGGAATTCGGAACCTAAATTATAAGTAATTTGGAACCCAAATTCGAAGGAATTCGGAGTCTTAATTCTAAGGAATTCGGAACCACAATTCGAAGGAATTCATAACCAGAATTCTAAGGAATTCAGAACATGAATTCTAAGGAATTCAGACCGGAATTATCATGAATCAGGAACCTGAATTTTATGGAATTCATAAACTGGATTATAAGGAATTCGGATTTTGAATTTCAGAGAATTCGGGGCCTGAATTTCATAGAATTCAGAGTCTGAATTTCATTGAATTCGAAATCTATATTTCAGAGAATTCAGTGTCTGAATTTCATAGAATTCGTATTATGAATTTTTAGAGAATTCAGAATATGAATTTTATAATACTCTATATATTGATATTTATATAATTCAGAGGTTTTAGATGTGAAAAATAATTTTTCACATAGGAATAAAAAGAGTTAGGTTTTATAGAAACTAAAATATAAACAAAAAAAACTTGGTAAGGATAAATTTTTCTTGGGGAAGGAAAAACTTCCATATTAAAAAAATCTTAGGGAAAATTAAATTAGCCTTAAGATAAGGTGTTTGTTATTTTAAAAACATGATGGAATGAAAAAGTCATATGAAAACCTTATTAACTCAATAATCTACCCCAAACATGAAGTAATTGAAAAGTCATAAGGAAACCTTATCGACTCAACCACCAAGATATATAACCCACTACGAATGATGAAAATCATTTATCACCTTTCCTCTCCTAGATAAAAAGACCAAAAAACTATTCTAGAAATATAAAATACCCTTTAGCGAAAGATACCATGTGTTGGTGGTCTCCCAACCCAATAACATTATCCTTATCCATTGGAACTCGTTATATTTTGGATATTCCTAGTTAATACGACCAATATGAGATGTTATTAAATTGATCCTAATGAAAAATATATATTTCTTTTCCTCCTGCACCTCTACATTCATTATGAAAAATATATCCATCAAATTCCACTCACCCCTAGAATATTTTATAGATTTGGAGGAAAATTTCATTCTGATAGCATTGATGGCCACATTCTTCATTACTAGATTTTAGAAAAAAATTATTCAATTTTGTAAATATTTTCCAACCATCTCCTTTTCCTAATATTTATATATTCCTAAGAAACTATGTATATTTATTTATTATAATAAATATAGTATTTACAAATTTTCCCAAAGAGGTAGTGTCAGTGATACCTAAGAGTACGAATAACCATAGAGATTTCAAGGCCTTATGTCCATGATTTAGTTTGAAATGGTCAAAGATAACGATAATCGTAAGACATTATGTTATTAATATATATATATGTAAACATCCGAAGACTATGTCAAATGAATAACAATATAAAATTCAACAAACTGGACTAGTATAAACCAACACATCACACAACCTAACTTATTACCAGAGGAAAACGAGTTACTCATCCCTTCAGATATTCATATAGCACGTGAGTAACAAGGACACACATTTTGGAATGGTTTCACTCTTAACAAATTAATATAAACAATAGTGGAATCCATTAAGGATTAGACATAACCAGTCCACGTGATGTATATCCATACATGTAAAACCTAAAGAGACAAAATTATGAATAAGATAATATAGAATTATAAAATAAACCTCCATAAAAAAAATAAAACAATATTGCCGAAAATAAAAATAGTTGAATTATAATCAAACATACACCAGGAAAAGTTACCTAATATATAATCCTCAAATAAAAAAATAATGATACAAATGATATCATAAGATCCCCACCAAGAAACCCATAGTTTATCATAACATCCCCACACACCAATCCGACTACCAAGAAAGAGTTGACAAAACAACAAAAACATAATCTGGAACCTTTATAAAAAAGAGTTTCATACACATACATAGGGTGTGTATGAACATTGTGAGAAAATAATCATTGTGGGATCTCACTAAGGAATATCTGAAATTTCATCCATAATGAACGTCAGAATTTATAGTTTTTAATAAAGTTAAAATAATATAATTTTCAATCATAATCACACGATAATAAATTATGTTTCATGATAAATTTATAAACATTCATTTTTTCATTAATTAGAAATATCTACTTTGAAAGTGTTTTCTTATCTTAATCGTTCTTTAACAAAAATTAATTTTTAATAAGAAATTGTAAACCCAAAATGAGAGCCTTTAATCATGAACAGTGTCACAAAATATCATCTAGAACCATTTAAAAATAAATATACAGTCTTAATGTTAGATAATATTATAATGTAAGAACCATAAATCTAGATATAAAAAATAAAATAGAACATAATAAATGGAACCAAATGAAATACAGAAAAGGGGGAATACAATCAAGGACAAGATATCAATCCCAAACAAAACCCAATGACCAAAGAGTTTATTCAATGGGACCTACCCTAAGACCTAATGATATATGATCCTATAAATAATAAAATTACATGGACCAATATTCATTATATGTCGCGTCCCAACACATATGAATGCTACACAACCTACATGCATGAATATCCTTAAGAAAACTCCAATAGACCTAGTAATATTATACAAATAGGGTAAACTTGCAAGTTTGTCTGATAATTATTGTAACATTAATCAAGATATACCACTAAAAAAGAAAGGAATCCATGATCAAAACTTTGTAGTGGTCAGTGAACCAGAAATCCATGATTAATGAATATTTTACAAGACCCAAATATTACTCCCCTCCCACACCATTATATAAAATAATACTATTACATATCCTAAATACATGACATAAAAATAAATGGAAAACTACCAAGTGAAAAAATGGTTATATAATTGAGGATATGTCATGAAATAAACGATTCATCTTAAAATGTTATAAAATAGACATTAATATCAAAATGTCCATTAGTATTTTAAAACACCATAACCTAAAACATTTATTTCCTTCTTTGAAACGAAAAACAAGGATACAATCATTTAATTTCTTTCAAATTTATATAAAATTTCATTAAATGTATTTTCAAAAAGGGAATATCATGACCAAGATTTTACATCAAAAAAAACATTTGAAATTCATTATAAATCCAACTTTTCAAAGAAAAAAGTTTATTGAAACAATTTATAACCACAATATAAATATCACATATAGTCATACCATTATTAAAAAGTAATTTATGAAGCTCAGTAATTCGTTAAATTATAAAATATAATAATTAAATATTAGAACCTACCAAAATGAAGTGAAAATAATTTTGGAACATGTCACTTTTGATAAAAAAAACACTAGAATAAAAAAGGAAATGTCATCTACAAGCTATAAGAATCCAAAATACAAGAATAAGATAATTAAAAAAATATAGATTAAAATGTGATTTATAGTTCTAATGGAATATGAAATTAAGGATAAATGGTTAGGGAATAAAATAAAAAGATAATAATAGAAGAAGAAGAGAGATTTACCATCAAAACTACTTAAAATGTGGTGAAAGGAATGAAATATAAAAGAGAGAGGAGTCAGAAGTTTATACCTCAATATTATTGGATTTTTCAAAATTCAATGGTTTGGGATATAGGATATAACCCCTTAATATTTTTGGTAATATTTTTGAACATCTCAAACATTTTAAAAACTTGGTGAAGTGAATAGTTTTTCCACATAGTAAGAGGTAATAGTGCTCTAACTACTAAGGCATACCCATATGCACAAAATAAGGTTCCACAGTTCTTGGAATGCAAATAATGGTTTTATTAACTATTCAACAATAATAAAAAACTACACTATCACTATAACATCATCCCTCACATGGTTTTGGTTACTCATTATTATGTAGTCTAACTGTGAAACACCCATAAATGTTTAGAAATGTATATTTCAAGGCAACAAAGAAGTGAAACAAAAAGAAACATAAAATAATATATAATGAAATAAAATAAACAACTAAATTAACACATGGATGTGATGTACCATTTATCTTTGACCGGCCTTTGGTAAGATCTAAATATGTTCTAAGGCCATCTGCTACATTATCATATCAAGAGATTGTTGGAATTATAATATCCATACTAATTGCACCAATTTCTTGGTGAGAATAGTCTTGGGAGATACTAATATAGATAAATCATTCAAAAACTCTCATAACATCCAAATATACCCAAGAAACTCTTTATCCTGAAGACATTTCTTAGTTTTTTGTGAGACATAACAACTCTTACATTCTCAAGATGAATTGAAATACCTTTTTCACATTCATCATAAACCAAGAATTTACCATATTGGATTTATAAAAATAAATATGATAAGTTATAAAATTATAAATGATAAATCATGTTTCCTTGAAAAATTATCTGTATTATTATATATCCCTCTTCGATCTTTGAATAAACCAATAACATATAAATTATAGATTTTTTTAAAGAATTGATGTATAAAAATTAATTTTATTTTTTCCATTACTTATATTAATAATTAAATAGTTCTGAAATTATTTTATTATATATATAAATAAAACATTTCAATAAAATAATTCAATAAAACTGATCATTAATATTTATTAAAATATGTATTGGGGGAATTTTTTTAAAAATTGTTGTCTTTTTCATAGGTAATCTTTATTAAAAATTAATTAAAAATTATATAATTAATATTTATTAAAATATAATAAATACATTTCATTATATTTAATACTCTAAATTTGAGAAATTTTACATTAAATCACACATAGACACCCAAACACACACACACACACACAGATATATATATATATATATTAAAAACATTTTAAAAAACATTTTTTATTAATGAACAATAATATGATTATCCCTTATAGTTCCTCTTGTATAACGTGGATTCTATTAATAAATTTTAATAATAATTCATAGAATTTTTGAAATAAATTTAATTAATATTATTATTTAAATTTAATAAATTTAATAAAATGCATATTTCATAAAAAACAACATTAAAATAAATTAAATTTTCACAAATTAATTTGTATCCTTTAATTATATTAAAAAATAATATTTTTTTAATGAAAGTTATATATATGAGAATGTATATCTAAATAATATTTTTTCAAATTAACAAAATATATTTTATTCCAAAATGGTAATATGTTCATTAGTATTATATCTGGTGAATATATACCCATTTATAGTGAATTTATAATGATTATATTACTCTAATTATATTTTTTAAATTCCTTTCATTATTAATTATTAATTCAAATTTATCAATAATTTTATTTTAATTTATGATTTTTTATATTGAGTTCCCCGTTCATAATATTTTTATAATTTTTCTTCTGCTAATGGTGATTATAATGGGTGTAGAAGATAATGTGGATTCCATAGTTGTTAAAATATAATCCTTTTATATTTATTGTACACTTTGGATTTTGGTACTTTTTAAGGGATGTAATTTTATTTGGTATTCAATAATCTATGACATCTAGTACTTATGTTTATATAAATTTAGTTTAATTATTAATTTTAATGAATAAATTTGTATCAGTTTGATTCTTATGTTGTATAACATACTTTCTAATCTAGCTAAATTATTTGAAATATATATATATATATTAATAATGATAGATATATTTTTTTAGGATGGAAATTGATTAAAGATATAGGGTTTTATAATGATTCTTGATTCCTATATAAACTAGTTCAATTATTATATGGGTGTTCAATTTCATAGTATGAAAACACTATGCAGAACTCCTTGAAATAAAAATAATTCATAACTCTAAATTATATCCTTTCATTTATACCAATGTTCAATATTTTCATGGCATGAAATAGATCCTTCAATATCATTGAGATTATTATGTTATCCATGGATAACACTATAGAACAATTTTTTTTTGTAACTTCTGAGTTATCATGATCAAATTCATGTTGAGATCTTCCACATGCTAGATTGACTGGTTTAATTTATACTACTCTTATTGATATCATTTATATTCATTCAAAACATATTTATTTATTTTTAATATAATTTATATTTTTATTTTCTCAACAAATATTTTTTTCTACAATTTAATAATAAGTAATAATTTTATATAATCATTTCGAAGAAAATGGAAATCGTGTAAAAAGTGATAGAGGGGACTATTTAAAAAATGTTTTTAAAAGAGTTTCCTTTACCATAAATCTGACTCATCAATTAAATTTTTTATATTCATGGATAATAAAAATTTATTAATTATTTTATTTCATAAGAACATTTTTATGTTTTATTATTACCATTTATTTTATATATTATCATTTTATATTCCCTTACTTAATCATTCATGTTCATATCATAATTTTTGATGATATTGAACTCATAATTAGAAAATGAATTTCGTAGGTTGATTATGGAAATTAAGGTAAATATTTCATCATATATTTTTTACAGATATTTATATAATTTTAATTTGGATACAATATTTATACTATTAAAAATGAACCAGAAATATGTTTATGAAAAATGAACTACATTACTACCATTACAATGGTTGGTCATACTTATTCTTGAGTTACATTTCATTTTTTTTGAAAATCATGATAAAAATAAGGTATGTGTTATTATATATTTATATATTGTTATTTATTTTATAAAAAAAATGTTATTTAATTAAATACACTTATTTATGTTCCGTTTTATGGGTTAATGATAAATAAATCATCTTCGATTCCTGGAGGTGGAAATATACAAGTACGCATACGATTTTATCACAATTCAATGAATGGAATGGTAAGATTTTATGATATATTAAAATTCAAGAATAATATATATGTAATTAATATCTTGTATATAATTTAATTACACCAATATAAATAGTCATGAGATGCAATTATATAAAATAGATATCATTGAATTGTGAGGTGGAAGTCTGTCGTACACATGATTAATAATTTATTTACCCCTTTTACAGAACTATAGATGGATGTATGTTATTAAATTAAAATAATAACATATATAATTAAAGTATATACTAATTATATTATATAATAAATTATGAAAAATATTTTAGATAGTCTAAATAAGAAATAAAATAGAAAACCCTCAGTTAAGAACAATACCTCTTCTTCGAGAAACCTCTTTATGTTTAAAGTACAATCATTTATAAAAGGGGTTTATAATAAGTAAAATTACTCTTGGAAATGGTAGGGGTTTTAGGGAAGGTATTTGGGTAGTTTTTTCTTAACCAAATGGATTTGTAAGTGTGACAAAAATATGAGTGGAGTATCTCTTTTATATGTGAGGGGAGGGCAGATTTTGTGATTTCATTAAATAATAAAGTAATATGAGTAAACTTTATGGGAAACAATGATATAAAATGATATTATTATAATATATGATTATTATGGTTCAAATTAATATCATAAAATAATGTTTCTATGATTTTAGATTAGTTTTTTATCCTTATCTCATTGATTTGACCAGCATTAACCCTTTTTGACAATTACTACGATAAAAGAGATAATTATTTATTGGTAAATATAGCTAATATAAAATAGAAACTCTCTAATTAATGGTTCATGGATTATTGTTTGAACTATATCACAGTCACTTGTAAAAAAATATTATTTTAGTAATTTTAATCATCTAATATAATATCATTTATTATAAAATATCATTAATTACATTTTTGGAACTAATCATTTAATTTGACTATTTAAATATCATGAAAATTTTAAATTAGATTATATTCCACTAAAATTTATGTAATATGTTATAATAATATATAAATTTCATGTAAAACTATATATTACCTAAATTAATTGACTTCTAAATTTTTTTATAATCATTTATTTTATTTTTTAATTAATTGAAGAAATAACGTGTTACCAAAGGATAAGTATTTAATGAAATTATATAAAAACTAAAAATTAAAAATAAATTACTATAATAAATTTAATTTTATTATTCTCAAAAAAAAATAATATTTTTTCAAAACGTTCTTTTATCCCTTAGTGAAAATAGATGATATATTAAATATTTAGAGATTGAAATTTTATATTTTTATTTAACTAAATTATTTTATTAGTTATTTTCAAGGAAAAGTGTCTTGTAAATAATTAAATCTCAATAGTACGGTGATAAGGGTCAAAATAATTTCATCCAATAATAATTAATTCTAAAATGGTGGTCTTATCACTTAGTTTTAACCTATATATTTTGTATTTATCTTTTTACCATGTTGAAAACTTTCTACCATTTGAAGATTATTATTACAAAATATTATGTATCCCATATTAAATAAAACTAGGTTTGATGATTAAAAATATGAATAAATTATATAGAATTTATGCATCAATTTTTTTTGAAATTCATTTTTTTAATGACCCCGCAAAGGGTGATGAAAAATAGTTTTTTAAATAACCTTTTAATTCGACAAGTATTTTTATACTTAGATCAGGTATAATTTTTATTCATTTGTAATTAATTATGATACTTATAAATAAAATATTATTATATTAATTTTTGATTTAATTTAACATATTTATATGATTCAAAGGGTTAATAAAATCTACTCTTAATAAGTGGGAACGGGAAATAATAAAGTAATCTATAATAACACATAATTATATTTATATAATGGGTAAAATTAATAAAAATTTAATATATAGACATGGATAATAAAATAATTTCAAAATAATTATAGATATTGGTATAGATAATTTATAATAAGAAAGTGAATAATCATGATATTGTTAATAACCAGAAAACCAAAAATTAATGAGGTTTGAAAAAGACCATAGATTCATATATAGTGAAGTAAATAAGATAATTTTTTTGTTTCAATCTCTTTTTGAAAGATTTTAGTAATTAATTTATCATATTTACAATGAACATAAGGATATATATTCACATGACAATTATAATATAATCATTGAATCAATTTAAACATAGTCACATATTTTTATAAAAATGATGTGTAATCAAAATGATGTATTTCATGTCTGATGCGCAAAAATCAACTAATGATGAATCAGATACTCTAAAAAAGGATGAAAAGATCTTCTCGTTGTCATTAGAAATTATCCAAAAACCAACATTTTTAGAAAATGATAGTTATCAAAATTTAAAAATCATCATATGAAAAAATACTACATTAATAACCAATGTCTCACCAATAACAAATACTTTTCAACATAGATCATTCGATATATAAGAAACCTAAAAATTAATTATAATATTTTAGAGTATGATTGAATCCCAAAGATTAGAATCATTTGTTCACATATTATTAAAAGATAAATTTATCATTTGTCTCTAAAAAAGAATCAGTCACTCATAATGTCTCATACCAAAATGTGTATTCCAAAATAATTTAATATCGAAGACATTATAATTATTTACCTAATTAACTTGATTCACCATAAATCCACATTAAAATCATATATTCTCCAAAATTTCAATTCGAACTTTATTCCATAAATAAATTCTTATAATTTTCTATTTAACATAATCATATCTAGTTCGCAATATAGGTAATTTCATCCAAGATAACATTAATCACATAATCATGAAATATCTTTTCAAACAAATGGAAATATCAACAATAAAACATATTTTACAAAAATAAACATAATCATTATGTAACACAAAATTTTTAAAAAATAAAATTTCATACTAATCAATACATAAAATAGGTTAGTGGTAAGGGATGCACCCATGTTTTCCTTTAGTTAGGGTTCCTCCCTATGGCCTATTTGGATGTGTTGGGGTTTTTACTTAGCCTAAAGGTTTCGCTTTTTCTATAACTATATTAATATAAATTATATATTTTTACAAAATATATTATGAACATTCTAAAAACTATAATTTACAACAAAATAACTTTTCAACAACTTTGTTTTTCTATAAAAATATTTTTTAGAGAAATCCAATAGTCTTAAATGAAAATAATTAGATTAACATAAAAAATAATGGAAAAAACTAATAGTTACTAATACCATTAATATTATAAAAATTTAATTCATCCAAAAATAATAATTCATATTGAAACAAAGGGTTTCATGCACCTCAACTGAATAAAATATCTCACAATATTTAAATAATTGCATTAAAATCCCATCACTTAAAAACTCAAAGGGGGTTGTAATACATTAAACATATGATCAACCCTAAACTCTTAAACCCATTTTGGTATCCATAAATCTTGAGATAACCTCTCATCAAAATATTCTAATCTCTAAAATTGTTTAAAACTTTTCTTTGATACCAATGATAAGGACCAAAATTTAAACAATACCAAATCATCAAATTTTTTTAGAAATCCCCACAGGTAATCACATGAGAGAATAAAATAAAAAACATGGTATTATAGTATCTTTACAATAGTGGAAATGTGGTAGAAATGTATAAAATGTAATATATATAAGTCTCTTTTAACTTACAAGAAATCATCATATTGTGGAAGGATTTCTATAACAAATGAGGATGATATTCTAATCATATAAATAATTTATCATGAGACAAAATTTCTACAAAATGAATTGGAGCATTTTCTAGAAAACCTATTAAAACGTGTTCATGATTAATTGTTCAAAACAAATTAAATAATTCCTATGTAATAAACATAATAATTACCCATTTAAATAAAATGTGTCATATGATCTTTCCCCATATAATAATCAAATGATATTTGGTAAAGAAGTTATTTGATAAATGATCTTAAAAAATGTATTACCCCATAAAAGGTAGGGATAAATATCTAGGTATATATCTTATAGATATATAAAAAATAATTTATAATAATTACACATCATTAATGATTGAGAGAAACACTTTTAGAGATTGATATTGGTCTTAAGACATTAAAAAACGGTGGTTCATGGAGATCCCTTACCATCCACACCAAGTCTTTAAAACTAAAAAGGAAAGGAATGATATTATTTTGGGAAAACATGAAATATTTTAATGTAATTAAATAATCAAATAATGTTTTGGTTTTGGAAAAAATAGGTTGTTTCTGTATGTAATAAAAAAGAATATTACTTTTTTTATTTTATAAGCAAAAATAATAATAAAATGCTAAAAAATAATTATTTTTAAATACATTGAATGAAATTAAAAAGAGTCATAAAATGTAAATTATAATTCATTTATGAATATATAAATCCATTAATAAAATAATTTTATGAATATGGACATGAAGGAAAATTATTTGTAAAATAAATCCTCAATACATTTTGAAATGATTCTTTTGTAGTAATGTGTCCCTTATGTAAATCCATAAAAAATTATTTTTTAAAAAATATTATTAATAAATTACAAAAATTTAAAAAATTTCCTTTGCCCACTATTGAACGATAATAAATTATTTTTCTTAAAAAAACACAGAGAAACATGGTTATGAGAGAAAAAGGGTTTTGTGAGAAACATTAAAAGATGGGGTTTTAAGAAGAAAGTCCCTTACCATGGGTCGATCTCATTAAGTATTTCATTTGTATTCATGAATAATAAACTAATTTTAATTAATTACATTATTAAAAAATTCAATTTTATTATCCATTTGGTTTTAGTTATCAACACGTTATATTCAATTACTTAATTTTTTATGTTCATGTCAGATGTTTTCATGATATTCAAATCATAAGTCCAAATTGACATTAGAAGGATGAAAATGTTCAATGAAAACATTATTTCCTCATGTATAAAACAATAATAATTATATATGTATCTATTATATATATCAATTATTATTTGGATTCCAACTAAGAAATATAGTAATGGAAAATGAAATTTCTTATAATAATATATATTGTAGGCCATACATACGCATCTGAAACATTTTTATTTTTCAATGTTCATAATAGAAATAAGGTTAGTGTTATATTATATTACCATAATTATAATTATATCACAAATATCATATTAAATTTTTGAATACAATTATATATTCTATTTATGATATGCAATAATGAAAAATGAATAACATCGCTTCTTGGTGGTGGAAATTCACTTGTATGAAAAAATGATGTTATCATATTCAGGAATGGAAATATAAGAAATTATTTGATTTATTAATTTTATATAATTTTAAATATTTACTTAATATGTTATATAAAAATTAAATACATAATTATAAATATTTGTTGGATGCAATGATGAAAAATGAATTATATCGATTCAAGAGGTGGTAATCCTCTGTAAACATGAATGATGGTCTTGTTTTCTCTTTGACAGAATAGGAGGTGGATGTAGTAAAAAAATAACATATCAGTAAATAGGATTGATTTATTATATAATATCATAATTATTTAATAATATATTAAGGAGGTGGAAGATGGAATTAATCAAGCAGAGCAGGTTAAAAATGATATATTTTAATCAGAAAACATATTTCGGTTTACCTGAGAAGCCTTGATAGGATGATTTTATAACCTAAAAGGACTCTAGTATTTGGAAATGTAATTATGTATGGGATTCGGATGGGGTTTTTCTTGACCAACGTTTTGTGAAGTGTGCATGTTTTTTTTCAAAAGATGATTAATTGTATCCATGTGGTTTAGAAGACACGATGCCCAATGCATATAGTGAATCATTACATTGTTCGAAATTAGTTTCAAAATTCAATTTTCCATTAGAGAGACATGATATCTAATTATTTATTATGTGGAGTTTAAGTATAATTTCACAATCATTCACATTATTGTTTCTATTTTCATTTCTCTAAGAATCTCTCAATGGCTCCAGCATCTATAACACGGTATATACCTTCCTTGTAAAATAATAAAATTATTTTGGGGTTTCAAATACAATGAAACTAAGGAAATCACATTTGTAGATATGATGTGTTTTTTGGGTCATCACACCTTTTTTTGAATTATTACATATTTGGGAAATATCTTATAGATTTAATATATGTTCGTGAATCTATTGCAAATTCCAATACATGATTGGTTACCCTAATTAAATGATTGGGTTATTAGTCATTTTTTGTGTAAAGGAGGGTATATTAAAAATACCAATTGTAATTATTTGATAATATCCAAATATTTCACTTTATTTCTTATATATTGGATGATTTTTATATTTTGAATCCATACAACCAATAACTACAGTGTTTACAACCATACCGGAAGGTAATTTGTGTTTATAGGATCTTATTTTACCTCTATGATATTTTATTTCTATACTATTTATAATAGGAATAAAAAACCATATAGTTCATTTAATTTAAGGCTATATAGCTTAACTTAATATGGAAAATCCGTACATGCGGGATCTTAGACACTAGATATAGTGCTCGAGCAATAGAAAGGAGTCCTATTTATCTTTATTATAGAAGAAAAAAATATCCCCTATAGTTCTATTTTCCCACAACCCACTAATGGTTGGGGATATATAATTAATGCTTGTGAGAGTTTCTACCCCAAGGTTTAAAATTATGGTAATGGTTTTAGGACTTAAACCGTGATTTATGCCCTTGTGTGAGGGAAGTGGTATCATGAAATTGAATTGGGCTTGCTCATTGTGGTTTCCCTAATAGGGGAAATTTACTATGATGGTGATATGATAATTGATAATCCCTAAGCCCATGTGAGCCATGCTTGGTTTGAGAAACAAGGGATAACAAGTGATCAAACTCACCGAATATGCATATGGGACCTATATATGTAGGTCACCATAATGGGGTGTTCGATATGGATGTAGGGCCTTAGGAATGTGTCCAATATATATTTCTAATAGTAGGAACTAGAGTCCTCGTATATTAACTAGCTTCTCAATCCATTTATTGATGATGAAGAAAGATAATCCCACATAAGAGTTTGGGTCCTATGGGTTAGAATATCTAAAATATGGTGGAGAATACACTATACTGGATCCCTAGTTGGATCTTGAGCCTTAAGGTGTCCCAAATATCCTCTTTGGATAATAATCAGAGTCCTTATAGTTAAATGTGATGTATATCCAAGTGTTTCTGCCGGACAAGTTTATCTTGTACCTGGGTGTCTTCCAAACACACCTGATTTGATATGGATGTCTACTACTTATATCTGGGTTATTATCATGACATGTTTGAGGATTTAGAGTGAATATACTTATTTTTTACACCACATTACCTATTTTTTATTCCCATTGGTCATAGTATAATACTGTAGACATGAATATGTTTATTTTGATGATTCAAGCATACATGTCAAAGGGTTGTCACATGATTCAACTGACATTTCTGGTGGCCTTCTTATGATTAACAAAGACAAATCCAAGGAAATCATGTAATTAGGGATGACATGTCGGATGTCTTAATGTGATCAATGAAGATACACCCAGGGGTGTTGTGTGATCAGGGTTGACCCATTATAGGGGTACTATATGGTATGAATGACATGTCTCGAGGAATTTTCATAACATATATGACATTAATAGGTTTTTTATAAATGATCCGGACATGTCAATTGATGCACATGACACCTTCACATGAAATGAATTTATCCTCATTGTATAAGGCTTCCATATTTTTCATTTTTTATTGTATATACACGATAATGTTTTTTGGAAATTGGTCTACACAGACCTCAAGTGACTAAGTCGATATGAAAAAAATTCATTCTCATAATATGGACAATTCGCCAGAAGTCTTACATGTGATCAATAGTGTGATCATGTAAATCATATATACATTCCACATTATCTACTATGATTTCACTTAGATTTACATAGTGGAATGTCTTTATGATTATATGTTTTTCCACTAGTATAAGCACCCTCTTACTTATAGACATCTATGTGTGCCTCACATATGAGTGTTTTTTCTTTTTAAGTGGGAGTAATTTATTGTCCTAACTACCCAAAATATACACCACCTATCATCAAAATAATATTTTACATATAGGTTCAAGTCGATGGAGGGGTAATCACATCATGTTCTTCACATGAACCAACAATGTTTCATTCCTGGAATTTCATGATAAATAGCTACCATAAGAACACTCCATAATGACCATATTTATTGGACCCACAACCTATTAATGGGATTCCACATAACCATTTAGACATTTCAATGTTCCTTCACAAGATATGAATGATATGTCTGGGAGTGTCCCTGGGACCAAGATACTTGTTGTAGAGTCTTTCACCTAATCAAGGGATCCTTGTCTGGGGTAAATTCTGTGATCAATTTGGCTTGTTGAAGGACCTTCATATGAAAAACATCGTAACTCTCCTTCACAAATGTTTTCAATAATTTTAAAAAATTTTTAACTATTTTATAGTAATTACTCACTGGGTGTCCATTAGGGTGACAAACGATGAATATATGATCTTGCGATGACATATGATCCCTGTCATGGATGGTCTCTTCTAGTTTATATGGTGCATCGTGTGATTAATTTTGGATCTCACAATTGGATGAATTAATTGTCACATGTAGTTTCTCTAGATTTTTTGGATTCAAATGGGTGTCACATGATCTAATGGATGTATATTAGGGACATTTCATGATGAAGGTGATATACCCACTGTCTCTCATGTGACATGGATATAATTCCAATAGGGATATGATGTGATAATTGATCTGATCAAAAAAGACATATAATCCCTTGATATGAAAAATTGTGTGACATCATTCACATGAAGCACCTTCCTATTTCATCCTCTACTTTACAAGGTGATTTAGATTATTTCTAGGCATTTTTCTGTTGGCATGTCTTCTGATTGGAGGATCTCATTTGGAATAATTTTTATGATCTTCAGTACTTCTCCACATTCCATCACAAGAACATTATGGATTTTATGATGGGATTCTCATGATCATTCATATATAGATATATGTTCATGAATTCTTTCCATGTAGTTCCTAAATTCAGGTGATCACAGGTGCCTATGGGGGTCACATGATCCACATAATCTATCCTCTCGATCATTATGTATCCATGCTGATCCTTAATTTTCTTTAAAGTAAAAATAATTCCTTTTCTTCATATATATCATCAATATTAGTATTATTAATACTCATTTTTAGGGAATCAAAAAATTCTTCCCTTATGGATGTGTTTCATAGGAGAAAGACCTCAGTTCTTAGGAGAGTAAATGTATTCATATATACCTAAGGATTTTAATGATTGATGTCCTAAGATACTTTTGGTTTTATAGTTTTCCAAATGAATTACATGTGGTACCTTATTAATTAGGCAATTAGGAAGACACTCATTCCATCAGTGAATCAAACATCCAAAACTCTAGTTACCTTCAGTCTCACATGATTGCTTCACAATACATCTTTTCATGAAACACAACAACATATTTCATTGTGACACCTGATCGCATGATATCATAGTGTGAAATCATCATCGGAATGACTCACTTGACCAATAATTGACTTAATCAATGTTAATTTTCCCAAGTTATGCTACATCTATTTGATTATTTGTTCATATTTCACTCATTTCATGATCCAAATACTTTTTTTCTGATGATCTCTTAATCATTGTTTATCTCACATGACCTCTATATGGTGACATTATTGCGAGGATCAAAATAAGATTACAAGATTCTGAAGTGTTGTACATTTCATGTGAATTGCGAGACCATTAACAACTCACTAGATCAATAACCCTTATATGGGTCATGTGATCCACCTGATACTACCCATGTTGAATATTTCTTTTAATGGACCCCCCTTTCCATTATGGTAATCAATCTTCTGTATACTTCATATTCTTATATTTTTGGGTTCTATTTAGTAGACATCTTCTCTTTCAGCCGACTATAGGTCTATGATGGATGAGAATCATAATGCCAAACCATAGTATCATGTTTTTATGACAATTAAATTTTAAAATGGGTTTCTCCCATATGAACTATAGTACTTTCCTCTATCACAATGGATTCCATTTTATGTTTTTTTCTTGTAGATGATATATCCATTTCCTTTCCTAACAAAAATCTTCTTTCCCACTAGTTTACACCTTCTATCTATTATAGTCAAATGAATAATTTTAAAAATGGCAAATCAGGCATGGAACCACTTAGTTAATTATCCTATATTTTATCTTACTATCACTTTGGTCCATATGGCCATGATCGTTCCCATAAATACATTGCTCATAGTCACTCGAAATTACCTACCTCCTCTCTAAATAATGCAAGAAGTGGTTGGAACCTAAACTTACAATTTCTATATAGGAGTCACTACTTTGATGAATGGGAATGGTCACTCCAGTTTAGTCGGAGTTTCTCACAATTCCCCGACCTACTACAGGTTATCCATCCCTATGAAGTGACATGGATTTCCTTGTTTTTAGTATTCCATAAAATGAAAATCCTCTTTGAGATTACTAGATGTTAGTGTACAAACAATAACTGATTTTAACTGTCTCATATATATGCATGGATTATATTTTATGTTGTTTTTGATTTTGGAGAAATAACTCCTCATGTGAATAGGTATGATGAATTCATTACTTATATAAACGTTTGGGATGTCCCTATACAACTCCATCCTAAGAAAGTGTCATTATCACTATTACAAAGGATATGTTAAATAATGAGCTTAACCTACATGGAATAATTTCCTTTATAAATTTACTCAACATCATCCTTTACTATAAAGGGACTCAGAACACCTTTATATACCCTCATCAGTGTCCTTCCCAAAATGTTCAAAATATCAATAGTTATTTTTGGTCCATTCATATAGCTATAGAATATGCCACATGGGGATACTAGGTTATACTAGAGGTATCCCTAAGACATAATCTTTTTTTTTGGGGGGGGGGGTATCCATGTTTTTGGAATTGATGAATTTTCCTAACCAGGGAAACATGCTTGAGAATTCAATTAGGTATGTTGGTGATGGATGCCCGGTTGGTATAATGCCAACCTTGTACTCTAGATGTGCCCATGTTTTCTCACCATTATCATCTTTTTATTTGTATCCAACAATGAAACATCCAATACCTAATTGGATGACCTTTACAATTATTATTTAGAATGATAAGAGATAGTTTTCAATGCTAAATTTTTAGTACACTATAGATATCTCCCATTCTTAATTCCATCCCATACTTATGGACATTTCTATGGTCGAGTCAATGCCATTAAGTTACAATGAGGTGATTTCTATGTTGTGTTAGCATGGCCATTTCAATTTCATGTACTATCCAACACTGACTATGATAATTAGTGATAATGGAAGTGGTTCTATTGGATTGAGGTCATATAAAATTTCAATCCTCTATAAGGGTTTTATATATCTCATAGATGGGAACATTACCTATATCTCATAAAATCATTATTTATTTTCTTACCAATTTAATTGAATTCATAAAATTTATCCCCTTCCTTTAACAGGTGTGTGAGGGGAATGATATCCCATGATCATTCTATAATTTTAGATTCTGATGATGCATGAAAATATAAATGATTAAATCAATATTATTCATATTTATTCCCCTACTTTAATGACTCATGAAATTTTTCAATCTTGGATGGATGCTTATATGAGCAGTGTATTGAGACAACTATTACTTTTTCTAGAAAATAACATTCTTGCAGTGATCCCCTTTTTTGTGGTATAAATGAAGATCATTCATAAAAATGGGGAAGCCTCCAAAGATGATATATAATAATATTATTGAAAATAAAGTTATAATTATATGGTTTATTGAGTATTTCAACCCTCTCATGTCTGTGAAGGATGACATACTTGTTGGAGGTGAATTTCCCAAGGAAGCTTCTCTTGTATCCTTATCATCTCAACAAATTACTCCTTCAAATAACATGATTCCATGCTGTCTAATTTGGTAAAAAATAAACACCCTAAATATTGAGACTCCCATGGATAAAATACCTGACCAATAAGAACATTTTCTCAACATAGTTATAGATATTGGCATAAATCATTTATAATAAGAAATTGAATAATCATGATAATGTTAACAACCACAAAACAACAAATAGATGAGGGTCGAAAAGACCATCGATTCATATATAGTGAAGTAAATAAGAAAATGTTTTTGTTTCAATCTCTTTTTGAGAGATTTTATTAATTCTTTTACCATATTTACAAAGTACACAAGGATATATAATCACATGATAATTATAATATAATCATTTAATCAATTTAAACAATAGTCACATCTTTTTCTAAAAATGATGTGTAATCAAATTGCTTTTTCATGTCTGATGCACAAAAATCAACTAACAATGAATCACATATTCTAAAAAAAGATGAAAAGATCTTCTGGTTGTCATTAGAAATTATCCAAAACCAATATTTTTATAAAATTATTATTATCAAAATTTAAAAATCATCATTTGAAAAAATACTACATTAATAACCAATGTCTCACAAAAAACAAATAATTTTCAACAAAGATCATTTGATAAATAAGAAACCTAAAAATTCATTATCTTATTTTACAGTATGATTGAATCCCAAAGAGTAGAATCATTTGTTCACATATTCTTCAAAGATAAATTTATCATTTCTCTCTAAAACACTCTAGTCACTCATAATGTCTCACACAAAAAATGTGTATGTCGAAATCATATAATATCGAATACATTAAAATTATTTACCTAATTAACCTGATTCACCATAAATCCACATTAAAATCATATATTCTCCCAATATTCAATTCAACCTTTATTCTATAAATAAAATCTTATAATTTCTTATTTAACATAATCATATCTAGTTCCCAATATAGGTAATTTCATCCAAGATAACAATAATCACATAATCATGAAATATATTTTCAAACCAATGGAAATATCCAAAATAAAACATATTTTACCAAAATAAACATAATTATTATGTATCACAACATTTTAAAAAATAAAATTTCATACTAATCAATACATAAAATAGGTTAGTGGTAAGTGATGCACCCTTGTTTCCCTTTAGTTAGGGTTTATGCCCAATGGCCTATTTGGATGTGTTGGGGTTTTTCTTAGCTTGCAGGTTTCGTTTTTTCTATAACTATATTAAAATAAATTCCCTATTTTTCCCAAATATATTATGAACATTTTAAAAACTAAAATTAACCACAAAATAAATTTTTAAAAACTTTGTTTTTCTATACAACTCTTTTTAAAAAAATTCAATAGCCTTAATTGACAATAATAATCTTAATATCAAAAATAAGGAAAAAACTAATAGTTACTAATACCATTAATCTTATAAAAATTTAATTCATCCAAAAATAATAATTCATATTTAATCTAAGGGTTTCATGAACCTCAACCGAATAAAATACCTCACAATATTTAATTAATCGCATTAAAATCCCATCACTTAAAAATTCAAAGGGGGGGGGGGGTTCTAATACATTAAAAATATGATCAATCCTAAAATCATAAACCCAATATGGTGTCCATAACTCTTGAGATAACTTTTCATAAAAATATTCTAATCTCCATAATTATTTAAACCATTTCTCTGATACTAAAGATAAGGACCAAAAATTAAACATTAACAAATCATCTATTTTTTTTAAAAACCCCACGGGTAATCACATGAGAATATAAAATAAAAACAAGGTATTATAGTATCTTTACAATAGTTGAAATGTGGTAGAAAAATATAAAATGGAATATATATAAGTCTCTTTTAACATACAATAAATCATCATAGGGTGGAAGGATTACCACAATATATTAGGATGATATCGTAATCCTATAAATAATGTATCATGAGACAAAATCTCGACACAATGCATTAGAGCATTATCTGGAACACCTATTATAATGTGTTCATGATTAATTGTTCAAAAAAAATTAAATAATTCATCTGTAATAAACATAATAATTACCCATGGAAATAAAATGTTGTACATGATCTTTCCCTATGTAATAATGAAATGATATTTCATAATGAAGGTATTTGATAAATGATCATAAAAAATGTATTACCTCATAAAAGGTAGCAATAAATATCTAGGTATATATCTTATAGATATATAAAAAATAATTTATAATATTTATACATCATTAATTATTGAGAGAAACACTTTTATAGATAGATATTGGTGTTAAGACATTAAAAAACGGTGGTTCATGGAGATCCCTTACCTTCAACACCCAGACTTTAAAACAAAAAATTATAGAAAAAAGGAAAGGAATGATATTTTTTTGGGAAAACATGAAATATTATAATGTAATTAAATAATCAAATAATGTTTTTGTTTTGGAAAAAATAGGTAGTTTTTGTATGTATTAAAATAGAATATTCCATTTGTATTTTATGAGGAATAAAATAATATAAAATTCTAAAAAATAATCATTTTAAAATAGATTGAATTAAATTAAAAAGAGTCATAAATTGTATATTGTAATTAATTTATGTATATATAAATACTTTAATAAAATAATTTTATGAATATGGACACTAAGGAAAATTATTTGTAAAATAAATCCTCAATAAATTTTGAAATGATGATTTTGTAGTAAAGTTTCCCTTATGTAAAACCATAATTTTTCTTTAAAAACAATATAAATAAATTAAAATATTATAAAAAATTTCCTTTGGCATCTATTGAACCATAAAAATTATTTTTCTTAAGAAAACATAGAGAAACATGGTTATGAAAGAAAAAGAGTTTGAAGAGTAACATTAAAATATGGGGTTTTAAAAAGAAAGTCCCTTACCATGGGTCGATCTCATTAAGTATTTCATTTATATTAATAAATAATAAACTAATTTTAATTAATTACTTTTTTTAAAAAAATTCAATTTTATTATCCAATTGGTTTTTAGTTATTAAAACATTATATTCAATTACTTAATTATTTATGATCATGTGGGATGTTTTCATGATATTCAAATCATAAGTCCAAAATGACATTAGAAGGATGAAAATGGTCAATAAAAAAATTATTTCCTCATGTATAAAACAATAATAATTATATAATTATCTATTCAATATATCAATTATTCATTGGATTCCAACTAAGAGATTTAATAATGTAAAATGGCATTTGTTTTAATCATAGATATTGTAGACCATACAAACGCATCTGAAACATTTTTATTTTTCAATGATCATAATTGAAATAAGGTTAGTGTTATATTATATTACCATAATTATAATTATATCATAAATATCATATTAAATTTTTGAATACAACTATATATTATATATATGATATGAAATAATGAAAAATGAATCACATCGCTTCTTGGAGGTGGAAATTCACATGTATGAAAAAATGATGTTATCATATTCAGGAAGGAAAAGATAAGAAAATATTTGATCTATTAATTTTATATAATTTTAAATATTTTCCTAATATATTATATACAAATTAAATACATCATTATAAATATTTGTTTGATGCAATGATGAAAAATGAATTATATCGATTCACGAGGTGGTACTCCTCTGTAAACACGAATGATCGTCTTGTTTCCTCTTTGACAGAAGACGAGGTGGATGTAGTAAAAAAATAACATATCAGTATATGGGATTGATTTATCATATAATTTAATAATTATTAATAATATATCCAGGAGGTTGAATATGGAATTAAACAAGCACAACAGATTAAAATTGATATATTTTAATCAGAAAACATATTTAGAATTACCTAAAAATCCTTGATAATATGGTTTTATGACCTAAAAAGGACTCTAGTATTTGGAAATGGAATTACATATGGGGTTTGGATAGGTTTTTTCTTGACCAACTTTTTTTGAAGTGTGCTTGTTTTTTCAAAAGATGATTAATTATATCCATGTGCCTTAGAAGACATGATGCCCAATTCCTATAGTGAATAATTACATGGTTCGACATTAGTTTCAAAATTTAATTTTCATTTATAGAGACGTGATATCTAATTATTTATTATGTGGAGTTAAGTATGGTTGCACAATCATTCACATTATGTTTTCCATTTTCATGTCCCTGAGAATCTCTTAATGGCTCTAACATCCATAACATGGTATATAACCTCCTTGTAAAATAATAAAATTATTTGGGGGTTTCAAATCCAATGAATCTAAGGAAATCACATTCGTAGATAGGATTGGTGTTTGGGGTCATCACACCCTTTTTTAGAATTATTACATATTCTGGAAATATCTTAGACATTTAATATAGGTTCATGAATCTCTTGCAAATCCCAATCCATGATTGGTTACCCTAATTAAAGTATTGGGTTCTTAGTAATTTTGTTTGTAAAGGGGGTTATATTGAAAATACCATATGTATGTATTTTATAATATCCATAAATTTCACATTATTTCTTATATATTGGACGATGTTTATATTTTAAATCCATATAAACAATAACTACAGTGTTTACAACCATACTGAAAGGTAATTTGTGTTTATAGGATATGATTTAACCTCTATGATATTTCATTTATATACTATTTATAACAGGAATAAAAAACCATATAGTTCATTTAATTTAAGGACATACAGTTTAACTTATTATGGAAGCGCCATATATGTGAGAACTTAGACACTGGATATAGTGCTCGAGCCATAGAAAGGAGTCCAATGTATCTATCTTATAGAAGAAAAAAATATTCCCTATAGTTCGATTTTCCCACAACCTACTGATGGTTTGGGATATATAATTAATGCTTGTGAGAGTTACTACCCCAGGGTTCACAATTATGGTAATGGTTTTAGGACTTAAACCGTGATTTAGGCCCTTATATGAGAGAAGTGGTATCATGAAATTTAATTGGTCTTGAACACTGTGGTTTCCCTAACAGGGGGAAATTTAATATGATGGTGATATGATAAATGATAATCCCTAAGCCCATGTAATCCATTCTCGGTTTGATAAACAAGGGATAAAAAGTGATCAAACTCACCGAATATGCATATGGGACCGATATATGTAGGTCACCAGAATGGGGTGTTTCATATGGATGTAGGGCCTTAGGAATGTGTTAAAGTATCTTTTTAATAGTAGGAACTACTGTCCTCGTAGATTTACTAGCTTCTCAATCCGTTTATTGATGAAGAAGAAAGATAATCCCACATAAGAGTTTGGGTCCTATGGGTTAGAATATCTAAAATATGGAGGGGAATACACTATAATGGATGACTATTTAGATCTTGAGCCTTAAGGTGTCCCAAATATCTTCTTTGGACAATAATCAGAGTCCTCATAGATACATATTATGTCTATCAAAGTTGTTCTACTGGACAAGGTTATCATGTACTTGGGTGTCTTCCAGACACGACTGATTTGATAGGGATGTCTACTACTTATATCTGGGTTATCATCATGACATGTTTGAGGATTTAGAGCGGATATACTAATTTTTTCCACCACATTACCTATTTTTCATGCCCATTGGACATAATATAATATTGTAGACATGTATATGTTTATTATGATGATTGAAGCATACATGTCAAAGGGTTATCACATGATTTAAATGACATTTATAGTGGCCTTATTAGGATTAACAAACACAAATCCAAGGAAATCATGTAATTAGGGATGCCATGTCATATGTCTTAATGTGATCAATGTAGACACACCTAGGGGTGTTGCGTGATCAGGGATGACCCATCATAGGGGTACCAAATGGGATGGATGACATGTCTCGAGGAATTTTCATAACATAGATGACATTAATAGGTTTTTATGAATGATCTGGACAGGACACTTGATGCACATGACACCATCAAATAAAATTAAGCTAACATTGTTGTATAAGGATTACATGTTTTTCATTTTAAATTTTATATACACCATAATGTTTTTCAGAAATTTGTCTATACAGACCTCAAGTGACTAAGTCGATATGAAAAAATTCATTCTCATAATCTGGCCAAGGTGCCGGTAGTCCTTCACGTGATCAATAGCGTGATCATCTGAAGCATATATACATTCTGCATTATCTATTATGATTTCAATTATATTTACATAGTGGAATGACTTTGTGATTATATAGGTTTCCAGTAGTATAATCACCCTCTTACTTATACACGTCTATATGTGCCTCACATATGAGTGTTTTTTCTTTCTATGTGGGAGTAATTTATTGGCCTAAATACCCAAATTCTACACCTCCTATCATCAAAATAATATTTTATATATAGGATCGAGTCGATGGAGGGGGAATCACATCATGTTCTTCACATGAAACTAGAATGTTTCATTCCTAGAATGTCATGATAAATAGATACCATAAGAACACTCCATAATGACCATATTTATTGGACCCACGACATGTTAATGGGATTTCACATAACTATTTATACATTTCAATGTTCCTTCACAAGATAAGAATGATATGTTTGGGAGTGTCCCTGGGACCAAGATACTTGTTGATGAGTCTTTCACTTGATAATGGGAGACTTGTCTGGGCTACATTGTGTGATCCAGATTTCTTGTTGAAGGACCTTCATGTGAAAAACATCGTAACTCTCCTTCACATATGTTTTCAACAATTTTAAAAATTTTATAAACTATTTTATAGTAATTTCTCACTGGGTGTCCATCAGGGTGAGACGTGATGAATATATGATCGTGTGATGGCGTATGATCCCTGTCATGGGTTGTCGCTTCTACTACATATGGTGTATCATGTGATTAATTTTCGATCTCACAATTGGATGAATTAATTGTCACATGTAGTTTCTCCAGTTTTTTTGGATCCAAATGGGTGTCACATGATCTAATGGATGTATATTAGGGACATTTCATGATGAAGGGGACATACCCAAAGACTCTAATGCAACATGGATATAATTACAATCTGAATATGATGTGATAATTGATCTGATCAAACAAGTCATATAATCCCTTGATATGAAAAATAGAGTGACGTCATTCACATGATGCACCTTACTATTTCATTCTCTATTTTACAAGGTGATTTAGATGATTTCTAGGCATTTTTTTGTTGACATGTCTTCTGATTGGAGGAGTTTATTTGAAATACATTTTAAGATATTTAGTACTTCTCCACATTCCATCACAAGAAAAAGATGGATTGTATGATGGTATTATCATGATCATTAATAGATAGAAATATGTGCATGAATTATTCCCATGTAGTTCCTAAATTTAGGTGATCACATGTGCCTATGGGGGTCACATGATCCACATAATCTAGCCTCTCAATCATTATGTATCCATGATGATCCTTAATTTTCCATAAAGTAAAAAAATAATTCCTATGCTTCATATATATCATCAATTCTAGTATTACTGATACTCATTTTGAGGGAATCAAAAAAATATTCCCTTATGGATGTATTTCATAGGAGAAATACCTCAGTCCTTAGGAGAGTAAATGTATTCCTATATCCCTAAGGATTTTACAGATTGGTGTCATAAACAGCTATTGGTTTTCCAGTTGTCCATTGGAATTACATGTGGTGCCTTATAGATGAGGCGGTGAGGGAGACACTCATTCCATCCATGAATCAAACATCCACAGCTCTAGTGACCTTCTATCTCACATGATTTCTTCATAATACATCTTTTCAAAACACACAACAACTTATTTTGTTTTGACACTTGATCACTTGATATCATAGTGTGAATACATCATCTGAATGACTCACATGACCAATCATTGACTTAATCAATGTTAATTTCCCCAGGTTATGCTACAACTCTTTGATCATGTGTTCATATTTCACTCCTTTCACGGTCAAAATAATGTTTTTCACATGATCTCTTTATAATTGTTTATCTCACATGTCCTCAATATGGTGACATGATTGTGAGGCTCAATATAAGATCACACAATTCTGAGGTGTTGTATATGTCATGTGAATTTCAAGACCATTAACAACTCACTATATCAATAACCCTTATATGGGTCATGTGATCCATCTAATACCACCCATGGTGAATATTTACTTTAACGGATCCCCCTTTCCAATATGGTACTCCCTCTCATGTATGCTTCAAATTCTTATATTTATGGATTATATTTAATAGAAATCTTCTATTTATTCAACTATAGGTCTATGATTGCTGAGAATCATAATTCCAAACCATAGTATCAAGTTTTTTATGACAATGACATTTTAAAATGGGTTTCTCCCATATGAACTATAGTACTATACTCTATCACAATGGCTTCCATTTTATGTTTTTTTCTTCTAGATGAAAATTCCATCTCCTTTCTTGATGAAAATATTCTTTCCCACTAGTTTAAACCTCTTATCTATTATAGTCAATTGAATAATTATAAAAATGGTAAATTAGTTTTGGAACCACTTAGTTAACTATCCTATATTTTATCTTACTATCACTTGGGTCCATATGGCCATGATCTTTCAAATAAATACATTTCTCATAGTCACTTGAAATTACCTACCTCCTCTCTAAATAACCAAAGAAGTGGTTAGAACCAAATATTTCACTTTCTACCTAGGATTCGCTTTTTTGATGAATGGGAATGGTCACCTAGGTTATTCAGCGTTTCTCATAATTCTCTGACCTATTACATGTCATCCATCACTATGAAGTGACATGGATTTCCTAGTTTTTAGTATTCCATAAAATGAAACACCTCTTTCAGATTACTAGATATTAGTGTACAAATAATAACTCCTTTTATCTATCTCATATATATGCAAGGATTATCATTTATGTTGTTTATGATTTTGAAGAAATAACTCCTCATGTGAATAGGTATGATGAATTCATTTCTATTATAAACGTTTGGGAAGTCCCTATACAACTCCATCTCTAATAAAGGTCCATTATCACTATTACAAAGGATATGTTAAATAATGAGCTTAAACTACACTGAATCATTTCATTTATAAATTTCCTCAACATCATCCTTTACTATAAAGGGACTTAGAAAACCATTACACACCCTCATCAGTGTCCTTCCCCAAATGTTCAAAATAACAATAGTTCTTTTTGGTCCATTCCTATAGGTTTGTAATATGCCACATGGGCTACTATGTTAGACTGGAGGTATCCCTAAGACATCATCTTGTGTGTTTGGGGGGGGGGGGGTTATCCATGTTTTTGGAATAGATGAATTTTCCCAACCAGGGAAACATGCTTGAGAATAAAATTTGGTATGTTGGTAATGGATGCTTGATTGTTATGAATTCCGCCTTGTACTCTATATATGCGCAAGTATTCTCTCCTTTGTCATCTTTTTATTCATATCCAAAAATGCAACATCCACTATTGAATTGGAGGCCATTTACAATTATTGTTTATAAAGATAGGAGATAGTTTTCAGTGCTAAATTGTAAGTACACTATAGATATCCCTCATTCTTAATTCAATCCCATACTAATGGTCATTTCTATGGTCTAGTCAATTTCATTAAGTCGCAATGAGGCGATTTATATGTTGTGTTAGCACGGCCATTTCAATTTCATGTATTATTCTACACTGACTATGATAATTAGTGATAATGGAAGTTGTTCTATTGGATTGAGGTCATATAAATTCTCAATCCTATATAAAGGGTTTTATATATCTCATAGATGGGAACATTAACTATATCTCATAAACTAATGATTTATTTTATTACAAATTTAATTTAATTCATACAATTTCTCCCCTTACATTAGCGGGTGTGTGAGGGGAATGATATCCCATGATCATTCTACAATTTTTGATTCTGATGATGCATGAATATATAAATGATTAAATCAATATTATTCTTATTTATTCCCCTACCTTAATGAATCATGACATTTTTCAATCTTGGATAGACTCTTATATGAGCTGTGTATTGAGCCAAATGTTACGTTTTCTTGACAAGAACATTCTTGTAGTGATCCCCCAATTTGTTGTAGAAATGAAGTTGATTCATAAAAATGGGGAAGCCTCCAAAGATGATATATAATATTATTATTGAAAATAAAGTTATCGTTATAGGTTTTATTGATTATTTCAACCCTTTCATGTCTGTGAAGGATGATATACTGGATAGAGGGAAATTTCTCAAGGAACCTTATTTTTTTTCCTTATCATCTCGATAAATTACTCCTTCAAATAACATGATTCCATGATGTCTAATTTGGTAAAAAAATAAACACCCTAAATATTGAGACTCCCATGGATGAAATCAAGACAAATAAGAACATATTATCTAAATATTTCTTAGGTTTGGTGCATGTGGAATTTACTTTCGACAATTTATTTTAGTCATGCTATAGATTTTCCTAACTTGGTAAAAATTGACCGACAATGAGGGGGAATTATTTGGTTTTGATGATGACACTACTCTGGTTTAATTAATAAGATAATCATTAAATATTATTGAATAGAGAGATCAAAAGGACTCTCAGATGCATCACTAAATGGATGACTTGACTACATAGATAGTTGAATAAGAGAAGATCATAGAATAGTAAAACTTTCATCTCTCGATGTCATCATCATCATTATATACTTTTAGAAAAGGATCAAATTTGTTTCTATATTTTATTACGACTAATCATACTAAGGAGGGGATGAAGAAATAATGTATGTGGAACCCTATTACTAAATTTACACCAATTTCTAGTATCTAGATATTTTAAGAAATTCAGTCAATCCGATTTTATTATAATCCAATAACAAATGGTTTTTTATTTTCTTTTGGATAGAATATGGGGGAGGCTCCAAAATTTTGATGTTCCACCCTTATATGCACGTTATCAAAGAGCTAATTTTTTTGACATTACACATCATTATTAGGATTTCATTTATTCATGATGTGCATCGAATTCCATTGATTTAATATCATATGGATAATTGAAGACACCCATCCTTTGTATAATATGATGTAAAACCAAATTCATTGTTTTTAATGCTTGAATCAAATAATATTTATCATGATAATTTTTCATGAATTACTATATACCTGAAATTATTTATTAATATATATACTCATTTTTTCCTGGTATCACATGGTTTAAGAGGATAAGTTTTGAAAACAAACCTCCGGGAGGGAGAGCACTCTATTATCTATAGCCATTGGAATTATGAAGCATAGATTTATTTTTTATAGTCAAAAATAATGATTCCCTTGACGTTTGTATCTTATTCATTTTATTTATTACCCTATATTTTTTCTATGTTTAATGTAGGGAATGAATAGTGGGCATGAACATGGATTTAATTCAGGTAACCTTTTAGTATTTTTTACCAAAAAGGTTTTATACCTTTTATATTTTATAATTTCTCAATATTTCCTAGATCACATAATTTCTATGTCCACAAAGCCGATACATAATTTTTTTCTAGGGTGACCTTATCGAGTTTTCAACCTGGCGAGCATTGTGTCTCTTTCTGTGTTCTATTTTATGTTATTAAAGACTATACCATTGTTGTGAGGAAATTTATGTACTTTAGTCTATGACGATATTCTACTTTATTTCTTTTCATTTTATCGTGGCCTATCTACAATGGTAGTATTTTTTTCTTCTAGAATGGATCATCTACTATTGTAATTTAGGTCCCTCTAGCTTGGACATTTTATTTCTCATTGTGAAGGTTAAATATTCATAAAGGATTCATTAACCCTATATACAGAAGAATGAGTGTCAATTAAGGGTTATGAACACCTGAATTATTCATTTATTATATGAGTAATTAATGTTCATAAAGGGTTCTAGCACCCCATATTCTTTTAGAATACATTAAGGATGAATGTCCATGATGGGTTGTGTCACCCTACATCCTCACTGAGATTCAGTTTGATGTATGGTGAAATATTAGGTCTTCTGATCATACCTCAATAGGTAGAATATGGTTTGTGTAAATCATAACCCAAAACGTAGAACTGATGAATATAAAAATTGGTGGAAATAATATGGACGACCACAAAACACATATGGTGATGAGTTTATCCATGATGTTACCGATGCTCGTGTGTTTTGGAGGTCCATTCATGAAATAAGGATGCATCTCTAGTTTATGGGTGAGAGGATCTTAAGAAGGAGACTATACTACTAATGTGAATAGTCCAGTGGAAGGGTAACCACCCTTTTCCAACATCTATGAATGTTTTATAAAGATTTAATTATTTTGACAATGAAGTGGGGTATAGAGCCAAGATGTATCTAATAAGGGTTCAAAAACAATAATAATAGAGGTATATTTTTTTAATTGAAGTTGGAAACTACTGTGTAATTTTTAATCAATAACAATGGAGGAACCCCATATTCCATGTAGTTGTTACAATGACTCCTATATTTACAGGGGACCTTTCCATTGGGAACATACATCCTCCAGAAAAAACTCTTTTGGAGGGTGTGATTTCTATAGTGAATAATAGTGGGGAACTTTTGGATTATTGAGTCCATGTTTCCAGTTTTATATGAGATGAACTTGGAGTAAACGATCCCATAGTTAATAGTGTTCCAAGAGAAGGATAAAAACTCCATGAATTGGTTGTGGCAGCATAGACATCAAATAAATCAAGGTAGTTAATGGAAATCCAAATATTCAAGAAGGTTTGTATCACCCTAAATGTTGTTTTTATGACTATTCAATATTATATCATGGTTAGGAGATGTGAAGAATCATTACTCTAATGCTTTCTAGGACTAGGGGTTTCTGTGATCATAGATTGAATTTTAATAGGGCCATAGAATAGACCCTATAAGTTTTAATCATTGTATATTTATATAATAACATTTCATAAACTCTAGAGATTAAGAGTTTAGAAATAATAGACCTGAAGTTTTCTATGGATATCATTTATAAGTGTTTATCCTGACTAGTTGTTTGTCACTTTCACAAGCAGTTTATGGTCTTGCTTTTTGAACCATCAATGGATATTGATTAGGATTATAAAACATTGAAAAAATTACATGTAGTTTAAGGTCATGATGAAAGTGGACTTTTTATGAGAGGAGTGTTACAAAATAACTTAATTACGATTAATAAGTCACTGAGAAATCAAATATAATTTTGAGCTGAAGATGAGATTGTTGTAAATCCTGGCTCATGTTTCTTAGGAAATGATTAATGGTATGAGACAATCATAACAAAAATGATTGATAATCTCTCTAAGGTGAAAATATTTATTATGATGGTTATAGATATCACTAGGATCATAAGTCCCTTCTATTAGTCCTAAGATTCATCTATTTTATGTGTTTAAGGAACTATTACAGATCCACCACATTCATGGTCAAAAAATGATACTATTTTTTTATTTCAAAGGTCAGGAACGTTTTGTAGAAACTTGAGGAATGGAAGGCATGAAATTTGATTTATGTGTTGAGGTAATTTAAAGATGATGGAATCAACCCATACTCTGGTTAACTTGGGTCAGAATCCTGTACTTTTTTGATAATTAATGGGTATGGGTGATGGTATGTATGTATTAACATCATTTAGTGGGGGCATGTTTATCATGCTGTTTAATGTTATGTGAAAATGATGTTTTATTGTAGTTTAACATCATGAAAAAATTATATAAGAAAAAATGTGAAAATATTCAAGATATAATATGGGAAACATTACACTAGTAATGGGAAATTATATGTTGAAAATAAATTTTTCCTGTGCAAATGATTATTGACAGGTAGCTATATACTGGATCTCTTCCTGTATGGATTTGTCTTGTATGCAAGAAATTCATACGTATATCTGAATCATACGTTTGGATAGTTAGTCTATATGACATGGACCTTTTCTACATAATGGCATAAGTTATTTTAATGGTTGGGCTTCTTTAGTTTTCCAAATGTATATTATAAGTGACAGAATCATACCATAATCAACTCATTTAAAGAGATCCCTTTGTATAGATCTAACTTGTATATCAGGGAAATAAGTATTTAATTTTCATAAAATAGTGATTCAAGACACTATGTTTGGATAAGGGGTCCTCTACGTAGATCAAGATTGTATATATAGATATATAATTTCCATATTTTTTTTGATTTGCAGGCGACAAATTTACTTTGAGGATAAGATAATGGATATGATTGCCCAGTCAAGAAACTTTCTTGTATTGTTTAATGGATCATATGTCATGACGTTTATTTTCATGTGAATAGGATATTTTTTCATTTTAAGGTCATTTGACTAAGAAGAGTTCATTCATTTTAAATTTATCTCTCTATGATGTGGTTACCTTTCTAGGAAATCTTTATATTGCACCAACTAGAGAGACCTTCCAGTTTCCTAAAGTTGACAAAATTCATGTTTTGTATGATTACAAAGGGATAACTATGAAGTTGATTAATTCATGTGAGAGTACATTATAGGAAATATATGTGGGTATTCACAATTTATATTGGAATGGATCCTTCACATGGATGTGACTATTATAGAGGAACATGATTGGGGGTGATAAGAACCAATGTATGGGCCTGAAATAGAGCATCTTTGCATCTCTATATATCCTGTAATTGTAGGAAACTAGAAACACATAGTTATTGATAAGAAAACTCTTTATGTATGTCCGACCTTATGTAGAGGGGGGATTATTTTTAGTTGATAATCTGGTTGGACTCATTATCTGAGACTTGGTCATTCGTACATATCTTAAAATAGAATGAATCAATCCATATGTAGTTCTTGAATAAAAAAATCACAATGCATTTCTATTCCATACACAGAGGTGAGATTTTTTTATATTTTTTGATAAAGATAGGATTTGAGATATGGGAATCACTATGTATCATATGATGGAATGAATCAAGACAGGTGTACTAATTGATTGGAAAACTCTCCATGTAGTTCTAGACCAAAGAAAGTGGGCACACTATTATGTATTGATATCATTTATAGTCCAAATATTTGAGATCTAGGAATAAATAAATATACTTTGATGGAAGGAATCGAGCAACATATATTTCTTGAATGGGGTGTGATAGGAGAGAAAAATCAAGTATAGTTCAGTGTGGAAGGCCATAGATATGCACCGTTTGATGTCATGAAAGAGATTCCAACCAAGTAGTTTACATTCTCGTCATATAGAAATTAGGTGTTCATATTAGTGTATTTTATATGAAAACATTATAACCCTGATATGAATTGACACATCTCAATCTTGTCGGAAAGACCTTACCAAAATTTCGTAGATCATGTCAGATATGATCAGGGTGAGTGAAAATAATATAAAATGATTATTTAAAAACATAGGGGAGATGAATAGAAAATATAGGGACATTTTTATAAATTGGTGGTTGGCCTATGACCTATGATATTGTAGTTAGTACATATCACATTGAGGCGAGAATAAATAAAATTTTAGTTCCTGATCAGAGAAACTCTATTTGTAGGTTTTACCCAAACACAATGGGGGATATTTTTTCAGGTTATTATTGTGGATGGATCCATGGTATAGGATATGAGAATCACTACATATCCCACGATAGAAGGAATGAATCTAATCAAAGTTATTGAGTGGGGAAGTTATGTTTGTGGTTCTAACTCACAAAAATGGACAAGATTACTTCATTTATCTTTTTCATAGATCAAGATCATGGATAGTGAAACATCTATGATGTAACATTTTCAATTTAGTTTAACACCGTGAAATAATGATGTATTAAATTTAGGTCAACATTATGTAGTGGGAAAAAATTCATGGTTTTTTCATTATGTTGAAATGATAAAATATGTGGGGTTGTTTAATGTCCTAGTATCATGACATGGTATGTTGTGGAATTTGAAGTCTTTATTCCATAGAATAAGAAACTATGAAACATAAAACATTTCTACAATGACTTATTTTATGTAGTTTAACATCATATTGTAGGGAAAAAATATTCTTGATGGAAGATGTTATAAGTACTTATTGAGGAACCTATCATTATTGGGGTCATAATTCATTCTCCATCCAGTGTGGACAATGGGTAAGATTATTTAGAATAAACCATATTTATTATGTAAGGACCTTCTATTTAGGGTTCCATATTTGGTGTTTTTATTCCTCTTTTCATTTATCTTTTAGATTGAAGACATTTTCTCCAATAAGAAACTAAATGTGATGAATCCTTTTATTGAAGGCTCATGATATCTGATTCTGATTAACATTGATGTTATACAGTGATCAATTATTTTATCATCATGTCACCCCAACTCATCCAACCATTTTACAATTGTTATTTATATGATGGATTTACACACACACACAAATGTATATATATATATATATACATTGTGGGGGAAATCATCATTAAATGGGAAACAATACCTCAATTCTATGCATCAATAAAAATGGTGTTTCTTGTGTGGTCATGCATGTGGTAGTACAGTAAGACCATAAATAATGAATGATCTTGTTTGGAAAATAATTCATATACAATTACTCCTTTTTATGTATTATATTTTATAGTTATATTGAAGCAACTATTTATTCATTTTCCTCTATATCACAGAGGATGAATGGTTAAATTCAATGTTATAATCACGGTGTAATTTCATAAATTTTGTAGAATTGAATTTTGTGCCATTTTCTGTCAATATCATTTGAGGAACACCAAATCAAGTGATGATATTAGACATTATAAAGTTCACGATATTCCTTTTCCTCACATATTTGAGCGTAATGTAATTCTACCATTTTTCAAATAAGTTGGAAGTAGTAAGGACAGACCTAAACCACTTAGTTGTGGATGGGTTATATGGACCAACAATTTTCATTACACATAGGAAAAATGGAAAGGAATAATAAGCTAAATAAATAAATCTGGGTGTTAATGGATTATGTTTTCATGAATCTAGAATGCATAAAATTTACTAGTTATTTCTACACAATCTTGTACCATTTTTCTAGAAGTAACCATACTCCCTAATTTCTTGACAGTGTCTGGGGCTAGAATGATGAGAGACACTAGACCTTGCTTGGAGTTATTACATTATAGGTGGAATATATCCTTATTATATTCATCTGATGAGGATTTCATTAAACACTCATTTTTAGAAGAATTTTTAAATTTGGGTTGTCTCAAAGTGTAATGTTTTCTACTCAGTATTTATTTTTCTCATTTTCAGCTCGATTTAATGAGAGGGTCTTAATTTGGAGGGAATTTTCTATAGAATCCATCATTTTAGGGGAGGATATGGGTTCATCATTATTTTGTGTAGTTTTTACATGATTTATTTCATCAATGTCACAAATGATGATTTCTGAGATCATCATTCAGTGTGTGTTGTGGTAAAATAATTCATACCGATCAGGTAGGCTATGATTATGGCTAAATAGCTAGTGCATCGACATGATAATTTTGTGATCAAGGTAAATTATGAAATGGTTCATGAAAATGTAACTCTACCATTTGTTCAATTATGTAATAAAAAAGATAAGAAAATTATTCCTTCTTTTTTTCAGACTCTCCTATGATTTTTTTGATAACTAGATCTAAATACCCTTTGAAGTATAGGTAGGATATTTGACGATGTAGAGATAGTTCTAATCCATGAATGAGGGAATTAATATATTTATAATGTGTACAGAAGAATTACTTTTTCTACGGAAACAAATATAATCCATAATCCAACCTGATTGAGCTTTATATTTTCCATCCTCTTGCTAATAAGAAAATAGAAGATATCGTCAAAATACAAAAATCATGTTTGAAGAGTGTCATGGGAATAGAAATACTCTTCATTAAGAAGTTTTAGGTCTACTAGTTTTCTTACTGGGGTAGTATGTTCTACAAAAAACCTACCAAAGCATACCTTATAACATCCTTACGTGAAATGAATTAGATTTCACATTTTTTTAGAATAACCAAAAATCAGTCTAAACAACCAATAAACACTAGGAGGCCATAAATATACATGAATGGGTTTATATGAGAGACCAATTGGAAATCATGACGCTGTAATTAATTTATTAGCTTTTTCTTTGCAATGATGAGTTTGATATGTCTCTTCTTGACATCAGAATTATAGGTCTCAAATTTTAGAATCAATCGAATGAGGTGGTAAATATTTTTTTAATTCCCTACATAATTTTTCTATGATATGATAGTTCCAAGAAGTCATTTTATAGTTTCAAAATATATGATTACTAGATTTAATAATACTAGTAACATTATTTTTGGTGGGTGTAGTAAGTACAACTTGATATTCTTTAAGGATTTCAGTAAGTACTCAACCCATCAATTGGTTACTCCCTTTTTCATTAATATAGTGAAGGGGGTAAATTTTACATGATGATTATCTATGAAAAGTGTCATCTAATTGATGTTTCCTTGGATAAACCATAGTTATTTAAGATTACAAGGGGTGATATTTCTAGTATTGCAATGGACTTTTTAAGATCACCCTTAATGTTGTAGTAGAATACAAAAAATCCAAATAATTTCTTTAAAGTTACTCTTGAATTTTAATTTTTAGGATTCATCCTCAAAATGTTCATCCACAAATTGGTAATGATTTTTTAATGATCTGCGATGTGATCACATCATTGTCGATATTTGATGACCAGTCCATCAAAAAATTATTCTTATATTTATCCAAATATGTATTAATTATATGATGCATGAAATGTAGGTATATAGATCTACTGTTATTTAATTAAAAGGTAATGACTTCTGAGAAAAAGATCCCTTAAGTTTCCTTGATGGTTTTGGATTCCTCATCATTAGGGGCCATGTTTATCTTATTATACCCTATAAAATCATCAAGAAAAGAAAAGATCGTGAAGAATGTAGTTTTATTGATCAAAATTTCTATGATCAGTAATGGAAAATAGTCTTTCATGTAGTGTTGATTAAGGTATCTAAAATCAATTAAGGCATTGATCTTCCCATTCTTTTTCATGATGGTGACAATGTTGGTGAGCCACTTTTTGTACTACACATTCTGGATAGAGTTTTCATTGATCAATTTGTCAACTTCTAATTTTACATTAGTACCATGTGAGGGGTGTATACATCTGACTATAATCTTTAAAATTCAATGTTTATTGGGTAAACCACAATGGTGTATAGACACATCTGGGTTTTTTCTGAGTTTTTTAGTATAATTCCAATAGAAATTGTGTTGATTATTACATACAAATAAAAAATAAATCTCATCCTCCCAAAGAGGAATGGAAAAAATAATCAACATAGTCCACAAGTAGTTTTTACAAGATTTACCTTATTATACTCATCGATAGTGGTGTAAAAAATTTCTTTAAATGCAGGGGGTGTTCTTGAAATCATCTTCATTCTCATACATCTATGAATTTTTAGAGGTATTTTTAGAAATAGTCAGTAATATGATGGAATAACCATCACATTCTAGTTAATAGAGGTCATGGGAAGAAGAATTTCCATCCTAAAATAAATGACTCATTGTAGAGAGATTCTAGGGAAGCTTTTTTTCTTTTATATTGGCACTATGGGAAGAGGATTATGGAAATCCTATATTACCAGCAATATCATTGTGGAATTGTCAATTTTTTTATGGTTCAAGGGAATTATTTCATCCTGATAGAGCACAATCTTGGAATGATTTTGATGAATCCACTTCATCTGATATGACTACTTTCACATGGACATGAATCAATGATTCTTTTGGTACATAATACATAACTGGAATTACTCTTACATCATCAATAAGGTTTATGGGAAAAACATAATCTTTGTCGAGCATGATCTTGTGACTTGTAGGAGAATTCCTTATGTTATTGGGACACAAATTATATATATAAACATCCAACATTGACAATTTTACTTCAATATTGTAGAAACCAACCTCAATATATATGGAACCATAAGACTTAGTGGGGGAACCATCTCAATGTGTTATGTAGATATTCCAATAGATGTGGTATTTCATGCACTATTAAAATTTTGAAGGTATATCATCATGGAGATGAATTGTAGGTCTTAAAAGAATTAAATTATATGTCATGTCTTGTTTGATAAACATGAAATCACCGTTAGATGTTATATCCAAAAATTGAGTCTTGAGATTTATTTTTCAAAGTGGATATTTCTCACCCATATATTATCCTTGAATGATTATCTTTTTCATAGATATGTATCCCTTGAAATATCCCAAACATCAATTGTTCTGATACAAGATGAGGTTTATCCCAAAAACATGGTAAACTAGAGACCTTTAGATGTTTAAATTTTTGATTATGAATGAAATATAAATGGTTTTGATATATCCCTAGATAGCATCTCACATATAATTTTTTGTGAACTAGATGGTAATATGGAATATTAATGGAATTTTATCCACTCAGTAAACCTCAACCGAAAAATATTATTCTTGAACTATTGTTTTCTTTGGAGGTCCACGATGAGTGCCTCCTCAAGTACTTTTAAAATTAGACAATAATCTAGAATTGAGAGCTTTATAGGGAAAACAACCAACTATTTCACAATTTTATCATTATTATAACATCACAATATTTTATGATAATTATTATTTTTAATTCATTTTATGACTTCTATTGTACACTACACCATGATTATCTTGTACTATACACAACATCGTATTATCTTTCAGTATACGCAACACTATTATTGACTCGTGTTACACACAATTTCAAGTTTGTTTTATAGGAATTATTCTACGCAACATTAGGTATAGATTCTATTTAACATATAAATGAAAAAAGTTTTGATTATGTTATACGCAACACCAAAGGGATATTTCAATACATACAACCCTGACTTGGCTTGCATTACACGCAATCGCGACCTTCCCCGATATCATGTGTTGTACGCAATACCGAGTTTCACTAAACAATGATATGTTAGTAAAATATTATATAAACTAACCATTATGAATAGTAATACCCACATTTTGAATTTTTATAAATTTTATCTTTCAAAATGGACTTCATTTTTGGATTTGAAATATCAAAATTAGTCTAGGGTGAATTTTTGGTATTTTTCTAAAAATATTCAATTTTTGATGAATAGTGAAAACACTGAGTTATTGGTCAAAACCAAAATTTTATTTAAATAATAATTTATTTTATATAAATTTATATTAGGTCAAAATAGATACATAAAACCTATATAAGTTCAATGTTATTCATTGGAGTCATTTTATAATAATTTTAGATATATAAAAAATTTATTGAACTTTTTACCGTCTTTTACTCACCTCCTAGGAAAATTTTCAAATTTACGTAAAAGAAACTTTTAACGCTTTTGTGAGTGGAATTTCAAAAATCTGAGAGACACAGTTGATATCAGTAAGTAAAATGTGGTTCAATAAGGTAAAAATAATTTTTGGCGAATAGTAACTTTTTAATTTTATTTACCATGGTTACAAGTAAATAGGGTATTTTAATGTAAAAATGATATTATTATTACCCTAAAACATGTCCAAATTCTATTGGATAAGTTTAATTCGGACAAAAACAACCTTAGGAATAAAATATGACCCTTTAGGTCTAGTTGGATTAGATTAGAATACTTATTATTATTTTATTTAAAGAAGATTTAAAAGTGTTAAAATCAAAGTTCAATAAGTAATGATTTTTTAACATATTGTTATACATAAGATAAATTCGACTATAAATATTCATTAGAAAGATAAAAAGATTTCCTACATAATGGAATATTATTCATATTTTTTATACATTAAATAATTTAATTTATTAGTGACACAATGATGATGTCGTAATTACCTTATTAATGAAATATTAACATAATTGATATTATAAATATCCAATTAAATGTAATTTGAGACTTTTTATGAATTAAACTAATTTTATAGGTTAATATACCATATTATGGTTGGTGAGATGAATTGTTTTTTAAGTAAAAATGCTGTTATGAATTTGGAGAAAACAAAATAACAAATAATGTCAAAATTGACATAAAAGAGTTTTAAAACAATTATTATATTATTAATTGATATAATGGTCCTAAAAATCTATGGTTCGGTCAAAAGAATTATATAACAATATACATGATATTAATGAACCAATTGGGGTTCTATTGGTAGTTTATATTAAGTTTATTAACCATATAGTGTAAGAATACAAGAAGACACGGTAAAAGTTATATTATTTAACTTAGAGTTAAATATAAATGATAAGGTTAAAATGGTTACATAAACTTGTCTAAAACATATTTTTTGAGCGTATTTCGACCCATTCTATCCCTATAATCTAAATAAGTCACTTTGTAACCATTATAATCCGATTATGAATTTATTATAAAATATTATTTTATGTTTTTTCTTAGGATGCCCCTCTCCTCCCTTATAAAAGGGGACCTCCTCCCTCTCCTCTTTACACAATTTTGAGCATTCAAGCTCGTCCAACCCCTTAAAATTTCTCTTATAAACCTATATAGTTATATCATAGAGGTTATTCTCTTCTAAAAAGAAAAACACTAGTTCCCTAAGTGGAAGTTTAAAAGAGGCACGTCGAAGAAGAGGTAATCTCTTCTATCGATTCTTTCAAATTTCTTTCTTCTTATACATCCTTTTCTTTAGTTTCTTCATTATAAATTAATAACATATGTATTAATTATATACTGATATGTTATTATAAATATGAAACAACCCTATTTCACCTTCTATACATCCTATGAAAAACAAAATCACCGAGCATGTGTATGTACGGATTGTCATCTCCACGATGTGATGAGATTCATTCTCCATGTTAACCATTCAAGAGTGATTATAAAGTATATATAATGAATAATAATGAAATATATGACAAAATAAAGATACTGGATATATATATATATATATATTTCATCTACTTACTTCCATTCAATTCAATAAGGAAAGGAAAACTGCGTTCATGCGTACGTACGACCTACCGTCTCCATGAATGGTGTATATCATTTCATTTATCTATCTATTATATATACATATATAATTAATATATACGATATATAAATCATGATTTTAAATTCTGGAAGTAATTAAATCATAATATAAGTAATAATAATATCAAGAAACAACAAGTCCAAACACATTCGATAAATGAAACAATTTTACCCAAAACACTGCTTTAACATAGAATTGAAAAACGAACAGTTAATATAAAGTCATACGTGAATCATATATGATATCATAAATATTATTATGATTATGTTACAAGATAATAATATGTTTAAACAGACTATACAGAAGTCTCGGACACATATGAATGAAATTGGACATAAGGTAAGGGATAATTTTGTAAATCTTATTTTTATCTAAGATTTCTTATACGTAAGTATTTACTGGGGTTATATTTTTCATCCATGTCCATAAAGATGTTTTTCATAAAGTGTTAAATATTCATCCTTGCATTTTTAAAGTCATTTTTACCCCTATTTGGCTTTTACATTATGTTATGGAAAGAATCTTTCTTTTGTTTACCATATGAAGACCTTTTTGACTTTTCCAGAAAAAGTACGAGGAGAATGTTTTTTTAACATATACGACACGAACAGATTTTTATGGTTTCATAACTCCTAATTTTCATGAATCTTACTCTATAAGTTTTCGTGGTTATTTTCAATAAAATCATTTTATTTTAAAATTGTGTGTCATTTTGTGAAAAGGAAATGATTTTAAATAAGAAAGGATATTTTCCCAAGAATTCATTTCAAGTGTTTTGTCAAAACTATTTTCCATATAAGATGAAATTATTTAGTATGATTATGTTTCTAGTATAATGTCTCTATTATTTCCATGTTTTGATTATTCGTATGATGAAATGATATCCATTTGTTCTATATGGATTATGTTATGATGGGATGATGTTTATGAAACCCATTTTATTCATTGGGTAATGATGAATGATTTATGTTTATTTTGTGGCACAAGTAAAAATGATTTCATTATGAGATGGATGGTACCTATATATCCATCCAATTGATTAGGTAAAGTTTTATATCTCATGATATATACATGGATGGAACGACAAGTTAATCCGGTTCAGTGATACAGGACTGGAACGGGGAGTGAACTCGATTCAGTAAGGGACTTTGTCCACTATGATGTTCTTGGCCGCAATGATTTGGCTAATATAGAAATCATATCATGTGATTATTGGTTTTACACAATTACATGTTTTTTTACCCATGCTATTTTTGAATTATTTATGTTCTATTATGATCTATGCCTCACATTCTACCATGTTTTTTGTCATTGCTCAAGATTTTGATATTTGAACACTATGTTCATGTTTTTAAATTCAAATGTATATAGTTTGTTTTATTTTCTCCATGCATACCTTTACAAAGCATTTGGTCTCACACTTTATATGTTTTCTTTTCCCCAGGATATAAAGAATGGTTTTAGGTAAGAAAACAAAAGGGGGAGATATTTATGGGAGATGTTGAAGATCTTGCACCATGATTAGAATATTATGTTCTGAGTTTCCAAAGACACTAAACTAATACAGTCTTTGGGAATAAGTTTCTGTCATGTATTAAGTATTCCCTAAAAGTAATGTAATGTCTATGTACATCAAGCTATGGGTATCTACAGTTGGTATCAGAGAAAAGGTTTAGTTAACCTTTGTACACTATGATATGAAAACTTTAGTGAGGTCCCTATAGAAATTTCTAAGGTATGTCTAGGGATGTCCCTAAGGTTTAGTATATCTATAGGTTACCGCCCTAGAATAACGGTAACAATCATAGAATTAAACCTAAGATATTAGATATTTAAGGTACACCTGTTTATTATGTTTTTTTTCCTAGCATGATTTTTTCTTTTCACACTATTCTTTTTGGGTTTTAGAAAATGGCAGGAAACAGGAAGATTCATGTTAATGGAGAATATGATGGACAATGGAATGATATTCTTCATGAGATACCAAATGAAATGTTTTTTGGGAGGAGAAACATCGTTATTATGCCTAATCAGCAATCTCATAATATGATCAATAATCTCAAATTTTCTATGATTCATGACTCAGATAATAAGATAATGATGGAGTTTCATGATGATCATAGAGGAAAGAAAGTTCAATTTCCATCACGTAAGTCACGTGGGAAGAGGAATCCAGGAGAATGTTTCTAAAGAAATAGAAGATGATTTGTGTGTGGAAAAGAAAGACACAAAGCTAGTAATTTCAAAGAAAAAGGTTCAGTTAACACAATGGACAAGGATAATGGTATTGCTAAGACATCAAAAATAGTTAAATGTTTTAAATGTGGAATGTATAGGCATTATGAAAACAAATTACCTATGGGAAAATCTCATGAAGATAAGAAGCATGGTCGCAAGGGTAGTATTTATTTGGATGATGATGAAGACACTACAAATGATATATGAGATGAATGAAGTGTTGAGGAATAAAATGATGATGCTCAGTCAATGGTTTGAAAATGTAGTGGAATGATTGCATGAATAATGTAAGGTAATATAGAATAAAGAAAAATCTATGGATTGTTACACTATTGTCTTTATTTGAGTATTTGAAAGTATATGATGAATGGTACTGGTAACCATGAAAAGTAATTTTGTAAAGCAGATGATATTAGTATAATGAAAGGATAAAGAGATAATGAAATGTTTGATAGTATTAATGAGCTTATATAAGGACAAATGGATATCATGGTTTGAGTATATAGAAATTCTGGGATTTTGGTATGTGGAAAGAGTTGAATTTTGACAGCAATCATGTTTTCACAAAGATTCTATGGTAATTCATGTTGCAAGAGAATAAAAGATTAAGGTATTCACAGGTTTGGAATGTGATCAACAATATATATTTTATGATATATGGGGGGAAAATGATAGTATTCACGTGCTTGTTATGTGACCTTTCAATTAATCATTTTCATTATACTATGAGATTAGACAGATGTATATTGGATAAGCCTAAAGATTGGAATCGATTATGTTGGACATCAGATAGTATTGTTTAACGTTAGAAATTTTTTTAGATATTATTTATGGAATGTTATAATTGTGTAGATTTAGAAAATGGAAAACCTACACGATGGGAAACAACCCGTCACGTCGGACAAGGTTGTGGGAATCGAACCCACAACTGAAGTGTGACAGGCCTTTATTGCCTAGCACTGGCCAACAAGAAGTTCCTGGTTAGTAGAAACTGATTTTATTTCATTAATAAGTACGATAGATGATGTATACGTCCATTTTTGGAACCATATATGATTAATCTCACCATAGATGGACTTATGTATATTTAATAAATTTTGATAATCTTTTGTTTCAGACAAATGGAATGACCCATCATTCTATCACATGATCTGCTAACACTTCACGAATGACAAATTCAACATCATTTCTTTAAGATATGAAGTGGAAATTGTTCATGGAGTGACCAACGATGATATTATACTGAAATCAAGTAAGTATTTATCCTTATGAAAAAATTCATCAACTTTAGGGAAATGATCTTGAAAACCAAAAATGTTGTCCTAGTGCCCTCATATCTGATGAATCATATGGTACCATAGATCATCAAAAATTTATGGCATTGTGATTGTTGGATTTTTCATAGCCATGTACTCTACCACTCTTCATCAGAAGTTAATGGTTATATTTCTCTTCTATATCAATATTTTCACTTATGTTCTCTTATGTGGAAACCTAGTGATGAGTTAATTTGGGTTACCGTTATGTTTCTTAATTTAATTTTAGTATTCCTTCTTACAATTTTGGTTTATATGAAAGAAACTTTGAAGTAGTAAATGATTTATAACCCTGATGAATTTCGAGGGAAAAATTCATTTTAAGGGGGGTAGAACGTAACACCCTGAGATTTTATGAGATATATTCGTTTTAATTTCTTTGATGTATTCTATTTTACAGTACACCAAGATTATATTGTACTATATGCAACACTGTATTAGCTTGTAGTATACACAACACTATTCTTTACTCGTGTTACACACAATTTCATGTTCGTTTTGTAGGAATTATTCCACGCAACATTAAGTAAAGATTTTTTTGATATATAAATGGAATAAATTTTGATTATGTTATACGAAACACCAAAGGGAGCTTGCACTACACGCAACCCTGACTTGACTTGCATTACACACAATCACGACCTTCCCCGATAATGTCTGTTGTAAGCAATACCAAGTTTCACTAAACAACGATATTTAATTAAAATATTTTATAAACTTGCGGTTATGAATAGTAATATGCACTTTTTGAAATTTTATAAATTTTATCATTCAAAATGGCCTTCATTTTTGGATTCGGAATTTTAAAATTATCCTAGGGTGAATTTTTGGTATTTTTCTGAAAACATTCAATTTTTTATGAATAGTGAAAACACTGAGTTATTAGTTAAAACCGACTTTTTATTTAAATAATCATTTATTTTATTTAAATTTACTTTATGTCAAAATAGATTCATAATACCTATATATGTTCAATTTAATTCATTGGAGTCATTTTAAAATAATTTTAGGTATACAAAAATTTTATTGAACTTTTTTCCGTCTTTTACCCATCTCCTAGGAGACTTTGAAAATTTAAATAAAACTTTATTTTACCGCTTCTGTGAGTGGAATTTCAAAATATAGAGACACACGGTTGATATCAGTAAGTAAAATTTGGTTCAATAAGATAAAAATATTTTTTGGTGAATTGTAACTTTTTACTTTTATTTACCACAGTTAAAAGTAAATAGGGTAATTTAGGGTAAAAATGATATTATTATTACCCTAACACATGTCTTAAATCTATTGGATAAGTGTAATTAGACTAAAAACAACCTTAGAAATAAAATATGAACCTTTAGGTCCCCTTGGATTAGATTAGGACACATATTATTATTTTATTTAAAGAAGAGTTAAAAGAGTTAAAATCAATGTTTAATAACTAAAATATTTTTAATATAGGGTTATACATAAGATCAATTCGACTATAAATATTCATTAATAAGATAAAAATATTTATTACATAATGGTAGTTTATTTATATTTTTTAAAAATTAAATAATTTAATTTATTTACGACACAATGATGATGCAGTAATGAACTTATTAATGAAATATTAACATAATTGATATTATAAATACCTAGATAAATGTAATTTGAGACTTTTTATGAATTACACTACTTTTTTAGGTTAATATAACATATTATGGTTGGTTAGATGAATTTTTTTCGATGTAATAATTCTATTATAAATTTAGAGAAAAAAAACCAAATAGTTTCAAAATTGACCTAAAAGAGTTTTTAAAACAAATATTATATTACTAATTGATATAATGGTCCTAAAAAATTATTGTTCGTAAAGAAGACTTATATAATAATATATATGACATTAATTATACAATTGGGGTTCTATTGGAAGTTTATAGTATGTTTATTAACCATATAGTGTAATAATACAAGAAGACACAATAAAAGTTAAATTATTTAACGTAGAGTTAAATCTAAATGATAAGGTTAAAATAGTAACCAAAACCTGTCTAAAACCTATTGGTTGAGAGTATTTAGACCCATCCCCACCCTATCCTCTAAATGAGTCACTTTGGATACATTATAAACCGAAAATTAATTTAATATAAAAAAATATTTTTGGTTTTTCCTATGGTTCTCCTCTCCTCCCTTATAAAAGGGAACCTCCTCCCTCCCCTCTTTACACAATTTTGATCCTTCAAGATCAGCCAAACACTAAAAATTTCTCTTCTAAACCTTTCAAGTTATATCATAAAGGTTATCGTCTTCTCAAAAAGGGATCTCTAGTTCCCTAAGAGGTATTTTAAAAGAGGCACGTCGAAGAAGAGGTAATCTCTTCTACCGATTCTTTCATGTTTCTTTCTTCTTCTACATCCTCTTCTTTAGTTGTTTCATTATAAAGTAATAACATCAGTATTAATTATATACTGATATGTTATTATATATATTAAACAACCCTATTTCACCTTCTGTCCATACTATGAAAAACAATATCACCGCGCGTGCGTACATACAGATTACCACCTCCACGACACGATGAGATTCATTCTCCTTATTAACAATTTAAGAATTATTATAAAGTATATATAATGAATAATAATGAAATATATGACATAATAAAGCTACAATATATATATATATATATATATATATATTTCATCTATTTACTTCCATTCAAGTCAATAAGGAAAGGAAAACAACGTTCATGCGTACATACGACCTACCACCTCCATAAACGGTGTATTTAATTTCATTTATATATAAATTATATATATATATATATATAATGAATATATATGATATATAAATCATGATTTACATTATGTAAGTAAGTAAATCATGATATATTTAATAATAATATCAAGAAACAACAAGTCCAAACAAGTACGATAAATGAAACGATTTTACCCAAAACACTGCTTTAACATAGAATTGACAAACGAATGGCTAATATAAACTCATAAGTGAATAATATATGATATCATAAATATTATTATGATTATTTTACAAGATAATAATATTTTTAAACCCACTATACCGGAGTCTCGGACACATATGGAAGAAATTGGACATAAGGTAAGGGATAATTTTGCAAATCTCATTTTTATCCGAGATTGAATATAAGTAAGTATTTTATAGGGTTATATTTTTCATCCATGTCCTTAAAAATGTTTTCATAAAGTGTTTAATATTCATCCATGTATGTGTAAATTCATGTTTAACCCTATTTGACTTTTACATTGTGTTATGGAAGGAATATTTCTTTTGATTACCATACGAGGAACTTTTTAACTTTTCCGGCAAATGTATGAGGAAAATGTTTTTTTAACTTATATTGCATGAATGGTTTTTTACGGTTTCATAACGCATAATTTTCATGAATCTTACTCTACATTTTTTCATGGTTATTTTCAATAAAAACCTATTCTTTTAAAATTGTGTGGCATTTTGTGACAAGAAAGTTATTTTATGAAGAAAGGATATTTTCTTCGAGAATTCATTTCAAGTGTTTTGTCAAAAATATTTTCCATCTAAGATGAAATTATTTAGTATGATTATGTTTCAAGTATAATGTCTCTATTATATCTATGGTTTGATTCTTCTTATGATGAAATGATATCCATTTGTTTTATATGGATTGTGTTATGATGGGATGATGTTTATGAAACCCATTTTATTCTTTGGGTTATGATAAATTATTTATGATTATTTTGTGGCATAATTAAGAATGATTTCATTATGAGATTTTTGTGTCCTATATATCCCTAAAATTCATTGGGTAAAGATTCATATCTCATGAGATAGGCATGGCTGGAATGGTTAGATAATCCGGTCCAGGGATACATGACTAGAATGAGGAGTGAACTCGATTCAGTATGAAAATTTGTCCACTATAATGGTCTTGGAAACAATTCCTTGGCTACTATGGAAATCATATCATGTTCTTAATGGTTTGACACAATTACATGTTTTATTCCCCAATATATTTTAGAATGATTGATGTTCAATTATGATATAGTCCTTACGTACTGCCATATTTTATGTCATTTCTCAAGATTTTGATGTTTAAACATTATGTCCATGTTTTTAAATTCAAATGTATATATTTTGTCTTATTTTCTCCAAGCTTACCCTTACTGAGAATTTGACCTCACCCTTTCTATGATTTCTATTCCCCGGGATATAATGGATGGTTTTAGGTAAGAAAAAAAAGGGGGAGATCTTTATGGGAGATTTTGATGATCTTTCACCATGATTAGAAGATTATGTTCCTAGTTTCAAATAACACTAAACTAATACAGTCTTTTGGTGTCTTTTTCTGTCATGTATTAAGTATTCCTCAAAAGTAATGTAATGTCTATGTACGTCAAGGTATGGGTCACTACATTTCTTATACTAGTGGTCTGTTATTCTTAAAGAATAAGTTTCTCTCTTTTCTATGGGTTATGAGTTTCAGTGTCTAAGGAATATGATCATATTTCTTGATATTAGGTTTAAGTAAAATTGATGTATGTGTTGTTGGTTATGTCGGTAATCCCCTTTTTGGGATAATATTATAGTTGTACCCCCCCCCAGTCAGCCATGAAAGATAAACACACTTAATTAAAATTTGGAGATATATGATGAATATCTATGTCTTTGTTTGGATTTCCTTTGTGCACTATCATGAGTCTTGGAAGCATATATTTCCTCCATAGATATTTGGCCAAAATATTAGGTTAGACCATACCTATGTTGTTTTCTCTATACTCAGCTTTTACATTCTTGACTCCTAGTAAGCCATTAATTTATGAGGAATTCATACTCCAAGGAATATCCATCATTAGTAAATAGAACTACTATATTAACTATTTTAATAGAAAAATGAGCTCTTCATATGTTTGGGTTTCTGATAGCTGGGGTTGTCCCATTCTCTCGATGCTACTGGAAGTAAGTATGCAATAGTTAGAGATTGGGTAGGATATGGATTTGTCACTTTCTAATGTGTCTTGTATTATTATTAAATGTTAAATATACCTATGGTAGGGGATGTCAAAAATTTCTACCTATGTACCATGATCATTTTTGGTTTGAAAACCCGTCATCTCAGGGTTTCATAAGATTAGTATTCTATATTTCAAGTCATCTAGTAATCAAAATTCTATCAGTGACTGGACAATACATCATTACAAGAACCTTATTCTTCATGTTTGGTGATGGATATAAAATTTTCTTATTCTAGATATTTATCTACCATCACCCATTGAGAATACACCATGCTTTAGAGAACATATTTAACAGTAAATCAATCGTGGATGGTGTGACCCATACACTTTTGTCTAGGGATGTCGTTATGAAGATCAGTGATGCTGAACTCATTGGGTTTCTTAGATTCTAGTATCACGAGTATGTTATTTTCCATGTAATAGTTGAAATAACTCTATACCTACATATTTTTCATGGCTTATTATTTATTCATCCATTCCGAAAATCATGGGAAACCCTAGAAACATTTTTTCATTTAGCCATGGGTAATTTTATACTACTATCTATTGATGGGAGGAAACAGAAGAATAGGGGCATGTCTTAGTGCTATAACAAGTACTAGAACTATTTTTAGGGTAATAGTTCTCATCTCTGCCTTACCAATAGTTTATCTCTATGTTTAGTGAATGGGATGAGATTAAGCTTGGGTCCAATTACTGAAAACTTCTAGATGTAGTTCCACAATGGAGAAAATTGAGAATCTTCTTGGATAATTCATTTGCATAAAATGTGTTTTCATATCATTAAAAATATTTTTATCATAGATTTACAAAAATATATCATGAAATATAGGGCTACTGATTTAATTGGTTAAACTATTCCATATGAATAAATATTAAGGATCCCCTTTTTTCTAATTTTTTTTAATTTATGAGGTAAAAAGTTATCATTTTTTAAACATTGTGCTAAAATGATAAATTAATTTATTAATAATGACTTCTTATACTATAATATATCCTTATGTAAGGTTATTAAACCAAAAAATAAGGTCCTTTTAAGAGTCTATACATAACATCTAAGTTAGGTATCTCTTACTGATCTCAAGTGCCCACCATCAAGCTAAATCATGACACAAAGTGCATGAGATAATGATGTATATCTTCAACTCCAAAATAGTTTTAAGAATATAATATTTCTCAAATGTGTTGGGGAAATGATTCATCCACCAAATCTATATATGTATTCTTTTTGGGATCCCTGATTATGTTCCGCCATTCCATGGATTCCATTAAAGTATCCATGAATTATATGATGTTGGGAAGTTATGAAAGCACCATTATATAAACTACCTCCCATCTATAATAAGTTGGAAATTCATAATGTGGTAGCCTCGTTTTAATATCCGACTCATTCACAATATGTGCTAGGAAAGAATAATTATCTTCATGGTCGGAGAGGATTCCACAGTAATGGAGGAATGTGGTTAATATTTTAATATTCATCATTTATATAGACCATCTTCATGGATGCAGATTCATCCTAACACTCTTATTCCACACTTCATGGAGGATTATTTCTCTATGGACATGTGGGAGGAGTGAAATTCATATCATTCAAAAGATGGTACCTGATTGGGATTTTCCCCATGAATATTTCCTCATTAATCTACATGATATTTTTTATATTATTCTCATAAAATTTTAGTAATTAATATATATAAGGAATTTAGGATCCACTGGAAGATGAGTGTGATATGGCCGCACCATTTCCATTATCCTTAGTAGTGTTCCTCAGTATAGGTGGTAATTCATTATTCATATGTTCCAGGATCTATCTATTTGTATGATTCCATTTACATGTAGCCTTAGTCTATGTGTCAAGATAACCTTCCTCTTAAGATATGGATTCTATTTTTCACCCCTCTATGTTTTCATGTTGGTCCACATCCTTGATTGTGTTGACAGTGAGGAAATTAGCTATTGTTTATAAAGAAATGGTAGTTATCCCAGTAGTCTCCATGCAACAATATGATTCTATTATAGATAATACTCATTTAAAAATAGATTTAGGGATGTTTATCTATCCCCTAGATATATTGTACCAGTTTTATTATGAACCGTATGACATAGGAATTTAATTTCTATATGTTAATCTAATACTTTCTTATTAATAGTGACCTTAATGGAGTTTTTGGCTATTAATTCTAAATGACCCCAAAGAGGTAAGTTATGTCTTTTGGAATGAGGAAAAGATTGGCTTCAAATAGTTGATATTTACCTCCCATCCTATAGAAGATTGATTTCATCAATGGTTATTATAATGATGACCAAAACCCTATCCCTACGGGTTGGGGACGATCCTGGTTCTCTATTAAAACGTTATGGTCCTATTGTTCAGAATTAGTGATTACAGTTGAGGATTTAAGGGATCCAAATATAAAAATTGAATAATAAATGTCTTATACCTATGGGATAGGGTTGGTCTAGATATAATGTTGATTTATATAGGACCCTTATATGATGTGATGAACCTGGTGAGGGTGACTGAGATGAAAATTCTCCTATCCTTATTGGTTGGGATTAATATAGATATTCCCCAAATATTCCCAGGATCCTCTCAAGGTTTTATTACCCAAGGGGTATAGGTGGTGATAAAAATTACATCATCCCAATGTTATAGGATTAATCATAGACAACTACTATGGAGGCTACTGTTGGGATCCATTTGAGTTGGAACACTGGTAATTGTGTACGAGATATGTGAAATGGATACTTATGGTGTGAGACATATTTTAAAATATGTTTTCAGGTATTCAAAAACTATCGGTATTGTGTCTAAAATTAATTTCCAATTATTCAAGGGGAACTACATAAAGGTAAGTTAGAAACCATATCCCTCTATCCATGTTGTTTTTTCACTTTCAAAGTGGTGGAATCCCACAATGTTTAATAATTTTCACACTCATCACCCAGTCCCCTGATTTATCATATAGATATGATATTTCAAAATTCAATATTCGTGATGTTCCACTATTATAAGAATATAGTGATGTAAAACACTCCATAACATCTCCATCCTTGGATTAATATATTTGATGAGGATTCATTTGTTTTTTTACTAATACTTTTGGTGAAATGGTTGAAATAGTGATATATATTCTCACTATTCATTTCATGTCTTGGGACTCAGGTCTTTGAGATAATTTCCAAGTCCATTTGACTATAGAGTATGTGTATGGTGTATAGGTGACCTTCATATACTGGATAGGGGATGTTTATAGACATTAAAAACTAAATAAAATCACACATATTTTTTCATATGTAAGTCATTCAATATTATATAGATCATCTGTGATATCGTAGTCAGAAGTGGAGATGAACTAGAACATGATTGGGAGGGTTTATCCCGCCAACTCTCTCCAAAAATCCATTTCGACCTCTTATTCATCATATTAACATGACACCACCTGTTAATCAATTGAGTTTGATTCTATAGGTTCCTTTATAACCATAGTGAAGTGGTACTGATAATTTATGGGAACTATATATAGTTAACCCCAGTGTTTCATGCACCTATCTATATGAATTTGGTTTTGTTTTGAGAGCCGCTCTATATGAAGGTGTCATGGAAAGGAGAGTATTTCCTTTTATTAGAGAGATATAACCATGTGGAGGATGAATGTGAAGGATCTTAGGAGTAGAGTTAGTACAAAAAATATCTACACTATCACAAGGAGAACTATCAAGGTAATGATAAACTTCTTCTTCAGTTGTAGAGTCGACAGACCATTGAGGTATTTTTGATATGTATCTGACAACTTTAAGGAAACTATCGGTATATAGATTAGGGATATGAGCCTTACTCACCATCATTGGTAGAATATACTAAACATCCTTTTGTGGATTAGGATGGATATTATTCTATTTATTGATGGCTACCATATTATGTTGATAACTATATGGTGTTGTGGGAATCAAAAACTTCTTTTTAGAATCTTTTGCAGTTTTTTGAGTTTTTCTATTATCGGTGGGAATATGAGCCTACCTTGGGTGGTAACCAAAATATTCTAGTCAATCGTGGTTGAATCATATTGTATGATCCCAGTTCAAATATTAATTCACTATTGGAATATGTCAATGTACCTATGGAATGGTAGAAGTTATATGATCCTTATTTTGTATAGGATCTAAAGTATGATGGTGTAGACTTTTATTATTGGAGGTAAGGGTGTAATCTAGACATCCTTGAGCTAATAGAATATTTCAAAGAGCATCATTGGTAAGGATACAAGTCTTCATGTAATTAATTTCTATATTTTACTAAATAATGACTATTAGAGTGGAGATATATGGCTAATACAATGTATTTTGAGTATACTACTAGTATGTTTTGATAAGAATATGAACCTATCCTGAGGCATGTTCCAAAATGAGATAGTGATCCCTAGTCAAAATGGTCATATGAGCTTGATCTTGAGAATTTGGAATATAATGATGATATATTTTGAGAGGAATGTGTATTAGTCCCATTTAATGTTCTAAAATAACATGGTGATCCCCAATAAAAACATGGATATGTTCCTGGTAATGTTACTTATCCTATACTAGAATATGACGATAATCCTCTTGGACAAGTGAAATAATTTAATCATGATCTATAATAGCCACATGTTCTTATATATCATGGTGATATTCTCCTATGGATAATAGGATATAGATATTTATATTTGTTTTATATTTACTTGCTCTATAATATGTTATAGTATCTCTTAATATGTTTTTAGAATGTATTGAAAAATTAGAAATGATTGTCAATTAATATAGTCATTCAAATTTTCATTCTCCAATATATATTTCATGATGCATTAAATTGATGTAGGGATATAAACCCACTTTTTTCCTCCATGAACAATTGGAATACTATGGTTGGATTCATGCATGGGGGAAGGGATATCTGCATCCCCCATTCTTACTATAAGAATATGCATGTGGCCTTTACTCGAGTGAAAATAGATATCTGTCTGCCAAAATGATACTACAAGAGTATCCTGAAAACCATAATTAGTGGAAGAGGGGATAAAATACCACTCCCTTTTATCCATATCATTCCACACACAATGATACATCCCAGGAAATAAATCCTGATTTTTAGGGGTGATAATTTTTTAGAAGGATCCCTTAGAAGGTGATTGAGGGGAACTGATGGGCTGATGTTGATGAAATTGGGTGATAAGATGCCACATGGGTAGGTACTAAACTAATGTAGATCCCTAACTAACCACATGATCTAGCATCCTACAAAAAGAAAGGAGTTTATTGTTACACTAAGGGGATAGTTTTTTTAGGTGATCAGTGGTGGTGACAGGTTCCACAAGTTCCAGTAGTTTCACAGTATCATTTCTTGAATGAGAGAGAATTGTATGCTTTGGTGTTTGGAAACCTTCACATGTAGCCTCTAGGATCATGATAATACCAGGTTAGTGGTATACTTAAACCATCATATTCAATAACTGAAGAAGAAGGATTCAAGTGGGTGAGGTTATTTTTTTACCCTTAGAGGTTACATCATTAGACAAGGTTCTAGAAAAGTTTCTTGATGAAGACACAATTTCAAGTCAGGATTTATGTTAGAGTAGTTTCTGCAGCCAGGAATAAAAAAAGTAACAAGTTCAACAATTAGTGAATTATTGAAAGCTTGTAACAAGATCATTATTTTATGAATAAGAAACACAATTTATTTTATTGTTCTTAATTTGAAAATTAGTCTCAAGTGGTATTTCCATTGAACAAATTGTCTAATTCAATTGAACCTTAGTTAATTTATTATTGAATGATATCCTGTCAGGCGTACCATTTTCTTTTTTTATGAGATACCAAACAAAATTTATTATTGTATTATCGATTGATCATTTTTATTATTTTATAGATTCACATTGAATTTAAATTTTTTGTTACCTTCGATAGATGATAGATGTTATCCTTGGTGATTATGAGACATTATTCCCAATTCTTATAATTATTCATTTATTCAATCCCTACATGATTTCATGTTGAGTTATTATTCTCATTTCATTCATAAATATATGATCTCTCATGACTAATATTGGGGGTGGGGTGTTAAATATGGTTTAAAAAATATTCATAATAGGTTTTCAATTTTTCTATCCCATAGAAACTCTAAATAGACCATGCATCCATAATAACGTAAATACCTACATTCCAAAGGTTGGTGGTTAATTGGGTTTTCAAACCTAATGGAACATAGGAACTGACATTGGTTGATATTATGGGTGGTAGGGCTCATCACACCCATTTTGGGAGAAATTCTTCTATTTCTTTACTCTCTTATAAATTTATTATATGATTATGACTCTATTACTAATATCAATACATGATAATTTATGCTAGGAAAATGTTCAGGTGTGGAATCATTCTATGTGTAAATGGAGTTCTATTTAAGTGACTGTCTGTATATATTCGCATTTATCTATCCATATCTCTTTATTTATTAGTAATGGGAAGATTCTTATACTTTTAAGCCATATAAAAAAACACTCCAAATATTACTATTATCCTATATGCTGATTGGCGTTTATAATATGAGATTAAAGCTTCAAGTGGTTTCAAGTGTATCCTATGTATAATAGGGATCAAAACCCACGTAGTTCGTTTTCATCAAGTGTATTCTATTAAAAACTATACCAAAAATAAATTTATGACGTAATAGTGGCACTGGGTATGAATATAGAGCCTTAAGATAGAATCCTATGTTTCATACCTATAGTATGAAATAGATTAGTCATATTTTGTTCTTTCTTAAACCAGATGATGGGAAGTGATAGGTAATTAAAGACCATGAGGGTTATGAGCTCAGGGGTAACCAAATATGGGAATTTCATTGGGACTTACACCAAGGTGGATTTCCTTATATGAGGGATGTTGTAACATTCCACTAAATAAGGCTTACACACTATGTTCTTCCTAGTTGGGGAAAATTTATGTTGTTGGTGATATGATTGTTGCAAATCCCAATTCTTATTTTAGTAATGCTGGGTGTGATAAAAAAGGGATATCAAGTCATTATACTCGCCACATATGGATACAAGACTTATACATTTTGGAGACCCTAATCGGGTGTTTGATAAAGAGATCAATCCTTAGGAAATTTCCTAAATGTCCTTAATCTAGAAATCATTATATTCCTTATAGTTCAACTTTCAAATCAATCGTATGATGGATTATTAAAATGGATAAACCAACAGAAGTGTTTGTGACCCATGGGTTAGAGTGTTTTAAATATGGGGGGACATACACCAAGGTAGATTCCAAATGTTATATAAGTTTGTATAAAGGTATCATTCATATCTTATTGGGGTAAAAATTAGAGTACTCATAGTTTAATATGTTTTATGTTCAATTATGTCTTCCTGAAAAGGTTATTCTGTCTTGGGGTGTCTTCATGACACACATGGAAAGTAAGGGATGTATTGTAGACATTTACTAGTTTTCTTTCATTCATGTATAATGAATTCTAGTGGAAATGTCTAAGGGGTCTTCAATATAATCCTACTGAATTTTATGGGGATCATTACATGACAAGTATAACATGTGCATGGTGCTTTGTATGATTGAATCATACATGTTAGCGGGATATCATGTGATTCAATTGAATTTTTCAGTGAACATAATGAGGTTAAAGAAAAAATGTCTAAGGGAATCACATGATCATTTCTAACATATTGGAGGTCTTCACATGATCAAAACTGACATGTCCAAGGGTGTTATATGATCATGGAAAACACATCATATGGTTGCTAGATGATCAAGTTGACATGTCTATATGACTTGACATGACGTGGCTAACATGATTGGGTGTCATTTCATGATATGTATTGGTCAAGAGAATCACTCAATCCCTTTATTTAAAATAATCGTAGCTATCATCATGTAAGGATTTATTATTTTTCAGCCTTTAATGGGCATATACCTCAACGATTGTCAAACACTAGCCTCTTGTGACCTCATGTGACCATGTTGATTTATAAAAACACCATCATATAGTATGCAAAACACACTGAAATATTTTCACATGATCAATATAGTGATAACATGAAGCATACATATATATATATATATATGAAACATAATCCTCTGTGTTATACTAAATTTTTTACATTGTGGATGACGATTAAAATTGTGTGGATTTCAACTCTGAGATGCCTGATACATAGTCCCACATGGGTCTCGTGTATGAGTATTATTTTTTATGAGATGGATTAATTTAAAGGGTATTACATCCCATATATACACACCCTTACATGAATCAAATATAAGAGATATTGGCCTTAGTCAGTGGACAAGGAGTCACACCATGAACTTCGTGTGGATCTTGTGTGAGCCATCCACATATTCGCATGATAGATATTTTCGAGGAGAACACTCTCTCATAAACACATTTATTGGACCCATGTATTCTAAAAAGTATTTCACATAAACCTGTTGATATTTCAATGAGCCTTCAAAAGATCAGGCTTTCATGTATGTGAGACTCCATCAGATCTAGACACTTGTCGAAGAGGATTTTGCATGATCAAGGGAGAATTATATGGGATCCTTCATGAGATCGAGTTGGCCCATTGGAGGGACATTTCATGAAAACAACATAACTACCCATCACATAAGGCTTCATCCTTTTCATTATTTTTATCCTATCTTTTCAATCACACTCCCATTGTATTTCTTTGAAGGCATCACATAATCAATATTGAATCTCATGATGGAATGCATGAATTTTCATATATGGTATCTCTACTTGTATAAAGTGAGTTGAATTATCAATGATGGATCCAATGATGGAATTAAAGAATTTTCATTGATATTAACCTTACATGTATGTTGGTCCAAAGGGGAATTTCATGATCTAATAGATGTGTCTGAGGTCCTTTATCTGAAAAATGTGATAATCCCAAAAGATTTCACATGTAATGGTTTTCATGATATTAGGGATATCATGTGATCATTTAAATGGTCACATGGGTTGTATGATTCTATAATGATTAATTGTCAAAATAACTTCATTAATTAATAATTAATATGGGCAATGGTTTCCTCATCACATGGTTTTAACATATGTTAACCAGATTTACCTCTTACTATAGGGATTTTTTTAAAATCATTATGTTCATTATGAAAACAAAATAACTCATACTCCATTAGAAATATTAATTTTTATGATTAAAATTATATAATCCTTTTTAAAAAAAGTATCTAATTAATTTTTATAAATTCATTTTTTTATGATCCTATAAAGCGTAATGATTTTTTTTATAAAAATTCCTTTTTAATTCAAAAATTATTTTTATAATAAGATTGAGTGTCATATAAATTATTATATAATTAATTTTATTATTCAAAAGTAAATGACGATTATATTAATTTAATATCAACATAAAAATTTTATTGGTATTTTCAATGAAATGAAATGACATTAATTGGAATGTTCGCATTTTTACTATTCATTTAATATATTATCACTTTAGAAAAATAAAAAAAATCACTCTAAGATAATTTTGATAAACAAATTTTAAAAATTATATTCATTTTTAGAAGAATTCTTCTAAAATTAGTAGAAATTTTTATATTACTTACTCAAAATAAGAAATAAAAAACCTTTTTAGGAAAGAATTATTTTTATAACAGAAAATGGTTTGACTCGAAATAAAGAACTTATTTCTCAAAATAATTTAAAATATTTAAAATCTATATCATATATTATTTTATAATATATTTATTTCTATTCAGAAATATATTTTTAACAACTAGGTTATAATAGACACATTTAAATAATAGTATATTAATTGTGTATCTTTGTTTGTTAAAACATGGTGTTTCATGTTACCCAAGCTATCAAATAAATCAATTTTTTTAGAGAAATATATTATATAATATCAGAGGTTTATAGGTGCTATGCAGATTGTGCCACCCGAGTCCCACATTTGATAATCTTGGGGGCCATATACAGTACTTAGTTGGCATACCACACAATATGCGAGGCATTATCCTATATCATCCAATAACACACACACATATTCAATATGTAAAATGTCTGAAAAATTATAAATATAAATATATACAATATAAACTTAATTAATACAATCATTAATCATCATATAAAATTAAATTTCTACATTGAAAAATACTGAGGTAACTACACATTCAATAATATGTCAAATCTAATAGACATAGGACTCTTGTAATCTCATACATGATTTGTGTCCTATATGATCTATCACAAACATCAATGGTCAGCACCACCATAACTGACTACTATGCTCTATACCATGCGTCACCATGGTTTATCATGATTCATCCCCAAACAATCCATGACAGCTCTACATCCACTAAGACCATCTCCAAACCAATTATCATCTATACAGACACATCGCTCGAGATCAAAAATCATATGCATTGGTGAGTATAATCATACCCAGTAGGATTCCCCAAAATAAAAAAGGATTGGAAAAATAACCAATGAGATCAAAATTTATATTATGAGGGATTAAACTAGTAGATGATAGGGAAATATCCAAATATATAATACCAATAGAAATCATAGAGATATAGGGAGGCCATATTCACCTTATATTTAATCCTCAATGGTCACATTTTAAAATAAACCATGGTTTCTCAAAGAACTGAATTTCCCATAATGTGTGAATTCAATAACCAACCTGTATGAAACATTGTGATTTCCACCGTGGGGTGTTTGGGAAGGCACTAGTCTTGATGTGTCTAGCTTACTCCAAACTTTTTCTATACAGACACTAGAATCACGTTTTGTTAAAACACTCCTCACTAAAGTATTATTTTTAGTCAAATAATTTTCCACACTTTACTATACATAATCCCCAAGTTACAATTCTATAAATCCATTGTTCGAACTACACCTCAAACATGGATAATCATTGGAAAAGGGTTTACTAGCCCCTATCATCAAAACCTCCCAACTATGATAAAACCCACACCAAACCTTAATAACTATAATGGAAGACCCATAACTTCTTTAGTATGACATTGTATATGTATAATGACCTAACTCTATAGATATAGCACCCACATCCTATTTAGAAACAAAGAAGAACACAACATACGATGGGTGGAGGGGGGGGACAAAATCTGTAAATTTTGTGTGGGGTGGATTACTTTTTCAATAATAAATGGGTACAAACCCCATGATTATTTAGAAGTCCTATGACCCATGTATGTGGGGGAGTAACAAACTATAATATGAGTGTGGGAAACCTATGCCATATTAGTCAAAATCTAGCAGAGTGGATCTGACCCTTTGAATGATATGATCATATTTCTTGATCCCTATTGACAACCCCATGAATTTATAGGAGATAAACTAATCATATTACCTCATTTAACACCTAAGATGATGAATATTGGAATACTTATAAGGATTTACCTTAAAAAATACACATTCTAGTAAATAGTTACTAAATTTCACTTTCATACATTCAAACAGACAATTTTTTTTATGAGTATTAGAGAGTCAGTTCCTAAATTATTCCTAATAATCATATATGCTACAATGTGTACACTTATAATCAATATCCATTTTCACAATAAATAACATTTAAAAATTAACATGGGGTTTTCAATAATTGTCATAAAAAATTTGATATCAACTACATCATTTTCCCTTGTCATCCTTAAATTATTATGAAATTTCTTAAAATAAAAGATGAGAAAAAAATATCAGTATGGTACATAAAATAATAAATATATTACAACTATAGAAAACATGAAAATATTTTACCATGGTTTATTTTAAAACATTACTTTTTTATTTTAAAAAAGGATTGTTTTTCATTATAAAATTCAATATCATAATTGTAAAAATAAAATTCTTTCTTTGAAAACTAATTATAAAGAATATAAAATTCATGTTAGTACTTTTGGACATCATAATAATAAAACCTTTGAAAAATGCTTAAAAATTGTAATAACCATTTGACTGACTTCCAATATAATTATTTAGAGCACATAATCACAACCTAAGGCATTGGAGAACTCTCTTGGTGCAAAAAACATATAAGATATAACAGGATCACCCAAGTCTATCCTAACACACCCTTCATAATAGATATATTAGGCTGATCTGTGTGCTATAATGGTGCTTATCCCTCTATATAAAAGGTCCAGTGATTATATCTTGAATAAAACCCATGATAAATTATTCTAAAAATATGGGTAAAACACCTTCAGATATCGAAATAAACTTTTTCCTACAAAACATTTTTTATAGAAAAACAACTCAAAATGAAAATGATATTTTTTCATCGATTAAAACATGATTTATTATAGAAGAAGAAAAACATTGAATAACAGTTACAGTGGTGGTAAAATTATTTGTTACCGTATTTGTTGAAATAGAATATTCCTTTTCTTTCTTTTATAATGAATACTAAAACATTCCATAAAATGTATCCTTTCTATGAACGTTAAATTAAAGTCAAAAGTAGCTTAAATATTAATATATAATTTACATATATCCATATAAATACATGAGTAAATTAATTTTAAAAAAATGTATATGGAAGAAAAATGGAGTTTTTTAGGGTAATATTTAATTTTTTTAAATGTATCCTATCTTGAGTATGATAAATCTCATTTTCTATTCATATTCCTAAATAAAAAATTAGAATAATTTAAAACACTATTATGAAATTTTTTCCTGTTCATTATACCATTATTTCATTAAATCCCTTTTTATATACAATTACTCAATTAATTAAATTCACATCGGGTATTTGGATGATATTCAACACAATTTTCTGAAATGACTTTGATAGGTTGAATATGGTAAAACATTTTCTTATTATAAATCTTATATAATAATAATATTGAAATAATTATCATTATTATAAATCAATCATAAATTTAAAATAATCATTTAATATGGTTATAAAAAATTATCTACATTATAATCATTGAGATGGTATTCAGTACATATGCATGAGTAACGTTTCCATTATTCAATTATTATTATGGAAACTAGGTAAGTATTAATTTATCTTTATATAATGACAATAATTTCATAAATATCATATTAAAATTTTAAATATACTTATATGAGTTATCCATGTTTTTTGGTGATGAAAAATGAATCCAATAATTTCTTAGAGGTGGTAGTCCACACGTACACATGAACAAAATTATCATTTTTTACTTAATGGAAATGTAATAAGGTAAAATTTATGTTATATTTTTATAACTATAAATATTTAGGGAATATAATATATAAAAATTAATTCTATCATTAAAATAAATTCATGAGAGATGGTGATGAAAAATGAATAACATCAATTCGTGAGGTTGTAGTCCACTATACACACAAACAAAGGCTCTATTAACCATTTAATGAAAAATTAGATGGATATTGGTTGTTAAATTAACATAGAAACACCTCATTATATTAATTATTCTGGTGTTATTATATAATCATGGTTGATGATGATTTTAATGAGGTAAAATAAGAAATCAAACATAAACACTCAACTAATAATGAAAATTGTTCTCCAAACAACCTCTTATTTATTAACATATCAATACAACTAAGGATAGTATTATTACCTAAATAATGAATCTATAAGATGAAGTGGAATTTTAAGATGCGATTTAGGTATATATTGGCTGAACCAAATGAGTTTTCATGTTTAAAGTAGTGGAAAAAATATAGGTAACTTAATAAGAGTGGGAAGGGGAACTCGGACAAGAGCCACAACCCAGTTGGTGAGGACTCGCTAGGGGCATCCAAGAGACCCGAGATCAAATACGGGTGGAGGAATATTTCCGATACTGTAGAAGTACTGTAGAAGGTACTGTAGCAGTATTGTAGTTGGAACTGTTGCAAGCACTGTTCGGTACTGTAGCAACCGGAACTATTCATCCATCTAGGCCTTCGGGCCACCTGTTTGGTCCTCGGGTACTCCAAGGCTTTCGGGCCACCCAAGGTCTTCAGGCCAGTTGATTATCACGGCCTTCGGGCCACCTCAAGGCCTTCGAGCCACCCCAAGGCCTTCGGGCCACATGAATGCAGGCCCCAGACACACTACAAAAAATCGAGCAGCCCTAGATGAGGATTCAGAGCAGGTGCACTCACCAGAGTACAGCCAAATGGATTGTCAGAATGAGTGGATATGGCTATTCCATCAGTACCAGCATGTGCTTGCACGGGAATCCTAGACAGACGGTCATGCAAAGGTGGAGAGCTACCGTCAAGATGCAGATGTTGGGGAGGGGAAGTTCCTTGTAGATAGTCTGGTTGAATTCCCTAAGACGTTCGGGTCATGTAATCTCTTAAGCCTACGATCCATGTAATATCTGAGCCTACGGGCCATATAAGGGTTCCCCCTCATCCCTTGAAAGGGGGGTTATCAAAAATCAATAAAAATGAAGGCCTTCGGTCCATTCAGGCAGGCAGGGAAGGGGCACTAATATAATTTTAGAAGACCCATATTTAATATAAAATAATTATTGATTCTAAATGGAACCAAAATTATTTAATTTGATAATATTATAAGGATGGTTCACAATTATATTATAACAAAAAAATTATAAAAATTATAAATATTTTTTAAAAAAATATTCTATTTTAACCTCTCGTTAACTTCTTTTACACTTATTAAGACAACAAGGATTTTTATTCATTGAGGTTAAATATAGTTACTATAAGAAAAATTCTGATTAATGGAAAAAATTATTATAATAATCTATAATTTAATAAATTTGACACTTATATTTTTTACGAATATTATATCAATTAATTATGTTTTATTTCTCAAAATATATTAATGATGTCAGTTTTTAGAACAAATTCATTACTTTGATTTTAGTAACATAAATAGAATAGGTAAAATTTGTGAAAAATATTTTAATATGTCTATTACAAGTAATTTTAATCTATAAAAAATAATAATAACATAATCTATCTCCAATTATATTAGTATAAATATGTTTAATATGATTTATATGATATTTCAATTAATTGAATAATTATTGCGTCATTGTTGTGTAAAATTTTAAGGTAATTATTTCATCACTAAAAATTTAAAATAAATTACAATGATGAATATAAACTATAAAAATTTAAAATAATATTTATAATCGAACATAGCCTTAGGTTAACCATATGATAAAAATTTGATTGTTATTTAAAAAAAGAGGGTGATATTTTTTTCATTTTCATTAAATTATTTTTTTAATGTTATAATCACATCCCAATGGAAATAAAGGACATATAATAACAATTTAGATTATTATAGTAGAAATGGACTCATAAAATAAAATTATGTAATGTTTATAATAATTTTCTTATCCTCAGTGTTATTTTTTTATCATTAATTACCTGAGTAAACCTCTATCGTGCTAACAAAAATTACTTAGAATTCCATTAATATAGAGAAAAGAAAATGTACATATTTTACAAATTTATTTCCAATTATTCCAAATATTAAATAAATTTTTAAAATTCAAAACCCAAAAGTGGAAGAATTTAATTTAAATTAAATCGAAAAAATGGAATGAAAAATGGGTTTTCCTAAATATGTCCTTTATAAATATAAAATTGTTTTATTCTTAATTAAATTATAAAATTAAATTAAAAAACATAATTAGATCATTTTAAAATCAAATTATATAAGGAAATTTATAACTAATCAAAAAAACTGTTTATAAACAATATAAATAATAATTTAGTTTTCAACAGAAATCAATATATTTTTCTATTCATTGAAAAATTTATCCTTTTAGAAAAATATAATATAATATTTATAAAACAAAATTTATATTCAAAATTCATAAATGAAATATTTTTTATAAAATTAAATTTTTATCATTTTTAACTAAAATTTTATAATAAATCCTTACAAAAAAAGAATTTAATTAAACTTTTTTTGATACATCAATTAGATAAAAATTTTTATAATGACTATAACAGGATAATATCTAACTAATGAATATTTATAGGACATGAAAATAATTTATTATAAATTATCTATGTTTTTAATTTCTTCGCCCTTTTAGAAATTACATTGTCACAATTTTATTGACTTATTAAACTTGTGGTGATAAATTTCCCTCATATCATTTTTAGAGTCCCATGTAGCCTCATCAAGCATATAGGGTTTCGATGAAATATTAAACTGGAAAATTAACAAATTCTACAATACATTCTCTCTATGTTGAAGACTCTGAATCAGATATTCCTTAAAAGAATGTTTCATTTCAGACAGAACTACCATAAGGCTCATAACAAGAGATGAATCTTTAACATAATTTATTAACATCTGAAAATGAAAAGAATTGTGAACATAGGATAAGGTAATAGAAAAATCTAATCAATAGGAAAATGATCCAAAATTATATAGGTTTCTATATGGTTTAATTAACCATTTAATTAGTTTCTATTTTGTACCAAAATGCATAACACTTTTCCATAGAGGTACTAAAAAATATTAGCACCAACCTCGAATGAAAATGCTTCCTTCAGTTATCCATATAACTTTTTTTCCCACTCCATGATATCTTTATATGTTTTTGGATTACCATCACCTTGTCAACCATTTACCCTACCAAATATGGTTCCATCAGCTTTATTTATCCTACTTCATCCCAAAATGATGGTGTTCAAAATTGGTTTCTAAATAATTCCTCAATAGGTTCCATCTCTAAACTAGAATAAAAAGAGTTACTTTAAAAAGTAATCTAATGAATGAAATTAATACTTATATCCACAGTAAACACCTTTATAGGAACAAAGCATGTATTCCATGGGCTTAATTTTTTGTTTAGACATTCCATCATATTGAGGATGAAATGCTACAGAAAAATTTAATTCAGTACCCAATGAATTTTGAATTCATTTCCAAAATATTAAAGTTAACGTATGAACACAATTTCATTCAATGGGTAAAGGAACTCCATGTAACCTAATTATTTCATTGAGATACATTTCAGAATTTTGGTAGGAATATATTGTATCTTGTGTGGGAAAGAAATGATATGATTTAGTTAATTGATAAGAATTTACAGAAATCAAATTATTACATAATGATTTCTTGGGGAATCCCACTATGAAATCCATAGATATATTTTCTCATATATACTCTAGCATTGGAAAAAGCTGATGTATCCCCTTTAGCAATTGTTATTCCTCATTAACCTATTAACAAATCAAAATTTTAATGGTAAATTATGTAATGTATATTTATATTCTATCTCACTAGTAATAATATTGAAGGCCTATGTACATCTTAGTACTATAAAAATTATTGGAAAATGAGGAAAAACGAGCTCCACTCAACAATTCCTTCTTCAATTGGGATTCACAATGCCCACAAAATCTCTTTTTAAAATCATAAAATGCCTTCCTTATCAACATTAAATACAGGAAACATACATTTCGTATTTAATTAATCATTTTCTTATAACCAATGTTCTTCATTTAAATATTTATTAATTATATCTCTCAAATTCAACTACAATAAAACCTGAAACAAGATAGGGGAATTCATTATATCCATAACTTCTCAGACAAAATTCATCAAATAATTAACCCATGGTTCATGTTATAAACATAACATTGTTAATGAAACATTATTATTTTTACTCAAAGAACAATCTATATTGTTTTCTTTTCCAGGATGATAAATATTCATTTAGTGACAATCCTTAATTAGTTATATCCATATAATCTATATAATGTTAAAATCTTGTTGAGTAAATATATACTGAAAAAAGTTGTGATCAGTATATATTTCACTCTTGGATGCATATAAATTATCACCCAAATATTTAATGAAAAAAGACAAGATCTAATTCTATTTCATGTGTAGGATAATTGAAGTCATGTGGTTTTAGTTGATGTGAATGATAGGAAATTACATAATCAAAACACATCAGAACACAACAAATTCATTAAATAAAGAATCACCATAGATGAAAATTCACCAAATCTAGCGGGGAAGACAAAAAATGGGGCATTCACCTATCATCTTTTAGTTTATAAAAATATAAAATTCATTGATCCAGAACAATTTAACTCCCATTTGAGTTCAATTAGTCACTAATATAGATAACTGAGCAATGTTTCTAAAAACCCACTACTAGTAATCCACTAATCCAGGAAAACAATAAATATTAGTTCCTTTTTTAACTTTTCAACTCATCAACAATATTATTTTTAGTAGGGTCAAAAAATTTTACTTTTTTAAAAAATTTTACCACTAAAATAAATCATACCCAACCAAAATTATCACATAATAATTTTTTCATATAGTTTATATTATTTAAGGCTTCCAAAACAACCCTTAGGTGTCTTTCACGATCCTTATGAGTTATAAAATATACCAATATAACATCAATAAACCAGATCACAAATTTATCCATTATTCATTGAAAATATATTCAAAAGATCCATAAATACATCTTTCATATTAGATAACCTAAAGGGAATAACTCAAAACTCATAATCCCTATATCTGGTCCGAATCATAGTCTTTTCTATTTCATCCTCCTTCACCTTCCACTGTTGAAACCCCGACCTAATATAAATCATCATAAAATAATTCACCCCTGGACCTGATCAAAAAATCATCGATATTAGAAAATGGAAACCTCTTCTAAAAAATGGTGTTATTTAAATATAAAAAATAAATGAATAGCCTTATAGAACCATCTTTCTATTTAACAAAAAATGGAAATCACCAAGGTGATTTATTTTAATGAATGAAACCTTTATCAAGAAGACACAACAATTAATTTTTTAGTTCCAAATTTTCAACATGAACATATTCCATAATTAGTTTATAAAATTGGACTATAATTCAGTTCTAACTGAACAATAATCTCAACCTCTTGAACAATAATAAATATCGGTAAATCATCATAAAAAATCCACATATTCATTCACTATTGGAAATTCACTATCCTATAATGTTACATTTTTATCAACAACATGTATAATGTAACATTCACTAAAATTTATAATAAATTTATCATATTCTAAGTAGTTTATTAAATGTATCAAGTCATTGGAGAAAAAATTATTATATCAATAATCTATCGTATCCTAATAAAAAGGAATCCAAAAAATAACATAAATAATATCAAACATTACCATGTGTAGTTGAACAAGATTTGCAAGAAAGATCATTTGAAAGATAATAATATGAATTTTCTTATTAATATCAGATTCTCCCTAGAACTTATTCCCCCAAATTTTAAATCTTACATCAAATGACCCATAATAAAAAAATTATAACTCTGACCATTCCTATAACTAATTTGGAAGGATAACATCACCTTACTACATTCCACTACAACCTATCTATTTCCACTGTTTAAAACCATTATGAAAAAACATAGTTTAGTCAAAGAAACATATAATCTTAAAATGATATATCTCTCTAGCTTAACCATTACATAAAATATTTTTATGGAATTATATTATCATTATTATATCCCTAAAGTTATCTAAACATTGCTTTGATACAATCAATATTTAATCAGTCATAATCATTACATATACATGTGAATTTAAACTAGAATTAACATTCTTATATTAAAAAAAATACATTTTAGGCTTATAGTTTTATAGTTTTAAGTCATAATTATCAAATAATAATCCAATATGTCAAAAATTTTAAATTTCAACTTAGTTTAAATATTTATACACAAAAAAATTGAAAAGTAACATGTTTTCTATTTATGACATATAGTTAAAAAATTTATCTTGATCTGATCTATATCCCTACTCTTCCTTAAATTCATATGAAAAAAAATTCAGATTGGGGGATGATAAAAAATATCTTATTAAGGAATATAAAATAAAAAAATATGTTTTTCTAGGGAAAAACATGAAAATACATAAAAATATATTCTTAAAATAGTTTATTTTAATAAAAAAGTGCATTGATTTTCTTTTTAAATGATCACTGTATTAACTTTTAAAATAAGAATAAATCTCTAAAAACACATTAAAATAATTAAAAAGACATGTAGGTTCCATTTGACATAAGCATCAATATAAAACCCATAAAATTGGAATACACATCTTGCCTAATTCTAGTATACTCTTACAAAGTACATAAGTAATACCCAATGAAATGGAGAACAATCTTGGTAAACCCGTCATATATTGCCTAATGTTATTACCAACTTATATCTAGGTTACACCATTAGATATGTTATATGGAGCTTATGCAAATCAGAGAAGTGAGACATGGGTCTCTATTTCATACAACTGCTGATGGAATGCCATGGAGTCGCACCACCAATTGAAGATACAAATGGCCCAAATCATCCACTTTAACCATATCTTTTATCGGAATGAAGTGGTCTGATTTTTTCAGATGATCAATCACCACCCAAATGGAATTATTACCCCAATAAGTATGAGGTAAGACAACAATAAAGTCCATAAAAACCTTTTCCCACTTCCAGGAAAGAATGGGTAATGGCTGGAGAAAACTGAAGGGTCCCTGATGCTCTACTTTGACTTGTTGGCATGGGTAGTATCTCCACACAAATTCCGCTATGTCCTGTTACATACATGGCCACCAGAAATCTCACCGCACATCATAATACATCATGGTGGCACCCAGATAGTCAACCCACTAAGACTGTTGTCTATCCTACATCACCAAAATCTGCAGGGACGATGTCACTATTGAGCATCCCTTGAATCATAAGATGCTCTATGGAGAAGACGAACAATAATAGTATGTCTACAGTCGATTAAAAAACTACCTTGACTATTGAAAAATCTCATCACTAGGTGGTTCCTACTGAATCAACTCCAACAGAGAAGGAGTCAACAAGATTCTCACCAAGAATGCACCTCCATTGTGCTCCCTGGTCTCCACATGCATCTGAGCAAAGAGCCCCATAAATGACTATCATCACTGGACATGATCAAATAATTCACAGGAACCATTATGATCAAGACTTCGGCCACTACAAAACTTTTTTCTAGGGTATATACAATTTCAAAGTCGAACCCTTACAAGTACTTGATCCTATGACGCTACCTCAAGTTTATGTCCCTCTGCGAGAATATATAGGCTAAGATTTTGTGATCAGAGTAGAAGAAAAACATATCCCCAAAGAGGGTGTGACACCAAGTCTTGAAAGCATGAATCACCTCTAGAAACACAAATTCATGGTTCGGGTAGTTCTTTTCGTGTGGTTAGAGTTGGAAAGATCCATATGCCACCATGTGATCATCCTGCATAAGCACACACCCAAGACCCATATATGAAGTAGAAGAATAGACCGTATATACCTTTCCAGCCTTTGGCAAAATTAGAACATGGGTTGTAGTCAGTCACCGTTTTAGCTCCTCGAGTGATTCCTGGCATTCTGGTCACCATTCAAACCTCACCCATTTTAGGATGAGCGCCGTGATCGGTGATGCAAGATGAGAGAAATCTCAAACGAATCTCCCCAGTACAAGGAAACTCTGGATCTCAAACGCATTCATCAGTTTCTCCCAAGACATGAATTCACTCATCTTTCAGGGTCCACTGACACCCCTGATCCGATATCACATGACCCAAAAATTTCACCTCACTAATCCAGAAAGTGCACTTTGAAAACTTTCCATAGAGGTGGTGATCTTGCAAGGTGCTTAATGATCCTTAAGTGATATTCGTGTTCCTCCTCCGAGCCATGGTATACTAGTATGTGATCCACAAACACCACAATGAATTAATTGAGATACTGATGGAACACCCTATACATGAGTTCCATAAGTAATGATGTATCATTAGTCAGTCTGTAGGGCATGAACAAACATTAAAATTGTTCATACCTGCTTCGGAAGGATGTATTTAGAATATATAAATCCTTCATCCTGAGTTGGTGGTATCCTGAACTCATGTATACTTTTTAGAACCACTTTTCCCCCTTCAACTGATCGAAAAAATCGTGTATTATGTGAAAAGGGTATTTTTTCTTAATTCTTACCTTATTCAGCTTCCAATAGTCAATGCACAACCAGTGGGATATATCAGCCTTTTCACAAACAACCCATGAGCGGTCCATGGAGAGACTCTCGGGCAAATAAATCCTTCGGATTATAAGTCTTATAGTTGTATATTTAGTTCCCTTAGTTCAGTATGGTCCATAAAATATGAGGGAAGAGATATCATCTTTGTTCCTGGCACAAGATCAATCGAAAACTCCACATCCCGATTTGGATGGAAACCTGAAAATCACCCGAGAATACCTCCAGAAACTCAATCACTAAATGAGGTAGTGAATATTTATGAGAAATACCATCATCCTTTTTAGAGGGAGATGATAACTGGAAGATAATACATCCCAACTCTGAGAGTGGTCGTCCTACACCACCTGACAGAGGATCCCACTCTCCATGAAAAATATGACAACTCCCATCGAGTGTCGTGAAACTCACTCACCGCCTATAGAAATAAATGTTTGTCTGGAAGTATACTAGCCAATCCAATCCATGAATTATGTCAAATAGCTCTATATCTAGGACCAAGAGGTCCCACTATATCTCAATCCCTGACATGGAAAGCACACATGAGGGGCCCCTGAGACCGTATGCCTTCTTCTTTCCCTGCAACATCACCAACTACATTGCAAAAGACAACAACATAGTTGGTAAATTTAGCATGAACACCAATTGGGAAAAAATGAAGGAAATAGAGGCACCAGTATCAAAAAGAGTATCAACTATAGAAGATGTGATCAAAATGGTACCTTGAACATTCGACGGTCCCACCTCTGATCCGGTTTGTTCCTGATCCTCTACAGGGAGATGTTTGATGTCTTCTTGAAGACAACCAATAGTCAATGGATGTGACTATAACTTTCTTAACCTAGAAGATGACCCATCCCTACCACCATGGCTAGAAAAACGAGATCCCACATTCCTTTATGGCTTGGACTATGATGACACTCCCCTCAGAGCCACTAACCATACCCTACTTGGAAGTGGATTTTCCACCCTACAGAAGTATTGTAAATTAATTATGCCTCTTCACTGGTAATGAGGATTCAAAAGAAGTGGGCATGCTGTTCAGATGTTACCGGGAATCCTAAACTAGTGGCACACTACCAATCTCACATAGGAATCCATAGGTGAAAAAATTCCTTGAAGAGTGGTAAAAAATTCTACCTCCATTATTCATATGTTCCTCCCGCTTCATTTTCTTCTCTGAGGAGATGCCACTGCCCACTACCGACATTGAACCAGAAAAACCATCCCCGACTTTCGGATAAATCTCCACCATGCACACCCAGCCAATGATATCAGAATAGGTATTTATCTTGATTAAGAACACCTGGGGGTATATCTCTGATTGCAATCCTTTTTCAAACCATTGGGCCTTATCTTGCTCACTAGAGACAATTTTAGGGGCATACCAAACTAACTCATTGAAACTTTTGGCTTAATCCTTGAAAAAATGATTACCCTGAAAAGGATCCATGAACTCTTTGTACATGGTGTATGACAAGACCTCCAGGTAGTATTGCTCAATGGAGACTACCTTGAAATCTTTCCAGTGCATCTGCTCATTCTTACTAGTCTGGAGAACCAACTCCCACAACTTATGGTTGGGACCATCTAGAAAAAAAGGATACACACTTCACCCTATGATTCATGGGTGTATCTATTGTAACACCCCAGGTAAATAAATAATATGACATTTTTATATTTATCCGTATTTGTGAATAAAATATTAACATGTCTTTAAAGGGGACGCTATGCTCGATGGCGTACCCAACACGCAACAACGAGTTTCTTGGGAATCTTACGTTGCACCCGAATAATAAAATAATATTATTTTAAATGGTAGTTAACATGTAGCCATTGTATTGGCGGGAATGGATAGAAATAACTAAAATATGATTATATATGTTTTTAAATGTTTTTACATTTATCCAATAAATTATAAAGGCTTAAAATACAGAAAGAATTCAATTTTAGGCGTATATGACCTAGTTTTCACTAATGGTTCACTTATCTCCTTTTGATGGAGAACCGTCATTAAATATAGTTTTGTTCAATCTTATACATTCTATTGGACCAAATAAAACTCTTCTTGAGAATCGGGACATCAAAATTTACTTTGTGTAAATTTTTGGTATCATTCAGATAAAGTTCATTTTTTAATGAATAGTGTAAAATGTTGTATTTTAAATTCAAAACCTATTTTTAATCTAATTTATTTATATCATTATATTATATTTTGAATTGGTCTTAATGTGTAATCTGAATATATTTTTACCATTTAATCCAATTGTGGTCATTGGAATCAATTTCACATGGAAATTAGACTTAAACTGGTGCCAATCTTTTCATACTTATTGTTTTATAAAAACAAGCTATTTGCTCTGACAGCGGGAATTAATTATTAAATTAATTTATGTGAATTATATGTTTTGAATTTTGCAAAATAGACTTCATTTTTGAATTCAGAATATTGAATATAGCTTAGGGTGAATTTTTGGTAATTTTCTGAAAAACTCCAATTTTTGATGAATAGTGAAACCACTAAGTGGTAATCAAGCAAACTGATTTTTAAGTTAAATGAAAGTTTACCACTAAGGTGTATTGAATTTTAAAAAGCCGACATACATGGATGTCATTAGTATGTAAAATGTGGTTCAATGTGATGAAAATAAATTTTTGGTGAATAGTAACTTTTTTTCATTAATCGCGATTAGAGGTAATTAGTGTAATTTATGGTAAAAATGATATTATAAAAATGTTAAAACACCATGAAACTTGTCCTACCCCTATTGGATGAGTCATGTCCGACCAAGAAAACCCATGGGTCGATTTAGGGGACCCTATGGAGCCTCTTGGGTGAGATAATGACTTTAATGCTTTTTTTAAAAAATAAAGGGGAAAATGACACTAACATAAATTGTTTTACTAAAACAATTTTTAGAAGGGGTTATACTAATCATAATTTTGTCTATAAATACTCTTTGAAAGATAAAACGATTTCCTACATCAGGATATTTTTTTTATAATTTTTAGACATTAAATAAATTAATTTAATTATGAAATCATGATGATGCAACAATGACCTCATTAATGAAAAGTTTAAATAAAATCAAACGATAATATAAAATCTAAGACCTACACTTGTCCAAAAACTGTTGGATGGGAATAGTTCGAAGACTTATCATATTATCTTCGAAATATATCAATTTGGGACCTTAGAAATTCTAAAAACGTTTGAAAATAAAATAATAGTTTCATGATTTCCAAAAGTGCCCCTCCTCTCCTCTTATAAAAGGCCCCCACCTCAACCTCATTCCAGACACTCTTAATGCCTTTGTCTCGGCCATACCCTGCCCATTTACTCTCTCCACATCCCTCTACTCATCCTAGAGGATTCCCTTTGGGCCGAATCCTTTCAAAGGAAGCCTTTAGGCTCAAATCAAAAGGAGTCACATTTTTAAAGGTAATTCATTCTCTCATGTTCATTTGTATTATTTTGCTTCTCCAACCCCCTAAAATCTTTTTATTTACTTCTTTTGTAAGAACAATAGTATATTTAATATACTAGTATGTTGTTATAAGATTTATTCTAGCTACACTCTCACACAAATACATCAAATGGTTAAAGAACATACGGTTTCTGTGGATGGCGAAATTCTGCCTCCCGAAACGATGATTGTTCAATACTCATTTAACACCTTCAAAGGTGGCCATTATGATGTCACTATTTTTATATATGATATATAATATATTTTTTCTTTCCTTAAGCTTCTGTATTTTTCATTTATGGCATAACATTATTGTTTCCATTATGGGTAAACACGATATCTTCATTTTAGGAAGTGCGGACTACCGCCCCCTGAAAGTGATTTGATTTGTTAATACCATATGTGGGATGTGTGAAGGATAAAGTTAATGATATTATATATGTTATTATACTGGAATTATAATATACTCTTATATCATTATGATTCCATTCCAGAAAATACGAAATAGAAATGGAAGTAGCGTTCATGCGTACGTACGGCTTACCGTCTCCATGAACGGGGCATTTCATTTATTACCTCTAAATGTGATGTAATATTATAAATACATGTATATGATAAATATATATGATATATATGTTATCCAAATCATTAATATCATTCTGGATATAACTAACCTTTGACCAAATTAACAACATGTAAGTGTAAGAAGTCTATTTTTGACTTAAGAACCAAATACCGACAAAATGAACATTATTAACTTAAATGAATACATGATGTTCATAACATGGTATAAAAGGAATAATGAACTTGAAAATGTTTCTTAAGAAAGTAGAGATCAACTCAAGTTTATTATTCAGGACGTTAAAGAACGATCGAGTCAAGTCGGACCCGAGGTAAGGGATCCTACTCCTCTCTTTCTTTTTAAGTACACTCTTTTATGCCATTCCTTCTAAGCTCATCTTTCTTGTTATTGGGATGTTATTTTATGTTACTCTTACTATAATTTTTATGTTCATATGATATGAGACCCTATTATCTCTCATCAATCCATTTTGGAACTTTTAAGTGGCACCGTTAGGCTGCCGAGTTTTCGTAAGATATTTTTTATCTCACTTTTATTCCCGTGAGATTTATGCTACATTTGCCACAATTTTCATTGAGTGGTTTATGTACTGCCCATTATTACACTCCTTTTGTAATACAATTACATTTATGGGTATTTAAATATTAATTGTATGAAACTTCTTAAATGGGGTGTACTTTTAGAAAGTTACGCAAGTCGGTAAGGGAACCTTTCACCCTCCTCTTTTTAAAAGACTTCGTTTGTTATGTATTTTAATTCACATACTATTATGTTGAGATATGTTCTTCTATATCCAGATTGATGTAAATTCTATGTCCAAGTTATGATATTCCCTTTTTATCTCTCATCAACTCATTTTCTGAATTTTTTATGTGACGCCGTTAGGTTGTCGAATTTTACCAAGGGAACTTTTCAACCCAATTTCGATTTCTTTGGGTTCAACATGTTGTTATTGAATATGTAATAATTTGAATATGTGTGAATGAAATTTTATTGTTTTACACTTAATATCAAATTATATTGGGTGTATTTTTATTTGTCACACATAATTTTGATATTGATTTATCCTTAATTTAAGGATACCTTCTTTATAAGGGATTTCATCACATTTTACATCTCTATTGAGACTTCATTGTTGATATGCACCAATTCACTCTTATATGGTGTATATACTATCCTTTGGAATATTATATCATGAATACATTTATTCTCATGATATTATAAAGTTCTGATTAAATGTTATTCATCAATTTTTGTATTCAAGTGTCTCTAATTTTGGTAAAAACCCTTTAACCAAAATATCGCTTTAAATGTTTTAATGATTTGTTCTTCTTAATATACATGTTTTCAAAATTGTTTTACGGATTTATTTATATGGATATTAATGGTTTAAAATGTTAAAAATCATCAAGGTGGTATGGGACACGTTGATTCAAAAATCTCTTTATTAAATGTTTTAAATGGTTTTGAAAATGGTTTTTTAATGGATTCATTATTTCAATATCCTAAAATGTTATATTGTGATTGAAATGTTGAAATTTTATATTTCCTTTATGCATGTTTTATGTGATACATTTATGTTATGGTTCTTTGGAATTGTTATGAAAACGGGTGGTTCCGTGATAAACTAAGGGCAGGTGGGCCCGATATAGCTCTCCAATGCATTGGGTAACGCAAAGGAGTGAAATGTTAAGGTTTCTCCGAAGAGACTTATGGAGTATACTGTGACGGGTATTCCAAACGTAACCAAGAGGGTTACTTCCTACGTAAGAATGTGATGAATGACTCAAGATACTTTTATATCTTATGAATTCTATGCTTTATTCATGATTTGATGAGGTATGTTAAAGTGCTTATGTTTTATGGGTAAAGTATCATCTCATCCTTATGTATATATGTCCCATGTTTCCTTTCCATATTTTTATAACCCTTACTGAGCTTTTTTTGCTCATCCCAAGTTTTTGAAATGTTTTTCACAGGTCAAGGGAAAGGCACATGATGTGATGATAGTGTCAAGGATGTGTCAATAAAGAATCCGTGTTTTATTTTTAAATATGTTTCCACTGATGGGAAGAATGAATATTGTCTTTTCTGTAACCACTGTGTTTAAATGTGGAATGTAATGCAAGTTTCATAATCTAATTCTCTAAAAATCTAAACCTGAAAAGATCCTCAATGTGTAATCTTATAATAACTCAAGATTAAGTAAGTTTTAAGGCTGGGGCCTTATAGTTGGTATCAAAGGTCAGTTTAGATAACTTTAGAGGTTAGGGTATTCTTTAAGCATAAGTGGCATTACCATAATGGTTAGGATTTCAGAAAGAGTCCTAGTTTTAGATAAAGTGAATGAGTAAGTATATCTTAGTGTTTATCTTCCTCATTAGTACATGATGGTTTTTTTTATATACTGACACTGAACTTTTTGGTTTTAGTAAATGGCTGGATCTAGCAGGCACCAAAGTAACAGTGGATGTGAAGGAAACTGTGATAGTTTTTTGAGCAAGAAACTGATTGATATGGGAGCTGCAATGAGAACTCTTTTGATTATCCTCAACCAACTATCTGAAGTCATGATTGACCACCTAAACCTTGTTGATTTCTCTAAGGCATCATATATGCGAGAAACAAATCCCTATGTAAGTATAGGTAATAATCATAAAAATAAGTGTGTTCAAAAACCTATGTGTCAACGATGTGGAAAGAAACACCTAGGAAAATGTTTCAAAGGGACAAAAATATGCTATAGATGTGGAAATGAAGGTCATAAAGAAAGAACCTTCCATGGAAAAAGGAAGCATCTAGTTGAAACGTGGAAAGGGAAAGAAGTTCTTTCTGAGGGATCAATTGAATGTTTTAAATGTGGTGTGCATGATCATTATGAAAACACATGTCCTATGAAGAAGTTTTGTGAATGGGGTCACCAAGAGCGTACAAATGTTTGTTTACCAATACCTAATGCCATTCTGATTGAGGATGAAGAAGCTGACAATGAACAATCAAAGGTATGTATTATTTCATGACTATTGTTTTCCTATTTTAGAATCTTAGGATATGATTCATGATTTTGTTTGTAGGAAAGAGGTATTTCGGAATAAGTTGGAAAGGAATGGTTAATGGATCATGAAGAATGTTGAATGAGTAAGATGTCAACATATAAGGGCTTCAAGAGTTATGGTGAAATTCTTAAGAGTATTAAGTATCTTTTGATGATGGGGTTACATTAAGAGAATTTTCATGTTATGTGTAACCTTTATGTTTAATATAGGAAAATTTTATTCAAGGAATAGTTATCTTTTCTTTTGTGGACATAGTTATAAAGAACCATTTGGGTTTATATGTTCCTTACTTTTGAGGTAATTATGGGTTACTATATGTTATGATTGAAGTGAAAGGCATGAGATAAAATTGAGGTTAAATTATGTTATTGTTATTTTTGATGATTTTATCCCTTTTTGGGGAATGATTTTAGAATTATATAGTTCTGGGAAAAGGACAACACGCAGACCGTTTGACAACCCGTCGCGTCGGGCAAAGCTGCGGGAATCGAACCCACAACCAAAGTGCGACTGGTATTTATCGCCTACCACTGGACTATGTGACGTCCCTGGTTAGTTTTACTGATTCTTTTTAGTTATATGATTTTATGAATTAAGAGTATGTTGATTTTGGGTTATTTATGAAAATTATTAACCTATCATAGAGGATATGTGATTAGGGTAATTACTTTTCAATACAAGACTTTAGAAGCAACTGATGTTGTTTGGAGATAAATGTTACGATTTAACTTGGAAGAATATGTGACTAAAACCTTCAAATATTTTGGTTTCAATATTAGTTTGGTTTACTTTGAAGGATTTTGTGGACAAATTGTTTATCGGATGGTCCTCGTTGAACTTTGGGTTTTGTTGGACAAATTTTGGAGATTAAGCATAGATTTTCTTTTTAAAGGGTTATTCGTTTATGGATTATCTGACCTTGTACTAACCTTTTTGATTTTGGTTTTGGTTAGAGCCTAATGACATGCGAAGTATATAGTTCTCTTTTGTGGATTAGTTGATTCTCTATAAGTTGATTATAGTACTCTTAATGCGAACAAGTCTCCCTAAAAACTCGTCTTTTGGGAAAAAAATATACGAGTTTGATTAAGGAATCTAGTAAAAGTTGAAAGTCAACATGATAAGTGATTATGTTTCCTTATGAATAAATTCCTCAATAAAAAGTAACTTAAAACAAAAATGTTGTCTATTAACTTTTCCTACTGGGGAATCGAATACCGTTTAACCCATCACAAGTTTGTGATTTTCTCATGGTTAACTTTCTCCTACACATGTTTACTATCACTCTCCCTCAAGAACATGGCCCTTTGCTTTTTCATCCATGTCCATGTTTTTATACATATGAGTTAACTCGGGTGACATTTTCACATCTCTCCCATTCTTTTAAAGTGATTGTTTTACTGAGTCTTGTTCCGATGTGGGACTTTCAAGGATGTTCCCAAGCTCAATTTTAAAAATAGCGAGGACGCAATTCCCAAAAGGGGGGAAGGATGTAACACCCCAGGTAAATAAAGAATATGACATTTTTATATTTATCCGTATTTGTGAATAAAATATTAATATGTCTTTAAAGGGGACGCTATGCTCGATGGTGTACCCAACACGCAACAACGAGTTTCTTGGAAATCTTATGTTGCACCCTAATAATAAAATAATATTATTTTAAATCGTAGTTAACATGTAGCCATTGTATTGGAGGGAATGGATATAAATAACTAATATATTATTATATATGTTTTTAAATGTTTTTACATTTATCCAATAAAAGATAAAGGCTTAAAATACAAAAAGAATTCAATTTTAGGCGTATATGACCTAGTTTTCACTAATGGTTCACTTATCTCCTTCTCATGGAGAACCGTCATTAAATATAGTTTTGTTCACTCTTATACATTCTATTGGACCAAATAAAACTCTTTTTGAGAATCGGGACATCAAAATTTACTTTGTGTAAATTTTTGGTATCTTTCTGATAAAGTTTATTTTTTTAATGAATAGTGTAAAATGTTGTATTTTAAATTCAAAACCTCTTTTTAATATAATTTATTTATATGATTAGATTATCTTTTGAATTTGTCATAATGTGTAATCTGAATATATTTTTACCATTTAATCCAATTGTGGTCATTGGAATCAATTTCACTTTGAAATTAGACTTAAAATGGTGCCAATCTTTTCATACTTATTATTTTATAAAAACAAGCTATTTGCTCTGACAGCGGTAATTAATTATTAAATTAATTAATGTGAATTATATGTTTTGAATTTTGTAAAATAGACTTCATTTTTGAATTCGGAATATCGAATATAGCTTAGGGTGAATTATTGGTAATTTTCTGGAAAACTCCAATTTTTGATGAATAGTGAAACCACTAAGTGGTAATCAAGCAAACTGATTTTTAAGTTAAATGAATGTTTACCACTAATGTGTATTGATTTTTGAAAATCCGACATACATGGTTGTCATTAGTATGTAAAATGTGGTTCAATGGGATGAAAATAAATTTTTGGTGAATAGTAACTTTTTTTCATTAATCGCGATTAGAGGTAATTAGTGTAATTTATGGTAAAAATGATATTATAAAAATGTTAAAACACCATGAAACTTGTCCTACGCCTATTGGATGAGTCATGGCCGACCAAGACAACCCATGGGTCGATTTAGGGGACCCTATGGTGCCTCTTGGGTGAGATAATGACTTTAATGCTTTTTTTAAAAAAATAAAGGTGAAAATGACACTAACATAAATTGTTTTACTAAAACAATTTTTAGAAGGGGTTATACTAATCATAATTTTGTCTATAAATACTCTCTGGAAAGATAAAAAGATTTCCTGCACCAGGATATTTTTTTATAATTTTTAGACATTAAATAAATTAATTTAATTATGACATAATGATGATGCAACGATGACCTCATTAATGAAAAGTTTAAATAAAATGAAACGATAATATAAAATCTAAGACCTAAACTTGTCCAAAAACTATTGGATGGAAATATTTAGAAGCCTTATCATCTTAGCTTCGATTTATATTAATGTGGGACCTTAGAAATTCTAAAAACTTTTGAAAATAAAATAATAGTTTCATGATTTCCAAAAGTGCCCCTCCTCTCCTCTTATAAAAGGCCCCCAGCTCTACCTCATTCCACACACTCCTCAAGCCTTTGGCTCGGTCATACACTGCCCATTTACTCTCTCCAAATCCCTCTCCTCATCCTATAGGATTCCCATTGGGCAGAATCCTTTCAAAGGAAGCCTTTAGGCTCAAATCAAAAGGAGTTACACTTTTAATGGTAATTCATTCTCTCATGTTCATTTGTATTATTTTGCTTCTCCAACCCCCTAAAATCTTTTTATTTACTTTCTTTGTAAGAACAACAGTATATTCAATATAATAGGATGTTTTTATAAGATTTATTCGAGCTACACTCTCACACAAATACATCAAATGGTTAAAGAACATACGGTTTCCGTGGATGGCGAAATTTTGCCTCCCGAAACGATGATTGTTCAATACACATTTAACACCTTCAAAGGTGGCCATTATGATGTCACTATTTTTATATATGATATATAATATGTTTATTATTTCCTTAATCTTCTGTATTTATCATTTATGGCATACCATTATTGTTTCCATTATGGGTAAACACGATATCTTCATTTTAGGAAGTGCGGACTACCGCCCCTGAAAGTGATTTGATTCGTTAATACCATATGTGGGATGTGTAAAGGATAAAGTTAATGATATTATATATGTTATTATACTGTAATTATAATATACTTTTATATCATTATGATTCTATTCCAGAAAATACGAAATAGAAATGGAAGTAGCGTTCATGCGTACGTACGGCTTACCGTCTCCATGAACGGTGCATTTCATTTCTTACCTCTAAATGTGATGTAATATTATAAATACATGTATATGATGAATATATATGATATATATGTGATCCAAATCATTAATATCATTCAGGATATAACGAACCTTTGACCAAATTAACAACATGTATGTGTAAGAAGTCTATTTTTGACTTAAGAACCAAATACCGACAAAATGAACATTATTAACTTAAATGATTACATGATGTTCATAACATGGTATAAAAGTAATAATGAACTTGAAAAAGTTTCTTAAGCATGTATAGATTAACTCAAGTTTATTATTCAGGACGTTAAAGAACGATCGAGTCAAGTCGGACCCGAGGTAAGGGATCCTACTCCTCTATTTCTTTTTAAGTACACTTTTTTATGTCATTCCTTCTAAGCTCATCATTCGTGTTATTGGGATGTTATTTTATGTTACTATTACTATAATTTTTAAGTTCATATGATGAGAGACCCTATTCTCTCTCATCAATCCATTTTGGAAGTTTTAAGTGGCACCGTTAGGCTGCCGAGTTTTCGTAAGAGATTTTTCATCTCACTTTTATTCCCGTGAGATTTATGCTACATTTGCCACAATTTCCTTTGAGTGGTTTATGTACTTCCCATTATTACACTCCTTTTGTAATATAATTCCATTTATGGGTATTTACATATTCATTTTATTTCACTTCTTCAATGGGGTGTACTTTTCGAAAGTTACCCAAGTCGGTAAGGGAACCTTTCACCCTCCTCTTTTTAAAATACTTCGTTTGTTATGTCTTTTAATTCACATACTATTATGTTGGGATATGTTCTTATATATCATGATTGATGTAAATTTTATGTCCAAGTTATGAGATTCCCTTTTTATCTCTCATCAACTCATTTTCTGAATTTTTGATGAGACGCCGTTAGGTTGTCGAATTTTACCAAGGGAACTTTTTAACCCAATTTCGATTTCTTTGGGTTCAACAAGTTGTTATTGAATATGTCCTCATTTGAATATGTGTGAATTAAATTTTATTGTTTTACACTTAATATCCAATTATATTGGGTGTATTTATATTTGTCACACATAATTTTGATATTGATTTATCCTTAATTTAAGGATACCTTCTTTATAAGGGATTTCATCACATTTTACATCTCTATTGAGACTTCATTGTTGATATGCACCAATTCACTCTTATATGGTGTATATACTGTCCTTTGGAATATTATATCATGAGTACATTTATTCTCATGATATTATAAAGTTCTGATTAAATGTTATTCATCAATTGTTGTATTCAAGTGTCTCTAATTTTGGTAAAAACCCTTTAACCAAAATATCGCTTTAAATGTTTTAATGATTTTTTCTTATTAATATCCATGTTTTCAAAATGGTTTTAAGGATTTATTTATATGGATATTAATGGTATAAAATGTTATAAATCATCAAGGTGTTATGGGACACTTTGATTCAAAAATCTCTTTATTAAATGTTTTAAATGGTTTTGAAAATGGTTTTTTCAATGCATTCATTATTTCAATATCCTAAAATGTTATATTGTGATTGAAATGTTGCAATGTTATATTTCCTTTATGCATGTTTTATGTGATACATTTATGTTATGGTTCTTGGGCATTGTTATGAAAACGGGTGGTTCCGTGATAAACTAAGGGCGGGTGGGCCCTATATAGCTCTCCAATGCATTGGGTAACGCGAAGGAGTGAAATGTTAAGGTTTCTCGGAAGAGATTTATGGATTATACTGAGATGGGTATTCCAAACGTAACCAAGAGGGTTACTTCCTACGTAAGAATTTGATGAATGCCTCAAGATACTTTTATATCTTATAAATTCTATGATTTATTCATGATTTTATGAGGTATGTTAAAGTGCTTATGTTTTATGGGTAAAGTATGATCTCATCCTTATGTATATATGTCCCATATTTCCTTTCCATATTTTTATAACCCTTACGTAGCTTTCTATGCTCATCCAATGTTTTTGAATTGTTTTTCACAGGTCAAGGGAAAGGTACATGATGTGATGATAGTTTCAAGGATGTGTCAAGAAAGAATCCGTGTTTTATTTTTAAATATGTTTCCTTTGATGGGAAGAATGAATATTGTCTTTTATGTAACCACTTTTTTTAAATGTGGAATGTACTGCAAGTTTCATAATCTAATTCTCTAAAACTCTAAACCTGAAAAGATCCTCAATGTGTAATCTTATAATAACTCAAGATTAAGTAAGGTTTAAGGCTGGGGCCTTATAGTTGGTATCAAAGGTCAATTTAGATAACTTTAGAGGTTAGGGTATTCTTTATGCATAAGTGGCATTACCATAATGGTTAGGATTTCAGAAAGAGTCCTAGTTGTAGATAAAGTGAATGAGTAAGTATATCTTAGTGTTTTTCTTCCTCATTAGTACATGATGGTTTTTTTATATACTCACACTGAACTTTTTGGTTTTAGTAAATGGCTGGATCTAGCAGGCACCAAAGTAACAGTGGATGTGAAGAAAATTGTGATAGTTTTTTGAGCAAGCAACTGAATGATATGGGAGCTGCAATGAGAACTCTTGTGATTATCCTCAACCAACTATCTGGAGTCATGATTGACCACCAAAACCTTGATGATTTCTCTAAGTCATCATACATGCGAGAAACAAATCCCTATGGAAGTATAGGTAATAATCATAAAGGTAAGTGTGTTCATAAAACTGTGTGTCAATGATGTGGAAAGAAACACCTAGGAAAATGTTTCAAAGGGACAGAAATATGCTATAGATGTGGAAATGAAGGTCATAAAGCAAGAACCTGCCATGGAAAAAAGAAGCATCCAGTTGACTCGAGGAAAGGGAAAGAAGTTCTTTCTGAGGGATAAATTGAATGTTTTAAATGTGGTGTGCATGGTCATTATGCAAACACATGTCCTATGAAGAAGTTTCGTGAATGGGGTCACCATGAGCGTACAAATGTTAGTTTACCAATACCTAATGCCATTCTGATCGAGGATGAAGAAACTGACAATGAGCAATCAAAGGTATGTATTATTTCATGACTATTGTTTTCCTATTTTAGAATCTTAGGATATGATTCATGATTTTGTTTGTAGGAAAGAGGTATTTCGGAATAAGTTGGAAAGGAATGGTTAATGGATCATGAAGAATGTTGAATGAGTAATATGTCAACATATAAGGGCTTCAAGAGTTATGGTGAAATTCTTAAGAGTATTAAATCTCTTTTGATGATGGGGTTACATTAGGAGACTTTTCATATTATGTGTAACCTTTATGTTTAATATAGGAAAATTTTATTCAAGGAATAGTTATCTTTTCTTTTGTGTACATAGTCATAAAGAACCATTTGGGTTTAAATGTTCCTTACTTTTGAGGTAATTATGGGTTACTATATGTTATGATTGATGTGAAATGAATGAGATAAAATTGAGGTTAAATTAAGTTATTTTCATTTTTGATGATTTTATCCCTTTTTGGGGAATGATTTTAGAATTATATAGTTTTGGAAAAAGGACAACACGCAGACCGTGTGACAACCCGTCGCGTCGGGCAAAGCTGCGGGAATCGAACCCACAACCAAAGTGCGACTGTTATTTATCGCCTACCACTGGACTACGTGACTTACCTGGTTAGTTTGACTGATTCTTTTTATTTATATGATTTTATGAATTAAGATTAAGTTGATTTTGGGTTATTTATGAAAATGATTAACCTATCATAGAGGATATGTGATTAGGTTAATTACTTTTCAATACGAGACTTTAGAAGCAACTGATGTTGTTTGGAGATAAATGTTACGATTTAACATGGAAGAATATGTGACTAAAACCTTCAAATATTTTGGTTTCAATATTAGTTTGGTTTACATTGAAGGATTTTATGGACAAATTGTTTATCGGATGGTCCTCGTTGAACTTTGGGTTTTGTTGGACAAATTTTGGAGATTAAGCATAGATTTTCTTTTTAAAGGGTTATCCTTTTATGGATTATCTGACCTTGTACTAACTATTTTGGTTTTGGTTTTGGTTAAAGCCTAATGACATGGGAATTATATAGCTCTCTTTTGTGGATTAGTTGATTCTCTATAAGTTGATTATAGTACTCTTAATGCGAACAAGTCTCCCTAAAAAATCATCTTTTGGAAAAAAAATATACGAGTTTGATTAAGGAATCTAGTAAAAGTTGAAAGTCAACATGATAAGTGATTATGTTTCCTTATGAATAAATTCCTCAATAAAAAATAACTTAAAACAAAAATGTTTTCTATTAACTTTTCCTACTGGGGAATCGAATACCGTTTAACCCATCACAAGTTTGTGATTTTCTCATGGTTAACTTTTCCTAGACATGTTTACTATCACTCTCCCTCAAGAACATGGCACTTTGCTTTTTCTTCCATGTCCATGTTTTTATACATATGGGTTAACTCGGGTGACATTTTCACTTCTCTCCCATTCTTTTAAAGTGATTGTTTTACCGAGTCTTGTTCCGATGTGGGACTTTCAAGGATGTTCCCAAGCTCAATTTTAAAAATTGCGAGGACGCAATTCCCAAAAGGGGGGAAGGATGTAACACCCTAGGTAAATAAAGAATGTGACATTTTTATATTTATCCGTATTTGTTAATAAAATATTAATATGTCTTTAAAGGGGAAGCTATGCTCGATGGCGTACCCAACACGCAACAACGAGTTTCTTGGGAATCTTGCGTTGCACCCTTATAATAAAATAATATTATTTTAAATGGTAGTTAACATGTAGCCATTGTATTGGCGGGAATGGATAGAAATAACTAAAATATGATTATATATGTTTTTAAATATTTTTACATTTATCCAATAAAAGATAAAGGCTTAAAATACATAAAGAATTCAATTTTAGGCGTATATCACCTAGTTTTCACTAATGGTTCACTTATCTCCTTCTGAAGGCGAACCGTCATTAAATATAGTTTTGTTCACTCTTATACATTTTAGTGGACCAAATAAAACTCTTCTTGAGAATCGGGACATCAAAATTTACTTTCTGTAAATTTTTGGTATCTTTCTGATAAAGTTCATTTTTTAATGAATAGTGTAAAATGTTGTATTTTAAATTCAAAACCTTTTTTTAATCTAATTTATTTATATTATTAGATTATCTTTTGAATTGGTCTTAAGGTTTAATCTGAATATATTTTTACCATTTAATCCAATGGTGGTCATTGGAATCAATTTCACTTTGAAATTAGACTTAAACTGGTGCCAATCTTTTCATACTTATTGTTTTATAAAAACACGCTATTTACTCTAATAGCGGGAATTAATTATTAAATTAATTAATGTGAATTATATGTTTTAATGTTTTTAAAATAGACTTCATTTTTGAATTCTGAATATCAAATATATCTTAGGGTGAATTTTTGTTAATTTTCTGAAAAACTCCAATTTTTGATGAATAGTGAAACCACTAACTGTTAATCAAGCAAACTGATTTTTCAGTTAAATGAAATTTTACCACTAATGTGTATTGAATTTTCAAAATCCGACATACATGGTTGTCATTAGTATGTAAAATGTGGTTCAATGGAATGAAAATAATTTTTTGGTGAATAGTAACTTTTTTTCATTAATCGGGATTAGAGGTAATTAGTGAAATTTAAGGTCAAAATGATATTATAAAAATGTGAAAACACCATGACACTTGTCCTACCCCTATTTGATGAGTCATGGCCGACCAAGACAACCCATGGGTCTATTTAGGGGACCCTATGGAGCCTCGTGGGTGAGATAATGACTTTAATGCTTTTTTTAAAAAATAAAGGTGAAAATGACACTAACATAAAGTGTTTTACTAAAACAATTTTTAGAAGGGGTTATACTAATCATAAATTTGACTATAAATACTCTTTGGAAAGATAAAAATATTTCCTACATCAGGATATTTTTTATAATTTTTAGACATTATATAAATTAATTTAATTATGACATCATGATGATGCAACAATGACGTCATTAATGAACAGTTTAAATAAAATGAAACGATAATATAAATTCTAAGACCTACACTTGTCCAAAAACTATTGGATGGTAATATTTCGAAGCCTTATCATCTTATCTTCGAATTATATCAATGTGGGACCTTATAAATTCGAAACACTTTTGAAAATAAAATAATAGTTTCATGATTTCCAAAAGTGTCCCTCCTCTCCTCTTATAAAAGGCCCCCAACTCTACCTCATTCCACACACTCCTAAAGACTTTGTCTCGGCCATACCCTGCCCATTTAATCTCTCCACATCCCTCTCCTCATCCTAGAGGATTACCTTTGGGCAGAATCCTTTCAAAGGAAGCCTTTAGGCTCAAATCAAAAGGAGTTACACTTTTAATGGTAATTCATTCTCTCATGTTCATTTGTTTTATTTTGCTTCTCTAACCCCCTAAACTCTTTTTATTTACTTATTTTGTAAGAACACCAGTATCTTAAATATACTAGGATGTTGTTATAAGATTTATTCGAGATACACTCTCACACAACTACATCAAATAGTTAAAGAACATACGGTTTCCATGGATGGCGAAATTCTGCCTCCCGAAACGACGATTGTTCAATAATCATTTAACACCTTCAAAGGTGGCCATTATGATGTCACTATTTTTATATATGATATATAATATGTTTATTCTTACCTTAATCTTCTGTATTTTTCATTTATGGCATACCATTATTGTTTCCATTATGGGTAAACACGATATCTTCATTTTAGGAAGTTCGGACTACCGCCCCCTGAAAGTGATTTGATTCGTTAATACCATATGTGGGATGTGTAAAGGATAAAGTTAATGATATTATATATGTTATTATACTGGAATTATAATATACTCTTATATCATTATTATTACATTCCAGAAAATACAAAATAGAAATGGAAGTAGTGTTCATGCGTACGTACGGCTTACCGTCTCCATGAACGGTGCATTTCATTTCTTACCTCTAAATGTGATGTAATATTATAAATACATGTATATGATGAATATATATGATATATATGTTATCCAAATCATTAATATAATTCTGTATATAACGAACCATTGACCAAATTAACAACATGTAAGTGTAAGAAGTCTATTTTTGACTTAAGAACCAAATACCGACAAAATGAACATTATTAACTTAAATGATTACATGATGTTCATACCTTGGTATAAAAGAAATAATGAACTTGAAAAAGGTTCTTAATCAAGTAGAGATTAACTCAAGTTTATTATTCAGGATGTTAAAGAACGATCGAGTCAAGTCGGACCCGAGGTAAGGGATCCTACTCCTCTCTTTCTTTTTAAGTACACTCTTTTATGTCATTCCTTATAAGCTCACATTTATTGTTATTGGGATGTTATTTTATGTTACTCTTAATACAATTTCTATGTTCATATAATGAGAGACCCTATTCTCTCTCATCAATCCATTTTGGAAGTTTTAAGTGGAGCCGTTAGGCTGCCGAGTTTTCGTAAGAGATTTTTCATCTCACTTTTATTCCCGTGAGATTTATGCTACATTTGCCACAATTTCCTTTGATTGGTTTATGTACTTCCCATTATTACACTCCTTTTATAATATAATTCTATTTATGGGTATTTACATATTCATTGTATGACACTTCTTCAATGGGGTGTACTTTTCGAAAGTTACCCAAGTCGGTAAGGGAACCTTTCACCCTCCTATTTTTAAAAGACTCCGTTTGTTATGTCTTTTAATTCACATACTATTATGTTCGCATATGTTCTTTTATATCCTGATTGATGTAAATTTTATGTCCAAGTTATGAGATTCCCTTTTTATCTCTCATCAACTCATTTTCTGAATTTTTGATGTGACGCCGTTAGGCTGTCGAATTTTACCAAGGGAACCTTATAACCCAATTTCGATTTCTTTGGGTTCAACATGTTGTTATTGAATATGTAATCATTTGAATATGTGTGAATGAACATTTATTGTTTTACACTTAATATCCAATTATATTGGGTGTATTTATATTTTTCACACATAATTTTGAGATTGATTTATCCTTAATTTAAGGATACCTTCTTTATAAGGGATTTCATCACATTTTACATCTCTATTGAGACTTCATTGTTGATATGCACCGATTCACTCTTATATGGTGTATATACTGTCCTTTGGAATATTATATCATGAATCCATTTATTCTCATGATATTATAAAGTTCTGAATAAATGTTATTCCTCAATTATTGTATTCAAGTGTCTCTAATTTTGGTAAAACCCCTTTAACCAAAATATCGCTTTAAATGTTTTAATGATATGTTCTTATTAATATCCATGTTTTCAAAATGGTTTTAAGGATTTATTTATATGGATATTAATGGTTTAAAATGTTAAAAATCTTCAAGGTGGTATGGGACACTTTGATTCAAAAATATCTTTATTAAATGTTTTAAATGGTTTTGAAAATGGTTTTTTAATGGATTCATTATTTCAATAACCTAAAATGTTATATTGTGATTGAAATGTTGAAATGTTATTTTTCCTTTATGGATGTTTTATGTGCTACATTTATGTTATGGTTCTTGGGCATTGTTATGAAAACGGGTGGTTCCGTGATAATCTAAGGGCGGGCGAGCCCGATATAGCTCTCTAATGCATTGGGTAACGCGAAGGAGTGAAACATTAAGGTTTCTCTGAAGAGATTTGTGGAGTATACTGTGATGGGTATTCCAAACATAACCAAGAGGGTTACTCCCTACGTAAGAATGTGATGAATGCCTTGAGATACTTTTTTGTCTTATTAATTCTATGATTTATTCATGATTTGATGAGGTATGTTAAAGTGCTTATGTTTTCTGGGTAAATTATGATCTCATCCTTATGTATATATGTCCCATGTTTCCTTTCCATATTTTTATAACCCTTACTGAGATTTTTATGCTCATCCCAAGTTTTTGAAATGTTTTTCACAGGTCAAGGGAAAGGTACATGATGTGATGATAGTGTCAAGGATGTGTCAAGAAAGAATCCGTGTTTTATATTTAAATATGTTTCCATTGATGGGAAGAATGAATATTGTCTTTTATGTAACCAATTTGTTTAAATGTGGAATGTAATGAAAGTTTCATAATCTAATTCTCTAAAACTCTAAACCTGAAAAGATCATAAATGTGTAATCTTTTAATAACTCAAGATTAAGTAAGGTTTAAGGCTGGGGCCTTATATATATGAACTCGAACATGCACTCAATCTTATCGATCCATTCATCTGCTTAATGGGGTTTTGAGCTGCCTCAGAAGGTAGTATGTTAGTTTGTTCGAAACTCATGTGATTTATCTATTCTAGGACCTATTTCTTATTCCCAAATAGAAATAGGGGTAGGATCTTGTACCTATCCCAAAGGATGGATATATCGGACCATATCCTCAACTATCCTCTGATCAATTGCTGTGGGGGAACACTCTCAGGCTTCCTCCTCTGGGCGTATGAGAGCTTTTTAGAGAGGAATGTTGCTACAAAATGCAACAGTCACAAAAAAAATAGTCAATACTACAATTCATAAAATTTTAATCAAATAAATCAAATATAAATAAACTAAACACATTTCAATAATAAAAGAAAAAACTACCCCAACCCCGCCTGATGTCCACATGTGGTCTGCAGCCTAGACGTCTCACCTGGAAGTGAAGTCAATCAGACAATTCCAACATCCTCTAGTGACTCATGGTCCACCAAGAAAGGTATGGTACATGAACCCTACTCATGATAGAATCCTTGATCCCTGAATTTCCTACCTCTTATCCATCTTGACTCATCCCAAAAATAGTAATATAACCCAGAAACATTAACCTCCTCTGATACCATTTTTTCACTAACCTAATCTGGTCGCCACCAATACCGGCACCAGACCCGGTATGTGGTAAGGCATGAAGGGTGTTCTATATCCACATGGGTAAGAAAAAGTGACCTATTGTCATTAATTTCGTTTCAGAAACTATTTACCCATGTTTGAAAGAATAAAACATTAAAAACAATCCATAATATAAATATGAAATTTTCAAAAAAAACAAGTCTTATGAAAAAAGATGAACTGAATACATATGTACAAAAGAAATACAAAAGTTCCAAATACACAATGACTCAGCATACAAATTTCCTCAAGGACTCTACATAATAAGGGTTCATCACCCACATGCTATCTCCCCAACTCCTCCCCAAGGATGGGAACTAACACCCCAAACCACTATCACCCAAAGACTTTCATTTACATGAGTCAAAGATAACCAATTCCACTTAAACCCAAGGGGTGTAAGTAGAGTGTGAGCCTCATAACATTTGGATACCACCCAATGATTTCATTTTTCATGTAATACAAGTTGAAAAAGCAATTAGTTTTAATATGAAAAGAAAATCGGTGTTAAATTCCAAGAAATGAAACTTTCAATTGAACACAATTTTCAAGCTAAAACATTCAGAATGTTAAAAAAATTAAATATAATTGTTATATACATTAATTTACTTCCACACACACCCTATGAAAGGATTAAATTCCAAAAAACCAATGTTCGACAAAATCAGGATGACCCCTAGGCACTGGATTGTTTCAGACCCTATGTACCTCATACCTCAGTTTAAAGTAACCATAGAAAAATTTTTCCTCGTGCATGAGACAACAGTAGAGAACATACCCATAACCTCTTGGTCCCCAATCATAATCTAAATAGTTTATTTAGTGTTATCTTTATCAAAATTCTAAGTGAAATAGGGACAAAACATATCTGGTTCACTAGTTGTACTAGTACAAATCCACCCCATGTAGGTGCCCGGGCGTCCCCCTTTGTGCTCAAACAATTTCATTATGATACATAAATCAATTTTTCATATGAAACCACAATAATGGTCGCATACAATCATTATAGTATATATAAACATTTTAAACCACTTAATACACACAACAAAACACCTTTATTTTTAATGAAACAATTTCTCAAAATCATGCATTTCTTTGCACCAAAAACTCCTTGGAAACCACACTTTGTACACTATCTGCACATTTTTAAGTTACCAAAATAGAAAACGCATCCCAATAAATTTCAATGAAACCAAACAATCAATTTTATGTAATCTCTTTGTGAACCAAGAAATGATAACTTTGTAAAACCTTCATTTTCACACAAACATGGCACTTAAAGTTCACATGTTCCTCAAACACCATTAAAACCCATTTTTCACAGTAAATACCAAAGGGGATAAATTTTAAAAAAGGGATTTTTAGCCCTATTTGATTTCAATAAAATCAATTATTTATTTATAGGGAAGACCCAAATAATCCAATAAAACATTTTGATGAAAAACCCCCAATTTTACATGAAATTGGCATTTAAAATTCATTTGCAATACAAACACCAATAAATTTTTTTTTGTAATAATAAATTGAGATAATACTAAAAATATGATAAATACCACATGATAATACAGAAATATTGCATGAACATGGAATCACCTACCAAATTAATGAAAAACCTAGAATCCATTGTGCGAAGATTCAATCACACCACTGTCGCACCTCAAGGAAGGTAGATTGAACCTAAAATAAGAATATTGGACTGAGAAAACTCAATGTTAAACACTAGGTTAAAAACCATAGTTTATAGACATTCGTAAATCCAAGGATAAGGTAATAAAACCTAAGAAAATTGAATGAAACTTTAAGAAAAATGAAAGAATAATGATGGAGACCCACTTACTTGTGGGATCTGGAAGAAATCTCCTCAAATACACTAGTAGATGGATTTTCAATCTTCCAAAAATTCAATACAGTTTTGAAAAATGATGAGGAGAAAATGTAGTAACTAGAATAAGGGTAAAATAATGAGAAATAAAGTAGTTATAATGGAAAGAATTTACCTTTCAAATCAGGATGATATGAGAACCCCTATAAAGGTATTCCCTAATTCGCGATGCACATGGGCTCCATAGTGGGGGGGGGAGGTAATGGGGACACGACTAAGGATGTTATCATAGAGTGGGAGGTAGAATCATAGATGGAGAGTGAAAAATGAATATGATATTAAATAAAAATAATTTATTTTTAAAACTCGAAATGGACTTCTGGGAAGGCCAAATCTCTTAAATAAAAACCCAAATCCACCATGATTTTGGATTCATAAATGGTCCAAATTAACATGGTGGTTTTAATAGGTCAGGTGAGGACAAGTAAAAATTGGAATGGATGAAAAATGCTGAAAAATTAAGATGTTTTAAAGGAAATAATATTTATTTTTAAATCTAAAATTGGGCTCATGGTTTGGCCTAAATCATGAAAACTCTCCCATTCCTCCAAAAATTCATAGGAAACCCCCAAAACCAAACAATAATGGAAATTAAATTAAAAATAAATTTAAAATATTTCATGTATGTGACATCCATTTTTTTCATAAAAATTTATATACAAAAAAAATAAAATAATTGAAGGGATGCATCAATTTTACATAGTTTACCCTAAGTAATAATGTCCAAGTAGTTTACAATGGCAATATACCAATATATAAAAATCAACTATAGTGGACTATTGTTTCACTATTGAGTGAACACTAAAAATACCATATAGTTTACAACCAATCACACATTGAAATATCACTCTTCTATCAAATGAGGTAAATAAATTGATCCTTCAAGATATAATTCTATTATTTTGAATGAGTTGAAACTTTGTTCACACATATTTCAGCATGTTATGAATCTGTATTATCATCTAAGAGATGAAATACTCATTTATTCATAAGATTAGATTCATGGAAAACTCATTTGAATAACTATCTTTACCTTATATTGTTCTCTCTTGACCATGTGATGCCACCACCTGATACTCTATTCATGATTCCACTATGTGTCACTCTCCATGTGATTCTTTCATGGGATCAGTTATGTTATGAACCTCATGTACTACTATTTTTGTGACCCCCTTATGTGTACAATGTTCACCATTTAATTCCTTTCATAGAATGAATTCATGTACTCTTTCACAGTAATTTTACTTACCCTGAATCACAATACACTGATAGATTCCATGAACATATTCAATGGTAGTTCTTCTTTATAGAACCCTTTCTAGAATAACATAATCTTCAATAATATTTTCATAGTAATTCATGTTCTATAAATAATGTGATTATGGAGTTCAAATAAAATAAAAGGTCTCTAAAAAATTTATTAATCACAAATTAATGTGCACTCTTTCAACGAAAAACCCATCAATGTAATTCCCTTTTAATTATTTCCTTGAATGATAACCTTCACAAATGGTACCATGTGATTATACCTAATTAAATCTCTTTTCATGTAAAAATCCACAGGATATTTCAAATCATTGTGACTTCACCGCATATGATGACCACCTCACATGGTTGTGTGATCCTCTTTTGTAGTCATCAGAGATATAAAATTCCAATAAATGAACACATTTTCATGAGACTATATTACATATTTTTACATATATTTACACCTTATGACCAATATTAGTTCCCTTCATTCCTAGATCACATAATGAATTTACAAGGACAACATGAATCTTATGTTGTCTATGAAATCCTTAAATTAAAACCACCTTTAAAACTAATGATTTTAAAAGAGGAATATAAAGTTTGTTTTAATATATGACATGAAAAACCATATTTAAAGAGAATATAATATCCAAACAATTTATTATAAATATTTTTAAAATAAATTTTATATCTCTAATAGCTTACGATGCATGCACACCGGGTGTAAACAAAAAAGTATACTCTATTAAAATAGAATTATTTAAATCATGAATGTTGTAACCTATCCATTAAGTTGGAAGGTATGAATAGTTCTATATAATTTATGACAATAATGGTTATTTATTTATTATAAAAAATAAAAAACATTTAAAAAAATGAAATGTTTTTTGAAAAATTACATTTTTCTAAAAAAATATTCTAGTCACTCTTTGCAGACATACTTTTAAATTTAACTTAATTTTTTTTAGAAAATGATCTTTATTAAATGAATTTTTTTTAAATATGAATATCAATACTATAATATGGTTACTTGTTTGTATTTTTCTCAAAGGTCTTATTTTGGGATTAATAGTGAAAATACTGATTTTTGATGAAAACGTCCTTTAATTTTAAATAATTGTAAACATTAAATTTTAATTTAAATCTGTTTTAATGTAAAATTAGATAAATTATATTAAAATTTCAGGTACTTGCAATAAATATCATATTGAATTTTGATATTTCAACCTTCTATTCTTATGTGATTTTTCTCTTTGGAACCCCTATTTTTCATCGTGTCTCTTGGTATAATTCTAAATAAGATTCTTCCAATTATTTTAATTGAATATTAAAAAATAGATTATATATCTGGTATTGTTAAAATATATATTATCAAATATGTTCAATTTTTTTCATAATGAATATTGAGAACAGTAAATATTAATTATTGTAGTTAAGGTAAAAACAGATTTACTGAGGGTTAATATTAGATGATTATAGTTAAATGTGACCTAGAACTGGTATAAAATTATTTTAAGGCCATATTTTTATCTTATCACCTATATTTTTTTGTAATATCTCATTTATAAATTTTTATACAAGATAAATATATTTTGTAATTGATTCTTTTCAAAAAATATAAGTGTTTCATGCCCCCCACATATAAAAGGTCGACCCTTATCCTCCACTCTTCACAGTTCCAAATACAGTTTTTCTATAAAATAAATTGGGAAATACTTTTATAAATCCAATGACATTATCATATATGCCTTATTTATCAGTATTCAATCCTAGGAATGATTTTGGTGAAAAAGTAAAATCAGTTTCCAAAGAATAAGTAATGTTCTTAAACAAGTGTATTTATTTTGTTTCTTCATCCAAATACACAAAAAATTATTAAACCATTTTTATATAACAAATTTATTATACTCAATAAAATGATATTTTTTTATGTTTTTTAATACCCTATATCAATCTACTCTTCTATATAATGGGATATTAAATGTTAAACCATGTGTTTGACGAACCACCATATCCCTAACTAATGTAATTAATTTTTCAACATCACCTTTCAATAATTGATTTAATGATATATTTAATACATTTATATGATATTTATGATATTATTATAAATTTTTATTAATATTAAAAAATATTACTTTTATGTTCCATTCTATTTAAAATATGTAAATATATCTTGTGTGTACGGTAGACTACTGCCTCATTAAGCATTGTGATTCATTTTTCACTTACTATTTACATGGAAAGTAATAATGAATAAATTAATTAATATATGTGATATATTTGGGATGATATTTGTTATATAAAATTAATATATCACCCATTTACTTATACTTTAACATATTATAAGAATGATATTGTCCTTCATTAGTACATACGACCTAACGTCTCCAAAAAGCGATGTGATTCATCTCTCATGTCCAACATAGAATAATGATTATAAAAATATTATATGATGAATAAATTTAATATATATAAAAATTAATATAATTATGGGGATTATGTAACTAAACAAATGTGAAATTACTTGACCATTTATGAAAAACAAACATGGGAAAACACGGAAATTAACACCTAAAAAATGAAAATACTAAAATATTATTAAAAAGTGGGAGGTAAAATGTTTTAATTGGATACTCTATGATAATTTAAATATGAATACATGTATTTTATAAAATAATAATTTTATTAAAACTATTATAAATAATGTTAAACAAATTTGAAAAAAAATAATGTGTAAGGTACGGTCTTTGTCTCAATTTCCCTCCATTGCGGCACATTGTAAGGTTATGCAGAAAATTTATTTTATATAGTGTATATATTTCCATGTTAACATGTTATATCATGATTCATTAATAATTCATAGTATGTTATGTTTTAATGTGAATTATTTCATCTAAGGATATTTAAATTGAAGATTAACTAGTGGTAAAGAATTTCATAACATAGTTTATTTTCATTTGGTTATGTTAGTTCATTAGTGTCATTAATTTTTTAAAATTTTGTATGAAATGAATTTTGAAAATATTATTCTATATTACATCATTATATTTAATGATTTACATTTAATAAAAATTATCAATACAATGCTTAATTTTTACATCAATGTTATGATCATTTAAAATTATTATTTTACAATCTCATTTTAATCACGGTTATTTATTATTGAATTTACATTGAAGGAAATTATTTTATAAATATCCAAACAACCCATATTATTTTCTTATCCTATAGTTTTTAAATATTTATTAGAGTAATAGTTTCATTTTCTACTCATTGGTACATAAAAATATCAATAATTTTTTTAAATAAAACATGACATAATTTCCCTCTTTGGTCAAAAATCCTTTTATTCAAAAAACTTGATTAAATAAATGTTTTTTAAATTTTAAAAATGGTTTATTAAAGAATTATTTTAATATTTTTTGTTTTTAAATTTTTTTGAATTGATTTTTTTGTATTATTTCATACAATTACCATTTGGTTTTAACTAAAAATTTGAAATGAATATTTGTTTTAACATGTATGACATGTACAAAATTTCATGTCATTATAGAAAAATTAATGTTATAAAGATTTATTTACAATATATAATGGTTATTTTAAAATAAATTTAATTTCAATTTTTTTAAAACATTTACTTTTAAAAATATTCTCAAATTAAACAATACATTTTCTTTAAGAATTTATTTAAATGAATTTTTATGGTATCTATATTCACTAAAAAAGTCAACACATAATTGTACTTATTATGAACTATGGATGTGTAGTAATGATACCATATTTATTGTCTATATTGATAGTTTACAATCAGTTTTACTATGTAAAGTATTGATATTCTCTTTCGATATTAATTACCATAATCATTATCTTTCCTTTCAAATATTCACTTTCTTGTTACCATTAAACATTACATTTCTCCAAAATAAACATATTATTTAATATGGATATACATGTTAGATGAACCTCAAACCATTTCAATATAAAATATTTTACTTTTTATGTCATATGAATGAGAAGGGAAATTATTGTTAATATTTATTCATCACTCTATCAAGATATTTGATGATAAGATGCATTATTAATTAATTAATTCAATTATTTGATATATGAGGACTTCTATTGACTTGAAAATATTGGTGGGTCCTCTTTGTAAATATTATGTCAATGCATCATTAATCTAATGAGATGAATCATTTTGATATATATAGTCAATTAGGTTTCTAGTGTATTCATACTTATCAATTTTATACTATCATGGGAAAGGTATTGACAATAGATGTGCATTGTACTTGATATGGTGATTTCTAATAATTAATAATTTAATTCATTATGTAATTAGTTATTGTTATACATGACATTTTCCAATTGATATTATCTCTCCATGAATTTAAATCCCAGTTTATCCATTAAATGGCATGTTTTTTAGATATTTACCATTCTATGTTTACTATACCTTATTTATTCACAATATAAAAGTTATTTATTAAATGGAATGAGTATTATGTTATTTAACCTTCCATATTAATTAGTAATTTTCTATTAGTATAATTCATGTTATCTATTAAATATAATGTTTTCTCAGTTATTTACCATTCTATATTGATTATTTCTTATCTAATAAGGAAAGTAAAATTATTTAAATGGAATGAGAGTTCAAATATTTAAATTTATATATTAATTGTGCTTATTCATTCATTATATATGCAGTTTTACAGAATGCTTACAACGTATATTATGTCACCCATTTTTTTCCTTTCTATGGGATACGAATTATAATTATTGAAATATGTTTAAGGATGTAATTTTTTTTATTTTCATTATGTTTTAACTTATGTGTTAAAATGTAATGAAATACACAATTATGTATCTAGTTTACCAATACCACTAAAAAATTTATTCTTTACAAAAGATATAAATTTTATATTTTCCCAATGTAATAATGTCGACACTGGCACCAGGCTACTGGAGTCAACATCCTTATAGTTGGTATTAGAGGAAGTTGTGTGGGAACCCTAGGAACTAGATATTCGAAAAACTATTATAGGTAATATAATTATATTATATAAATTGAGGATAAGTATAGAATAATATTCTAATATTTTGTTATGGTATTTATTTTGTGGGTTTTCATGAAAATATATCCCTTCATAGATACTAGAAGTGGACATAGTTTTGGAATAGTTGCACCTAGGGTTAATAACATTGAAAAATTCATGTTGTCCATGACTACATTGTTAACTAGTACAAAAAAATGGACCTTAATGTCACCCTAGTTTTGAAATCATTAAAGATATTGTTTGGATAATTAAATTTTTCATTACAAATAATTATGGAGGATTTGAATAGATGGTTAAAATGAATGAACTAGGTTAATCATAAGGTTTATTCAATTGAAAACGATCTGTCATGATTTGGACATCCTATAATTAATTATATGGTTTTACAACTATGATCATTTTATCCCACACTATGATTTTTGGTTTTAGTAAATGATTGAAACCATAATAAATTGTTTTAACATTGAACATAACGTATAAAGTGGTGTCTGTGAGAAACCTACTTTTATGATGAATGAAGTGAATGATATCATGATTTCACTAATTAGTTATAAATAAATATTATTAATAAACTAAACATTAACCAACTCTGGAACTCACCAAAGAAGAGGGTGAGAGAGTTTTGTAATATCCCAAGTGGTTGAGACCATGGAGTAATGAAGGCTCGATTTCCTTCATATGATAAATATGAAAAGAGAAATCCATTAAAGTGTCTAAATTTAATTAGAAACTATTTTATTTGTAGAAAATAGTGAAATAATGAAATTATTTACTGTGTAAAAAATAGATATTGTAATGGAATAAAATTAATATTATCATATGGATCCATTAATAGTTTTCTATCTCAAATGTAGGGAACGAGGGAATAATCCAATTCAATTACCTCTTCTAAAGGTTAAATCCTTGGAAATAGAAGAAACTATGTTGAAATTAAATGGTCGGTGTATTTATATATTAGGATTAAAAAATAATATTATAGAAGTAATTTTAACTAATGGAATAACAATCATGAAAATTTTAAGGGTTGAGTTATATTTAAGAAGTATATATGTATATATTCATTAACATATGAATTATGTATACCATCATGGGTTTAGGATTTTAAGATGAGTCATTAGTTCAAACTATTAAAAATCCCATTTTAGTATTAATATTATTGAATTCTACGATGATTTTAGTTATTTTAGGATAATGGTATGGAAATATAACCCAATGGTTTCATATATGTTTTAGTAAAAAAATTAATGAATAATTCCTTTACATTTTTTGGGAATAAGTTAAATATAATTGGTAACCTTTAGATATTATCTCATCATTTATGTTTATGTAATTAAGGGTTTTTACACCTTTATAATGATATAGAATTTATATTAAAAGTTTTTTTGAAAAAGAAAAACCCACATATCATGTGACAACCCGCCACATAAAGTACGATCATGGGATTGGACTCCGAACTATAGGATTATCAAGCTATAATGCTAACCATTATCTTACATTATATCCAACTTATTATGTCACTATTTTTACTCAATTGATTTTGTGAATAAATATTAATGATGATCCAATAGTGTTACAAATGAGGTTTAAAAAATAATTCATTATAATGGAAAAATGGTTAAATCTATATTGGGTTTTGGAATAAATTTATAAATCGGTTGAAAGAATTGTCACTCTTTTTTGGATCTTATTATCTATTAAATGTTAATTTGTTATGCCAGACATATAAATAAATTTGGATATTCATTTATTCGAGTAATAGTTGATATAGAAAATGATCAAATCACAAATAGAGGATGAAATTATATATATAGAATATAATGATACAATTTAAGTATATTTCTTTATATTCATAGATTATAAATTAATTCCTCAACATCCAGAATAAATATCTTAAAAAAATTTTATCCTACTAATTAAATATATGTGAAATTTATGGTATTTTGAATCATCGTAGTCTTATGGTTCTTTTGTCTTTTAATTTTTATTGAACATTAATATTCTTGTGATCAATTACCCATTTTACCCTCCATCATTATTTGTAAATTCTACATTTCTTCAATGTCTATATCTTCACTTACAACCTATGTTCTCCAAAAAAAAACAAATTTATGTGTAATTTTAGAGGACCTTTCATATTTATCTTCCAATATTTTAAGAGTAATTTTTTTCAACAATTTTATGATTATTTTTTTTCAATAATGTAATTTTAAAATTTGAAACCCTGATTTTAGAATTTAAAGGTTAAATTGTGAGTAACCAGTTTAATGAAGGTTGGGAGAATGTAACCCCCAAAGATTTTAAAATTGGGAAATTTTATTTGGTAGAATATCATACATGTTACACCAACATTATAAGATAATGTATCAACCTAAGTATTTTTGATAGATTTCATTTAAAATAAACTCAATCTCTTTGAGAGCTTGTGACACAAGAAACATAGGGTTTAAATAAAACACAACACTCTATTAAAAAAATATTATTCAAAATGTGAAAATTGTAACCTACCCATTTTTATAGGTTATGAATAGGAATATCTAATTTATTAATATTATAATTTTCCCTATATTAGAAATTAAATAATAATAAATTGAAATAAAAAGTAATGTTTTAGAAAACATTAATTTTCTAAAGAACAGTTTAATCCCGCTTTGTGCACAATATTTAAAATGTTTGGATTTTTTTAAAAAATATTAACTATTTTTTTAAATGCTTATATAAAAATTATCTGTGGTATAAAATTTTGGAGTGTTTCTAAAAAGATTATTTTTTTGATAAATAGTGTAAATGAAAATTTTATTGAAAACTTCATTTTAATATAAATAATTAACAAGGTTATGTATATGATAAATTTGTTTTAAAGTAAAATCAATTAAATTAAATTACAATTTAACATGTTTTATTAATTGAAATCAATTTCATATTGAAATTTATCTTAAAATCTTCTATACTTATGATAATTTTCTCTTTGGAGACCCTATTTTTAATTGCTTTTATAGATATAATTTTAAATTTGATTCAAGATATTATTTTAATTGAATGTGTAAAAATAGATTCCATTTTTATGAATTTTAATAATTTATATTATCTAATAACATCATCTTAATTTTGACCATAATAAATTGTGAAAATAATAAAAATATTTATAATAGTTAAGGCGAAAACAAATTTATCGCGGGTGAAACTAAGGAGATAAGGGTAAAAGAGAACATAAAACATTGATAAAACTAATTTTATGACCATATTGTGACCTTATCTCCAATAGGTCTCAATAGTGTACCATTATTTAGTCTTGTGTATGGATAAATATAAGATCCCATGTATTTTTATGAGGTAAAAATCCATTGAATTTTATATTACATTCTTGGTTTTGAGGTATTGTGAATGCCTAATGAAGTCATGTGTGTTTTTTCGGTATTTGGGGATTATTTAGATCCGAGATCCTATAAATTGGAGATGAAATAGCTAGTCCATAATTTATTAGAAATCATCTAACTTAGTCTTTATAATTACAACTAACAGTGCGGGTTTAAGAAGAGAGATTGAAAGGGTGCACAATTTTCCCCAACCGCGCACCTAAGGCAACCCGCCCATGTGTGAATCTATGTCATTATTAGTAGGGGAATAAAAAAATATTTTCACATGGTTTCAAAAATCATGTGCCTGAAATATGTGAGTTACCTATTTAGTCAATGATGAAAAAACATGTGGCCCACGATTTTCATAATTGTGCACCCAAACCGTGAAACCTAGTGTTTTATTGTGAATTTACCAATATGAACTCTAAAAAATCCTATTAACCTAAAAACATTTTTCTTCCATTACTTCATATGTATAGGGAGTGTAATATATTCTTTTTGAAGTTCAATTCCTGGCATTGGTACCAAATCTCCATCCAGAATAATATTCATGTGTCGATCATATCATGGTATCCGCACCGGTTAGTTATTTTTCCACCTTACATGTTTCGCCATCTTCATTTGTAACTAATAAGTTATTTTCGTTAAACTAAATTATTTGTAGTTCTAATTTTTTCATCCATTCATCAATTTTATGTTAATCTAGAATAAATCAATGGTTTATACTAGACGGATTTTCTAGAATGGGTATACAATAGTTGTTCTATACCATTCTCTTAATTTTAGTGTTTTATATAACTTTTCCTCATTGTGCCAAAAATCGAGCATTTATAAATTACATTGAAAACTAAATGAATGTCTAGTTCAAAAAATTTTAGGACCAGATTAGGTTTCCCACTATTACCATTATATTATTGGAGGTCATTCATATCATCTGATTCCACCTTTGAGATGTGTTGTTATATCTGCCATGTGATTTACCACACTATTGGGTGTGTGTGAGATCACCATCTTTATTGGGAGCCTTAATAAATTGAATGTGAATTAAATGGTTGAATAAAATAAAGTTTATGAATGCTTAACATGTTGTTATATAAATGGTAAATGTTGAATTAATTGGTCAAATATGTTTTAATAGAAAATGGGGAACGAGTTGGGTGAAATCATGGTTTATTTATGATTATTATTTGAGATGTGAATTAATTAATTTCTTGATTATGGTAGTGTATTCTGTTAAAATTTGTAGTTCGGGGATATTGATTCCATATAATGACAAGGAATTTTTTTATCTCCCTAGATATTGATAATCGTAGTGTATTCCTTGTAATTTATACTTGTTGGATCCTAATGCCAATTTAGGTTGTTGATACCTCTTCTCCACAGATCTGTTCTGATTATGGGAATGTATTCTTTATACATTTATACTCCATAGATCTAAATTCAATAGGATTCCAAGGAACTTTTTACTCCTTGGATATAGATTTCTTAAAACACCTTGGATGTCCTTCTTGGATTCAACTTAATCCTTTTCCATGATTCCATAGAGATGGCCCATAATATAATTAGTGATGTTTTGGTAAATTATACATTTAATCTGGACCTTTTAGCCCAAATTAATTTTACATGGAATATTCTATTGTGAGTATTTATTCGTTATTTAATGATAGGATTGGTATGGGTATCTCAGTATAGTTTTTATAGTTGAAAATATCAAACCTACTTTATTATGATTAATAGTTATCCCATGATTACATTTTCATGACTATAGGTTCTCCTTGTTTATGGGAGACTAAATATTATTCCCAAGGAGCCATGTTCTCCTTTATATTATCACATATGTATCGACAATTTGATTTTATTACTATTATACATGTAATATATTTAACACTTATTCAATGATTATATAAATACATTATATGTTATAGACGCCATTGGGGTATCATACTAAGTGTTATTGCAAACACTGTTTGAACCACCGTTCGTTACTCGGACATACTTCCTGAACGTAGGTAGGAACCGGGGAATGTTCCAACCTTATTTAGCATGATTTGATCATTTATTTAGATCAGTGGAGTACAGAAACATGATCTTATCATGATTTTTGCTAAGGATTTCCCCCTTTTTCTTTTTGTTCATTTGATATATTTACTTCATTTGATGCATGTTTCAATTTATTTCTTTCCATTGGGTATAGATAAATCACATGATCATCATAATGTACATGACATGACTTCTGGAATTATTATTTATATATTCTTATGAATTTTTATTTTTATATCATTGATTTATTATCTTCATTATCTATTGATTATTGTGATTACACCACTGAATAATAGTATAACATAATATAATAGTCCCCCCAAAGGGACACCATTGCTCTTCCCTGCTATTCGATAGCCTCAGGTAGATGGGTGTGTACTCTTGAGGTCACGTGACCCACCCTCTAGAGGCACTATTCAGTAGCTCCTATATAGGGATGTTGAAAAATGATATGAGATCCCTCTTTTAGTTTCCTTTTCTGCCTTAATGTTTGGTATAGTAGAGGGGATAAATAGAAATGCATGGTTATTCGGTAAAGAGTTGTGCCTAAATGTACCTAACCCACATACATGAAAAACAAAATTTCCAGGGGTGGGGTATGCTGTTTTCATTTACACCTATAATAGTTGATTTGATTCTATTATTGGGTGATTCATATGATTTTTCATATTAGTATTATCATTGAGGGTTTCATTTGATCCATGGAATGATATGGAGATGAATTTTTTGGATCATACATCATTTTAGGAACCTTTTAGGATTCACGTTCCATGCATATGAGATAACATCTAGGATGCATTTATTGACAACATGAAATTATTATGCGTGCCTTGTGATATATAATTTATAGATGGTTAATTTTCATGGTATGGTTTTGAGATACACACATGGTATTAAGAGTTCATGGAGTAACCTAAATAGTGGTTTCCTATATAGGATATAATAGAAATAATAAGTAGTTAAATTATGGCACACTGAGTCATGGACTATTAGACACATGAATTGGAACGTGTTATGGTTTGAATTAGAAGGATGAAACACTTCAGTTTATATGGTTTTTGGGTGCTTATGGATCAGAAGATGTGACCCATTTAGTTTTTCAATTTAAATATAATTGCATTATAAATATTAATTTAAATGAATTGGGAGTTCTAAGATATGTATTTTGACCCAGATCCAACCATAGTAGTGGGTTGTAGGAGGTGTCTTCTAGGTTATTTTCTATCCTTCATGCTACCTAATCCAAGCTTTAGGTGCATGAAGAGGGGTATTGTGTGTTTATAGGAAGTATTAAACATATCATATGATTTAATATATGATCTTATCAATATTGATCTTCTATAGAATCATGATCTTTTAATTTTAGAGACATTTTACCACAATGTCCTGTACTCGTAGGCTAGGAGGCTAGGAAAAACCATACTCAAGAGGAGGAGGATCACAAGATGCTAGTAGAACCTTCTGTAGTTGTAATTATGGAACCATCAATTATACCAGAAACCATTGTTGATTTCTTATTCAGTGAGGGTTTCCAACCCATTATAATGATATTTGAGAGAGCCCTGAAGACTTCCATAACTATGGCAGAGTTGACACATGTGTTCTAGAAACACCAACCTCCCACATTTTTGGGGGATGGCAGTCTATAAGATGCTGATATCTGGTTTAAAAATAATTTATTAATTTTCAATAATCTTGTGACACCCCTTAATAAGAGTAAATTTCACAAACATATATTCTTTATAGATCCTCTATGTGATGGTGGGATGTTTTGAATTAGGATGATAAGCTTTAAAATGTCATTTAGATAGATTTATAATCTAAATGTTATGAATAATTATTTCCATTGAATTTGAGAGTATAGTTGACATGTTATATTATGCATCTGAATTAGAGATTGATTAACGTTATGGAGTATTCAATATGAATTGTAGAGATTCATCATTTTGTTCTTATTTATCTTGATGATGATCCATCAAGGGCGATACACTTTGAGGAAGGTCTCAAGTTTCTTGTTGGATCAGATTGCAAAGTGTATTTGTTGAATACTATTAATGATTTAGTGAATTATGTGCTTGTTACTAAATATAACCCGAGGGAGGATAGGGGTGTAGAGTAGGGTAGTTTAACATATGAACCCTGTGATTCAGTGTTAACTAGAAGAAATAGTCATTTTAAGGATTATCATGAGGGTAATAACATCTTGAGTGAGTGTTCCTATAGTTTTGTATTATTCCATCAGGGATGTAGTAGGAGAAATATAAGAATTCATTGAGATAAATAAATATTCAACTATTGAGAATGAGGCATGGTGGGACACATATATATATATATTATATTGGACCTTCCATGTAGATATTAGTGGTGGGGGTAATACTCTAACTCTGTGATCATGATTAGGATTCACATCTCTGTGTCATGTAAATAACTAGAGTATTTCCAGTCATTTTGGTCGAGGTGGGGGACATAGTTGAGGGATCCATGAACCAGTAGTACCATTATAGTAAGGTGGGATTGCATCGAGTAGTGAGGTATTTTGGAGGTCCATAGTTCCAAACTTATATATTCAGTACATCCTACAACTAAAGACAAGAGCATTAGGTAGTATATAGTGATATAAATAATCATAGTATCCTATAATATATTATATTCTATTTTGGATACAGTTTCTTCTCATATCTTTATATATGTATCTATTGTGGGGGTCCTTCAGCTATTTTTTTATTTTATTATGGCGTTTGACACAAAATACTCTTTTGGGAATCTGAGCGGTGGGTGTACGCAAGTACATGGAATACCACCTAAGGTAGGTGGGTATTTCTTCGCATGGGTAGTTTTCTCATCGATATGAAATTGTTTTATTTCATACTTAGTATGGACTATCTAGTTTCTTATCATGGACACGTTGACTGTTATCACCTAAGGGTTACATTCACATCATCATAGGGTGGATTTTGAATCCAAAAGGTTAAATGGGATGTCTATGAAGGTATATATGGACTTGAGCATTTTGGTTTGGGTGGGATGGTAGCCCAAATTTCTAATTAATATATGCATGAACAGGGAATTCATCATTTAGATCCCCCACGAGTGGTTGATAGTTTCAGTGATATTTTCCCCTAGGACCATTCTCATCTACCTCCTAATATTGAGGTGGATTTTTCTATTGAGCTGTTTCTAGGAGCTGCATCGGTATGCATGCCTCATTATAGTATGGTTACTACTGAGTTCAAAGAGATCAAGAGATGGCTAGAGGACTCATATGTAAAATAATTTATATGAACCATTACTTCGTTGTGGGGTTCACTAGTCATTTATGTGAAAATGTCATATGTAAACAATTATTTATTTGTTGATAACCAGAAATTGATCTAGATGACAATTAAGAACCAGTATCTCTTATAGAGGATAGATGATCCCTTTGAATATATTTATTGTTTTTGGGAGATATTAATGATTTAATGGATATTGAGTTATCATCAGGTGCATGATATATAAGCAAATATACCTTTTATATATTTCCATATAAGTTATTGTCTATGTGAGTATTTGGGTTTTCCATTTTGTCTCAGGAATAATAGAAAAGATATCATGAAACGGATGAAATTGGTTAAATATGATTTTCTAGATTCATTTGTAATATTATTAATGGATGATATCGTGGTGTATTCTCACAATTGGCATGACCATGCAAAACATATTGAGATAATTATGAAGACACTAAGAGATAATATTGTATATTCTGGCTCAAAAAGTCAAAATTATAGATAGATATGATTAACTTCTTCTGTCATATCATCATAGAGAAGGGAGTATCAGTTAACCCATAAAAGGTGAGAGTTGTAGTTTTTTAAGATATTTCAATGAGCTTTTTGATATTGGGTGTTTCTTGGGGATAAAAAAATATTATTGGTGTTTCATATAAGAATTATTATGCTTAAAATCACTTCTTATGGTATTTAATAAGATGGTTGTGATGTTTTTTTGGGTTAGATAACAATGTGGGAATATTTCAAGGGATGAAAGGGTGGCTAAATTTATAACCAGTACTAATTAATCTAGATCTAGGAAGATTATATAATATATATTGTGACACATCAGTTATTGAGCTAGGAGTTGTTCTGATGTAGTAAGAGTCAATTATGGTGTATGGGCCTCATAATTTGAGGTCACATGAGAATAATTAACTGACACATGATACTTAGTTAAATGTTATTTTTATACTGTTGCACTGCTAGTGGAACTATTTGTTAGGAGACCATTTTTTGGTGCACATAGGACAAAAAACCATAAGTATATGTTTACACTATGTGAATTGAATTTGATGAGAGAATTTTTTATTCAACACATTCAATCCTTCATCATAATGATTTCATATATTCGTAGAGAGATAAATGGAGTTGTTTATGAACTAGGAATAAGGAATCATATACATGAAGTTTAGGAGGCTAGTAGTTAGTGGAATCCTATGGAATTGTTTTCATAGATGCACTTTGAGATGAAGAACTATATTTGGATAGAATTTATCTCATCCGTTGCCACGACATCCAATCTTCTCGATAGGGTGAGGATAAGATAGTTATCTAATTTGTAGGTCCTATTACATTAGGATAGTGTGGCAGGAGATGACCCACCTCCTTGATGAAATGTCGGTAATGAAGAAATATTCTACATACATGGTTCTATTTGGTTTCCCAAATACATATGAGATGACATGATGCAAGAAATTCGTGATTCCATTTGATAATTTTATCAGGTTGTTACCAAAATATACCATGACTTTAGATATAAATATTGGTGTCTAGTGATAAAACAATATGTAGATGGTTTTGTCGTGTGGTGTTCCACTTATAAAAATGATAAAAAAGAACAGAAACAACCATCTAGTCTTTTATATTATTTATCTACTCCTATGTGTAAATGGGATGATGTTAATATTGTTTTCATGATTGTGTTTCTGAGGTTACATCAAGGACGTGATGTTGTGTGGGTCATTGTGGATAGGCTGAGGAAGGTCACCCATTTACTATTGATTAAGGATACCTACTTCATAAATAAGGTTCGGATACATTATATCCATGAGATTTGGCACCATCAAAGGGTTTCTACAACCGATATATCAAATATAGATGTCTAGTTTACATCATGGATTTGGAAATTCCTGTAGAGGGCAATGGGTATACATGTTATTTTGATCACTTAATACTACTCTTAGACTGATGGCTAATCACACTGCACTATATAGGTTTGGGAGTATATTTTTATAACATGGATCCTTGATTTCATTGGTTTTTGATAGGGTAATATATCACTAGTTTAAGTCACCTAAAATAATATATATCATGAATCCATATAGATGGAACCTTGTGAGGATTTTTACAATAGGCCATTCTGATAATCCCTATATTGGTTTGAGGTAGGAGAGGAAGGTTTACTCGAATATTTTCTCATTTAAGAAAATTTGGAATATGTTTATTTGATTAGAAAATGGATGGCTACTTTATAGTATTATTATAAATCCTAAACCAATTGTATTTGATGATCTCTAGAGTTTTAGGTTAGGGATTGTGTAGTTTTTTATGTCCTCTGATGGATGGGTAATAGAAGGATTCAAATACTGGTTAAGAATTCACCATGATATGTCGGGCCATTCAAGATTTTGAAGAGAGTTAATCCTAAATCATATTGGTTTCCGTTACCTTATAGGTATCAGGCCATGCATGAACTATTCCATGTTTCTTAGATATTCTATTATCATTCAGTCCAACCTCATACTCTTCATCCAGCTGAGGATGATTTATTAGAATATGTCTCTTTCATGGAGAATCCTATACATATTTATGATAGGAACATGAATTATCTATATGGATTGTTGGTTACACTATTTTGGGTGTTGTGGTAGGACATAAATTTATAGAATGAGATTTGGGAATAGGAGTGTCAGGACCCGTCCCCCGGGGCTCGTGCTGTGACTACCCCAAACCCACCATCCATAGGCTAGGGGCTAGCGACTAGCACCGGAGGTGTAATTCCCTAAAACTGGGAAGGTATTGCCTTTATAACCTATAAACACACACACAAGCTATCACATAGATGGATACTAAACACCAAGTAAATTGTATAACTAAAATGTGCTTAAAGTAAAAGGGGCCGGAATATAAGCCCAACAGTAAAGTAAAAGAAACTAAAAGTACAAGTAAAATAGAAGAAAAAGGAAAAAAAAGTACTGGGTTATCCTCATAATTTCCTACCAGAAGGGGAGGAACAGATCACCTCCTCAGTACTCCTTGCCTGCCTGTCTCCTCTATGTACTGACACATCATAAGGTCCACCTCCAGGTACCGTCCGGACCTAGTACTCTCGTCCTCAGTCATCTATGTCCATCGTCTACACCAAAAACGATGAAGTGCGGGCAGAGCCTGTACATGGGTGAGTATAATGATACTCAGTAGGGACCCCAAGACCCTCTAGGTTTCACAAAATCCCGTAAGGATAAACACAAAGTATAAAATCCACAAATAACCATACATACATATATTCCCAAACATATACCTAAGTTATCAAGTAATCCAACTCAATCTTGAGGAAAACATAGTGTAATTGACTTAGCTCATACCAGGATTTATTCTAGGGTAGTAGTAACAAGTAACATTTCGAGTCACAACGTCGAACACCTCGACTGTTGGAGAGATCCTCCTTTATCATGTACAGTGGGCCTGCCACGTCACACAGATGCACTTCCCAGTAACCTTGGACTACTGAGGTACTCCTCATGTCGTGTACCATGGGTATGTCATGTCACACAGAGGCTCTCCCCACTGTGGGTCTGCCATGTCACACAGAGGAGCTCCCCCTCAGAGCCTACAGAGGTAATCCTCCTATCTAGTATCGTGGGTCTGTCGCATCATCACTGCACTCCCCACCGTGGGTATTCCAGGTCACTAAGGCCCTCCCCACTGGGCCTGTCGAGAAACTCTAAGTCGAAACAATCAGTAGTCATCTTGTCTCAGCCAGCCACTACGTCTCAGCACTATGCTCACTCATCTCTGGTAGGATCCGCTCTACAAGCTACAGGTCGATACTCCAACTGTAATTAAGTCCCTTGAAGAAATATTTCAAAGGTCTATCTCATCATAGGGGTCTCAACATAATATACGACATGATAATCGGACACCCGGTCTATGTGTTATTAGAGTTTTTGTCTCAAGGGACTAGTTGGATTCGTACTCGATCCAACATGACCATTCTCCATCCCAATCAAAAACTCATGGTGGTATCAATTAAAGGGAATGTATAGATCCATGATTTCTAGCACCGCTGACGGTTCGTCAAATGGACGTTTGGTTCCAAAGTTATGGCCGAAAGAAGTAAATGGGTCATGGTCGGCCTGGGTCCGGTCTGACCTGGTCGACCCAGCCCTTTGGGTCGGTCTGGCCCGCTGGGATCGGACTGACAGGCCACGACGGGCCGCGGAGGGTTTCAGGTGGCCTCAAGGGCACAAGGTCATGGGGCTGCTCGGCTGGGGCGGCTCAGAGGGCCGACGGGCGGCGTGAGCCGGAGCGGCTCAGAGGGCCGCATGAGGCACGACCGGGGCAGCCCGGAGGGCCGTGGCAAGGGCGCTTCGACTGGGTCGCAGGGATGATATGTCCGAGAGGCCAGAGCGCCACAGGGAATGGGGCCAGTTTGGCTGAGAGACCAAAGCACCGTGGCGCAGCTCGACCAGAGCACAAAGTCGGGGTGCGCGGTTGGTTCGACCAAGAGAACGTAACATGACGAGGGTAGCTCGGGTGGCGGCGTCATTTCCTCATCACCTTCGCTGCCTCCATCGCCTTCCTCCATTTTGAAGAGTACACCAATGAAGAACGGTGGAGGGGTCAGGCCATGTTTTTTTGGCCCGCACCCTCCACGGTAAGAGTGATAACAAGTAGTTCACAAAGAATAAAGCATTAACGTGTATGGAAGATATTTAAATACATCATTTACTATAACCCTGGTCAATCTCAATTACCAAATCCCACAAAGTAATTATAAGGGGAGAACATGGGATGTGATAATCAATAAACCCCTACCTCGTTTTCTTGATGTCTTTGGCGCAAGAAGGTAGTACAATCGTCGATTCACTATAAATGAGGATGTCCCACATCAAAAGAAGTCCCAAGGATGAAGGTTGAAGGAGGTTGGAATTCATCATTGGAAAATAATTCTTCATTGGAGATATTTCTCCCACATTCCTCCACTCCCCAATTCCAGAAAAAATAATTCATAGTCCAAAATAATAGATTATGAGTTCTATTATGTTTGTTGGCATAAATTCAAATAGTTTAATTAATTAATTGATATTTTGGATAAATTAATTAAAGGCAAGGGTTGGAAAGATTAATTAAGGAGGGTTGACACAATTAATGTGGAGTAAGTCAAGAGGTTCCATTACATTAATAAGGGGGGTTGAGAGGTTTTTATCCATAGTGTGGGGAGTTCTATTGGTTCGGCCTCGGGTGGTCCCCACCACCGTAACCTCTCATGGGAGGTTAGGTTCGGGTGGTCCCACCACTATAACCTCCCATGAGAGGTTAAGTTCTGGAGGTCCCCACTTCTAAAATTTCACATGGAGGTTTAGTTCTGGTGGACCATACCTCCCAACACCCACAAGGGTTTTGAAAGTAAAAATAACAATGTCACACACTTTTATTTTTATTTTATTCTTATATGAAAAATCCAAAAACTAACTTTCACCCACGACCATCGGTCGTTAAGGCGATAGTCTCCTTTAGTGAATACCAGCACTGCGAGTTCAACGGTTCCCTTAGATTTCAATTCTATGCATCAGTTCATATGTTATAAAAACCCGCTAGCACGTTTACTGAACGTACCCAAAATAAAGCTCAGAAATTGTTTCTGGGAACTCCAGGCCTCAGAATCATGCGCCGGTAATTTTCACATACATGTAAATTCCTATGTATTTAAAAAAATTACATGGATATTTTGGGTATTTCTATTCTCCCCACCTTAGTCTTTACGTCCCCATAAGCTACAACTCAATCTAAAGAAACAAGCGGGGGTATTGAGCATGAATATGAGCCTCTTGCTCCCATGTGCTCTCCAAGAGGTTCCCGTGCTGCCAGCGAATGGGTACCAAAGGTATTGACCATCCACGAAAGACCCACTTCTATCGATCGTCAATATCTACTAGAAGCTCTATAAAAGTCACCCCATCTTCGACGTCCAGATCGTCATGGTTGATGATTTGAGATGGGTCATGCACATATCTACTCAGTTGGGATACGTGGAAGATTTCATGCACATGATGCAACTGAGGTGGAAGAGCTAAGTGGTATGACACCTCGCCAACTCTACTGAGGACCTGAAAAGGTCTGATGAACCTCGGAGATAACTTTCCACCTCTGCCAAATCTTTACAAACCTCGTCAAGGTGGGATGCATAGAAAGACGTGTTCGCCATCCTTGAACACTAGAGGTATACATCTCATGTCGGCATACGACTTCTACATGCTTTGTGCAATCTTCATCTACACCTGGATAACCTGCACCTTTTATGTGGTAGTCCATACAATCTCTAGTCCCAATAGTTCTGACTCCCTCGGGTCAGTCCAACACAAGGGTGATCTGTAAGGTCGGTCGTATAACGCCTCAGAAGGTGTCATCCCAATGGTGGAGTGATAGTTGTTGTTGTATGAAAACTCCACCAAAGGCAAGTGATCCTCAATGCTATGACCACAGTCAATGACAGAAGCACGTAGTATGTCCTAGAGTGTCGGAATGGTCCACTCAGTCTGACCATCCATCCAAGGAAGGAATGCGGTGCTCAAATGAAGCTGCATCTACAAAGCCTCCTGCAACCCCTTCTATATCGAGGATGTAAAATGTGTATGACAATAGGAGAAAATCGTCATGGTTACACTAGGAAGCCTTGAAATCTTCTACACATATAGGCATCCCAAGATCTCTACAGAACACTGTTCTCTGATCTGTAGAATGTGGGCCGACTTGGTGAGTCGGTCAATGATCACCCAAATAGGGCCATGTCCTCTAGATATACATGGAAGACCCATCACAGAGTCCATAGATATCTCATCCCACTTCAACTCAAGGACCTCTAAAGGCTGAACCAAGCCTGCTGGTACCTAATGCTCCGCCTTCACTTGCTGACAAGTGAGGTATCGAGAGACAAACTCTTCAACTACATACTTCATTCCCGGCCACCAGTGCTATTGTCGGAGGTCCTGGTACACCTTCACCCCTTCGGGATGTACCGCTAGAGGGAATGTGTGGAACTCCCTCGACACTTCCTCTTGAAGTGAAACTGGTACCATGGTATGTACTCTGAAGAGGATGACATGACCCCAACCTTCAGTGAATCCATCAGGTGGTTGTCCTATGGATATCCATGCACGTCATGTCTCGCAGTCAGCATCCCCAAGCTGCGCCTCCCTGACTCTCTATAAAAGTGTGGAAGTTACTGTAAGATACTAAAGAAAAGATGATCCATCTCTATCCACAAAGGATATCTATAAATCGGCCATCTGCTCCGTCACCTCACCAAATAGGTGTATACCAGATCTCCTACTGAGTGAATCTATATTAACGTTCTCCTTCCATGGAGTATAGACTATCTCGAAGTCATAGTCCTGGAAGAACTCAAGACAACGTCGCTGCCTCAGGTTCAGGTACTTCTAGGAGAAGTTATAACTGAGATTCTTGTGATCAGAGTACATGGTAAAATTCTATCCTATCAGATAATGTCGCCACATCTTCAAAGAGAGGACCACTACTACTAACTCCGGGTCATGGGTAGCATAGTTCTGCTCTTGGTGTCTCAGCTACCGAGAACCATATCCGATCACTACTCGCTCCTTCATCAGGGCACAGTCGAGTCAAGTCCCTGATGAGTTGCAGTAGACTACATACCCTACGAATTCGTCTGGAAGCCTCAATATGGGGGAACTAGTCTGCCTATTCCTCATCTTTTGAAAGCTCTACTGGAATATCTTCGACCACACAAATGGTTGCCCCTTCTTCATCAAGGATGCTAGTGGTGCTACAACTCTGGATTAATCTAGCACAAATAAATCGTCGTATCCAGTCAAACCCAGGAAATCCTGTATGTCCTACACACTCCTAGGTGGTTTCCAAGAATGTACCGCATCAATCTTTACTGGATCCATTGAAACTCCAACCTCTGAGATGACATGTCCCAGAAAGTGAACCTCTTAGATCTATAATAGGCACTTCGAGAGCTTACCATAATGCTGGTGCTCCAGGAGTGCGTCCAATACTACCCAAAAATGGTAGGAATGATCCTCCTCAGATGTAAAGTAGATCAGAATTTCATTGATAAAGACTATGACAAAGCGATCAAGGTATGGCTGAAAGATCCTGTTTCTGAGTCCCATGAACAATACTGGAGCATTGGTTATACCGAAAGGCATAACCAAGAACACATAGTGTCCATACCGACATCTGAAAGTCGTCTTCTACAAATCCTCATTTCAAACTCTGAGATGGCGATAGCCTGATCTGATGTCTATCTCCGAGAACCACCATGCTCTCTTCTGCTGATCAAAGAGGTCGTCAACCCTCGGGAGTGGGTACTTGTTCTTCACGGTCACCGGGTCTAGGCACTGATAATCAACACAAATCTTAAAGATTCCATCTGCCTTCTTGGTGAATAGAATCGCGACTACCCAAGGAGAAACATTGGGCCAGATGAATCACTTCCCCTACAAGTCCTTTAACTATACCCACACCTCATGAACATTCACTAGAGCCATCTGATATGCTGGTTTAGATATTGTTGCTATCCTAGGGTACATGTAAATGTAAAATTCCACCTCTCTAAAAGGAGGTAGACCTAAGACATCATTAGGGAAAACATCCACGTAGAGGTCCCCCACGATAGGACAAGTCAAACCCTCCACATCAAAAGATCGGAGGATTAGGCTAGCCAACTAATGAGTGATCGACTACAATCTCCTCTGAGAAAGTCCATCATGTGATGAAAAGGCTCCCTTCTCGCTGGTGAATTTTTCTAGGTCCCATACATGTAGAAACACTGCACTTTATGCCTAATACAGTCAATATGAGCATGGAATTAAGATAACCAGTCCATACCCATGATGATGTCATAAGCCCTCGACACCACTACTAGGATATCCCAGCCGAAGCTCTCACCTCCTATAGTAAGCTCGCATTGCCCTAACCAGTGAGTAATCATCAAATCTGCTCTTGTAGGAGTCTTTAGCCTCAAGGATCGATCCAACGACTATGTCAGAATCTCTGAGATCCTAAAAAGTGCAGTGGTAATAAAATATTGACTGGAACCTCTGTCTATAAGTACTGATTCTATGGTTGTGTAGACATAGATTGTACATCCTATCATCTCCGAAGTGCTTTGATCATAGGCCTCAACTGCTTAGAGTTGAGATCTCCCATGTCCACCTACTTTATGTTGTCTGGGTGTCCCTCATGGTGGAGGTGGCAGAAACATCTTGAATTGTCTCCCACCACCAGCTGCACGGCCAACTCCCCTGCCATGTCCGCCTGCTCCCTATAGACCACATCAATTGAATCTCTATCTCTTCCTAGGCGGTCCTTCGACCATCTTCTCTTCATCCGAATGGTGGGTCAGAATGTCATGACCCATGTGACCCTTCTCTCTACATGCGTAACACTACCCGCTCTATGATTGGATCCTCTTAGGGTGCCCTACACAACCTATCATGAGTCATACGGTATTCCACTTACAGGTCTGGTCCTCTTGGACCTCTGTGGCATCTATCTACAGCCGGCTGTAGAAGAATCCGCTACTCGATGACTGGTAGGGGGTCTCAATGCTGGTGAATGATTAGCAAGGAAACTCTCCAGTAAGAGGTCTCTCTTTAACAACCCATCATATGTCGGGATGCTAAATGAGATCACCAAAGCCCTTATATCCCACCTGAGCCCCTTCTCGAAGGTCTAGGCCCCAAAGAAGGGGTCCTGCACCATAACTGTGGAGTAGTGTGAGAGGTCAGTGAACCTCACTGAGTACTGAACTACAGTCATGATTCCCTATAGTAGATGAAGTATCTCTTGAATGTGCACTGCATAGAGTCACTGGGACAAACTCTTCCCAAAACCAGCTCTCGATGTCTGCCCAGATAAGTGTCCCCTCGTCGTGGACCTAGAGCATTAAGCTCCACCCTCTGCCTGCTGCTACCTATAGAAGGCTGGAAGCAAGAAACACCATGAGAACTTCAAGATTCCCTACCAGTCAGAAAACACTCACCATAGCCTCTAAACAATCCTCATCCACCTATGGGTCCGTCTCTCCCTTGAACCTGGGTGACTAATGGCACTAGAACTCATGCAACACGCTTAATCAGAATGCACCGTCTCCTACTGGGGATAGTGGCATTGGTGGCCCAACTGGGAGTGGTACCGCTGGTGCATCTACTGGAAAAGGGCTCTGCACTAAATCCTCGTCGCTCGGTGGGCTATCAGTGTGTACAACTCTCCGAACTCTAGCCAGCTGTCTGTGTAGAGGCATTCTAAAAAGAAATAGGTGTGCTACAGTTAAAAGTTATACCTAGTGAGTGGTCCTGGTGAGATGACTTAAAGAAAACTTTTGAAAACACACACACATTTAGTGTTTTCTTTCACTTAGTCAGAAATTAGAAGTCAGGGTCCTGGTGTATAGATATTTCAGCCATCGCACCAACACTGGACTCCCTAAATTGAAAACCACACTCACTACACATAACACTATTGTTTCACATAAAATATCAGAGTCCTATGTTTTATGGTAGAAAATACTCCTCTGATACCAATTTTTCATGACATATCCCCCAGGGCCCATGCCATGACTACCCAAGCCCGCCTTATATAAGCCTGTGGCTGGAGACTAGCAACAAAGGCGTAATTCCCTAAATCTGGGAAGGCATTGCCATTATAACCTATAAACACACACACAAGCGAGAACATAGATGGATATGAAACACCAAGTAAACTATATAAAAAAAGATTGCTAAATGTAAAAGGTGTCAGAATACAAGCCTAATAGTAAAGTATGAGAAACTAAAAGTACAAGTACAATTGAAGAAAATTGAAAAAAACTATTGGGTCATACTCCGAGGTTTATACCTGATGGGTAGGTATAGATCACCCCCTCAACACTCCTCGTCTGTCGGTCTGCTCAATGTACTGACACGTCGTAAGGTCCACCTCCAGGTACCATCCAAACCTGGTACTCTCATCCTCAGTCAGCTGTGTCCATCATCTGTACCAAAAAAAATGAATTGTGGGAATATCCCATATAGGGGTGAGAATAACGACACTCAGTAGGGACCCCGAGACCCTCTAGGTTTGACAGAATCCATCAAGGATAAACACATATTATGAAATCTACACATTACCATTCATAGATATATGACCATACATATACCTACGTTATCAAGTAATCCATCTCAACAATGATGAAAACAAAGAGAAACTAACTTAGCTCATACCAGGATTTATTCTAGGGTAGTAGTAACAAGTAACATTTAGAGTCCCAATGTCAAACACCTCAACTGTTGTAGAACTCCTATTCTATCTAGTATAGTGGGCCTGCCGTGTCACACATAGGCACTTCCCACTAAACTTGGACTACTGAGGTGCTCCTTCTATCGAGTACCATGGGTCTTCCATGTCATAGAGAGGTGCTCCCCACCTTGGTTATTTCGCATCACATAGAGGTGCTCCCTCTCAAGGCCTTCTAAGGTACTACTCCGGTCGAGTATCATGAGTTTTACATATCAACAAGACACTCCCCACTGTGGGTCTTCCGTGTCACCCAGGCACCACCCACTAGGCCAATCGAGTCACTCTGAGTTGAAATAGTTAGCAGCCATTAAGTCTCAGCCATCCACTAGGTCTTCCCACAATGCTCACTCGTCTCCGAGAGGATCCACTCGACAAGCTGTTGTTTGATATGCAAAATTCCATGATGTCTGATGAATAAGTATCTCAAAGGTCTGCCACGTCATAGGGGTCTCAACATAACAGATGGCGCGTCGATCAGATGCACAGTATGTGAGTTATTTTCCTTTTTCTCCCTGTGCCCAGTTGGATTTGTACTCGATCCAACATGACCGTACCCCATATTAATCTAAAAATTAGGGTGGTATCATTCAATGGGACCATCTCGCTCTAAGATTTATAGTTCTACTAACGGTTCGTCACACAGACATCCTGTGCCAATGTTATAGCCAAAAGAAGTAAATTGGTCATAGTGGGATCGGCCCTGACCGACCCAACCCGACTCTATGAGTCTGGCCTGGCCCACAGTGCGGCCATGCCCTTTAGGTTGGTCTAGACCACTGGGTATGGATAGATAGGCCACAGAGGGGCCGTATAGGGCCATAGGTGGTAGTGAGGGTGCGAGGCCGTGGGGATGCTAGGAGGTCCAGCAGGCGGTGTGAGCCGGGGTGGCTTGGAAGGCCATGGTGAGGGCGGTTTCGCCTGGGCATGGGGCTGGTTCGGCCAGGTGGCTGGAGTTCCATGGGGGGCATGGGGCCGGTTTAGCCGGGAGGCCGCTGCGCTGCAGTGTCGTAGTGTCGTAGGGGGCACGAGGCCGGTTTGGGTGGGAGGCCGGAGCGCCGCGGGGCGGCTCGGCCGGGGCGTGGAGCCGGGGTGTGCGGCCGGTTCAGTCGGGAGATCAGAATGCCATTGCGGCAACATGGGTTGTGGAGGCCATTGGTGGCGGTGCCATTGCCTTCATCACCTTCGTCTCCTTCCTCACATTCCTCTATTTTGAAGAGTACACCAATGAATAATGATAGAGGGGTCAAGACAAGTTTGTTTGGCCCGCACCCTCCGTGTTAAGAGTGATAGAAAGCAGTTCACAAGGAACGAAGTATGAAAATGTATGGAAGATATTTTAAAACATCATTTCCCAGTACCCTCATCAATCTCAATTCTAAAATCCTGCAAAATAATTAGATGGGGAGAACATGGGAAGTTATAATCAATAAACCCACACCTCGTTCCCTTGATGTCATTGGTGAAATAAGGTATTATGGTCGTCGATTTTCCATAGATAAAGACATACCATGTCGGAAAAAGTCCCGATGAATAAGGTCGAAGGAGGTTGGCATTCTTCGTTGGTGGAGTGTTCTTCGTTCAAGAGCTTTCTCCCATGTTCCTTCTCGCCCCAATTCCACCAAAAAGAATTCATTTCCCAAAATAATTGATTATGAGTTCTATTGTGTTTGTTTTCATAAATTCAAATAGTTTAATATATTAATTGATGTGTTGGATCAATTAATAAAAAGGAAGGGTTGGAAAGATTAATTAAAGAGGGTTGGCACAATTAATGTGGAAGAAGTCCAAAGACTCCTCCACATTAATGAGGTGGGTAGAGGGGTCTTTCTCCATAATCGGGTGAGTTCAAGAGGTTTTGGCCTCAGGTGGTCCCCACCAATATAACCTCTCATGGGAGGTTAGGTTCAGGTGGTCCCCACTTCTCGACATCCACATGGAGGGTTAGTTCCAGTGAACCCCACCTCCCAACACCCATATGGGTGTTGCAAATAAAAATAAAAATGTCACTAACTTTTATTTTAGTTTTATTCTTACACGAAAAACCTAAAAACAAACATTCACCCTCAACCATCTGCCTTCAAGGTAAAATTATCCTTAAGTGAATTCCAGTTCTACGAGATCAATGGTGCCCTTAGATTTCAATTCTGAGCACTGATTCAAATGTTAGAAAAACCTGCTCGCACGTTTTCTAAATGTGCCTGAAATAATGTTTAGAAATTCATTCTGGGCAGTCCGAACCTCGGAATCACGTGCCATCAATTTTTACAGATTCATAAAATTCACATTTATTAAAACAAAATTACATGGAAATTCCAGGTCTTTACAAGGAGGCCCGACACACATGCTTGGTGGCCACTGGTATTCTCAGAAGATTGATGACCACACTTGGAAAGGTAATTTTGGGAAGGATTTTATTAAGGGGAAATACTGTAAGATCTGTGGTTATCCTAAATAGCACAAGTCATTTGAATTTATGTTTAAATTATTGGTTTTGACATAATTTTGTTGAATAATGAGGTCCTAGTTGTTTTAGGTGTGTCTAGGGATTGATCAAATCATAATGCCCAAATTTTGAAAAAAAAAAAGTTAAGATACACGGTTAGTTGGAACTAGGAATCCGAAGATGCCTATTTACTACAAAATATTTGGGCTCGGAAATTGATAATAAAAAGTGCATATTTTTCCCTAATCATTCCCCAGGTCCGCACACCCATGCAGGATGATCTGTAAATTTTTGAAGCGGTGTGAAAACTTGATTTTGATATGATTCCAAAACATTGTGAATGAACTGTGTGTGTACCCTATTGAAGAAATGAGGGGTTTATGGTTTGACCTTCCATGAGGTAAAACCATTCAACCTACTATTTTTCATTGAAATTACCAATTTTTTCCCAAATAGAATTCTATTAACCAAACCCCATATCCCTCCTTTTATTCCAGCATAATTTGATCTCAATACATCCTAATGAATCTCGATTACTAGGATTTGGTTCTAATTATCTATCTAGACTCTAATTCAAGTGATTATCATCTCTTTTGATCCACGCCATTGTGTTCTTAATTTATCTTATTCCTTTAATATTTTTTTATATTAAAGGATTTATTTTAGTTCACGATTATATGTCTAATTTACTAGGATTTTTCTTCATTTTTCTCTTGATCTGGATATAATCATACATTGATACATGATGAGTTTCTACCACAATTTTATCTGACGTGTTGTATACCTTTCCCTTAATTTTTTTGTTTTATTTATCTTGTTTCCATTATACCACACACAAAGCCTTTTGTTATTTCCCCTAAAATTAAATTAATATCATGTTTAAACTATTTGGGACCTGTTTATGTTTCCCAAATGTACTATTATACAGTTAGAGGTCATTACCATTAAACCATGACACCTTTGAGGTGTATTTATGTATATTACTTATGATATACCACCCCATTGGGTGTTTGTGATATTTCTAGCTTTATTGGGGGAATTAATAAATTGAATGAGAATTAAATGAATTATTTGGAGAGGGTTTATCCGCCTTTCCATTTGAACCGATGAATGGTAAATGTGGAAAGAATTGTTTCAATAGAATTTCAAGGAAAATGAGGAATAATTTAGATGAACTTATGGTATATTTATAATGGTTAAATGATATGGGAATTTATGAACTTTATTATTATTGCAGTGGATTTTGTGCACATGTCTACTCCCCATATCTTGATTCCATAAGATTCCATGAACATTTATACACTATGGATTTGATAATGGATGTGGACATATTTTAAATTTATACACCGTGGATCATGCTTGTATTGGATTATTTGGTCATTTATTCTAAACGGATCAATAAATATTATATTATGGGATGAATTGGAAATTTCTACTCCATGGTTACTTATTCCATAGAATACCAAGGACCTTTCTACTCTTTGGATCTTCCAAACATGGAAGTCCTTGGACGATCTCCTTGGATTCAACCTAGTTGTTTACATAGTTTCCATCAAAATGATCCATGTATATGATGATCATGACTTGGTAATTTCAACCTTAGATCATTCACTTTTAGGCCTGACACTTGTTTACCTAGAACATTCCATTGTGGATTTTTATTCATCCTTCAGTGATAGTCCTGATATTTTTATTTAATTACAGTTGTAATATTGGACAGAATCAAACCTGTTATATTGTGATTCATAGTTAGCACATGATTATGGTAATGTGGTTATAGTTTATCCATGTTTTATGAGATACTGACTATTATAAAAAAAGAAATGTTTTTCTAGATTGGAATATATGACCTTTGAAACATTACTTTCATTAATAGTATACATGTGATATCATTGACACTACTTCAATTTTTATATGAAAACTGGACATTTTATTAACAACGTTGGTGGTGTATTACTATGTCTTATCTCAAAAATTATAATTTTAATATAACATATACTTTATTTCACTCTATTCCATTTAAAATACCATAACTTATATCCAATTTATGGTGGACTACCACCTCATGAAGCTGTGTGATTCATTTTTCAATTATGATTTACATAGAAATCAATAACAGCAAATTTAATGAATATATGTGATAAATATAAATTATACTAATTTTTAAAATTTATAAATATCCCACTTCCAATGACATTCACTCTTTAATATAATGATACTGTCACACATGTGTATGAAAAACCTACCATCATCATAAGCTGAAGTGATTCATTTTCCATGTCCTAACATCAAGAATGAATATCAAAATTTATTTAATGAATACATAATATATTAATAATGTTAATATAATTATTTAGATGATGGAACTATATATATATAAGTTAGTTTCATAGGGGTATTATTATATTAAACACACACACACCACAAACAAATGCGGTAAATGTAGACCACAACCCCCCATAGGATATCCCACCCATCATGACCTACTTATTCAGTACACGGCCCGAAGGCCCAGTGGGAATGAATTCCATTACATAGACAGAAGTATGACTAAATTTAGAGAGGGATCACTGCAGTGTCAAGCCTACATCATATAGCCTATTTTAGAAGGTTTGAGTCATGCCTACATCACCGCCTGCCTACATCATGCGTCATGCCTATGTCACCACCTGCCTACGGAAATTCACTCATACCCGAATTTGAACCTGAGTCTGATGCAAGATTATGGGGAGACTTTACCACTCATTTAATCCCCCAAATTAATTGAACTATATAATATGACCACGAATCATAACATTCAAGAAAAAAAGCATGGTAAAATAATTATATTAATACTTGAATCATTGAAAATAATGAAATGTTATTAACAAGAAGGTGGTTAAATGGTATAAAAAGATCATATATGATATTATAAAAATGTATGTGGGTTTTTTATAAATTAATAAAATTGATAAAAGAAATTATACATGAGATTAAATAGCGTTCATCCAAAAGGAAGCACAGTGTAATGGAATTCATCTCAATTTCTCTTCATTGAGGCATATTGTAATGTTATGCACCTAATTTCTTTTATATGGTGTATTTACATCCCCTTTGAAATGTAATATAATGATTCATTAAATTTTCAAGGTATTTTATGTTTAAATTGTAATTATTTTATCCAAAGGTATTTGATATTAAAATTACCATGTTTTATGGATTTTCATTAATCAATTTCTTTTCATTGGATTATGATACCTCTTGATTATATTTGATTTTATAATGTTATGTGTGTAATTAATTCTGAATATGTTGATTTTTTATTTATAATTGACATATGAGGATTTAATTTTTATATAGAAAATTCATTCAATTTTTAATTCTCACTTCAATGTTATGATCTTTATAAAAGTTTATTTAATAATCCTATTTTAATCAAGATTTTTTATGGTTGAATTTCAATGGAATTGAATTATTTAATAACTGATAAATAAACCCATTTTATTATATTTTCATCAATTTTCTCATTTATTTTTATGTAATAATACAAATTTCACAGTCTTTAGAACAAAAAATTACTAAGAAAATTTTTTCATAAAATCGAGCTTCATTTCGGTCTTCATTCAAAAATCCATTTTCTTCAAAAACTGTGTTTTCAAAAAAAAATACATAACTGATTATAAAATTAACTACATAATTTATCAAATAATTTTTTATGAATTTTTAAATATTCTGAAAATATTTTTAAATAAATAATCATTTTTTCATCAAAATAATTCAAATTTTTATTTTACTAATAATGTGAACATAATAAATGTTTTAACATTTACCACATATACATAATTTCCCACTTTCTTGACCAATACATGTTCTATGGATTGTTCTATAAAATGGAAAGGTTATTTTTAAATAAAATTAGTTTCAAAATATTATTTAAATTATTATTTCCCTAATATTTTCAAAGTAAAAAAAAGGATATTTTCATACAGAATTTTTTAATGACAATTTTATGGTATTTCTATTCGTCAAAAACATCAACCATTTATTATACAAACGATACACTAGGGATATATTGAATTTATATAATACTTAATATTTTTATTGATGTTTTACATTTAATTTTACCATGGAAATTAAATAAATTATCTATATTGATTATTTTTTATAATCATTTTCTTTCCCTTGAAATAATAACCTTATTATAATCATTAGAAATTAAATTTCCAATAAAATTGTATATTATTTATCATGGATATACTTATTACATGAATATTATTTTATTTATATATAATTTATTTTAATTTTAAATTTATAATATTGACTTGACATTCTAGAAGTGTACTACCAATATATGTTAAACTAATCAGATAAGGGTTACATGAAAAAATGGCATGGGGCACATTAAATGTGATACATTTCTCTATGATGAAACCCTAATACCGCATATAAGTGGTTACACAATGTGAATTTTTATGAATACACACCATGTATTCATGAATTTCATATAAATTACAGAATATTTATGTATTCAACCAAGTGTTACATAACCACCATTTATACCAATAATCATTCCCTAGGATGAATATTTGAGGTTGACCAAAACTCATTATTTTCCTTAGATAGATTTTGACCAATATGATACTCAGGAGCCACTATAGTAATGTTGCATCTATTTTTCATTCAAAAACCATGAAGTCCAATTCTTAATACATCTATGGACATGTTTTTATAGCCATATACCACAACCATAATGTCAAATATATGTCCCTGACCCCTAGTACTGATCCGATTTTTCCAAAGACCAAATGTGAAATTATCATTCATCAGGTATTTGTTGAATTTTAAGTCAAATAGAAATTTTAATGATGAAGACACATGGAATAGAAAGATAAATCCATGAAACATTAATGTGAGGATTGAACATCAAACATTGTTGGTTTTGACATTGATATATTATATTAGGAAAGATAAACCAAGAGGTATAACATTTATAGAACAAACAATTAATTAATTATCCCCAAATCCCCCAAATAGCTCATACCAAAACGATGATCGATCTAAGAATCGATTTAGTAGATTATTGATTCATATATAATAGGATAATAAAACATGGATAAATATAAATAAGAAAACATCCTACCTCAATTAATATCATTCTAAAACTGGGAAATAAGTTATGTCATTGACCTTGGGGAGATAATCAAGATGCATTGATGCACGATCCTCGATATGATCTTGTCAGGTGTTGTCTTCTATGACCGCTCTTATAACACCCCGTGATTTTGAAAGTAAATTTAATATTGAAGCATAGATCACTGAGTACCTAAAAAATACCACTTTTTTATAATGTAGATAGTAAACAAGATCGTCCACCTTTATGATTTGAATTTTAAAAAACTGATATACACAGTTGCATTCAGTAAAGTATTCAGAGCTGATAGAATCAACTTAGTTTTTAATAAATAGTAACATGACCTCATGAATAGTAACATACTCATATGAATAGTAATGTTACTGTTATGAATGGATATGAATAGTAAACCACTCTAAAAAATAGGAACATCACTCATGAATGTATAAATAATATTTATACATCTTATAATTTTAAAATCAATCATAGTATAAGTATTTTATTTATGTATGTCATAAATATTTCAATTATAATTTTATTATAAATTAAATAATTTATGATTAATTTTTTTTCAATGAATGTAATAAGAAATTTATATTTTATTTACTTGTGTATATAGGATAATTTTATGGGACCTTGATTAATTTTAAAAGGTGTTATAAAACTAGTAATAGATTTTATGTTGTTTTTATTGAATAAATTATGATTTTAATTAAAAATAAAATTAAAAATACGTTGAAAATTATTTTTAAAAAATAGATCCCATTTTTCAATTATAATCATCCAAAAAAAAATTTTGGGGAATTTTTGTAGTTTTTCTAAAATAATAGAATTTCTGGCGATTAGTAAAATATGATAATTTACGATAAATGCTAAATACATGATTTATTGGGTCATAAGTGATGTAAGGATGATTTAATCCCAATTGGTTTGAAATCACATGCACATATTACTATTTCCGGTAAGATGAATCAATAAATATTTCTTTTCTTGAGAACAAAATCAAATAATGAATTTAATATTCGAAATTCAATCCTCACATCCACTTCAACCCCCCCTCACTTCCTCATCTATTCAATACTATAAAAAATATTTATTGCATAAATTCAACTCAAATATCCTTTCAATATCATCCCCCATGTCTAGGATCCCTTGGTCACATAAAAACACCAAAACCTCTCCCCTAAAGAGGCTCTCAAAGAAGATTACTTCAAGAGGTAATTTCTTCATTCCATTTTTTTATTTAAAGTTCCTTTATTTTATTTTTCTTTCCTCCCTCCCATTCAACCAAATATTTTGATGACTCCATTACCTTAAATTTACTATAATTTTTTTATGATAATGTATTAATTCCTCATCAACACTTATTTTCACTTCATTTATACTAGAAATGAAGATACCATCCGAGATGTGTTAATTTAGAACATTCAAGGATGATGGGTTTTCAATTTATATTACTACCATAGATTGTGGCCATGAAACAATTTTTTGGTTGAAATAGACTATAATATATGTATTTTATCTTATTTTAGGGTGTATAATAATTTTTAAAAGATTATATAAATTAAAAAATCCAAATTAGTTCATTTTGATCAAGAACCTCTAATTTACACAAACAATTGTCAATAATGTTTAATGTAATGAGTCATCTTAACTCCCATTAACCAAATGAATTTTATAACCACATAATATTTTTATTGTTCCCATATAAAAATCAAATTTTATTCAATACAACCATTTTCATTCTACATGTTTATACGTAGATGAATATAAGTAAATCGATCATGAAAAGCAAGGAAGAAAACACTCCTAAGTAATGAAAATAGATCTATTAACCCATCCAAAGGCCATAAATGAACCAAATAATATTATGATAAATAAATTAAATTATGATAAGGTTATGGAATCATTAATTTATTAACCTATATTTTATTATTCTGATTTTTATGATCAAGTTGGGAACACCGAAAGACATAAGGTATGGGTTTTTCTACCAGAACCTCCATTTTTCATTCGAGTTACTCTTATTCTCTACTGACCTCAGTAATATTATTATTTATTCATATATACTCATAGTAAATTATATGTGGATTTTATATATATACATATCGACCAGATTATTACATTCATTAATGGGGAGTTATACGTTTCAATATGATCTTTAAAAAACTCATCCTCAAATGCATGCCAAATTTAAGTGAATATCTCTAATTCATACTATTTTCCTGGAATCGCTACAATATTTCTTTTTTGGAAAAATAATATTTATGAAATCAATAATTTTATTAAGAAAATAATATCACACATAACTTCTAGTTTTATTCAAAAACATATCCAAAAGAACTCTTCTTTTCCAAATAAAAGAGTTTTTATCTCAAGAATTACTTGATGATTTTTAAGAGTATCTTCATCTATTTCAAAACTATTGTTGATTATTTTGTATTATTGGGGTTAATATTTTATGATATACTCTACCATATTTAATTGAATAGTTATTTATCAGTTTGATTATGGATGTGGAATCTTAAAACCATTCACCAGTTTACTTCGAATGGTCAGTGTTCTTGCCTAATTTTTGAGTAAAGTTATGTACATTTCATATATTCATATAAATATAAATGTATATATTTTTTATGTTTATCCCCATTCATATGAGAAATTTATTGTAATTTTTATGTTTCCGGTGGGGTTTGATATATCCCCTCGGTGCATTGGTAGGTCTCATTAGAAAAACTTTTGTCTTGGCATAAGCCCTTGATAAAATGGATATTTATGGTCATAGCACGAGGCCCTGATGGTATGGTTATGATGTCCTTCATTATGCATTCCTTCAATAAGAAAATATTATTGATGGTTATTGTGGTTATTCAACTAGTATAATACTCTTGATTATGTTTTATTGTGGAATTATTTATTAATCTCTTAATCATTCCACAATGTGTTCAAATTTATTGTTAAAGGCTTGTGTTTTTAGTTATTCACTATGAGTAATGTTTATTTTTATGATATCATCCAATGTATTTCGTACCCTTATAGATAATTTGTGCTCACCCCTTTCTTATGTTTTATTTCCCCAAACATGAGGGTGTATATTATGAATTACATGTAGAAATAACCTACAAGATATGGATGTTGTCAAAGTAGTTTATATGCTATACTTATTTTCAAGTTGTAATGTTAAACATATGTTTGTCTATTGGTTCCAAAGATACTAAAATACATGGTGCTTTAGAATTCATATTCCTTGCTTATATTCCAATGTAAGGTTAAAAGGCACCGATTCTGGGATACTGTGGTTGGGTCATTACAGTTGGTATCAGAGGAAGCTTAGTAGAAAACATTGAATCTATATTTAGACATTGTAGATTAGAGAAAAACCCTATAATAGTTTTTGAGGATTAACATACAAGAACATCCTAAATTTTTTCTAAGGAATAGATTATGTGGATCTTTCTAGAAAATTTATCCATGTATGGATACAACAAGTGGATGTGTTTCTCGCACATATGTACCTAGGAGTGAAAACTCCGACAAGGAGTTTCAGGCTTGACCTAGGGTATCTTGGTACATGAAAATGAGCTTTACTGCGCACATACATTTACACTCTTAGTAGATATACATAACATAATTCACATTTTTTAAAATCCATTATGAAGGATTTAAAGTTAAACTTTTCCTCAATGAAACAGTTTTTATGATTATGAAATTAACTATGTATTGAATTTCAAGTTATGCTAAGTATTTTTCAACTTTGACATTGTACATTATGATTCATAACCCAATATAATGTATGCCACTATTTATAAGTATAAAATAATGGATGTAATGGGAACCTTATGAATGCCTATGTCCCTAAAAGATATTTCCCCCTGATAAAAAATAATGATATTGGATCTGGTGTTGTGACTGGTGCTAAACAAATTATAACTATAATGGGATAGCTGAATCCAGTTTTGAATAATAACCATACATGTATGGAGAATCCATATACATAACATTGGGGATCTATGTTAGATCACATTATGTGAAAACAAATTCCATAATTCTATGGGAATACAAACCCATTTATAGCTATGTAGTGGATACGATCTATAAAAAATATATTTCTTACTTTGGGAAATAACGAATGAGAGATGGTTTTCATGGATGTTGATCGTCTATTGGGAGATGTGGATCAGTGTAGACCATTAATGAAAAATATAAAGGATGAGTACGAAATAAATGATATAGAATTTTGTGATTTGAAGTAAAAAATTCATAGAAAAATATTTTCCCTCTGAACAATGAGAGGATATGGAAGGGAAATTCTTGAATCTGAAGCAAAAGTAGGATTAAAATGTTTCCATGTTTGAATCAAAATTTACCAGGCTGGAAAGTCATGTTATAGACTATATATGTAATCCATGGAGCATGATCTATTGATTATTATATGGGTTAAAGTAATTCCTTAAAAGGGATCTAGTCTGTCAAAGCTTATCATCAAATGAACATATAGTATCAAGTGCTATCAAGAGGGAAAATTAATTTTCTACGTCTTATGACTTTAATAGAAAGAAAGAGAATAAGAGGGCTGCTGAAAACTATATAAAAGTAAATAATGAAATTGGGAATAAGGGAAGTCTTAACCTTCCACCTTTCACTAATTGTGGGAAGAAACACCATGGAACATGACTGAGGAGAATGAGAGTATGTTACATGTGTAGAGAAAAGGCCACCTTTCTTGGGATTGTATGGTTAAGAATGAAGCTACTAATTTTTAATAAAAAAATTATTGGGAGGTGTGAAATTGTGCACATGAATTTCCTAAGCATTACAGAAATGTTCATCAATGAAGACCAAGGGAGAAAGGCCAAGATTATTCAGTCACAACTACAGAGGTTGAAGTTCTAAATGATGTGGTAGAAGGTAGATTAATCATTTTCTCGAACATAGAAAATTATTTATTTTATTACGGATCCCCTCATTATTTCATATCTTCCCAGTTTTCCTAGAAAATTCGATATTTCTAATTTTATTTAATAAGGGAGTTTTAATTCAAAACTCCTAAGGGAAGTATCATTGCAACAAAGTTGTGTCAGGTAGTCCACATTATGGTTTATAAGCATGATTTATCTACTGTGTTTATTATCATAACCACGATTAAATTTTATATAATCCATGGTATATATTGGATTTTTACCCATGATGAAAAAATATATTGAAATAATAATGAAGTTACAATTTTCAAGGATGATATGGAATCCCTAATCTATAGGGAAGAAAGATCACCATATGTTACTCATCTAGATCTACCCCTAGTAGCTCTAATAAATTCAATTATTTTGTAGGAAGGAACTCAATATCTATAGGTGTGTACGATAATGTTAAAATATAGGGTATACATATTTTGAAAGAATATATTGATGTGTTTTGAGATTATTTACATGGACATCCTCTAGAGTGGGATGTTGAGTTCTATATTGACTTAATTACTAGTTCAAGGCCTATATCAAAGACTCATTATAGAATGTGCACTTTGTAATTAGTGAAACTAAAGAAAAAACTTGAGTAATTGAATGATAAATGATTTAATTGCCATATTGTTTCCCCATGGGGAGCCCCTTTCATTTTCATTAATAAGAAAGATGGATCTATGTGGTTGTGCATTGCATACAATGAGATCAATGAAATAACAATAAAAAAAGTTTACCCTACATCACATTGAAGATTAAATTGGTCAACATCATAGAGACCAATGTTTTTCAAAGATTGAACTTCGATCTGGATATCATCAGTTTCTAGTAATGAAGAAATATATTCCAAAGAAACCATTTTGAACCTGGTATGGTAATTAAAATATTTCAAAAATTCCTTTTGGACTGACTAATGCTCCCTTAGTTTTTAGGGATCTAATGAATAATGTTTTCATGGAATATCTTGATTAATTTGTGGTGATATTTATTAATGATATCTTTGTATGATACAAAATCTACGAATATCAGGTAAATCACTTATGCACTATTCTGAAGACTCTTAGAATAAATTAATTATATGGGATATTTATCAAGTGTGAATTTGGGATTCAATCAGTTTCTGTTCTTTTCCACATGTAATCTAAGGATGGAATATATATTAATCTTGTGAATAAAATGGTTATTCAATAATGGAAAACTCCAAAAAATATAACTGAGGTACATGGTTCTATTTGTTTAGCAGGTTATTATCAGCAGTTTCTTCCAAACATGGTCTATTAATTGAACCCAATGACCAAGATTACACATAATGGGGGTTAAGTTCATATGCACAAAATAATGTGAGAAATGATTTGAGGAATTGACGATGAGATTAATGAATGCATCGATCCTGACTCTACCATCGGGGAACTATGGGTTTGTGATCTATAGTGGTGTATCAAAGAATGGACATGGCTGTTTCTTTATACAAAATGATACTTTTTTTCCTATGCATCAAGGCAGCTACAAATTCATGGAAAAAACTATTCCAATCTGGATATTTAGTTATAAGCAGTGATCTTTTCATATAAGATATAGAAACATTATCTCTATGGTGATAAATGTGAGATATATACAGATCATAAGAGTTTGAAATATATCTTCTCACAGAAAGAACACTACATGAGGAAAAGGGGATGTCTTTAACTACTCAAGGATTATGATTGTTCCATGCACTACCACCCAGGAAATGAAAAAAGGTAGTTGAAGAATTGAGTTAGATGGATTAGGTAGTTCTAAAAAAAATGAGTTTTGAAAATGATCCTTTGTTCGTAGATCTTATGATGATGGATATGGAAATTACCATAGAATGTGAAGAATCACTAATTTTTCAGATGGTCGCCCAACCATCATTATTATAAAGAATTAATGCTTCATACTCTAATGAGGAAAATATTAAAAAAAAAATTAATGATGTGAATGATGGGAAGTTGGATGACTTCATGGGTGAGGATGGAATTCTGAAATTTGGGAAGATGTTTTGTGTTCCCTATCTTCCAAAGCTGAATATGGAGTTATTGGATGATGTCCAAAGCATGAATTTTTTTATAAATCCAAGAAGCAGTAAGATGTATAGAGAGTTGAAGGAACACTTCTGGTGGGAGAACCTAAAGAGGGAAATGTCTGATTATGTATCAAAATTTTTAGTCTTTCACCAAGAAACGGTTGAACAACAACATCCTAGTGGATTCATGAAGCCTTTAACTATTCCTTCATGGAAATTTAATGACATAACCATTAATTTTTTGATTAGATTACCCAAAACTATGAGAATTTTTTTTACAATATGTGTAATTGTTGATCGACTAAAGAAATCTTCTCATTTACTCTAAATAAGGTTGGATTGGCCACCAGAGAAACTAGAATGAATCTATATTAATGATGTTGTGAAACTTCATGGGCCACCTCTCTCTTTTTTTTATCATGATCCTTGATTTACATTGAAAGTTTGGGAAATTTTTCGAAAAACATTGGATACTAAACTTCATTTGAGTACCACTTATCATCCTCAAACTGATTAGAAATCATAAAGGTTGATCTAAACATTAGATTACGTGTTGAAATCATGTTCTCTCAAATTTCAAGGTATGTGGGATCAGTATTTACCCTTGGTGGAGGTTCCCTAAAATAGTAGTTTCGATTGCAGTATTCAAATGGAACTATATAAAGCATTTTAGGGAAAGTGATTTTTCACACCAAAATGTTGGGATAAAGTTGGCGAAAGGAAGCTAGTGAGCATTGAACTTTTGGAGGAAACAAAAACAAAGGTAAATATTATTTAAATGAACATCAAAGAATCTCAATGCCGGAAGAAGAGCTATGCTAATAATCAAAGGAAGGATTTGGAATTTCAAGGGGGAGATTACCATTTCTTGAAAGTATCACAATAGAAGGAAATAATATGATTTGGGAAGAAGGGGATAATTAGACATAGGTACATTGGTCCTTGTGAAATTCTCAAGAGAATTTTTTTTGGATTATCATTTGGTTGTGCCACCTAGCCTATCCAAAATGCACTATGTGTTACATGTCTCATTACTAAGAAAGTAAATGATATAAGCAACACATGTCCTTACTTCTAAAGGTATTGAATTGGAACTAGACCAATATTATTTTGAATTTCCTATCCATATTCTGGATACTAATGAACAAGTTTTGATGAATCAGATGACTTGACTCGTAAGGATTCATTGGAAAAATCAAAAAATCGAAAAGGCAACATGGGAGCCTGAGGAGATTATGATGAAGAAGTACCCAAATCTTTTTTTGAGGAAACATTCTAGTAATTTTGAGGAATAAATTTATTTTAAGGAAAGGATAAAGTAATAACCCATGATTTTTAAAAGAATTTAATATTGAATGCCTAGAACATTGAGTCTCTAAAAAAAGAATATTTTTATCACCTAGATAGTAAAGATAATTTTTACACCTCTCTGATTTGAACTTCAAAAAACTAAAATACAATGTTGTGTACTGTAATATATTTAGAGTCTGATAAAATCAACATAGTTTTTGATGAATAGTAACATACCCGTATGAATAGTAATGTTAATATTATGAATAGTAATGAATAGTAATGAATAGTAAATTGGTCAAAAAATATAAAATTTGCCAATGAATGTATATATACAATTTAGATATCTTATAAGTAAAAAAACAATCATAGTATAAGCATTGGTATTTATGTATTTTATATGTATTTTAATTACAATTTAAGGAATTTTTTTATAATTTAAAATGGAAAGGTATTTTCATAAAATGTAATCATAAATTTCTCTTTTATTTATTTATTGTTATAAAATAATTATATCCGACCTTTATTATTTTTTCAAGGTGTTATAAAATGAGTTATTGTTTTAATGTTGATTTTTATAGTAAATTATGATTTTATTTAAAAATTAAATTAAATATAATTTGAAATTTATTTTCAAAAAATTGACTTAATTTCTTAATTATACACATATAGAAATGGATTGGGTGAATTTTCAGAATTTTTCCAAAATAATAGACTTTTGGGTGAATTGTAAAATTTGATAATTTACGATAAATGCTAAATACATTATTTATTGGGTCATAAGTGATCTAAGGATAATGTAATCCCTCGTGTTTTTAACTCACATGTAATTATTAATATTTTTTGGCACATTAATTAAACAATATTTCTTTTCTTGAAAAAAAAAATAATTAATTAATTAATTAATCAAAATTCACTCTTCACCTCCACTATAAACTCCCCTCACTTGCACTTCTATTCACACATCTCAAGCATTGTTTCTTATCTATAGTATTCTAAAATATCCTCCCAATTTCCATCCCCACATCCATCAGACCCTGGCCTCATTAAAATATCATAACCTCCCCCCTAAAGAGGCTCTCAAGAAATATTACCTCAAGAGGTAAACTCATCTTTTCATTTCTTTTATTTCATGTTATTTTCTTTTCTTTTTTCATTCCTCACATTCTATCGTCCAAATGATTTTATTAATCTAGTAACATAAATTTTATGGATATTTTTTATGATAGAGGGATAATTCTTCATTATCTTTCATTTCCAATTCTTTTATACTAGAATTGAAAACAACATCTAATAAGTGTTAATTTATAATAATCAAGGACGTCCGGTTGACAATTTATATTACCATCATAAATTATGGTCATAAAACCATTTTTTTGTTGAAATAGACTATATTATATGTATTATAACTTATTTATGGTTCTGGAATCCTTTTATACACATTATTTTAATTAATAAATCAAAATGAGTTTGTTATGATCAAGAACCGCCAATTAACCCAAAAACTTTTCAATAATGTTTTATGTAAAGATTGATCTTCACTCCTAATAACCAAATGAATTTTATAAACACATAATTATCAGGTTTTTCACTAATAACATAAAATTTATATTCTATAAAACCATTCTCATTTTACTTTTTTGTCCGTACATTAATATATGTAAACTGATCATGAAAACCAAGGATGAAAACACTCCAAAATAATGAAATTGGATTTATTAACCCATCCAAAGTCCAGAATTGAAACTAATAAAGGTATGATAAATAAATAAAATGTAGTTGAGGTTCTGGAATAATTAATTTTGGGACCTAAATTTGATTATTCTTATCATTAAGATCAAGTGAGGAACGCCACATGACTTAAGGTAATGGTTTTCTACCAAAACCTATATTTTTATTTTGGGTACTTTTGTTTTGTACTTACCTCAATTAAATTCTTATTTATTCTGAATAAATACTAATAAATAATATGTGAAATTTTTATATATTCATACCAACCAGAGTACTACATTCAACATTGGAGAGTTATACGTTTTAGATGGATGTTTCAAAAATTGTTCTAGAAATGCGATATAGATTCAAGGGAATTTCTAAAATCCATACCTAATTTCAAGGGATGCCTATAATATGTTTTTAGAAAAAAAATCTTTATAAAATCACCCATTTTATTATGGTAAAAACACCTCCCTTCACTTCTGGTTTTATTCAAAAACATTACTAAAAGATCTCTTCTTTTCAAAGTAAAAGAGTATTTATATCAAGAATTACTCAATAATTTTAAATGAGCCTATTAATATATTTAATCAGTCCTGTAGATTATTATTTATTATTGGGATTAATATTATATGATATCATATACCATATTTAATTTAATTTTTTATGATTAGTTTTACTATTGAGGTTGTATCTTAAAACCATTCACCAATTCACTCCAAATGGAAAGTTTTTATGCCTAATGCTTAGGGAAAATTATTTAAATTTCATATATTAGTTTCAATATGAATATATATGTTGTTTATTTTAATCCGTATTCATTTGTGGAATTCATTGACTTAGTAAGTGTCATATGTGCCCCTTTATATCCCCTCAGTGCATTAGTAGACCTCATAAGACAAACTATGGTTTTGGCACATGGCGTTCACAAAGTAGATATTTATGCTGTGGGAAGGAGGCCCTGATGGTATGGTTATGATGTCCAGAATTATTCATACCCTCAATATTAAACAGTATTTGTGGTTCATTTGGTTATTCGACTTGTATAATACCAATTTTAATGTTTTATTATGGAATTATTTCTTCATATCTTACTCCCTCCATAATGTGTTCATGTTTATTGTTAATAGAATGTGTTTTAGTTATTCACCATGAATAATGTTTAATTTTATGATATCTTCCACTATATTTCGTACCCATGATGAGAATTTGATGTCACTCCTTTCTTATTTTTCAATTTTTTAGGATTTGAGGTGGTATATTATAAATGACATGCAGAAATAACCTAAGAGTTAGGGATGTTTTCAAAGGAGTTTCTATGTAGTATTTTTTAAGTTGTAATGTTGATCTTATGTTTTCATCTTGTTTCCAAATATACCAAATAACTCGGTCCTTCATAATACATATTCCTTTTCAGCTGAAAATGTAATAAAAAAGGAATCGACTTCAGGAAACAACGGTTGGGTCCTTAAAACACTCCTCAAATGGTCCTCTATGTATCCATAGCTTATCATCCATCCCTAAATATTTGATAACAACATTTTACTTATGGTTTATTTTAGGTTTTTATATCATGAAAAATAAATTAAAATATTTATTTTATTTATCCCCCGAAATTTCACTTTAACCAAACATCTGGCATCGAAAAAGTATATGTCACCCCTTGTGTAAAACACATATTATTAACTCAATTGTGTCCTCAAATTTCAGATTTAGGACCCATCTAAGGGGTTTTCACACATTTTAGGAAAAATAAATGCATGTGATATCGATATATTTAATATATAATAAAAATTAATGCTAGGAACACGAACCTCAGAATCACATGTCATCTTACTAAATGGCTCTAGAAATATTGTAATAAATATTCAAATGTCTTAAATAGTAAAAACTTGGACATTATATTATACCCTCTTTCAAGGATTTTCATCCCTCAAAATGAAAAACAATGAAATATGTTTGGATTATAAGATATCCACTTGGTCTATTTCTCTCATGAGCTCTCCCAATAGTTCCCTATACTGTCAATAAACTCAGAAACATGGAAAAAACATTCCCACATTTGATAGACCCCCCAATAGTTCTCAACATCACCTACTATTTGAAAATTGAAACTCTAATCCCATAGCCCATCTCACATAGTTTGATATCGTACAATGCATCATGCACATACCTACTCAGCTTCATCACATGGAGAACACCATGATACTCATAACTACTATAGTGTTAGGGTTAAATAGAACACCACCTCACTAACACTATACAATAGTAATAAAATAAAGGCACTAAGATTGTCATAGAGAGATTATCACCCTAGAAAAATGTAATATATTTCCAACTCCATTTTCCTCCATCGATATTCCACTAAGGACACATAATTTAATTCGGTCATTCATCATCCTCTCCTAGATGAACTGTACCCTTTTAAACCATCAATATCACAAAAATGAGGTCCTAGGAACTGTTAACCACTATATCCAACCAATATAACAATTCCATGTAATATATCTGATACATTTATGAAAAAAGGCCCAACTTAAGTGGTGGGGTGGTGCTCATCATGATACACATAATCCATTGATGATAGTTGATCCACCTAGATGTGGCTCAAAAATGACAAGAAAATAAGAATCATGTTCACTGGAACAAGAATTAACAACATTTTTACATGGATAGATGTATGGGATGAAAATATATTTCTAATAGAAAATGATACCCCAAAGGATACTCACATCATTCCCCTAACCACAATTTTAAGTAACCATCAATGATTTCAATGAACATTAATGTAATTACTCAAAGATAGACTAACTTCTACATTCACTGGTTTCATATCTCTCCACAATTTTCTGATGGTCATCACCCACATACAGTTGAAACAAAAAGGGTTTAACTCAAAAACATTCTAAAACTCTTATTAACATCCAAATGATGCCAAAATATCCTGGTAAATCCTCACCACCACTATATGTACTAAAAATTAGAAAACAACCTTCCCAACACCTCTTCCTTCATTGTGACTAAAATCACAATCCATCCCTATAAATGGATGATGTGTTTTCCTCATTCAAGGAATTATACATGGAATATATCCACTGGATACCATATCATATAAGATATCCATGTCGATATTTCCTCAGGTCATGACTCCCTAACTCATTAAAAAATATATGGGGTAAAAAATATTCACTTGAGGAACCATTACACACCATCATCCTGAAAAGGGTAAAAATTAAAGAGGTAAAATACTTTATCACCTATGTTAACAATATTGGTCAAAAAACCTCATTTTGGGTATCTTCTACCATGTACATTCCCATTGTGGCTCTAAAGCTCACACTACCTCACCATTATAGGGTCCACTACAATTATTTTGTCTAAGAAGACACATTTCATTGACAAACTGCACAAGAACTCTAATATTTCTTACTCTCCTAGATTATGTCTAGTGGTATCCATGTCTTTCATTATCCAACTCAGACATCGAGGACATGAGGGTGACATTGCAAAGGACACCCACTAACTAATCCAATAAAAATTAAGGATCTACCTCACAAGTCTCACAAACACTATTGTGTAATTAAACATGCCAAAGGGTATCACCAATGACTCAATGAAACTGGAACAACTCAAGGAAGTCTCACTCAGTATATCAACCTATCAAACCTGAAGCTAGTGACAAGACATACCTAGATCAAACTATGATATCTACTTCACATACATCCATAGGGTAAAGAGTTCATCAATTCACATGAGTGGTTATTTTCCCTCATTCATCCTGGACCATGTGTCACCAATCCAAACCCAACCTCAAGTACTCAGCTACCTCTCTTGATAAGAACATGGGCCGGCACATGAAAACACACTTGGTCTTTTGAATACCACAGTTTATTGAATCCTCCAACCTTACCTCCACCTATTGCATTTACTCGAGGTCATCTTATATACTGGTGAAGATATCAGGCCATCCTTGGTTTATGTCCACACAAAAAACCAACTCTCTTGATGATTATGTAATAATGGTACATCCTCAATTAGTATTCCCTCATATTTATCCACCATCTTATGAACGAAACAATCATATCATCTGCTACACCAAATCTCTCACTATCCAACTAATAGAATATTGGTCATACCATCCTACATTTGAGATAATATTTATCTTCATGAGATACTCTTTAAAATGAGAAAAACTCCAACATTGTAAATCATAAGCACTTCTAATCTCATTGATACTAATGTATAATCACGGATGGTATGAATTCAGTCTATATTGAGTATAGATTCATAATTTCTTGGAGCTACTATGAAGAGTTTATATGTGAGGCACTCTATATCCCTCCTAACATAGGTAACATAGTTGGTAGAGGCATACAATCAATGCTACTCTATACAAGAGCATCCTAAATAGGGATTGTGAAAAAGGTCTTATTAGGTACCACTAGGTCTCGAACAGATGATACACTTAGGTAAAACTATCCCATAAACTCATGTGAAAACTGTAGCTACTTTAGTCAAGATAGACATCGTACCTGATGATTCCCTCAAATCCTCACTGAGTCCATACCAAAAGAAACTCATTCCTTAGTTATCCCTACTGATTAACATAACTAGAGCCTACTCTAACATGTTGTCACATCCAACCATATTAGACACATGAGTCATAGAAACACATCCACCATAACTCAAAACTATCCCTTTGGTTATAAATGAATAACGAACACGGTTTGGGATTGTGTCTCAACAATACATATATGTGTGGGAATTTTATCTCTTCCTTGAAAGTCCCATGTTGAAAATCAATTATCAAGTTATGGATTTAACAATGATTCATGTCACCCTAGAAGAGTCTCACTACCGAGAAAACAAACATAAATGGGATTTATTCACGTAAGACATTCCCACCATATGATCACGCAAGTCCTACAACACATGGGAAGGGGGTTTGTCCCACCATGTAACATGGGATATATCTATCATTGGAACTCAAAATGAACACTCCATGTATGTGTGCCATCTATGAATACCACCAGATCCAACTATTAATCTTTGGAGAAAATTGGTTTCAAGAAAAAACATAGACCTATCAGAATCCACACACACAAGAAACCTAAACCACTACCTCTAGTCAATCCTCTACTATCTAAGGGTCGTTATCATTGTATAACCTCATTGATTCACATTATTGAATAATTGACCACACCCCAATCATGATTGTACAATAATCCTTTAATTATATAGATTACATTAGTAACATTTAGATGATCTATTTTACGGTCCTAAAAAATGAACCATGTACTACTAAATAAAGGGAAGCACTAGGTGATGCCCCTAGAGAAAAGCACCTCATGCGTGGGCCCTTAATATAAAACATCATCACTAATCAAGTTTTCATCATGAAATCATCATAATATCTTTGATGTATTCCATCTTATCATAATCATTTAAATAATCAATATGTATTACTATCAGTGAATATATCTAGGGAGTTTACTCCATAAAGATACAAAAAACAAAAAACCATTCTTATATAATGAATGTACCAGTTTTTTAAATTCAACTAGTTTCTACATTTTATGAGTCAATAAGTTGGTTATCAAGGTCCTTGTGATTGGATATGACATCTACCACTTCAACAATAGAAACTTTGTCCAGAGAGACAATTTGGAAAAACTTTAAAAAATTTCTCCACAATTCACAAATAAAACATCATAAACAGATAAATGAAGCTCTAAAATCTGATCCTAAACCCAATAAGTATCTTAGCATTTCAGGTTGGGTGGAACTATGATACCATTCTGTCATTACCCAACATGACAAGGACCAATAAGAAACTACCACATGCCCACCTTCAATAGGCCAGGGGGTGTCAACTAGAACCAAGAAGAAATATAACACACATGGGATTCGTTTTCCAAATTTACTTATACACCCTCACACATTTAAAATCCAATAATGTTACAAAATGAATTATTATAAATAAAATTACCCTTGTGAATATCTTATTATATATTATGGTTATATAACTCATATAAAATTCATTAAGTTTATTATTAGATTTAAAATACCATTAAGTATTATAACTATTGATAATATTTCCATGGAATAGTGATCATATGATTAGTATAAATATTTGATTTTCACAAATCAAATTTATATTGAAAAAAGAAGTGATGGCCTCAAATAATATGATCATACCATACGAATCCCATTTATCAGATCTTCCATGGGAGATAGTACCACTGGGAATTTCTTTTGACCAAGACCAGGATAAGATCCCACAAATGAATCACAATAGAAGCTATTTATGGGAGATGTTAAAGCTCATCGAGATCATGGATCAATATTTATACATTGAACCAACCCATGAAAGGCCCATCGTCACACACCTTAGTGATAATGAATTTTATGGTGTATTAAAGGGATATATATCAACGACCTAATAACATGAATATATATATTTATATATTTCATAGAAAAGTTACTGTATTTTAATTTTATTATTTTTACGTTATAAATGTTTTTTATTTTTACACAAAATAATTATTTTTGGGTTATATTAAAATTAAACTAAAGAATTTATTTTAATGAATTAATAGATTCTATAAATAAATAATATTTTTATAAAATATTATTATTAAATAATTTTTATCAAATATAAATTCTCAAATATATTTATGATGTTAAATGTAATTTTTTATAAGTGTTAAAAAACATTTTTATCAAGAAACCAATAATTTATCATAAATTATTGATCTTATTTTAAAAGTAAAAACATGCATATTTAGAAAATTATTTTGAAAAAAAAAATAAAATAATAATGTCAAAATTATATGACCTATAATTTTTCATAATTTTTTGAGACAATCACATTTTAGGAAAAAATTGAATATTGTTTAAATATACGATATGTATTATGACATCCTCATGACCCAAAAGTGAACTAATAAGTACCATAAAGGGTATTCAATATAAAATATATTTTCTGATTAAAATTATTGGATTTTAATTATATTTGATTAATTTCATAAATCCATTATGAATAATTCAAATACTATTAAATATTTTATCATTTTAAAATCATTACTTTATGAGTATGACTCACTTCCACATCAATTATTATTATTTTCGGCTATTATAATCATAAAATGACGAGAAAATCCACTCTTTTGGTAGAAACCACGGTAAATTACTATGGAAAGGATTATTTTTTTGGTTATTTTATTATATAGAGTCCAAAACCAATGATTGGGAAATAAAAATTAATTCCCCCCTCTTTTATTATATAAAACCACCCAATATCAAATTAGATTCACTCAAAATACATGGTCAATGCACTCACTCTTACATTCCCTCTCTAGACAACACTAGAGGATCCTCCAAACTCTCAATAAGATCCTCCCATGAATTTGGAACCTGATTCTCAAATTAATGGATCCTCTCTTTCTCCTCTTTATTTAAGTATCTTATTTATCATATGCCTCTATTCATCATTTCATAATGTTGGGATATGTTCATACATATCCCTATTGCAATCCATTATATATTTAATATATTATACTCCCTTTTCACTCTCTTGAATCTATACCATGAACATTTATAAACCGTCCTTGTGCTTCTAAAATTTCACTGTGATTTTCCATGCCAATCAATTGTATAGTGAATACACATAACCATTTCCTATCAAGGGTGTTAAAATGTATTGGCCCATACTATATTATTGGATACATACTTGTATTTATTCCAAAATCCTTGATTTTAGAATCAAATTTGATGATGTATGAATCCATGTTGGATGATCTATTTGGCACACATAACCAGGATAATGAAATGAAAATGAAAGGTGCACCCGAAATTATATAGTGCTCCAAAGCGTTGGGTATTACATTAGTCTTATCAGACGCATTTCAAGGTATTAAGGTGTGAACATAATCAATGTTGGTACATTTTCCATCAATAATTATATGTAATTAGCCTTATCATATTTTTACGACGAATTGATTATGTTTCGGCCAAATTTCTCATGTTCCATCTATGTTATCATGATATATCATGTTTTATTGTTAATTTTTATGATTTTAACCCATTTTGACCCATTGATATTCATATTTTCTCATATATATTACATTATTAATTTTATTCCATGTTTAATCCCTTCATGTATTTATATACCACCACTTTTTTTGTATGTCCCTAGGTTCTCCCATTCAGTTTTATGTACAATTGAATAATATGACAATGATAAGGATGTTTTCAACAAAGATAATGTATTTATTATTTTATGTTATTATGTGATGTTCCTAATTACAAAATAGATTATACTTCTTGATTTTATTGGTTATTATATTATTACTTTTATGTTCTAAATTATGAATGAATGAGTAATAAAGAAAAGGTTTGTCTTATTTGGTACCAAATATAGGTTTAGTTATTATTAGGATTAGAATTATAAAATCTAGAGAAAGAATTATAAACAAAAATAAGTATAAGAACACATCCCTTATTTTTTAACATATATATTAAGTGGATCGCAATATAATATATTCATGTTTGGATAATAAAAGTGGACGTGTCTCGGGAAAAGATGTACATATGGGGAAAACATGAAAACACCGTGTTGAGCTAGGGTTGACCAGAATCTGGTGAATTATAACATGCCTTGCTACACAAATGGTTTGAAACTCCTAGGGGATATACCTTATTGAATTCAAAATCTCATTAAAACCTACTATAAAAGGAATAATAAAATTTATATAAGAGTATATTATTGGAAATATTTCATTGAGAACATTTATTGAAGACTATAAATTCGTAAGTTAAGTAAATCCATGTAATTTATATGTTATCAATTTAATTTAAATGGATCATCTTTTATGTGTTTAATTGTTTAAAAATAATCATTCATAACCATCCCATTATTTTCTCAAAAGGTTGGAAATATGAAGAATTTATTAAACAACCATTTTGATTGGAAATGTGATGACTACCCAAATGAGATTCACAAATCAATAGGAGGGGTAATCACAAAAATTTTGATGATACTCTCCCAAATGACAACGTTTCTAAATAGAAACAAAAATTATAAGGACTTATCAAATCCACCGAAGAAAGAACAACCATAAATGGATACCTTTATGTGAAAAAGTTTACTGAATTTCAAATGATTATGTTATCCATTACTCATTGAACAATGGATCAACTCCATTTACAAGATATTATACAGCATGTAGTGTTCAGACAAAGAGAAAGTTCTACTATATGTTAATAATATAGGGGTATTAATAGTGGATATTGATTAAGAATATAATGCTTGAGGAATAGAGAAAAGCAATACGATGGGGGAAATTCAAGAAAATCATTTTTGATAAATATTTTCCACACATTCTTACTTAAAATGGAAAGGGATTTAATTTAAAATAAGAAAAAAAGTGATGAATATTTTGGGGCATATGAGGAAACCATCCTATGACATTCACTATATGCCTCCTCCTTTTTCTTTTCCCACAAAATTCAAAATTTACCATTTTATTGGTGGTATAAAACCTTTTTTACAAAAATTACTAGAAATCTAAGACTTAGATAACTATGAATTTATTTTCTGATGTTCACCCAAATTCAAAATGCAGATCAAGGAATCACACAGGTATAATAAGTATAATAAGTAGGTTATGGAGCTTAATTATATGGTCTGATAAAGAAATTTAATGATGCTTTGAAAGTTCAACATCCCACTTTTGAAATGTGTAGAATGAAGAACCAAAAAAATTAACTAAGGGGAAAGAGGAAATGATTTAGGTTTGGGAATTATGAACACCTTGCTAGTTATTTCCAATAATAGAGACCCACCAATAGATAGTGGAATGTAATTTCATAGTTAACCCTCAATTAATTCTTCATTATTTTATGTACAATGAAACATAAAATTTTTCCAACCAATGCACAAAGACAATGGATTTTAAAGATAAACAAAAAACTACATGGCATCAAGGGAGATCATATATTATTAAAATATAGAGGTGGATATCCACAATAAGGTGGTTATATATATGCTTGTAATTCATTCACAAATTGTTAACATAATTTTTTATTCTAGTTCTATTAATTTCTTCATATAATTAATGTTTAGAAGAACTATTCAAACACCACTAAAAATCATGGAAGTAGACATCTAAGTGAAAATATAAAATGGGGAAATTATGGCATCCCAAGTATATAACTCCTCCCATATCAACATTTATGGTATTATCTTTCCAAAAAAACCTTGTAATACACTCTTCGGTATAATTTTATGAAATTATGTGTATGTATTTTATTTCCCTATATATATCCAACATATTATTACATTAGAAGGAAATCTCCACCTCTATCTTCAATTGTCTTTCAATTATATACAATTTTATGTAGATGGGTGAAAATTATATAGAAAAAAATCCCAATCATGGATACTATTCCCATACCAGAATTTTTATCTAGCTCAGATTTTTTATTCTATAGAAATGATAATTCTTTAAGGCACTACCATTGAGAGGGAATATGCTAAAGTTTTTCCTAAATAATTTTTTTGGTATTCGTCATAGTTAAGAGGTTGAATTTTTAGTCAATCCAATAATTTTGGTGTTTCCATTATCCATGACTTCATACCAAATGGATGTTGTGGAATAGGAGGAGCTCAAGAAACAATTATAGGAGAATCTATAGAAATAGTTCATATGCCCATGTTCATGGCCAAGGGGTGCACCATTCCTCTTTTCAATGAAGAAGTATGAGTTGATATGTTTTTAGATTGATTATCATGAGCTAGAAAATATCATGATAAAGAACAATATCCTCTTACATGGATGGAAGTCTTGTTCAATATACTAAATAGATCACAATACTTATCTAAGGTGGATATGTAGTTGGGTTATTACCATGTTAGGGTGAATAAGGACGATATACTAAATAATTATTTTCATATAAGTTAGAGTAATTTTGAGTTCATATTAATAATATATAGACATTATAGTGATCTATAAATATTCATAGATTTGATGAATAGATTCTTTATATATTACCTTGGAAAATTTATTGTAGTCTTTATAGAAGATATTCTAATATAATCCAAAATAATAAGGGAGTATCTGTATCATAGGGAAACTATTCAAATGAGAATCTATATTCCATGTAGATAAAATGTGAATTTTAGTTATATTATGTCTCATTATTGTGTAATATTATCACAAGAAATGGGATTTATTTAGATCCTTAAATGATAGAAGCAATTAAACTTTTGTTTATGCCAACATCTTTGACATACATTAGTAGTTTCCATGGATTAGCTGGGTATTATCATTGACTTGTGAGAAATTTATCATTATTTTTAAACCCTTTAACAAAGATAAATTAGAATTGAATAATTTTTGTTTTAAGTGATCAATGTGAAGATTGATTCAAATAATTGAAAAATATTTTTATTAATACACATGTACTTAAAATACCAATGATTTTATAACTCTTTTTCATATTTACTGATGCTTCGAAGAAGGGATTGAACTATGTGTTAATAAAGATTGATAAATTTTTATCTTATGCTTCAATGAAATTATAATATCATGAATAGAACTACCCAATGAATCATATTGAGTTGGGTGTAGTGATCATGACATTAAAAATCAGGTGGCATTATACCTTTTTGGAGAATTGTGAAATAAATACAGAATAGAAAAGCCTAAGGTACATATTGGCCATGAAAGAGCTAAATATTCCACAAAAAATTTGTTAAAGATGATGGACTATGGTTTATAATTCCACTACCATCCCAGAAAATGAAATATTAAGGATGATGTTCTATGTTTAAAGGATCTTTTATAATTATCATTTATGCATGTTGATAATGATATGATCTTCTTAGACAATATAATGATGGACATGTAAATCATAATGCAAGGAACATCGTCAATCCTTTCACAAACTTTTTCATAACAATCCTTATGAAGAGTATAGATGATTCAAAAAATATAATGCTGAAAATCATAAAAAAGTGGAAGCTAGAAGAAAAGGGGAATCCTCATAGTTTAATTTTAATAAAGATATTTTAGTACGATTTGGGTATTGAATATGTGTATAATAAAATCACAACTCGAAGAAAGATTTTGAGGAATAATGAACATAGATTGACGTTCACCTTCCATACAAGAAGAAAAAAGATGTTTTAATATATCTATGAGAATTATTAGTTGAGAAATATGAAGAAGGATATAATAGAATATATATTTATATGTATTTTATGTCAGAATGTAAAATAATAATAGAAAAAATCCAACGAGATGATGTAATCAAAACCCATACCTACATGTAAATGGGAAACCATCACCATAGAATTTTTCACTTGTCATATGAATACATCAATAGGAATTACTGATATATTTGTTTTGATGGGTCATCATACAAATACTACTCAAATAGTTTCATTTGAGTGGAATTCTTACATAATTTACATGCAAGGATATAAGTTTGTGAAGTGGTGAGGTTTCATGGAACACCCTAATCAATTGTATCTTCTTATGATCAAAGATTTAACTCAATGTTAGAGAAGAGTCTACAACATGATCTGAATATTGATTTGAAATTCATAACAACTTATCACCCACAAACTGATGTAAAATAGTAAAAGACTTCCTTGATACATGAGGATATGTTAAGAACATTATCAATTGACTTCCAAAGAAATAGGGGATCAACAGCTTCCTTTGGTCGAATTCTCATACATTATTATTTTCTAATCAAGCATAAAAATGGACCCCTATTAATCCCTTAATGGGAAGAGGTGAAGAACAACTATATGTTTGGATGAAGTTGGTGAATACAAACTTCTATGTCCTAAAATGGTTAAGTAAATGGAGGAAAGTTCAAGACCATTCTGCAGCACATCAAGGATTCCCATAGTGAATATAATAGCTATGATAATAGTAATTGATGAGAAATAGATTTTTATGTGGGATACTTGATATTCCTCCTAATATCTTCACTGAAAAATTTCATGCTAATTATGAAGAAATGAAAACATATTACAATATACATCAGTCCCTTTGATATCAATGGTCACCTCTGAGTGGTGGCCTATAGACTAGATATCCCACCCAACATATATTGGGTAAAAAATGTATTTTATGTATCCCTATTAAGAATGTAAATAATATGCACCTCACATTTACATAATTCAGATGTGGAACAATTGGAAAATTACCTCTCATATGAGGAGGAGCCGGTGAAGATCATGTATCATAGACACAATGTTCTACAAATTAAGAAAATGAACATAGAAAAAGTGTTATAGGGAACCCAGAAGATTAATGATGCGATGTGGGAACCATAGAAAGCAATGAAATAGAGTTTACCTTATCTATTTTTTTCGGGAAAAGAAAATTTTGGGAGAGAAATATCTAAATGATTAAAGATTTTAATGACCTGAATTGTTATAAATAAATTTTCTTTTATGATTTAATTAAATATCAATTATATAATTTTTTATCAAAAAAACATATACATATTTTTTTTATTATTGTATTTTATGAATAAATAAACATTATAACCATTGATAATATAGCCATTGAACATTGATTATATGAAAAGTATACATATTAGTTTTTAACAAATCCAACTGACATAGTTGAATGAAGTGATGTCCTCAATAAGTATGACCATATTCTACAAGCCCCATTTAACATAGATTCTGATAATGATATCATCACTAGATGTTCCCCTTGAAAAAGACCAAGATATGATACGACAACGTAATCATGAAAGTAATTATTAATGGGAGATGTTCAAGATCATAAAGATTATGACCCAACCCATGTACGTTGAACCACCGCATAAAAGTCTCAACATCATACAACATACCTTTATGGGGTTTTATAGTGAATTAAAGGGATATGTCTCAAGAACCTGATAATATGAATATGTTTATTTTATATAATAAAAAATATATTTTTATTTTCTTATTTATACATTATAATTTTTTTTTTATTTTTACATAATGAAACAAAAAATGTATTGCTGAGTAATACTCAAAATCAATTAAGGAATTTATTTGAATGAATTAATGGAATTTCAAAATAACTAATATTTTAATTAAATATTATTATTAAATAATTTATAACAGATATAAATGATCATATAATTTTAATAATTCAATTGCAATGTGTATGTGGGCTCAAATAATTGTTATTATCAAAAAATAAATCATTTCCCAATAAATGATGAATATTATTTTAGAAGGGAAAATAAAAATGTATAGAATATTATTTTGATAAAATGAATTCTATTTTCTAATAATAACTTTGTAAGTATCTAATAGAAATTTTTTCTTAATTTCCTGAGATAGTCGAATTTTCTGTTAAAAATTAAATACTGTATAAATCTATACTGTGTATGATGACATCATAATGAACCAAAAGTGATATAATGACTACAATAAATGATATAAAATACCAAATATATGTTTCCCATTTAAAATAATTTGATTTTTTTTTTATATTATTATTTCTATAAATATTTTTTGAATCCTCCAAAACCAATAATATAAATTAAGTTCTAAAATCATTTCATAAAGAGTATGGCTCAGGTCCACTCAAAAAATTGAATTATTTTATTAATTTTGGATATTATAATTATAAAATAAAAATATACACCACAATATTTCTGATAACATGGGAAAAATCCATGGGATGGTTTGTGGTTTTGGTTTTTTTAATATATAGAGTCCAAAACAATGTTTGGGAAATAAAAAAGAATTCCCCTCTCTTTCTCTATATAAACCCCATTAGGTCCCATTTTTCTTCACAAAAAATTCTTGTATTAAGTCCTTACTCTTCCTTCCCCTCTATAGAGTCCTCCCAATGTGATCCCAATCTCTCAATAAACTCATCCCAATCATTTTTTAAACATGCTCTCTTGGTAAGGGATCCTCTCATTCTCCTATTTATTCATATATCTTCTTAATCCAATTTCTTTTAAGAACACATAAAAATTTATTTAGAACTTACATGTACTTATTTTACAATCCTTGATCATGGAATAAAATATGATGATGAATTAATCCATGTCATGCGATCTATGTAGAACACATAAGAATGAGAATCGAATGACATTAATGGGTGATCCTATAATTAAATAGTGTTCCAATGAATGGTGTAATGTTTTAGTCTAATGAGAAGATATTAGTAAGACTAGGGAGTATACCAAATCCATGAAATGACTTTTCCCATCACGATTCTATTTTATTTTTCCTTGACCGATGTTTATGATGTTGTTTTTAAGCTATTGAAACATTTCTCATGTTGGAATTATATTATCATAATATATCATGTCCTATTATTCATGTTTAGGATTATCACCCATTTTTTCCCAATTTATATTCCTATTATATAAAATTACATAATTTCTTCATGTTATTCCACGTTTATTCTATTACTTGAATTTATAGATCACCCTTTCAAATGTATGTCACCAGGTTATCCCAAGAAATTTTATGTAGGATGGAATATATGATCATGTTATGGAATATTTAAATAAAATGATGAATTTAATATATTAATTTGTTATGTAATGTACCTATTTCCACATTAAATTAGGAATCTCGATCTTATACGTTATATTATGTGTATTTTTATATAATGATTAATTTATTAATGTCTAATAATGATAAGGGTCATCAAAAATACAATGTTGAAATGTAAAACAACTAATAACAATGCATGCATCATTCTACAATCCAATAACTCGATCCGGAAAAAAATAATAGTAAATAAGAAAAGGTTCCTAATAAAAGACCAACAACACATGAAATGTAAAGACCATCTATATCATAAGGCTAGGATACTTCTAAATTGCAACAAAATTATACACATTGGTCTATCTAGACCAAGCATGCTACACATTCTTTTAGTACACTAAGGACTCTGTAAAAAGGTACAAAATCTATATAAGGCATGAAATGTTTGGAAATATATGATAAATGGTTGTGTATAACCATACCCAATAGAAAATTCCAAAATAACCAATATAAAATAATGATGAGTAAAATAATATCTAAAAAAGTATATTTCTACAGTACATACAATGAAAATACCCAAATAAACCCAATAAATAATCACATTCACATATTCTTTTCCTTCCAATAAATCCAGCCCAACATTATCGCTTCAATGTTCTATATAAAACTTGATCTGAGAGATGGAATATATGAGTTAGATATCAAATATGGCATCCATTTGAGACGTGCTTCACATCTGGTATCTCCATTCAAAGTATATAGTGGGGGTATGAAGAGAATAAAACACCTATAAGGATCAAAACTAAGGACTTGTGGTATACCAAAAACACAATCTGGAATAAATTGATAATTAGTGGAATCTATCCCCACATCATGTTGGTCATGAAGATACTAATAAATCAATATAGGTAATGATGATGATAGAGTATATCACTCTAGGCCTTCCTGAATGATTTCGATAACTCTATCAATGAAGTCAACCTGAATGGATCACCATTCCGTGAGTAAGATTTGACTCCATAAAAACCCTCATGGAATGCACTAAGGGAATAAACTCAACTAATATAGTTCCAAGGAATCTCAAATAATTTCTCAATGATATTGGGCTAAGATGAATTAATAATTAAATTGATCTTCATATAGTACACTATGATTCCCTGGGGGTATACATTGTGTCTCACTAATCATAGTTCATCCCATGTCACAAGCTCACAGAGCATGTACCTTTCTAAATACATAGTATTTCCCAAAAATATGTGATGTTTAAATTTTTTCGATGATACGTAGTGTGTATCATTCTTGAGCCCATGTACGTTACTAAGCACATTGTCCATGGGAATCCATACAGGGCATGTAGAACCACAAAATATCAAGGGCATGTACCCCCTATATACACTGATCCATCTTCTTTAGTTCACATGGGGTGTGGAATTACCAACACTGTGGACAACATTACACAACCTATGGGCATACACACCTTGTAAAAACCGATCCATCTTCCAATGTGTACATGACATGTTCATGTCCCACATGGTTTGAAACATTACTCAGACTCATGGTAATGTTCTCTATGTATACGCTGAACTGATTATCAAAGGGTTATATGGTCTGTGATACTTTTCTCCATGTTGAAACCAAGTTCAACATGGAAGGGGATACATGACCTGTGTTCTTAGGAATACATGACATATAGTACATAATTTAATTTAAATACATGAATATTCACACAATACCCATATTGTTAAAAATATTATTATTATTTACTTAATTTCACCATAATAAGTTTATATTAGGTTGATAAAACCTTCTATCTAATGTTTCCCTGATTCTGGCTGAATCTGGTAATCAAGTACCACCTCCATCATGGCTCTTCATTGACGTATAAAAAACAATGAGGAAAAAAATCCCTAATGCATATTTGGAATTACTTTTATAGATTTATATGATAAAAATGGAATCAAATATCTATACCCGAACTATCGTAATGATCCATTGTCCCAAAGACTTAATGTGCAAAAATCATTCAACAGGTAATCATCAAATTTTTGGCCAAATATAAAGGTCATTGATGAAGCCACATTTAATGGGGAGAAGAAATGATGAAATATAAATTTTAGTAACTATAATAAACATTTGTTTTCCATTTTTAATCAATTAATTATCATAGGATATAAAAATTAATAGGTATAACATTCAAAAAAAATAAGAATTATTCTCAAATCCTCTAAATTCAACATACCCATAAAACAATTGATCTATGAATAAATTAATTATCCAATTTATTAACATTCTAAATTGGTTAAAAAAGTGACAAATCTAAAAATCATACATTCTAATTAAAATTAGATCGATCACTAATGATGAACACATTAGTGTAATTGTCCTTAGGGACATAATCGAGCTGTATTGGCGCATGATCCTCCATCTATTCTTCTCCGATGTTTTCTTCCAAGAAACCTCTACTTCAATAGTCCTATACATATCAGGGGTTTTGTATATAAACCTAATATCTCTTTATATCCACATATTAAAAGTGGATTTCAGGTCGCTTCATCAGAAAATCAGAATAAATAATTAAAAAAAATTATTTTATTTATTCTCATATGACCACACTATAACTAAAAACCCGGTCCTATCAATAGTTATGTAATGACTAGGGAAAAAACTATATTTTAAAATCAATGGTTCCCTCATTTTTATGATTTGATGATCTTTTATGTACTAATTCCATTTTTTTTCATGAAAACCATGCATGTGTGATATCAATATTTTTAATATATTTCAAAAATTAATTCCCAGCATACTTGGCCTCAGCATCTCATCTCATCTCAGTGAGAAGATCCATAATTCAACTAATATATATTCCATAGGATTACATAGAAAAAATAGTTCATTAAAATATACAACAAATAAAATAAATGATTGGTGAATTTTCATATGTCTTCCATAAATAAAAGAGAGACTAGAAATCCATTACCATAAGCCTCATCATCCATCCTACATTTTCAAACCTCATATATAATAAATATTAGTTTATTATATAGAAAATAGAGAAAACATTTATATATATCAGTATATATTATTTTATTATAACTTTTTTATTACCTATTTATTAATATTTTAATGATAAAGTCAAGTTTGGGGAAATAATCGTTTTTTCTTATATATATTGATGTTTTATTTTTTAGAATTATATATTGATCAGGGTTCAATAAACACAAAAGTAATAATAATTAAATATTTATTATATTTATACAAAAATAATAATTTTAATGCCAATAGAAAAATACGGGTTTTTAGAAATGAAATATGTTATGATCATGAAGATGGTACGTCATACGTACAAATGGGTATTGTTCCGAATTTTCAATGATCATTATGGAAATGAGGTAAGTAAAATTTCACGTTTATATAATGATAAAAATAACATAAATATATTATTATTCCTTTAAATATAATTATATATATCATCCATATCAGATGGTGATAAAAATAGAGAGTCACATTGCTTCGTGATGGTGGAAGCCCACATGCACTTTTGCAATGATATCATCTTTTAGTTAGTGAATATGTAAGAAAGTGAAGGTATATTATATTATTTTAATGATATACATTTCATTTATATTAAAACTATTTAATTCATAAAAAATATATTCAGAACCATTTTCTTTATTATCTTCCATGAAAATCGTTAGTGGAAAATAAATCACATCACTTCGTGATGAAGTAGCCCTCCATACACACGAGAGACATTATCATATCACATACAAAATAGAAGGTACAAATATTATATATTATAAAAATAATAAATAGGTATAATTATGTAATATATATTATAAATATACTATATATCTATCATCATACCCAAAATTTATTGGTGGTAATAGAAAAATGAATGACATTGGTTCACGAGGTGGTAGTCCGTTATAATCACGAACAATGATTTCATAACCCATTTTATGGAAGTGGATATGTTTTAAGTTCATTAAGTTGAAACAAAAACATACCATAATATGTTATATTCTGATTTTATTATAATATCATCGTTAAATAATAATTTAATGTGATGTAGTAATATGTAAAAACACTAGTTGAAGAACTTTATTCCTTCTTCAGGTAACCTCATAAGGTTGGCAGGAAACAACTTACTTGTTTTTAATTATGTAAAAACTATGTATTATAGGATGAGATTATTGAATTTAGGTATTTATTTTGATAGTTTTTGGCTGAACCAAATTGGTTTTAAAAATTTATGTAAAGATGACATGGGGTGGCTTTTTACAAGTGATGTGTCTGACACCCATGTAATTTTTAAAAGAAAAACGTTTCTCAATGATTTTATCATGCCACAAGGCTCAAAAATAGATATTTAACAATAATTGTATATTATTGGGTCAAAACATTGAAATAAAATAGATTTTAGAGATGTTTTTAATACATTTTAACCATTATTATATTTGTTTAACCACTAATAAACATATTTTTACCTTATCCATTATGACAATGTTTTACTATTTTCAATATTAATTTTGGAAAAAATATGTTAAAAATATTAGATAATATAAATTATTATAATTAAAAATATTGAATAAATTTTTCCATATAAAATTCACAAAAATGGAAGAATTTAATTTAAAATTAATCACACAGGCGCTATGAGAAAACGAGTTGTAAAAGAAAATGTTAAAAAAGATTACAGGGATTTGATATACTAATTCACTATTAAATTGATTTAAATGAACTAAAATTTATTTTTAGAGATATAATTGAACTAATCTTAAATTTTTACTATATTATTATATAATTTAACATTATATAAAAATTAACAAAAAGGATGCTTTCAATTTAAATGCAGTACTTGTCACTATTTATGAAATACAGTCTTTGCAACAAATTATCTAAAATAAATCACAAGATAATTTTTAATTTATGATATAAAGATTGAATGAAATTTTTTCAGAATAAATTTAAAAATACTTCAAAAATAATTTTTAACTTATGGTCACAAAAAGGAAAATAATTTTTTATTAAAAAATAATATTTGTTATCAAAAAAATGGATTCATATTTATCTCTTATCTAGAACTCAAATTAAATTAATGTTATAATTTATTTATTAAATATATAATACATATATTTAAAAAAAATTAAATCAAATAATTTATTCAGTTTATTGATGGAATACTTATTTATGTTAATATAAAATGTTTTTTCAAAAAATGATTTCCTTTATTTCCAAATATTTTTTATTTTATATTATATTTAGTTGTTCACCAAAAAATTAATATTATATACATGTGTTCACCATATATTTTTATATTTTAATTAATCTTATTTATACCCATCATTTCTATGTCTAGGTGATAACTATTATATTTATTAATAATATGTTTATAGTATGTTAAATTTTCTTTTAGATCAATGTAGCACATATCACAAGTTATGCTCAGTGTACTATGTAATGCAAGATAAAAATAATGTTGTGTGTAACAAAAAAATATTGAAATGGTTAATTTTAATTAAAAGTAATATTTTACAAAAACATGGCATATTTCAGGGCCTAGATATAGATAAAATATCAATGAATTGGTAATCTCATGGGACCAATTATTGGTATAACCTTAGTTATATGGTTTTTAAATGTATATATAAGATTAATTATTAAGCTATATTGTGAATGGTATTAAATATAGATGTATCATGATGTATGAGATCATGATATACAATATTTAATTATTTATTACAATCAGAATTTTGTAATTATTAGCCATGAAATATACATAATGATAATATCTCTCGATACATTTTCATTCTCAATTTATCAATTAAATAAAATGTGTTTTCAGTTATTTATAGTTCCATATTGTTTATTCCTTATTTATTCACAATCACAAATTTATTGATTAAATGTCATGTGTGTTCAGTAATTTACCTTTCTCAGATTTATTGTTACTTCTCTATTAAAAATAGTCAATATATTTAATAAATGGAATGGGTGTTTAGTTATTTACCAATCCATATGAATTAATCCTTATCTGAACATGATAGTAAAATTATTTAAATAGATTGTGTGTTTATTTATTTTCATATCCATGATAATTATGCATATTTATTATTCATAGAATCAAATTTATGTAACTCTAACTTAGAATTTTATCTCACCTTTATTTTTTACCTTTCCCTAGAATATAAAGAAAAATTCATGAAATATGTTTAATGATGTGCTTTTTTTTAATTGCATTATTTTTTAATTTGTGTTTCCAAATGAAAGAGAACAAACAAGTATGTATCAAGTCAACTAAGAAAACTAAACTATTTTGTACTTCTATATGTGATAAAATATATATTATTCCAATGTAATAATGTATACATCATCTCTATGATACTCGAGTATGAGTTATTACCCCCGCGATTCAACCATAGATTTACTAACCGTCAATTTAGAAAATACTAGAGAATTCCACTATCATTAAAATCAAGACTTTTTTTTCAAAAATACCCCTAATGGGTTTGTTCAAAATTATTTAACCTTTAATACTACCAAAAAATATCTCTATAAATAATATTTATCCCCAATTTTTTGAACCACACTTTACATACTTTGACACCAAATAGAATCTAAATATTTACTGAACATGTAATATTATTCCACATGGTTCATGATCAACAATAAAAATAAGAGTGTCATGTGTGTATCATCAATAAAACACATTATTCTTGATACCACTTACTAAACATTTCTTGACTTTAAATGTTGAATAGATAGTAATTGATCCTGAAATACAATATTTGAAATTGTTAGTTATCAATACCAATTATTTCACATTATTTCATTATGAGTGAACTTCTTGAAAAAACCACTTCTTCAACCATACCTATTAAAACACATTTTTCATGAAAAAATAGTCACACTTTCATGCTTTTATGTAAATGTGTGAACTACTTCAGAACCATAAAATTTAAAACTCCCTCTTTTCTATACCCCATTTTGATCATCATGAAATGATATTATCTTATTTATTCCTTTTCCACCAAGAGATATCCCCTCTTTTTAATGGAACCCAAAGGTTATCCTCTACAAACTATAGCAGGGAAAAGAATACATATCATCTCATAGTTAAAAACACATTATTACTCTAAGAGTGGGAGTTTTTACATCCAAACTAATTATGTTTTGGGAGATTATGAGACTCCATAAGCCAACTATTTCTTTTTAAAGTCTTATTTGGGTAATTACTTCATCATAATTTCTATTACATGATGTATTGTGTGTATATAATCCAAATTCATAAGACCTTATTCCAAAATATCATTTATTAAGTGGTGACTGATTTTTTTGAGCTTCCACGTTGATTGATTTAACTGATTTTTAATAAGATTAATAGAACTTGAATTACTACAATTGATTCTGATAAATGATTTTAAATCAACTCTTATTTCATCATGATACTTCTAAATCTATCGTAATTTTGTGCATTCTTGTGTTTCTTTAAAATATTCATCTTCTTCTGTTCATTGATAACTGAAATCATTTTTTTTGTCAACCAAGAAATACATAATCATCCATGAGAGACTACACCACATGATGTTGACTTTCTTTATTGTAATAAACTTGCCTAAATAATATGTATAGATCCCAATATATCATAGTTTTATGTTCTATTATAAATAAAATTTAAATAATCTATGAATTTAACAAAATATAATATTCTATATAATGATTGCATACCATACTATTATAAATTAATATTATGTTGTGTTACCTATTATGTAGAAACACTATGTAGGTTCATTTTAATTATATATTAAAAATATTCTAATGGTATTTATATAATCTATTTCATTAACCTTTTCTATCATCATCCAATGATAATTTTAATTAGGTAAGAACCAAATTTATTGTCACCTTAGAGTTATACATTAGAAAAAAACATAGAACTTCATTGGAATATTTGAATTGAGAAAATAAATGATTCATCCCATCCTTAAATCACCCAAAAATTGAGGTAAACCATAATTTGGATAATCAAATACATTTCAAACTCAAATTTCATTAACTCTAAAAACTTTTTTTCACTAAGATTCGTTTAATCCATAATTTTTTTTATCATAATACATGAGAATTTTTATACTTTAATCACTCTAATTGTATACATTTATATTTTAATCAGATCCAAAACACTATAAACTAATATTTTTCAAATATTGATTATGTTTTTAATATGATTCTTTTGGTACCTACTTAAACACATTAAATTCCTTCATTAGATAGTAAGAATTATTTTCATTTTCAAAAACAATTAAACCATATTGTTGTTTGATGTACACCTATTCACCTCAATCACCATTTAAAAATGATTAATTGAAATCCTTATAGACCACCCAAAATATACTCATCATTATAATGGATAAGAATAGTCAAATACTATCTTTCTTTAAAAAGGTAGAAATATTTCATGAACATTGATAACCTCAATCTAGGTGTATCCTTTTCAAAGATGTTTTTTTTAAAAAATAAAAATTCTTTCATCATTCATATTGTTATGGAAACCCCATTTAGTCTACATGAAATTTTTATCTTTCATCCTCAAAATAATATCCCATGTCATATTTTTCAGGATTTTATCAGTATACTCAATCATTATCTAGACCCCTCAATTAAATTTTTTAACTTAATCAAATATTTTTTTTGGCTTTTCCTATGATAATAATGATGATTTAAAAAAAAGTCTCATCATCTACAATGGAATTTTTTCACCATGGATGATATTATAGCCATTATTTTTAACTTATCAATTTAGATTCTATGCATGTATAATTATTACTTAATTCTCCTCATTATATAAATCTAATATTTAGGTTACCTATGGAGTTTTCACTCTCCATTTGTAATTATCTTTTCATCACTATATTCCTAGTATTACTCAATATTTTTTTTAAAATTATACACAATATTCACCACATCGACATCATATATCTCAATAACATTTCATATCCACATATTTTATCATTTATATGATTTTATTATTCTTAATTAGCTACAAAATATCCCATCAACTCCATGGGATTTAAAATTCATATGTTTCTCTTTCTTAATAATGAAGCATTTACTTCTAAATATTCAAATATTGTTTAACATCATCGTATTTACATACTAATATTCGTATGATGTACTTTTTTCATTCCTACAGAATAATTATCTTTTATAAATTTGAACTGATGTCAAGAATACCTTTTCCCAAAGAATATCTATTAGGTCATTTTTAATAAGCATCGTTCTGGCCATGTTGTCTATGATATGATTTATCCACCTAAGAAAAACATTTTGATGAGGTTTTATCATTAATAAAACTTAGTTCCTTATACCATGTTTTTTAGATAATCCTCCAACTATTTATTTGTAATCTCAATGACAATGTCTTTATATAATATTCTATTTTTCAATGCAGAATCATTTTAAACAACATCTAATGTTGTGTCATGAAACCAAAAACCTCATATTTATGAGTGATCTCTATTATCCATTGTATTATACTATAATAATCAAGGAATATGATTTAATATATATTCCTACTAATAGGTCTTGGCGAGTTAGGTTGTAACACCCCAAGCTTCCATGGTATGCTTTTCATTGAATAATACAATAGTGTGTGTTGTACGCAACTTCAAGTTCTAACACACCACAACCAATCAAACTAGTAGTTATAAATAGTAATACCCACCTTTTAAAATTTTATTAATTTTATCTTTCAAAATGGACTTTATTTTTTGATTCTGAATATCGAAATTAGCTTAGGATTTATTTTTGGTATTTTTCTGAAAACTATCAATTTTAATGGATAGTGAAAAACACCGAGTTATGGTTTAAAACCGAATTTTTATTTAAATAATTATTTATTTGATTTAAATTTATTTTATTTCAAAATAGATACATAATACCTATATAATTTCAATGTAATTTATTGGATTCAATTTATAATAATTTTATAAATATAAAACTTTTATTTAACTTTTTACTGTATTTTACCATCTCCTAGGAGAATTTAAAAATTTACATAATACTTAATTTGACCGCTTCTGTGAGTTAAATTTCAAAAATCTCAGAGACAAGGTTGATATCATTAATTAAAATGTAGTTCAATGAGATGAAAGTAATTTTTGGTGAATAGTAACTTTTGACTTTTATTTACCCCGATTAAAAGTAAATAGGGAAATCAAAGGTAAAAGTGGTATTATAATTACCCTAACACTTGTCCGAATTCTATTGGATAAGTATTATTAGGCCAAATAAAACCTTTGAATAATATCTTATCCTTTACGTCCACTTGGATTAGATTAGGACATTTATTATTATATAATTCAAAGAAGAGTTAAAAGTGTTAAAATCAAAGTTTAATAACTAAACCATTTTAAATATAGGGTTATATATAAGATAAATTAGACTGTAAATATTCATTATAAAGATAAAAACATTTTTTAAATAAATGTATTTTATTTATAATTTGTATACAATAAATAATTTAATATATTAATGACACAATGATGGTGTTGTAATTACCTTATAAATGAAATATTAATAATATTAATATTATAAATACCCAATTAAATGTAATTTGAGACATTTTTTAAATTAAACTAATTATCAATGTTAATATGACATGTTATGGTTGATTAAATAAATTGTGTTCGATGTAATAATGCTGATATGAATTTAAAAAAAACCAAATAGTGTCAAAATAAACATAAAAGAGTTTTTAGAAATAAATATTATATTATTAACTGATATAATATTTTTTAAAATATAAGGATTGGAAAAATGACATAATTCAGGATATATATATTATTAATGAACAACTTGGGGTTCTCTTGGCTTGTTATATTATGTTTATTAACCAGAAAATATAAAAATACAAAGAGACAAGGTAAATGTCAAACTAATTAACTAAGAGTTAAATCTAAAAGATAAGGTTAATATAGTGACCCAAACCTATCTAAAACCTATTGGTTCAGTGGATTTAGACCCATTACCACCTTATCTTCGAAATAAATCAATTTGGACCCATTACAACGAAAAAATGGTTTTATTATAAATTAATATTTCTAGCTTTCCCTAAGGTGCCCCTCACCCCTCTTATAAAAGGGAACATTACCTTCTCTCTAATTCAAACTTTCAAAGCCATTTGGATCAGCCAAAACCTTCCCAAATACCCTCTAAAATGTCTTACCTTCAACATAGAGGCCTTCGTTTAGTTAGTATGTCATCCTAAAGATCCCTTTTGATCAAATTATAAGGAAGAACTCGAAGGAGAGGTAAATATCTCACCACCTCTTTTAGGTTTTTTCTTCTTCCACTTTTTCTTTCCTTGTTTTTTGAAATCTAAAAAAATAACTCCAGTATCTTATATATTCTTATATTTTATTATAAATATGTTACAACCACATTCATTATTCTATACATCCTTTGAATGACATGTCACCATACGTGTGTTCGTACGACTTACCATCTCCGCGTCATGGTGTAGATGTTTTCCATTACATTACTATTTGGATGGGTATAATAATGATGAATAAATGATGTAAATAATAAATTTAACATGATAATTATTATGTATAAAATATATAACATCCAATTAAATAAGATTTTAATATCAAAATAATGATATTATTGCTGGTGCATATGTATGGATTACTGTCTCCACGAAAATGATGAGATTCATTCCTCATTGTATCCATTCAAGACTAATTTTAATTATATGATTAAAAATAATGTTTAAAGACTTATTATGATTCTGAATTTGAATATGATACATCCTATACATTACAAAAATTACTTACATAAAAGATAATATAAATGAAAATGAATCAGTTAACACCCAAAACAACGATAATACTAAAATATTATTAACAAATAAATATTTAATGATTATATATGATATCATATTAATGTATATGATTCTTTTGTAATTTTAAAAAAATTATTTCACCGTTATACAAGAGGTTAACCTACCCTCGACCAAAAAAATGAACAAGGTAGGGGTTAATTCTACCACCTCTTCATTATTCAAGGTTGTTTATATGTAATTATCTATTGGGACCTCTTTATCATCCACATCTATGTATTCCTAAAAATGTTTTCCAAATTTTTTTTACTAATTACTAGACAATGCGTTAATGTCATTTATAACCTTATTTGACCTTATATGTTAGGAAAGAAATCCTTCCGTTATTTTCCAAACAGGTTACTTTATGACCTTTTCGACAAAATTAAGGTATGAATTTTTTAAAATTATACGATGCCTCTGGATATATTCCACCTTTATAACATCATCAAAGATTACCATACATGATTTTAAGAATATTTTCAAAATAAATTTTTTCCTTTATAATTATGTATCTTTAAATGATTTCAAAAAAATAATGATATATTTCTCTCAAACAGTTTTGATTTCATCTATGTCTATATCCTTTAGTGGATTTTAATCTTGTTGGAAGTTGATTTATTATGATACAAATCATCCATTTTGTATTGAAGGTTTTATGATATGTTTGACTGTGGGTTTGTTATTTTTCTACCATTCATGTTTTATAGATAAATTATTTACATTTCACATGCTAGTTTTAATACGAATGTTTATGTTATGTTTAAAACTTTTCATATGAAGAATCCATTGGACTTATTATGTGATGGGTGAATCCCGCTATAGATCCTCATTGAATCGGTAGGTCTCATGAGATAAACTAGTGTCTTGGAATAAGGCCTTGAAAAAATCTTATTTGTAGTCTTTGAACAAGGCCTTGACTATGTGGTTATGATATCTAGAATTATGCATTCCATCATTATGAATGTGGCTATTGATATTGGATGTGATTATTTGACAAGTAGAATATACAAGTGAGTAAGTAAATGTCATTTTTTTGATTTATATTTTCTATATTATGATGAATTTTATGTTGAAAAGCCTTTTGTTTTAGTTTTATACATTGCCTTAAATGTTTATGCTTATTTATGAATGTTTCCGAAATATTGTTATCCTTACTCGGCATATGAGATCTCCCCTTTCTTTCTTTTATTTTCTTAGGATATATAGAAGTACATTATGACTGACCTATAGGGATAGTATATAGGATCTCAGTGTTGTCTATGGAAACAATGTTGTTGTAGTTTTCCATTTTATAATGTAATGCAAATCTTATGAATGTATCTAGTGCTTCCAAGGATTATAAACTAATCGGTCATTAGAGACTAGATATTTTGTGATCATTCCAATGATACGTAATAATGCACCAAATTTGGGCTTCTGGGATTGGGGCATTACATTTTTTATCAGATGAAGTTTTGTAAAAACCATGGAAACTAGATTTAAAAAAACTCTGATTAGATCATATTACCCTAAGATAGTCTTTGAGGATTAGTATAGAAGAACTTCCTATAATTTTTATACTGTAGAGATTTTTAGTATTTTCGAAGCAATACATCCATGTATGTATATGAGTGGGTAGAGGAGGCTCTAGCGCATAGGTACCAAGGAGTGAAAACTCTGACAGGTAGTTTTGGGCTTGACCTGGGGCATCCTAGTACACGACAACGAGCCTTGTTTCACTCTTGGTTATGCCACTCCCAGGGGAAATGCTTAGGATACTTCTAATTTTATTTACAATCCATTATTAAGGGTTTATGTGTATATACATCCACAAAAGAAGAATATTTTATTATTATAGATTATATCCATAAACTGTTCAATTTATGTTATGTGTTTTATAAGTTTGTATTTATGTATTGTGATTCATAAACTAATCTATTGTATGCCATTATTTAGATATGGAGCCTAGTGGAAGGAATGTAAACTGTATCAATGCACTCACTCCATTAAGGGATTTCCATCCTTCTCAAGATAATTATAGTGGATTGGTGATACAACTGGTGTTGATCAACTTATCACTATACTAGGAAAACTCACTCAGATTATGAATAATAACTTTACCCATATGGAGAACCCTGATCCACAGTGTGGAGGATCAATTTTAGATCGCTTAATGTTCCAACAAAGATCAAAATTCAATGGGGGTACAAATCCATTAGTAGATGAGAAATGGATAAATTCCTTATGGAAAACATTCCACGCCTTGGGGAGTAGTGAAAGGGAAAAAGTTGTCATGGTAGTTTACCGCCTCACTAGAGATACTGATCAATGGTGGTCATTGATTCAAAACACAAAGGAAGATGATGAAGTATCAAATATGTAATGGAGGGAGTATAAAAAAATTCATAGAAAAATACATTCCTCATGACCGTTGAGCAGATATGGAAAGAAAATTTCTGATTCTGAGGGAAAATGTGGATGATAATGTCGCAAAGTATTAATATAAAATTACAAGGTTAGTGAGGCATGCTGCAGATTATATGGGTAACCCATGAATTAATATTTATCGTTTCATTGATGGGTTAAATCCATTTCCCCATAGAGAAATAGTTTCACCATCCTTCTCGTCGTACGAAGATATTGTCTCATGTGCTATCAATATAGAAAAAGAATTTTCTAAGTCGTACGACTATAAAGAAAAGCACGAAAAGAAGAGATTTGTTGAACACTTTGGAAATTAAAATAATGGGAATAAGGGAAAAGTTGAATATCCACCCTGTAGTAAATGTTAGAAGAATCACCCTGGTATTTTCTTGAATGGAATGTGTGTCTGTTAAAAGTGTGGTGAAAAAGGACACCATGCTCGTGATTGCAAGGGGAAGAAAGAGGTTGTCAATGTTTTATGCTACAATTTTAGAGAAAGGGGAAATTATGAAATTTAATGTCCTAAGAACCAATGAAACATACCTCAAAAAAGGCCAAGGGATCAAGGATAATATTATTTTTTCACTAATGCTGAGGTTGAAGCTCCGAAAGACATAGTGGTGGGTAATTTAATGGTTTCTTCACGTTTAGCCAATGCTTTATTTGATTCTGGATCAACGCATTGTTTCATATCATCCAATTTTCTAAGAAAATTAGATATTTAAAATTTGATTTAACATGGAAGTTGTCAGTAAAAAATTCTAAGGGAAGTATCATTGTAACAAAGTTTTGTGAATTAGTCCCCATTAAGGCATATAAACATTATTTATCTTCTGATCTCATCATTATACCCATGATTCAATTTGATATAATCCTCGGTATGGATTGGATTTCAGACCATGTTTCGAAGATTTATTGTAAAAAGAAGGAGGTTACAATTTTTGATGATGATAATAAAGAACACCTTATCTTTAGAGCAGAAAATTCACCACCTAATTCTTATTTATATCCACCCCCAGTATCTCAACAAAATTCAATTATTGGGGAGGAATATAATGAAATAATAATGGGTGAGGAAAAGAATGTTCAGATAGAGGATGTACCAATTATTCATGAATATGTTGATGTCATTCTATAAGATTTACCTGGACATCCTTCAGAATGAGAAATTGAGTTTTCCATTGACTTAATTCTTAGTTCATATCCCATATCAATGACACCTTATATAATGGCCACTATATAATTAGTGGAACTAAAGAACCAACTAGAGGAATTTAATAATAAGGGATTTATTCACCCTAGTGTTTCTCTATGGGGTTCCCATGTTCTTTTTGTTTAGAAGAAAGAAGGATATATGAGGTTGTGCATTAACTACAGGGATATCAATGATATAACAATAAAGAACAAGTATACCCTACCTTGTATTGATGATTTATTCAACCAACTTCATGGATCTCAATACTTTTCAAAGATTGACCTTCAATATGGATACCATCAGTTGTGTGTGAAAAAGGAAGACATTGAAAAAACAACATTTCTAACCGGATACGGGCATTATGAGTTTACAGTGATTCTATTTGGATTGAATAACACATCCTATGTCTTCATGGATCTAATGAATATAGTTTTCAAGGAATATCATGATGAATTTGTATTGGTATTTATTGATGTTTTTTGGTATATTATAAAAGCTACGATGATCATGAAAATCACTTGCATATTATTCTAATGACTCTTAGAAGTCATGAACTATATGGGAAGTTTAGAAAGTGTGAGTTCTGGCTTCAAGAGATTTATTTTCTTGGTCGTATTGTCTCTAAGGATGGAATCTCTTTTGATACTTCTATGACCCAGGCAATCCATGAATGGACAACACCAACGAGTATAACTGAGGTACACAGTTTTATTGGTTTAACAGGTTATTATTGGCGTTTCTCCCATAATTTTGATCGATTGGGTAGCCCATTAACGAAGCCTACATGTAAAGGGGTTAAATTTTTTTGGGAAAAAGTGTGTGATGAATGATTTGAATAAATGAAGAGAGATTAAACAATGCTTTTACCATGAATCTACCATCAGGGAATGAGGTGTTAGTTATTTATTTTGATGCATCAATGAAATGGCTTGGTTGTGTCCTTATGAAGATTGATAGGGTTATTGCCTATTCATCACGAAACCTAAACATTCATGAGAAAAACTGTACTTCTCATGATCTTGAGTGAGCAGTGGTAATCATTTCTATGAAGATATAGAGACATTTTCTCTATGGTAAAAAATTTTAGATATATATCGATCGCAAAATTTTGAAATATATTTTCTCACAGAAAGAACTCATCATGAGGCAAAGGAGATGTCTTGAACTACTCAAGCATTATGATTGAACCATACACTACCACCTAGGGAAGGAAAATAAGGTGGTAGATGTTTTGAGAAGAAAGGATCATGGAGTTCTAAATAATATGAGAGTTGAAAAGGATCCTATATAAAAGGAACTAGTAAAGTTTGACATGGGGATAACCATGGAAGGTGAAACATCAAAACCTTTTCAAATGGTTTCCAAACCATGTTTAATAGAAGGGATAAAGTGTTTTCATACTGATGTTGAAGAGTTTCTAAAGAAGATTAAAGCTGTGAATGATGGGAGATTGAGTGACATTGAGTAGGAAGATGGAATTTGGAAATTTCGGAAGAGATGTAGTATTCCTGATATACCTGATCTAAAAAGTGAATTTTTGGTGATGCTCATAGTATCAATTTCTCTATACACCAAAGTAGCTCTAAGATGTATAGAGATTTTGTGGAACATTTTTTTGTGGGACAACCTGAAGATGGAGATTACTGATTTTGTGTCAAGATGTATGGTTTGTCAACAAGTGAAATCTGGAAGGAAACAGCCTAGAGGAGTCATGCAACCTCTTCCCATACCTATGTGGAATTGGGAGAATATTTTTATGGACTTCGTCATGGGACTACCAATTAATTCTAGAAGAAATGATGTAATAGGGTTCATTGCTGATCATCTTTCCAAGTCAACACTTTATTTTGCTATAAGAGAAGATTTACCACTTGAACATCTAGTAAGAATATATATTAATGAAGTTGTTAGACTTCATGGAGTACCTCTATCAATTGTTTATGATTGTGATCCACATTTTACATCAAGATTCTAGAAAGGTCTTCAGAAATCCAGGGATACTGAACATCATTTGAGCATTGCCTACCACCCCCAAACTGATGGATAATCATAACAGACTATTCTAATCTTAGAATACATGTGGATATCATGCTCAATTGACATTCAAGGTATGTGGGATAAATATTTACATATGGAATAATTTTCCTATAACAATACCTTCCATTCAAGTATTCAGATGGAACCATATGAAGTGTTATACGGAAAGAGATGTTGCACACCAACCTCTTTGGATGATATTGGTGAATCAAAACACGTAGGCCCAGAACATGTGGAGGAAACAATAGAAAAGTTTAAGGTAATCCAAACCCACATAAAATAAGCTGAAAGTAGGTCGAAGAGATATGCCGATAACCGAAGGAAGGATTTGGAATTTTAGGTAGAAGATCATGTTTTCTTGAAGGTATCTCCATGGAAGGGTGTTATATGTTTCTGTAAGAAGGGAAAATTAAGTCCAAGGTACATTGAACCTTTCAAAATTATTGATCGATTTAGGGTTGTAGCTTACCATTTGGAAATTCCACCAAATATCTTCAAAGCATACATTGTGTTCCACATATCACTATTGAGAAAATACATGCATGACCCAATGCATACACTCACCGTTGTGGAATTAAAGCTGGAAATCAATCTGTCTTATTGAGAAGAGCCTGTTATAGTTCTTGATATAGGAGAACAAGTTCGTAGAAGCCGGACAACTCATTTGGTAAATGTTTTATGGAGAAACCATAAGATGGAAGAGGCAACATGGGAATCCGAGGAACTTATTATGAAGAACCACCCTAGTATTTTTGTGAAGTAATATTCTAGAAATTTTGAGGATGAAATTATTTGAAGGAGGGGAGAATGTAACACCCCATGCTTCTACGGTAAGCTTCTCTTGGAATAATACAATAGTTTGTGTTATACGCAACTTTGAGTTCTAACACACCACAACCAATAAAACTTGCCATTATGAATAGTAATACCCAATTTTTAAAATTTTATCAATTTTATCTATCAAAATGGAATTAATTTTTGTATTCAGAATATCGAAATTAACATAGGGTGAATTTTTGGCATTTTTCTGAAAATGTTTATTTTTTGATGAATAGTGAAAAACACTCAGTTATAGTTTAAAACCAACTTTTTATTTAAATGATAATTTATTTTATTTAAATTGATTTTAAGTAAAAATAGATACATAATACCTATATAAGATCAATTTAATTCATTGGAATCAGTTTATATTAACTTTATATATATATTAATTTTGTTGAACTTTTGACCATATTTTACCCATATTCTAGGAGCATTTTCAAATTTACACAAAACTTATTTTTACCACTTCTGTGATTTGAATTTCGAAAATATGAGATACATAGTTGTTATCAGTGTGTAAAATGTGGTTTAATGAGATGAAAATAATTTATGGTGAATAATACCCTTTGTCTTTTATTTACCACGGTTAAAAGTAAATAGGGTAATCAAAGGTAAAAATGATACAATAATTACCATAACACATGTCCTAATTCTATTGGATAAGTGTTATTTTACCAAAAACAACCTTAGGAATAAAATATGATCCTTTATGTCCACTTCGATTAGATTAGGACATTTATTATTATTTAATTCAAAGAAGAGTTAAAAGTGTTAAAATCAATGTTTAATAACAAAACCATTTTTAATACAGGGCCATACATAAGATAATTTCAACTAAAAATATTCATTAGAAATCTAAAATTATTTCCTATATAATGGTTTTTATTTATAATTTTTAGAAATTATATAATTTATTTTATTTATGACGCAATGATGATGCAGTAATTACCTTATTAATGAAATATTAAAATAATTAATATTATAAATACCCAAATAAATGTAATTTGAGACTTTTTATGAATTACACTAATTTCATAGGTTAATATGAAATGCTAGTATTGAATAAATAATTTTATTCTAAATAATAACGCTATTATAAATTTAGAAAAAACAAAATACCAAATTGTGTCAAAATTGACTTAAATGAGTTTTCAAAACGAATATTATATTATTAATTGATATAATATTCTTAAAAATGTATTTTTTGGCCAAATGAGTTAGATAAGGTTATATATATTAATAATGAACCACTTGGGGCTCACTAGATTTGTTATAGTATTTTTATTAACCATTTAATATAAAAATAAAAAGAGACATGGTAAATGTCAAACTAATTAACTAAGAGTTAAATCTAAAAGATAAGGTTAATATAGTGACCCAAACCTGTCTAAAACCTATTGGTTGAGTGGATTTTGATGAATTATCACCTTATAATTGAAATTAATCAATTTGGATCCATTATAAACTGAAAATGTTTTATTATAAATTAATATTTTTAGCTTTTTCTAAGGTGCCCCTCACCCCTCTTATAAAAGGTCACTTCCCATTCTCTTTAATTCACACCTTCCAATCCATTTGGAACGGTCAAACCCTACCCAAATACCCTATAAAATGTTATGCCTTAATCATATAGGATTTAATTTAGTCATAATTCTGACCTAAGGAGCCCTTTTGATCAAATCAAAAGAAACAACCCGAAGAAGAGGTAAATATCTCACTATCTCTTTCATGTTTTTTTCTTATTCCACTTCTTTTTACTTGTTGTTTCCATTATAAAATAATAACTCCAGTATATTCTATATAATTTTATTTTATTATAAATATGGTACAAACATATTCGTTATTCTATCCATCCTTTGAATTAAATTTCACCATACGTGCGTACGTACAGATTACCATCTCCACGTTGTGGTGTAGTTGTTATTCAATATATTATTATTTTGATAGCTATAACAATGATGTATAAATGATGTAAAAAATAAATATAAGATAAAAATGATTCTATATATATGATATAACATCCAATTATATACAATTTTAAAATTAAAAAATGATATTATCACTCGTGCGTACGTACAGATTTCCGTCTCCAAGAAAACGATGAGATTCATTCCCCATCGCATCCATTCAAGAATAATTTTCCTTAGATGATTAAAAATAAATTTGAAAGACTTAATATAATTATGAATATGAATAATATACATACTATCCATAACAAACATTACTTATGTAATAGATCACATAAATTAAAACGAATTAGTTAACACCGGAAACGATGATAATAATAAAATATCATTAACAAGGAAATATTAAAAGATCATATATGATATCATATTAATGTATACGATTCTTGTATAATTTAATAAAAATTATTTCACTATTATACAAGAGGTTAACCTACCATCGATGAAGGAAAACTAAATGGTAAGGGTTAATTCTAAAACCTCTTCATTATTCAAGGTTGTTTATATATAATTATCTATTGGGGCCTCTTTATCCTCCACATCTATGTTTTCCTAAAAATGTATTCCATTTTTTTTACTACTTACCAGACCATTGGTTAAAGGTATTTATACCCTTATTTGACCTTATACATTTTGAAATCAATCCGTCATTTTTTTCAAAAAAAGTTACTTTATGACCTTTCCAACAAATTTAAGGTAAGAATGTTTTTTAACTTATACGGCAGGTGCAGATATATTCCACTGTTATAACATCATACAATCTTCCCATACAATCTAAAAAGAATATTATCAAAATAAATGTTTTCTTTTATAATTATGTAACCTTAAATAATTTTAAAAAAATAATGATATATTTCTCTCTAACATATTTGATTTCATCTATGTCAACATCTTTTAATGGATTTTAATCTTTTTTTGAAGATGATTTATTGTGATGAAAATATTCGATTTTGTATTGAAGGTTTTTTTATATGTTTGCATATGGATGTGTTAATTATCTTCCATTCATGGTTTATTGATAATGTATTAACCTTTATTATGCTAGTTTTAATACGAATGTTTATTTTATGTTAAAAACTTTTCATATGAGGAATGCATTGGACTTAGTAAGTGACGGGTGGAGCCCGCTATAGCTCCTCGATGCATAGACAGGACTCATGAGGCAAACTACTGTCTTGGAACAAGGGCTTGACAAAATATTATTTTTATTATTGACAGAAGGCATTGACTATGTGGTTATGAAGTCTAGAATTATGCATTACATCATTATGAAAGTGGCTATTGTAATTTCATGTTATTATTCGACTAGTAGAATATACATGTGAGTAAGTAAATGGAATTATTTTGATTTAAATTTTCCATATTAAGATTAAGTTTATGTTGAAAAGGATTTTGTTTTAGTTTTATTCATTTCCTTTATTGTTTATACTTATTTATTAAAGATTCCACTATGTTTTTATCCTTTCTGCGCATCTGATCTCACCCCTTTCTATGTTTTATTTTTCCCAGGATGTGGATAATTATATTATGACTCAAATACAAGGATAGTCTATGGGATCTCAGTTATGTCTATGGAAACAATGTTGTTTTATTTTTCCATTTTATGATGTAATGTAAACCTTATGAATTTGTCTAGTACTTCCAAGTCTAGTGAACTAATCGGTCTTTCAAGACTATATCTTTTGTGATCATGAAAATGATACTTAATAATGCACCAACTATGGGCTCCTAGGTTCGGTGTGTTACATAGGTACACACAGATTTATATGTACATGTTCAATCAATATTGTTGAATATTGTTGATTTTACTTGTATGTATTTCATGTCGTCTTCCCTTATTGTAAATCACCACATATGTGGGTGTGATCAAGTAACAACATTTGGTGATATCAATATATGTCACATTACACTGGGTCTTTTAAATATTGTTGGACCAAATGGACATGTTATATACAATATAACATATTTTCTTTTTCAGATAAAAAACCCATATCCTCTTCTCTAATCATAAGGAGGATATTTCCATTCATGTGATTAACCTTACATCACCAGAATACTATATTCTTCATTGAATATATATATCATTTGGGAATGCAATTTTGAAAACACTAAGTCGCATAGTTAACTAACATTAATAAATTTGTGACTGTGACCATTGAAAAATAAGACATTTTCACATCTCATATCATTGAAACCCCAAATTTTTCTATCTTAGTGTGAAAAATAATTATTCCATCATCATATACAAACATGAATCCACCTTATTTTTTATTCTTCATTCTTGTAACAAGATATTTATTTCTCACCATGTATAAATTGTATCCACTATAAATAAACTTTATATTAGTTTGATCAAATTATTTTATGGAAATATTTTAAAATACTACATGATAAGTTTTATTGTTTTTTACACATGTATTTGGCTTCATAACCAACATTGGATGACATGTTTTATCCTCTTTAACGTATGATGAACCAATTTCTTATAGTAAAACATAAAATTCATTCTAAATTTTTATATCGTTTGATTATTCCTTGAGCATCTATATATGGATACTTTCAGTCTCCATCTGCACACTGACATCAATTTTTGATGAGAAATATATACCAATATATCAAAATTCTAGACACTATAAATAATTACAATTAAAATATTTCCTCAAATATTCAACTCTATTTGGAATCCATTTCCTCTATTCCCCCCATTCAGTACCCTTTTTTGATGGATTAATTTTTTTGAAAATGTACCATAATTTCACAATTAAAATAGTTGATACATGATGAATACATATGTGTCCTTTCTACACCATCAATTTTATATGGTGTTCCCTAAATCATTAAATTCTAGTACATACCCAAAACAACCATCAACCTCGATGTGGGTTCATATGGTCTTTCATCAACCATCATTTCATTCCACTTATGATAAATCTCCAAAAAATATTTTTTTATTTAGAAATATATTTTTATTATTTAAATGAAACCTTGACTATTTTTTTAAGAAATATGATTTAAAATTTCCCATCTCATCACATATTTGACATGTTATTCCAATTTCATATTTGGAGTCATAAGTCTGTCATAATCTTTTATATTTTATCATATGTTGAAAACTGCTTCACAAAGTTCATCAACATGTTTGGCCTGATATTTCACTCAATAAGATAATCCATTGACAATCGAAGACTTTTATATTACCCTAATATTTCTTTCAGTTAACTACTTATAGTTTTATATATTTTCAAATTTTTTAATTTAATTTTATTCCTTTAGATAATAATTATTATCCTCTTTTGCTATATATAATGTTTTGTATCATGAACCGCTCTTTCTTATTTCTTAATTATGAATCTATTAGTATATATCCTAATAAGTGAGGCCTCCTATTAAACTTGTATATCAAATCTTTTTTATACTACTCATTCACCATCATCACTATCTTACATTATTTTTATAACTACCCACTACTTATATAATAGAATTTTTTTACCTTTTTATTCGTCCATTTATTCAACCTAAATTTCTTCTAAACTATCATTTTATTATGAAATAAGGTTCCTCAAATTAAAGATTATTTTTTTGGTACATTTCATTCCATTATTAATGGATAAATATTTTTTAATAGGAACTTCATCATCAAAATCATCTTTATGAAATTTCTTGGGACACTTGGTTACAAGGTGCACTACTATTCCACATTAAAAATGAATTTTTTTATATTTACATTGGAAACTTAATTTTCCCTTTTGTGGATTTGAGGAATGTAATGAAATGAATTCATCCACATCTTCTTCTTCCCCACCATACACCATGGTATTCTTAGTATGTACATTACTTCTTCCTCTATAGAAATCCCTTTTTTATAACCCCAATATCATAGTTTATCATCTGAAATATAAAAGAAATACCTTAAAAATTATCTAATGTAAAATATTTTGGATCTTTATACACATGTATAGAATGTTTTAGGTTGAACCAATGACGAAATGTTCTTTGGATTCACATTAAAATCTACACATCCTTGAGCATTTCTGATAAGTTTAATTCATGCATACATTTTAGAGGGTTTTAATATATTAATTTCTATATTTAATTGATTAGTATTTCTAATTAATGATCAATTTGACTTTTTTATGTTTTATGTTAGGATATATTGATTCTTGGAGAAGGAACCAAAAGAGGTCTATTTTAGATCTAAAAGATAAATCTCACCACAACCAAAGTGAAGTAACATGACACTAGCTTTTGAGGATGATTAAGGAGCACTTTCAAGTCCTCACATTGATGAACAAAGGAAAAACTAGGCTTCCAGAGCATTAAATTGGAATTACATTCCATGTTATCATTACACGATGGGTAATAGATCCTATAATGAATGGAAGGACATCACATAAAGAGTAATAAACAATTTTAGAAAGTTACACATGACGATACATAGTTACTTGTGGTGTAATTTTCCAGACTAAAAATAACATGTGGTGACACTCATTTTCACATGGTGTAATTTTCTAGATGGGGATTTTCCCCCCAAATTCACATAATCATCATTTTTTCCATCTGTTTGATGTGGGATGGACTAAGGACCATCATTGGTCAAAATATTTATTATTCTTATCAATTTCTGATCCCAAATAAATCCTATAAAAGCAAGGCTAGGCTATTGTTGTAATGAATAATTCCAATCAAGATCCACTAAAGACCAGTGCTGGGAATGATACGTTGTGCCTTCCATAAGTTCTTTATTTCTTTTTCTTTGTGATTTCTTTTTATTTTCTTTATACCAACACTCCTCTTATCCTATGATTATGGGTTAATGATGACTTGTTCTTGGGTAATGTAATAAATTGGGGATGTTTCTTTTGTATTTATTCTATTTTATTATTCATGTATTTAGTTTTTCATAGTTCAATATTCATTTTCCAATTCCTTATTTTTTATTTTATCGTGACCAGTTTTAATTTAATTAAAAATAAATATTAAAATTTCACAGCTGAAAGTACTAAATGTTACATGACCATTTTAAAATTTAGGATAAACCATGTTTAAAAGTGGTATCAAGACAAACTTGATTTCAAAGCCCTTAAAATTACCAGTCAATTAAAAATAATGAAGTTTTGCATTATAGAAGGGATTCCAAGACTATTGGGTTGATCTCATCTCAACTCCGATAGCAATTATGAATCAACATATTTTCTAGAAATCCAATGGTACATGAATTTTAAATTTAAATAACCCTATATGGATTTTTAAATCTGAAAACAAACCATCAATATACTTATTTGTTCATTATAATTTGTTAAAATCAATAAAAATAGCATTTTCAAACCTTTTTCTCCTAACCAATAAGATAAAATCATTTTAGAGACTAAAAAAAGTAATTTATTTATCCCTATAGATTGATCTCGACCATATAATATGCTATGTTTTAATTAATTAAGTATCTCAGTTTATGTTTTATAATTTTCTCATAGAACCATATGGAAGAGAAAATTTCCTAAGGGCCAATAAAACTAGAACTATTGTCAGAGATGGTATCTTATATGTTTTTGGATTTAAATTTTTTATTTTATTTTGTTATTTTATTATTATAACTCAATTTAAAAATTTATGATTTGTGTGTTCATGCTTTGAAATTCATATTTTTTATTTAAATCATACAAGACTGGATCTAAGAAATAAAACAACATCTAGTCCATCCATTTTTATGAACCAACCTCAATGATTAATGTAACTTCAACCATGGAAGGCGTTGAGTAGAATAAAACTATTGGAATTATTTTGTGAAATTATGTGAAGTGTATGCACATAGAATATGGGTGAATTACAAACATATGATTGCAACCAAGAATCTTGTCACCCCCCATTGTAGCTAACCACTTTGTGATAAAGTCAATGATCATTTCAAGGATAAAAAATAGTGTAAAATTCACCAGAAATCCACATGAAGATCTGACCAAACATATAAGGTATTTCCTCGAGCTATGTGACGTGTTTAAATTTTATAAATTCTCAATAGATGTGGTATGATTTCATCGTTTACTATTTTTATTATGTGATAGATATTTTTAATTATAAAAAGTCTGCTTACACATTTCATCACTACATGGGATGAGTTGACACGAAACATCCACAAAAACTTATTTCCACATTTTAATTAAATGGATATATGTGTAAAAATATAATTTTTGGTTAATTTGAATACGAGCCACTAAATTACATATGAGAATCATATGTCTATATGATATTAAAATTTCCTCATCATGGTATAGTGATATGGTTCCTAATCCAAAAATTTTATAACTTTTTTCCACAGAAAAATATGCCAATTCATAATGCTTAATTTGGTGGATCCCAAATGAAAAACATGCCCGAAGCGAGTTACAACATACATGATAAGATGGAGAGAAATAGTTTCTAATGGAAATGAGAGGGAATTCTTTAAAAGGAATTCATGGAATCACCAATAGTGAATGGATGGAATTGTAACTGGAGTCGCTAACCAAGAAGATGGACATCATGATGGGCCAATAAAAAAACCCATGGTACGTGTATAGAAGATGTTAAAATTTCTGATTATAATTAGGGTAATTGATTTTAGGTTTGGAGACCACAACAGCAAAAGTACAAGTGTTTCAACCAAGTGAATAAGGGTAATAGCTACAAGCACCGAAGGGGACCACCCTGATGAACCAAGTCCATTCACTGGAAGCGACACTCAATACCTTCATGAACACTAATAGGGAGTTAATCAACAAAATAATAGATGATGAATTGAACAAAATGACTAAATTGGGTAACCTTGAGATACATGTTGTACAAATTGATGAATGTCTTATAGAGAGAGACTCAAAAGTACACAGCCAGCATGCCCTGAAGAATTCCCATGTAATGATTTTAATTCTATAGAGGTTAGAAGTAGGAGGAAACCCAAATGAAGTGGATTTTAATTTTACTAAAAATAATGAAATAATGAAAGATATGGGGAGGATGAATGGTGCAAGGAACTAGTAGATGAAGAAAAAGGAGAAGAACAACCTCACTAAAAGCCAATAATTAATTCTATATAACAAATAGAATATGGGAATACAAATTTGTAGAAAGGTATGATTTTGGAACAAATTATAAAACTGTATATTAATATACATTTTCCATAGTATCTTACATAAAATCAGACATATACGAAATTCATGAAATAGATAGTGACCATTAAGAATAATCTAGAAGAAATTGGAACCATTCCTCACACTTGGAAGTGTTTAGAAGTGGTATCGAAGGACCTACCTTTGAAGATGTGATATTTTGGTATATTTTCAATTCCTGTCTTTATCGGTGCTAAAAAATGTGTAAAATATTTGTGTGACTTAGGTGAGATTGTCACTATCATTTCATACACAACATTTAAGAGTTTGGGACTGGAAGGAATGAAGCCTACATAAATGCTTATATAATTAGTATACTCAACAATGAAATAACAATGATGAGTCATTGAAGTTGTTATAATGAAATTTTACAAGTTCATCTTCCCCATAGTCATCCAAGTGCTTAATATTGGAGAAGTTTCAAATCCACTCATTTTTGGAAGAAACGTTTTATCAACAGGGCATGCATTAATTGATTTTCAAAGTGGAGAACACTTTATGATATCTTACTATGATCAAGTATATTTCAACATTCATTTTAAAATGAATAACTATTATGTGCTAGAGTAAATTTTTTTTGGAGAATAAAATACACCAGATGTCGAGGATGTTGCTGAAATTGATGTGGCACTTTATATAGATGTTGTTGTGAAAGAGGATGAACAAAATAAGTGGAAAGAGAAGCTAATGAAAAAGATGACTAACACCATCGGAGAGACCCAAACCACTATATTTGAGGAAGTACGACAGGTATAGATGGTACATGAACATCCATTTAGTTCATCATGATTGAGGAAAAAATGGGGGGTTGGACTAATGGAGGTAAATAAAATACAACTATCTCAAAGAATTAAGCTTCTTAGAGAATAAGTAAAGGGGTTGACATACATATATATGAAACAAGTAATATCATTTATGAACCCTGAAGAGGGAAAACAAATTTCATCATATATCACTTGAGTTGAATATAATTATTGTAAGGTCGAACCAACGATGGTAATAAAAAATTCCTTTGGGAGGAAACCCGAGTTTTTTTAGTTTTATATATTTTTTGAGGCATCTATGCCCGTACTCTAAATATTTAAAAATTCATAGATAATTTCATATGATTTCAACTATTTATTTATAATCATATTGACCATCAGGATCCACGTTTGAAATAAGTAGCAGGAATCAAGGGAAGATGCAGTAACATTACACATCCTGATGGAAATTTATACATCATGAAAAGGTGTAGGAAGAAAATTTACCGTCCATGTTTATGGGGTTTAATTTTATAGGGTATTAATATTTTCAATCCTATATTTTCCAACCATATTCCAGAAATTTAATTAGATAATTAAATACTAATTTCAATCTCATATTTTAATCATTCATTAATCAACTAAAGTAGGAGAAAAGTATAACCTAAAATAATTACCATTCCATGAAAATTATATTTCATGTCAATGAATTTTTATGTAAAAAATTGGAAAAATTATTAATATAGATAATCATGTTGATTATGATTTTAAAAATCATGATTCTGAGGAGTAAGTTGATCATTTTAAATGAAAATTTTCAAATATTTTTACATGTTATGAATTTTTGATGTTTTTCTTCATTGATTAGATTATTTTTATGCATTTCCATGAAAACTCATTTCAACCAGTCAACTCATTCCCAATACACACTCTAAGAAAATATTTTCCATTCCTTCTTCCATATATTTCAAAGAAAACTCTAACATGTTTTCTTCTAAAAAATTATTTTCATCTTATTGAAGCTATAAATGAACAAAATAACTTTTAAAGTGATTAGGGAATTCTATTTGTTAACCCTTAACCGATTAATGACCTTATAGTAAACCATTTTTAGTCCATAGAATCCATGAATATCCTTGTTAAAAAGTGTGCCATGTTACAATCCTATATTTTCTATTCATACCTTTCTATAAATATTTTTCATTATTATCTAACATAAATGTGAGGGAAAAGGAATCTGAGGGAAGGTATTGACATTTTTTATGAATAATTGTGGGGGGGGGGGGTTCATGAGATTTTATGAAGGCACATTAATTATATTTATTTCAAACCCTCTTGAAAAAAATCGGTTCTGTCTAGAGAGATTCCAAAAGCACCATTTACATGACCAGTGATCATGTTATAACTATTACTAATAGTTTCATGAAGATACCATTATGGGTTGGGTGGTGGATTTGAGAATTTTACCTTCAAAATCATTTAAAATAAAAAATAAAAATAATAAATAATGGAGTTTATTTATTTTATTTCATCTATTCACAAGACTTTTACGATATACTGGCGGAAAAGTAGACTTTAATTGATCTATATTTTATTATCATGTAAAGTTATTTAGAGCTAATCCTAATATAATATCATTATTTTTACATCATTAAACTACTTTACAAATGCCTAAGAGTTGTTTGATTATTAATTGTGAAGGCCTCATGATTACTTGTGATTTTATCTTTACGTGGTGGAGCAGTTAGATGACTTTAAATACTATGGTATGTTAAATATTCTTGATGTAGAAAAATAACTCTTTATATTCATTTGTACCCTAATGAAGAGTGGAATGATTCATGTGAGGTAAATTACAAGTGGAATACATATAAATAATGAGTTTAAAAATTAAAATGGATGAACCAAAAGTCCTGACTATTTCAAAAGAATATAATTAAAATTCATTGTAGACTTATTTATTTGAGATATGAGGGATCAATAACTTTCCTACATGTTATAATAAATAAATTTATTTTTCATTTGTTGATTTGTTTTATTAAAATTGAATTTAATGCATTTTTAGATCAACCTTCTTTGTAATATGTTGAAATTACATCCTTAAAAAATGTATGAATTCAAATGTTGGGGTACTTGATAAGTGTATTTCATGAATACATTTTAGAGGGTTGTACTATATTATTTTCTATATATAATGGACTATTCTTTCCATTTTTTGATCGACTTTAATTGTCATTTGTTTTTATGAAAGGATACAATGATTCATGGAAATGTAACAAAAAGAGGTGAATTTTGGAGCTAAAATACACATCTCTCTACAAGAAAAAAGTGAATCATCATGACACCAACATTTTAAGATGATCATGGAGAACTTTCATGGAATAAAATTGAAGAAACAAGAAAAAATAGGGCTTCTAGAGAATTAATATGTAATTACACATCATGTTATCATTATATAGAGTGTACCAGAGAAAGTGTTGAATGGAAGGATGGGACATGAAGAAAATTAAATATGGTGTAATTTTCTAGTTACAAAATTACACATCATTAAACTCATTTAAAAATGGTGTAATTTTCTAGATGTGGATTTTTCTCTTAGATTCACAAAATCATGACTTTATAAAAAAATATTTTATGTGGGATGTTCCCCAGACAAACTTCAGACCACATCATAATTATTATTAAAAAATTTAAATCCCATATAAAGCCTATATATGGAGGGATATGATGCTTCTATAAAAAAGAATTGAGATCCAGATCTACTAGAGACCAAAGCTCAGAATGAGACAATGCTTTCTCCACAAGTTATTTATTTCTTTTTCATTATTATTTATTTTTATTTTATTCTTCCCTCCATTCCACTAATACTAGAATGAATGGGTTAACCAAAATTTTTCTAGGGTAATGTAATGGATGGGATAAGGTGATGTGGGATTTATTTTGTTTTATTATTCATTTAGTTTGTCTGTTGTAATTATCTATTCATATTACAATCCCTTTCTTTCTACTTTATCATGAACATTGATAATATAATTAAAAAGGAATATTAAAATTTCACAAATTACAATCCTAAATTATATATGAACTTTTTTGAATTAATGGGAAATCAAGTTTAAAAAATTTATCGGGATAGACAAGATTTGACAACACCCTAAATTTTCAGACCAAGGGAAATATATAATTCATGAATAATGGAGGATATACCACAACCATTGTTCCTTTATCACCTAGAATTAGAAACTAGTCATGAGTAAACTTATTTTCTAAAAATCCAATTTCACTTAACCCTAATTTTACCAATCCCTGAAAGGATTTCTAAATATGATCACAAACCAATCAATATACTATGATTTCATTATGATTTCTTAAAATCAATCAAAACATCATTTTCAAACCACTTTCTACAAATTAATAATATAAAACCCTTTGAATTCCTAAGTAAACTAATTTCTCCATACCTCTATATCGATCTCGACAACCTAATTTACTATGTTTTTATTAATTATGGTGCATTTATTGATCTTTACAAATTTTGTTTTTGAATAGACCCGTAGTGAATTAACATCAACCTAAGTCACTATAAGTTTCTCTATGACCATATATATCCTTAGAGATAATATTAAAATGGTCAAACAATGCATTAAATTATTTTGTGTGCATCCTCAAGTCTTCCCTATATCTCTTAAGAAATTTTAATTTGGTTTCTCAATATTTTGAATCCATTTCATTGGTATTCATCATATTTTCCCACATAGTGTTTGAGTATTTACATGACATAACAATGGTTTATATTGTTCTAGATAAATATCCCTAAAATAATAAATATATATTAAACCATCATCTAGTTCCCTTCAGTCTACCACTGATTAATCCCATCATTCCAAATTGATCATGATCCCATACATAGTATTTTTTAAAAAACATTGATGCCTAATATTCAAATATAGTGATACATCTGATTCTTCTATATGTGAAATTTGATTCCCCCAAATATTGGATTCTTGTTTTGATTGATGATTTTCATATCATCTACTAGGAGAGATTCAATATCATTAATCCATCACTATGATACAAATTTTTAGACACACTATGTTTAGTACCTTGAGGGTGGTGGGTTGAATTCAGTTATGATAGATATAAGTAATTTCTATTTTTCAATTATTTAATCCAAAAAAATGCTATTCAATTTTATTATCAAAATAACGCATATATTCATAAATAAAATAATCCATAAAAACATCAATTTTACATGGTGCAACTCAACAGGAATCTATAAGGAGATTAGAAGGTTGAGTTTAAAATGTATGAAAATACACAATGGAATATTTCTTTTAAAATTTTTATATTAGACTCACTTCCCCTGCTTTATAAGAAGTCACAGTTTGAATTATTGTCATTCTCTCTATAGAAGTTAATTTATTTCTCTTCTAGATGATTCTTCTGTTATTCTGAATATATTCATATATGGTTCACATATATGTGGTTTTGTAATGAAGAATTATTTCTCTTAAAAATATGAAATCATTCATTCTATATAATATTTTATTGATGAAAAACTCCTTAACATAATGATATTCCCCATACATAGTTCATTAATTATTGTTTTATTCCAAAACATGATGATCTCTACATTATGTATCAACATTATTATCTATATATGATGAATCTGTATGATTCCATACATGATATTTATTATGTACATATCTTTTCATGAAATCCTCTTTATGTACAATGTTCATAGTGTATTTCCATACGGGGAATAATGATTTGTTCTCCCTTATATAGTCGTTGTTCACTACATAACTCATTATGTGGGACGATTCCACATATACCATTATCATCTAATGTTATTCATGATAGCCTTTCTAAATTTAAATAATATATCAAAAAATATCTCATAAATATTTTCTTTAAAAAAAATTGATTAATGCGCCCTCATATTGTAAAAGTTAGCATAAAAATCCACTGATCACAAATTTTGTCTTACTTCTACATCAGAAAACCCATAAATGTAATTCCTTCCACCAAAAAAACATGATTTAATTACTTATCATATATAACTGCATCATTCTTCTCTATTTAATATCCTTTCAAGTAAATACCAAAATGGTTGGATATGTCACAATCACATCACCGAAAAAGACAACCACCTTGTGTGGTCTTGTGATGATTGTTCATGTCCAATGTGAGTTTTATGACATAAAAAAATTATCATAATGTCTTTTAATTCTTCTAAATGGTTCCATATAAGTATCCACATCCTGTTTAATAACTTAAGATTATATGAAATTCATTTTTTTCAAATATATTTAATTTCTTTATTAGCTTGTTTTACATTCCCCAATGAGTTTAAACATACCGAGATATAATATTATTTAATATAACAAAACCTTTTCATTGGTTGGTATGAATAAGACTAATTATATTTTTTAAAAAAAATTTATAAATATGTAAAAATTAATTCATTAGATATTAATTAATTTTAATTTTAAATAAAAATCATTCAATTGAAAATGATATTTTTTTTTTCTGAAAACCATTTTTTTTCCCGCAATGTATTTTTATCTTCATAAATTAAATTAATCAGTATTAGTGAACTATTTTAATGAAAACTATATATTATATATTCAATAAAAAATTTAATATAAATTTAATATTTATTTTGAATGGGTCAATGATAAACCATTTTTTAGTCTTACAAATGTTTTTTTGAATGAAGTTTCACCACATGTACCATGATTTTTAAAAAACAGTTGTTCTTAATCTAGAAATAGAAATTTAAAAAATATATTCCATCTTTATAGTTATGAGTTTAAATTTTGTAAAAGGGACCCTATTATTTTTGTTATAAATGAATTGTAATAGTGGTAAAAATATTCACCGTATTACAAAGTAAATAAGGATTATATATGTTATAACTTTGTGATAAGGACATAATATTAAATTATTATTATTATCGAATAGATTAAATTTGAAAAATATTACATTCAGATATAAATTTAATTATTTAATGCAAGGTTTTCCTTGAAATTGACCTATATAATATTTAAATCATTGAAAGTAACAAAATGTGAGTATTTTTTTTAATATATCTTATGTATCCACATAAAGAAAAAAGAAAGATATTAATGAAAATATGAGTATAAATTGATATTAATGAAATTATTTTCATAGATGAAATTTATTTTTAATTTTTAGTAATTATATAATGATCTTAAATGCTTATCTTACATTGATCCATATTTCTATAATTAATAAAAAAATGAGTTAATGAATAGTAAGAGTCATAGGATTTGGGTTGGTTAATGTATTCCACAGATTTTATATATCAATGTAAAAATTTTGGGTGGGATGAGATCATTATATTTGATTTTACACTTTTTCATTGTGAAATTAAAGTCAAATTAAATGGATAGTGTTAATGATAATATTAATGATGTATTTAATTATACAATATTTTATTACATTATATAAAATTCATTAAAAGGCATAAATTAGACCAAATGAATGGGATATGGTTGTAAAAATAAACCATGTTCAATTTATGGATATTTTTTCATTTTATAGTAAAATTATTAGTACTTAATGGTTATAAAATGTTAATGTTATGGAAATTTCTAGAAGGGTCAATGAATGTTTTAAACAATAAGATAAGAGTAATAACGTGATCCTAATGTATCCAAATTCTACAATATGTAAGGATTTGTATTCATCATTATATTTTATTAAAATATTAAAAATTTAGATCCATTTGGACATCAAGAAAAATTATATTAATTTCATATTTTACGAAATTATACGAGTTCACTCTAGTCAATTATAAAAGAGAACAGATACTTTCTCTTATATAGACCATTCTGATCCATCTAACTCGACAAAAATCTCGAATGACATTTCATTATATTCAATAGACACATTATAGAGGTGTTATTGTTTCTATAATACCCACCCTGGAGCCCTTATTAGGAGATATAATTTAGTATTTTCAAATAAGAGGAAGTTCCAACACCTATGATTGTAGTGTTACCAAAGTTAATGGACATATTACCTCTTATTTTCTAGGAATAATATGCCATATTTACCACATGAATATGTAATATTTTTTATATTCTAACCATAAATTTATTTTATTAATCTAATAATGAAAATTATAGTATTGAAATATCCATCTATAGTTCTTTCATTCATGGGGCCTAAAATTCAAAAGTATCCAATGCAGTATGGGTTTTATGTTACAATCTCATTTTTATCAGAATTAATTATTATTATTTTTTTGAGGAGAATATATTATGTTCTACCACTCATAAATCTAATGAACTTTCTTATCCTTTATTTATTTCATGGAAATTCATGTTTTCCTTTTGTTTTCCTCACCTTAAGCCCTCGAGAGGAAAAAAATGTATTTTTAAGGGAAATTAATCTTATTTCTATATTCTTTCAAAAGACATTTTCTTTTATATAAATATTTTTGAAAAATGTTTTAAAAAGGGTTTTTAAATTTTTCCTATTTTTTGTAATCCCATATTTATTAATTTTTGAATTTTTTAAAAAATGGTTTTAAAAAGAATCTTCCTATCATTTTTTTAATGATTAACTTTATAGCATTTTTACAAAATGTATTAATGGAATGTTTTTTTAATTATATAGGATCAATGGTATTTTATGCTATCAGGGATTGTAAATAATTTTAAGAGTATTTTTAGGTAACTATGGTTATTATAAATTAAATATTTTTCTATAATAAATTATCATTTTCTAGATTTTAAAGATGTTAATTCAAAATGGAAATGATATTTACTCAAAAAAAAATTATTCATTCTTGAATGGTATTTATATTCATAAAATATTACAACCCTTGTTATCACTTATGGTTTACTATGGATATAATCCAAGGCAAGAAACTTTATTGATTATCTATATGAGTATTTAGGATAATAATATTATAAAACCTATTTCTATTACATGGGTTATACTATGATTAAATGTTTATGAAACCCATTTCTCATTTTGAGGGTTTTTATATAATGAATGTTTATTGATATAGTGAAAAAACTATGTATTATTTTCATCATATGATGGGCAGTACCTATATATCTAACCAATGCATTCGGTAAATATTTGATAAATCAAGAGGGAAATTAATTATTACATAAACATGATTTCATGTTGAAAATTTTATGTGTTGAACTGGTTTTAATGTCCTTAAGATCAAGATAGGACATGTTTTTAATATCCATAAGTTCACATGTAGACCACGTTTTCTTATTCATAATTTCATCTATTAACTCATATTTCATGTTCCTAAGATTATGAATTATCCATATATCATGTCTATAATTTTATTTGAGGTTCTAATTTCATATCCATAATGTAATGAGTGAACCTCTATATATTTATAATTTTTAAAATATCGATAATATTATTTATGAAACAAAATAATTTCATATGATAATGTTATTTTCTCATGGATCATGTTATTTGATTCACCTAATATTCATTCGTTATAAACTACAATTATTTATATACTATATCAATATTATGATTTTTCATATAGAGTGTATGGTTTTCAAATATTAATATCATATTCTTATATCCTTATTCTTATGTTATACATATATGATCATTGATATCTCCCTTGTTTACCCTTACTAAGCATCAGATATCACCCATTGTTATGTTTCCTTAACCCAAGATATTGATGATTGGTTTTAGGAATGATATTTATAAGACATACGTAGTTATAAAGAACATTATGATAGACATTTATAAACAAGTTTTTTGTTCTATTATTCCAAATATAATACATCTATATTTTTAGGTCATGGATCATTATGTAATCTAATGTATTTTCATCTATTAAGATATGATATATATGAAACAAATATAGTGTTTTCCATACCCCAACCAAGAGTAGTTTCTTTCTCACATGGTTTTTGTAATAATATACCATAGTCTACCTGAATCTTATGTGTTTTGTGTGATACTAATCTTGAAACCACCATTATTACCTTGATTTCTCAACCATTACTTTGTAAAACAAAGGAAAATATCACCATCATAAAATTTATTTTTGTGAAATCACTTGATCCTTATCAAATAGTATGTTTTAGCAAAAATAACAACCCAAAATATCAAAAATTTCCTTCCAATGGATTTCTCCCTATAATATAAATCATCATACAACGCATTATAAGGGCATATATGACCCCTTCAATCACATAAAAACTCCAAAGATCTATATTTAAAAAAAATATTTTGAATCATGTATTTTCCATCATGAATCATATTAAGAATTTTTTAAAAATTTAAAAAAATTTCATCAAAATCATACATAAATAATTTTTTTGGGAAATGATTTTAGAAAAATGATGAATATATTAATTCTTCAAAATTTAGTTTTAAAAACAAATAATGCATTATCCTAGATTATTTCTTAGATGAACACACTCTAAAATCCAATATAATTTTAGTAAACTCATCAACCATATTTTTAAAAAACTTATTCATATTTTTACTATTTATATTAATATTATTTAATCTTATAATCCGTAGTTATATTTTATTTTCAATTAATATAATTCATCAGTGTATGTAATTTTAATTATACCCTGTTAATTTTTGGTAAAAATATGTCAATTATCATTACATGATTATAAATTCTTCATTTTAAAAATTATAAAGTTATTGTAATATAATATATATAATTATTTATTATGATTTAGATTCTTTGCAATGGATTTTTAGGTATTGTTAGTCAAGATGAAATTCTAGACAAGCTTATTCATATAATTTATAACAATTAAAATTTAGTATATTAACACTGAGTTAAATATTAATATTACCATTCTAGAACAAAAAAAGTTTTTTTTTGATATCATATTTTAATAGAATTTAAGTGTATATAACCATTCAAGATAAAAAGTTAATGTTTCATTCTTATAAATGGTCAAACTGACCCCAACAACAACATGTTATAATCAGTGTATGAGTATGATTTTGAAGTTATTTAATTATAATAGAAGAATAATGAGGTTATTTAGATTTTATTAATTAGATAAACCATAATTTAGAATAGGTGTATGAATAAGATAAATTAAAACAAATGATAATATGTAGCCTTTTACAAAGATGAAATTATATACCCTCTTGGAAACCCACCTAGTTTGGATAGAATTTTTAAAATATAAAGGGAATATAAGTTAACCATTTTTGGAGAGGATGTTTAGGGGATAAAATGTTGATAATTATGGAGGATAAATTTAATTATAGGTTTTCCATTGAAGGGATTTTGGAGGGGTCCTTTAAGAAATGGGTGGAGTGATATTTTTTATAATACATATTTTTTAATTTTAGTGGAATGTCATATTCAAGTACATGTATTAGAAATTGAAAATTAAAGGGGATAAAATTATTGTTGGAAAACATACATCATTATCTCATCTAAATATAAAAATTTATGATATTTTGTGAGATTATCTCTTAGTTTATCTGATTTACCTTAGTTGTTCTTTGATCATGAGGAATAAATTTTTACTTCGGTAATATATTGTTATGAAATAATTATAATTTACCATATTACATAATTTAGATATTAATATTTGAAAAACTATATTCTTTTATTTGATTCAATTTATAAAATTTATATAAATTAATTTCAATATAAATACACATAACACCATAAATATTTTTTGTAGAGAAATCTATTTTTAAGAATATAAATGAATTTATTGTTATTTTTTTACATACAAACATTTTATTAGGGTTTTATCTATATATTTTACAGGTATTAGTTTTCCATGATTTTTATACTTTTTTCGAGGCATGCATTTGGTGCATTTGGATGAATTTTGGATGTTTTAGGGGGTTTGGGACGTACACGGTTACTGTATGGTGTGCCCAAACCATGTTCCATACCCTAGAAAACCATGAAATCCATAACATAGGGGGATTGAAAAATTTGTAAACCATTTTTAAAATAGTGAATTTTTTATAGAATATGTGTTCCCCCCTCCCCCTTGGGGAGGAGTAAAGTTAAGGTGTAGTATTTTGAAAACTATGCACCCCGTCTGATGAAAACATATGTGTGGGATTTTAATACACCAAAAATTTATTTTAAAGACCCAAACACTCAATTATTATCTTTATAAATCTTATATTGAGATTAATTGTTTCCTATATTTTAGATGCTCCTAGACTAAGTCCATAGAATTCCAACCACTATTCATGATTAATTGAAGTTCTGATAGATTGATATGCACCATTTCTAGTATGTGATTTTATTTTTAATATATTTCTCTCTATATCATCTCTCTTTTAAAAGAATTTATAATAGTGTTAACTTCATTGGAGTGAAATTTGATCTCGATTTTTATAGATCTATATTCATTTGATCATAAATCTAGGTTATGGGTCTTGATCTCTTTCTTCATGTTTCAATTTTACATTATACTTCAATTTGGGGATTTTTATTTGTGAGAATCCATCAATGATCTTGAGGTAGGGGGTCTAAAGTTAAAATCCCATATTATTAATTTTAATTTTGTGTGTGGAATTATGAAATACCAGTTTCCATTTTTGGAAATCATATTTTTAATTGGATTAATTAATTAATTAATTAATTAGTTAAACAACCTGATTATAAAAATGATGGGATATTAGGTATATGGAGTTGGTAAATTAATTGGGATTGTTTAATTGGATAATGTTTTAGATATGTAATTGATATATATTGGTAATAAATGGTTTTTTGGAATAACATGGAAGGGTTAATGTGTTAATAGATAAAATTTCATTTAATGGTTTAGTGGTGAATTGTTCATATTTTTCCATGATATTAAAGTTAATCGTTGTGATTGAATTGAAAATTGAAATGGTGTATCATGATGTGAAATTATTATTATTATTTTAATATTAATTAATATTATTAAATTTGATATGTGTGAGATATGTGATTGATTGAAAACTTGGGAGTGAGACATAGACTGATGCTCTAAAGGCCCACGAAGTTCTATCCATGATATTGTAGACCGAAATTCATGAATGTGAATATTATTTTATGGTAAAGGGAATGGGTCCCCAAATACCCATAAGGTGTTATATGTGGATTTATTGTTACAATATAGATAGAGTTTTAGCGACGATGTTCTTCACCCATGAGATTGGAATTGAACAAATGTTCCCAATGGCTGTGATATGAAATATTATTAATTGTATAATGAATGTTTATATTATAAATAATTTTTATTTTTCTATCTGATATGGTTTGGAGTATGGAATGAGATGAAGAAGGTATTGATGGTATTGCTTTTATCATAAACTCATAAAAAATAATTTTCTTAAATAAACAATAATTGAATATGTAAACTATTTACTTTATTGATTATGATATTATAAATATAAAACTACATTCCATATTATTAACTAGATACTATTTTAAAGACACTGGTTGTAGCTTAATGAGTTGTACTAACACCGTAATAGGGTTTTTATATTGGTACCCAAATAGAATTCATGTTTAAAGAATGTGATAATGGAAAGACCATTAAGTTAGATGGATGAGATGGGATGAAGAATGGATGTGGGATCCTACCAATGTGTTAGGACCCATTTAGTAGTTGTCAGTGTATTTAATTATTTGGTGTTATTTATATTGACAATTGACACATATATGGTATGATATATATATATATATATATATATATATATTACTTTGGTTTGTATATTTCTTTCCATTTTTGATCATCATGTGATACTAGTGTAGTTTTGGTTTGGGTAATTATCTTCTGGTTGTCATTTATTTATTTCCAATGTCCTCCTACTTTGATAATGATGTTATAGTCTCCCACTATTATATATTTTACCATTGTTTCTAGTCTCAAAAATATAGCAGGTGGGCAGTCATTCTTGTGTTCTTGTAACCAGCCGTCTCAAGGAACTGGTGTGTGGTACACTGGTTGGGATTTCACACAGTAGTATCAAATGAGTTTTCTTTTCTCTTGTCATATTATTTAGAAATGGTAGAAACGAGGCTATTAATATTTGTTCCATACACGTGATCTCAAGAAAGAGAGTAGTTAAGACGTGTACATGTTAAAAAGAAAGTACATAGGGTCATATACTTTTTATTAATGTGTGTTGTTATAGATGAATGTCTTTTCACCTCGAGTGACACACCTGTTATCTGATGTTAATGTTTTTTAGTATTTTTTGAGAGTTCAATAATAGCATGGTACTGAATGAGTGTTGAGTATAGATGAATAAATATTGTCACTTAAAAATTATTATGAAATACGTCATGTTAGGCACACATGGAAATTTAGAGTTTGAGATGAATTGTTTAAAATGAAAATTTTCCTTTATTCCTTGTATAATTTAAATGAAAATAGTTCCTTATATGTAAGTATAAATTATAAATTATCCAAAATTTGATAAATTTAAAAGAATAAATGAATTTTTATTGAGAATCTAATATGTTGAATTTTTTACCCCTATGATAACCATGAAATACTTGAGTGATGGTTGAGGTTACTGATAGTGCCTCAGTTGTTACCTTGTGGTGGGAAATGGGGGATGATGTGTCATGGATTATGTAAATCCCAATTCTAAATTGTGTAATTATTTTTTTATTTGTTAGAAGAATATTTTTTAGAATTATGAATTATGACTCCACGGTAACACATGTTGATAGGATGACATGGGGAATGGGTAGAAATTATCCTTTGGTTGTGTAAATGGATGCAATAATAGTATCGGGAGAATATATTGAGGAGGAATTATGTAATAATTTTTCTCAGTTTATACAATTTATGTAATGTTACCCAAGGTGGGTTATGAAGTACATGTTAGACATAATATAAGAGTTATAGTTTCAATACCCTATAACTTTCACTAGAGAGGGTGTACCTGAGTTGGTTTTGTTATAGATTGTGTCTATTGAGATGATAGTTAACCACGTAAAAAATCAATCTACGAAGAGAGTCAAACTGGATACTTATATGTTACCTGGTCAAGAAAACACCATTAGGATATCTATGTAGGAATTTGGATTTTCATTTCAAGAATAGATCATTATTATGGGTTTTTTTAGGAAAAATGAAGAAAGGGGGATTTTCAAAGTAAACACCTTGTACTATTAAGTACACACTGGGTCCCCAGTTTATGATCATAAATTTGTATTGATCATGTAACGGCTTAGTACATGGCCGTGTGGGTGAATTGGTAGACCACCTAAATTAAGGGCTAGTTTATGCAAGTACACTGTGAGTACATTAACTGAACACACTAGGTAATTTTATTTTTATTTATTATATCGGTGTGGGATCACGTATCACATATATAAACACTTCTTAATTTCTGTGTTTCATACAACAAAGCGATGTACATCCAGAGATCTTCAAGCTCCACATGTTCCTCCATCTGAACTCCGATTGAGACGCTGTTGGGGGTGTTGGATTTTTATCGGTGAGTTCTCTCATTCCATAGAGCCTCTCTATTAAAATTACCCTCTCTGCTGATTTGTATAAGGTTGATTTTTTTTTTCAATTTTCATACATATACGCCATGCAACGACGATTCAAGGGCTAATGTTAAAAGAGTGTTATTTATAAAACATCAAGGTAGGTGGGTTGTTCCTTTCTTTGACTGTCTTTGGATTATATATGATAAAAGTGTAGAACACCCATGTTTAGGGTATTTCTTGGTTTGTAATTTAACCATTTTAATACTTGTTATGGTTGTTTGATTGAGAAAGGGTTATTTCTTAGGCGTAAGTATTAATACATTGATTTTGGATGTGTTTCCCATGTTTGATTGATTATGGTCATTTTGTCTAGAATTGCCTATTAGGATTACTTTATTTATCATGCCTAGTGTTTTTAGGAGGGAGTTATTATTTATTTGAGATGCATGTGATTAGGATTTTTAATTTATGGAGAAGGGGAATTGAATTTCGGAGCTTGTTGAGGTAGGTTTATTTATGTGTAATTGATGTTATTATTTACCATTGGTATTAATAGTGAAAGATGTAATGGGGTCATTGATCAGAGGGATTATACTTTCAGAGCTACCCAAAAGGGTCAATATTAAATGAATTTTGCAATATTTGGAATTGACTGTGAGATATTCCAATTGTCATTATAATTATTATTTGTATGAAGACCAATGTGTATTAACTGTGACAGCTACCTATGTTGTCATTTGTAATTGATTAGTGTTATGTGGGAACAAAGGGGTTAGACATTGAGAGATTTCCCAATGGTAAATTATTACATATTGGATTTTCATATGTTAATCCATATGGATTATAATGTGTGAAACTACCTAGAGGTTTGCTTGTGAATTATTGGTTTATTATGACAAGCCTGCCAAGCTAAAGTAAAATATTGTACTCGGTTTCACTTGACTATTTAGATGGTCTTCTAAGTCATCTATTTTTTATTATTCTATAGAGGATACATAGATTTGGATAGATCCTGAATATACATTATTCAATGGATTGAATAATTTATAAATTTAAATGAATATAATTGAAACTATATGATTTTATACTTTTCAGTATTTCTTAATTATTGATTCATTTCACCATATTTTTTTAAAAGGTTGGGGCCGAAGCCTCATTTCAGCATATTACCTTCTATATATATTCACCTAAATTTAGGTACATATATTTTAGTGGTTTCCTACTCGGATTCATCTAACAACCTATTAGGGTCATGCTTTTGGACCTAAATAGATTATATGTTTGAAGGTATAGATAAGGCCTGGTGACCTTCTTCATCAAGTACTTGATTTTTGTTGTAGCTGAAGACTATGGGACCGAGATGATGCTTGTGATGCTGTGGAGTTTAATTTTACTATACTTTGATTTCAGTATTTTATTACTAGTAGTGTGACTTTCTTGGACTCTTTCCTAGATACTTCTGACACATATCATTTATTAATATATATTCTCTAGTTGTATATACTATCAGTCTTCCTCTATTCACTTCTGTTATATTGTATTACTTCATCCGCCTTTATTTATTATTTTTTTATTATGTTGTATATACTATGCCAATGTGGAAATAGTTTCCCTATTATCAAACCATGCCTTTCACTGCTAGTTGGCAGCCTTTGGAATTTAGGGAAATGCCTTTGAGGTCATGTGACCAACTCGGTACAAGGCACCTTTGGGCGGAACTTAGAAACGAGACATTACAAGTAGTATGAGAGGAGTTTCTTTTTAGATTTTTCATACTGTTTGGGTATTATATACTGGTATACGAATGAACATGTAGTTGGTAATAAGCTGTGCTTGGGAGTACTTAACCAGTGTATTAGGAAAAGCCATATTACCTCGAATATTGCATTTTTTTAAGATATTCTAATTATTACATTCATTTTGATTTCACCATGGGGTGATTCACTTTTTTTGTGATGTTATCATTGATATTATTGAGTTTATATTCTATTATAAACTAATGATATAAGGGTATGCCATCCCATGCATCATATATGAACTTTCTAGATATCACATGTCATGAATTCTCGTCATGCCATTTATGGTATATTACAGATTTATTGCTATTCTGATATATGTTGTTCTAGATATGCATGTTGTTGAGCTAGATTCTTTGAATGAATACAAACTATTTTGATATGGTATTGGAATATGTAAATATTAATTTGTATGGGCACCAAACTTTAGTCCTAGAGGTGTTATGTGTCCTTTGGGATCAAAATTTGGTGGATCATGTTTGAACATTAATTGAATTTTGTCAAGATATGATGTGAAAAAGTATGTCAAACATTGATTTGCAAGAGTATGGTATCTCAAGTGTAAGAATTTATCATTCATTGAACAAAATTATATGTTTTTAGGGGTTCTGGAGAAGTTTTAGAGGCTTACTGTCTATAAACCTAGACAACACGGTGTGTGGTGTTGTGAACACACGTCTTGTGTTCTTCTATTCTCAAAGAATCAACTTTTCTTATGTACATGTCATGAATTATATATACAAGCCATGTATTCTTTAACTGTGTGACTGAATTTGTGAACATAGACACCGGGTTGGGGAACATTAGTAGAAAATTCCTTGTAGTATGAGTACATGTCATGTTGTAATGATTGTGTGTCCAACCATGTGACTAGCGAGACAAGTGGACGAAACATATGTTGTACACACCATATCCCATTCTTACACATCGTTTCCCATTCTTAGACACTGTGTAGAGTTTATTGTGTCTCTAACCATGTGACTAACGACATGGGTGGTTATAACATAAGTAATAAATGTTGTTTCTAGGGTGAACATGTCGTGTAGTGTCACCCATGAGATAACCTTGTGGTTTAGCTACGTATAGGGTAGGGTAGAAATTCAAGTAGATGTTGTTTCCTTGGAAGAACATGTCGCGTTTAGGGGTGTTTCATTACCAGGTGTGGAAGAGGTACAAGCCCATGTTAAAGTGTAAGGTAACACCCCGTGTAATGGTTGTATATGCTGTGTAACCATTTTTTCTAAAATATGACAATTTTTTCACTTATTTCATTCTACAACTTCTAAGTTGCGGTCCTTGATCATTTTGAACTGAGGTTTGCACTTGACCTTGGAGAGTCATGCCACTAAGACGTCCTCCAGTTGTATGCTAGATAAATGGAAACAATCAAACACCGAAAATGGTAGATCAATGACCTCCATCAGATCCTACCATTGTGCCCCTCTAGGCACCAGCTGTTATACCGGATGTAGTTACTGATGTAATGTTTTGTGAAATATTTTTGGGGATGTAATAGACTTTTCAAGGAGCACTCCATCTTGCCCCGTCCATGGAAGAGTTGACGCGGGTGTTCTATTAGCATCATCCTCTCACTTTTTATGGGGATGGAGGACCACCGACTGAAGAGTCATGGTTTGTGGCCATGCATGTTATCATTGAGAATTATAGAGGCCTCCAGAGATGAGGGTAAATATTGTGATGTACATATTACTTGATTCTTCAAAATATATGGTTGGATTTTATCTATCAGGTAGGATATCAACCGAATATGTCTTGGGAAGAGTTTCAAATGACCTTTTATGACTAAATCTACAATGAGATGATGGGGGCCGATCGAGCCCGGAGGTTCATGCATTTGGAAAAGGGCACTCTTTCATTGATGTCGCACTATTCTCATTTTACAGATCTTCGACGCTTCATCCTTGTTCTGGGAGGTGATGAGTTATCATTGGATAGACGATTTGAAGATTGCCATAGGTTTGACATCTGATCACAAGTGAATGTCTATAGGATGACATCAGTAATAGATATAGTGAACCGGTTGTTGATTACATAGAATAATCTGAGGGATATGTGAGTTGTGATCTAGAGAATTTCAGCATCGAGAGATTGTACTCCTTTGACTGATAGCAGGAATTGCCGTAAAGAGCCATCATGTAATGTTTCCTCAGGTATCCAAGTGGTATGCTACAAGTGTGTGAAGATTGGTAATACTTGACCATATTGTCTGAAGGACCCAGTTGAGTGTCGAACTTGCAGTAAGATGGGTCACTTTCAGTTTTCCCGATTGTTCTCACTATAAGTGAGTGATAGTGGTTCTTTTATGACTAAACATTCAAAATTAGGACAATGAGTTCCTCATCAGTCAAGGAACTAGAGTTCATTAGGCCATGCAGGTTGAGGAGGATGTCGTGGCCATAATATCTAGATGACAAGGTTCCAATTATTGAAGGGTGGAACAGATCCGAATAGTATGGAATGGTCACAGGGTTGTGGTATAGGAAAGACCTTTTACAGTGGAACAGACCTAGTAAGAGAAGGATCTCAGAGCCTCTACAATTAGTGGTATAATTATAGTTGCCTCAGTTTTAGCTTCATACCTTTTTGAAAGAGGGTTTTCCCATATTTTTATAATTTTTTGTCATTTTGGAGAGCCTTGGGATCTGTATCTTTACTTATGAGGAAATTGTGACACTAGACACTCCGTTTGGGATTAAAAAGACTATTGTATATTAGGGGAAGGAGTTCCCTCTTTAGGTTGGAGGGTGTCACTTTTTAAATGGCCTCTATATTTTATAGTTTAACTATAATTATTCCATTCTCTGAATGGATTAGTTGGTCTCTTTTTAGGCCTTTGTTACCAGCTATCACTGCATGGTGAGTTTCGTGTTTCCATAGGAGGTGTCATTTCTACATTAGGGAGAATGGTATGTCAAGGTGAGAAAAGTAAGACCTTGGGATCAGGGGCTAGGAGGAATTATAGCTTAGATTGCAAGTTTATATTTGGATGACAAGGGGACTTCGCAGAAGGACATTCCTGTAGTGGTAAATTTTCTCAGATATTTCTTCCCATAAAACTTTTCAGGTTTATGTCCAGAGAAAGAGGTTGATTTCTCTATAGAGCATGTGTCGGGATATGCACTGGTGTCCATTTTTCCTTATATGATGGCACAACCAGAGTTACGGGATCTCAAGAAGAAGTTAGAGGAGTTTCAAGCAAGGGGTTTCATCCGACCCAGTACTTCTCCTTGGAGTTTTTCTATTATTGTTTGCAAGGAAGGATAATGGTACCCTTAGACTTTTTGTGTATTATGGAAAGCTGAATCAGTTGATGGTCAAGAACCGATATCCCTTTCCAATGATTGATGATCTCATTGATCATATTCTAGGGTCTTAGGTGTTCTCAAGGATTGTCTTGAGATCCAGTTATCATCAGTCACACTTTAGACCATCTAATATACATCTAAACGACTTTCAGAATAGGTTCAGTCTATAAAAGTATTTGGTTATGTTGTTCGGTCTCACGAATGTGCCAGCAGTTTTCATTGAACTGATGAACCGAGTGTTCTATCCTTACTTGGATTCAAACATGGTTGTTATCATGGATGATATATTGGTGTAATCTCATAGTCTACACAAACCTACAACCCATATAAGATCGTGTCGATTACACAGAGAGGGAATCAATTATATGTTATGATCTCAAATTACCACTATTGGATGGACCAGATTCAGTTCCTGGGTAATGTTATCTCAAAGATAAGAGTATACTTCGACCTAGAGAAAATGAGTGTAGTAGTTTCCTAGGAGGAGCTGAAGAAAGCCTTGTAGGTATAGTGTTTTCTGGGTAGAGCTGGTTACTAAATGCACTTTATACCAGAATTTTCTTGCTTAGCATCCCCACTGATGGGCATGACTAAGTAGAGTGGAATGTACTTGTAGATAGATTCATGTGGTTCGGCCTTTCAGAACATGAAAGGGAGATTGACTTCATCATAGATAAATATTTTTCTGGAGTTTTTGAAGTGTTAAACCATTTACTTTGACATATCAGGTATCAGGATGGTAGCAGTTCTTATGTATTGGGGAGGATTCATCATGTATGGGTCTCAACAGTCAAAGCCACATGAGAGGAATTACCTGTCACATGATCTTCAGTTATCTGCATTCGTGCATGATTTGTGAATTTGGAGACATTATCTTTTGGGAGAGAATTTTGTGGTATCCACTAACAACAAAAGCCTCAAGTATATCTTTACTCAGCGATATCTGAATTTGAGACAGTGAAGGTGTGCTGTGCACCTTCATTCGTTTTACTTTGATCTTGCCTAGATGCTTCGGAAAGGAAACATAGTGGCTGATGTGTTGATCAAAAGGACATAGATACAGGCTGTTCAAGAGGCTAGAAGTGAGTAGAACCTTATGGCTCTATTATATATGATTCATTTGGAAATTCACGACATATAGGGGCAGACATTTCTTTTTTTTATACATGTTACATATACTCTTCTGGACCGAGTGAGAATGAGGTAGCTATCAGATTCCAAAGGCCAGGTTCTATGAGAGAGTTTGTTAGGAGATAACCCTACTACTATGTGGACCATATGCAAGGATGTGGTCCTACATTTTCATGGACACATATGGGTGTCAGGAAACATTTTTGAGGATTTGATGTGGTATTTTCATTCTACATCTTGGTCAGTTTATACTGGTGTCACCAAGATGAATTGAGATCTACACTACATGTATTGGTGGCCATGTATGAAGAGAGATGTTGCTGATTTTGTTATGAGACATTCCGCCTATCAGAAGGTGAATGGAGATAATTAGTCAATGGTGGGGCTCTTATTGTAGTTACCCATTATTGAGTGGAAGTGGAATGATTTCGCGATTAATTTTGTGATAGTTTAATAGATGTTGACTCCATGGAATGATGTAGTTTGGGTTATTGCTGATAAACTCACAAAGGTTTCATATTTCCATCCGATTAAGGAAACAATTAGTGTTGATGTGATTTAAAGGATGTAAATCTAAAATATTGTACATTATTAAGGGGCTCCAAACTCTATTGTTTTAGATAGGGACACCAGGTTTACTTCTCATGCCTGGTAGGGACTACAAAGGGCTTTGGGTACACAGTTACATCTGAGTATATCTTACCATCCCCAGATAGATGGACAGTCTGAGTGCACAATATGAGTTTTGAAGGACATTCTTTGAGAATGCATATTGGATTTTTGGGGGTATTGGGAGAGAAACATTCCCCTAATAGATTTTTCCTACAATAAAAGTGTTTAGGAGATGATTCAGATGACACTTTACAAGGAATTGAACAGTAGGCCATGCCGATCTCCCCTATGTTGGCTGGAGGTAGGAGAGGTGGCTATTTTTGGACCTTATCTTGTCTAGGAGACCATTTATCATGTGGATTTAATTTGGAAGATGATGGATACTACACAGTCTCGCCATAAATCTTATGTAGATTGAAAGAGATGACTTCTAGAGTTTGAGGTCAGAGATGAGGTTTTCTTACAAGTCATGCCATGGTTGGGACACATGAGGATTAAGAGACAAAGAATGATTTCAAAGCGATATGTTGGGTTGTTTGAGATGTTGGAGAGAGTTAGGCCAGTTGATTATCAGTTAAAGTTACATCAGAGGTACCTGGTAATTCATGACGTCTTCCATGTTTCTCAGCTATGGGGTTATTTTTTAGAACCATCTCATATTTTTCAACCCGAGGAGGTTGAGTAAGAGGTGGATACATCCTTCTAAGAGCATGCTGTTAGGATTGTGGATTGCAACATGAAGGTTCTCTATGGACAGTCTATTTTATTGGTACAAGTTCTATGGTAGCATGTCCAAGTATAGGATGAGACTTTGGAGAGGGATGTCAATGTACGATCACAGCGGCCAGAGTTGATTGATGTTTCTTCTTTTCCACCCTTGGAAGGGAAATTGGGGTTTGAATTGCTTTAAGTGGTGATGTTTGTAATAACCCCGATCTTCATTTCAAGTATGGATCTTTATTTCAGATTTTTTTTGAAAAAGAAAGAAAGAGGTATTTTCTATGTATATTCCATATAATATTGAGTAAACTCCATGTACCTGGTTGTTGCACATAACCATGTACTGACCATGTATCGTCTGAGTGCATGGCTGTAACGACTCAAAGTTTCATTAATGTAAATACCTCTTGATCTAGTTAAATGTCTTTTTATGTAAAACGTTTATATAAAATGTCAACTTCTTTGGTTTTATGTTATGAATTTTGACCGTTGCTAATATAGTGGTGGAACAGTGATCACATGATTAGAATAAATATAGGGCATTAACAAATCCAATTTTCTCAGATAAAGGAAGTGATGGCCTCATCCAGTAGAATTTCCCCATATGAAGCCCATTTTTCAGAGCGCGTAAAAGAGGTGGCTTCCTTTGGCTATGCTCTTGACCAAGCCCAATCTGAGCTTCATCATGTCAAGCTTGAATGGGACCGTCTAAGGGAAAAGGGGAAGTTGATAGACATTACCACTTGAGAAATGTTATCCGAGCCACCCCAAGAGTCTGTCACCATCACACACCTTACCCTTAGGTATTATGCCTCTATTTTAAGGGGTTATGTAAAAAATCTCCAATACTATGTTCATTTATATAATTTTTGTATATAATAATAAATATACCCTCTTGTCATTATCGATACATTGTAAATAGTTTTTAAAGTACAAATAGTGTTTTTAGTTATTATTTAATTAAGAATTATTTTTTATTAAATTAATGGATTTTTGAATTAAATAATATTTTAAAAAAATATTTTCATTATTAGAAATTAATTTTTATTAAATATAAATTTTCTTATAATTTTATGAATGCAATTATAATTTTTATTGAGTTTTTAAATCCATTTCTGTCAAAACCCGTGAATTTTCAATAAATATTTGTTTTTATTTTAAAAGTTAAAATTACCATATTTTGAAAATTAATTAGATAAAATAAATGTTATTTCTGGAATCAGGATGTCGAAATTATCCAATTTTTAATTTTTCATAATTTTCATAGAAAATCATTTTTTTGGGTAAAAATTTAATACCGTTTAAATATATAATGTGTTTTATGACATCATAATGACCCAATAGTGATGAACTAAAATACTATAATATTTATGTTTGGAAAATATATGTTTTACCATTAAAATAATGTGATTTTCGTTTTGTTTGACTTAGTTTTGAAAGCATTAATGGACCCATAAAGACTTATTAAATACCTTGTCTTTTTAAATTAATTTCCATGGGAGTGTGACTGACCTCCACATAAGCAACCCTATTATTTTAAGAAGTTTGGACTTAGGCCTTATAAAATATAGTTTTCCTCTTCCCTTATCCAAAAACCATGGCCAAAAACCATTGGATGGTTTGTGGATTGGATTAATTTAATATAAGGGGTCCCAAACCAAAATAATAAAGAATTCCCTCACCTTTCCTATATAAACCCACCCAAGCTCCCACTTCCTCATCACTCAATGTAACACCCTGAGATTTTATGAAAAAAAATTATTTTAATTTATTTGATGTATTGTGTTGTATGATACCTCAATATTATCTTGCGTTATATGAAACACCGCATTAGCTTGCAGTATATGCAACACTAATCTTGGATCGTGTTACACACAATTTGGAGTTTGTTTGAGAGTAGTCATTCTACGCAACATTGACTATATATATATATATATATTCAATGTATTAATGAAATACGGTTGGATTTTTTATACGCAACATAAAAGGAGTTGTGAAGTACACAAAACCCTGACTTGGCTTGCATTACACGCAATCACGACCTTCCTCGACAGTATGTGTTGTACGCAATACCAGGTTTCACTAAACAACGATATATTGTTATAATACTATTATGGACTAGATTTTATGAATAGTATTAACTACATTTTGAATTTTATAACATTATTATTTGTCTTACACATTTTCTAGAATATGGTATGAGAACAATATAAATGTTTCGTGTAAAATATGTATTTTTAAAAAATTGTAGTTTTCCCGCCTTTTGATGACGCAGCCACCTTAAATCTTTTTTTGACATGTCTATAAGTTCAATTTGACAAAATAAAATTCTTCTTTTGAATGAGGATATAAAAATTTAATTTGGATAAAGTTTTCATATTATTATGATAACTTTCATATTTTAATGAATAGTAAAAACACGCTATATTTTAATTAAAAACAACTTTTTTCATCACAATAATTTATATGGTTAGATTATCTTTTTAATTGGTTTTAAAGTGTAATTAGAATATATTTTTACCTTTTAATCCAATTTTTTTCATTGGAATTAATATCACTTTGAAATTGGATATACACAAGTATCAATCTTTTGATTGATTTTGTCTCATAAGAACACGCTATTTGTTTTGATAACGGAAATTAAATTTAAAATTAATTAATGCAACTAATATGATATGAATTTATCAAAATAGACATCAATTTTAAATTCGGAATATCAAATAATGCTTAGGTTGAATTTTTGTTATTTTTTTGAAAAACATCAATTTTCGATGAATAGTGAAACCACTTAGTGGTAGTCAAAAAACTGACATTTTTTAATTTAAATTAAATTTTACCACTTCTGTGAATTGAATTTCAAAAATCTGAGAGGCACGGTTAATATCAAGGACTATAATGTGGTTCAATGAGATGAAAATAATTTTTGGTGAATAGTAACTTTTTAATTTTATTTACCATGGTTATAAGTAAATAGGATAATTAAGGGTAAAAATGATATTATTATTACCCTAAAACATGTCTTAATTATATTGGATAAGTTTAATTAGACAAAAAACAAACTTAGGAATAAAATATGACCATTTAGGCCCACTTAGATTAGATTAGGACATTTAATATTAATTTATTTAAAGAAAGGTTAAAATAGTTAAAATCAAAGTTTAATAAGTAAATCATTTTTTAATATAGGGTTATACATAAGATAAATTCGACTATATGTCACAACCTCCATTTCTATTTATTTTATTTTTTTATTATTTCTTGGTTCCTAGTGTTTTCACCGAGGTCTGGGCGGAGCCCGAATTAAAATTTCTTGTCGTTTAATGCTTCTACTGGGTTTTGGGCCCGGGCGCGGTCACCGCAAGGTGGCCGGTAGCCGCGCAATCGCCCCAGGTGCTTGTGAGAATTTCCATGACGTCTGGGTTACGGCGCGCAACTTGTTCGTGGTTTATTAAGTCTTGCGACGAGCGTGCGGGTATCTAGTTTTCGTATTTTGATAATTAAATAACTTGTGTTTTAAAAATAATGTGTGTTAATAATAATATTATTATGTTGCTATTATCATTATCATTGTTATCAATATTAGTATTATTTATATTATTATTATTAACATTACTATGTTATTATTATTAATATTAATGTTATTTATATTACTAATAATATTATTATTATTAATATAATAGAATGTTTTTTTTAGAAAACCCTAATACCCTACCCCCCTTTCTCCCGATCCATCCCGTCGCCCCCTCCCCCCCCCCCCACTTCCCTTCTACACAGCGGCGCAATGCCCGAACCCTGACCTCGACCTCCAGATCCCCCTCCAGCAGCCTCCGGCCGCGCTCCGGCGAGCCCCCCTGCCTTCTTTCTCCCCGCACCAGCTTCGCCCATGCCCCTTCTGCGACGCCTGCACCCAGTCCGCCTCACCACACGCTCCCAACCGCAGTGCGCCGCCTCCTCCCCTACGTTCCATCGACCCCGCACCCCGCCGCACCTCCGGCCTTCCTCCGTGGTTCCCCCCTTGCCTGCGCCGCTCCCCCCTTCGGTCCGCTGCATGTGCATCAACCTCGCCCCACCCCCTCCTCACTGGCGCGACCTAACCAGCGCACCCAAACCGCGCCTCTCCTATCCGTGGTTCTCCCATGATCCTTCTTGTCTGCAGTGACCCGAAGATCCAATCTCCGCCACCCCGAGCCGCCTCCTTTCGCTGGCTCCAGCAGGCCGCGAACCCCTTCCCCGCTCTGGTATTTGTTTCTTCTTCTTTCTATCTTGTGGTGTTTCTTTTTTTAGATGGAACCACTTTGAAACCTTGTTAATCCAGTTGTATCTTTTTGGAATTTGTTTCAGTTTGTGAAATATAGATTTTTAAGGTTCATTATGTGCAAGGCTTGGAGTCTTAGAACTTATGGTATTTATTTTGAATGCTAGTATTTCACTAATTGGAAATTGGGAGTTTTCATTAAATGTTTTGCGTCAATTATGGTGTGTTTGTGGTTGTCTATTTGTGAACATGGTTCGACATGTTTTGTTTAATAATGCTAGTACTTGTTCATTGTGTGAAATGTTTTGGAAATGGGTTCTATGGTTTCGAAGGGGCTGTTTTATGTTTCTTAAATTATGTGGGTATTTGGATGTGGTTTTAAAGAAAATGGTAGTTTTGTGAAAATAGTTTTGTGTGTTTTTATTTTCTACCTTTTGGTGTTTTAATTTTTTTATTTTGGCTAAGTCCCAACACCTTGGGTGTTGATTCGCCCGTTTTCATGGTTTTAGGTGTGCGATTGGTGCGCGGGAGGTTGTCCTTCCCTCCGCTAAAGCGTTACTGCGTCCGTGCTTGGTTTGACGTAGGCGAACCCAATTTTTCAATTCCTAATTAATTCTTTGGCACATGCACGCTTTCAATTTCCCTAAAACATTATTCGTACCTCTGTGCCAACTTTAGTAATCTTATTACATTGTTTTGGAGTTTGGTTTTGAGTCTTTGCATTCGATTCACCATGATTATAGTTTGTTTTGGACCCACAAAGGTGCGGTTGAGGTGCGAACGAAGATTCACATCGGTTTCGGGTTGGTGTCCTTTTTTTCGCCTTGGTTCCAAGTGTGTTGATCTATGCAGTGTGTTTTGGGTGTGCGTTGGTTGGAAATTCATTCTTTGGATGTATTTTGGGTGTATGGGCTATGAGTTACTTTTGGAAATCGTTTTATAAATTTTAAAGTGGTTTATTAAATAGTGCAAATGATGCAAGTATATTTTGAAAGTAGGTTGAGGTGGTTCCATGCGTTGTTTGTTCGTTTGGAGTGTTTAAGTCCATGTTTATGTAATGTAGTTACCTTTGCGGTTGCAGCGCGTTGACAAATTTCTTCCACGGTCCTACGATGATCGGCGTACACGTGTTTGTACGTCTGTGCGAGGCGTGACGTGCCATTGCATTTGGACTGCGAGATGAGGTAGGTCCCCCATTGCAATTACCTTTAGATTTAGAATTTATTATTTCTTGTTGTTTTATTAATTTTTAATGAATTAGAAATAATATTAGATAATAAAACTTTAAATTATTATTTAGTGCGAAAAGATCTGTTTATTTTATACCGAACACTTGGGACATTTTCGTGACGAGCGGACACCCAGTATTGAAAGAATGACCCTTTGGCCTTTAAACATAATTCACGGAACTTCAAATGTGCTTCTAGTTTTAAAGATAAATAATTTCTTCTAAAAATGTGTTTTGAGCTTTTTGAGAAATGAGGTTTTATTTTAAAATTGGTGAAGGCCCGTTTGGCACTTTAATGAAATGGATTATCTTGGAAATCCCACTCGGGGGTGATCTTTGGTGTGCGTTGTTTGCGTGAGCTGTATGTGATGTTTGTGCATCGTGACTGATTAATTTACATTGTAGATGCACCCCCTTTTTATTGCTCGTGTTGACATGGGAACCTGGCATATTGAGTGAATTTTCTAAGAACAATTGCTGCACTAGTTTAGACCACGCACTGGCTAGTGGCCCCATAGTAGGGGAATACTGAGTTATTGCTGCTATGGAGATTGGGCCCCTCGGTTAGGCCATGCAGGGCTATGCCGGGTAGTATTATGGGCGTTATGACGTCATCGAGTTATGGCATGCCTTCAGGATGAGTCACATGTATAGTACGTTCTGGTTTGTTCACGATCTCCTAGGTTCGACCCATGTCTCTTTTAGTGTTTATTTTTATGTGGCAGGTGATTGAGAGGTCGAGTTTGGATGCCGACCCTTGTGTGCCACTTTTTCACATTGCCCTTAGTGTGTGCTGTGTGTGATTTTTCTTTTGACTAACAACTAAAGTTTGGATTTCTATATTGGTTGCAAAATGTTTTAAAAATGCAATGCACCTGTTTCATTAAACATTAAACTTGTTCTAAATTAAAAAGGGCAATGGACTGTTACTTATTTTAGAAATGAATGTGTGTGGAAACCATATTTTAGATAATTTAGTTCAAACCTGGAATTGATAAATTTTTATTTATTGGTATGTGCATTGGGAATAGAACTAGTCGGGCCTACCTACGGAGTTTTAATACTCACCCCTATAGTGTTTTCTTGTTTTTAGTTCTTTTGCAGGTTCCAGATTATGTTATTCACCTTGGGTGATGTTGGTTGTGGTATTGGAAGGTGACCCAAGGGGTCATGTAGAGTTTTAGTCATGGTCAGGTTAGTGGCGTTGTTGGATTCTCTTTCTTTATTTGCATTTGTACCATTTGTTTCTGCTGCTTAATTTATTTTTATTTTGGGATAAATCGTTCCCACATGTACTCTGTGATGCCCTGGCGCTTGTCGCCAGCCCGGGAGGATCGGGAACGCCTCTCGGGCCATGCCGCGGACCAATTCGGGTGATTGGTTTGGGGTCGACCTGGGTTGGTTCATGACAATATGGTATCAAAGGAGGCCCTTGTTATTTGGGATGTCCGGTAGATGGAGATTAGGATTGTCAGGATTCGAGAGGTAGGTACGGGAAGGATTTCATGAACCCTCACCCGTTCCGCACCTCGATTCGCCAGGGATAGTCTGGGAATTGAGTCATTGTTTCATGCTGGCTTGTTTTGGATTAAGGGATGACAACGGAGGTAAACTGATGTTACATCGTGATCTCACATGGAGTAGTGACCCATGTGGAGTCTGAGTACACGGTTTTAATTCCTCCTAGTGGTTGACGCTTACTTGGGGCATGAACCACTATCATGTCGCCATGTTAAGTGTGACATCTGGTCCCTCACCCTGATGGTTTGATGCGAGTTGAGTGTCGTTTTCGTTTTGGTTAGTGTATGTGCGTTTTTGGAAGTGAAAAAGGGTTTTTTAAAAATGGGACTGGTTTCTTTTAAATGACATTAAATTTATGAAATGAGTTTTAAAACTAAAAGCCTTTGGTTCGGAAAAACTAGTTTTTTCATGGAAATTGGTCGAGAATGGTTTGGGGGGAAACCACAGGTACCCCTTATGAACATTTTCACATGTGAGAGAATGCATAGAATTGTGTGTTGGTGTGTGTATGAATGGATTGTGGATAATGACATGTGCAACGGGTCATGAGATTACCTGGGTGTTTAATTGAAATTAAAGGCTTAACCATGTTTTTCTAAATTGGCTTTTAAAGAGGAAAATGGATTTGGAAAGGCATTTTGGTTTGAAAGGGATTTGGTATTTGGAAACTGGTTTTGAAATGAGAATTTAAAAAGAGGTGGTTTTGGAATCTAAAATGAAATGGGAATTTTGGACAAGGAATTTTGGGTTATGTTTGCGGTTGTTTGTTTCTTTTGAGCTGGTTGTTTTGGATGAATCCACTTTCTTTGATGTTGCTTCGATTGATATTGGTTTCGTCTTGGTGTCATATATCTTGTTCAGAAATGCTGCCCAGAAAGATCCCTAGTGTTTTGATGAGTCCTGCCTAGTTTTTGGTATTTCTCGGACGTTGTATGTCCTTCATGGTGATTGGAGTCTGTTAGAGAAAGTGTAGTGGCTTGGTGAAGTCGAGTGTGTCTTCAGGGTATTGGGAACCCCCGAAGCGATCTGAGTGCGTATTGTTTTGGGTCTGTTTGAAGGTCCAGCTCTAGATGAGTAGGAGTTGTACGCCCGCTATTTCTGCAATTTGGGATGATGTGTAATTTCTTTAATGTCTTCTTCATTCAATGGTTTATACTTGTGGAGGTGAGGATGAAGGAAATAGAAGAGCTCATGTGTGCTCAACATGGCCAATAGACAGTGAAAGCGTATGTCGACCATTTCAAGGATCGTGTGCCACTTTTTCCAGGGGTAGTGTTGCAGGACTGGGTGAAGACTCATCCCTTCATCAGGGGTCTTCTTCCGGAGATTAAGGAGTGAGTCCTCCCTTTTTGGGAGCATCACTTTTGAGAAGTTGGTGCATGAGGTGTTCTTAGCTGAGTTGGTTTCTAGAGCGCAAAAATTTGACAATCCACCGTATCCAGTTGCGCGTGGAGGTACCCCATCTGATGAGCAGAGTGTGTCAGGTAAATTTGTTTCTAAATATTTCTTTGTAGTGGTTCTAACCCCCAGTTCTTCAAACCGTCTAATGGTGTACCGTCAGTATGGACAGTTAGGGAATATGAGCCGCTATGTCACACCCCCCCCCGAAGACGTGCCATCATTGCAGGTTTCTGGATCATCTAGAGAAGATTTGTATGAAGCCTCGACTGAGGAAGACACTGTGACTAGAAGATTCTAGTGCCTGGCTGTGAGGTAGGAGATGCTTCAACCATCAGAGCCCCAACCACAGGACTTGGGCTGAAGCTCTCCCGCAGTCAGGAGTTGACGGGGGCATGAAGCCTCAGTTCGGGTTTGGGTGTTTAGTGTTTCCAACGAAACATTTAATGTCCTTCCGTTCTTGTTCTTTCACTGTTAAAGTTTTGGCGTTGTTGTCGGTTCATTGTGTCGTCGTGAGTTTGGGATGAACGTATTCCATTGTAATCCAAATAGTCTCATTTGATGGATTATGGTGTTTAGGATCCTGCGTTTTTCTTATAGGTAAGTTTGGACCCTGCATGGGTTAATCATGGTTTGGCGATGTTCGTTTGGAGATATGCCTATGGAGGAGTCTAGATGTGTGGTTATGCTCAGGTTAAGTTCTTCATGGAGGTTTTTCTCTAGTGTTCGGGCTTTCTTTGGTCTGAGTCGAGAGTTCTATGTTTTGGAAGAGGTGCTGTTTCGCTCGTGCTATAGATGTTAGTCTGGATCGGTTGGGAGTTTCCGTGTCGCCCCCCTTCCCGAGGTGGTATGTTTAGGTGTTAATTTCCACGCTAGTTGAGTACTTGTGGTGGAGAGAACCCTCCTGTGTTCTCCCATTATCTTATGTTGTGGGTTCTGCTAGTTTTATTTGGGAAGGGAATCTTGTTTTGCCTGTCGTTTAGCTAGGTGACTTTCTGGGGGCAGAAAGTGTCTGTGGTGGGGAGAATTGTCACAACCTCCGTTTCTATTTATTTTCTTTTTTATTATTTATTGGTTCCTAGTGTTTTCACCGAGGTCTGGGCTGAGCCCGAATTAAAATTTCTTGTGGTTTAATGCTTCTACTGGGTTCTGGGCCCGTGTGCGGCCACCACACGGTGGCCGGTAGCCACGCAATCACCCCAGGTGCTTGTGAGAATGTTCATGTCGTCTGCGTTGAGGCACACAACATGTGCGCGGTTTATTAAGTCTTGCGACGAGCGTGCGGGTATCCAGTTTTCGTATTTTGATAATTAAATAACTTGTGTTTTATAAATAATGTTTGGTAATAATATTATTATTATGTTGCTATTATCATTATCGTTGTTATCAATATTAGTATTATTTGTATTATTATTATTAACATTACTATGTTGTTATTATTAATATTAATGTTATTTATATTACTAATATTATTATTATTAATATAATAGAATGTTTTTTTAGAAAAACCTAATACCCTACACCCCTTTCTGCTGATCCATCCCGTCGCCCCCTTTCCACCCCCCCCCCCCCCCCACTTCCCTTCTGCGCAGCGGCGCAATGCCCAAACCCTGACCCCGACCTCTGGTTCCCCCTCCAACAGCCTCCGGCCGTGCTCCGGCGAGCCCCCCTGCCTTCTTTCTCCCGGCACCAGCTTCACCCCTGCCCCTTCTGCAACGCCTGCACCCAGTCCGCCTCACCACATGCTCCCAACCGCCGTGCGCCACCTCCTCCCCTGCGTGCCATAGACCCTGCACCCCGCCGTGCCTCCGGCCTTCCTCCGTGGTTCCCCCCTTGCCTGCGCCGCTCCCCCCTTCGGTCCACTGCAAGTGCGTCAAACTCACCCCACCCCCTCCTCACCGGCACGACCTAACCAGCACACCCAAACCACGCCTCTCCTGTCTGTGGTTCTCCCATGATCCTGCTCGTCTGCAGTGACCTGAAGATCCAATCTCCGCCACCCCGAGCCGCCTCCTTGCGCCGGCTCCAGTATGCCGCGAACCCCTTCCCCTCTCTGGTATTTGTTTCTTCTTCTTTCTATCTTGTGGTGTTTCTTTTTTCAGCTGGAAGCACTTTAAAACCTTGTTAATCCTGTTATATCTTTTTGGAATTTGTTTCAGTTTGTGAAATCTAGATTTTTAAGGTTCGTTACGTGCAATTATTGTAGTCTTAGAACTTATGGTATTTATTTTTAATGCTAGTATTTCACTAATTGGAAATTGGGAGTTTTCATTAAATTTTTGGCGTCAATTATGGTGTGTTGGTGGTTGTCTATTTGTGAACTTGGTTCGACATGTTTGGTTTAATAATGCTAGTACTTCTTCATTGTGTGAAATGTTTTGGAAATGGGTTCTATGGTTTCGAAGGGGTTGTTTTATGTTTCTTAAATTATGTGGGTATTTGGTTGTGGTTTTAAAGAAAATGGTAGTTTTGTGAAAATAGTTTTGGGTGTTTTTATTTTATACCTTTTGGTGTTTTAATTTATTTTTTTTGGCCGATTCCCAACACCTTGGGTGTTGATTCGCACGTTTTCCTTGTTTTAGGTGTGTGATTGGTGCGCAGGAGGTTGTCCTTCCCTCCGCTAAAGCGTTACTGCGTCCGTGCTTGGTTTGACGTAGGCGAACCCAATTTTTCCCTTCCTAATTAATTCTTTGGCACATGCACGCTTTCAATTTCTCTCAAACATTATTCGCACCTCTGTGCCAACTTTAGTAATCTTATTACATTGTTTTGGAGTTTGGTTTTGAGTCTTTGCATTCGATTTACCATGATTATAGTTTTTTTTGGACCTGCAAAGGTGCGGTTGAGGTGGGAACGAAGATTCGCATCAGTTTCGGGTTTGTGTCCTTTTTTTCTACCTTGGTTCCATGTGCTTTGAGCTTTTCTGTGTGTTTTGGGTGTGCGTTGGTCGGAAATGCGTTCTTTGGATGTATTTTGGGTGTGTGGGCTATGAGTTACTTTTGGAAATCGTTTTATAAATTTTAATGTGGTTTATTAAATAGTGCAAATGATGCAATAATATTTTGAAAGTAGGTCAAGGTGGTTCCATGTGTTGTTTGTTCGTTTGGATTGTTTAAGTCCATGTTTATGTAATGTAGTTACCTTTGCGGTTGCAGCGCGTTGACAAGTTTCTTCCACAGTCCTGCGATGATCAGCGTATGCGTGTTTGTACGTCTGTGCGAGGCGTGACGCGCCATTGCGTTTGGACTGCGAGATGAGGTAGGTCCCCCATTTCACTTACCTTTAGATTTAGAATTTATTAATTGCTTGTTGTTTTATTAATTTTTAATGAATTAGAAATAATATTAGATAATAAAATATTAAATTATTATTTAGTGCGAAAAGTGCTGTTTATTTTATACCGAACACTTGGGACATTTTCATGATGAGCGGACACCCAGTATTGAAAGAATGCCCGTTTGGCCATTAAACATAATTCATGGAACTTCAAATGTGCTTCTAGTTTTAAAGATAAATAATTTCTTCTGAACAAGTGTTTTGATCTTTTTGAGAAATGGGGTTTTATTTTAAAATTGGTGAAGGCCCGTTTGGCACTTTAATGAAATGGATTATCTTGGAAATCCCACTCGGGGGTGATCTTTGGTGTGCGTTATTTGCGTGAGATGTATGTGATGTTTGTGCATCGTGACTGATTAATTTACATTGTAGACGCACCCCCTTTTTATTGCTCATGTTGACATGGGAACCTGGCATATTGAGTGAATTTTCTGAGAACGATTGCTGCACTAGTTTAGACCACGCACTGGCTAGTGGCCCGATAGTAGGTCAATACTGAGTTATTGCTGCTATGGGAATAGGGCCCCTCGGTTAGGCCATGCAGGGCTATGTCGGGTAGTATTATGGGCGTTATGACGTCATCGAGTTATGGCATGCCTTCAGGATGAGTCACATGTATAGTACGTTCTGGTTTGTTCACGATCTCCTAGGTTCGACCCATGTCTCTTTTTGTGTTTATTTTCATGTGGCAGGCGATTGAGAGGTCGAGTTTGGATGTCGACCCTTGTGTGCCACTTTTTCCCATTGCCCTTAGTGTGTGTTGTGTGTGATTTTTCTTTTGACTAACAACTAAAGTTTGGATTTATAAATTGGTTGCAAAATGTTTTAAAAATGAAATGCACCTATTTCTTTAAACATTAAACTTGTTCTAAATTAAAAAGGGCAATGGACTGTTACTTATTTTAGAAATGAATGTGTGGGGAAACAATATTTTATATAATTTAGTTCAAACCTGGAATTGATAAATTCTTTATTTATTGGTATGTGCATTGGGAATAGAATTAGTCAGGCCTACCTACTGAGTTTTAATAATCACGCCTATAGTGTTTTCTTGTTTTTAGTTCTATTTCAGGTTCTAGATTCTGTTATTCTCCTTGAGCGATGTTGGTTGTGGTATAGGAAGGTGACCCAAGGGGTCACGTGGAGTTTCAGTCGTGGTCAGGTTAGTGGCGTTTTTGGCTGCTCTTTCTTTATTTTCATTTGTACCATTTGTTTATGCTGCTTAATTTATTTTTATTTTGGGCTAAATCGTTCCCACGTGTACTCTGTGATGCCCTGGCGCTTGTCGCAAGCTCGGGAGGATCGGGAACGCCTCTCGGGCCATGCTGCGGACCGATTCGGGTGACCGGTTCGGGGTCGACCTGGGTTGGTTCGTGACACTATATATATTAATTAGAATTCTAAAAAGATTTCCTACATAATGGTATTTTATTTATAATTTTTAGACATTAAATAATTTAATATATTTATGACACAAGGATGATGCAATAATTTTCTTATTAATGTAATATTTACATAATTGATGTTATAAATACCCAAATAAATGTAATTTGAAACTTTTTATGAATTTCACTAATTTTCCAGGTTAATCTGAAATCTCAGTTTTGATTTAATTAACTTTTGTATAACTATTCATTCTGTTATGATTTTCACAAAAATCAATTACCAAATAGTGTCAAAATTGACATAAAATAGGTTTTAAAACAAATATTATATTATTAATTGTCATTTTATTTCTAAAAATATAAGGTTCAGTAATGACGTAGATAAGGTTATATATATTAATAATGAACAATTTGGGGTTCGTGTTTCTTTTTATAGTAAGTTTATTAACCTTATAGTGTAAGAAAATAAGAAGACACGGTAAAAGTAAAATTATTTAACTTAAGGTTAAATCTAAATTATAAGGTTAAATTAGAATCCGAAACTTGTCTAAATTATATTGGATGATAGGATTTCGACCCATCCCCACATTATCTTAAAAATAAATCAATTTGGAGCTATTAAAAAACGAATATGACTTTATAATAAAATAATATATTTGGTTTTTCCAAAGGTGCCCCTCCCATCCCTTATAAAAGGGCACCTCCTACCTCTCTTCCTCACACCACTTTGAGACTTCAAGATCATCCACACCCTGAAAAACTCTCTTCTCCACTTACATAGAAACATCCTAGAGGTTCTTTTCTTCTTCAAAGACCAATTTTAGTGCCCTAAGAGGAGGTCTCAAAGAGGTGCTTCAAAGAAGAGGTAATGTTCGTTACCGATTCTTTCAACTTTATTTCTTCTTCCACTTCTTCTTCTTTAGTTTTTTCATTATGAAGTAATAACATCAGTATAAATAATATACTGATATGTTATTATATGTATGAATCAACCCTATTTCACCATCTATCCATCCTACGGAAAAAGAAATCACCACGCGTGCGTACGTACGGAATACCGTCTCCACGCCATGGTGAAATCTGTTTTTCCGCCACCACCTTACATGGATGGGTATAACGGTGTAAATAAATAAATATATATGGTTATTGTAAATTGATATTGATTTTGTAATATTATACATACACTTCAATATAATTCCACGATCATGGGAATGACATCATTGCTCGTGCGTACGTACGGACTACCGTCTCCACGAATGCGATGAGATTCATTTTCCATGATTAACAATTCAAGATTGATTATAAAGTATATATAATTAATAATAGTGAAATATATGACATAATGAAGCTACTAGATTTATGTATACATATATATATATATATCATCTATTTAATTCCATTCAATTGAATAAGGAAATGAAAATAGCGTTCATGCGTACGTACGGACTACCGTCTCCATGAATGGTGTATTTCATTCCATTAATTGATCTATTATAAATATATATATTCTGAATATATATTCTATATAAATAATGTTTTATATTCTGGATATAAGTAATAATTATCTATGTAATCATATGAATAATTACAAGTTAAAACACAAACAACAAATGAAACGATTTTACCCAAAACGCTACTTTAACATGAATTTACAAAAGAACAGGTAATATACAGTCATAAGTGAACCATATATAATATAATATCAATGAATATGATTTTTTAATAAGTAAATTACATTATTTAAATCATTATACATGAGTTTTGGATAAGTACGAAGCATATCAGACCTAAGGTAAGGGATAATTTTGCAAATCTCATTTTTATCTGAGATTTCTTATTCGTAAGTATTTACTGGGGTTATTTATATCATCCATGTACATGTTTTATAAAAGTGTATTCATGTATGTTTAAATTTATTTTCACCCATTCTGACTTTTACCCCATGGTATGGAAGGAATCTTTCTTTTATTTACCCTACAAGGTACTTTTTGACATTTCCCACAAAAGTACCAGAAGAATGTTTTTTTAACGTATACGGCATGATAGGATTTTTATGGTTTTATAAAGCCTTATTTTCATGAATCTTCCTCCAAAATATTTCATGACTATTTTCAACAAAATCATTTTCTTTTAAAATTTCATGACATTTTGTGAAAAGAAAATGATTTTGAAGAAAAAAGGATATTTTCCTCAAGAATTCATTTCAAATGTTTTATCAAAACCATTTTCCATCTAAGATGAAATTATTTCATATGTTTATGTTTCTAGTTTAATGTCTCTATGATTTACATGGTTTCCCTTTTCTTATTATGAAATGTGATCTATTTCTTTTATATGTATTTTGTGATGATGGAATGATGTTTATGAAACCCATTTTATTCGTTGGGTTATTATGAATGATGTATGTTTATTTTTGTGGCACAAGTAAGAATGATTTCATTATGAGATGGGTGGGACATATATATCCCTACAATGAATTTTCTAGAGATTTATATCTCATGAGATAGACATGGCTGGAATAGCAAGTTAAACTGGTTCAGTAATACAGGACTAGAATGAGGAGTGAACTTGATTTAGAAAGGGACTTTGTCCACTAAGATGGTCTTGGTAGCAATGCCTTGGCTACTATGGAAATCATAACATGTTCTTAATGGGTTCCATAATTAAATGTTTTATTCCCATGCCTTTTTATCATGATTGATGTTCTATTATGATATATGTGTTACGTAATTCCACGATTTATGTATTTTCTCAAGATTTTGATGTTTAAATTTCATGTTCATGTTTTTAAATTCAAATATTTATGGATTGTGTTATGTTCTCTATGCTTAACCTTACTAAGCATTTGAGCTCACCATTTTTATGTTTTCTTTTCCCCATGATATAAAGAAATGTTTTAAGTAAGAAAACAAAAGGGGAAGATCTTTAGGGGAGATGTTGAAGATCTTTCACCACGATTAGAAGATTATATTCCGAGTTTCCAAAGACACTAAACTATTTCCGTCCTTGTGTGTCTAAGTTTGTTATGTATTAAGTGTTTCGCAAAAGTAATGTAACGTCCATGTACTTCAAGATTCAGGTCTCTATAGTTGGTATCAGAGGAAAGGATTAGTTAACCATTGAAAACTAGGATGCGAAACCGTTAGTGTGATCCCTAGAGAAATTTCTAAGGTATGTATAGGTATGTCCCTAAGGATAAGTATACGTATAGGATATAGTCCCAGAACTATGGTAATGATCTTTTAATTTAACCTAATATGTTAGATATTGAGGTTACTCCCCCTTTACTATGTTGTTTTCCCTAACATGATTTTTGAATCTCACACTATTCTTTTTGGGTTTTAGAAAATGGCTGGAAACCGGAAGATTCACGATAATGGAGGATATGATGGACAATGGAATGATATTCTTCATGAGAAACCAAATGATACAAGATTTGGAAGTCAAAACCTAGTTATTATGCCTAATCAGAAATCTCATAATATGATCAATAATCTCATTTTTGGTAAGTTTCCCAACTCAGATAATAAGAGAAAGATGGAGTTTCATGATGATCATAGAGGAAAGAAAGTTCAATTTCCCTCCTGTAAATCATGTGGGATGAGGCATCAGGGAGATTGTTTCAAAGGAATCAGAAGATGCTTCGGGTGTGGAAAAGAAGGACACAAAGCCAGTAAGTGCAAAGGAAAACATTCAATTAACACCATGGACAAGGATAATGGTATTGCTACACCATCAACAATGATTAGATGTTTTAAATGTAGAATGTATGGGCATTATGAAAACCAACGCCCTAAGGGAAAATCTCATGAAGAGAATCAGAATGGTCATATGGGTAGTATTTATGTGGATGATGATGAAGAGACTACAAATGAAATATGAGATGAAAGAAATGATGAAGATCAGCTAGTGGTTTAAGAAGGTAGTGGAATGATTGTATCGTTAATGGTATTATGGAATAAAGAATCATCTAAGGATTGTTACACTATTGTTTTTCCTAAAGTATTTGAAAGTATATGGTACCTATAACCATGAAAGGTTATTCAGATATTTTTGGAATGTAGATGATATGCGCATAATGAAGGGATAAGAAGATAATGAGATGTTTGATTGTATTCATGATCTCATGACTGATATAAGGACTAAGTGATATTATGGTTTGAGTATATTGAATTTTTGGGATTTTGGTATGTGGAAAGTGTTAAAATTTAACAACATTCATGTTTTCACTAAGGTTCAATGGGTATTAATTCTTCAAAAGAATACATGATTAAGGTATTCAAATGTTTGTAATTTGACCAACAAGATATATCTTATGATATATTGGGGATAAATGATGGCATTCACGTGATTGTTATGTGACATTTCAAGTAATCATTTTCATTATACTAGGAGCTTGGACCGAAGTATTTAAGATAAGCCTAAATATTGGAATAGATTATGTTGTACATAAGTTAGAATTGTTTAAGGATAGAACTTTTTTCGATATTATTGATGTGATGTTATAGTAATGTTTTTTTAGAAAAAGGACAACTTGCAGGACGGGCGACAACCCATCGTGTCGGACAAGGCTGTGGGAATCGAACCCACAACCGAAGTGCGAATGGCCTTTATCACCTACCACTGGCTTACAGGAAGTCCCTGGTTAGTAGAAACTAGTTTTATTTTATTAAGCGGTATGATATATGAAGTAGAAGTTCATTTTTGGAATCGTATATGATTAACCTCACCATAGATAGAGTTATGTATATTTGATAAATTTTTCTAACCTTTTGTTTGAAACAGATGGAATGACCCATCATTCTATCACATGACCTATTAACACTTCATGAATAACAAATTCAGCTTCATTTCTTTAAGAGATGAAGTGGAAATTGTCAAAGCACGAACAACAATGAGATTATACCAAAATCAAGCAAGTATTTCTTCTAATTCAAAATTTTCAACTTTAGGGAAATGATATTGAAAACCAAAAATTTTCCTAGTGATCTTATATCCGATGATTCGGATGGTACCTTATATCATCACAAATTTATGGATTTGTGATTATTGGCTTTTTTATAGCCATGTTCTCTACCACTCTCCATCAGAAAAAGATAGTTAATTTTTCTTCCATATCCATATTGTCACTTATGTTGTCCTATGTGGAAACCCAGTGCTGAGTTAATTTGGGTGACCATTATGATTCTAACTTCCTTTCTTAAAATGAAGTTTTAGTATTCATTTTTACGATGTGGGTTTCTATGAATGAATCTTTCAAATGGTACACGATTTATAACTCCGACGAATTTCGAGGGCGAAATTCATTTTAAGGAGGGTAGAATGTAACACCCAGAGATTTATGAAAAAAATTCTTTTAATTTATTTTATGTATTGTGTTGTATGATACCCCAATATTATCTTACGTTATACGCAACACCGTATTAGCTTGCAGTATATGCAACACTAATCTTGGATCATGTTACACACAATTTTGTGTTTGTTTGATAGTAGTTATTCTACGCAACATTGAGTATATATATATATATATATATTCAATTTATTAATGATATATGATTGAATTTTGTTATACGCAACAAAAAAGTAGTCCTGAACTACACACAACCCTAACTTTTCTTTCATTACACGCAATCGCGACCTTCCTTGATAGCCATTGTTGTATGCAATACCAGGTTTCCCTAAACAACAATATATTATTATAATATTAATATGGACTAGCCTTTATGAATATTTTTAACTAAATTTCGAATTTTATAAAATTATTATTCATCTTACACATTTTCTAGAATATGGTATGAGGACAAAATAAATTTTTCCTGTAAAATATGTATTTTTAAAAAATTGTAGTTTTCTCGCCTTTTGATGACGCACCCACCTTAAATCTTGTTTTTGACATGACTATAAGTTAAATTTGACAAAAAAAATTATTCTTTGGAATGAGGATATAAAAATTTACTTTGGATAAAGTTTTCATATTATTCTGATAAATTTCATATTTTAATGAATAGTAAAAACACGCTATATTTTAATTAAAAACAACATTTTTCATCCCAATAATTTATATGGTTATATTATATTTTTAATTGGGTTTAAATTTTAATTAGAATATATTTTTACCATTTAATCCAATGTTGTTCACTGGAATTAATTTCACTTTGAAATTGGATATAAACAAGTATCAATCTTTTGATTGTTTTCTGTTTCTCAAAAACACGCTATTTGTTTTGATAACAGGAATTAAATTTAAAATTAATTAATGCCACTTATATTTTATGAATTTGGAAAAATACACATCAATTTTGAATATCAAATAATGCTTAGGCTGAATTTTTGGTATTTTTTTGAAAAACTTCAATTTTCGATGAATAGTGAAACCACTTAGTGGTAGATAAAAAACTGACTTTTTTTAATTTAAATTAAATTTTACCACTTCTGTAAATTGAATTTTAAAAATCCGAGAGACACGGTTAATATTAAGGCCTAAAATGTGGTTCAATGAGATGAAAATAATTTTTGGTGAATAGTAACTTTTTACTTTAATTTACCACGGTTAAAACTAAATAGGATAATTAAGGGTAAAAATGATATTATTATTACCCTAACACATGTCCTAATTCTATTGGATAAGTGTAATTCAACCAAAAACAACCTTCGGAATAAAATATGACCATTTAGGCCCACTTGTATTAGATTAGGACATTTAATATTAATTTATTTAAAGAAGGGTTAAAATAGTTAAAATCAATGTTCAATAAGTAAATCATTTTTTAATATAGGGTTATACATAAGATAAATTCGACTATAAATATTAATTATAAAGATAAAAATATTTCCTACATAATGGTATTTTATTTATAATTTTTAGACATTAAATAATTTAATTTATTTATGACACAAAGATGATGCAGTAATTATCTTAATAATGAAATATTGACATAATTGATATTATAAATACCCAAATAAACGTAATTTGAGACTTTTTATGAATTTAATTAATTTTCTAGGTTAATATGGAATGTTAGTTTCGATTTAAATAACTTTTTTCGAACTAATCATTCTGTTATTATTTTCACAAAAATCAATTACCAAATAGTGTCAAAATTGACATAAAATAGTTTTTAAAACAAATATTATATTATTAACTGTTATTTTATTCCTAAAAATCTAAGGTTCTTCCAAATGACTTATATAAGGTTATATATATTAATACTGAACAACATGGGTTTATTTTGGCTTGTTATATTAAGTTTATTAACCTTATAGTGAAAGGAAACAGAACACACGGTAAAAGAAAAATTATTTAACTTAAGGTTAAATCTAAATTATAAGGTTAAAATAGAAACCGAAACTTGTCTAAATTCTATTGGATGAGATGATTTCGACCCATCCCCATATTAGATTCTAAATAAATCAATTTGGAGCTATTAGAAACCGAATATGACTTTATAATAATATAATTGATTTTGTTTTTCCAAAGGTGCCCCTCTCCTCCCTTATAAAAGGGCACCTCCTCCCTCTCTTCCTCACACCACTTTGAGCCTTAAAGCTCAGAAAAACCCTACCAAATTCTCTTCTCCACTTCTATATAAACATCCTAGAGGTTCTGGTCTTTTTCAAAGACCTAATTTAGTGCCCTAAGAGGAGGTCTCAAAGAGGTGCTTCAAAGAAGAGGTAATGTCTGTTACCGATTCTTTCAACATTATTTCTTCCTCCACTTCTTATTCTTTAGTTGTTTCATTATGAAGTAATAACATAAGTATAACTCATATACTGATATGTTATTATAATTATTAAACAATCCTATTTCACCATCTATCCATCCAACGGAAAATGAAATCACCACGCGTGCGTACGTACGGAATACCGTCTCCACGTCGTGGTGAAATCTGTTTTTCCACAACCACATTACATGGATGGGTATAATGGTGTAAATAATTAACTATATATGGTGATTTTAAAGTGATATTGATTGTGTAATATTATACATAAACTTCAATACAATTCTACGATTATGGGAATGACATCATCGCTCGTGCGTACGTACAGACTACCGTCTCCACGAATGCGATGAGATTCATTTTCCATGATTAACCATTCAAGAATGATTATAAAGAATATATAATGAATAATAGTGAAATATATGACATAATGAAGCTAATGGATTTATTTATACATATATATATATATATATATATTTCATCTACTTAATTCCATTCAATTCAATAAGGAAACGAAAACAGCGTTCATGCGTACGTATGGACTATCGTCTCCATGAACGGTGTATTTCATTCCATTTATCGATTTATTATATATATGTATATTCTGAATATATATTATATATAAATCATGTTTTACATTCTGGATATAAGTAATCATGATCTAAGTAATCATATTAATAATTACATGTTAAAACACGAACGAAAAATGAAACGATTTTACCCAAAATGCTACTTTAACATGAATTTACAAAAGAACGGGTAATATAAAGTCATAAGTGAACCATATATGTTATAATAACAATTAATATGATTCTATAATAATTCAATGGCATTATTTAAATCATTATACATGATTTTTGGATAAGTATGAAGCATATCAGACCTAAGGTAAGGGATAATTTTGAAAATCTCATTTTAATCCGAGATTGCTTATTCGCAAGTATTTACTGGGGTTATTGCTATCATCCATGTCCATGTTTTATAAAAGTGTATTCATGTATGTTTAAAGTCCTTTTTACCCATTTTGAATTTTACCCCATGGTATGGAAGGAATATTTCTTTTATTTACCCTACAAGGTACTTTTTGACTTTTCCGACAAAAGTACGAGAAGAATGTTTTTTTAACGTATACAGCATGAAAGGATTTTTACAGTTTTATAAAGCATTATTTTCATGAAGCTTCCTCCAAAAGATTTAATGACTATTTTCAACAAAATCCTTTTCTTTTAAAATTGAATGACATTTTGTGAAAAGAAAATTATTGTGAAGAAAAAAGGATATTTTACTCAAGAATTCATTTCAAACATTTTATCAAAACCATTTTCCATCTAAGATGAAATTATTTCATATGTGTATGTTTCAAGTTTAATGTCTCTATGATTTAAGTGGAATCAATTTTCTTATTATGAAATGAGATCCATTTTTTATATGGATTATGTGATGATGGTATGATGTTGATGAAACCCATTTTATTCGTTGGGTTATTATGAATGATGTATGTTTATTTTTGTGGCACAAGTAAGAATGATTTCATTATGAGATGGGTGGGGCATATATATCCCTTCAATGCATTGGGTAAAGATTTATATCTCATGAGATAGACATGGCTGGAACGACAAGTAAAACTGGTTCAGTAATACATGACTGGAACGAGGAGTGAACTCGATTCAGAAAGGGACTTTGTCCACTAAGATGGTCTTGGCAGCAATGCCTTGGCTACTATGGAAATCATAACATGTGCTTAATGGTTTCCACAACTACAGGTTATATTCCCATGCTATTTTATCATGATTCATGTTCTATTATGATATATGCCTTATGTAGTTCCACGATTTATGTCTTTGCTCAAGATTTTGATGTTTAAATTTCATGTTCAAGTTTTTTGCATTCAAATGTTTATGGATTGTGTTATGTTCTCTATGCTTACCCTTACTGAGCATTTGAGCTCACCCTTTTTATGTTTTCTTTTCCCCATGATATAAAGAAATGTTTTAGGTAAGAAAACAAAAGGGTAAGATCATTAGGGGAGAAGTTGAAGATCTTTAACCAATATTAGAAGATTAAATTCTGAGTTTCCAAAGACACTAAACTATTATGGTCCTTTTGTGTCTGTGTTTCTTATGTATTAAGTATTCCAGAAAAGTAATGTAATGTCCATGTACGTCAAGCTTTGGGTATCTACACTCAAAGAATTTTGAGTTCATCCAACCTCTTCACTAATATCTCTATAATCCTCCCAAGGTGCCACAAGATCCCAAGAAGCCTCTCAGAAGCCTCTATGTAGCCTTTGGAAGCACAATTCCAAGTAAGGGTTTTTCTTCCTTTCTCATTTTTGTCCAATTTTTTTTAAGTTGTTTATCAATTTTAATTTCAATTATGAATGTTAGGGTATGGTTTTTCACCTCTCTCATACCGCACTTTTTATGTTTAAATGATGGGAGACCCCTTTCTCTCTCATTAAATTCCTCCCATGTACACCCGTTACTATGCCGAAAGTCCGAAAGGAACTTCTCTCTCCTCATTTATATTCAAGAAATACTTTTGTATCATGAATCTAAATTCCATATCAATTGTTGGGACATGTATCTATATGACCTCCTTAATGTCCATTACATGTAAATATGATGAGGAACCCCTTTCTCTCTCACCAACCATTTTTATGAATTCTTATGTCATGTCGTTACGCTACCGAAATTACACCAATTTTCTAAGCTAATGCCTTGGTGTAGTGAATACCATGCCCATTTCTCCATCAAGGCTATTCAACTTTATGCACATTTACTTATTGATTATAAAGTTTCATGTATTAATTCCACATTTTTTTATCATGGAATAAATGATTATGTTTACTGAATCCATGTTTTATGATCTATGTGGAACACTTATGCATGAAATTAAATGTTTAAGAAGGCTGCACCCTTATACCGCTCCAATGAATTGGGTAAAGTATAGTATCATGATACATCATGTACAATGAGTACTGACTCATTCTAATTCAAGTGCAACGAGTATTTACTCGTGCTTTATGTGCAATGAGGATTTACTCATGCTCCATGTGCAATGGGCCTTGGCTCATGCTAATTCCATGTTAAGTATCGTCGCCACATTTCCATGTTATGATTATCATGCTTTATCATGCCTTTATGTTCAGGTTTCTCTTATGCTCTATTAATATCCCTATTACCTAACATGTATTGTCCTCCTCATGTTATTCCATGTTTACTCCCTTACTGGGCTTTATAGCTCACCCTTTTATTATGCATGTCCTCAGGTTACCCCATGCAATTCTAAGTACAAGGGAATGTAGTGGTCATGTAAATGAAGTTTTAAATAAAGATTTTGTATTTCATGTTTTAAGTTTTTATGTAATTATATTAATCCCCAAAGACACTAAACCACTCGATCTTCTTTGTTGTATGGAGTGATGTTTTATGTAATAAATCATGTTTATGTTTGTAATAAAAGAAGGGTTCTCGTAGTTGGTATCAGAGGATTGGTTTAGTGATTTTTGGGATTAGGATTAGAAAACCCTAGTAAAGCCTTAGATACACGACTAAGTACAATAAAAATGCCCCTAAGTTTTGATGAGTATTGAGTAAGTGGGTTATCAAGAAAATACATCCCTGTCTGGATATGAGCAGGTAGAGGCGGATCTGGCACAGATGTATCCTAGGGGTAAAACCCGAAAACACCACTTTGAGCTAGACTCGAACGGGAACTGGTGCACAACAATTGGCCTTGCTGTACTCCTGTTTACGACACTCCCGAGGGATATGTTCTGATAAATTCACAATCTTAGTATCAACCCTTATTAAGGGAAATAAAAAATGACCCTAAGAATACATGTTAGAAAGTAGATCATGAAAATCCTAGATTTAAGCCTATAGACTCATGAGTTAAGGAAATAAAAGTTTATTTATACGTCATAAACTTTTGTCTTTGGATTACCCTTTATATGTTACCCCTAACTTTCCTTTTATTCCAGCCAATGGCTGGTAATATGAGGACTCGGTTTAACAACCGTTGTGAAGATCAGTGTGATGACTGTACTAATGTGATTCCCAATCCAATGTGAGCAGGAATCAAAAACCTTTTGACGCTTCTCTCTCAGCTAACTCATGTTTTGAATAGAAACCTGGGTCAAGAGGAACATTCAACCCCCCCTAAGAAAGAAAAAGTCACAATCGAGATATTCATGAGACAAAGACCTCCTACTTTTAGTGGATCATTCAATCCCATGATCGATGAACAATGGATCAAGTCCATTGAAAAGATCTTCTCTATCCTTCAATGTTCTGAACAAGAGATGGTTCTTCGGGCGGATTATCATATGGAGGATGAATCTGATCAATGGTGGCTGTTGATAACAAATACGAAGCCTGAGGAGGAGATCGAGGAGTTGGAATGGAAGGATTTTCAGAAGATGTTTTTCGATAAATATTATTTGTGCACCCTACAGCATATAATGGAAAGAGACTTCCTTTTTCTCAAGAAAAAAGTTGAAGAATCTATTGGAGTGTACGAGGAATACTTCAAAAGGATTCCACGATAAGCTTCCGACTTTGTCGTTACCCTAGAATGTGAATTTACTGCTTCTTTGGTGGGTTGAAGACTAGCCTACAAAATGCATTAGAAATCTGCGACTTCAATAGCTATGAAGAAATTTTCTGATGTGCCCTCAAGGTCGAAATGGATATTGAAAAATCACAAGGGTATCATGGGGATGAGAAGCATAAGGTGGAATTTAATACTGGTGGTCTGATGGATAAATCCAACGGTGCTATGAAGATCCAGCACCCCACTTGACAAAAGTGCAGAAAGAAGCACCCTAGAAATTGACTTAAGGGGACGAGGAAATGCATCAGGTGTGGAAGAGAATGGCACCTAGCTATTAACTGTCGGCAAGAAAGACCCGCAGTTGTGCCAGAGGAGAAGAATGCTCCATTCAAACCACACCGCATTGTTCAATGCTACAAATTCAATGAACCGGGGCATTTTGCAAATCAGTTCCCCAATTCAAGGGTTTTTTGAGGAAACCAACAACCTCCAAGGCAGCAAGGAAGATCTTTTGCCATCATTTCTGCTGAAGAGAACCCCGAAAAAAAAGTGGTGACAGGTACACGAGTTATTTATTCAAGAATAGAGAACATAATTTTTGATTAAGGTTCTACACATTCTTTTATATCTTTAATGATTAGTATAACATTCCCAACACCACCACAAATCATGGAAGTGAAGATGTCGGTGAGTACGGCAAATGGGGCAATCATTCCATCCCTTAAATATATGTCCTACCATGTTATAATCTATGGATTGAATTTCACGGGGAACCTTGTCATACTCCCTTTGGTGGAACTTGATGGAATTCTTGTCATGGATTGGATTTCCTTATATAGAGGCAACATAAATAGTCGGGACAAGGAAATCACACTCCATATGGAGAATCGACCCCCGATTATTTACAATTGTATGGAGGAAGATGAATATACTTTATCTCCATCATCTCAAGCGTGGATATTAATGACCTATGAGCACGGGTATCTAGCTCAGATGATTGAGGCCAAGGAAGAAAACATCCTTGAAGAAATGCCTATTGTGAGGGAATTTGCTGAAGTGTTTCCTGAGGAACTTCCTGGTCTTCCTCCTAGAAGAGATGTTGAATTATCAATTGAACTTATACCCATGGCATTACCAATATCCAAGAATCCATATAGAATGGATGTTGTAGAGCTTGAATAGATGAAGAAACAACTACAGGAGATTCTGGATAAAGGGTTTATACGCCCATGTGCTTCACCATGGGGTGCACCAGTCCTCTTCATCAAGAAGATGGATGGGTCAATGTGCCTTTGCATCGATTATTGTAAACTTAACAAAATCATGATAAAGAACAAGTATCCTCTCCCATGAATGGATGACTTGTTCGATCAGCTGTGTGGAGCACAATAATTCTCCAAGGTGGACTTGCGGTCGGGATATTATCAAGTAAGGGTGAAGAAGGAAGATATCCCCAAGACTTCTTTTCGCACAAGATACAGGCACTATGAATTCATAGTAATGCCTTTTGGACTCACTAATTCTCCAGAAATATTCATGGACATAATGAATAGAGTCTTTAGAGATTTCCTTGACAAATTTGTGGTAGTCCTTATAGATGATATTCTAATATACTCCAAAACCAAGAAGGATTATGAGGAGCATTTGAGAACTATAGTAGAGACTTTGCGTAAGCAGAAGCTCTATGAAAAGAATAGAAAGTGTGAGTTCTGGTTGAAGGAAGTATCATTCTTTGGCCATATCATCACAAAAAATGGGATATCTGTGGATCTATCCAAAACAGATGTAATTGAGGGATGGTCGAGGCCAACATCGGTAAAGGATATATGTAGCTTCTTGGGGTTAGCTGGATATTATTGATGATTTGTGAGGAAATTCTCACGATTGTCAAACCCTCTTACCAATCTAACTCGAAAGGGAGTAAAGTTTTCGTAGAGTGATGAATGCGATGAAATCTTCATGGAGTTGAAAAGGAGGCTTATCACTGCGCCCGTGCTCACATTACCCACAAGTGGGGAACTTTTTGATGTATTCAGTGATGCTTAGAAGAAGGGATTAGGTTGTGTGTTGATGCAGAATGATAAAGTGATATCATATGCCTCAAGGCAGTTGAAAGTCCATGATCGAAACTATCCAATGCATGATCTGGAGTTTGCAGTGGTGATATTTTCCTTGAAAATCTAGCAGCATTATCTCTATGGGGAGAAATTTGAGATATATATTGACCACAAGAGTCTTAAATATATATTCACACAGAAAGAGCATAATATGCGCCATAGAAGATGGATAGAGCTCATCAAGGATTATGACTGACAATAAATTACCTCCCTGTGAAAGTGAACAAGGTGGTAGATGCCCTAAGTAGAAAGGACCCAGCGATTCTATCAATGATGAAAATTGAGAAGGATCCAATCTTATTAGACTTGATGAATATAGACATGGGAATCATAAAGAAGGGAACATCATAAATCCTTTCACAAATGATTTCTCAACCATAACTTTTGGAAAGGTTAAAGGATTCTCAAAAGGATGATGTGGGAATTCAAGAAAAAGTAGAAGCTATCAAAAAAGGGAAATCCTCGTAGATTAATGTTAATGAATAAGGAATTGTGCGTTTTGGGAAAATACTATGTGTTCCATGAAGTCCGGAGATAAAGAATGAACTTTTGGACGATGCACATAGTTCAAATTTTTCTATTCACCCAGGGAGCACAAAGATGTATCGAGATCTCTGAGAAAAATTTTGGTGGGATAATATGAGGAAAGAGATTGGTGAATATACATAAAAGTTCCTAGTGTGACAACAAGTGATGGCAGAGAGGCAAAAGTCTAAGGGGATGATGCAACCCTTTCTCAAAATAGAATGGAAATGGGAGAACATCACCATGGACTTTTTCAATGGACTTCTGAGGACATCCAAAGGCAACAATGCAATCTGGGTTGTAGTGGATCATCTTACAAAGACTGTACAATTCATTGCTATTCGGGAGGATTTCTCAATGGATGAAATGGAATAGATATATATCAGAGAAGTGGTAAGGTTTCATGGAGTACCACTATCTATTGTGTCTGACCGAGATCCAAGATTCACCTCTAAGTTTTGGAAGAGTCTTCAACTTTCTCTGAATACTGAACTGAACATCAGTACGGCCAGTCATCCTCAAACTGATGGCCAATCTGAGAGGACGATCCAAAAAATTAAGGATATGTTGAGAGAGTTCTCAATGGACTTTAAAAGAGGTTGGGATCAACATCGTCCTCTGGTTGAGTTCTCTTATAATAATAGCTTCCACTCCAGCATCCAAATGGAACCATATGAATCCTTGTATGGGAAAAGGTGCAGAGCACCTGCATGTTGGGATGAGGTCAGTGAACGTAAGCTACTTGGACCAGAAATGGTCGAGGAAATGGTGGAGAACGTGAAAACCATTCAACAGAATATCAAGGCATCCCATAGTCGACAGAAAAGTTATGAAGATAATCGTTGATGAGACCATGACTTTAAATTTGGATACATGGTTTTTCTATGCATATCTTTGTGGATTAAGTACATGTGCTTTGGAATGAAAGGGATGTTAAGTCCAAGGTACATTGGGCCCTTTGAAATTCTTGATCGTGTTGGGGCTATGGCCTATCGACTAGAACATCCACCTACTATGTCCAAAGTACATAATGTCTTTCATGTATCCCTCTTAAGGATGTACATACCAGAACCTTCACATGTACTCTCTTCTGAGGTGGTACAATTGGAAGATGATATTTCTTATGAGGAGCAACTAGTGAAGATATTATATTGTAGAGAAAAAGTTCTACGAAATAATACAATGCCCCTCGTCAAGGTGTTGTAGAGAAACCACAAGTTTGAAGAAGAAACTTGGGAATCAGAGGAAATGATGATGCTGAGTTACCCACATCTGTTTTAGTATGGGAAAAGGAAAATTTCTAGCGCAAAATTTCATAAGGGGGGACACTAGTGGAAAAAAATATTTTAATGTCAGTTTTTTTTAAATTTTTTATGTCGGTTTTAAACTGATGTCTATAAAGGCGATGTAAAAAATATAGTTTTCGATGTCGGTTTTACAAAAAATGACACCGAAAACAATTTCGGTAAGAGTTTTAGCATTGGTTTTACATAAAACTGATGTCAAAACTAATTTTTGATAGGATATTCGACATCAGTTTTAGATAAAACTGACGCCAAAATCCGGTTGGACCTGGCCTTCGACATTAGTTTTATCTAAAACCGATACTGAAGCCCCGGTCGAACCCACTTTCAGCGTCGGTTTTACATAAAACCGACACTGAAGTTAATTTTTGTAATATTTTGGCGTCAGTTATTTAAATAATTGATGCCATAAATTAATTTTTTTTTATTCTTTCGGCATTGGTTATTTAAATAACCAAAGCCATAAATTAAAAAAAAATTATAAAATATTTCCAATTACACTTCCCAGAAAATTGAAAACCCCTGTAAAATAACACAATATACAAAAACAATTATACAGTATTTATCATCCAATGCCTCGTATAAAATCAATGCTTATATCTAGTTAATCAAAAAATTATCTATACATTGTTATTATAAAGTATAATTAAAATACACGTACCTGCAATCAATGACTTCAAGAAATTTTGTGACATTTGCAAGTCCCATGCCTCCAGATTTTACAGAATTCTCATTGTTCATTATTATTGAAGCATTCAAAAACAATTAAATAGTATTTATAATCCAATTCCTCATATAACATCAATGCTTATATCTAGTTAATCATATAAATTACTTACACATTGTTATTATAAAGTAAAATTCAAAGACACGTACCTGCAATCAATGACTTCAAGAAATTTTGTGACATTTGCAAGTCCCACGACTCCAGCATCTACGGCATGCTCATTGTTGGTTATTATTGAAGAATTCATTTGATTATTTGTAGGTTCAAAAACCTAATATATTAAAAGAGTTAGGTTTTTGTACCCATATGTATTATTATTTTTAAATATTAGAATATACATACCTCAAATCGTAATCAGACTTAGCAAATAGTTCGCAAAAGTAGATTGAATATGGGTCATATCAGATTTGAAATAAGGCTGTGAATCATTGAATGCCTAAAATAATATTGAATTATATGAAATTAAAAAATAGAATAATATGGGAGAAAATATATAAAAAATTAATACAACTAACCTTATGAAAATCAGTAGTTTTCCCAATTTTGATTATCTCGTACATGAATCGTAGAATATAATAACCTCATTGAACATGTCCATTTTGACGATCAAACTGCAGTTATAAAACATTTAATTGAAAAAAACAATATATAACAAAAACATAAAAACTAATTACTTGTACTTCCACATATTTGATTTCCATTGGTTTCTTTTCTGACATGTATTCCTTGTTAAAATGTTTCCATGATCTAAATTTTTTTATATGTTAACTAATAATACTTGTATAAACAATGAAAATTAAACATAATGATCTTATAAAAAAATCATGTTTCATAAGGTGAGAAATGGTTTATGCACTCCTCCAAATAAATAGAAAAACCAATATACGGTGCATTCACTTGGGAAAAATACGCCTAACATCCAATGCACCCTACAGTAAAAAACGTTCACAATTAATGACATTATAATGATCATTAGTTCATAAAAATATTGATGTTATTACTTATCAAGAAATGGAAAAAACCAACATTGAATATCTTTATGTGTTAATCTCTCGGATATATATTGAACTCTTTCATGATTCTTCAAATATTTGGATTCCAAGGAAATGTACTATGGATCTATAAATCTATAAATCCATGTTGTTTCCTTTATTAAAAAAAACATGTGTAGATACCTAATTTAAAAAGAAAATATAGATAGTCAATGACATAACAATCTTTTATTAAAGAAATAGAAATTCAAACATCAATTTACTTACATGATAAACAACTGCACCACACTCTGTGTGATCTCTTCAAAATTAACTAAATTCATGATATCTTCTTTCAATAATTTCAATCCATAATTTCTTCCACATATATCGGGCATCATCGGAAACTCATAGATATAATTCAAGGAAGAATATGACTCAGATAATCTTTTTAACCCATAAGAAATATCATAAGTATCTACAAACAACTGTTCCTGAACAATTTCTTGCATTTGTGCAGTTTCTTTTGCTTTCAGATATTCCTATATAAGTTAAATGTTAGAAAATATTATATGTAATTTTGAATAATTTGTAATTAATATTTAAAAAAATGCATACCTCAAGTGAAATATAACGAAGAAGGGCAGTTGGACAAAGTAAAAAAAATGGCATGTACATTCTCCAACACTGGTGATCTCCACAATAGGAAATGGTAGTAGAGTAGTAGGATCTATAATAACAAGTACTGATACTCTAACCTGACCCATCTGCATAGGCTGATGATGTACCGAGTCCCCCAAAAAATGAACTTTTCCTAACGCAACAATATGTACATGAGAATCTCCCACAAACAACTCCCAATATGAGGATTGATCCGAGGGAGGAGGTGGAGGCTCAAAGTAAGTAGGTGGGGAAGGGTAAGCAGATGGGGTAGGGTAGTCCAGGTGAGAAGGATGAGAAGGCAGAAAAATGAAAAAGTAATAATAGTTTTTAAAATTTATAAAATATAATAATTGATTAAAATAAAATAATATACCTCGAAAGGTTGTGCAGATGGGGCAGGGTAAGCAGATAGGGCAGTGTAGTCCGGGTGAGGAGGCTGATAATGCTGAAAAATGAAAAACTTATATTAGTGTTTATAATTTATAAAATAGAAAAATTGATGACAAATAAATAATATACCTCGAAATGCTGCGTAGATGGGGCAGGGTAAGAAGATGAGGCAGGGTAGTCCGGGTGAGCAGGTTGGGAAGGCTGAAAAAAGAAAAAAATTACATTAGTGATTATAATTTATGAAATAAAAAAATTAACGACAAATAAATAATATACCTGGGAAGCCTGCATAGAAAGTGATTGTCTAGCCAAGTGTTCTAATAAAGCCTTCTGCACTACTACTTGAATTTGATCACCCATAGACTGTTTCATATCTTTCAACTATTCTTTTAAGGATTCTATTTCTGGGTCTTTTTATTCCTTACTCTTACCAAAAACCTTCCGAATACTAACAACCGCCTGATATCCTCTAACACGGCCGGGGTGTTCTGCCTTCCCAAAGCAATGGCTAGGATTTCCATCCTACCCTCAGGGATAAAAGATCCATGTGACTCTTTCTCCTGAAGTTCGTCCTAAAATAAAAAACAAAAAGGTTATATTAGTGTTTATAAATTTCAAAATATAGAAATTGTTAACAAATAAATAATATTTACTTACAATTTTATTAGCCACTAGATGAGCTTCCTCTGTACAATATTGTTCATTTTTTCTTTTTCTAGATCGTTTCCATTTCTCATGGCGAGTGGGAGGATATGGACGACCAAACTGGACCTCTTATGAACCACTCCTTGATCGAGCTCTTAATGTTTCAAATTTTTCTTCAATCATTTTCTGCTCCAAATACGAATACCATCCATGTGATAAAGTATGAGGGTATCCGTTTTTCAACTAGATCTCCTGATGAGATCTCCTAGAGGCCTGTTATATAAAAATAAACTACTAACTAATAAGAAAAATATAGCATAAATATTAAAATATAAAACAATTACCATACCTAAAATTTCTCTTCCTAACGACTATCAACAAATCGGTTCCATGTTTCTTCATCTATATATGGATACTTAATACATGGGCTTTCAAACCTTCCCATTCCAAACACATAATTGTTTTTCAGTTTGTTTATAAAATCTCTCCATCGAACTACTGCTAAAGTGAGATGTCTTTTCTTAATATAATTGGTTTCCTCAAAATTGAATGTCATCTGTAATTGAATAAGTTAAATATGTCATTTAAAATATGTAATATTCAAATAATGATCTAAAAGAATTAAATTAAGATATTTTACCGTCATGGAATTCCAAGTTTTTTCTTCGACGTCCTGTCTACTGACTTCCAATCAAGATATAAAATGCTAATCCTGTAACGGCTCTGCATCGCTATATAACTGACAAACTAAACTACATTTGGTCAAACTGCATTATTATTATCATCAAAATCGATGTGTACTTTGTTATCATCACGATAAAGTGATAGTTTTGGTAAACGTGTAATACCATGTTTACCAACTTGAGAACTTGATTTTTGAGTAGTAGTAGGAAAAGTCTCCTCCGCCGAGGACGCATCAGTAGTCCTGCAATTGTTTTTGTAAATTAACAGTTTTATTTCATTAAATAAGTATATTACTGAATATTTAATAATATGTAAAAATAAATATACCTCGGAAACTGATCCTCTCTATCTGTATTTGACATTGCTACTAGAAAGTGTAATCAAACTTTGTGTACCTACATATCATTAGAAAACTGAATAATTAGAAACAAGGAAGACAAAAATAAATATGTAAAAATAGAGGCATGTATTTGTATGTTTTAAAAATAGACACAAAATATAAAATTTACCAGAAAAATTAGGAGACTAATTTAGTGTTTTCCCACATGCCTTCATCATGATCGGTACGTACTGCATGCACTATGTCTGTCTTATACTCATTGCAATCATCTGGAAATTGCGTAATAGATGAATAAGGCTCATGTAAATTACTAGCATCATCAGAATCATCCTCATCACCCAAATGGTATCTTTTCCCTTGAAAAACAACTTACCACTAACCATTAGATTGATCAATGAAATAAAATACTAGTTTTTCATGTGTCGTCATGATAAATGGTTCCTCATTGTGATTAAATCTTTTCAAATAAACCAGTTTAAACCCATATTCATCATGTTTCATTCCACTATTACTATCAACTCAAGTACTCTTAAAAACAGTGACTCGAAGATTAATATAATCAATTTCCCATATGTCTTCAATAACTCAAAAATATGACGTTGATGTAGAAATTGGGTTTTTATCTTTGGCACTCGAAAAATGCACTGCTTTAGAGAATTCCATCACACCACTATTCTGAATGGTACTCTTGTCATCCAGGTTTTTTGTGTAAAATATGTAGCCATTGATATCAAAACTAGACCATGTGATCACATTATGAGATGGTCCCCCAACTAAGCACTTAAATGTTTCTGATACATATATATCTGGGGTGACTTTCTCTTTAAACCATGAAACAAATGTCTTCTTATGCTCAATCATCAACCAATTTTTGTTTCTTTTCGGATATCGTAACATTAATTCAGAAATATGTGAGGATATATATGGTTGAACCTCATATGTGTTGTTCAAAATGTATATGTGTGCTTGCATCACTTCATCACGTGGAATGAACTTTACCTTTAAGACTCAAACCCCTCTACCTTATCTATCAACTGTCATATGTCAAGATACAGGGAGACCAATATGCTCCACCTCATTCAAATAATTAGTATAGAACTCAATCAACTCTTCTGATTCATATTTTCGAACAATAGAGGCCTCTAGTCAATAAGGATTTTTAACATATCCTTTCAAAATTTTCATATATCATTCAAAAGGATACGTCCATATTAAATAAACAGGCCCACACATTCTTATCTCATGCACCAAATGAATCAATAGATAAACCATTATATCAAAAAATGTGGGTGGGAAATAAATTTCTAGTTGAAAAAGAATAAGTGTTTCTTCATTCTCTAACACATCTAACAAATTTGGATCAACGACTTTTCTACAAATAGATTTAATGAAATTGTATAACCTAATGATTGTCTTTCTGACAGCTTTCAGTAATATACCACGCACTGCTACTAGTAGAATTTGTTTCATAAACACATGGAAATCATGAGATTTCATACCTATTAATTTACAATCCTTCAATGACACAAAATTATTCACATTTGAAGAAAAACTTCTGGGTACTTTAATCCCATGAAGACACTAAAAAAATTCATCTTTTCAATCATTCTTAATGTGTGACAAGCCAGAGGTAAATATGTTCTGTTTTCTTTCACAGTGGGAGCTAACTCCAAATGTATTCTCATTAATATCAAGTCCAATCTGACATGTAATCCATCTTTTTTATTTCCTTTTATTTCTAAAAAAGTACCAATCGAACAATCACATATGTTTTTCTCAACATGCATAACATTAATGTTAGGTTTTATCTCTAAAAATCTCCAATAAGGTAGTTAAAAAAATAGACTGCTTCTTCCAGGTATGTTTTTGAAAACCATAACTTTTTAACTTTCCAAATTTCGAATCAATATCTTTCACTCTGTCATAATATTCTTCAGCTGACAGTGGTCGAGGGGGGAGGTTGTATTCTTGTAAACAGTTAAATGCTTTTTTCAATCTACTATAAGGATGATCAATTTGAAAAAATCTTCGATGTCCCATGTACATTGTCTTTCTTTCATTCGGTAATTGATAATATGAAGTTTGTTCTTCACAAATTGGGCATGCTTTATGTCCGTTAACACTATATCCAGATAAGTTTCCATATGCAGGAATGTCGTTTATAGTGAACATTATCATAGCACGTAAAAGAAAATACTCTTTCTTGTATGCATCAAAAACGTTAACACCTTCCTCCCATATCATTTTCAAATCATCAATCAATGGTGTAAGATACACATCAATATCATTTCCCGGTTGTTTTGGTCCAGAAATAATCAAGCTCATCATAACATATTTTTTATTAAAACATAGATGTAGGGAAAAGTTGTAAAGTACCAGAAAAATAGTCCATGAACTATGTTGGCTACTGAGGCTCCGATATGGATTCATTCCATCAGTACACAAACCCATTTTGAGATTTCTAACTTCACTTCCAAAATCATGAAATTTTTTATCAAAACTATTCCACTGTGGTGAATAGGCAGGGTGACGTAAGTTACCATCAGAGATGCACTCATCAGAATGCCTTCTTAACCTTTTTTCATCATTTTAATTTTCAAATAGACGCTTCAAACAAGGAATAATTAGAAGGTACCAAATTCTTTATCTAGAGTTTTGATTCTGGTACCTAAAAATAAATCAGAATTGAATTATCAGAATTGTATGCAAAAAATATTGGATGATATCATTGGAAAGTAAAAAATAGATTTTTCATAACGTTACATGACATCACCTGAGAAAGAATCTAAGTTGACTTTCTCATCCATCTTATAGCACGTTGTCCCATATGTAGGAAAACTTGATAAATGTTCATTTTCTATCCTATAAAGTACGCAATCATTGGGGAAAGCATGTATCTTTTTATACCCAAATCCCATTAGGCATAATATTTTCTTCGCCTCATAATTGGAATCTGGAAGCCCATTGCCTTCTGGAAGAAGCTCTTTTAAAATCTCAAGTAAACTAGAGAAACATTATTCACTCCACCCATTTTTTGCTTTTAAGTTAACTAATCTCAAAACTACTGATAACACTCTATATTTACTGCAACCTAGGAATAGTGGTTTCTTAGAATCTCCATACAATCGTTCAACAGTTGGTGTTTTTTATGGTTTCAATACCTAAATCATGAATTAATTCTTCAATATGATCCTCTGCCTCATTATGAATATTGTCATCAACATTGGATGTTGAATTTTTTGTTATTTCACCATGGATGATACAACGTGTATAATTAAGGCTAAAACCATAAAAATGAGATGATCCTTGATTTCTATGGAGTTTAACTTTCTCATATTTAGACAGTTCACACATGGACATAAAATCAAATCAATATTTTTAAGATTTCATTTAGAAAATTCCAAAAAATTATTAACTCCTTTTTCATATTCACTAGTGGTTCTTCGTAAATAAATCTGATTACAATCCATTAATACCTGATATCACAATATAATTGATGAATATATTAAAACATATAAACATTTAAATATCTATCATATAAATTGTAAACAAAAACATATTTAATAAAAACTATTGATAATCAGATAAAAGACATCAGATATGAAACATGTTTACAAATAGAGTAAATAGTTTATTTTCATATTATATACATGTGTGTTATATTGATATTATAATTTAATTATAATATCATTCTTTTAAAATTTATTAGTTCATTTTACATAGTTTCAATATTTCAATGTTGCATGTGTCAAAAATATTGAAGAGTATATTAATTTAAAGGATGCAATAAGTGAAATGTGGGAGTACATGGAAATATGTATAAATTATTGACGATTTTTTGGTATGATCTATTCCTATGTACTAACAAATACATGTATCAAGATTAACATGACTGTGAATATAGTAGTAGTTCTAGATAGAGGATGAACGAATTATAGAGTTTAGTGATGCAGATGATGTTATTCGAGAGGATGGATGGACATCGCGGAAAAAATGAGAATGAGAATTTGGGAGGTAGATATGAAGGGAACACGGTAATTAAGTCAATTATGGAAATGAAGGTGGCAATGAGAATGAAGGCAGAAACATGAATGTTGAGTTAAAGGTTGGTAGGGGAAGGTAGAGTCCCAGTGGGAGGTGGGTATGTAGTGGAGAGGCTCGGAAATGGATTGGGTGGGAGAGGTAGAGAGGTGGTGAGGTGGAGAGTATAGATAGGTGGAGAGGTGGGATTTGGGAGGAGGGTCGGGGTTGAGCAATTTTCCTGGGAGAGAATAATCAACAAGGATATGAGCTATAGCCAATCGAGCTACCCATAGAGGCAACCATGTAGCGGAGAATCAATATAATTGTTACACTATTATAGAGAATGCACATCCTATAGAATACATAATAGATTCTACTAAATCCATTGAAATAGCTCTTACAATAATTAAAAATTTACTCTTGTTATCCTTTTCATATTTAATTATATGATTAATTAAATATCAATTTTAATGTGCTAGATATGTAGTCAAAGGAATCAATGTTTATTTAATTTGAGTCCTTATAATTTCAACAATGTTGGAATACAAAGCACCATTATCTAAAAAATACATTCATACAATGTATAGAAAAAAATAAATAAAAAAAGAATTAATAAATGTTCGTGTGAAATGCAAGCCACAGACATGGTTGATTAATTATTAATAAATCTCAATTCTTTATTGAAGGTAAAAAAATATAATTGGTTGTTTTAAAATGTAAAATATCAATCAAAAAGGGTGTAATGTAATTTTATGACTTCAATAACATTTAATTCAAAGTCACTGATGAAATAAAATTTTCACATGTTAATACCAGATAACACAACATGACCTAAATGATAAATATAAATACAAAAAAACAAGACAAACTACAACCAAACCAAACTATGTTTATCAATAAATAACACAATAAAATTATTTTCTTGAAGAAGAATTATTTAAAATGGAAATGGAATTAAAATTATAGTACTTCATAATGTAATGAAACATCATTTTAAACTGAAATAATGATAATAAAAACAAAAAATTTCAATTTCAACCCGAATGGAGATGTTAAATCCAAACTGCGCTCGGTATAATGACTTCGAAAAAAAACACTATAATATATATACCAAAAATGATAATACAAACCAAATGATAAACAACAACTAAAATCAAACCAAAAATGATAATCACACAAAATAGGGTTATTGAAGAAGAAATAAACAATGGGAGATGAAACAAGTGATAAAAAGGAAGAACGCATACCCAAAATCATTCAAACGGAAAAAACCTTCAACAATGGCCTTCCAAGATAACAATTGAGCTTCATAAGTTGTCTGGATCCAAAGCACAGCAGCGGAAATAGATTTCGACGATTGATCAAAACGAGGTATTTGGTCCCCGAATAATTTTAAATGACTTTCGGCATCAGTTTTGGAGAAAACCGATACCAGAAAGGTATCTTATGGCATCGGTTTTCAGGAAAACCGATGCAAAAACTTTTTTTTTCGGCGTCAGTTTTCCTCAAAACCGATGCCGAAACATTTTTTTAAAAACTTTTCTGAAAAGGTTTCATGAGAACCGACGCGAAATATCACTGGATAATTGTTTTTGGCATCGGTTTTACTAAAAACCGACGCCATAAATTTCCCTCACTTACTATTTGTGTCAGTTTTTAAAAAACCGACATTATTATGATGACGTTAAATCCCATATTTCCAATAGTGGGAATATTTTAATGACCCAAAGATTTATTAATGTAAATCCCTCTTGTTCTAGTTAAATTTATTATTATGTAAAACATTTATATAAAATTTCAACTTCTTTGGTTTTATGTTATGAATTTTGACCATTTCTAATATAGCCATTGAACAATGATCACATGATTAGTATAAATAAAGGTCTTTAACAAATCTAATTTTCTCAGACAAAGGAAGTGATGGCCTCATCCATTATAATTTCCCCTTATGAAGCCCATTTGTCGGAGCTCAAAAAAGAGGCGGCATCCATGGGTTTCGCTCTTGACCAAGCCCAAGCTGAGCTTCATCATGTCAAGCTCGAATGGGACCGTCTACAGGAAAAGTGGAAGTTGATAGAGATTACCACTCGAGCGATGTTATCTAAGCCACCCCAAGAGTCTATCACCATCGCACACCTTACCCTTAGGTCTTATGCGGCTATTTTAAGTGGTTATGTAACAAATATCTAGTACTATGTTCATGTATATTATTTTTGTATATAATAATAAATATACCCTATTGTCATTATTGATATATTATTAATATTTTTTAAAGTAAAAATAGTGGTTTTTGTTATTATTTAATTAAAAATTATATTTTATTAAATTAAGGGATTTTTCAATTAAATACAATTTTAATAAAATATTAGTATTAGTATTAAATTTATTTTTATTAAATATAAATGATCTTATAATTTATGAATGCAATTATAATGTTTATTAAGGTTTGAAATCCATTTCTTTCAAAATTCGTGAATTTTCAATAAATATCGGTTTTTATTTTAAAAGTGAAAATGAACAAATTTATAAAATTATGTAGATAAAATAAATGTTATTTCTGGAATCAGGATTTCGAAATTATCGAATGGTGAATTTTTCATAATTTTCTGAGATAGTCAAATTTTTGTGTAAAAATTAAATACCGTTTAAATATATAATGTGTTTTATGACATCATAATGACCCAATAGTGATGTAATAAAATACAATAATCTTTATGCTCGGCCAATATATGTTTAAACATTAAAATAATGTGATTTTGGGTTTGTTTGACTTACTTTTAAAAGCATTAATGGACCCCTCAAGACTTATTAAACTCATTGTCTTTTTAAATTAATTTCCATGGGAGTGTGACTCACCTCCACATAAGAAACCCCATTATTTTAAGATGTTCAGACTTTGACCTTATAATATACAATTTTTCTCATCCCTTTTCCAAAAAACATGGGCAAAAACCATTGGATGGTTTCTGGTTTGGATTAATTTAACATAAGGGGTCCCAAACCGAAATAATAAAGAATTCCCTCACCTTTCCTATATATACCCACCCAAGCTCCCACTTCCTCCTCACTCAAATCCTTTGGAGTTTTTCCAACCTCTGCCCTACTCTCTCTATAATCCTCCCAAGGTGCCCCAATCTCCCAATAATCCTCTCACAATCCTCTCTCTAGCCTTTGGAAGCACACTTCCAAGTAAGGGTTTTTCTTCCTTTCTCATTTTTGTCCAATTTTCATTATGTTGTTTTTCCATTTTAATTTCAATTATGAATGTTGGGATATGGTTTTGAAACTCCCCCATACTTCCCTCTTTATTTTTTAATGATGGGAGACCCCTTTCTCTCTCATTAAATTCCACACATGTACACCCGTTACAATGCTGAAATTCCGAAAGGAACTTCTTTCTCCACATTTATATTCAAGCAATACTTTTGTATCAGGAATATAAATTAAATTTTAATTGTTGGGACATGTATATATAAGACCTCCTTATTTTCCATTACATTTAAATATGATTAGTAACCCCTTTCTCTCTCATCAACCATTTTTATGAATTCTTATGTCACGCCGTTACGCTGCCGAAATTGCACCGATTTTCTAAGCCAATGCCTTTGTGAGGTGAATACCATGCCCATTTCTCTATCAAGGGTATTCACCTTTATGAAATTTTACTTATTGATTATAAAGTTTCTTGTATGAATTAAAATTTCCTTTATCATGGAATAAATTATTATGTTTAATGAATCCATGTTTAATGATCCATGTGGCACACTTATGCATGAAATGAAATGTTTAAGAAGGGTGGTCCCTTATAGCGCTCCAAAGCATTGGATAAAGTATAGTATCACGATAAGTCGTGTGCAATGAGTGTTTACTCATGATAATTCAAGTGCAATGAGGGTTTACTCATGCTTTATTTTCAATGAGGATTTACTCATGTTCCATGTGCAATGAGCCTTGGATCATGCTAATTCCATGTTAGGTGTTGTTGCCACATTTCCATGTTATGATTATCATGATTTATAATGAATTTATGTTCATTTTTCTCTTATGATCTATTGATATGCCTATTGCCTAACATGTATTGTACCCCTCATGTTATTCCATGTGTACTCCCTTACTGGGCTTTATAGCTCACCCTTTTCTTATGCATGTCGTCAGGTTATCCCATGCAATGCTAAATACGAGGGAATGTAGTGGTCATGTAAAGAAGTTTTCAATAAAGTTGTTTTATTTCATGTTTTATGTTTTTATGTAATGATCATATACCCAAAGAAACAAAACCTCTCGATCTTCTTTGTTGTATCAAGTGATGTTTTATGTAATAAATCATGTTTAAGTTTGTAATAAAAGTAGGGTTGTCATAATACCCATGTGCGTGACTTGGTAGAAAGCCTAATGTTGGGTTCGGTTGAGGCTAGTACATGAAATGTACATTCAATGAACACGTCATGTAATTTTATTTTTATTTTCTATATCGGGTACAAATCATATCTCATGAACAAAAACACTTTATTTTCTCCCCATGTTTCATACATGAGAGTGGTGTATGACTAAAGATCATTGATAACCTCTCATTCCTCTGTCTGAGCTCCGATTGAGACGTCGCCGGGTGCGTCGGATTCACACAAGTGAGTTCTCTTTTTCTCTATATCCTATATTCTTAATTTATCCTCTCTCTTAAGATATCGATGGTTGATATTTTTTTACCCTTATTTTAGATCTTTGTCATTCTAGGAAGATTCAAGGGTCGACGTTCAGGAGTGTTCTCAGTACCACTTCAAGGTAGTTGGTTTGTTCCTTTATTTGATTGCATTTGGATTATATATGATAAAAGTGATGAATACAAATGTTTAGGGTATTGCGTGGTTTGGAATTTAACCCGTATTAATACATGTTATGGTTGTTTGATTGAAAAAGGGCTATTTTTAGGCGTATGGTTTAATACATTGATTTTAGATTTTTCTCCCATGTTTGATTGATTATATCCATTTGGTCTATACTTTCCTATTAAGATTTATTTTTTTCATACCTAGTATTTTTAGGATGGAGTTATTGTTAATTTTTGATGCATGTGACTCAAATTTGAAATGTATTTACAATAATAATTGACAATGGGACATTCATAATGTAAGGTTATTTATGTATAATTTTTGTTATTGTTGACCAAAGGTATTGACTGTGAGAGCTGTTGTGGGGTCATTGACCCAAGGGGTTAGACCATGAGAGTTACCTAGAGGGTAATTATTAAATGAATGTTGGAACATTGGGAATTTACTATGAGAGTTGGAATGGGTTGTTATAATTATTTTTTCTATGAAGACCAAGGGGTATTGACCACGAGAGCTACCTAGGTGGTCGTTTGTAATTGATTAGTGCTTTTTAGGACCAAAGGGGTTAGACCATGAGTGATTTCCTAGAAGTTCGTTATTAATTATTTAATTGATGATATGTTAAACCATAGGGGTTAAACTATGTGAATGTTCCAAGAGGATATCTTGTGAATGATTGATTGATTTTGAAGAGCTTGCCATGACGAAGCAGAATCGTGGACATGCTCTGACTTTATTGTTTAGATGGTCTTATGAGATGTCAATTTTTTTTGTTATACATGGGGACATATATCTTAGGATATATTTATAGGTTACATTATTAAATTTATATAATAATTTATAAATGTAAATGAATTTAATTGAATGTTGTAAGATTTTTTACATTCGAGTACTTCTTAGTTTATTTCACCATTTTGAAATATTACCTACTATATATATTCAATAATAGTTAGGAAGGGATATTTTGGTGGTTTACTACTAGGATTCATCTCACACCCTGTTTGGGTCATGATTTTTGACCAAAATAGATTATATGGTTGTAGGTATAGATAAGTGAAATAACACTTCTTCATCAGGTTCTTGATTGATTTTATAGCTGGAGAGCATGGGATCGAGATGAGGCTTGAGATGGTATGGAATTTATTTTTATTTTACTTAAGATTCTATGTTGTATTACGAGTATTATAAATTGTTTGGATTATTTCTCAGATACTTGTGACATGCATCATTTATTTATATATTTTTTGTAGTTTTTATACTATCAATATTCAACTGTTTACTAATTTTTTATGTTATTACTACATCCACCTTTGTTTTGTATTTTTTATTCCACTGTTTATACTCTAAAAATGTTGGTATAGTTACCCTAATATCAGACTTTGTCCCTCACTTCTATTTGGTAGCCTCTAGCATTTGTGGAAATGTGCTGGAGGTAATGTGACCAACCGGGTACACGACACCTTTAGGCGGCAGCCAGAACTGGGACATTACAATCTAAACTTAGGATGAGAATATATAGAATATGATGTGGTTGAACATTTAATATATGTTCATGGAACACATTTTCCTTTTGATGCTAAAAACCAGATGGAAATAGAGTTCATAAGGAACCATGGAATCATGTATGTGATGGAATATATAGGATACTTTAATGATATGGAGTAATTTGGTCTAGTATTTGTACGAGATAATGATACAACTGAAAATAATTTTTATGACTGGATTAATTGTGATATTAATTTCCTGGTTAACATATTTAAGATGAATAATTTGTTTGAGGTGGTGCATCATGTTCTCATATCATAGGGGAAGATGAAGGTTGTTTCTAGTGAGATGTAGGTGGTGTCTACTAGATGACCAAGAGGTACATCTTCCAAGGTTAGGATCAAATTCTATGAAAATGTTAAATATAGTAGTGGAAAGAGAATAGATAGGGGGAATAAACTATTTGATAATACCTTACTAATGCACTCTTTCACCAGGGTAGTAGGCCGATTCACATTCATAGACATTTTCTCGAACCATCAGTTGAGTGTTAGTCTTTCCATGTATTGGGAAATATACAATGGTTCTATAGGATCCCACCAAAATGAGTAGTGATAGAGAATCTAGACAAAACCAAATTAAATGTTTTTGGCGTTCAGAGCAGTTTTAGAGCTACTGCCCGGAAAAACCCAGAAGACAGGGCGTGTACTTTCTTCATACACGACGTGTAGTTTTTAAACCGTATTACTATCTGTGTAAACAAAAAAACAAGGGGTGTCAAAAAATCATTGGGGACACACCGTGTGCCTTATGTACACGCCGTGTGTTAGTCAACCGTGTAACCGGCCGTGTCCCCAACAACACGGGTTGGGGAAGTTCGTGTAGTGCACATCGTGTGTTATAAATACACGCGGTATGGGTTTCTTCTGGGTACCCGGCCGTGTCACGAACAACAAGGGTCGGTGTTATCCATCCTTATACACGCCGTGTTTGTTCAGAACACACCGTGTAGGGAATCAGCTGTGTAGCCGACCGTGTAACCTGCTACACGGGTCGCCGAGCCTGTCTAGTACATGTCGTGTTTTAGAAGAACACGCCGTTTAGTTCTCTTCTAGGTACGCGGACGTTTCATGAACAACACGGGTCGGTGTTATCTCCTCTGATACACACAGTGTTTGTTCGGAACACTCAGTGTAAGGGGTTAGCCGTGTGGTCGGCTGTGTAACCTGTTACACGGACCTCCGAAGCCTAGATTGTACATGTCGTGTCCTCAAGGCACATGCCGTGTAGTCTAGTTTTTGGAGGACCGTGTAGGTTAGTCGTGCAAAGCGACTCAGGCAGGGGAGTGGAGTCCAAGTACACACCATGTTTGGGGACAACATGCCGTGTAGTCTGGAACGTTACACGACCAATGGTGGCAGAATTGAACACCATGTAAATGGCTTTAATAAACACGCCGTGCAGTTTAAATACACGCCGTGTAGTTCAGCTTTTCAAGTTTTAGTGTTTCTCTCTCTCATGTTCCTGTTTTGTACTCTTGCGTTCTCTATTCTTGTTGATCCTAAATCTAGAGTGTTCTTTTGACCTTTCAGGGTTATGGCACCAAGAAGTCCTCCTGTTGCACACGAAGAACTAGACAGTGGTAGTATGCCTGATACAGCAGACCAGGGACTACCTGTAGTTCTGCCGATTGTTCCGGATATGGAACCTATAGTGTTTCTGGACACTGGTGCGGACGCTCAGTTCAGAGAGGGTTTCATGAGGTTCTTGCAGACCTTCCAGGGAGCTCAGCATCCTGTACCATCTATGGTAGAGCTGACGCGAGTCTTCCAGTAGCAGCGTCCTCCCACTTTTACAGGGGATGGAGGACCTCAGGTTGCATAGTCATGGCTAGAAACCATGCTTTCCATCTTCGAGCATCTGGAGAGACCCCTAGGCAGACGGGTGAAGCTCACGACTTATATTCTGCGAGATTCTGCCAAGAGATGGTGGGATGTAGTCTCACAGATAGGGCGCCAGCGGACTATGGCTTGGGACGAATTCCAGCGTACGTTCTACGACTACTTCTATCTAGCAACGTTGAGGCCGACAGGGACAGGGAGTTCATGAACCTTCAGCAGGGTACTCATTCGGTTATGGAGTATTCCTCCCGCTTCACTGAGTTACAACATTTCTCTCTCGTTCTGGGAAATTACGAACTGTTTTTGGCGAGGAAGTTTGAGGAAGGCCTCAAACCAGAGATCAAATCACAGGTGAACATTTTCCAGTTGACTTCTATTACTCTTATAGTGTACCAGGCACTGATCACCGAAAAGAATCTGAGGGAGACTGGAGCTGTTGACCATGGTTGAGCTACATCCAAGGCTGAGTCATTTCATAATGACAGTACGAAGCTCCACCGAGAGTCTATAAGAGGTGACTCGAGGAAGCGAGGTACATCTTCTAGTAGAATAGATCTTCCTTCTGGAAACTAGGTGTTGTGCTATAAATGTGGAAAGAGCGGGCATAAGAATCCTCAGAGCCCGAGAGATCCAGTGGAGTGCCGAGCTTGCAACAAGATGGGTCATTTGCAGTGTTTTTCCAGGGTTCTTCTTCTAGCGGCTAGTGAAGGAGGATCTGTTTCTACCCCTCGTTCAGGAGCAGGATTATCAGTCCCACAGCAGACTGGGGGCTGGAGTTCTTCAGGTCATTCAGGCCAGGGTAGAGGTTGTGGACACGGTGGTCAGGCTCAAGGGGGATCAGCTCAGGGATATCAGGCTGATACACAGGGCCGCAGTACTGGACAAACATTTGCAGCAGAGCAGATTCAACGGGAGCAAGATCTTAGACCTTCCACAGATTGAGGTATGATCCTAGTAGCCTTAGTTTTATCTTATGCACTTTTCAATACCGGAGCTTCTCATAGCTTTATTTTTGTGCACACTGTGGAGAGCCTTAGACTCAGTGTCCTTACTTTTGAGGAAACCTTGGCACTAGACACTACTTTGGGACATAGAACTTATAATGTCTGTCAGTGCAAGGAGTGCCCCCTTGAGGTTGGTGTGTGTCACTTCATGTGGGATCTTTATGTAATAGAGATGAAAGGTTATGATGTCATTCTCAGAATGGACTGGCTAGTTTCTTTTCAGGTCTTTGTTGACTTTTATCGTTGTAGGGTGAGTTTCACGTCACCAGAGGGCATGTCTTTTCTTCACAAGGGTGAATGAGATGTCCAGGAAAGTAGATCTGGACCAGAGCATCATGGGTTGGACAGAGTTACAACTCATATTTCTAGTTTATATCTGGATGATCCGTGGACCTTTCAGATGGATTTTCCTCCAGTAGTCGACCGTTTTCCAGATGTCTTTCCAGAAGACTTCTCAGTTTTGCCTCTGGATCGTGAGGTAGTCTTCTCGATTGATCTTACGCCAGGAGTCGTACCAGAATCCATATGTCCTTATAGGATGGCTACTCATGAGTTGAAAGAGCTCAAGAAGCAGTTGGAGGAGTTGCAGGCTAAGGGTTTCATCTGACCCAGTAATTCCCCTTGGGGTTCACCTGTGTTGTTTGTGACGAAAGCGGATAGTACCTTACGACTTTGCGTAGATTATCGGAAGATAAAACAGTTGACGGTCAAAAACTGATATCCTTTGCCGAAGATTGATGATATTTTTGATCATCTTTGAGGAGCCAGGGTGTTCTCAAAGATCGACTTGTGATCCGACTATCATCAGTTGCGCGTTAGGCCTTCAGATATACCCTTGACAGCGTTCAAAAGTAGTTATGGCCTCTACGAGTATACGGTTATACCATTCGGCCTTACGAACACACCATCAGTTTTCATGGCACTGATGAACCGAGTGTTCCATCCTTACATGGATTCCTTCATCGTGGTCTTATTGGATGATATACTGGTGTACCCTCACACTCGACACGACCATGCAACCCATATTGAGATCGTTTTGAGTACACTGAGGGAGCATCAGCTTTATGCTAAACACTCAAAGTGCCACTTTTGGATGGATGAGATTCACTTCCTGGGTCATGTAATCTCAGAGACTGGAGTATCAGTAGACCCATAGAAGGTCAGAGCAGTAGTCACTTGGGAGCAGCCTAAGAATTTCTTCGAGGTACAAAGCTTCTTGGGGCTGTCTGGTTACTATAGGTGGTTTATACAGGACTTCTCACGCTTAGCAGTGTCGTTGAAATGCTTGAATAAGAATGGTGTGAAGTACGTTTGGTCAGAAGCTTGCGAATCAGCCTTCGAGGAGATGAAGGGGAGATTGACTTCAGCACCAATTCTAGTTCTGCCAGAGCCAGGCAAGAGTTATACAGTTTTCTGTGATGCATCTGGCATCGGTCTTGGAGAAGTGATTATGCAGGAAGATCGTGTTGTCATGTACAGATCTCGGCAGTTGAGGCCACATTAGAAAAACTATACTACGCACGACCTAGAGTTGGCTACTATTGTTCATGCCTTGCGTTATTGTAGGCACTATCTCATGTGAGAGCATTTCGTGGTATATAATGACCACAAGATCCTCAAGTATATCATTACACGACGTGACTTGAATCTAAGATAGCAGAGGTGGGTCGATTACCTATAGTATTTCGACTTCGAGCATGATTATACGCCTAGGAAAGGCAATGCTGTGGCAGAGGCACTGAGCAAGAGGACTTAGTTGCAGGTAGTTCAGGAGGCCAACAGTGCGTGGCAGCTCATGGATCGGTTCTCTGAGATGCATTTGGAGGTACACAACAGTCAGGGTTAGATAGTTCTTTCTTCTGTAGCTGTTACCTCTACCCTTTTTGATCGAGTTCGAATGAGGCAAATATCAGACCCTGAATGGCTAGTCCTACGGGAGGGTGTGTCAGATGGAGACCCTACTCCGGGGTGGACAGTGGGCAATTACAAGGTGCTACGTTTTCATGGCTACGTATGGGTTTCAGTAGACATATGTGAGGAGCTAATGTGGGAGTTTCATGCTTCATCTTGGGCAGTTCATCCTGGTGTCACCAAAATGTACCAAGACTTGCACCGCCAGTATTGGTGGCCAGGTATGAAAAATGATGTGACTGGTTTTGTTATGCGGTGTTCCACCTGTCAGCAGGTGAAGGTAGAGCATCAACGACCAACATGGCTTTTGTAGATGTTACCGATTCCCGAGTGGAAATGGAATGATGTTGCGATGGACTTCGTGACAGGGTTACCGAGATCGCCTTGAGGAAATGATGCAGTTTGGGTTGTAGTGGACAGGCTCAAGAAGGTTGCACACTTTTTTCTGATCAAGGAGACCTTCAGTGTTGATGAGTTGGGACAGTTTTACATCCAAGAGATTGTACGTCTTTATGGAGTTCCACACTCCATTGTTTTAGACAGGGATGTGCATTTTACTTCGCACTTTTAGCAGGGGCTACAGAGGGCGTTGGGTATACAGGTACTTTTGAGTATAGCATACCATCCCCAGACTGATGGACAGTCCAAGCGTATAATCTAGGTGCTTGAGGATATGCTCCGAGCTTGTATTCCAGACTTTGGAGGTTATTGGGAGAAGCATATTCCTCTGGTGGAGTTCTCCTACAACAACAGTTTTCAGGAGACTATTTAGATGGCACCTTACGAGGCTTTGTATGGTAGGCCATGTCGATCACCTTTATGCTGGCTAGAGATAGGAGATGCATCTTTGCTGGGTCCTCGTCATGTTTAAGAGACTTCAGAGCTGGTAGAGGTGATTCAGAAGAGGATGGCTACAACGCAGTCTCGACAAAAGTCTTATGCCAGTCAGCGTAGATGACCTATGGAGTTCGAGGTCGGGGATCAGGTTTTCTTACATGTCGCACCGAGGATGGGACACAAGAGGATTAAGAGACAAGGTAAGCTTTCACCGAGATACATCGGTCCGTTTGAGGTTCTGGAGAGTGCCGGGCTGGTTGCTTACAGGTTGCAGTTACCTCAGAGATACTAGGCTATGCACGATGTCATTCATGTTTCTCAACTTCGACGGTATTTCTCATACCCGTCTCTTGTTTTCAACCTAAGGAGGTTGAGTTGGAGCATGATGCGTCTTTTGAGGAGCATCTGGTCAGAATTGTTGATCGTAGTGAAAAAGTACTCTGTGGCCGGTCTGTTCCTCTGGTACGGGTGCTATGGAAGCATGGCCATATAAAGGACGAGACTTGGGAGACGGAGGCTGATATGCGATCACAGTGGCCATATTTGTTCGAGGTTTCCTCTTCTACGCCATGATAGGGAAATTCAGGGACGAATTTCTTTAAGGGGGGATGTTTGTAAGAACTCGGAGCTTCGGTTTTAGGTACAGATCTCTTTTACGGTCTTTTTAAGGAAAAATGGAGAATCTGGAAATTTTCAGAGTACACACCATATACTTTATGAGTACACACCGTGTACTCTTCTACCGCTTGAAGTTGTGTGATTGGCCATGTCCGGGCCACACACACGGTGTGTAGGGGTGATGTGGAGAATGATTTTGGCGGAGTATGGAAAAACCCACTACACACCGTGTACTTTAAGGGTACACGCCGTGAACTTTTTTTATTTCATTAATCGACCCGGGGTCGCGCCTAATGACGGGAAACATCTTCTTCTCCACCCAATTCCATCCAGAACGTCTGAGGAGGCCGTTTCTTCTTCGAGCCACCGATCCATCACAGGTTGTCCGAATCAAACTCTGTCAGTTGTAGAAGAATCACAGCGGTGAGTTCTTGGTTCTTCTTTAGCCTCGTTTTCAGATTCATTCTCTTGGGTGAGTTATCTGAGAATGAACGTCTTAGAAGTTTTTGCAGATATACTCCATTCTATGCTAATTCACAGGCTGAGGTTCAAGTATATTGATCATCGAGGATCAAGGTAGGTGGTTTGTTTCTCTACGTTGAAGTTCTTTGAGTTTTGGATGCAAAAGTGCCGGATACCCATGTATTGGGTATCCCGGGTTTAGGATTTTGATCCTATTGTTTATCAACCTAGATTGATTGTTAGATTATGATGAATTTCTGATAATTTATGCTTGGTTTCATTTTTGAGGATCACCCCATGGGTGTTTTCCTCCCCTGTTTGGCTATTTATTGTCATTTGGCACCGTTTCCTGCGAGGCAACCCCATTGAAATTTTTAGTTTACTTGTTATCACTGATTGCATGTGTTGCCTGCTGTTGGAATGATTTTTAAGTATGGTATCTATTAGCCAAGTAGTTTTTTAACATAATTAGGGCTTCTAACAGTCGATTACACACAACTGGACTACTCAGGGATGTGAGAACCTGGTGCGGGAGATCAAAGAGGTAATAGACAATTAAGTGCTTCCCTAGAGGGTCTGTTGGTTTTAGTTTCGTACGCAGGACCTACAGGAATAGGACATTGTTCTTCCCAAGGGTGTTCCTAGTTTACCCATGCATCGAGATCACAGGAGGAATTAGACGTAAGTGCTTCCTTAGAGAGTCTGTAGATGTCGTTGCAAGACCATAGGGGAATTGACGTAAGAGCTTCCTAGAGTGTCTGTGCCTTTTTGTTGACTGGACTATAGGGGTCTGCTAGTTTTCGCCACCCAGAGACTCAGTGTGTTTTTTTTATAGTTGGTTGTGACGAGTATACCAAGCCAAATAACAAGCATGGGGTTTGTACTGCTTGTGTTAGGTGGTCTTTTTAGATACCTATTGTGTTACTTCCTTATCTTGGACTAGAAACCTTGCTGGGTTTCCCTGGTTGTGTAATTAAATGAATGTGAATGGTAATTGGTAGAATTGTTTACTATTTTTATTTACCTTTACTTTTTCTATATCACTCACTGACAGTAGGGCACAAATATTGTGGTGTTTGCCTACTGGGATTAGTCTTACACCTTGTTTGAGTCCTGTTTTCGGCCTAAATAGATTATATGGTTGTAGGTATAGGTAGGGATTGTGGCCCTTCTACCTCGGGTACTTTATTGCTAGTCGGATCTGGAGAGCATGGGACCAGGCCTTGGCCCGCGATGCTGCTGGAGTTTCTATTTACATTTAGTATTTTGGCTTTAGTTGTATTTCTACACGTTGTTTTGCTTACTTCTTTTCATAAATACATGTACCATTCTGCATCATTATTATATCAGACATTGCTTTTACTTTCAGTTCAGTTGTTGCATGTTATTTACTGCTTCCACAATTGTTTATGATTATTATTCTTCTGTATACTTATCAAATGAGGGCATAGTTTCCCCCAATGACTCACCAAGGCCCTCGCTTATAGTAGGTAGCCTCTGGAGTTTGGGGAAACGCGCTTGAGGTCATGTAGCGAACCGGGTACGGGGCACCAGTGGAAGGGATCCAGATTCGGGTCATTACACATATTTTCATTAGTCACCTTAGACAAGTGTATTATTCTCTCTTTCAATACACCTTTGTTAGAAAGACCATACTAAATGTTTTTCATTTCCTAAATAGTGTGTGTGAAAAAGAAATTCATAGAGGAAATAGTTTCTATAAAATTGATCCATTTACCTTCCAGTTTCAATGAGAGATGCTTATGAACAGACCTTATTTCATGAACAATCGTATATGTGTCACAGTCAAACTAAATATTTTAGTAGTGAAATTGACAAAAAATTTCAACCACTCTAATAATCACCATCATTTCAGCTTCTAAGGTAGTATCATGTTCACACTGACCATAACTTCATTCCACCACATCTCTCTGGTGATCCATAAAGATTACCTCGAATCCTGATGGTCTGGGGTTTCATTGGGAGGACCTATTCATATTAAATTTCATCCATGCACTAATGGGGTAGACCACAAAACCTCTTTTGTGCCCCTTGGATTAAGAAAGAATCATATAACATTTAGACACCAAAGAATCATAAACTCCCTGACCAAGGTGTTGCAGTGCTCATTGATCTAGGATTTTTCATTCTGAAAGAAACAATAATTATAGTGAATGTATAGATTTTATGGAACTTATCCCAACGATGATCTTTGTTGTTTCGGGCTCTCCAAATAGAATGAATAACTTCATCACATGCAACTAATAGTGTATTATTGTTAATTTTTAATTGTTGTTCATTTTAGTTAGTTGTGGATTGTGATATAATATATTAAAGATATTATTTAATTAATTGATAATACATACAAAAATATCATCTAATTACATCAAATTCCAAATTGAATTCCTTATAAATGAACAAAAGGAATGGTTCAATCACAACGATCCATAAATAACAAATTATTCTTCATTCCACTCTAAAACCCTTGAACACTATCCATAATGAAATATGATTCATATAACACTCTAAATGTAAGGAAAATGTATATTTCTCATTTAAAACTAATATTTTTACATTCCTTCACATTCACAAGAAGTGAATTCACATCCCCTAACATAATAGATAAATCTATGATTACAATCTGATGAGTGGATGACTAAAACTTCTTAAGGATGGGATCCTCTAAACACATATGAGTGGATCCCACAAACATCTAGGTGGACCCCACCTCACATAATCAATAAAAGATCATTATGAATTAATATCATTGGTAGCCAATCCATACTGAGGTAATGACCATTGGATCTCATCTCCGAAGTGAAGTTTTCAATTGAAATATCTCTTTCCCCACTATGGATAAACAGAGTTCACAACATGGGTTGAGGGAAAGATAGTCACCATTAGTGGAAACTATATAAGTTTGACTCTATTAGCCGAGATATCATTGAAATATTAATATAACCGAACAAGATAATGATATCTCATCATGAATGATCAAATATTTTTACGGTCTTTAGATATTAGATACAAACATGATGCTCACAATACATTTGAATACATAAACCATAACATAGAATTAATATGATAAAAATATTATTTGTTTTATGGATATCCCTAATATAATTCATATATACCGTCTCGGTAACCTAGGGAATGGAAATCATAATACTTTATGACCTTTAAATTATTTTTATGGTAAAACATACAATAAAATCTATCATACAATAAATGAATAATGAATAATTTGGATGAAATAAAAAATCATAATTTATTCCACATAAATAATATAAAAATGTGAAATATATCCATAGATGAAATAAAAACATAAATAATATAATTCATAATAATAAAATTATCGTAATTATATAATACACAATGTCATACATCATAATATTATCGTATGTGCCTCATGCCAGGACACCATACATAAATAGGTAAGGTGTATACTAAATAACCAAATTCATTATCTCATTTAAAATATATATTCATAAATGGGACATAATGGGACCTTTCCATTAGATAATATGTTTAATGAAATCATCATTTGAAATAAATGATGAAAAATATAAAATAGAACTAATATAAATATTCATATTGAAATGAAAGCATAAAAAATGTTAATACTCCCCCATGTCAATATGTAAAAACATAATCATAAGACATCACTAGAAATAATGTAAATAATGTCATTAGAGTATATCATCATTAAATAATTTCTATCATCAAAGGATAGTGACATGTAATAAAATAACATTAAAATAACATATTAGGATTTATTGGATAACATAATAAAAAATATCATTCTCTTTTGATAATTTTTTTAGAAGTAAACAATATTGTAAAATTTATTTTCATTGAAAATAAAAACAGAATATTTTAAATAAATATTCATTGAAATTTACAGTTATGATTTTGGGAAAAACCCTGCAGTGGGTAAATGTTAAATAAATTATTTCACAGTTCTGGTAAAATGTCAAAAGTACCCTGTGTTAAAAACAATTTTTTTACTTTTATACCATAAAATGAAAATAAAATATGGATATAAATTGAATTAAACAATAATTTGGATATATAAAAAAATCTTGAAAACATTTTAAGAAACATGGACATATGAAAAATGATGATGTACCAAAGTGGAAATAAAGTTATAATTTATTAAAAAATTATTTTGTCAATCGTAATTTGTACCAAATAGAGGAAAATTAAATGAAATAATTTTAAATCAATAGAAATCATGAGGATAATAAAATATATGTATTTTAATCTGGAAATAACATATAATATTATTTAACAGGTATTTAAATATAAATATTCTTGAAATAAAAATGACATGTCAGAATAAACCCTTATTTCAAACATTCTTTTGGTTAGACACATTAAATCTCAAATAATAAAATAATTAATTTTATTAAGTCATCTATTTATAAAACTGCTCATATATATTTCATCTTAAGCCCTTTTTCTATCATTTTACATCCATTCATTGAATAGTTTAAATTTTTATAGAGAACATAATATTTTTCGATCAATTTATCCAAATGTACTTTAATATATTAAACATGGTAAAATTTATTATGAAATTGATTATTTGTTTCTAGAATATTAATAATTTAAGTAATCTATACTTTTGTGATTATGAATATTTTTTTAGTTATCCATGAATTTTTGTAAATGAAAATCAAATCACATCGCTTCTCGGATGGGATATTATACATGTACAAAAAATGACATTATCAATATTCAATGAATGTAAGGGTATAAAGGTAGATGGAATATTTTATTTATATCATCATAAATATTTCATAATTATAATATAAATTAATAAAATCAATATTTATAACTACCCAAGTAAATTGGTGATAAAAATGAATTACACCGCTTTGTGCACACGATAGGTCGTACGTACACACGAGTGATGGTTACATTTTTTATAGGATGGAAATGATATAGAAATTAGATGTACCATTAACATAAAATACTCCAATTATGGTGAATATAAAAATTAAATTATGTTATGGTTGTTTTTTAATGTTTCTATAATGCTTAATAAGAATGGATCAGGAAAAAGGTGCGTGAAAACATATACATATTATATTTGTAACCTAATTTAGATTACACATTATGAATTATTGAGATGGTCTTTTTATAATACTAGGACATCAATGAAGTGGGTATGTATTCTTGGGAAATACTTTGGTAGGGTTGTGTTTAGATATTTTTCTCATGTACTGTACATAAAGAAGGATAAGGGATTCCCATTAATAAGAGTGGTGGGTGGAAAACATTTAAATACTTGAATCATTATTATATAATATATGTATCGCTCATGTAATGTGGTTTAAAATTGTAATAAATTATAACATTTAAATTTTATTGACAAAATAAAATAGTTTAGTAAGGCTTAATATAATTTTATTTGTGTTATATAGAAGCCTAATTCTTATTATTTTATCCCATTTATCTTATTTACTCATAACCAAAATAATATACATTTTGCATGATTACTATTCTTTTTTTACAAAAACTATGTTAAAAGTATTTCCTATTATTAATTATGATTATTAAAAATAAGTAATCAATTTTAAAAGATTCAATTTCTATATGTGGTAAAAATTAATTATAATATATATTAATAAAATATAATGAAATAATATTTTAAGAAAAATAATTGTTTTACAAATAAAAAATATTACACAACAAAGTCAAGTCTAATTATAAATAAAATTGGATTAGTTATACTATTTCAAATAAAATGAAATTTTATTTTTCCTAACCCAAAAAATAAAAAAGGAACCTTGTATATACTTGATTATGAGAGAACAAAAAACAATATTATTTAAATAATAAAATTACTTATCATTCTAAAATCTGAGTCATATTTTGGGTATTCAACATTATAATTGTATATCAATTATATTTGTGATTAAATATATATTGTTTATTTTCAATTGATTTTTTAAACATTTAAAATTTTATTATTTCATCTTAATAACATTAAAGATACATTTTTTGTATAAATTTAATTTTTAACCATTCACACAAAATACAATATTTCTAAAGAAACTTGAAAAATCACCCCAAAATAATTTTAACATGAAAAGATCAAAACTAAATTAATTTTACAAAAATAAATTTACAAAATTTTGGAATATAGTTTTTAAAATCATTCTTCATTAAATTTTTGATAATTTTTCTATTTTTTTAAATATCATCTTACATACTATAATTAAAGCTCTCAAGTTACATTATTTCCCAATTAAAAAAATAATCCTTGGAATATTTATAAATTCTTATCATGGATAAATATTGGTAGTTCTTCATCATAACATCTTTAGGTTCTCACATTGACTCTTCTATTTTATGATTTATCCCAGGTACATTCAATTATTAAGCCGCTCGATTTTGGAACACCTGTATTCTAGTGTCAAGAATCTAGATACGATCTTCCTAGTAAGATAAATCATATACCGATTTGATTTAAATTGAGGTCATAAAATATAGTGGATTTAGTATGAACATCCTTAATAAAGTGATATAGAACACATCATAAACTTTAGAGAGGCTTGGTGGTGTTTCCAAATAGTAATACACAGATCAAATTATTTTCATAATTCCAAAATTCCTAATGTCCAGAGGACTTACACTCCGTTTATTATAAAAAATTATAACACATTTACATGAAGATAACTAAAACAACAAAAAATTATCACATGAAATTCTAAATCCTTCCATCAGTTAGTAGCGTGACACTTATTTATAATTTTAGGCTCTTTAATATGTGTTTGAATAGTTCTCACTTTAATCATTATATATTCCTTGATATCTGGGTCTACAAGATTTATTTCAAAAATGTCATCCTTAAATGATGGAGTTCAACAACTATTTATGTAAAATGATTACTATGATTCCAATTTAATGATTGAATAGTAGATATTATTAAATATAAATTCAGCCAAAGGTAAATATTATTCCATAATATATTTAATGCCTTGTATGTATGACTTAAACATGTATTTTAATTTCTAAATATTCCTTCCATTCCAACCCTCAATTTTACATTGATAAGATGATCTCAAATATATCTTGTTTTCAAGATACTTCATAAGCCTTTTCAAGAATTTTCATGTAATCTATTGGTCATGATCAAATAAAATTGAATTAGGTGAACCATGAATTCTAAAAACTTCATAAATATATAGCCACATGTGGGAATAAAGAGGCATTTATTCCCTAATATTTATAAAATGTGTCAAAATTTTATGACGAAAAAAAAATAAATCAAATGAAATTATTCTATATAGGAGTTATTTGAAATAAAATGATAATAACAAATAAAATATCATGCCATTTAGACATAGGTATATATAAAAATTTAATGATTCATTTAAGATTCCATCTCTCAACCATTATCGATTTAAAAATAAATCATCTTGATGTATAGTATAAAATTTCTAATTTTATATACCCTAAAAATTTCATTATAATCATGGTATATTTTGGTACTATGAAGGCCTATTGAAAAATATTATCAATGAGAATCATCTAATAATTCCCTCTCCATCTATGGAAAACATATAACATGAAACCACTTCCAAAATTTCAATATACCATCTCAATAGATAAAGTATACCAACTTCTCATAATCTATGACCTCAATTTTCATTTGATTATGTTTATTATGTGATTGGGATATTTTATTTTCCCCAATAATAATGGTTTGGAAATCATTTTGAATAGAAGTTATTTTCCCATTAATTAAGTATTATTATATATAACATTACTAAATCCATGAATTAAGGATCTTTTCCAAACCTCGTTTAGTCAAAACTTCTGATTTATCCTACTAAACACCACAAACACATCATTTTCCCTCCCTGGGTGGAATTGTATTAAGAAATAATAATCCTTGATTAGTTCTAAAAATCAATTTTTCTCTCATGATGATCTCTATATATGATAACATATATTTCCAAAAAAAATTGATTTTTTTATTTTTTCACATATTTCATGATAAAGTAATTCCTCCATATCTTCAATGCAATGATTACAACTACCAACTCAATATCATGGGTTGGAAAATATTGTTCACTAATCCTTAACTAAATATATTCATAGGTATCAATAATATCATTATTTATAAGGACACATCCATGCCCCTTCATTGATGCATTACTATATGTCCGAAATCCATCAAATCCTGATGATAAATTGAATATTCATGAATTGAATAATATCATCTTTAATTATTCAATAATTTATTTATATTATTATTACCATATAAACATAACATCTGTTCATTTCAAATTTGTTAATGAATTAGGTAAATGGAATTGTTTTTGAAAACTTCGTTGATAGTAATAGTCTAATCTAGGCAAACTACATATGTCAGTTATATTGTTCTGTATTTTCAATTCCATCATTAGAATTTTCTTATAAGGATAAAATGACATTAAATATATATATATGACATGGAGAAGAAAAGAACTTCATGAAAATATAATTTAAATTCTCTAAATTTTCTAAATAACTCCTTTTCTCATAGAGTATTAATAATTATTGGAAAATACGTCTTACACTCATCATGGTTTCGAGATTATACCATGATAACAAACAAAAATATGAAAATGAAATTTTACAGATAGTCCATGAATACTATATTCATCCTATCCAAAAAAATAGAGGGAGAATTATTCATCCAAAAGAGAATTTATATAATTTCATAATGTTAATACAATATATTATATTTAATCTTAATAATATCACCCTTCATTACATAAAGTTGATTATTCCCAAATCGAAGAATAATATTTGAAAAATATTAAGCACCTTGATGTTGATCACTAAAGTCATTAATGTAGTGTGTCATATAGATTTTCATTATGTAAGTGAAATTAATTTTTATATAATCAATGAAGAATATCATAGAAACAACTTTATTGTCATTAAAAAAAGTAGGGTCTCCCACTCTTAAAAAATGAGGGCATACAAATCCCATATCACACAACATACATGGTTTTATCATCATTTCCACAAATTACTCTTTGACCATCTTTTAGGGAGTATTAGATATTGGATTTTCATTAGAGATGTGATCAATGAAAAAATCCACCTCACACTCAAGTGGATGACCAAGTAGTTCTTGAGGAAACCCGTTAAATTATTCCTATAAAATAAGAATATACTTTAATCTAAGGGTACCATTCTCGTTAATAAATTATGTATTCTCATATTCTGTAGAAATTTTATTAAATATAGATACTAAAAGTGGGTCTAAACAATATTAAGATAATGTAGTGTCCACATAAAACACAATTTATTCCACATCTATATCATGAATCGTAATATCATTCTCTTGAAAATAAATTTTTAAATTATAATATAAATTTCAATCCATACTGAGAATTATATCAAAGTAATCCACAGGTGTTATAAATTTTTTCTCAAATGTGACATTTCTATGTGTCATAATGTGATCATAAAAATGTAACCCTGTAGAAATAATATTGAAACTAGGATTATTGATCAACAATTCCCATAGTATGTTTCTACCAAAATATCAAATTTTCTCAGAAAACATGAATGATATAAAAGAGTGAAACAATCATAAATAAAACAATAAAATAGATAAAATGGAGGTTTTGATAAATATACCTTCCACCACATAAATTACAACGAAAAATTCATTATTAGTGATCATCTAATCTTGGCATGTCACCATTGGACTTTTCTACATGAAATTCAATTGTCACTTAGCCTCTTTATTCAAATAGTTCATGATAATCATACAATTGAATCACTGAATATACTGACTTCTTATTTTCAATTATAATAATTATCCTAATGATTATTCTCTTAACACTTGGATAAATATCTCATTCCCATAATTACATTTTCACAGTGTTTATTTTTTTATTTATTAAAAGTTTTAAAATTCATCCTTACCTTATTTCAATTTATCATATATCTTTTTTAGAGTTCTCAAACACCCACTTCTTTTCTTATTTTACTTGAAAAACATAATATATATATATATATATATAATTATTTCCCAATATTTATGAAACTTGACACCATATACTCATTTAATGAAAATGAATAAGATAATAATTCCCATTAAAGACTCAATTTATTCCCACTAAAGAAGTGATCTTTCATTCTCTATAGATTATTGATAAATTTCATAGAAAGGGTTAGAAAACATGTAATGTTAGATTTATATTCATCAAAGTTTTCTCCTATCTATTGGCATAAATTATGTACTTTCCTTAACATATCAACTCATTGATCATCATTACATTATTTTTTTTAATAATATCTTCATAATTTCATATCACTCCTACTATTTATTCCTTTGGAATCTATTGTGATTTAGATCAATGAATATTATTGACCAGTGTCTCCCATAAAATGAGAAAATGATATGATAACATTCTATATTTTAATCCATAAAAATGTGAGAAATATATTTTTTATGGACTTGATCTATTTCTCAGATACAATTGGATTATAATTCCGATTTAATTTTGTTTCCATTACATGGAGTGTTCCAATTTTTTTCATATTTGGGATCGGCAGACATCTCCATACACTATTGTTTATTGGTCATAACCTCATTTAGCTACTCTACTATAGTTATATTATATTCAACACAACCTCCAACATCATTTTCTTACCGTGGAGGTAAATCCCTTAATAGATTAAGTGAATTTTTAAATTTTCTAGTATATATCATAGATTTCATTTGTAAATAAGTTATTTACTACACTATCTAATAATATTATAAATTTTAAATCATTGTGTGTAATTCTCAATCTCATTTAACACATAACATAATTTGGAAATTTGTTCCTATAAAAATTCAAAATAAAAAACATTTTATCTTTGTAAGTATCCTCATATCATAATAATATTTTTAAATCCTCCAAAATGGTTTATACGTGGCATGTTATTTAACCACAGAAAATCCTTTAGTATTTCCTAAGTGTCAAGTCGTAGTCTCACTCATATTATATTGATTCAAGAATATTTTTTTTACTCAACTTATATTTTCTAGGTTGTTTAACATTATGTGTATATATTCCACCATTATATCTTCTTTCCAATATCTAGAATATGACATAATTTTTAGGAAACCACATATTCTCTGTCTTACCAAAACATCATTATATTATCCAATACATATATTTCTCCATATAATTTATCATAAAACTATATTTTTTAATATATGTTTCCCTAAATATATTTTCCATGGTTTGTAATTAAATTACTTTGATAAAAATAATAACACACAAACTCTACTAACATAGATATGGAGGTTATCATTAAACACTAGAAATTGAAATATTATATTCCATCCTAATGTACCAAATAGTAATTTTAGTCTAGGGATACTAGATGCATAAATTATTATCACCATACCTATTAAAACAAGATAAAAACATAGAATTATAGTGAGAACATCATTATTTCTTCTAGTATATTCTTCAAATCATTCATAGATTCATTCTTAGAATATTGGGGAAAATAAAACATAATAAAGGGTGACCATAGATTAAAATTAATTGAAATAAAATATATAAACAATCAAAGAAAAAACAATGAATGATTGATATGGTCAAGATATACATTAATCAAATATTCCAAATTACTAATATCAGAAAAGGTGAATATATCCTTCGATTGAATAAAAATATACATAGTTATGTGGATAATAATTAATTGTTTCATACGTATGGAATGAGAAATTCAAGAAATCATATTCTTACCATCAAGGTCTCTTTCCATGATAATATACATAAATATGTACAGATTTTAAGAAATACCCAAAATGGTTTATCCCATTTTACAGACTAATGAATATATGGGAGATATGATTCCCCACCCATAACATACTATGACCAATGTATTCACCATATTGGTGAAATTAATGAAAATTCAATACATAATCATTATAAAAAATCAAATTGAAATACTAGCATACGAAATATTAATATATTGCATAGATAATAATATAAAAACATGATAATAAGTCATAAATGGAAATATGGTGATTTTAATCACCAGATTATATCCCAAATAATGTATAATAATAATCAATGAATGTCGACATATATTAAAATACCTTTAAAAACAATAAGTTCTTTCATTGAAAACATGACATAATTTTCAATTTATTTCCAAAACATTTTAAATAAATATTTACATAATACATATAAAATTATTTTCTCTCAAAATAACCTTGAAAATATGTATTTTACGCTTTAAGGAAGAAAATAGTTATGAAATTGAATAAATTCAGTCATTCTTTAAATGATAAAACAACTATTCGTTTCACACGTTTAATAAAGAGTCAAAAATAATGAATTCAAAAAAATAAAAGAATAATCCTTTTAAAAAAATTGAAAGGAAAAAAAATATGGTTGAATCTAACCTTAAAAAATCATTTTATCATAAAAAGTAAAATTCATGAAAACATTTTACGAAAAAAGTACATTAAATAAAATATTCATGGACCAAAGAGAAATAAGGTTATAGTTTTCTAAAAATACTTTAACAATGATATTATGTATCTAAGAGATGAAATTGAAAGGAAAATATGTAATCTCCTTAGATAAAAAATGGATATGAAAATATATGGGGTTTAAATGATAATTTTCCTATAATTTCATTTAAATTAAATTTATATATAATTATTCCCAAATAAAAATGAGATTATGGAATAAACCCTTACCTCATAATTCCTCATAGTAAAACATCATATATTCGCATGAATATTATATTTTACTTTATTGAACAATTTATTAACAAACAAATTCATATATATTTCATTTTTTCATCTTTTTAATTTCATTTTTCATCTATTCATTGTATATTTTCTGTTTATGTTTACTAATTAAGGTTGTTCGGTTGATTTCTCTAAAATTAATTTTATATATTGACCTTCATTAATGTATTTTTAAAATGGTTCTATAGTTACCAAATGTTTTTTAATTTCTTGAATGGGTTTTTTAATTATATAGAATTTTATAATCAAATATACCATAGTGTAATAGAAAAACAAAACAAATCGATTCATGGAGGTGGTGGTCCACATGCTCACAATAATGATGTTATCATTATCAAACATATTTAAGAGTAAAAATGAAAATGTTAAATTATATAAAAAATATAAATAATGAAATAAATATGAAATATAATTATTAACTAAATCTTTATAAATATAAATTTAAATCTGTGATGGAAAATGAATCAAACCAATACATGGAGACTGTAGCTTATACATTTGCATGAGAAATGTCTTCACATTTGATATGATAGAAATGACATAGAAAATGAATCTTCCATTAGAATAAAAAACTTATTTTAAAAATAATTATTTAATTTTGTTAATTTTGTTTCTGAATATTTGGAAGAGGTTTATGAATGAAAATTAGAAAATCTCGATAATAATTGATGCCTCTTATTTTGGTTAGCTCCATTTGATTAGACCCACATCCTTATTGAATTGTTCATTTAGTGAGACCTTGAACTTTGTTAAATGAGGATGAATGTTGGGATTTTTTTTGAAATTTATATTTAAATTTATGTTTCTTAATTAGTTTATAGAATACATGATATGTGTTCTCTTATAAAAGTGATGTGGTAGGAAAAAATGTAAATAATTCATGATTTATTATATAATATACATATTAGTCAAGTAAAATTGATAAAAATTGTCATATGTTTGAATAGGATAATTTTATAGTCTATTTAAGACAAACCAATGTGGTTTAATCCTGTTTTGTATTTTACTATAATGCCTTAGACATTTTTTATCTCATTTAATTCATTTTACTCTAAACTGAAGTAAGTAATATTTAACTTCATTACAATTCTATCATAACTAAAATTTAGCTAAAATTATTTCCTATTATATATTATTATTATTATTATAAATATGGAATCTATTTTACATAATTTTATTTCCATAATGTGGAAAATTATGTTTTTTTAAATGTTTCAAAAATGCATTGAAAACCATTTTTAGGAAAATGGTTATTTTATGAATAAACAATATATCACAAAAAAATAAAATAAAATATTTAAAAAATGGAATTATTTGCATTATTATAACTAAAATGATTTATATTTATCATTTAAACAAACTAAATACTAAAGGGACTATTGTAAATACTTATTTAAAAGATAATAACTATTTTTTTTATTAGAATAAAAACATTACTGAGATTTCCAAAATGTTTAGAATATATTTATAAGTTCAATATTATAATTTTATATGTATTGTATTACTTCTATAAAAATATGTGTTCTATAAAAAAATGGTTTCTTGATGTATCATGTTATCATTATGCTATTATAATATCATAGACGTGGCATCTTCATGTAAAATCTGTATTTTTTACTATTCATCAAAAAAATACACTATCAGTAAAAAATCTCTATTATTTTCCATAAGATAATTTTGTAATGATGAAATAAAAAATTAAATTATTTTCATTATATTAAATTTCTAATAATTTTAATTTTATGTTTCAATAAATTATTCTAAAAAACTCTATGTACGTTATGTTATTATTTCTTTAGAAAGAAAATGTATCATACAATAATTGGTTATTTTCTGTTAAAAATTCTCTCAAAATGATAGAGTGTTGTCCATGTCATCCATTAAAATATAAAAATCCTTACAATATAGTGAAATATTAATATCATGTTCTCAGGTCGACCAATATAACGACTCCGGATCAAAAACATAAATCATACTATAAACTGCACTCATTGAACCATTACTAGATCTATCTCTTATGCCCATAATTACAAGGGTTATAATATAATCACCCAATACTTGATATGAACTAACCAAAGTTGGTGATCATGAGAGTTGATCAATGGATCATATATCATTAACTATTCTCATATTATCAATTATTCCTTTGAATCTCTTCTGTCTAAGAAATTTGGCCATTAATATGAAGGTCACTAATCTCAACCTTATCTCTCACATGTGGGGTCTTTTCTACAACACATATTTGGATTTAGGTATGAAAATTTATATTTTACTTCCAAATACATGGTGTATCCCTACTAAGAACCTTTAACCTGTGAATGATCATAGTTGGGACTCTTGTATATATGGTGTTATATGAATAAAAAAACCAATACTCATAAATTATATCTATTGTGTCTCTTTTTCAATCACAGATAATATATATTTTAGACATGAAACATGTTTAAGGGGTTACATCACAATGTATTTTGGAAAGAAACATATTCATAAATTGTTTCCCAGCACTAAAAAGGTTCCAAAATCCTCATATAATCCACTATCATGGAAAAGGGTTGAAACTCATTCCATATAGAGTAGTCCTAGTATAAGTATTAGAATAAAAAACATCATCTAGTAATATCCCACTATGCTGAGTAGGGATGTCGACTTAATGATGATTACCTAATCATTAAGGGTCTTATGTAGATAGAATCATGAGTTGTAAACATCAACTAAACCTATAAAACATGAGTATTCAGATATCCTTTGTCATGAGAATACACACAAAATATCAATTCCATGGGTAATCACATAAAACATAGTTTAAACCACCATATGATCTATTAGAATATATAAAAAAATTAAGATATACTACCTTGGATCATGGGGAAAGTATATATATAATCCGAGCCTTGGAAACAGTTCATCATTTCTCAATAACAAGTAGTTAGGGGACCAACTATAGTCATGGGCTCATCAGTACCGTTCTTCTACACATAATCTCGCTATAATTGGGGAACAATTTAAATTTTATATGAATAACACACAATTATTAGATCATATTTGGATGATTTAACATATGAAATACCTAAAATATCTTAAATTACCAAAATATGATATATGTACCAATTTTTTACACCTTGAAATAAATATCATTGATACCAATCCTGATTTATTGGATATAAGAGTCATGGAAAATGGATACATTCATAGAGGCACATACAATGATCTCCCTAGTTGGATAAAAATATTTAATCCCACCTTAACATCAATATTAAATGTTCCCAAAACTATCCTCCAGTGAATTATAACTCTAAACATCATCTCTAGGACTAGAATTGTCTAATACCACTCTACCATCACCAAACACTTTGAGGCCATGCTCGGGCTTCTTGTAACCAAAGTGTTCCACCCAATGTCTTCCTCCATTAGGTATGCATTTTGTGACTATACTCTTGTTCGAAATTCACACAATATAATAGGATTTAGCATATATCAAAATTATAAAAACACATATTTCCAAAGTATAAAAAATCCAAAAAAACACTAGTGATATATATATATAAAATAGAACTATGTTCAACACATACATGAGACATCATATAAAATCATAACACCACATAGGATATTTCACAGGGATGTATCCACAAAGTGTGTAATGACCAATAATATTGTAAAAACCCAACCATGAGAATACCCATTCAACATTTTAGAAAATAATATGGTGTAATTCCACCTCAAAGAGTAACACATAAAATATTATAGAGAACATAGATCATAAAATAATGGAACTACACCCTAATTAGTGCACAATAATCACACAACATTTAGGCAGTACGGAACTATATCTATTTAGTGTGGTAGACATACACCTCATCAATGGCTAGGCGGTGCTGGATATAAATATATATAAAGGATCCAATCCCTATGTATGTGGGGGGGGGGGGTACCAAACACCAGTATGAATATATTGGGACAATTCCCTTGTATGTTAATTGATTTAGGGTTTTTTGATAAGGCTATGAATATATCATAAAATCCCTTTAATAATCCCTATATATATAATGAAAAAATGATTATACAACCACACATCACACTTAAAAATAAGATGATAATCACACTATCATGTTCTATGTGAAAAAAATTCTGAATAAATATTTCTCATCCCTCTGAATCCATGTCTTACGCAGTATGATATAGATATCCATTACATCTATAATGATACATGAAAAGTACTTAATGGGTCAATGGAATGTTTCTATTATAGGAAATCCTCTTCATGTACATCCCTACACCTTGTGTCATAAATCAATATTCATGGAATGTTATATGATAAACATAGTGTGTGATTCCCTTGTGATCACCCAACATTTACCACGAACTTGGTGAGCTATGTAGTCCCTAACTACATGTCATGTCAATATGAAAACATATCGAGTGGTACATGGATGTCACCATGGGAATGTAATGCTACCCAAATAATGTTGTATAAGCTATATAAGTTGTGTTACAAAATAATGTTTCATGTGGTTGGTCATGTATATTGCTGCCCACTTAAGAAAATGAAATTTGAGTCCTTAAAATTAAGAGTTCAATATTTTAATATTTTGAAACTATTTGGATATAGAAAATGTTTATCAAGATGTGAATTATTCTAGTGTATGTACTGTGTAGTCGTGTTCTTCACCCAAAATAGCATATTATTTCGATTTTCACACTAAAACCATGTGATTCTACCTCTATTCATGTCATCACACCACCTATCTTCATTGGAGACTATTTACTATCCTTTTTTAACTTCATCCAACATTATCATCCTTATGAAAAAAACTAGATCATTTTATCATTTTAAAATGACTCTATTGATGTTAAAACTTCATCACATCATAAATAATTGGTCTAGAATTCAATCTTCAAAACCAACATTCACTCCCGGGAATTCTACCCCACTAAGGTTAAATAATAAACCCAACAGATGTCTAGTGTTGGACATTCATCTCAAGAAACAATATTGGAAATAAAATAACAGTGGCTTGGGTAATACCAACCACTCAATTTTTTTTTCAAAATGTGCCCAAAAAAATTAATAGAAAAATAAGAAATTATCATAGAAAACAATTTGAATTATCATGGAGCAAAGCCTAGAGAATATTTTCATGATGAAATTTAAATATTTAAATTATTTAATTCTCAATAAAAAAGCCCAATAAAAACATGGTTGATAATTTTAAATGGTAAAAATTGAATCAGTTATTAATATTATATATGGATTGAAAAATTATTTTTCATAAAGAGCGATGCATGAAGAAAAAAATAGGCCATATATAACTGTACAATGATTATCACATTAATCAATCATTCTATTCAAGAGGCCAGTTCAATGACGTGCTTGTAAATATTTTCCCATTAATTTTCATCCATCATTTCTTCCACCCTAATCCAATCCATCTCTATATCTATAAATCTTATGTTTTAATCCATCTAAAAAGTTGATAACACTAGGGTAGAATTATAAGAATAAATTTCTAGCTAAATTATAGGATTTCTATATTGATAAATTAATGATTTAGTTACTAATTAATTTTTTTAATTGATGAAAATATGACAACACATATTGAGAAAATTTGATAGGAAAAAGTTTAGGTCACCCATTGGTTAAAACCATTAGTCTAAAAACAACCACAATGTTATAATTTTTATCAATAGTTTCATTTATAAGATATCATCATTTTTTATTGTGGGATGAATAAATACTTGATTAAAAAATATTTAAACCACTTATGATTAAAAATCATCCAAAATCCACCTAAACATTTATCACGTAACAAAAAACACACACTAATATCAATAAAACAATCAATAAATTCTTTCAAATTCATATTTAAGGGTAAAGGTATATTTGTAACCCTGTAGAGCTATGAGGACATTGAAACTGTCAATCATTATATGTATTGACTAGAAAAAATCAGGTTCTCCATATTTGCACTATATGAGCTAATATACCTATTTTGGTTAGAATTTTAAATATATGAAGAAAATATTAATGGAAAGTTTTCCATGTTCAATTGCATTACTAAATCCAAATTTCCCATTTTTTCATTGAAAAATAAAAAAAAAGAATGTTTCATCTAAAAATGGGATTTTTGATCATGAAATTCGTAAACCATTTTGTAATTATAGTGAAAAAATCATTTCATGTGTAATAATAAAATCATAGAAAAATATCCTTATTATATGATTCTCCACATAATAGTCTGGGGGTTTTATATTCAATATCCATTTTCCACCAAGACGACTCTCCATGACACAATGAATGTTTTCACTTTTAAATTCCTACATAATATAGTATTACTCTTATGTAGGCCCCTGTAATCTAGTTTAATATAATAAATTTTATATTATAAATCATGATAATTATTTTTTTAGTTTAATCATTTGTAATCTGAAATGTAGTCACTCTCTAAAATGTTGATCCCAAATGGCCATCATAATAGATCTGGGCTACCAATAGAAAGAGTTCACAAAATGGGTATGACTCTGTCATGGTGCAAGCTATTTTTGATATAATATCATGGAAAATTATATTTCTTTTAAAATTATAAAAACATTTCATTGACTTGGGTCCCCCAAGGCCACACTAAATCCTAGGGGGGCTTCAAACTAAACCAAAACAATTTTAGATTTGATTCATGTTTATTATGTATTTTCATGGAAAAAAATTTATAATGTTGTGATAAATCTAATATAAAGAAAAATATAAATGTTTTTATAATAATTTTTCAATACTTAAAAAATTATAATATAAAATATTAAGATTAAGGAATTAAATTATAAAATTAATTTGAACCATTTGAAAACGAAATTTTTATGATGTATTCAAAATTTTAAATAAATCCAATGTTTGATGTTAAATTTATTTAAAATTCTTACTTTAATATAATATAATTACAATTCAATAATTTTTTTAAATATATTTTATAATATTTTAGAATATGATGGAGTTCAAAATAAGACCATGTAAATGATAATATGAAATATTAATATTAGATACATGTGAATTTATCGATTTTTTATATTTTTTACAATTTATTCGTTCACTTTTCACAAATAATTTATCTGATTTAAAAATATGTGAATTTTTAATTAATTAATCATTTATTATCAAATTTATTCATAGATATAATTTTCTATATTTTTAATTCTTTTGTTACATTACATTAATGTGTTAAACTTCTTCTAAATTTTCATACATGCATATAAGGAGTTAAATGGTAGGTATAATAAGTGGTTTAGTTTTATTCTATATTGAATTTGAATTTTATAAGGTTAAGAACCTGAATAAATAATATTATTATAGATTTATAAATATTTCCCAATATAATGGTGATAAATAAAAATCCAATTTTTTAAATGTATCCCTTGGAAAAGGGATTTAGGGTAAGCTACTCACTAGCTTGGTGTATTATGGCGTGTCACAAAAAATATATATTAGAAACATATTACTCTAGGTATGCTCTTATAACGATTATTTATTTCTATTTATTATAATCATTTACATGAACATTTTTCATATACCTTTTACATGAGATACATTTGTATATGTATGAGTATAGCTAGCTTTTATTTTCTATTAGTAACGAATCCTATGCATTTTTTAAAAGGTTATGCATCAATATGGTATATGCATATTGATTTTGTGGAAATGATTGTATTCCAAAATAAATAATTATAAAACTGAATACCTAAATGAAATAAATCAAGATAATATTATGAAATTAAACCACCTTTATAAATGTACTTTCCACATTCCATCAAGAGTGGAAACATGTTAAGACCTCGATCATCCAACTACGCCTTTCCATGTCAAATATGGAACCACGTGACTATCCATTATAAGGAAAAAAATTAATGAGGTGACACAAATAGTATTGTTTCTTATTATTTGGGTTATAAAATCATTAAAATACAAGGATTTGGGATATGAGATTAATTATGATGAATTATTCTGTATGATGGGTTTCACAAATATGATTCCACTAAACAATATAGGATTGTTATATGACATAATTTAGATTATTAGCTACCTAAATATCTATTTGTGGAGGATTAGATGAATTATGGTTCATTTTCTTCATGAAATATAGATTTTGGACCACTATAAGATTAAGGAAAAATTAAAATGGGTTATAATTCAACTGGGATAACATTTAATAAAATTACCTATTAAACAAATTCAAACATGATAATAATATGATTAAATCATTTTTTTGAATATATAAATGATATTACGGTAATAAAAATTAGTTTTTTTATAGTAAATAATGGGGTGGTTTAATTTACGAATCATCATAAAATGGTATAAAAAATAGAATAAACTTTCTTAATAAATAGAAAAAATTACATGTGTTAGAGAAACCATACCGTAGTAACTGAAAATTAAAATTACTCAATAGTTGAATATTAATTTTTTAATAATATATATATATTCTAATGAATTTTAAATTGAATTAGATATAATATAATGTAAGGAACATCAGCCTCCACTCACCTACTCAGGATGATTGAGTATACTAATAAGATATTGAGAATAGAGGTTTTATATAAGGTATATTCCTGTAATGTAATTCCTTCTATTTTAAATTATTAAAAATCTTTGACATTTTGAATAGTTTAATAGATTTTTAACCAATTTTATAATTGTTTTTTGAACAAATGTATCATTTTTATTCTAGGAAGTAGTGTAATTTAGGCATTAAATATTGGTAGATTCTAATTCATAACAAAAATCTTAGATATGTTCAATATTCATCCTAAATCATTGAAAAATGAAGGTAAAGTTAAGTAGAAAGTATAGTATTCTATACATGGTCACTTTCATAGATAACCGATGGAGTTTGTAATATATCTGGATTATACTTGTTAAGTATCATTGTTTTTAAAAAACAATTATTTGATTTTAAATGGTATATGATACCAAATATATATTTTATAAAAAATTTAAATATATAGACGTTATAAATTCATTAAATAATTGGTGGATATTTTATTTAGTATTAAAATAATAAATAAATTATTTTTTAATCATGATTTAGAATGATAATGAATACATCAATATAAGATAAATATTTTTACAAGAATTGTATTTTTATAAAAATCATATATATAATGATTCAATTTCTTTTTTTAAATTTTTTTTTTATAAAAAATATGAGATGGTGGTATTTATAAACATGTTTTATGATTCATCAAATATTATAACATGTTTAGGAATAATAAAATGGAAAAATTAGTTTTATCTAGGTTAATTTTTTTAACTAATACAATTTTAAAAATGTTCTGGAAATAGTTCGCATAACCTGAATAATAATGTTTTATTTTAATGAAATTATTCTATACGCATTTAATACCATATATATTATGGATATAATAATATATTTACACTCCCAATAAATTATATATGTATAATTTTATTCACTGAAAAGAGTTTATTTATCATATTCATATATTTTTAGAAGAAGATAAGTTCTAAGATGCCAGTGTGAGGGTGTTTTGGACATATGTAGTTCAATATTAAAATATAAATGACTATACCAGTATATTTTATAAGTTAATATTAATCATTATACAAATTGTTTTTAGGGAATTACAATATTGTTAAATAAAGAGTTATTTTTTTACCATAATAAAGTCAAAATACCTGTATATCATAAAATATTATTATATTTGTTGGTAAATAAATATTATAAATTTTTAAAATTGATTTAAACAATATATCAATGAATTTTTTTTATGATATGGTTCCATGAATATTTATTATGATGAACCTAGACATATTTTTTAAGTAGAAAATAGATATCTTTAAAATTATGACATATGATGTTTTTTAATATGAGTATAAGTATCTACTCAAATAAATAAACATTAAGAACAATATCCCTAATTCCCACCATTATTTTAAATATCCTACATAATTTCTATTAATCACTAAATAATTTTTGTTTACTGATTTTATCATTTGATCACAAAGTGATATGGAAGGAATTATGTTGTGATGTAATGAATTAAAAAAAACAAATAAATCCAATGAACATAATTTTAAACTAGATGTATACCATATATGATGTTAATTGATGGAATTTTATTCATAGTATGAATAAATATTCTTGAAGGATTATTAGTTGGTTGGTTTTTATAACCCCTTGGAGTTTCTTCGGTTCACACTTACCCTAAAGTGTCATTAGAAAATAAAAATATAGATTGTGTCTTGTAGGAGTATAAAGATATAAATTGTATCATGTTAATACAATAGTATGTTTTCATGTTGGATTCATATATTTTTTAAATTAACAACTCTAATTGTAACTTTGATTTATCCCTAATCGATTTCCATCATGTAATATTATAGTTTATAATGAAATTTTAAGTATAGTGGGAGTATAAATCTTTAATTCCATAATAGAATATGTTCATGAGGCCTAAAATAGGTTTGGTGCACTATAAAACCCATATGTATATAACACACGATGTGTCATACCCAATGTTCTTATTTATAAAGTCATTGGTTAGAACTTAACTGTGATGGGATTTGTCCTCTATTATGAAGAGTATTACATTTAATCCCTCAATTGAGATAGGATAAGGATTTTTATTACCATAACTAGAGAATATATGTGATGTGATTATTTGTAGTATGTGGTGAATGTGATGTTCTAATACATAAATCTGAATAACTTATGTTGTAATCATTATTCTAGTCATTCTATGCTCGGAGAATCAATACGTTATGAGTAGATATATAGGATTAAAATTAGCCATGTCCCTTGATTTATCCTTTTCATTTGAAAAGTAGATTATATGAAAATGAATATGTTCATATGAATTTGTTAATGGACACATTTATATATATTCATGTGTTAGATGTAGATAATGCTAAATCCCTTTGTATATTTATTAGCATTGAAACTATTCTAGATGTTATTCCATGCATAAATTATTAGATTTTTTATTTCATAATTTTTTTCAATGATCATGGTGGATCAAATAGTTCTTGTGAGAATGATTATTGTATTTATCATACGTTAAAATCAACCGGGGATGTGTATTGGAGTGTATCTAAAAGAAGTTTTGGGTGTATATTCAAATGTAATTTCGTATAAAGTGAAACATAATGAATTGATGACAACTATTCCAAAAAGAGTTTTAAAGATATATAAATGTTATTTATGATATATATTAATGATTTTTTTCAAGTGGGATATTATTTTATATGTTCACTAAAGGGATAATCATAACATCTTGTTTTAGACTAATCCATTTCCTAAATATTAATTCACCACAATTTTTTTTCAGACAATAAGATATAGTGGAAATGAAGGGGAATTTTTCTATTTTATCAAAATCCTTAGATCATGTACAATATTCTTCTCCAACTATCATTCCTAGATAAATTTACTATTTGATTATGATTATGAGCATTTTAGTCGTGAAATATAATTATTAAAACATTAAAAAATAATATTATAGAGTCAAGATGACTATTATAAAATATTAAACATTAAATAATTTTATGAAAAAACATTCAATGGAGAAAAAAACATATTTCCATAATTCTTATATGAATAGTGTCAATCCTAAATATTATTTTTTTGATTCCACAAATTATAAATTTTATATAGAACTACTCAAAACTATAATCATGATTAGCTATTTATTAGTAGTTTCCTTTAAATCTATTGTTCTATCAAACCATGACATAAGAGAGATCATTTCCATTTATTGTATCATTTGTATGATCTATGCATAACATTAATGGAACAAATCCTTTTACAACTTCTCAGTTATATATATAAAAATATTTTAATGATATTTGATGTGTCATAGGTGTAGTGGCTCTTATCATTATTTATTTTAAAAATCATAGGAATTTATAATTTTGACTCTAGTGTAAGGGTTATTTAGAAGAAGAGGATTCATATTATAATTTCAAGATTTATAATATATTAAAGATATTTTCTTAGATATGGGTCATGACATAAGAGGTGTTTCAGATTCTCATATGAATATTGGAAATTTCAATATGAATGTTGTAATTTTTAAAGGGCATTACCCTATATCATTTTCAACACAATGTTAGAGAAAAATGTAGATAACCATACACATGTGTTTTTCTTATATTGTTGGCACATGTTTTCTTATTAACCACGCAAAAGTTAGAATTTCAGTTTTAGATTTATTTTTATAGTTTCTTTAATGATTAAAAAACTATGTGTCCAAACTATGAGGGGTAGTGCGGGTTAAATGGGTTAAAGCATACATTTAGACCATGATTTCGTGAACTATGTGGCTGAAATATACGAATTTTGAATCCTTGTATAGTAAGACTTACAATATAGGTTCATTGTTTGGTTAAACATATGGTAATGTTATTACTATGTAGAATTTTTAAAATAGAAAAAATTATTTTTCCCATATCTATATTGTAACTCATCCACATAAGTTTTTTCCCTCATACATATCCAATCCAATAGGTATTCTAAATCCTCTTAATTGTATTCCCTCATGATTAGGGGTGATTAAAATGTGTTAAATGTTGGTTTTGATTTTATTTCTTCCTCCTCGTCCCATGATTATTATTCTCAACTATTTTCCACTATTTCTAGTTCTCATACTATGGAATTCAGAAACTATTTACACTTGAGCACAAATATATGAAAGAAACTTTTCTCTCTATGTCTAAAGAAAATCATGTTTTGAGGACCTAATATAATTTCCTACTATTTTGATTAAGATATATTTCCATATTAACTAACTATTGGTTTTCCTTAAACTATTTGAAATTAGTCATTTAATTGGGTGAGTAATTTGGAGATTTTTCATAGATTTGGGTCATTTGTGTATCATGATTGGAATTCACAATACTGTTCACTGTTTTGGTGAGAAAATTTTTCTTTGTTAGATTTTAACATATGAATACTATTGTAGATAAATTTAAAAATTAATTATAAATTTTTTTGGTTAATAAATTTTGAAATTAAGGCTTCTGATATGTTCTTGGGAGTCATTAAGATCTTGTATGATTCTTGGATGTGATTTGTTTAGATTATAAAGTAATTAAATAAATAATGAGGGTATTTATGAATGTGTTTATTGGTCCCTATGAGTATTTCTTATCGTTTATGCATTGTGTTTATGTATAATGTAAAATCTGGTCTCCCAAATTGTGTTTTGATTTACCCTGAACAGAAATTTAAGTGGTTTATTATAAATAAAATTGTATAAATTAAAATCTCATGAAAATAATTAAATGGAATGTTCCATGATTAATCATTATAAACTAAAAATATTCTTAAATAATTGATGGCTTATATCTTGTTGACAAATATGTGAAAAATGAATCATGTAACATTTTTGGGTATGAATTAAAAAAAATTAATATAGTAGATAGTTTGATATGGTAATTTGAGCCAAAGGACCCCAGTGGGTGGTCAATTGACGTTTTGGAAAAGGGATCACTCAACCATTATGTTATCAAGGGGTAAATATTTCATATAGAATGATAAGAGGGACAAGAAAGGTCCATAGGATTGATATGAATCATATGTTTCCTAAGTTATTTTACAATTTTTATTTCTGTAACATAAGGAGGCTTTGGTCTAATATTAATGGTTGAGATGGTCATACATTGCATTTTTTGTTACAAACACCCACTTGAGGAGTGGTAGGACTCTTAATGGGTGACATAAGTGAGATAAAACCTATGGGGAAAAAGAATTTTTTGGTTGAGGGGAGTTACTATATCTAGTTAGATTATGTTATCTATAAGAGAGATGTGAGAAAACACTAATGTTATCTTTTGGGTCTTCTCATGATGAATTATTAAGGGAATAATTACGGGATTAGTGTTAGATATCTTGAGATAGATCCTAGGTAGAATTAATGAATTTTGATTAGTTATACAGTCCACTTCTAGATCATGAGGATAAGGTCTATGAGCTAAGAGAAAGCTATGGGTTTGGAGATGGCTTGGTTCTAGTGGGAAGGGAATGAGTTGGTCTAGAATGACCTATGAGATTCCCAAGTAGGTGATATGATAGTGTCCAACATTATGGGATTATAAGACCGATTCAATCTGGGATATTTTATTTTGAGTATATAAGATGTTGTTGGGGAATGAATTTATATATAGGGCTACTATCGACTGAAGAGAACCTTGTAAATGGGATTGTGATATTAGTGATAGATTTATATTACTGATATAAGTTTATTAGGTTATGATCCTTAGGAAATAGAATTCACCCAGGTGATTGATGTAACTAATGTTTCCTTAAATGTAGTTGGTATTCCCCTATGATTCAAGATGACATGATATATTAATTATTGTTTCTATTCGGGAGAGGGTATGAACATGAGTTTCAAGGTAAAATTGTATTTTATTTCTTTGAAAGGGGCTGGGATACCCTTGAGTTTATAGAAGATATTTTATGTGATTTTATCATAGAGTGAGGCAATCATATTGATATCCATGATGATATATTTTTTCCATGTAGGGAATCGATGTGCCCTTTAGTTTTTTCAATTATTTATGTTTTTAATTTTCTAGTCTGGAGATTTCACCCATGAGAATCAAATTTATTTTTATGTTATTACAAGTAGGTAGAGTCTTCCCCTGAGTTTCAAATGATCTTGATATGATTTTCTGTAAGGAGAATTTTCCCATAGGCTTCATGTAGTTTAATTAGTGTTTCTAGTGTGGAACTTTTATGATCCCGAGTTATAGGTTATGTTACATATGTTTCATATTGGGTAGTTTATTAACACCCATGTCGAAGAGGATTATTTTTATTCCTATATACACTATTTTACCATCTGATGTAGGTAGAGTCTAGCTATGGGGTAACATTATACCCCTAGGATCGACAACGGTTTATATTATTTTCTTATCATGATTTTTTTTTATTTTTATGATTATATTATTTTTGAATACACTATATTTACTGGATATATTAGGGACCCCATTAGTGGTTCTGTAATGGGTTTTACTAAAACCTTACATGAGAAACCATGGGACATTAATACTTGATACAAATTCACTATTCTCAAGTTCATGTAAGGAAGAGGCCCAGTAGTAAGTGATTAAGATGGAACCGCATGAGAGTAATTTGATGAATGGTATGTGATGAGGATAAAGTAATTTAGATGGTATTATATTAATTTTTTCTATTTTATACATTCTATATGTTGTTATACCTATTATTGACTAGTTGTGATGAATACTATATTTCATATTTCAATTCTTAGCGCCTGATTCTTATTTATTTGAATCTATGTATTGTTATAGTTTATTATGGGGTATCTATGATATTTACACAATTTATTTACTCTTATATAAGGTTATTGTCTACCCTTGGTAACTCCTTATACTATCTCTATTATTTGAACCCTTATAGTGTATTGGGTGTGCACTTGAGGTCATATGTTATCCTCATCCTAACAACTCTTGAGTAGTCTAGGGATGGAGGGGTATTACAAAGTGTTATTAGAGTTTATCTTCCTTTTACTAAAATTTACAGTAAGATATACAAATATTATATACATGTATGATCTTGAATGGACCTTATAATGGAGTTCTATAAACAACAATTCAATTGAAATTCCATGTTTCCAAGGATCTGGATTTATAGGTCTTATTTTTATTATAACAGTTGAGATATTTAATTAAAGATGATATCTGTATTTAAGAATAATATTAATGGTTTTTGGATCTTGGACCACTTGTAAGAGTACATATAAATGTATCATTCTTGTGACATTGGATTTAAAAGACATTCTCAAGCTATTGGGTGATTGATATTACATACAATGAGGTTTAGGTAATATAATGTGTCAACTTATCACCATATGATTTTAGAATACTATTTCACTTAAATAAGGAATTGAAATTGATATCTTATGAATCATGAGAAAGATAAATCATGTGAATAATTATTATAAAATATAAATGTAACCAAATTATAATTTAGTTAACTAAAATTTAATTATCGATTATAATTTCTAACACACATAGTAAATACTATTGATCATGAATAACTATTTTCAAAATTTTATTGAAGAGAATTATTTTTTTCATATATGTTTTTTTAAAAAATAAATCATACTATTGAATTTAATAAAATTTAATATTTAAAATTTTATAAAATGAATTCTTTATTTATAAAATGGTTAAAAAAGAAAATATAATCATTTGAATGTAAAATGTGCTGCTATTTTGAAAAAAATATTTTATACGCACAATGTTTTTATCATAATATATTCAATTTATTACCATTTATTAATTATTTGGATTAAATGTTTATATAATTTGTCATATAATATATTATATAATTCTTTTATTGGTTATTTATATGCATGAAATTGTATTAAATTTGTTTTTATGATTCAAATTTCATTTCTCAAAAAATTATTTTCATTGAATTTTTTGCACATATTATGAAATGAATTTGTTAAAATAGTTGGATTTTAATTTGATAAAATCGCTTCAATATTATAATTATCTTTTCAAAAAATATTAAATAATGTAATTTCATTTTTGGACATATTAAATAGTGACCATCGTAAAACAGTGTCACCATGGTAAGGGTTAAAAATATTAATGAGGGGAGTTAAACATGAAGATAAGAAATAAAGTATCATAAAAGCACAGATAAATGTTATTTTTTTTTAAAAATTCCCCCAAAAACAATTTATCTTAAAATTTTGGTTTTCTTGGTTCCACTTTCTATTTAATATGACATTATTATATTTCAATGTTTAATGTATTTACAAGAGTTCCAATGACTTCACTTATAAATGGAAACCCAATCCCTTAACTTATTGACACACTTGGAGCCCTATATTTTATACAATAAAAAATAAATGTCTTCCAAAATTACATCCCCATGTCATATTTATATTTTTATTCAAAAAATTGAAACCTTTGAAGGCTTATGTTTCAATATAAAGTAGTTTTATGAAGGAACAAGTAATTAACTTTACTGATATATTTTGAGTTTAATTCATCCTTAAAGTAATCTAAATATTATGGAAATATATTAGAATTATGATATAAGTATCATTAATATAAATAAAAATATATATTTTAATGGAAAATCTATTTTATAACTACATTACATCATATGTGAAATGATAACATCATTCATGCGTGCGTGTGGGTTACCACCTCTACAATGTGTTGTGGTTTATTTTCCATGTCCATCCTATATTGATTGTAATATATATGAATTTAATTAAAATATAAAAAATTTATTATATTATTATTAGTCAATATATATATATATATATTATTTACCTTTAATTTTTAAATTATATTAAAAATGATAACATTGCTTTTGTGTACGTATGAACTACCATCTCGTCGAAGTGATGAAAGTTATTTTTCATCACCACCATATATAAATTATTATGAATGCTCATATAATAAAATAATATGATACTTATAACATAATTAAAATTATGATTATTATTAAACCATGAAAAAGGTCCAAGGTCCAGAACCATCAAACAAAAACATATATGGGATACATATCTATTGGCATCACAGTTATTGAATTTAATTACGAATTGTTAACAAATTGGTAATATAAAATTAAAAGGTAATCTTATATTCTTATATAAGTATAAATAATTTTATATTATATATGTATAACTCATATAAATATGTTATACATGATCTTTATAATTCTTATGATGAATGTCAGGACCTGAGGTTTTGGTTTATGTTCCAATCTCATTTCCAATCGCAATTATTTTCACATACACTTCATTTGGTGGAATTATATTATTATAATCTTTTAAAAACTATTTATTTTATTATCAAATAATTATTTCAAGGATTTTAATGTTTTAATATCATAATTCTCAATGTGGTGCTTAAAATTATCAAGAATTTGTTTTTGAGAAAACTCGGCCATATTTCCTCTTTGGTCAAATATCTATTTCTTCCATGATCATGTCCGTAAAAATGTTTTCAAAAAAGTTAACTTATATCATCCATTTATTATTTAAAATAATTTTAAAAATTATTTCACCTTATTTGAAAAATTTAAAATTTTAATTTAAATAATTTTTTTCTGAACAGTTTTTTTGACTTTTGACATAAAACATTATAAGAAATATTTTTTTGGACGGTTATCACATGAAATTTTTTTATTGAAATCCTGTAATTTCATTTAATTGAATCTTAATTTAAAGATTCCATGTTTTTATTCCAAGAAAACTCATAAAATTATGATAATGTTTTCCAAAATATTATCAAAATAAAAAAATAATCGTATCATATTATAAAAAAATTAAATATTATTTCCAATATATTTGTATTTTATGTATACAGAATTTTATATTTATTATTATTTAATTGGGTTATGATATAATTATTTCAATAATTTTAATTCATATGATATAATATTATTATTTGATATTTCAGTCTTTTTCAAACCTATTTCATTTCCAGTAGTTAACTATGATTAATTGATAAATGTAATTAAAAACTTAGGGAACATGTATGTATGGTTTCTATTATGTGGATGGTGGGAAAAAATTATATATATCTATAATACATAAGTTAATTAATGATATATAATGGTATATTTTTATTATTATGGGGAATGAACCTAGTCATGTGATGAAATAATGTTTGGGAGTGATCTCAATCCATTATAGGACTTTTTACACTACTTCATGATTGTTATGGATACATGAATTGACTAATGAATTGATATTACATGATTATAATTAATACAAAATTAATAATACAAGATATTATTATTATGGTAACCTCTCTTGGATCATGATTCATTAATTATTGTTACTCACTCTTAGACTAGTGTATTTTGAAATGGAAGGGTATTATTCTATAAATCATAACTAATGACTTATGATAGATTGGGTATAAATATCCTAAGTTATTATCATTATATAATAGACCTATTCCTATCATATTCTTTATTATGATAATTGATTGATATAACTCATGTTTACCATTACTATGAACCTGATCACAATTTATTGACTTCAACATTTACAAATGAAATTCCCCTTTTGAGTAAATAAATATTTTTTAAAGTCATATTATTTCTAAAATAAATTAATACATTTGGTTATTTTGTATTTCTAGAGTATGTTATATTAAAAATATAATTAATAATTATAAAAATTTATAATTTATTAATTTTATAGTGAACATTAAGATTAGTATATTTAGGGTAAATAAAAATTATAATTAATGCATATGAAAGGAGATATGGCCTCTACAAGTAGGATCATACCACATGATTCCCATTTATAGAAGATTACAAGGGATATATAATCACTGGATTTCTCATTTTACGAAGTCTATATTTCGATTCAGTAACTAAATGATGATGGAAACCTTTAATTAGATATGTTCAAGATCACTGAGATCATATCCTCAACTGTGATCTCTGAACCACCCCTTGAAAGTAAAACCATCACATAAGATAAACTTAGATAATTTCTTGGTGTAATAAAAGGATATATATCTAGACTATAAGAGTATAAATTTTTCTATATTTTCTTAATAGAACAATTATTATATTTGACCCTTTTAAAAATTATTTTTAAGTGATTAAATAACATGTTTGACAAAAATTTAATTTTGATATGATTAATCCCAAATCATATTTTTGGGAAATATATAGTTTCAATCAATTCCTTATTTGGATGAATTTAATATTTTTCAAAATAATTTATACTTTAATTAAATAATATTATTAAATAATATTTATTAATAATTAAAAGATAATATAAATTTATGAAGTCAAATTTAATTTTTAAAAGGGTTAGAATACTATTTTTGTAAAAAATTCATTATTTTAAATAAATTGAGACTATAGTTTTAAAATTGTATACTCACAAATTTATATAATTATTTTTATTAAGTCAAAAAATTATTTTCAAAATAATAACAATTAAAATTTTCAATTATGGCTATTTCCTAATTTCCTAAGGCCATTAATGTTTTGGGTAAAAATAAAATATGTTATAAATACACTGTATATATTATGACAAACATAATGATTAAAAAGTAATTCTATAAATGTGATAAATATTATAAAAAGCAAAATTTTTGTTCACCCTAAAAATATGTATATGTTATTTTATTAATTTTATAATACCTTAATGAAACCAACAGAACCTATATTCTATTTTAAGGTTTTAAATTCAATTTTTTAGAAACATGATTTACTTCAACATCACAAAGGGAAATGTTTTTATGTTTCCGGTTCTTACCCTTATAAAATAATGTAACTGACACCAATTTTTTAGAGACAATGAAAAACATATTGGATGGTCCATTGTTTTGATTACTTTATCATATAAAGTTCAAAACCTACATTTGGAAATTTATAAAGAATCCCCCTCTATTTTTCTATATAAACCCCCTAAAATACCTTTTATATACACTAAAAAACTTTTGAACGTGAACTTACTCTAACTTTAACTTTCTGGAGTCCACCTCAGGTTCACCCAAGCCATTAATAAGCTTGATCCTCATTTTAAAAAGATTCATATCAATGTGAGGGATAATCTCCTCTTCTTTATTTGACTACATTTATTCTATCATACATTTTAATTTATAATTATTCAGTAAGGGATATGTTATTTAAACATTCATATTACTAACTTAATGATTAAAATTTAATTTTAAATCCCTTTATCTTCCATTCAATCCTACTATTAAGAATTATTTACACCAATTAAGGTGCCAAAATTATACAGTTATTTTTTATGAGAAACATTTGGGTAGTGAATAACTGTTTCTAATTTAAATAATGGTTATTAACCTATTCATACCTATAAATAATTTATTTGTGATTTAAATTTATTTAAACCAAAATCAATATTATATTGGCTACATTTTCTTAAAATAAGTCCTTATTTTGAATAATTTATGTGAAACACTTATTCATGTCTATAATATAAATGTTACTGGTCGTAATGAAATTATATAGCTCTATAATGAATTAGGTGATGTAATTGTTCAATTAAGTTACCTTTATGTTATATTTTAGGTTATCCTAAGAAGCCTGGGTTCTATTTATGTGAATTTACCCTTGAATTAAATATATTATGTCATTGTTTATGATGTTCCCACATTCCTATGTTGTCGTTATGTTATCATGTTATATCCTACGTCATTGTTCATAAAAAGGATTCACATGCCCATTATATTACATTGATATTGCTCTTGGATCAATTGTACTACATTTACCCATTCCATTATTTTATTATACACGTACAAGGAATTATATATCATTCCTTTTCATATGTACATCCCACGGTTATCCCGTATAATGTTAAAGGAATAATGAAATTTTCAGAGCATTCTAATCAAGTTTTAAATAATGTAATTTTATTCCAATTACAATGTGTTATGTTATATAACTAACTTCATAGAGACTCTACGATTTATTATCTTCTATTATTTTATAATATGTACATTTATATAATAAATCATGAAATAAACTACATAAAAGATATGGATTTTCATAGTGGTAATTAGGGGAATGTCTAGTAATTTTTTGGATTAGTATTTGAAAATAATAGTGAAATCCATAAGGATAATACTAAACATAAGGAAACATCCGTAAATTTTGGTAATGTATAATGATATTGGTTTCTAGGATAATTCATCCTTATTTGGATACTATATATTGATGTGGATCGGGAGTAAGGGTACCTATGCATAATAACCCAAAAAGGTTTCATTGAACTGAACATGATCATTTCATGGTGCAAAAAATGATACTTACATCACACCTGGTTAGAAATACCTAGGGCTTATGATTTTATAAATTCAATAAATCCTTATAAACTATTATAATGGGAATAAAATTTTGCTACGAATTTATGAAATAGATCATGGATAAATATAATTTAGACAATGAAATTCATAGGTTAAATAAAATATTTATTTTATTATTTATCCTTTTAATGGTCTGGGTTTTCCTTATTTGTATTCATTAGTTAAATAAATTCTAACATGTAATTTTCCATTAATTTATAATTAGTATTTGGAAATAGGATGATCCGAGTAAAAAACTAATGTGAGGGGGAATGTTATGATGTACGAAATCAGATGCATGAATTGATTGGAGAAGGAATTGTGAACATTATGGAAATAAATTCTCAATTAACTTGGTCCATGAATAAAAACATGAATCAGGAGGATTTCCCAAAACCCCTTGATAAATAATATGTTTCAATTGAGAATGTTATATAAAAAATGACTCTGAAATTCAAGGGACATTACAATCCCTTAATCATGGAAAAATGGATCAAATACATTGAAAACATAATCTCTATCCTTAAATACTCTGAGAAAGATATGGTTGTTCTAGTTGTATAGCATACAAAAAAAAGAATCATATCAGTTGTATAATTTGGTCAAAATTTCAAATCCCAAATTGAAGATTTAGGTGATGGAGAAGAAGTAATTCGAGTAAATTTTTTAAGAAAAATATTTTCTTTACTATATCCTACAAAAAATGGAGAGGGATTTTCAAAGGCCCAATCAAAAGGATGGAAAATCCATTAGGGAATATGTGGAAAACATCAAAAATAAATGCATGATATGCCTATTTTCTGGTCGTTAACTATGAAAATAATGTTGGGTAATTATTTTTTGGAATAAATTCTAGCCTACAAAGATCCTTAGTCATTTGAGGCTTTGACGACTATGAAAAAATTTTATGATGCGCACTCATAGTCAGAATGGAGATCAGTGAATCTCTAGGTTCCCATCCAGATAAAAAGTGAAAAATGAATTTCATGTATGGTTGTAGGATAGATAAATCTAGTATTGGAATGAAACTAAACCATCACCCTTGTAAAAAAAGTTGGAAAAAACATCATGGGAATTTCTTTAGGGTGATGAGAAGATGGTTTAGGTGTGGGAACGAAGGTCACCTGGATAGTGATTGCTGATCTTAGAGACACACCAATTTGATGGAAGAAATAAATTATTTAGTAAACCCTCATATTTTCAAAAAAAAAATCAACATCAAAGAATATGGAAACTACGTGAATCAATTCACTAATACATGGGATATAGATTATAACTGATGAAAATACTCTATTTCCTAGAGAGAAAGGGTGAGATTATTCAGTGAAAACATCTAAGGTGTATCCTTACAGAAGTGTGGTGCTTTGTATTCTAATTATCCATTAAATGATAGTGAACATACTATTTGATTATAGTTCTATGAAATCTTTCATATCATATATATTATGTATAAATATTAAAAGACTACTTATTTCATGGAAGTTGTCCTATTATTGAAGATATAAAATTGAAAATTTTTATACCACAAGTACATTCCTCTTACCCTATCCAATTTTGGGGGTTCAATTTTTTGAAAAAACATATGATTCAGCCATTTTCATAATTTGATGATATTATGGCCGTGGATTTTATTTACTTATATAGGTCCAGTATAAATTTATAAGAGAAGGAAATTACCCTTTATATCACGAATATCATTCTTTTTACATAAAAGTGAAATGGGGATGATAAATATTAATTAACACTAATATCTCAAGCATTAATGTTATTTACTTGATATAAAGTGTATCTATCACAAATAATTGATACTAAAGAGAATATCATCATGATGAAAAGCCCATTCTAATAAAGTTCATTTATTTTTTTTCAAAATATTAATTTTTTATTCCTACTAGATATGAAGTTGAGTTGTCAATCAATATCATATTGTGATCATTTCAAATTTCAAATATTAAATATAGAATAATCATTTTTGAACTCGAGGAGATGAATAAATGATTACAAAAGATTATGGATCAAGGATTCATACTCCCAAGTGGTTCACCATAGTTTGCATCAATCCTATGTATCAAGATAATGGATGATTCAATTAATCTCTAAACATATTATTACGAGTTAATAAAAACAACAGTAATGAATAAGTATCATATTCCTTGATTTGATGACTAGTTTGGTCATCTACACGAAAAAAATATTTCTTTTAGTTATATATATATATATATTCAATCAGGATATTATCATGTAAAGGTGACTCAGTTAGATATACCCAATATAAAAATTTCATTCAAGTTATTGGAACTACCAATTCCTTGTGATTTCATTTGAAATAATTAATGATTGAATAATATTCGACGATTTATAGAATATATTCTTTTGGGACTAACTTGAAAAATATCTGGAATTTTTTATAGAATATATTCTTATCTAATAAAAAAATTAGCAACATGAAGATAACTTAAATACTATACTTATGACCATGTTGGATGAAAATTTCAGTAAATGTGCGTTCTTTTTGGATAAAGATAAATTATAGGTGAATTTAATCACAAAAAATGGATATCTGTCTATCCTTAAAAAATAATAGATGTTGAACAATTACCCAGAAAAAAAATCTATGTTGTAAATATATATATTACTTAGATTAGAGGTGTAATACTCTAAATTTGCAAGAAAAATTGAATGATTTTAAATCCCACTAACTAGTCTTACCCATATGGGATTGATGTCTTTCAAGATAGATGAATATTAAGAAAGCATTAATGAGTTTGATAAGAGGATAATAACTAAACTTATGATCACATAGATGCTAGTATGGAAGGATTTGTGATCTTTAATTATGAATCCAACATGGTATTATATTGTGTTCTCATGAAAGTTTAAAAATGATATATTCAATGATTCTTACCAATTAATTAACCCTGGGAAGAATTGGAGAACACATGATTTAGATTTGGCAGTAGTGATATTCTTGATGAAGATTTGAAAAAATTATATATATCTAGAAATGTGTGAACTATATGTGGCTCATAAAGGCCTTAAGTATATATTCAAAAAAAAGATCTTAATAATAAAAAATGAAGGTTTTTAAATATGATCATGTACTATGATTATTTAAACCACTACCATCTTTGGAAGGAAACAAAGTGGAATATTCTCTTTGTAGAATGTATTGTGCAACCCTATCCATCATGATAATTTCAAGGGATCCAATATTCATGGACATGAAAAGGATGGTATGGGAATAATAAAATTATCTTTGAATTATCTTGATCAAGTAACTACCCATCTATCCATTATTGAAAGGATCAAGGTAGACTAAGAAGATGATGCGTTTCTAGAGAAAAAGGATGTGAAATTATGGAGTTCAAAATATCATCAAGAAGGAGTTATAAGGATTGAAACAAGAATATGTGTTCCCTAAAAACACAAAATAAATACTTAAATTCCTAATGATTCAATTATCTCATCCTTGTATATTAATCAATGATGCACTATGATTTATATATATTTGAAGAAAAAATTTGGTGGGATAACATGAAGAGTGAAACTACAATTTTTTATCAATTATTAGTATGCCAACAAGTTAAAGTGGGATAATCAGATTCTATGTCTATGAGGAATCTATTTATTATTCAAATATAAAAATTGTGAATCATAACTATATATATCATAGTATGACCCACCGAGAAATATAAAGGAAATAACACCATCATGGTGGTAGTTTATCTACTTATAAGTAAGTAAAATTTATTTATGATAAATTATGATTTATATCCCATCTAACTCACTAAGATAAACATAATAGAATTGGTAGGAAAAATGTAGATCCAGTATCTCTTATATTTGATCGAGATTTGAGGCTTACATCGTGGTTTTATATTTTTCTTCGGTAAGATTTGGTTACTTGACTAATATTTAACATTGATTTTCACCCTCATACATACATAAATTATAAATGTATAGTTAAAAATCTATTGGTTATGACTAGATCTTGTTCAATGGAAATACAATGATGCTAGGATCAACTCTTTCCCATAACGAAGTTCTTATATAAAAAAAACAACATTTATTAATTTATTATGTAGAAAGAAAGTCAAAACGATGCATGAATTAAGAACCCAAAAAACCAACTCAAAAATTGAGATGATGATATTAATGGGGTGTAATGTAATGTAAACCAGGATAATTAACATGTACAAGACATGTACATTTGACATGATTTTTTCCCATTTTAGTGGAATTCATACAAGGATCATATTGGTTTCCTATCAAGGTAATGAAATATTCTACATTGTTACCTTATCTCCATATATGTAGAAATTTCAAATTATTATTTTATATAATTATAAACCCCGGAATATGATAAAAAAAGAACAAGGTGTCCAAAATTTCCATTGGATTGAATCATAGTTCACCAAAAAAATAGTTTCAATAGCAGGTGGAAATAAATTATGTAAAAACACACCTCTAGACCATATAGAAGAGCAGTGGCCTTTACCATGATCAAGTGACCTAGACCATAAAAACTGATGAAAGGAATGAAAACAGAGCGGTTATGATCTCAAATGAATTCTATTCCACTCATAATTCCAAGGATACATGATCCATCAACAATGATCTTGATACTATAATTATGTGGCTTCTAAAAAATCCATTTACATAGAATGGTGGAATATTTAGGGAACTATAAGTTCTTCTTACATATCATGATCAACTGCAGTGAATTACAATTTTCCCATTATTTAACCTAAGATCCATATTTTCCTACTAAACCTCTGGATCAAACTTACAAAGCCAAAGATGAAATAAATTTTCCTTCACTTCCAGCTTTGTTTCTTACATCTTATATAGTTCAACAACCTAAATCCATTAAAACTGATATCTATTTAAATTGTTACTCATTCAATACATAATTATGAGTTGTGATCTAGAGGAATTCGACACATGAGATGACATTCATGTCAATTCCTATGACATTTCAAAATATTTTCCAAACTACTGAGGCCCATTCACGATCGAAGAAGTGATTGTATGTTGATTCCATCTGGTTACCATGATAGAACCATCATTTAGAATATATATAAATTACTTTCCTACCAATTGTTTCATAGATTGGAATAGAGTCGTTATTGATCCAACAAACCAGAAAGTCATACTTAAGGAGTATCTATTTAAACCTATATATAATCACGCCTCCAATAATACCATTGGAATTCTTTTATAGGCCAATACCAATTAGTTGGTAAAAACACCTATAAAGACTCCATGATGATTACACATTATATTTTGGAAGAAAAACAATATTCTTGAAGAATTATATTTACTTCTAGTTAAGAAATACCCGTTTAAAAATGGGTAAAAGAGAACTTGTGGAAATGATTTAGGAGTTGTATATCCTAGGAATCAAATAGTCGAGCATTACAAATTATCAAAGAAAAAATTAATTTTACAAAATTACGAAGTCCACCGGTAGTGATACTTGAAGACCAAAATATGCCCTTGTAACATCTTCCAAAACCACAATATTTTCCCAAATGAAGCCTCAAAATTATAGCCATACTTACGATATATGAATTTACTCTATAGGGAATGACCATCAAGGACCTCCCATTCTTTTTTAGATTTCAGAATAAACATTGATTCCTCCACACTATGAAAGTTTATGACACCATCATCCACTGGTTTTACATTCCTCTTCAATTCAACACAATGATATATTCCCTAACCTTGTGAATCAAAAATTAAATATTTTATGATCTTATCAATACTTATTAGTAACATTTTTGGAGCCTTTTGGGCTAATAAAACTTAGATCAGGATGGATGTAAGGACACAATTAAACAACATAATTCTGCCAATGAAAGAAATGAATCAGTTCCTAAAAAATAAATATATGTAATTTTATTAGAACCTATAACTATTACAGAAGTGAAGCCTCCTTAGAGATAATGGTGCTCCAAATTACTTCATATGAAAATGCCTTCTATGGATATGAATCATTTCTTCTATTTTTTTCACACATCTATCAGAGCACAATATCAGGATGTAAATGTAATGAATACAATGATTGATATCATCCCCATTCCAAATTCTATATTCATATAACATGGTAATAATGCCTCTGATCAATCTGTTACGTCCACTAATGAAGAATATCATTCCATATTAATAAATAAGATGAGATATACTGGTAAAGTTGTTTCTATATTTGAAAGGATGAATGTTTCCATTTTTTATTCGCTTTTCCATGACTATACTAAGAATGTTGTATACCATGATAAAAATTATAGGTGATATATTGTAACCATGTCTATGAACATATATGGAGTTGAATAAACCATTTCCTTTTTCCCATCATTAACATAGATGACCAAGGGGAATTGAAGCATCAAGAAAAAAAGTCACGAGCCTAGTGTGAGAGTCTAGTACAGTCCATCACCCATAGTATAAAATCTTATTTCATTCAGTCATATGGATTATCTAGATCAATATTTATGAAAATATTAGATCCATAAGTTTTTTTTGAGGTCTATAATGATTTCCAATGAAATTCCAATTTCATCTTGAGGGGATCTACCCCTGATAAAACCATGTTTCTCTTCCAAAGCCCAATCACGCAGATAGATAGACAACCTTATATTTAGAATATGGGTGACACTACTATATTAGATATTTCATAAAATTATGGGGATAAAATTAATATGAATGAATATATCTTTCATATTCGGGAAAATAATGAGCATAGATTAATATACCTCTCATAGTAAGGAGCCTCTATAAGAAAAATGATTTATAATTCCAAAGAGGTGTTTTTTTATCAGATCCCACAATTCTATATTAACCGAATTTGAAAATTCATCAGTACCCGATGAAATATTATGATTAGGGGAACTGATATATTCTTATATCTCATCCTCATTTGGGACACCTTCAACAAAATCATTTGTAATAGTAGACACCATCCTTTCTATGGAATAAAAATGATATGTTTTTCCTCTTGGAAAACTATCATGCATATAAGGATTCACATTATCCATAATGGATTTGGATTATGTGTCATCCATACCTCCAATGACTATTGGGTCATTATAGAAATACCCATTTTCCATATGAATATTCGAGACACATCCTCAATTATTTTCTTTAATACTAATCTAATAATATTTCATGTTTTTTTCCCTTCCTTTAGCAATGAAACTATTTTGTTTTTATATTCCACCCTATTCTAATCAAGGAGTATCTTGTTATGATGATTAAACATTGTGAAATGTTTACTGAATAATACATTATCCCAAACATCATATTTATGGGTCTCAAGGAATTCAATGTCATTTTTTATCTCATCCAGATCAGTAAAGAGATATGGTTTTTGAAACACAAAAACTTGAGGTACCCTTTGAAACATTTATGTCACGACCCATCCCAGTGGGGCCCGAGCTGCAACTCCCCATGCCTGCCTCCAATAGGCCAGGGGCTGGTGACTAGCACCGAGTAGGCATTCTACTAACATGGGAGGAATTGCCTACAAACTTGTACACACGCACACACATCTCCAATCCCAAAAAGCTGAAAAGTAATAACTACTAAAAATGGAAATGCATGCATACACTAAAAACCCCAAAAAACAGAGTATGACAGGAAGTAAAGTACATCAAGTGTAAAACCCTGGGCCAAAAGTACAAGCCCACAAAAAGGAAGTCTGTAACAAATTACAACCTGTAAGAAAGGTGTTGGGACTATAGTCTGTAGTTGTAGGAACACACCTCAGCCTATCTGATCTCACTGAGTACTGTCCTGTCCTTATCCACCGAGAATCCTCTCAAAGGCTCGCTCATCTGCACAAGACACGACATGTGCGGGAAAAGCCCATGTAGGGGTGAGTATGACAATAACCAGTAAGACACCCCAAAAACCACAAAGGAAATACAACTTAGGAAAATACCACGAAGAATGGTACAGTCATCTCTACACAGTATATGTCTATGGAACATATAACAAGAATATCCAGATATACTCATACACACGCGACCATCGCGAAACCACCACTAAGATCTAGCTCGACGATTCCACTAAGAATAACATCAATAGAATACACTCCTATGTCTGAAGAGAGAGACACGAAGTACTTGTTCCGGGAGAACACACTCCACATGTACATTGGGACCAAGATGATCAGATGAGGATCACAGCCAAGTCATGGGGTGATTCCAACAAATTAGTCCGATCTAATCCGCTAAGAAGAGGATCGGCACCTGGGAAAAGTTGGTCACATCGATAACAAGAACTCTACCTAGGGTTCCAGGAATGAATAGAGGATCCAGATGTAAGTCTCACAGAGGGGATTACAACAACTCTTTTCATGGAGTTCTATTGAAGGGATCATACTCTTGTATAAAGGAATTGATACTAGAACCTTCAGGTGATTACCAAAGGTACGAACCATAAGAACTAGTCCAAGTCACGGAAGGAAAGTGGCTCAATCCATGAAGAAAACAATACATGGCATGTAGTATGGTTACACGCCATGTTCCTTGACCTCGGGTACTGCCCGTGTAAATGGCCCATGTCCTTCGTTCAAGCCGTGTAAAACCAAACTAAATGGCATGTAGAAAAGTACACGCCATGTTCCTTGACCCCGGATGCTGACGTGTAACAGGCCCGTGTCATTCGTCTTGTCAGATAGAAAAAAACTACATGGATTGTAGAAGAAATCACATGCCGTGTTCGAGCGCTTGGGCTCGCTCCCTGTACGCTGGCCATGTGCTCGTACACGGTCTATGCCCGTGTCTGTGTCGCCTGCCCGTGTACCAGTACGCAGGGTATCCCGTGTATCTAGCCGGGTCTGGCTGGGGAGGGGTATACACGGCATGTCCATGTCCGTGTACCCTTCCCATGTCCGTGTACTCCCGGAGTACACGCCAGGTCATTCGCCAATGAACGCACGCCGTGTAGCCCATACTACACGGCGTGTAGTCATGAATTTTCCAGAACCGTCATCCTCCTCCGTGCGCCTCGGCTAACCCTCTGGATTTTGATCCAACCATCCGATCATCACAAAACTTTGGATTTGGGGTCGCCCTACCCCTAGGATACTGATTCCACTGGTTTCGAGCTTCTGATCGGTCTTGAAAATGCATCCTGATCCATCCGCACGAAAATGCCCAAAGGACGGGAACTCCTGAACTGCACCGATTCATCCGCTGTCGTCACCGTCGCACCTCTTCTAGGTCACCTTGACATTGGATCTTTGATTTCGGATCGTTGTGTCAACCAATGAATGCACAATGATTGATTTACTCCAAGAACACATAGAACGCAATGAAGAACGCAAGGGGGAAAACAAAAATCAACAAGAAGGGAAGACCTCGGTCGTTGTTCGTGATCATCTGGGTTTTCGGCCGTTAGATTGAAAACCAGAAAAATCTCTAGAATCAAAGCCTCAAATCCACGCATGAACCCATCCCGCAAGAACGATCGACCAATATGCTAATCTGTTCGTGGATTAGTCCACGTTCATCGTGGAAATCAAAAATAGGGGAAGGAGAAATCAATAACAATCATCCTAACTGGTTTTCGTGGCGTTAGTTGGTGAAGATCTGGTCGATACGTCATCATCGCCGACGAAATCCATCAAGAATGCCACTGCTGCTTTGGGGGTTTCCTCCAGATCTTTTCCAGAGCCTCTAGGGGAAAATCAGGGTTATAGGGATCGTAACCCTGATCCCCTACGTAATCTCTATTTAAAAGATAAGAGATATTTGATGTAACAAGGTTTAAATAAAATATTTTAATTAAATATTTTATTACAATTGCGTCCAAAAACACAATTTTACCACCGACCTACATCGGCCGAAGTTAAGCCTTCCCTTAGGTAAAATTGTTGTTATGAACGCAACAGTTCCCTCAGATTTCTAATCCGAGCACCTATTCGAGAGTTATTCCACTTTTTCAGGAAAACCACATGCGCACGTTATTTAATTATTAAAAAAATTCAAACATTTGTTCCAAGATCACAAGGCCTCGGAACTGCACGCCGCCTCAAAGATTGGTCTCGAATTAATTCCCTTATAATATTAAAATAATACATGGAAAAATCCGAGACATTAAATCACACCCACCTTAAGGATTTTATGTCCCCGAAAAGCCAAAACAAAGGCTACTCAAAAAGATGTGGGTACTTCACGAGAATCTGAGCCTCCCGCTCCCACGTGCTCTCCTGGAGATTCCCATTCTACCATCGGACACACACCAAAGGAATAGATCTCCCACAAAGGATCTTCTCCTGTCAATCCTAGATCTCCACTGGGTACTCAGCAAAGGTCGCTCCATCATCGATGTCCAGCTCACCCCAGTTGATGACGTGTGATGGATCATGCACGTACCTCCGTAGCTGCGACACATGGAAGATGTTGTGTACCTGGTCCATATAAGGAGGTAGAGCTAAGCGATATTCCACCTTGCCAACTCTACTCAGAATCTGGAAAGGGCCAACAAACCTCGGAGATAGCATGCTGCTTCGGCCAAATCTTTGTAATCCTCGTCAAGGTGAGACCCGAAGGAACAAGTGGTCTCCCTCCTCAAACTCTAAAGGCCTCCACCTCCATTTGGCATAAGACTTTTGATGACTCTGTGCAATCATCATCCGATCCTGGATAACCTGCACCTTCTCTGTAGTAGCTCTCACCATTTCTGGGCCCATGAGTGTTGACTCTCCCGGGTTAGTCCAGAATAGTGGAGACCTGCAAGGTCGCCCGTATAGAGCTTCAAATGGTGCCATACCAATAGTGGAATTATAACTGTTGTTATAAGAAAATTCTACCAGTGGTAGGTGATCCTCCCAGCTACGACCGAAGTCATGTATGGAAGCTTGTAGCATATCCTCCAGGACCTGGATGGTCCGCTCTGTCTGACCATCAGTCTGGGGATGAAACGCTATGCTCAAGTGTAACTGAGTCCCAAAAGCTTCCTGCAATCCCTTCCACAACCGGGATGTGAAACAGGCATCACGATCTGAGACGATCGTGGATGTTACTCCATGAAGTCGAACTATCTCTTGCACGTAAAGGCGTCCCACGCTCTCTACTGAAAACTTCTCCTGTATGGATAGGATGTTGGCCGGCTTGGTGAGTCGATCAACGATCACCCAGATGGCATCGTGTCCCATAGACGTGCGTGGTAAACCCGTCACAAAGTCCATGTATATCCCATCCCACTTCTACTCTGGCACCTCAAGGGGCTGATTCAAACCTACTGGAACCTAGTGCTCAGCCTTTACTTGCTGACAAGTAAGGCACCGAGAAACAAACTCCTCCACATTCTTCTTCATCCCAGGCCACCAAAACTGATGTCGGAGGTCCTGGTACATCTTTTCCACGCCTAGATGCACCAGCAAAGGGGATATATGGAACTCCCTCATAACCTCCTCCAGCAACGTCACTGGTACTTCTGTGCGCCCTCTGAAAAGGACAACGTGCTCCCCTCCTTTTGAAAATCCATCAGCAGCATCACTTGTGGATATCTGATCACGTAGAGTATCACAGCTAGCATCCTCGCCTTGTGCTTCCATGAATCGCTGTAAGAGTGGAGGGGTAACAACCATCGACTGAAGGTAATCTCCCTCATCCAACGAAGGACAACTGCAAAGAGGCCAACTTCCTTGTCACCTCATCCAGCAACTGCAAACTGGATTTCTTGCTGAGAGAATCCGCCACTATGTTCCCCTTCACATGAATATAAACGATCTCAAAGTCGTAATCCTAGAGGAACTCAAGCCATTACCTCTGTCTAAAATTCAGAACCTTTTGAGAAAAGATATATCTGATACTCTTGTGATTAGAGTAGATGGTAAACTGCTCGCTCATCAGGTAGTGTTGCCACATCTTCAATGCGAAGACTACCGCTGCCAACTCAAGATCATGGGTCTCATAGTTCTGCTCATGTGGCCTCAACTGACGTGAGCCATAGGCAATCACCGTGTGCCTCGGCATCTAGAAACAACCAAGACCATTTCCTGATGCATCGTAGAACACTATGTACTCGACACCCTCCTCCAGTAATCTCAAGATCAGGGCACTCGTCAGACTCTGTCTCAACTGCTGGAAAGCTTGCTGGCAACTCTCGGTCCACACGAAAGGCTGTCCCTTTCGGTTCAAAGCTATCATGGGTGCTGCAATCCTGGAGAAATAATGGATGAATCTCCGATAGTAGCATTCCAACCCAAGGAATCTCCGCAACTCCATCACGCTCCGAGGTGGATCCCATGCTAGCACTACCTCCACCTTTGCTGGGTCCACTACTACACCATCCGCTGAGATAACGTGCCCCAGAATGTGGACCTCCTGTAACGAGAACTGACACTTCGTGAGTTTCCCGTACAATTGGTGCTCTCGGAGTGTGTCTAGAACCATCCTTAGGTGTCTCGCTTGCTCCTCCTCAGACGCAGAGTACACAAGGATATCATCAATGACGACCACCACAAACCGGTCTAGATAAGGCTGAAAGATCTGGTTCATGAGATCCATGAACACTACCGGGGTGTTATTCATGCTGAAGGGCATCACCAAGTACTCGAAGTGATCGTAGAGACATATGAAATCCGTCTTCAGAATATCCTCCTCCCGTACTCACAACTTGTGATAGCCTGATCGTAGATCAACATTAGAGAACCATCGTGCACCTCCCAACTAGTCGAAGAGGTCATAGATCACCGGTAGTGGATACCAGTTATTCACGGTCACCAGATTTAATCAGCGGTAATCCATACGCGGCCTGAATCTCCCATCTGCCTTCTTGGAAAATAGCACTGGGGCCGCCCACGGTGAAATGCTGGGTCTCACAAAGCCCTTCTTCTACAAGTCGTCCAACTGCATCCTCTGCTCGCGATGCTCTACAGGACCCATCCGATAAGCCGATGTTGATATCAAGGTTGTCCCGGGTTGCAACTCAATGCAGAAATCTATTTCCCGATGGGGAGGTAGCCCAGGGACATCCTTCGGAAAGACATCCTCGTACTCAGCCACTACTGCTGGAAACTGGAAACTTGTAGCATCTGCTGCGCCAAGGGCTAGTCTAGCCAACTGATGCGAAATCATTTGTGCCCTCCTATGCACGAGTCCATCTTGTGCTGCCTGGGTCTCTCTCTCACTGACAAAAGAGAACATCTTTCCATCACTGTGGACACACCACACCCTTAGCCTTAAACAGTCGATCTAGGCATGAACTGTGGATAACCAATCCATACCACAAATGACATCGTAAGGCCTCGATGCTACCGCCAAGAGGTTCCAACCGAAACTATCGCCTCCAAGGGTCATGTCACACTGTCTAAATAGGTGTGTGATCGCTGAATCTTCTCCAGTCGGTGTTTCTAAGCATAAGGGTCGAGTCAACGGATCAACTAGAATATCAAGGTCTCGAACAAGATAAGCAGCCAGAAAGGAATGACTAGCACCTGTGTATATCAATAAGGTAGCCAAAGTAGAAAAGACACAGATAGTACCTCTAATCATTCTGGGATTACCTGGGTCATAATCCACTACTGCCTGTTGTTGTCCCTACCTCTATCCACCAGCTTCCTGAGCCTGGGTTGGACCTCCTGGGGGAGGTGGTGGTAAAGGGTCGAAATGTCGACCACCTCCAGCTGCTATCCTAGCTCCTCTGCCATGTATGATGCCTCACGGATCATCCTACACCACACGTTGCTTCTGCCTCGGTGGTCCATCCACTTCTCCCATGTCAGTAGTACGGCGGGTCAGACAATCTCGAGCGAGATGTCCCCTGCCGTCACATGAGTAACATCGCCTCTCTCAAGGCTGGCTGGATGCACCTTGTGAACCCTGTATGTCTGGACCCCTATCCTAGGATCTCATCTAGAAACATCTCCCGTGACTGGGTCCCTGACGTCGGCTCCCCGCCGCCGAGGTCTCTGCTCCAGCTCGCCCACTACTAATAACTGTCGGTTGTCCTTGCTCCTCCAGGAAGCTCTCAACCACCAATGCCCGCTCGAGCACCCCAGCATAAGTAGGAATGCTCACAGAAGCTCCTATATACGTACTTCTCTTAGGGTAACGGGTGAAAACTCCTCTCTTAAGAGATTCTCAAACTCTGACTATGCAAGAGTAACCCCTGTCGTGAGTCTAGATGACCAAACTCCACCATCGCTCTGTTGAGCCCTGTAGATGGCTTGCTGCCCGGATCACCATATGGTCTGCTGGTGTCCTGCCCAAACGGAAGACTCTGGTCACTACCTCAGGCCAGTCCTCTGATGCTTGAGGGTCAGGCTCTCCTTGAAACCTGAGGGGTCACTATCTCTGAAACTAATGGAGTACGCTCAGCCTGTTCTCCTCCTCCACTGGTACAATAGGCTCTAAACATAGCTCCACAGGTGGTGGAATAACTGGCACACCACCTAGTGGTAGAACTGGGGGACCTAGTCCCTGTATCGAAGCTTCATCACTGTGTGGGTCATCCTCATGATCGAGCTGTTGGATCCTAGCGGGTGCACATTGTGGAGAAATCCTGTTTAAGAAACAAGATGAATCACAGTCAGTGAGTATATCTAGAGAGCTGACTCAAGAAGGAAATGGAAACCACAAACCATTTCTATATGATGCATGTACCATTATGTTTCCCTGCAACTAGTGTTCTCATGTTCCGAGTTGAAAAGCAAGTTATCAGAGTCCTGTTGTATGGATACGTTGGCCGCCGCACCAACACTGGGGTCCCTGGCCTGAAATCCGAACTCGAAACACTTAAAACTGTTGCCCCAAACTAACTCACAGACTCTCGGTCCTAAGGTAGAACTGACCACCTCGGATACCACTCTGTCACGACCTGTCCTAGTGGGGCCCGAGCCGCAACTCCTCAACCCCACCTCCAATTGGCCAGGGGCTGCCAACTAGCACTGAGTAGGCATGCTACTAACATGGGAAGCATTGCCTATAAACCTATACACACGCACACACATCTCCAAGCCCACAATGCCGAAAAGTAAAAACTACTAAAAATGGATATGCATGCATACACTAAAAACCCCAACCAATAGAGTAAGACATGAATTAATGTACAGAAAGTGTAAAACCCTGGGCCAAAAGTACAAGCCCACTAAAAGGAAGTCTGTAACAAAGTCCAACATGTACGAAAGGTGCTGGGACTATAGTCTGTAGCCGTAGAAACACACCTCGGCCTATCTGATCTCACTGAGTACCATCCGGTCCTGGTCTGCCTAGAATCATGTCAAAGGCTCGCTCGTCTGCACAAGACACGACAGGTGTGGGTAAATCCCAAGCAGGGGTGAGTATAAAAATACCTAGTAGGGCACCCCGAAAACCACAAAAGAAATACAAAAATGGAAAATACCATGAAGAAAGGTAAAATCAGCTTTATACAGTATATGTCTACAGAACATATAACAAGAATATCCAGATATACTCATACACAGGTGACCATCGTGAAATCACCACTAAGATCCAGCTCGAGGATTCCACTAAGCATAACATCGGGAGAACACACTCCTAGTTCTGAAGAGAGAGACACGAAGTACTCGTTTCGGGAGAACACACTCTACAAGAACCTTGGGAACAAGATGCTTAGATGAGGATCACAGACAAGTCATGGGGTGATTCTGACAACTTAGTTTGAGATAATCCGCAAAGTAGAGGATCAGAGCCCGGGTAAAGTTGGTCACATCGATACCAAGAAATCTACCTAGGTTTCCAGGAATGAATAGAGGTTCTGGCTCTAAGTCTCATAGAGGGGATTCCAACAACTCTATTCAGAGAGTTCTGCTGAAGGGATCATACTCTTGTATAAAGGAATTGATACCAGAACCATCAGAAGATTACCAAGGCTACGAACCTTAAGAACTAATCCAATTCCCAGATAGAAAGTGGCTCAATCCATTAAGAAAATGTTACACGGCATGTCATATGTTTACACGCCGTGTTCCTTGACCCCGGGTACTACCCGTGTAAACGTCCTGTGTCCTTCGTTCAAGCCATGCAAAACCAAACTAGACGACGTGTAGAAAAGTACACGTCGTGTTCCTTGACCTTGGATGCTTCCCGAGTAACCGGCCCGTTTCATTTGATTTGACGAATAGAAAACAACTACACGATGTGTAGAAGAAATCACACTCTATGTTTGAGCACCTGGGCTCGCTCCATGTACGCTGGCCACGTGCTCGTACCCAGTCTCTGCCCGTGTCTATGTCGCATGCCCGTGTACTAGTACATAGGGTATCCTGTGTATCTGGCTGGGTCTAGTCGGGGAGGGGTATACATGGCGTGTCCATAGCCGTGTACCCTACCAATGTCCATGTACTCCCAGAGTACACGCCAAGTCATTTTCCAACAAACACACACCGTGTAACTCATACAACACGGCGTGTAGTCAGGAATTTTCCAGAACCGTCGTCCTCCTATGTGCTCCTCGGCTAACCCTCTGGATTTTGATCCAACAATATGATCATCATGAATCATTGGATTTGGGGTCTTCCCACCCCTACAAAACAAATTCCGCCGGTTTCGGGCTTCTGATCGGTCTTGAAAATGCATCCCGATACATCCGCATGAAAATGACTAGAGAACGGGAACTTGTGAACCACACTGATTCATACACCGTCGTCACCGTCACACCTCCTCTAGGTCACCTTGACGATGGATCTTTGATTTCTGATTGTTGCATCAATAAACGAATGTGCAAGGATCGATTTCCTCCAAGAACGCGTAGAAAGCAACGAAGAACGCGAGGGGAAAAAATCAAAAAGTGGGGCGGACCTCAATCGTTGTTCCTGAAAATCTGGGTTTGCCGCTGTTAGATTGAAAACCAAAACAATCTGTATAATCAATGCCTCAAATCCACGCATGAACCCGTCCCGCAAGAATGATTGACCCGTGGGCTAATATATTTGTGGATTTGTCCGCGTTCGTCATGGAAATCAAAAACGGGGGAAGGATAAATCAATAACAATCATCCTACCTAGATTTCGCGGCATTCGTTGGAGAAGATCTGGTCGTTGTGTCATCGTCGCCGACGAAATACGCCATGAATGTCACCGCCGCATTGGGGGTTTCCTCCAAGGATTTTATAGTGCCTCCAGGGGAAAATCAGGGTTATGGGGATTGTAACCCTGATCCTCTGCGTAATCTCTATTTAAAAGATAAGAGATATTTGACGTAAAAAGTATTAAATAAAATATTTTAATAAAATATTTTATTACTGTTTCGTCCAAAAACCAGATTTTACCACCGGCCTGCACCGGCCGAAGTTAGGCCTTGCCTTAAGTAAAATCGCTATTCTGAACGCAACGGTGTCCTCGGATTTCTGATCTAGTCACCCATTCCAGAGTTATTCCTCGTTTTCTGAAAACCCGCACACGCACGTTATTTATTTATTAAAATAAATTCAAACATTTGTTCCAGGATCTCTGGGCCTCAGAACTACACACCGCCTTAGAGCCTAGTCTCAAATTAATACCCATATAATATTAAAATAAAAATGGAAAAATCAGGGACATTACAATTTAGGTTTTCAATGGGATTGAATCCATGAAATACCATTCATAGTTTTATTATATTATTTTCTCTCCACGATGTGATATTCTGAGTTAAAATCCTAATGCATGAGGAATTGAAAGTGCTCACCAGACGACCTTCTCGAAGATGTATTATAGAAAACACCTGCACATCTTTAGTTATATTAGAATCTTATAGTTTATTCACTTAAAAAGGCTGATAATCAAATTAATAATTAATAATATATACTTTTTATAGTGACAATTAAAATTTCCTTATTTTGTTTTTTGATAATGTATAATTGATAGTGATGGGTGAATCAAGTGCCATCAATAGTGTGATCATACCTTTTGTAGTCCATTTATTAGAACTTTTAAGGGATATAGAATAATTTGAGGTTTCCATTGTCCAGTCCCAAGATGAGACTAAATAACCAATTAATTATAGAAATATTTTACATGATAAGATCAAGATCATCGCGATCATGTTCCAAACCATGTTCGGTGAACCACCCCACAAAAATGTCACTATCACCCTCTATAAATGTAAGGAATTTACCCGTTCAATAATTTTTTTATATCTAGACAATAAGAATATTAATTTTTATAGATTCCTTTTAATAAAATATTTATTATATTTATCCATTTTTCGTATTACTATTTTATTTATTGAGTAATTATTTTGATAAAAATTATATTTTGATATGATGAAACAAATATTTTATTTTTGAAAAATATATAGTTTCAATCAAGACACCCTTTTCATAAATAAAATAATTTCAGAATGAAATTATACTTTAAAAAATATTTTTGATAATTAATATTATTTAAATAAAAATGATAATATAATTTTACAAATCAATATGTAATTTTTTAAGGGGCTTAAAAATTTAATTATACAAACACTCATATTTTTTAATAAATGGAGAGTTTTGATTTAAAATAATAAATTATCATATTTTGAAAATTATTTTTAAATAATGAATATTATTTTTGGTATCAGAACATCAAAATTATAAAATGTTAAATTTTCATAATTTAATGAGATGGTCAACTTTTTAGGTAAAAAGTAATTACAATATAACTACATGATATGTATTTTGACATTATAATGACTAAAAAGTTACGGAATATAAGACATAAAAGGTGTACATGAAAAAAAATTATATACTCCCTTTAACATATAATGTTTTTAATGTTATTTTATTAATTTTATAAACACTTAATATGTTATCCAAAACCAACATTATATTTTTATGGTTTTAAAATAAATTATTTATAAACGTGGATTACTTCAACATCCCCAAGTATATTATTATAATTTGAAAGATTATAATCATTATTAAATAACTATATATAATTGTTTTGGTAGAAAACATGGGAATGGTTTTTTTAATACCTTACCATATAGAGTAAAAATCCTTGTCTTGGAAATTATTAATGAATTATAATATCTAATTATATAAAAACACACTCAAATTCACATTCAACTTCTCCGAAATCCTTTTTAGAATGAAATAAATCTACTTTTACCTCTCTATAGTCCTCCTAAGGTGACATAAATATCATAAGAATATCCTTTGAATCATTTAATTCAGACATCATAAAGTAAGGGATCCTCTCCTTATACAATTTATTCAATTACCTTCCTTATCACATGACATTAAATTTCAGATTATTAAAGTTGAGGTAGTTTTTATACATATACCTATTACTTTCCTTATAATTCCAATGTATTTACAATCTATTTTATCCCTCATTTACCCCTTTTATTATCCTTTATGTACACCCGTTTTATTTTGAAGTTATCTTATGATTTTCCATACCAAACATTTTTATAGTAAATAAACATATCCATTCACACTATAGAATATTCATATAGTTGTACATATCCAAAAATTGATTGTGGATTTAAATTTATGTCAACTAAAATTATTTTATAGGATTTTATAATAGGTGAATACATTTGTATAGTGTACGATCTAGGTTGGACACTTATTCATTTACATGTTATGAAAGGGATGGATAACCCCAAAATTATATATCCTTACAAAAGGTTTGGTAATGTTTCTATCGCATTAGATTCAATTATGGTTAATGGGTGGTTATTTTAAGAACACTATGTTATGTTATCACAGCGTTTACCCTTGACATAAGACAATGATATATGGTTTAATGTTTCCAAAAGCATACGTTTACTTTATGCTATCATGTTATATCATGAATATGGGTTCAATATTATCATTCTCACCCCTCATATTTTATGTTTATTTTCCTCATGGACCAAATGTTATACTTTACAGCATGTTATTCTTTTATTATTCCCTTATGATGTTTTAATGCTAAAACCTTTATGATATACATCTTTAGGTTATCTGGTGCCCTATTACAGGAATAATGTATTTTTGTATCATGTTAATAAGTCTTTAATAATGTCAGCATATTACTATTACAAGTTCTTATTCTATTTATAATATTTCTTAAATAAACTAGGCTTCATGATCATCTATGATTGTATAGTGTGTATATTTATTTAATTAATAATGATATAATGATCATTAAAGATATTCTGTACCATAATAATACATTATTATGAAAATATTTTTCCCAATTTATGGAGAAATGTTTTAGTTATAGTATGCCTAAGAAGTGTATTAGGAGAAAAGAATTTTATTGGAGATATTGTTGAGCCACATGAAATAGGTTTATTATGTATCATGGTATCCAAGAAACTAAACGGTCGTGATCTTATGATGTGAATGAATATGTAATATACTATATATTCATAAACCATTATGTAATATATATATATTCTATTATTTATTTACCTCGGTCAAAAAGATATTTCATTTTCATGTATAACATCTTGGTTGAATTCTAGATGGACGAACCATGATATATTTTCCATATAATGTAGTTCATATAGATCTTATTACTAGATATTTCTTGGTAATGAATTTAGAATCAATATGTGTAAGTTATTTACAAATTCTATTAGTGGGTTGGTATTAGAACTTGATTCCCTAATACTGGTTTTTTAAAATAAAATGGGATGAATTTTGTTATTGTGTCAACAACATCCCATGCAGTGTTTTCCCATATAGATTCATAGTGGTATTTTATTTTACATTGCTATGTGGAAATGGTATTAAAAAATAAATACCACTTTAGTGTAATGATTACCTATAAATGTCTGTGATATGAGGGTCCATGATATTGTTGTCTTGTATAGATATTCATGGGGAGTATTAGATCCCTAGAGTAGGCTAAGGACATAGAATATGATGTTTTTGAGTATATTTATATGAATCCCATATAATGTATGTTTTGGAAGATGAGTCGCCTTATGATATTTAAACTAGAAATCAAGTGGTTTTTTGTTTGTTTTATCTATATGAAAGGTGGTTTTGGACCTATGTTGGAGTTCCTAGTGCCTTTGAGATTTGGATCAGGATATGATGAGTCTTGTGTTTTAAATTATTTGTTGTGAACTTTACATATTTTTTTGAAATGTCTTATGATACATGATATATGGGAGTAAACTAAGGTATGGGTTATCCAATAAATTTGAATTTTAGAGTGAAGAAAATAATGGGTAAATAATTCAGGTTATGATATTTCTGAATAGAAAATTATACTATTTATAAAATATAGGTATCGTGAGTCTTAGATATTAAAAATATAAATGTGTAAGTGGTACTCATGTTGTGAAAGGATGGACATGCATATAAGGCTTGCTGAACTCAGTATATGCTTATGGAATTCCATGACTTTTGTGATAAAAAATCCCAATGTTAATTTTGGTATCATGATTGGGTATTAAATGGTGGGAATGGTTGAATTACAATGTGGGTGAAGTTTTGGATTGTATATAGTATTATGATCCAAAATCCGTATGTTTACTATAGTTAGAGAGTTGTTTAATACTTTGGAGTTTTTATTAATTCCCGAATGCTGTGTGATCATGTTAATATCCTTCGAATGAGTTAGATTCATTAGTTTTATTAAAAACAAGACATCTTGTGTGGTGTTTTCCACTAGATTACATTTCCATTTTTTGGTTGTAAGGATCTATCCTTTAGGTTCAAAATCCTAGGTTAGGTTTTGTGTGACAATAGGGAGAATGAGTTTGGTTGGGGATCATTTAGAGTTTGGGTGTCACCTGAGGACCTATGTATTGATAAAAATATAATGTTCATGGGTTTTTAGGTGTGTAATGAGATTGGAAGGTTCCCCTCTATGATTTTGGTGACACCATATATCAATGGATATACGGGTTGATAGTTTGGTGAGCATGGAACATGATGAGTGACACGTATGTTATATTGGAATTTTAGGAGGATACACTCATGGTGTAGTGTCTAAAAATCCATGTAGTAGTCTTTACACCATAGAATCTCATAGGTTGTGATCCTATTTATAGTTATATATTTGTGGTATGTTAAATACGAATGAGTGGTGATTTATGTTTTGGTTTAGCTATCCATTATGGGTTGGACACCATTATCCAAATATTTTGGGTCATAATGAATAAATAATGGAATATAAATATTAATTTTTTCATGACGTAGTAGAGTGATTATGAGGACACACATATGTCAGATGGAATCTTATTAGACAAAGAAGAAATAAAATCATATTAATAAGGTTTTTATGTGATGTGTATAGTCATTGGATGGTCAATGTGGAATTTAGATACTGGTGGTATGTTGGATCCAATTTTATATAGTTCTTTAGTGAATACCGTTTTTTGAGATTTGGATATTTTTTTTCAAGTATATTCATTGTATTTGATCTCATGTTGGTTTTGTATATTCTCTATAGGTGAGTCATATTGATAGCGTACCAGTCTTCCGGGAGAGATATTATTGGAATGTTTCATTGGTTGATAATTTAACCATGGAATTACACCAGATATTAGTTTAAAATATTATTTCCGATGATTATAATATCATGGGATTACTTCAGGGGTTAATGAATTACGATCATGATCTATGAAAACATGTCTATGGGTATAGATGAGTGTTTTTAGAATGGTCATACCAAAATGAACATACAGTTATTCTTGAATATGACTGGGTGTGGTGATACGTAAACAACACTAATCATTTTATTAGACTATAGGAAAAATTTTTAGTTTATTATTCCAATAGTGGGGACAAACATGTATTATAATTGTCCCTTATGAGAATATAATTTTTGTGGGAAGTACTATGTGTGTATGAATATATTGGTTGATGACACCATGGTGCTTTGGGATAGATGAGTGTTTTTGAATACTATCTTTGTTTTTGATATGGTGATGAGAGGGTAGCCTATATTGTGATTAATAGTTTTATATAGGTTTTTAATTTTACCATGGAATCTTGTTCTATACTCTAAGGTAGAACATAGAGAAGTTGATTTTAAATTATATAATAGGGTAAGACATGATTTATGGTTGAAATAATATCGATGATTACTGAGGATGAGAAGTGTTATGTAAGGGTGTTTGAAATGAACCACATCATTACATGTTGTGAATATAACGTTAAGATGAATTATTAGATATAAAGGAAGTTTTATTTTATGAATTATGATTCATATTTGAATTTTGACTGTTGGGTAACTTTATGGTGTTTTTTTTTGACATATATCAAGTCATACTAGATTTTTCAGATGATCATGTGAATTTCAAGAGATTTGGGTTATTCTTTGTAAATTTTAAAGTTTTTTTATCATGTAATACAATTACCACATGGTTAGAGAAAAATATAATATTGGTACATGGTTTTTTTCATGGGGTGTTGGAGAATGGTTTGTCGATAGTGTTGAGTCGATAAGGTTTCCTTATGACTTTTAAATTCCTTCATGTTTTGAAAATCACATACACTCTATCTCAAGGAAAATTTTATCTTCCTTATGAATTCATAAGGAAGATTTTACTTTCTCAAGGAAAATATATTATTACCATGTTTTCATTGTTCATGTCATAATTAATCTAAACCAAAATCATTTTATTTCTAATCATAAAATTCTATTTTGTATCTAAAACCTCAGAATAATATAAATACATATATATATATATTGCATTCTATTTTCAGGATCCAAATTTAGAATCCAAATTCTTATAAATTCAGACTTCGAATTCTTATGAATCTAGACTCAGAATTCATATGAATTCAGACTCCTAATTCTTATGAATCCAAACTCGGAATTCTTATCAATTCAGACTCTAAATTCTTATGATTTCAGGCTCCAAATTCTTATGAATCCATACTACGAATTTTTATGAGTTCAGAATCCAAATTCTTATGAATCGAGACTCTAAATTCTTATGAATTCAATATCAAAATTCTTAAGAATCATGACTATGAATTCTTATGAATCTAGACTAAGAATTCTTATGAATTGATACCCCAAATTATTATGAATTCAAACTTCGAATTCTTATGAATTCAAACTCAATATTCTCTAAATTCAGACTCTGAATTCATCATAATTGAGAGTCTAAATTTCCTTAAAATTCAGAATTCATAATTCTATTGAATTCATGTTCTGAATTCATTTGATGTTAGAAACCAAATATTTTTGTATTATAGACACCGAATGGTTTTTTGTTAGACTTCAAACTTTTATTTCATTAGAGTTTGAAAATTGGATTTCGTCAAGCAAGCATATTTTTTCTTACACAATTAGAACATGATATCATGCTTTCTGTTATTTACTAACCATTGTTTGAGTGAAACATGTATAGGTCCCTCAAAAATTCATGTAAAAATACGACCATTGGAGGAGGGAGCTGACCGTTGAAGATGTGCCTATAAATAAGAGCTCATTTGAATGAGATCAATATTGTTCTACGACTCTAGAGATTATATGTAGTTGAAATGATTTATAGAGAGAGACTCTAATGCTTAGTGTGTACTGAACATCTTTTTTAGGATTTCATTATGTGGCCTTTGTTGTTGATGTGTACAATAGAGGGCTTCTAGGGATAGGAAGATGGAGGTGCCGAATGCCATGAAGTTCGAGTGCTTGCAGGGATAGCAAGACAGACTCTAATATTCATATCAAGGGCTTACCCTATTGTGGGTATGATAGAATTTCTAGAAAGTATAAATATAGGGACCTTAATCCAAGGTTATTGGATACCCTTCTCTTTGGATTAAAAGATATACTACTTATTACTCGTAGTGTTTCATGTTTGTTTTCCACTGAATTTTGATTGTAAGGAATGTATAACTATCTTATAAATTCTTATAATTGTACTCTGATTTGTATGATTCTATTCACTTTGTGGTAAAATCTTTGTTCTTGTAAACATTTCTTAAGTTTCATTTCCGGAGCCATATTTCCATAATAAAGAAAATTTGTAGAACAAAGAGGTCTTGTGAATTTACATTGTTTAAGTTCTTTAATCATTAACATCTTTAAAATTTACATAGTAATTTTTAAAGTATACAATCCACCCCCCCCCCCACTTGTATATTGAGCATATAAATCATTATTTTGATCCTATAATTAGTATCAGAGGAGGTCTCTCAAATACTTATATTCACATATAATTTTTCAAGCTCAAGTTTTCATTTTTCTATATTTTAATTTCTTAGGAATTTTTTTCTTATTTACAAACTTTTACTATTAACAGGTTTTTGTGGAATGATTTTTTTCTCATAAGATTCAATGAATTAATTTTGGTTCCATAAACAACCAAAATCCTACTAGAACACCTATATTTTATGGGAATGATTATGAATATTATAGAGATCTTATGAAGAATTTTTTTATCAATACTCCAGTAGAAAATTTTGTTATGCTTACTAGAGGATATAAAATTTCTAACAAGGAAGTCAGTACTTTCACCAACTAAGAAAATCATGAATATCAACTGAATTATAAGGTATGTAATTCTTTGCTTTGTTCCATGAATATAAATTATATAGAAAGATTTCATCTTGTGAAGTTTTATATTGTATTTGGAATAAGCTTGAAGTCAATTACTTTGGAACTTTAAAAGATATTGAAACTATAAGTGTGATGCTCAGAGATGAATATCATGGTTTCTGCTTTCTTTATGGAGAACCCATATGTAAGGTACATAAAAGATTCTTGACTATTGTCAATAGTTTACAATCTATGGGTGAGAGAGGATTAGATGATTAAGTTGTTGGGGAAAAGATCATAGACATCATGCCTAATGAATGGGAATTTAATAGGACAACTATAGATGAAAATAGAAAAGCTACCCAAATTTCTCTTGATGAACTGTTTAGAACCCATCTTCAACATGAAACAAGAATCAGGAGAGATGATGATAATATTAAGAAGAATAATGGAAATGGAAGTGTTGCTTGTATAAAAACTTCAAATCATAATAAATCCATGACTCCAGAGAGAATTACAAGGTCCAAATATAAGAAGGTTACTATTTTATCTGAATCAAGTGAAAGTGAATCTTCAGGAAAAAATACAATCTTTCCTGAAGTATGAACAATATTGTTGGATATAAGAACATTAAATCTAGTTGCAAGAAGAATGAATGGGAAGACAAGAAATAATCTAATGTCACTTTTTATGAATGAAAAAGAGATGGACATATAAGGCCAGATTCTCCTATGCTTATGAAAAAAAATAGAGTGGAAAAGCATTCTGAAAGGAATAAAAACATGTAATACAAGGATAAGGCTAAGAATGTTTTGAATGCTAATGAATCTTGGAGTTAGAGTGGTAGAGAATCTTCTGATGAATCCTCAGAGTATGAATATTTTAGATAGAAGAATCTTTCCTTACTTTCCAAGCTACATATTGAAAATCATTATTTAATGAAAAAGGTACACAATTCTGAATCCAAAACCAATGTATCCTTGAATACTAATTATAGTGATAGTAAAAACTATGAATCATCAGATGAATAAACTTCTTCTGATGAAGATAATACTTTACCTACCTATGACGATGTTTTTAGATTTTCTATGCACCTTGAGAATAAAAAATCTAATGTCATGAAAAAGATTGATAAGTAAAATTCTAGAATTATGATTATTACTAGGGAAATATCATATCTTTACAAAGATCATGATAAGAAAACCATTGATTGTGAAAGAATTTCAAAAAACCTTGAGGAAGTTAATTTTGAGAAGGATAAACATTCGATGGATCTAGAGAAAGTTATTTCTAAGAAAAATGTTTTCGAGCCTAACTATAGTGATAAAAGTAATGTTTCTGAAGATCAGAACATAGTTATTAAGATAAAGTTAGAAATATATTCTTGAGGTAGTTTTTGTCAAACTTTACCTTAGTTAATGAAAATTTTGATACGATGTATTCCCAAATTCAACCTCTAAGGAATAATTCTGTTTTTTGTTATACAAGTTCAAAACCACTTTTTAGTATCAATTATTTTTTGTATCAAAGTGCTACATTCTGTAATAAGTGTCAGTGTGGGGAGAATTGGGCAAAAAATTATTCCTTAATAAAAAATCAGTCTTTAGGTTTTCATAATTCATATTTTTTTATGAAAATGTGGATACTAAAATTTTGCTTTATGAAGTTTCCTGATCCAAGAACGTTTGGGTTCTAAAAGTATAACTCTCTTGTTTTTAGAAAAATAATGATAGTACCGATAGAAACATATGGTACATGGATAGTGGATGCTCCTGGTATATGACTGGAAACAAAAACTTCTTTGAAAATATTTTCAATATTAAGGGAGGAAAAGAAACTTTTGAAGATAATGCTCAGGGAGAAATTATTGATATAGGTAATATTATTCTTGAAAAAACATTGATTTCAAAAGTTTTATTTTAATACATTTTCAATATTACAAGGAATTAAGTCCTGAAGGACTGATCTGATTAGTAGTTTTGAAAAATAGATTACATATATGAATGTTACATTATGAATTCAAACATAAAACACATCATAAATAATTTTTTAGAACTCCATTATTCCTATACCTTAACCATGCGTATCAATCATATTACACTTCTTGGAGTTATCGGAAAAAAAAATCATAACGAAGGGGTGAGCTCAGATTCTCCATAACGGTAAATAATTTAGCAGAAACTATAAACATTTAAGGTAAGATGTGTAATAAGAAAATAGAATTTTAAACATCAAATTTAACAAAATATGGAAAATATAGATCATACATTTCCATATTAACATACAGATGGATATTCTACTAGTCGAATAATAAAATGTTATAACTAATTTAATAACGAGGAAATGAATATTGTCAGACAACATTATCACATAGTCAAGGCCTCGTGAAAAGGCTACGAAAAAAAATTTTGTCAACTCCTTGCTCCAAGACACTAATTTGTCTCATGAGACATACTGATGCATCGAGGGGATAAAGCAGGCCCCTCCAGTCACTTACTATTTCTGATGCATTCCTCTTATGAAACTGTTGAATCCTAACATAAATATTCATATTAAAACTAGCATAACAAATTTAAATACTTTAACCATAAACCATGAATGGTATAAAAATATAACATCCATATTCAAACATATCATAACTCATTCAAAAAAATATAGAATATTTTATAATAATAAATTAGGCTCAATCATGAATAATATCTAGTAAAAGATGTTGACATAGTTGACAATGATCAGTAAAAATCTTTGAGAGAAATATCCCTTTTATGAAATAATTTAAAAGTCGCACATTTATAAAGGAGTTCATTAGAAAGATATTTTTGAATCAAAGTGTGTCATACCAACTTGTTACTTCTGAATGGAATTAAAATTTTAAAATAATAATTTCTTTATAAATAAATAAATAAAACAATTTTTAAAACCATGAAATTAATTAAAATGATTTAGAAAAATAAATAATTAAAAAATTTAAAATGATGATATTGCTAAAGTGTACTTTACAAAAAAACATAAATTATTCCTTTTTAAGAACATTTTTATGAAACATGGACGTGGATGAAAAATATTTCCTAGTAAATACTTACACATAAACAATCTCAGATAATAATGAGATTGATGAATTTACCCTTACCTTGTAATTTTGTTTAATAAAGGGTAGGATAAACTCTTGTATAATGGTGAAATAATTGATATTAAATTTTATGAGAACCACATACATAAATATGATATCATATATGATCTTCTAATATTTCTTTGTTACTGGTATTTCAGTAGTATCATTATATTGGGTGTTAAATCATTAATTTATGTATATATGTTTTTTTATGTAAGTGATGTTTTTTATGGATAGGATGAAATTGATTCATATCCAGAATTATATTAAGTTTGTAAAAATTATTTTTAATCATCAAATCAAAAGGATTCTTGAATGGTTATGATGAAAAACTAAATCTCATCATGTCTTGAACACGGTAAGTCGTACGTACGCACGAGCGAAAATATCATTCTATTAGTGGTGAAATAGTATTTAATTGGATGATATAAGATATATAAAGAATAATTAACATGTTATATTTATTATTTACATCAGTTATATTCATTATTATACCCATCCAAATAATTAAGTGTTGAAAAACAAACTACACCACGACGTGGAGACAATAAACCGTACATACGCATATATGATTACTCTCGTATTCATAGGATGGATAGAATAATGAATATGGTTGTACCCTATTTATAATAACTTCCAGTATGTATAAGGTACTGGAGTTATTATTTTTTTTGAAAACAACAAAAAAATAGGATTCTGAATAAAAAAACATTGAAAGAGGTGATGAAGTAATTACCGCTTCTTCGGGTTCTTCATTTTCTATTTGAACAAAAGTGCTCCTTAGGATGGATTTATGATCAATGTAATGCCTCTAGGATGAAGTTAGGTTAGTTGGGAGGATATTTGAGGAGTGGTTGGATGAGACAAAAGGCATGGGTGGTGTAAAATTAAATGAAATGTATGTACCGTTTTATAAGAGAGGTGGGAAGAAACTTTATGAAAATCTTGAAATATTACTTTATTATAAAATCATTTTTGTTTTCTAATGTCTTAAAATGAATTTATTTTGAGGATATGTTCGGGTTGTGTCGAAAACCTCTCAAAAATATTTTTTAGAAAATTTTAGGTCACCATAATAACTTTATCATTTATATATAACCCTTTGTTAAATAGTTTAACTTTTACCATGTCTTCATGTATTATTATAATAAATGGTTAATAAACTAACTATAAAATTCCAAAAGAACCTAAAGTGGTTCATGAATGACGTATCTATCAATATATAAGTGTTTTGGCTGAACCACAAATTTTTAGACATATTATATAATTTAATAAAATGTTATTTTTTTTAAAAAACAATTTTTTCCATTTTGACATTATTTTGTATTTGTTTTTTGTGAAAGTCATAAAAACATGATTAATTAGAACTCAATTAATTCCATCAACTATAACATGTCATATTAACTTATAAAATTTTAATAATTCAATAAAGTTTCAATTTACCTTTATATTAATATTTATAATATCAATTATTTTAATCATTCATTAAAAATGTAATTACTATATCATAATTGTGTCATTAATAAATTTAATTATTTAACGTCTAAAAATTAAAAATAAAATACCCTGATGTATGAACATTTTTTATGTTTCTAAATAATATATATTTTTGAGTTTATCTTATGTATAACCCTATAGTAAAAATGTTTTAGTTATTAAAATTTGAATTTAACACTTTTGACACTTCTTTAAATAAAATTTAATAAATGCATTAATGTAATGCAAGTGTATTAAAAAGGATAATATTTTTTCTAATGTTTATTTTGGTTGTCATAGACTTATCTAATAGAATTAGGACGTGTTTTAGGGTAATTTTAATATCAATTTTTTCTTTAATTACCCTATTTACTTTTAACCATAGTAAATAAAATTCAAAAGATACAATTCATCAAAAATTATTTACATCCTATTGAACCAAATTTTACAAAAGGATGTTAACTGTGTAGCTTGAATTTTTTAAATTCAATTCACATAATGGGTAAAATACTTTTTATGCAAATTTGAAAATGTGGCTAGATGGTGGGTAAAAGACGTTAAACAATTGAATAAACTTTTATATGTCTAATATTATTATAAAATGGCTATAATAAATTACATTGGACTAATATTGGTATTATGTATTTATTTTGAATATAAAATGAATTTAAATTAAAAATAATAATTTAAATAAAAAATTGATTAAAACAATAATGTGGAGTGTTTCACTAATCATAAAAAATTTAATATTTTCAGAAAAAATTTAACAAAATAACATAAGATAATTTTGATATTCGGAATTCAAAAATGATGTCAATTTTAAAAAATTTAAATGATAGAAGTTTCATTAATAAATTTAAAATTAATTTTTTTTGTCAAAACCAAAAAGGGTGTTTTTTGGAAGTTAAACGCTATCAAAAGATTGATATGCGTTTATATCCCATTTTATTATAAAATTACTTCCAATGACAAAAAATAGATTAAATTTAAAAATAAATATTTAATTATACATCAAAATCACTCAAAATTTATAATTTAATATTAAGAATTATTTTCGATTAAAAAGAGTTATTTTCAATTAAAATTTAGTATTTTTTTTGTTATTCATCAAAATATGAAAGTTATTATAAAATACCCTAAAATTTAACCAAATTATAATTTTATATCCCAATTCTAATGAAGAAAATTATTCTTTCAAATTGTATATATAAATGTCTCAAATATTTGATTTAAAAAGGCTTCCCCATTAAATGGTGATAAAATTTCATTTTTGAAAAAAACCTTATTTTATCTAAAAAATTGAATTAGATCTTATATTATTTCTAATAAACTCATAATATGGATATTAAAATTATATAGGATATATATAAAATTAAAAATTTGGTTAATACTATTTATAACCACTTTCTAAACGGCTAGTTTGGTAAGGTGTGGCGTGCTTGAACTCGGTGTTGCGTGTAGATAAAGCTATTGAATTACATTAAAGAGATAACGTACTATTAAATCTTGGGGTGTTACACCTTTAAGATCCATTGGAACTAACCAGCGATAAGAAATAAAAATTGTTTAAGAGTGGGTTTTGGTCTATCTATGATTCGCCCTTCCACTCATTTGTGGTTTACACTCTCATAGACCTATAAAGAAAAATCCAAAAAACATATATCCTCAAAATAATAATATCACTTAAATATATTTAATAATAATAATTTATTTATTATACCATGAAATAATAAAAAATGAAGCTAATATGATTAAATTTATTAAATGAACCTAGTGATACGATACTCTTTTTCAATAGGCCATTAGAATCTAGTCAATGAATCTATATAGTGACATGATCATCATTAAATAATTTATATTCATTGAATAAACAAATTATTACAATAAAAAATATTCTATTATATCACAAACATCTATTTTTACTCAATATTATTTTAAAACATTATAGTTCTTGTTGAAACTTCATTTAATTATATGAATCTACTAAACACAAGAAATACATACAAGAAATTACCATTTACCATTTTCAAATCCACAAAATGAAAATATTTTTTAACATTGCTGAGAATATCAGGGAAAATCAATCATCAATAATCCAAAATAATATTCATGAATACTCAAGATGGATATTAATGAATATAGAGACATTATAAAAATGAAACTATATAATGGGGATACAACTTTAAATGGGAAATTTCAAATTCATAATATCTATTTGATGGGTTAATCAAAGAAAATTAAATTTCTAAAGGATTAAAAAAATCTGAAAATGTTGTTAAATATCATTGGGTAAAAAATATAGGGTAAAAAGTATATATACAGACCATAAATTACAATGAGAGATGAAAGAAAGTTTTTTTATTGGAAGAATAATAGAGAATCATTATTTAGTTAAGGATCTAAAAATAAGGTTCTAAGAAGAAGATAGAGGTTTATATAATGGTGATTGAAGAAAATGTTTTACTAAATTATTATATTAATCTTTTGAGATTTCTATAGACTCACCCATTAATTCCAACTCCAATCAATTTGAACTATTATTAAAAATATATTTTAATATTATGATTAAAATTATCTTAGGAATTATTTTTTATATAAATTTTATTTGTAATTATAAATCTTGATTTTTATGAGTTTCTTAAATGACCCCCAATTTAAATTTTCAATTATATTTATAAATTTATTACAAATTAATGTTTAATCAATGCACTAGTATGTGTAGACAGTTTACCAAAATAATATGATATTGATGGGTTGTAACACATTGGCCCATTCCCCTCATATCGAGAAGCCACCTAACCATAAGAACATCTCCCCACAGACTATATGTTTATGAATATTTTTTAGGGACTAATTAACAGAAATTTAAGATTAATCCATCAAGATATATACAAGATTTATTTAGTAATAATAAATAACTGTATTTTAATATGAATTCAATATAATAAAATCATGTAAAATCACAATGTATTGAAAACCATACTAGTGAACAATATTTCATAAAATAATAATTTTTCCATTTAATGATATTCCACTCATTCATACATAATAGGTTTTCCTAGTGGGTCTCACATTTATTATGAAATGTATAAATAAAAACAAAATATTCATGGAATCATCACCATAAACAACATGGTCGATCATTAGTATAAATCCTCCACCAAATTCCATCACATTAATCCCAAATTAAAAAAAAATCATTGGGGCCTTATCCTTATATATATATTTATATCTGAATATATTATATTTATATGTATAATAGTGTGAATATGAAGGATGTGAGTATGAAACTCAATACGATAACATAAATGGGCCCTTAATATTTTTAATAATATATATGAGTCCATATATAAATATTAGTTCAATACCATAATCATCATAAAATGTTACACATAGTCATTTGGTTAATCATGTGCTAACCGAACTATCACAAAGCTGAACACCACTTGTTTTTACTATTGTTGGTCAGTTTTATCATTCATAGTAATATAGGGTCACATCAAGTCATACAAAGAATCACTATTTATTATTTTTGTTTAAATCATATCTCATATTTAAATTCATGGTATAAAATAGTCATCCCATGTCACAATATATCCGGGGACACAATGTAAAATAGTAAAACCATATCACTGTCAAGATACAAAGAAGATAATATTAATCACAAATCACATTAAATGGGATATTTTTATTCACATAGACATCATTCATCACAAAATGTTATGTTAAAATTTCATGTATGACTCATTCATAGTCATGAGATAAGGTGAAATATAGAAAACTCTGATAACTTTACATAAAATACATGACATAACACAGTTGAATTGTTTCACAATATCTATAGATATAATATAATATAATTTTCTCATATCAAAGTAGTTATAATAATGCTGAATGATAGATGAAATGTAACATCATGTTTTAGGTATATCCTTATTTTAGGTTCAGAATGATATCCTTTGGGATCATGTGGTTTTAGTGGAATCTCGATAGAGTTTCACTTTTTTTGGCCATTTTGGTAGCAACAGAAGGTCACTGACCAACAGGTTTCATGCTGGAAGAGTTGGGTTCTTATAGGAACTCCACTATCCAAATTATGGGGATCCTAGGGATATAGTCTTTCTTCTTATAAAAATTGGCTAGCTGGTAGGTTTACCCATATCCATTTTACGTCGGTACTGGTAACTTGTTGGTCGAAGGCCTCCACTAGGTAAATGTTGGCCTTATGTAGTGATTCAAAAATAAGGTTCTAAATTTAATTTGATTCCCTTAAACCCCATAATTTAATAAATAATTATTATGTATGAGAACTATTCAATCCATTTCTTTTTTGGAGACCTTCCTTCAATTTTCTTGGCATCTCCAACCTTCTACACATGGAATTTTTTTCCTCGTTTGATCGGTTTTAATGTTTTTGTAAGATTTACCCATTATTGGATGTTTTTCCTTCGACATTGGAAAAGATATTGGATATAATATAAATTATATTAATTTATTCATCATGTTATTATCCCTCTTAACCCCATATAGATTCATCATGTTTCTATATTTTGGAGTTTGGATCTCTTATCGGTTGTGGTGTAGTGAGTGAGATTCATTACATACATGTTGATCTATCTTCTCATCCAATAATTTTATTATAGAAAAATGATTCATTGATGTGTTAAATTATGTTTAAAAAATAATAACATTTTCTACAGTGTTTCCTTTCCTTCCAGTTAGTGGATCTTTTATGGTTGATACAACCCCCATTTGCGAAGAAGGTTGTTTTGTTTATATCCTTTGTTTGATTTACTATGATTACTTTTAGTTTACCTAATTATTTTATGAACAAAAATTATAATAATAATTGAATTTTTTATATTCATGGGTAAATTTATTTTTGATATAATATGTGGTTATCCTTATTTTGGTAAAGAAATGATGTTTTAAAATTAGTATGAAATGGTTTGGGAAATTTGTTTTCAATGTATTAGTTTGGATGTAAATAGTTTTTTAGAAACTTTTTATGTAATGTGATAATCCCTTTGATATATTTTTGAAATACGTATAACATGGGATCTTGGGGTTCTCATGTGGGGGTTTTAGTTTTATTACATGTCACTATCTCCATAAAGGTGTTCAATTTATGTGGTGTTCCTATATCCATAGATCATAAAATATTTTGTTCTAGGGGGTTATTTCTAACACTATAGGGGTTCAATAATGGCATGTTTATCTATTTCTTCATAAATATTACTATAGGGAACTCAATAAGTGAAGTCTTTCTTGGTTTGATATTGTTCTAAAAGTAACGTAACCTTCCAATACTAATGTGTTTCGTGGGGTTATATATATTTTTCATGAATATGAGTTTTTTATATTTGATATGATATATGAATCATGCCTTTATTAATATATAATTTAATATTTAAAATGTGATTTAAAAATATATTATCTTATTGTTGTGCAGGAACTGTAAAAAGGGTAATTAATTTAATATCTTTTTAATATGTATATATATATATGGAAACTAATTTACCATTCTATGTTTTTCTTAGTTTGAGCATATTGGGTTCATTTAACAGATACTTGTTATGGAAATCTTAGGTGGTATTCTAAAGAGATAGTTTAGAAAAAACATTAAACCCTACCTTGGGGGTGAGTGGACCTTTTTTTCTCTGATTAAGGCAAAGAAATGGTTCCAAAATGACATGGTGAGGTTTTTGAAATATGGTCATGTGTAGTTGGTAGTGATATAGTGGTATGTTTCCACTTTGTCACATGGACTCGATATTTTTAGTTTTTGTATTCTTTTGGTTTTTTGGGAAACTTATCTTAGTTTTTGACTTGATACCATGGTTTTTTTTATAATGTTGTTATTCTTTTTTGATGTAATATTTATTTTCTTGATATCCATATCTATTTTTATGACATGCATCTTGATTTGGGTAAGGAAAAACATTCCATTGAACTATTTTTGGATGATTCGGTGCTTTTCGCCATCCTATAGGGAATAGAAACACTGCTTGTAATGCCCCGACCCCAGTTACCAAGATTCAGTGCATTATTACATAACATTGGCATGATCACAAAAGATCATGTTTCGAAAGACCGATAAGTTTAGTAGCCTTGGAAACAATAGATACATTCATAAGTCCAACATTACATGCTAAAATGAAAAACTACAACAACATATTCTCCATAGTCCACACTCATATCCCCTCAGACTATCCCTGTAGGTCAATCATAAAATACATCTTCAAATCCTGGAAAAAATAAAACATAGAAAGGGGTGAGAACAGATTCTCAGTAAGGATAACAATATAGCAAAAACATTCATAAATAATCATAAACATTTAAAGCAATGTATAACTAATACAAAAGCCTTTTAAACTTGAAATTAAGCATAAAATTGCAAAAAAATAAAATTAAATAACGTCATTTACTTATTCACATGGATATTCTACTAGTAGAATAATCACATGCAATATCAATAACCACATTCATAATGATTGAATGAATAATTCCAGTCTATCATAACCACATAGTCAAGGCCTTGTTCCAAGACTACAAATAAGATTTTGTCAAGGCCTTGTGCCAAGACACTAGTTAGTATAATAATACCTACCGAAGCATCGAGGATCTATAGTGGGATCCACCCGTCACTTACTAAGTCCAATGCATTCCTCATATGATCAGGTTTAAACATAACATAAATATTCGTATTAAAACTAGAATAAGAAATTTCAATACTTTCTCCACAAACAATGAATGGAATATAAATAACCTATCCATAGTAAAACATATCACAAAACCTTCAATAAAATATGTAACATTGTATCATTATAAATAAACTTCAAATAAGCTTAAAATCCATCAAAGGATGTTGACATAGATGAAATCAATACTATTTGAGAGAAATATATCTTTTTTGAAATCATTTAAATGTCACGTAATTATAAAAGAAAATTTCTACTTTTAAAATATTCTAATAAGCTTGTAAGTGAAGCTTCAATGATTTTATAATGGTGGAAAATTTCCGCACCCGCCGTATAAGTTAAAAAATACATTCTTACTTTAATGTTGTCAAAAAGGTTAAAAAGGACCTTGTTTGGAAAATGACAGAAGGGTTCATTTATAAACATCTTATAAAAATCCAAATAGGGGTATAAATGACTTTAACCCATAGTCTTTACAATAGTAATAATTTTTTGAAATACATTTTTAAGAAACATGGATGTGGATGATAAAGAGGTCCCAGTAGATAATTACGTACAAACAACCTCGGATAATGAAGAGATTATAGAATTAACCCTTACCTTGTAATTTTCCTTGGTTGAGGGTATGTTATACTTATGTATAATGGGGAAATAATTTTTATTAAATTATATAAGAATTATATACATTAATATGATATCATATATGATCTTTTGATATTTATTTTTTAATAATATCTTAGTATTATCGTCATTTCAGGTGTTAACAAATTCATTTTCCTTTATATTCATTGTTATGTGAGTCATATTTTTTATGGATGGGATGTATTTTATTCACATACAGAATTATATTATGTCGTTAAACATTATTTTTTATCATAAAATGAAAATTAGCCTTGAATGGATATGATGGGGAATGAATCTCATCATGTTCGTGGAGACGGTAATCTATACGTACGCACGAGTGATAATATCATTTGTATGATATTAAAATAATATATAATTTAATGGTATATCATATATACAGATTAATTATAATGTTATATTTATTATTTACATCAATTACACATCATTATTATACCCGTCCAAATAATAATGTATTGAATAACAATTACACCACGACGTGGAGACTGTAAGCCATACATACGCACGTATGGTGACATGTCATTTAAAGAATGGACATAATAATGAATTTGGTTTTATAATATCTATAATAACATCACATTATATAGAATTTACTGGATTTAATATTATATAATGGAAACAACAATGAAAAAGGAAGTTGAAGAAGAAAGGAACCTGAAAGAGGTGATTAAATATTTACCTCTTCTTTGGGTTCATCCTTTTGATTTGATCAAAAGGTCTCTATAGGTATAATTTAGGACTAAAGGAAGGCCTCTAAGATGAATTTAAGGAAGTTTAGAGGATATTGGGGTAGGGTTTTGCCGAACCAAAAGGATTTGAAGGTATTAATTTGAGAGAAGGGGGAGTGCCCTTTTATAAGAGGGGTGAGAGGGATCTAAGGAAAAGCTAGAAATGTTATTTTATAATAAAATAATTTTCGGTTTCAAATGGCTCCAAAGTGGATAATTTAATGTCTAAGGTGGGGATGGGTCGAATACCACTCAACCAATAGGGTTTATATAGGTTTGATTCACTATATTAACCTTATCGTTTAGATTTAACTCTTAGTTAAATAGTTTGACATTTAGCATGTCTCTTTATATTTTTATATTATATGGTTAATAAACATACTATAAACTTACAATAGAACCCCAAGGGGTTTATTAATAATGAATCCATAAATATATAAGTTCTTTTTCCGAACCGTAGATTTTTAGTAATATATTATTAATTAATAATATAATATTTGTTTAAAAATTCTTTTATATCAATTTTGACACTATCTAATAATTGTTTTATATTAAAGTCCTAAAAACTTTATTAATTATAAATAATTGTATTTAAGAAATAATAACATGTCATATTAACCTATAAAAGTCGTTTATGTCATCAAAACTCTCAAATTATATTTATTTTAACATTTATAATACCATTTACTTGATTCATTCATTAATAAGGAAAATATTTCACCATCATTGTGTCATAAAAAATTTACATAGTAAATGTTTAAAAATTATAGATAAAATACCATTATGTAGTATATAGTTTTATCTTTCTAATGAATATTTATAGTAGAAATGATAACAAGTATAACCCTATGTAAAAATTCTTTTTCTAAAAGATATATGCTTATGCCATTTTTGTATTTACTTAAACTTAATTAATATATAGTGTAATTATCAGTTACATGTGGCTCCATGGGGTCCCAAAATCTACCCAAAGATGCCTATGGTCGGACATGTATCATCCAATAGGGTTAGGACATGTGTTTGGGTAATTTAAGATTATTATAATATTTTTTGTTTACCCTCATTTACCGGATTTACCCTTTAACCATGGTAAAAAAAATATTTACCGAAGTAATTATTCCGAATGTCTAAATGTAAAAGTTATCTATTTACACAATTTGGACCTCCTAATTCCAATTATGGAATCCATTTTTCTCAATTAAAAACCCAAAATTGGTAGAAATTAATTTATAATTAATTCCCGTTGTCAAAACAAAAAGCATGTTTTTAAGAAATAATAATTATCAAAATATTGACACTTGCTTATGTCCAGTTTAAATATGAAATTACCTCCAATGACCAAAAATTGATTAAATGGTAAAAATAGAAACTAATTATACTTTAAAACCCCTAAAAAGCATAATTTATAACTATTAATTATTTCAATAAAAAAGTTGTTTTTAATTAAAATTGAGAAATTTTCAATATTCATAAAAAATTGGATGTTTTTAGAAAAATAAAAATAATTCACCCTAACCTAATTTAGATATTCCAAATCATAAAATGAAGTCCATTTTGAAAGATAAATTTTTTAAAATTTCAAAAAGTGGGTACTGCTATTCATAACGGCTAGTTTGATTGGTCGTGGAGTGTTAGAACTCGAAGTTGCGTATAACACACGCTATTGTATTATTCAAAGTGAAGCATACCATGGTAGATTGGGGTGTTACTTTCACTCCTCTTTAAATAAATTACATCCCCGCAATTTATGCTCGGTACTAGAAACATGGGTTGACTTTTCAAAATATCTTAGTTGAAATCCCACATCAAAAAATTTATTAATTAGGCCTCTATTTTAAAATAAATAATATTAAGTATGAATGTTATCGAAAATAACACATACTAGGTTTCCATGTAAGAAAATATAGATATGGAAGAAAAAAATAATCATCAAGTTCTGATGGAGAGTGATCGGGAATATTATTACGAGAATGTTAATGATCTGAAAGCCATAAACTTGTGATGGGTTGAACGGTCTTTGATTACCCCGTAGGAAAAGTAAACGAAAAACATTTTTGTTCTAAGTTCCTTTTATTAATGTTGATGAATTTATTTATGAGATTGGATAAGATCATAAGGAGATATAATTATTTATAATTAGATTTTTATCCATTAAATAATTTCTACCACAAACTCATCCTTCACTCCAAAACATAATAGAACTCAAAAAATCTATTTCTCCTAATCGTATAGGGTTTCAAATATAAAATTATACCATTTAAATGATGAAAATTATTTTGTAACAACCATGGACTTCCAGTAGTTTAGTGGTAGGTAATAAAGGCATGTTGAACTATGATTGTGGGTTCAATTCATGCAACTTTGTCTGACGCAATGGGTTATCTATCGACTTGTAGGTTGTCCTTTTCCCAAGACTATAGTATTATAATATCCCAAAAATAATCATAAGAAATGTTTTATCCTTAAACAATACTATCTAAACCTCAACATAATCCATTACAAACATTATATTTATCAAAAAATCCTTTGTCCAGACTCTCTGTAAAAGGTATCTAAATTACAAAATCAATTGTAACATCAAGTTCCCCAAACAAAGTAAAGTTTCTATTATTTTTAAATACTGAAAATATGATTACCTTAGTCATATTAAGACCTTAATTATAACAATATGTACTGTAGTAATATCCTTATATATATCACATTATTCTTAAAATTAGAATATAGTCCTTGAATCCAAAAATACAAATACAATAATTATTCATCTTAAACTGCAGTAACAGCAAAAGATTGGCCTTCCATTCTCGGCCATTTCTGAGGTATGTTTCCATGGATCTTAGGACATTAATTTTTATCATTCCCCATATTTCTAAAATTATAGCATTCAACGTTGACATAAACTTTCTTTCCCTTGCAATCATGAGCATGGTGGCCTTTTTCACCACACTTGTAAAAGACTCCCATTACTTTTAGGAAAGTACCAGGGTGTTTCTTCCCACAATTATTACATAATGGAACATCCTTCTTTCCCTTTTTCTCATTACATGTCTCTTACTCCACCGTTATCATCTTCTCTTGCTTTACATTATTGTCATAAGATTAAGATATTTCTTTGTCTGTCTTGATAGCACATGAGACAATATCTTCGTACGATGAGAAGGATTACGATACTAATTCTCAATGTAGAAATGGATTTAACCATATTAGAAAAGATCAATCTTATTTCTTGGGTTATGTATATAATCTACATCATTCCTTGATATCCTTGTAAAGTAAGCCTCATAAATTGCAACATTCTAATCCTCATTTTACCTTAGATTGCGAAATTTTCTTTCCATATATGCTTGACGGTCATGAGGAAAAAAAATTTCTAAGAAAATCACTTTAAACTCCCTACATTCCATACGTGATACTTATTTATCCTACTTTGTGTTTTGAATCAATGAACTCTATCGATCAGCATCTCCAATGAGGCGATAAACTGCCATGACAACTTTACCCCTTTCAGTACTGCCCAAAGCCTAAAATATTTTCTCTAGGGAACTTATCCATTGCTCAGATACTAATGGATTTGTTTTCCCATTTAATGTTGGTGGATGTTTCCTAATGAAGCTATATAACATTGATCCTCCACGTTGTGGATCAGGGTGCTCCATATGGGTAAGGTTATTATTCACAACCTGAGTGAGTTGTCCTACTATGGTGATAAGCTGATCACCACCAGTTGTATCACCAGCTCCACTAAACTTTTCTTGAGAAGGGGGAGAATCCCTACATGGAGTATGTTCATTGATATGATTTCCAATCCTTCCACTAGGTTCCATTTCTAAACAATTTCGTAAACTAGATTAGTTTATGAACTGAAATAGATAATTCAAAACATGTAAAATGCCTATAGTAAATTGAACAGTTTATGGATATAATCCATAATCATAAAAATGTTTCTTTGAGAATTTATATACTCATAAATTCTTCATATTGGTTTATAAAGAAAATGATTATTATCCTAAGCATATCCCTCAGGAGTGTCCTAACCAAAAGTGCAGCAAGGCCTGGTGTCGTGCACCAGTTCCCATTCGTGTCTAGATCGAAGCGGTGCTTTTGTGTTTTAACCCTAGGTACATATGTGCCAGATCTACCTCTACCTGCTCATATCCATAAAGGGATGTATTTATTGGAAATCTCACAAAATTTATATACCACCAAAACTCTCGGAAGTTCTTCTATACTAATCTTCGAAGTCTATCTTAGGGATATGTTCTCTAGTCAGAGTTTATCTAAATCTAGTTTCCAAGGTTTGTACTAAACTTCTTCTAATACAAACTATAATTCCCCGACTCCAGTTACCTAGATTCGGTGCATTATTACATAACATAGGCATGATCAAAAAATATCATGTCTCGAAATACCGATTAGTTTAGTATCCATGGAAACACTAGATACATTCATATGTCTTACATTACATGATAAAATGGAAAACTACAACAACATAGTCTCTATAGTCCACACTAATATCCCCTCAGACTATACCCATAGGTCAGTCATAAAATACTTCTTCACATCCTAGGAAAAATAAAACATAGAAAGGGGTGATCTTAGATGCTCAGTAAGGATAACAATATAGCAAAAAATTTCATAAATAAGCATAAACATTTAAGGCAATGTATAACTAAAACAATAGCCTTTTAAACATGAAATTCCGCATAACATGGAAAAAATAAAATGAAATAATTCCATTCACTTATTCACATGTATATTCTACTAGTATAACAATCACATTCAATATCAATAACCACTTTCATAATGATGGAATGCATACTGCCGGATTATCATAACCACATAGTCAAGGCCTTGTGCCAGGACTAAAAATAAGATTTTTTCAACGCCATGTGCCAAGACACTAGTTTTTCTCATGATTCCTACTGATGAATCGAGGAGTTATAGCAGGCTCCACCCGTCACTTACCAAGTCCAATGAATTTCTCATATGAACAGGTTTAAACATAATATAAACATTCGTATTAAAACTAGCTTACGAAATGTCAATACTTTCACCATAAACCATGAATGGTATAAAAATAACACACCCATTGTATAACATATCAAAAAACCTTTAATACAATATGGAAGTTTTGTATCATAATAAATCAACTTCAAATAAGCTTCCAATCCATCAAAGGATGTTGACATAGATGAAATCAAAACTATTTGAGAGAAATATCCCCTTTTTAAAATCATTTAAATGTCACATATTTAAAAAATAAAAAATTTACATTTAAAATATTCTTATAAGATTTTAAGGGAAGCTTAAATTATTTTATAATGGCGTAAAATAGCCACACCCACTATATAAGTTAAAAAAAGACATTCTTACCATGATTTTGTTGAAAAGGTTAAAAAGAAACTTGTTTAGAAATCGATGGAAGGATTCCTTTATAAACATCTTATAAAAAGTCAAACAATGGTATAAATGACTTTAAACCATAGTCTATAAAATAGTAAGAATGTTTTGAAATACATTTTCATGAAACATGGATGTGAATTATAAAGATGTCCCAGTAGATAATTACATATAAACAACGTCAGATAATGAAGAGATTGTAGAATTAACCCTTACCTTGTACTTTTCCTTGGTAGAGGGTAGGTTATCCTCTTGTATAATGGTTAAATAATTTTTATTAAATTATACAATAATCATATACATTAATATGATATCATATATGATCTTTTGATATTTCTTTGTTAATAATATCTTAGTATTATCGTCATTTAGGGTGTTAATGGATTCGTTTTCTTTTATATTCATTGTTATGTGACTCCTATTTTTTATGGATGGGATGTATATTATTCATATCCAGAATTTTATGAAGTATTAAAAAATTATTTTTAATCATAAAAGGAAAAGTAGTCTTGAATGGATAATATGGGGAATGAATCTCATCGCGTTTGGGGAGACGTTAATCTGTACGTACACACGAGCGATAATATCATTCTTTTGATATTAAAATAATATATAATTTAATGGTATATAATATATACAGAATCATTGTCATGTTTTATTTATTATTTATACAAAATACACATCATTTTTATACCCATTTAAAAATAAAGTATTGAATAACAATTACACCACGACGTGGAGACGGTAAGCCGTACGTACGGGCGTATGGTGACATGTAATTCAAATAATGGATAGAATAATTAATTTGGTTGTACCATATCTATAATAACATCACAGTATATATTTGACCCTAAAGTTATAATTTTATAATGAAATAAACAAATAAAAAGGAAGTGGAAGAAGAACGGAACTTGAAATAGGTGATGAAATATTTACCTCTTCTTTGGGTTATTGCATTTGATTTGATCAAAATTGATCCATAAGTAGGATTTATGACTAAAGTAAGGCTTCTAGGATGATGTGAGGGAATTTGAGAGGATATTTCGGTAGGGGTGGGCTGATCCTAAAGGCTATGAAGGTATGTATTTGAAAAAAGGTTGAGTGCCTTTTTATAAGAGGGGTTAGGGGCACCTTAGGAAAAGCTGGAAATATTATTTTATAATAAAATAAGTTTCGGTTTATAGTGCCTCCAAAGTGGATTATTCAAAGTATAAGGTGGGTATCGGTTGAAAAACACTCATCCAATAGATCTTATACTAGGTTTTCTCACTATATTAACCTTATCTTTCAGATTTAACACTTAGTCAAATAGTTTGACATTTACCATGTCCCTTTGTATTTTTATATTATATGGTTAATAAACCTAATATAAACTTCCAAGAAAATCCCAAGTGGTTCATTAATGATATATCTATCATTATATATGTTCTTTGGCCTAACCTTATATTTTTAGGAATAGAATATAAATTAATAATATAATACATGTTTTAAAAACACTTTTATGTTAATTTTGACACTATCGAAAAAATGATTTTTATTAAAGTCGTAAAAACTTTATTAAATAAAAATAAATTAATTTATGAAATCCTAACATATTATATTAACGAATAAAATTCGTTGATGTCATCAAAACATTCAAATTATATTTATTTTAACATTTATAATACCATTTACTTGATTCACTCATTAATAAAGAAAATTCTACATCATCATTATGGCATAAATAAATTTACTTATTCAATATCTAAGAATTAAAAATAAAATACCATTATGTATCAATCCCATTTATATATCTAATTAATATTTATAGTTTAAGAGATAAAATTTATAACCCTATGTAAAAATTGTTTTTCTAAAAGATATATGCTTATGTAATTTTTCTATTTACTTTAACTTATTTAATATAAAGTGTACTTATCACTTAAAAGTGGCTCCATGGGGTCACAAAATCAACCCAAATATGAACATGGTTAGACATGTATCATCCAACAGTGTTATGAGATGTGTTAGGGTAATTTAGGATTATTATAATATTATTTTTTTAAACTTATTTACCAGATTTACATTTTATCCATGGTAAATAAAATATTTACCGAAATAATTATTCAAAATGACAAAAAAATAAAGGTTACCAATTTACACAATTTGTACCTCCTGATACAAAATTTGGAATCCATTTTTCTATATCCAAAATATAGAAGTGGCAGAAAATAATTTAAAATTCATTCTCATTGTCAAAACAAAAAGCGTGTTTTTAAGAAATAATAACTTTCAAAAGATTGACAATTGCTTATGTACAGTTTAAATGTTAAATTGCATCCAATGAACAAAATTGGATTAAATGGTAAAAATATAATCAAATTATACAGTAAAACCACTGAAATTCATAATTTATCAATATTAATTATTTCGATTAAAAAATTTGTTTTTAATTAAAATTATTAATTTTCACTATTAGTTAAAAATTGTATGTTTTCATAAAAATACCAAAAATTCAGCCAAAGCTAATTTTGATATTCCAAATCCAAAAATTAAGTCCATTTTGAATGATAAAATTTATAAAATTTCAAAAATTGTGTTCTACTATTCATAACGGCAAGTTTGATTGGTTGTGGTGTGTTAGAACTCGAAGTTGTGTATAACACACGGTATTGTATTATTCAAAGACAAGAGTACAATGAAAGCATGGGGTGTTACGTTCTCCCCTCCTTCAATAAATTGTGTCCTCGTAATTTATGCTCAGTTTTGGAAACATGGGATTGAAATTTAAAAATATCTTAGCTGAAATCCCACATCGAAAAATGGATTAATGAGGCCTCTATTTTTAAAATAAAGAATAGCAAGTATGAAGGTTACCAAAAATAACACATACTAGGGTTCCGTGTAGGAAAACATGGATATGGAAGAGAAAAATAATCATCATGTTCTAATAGAGATTGATCGAGAATATTTTTACGAGAATGTTAATGATCTGAAAGCCATAAACCTGTGATGGGTTAAAGGTCCTTGATTACCCCGTAGGAAAAGTAAACAGACATCGTTTTTGTTCTAAGTTTCTTTTCTTAATTTTGAGAAATTTATTTATGAGAGTGGCTAAGATCATAAGGAGATATACTTACCTTATAATTAGAGTTTTATCCATTAATAAATTTCTACCACAAACTAATCCTTCACACCAAAACATAATAGAACGCAGAAATACTCTATTTATCCTAATCGTATAGGGTTACAAATATAAACATATACCATTTAAATGATGAAAATTATTTTTGTAACAACCATGGCCTTCATGTAGGCTAATGGTAGGTAATAAATCCCTATCACACTATGATTGGGGGTTCAATTCCCGTAGCTTTGTCTGACATGATAGGTTATCACCCGACCTGCAGGTTATCCGTTTCCCTAGACTATAGTGTTATAATATTCCAAAAATAATCATAAGAAACGTTTTATCCTTAAACAATACTATCCAAAGTTCAACGTAATCAATTACAAACATTATAGTTATCCAAAAATTCCTCTGTCCAGACTCTCTATAAAAGGTATCTAAATTCGAAAATCAATTGTAACAATAGATTCCCCAAACAAAGTAAAGTTTCTCTTATTGTCACATTTATAAAATATGATTACCTTAGTCATATTAAAACCTTAATGAAAAAAAAAAGTAATGTAGGACAATCCTTATATATATATATCACATTATTCTTATAACCAGAATATAGTTCTTGAATTCATTAACAAAAATAAAATAATTATTTAACCTCAACTGTAGTAATAGCAAAAGCTTGGTTTTTCTCCCGTGGCCATTTCCGAGGTACGTTTCCATGGTTCTTAATAAATTCATCTTCATAATGCCTCATTTATCTACAATTATTGAATTCAACACTGACTACAACTTTATTTCCCTTGAAATCATGAGCTTGGTGGCCTTTTTCACCACATTTGTAACAGACTACCATTACATTTAGGAAAGTACAATGGTGTTTCTTCCCAAAATTATTACGTAATGGAAAATCCTTATTTCCATTTTTCTAATTACATGTCTATTACTCCACGGTTCTCTTCTTCTCTTTCTTTACTTTATTTTCATAAGATTTAGAGAATTTATTTCCTGTCTTGATATCACATGAGACAATAACTTCGTACGAAGAGAAGGATTGTGATACTAAATCTCGATGGAGAAATGGTTTTATCCAATCAAAGAAATGATCAATATTACTTCTTGGGTTACGTATATAATATGCAGCATTTCATTCTAACCTTGTAATGTTATCCTTATACTTTGCTACATTCCCATCCTCCTTTTGCCTCATATGGAGAAATTGTCTTCACATATCCGCTCGATGCCCATGTGGAAATTATTTTTCTACAAAAATATCTTTAAACTCTCTATATTCCATACTTAATACTTCTTTATCCTCTTTTTTGTTTCTAATAAATGACCGTTATTGATCAGTATCTTCGGCGAGGGGATAAACTGCCATGACAACTTTTTCAATTTCACTACTCCCCAATGCCTGAAATATTTTCTCAAGGGAACTTATCCATTGCATAGGTACCAATGGATTTGTATTCCCATTGAATGTTGGGGTTTTTTTACACATGAAGCGATCTAACATTTATCCTCTATGGTGTGGATCATGGTGCTCCATATGGGTAATGTTATTATTCATAACCTGATTAAGTTGTCCCAGTATGGTGATAAGTTGATCAACACTAGTTTTATCACCAGCTCCACTATAATTATCTTGAGTAGGAGGGAAATCCCTACAAGGAGTATGTGCATTGAAACGATTTCCATTCCATTTACTAGGTTACATTTATAAAAAAATTTATAACATATATTAGTTTATGAATCAAAATACATAATTCCAAACATGTAAAATACCAAATGTAATTGAAAAGTTTATGGATATAATCTATAATCATAAGAATGTTTTCTTTGAGAAATTATAAACTCATAAACCCTTCATAATGGTTTATAAAGAAAATTATAATTATCATAAGCATATCCCATGGGAGTGTTGTAACTAAGAGTGCAACAAGGCACATTGTCGTGCTCTAGTTCATATTCGAGTCTAGCTCAAAGCCGAGTTTTTGGGTTTTACTCCTAGGTACATCTGTGCCAGAGCCGCCTCTACCTGCTCATATCTAGACAGGGATGTATTGTTTGTAAAACTCAAAAAGTCTCTACAATAACAAAATTCTTGGAAGTTCTTCTATACTAATCCGCAAATTCTATCATAGGGCTATGTTCTATAATAAGAATTTATCAAAATCTAGTTTATGAGGTTTTTCATAAACTTCCTATGATACCAACTGTAATGCCCCAACCCCAGTTACTCAGAGTCGATGCATTATTACATAACATAGGCATGATAAAAAAAGATCAAGTCTTGAAAGACCGATTAGTTTAGTAGCATTAGAAATAATATATACATTCATAAGTCTAACATTATATGATAAAATGGAAAACTAAAACAACATAGTCTCCGTAGTCCACACTCATATCCCCTCAGACTATCTCTGAAATTCAGGCATAAAATACTTCTTCACATCCTGGAAAAAATAAAAAATTGAAAGGGGTGAGATCAGATGCTTAGTAAAGATAACAATATAGCAGAAACATTCATAAATATGCATAAACATGTAGGGTAATGTGTAACTAAAACAAAAGCCTTTTAAACTTGAACTTCAGCATAAAATGGAAAAAATAAAATGAAATAATTCCATTTACTTATTCACATTGATATTCTTATAGTCGAATAAACACATGCAATATCAATAACCATTTTCATAATGATGGAAAGCACAATGCCAGACAAATCATAACCACATAGTCAAGGCCTTGTGCCAAAACTACAAATAATATTTTGTTAAGGCCTTGTTCCAAGAAACTAGTTTGTCTCATTAGACCTACCGATACATCGAGGAGCTATAACGGGCTCCACCTATCAATTACTAAGTCCAATGCGTTCTTCATATGAACATGATTAAACATAACATAAACATTCGTATTAAAACCAACATACTATATGTCAATACTTTCTCCATAAACCATTAATGGAATTAAAATAAGATATCCACAGTAAAAAATATCACAAAACCTTCATTACAATATTGATGTTTTGTATCATAATAAATTAACTTCAAATAATCGTAAAATCCATCAAAGGATGTTGACATAGATGAAATCAAGACTTTTTGAGAGAAATATCTCTTTTATGAAATCATTTAAATGTCACATAATTATAAAAGAAAACATTTAATTTTAAAATATTCTTATAAGCTTTTAAGGGATCCTTTGAAGATTTTATAATGGCGGAAAATATCAGCACCCACTGTATAAGTTAAAAAAAGACATTTTTAACTTAATTTTGTCGAAAAAGTCAAAAAAGACCTTTTTTAGAAAACGGTGGAAAGATTACTTTATAAAATTATTTTAAAAAGTCAAAAAATGGTATAAATTACATGAACCCATATTCTATAAAATAGTAAGAATTTTTTGAAATACATTTTTAATAAACATGGATGTGAATGATAAAGAGGTCCTAGTAGACAATTACGTATAAACTACCTCGAATAATGAAGTCATTGTAGAATAAACCCTTATCTTGTAATTTTCATTGGTAGAGGGTTGGTTAACCTCTTATATAATGGTTAAATAATTGTTATTAAATTATTCATGAATCTTATGATTAATGTGATATCATATATGATCTTTTGATATTGCTTTGTTAATAATATCTTAGTATTATTATCATTTTGGGTGTTACCAGATTCGTTTTACTTTATATTCATTATTATATGAGTCATCTTTGTTATGGATGGGATTTATAGTATTCATATCCCGAATTCTATTTAGTATGTAAACATTATTTTTAATCATCAAATGAAAATCAGTCTTGAATGGATATGATGGGGAATGAATGTCATCGCGTTCGTGGAGATGGTAATCCATACGTACGCATGAGTGATAGTATCATTTTTTTGATATTAAAATAATATATAAATGAATGGTATATCATATATACAGAATAATTATCATGTAATATTTATTATTTACATCAGTTACACATCATTTTTATACCCATCCAAATAATAATGTATTGAATAACAATTACACCACGACCTGGAGACGGTAAATCATATGTATGCACATATGGTGACTTGTCATTCAAAGGATGGATAGAATAATGAATTTGGTTGTACCAAATATATAATAACATTAAATTATATAGAATATAATGGAGTTGTTATTTTATAATGGAAACAACAAATAAAAAGGAAGTGGAAGAAGAAAGGAACATGAAAGAGGTGATCAAATGTTTACCTTCTCTTTGAGTTCTTCCTTTTGATTTGAGCAAAATGGAACCTTTGGTAGGATTTATGACTAAAGGAAGGCCTCTAGGACAATTTTAGGGAAGTTTATATGTTATTTGGGTAGGGTTTGGACGAACCAAAAGGCTTTGAAGGTATGAATTTGAGAGAAGGGAGAGTTCCCTTTTATAAGAGGGGTGAGGGGACCCTAGGAAAAGTTAGAAATATTATTTTATAATAAAAAAATTTCTCGGTTTATAATTGCTCCAAAGTGTACTATTTATATTATAAGGTGGTTATGTGTCGAAAAACACTCATAAAATAGGTTTTAGATAGGTTTGGGTCACTATATTAACCTTATCTTTTAGATTTAACTCTTAGTTAAATAGTTTGACATTTACCATGTCTCTTTGTATTTTTATATTATATGGTTAATAAACATACTATAAAATTTCAATAGAACCCCAAGTTGTTAATTAATGATTAAACTATCATTATATAAGATCCTTTTCCGATCCATAGATTTTTAGAAATAGAATATCAATTAATAATATAATATCTGTTTTAAAAACACTTTTATGTAAATTTTGAAACTATTTTGTAATTGATTTTTTTTAAGTCATAAAAACATTATTAATTAGAACTAAATTTCTTTAAGAAATCCTAATATGTCATATTGAACTATAAAAATTTTTTATGTCATGAAAACTTTCAAATTATATTTATTTTAACATTTATAATACCATTTACTCGATTCATTCATTAATAAGGAAAATAATGCATCATCGTTGTGTCATAAATAAATTTACTTATTTAACGTCTAAAAATTATTAATAAAATACCATTATGTAGTAAATCCTTTTATATTTCTAATTAATATTTATATTCCAAGTGATAACTTGTACAAACCTATGTAAAAATTGTTTTTCTAAAAGATATATGCTAATGTCATTTTTGTATTTACTTTAACTTAATTAATATAAAGTGTCATTATCACTTACCAGTAGCTCCATGGGGTCCCAAAAATGACCCAAAGATTCCCATTGTCAGAAATGTGTCATAAAATAGGGTTAAGACACATGTTAGGGTAATTTAAGATTATTATACTATTATTTTTTACCCTTATTTACTGGATTTACCCTTTAACCATGTTAAATAAAATATTTACCGAAAAATATTTCAAAATGTATAAAAATAAAAGTTACATATTTACAGGATTTTGACCTCATGATTCCAAATATGGAATCCATTTTTCTAAATTCAAAACACAGAAGTGGCAGAAATTAATTTAAAATTAATTCTCGTTGTCAAAACAAAAAGCTCGTTTTTAAGAAATAATAACTATCAAAAGATTGACGCCTGCTAATGTCTAGTTTAAATGTGTAATTATGTTTAATGACCAAAATTTGATAAAATGGTAGAAATATAATATAATTATAATTTAAAATCACTCAAATTCATAATTTATCACAATTAAATATTTTGATTAAAAATGTCTTTTTAATTAAAATTTAGTAATTTTCATTATTCACCAAAAAGTGGAATTTTTAAAAAAATTTACCAAAACTTTACCCTAAGCTAATTTTGATATTAAAAATATAAAAATGAAGTCCATTTTGAAAGATAAAATTTATAAAATTTAAAAAAATGTGTACTAATATTCATAAAATCTAGTTTGATTAGTTGTGGTGTGTTAGAACTCGAAGTTCTGTATAACACACGCTATTGTATTATTCAAAGAGAAGAGTACCGTGGAAGCATGGGGTGTTACACCGCTAGAGTATTATCATGATATGGTTTATATCCAAGATAGATATATTTTCCTGGAAGAGCCATGGAAATTTTCTATCAAAGTTAGTTTTTTGTCAACCTTGGGATGTTGGTTCAAAGAATATTGGATTTTTGGGAATTTAGAGGTAGGTTATGGTGTGTTCCAAGAAATATCTTTTTGTGATGAGCCTCAATTCAACATGGGATGTTGTGTTATATATATATACTATATTGGGTATTAATTTTTATATCATTTTATACTTATGTTTCTATTGTATAAATTGACATTATATTTTTCTAATTAATATCTTTTATTATTTTCTATATATAATCACACATTAGAGAAATATTCATACGATTCGTTTGGATGGTGTTGGGGGAATGCTTCCTGAAATAATAAAACGCATGATCAGAAAATTTTAAAGTATAAAATGGACATTGAACGGATAATATACAAGAATCTACCGCATATTTAGAACCAAACATTTTTAGGCACAACCATGGGATTTAAGAGATAAGTAATGAGTATGGGAGTTCCTACACAAGAAGCCCCCATATATTAAGGGAACAAATTTCATAAGTGTGGTAGTGTATTTAATGGGAAAATTAATATTTTCATTGATTTCTTTGATACACATGATTATATAATCTTTAAGTGTTCCACCATTATGTTTTAGTGTTCAATAAAGATATGGTGAGACTCTATGGTTCATGATAATCAGTATGTGGGCATTGTGTAAAAAGACTTCATGACCCCTTTTCTTTAGTACTTATACCTAAAATCACTGATGACGTAAAATTATATCAAGATACTCTCCTTTAAATGGGGAGAGTATTCATTCATATAGAATGTAAACAATTTTTTTCTGTGTTGGTTATTTTTTCTACTATGGTGGTTATGAATGATTAATTTATGGATATGAAATATCTATAAGGATTGGAAAATCATGTCCAATCATTGATATATATACTTAAGAACACAAGTTATGATTATTTTTTCAATTGAGAAATGATGGAAAATATATATGTGGTGGAACGATGGGTTCATAAGGATCATCTCACCAACCCAATCGATGATCTAGTATCATTCATTGGAAGAAGTATAAGTGGCATGATAATCGCTAAGGAGCCAGAGTCAGTTCTTGGTAGTGGGATTTTTAGTCTATAATATAAGTTGATATAAGTGTAAATTTTTTCTATCTACTAGTGTGGAATGTTAATAAACACATGATAGTATTTTCCCACATCTCTAAAGAATAGTAGTGCATGTTGTCATCAATCCCATATGTAGGGATTCTTCCTGGATCCTTTTATGCCTCATTATAGTCAAGGATTATCAACTACATATGTCACTTTGGAATATTAAAATGTGTTAATATAAAATATTTTTCATATAAAATCCTATATGGGGTAGATTACTCATATATTATAGTAATTCTGAGTAGAATATGTTACAATAATAATATAATGGGAGGTATCATTTTTTACATCTTTTGTGACATATTATCTATTTGATACATGTGTATCACTATATATTTAATCTTCCCATTTGATAAGCGTGTTTAATATTTTGATAGATCTCAGATACTTTATTATTGATTACACAACACCACTTTTCAATAATAATTTGTTGGGGTTCTCTTGATTATCTTGTTCTCTTTATATAGTGGGTGCTGAGATTTTCTTGAACATCATAGTTCATGATCTGGATCTTATCAGGGCCATCATTTGGATTGATATGATTTTTATTTGATGATATTAGAGAAATTTTCATCATCTACATGATTCATTTTATTCTATTGATGGGATCCCCTTGGTGTTTTAGGGGGAGTGGTACCCAAGGTCAGGTTATCTATGAATTTTTTTCTATAGAATAGGAGTTTTCCATATTACATTGTGGTTAATATTCATGAGGTTTCCACCTATGTTGAGCTTTCTTTGGTTGTTCAAATTTCTTACATGAATTTCCTATAATACATTTCTAGTATTCCTATATTAAAGGTGGTAGAGTTCTTTATTGATATGATACCTAGTATTCAGTTGATTTCTACAACCTCCTATGGTATGGAACTTGGTGAGTTGAAAGAGATCATGATTTAATTGAAATAACTATTAAAAATGTACATGTTTTTCCAATTATTTCACAATGGGTATCCCCTTACACATTTCCAAGAAGAATTATGGTTATCATTATCTCTTTATAGACTATTAAAATGTAAAATGGATACCAGTTAAGAACAAGTATCATTTTCTCTATATCGATGATATCTTTTATCCATTAATGGGGGAAATGTGGTTTATGAAATTATTTCCTCAGTAACGATTTCATCACTTCAAAATTAATTAATCAAATTTACATAAGGGGTGTTTTATGAGAAGGTATGACTATTATAAATATCTGATGATATTTTTTCAATTAACTAATGTTCTTGTGGTGATTATAGAATAGATGAAAAGGATATTTCACCATCATCTTGATACTATTGTCGGGGTATTTTTGAATGATATCGTATTTTATTGAACATCATACCATGATCATGAGCAATATTTTAACTTGGTTTTTGGAATATTAAGGTGTCATAGAATTTATAAAAAGAAATTCAAATAAAACATATAGATTTGAGTGGTAATGTTATTTAGAATTGTTTTGAACATCGTATCCCACTCGATCTTGATAATGCGAAGGCTATCCTATTATGGTAAGAACCAAAGAATGTATTTAATATTCAAATATTCAAATATCTTTAGGGGTATTATTATTGGATCATTAAATATTTCTTGAAGCGAGCATCATAATTGATTTCTTCTACCAATTAGGGGGTTTAATTATCATAGGATTCTAAATTACATTCTTCGTTTGATGAATTGAATTGGAATTTAACATTAAATCATATTCTGTTCTTATTGAAACCCAATATGTGTTATGTAGTGTATTTTAACACATCATGTGCTAGTTTGGGTAAATTATTTGTTCATATGATCATGTGATTTCATAAAACTCTCGTAATATTCATCCTTATCAAAAGAATTATCCAACACAATATTGAGATCTCTATATAATTATACATTCACTCATGTTTTACAGAACCTTTCCTTCTAGGGAAGGCTTCACAGTTAAATCAAATAACAGTATCTTATGTAAAAAATTATTTCACTAGGATCTAAATCTCATTCTTTGGGGAAGCATATAGTAACAAAAAACATTTGTTTTTCTTAAAAATTACTTCCCTGTAAAGTGGAAATATATTGATGATGATATTAACTAGAATATTTCTTCTCATATAATCATGTATAATAATTATGTGTGATACATTATACAGTTTCTCTCTTGGATGCATCTGGATGCGAGGTAAGATGATAGGTGTATTTTTTACTTGTTTTTAGTTTCTATCATATATCTAAGATTATATACTGATGAACCATAAATGTAACGATATGTTTAGAGTAATAAAAAAAATACTTACATGGTGTGGATATCATTCTTGTTTTTCTCCCCTATGATGGAAATATTCACTTTGGGAATTACATCATCGTCCCTACATATTTTAGGAAGCCCACATTGATTAAATTCTATATTTATTGATGGGATATTTATACTAGAATGAAAATAAATTAATATGAATTGATAAAATGTTTCTTATTTCAAGGAATGAACAGGGGGATTATTAATTTTTTATCTCACTATTACACAATCAATAAATTAATATAGAGAACATATATCCTTAGAGTCTTCCCTATCCACATATTTTTCTAATGTGAATATAAGACGAGTCAACCCGGGACTTAATAGATGTATAACCACATACTCTCCATGTATGTGATGTTATATGTATTGTTATTTCTTGGTTGATGAAATCAATGCATATCATTATGATTAGGAAAACCACTAAGGATTTATATCTAGGTAAGTTGTATGTGTTTTATATTTTGAGGCTTTATGGGGTCCTCAATAATTATTTCTCCAAATGGAATCAAATGTTAACCTCTCTATTCTAGAAAATTATCGAAGAGGAATGGGGGACTTAGGTCATGTTGAATTAAACATTCCATTCACAAAGGGAAGGTCGAATAAGACATACTATTTAGATTTTGTAGGATATGATCCTGGACTTAATCTTAGATTTTGGATAATATTGGAATATCCTTATATGGAATGATAAGTTTTATTATCTAAATATATATCATCAATCAATCAGAATCAATACCTTGAAAGATTTATATGGTTTTTCGTGCCATTAACCTTTCTATTTATTTCAATTCGGATAGTCCTCTGTCATGGGTCCAAGACTAATTGAGTATATTATGGATAGGATTAGATATATATTTTTGAACTTGGTCATATCTCATTGTCATTTGAAATACTATGTTGATTATTGATGTTTTCATTTTGATCTTATTTGCTAGTGATTGGGTTTTCTTAAATGATTTTCCCGAAAATGTTATAGTCATCTTGGGAAATAGGGGAAGATAGATCATAGATATGTTGTATCATTTTCTATCCCTATGTGGTTTGAATATGATTACTATATGTTAGAATTAGAAACATATTTTATATAAATTCATGAAATTTTCCATATATCATGGGTAAAGAATTATCACCCCAACACTTCCAATTATTTGAGTTGGAAGAAAACTATGTCAAAGACAAATGTTTTAGTTGTAGATCACCCTACAATGATCATTGAATCTCAGAAGAAATTACTATGTGGCAGGTCAATTCAAATTTTCAATGTGTTATGGTAGTATGTATTAGATTCACATGAGACTTGGAAACATGATTCATCGATGAGGGAGTTGTCACCTCAATTTTTTTGGAGCATCTTTCATTTTTCAGAGTTTATTGGGGTAAAAACTCAAATGGTGGGGAAAATTATAAAATCCTAGTATAGTTAAATATTTATATTATATTTAAAAGATATATTTTGGGTTTTGGTGTGTCAAAGTTGATCGGTAGTGTTTCAAGGTTACATGGCCCTTTTGGTGGCTGTAAAAAAAACCATCGGGTCGATGGGGGAGCCACTAGGCAGCCAATGGAATGACGACAGAGTGGGGTTCCAGAAATAAATCCACCATAAAACCAATTTTTCCCTATGATATAGTTATTTTTCATATTGTCACCAGCCAATATCCATTGCACTACTGTAGTGTCTATCATCCCACCAGTGGCCTTGGTTTGTGCAATAAATAAAGTGTGTCGACAAAATTTTATACCCCAAACCATAATTATCTCAAAATCCTTATTTTTCAATAAAATATAACATCCATTCAAATATATGAATAATTTTTTTTCATAGATCCTTCTAAATTCTATTTATGGAGTTTTTATCTAGGTTTTATCGGTTGTGAAAATTTTGGTTGGTTTGATAGAATCGAAAAATGTTTGTCATTCATTGTTGAAATTGGAATCACTTATAAGATGTGTTTTCAGAATATATTATTCATGTGATGATCCCAATAATCCATTTATTTAATATTTTTTAATCTTTCTCTTGGAGAATTAATCCCTTATTGGTTGTTGTGTTGTGTTTGAAATCCTTGATGTATGTGTTGATCTATTTCTCAACTAACTTCTTTCTGATGATAAATATATTCCAAGATGTGGGAATTAATTTTTAGGCCCTCAAATCATTTTATATAGTTTTTTATTTACTTTTGATGGTTATATCATATTTTGGATGGCATGTGACCCAGGTTTGTTGTAGATGGTTCAATCTCTACCCTATGATTGATTAATAATGAATTATCTTTGTTTCCCCAATAGATTTTTAAAAGATAATTGGTATAATCCTTGATTTTTATAATTGATTATAAATGGGTCTTTGATAAATGATTTGTTTCCCCATTTTTTCTAAAGTATAGAGGATTTAAAATAATTATTAAATTGTTTGTAAACATGTTTTTCAATGCACGATTTTCTATGAAAATGGGTTGTTTGGAATGTTATCATGAAATTTGATAATCCTTTTTATATATTTTTTGATTTATTGAACATGATATCATTAGGAAATATAGTAACCTATGAATAACATACATCAATATTAAATAATCATTTATGAATATATATTACATTACATAAAAATATTCTTTAATAACATAATAGTTTAGTGTCTTTGGAAACATGAAAACATAAAAAACTGGTCCATACGTAAACTACAATGTCTCCCACTATTATCTTCATAACTTGAACACTTATTAGACAATCATATATAATAAATTTCTTTATAACCTGTGTAAAAGAAGCATAATAAAGGGTGAGATATGATTCATAGTAAGGGTAAAAGATGGAATTACATAAGCCTAACAATAACATAAGGGTATGAGAATAACAATGTAGGATTAAGAAACCATTCCCAGAATATTAATGATCAAAATATCGTGTCATAGATAAATAATAAGAATTTAAAAATATATGAATCATAAGGGAATAAATGAAAATGATCCATTAGTGCATAAATTTGGCATAATACATAGATTTTTGGATTACATATAAGCATATAAATTTATTTTCACATTAGTCAAGGATTATTTAAAAGGCTATCATTGTGGAATGGGTTCACTCACAAAACTATAATAGTAGTCATGTTTCACTCCCAAGACCACCATACCTAAAAAATTCAAATGCTAAATCTGGTTCACCCTCCATTCTATCCCTATATATCTCATAAGATATAAATATTTACCCAATATATTAGAGTTATATATAGTTTCCACCCTTCTCATAAATAAAACCCTATTTTTGTGCAATAAGATCATAAAAAATTAATCATATCATAACCCATTAAATGAAACGGGTTTCATTGAAATTACACTATCTCATAATCTTTGGAAAGTGATAGGATTCATAGTCAGTACAACATATCATCATAACATTAACCATAGAAATGGAAGTGGGTTTCTAAAGAATTCATCCATCATATACCTTGTGAAAGAGAAATACATTTCTCAAACATCATTCTATCATAAACATAAAACATTCATAGAAAAAATAAAAATGTTATCCATGGATTATATCCCCAGTATGTCTTAGGTACCATCAAATTATGTAATCTGATATGGATAATTATTTTTATCTATCATTAAAAAAATTTCCAATAAGAAATAATTTATTTTTTGAAACTGCCTTTTTAAAACATTATTCTACTAAAAAAACCTTATCATTGAAAAACCCCTTAAAATATAATGGAAGATTTAAAATCATTTCAAATATTTCTTGAAGAAATTATTCCTTATATTTGGAGAAAGAACGTTTTTGAACGTGAAACATTTTAAAAAATATAATTCATTTTAAATTGCCTTTAAAAAATATAAATAAGATTAAATTTACATAATATTCATGAAAATTAGATGATTTGTTCATGTCATACACATTAAAACAATATTTGGAATTAAAATGTTAGATTAAATGAAAATAGGAATTATATGAAAAGAAACATGAATATAAAAATAAAAAATTGTAAAAATTTATAAAATGGTCAAAACATTCTAAAAAACTCATATGACATTAACAAATCATTTTTGGAATCATTTTTTAAAATCTATGTTTTGAAAGAAAATATATTTATGACCAAAGGAGAAATGATGTAAAATTATCTAAAAAAAACTTTTAATAATTATTTCAAGTATAAAATAATGGAAAATGGTAATTTTAATTTAAAATATCATGAATAAATAGAAGATAATAAAATTTATGAGTTTCGTAAGAGTTAGATGATAAGATTTTATCATTGGAAACATAATCATAAATAATCATGATAAACGATGAGACTAAAACATAAAATCATTACCACATTAGTATCATTCAATAATTTTACCTAGGAAGGATTAATATAAAATAGAAAATAAAATATTATTAGGACAAATAAATTTTTTATATTATAATTCAATGGTTTTTTATATACACGTTATGAAATAATATAGGTTCATTAGATAATTTTCGTCTCAATGAAGGAAAATTGAGACAAAAATATCTTATTGTTTAAGTAATATTTTGAATCATCAACCAAAATAAAACATAAAATAAAATGAAACATTAATTAATGTGAAAATAATATTATTAATTATTTAAATTATAAATGGGTCAGTATAAACACCACACAAAATAATCGAGTGGTGAGTTTGTATATGCCTCCAAAAAATAAAAGAGATACTACATATCCATTAACATAATTCTTGACTTCAAACATACATATTGACACCTCATGTATAATAAATATAATTTTATTATAAATCTACTGTAGTGATATATTTATATACATCACAACATATATTATTTTCTTTTGAACTTTTAGTACCCATTTATTAAAAATTTCGTGTTATAATTTCTTTTCCGATAATAACCGCATTGTTTTACGTATTTTTTTTTGATTTTTTAGTACTATTAATTGATATGGGTTTCACATTATATTCATTTTTAATCATGATATAGATATCATATATATATTCATTATAGATTTATTTAGATCAATCCAAAAAAATTAGTGATAGAAAATGAAATACACTGTTCATGGAAACGGTGGGTCGTACGAACACATTAACATTGTATCTGATTCCTTTTTTGATTAATATAAATAAAGGTAAATGATATATTTTATGTATATAATACATTTTATTTCATATAAATTAGATATTTTGATTAAATTTATCTTTGTTCCCTTTCATGTAATGCAAGAACTAACAACACCTCTTTGTGAGGTGGTGGTCCACCGTACACTAGAGAGACATTTCTGTATTCCCATTAAATAGAGAGAATGATGTTATGTGAGAAATAATTACTATATAATTATTATAAAATAATATATTTAATATATAAATAATACATACTTCATTATAACCATCATTGATTGGTGGTAATGGAAACCTGAATAACATATTTTCATGAGGCAATAGTTCCCCATACAAATAAATGATGATTTCGTAACCCATTTAATGGAAATGGAGATTGTTGTAGGTAATTAACATAAAATAAAAAAATATCTGTATATTTAATAAAATTATGATCATATATTATAATGTTATAATAATAATTCAATGGGGTGGAGTAAGTAATAAACAAAAATGTTTATTGATGAATGTTGTCACTTCTTCTCGTATCCTCCTCAGGATTTCACCGAAATCCTCATATGGTTTGATATATATTAAAATGAATAATTATATATTATTATGAGAGAAGTTTTGAAGTGATTGGGTGTTTATTTTATAAAACAAAAGGAGTTTATTATTAGAAGTGTAGAGTAGATGGTGTGGCATTTTATAAGTGAAGTGAGTGGGACACTTGTAATTTCCTTAAAATATAAATTTCAACACATTTTTTCATGCCAAAAGGCTCTAATAATGGAACACTATAGATAATAAATGATATAATATTAATATATGGCATGGATATGGGTTTTGGAAAATATTTTCCCTTTTTACCAATATCATTTTAGTATAATCCCTCGTAAAACCCATTTTTTCCTTTACCGTGGTAAATATATTTTACTATTTTACTATTTATTTTGGTAAACATTTAAGTTTGATTAATTATATAATATAAATTATTATTTTTCAAAATATGTAATAAATATTTTACAAATTTTATTTACATAAGCATCAAAATGGAATTTAAAATTAATAATTTAGATTTAGTAAGATTGTTGGTTTTTAAAAGAAAATATTCAAAAGATTAAAAACATTTTATATCAATATTAAATATGAAAAAAATTTAAATGACCTAAATAAAATAAATGGATGTATAATTGAACTAAAATTATTTTTAAAAAAATTATAATATTATTTTACTTTATAAATATATTAATTAAAGATTTTGTTCTCAATTAAAATTCTGTATTTTTATTAATTTATCAAAAAATGAAACGTTTCAAAAAAACCCCCAAAATTCACCACACCATAATTAATATATTATTATTTAAAAAACGAATTTTATTTAACAAAACTATTTGTATAATAGTTTTATAAATTCCCTTATATTATTTTTCGAAAAATAATCAAAAATTATTTTTTTAGAATATAATATTTTGGAAATATATAAAGATATAACTACAAAAATTAATAAATTTATCAATATATTTAATATATAAAATACACTTATAATAAATACTTAGAAATAATTAATTGAAATTCATATAAATAACTTTAATTTCTGGGTTATAACAGTCACATTTAAATAGCTATACTAATAATATAATGTGGATTAGATAAAAATTAGTGTCATGTGTAATGCATGCTAACTCAGTGTTCTTAGTAGTGAAATCATAACATGGTGTTGCATGTAATGAAAAATATAAAAGAACATAGATATATTAAAACACAAAAAACAAATATTCATGGAGTCATATTCAGCAAACTGTAAAATGAATTTCTCCCTCAAAAACATTTCACTCAGATACAAACAAATATGGATACTTCTGCATCATCATATCTTCATGTTCCCACAAAGCTTACTCAAACTGGTAGTTTTTACAAAAAACATTAACTATGTGAGTGGTATTGTTTCATGGATATTTTTATGTACAATCAATAATGTTCATTGGTTGTTCCTTATATGAATTATATTCATTTAGTGGTATGTCCTTTGGTTTCAATACTTGCAAATAGTTAAGTATATAATTCCTGTAGAGAGTTACATAGAGCAATTAATGGACTTGATATCGGTTTAGTGGATGTTACGAGTGAAATTTATTCTCCAAATAAAATTAATAATTTTAAATATACCAGTATATTTGGGATTCAGTTTCCCTTTCTTATTGAATATCATAACATTCTTTTACAGGTAAATTCATAGAAACTCATTATCAACAACATCAAATTCTGGATCACAATATAAAAAATAAGAGAAATTTTTTATTGACTTTGAGACTCCTTGATGATTCTATGAATTGATCTAGCCTTATCTTAAAATTGTTTATCAATATCAAGTTCTAATATCTTTCTTTCTCTAACATCATTCTATCAAATTATATATGTACATTTACATATATAGTGGGATTTATAAGTATACTTCTAAATGATTGATTGAATTTTATTGTTGTAAAAAAACAAAACTAGAGGATGGTTTTTATATGGACCACCTTATAAATATTAGGAAAAATATATAAATATGTCATATATAATTTTAATTTTTCTCTTAGAATGACTATCTATATGAGGATGATACGTAGTGCTGAAACTAAACTCTATATCAATAACATTATAAATACTTTCCATAACAATGACGTAATCAAAAAAATATTTATCCAAGATAATGGAATGTTGTACTCTATAAAACCATATTAGTTTCATAATTTATTTCCAAGAAAGATGATATTGAGAGAATTATTCTCTAATATCGATAAATTGTGATGACTTAGTAAGTAAGTCAACTAAAACCCATATATAATTTAATACGATTAGATATTTTAGGAAGTCCAACGAAAAAATACAGGGTGATGGTTTCCCATCTCTATTTTTGTATTGGTAATAAATGTATCATCCCCTTATAATATTGTATTGTATCCAAAAATTTATGACATCCCAGGCACTGAGATATAAACATTAGGATATCTCTCTTCATACCATCGCACTAAAAATACTCTTTGAAATCTTTATACATCTTCGTACATCCTAAATGAATACAGAATAAATAACTATGATCTTCCTATAACAACTCCTTCTTAAAATATAGTATGTATGGGGTGTATACATGGTTCATGGTCACTATCAATCCATCATGATCAAGGTTAAACTCGTAAAAATTTCTAATATAATTTTTTAGATCTACATATTTCTTATATAACTATTTAATATTCTCTTGAATAGATAGTTAAAATTTTAATTGAGAAATACAAGAATTTCCCATTCCTTTTATATTTCTGGATCCATCCTTTGAAAATACCGAAATATTATATTTTTTTTAATCCTTTCCATGGGTAAGCTAGCATGATCATTTCGATTCAAAGAATCTGCAACCTTATTCACTTTCCCTTAGTGGTAATATATATAAAAATCGTAATATTTGATTAGATTTACCATATTGATTAAATTATATTCAAAAATATTATGAATATATATTTTAAACATTCACAACTAGAAAATGGATCTACTTCCACAGACCTATAGCCACGGTTATGTGGCCTATAGCCATACTTTTAAAACGGTGGCTATATGCCAATTTTTCGTGGAATATAGCCACGTTCCTCCAAACAGTGGTAGTATCCCAGGGCTATTTCCACGGTTTTGTGGCCTTCAGCCATGGGTTTAAAAAGTATTTCTATAGGACAATTTTTTCAATGCCCTACATCCATGGGTTTTCTAAAGTGTGGCTATAGTGTTCCCGTGATTCTGTGGGAACCAAAAATCCCGCAAAATATTTGGTGGGAAGCCCTATCGCCATAGTTTTTTTCTATTCCCACTGTTTTTATTAATATATATATATATATATATATATATCCAAATTTTGGTGTGGTGTATTGTTAAGTGTGGTGTATTTCATAATAGAGGTTCATGGATCGAATCCCGCTGGGGACATTTAAAATTTTGGCTATTTCCACAGTTTTCTGAGGCTATTACCATGGTTAAAACCATGGATATAGGTCAAGAACCAAGGTGTAAAACTTGGAGGGAAATTTCCATGGTTTTTAAAAATGGGGCAATAGGACAGTATGTACTGCCACGACGATAACGACCACAGTTGGCAAAAACTGTGGTCGTAGACTAAGGCCATAGTCTTGGGACCTTTTTCCATGGTTCTAAACCATAGAACTAGCACTTTTTCCCAGTTATGATTTATGATTGGAATATATATCATTATTTAATCCATAAATATAATGAATCCATATCCTTGATGTAAAAATTTCTACAATTAACTCTAAATCATGATTTGGGTAAATTTTTCCATGAATATTCAATTTTCATGAGGCATATGTTATATCCATTACAATTCTGATAATAAATCATCCCAATAATATAATAGATACATCACTATAGATTAAAATCCCTTATCTAATTCAGGTTCATGTAAGGAAAGGTGATATAACTAATATTCTTTTCAGTTCCTTGAAATTTTCCTCAAATTAATATGTCTAGAGGAACTTTACTCCATTCCATGATAACATGGTTAGACGATTACATATTAATGTAAAATTTTCTAAAATATATCAATAATATCTAGATAAACAAAGAAAAAAATAAATCTCAATCACCTTGGTTTGTTTTTTCCATCATTAAATATCATATGACTTTTATGGATCTAACGGTCTTACCCTTATAGAGATTATATGATTAAAAATGAAACCTTTTGTTGCCAAAATTAACACATTATAAAATTAACATAGATCTTCACCTTCATTAGGTAATTTATTATAATTATTATGTGACCTTCATACTCTTACATTCACTTTTACTAGAGAATAATATCATCGATAAAGACTAACAAAAATTAATCAAGGTAATATCTAAATTCTCTATAAATAAAAAACATAGAGATGATGGAAGAATTTGTAAGACTGAATGGTTTTAATATATATTCATAATGACTATACCATATATGGAATGCAGTCCTGGGAATATCCTCCTTCTTAACCATTAGTTGATGATATCCAGAACTAATATCAATCTTGTAAAATTATTGATCTTCGTATACATGATCAAACAAGTAATTAGTATGAGGAAGAGGATTCTTTTTTCAAATGTGAACTTGTTCATCTTAATATAACAAATCCAATGTCACATTCTTCCGTATTTCATTTAATCAAAAAGAACATGTTATCGCCGAGGTGAAAAACTTGGTTGAATGAAAACTATGCCAAGGTTTTCCATGAGTTTCTTTTTCAATTCCTAAATCTCAATCAGGGAAGTTCTATATGGAGTATTTTAAATTAGTACCACACTAGGTATGATTTCTCTTAAAACTAAACATTATTATTTATTAGGAGCCAAGGAAACTCTTCAAGAAATACATGAACAAATTATTTCACAACAGTTATATCATTTATTTCATGTTTCTCCCTAATGATTATCGATAATAACCCCTTATGAATATGAATTAAGACCCACATAATGGATGTGATCTCTATTAGATGTTTATACTTATCTCAATATTGATATATGATCATATGTTTTTTTAGAATATCAATTTTATGTTCTCTTACATGTCAATTGATATGGGATTTATATAGGGAAATATAATCCATTAACAATATTACATAAAATTCAATTAGAGGAAGGATGAAATTTTTTTATGGAAGCACATTTCCACTATAATATATAGGAGAGAAATCATAGACATAATATGTGATTATCATAACATTGAGGGTGTTCACATCTAATTCTTCATCTCATCATTTGGGTGACATCTTTATACCTTAATTAAATTCATTATATATGAAAAAAAGGGAACATCCATAATTAAATAAGACACTATTAGTTCTATAGTTTATTTTTGGTGTACCTTTCTCCATGTTGTTATCACAAACCTTATAAAAAATAGTGATTAAATGATATTTATTTTTTTATCTTATATTAAGAGGTCTCTAACATCAATCATCATCATTAATGTTCATATTTGTTCTTTAGTTAGAATAAATAGTATTCTACTTTTATTTGAACACTATAGTGTGGGAAATAAATTTTATATAGCATTCTCTTTATTCACATAATTAGATAAATTATTCGTATCACTTAAAAATTCAATTTCCCAAAGTCCTTATTGTCCACACATAATAATTAACTAGTTTCCTTATGATAATTTTCTTGATTCTTCTTCCTTTACTTTGAGCATAATTTAAATATCGTCTTTCTCTCCATTTGGTTATTAGATTTTATTTGGAATTCCATATTTATTTTCTTATCAAAATAATTAGATTGATAGATTATGCCAGACTCTATTTCCATCTTTATCACACATCTGATAATCAACTCGTATATACTAATGTATCTTATGTATAAATCTCTTTATAGACATAATTTTAATCCACATATGAATCAATCAACCAAAATTTTTGGTTAGATGATAATACCTGAAGTGTACCTCAAAAATCTTGTAAAATATTCTTATTAGGTACCAACATATTCATCATCCTTTTTCTTTAGCTCATGGAATTACTTCGGCATATTTTCATGAAAAATATAATGACATTAATTATTGAAAAAGATATCTTGAACTCATCTTAGTAAGTGTATTCAATTTCAACTAGTTTCCTCACATTCCAGAAAAGATTCCACACTTGATCCATGCCACCTTCCAAATGGTATAAATACTGAAAATATTCATGTTCTCAACACTGGAGAATGTAAAATATCATTTTAGTGGTTTTGATAAATTTTGTAGCAACTATTTGATCAGGACACCCTCTAAAAGAAGGTTGGTGTTTCCTCAGGAAGGACTCAATAGAATTGTGTTCAACCTTTTATTCATTTGGTAGTCTATTATGATTTATATATTGAGATTGTTTTGTGAGATAAGAAATAGAACATCACATTCCTACTCGCATATTGTTTGTATTCTCAGGAGTAAAATCTTTTCATTTTCTATCGTGATATGTATTAACTTGATCCCTTCAGTTTCCATCCATTGAAAAGACCCAACAAAATATATTAGAAACAATAATAATGAAGTGGAACCACGTAATCGTGAAAAATCACTTATGGGATTTGTAATTCACAAAAAACATATTTAATATATATAACTGTAGGAATATCATAGGTCATTCATAATCATAATTTATTTAAATCATTAAATATGGTTCATAAATAGTTTTTGTATTTCCCATGTGTATCCCCAATGAGTTTCAAACAAGCTGTGTAGAAAGGTCTGTTTTTGTGCACACATTGACTATAGACTCAAGATCAAATCACCATTTTCAGAGTTATTACCCCCTAGGAACAAACATTAAATAGCCACGTCCAATTGTCATATACAGACAGAGATGTAATTTCCTAGAATCCACTCCCTCAATAAATTACCAATGTTACAGGCCATTTTCCTATACACTGAATCATACATAGACCAAAACTCTAACACATCCAAAAATATATCCTTAAAAATATCACTAGGGATAAAATAGAAATGTTCTCACACTAGATTCTAAATACGTACTAAAGATATCCTATGATATCAACTATAGTGGTCTAGGAATATTACTGATAACTATTATAGAACTTAATGGGTGGCAACACCACCTATGTCGACAGACCTCCATACCGCATGTCGGTCTTTCCTTATGATTCCCTAGGGCAGAGTGCCATGCCTCACCCATTTCTCACATGTGACTATTCCAAAAGACTAGATTACTTACTTTACATATGATACCAACTACAACAACCCCGGATTATTATAAATATATATAACATCATTTTTTAATGAATATTCATTACATTAACCAAACACATGCATGAGTATCGTAATTTCATGGGTAAACTAAATCATATACCACTATGATATTTATAACTTGAACACTTTTATAAAAATCATACACAATATATTTCTCCATAAAATGGGGAAATGAAGCATAAAAAATGTGAACATGATTACTCAGTAAGGGTAGAAAAGGGAGATACTTAAGAATAACATGAACATATAAGTATGCCAACATGAGTATAGTAATTGAATACCATACCCTTAATATCAAAGGTCATAATTATGAGTCATTGATTAAATATTGGTAGTTCATAAGAAACTAATAATAAGGTAATCAAATAACAGGAGCCATGACATCATAATATTGTCATAATAATTGGATTTTTGGTATACACATATATAAAGAAAATCATTTTCATAATTCTAGAGGATAAATTTCAAGGCTATCATAATGGAATATGTTCACTCAAAAACCATCATAGTAGTCAAGGCTCACTCTTTATGCCATTTTTGATGAAAATGACCCTTACTAAACTAGTTTCACTCCCTGTCATAATACTTTCTATCTCATGGGATAAAAATATTTTTCTAATGCATTGGAGGGAGATACAGGTTTCACCAATATCATAATGAAAACCATTTTTTCATGTTCTATAATATAAGAAAATATTAATCGTATCATACCCCACGAAATGAAATTGGTTTCATAAACATTTCTTTATATCCTAAATTATTGAAAAGAGATATGTTTCATAATCATTTCATTATTTCATTAGAGAATAACATGTTGAAAAACAAGGGTGGTTTATAAGAATTTTATCATGATATAACCCATGGAAAGAAAATGTGTTTCACATACATCATTACACTAAAAATATAGATGATTCAATAAAAAAATATGGATTGTATCCTTGGATAATATCCCCATTATGTCATAGGTAACTTCGATGGATTTCATATTAGATAGAAAATTATTTTTTAAATCATTCGAAACATTTTCTAAAGAAAAATTACATTTCATTTAAATCCAGTTCTAAAATGCAAAACAATTTAAAAATCTATTTCTTTTAAAATAACCTATACAACATATAAAATAATAATTACAAATAATTGGAAACAATCCATGAGAAAAAAATCATATTTTCTTTGAAAAAAATCATTCTTTTTCACATTATACATTATGAAAATATTTTTATTTAAACATATCCTTGATAACATTTAAGGTATTCTTAAAAAACTTTTCATTACTATAAGAAGTTCTTTCATGTCTTGCGCATTAAAACAACAATTACTTACACATTTTTATTAAACTGATAACATGCTTTTTTGGAAAATGAAATTAAGATTACATTACTAAATATTTCCAAATATGTAAAAAATGGGTAAAATTTAATTTTTTAAAAATAAGTAGAATAGTAAAAAAAAATGAAAGCATTTCAAGAAAAATGGTTTTGTAAGAAAATTAATTTCCAACCAAAGAGGGAAATATAGATAGATTTTATTAAAAACATTCTCCCAATTTTGTTAAATACTGTAGAGTGGGAAAATAGTACCCTTACTTTAAAATATAACTAATGACCCTATTAGATAAGAAGTCACGATTTTGTGGATATATTTATTATAAGATTATATCATTGGAAACACAATAAAAAATAATTCTTATTAATGACGAGATTGTAAAAGAAAATCATTAACACTTTGGTATTTTTGAATTGTAAGACCTATGATAGAATAAAAAAGTTGAACATAAAATATCATGAGGATAAATAAATTTATGACATTACGAGTCAAAGGATTCGTATATACACATTGTGATATAATATAGGTGCATAACATATCTTACGTCTCAATGAAGGAAAAGTTGGGGAAAATTCCGTTATCACTTTAGTAATATTTTGAATCAAAATCCATAATAAAGAATAAAATCCAATGAAACATTTAATATAATTAAAATAATTTTATTCATGATATCACATGTTAAATGTTCAATTTATACACTGCACAAAATAAATGAGTGGTGAATTTTTATATGTCTCCAAGAAATAAAAGAGATACTAGAAATCTCTACCATAATCTTGCCTTCCGTCACACATGATCAATCCAAAATTATAAAAAATATAAAATTATTATAAATAAAATATGGGAAATTAATTTTATATATAATACTATATATAAATTTCATCTAACCTTTAATACATTCTTATTGTCAATTAAATATTAACGTAATGTTTTAGATAATGTTCTCTTTATTTTTTATAAATTTTTTGATTTATTGTTCTTCTCATGTTACACTGATCATGGGTTAATCATATCCAAAAAATTTACCGTGATATAAATTTCATATGTATTCAGTTCTTATTTATTTATATTATTTCATAATATTTAGTGTCAGAAAACAAAATACCCTAATCGTGGAGAAGGTACAACATTCGTATGCATGAACGATGTTCCCATTTTATTATAAGATAGAATGTAAGAATGTAAAATTATTTAATATCATTATATAATCGTTTTTACACTATATATATCACATATTTTAATTAAACATATCATTTTTTCCTTCAATTCAAATCATGAATTAATCACATTGCTTCTCTTGGAAATACTCTGCAGTACACCCAAATGATTTTATCCCATTCCAAAAAAAATTGAGTATGAAGGTATGTTTGATATAATGATTTCAAAAGTATAATAAAATTATAAACTTCATATATAAAAATATATACATCATTATAACCTACCATGATATTTTTTAATAGAAAATTAATGACATTAGTTCGCGAGGCAATAGTCCACCATACACCCGAGCGATGTTTTACTTACCAATTTAATGGAAGTGGATATAGTTGTAGGTAATTCAATTACCATAGAAATATAAATATTAAGATGATATTTATTTTATTATATCATTATTGTATAATAATAGTTGAATGAGTTTGATGATGAAATACAAAAATTCTTATCGATGAATATTACTTCTTCTTCAGGTATCCTGTTTATTTTTGTAGTAAAAACAATCCTTCGTTGTATTTATTTAAAAAATAATTTATATAGGATGATTGTAGGTATTTAAGTAGGTGATATTTTAAGTTATTGTCCAAAAATAGCTTTCATGGTGTAATGTGGGAGGGAGAATGAGTGTCCTTTTATAAGTGAGTTGAGTGACACACTTTGAATTTTTCAAAAAGTGAAAATTCCACCGACATTTTATTCATGATAAAAGGATCCAATAATGAAATTTTTTTGATAAAATAATTTATATGGTCTAAATAAGGCTATAAAATGGGTTTTTACATGTTTTGGGTTATTTTCATCCCTTTTTATTTTCGTTTAACCACATAGTGAACCCATTTTTTCCATAACTATGCTAAATAATTATTATTGTTTTTACTATTAATTATTGATGAAAATTAATTTTCCCCAATTATATTATAAAAAATATTCGAATTATAATTATGGAATCTATTTTTTAAAATTATATACCCATAAGTGTAAAATTATAATTGAAAATTAATTTCATTGACACGGTGAGATAGTGGGTTAATAATGAAAAAATGTTCAAAGGTTTACAATGATTTTATATTAGAATTAAAAATTTAAATTGAATTTATTTTTATAAATACGAATTATTGATTTATAATTTTATTAATTTGACTTTAAAAAAATTAAAATTTATTTATAACTTATAGATTAATAATTTGAAGAAGTCGTGTTGAATTAATATTCAATATTTTCACTACTCATTAAAAAATAAAACATTTCAGAAAAATCCCAAATTAATCATGGAAAGGTATTTTTTATTATTATTTAAAAAATTAATTATATTTTTTCAAATTAATTTTATAAAAGTGTAAAAAATTATTTAATTATTAATCACAAAAAGAAGAAAAAATAATTTTGTGGGAAAATAATATTTTTAAAACATAAAAAGATTCTAAAAAATGATTAATTATATATATATATGATTAATTTTCGTTAAAACAAAAAAAATAATATTTTAAAATTATTTATCTCTATTTATATCACTATTTTAATTTTCTTGGTTATAATGGTTTCATTGAAATAACTATATTGATAATATATTGTCATTTTTCTTAAAACTCTGTGTTTTGTGTAACGATAGCTAACCCAATGTTTCATGTAGTGAATTCTAAACATGGTATTGAGTGTAATAAAATATATAAAAATAATAATTTTTTCAGGGAAAAAAATATATGTGTTACAGGTAACTCGAAGGGGGTTTTTGTATTGGGAATTTTCTTTATCAATCTAAGGGGTTGTTTAATGGCCCAAAGTTTTTCAATGGAAATTTCCTTATTATATTTATGTCATAAAATAACATGAAAACACAAAATAATAAACTAATAAGTGATAAGTGACCATTAAATATAAGTTTGTCACTTCTGTGTTTGAAATTTCTATAATCTGACATACATGGTTGTCCTCAAGATGATTTCTGGAGTCTAATGAAACAAAAATAATTTTTGCTGAATAGTGACCTACCCTGATGAATAGTAACATACCCTTAGGAATATTAATATAACCCTTATGAATAGTAAATCCTCTAACATAAGAGAAAAATTACCTATGAATAATAAAATAAAATTTAGACATCGTAGAAAGTGACAATTTGACCTTAGTAAACATTTTGGTATTTTGTAAGTCATAAATAAATAATTATATTTAATTAATTAATTTAAAAGAAAATTTATTTCCCTAATATATATTCATAAATTATTGAGTCAATTTCTTATGGATTGTAGATAATTTTATAAGTCCCTACGTAATTTTTGAAAGCACTATAAAATCAGTTTTAATCATAAAAACTGTTTTTATGTAAAATATATTTTTAAATAAATATTAAATTAATAATATTTAGAAAATTAATCTTGGAAAATGGACATCATTTTTGGATTCTACACGTTGAAAAATTTTTGGGGTAAAGTTTTGGGATTTTATTGAGATACTTGAATTTTTTATGAATAGTAGAATCCGATAATTTACAATAAATGCTAAATAATGGATTAATTGAGTCATCGATGATGCTCTGCTGATGTAATCCCACTTGGTTCGAGATAAAATGATAAAATTACTATTCTTGGTCATTCAAGATTCACTATTCCTTTTCTTAGGGGAAATTAATAAACTAATGAATTTTATATTAAGGAAACCCCTCTCCCCTCCACTATAAAAGCCACCCTTCACACCCTCATTTCCTCACACCTCTCAAGCTCCATGACATATCTAAACTCTGCCCAAATACCTTCCCTATCCCCTCCCCCACGTCCAAGATCTGTTTGTCTCATCAAAAGACCAAGATTATTCCCTTATGGAGGTTTTCAAGAGAAGGGTTCAAGAGGTAATTCCCCCCCCCCTTTTCTCCTTTATTTTCCTTTCTAGTTCAAGTTCATTTCGTGATATCTCCCCACCTATCATCATTAAAATTGTATTGTGACTCTAGTATTATACATATACTATAATTTTATGATTATATTGGGATATTATATCACCCAACCCCCTTCCCTCTACCTTTAGTTTTTTTAAATAGAACGTTGTTCGTGAGGTGATAATTTATCACCTTCAAGAACGACATGATTTCTTGCTTACCTTTCAACCTTCAGATCTGGTCATGAAACCATTTTTATTGTATAACCAGAATATTTTATATGTATTATCTCCTATTTCATGTTATAGAACTAACTTATGACCATATTTCTAGTGATAAAATAAAACAAGTTCATTATGATCGAAAAATCACTCAAATTAACCCAAATAATCATCATTTAATTCTTATCTAATGATTCATCCACATGGATATAATATAATTCATTATAATATAATTAAAAATCCTGTAATATCATTAATAACATGTAATATCATTTCTGGATTTTTACCCATGTTTTACCCGAACTTCAATTTATGAATACAAGTAAACCACCCAAGAATAACCATAAAAACAAACATCCCCGAACAATGTTTTTAAACTCTATAAGTCATCCAAAGGAACATAAAATGACTAATGAAACCAGAATAAACCATATTAATGTATAAAAGGTTATAAAATTTCTAATTAATGAATATAATGTCATTATACCAGACATTAAAGAGAGGGAAGCATTGAGATACATTGTAAGGGGAAATTCTCAAACCCAACATTCATTCTTCGGGTTCTACCTCTTTCACTCCATTTTTGATATGGTCACTCCATAAAGATCATTTTTTCATCATTGGCTTTCCTTTTCTGGGATATAAATTTTTTCTAATGAATTTTATTTAAATCCAATTGTTTTCCAAAAGAACTCTTCTTTTATTAACTCAACTTTTACCTCTCACTCATGGTTGATGGTTCTTGTACCAAGTATGTTGTTCCATCTTTCTTTTGGGAAGCCAAAGATTATGAATGTATTATTATGAGATGAAACCCATTCCTTAACATGGGTTAGTTATGTTCACTTTTGATGTATGTTCAGTGTGGAAATCATGATAATGATAATGTTATGATGTGACGGGTGAGCACGGAATTATATAGCGCAATTATGAATGTTTCAAAGTGATGGGTGCGTCAAGAATTATAAAGTGCTCCATTGAATTGGGTAAAGTGATGAATCTCATGAGTAAATTTGAAGTGATTTTTGAACAAGATTATATATAGGTTTATAATAATGTGTGGTAGTTAACCACTAAGACATGATGTTTCATTTTTATGCATTGCCACATTTCAAGTCTTTTATTTATGCTTGTCTCATGTTCATGATCATTTTCCTATGTTATGATTATGCTCACCCCATGCTATATTTTTCTTAACAATCCTCTTACTGGGCCTCTAGGTCACCACTTTTTATCTATATCCTCAGGTGGCTACATGTACTAAGGAGAGGATAAGTGCTAATAAAATCTAGAGAAGAAGAAATTAAATAAACGTTTATGCTTGATGTTGTATTTTTTATTTGTGGTACTAGTTTTACCTAGAACAAACCATTGGATCATCTATGTGTAATACTATTATTTTTTATATATATTAAATGATGTAATAATAATGTAAGAAAATGTCGGGTTACTATAGTTGGTATCAGAGGCAATGTTTAGTTAATTTGGGAATTAGGATTAGTGAACCCTAGAGAAAACCTATAGCATGAGACTAAGTACAAATATGCAAACAAGAGTATTTACATAGGGATCCCATATATTATGCTTTTAGTATAAATTGTTCAAATGATTAATTTATGTATTCATGACATGTTTACTTATGTTTTGTTCTAACATTTTCTATTTTAGAAAATGGTGGGAACCAAGAGAAATCAGGCCAACAACTCTTGCGAGGGACAATGCAATGATTGTCCGAATGAAATACAAAATGATTTGGGAGGTGGAGTTCAAAACATAATGGAGATTCTTACCCAATTATGTCAGGTTATGAATAATAACCATAATAATGGGGAACGTCCTCCTTCACCTAAGTGGGAGAAACTAGCTATCGAGTGTTTTTAGCAGCAACGACCAGCGACGTTTTATGGATATTTTGATCAACTAGTTGCGGAATAGTGGGTCGAATCCATGGAGACGATCTTTTTCTGTGCATCACAATTATGAGATAGATAAGGTGACTCTAGCTGTTTATCGTCTAGATGGAGAAGCTGATCAATGGTGGGCTTTGATTAAGAACACCAATCCATGGGAGGAATTTGAAAAGATGGAATGGGAAGACATTAAGATAACTTTTCTTAAAAATTATTTCCCATGAACTCTTCGCACGAATATGGATAGAGAATTAATAGAGATCAAGTCAAAAAGAAGGAAAATATGTCACAACCTATGATGCGAATTTTACAAGGCTTGCAAGATACGCTTCAGGTTTTGTTATCAACAATGATAGCAAAATTGATAGATTATTTAGTGGATTAAAACCACACATTCAAAAGGCTTTTCCAATTCGAGACTTTGGGAGTTATGAAGAATTCATTCGATGTTCCCTCAAAGAGGATATGAAGTTTGGAGAATGGTCTCATGGCTATGGTGATAAGAAAAGAAAGATGGAGTTTCAAGATGGTGGATCTAATGATAAAGGTGGGAAGAATAATCAACAACCCACATGCCCAAAAATGTTGGATGTTGAACCATGGGGAATGCCTCAAAGGGATGAGGAAATGCTTCAAGTGTGGGAAAGATAGACACCATGCTCAAGAGTGTCTAAAAGACACGAAAAGGAAGGATAATGTAGCCAATGAAAGGAGAGAACCACTCATGGTTCAATGCTACAACTGTATGGAACTAGGGAATTCTGCAAACTGGTGCACTAAACCTCAAGTTCTGGAGGTAAATCAACGTTAACAACCACCAAAACCAAAGGAACAAGGGAAGGCTTATTCCATCACTACTACGGAGGTAGAGAATTATAATGAAGTCGTTCAAGGTACAGTTCCTATTGACTCAAGAATGGAAAAGGTCTTATATGATTCTGGTCCTACAAATTCCTTTATATGTTTCATGTTTTCTAGAACTATAGAATCGAAGCCCCGAAACCTTGAAGTAGAGATAGCTGTAATAACAAAATGTGGTGAAATCATTGAAACCCAAGTGTTTGACTCTTCTCTTGTTGGCGTATGTGGGAATATTATTCCAGAAAATCACGTAATACTTCCCTTTGTGGAATTTGACGCAATAATGGGAATGGATTAGCTCTTGTTATATAGAGCACATATAAACTGTCGGGAAAGGGAGATATCTTTTCATATTCTGAACCATCCCATGCTCCTCTACAAATGGAAGGAAGATCATTAATCTCCTTTGAAAAATCCATCAATGGTGTGGGTGTTGATTCCCTATGAAGAATCATACATTGCCCAAATGGTTTATTCGAATGAAAGTTCCAACATTGAGGAAATACCCATCGTGAGGGAATACATAGATGTATTTCCCAAAGAGTTACCCGGAATTCCCCCGAATCGTGAGGTAGAGTTCTCAATTGAACTCATACCTGGAGATACTCCTATGTTGAAGTGTCCTTATAGTATGGATCCTATCGAGCTGTATGAGTATAAGAAGTAGCTACAAGAGAATCTGGAAAAAGGGTTTATATGCCCTAGTTCATCACCTTGGGGTGCACTAGTGCTCTTTTTAAAGACAAAGGATGAAAAAATGCGGCTGTGTAACGATTATCGAGAACTCAAAAAGATCACCATAAAGAAAAATTATCTTATTCCAAGGATTGATGACTTGTTCGATCAGTTAAGAGGAGATTAATACCTCTCAAAGGTGGGTCTTTGTTCTGGATATCATCAGGTAAAGGTGAATAAGGAAGATATTCAAAGGCTAGCTTCCAAATAAGGTAAGGGCACTATGAGTATTTGGTGATTCCCTTCGGATATACTAATGCCCCTGCAATCTTCATGGATTTGATGAATAGAGTATTTAGACATTACATAGACAAATTTTCGGTTATGTTTGTCTATGATATTATCATATACTCCCAGAGAAATAAGGAACATGAAGAACATCTAAGACTTGTGTTGGTGACATTAAGAAAGGAGAAGTTGTATGCCAAGTACAGAAAGTGTGACTTTTGGATGACGCAAGTCACGTTCTTGGGGCATGTGATCACAAGTGAGGGAATTTATGTGGATCTTTCAAAGACAATGGTGATTGAGGAATGGCCCAGGCCCTTTAGTGTCATAGAAATCTGTAGTTTTCTTGGATTATCTAGGTACTACAGATGTTTTGTGAGAAACTTATCACGATTGTCAAGCCCGATAACAATGTTAACAAGGAAAGGGGTAAAGTATGTCTCGATGGAAGAATGTGAAGGAAGATTCAAGGGGCTAAAGAGAAGGATGATCACTGCACCTGTACTCACACTACCGAAAAGTGGAGAAAGTTTTGCAATAGACAGTGATGCTTCAAAGAAATTATTGGGTTATGTACTCATGAAAAATGATAATGTGATAGCCTACACATCAAGAAAGTTGAATATCCATGAGCAGAACTACCCGACCCATGACCTAGAGTTGGAAGCCATGATCTTTGCCTTGAATATCTGGTGGCACTACCTTTATGGTGAGAAGTGTGACATATACACCGACCACAAGAGCCTAAAGTATATATTCAAAAAAAAGGAGCTCAACATGCATCAAAGGAGATGGTTAGATCTAATCAAGGATTACAATTTCTCTATTCACTATATTCCTAGAATGGTGAACAAGGTAGCTGATGCTCTAGGTAGAAAAGAACGTGTTACTCTATCCATGCTATGGATTGAGAAAGACCCAATCTTCATGGATATGAAAATAATGGATTTGTAAATCATAAGGGAAGAGGATACATCCTACCTTTCCCAAATGATTGTACAACCATATATCCAGGAGAAGATTAAAGAAGCACAAAGGGATGATGTGGAGACACAAAAGAGGGAGAATACAGTAAAGGAAGGGAATCTGCAAGAGTTCTATATCGACGATGATGGTATGATTTGGTTTAGAATGCGGATTTGTTTGCCTTCATCGCCTGGGATAAATAAGGAGCTTTTGGATAATGCACATAGCTCAATATTCTCTATCCATCTTGGGAGTACCAAGATGTACCGTGATCTCCAAGAACAATTTTGGTGGGATAACATGAAGAAAGAGATTGCGAAATATATATCAAGGTTCTTGGTATGTCATCAAGTTAAAGATGAGTAACAAAAGTCCAATGGTATGATGCAGCCATTGCCTATAACCATGTGGAAATAGAAAAATATTTCTATGGACATTATCACGGGTCTCCCGAATATGTCAAAGGGAAATAATGAGATATGAGTTGTGGTTGATCGACTGAACAAGACTGCCTATTTTATTACTATTTAGGAAGATCCCTAACTTGAACAACATGAAAATATATATGTGAAGAATGTGGTGAGACTACATGGTGTTCCACTCTCAATTGTCTCTGACCATGATCCAAGGTTCACATCTATGTTCTAGAGGAGCCTTCAATATGAATTGTGTACTGAATTAAATTTTAGCCTGACCTATCACCCCCAAACTGATGGCTAGTCTGAATGGACTATTCAGGCGCTTGATGATATGGTAAGAGCCTACTATCTTGAATTAAAATGTGGTTGGGATTAGTATCTCCCATTGGTTGAAATCATATACAATAAGAGCTTCCACTCGAGTATTCAGATGGCTCCATATGAAGATCTGTATGGAAAGCGATGTAGAACTCCAAACTATTGGGATGAAGTTGGAGAAAGAAATCTAGTTGGACCTGATCTTGTTCAAGAGATGACAGAGAAGGTTCAAGTCATCCAAAAACACATCAAAGCATCTCAAAGTAGGTAAAAGATCTATGCTGGCAACCGTCGAAGGGACTTGGAGTTCGATGTTGGAGATAAAGTCTTCCTTCAAATATCTCTATGGAAGAGAGTGATGTGATTCCGGAAGAAAGGGAAGCTATGCCCAAGGTATATTGGCCCCTTTGAGATCCATGACAGCATAGGATCCGTGGCCTATCATCTTGAACATCCACCGAATATGGCTCAAGTTCATGAGGTATTTTTTATATCACTATTGAGGAAGTATATACCAGACCCCTCACATGTACTAATCTTAGATGTGGTGCATTTGGAAGATGACATCTCCTATGAGGAGTAGCCAATAAAGATTCTAGATTGGAGAGATAAGGTTCTATACAACAAGACAACCCATATTTTCAAAGTGTTTTGGAGGAACCATATGTTTGAGGAAGAAACTTTGGAACCATATGTGCTAATGAAGGAGAAACACCCTCACCTATTTGTGTAAAGTGAAATTTATGGGGCGAAATTTCTTAAGGGGGGAAGAATGTAACGACCCAAAGTATTTCAATGTAAATTACCTTATTATATTATTGTCATAAAATAACATGAAGACACAACATAATTAACTATTAAGTGATAAGTGACCTTTAAACATATTTCTTTCACTTCTGTGTTTGGAATTTTGAAAATCCGACATACACGGTTGTGTTCAAGATGATTTTTGGAGTCTAATGAAACAAAAATAATTTTTGGTGAATACTGACCTACCCTTATTAATAGTACCACACCCTTATGAATATTAGTATGACCCTTATGAACAGTAAATCATCCAACATAAGAGCAACATTACCAATGAATAATAAAATAAAATTTAGATATCTTATAAATAGACAATTTGACCTTAGTAAACGTTTTGGTATTTTTTAAGTCATAAATAATTAATTAGAATTAATTAATTTATTTAAATTTAATTTTTTTCCCTAATATGTATTCATAAATTATTAAATCAATGTCTTATAGTGTTTAGATAATTTTATAAGACCCTACGTAATTTTTGAGAGCACTATAAAATCAGTTTTAATCTTATAAACTGTTTTTAAGTAAATTATGATTTTAAATAAATATTAAATTAATAATATTTAGAAAATTATTCTTAAAAAATGGACCTCATTTTTGGATTCTACATGTCTAAAAATGGTTGGGGTAAATATTTTGTATTTTTATGAGATACTTGAATTTTTGATGAATAGTAGAATCCGATAATTTACAATAAATATTAAATAATGGTTTAATTGAGTCATCAATGATGCTCTGCTGATGTAATCACACTTGGTTCTAAATAACATGATAAAATTACTATTCTTCTTAATTCAAGACTCACTATCCTTGTCATAGGGGAAATTAATAAACTAATGAATTTTATATTAAGGAAACCCCTCTCTCCTCCACTATAAAAGTCACCCTTCACACCCTCATTTCATCACACCTCTAAAGCTCCATTCCATCTCTAAACACTGCCCAAACACCTTCACTATCCCCTCCATCACGTCCAAGAGCTGTTGGTCTCATAAAATGACCAAGATTAGGCCCTTAAGAAGGTTCTCAAGAGAAGGGTTCAAGAGGTAATTTCCCACCCTCTTCTCCATTATATCCTTTCAAGTTCAAGTTCATTTCTTGATTTCTCCCCACCTATCATCATCCAAATTGAATTTTAACTCCATTAATATACATATACTGTAATTTTTTTGATTCTAATGGTATATTATATTACACAACCCCCATCCCTCTTCCTTTTTTTTTTGAAGAGAACGTTGTTTGTGAGGTGTTATCACCTTCAAAAACGACATGCTTTCTTCTTCCATTTCAAAATTCAGATCTGGTAATGAAAAAAAATTTATGGTAGAACCAGAATATTTTATTTGTATTATCTAATATTTCATGTTCTGGAACTAACTTATGACCATATTTCTAGTGATAAAAGAAAACAAGTTCATTATGATTGAAAAATCAGTCAAATTAAACCAAATAATCATCATTTAATTATTATCTAATGATTCTTCCACATGGATAAAATATAATTCATTATAAGATCATTCAAACTCCTTTAATATCATTAATAACATTTAATATCATTTTTTTATGTTTACCCATGTTCTACCTGAACTTCAATTTCTGAATACAAGTAAACCACCCAAGAAAAACCTTAAAAACATACATCCCCGAAAAATGTTTTTAAACAATATAAGTCATACAATGGATCATAAAAAGACATAATGAAACCATAATTAACCTTATTAATTTATAAAAGTCTCTGTAATTTCTAATTGATGAATATAATTTCATTATTCAAGACATTAAAGAGAAGGAAGCATTCTGATACAAGGTAAGGGGAAATTCTCGAACCCAACTATCATTCTTCGGGTTCTACCTATTTCACTACATTTTTGATATGGTCACTCCTCAAAGATAATTTTATCATCATATTATTTACATTTCTGGGATATACATGTTTTCCAATGACGTTTATGTCAATCCAAATGTTTTTCAAAAGAACTCTTCTTTTAAGAACTCATCTTTTACCTCTCACTCATGGTTGATGGTTCTTGTATCAATTATGTTGTTCAATATTTATTTTGGGAAGTCAAATATTATGAATTTATTATTATGAGATGAAACCCATTCCTTACCATGGGTTAGTTCTGTTCACTTTTGATGTATGTTCCATGTGGCAGGCATGAAAATGAGAATGTTATGATATGACGGGTGCGCCCGGAATTATACAGCACTCCAATGCATTGGGTAAAGTGTTGAATCTCATGAGTAAATGTGAAGTGATGTGTAAACAAGATTCTAGATTTGTTCACAAGTATGTTAGGTAGTAAACCACTAAGACAATATGTTTCATTTTTATGCATTGCCACATTTCATGTCTTTTATTTATGTTCCTCTCATGTTCATGATCTTTTGCCTATGTTATGATTAGGCTCACCCCATGCTATATTGTTCTTAACTATCCTCTAACGGGGCTTCTATCTCAACCATTTTGATGTATATCCCTAGGTGGCTACATGTACTAAGGATAAGACAAGTGTCAATAAAAGCTAGAGAAGAAAAAATTAAATAAATGTTTATGCATGATGCTGTATTTGTTATGTGTGGTCCTAGTTTTTCGAAGACACTAAACCTTTGGATCCTCTATGTATAATACTATTATGTTGTTTATTATTGAAATGATGTAATAGTATTGTAATAAAATGCCGGGTCGTTATAGGTTGACTACCTCAAGTGTTCCTCCATCCATAGTTTGTAAGAACATTGGTCCTCAGGACATTTTTATCACACAACAGGGGGTTCACTCTTGTAGTGTTCCTTTTTTATCTAAGATATTTTGTTCTGAGGAACTTAATTACTGCATATACTCTTGATTTGATATTGTAGTTCAAGTCACCTTGTAATCCCGGACCTATTCTATCCATGGTGTTATCAAAATTATTCTTTTCAATTCATTGTTTTGTTTTTGATATTATATGTGTCATATTAATTTATTAATTCAAATTGGTTTAATTGAAATTGTTTTTGAAACTAATTTTTTTATATTTTCTGAAATAACTATAAAATGAGTTACTATTTTACCATTCATATTATATAATTGTGAAAACTACATTATCATGTCATGTTTTTGTTATGCTGATTATATTGGATTTTTTTAAAAAAAATACTTATTATGGAATAAAATGGTGGGATCTTATAAAGAAGATTTAGGTCACACCATTCTCAATCACTTAGGGGTATGTATATCTTTTTTTATCTAATGTTGTAAATGGAGTGTTACCACATTGAGGTTATGAGTTCTACTTTAGTAATGGGTAGATCATGGTGATATGGTTGTATATTTCCCATGTATTATAATGAGTATCAATGGTCAGTTTGGTTTATCCATTTGGATTGTTTTGAGACTCGTGCTATGGTTTTTGACATGTTAACGTGGTTTTTTCTACCTCTAATACTTGTTTATCGATAGAATATTTCTTTTTATAATATTTCTTTATGGGTATTCCATGTATCTTATTTCTGGTTTGTAAAATTATTCCATCTCATTTTTTGGATTCCCGAGTGCTTTTCACTTGTCAATGATGATTATAAATTCCATTGTGTTCTTCTTACAATCTTGTTTGGAACCTAGTAAGAAGTTTCATTCTGTCTGGTTCAGGAAATGAAGCATGGTGTCACATATCCTTATAATATCTCAACATATGACAAAACATATTTATCCCTATGAATGATCATATGGGTCCTATTAAAATCTACTTTTCCATTTTATTAATAGTAGCTACAATCCTTATATAAATTAAAAAAAAATACTATAATCATATGATCAATAAAGGAAAAACATTCCTAACAAAGTATTCTTCCCTCTGTGGACTGATTACATTTTATTTCCCCGATATTCCCAATCACAAATACCCTATATGCAATGCTCATCAATTTTGGTTAATAATACTTGTTACTAAATTATGAAGGAATTAAATAAATAATTAATGTGATAGTAACTTTCCCTAAGTCCCATTCCAATATTTTTTTGACTAATACACTATTTATCATTTTACCCAATCCCATTATATATTTTCATCTATATGACCCCCAATAGACCATATATCACCAATATCTATTTACACATCATTGGTCCCATTCAATGTCCTTAGAACTTCTTATTCAGGAATAACCACATGCTTCATTAGGTGACCACACCACTAAATATATGTATCATTTCATAAACCATGGTTACCACTCTTATATGATCAAATAATAAATATTAGTTAATTTATTAATTTTTTCCATTCCCAAACACCCTTTATTAATTCGTAAAATGAATTCTATTTAACACATAAATTATAACATGGATGCTAATTGACCCAAATTATGGTCTGAGCTGATTTTAACATTTACCACCACCAATATAATTTCTTTAATTAAAACCCTTTCTTTTTGGTTACATATGATTTTTATTATTTCATTAGCACATATTTTCCTTCTCATAGAAATAACTATACAAAATAGATGATTATGTTCAAATAATATAACAAGGACTGCCTAACCAATGATACAACTAAAGTACATGTACATAATTATTATCCGATTCAAGTAAAAATGATAGGTCTCTCCAAACTCAATAAAAATATTAAAGAATAGAAATTTGTAGGGATCCCCACAACCTAAAGAAAGAAACTCATATAAGAAATTATCCTTACCATATATTCTCCAAGGGATTACATTACCATAAAAATATCTAAAATCTATTAAGTATCGAATAAATGATGAGAGAATGAAGGGGAAGAGAATATATGATTTTTCAACATCTCATACATTATATGTGAATTAATTTTTTTACTAAATTCCTTTCAAAATTAGAAATATTAAAATTTTAATGATATACATGGTTTAACCTCATGGTTAAATAATTATTTATCAGGCCATTAATTACTCATTGGAATGAGATTCATGGTTATATAATCATTCCACCAGACAATTAGTTTCATCTTTTCATCCTATATGATTATAATTTCGAAAATTGGGTCTAGAATCTATCGATACTACTTTTATTCAAATTAATTTAAAAGAAATATATAAATAAATAAATTCCATTTCATCTAAAAATTCTCTACTAATTCATATTGTAAGTATCATAAAAGGTTATCCTTTAATAAAACCATACCAAATTGATTAAATTTATCCAAATATAGATTAATTAATATAAAAATAGTCTCATATGGAGACCTATAATGACACCCATCTTATTGCATGGCTTGTTTAATATTTGAAACCTAGAACATAGAATTTCAATTGAGGAAGGGAAATAAAAATAATGAAATTATAAATTCTTGTTTAATAAACATATACCATTACATAATAGTAATTAAAAAACACTCTAACATGGTTCTTCACATCCACAATTTTAATTATCTATCACCCTTAATAAATAAATTCATCCACTTTGACCATATATTTTATTCTCACTATCATATATCCTATTTTAATTTTTCATTATTTCATAGGAACTAAACCAAAGGAATGATGTTTCCAATTAGATCATTATAGATATGTTAAATATAGAATTTAGGTTACTTAGGCATGAGTATGTTTCCACTATATCAATATCATTATACTTGAGTGCAAGTGAAAGGCCTTATATGGATCTCTCTATCTGATATGTTTGAAAACAATTGTGCATGCAACTATAACAAGTAACAATTTATAACCAACATAATAGTACACCTATACACTATAAAATATAAAATGGTATTATTAACTAGGGTACCATCTAACCTTATGTTCTTAAATGATGGTGTTCTAATCATTATGAAACTCGTATGATTACATATCCAGAGATCTAATCAATAATGGAAATCATTTAAAGTATGAATATATAAATTTTCAACAAATATGTGTATACTAATATTTATTAATTAGATATACCCCATTCATAATCTCTTGTATAAAACTAGGTCAAGATAAATCTAATTCCACCACCATTATTTTGAATAATGGGGAATGAAATGGGATACCTTGATAAGCCTAAATAGTTCCATCTATATCTATTCATAAAAATTTATTATATTAAAACTATTAAAATTAGTTGATCCTTACATGTACCAAAATATTATATTACACATACATGTAACATTTCCTCTAAAATACTAATAAATTTATTCTATTTGCTATTATTATTTGGGTGATAAAAAGTCTTCAACTTTTCTAAGGTTCTAACGTTTCAAAAAATCCCCTAGTAAAAATAATATAAAAATATCTTTACATGATATAATTCATATAGCACTCAGAGTACCTATTTAATCAAAAGAATATAAAAACTTTCATCAAACTATGCATGATGAATCATGCCTCTTCCTATAACAAAAAAATACTAGATTTATAATATTTAAATCCATCATGAATTCATATAATTTATACACTAGTATAAGAATATGTTGCATTAATTAATTTTCATTCTTGTGTTATACCTTCACTTTTTGGTTTGTGAGGCACCATGAAAAAAAAATAATATGTTAATATTAATGGTGAATATCCCACCTATTACCATGAGAGTATCTTATAATCTCATCATGTATTCTCATCACAAAAAGATCAGAAAAAAAGTTTGAATCCTATTTAGATCTAGGAACACAACCACACACCATTCATCCTAATTTTATATTATCCCTTTCTACTTTAATTTTGTCGTTGACACTTCCAAATAAGATAGATACTAGATAAACCATTATATATCTTTGATGATTCCTAGAAATCTCTTAATCTCAAACACATTCTTGGGATCTTCCTATGATATCACCACCTCATTATTCTCAACATCAACTAAAAGACTATAATTAGAGACCATATCAATTAATAATATATCATCTAAAATCATGAAATGGTAATTATAAGTCATTATATATAGAAAATTTTATTATAGTCATCCCAATATAATATCAAAATGTCATCTATGATCTTATTAAGTATATGGGTATATAAGTATATAATCAATAAACAACATCACAAAGGAAACAATATTTAGATTGGATATTCTATTCAATAATGTATTTGAAAACAATTAGTGCATTATTTTTTACAATGAAAATTTCAAAATTCAATACAATACATATGAAAATATCAACAACACCCATTGAATACCCAAAAATCATACACTAAGACGATGATACTAAGGATTTAATTTGATCATGAAGAACCCTTAGTGTCCAGTTATTTAATCAAGAAAATATTATATATCCATTCGAGTGAATTATTATTATTGATATTAATATAAAGCAGTCTCTAGTAATCAACACATAATCACAAAATAACAAAACAATTATTAGAACTCAACACTAGACAACCCCATGGAGAATTTCTATGTCTAATGAACGCATTTTTATTAATTTCTTAAATATATACAATTAATTATTCTATATCATTCATTTACATATGAAAATATCATATAAAACTCTTGGATCTAGATCAATCGTGAATTGGTCTTCCCTCTATGAATTTAACGTTAAAAATGTTTTGAAAATACAACTAAAAAATTGTATATTTATAGACTCATAATAGTATATGTTTTCCCCAATATTTTTCCCAATACCGAAAGATCTATAAAATACATGATAAACCCCAATCAAACCTCTTTATTACAACACATTTTCTACCCATAAATTCTATTATCTGATAAATAAAAAATCATCACCCTCTAGAGATACAAAGGTGTATTTCCTTCATTATAAATAAATGTATTCTTGAAAGAGATTTATACAATATATTATAAAAATCACATAAAAATAAGAATGTTCTAAGATGAGAAATTACCATAAATTATTGTATACACTCACAACTACAAAAACCTCTAAATCCCTGGCAATGTATCGAATCATTTCTATAAGAGAGTGTTGAGGGTTACCATACAAACCATGAACAATATTTATAAATGTAAATCATCATACAATAATAAATATATAATTTTGTGTGTTTAATGAAATTAAAAGGGAGATTTATCTATTATATATGTCAATTAAATGGTACCATATATTGTTGATGGACCTCTGTATCATTAGTCAATATCTATTTGTTCATAAACAATAACTAGAACCTGTAACACGGTTTTTCCCCTAGGATCTTTCACTATCTTATGAAGCGATTCCCTATTATATAGGTCCTTTAAAATCATATCTACTAAAATTTTTATACCTTATAGAAAATACTAAAATCCCACTTTGGGACGAATTTCTTACCTAGGTGTGGGATTCATGAGTCAAATATAATACTTTTATAACATATTCTTGAGATAATCTCCCAAAGAAACAATGAAATTACCTCTTCCTTATAAATGAAAAATAATACTTTATGTTATAACTACCCACTAATTTAGAATGACTAACACTCTAGTTAACTCCTCTCTCTTGGAGTATGAAAGTAATAACCTCAACCATAGTCTCTTTAATAATGACCACTCTAACAGGTATTATCATACCTTTTTTCTCATTACTAGAATCCCACTTTCTATAGTCATGGTACATATATTTTCCATAGTCCTAGACCCTTTTTAATATTATTCTAATCAATGTGATACTTGATCACAATCTCCAAAGTAATAGTATAATTAAAAAACATCACCCTATTATGAATAATTGGTCACATTCAAAAATAAAATCTATAATCATTCATTTAATTATCTCTTCACAATATTGGAGAAAATAATAATATCTCCATAAAAATCTCTATATAATCCATAATTGACGAATCCTCTTATTTATGATAATTAAAATTATGTGATCTATCAATTTTTAGTGTGTATGGAAAATTTCACTAAGAGGAGCACATAAAATCTATCCCATGACTGCTCCTCGTGATTTCTTCCCAAACCATTGTATCCTATCATCATCACCTAGGTCGCTCATGAATATATCTCAATAATATTACATTTGGGTCATTTGGGGTGCCTATCATCTAAAATATTTAATTAATCATCTAAATCAGCTCTTTCAACTCCCAAGACGCATGTTCCCCCAAGTATAAGTTAATGATGCATCTAGAATACAATTTTGAATTCTACTAGTTAGGATCACACTAAGGAAGTCATGTACTTATCACCAAAAATATAATTATCCAACTATCCATGTTCTAGTTGTTCACTAAAATATTTGTGCCACTACTTGAGTGTTCTCGATCCCCATCGGCAGGCAGAAGTACTCGGGTATCCTAAAATGATGTTTGGGAACGATTTACCTGATTTTATAAGCACCAAAAAACAAACAAACTCAATAAAAAAATAATTATTTTTCAACTAAAACCGTGTTTACATAATTTCAGAACTAAATTACATGATTTGAATCAATTAAAAAAGGCCATCACAAAGGTACAAATCCAAAAATGGATATCCAAGAACCACCTCAAGTCAAGGGGTAATAACCCTCATGCCATATCCACAAGACTTCACCACCAAGGACCTGTTAGAAAATCGAACCACTGGCACTAAGAAAATGTACCAAACCTGTGACAATATAAAAAATAACCAAGTATACTAACACCCAAGGTTGTAAGCTGGGTGTGAGCTAATTCACAGTAGAATACCACCACTAAGAGATTCCATGTGATAAACATTTAATGACGAAAAGCTTACAAGATTTTATAAACATGAAATGTTAGTTAAAAGTTCCAAGAGATTAAATATAAAAATTAAAATAGTTTTCAAGTGGGATATCATAAAGAATAAACACATTTAAAAATAATTTCAACACTACAGAATTTTCTAGAAATCCATATAGTAGGTTGACTGTAAGCACAATGTAACTAATGAGCACACGAAATAGGAAATAACCACTAGACACTAGCTCATTGTGGATCCTAGGTACCTCGTATCTCAGTGAGTGTAACCATCAAAAATATCCATTCTCATGCACAAGCCAATATTAGGGAATATACCAATAACCTAGTGGTCCCCAATTATAATAATCATAGTTTAGATAGTGTTTTACGCGTCAATCATGCTATATAAATCTGAGGCCAAACTCCACGGATTCACTAGCATACTAGTACACGTCCAGCCACCTAGATACATGGGTTTCCCTCTTGTTCTCAAACAAGTTCAACAAGACAAGAAGTATAATTTGAACATGAAAATATCATTTCTATATCTCATATTAACCAAACATAACACATATACATCACACAAGACACAAAATCAACTTTTTCATTCAAATGAATTTTGAAATCATACACACACCAAAATAGCCCAGAGCACTTTTCACATCACTTCAACACATCCTTTAAACATTTTTATAAAACATTTACAAGGCGATAGACAACACATAACAGCCCACACACATTCAATATAATACCCTTTTTACCTTGAAAATAATTTTATCATTAAACTTACATGAAACAACCCACAAAAAAGTTTCTCTCCATCATCACAATTTAATAAAACATTTCAAAAATTTAAAATACATTATAAAATATATTGTTATCTTAAAAAATTACTTAATCTTCAAAAAACCATAATAGGATAACAAACACACCAAACAGTATATATGCACCCATTTCCAACATTTTTTAACCAACTAAAACATTTAAAATTTTCATAAAAATAACCCAAGTGGTGTAAATATGTCTTACACACATAACCCATTTCAAAACCCACATTTAAGACCAAAATCACACTAATTCCTATCCAAAACAGAATTTACAGCCCTAGTGACATTTATAAAAAAAATTCAAGTGTTATAAAATCACCTTGAATAATACCACAAAAAATACAAATAAAAGCACACATTTTCATAAAATGATCTCAAGAATTATAGTAATGTTTTACACATCAAACCTTTTCAAAAAAACCCTCTTTTAAGGCACACCCAAAAATACTACATTACTAAACTAGAATTGGAAGTCCAGACATGATTTAATAAAATAATTCCAAAATTTATGAAATACACCCAAATAATACCCCATGAGTTATGCAAGAAAGCACCCAATTTTATGTTAAAAAAGAAACTATAAAATTAAATAATTAAACAAATCAATCATAAATTTTTTTGCACCACACCCAACATATGAGAAATATGAAAAATGAGAAAATACAGTAGGTAACTCATCAATAATTTTTTACACATGGAACCACCTACATTTTATGTCGAAACCCTAAAAACATGGTGCGAAACATAAACCGCACCATCGTTGCACATCAAGGAAGTGAAATCCAACCTAAAACCACAAGATTTCACCCAAAAGAGAAAAATCAAAACCTATGTTCTAACAATAACTTCTGGAAATTAGGAACCCCAAGGATAAGGGAAGAAACCCTAATCACATTGAATGTAAACCTAATTAAATTGAAACAATAACAAAGAATCCCAACTTACTTGAGAGTATGTATGTGTAAAAATCGCCCCAATTATACCTGTATCTGAATTTTCAAACAAACAAAACTTCATTGGAGGTTCTAATAATAATATGGAGACCATGTAGTAATTTTAATGGGGATGAAATAGTGTGAAATGAAGGAGTTATAAAGGAAAAAAACTACCTTTATAAATCTTCTCTAATTGAGAAAGCTTAAGAAGATTCAACTTGTTCTGTGAAAACAAAAATGAGCTCCAAAGAGGAGGAGAAGAGATTGGGGGCGTGCCTAGGTTCAGTGGGACTGGGTTAGAGGTGTAAACACCGAATAATAGTTAAAATTTAATAATTTATTAAATAAACAAAATGTTTTTTTGAATTTATAAATGGGCTTTCGGGGTGGCCCAACTTCTTAAATAAAATCACAAATCCACCTTGATTATGGATATAAAAAGGCTCCAAATTAAAATTGTGGTGTTAATATGTTAGGGAAGACCAAGTAAGAATTTAAATTGATGAAAACTGTTAAAACATTAATGAGTTAAATGAGAAAAAAAATTATTTTAAAATCTGGAATTGGCCTCACAGTTTGGCCCAATTCATGAAAACTAGCTCATTCCTCCATAAAAGCTTGGGAAACCCACAAAAAAAGAATGAATAGAAAATAAATTAAAAATACCTTTAAAATAAGTTATATATGTGACATGTTCCCCCAAATATAAGTTAATGATACATCTAGAACACCATTTTGAATCCTATCAGTGAGGATCACACCAAGGAAGTCATGTCCTTGTCACCATAAATATAATAATTCAACTTTCCATGTTCTAGTTGTTCACTAAAATATTAGTACCACCACTTGAGAAGAATATTATACCAAACCTTCCAAATATACCACTAGATGATGTCCTATTGGGGTATCTAAAATACCATACCATCATTCTAAAATATATTAAAATATTAAAAATTAAATCAATAATATAATATACAATCAAGAACAGACATCTTGTATTACCCTTTTCCATTTTTCACCTATCACAAATATATATTTTCCATTATACCCTATCATTACACACATAAACGTACCATATATCCACATGTATGTTAACTAGTTAGTAGAATCAAATATCCATGCTTTATTTCACCTTGAGTACCAAATATTAACAGTTTTAAACCATTCTATAAGGTGAAACAATGTCACAAAAATAATTCATCTTTTACAAGGTTATCAGTCATGATATTCATTTGTGATGATTTTCTAATAGTTTAGTTATTTAATTTATCACTAATAATTTATTTTATAATAAATAAAATAAATTATCACCAAAAATTAATTAACCAAAACATTCATCCTAGTATTTTCAATCAATCGCAACCAAGAACATGTCATTTTATCATATATGCCAAATATGATATATGTACGAACACCATCAATCTAGCCACATTAAATTTATATAAAAACTATAACTAATAATATGTCACAATTAATAAATCTGAATATAACTATAACCAAAAAAACCAATACTCACAATCCCATATTTCCTAATAAAATGGTCTGCCACAATTAATGTTTTATCCAGACACAAATACTACATCTATCCCATGTTTTGACCCACCTTTCTCCATCATATAATATATCAAATTGGTAAATTATTTGAAAAATGATCTTATTCCATTTTTAAACATGTCATATAATCCTTTGAAACAAATCCATATTTCCGTGTCCTTATCGTAGTTATCTAACATAGTGTCAATATATGAATTTCACATAACCATAGTAGATACTTTCGGTATACGAGAGGATAACTACTAGTATTGATTATATTTTTATATAATGGGGATATTATAACCTCTATCAAACAACCATAAATTAAAGAGAAAATAATAACAAACCCCCCCCCCCCATAATATTCTATATAATATGTACACAATAGTGATAATCATACCATAATACATAAATCATGATATAAGATATGATAATACTAATGTAATGTATTATAGTCAAATAAAAAATCAATATTTAAGTTGATTGGTCAATAATATACAATGATTGTTTTAAATAGACAAAAAAGGAGATGTAAAACAAAATATGGTCTTTAAGATTTTCCTAGTGTTATCATCCAATCCACCTATTCATCTCACCTAACCATTTTTAATAAATAATTTTCTCATACCTTCATCGATGGAAATGATTTCCAAATTCCAAAAAAGTACACGTATAGGGTGTCAGTTAAACCCCTAATTGTGAACTTCGAACAATGTACAACAATAAATAAAGAACATATTATTAAATCCACAATGTGATATGAAATAAATATCACTAAAACTAGACAATAGTTTCATCATTGAATAAAAAATAAGACACTTATTTATAATTCATGCCGACATTGACTAAATTTTGGGTTTATTTTAATCATATGTCCCAAAATTCATTAGGTTCTCATAGAATCCACATATATTTCTATAATCAGAAATCCCAACCATTTCATAACCAAAAACCTAGATCATTGAGTAAAAAATATCTAACTCCAATAAATTTATATATTTTCAATTAATATAACGTCCAACTTATGTCCATATCAACGAATGGATTTGAATTCAATCCATTATAGTACAAAGATATATAATGGATTAATATATATTCCCACCTTAATTCCATGTATAAAATAAATCAACAGAGAATTCAATCGTATTTCCCATATCTAGATATGAATTAACATATCCCCTAATATTATTTAACATATCCCAACACAAATTGACATAGCATATAACACATCAAAATTCATGGATCTTCATCACCCAAAATAATTTTTCCATTCAAAAAAACCATGGAAAATATAAATGGAACCATTGAAATGTATAATGAATGTTCTCTCACCCATCTCATAATGAAATAAATCTAAATGACCAGAGACCATCAGAATATACAAGTATAAGAAAACCATTATACTATACCTTCATATAATAGAGTTTCTTCTTGTAAGTGGTGCTCAGTAATGATTTATAAGGTCCAATATTTCAAAATATATTGAGCATCACCCCTAATGTTTTCCACATTCAAGGTTTCACTAAACCTTCCCTTATAAGCACAATCATCAAAAACCATGTCCTCTAAATAAACACTTAATGGGCCAGTCATGATTTTAACAATACTTACTTAACAATAAACAAAAAAAATAAGTTCTGATTATATTTTAGTTTAAACACTAACACTGTCCCAAAAACACATATGAAATAATATATAAAACTCACATATGACATAATGAAATTTGGGGACAACCTACATTATTTTTCTAGTAGTAATGTTTATAAATATAATTGTATAGATCAATCATATTTGAATGAAAATAAAAAATTTCATAAAATTGTCAATTTTTAGTAAATAATGATGAGACACAAGAATAAAATTATAATAATGTGTACATAATATCTAGACATAACCATGAAGATCAAAGGGAAAGAATTAAACATGTTTCTTATAAATAAAGGAGGATATTCTATCCTGGGAGATAAGTCTAATCGTGGGGAGGGGAGTCTAGGAAATGTGGTCAAAATTAATGGGAAACCATGTTTTTTCAATATTTCATTTAAATATATAAATTATTTTAAATATATATATATTTTTAGGTCATCGAGTACCTAGTATAACCTTATCAAGTACCTAGTATCACATTATCCATGTTTCATGGGGCACTAAATAGATTTTGGTCATTCATGGATTACAATCACATTGGTTTTCCCTTTATTACCCAGAACCATGAAACTATGTGCCTGCTATTATTTTTCATATTTGATAGATATTCAACCAACCTTATCTTTTTTTTTAAAATCATATCCCCAACAGCCCTAGACCAAACCAATATTTCAAAATCACGAAAATATACATGAAATGATTAAAATAAAGTCGAATTCAGACATTTGGATATTCAAGAGATTATATGCATATCCTCAAGAATATCCCCCCATATACAATAGGTTGTTGACTAAAAACTATAGCCTAGAAAATCTGATATGGATACCAAATATTGTTAATAAAAACAAAAAATTGACAGTAATACCAATACAGTTAAATCAACTCGTATAGAATCAAAATATATGTCTAACGTTAATAGTAAATAGAATACCATAATATTACCAAATTTTTGTATCATAAACTGTTGCATAGACATACATATATAGTTAACTATGTGTGATCAACATTAATAATATAACGTAACAGTAATAAAATAGCAGAGGCATCATCACTCAGAAATATGTAGTATAACCCATGTACCAAGGCAACATAAACTCTTATCTGGATTCACCTCAATAAACTACCAATCATTAAGGAATTTTAATTAATTTTGTCATGATACATGAGTTTTACACATATATGGGGGTACATATAGGTTGTGAGTACAAAACATATTAGTAAACCCCTAACGAGACCTTAAAATAACCTACAATTTATGTGAGTTCATATACAATGTTGAATGAAGTACCATAATCATTAAATAAAATTAATCACACAACCAACAGAGTTATCATATGATAATAAGGACACATGTAATTTAAAAAAATATATTTCCATTCTATAATGTTATTCTTATCCATTATAGTAACATGGTGTAACATCAAGCCTCATCAAAAATCAAAACACAACATAGTGAAGCCACATAAAATCACATGTTTGGAGTTATAGAATAGCATAGTTTATCTATGTTGTGGTATCAATGTATTCTCTATAATATAGTTTCCCAACATCATATCCAAGATACATGATGTGACATATAGTTCTAAAAAAACATAAATATAGAGATTTAATATAATAAAATCAAAACATGTAATTATATTTTAGGTGATATGATGTAATATAGAAACCCCACATCGTATTTTGGAGACATAAAATAATGTATTTGAATCATACTACATTATTTTGGAGATATTTTATTGTATAGCTACCTCATATCATAGAATTTGAATATGTGGTGTGTCATGAATTACTAGAATCACATTAGTCATAGAAGTGGTAACACATTTCCTTGTCATAAATTCACATAGATCAATCATATCATTTATGTGTGGTAGAATATCTAAACCTTTGAATAATTATTGGGATTTATTTATGATAAGTATATCATTTTATATCCATAAACATTCAGAATCCGGGCATAACATCAACACATTAATAACACATTCATGTAGTAAATGAGGTAATATTCATCTTTACATAATCCCCTAAACCCTATTGGATAGTTACATTTTTCTAATATCGATGAATCTATACTAACCATTGAGTAGATATTTATATTATAACTTGGGCCTCGTGATGTATGTTTCACTAAACTCTTCTCTTTTGATACATTAAAGCCCAAATGTATTGAATCTATGAAAAATAAGAACACACTAATGTTTAATTAGTTTCACCACACATGGAGTAGATATTCCATTGATTAATGTCGGGTATATAACACTTCACAAATCATTGTATTTTTATATTTGTACACGCCTTCTAGTGGGGAGATTGAAAAGTATTTTTATAGGAATAACTATATCTTTATTATAAAATTAAAAAATATTCCTGGAGACACTATAAAATTCATATAACAAAATTAGTATAGGAATCATACAAATATATGGATATAATGTAATTATATTAGTGATAACATTATTATCCTTTTTTATTTTTTTATTATACAGTCTTCAGGATAATATGAATGGGATAATACTTATTTTCATTAAATTAAATAACCAAACAATAGGCCATATGAACATTAACAATAAAATAAATGTTGTAATGAATGTCATGGGAAATTAGTGTCTCACTCCATAATTATCCATACTATTATGAGTGTGTAAGAGTACTATATCAACTATAAAAAATTATAAATATAACATTAATAATAGAAAGAGTAAATGATGGTAGAATATTATATGAAACCAACATATTATTCCTCTTGTGTATTGAATAATACAATAACACATACACATTATTTAATGTATTTTTATGGGAAAATTCTATCAAAAAGGATTATAGACCATTATCAAATCTCTTATAGTAACTATAATATTTCTCAATATATTTCGTACGAAATAACTATAAAATTCTTATAAATAAGGAGGGATAATGAAAGAGATATCTAGAAAGCTCATTCAAAAATTTAATTCAATGTTTAAGTGTCTTCCATCTATTTCTTAATATTAAATTGGTGTAAAAATTTATAAAACATAATTTATTAACTATTTCTTCATTGAAACACAAGTGGAATTTAAAATAGTAAAAATACATTAAAATATTACATATAGGTGATTTTTTATCCTCCTGTAAAATTTCTATATTGATAGCGTCTTTTAGTAAAACATTTATTATGATGAATGGATTTGGATCATTCGAAATCAGGTATAAATATAAAAAAACTTATCCACCTATCATTAGATAAAATAAAAACATCTATCAACAACTATTATTGTATAATAATTCAACAATTAAAAAAATAAACTATTATTTAATTTCTTTTGGATAACTACATAAATTGGTGATTTATTTTGATACTAACCTACATATTAAATGATTCCAATAAAAAATCATGGTATGTAATATAAAATTTATATTATAAATTTACTTAATTATTATATTTTGAGGTATAAAATTTTGAGTCAATAAAGATTTCCTTATTACTTTTCCATTCCTTCATACTTGGGGGATATTGTTGAGTCAATAATGTTTCCTTATGACTTTACCATCCCTTCTTGTTTTGAAAATCCCAAACACATTATCTTAAGGAAAATTTCATTATACTTTATATTTTACTTTTATAAGTAAAATTTTTCTTCCCCAATGAAATTTATCCCCACCATGTTTTTCATTGTTCATTATCTTTTCTAAGTGTAAAATTTGGTTTCATATCTAAAATCTCGAAATCATATGATTCATAGATAAAGAAAATTCTGTTTTAAAGATCTGAGTTTTGACTCCGAGTTCCCAGAATCTAGACTCTAAAATCTTATGGGTTCTGACTTAGAATTCTCATGATTTCTAACTTTGAACATTGTAAGTTCTGACTCTGAATTATCATTACTCTGACTTCGAAAAATATTAGTTCAGACTCCGAATTATCATGAATTATGACTCCAAACGTTGTATGTTCTGACTCAAAGTTCTCATGAACTCTAACTTCGAATTCTCATGAACTCTGACTCTGAACTTTGTAAGTTCAGGTTCCAAATTCTTGTAAATTCAGATTTTGAATTTCCTTGAAATTCAAAATCCATATTTCTATAGATTTTTGGATCTGAATTCTTTAGAAAACACAATCCAAATATCCTTGTATCATAGACACCGAATGTGTTTTTTGTTAGACTCTGAACTTTTATTTTCTTACATTCCAATTATTATTTTTTGGTTTTTTAACAATATATTTTTTTACACTTTTATTGGTTATAAAATGATGTCATGAACTCAGTTACTCACTAACCATTGTTTGAATGACACGTGTACAGGTCACTCTAAAATTCAAGGAAAAATATGATTGTTGGATGAGGGAGCTGACTGTTGGAGTTATGCCTATAAATAAGAGATCATTTGAAAGATCTCCAGATAAGTTGATCAAACTAGAGATTACATGCTGCAGAAGTGATTTATAGAGAGAGAGGCTTTATTGGAGTGTGTGTACTAAACACCTTGTTCTGATTTTCTTCGTGCGACTCTGAATGTTGCTAAGTATATTTGAGAGTTTCCGAAGATAGGAAGATAGAGGTTCCGACTACCTCAAAGTTGGGGTTTCCTTGCTGAGGAAGATAGAGGTGCCGACTACCTTGATGTTGAGGTCTTACAAAGATAGCAAGATAGACTCTGATCTCCATATTGAGGTCTTACCCAAGTATGGGTAAGACAGACTTTCCTGAATGTATAAATCCAGTGACCTTGATCCAAGGTTGTTGGATACCCATGACTTTGGGTTAATAGACTTACTACTTGTTACTTGTTTGTTTCAGGTTTTCCACTATATTTTTATTGTTGAGAAATGTATAACTATCTTATACTTCCTTATACTTGTACTCCGATTTTGAAAGATTCAATATGCATTAAGGTAGAATCATTATCTTTGTAAACATTCATTATGTTTAATTTTCCAGAACCATCTTTCTGGAGTTTCATTCTTAGAATCACTTTTCTGGACTCAATAATGATTATAGAACTAGAGGTTTTTTGAATTACCATCTTTATCCTTGTTAAACATAATCATCTTTAAAAGTTCGAAAGTAATTTTTTTGAAGCATAAAATTCACCCCCTATGGTATTTTGAGCCATATTAGATACATCATTCAGTATCTATATTATTTCAATCCTAAATTTGGTATTATAGAGCATATCATAATCCACATACCATCCCAACAATTGGTATCAGAGGATTGGTTCAGTCTGAATTAATCGCATGATTAGATTCAGGAGAAAATTCTTCTTCTTATTTTTGGAATCATCTTTTCAGATTCAGAAGTTCATACTCACATTTTCGGACTTATAATGTTCAGATTCAATTTTTAAGAGATACTATTGTTCTATTTTTTTTCTTGCTGAGGAATATTTTCATTGTTTACAAACTTATATTTCCAACAAGTTTGTGGGGAATGATTTTCTTTAATATGGAAGGAATCAATGTTTGTTCCATTGACAACCTAAATCCCACTAGACAACCTATTTTTGATGGAAATGATTACGAATATTGGAGAGATCACATGAATACATTTATTATCAATACTGGAGTAGACAATTTTATCATGCTTACTGGAGGTTATAAAATTCCTGACTAGTAAGTAAGTGCTTTCACAAATCAAGTAAATCATGAATATCAATTGAATTATAAGGTACGCAATACATTGATTTTTTCTATGACTAGAAATATATATATATATATATATATCCAAATTTCATCTTGTTAAGTATAAAATTGTATATAGATGAAATTTGAAGTTACACACTTTGGAACTTCAAAAGTCATTGAGACAAGAAGACCCATGCTCGGAGCTGAATACCATTGTTTTTTGATTTCCTTATGCAGAACCCATATGTAAGGTGAAAAAATGATTTGTGACTATCGTTAATAGTTTAAAAGCTATGGTTGAGAAAGGATTATCTCATGAAGCTCTTGTTGAAAAGATCATAGACACCATTCCTAATGAATGGGATCCTAAGAGAACATCTATTGATGAGAAAGGAAAGGTTACTCAGATTACTCTTGATGAACTATTTGGAACTCTTCTTCAACATGAGACTGTAATGAAGAGAGATGCCGATAATATAAAGAAGAAGAATAAGAATTACAGTGTTGCTTTTACTACAACATAAAATCATATGAAATCCTAGACTTCTGAGAGAGTTACTGGATAAAAAATCTAAGAATATTGTAATACAATCTGAATCTAGTGTAAGTGAATCTTCATAAAATGAACTAGAAAATATTTCTCAAGGGATGAACAAGATAACTAGAAAAAAACATCCAATCCAGATATAAGAAGAATGAAAGGAAAGATAATAATGATTCAGAAGTTACATGTTAGGAATGCAAGAGAGGTGGACATATAAGACCTGATTGTCCTATGCTTAAAAGAAAAGAAAGAAAAGAATAGAATTCTAAGAGAAATAGAAAGAAGTAGTAAAAATATAAATCTAAGAGGGTTATGAAATATAATGACGCCTGGAGTGCCAGTGGTGGGGACTCTTCAGATGAATCATCAGATTCCGAATGATCTGGATAGAAGAATACTGTTTTAAAAGCAGAATACCTATTGAAAATCATTTCATAATGGCTAATGAACAAAATGTTGAATCAATGACCAATTCTTCTTTAAATGAAAATTATAGTAATGATAAATATTATTAATCTTCTGAAGAAGAATCCTCTTCTGATGAGGATAATACTTCACCTACCAATGAAGAAGTTTCTATGATTGTTATGCTTCTTGAGATTGAAAATTCTAAAGTCAACAAAAAGGATGATAAGGAAAATTCTAGGTTTTCTATACTTACTAAATAAATATCATATCTTTCTAAATATCGTGATATAAAAACCTTTGATTTTGAAAGAATTTCAAAAATTCTTGAGAAAGTTAATTTTGAGAAGGATAAAATATCTAAAGATGTATAAAATGTAATTTCTAAGAAAAATGTTTTCGACCCTAAATCTAGTTCAAAATAAAATGTTTTGAAAGACATGAACTTAGTTATTAGACTAAAGTCCAAACTTTTTTCCTTGAGGAAGTGTTTGTTAAACTTTACATTAGGTAAGGAAAATTTTGATAATATGTATTTACAAATCCGACCTCTAAGAAATAATTATAGTTTTGGTTATACTAGTTCTAAATTTATTTTTAGTAATAATTATTTTTTTCCCCTAAGTTCTCTATTCTGCACTAAGTGTCAGTGTGGTGGACACTGGGAAAAAAGATTTTCCTTAATCAAAACCCAGTCTTTAGGATTTCATAAATCCTATTTTTTATGAATATCTGGGTACCTAAAATTGTTCTTTCTGAAATTTCCGGATCCAAGAAATTTTGGGTTCCGAAATTCTAACTCTTTTATTTTTAGGAAATAAAATAAAGTACCAACCGAAATATATGGTACATGGAAACTGGAAGTTCCCAGCATATGACTGGTAACAAGAACTCCTTTGAAAATATTATCAAGATGAAAGGAGGAAAAGTAACTATTAGTGATAATGCAAAGGGAGAAATTATTATTATATGTAACATCGTTCGTCTTAGAAAAACATTCATTTCGAATGTTTTTTTGTTAAGGGTCTTAAGCACAACCACATTACCATAAGTCAATTATGTGATGAGGGTTACCATGGGAATTTTAGTAATAACAAATGTTTAGTAAACAATTCCAAGGAAGAGTTTATTCTTTCTACCAATAGGAAAGAGAATGTTTATACACATAACATAAGAGACATTAGAAGCCAAGAACTACCTTGCCTCAGTGCAATGGAAGATCATTCTTGGTTCTGGCATAGAAGGTTAGGACACTATGACCTTAGAAACCTATGTAAACTCTCGAGAAAAATATTAGTTAAGGATCCACCGGAGCTAAGATTTGATTCATAAGAAGTCTTTGATCCTTCTCAATATGTCAAGCAACATAAATCATGTTTTAAATCAGTCGGTGAAGTCTCAACAACTGATTCATTACAGTTAGTTCATATGGATATTTTTGAACCAACACAAACTAGAAGCATTGGAGGCATGTATTATGTATTTTTCCTAGTATATGATTACTCTAGATTTACATGGGTCTGTTTTCTAGAAAATAAATCTGGAGCATTTTCTTATTCCAAAAGTTTTAGAGCCCATGGTAAAAATGAGGAAAACCTTCCTTTGATAACTATTCATAATGATCATGGAGGATAATTTCAAAATTCTAATTTTGATACTTTTTGTAGTATAAAATACATTACTCATAACTTATCATCACCTAGAATTCCTCAACAGAATGGTGTTATTGAAAGAATAAATACAATTCTTCAAGAGATAACAAGAACCATGTTGAGTGAGTATTTTATAGCCAAATATTTTTGGGCTGAAGCTATAAGTACTTCTTGTTATACAATAAATCATGTTTTAATTAGAAATTTACTTAATAAAACTCTTTATGAGTTATGGGATGGTAGAAAACCTATACTTTCATACTTTAAGGTTTTTGATTGGAAAGTAATCATTCTAAATACTAAATATAATGTTCACAAATTTGCACCAAAATTTAATGAAGGAATTTTGTTAGGCAACTTCATAACTTCTAAGGCTTAGAGATTTTTCAATAAAAACACTTGTACTGTAGTAGAAACTGTACATGTTAAATTTTAAGAAACATATCCATTTTTTTAAACAACCCCAACATACATTTTCCTATGTGTTTTCAAAAACAGATTATCAACCCATGATAAAAGATACTTCTAACAAGGAAAATGTCCAAGAAGATAATTCTGAAACATTTACCCCAAAAGATTTCCTACCCTATGTTACTGAACATGTTTTACATAACCCAAATCAGTTGTTTCTAATGTATCATCCTAGTGATAGTATAATTGGTGATTTGAATCAACCTATTAGGACTAGAAGTTACATAAGGAATGAAGTAGAACATCTAGCATTCCTTTCCCAATTAGAACCAAAAAACACTGATGATTCTTTAGGTGATGATGATTGGATAAAATATATGCAATATTAATTAATGAATTTGAAAGAAATAAAGTCTGGACCTTGGATGAAATACCAAAGGAAGCTTCTATTATTGGTGTCAAATGGGTCTTCAGAAATAAGTGTGTTAAAAATTGAAACATAGTAAGAAATAAAGATAGATTGGTTGCTAAAGGCTATAATCAACAAGAAGGAATATACTATAAAGAAACCTATGCTCCAGTTTCTAGAATTGAATCTATTCCTATTCAACTTTTCTTTGCAGCATTCTTTAATTTAAAATATTTTCATATGGATGTGAAATGTGCTTTCTTTAATTGTTATGTTCAAGAGGAAGTTATTGTTGAACAACCTCCTATTTTTGAAGATACAAAACATCTTGAACATGTTTTTAATCTTACCAAATCTTTTTATGGACTTAATAAATCCCCTCGATCTTGGTATGATAGACTTATAGGATTTTCGATTCAAAATAATTATGTCAAGGGAAATGCAGATCCAACCCTTTTTTTAAAGAAAGATAAGAAAAATGTTTTCATTGTTCAAATTTATATTGATGACATTATATTTGGTTCAACTCAACAGTCTCTACTGATTCCTTTTTGGATCTAATGAGATCTGAGTTTGAAAAGAGTATGATGTGTGAGTTAACATTTTTCCTTGTTTTTCAAATTTCTCAATAACCAGAAGGAATTAATATATCCGAACATAATTATATTAAATATCTTCTAAAAAATATGGATATAACAAAACTAAGAGTATAATTACTCTCATTGGTACCTCAAAAACTCTTGTTCTAGATGAAGCTGGGAAACCAGTAGATCAATCATATTTTAGAGTTATGATAGAAATTTTACTTTACTTGATATCTAGTCATCCAGACCTAATATTTTCATTATGCTTATGGGAAAGATATCAATCCGATCATAAGGAATCTCATTTAATGGCAGTGAAAATTATTTTTCACTACTTAAAGGGACCTATGGATTTAGGACTATTTTATACATATGGAAATGATTTTATTTTAAAAAAATCGGATGTGGACTTTAGTGGATGTAGAATGGATAGAAAGAGTGCATCCAGAACTTTTCATTTCTTAGGAGATTCATTAGTTTCTTGGTCATGAAAGAAGCAACACTTAGTAGCACTTTCCAATGCTCAAGCAGAATATGTATCAGTTGGAATTTGTTGTGCTCATGTGTTGTGGATACAACACAAACTCACAGACTATGGTATGAGTTTTACCAAAACAATTTTTTTTGATAAATCTAATGGCATTGCTTTATGTAAAAACACTTCACATTACTCTTTTACAAAACACATAGATACTAGGCATCACTTTATTAGGGATCACACACAAAATGGGATATTATTCTTCAATTTATCAGAAGACAAGATCAAAATGCTGATATTTTCACAAAACCATTACCCTCCTATCTATTTGAATATATTAAAAAAGAGTTCAGAATGATAACTGTAAGGTAATCATATTCATTTAACATCTATTGAAATCAATCTATTTACTGTAATAAACTCTTTTACATAGAGGGAGTACATTTTTTTGTTTGTTTTCTAAAATAATTCCAAATGAAAAATTTTTCATAGTCAGGTTTTTTTCAAAAAAATTCGTAATGAAAAGTTTGTGTACTTAGTTTTTCAAAAATTTGCGTAATGAAATTTTTTCATAGTCAGTTTTTCTAAATTTTTTGTAATGAATATTTTCATAAACAAAATTTTCGGAATGAAGATTTTCATGCTCAAAATTTTCATAATTAACATTTTCGTACTCAAAATATTTGTAATGATGATTTTCGTACTCAAAATTTTCATAATGAATATTTTCGTCCTTGAAATTTTTTTAAAAAAATTTTTCACACTCATTTTTTTCATGGAGATTTTCATATTCAATTTTTTTTGGAATCTAAGGTTCTTCAAGAAGAATATTACCTATTATGAATAATCTTCCTGGAAATCCAAAAGGAATGGGTTGCTTTCATATGTTTTAGTAATCATATTTTACTTGCTGTTTTTTTGTTTGAAAATCTTTAGATTTTCTTTTCCTTAAATCCGATTTTTTTCCGTTAATAACCTCAAAATAATGGATTCAATTTTTCCTTGTGGATATCATTTCAACTGTAAAATATAATTAGATGTTTTCTCAACCATTGGATTGACTTTGGAGGTCCAACTGTCATATCAAAAGCCTATATAAAGGACCCCATGATGGTGATCCAACATCGGATTTCAAGCCTTTGCGTGCTAAAGCTCTGCCCCCCTTTCAAAATCTCATTCTGGGCCTCTCAAATCTTGATCAAATCTGAATGTCTGTTGATGTTCCTTCTTAAGAGATGACAACTGTCAAGCCGATTTCGATGTGGCAGATTTGCAGAGAGAGGTTGGTCCATCCGAATTTCATTGCCAAGTACTATTTTATTATATCCAAGAACATCAGGTTGAATGGATGGGAAATCATTTTCATATCAAAGCCAATAAATCAATATGTAGTATATCCATATTTTCTTGTGGAATTTTATCAATCTGTGAGTTTTTTCAAAGAAGAAGAGAGGAGTAGATTTTCTTTGAAAATCTATAGAAACACTTTTCCCCTTTCACACACTAAGGTTGCATGCTTTGTTGGGTTGTCTTATGAAGGGGAAGCTTAATTTTGTTCTAATAAGTTTCCAGGTGTTCAAGGAAGTTTTGTAAAGGTGGAAGATATGGAGTTCCTTGGTCTTACTAATGTCAAGAATCTGATGATTTCTCACCTCTTTACAAATATTTAGATGCTTGAACTATGGGTGCAAGGTTTCATCATTCCGAGAAAAGGTGACATGAACACCTTAATGAAGAGTGATATATACCTTTTGGAATTCATGGTAAATAAAAGGAATATCAACTTGATGAATGATATTGTCATTACAATTGAGAATATTATGAATGGGTATTTGAGAACTTAGATAATCATGTATCCATCCATCCTCTCTATGCTAATTGTTCGGTGCCTTGAGTCTTTCAAGATTCCATGTAGTTATAAGAAAATTAATTTCAATGTCATGTTAGTATGTTATGATACATTGAAGAGAATTAATATTAGTTTCTCTAAATATTATAGAGAATTTTATGACTTACTAGAGGAAGAGGATGGAGCTGTTCCGAATGAACAAGAAGATCTCGATCCATCGAAAAAGGTAGGAAAGAAGTCGAAGTTGAAAGAAGTAGTAGTTGAAGGTAAAACCCCAGAGGCTAAATGAGAACAATCTGTATATCCAAAGCCCACGAATCATAACGCTTATCCAGATGAGGTCATAGCTAAATGGAGGGAAGAAAAAAATAATAGGAAATCAGGGGAGCCATGTTTTGATTTAGATCCTGCTGAGGCCAAGGCTTTAAATGAGAAGACTATTGTTAAGCTTGAGAATCAAGATAAATAAAAGAAGAAAAAGAAGAAAATTTATAAAGTTGAGTTAGTACAATCTATTTTGAAGGGAACGAAAATAGCATCTGAGAATATTCTAGTACCATAATCTTTCATGGTATAAGCTTTACCAGAAACTACGGGTAAGAAGTTTTTCACTCCAGAAAAATCCCAAGAAAAGATTGTTGAAGAAAAAGGAGAAGAAGAGGTAGATATTAGTGGTGGAACCAAAGATCTTATAAAGAAAGTTGAATATTACCATGAAAAGGAATCCCCATCTTAGATACTTTCTATCCAAACTTTTGATGCTGAATCTTCAATGCTCGCAACTCCTAGGATGTATGAGGAAGGTGAAGATGAGAAGGGCGAAGAAGAAGTTAATAAACTTGCTGACGAAGAATGTGCTAACCCTGATTTCATACACTATGAGGATGTTGAGGCTAGAGCTGAGAAAGATAATATAGATGAAGATAAGATTGTTTATTTGTGTGGCAGTAAACATGAATCCCTAGATGAGGAAGCCATTCTGATAACTAACAAGAGTAAATAGGTGGTTGTTGATACACCCACTAAAGCAGTTGTAAAGAATAAATATGATGGTCGATCATCAAAGAGGAAGCGTGTTGGGCTAGAGAAAGATCCCTCACCATGAAAAGTCTCGGATTCCGAATCATCTTCCCTTAGACATGATTTTTTAGTCCAATCCTTGACGAAGATGGTTGGCACCATTCTGATTTTCCCAAGCATAGACTTGAGATATCAGATGCTTCAACACACATTTAATCAGAAAGTGGATTCAATTTCCATGGTGATGGACAAATGTGTGAAGATTGAGGATGACTTCAATACTTTTTTCATTAACTATGAATCCCACAAGAGATCCTCCATGAAGTTGAACACTTAGTCTAAGATAATCATGTATGAAATGTAGATTCTTGATTAGTTTCAAGAATGTTTCAAGGATTCTTTTGATAGTAAAGATGGTAGGATCAAGGATCTTACAACCAGTTTTGAAGAAAATCTAACCCTTAAGCAGAATACCCTGAAATTCAATAAGTGAAGAATTCCAATAGAAATTTCTATTCAGTTTCCCATAGTTAGAAGAGAGAAAGATATATTCAGATTGAGAATGAAGAAAAGCTTGTCAAGAAGGAATAAGTCCTGATGGCTCATGAAGAGGTTCTCAAGTCTCAAGAAGAAAGAATTAGGGCTTTAGATAAGATAGCTGAGGATCATGAATAGATTCTTAACAGAGAAGAGGAAGATCATAATGATCTCAAAAAGCTGGAGACTATAGTCAAGAAGATGATGCTAAAGGAAAAGGAAGGATAACTATGTTCCAATCCAATCTATTGTTGTATTCATTTCCTTGTTCAAATTATTTATAATCGTAATAAAATTTATTGTTGTTTGTCTTTTAGAAGTATGGTACTCATATTTCTGTTCCATAATTTCTTTTCCATTCCCTAAAATTATTTTTGAACATCCCAAAGGGGTATAAAGGAAAAATAATTCTAAGTAAAGAAGAAATATCCCTATGTAAGGGGGAATTTATCTAAGGGGTATTTTTCATTACAGAGATTTCCGTATTCAAGATAATGAAAAATCTCATTCCAGAAATCTAGTATATGATCCTTAGTGTTCCAAAGACTAAGGGGGAATTAGTAGTATTCATCATTAGTATTGGGTAAAGTGAGATACGTTTTATTTCAATGTCGTGAAATTTTTTTCTAAGGCCTTATATTCTTTTTCGTAAGGATTTTTGTGCTTTCCAAAAAGGGGGATATTGTTGATTCAATAAGGTTTTCCTTATGAATTTTTCATTCCTTCATTATTGGGGGAGATTGTTGAGTCAATATGGTTTTTTATGAATTTACCATTCCTTCTTGTTTTGAAAATCACAAACACCTTATCATAAATAAAATTCTTTTCTACTCTATGTTTTACTTCTATAAGGAAAATTTCTCTTCCCAAAGGAAAATTATCCACACCATGTTTTTCATTGTTCATTATCTGGTCTAAGTGTAAAATTTGGTTTCATATCTAAAACCTCATAATAATATGATACTTAGATAAATATCATTATGTTTTCAGGATCCGAGTTCTGACTCCGAGTTCACTGAATTCATACTTTGAACTCTTATGTGTTATGAATCCGAATTATCATTAATTCGGACTCCGAACATTGTATGTTGTGACTCTGAATTCTCATGAACTCTAACTCCGAACATTATAAGTTTAGAATCCGAATTCTACTGACTTCATACAACAATATTATTAAGTTTATACTATGAATTCTAATGAATTTTTACTCTGAAAATTGTAAGTTCTAAATCTGAATTCTCATTAACTCTGAATCCGAATTTTGTAAGTTCTTACTCTGAATTCTCATGAACTCTGAATCCGAACTTTGTAAGTTCAGGTTTCGAGTTCTTTTGAATTCAGATTCCTAATTTCCTTGAAATTCATACTCCGGAATTCTATAGAGTTCTGGTTCTAAATCCCTTAGAAAATAGAATCTAAATATCCTTGTATCATAGACACTAAATGTGTTTTTGGTTAGACTCTGAACTTTTATTTACATACATTTCAAATATTTATTTTTGGTTATGTAACCATATCTTTGCTTACACTTGTATTAGTTATAAAACGATGTCGTGTATTCAGTTACTAACTGATCGCTGTTTGAGTGACACGTGTACAGGTCCCTCCGAAATTCAAGAAAAAATATGACCATTGGTGGAGGGAGCCGACCATTGGAGTTGTGCCAATATATATGAGCTCATTTTAAAGAGCTCAAGATAAGTTGATAAATACAGAGATTACATGCTGCTGAAGTGATTTCTAGAGAGAGAGAGACATTATTGGTTTGTGCGTACTGAACACCTTGTTCAGATTTTCTTCGTGCGACTCTGAATGTTTCTGAGTACATTTGAGGACTTCTGGGAATAGGAAGACAGAGGTGTCGACTACCTTTAAGTTTAGGGCTTCCTTTCTAAGGAAGGCAGAGGTGCTGACTACCTTGTAGTTTAGGACTTGCATGTATAGTAAGACAGACTCTAATCTTCATATCAATGGCTTAACCTTGTGTGGGTAAGACAAAATTTCTAGAATGTATAAATCAAGGGACCTTTATACAAGGTTGTTGGATACCCTTCACTTTGGGTTAAAATACTTAATACTTGTTACATGTTTGTTTCATGGTTTACATTGTATTTTGATTGTTGAGGTAAGTATATATAATAACCCATACGTTATATACATTATTATTACTTCAGAATTGAAGCACACTTATTACAACATATAAAAAAACCACGATAGGACCGTATAGGTATAGTGTCTTTAGAAATTGGGAAACATAAACAACGGGTTCATAAATAATCTATATTTTCTCCCATTTATTTCATCATATCAAGAGTCCCTTTTGACATATCTAACTTAATACCCTTTTTCCTAGCCCGGGGAAAATAAAACATACAAAAGGGTGAGCTCAAATTCTCAGTAAGGGTAAACAAAGAAAATATCAATCATTTAATATTCATAAGAACATAAAATTTTGAAAATATTAACATGAAAAATAGATCATAATATCAAAACATGGGATAAATCATAGTAGTGAAATTTAATCCCAATATTCCTAACATAAAACATGAAACTTTGTGGCATGCACACATAATCATAGAAAATCATTTCATATAAGTCAATACTCATTTCCAAGACTATCATAAAGGACGAAGTCTATTTCTGAAAATAGTTCACTCCTCATTCCAGTCCTGTATCACTGAATAGGATTAACGTGTCATTCCATCAATGTATATCTCATTAGATATAAATATTTACCCAATTCATTGGAGGGAGATATTGGTCCCACACATCTCATAATGATACCATTCTTATGTGTTCCACAAAATCATAAATTATACATCATAGCATAACCCATGTAATAAAGATGGTATTCTTAAACATCATGTCCTCGTAACATAATCCATATAAGATGGACATCATAAAAATAATTCCATCAAAACATAATCAAGTCAATGTAATAATAGGGCTAGAAATATAAGCCTATATTATCTTTGATGGAAAATAATTTTGATAAAACACTTGAACTCCATTCATGAGTAAAATATCCTTTCCACATCAAAAACCTTTTTCATTTCTTAACATGTCATAAAATTTTAAACAAAAATAATTTAATTAAAAATAAACATGAAATATTTTAAAGGAATATTCCTGGAAATAATGTTCTATGAAATCATAAAAATCCATTCATGCTGTATAAGTTAAAAAACATTCTTCTGGTACTTTGGGTGATAAGTCAAAAAGTATCTCGAACTGAAAACAAAAAAATATTCCTTTCATAAATTTTACAAAAATTCATCTATAGGTAAAATTTAATTTAAAAAATTGTATTAGGATAGAAATAATTTTACATATTGTGGAAAAATATATGTGGATGATAAATATTCCTTAGTAAATTCTAAAGTATAAACAATCTCGGATAAAAAAGAGATTGCGAGATTTGTCCTTACCTTAGGTCTGATATGCTTTGTACGTGTCCAAACCTTCTGTATAATGATTTAAATAACGTCATTTACATATTCTGTAATCATACTAATTGTTATTATATCATATATGGTCACATTATTAGCTTCTTATTAGTAATATATCATTTCTACTTGTAATCTGGGTGTTCATTGTTTTATGTTCTTATGCGTGTTTTGTCGAATAAATTCTTATTCCTATTTTTAGGTTATAGATAAATCAATTAAAAAATTTTATTAGTATAATATATATCATATTTATTCATTAAATTCTTTTATATAATCATGTTTTAATTAAGACCATGTGGAACGAATAACATCACATCGTGGAGATGGTAAGTCGTACGTACACACGAGCGACGATATCGTTCCCATAATTATTGAATGGTCTTGGAGTGGATGATAGAATATATAAGAATTATTATCATGTTTTAATAATCATATATTGTTTTTCTTTACACCATTATATCGATCTAACTAAGGTGGTGGTGGAAAACAGATTACACCACGGCATGGAGACGGTATTCCGTACGTACGCACGTGTGGTGATTTCATTTTCCATAGGATGTATAGAAGGTGAAATAGGTTTGTTTCATATTTATAATAACTAATCATTATATTAGTGATACTGATGTTATTACATTATAATGAATCCAATATAGATTAGAATGTTGAAGAAGAAAGAAACATTAATGAATCAGTAGAAGAGATTACCTCTTCCTCGATGTTCCTCTTTTAAACTTTTTCTTAGGTCACTAGAGTTGGTCTTTTGAGAAAACCAGAACCTCTATGATATAACTAGAGTTGTTGAGAAGAGAAATGTTCAGGGGTTGGCTGAGCATGGAGTCTCAAAATTGTGTGAAGAGGAGAGGGAGGAGGTTCCCTTTTATAAGGGAGAAGAGGGGCACCGTAGGAAAAACATAAAATATTATTTTATAATAAAGTAATATTCTATTCATAATGGCTCAAAAGTGACTTATTTTGAGGCTAGGGTGGTGATGGGTCGAAATAAGATCAAATAATAGGTTTTATAAAAGTTTAGATTACCATTTTAACCTTATCATTAAGATTTAAATCTAAGTTAAATAATTTAACTTTTACAGTGTCTTCTTTTATTCTTACACTATATGGTTAATATAAATACTATAAACTTCTAATATAAACCCAATTGGTTCATTATTAAAATATAAATTATTATATAAGTCTTTTTTCCAACCCTTATATTTTTAAACATATAATGACTATTAATGATATAAATTTTTTAAAAATCTCTTTTATGTCAATTCTGACACTATTTGGTATTTTGTTTTTGTTAAATTCAAAACATCATTATTACTTCGAACAAAATTCATATAACTAACCCTAATATGCTATATTAACATAGATAATTAGTGTAATTCATAAAAATTCTCAAATTACATTTATTTGGGTATTTATAACATCAATTATTTTAATATTTCATTAATAATGTAATCACTTCATCATCACTGTGTCATAAATAACATAAATTATTTAATGTATAAAATTTATAAATAAACTATAATTATGTGGTAAATATTTTTATATTTCTAATGAATATTTAATGTCGAATTTATCTTATTTATAACCCTATATTAAAAATGTTTTAGTTTTTAAACTTTGATTTTAACTCTTTTAACACTTCATTGAGTTAAATAAAAATAAATGTCCTAATCTAATCCAAGTGGACCTAAAGGGTCATATTTTATTACTATGGTTTTTTCTGGTATAATTAAACTTATCCAATATAATTAAGATAGGTTTTATGGTAATAATAATACAATTTTTACCCTTAATTACCCTATTTACATTTAACCGTTGTAAATATAAGTAAAAAGTTTCTATTCACCAAAAGTAATTTTATCTTATTGAACCAAATTTTACTTACTGATATCAACTATGTCTCTTGGATTTTTGAAATTCCACTCAGAGAAGTGGTAAAATTATGTTTTATGTAAATTTTTAAATGCTCCTAGGAAGTGGGTAAAAGATGATAAAATGTTCAATAAAATTTTCATATATCTAAAATTATTATATAATGATTCCAATTAATTACATTGACCCTTATGTATGTATTATGTATATATTTTGAAATAAAATAAATTTAAACAAAATAAATAATTATTTAAATAAAAAATTTGGTTTTAAACTATAACTCAGTGTTTTTCACTATTCAACTAAAATTGAATGTTTTCAAAAAAATAACAAAAATTCACCCTAAGATGATTTTGATATTCCAAATCCAAAAATGAAGTCCATTTTGAAAGATTAAATTTATAAAATTTCAAAAATTGGGTATTACATTTCATAATGGCCAGTTTATATAATATTTTAATAACATATCGTTTTTTAGTGAAACTCGGTATTGCATACAACGCAAGCTGTTGAGGAAGGTTTCTCTTGCGTGTAAATCAAGACAAGATAGTGTTGTGTGTAGTGAATGATTCATTTATTGTTTTATATTAAATAATACATAAAAACAAAATCTTTATTATAAAATCTTAGGGTGTTACATTCTACACCCATTAAAAAGAATTTCTCCCTCGAAATTCATCACTTCATAATGAACAGATGATGATACCTCTCGCTCATCATATCCTAAAGTTCCCTTGTAGCTTCTTATAATTGGTGGTTTCCCCATAAAACTTCAACCAAGCGAGTGGTCTTGTTTTGTTGAAATATTTCTCTATGATCCAGAATCTCTATTGGTTGTTCTTCATAAGAAAGATCTTCCTCTAGCGGTACAACTTCTGAGCATAGTATATGTGAAATGATCGTGTATGTACTTTCTCAAGAGAGATACATCAAATACATCATAAACTTGAGAGAGATTTGGTGGAAGTTCCAATCGGTAAGCTACCTTCCCAACATGATCCAGTATTTCGAAAGGACCAATATACCTAGGGCTCAGCTTGCCCAAATTTCCAAATATCATTACTCTCTTCCAAGGAGATATTTGTAAGAACACTTTATTACCCACTTCAAACTCTAGGTGTTTTCTTTAGTCGTCGGCATAACTTTCTGTCGACTCTGAGATGCTCTTATCTATTGTTGAGTAGATATTATCTTTTCTTCCATCCCATAAACAAGACTAGGTCCTAATAGATTTATTTCCCCAACTTCATCCCATCAAGTTGGAGTTCTGCATTTCTTTCCATAGAGAGCTTCATAAAGAGACATCTTAATACTAGATTAAAATCTATTATTATAACAAAATTCCACCAATGGTATGTGTTGATCCCAACCACCTTTGAAATCCATTGAGAAAGATCTATACATGTCTTCTAGAGTTTGAATTGTCCTCTCAGAATGACCGTCTGTCTGATGATGAAAAGAAGTGCTGAAACTCAACTCTGTATCTAGAGTATGCTGAATAATTCACCAAAACATCGAGGTAAATCTTGGATCCTGGTCAAATATAATGGATAGTTTTACTCTATACAATCATACCACTTCCTTTACATACATCCTGGGATGCTGATCAAGAGAAAATTCTTCTCTAATAGCAATTAATTGTGCCGACTTTGTAAGATGATCAACTATAACCCATATAACATTATTGCCTTTGGATGTTTTAGGAAGTCGAGTGACAAAGTCCACCGTGATGTTTTCCCATTTCCATTCTGGTTTGGGTAATGGTTGTAACATCCCCTTAGACTCATGTCTATCATATCTAACTTGCTGACAAACCAAGCATTGAGTGACATATTCAGCAACATCTCTTTTTATTCTATCCCACCAGAAGTACTCCTTCAAGTCCCTATACATCTTCGTTCTTCCAGGGTGAATAGGGAATGAAGAACTATGAGCTTCATCCAATATTTCAATCTTTAATTCTGGGATGGGGGAACACAAACCCGATTCCTAAACCGTATTATTTCATCACAATTAATGTGAAATTTAGGAACATTTATCACCTTGTATAGTAACTCTACATCTTATTTATATGCCTCCTTAATATTCACATGTATAGATGGTTAAACTTTCATTTGAGAATGATAATAATTTTCCCTATCCATTACAATTCCAAGATCCATCCTTTGTAAATCCATAAATATTGGATCTTTTGTTATCCTAATCATAGATAAGCTATCACGGTCTTGTCGACTTAATGCGTCTTCCACCTTGTTTGTCTTCCCATGGTGGTAATGAATTGAGCAGTAATAAACCGTAATCAGCTCCAACCATCTTCTTTGGTGTATATTCAGCTCCTTTTGTGTGAAAATATACATTAAAAATTTACGATCAGTATAAATATTACACCTTTCACCATTAAGATAATGCCTCTAAATCATTAATGCAAATATTACCACAGCTAACTCCAAATCATGAGTTGGGTAATTTTGCTCATGGATTTTCAACTGCCGTGAGGCATAAGCTATCACCATATCATTTTTCATGAGAACACACCGCAATGCCTTCTTGGATGCATCACTGTAGATCACAAACCTTTCTCCACTACATGGTTGTGTGATCATAGGTGCACTGGATAACCTACTTTTTAACTCCTTGAAATTCTCTTCACACTCCTCCGTCCAAACGAACTTTACTCCTTTTCGAGTCAACCCGGTGAGTGGATTAGATAATCATGAAAAATCTTTCACAAAATGTCGATAATATCCAGCCAAACCAAGAAAACATCATATCTTAGTTACTGTTGTTGGTCTCAAACATCTTTCGATATCCTCTTTTTTTGCTGGATCCATAAATATCCCCACTTTTGAGATTATTTGACCCTAAAATGAAACTTTTTGAAGCCAGAATTCACACTTGGTAAATTTGTCATAAAGCTTATCCTTTCTTAGGGTCTTCAATACAATTCTCAAGTGATCATCATGTTCTTCCTTACACATTATATAGAAAAGAATATCATCTATAAATACTACCACAAACTGATCAAGATAGTCTCTAAAGACTCTATTCATTAGATCCATGAAGATAGCAGGGGCATTAGTAAGACCAAATGGCATCACTATAAATTCATAGTGTCCATACCTTGTACGGAAAGTCATATATGGTATATCCTCCCTTTTGACCATTAATTGATGATACCAATTATGAAGATCAATCTTGGAAAAGTATTGAGCTCGATGTAGTTGGTCAAATAAGTCATCAATGCATGGGAGAGGATATTTGTTCTTGATAGTGATGTTTTTAATTTCTCGATAATCAATGCAGAGTCTCATTAATCCATCTTTATTATTTACAAATAGAACAAGTGATCCCCAAGGGGATGCACTAGGGCGTATGAGTCCCTTATCAAGATTCTCTTGGAGTTTCTTCTTCAATTCCTGCAACTCAATTGGGGCCATTCTATAAGGTGTCCTTGAAATGGGCATAGCACCCGGTATGAGTTCTATTGAAAACTCAACTTCACGATTTGGTGGAAGACCTAGCAATTCATCTGGAAAGATATCATAAAACTCTAATACAATGGGGTTATTATTAATCATGATTTTCTCTCCATCCATTTGATATAAATAACCTTCATTTATTGGAATCAAGACCCATAAGATGGAAGAAATTTCCACTAGAAGGTTATATTCATCCTTGTATCAATAGATGATCATTGATTGATCCGGAATATAAAATGTGAATTCAATTATTTGGAAATCGATATGAGCTCCATATAAGGAAAGCCAATCCATGCCAAGAATCACATCAAATTCCACTATAGAAAGGATCACAAGATTTTCAGGAAGCACTTTCCCACAAATGTCAATTAGAGAAGAATTATAATATTTTTATGCAACTGTTGTGCCATTTTGAGTTGTCATAGCTAACTCAATAGCTAATTGTTGAGGTAGTATGACGATACCCTTATAAAATTATTAAGAAATAAAAGAGTTGGTGGATCCATAATCAAATAAAACATTTTCTACTTTAGAGTGGATGGTAAGTGTACCTTTCCCCACTTTGTTATCATACTCCACATCGCCGATAGAAATTTCATGTGAGTTTCCTTTTTCATTGGCCATAACAGTTTGTTGATGTCGATCATCATCAAAAAACCTTCGATTAGGGCATTGATTAGAATAATTCCCCATTTCCTTTCACTTGTAACATTGAAGTGTAGGAGGTGCATTCTGTGTAGCCTTTTCTTTATTCGCATCACTAGAAATCTTTTTCCCATCATTGTGGAATTCAAATGCGCGATGACCTTATTATCCAAATTTGTAACGTTTACTTATCCCTTTAAGCCAATTACCTCCATGTTTCTTTCCACACATTTAGAATAAGGGAAAACTCATCTTCTTTTCCATGTGGTCTTTTGATTTCACTTTGAATTACATTTTCCTCTTCTTATCAAACCCATATGACTGATGGGTTACTCTAATCTCCATCTCAACCTTGAGATCACATTGAACAATTTCCACGTAGCTATTGATGTCCCTTATAGATAAAGCCCTTTGAAGACTTCGTTTTAAGCCACTAAATAATCGATCTATCTTAATCTCAGGTTGGATAATAATTCTGGAAGCATAACATGCAAATCTTTTAAAAATTGCTTTGTAGGTACTAACTGACTCCTCATCCTTTTTCTTTAGTTCAAGAAACTCCTTCTCCATCTTTGATCGAAGGATACGAGGGAAGTACATATTGAAAAATAAGTTCTTGAACTCGTCCCATTCCATGGACTCAATTTCTTCTCTTTGCCTCATATTCTTGATAAGATTCCACCATTGATCAGCTTACCCTTCCAAACGATATACTGTTAAGATGACTTTATCATGTTCAGAACATTGAAGAACTGAAAATATCTTTTCAATGGTACTGATCCATTGTTCAGCCACTAATGGAACAGTAGACTCGCTGAATGAGGGTGGACATTGCCTCATAAAGGATTCAACAGAATGTTGCCCCTTCTTTTGCTCTTTTGGAAGTCCTGCATGATTAATATCTTGGGAAAGTTGTGTAATCATGGCTATAAGATTTTTCATTCCATCTCCCATAAGGATTGGTGGATCAGGGGGAAAATCATTGCATTTCCCGTCACATTCAGCATTAACACGGTTTCTTCATGTTTCGGCGATTGGCTAAAAACAATAAGCATAGTGTGAGAAACACTAATCATAATAGGAAAACCACATAACCAAGAATAAAATTTCACAATTTAGGCCTTATAATAGGTTATTCATGTCCATTTCTAAAACACAAATATTGTTTTCTATGCTTAGACATATCCTTAGGGTTCTTACTAAGTAATTCCCATCCTAGTTTCCAAAGGTTGACTATACATTTCATCTGATACCAACTATAATGACTAATACTTTATATACATTGTTATTACTTCCGAATTGAAGCATTATTATTACAACATATAACAAAACCATGATAGGAATGTATAGGTATAGTGTCTTTAGAAACTGGGAATCATAAACAACTGGTTCATAAAACATCTACATTGTCTTCCGTTTATTTCATCATATCTAGAGTCCCTTTTGGCATATCCTACTTAATACCATTCTTCCTGACCCGGGGAAAAGAAAACATACAAAAGGGTGAGCTCAAATTCTCATTAAGGGAGAACAAAGAAAATTTCAATCATATCATATTCATAAGAACATAACTTTTTTAAAATCTTAACCTGAAAAGGAGATCATAATATCAAAACATGGGATAAATCATAGTTGTGAAATTTAATCCCAATAGTAATATCATAAAACAAGAAACATTGTGTAATACCCACATAATCATAGAAAAATAATTTCATATTAGTCAAGACTCATTTCCAACACTATCATAGCGGACAAAGTCCATTTCTGAATCGAGTTCACTCCTCGTTCAAGTCATATATAACTAAACCAGATTAACTTTCCATTCTGGTCATGTCTATCTCATCAGATATAAATCTTTACACAATGCATTGGAGGGAGATATAGGTCCCACCTATCTCATAATGATACCATTCTTATGTGTTCCACAACATCATAAATCATACATCATGGCATAACCCATGTAATAAAGATGTGATTCTTAAACATCATGTCATTATAACATAATACATATAATATAAAAGAACTTCATAAAAATAATTTCATTATTTCATAATCAAATCAATGTAATAATAGGGATATAAATGTTACCCTATATTATCTTATATGGAAAATAATTTTGATAAAACACTTGAACTCCATTCTTGAGGAAAATATCCTTTCCACTTCAAATATTTTTTCCTTTCATAACATATCATAAAATTTTAATCTAAAAGAAGTTAATTAAAAATAAATGTGAAAATTTGTAAAGGAAGGTTCATGGAAATAATTTTCTATGAAATCATAAATATCCATTCATTCCTTATAAGTTAAAAAACATTTTTCTCGTACTTTGGCTAAAAAGTCAGAAAGTATCTCGTACTGAAAACGACAAAAGATTCATTTCATAAATTTTACTACAAATTCACCAATAGGTAAAATTTAGTATAAAAAATTATAGGTGGATAGAAATAATATTACATATTTTGGAAACATGGATGTGGATGATAGATATTCCTTAGTAAATTCTTAAGTATAAACAATCTCGGATAAAAATGAGATTGTGAGATTTTCCCTTAACATAGGTTAGATATGCTTTGTACGTGTCTTATCCTCATGTATAATGATTTAAATAATATCATTGACTTATTCCTGAATCATACTCATTGTTATGATATCATATATGGTCATATTCTCAGCTTCTTATTAGTAATATTTCATTTCTACTTGTTATTCGCGTGTTCATTGCTTTATGTTATTATGCGTGTTTTATCGAATAAATTATTATTCCTATTTTTAGGTTATAGATAAATAATTTACATAATACTAGTAGTATAATATATATCAGATTTATTCATTCAATTCGTTTATATAATCATGGTTTAATGAAGATCATGTAGAATGAATCACATCGCATCATGGAGATGGTAAGTCGTACGTACACACGAGCGACGATATCGTTCCCATAATTATTGAATGTTAATGGAGTGGATGATAGAATATCTCAGAATTAGTATCATGTTCAATAATCATATATAGTTATTCTTTACACCATTATAACCATCCAAGTAAGGTGGTGGTGGAAATCAAATTACACCACGGCATGGAGACAGTATTTCGTACGTACGCACGCGTGGTGTTTTCATTTTCTATAGGATGGATAGAAGGTGAAAGAGGTTTTTTTAAAATTTATAATAACATATAAATATATTTGTGATACTGATGTTATTACTTTATAATTAAACCAATAAATAAGAGGAATTATAAGAAGAAAGAAACTTGAAAGGATCGGTAGAAGAGATTACCTCTTCCTCGACGTGCCTCTTTTAAACTTCCACATAAGGAACTAGAGATGGTATTTTTAGAAGCCCAGAAAAACTATGATATAACTAGAGATGTTGAGAAGAGAAATTTTCAGGTTTTGGCCAAGCTTTAAGGCTCACAATTTTGTAAAGTTGAGTGGGATGAGGTTCCCTTTTATAAGGGAGGAGAGGGGCACCTTAGGAAAAACTTAAAATGTTATTCTATAATAAAGTCATATTCAGTTTATAATGTCTCCAAAGTGACTTATTTCGAGGGTAGGGTGGATATGGGTCTAAATCCTCTCAACCAATAGGTTTTAGACATGTTTAGGTTACCATTTTAACCTTATCAATAATATTTAACTCTATGTTAAATAATTTACTTTTACCGCGTCTTCTTGTATTCTTACAATATATGGTTAATAATCTTACTATAAACTTTCAATATAACCCCAATTGGTTAATTAATGTCATATGTATTATTATATATGTCTTTTATCAGAGCCACATATTTTTAGGAATATAATAACAATTAATAAAATAATTTTTGTTTTAAAAACTTTTTTAAGTAAATTTTGACACTATTTGATATTTTGTTTTTGTTAAATTCATAACAGCATTATTACTTCAAAAGAAATTCATATACCTAACCCTAATATGTTTTATTAAGATAGAAAATTATATAAATTCATAAAAAGTCTCAAATAACATTTATTTTGTAATTTATAACATCTATTATGTTAATATTTCATTAATAAGGTAATTACTTCATCATCATTGTGTCATAAATACCATAACTTATTTAATGTCTAAAAATTAAAAATAAACTATAATTATGTATGAAATATTTTTATACTTCTACTGAATATTTATAGTAAAATTTATCTTATTTATAACCCTATATTACAATTTTTTTAGTTATTAAACATTGATTTTAACTCTTTTAACTCATTATTGTATTAAATAATAATAAATGTCATATTCTTAACCAACCGGACCTAAAAGGTAATATTTTATTCCTAAGGTTGTTTTTGGTCGAATTAAACTTATCCAATATAATTAGGACATCTGTTAGGGTAATAATAATATCATTTTTACCCTTAATTACCCTATTTAAGTTTTACTGTGTTAAATAAAAGTAAAAATTTACTATTCAACAAAAAATATTTTTATCATATTGAACCAAATTTTACTTACTAATATCAACCATTTGTCATAAATTTTTGAAATTCTACTCACAGAAGTGGTAAAAGTAAATTTTATGTAAATTTACAAATGCTCCAAGGAGGTGGGTAACAGACGATAACAAGTTCAATAAAATTTTTATATATCTAAAATTATTATAATATGATTCCAATGAATTACATTGAACTTATGTAGGTATGATGTATCTATTTTTACCTAAAATAAATTTAAATAAAATAAATAATTATTTAAATAAATATTCGGTTTTAAATTATAACTTAGTGTTTTTCACTATTCATCAAAAATTAAAACATTTCAAAAAAGTACCCAAAATTCACCCTAAGCTAATTTCGATATTCCGAATCCCAAAATGAAGTCCATTTTGAAAGATAAAATTTAAAAAATTTCAAAAAGTGGTTATTAATATTTGTAACAGCTTGTTTATATAATATTTTAATAACATATCATTTTTTAGTGAAACTCTGTATTGCGTACAATGCAATCTATCGAGGAAGGTTTCTCTTGCGTGTAACACAAGACAAGATAGTTTTGTGTGTAGTGAAAGATTATTTTCATGTTTCGTATAACATAATAAATAAAAAAATATATTTCTCATCAAATCTTAGGGTGTTACAGTATAACTATCTTATACTTCCTTGTACTTGTACGCTGATTTAGTAAGATTCTATTCAATTTAAGGTAGAATCGTTATCTTTGTAAACTTTCATTATGTTTCATTTTCAAAAACCATATTTCTAGAGTTACTTTCTCGGAATAACTTTTCCATATTCAAGAAAGTTTATAGAACTATAGGTTTTCTGAATTACGTTGTATAACCTTATTAAACATAATCATCTTTAAAAGTTCCATAGGATTTTTTTAAATAATAAAATTCACCCCCCTCTTTTATTTTTAGAATTATTAGATACTTCATTTAGTAACTATATTACTTTGACCCTACATTTGGTATTATAGAGTATATCATAATCCACATACCATCTCAACATAAAATCCAATTTAATATATTTTAGGAATTATGAAACACATTGATACACTTTCTTAAAAACAACTAATTGTAATAACTATAACATTTTACACAGGCATGATACTTAGACTAAACATTATAAAAATTCATGAAATAATATAATATTTCCCAAAAATTTTCATTACATAGAAAAATTAAGGACTTATTGGTTTCGATCCAATTAAACACATCACTTATGTTATGTACTCTATATGAAGAATTGTTTTATCAAATAAACATGATAGAATGATAAATTTTAACTGAATACTCAATTTAATATGAATAAGACAATATTTAGAAGATTAATTTAGTCAATAAAAAAATTATTTAGTTGATTTTGAATATTCAACATTAAAGCAATAACAATCCTCATAGAACATGTTCTATAGTAGGATTGATTTTGTTTTGATCTATTCTTTGAAATTGTTCACCTACACCTTCCAGCATATATAAACAATATAACTTGGAGACATAAAATGCATTAATAAAATTATATTATAATAATTTTTTTAAATTCCATATATCATCAAATAAAAATAAATTAAATTAATAATAAACAAGTTGACATAATTTTCACGTATTTCTATTTCTTAAAAAATCAGCTTCATTCATTTTATATTTCATATTAATCCTTGATAATGTGAAGTACACATTGAATTTTGTTAAACATATACTTAATTGTGTAAGAAAATTTGAGATAATCCAGATTCTTCACATCCAAATGGAATCCTCTGTATATTTACAATGCCCCCATCATAATGTGTACAACCTCCTCACATCGATAGAGTAAAAATAAAACTCTATGTGTGACTCGTTTTAAAATCCAATACCATTAGTTAAAAAATGATTCTGATGGATCAATATGTATAATTATTTAATGAGTGTGGATCACTCTTATAGTATAGGATAAATTCCTCAATTAATTTTGCATTAGGGTAATTAATCCCTATATGTATTATTATTCTTCAATAATATTATTCTCCATCAAATAAAACACCACCTTATTCTTCAAAAAATCTCTTTCGCATAGAATATAAAATATAACATATATCATATACTTCTAATGAAATCCCTATATAATTATATATATATATATATGATATTTTGTGCTAAAAAATCCTCAATGCATCTCACATTCTTATTTATTCAATGATATTCATTTTACACCTTTATGAGAAATAATTTCATGTATATGATATTTAGAAAATTATAATAACCATGGAGATAATTAAATTCGGAACATTTTATAAACATTAATTTTATAAGGAATCCATGGCCTACACTTATGTTAGGGTCTCACCATCATATCACTAAATTGGGTGGTGTTTTTTGAGTAATCTACATTTCCTTGTCTGTGAAAACTTCTTAGCTCATAAAGCACCATTTATATCTTATAATTGATTCTGATAGTCAATTTGACCTTACAATCTCTTCTGAATGAGTCCATATTTCATTATTAACATTTTAGTATCAACCAGATTTTTATTATTAAAATATCCAATTATTTTATCAATTGACTATAAGGACTTTATATTCTTTTTTTCATGACTATCATAGTTGATCATGTTCCACTTTATCCACCATAAGCATACTAGAATCTCGTTATACCATTAAAAAATATATAATTGGGCATGAATGGGGTCATAAATATCCTATTTAGTTATTTTCAAATATAAAATCATCATATATTCATCTTTAATAAATAATATATAATATAAACTAAATGTTATATTAGTATTACAAAGAACTCTACTCCTCCACACCCCATGATAAACATTGATAGATTAGTGTTAAAGTATCCCTTTGAAAATTACAATTAATATTGTAATTATTCATATTTTATTATTTATAATTTATAACATAGTTAAATTAAAATATTTTTTATTTTATGGATTCATTCATCATCGACTAAAAAGAATAAATTATTGATATGATATTTCATCTATTATTTATGTAAAAATCAATATAAAAAATATATTTTTAGAATAGATTAAAAATATAAATTTTATTGTCACTTAATTATAAATTTACAAAAAATTGAAAATATTAATCTGTGGATGCACTCATGTTGGAATTTTTATGATGAAAGATATCTTTTTTACATCTATGCCATTAATATATTTAGTTATGACATACCACCTAATTTCTTCATCATGATTCCATGTTATAAGTTTTTTCACCCATTATATTAATCTATATGATTATAAATTCATAGAATAGAGTACCTAAAATCATTTAATAAATACACACTGTCACTACCCAACCAACAAAATCTGTTAATCTTATAATTTTTCTATTGGGGTGTAAATTTTAAAATTTTCATTTGCTTCTATTTTGTTCATTTTTATGAGTATTATATGTTTTAAAATATGTGAAAAATTGTGGGGTCAATATATATATATATATTTTTTATCATATTATAATGGATCATGAGTATTTATCAACCCATGTGGTAACAATAATTCCTTTAATTAATATTCATATTTTATTTTATATCATGAGATTTATTCAATTGAAGATAATTTCTACTTGCGATAAGGATAATGTTTATTTTCCCTATAAGTGATATATTATTTATATAAATTTTTAAATTAAAACATATAAAATATACTCTATCCCCTATTTCATTTATGATAGATAGTTCTTCTCATTTTTGATATTATCTATTTATTTTTGCGGGCTTTCTATTTACAATGATGTTATTTTAAATTAAGTAAAAATTTTTTAGAAATTTTATTGTTATTATTAAATGGTATGTATTCTAGGTATAATATATTATAAATACACTACTTTCATTGATCTGAATCACTTTTCCTTTTGTTTTGGAGGACCATAGAAATACAACCTTCTCCTCTTAAGCCTTATAGAGGTCACATTTCAGCATGGTTATGAAAATTTTTTTTATGTCCACATTTTATACAGATATTTTATCTTTTTATAATGATAAAACAACAATAATTTTCTTTTTTACTAAAAAATTATTAATAAATAATATCTTTCCTTCAACTCTAACTCTAGTTTATAGATGGTGACTTTATTAGTAGCATTATTCTTATTGAAGAATTTATTGTCATCAATCTCTTATTCGTTGCCTATAAATGTTTTTATGAATAAAAAAGTTTTTATTTAATTATATGTTTTTAGTTTTTTTTAGTTTTTTTTCTATTCTTATCAAGAACCTTATCATAATGATAAATAATGTTTTAATCCTTCTCATTAACTATTTTTTATTCTTCTAAATTAGTTTTTTATAATTAATATTTTAACTACATAAGTTATTATTGAAATCCAAATATGAAAAAATAATAATACTATAGAATCATATTTTTTAGAAAATAATTTTATTTAAATTTGGGATTCAATTAGAGAATATAGATTTATTTTACCTTGATCCATATGTAGTTGAAAGTTTCATCATTGAAATCCCACTTTTTATGTTATTATTTTTTAAAAAACAATTCCTCTAGTTTATGATTGTGTAAATCCCCTAAATATTCTTCGAATCCATAATGTAATCACATCTAGTCGGTATTGGTTCCTAATGAATTTTATTTATGATTTATTTATAATCAGTTCATAAATTATCATCATAATTATTCAATAAATAATCTCACAACTATTGAATGTTTCACCATGCGTATTATCATCACATGAGATTTTGACACCTTATTAATTTTGATTCTATACAATATTAATTAACTTATAAATTTTTACAATTATATTTTTTCAATTTGAATTTTAAATTGAATTTTTGTCAAATCAATATTTATATATTCACGATCACTACCATTTGTCTTCACAGTATATTAAAAAACTAAATAATAACAAATTGTTACAAACCAATAACATATAATCCTCAATTATTGTTAGAATATTTTTTCATAAATAATATGAAATTAAATAATAGATAATATAATTTACTAATAAATTATAAGATGGAATTTTTTTTAAAAATTATAACCAATTAAATCACTAACCAATATAATATTATTTGAACACATAAAGTTATTTTGTCATTGATACTACATGATGATTCTATAAGGATGTGATGACCAATGAAAAGGTGGATAATAAATGTTATTTGGCTAATATAATATTTTATCTCTTTAAAAATATTTCATAAAAATATTTCCTTATTTCTAGTGAAATTTGTTTCATTAAACTACTTTTTAAACTCTCATGTACGATTATATGGGATGTAAAAATAAAAACCCAATATTGAATTTTTTAAAGGTCTACCACTCATTGAGGAGAGACTTTTCCATTGATATAAATGAGTGTTTCTTTATCATTCACATGAAAATCATCCATTTAATCATTATAAAGAAACATAATAATTCTTACATAAATAGAATAAAAAAAATTAAACTATTCAATGTCATTGAATATGTGTAACATGTTTTTAAATCAGTGTCTTGCTGTTTAAAAATCACTTATTCAATAGTCAGGATGACTAGAATTCATTTCATTCAAATTAAATAACTAAAAAACATTAAATATAAGATATTTAAGAAGTGAATCAATGATTTAATGAATATAACAACACATTAAAATTTATTTCGATTTTTATATTACTAATCAGGTGTGTATATATATCTTCATATAATAATAAAATAGTATTATGAGATCATCAATATTAGATAAAGTTAATCTTTATAATACACTACAAGCAACAAACATCTTATTCCTCATGTATATAGAATGATCTTTAAATTTATTATTTTCATACACTTAGTTGATATGATAAATTATTCAATAATGTATTATAAATATTATTCAAATATCATAGTTTTAATCCTTTATTTGTTAATTTATTTATAATTGGAAACATTTTTAAATTCATGAAAAAGCGTGGGAGGAATATTGAAGGCAGACTTATCCCACATTTGAATTGAAAATTACATCAAATATTTTATCCTTGTGGAAATTATATTTACCCAATTATTTAAAATTATATAGGATTAAAGAATATACATAAAGAAATATTTACCATTCCATCCATTCATAAACAAGTTTCATATAAAATAATGAAATAGTATTATATTATTTTTAATTGTGTTATGTATTATACTCTATTTAGAGTTACTATAAGTTACTATGTTTCAAATATAAAATATTTTATGAAACTATGATTTATCAAATTCTAAATATCATATAAATATAAAAAATTAATAAAATTGAAATAGTACTAGTGAGATCTTATATTAGAATTCTTTATGCATGAACAAATAATAAATCCTGAACATGTAATATAAAATTTACTATTACCCAACTTCTAGATAACTACATTAATTGATAATAAATTTTAATCCTACCCTCAAAATTAGGTGATTTATTTCCAGAAATATTTTTCATTACATGTAATAAAAATAAAAAGATTATGAATTTACCTAATTATTATTTTGAAATAACTAATTTTTTTGGTAAATGCATGTTAGGAATTCTATCCTTCTTTGAAATATTTTTCAAAAAATATACTTTTAATAATGATTAAATTTAACTCAATCCTCTAATTATGCTAAAAATGAGTAAAAAATGTTATTAAATCCATTACAATTTCATAATTGATTTATATATTTTATTAATTGAATTATAGGTTTTTATAATACATAATTCCTAATACTTGTTCTTTACTCAACATGATGATTTTTAAAAAAAATGTCTTTATAAAATGATATATATTTTATTTTAAATTATATTTAGTTTGTATAAAAATAATTTAAAATTTTTAATTTAGTGGTTATATATATATATATATATATATCTGTGTGTGTGTGGTTTAATATTCTATATTGAAACTAAAATATTCTAGAAAACATAAGTCTTGATGTTCGACAGGTTTTTTTACAACTAATTTATAAGTGGTCACCAATACGTATCAATATATTATGTTTTTGACTAACAAAATAGATAAAATTTAATGTTTAATTTATCTACAGAATTTTAATTCAATAAGTATAAGGTATATATTTTAATTTTGATTAATTTTTATTCAATTCAAGAATGAAATTAAAAATATTGTAAATCTAATATAAATATGTGATAGAATGGTTATTGTGATGTTTGAAGATGATTGGGTTAGATCTAGAGATGTATTGTAATGTATGGAAGTGTTTTTAAAGTGGATTATTTTTGTTCTACAATCAACCAAAATTCTACTGACTACATAAGATTCATTTTTCATATTAATATGTGAAAATTATAAAAGGAATAAATAAGTTCTTGTGAGTGTAAATTTCATTTTGGATATTCATAGGAGAAAATATTTAAAGTATTGAAGAAGTCCTTGTGATAATATGATCTATATCATTATTATGTAAGGATGAATCTAAACTATATAAGGATTATTTTGATTATGTATAGATTATGTAAGGATTTGTAAGGATGATAAGAGACTATGTAATGATAATTTGGCTCTTTGTATGATGATCTAATCCATTATAAGGATACATACAGTGAACTTTGTATTTATAATAACTACATAAGGATTATTCTATTACTATGTAAGGATCATCCATGAATTTTAATGACCCATAAAATGCAACATAATAATTATTTTCAACGTAATGATGATTCTATAACTCTATAAGGATCATTGAGTTTTGTGTAAAAATAATTAATGACATTTTATATATGATATATTCATAAATATCATTATTTTAGGATATTTTTTAAGAATATAATGTATTATAATTATGATAATTAATTACTATTACAAATAAATAGAGGATAATGTTATGTGAACCAATCTCCATCGCAACAAACATCACAATACCAGGTTGCAATTAAATATATTTTTTGAGAGTTCCATACTATAAAGAAAGTTTTTATGTCTTTTTCATGTTTTCATGTTAACATTGTGGAAACATTAAAAATATTTAAATAAATTATTTTTTTATATTTCAAAGATAATTTTATGTCATGAAATGTGTAGAATATTTTTGGAAAATCCATCCAAAATTATGAAGAATTAAAATGTATATTTTAATCTACCTAAATTATTTCACAAAAATAATATTCACTCATATTAAAAGAATATAATAAGTGGAATATATATATATATATATATATGTTAATGAAAATTGATCTATGTATTGAGATAATACATGGTACACTATAATGTTTAATATATTATATGAAAAAGTACTAAATTAAAAGAAGAAGAAAAATAAGAAGATTTCTTCCACTATTTTGAATGGAAAATAATACGATGAATAATATACATTCAGGATTGAAAGCAGGGGGAGAATAATAACAACATGTTTGGAGTATGAGTTAGTGTAATACTTCCTTGTTGTCTCAAAACATTCCCAATCATTGTATTAATATTATATACTCGTATATTCAGGGTACAAGTAATGTGAATTCATGGGTAGAACCTTTAACTATAATATATATGTTGATATTAGTGGGATGTGTGATCATGGTGTTTTTAATCAAAAAATTATTATACTACATTTTATGAGTAGTGAACCTTGTTAATATATTGCACCCTTTTATTTTTTTCCATGTTTATATATAAAATTAATTTCAAATAACTCTAACCAATGGTGATGGTAGTATAAAATTTTAATACTTAAAAAGAAATCTAAATAAATAATTCAACCCTATAGTGATTTCACTAATCATGTCGGTATATATTCATGTGGAATCCAATGTAGGGTTCCATTTTTGGACTCACTGTTAATTTCATTTTGAAGGTAACACGTTTTTATATGATTAAATATTTATAAACTCAATAAATTCTATTAAATTATAGGAAAAGTTTACTCATTTAATATATAGGTGATTCCCACATTTAATGGGATGAATTATAGCATCTAAAAGGATTAGATGCATACATATCTTTATTCAAAATGATAGGTTGTTTTAGAAGTATGAACTAATGAACAAAATCTTCATTCTCAAGATGTTTTCAAGATAATAAATAATTGAATGATTCATTAAAAATATGGGTTTTCTAAAAATTAGATATAACATTATTTATTATAAAAAGAGTTTCTGATTGTAAAAGAAGTAAAGATCACTAAAGGCATGGGATAATTTTTAGAATATTTATGATAGTAATTCCAATGGGAAGATAGAAAAATTAAAAATTTAGAGATTGAATTATAAATATGTGATGATTATGAATGAAGAATATATAAATTATTTTTTGACATGGTTTAATGAACTAATGATCATTATCATAATATTTGGTGATAAGAGAGAGGACTGAATAATGCTTGAGAAGGTTCTACGAATCTCTTTAGATATGATTTATTTTATAATCTTGGACCTTAAATATTTATACCAAGGTACAAATAACTAAATTATCCACATGGTATTCCCCTGACCTATGTTATGATGAAAGATAATCCAAATAAATTTAATTTCATTTTTCAACGAAATATAAATGAAACATGAGATTTAAGGAAGATGAAGTAGGTTTTTATGACATTGAATATCCAGTGGAATAAAATATTTAATTTCTTATCTAATCTCAATAAATTTTATTTGATATACTAGAATTTATACAGGTAACATCTATTAGAATGATTCAAGTGTGGAGATACTAGAAAATTTGCTACAATATGTATAAAATTGAAAGAAGAATAATGCATTGATAATGAAAATGAAGAAAAAAAATGTCTTATAAGAAGTTAGAAACCATGAACAACTTTTATGAGATTGTAAAGTATAAAATTTTATTTAAATATAAAAAATACACATCATATCTATGTTTAAAATACTAAAATCAATGATGAATAATAAGATTTTGAAAATTTCCAAGATATTGATATAAAGTTACTTATTTCTAAGAAGAACAAAGAAAATATCACTGTTTATGAATTTTTTGAGGTTTTTATGAATTAAGAAACTGAAATCAATTTTATTAATTAGATAAAGTTAAGGGATAATCTCTTTTAGATCACTAAATTGGAGAAAATGGTCATGAATTTTATTGATTATAATCTGTCCCTTACAAGAAAAAATAAGTTTATATCGAATAAAAAACCATGCTTTAGAAATTGGAGTGTGATTTATTATTATTTTTGATGATGACATGAAAGAAAAACTAATATAGTATAATAAATATATAAAAAAGGAGAAGTATCATGAACATCTTCAACTGTATCAAGAAAATTAAGAAATAAAATTAGTAAAAACTTATAGAATTTTTTTCAATATATAAAAACACAAAGGTGTAATTATATGTATAATAACAATAAACTTAACTCCAAAAGAGTTAAAAATAATTTAAAATGTTTTATGGAATTCTTAATTGTACAAATAGGTGAAAAAGATCCAATTAGTGTCTAAGAAAACTGATTCTCAGAAATATGGAAACATAAAAATGAAATCAAAAATGTTAAAACTGGTGATTTGAAAATGAATTAAAATAAGTAAATAACACACAACAAGGTATTGGGAGATCATAATGATTTTACTTATCTAAAAAGGATCCAATATTGTGGGTCTAAATATTAAATAAATACAATTTCCCACTTATGGATATATATTTTTTACAAATGGTAGAATGAATTCTATGGATATTGTTAAAAAAATAGAGTAATTATGTATATTTAAATAATTTTATTTAAAAAACAATATTTATAGGAATCTAGATGGGTTTTAAGAAATAATAAAAGGGGGACACATCCCACTCAAAGAGGAACTATTCAGTGGAATGCATAAAATTTTAGATCAAAGAGAAAAAATATATTTCTATGTTTACAAGTAATTTTTTGATGATGTGACCAAAATTATCTTCATTATATTTTTTTCCTTGACTTTCTACAAGACAAATTGAACCATAATTATGTTACATTGAATTATAAATTGAACAAGGATAACAGTGATCAAAAAATTCTTATAGTGGATTTTGGACATAAATATTCAAAATGGGAATATCGATAGAAACACTAGAGTTGATGTTCATCAGATATGATCGTAGATTTAAAAGTAATGAATAATTATTAATATTGTAAAAATGGCTAGATGCATTTTTGAATGATGGTTCACTCATAATTTATGGTGTTTTATCATCCATTTTTTTTTTAATATAAGCTAACATCAATGAATACCATGAATGTTGGTGGGATTAAAAAAATCCTACTGTGTGTTTATCAACACTATGATAATGTAAATAAGGTGGTTTTTAGGGAAAATTAGTTTATTAAGTTATATAAGAAGTCTGGATTATGGAAGAGGATAGTGAGCTGAGGGAAATCTATTCTATGTGGGTGATGCCTAAAATTCATTCTCTCTATCTTTAGAATACGAAAATCAACCATTAACCTAAAAATAGGTTCATACTAGATAAAAAATATGAGAAGTATTAATAATATGGGTCTTTTTATTGAGGTTTAAATTATAAATATAGAAATTAATTTGATATTATTCACTTTCCAAAAGGGTAGGATTATAAATTACCCACACAAGAATGCTCAAAGTCATACATCTGATCCCTTAGAGCTTATTAATTTAGACATCTATGGGACATAGAGATAGAAATTAACATATGAAGATAAGTATTTTAATTCATTTTTTTCTGAATTCACTCACATAAAATACATTATTTATTTGAAACATAGATTATAGTCTCTTATTTTGATGAAGAGTATTTGGAAAGTTTCTAAAAATGATTGTGCTTTCTCCATAATAAGGATAATGATACATATTGTAGTTCGGTACACTAATGGAAAAATTGAATATTAGATTTATATTCAAGGGACTCACTATTAACTCAGTGCACCATGAACAGCCATCTAGAATGGATTATAATAATGAAATAATAAAATCTTGTTGGAGATGAATCAGAAATTGTTTATTTATAATGATACTTCTTGATAATTTTAAAGATAATTGGTGTAATAGTTCACATTCAAATGTAATACTTATATAGAATAAATTTTAACATTTAACCATATAATATATATTATAAACACCATAATTTAGAAATACATTATTGTATTTAGTTTTATATCAGTTACCAATGTCACAGATTAAAAAGATGGAAGCTTGATATAAGAGATGTTGATGTTTTCTTTCTATATTATCTTCAAAATGGAAGAGCTTTCCAATTATTCCATATGTATACTAGTAAAATAATTTTCATTGTCTATCTAAATGTTTTTTAATTATTAAGTAAAAAAATTAATAAATAATATTTTTCCAAAAGCGTGATGATGACACTATTTTGGTTATATAATAAGATAAAGTTTCAAAAAACAGTAAAACTTATAAATGAATATAGGTTGAAGATGATGACCCATCAAATTCATGTGGTGAAAAAATAACATTCTCATATCAAAAAAGGATGATAATACATTTTGTGTTACATAAAACAATTGTATAAAAAAGCCAACAATGTCAACCTGTGACACTATTTAGGAGATAAAGAAATTCCTCACTACATTCTCAAGTTGAATGATGAGATGTGGATGAATATTTGGAACATCAGGTGTGGGTTAATTCAATGAATGAATATTTTGACTATATAAATAATGCTGAATACTAGGAAATGATACCAAAGAACTAAGATGAGAATATTATTGGAACAAAGTGGTAATTCCAAAATAATAGAATGAAAGTGGAAAAGTTGTGATAAATAATGAAATACTTGTTTATAAGGGGTATTTAAATAAATAATACATTGATTTTACTAAGACCCTTTCACTGGATTATATATAAGAAACCATTACTATATTTACTAGTTCTATTTCAAAATGTCAATACAATATTTTTTTTAAATGGATTTCAAGTCTTCCTTTTTCTATGGAGAGCTATTAGAGGAGGTTTACATTGAACATACTTATGGATTCATTCTTGGAAAATATATGAACAATGTTTAATGGTTAAATAATTATCTATAATAGTTGAAATAATCCTTTGTATCATTTTATTTCAGGATATAAAATATTATAATTAATTTGAATCTTTCAAAATGATGAGTTTAGAAAAATATCTATATTAATGATGAAAAAAATTATAACACATTTGAATTGTTTATGTAAATGATATAATTTTTACTTGAAATCATGAAATTGTAATTTAATATATTTCCAATTAGATAAATAACATATTTGAAATTTTATATCATGATGATATAAGATAATTTATATGTTTAAATATTTCTAATGGAAAAAATATTACCCTTTATACTTCAAGGAATGTTTTCTCAGGATTTTCATAAAAAATTTAGAATGAAGGATTGGAAGCCAAACTATAATCCTATCATAGAAGTAAAAAATATAGAAAATTATGTGGATGGTAATAAAATTCATCCATAACAATGTTGGTATCCGATTGAAATCTTATTCCACTTGACAGTCTCTAGAATTTACATTGTCTATGTTTTCATCCCTTTGGTCAAGATTTCCAAGTGCACTAAAAATTTATCATTTAAAAACAAGGAAAAAGAATTATCAGGTTTATAATGGGAATGTTAAATTAGTAATATGCTAATTAAATGTTTGATGAATATATTTTTTATGAGGAAGAAATTTGAAAATATATTTTATAAAAATATATTATATGTTTTTTGGTGGAGTGGAGTGGAATGTTTACAATTGAAATCAATTGGTATCAAGTTAAATAAAGAGTTGATTGTTAACAATTTTTTTAGGGCAAGATTATGTTGTATGATGTAATTATTTTCTAAACATAGTTTACTAAAATAGGCTTTGAAATATTAGATAATTATTCATTACAATGTATATTTAATTTTAAAGTGACTTAATTTCCACTATTGACAAAAAAATCCCAATGGGGTGGGTGTTGAGCCAATGTGATGTTCAGAACATAATGATTCTATAGTGTTTTGGGGTTAAAGTAGAGATCCTATATAATATATAATTTATATAGGGAATATTAATTATATAATTTTGATATTTAAATGTAAATTATGTTTTATTTTATTTTGAATCCATGATTCTTATTCAAACTCACATAAAAAATATATCATTTGATAGGTGAAGACTATTGGGGTAATTGAAAGTGACTTGAAGAGATATGAAGAATTTTTGTAGTGTTTGGGTGTTTTTATTTAATTGGATTCATTTTTTTCTAGAATATTCATATGTCCTCATAACTATAGATTGTTATTTTTTTCACTTCAAATCATAAAATCGATAAGGATATGAAGAATTTTGTTCAATCATAAGGGTCATTTTGGATCTTCAGATCAGAAAATTGAAAAGACATGATGAATTCCCTATGATTATAATAGTCACTTCATGATTATGTAAGGATGAATATATAATTAATTTCATCAATTTAAGATGATATAAAGATCTTATAAGGGTTTGTAAGGATAATCAAAACATTATAAGGTTCATCTGGATACATTTTATGGGATGATTCATGTCTCCATATAGATTATAATGACATGGACATAAACAATACATAATATGTTAAATTCTTTAGAATTTACTTCCTTTCATGGATTTTTCGAAATTTAGGACATAATTCATTCATATAAATAATAATAAAATTTGGGTCGAACTAAAACTATATCCCTTTTTTCAATATATAATTTTTTTAATAAAAAACATGAAATCTGTTTATAATAAGTATTCACAACATTCATCATGGCTTATCTTTTTCTCATACCCATCCCTAAAACCTTTGTAAATACATTTTGAAACTAGGTAATAGAATAAATGATTAGTAAGGGATAATAATAGAGAAACCATCAATTCATTAATACAAATAAATTTATGAAATAATTCTCACAAATACACATTTCCCAAACCTAAAGAATCATGTACATACATTATGAAATAATAGATTTACAAAAAAAAAATAGAAAACATAAATAAAACATATTGTTTACATGGGGAATTACGTATTTAAAATTGTAAAAGTCATGGCTACCATATGATTTAAAACCCTTACGGCTACCATACAATGTAACCCACATGGCTACCTTATGATGTAGCCATTACAGTTTCCCTTTGAGTAACCATACGAAGGCCAACATCCAACTTAAATATAAACATTGAATTTTAGAGAGATATAGGTCCCAAAATTAATCATAATAATTCTCTAAGAACTATAACGTAGTCATAAAACCTGGAAAATTTTATATAAACATTCATTTTCAATTAAAAAAAGCAATTTGAAACATGATTCATAATGAGGAGTACCTTATAAGTACCATGTCATTGAAGAAATAATTAATAAAATGAAATTAATATGTATAGAAACTATAAACCCACACATATAAAAATAATATTTTATACATTCATATCAAATATAATATTATCATGAAAAATTGATCGAATTGTATTGTTAACCTAAATAATGGAAATTAGGTTAAAAATTATTTACCACAAATTCATCTTACATAAAATGTACTTAAACATCCTGTATAGTTTTTAAAAGATTGTTATTATCATATTAAAGAATCATATTATGTTTTATAACACCTTCTATGTTCATATTATAACTTCATTCCTCCCATCTATTAATAATATTTTTTTATTTTCATTGATTTGAGTGTGTTATTTACATGGTTTCAATTGTCGGTTTGTAATTTTCTTGTCAAAAGAAATAAAAAATACCGAAATAGAATGAAATTCTATTAATATGTTTCCATTATAGTAAATTATATCCTAAATCATTTATTGTTAAGATATGATGATCAACCATTATATAAATGATTAATGATATCCGTTTAGATCATTTTGGTGGTTCTTCGATAATCACGAAATAATATCATTCTATAATTTAATATTATTAATATATGTTAATTTTAGATCATAAAAGAGGTTATATCATAAATTTTAAAATATTTTTCAAACCATTGAAAACAATTTTATTACATTCTATGATAATGGTAATGGAAGTTGAAAACATAGCGTCTACAATGATAGTAAAACAACACATCATGAACAATGTTTTTTATTTTTCAGAATAAAAGAGAGAGGAGAAGAAGTATGTTGAGGAATTTTTACAATATAATGCTAGACTTTTAGAATATATAAGATATTATAGTTGTAATTCCTCTTGTATAATCTTATTTTATGAGAGAATAAGAAAATCATAATACTTGTAAATAAAATAAAATAAAATAAAAAAGGATATTTACCTTTTGAAATCTCTCCCATGAGAAATCCCTTAATACCTCTAGTTTTGGACTTTTGGTAATAATAGAAGCTCTTAGATATAGTGAAGAGGCTTGGAAAGTTATTTTGGTAGAATTGAAGAATGATAAAATTATTTTAGTTTTTAGTATAATAGGTGGTTAGGGGAGGTATTTATAATGGAGGAGAGTATGGGTTTTTGATTATTTTATTCATTAGTTTATTATTTTGGCTCCAAACTATGAACAATTTAATAATTATCATCAAATATTTTAAAATATTTAAGTATAGTTTCAAATTTTTCTTACATCATCATTACATCATCTATTACTCAACAAACCATATATTTTGTTTATATCCTAAATTACCGTATTTCACTATTCATAAAAAATTCTTGTATTTTAGAAAAATCTAAAAATATCACCATAACCATTTTTTAATGTGTATAATTAAAAATGAACTCCATTTTATCAAAATAATTTTCAAATATGAGAAATTAATTTTTATATAAAATCATAAATTATTAAAAAACAATTTTAAAAATAGAACTGATTTTATAACACATTGAAAAATTAATTAAATTCCCTAAAAAATATCTTATAATAAAAATGAAAAAATTATAATTATTTATGAATCTATTTTTTGAAAATATATTTTCTTCCAAATAATTATATTAATTAGAAAATTTTGATTAAATATTCATTACTTACAATGAAACCCAATAATTTATATATAATTTTAGAATAAATTATTTACTTTTTCAATGATATACATATATAATATTTTCACTAATAGGATCAAAAAAACTTATTTATACATTATTTTGTGGGTTTTCTATTATATTGGCCATATTAGTATACATCATGTCAAGTTATTATTCCATCAATATAAATCCCTTAATTTCAACAGATACCACTTATTTAATTATACATTTATAAATTAATTAATTGTTTAATTCAGAATGTAATGAAATTATTTTACAATTACCTAGGTTGTAACATTCTCCCCACCTTCAAGAAATTATGTCCTCGTAAACTTTATTTACGTATTAAAGAAGTGGTGGTACCTTTCCCTCATAGAATTTTCATATTACAATTTTCCTTCGTCAACCATGTTGTTTTTTAATAAAATGTTCACTATGTGAATTACCTTATTAGGAAATACTTTCTCTCTATGATCAAAAATTTGAATTGGTTTATCTTCGTAAGAATAGTTCGCTTCAAACTGAACAACATTTGGGATTAAAACATGAGATTTATATGAAACAAACTTTCTCAACATCAAAAAATGAAATACATTATTTACATGATATATACTCAGAGGAAAATATACTCAATAGGATACTTTTTAAAATTTATCTAGTATTTCATACTGTCCAATGAACTATAGACCTATCATTCCTTTCTTACCAAAACCCATTAAACTTTTCCTTTGTGGTATTCTAAGAAAATCCTGATCACCTACGTCAAAATAAATGTATGTTCTCATGTTATCTGAAAAAATTTCTATATTATCTGATCTATCCTCATGTGTTGTTGAATCAACATCACATTCTTAGCCACATTCCCAATAAATTCTGCTATCATATAATTCCTTTCCCAAAATTCATCCAAATAAGATAGAGTTCGACACCACCTTCCACATAATTTTTCAAAACATTCGCTTAGTATACTAGAAACTAAAATTTTATTATAAGAAAAATAAATTAATGATATAGGTTTATCCAAACATACCTATTAATCAATTGAACAATATTTAAGCATCACTTCCAATGTCTTCATTATTCACATTTTATGTCCTACATTTTGAGGATGGAAGGCTATACATAAATTTAGTTTTTCCCCATAACATATAAAGGCCTTTCCAAATGTGATAAGTTAACCTGAGATCATGGATAGATACAATAGAAAAGAGAACTCCATGTAACTTATAAACCTCTTTGAGGTACAGTTAAGAAAGATGATCAAATTACATTGTATATCTAATAGGAAGGAAATGTGTAGATCAACTCATATGATCAATTATAATGAAAATATAAATGTTACTTCATGATGTATTTGGGAGTCCCACCATGATGTAAATAGATATATTTTCTTATTTCCACTCTAACACTGAAAATAGTTAAAGAATCCACTTTGCTAATTTCTATTTTCATTTAACCTATTTACATTTAAAACATTTCATGGTAATATAAGTAATATCTCTTTTCATTCCATCACATTAGGAATACAGACGAATGTTTATACATATTTTAGTACTACTATGATTAATTGAAAATTAAGAACTAACAACTCATTCTTCAACAGTGAAATAGAGGGAACACATATTCTTTTCAAAAATCATAAAACACAATCTTTACCGATGTTAAATTCTAGAAACATACCATATTTAACCAATTATACTTTTTTATGACACATGTATTGTTCCCTATGTGCTTTATTAATTATATTAAATACATACAATTTAAGTGACACTAGAAAAAACGGATGAATTTCCAATACCAAAAACTTCCAATCCAAAATTTATCAAATCATAAATTAATGTGTCACGTACCAAACATAACATGGTTAATGTAGCATGAATTATTTTCACCCATGGAATCCTCTAATTTATTTATTTTCCAAGAAGGTATTTGATTGTGGAATCATAATCCATCATCAGTTCAAGACACCTTCTCTGCCTCATGTTTAAAAACTTCTATGTGAACATATTCTTTAGACTTTTATGGATACTATATGTTTCACATTTTGTTCGTTAAAAATTATTACTCCATATTTTCAAAGAAAAATCACAACATATAATTCCAAATCTTGTGTGTGATAATTTAACTCATGAGTATTTGTTTCTCTTGAAGCATAAGCAATTACACATTCATTGTACATTAGAACAGAACCAAGTCCCTTCAATGACTCATCATTGTAGTTGAAAAATTCACCATTTCTAGAAGAGAGGGAAAACCAACTGCATTATCCAATCTCTTATTCAGTTTCTGAAAAAAAGCATCACATTGTTCTATATAAACAAATATAACACCAATTTATCTTAATAGGGTTAATGTTCAAGGTAAATGGGGAATATTTTTTAACATAACATCAGTTAAAACCTGATAATCCAAAAGAATTTTGATTCTATGTAAAATTTATATGTATTTTCCGTTCATCAACCACCTTTTTTTGGGTATCAACTGTTATTCCATCATTACATACAATATTCTGAGGAAACTATATTGGTTTTAACCAATAATAACATTTTATAAATTTTCCATAATGATTCTTTCCATTAAGAGTTTGAACGATAATCCTTAAATGTTTCTCATAATCATCATAAACTTTTTAAAAGAATAAAATATCGTCAATAAAAACATAACCCAAATTATCAAAAAATTCTTGTAATAATCTACTAATTAGACCCATTAATATAGTAGGGTCATTTTTCAATCTAAATGGCATAACAAGAATCAAATATTTCTCTTATTTAGTATGAAAATTAGTTTTTGTTATGTCAACTATCATATCCATGATTATATTTTGAGTTAATTTTCTATTTATTTTAAGTCTAAATATTTATCGTTGTATTTATATTGGTATTTTAGAATAAAAAGGATATTTTTGGGTGGACTGACCATATAGAATTGTGGGTACAAGGTAAGTGGTAATTGTGTGCCCTCCCTTGGTAACCACGAAGCCGCGTGGGGTTTTTTTGATTGAGTCTTATCACATGGTTTATAAATTGTGTAGGATAACCGTACAACATGTATTACTAGGATAATGATGGGAGAACAGTTGCCACATGCGTTGGAAAACTTTGTGGACTAACTGTACGGCCTGTCCAGGTCATTAAAAATGTGGATTTAAATGTTTTATCCTTATCATATTTTACCACAAATCCTTACCTATTTTTACCCACTAAGGATTCACATCCCCTGAAGCCTATATTACTCCCTATTTTTCCTTTGTAGCTCTATTTGTGAATTATATTTGGTGGGATATCCACAATATTATTCATGTAAGTGAGTTTTTTCTTGGTTTCATCCTTCCTTCTAGAGTTTCCATTCCTTCTTCATGGGGTTTCTATTCTCTAGTGGACAAGGTTTTGATTTGGGGGGTTTGATCTTGAATTTTTGGATTAAATCTCTATGATTAGGGTTTTATCTTTCTTCTTTATGGTGTAGTTGGATTTTCACACCAAATTGTGGGGATTCCTACACCTAAGGTACATGATTTAGTGATTAAACACTATTTGATGAATTTATATTTCTTTTTTGAATAATTTAAATTGTTATATTATTTTTTTTGTTATAATGTGTATTTTGAAAGAATTTGGAAAGAGTTTCTTTTGAAAATGGGTATTCTATATGGAATTGTGTGTATTTGTGGTATAAATCCAAGTTGTATTATTTGAATTGTTTTTATAATTTATCTGGTTATTTTATTAAATTATTTATATGGTGTAAAAATGATTCGAAAATGTTTTGGGGTGTGTATGATTTTAAAAGAGTAATTTGGGTATGAAAGTGATGAATTATAAAGTGTATTGAATTGTTGGGTTTATTAATTGAAAAATTGGTATGTTATGTGAAATGTGGAACCTAGAAGACCACAAAGGGAAGCTTGGGTAACTTTGTGGGAAGAATAGGACTAATGTGCTAGTTATATGGAAGTGTCTTTGACCTGGTTTCACATAATATTATAGACAACGAAATATCTTACAAAATATTGATAATTATTTGAGACCACAAGGTTATTGGGGTGTCCCCTCCACGTGGGTAGTGCACGACAACGTTGTTTGTCCAAGTTTCTAATCAATGTTTCACCAACATGTGAGGTTCTAGTGTACTTTTTCTATCAGGTTTTTAGAGGGTCTTTCCAGTGACTAGTGCTATTTAGTTATATCTCATTTACCAATGGAATACTATTTCCTTTTTTTTATGTTTCAAAAGAATGCATGATTTATTCTGAAATCATTTTCTTTCACTACTTTTTCCATGAAATGTTTATACACCCTTTGTATAAAATATGGATGTTATTTATCATCTAAATTTTGTGGCATGGAATCCTTGTTGGGTTGAATCCTACTAAGATTTATCTCACACCATACTTACACCATTATGTGTATGTATAGTTTTTATGTTTGACATAGGGAATGTTAAGATTAATGGTTACTATGGTTCGGGCTGTAGCAGTGTTCCTTGGTTTGATGTTGTGGAGGTTTCTTGAGGGTGAGGCTCCTCATGCCTTGTGTATTTTGGTTGGTTATGGGTTTCTATTTTATCTATATCCTTTTTGGGATTTTTATTAATATTGTAACTCAATTATTTATTTCATTTATTCCACATTTGGTTATGGATTTTAATTTTCAGTTTTTTTATTTTGTTTGTTTGATATAAGTTTACAAATTTGAGTGAATCATTCCTATGTTGAATCATAGATACCCAATAACTTCTTCCATCCCATGTGGATTAGGAATACCCTTTGGTCCATTCAATGGACTGAGTCGATCATCAGTTTGAATGATGACCTAGCTGGGTTCATGAAAAAATGGTATTAGAGAAATGTAAGCTCTTTGGGTCATGTTATTTGGGATTCGCCTGGATATATGGGCGATAGAATTATTTGGGGCTTGGATTTCTAGTTGTTATTAGGTTTCATGGCCATAAAAACTATTAAAAGACCTCGATTCAACATGGGATATTGGGATTCTTGTTTGAATACTCCACAAAGTGGGACGCAAAGGATTCATAATATATGTGGACACTTGGTGGTGGTGAGGTGGTTTGGTTGTTGCAGTTTCGTGATTATTTTGATTTATTTGCATTCATTATCTTTGTTGAAATTATTTAGATGTGTATTATTAATGATTTTTCATGTGACTATTTCATTTTGTAACAACATTCCTCCCTAGAAAATCCTATTTCAACTAATGGAAGAATCCAGAGGGATTTCTCCCTCACAACTTGATCAGAGGTTGGTAGAAGTGGCTGGCTGCGATATTCAAGCTCTAGGATAGGGAGCAGGTCTTGCTCATACTTCATCCAGGGAAGTAGAACATGGTCTTGGAATGGAAAATACCAAGAGATTCTCAAGATCAATCCTACCTCTTTCTGAGGTAGCACAGAGTCACTAGAAGTGGAGGAGAGTGTTGAAATGATTGAGAACTTATTTTAAATCCTTGACACTCTGGAGGAGGTCAGGGTAAGAGGCACATTTTTTCTTCTAGAAGTTCCAATTCAATGGTTGTGGGACTCAATTTTCTTTATGGGGAAGCATTATTAGGTCATCTAGAAGGACTTCAAGGAACTATTTAATGACTAGTATTTCCCAGAGGTGTTGAAATCTGTTAGGTCCTGGGAGTTTTTGGATCTCATTTATGGGGAACATTCGGTGATTGATTATAGAAAATGCTTTGTTGATCTAGTATGGTATGCACAAGAATTAGATTCCAAAAATAAGATGATGGCCTAGAGGTTAGAATTTGAATTAAAGCTAGAGATATACTCTCACCTCTTTCTGTTCAAGATGAATACCAATGCTGAAGAGGTTGATCGAGCTTGTATGGTGGAGATTGACCAAAAGGTAAGTTAGAATGCCTATGAGTCTATGTCAGCGATGGGTTGTAGGAATTCATAGGAGAAGAAGATAAAGCAGGATGAGAAGCGGAGGAAGGGAAGTTGTATTTCGGATCACCCTTCTAGGTAGTCATTATCAATGGCCTCTAATGTAGGGTCATGTTTTTTCCATCTGTGTGGGAAAGTAGGGCACATCTAAACATCATGTACTTATCCTCTTAAGCCTTTTCATAAATGTGGATTTATTGGGAACTTGTAGCATTTTTTAAGGACATTAACTCCATATCATAGTGGGTCATGATCTATGGATTCTTGGGGGATGAAATATTTGTTAGAACTTTTTAGGACTGTGGGATCTCGGTTTGGTGGTTGTGGATGAATGACTTAATAATGTTCTAGGTAGATCTAGTTCAGGGAAAAACTATAGGTGAGTGATCATTATCCATCTCAGGATGAGGTGAAGCATGTTAATATAGTGGTCCTGTAACGAGTAGAATTAGATGCAGGGCCCCTGACATTTTGAGGAACCATTATAATTGCATCTTCTATCGCAGTTTCATTATTTGATACTGGTGATTTAGTGTTTTATGCCCTCCAATATTTTAATCTTTTTAAATTTGGAAACTGATCTGATGTCTTATGTGATGGAGTTATTAACTCCCTTGGGTATGATGTAATGTCCCGGTTCCGGAAGCCACCTAGAGGCGCCCCGTACCTGGTTGGTCACAAGGCCTAAAATGTATTTCTATGAATTCTATAGGGTTCTGACAAGAATTAAGGGCCTTTAGAGTGATGGTGAGGAATATATGCCCTCATTGGAAGAGTACAATGTGGAAATAACAATACATATAGTATCGAAAGTAGTAAAAATCCAATAATAGTAAACAGTTGAAGATAGATATAGAAACAACTAGAGACAAAAATATAAGTAAATGATGCATGATACATATGTGTCTAGGATGGAATCCAAACAAGTAACAATTCTGAATACAGTACTAAAAAAAGTACAAAAAAATTAGAAAAGAAACTCCTCAGCATCGCAAGCCTCAGCTTGGTCCCATGCTCTCCAACTCTAATGCAATCAAGTACTTGAAGTCGAAGGACGCTTGCCCTTGACTATACCTGCAAGAATATAATCTATTTGGGCCCAAAAGCATGACCCAAAGAGGGTGTGAGACTAAATCCCAGTAGGAAACCACCTGATGATCTATGCCTAACAGTCAGAAGTTATATGTCAGGTAATAGTACGGTGAACAGTAAACAATAAGCAGTAAACAAGATGATACACAATAGTAAACAACCCGCAGATCAGATAAGAAATATTGAAGAAAACAACTTACCATGATAGGAATCCCTCAAGGAATTACCCACATACATCCTCTTTGGTCCTATCCAAGCATTACCAACAACCCTATATGAAGTACTCCCAGCCTAACCCCTCTAGTTTTGTCATACAAAAATTATAGACTCTCTAAGGAGGCAAACTAATTCAATTCCCCTTATAGTCTAAGATAGTCAGGGACTCTCTAAGGAAGATCATTCTGTCAATTCCCCTTATAGCCCCAGGGTCTTGAGACTCTCTGAGGAAGCTCACTCGTTCAATTCCTTTTATAGACTTGGTTCGTTCAGAAACTCTCTAAGGAAGATCACTTGGTCAATTACTCTTATAGCCTGGAGCAGTTTAAGGAATTTCAAAAAAAAAACAAAGACTCTTTGATGAAGCCAACTCGGTATACCCATCTAAAGTCTATAAAATACAAGACTCTCTAGGAAGCTCACTCGGTCTATCCCCCATTTTCTATAATGTCCATGAATCTCTAAGGAAGCTCACTCGGTCTATCCACATACAGTCTATAACACCAGGTTCTCACGACCTCGTTCCAATCAGTGCATAATAATGTTATAAGGCCAACGTAAACCTATAGAGCTATGTAGCTAACCACTCTATAGCATAACAAGAATGTTAGAAAAAAACACCCCATCCTATGATAACAAGTCACGGAAAATAAGTATAATGGCTAAAGGCTGAATGAGACCAAAAGCTTGTAAATAGAACAATAATTGGTAAAACATCTAAGCCGAGTAATTATCATTATACATAACCAAATTACCTCTACACAAGAGCACTAGAATGGAAAGAAAATAACAGGGGAAAAACAGTAAACATGCAATACCCCATCCAAGGTTATTGATGGAATTTGCACATAATACTCTAGAAGAAGGAAGATATTAGTGTTGTGGTTCCAATGCAATTGACAGCGGTCGATTCGGAGAACAGACGAAGGTTCGAGGGATTGGAGAAGTCTCAATGTCGTACGACTTCTCTCGGTCAAGAAAGACCTAGAAGAAGACGTTTATGGTGATCAGACACAAGCCTGTTCCATTTAATGAAAAAGAAAAGAAAGTACACTGTGTTTACATTTATAATATATGGAGTGTACTAGGATTTTCCATTATCCACTTTAAGCCGCCTCTATACCACCCCACACGACCGTGTGTGTGGCTCGGACACGAACACCACACGGCCTCACATGGAAAGAGAGTACATGGCCTGTACACATAAAGTACACAGCGTGGACATAAAAAATTTCCAAAAACTACCATTTTCCCCAAAACTACAGAAAAGGGAAAAAAATACCTGAAAAGAAGGTCTGTGTTCTGAAAAACTTCCCCCTTAAAGAAATTTGTCCCCAAATTTCTCTAGTGAGGCGTAGAAGAAGAAACCCTAAATAGCTCCGGCCACTGAGATCATACATTGGCCTCCCTCTCCCAAGTCTCATCTTGTACTCACCCGTGCTGCCATAGCACCCGTACCAGAGGGACAGACCGGCCAAAGACAACCTTCGTACTATTGTTGATAATCTGGATAGGATGCTCCTCATGTGATGCATCTGCTTCGAGATCAATCTCCTCAGGTTGAAAGACATGATACGGGTATGAAAAGTAGCGTCAGAGCTGAGAAAAATGGAAGAAATCATGCATATCACGTTACCTCTGAGGTAACTGCAACCAATAGGCAACCAGACTAACTCTCTCTAACACCTCAAACGGCCCGACATACCTCGGAAAAGTATTACCATGTCCATGAATCCTCTTGTGTCCCATCCTCGGTGCGACAAACAAGAAAACATGATCCCCAACCTCAAACTTTATAGGTCATCTCCACTGATCAGTATAAGAATTCTATCGAGACAATGCCATATCCATCCTCTTCCAAATAAACTCTATCTTCTTTGAGGTCTCCGGAAAGAGATGAGGTACCAGCAAAGCTACCTCTCCTTCCTCCAGCCAGCATAATGGCGATCGTCACGTCCTACCATACCAAGCCTCGTATGGTGCCATCTGAATAGTATCTTTAAAGTTTTTTTGTAGGATAACTCCAAAAGAGGCATATGCTTCAACCCAGAACCTCTAAAATCCAAAATGCATGCTCGGAGCATGTCCTCAAGCACCTGAATCGTACGTTCAGACTAGCCATCTGTCTGGGGATGGTATGCTATACTCAAGTGTACCTTTGTACCCAAAGCTTTCTAAAGCCCCTACAAGAACCGAGAAGTAAAACATGAATCCCTTCCTGAAACAATGGATTGTGGAACTCCATGAAGACGTAAAATATATCAGATGTAAAACTGTCCAAGCTCATCAACACTAAAGGTCTCCTTGATAAGCAATAAGTGAGCAACCATCGTGAGTCTGTCGATGAAAACCCACCCTGCATCGTTCCCTTGAGGAGACCTCGACAAACTTGTCACAATGTCCATTGCGACATAATTACATTTCCACTCAGAAATGGGTAACCACTGCAAAAGACCTGTTGGTCGCTGATTCTCCACTTTCACCTGCTGACAAGTGGAAAACCTCATGACAAAACTAGCAACATCTATCTTCATACATGACCACCAATATTGGAGGTGTAGATCACGATACATCTTAGTGATTCTAGGATGAACTGCCCAAACTGAGGATTCAAAGTCCCACATCGTCTCCTAATGTATATCTGTTGGCACCCATACACATCCCTGGAATTACAGGATTTCATCCAAGCCTATGGCCTACCTAGGAATAGGGTCCTCTCTTGACATGCTTCCCTGTAGGACTAGGCCTTCAAAATCTGATGGTTTCCTCATTCGTACCCGATTATGAATAGTAGAGGTAACAGCTGTAGAAAAAAGAAACGTCTATCCCTGACTATCGTGCACCACCAAATGCATCATGGAGAACAGGTTCGTTAGCTTCCACTCACTGATGGACTCCCGAACTACCTATATATGAGCCTTCCTACTCAGTGCATCAGCCACAACATTTCCTTTTCTAGGTGTGTAGGAAAGTTCAAAGTCAAAATACTGAAGGTACTCAACCCACCTTCACTGTCTCAAATTCAGATCACGATGAGTGAAGATATACATGAGAGTCTTTTTATTGGTAAACACCACAAAGTGCTCTCCTAGAAGATAATTCCTCCAACAACATAGGGCCTAGGCAACGGCTGGAAACTCCAAATCGTGTGTTGAGTAATTCCTCTCATGTGGCCTTAACTACTGAGACCCGTAAGAAACGAATCCATATCCCTATATAATTACAACTCCCAACCCGATGCCTGATGAATCATAGTAAACGGTATATCCCTTTTCATACAATGGCAGGACTAGTATCGGTGCTGAAGTTAACCTCCCATTCATCTCCTTAAAGGATGACTCAAAAGAAACTAACCATAAAAACTTCTCACTCTTCTTGGTCAGACCTGTCAGTGGTGCTGCTAAGCTTGTAATGTCTTGTATGAAATGTATGTTGTATCCAGCCAGCCTCAGGTTACTCTGCACCTAACAGAAATTCTTCAGATGCTTCTAGGAAACTACTTCTCTCACTTAATCTGGGTCTATTGATACTCCTATCTCTGAGATAACATAACCCAAGAAGTGAATTTGGTCCATCCAATAGTGGAATTTTGAGATATTATCATATAACCGATGCTCTCTCGGTATACTCAGAATGAAATCAAGATGGGTAGCATGGATGTGTTGAGTGTGAGAGTACACCCAAATATCATCAACAAAAACTACCATGAAGGAATCCATGTATAGATTGAACACTCAGTTCATTAGTGCCATGAAATGTGTAGGCGGGTTCGTGAGACCAAACGACATAACCATATACTCGTATAGAACATAGCTTTTCCTGATGTCAGTAAGAGGTATATTATATGGTCAAACGATAAACTGATGGTAACAGGATCTTAGATAAAATTTTGAGAATACCCGGGCTCCTCAAAGTTAATCAAAGAGATCATCTATCCTTAGAAAGGGATATCGGTTCGTGACTATCAACTGGTTCAACATCTGATAATACACACAAAGCCTAAGGTTACTGTCTGCCTTCTTCGCAAACAGAATAGGAAAACCCCAATGAGAAGTACTGGGTCAGGTGAAACCCTCCGCCCAAAACTCCTCCAACTACCTCTTGATCTTTGGCAACTCAGGTGTAGCCATACTATATGATGAAATGGACACCAGTCTCACTCCTGGTACATTCTCAATTAAAAATCTACCTCACAATCTAGAGGCAAACCTAAAAATTCCTCTGGAAAGACATCTCTGAAACAATCCACCATTGGAGGAAAGTCTAACTTTGAAGTCCCCTGATCATGCAGATAAATTCTAGCGATCTGGGCTGTAACTCCTCCCAACCCATGATGCTATGGACCCAATCTACTCGCCTTGACATACCAATCTCCTTGTTAAAGAAAGGATCCACCCTCTGGTGATATGAAAATCACCCTACGATGATAGAAATCAACGACTGTCTCGAAGGGAACTAACCAGTCCATTCTAAGAATGACATCATAGCTCGTCATCTCTAGGATATAGAGGTCCCATAAGAAGTGACATACAGAAACCTGTAGATGGAACACTCTGCACTGACATACACTAACCGCTCTAGTCCCTAATGGTGTATATATATTCAAATTATCGACAAGGGAAAAGATGCAGAGCCCAAGGCTATCCACAAAAACAATAGAGATAAAGTTGGGGGAAACTTTGTATCGAAAAGAGTAGAAGATAAAACTAAGGATACTAAGATCGTACCTAGAAATTTAGAGGGGTTGGGATCCTACCCTTGATGGGTCTTCTCCATTGCAAATGTCTGTCCTACTCCAATGCCCTGTGACCCTACCTGACCACTCTGAGCCGATCCACATTGTTGTTTCTAGTATCCTAGAGGTTGACCACCATGGCCCCGACCTCCACCTCGGCTCGAACGGCCAGAATAACTCCAGTTCCTAGACTGGTGAGAAACTGGCGATGCGTCTCCTAAATACGGGGCAATAGAAGAACCCCTACCACAAGCTATAGGTGAGATGATCTGACAGAAATGATGAAGATGGCCCATATTTCCATAATATCGGCACTCCATTGGGTCTCTCTAGCACTGAGGCCTAGTATTCCTGCTCCTTCTATATTGGTATCATACTACCTGGCTGCCCAAAGATTCATTTTTCCTACTTTGATCTCCTCGAACAGACACCTTGTGGTGCTTCCTACTATCATTAAGAGGAACATTGACTCTGGATGTCGAACTGCCCTACCTCACTACTCCAGAATCCCTCAGATATAACTCAGTTATTAGCACATGGTTGATGATAGAGGATATTGAAGTCAACTTGAAGATGTTCACCTATGATCGGATGTCATGCCTCAGACCATCCTCAAATATTCACACAAGGAATATCTCATCACCTTTTGGAATAGGCCTGAAATGCTACAACTCAGTAAAGCGAGTCAAGGACTCCATAACAGAAAGAGTACCCTATTCCAGACTCATAAACTCTAGGGCTAGAGCGGCCCTCAAGGTATCCGGGTAGAATTAATCGTAGAAGATGTGTCGAAACTCATCCTAATTCATACTCTGCTGGTATCTTGACTATGATATTACCTTCCAGCACCTCCTGGAAGAGTCTCGAAGCATATAGTTCGAAAGATTAACCCTCATCTATGGTGGTATCTCCAGGTGCTCGCAGATCGTCAACGTGGCTTCATGCCATGAATCTGCAACCTGAGGCCCTCTTTCCCCTGAGAAAGTGGTAGGATACAGATGTAGAAAACCCCACGTCAACTCTACCATCGATGGGGAAGGGGGCGACACTCCCTGGAAGGACTGCATCATATTCAGAAAATCTTCTCTAAACTGCTCATCGGCGCCTGCAACTGGTATAACTGCTGGAGCCAAGGCTAGCATAGCAGGAGGGTCTTCAGGAGGCCCATGATCGGCAATATTCCATGTCAGATCACCATCTCATAGCTGGCGTGCAATTGGAGGATGTCTTAGTGGCATAATTCTGAAATTTCAAAAGGACGTCTTAGATAAAGATTATCAAAGTCTCAGAAAACCAGAGTACAAGTGGCGAACAGGAGAAAGAAACATGCAAGTTTCGAAAAACATTACTACACTGCGCGTATAAAAACAACATGATGTGTTCTTTTAAGCCATTCACAAGGCATGTACCTTCGCATTAACTGGTTGTGTAATTCCCCCAACCACACGGCGTGTTTTCCCCACACATGTCGTACACTTGAACTCCATTCCCCTACCGAGTATCCTTACACGGCTAACCAACATGGTTCTTTTAATCCTAGACTACACGGCGTGTTCATGAAGGACATGGTGTATACTAAACAAGGTTTCCTCGACCCGTGTTGTTAGTTACATGGTTGGCTACATGGTTCACTCCACATGGCATGTGCCTTACACTCACGACGTGTACTTGAAGGATTTCCCAAGCCGTTTTGTTCGTGACATGGCCGGGTACTTAGGTTACATGGCACAACGTGTGAAAATAGGTCACGGCGTGTGTGGTCAAAGATTCATCCATCTGTGTCGTTAGTCACACGGTTAGACACCCGGTCACTACAACACCGCATGTACTTACCATACATGGTGTGTTCCTGATGATTTTTCACAGCCCTATGTTTCTTCCCAGACAATCAGTGACACGATTTAAAAACTACATGATGTGTATTCATAATGTATATGCCATGTATTCTGGGTTTTTTTAGGCAGTAGCCTCAGAAACGTCTCTGGAGCCTAGAAAACATAGAAAAAAAGAGTTAAGGTTTCAAATTTTGATTCTTGAGGGCTCATACTCCCTGCAAATCAATGTTTTTCATCTTATACAAGTTATAACAAGGAAACAAGCACCGATACACCAAATTCCGGTCCATGAGGGACCATAACACCTAAAAACCCAAATTTTGGCATCCATCTAAGAAAAGCACTTAAACAAAAAAATTCCCTATCAAACAGTTGGGATTATATTAAAACATTTATCATAATATCATGAATATTCTTCAAAATATCTATCACAACAACATGAAATCACTAATGCATCCTAGATGACATGGAAAATATGCATGACATGTGTTTTCTAGAAATTTCATATATAATGCATGAGATGGAATACCATCATCTCATCTCGTTGCAACAGAAATAGAGCCTCAACAATATCAATAGTAACATCACGTGAAATGTGAGTCACTCAAGGTGAAATCAAATCAACTGTAAAAATTGAAAAACTGGAAGAAATTGAAAGAAACAAGGTAGATTGTCTTTTCCCTATACACAGGTCAGATACTCTTAGGAAAAACTTATTACCAAGTACATATTCTGTCATATCCCTGGCTATAGGATCAATCAGTAAGTCAAGTGAAAAGAATTCCTCTCATACCACTATGTAATGTCCCGGTTCCAGAAGCCACCTAGAGGTTCCCTGTACCCAGTTGGTCACATGGCCTCACGGACATTTCCTCGAACGCTAGAGGTTTCCGACTAGCAGCGAGGGCCTTGGGTGTGATGGTGGGGAAACTATGCCCTCATTGGCATAGTACACTATGTAAATAACAATACATACAATATCAGAAGTAGTAAAAATACAACAACATTAAATAGTGGAAGACTGATAGAGAAACAACACGAGCCAAATATATAAGTAAATGATACATGATACATATGTGTCTAGGAAAGCAGCCAAACAAGTAACAATGCTAAATATAGTACTAAAGTAAAGTAAAAAAAGAAAAATACAAAAGAAACTCCTCAGCATCGCATGCCTCGGCTAGGTCCTATACTCTCCAGCTCTAATGAAATCAAGTACTTGAAGTTGAAGGGATCTTGACCTTGTCTATACATGCAGCAATATAGTCTGTTTTAGCCCAAAATCATGACCCAAATAGGATGTGAGACTAAATCCCAGTAGGAAACCACATGAAGAACTGTGCCTAATAGTCAGTGAATATATGGCCGATAATAGTACAATGAACAGTAAACAGTAAGCAGTAAATAGGATGATACACATCGGTAAGCAACCCGTAGATCAGACAAGAAATAGTGAAGCAAAAAACTAACCAAAACAGAAATCTCTTATAAAAGAATTCGCATCCATCCTCTCTGGTCTTATCCAAGAAGCACCAACAAGCCTCTAGATAGTACACCCAGCCTAACCCCTATGGTTTGGTCATTCGACAATTATAGACTCTCTGAGGAATCACACTCATTCAATTCCCCTTATAGTCCAAGGTAGTTAGGGACTCTCTGAAAGAATATCATGTGGTCAATTCCACTTATAGCCCCAAGGTCTAGAGACTCTCTGAGGAAGCGCACTCGGTCAGTTCCTCTTATGGCCTCAGTCTTTCACAAACTCTCTGAGGAAGCTCACTTGGTAAATTCCTTCTATAGCCTGGAGTGGTTTAAATAATTTGAATCAAAATAAAGACTCTCTAAAGAAGCTCACTCGGTCTAATGTCCTAGAGTCTATAAAATCCAAGACTCTCTGTGAATCCCACTCGGTCTATCCCCCACAGTCTATAATGCCCATGACTCTCTGAGGAAGCTCACTTGGTCTATCCCCTTACAGTCTATAGCACTAGATTATCACAGCCCCATGCCAGTCAGTGCATAATAATTCTATATGGAAAAAGTAATTATACAGATCTACTTGGCTAACCACTCTATAGCATAACAAGAATGTCAGAAAACAACACTCCATCCCACGATCACAAGTCATGGAAAACACGTACAATGGCCAAAGGATGAACGAGACCAAAAGATCATAAACAGAACAAGGCATGGGAAAAACATCCATGCATTGAAATTATCCAAATACATAACCAAATTACTTCTACACAATCACATTAGAATGGTAGGAAAATAACAGGAAAAAAAAACACGAAATACCCCGTTCAAGGTTATTGGTGGAATTTTTACATAATAATCAAAGACATTTAACATAAATTGACAAACCACCTTCCATGGGTTTAGGAGATCAATATAATTTAACCACAAGGCTTGAATCTCTTTAGAATGTTGTAAATCTACAATCATGAACAAAATTTTTAACCCATGATATCTTGAAAAAGATTGAAAATTGGAAAATGATGATCTAGAAGAAGGAAGATCTTACCACTACGGTTACAACTCAATCTATAGTGGTCGATTCGAAGAATAGACGGAGGTTCGGGGGCTCGGAGAAGTCTCATGGTCGTATGGATTCCCTCGATTGAGCGAGACCTAGAGGAAGATGTTTATGGTGATTAGACGTCAGCCTAGTCCATTTAATTAAAAAAAATTATAGGGAGTGTACTTTTAGAGTACAAGGTGTGTACTATGCTTTTTTGTACTCTACTTTAAGTGGCCTTCACATCACCCCACATGGCTGTGTGTGTGGCCCGGACATGGCAGGCACACGGCCTCACGTGGCAAGGGAGTACACATCGTTTATTGATAAAGTACATTATCTTTCATTAGAAATTTCCAGAAACTCACTTTTTCTCCAAATCATTAGAAAAAGGAAAAACATACATGAAAAGAAGGTTCAGGTTCTTACATAATACAAAGGATCATGGTCTCAGGTTCCCTTATTGTTCAATCTTTGTGTATGGGGTTGAGAATGAGTGGGACTTCCTATTCTTAGATAGGGAAATTTTTTATGTAATCCTTAGATTTTTTTGGCTAGTTTTATTCTAGGATTAAATTTATTTTTATAGCTGGTGGGTATGTTTCGTGGAACATGATTGGAGTTCTCAAGTATTTTTTGGCAAATAGGATCCTCAGTCAGGTCATGCTGGACCCCCACTCTCTGTGTTTGGAAATCTAATTTTTTAGCTATTTCTGATCATGATGGTGGATGATGGTAGTACACTTGATGGTGGATTTACTTCTATAGTGGATGTGTTCCCATAGGTATTCCCAGATGATTTTGTAGGTCTTTATCTAGAGTGGGATGTGAAGTTCTCAGTTGATTTGGCATTTGGTAAATAAACAATATCTCTTCCCTCATATAATATGGCCCCCACCAAGATGAGGGAATGAAACATAAAACTGGATGAGTCAGATTCCAAAGGATTCATTCAAATGATCTTCTATCCTTGAGAAGCCATTATTTTGTTCATGAAGAAGGACAACAGATATCTCCGGTTATGTATTGATTACATGAAGCTAAAATTTATAACTATTAATAACAAGTACCATTTTCATTGAATTTTTTAATTTTTTTATCATGTAAAAGGGAAAATGTTTTCCTGTACGATATACATGTGTTTCGGATACCACCAAATCATGTTGAGTTAGGATGAATTTCTGAAAACATTTTTCCAAACTAGGTACAACAACTTTGAGTACTTGGTCATGACTTTAGGATTGAAAACTTCTCTAGTGGTATTTATGGTTCCCATGAATAGGGTGTTACCCTAGTATCTTGACTCTTTCATTTTTGTATTTGTGGATTATATCATGGTTTATTCTATATCTGAAGAAGGAAATGATAATCATTTTTGCATTATTCTTAGCACCTTGAAGGATCATCATCACTATGAAAATATTTTATAGATCACATTTTGAATTTGGGATGTAAATTTTCTGGTCCATGTCAACTAGGAGCAAGAGGGTTCGGTGGACCCTATGAAAATTTGTGTAGTTGTATCCTGGGATCATCCAAAGAAAGTGTTCAGAATCAAGAATTTGCTAGGCCTGGATGGTTATTAAAGTTTCTTTGTTAGGGATTTCTCTTAGTTGGATTCACCTATGATGGCTCTCACCCGAAAAGGGGTGAAGTATTACTAGATCCTTGAATTTAAAGTACCCTTTGAGGACCTGAACCCGTGATTGACTACCGCACCCATGTTGATCTTTCTAAATCATGTAATGGGATATGTGGGTAATTGTGATTCATCTCGAATGGGTCTCGAGTGTGAACTTATGTAGAATGAAAATGTGATGGCGTATGGTTCTCACTGACTCTAACCACATGAAAAGAATTACCCTACCTGTGACCTTGAGTTATCAATAGTGATTCATGACCTGAAGATGTGGCATCATTATATTTTTGGGGAGATATTTTTAGAATACTCTGATCATTAAATATTATCATATATATTCTCCCAAAAAGAATATGAACCAAAGCCAGTGTTAGTGGATCTAATATTTATAGGGGTTCGACATTGATATTTACTATAACATAGAAAATGGTAATGTGGTGGATGATTCCTATTGTAAAAATGTGTCGGTTTAGGCCTTGAAGAAGTCTAGAGAGGGGTGGAACAATATGGGGCTCTATTCCAAGATGAAATTGGAGAACAAGGAGCATATCAGTTGTGTGGTCATGGAATTTTTTTAGTTTGATCCTTCTCTTATCGAGCTGATTTAATGGGAGAATCCTAGAGATGAGATGTTCCCAAAATCTGTGAAGTTAATTCTTTGGGGAGAGACATCTTGTAGTTGGTCATTTTCTCTCGACGGAATCTTGTTCTTCGTGGGTTGTTCTGTTGTGCCATTGTCTATGACGAAGGTGGTGATGTAGGATAACCACTAGTCTCAGTGGAATGTTCATCCTGGAGCTACCAATATATATTATGACATGCTTCAGAAGTTCTACAGTCTATGAATGAGGTGAGATATAGATGACTTCATATCAAGGAGAAATACATGTTAGAAAATGAAATAAGAGCATCAAAGACCCTCTAGTTTTCTTTAACTATTACTTATTCCTATATGGATGTGGGATGAGGTCGCTATGAATTTAATTATTGGTTTTCCTCTTACACTATATGGATGGAACGACATATGGGTAGTAATTAAAAATTTGACTATATCATCCCACATCATTCCCATCAAAGACTTAGCAAAAGGGGATGATTTTGGCTGGTTATATGTTCAGATAGTTTTCAGGATTAATGGTGGGTCATTAGAAATTGTTTATGATATAGACCCTCATTTTACCTCTTGGGTTTTGTATGGACTTCCAATGGATTTATGGTTTTAGATCAATATTAGAATATAATACCACCCACAAATGGATAGTCAAATGGAATACCCAAATCAGATTCTAGGAGATACTCTTCATATATGTGTTTTCGAAATAGGGTGATCGTGGGATTTTCTTTTTTGATTGGTAATGTTTTTTTATAATAATAAAACCAATCCTCTATTCAAATGGATCCTTTTATAGTGATCTATGGTCGATCCCGGCAGTCTCATTTTTTTTTGTGGCAGTTGAGAACTCACCGTTAGGACCAAGACTTCTGTAAGATACGTATGAGAATATAAAGTAAATCAGGAATCATTTATTATAAACTCAAAATAAACCATAAATCTTATAATTAACAGAGGAATAGAGATCTTAATATTTCTATGGGTGACCGGGTGTTCTTGAATGTGGAAGCCCTCGTGGGTCATCGTCATTTGGGAAAGTGTGGAAAGCTAACATCGAGGTATGTTAGGCCATTTGAAATCACTGATCGAATTGGAAAGGTGTAATACTTGTTCTATTTTCATTCTTAGATGACATCAATTCCTGACGTATTTCATGTATCCTAATTGAAGAAGTATAATCTAGATACGTATCATGTGTTGAATTGAGAATAATTGGAGAAATAAACCAATTTCTATGTGTTTAAATGGCTAGTGTGGATAGTGGATTCCCTGTGATGGTTTGTAGTGGGAAGTCTATTCTATTCATATGTGTCCTTTGGTAGCATGGTAATTATGAACATGAGGCATTGGAATGGAATTTGTGGCTTGATAAGGAGAACCCATTTTTGTTTTCCAACCACGCATAGAGTTGACTATCCAGGGAAAAAATGTTTTCATAGTGTAGAGAATTATCATATCCGTGAATTTTTTTGAGCAATTTTTTTATTTATTTTTAATAAATATTTTTCCCTTTGTATTTATTTTTAGTTTTTCAAGTAAAATGGAATGTTTTGAGTGGAAACACCTTTGTGAATGGTTATACCATGGTTTGTAGTAATTGTACGCCATGCATTGGTAATCGTGCAACCATGTGGGTTTTTTGGATAGAGGCTTATCGAATGGGTTATTAACCATTCAGGAAAAACATGTGACATGTATTTCTTATATAATAAGGGGAGCATAGTTTCCACATTGTTAACTCACAGTTTGGAAAACCATGTGGCCTATCTAGGACATTAAAAATGTTTATTTTACCTTTTTACCCTACTCATATTTAACACCAAATCCACACCTCTTCTTCCCCACATGGGATTCTCACCCCTAGAACCCTCCATTAGACCCTCTTTCTCCCTTGGACCTCTATTTTTTAGGTGGATTACATAAGATATCGTAATGATTTTTCATATAAGTGAGTTTTTCCTTGGGTTCTTCCATCCATATATGGTTTCCATTATTTCATCAGTGGGATTATCTTACGCATTAGATAGTGATTAATTTTTGGGGGTTTGATCTTGACTTTTTGGGTTCAATATCAATGATTATGATTCGATCATTCTTAATTGTGGTTTGGATGTGGTGTGGTTAGAGTTTCACATAAGATTTTGGGGATTCCTACACCCATGGTATGTGATTCTATGATTAACCATTATTTTATGAAATTATTGTGCTTACTTGAATATTTTAGAGTATTATATGATTAATGTGGGTGGTGACCAGGTTGGTTTTGAAATAATTTGTTGATAATTTTGATTAAAAATGATTTTCTAATATATAATTAGCAGTATTATGGGGTAACCCTTTATTGTGCTTCGTGGAATTGTTTTTATAAATTATCTACATGTTTTATTAAATTATCAGTGTGGTGGAAAAAATGATTGGGAAATAATTTGGTGTGAGTGTGATTTTAAAAGAGGATTTTGGGAATGCAAGGGATGTATTATAATTTCTATTGAAATTTTTGGTTTATAAAGTGAAAAACTGGTGTGTGATGTGAAATGTGGAACATGGAACATAGATTAGCATAATGGAAAGCACTGGTAACATGGTGGACGGGCATGGAAAAGTGTTCTAGTGATACAGAAGTGGATTCTGCCTAGTTTCACCTAGCGGGATTGAAGATGACAACTCTAAGTGAATATTTATGATGAAGGGATATAACTAAGACGTTGGGTTATCCCGTCCTAGTGTCTCATGCATGAGAATGTTGTTGGATGTGTTTTCTAAGCCACGTTTTACCAATACACAAGGTTTTAGTGTCTTATGTCTAGCTAGTTCCTAGAGGGTATTTCTAATGACTAGCTATTTTTGGATATATCACAATTACCGTCTTAATACGGTTTCTTTATTGGTTACTTAAAAAGTAAACACGATTTTTTTTAAAGATATTTTTTCAGTGTTTTATTACATGAAATGTTTCTAGTTATTTTATATAAAAATGCAATTTATTTATCATCTACTGTTTCTATAAACCAATATTTATTGGGAGGAGTCCTGATGGTAATTAGATCACACCATACCTAAAAATTTGGGTTTAAGTATACTTGTTTATGTTATATAGAGGTGAATGAATGGTTTTTGGTAATGATGGTTTGGGTTTCTAGTGTCCCTCTTAGTGTGGGGTTGGGTAGGTGACTTGAGGGTGATGTTTTTCATTCCATGTTTTGTTTTTTTTTGTTGGTTTATTGTTTTTCCATTGGTTTTAAAAAATTTGGGTTTTTTAACATTTTAACTCAACTATTGAATTTATATATGCCTTGTTTGGTTATCAATTTTCTGTTTTATTTTCATTATTTTGTTGGTTGTTTTGTGTTTATAAAGTTGGTTAAATCTTTCCCATTTTGGATCATTAATTACTAGAAACATGTGCATTCTCGTGGGGATTAGTAATTCCCTTAGATCCATGCCACAAACCGATTCAAGAACCTATTCAGATGATGACCCATCTTGGTTCGTGACATTATACTCATTACCCTTTAGCTAATGTTAACCACATCTCAAGTCATTTGTGTAAAAATACTAACTCCTAGGAGCTGATAAAACACGTCATTTATATGATGCATATGATACCTATTATTAAGGGTAATGTTATCCAAATCTCTAAAATCAATACAAATCCTCGGGGAAACATATTTCTTTTTAATCAACAAAATAAGAGAATCCCATGGTGATGTTATAGGATGAAAGAATGATTTATCAAGATAGTGCTACAACTAATTTTCTAATTCAAGAAGATCTAATTGATCCTTTCTAAATGGGGGCTTTAAAATTGACTTTGAGTCAGGAACCAAGTCAATATTGAATTAGACTTCTTGGTCAGGTATAACACATGAAACTCTTTAGAAAATAAATATCGGTATTCATTTAACACTGGATTATGATTTATCTAAATAGTTATCCGGTTTATAAAAATATGATCAAGAAATATTCCATTTACATATTTGAAAAATTCATTAGATTCTTAGTATGTTATCAATTTTATGGGTTCATTATTGTATACAAAATGAAATTATTTTTGGAAAATAACATCTTTAACACTACAATAAAACTTATCGTGATAAACAGAAAGAAAATCCATACCCAAAATAATATATTACTCTACTAAGGACAAATAAATCGTGTTTGATGGTATTGAAAATCCACATAAAATAATTTGAAGATTCTTATAATTCTGTTTTACTATAATTTTTCACTTAGTGTTTTAACCATATTTTATGGTCCCATTTCTTGAGGTGAAATTTATAATTTTCTATAATGTTTCTTGGAAATAAATTAATGTTAAAACCTATATCCAATAAAATATTCAAAACATATGACTAAAAAAAGTACCAGATACCACTTCAGTGGGTGGCCCAAAAACTGCCGACGTAGTCATAATAGATCTCACTAAAACATTATGCTAAAAATATGGTTTCATTCTATCATTTAATTAATTATTTTGGAATGTATTTTCATAATGACCCATATCACCTCATTTGAAACACATTACATATTACTTATCAGAATTAATCTTAAGATAATATTCCTTATAGTATAAGTCTATATTCCCACACTTACTGCATTGGAAACATTTCACAGATTTGTTAAGGCTTCCCCCAGGCTTTTTTTACCACAGTTCCCACAAAATAGAAATAGAAATTTCTTTCCATTAGGTATATTTGGTTGATTCTTACCATTTTCACGAAATCTTGACCTTCTCTTATAATTATTTTCAAAGTGAATGTGATCATCAAAAAATCCCATTTCTACCCAATCATCACATTAGACACATTTTTCAAGGATTTTTAATTTTTAGGTGGCCAATGACATTCAGAATTTTTTCATTAATCCTATGTAATTTATTTGATTTTACTATCAATATCTTGAATAATATTTGGACAATACCATGCCAATCAGTTGAAGTTTTCTTTATAATATTCTACTGAATCATCTTCCTTTTGTTTTTATTTGATTAATTTATTTTTCATACAACTTAAAACTACCTTAGGAAAATTATTTTAAATTAAATATTTATTAAATTCATCCCATTCCAAAGAATCTATCTCATCTCTAAACATGGTATTATTTAACATTAACCCCAATTGTCCAGCTTCACTTTGAAAATGATAAATCGCATGATTGGCCTTTTGATTGTCTGAACACCCCATGACGTAGAATATATTTGAAAAGACTTTAATCCACCCTTATTCCACCACTAGGTCAGATGATCCACTAAATGTTGGAGGGTGTTTCCTCAAAAAATGTTCTATTATCATCATGTTCATTTGTGGTAGTTATGGTTGTTCTCTTCCATGGATTCCACCACCGTTTATTTCCTACACATTCTAATCTATTATTATTGAAAAATTCTCTCTTCCAATCCCTACCATTACGAGTTTCATGTTAAGAAAGTCATCATCCTCTTAGTGACTTCCAACTTTATCTTCATTGTTTATTCTACATAAAACCATTCCAAATAGATATATCTCAGATGAAGCAATATGGTAATCTTAAAATTATATATCATTTCAATATTAACATAACTTAAGAATCATTTTTGGTATTCTATTAACATCATCATATCCCCCAAGTTAATCTAAACCATGCTCTGATAACAACAATAAGGATCTAACCATAAACATTACATAATTTAGTGAATTACATATAATACATTTATTGAAATTACCTATGAAATTTTTGGTTTAGATTTTTAAAATACTAGGACACAATTCATACATATCAACCCACAATCATACGATTCTGGTACAACAAAAACAATATTCATTCTATTAGTAAAAAATATTTTAATAAAAAACAAGAAATCATTTAATAAAAAGTCTTCACAACATTCATCATGGATTCTACTATTCACTCACACATCCTTAAACCCATTGAATTATTTTTATAACTTTGGATGGGCCTAAAAAGAACAGAAAGAGAAAAAAAATATATATATTTTTACTATATGTATACTCATAATCATATGAAATCATTTTCACAAAGACCTACTTCTGACCCATAATGTATCATGTACTTACATTGAGAAACACAATATATCTAGAAAACATAGAAAAAAAATAAATAAACCATAATGGTTATTCGGGGAATTACCTATTTATTATTGTAAACCTCAAGGATACCATATGATTCGTAACCCTCACGACTACCTTAAAAGGTAACACTCATAGATACCTTATGGTGTAACCATCGTAGTTACACTTGGAGTAACTATACGGCTAACCTCCAACGTAAACATAGCAAATAAATTTTAGGGAGATATAGTTCCCACCCTTCATCATAAAAAATTATCAATAACCAAAACATATTCATAAATCAGGAACAATTTCATTAAAACATTCCATTTAAATTTTTTAAAAATTGAAATTTGAAAGAGTATTTTTAACAAGGAGTCCCTTACATAAACCATATAATTTAAGTGAGAATTAATAAAATGAATGTAATATTTATTGTCACTTCAAATAGACATAAATAAAACATAATATATTAAACATTAATATCCCAAATAATCTTTTCATGAAAAAATCAATGAAGTATATTGATATCCTAATGAATGAAGATTGGGGGAATAATTCCCACACCTTAAGTTATTCTTACATAAAATGTGTATAAGCAACTAGTATAATGGTTAAAAGACAGTTATTAATACCTTGTATAAATATATTCATTTTTCTAACACCTTATATGATCATTTTATAACATAATTCCACCTATTTATTAATAATATTTGGTTATTTCCATTGTTTTGGGTGTGGTCTTTACATGGTCTCCATGTTTGTTTTATAATGGATTTTCTTGTCAAAAGGAGGAGAAACTAGAGAATGCCAATGAAATGGTAGCAATATGTTTTCAAAATATTAAATAATACCATAAATAATTTATTTTTTAGATATTATGATCAATATTTAGATAAAACATTAATAATATTCATTTAGATCATATTGGAGGTTCATTGATAATCATGAACTTGTTTCATTATAAATTTTAATATTATGAATATATGTTTACTAAAGAAAAAAAATTTATATTAAAATGTTTTTATTACCACTCATGGAGGAGGAAATAGAAGTTGAAAACATATCATCCACAATGTTGTTAAATCAACACATCACAGACGGTGTTTTTATTTTTATCGAATAAAATTGAGAGGATAAAAATGATGATGATGAATTTTTTCGTAAATATGATCAAATTACAGTATATAGAACATAATATAGTTTTAATAAATATATTATATGGGTAGGTTAATATATTATAAGAAAACAAAAAGAATTTGTAAAAAATAAAATGAAATGAAAAAGGATTTTTACCTCCGGAATTCTCTCCCTTGAGAACCTCTTTAAGAACCATGGTTTTAGACATTTTGGGACAAGTAGGTCTTGGATGAGGAAATGAGGCTTGTGATTTTATTTTTGTAAAAATTAAAAAAGAAAAAAGTATTTTAGTTGTGAGGAAAATAGGTTGTGAGGGAAGGTATTTATAGTGGAGGAGTGGAGGGGTGTTCATTATTTTATTAATTATATTATTATTTTGGCCCAAGACTATGAATTGTTATATAATTATAATCAAATATATTATAATATTTAAGGATTTTTTGAAATTTTGTTCTTACAAGATCCTTACACCATATATGACTCAATAAATCATTCCATTATCTTGTATCGTAAACTAGTGTATTTCACTCTACATAAAAAATCATTTATTTCTGAAAAATCCCAAAAGAATCACTCCAGAATTTTTTAAACTTGTAAAAATAATAAATGAACTGAATTTCATCAAAATAATTTTCTAAATTTTAGAAATTTAATTTTTATATAAAAAAATAACTTATTCAAAAAATAAGAATTTTAAAGTATAATAAATTCTGTAACACATTGAAAAATTAATTAAATTCTCAAAAATTTATATTATAAGAGTAAGAGATAAAATATAATAATTTTCAAAAATGTTTTATTAAAATATATTTTATTTCATTTCATTATATTAATTATAATATTGTAATTACATATTTATTACTTAGAAAAATTCTAACACTTAATTTATAATTTTCTAAAACAATACTTGTTCAATGATATAGGTATCTCATATTCTCTCTAATAGGATATATTTATATTATTTATACTTTATTAGGTGTGTTTACTATTCTATTCGATAGAGTACAATTCATAAGGTCAATTTACTACTCAATTAGTATAAATTCATTAATTTATAAAAATACCACTAATTTTATATTTCATTTATAAATTATTTGAATATTTAATTATAGAATGAGAAAGAAATTATTCTATAAGTACATTAGTTGTTACCTGGATAAATACATTTATCTTTTTAATGGTTATTATATTACTCCCTAAGTAATCTCAACAACATCATAATATTTATGTAGTGAAATATAAGGATTATTTCATAAGGATCACCCAAGCCTACATAAGAGTAATTTTTGATATCGTAAGAATAATTTAATTGTATTGATCTATAGTTATTGTGATTTATTTGAAGAGTGTAATGTAAAAATATTATCATTATGAATTACTGTAATAAACTAAAACCATGTGATGTTATGTGAAATGATATTAATCGTAACAAAAATTATAGTAAGTGGTTGTGATTCACTGTAGTGTTTGAGAATTCCACACATTAAAGAGATGATCAATGAATTTATTTTATGATATCATGTGAGGGTAGATGTAAAATTAAAAATATATAAATTTAGTGATTTTCATTGGATTTTTTAGAGAGAAAATTTTGGTAATACTTGAATAATATTCAAAATAGAACATTAACTTTCAAAATTAGATAGAATTTGAATGTAAATATTTAAAATTATACATTATGGTAAATATGGAGAAAATATCTAATTTTTGATAAAAATTATAAATAAAACAATTGTTACTATAAATCATTGTAATTCATTTTATTTTGATAATATTGACAAATATTCAACTACTGAAAAATGGTGAATGGTGAATGAGAGTTTTAAGGAATTGATCAAATTATTGGTAGAACACCTGAAACACTTATACATATAATATGATCTATTTCAAAGATCATTGACTCATATAAATGATGAAAAAGAATGTTTCCTCAGATATTGTGAATGGAAAATGGGGAAAAAGAATAATAGAATCCGATGAGGGAAACTGGGTTAAAAAGAAGAGGTATTGTGACATAATGGTTTAATTCTGAAGTATTGGAAGAATCTATTGTTATTAAAAAATCAAAATCATTGAATATATGCGGGACACTCAGACATAGTCGGGTGATATATAATGTGAGTTCATGAAAAAACATTATTCATTGTAATCAATAGGATTATAATTGTGGGTTGTTTGATCATTGGTGATCTTGAATCACACCATGTATTATCCTTCTTATTTTGAGAGGTGAACCTTATAAATATATTGTTCTTTCTTTGTGTGAATTTGTGTGTTTAACAAAAACATATAATCAATATATCTTTTCGTTAAGGTTATTTAAAAATAAAAACATTAAATAACTCTAAATAACTAATTCTACACACAATCAATTATTGATTTCCCTGATACCATTGTTTTCTTTTAAAAATGTAATTTTTATACCTCGAATTAGTTTCTTGCATTATATTAAAATAATTAAATACATTATTTTTTATCTTCATCTTCCAAATCTCAAATTAATAATAGAAACATCAATTTTGATAGAAACATCCTCAACAGATTTCCAATACAATCTATAATTCCTTTTGACTTAATATGCACATACTTATCACACTAAAAAAATTATCCCATTTAATTTAGTCATGCTCATTAAGCTAAGAAAAAATTTATTACTCATTTAATGTATGTCAAAATTGATTCAAAATTTAATGAAATATGTGAGAACCATGATTCTACACTTCCATTATGAAATCCTTATCTATTCACAAACTTATGATCAGAATTTTTATTACCCCTTAATATCATTTATGTGGATATGAAACTATATATGTCACTTTTTTTAAACCCACCCTTTTTTATTCAATAAATGATACTAAATATTCAATATTCATGATTATTAATAGATTATAGAACCCCCTATTATAGAGACCCAACACGTTAATGAATTCCCTACCTTGAGAATTAATTCTAATGTATAATCTTATCCTTAAACTAACTTATACATGATCAATATAATATTATATATTCCTTAAAAAATTCTTTGTACAATGTATAACAGTTAGGATCATTTACCCTTATAGGTTTTCTTAGAGTTTTTAATTATTTTCCAATTTGTTTCAAAAAAATTTGAATAGAATAAAATATACTTTATAGGCTTCTAAGATGTTTTTCAGTTGATACAAGGTTGAAAAAAATGGTCATGAATTATTTATTCAATTACATTGTTAAATATTGAATTAGAATTTAGTATGGTCATATGGTTGATCTGTTGAACATGTTGTCAATTAATATGTTCATGTGGTTGATAATGTTGTTCATGTGGTTGATCTATTAGTCAAGAAATAAATTAAGTTTTATAAGAAATTTATCAGTTGTTTTTAATTGGGATTATATAATACATATGGGGTTTATTTTTTTGTCATGTGGCTGATCTAGTTCATTTTCAATCAACATAGTAATTGAGATAATTATTACATCGATCCAATTATTTCATGGTACATCCATAAGATTATGAATTGTTTATATAGGGGATCCACATGCACAATCCAGATATTGTGGTTGCTTCACATGTTAGATATGAATCATGGTATGTAATATACTCTTTGATTCAACATATGAGTCAATTTGGTAAAAATTTGAGCATCCAGTCCTTGAATATAATATATAATTTTAAACTCGATCATGCTCAATATGATATTAAAATATTAAAATATCACATCATAAGTGTGATTCAATCTCTTCTTTATGAGATTTAGAATTTTTAATTTTTTTAGAGAAATTAATACTAAAATTTTATTTTATGTCTCAAAGGTATATTTTTTTCAAATAATATTAATTTATTAAATATTAAATATTTCTTTGATGATGCATTCTAATTTTTATATTAAAAAAAAACTTGAATATTTATATGTAGGGATTATTACTCTATTTCAAATGAATTCATATTTTATCTATTTATTTATATTTTTATAAGAATATATGATGTGAATGTGAGTTGAATATGGATGACTTCACATTTTTTAATTAGGATGAATACATGGGTATTTTTGAAATTTAGAAATTAATTATTTTTTAATTATTCTCAATATTAATTTAGGCTTGAAAATAGTATGGAATGTGTTTCTTTTAATCTATTTAGAACCCTAAACTGTGGAATAAATTTTTTTATAGAAATACAGTTAATGAAAAAGTGATTGTTTTTTCATTATGGATGCTTAAAACTAATGTTTTAAACTAAATCATAAAATCATATAGGACCATTTAATATGATTATGTTTAATTAAGATTAAAAAATAATGAGTTTGCAATGATAGTCACCAATTTTTTTTAATTATTATCGATTCTGAATTACTAAATATTAAGAGTTAATTAGATGATGATTGTGAACCAAATATAAATAAAAAGATCATCAATGAACTATTTGAGAAGGGGAGTCAAAATCATGAATTTTAGAAGGTTTTATCATCTATGTGAGAATTATTATTTATCATAATTGAATCAGAGTATGAGATTTAATGATCACATCAACTTCACAACATGTGATTGAGTGATAAAGTTACTTTACTTGTGTTTAAGGATCAAGGTAAAGATCGTTAACATTTTAAAATGAAATATTCATCTTAATATATATTTCTCATCTAGTTATAATCATTTTATAACTAGTTGGATGATGTGTAAATCTTATAAATATGAAGATGAATGAGGATACATTATAAAAAATTACATATCCACTTATATTTAAAAATATTATTCTTCAGTTAATATATGGATTTCTAATAGAAAAACATGAAAATGTGTAGGAACCCACATTAGGTTCAAACGTTGTGAAAAATATTTATTCCTTGATTTTTTTTATTTGTTTCATATGTGTATGGATGAGTGGAAACCCCGAGGTGATCATGTATTAACTAGTATCAGGGGTTGATTTCTAATGAATAATAATATTAATAAATAAAATTTCCAATAATTTATCACTCTCCCATTTTTTTATTGAACTAGTTCTCAAGGGAATTTCAAGTGGTATCAGTGTTATGGTTCCATATATCATACCACTAAGTAATGTTTGATAGATAATATTAATAATGTAAACTAAAAGTGTGTTTAAACCTTCAATATAATTAAATTTCATGGTTATATGAATATTATTATTACCTTTCTTCTCTTGGTCAACCTATTTTTTTTATAATTATGGATAGTTTCCAAAAAACTTATAACAGAGCTCAAATGACTATTATAGATGGAATGAATATAGATACTTATGGGAATGAAATATTCATTAATAATTTATCTATATGAGTGATTATATTTTAATGTGATAGGATTGAGAACAAAAAAAGAAATATAGAATATGTTTGAGGGAAAATACGAATGAAATGTAAAAATCATTGAATATAATCTACAAATTATGAAAATCCAATTTGAAGATATCATTATTTACAAAGATGAAAACATTGATGCCATTTTTACATGGGTTATTGAAATTTTCAGTAATATGAGAAGACTTTGTGTGATAGTAGTTGACACTATTATTGTTAAAATGTTGATGAGAAACATTTCAGATAGATTTAATGCTATGGGTTTATCTCTATAAAACATATATTATCTCACCCTAATGAACCTGACAACATTATCATTGCATTTGAAATGAAAAATTGACTTACATTTAATAACAAATTCAATGATGAAATGGGAGTTAAATCTATGAAGAATGTGTAGATCAAATGTTGTGATGGTTATGGGAAAATTCACAAATATACAAATGATTATAACTGTTATGAACATTATATAATTTTTTCACTTATGGAAAAAAAAATTATTAAAATAAAAGGAAATTAAAAATGTAAAACATCCTCATAAAATATTTAACTGTGGGAATATTAGAACCATTTTAATTAATTTTCCAAATAATAAATTTTTATATAATGGTTTTGAAGAATAATGGAATAAAAATAATATACGGGGAAGGTACATGTAAAGACCAGTAAATTTCACGGAAATGGTTTTCTTAATTTTCTTTGGAATTTTACAAGGATGTTGTTTTTGATGGCACCTGATTCCGAGGCCCGGTGTTCCCGGAATCATGTTTCGAAGTTTGGCTCGGGTACATTCAGTGAACGGACGAGCGGGTTTTTATAACTTTTGACCCGGTGCTCGGAATCGAATTCTGAGGGCACCGATGGAATCGTAGCACTGGTATTTTCTTAGAAACACCTCTTCCGGAGTGGCGTTTGCTCGGGTGTGGTTTTTAAATTTTTGGGGTTAAGTTAAGAAATAAAATAAAGTGTGCGACAACTTTATTTTTATTTCACTTAAAGCCACATTAAAGCCACTTAAAGCTGCTTAAGCTGAGTTGATGCGGATAGGGTGCTATCCAAAAATATCCTACCCTCTTGGTAGGATATTTGTGAGGTGTGGCCCGTATGAGCCCCACTGTTTCTTTTCCGCTAAGTAATGCCCCCACGAAAACCCATCATTATGAAAGTCAACTGACGCGTTTTCTTAAATTTTTAACGCACCAATTAATTGGGAGGTTAACTTCGTTAAATTAATTATATGAATTAATTTAATCGTTTCATAACCTGTTTACAATCCGTTGGCGTAATAATAAAATAAGACCAATGCACGACTTCTTGAGGATTTCTCGTTGAGAGGTTTTTGAAAAATTCTTGTGCCTTCATTCTCCTTCATGAAGAATGCGAAGAACGCGAAGAACTCCGTCACCCTCGGAGATTGACGACGCTTCATCGGAGATGTTCTCCCCCACAACAATCTCCGGTCACCAACTGCATGAGGTAGGAGATTTCAGGTTTCTTCTTTTAAATCTTCTTTGTGGTTTATAACAACATCATGGATTTAATTAATATAATTAAATCTGCACGTTCTTGAACCTCGGAGTTCATCGACGCGACACCGTATTCCACGACGACGCGACGCCTTTCCACGAAGACACGACGCCCTTCCGTGACGTGAAGATCACCTCCTTCTGCGACGATTAATTCCGTGAAGAACGCACGCTCGACGACTATGGTGAGGTAGGGATTTTTATTTGAGAACAATCTTTAATTCCCGTGATTCTTTCTTTTAAAACAAAGAACCTGGATCAATGTTCAATTGTAATTCTATTAAAATTGTGCCTTGCTTGTTATTCATGTGTTGAATATTTATTCCTGATTGTTATCACCTAACGCGGAGGGTGCGGGCCAAACAATCACTGCCTGACCACCCTCCACAGTTTTTCGTTGATGCGCGGATTGGCGGATGATGACAAACGGGGCAGCAATGGCGTTTTGAGGGCCTGTCAGTGAAGAATGGGTCCTGGGAGGAACTTCGTCATAGAAGGAAGTGGATTCGGACCACCGGAGCAACTCCGGTGGCCCGCGGAATCCACCGGCGGTGCCAGCGGCGGCGGCGGGCAACCAGACACGCGACCGCGTGGGTCCGGTGACACACGGGACGTGGCAAAGCCGCGTCTGCTGATCCAGCGCGGCCCCACGCGGGGTCGCGACGCTTCATCCCGCAGGGGCAGCGCCCCAAGGCTTCCTCCGCTCGGCCGAGCTGAGCTGGGTCACACCAACCGGGTCGGACCCAGACCTGGGTCTGGTCGACCCAGTTCAGTCCGACCCAGGGGGGGTTGGGCCGGGTCGGTCCGGGCCCAGACCCCCCGTTTCCAGACACTCTTCGGTCTTTCGCTCATAATATGAGTTACGAGACTCCGAACGACGCGTCGTTAGCGGCGATGCGATTCTTGGATCGAATCGCTCGTTTTGGTATATCACACTCAAGGTTTCGGAATACTTTGGGTTTGGCCGGGTTGGTTCGTACACGAAACCAACCGGGCCCTCGGAGCGGAAACGCTCATATCTTGAGCTTCAGACAACCGATTGACGTGCCGTCGACTTTGTTGAATTCCTCTAAGTGAGACGGATCATTTTGATTACTCCACCCAAGGTTTGGACGCAGGTGGAGTACGGTCAGGTTGGTTTTTCCTTAAAAACCAACCGGGCCCCTAGGACGAAAAAGCCAATAACTCTCAAACCGGGCGTCCGATTGACGCGCCGTCTGTTGCGTTGAGTTCCTGTTGACGATACGGAACTTTTGGATACATCAACTCTGGACTAGGTGTCAGTTGATGTATAAGCCTCTCGGCTTGTGGAGCGGACCTTCCCGAACGAGCTTGCTGTGTGCGGGAACCCTAGAGCTGGCTGCGACTGCTACTGTGACGTCGACGACTGTACAAAGATCCTCAGTGGATTCGACGGCGATGACTACAGAACTCAGCGATCCTTTTTGGGTCAGTGCAACCGATCCTGTGTGGGTTCGATCCTGTGTGGGTCAGCGCTCAGCGGTCCTGTATGGGCCAGCGCCTACAGGTCCTGTGTGGGCCCGATCTTGTGTGGGTCTTTGCGGGGGTTAGTTACCTATCGATCCTTTGTGGGTCAGATCCTTTGTCGGTCATTGCGGGGGTTAGTACCTATCGATTCTTTGTGGGTACGACGAATTAGACGGATCAATGATCATCTCTATCGTCATTCGAAGAAGTATACCTGTGTGAGCTGAAACCCTGTTTTGCTTTCCTTTGTGGATTGTGTTGTGCTATCCTGTGTGGATTTACGTTTTGCTTTCCTTTGTGGATTGTGTTGTGCTATCCTGTGTGGATTTACGTTTTTCTTTCCTATGTGGACTGGGTTGTACTTGAGCTCGGATGTTAGAGCCGAGCGAGAATTTATGACTTAGTTATATGGTTGGGCATATACCTAAGCCATGTCGGATGCTACTTCGTGATTGTATCTTTCCTTTATGGATTATCCATTGTGGATTCTGGGAGACCATCGGGGGTCTCGAGATCCCTACTGAGTAGCTTATACTGACCCCTGCATGGGATATGCCCACACTACGTTGTGTTGGTTGCAGACGATGGACATCGCTGATCGTGGTGGAGGCTTGCGGAGTAGGACGGTACCTGGAGGTGGACCACTGGGCGGGACGTACTCGGAGCGGTCGGCTGGACCAGAGGAGCAGTGGAGGCTATCTCTACCCACCCTTCAGGTGGGACTTCCAGTGGACGGCTTGATGTTGCTGCTTTACTTTTCAGTTTTTGTTTTTCCCCTTTCAGTTGTACTTTACAGTTGGGCTTGTATTTTCGGCCCCCATTACTTTCTGCACTTACTATTGTACCAGCTTTTACTTAGTGTTTAATTTTTTCGCTTTCTTACTCTGTGTTGCTTTTTTACTTTACAAAGGCAATGCCTTCCCTTTTATCGGGATTTACGCCTTGGTGCTAGTCGCCAGCCCCTGGCCTATGGAAGGCGGGCTTGGGGTAGTCAGGGCATGGGCCCCGAGGACGGGTCATGAAAAATTGGTATCAAAGGAGTTCGGTTCTACCGAAGACTCTGATATTTCTTCTATGTGAAGCAATAGTGTAAAGCGTATTGAGTGTGGTTATCAGTCTAGGAAGCCCAGTGTTGGTGCGGTGGCCAACGTGTCCGTACACCAAGACCCTGACTTCTGATTTCCGACTTAATGCACGAAATCATTGATTGCATGTGTGTTTCAAGTTTTCTTTATGATTACTTTGTATCAGCTCGCCAGGTATACTGTTCTGACCGTGGCGGACCTGTTTCCTTTTCAGGATGGCCCCACGACGACAGCCATCTAGGGTTCCGAGAGTCGAGCGTGATGACAGCCCACCGAGTGACGAGGCCTACGTGCAAGGCCCTTTTCAGCAGTGGCACCAGCAGTAGCTCTATCCACCGAGCCACTGATGCTTCCAGCACCAGCCGCTGACGATTCACGTCGCCTCAGTGTACTACATGAGTTCCTGCACCAGCAACCGCCCAGGTTCTGTAGGGAGACGGACCCCCAGGCAGCTGAGGACTGGCTGAAGGCAGTGGTACGAGTCTTCAGGCTAGTGAGAACACCAGCAGACCTCATGGTGATCCTCGCTGCGAGCCTACTGCACGCGGCAGCAGGCCGATGGTGGAGCATGAAGCTCCAAGTGCACTATGAGGAATCTCTTCTCTAGACAGACTTTGAAAGCCTCTTCCGCTCAGAGTTTGTCCCGGCCACCCTCTGTGCGGTGTGCATCCAGGAGCTTCTTCAGCTGCTGCAGGGCAGCTTGACGGTCTCCCAGTACTCGGCGAGATTTACTGATCTCTCGCGCTACTCGACCGACATGGTACGAGACCCAATATTCTGGGCCCGCACCTTTGAGCAGGGATTGAGACATGAGATTAGGGCATCACTGATCTCCCTCAGCATTCCGACTCAGGCAGGAGTACTGGAGCGAGCTCTTCTGATCGAGAGCTTTCTTGCTGAGTCCACAGCGAGACCTACCGTAGGGCGGCAGGTAGCGGAGTCTTTGGCAGCAGGTAGCCGACGGATGACTCATGGGTCTAGGTAGACCAGACCTTCCGACAGACGACCTCAGGACACTGGCTCAGCAGTGCGAGGCACACAGCACAGAGCCAGTCTTTCGAGAGGCAGGCAGTGCTACGCATGCGGCGGGCAGGGCCACATGGCTCGTGACTACCCGACCCGCCTTGCCGAGGAGCAGTAGACGGTGGAGGGGCCACCCAGGCAGAGGCAGAGGGTCGACCGTGGCGGTCCGCAGGGAGAAGGCGGACGAGGCAAGGGAGCTGGCCGAGCAGAAGGTGGTGGGAGACGCTTTCAGGCTCTGCCACCACCACCACCAGGAGGTCCACCTCGACCACAGGGAGCTTGCGGGCAGAGACAGGCACAGCTCCAGTAAGGGTAGGCCTACGACCACGGCGCGCCCGAGATGATTTGAGGTATGATCTGTGTCTATTCCACCCTTGATGCAGTTCTTATAGACACAGGAGCGAGTCACTCTTTCATAGCCACTGCCCTTGTTCGGAGCTCGGAGATTCCGACAGAGTAGTTGGCTCGATCCTTATGGCTAGAGACTCCTACGGGAGCAGACTCGACGATTACGCACTAGTGCCGGTAGTGTGAGCTTACTCTGGGAGGCGAGAGCTTCGGCTGGGATCTTCTTGTAGCGGCGTCGAGGCCTTAAGACATCATGTTGGGAATGGATTGGTTATCTATAGTCCATGCACAAATTGTCTATTTTTGGCGCAAGTTGAGATGTGTATGCACCGACGGGAGCAGGTTCACCTTCACCGGAGAGAAGGGAGCCTTCGTAGCATAGGATGACCTCTCAAAGAGGAGAGGACAACCCATAACTCATCAGTTGGCTAGCCTCATCCTAGGAGCAGTTGACGTGCGGAGTCCTAGTTTTCCTACAGTGGTGGATCAGTACACGGACGTCTTTCCCGACGACATTCCAAGGCTACCTCCTCACAGAGAGGTAGACTTTCATATTGAATTTTACCTCGAGACAACCCCGATATCGACTCCAGCATATCAGATGGCCCCTGCTGAACTTCGAGAGATACAGGTACAGTTGGAGGACTTGCAGGGAAGGGATTCATCTGACCCAGTGATTCACCCTAGGCTTCCCCGATATTGTTCGCCAAGAAGGCAGACATGAACTTGTGACTATGTGTCGACTATCGTCTCCTGAACCAGGTGACAGTGAGGAATGAGTATCTGCTACCGAGGATTGATGACCTCTTCGATCAGCTCAAGGGAGCTCGGTGGTCCTCGAAGATAGACCTCAGGTCAGGCTATCATCAGCTTAGAGTTCGAGACGAGGACGTGTAGAAGATAGCCTTCTGATGACTGTATGGCCACTATGAGTTCTTGGTTATGCCATTCAGCGTAACCAATGCTCCATCAGGGCTCATGGGCCTCATGAACAGGATCTGTCAGCCATACCTCGATCGATTTTTCGTGGTCTTCATTGACGACATTTTGATTTACTCGACGACTGAGGAGGAGCAAGCCTACAACTTGAGTGTTGTACTAGACACACTCCGAGAGCACTAGATTTATGTAAAGATATCTAAGTGTCAGTTTTGGATACGTGAGGTCCACTTCTTGGGACACGTCATCTCTGAGGCGGGAGTTGTAGTGGATCCTGCGAAGATCGAGGCAGTGCTAGCTTGGGAGCCACCCATGAGCGTGACAGAGGTGCGAAGTTTCTTGGGAATAACTGGATACTATCGGATATTTGTGCCAGAATTCTCCAAAGATGAGGCACCACTCTCAACTCTTACGAAGAAGGGGAAACCCTTTGTGTGGTAAGACAGATTTTAGCAGAGCTTCTAGGAGCTGAGATAGAGATTGACCAGTGCACCTATCTTGAGGTTGCCTGAGGAGGGAGTAGGGTACGTAGTCTACTGCGATGCATCTGGGATCAGACACGGATGTGTCCTGATGCAGGAGTGGGCCGTGATCGCCTATGGATCATGTAAGTTGATGCCGCATGAGAAAAACTAAGCTACCCATGACCTGGAGTTAGTAGCAGTGGTCTTCGCTCTGAAGACATGGTGAAACTATCTGATGGGCGAGCACTTTACAGTATTTTCTGACCATTAGAGTCATAGGTACATCTTCTCTCAGAGGGACCTGAACCTGAGACAGCGACGATGGCCCGAGTTCCTCCAGGACTATGACTTTGAGATAGTCTGTACTCCTAGGAAGGGGAACGTGGTAGCCGATGCTCTCAGCAGGAGGACAGGCATTCAGCTACTTGAGGAGGCGACAGAGCAGGTAGCCGCTTTGAAGATATCCTTCGTGGATAGAGATGGAGCATCCTTCCTTCAGTCTCTCATAGTCACTCCTCCACTACTGCATCGGGTTAGAGAGGTACAACGTGGGGACACCGACAGTGAGACGTGACGTGCACAGTTATCCTCAGGACAGGAACCTGATGGCTTCTCCTTTAGAGCAGAGCACGACATCATTTTTAGAAGACGTACCTTGGTACCAGTTTCTTTACGATAGGCGGTTTTGATAGAGTTTCACACTTCTCCTTTGGTGGTACATCCTGGAGTGGTGAATATGTACCAGGATCTCAGACGACATCACTGGTGTCCAAGCATGAAGAAGGTTGTGGCAGAGTTCGTTTCTCGATGCCTCACCTACCAGCAGGTGAAGGCAGAGCATCAGGTACCAACAGGCTTGGTACAGCCCTTGGAGGTCCCAGAGTGGAAGTGGGACGGGATATCTATGGACTTCTTGGCTGGACTTACACGCACTTCCATAGGTCACGACTCCATTTGGGTGATTGTCGACCGACTCACCAAGTCGGCTCACTTCTTACCCATTAGAGAGCGGGGCTCAGTGGAGAGCTTGGGGAATCTCTACATTCAGGAGATTGTACGGCTTCACGGTGTGCCATCATCTATCGTCTCCGATCGAGATGCTCGTTTTACTTCCCGTCTTTGGAAGGGGTTGCAGGAGGCATTCGGGACGCAACTACGTCTGAGCACCGCCTTTCACCCTCAGACGTATGGTCAGACGGAGAGGACCATTCAGACTCTCGAGGACATGCTCCACGCATGAGTCCTCGACTTTGGTCGTAGCTGGGAGGACCACCTACCCTTGGTGGAGTTCGCGTACAACAACAGCTACCACTCCACCATCGGGATGGCACCATACGAGGCGTTGTACGACAGACCCTGCAGATCTCTTTTGTGCTGGACAGACCCTGGGGAGTCAGCACTTGTGGGACCAGAGGTGGTTTGGGCCATGACAGAGAAGGTCCAGGTCATCCAGGAGTGGATGAGGACAACTCAGAGCCGGCAGAAGTCTTACGCTGACAGGAGGCGGAGGCCACTAGAGTTCAAGGATGGAGGCCATGTCTTCTTGCGTGTCTCACCACGACGTGGATTACGGAGATTTGGCCAAGGCAGCAAGTTGTCTCCACGCTTCATCGGAACTTTCCAGGTCCTCAGCAGGATGGGCGAGGTGGCTTATCGCTTGGCTCTACCACCTCAGTTGCACCGGGTGCACAACTTCTTCTACGTATCTCAGCTGAGGAGATACGTGCACGACCTGACGCACATCATTGACCATGGGGAGCTAGACGTTGATGTTGGGGCGGCTTTTGCCGAGGTCCCAGTGGAGATCGAGGATCGAAAGGAGCGAGTCCTACGTGGATGGCTGATTCCTCTAGTGCGCATCAGATGGCAGCACGGGAACCTCCAGGATAGCACTTCGGAGCGGGAGGCTCAGATGAGCTCTCAGTACCCACACTTCTTTCCCTAGATTTTGATATATCTTTATGGGGATGTAAATCCCTGAGGTGGGAGTGATGTAAAGACCCATAAATTTCAAGGAAATTTTTTTCTTAATTTTCTTTGGAATTTTACAAGGACGCAGTTTCTAACGGCACCTGATCTCGAGGCCCGGTGTGCCCGGAATCATGATTCGATGTCTGGCTCGGGTACGTTCAGTGAACGGATGAGCGGGTTTTTCTAACTTTTGAACTGGTGCTCGGAATCAAATTCTGATGGCACCGCTGGAATCGCAGTGCCGGTATTTTCTTAGAAACGCCTCTTCCGGAGTTGTGTTTTCTCGGGTGTGGATTTTAAATTTTTGAGGATAAGTTAAGAAATAAAATAAAGTGTGCAACAACTTTATTTTTATATCATTCAAAGCCACTTGAAAGCCACTTAAAGCTGCTTATTTTGAGTTGATGCGGATTGGGTGCTATCCAAAAATATCCTACCCTCTTGGTAGGATATTTGTGAGGTGGGGCCCGCACGAGCCCCACCGTTTCTTTTCCGCTAAGTAATGCCCCTACGAAAACCCGTCATTATGAAAGTCAACTGGCGCGTTTTCTTAAATTCTTAACGCACCATTTAATTGAGAAGTTAACTTCGTTAAATTAATTTTATGAATTAATTTAATCGTTTCTTAACCTGTTTACAATCCGTTGGCGTAATAATAAAATAAGACCAACGCACGACTTCTTGAGGATTGCTCGTTGAGAGGTTTTTGACAAATTTGTGTGTCTTCATTCTCCTTCGTGAAGAACACGAAGAACGCGAAGAACTCGAAGAACGCTGTCACCCTCGGAGATTGACGACACTTCTTCTGAGACGTTCTTCCCCGCAACGATCTCCGATCACCAACTTCTTGAGGTAGGAGATTCCAGATTTATTCTTTTAAATATTCTTTGTGGTTTATAACAACATAATGTATTTAATTAATATAATTAAATCTGCATGTTCTTGAACCTCGGAGTTCGTTGATGCGACACTGTATTCCGCGATTACGTGACGCCCTTCTGCGACGACGTGACGCCCTTCCGCGACGCGACGATCACCTCCTTCCACGACGATTAATTCCACGAAGAACGCACACTCGACGACTACGGCGAGGTATGAATTTTTATTTGAGAACAATCTTTAATTCCCGTGATTGTTTCTATTAAAACAAAGAACCCGGATCAAAGTTCAATTTTAATTCTATTAAAATTGTGTCTTGATTGTTATTCATGTGTTGAATATTTATTCCTGATTGTTATCACCTAACGCGGAGGGTGCGGGCCAAACAAACACAACCCGACCACCCTCCACAGTTTTCCGTTGATGCAAGGATTGGAGAACGATGACAAACGGGGCCGCAATGGCGTTTTGAGGGCCTGGGAGGAAGAATGGGACCCGGGAGGAACTTCGGTGCAGGCGGAAGTGGATTCGGACCACCGGAGCAACTCCGGTGGCCCGCGGATTCCACCGGCGGTGGCGGCGGCCAACCAGACCCATGACCGCACGGGTCCAGTGACACAAGGGACGCAGAAAAGTCGTGTCCGCTGATCCAGTTCGGCCCCACGCGGTGCCGTAACGCTTCATCCCACGGGGGCAACACCCCGCGGCTTCCTCCGCGTGGCCAGCTCGGCCGAGCCGAGCCGGGCCGACCCGCCGGGCCGGGTTGTGCCCCGGTCGGGCCGGGCCAGGTCGGGCCAACCGGGTCGGACCCGGACTCGGGTCAGGTCGACCCAGTTCGGGCCGACCCAGGGGGTCGGGCCGGGTCGGCCTGGGTCGGTCCGGGCCCAGACCCCCCATTTCCGGACTCTCTTCGGTCTTTCGCTCATCACATGAGCTACGGGCCTCCGAACGACATGTCGTCAGCGGCGATGCAATACTTGGATCGATACGGTCGTTTCGGTATATCAGACTCAAGGTTTCAGAATATTTTGGGTTTGGCCGGGTTGGTTCGTACACGAAACCATCTTGCCCTCGGAGCGGAAACACTCATATCTTGAGCTTCGGACGTCCAATTGACGTGCAATCAACTTTCTTGAATTCCTACAAGTGAGACAGATCTTTTGGCTTACTCCACCCGAGGTTTGGACGTAGGTGGAGTATGGTCGAGTTGGTTTTTCCATAAAAACCAACCGGGCTCCTTGGACGAAAAGGCCAATAACTCTCAGACCGGGAATTCGATTGATGCACCGTCTGTTGCGTTGAGTTCCTGTTGACGATACGAAACTATTGGATACATCAACACTAGACTAGGTGTCAATTGATGTATCATCCTCTCGGCTCGTGGAGTGGACCCTCCCGAATGATCTTGTTGTGTGCGGGAACCCTAGATCTCGCAGCAACTGCTACTGTGACGACGACAACTGTACAAGGATCCTCAGTGGATTTGACGGCGACGACTACAACACTCAGCGATCCTTTGTGGGTCAGTGCTACAGATCCTGTGTGGGTCCGATCCTATGTGGGTCAGCGCTCAGCTGTCCTGTGTGGGACAGTGCCTACAGGTCATGTGTGGGCACGATCCTGTGTGGGTCTTTGCGGGGGTTAGTTACCTATCGATCATTTGTGGGTCAGATCCTTTGTGGGTCATTGCGGGGGTTAGTACCTATCGATCCTTTGTGGGTCCGATGACTTAGATGGATCAGTGATCATCTCTATCGTCATTCGAAGAAATATACATGTGTGAGATGAAACCCTATTTTGCTTTCCTTTGTGGATTGTGTTGTGCTATCCTGTGTGGATTTACGTTTTTCTTTCCTTTGTGGATTGTGTTGTGATATCCTGTGTGAATTTACGTTTTGCATTCCTATGTAGACTAGGTTGTACATGAGCTTGGATTTTGGAGCTGAGCGAGAATTGATGACATAGGTATATGTTTGGGAATATACCTAAGTCGTGTCAGATGCAACTTCGTGATTGTATCTTTCCTTTGTGGATTATCCTTTTTAGATTCTGGGAGACCCTCATGGGTCTCGGGGTCCCTACTGAGTAGCTTATACTCACCCCTGCACGGGCTATTCCTGCACTATGTTGTGTTGCTTACAGACGACGGACAACGTTGATCGTGGTGGAGGCTTACGGAGCCGGACGGTACCTGGAGGTGGACCACTGGGTCGGACGTACTCGGAATGGTCGGCTAGACCCGAGGAGCAGTGGAGGCTATCTGTACCCACCCTTCAGGTGGGACTTCCAGTGGACGGCTCGACGTTGCGGATTTACTTTTCAGTTGCTGTTTTTCCCCTTTCAGTTGTACTTTACAGTTGGGCTTGTATTTCCAGCCACCTTTACTTTATGCACTTACTGTTGTACCACCTTTTATATAGTGTTAACTTTTTCCACTTCCTTACTCTGTGGTGCTTGTTTACTTTTCAAAGGAAATGCCTTCCCTTTTATTGGGATTTACGCCTTCGTGATAGTCTCCAGCCCCGGGCCTATGGAAGGCGGGCTTGGGGTAGTCACGACACGGGCCTCGAGGATGGGTCGTGACAAATTGGTATCAAAGGAGTTTGGTTCTACCACAGACTCTGATCTTTATTCTATGTGAAGAAATAGTGTTAAGAGTATTGAGTGTGGTTATCAATCAAGGGAGCCCAGTGTTGGTGCGGCGGCCGACGTATCCGTACACCATGACCCTGACTTCTGATTTCCGAATTAATTCACAAAAACATTGAGTGTATGTGTGTTTCAAGTTTTCTTTGTGATTACATTTAATCAGCTCACCAGGTATATTATTCTGACCGTAGTGCACCTGTTTCCTTTTCAGGATGGCCCCACGACGGCAGCCAGCTATGGTTCCGAGAGTCAAGCGTGATGACAGCCCACCGAGAGACGAGGCCTCGGTGCAGGGCCCTTTGTCAGCAGTGGCACCAGCGGTAGCTCTATCCGATGAGCCACCGATGCTTCCAGCAACAGCCGCTGATGATTCACGTCGCCTCAGTGCACTGTATGAGTTCTAGCGCCAGTGACCACCCAGGTTCCGCGGGGAGAAGGACCCCCAGGCAGCCGAGGACTAGCTGGAGGCAGTGGTATGAGTTTTCAGGCTAGTGAGGACACCAGTAGACCTGATGGTGATCCTCGCAGTGAGCCTACTACACGCGGCAGTAGGCCGATGGTGGAGCTTGATGCTCTAGGTGCACGATAAGGCATCTCTTCTCCGGACAGACTTTGAGAGCCTCTTCCGCTCGGAGTTCGTCCCGGCCACCCTCCGTGCGGTGCACATCCAGGAGCTTCTTCATCTGTGGCAGGGAAGCTTGACGGTCGCCCAGTACTCGACGAGATTTACTGATCTCTTGCGCTACTCGACTGACATGGTACGGGACCCATTCTTCCTGGCCCGGACATTTGAGCAGGGATTGAGACACGAGATCAGGGCATCGCTGATCTCCCTCAGCATTCTGACTCAGGCAGGAGTACAGGAGTGAGCCCTTCTGATCGAGAGATTTCTTACTGAGTCCATAGCGAGACCTACCGTAGGGCGGCAGGTAGTGGAGTCTTCGGCAGCAGGTATCCGACGAATGACTCATGGGTCTAGGAAGACCAGACCTTCCAGCAGACGACCTCAGGACACTGGCTCAGCAGTGCGGGCCACACAACGTGGAGCCAGTCTTTCGAGAGGCAGGCAGTGCTACGCATGCGGCGGGTAGGGCCACATGGCTCGTGACCGCCCGACCTGCCGTGCCGAGGAGCAGCAGACGGTGGAGGGGCCACCCAGACAGAGGTAGAGGGTTGACTGTGGCGGTCTGCAGGGAGCAAGCGGACGAGGCAGGGGAGCTGGCCGAGCAGCAGGTGGTGGCCGACGCTTTCTGGCTCTGCAGCCACCACCACCAGGAGGTCCACCTCGACCACAGGGAGCTATCGGGCAGAGACAGGCACATCTCGAGGCAGCGGAGGCCTACGACCACGGTGCGCCCGAGATGATTTGAGGTACGATCTGTGTCTATTCCACCCTTGCTGTAGTTCTTATAGACACAAGAGCGAGTCACTCTTTCATAGCCGCTACCCTTGTTCGGAGCTCGGAGATTCCGACAGAGCCTTTGGCTCGATCCTTACGGCTAGAGACTTCTACGGGAGCAGACTCGACGATTACGCACTCGTGCCGACAGTGTGAGCTTACTCTGGTAGGCGAGAGCTTCGGCTGGGATCTTCTTGTAGAGGCGTCGAGGCCTTACGACGTCATCTTGGGCATGGATTGGTTATCTAAAATCCATGCACAGATTGAATGTTTTAGGCACAAGGTGTGATGTGTACACACCGACGGGAGCAGGTTCATCTTCACCGGTGAGAAGGGAGACTTCGTAGCACAGGATGGAATCTCGCAGAGGAGAGGAAATACCATCACTCATCAGTTGGCTAGCCTCATCCTAGGAGCAGTTGACGTGCGGAGTCCTAGTTTTCTTGCAGTGGTGGATCAGTACACGGACGTCTTTCCCGACGACGTTCCAGGGATACCTCCTCGCAGAGAGGTAGACTTTCATATTGACCAGTACCCCTCGACAGCCCTGATATCGACTCCAGCATATCGGATGCCCCCCCCCCTGAACTTTGAGAACTACGGGTACAGTTGGAGGACTTGTAGGGAAAGGGATTCATCCGACCCAGTGTTTCACCCTGGGCTTCCCCGATATTGTTTTCCAAGAAGGCGGACGGGAGCTTGCGACTGTGTGTCGACTATCGTCGCCTGAACCAGGTGACAGTAAAGAAAAAGTATCCGCTACCGAGGATTGATGACCTCTTCGATCTGCTCAAGGGAGCTCGGTGGTTCTCGATGATAGTCCTCAGGTCAGGCTATCATCAGCTTAGAGTTCGAGACGAGGACGTGTAGAAGACGGCCTTCAGATGTCGGTATGTCCACTATGAGTTATTGGTTATACCATTCGGCGTAACCAATGCTCCAGCAGTGTTCATGGGCCTTATGAACAGGATCATTCAGCCATACCTCGATCGATTTGTCGTGGTATTCATCGACAACATTTTGATTTACTCGACGACTGAGGAGGAGCATGCCTACCACTTACGTGTTATACTAGACACACTCCAAGAGCACCAGATTTGTGGAAAGCTCTCGAAGTTTCAGTTTTGGATACGTGAGGTCCACTTCTTGGGATACGTCATCTTTGAGGCGGATGTTGCAGTGGATCCTACGATGATCGAGGAAGTGCTAGCTTGGGAGACACCTAGGAGGGTGACAGAGGTGCGAAGTTTCTTGGGACTAGCTGGATACTATCGGAGATTTGTGCCAAACTTCTCCAGAGTTGCGGAATCACTCTCAAGTCTTACAAAGAAGGGGAAACCCTTTGTGTGGTCATAAAGATGTTAGCAAAGCTTCCAGGAGCTGAGACAAAGATTGACTACCGCACTTTTCTTGAGGTTGCATGAGGAGGGAGTAGGGTACGTAGTCTACTGTGACGCATCAGGGACCGGACTCGGATTTGTCCTGATGCAGGAGCGGGCCGTGATCGCCTTTCGATCACGTCAGTTGAGGCCGTATGAGCAGAACTACGCTACCCATGACCTGGAGTTAGCAGTAGTGGTCTTCGCTCTGAAGACATGGCGACACTATCTGATGGGCGAGCGCTTTACAGTCTTTTCTGACCCTCAGAGTATCAGGTACATCTTCTCTCAGAGGGACCTGAACCTGAGACAGTGGCGATGGATCAAGTTCCTCTAGGACGATGACTTTGAGATAGTCTATACTCCTAGGAAGGGGAACGTGGTAGCCAATTATCTCAGCAGGAGGACGAGCATTCAGCTATTTGAGGAGGTGACAGAGCAGCTAACCGCTTTGCATATATCCTTCGTGGATAGAGATGGAGCAGCCTTCCTCCAGTCTCTCATAGTCACTCCTCCACTACTGCAGAGGGTCAGAGAGGCACAGCGTGGGGACACCGACTGTGAGACTTGGTGTGCGCAGTTATCCTCGGGACATGCACCTGATGGCTTCTCCTTTGGAGCAGAGCACAATATCCTTTTCAAAAGACATACATTGGTACTAGTCACATTACGAGAGGAGGTGCTGAGAGAGTTTCACACTTCTCATTTGGCAGTACATTCTGGAGTGGCGAAGATGTACCAGGATCTCAGACGACAGAACTGGTGGCCGGGCATGAAGAAGGTTGTGGCAGAGTTCGTTTCTCGATGCCTCACCTGCCAGCAGGTGAAGGCAGAGCATCAGGTACCAGCAGGCTTGGTACAACCCATGGAGGTCCCAGAGTGGAAGTGGGACGGGAAATCTATGTACTTCGTGACTGGACTTCCACGCACTTCCAGAGGTCACGACTCCATTTGGGTGATTGTCGACCGGCTCACCAAGTCGGCTCACTTCTTACCCATCAGAGAGCGGGGCTCAGTGGAGAGCATGGGGTGTCTCTACGTTCAGGAGATTGTACGGCTTCACGGTGTGCCATCATCTATCGTCTCTGATTGAGATTCCCGTTTTACTTCCCATCTCTGGAAGGGGTTGTAGGAGGCATTCGGGACGCAGCTACGTCTGAGCACCGCCTTTCACCCTCAGACAGATGGTCAGACATAGAGTACCATTCAGACTCTCGAGGACATGCTCCTCACATTTGTCCTCGACTTTGGTCATAGCTGGGAGGACCACCTACCCTTGGTGGAGTTCGCGTACAACAACAGCTACCACTCCACCATCGGGATGGCACCATATGAGGCGTTGTACGGCAGACCTTGCAGATCTCCTTTGTGTTGGACAGACCCTGGGGAGTCAGCACTTGTGGGACCAGAGGTGGTCCGGGCCACGACAGAGAAGGTCCAGGTCATCCAGGAGCGGATGAGGACAGCTTAGAGCTGGAAGAAGTCTTACGCTGATAGGAGGAGGAGGCCACTAGAGTTCAAGGATGGCGATCACGTCTTCTTGCGTGTCTCACCTCGACGTGGATTACGGAGATTTGGACGAGGCGGCAAGTTGACTCCACGCTTCATCGGACCTTTCCAGGTCCTCAGCAGGATTGGCGAGGTGGCTTATCGCCTGGCTCTACCACCTCAATTGCACCGGGTCCATGACATCTTCCACGTATCTCAGCTGAGGAGATATGTGCATGACCCGACGCACATCATTGACCATGGGGAACTAGACGTTGATGATGGGGAAACTTTTGCGGAGGTCTCGGTGGAGATCGAGGATCGACATGAGCGAGTCCTACGTGGATGGTCGATTCATCTAGTGTGCATCGGATGGCAGTAGGGGAACCTCCAGGAAAGCACTTGGGAGCGGGAGGCTCATACGTGTGCTCAGTACCCACACTTGTTTCCCTAGCTTTTGATGTATCTTTACGGGGGTGTAAAGCCCTGAGGTGGGAGTGATGTAAAGACCCTTAAATTTCATGGTAATTTTTTTCTTAATTTTCTTTGGAATTTTAAAAGAATGCAGTTTCTGACGGCACCTGATTCCGAGGCTCGGTGTGCCCGTAATCATGCTTCGAAGTCTGGCTCAGGTACGTTCAGTGAACGGATGAGCGAGTTTTTCTAACTTTTGAACCGGTGCTCGGAATCGAATTCCTAGGGCACCGATGGAATTGCAGCGCCGGTATTTGATTAGAAATGCCTCTTCTGGAGTTGCATTTTCTCGGGTGTGGTTTTTAAATTTTTGGGGTAAGTTAAGAATTAAAAGAAAGTGTGCGACAACTTTATTTTTATTTCACTTAAAGCCTCTTCAAAGACACTTAAAGATGCTTAAGATGAGTTGATGCAGATAGGGTGCTATCCAAAAATATCCTACCCTCTTTGTAGGATATTTGTGAGATGGGGCCCGCAAGAACCCCACCATATCTTTTCTGCTAAGTAACGCCCCCTTGAAAACCCGTCATTATGAAAGTCAATTGACGCGTTTTCTTAAATTCTTAACACACCAATTAATTGGGCGGTTAACTTCGTTAAATTAGTTCTATGAATTAATTTAATCGTTCGTTAACCTATTTACAATCTGTTGGCATAATAATAAAATAAGACCAACGCACGACTTCTTGAGGATTGCTCATTGAGAGGTTATTGACAAAATTTTTTGCATTCATTCTCCTTCGTGAAGAACTCAAAGAACGCGAAGAATGCGAAGAACGCCGTCACCCTCGGAGGTTGACGACGCTTCTTCTGAGACTTTCTTCCCCGCAATGATCTCTGATCACCAACTGCTTGAGGTAAGAGATTTCGGGTTTCTTATTTTAAATCTTATTTGTGGTTTATAACAACATCATGGATTTAATTAATATAATTAAATCTGCATGTTCTTGAACCTCGGAGTTCGTCAACGTGACACCGTATTCCGCGATGATGCGACGCCCTTCCGCGAAGACGTGACGCCCTTCCACGACACGACGATCACCTCCTTCCGCGACGATTAATTCCGCGAAGAACGTACACTGGATGACTACGGCGAGGTAGGGATTTTTATTTGAGAACAATCTTTAATTCCCGTGATTGTTTCTTTTAAAACAAATAACCCGGATCAAATTTCAATTTTAATTCTATTAAAATCGTGCCTTTCTTGTTATTCATGTGTTGAATATTTATTCCCGATTGGTATCACCAAACGTGGAGGGTACGGGCCAAACAAACACGGCCCGACCACCCTCCGCAGTTCTCTGTTGATGCGCGGATTGGCGGACGATGACAAACGGGGCCGCAATGGTGTTTTGAGGGCCTGGCAGTGAAGAATGGGACCCGGGAGGAACTTCAGCGCAGACGGAAGTGGATTCAGACCACCGGAGCAACTCCGGGGGCCCGCGGAATCCACCGGGGGCGCGGGTCGCCGGTGCGGCGGCGACGACCAACCAGACCCGTGACCGCACGGGTCCGGTGACACACGAGACGCGGCAAAGCCGCGTCCGCTGATCCAGCGCGGCCCCACGTGGGTCGCGGCGCTTCATCCTGCGGGGGCAGGGCCCCGCGGCTTCCTCCGATCGGCCGACTCGGCCGAACCGGGCCGGGCCGACCCACCGGGCCGGGTCATGCCCAGGCCGGGCCGGGTCACACCAACCGGGTCGGACCTAGACCCGGGTCGGGCCGGGCCCAGACCCCCCGTTTCCGGACTCTCTTCGGTCATTCGCCTATAACATGAGCTACGAGTCTTCGAACAACGCGCCGTGATTGTCGATGCGATCCTTGGATCGAGACGGTTATTTCGGTATATCACACTCAAGGTTTCGGAATACTTTGGGTTTGGTCGGGTTGGTTCGTACACGAAACCAACCGAGCCCTCGGAGCGGAAACGCTCATATCGTGAGCTTCGGACGTACGATTGACGCGTCGTCGACTTTTTTGAATTCCTCTAAGTGAGATGGATCTTTTGTCTTACTCCGCCTGAAGTTTGGACGCAGGTGGAGTAAGTTCGGGTTGGTTTTGCCTAAAAAACCAACCGGGCCCCTGGGACGAAAAAGCCAATAACTCTCAGACCGGGCGTTCGATTGACGCGCCGTCTGTTGTGTTGAGTTCCTGTTGACGATACGGAACTTTTGGATACATCAACTCTGAACTAGTTGTCAGTTGATGTATCGACCTCTCCGCTCATGGAGCGGACCCTCCCGAACGAGCTTGCTGTGTGCGGGAACCCTAGAGCTGGCTGCGACTGCTACTGTGACGACGACGACTGTACAGAGATCCTCAGTGGATTCGATGGTGATGACTACAGCACTCAGCGATCCTTTGTGGGTCAGTGCTACCGATCATATGTGGGTCTGATCCTATGTGGGTCAGGACTCAGCGGTCCTGTGTGGGCCAGCGCCTACAGGTCCTATGTGGACCCGATCCTGTGTGGGTCTTTGCGGGGGTTAGTTACCTATCAATTATTTGTGGGTCAGATCCTTTGTGGTTCATTGCGGGGGTTAGTACCTATCTATCCTTTGTGGGTCTGACAACATTGATGGATCAGTGATCATCTCCATCGTCATTCGAAAAGTATACCTGTGTGATCTGAAACCCTGTTTTTTTTCCTTTGTGGATTGTGTTGTGCTATCCTATGTGGTTTTACGTTTTGCTTTCCATTGTGGATTGTGTTGGGCTATCCTGTGTTGATTTACGTTTTTCTTTCTTGTGTGGACTTTGTTGTACTTGAGCTCGGATGTTGGAGTCGAGTGAGAATTGATGACTTAGGTATATGTTTGGGCATATACCTAAGCCATGTCGGATGATACTTTGTGATTGTATCTTTCCTTTATGGATTATCCTTTGTGGATTCTGGGAGACCTTCGGGGGTATCGGGGTCCCTACTGGGTAGCTTATACTCACCCATGCACGGGCAATGCCCGCACTACATTGTGTTGGTTGCAGACGACGGACAATGCTGATCGTGGTGGAGGCTTGCGAAGCAGGATGGTACCTGGAGGTGGACCACTGGGCGGGATGTACTCGGAGCGGTTGGCTGGACCCGAGGAGTCGTGGAGGCTATCTGTACCCACCCTACAGGTGGGACTTCCAGTGGACGGATCGACGTTGCATCTTTACTTTTCAGTTGCTGTTTTTCCCCTTTTAGTTGTACTTTACAGTTGGGCTTGTATTTCCGGCCCCCTATACTTTCTGCACATACTATTGTACCAGCTTTTACTTAGTGTTTACTTTTTCCACTTTCTTACTCTGTGGTGCTTGTTTACTTTACAAAGTAAATTCCTTCCCTTTTATCGGGATTTACGCCTTGGTGCTAGTCGCCATCCCCTGGCCTATGGAAGGCGGGCTTGGGGTAGTCATGGCACGGGCCCCGAGGACGGGTCGTGATAGTACAAAATAACACTTTTAATCATTTTATCATAAGAATAATTTCCCACAAAGAAAAATGATAAATTTTTCAAGTAAGGAGGTAGAAAATTAATTCACTTCATGGATCCAAAAATTTGATTAAGTAGGTAATAAATTCCTAAATTTTATGTCACTTGTTGTGAAACATATAAAATCATTTATATGTGAGTGTGATTGTAATTAAGAGTATTATATAAAGAGTATGATGAAATATAATATAGAAGCATGTTTAGATAATAATACCAAAATCAAGAATGAATGTATACTCTTAATGTATTATTAATGGAAGTCTAAATATTTTTATTAATTTCCCACAATATAGGATTCTTATAATAAAGATATCATAAATATTGAGATAAAAGATTTGTAAAATTACAAGATTAGGAATAATATTTTGGAGAAATTAATGTTGAAATACAAGAATATTTATATGGATAAATTTAAATTCCATGAATGTGGAAATGAATTGAATAATAAGAGAAACTATTATAGTATATTATTTGAGATAAATTATAATTCATTAATGTAAATGTCAAATCAATGTATTAGTTCAAACAGACATCTTATATGTCTAATTAGAAGAAAAAAATTCCAAACCATAAAAGGTCATATATGAAAAATAGTAATTTATTGGCCAGTAAAGGAAATTTAAGACACTCACATTCATCTAATTAATACAAGAAAATATGAATAGAAATAATATCCACAATGAAGAAACAAGTTCCGTCAAATCTAGTATAATTATATCATAATTCTGGATAGAACTCACATTACTAAAGAACACCTTGATTTAGTTGATATTATTGGTGTTGAGGTAGACATTGAAAATAATTCTTATTCATGTTTGAAAAATATATCTTTACTATAAAAAATATATAAATAAAGGTGTAAAAATTTTGAGAATTAGAGAATATAAAAATAGAGGTAGAAATCTTGTAGCAAGGAACCATTATTTCCAACTATATAGAATCTATTGGAATGCTTGGATTAATTATGTGAGAGATTTGGTAAATAGGGATTCTTCAGGAATCTTTTGTAAATATTATTTCCTAAAAAATCCCTTATAATCTAAAGAGGAAAGGAAATCCTAATAAAAAACAACGAAAAAATATATATTTTAATATTTAATAGGTTTTAATGGCATAAAATAGTGGAAATAATAATGTCACAATTGACCCATCGGGGACCACCTTGTTGGTGGAAATCTAATAGTGGAACCAGAAGCCAACCTCTAATAGGATAAGGAATGGAGACTAGCATTATATAGGAATATCACTCACTTCGGACGTCTTAGAGTAAAGTACATGTATACATGCATGCATCTACATACACAAACATAATGAAGAATAGTAAATAAGTAATAATTTTATTGCATTCCTAACATCTAAACCCATATCCTAGTACACAAATAGATTTTAGAAAGATAAAATTTCCAAAATACAATCCCATAAAAACAATAAGGGATCCTAACATGCTAATAAAAGTTAATTTCTATCTAACTACAACTTCAAAATATATATGTTCATTATAGACTAATTATGAACCACCAACACTCGGTCCACCAAAGAATCCATCAAAATGCATTTAGTCTATATAATACATGACATGTGTAGGTATATCCCATGATGGGTTGATTATAAACATACACAATAGGACACACCAATATCACTAAACACAAATAATCAAGAGAAACTCATATCTAAAACACAAAATCAAGGTGAAATAAAAATCATAAACCATATCTTATCAAAGGAGGACTGCATATAATATGGTTGGGTATGTCCACCCAACCATACATATGATTCCACTTAAGGATCCATGGTAATGATCATACAAGATAACTCACTCAGTAGGCCTTGCTAACACCAATAGAATCCATCCAAGGGGTTATAAGAATCAGTCCGTTAATTTTTGAATAAAAAACTAGAACTCGTAAAATGTTGATACATAAGTAGGGGAACATAACTAGGTCTTGTGGGGGACACATGATCCTACACAGAATGGCCACTGAGAATTGGATCACATGTCCTATGTGTACAATATTGGAAACCTGACCCATCTTAGTGAAGAATGAGAAAGAGGATCACACCATATCATTTACTGAGTGAAACCTCAATCTATCTACATATATCCAATAGATTGGATCACTCATGTTATCCTCATTATTAGATTTCAAACTATACCATCTTATATATAGAGGGAGGGAACATACCCTTTGAAATAGAAATCACAACTAAGTGAATATGGGATTTAAAATTACATATAATAAGTAGATAAGATATCTAATTGGGTAAATTGTTCATCTTACTATGTCTGGTATTCCTATATCCAATAATCCCAATTGGAATGTTCCTTTAGATATATGGTGTCTATAGGTTATTATTGTACTTGAGAATGTGTCTTCTTCCCATGCCCCAATACTTTCTGAATAATATGTGGTATTCCCCAACACAAATCAAATTTTGGGTCACATGGTCCACGGGTGTGTATTATATGTATAATGATGATATGGATAGATAACAGTCACAAAAAATAGTGTTCCCACATATGGTGTGTTATATTCACCTCTCTATGTAATCCCTATTCACTACACATATCTTCTTATATGACATCTGTCCTTCAGAACTACACAATATGTATATCAAAGTATCATAGAAATTAGATATTTTTAACTCATATTCTCTCACAGTAAACTTTTATTTCCTTCTACCATAATTTATCTCCATGGATCCTACAGTTATGTTGACTATAATAATTGGCTACATGAAAGTCAATATTTTCCTATTATTTTTCAGAAAAATGATCACCATACTCTTACATCATCATCATCACTTACACACACGGTAGGTAGAAAAAATCAACCTCAATCCATTTTCATGTTTCCATCATCAAAATTTTTCAACCTTTATGTCACAATCCTCAATTCTATACCATTATAAATAGTATTTGGAACACATTATTAATCGTTCAATGAGTTTGGTTAATTTAAGGGGTCAAACCATCGATGAATCAAATTAAAATAGTGAACACATTTAGAATATAGAGAGAAATATGTGAATCAATAAAAGTGTGAAATGGAATTATCCATTGTTCATTTTGACACTTATTTTATGGAAAACCAATGATTCATTGGGTAATTAAATAAACCATTCATTAATTATTAGAGGAAGAAAATTAAAAAATATAAATTTATATTTGATCCAGGATTTATTCCATAAATGAATCAATTTAGGTTCATATTAAAATGATTAATAGGGAATTAAACCCCATGAGTAAAAATCCCAAATGCAGATTTGATTGATAATGGATAAAAAGGTTCTCATTCGAGGGGGCATTGATGAGTCCTTTTTTTCAACATTTTCACTAATAATATCCCTAATCAAACATGATATTTCTCCCAATGATAGATCTCATTAAATATCTTCGGTTATACGGACAAACCTATATGTTTCCAAAAAGAGGTTATAAATAGAGTTTTTTTATAGTTTTAGACATTAATTTTACCATTAATAAATTAGTTAATTTTATTTATTTAATTTTCTAATATCTTATAATGACCTTACTCCACAAAAATGACAAATTTCAGCCAAACACATGTCATTATAGGGTAAAAACTCAATTTAGAATTAATAGTTAAATCATTTTTACCACATGAGACTCCTTTTGAGAGATATTATATTATTACTAAAAATATACACATGAATGATATAAAATATTCACTATTTTTAATATATCAATACTTAAGGTCCCTGTGGATCGGTATTGTGCACCATCTAAAAAACATAATTTGAGAATATTTTTAAAAATCTTCCAATTTTTTTAATAAAAAATAATAATTACACTCTCCCCACCTTAGGTATTTTCATATCCAAATGAAAATCCTCCTAAAAATGTGAAAGAACCAACATCACATCCAGTTCTCATGCTCCAATGCGCTCTCATAGAGGTACCCATTCTATCATTAAATGTGCACTATTGGAGACACTCTCCCAAATGGGATATTATCCTTCCCATCCTCAATAAAAATCACATGACCTATGTGGTTATATTCATCCTCTTTGTCCATCACCCTCACGTAATAAATTTTTTATGGGTCATGAATGTATCACTTAATCTACGACTTATAGAAGGCATCATACACCCGGACAATCTATGTTGGTAAGGCTTAGTGGTATGCCAACTCCCCAACCATGAACAGTTTCAAGAAAGAAACGATTAATCTCCTAGATAACTTCAATATTTGGATAAATCTTACTAATCACTAGATAGGTGATACCATGAAAAACATAGTTTTTTATTTTTGAACTCATAAGTCCTCTATCATTTATCCATACAACACTACTTATAGATTACACAAATCCTTATTCACTCCAGTATTATCTTTAACCTCTCTATAACTGCTTTCCCCAACTCTTGGCCAACAATAATTCATTATCATATATTCTTCTATCATAGTAATGACCATTATTATTACCCATAAGAGGACTCAAATGTTGTCATACCATTGGTGGATTGAAATATATTTTTATATGCATACATCACCATGAATATTTTATAATCCATGTTGTTCCCAAAATCTAACATTAAATCTTGTAACATGTCCTCCATGACTGGAATGCTCTACTTTGTCTAACCATATTCCTAGTTGTGTAATGTTTTCCTCAATTGTAACTGAGTCCCAAAATATTGATGTACTCTATATATAATCATGATATGAAGAAATAAACGAGGTATAAATTAGTCAATGAGGGAACTCATTGAAATTGGACTATCTCCTACAAATATTGGCATCCCAAAGTCACTACATAAATATGAAATAGAATGGATAGTAAGTTGGATTATTTGGTAAATAAATATAAGATCGTCAAAATAGGGTTTGTACAAATAGTTTATTGTGGATTTCCTAATAAAAAATACATAGATATTCCACTGAATATACATTCTATAACCTCAATGGGTTGGTTCTATCCATGTTAATATGGTTTTTTTATTTCAACTATAATCATGTGAAGCATCAATTGAGAAATTAAAAGACACTCCTCCTCATCTATGTTCACTAAAACATATCCCAAAGGTCCTAGTACATCATCATCACTCATAGATATACCATTAATTGAGTAGTATGAATCTAACTTAGAACCTCTTGTTAAATCATGAATGCTACTATCATCCCTCCTATGAAAAGGATGGTGTGCTACACAGATTCCAAAAATTACATTTGGATATTTTCCTATGAATATCTAGTCACAATATACCTCACAATTGATATCTCCAAGTTGAGTATCCCTAAAATGAAGAAGAAGAAGCAGGTTAAATACCATTTACTTCAGGTATATTTCTCCTCCATTTTCTACAAAGGATAACCATAAAAAGGAAAAATACTCTACGTCCTCACTCAAAAACATCAAATATGATTTCCAAAGAGATAATTTTACACCAATTTTACTTTTCCATTAGTATAGACAATCTAAAAATCATAGTCCTATAGAAACTCTAACCCTCTACACTTACTCATGTTAATATATTTATATGAGAATATATACCAAAAAACTATGGTGGTCAGAATACATGAAAAATAACTCACCCATAACAAAGTGTCCCGACGAGTTTAGGCTGTATTATACTATTGTTCTCAGCAAATCATAAGTCATGTAATTATACTTTCGGGTTCTTATCTATTGATACCCATAAGAAATAACAACCTACCTATTTATCAGAACACATTGATGCCTATCCTTGGATGAGTAACAATACAACATATATTAAAAACCCTCCTATGGAAGTCTTAATATGGAGGAACTTTTATATTCTCCCATAGAAATTAAAAATCATGTCGAGGATTCTTGGAATACATGAAAGTCTTCCCATCTTAATATAAGTATGTCAGAGGTGTATTAATCTTAGATAAATCAATAATTATTCTCCAATAATAGTCTTCCAATCTTAGGATGTTACTCACCTTGGTCAAACTTCTGGGTTTCTCCCAAGATAGAAATGTCTCTATCATTAGATGGTCTACTTATGCACTCTATTTTGAGATGAAATATCCTAGGAATTGGACCTATCTAATCCATAATGGAAACATGACAAGATTCTTCTAAATTTTGATCTATTAGAGTATGTACAAGACCATCCTAAAATGTATCACATGATCCTCCTTTGAATGAAAGTACACGAGGATTTCATCTATGAAGACCACCATGAATCTATACATAATGTAATGAAATATAACGTTCATCCCTTTTATAAACACTCTTAAGGCCTTATTCATGCTGAAGGAAGTCATGAAATACTCATAGTGACCATAACAGCAAAAAATATATTTTGAGGTATATCCTCCTCTCATAATCAGAGCTACTGATAACCCAGAATAAGGTAAATCATTGAGAACCACTTCACCCATTTAAGAGGGACAAAGATATCATCAATCCTTGGTGTAACACCTCGTAATTTAAAAAGAGGAACATCATATTCAATAGAGTATATGACATAAAACATGAATATTAGAAAGTTATGTTACACCCAATTTTTTTACAGAATGTATATTTTTTATTAAATTTAATATCTTTGATATAATTCATTAAATGCATCCATAATATATAAATGAACACTGTGTTCTACAACAAATACAACATGTAACACCGAGCTTCAAAGGACAAGAAAATATTATTTAAATATGATTACTATAACATAGACATTAAATTGGATGGCATAAATTATAGAATATATGTATATATATTGAATGGTCCTACTCAGTAAAATGTATTGATTATTTATTATGAAATAAGTAATCAATTTTCAGTAAAAGTATTTTATGTATCAACAATACATTTTCATGAAAACTCGTTTATATTGATGAAATATTATAATTAAATTATTGAATGTATATAAATTATATTTTATGAAAATTATAAAAAAATTTAAATCAGAATATAAAAATTATCTTAAGGTGGAATTTAAATATTTTTATGAGAATATTTACATACCTTTTAATAGTTAAAAAAACATATTTATTAAAAACTATAAATTTTTCAACCATTTAAAATGTTAATTTATTTTTATTTTTTGAAAAAAATTAATATTAGTTATATTCTATTATTAATAATCCCATTTAGATCATTTTAATAAATTTCATTATTAAATTTGGTATAAAAACATTTTAATATTTAAAAAATTCATTTCTTTGCAAAATGTTATTTGTGTTATTCTAGTTTAATATTAAATTAAAATATTTCACTATTATGTATTATATTTTAGAAAATAAATTAAATATTATTATTCTGAATCTCATAATTTATTAAATATATCCATTTTATTTTTTTCAATATAAATAGTAACATTAGTATCTTTTGTTACCATGTCAAAGGGTAAATAGGGTAATTAATGTTAAAATGTTAATTACTAAAAAATGTACCTAAAAATCAAATTAATATTATTTTAAGTGTCTATATAATACATAATAACCCAATAGGCACTTATATGTAATTTCATGGCCATTTAGATGAGATTATGACCCTAATAGAATTTTATTTCATGAAAAGTCAAACATTTCACACTCATGTTTTTAGTGACATTAATTTTTTAAATATGGGGTTATCTAGAGGATATGTTCTACTATAAATGGTACTTTTAAATTTGAAATGTGTACCTTCAAAATTATAATTTATTTTTAATTTCTATTGAATAAAAAAATATCTCAAATTATTATACAATATTGAAGTATTATTTACTCAATTAATGGAAAATAAAAATAAAAAATATATATAATATTATATTAAATATAATTATAGATAAATTATTTTATCCCAAAAATTTTATATATAAACATGATATTTAAGGATATAAATAATTTCAAATTATAAGTGTTTTATTTAGATTAATAAATTCCATGTAATGAATAGTTTTCAAAATTGAAAATATTGATATATTATAATAAATAATAAATTGTTAAAGTATATACAATTTATAAAAAAACATATATTCGAAAAATTGAATGTAATATGGTTAATTAAAACCAAAAAATTCCTTTATGTGTGACATTTTTTATTTTATAGTATTATTATTAACCATAATAGAGTAGAAAAATTTAACTGTATGATATTTGTTAAAAGGGTTAACATGGGTTTAAAACTAAACTATAATGATGATAACTCATCCAAAACATATAAAAAATTAATTGGGTGAAAGTATTTATACTTATATTCACCTTATATTTTTATTATTTTAATTTTGATCCATTTTCAAATGAGAAATGTTTTATATTAATTTTCTATTTTATGAAATTCGAATAATGTCCCTCCCCTAAATTTTAAAAGGCAAATTATCCGTCACTTCATTACACCACTTTGAGAAATATATGTTGACCAAACCCTAGCTATTAATTTTCTAAATATCCTTATTATAGTTATTGATTTTAGTACTTTCCATAATTTAAATTCAAGTTCTCTTGTGAAGATATCTAAAGGGAGTCCATTGAATAAGATGTAATCATCTTTACCGACTATTTCATTTTTATTTTTTCTTCTACATTCTATTCATGTGTTGTAACCTTCCTAAAATAATAACTCCAGTATCATCGATATAATTATAAGTTTTTATTAAAATGGTAAAACCATATTTTATCTCTTTTTAATCCTATGAAAGGTGAAAACATCATTCATGCGTACGTACAACTTATCATCTCACATAGAGGTGTAATTCGTATATCACCAACACATTAATTGGATGGTTACAAATATTTAAATAATGAATATATATAACATATGTGAAATAATTATTATTTTTTAAATTTTAATTATTTTTTACATTTATTTAATTTCACCCATCAGGATATAAAATTAACATTCATGCATATGTACGACATACTTCCTCTATTAACGGTGTAATTCATTTTTTTATCTCTATATTTTATAGATGAATAAAATTAACTATATATTTAATATATATGATATTCTAACAATGAATAACAATCTAGATAAAATGTAACCATAATAAAATTACATGTTTATGAACTATTGAATCGAAACATACATGAAATATAAAGTAGTAACACCAGATGTAATGATAAGTGGAAAAATATTGTTAAAAATGGAAAAAAATTATAAATGGATCATATATAAAAATATAGATATTTTTATATGATTATAATAAATATAAATTTATTATACATAAGGATTAAAAAACATACAATGAATATAATTCAAGAGTTAAGGGTTTCTCATCTGACATTTTCTTCTATGAGACATACACCATATCCCCACTTATTTTTTTTATTGTGTATATTAGTCCCCATTGATATATTATATCCAATATAGATTAATATTCATGGTATATAATGTTTAACCTGAAGATGTTTTTTATTGGGATTATGATTCAACAGAGACCTATGTGGTAAGGGTTAACTTCCAAATCTCAACATTTTCTAGGATTGTTTATTTTAATGTCTCAGCTTTGGAATATTTATCTTCCATGTCAATTATTTCTAAATATATATTCAATTTTTATAATATTTTCAAATTGTTGTTTCGATCAATTTAACACTTATTTTACTTTAAAATAATGTTTTATAAAAAATCTTCTTATCATTTTCTATTTGAGGTAATTTTTTATTTTTCTTGTAAAAGTTTGAAAGAAATGTTTTTAACAAATAGGAAATGTATCGAATTTATAACCATCATGATTACCCAATTATTTGAATATTCCTTTAATATTTTAAACATTTATTTTGAAAGGAATATATTTATTTATTACATTTATAGTATTGAGATTTTAAAAATTATTATTAATGTAAAAAGGTATTTTCCATAACAGATTTTCTAGTAATACATATAATGATGTTTAATCTATGTCAACAACCTTTCATGAATATTATATCAAGGATATACTCTAATTACCCCATTAATAAACTTTATTTTGATTTTTTATGATCATTTTTACTAGGAAAGTAATTGATATTATATATGATTAGTTTTTCAAATATAGATGGTCATTTATTTTATTAAAGATTTCATATTTAGGAGTATTATTCATTCATATGAGAAATTCATTTGGCTTAATAAGATATAGGTTGGACCATTTATATCCACTCAATACATCAGTAGGAATCATGACACAAATTAGATTTGGTTTTGGATGAGGCCATACCCATTAATTTAGATGTCATGGAACAATGCCTTTATGGTATTTTCACATGTATTGATTGAGGAATTGATGATATATTTAAGATTTTTAGAATTATTAAATCCATAATTATGAATTTAGTTATGGATTTCTGTGTGATTATTTTATTAGTCATAATATCCATTGATAAGTTATGATCTCTTGTGATTGTTTGTAAGTATTATTTTTTCATCCTTAATTCATTCCATGTTCTTATAAAGTTTTTATTTAATTGTAATGTTTTTCACTTATCTACATTTCCATATATTTTATGATTATTTATTCATTATAGATTTTTTATACACATACCCTCACTAAGCATATGGGCTTACACCTTTTTTATGATTCATTTTTTTGTGATATAAGGAAGTTTTTTTGGTTGGTATAAATAGATATTCTAAAGAAAATAATGACTTACTCAAATAAGATAAAATTTTTTATTTTGTGTTATCAATTAAAATATGAAATTCATTTATTTATCTTGTTTAACAAGGGAACTAAATAATTGGGTCCTTTTGGAAGTGATTTCATGTATACAATTACAATGTAAAAAATTAACCACTAAATATAGGATACTAGAATCAAGGTATTTATAGCTAGTATCTGAAGAATTTTAGTAGAAATATTAGAAAATATATTTCGGAAAAAATAAATAAATTAACATAACCATATGAATGAATATGACGATAATTAAAGAATAATGTCCAAATGTTTTGGTAAGATATATATTATGTGGTTATTCCATGATAAATATCAATATGTTGATACTAAAAGTGGGTGTGGTTCATGATCAATTATACTTAGGGGTTATAATGTTGATAAACAAGTTTATTCCTTAACCCTAGTATAACATGATACTTGAAAATGGGCTTTACATCACACATAGTCTAAAAAACCCAAGGGATATTCATTGGTTAATTATCACTTTATTTATAAACAACCAAGAGGTATATGAATAAATTATGACCATGAATAGCATATTTTTAACCTTTAGTGACATATATTGAAAATATTTTTTAATGATTTAGATATCCTATAAATTATTCTTCATGACTATGTGATTTCCCAGTATGGTTAGTGTTTCTTACGCAACAATTTTTTTGTAATTTTCAACAGATAGAACCCGAATGAACTTGGTTAATGTTTAATGCGATAGGCAATGTGATAATGAGAAATATGGGATGATTATTTGGGTGAATCATAATATGATTATTCCTAATTAGTTATCATGATATATTATTAACAACCAGCACCTTAACCAACTCTTATACTCACAAAAGAAGAGAAATATGATTTCCACTCAAAGAATCACATGTTATGTCTATAGAGTAAAGAATCCTTGGTTTCATCCATGTCATAAATGTGAAAATAGATTCCAAGAAGAGTGTATCAATGTAACAATAAAATGTTTTATGTCTATAAAATATAGACACAAATAAAGTAATTTGAGTGGTATAATGAAAGATTGGTTAATATAATGGATAAGAATTATGATCACCCTAAGGTATTATTTATGGTATAATTTTTAAATGTACAATGTATAGTCACTATTAAATTTGATTTTATAGGGGGGATATCATAAATATAATCATAAAAGTTTTATGAGTGATGGTTATATTATTGATGATGAAGATATTATAAATATCATTTTAAAGGAATGTTATAATGATGAATAAGATAGTGATTCCTAATTAATTATTTAAGAATGAAGTGGAATGATTCAAGTTCATTAATTTTGATTTATGATTTAAGTTATTAATTTATTTTAGTAATAAAATTCTGGTTATAATAATAATGAAATGTATAAGTATCTTAATATAGTATTCTTTTTGCATGGATTTGAGAGCATTTTGTTAATGGTAAAATTGACCAAGAAAATTGATTTATTGGAAAGTAAATATTTTTGAAATGCACATGATTGGGGGAGGAAAACCCTTATAATTTCATCAATGTTTATATAATAATGATAAAGGGATGAATATGGGATTGTCGTGGTGGCCATTAAATTGGTCATTAATTTGATTATTTATATATAAATTTTTTGGGGTTTACTATAAGATTGTATTTTAAGAATACATTTCAAAACCTGAGATTTTATTTATAGATGAAGGAATGTTTTTATTATGTCTTTATCGTGATCAATTTATTCCATTATTTTTTATGTAGCATTGATAGCTATATTATATTTTTCCTGGAATATAATTATATGTTTATTTTTAAAAATGTAGATACCTTCCTCATAAATATTTGGTCTTGGATTTTGGAAATACATATTTTTGATGGGTCTTATGGTTATCTATTTATAAAATGAACTAACATGAACATTAGGTAATGTTTGAAAACACCCATTAACCATTTTGTAATTGGAAATAATCTATAAACCAGAGGAAATACTTTTCCATATTTTACTAAGTTAACGATTTATTAATTATAAATTATTGTACTTCATGCAATAAAATACCTATTGGATATTCATTTCATGCAGTAAGAGATGAATGCAAAGTATGAAATTGTTCCACTGATGTAGAAATATACCATGTAACTATATTTCCTTGTGTTCATCATCTAATTTATAAAGTAAATATTCAACATAAGGAAATGGATCATGAAACAAAAATTTTATCTTGGTATCATCATATCAAATGAATCAACAAACATTTGACTAATAACAAATATAAGGTTTGTTGGATTTTAAATTCTCTTGATAATTAACATTATTTTGATAAAAGGCCTCTTTCATCCATTCTCATTATTTTGTAATTTCTCTTTCCTTACTTGTCTATATCCATTCTCCCACATATGTTTTCTTATATAGAAACTCAGTTTCGTGATTATTCCATATGAGCTTTTTTCTTCACATTATCTCTTATGAAGAAGATTTTTTTCTAACCCTTCTCATAACGTGGTATTCCAAGAAGAGTATTATTATATTTCAAACCATCCATTATTTGTATAATGATTAAAATTTAATGATGAAATTTATTTCAGAGTTTGAATGTAACACGCTTTGATTTTAAAAGAGGAAAATCATATTCAATAGCCTATCTGACATGCAACACCAAGCTTAGAAGATAATGTAATACCACAAGATTTTATCCTATGATTATTATAAAATAAATTTAATCTCTTTGATACATTTTCATGCATGTAACTCATATATTTTTAAATTTCATTATATTATATAGCCCATACAACACACAACTTTAACGAATTGGGAAATATTATGTGAATATGACCCTTAAAAAATTTATCATTACATTTTAATTCATGAATATTATTAAACACACACACACACACACATATATAAAATAGACTATGTAAAAAATGTGTTGATAAATTCTTATGAAATAGGTAATCAGTTTTCTTTAAAGTTGTTCTATGGCCCAAAAATAGATTTTCTTAAAAAAACACTTTCATTTAAAACATATTATAATTAAATAATGTAATTAATATAAATTTTATTTTATAAAAATAATATCATTTAATAAATCATTTTATATAAATTGTCTTAGAGTGAATTTTTTTTATTTTTTTAAAAAAAATATTTCTAGTGAATAGTGAAAATACAAATTTTTATTGAATACTGTATTTATTATTAAAAAAATTTGATGTAAAATTATATTAAAACTGTATTTACATGTAAAAATAGTTATATTATATTATTAATAAAATTTTTAAGTTAATTGGGATAAATTTCATGTTCGAATTTTGTATAAACACATTTTTATACTTAAAAGGGTTTTTTTGGTAAAATATTTACTGTTGCATTTTGTTGGTTTAATTTTAAATTAAATTATAAAACTTGTGTTTTCTGAATTTTGAAAAATGGAATCCATATTTGGATTTCGGAGGTAAAATTTACCAAATAGGCCCCTTTTATATTTGGACTATATGAATAGTAACCTTATTAATTTTTGTTACAATGGTATATGTTAAATCATGTAATTAATGTTATAAATGCAATGATAAGTACTATAAAATATCCCTAAAAAGTTACTTAATATTATTTTAGTATTCCATTTCATCCATAATAGTAAAATATTATTTTATGTAGCATTTTATAACTATTTGGATGATATTATAAATATTATAGTATTTTTTGAAGAAAAATCTACCATGTCACACTTTAGTTTTTAACAACAATATTATTTTAAATATGGGGTCATCCATAGGGTATGTTAAAAAATACAAATTATTTTTAAAAAAAAAATTAATTAATTTTTAATTTTTAATGAAGAAATAATTATATTAAATTCTTCCACAATGCTGACACATTAATAGTTCAATTAATGGAGAAATCAAACAAACGAAATTTAAAATATTTAAATTTTAAATTTGAGATTAATAATGTGCTCCAAAAATTTTCTAGAATCCCATTACATGTTAGTAATATAAATATCTTTTATTTATATGTATTTTCATTATTTTATTATAGTCAACTAAATAAATTCTTAGAAAAATTTACGATATTGTTATTTTATAATAAATAATAATTTATTAAATTATATAAAAATATTAAATAATATTTATTTCAAGTAAATTAATGGTAAATTGATAACTCCATCTAAATTCATAAACCTATGGGTTTTTTTCATTTTAATGTTACATTATTAACCCTATGAGAGTTGAAAATAAAAAAAATATAATAATTATTATAAGGGTTAACATAGGTTAAATATAATATATAAGGGTGAAAATATATCAAATAATTATCCAAATTTTATTGTATAGAAATTTTTCAACATATATTCACATTATATTATAAATTTATATTCACATATTTGTATTTACCATAATAATAATGTAAATTAATTTAATAATTTAAGAAGACCCAAGGATGACCCTCCCATCAAATAAAAATCGAAACCCTTTCCTTAACTAATTTATATTAAATTGAGCCACTTAGTTAGACATAAATCTATCAATTACTTTTTTATATATCCTTATCCAAATTATTTTGGTTCTAATGCTTCAAAAATATCAATCATAATTCCCTTAATGAGATGTAACACCCCGACCCCAGTTACCCAGAGTTGGTGCATTATTACGTAACATTGGCATCATCACAAGAAAGATCAAATCTCGAAAGACCGATTGGTTTAGTAGCCTTGGAAACAATAGATATATTCATAAAGTTTTACATTACATCATGAAGTGAAAAACTACTACAAAAACATATTGTCTCCATAATCCACACTATTATCCCCTCATAATATCCCTGCAAGTCATTCAAAATTTTCTTCTTCACATCCTGGGAAAAATAATACATAGAAAAGGGGTGAGCTGAAATGACCAGTAATGATAACAATATAGTGGAAACTTTCATAAATAAGAATAAACATTTAAGGCAATGTATAACTAAAACAAAAGCCTTTTAAACATGAACTTCAACATTTTATGGAAAAAATAAAATGAAATAATTCCATTTACTTATTGATATGGATATTCTACTAATCGAATAATCACATGCAATATCGATAACCACTTTCATAATGATGGAATGCATAATGCCAGACTATCATAACCACATAGCCAAGGCCTCATGCCAAGACTACAAATAAGATTTTTCCAAGGCCTTGTTCCAAGACACTAGTTTGTCTCATGAGACCTACCGACGCATCGAGGAGCTATAGCGGGCTCCACCCGTCACATATTATGTCCAATGAAATCCCATATGAAAAGGTTTAAACAAAAAATAAACATTCGTATTAAAACTAGCATACGAAATTTCAATACTTTCACCATAAACAATGAATGGTATAAAGATAGCACATCCACAGTCAAACATATCACAAAACCTTCAATACAATATAGAAGTTTTGTATCATAATAAATCAACTTTAAATAAGTGTAAAATCCATCAAAGGATGTTGACATAGATGAAATAAAAATTATTTTTAAAGAAGTATATCTTTCTATTTTGAAATCATTTAAGAGTCATATATTTATAAAATAAAACATTTTCTTTGAAAACATTCTTATAAGCTTTTAAGGGAAGCATCGAAGATTTTATAATGGAAAAAAATAGCCGCACCCGCCGTATAATTTATAAAAACATTCTTACCTTAATTCTGTCGAAAAGGTTAAAAAGCACCTTGTTTGGAAAACGACAGAATGATTCCTTTATAAAACTCTTATAAAAAGTCAAACAAGGATATAAATGACATTAACCCATATTATCGTAAATAGTAAAAATGTTTTGAAATTCATTTTTAAGAAACATGGATGTGGATGATAAAGAGATCCCAATAGATTATTACGTATAAACAACCTCTGATAATGAAGAGATTGTGAAATAAACCCTTACCTTGTACTTTTCCTTGGTTGGGGTAGGTTAACCTCCTGTATAATGGTGAAATAATTATTACTAAATTATACAAGAATCATATACATTAATATGATATTATATATGATCTTTTAACATTGATTTGTTAATAATATCTTAGTATTATCGTTGTCTCGGGTGTTAACTTACTCATTTTCTTTTATATTTTTTGTTATGTAAGCCATGTTTGTAATGGATAGGTTGTATATTATTCATATCTAGAATGATATCAAATCCTTAAACATCATTTTTAAATCATAAAATTATAATTAAACTTGAATGGATACGATGGAGAATGAATCTCATCGCGTTCATGGAGACGGTAGTCCGTACGTACGCACGAGCGACAATATCAATCTTTTGATATTAAAATAATATATAAATGGATGATATATCATATATAAAGAATCATTATCATGTTACATTTATTATATACATTAATTACACATCATTATTATAACCATCCAAATAATAATTTATTGAATAACAATTACACCACGACGTGGAGACGGTAAGCCGTACGTGCGCACGTATGGTGACATGTTATTCAAAGGATGGATAGAATACTGAATATGGTTGTACCATATTTATAATAACATTACAGTATATGTATGATACTAGAGTTATTATTTTAGAATGTTAATAATAAAGGAAGAATAAGTGGAAGAAGAAAGGAACTTGGAAAAGGGTGGTGAAATTATTACCTCTTCTTCGGGCTCTTCTTTTTGATTTGATCAAAAGGACTCCATAGGTTGGCTTTCTGATCCAACTAAGGCCTCTAGGTTGTATTGAGGGAAGTTGTGAGAGTATTTGGTCAGATTTTGGCCGATCCAAAAGGCTTTGAAGGTGTGAAGAAATGAGAAGTAGGAGTGCCCTTTTATAAGAGGGGTGAGGGGCACTTTTGGAAATGTAGAAATATTAACTTATAATAAATTCATATTCGGTTTCTAATGGCTAAAAAGTTGAATATTTAAATTTTATGGTGGGTATAGGTCTAAAACCATTCAACAAATACAATTTAGACAGGTTTGGGTTACTATATTAACCTTATGTTTAAGTATTAACTCTTAGTTAATTTGTTTGACATTTACCAAGTCACTTTGTATTTTTATATTATATAATTAATAAACATAATATATACATCCAAGATACCCCTAAGTGGTCCATTAATGATACAAATATCATTATATAAGTCTGTTGTACGAACCTTATATTTATAGGAATTTAATATCAATTAATAATATAATATTTGTTTTAAAAACTCTTTTATGTCAATTTTGACACTATTCAATAATTGATTTTTGTGAAACTCATAACCGAATGATTACTTAGAAAAACGTTAATTAAATAAATCCTAATATGTCATATTATCCTATAAAATTATTTTAATTCATTAAAAGTCTCAAATTATATTTATTTGGTTATTTATAATATCCATTATTTTACATTTTCACTATTATGGTAATTATTGCATCATACTTGTGTCATAAATAAATTACATTATGTAATCTCTAAAAATTATAAATAAAATATCATTATGTAGGAAATCGTTTTATCTTTCTAACTAATATTTATAGTCTAAAATCCAACATATATAACTTTATGTAAAAATTGTTTTTCTAAATGATATAGGCTAGTGTCATTTTTGTATTCATTTTAACTTAATTAATATAAAGTGTCCCTATCACCTACAAGTGGATCCATGGGGTCCCAAAATCGACCCAAAGATGCCTATGGTCGAAAATGAATCAAACAATAAGTCTAGGACACGTTTTAGGATAATTTAGTATTATTATAATATTATTTTTAAACACTTATTTATCGGATTTACCCTTAACCATGGTAAATAAAATATTTACCGAAGTAATTATTCAAAATGTCTAAAAATAAAAGTTACCTATTTACACAATTTGAACATCCTGATTCCAAATATGGAATCCATTTTTCCAAATTCCAAACACATAAGTGGCAGAAATTAATTTAAAATTAATTCCCTTTGTTAAAACAAAAAGCGTGTTTTTAAGAGATAATAACTATCAAAAGATTGACACTTGTTTATGTCCGGTTTAATTGTAAAATTATGTCCAATTACCAACATTGTATTAAATGGTTAAAATATATTCTAAATATACTTTAAAACCACTCAAATTCATAATTTATCACTATTAATTATTTTGATTAAAAAAGTTGTTTTTAATTAAAATTTAGTACTTTTCAGTATTCATCAAAATATTAAAGTTATCAAAAAAGTACCAAAATTTCACCTTAGGCTAAATTCGATATTATGAATCCAAAAATGAAGTCCATTTTGAAATATAATATATATATATAATTTCAAAAAGTAGGTATTAATATTCATAACGACTAGTTTGATTGGTTATGGTGTGTTAGAACTCGGTGTTGCGTACAACACACGCTATCACATTATTCAAAGAGAAGCATACCATAGAAGCTTGGGGTGTTACATTATCCCCTCCTTAAAATAATTTTGTTCTTGAAATTTTTGTAATACTACCACATGAAAAGACTCGGGTGGTTCTTCATTATAAGTTTCTCGGGTTCCCACATTGCCTCTTCCATCTTATGGTTTCTCCACAAAACTTTTACCAGACGCGTCGTCCGGTTTCTTAGTACTTGTTCTCTCGTATCAAGAATCCTAACAAGCTCTTCACAATAAGACAGATCAGGTTCTAGTTCTAATTCCTCGTAAGTGAGTACATGCGTTGGGTCAGGCATGTATTTCCTCAACAGAGATACGTGGAACACATCGTGAACTTTGGAGAGACTTGGCGGCATTGCCAATTGGTAAGCTACAGCCCCAATTCGTTCTAGAATTTCGAAAGGTCCGATGTACCTGGGACTCAATTTACCTTTCTTACCAAAACGTATGACTCCCTTCCATGGAGATACCTTCAGGAAAACATGATCATCGACTTGAAATTCCAAATCCTTCCTTCGATTATCAGCATAACTCTTCTGCCTACATTGAGCTGCTTTGATGTGATTTTGGATTACCTTAACCTTTTCCATCGTTTCTTCCACTAGTTATAGACCTACAAGTTTTTTTCACCAACGTCATCCCAACAGGTTGGTGTGCGACATCTCTTTCCGTATAACACTACATATGGTGCCATCTGAATACTCGAATGGAATCTATTGTTATAGGAAAATTCTACCAGAAGTAAATACTGATCCCACATACCCTGAAAGTCATGTGAGAAAGATCTCAACATGTCTTCTAAGGTTTGAATAGTCCGTTCTGATAGTCCGTTTGTCTGAGGGTGGTAAGCAGTGCTCAAATGAAGTTCAGTATCCAGGGATTTCTGAAGACTTTTCCAGAATCTTGAAGTAAAACGGGGATCACGATCAGTAACAATCGATAGGGGTACTCCATGAAGTCCCACAACTTCATTAATATATAGTCTTGCTAGATGTTACAGGGGTAGATCATCTCTTATAGCAAGAAAATGTGCTGACTTGGTAATACGGTCAACAATAACTCATATTTCATTGTTCCTTTTAGGAGTCTTTGGTAGTCCCATGACAAAGTCCATCGTAATGTTGTCCCATTTCGACTCCGGTATGGGAAGAGGTTGCATGAATCCTCCATGCTATTGCCTTCTAGCTTTCAGTTGTTGAAAAACCATACATCTTGACACAAAATCAGCAATATCCCTCTTCATGTTGTCCCACAAAAAATATATCTCTATTTTTCATTATAAAGTAAATATACATATATTTCTCTTCAAGAGTCATGGTCGCACTGATTAAAGTGGGGCGTTGATCTTCTTTTGTACCCAGATTTATTTCCCTAAGTTCATCCATGGTGGTAGAGATACCCTCTTCAAATGCTGGAGGAGCATCTCTGAGATCTTCCTCTTCTTCTTCAACATGTGTTATTTCTTCCATTTCTACTTGCATAGTAGATAATGAAGCATAATTTTCATGATTAGAAGATATGTCAAAATTTTAACATCTTGAAGAAGAAGCTTCCATTTCCGACCTGATTGATAATGAAGGGCCTTCCATGGGAAATAAAGAGGATATGATGGATTGGGAATCGACATCATTGTTCACCTCCGATGTTGCTATAACTTCTTCTAGCCTTATTGGCGAAGTATAGACTTGTTAGATTTCAGTAGATGAAATGAAGACATCACCATTTGGGCTTTCATCATTGCCCAGAGGATCACCAATTTCTCCCATGTTGTCTAGCTCGATTGAGATAATTGACATTATGGATCTTTCCGTAAGAGTATTTTGATTTGGGTATAAACTGTCAATTTGACTGATAGGCAATACATAATCTGTACTCACACGTGCAAATGGATTTACTAGAATCTTCTCCAAACCATATGGAGCAATAACTTTGGTAATCTCTTTTGTTGTGGATTTCTCCCTTCCCTTCATGTGATAGAATTCCGCCTCAATGTATTGAGACTCACATGTCTTGAATGGGGCCTTATCACCATAAAATGTCCCAAATTGACCATCAAAACAATATTTGAGACATTGATTGTATGATGATGGGATAACCGCATGTTGATGTAGCCAGGGTCTTCCAAGCAGGATGTTGACAGCTGATTCTTGATCAACAACCATGAAATCTGAATTGGATACAAGATCTCCAAACTGAGTTCTGAGTATATCATCACCTAGTGGTTCTTGTTCATTTTTATCATATCCATGTAACATCATGGTAGAAGGAGATAAATCAAATTTCATAAGGCCCAATTGATGAAGTGTACGAATGGGCATGAGATTTACTCATGAACCATTATCAATGAAATCTCTTTGGATGTATACACCATTAACCTTTCCAGATAAGTATAAAGGTCTAATATGTACATGCACAACATCATCTTCATCTGTGAAAGATATCACTGCATGTCATTCCATGGGTTTATTCTCTATGTGATAGACTTTAGCTCCAACAATTCAAATTTAATACTCTTGAGGACGTAACAAAGCCTCGATGAGTGCCACCCAAAAATCCTTTGACATATTCAAAGAAACAAAAATTGAAAACATTGATGGTAATTGGGCCAGGTGTTTCAATACATCATACTTTTGATCTAGAGGTCTGTATTTCCCAAAAAGAACATGTGGTTTAGTAGGTGCCTTGGAATTTGATGATTTGGAATTCGATGCATCTTGTACTAGGATAGGAGTTGGTAATACTCCTGGCTTTGGAAGACTAGACCAATTAGGTCTACTTAATTGCTGAGAGGAAGAAGATGGAACCTTCAACTGATCTTTAAAAATAACTGTTCCAGGACTGAATTTTCTATTGGTAGAAGAACTTTCTTGTTCTTTTTGAGCTCGCTGAAGGGATCTACAACGAGTTTCTGCTGCATACAAAGTTCTAGAAGGGGTAGAATTGGAATAGTGGCTTCATGAATGATCCACAACTTCCCCTTTAACCTGAGACTCTGGAACTTCCTCTGATTCTTCTATTTGATATAGGGAATTCGGGCCCATTATAATCGAAACTGCAACTGAAAGATGGATATGTTAATTGAATCATATTTATAGAACCGAAAATCAACTCTTCATCCGATGAATACTCTGCCTGACTAGCCAATTTAGGCTGTGTCATTGGGTGGGGTGGTGCCCGCTACTTCGATGTAGATGGCATGAAGTCTTCTAGAGTCAAAGACAACATAGGCTTTGACACAAACTAATCTTCTTCTAATTGTTCCTCCTTCATGGAATTATGCCTCCCTTTTGAGGATTTTTCCTCTGAAGAAGATTTTGTTGCGGCATTCATGGTAGAAGGCACAATTGTTTTCTTCAATTGTGTTCGCAAAATAGCATGAGTTCAGTTGATCGTCTTTCTGACCATCCAATCATCATATTTTCCTGCATTTTTTCTTTTGACTTCTTTCAACTCACCTTCCTCCTTTGGAAATATAGCAATAACACATGATACCTAGGCGGAAGAGCCTTTCGGTTTTACTTGTCCCGAGTCAACCATCTTTTATTGGATTTCTTTGAATACAAAACACTCTTGGATGGGATGTCCCAACATTTGATGAAATGGGAAATAATTGGGACCATCTTCATCTCCCTCCTTGTTTGGCCTCTTGGGCCTTGGCAGCTGAACCAAACTATTCTCCAAGGACAAAATGAAGTAACCAAGAACTTGTTCATTTTGGAAAGAATAAACTTTACTCTTAAACTCATCAAAATATTTCCGTCTTTGATATATTTGATCGTCTTGAATAAACGGCCTTTGTTGTTAGCGCTCAGGAGGTGGAGCCCTTCGAGAAGATGAAGGGTTTGAAGTAGAAGCTGGTACATGTGCATACTTCAGCATAAATGTAACATTCTCTGCTTTACCCATTCTCTTTCCTGGATCTGATGGAATTACACGAGATTTAGCATTAGTATGTATAAGAGAATCTTCAATCTGTGGAGATATTGAAGTATGGTCTCAAAACCCTCCTGTGTATTTCACAGGGATCAACAGCGTGTGTAATTCGTCACACAGATTTGCCACACAGATTGGAAACAGTTCCTCTTTAGGGAGTTCTAAGCTTAGTGAATATGTTAATCCCTTCCAGCGAGTAATGAAATCAGAGACTCTTTAATTCTCCATTTTCTTACAGTTTTTAAGATCGAAAACCGTTGTCTTTGGAAACATTGAGCTAAATTGGAGAAGGAATTTTTGGCAAAGATTTTCCCACCCGTTAATTGACCGAGATTGCATGATTGTATACCAGACAAAATTTGGTCCTTGCAAGGTTCGCATGAAGCATCTAAGTTTCACTACTTCTTGCTGCTCCGGTGTTCCCATCACAGGATCGCAACAAGACACGTAATGCGTCAAATGTTGTTCAAGGTCTCCTGATCCATTTAAAATAGGGAATATAGGGTTCCCAAAACTTGATGGGGGAGATATTGAATCTAACCATTCAGTGTAAGCTTTCTTTTCTGGTTGAACTTATGCACGCTTACCTTCCATAGTCTCTAACCGAGCGGTTAATGAATCAATGGAATTTATTAACTTTTGAGAAACATCCGGTTGAACTTGAACTTGGGTAGGTGCAATGACTGGAGTTTGAATAGGTATCGCAGTTGGTACTTCATCTAATGGTAGCACTTCCAATTGTTGTTGCATTTGACTCGTATTATTAGACCCGTGAGGGTGTACTAATAAAGGATAATATTCTTGATCCATCTCAGTAGTTGTAATAAACTCCCTTGGCTGACTGACTCCAGCACGTTTAGGAGGAAGACTACCCTAAAGTATTTCTTCATTCAACCTCCTCAATGTTTTCACCTCTTCCTCCTGTTGCGCAAATCTTTGATCTAGTGAGATAGATTGGTCTTCTCTAGAGGAAGGATATGAATCTTGATTCTTTCCCTTCCCCTTTTTTGATCCCTTTCGGAGAGGGGGAAGTGGGTTACTTGAAGGAAACCCAGATTATGGGTAAGCCTTTGATTTCGTGTACGCACATGTCCTTCATTTGTGTCTATGCGTACAACTTTTTGAGCAGGAATCTCTTCATCTGATCCCTCTGAATGAGCCTCATCTGGTGGATCAGCAACAACAGCATTGATGACATTGATTGATGCATAACACATCACATCTCTTTTATCAGCAATTCTATGATATTGTATTCTTCCATGTCTTTGATGATACATTTACTTTTGTTGATTCAATCTCTCGGGAACTTCTTGATGAACCGTAATTTAGAGGGAACCTCCTGATAATTTGGCTCTTATTTCCTCTTGAGGCTTCTTTCCCAATCGAGAAAATACAAACTTTCTCTGAAGAGGGGATTTATGATTTGAAAAAGTTCCCAGTCTGTTGGACTGGGGAAGTTCCTGATGTTCCTTCTCAACTCCACGAATTCTATTTGTTGATTTTGAGGGCTGGTTTAAAAGAGTCCCCAGTCTGGAAAGCTAAGGTGGCTCTTGACATGCTACGTCTGACGCTTTCTTAAAAACTCCCATGATCTTGTGGACCTTAGTATGGAAATTAGCTGGATGAATTAACATGTATCCACTTTTATCACCCGGTTCAAAATACCGTTAGATGATTTCTGACACTTCTGTCACTTGATGATGTTCTTTCTCCATACGAGAGGGCTTTTCAAAATTCCCGTTTTCTTGATGCAGGAGTAATTCAAAAACTTGTTCTTTGTATTCTTGATTTTGAGAAGAACTAGTTGAGGTCTGTTCTTGAGAATTCTTTTGATTACAATCAAAACCCATTGACTATGGCCGGTCACGGGCAATAACATTGCATGAGACCATTTTCGGCTGGCTTTGCTGACTGGAGAGCACCGTGAAATGTAGTTCTCCATGAAAACCCCATCCTCTGACATGAATAACAGATGGGGCATTGGAAATTAACTAGCGCAATCTTCTTAGTGAACCAAGGCATGAATTCTGAAGGGCTCTCTACTGCTTTTTAGCCATCAGATATCGAGAGACTGATAGAGATGCCAAGTGAATTTGACGTTGTAACCCTTCTATTATCTTAACATGATTTTCATATTCATCATAAGATAATAATTTCTTTTCCAACTGACAAAGAGTTTTCCATATGTTGAGACAAATATCATGAATTCCATCTTCCGTCAACATCTCTAGAATGTTATACTGAGAGTCAGCTAGAGGCCAAAACATGACTGGAACATCACCTTTCTCCAGTTGTTTTCTCATGTTCAACATTTCCTCTTTATCATTTAATGAAGATTCTTGTACCTGATTTGACCATAGTAGGTGCTTCCTTGTTGTTTCATCGGGTTCAAAAATATTGGTAGAGAAATCACTGATCAAACTAAAAGATGTATGACTTAGGGGTGGTTCGGAGAATGGCCTACACCCTAGGCTATCATATGATTGAGAATGTATTTCACCTGCTAGTGATGAAGCATCATACATTACTGGTTACACATTTCCATGTGCCTCAAGATAAGAGGGATTTCTCGGCACTACATTGTCCACTAGAGCATATTCTGGGCAATGAGCATCACTACTACGGAGAGGACTTTTGCAGCGAAATTTATCATCATGGGGAGAACCACCATGGGGGGTTAAAGAAAAAGATTATATCTCTTTATCCTTGGTCTTCTGACCACACAAAGGGTTATTGTATCTCTAATATGAAGATGAAACTTCGAGAGTGACCTAATTTTCATAAAATCAAGGCTTCATGATGAAGTGTCTGTTGAAGACCTTCAGAATTAATGTTCCCACTATTGGGAAATGAGGTAGTAGAATCTTGGATTCCAATAGATAATTGTTTGAGGGCTTCAAGAACTCCAGAATCGAGCAAGTACTTATTACAGATTGCCTCTTGATCTCTTTACTGTGATGGGAAGATCTTCTTCTTAGATTCCTTCTTAATTGCCTTGGAAACCACTTGTTGATGAATGTGGATGCTCTGAGCAGGTGTATGTGCCTGATCAAGAGAGATGGCCAGGTTAGGCTGACAATCTCCACTCAAATTAGGTGTATGTGCCTGACTTGGTTGTCCATATGATATGGGGGAGTATGCCACACAACCCTCTTGGACTGGAACAGATGTGTCTGTCTATTCTGGAGTGAACTGTTGATGTGTCACTCCACTGGTATGGATAGATTTGCATTTCTTTCTCTGTGATGTTTTTGAAGCTGTTATAATATCCTGGAAGGCATCCTGAATATGATCAGGGATTTGCTTCTGATCTTTCACTATTGATAGAATATGCTTGCTGACTTCAGCTTCCGGAACGGGGATATACGTCCATTCTGTTCATAGAGTAGGAGTATGTGCCTACTTCTGTCCTCCTTTTCCTGTGATTTAATCCTTAAAGTACTCAAGTGTGGGGGCATAGAGTTGAGTCTTCCTTCTACTTGTCGCCAGAGCATTCTAACTAACTTCTCTAAATTCTACCAAGCGAGACTGTTAGTAGGCCTGAACAATACTAGTAGGTGTATGTGCCTGCTGATTTCACTTCGCTGAACATGGTTGAAGAGCTCCATCATATGTAGTTAGAAGAGCCTACTAACTAGCTGGTGATGTATTAATAGGTGTATGTTCCTATCTATAGTACTCCGCTGAAATTTCCTGGCGGTATTGGTGTGAAGCTGCCAGACGAGTATGCTTGACAGCGGAATTAAAACGGGCTGGTGTGTGTGCCTACTCATTGCTTGCCACCAAGCTAGGTTGGTGGACTTCTCCGGAGATGGTAGAGACGAAACCTACTCACTGTTAACCGGATTTCGCCTCTGGTGATTCTTCTTGCCTGCACGGGTTCAAAGAACCTGAGTCGAAAGCCTGGAGTCGACACCCTCATCATGTTGAGGGCGCACTGCCACATGAGTCTGGTGGTGATTGTTGATGGTAGCTCTCAGGAAGGACTCATGCTTACTTGAATTAAGGCCTTGAGGGACCTGCTCATTCACCTCCCCAGAATATGGGAGTAAATAGTGATTGTGTTCCGGGGATAACAACCCGAAATGGTTGGATATGGTTGTTAGCACTGCCTGCTTCTTGATCACTGGTCGTCGCTGTCTTGATGACCAGGTTAAATTGTTCACTTGGAGGGCTTGTTGAGCAGCCTCCAGAGGTGGAATGGTACCATGTTGAAGATACTTCTTAACCAGCGCATTTGATACCCAGCATTGAAGATGCTGAGTAGGTGATGTCGTCCTCAGAGCGGACGATGATCCAGCAGGAGTAGCAGCAGTGGTATTTGCAGCAGCAGTATTTACAGGTGTGAACATGAGAGCAGCCATCTCCTAAAATGCAAAAAATCTTGTAAAATAGTGGTTGTTTGATATAACAGATGTAATCAAGATAAATTCAGCCACTACATCTTTTAGATGAGAACATATGTCAATGATTGTTTTTTCCCTCTCATTGAGTTTAAATAGGGTCCTAACAAATAAGAAAAAAATCATATTAACTTGCATAAGGATTCACGTCGGGTTCACCATTTTTTGTTTCCCTCTGGAATCAAGGATGACCTCGTTGATTGAAGGTTCAAACATTCCAATCGGTTTCTAAAGGGTTTGTTCGTAGAACCAGAAACATCCAATGATTTAATATCCATTTGGACCTACTTTCCAAAGGTAGGAACTCATTAGTTGTGGACTGATGAGGCTTAGTAATTTTCATTGGTCGGGAGGATGGGAGGTCGGACTCATCACACCTTTTTGAGGGGAATTATTATCTACTATGGGACTCTCTTTATAGATTTAAGTTATGTTCGTGAATCCTTATTACATTACAAAGTATAAAATGATCTTTCCTTTAGTCTGACAATCAATGATTGATATGTAAGAAATTTAAAGAATCTTTTATATGTATTTTAGGTTCTTCATCGATGAAGAATCATCTTTATTTTTTAGATATTCGTATTTGATGGTATCCTTAAAATATATAAACGTATCTTGGTCATTATGATGACCGTACTGGTTTTAAATCCACTCAGTGGGGCACTTGAAATTTATTTTCATTCAGGAGGGCATGGATTATTTCATAATTGGGAACGTACCCGCTGATGGGCTACCTATGTATCCTTTGTTTTGGAAAGGGAATCAGAAACCATATAGTTCGAATAAGGGAGTATGATGTTTATGATTGATGGCTCAAAGAAAGATGTCATAATTAGTTTTACACTCTAAGCTCACGTGAGTCATGCTCGGTGTGTGAAACAAGAGGTATTGGTAAAAACTAGACAATTGTTCCATGAAAGTTGCAATCATAAGAAATGATGTGGGGATTATGTATGTATGACTGCCCAAAATAGATGAGGATTAAGATTTACTTCAGGGAATAAATCCAGGAATTGGGTCCATAAAGGTATATGTAGTTTATGGAGATTTGGATACTCTAATATTGGGACTTACTCCTAAGAAAGATGCCCAAGTTAAGAGGGGACTTATGATTGGGTTTTATTCCTGAGAAGGAATCCCAAATCAAAAGGAAATTAAGACTGGGGCTTACTCTTGAATAGGAGGCCCAGGTTAAAGGGATTTACAAATTAAAGGGACTTAGGGCTTACTCTTAAGGAGGAGGCCCATATTTGAGACTGGGGATTACTCCTGAAAAGGAGGCCCAGGTTAAGGAAATTATGGTTGGGGAGTACTCCTGAGGAGGATGACCATATTTGAGACTTTAAGAATAGGGAATACTCCTAAGGAGGATGCCCTGATTATGGGACTTGGGACTTACTCTTAAGGAGGAGGCCCATATTTGAGACTGGGGCTTACTCCTGAAAAGGAGGACCAGGTGAAGGCAATTATGGTTGGGGCTTACTCCTGAGGAGGATGCCCAAATTTGAGACTTTAAGATTGGGGCTTACTCCTAAGGAGGATGCCCAGATTATGGGACTTGGGGTTTACTCCTAAGGAGGGGGCCCATATTTGAGACTGGGGCTTACTCCAGAAAAGGAGGCCCTGGTTAAGGGAATTATGGTTGGGGCTTACTCCTGAGGAGGATGCCAATATTTGAGACTTGAAAAATGGGGCTTACTCTTAAGGAGGATGCCTAGATTAGGAGACTTGGGACTTACTCCTAAGGATGAGGCCCATAGTAATGAGGACTTGGGGCTTACTTCTAAGGAGGATGTCCATATTAATGAGAATTTGGACTGGGGATTACTCCTATAAAAGAGGCCCAGGTTAAGGATTATCTCATCTTAAAGGATGAGGTTGAATTAATGAAATATCAATATTTAGTGACATAAAGATGTGAAAATCACTATATTTTGAGAGATGTTCCACGGATTTCCTTTCAGATAAGGAAACCAAATAAAGAAATCATGCCATAAATGGCATTGAAGAGTGTATTGAAGACTGAATCTTGAATAAGAGAGGTTGAATGGCATAATAGGGGTGAAATGGGTAGGAAAGGCACCCAAAAAGGTAGGGTCACTCAAGTCCTGGTAGGCACGCAGGTACTATGTGGGCGCGCAAGTCCTTGTCGTGCAGGCATACCTATGCGACACATGGGTACTTGCACAATTTTCATCCCTTAGAGTAATATTTGGGCGATCCTTGATCAAAGCCTTTAGAATCATCACAAGAGGCTTTCCAGAAGATGGCACGCAAGTTATGTTGAAGATGTAGGGCGACGCTCAAGTGTGTTCATTTACCTTAAGGTTAAAACACTTAGGCGCGCAAGTGTTAGTGAATTATAACACTTAGTCCTTACTCCTCTTGTTTAGACCTTCCATTCTAGGTAAATAATTACTATAGAAGAGTTTGGAAGACCTGAAGAAGAGACTTGGGCGTTCAGAGCTCTGTATGTGAATTTTGGATAATTTCCTCCCAAATGGGGGGCCCACCGGGGGTATTTATAGGCTGGAGAAGACCCTGACCAGTTTTCAAAGAGGGCGTGCAAGTCACTTGTGTGACCATTAGTCGTCGTGCAAGTGTACTTTCATGATAGTGAGGGAACTTGCATGACATAAAGGGAAAAGAACCCTTGTTCATACCTTTTTCATTTTTTGATGTTTTCTTCAAAGGATGAATCAATTTGGGTTCAAGGTATTCCCCTTTTCAATTCATTAGACTCTGTGACAAAAAGGAGTGTCAACACTAGTTCTTCTAAAATGGTCAATTGTTGATTTTGTTAAGGTATTTTGATTTAGTTCTATTGTTTCTTCTCATGTGGAAGGAATTGGTTTGTCTCATTAGAAAAAATGTGTTGGTTTTTGGTTGAGACCTTACCAATTTATTCAGAATTATTGGAATAAGGAATTTATAATATTTTCATATGTCATGCTCGAGGCCTTGATGGTATGTTTTAGATGTCTATAATAACATATTCCATCATTACAAGTTATGTTTTTCATGCCCATGTGATTATTCAATTAATTAGAATAATAATGTATAAGTTATGAGTTTGTGTGAATGATTAAAATGATTATTTTACCATCCTTTATTTCTTCTATATCCTAATCACGTTATTATTTATGCGGCAGGTGTTTAATCAATTTTCCTTTCCTTGGTGTCCATGCTTATATATTAATGATAGATTATGGTGTATTTATACCTTTGTTGAACATCTTATCTCAACCCTTTACTATGTTTCATTTTCTATAACTAACCAATAAGCGTTTTTTATTTATATATCAGGATATTCTAAATACAATAATGGTGTACTCAAATAATATATAATGTTATATTTTAGGTTTTCAACTGTAATTTGAAATTCAAGTATGTATCTATTTTACCCAGACTATAAAACACGCTGTTCATCCATGATGTGATTCATTGTATCTAGTAATAACATAATAATGTAACCATTGAATTTGGGATATTGGAATTAGGGTACTTACAGTAGTTGAACAAGACTAGGGATGTCATGTTGGACACACTTAGTCTAACTATTTCCTTCCATTGTAGTGCATATAACTACAACATCATCTATCATGTATCTATGGGGGACATCTTATATATTCATGAATAGATTTAGGTATGAGATGGTTTTTGTTATATGTATATATTAATCTCTAAATGGTTATGTAAGCCTAGAAAATTTTCTGGAAAAACATCTGTGTACTCCACCATTATAAGAAACAGAAAAATCTATGTGTACACTACCCCAAGTGAAATACTAAAAAACTGATTAGAAATTGGTTATATTGACCTATTTTGAAGACCATCCTCATCTTCATGATATTCCTTCTCACAAATGAAATAAAATATCATTCTATCAACCTAGATGCATCTCATAATCCACCTAAAACATTAAATTTTTGCATGGAATCGAGATAATTAGTCTATACCTAGGATGAAATCCTATCACCTCTTCATGGATATGAGGTTATACCTTATGAATATCTCTACCCCATGAGTTTGGTCACACTACAGTTAGAAGTGTATAATCACCAAATATCTCTTTTTTAGGAATATCTAATAAAAATGGTCAAGATAAAGGTTCCACAACAATATATAGATATCAGACAAAGGATGTGGAAGGAAATGAGTGAACCATGTCTATGTATATAAAAACTATAGAAAAAGTAGATAACAAAAATATTATACCTCAAATAATAACCATATCCTATTGGTAATAATCTTACAAATTCTATAGTTGTTCCTGTCACGGGCCACTATCTCTCTAGGCCTAGCATAGATCAAATGGGGGAGGTAGTAATGGAAACTGATCATAACATCGGCTACCGCTTGCTGCTCTTCAGGATCGTGTTTCACCTCTTCCACCGTTTGGTGCACTTAGATGAAGCCTATACCACTATCTTGGTGGTATATTGACTATCCTTCTATCAGTTTCATGGTGGGTTGGGAAATCCTGTGTGATATGACCTCACATGTTAGAGGAGTAGCTTCACCTCTCCATTAATATACTAGAATCTCCTTGACATCCATATGCATTTAACCCTCTATCCTGACACTACCATTTAAGAAACTTAATTCACATTTTTTTTTGATTCTAACATCTACTAAATACTTATCTGGTCTTGAATCTATGTTTTATGCTACTAGAACAAACTGTTGGAAACTCCTCTACTATGAAGATCTCCACAACGGAGGGATGCTCTAGTACCCTAGTGTAAGATGGGCTGAAATGAGATACACATCAATCTTTTATATCTTAAAAAAGTTCATAATAAAATTTCAATTATTAGAATTATCAATTAAAAATCATATTTATGGAATACCTTGAGAGATTGGTGAACATCTTTGTATACTCTACAAAATCATTCTACCCTACTAGAGCTCCAAAAGATTCTAAATATGTACCTTTGAAAAATTAAAAGGAAAAAAACTATTATCTAATTATATACTTGAAATATTTAAAATTTACAATGCCTTACCATGCCCATAAATCACTAATATATACCATCCATCTGATGTTCCATAGAGGAGGCTCGATGCTAGATCCACCATTTGGCAAAGGGGGTCCTCACAATGTGTTGAATCACATTACAACCTCATGTTTATCCACTACTGCATGGGGGTCTTCAATTACCAATCATAAATTCTGCTTATACTATTAATTTTATCTGCTTGTGTATTATCACAAACTTGCTTCTACACATGTGTGGGTATCATCGACAATCCACATAGAGGAACTTACACCTACATAGGTCCATATATTGAAGTCTCATCACTCAATGGAAATTTATCATGATTGGACTATGGAATCCAAGATATATTTCATTAAGGAGGTATTTATTAATAGTAATGATGAACCATAGTCAATGATCTTATCTAGGTTGTAGAATCAATATAGACATAAAACCCAAAAGCCCATTTTAATATGATGTATGTATCATGATTTTCCCTCAATATAGTTGACACATGTGCCAAATCACCAGAAGTTTTTTAGGGTTTAGGTGGAATTATCCATTAAAAAACACACCATAATTGGATTCCCTAGACTTAGAGACAAACATAGGATAGTTTAACATCATTTCATTAGTTCCCAAACAATCCGTTTAGCTAAACTAACTCCATACTCTGGTCCCCATATATCCGATCCTCCAACACTAATCATTCAAAACATTCCCTTCTAGGACCCACAAGACTAGTCGTAAGGCAATATTAACACCCCAATCCCACCTATAATATATATAGGGAAGAAACTTTTCAACGAATAGGAATATCACACACATGACGGGCCTTCACATAAAGTACTTTACACAATTTCACAACATCATACACAAGAATAAAGAAAAAAGGTAATTCAATAATCTTATACATGAATTAATAACATATAAAACTTCATCAAAGTACAATAAGAAATTAAAAAAAATAAAAATGGATAAAACACAATATCATTAAAATATTAAAGGATTCATACCTACGAACAAATAGAAATTCCTATCAAACTATTACTCTGAAATCCATCTATGGACTATCATTACAAAATACACTCAACCTACTCCTATTCTACCTAAGACCTTATCAGAAGACATATTGTATTCATAATCCATGTAATTTGATAGAAAATACTGTATATTAGTGATTATAAACATGCCTAGTAGTATTACCTAAAATCATAAAACATAATTAAATGATAAATTAAACTATGTGGTAATACAAATAATTCCTTTTCATGTTGAAGAAAAAAATGAAACACGTAATATATTAATTCATTGGCAGGGGTCACACCCAAGGTATGTTGGTGTGACCTTACACTATCTTGAATACACCACTAGGAAGGGGATCACATATTTGAGATGTCTTATTTTGGAAACATGACCCAACTGAGGAAGAATTAGATAAGGGATAACACTTTATGCCCCATTGAGGGATATCTAACTCTATATAGAACTATACGATCGAGGGGATAACACATCCTATGCTCAATATGGGATGTCACAACACACCCTCTTAGTTATATAACAATAATAAACAATACAATGTCTATTAAGGGCCCTATTCTTCTCTAGAAAAAGTATCTTCCTTGTCTAATTTATTATTCAGTGTGTCTCACTATGTTTGGTTTTTCCCATGTCCTACCATCTCATGTGAATTTTTCATTTGGATAAATGTACTACTTTTTTGAAACATGGTATGTAGATTTTAGTCCATTTCTCATGAATGTTTAATTTTCGCATACCCATGTACTTTCTGATGTACATGGGGTGTACACAAACATAGATGAGAAGTGTGATTAAAGGGATACATGGGAATGTTCCTCCTATATAAACTGAGTTTACATGAAAAGTGTCACATTCCATGTGGGTCCACCACATAGAATGTGATATTTAACTCTTCACATTTACCCTACCCTTCTTATAGAGGCATCCATATGGCGCGTGTTCATCCAAATTACATACTGTGAATATTAGAATTTCAGTAAATTATAGATTTTTTGTGTCTATTTTCTTTTATTGTTGTCACCTTCTATTTCACTATAATTCTCACCACAAAAATTATGGAGTTATGTTTACTAATAATAATGGTCAAACATAAGTCATACATCATCCATTCACCACTGGAAAAGCAGACTTTGTTACCTCTCATTGTCATCTGCATGCGTCATCTGTAAAACCATCTTCAATGATCCATCCTTAGGTTTTTGTCACAAAACTAATTTCTGTATTATGGTTCAATCCTATATTTCAAACCCATCACAACAATATTTGTAACCCATGATCAATTACACAATGAATTTGGTTGTCATATTGGTTCAAAACATTTGTCAAACTAGCACGGATGAATAATTTATATTAATTAGGGGGTGAAATCCACGATACTCAAAAGTGCCGAATAAAAATTTGACATTGTTTAATTTAACAATTTTTTTAAAAAACTTATAAATAATTGGGTAATTTAAAAAAATATCAATTCGTAATTATTTTCATAAAATTAAATAAAATAGAAAAATGATATAATGTCCATCAATTAATTAATAAATTAATGAATATGCATTTTCCACCAAAATATAAAACAGGTAAATAAAACACATTAAAAAATTAAATACCATATATTTGATTGTTTTCGATGAATAATATCTCTTATGAGTGGTCTTTGATGAATCCTTTTAATTTTTCAATGTCTCCAAAAATCTCATTGATCACACATGACGTTCTCCCAAAGGTATATCTCATCCAATATTTATGTTACTTTCGAAAACCTTAAAGAATATCGTAACAGAGTGAAAAATAAAGTGTTTTATTATTTAATAAAATAATAATACACATTTTATCACCACAAGATTCCATGTTACACTTCTTTTTGAATAATACAATAGCTTGATTTTAACGCAACTTCGAGTTCTAGCACAAACAGACCAATCAAACTAGTCATTTAAAAAGCAGTTATGAATAGTAATATCCACTTTTAAAATATTTAATAATAATAATTTTGAAAATGGATCTCATTTTTGGGTACGGAATATCAAAATTATATTATGGTGAATTTTTTGTATTTTTCAAAAAAAACATTCAATTTTTGATGAATAGTGAAAACACTACGTTTTTGCTTAAAACTGACTTTTTATTTGAATAATTATTTTTAAATTTAAATTTATTTTTAAGTCACAATATATACATCATACCTATATGAGTCAAATATAATTTATTATTCATTTCATAATAATATAAGATATACAATATTTTATTGAACATTTTAACATCGTTTACCCACCTTCTAGGGAAATGTGAAAATCTACCTAAAATGTAATTTTACCTCTTATGTGAGTTGAATTTCAAAAATCAAAGAGACATGGTTGGCATCAGTAGGTAAATTTTTTCTCAATAGGACGAAAATAATTTTTTTGTGAATAGTAACTTTGGAAATTTATTTACCTTGGTAAAATGTAAATATGGTAATTAAAGGTAAAAATGATATTATAATTACCCCAAAACATGTCCTAATTCTATTGGATAAGTGTATTCAGACAAAAATCAACCTTAGAAATAAAATATGATCCTTTGGATACACATGTATTATGTTAGAAATTTTTTATATTTAATCAAGAAGAGTTAACATTGTTAAATTCATTGTTTAATAACTAAAACATTTTTAATATAGGGTTATACAGAAGATAAATTCAACTATAAATATTTATTTGAAATATAAAAATATTTCATACATCATGGTTTTTTATTTATAATTTCTTGACATAAAATAAATAAATTTATTTCTAAAACAATGATGATGTAGTAATTACCTTATTAATGAAAGATTAAAATAATTGATGTTATAAATATTAAAATAAATGTAAATTGAAACTTTTGATACCATCCACATATTTTTTTGTTGATTTTGAAATTTTATTGTTGACTAAATATATATTTATCAAAGTAATAATTTTGTTAATACTTTCACAAAAACCAACTACTAAATAGTGTCACAATTAACATAAATGAGTTTTTAAAACAGATACTATTTTATTAAATAATATAATACTCTTAAAAATATAAGGACCAACCAAAGAAAATTTATAAGGATGGATATTTCATTAATTAACCACTAAAGGTTCTCTTTGATTTTTTTTAGTATTTTTATTAACCCTGTAATATAAAAATACTAGAAGAAATGGTAAATGTTAAACGATTTAACCAAGAGTTAAATCTAAAAGGTTAAGTTAATATAATGACGTAAACATATCTAAAAACTATTGATGGAGATTATTCTGACCCATCCAAACTTTAGTCTAGAAATAAATTCTAATAGAGCTATTAGAAACCGAAATTGAATTTATAATAAATTAATATTTCAATCCATTCCTAAAGTGCCCCTCACCCCTCTTATAAAAGGCGACCTCCCCTTCTCTCAAATTTACACCTGCAATTCCATTTGGCCTAGCCGAACCATTATTAAATCTCATCCCAACTACCATAACTTCACCCTAGTTGCATTAATTTGTCCAGAAAGACATCCTAAGGATCCTTTTCGTTCAAATAAAAATGATGAACCAGAAGAAGAGGTAATTTTTTCAAAACCTTTATCAATGTTCTTTTCATCATCCACTTACTCTTTATTTGTTGTTTCCATACTAAAATAATAACATCATTACGTCATATATACTGAAATGTTATTATAAATATGTTACAACCATATTCATTATTTTATCTATCATATGAATGACAAAGTCACCATACATGCGTATGTACGGTTTACAACCTCCAAGTCATGTTGTATTTTGTTACACAACACATCATTATTTTGATGGGTATAAAAATGAGTATAATTGATTTAAATAATAAATATAACATGATAATGATTCTTTATATATAATTTACCATCACATTACTTACAATTTCACAATCAATATAATGATATTTTCGCTTGCACATATATACGACTTATAGTTTCCACCACACGATGAGATTTCATCCCCCATCGTAACCATTCAAGAGTAATTTTTATTTGATGATTAAAAATAATGTTTAAGAATATAATATCATTCTAGATATGAATCGAATAAATCCAATCAATAAATAATATGACTAACGTAACAAAAAATATAAAGGTAAATGAATCAGTTAACACCTGAAACAATGATACTACTAAAATATTATTAACAAAGTAATATTAGTGGATCATATACAATTTCATAATTATTTATGTGTTTATTGAATAATTTTACAACAATGATTTAACCATTATTCATGAATTTAACTTACCCTCAGCTAAAGAAAAGTACAAAATAACGGTTAATTTTACAATCTATTTATTCTCTATGGTAGTTTATACATAATTATCTACTGGAACCTCTTTAGCACTCACATTAATGTTTCTTAAAAATTTATTTCAAAAAAATCTATTTCTTATACAATGGGTTAAAGTCATTTATACCCTTTTTCGACTTTTTATAAGATTTTTTGAAAGGAATCTTTCTATCATTTTCCAAACAATGTAATTTATAACCTTTTCAGTAAATTAAGGTAAGAATGTTTTTTTAACTTATATGGCGGGTGCAGATATTTTTTCCAGTTATACACTTTCGAATCTTCCCTTCCAATATTATAATAATTTTGCAAAAATAAATGTTTTCTTTTTATAATTATAATATTTTTAAATGATTTCAATCTAGAAACAGATCTTTCATTCAAATATTTTTTGGATTGATTTCATCTATGTCAATATCCTTTAGGATTTTACACTTGTTTGATATTAATTTATTAAGATACAATATTTCATATTGTGTTGATAATTTTATGATATGATTGACGGTTTACGTTTAAAGTATTAACATTTTTTATGTTAGTTTAATACATATTTTTTTGTTATGTTTCACCCCTTTCATATGAGTAATTCATTGGACATAGTAAGTGATGGGTGGGGCCCGCTATATCCCCTCAAATCATTGGTAGGTATCATGAGAATTATTAGTGTCTTGGATCAAGGCCTTGACTAAATCTTTATTTTTCGTCATGGAACAAGGCATTAAATACGTGTTTATGATGTCCTATATTATACATTCCATCATTATGAAATTAGTTATTAATATTACATGTGATTATTCAACTAGTAAAATATCTATTGGAATAAGTATATGGTATAATTTGATTTATCATTTCTATATTATGATTATGATTAGGTTTAAAAGGATTTTGTTTTAGTCTTATAAATTTCTGTAAATGTTTATTCTAATTTATGATAGTTTCCACTATGGTGTTATCCTTACTGAGCATCTGAGATCACCCCATTATTATGTTTTACTTTTTAAAGGATGTAGAGAATATATTGTAATTAACCTTTAGGGATATTCTAAGGGATATGAGTTTGTTCTAAGAAGACACAATGTTGTTTTTTCCTTTTCATATTGTAATATATAAATTATGTATGTATCTAGTACTTCCAATGCTATTAAACTGATCAGTATTTTAGGACTTGATCTATTGTGATCATGAAAATGTAATGTAATAATCTACAAATTATGGGTTACTAGGGTCGGGGCAGTTATATTTGGTATCAGTGGAAGTTTATAATACTCTTTGGAAACTAGATTTAGAAAAACAATGATTATAGAACATTTCCCTAAGATAGATTTTGAAAATTAGTGTATAAGAACAGCCAAAAATTTGGGTAATGCAGATATTATGTGGGTTTTCCAAGAAATAAATCCCAATTTGGATCCTACAAGTGGACTTGGTTCTCTCATAGATGTATCTAGGAGTGAAAACTCTGACAAGGATATTCAGGCTTGACCTAGGGTATCCTAGTACATGACAACATGCCTTAATGAGCACCTAGTTTGACAATATCGGAGGATATGCTTAGGATAATTCACATTTTTTATAAAAACCATTATAAACGATTTATGAGTAAAAAAATCCACCAAAAAACATTTTTTTGAATTGTATGAAAAAATTGTTCAATTTATGTTAAGTATTATTTCAAGTTTGTAATTATGTATTGTGATTTATAATCTAAAATAGTTTATTCCATTGTTTATAAATGATTCCAAGTGGAATTAAGGGAAACTGTAACAACACATGTAACCAATGAAGGGATTTCCCTCTTAATCCAGATAATTATATTGAAGCTAGTGATTCAAATGGTGATGAAAATCTTATAAGCCTTCTTAGACAACTCACTCAGGTTATGAGTAATAACATTCTCCATTTGGAGAACCCTGATCCACAACATGGAGGATCAATGTTACACCACATCAATGAAAGCAACCAAAAAAATTAAATGGGACTACAAACCCATTTGTTGGTGAGTAATGGATAAGATCTATAGAGATAATATTTCATTTTTTGGGGATTAGTGAAAGAGAAAAAGTTGTCGTTGTAGTTTATCACCTCACAGGAGATGCAGATCAATGGTGGTTATTAATTCAAAACAAAAAGTAGGATAAAGAAGTATCAAATATGGAATGGAGGTAGTGTGAAGATATTTTCATAGAAAAATAATTTCCTCATGAACACTTATTAGATATATAAAGGAAATTATTTTTTCTAAGGCCAAAGGAGTATCATAATGTCGTAAAGTATGAGGATAAATTTACAAGGTTATCAGGGAATGCTTTTGATTATATATGTAAACCAATTAGTAATATTGATCAATTCTTTGATGGGTTAAAAGAATTTATCCATCAAGCATTAGTCTTTTAATCCATCTCATTGTATAAAGATATAGTCTCATGTTCCATCAAGAAAAAAAGGAATTCTATAAGACTTAGGAATTTGAAGCTAATATAGAGATGAATATATCTATTAAACACCCTGAAAAAGGTTATAAGGGGAATAAGGGACAAGTTAAATTTTCAACCTTTAGTACATGTGGAAAAAAACCCTAGTACTTTCTTAAACAGGATGGGATTTTTTTGCATGTTAGAGAAAAAGTCCACCAAGCTTGGGATTGAAAGGGAATGAAAGAGGTTGTCAATGATGAATGCTACAATTGTAAAGAAATGGTTTATTATGCAAATGAATGTCCTAAGATCCAAGGAAACTTACATCGGAAAAGACCAAGGTAGAAAGTCCAAGATTATGTGATCACTACTAATGAGGTTGATGTTCCTAATGATGTGGTGGAAGTTACTTTTATTGTTCCTCCAAAATTAGTCAATTCTTTATTTGATTCTTGATCATTGAATTCGTTCATATTTTCCTAGTTTTCTTGGAAAATTAAGGATTTCCAATTTGACATAAAAATAGTGTTGTCAGTCAAAACTCCTAAGGGAAGTATCATTGCAATAATGTTTTTCAATCGATTACCATTATGGCTTATAAACATTCTTTGTCTGCTGATCATATTATCATAACGAAGATTTAATTTGATATAATCCTAGGTATGGATTTTCTTTTAGACCACGATATGAAAATAAATTGTATGAAGAAAAATGATACAATTATTTATGATGATATAGAATATCTTATCTTTAGAGAAGAAATGTCACCATTGGTTCTCATGTAGATCCACCACTAATAGCACTAATAAATTCAATTATTGGGGATGAAGGGAGTGAAATAAATATGTGTGAGGAAGAAATGTTCAAATATAGGATGTACATATTGTTCAAGAATATGGTAATTTATTTCCACAGGATTTACGTGGACATTATCCAGAATGAGAAATTGAATTTTCCATTGACTTAATTCCAAGTTCAAGGCCTATATCTAAGACCCCTTAAAGAATGGACACTGTAGAACTAGTGGAACTAAATATACAACTAGAGGAATTGGGTAATAAAAGATTTATTTTCCCTAGTGTTTCTCCATGGGAATCCCTTTATCTTTTTGTTAAGTAGAAAGATAGATTCGTGATATTGTTCCTTGACTACAAGGGCATCAATGATATACCAATAAAGAACCAGTTTTCCCTAACTCGTATTGATAATTTATTTGATAAACTCCTTGGAGCTAAATATTTTTCAAATATTGACTTTCGATATGGATATCATCAGTTGTGCGTAAAGAAGAAAGACATTCCAAAGATGGAATTTCAAACCAGGAATGGGCATTATGAGTTTATAGTAATGCCTTTTAGACTGACTAATGCACCCTTTGGATTTATGGATCTTCTGAATAGATTTGTCATGGAATATCCAGATGACTTTGTAGTCGTATTTTTTAATGAAATCTTTGTATACTCAAAAATAAATTAAGATCATGAAAATCACTTGCCCACTATTCTGAAAACTCTTAGAAGTAATGAATTAGATGGGATGTTTAGCAAGTGTGAGTTCTGGATTCATAATATTTTTTTTATTGAAAATATTGTCTTTATAGATGGAATCTCTAATGATCATTTAATGACTAGGGAAATCCAAGAATGGATAGCCCTGACAAGTATAACATAAGTACACAATTTTATTGGTTTAACAAATTACTATCAACATTTCTTCATGAATTATGCTTGATTTTCTAACCCATTATCCAAGATCACACATAAAGGGGTTAAACATGTTTGGAAAAATGATTGTGAATACTGTTTTGATGAATTGAAGAAAATATTATCCAATTATCTTATCTTGACACTACCATCGAAGAATTATGGGTTTGTTATTTATTGTGATGCTTCAAAGAAATGACTTAGTTATTTCTTTATTCATAATGATGGAGTTATTTTCTATTCATCAAGGCACCTAAAAATTCATGAACAAAACAGTCATATTCATTATATTGAGTTAGCAACTGTAATCTTTGATTTGAAGATATAGAGACACAATCTCTATGGTGAAAAATGTGACATATATACTTATCAAAAGAGTTTGAAGAATATTTTCTCATAGAAATAACTCAACATTAGGAAATGGTGATGGATTGAACTACTCATGTATTATGATTTCACAATACACAACCACCTGGGGATGGAAAATAAGGTAGTAGATTCTTTGAGCAAAAATGATCATGGAGTTCTGAACAAGATAAGGGTTGAAAGGTATCTTATATTCATGGATCTAGTATAGATGGATATGAGAATAATCATGGAAGGTGAAACAAAAATATTTTTTCAAATGGATTCCAATCCATATTTATTATAAAGAATAAAAATTTCTCAGACTAATGTCAATATATTCAAAAGAAAATTAAAACTGTGAATGATAGGATATTGATTGAATTCGTATATGAAAATAGAATTTTGAAATTTGGGAAAAGGCTTTCTGTTCCCAATATAAGTAATCTAAAAAAGTTAATTGTTGGATGATGCTCCGAGCTCCAATTTCTCTATACACCCTAGTAGCACTAAGACGTATATAGATTTGAAGGAATGTTTTTATGGGAAAACATGAAGAGGGAGATTGCTGGTTATGTGTTATGATGTATGGTTGGTCAACAGGTGAAGGTTAGAAGATAACACCCTATAGAATTCATGAAAACTCATCCTATACCTGAGTGTAAATGGGATAATATTGCGATGGACATTGTCATGGGGATAGAAATGACTTATCTAGGGAATGATGAAATATGGGTCATTACTGATCATCTAACCAAGCCCGCACATTTTTTTTCTATAAGAGAAAATATACCACTTGAACATTTAGAAAGGATACATATTAATGAAGTTTTAAGAATTAATGATGTCCCCCTATAGATTGTATTTTGTCATGGTCATTTTTTACATCAAGATTCTAGAAATGTCTTCAGAAATCCCTTGATACTGATCTTCATTTCAGTAGTACATACCACCCTCAAACTGATGGATAATCAGAATAGACTATTCAAACCTTATATGAAATGTTGAGATCGTTATCACTTGACTTTCAAGGTATGTGGGATCAGTATTTACCTCTGGTAGAATTTTCCTATAACAATAGCTTCCATTCAACTATTCAGATGGCACCATATGAAGTGTTATATGGAATGATATGTCGCACATCAACTTTTTGGGATGATGTTGGTGAAATAAAACATGTAGTCCTAGAACTTGTGAAGGAAAAAATGGAAAAGGTAGTCATTTTCCAAACCCACATCAAAGCAGCTCAAGTAGTAAAAATAGCAATGTCAATAACCAAAGGAAAGATTTGGAGTTTCAAGTAGGTGATCATGTTTTCTTAAAGGTATCTCCATGTTAGGGTGTTATACGATTTGGTATGAAGGGTAATTTAAGTCTTAGGGTCACCAGACATTTTGAAATTCTAGAAAAAATTAGAATTTTAGATTATCTTTTAGAAATGCCACCAATTCTCTCCAAATTTCATGATGTGTTCCACATATCATTGTTGAGAAAATACATGACTGACACATTGAATGTACTCACATATGAAGATATATAACATCTACCTGATCTATCTTATTTTGAAGATCCTATTAGGTTCTTTGGTAGTAGAGAACAAGTTTTGAGAAACCAAACAACTCATCTGAAAATATTTCATTACATAAATCATAAAATGGAAGAGGCAACATGGGAACCTGAGGCACTTATGATGAAGAACCACCCAAATCATTTTATACAGTAATATTATAGAAATTTTGAGGATGAAATTATTTGATGGAGGGAATAATGTAACACCCCAATCTTCCATGGTACACTTCTATTTGAATAATACAATCGCTTAGTTGTATGTAACTTCGAGTTCTATCACACCATGACTAATCAAATAAGCCATTTAAAAAGTAGACATGAATATTAATACCAAATTTTTGAATTTATTTACTTTTATTGATTAAAATGGGATTCATTTTTGGGATCAAAATATCAAAATTAGCTTAGGGTGAATTTTTGGTATTTTCAGAAAACATTCAATTTTTTATGAATAGTAAAAACACTATATTGTTTAAACCTGAATTATTATTTAATTAATTATTTTTAAATATAAATTTATTTTAATGCCAAAATAACTACATAATACCTATATTATTTAAATTTATTTCATTGAAGTAATTTTTTAATAATATTAGATATATAATTTTTATTAAATTTCTAAAGGCTTCTACCCGTTTTCTAGGCACATTTACAAATCTACATAAAATGTAATTTTACCACTTTTGGGAATTGAATTTCAAAAATCACAGATACAAGATTTACATCAGAAAGTAAAATGTTGTTTAATAGTAACATTTAATTTTAGTTACAATAGTTAAAACTAAATAGGGCAATTAAATATAAAAATGATATTATGATTACTCAAAAGCATATCCTAATTCTTTAGATAAGTATATTTCAACAAAAGTCAACCTTAGGAATAAAATATGATCTTTTTTATTAACTTGGTTTAGATTATGACATTTATTATATTTTATTTGAAGAAGAGTTAGAAGTGTTAAATTAAATGTTTAAAAACTAATACATTTTTAATATGTGGTTATATAAATTTGACTATAAATATACATTATAAAGATAAAAATATTTCCTAAATCATGATATTTTATTTATAATTTTTAGAAATTTAATAATTAAATTTACTTATGACATGATGATGATGCAGTAATTACATTATTAATGAAAGGTTAAAATAATTGATGTTATAAAAATAAAAATAAATGTAAATTAAAACTTTTGATTCCATCCAAAAAAATGTAGTTGAATATGAAATTTTAGGGTTGATTAAATGTATTTTTTTAAAAATTAATAATGTTTTTATGACTTTCAAAAAAAAGAAAATACTAAATAGTTTCAAAATTGACAGAAATGGGTTTTTAAAACAAAAACCATTTTATTAAATTATATAATACTAACAAAAATATGAGGATTAACCAAACGAGATATATAGGGATCAAAATTTCATTAATTAAACACTTGAGTTTATATTGTCGTTTTATTGTATGTTTATTAACCATGTAATATGAGAATACAAGAAGACATGAAAAATGTTAAACTATTTGACCAAGAGTTAAATAAAAAAGATAAGGTTAATATGCTGAACTAAACTTGTCTAAAACCTATTGGTTGAGATTATTTAGTCCCAAACCCACATTATCCTCTACATAAATCCATTTTTAGCTATTTGAAACTGAATATATGTTTATAATAAATTAGTATTTCAATCTTTTCCTAAAGTACCCCTCACCTCTATTGTAAAAGGGCGCCTCCCCTTGTCTCAAATTCACACCTAAAAATCCATTTGGATTAGCCAAACCATGATCAAATCTCCTCCCATATAACCTAAAATAAACATAGAGTCCTTAATTTGACTATAATTCTATCCTAAGGAGCCCTTTTGTTCAAAAAAGGAAGAACCCGAAGAATAGGTAATTATTTCATATGCTCTTTTAATGTTTTTTCTTTTTCCATGTCCCATATCATTTTTATTTACATATGAAAATAATAACTCCATTAATATATACATATTTATATGTTATTATAAATATGTAAAACCATATTAATTATTCTATCCACCCTATTAATGGAAAAGTCACCATACGTGCGTACGTACGGATTACCGTCTCCACGTCGTTGTGTAGTTTGTTATTAAACAATTCATTATTGGAATAGGTAAAATAATGAGTATAATTGATTTAAATAATAAATATAATATTATAACTATTATATATATAATATACCATCTAATTAAATATTATCTCACAATCAAGTGAATGATATATATGTTCTTGCGTATGTACGACTTACCATCTCCACGACGCGATGAGATTTCATTCCTCACCGTAACCATTCAAGAATAATTATCATTTGATGATTAAAAATAATGTTTAAAAACATAATATCATTATGGATATGAATAAAATAATTCTTTTCAATAATGAACATGACTTATGTAACAAAACATATGAAAGTAAATGAATCATTTAACACCTGAATCAATGATACTATTGACATATTATTAACCAAGAAACATTAGGTATCATATATGTAGTCATTTTTATGTATGTGGTTCTTATATAATTTAACAACAATGATTTAACCATTATAAATATTTTTTAACGTACCCTCATCTAAGGAAAAGTACTAGGTAAGGTAAAATATTACAATCTTTTTTTTCTCTGAGGCTGTTTAAATATAAGTATCTACTAGGGCCTCTTTATCATCCACATATTTTTTTTCTTAAAATTGAATTTCCGAACATTTTTACTATTTCCAAGACTATAGGTTAAATTCATTTATACTTTTTTTTTGAATTTTTATAGGATTTTTGAAAGGCATCCTTCCGGTATTTTCCAAGAAATGTACTTTATGTCCTTTTTGACACATTTAGGTAAGAATCACTAGTAGAAAAATACCCTATACGAACGTTTTGAAACCGTTCGTATAGGCCTACAAACCATTGTTATATCCTATAACAACAGTTTGGAGAACCATGGACAAGTAAGTCATGGTGATAGGTCTATACCAACGGTTTTCAAATCTGTTGGTATAAGTAATATGAAAAATCTATACCAACAGTTCCATAAAACTGTTGGTATATGTATTTAAAATGAGAAGCATTCGGCGGGTTTTGATCCTAGTACATGCATTTTATTATTGAATGACCTAACCACTGACCTAACTCGACTTTTGTGAAGATAATTTCATAAATATATGTATTTATTATGATAAATATTTAAAATTTTGATTTATTTAATGTTATCTGTAACAAGATTCTAGAAAATTACATGTAACTATACCAATGGTTTTGATAACCATTGGTATAGATTCTTTGATTTTGGGACCTATACCAACGGTTTTGGACAAAACTTTTGTATAGGGGGACCTATACCAACAGTTTGGGGAAAAATGTCAGTATAGGGTCTCTATTATTGATCTATACAAACGGTTTGACCAAAACCCTTTGCATAGGTCCATATAAGTGACCTATACCAACGGTGTGTCAAAAAACGTTGGTATATATCCAAATTAGTGACCTATATGAACGGTTTTGGCCAAACCGTTGGTATAGGTTCATATAAGTGAACTATTCCAATTGTCATTCCCAAACCATTGTTATAGATCTTCTTTCTAGTAGTGAATGTTTTTTTAACTTATATGGAAGGTGTGACTATTTTCCACTATTATAACAATTTATTAGCATCCCTTACAATGTTATAATAATATTTTCAAAATAAATGTTTTATTTTAAAATTATCCAACTGTTTAATGATTTCAATGTAGCAAGAGATATTTTACTCAAATAGATTTTTGATTGATTTAATTGTTATCAACATCCTTTGTTTAATTTTATTCTTGTTTGAATTTGATTTATTATAATATAATATTCTATATTATATTGATAGTTTAATGAAATTTTTGACTGTGTATCTTCTATATCAATTTCATTCCTGGTTTATGGTTAAAGTATTAACATTTCTTATGTTAGTTTAATACAAATGTTTATATTATGTTTCAACCTTTTCATATAAAGAATGCATTGGACATAGTAAGTGATGGTCATGTACCACTATATCCCCTCAATACATCAATAAGTCTTAGGATAAAAACTAGTGTCTAGGAACAAGTCTTTGACAAATTCATTTATTTTTAGTCTTGGCACAAGGCCTTGACTATGTGGTCTTGATGTCCGACATTATGCATTCCATCATTATAAAATTAGCTATTGAAAATACATGTGATTATTCAACTAGTAGAATATCCTTTTGAATAATTAAATGTAATTATTTGATTTATCTTTCCCTTATTATGCTTAATTATTCATTAAAAATATTGTGTTTTAGTCTTATATATTTCCATAAATGTTTATGTTTATCTATGATATTTTCTGCAATTTTATTATCCTCACTGAGCATATGCGATCACCCCTTTATTATATTGTATTTTTTCTAAGATGCGAAAAAGTATATTATGATTGACCTACATGGATAGGCTAAGGTATATCAGTATGTTCTAAGAAGAAAAAATCTTTTTTTTTCATAATGTAATGTAAAACGTGTGTATGTATCTAGTACTTCAAAGGCAACTAAACTGATACATATTTCATGAAATTATCTCTTGTGATCATGACAATGTTATAGAAGAACTCACAGACTCAAGGTAACTATCATTAGGGAGGTTACAAAATTAATTATTTAACTAATTTATTAATTTATTATAATATCTACCAGAGACTCCACTCCACTGAAATGTCCAATGATGACTAAAATTTTGTTTCTCCTAGGGTCCACCTCATATTCCAAAAATACCAAAGGTCTCGTTTTTTTCCATAGATGACTCCATTTTAGATATATTTAATTATTCTCAAATAAAAATTCATGTTTCTTATATTATATTTAATATAATAATATATAATTACCATGTTTCTACAAGGCTTGGAATTCAACCCTTACCCAATTTCTTAATTTAAAAATATTTTTTAAAATGATCCAAATAATTTAACAAAAAATGATTTATTATACCAGTGAAATTATATAATGGATATTTTCCCACATGTGAGGTGATACTAAACTTATTAAGAAAATTAAAGAACAAGTGTACGAATAGGGAAATTCCCCAATGAAAAATAATTGAAAATTAATGGTAATTTTATTTAAAGGTAGTGCATCGGTCAAGGACCAAGGCACAGTTTATTGAAGATAAAAAAGTGGTTAAAAGATTCTAAAGGATGGGAGTTTTCTTATAGTCATTGTCTTAAAGGTGACAAAGATCAAGAGGGAGTGCATCATGCCAGGTCATCTCCTGGTTAACTCCTATGTTTGCAAATGCATCAGTAACCTTGTTTGCTTCTCTGAAATCCTGAGTGGCGATAAAGTTGATCTGTAGAAGAGTGTTGAGGCACTTCATCCAGCGTGCAGTGAGTGGCCAGGATAGATGAGTCATCCCCTTCCAGATTTCTTGAACAATGGTGGTCGAATCACTTTCAATCCAAATATTCCTCCATCCTTTTTGAAGTGCATAGTTGACAGCGTGGATCACACCCATCATTTCAGCATTTAGTGATGAGACAGTGCCACAACCAGTGAAAAATAATCCCTGGCATATACCAAGATGGTCTCTGAAGATCGCTCTGCAACCAGTAGGACCTGGGTTTCCTTTGAGGGCACCATCAACATTCACCTGGATCCATCCTAGAAGCGGGACATGCCAGAATACTTCAATGGTGCGTTTGGGTGGTCTAAATATGCCTTCAATGCGAAGTATCCTAAGAATCTAAAAGTCCGTAAAAGTATTATTGCAGTGAGACTTTTGAATTGAGGCAGCCTCACATGTCACAAAGTGGATCTGGGCTTTACCTGCATTATGATTTGGTGAAGAATTATTATGAATCATATTGTTTCTATCATACCAGGTCACATGAAGAAGCTCCGCAATGGCAGAGAGGAAGATATTCTTGATTTGTTTCGATTCCTCTTATTGGACACATCTCTTTAATTGTGATCCAATATTATCATAGAGGATCCATCTATAGCCAAATATGTCAAAAATATAATTCCAAAGAGCATAAGCTGTAACACAAGATAAAAAGAGATGATTCACATCTTCCCTATGTTGGTTACAAAAATGACATTTAGTGCATAACTTAATACCAAGAGATTTTATGAAAACTTCAGTAGTAATTCTATAATGAGAAATTCTCCAAATAATAGTAAATCTGGAGGGCTTGATCCATTGTTTGTTAAATTGGGTCAACCACTCAAAGTTAGATTCAGTGTTAATGAAATTATGATCATAGTAATTTTTTGAGTAAAGTGTGAAACCTTTTGTGTGAGATAATTATGTTACTCATGTAATGAATTTATATTCATGGAAACATTTCATATGTGGGTTGCCTAAGATAAACATCTTCATACGTTAGGTTTACTTGAATTCATATTCTTTGAATATTAATATAATATTCTTATAACAACATGAATTTTCTTCTACCTAATATTTGATATAGTAATAACCTTAAGGTACTTGTCACACTAAATGATAAAAGTAATTCCCTAATATAATGATAACCTATAATTGATGCGCCATTATTATTAATTATATGTTCTATATCTAGATGATATATGTTGATGGGACATTAATGATACGTTCTATAATGGGTTATGACCCATATGACTTTGTGAAACCTTCCATAGTTGTAATGACTTGGTAATATAGATTGGAAGATATTATAATAACATGGCCAATAAGTTTAAAATTACTATTTATATGTTTTCTTGGATGTTCATATATGAGAATTTGGGTAATGATCCTGAAAACTAAATATTATTATTAATTTATTTCATTAGTCATGAACTTTTTTGTATTAATGAATTCCAATACGATATATTATTATGGTGAGGTGGGATATGTTGGGAGAATCACGAGAGAATTTGTATTAGTGAATAATGTGAGAATCGATGTATCCCTTCTATTTAAATAGAATGTGATATCTCAATAAATTTGATGGGAATAAAATTTCCTAATTAATTATATTTCAATTTTTGTTAATTAATAGTTCCATTTTAAGATATTCAATGTAAGAAAATTTGAAAATATAAGTTGATGACACCAATCTGAAACCTTCTTGAGTAAATATATCATGAAAAAGGTATCATATCATATATTTCATGTTCATAAGAGGTTACATGTCATCGCATCATTAAGTTATTTTTCTAGGGGATCCATGGCATGGTGAAAAATGATAAACAAGGATTCTATGAGGTGTAGACAATTATAACTAAGAGAGAGGCATGGAGGGTCAAATATTATGTTTTTTAGAACCTTGATTCAATTCATTAGGAATTAAACATGTTAGAAAAATTTTATTCTCATATTTGTTTCAATAATTATTCCTCTTAGTTTGAGAAAAAAATATTCATTCCCCATTAATTCGAGAGAATATATATGCGAGATCAATATTTAATAAATATTTATTCACCATGTTATTATCAATTAAATTAAATTAATACATAATATTTATTTATTCTAGTTTATCTATAATGTAACAGAATATTTATTTATTTATTTTTAGTAATATTTTTTTAAAATTTATTTTCCATTTTTGTGAATATAATATTTATATATATATTGGTGAATAATGAAGTGATGTTTATTTACATAAATAATTGACATTTTAAAAGGACTAATAAATACTGAGGACGATAAGTTGAAGAAATTTAATAGTATGATGAAAAATATCTTATTAAATATTATTTCAATAGATATTAATTTATTTTTCCATTAAATATAATATTTATTTTATTAGATAGTTTATCATTTTTCATGTAAATAATAATTATTATTCATACACAAGGATGTATAGGGATTGAGAAAATGATAAGCCCCTCTTCTGTAATGAATATTTTTTAACCCTAACATAATTTAAACATGGAAATGAAATTATCAAAAAAACCAAGACACATTTTTTCACTGTATATAATTAGTTCTCAAGAGAATTTTCTAAATCCATGGAGAGATGTACCCTATAAAACTATAAAGAAAGAATATATTTCAACCTCCTCCACCAGAGTGAATCATTCTCCTCATGATGTATTTATTTTATGATCAATAGTTGTCACTGAATTCTTTATATTCCTCCATGATATAACCCAAATAATTCAATAAAAATTTCCGAAGGTTTCCAAGGGACATGTAAATAACCTCTATATGAAAAATACACGTGATTTCACTAATGAAATTATTGTATGATAAGTGGTGTTCATCCAATACTATAAAGAAAAAAAATAAATTAGTAAAATTTAAATTTTTAATTAAATAAATTAATTATAAATTATCTGTGAAATGATCCCATCTTCTTTGTTCCCAGTTCTTTTCATTTAAAATTCATATTGTTTTCAATTCTTAGGGTGATTCTTCATCATGTAGATCACCAATTATTAATGAATTATAAAAAATATGTGTTATCTAAACATAATCGGTGCTTCCTTTGTAACAATAACTTAAAAGTTGTATTATAGTGGCCACACAATAATTTATAACTATTTTTTATTCATTGATTGATTATACAAAACTGTTATTAGTTTTTTATTTCTACTCTATCCTTTATTTATTTCAACATTTAACTAAAACATTTTTGATATATTAAAATTCATCATTCATGTTTCAAATTGTATTAAATAGATTAAAAATTACCAGATAAGATAAGGGATTCCATCAAGAGGTTGAGAGGATTAAATATGGTAGGCATGGATACACATTTTGTGACTAAATGTTCACATAGTCTACATATGGTAAACACACATGGATGTGTAAAGGGATACATGTAGAACCAAGAATTAATAACACACAATGTTTTTAATTCACAAAGTGTGTTAACCATATTTTCTTGTAAAATTTCCAAATATATAGTACTATGTGTAGCTGGAATACACATCATGTCATATACATAGTTTAGTGGTGAAATTTAGCCAAATTATGTAGTAAAGTATACATTATACACTATAGTTTCCAGATTAGTTGTTCCATTAATGAGATACACAACATGTAACCCACATACATATAGTTTAAATCATTAATTCCCAATATAAAAGTGGACATAGAGTCCATAGGTGGGTTATATAAAAACAAAATAAAGAATAATACATTTCTTATATCATTTTAGTACATATCATGTATTCCAACATAGGTATACTCCATCTATCAAAGTAACTTACCACAGATACATTTAAAGAGACAAACATGGTATAGAGATTATGAGTATACACTATGGAGTCACCCAATAAAGCGAATAATTAAATTCCTTAAAGAATAACTAAATATAGTATTGAAATAATATTAAAATTATTAACATATAATATGTTTACCAAATAACATGATTTTCCGAATTAATAATTTCTCAATTAATTCCATCTAGTTATCTTTCAAATTATTTCCAACCATTTATTTTCTATATTGTAATTAATAATGGGTATCTCCAAGGTACTTTGAGTAGTCATTAAGATAATTTAAATTAATTAATTAATTGATTAATTAATTGGATTAATACAAGTATGATTATCTTAATAGTAAATAAAAAATTTAAATGAATGTTAGCAATTGTATTCTGTTTATTTTCTATCTTGTGTTTAGATTACCATGATTTTAGAATAACCTTTTTCTATGATTATTTTATTTATTTTATTATTTTTTAATGGGTTTTGGAAAAAAAACTTTAAATTAAATAATTTCATGTGATCCATTTTTCTCACCTCATTATGTAATGGCCTACATTATAACATCCCATAATCTGCCTTCTAGGATCTAGTGCATAAATCATAAAAATTTCATTTAGGGATCTGATATAGATTCAGGTGGCACAATTTAAACCATTTAAAACATAGAACATCCAAAAGAAAAGATTTAATCACTTACACACCTAAATAACTTTTAGGTTTAATGTTTTAGATATTTAATACAAACTATTACAAAAATATACCCATGTTTTTAAATGATCATTTCTTCAAATTAGTCAATATTTTCTAATTTAACATTAGACCATCATTATCATCATCTATATAAAACCCTTCAATGCCTAATTTATTAAAAAAATATTAATAACATGGGGATAAGTAAACATCAGAAGGGTGATAAAAAATTATCTGTAATTGTAAAAATAATAAGTAAAATTGAATATCATTAGTGATCATGAGATCATAATAAGGGTATGATGACCTAATCAGAATTCTTGAGAAAACTATAAAATAACTCATACCCATCCATACCAGAATTATTAATCCGGGAATATTGTATAAGGATTTTATAAAGAAAATATTCCTAAGAATCAATAATAATGAGACATGTGATATCAATATTGATCTAATAAAACATTATAAACCCATAGAAATCATAGATAAGACATGTCGTTATCATGTAAGATCACAATCATAGAACCCTAATATATCCTTTATAATAAGAATAACCATATGAATGACTTCCAATATAATTCTCTAAAGGACATAATCATTACCCGATGCAATGGATCATTATCTGGGTACGCCCATCATATAAGTGATATTGGGTTCACACAATTATATCTAGGTGTTCCCATCAAATAATCATTAAAGGGGTACCATGACACATTCATGGTGCACTCATTATAATCAATAATTTTAAAGTACCATTCAAGAAAAAAGATCATATAGAATTAATATCAACATAAACTCATAGAAACAACCACTATTCATTTAAGAACATGATTAAACCATAGAGGAAAATGGGATCCTTGAAAATCTATTTGAAGAATTATTAAATCATGGAAAAGAAACAGGTTCTATAACTATCCCTTTGAAAACATAATAAACCCATGGAAAATAAATGTGTTCCATAACAAACTATTTGGAACATGATTAATATATTAAAAAGAAATGAGTTCCCCTAACATATATTTGAAACATATTTAGAAAAATGTAATGAAATGGGTTCTATAAAAGTATTGTAAAACAACAGCAACCCTTGGTAAAGAAACCGTTTTCAAAAGAATCTATTTGAAATAGTATTAACCCATTGGAATGAAATAGGTTCCAAAAAAATATCTCTTAAACAATAAATATCCTTAAATAATAATAATGATGATTTTATCATTGAAAAATATCCCCATAAGATTATAATTATTAAAAAACATTATTGACATTTACAAATATAAAAGTAAAAAAATATAATAAACAATTTTTTTTGGATAATAATCATTCCAAATTGAAAATTAATTTATAAAACAAAACAAAATCACAAAATATTATGAAAATAATTTTCATTCAAAATATACCAATAAAAAATATAAAAATACTTCATTTAAAACAATATACATGATGTTAGAAAAAAATTAGGTTTTAAATGTAACAAATAAACATTATTCTCAACACATTTTAAAAAATGGATTCAAAAGTTACCCATTTGGAAATGTTTTTAAATTTTCATTTTAAAATCATTTAAAATATGCTTAATTATCATGTAAAATTACTTTATTAAATCAATTATTTTTTAGAAAATATTATCTTCGAAAACCATTTAGAAAACCAAGATATGAAGGATAACGATACCTGATTTAAAACAAGATACACTATCAGGATCACTTAAAAACAACATCATTGATATTTCTTCCATAGATATGTCACGAAGTGAAATAAAAAATGTTGACAACATTCATAACTAGTGTCTAATAAACATACGTGGTATAAGATAATAAAATCTTATGATTTCCTAATAAAATATCTTTGAACATAAATAATCTTAAAGGAATGGAAATTGTAAAATAAATCCATTTTCACATTGGTAACTCTTCAATTATAATATCCATGAAAGGATAACATTAAATTATACATCAAATACAATAAACATAATAAATTTCATGATATCTAATTTCAAAGGGAAGTATTTACATCTTAAAAATAAATATAGCTTCATATGATAAATGTATCACTCAAAAAAAGATAATTTGAGATGAATTACACTTATAGAAATAAAACCATAGAATTTGAGAATTAATCATTGTATTTAATATGTGTATAAAACATAAAACATCATAAAATTTTAAAAATGAAATATAAGATAATAAAAAATTTATTCCGAATAAAATAATGACATAATAATTTAAATGATGATGTATTATATCTCAATGTAAAGAAATTGAGTTAAGAAATTCATTACCACTTAGTAAATTTCATGTTAATTCCTCTCGAATTAAATAATTATATGATAAACAAAAAATAAAGTGATTTTGGAATAAATCACATTACTATATTTAAAATGAGAATTGTATAAACCATATGATAATAAGTGTTGAATATGGCATATGTATCACTGATATACAATATTAGACTAGAAAACCCATACATTGAGTCTAGAATTTCAATGCATTTCCATTAAATCCTATATAATAATATTACATAAATTATATTATTTATTAAGAATAATTTAAATGTTTAACACATTAAAATTAAGTAATATATTTTATTTATTTTTAATGAAATATTTTAATACATAATTAGTTATGTTAATGTCGGGTGTATTGAGGTGTTTGGTTCATTATTTAAAAATGAATTCAATGTATTGGTTTTGGTCAAAGTGGACATTATTTTAACATATCCAAATTGAAAGTGATGAAAAATTATCATATTTATTAAGAAATTATTATTTTACATTCCATCATAAAAATGGTTATGAAAAACTGAACTATGTTGCGATCAAGGAGATAGTAGTACATACGCACGCGTGAGTAACATTTATATTTTTAAATGGTCATTATGTAATAATTATATGTATTATTTTATATTTAAATATAGATAATAATATCATATATACTATATAATTTCATTAAATATACTTATATATATCATTATTGTGATCTGGAGATTAAAAATAATCACATCACTTCATAGAGGTGATAGTCTACACATACACGATGTGCATTTGTTTCGTTCGTTTTTCAACCTCGAAACACCCAACGGCTCCGTATCCAATGATATAGGGACCTGCTTTCCAAAGGAAGGTGTTTTCCGGATGGTCTGACCAGCGATACATAAGAACTAGCATTGGTCAAGAGAATGGGTAGTCGGGCTCATCACACCCTTTTGGGTGGGGGGGGGGGGGTTATTGCCTGTTCCATGACTCTCTTATAGATTTAAGACGTATTCATATGTTTGTGAATCTTTGGTTTATACCCAAACATAGTATCCATGGATTTAACCCTGGTGGGCAATGGTCAACTGGGCGCAGGGGTTTAGAATCCTTTATGCCCGAGGTTTACCATCCCTCGTTGGATTAATGACCCCGAAGAGTCGGAACTCGCTTGAGGCGACACTTGGAGCGGTGTGGTTAACCGATGTAAAGATAATCAGATCGACCAGTTCTTGGGCTTGAACCTCAGGGAGGCTTATTATGTACCCTGCTTAGGAGGCAGTGATCAAATTCCACGTAGTTCGTATGCATAGTTTATCGTCATGCGGGACAAAGGAGAACTGACGTGGGGGTTGTCGAAAAAACCGGGTGGTGGGCTTGAACCTCTTGGAGGCTTCCTACATACCCTCTCTAGGAGGCAGGGTTCAAAGTCCACGTAGTTCTTATGGGAGCGTCGGAGAAACAACGTGGTGGTGGAACCGAGGGTCATCTGGTGATCGGGCTTGAACCTCATGGAGGCTTCCTACGTATCCCCATGGTAGGGAATGAAAGTCCTCATAGTTCACGTTGTCTTGGGACTTACGCTCTGAGGCAGCCCAGAGTGATAGGTTGGGGATTACACTCTAAGGAGGCCCATAAGAGGATTTCATGGTCGATTCTTACTATAAGCCCACATGAGTCATGCTCGGTGTGAGAAAAAAGAGGCAACAGGGACGAGATGATCACGTCACGAAAGATGCATCCGTGAGAAGTGGAGTGGGGATTACGCATGAGGGCATCCCATAAAGTCGGGGATTAATCTGAGATGGATGCCCATGGTGACTTCCTCTTGTCTGGAAATGAGGGAATCCCAACCCATTGGCGGGTTGAGGAATATAATGGGGGCCATCTCTTATGCCCAAGTGCATATGAGGGATAACGCCAAGGGCATTGGAATCAGTCCGAAGAAAGGGAGATGGAAAGTGTGAATTACATGCCCGACATTCGGAGCATAATGAGGGTGACATGGTGATGGAGGATAACTGTTGACCATGTTCTAAACACATCATTCATATAACGTTATCCTGAAATGGGGACGAACAAATGAGGGTCGACTGTTGACCGTGTTCGAAACACATGACCTATCTCGAAGTGTTGTCCAAAGTCTTCCAGGGCGTTGGCCTAGGATGGTAGGTGAGCCGATGTGGCATGAGGCTAGGCCGTTAGGGGATCCCTTCAGACATGCAAGGTAGTGAAGATCCGAATGAAGGATGTACAAAGCATGCGGTGGAGTGATGGAATGTTTGAAGGGATTCCAGCACTCTTGAAGTTATGCCACTATAAAAATAGCATAAGGCATCTCTTTCATGGAGAAAGAGGCATCTAATTATTGAATGATAGAGAATTCTACAGTTTATAGTCATGTAAAGGGGACTCTTTCCATATAGTTTATCATTATATGGATAGGACGAGGGCCATACAGTTTAACATCATGTGTTCAGGACGAGGGCCATACAGGTTAACGTCATGTGGTCATGATGAGGGCCATACAGTTTAACGTCATGTGGTTAGGACGAGGGCCATACAATTTAACATTATGTGGTCAGGACGAGGGCCATACAGTTTAGCATCATGTGGTCAGGACGACTAGGTAAGACATACCTAGCAATGGTTGGTGTGGGACTTACGCAAGGGAGGCCCTTTCTAGATGAACCTAGAAAAAGGAGCTAGGAAATGGGGTTATAGGAGAGTCATGAGGAGTAACTCGACTCATTGAATGTATAGGATGGATGTTTGGGTGGCAGAAGGGTGCAATGTAAAATATTGTTGACCCGGCCCAAATAGTTCGCGGTGCGACTATCCATTTTTCATGGGGGTCAGTGACGATTGTGAAGGGACTGGCCCGGAGGGTCGAGACAGCATCCCGGCACGGATCCAACGCGGGGGGGGGGGGGGGGGGGGGGGGCGGGGGCGGGGGCGCAACCTCCACGATATGGACCCGTGAGTGCATGCGTTTTCCTCTTGGGGTGGGCTGTGTAGGAGCTACCCACGAGGGACTGGATGCGGCAAAGCTGGCCGCATAGGTGACAACCGCGTAGGGGTTGTCCATGAAGGAGTCGGCCGCGTTGGGTTGGCCACATGTGGTTCACGGTTTTCTTGTCCACGAAGGGTGTCTACGGAGGAGCTGGATGCGGAGGAGGTGGCCTCATAAGAGATGGTCGTGAAGGAGGGTGTCTGCAAAGGAGGCTCTCTGTGAAGGATGATTTCCGCGGAGGAGGTTGTCCACGAACGAAGTTGTCCCCTGATGAGATGGACGTCTGCGAAGGGTGTCTGCAAAGGGGCTAGCACCCATCCTACTTCGCGCCCGCGGAGGGGTTTAGCCTCCATTCCATGAATGACAGTGGATGCGGCTTGAACCGGTCGATGCGGTCTGCGGTTTGGGTAGTTCATGACGGTGAACCGGATCGGCACCCATCTTGCCTCGCGACCGCGGAGGATCTCTACCTCCATTTAGTGTACGAAAACGGTTCGCGGAAGGGGTGGCCGCTGAGGAGCTGGCCGAATGTGGTTCATAGACTAGTTTCTCCTCTCTGTGGAAGAGTTCATCCACGGACGATATGGGGTCCGCGGATGGCCATAGAACACCGCTGGGAGCGAATCCTCCAGCATCTCCCCATGGGTTTTCACCTGTCCTTCCTCTTCTTTCTCCTGGTGCCCCTCAGTGAATATTTATAGAGTTGCGAGAAGGTAATATTGATGGGATCACAACATGTTTTTCGGAATCCCATTGGGGAACCCCCACACCCGCAAACGACTCGGTCAACTGATTTGTGATGAGTCGCAGCGGGGTTGCTTCGTGGCGGCACACCAATCTGCCTCTATTCTGCGAACGATGAGGATCACAGAGGCGTGGGATGGTTGTCGCGGTTCGCGGGGGTGGATCAGTTTGGTGCCCGATGGTCTTCCTGATTTACGCCCACGGAGGTGCTCCACCTCTGATACGCGGAAGATGCTGGTCTGCGGAATTATGGGAGGGCGGTCTACCAGACCAGCCGTGTGCTGTTTCTGGGAGCCGATGTGCGGACCGGTTTGGTCCTTTTCCAGTTTTTTCAGTAATTGGATTTCCCCCTTACAAAATTTTCATGACCCTACAAATGCCCCCCATCGAAATGGGTTCTGATCAGAACGAAGAGGAGGCCGTTTCGATGTAGAGTGGTCCTAAAAATCGATGAGTGATTGGAAAATGCTCTATGTTTTTCCTGATCCAAGGGACTCAACGAGCATAGTTTGACTATTTTTAGGGTTTTGTTGAAAATCCCCACAAACTTTTTGTCTTTTATTTTTTAATGCCCTGATTTTTCCTTGGTCCATTTAGTGTGAGCCCAGCGTGTATGGCCTGACTTTTGCTTAGGTTTCCCTTTTCAGGTTCCCAGCCTAACATGATTTGTGCCACTTTTTGTGAGCAGTTTAATGTCCCACTGACAATACTATCATTACTGATGTTTTAGGTTGAATATCTTTGACCAAACATGGTGGGGTAAGGGCCCCAATGGGGTTCAACTGATTAAAAGATGTCTCAATACTCTTCAGATGCACGTGGGGGGAACATGTTGAAATTTGAACGGCATGCAAGGCATGCCTCAAGGAATGGTAGCCACGTCGGTGTACAAATGGTGGAAGAGTGTTGCCGAAGGAAAACTTGCCTTTGGTAGATAGGCCAGGAGCAATCAATATGTAGAGACACTGAGGGCAGGGTATGAATAGTCATGAAAAGGTGTCCTCAAGTAAATAAATATCCATTTCTAATGGCCAGGGGACCTCATGGAAGTCTGGCTCCTGGAAACCACGATGGGTGGCATGGAAAATTATGAAAACCATCAGGGGTGGCTAAAAATGGGAGTGTGACATCTGAAAGGGTTTTGGGAACATTTGTAAAAATCATGATCGTGGTCAGGAGACCACTTCCCTACGCATTTAGTTAGCATAAGGGATGGTTGAGACTTGGTGCAGTTTAAAGTCATGCAGCTGGGACATCATTTAAAATGGAACGAATTCTCCTCATTATAAGTAATCTCATCAATGAAATTCCACCGTATTTAGGCAGGTTTGTGAAAGAGGTTGGTAAACTATAGCTCAGAGGGTTTCCGAATCCAGGGATAGACATGGGGGCTCAAGGGCCAAGAGGTGTACGGAGAGAAGCATTGCCTAAGGAAATCTTCCCTTTGGTAGATGGGCCAGGGGTGATCAATATGTAGTTCCACAGAGGGCATGGTATGCATAGTCATGAAAAGGCGTCCTTAGGTCAATGATTGTATTCCCCCGATAGCCAAGAAACTTCAGAGAAGTTGAGATTTTGGACCACCAGGACTGGCTTGTGAGAGTTTGGATTTTTCTGAGTGCAGAGTATGGTTTATGATGATAAGGTGTCTGGATATGGGGGAAACACCTAGACTAAACATCCCGAGAATGGGTGAAGTAATCCTTTCTCAAGCGGGTGTGAGATGGTGACTTGTGTCAGTCTGACCTATGCACTGAAGAATAGAGAAAAACCTTCGTTCCTTACTGAACCCATGGCAGGTTTGACCGTGTAGTTTAGCGTCATGTGGTAAAGATGAAGAGAATTATTAAAGGATGATGTGTAGTTTAACATCTTACAGTGAGGACGATTGATCGTGCAGTTTAGCATCGTGTGGTAAAGATGTAGTTAAAAAGGCCACTCTTGATTAGAATGTAACTGGGCCCAAGTATCATGGAATGTCCAAGACGTGGAGGGGGGATGATGGTGTAAATCATGGTTCTGGGGCTTCTTGGATCAGGAGAGATGTCACAGAGGCTCTGAGGCTGGAAAGCGTACGGAGCAAAAAAGGAGTGTCGCCTTAGTAAGTCTTGCCTTTGGTGGATGAGCTAGGGGCTATCATTATGCAGAGCCGTTAAGGGCATGGTATGAATAGTCATACAAAGGTGTCCCTGGGTCGATGCCTTTCCACTTTCGATGGAAATTAATGGTTATTAAGATCATCAATTATCCGGGCCACAATGTCTGTCATTGGGGAAGGAAATTTCTGAACATGTTGGGCCTACTCGGCCCTGGTTTTCTTTAAAGATTAAAGAGCTCACTGTGCTGATTTATTTTTTACGCGGTGGTGTAACTTTGTTCCATGTAGTTTAACATAGTGCGGTAAGGATGAGGTGCTTCTAGTTTAGCGGTCATAGAGCTCGGACCATTGGGGGACTATTACTGCAGTCACTCGAAGGATAACTGGGTCAACATGTTCTGATATACTTCGAACAAGGTGGGGGATGAAGGTTGTAAACTACAACATTGAGTTTTCCCAAATCAGGAGGTGTGGTGTGGGGGCTCTGAGGTCGGTAAGCATACGGATCTAGGAAGAGTACTACCTGAGGAAATCTTGACTTTGATGGACGAGCGAGGGGCTATCATTATACAAAGCTGTTGAGGGCATGGTATGCACAGTCGTACAAAGGTGTCCCCGGGTCGATAACATTCCACTTCCGATGGCCATGAATGATTATGAGAATTTGCGATTGATCACAGTGCAGAGTTCGGCACGTGGGGATAGTGGTGTCTGAGTATACAAGAAACATCTTCACTGCAATTGTCTATTGAGTCAAAGTAGCCTAGTCCTGCCTTCATGTCCGTTGATGCAGGTCGCTATGTGAACCACTGGCGGACACATAGGCTAGCCAGATAGGGATACCCTGACAACACATGGATTTTAAAAGAGGAATGAACTTTTAAACCACTTCTCCATAAACTTCTGGATCAGGAGGTATGGTATGGGGGCTCTGAGGCAGGTAGGCATATGGATCTAGAAAGAGTGTCACCCGAGGAAATCGTACCTTTGGTGGACGAGCCAGGGGCTATCATTATGCAGATCCATTGAGGGCATGGTATGCATAGTCATGCAATGGTTTCCATGAGTCAATGACTTTCCACTTCCGATGGCCATGAGTGGTAATGAAGATCCATAATTATTCGGGTCATGAAGTCTGATGTATAGAGAGGATGCATCCAAATGTGCAAGGAGTATCTCCATCTCGTGTCGCTATGTGTCTTGGGTGGGACACGACGAAGTCCGTGTAGTTTAAGGTCATGCATTAAGGGAATAGTCCATGTAGTTTAACGTCATGCAATGAGGACAAAGTATACACTCTGTGCAGGTCTAGTCTGTACATTGGGGAAGGGGTAATTTTTTAACATTATTGTTTGTGTAGTTTAACAGCGTGCAGTGAAGACGAGGTATATACCCCATGCAGGTCTATTTTGTACACAAGGAAAAGAGAGCATTTTTAAATCATGTTATCCGCGCAGTTTTATGTCATGCGGTAAGGACGAGAAGTACACACCGTGCAGGTCTGGTCCATACACGGGGTGGAAAGGGAAATTTTTTAGGTGGCTAGCCTAGGGTGTGGAATTCTGGAAGCACTACATATCCTGTGAGGGTAGGAATCAAGCCTCACGTAGTTCACTAAAAGGAGTACACCTCGTGCATTTCTGGTCCATACACGGGGGTAGAGGGCATTTTTAAAACTTCTTGTCTGTGCAGTTTAACGTCGTGTGGTGAGGATGATTGATACAACCTGTGAAGGTCTGGTCCATACACGGAGGGTAGAAGTAATTTTTTTAACATTATCCAGGGGATGGGCCAGGATAGGGGATCCTGGCATTGCTACGCATCATGCGAGGGCAGGAATCAAACAATACGTAGTTCTCCAAAATCCGTGCAGTTTAACATCATGTGGTGAAGATGAAAGCTATACAGTTTTAATGTCATGTGTCAAGGACAAGGGGTATCAATAGATTACATGAATTTAACATCATGTGGTGAGGACATGAATACACCCCATACAGGTCTAGTCCGTACACAGGGGAAGAGGAATTTTTGTTTCTGAGGTGGCTGGGCCAGGGTGTGGAACTCTGGCGTCGCTACATATCCTGCAAAGGTAGGAATCAAGACTCACGTAGTTCTCTGAAAGGAGTACACCACATGAAGGTCTGGTCTATACACGGGGGAGAGGGAATTTTTAAAACTTCTTGTATGTGGAGTTTAATGTCGTGCGGTGTGGACGAAATAATCTTAGTTTAAGGTCATATAGTTTCGACCATTGGGTGCTTGGTAGTTTAACGTCATGCAGCTCAGATGAAGAGTAGACCCCGTGCAGGTCTGGTCCATACACGGGGGGAGGGAGCATTCATGACTCTTATTATCCGTGAAGTTTAACGTCATGCGGTAAGGAAGAAATACTCTTAGTGTAAGGTCATAGAGTTCAGACCATTGGGTTCTTGGCATTTTAACATCATGTAACTCGGACGAACTCCATGCAGTTTAACATCGTGTTGTGAGGACGTAGGGGACCCGAAGTGAAAGGAAAAAGGGAGGTATGCGCAGTTTAACGTCGTGTGGTGAGGATGATTTCCATTCAGTTTAACATCATGCGGTAAATACGTTCTCCACTTTCGGTATCTATGTGATGTACTTCTTTAGGAATCTCTCATTTATCGGAGTAGTTGTAAATTTTCCATCCATAGAGATCAGGGTATATTTTCTGTTGGGGTAGACCTTATATACAACATATGGTCCCTCCCATTTGTTTTCCAACATTAGAGGCTTCTTTCTGGGTAACATTTGGGTCCGGAGGACCAATACCAATTCTCCTTCCATGAAAGACCGGAGAGGGACCTTTTTGTTGAAGGCTCGTGCGATCCGGTTCTGCTATTCCTCCAGATGGTGAAAAGTGTGCAACCGCTTCTCATCCAACTATTCAAATTCACATAGCCACTTTTCTGACTGCTCATTATCAGATAATTGATCACATATGGCAACACAGATTGAGGGAAGTTGGAGTTCAATGGGAAGGATCGCCTCTGTGTCATACACCAATGAGTACGGGGTAGCCTGAGTAGCGGTGAAGATTGTGGTTCGATAATCCCACAATGTATGGTGGAGTTTATCCTGTCATTTCTTATTGTCTTTTTCCACCATTTTCTGGAGAATGTTGGTCAGGGTATTATTGAAATCCTATATCTGCCTTTTGGCCACTGCATGGTAGCGGGATGAGTGGTTAGCCTTGATACCATACTCGTGGTATAGTTTCTCCAATTCAGCAGAGCATAAGTTTGTGTTGTTGTCCGTTAGTATGGTATGAGGGACACCAAATCTGGTGATGATATTGGTCTTCAAAGAGTTGACAATATTTCATGCCCCTAATTCTTTGAGGGGTATAGATTCTTCCCATTTGGAAAAGAAGTCGGTTTTCGTGAGGATATACTTTAGCTGTTTGGCCATGGCGGGAGGATATGGTCCCATGACGTCCATTCCCCAGAAGACAAACGTCCAGGAGTACATGGATTGAGGAAGTAACTCTGGGGTTTGGTGTATGAAATTGGCATGAAATTGGCATGAGTGTCATTTTGCGGTAAAACACTCTCAGCCTCGTGCCACTGTAGGCCAGTAGTACCCAAGCCTTCGAACCTGATGGGAAAGCTTGGTCCCTGGTTAATGTGCCCCACATGCTCCTGCATGTACTTCAGTCATGACGGTAGCGGTTTCTTCTCCATCAATTCATCTGAGGAGCACTCCATCGAGGACTCATTTTTAGAGGACCTTTCGGTGACCCGCACCGCTATATTGGACAAAGATAATTTCCCTCCTCCGTATTTGCTCTCGTTTAGCCATGTTTGATTGAATTTCTACCCGTTGAAGGTAGTTTGCAATGGGGGTCATCCAGCCGGTGGCCAGAGCATATGTCTCGGGGACAGGACTAACTTCGTGTATCTCTTCCATCTTGGTCTGAAAAAATGGAGATACCATTCGACGGTGAGAAATACTGGTGACCGTTTCATCCCGATCTGGGTCAGCTAGGTTTGTGGCCGCGTTGGCTAATGTGTCATCCAGAGCATTCTAAGACGGGGGAATATAGGTTAATATTGGTTCTGTGGAGAATTTCTCCATTAACCCTCGGATATGGTCAAACAGGGGAATCAGTTACTCCTTTTTAATATCATAGTCACCGTTTACTTTCCTGATGACTAGCTTTGAGTCACCTTTTACCTTAAGGTGATGTACTTTTGCTTGGAGTGCGAGTTCCAGGCCTGCAAAGAGGGCTTGATATTCCGCTTCATTGTTCGTACATACCTCTGATAGCAGGAAGGAATATGGAATGATTTCCTTCTCTGGGGACACGAGTATTATCCCCAAACCCACTTTGTTAAATCTGGGATCCTCTATCCTCATCTCAGTGGGGCTTTCGGATGCACCGTTGAAGTACATTTCCCATGTCGCGACCTCTTGAATCAAGAAGATGTCTTCATCCGGTAGCTCGGCGTCCAGTGTAGTGGTCCCTGTCAAAGGGTGTTCTGCCAGAACTTCTGCTAGTGCCTGACCCTTGATGGATTTCTGGGCACAAACCAAATGTGAAACTGTTGCAGGATGACCGCCCATCGGGATAGGCATCCGGTTAGCATCGGGCGGCTGAGGATGTACATGAGCGGGTTACTCCACGAGATTAAATGGACTTCGTGATGCTGTAGATAATGTTGTAGCTTTTGAACTATGAAGACCACGTCCAAACTGTTCTTCTATATATTTGAGTATCTAGTCTCAGCATCAATCATGGTTTGACTGAGGTAATAGAGACTGTTTTCACTGCAGGCATCATTCTTTTGTGTGAGGAAGGCTCCCTGTGATCACTCTAAGGCTATCACGTACATGATGAGAGGTCTTCCTTGAACTGAGGGCATGTGCACCAGTGGGATTAATAGGTACTTATTCAAGTTGGAGAACGCCTCTTGGAGGTCATCCGTCTATTGGTACGTAACCCCCTTCTTCATTAACCTGGTGAAAGGAAAACATTTTCCTGCCAGGTTGGCTATGAACTGCCTAATATATTCTAGGTTTCCTTGGAACCCCCTCAGCTCAGTGAGATTTTGGGGAGGTTTCAGGATGAGGATAGCCTTTGTCTTCTCAGGGTCGACTTTGGTGTCGCGATGGCGTACGACGAAGCCAAAGAATTTCCCTGAGTTAACCCCAAAGGCGCATTTCAAGGGGTTCATCTTCAAGATATGATATCGAAGCTTATTAAAGATGGTCTCAAGGTCCGACATGTGATCTGAGCACTATCTGGACTTGGCCACTTGGTCATCTACGAGAAATTCAATGAATTTTCCCAAGAACGGTTTAATGATCCGATGCATGGAGCACTGATATGTGGTGTCAGCATTCTAAAGACCAAAGGGCATGACCCTGTAACAAAATACCCCTTGAGGGCCCTAAAGGTAGTGGCTTCTTCGTCTTCTTGGGACATCCTGATTTGGTTATAGCCAGAATAACCGTACATGAAGGATAGAGCCTCCTACCAAGCCGTCGCATTGATTAACAATTCGGTGATTGGAAACGGGAAGTCATCTTTCGTGCAATGCCGATTGTGATCTCTGAAATCGATGCAGACGCGAATTTTTACGTTATTTTTTTTGACAGGGATGATGTTGGCGAACCATATGGGGTACTGGACCTCTTAAAATAAGCCTGATTTAATGATCTTATCAACTTTAGCCTCTATTTTGGCGGCATGTGAGGGATGCGTCCTTCTGGCGGCCTGCTTATAGCCCCGATGGTCTTCTGGAAGACCTAGGTGGTGTGTCACCACTTCGGGGTCGAGTCCCGACATTTCTATGTAATTACATGTGAAAACATCCCGATGTTGCCTATAGAAAGAGGTATTTACCTCATGCTCCTCGGGGCACATGGCTGCACTAATGAATGTGGGCCTCAGATCTTCCTCGGTACCTAGGTTTATTTCCATGAGTTCGTCCACAGTGGTGGAGGTACCTTCCTCAAATGCAAGAGGCATGTCCCTGAGATCTTCCTCGTCTTCTTCTACCAAGTCCTCATCTTCTTGATCTTACGAGGAGAGAGCTTACGACTTGAGCCTTCGAGGGTTTGAGGGAGAGGCATCGTGGGAATCCTTGCTTGAGTATTCATCCCCAAATCGAGTGTTGGTGGACGTTCCCTCATTGTCGTGCTCGGCCATCATGCCTGAAGTCATGAGGACATCCAAATGCATGTCCGTACTTGAACACTTACACTCAACATGGTTGATGGAAATGACATAATCTCTGCCAAGATTCCTGAGGGGGTCATTAGGAACCAATTCCAGGCCATTTGGAACGGGGATCCAGTCAACAACATCGAACAAATGTGTCTTTTTCTTTTGCCCATAGAACCCGACGTCAATATAACGTGACTTGGAGAGCTCGAAAGGGTCCTTGTCGACGTGAAATTTTCCACTTTTTACATTGATGCTGTACTTTATTCACTGGTGTTATGATGAAGGAATGGCCATGTGCTTATGGGGCCACGACCTTCCAAGTAGGGCATTGAATGTTGTGCTCTATCGAACCACCAGGAATTCATTGTAGGATACCAGGTCACCAAAATGGGTCCTCAGCTTAATTTCTTCCATTGGTTTCTTCTCACTCTTGTCGTAACCCAACTGAGTTGTGGCCAAGGGAATTAGGTCGTCCTCACTGTAGCCCGACTTACGGAGTATCCTTAGGGGAAGGAGGTTAACTTCAGAGCCATAGTCTATAACTAATTTCTGGATCTCAATACCATTTAGTGAGACAGACACATATAGTGGTTGTATGTGTCCTTGCATGATGGAATCTTCATCCTGATCTGTGATGGAAATCACAACATTGCATTCAACCGGGTCAGTCTCCACCTGGTATATTTCGGCAGCAGCTACCTCAGCTTGAAACTCCTTGAGGCTGATCGAAGCTTCTATAAGCGCCTCCCTGAGGTCGGCGGATAGAATTAGGGCATACAAGATTGACAACTTGGATGGTACCGATGTCAGCTACTTAAGGATATCATATTTCTGCTCTAGAGGTCGACACTTCTCCATTGGTGGGAGATCCTTAGTGGGTGCTTTAGGGGATGGAGCATTTGACGAGGAGGGGTCAGCCATGGGGTCGGATATCGATGGTTCTCCTGCGTTTTGAGGACTTGGCCCGACCGGTCTTTTTGTACGCACTAGGAGGCCAAAAACGTCTTCCTCCCCTGGTGGGTTGGTTTCGACCACAGCTGCGCCTCCCCTGGTATCCCCTACCTCTTCGATTCCTCCTCCCGGATCCTCATGCAGGGAACTCAGGTTCGTAACCATACACTTTGTCAGGTAATGATTCCATAATACGGGTGAAGTTAATAGAACCAAACATTGGCTCTTCATCCTCTAGCAGGCCAACCTGGTTGGTTGTCCCTGATGGTGTCGTTTGGTTGGTTGGTGCTCGTGGCACCAAATTCAAGGGCATATAAATTTCCAGGGTCGGGACTAACTTTGGCCCCATTGCGGACTTCCCCTCTTGCGATTGTTTCCTCCTCCTTCGATTACACCCGGATACCGGCTCGTGGAGGGTTGTGAGGTCGATATTGTTAGCTCTGCGGCTTCAGAGGCTATTGGTGGCACCATCGGCTCTGTAGTTGAGCTCGGAGTATGCCCTGTGCTCGTATGATAGTCTTCCGAGTCATCCAGTTGTCAAATTTATGCCCCTTCTTTCTAGTGACTTTCTACCACCCCTCCTCTTTGTCGGAGTCAGTGGTAGAGATACATGCCACATGTACTAGGGGTGGTCCCACCTCAACCTATCCAGAGTCTACCATCCTCTGCAGAAGGTCCTTGAAGACGAAGCACTCTCGGATACTGTGTCCCAACATCCGATGGTAGGGGAAGTAATATGTCCTGTCATCGTAGCCGACCTCTTCGGGTTTCCATGGCTCTGGAAGGCAGAGAAAGTTGCAGTTCATGGCGGAAATGAAGTAGTCGCGGACTTGATCACCCCGGAAGGAGTATACTCTTTTTCATCATTCCTCAAACTAGTTCTGCTTCGGTCCTCGCTGATCCTCCCATTTAGGTGGAGGTGGCCGCTGATATGCAGGAGGCCTTTGATGATTTTGTGGACGCCTGAGTGGTAGAGTGGGCACAGGGGCCGGCTTGAGTGTGTCAATGGACGCTTCATCTTTAGGGGCTCTTTTCTCAGGAGCCTATGAGGCAATTTTGGACTCGAATTATTCCACTTCAGGGAGTCCATAATTCTCTAGGAAATGGCCGAGAGATGGCGGAAGCCAGTGGTGCATTCCACTGGTATGAGCAGTGTCCGTAGCTCATCTCGAAGATTATCAATGCATATGGCCAGCATCTCATCTTGAGGAATTGTCCTATTCATAGAATAGGTCATACCTTTCCATATGGAAATAAAATCTGAGACCCTCTCGTTCTCCCTCTTCTTGCAGTTCATGAGATCGTTGACCGTTGTTTTAGGCAACGTTGAGCTGAAGTGGAACAGGAATTGCTACCAAAGATCTTCCCAACTCATTATTGACTGCACTGGTAGATTTGTACACCAGACGAAGGCGGATCCTTGCAAGGTCCATACGACGCATCTGAGTTTCACTACTTCTTGTTGTTCTGGAGTTCCCATTATAGGGTCGCAATAGGATGCGTAGTGTATCAAATGCTGCTCTAGATCGCCTGATCCATTGAAGATAGGGAATACAGGGCACCCAGAATGGGGTGGAGGTGGTGTGTTGGTCATCCAATCTGGATAAGGTTTTCTCTCTAGCTTTATCGGAGTGCGTTGACCTTCCATCGCTTCCAATTGAGCTGTTAGTGCCTTAATGGTGTTGGTAAGACCCTGGTTTACATCCTGTTGGGCCTGGTCCTGGGCAGGCGAGCTCGAGGCACTGCCTGAGGATCCGGATTCGCCGGCACCAAGGGTGCGTGTGCCGTTTGTGTAACCTTCACAGGGTCTAGGCATACTCGTTCTGGTTGCTTCTTGAGTGGATGGAAGTCTTGGTACTCATCTGAATCTACGTTTTGGTAGTTGGACGGGTCAGGCGCTTTGTTAGACGGTAGCCCTGAGCATGTTTCATTTTCCGGGGAAAACCTTATCCTTTGAGGTGCACAAGCTGGGAGTGCATGATGTGGTTCCTCCTGGGATGCACTTTTAATACGTCGGTTCCTCTGGAGTAGCTCGGTGTTAAGCTTCCGCAATTATTTCATCTCCTCTTCCTGTCGAGTGAATCTCTCTTCGAGTGTGAGTGGCTCATTTTTGTCTAGATAAGGAGGTGGGTTAAGGTTAACCATTCCTTTATTCTTATCCCTGATAGAAGCTCACTGGGTAGTTGGAGGAGGGTTGGCTGGAAGGATGGCCATATTTAGGGCAGCCCTCTGGTTCCAGGTATGCACACCTGGTGGTTCATTGTATGTCACAGCCTGACCAAAACTATCGTCTCCCGATCCATCCGAATTTTCATTTTTTCCAGTGTCACCCATGGGGTTAGCCTCTATGGCATTGATGAATGCATATCACGGGGTGGAGGGGATGTCATCTTCCAAATGGGAAAAGGATCTCCCACGTCTTCTACTTGCCTTCCCTTTTGTGTCCTGGGATTGCCTTCGGAATTCCTGATGAAGGGTGACATGGAGAGTTCTTTGATGCGACCTTACGGTGTGCCTTCCTCTTAGAGGGGATGATGATTCAAATGACGGGATAGGATGAGAACATCCTCTTCTGACTATCCTCCCTAGACAAGAGAATACTAATTCTCGTTGGGGAGGTTGTTGTTGAGTGGGTAATAATGCCCCCAGCCCTGAGGGATGGGGTTGGCTCCATTCCTTGGACATCAAGTCTCTTCCCTGTTTTATTGGTATTACAGGGAATTTTTTTATTAAAAATGACCCCAAACCTATAGGTTTGGGTTGACACTAGATTGCGGCAGTCGCTGCAGCTATCGCTACCTACCTAATTTCGCGTGCCCCCATTCAGGGGTGAACCGGATTTGGTGCATAATTCAACTGTAGATCAATCCCTTCTAGGGAGGCAGGAAAAGATTTGTGATTGGACTCTCTTAGGTGAGAGGCTTATTTTATGCTCTCAGTGGCCTAATTCCAGAGTTCTTGAATGGATTGTTCCCGTCGGGCCTGATGCTTCTGGGACATAGTCAAGGCCGAACTCTATTGGGTGTGTTGCCTTTCCTGAATAGGGAGACCAATCAATTGTTGTCTTGATGTGACGACGTTGCAAGACACCACGCCAAATGGGTTCTTCTAGGCGGGGAGCAGAGTGAAATGCAGATCTCCATGTTCCCCCCATCCCCTGATATGGACTTTCGTCGAAGCGTCACCGATGAGGTGGCCCAGCTGGTGTAGTGTGCGGAGGCAGGCTATCTCTATTTTTTCTTTACGCCTCTCAGATCGTTGTTGCTGTGCTGAAGGAAGAGCTTCCAGGTCGATGTGATGCAGTAGGTCTCCTATCTTTTTGACATGTTCTACATACCCGTCGTAGGGCAGGAAGCTTGATTTTAATTGGTGGAGCATTGTCCATATATTATGGCGGATTCCATGGACACATTCTTCCAACAACTCTCTGGGTATGTTGAACTGAGATGTGGCCATAGGCCAAAACATAACTGGTATATCATCTCTGGACAGTCGTTTCCTCAATCATAGCATATTGGCATATTCTTCCGCAAGTGACTCCTCTACCTGGTCGGCCCAACTGAGACACTCACTGCCAATGTGGTCGGAGGCAGTGGGACCGTGAGGTGCTGAGTCATTATGTGGGTGATTCCGAGGTGGTTCAGAGGATGAACGCGGCCCTGGACCATCTCCTGATTGCAGAAGGACGTCGTCGGTGACTAACTTGTAATTTGACATTCTTGATTCTATCCTTTTGAGTGACACGACATACGAGGGACTTTTGGTGCTTGATTCGGTAGGAGGAGGACCTTCCTATCAAGATAATATGTCATCGTGGGGAGGACCTCCGCAATGGCGGCTGTAATAGTGAGGACTACCATTGCTACTTGATGCTTCACCGCATAGAGTACTTTTGCAGTGCACACCCTCGGGAGGTCCTCCAAGGCGTGTCACAACGACGGGAGAACCTTCTGGCTTCGTAGAGTCGTTACGGGGAGGACCATCGCAACAATTGTCATCATGGTGAGGATGACCATCATGGCTTGACGTTTTACGTCCATCCTGTGGAGGGCCTTCAGGACACACTGCGACATGGGGATGACCTTCTTGTTGCTTGGGGAAAATGTGAGGAGGACCGTCGCAATGGCGGCCATGGTGGAAAGGACTACCATCAGAGCTGTAGCCATGGTGAGGACTACCATTAGTACTTCCACATGGGAGAATATCTGTGTGATACATCCTGGGGAGGGCCTCTACAATGTACCGCAATGAGGGGAGGGCCTTCTCATTGCTTGAAGTCTCTATGGGGAGGACCTCCATTATTAGGGTGGCGAGGACTACAACTGTGATTAGATGCTTGGCTGCGTGCAGTTCCGTTGCAGCGTAACCCCTGGGGAGGTCCTTCAGGGTAGGTCATGAAAAGGGGAGGACCTTCTTGTCGTGATGATACGTCACTGCGGGGAGGGACTCTATAGTTGCGAATATGATAGCGAGGACTACTGTCATAATCTGTGGTCCCACTGCATGGAGAGTGACTGCAGTGTATTCCCTTGGGAGGACCTTCAAGGTGGACCGCAGCAATTGGAGGATCTTCTTACTGCTTGATCTTCTGGTCACGTGGAGGGTTTCCATGACTCACATCAAAAGAGGTGCTCTCGTGATCGATCATTATATGACTACGGGGGAGGCCCCCACCGGTGCTCTGGGGAGGACCTTCAGAGCTGCTGGTAGCGACATTTCGGGGAGGACCTTCATAACTCCTACTACCACTCCCATAATATTGTAATGGGTGGGATGGGTTCTGAGCCTTTGATGTATGCTTAGAGGCGTTGTGAACCCCAGCTTCTAGCATAGTGGATTCATGAACTCTCTATTTATTTTCTGGCTGCCTTCGGTGCGTTCGGGGCGCTCTTTTGCGGGTAGTGGGGACCGTCTTCTATTGACAACGGCCTTCACCTCCTTTGGGTCCCTGTCTAATTGGGTCCCGTGATGCTGTCCGGATACGTCGACAAAAATCTTGACTTTTATCAGGGATATATGCCTGCTCTGGATCATCCACCATGATTGATGGGTGTCCCCCAGTTGGAATGAGTGAAGTTGCTCAACCCGTTTGCCCTTGCGTCGCGGAATATGGCCGGCAATCCTCCTGGGTAGAAGCAGGGATGCATTTCTGCTCCGAGGCGGCTATCTCATCTCTTAGATGAGTCGCGTCAATTGGGGAGACGGGATCATGGGCCCGAGTCCTTGCTATTTCTGCTGATGCAATTACATTCTTGCAAGACTACAAGATATGATATGGGATTGATACATACTCCTCCATCATTTCCAGGATATGTAGAGAGACATCTTTGGCTGGAATGGGTATGAAGGCCCATTCTGGTATCGGAGTAGGAATATCCTACTCTGGTCCTCCGGTGGTCAGTGGGTACTAACAATTCTCTTGTGTCAGGGCAGGTGAACAAATCTTCCCCTGTACCGGGATACACCGGTTTATCACTCCGTTTTACACCACATCGGGGTGAGGGACTTTACTTGAATCTACAAGGAGCTGGCCCTGCATATATTGGTTTCCCACTGTATTGAGTCGGTGGCCTTTTTTGGTGGGGAGACGTGCCCGCCTATAAGTTGCCTCTATATCTGGGTGGTTGTCTTTGTTGATTTCCACCATATTAGGATAGAAGGTGTTAGAAGCCACTACTAGGAGCTCGTCCAGCAGGTGTCGGGTCGCCACCACGTCAGGTTGGTGGGCTTCATGACCCTGGGCAAGGAGAGGTACCTGCCTAGTACATGTCGTCCTGTGTGAGTGATGGGATTGATGGAGCTCGTAGGGGATGCACGCTTGCTCGTATGATGTCTCCATGTCTATATGGTGGGCTCAGGTGGAGCGAACAGGTGTAGGTGCGTGTTCATGGTACGTCTTCGTGGCTAGGCAGCAGAGCTCCTCCTTAGGGACCAGGGTCATGACCGGTCCCCGATTATACGTCTTCCACACTCATCGGGCGGCCCGAGGGGTCGGAGCTCAGGGATCGTGGGCCTGAATCCTCGGGGAGGCATCCTCCTCAGTGCGAGGATGTTGGATCGTGGCGTGACTACGATGACATCTGCCGGTGGGGGCCTTGAGCAGAACCCTCATTCGGTGGGGATGAAGTCCTCAATGTCTTCCTCATCCTTCTCCCTAAGATAAGGGAGGTACGCATTATCCCGTTCTAGGGATAGACTCCTAAAACAATTAGAGACAGCAACAAGGGCTTTCTGGATCTGCATTTGCGGCCGCTGCTGGGCAGGCGACCAGCGGGTTCTGGCAGATTAGAGGGCATGCATGGCCACCTCCACCATTGGGGGAGTACCATTCACGTGGTACTATCAGATCATCGCATCTGAGACCTAGCCTTGAAGACGATGGGTGGTTGATGGCGTCCTCCGTAGGTGAGGACGTCCAGTCATTGCATAGTCATAAGCATGTGCCTGTGAGTTCCTCTGCGATGCCGTTGGATCGAAGGGATTTCTGAAGGTAGTAACTTCCAAACATTTTAGCAAATACAAGCAGCAAACCCGTTAAAGAAGCATCTCATGATCCCATGTGTAATTAATGACCGTTCTTATCCCTAATTGTGAGTAAAATGGGGTAAAGGGTGGGATTAAGTTGAATCTGTCATGCTTGGTTTAAGATCCAATCCAGGTTCACCATTTTTTTTTTCATTCAGGTTTTCGACCTCGAAACACCTAACAACTCCGTATCCAATGATTGATGGACCTACTTTCCAAAGGCAGGTGTTCACTAGATGGTCTGACCAGCGACACTTAAGAACTCACATTGGTCGAGATGATGGGTTGTCGGGCTCATCTCACCCCTTTTGGGGGGAATTATTGCCTATTCCGAGACTCTCTTATATATTTAAGACGTATTCATATGTTCTCAAATCTTTGGTTTATACCCAAACATAGTATCCATATGTTTAACCCTGTTGGGAAATCGCCAACTGGACGTAGGGGTTCGGAATCATTTATGCCCGAGGTTTACCATCCCTTGTTGGATTAATGACCCCGAAGAGTCAGAAATCGCTTGAGGCGGTACTAGGAACGGTGCGGTGAACTGATGTAATGATAATCAAATCGACCGGTTCTTGGGCTTGAACCATAGGTTGGATTCCTATGTACCCTGCTTAGGAGGTAGGGATCAAAGTCCATGTAGATCGTATGCACATTTTATCACCATGCAGGACAAAGGAAAACTGACGTGAGGTTTTTCAGAACAACCAGGTGGTGGGCTTGAACCTCTTGGAGTCTTCCTATGTACCCTGCATAGGAGGAAGGGATCAAATTCCATGTATTTCGTATGGGAGCGCCGAAGAACTGACGTGAAGGTGGACTCGGGGGGGGGGGGGGGGGTCTGTTGATGATCAGTCTTGAACCTCATGGAGGCTTCCTACGTATCCCTATAGTAGGGAATCAAAGTCCTCGTAGTTCACGTTGGCTTGGGAATTACACTCTGAGGCAGTCCATAGTGATGGGTTGGGGCTTACACTTTAAGGAGGCCCATAAGAGGATTTCATGGTCGATGCTTACTCTAAGCCCACATGAGTCATGCTCGGTGTGAGAAATAAGAGGCAACATGGACCAGATGATCACACTGCGAAAGATGCATCTGTGAGAAGTGGAGTGGGGCTTACGCCTGAGGGAGGCCCATAAAGTCGGGGATTACTCCGAGATGGATGCACATGGTGTCTTCCTCATGTCTGGCCATGAGGGCATCCCAACCCATTGGCGGGATGAGGAATATAATGTGGGACAACGCTTATGCCCAAGTTCAGAAGCGGGATAACACCAAGGGCGTTGGAATCAGTCCGAACAAAGGGAGATGGAAAGTTTGAATTACATGCCTGACATTTCGGAACGCGATGAGGGTGACATGGTGATGGAGGATAACTATTGACCATGTCCGAAACACAGCATTCATATCATGTTAACCTGAAATGGGGATGAACAAATGAGGGTCGACTACTGACCGTGTTCGAAACACATGACCTATTTCAAAGTGTTGTCCAATGTCTTCCGCAGCGTTGTCCTAGGATGCTAGGTGAGATGATGCAGCTTGAGACCAAGACGTTAGGAGGTCCCTTCAGACATGCAAGGGAATGAAGATCCGAATGAAGGACGTTCAAATCATGAGGTGGAGTCATGGAATGTTTGAATGGATTCCAGCGCTCTTGAAGTTATCCCATTGTAAACATAGCATAAGGCATCTCTGGCATGGTGTAAGAGGAATCCAATTATTGAATTATAGGGAATTATACAGTTTATAGTCATGTAGAGAGGACTGTTTGCATATATTTTAATGTTATATGGATAGGATGAGGGCCATACAGTTTAACATCATGTGTTCAGGACGAGTGCCATACAATTTAACGTCATGTGGTCACGACGAGGGCCATATAGTTTAACGTCATGTGGTCAGGACGAGGGCCATACAGTTTAACATCATGTCGTCAGGAAGAGGTCCATACAGTTTCACATAATGTGGTCAGGACGACTAGGAAAGAGATACCTAGAAATGGTTGGTGTGGGACTTACACAAGGGCAGCCCTTTCTGGATGAACCTAGCAAAAGGTTCTAGGAAATGGGGTTATAGGAGAGTCATGAAGAGTAGCTCGTCTCATGGAATGTATAGGATGGATGTTAGGGTGGAAAAAGGTTTCAATGTGAAATACTGTTGACCTGGCCCAAAAAGTTTGCGGTGCGACTATCCATTTTTCATGAGGATTAGTGACGATAGTGAAGGGACTAGGCTGCAGGTTCGAGACCGGAGGCCGGCACTAACCCCGTGTGGGGGTGCGGGGGTGCAGGCCCCGCGGTATGGACCAGCGAGTTCATGGAGTTTTCTGCTTGGGGTGGTCCATGTAGGAGCTGGCTGCGAGGGACTGGCTAGGGAAAAGCTGGCTATATATGAGATTGCCGTCGAGGGGCTGTCCGTGAAGGAGTCACCCGCATAGGGCTGGCCGCATGTGGTTCGTGGTTTTGTAGTCTGTGAAGGGTGTCCACGGAGGAGCTGGATGCGGCGGAGCTGACCGCATTGGAGACTGCCGCGAAGGACGCTGTCCGCGTAGGAGGCCCTCCGTGAAGGATGATTTCCGCGGAGGAGGCTGTCTGTGAAAGAAGTTGTCCGCGGATGAGATGGACGTCTGTGAAGGGTGTCTGCAAAAGGGCTGGTGCCCATCCTACTTTGCACCCGCGGAGGGGTTCTGCCTCCATTCCGTGAACGATAGCAGATGCAGCATGAACAGGTCAACGCAGTCCATGGTTGGGGCGGTTCATGATGGTGAACCGGATCGGCGCCCATCTTGCCTCGCGACCACGGAGGATCTCCGCCTCCATTTCACGAACAACAACAGTTCGCGGAAGGGGTGCTCGCGGAGGAGTTGGCCACATGTGGTTTGCGGACTAGTTTCTACTCTCCGCATAAGAGTTCATCTGTGGACGATATGGGGTCCGCAGATGGCTGCGGAACACCGCCAAGAGCGATTCCTCTTGCGTCTCCCCATGGGTTTTCACCCGTCCTTCCTCTTCTTTCTTCTGGTGCCCCTCGGTGAATATTTATAGAGTCGCGAGGAGGTAATATTGATGGGCTCACAGAACGTTTTTTGGAAGCCCATGAGGGAACCCCCACACCCCAAAATGACTTGGTCAACGAATATTTGATGAGTCGCGGCGGGGTTGCTTTGTGGGGGCACACCAATCCACCTCTATTCTGTGAACGATGAGGTTCACGGCGGCATGGGCAGGTTTTCGCGGTTCGCGGTGGTGGACCGGTTTGGCGCACGATGGTCTTCCTGATTCGCGCCCGCGGAGGTACTGCACCTATGATTCACATACGACACCGGTCTGTGATATTGCAGGAAGGCGATCTTCCGAACCAGCCGCGTGCTGTTGCTGGGAGCCGGTGCAGGGACTGGTTCAGTCCTTTTCCAGGCCATGCAGTAATTGGATTTCCCCCTTACGGAATTTGTAGGACCCTATAGCGTTATAATTTTTTAGTGTAAGAAAGAAATGATATATAATGTTTTTAAATTGATAAATATGTTTTCAATTATAGTATGATATTATCAATATCACATATATTCAATAACATTATCTTTATTACCTTCCATGTAAAGCGTTACTGAAAAAATAATCAAATCAATTCATGGGGCGGTAGTCTATCCTACACAAGGGTCACATTATATTATTTCCCCTGAAATAGATGGTAAGAAGGTATATGTGATATCATAAAAAAGACATTATCAATATTTTAAAAATATAACATATATTCATTAATTTGATCATTACAATACTACATGAGATGTGATGATGGAAAATGAATGATATTGGTTCTGGATGAGGCAGTTCATCACACACATGAATGCTGATATTGTATCTCATTTTATGGAAAAATATATGGATTTTAGTTATGATATTATACTAATAACATCTAAGTACATGTTAAATAATACTTTCTTTATATATAAAAATTTTAACAATATTTTTAAGGATATTTATGAATAAATAATATAAAGATACTCAGTTAAGCATGAAACCTCTTCTTCAGTAAACATCCTTAGGTTAGACAAAAAATCCCCCATAGGATAAAATATTGATAAAACTATGGGATCTAGTGTGTGTTTAGGTAATTATATAATACATTGTTTTTGAGTGTGCAAGAAAAAGGTATTTTGAGGTGTGAATGGGAGAGGAGAGTGGGTGTCCTTATATTAGTGAGGTGAGTGGCCCACCTTTATTTTTTGAAAAGAAAAAGGTGTGCCCATGTTTTTCAGAAGACATAAGACTCCATCATGGTTAATTATAGATAATTAGACCATATTTGGTTGAAATATGTGTAGAAAATTGAATTTAATAATTTCTATAGATCATTTTACATATATATTTTTAGAGTAACCCCTGTTAAAAAAGTATTCACCTTAACAACTGTAATTTATTTTTACAGTCTTCACTATTAAATATAGTAGAAATTATTATTTTTTATTTAAATCCAGATTTTTCTTACATAACTATTATATACTTTTAAAGATAAAAATCTTTATTGTTCTAAAAAACTAGCATCAAATGTTTTTAATGTCTTTAGAAAATTAAGACCATACATAAAATTTATATAACAAAATGAAAAAATTTATTTAATTCATTCTTCAATGGATTTGTATTGGTCCACTTATAATCATTAGTACAACTATTCACATAAATATGTACATAAAAAGAAGGGTTGAGTAAAAATACCATTAAAAGTATTAAAAATAGACATGAAACATGGGTGAGAATAATCACCGTCATTATAACATAAGTAATGGATCATCATAAAAATAATGAGAGAAAGAATTTGATAATTTCATGGAATGAGGAAATGCATATAAATGAAACATCATGTCTTAGTGGTTAACCACGACACATATTTATGAACAAATAAAGAATCATGATCATGAATAATTCACATTACCTCTTGAAATACATCACATTACCCCATTTATTGGATCACTATATAATTCTAGGTGCACCCACCATATCATAACATTTACTTGTGCTCTATAATTTGAGGTGCACCAGTCATGTCATAACATTTACGTAATCACGCATGCCACATAGATGGTATATCAATATTGAAAACAATATGAACCATTGAATGGAATGGGTACATTTAATAAATAATTCATTCATAAAAAAACGGGGTTCCAAAAAATTAATGGAAATAATACTTGTTATTTTAATCATCAATATTGACTGAATAAGTTTCAATAAAATGAATGAAATTGAAATGAAATTTAAAGAGAAAGAAATTTGGATTTGACCTTTTAAATTTCTCCCTCTTAAGAACCTACTTATGAAAATGGTTTTCGTATTTTGATGACGAAAAGAGTTAATGGACATGTGGGATGGGTTAAAGAGACTATTTGGTATCATATAGACAAGATTAAATGAATTGGAGGTCTGAGGAGAAGAGGTAGTGAGGGGTGGTATTTATAGGTGGGGAGAGAGGAGTTTTCTCATTATTTTATTCATTAGTTTATTTTGTTGGATCAAGAATATGAATATATTTAACATTAGCACTAAATATATTAAAATAATGAAGAATATTTTGATATTTTGGGATTAAATCATCCATACATCATCTATGTCTCAATACTTCAGGTATATAGCTTTTATAAAAAATTATCATTTTTACTATTCAATATAATTCAAATATTCTAGAAAATTCTAAAAAAATTCATCATAATCATTTTATGATGTGTATAATTCATAAATTAAATTTCTTTTATGAAAATAATTTTTAGTTTTGAAAATTTTAATTTTTAATGAAAATAATCATTTATTGGAAAAATATTGGCTTCATGACACATTGAAAAATTAATTTAGGACTCATAAGATTATCATATAATCATTAGAAAAAAATGTTACTTTAGGAATATATTCTATTAAAATATATTGTATTTTAAATATATATATTAATTATTAAATTATAAACAAAAATTTATGGTTTATAAAAATTTCGACATATAACTAACAATTTTCTAAAATATTGATTTACTTATACTATGATATAATTACAACATATTAACATTTATAAAATGGAAAAAATCTAATTATAATTAAATACATGAGTTTTCTATTCTACTAGCCAAATTTGTATTCTTAATGGTCATGTTACTATAACATGTATCAGGTTACTGTTACATTGGGATAGGTTCCCTAATTTCTTTAAATACCTCTTATTTTATTCATTATTCAATTATAATTTTTATATATTTTTCTCAATTTTATTTTATGTGGTTTATAATATACGACATAATTATAAGAAGGTGATTTCCATTGATAAAAATTTTGGTTTGTTACATTCATCTCCCATTATGAATGTCACTATTGAAATTTAATTTTACATACTCTGGGGAAAACAAGTGAGGGTATATCTCCTTCAATACTTCCTCTGGTTCCCATGATTCCTATTCATACTTGTGGTTCTATCATATTACATTTACCAGGTGAGTAGTCTTGTTGTGTAGAACATTATCTCTATGATCAAAGATCTCCATATCAGGATACTCATAACAGAGATCATTTTTCAATTGAACCACATCTAGATTCTGTAAATTTGATGGATCTAGTATGTACATCCTCAAGAGGGATACATAAAATAAATCTGGTACTTGAGATATGATAGGTGGATGTACCATTCAATATTCCACAAATACTACATGATAAATAATATTGAGGGGGTCGATGTACTTGGGTCTTATCATTCCTTTCTTCCCAAATCTAATGACCCTATTACATAGAGATATGTGGAGGAAGGCCATGTCATCAACCTTAAACTCTATGTCTCATTGAAAATTGTCTACATAGATCTTTCTTCAACATTGGGCTATCTTGATGTGTTTCCAAATAGTTTTCACCCATTCCACTATTTATTCAACAATTTTAGGTCCCAAGAGATAACATTCCCCAACTTCATCCCAGCATGATGGAGTTCTACATATTTTTCTATAAATTGATTAAAATAGAGCCATTTGGAAGATCGACTCAAAAATATTATTTTGATGGAAAAAACCAGAGGAAAATGATGGTCCTACCCTCCATTAAAGTCAGTATAACATGAAAACAACATATCTTCTACATTTTAAATAGAGCACTTAGATTCCCCATCAGTTTGAGGATGATATTTTCTATTGATGTTCCACTTAGTATTTAGAGAATGTTGAATACATTCCTAGAAAATGGAGGTGAATTTACTATCTCAGTCAAAAAGAATCAATACTGTTACTCCATTAATCCTTACCACTTATCTGATGTATATCTATGATATTTGATCTAGTGACAATACCTCTCGAATTTTGATAAACTGAGCTGTCTTTGTAAGAAGATCCACAGTGAACCACATAGCATTGTTTCATCATATCAACTTTGAAATTTCGGTGACATTGTACATGGTGATGTATTTACATTTCCATGTCGGTATAGTCAATGGATTCATCATCACCTAATAATTTTTAATTTAAGACTTTAAATGTTGGCATATCAAATACCTTGATGTTTATTATGTGATATATTTCTTTATGTTGTCCAACCAATAGTTATCTTAGATTTTTCGATATATCTTTATGATTCATGGGAGAATAGATACAGTTGATCTTTGTGCATCATTTAAAAGAAATTTATTTATCTCTGGATTGGATGGAACATATATTTTTGTCCCAAATCAAACAACTCATTACCCATCAATTTTAAACTTTTAGAATTTCACTTTTCTCATGGATTCCACATTATTCTAAATTTCTAGATCATTTATTGGAGAATCATTTATTTTATCCATGAGGGAAGTTTGAGAAATCATTTGAGAAAGGATTGGTGATATTACATCCATAATTATCCAATTTATATCCTTTTCCAATCAATGAATATTTTATTATTATTAATTAACATCATTGATAATGTTCTTGGATGCTTTCTACGTAGATAATCCTTTACTTTATTCATTTTTCTTGTATGGTAGTGGATTGGGAATTCATAATCCTTGATGAGCTCTAAAAAACATTGGTGGCACATATAAATATACTTTTATGTGATTATATATTGAAGTTTCTTATGATTGGTATATATTTCTCACATCTCCCCATATATATAATGTCAACATATTTTAAAAGAGATGATCACATATGACAACTCTAGATCATTCATTGGATAGTTTTTCCCATAGATTTCAAACTTCCCTAATGAATAGGCTATAACATTATTATTTTAATCAGTAAAATCCTAATGCCTTATATAAATCGTTGTTGTATACCATAATGAGTTCCCCAATTGAAAGTAGTGTCAGTATTGGCGTGGTGATAAGCCTCTTTGTTTTACTCTTTGAAATAGTCTTAACAATCATTATTATATACAAACAGTTCACCCTTCCTAGTAATATTGGTTTGTGGGTTTGAAAATTGTGATAATTTCATCACAAATCACTGTTAATACCTATATGGACCAATGAAACCATGGATCTTTGTTACAGATATTGTCATGGCCCACTCACTGATTACCTTTTTCTAGGGAGGGAACACAGATATTCCTTTTCTGGTGATAATATTCCCCATGAATGATACTTACCCTATCCATAACTCACATTTACTATACATTTCATACATATTCTCCCATTTTCAAAGTCTTTATCCCAATATTCAAATACTCATCATTTTCCCCCTACACTTAGAGTCTCTTAGAATAAAATAAATAAGGACTACAAAAAAATATGTTGACATAATCTTTAATGAATCTATTCATTAAGTCGATGAATATTTTGGGACAATTAATGAGTCTTAAGTGATCCACTATAAAATCATAGTGTACATACCTCATTCTAATAGAATTCTTTGGGAATATTTTCCTTCTTAACTATTAATTGGTGATATCCTGGTCGAAGGTCCGCCTTAGAGAAATACTTGTACCAACGAAATAGATCTAACAAGTCATCGATCTATGAAAGGTTATAGTTTTTCATTATCATGATTTCGTTGAGCTCACTACAATAAATGTATAGGTTCATTGATACTTATTTATTCTTGATAAAAATGACTGGTGCACCCCATGGTGAACCACTCGAGTGTATAAAATGCTTGTCCGGAATCTATTGTAATTGATACTTCTGTTCCTCCATCCCAATGGTTACCATTGAACAATGTTTGTTTTATATTGGAAAAGATACATTAATAATATAAATTGATAAATCAACCACTCAATTAGAAGGAAGGCCAAAAATATATTTGGGTTACAGATCATTGTAGTCCCTTATCATGGGCATGTATTTAATCATGATTCTATACTTCATATCAAATATTTTAGATAGATATGAAAGCTCATATGGAAATAACATTCACACTTGGGATGATGATTCTAAATTTGATTTATCCTCCCCCTTAAACTTTTATTCAATTGTAGGAAGCATTAGGATGTAATGAATTATCCCCCTTTCACCAATGTTGATGTTGTATTTGTACAAATATATCTAATCCATTCCCAAAATAGCGTCAAACTCCACCAAATTATGTATAAAAATATTTATTAGGATCTTTTTTCCACAAACATTAACCATGGAATATTTATTTAATTTGGATACAATAATTTCTCCATTTTTCTCACAGATATGTCAACCCCTATATTTTAAGGGTATATTTCAGTATATCTAAAAAACATTCATTATATAAAAGAATATTTAGAAAGATAATAAAATAGTATATTTTCTATTCATAATGGAATAACCAGTTTACCTATCAAAACATAATTATCAGGTTCCACCTTGGAGTTAGTTATTTCATAACACTTCTCCTTCTCCTTGGTCATTGGTTGTTGATGACATTAATTAACCAAAAATACTCGATGTTTAGTGCATTAGATTGCATAGTTTCCTTGCTCCATAAAATTGAAGAATTGAAATATGGGTACTTCAATCATTTACTATATTATATCAGTTGGCTTTGTTATATCTCTTCAACATTCATGAGCTTGGTGTCCTTTATTTTAGGCATTTACCACAATTTTCCCCATATTTTCGACATGTGAGTGGTTGATCATTCTTTCCCCTATTCTAATTATATCCCCCACCTAGAAAATCCATATTTAGTTTGTTAGAACCATATCCATGGGACCATTATCCAAACACCATATCCACTTGGAGATCATATCTAACAAATCCATGATAACTCCAATAGTCAAGGATATCCATATCCTTTCAAAGGTGTTGTTTTAAACCACTAAATACTCTATCAATTTTTGAATAATTAATATTGAAAAAAAATAGTACTATAAAAGTCGTTTGAAATTTTCTTTATAGGCTATGAAAGATTCACCATCCTTTTTCTCTAACTCTATGAACTCTTTATCTATAGTTTTATGAACATTTTTAGGGAAATATTTGTTAAGAAACCTTATCTTAATGTATTCCCACTAAATCTATTCAATTTTATTCATTGACATGGGGTTTTTATAAATTCCCAACACTGATAGGCCTCTCCATCTAAACAATAAATTGCAAGTCTCACCTTCTCCATTTCAGATTAGTGGAGCACATAGATAATCTTCTCCATTGAGTTGAACCATTTTTCTGTGATGAGTAGATCATAATATTCACTAATCATCATTGGTCATTGTGGCATAGAATAATAGATATGCACATTGTCTCAGTTATGTGAAGGAGAAAATTTTACATTATTGAGGTTATTGTTCATAACCTGAGATAGCTGGGTAAGAATCACCATGAAATTTATCCTCTACCTCCCAAGGCTTTGGAGATGTCATTAAACCAATTGTTTAATTTTTACTCTTATCAGTTGTTGTACTTATTTTTCTTAGTTATCACTATTTCATAAAATATAAAGGGTTAGAACAAAACATAATTTAAAAATACATGAATAAATAATTTATTCCCATGTGTAAATAACTATACAACCATATTTTATGGGACCTCTATGTTTAGAATTTTTATAAAAAATGACCATTGGATTCTTACATATACATAGTCTCATACTAAGAGTTTTCACTAAGGTTCCCTAACACTAATTCCCAAATTAACTAAACTGGCCTTTGATACCAAATATAGAAACCCTACATTTTCTTACATTACTATTACATCCGTTTAAATATAAACAACATAATATTGATACAAAAATATGATCTAAAGGTTTATTGTCTTGGAAAATTAATTCCATACATAAATTTTATATAATTAATCATGAAAATTTATTCAATTTCTTATTTTATAGCTTCTTATTAGACCATATTTTTTCTTTAGTACAAGTATTTACCTGAAGATATACATAAAAAATAAAGGGTGAGCTAAAATCCTAGTAAGAGGTTGAATAAGAGACATGAAACATGGGGGAGAATAATAATCATTATCGTAAAATAAGAAAAGGATAATATTCATAATCATTTGAGGATGAACTAGATAATTTCATGGTATGTGGAAATGTATAAATATTAAACATCATGCCTTAGTGGATAACCGCCAAACATTATTATAAATAAATCTAGAATCTTGTTCAAACATGTTTCACATTTTCTTAGGAGATAAATTACATTACCCAATGAATTGGTGCACTATTAAATTCCAGGTAATCTCATCACATCCTAAAATTTATATGAATAATATAATTCTTGGTTCATACATCACATCATAAAATTTACATAATATTTCAGTCACATAAAATTTATATCAATACTGGACATTATATTACCCATCAAAAAGAACGGGGTTCATTTCATAAAGAATACATTCATGAATAAACACTGGGGTACGAAAAAAAAAGAGTGAATTACATTAATTGTATAATAATTTTAACAACCACGGTCTTTATAGAATTATATATATTAGTATTCTTGAATAAAACAGTTATATACAATACGTTATGTAATTCTTAAAATAAATAATTTATTATATTTTTATTTATTTAAAATGTAAGTTTTTAAATTATAGAGTATTAATTTTAAAAATTAATTTCATTTTTTAATTCATCATGTTGAAATTATCTTATTATATATTTTTTTAATTTCTTTAAAAAGTCCAATTTTTTATTAATAGTATAAAATACATTTTTTTAAAAATATCTTATTTTTTTATGACGTAAAGAAGACATAATTATGATATAAATTTTTTGAATTAATTGAATAACTGAATTATTATTCTATAATAGTACTATTTTATAGAAATAATTCAAAACATGTATGTTATAATTTATTTCATGATTTGTATAAAAATTATTGTCAGTATCGATACACTGTCTGTGTAGAATTGACAATGTCAAATATGATTCCTTATAAATAATAAATAAGTGAAAAAATTATATTCTATAATATTTTATTAATTAATATCTATTATTGATTTTTTCGGTTGTTAATATTGTTTTTTATAGTCATATAATAATAATCTTATCCAAATACATGTGTAATAATTATGCATGGAAATAAAATAAAAAATAATAAATTTAAGAACAATTCTTGATATGTATTTGAATGAATATACACAACAAAATAATATTAAATTTAATTTTGAGAAGAAATAATATATTTATATGATATTTTTTTAATTTATTATATATTAAATAATAAAGAATAATACTTGGGCATTGCTAATGTAGTTCTCATGCAATTATAAGAAAAATAAGTAAACTATTTTCAATTAAAATTATAAGTATTATTATATGACCAAAAGTTTTGTTAAATATTTCTCTATAAAAAACTTTCAATAATTACAAACATTGGAATCAAATTTGTGACTTTTTAGAGACATAATAATTAATTTAATACCTTTAGAATATAGTATTTAAAAGTCTTGTTGTTCGCATTATAAATTCCAGTTTGTATAATATTTTACTCAAGGGTTTTCTAGATTATTTTCTCCAAAATAAATCATCTATTGAAATATAATAAATTTTCCTTCTTCATGATATTTTAATTTTTATTTTAAGGCATTAAATGATAAAATTAACAGATTGATCATTTATGACACAATAATTGTTTAATTAGTGAATAAATAAAATTTATGATATTTAAAATATTTAAATAAATATAATTTTATATTTATATTATAATTATTAAATTATATAAATTAATATGAAGTCTCTATGATATAATATAATTTTTATATTTTCTAACATTTTTTATATAATTAAAGTCAAAATTATGAATATTGTTTAATTAGACATAAATTTATTTTTAATTAATATAAGGTTTAATAAAATTATTTAAAAATTAAATAAAATATAAAAATGAAAAAAATTGAGTTTTTTAATTCTAAAATGTAATCCCATTTAGTTTTTAAAACATTTTGGATATCTTAAACACTCTAATAGATTTATTATATTTTAATAATTTGGTAATTCGTAAGTTACCCCTCACCTGAATTATAATAATTTGATCTTTCCTTCACAAATATTCCTCACCTTAAGCCTTAATGACCTATTAAATTCTAAAAAATTATTTTATCCTCATCCCATGACACATTTTATTTCTTGTGGTGTCACAAAAAGACCAGTTTCAATATCTTAACGATGTTCTCAAGGAGAAATTTTCATTAGGTAAGATTTATTCTTCTTCTCGTTGAATTTGTTTAACCTATATCATATCCTAACCTAAAATAAAATGTTTCATAACAACTAAAGTAAAATATATATAATATAATTTTGTTGTTTTGTTATATTACTCATAAAATCTCTCATATACTCTTTTTATTCTAATTTAACAAATTCGTCATCCATTGTATTTTAATTCACCGCCTTCGAGGATGATGTTTTCTTATTTCATTTTTACAAAAATCATGTAATGTTTAAATTAATATTTATTTATTCAAAATTAACTATGTATATTTATATTTCTCAATGATGGAGTATTATTTCAATTTTAATAAGAAATTCCATAATCAACCAACAATGGAAAACATAATATAAATTCACCCAAAACAATGAAAATATCAAAATATTATTAATAAATAGTTTGGAAGATGTTAAAATAATATCATATATAAAATTATAAATTTAATTATGGTTCTATAAAATTTTTATTACACTCTTTACACCATTACATAAGAGTTTCTAACATGTTTTATTTAAGACGAACCCGATGTAAGGGAATTCTTAACCACATTTTCAATCATTATGTTAATGTTCTACTTCATTGATTATGTGGTACTAAGAATTATTTGTGATATAAATTTTGATTATATTATGTTTTATTTTTTTTATTTATAGTGTATAAACATTTTAAATTTTATATAAATTGTCACTTTAATTATATGATATTTTTGTGGGAATTTCTATTAAAAATCCACTTTGAAATTTCTATTTTAAAAAATTATACAACAATTTTTTTATGAAATTATTCTTGTTTTATGATTATTATCTGATTCATTGAATATTGTAAGATAATGTTTGGGACATATATCTAACTTCAATTCATTGTGCATGTTTATATTATAGGTCGACCAAATGGTTACACCATGTGTAATTGTGATGGTTACACAATAAGGTATCATTGAGGGTTACGTTGTAAGTTAATCATTAGGGTATGGTATTCGTGAGGGTTACAATCAGAAGTAAGTAATTTTCTATGTTTAATTTATCGGTTTATTTATGTTTTATATGTTTTATGGAAATCTTGTGTTTCTAAAAAGTAAGTATAAGATACTTTTTTGTGAGAAGTGTCTCTTTGTGAAAATGATTTCATATCTCTATAAGTATTCTTGCACCAAATGTTTCTCTCTTTATTATTATATCCCTTAAAAAGATTTTTTTCAAATAAAAATGTTATCCTTTTCATTTATATTTTTGAAGTTGAATATGACTAGTGGTGGTCAATGTTCAATAATATCTTGGATAGTGAGGATATTGATTCCATGTAATGGGGTGAATTTAAAAATCATTTACTTGAAAAATATTTTCTTACGGTTGTTCAACATTGGATGGACCAAAAATTATTTGAACTAAAACAAAATGAAGAGGATTCAATGGCCTTTTAGGAATCAAATATCACCCAATTGGAAAGGTAAATTCCAAATATTATTCATGATCTTAATAGAAAAATAAATAATTTTCTACTTAATATTGAAGCAAATATATTGAAGGGAATTGACCTTCTGTGAATTCAAAAGTTATGAAAAACATATATGACATGCTGACAGGGTACAAATGATGTTTTTTCATCATCAAATGTACATTAACCACAAGAATAAGAAGTTTTCAACATGGAATGTGATGGGTAAGAATAAATCAATTAAATATAAATGTCAGAACATCCATTTTCTAGTTTCAAAATAGTGTTGTAAAAATAACCTTGGGGAATTCCTTAATAAAACTTGGAAGTGTTTTAGATGTGGTATGTTTGTAAATATGGTCAGATATTGTAATGAAAATTATCATAATATTAATTCCAATAATAAAACTATAAGAAAATTGTGATGAGATGGGTAATTATGAAAATACCTTCTGAAAGAATGATTTGAATAATGGAAAGCAACCAAAATTTAAGCAAAAAAAAGAATAGTGAGATCCTTCTCAACTATTTTTAATATGTCACACCATAAAATGAAATGTTATGAGGTTTTTCCATTGTTTACTCAGGTTTTTCTAATAATTTATTTGATACATGGTCTACTCATTCTATTATTTTTTTAAAAATGTATGGTAAAAATGAAATTTTACCTCAAGAAATGAGAGAGGAGCATATAGTTAAAACACCATGGTTAAATATTACTATAAAATATGAATTATAATAATCATAATATTGTTGTTTGTGGAAGGACACTAACTGAAAACATTATTATTTTTCCATTGGTATAATTTTATGACATTATGGGTATGGATTGGAATTCAGTTTATCAATATAATATTGATTTTAGAGTTAAAGAAATATTTATTCTGAAATATTTTCTGTTTTTATAATGAATGAACTCATACAATTGATAATATATTAGGAGGTTGATAAAATATTAAAAGATGGAAATGAATGTAATATTTATCATATTTTTGGATACAAGGGTACTATTCCTGTTTATGATGTCCAAGTGGTAAATGAACACCTATATGTTTTTCTTGATGAGTTTCCCAATTATATACATGATTAGGATGTTGAATTTACTATTGAATCGTTTTATGTTGCTAATCCAATTTCAAAACCCCCTTATCTAATAGATCAAGTGAAACTTCTTGAAGTGATAAATCGGTTGTAAGAGTTGCTTGATAATGTATTCATTCATCCTATAACTTCACCATGGGGTGTGTCTATTTTTTCATTATAAATAAAGATGGATCTATGTGGCTTTTAATTGATTTTGGAACATTAGATAACATGAAATTTATAAATAAGTATCATTTTTCTTATATTTATGACATGTTTGATCATCCCCTTGGGTAACACTATTTTTACATGATTGTCTTGAGATCCTTGTACCATCAGCTGAAGGTGAAGGATGATGAAATCCCAAAGCTCTTTTTCGTACTAGATAAGGGAATTATGAGTTTTTGTTATTACCATTACTTTGATAAATTCCCGTACTTTATTCATGGATCTTATGAATTTTATATTTAGTGAATATTGGGATACATTTTTTGTTTTTTTTATATAGGAATATTTGGTCTTTTCAATGTTTTATAAGCATCAAAAAAGTAAGGATTCTTATACAAACTCTAAAAAACACATTTATATGGATTATTTAGTAAATGTAATTTTTAGTTGTAACAAATTTATTTTCTTGGGAAAATATTAAATAAGGTTGTAATAACTATTTATCTAGCCAATGAATGTACATTACTTAAAAATGTTACAGATATTCATATTTTTCTTGGTTTAGTAGGTTTAAACTGGCTATTTTTTAAAACAAATTACCAAGTTATTTACCCCCTTAACTATTTTAAAATTAAAAGGGGTAAAATTAATTTTGATAGAATACTACAATGATTGTTTTTAGTAATTGAAGAAGATATTGGTGAATGCTATAGTTTTTTCCTTAGTTTCCAAAAATGAAAAAATATCATCCACACTGATGCCTTATTGAAAGAACCAAGTTGTGTTCTTTTTCAGAATAAATAGGTAATTTATTATGGTTCAGTGAAACTGAAACCTCATGAGTTAAATTATCCCACACATTATTTGTAATTATAATCTTTGTTTTTTACATTGAGAATTTAGAAGAGTCATTTATATATATTCAAATGTGAAATATAAACTAACAATAAAAGTATGAAATATATATTCACATAGAAGAAATTAGGCAAGAGGCAGAGCAGATGTTTTAAATGGTTGAAGGATTATGATTGTATGTTCAATTAACATCTTGTAAAAGAAAAAAAGTAGTAGATGTCTGGATTTGAAAATATCACGAATCATTAACCATGTTACATTTAGAACAAGACCCATTGATTAAAGATTTAATGAATTTTAGATTGAATATTGGTGGGGAATTAAATTCATTTATTTTCTTTCAGAATTCTGTGCAGTATTTGTTGAGTCAATAATGATTTCCTTATAACTTTTAAATTCCTTTATAATTGGGGGAGATTTTTAAGTTAATAAGGTTTCCTTATGTCTTTACCATTCATTATTGTTTTGAAAATCACAAACACCTTATCTCAAGGAAAATTTCTTTTTACCCTATGTTATACTTCTATAAGGAAAAATTTCCTTCCCCAAGGAAATTTATCCTTTCCATGTATTAATTGTTCATGTCATAATTTTTGTAAGTGTAAAATTCGTTTTGAAACCAAAACCTCGGAATCTTATAAATACCCAGATATAAAGCATTCTGTTTTAGAATCCGAATTCTCATAATTCTAATTACGAACTATTCTGAGTTCTAACTCAAAATATAGATTATGAATTCTGTTTATGAACTCTTATGAGATCTTACTCCGAATTCTGAATATGAATTCTAGTTACGAACTCTTCTGATTTTTGACACCGAATTTTGATTATGAATTCAGATTATGAACTCTTCTGAGTTCTGAATCTAAATTCTGATTACGAATTCTGGTTATGAACTCTTCATAGTTCTGACTCCCATTTCTCTGAATTCAGAATCTGGACTCCTTTGAGTTCTGACTCCTAATTCTCATGAACTCTAACTCCAAACTTTGTATGTTCAGGTTCCGAATTCTTGTGAATCCAGATTCCGAATTTCCTTGAAATTCAGACTTCAAAATTCTATAGAGTTTAGGTTATGAATTCCGATAAAACAGAATCCAAATATCCATATATTATAGACTCTGAATTCAATTTTGGTTGGACTCAGAACATTCATATTTCCTTACATTCCAAACATTAGATTTTAATTATGTTACTATATATTTTTCTTACACTTGTTTTGTTATAAAACAATGTCATGATTTCAGTTACTAACTAACCATTGTTTGAGTGACACGTGTATTGGTCCCTATGAAATTCAATGAGAAATATGACCGTTGGAGGACGGAGCCGACTATTGAAGCCGTTCCTATAAATAGGATCTAATATTAAAGAGCTCACAACTTTGAACATTATTCTATGACTCTAGAGATTACATGCTGCTAAAGTGATTTCTAGATAGATACTCCCATTGCCTTGTGCGTACTGAACTTCTTGTTCAGATTTTCTTTGTGTGACTCCAAATGTTTATGAGTACATTCGAGGGCTTCCAGAGATAAGATGATAGAGGTGCCGACTACCTTGAAGTTGAGAGCTTCCTTGCTGAGGAAGGCAGAGCTGCCAACTACCATGAAGTTGAGGGATTACGGGGATAGCAAGACAGACTCCGATCTTCATATCGAGGGCTTAGCCTAGTGTGGGTAAGGAATATGTTCTTGAAAGTTTAAATCAAGGGAGCTTTATCCAAGGTTTTTGGATACCCTTCTCTTTGGGATAAAAGATTTACTACTTGTTACTTGTTTGTTTCAAGTTTTCTGCTGATTTTTTATTGTTGAGGAAAGTATAACTATCTTATACTTCCTTATACATGAACTTTGATTTATTTAGGATCTATATGCTTTAAGGTAGAATCTTCATCATTGTAAACTCTCATTAAGTTTCATTTCCGGAACCATATTTTCTAGAATTAATTTATCGGAATCATATTTCTGAAATCAAGAAAGTGTGTAGAATTGTAGGTTTTGTGAATTACCTTGTTTAACCTTGTTAAATCTAATCATCTTTAAAAGTTACAAAGGAATTTTTGAAAGTATAAAATTAACCCTCCTCTTGTATATTGAGTATCATTAGATACTCCATATAATATCACTTTTATTTCTATCCTACATTTGGTATTTTAGAGTATATCATACTCAAAAATACCATCTCGACAATTGGTATTAGAGGCTGGTAACCTCGTACCCAATACCAATTCAACAATTGGTATCAGAGGCGGGTGACCTTGATTCCTGAACCAATGTAACGATTGGTTTCATAATTTTGGGTCAATCTGAATTAATCTCACTATTGGATTCAGAAGAGAATTATTCTTCTTCTCCAATTTTTCAGAATCATATTTTCGGACTCATAAAGTTCATATTCATATTTTTCTTAGAGATACTCTAGTAATGTTTCCTTGCTGAGGAATATTTTTCTTGTTTACAAACATTTTCTATTAACATGTTTTTGTGGAAATAATTTTCTATAAGATGGAAGAAATCAATTTTGGTTCCATAGAAAATATCAATCCAACAAGACCACCTATTTTTGATAGAAATGATTATGAATATAGGAGAGATTTCATGAAGACTTTCATTATCAATACTGGTGTTGATAATTTTGTTATGATTAATGGAGGATCTAAAATCTTTGGAAACGAAGGTAGTAACTTCATGAATCAATAAAAGCATGAATATCAACTGAATTATAAGGTATGAAATACTTTTCATTTCTCCATGACTAGAAATATATATTGAAAAATTTCATCTTATGAAGCTGTAAATTGTATTTGGAAGAAACTTGAAGTAACTCACTTTGAAACTTCAAATGTTATTGGGACTAGAAGAGCTGTTTTTAGAGCTGAATATCATGGTCTTATCTTTCCTTATGGAGAACCCATATGTAAGGTTCAAAAAATATTCATGACTATTGTGAATAGTTTACAATACATGGGTGAAAAAGGATTATATGATGAAGCCCTTTTTTATAAGATTGTTGACATCATGCCCAATGAGTGGGAATCCAAGAGGACAACTATAGATGAGAACAAAAAGGTTACTCATATTTCTTTAGATGAGTTGTTTGAAACTCTTCTTCAGCATGATACTAGAATAGGGAGAGATGTTGATAATGTAAAAAAGAAGAATGGGAATGACAGTGTTACTTTTACTAGTACTTCAAATCTTATGAAAGCTAAGACTCTTGAGAGAATTACCAGATATAAATCAAAGAAGGTTGTTATCCAATCCAAATATAGTGGAATTGAATCCTCAGAGAATGAGTTAGAAAATCTTGTTTGAAGGATGAACTAGATAGCTGGATAGAGGAACTTTCAATCCAGAAACAAGAAGAAAGAAAGGAATGATAAGAAAGATTCAGAAGTAACATGTTATGAATGTTAGAGAGTTGGGAATATATGGCCTGATTTCCCCATGATCAAAAGAAATGAAAGAAAGAAAAATCATTATGAGATAAACAGAAAGAATTTTTATAAGGCTAAAGAAAATAATGTCTTGAATGCTAATGACACCTGGAGTGTGGGTGGTGGTAACTCTTCCGATGTATCTTCATACTATGAATCTTATGGATAGAAGAAACTTGGTCTAATAGCCAAAAATCCTATTGAAAATCATTTTTTAATACCTAAGGCACACAATTCTAAATCTATGAGCAATATATATTTTAATTACAATGATTGTAAATATTATATCTATTCAAATGAATAATCGTCTTCTGATTAAGATAATACTTTACCATCCTATGAATAATTTTCTAGGTTTTCCAAAATTCTTGAGATTCACAACTAAAAACTCATGAAAAAACTTGATAAGGAAAAATATTCAAATACTATTCTTACTAATTAAATATCAGATATTTCTAAATATCTTGATAATAGAAATGTTGATTTTTAAATGATTTCCAAAAATCACGAGGAAGTAAATTCTGAGAAAAATTAACTTTCTAAAGATCTAGAAAACATAATTTATGTGAAAAATGTTTTCAAGCCTAATTCTCGTTCCAAATCAAATGTTATAGAAGACAAGAACGTTTTTATCAAACTAAAATCCGAAATATTTTCCATGAGGAAGTGTTTTTCAATCTTTACCTTAGGTAAGGAAAATTTTCAGAAAATGTATTCTCAAATCCGACCACTAAGGAATAGTTCTGGTTTTGGTTATACTACTTCTAAACCGATTTTTAGCAAAAATTATTTTTTTCCTCAAATTGCTCCATTCTTCACGAAGTGTCAGTGTGGTGGACACTAGGAAAAAATTGTTCCTTAAACAAAACCTAGTCTTTAATATTTCATAAAGCCTATTTTTCTAAAAATTTGTGGGTGTCTAAAATTTTTCTTTCTAAGAATCATGGATCCAAGCAAGTTTGGATTCCAAAAAACTATCTTTTTATTATTTTGAGAAAAATATAAAAGGTAGCAACAAAAATACATGGTACATAGATAGTGGATGTTCCCGGAATATGACTGGAAACAAAAAGAATTAGGAAAATATTATCAATGTGAAAGGAGGAAAAGTAACTTTAGGAGATAATGCTCTTGGATAAATTATTGGTATAGGTAACATAATTATTCTTTGAAAAACTTTTATTTCAAATTTTTTACTTGTTAATGTTTATTAGAACAACCTCATTAGCATAAGTTAGTTATGTGATGAATGTTACCTTGTGAATTTTTGGAATGAAAAGTGCTTAGTACACAATTACAAGGAATAGTTTATTCTTTATTCCCATAGGAAAGAGAATGTTTACACACTAAACATAGAAGACCATAGAAGCCATGATATACCTTGTCTTAGTGAACTGGAGGATCAATCTTGGTTATGGAATAGAAGGTTAGGACACTGTAACCTTAAGAACATATGAAAACTTTCTAAGAAAATATTATTTATGTACCTTCAAGAGGTTAGATTTGAATATTCAAAAGTTTTTGAACCTTATAAATATGGAAAGAAACATAAATAGAGTTTTAAATCAGTCAGGGAAGTCACAACTATTGATGCATTATAGTTATTTCATATGGATCTCTTTGGCCCTACACAAACAGGAATCATTGGGGGAAAGTATTATGTATCTTTCTTAGTTGATGATTACACTAGATTTATGTGGGTCTATTTTATAGCAATTAAGTATGAAGCCATATCATATTTTAAATGTTTTAGAGCCTAAGTTAACAATGAGAAAAATCATCCATCGATAACTATTCATAGTGATAATGGTAAATAATTTTAAAATTCTGATTTTGAAACATTTTGTAGTAGAAAAGGTGTTACTCAAAATTTCTCAGCACCATGAACTCCTCAATAGAATGGTCTGGTTGAAAGAAGAAATAGAAATCTTCAAGATATAACCAGAACCATTTTGAGTGATTATTTTGCAGCCAATCATTTTTGGGTTGAAGCTCTATGTATTTCTTATTAAATTATAAATCATGTTTTGATTATAAATTTTCTTAATAAAACCCCTTATGAGTTATGGAATGGTAGAAAACCTAGAATTTCCTACTACAATGTTTTAGGTTGGAAATTATTCATCCTAAATAATAAAGATAATCTACATAAATTTTCACCAAAATATGATGAAGGAATTGTTTAGGCTACTCCACAAATTCTATGGATTATAGAGTTTTAAATAAAGAATCTTTTACTGTTGAAGAGATAGTACATGAAACATTTGATGAAACTGGTCATTTTGTTTTTAAACTACCCTAAACAATATCTTCATATGTGTTTTCAAAAACAGATTATCAACTTTTTTAGAAGAACTTTTTAATAGGGGAAATTCCCATGAAAATATTTCTGATGCATTTAACTCAGAATATTTTCTCACCTATATTGATGAACATGTTTTAAAAACCCCAAAACAATTGTTTCTTAAAAATCATCCTAGTGATAGTATCATTGGTGCTATGAATCAACCTATAAGGAATAGTAGTTCTTTAATAAATGAATTAGAACATCAATAATTCCTTTCCCAATTAGAAACAAAAATCACTGATGAAGATTTAAGTGATGATGATTGGATAAAATCCATGCAAGATAAACTAAATGAATTCGAAAAGAATAATATCTGGACCATGGTTGAAAGACCTAAGGAAACTTCTCTTATTAGTGTAAAATGGGTCTTCATAAATAAGTGTGATGAAAATGGAATCATTGTAAGAAATAAGGCTATATTAGTTACTAAAGGCTATAATCAACCAGAGGGAATAGGCTATGAAGAAACCTATGCTCTAGTATCTAGACTTGAATCTATTCATATCCTAATTTCCTTTCCATTATTCTTCAATTTCAATCTTTTTCAAATGGATGTGAAATGTTCTTTCCTTAACGGTTATGTACAAGAGGAAGTTTTTGTTGAACAACCTCTTGGTTATGGAGGTACAAAACATCCCAATCATGTTTTTAGACATACCAAATCATTTTATGGACTTAAGAAAGCCCCTCGATCCTGGTATGATAGACATATAATATTTTTTCTTTGAAATAATTATTTTAAGGAAAATGCAGATCCAACTTTTTTTATAAATAAAGATAAGAAAAATGTTTTGATTGTTCAAATTTATGTTGATGAAATTATATATGGTTCAACTCAGCAATCTTTAACAGACTTCTTTGCAGATCTAATGAAATATGAGTTTTAAATGAGTCGGATGGGTGAGTTAACATTTCTCCTTGGTTTTCAAATCACTCAAAAACCAGAAGGAATCTATATATATCCCAACATAAGTATATTAGAGTTTATATTAAGAAGTATGGATATAAAAACACTAAGAGTGTAAGTACTCTTATTGGTACCTCAAATACACTTGATATTGATGAATATGGGAAACCATTAGATCAATCATCATTTAGAAGAATAATTGGAAGTATATTTTACTTGACAGTTAGTCATCCCGACATAATGTTTTCAGTATGTTTATGGGAAAGATATCAATCCAATCCTAATAAATCTCATTTGAAGGTAGTTAAAATAATTTTTTTCTACTTAAAGGGAACCATAGATTGAAGACTTTTCTATACTTCTAGAAATGATTTTTTTGAAAAGTTTTTCTGATGCTAACTTTGGTTCATGTAGAATGGATAGAAAGAGTACATACGGATCTAGTAATATCTTATGAGATGATTTAGTTTATTGGTCATGCAAGAAGAAACAATCAGTAGCACTTTCCACTACTGAAGCTCAATATGTAGCATCTAGAAGTTCTTGTGCTCAAGTGTTGTGGAGGCAATATAGACTCACAGACTATGGTATGAGTTCTACCAAAACACATATTTTTTGTGATAATACAAGTGCCATTGACCTTAGTAAAAACTCTTCAAATCACTCTCGTGCAAAGCACATAGATTTAAGGCGCCACTTTCTTAGGGATCACACATAAAAAGGAGAAATCATTCTTCAATTTATCAGTATGCAAGACCAACTTGCTGATATTTTCACAAAAATAATTACCCTCCAATAGATTTTAATACATTAAACAGAAGTTAGGAATGATAACTGAAAGGCAATATTCCTTGTTAACTCCATGTGGAATAAATCTCTTTATAGTAATAAAATATGTTTCATAAGGGGTAGTACATCTTCTTGTTAGTTATTAACAAAATTCTTAATGATGTTTTTCATATTTTTCGTAATTATGTGTTTCATGATTTTTGTAATGAAGTATTTCATGTTTTTCATAATGAAGTTTTTTTTTCATATTTTTCATAAGGAAGTTTTTCATATTTTTTTCTACAAGAAATTTTCATACTTGAAATTTTCATAATGACAATTTTCGTACTTGAAATATCGGTAATAGAGTTTATGAAAATTCTTCATAATGACGATTTTCTATTTTTTTTGTAGTCTAAAATTTTTGTAATGAAGATTTTCGTAATGAAAATTTTCATATTGATGATTTTTGTAATTAAGATTTTCATAATGAAAATCTACATACTAAATTTTTTTTCGTACTCAAGTATTTTTTGGAATTTAATGTCCTTAAAGAATAATTTTCCTCAATACGAATAATTTTTTTAAAAATATGAAAGGTATGGTTCTTTCTTGAGTTTTTATAATCACCTTTTATTTACTGGAAGTATCTTTTGTTTTGAAAATTTATCAGATTATAGTTTTCTTAAATTCGAATGTTTTCTTTTAAAAAACATCAAAAAATCAGATCCTACAAATTTTCCTTTCGGCTATCTTTTCAAATGTAAAATCTGATCATAAGAATTATCAGCCATTAGATTGAGATAGTAATATGAAACATCGCATCAACACCTATTAGAGGGGACCTTCGATGGTTGTCTCACATATCTTTTCAAGATTTTTCATATCAAAGATCTGCCCCACTTCAAAAGCTCATTCTAGATTTTTAAAGGTTTCTCAATTCTGAATGTCTGGAGAAGTTTATTCTCAAGATATGTATTCTATCAAGCCGATTGCAGAGTGGAATGTTTACAGGGAGAGGTTGGTTGATATGAAACTCTTCAACAAGTGTGATTCTATAATCTCCAAGAATATATTGCTTAATAGATGGGTGAGTGTATCCATATCAAAGACAGAAGCTTAGGATGTTGTGTATCCAGATCTACTCATTGATTTTTATGAGCCAATTTGTTTCATTAAGGAATAAGGAAGAGATAAGTTTTCATTAAAGAGTTATGGTAAAACTTATGCAATTTCTTATACCAAGGCTACTAGCCTAGTATGGATATCTTATGAAGGGTAAGATGAGTTCTATTCCCACAAGATGCCATATGTTAAAGGAGGTTTTTTCAAAGTAAAATATATGGAGTGTATTGGACTTACATATGTCAAGACTTCGAAAATTTTTCATCTATCAACCTACAATCGGATCCTTGAGTTATGGGTCAAGAGTTCATCATATCGAGAAAAGGTGACAAGGAAACACTGATGAAAATTGATATGTATATCTTGGATTTTTTGGTAAATCTAAGGACCATCAATCTGATGAATCATATTCTCATTACGATATAGAATATCAAGAATCGGAATTTGAGAGCACCTATAATCATGTATTCTGCCCTAGTCTCCATGTTGATTGTTCAGTGTCTTGATTCCTTAAATATTCCTTGTAGTTCTATGCTGAGGAATTGCCCAGTTATTCTATTAAGTGATGATACTTTGAAAAAAATGAATGTTGACTTATCTAATGATTCCGGAGAGTTTTATAATCTACTATTTGAAGAAGCAGAAGCCAATCCAAAAAATACAGAAGAGGCTGAACCGATAAAGAAGGCTGGAAAGAAAAGAAAATTGAAGGAAGTAGAAGTTGAAGGAGAAACTCCTAAAGCTAAGGAAGCTTGAACTGCACCTCCAAATCCCAATAAGCAGAAATCCTATCCAGATGAGGTAGATGCCAAATGGAGGGAGGATAAAAATAATTGGAAATAAGGAGAACCACAGTTTGGTCTAGTTCCTACTGAGGCCAAGGCTCTAAAAGAAAAGACTACTGAAGATCATGAGAAGCAAGGCAAAGAGAAGAATCAGAAGAATAAAATGTCACAGGCTGAAATTGTTCAATCTATTTTGAGAGACAATGAAATTGCAGCCAAGAACATTTTCGTACAGAAATATTTCTTAGTAGAACCATTACCTAAGACATTGGGGAAGAAGTTCATTACTTCGGAAAAAGTACTTGGAAAGATTGTTGGAGAAAATGAAGTTGTATATTGTAACACCCCGAGATTTTATGAAAAATATTCTTGTGTTGTACGCTACACCAAAAGGATATTGCACAACACACATCCTTTACTTTCCTTTCATTACACGCAATCGCTACCTTCCTCGATAGCGTGTGTAGTACGCAATACTGAGTTTCACTAAACAACGATATACTATTAAAATATTATTAAAACTAGCTGTTATGAATAGTAATAACCACTTTTTAAAATTTTGTAAATTTTATTTTTCAAAATGGACTTCATTTTTTGATTCGGAATATTGAAATTATCTTAGGGTGAAATTTTGGTACTTTTCGGATAACTCTCATTTTCTGATGAATAGTGAAAATTACTAAATTTTAATTAAAAACAACCTTTTTAATCGAAATAATTAATAGTGATAAATTATTAATTTGCGTGGTTTTAAAGTATATTTAGAATATATTTTTACAATTTAATACAATTTTTTCATTGGATGTAATTTCACATTTAAACCAGACATAAACAAGTGTCAATCTTTGATAGATATTATCTCTTAAAAACACACTATTTATTTTGACGACGGGAATTAATTTTCAAATTAATTAATGCAACTTATATGTTTTGAATTTGGTAAAATATACATCATTTTTGAGTTCATAATATCAAATATATCTTAGGCCTAATTTTTGGTATTTTTCTGGAAACATTCATTTTTTTGAAAAATAGTGAAACCACTAAGTGGTAGTTAAGAAAAATGAATTTTTTATAAAACTTAATTTTAACGCTTCTGTGAGTGGAATTTCAAAAAACCAAGAGACACGGTGGATGTCAGTAAGTAAAATGTGATTCAATGAGATGAAAATAATTTTTGGTGAATAGTAACTTTTTACTTTTTTTTACCACGGTTAAAAGTAAATCGGGTAATTACGGGTAAAAATGATATTATTATTACCCTAACACATGTCATCATTTTATTGGATAAGTGTAATTCGACCAAAAACAACCTTAGGAATTACATATGACCATTTAGGCCCACTTGGATTAGATTAGGACATTTATTATTAATTTATTTAAAGAAGGGTTAAAATAGTTAAAATCAAAGTTTAATAGGTATATCATTTTTAATATAGGGTTATACATAAGATAAATTCGACTATAAATATTAATTAGAAAGATAAAAATATTTCATACATAATGATATTGTATTTGTAATTTTTAGACTTTAAAAAAGTTAATTTATTTATGACACAAATATGATGCAGTAATTATCTTATTAATAAAATATTGACATAATTGATGTTATAAATACACAAATAAATATAATTTGAGACATTTTATGAATTCCAATAATTTTCTCGGATAATATGACATTTTATTATTTATTTAATTAACATTATTTGAAATAATCATTCTGTTATGAGTTTCACAAAAAATCAATTACTAAATAGTGTCAAAATTGACATAAAATAGTTTTTAAAACAAATATTATATTATTAATTGTTATTTTATTCCTAAAATTATAATATTCAGCCAAATGACTTATATAAGGTTATATATTTTAATAATAAACAACTTGGGGTTCATTTGGCTGATTATAGTATGTTTATTAACCTTATAGTATAAGAACACAAGAAGACACGGTAAAAGTAAAATTATTTAACTTAATGTTAAATCTAAATGATAAGGTTAATATAGGAACCTAAACTTGTCTAAATTATATTGGATGAGAGGATTTAGACCCATCCCCACCTTAGCTTTGAAATATATCAATTTTTAACTATTAAAAACCTAATTTTCCTTTATAATAAAATAATATTTTTAGTTTTTCCAAAGGAGCCCCTCTCCTCCCTTATAAAAGGGCTCCTCCTTCCGCTCTTCCTCACACCACTTTGAGCATTTAATCATGGCCAAGACCTGCCAAATTCTCTTCTCCACTTCCCTAGAAACATCCTAGAGGTTCTGGTCTTCTTCAATGACCAATTTTAGTGCCATAAGAGGAAGACTCAAATAGGCTCTTCAAAGAAGAGGTAATGTCCGTTACCGATTCTTTCATCTTTATTTCTTCCTCCACTTATTCTTCTTAGGTTTTTTCAATATGAAGTAATAATATCAATATCACTAATATACTGATATGTTATTATAAGTATGAAACAACCCTATTTCACCATCTATCCATCCAACGGAATACGAAATCACCGTGCGTGTGTACGTACAGAATACCGTCTCCACGCTGTGGTGTAATCTATTTTCAACCACCACCTTACTTGGATGGGTATAATGGTGTAAATAACAACTATATACGATTATTGTAAAGTTATATTGATTCTTAAATAGTATACATACACTCCAATACAATTCCACGATCATGAGAACGATATCATCGCTCGTGCGTACGTACGGACTACCGTCTCCACGACGCGATGAGATTCATTCTCCACATTAACCATTCATGAATGATTATAAAGTATATATAATAAGTAATAATGAAATATATGAAAAAATAATGATACTGGATTTATGTGTATATATATGTATGTCATCTACTTAATTCCATTCAACTCAATAAGGAAACGAAAACAACGTTCATGCATACGTACGACCTACCGTCTCCATGATCGGTGTATTTCTTTCCATTTACTGAACTATTATATATATGTATATTCTGAATATATATTATATATAAATCATGTTTTATATTCTGGAATTAAGTAATCATGATCTAAGTAATCATATGAATAATTACATGTCAAAACACGGACGACAAATAAAACGATTTTACCCAAAACGGTCTTTAACATGGAATTTACAAAAGAACGGGTAAAATAAAGTCATAAGTGAATCATATATGAGTATGAATCTGGAATAAGTCAATGAAATTATTTAAATCATTATACAGGAGGTTCGGACACTTACGAAGCAAATCGGATATATGGTTAGGGAAATATCACAATCTCATTTTTATCCGAGATTGTTTATGCTTTGGTATTTACTAGGGTGTATTTTATCATCCACATCTATGTTCCCTCAATATGTAATATTATTTCCATCCACCTACAATTGTTTAAATCCAATTTTACCCTTCAGTGAGTTTTTAGTAAAAAATATGAAAGGAATCTTTTGTCGTTTTTCGTACGAGGTACTTTTTGACTTTTCCGACAAAAGTACGAGAAGAATGTTTTTTTATGTTATACGGAATGAATGGATTTTTAAAAAAAATTTTCCAAGAATCTTCCTTTACAAGTTTTCATGTTTATTTTTAATCAACTTCTTTTAGTTTGAAATTGTATGACATGTTGAGAAAGGAAAAAAAATTTTGAAGTAGAAAGGATATTTTTCTCAAGAATGGAGTTCAAGTGTTTTATCAAAATTATTTTCCATCTAAGATAATAAAGGGTTCAGTTTCTATCCCTATTATTCCATGGATTTGATTATGTTGTGATGGAAATATTTGTATCTTATATGAATTGCTTTATGATGTTACGATGTTTAAAGATTCCCATTTTTATTACATGGGTTATGCTATCATGTATGGTTTATGATATTGTGGAGCACATAAGAATGGTTTCATTATGAGATGGGTGGGACCTATATCTCCCTCCAATACATTGGGTAAGGATTTTATATCTCATGAGATAGGCATGGCTGGAATGGCAGGTTAAACCAGTTCAGTGAAACAGGACTGAAACGAGGAGTGAACTCAGTTCAAAAATGGACTTTGTCCACTAAGATAGTCTTGGCAATGAGTGTTGACTAATAAGAAATGATTCTCTATGATTATGTGCGTATGCCACAAGGTTTCATGTATTATGTTATGATTATTGGGATTACATTTCACTACTATGATTTATCCCATGTTATGATATTATGATATGTTTTGCAGGTTAAGATTTCCAAAATGTTATGTTCTTATGAATATGATGTGATTGATATTTCTTTTGTTTTCCCTTACTAAGAATTTGAGCTCACCCTTTTATGTTTTCGTTTCCCTAGGATATAAAGAAAGGTTTTAGGTAAGAAAAAAAGGGAAGATCTTTATGGGAGATGTTGAAGATCTTTCACCACGATTAGAAGATTATATTCCATGTTTCCAAAGACACTAAACTATTATGGTCTTTGTGTGTGTGTTTTTGTAATGTACTAAGTATTCCGCAAAAGTAATGTAATGTCCATGTACATTAAGCTTCGGGTCTCAATAGTTGGTATCAGAGGAAAGGTTTAGTCAACCTTTGGAAACTAGGATGCGAGAACTTTAGTGAGATCCCTAGAGGCATTTCTAAGGTATGTTTAGGGATGTCCCTAAGTTTAAGTATAAGCATAGGTTATAGTACTAGAATTACGGTAACCCAAGATGTTAGATATTGAAGGTACTCCCCCTTTATTATATTGTTTTACCTTGCGTTATTTTTTCCTCTCACGCTATTCTTTTTGGGTTTTAGACGATGGCTGGAACCCGAAGGAACCGTGTTGATCAATGTAATGGACAACACAATGATTGTCCACCTGAACAATCAAATGTTATGGGAGATGGAGTGAAAAATCTTATTGCTATACATACAAAAGCTATGAATCATTCAAGACATCCAAATGAGCAGAGAAGGGAACAATATTCTATAGAGTCCTTCATGAGGCGACTTCCACCTTATTTCAGTGGGTCTTCTGATCCACTTGTTGCTGAACAATGGATCAGTACTACTGAAAAGATATTTTCAGTTCTTTAATGTTCTGAACATGATAAAGTCATCTTAGAAGTATATTGTCTGGAAGGTGAAGCTGATCAATGGTGGAATCTTATCCAGAATACGAGGCCAAGAGATGAAATTGAGTCCATGGAATGGGATGAGTTCAAGAACCTATTTTTCAATAAGTACTTCCCTCGTATTCTTCGAAAAAAGATGGAGAATGAGTTTCTTGAACTAAAGAAAAAAGATGATGAATCTGTTGGTATATACGAAGTGAATTTTACAAGGCTTGAAAGGTATACATCTGGCTTTATCATCCAACCTGAAAGTAAAGTTGATCGATTATTTAGTGGCTTAAAACCAAATCTTCGAAGGGCATTAGCTATAAGAGACTTCAGTAGCTATGAAGAATTTGTGCGTTGTACTATTAAGGTAGAAATGGAAGTTGGTGTTACATATTAATCTCATAGTTTTGACAAGAAACGAAAGACGGAGTTCAAGGAGAAATCTCAGAATAATGGTGAAAAGAAGATGAATGTTTCCTTATGCTCAAAGTGTGGAAAAAAGCATGGTGGAGATTGTCTTAAAGGGACTAGAATATGTTTTAAGTGTGGAAAAGAAGGTCATCGAGCAGCTGAGTGTTGAAGTAATGGAAAAAGGGTTTCTAATGGTGTGAATAAAGAAAATACTGCAGAGAATGCACCAAAAACACTTCAATTCTTCAAGTGCAATGAAATGGGGCATTATGCTAATCAATGCCCTAATCCAAGGGTTAATGATGATCAACATGGGCAACTACTTAAGGCAAAGGACAAAGGGAAGTCACATGCGATCGGTATTGGCGATGTTGAATATAACAATGATGTGGTGGAATGATTAAGTGTTTATGTAATGGGATTCCAAAATAATGTTGTATATAGTATCATGGAATATTGGAATATTTATGTATTGGTCTATTGTGGTTTTCAATAATTTTATGGTACCGGTAACCATGGAAAGTGATTGAGATATTTTTGGTAAGCATATGATATGCGCATAATGAAGGGATAAGAAGATAATGAGATGTTTGATTGTATTCATGAGCTCATGATTGATATAAGGACTAAGTGATATCATGTTTTGAGTATAAATAATTTTGAGGATTTTGGTTTGTGGAAAGTGTTAACTTTTAACTGCATTCATGTTTTCACTATGGTTCAATGGGTATACATGATTAAGGTATTCACATGTTTGTAATTTGACCAACAAGATATATCTTACGATATATGGGGATAAATGATGGCATTCACATGATTGTTATGTGACATTTCAAGTAATCATTTTCTTTATACTATGAGATTGGACCGAAGTATTTTGGATAAGCCTAAAGATTGGGATGGATTATGTTGGAAATAAGTTAGTATTGTTTAAGGATATAAGTTTTTTTGATATTATTTATGGGATGTTTTAGTAATTTAATTTTAGAAAAAGGACAACCTGCAGGATGGGCGACAACCCATCGCGTCGGACAATGCTGTGGGAATCGAACCCACAACCGAAGTGTGACTGGCCTTTATCGCCTACCACTGGCCTATAAGAAGTCCATGTTTAGTAGAAACTAGCTTTATTAGGATATAATAAGTATAAGTCCATTTTAGGAACCATATATGATTAATCTCACTATATATCGACTTATGTATATTTAATAACTTTTTCTAACCTTTTGTTTGAGACAGATGGAATGACCCGTCATTCTATCCCATGATCTGCTAACACTTCACGAATAACAAATTCAAGTTCATTTATTTAAGAGATGAAGTGGAAATTGGTCAAGGCACGAACAATAGTGAGATTGTACCAAAATAAAGTAAGTATTTAATCTAATTCAAATTCTTCAACTTTAGGGAAATGATCTTGAAAACCAAAAATGTTGTCCTAGTTCTCTTATATCTGATGAATCAGATGGTACCTTTGATCGTCACAAATATATGTCTTTGTGATTGCTGGATTTTCCATAGCCATGTTCTCTACCACTCTCCATCAGAACATGATGGTTAGATTTCTCTTCCATATCCATATTTTCACCTATGTGGAAACCTAGTGATTCGTTTATTTGGGTAACCGTTACATTTCATACTTTTGTTTTTAAATATTTGTTTTTGTATTCCTTTTTACGATATGAGTTTCTATCAAAGAAACTTTTGAGTAGTAAACCATTTAAAACCCCGACGAATTTCGAGGGAGAAATTCATTTTTAGGGGGGTAAAATTTAACACCCCGAGATTTTATGAAAAATATTCTTGTGTTGTACGCTACACCAAAAGGATCTTGCAAAACATGCATCCTTGACTTTCCTTGCATTACACGCAATCGTGACCTTCCTCGATAGCGTGTGTAGTACGCAATACCGAGTTTCACTAAACAACGATATGCTATTAAATTATTATTAAAACTAGCCCTTATGAATAGTAATAACCACTTTTTGAAATTTTGTAAATTTTATTTTTCAAAATGGACTTCATTTTTAGATTTGAAATATCGAAATTAGCTTTGGGTGAAATTTTAGTACTTTTCAGATAACTTTCATTTTCTGATGAATAGTGAAAATTACTAAATTTTAATTAAAAACAACCTTTTTAATAGAAATAATTAATAGTGATAAATTATTAATTTTAGTGGTTTTAATGTATATTTAGAATATATTTTTACAATTCAATACAATGTTGTTCATTGGATGTAATTTCACATTTAAACCAGACATAAACAAGTGTCAATCTTTTGATAGTTATTATCTCGTAAGAACACGCTATTTGTTTTGACGACAGGAATTAATTTTTAAATTAATTAATTCAACTGATATGTTTTGAATTTGGTAAAATAGACATCATTTTTGAGTTCATAATATCAAATATAGCTTAGGCCTAATTTTTGGTATTTTTCTGGAAACATTCATTTTTTGATGAATAGTGAAACCACTAAGTGGTAGTTAAGAAAAATGAATTTTTCATAAAACTTAATTTTACCGCTTCTGTGAGTAGAATTATAAAAATCCGAGAGATAGGGTTGATTTCAGTAAGTAAAATGTGATTCAATGAGATGAAAATATTTTTTGGTGAATAGTAACTTTTTACTTTTTTTACCACAATTAAAAGTAAATAGGGTAATTATGGGTAAAAATCATATTATTATTACCCTAACACATATCATAATTCTATTGGATAAGTGTAATTCGACCAAAAACAACCTTAGGAATAAAATATGACCATTTAGGCCCCCTTGGATTTGATTACGACATTTATTATTAATTTATTTAAAGAAGGGTTAAAATAGTTAAAATCAAATTTTAATAAGTTTATCATTTTTAATATAGGGTTATACATAAGATAAATTAGACTATAAATATTCATTAGAAATCTAAACATATTTCCTATATAATGATATTTTATTTGTAATTTTTAGACTTTAAATAAGTTAATTTATTTATGACACAAATATGATGCAGTAATTGTCTTATTAATAAAATATTGACATAATTGATGTTATAAATACCAATGTAATTATAATTTGAGACTTGTTATGAATTAAAATAATTTTATAGGTTAATATTACATGTTAGTATTTATTTAAATAACTTTTTTAGAACTAATAATTCTATTATGAGTTTCACAAAAAAATCAATTAATAAATAGTGTCAAAATTAACATAAAATAGTTTTTAAAAAAAATATTATATTATTAATTGTTATTTTATTCCTAAAAATCTATGGTTCGGCCAAATGACTTAGATAAGGTTATATATATTAATAATAAACAAATTGGGATTAGTTTGGCTGATTATAGTAAGTTTATTAACCTTATAGTATAAGAACACAAGAAGACACAGTAAAAGTAAAATTATTTAACTTAATGTTAAATCTAAATGATAAGGTTAAAATAGGAACCTAAAATTGTCTAAATTATATTGGATGAGATGAGTTATTCCCATCCCAACCTTATCTTTGAAATATATCAATTTTTAACTATTAATAACCTAATTTGTCTTTATAATAAAATTATATATTTAGTTTTTTCAATGGAGCCCCTCTCCTCCCTTATAAAAGGGCACCTCCTCCCTCTCTTCCTCACACAACTTTGAGCCTTCAATCTCGGCAAAAACCTGCCAAATTCTCTTCTCCACTTTCCCTAGAAACATCCTAGAGGTCCTGGTATTCTTCCAAGACCAATTTTAGTTCCCTAAGAGGAATACTCAAAGAGGCGCTTCAAAGAAGAGGTAATGTCCGTTACCGATTCTTTCATCTTTATTTCTTCTTCCAATTCTTATTCTTAGGTTGTTTCATTATTAAGTACTATCATCAGTATCAATCATATACTTATATGTTATTATAAGTATGAAACAACTCTATTTCACCATCTATCCATCCTACGGAAAATGAAATCACCGCTCGTGCGTACGTACGGAATACTGTCTCCACGCCGTGGTGTAATCTATTTTCCACCACCACCTTACTTGGAAGGGTATAATGGTGTACATACTAAATATATATGATTATTGTAAAGTGATATTGATTCTGAAATAGTATACATACACTCCAATACAATTCCACGATCATGAGAATGATATCAGCGCTCGTGCGTACGTACGGACTACCGTCTCCACGACGCGATGAGATTCATTCTCCACGTTAACCATTCATGAATGATTATAAAGTATATATAATAAGTAATCATGAACTATATGACAAAATAATGATACAGGATTTATGTGTTTATATATGTATGTCATCTACTTAATTCCATTCAACTCAATAAGGCAACGAAAACAACGTTCATGCGTACGTACGACCTACCGTCTCCATGAACGGTGTATTTTATTCCATTTACTGATCTATTATATATATGTATATTCTGAATATATATTATATATAAATAATGTTTTATATTCTAGAATTAAGTAATCATGATCTAAGTGATCATATGAATAATTACAAGTCAAAACACGGACGACAAATAAAACGATTTTACCAAAAACGCTGTTTAACATGTAATTTACAAAAGAATGGGTAAAAAAATCATAACCATATATGAGTATGATTATGGAATAAGTAAATGACATTATTTAAATCATTATATAGGAGGTTCGGACAGTTATGAAGAAAATCAGACCTAAGGTAAGGGAAATATCACAATCTCATTTTTATCCGAGATTGTTTACGCTTTGGTATTTACTGGGGTGTATTTTATCATCCACATCTATTTTTCCTCAATATGTAATATTATTTCTATCCAACTAAAATTTTTTAAATCCAATTTTACCCTTCGGTGAGTTTTTAGTAAAAAATATTAATAGAATCTTTTGTCGTTTTTCGTACGAGGTACTTTTTGACTTTTCCTACAAAAGTACGAGAAGAATGTTTTTTAACTTATACGGCATGAATGGATTTTTAAAACAAAATTTCCAAGAATATTCCTTTACAAGTTTTCAAGTTTATTTTTAATCAACTTATTTTAGTTTAAAATTGTATGACCTGTTGAGAAAGGAAAAATGTTTATGAAGTAGAAAAGATATTTTCCTCAAGAATGGAGTTCAAGTGTTTTATCAAAATTATTTTCCATCTAAGATAATAAAGGGTTCTATTTCTATCCCTATTATTACGTGGATTTGATTATGTTGTGATGGAAATATTTTTATCTTATATGAATTGTTTTATGATGTTACGATGTTTAAAGATTCCAATTTTTATTATATGGGTTATGCTATGATGTATGGTTTATGATTTTGTGGCACGCATAATAATGGTATCATTATGAGATGGGTGGGACCTATATCTCTCTCCAATGCATTGGGTAATGATTTTATATCTCATGAGATAGACATGGCTGGAATGGCAGGTTAAACCGGTTCAGTGAAACAGCACTGAAACAAGGAGTGAACTCGGTTCAGAAATGGACTTTGTCCACTAAGATAGTCTTGGCAATGAGTCTTGACTAATAATAAATGATTCTCTATGATTATGTGTGTATGCCAGAAGGTTTCTTGTTTTGAGTTATGATTATTGGGATTACATTTCACTACTATGATTTATCCCATGTAATGATATTATGATCTATTTTGCCGGTTATGATTTCTAAAATGTTATGTTCATATGAATATGATGTGATTGATATTTCTTTTGTTTACCCTTACTGTGCATTTGAGCTCACCCTTTTATGTTTTCTTTTCCCTATGATATAAAGAAAGGTTTTAGGTAAGAAAAAAAGGGAGGATATTTATGGAAGATGATGAAGATCTTTCACCACGATTAGAAGATTATATTCCGAGTTTCCAAAGACACTAAACTATTACAGTCCTTGTGTGTGTGTTTTTGTAATGTAATAAGTATTCCACAAAAGTAATGTAATTTCCATGTACGTTATGCTTCGAGTCTCTACATAGACGATGTTCAAGAAGCTAAAATCAGTGATGATACAGATGATCTGATACAGCAAGTTTAAGATTATCATGAGAAGGAAAGTGCTTCTGAGAAATTATCACTCCGGACTTCTCAAGACATATCTTCAAGGATTGCTACCCCTGGAATTGATGAGAATGCTGAAGAGGAAGTAAACAAGTTATTTGAGGAAGAGAGTCAAAATCATGGCTTTTTCATCCTGAAGATATTGAGGATGATGCCGAGAACGAAAAATGGATGAGGATATAATTGTTCAGTTGTTTGAAAGTAAGCGTGATTCTCCAAATGAAGAAGCTGTTGTAAAAAATGACAAGGGGAAACAAGTGGTTGTTGATACCCCAAAAAAATAAATTCTATGAAATAAGGAAGCTGGTGCATCTTCTAAGTGGAAGCTAGTCAATCTAGAGGAAGAACCATTACCATGAAAAGTGTCAAATTCAGATTCATCATCTTTAGGACATGATTATATCATTCAATCTCTGAAAAAGCATGTTGAAACCATTCCAATATTTCCAACCATTGACTCCAGATGTCAGATGATTCAACATAGCATGAATCAGAAATAGGATTTTGTATCCATGGTGATGGATAGGTCTGTAAAGATTGAGGATGATCGAAAAAATTTCCTTAACAACTATAAAACCCACAGAAAATCTTGTAAGAAAATGGTTAGCTGGTCGAAGAATGTAGTTGATGATTTGATAGATCTTAATGATTTTCTAGATGATGTTAAGTGTGATTTTGATAATGAAGATAACTAAATCAAGGATATCACAAATATCTTTGAGTAAAAGCTAAGTCTTGAGAAAAAATAGTCAGATTCAGGAGGTCAAGGATCTGAATGGGAAGTTGAACTCTATTCCCCAAAGATGGAATAGGGAATGGGATCTCCGGATCCAGATTGATGAAAAGATATTCAAACAAGATGACTTGTTGATGATCCAAGAAGAGGCTCTGAAGGCTCAGGATGATAGGATCAAAGCCTTAGAGATGAAAGTATCGTATGATCACAAGGAGCTGAAGAAGCGGAAAAACTTAGTAAAGAAGTTGATACCCAAGGATGAAAAATAAAACAATCTAATCTATTGTTGTTTTTTTCCTTGTACAAATTCTTCCAATATAAATGAAATTATGGTTACTAGTTTTTGTGTGGATGTTTGTACTAATATTTTAGGTTCAATATTTTTTCCCATTATCTCAAAATCTTTTGGAAAATCACAAATGGGGAGAAGGAAAAAGAATTCTAATTAAAGAAGAAATATCCATAAGTAAGGGGGGGTTTATCTACGGGAGGGTTTTCATTACAGAGATTTATTTACTCAATATAATGAAAAATATCATACCAAAAATCTATAATATGATCTATAGTGTTCCAAAGCCTAAGTAGAAGTTAGTCTTATTCATCTTTTCTAATGATAAAAGGGAGATAAGTTTTATTTAAAAGTCTAGGAAATTTTTCTAAGTCCTTATGTTCTTTTTTGTAAGGATTTTTGTGCATTCCAAAAAGGGGGATATTGTTGAGTCAATAAGGTTTTACTTATTACATTTCCATTCTTTCATACATGGGGGAGATTGTTAATTCAATAAGGTTACCTTATGACTTTACCAATCCTTCTTTTTTAAAAAATCACAAACACCTTATCTCATGTCAAATTGCTTTCGCCTTATGTTTTACTTCTCTAAGGAAAAATTTCCTTCCCTAAGGAAATATATCCTTACCATGTTTTTATTGTTCATATAATAATTTTTCTACGTGTAATATTCAGTTTGAAACCAAAACCTCAGAAACCAATAAATACCCAGATATCGAGCATTCAGTTTTAGAATCTGAATTATCAGAATTCTGATTACAAACTCTACTGACTTCTGACACTGAATTTTGATTACGAATTCTGGTTATGAAATCTTCTGAGTTCTGATTCCGAAATCTGAATACGAATTCTAGTTATGAACTCTTCTTAGTTCTGACTCCGAATTATGATTATGAATTATGATTATGAACTCTTCTGATTTCTGACTCCGAATTCTAATTACAATTTCTGGTTACTAACTTTTCTGAGTTCTGACTCTAAGTTCCTTGAATTTAGACTCCGAACTCTTATGAGTTCTGACTTCAAATTCTCATGAACTGTGACTCCGAACATTGTAAGTTCAGGTTCCAAATTCTGGTGAATCTAGATTCTGATTTTCCTTGAAATTCTGACTCCATAATTCAAAAGAGTTCAGGTTCTGAATTCCTAGAAAACAGAATCCGAATATCCTTAGATTATAGACTCTGAATTCAATTTTTTTTGAATCTGAACTTTCAAATTTCCTTAAATTCAGAATATTGGATTTTTGTTATGTAATCATATATTTTTCTTACACTTGTTTTGTTATAAAATGATGTCATGATTTCAGTTACTAACTAACCTTTGTCTGAGTGACACTTGTGCAGGTCCCTTTGAAATTAAAGGAAAAATATGTTCGTTTGAGGAGGGAGATAATTTTTTAAGTCGTGCTTATAAATAGTATCTCATTTGAAAGAGCTCACAACTTTGAACAATGTTCTATGAATCTAGAGAATACATGTTGTTGAAGTGATTTATAGAGAGATACTCTCATTCCCTTGTGCGTACTAAACTTCTTGTTCAGATTTTTTTGTGGGACTCCGAATGTTACTGAGTACATTCGAGGGCTTTCGGGGATAGGAAGACAGAGGTGTGGCCTTCCATGAAGTTGCGGGCTTCCATACTGAGGAAGGCATAGGTTCCAACTAAATTGAAGTTGAGGGCTTGCGGGGATAGCAAGACAAACTCCAATATTTTTATCAAGGGCTTACCCTGGTGTGGTTAAGACAGATTTTCTTTAAATTATAAATCAAGGGACCTTTATCCAAGGTTGTTGGATACCCTTCTCTTTGGGTTGAATGATTTACAACTTGTTACTTGTCTGTTTCATGTTTTCCACAACATTTTTATTGTGAGGAAAGTATAACTATATTAAACATCCTTATACTTATACTCTTATATAGTTAGATTCCATACTCTTTAAGGTATAATATTTATCATTGTAAACTTTCATTATGTTTCATTTCTGGATCCATCTATTCTGGAATTACTTTCTCAGAATCATATTTTCGAAATCAAGAAAGTGTGTAGAACAAGAGGTTTTGTGAATTACCGTGTTTATCCTTATTAAACATTATCATCTTTAAAAGTCCCAAAAGAATTTTTTAATATATAAAATTCACCTCCCCCCTCTTTTATATTGAGCATCATTAGATACTCTATACAGTATCTCTTTTATTTTGATCCTACATTTGGTATTATAGAGTATATCATACTCAGACATACCATCTCAACAGTCTTCTCTATCATATGGAATTAATAAACTATAGAAGAAAGGATTTTATTTACATTATAATTTCATATTCTTGGAAATGGATATGTTACTAGAATTTAATGTGTATAAATATTGTGTTTTTAGATTTGGGAAGATATTATTTTTTCCTTGTGATTCACGTATGAATAAATATTTGTTAAGTTATGATCATTGTTATTTATTTTCTATTCATCCTGGCAGTACAAAGATGTACAGAGTACTTTGGTAGTATTACTAATGGGATTAAATGAAAAGATATATTGAAGATTTGAAATTTTTGACTTGTAAACATGTTAATGTAGTTTGAAAATTACCAAAGTGGATGTTATAGAATTTTACTATAAAAAAATTGGAAATTAGAAAATATATCCATGGACTTCATGTTGGTACATCCAAAGAATTATTTAAGTCACAATGTGATTTGGGTTATTTTTTATCGAACAACTAAATTTTCAAATTTCATTCCTATTTGAGATATAATGTATTAGGATCATCTTTATCGAATTTACCTCAAATAGGTTTCCATGTTACAAGGATTTCCTATGTACATTATATTTTATAATGATATAATGTTTGGTTATATCTTTTGAAAAGGCCATAAAAAGTCGTTGGGAAGATAATTAAATTTCATCACTTTTTTTACCCTCAATTTGATGGATAGACTATGAAAATAATTCATAAATTAGAGGATATACTATTTGATTTTTCAATTTACTACAAGGGAATATTGTATCAGCATATTTATTTAGTTGGGTTTTCTTATAATAACATCTTTCATTCTAGTATACAGATGGAAGCTTTTGATGAATTATATAGAAAGCGGTGTTGAACTCCAGATTTTTTTGGAATGCAGATGGGGAAAGGAAGTTTATTTGACTAATATTAGTAGAGGATGTGGCTGAGAAAGTGGGGATGATCATGTATGTAACACCACAAGATTCCATAGTAAGTTATTTTCTTTAATGTAATTCAATAGCTTCCACTACATGCAACACTGAGTTCGAGCACACCACAACCTACCAAACTAGCCTTTAAAAAGGAGGTTATTAATATTATTAACTTCATTTTGAATTTTATATACTCCATATAATTTCAACATCCATATTATGTGTTTCATTGACATAATGGAAGAACAAATTCAATTTTTCAGATAAAAGAAGGATTTTTCATAAAATGCAATTTTACTACCTTTTAATTGAGAACCCTTTTTAAATATAATATTTTACACTTTTATATATTCAATTTTACAAAATAAACTTTTTATTTGGAAATAGGACATACAAATTTATTTAGGATACATTTTTAGTGCTTTTCTAATATCTTTCAAATTTTGATGAATAGTGAAAATACTAAATTTAAATTGAAAAAAAATTAATCAAAATAATTTATAGTGTTAGAATATAAATTTTTATGGGTTTGAATTATAATTAGATTATATTTTTATCATTTAATCCAATGTTGGTCATTGAATGTAATTTTATATTTACATTGGACATAAACACATACCAATATCTTGATAATCTTTACTTCTCAGAAGCACGCTTCTTGGTTTTGACAATGGGAATATTTTTTAAATTAAATAATAAAACGTAAATGTTTTAAATTTTTAATATAAAAATTGTCTTTGGGAGATTTTTTTTATTTTTCTACAAACATTAAATTTTTTATGAATAGTGAAAAACATTGCGTTATTGTTTGAAGCCAAAATTTCATTTAAATAATTTTTTTTATTTAAATTTATTTTTAAGTCAAAATAGATATATAATACCAATATTATTCCAATTTAATTCATTAAATTAATTTTTTAATAAGATTAGATATATATATATATATATATACTTTTATTGAACTTTTTACCGTCTTTTACCCACCTTCGAGACACATTTTTAAATTTTCATAAATAATAATTTTACAACTTCTGTGAATTGAATTTCAAAAATCCAAGACACATTTTTGACATCAATAAATAAAATGTGGTTCAATAGGATGAAAATAATATTTGTTGAGTAGTAATTTTTGAATTTTATTTACCACGGTAAAAAGTATATAGGATAATTAATGGTAAAAATGATATTATAATTACACTAGCACATGTCCTAATTCTATTGTATTAGTGTATTTGGACCAAAATAAACCTTATGATAAAAATATGATCCTTTTTTATCCACTTAGATTAGATTATAACATCTATTTTAATTTATTTAAAGACGAGTTAAAAGTGGTAATTTCAAATCGTAATAACTAAAATATTTCATGATATAGAGTCACACATAAGATAAATTCGACTATAAATATTCATTAGAAATATAAAAATATATAATTCATCATGGTATTTTATTTATAAAGTTTATACATTAAATAGTTAAATTTATTTATGACACAATGACAATGAAGTGATTTCCTTATTAATGAAAGACTAAAATAATTGATGTTGTAAATATTAAAATAAATTTAAATTGTAACTTTTGATTCCATCCACAAATTTTATAGGATAATATGAAATCTTAGGGTTGATTCGATGCATATTCATTGAAGAAATAATATTTTTTTATTTTCACAAAAAACAAATACTAAATAGAGTAAAAATTTACATAAATGAGTTTTCAAAAAAAATACAATTTTATTAAATTATAATGTAATACTAAAAAATTAAGATCTTCCAAAAAACTAATATAATGATAAAAATTTCATTAATGAACCCCATGAGGTTCTCTTGAAATTTTATAGTATATTTGTTAACTGTTTATTATTAAAATACAAGAAGATATAATAAATGTTAAACTATTTATCTATGAGTTAAATAAAAAAAACAAGGTTAATATGGTGACCTAAAATTGTCTAAAACCTATTGTTTGAGAGGTTTTGGACCCATCCCCAACATAGTCTCTAAATAAATCCATTTACCTCTATTATAAACTGAAAATAAATTTATAATAAAATAATATTTCAAGCTTTTCCTAAACTGACCCTCACCTCTCTTATAAAAGGGTAATTCAGTTTCTCTTAACTTCACACATCCAAAGACATTTGTCTTGTACAAACCCTTCTCAAATATCCTCCCAACAATCCTAACTTCAACATAGAGTCTTTACTTTTATTATAAATCCAACCTAATTAGAACTTTTGTTAAAATCAAAAGGAAGAACCTGAAGAAGAGGTAATTTCATCATCACATCTTTCAAAGTTTTGTTTCTTATTTCACTTCCTATTTATTTATTTTATCCATAGTAAAATAATAACTCCAGTACATTATACATAATGAGTTGTTATTATAAATATGGTACAACCATATTCATTATTATATCCATCCTATAAATGAAAAAGTCACCGTACATGCATACGTATATCTTACCGTCTCTAGGTCGTGGTGTAGTTTGTTATTCAAAACTTCATTGTTTGGATGGGTACTATAATGAGTATATCTTATGTAAATAATAAATATAACATGTTAATTATTCTTTATATATAATATACCATCCAATTATATACAATTTCACCACTAATATAATGATATTGTCACTTCTGCGTACGTATGACTTACCGTCTCCATGACGCGATGAGCTTCCGTTTCCCATCGTAACCATTCAAGAATAATTTTCATTTTATAATAAAAAAAAATTAAAAACATAATACCATTATTCATATTAATAAAATACATCCTATCTATAAAAAACATGACTTACCTAACCAAACATATAAAGGAAAAAGAATCAGTAAACACCAAAAACAATGATACTACTAAAATATCATTAACAAAGAAATATTAGAAGATCATATATTATATCATATTTCTGTATGTGGTTCATTCATAATTTAATATAAATTATTTCTCCATTATATAGTAGGTTAACCTAACCTAGACTGAGGAAAATTACAAGTAAGGGGTTTTCATCTCACTTTTTCTTCCCATGTGATTCATGCTATATTTGTTAATTTTTTTTTGTGGGGTGTATGTACTACCCCTGATCATATTCTTTGTGTAGTATAATTTAGTTTATGGGTATTTATATATTCTTTGTATGATTCTTCTTTCATGGGGTGTATGTTTTTTTGTTACCAAATAGTATAGGGAATTTTAAATTTCAATTTCAATTCGTGGGGTTGTATGCATACTTCATTGATTATTTTACTCCAAATTTTATTTGGAATCTCTATTTATTTATTTATTTAGTAATTTACCCTACCCATTGTGTGGATATAATTTTGATACACATAATAAAACCATCGATAAATTCCCAAGTCATCGATATGAACTTGATAAGGGTATTTCTAACTCAACTTCTATTCGTTGTGTTAAACATCCAAGTCATTGGTTTTGTTTTTACTAGAATATGTGTGAATGTCCTCTGATTGATTTACATAAAATACCCAATAATATTGAGCTTATTTATATTTTTCACACATAATTTTTTCATTTATTTTTCTTAATCTAATGATACGTTCTTTATAAGATATTTCATATCAATATACATTTTATTGAGTCTTATATCTTGTTTTGTGTCAATTCAATTTTATATGGTGTATATACTGTCCTTAGACATATTATATATTGAATCCTTTTATTCTTATGATATAATAATGTTTTTATTACATTTAATTCCTTAATTATTTTTAATCAAGAATATCTCATTTGGTTAGGAACTCTTTTACTAAAATATTGTTCTAATGATTTATTTTTATAGTTATTTCCAATTAATATTCATGTTTTAAAAATGGTTATAAGGATTTATTGATATTAACATGAATGTTTTGAAATTAAAATTACATTGAAATTTTTAAAAGTGACATGGGAAAATTTGATTAAAAAACTATTTTAAAAGACTTTTTTGAAAAATAGTGCGACTTTTAAATGTATTCAAGAAAAGGGTATATTTTTATCAAATAGTTTTACTGATTATTTTCGTTAAAGTTAATAGAATTTATTGTATTTTTTTCTTGAGTTAGGTTGATTTATTATAATACAATCTACCATATTGTATTGAATGTGTTTTGTATTATTGTGGTTGTGTTATGTTTATACCATACGTAGTTTGTGCTTAAAGTATTGACATTTCGTATGCTAGTTTTAATACGAATGATTAGATTATGTTTCACCCTTTTCATATAAAGAATTCATTAGACTTAGTAAGTTACCGGTGGGGACCACTATAGCCCCTTGATGCCTCAGTAGGTCTCATGATAGAAACTAGTGCCTTCACATAAGTCCTTGAAAAAATTAATATTTGTAGTCTTGGCACGAGACCTTGACAATGTGGCTATAATGTTTGGCATTATACATTACCTCATTATAAAATTTGCTATTCATATTACATGTGATTATTTGACTTGTAGAATATCCATGTGAATAAGTAAATGTAAATAATTGATTTATCTTTTCTATATTTTGTTGAATTTTATGCTTAAAATATTTTTGGTTTAGTCTTATACATTGCCTTAAATTTTAAGCTTATTTATTAAAGTTTCTACTATATTATTATCCTTACTGAGCATATGATGTCACATATTTCTTATGTTTTTTCAAGGATGCAATGAAGTATATTACGATTAACATGTATGAATAGGGTATGGGATGTATGAGTGTTCAATGGGGACACACCATTGTTGTTTTATTGATTTCATAATTTAATGTAAAACTTATATACGTATCTCGTACTTCCCAGGCTACTAAATAACTAGTCTTTGGAGACATGATCTCTTGTGATCATGTAAATTTTATGTAATAATGCACCGAATCTGTGTAACTAGGGTCGGGGCATTACAGTTGGTATCAGATGTAGGTTTATAAAAAGCTTGGAAACTAGATTTAGAAAAACATTAATCAGAGAACATTACCCAAAGATAGACTTCTAGGATTAGTATAGGAGAAATTCCAAGAATTTTGTTAATGTAGAGATTTTATGAATATTACAAGAAATGCATCCCTGTCTGGATATGAGAAGATAGAGGCAACTCTAGAACAGATTTATCTAGGGGTAAAACCCGAAAACTCTTATTTTAGTTAGACTCAAACAGAAACTGGTGCACGACAACAAGACCTGTTGCACTCTTGGTAACGACACTCCATGGGAGATATTCTTAGGATAATTATCAATTTCATTACAAATAGATTAGAATTATTTTAATATATTATTAGGACAAATAACCTTGGTTAGTCCTAAAGAGTTTTTGATTGAAAATAAAGTTTCATGATATTCTCTTAATGATTTTTTTACTATTATTACTCACACAATCCTTTATGGTTTTGGTCAATATTTGGATTCCAAGGAATTCATAGTAACATTAAACAAGATGTACAAGGTGGAAACAATGGTGGTAATAAGATACTAAATGGAATGTCTATAGGTGAAAATGTATTCTATTCATGCTAAACTAGGTTTCCAAAAATATGATCAATAATATATACATTGACCAACTCCCAAACTCAAAAAAGAAGAGAAAGGCGGATAATGATAAGATCTCCAACAATGGAAACTGTGGAGGAAAGAAAGCTCAATTTCCATTATGTAGGAAATTTGGAAAGAGAAACCCAGGGAAGTTTCTCAATGGAACAAAAAATGATTTATTTGTGGTAAAAAAGAACATAAATTAAACAATTTTGGAATAAAAATGAAGAGTACTATAGAATAAAATAAAAATGATCCTAAGAATCCATTTAAAGTTATTTTCCATAAATTTAGGGGACCTAGGTATTACCTGAGTCAATAACGTATTCTATAGAATAACCACTAGGTCAATGAAGAACCTATGTGGAAATAAATGGATGAAAAAATCTTTAAAAGTATTAATGATATTTATTGATGGGATTACTTTGGAATACTTTTCTCTTGTATGTCTAACCTAGTAGTTTTTTATGTGACAATTCTATTTGAGGAAGAATTATCTTTAATTATGTGGAAATAGTTTTAAAGAACCATTTGGGTTTATAGGATCATTTAATTTGATGCAATTACAGATTATTAATTTTGGTAATGAAAATGTCATGTATGATATAACTTTCATGGTTAAATAATGTTATGGTTATTTTGGGAAATTTATCACATTTTGGGGATGTTATGAAAAATGATTTTGAAAAAGGACAACACAATGATGGTGTGGCAACACATCATGTCAGACAAAGCTATGGGAATCGAGCCAACAACCAATGTTCCACTGGGATTTATCGCCTACCACAAGACTAAGTGAAGTCCCTGGTTGGTGTGACTAATTATTTTTAGTTAAATGATTTTACTGATCAATGATAAATTTATTTGGGATCTTATGTTTTATCAAATTGATATCCTTAGTATTGGAAAATGATTTCGTGATTAAGTGATAAATGTTATTTTGGAAGACGTTCGCTCTTTTGTGAACATTATATTCCTACCGAAAATAAAATACTTTGGGATTTCATTTTAAGAGTAATGGTGAATTATTATTTTGGTATAATATATGATTTTTGTATAGATTCAGGTTATTAATTGAAATTATTAACATATCATAGAGAATATGTGATTTGGTTAATTACACATTAGTATGAAACATTAAGATTAGTTGATGTTATTTGGAGATAAATGTTATGGTTCACTATGAAAGTCTATGTGATTAAATTATTTTAATTTTGGATTTCAATATTTCTTTGGATTATATTTAATGATATTAAGTGAAATTGTTTATTTAATAGTCTTTTTTATTCTTTGGTTATTGTTTGTTTGTTTTGGAAATTAAGATTAGTATTTATTTCTATAAAGGATTATCCATTTTGGGGATCAGCTAATCGTTTAATAACCATTTTGGTTTTTTTAATCTCTAAATATATGTTAATATATAGTTCATCCTTTTTGGATAATGTTATTATCTAGAAGATGATTCTAGTGCTTCAGGTGTGACCAACTCATCTTGAAGACTCATAATCTGGAGAAAAGTTGAGTTAGAGGTTGAAATGTCTTAAAATACGATAATCTACTTTAAATTAAGTATATATCTTTTCTCTCTTAGTCAATTTCATAAATAAATTCCTCAACTTTATGAAATGTAACTAAAAACAAAAAAAAGTTGCTCGTTTACTTTTCCTACTGGGAAACTAATGATCACTTAACCCATCACAAGTTTGTGGTTTTTTTATTGTTAACAATATTTTGATAATATTTTCTATCACTCTCTATCATAACATAAAATTTTTTAATCATCTGTATCCATGTTTTCCTACATTGAATCCTAGTATGTTTTTTATCGGGTGACCATTATACTTCTCTTTCTTTCTTTTAATGTAATTCAATAGCGTGCAGTGCATGCAACACTAAGTTCAAGCACACCACGACTTACCAAAATAGCCATTCAAAAAGCAGTTATGAATAGTATTCACTTCATTTTCAATTTTATATACTCCATATAATTTTAACATTCATATTATGTGTTTCTTAGAAATAATATTAGAAAAATAATATTTTTCAAATTAAAGAAGAATTATTAAAAAAATTCAATTTTACCTCTTTTTAATGGAGTACCCTTTTTAAATCCAATATTTAACACTTCTATATATTAAATTTTACAAAATAAACTTTTTATTTAGAAGTGGGACATAAAATTTAGTTTGGATAAATTTTTGGTGTTTTTCTAATAACTTTCATATTTTGATGAATAATGAAAGATACTAAATTTTAATTGAAAAATAAATTTGTAATCAAATTAATTTTTAGTGTTAAATTATACATTTGAATGGTTTTGAAGTATAATTAGATTATATTTTAATCATTAATCCAATATTGGTCATTAGAAGTAATTTTACATTTAAATTGGATATAAAAAATTATCAATAACATAATAGTTTTAACTTCTAAAAAACATGTTTTCTGTTTTTGAAAATGGTAAATTATTTTAATTAATTAATATAGCATCTATGTTTTTAATTTGGAATATAAAAATTAGCTTTTGGTGATTTTTTGTTATTTTTCTAAAAACATTCAATTTTTTGATGAATAGTGAAAAACATTGGGTTATTGTTTAAAGATGACTTTTTTTAAATAATTATTTTTTATTTAATTTTATATTATAGTAAAAAAATACATAATAAATATATTATTACAATTTAATTCATTGAAGTAATTTTATAATAATATTAGATATATAAAAATTTATCGAACTTTTTACCTTCTTGTCCCCACCTTCTTACACATTTGAAAATTTTCATAAATCATAATGATGCCACTTCTGGGAATTTAATTTCAAAAATATAATGGACATGCTTTATATAAGTAATTAAAATGTGTTTTAATAGGATGAAAATAAATATTTTGTTAAATAGTAACATTTAAATTTTATTTACCACGGTTAAAAGTGAATATGGTAATTAAAGGTAAAAATGATATTTTAATTACACTAACACATGTCCTAATTTTATTTTATATGTGTATTTTGACAAAAAAAAATTCTAGGATAAAAATATGATCGTTTTTTGATCTACATGAATTATAATAGAACATTTATTATATATTATTTAAAGAAGAGTAAAAACATTTAAATTCAATGTTTAATAACTAAAAAATTTTTAATATAGGTTTACTTATAAGATAAACTAGACTAAAAATAGTCATTAGAAATCTAAAAATATTTAATACATCATGGTATTTTATTTTAAATATTTAGACTTCAAATATTTAATTTTATATATGAGACAATGATGACGTAGTAATTGCCTTATTAATGAAAGTCTAAAATAATATATGTTATAAATATTAAAATAAATGTAAATTGCAAATTTGGATTTCATCCAATTATTTTATAGGTTAATATGACATGTTATATTTAATTCAATGTATTTTTTTAGAATAAATATTGTTGTTATAACTTCCACAAGAACCAAACACTAAATAGTGTAAAAATTAGTATATATGAGTTTTTAAAACAAATAATATTTTATTAAATTATATAATAGTCTTAAAAATATATGGTTTAGACAAAGGACTTATATAATGATATATATATATTTAATTAACCACTTGAGGTTATATAGGAATTTTATAGTATTTTTATTAACCAGGTAATATCAAAATACAAGAAGACATGTTAAATGTGAAACTATTTAACTAGGAGTTAAATCTAAAAGATAGGGTTAATATAGAGACCTAAACATGTCTAAAACCTATTGGATGAGATTTTTTAGACCCATAACAAAATTATCGTTTAAATTAATACATTTTAAGCTATTAGAAGCTGAAAATGAATTTAAAATAATATAATATTTCAAGCTTTTCCTCAAGTGACCCTCACCACTCAAATAAAAGGGTACTTCCCCTTCTCTTAATTTCATATCTCCAAAGCATTTTATGTCATCCAAACACTACGGAAATATCCTCAAAACTACCCTCACATCAACCTAGAGGCCTTACATTGATTATAAATACAACATATGTATCCCTTTTGTTCAAATTAAAAGAAAGAACCCGAAGAAAAGGTAATTACTTCATCACCTCTTTCAAAGTTATTTTCTTCTTCCACTGCCCATATCATTGTTTCTTCCATAATAAAATAATAACTCCAGTACCTTATACATACTAATATGTAATTATAAAAATGGTATGACCATATTCATTATTATATCCATCCTATGAATGACAAAGTCACCATGTGTGTGTACGTAAGGCTTACCGTCTCCACGTCGTGGTGTAGTTTGTTATTCAACAGTTTATTCTTTGGATGGGTATAATAATATGTATAACTAATGTAAATAATAAATATAACATGTTAATGAATATATATATAATATACCATCAAATTACATACTATTTCTATATAAATATAATGATATTGTCACTTAGCCGTATGTACGGCTTACTGTCTCCATCATGCGCTGATATTCCTATTCCCATTGTAACTATTCATGAATAATTGTAATTTGATGATTAAAAATAGTGTTTATGAACTTGATATCATTATTTATATGAATTAAATACATATTAACCATAAAAATAAGACTTATATAATAAAACATACAAAGGAAAATGAATCAGTTAACAACCAAAACAATGATACTAATGAAATACCATTAACAAATAAATATTAGAAGAGCATATATGATATCCTATTTATGTATTTAATTCTTTTGTAATTTAATATAAATTATTTCACCATTATATAAGATTTTAACTTACCCTTTACTAAGGAAATGTACAATGTAATGGGTTTTCATCTCAGAATTTATTCCTACGAGATTCATGATATATTTACCACTATATCTTTTTGTGTGGTGTATGTACTGCCCATGATTTTATTATTTGTATAATATAATTTTATTTATATTTATGTACATCTTCATTGTATGATCCATATTTTATGGTGTGCATGTTTGGTATGTTACCAAATCTGTAAAGGAATTTCAAATTTCAATTTCCACTCACCGGGTTTTAGGAATACATCATTGATTATTTTACTCCAATATTATGTTTAGAATAATGATTTATATATTCATATATTAATTTGAAATAACATTTTTGTGGTTATAATTTTGATACAAATAATCTCTCCATTTATAAATTCTCAAGTCATCGGTATGAACTTGATAAGGGTAACCTTAACTCAATTTCCATTCTCTGTGTTAAACATCCAAGTCATCAGTTTTATTTTTATAAGAATAGGTGTGAATGTCCTATGATTGATTTAAATTGAATATTCAATAATATTGAGTGTATTTATATTTTTCACCCATAATTATGTCATTTATTTATCCCTAATCTAAGGATGCGGTCTTTATAAAAGATTTCGTCTCAATTTACATTCTATTGAGACTTTTTTTGTTATGCACCTCTTCGCTTTTATATTGTGTATATATTGTCCTTCGACATATTATATCTTGAATGAATTTATTCTCATGATATTATAATATTTTGATAAAATTTTATTCCTCAATTATTTGTATTCAAGTGTCTATCGTTTTGTTAGGAACACTTCAACTAAAATATCATTTTAATGATTTATTCTTTTAATTCATTTACATTAAGGTCCATTTTATAAAAATGGTTTTAATGATTTATTTGTATGTACGTGAATGTTTTGAAATTAAAATTCCATTCAAATGTTTCAATTTTGTATGGAACACTTTGATTCAATAATCTCTTTTGAAACATTTCTTTGATAAATAAGGTTACTTTTAAATGGTTTCAAAAAAAGGGGATATTTATCTCAAATAGTTTTACTGATTATTTTCATCAATGTTAATATCCTTCAATGTATTTTATTCTTGATTTAGGTTGAATTATTATAATAAATCCTACCATATTGTATTGAATGAGTTATGTTTGACTGTGGATGTGCTATTTTTATACCATTCACGGTTTGTGGTTAAAGTATTAACATTTCTTATGCTAGTTTTAATAACAATGTTTACATTATGATTCAACCTTTTCATATTCAGAATCCATTGAAAATTGTATGTGATTGGTTGGGACTTATATTGCTCTTTGATGCATTGGTAGGTCTCATGAGACAAACTAGTGTCTTGGCACAAGGCCATGAAAAAATTATTATTTGTAGTCTTTGCACGAGGCCTTAACAATTCAGTTATGTTGTCCAAAATTATGCATTACATCATTATGAAATTAGATATTAATATTATTTGTGATTATTATACTAGTAGAATATACATTTAAATATGTAAGTGGAATTAAGTGATATATCTTTTCTATATTATATTGAGGTTTATGTTTAAAAGAATTTTGTTTTAGTCTTAAACATTTCCTTAAATGATTATGCTTATTTATGATCATTTGTGATATATTTTTATCCTTACTAAGAATTTGAGCTCACTCCTTTTCTTATGTTTATTTTTTCAAGGATGAAAAGAATTATATTACGATTTACATTCATGAATATGCTATGAGATACAATTGTGTTCAAAGGGGACCAAACATTGTTGTTTTTCCATTTCATAATGTAATGTAAAACTTATCTATGTATCTAATAATTTCAAGACTACTAAACTAATATGTCATTCGAAACTTGATCTCTTGTTATAATTCCAATGTTATTTAATAATGCACCGACTCTGTGCAACTATGGTCGGGGTGTTACATAGTAACTCATGAAGACATCATAGAGCGGGCCGAAAAGTTATGAATATAACAGGAGGAAAGACTTTTCTTTCGAGGTTACTAATCAGGTTCTCCTTAGAATCTCATCATGGAAATGTTTTATACATTTTTTTTGAAAGGAATTCTATCTCCATTGTTCATTGATCCTTATGAAATCTAGGAAAATGTTGGACTAGTAGAATATCCACTAGTGTTACCTCGATGTTTATATTAGGTACACCATGGTTTTTATGTTTCAATGTTGAGATAGTATATGATAGATTCATCTCATGTTTTGAGCCCAAAATTAGTTCATCTAGAAGAAAACATTTCTTAGTAAGAGAAACTTATTCAGATTGGTGATCATATAGAGGATGTGTTATGGAATATGGTAATTCACCAATATATGGCCTTCTGGAAGAAACACATTATTCATGAAAAAATGTTGGAATCTAAAAATGATATGAGGTGATGGTACACTCAGTAGTTTAGTAAGAATAATAAAAATTATGAGGATGCAGCTTCTAGATAGTCAGCAGAAAGTAACAACCCTGGTATTTATTGAATTATATTTATTAGTGTTATTGAAAATATTAATATTCATTATGTTATGAAATTATTAAAATACATCATTTAATGTATGATAACATATTTGAAACAATAATTTTTCAATTATAGAGTATTAATTTTTTAAAAACAATCACTATTTAATAAATCATGTTGAAATTATCATAGTATGCTTTTATTTATTTTTTTTTGAAAAATAATACTTTTTTCAGCAGTAAATGATATAGTTTTTTAAAAAATACACTTTTCTATGTCAATAATACATAATTATGATATAAAATTTATTAAATTTGTTGAATAAATAAATTATTATTTTATATAAGAAATATTTTATGGAAATTATTCAGAACTTTTATGTTATAATTTTTTCATGATAAGTATAAATATATTTTCATTGTCATCACAATGCTTGAGTAGTATTAGTAATGCCAAATATGGTTACTTATAAACAATAAATGAGTCAAAAAAATAATTTTTAATACACTATTATTAATTAATATTTATTATTGTTGTTTTTGTCTATTAATTTTTAATTTAATGTTTACATAAGATTAATATTATCCAAATGTGTGTGCAATAATTGTGAAGGGAAAGAAAAGAAAAAATAACAAATTTAAGAATATATCTTGTATATATATGAGTGTATATTCATAATGAACAAATAGTGAATTTTATTTTCAACATAATTTATTTATTTGAATGATTATTTTTTTAATTTATATATATAAAATAATTAACCTGAATGCCTATGAAACACTGATGGAGTGCTTATGCAAGCATAAAAAATAATAAAATGTTTATAATTAAAAAAATATGAATTATTAAATAACAAAAATTTTTGTTAAATATTTTTATATAAGAAATTTTCTAATGTTATATCGCTTTGATACGAATTTGGGATAATTTGGTCCCACAATAATCACTTTAAGACCTCTAGAATATTATATTTGAAAGTAAGTCATGCTTTCCCCCTATAAATTTTTGTTTGTATAATATTTTATTGTATGGTTTTCCTATATATTTTATAAAAGATAAATAGTCTATTGAAATATAAAAAAAACTATCTTATTCTTGAATTTTTTATTTTTTATTTTTAGGGATTAGATAATTACCTTAATAGATTGAACGATTATAACATAGTAATTATTTAATTAATGAGTAAATCTAATTAATGATATTAAAAATAATAAAATAAATAAATGTTGATATTTTTATGGAAATTAATGAATTAAATTGATTAATATGATTTTTCTATGATATAATAAAAAAATTGACTTTGATACTTTTTTCTATGTGATTAATATCTTAATAGTTAATTCTTTTTAATATGAAAAAAATTATATTTCATGAATTGAGTTTTTAATTAAATTATTTAAAAATCCAAAAAAACATGAAAAATTCCAAAAATGATAATATTATATCAAAAATATAATCTAATCTAGTTTTTAGGCTATTGTAGAATTCTTAAACCCTATATAATATTTATTATAATTTTATTATTTGAGTAATTGTTAAGTTATCCCTCAACTCAATTATTTAAGAAGGATACTTCCTTCACAAATCTCCATAACCATGCACATTATTTCTTTATTATGTTCTAAAAAAATTACATTATCCTCATCCCTTTTTACATTTTAGTTCTTTTTTCTCATTAAAAACAACTTACAATATTCTATGGAGGTCCTCAAAGAAAATTTTTTAAGAGGTAAGATTCAATCTTATTCTATATTAAATTAATTTTCACCTCTACCTTATCCTCACCTACTATAATATGATTCTTGACAACACCAGTACCATATATATAATGTAATTGTTTTTTTCCAGATTGTATATTAATCATAAAATTTCTCTTATTCTCATTTTATTCTAAAATAATGAAATCGTCATCCATTATGTGTCAATTCACCACCTTCGTGGAAGATGAGTTTTTCATTTATGTTTTTACATAAATCGTGGCATGTTTAAACTCAAATGTAATTTTTTAAAATGAAATCAGTACATATACATATATATATATATTATCCCTTCTATAGTATTATTTATTTTCAACAATAAATTCCACAATGAACTAACCATGTAAACCATGAAATAAATTCTCTAGAAAGAATGAAAATAACAATATAATTTTAATAAATGGAAAAAATATGTTATAAGAATATCGTAAAATTAATTATAAACATGATTATGGTTATTAATATATTAATAAAAATCAATAAACAATTATATAAGAGTTTTGGAGACATTTTAAGTAACACGAACTCGAGGTAAGGGAATTCTTAACCTAATGTCCATTCATTATGTCAACCTTCTAGTTACTTGATTATGTTGTACTCTAAATTATTTGTGAAATTAATGTTGAAAATATTATGTATTTTTATTTTTATTTATGTTTTATAAACATATTCCATTATTTTTTTCAATTATCACTTCAAATATATGTTATTTTTAATGAAATTTACAATAAAAACCCACTTTTAAAATTCTATTTTACAAAATTCAAAAGCAATGTTTTATGAATTTATTCATTTCATTATATTATGGTATAGATAATGGTAATTTTTTATGATATAGGTTGGGACCTATATATCCCTCCAATTCATTGGGATTTTTAATGTTTGAGGTCATCCATATGTTTAATACAAGGGTAACTCCAATGGTTACACAATAAGTAAGTCATGAGGGTAACATTGTAAAGTTGTTGTGAGGGTTACAAATCAGATAGAATCCATGATGGTTAAAATCATACATCTATAATTCCCAAAGTTACCTTTATGTCTTTATTTGTATTTTCTTTGTTTTATGGAAATATCTTATGTCCAAAAAGTAATAATATGATACTTTTTGTGTGAGAAGTATGTATTTGTGAAAAAAATTCACCCATTTAAAATTATTAATGTACTAACAGTATCTATCCTTATTTTAATAACCATTACTCGTATTTTTACGCTCATCCCATGTTCTAAAATGTGTATCATTGGTTTTAAGGAGGGGTAAGGTAAACGTAGAATCCAATATGATTGTTGTGAAGACATTTTATGAAAATCTGTCCTTTTTTTTAACTTTTGTATTGTGAAACAATTGATATAGTTTTAGTTGTACCAAATTTGTATGATAGTGAGATTATATGTATAAATTATTCCTTAATATTATAAAACACTGAATGAAAAAATATATTTGGGGATGTGAAAATGTGAATTCTAAAGTAATTTATAATATTATTTAATGTTTAAGGTTGGGTCTTTGTAAGAATCATCAATCTTGAGTGAAGAAGAAACAAAATCAATTGAAGTAAATTGTTTGTTTTTTTAAGAAGATTACAAATGGAAAACATTATGATTATCATAATCTCAAGTAATAAAAATTTATATCCCAGAAAAGGAAATGTTAGACTAAATAAGTGATATTTAGGGATGATTAAATGAATTTACATACTGAAATTGGTGTGAAAAAAGGAAATCCCTAGAAAATGGAGTTGGGTTTGAGAATCCTCATGTAACGACCCAATGATTTATCAATGGAAATTCCATTCTTATAATTATGTCCCAAAAAACCAAATTATAAAAAACAATTCCACATCATTATTAAATGAATTACTAAATACTATGTAACCTTTTTAACATAGTCTTTGAACATAAATTTTCCACTTGTATTATTTGAATTTTAAAAATCTAACAAACATGGTTGCGATCAGAAAGGTATTTTGAGACTGATAAGACAAAATTATTTTCTAGTAAATAGAAACATACACTTATGAATAGTTCTATTACACTTATGAATAGTAATATTGCCCTTATGAATGGTAAATTTCCCAAGTGAATATTAAACATACCAAATAAAGTATATATAAAATATTACCATCTTATTAGCGACAACATGATGCAATTATATTTAGTATAAATAAATAAATGTTTAAAAATTTATTAATTAAGTGTCTGTATTTTTACAAGTCATATATATTTAATTAAAATTATTTGATAAATTTAGTATTTTAAATGAAAATTTAATTTCATAAAATGTATTATTAATTTAATGTTTAGTTTTTTAAGAATTTAAGTTAATTTTATGTGACCTTAAATAATTTTCAATGTGTTTTAAAATCCTTTATCATTTTAAAATATGTTTTTTCAAGTGAATGATGATTCTAATTAAGAATTCAATTACACATATTTGGAAAATTATTTTAAAAAAATGGTGTTCATTTTTGAGTTCTACACGTCAATAAATGGTTAGGCTGAATTTTTATGTGTTTTATGAAATACTTGAATTTTGTGAGTAGAAAAATACGATAATTTATGATAAATGCTCAAAAAACATGATTTTTATAGTCATTCGTGAGTCATTGATGATTTAAGTTACCATTGATTCAAAATCTTATGCACTAATTAATGTATTTAATCACAATAATCCTTACAATTTCTTGTCCTGAGAAAAATAATAAACTAATTATTAAAATAATAAGAAAACACCACTCCCCTCCACTATAAATACCACCCCTCAAACCCTCTTTTCATCACACCTCTCGTGATTTGAGCCTTTCCTATATTCTACAAAATGCTCCTCCTTAGTCCCTCCCTCATATCTTGAATCTCTTGTCCTCATGAAAATAAAAGCTTACGTACCTTGAGGAGGATCTCTAGAGGAGAATTCAAGAGGTAAATCCTCTCTATTTTCTTTAATTTCCATTCAATTTGAATTTATTTTCTTATTCTATACTCACCTCCATTAATAAAAATAGAATGATAACTCCAATAACTTAAAAATACTATAATTATATCCTAATATATTATCATATAAAATTAAACTCTTTCATGTCTCTCTTTTATATTAAAAATGGAATCATCACCCATACTGTGTCAATTATCTGACATCCAAGGTGATACACATTCATTTTAATTAAACATATCCAAGGATGTTAATAAGACCATTAAATAGTTAGGAACAAAATTGAAATTTAATTTTATAACCCTTTTTATGTTCTGTAATTAACTAATAATCATAATACTAGATGATAAAATAAAATGTGGTTGTTGTGATCGAAAAACAACAAAAATTAAACTAAAATGAAAATAATTAACTTTTATCTAATGAATCATCATCATGGAGTATTAAAAAAATCATTTATAAGGTCATTTAATATTATATATTATCATTTATAACATATTATAACAATTATGTATGTCCATCCTCACTATAAAAAAACTTCCATTCATGAATACAAGTGACCCAAACATAATAACCACGAAAATGAATGTCCCGGAATGATGAAATTAAATTCTATAACTCATACAATGGATCATAAAAGAACATAATATTACTATAATGAATCATATTAATTTTTTATGGTTTCTAGAATTTACAATTTATTAATTAAATGTGATTATATAGTATAATAATATGAATGATTCTTTCAGAAAAAAGATAAAGGGATTTCTCAATCCCAACACTCTTTCATTGGGTTTTCCCCCTTTCACCACAAATTTAGTATGGTTATTCCATAAAAATTATTTATTATTCATTATTTATGATTCTTGGGATATACATGTTTCTTACTTGAGATTATGAAAAATATAATGTTTTCTAAAACAACACTTCTTTCAAAAAAATACCTTTCACTTCTCAAGATTGTTTCCTTTACTCAAGGATGATGATTCTTATATCAAGTATGTTATTCCCTCTTTAATTTGGTAACCCATAGTTTATGAAGGTATTATTATAAAATAAAAACCCTTAATTTCCATGGGTCATTATATGTTCAAGATTTATATAAGTTCTATGTGGAATGCATTATATTGTAAATTTTGTGTTGCGATAGGTGCACCTAAAAATATATAGCTCAATTTAAATTATATGATGTCACAGGTGAACCCAAAATTTTATAGCACTCCAATGCATAGGGGAATGTGTTGAATCTTGTGAGGAAATATTAAATATGCATGTGCATGATGCTAACTTTATTCAATACTATATGTGTTGATTAACCACTAAGGCCTGATGTCTCATTTTTATGCATTTCTACATTTCAAGCCTCTTCATAATGGTTACTTTCATGATTATTATCCTACTAATATGTTGTTATTACAAGGATTATTATTACCCAATGTTATTTCATTCCATATTATTTTATATATTATATCTATGATTTATCTCACCCCTTTCATTTTAAATCATTAGGGGACTACTTGTACTATGGGGAATTCAAGGGCCAATAAGAATCTGGAGAAGAATGAATTAAATAAATTTTTATATTTTATTTTGTAAATATCATGTTTGATACTATTTTCCCAAGACAATAAACCATTGGATCCTCATTATGTAATGTTTTTATGTTTTTTATTATTAAAATAAGGATATATTATTTTAAGAAAAATTAGGGTCACTATAGTTGGTATTAGAGTACAGTTAAGTAAATTTTAGAATTAAGATTTGAGAACCATAGGAAAACCCTTAGCATGAGACTCAGTATAAGTGAGAACCAATAATATTTGTTTTACAAAATGATAAACCTAGGGATTCCATAATATATTATTTTAGTGATAATTTATAATGGGATCTATTATTTTTTACTCCCTGACTTATGTTTTGTTCTATCCTTCTCAATTTGTGTAAATGGTTGGAACTAGGAGAAATCAGGCCAACAACCCTTGTGGGGGACAATGCAATAATTTCCCAAATGACATCCCCAATGTGTTGTGAGGTGGAGTTCAAATTTATGTGGATATTCTTACTCGAATATCTCAAGTTATGAACCATAACTTGAATAACGTAGAATGTATTCTTTTACCAAAGAGGGAGCAACTGGATATTGAGTGTTTTATCCAACAAAGACCATCGATATTTAGTGGATCATCCAACACACTAGTCATAGAAAAATTGGTCAACTCAAAACAGAATATATTTTGTGTTCTTAAATTTTTCATGACATAGATAGTGACCTTGAAAATATATCATCTTGATGGAGAGGCCTACTAAGGGTGGGCGTTGACTAAGAACACCAAGATGAGTGAAAAAATTGAAGAGATGGAGAGGGAAGAAATTAAGATAATTTTTATTAATAAGTATTTCCCTCATACTCTTCAAACTAATTTAGGGAAAGAATTTGTAGAGCTTACGAAAATAGAATTAGAATATATCACGGTCTATGAAGTAAACATCCATAGACATTCATGATACACATAGGGGTTTTTTATCAATAATGATTCTATATTTTATATATTTTTCAGTCGTTTAAAACAACATCTTCAAAAGTCTCTTGAAATTTGAGACATTGGGAGTTTTGAAGAAGGGGTTTGATGGTATCTTTAGGTGTATATGGAAATTTTATAATGGTCTAATGGCTATGGTGATAAGAACTGAAATATTGAGTTTCAAGATGGTTGACCTAACGAGAAATGTGAAAAGAAAACTCAACCACCGACATGTAAAAAATTTGTGAATATGATTCATGGTAACTACATCAAAGGGACTGGGAAATTATTATTATTTGAGAGATAAGGCCACCATGATAATGAATTTTGAAAATACAAGAGGAAGCATGACAATGTGGTTGAGGAAAGGAGAGCACCCCTCATTATCCAACGCTAAAACTGTATAGAGAAAGAGACCTATTAAAGCCCTTGCACTATGCCTCAAGCCCTCAAGGGTAATCTACATTATCATCCGCCAAAACAATAGGGGAAAGGGGTGGATTATTCTATCACAACTGTAGAATTGTATCAGGTGAATGAAGTCGTATAAGGTACACATCATATTCCCTCATTGTAACAGCCCGAGATTTTAAGAAAAATATTCTTTTTAATTTCATTAATGTCTTGTGTTGTATGCTACACCAAAAGGAGCTTGCACAACATGCATCCTTGACTTGCCTTGCATTACACGCAATCGTGAACTTCCTCTATAGCGTGTGTAGTACGCAATAACGAGTTTCACTAAACAACGATATGCTATTAAAATATTATTAAAACTAGTCGTCATGAATATTAATAACCACTTTTTGAAATTTTGCAAATTTTTTTTTCAAAACGGACTTCATTTTTGGATTCGGAATATTGAAATTAGCATAGGGTGAAATTTTGGTACTTTTCGGATAACTTTCATATTCTGATGAACAGTTAAAATTACTAAATTTTATTTAAAAACAACTTTTTTAATCGAAATAATTAATAGTGATAAATTATTGATTTTAGTGGTTTTAAATTATATTTAGAATATAATTTTACAATTTAATACAATTTTTTTCATTGGATGTAATTTCACATTTAAACCAGACATAAATAAGTGTCAATCTTTTGATAGTTATTTTCTCTTAAAAACACACTACTTCTTTTGACGATGGGAATTAATTTTTAAATTAGTTAATGTAACTGATATGTTTTGAATTTGGTAAAATAAACATCATTTTTTAATTCATAATATCAAATATAGCTTAGGCCTAATTTTTGGTATTTTTCTTGAAACTTCCATTTTTTGATGTATAGTGAAACCACTAAGTGGTAGTTAAAAAACTGAATTTTTTCATAAAACATAATTTTACCGCTTCTATGAGTGGAATTTCAAAAATACGAGAGACCCGGTTGATGTCAATAAGTAAAATGTGGTTCAATAAGATGAAAATAATTTTTTGTGAATAGTAACTTTTTACTTTTATTTATCACGGTTAAAAGTAAATAGGGTAATTAAGTGTAAAAATGATATTATTATCACCATAACACATGTCCTAAATCTATTGGATAAGTTTAATTCGACCAAAAACAACCTTAGGAATAAAATATGACCATTTAGGCCCACTTGGATTAGATTAGGAAATTTATTATTAATTTATTTAAAGAAGGGTTAAAATAGTTAAAATCAATGTTTAATAAGTATATCATTTTTAATATAGGGTTATACATAAGATAAATTAGACTATAAATATTCATTAGAAATCTAAAAGGATTTCCTACATAATTATATTTTATTTGTAATTTTTAGACATTAAATAATTTAATTTATTTATGACACAATGATGATGCAGTAATTATCTTATTAATGAAATATTGATATAATTGATGTTATAAATACCCAAATAAATATATTTTGAGACTTTTTATGAATTACACTAATTTTCTAGGTTAATATGACATGTTATTATTTATTTAATTAACTTTTGTCGAACTAATCATTCTGTTATGATTTTTAAAAAAATCATTTACTAAATAGTGTCAAAATTGACATAAAATGGTTTTTAAAACAAATATTATATTATTAATTGTTATTTTTCTTCCTAAAAATCTAAGGTTCGGCCAAATGACTTAGATAAAGTTATATATATTAATAATAAACAACTTGGGGTTCGTTTGGCTTCTTATAGTAAGTTTATTAACCTTATATTGTAAGAACACAAAAAGACGCGGTAAAAGTAAAATTATCTAACTTAAAGTTAAATATAAATGATAACGTTAAAATAGGAACCTAAACATGTATAAATTCTATTAGATGAGAGTATTTCGACCCATCCCCACCTTAGCTTCTAAATAAATCAATTTAGAGCTATTTAAAACCTAACTTGACTTTATAATAAAATAATATTTTTAGTTTTTCCAAAGGTGCCCCTCTCCTCCCTTATAAAAGGGCACCTCCTCCCTCTCTTCCACACACCACATTGAGCCTTCAATATCGGCCAAACCCTACCAAATTCCCTTATCCACTTCCCTAGAAACATCTTAGAGGTTCTGGTCTTCATCAAAGACCAATTTTAGTGCCGTAAAAGGAGATCTCAAAGAGGCTCTTCAAAGAAGAGGAGGTCCGGACATGTACAAAGCATATCGGACCTAAGGTAAGGGAAATGTCACAATCTCATTTTTATCTGAGATTGTTTATACTTTGGCATTTACTAGGGTGTATTTTATCATCCACATCCATGTTTCCTTAATATGTAATATTATTTCCATCCACCTACAATTGTTTAAATCCAATTTTACCCTTCGGTGAGTTTTTAGTAAAGGATATGAAAGGAATCTTTTGTCGTTTTTCTTACGAGGTACTTTTTGACTTTTCCGACAAAAGTACGAAGAATGTTTTTTTAACTTATACGGCATGAATGTATTTTTAAAACATTATTTCCAAGAAGCTTCCTTTACAAGTTTTCAAGATTATTTTTAATCAACTTATTTTAGTTTATAATTCTATGACATATTAAGAAAGTAAAAGTGTTTTTGAAGCAGAAAGGATATTTTCCTCAAGGATGGAGTTCAATCGTTTTATCAAAATTATTTTCCATCTAACATAATAAAGGGTTCTGTTTTTATAATTATTATTACATTTATGTGGTTATTTTGTGATGGAATTATATTTTTATGAATTCCTTTATCTTATATGAATTGTTTTATGATGTCACGATGTTTAAGATTCCCATTTTTATTACATGGGTTATGCTATGATGTATGGTTTTCGGATTTTGTGGAACACATAATAATGGTATCATTATGAGATGGGTGGTACATATATCTCCCTCCAATTCATTTGGTAAAGATTTTATATCTCTTGAGATAGACATGGTTGGAACGGTAGGTTATACCGGTTCAGTGAAAGAGGACTGAAACGAGGAGTGAACTCGGTTCAGAAAGGGACTTTGTCCACTGAGATAGTCTTGGAAATGAGTCTTGACTAATAAGAAATTATTATCTATAATTATGTGTGTATGCCACAAATTTTCATGTTTTATGTTATGATTATTGTGATTACATTTCACTACTATGATTTATCCCATGCTATGAAATTATGATCTCTTTCGCAGGTTAATATTTCCAAAAGTTATGTGCTTATGTATATGATGTGATTGATATTTCTTTTGTTTACCCTTACTAAGAATTTGAGCTCACCCTTTTGTAAGTTTTATTTCCCCAGGTCAGGAAGAAAGTTATTAAGTAGAATATATCAAAAAGGGACTCTAGATATGATGAAATAAATGGGTGGCAAAGTAGACGCTTTATGAAACAGTTGTTTATGTTTCCCAGTTTCCAAAGACACTAAACTATTACGGTCCTTGTGTGTGTGTTTTTGTTATGTACTAAGTATTCCGCAAAAGTAATGTAATTTCCATGTACTTCAAGCTTTGGGTCTCTACAGTTTGTATCAGAGGAAAGGTTTAGTCAACCATTGGAAACTAGGATGCCAAAACGTTAGTGAAATTCCTAAATATATTTCTAAGGTATGTTTAGAGATGTCCCTAAGGATAAGTATAAGTATAGGATATAGTCCTAGAACTATGGTAACGATATTAGATTAAACCAAAGATGTTAGATATTGAAGTTACTCCCCCTTTATTAAGATTTTTTCCTCTCACACTATTCTTTTTGGGTTTTAGAAAATGTATAGAAACAAGATGATTCACGATAATGGAGGATATGATGGACAGTGGAATGATATTATTCATGAGAAACCAAATGAAATGGGATTTGGAAGTCTAAACATCATTATTATGCCAAATCAACAATCTCATAATATGATCAATAAAGTAAAATTTTTTAAGTTTCTTGACTCGGCTAATAAGAGAAAGATGGAGTTTCATGATGATTATAGAGGAAAGAAAGTTCAATTTCCCCTATGTAAATCATGTGGGAAGAGGCATCAAGGAGAATGTTTCAAAGGAACTGGAAGATGCTTTGGTGTGGAAAAGAAGGACACAATTCTAGTAAGTGCAAAGGAAAAGGTTCAGTTAACATCAGGGATGAGGATAATGGTATTGCTACGACATCAACAATGGTTAAATGTTTTAAATGTGGAATGTATGGGAATTATGCAAACCAATTCCCTAAGGTAAAGTCTCATGAAGAGAATCAGTATGGTCGTATGGGTAGTATTTATGTTGATGTTGATGAAGAGACTACAAATGATATGTGAGATGAAAGAATTGTTGAAGCTCGGTGAATGGTTTAAGAATTTAGTGGAATGATTACATGTTTATCATGTGTAATGTTGTATGAGTAATCTCATGGTACTATGGAATAAAGAGACATCTAAGGATTGTTACACTGTTGTCTTTCCTTGAGTTTTGAAAGTGTGTGATTAATGGTACCAGTATCCATGAAAGGTTATTTAGATATTTTTAGAATGTAGATAATATGCGCATAATGAAGGGATAAGGAGAAAATTTAATATTTGATAGTATTCATGAGCTCGTGACTGATATAAGGAGAAGGTTATATCATGGTTTGAGTATATAGAATTTTTAGATTTTGGTATGTGGAAAGAGTTAACTTTTGACTGCATTCATGTTTTCACTAAGGTTCAATGGGTATTCATTCTCCAAGAGAATACATGATTAAGGTATTCACATGTTTTTAATTTGACCAACAAGATATATCTTATGATATATGGGGGATAAATGAGGGAATTCACGTGATTTTTATGTGACATTTCAAGTAATCATTTTCTTTATTCTTTGATCTTGGACCAAAGTATTTTAGATAAGCCTAAAGAATGGAATGGATAATGTTGGACATAAGTTAGTATTAAGGATAGAAGTTTTTTCGATATTATTGATGGGATGTTATTTTAATATAGTTTTAGAAAAAGGAAAACCTGCAGGACAGACGACAGCCCATTGCGTCAAACAAGGCTGTGGGAATGGAACCCACAACTGAAGTGCGAATGACCTTTATCGCCTACCACTGGCCTACAGGAAGTCCCTGTTTAGTAGAAACTAGTTTTATTATATTAAGAAGTATGATATATGAAGTATAAGTCCATTTTAGGAACCATATATGATTAATCTCACTATAGATGGACTTATGTATTTTTTGATAACTTTTCTAACCTTTTATTTGAGACAGATGGAATGACCCATCATTCTATCACATGATCTGCTAACACATCACGAATGACAAATTCAACTTCATTTCATTAAGAGATGAAGTGTAAATTGTCCAAAGAACGATAAACGTTGAGACTATACCAAAATCACGAAAGTATTTCTTCTAATTCAAATTTCATCAACTTTAGGGAAATGATCTTGAAAACCAAAAATGTTGTCCTAGTGCTCTTATATCTGATGAATCAGATGGTACCTTAGATCGTCACAAATTTATGGCTTTGTGATTACTGGATTTTCCATAGCCATGTTCCCTACCACTCTCCATCAAAACATGATGGTTAGATTTCTCTTCCATATACATATTTTCACCTATGTGGAAACCCAGTGATTAGTTTATTTGGGTAACCGTTACGTTTCATACTTTTGTTTTTAATGATTGGTTTTGGTAGTCCTTTTTACGATGTGGGTCTCTATTAAAGAAACTTTCTAATAGTAAACCGTTTATAACCCTAACGAATTTCGAGGGCGAAATTCATTTTAAGGGGGGTAGAATGTAACAGCCCGAGATTTTATGAAAAATATTCATTTTAATTTCATTAATGTCTTGTGTTATATGCTAAACCAAATGGAGCTTGTACAACACACACCCTTTACTTGCCTTGAATTACACGCAATCACGACCTTCCTCTATAGCGTGTGTAGTACGCAATAACGAGTTTCACTAAACAACAATATGCTATTAAAATATTATTAAAACTAGTCATTATGAATAGTAATAACCACTTTTTGAAATTTTGTAAATTTTATTTTTCAAAATGGACTTCATTTTTGGATTCGGAATATTGAAATTAGCTTAGGGTGAAATTTTGGTACTTTTCGGATAACTTTCATATTCTGATGAATAGTGAAAATTACGAAATTTTAATTAAAAACAACTTTTTTAATCGAAATAATTAACAGTTATAAATTATTAATTTGAGTGGTTTTAAATTATATTTAGAATATATTTTTACAATTTAATACAATTTTGTTCATTGGATGTAATTTCACATTTAAACCAGACATAAACAAGTGTCAATCTTTTGATAGTTATTATCTCTTAAAAACACGCTATTTCTTTTGACGACGGGAATTAATTTATAAATTAGATAATGTAACTAATATGTTTTGAATTTGGTAAAATAAACATCATTTTTGAATTCATAATATCAAATATAGCTTAGGCCTAATTTTTGGTATTTTTCGGGAAACTTTCATTTTTTGATGAATAGTGAAACCACTAAGTGGTAGTTAAAAAACTGAATTTTTTCATAAAACTTAATTTTACGACTTCTATGAGTGAAATTTCAAAAATCCGAGAGACACGGTTGATGTCAGTAAGTAAAATGTGATTCAATGAGATGAAAATAATTTTTGGTGAATAGTAACTTTTTACTTTTATTTACCACGGTTAAAAGTAAATAGGGTAATTAAGGGTAAAAATGATATTATTATTACCCTAACACATGTACTAATTCTATTGGATAAGTTTAATTCGACTATAAACAACCTTAGGAATAAAATATTACCATTTAGGCCCACTTGGATTAGATTAGGACATTTATTATTAATTTATTTAAAGAAGGGTTAAAATAGTTAAAATCAAAGTTTAATAAGTATATCATTTGTAATATAGGGTTATACATAAGATAAATTAGACTATAAATATTCATTAGAAAGCTAATAATATTTACTACATAATTATATTTTATTTGTAATATTTAGACTTTAAATAATTTAATTTATTTATGACACAAAGATGATGGAGTAATTATCTTATTAATGAAATATTGATATAATTGATGTTATAAATACCCAAATAAATATAATTTGAGACTTTTTATGAATTACACTAATATTCTAGGTTAATATGACATGTTAGTATTTTTGTAATGAGATTTTTTAGAACAAATAATTCTGTTATAATTTTTATAAAAATCATTTACTAAATAGTGTCAAAATTCACATAAAATAGTTTTTAAAAAAAATATTATATTATTAATTGTTATTTTATTCCTAAAAATATATGGTTCTTCCAAATTACATAGATAAGGTTATATATATTAATAATAAACAACTTGGGGTTCTTTTGGCTTCTTATAGTAATTTTATTAACCTTATATTGTAAGAACACAAAAAGACACGGTAAAAGTGAAATTATCTAACTTAAAGTTAAATATAAATGATAAGGTTAAAATAGGAACCTAAACTTGTCTAAATTATATTGGATGAGAGGATTTCGACCCATCCCCACCTTAGCTTCAAAATAAATCAATTTGGAGCTATTTAAAACCAAACTTGACTTTATAATAAAATAATATTTTTAGTTTTTCCAAAGGTGCCCCTCTCCTCCCTTATAAAAGGGCACCTCCTCCCTCTCTTCCACACACCACTTTGAGCCTTCAAGCTCAGCCAAAACCTACCAAATTCCATTCTCCACTTCCCTAGAAACATCCTAGATGTTCTGGTATTAATCAATGACCAATTTTAGTACCCTAAAAGGAGATCTCAAAGAGACTCTTCAAAGAAGAGGAGGTTTGGACACGTACAAAGCATATCGGACCTAAGGTTAGGGAAATATCACAATCTCATTTTTATCCGAGATTTTTTATACTTTGGAATTTACTGGGGTGTATTTTCTCATCCACATCCATGTTTCCTCAATATGTAATATTATTTCCATCCACCTACAATTGTTTAAATCCAATTTTACCCTTCGGTGTGTTTTTAGTAAAGGATATGAAAGGAATATTTTGTCATTTTTCGTACGAGGTACTTTTTGACTTTTCCGAAAAAAGTACAAAGAATGTTTTTTAACTTCTACGGCATGAATGGATTTTTAAAACATTATTTCCAAGAAGCTTCCTTTATAAGTTTTCATGTTTATTTTTAATCAACTTATTTTAGTTTATAAATGTACGACATGTTAAGAAAGGAAAAGTGTTTTTGAAGCAGAAAGGATATTTTCCTCAAAAATGGAGTTAAAGTGTTTTATCCAAATTATTTTCCATCTAAGATAATAAAGGGTTCTGTTTTTATCCCTATTATTACATTGATTTGATTATTTTGTGATGGAATTATATTTTTATGAATTCCATTATCTTATATGAATTGTTTTATGATGTCACGATGTTTAAGATTCCCATTTTTATTACATGGGTTATGATATGATGTATGGTTTTCAGATTTTGTGGCACACATAAGAATGGTGTCATTATGAGATGGGTGGGACCTATATCTCCCTCCAATGCATTGGTTAAAGATTTTATATCTCATGAGATAGACATGGATGGAATGGTAGGTTATACCGGTTCAGTGAAACAGGACTGAAACGAGGAGTGAACTCGGTTCAGAAAGGGAGTTTTTCCACTAAGATAGTCTTGGAAATGAGTATTGACTAATAAGAAACGATTATCTATGATTATGTGTGTATGCCACAAAGTTTCATGTTTTAAGTTATGATTATTGGGATTATATTTCACTACTATGATTTATCCCATGCTATTAAATTTTGATCTCTTTTGCAGGTTAAGATTTCCAAAATTTATGTTCTTATGTATATGATGTGATTGAAATTTCTTTTGTTTTCCCTTAATGAGCATTTGAGCTCACCCTTTTGTATGTTTTATTTCCCCAGTTCAGGAAGAAGGTTATTAAGTAGAATATGCCAAAAAGGGACTCTAGATATGATGAAATAAATGGGAGGCAAAGTAGACACTTTATGAAACAGTTGTTTATGTTTCCCAGTTTCCAAAGACACTAAACTATTACGGTCCTTGTGTGTGTGTTTTTGTTATGTAATAAGTATTCCACAAAAGTAATGTAATGTCCATGTACGTCAAGATTCGGGTCTCTACACTCATGAATTGAATATGTATTATTTGATTCCGGTTCTATGCATTCCTTTATCTATTTCATGTTTTATATAACTATTAATTCTAATCCCCAAATAATTAATATAGATATATCCATAAAAACACCTTCTGGTGAAATCATTGCAACCCTAGTGTTACAATCCTTCACTATTGGTGTGTGTGCACTGATTTTTCTTGTGAATCTGGTGATACATTCCTTTGTGGAATAATATAATATAGTGGGGTTGGATTGGATCTCATTATATAGATCACACATCAACTATATGGAAAATGAAATATCGATTCATATCATAATCCATCCCACGATCCTATACAAATGTTAGGAAGATCATGAAGCTCCTTTGGAAAACCCTTAAATGGTGTGGGTGTTGATTCCCTATGAAAAATCATACCTAACACAAATGGTTATGCTAAAGTAAGGTACCAAACTTGGTTAAATGACCATTGTGAAGGAATACAATGATGTATTTTTTAAAGATTTACTAATACTACCCCTGGATCATGATGTAGAGTTATCAATAGAACTCATAATCGGAGTTAATCCTATATCAAAGTGTCCTTATAGGATTGATCGTATTGAACTATAAGAATTAAAGAAGAAACTACATGTTCAACTGTAAAAAGGATTTATATTCTTGAGGTAATCACCTTGGGGTGTGCCAGTACTCTCTGTCAAGAAGAAGGATCAATCAATGTGGTTGTGTATCGATTATTGGGAACTCAATAAGAACACCATAAAGAACAATTATACTGTTCCAAGGAATGATGGCTTGTTTGATCAGTTGAGAGGCACTCAGTACTTCCCAAATATGGATCTTGATTCTGGATATCATCAGATAAATGTGAATAAAGAATATATTTAGAAGACAAACTTCTGTAAAAGGTATATGAACTATGAGTTTTTGATGATTCCCTTCGGACTTACTAAGTCCCCTAAAATCTTCATGGATTTTATGAATAGAGTCCTTAGACATTACCCAAACTAATTTGTGGTAGTTTTTATCAAAGATATTATCATCTAATCTAAGATAATTTAGGAACATGAATATTATCTATGACTTCAGTTAGAGACATAATGTAAGGAGATGTTGTATTACAAGTTTAGAATGAGTGAATTTTTTATGCATCATGTAACATGCTTGGGACACATGATCAAAAGTGGGGGAATTTATATTTAACCCCCTATAATAATGATGATTAAGGAATGGACTAGACCCACTAATTTCATAGTAATCCGCAGTTTTCTCAGATTACCATGGTACAATAGACATTTTTTGAGACATTGCTCACAATTTTCAAGTCCTCTAACTAACTTAACAAGGAAATGGGTAAAGTATGTATGGATGTTAGAATATGGGGAAATATTCAAGGAGATAAAAATAAGGCTTGTCTCTATACATGTACTAACATTACCAAAAATTGGAACATTTTTTTGATATAAAGTGTTGAATCCAAAAACAGATTTGGTTGTGTACTCATGAAAAATGAAATTATGATAGACTATTCCTCACAGTAGTTGAGGATCCATGAGAAGAACTTCCCAACCGATGATCTGGAGGTATCAGATATGATTTTTTCCATGAAAATATAGAATAATTTCCTTAGTGGTGAGATGTTTGATATATATACCGATCACAAGATCCAAAAGTACGTATTCACATAAAAAGACCTCAATATGCATCAAAGAATATGTCTAGATTTAATCAAAGAAAATGATTTCTATATGAAAAAAAGTTAGTGAATGTTCTTAATATAAAAGAACCTACTGTTATATACATGTTGTGGATGGTGAGTGAATCTATATTGTTGGTCATTCAATAGATGGATTTTGAAATCATAATGGTAGGAAATACAACCTACATTTACCAAAGGATTTACCAACCATCTATCTATGAAAAATATTACTAAGGCGCAAAGGGATGATCTAGAGTTAAAAAAGAGGGTGAATGAGGATCTGTATTACTTCATCACATGTGAAAATGAAGGAGCTATTGTAAAATCCACACAATAGGATTTTATTGACCCATTTTGTGATTAATAAGATGTAACATGATATCTGAGAACACCTCTGGTGGGATAACATGAAGAAAGAGATTACAAAATATATCTCAAGGTGAGTTATATGATAGAAAGTTAAATTAGATTAAAAAAAGTATAAAGGGACAATGAATCAATTTCATATACCCATATAGAAATAAGACAATGTCTCCATGGACATTTTCACAGGTCTCCCAAAGAGATCCAAAGGAAATATTGCAATATAGGTTGTTGTGGACCAACTCACCAAGACTATCCACTTTATCACTATTTGGGATGATCTCTATCTTGAAAAAAATTCAATGATATTTGAAAAGGAATTTGTAATAATGAATGGTGTTCCACTATCGATTGTATCTGATCATGATCCCATGTTCATATCTAAATTTTGGATGAGTATTCAACATTCCTTGAGTACTTAATCGATTTTTAGAACAACATATCACCCCAAAACTAGTTGAAAATCTAAAATGACTATTTAGATTATCAATAATATGCTTGAGGCCTATTGATTAGAATTAAATGGAGGATGGGATCAATATCTCCAATTGGATGATTTTTTATACAACAATAGCTTCCACATGATAACTTAGATGGTTCAATAGGAATCTATATATTAAAAATGATGTATAACTCTAACCTATTGTGATGAAGTTGGTGAATTAAATCTACTAAGACTTGATCTTGTTCAAGAGATGACAGAAAAGGTTCAATCCATCTATCAACATATCAATGCTTCCTAGAGTTAGAAAAATATATATTATAACAACTTTCTAAGAAACTTGGAGTTAAAAGTTATAGAAAAATTCATCCTTTAAATATATCCAAGGAAGATAATATTTTAGTTTAGAAATAAAGGGATGCTATGTCCAAGGATTATCAAGACCTTTGAGATCGTTTATCCCATAGGATTTGTGTCCTATCAACATGAACTTCAACCAAATATGGTTCATGTTCATGATGTGTTCAACATATCACTCCTATGGATGTAAATAACAGATCCCTCACATGTACTAAACTAATAGGTTGTACAGATGGATGATGATCTATCTTATGAGGAACAACTAGTAAATATTATTAATAGAAAATATATGATTCTATGCAAAAAGAAAACACATCTATTCATGGTGTCGTAGAGGAACCATATGTATGAAGAAGGAACATTGGAGCTGGAGGTGGTGATGAAGGAGAAGTACCCTCAACTATTTTTTAAAATTATATTCCAAAGGAAAAATTTCCAAAGGGGGAAATATTGTAACGCAACAATGTTTTATCAATGTAAATTCCCTTCTTATAGGTTTGTCACATAAAATCACATTGTGAATCACAATTCCACATCATGCTTAAATGAACTGCTAAATATTGTGTTACCTTTATAGCCTATCTGTTAAACATAATTTTATCACTTATATGATATGAATTTTAAAAATATGACATGTGTGGTTGTGACTAGTAAGGTACTTTTAGTCTTATAGGGAAAACTTATTTTTAGGTGAACAGTAACTCACCCTTATGAATAATAATGTTACCCTTATGAATAGTAATATGACCATTATGAATAGTAAATCACCAATGTGAAATGTAAACTTAACCAATAAAGTATAAGTAAAATATATCCATCTTATAAGTGACAATTTGATTTAATTATATCATATTTTAATTAAATAAATATTTAACAAATTATTATTTAAGTGTTCATATTTTTATAAGTCATAATTATTTAATTACATTTTTGTAATCAATTTAACAATTTAGAGGAAAATTTATTTCAATAAAATTTATTAATAAATTAATATTATGTTGTCTTATGATTTCAAAATAAATTTATGGGACTATATGCAATTTTTTAATGTGTTGTAAAATCAATTATAAATTTAAAATCAATATTTTTCATGTAAGTGAGAATTATAATTAAAAATTAAATTTCTAATATTTATAAAATTGTTTTCATAAAATGGAGTTAATTTTTTATTTCTACAAATATGTTTCATAGTTCCTTCTAACATATGTTCTAATTTTAAGAATCACAGTTTCTAGGCAGTTTCCATTTGATTTATTCAAGCAACCAGAAACGTCCAATAGTTCTTTATCCAAAAGGGGCCTACATTACAAAGGTATGATTTTGTTAATTTAGAACTTTACAATACTTAGAAACTTTCATTGGTCGAGAGGATGAGAGGTTAGACTCATGACACCTTTTGGGGGGAATTATTGTCTACTCTAGGACTCTCTATAGAAATTTAAGATATTTTCATGAATCCTTATTAATTCAAAAAATATAACATAAGTTTCAGTTGGAATTTTCAATCACTTATTAACAGGTGTAAAATATAGAATCATCAGTATGAATAAAAGTTTCTTCATTAATGGAGATATCTGTATATATTATAGGTTCTCCATTAATGGTATCTTCTCATATACTATTTAGAGATTCTTTTAATAATCATTATGATGATACTAGTTTTTAAGCCACTCAATTGGGCACTCTGGAATTTATTGTTGTCTAGGGAGATGATGTCTTGTTTTGATATTGTGATAATACCCATGAAATGGGTTACCTACGTATCCCTGTGACTGGAATCAGAACCCTTGTTGTTCGATTCCACTTAATAGGACACATCATACGTTTTAAGGTCTTGTAATAAGGACCGAACCATATAGTTTAATTTCATTTTGTAAGGACATATAAGTATAGGGTTCTTAGATAATGTTTAATGTTGGACTTATTCCTAAGCAGCCTGTGTAACATGGACGAAATATGGGTTTCCAAATAAGATTAGACCGTGTTGGGATTATGGCCCAATGAAACAGGTTTGATTTTATGTTTTGGGTTTGAACTTCAAGGAGGCTTCCAATGTATCCCATTTGGATGGAAATAAAATCCCACATAGTTCTATGAATCTTATAGAAGAATATTATGTTTTGAGATTAACGAGTTTGGGCTTACATCTTAAAAAGGATTCCCTGAAATTTTTTGGGGCTTAATTTAGGGATTATTCCAAAGGAGGGTGACCATATTAATGGAATTAGGGTTGGATTCCTAAATAGGATATACAGTGAGCTCGGGCCCAGAGAATTATTCCTACATATCCTGATTATGGTGGGAATCAAGGTTCGTGATGTTTGTTCACCATGAGTGTTTGTAAACATGTTTCAATTATCATGAATATCTTAGAGCACTTGATTCATGCACAGTGTAAAAAATAATATGATGTGAAAGATTAAACAATGACACATACACTTTTCCTCCCCCGCTGGTGGAAGAGGGTGCACCTACAGTGGTGAGGGTAGACAAGGGAGAGGTAATGAGCCTTCCCACTATTCACTTAACATTGGAAAGGGTTCCAATGAAAGGAATTAGGGATGAATTTTTAGGGGATTACACATGGATGGCTACCCTAATATTGATCCTGGTAGAGGAGGGGGACTTCTCATTCACTTGAATGGAAAAGAAAGTGTGAATCGTAAGTTTCATACCATAATACCTAAGGTTCATGGTATTTTTGGGAAGGGAGAGGTCAGAACACAAACCCTCCACAAAACTGGGACATTACCAACTCTATTTCTATGAGAAATGTCCATATAAATGTGGATATACAAACCCAAAAAAACTTCATAAATCTTAACCCCATTGTGAAACAATTGCAGGAAACCTCTGAATGCAGATATACAAACCCAAAATATAAGGCAGGTTGATCTGCCTTTCCCAAAGGTTTGATAAGTCTGGAGGTTTTGGTCGAGTTCTTAAAAGAATCCATTTCAAACAGAGGATCCAATGAAGAAGAAGGCTTTTAATGGATGGCTTTGAAGATGGCATGATTACTTGTAGAATGAAGAGAGTAAGTGAATCCAAGTGGGGCACCCAAGTATGTAAGGGTTCACAATTATGGCTGTAAAAGTAGGCTTGGGCAACCTGATGTTCACATAAATGAAGAAAACAATGTGTGGTAATACTTGGGTGAGACCTAGCTCTATTCTTTAAGAGTATTCAAAAGTGATCCCAGAAGTGGGGAACTCAAGTTCCTATAAAAGGAATAGGTTCCATGCAAGTGTTTCTTATTTTAGGAGGTCGGGCGCTTTAGGTTGACAAGTGTTATGGATTTCATTCACTAAAAGGACTTAATTTCTATGATCCAACTTCAATTCCTCCTCTTTAGGTGTTAATGAACTACCTTGAATGATTTGGTGGACTTGGGTGAAGCACTAGGGTGACCAGAGAAACAATTGGGCTTTAGGGAAACTCATTCATACAAATTAAGGCTCCAAGGGACTATTTATAGGAAAAAATAGGACCAACGGTAAAATTAAATTATGTGCACAAGTAGGTTTCATGACAGATGGGGGCACGCAGGTAGGCTACACTTCGACACCCTTTATTCCTGACTTGGGTGACCCAAAGATCATGCCTTTTGCAATCATGATTTTAATCATGTATTTTCCCTTCTTATTTTTAAGGTATTTCCCTTTGTAATTTTTTAGACTTTTTGATGAGAATGGAGTGTCAATAAAATCCCCCCTCGTAATTGGATCTCGAAAAAAAATAGGATCCTATACTGAGGTAATGTAATGAAAGAGAAAAATGAGACTACTAGGGCATGCATATTTTGTGTGTGTAGAGAAAATGGTCTCACAAGATGGCAACATGAAATATTCTGGTGCGCAGGGTGACCTATATCACTTATTTATAGTGGATTCACTTCTACAAAAATCCTAATGATGTCTCTGATATCAACTCTCAGTGCGAAAGTCTTCTTTCACACAGATGGTTCTCTTTTGTCGCGCTTCTTCTATATCGTTTTAGTTGTACTGTATAATAGGTTCATGACACTTGCGCTCCATTTTACACTTTCTCATCAATTTTTATTATTTTTTTCCTTAACTACTTTGGTTTTTTTCAATTCTTTTTTCAAATATAAAAAATGATGTTACAAAAATGATTATTTTCTATCCTTTGGAAGGTTCAATAGCACCCAAATAATTGGAAATACTTATGAACTATTTATTTTGAGGATTGATGACATGATGAAAGTCTTCAGTCATGAATACTTCGATGTTTGTGACACCACCATTCCAAACATATAATTTTTTTAAGAAGTCTAATTTCAACTTTCCCAGAAGCACCTATCTTCCTTGTATATGTAAGACCCTGAGATTTTAGGAGAAATATTTTGTTTTTATGTATTATGTTATACACAACACCAAAGTAACATTTCACTACACATAACACTATCTTGTCTTGCATTACATTCAAGAGCAACCATCCTCGATAGCTTGCGTTGTACACAATACCGAGTTTCACTAAACAACGATATGTTATTAAAATATTATATAAACTAGCCGTTATGAATATTAATACCCACTTTTTGAAATTTTATAAATTTTATCTATAAAAATGGACATCTTTTTTGAATTCAGAATATTGAAATTACCTTAGGGTGAATTATTTGTATTTTTCTGAACAAATTCACTTTTTGATGAATAGTAAAAAACACTGAGTTATAGTTCAAAACATAATTTTTTTTAAATAATTATTTATTTTATTAAAATTTATTTTAAGTCAAAATAGATACATAATACCTATATAAGTTCAATTTAATTCATTGGAATCATTTTATAATAATTTTAGATATATGAAAAAAAATTGAACTTTTTATCATCTTTTAGCCACCTCTTTGGAGCATTTGAAAATTTACATAAAACATAATTCTACCACTTATGTGAGTAGAATTTCAAAAATCTGAGAGACACAGTTGATATCAATAAGTAAAATATGGTTCAATAGGATAAAAATTATATTTGGTGAATAGTAACTTTTTACTTTTATTTACCACGATTAAATGTAAATAGGCTAGTTAACGGTAAAAATGATATTATTATTACCCTAAAACATGTCCTAATTCTATTGGATAAGTTTAATTGGACCAAAAATAAACCTCAGTAATAAAATATGACCCTTTAGGTCCACTTGGTTTAGATTAGGACATTTATTATTATTTAATTCAAAGAAGAGTTAAAAGAGTTAAAATCAAAGTTTAATAACTAAAACATTTTTAATATAGAGTTATACATAAGATCAATTCGACTATAAATATTAATTATAAATATAAATAAATTTCCTACATAATTATATTTTATTTATAATTTTTCACCTTCTATCCATCTGATGGAAGATGAAATCATCATTTGTGTGTACGTATGGAATACCATCTCCATGCCGTGGTGTATTCTGTTTTCCACCATGACCATAATTGGATGAGTATAATGGTGTAAAGAATAACTATATATGATTATTATAATATTGTTCTAATTATTTGATATTCTATCATCCACTCCAATATCATTCAATAATTATGGGAATGATTCGTCACTCGTGCGTACGTACGACTTTCCGTCTCCACGATGTGAGGTGATTCATTCCACATGATCTTTATTAAACCATTATTATAAAAAAGAATTGAATGAATAAATCTGATATATATTATACTAATACTATTCTGTAAATGATGTATCTATAACCTAAAAACAGGAATACAAATTTATTTGACAAAACATGCATAAGATCATAAATCAATGAACACCCGAATAACAAGTAGCAATGAAATATTTCTAATATGAAGCTAAGAATATGACCATATATGATATCATAACAATGAGAATGATTCTGGAATAAGTAAATGAAATTATTTAAATCATTATACAGGAGGTTTGGAAACATACAAAGCATATCAGACCTAAGGTAATGGAAAATATCACAATCTCATTCTTATCCGAGATTATTTATACTTCATTATTTACTAGGGCAAATTTATAATCCACATCCATGTTTCCTCAATATGTAATATTATTTCGATCCTCATAAATTTTTTTATATTCAATAATACCTATAGGTGAATTTTAGTAAAATATATGACAGGAATCTTTTTTCTTTTTCAGTACAAGAAACTTGTTGACTTTTCAGGCCAACGTATGAGAAGAATGTTTTTTTAACTAATATGGAATGAATGGATTTTTATGATTTCATAGAACGTTATTTCTATGAAGATTCATTTACAAGTTTTCAAGTTTATTTTTAATTAACTTCATTTAGTTTAAAAATTTATGACATGTTATGAAAGGAAAAATGTTTTTGAAGTGGAAGGGACATTGTCCTCAAGAATGGAGTTCAAGTGTTTTATCAATATTATTTTCAATATAAGATAATATAATGTTATATTTCTATCCCTATTATTACATTTATTTGATTATCTTATGATGGAATTATTTTTATGAATTCCTTTTATCTTATATGGATTATGTTACGATGATATGATGTTTAAGAATCTCATCTTTATTACATGAGTTATGCAATGATGTATGATTTATGATTTTGTGTCACAGATAAGAATTGTAACATTATGAGATGGGTGGGACCTATATCTCCCTCTAATTCATTGGGTAATGATTTATATCTCATGAGATAGACATGGATGGAACTGCAAGTTAATCTGGTTCAGTGATACAGGACTAGAATGAGGAGTGAACTCGGTTCAGAAATGGACTTTTTCTACTATTATAGTCTTGGAAACGAGTCTTGAATAATACGAAATGATTTTCTATGATTATGTGTGTATACCAGAATGTTTCATGTTTTATGTTATGATTATTGGGATTAAATTTTTGTACTATGATTTATCCCATGTTTTGTTATTATGATCTCTTTTGAAGGTTAAGATTTTCAAAATGATATGTTCTTATGAATATGATATGATTTATATTTCCTTGGTTTACCTTTACTTAGAATTTGAGCTCACTTTTTTTATGTTTTCTTTTCCCTAAACCAGGAAGAAGGGTATTAAGTAGGATATTCCAAACGGGGCTCTAGATATGATGAAACAAATGGGAGACAATGTAGACGCTTTATGAACTAGTTGTTTATGTTTCCTAGTTTCTAAATACACTATATCTATATGGTCCTATAATGGTTTTTTATATGTTGTAATAAGTATGCTACAATAATGAAGAAATAATAATGTATGTAAAGTATGGGTCAATATAGTTTGTATCAGAGGAAAGGCATAGTAAACCTTTGGAAACTAGATGTGAAAGCCTTATTAAGAACCCTAAGGATATGTCTAAGCATAGAACACAATATTAGTGATTTATAGATGACCCAGAGTAAACTATGATAAGACCTAAAGTGTGAAATTTTTTTCTTGATTATGTGGTTTTCCTATTATGATTAGTGTTTCTCACACTATGCTTATTGGTTTTAGTCAATGGTTGTAACCTAAAGGAACCTTGTTAATGCTGAATGTGATGGGAAATGCAATGATTGTCCCCCTGAGCAACCAAATGTTATGGGAGGTGGAATGAAAAATCATGTACCCATGCTCACACAACTTTCTAAAGCTATAAATTATGCAGGACTTCCAAATGAGAAAATGAGAGAGAAAAATTCTATTGAATCCTCCCTGAGGTAGCATCCACCCTCATTCAGCGGGTCTACTGATCCATTAGTGGATGAACAATGGATCAGTAGCACTGATAAGATATTTTCAGTTCTTCATTGTTATGAACATGATAAAGTCATCTTAGTAGTATATTGTTTGGAAGGTGAAGCTGATCAATGGTGGAATATTATCAAGAATACGAGGCAAAGAGATAAAATTGAGTCCATAGAATAGGACAAGTTCAAGAACATATTATTTAATAAGTACATCCCTCGTATTCTTCGAACAAAGATGGAGAAGGAGTTTCTTGAACTAAATCAAAAATATGATGAGTCTGTTTGTACCTTTGAAGAAAATGTTACAAGACTTGCATGGCATGCTTCTGGAATTATTGTCCAATCTGAGAGTAAGATCGACTAATTATTTAGTGTCTTAAAACCAAGTCATTGAAGGGAGTTAGACATAATGTACTTAAACAACTATGAGGAAATTGTTCGATATGCTCTCAAGGTTGAGATGGAGATTGTAGTAACCCATCAGTCATATGGGTTTGATAAGAAGAGGAAAATGGAATTAAACGGGAAATCTAAAGACCACACTGAGAAGAAGATGAGTTTTCCCTTATGTTCAATGTGTGGAAAGAAACATAGAGGTAATTGTCTTAAAGGGACAATTTAATGTTTCAAATGTGTAAAATAAGGTCATCGAGCATTTGCATGCTGCAATGATGGGAAAATTATGTATAGTGATGTGAAAAAATAAAAGGCTACACAGAATGCACCTCTTACACTTCAATGTTACAAGTGAAAGGAAGTAGAGCTTTATGCTAATCATTTCCCTAATCCAAGGGTTGTTGATGATGATCGATGTCAACAAACTCTTAAGGCCAAAGACAAAGGAAAGTCACATGAAATTTCTATCAACGATGTGGAGTGCAATAACAAAGTGGTGAAAGGTACACTTATCATCCACTCAAAAGTAGAAAATGTTTTATTTGATTCTAGATCCACCCATTCGTTTATTTTTAAAGAATTTTCTAAGGGTATTATCATACTACCTCAACAATTAGCTGTTGAGTTAGCTGTGACAACCCCTAATGGGACAACAGTCACATCAAATGTTTACAATTCTTCTATGATTGATGTTTGTGGGAAAGTGCTTCTTGGAAATCTTGTGATCCATTCTATAGTGGAATTTAATTTGATCCTTGGAATGGATTATCTTTCCTTATATAGAGCTCATATCGATTCCCAATGAAGGGAAGTCACATTTCATATTCCAGATCAATCAACAATCATCTATCGATGCAAGGATGAATATAACCTTCCAGTGGAAATTTGTTCCATCTTATGGGTCCTGATTCCAATAAATGAAGGTTATTTATCTCAAATGGTTGGAGAGAAACTCACGATTAATATTATACCCATTGTACGAGAGTTTGATGATCTCTTTCCAGAGGAATTTCCAGGTCATCCACCAAATTGTGAAGTTGAGTTTTTAATAGAACTCATAATGGGTGCTATGACCATTTCAAAGACACCTTATAGAATGGCCCCAATTGAATTTCAGGAATTGAAGAACCAACTCCATGAAAATATCGATAGGGGATTCATATGCCCTAGTGCATCACCTTGGGGAGCACTTATTCAGTTTGTTAAGAAGAAAAATGGATCAATGAGACTCTGCATTGATTATCAAGAACTTAACAAGATCACTATCAAGAAAAAATATATCATCTCTTATGCATTGATGAATTATTTGACCAACTACGTGGAGCTCAATACTTTTCCAAGATTGATCTTCGTTTATGGTATCATCAATTAAGGGTCAAAAGGGAGGATATACCAAAGACGGATTTCCATACAAGATATGGACACTATGAATTTATAGTGATTCCATTTGGTCTTACTAATTCCCCTGTAATCTTCATGGATCTAATGAATATAGTCTTTATAGACTATCTTGATCAGTTTGTGGTATTATTTATAGATGATATTCTTGACTATTCAAAGAGCGAGGAAGAACATAAAGATAACTTGATAATTGTATTAAATACCCTATTAAAGGAGAATCTTTATTCTAAATTTTCCAACTGTGAATTATGGATTCAAAAAATATCATTTTTGGGACACATAATCTCAAAATATGGGATATGTGAGGATCTAGCAAAAACAGAGGTTATCGAAAGATGATCGAGACCATCAACAGTAACTGAGTTTCGATGTTTTCTTGGTTTGGCTAGATATTATCGACATTTTGTGGAAGCTTTTCATGATTATCTAATCCGCTCACCAGGTTGACTCGAAAAGGAGTTATGTTCGTTCGAAGAAGGGAGTGTGAAGAGAATTTCAAGGCGTTAAAAAGAAGGTTATCCAGTGCACCTATGCTCACAGTTCCTTGTAGTGGAGAATGGTTTGTGATCTACAGTGACGCATCCAATAATAGATTTGGGTGTGTTCTCATGCAAAACAATATGGTGATAGATTTTTCCTCACAACAGTTGAAAATCCATGTGTAAAACTACCCAACTCATTATTTGGAATTAGCTGTGGTAAAATCTGCATTAACGATTTGGAGGCATTATCTTTATGGTGAAAGGTGTGATATTTATATTGATCATAAAAGTATAATGTATATTTTTCACACAAAAGGAGTTGAATATGATCCAAAGAACGTGGTTGGAGCTGATTAAGGATTACGACTGCTCAATTCATTACCACCCTGGGATAGCAAACAAGGTGGCAGACGTATTAAGTTGACAAGACCATGCTAGCTTATCCATAATGAGGATCACAAAAGATCCAATATTCATGGATTTACAAAGGAAGGATCTTAGAATTATAATGGAAGTGGAAAATCATATCTTTCTCAAATGATTGTTTAACCATCAATACTTGTGAATATTAAAGAGGCACATAAATAAAATGTAGAGTTACAAAAGAAGGTGAGAAATGTTCCTAAATTCCACATTGATTGTGATGAAGTAATAAGGTTCAGTAATCGGGTTTTCTTCCTCCCATCATATAATTAAAGAAGGAAATCATGGATAAAGCTCATAGTTATTCATTCAATATTCACCCTGGATGCACGAAGATGTATAGGGACCTGAAGGATTACTTCTGGTGGGATGGAATGAAAAGAGATTTTGCTGAATATGTCTCTCGATGCTTGGTTTTCCAGTAAGTTAAATCTAGGAGATATAATTCTAAGGGGATGTTACAACCTTTACCCATACCAGAATGGAAAAGGGAAAAAATCACTCAGGACTTTGTCACCGGACTTCCCAAAACATCTAAAGGCAATAATGATATCTAGGTTATAGTTGATCGTCTTATAAAGTTGGCACACTTAATTTCTATTAGGGTAGATTTCTCTCTTGATCAGCTTACCAGGATAATTGTGAAGAAAGTTGTAAGATTTCATGGAGTACCACTTTCCATTATATCTGATAGGGATCTGAGCTTTACCTCATAGTTTTGGCAAAGTCTTTAGCATATTTTAAATACAGAGTTGAGTTTCAGAACTTCTTGTCATCCTCAGATAGACGGTCAGTATGAGAGGAAAATTCACACTCTAGAAGACATTTTGAGAGCTTTCTCTATGGATTTCAAAGGTGGTTAGGATCAACACCTACTTTTGGTGGAATTTTCATATAATAATAGCTTTCACTCTAGTATTTATATGGCTCCTTATGAAGCTCTCTATTGAAAGAAATGCAGAACTCCAATATGCTGGTATGAAGTTGGTGAAAGAAAGCTATTAGGACCTGATCTTGTTGATGAGATGGTAGGAAAGGTAAGATATATTCAGCAACACATAATATCAGCTCCGGGTCGACATAAAATTTATGTCGACAACCAAAGAAAAGACCTAGAGTTTGTAGTGGGTGATAAAGTGTTCATACGAATATCTCTTTGGAAGAGAGTAATGAGATTTGGAAAGAAGGGAATGCTGAGCCTTAGGTATATTGATCCTTTCGAAATATAGGATTGTGTTAGGAAGGTAGCTTACTGATTGGAGCTTCCACCGAATCTCTCTCATGTTCATGATGTGTTCCATGTATCTCTCCTAATAATGTACATACCCGATCCTTCACATGAACTAAGCTTAGAAGTTGTACCGCTGGAGCAAGACCTTTCTTATGAAGAACAACCGATAGAGATTCTAGATCATAGAAAAAATTTCTACGAAACAAGACCACTTGCTTGGTTAATGGTTTATGGAGGAACCACCAATTAAAAGAAGCTACATGGGAACTTGAGGATATGATGAGGGATAGGTATCCATATCTGTTTGTTATGAAGTGACAAATTTTGAGCAAGAAATTATTTTTAAGGGTGGTAGAATTTAATACCCTGAGATTTTATGAGAAAATTTTGTTTTTATGTATTATGTTATAAAAAATACCAGAGATATATTTCAAGACACACAACACTATGTTGTCTTGCGTTACACATAAGAGCAACCTTCCTCGGTAGCTTGCGTTGTACGCAAGACCGAGTTTCACTAAACAACGACATGTTATTAAAATATTATATAAATTAGCCATTATAAATAATAATACCCACTTTTTTAAATTTAATAAATTTTATCATTCAATATGGACTTCATTTTTGCATTCGGAATATCGAAATTAGCTTAGGGTGAATTTTTGGTATTTTTCTGAAATCTTTCAATTTTTGATGACTACTGCGAAACACCCAGTTATAGTTTTAAACCAATTTTTTATTTAAATAATTATTTATTTTATTTAAATTTATTTTAGGTCAGAATAGATACATAATACTTATATGAGTTTAATGTAATTTATTGGAATCATTTTATAATAATTTTAGATATATAAAAATTTTATTGAACTTTTTATCGTCTTTTACCCACCTCCTAGGAGCATTTGAAAATTTACATAAATCATAATTTTACAACTTATGTGAGTGGAATTTCAAAAATCCAATAGACACTGTTGATATCCGTTTATAAAATGTGGTTCAATAAGATAATTTTTTTTTGGTGAATTGTAACTTTTTACTTTTATTTCGGACAATTATAAGTAAATAGGGTAATTATGGGTAAAAATGATATTATTATTACCCTAACACATGTCCTAATTCTATTGGATAAGGTTAATTTGACCAAAAAAACATTAGGAATAAACTATGACCATTTAGGTCCACTTCATTTAGATTAGGACATGTATTATTATTTAATTCAAAGAAGAGTTAAAAGTGTTAAAATAACAATTTAATGAAATATTAATATAATTGATGTTATAAATACCCAAATAAATGTAATTTGAGATTTTTTATGAATTACACTAATTTTATATGTTAATATATCAAATTAAGGTTAGTTATATGAAATTTTTTTGATGTAATAATTCTGTTATGAATTTGACTAAAACAAAATACCAAATAGCATCAAAATTGACATAAAAGAGTTTTTAAAAAAAATATTATATTGTTAATTGTATTTCTATTCATAAAAATATAATATTCGGCCAAAATACCTTTATAATAATATATATGACATTAATTAACCAATTTGGGTTTTATTAAAAGTTTATAGTAATTTTATTAATCATATAGTGTAAGAATATAAGAAGACATTGTAAAAGTTAAATTATCTATCTTAGAGTTAAATCTTAATGATAAGGTTAAAATGGTAAACTAAACTTCTCTAAAACCTATTTATTGAGATTATTTAGACACATCCCCACCCTATACATGAAATAATTCACATTGGAGCCATTATAAACCGAATATTATTTTATTATAAAATAATATATTAAGTTTTTCCTATGGTGCCCCTCTCCTCCCTTAACGGGCACGTTATCCCTCTCCTCTTCACACAATTTTGAGCCTTCAATCTAGGAAAACACATGAAATTTTCCATCATAAACATCTATATTTATATCATAGAGGTTATGGTATTCTCAAAATACCAACTCTATTGCCCTAAGAGGATGTTCAAAAGAGGCACGTCAAGGAAGAGGTAATCTCTTCTAACTATTATTTCAAGTTTCTTTCTTCTTCTACTTCCTATTCTTTATTGGTTTCATTATAAAGTAATAACATCAGTATCACTAATATACTGATATGTTATTATTTATATGATACAAACCTATTTCACCTTCTATCCATTCTATGGAAAATGAAATTATCGTGCGTGCGTACGTACGGAAAACCATCTCCATGCCGTGGTGTAATCTGTTTTCCACCAACACCTTACTTGGATGGGTATAATGGTGTAAAGAATAACTATATATGATTATTATAACATGATAATAATTCTTATATATTCTATCATCTACTCCAAGACCATTCAATAATTATGGGAAAAATATCGTCGCTCATGCGTATGTACGGCTTACCGTCTCCACGATGCGATGCAATTCGTTCTACATGATCTTCATTAAACCATGATTATATAAACGAATTGAATGAATAAATCTGATATATATTATACTACAAAATTTTTTAAATGATTTATCTATAACCTAATAAGAGGAATAATAATTTATTCGACAAAACATGCATAAGATCATAAAGCAATGAACACCCGAATAACAAGTAGCAATAAAATATTTCTAATAAGATGCTAAGGATGTCACCATATATGATATCATAACAATGAGTATGATTCTGGAATAAGTGAATGACATTATGTAAATCATTATACAGGAGGTTCAGACATGTACAAAGCATATCAGACCTAAGGTAAGGGAAGATCTCACAATCTCATTTTTATCCGAGATTGTTTATACTTCGGAATTTACTGGGGCATATTTATCATCCACATCCATGTTTCCTCAATATGTAATAATATTTCTATCCTCCAACAAGTTTTTAAATCCAATTTTACATATTTGTGAATTTTAGTAAAGGATATTAAAGGAATCTTTTGTCATTTTCATTATGAGATACTTTCTGACTTTTATGGCCAAAGTACGAAAAGAATGTTTTTTTAACTTATTTGGCCTGAACGAATTTTTATGATTTAATAAGAAATTATTTCAATTAAGATTCCTTTAAAATTTTTCATGTTTATTTTTAATTATCTTCTTTTATATTAAAATTTATGACATGTTAAGAAAGGAAAAATGTTTTCAGGTGGAAAAGATATTTTCCTCAAGAATGGAGTTCAAGTGTTTTATCAAAATTATTTTCCATCTATGATAATATAGGGTTCTATTTCTATCCCTATTATTACATTGATTTTATTATGTTATGATGGAATTATTTTTATAAAGTCCTTTTATCTTATATGGATTATGTTATGATGACATGATGTTTAAGAATCCCATCTTTATTACATGGGTTATGATATGATGTATGATTTATGATTTTGTGGCACACATAAAAATGGAATCATTATGAGATGGGTGGTGCCTATATATCCCTCCAATTCATAGGGTAATGATTTATATCTCATGAGATAGACATGGCTGGAACGACAAGTTATTCTGGTTCAGTGATACAGGACTTGAACGAGGAGGGAACTCGGTTCAGAAATGGACTTTGTCCACTATGATAGTCTTGGAAATGAGTCTTGACTAATATGAAATGATTTTATATGATTATGTGTGTATGACACAAAGTTCTATGTTTTATGTTATGATTATTGGGATTAAAATTCACCACTATGATTTATCTCATGTTTTGTTATTATGATCTCTTTTGCAGGTTAACATTTTCAAAATGTTATGTTCTTATGAATATTATATGATTGATATTTCATTTGTTTACCTTTACTGAGCATTTGAGCTCAACCTTTTGTTTGTTTTCTTCTCCTCGGGTCAAGAAGAAGGGTATTATGTAGGATAAGCCAAAGGAACTATAGATATGATGAAATAAATGGAAGACAATGTAGATGTTTTATGAACCAGTTGTTTATGTTTCCCAGTTTCTAAAGACATTATACCTATACGGTCCTATCAGTATTTTGTTATATGTTGTTATAATTATGCTTCAATTCTGATGTAATAACAATGTATGTCAAGTATGGGTCGTTATATTATAGATATATCCATTTGAGGGATGTTAATATTCATGACCTAAAGAACTATTTCCCACATTCTTGGTGTCAAGATTACACCAACTTCTATTCTTCCATTTTTTCTATTGCGGGCTCATTTTCTAATGATGGGACTGCAGAGAAAGATCATATCATGCATCACATCTCGTGTTCTATAGATTTTAAAGCACACTGACTTGAGCTGGAGGCACATTGTTATTCATACATCTTTTAGAATTCTCAAATGAATCTATTCAAAAGCTAGAAGAAATGTTTGGATTCCCACCTAGGAGGTGTGAATCTTGCATGGATATAGGCATACTGGGTGTGGAATATGTGTGAAGAATAAACAAATTACATAAAAGGTGTAGGTATTTACGAGGCTGTTTGGGTGGGGTAAACCTATGTGTACATGAATGATGATTTCGTGCTGGAATTATTAATCCAATATATCCCATAAACAAACTCCTTCTATTTAACACATGGATAGGTAGGAATCATCTTGTGGGTTTTTACAAGATTTCTATACATACAACCCTTGGGGACATGTATGATGAGTTAATTAATCCCATGATGACATGGAGTGACTCATGTAAGACACCAGATTTGGTTCGTGAGTTGATTAAATATTTAACAAGATCAAGAACATGACCACCATGAAGTCTCGCACCAAGAGGGATATTCATCTAGAATAATGGATGTAAATATTGTTGATTATGAAAAAGAGAAAGGGTCCCACCTGCACTCTTCTGGCTATTTTTTCAAGGGAAGAGAAGAGAGATACCCTTGACAACCTTTGGACAACATTGGAGAAAGGAGAATTTGACAAATGGGGATATTAATTCAACCCAAAAAATTTTACAAAGACACATCTAGAAGGTTTCTTGGCCATGTGGTTCAACAATTATTTGTTACCATTAAATGACTCCAAAGGTGGCGTGAGGCTAGGAACCTTTATTATTACAGCCAAGCTAGTTGAGAAATGGATGGTAGTGTTGTCCACTCTTGTTTTGGCCAAAACTCATAGGTTCTTACTTCACATTTATAGAAGGAAGCCTCTTTTTAAAATAGCAGGACCATTATAAGTGTTCTGGAGGTGGATCACTACTCACTATAGAACCTTTGTTGTACAAAGTGTGGTAAATGTTTTTGGAAGTCCTTTCCGACCATCAGTTTACTATTTTTCTAGTATTTCACCTTTATATCTAAACACATATGATATCAAGGCCCGATTGAGCATGCATGAAGATTTTCATCACTTTATTTATATGAACCCACATACGGGGAAGTTTATTGATGATGGGAAGGATAGTATCGAGTTAACGGAATATTTTCAAGCTTTTAGATATTGTGTACTGGCCACATGGATTGATGGTGAAATCATATGCGAGGAATATTCTCCTTATATATTTTCACATCAATTCAAATGTCTGCAACAAATTAATGTATCCCCTCCTATACATGTTATATTAGAGAAACATCTGATGGTTTTTTGAGAAAAATGGTTGTTGACATACGTAGATAATACCTAGGTAGTATTTAATTTAACTGTTGTTGATATAGTAAGTAGATTAACTATCTGGTATGCGGAAAACTGGGTCTTATATTACCCTGAATGGGTATTAAATCATCTTGGACTTAGAGTGGGGTAAAGATAAGTAGCATGAGGGATCTGATTTATTTGGCAGGTAAATATCCATCATATGGGGATGTATCATGAGAGTCAAAGGGTGGAGGTGAAGATGCTCCAAATTCATCGAAGAGACCTCGTGACACATATAACCCCCCTGCCAAAGTTAAGAGAGCCACCCCATAGATCACTACTGAAGATGTATCGAGGTGATCCCATCACCATTATTGTGATGTGTGACAAGTTCCATTTTATAATACCCCCACTTATGACTGTGGGGGTTGGGATGAATCTAAAATCCAAGGTTTCATGATCCTCTTCAGAACCCTCTAACATAAACTCTGAATATATAAGCCAAGAGTCTGTTAAAATATGTTAATGTTTATACTGTGATGCTAAAACCATGTGGATGGATCTCCGTGAAGGGATGTATATTGCAAGAGTAGGGGATTTATGGGCTTCTTCTGACTTCATTTTTAAGGAAAATCTCAATTATGTGAGGAACTACATTTGAGGGCTATAAAAAATCATATATTCCACTAATGAATCAATTCCCACCACAAAGCTTGTGAAGGAAATGATAGATTGTGGTACCAATTAAGGGATTCATCATTCATTAGATGATGAATGGCGTGAATTTGTGGATCCTAGGGATGTAACTTTATTTTTTTTCCTCACATTCTCTTGTGCTTTTCAATTTGAATTTTAGTCAAATCATTGTTACTCTAAGGAAATATCAATTTAACTTGTAGCTGGTTAAAGGAAGAACAAGTGAAGCTAACTCTCCACGGTATAGTCCCAGAGACACTTCTCATGGAACAACTAGATCACCCCATGAATTAGGAGAAATTTCTCTAGGACAACAGGCCATTGAGGAATAAATAGATAGGGTATTACAATATCCAATACCTATCCTTCGATATTATGATTCAAGCCCTCTTAAGGAAGAGAAAAGAAATCCCCAAAGAATGAAATCCAAATTTAGGTGATTTATTATTTGTGGTAAGTCTTTCTGATAATCATTAATTTTATCCTTTATGCATGAAAGAGTGTTTAAACATATTAGAATAATAGGGGATTCTTCTGTTTATTGTTTGAAAGAAAATTCTGATAAGATTCAAGGAAACGTGGAGGGTGCTACTGAACAGAAAAAAAATTCTACAAATCTGGTGGTTCTTGAAGAGTCATTGAGGCCAAATGAACAAACATCTTCTCCAAGAACATCTCTCATTCTTTATATCGGAGGATAGGATGCTTTTGGTAAATCAACAATGTTATATATGACATAAAATGTAACAATAATTGACTTCTATCCTTTTGTACTTTAGGTTCATCACATGAAATAGAATATCTAGTAACGGAATGTGTTGATCCCACAACTATTTCTGATAAAGCTAGTCGAGGTAAAAAGTTGTCTGATAAAGGTTGATAAGAAAACACACTGATTGATCCCATGGGTGAGACCAACCTGGGATCGGGGATATCATTGGATGAAATGATGAAACATGGCATGTCTTTAAAAGATGTATTAGAACTTGTTAATATACCAAATTCTTTAAAAGATTTTAGAGTTACTTTTATAGAATCAACTAGATGTGAGTTTTCATTATTCATCATGTTAATATAATTATGATTAAATTTCAGACAATGGTTCCGCTGCAACGATACATGAATGAAGTATTGATTTTAATGTCAATCCCATCATTATGGAGACATTGGGTTAGGGGAATATGGAGATGAAAATATTTCATGACATTTATTCTAAAGATCCTAAAAAAATTAAATATAGAACTCCCCACCCAGAAACATCAGACAAAAATGTAGAAACTGAGAATATTGGAGAAGAGTCTTTTTAGGATGCTGACCTACTATTAGGTAAGAGATTCAGACATTTTGATTTTTCTCACATTTTTTATCCCTCTAAGATAAACTAAGCCATAATTTTTGATTTACCATATCCGGATATCAACATCAATGGCTAGGTATAGAGGTGAGGCCTCTGCATAAGCCCAAATAGTACTATAAGGGGAAGAATCCGTTATTCTGGAAGGAGAAGAACATGAAACTTATTTATGTTTATTAATCCCAAAATAAATCCCTCATTAGGATTATGATTTTGAATCATACCCATAACTAAAAAAGGCTCCTCATCTTTCACATCACAAAGCATGACTGAATATATGGAAGACAATATCTGAGATTCCCCTTGAGGAACTTCCTTCACGAATTCCTCAACTCTCATTTTTTTTATCACACTATCGTTAGAAAGACTTGATAAAAGATAAATTGTTGATTAACATCGAAATATTCCAAGTGGCGATGTCCTGATCTGAGGATATTTATACTAAAAAGTTGTGGAACTAAAGTATAAGATCAAAGAAAATATTGTTCAGAAACTGTGTCTTCAACAAGAATTATATTTCATTATAGGGGATCTTGACCAGCTTCATATCTCATTAGGATAATTCCATAATGATGGTGCAAAAAACCATTGAAAATTCTAGAGAAGCACTTCATCATATTGAAGAGAGTGTAGATACTCAACTAAAGAATCTTCAACGGGAAGCTGATGGGGATCAAGAGGTTGTTATCTAAATAAGAAATTATGTATAAAACCTTTATATATTTTTGATAAGGGATAGACTCCAATATTTCGATGGTCCTCTATGAAAAGTTTTCCAAAATGAAAAGCATTTTCTCTTTAATCATCTGTGTTTTAATTCTCACTAGCTGATTTTGTTTTACCTAATCCATTGGGCCAAGTAAGAATAGTTTGATTTTTATAGGGTTATATAAAACCCACCACTAACTATTTATCCTTTTACTTTTTATTTCTCAATATTACCTACATCATACAAAATGTATTTTTAGTGATATGGGACTCAACTTTTGTTTCTAGTTCCCTTTGCGGGTTCTCAATTTATTGAGTACCATGTCTCTTGTTAATGGATATTTAAATACATTAATGATGGACTATAAAGGGATAATGTTTAAGGTCAAATATCTTTGACCATAAATTTGAAATTAGATCCCAAACAAGCCTAAGTGACTAAGAATTACTTTAATATTCTATTAAATATTTACAAGGGGAATATTGAGCCAAGATTTTTATGGTCACAAAATTTAAAACCTGTATCAACATAATGGTTGTCTCTTCCAAGATTTAAGTTACCATTATTTGAAAAATCTGTTATGGGAATTGTGTTATGAAGGGCCAACTATGGAATATTCTACATTGCCAAATTGTGTAATCTTTTAAGTGACATGATTATTATGTAGGCATCTTATGCAAGTAAACGTAATTGCACGTACAACATAGTCAAGAAAATTATCTCTTAGAAATTTGACATTTTACTGCTAATAGACAGTAGAAAATAAGATTTGGGGACTCAAGACCATAGTGGGTGGTTTTTCCAAGGAAAGGAATTTTATAAATCAAATGGGTTGTTTTTATGCCAACATATATCATGAATCGAAAAACCTTTTCAAAAAAAAATTGGTGTATGAGGTATGATTAAATTTTTTTAGAAAGGGGAATTTCTAAAAACATATTGTCCGGTTTTATGTCACACAGTGAAGACATTATACTATTTAGTTTTAATTCATGTAGTGAGGACCATGTACTGTGCAATTTTAAGTCATGTAGTGAGGACAATGTGTGGATTTAATTTATAGTCTCTATCTTTGGCCAACGTTATGAGACTCTCTCAATTTCGTGATAATTTTTTTTATAAACAAACATTCATTTTAACATATGGAATAGAAATTTGTAAACTTTTATTTGGTAATTTCTAAATTTGAAGAATGATATTGAAAAAAGGATAAAGGAATTAGAAGACGTTTTTTTAAGAAAAACATTACCATTATTTGACAAACCCATTATGGGGGTTATGTTATGAAAGGCCAACTAGGGCATATGATGCATATCCAAATAGTGGTAACTTTTGATTAATAGGCTCGTTATGTAGAAAATTATTCAAGGCCACCTATGGTAAAATGCTGCATATTCTGGAAAAGGATCTCTCAGAAGTCTGTCATTCTATAACTAAAAGCCAAAGAATGTTTAAGGAGAATCATATTTTCCAAAGCACAGATTTTGGTTTATGGATAAAGGTACTTGAATATAGAAAGGGTATTTATAACCAATATTTCCAATGAATCTTAGGAATATTAATTCATCTAAGGTCTGATCCAAACGTTGGAGGTACAATGTATCTAGTTATAAGTTATACAACTTGGACCAGAAATGGAAACTGTATATGATAAGCGTACAAGTGATTCCAAATATATTTCATATTGTTTTGATAACATGGAGAGGGAAATGTGTAAACCATGGTCTTGAATACTTTTATATCGAGAGAAATATAATGGGATAAATATACATGAATGACTGTTTTAAAATACATATTCATATATATTGTCATCAATGTTTGAAGGAGACAAATGCACTACAACCAATAATGAAATTACCATCATTTGAAAAACATTTTATGTGGGATTTATTATGTAGGGCCATATGAGGAATATGCAACATAGCCATATAGTGACATCTTTGGACTAACAGACCCATTATGTTGATATATTATGCAAGGCCGCCTAAGGGCATGTACTTCATAGTCAGGAAAAATAGTTCTTAGGTTATAGAAACTCTATCCCCAGAAACAGTAAGAAATATTTGTAAGATCTAGAAATATTCAAGATTTAGAGTGTGAAATATAGAAGGGGTTATGCTCAATGGACATAAGAAATATTTGAATCCAAAGTTTCAATGATTTTGACGTCCTTTACATAGATCTGGCTCATCTGTAAAATGGAGACTTTCATTGTTTTTATATGTATTGACATTGTGATGTGAATTTTAAAGTCATGTAGAGAGGACAATATAATATGTAGTTTTTAAGACATGCATTGAGGACATTGATATCCCCATAATAGGTTGAGAAACCTTATTTATATGAAGAATCATTTTAACAAATTCCTAATCCCACACAAGCTATAATCATTGTGAGAAACATGGAGTAGTAAGGGTTTATTCTATAACACAAAGGAGACCCAAGTGAAGAATATGGGTGTTAGATTTACATGTACTTTAACGTCACACGGTAAGGATGAAGATGAACCGATGTGAAAATAGATACATATTGTAACTGGACTTAGGGATAAAACCCAAATGTCACTATGTGTCTTATTGGGTGCACGAATCAAGCCATACATTGTTTTTTAAACATAACGTGTGTAGGATTGATTATTTTATAAGGAGTAGGGGTGTTTATCAATGTTGAGCCCAAGATTGGAGATCTAGGAATCATAATTTATTTTATATAGATGAGAATCAATCTGTATGTAGTTCTATAAAACTTATTTTCCAACACCCATTGAGTTTGAGATGGGAGATGGGGGGATTTAACACATTTTAAGAAGAATAAATAAATATAAGACACAATATGGTCCGAAAATGAAATCATGTATCATAAATGATCACTATGTAGAGTTTTAGTTCACATACAGGAAGAGAACAAGGAAATAAAATATGTTTGGTTCTAACTTGGAACAAGATTGGAGATCCAGGGGTCTCTACTTATCTCAAATAGATGAAAATAAAGACACACATTGTTATTGAAACAACGTCCCCATGCAGATCTTACATAGACATAGGGAATAGAGGGAATCATGTTCCACTAAGGATTAGCAATGATGTCCATGATTATTGCTTATGGAAGATCCTAACATCACGTAGAGAAGATGTTAACCGTATATTTTAATGTTGTGTAACAAGGAAAAATGGTTTCATGTGATTTAACGTCATGAAACAAGAACAAAGATGCTACACATGTTAATGTCATGCAGCATTGATTTTTATCGTTGTTATGTAGTTTAATTTCTTGCAACTAGAACTTTGTACTTTGATGTATTAATTCATGCGGTAAGGACATGGGAGATTTGTAGTTTTCAGTCTTGCAGTGAGGATGATGTGTGAAACTACACAACACATTTCTTCAATAATCTCGCATCTGTTGGAGATGTAATAATATCTCCATCCAATTAGATTAATACATATGTTCCATTTGAGTAGACCTTATATATTGAATAAGGTCTTTCCCACTTTGCATCATGATATGGATGTTTCATTCCTATTATCATTGTGGTCCTAAGGACCAATATCAATTCTCCATGAAGAAATGAATAGAGGATAACTTTTTTGTTAATGGCTCATGCTATTCTGTTTTGATGGAATTCCAAATGATGAAAAGTATGAAATATTTTATCATTTAATTGTTCCATCTAATTTAACAGTTTCCAAGACCTCTCATCTGAAGACAACTGATTATAAATTGCAACTCTAACTGAAGTCAATTGCATTTCAATCGGAAAAAATGCTTCTCTTCCATATACCAATGAAAAAGAATTTTCCTAGGTGGTAGTATGAGTAATAGTTTGATAAGTCTATAAATAATGCAAAAGCATTTCCTGGAAATATTTCTAATATTTATCCACCATATTCTGGAGTATATTTGGTATGGTCTAATTGAGAGACTCTATCGGTCCATTGGCTGCTACATGATAGTGAGATGAGTGGTTGGATTTTATATTGTGCTACAGATATCATTAATTTACCTCAACAGAATAGAAATTGGTGCCATTGTCTGTCAATATATTATGAGGAACACCAAATTAAGTGATGATGTTAGCTTTTACCAATCTAACAATGCTTTTGGCTTCGACTTCTTTGAGAGGTATTTACTCATCCAATTTGGAGAAGAAGTCAATAGTAGAAAGGATATACTTGAAATTATTAACTGTAGCTATAGGATAAGGTCTGACTATATCCATTCCCCATGTGGAAAATGGCTAGGAGTATCTAGCTAAATGTTACAACTCTAGGGGTTGATGAATGAAGTTGAGATGCACTTGGAAGGGATGCCATTTCATACTGAAATTCATGTAATATTGTGTCATTGAACGCCAAAAGTATCCATGCCTTTGTATTTGAGAAGATATCCTATGCAGAGACTGGTGAGCACCAAAAAATCCTGAATGTTCTTTGTTTATGACATTTGTGATTTCGTCTCCATCGATACATCAAAAAAGGATTCCATCAAAGCCTCATTTATAGAGGATCATCTTGTGATCTAGACTATCATAAAGAGTAAAATTGTTCTCTCTTCTTCGGATATGTTCATTTTTAACCCTATCTGGTGGAAGTACTCCATTTTGAAGGTATTCTAGGATGGGTGATCTCCATTCCGTGGTATGACTATATGGCTTAGAAATAGGGCTAATTTCATTAATTTCATCCATTTTGGTTTGAAAAAAATGTCCGACCACACGACTATGATCTATGATGATGATTGTCTCATCCTGATTTGGATCTTCCAAGGCTATAGATGAATTAGCTAGTCCATAATCTTGGGAATTTTGTGATAACAGGAGATAATAAAATGTTGAATCTGAGAGAAATTTAGAAATTAACCCTCGAACATAAACACACAAAGGGGTTAACTCTTCTTTTCAGATAAAATATTCCCCATTGATCTATTTAATTTCCAATTCGTAATCACCTTTCACATTCAAGTAATTCAATTTCACCTAATGTGCCAATTCCAATCCTATTATGAGAGCTTTTTATTTTGCTTCATTGTTGGTACCACCACCTGATAATAATATTGAATAAGGAAATACTACCCTTTCTGGGGAGATAAGTAAAATTCCTAACCTTACATTGTTGATTTTATATTTTCCCAATCTCGCCCCAGATGGACTTATGGAATCACTATAAATTTACATCTCTCATGTTTGGGGATTATCAATAATATTCAAGACCTCTTTATTAGAAAGTTCAGTATTCAAGGATGTTTCTTCGTTGGATGGATGTTCGGCAAGGGAGTCATCTAGAGCTTCACTTTTATTGAATTTTGTGGCACCAACTGGATATAAAACTTTTTCAAAATAACTTCCCACCATGTCAAATTCCCTGTAAGAATAGGATGACTGAGGATAAATTTGATCAGGTTACTACGAGATATCAATTGGACCTCATGATGTTGCAGGTAGTGCCTCAATTTGTTGAACTGGAGAGATTAATTCTAGGCCACATTTTTATGTACTTGAATACCAAGTTTCTGGATCAATAATAGTTTGACTGAGATAGTAAAGGTTTTTTCATTCCCAACATAATTATTTTCGACAAGGAAGGAACCCAGTGATCACTCCAGAGCCGTAACATAGAGAATAAGTGTTCTTCCTTAAATAGGGGTAATTTATACCGGTAGATCAAGAGATATTTCTTTAGGGTCTCAAATGATTATTGGCAGTCTTTAGTCCATTAATAGGTGACTCCCCTCTTCATTAATCTAGTGAAGGGAAAACACTTTCTTACGAAATTGGTGATAAGTCACTGAATATAGGACAGGTGTCCTTAGAGACCATTTAATTCTTTCAAATTTTGAGGAGATGACATTCCAAGGATTGACTTTGTTTTCTCCGAATTAACTATGATACCATGATGGCATATAAAGAAGTGAAGGAAATTTCCTAAGGTTACTCCAAAAGCACAGTTTATGGTGTTCTTCTTCAAACTATTTTGTCGAATTTTATTGAATATGGTCTCTATATCCGCCAAGTGATTGGAACATTTTCTAGATTTGGTTACCAAATAATCCATATAAAATTCATACAATTTACCTATAAAGGGTTCGAAGATATGGTGTATGGAACATTGATATGTTGCACCTTCATTATTTAAGCCAAAGGGCATCACATGATAGAAAGACATACCTTTATGGGATTTGAAGGCTATTTTTTCTTTATCCTCTAGGGACATACATATTTGATTATTCCCATAGTATCCATCAATGAAATAAAGAGCTTCATATCTATCTTTTTCATCAATAAAAGATCTACGATCGGAACTAGGAAGTCATATTTAGGAAAATATTGGTTAAGATCTTTGAAATCAATGCAATCTAGGATTTTTCCATTCTTCTTTTTAACTAGGAAAATTTAGGCCAACCATTTGGGATATTAAAATTCTTGGTAAAGGTTTTTTTTATACGCTTATCAATTATATATTCAAATATCGAGGCATGAGTTGGGTGAGTTTTATTTTCATACTTCTTGAATCTTCGATGTTGTTTTGGAAAACCTAAATGATGAGTAGATACATTGGTATTAATACCTCTCATTTTTGTATAATTACAAGAAAATTTATCTCTATGTTTCTTTAAAAAATGAAGTATAAACCTGTTGCTCTTCAAAAATCATGGCCGCACTAATTAATGTTGGGAGTGGATCTTTTTTTGTACCCATATTTATTTCTATGAGGTCATCCACAGTGGTAGAGACACCTTCCTCAAATGATGGAGGAGCATCCCTAAGATCTTCATCTTCCTTATGCATCACTACTTATATTTCTACTAGCATAGTAGATGATGAAGCAAAAAATCTAGAGTTGGGATAAGAGTCAATATTTGAACATCCTAGAGAAGAGGCCACCGTTTCTAACCCCACTGATGATGAATGGTCTTCTTGGGGTAATAAAGAGGAGATGATGGATTGGGAATCAACATCTTTGTCTTTCGATAGAATTGCTACGACTTCTTCTATTCTGATTAACAAAGTAGAGGCTTCCTAAAGTTCAGTATATGAAATTAATACATCTCCATTTAAGTTTCCATCACTACTTGGTAAATCAATATTTTCTTCCAATCAGTGAAGCTCAATTTCTACAATTGAATGTATGGATATTCTTGGATGAATGCTTTTATTTGGGTTTACCTTTTCATTTTTCACGATAGGTAACACATAATTGTTACACACATTCATGACTGGGTTTTCTATGATCCTTTCAAAACCATTCAAAGAATTAATTAAAGTTACCTGCTTTGTCATGGATCTCATTCCCTTTATGTGATAAAAAAATTCATCAAGGTATTGAGATTCACACATTTTGAATGGAGCCTTTTCACCATACAATGTCCCATTTTGACCATTGAAATTGTACATAAGACATTGGTGGTATGTATATATTCTAGTCTCATATTGGTGTAGCGAAGGCCTTCTTGGTAGAATGTTGATATCTGTTTCCTGACGAACAATAATGAAATAAAAAATAGACACATGTTATCCAAACTAAGTTACGAGTGTCATCTCGCCTAGAGGATCTTCCTCATTCTTTTCATTCCCTTCTAACATTAAAGTTGGAGGAGATAAGTCGGATACAGTCTAACCCAATCTTCATAGTGTGAGAACATGAATTAGGTTGACTCTAGATCCATTATCAATGATGTCTCATCAAATTTCAATTTCATTTACATTTCCAGATACATATTATGGTCTAATATACTAATGTACTACATCATCATTATCTTCATCTGTAAAAGATAAAACTGCATGACATTCTGCAGATTTATTCTCTGTACGATAAACCTTAACCAAAACATCTTCAGTTTCAAACACTTAAGGAATTAATGAAGCTTCAATAATTTAACCTTGAATATTTTTTGATAGACTTATGGCATCCAAAACTGACAATTTTTTGGGTACAAGGGCCAGATGTTTTTACACATCATACTTTTGGTCTAGAGGTATGATTTTCCCAGTATGGAAATGTTGTTTTGTAGGTACCTTGGAAGTTGATGCTCCTAATGTAGATGTACACTACATTAGAGGATAAGATTCAAATACTATTTTCCTTGGTATAATATACTGACTATGTCTATTTACTTTCTTATAAGAAGATGGTGTGACTTCTAATCGGTCCTCCAAAATAATCATGTCATGACCAAACCTATATTTCATGGAATCATCTCCTTGTTCTTGTTGATCACACTAAAGGGCTCTTCCATGAGTTTCTACCTCATATAAGGTTTGAGTAGAGATAGAGTTAAAATAGTGGCTTCTATATTTCTCATGTCTTCCCATGTATCCTCAACCATGGACTCTAACAGTTGTTTCCCATTTACGTACAAGGAACTCTGACTCATTATAATTATAATCTCCATTGGCATAGAGATCCGTTAAGTGAATAACATTGAAAGAACCAAATATCAATTCATCATATTATTACGATTCTACATGATAGGTAAGTTCTGGTTGTTCCATATGGCGGGGCGGTGCCTGTGCGTTTGAAGCAGATGGCATGAAATCTGATAGGGTCAAGTACAACTTTTCCCTTAACATGGGATTGTCCTCTTCTAACTACTATTTGTACATATGATCCCTTCACTTCTTTGAGGATTGGCCTTTTGATGAAGTTTTTTCTTCTATGGTAGAAGTGTAAGAAGTTAGAATCGTTTGTTTCAACTATGTTCATAGAATTTCATGAGTTAGTCGGATCATTCTCTTGATCATCCAATTATCATATTTTTGCACATTTTTACATTTGACTACATGTCATTCATATTATTTCTTTTAGATAATTAGTAGTAACCCATGCTACATGAGCTGATGAATGTTTAATTTTCACTTTTCAAGAGTTTAACATTTTTTAAGAGGTCCTTGAAAACAGAACACTCCTGAATGGGATGCCCCAACATCAGGTCAAATGAACATTAATTTGTAAGATCATTATATCATTATTTTTTTTGTCTCTCTGGACTTGATAACTAAACCAAATTATTTTCCAAATATGAGATGAAGTAACTGGGAACATCATTATTTAGGAAGGAATAAAAATTGCTCATTAATTCTTCAAACTATTTCCACCTTTGATATCTTTGATCATCTTAACAAGGTGGTCATTGCTGCTGACACTATAGAGGTGGATCTATTTGATACGATGAAGTTTTTGAAGTGGATGTTCGTACAAGTTCTTTCTTGAGTGTAATGGTTGCAGACCCTACTTTTTATATTCTATTTCTTATATTTTATTGAATTACACGAGTTTTAGATTTATTTTATATAATATAATCTTCTATATATTGGGAAATTGATGTAATGTCTTGAAACCCTCCTGTGTATTTCATAGGGATTAGTGGTGTTTCTAACTTATCACACATATTTTCCACACAAATTGGCAGAAATTATCCTTAAGGGAGTGACCGACATTAGGAATACATTAATCCTTTCCATCGAGTAATTAAATATGAATATATTTCATTATACATTTTTTCTATATTTATGATAAAAAATGTTTTCCTCGGTATTGTTGAGATAAATTGGAGAAGTAATTTTAGATGGAGATCGTCCCATCTAGTAATTAATCAAAACTGTAAATATTTATACCATAAAAAATCTTGTCCTTTTAATGATTCCACAAAACACCTAAGCTTTACTGCTTTTTTTTGTTGAGGAGTTCCCATCATGGGATCACAATGAGAAACAAAATGTTTTATGTGTTGTTCTGGATCTCCAAAACCATTTATGATTAGAAATGCGATATTCACAAAATTTTGTGGGGGTAGGAATCAGGTCCTCCCACATGGAGTAAGCTTTATTTTCCGGCTAAACTAGTGGAAATAATTCCTCCATGGCTTCCAATAATGTTTTTAATGCCTCAATTATGATAATAAGTACATGGGGAATATCCGGATGTGCTGGGACCTGTATAGGTATAGTAGATGAATTTTGAACTGGTGCAACGACCGGAAAACCCACTTGTGATGGTGTTAGTATTTTCCTTGGATAACCCACAAAATCATTACTATAAGGATGTATCTAATCCTACCCATGTTGATTACCTAATGGAGGGAATTTATTATATGCATTTTCAGTTACCACAATTCCTCTTTGTTGAGGATCTCTTACAGGATGTGCAAGTAGAGGATCTTCTTGGGGAGTATGTCTAGAAGAAATGATGCTTCGAAGTAACTCTTTATTGAGCCCTTTCAACACTTTCATCTCCTATTATTTCATTGAAAATATCTCTTTAGGTTAAATAGATTTACCTTTTCTAATGTAATAGTGGGATGAAATCTGAATTTTACCTTTCCACTTGTTATAATCCATTTGGAGGGGTAGAAGTTTGTTATTTGAAGAAATACCTAGATTCTGGGTGAGCCCTTGATTTTGTGTACATAAACCTTCATCATTAACTTTAGTGTGAACCATAATATGTATAAGAACATCATCTTATGATTCCACTAAACCATACTCATTTTATGGAGAATCTTCGGTAATGTTTTAATGAAATTTATAGATGCATAATGCATTGATGGAATTCTGTCAGTATCTTTGTAATATGGTCTCCCTCTGTATCTTCCATGATACTTTGTTATTTTATTTGATGGATTCTTAGAATCTATTTTATGGATAGTAACCCGAAGGGAATCCTTGGATAATACATGTATTCACTCTCTTTGTGTGTTGTTCCATAATCGGAAGAAAACCATCATCCTTTGTTGAGGGGATTGTAGATGTTAAAAATCCCCCATCCCTGTAGAATGTTGTTGTTCCTATTCTTCTTCATCAAACCATTGAAATTTGTTTAATGAATTTTAAGGTTTAATAAAATGAGCCCCTAGCCTTGCAGGCTAGGTTGGATCTTTAATTTCTATGGTTGAGATTCACATAGCTACACTTCTTATTTTACGAATTTTGGTTCAGACATTAGTTGGGTTCATTATCTGAAAACAATTCAAATCACCTATTTCAGAAGATAGCTATGATATTTCAAACATGTGTGTATTCTGAAGGCTGAAATACTCTAAGAGGGAGGCATTCTTCAGATTCATAGATGCTTGATGTAATAGTAACTAAAGAAAATGTTTTCTTTAGGCCTAACTCTAACGAGAACTAGTTGAGGACTATTATTGAGCATATATTTTATTATATACAATATCTAATTATTATTGTTGGTTGTGGGAAATAACATTGTACGAGACCACTTTTGGTAGGCTGTTCTGATTCTGGAGTGTAGTGAAATGAAATGCTTCATGTTCACCCCATCCTCTAATATGAATACTTGATGGGGAATCAAAAATTAATAGGTGTAGCCTCATTAAAGTATTGAGGCATTCATGTTGAAGGGTTCTATATGTCTTTTCAACCTTTGGATGTTGGGAAAACTGAGAGGGATACCAAGTCAATTTGGCGTTGCAACCCCTTTATATCCTTTAAATGATTTTGATATTCATCATATGGGAACACAATGGTTTTAAAATGATGAAGTGTATTCTATAAGTTAAGGAGGATATGATAAATTCAATCTTCTTCCATAAAATTATGAATGTTCTATAGAGAATTTTCCAATGGGAAGAACTTGGCTGGTATTTCTCCTTTAGCCAATTGTTTTCTCATGTTTAATATATCTTCATCATCATTCACTAGAGGTTTCTCCACATTTTCTAACCAAAGAGGATTCTCTCTAATAGAAGATTAATGAACCAAGGGAGGTTTGTAGAATTTTTGTTTCCCTAAGATGTTATCTGGATGAGAAAGTGTTTCACCCATCAATGACAAGGCATCAGATATGATTGGCCTTCTGGTTGCAAGTGCATAGAGATAGGAGGGATTTCTCATCCCAACATTATCAGTTATATAATTTTATTCAAAATGGAAAATACTACTATGGAGAGGATGTTTTCAGTGAATTCCATCACTGGGATGACCACCATGGTGGAATACAATAAGGGATAAATACAATTTCTCCTTGGACTTCTAGCCACACTGAGGGTTATTGTTGCTCTCATTAAGAGGTAGGTTCTATGATTGACCGAATTTGTATTAAGAAAGCCTTCATGATGAAGTTTCTAATGGGGAACATCATAATTACTATTAGTACACCCATAATTTGGTAATGAGAGGGTAGGATGTTGATATGTAATAGATAAGTGTCCACGGGCTTCTAGAACTCCATCATTAAGTGGAGAGAAATTGTAGCTTGACTCATTATTTTACAACTGTGTTTAGAGAGAGTAATTATTGGAAGTTATCTTACATATAGTTGGGTCCACTAGCTGGGAGAAGTGTTTATCCTGGGAAGGTGTATGTGCTTTCCTTAGAGTGGTCACCAGAATGTACCAATTACCTCCAATTGGAATGTGAGTATGTTCACGATCCTATTGTCTTTATGACATGGTGGAGTATGCTCCATGCCCCTTTTGGACAAGAACAAAAGTTTTTGTCTACTCCAGAATGGCATGATTATTTTTAATCCCATGTGTTTCGAAAACATTATGTGTCTATTACCTTGGTACTACTGAAGTAGTTTTTACAATATCCTGGCATGCTTCCAAAATATGGGCAGGAATTTGTGTCTTCCCATTCACCATTGATAAGATGGGTTTGGTGACATCAGTGGCTGGAACAGAAATATATATCCTTTCCATATCTAGATTATGTGTATTTGAATACTCCTATCCTCATTTTCTGATCAATGGGTATTGATAGTACTCATGTATGGGGGTAGAGAATTGGTTCTACCACATATTTTTCGTTAGAGCTTTCCCACTAACTTCTTCGGGTGGTACAGAACGAGACTATTTAAAGTCTTAATGAATACTGGTAGGAATATATGTGTATTGACTATTTACAGTCATGTATTGTTGGTAGACTTCATTCCATACTAGTAGATGAAACTACTAGAAGAATTGGTGATTATAAGCATGTGTATGTTTCTGTTTACCAGTTGACACAATATTGGATTGGAGGGCTTCTTTAAATGCAGTCAGACGAGCCTACTGACAGAATGATAACTTATAAGAAGGTTTTTGTGCTTGTTCATGGTACTCCATTGGATTTATCTGCAAGGATTGGTGGGTTGCTTCCAGAAAAGTTTGATGCATTTAAAAATTAGGACTGATTGGTGTATGTAGCTTTTTGTTGTTCTCCATCAAGTTAGGTTGATTGAATTCACTACAGAGGGTAGAGGTAAGAGCATTCTTTCTTTTGACCGGACGTTGTCCCTGGAAGTTAATCTTATGTGCTCAGGTCTATGAGAGCTAGGTATAAAATCCAAAGGAAACACCCCCATCATGTTGGGGGTTTATCACCATGCAATTCTGATAGCATCGTTTGTAGGTGGGAATCCTCGAGAATGATCCCTACATCTTTAAATATAGTCCCTGATTGACCTCATGATCCAAATCCTTATAGTACAAGAGGGAATGGATATTGTGTTCTAGGGATAAGGACCAGAAATGGTTGAACTTGGTGGCCGGCACCATCTTCTTCTTGATCATAAATCATCGTTGACCAGATTATTGAGGATTGTTATTGACCTCGAGGGCCTTTGGGAAGCCTCTAAAGTTGGGATTTTACCATGCCAATGGTACTCCTTTACTAGAATGTTGGAGACCCAGTATTGCAGAAATTGGCTGAGTGATAACATCCTTTCCATGGATGAGGATCTAGTATGAGTAGTGGTCAGGATGTTCACATAGGTCACCTTGAAGAAATACATTTCAGACTGAAGGGGGTTTGTAGAAAAAACACTAAAACAAAAAAAAAATCCATTAAAGAGAAATCTATTAATATAGATACATGAATGATTTGTTACTTTTTCTAGCATTCATTTTTCAATTGATAGGCGACTGACAGTTGGGTAGAATTATTAACTTGGTTAAGGATTCAGTTCGGGATCACCATTTTTGTTTCGTAGTTCCTTCAAACATGTGTTCATGTATTACGAATCACTACTTCAAGATGGGTTCCATTTGATTTATTCATCGAACTAGAAACATCCAACAGTTCTTTATCCAAAAGGGGACTTTTTTCAAAAGGCAATTGTTTTCTATGTTAAATCATTATGACACTTAGAAACTTTCATTGGTTGAGAGGATGAGAGGTCAAACTCATCATAACTTTTTTGGGGTGGAATTCTAATTTACTCCATGACTCTCTTTATAAATTTAAGATATTTTAATGAATCATTATTAATTCCCCATGTATAACATAACTTTTCCTTGGAATATTAAATAACTTATTAACATGTTTAAAATTTAGAATCAACAGTATGTATTAAAGGTTATTAATTAATAGATATATTTGTATGTATTCGATGTTCTACACAAATGGTATCCTCTCATATACTATTTATAGATTCTTTTAATAATTTATATGATGATACTGGTTTTTAAGCCACTCATTGGGGAACTCTAATATTTACTTTCATCAAATTAGACAGAGGATTGTTTTGATATCGGCATCGTACCCATGAAATGGGTTACCTACATACACTTGTGACAGGAATCAGAACCCTCGTAGTTCAGTTTCTCTTAAAGGGACAGATCATAACATTTAAGGTTATGTAATAAGGACATAACCATACCGTTTAATGTCATGTGGTAAAGAAAATCTAAGAATATGGTTCTTAGTCAATGTTTAATGTGGTACTTATACCAAAGAAGCCCAAGGAACATGGAAATAATATGGGTTTCCATGTAATATTAGACCCTGTTGGGAATATGGCATAAGGAGAATAGGGTTAATTTGAATTGTTGAGTTTGAACCTCAAGGAGGCTTCCTGCATATCCTATTTTGATGGGAATCTAATCCCACATTGTTCGATGAATATCATAGGAGATTATAGTCCTTTGAGAGAGATGAGTTAGGGATTTCTTCCTGAAAAGGATGACATGAGTATTTTGGGGGATTAATTGGGGGATTATTCATAAGGAGAATTCCTAGATTAAGGGAATTTTGGTTGGATTCCTAAAGTTGATATCCAGTGAGCTCGGTCCCTGAGAAGGCATCCAATTTATCCCAATTTTTATGGGAATCTAAGTTCTCATAGTTTATTCATTCTCATAGGAGTGTATAGTCCTTTGAGAGAAATGAGTTTGGGCTTACTTCATGAAAATGATGCCTTGACAATTTTGGGGGTTTGATTTGGGGATTATTCCTAATGAGGATGAACAAATTAGGGGAATTATGGTAGGACTCCTGAAGAGAATATCATGTGGGCTCGAGTCCTAAGAAGGATTCCAATGTATCTCGATTACAATGGGAATTTGTTTTCTTCTAGTTCATTCACCACGAGAGTTTGTGCACATGTTGTAATCATCATGAATCTCTAAGTCCTCTTGTGTCATGCTCAGTGTCAAAAAACAAGAGGTTTTCAAATATTCAATTAAGACACAAACACTTTTTCTCCCCCGCTGGTGGAAGAGGGTGCACCTACGTCGGTGGGGGTGGATGAAGGTAAGGAGATGAGGCTCCACTCTGTTCACATTACATTGGACAAGGGACCAATGAAAGGAAGAAGGGATGAAGGTTTAGGGACTTACACCAGGTTAGATGTCCTAAAATTGATCCTGTTAGGGGAGGGGGGCTTTTCATAAACATGAAATTAAAAGAAAGTTTGAACCATACCTTCTCTACAAGAAAACTTGAGGTTATGGGTATCCTTGAGAAGGGAGAGTTCAGGACCCAAAACCTCCTCCAAATGAAGAACTTCATAAAAATATTCCTGGGAGAAAGGTCCATGTGACTACAGATATAAAAACCAAAAATGGGAGGCACACTGATGTGCCTTTCCCAAAGGTTTGATATGTCATGAGGTTTTGGTGGAGTTCTCAACAGAATCCATTTCAAACAGGGGATACAATAAAGAAGAATCATTTCCATGTATTCCATTAAAGAGGACATAATGGCTTGTAGATTGAAGAGAGTAATTGAATCAATGTGGGGCACCCATGTAGGTAAGGGAGTGCAACTATGGGTGCACAAGTAGCCTTCGGCGACCTGATGTTCACTTAATCGACGAACAACCTGTATGATAATACATGGGAGATACCTAGCTCAATCTTTCAGGTGTAATCATTGGTGATCCCATAAGGGGGCGCTCATGTTTCTATGAAAAGAATAGGTGGCACACATGTTTTTATGATTTTGGGAGATTGGTCACTTTAGGGACACATTTGTTATAAATTTAAAACACTAAAATGAATTAATTAATATGATACTCCTTAAATTATCCTACTTTATGAGTTAAACAATTAACTTGAATGTTTTTTAGGACTTGGGCGTAGCACTAGGGCGACCAGAGTAGCAATTAGGCTTTTGGGAAATTCATTTTCACAAATGAAGGCCCCAAGGTTATACTTATAAGAAAAAATAGGACCTTTGGTGAAATAAAACTAGGTACACAGGTTGGCTACGCGACATATGGGGGCCTGCAAGTTCGCTACGTGCCGACGCCCTTTTTTCCTGACTAGGGCGACCCAAAGATCATATCTTTGAAAATCATGGTTTTATTCATGTATTTTACCCTATTATTTAAATGTTATTTTCCATTTCCATGTTTTTTTCTCTATGAATAAAATGGAGTGTCAATAATGTATAAAAATGGTTTGGGTGAATTTTTTGGATCTTACTGAAATACTTTAATTTTCAGTGAATAGTAAAATATGAAAATTTATGATTAATGCTAAAAACCTAAATTTTTTTGTCATGTTCGAGTGACAGATGATGTAAGTGAAAATTGATTCGAAATCACATGCACTAATTACATTATTTAGTCATAATAATCCTCACTATTTCTTGACTTGGGAAAAATAATAAACTAATGTTTAAAAAAATAAGAAAACACCCCTCTCCTCCACCATAAATACCACCCATAACACCCTCTTCTCCTCACACCACCCATCCTTTAACACATTACTATATTTGGACCATTATTCTTCCCTACTACCTCCCACATGGTCAGGATCTCTTGGTCTCATTAAATGTCAAAAACCATGAGGTGGAACTCAAGAGAATAATTCAAAAGGTAACTCCTCACTCTTTTCTTTTAACTTCCTTTCAGTTTGATTTTTTTCTTATTCGATCATCACAACCATTCATATAAATGGAATGATAAATCCATTACCAAAAATGTACTATATTTATATCATGTATTTTATCATCTAATATTAAACTAAACCCTCCCTTTCCCTCTTTTATCTCAAAAATGTAATCTTCTCACATGATGTGTCAATTTACAGACATCATGGGCGATGTACTTTCATTTTACATAAACATATCCAAGGATATTAATATGCCAATTTAATGGTTGAAAAAAATTACAATTTATTGTATAACCCTTTTTATGTTCTTGAAATAACTTATAATCAAAATACTAAATGATAAACAAACGGGTTAGTTGTGATCGAAAAACTGCCAAAATTAAACTTAAATGATAATCATTAACATTACCTAATGAATCATACTAATGGAATAAAACAAAATAATTATTAATCCTATTTATGATTATATAGTATCATTTATAGCATATAATAACAATTATGAATGTTCATCCTTATTATAAATTAACTTTTATTCATGAATACAAGTGAACCGATCATGAAATCCATGAAAATGAATATCCTCGAATCATGAAATTTAATTCTATAACTCATCCAAAAGCCCATAAATCATAATAAAACTATAATGAATAATATTCACTTTATGGGTTATATAATTTCTAATTAATTAATCTAATGTGATTATATAGGATATTAACATGAATGAATCTTTCACACAAAATGTACGAGGATTTCTCAAACCCAACTCTTTTTATTTGGGTTTTCCCTCTTTCACCACATATTCAGTATAAATATTCATTAAAAATAATTTATTCATCAATATATTTCCTTTTTTGGAATATAAATTATTTTACATGAGATTATTACAAACACACTATTTTTCCAAATAACTCTTCTATAAAAAACACTCTTTCTACTTCTCGAGATTATTTTCATCACTTAGGGTTAATGATTCTTATATCAAGTATGTTATTCCCTCTTTAATTTGGTATCCCATTGTTTATAAAGGTATTATTATGAAATGAAACACATTCCATTCCATGTGTCATTATATGTTAAACATTTAAATATGTTCTATGCGGCATGCATAATAATTTAAATGTTGTGATATAATGGGTGGACTCAGAATTATATAGACCAATGAAAATTCAATGATGTGATGGGTGTACCCAAAATTATATAGCGCTCCAATGCATTGGGTAATGTGAGGAATCTCATGAGTAAAACTGAAATATTAATGAACATGATTATATCTTTTTTCACAACTATACGTGGTGATTAACCACATAGATTTGATGTTCCTTTTTTATGAATTCGCACATTTCAAGCCTTTTCATAAGGATTACTTTAATAATTATTATCTTATTACTATGTGATAATGAAAATGATTTTTTTCACCCCATTTTATTTTGTTTCATATTCCGTTCTATACCCTTTCTATGATTTTATCTCACCTATTTTTATTTATATTCTCAAGTGACTACTTGTACTATAGAGAATTCAATGGATAATATGAATCTAGAGAAGAAGGAATTAAATAAATGTTTTTGTTTTATTTTGAAAATTTCATGTATGGTAGTAGTTTTCCAAAGACAATAAGGCTTTGGATCCTTATTATGTAATGTTTCTATGTTTTTTATCATTAAAATGATGTTACAGTATTGTAAGAGAAATAAGGGGTACTATAGTTGGTATCATTGGATAGTTTAGTTAATTTGGGAATTAGGATTAGAGAACTATAGGAAAATCCATAGCATAAGACTCAGTATAAGTGAGAACCAATAAGCTTTGTTTTTTAAAATTATAAACCTATGGATCCAATAATATATTCTTTTGGAGTTAATTTTATAATAGGATATATTATTGCAGACTTCTTGACATATGTTTTGTTCTAACCTTTTCTATTTTAGTAAATGGTAAGAACTAGGAGAAACAAGGCAAAAAACCCTTGTGAGGGACAATGAAACAAGTTCTCAAATGACACTCTCAATTTGTTTGGGGGTGGAGTTCAAACATACACAAAGATTCATACCTTTCTATCTCAGGTTATGAACAATAACCTAAATTATGTGGAATGTATTCTTTCACCTAAGAGGGAGCAACTAGCTTCAGAGTGTTTTGTACGATAATGACCACTAACATTCATTGGATTATCCAACCCACTATTCCTAGAATAATGGGTCAACTCAATCGAGAATATATTTTGTGTGCATCACTTTTCTAAGACAGAGAGGGTGACCCTGACCATTTTTCGTCTTGATAGAGAGGTAAATTAATGGTGGGAGTTGATTAATAACACCAAGTCATGGGATGAAATTTTAGAAATTAAATGGGAAGACTTTATGATATTTTTTCTTAATAATTATTTCCCTCAAAATCATTGAACTATTATAAATATAGAATTCATTAAGATAATGAAAAAGGATGGATAATATGAAACAATCTATAAAAAATATCAAAAGGCTTTCAAGGCACACTTTGAGTTTAGTTTTTAACTATGATAGAAAAATTGATATATTTTTTAGTGGTTTAAAACCACAGCTTAAAAAAGAAAAAGAAATTTGTGACATTATGATTTATGAAAAAAGTTTTTTAATGTTCATTCAAGGTAGATGTGGAGTTTGGGTCATTGTCCCATGGATAACAATATAACAAACAGAAGATTGTGTTTAATGATGGTGGATGTAATGAGAATGGTTCAAAGAAAAATCAACAACCCAAATGTCAAAAATGTTGGAATATGAATCATGGTAATTGCCTCAAAGGGATAGGTAAATGCTTAATGTGTGGGATAGAAGGCCACCAAACTCCTGAATGTGGAAAATACAGAAGGAACCAAGAAAATGTGGTGGAAAAAAGAAGAGCACCACCCATTTTCATATGCTAAAACGGTAGAAAGAAAGGTCCCTATGAATTAATGTTCACTAAACCTCAATCCCTAGAGTGTAATAAGTGTCATCAATCACCAAAATAAAAGGAGAAAGGGATGGATTATTCCATCAGTACTGTGGAAGTGGAGAAAGTGAATGCAGTCGAATAAGGTACATATCCAATTCACTCAAGAATGGTAAAATTATTGTTTGATTCTGTTTCTAAGAATTCTTTTATAACATGCATAATTGCTATAAAAAATGAATAATTTCCATGAAACATTGAATTAGAGTTATCCATAAAAACCCATATTCATGAAATCATTGCAACCCAAGTGCTAGACTCTTCTCATGTTGGTGTATGTGGGAAGATTCTTCAAGTAAATCTTGTGATACTTCCCTTGGTGTAATTTGATGATATAATAGGGGTGGATTGGAACTCATTATATATGGATAATATCTTTTATCAGGAAAAGGAAATATTTTTCCATATTATGAACCATCCAATGCTCATATACAAATGTAACCAACATCATGAAGCTAATTGAAAAATCCATCAATGGTGTGGGTGTTGATTCCCTATGAAGAAGCATAACTTTCCCAAATGGTTATTTTAAAGGAATGTATCAACCTAAGGGAAATGACCATCATTTGGTAATACATTGATTTATTTTCTGATGAGTCACCCAGATACCCCTTGATCATGAGGTAGATTTCTCAATAGAACTTATACATGGAGATACATTTATCTCAATATTTCCCTATAGGATGTATTATATCGAAATAGAGGATTTAAAAAAGTAGCTACAACAGAATTTGAACAAAGGGTTGATACACCCTAGGGAATCACCTTGGGGTGTTCCAGTTCTCTTTTTCAAGAAGAAGGATGGATCACTGCGACTGTATATTGATTATTAGGAACTCAACAATAACACCATAAATAAAGAGAATTCAATTCCAATAATTTATGGAATGTTTGATTAGTTTAGAAGATATTAGTACTTCTCAAATATGGATCTCCATTCTGGATATCATTAGCTAATGGTGAAGGAGGAATTTATTAAAAATATTTCCTTCTATTCAAGGTTTGGGCACTATGAGTTTTTGGTGATTCCTTTCAAACTTATTAATTGCCTTGTGAATCTTTATAGATTTGATGAGTACAATATTTTTACATTAACTCTACAAATTTTTGGTAGTGTTTATTGATGATATTCTCATATACTTGAAGAGAAAGGATGAACATGAAAAACATCTAAGGTTTTTTTGAAATATTAATGAATGAGATGTTGTACACCAAGTTTAGCAAGTGTGAAATTTGAATGTATCACGTCACATTGTTGGGACAAGTGATCAAAAGTGAGAGAATTTATATAGAACCCCAAAAAAAGGTTATTGAGGAATGGAATATACCCTTTATTGTCATATTAATCCCCATTTTTCTTTTATTATCAGCATACTATCAACATTTTGTGAGACATTTCTCAAGAATTTCAACCTCTCTAACTAAGTTAACAAGGGGAAAAGTATATTTAGATGTAAGAATGTGAGGGATGTTTCATCAAGATAAAGAAAAGGATTATCACTGCACCTGTACTGACATTGAGAAAATGTGGTAAAATTTTTGTGATATGTAGTGTTTCATCAAAGGAAGGATTGGGTTTTTTGACATGAAAAATGATAACGTGACAACCAACACATAACGGAAGTTGATGATCCATGAGAATAACTACCCCACAGATGATCTTGAGCTTTCACTAGTGATTTTTCCTTGAATATCAAGATTCACTACCTTTAAAGGGAGATGTGTGATTTATATACTAATCACAATATCCTAAATTATATATTCACAAAAAAAGATCTCAACATGAATAAAAAGAGATGGCTAGATCTAATCCAAGACTATAATTTCACAATTCACAATCATCCAAGAAATTTGAACAAGTTATATAAGGATCTTAGTAGAAATGAACCTGCAGCTCTATCCTTGTAGGGGATTGATAAAGTATCTATATTCATGGAAGTGAAAAAGGATATATTTAAAATTCATAATGGTAGGAAATAAAATCTACATTTTCCAAATTATTTCACAACCCCTTATCCAAGAGAAGATTAAGGAGGCCCAAATGGATTATCCAGAGTTGCAAAAGATAGTGAATGATTGATGGAAAGGAAATCATTATATTTCCATGTCGATAATAATGTTATGATTTGGTTTGGAATCAGTATATGTGTGCCTTAATCAACTAGGATAAATAAGAAACTCTTGTACAATGCCCATAACTCAAATATATCTATCCATTCTGGGAGTTCTTAGATGTATTGTGATCATTGAGAAAACATCTGATAAGATAACCTAAAAAGGATATTAAATAATATATCTAAAGGTTCTTGATATGTTAGTAAGTTAATGAAGAGTAGATAATGTCCAAAGGGATGATGAACCCATTTCATATACCCATATGAAAATGGGACATTGTCGACATGGACATTGTCACTGGGCTCCTAAAGACATCAAAGGAAACAATTCAATATGTGTTGTGGTAGATAGAGTCACCAAGACTACCCACTTTATTGCTATTAGAGAAGCTATAACTCTTGAAAAACATGAAAAGATATATGTGAAGGAAGTGGTGTGACTTCATGGATTTCCACTCTATATTTCCTTTTCCCGTAATCTTATGTTAACATCAATGTCATATAGGAGTATTCAACATGACTTGAGTACTAAATTGAATATCAGCACAACCTATCACCCCCAACTGATAGAAAATATGAAATGAATATTCATGTGCTCGATGATATTCTAAGAGCCAGCTCTTTATAATTCAATGGAGGATGGGATCAACATAAACCATTGGTTTATTTCTCATAGAAAAATAGCTTCCACTCGATTATTCATATGGTCCATATGAATCTCTATATGGAAATTGATGTAGAACTCTAACCTAATGGGATAATGTTGGTGAAATAAAGCTACTATGTCCGGATCATGTACAAGAGATAACAAAAAAAGGTTCAATACATCAATAAATATATTAAATCAAATCAGAGTCAGCAAATGAGCTACGTTGAAAACTGTTAAAGAGAAATGGAGTTCGACCATGTAGATAAAGTCTTCGTTAAATTATATCCATGGAAGAGAATATTGTAGTTTGGAATGAAATGGAAGCTGAGGCCAAGATACATCAGCCCCTTTGAGATCCTTGATCACATAAGAGTTGTGGCATATAAAATTGAACTACCACTAAATATGGTTCATTTTCATGATGTGTTCCATATATAAGTCTTATGGAAGTACATAACAAATCCATCACATGTATTGAACTACGAGGTGGAACAGATAGAGGATGATCCCTATTATGAGGGATATTTAGTAAAGATTCTAGATATGAATGATAATTTTCTAGAAAACAAAAAGACACATCTTGCCATGGTGTTGTGGAGGAACCATATGTATGAAGAAGCAACTTGGGAACTAGAGTAGTTGATTACGGAGATGTACCCTCACCCATATATGTAAAAAAAATATTTCAATGATGAAATTTCAAAAGGGGGGAATAATGTAACAACCCTATGTTTTATCAATGGAAATTACCTTCTTATAATTATGTCACATGAAATCACATTTCGAAACACAATACCACCTCATAAATGAACTAATAAATACTATGTGACCACTATAGCCTAGTTGTTAAACATAATTTTACCACTTCTATGATTTGAATTTTGAAAATATGAATTGCACATTTGATGCCACTAATGTATTTGTAGTCTTATTGGAAAACATTATTTTTTTGAATAGTAACATACCCTTATAAATAGCAATATTACCCTTATGAATAGTATAAAATCCAAGTGAATGGTAATATTATCAATCAAAGTATAAATAAAATTTATCTATCCTATATGAAACAATATGATATAATTATATAATAGTATAAGTAAATAAATATTTCGAAAATTATTAATTAAGTGTTGATATTTTTATAAGCCATAAATATTTAATTAAAATATTGTGGTTAATTAAATAATTTAAAAGAATATTTATTTCCATAAACTGTATCTATAAAGTAAATTTTTGTTGTCTTGGGATTTTACGCAAATTAAATGAGACCTTACGTAATTATTTAAAGTGTAATAAAATAAATTATAATTTTAAAATATATATTTTCCATGTAAATAAAGATTCTAATTAAAAATTCAATTACACATTTTTATTAAAAAAATTCATTAAATAGAGTTCTTTTGGTATTCTACATGGCTAAAAATGTTTTGGGTGAATTTTTTGGATTTTATTGAAATAATTTAATTTTGGTTAAATAGTAAATTATGATAAGTTACAATAAATGCTAAAAACCGGAATTTATGAGTCACACTTGAGTCATAGATGATGTAATTGAAAATTGGTTTAAACTAACGTACACTAATTACTATATTTTCTCACAATATTCCTCTCTATTTCTTTTCAAGATAAAATAATAAGCCAATGTTTAAAATAAAAAGAAAACACCCCTCTCTTCAACTATAAATACAACCCCTCACACCTATCAAGCTTTGAGAAATGACTATATTCTTACCAATACTCTTAACTAGTCCCTCCCCCACGTTTTATATCTATTGGTATCATCAAAATTCCAATCCCTTGAGGTGGAAATCAAGAACAGAATTCAAGAGACAAATCCTCTTTATTTTCATTTAACTTAATGTTAATTTCAATGTATTTTCTTAATCCCTCCTCACATCCCTTAATCCAAATGGAATGATAACAATAGTAACATAAATATATTGAATTATATCATTTTATCGGATGATCCATCATTAAACTCCCCCATCAGATTTATCATAAAAATGTAATCGTCGCTCGTGATGTGTCAATTTATCAACATCATCGGTGATGCAATTTCATTTTGAATAAACGTCTTATAGGCTATTAATAAGGACATCAAATGGTTTAATAAAAAATTTAATGTGTATTATAAACCCATTTTATATGTTCTGGAATTAACTTATACTCATTATACTAAATGATAATATAAAACGAGTTTATTGTGATTAGAAAACCACCAAAATTAACCAAAAATTGTCTGCGTTAACTTTTATCTAATGAATCAAATTCATGGTATATAACGAGATCCTTTATAATATCATTTAAGATTAATTATTATCATTAAAAACATATAATAAAAATTATGTTTTTTCATCCTCATTGGGAATCAACTTCCATTCATGAATAAAAGTGAACCTATCAGAAAAAACATGAAAATGAATGTCAGAAAATGATATAATTGAACTCTATAACTCATCCAAAGGCCCAAAAAAGAACATAATAAAACTAAAATGACTAATATTCAGGTGAAAATGGTTCTTTAATTTCTAGTTATTGAATCTAATGTGATTATATAAGATATTAATGAGATGGAATCTTTCAGAAAAAAGGTATGGGGATTTCTCAAACCCAACTATCTTTCTTCAAGGTTTCCATCTTTCACAACATATTTATTATAGGGTTTCCTTAAAAATAATTTATTCTTTAACATCTTACCTTTTCCTGTATATAATTTGTTTCTTATGGATTTTATTACAAACACAATTTTTTCCCAAAACAACTCTTCTTTCAAAAGAAACATACCTTTTACTTCTCAAGACTGTTTCCTTTACTCAAGGTTGATGATTCTTATATCAAGTATGTTATTCAAAATTTAATTTGTGAACCAATAGTTTATGAAGGAATTATCATGAAATGAAACAATTTTCATTCAATTTTTTATTTTAAGTTGATGATTTATATATTTTTGATGTGGCGTGCATGCTAAAGTAAACAATGTGATGTGATGGGTGCACCCAGAATTATATAACCCAATGTAAATGTTATGATGTGATGGGTGCACCAAGAATTATATATCCCTCCCATTAATTGGTTAATGTGGTGAATCTGATGAGACAAAGTGAAATATTTGTGGAAATGATGTAATCTTTTTTCAAAAAAATGTGTGGTAGTTAACCACTAAGACGTGATGTTTCATTTTATTGCATTTCCACATTTCATGTCTTTTCATAGTGCTTCCTCTCTTGTTTATGAACTTATGTATGTGTTATTATGATAATGATTATCATAACCCCGTATTATTTTGTTTTGTTTTATTATCTATAATAATACAAGGATTTTATCTTAACCCTTTTGATGTATATCCTCATGTGACTAATTGTAATAAGGAGAATCAAAGTGGTAATAAGAAGCTAGAGATGTTTCAATTAAATAAATTTTTATGTTTTATTTTTTAAATTTTATATATGTTTTTATTTTTTCAAAGACACTAGACCTTGGTATCTTTATTATGTAATTATTTCATATTTTTTATCATTAAAATGATGTAATTGAAATGTATGAAAAATCAAGGATGTTATACCCCATACATTATATCAGACTGATTTCTTCTCTTTAATATCATGGATAATGAAGTTAAATTTATTAATTAATAAATATAGAATCATATTATATATATAATTTATTTATTATAGTTTTATTATGTTTATTTTTTACAATATGATGAGATATAGTGTTTAATTTCATCATTTGGGGGTGTTCATTTTCATGGTTTTCTTGATCAATTCACTTTTATACGGGTATGGAAAGATAGTGTGAAATATAAGTAATTGTGAAAATTTTAAATTATATTTTATTAATGAACATAAAAATTTTAATTGGTATTATATATAATTTTTTATATGTTATGAGAATTAACTTTGATAATAATTTTAATGATAATTATTTAATTTAATTTGGTGGTTTTTAAGACCATTATGAGATTATACCATTTTATTTAACATCATGTTTAAATATTGGTTTCAAAACTATATATAACAATATATTATTCATAATAATATATTATTTAATGATTATAATTTTTTTTACCAACCTTAGGATATGTAACGGAAAATGAAAATGCATCATCCATGGTGGTGGTAAATCAACACACTACTAACAATGTTTTCTTTTGTAGAATAAAAGGAAAAGAGAAGAGATTTGAAGATGAATTGTTCCATTAATATAATAAAATTAAATTAAAGAAACGATATTATATCTATCATGCCAAATAGATATTTGGAGCTGAACATAGGAAAATAAAATATATAAAATTAAACATAAATTATTTATAAAAGAATGTGGATTTTTACTCTTGAATTTCTCCGCCTTGATAACGTCCTTCGGGAAAAGGGTTTGGTATTTTGATGAGACCAATGTATCTTATATGTGTGGGTGGGGTTTCATGTGTATTGGGTATAATATATACAATTTTCTTTGATTAAGAGGTGTGGGGAGAAGATGTGGTGAGGGGTGGTATTTATTATTGAGGAGATAGTTGTTTTCTTATTATTTTATTCATTAGATTATTATTTTGGCTCAAGACTATTAATAGTTTAAAACATAAAAATAAACATGTTAAAATAATTATAGATATTTAGATATTTTGGGATTACTTCATCCATAAATCAAATATCACTCAACAATTATTTTATTTATCTTATATGATAAATTATTGTATTTTACTATTCACCAAGAATTAATGTATTTCATAAAAATAAAAAAATATCATCCGAACCATTTTTTGATGTGTAGAATTCAGAAAATATCTCTATTTTATGAAATAAATTTTTAAATATGAGAAATTTAATATTTAATTAAAATCATCATTTATTCAAAAAGGGAATATTTTAAATTTACAACCGAATTTATAACAATTTGAAAAATTAATTAAAATAAAATAAAATTATATTATAATCATAAGAAAAATAATATTTATGAATCTATTTCATGAATATAATTTTTATTTTAAATAGATATATTAATTAAAAATTTATAAAAAACATTAATTTCTTATAAAAATACTAACACATAACTAATAATTTTTTAAAATGTTTTTATCTAAAACTATGATATAATTATTTTATATTAACAATTATAAGATGCCAAAATTTTAATTATAATTTCATAGATGAGGATACAATTATACTTGCTGAATTACTATTCCCAATGGTCATGTTACTATTCTAAGGGTTAAGTCACTATTCCATCAGGATAGGTTCCTTAATTTCTATAAATACTTCTTTATTTCATTATATATTTATAAAGTTTGTATTTTGTTCTCAATGCGATTTTATGTGGTTTATACTATATGAAATAATTATAATAGGGGAATTTATATTGATTTTAATTTTAGATCAACACAAAGTTGACCTTATTAGATGATATAAATTATTCTGATTCTATATAAGTAATACATTTTACCAAATTCAAATTTCATAAGTGGAAATTTTTAATTCAATATTAATCCCACAGACGTGATAAAAAATATGGTTTTCAAGATGTGCCTTTTTGATGAAAAAGATGACATTATATTAACACTATAACTAATAGTAATTATTTTTTGGATATATTATAATTTATATATATATAAATTATAAATTTCAATTATTATTTTTTTATTTAGGTGATTTATAATTAATTAAAATGGAGAAGCATTATACACTTTAAAATAATTTAAAGAAAACCAGTTTTCAAACTATTTTTTTTAATATTAAAATCCAACATAAAGATGTTTCAAGTGTAATTAAGTGAATAAAGTATAAATAAAAAAAACTTATTTTTCTTTAAATAATATTCAAAACATAGGTGGACTTTTAAATTACTTAATTTATAAAAATAAATGATTTTTTTATAAAAATTTGTATTTTTCACTATTTACTAAAAATTTAATATTTTATAAAAAATCACAAATTTTTTTTACAATGTGTAAATTATTTAATATGATTTAAAAATTATTTAAATTTTATAAAATATATTTTAAAAACCTACAAAAAATAATTATAATATTTTCTCACAAATATTAGAAAAAATATTATTTTTGGTAAATATATTTTTGAAGAATAAAATTACATTAATACAATGATTAATTATTTACTAAGAATTAATAAATAATATGTATTTAGTATGACCATTATGTTTAATTTTATATATATTTATATATATTTCAAAAATTATTTGATACTATTCACACCCACCAATTCAATGGTTTATAAAAATTATATATTTTACATATTGTTTAAGCTTGGTGTTATGAGTCATATAAGCTATAGAAAATAAAAATCTATAGGTTTTGTGGACCAAATAATTTTGAATAGACTAAATTTATTTGAAAATAAATAGCTAGAAATTTCTCTAGGTTCTACATTCTCATCTAATCAATGTGTTTCGTGTCGTATAAGCTATCAAACCTAATTTTCTTCTTTTTAATCTCAGTGTGTTACATCAACCCCACCCCCACATTAATATGTTTCATACATTAAATTTTTAATTTATCGTTATAATAAAAAGATGGATATTTGGAAATACATTTTTTAACCTAGAGTGAACAAAGGGTTAAAAAACATTCACATAAAATGTAGAAAAGGGAAATACAGTGGTCTTCACATAACTAGGGTTCCACATAAAATAAAATTGGTGGAATTTAAATATATGGAAATGGGAAAAATCAATAAATAATTATGGATAATGATATAGATTATTGATCATATAATGTAAAGGACCACAAAACTATAAATCGTTGATTCATAAAAAACCATCGGTTCCATAGAAAGGAAGGAACAAGGATATGTTTTTTGTTTCAAGATCCTCTTACATGAGTTGATAAATTAATTTAAAATATATATTGAATTAATAGTATAATATAATTACATGAAAACAATTATTCCATAAATTATCCAATTTCCACCACTCTATCATCTTTTTCTCCAAGTGATGAGTACTGAAGATAAATTCATTATTCCTTAACGACTAAAATCCACTTTTATTGACCAAAAAACCAATAAAGGGTTAAAAAGATATTCCTCTTGTCTTTATACATTAACCAAAAACAAAATTTTTATAATAAGGTAAGATAATTAGAATCACTAAACCTTAATTTGATAAATTAATCTCAAAAATTGAATAATAATACGCAAAGTTCAAGATAAATTATTCCATAAATAAATTACCCTATATCACAAATACACTCAATAAGCTCAATCTGAAGTATTTTTAACCAATAATTTATCTCATAAATTTATTCCTATATGAACAAATATATTGTGATTTTCTTATGAAATAAAATTAATCAATTAGTTACAATATAATGTTTCAATATCATGACCATCTATACAGTAAAATACATCTTCAAAATATTGCATTAGTATCCAAAATAATATAAACCCAAAATTTTTGTAAAAACATAAAACATAGTTTCAAAATAGTTAATGGAATAATTCACATTAAATAAAATAATGACATATACTTCAACCTAAAATATTCTACAAAAAGTTTCATTAATCACTTTAATATCGCATCACTTAAATCCTCACAATGGATGTCTAAGACATTAATCATATGATCATCCTTAATATTATAAAAATATAATAGTGTCCAAGAATATTAAGATAAACTAATATGAAAACGAATTAATCTATAAACTTATTTAAAACATACTATAATACCAAATATAATAGCCCAAAACACACACTCTTGGACCTATTACTAAAATCATAAACATTACATTTCTTATTTTGATAGCGATGTTGGTGACTAAACATTGAACATAAAAATGATACAACATAAAAAGGAAAATTTGCATCAATTACACACCAAAGGAACTTTTATTTTTATAATTTTAGAGAAATAGAAACAAATGAAAACAATACCCAAGTTTTAAAATGAATTTTTATCCCTATTTTCCCATATTTTTGTATTCCATATTTAGTCATCATTATCATCCATATAAAACCCTTAAAGACCTGTTTCATTCAACATCATTCTTGATAACTTGGGGAAAAGGAAACCTGATAAGGGTGTTCTCAAATTCTCAGTATCAGTAAACATATGTATTCACAATTTAATGAAATCTTTTAGAACAATAAGTACATAAGGTTATGAATACATAATTAGAGTGCATGAAAAAATTATAAAAGAACTCATACCCATGAATACCTGAATCATCTATGATGAAATATAACATAATTATTTAATAAAGTAGAAAAAATAAGAATAAATATTCATAATCTTTTTAATATCAACCATGATGAAGGAAAAAATTATAAACCCATAGAAATAATATATAAATCATATTGGTTTCTTGGAAAATCATCATCAAAGAACCCTTATTAAACACTTATAATTATAATGAAAAAATAGTAAATATAAAATATAATTATCCAAAAGTTAATAATTAAACAATTCATTAGTGTGTTACCTAGGTTTAGCCTTCATATAACATATATAAAATCACCCAGAACTATTTAGGTGCACCTATTGTATACATTATAATGGGCTCACCTGGCTCTATTTGGGTTCACCTTTGATCATGAAAAATGTGTGTGTACTATTAATGAATAAAGTACATAGGTAATTAGTATCATCATAAATATATATAAATAAACATTATTCCATTCATTTCATGATTAATATGTAGAAAACAAATGGGTTCCAATAAAATCTATTTGAAACATGATTATCTTATGGAAAAGAAATAGGATCCACAATAATCACTTTAAAACATGATCAACTCATGGAAAAGTGACTTGTCCCATACAAATTTATTTGAATTATTATTAAACAATAAAAAAGGTTTCATAATAGTCTATTTGAAAAATTATTAACCCATTAGATATAAAGGGGTATCATTACAATATTTTTGAAATATGATTAACCCATGAGAAGTAAATGGGTTCTATAACAATATCATTGAAATATGAATAACTCGTGGGAAAGAAACGGGATGCATAAAAATATAATTAAAATACAATTAATTCATATAGATAAATAATGAGGTTTTTATCATTCGTAAATTTACCCATTGGATAATAATTAACTACAAGTTTTATCGATATTAATGAATATAAATATAATTAAAAGATTACTGAAATTTTTTTTGAGGAAAATTAACATTTCATTTTGAAAATAAAGTTTAAACATTAAAAATTTACAAAATTTTGAAAGAATTATTTTCTTTCAAAAAATAATTAAACATATAATATAATTTTAAAATAAAATAGTGGACATGATGGTGGTAATTTTTTTTTGTTATAAATGTTCAAAATATACATTATTTTTCATGCATTTTGAAATGGGGAGTCAAGAGTGACCCATTTAGAAACTGTTAAGAATTTTTTTAAAAAATCATCAATAATAAAGTAAAATATCATGTAAAATATATTTAAAAATTCAATTATTTTATATCAATTAATATTTTAGAAATCATTTTTGAAAACCAAGATATAGAAGAGAGTGATACCCAGTCTAAAAGAATATACAAAATCAATATCACTTCCAAACAAATTCATTAATATTTTTTTGAATAAAAAGAAAAAAATAAATAAAACATGTTATACACATTCATTACCAGTTTATAAGAATTATTAATATTTTTTCAACAAAATAATATCATATAATTTATTTTAAAAGAACATTGAACATAAAAATCCTTTAATAAAAGAGTCTTTGATATCAAGACTTTACCTATTTGTTTACTCTTAAATCATTATACAAATGAAATAATAACATAAAATTATAATTTAAATGTCAATAACATATTGAGTTTCATGATATAAATGTAAATGGTAAGTATATACACCTTACAAATGAGTATATATGAATATCATAAACATATATCCCAAATAAAGATATTATGAGACCAATTACTCTTACAAAAATCATACAAATAAATTTGAGAATTAATAAATTAATTGATTATGTGTATGAAATTTAAAAAAAAATAAAAGAAGGGGAAAAACATATAATCAAAATTCATAAAAATATTATATTAGCATTTAAATTTAAATAAAAAAGTATTATAATCCAATGAAAATAAATTGAGTATAGAAATTATTTACCCCTCAGTAAATTTCATATTAATTCCAATTGGATTAAATAATTAAAATAGATACTCAAAACAACATGATTGATGAATAATTCATGTAATTTCATAGAATTTTTTTATTATATTAACCCAAAAGTAAAATTAAAGTGGTGAATGCTGAATATCTCTCACATACATAAATGGGTGGCAAAAAAACCCTTAACTCGAGTTCAGAATATCTTGACATGCCTTAAACTCATTTATAATTATATTATATGAATTAGTCGATTTATTAAGAAAAATTTCTAGGATTAAAATATTATACTTAAATAATTTATTTTATTTCATTAATATTACATATTTAATACAAAATTAGATAATTTCATTTTAGTTGTTTCGATGGTGTCTGTTCATTTCCTAATATTGATTTTCATGTGTAAACTATGGTCAAATAAAAACTTATTTCTAATTATATAAAATAATAATAAAGAAATAATTATAATATTTATTCATCAATTATACTTTATAAACTGTTCATGAAAATTGTTGTGAAAAAATGAAATAGATTACGATCATGCATATAGTGGGTCGTACGTACGAATGAGTAATGTTTCAATTTATCAATGACCATTACAGAGAAAATGTATATATTATTTTATCAATAAATAAGTATAATAATTTCATTACTAAAACATTATTTCTATAAATATAATTATATATATGTCATTATTTTTATTTGGTTATGATTAAATAATCACATCACTTCATGGAGGCGGTAGTCCACACATAAATGAATCACATTATCATATTTTTCTTTAAGAAAGGAAATGACACATTATATTTTCAAAATAATAAATATGTAATTAGTATGATTATTATTTTATCTATATCACATATATTCATTAACATTATCTTTGTTACATTTCATATAATGCATTATCGAAATACAAATCACATTTCTTTGTGAGGTGGTAGTCTGTTGTACACAATAGTAATGTTATCGTGTTCCCCATAGAATATAATGGAGAAGTTATATGTAATATAATAATTTAAAAAAGTATTAATATTTAAAAAATAATATATATATATATATATATAATTTAATTTCATCATTACAATAATCTGTGAGTGTTGATGATTGAAAATAAATAACATTTGTTCATAAGGTCGTAGTACATCGTACACATGAATGATGATTTAGAATCCCATTTAATTGAAAAAGATATGGATTTATTTTATGAAATTAAAATAATAACATCAAAAGAAAAGGATATACTAGTTCAATAAAATAATAAAAATTAAAAAATATCTTATATAAATGCAAGAAGAAATAAATTAAATACACTCGGTTATGTGTAATACCTCTTCATCGGGAAACGTCCTTAGGGAAGAACCAAATGATTCATTATGATAAATTTATGATCCAAATCAGAACAATAAGATATGTTGATGGATTTATTGATGAAAGTTTGGTAAATATTCTTTAATACAAATTTCTTTTAAGGTGTGAGGATAATATGATAGGGGAAGGCTTTTTATAAGTGATGTGAGAGGCGACTTGGAGTTTTTAAAAATAAAAAGTTGAGCCCACATTTTTCACATAAAAATATGATAATAAATAGGTAATTATGGATAATAACACATCATAATGTCTCACTATGGATAATAAATATATTTTACATATGGTTTTTGTTCATTTTGGCCCTTAACAATTTAGTTTAACCCCTTGAAAACCCACTTTCACCTTAACCGATGCAATTTCTTTTTTATTATTTCTATGTATAATTATGGTAAAAAAATTATTTTAACTTATAATTTTTAATAAATTTTTATTCTTAAAAATATAGAATCCATTTTTAAAATAATTAAATTCATTGAATTGGTAAATTTAAATTAAAAATTACACCCATTGAAACAGTAGAAAAACATATTTTTAATAAGTGTACCTTTAAAGAAAAATATGATTTTATATTATAACCATTACTAATAAAATTTATTATATGAATATCAATTAATATTAATTAATATATAATATATATATTTCATTTATCAAATTCTACATTAATGGTGATTTTAATTAATTAAAATGGTCAAACATTATGCACTTTAAAATTGCTTTCATAACAACCTATTTTTAAAACCACAAAAATTCTTATACTAAAATCTAATATAATGATTATTCAAAATTAACTAAGATGATTAAATGTAACTGATTTATATTTTATACATTAAAAAATTTCCAAATATTAATTTCCCTTTTTAAATTATATAATATTTTTGAAATAAGTGATCATTTTATGAAAATTCTTACTTTTCGTTATTCCCTGAAAAATCAATATTTTTTGAAAACCCCCAAAATATAACCCAATCGATTTTGATATTAGGATTTCAAATATAAATTTAATTTTATCAGATAATGTTTGTAAAATTACCAAAACTTAACTATAATATTTTTCCATAAATATAAATAAAAAAATATTTTTGAGGAAAATATATTTCATAATAACAAAATTCCTTTACTTAAAATTGACTGATTATTTAGTAAGAATTTATCAAATAATTTATATTTAGTAAGACATTTTTATATGTAAATTTTTATAAAGTAGGTAAACTATTCATAAACTCTTTTTTGTTGGCTAGTTCTTAATAATTATTTAATTCACATGTCATTTAGGTTAGGTTTTGTGTTTCATATATGCTATCAAACAAAAAAAAATTTGTGTGTCACATCTCAAAATATATTGAAATGATTACATTTATTTAAAAATGAATATATAATAACATATCAGGTTTTTCTATTCTCAAATATTTTTGGGGTTTCATATTGTATATTCTACTGAACTTAATTTTATTCTTTTAATATCTCATGTTGTTACAAGCAATACCAAAATTACTTTTACGTAAAATGATGTTAACCAAGATTTTTGTTCCCCTCACTTTTATGTGATTGAAATCATGTAATAGATTGATATCCTTATTAAGTGTCGGTTGTTATAATTCAAAGATGAGGAAAATCCAATATAGTAGGTGCATATGAAGATAGGTGGAATATTTCAACTCAAATGAGGAAGTGTTCCATAACTTTATTCCATTTGATTATGGGTTTTTATCATATGATTAATAAAACAACCATTAAAAAATCTGATGATCATACAACTATTTATTTTTTCAATAAATTTAAAGTATATATATTTATGGATGTTTAAATCATTAAATTAATTAATCAAAAATCGTGAATGATATAATTAAAATTATATTTTATAATATGAGTTATCTTTACACTGACATGGTTAATAACTTATTTAAAATCCACATAATATTAACAAGCATGTAATGATAAAAAATGGTAAGTCTAAACATAAAGATAAAAAACCATCCAAATTTAATATTATATAAGTATATCCTTCCAATAACTAAGTTAAAAATGGTTCATAGTTCGATGTCCTTGATCATACCATGTCTGGGTGATTTTCATTATAGAGAAATTGTATCTTTAGTTTTTTGTTTGAAATGAATTATTTCACATCAATTATTGACTACTCAATAAGGTCTTGGTGTAACTAAGAGATAAAATGTATAGACACTTCTAATATAGGATCTTAGTATTGGGTATTTTACTCAACATATCGCGGAGATGGGATTTAATGTAATTGGAATGTTATTCCTACCAAAAACCCTTCAAATAACATATCAGAAAATATTATAGATTATGAGAATGTGAATCTATATCATTTACACTAGATTATAAATGATATTGAATGTATTAAAACCAATACTGAAGGATATTAGGTTTTGATAAAATTGTGGAAGATAAATAAATTTAAATTTTTATTATCTAATTTAATAACATAGAAATTTTTTAAAATTATTAATTAATTTATTATAGAAATGGAATTCCACACTAATCCATCAATTTCACTATGGTCCATACCTGAAAAGGATACCCTTATCGCAATCCTAAATTTCATGTAATGGTATTGGGATTTGTGTGTTATATTATACCATTAATTGTTTTTTATATAATGAAAAAACCTATTACTATGTTTCCTAGAAATATATCAAGTGAGGAAATAATATCTGTCTAAATGATTGATTTTATGAATTCTAAAAATTATCAATGATTCATATTGTTATCAATGTATACTATTAATTTTAAAAACACTTGAGAATGTGGATATTTATAATTTAATTTATCACCTTTTTGGTCTTTATCAATAGAATGTGATAAAATAGATATATGATATCCTAACTTAATTCTTCACATTAATGTTTGGAAATTAGGTTCCATTTGGGCCTTTTATATTCAATAAGATTGGATTCATCAAGTTCTTATATTACGCGGATCTTGGAATTTCATATTTTATGTGCATAGATCTCATTTTATCATCACATTATATGAGATTCTTTAGTTTCATTATTAATATAATATGAGAAATAGTGGTAAGTATCTTTTAAAACTCCTTGATTTATCAGGATGATAACGACATGATGAAAGAAAAGCATACAATCTATATGGTGAATAATAAAATAAATATGAAGGAAAATGACCCAAAATTATTCTATGTATAAGGATCCTGAGAACAAAACTTCCAAAAAAAGAAATTATAACTATAGGTAATGTAAAAAAAATGTTTTATGTTCTATATATGATAGGTTGGGAAATTGGAAGAATAATTTCGCCTTGTAAAAGAATAAAGGGGATGATTTGAGTGAATTAATTTTTTAGTGACATCTCTATTAATATACACATTGGATGTTAGATACAATTTTTAGTGATAGTATATATCTATTTGAATGCAACAACCAAGTATATTTCAAAATATTTCAAGATGAGAGCTGGATGTATTGGATATCAATGGTGTAAGGATTGATTCTCTAGCCACTAAATACTACCACCTTATTTTTCCAAATGGGATGTTCATGGTTTAAAATATTGTAATTATGCATCAAATATTCAAAATAGTATAATTTTTGTATCCTACCTCAATGAAAATAGTTTTATTTTTAATTTCTGAAGTAATTTTTTTTCTTTAAAAAGGACATCATATATAATGGTATGGAACACATTAATAAAAGTATTTAGGTATAATATTATTATAACCAAGTATAAGAAATTGATAACTAATCAGTTCATGTGAATCATTTTTCACGTTGTTGTTCCATTACCATCATCGTATTGTAAACTACAAGTGTTTTACAATGCCTTCTCAAAATATTTTCTTTGAATATTTCGAAATAAAACCACTTGAAAAAGATCATTCCATTTTAAAATCAAAATTGATCAAGATATCATTTTTTTTATAAGGATAAATAGTTACAAAAACTCAAGAATTCATACACACTGAGGTGTGTGGACCTTTTCCAGTAGATTCATGAGTTGACTATTCTTACTTCAATAATTTTACTAATGATTTAGGTAGATATGTATATATCTACTTAATAAGGAAAAAGTTTGAACCCATTAATAAATAAAAATAGAAAAATAATAAAATTAAGTATCCAAATGGTATGATAATAATGATGACTAAATATAATTGAGGTGGTGAGTATCTGAAACAAGAATTCAATGAATTTTAATGGGAATGGGGGATTCTATCAAAACTTAGCCCTCCATTTTCACTACATTGGAATAGTGTCATTCAAAAAAATAATCATACCTTTGTTAACATGGTAATGTCAATAATTACCCATGATAGTCCTTAATTATCATTTTTTGGATATTCATTACACACTCTCGAATACACAAAAAATTGTACACCATATAAAGTAGAAATTGGTATTCCCTTCTATTTATAAAGTGGAAAGAAACCAATTTTATCAAAATATGTGTGCAATGTATTTAATGGAATTTATTATGAACAACCCTAACAACTAAATATCTCCAAAATTTATGAAATTCATCTTTATAAGGTTTCCTAAAGAAATAATGATATACTACCAACAAATAATCCCATTGAATAATGTGATAGTCAAAAGAAAAAAAATCATGAAAGGAATCATATCCTTAGGAAGGGTAGTGGGAGTAATGTAATCTTTTATGTGGTTTATTCTCAAGATACCCAAGATTTGGTATATAAATATATTATAAAAGTACTTATGTAGGATGTTTTCATAGAACAAAACTATTGTATAGGGTCACATATGAGGATAGAGAACAAGAAAGATATTGTTTTCTATTCACCAGAAAATTTGACCCATGATTGGTTGATAATAATGGTCCTCATTCATACCAAGAGGTAGTAGAAATACCAAAATTAACATAATGTAAAGAATACAATAATTTTTATATTGATTCTATATATCATTGCCAATTTTATTTCTAGTCGATCCTCCTATTAATGTAAAACAAGATGGGTGAAAATGGTAATTTAAAAAAAATCAACATGGAAGGTAAAGTATGTACCTTTAATGATTGGAAAGTGGATAAATAGTGTAAATAGAATCATAAATTAGATATAATGAAACATTTTATCCATTTCCTAGTTTAAATCCACTAGAATTATACTTTCCATAACAATAATATCTGGTAATGAAATTAATAGATAGATGTCAAAATATCATTAAATAATGGAAATATTATCGAAGATGTCAATATGACATAACCTGGAGTATTTTTCACTCTTAGAAATTTCAATTAGACCTATAGTTTTTGTAGATCTATTTATGGGTTAAAGAAAACATCTAGGAAATGGAAAGTACATTTCAATAAATTCATATGAAATTTTCGTTTCATAAAAAAATTATGTGATCCATGTGTTTACAAGTGGTTTAGTAGTAGGGTACTTATGTACCTAGTTGTATATTTTTATGACATATTACTTCTTATAAATGATCATCTCATATTATATTCATATGAGTATTGGATAAATAAGTACATCTCTATGAATTAAATATGTGAATAATCATGTATATCTAGAATCAAAATCATCTGCGATTGATCTAAAATGATTGTTATACTAACTCAAAGTTCATATTTTAACCAAATAATGACTATTTTTAGTATGTTACAATCTAATAAGTGTTTGGATCCAATGTCACATGTTATAAATCTCATCACGAAATGTTGCCTTTGACACAACCCGAGAGAGAGAGAATGAGAATAATTTCATACGCTTCTGTTATAGGATCTATCAAATATTCTATGTCATGTAAAAGTCTTGATGTTACCTTTTTTTTAAACATTGTAGGTAGATATCAAGATAATACAAGTGAAAAAATTGGTCATCCATTAAGGATATTCTTAGGTATATGTGGCATATAAAAGATATATATAACTCCCTATGGACGTGACTATCTAATTACATGACTAAAAACTGTACAACTATGTTTTTATGAATGAGGTTCAATCCCAATCTACCACAAAACTGTATATACATTGATAAATGTTCCACATGTGGAGATGAAACCGTACATAAAAAATATTCAATATATACCCCATGAGAATTAAGTGAGTTTCATAATATTGTCTCAAATAAAAATAAATTTATATATCAAAAGGGTTCATACTAAAGTAATGAATTAAATAATTTTTAATGTTCATGTATTAATAAATAGTCCTATATATATAATATTGAGTTTCCAATATAATAAAAATCATGAGAAATATCAAGGAGATGTTATAATAAAAATGAATCACATTATTGGTGATTGATTAAATGATAACATGTTATTTTAATGAAAGAATGAAATTATAATTTTTGTAACGCCCTGACCCAAGTTACCTAGAGTTGGTGCATTATTACATAACATTGGCTTGATCCCAAGAAAGATCAAATCTCGACAGACCGATTGGTTTAGTAGCCTTGGAAGCACTAGATATATTCATAAAGTCTTACATTACATCATTAAAATGAAAACTACAACAACATATTTTCTTCATATTCCACACTCATATCCCCACATACTATCCCTGCAGGTCATTCATAAATTACTTCTTCACATCCTAGGAAAAATAAAACATAGAAAAGGGGTGAGCTCAAATGCCCAGTAAGGATAACAATATTGCGGAAACTTTCATAAATAAGAATAAACATTTAAGGCAATGTAAAACTAAAACAAAAGCCTTTTAAACCTAAACTTCAACATAGTATGGCAAAAGTTAAATGAAATAATTCCACTTACTTATTCCCATGGATATTCTACTAATCGAATAATCACATTCAATATCAATAACCACTTTCATAATGATGGAAAGCATAATGCCAGACTATCATAACCACATAGCCAAGGCCTCGTGCCAAGACTACAAATAATATTTTTCCAAGGCCTTGTGCCAAGACACTAGTTTGTCTCATGAGACATACCGATGCATCGAGGAGCTATAGCGGGCTCCACCCGTCACATATTAAGTCCAATGCATTCCCATATGAAAAGGTTTAAACATAACATAATCATTCGTATTAAAAATAGCATATGAAATGTCAATTCATTCACCATAGACCATGAATGGTATAAAAATAGAACATCCACAATCAAACATATCACAAAACATTCAATACAATATATAAGTTTTGTATCATAATAAATCAACTTTAAATAAGCGTAAAATCCATCAAAGGATGTTGACATAGATGAAATCAAAATTCTTTTTAAAGAAATATCTCTTTCTATTTTGAAATCATTTAAAAGTCATATATTTATAATTAAAAAATTTTCTTTGAAAATTTTCTTATAATCTTGTAAGGGAAGCTTTGAAAATTTTATAACGGTGAAAAATAGCCACACCCTCCTTATATGTTAAAAAAAACATTCTTACATTAATTTTGTCGAAAAGGTTAAAAAGCACCTTGATTGAAAAACGATGGAAAGATTCCTTTATAAACCTCTAATAAAATGTCAAACAAGGATATAAATAACTTTAACCCATATTCTAGTAAATAGAAAAAAAAATTTGAAATTCATTTTTAAGAAACACGGATGTGGATGATAAAGAGATCCTAGTAGATTATTACGTATAAACAATCTCGGATAATGAAGAGATTGTGAAATAAACCCTTACGTTGTACTTTTCCTTGGTTGGGGTAGGTTAACCTCTTGTATAATGGTGAAATAATTGTTATTAAATTATTAAATAATCATATACATTAATATGATATCATATAGGATCTTTTAACATTTCTTTGTTAATAATATTATAGAATTATCGTCATTTCGGGTGTTAATTTACTCGTTTTCTTTTATATGTTTTGTTACGGAAGACATGTTTGTAATAGATAGGTTGTATATTAATCATATCCAGAATCATATAAAGTCCTTAGATACTATTATTAATCATCAAATGTGAATTATACTTTAATGGATACGATGGATAATGAATCTCATCGCATTTGTGGAGACGGTAGTCCGTACGTACGCACGAGCGATAATATCATTATTTTGATATTAAAATAAAATATAATTGGATGGTATATCATATATACAGAATCATTATCATGTTAAATTTATTATTTACATGAATTAAACATCATTATTATACCCATCCAAATAATAATTTATTGAATAACAATTACACCACGACATGGAGACGGTAAGTCGTACGTCCGCACGTATGGTGACATGTTATTCAAAGGATGGATAGAATAGTGAATATGGTTGTACCATATTTATAATAACATCAAAGTATATATATATGATACTGGATTTATTATTTTAGAATGGTAACAACAAAGGATGAAGAAGTGGAAGAAGAAAGGAACTTGAAAAAGGGTGGTGAAATCATTACCTCTTCTTTTGGTTCTTCCTTTTGATTTGATCAAAAGGGCTCCTTAGGATGGATTTCTGGTCAAACTATTGCCTCTAGGATGTAGTGATGGAAGTTGGGAGAGTATTTGGACAGAGTTTGGCCAATCAAAAAGGCTTTTAAGGTGTGATGAAATGAGAAGGAGGAGTGCCCTTTTATAAGAGGGGTGAGGGGCACCTTTGGAAAAGCTAGAAATATTAATTTATGATAAATTAATATTCGCTTTCTAATGGCTCAAAAGTTTATTATTTAAATGTTAAGGTAGGGATAGGTCTAAAAAAATTCAACCAATAGAATTTATACAGGTTTGGGTTACTATATTAACCTTATCTTTAAGTATTAACTCTTAGTTAATTAGTTTGACATTTACCATGTCACTTTTTATTTTTATATTATATAGTTAATAAACATAATATATACATCCAAGAGACCCCTAAGAGGTCAATTAATGATACAACAATCATTATATAAGTCTCTTTGCCTAATATTATATTTTTAAGAATTTAATATCAATTAATAATATAATAATTTTTTTAAACATCTTTTATGTCAATTTTGACACTATTCAATAGTTGATTTTTGTGAAACTCATAACAGAATGATTACTTTAAAAAAAGTTAATTAAATAAATCCTAATATGTCATATTATCCTATAAAATTATTTTAATTCATTAAAAGTCTCAAATTATATTTATTTCGGTATTTATAATAGCCATTAATTTAAATTTTCACTATTATGGTAATTACTGCATAATCATTGTGTCATCAAGAAATTAAATTATGTAAAATATAAAAATTATAAATAAAATATCATTATGTAGTAAATTGTTTTATATTTCTAAGATATATTTATAGACTAAAATCCAACATATATAACCCTATGTAAAAAATATTTTTCTAAAAGATATATGCTTGTGTCATTTTTGTATTCATTTTAACTTAATTAAAATAAAGTGTCCCTATCACATACAAGTGGATCCATAGGGTCCCAAAATCGACCCAAAGATGCCAATGGTCGAACATGTATCAACCAATAAGGCTAGGACACGTTTTAGGGTAATTTAGTATTATTATAATCCTATTTTTAAACCCTTATTTACCGGATTTACCCTTAACAATGGTAAATAAAATATTTACCGAAGTAATTATAAAAAATGCCTAAAAATAAAAGTTACCTATTTAAAAAATTTGAACATCCTGATTCCAAATATGGAATCCATTATTACAAATTCAATACATATAAGTGGAAGAAATTAATTTAAAATTATTTCCCATTGTTAAAACAAAAGGCGTGTTTTTAAGAGATAATAACTATCAAAAGATTGACACTTATTTATGTCCGGTTTAATTGTAAAATTATGTCCAATGACCAACATTGTATTAAATGGTAAAAATATATTCTAAATATACTTTTAAACCACTCAAATTCATAATTTATCACTATTAATTATTTTTATTAAAAAAGATGTTTTTAATTAAAATTTAGTAATTTTCACTATTCATCAAAATATTAAAGTTATCCGAAAAGTACCAAAATTTCACCATAGGATAAATTCGATATTACGAATCGAAAAATGATGTCCATTTTGAAATATAATATATATATAATTTCAAAAATTAGGTATTAATATTCATAACGGCTAGTTTGATTGGTTATGGTGTGTTAGAACTCGGTGTTGAGTACAATACACGCTATCACATTATTCAAAGAGAAGCGTACCATAGAAGCTTGGGGTGTTAAAATTTTCCTTTAGATAATAGGTGAACATGGATTATTTTACATAAAATATTCATTTTTTTCAAATTCTTTTAATGGTTAAAATAATTTTATAGAGATTACACTTTCTATAAAATAAGAAATCGAACGGTCACCTTTTATCTTTAAAAAATCTCGTTGCTGAAACCCCATGGCATTCGAAGGAAAAACAATTATTAAAATTAAAATATCAATTTAAAATGAAAAAAAATCATATTTAGGAGTCCAATTACTATGGATATCATTGTTATGAAGGAGAAATTATGTTAAACGATGGAGACCATCATTAAAGATGATGGGAATTATTATCAATAATGATATAGATTATGAGAAAAAAAGTCATCATAGTATTAATTTGAATTAAAAATTCAAATTCCAAAGAGTGGGTTATTTTTATATCATTATACAAAATAATAAATCCAACTTCTGAAACCATATTATAAAATGAATCATTATTACTGATGAAAGAAATTGAGTCTTGAAAAACCCTTATATATTTTGAAAAGTTTTATTCAAAACCAAATGAGAGAACGAAACATGAACAAAAAATTAAATATAATAAAATATAAGAGAATAATTAATCAAAAATATTGAAGGATAGTAGCTACACCATAAATAATACATCATGGTATATAATGTGGAATATGCCTTAATGGGTAAAAATAAAAATAATAATTACTTATCTTATACTTGATTGGTAATCACATGTACCTATCATCCAAAATAATAAAATTAAGTTTATTAGATACCATATTTGAAAACTTATTCTTAAATATTTAATTTAATATAGACTATTTATTATAATATTCTTTTTATTTATTATATTTCTCTCTTTATATTTGCATGGAAATTGAATCAGTGACAACTTATTTTCGTAATTTTTGCAGTAGAATGTGATTTTTTATAAGTTAAATAATTAATATAGATATCCTAGAAAAAAATAATTATTTTGTTATAATTTTATAATATTATTACTATTTATGTTCCCATATAAATCCATGATATATTTTTATAAAATTATTCATGTATATGGTTAAACAAACTGAAACATGAACACATTATCTCGCGATGGGATAATATGGTTAATGTAGTATATAATATAATCATAACATAATAATGATGATATTATTTCATTTTTTTTAATTTATCGAAGAATATTTTTATATTATGGGATTAATAATGAAAATATAGATAACAAATGAAAAACATTACCTTATGGGATTTCTAGTCTGTATAATGAATGATTAATGTTATTTTTTATATGTTTATGTATCAAAATAAGTAATTATTGTTATATTAATATAATAGAACTTTGGTATACTAAAAAATCTGAGAAAATTTTATTTCAATGTTTTAGGTGTGTTTTGAAGAGAAATATTTTGAATTAATGTTAATGAGTAAGTAATACTCACATTGGTACATTAAAAATTCAATTAAATGTATCCTTACAAATGAAGGGATTGTGGTAAATAATTGATATCAGATTATTTTTAAAATGATATAGGCCAAAAGTATGAGAATAATGGAGGCTCTTTACAATTTAATTTGATGCAATGAGTCTTTCTTGAAGGGGTGTAAGTGTCCCCTTTTATAATTGAGGAAAATTGCGCTTTTTTGAATACCCTTTAGTTTTCAACGATATCATTAAAATATGTATTGATAAATAAATCCAAAATTTAGATATATTTTTTTGGTTATATTTGGTCAATAAATATGGAAAAATAAACTTTTACACGTTTTTAAAACATTTTAGAAACCATTTGTAATTATATTTTCACTTTTATTTTTTCGGTATCGGGGTAACTAGATTTTTAAGAAGTAAAATTGGTTTTTCTAAAAATATAAAATAAATTATCATACCAAAGACTTATTTTATAAACATAAATTTAATATAATTAAATTTATAATTAATATAAAATTAATTTTTTAATTAAAATAACGTCAATGTAGAAAACATTGTTTAATAATATTATTTCCACCAAAGATTTCATAATATTATTTAGTATTGATAAAAAATCGAATGAGTGATAATTTATTTAAATACAGGCTTAAAAATTTTATAATTTTATCCTTTTATATGATATTACATTATTGTTTTAGATACAATTTATACATTATTAAAATAACAATTCTTTGAAAATAATATTTTTATCATTATCATAATCATTAACACTAATCAAAGTATTCAAAATACTAGGAAATTTTTTTGAATTGTCCTTCTTACATAATATGATCATATTGATTGTAATTATGAAATACATTTTTTGAATTTAATTTCTATAATTTAGGAAAATTAATTTTTTAATATAATAAAATACATCAGTTTTTAAAGTGAAATACTGCTTATGTATCTAAAATAGTCTAAATGGGTACAAATAAAACACTATAGTTTAAAATGATTAATTTTACATATATATATGTAGTACATAAAAATATTATGAAATATTTAAATTATTCTTTTATTATGATTATTTAATTAAATTTATACTTTTATTAAAATATATATTTTATCAATATTAACCTAAAAATGAATGCATTTAGAAAAAAATCATACAAAGCTGATTTTAACATTTTAAATCCAAAAAAATTAATTCTTTCCAATTAAGTTTTTGAAATATAATTTATTTATAAAAATATAAAATATGAAGCAAAAAATATTGACAAATAAACTACCTTTTCATTAAAAGAAAAAATAAGAAATGTTAACAATACATGTGATTAATAACTTACGATATGGATAAATACATGATTATACAATCCCAATAAATAGTTTCATGTCCCCTATATATCCCTATATAATATCTATGCATAGGGTATTCTCTATTGTTAGTCTATGGGGGTGATTCCACTGGAATAGATATTGTCACAATTTTATGATTTTTGATATCTCATTCATATGATTTCTCTCATAATGTATTTTTTTTGTGTCTATCATGGAATTGGCCCTCATAAAACACTATAAAACCTAATTCATTAACAACATTATAAATAGGAGCTTCCTATAGAATAATTCCACTACCCAATTTCATTTATTTCCTTTATATATTTTATAATATGGTTACATCACTTTATACCTACTAATTTAATATTTAATTATAATGGATAAATTTTATTTCAATATATCATAGTTTCATTTTTTTCAGTGTTGTGTGTATAATAAGTTATTATCATAATATTTATTTAATGAAAATTCTTAGTGAAGTCTTGGGTTGTTATATTATCCCCCTTTAAATGAATAGTGTCCATGAAATTTTAAAACTCATACTATGAGAGTTATTTACATAGGAAGATCCTAATTATCCATAAACTAGTTGATGATTATTATTTGATTTAAAATATGAAGTGATGTTTTACCTTATGAAATTTAATCTGATACCTTTGAAAAAAATGGATAATCAATTCATGATACGACCCAACTAATTGAGGAAGAGATAAATCCATAAGAAGTAGTACTATAAACCATGAATAAGATCCTTTTACTATTATTATAATAATTATATCTCCAATTTTTTTTATCTATTATTACATATCTAAAAGGTTAAAACATAGAAAATATAATATATAAAAAATTATAGAGTAAAAAATATTTTTTTAATATAATATTAGTTAATAAATAGTATTATTTATTTTTTTATGGTCTAAATGGTTTTAAGAGGATATTTTTATCATTAAATCTTTTATTGAGTCATTTATTGGAATAATTTTAAATTTTCATACAATTAAATTAATTTATTTTTCTGTATTCATTATTTAATGTATTCTTATGAGTTTAGTAGACTTCATCACCAAAATCATAGAATCCACACATCCCATTATGTAAATTTCCTGATGATGTTTTATAGATTTCATGCATGTAGCGAATTGAATCTTCTTTGATTAATTATCCATGTCACATGAACATTTATTAGAAACCATCCATCTCATATTATGTTTTTTATAATTAAAATATGTTTCATTGTTAATCATATTTCATGATATATTTTTTGGAATGATCATAAGATTTCTCACTCCATATCCAATTCTGATGTGTTTGTTGTAGGTGTTGTCATTACCCTTTACCTCACACTCATTTCTCCTTCTAATTCCATCAATTACTAAAACTAGAATTGGGAAAAATGATTTAATAACAATTAAAAATTATAATATTATAATTTTACATATCCATGGAAAATATTGGACCATAACGTTTCTTACAATATAATATTTTCACGTTAACCTATAGTTATTTTAGTTCAACCAATATCACTATTAGTTAAAACTATTTTACTTATAATTCAATTTAGGTTAATTTAAGTTTAGTTTTCTCATACATCATATCCTAATCCATAAAAATAACATGGGAATAAATCCATCATAGTATTTCATAATTATAATACGATTAACCAAATCATTTCCTCTGAGAGTATAAGGATCCTTCCTTAAACATTACCTAATCTAGGCTTTTAATTCAAAAAAATCACTTAAATTTTAGGATCTTTATGGTTTAAAGGTTTATAGGATTATTCCATCACCCTTTTGTAATTAAATATTACATATAAATGTGGACACTCATACTCAGTATCCATTTCATTATAAAACATTACATCTATGGGAAAAAATAATTATCACAAAACTTATTCCTAATTTTTATATTGAACTCATCGTTTTACCTACTCAACCATAAAACCTTATGAAAATAATTTTAAAAAATATGATGAAAAAATACATATTATGGGATATTTAAAATGAAATAAAGAATCATTTTCTTCACTGAAAACATAAAAAACTGCTTTTTTAAACTAATGTTTGGGTTTCGATTGAAAATTTTCTTACCCCTAAAATCAACATCTCTACCCAAATATTTTCATAATGAATTTACTTATAGTTTATATTGGATAAAATAAAACTACAAAAATTTTAATTGGAATCATGATGAACTCATAATCTTTGTTTTAAATAACTTATATTTTGTACACTAAATTTTTAAAAAATACACTTAATTTATAATTATCTCATTACAACACCTTTTTAATTCTTGAGGTTTCTATAAAAACATATAAATAATAAATAAATCATATCATTATCATGGGAAATAATTTTCTATATCACTCTTACAGATAGAATAATCAATATTTTCAACTTACATAATAATTATCTATACAACATAATAAATACTGAATGTATTTTAGGGATTCAATGGACCCACCCATCCTTAGCTTATAACATAAACATGCATCCTTAGTTTATAACTTCTCCACCCATATGTGGTTTCTAATGGATCCATCACCCTTGGTTTATAATTAGACCACCCTTCAATGGTTTATAATGAAGCAACCCTTCATCATAAAAATTTACCAAGAACCACAATTGCTACGTCGTGACCCGGGTACCATGCCACGGTGCCCCAATCCGTTTGGCCACATGACCTCATGCATGGCTCCCAATACTCGAGGGGATTTCCACAAGTAGTGATGTTATAGGAAATCATTCATGGGGAGACTATACCCACATTTATTATAGTGACATGCCATCAAGAAATAAATAAACAAAATAGAAGCATATAAGACTAGAAAATACTCATGTCACAAGATAACCAAAAATTATATACAATACTAAAATGAAAAGGGAATGCATATTATGCTAATATAAGTGTCACATTTATAATGTGAAACTGAAAATAAATACACTCTGACTCCCCAAATAGGTCTCAAAATATGTTTGGTTCCCTTATCCAATCTCCATCCCAAATCAGCCACCTATCATTAGGCCTTGTCCCTTATCCAGTACTACAACAATATAATCTATTTGGGTACTTATGAGGCATCCCAAATAGGTTATGAGTAAAAATAAGTAGGCCACCACCAACGGTTTCTAAAACATGTCTAGTAAAAATATAGTGCATGAAGTTATATAAAGAAATAAGTACAATGCAATAATAAATAGTTTATATCATTTTTATTTATTCATATCTAACTACATTTACTCGAGGGTTCCCAATGATACCCATGCCACAATAATAACTTCATCTCAAATAAGATCCCAAAGCATTATTTTGGAAATATTATATCTTCATACCTAGTTCTAGATTAATCTCAATGTATTCAAGGTTGTATGATATCTCAACAACATATTCAAATCATGTTGGAGTTCAAATATTCTTATGAGAGGTCATAACTTGGAGTTCCATTATTTCAATTATTTAATTTCACATTTAAAAGAAGATTTTGAAATGTTACAAATATTAAAAATGTAATTAAAATGACCATGTTACCAAGCTTACTTTCCAATAGAATGACCATATTTCCATCCTCTTCACTCATATGTATAAGGACTATTTTATCTTGTAAGATTCACATTAGAATGACCATGTTACCATTATCCTTATCATAAGATTGATAACAATGTTACTATTCGTACTTCATAATTTAGAATGATCATGTTCCCACTCAAAAATAGATATTTAATTTATCAATTAATTAACCACATCAATTCCATCACAAATTACAAAATTATTTAAATACATCAAATCCCTCAGTTAACTGAACAATTAAATCAATGCCTCAATCACATTAATTAATTCATAAATTAATAAACCATCATCAAAACTCATATCCCATAATTAATTTTTCATAATTTATTATCTCATTATAAATCTCAACTCTTCATCATTAATCCCACAATTAATTATCTAGATGATAATCTCAAAGCAGAGAATTAATACAAAATTAATTATCCCAACTTATACAATTTGATATCTCATATTTAATTTCCCAATTAGTTATCAATATTATAACCCCTATCTCCTATGAAAAATTTACAAAAATTAATTATCTAATATAGAATTCCCTTAGCCTCTTGATTACTTCCCAAATTAATCCCATATATTAACAATGCTTAGACAACTCAATTGGTCAATATAATCAACTTGATTAAAGAAAATAAATTTTTGAAGGATTATAGAAATTATAAAACCATGCATATAAATATCTAATCAATGAATTTGGGAATTATATTTAGGCCACCCAACTTAATTTTTAATGAACATTTTCACAATAGATATCCTAGAAATTCGAGTTGCACAACGATGTAGATCTATGATTCTGGATCTAAATCACTAAATAAATATATCAAAATATTAATATATAATGAATCTAGATCTAGATCTATAATCCTATATCTAGATCTCACCACCTATATTTAGGTATGAAGAAATGGAAGATTGAATCTACCAAAATATCAATAGTGGAAAAAAGGAAACATCATGATTGGCATCGGGACGAAATCCACATACTGGGAGAAGAGAAGATCCTTGATTCAAGCTTTGAATCACGAGGAACGGAGGTCAAACGACCTTGTTTCCCCTTTTAATAGCTTTTCATTCATCCAAAATACATCAATCCCAATCCGAGGTCAAAATGTAGATGTTTTAGGGGTTTGGGGAATTTTGGAAAGACTTTTCAGAAAGATTAAAACCGCACACATGATTTTCTATTATAGGGGAACACATTTACGAAAACCATGTGCCAACCATGCAGACCTCACTTCCTAAGGTCGTAGAGTTACATGGTTTTAGGTGCACTATATTTCAAATCATGCATAAACTATTCATAGCCCCCTATCCTTAATATTTCTTTAAACCCCACACAAACTCACCCAAAAACATAACTCTAAACCATGTTACATAAAACCATCCAAAAGTACCTGAAAATGTTCTTGAGATGAGTCTAGAGATAGTTGTAATCTTACAAACTCACCAGCTTATATTAGATCATCCTCGAGCTCTACCTTAATGAATTTCTAAGAATCTGATCCAAAAATATTGGTTAATTGAGCCCTCATATCTACTTCTCATTCCCATATTTCCTCTTCTACATGTCCATGTTGTCAAAACAAACAAACTATTGGAATAGAATTTCCTCACTATAGTTTCCCACTATGATACAACACACATATTATATGCTCATCAAAAGATGAATCAATCTCAAGGATAACCTCATCCACAACAATCAAATGAAAATTGTTAGGGTGATACCTCCAAAGTTGTGATTAATGGAAAATCTCATGCATAACATTGTTCCTTTGTTGAAGAGCTAATCTGTACACCATCGGCTTGATTATCTCCACTCTCTCATAAGGTCAAAAACACCTATATTCCAACATTACCTACCTATGTATCCTACGATGAACCATCCAAGGAGACACCCAAAGTAACACATGATCACCCTCTGCATGTTCTAGGGGTAATCTTCGTATATCATCATACGAATTCTGTCTACTATGAGTTGTAGCCAAGTGTTTCTGAATATATTGTACTTGTTCATATATACCCTATATGAGACTCGACCCCAAAAAATTTGACTAACTAGCCTCTATCCAAAATTGAGTTAATCTATATATCCTTCCATAAAGTGCCTGATATGGTTCCATATGTTTAGTTTCTGGATAACTAATGTGACAGGTGTAATCCACTAAATCCAAGTGAGTTTCACATGTTCCACTGACATCAAGAACACATTCCCATGGAATATCATCAAGAACCAATATACTACTTTCGGATTTCCCATCATTCTATGGGTGTAAATCCATAAAAAATAATACGCGTTTCATATGTTCTCTCGATAAGCCCTTCCAAAATCATGAAGTAAAATGTGAATCACAATCTAAAACGATTGTCTATGGAATTCCATTAAGATAGACAATCTCCCAAATGTAAAGGTATCCCATCTATTCAACCATAACGGTTTCCGTATAGGCATTAAATGTACTATCTTTATCAGTTGATTCACAATAAACCAAATAGAATCAGTTTCCTAATAATCTCTTGATGACCCACCATAATGTGCTTAATCACGCCATCCCCCTACCATTCCGGAATATGCAACAATTTTAGTAATCCTTGAGGTCATTGATGCTCCTCCTTCGACTACTGATAGGTGGATAATATTTTCAAAAACTAGGCTATCTATATTTCCATTCATGTCAACTAAAACTATCAGCAAAGGTCACAGAACATTTTGGTTACACATGTATGCACTACCCACTTTGAGGAATGAAATTCTCACATGATCTCACCGCAAATTCTAGTAGGCACCACAACTCCATTATTAAGATAGAAAATCTCATCCTCATATATCTACCAGTCCAAAGATTCCTCCCCACTAAAAAATATTTCCCTCAAGAATAAACACTTTGTATTATTATACAATCTATCCCTAATTCATCCCAAAAGTGTAGACCCACTGCAACTGAAACCAGAGTCATCTGCAATTGACTGTCCTAAACTGCCACATTCATTTCCACCAACATGTTCATCATCTTTCATTGTGCAGTCGAGTCATGAACCATTTGACTCTGGTTTTTCGTGCTTATGGTATCATCCACACTATTCTCCTTCCCATGAATATATTCTAGTTTAATATCCAATATCTACATTTTCCCTAACCATATCTATTGCTGAATTTTGAAATCATGATGTCAAAATATATACTTCATGGTATTGAGATATGTATCAACTGTAATATTTTCTCCCAAATGATAGTGTTGCTAATACAAAAGGTCATAAACTACTACATCGAACTCAATATCATGAATGGGGTAATTATAATTAGGAGGTCTCAATTTCTATGACCCATATTCCAGAACATGATCTCCCTATATCAATACACATCTATGTTCGATCCAATAAGTGTCACAATAAATCGTATACTCATCACATGACTTAGGTATGATCAATATTAGTTCTTATTTTAATCACTTCTCTAATTACTAAAAATATCTCCCACATGACTGTGAAAATTCCAAATTTTATCCCTTTTGGGTCAAGCCTGAATGTGGTGCTGCCCAGTGGGAAATGTCTTCGATGAATCTCCTTTAATATCCAGCTAATCCTAAATAGCTTTTGCTATCAAAAACATTCTGGGGATGATCTAAATAAACCCCTCCCTAAACCTTCTCTAGGACACTAACACACTATCTTTAGAGACGATGTGACCCAATAAGTGTACCTGCTTAATCTAAAACCAAAACACAGATAGCTTAGCCTATAACTAATGCTCTATCAGTGTACCCAGGATGATATCAAGATGTTGGGCATGATCTTCATGAGTCTTTGAGTACACCAAGATATGATCGACAAAAACGAACACAAAATGGTCCATATATAGGTTAAAGATCATGTTCATCAATTCCATAAACACTTCTGGTGCTTTTTTTAACCAAAATGGAATTATGAGCAACTCATAAAGGCTAGACCTACTTCTAAATGCATTGCACATTATATGAGAAGTCTGTACTCATAACTAATGAATCCTTGATCTCAAATCTATCATTGAGAATGCACATGATCCCTTAAATTGGTCGAACATATCATCAATACACTGAAGAATGTATTCGTTCTGCATAATCATATTCCAATGTTTCTGTTAATCAAAACAATGTAAAATGTTGTCATCATTCATTGAGAAAAATACTAATGATCTCCAAGGAGACGTACTTGTATAGATAAATCCATTATACAATAACTCATCCAACTTAGTCTTTAGTTCTTCAATCTCAGTAGGTTCCATTATGTTTGGTGGAATACATACATTCTCAGCCCCCGATATTAGTTCAATCTTGAATTCCACATCTATCTCAGGTGGTAGCCCTAATAAGTCTTTAAGAATGTACTTCTAATAGAATTCCACTACTAGTGGAAGGACATCTTTCCTAACACCCCATCATTAAGAAATATACTAGAAACATTAGTTGTGTGCTCTCCCAGTTTCTATGTAATCCTTGTCACTTATCCATCCTCGATATCCACCTCTCTACGATAAACATACTAGCCATCCATATGATACACAAAGGCCACTCTCTTATGGTAACAATTTATGTGGGATCAATATGCGACTAGCCAATCCATACCCATAATTTTGTCGAATCCCCCAATATCAGGAACATATAGATCCCATAGGAACCTGTATACCCTGATCTGTAGTGAACATCCATTGGAATGACATATATCTCTAGACCATACTCTAAAATGTGTATCTACAGTCATAACCCCACTCACAAACTCCACCACCAGGCTCAAACTATTAACACTTTTTTCAGATATAAAGGGTTAAAAGGAAACATTTACAAACAAGGAACTAGCTAAAGTAGAGGCTACTATAATATTACTTCTCACTATTGATGTTCAAGCCTATCTATCCACAAGTATAGGTTGTACTAAATGAAACTATGCTACCCCTCTTACCTGTGACAAGGTATGACTCGCCTAAGTAGCACCACTCTGCTGATGCATGATCTCTTAACCAAAAGCATCACACCCAATACCTCTACAACCTTTCTCAGTAAAACTCTAACTTCCAGCCTTATATTTGGTAGAAGATACTCTTCACATACTCTGATTGTTCATATCTTTTCATTTAGTACTAGTCTATCGCTATGACCTGTATAATTTCTATAGATGTTCCATATTCCTAAAAGATCAAAACTCTACTGGTAGTCAAGAATAGTGTCTATGATTGTGTCTCGACCAGCCACACTAATGAAATATCACCCTAGTAAGGTACTTTCCAACCAACCCTCAAGGATGTGTACTCTTCTTCCCACTGTCTTGGGTAATGTTGTCATAATGGAACTTATTTCTCCCTAAAGTCTCATATACTGATCTTCTAACAAAAACTACTCATTCATTACTGTAATCCTCCCACAGACACCCTTAAAATATCATAGCCCAATCTATAGATTTTGTAAACTCCTTCAGCCTGATGATATTCACCTAGGACTTAAACTCACACTTTAGTCCATCCTAAATACATTTTTTTGTGGCTTCCTCATCTCCTAATAAGGTTAGGGGAAAGAGTTGTTTTTCTATGTAGCATCTACCATTTTCCATCACTGAAATTCATTCCTATGTCAGAAGCTTGAACTCAACAACTTTCTTCTGTCTTAGAATTTATGGGTAAAATTTCTCTAAGAACCTCTCCACAATGTCCTCCCATTACATACCATTTGTCTGTCCAGTTTGTGCCTGAATGTCCAACCAACGCTTAATTAATATCTATATAATATAAGAGTCCATCTTGACCCTACTCTTAGTTAGAGTATCTAAATGGTAGATTATAGTTTCTATAGAATCAACCCATTATTCAGCTCCTTGAGGTCCAACATCTCTAGTGAAAATCAAATGGTGCTGCAACTGAAACTGCCATATAAACTCAGGCATACTTTTCAAAACCCACCATAGGTCTCTTTCAATGAATTTCATGAAATGAGCGATGTTCTTATGGAACCTCACCCATTCATCTTTTGTTGGCACAATTGGTGCCTCCAGCTCCATAACAAGAAAAACATTCCAAGGTATGCCCCTCGATCATCCTCTCAACAAGCATCATATATGAATGCAATTTACAAATCCTGAAGCATGTCTCAAGTCTTATATGACAACCTTATAATATTTATGTAATAAAAGATAATCACAACAATCCTTTTTCCCCACCTCTCCACATGGTCAAAATTGAGGCGCTATATCTGCCCTAAACCATCCTTCTCTTAGGTTTTGGTTAACAAGGGTAAACTCACTATCATAATAAAGTTTATTATTGAGACACTCAATTATTATAATATTTCATCATTTTAAAATGTTTTTTAATTGATTATAGGAACCATTTTTTCATAATAATTTCCCAATAAGGAAAACAATTCTTATTCAGAAACTTACCCATAACCTATTTCACTGTGTGTGTGACTAAAATGGTGCATTTCACAATAACCATGAGTTCATATAAAGATTCATGTAAAATAAAATCCCAGTTCATTATGGTCCATGCCTCAATACTCAGGAATTCCCATAAACAATTATCACATCACACCACAACTAGGTCACGAAAGGTCAAATAGCATTCAACTGTAACAAAAAATAGCAATAACAATAATCCCACCCTGATTACTTGGGTTTTACCTCATACATGGATTTTCGACACCAATGAACTACCATGTTACCAAGACTCAACTATTATTATTCTACTGTATACCTTTCCTAAAATAGTATGAAAAAATAAGAAGAACAAAAACTGGACCACTGATACTATTTTGTCACGTCCTAACCCGTTCTTGACACTTCGGTGACCAATGTTTGTTTACAAAAGACCTCAAGAGTGCCTCCTCTTACATTAGAGGTTGTCGACTAGAAGTAAGGGTTTGATATGTCATTCATGGGGTGACTATTCCATCATTTATCTAATTAACATGAAAGTGGGGATAAATAACCAATATCAAAAGAATATATAACCATGAAAATACTCCCGTCACATGATAACCCAACTAGAAATACAATACTATACTGAAAAGGGAAAACATGATATTAAATATATGTTTCAAGTGTCAAATGTGAAATTGAAAATTAAGACACTGTGACACCCCAAACATATCTTATACCATATAAGATTCCCCCACCAAGCTCTATCCCAAATCAACCACTTATCCAAGGGACTCTTCCTTATCATGATCAACAAAAATATTATCTATTCGGATATCGATTAGGCATCCTGAATAGGGTGAGTACAACTCAGTAGGTGACCACCTACTCAATCTATTCTAGTAAAATCAAAAGATAGTTCATTTAAACCTATAAGGAAATTAGTAAAATGAAATAATAAATAGTTTTTTACATTTTCATTTATTATTATCTAATTACTTTTACTCTAGGGTTCCAAATGATACCCATAACTCAATAATAACTTCATATTGTACCAAATCCTGATGCATTTCCTAGGTAATACTGTATCTTAATACCCAATTATAGCCAAATCTTGATGTATTGAAGGTGGTATGTTATCTATGCAACAAATTCCATTAATTCGAGAGTTTAAATATTCTTAAGATAAGTCATAAAATAGAGTTCCATTATTTAAATTCATTAATTTCACATTTAAAAGCTCCATTTCCATTGTTACCAATATAAAAAATGTAAATAATGTGACCATGTTACCATACAAACTCATCAATATAATGAACATGTTTCCATTATCTTTACTCATATGTATAATGATCATGTTACCATGTATATATCACATTAGAATTACTATGTTCACATACTCTTACTAATAAGAATTATGACCATGTTACCATTGGTACTTCTCAATTTAGAATGACCATGTTCCCATTCATAAACACAAAATCAGTTTATCAATTAATTATGCACATCAATTCCATTACTTATTCAAAAAGTATTTAAATACATCAAATCCATTAGCTAACACAATAATTTACTCAATTTCTCAATCTTATTAATCAATTCATTTATTAATAAACCATCATCAAAACTCATATCCCAGAATTCATTTTCAAAAATTAATTATCCCATTCTATATCTAAACACTATATAATGAATCCCACAATTAATTATCAAGGTCATAATCTTAAATAACATAATTAATTCATAAATAATTATCTCAACATAGCTAGTCTGATATCTCATTATTAATTTCCCAAATAATTATCTAGTTTATACCCCTTATCTATTGAAAATAATGTCCCCAAATTAATAAACAAATAGGAAAGCCCTTGGTCTCATTATTAATTCCCTAATTAATCACATATTTTAATACATCTTTGTAAAACCCATTGGTCTATCCAATAAACCCTAATCAATAAAATAAATTGTTAAAGGATACTAGAAATTATATAATCTTGTATATACATATCAAATCCATGTCTATGGGAATTAAATATATAACACCTACCTCAATTCGTTGATGGATTTTTCCCAATAGAAATCCACAAAATCCAAGCAACACATTAATTTAGATCTAAGACTCTATATTTAAATCCCAAAATCAAGATATCAAAATATAAAGATATAATAAATATAATTTTGGACCTACAATCCTAGATCTAGATCTCAAAAAATAGATTTATATTTGAAGAAATAGAGGATAACTCTACCAAAAGATCTATAGAATAGAATGGAATGATTTGGATAAGAATCATGTTGAAATCCACTTACTGGGAAAATAGAATACCTTTGATTCGGGATTTAAATCTTAAAATACGGAGGTTGAATGGCCTTGGAAACACATTTGAAATATCTTCGATCAAACAAAATATGTCAACCCAATCCTAGGTCAAAATTTATGTTTTTAAGGGGTTCAAAGAATTTTTTAAATAATTTTCTGAAAAAATAATATAGTGTGTACTATTTTTCTTAACACGGGTACACGGTTTAAGAAACCATGTTATAGCCATGCATACCTCACTTTTTAGGGTTAGAGGATTACATAGATTTTGGTGCACAGTTTTTCAAACCAGGTGAAAATTTTTCACTCCCACTTTCTTTAAAAGATTCTACCCCCCCCCCCATCGCTTCCCAAAGAATAACTACAATCAATGATACATAAAAATAGATAAAAATGCTTAAAAACATGCCTGAGATGACTCCAATGAATGCAGGGATCTAATAATAATATTATAATTACAATTTAAATCTTTCATAAATTTAGATATATTTCTTTGACCCATGAAAAACACAATTATTGACATAAAAATATCCATTCCATTTTTGAGCCTTTCAAAAAATTCCTCAATCATAGAGAAAGAGGGGTTTTCATTGAATAAAACATAAAATATAACAAATTATTCCAATTAAAAAATAATAGTTAATGTGGTGAGATGAATACCTTTGATATCATATACATTAAAATAATACATTTTTTTATTTTATAAATAAAGTCAAAATGATCCGTATAAAACATTTATAAAGATTTATATTATAAACCATTAAGTAAAAATAAAATAAACCAAACTGTTTTTTCTAATTTTCTTATTTCCATAAAAAGATGTCTATAAAATAATTTAAATAACATAACAATTAAAGAAAAATATTTATAAAATACATCTTTAAAATATTTTAAAATAGTTTTTAAAGTTAATATGCCCTTACCTCAAGTTTGACTCATAACATACATTATTTATCATCCTATATAATAAACGTATACTAATTATTTATTTTATTTAAAACCTTTTCAATTTTATCATACCATTTATTTTATTTAATACCATGATTTATTTAATTTCCTAATCAATTGAATTCATGTCAGATGTTTTAGTGATATTCAGCTCATAAGTTCAAAATGACTTCAGGAAGTTTACTATGGTCAATGAGGTATTTATATCATTGTTTGCCTAATAATAATTATTAAATAATTATTATTTATAAATATATAATACTTATAATACCAAACATAAAACCGTGTTATGAATAATGAACTATGTTACAGTCAAAAAGGTGGTAAGGTGTACGTACAACCTACTTGGTTAAGAACTATACGTCGTCTTCAGGATGCCTCCCTTGATTTACACATTTATCCCTCTAAGGTTGGAATTATTTCCATATTAAGACCTGTAGAAAATGTGTATAAATTTTATGAAGTTGTATATATTAGGATTTGTGGAAACAAATGGATCTGGAAGACTGATTAAAATTTGAGAGGAGCTATCCTTATATAAGTTATGGGAGGGTCACGATTGAAATTTCTAAAATATTAAATTAAAATAAATTATTTACATTGAAAAAATTTCAAAAAATTATATAGTTCGAATATATGATGATAATCGGTGGTAATAATATCATATAATATTATATTAGCATTTATAGATTAAATTTTTTTTCCATTATCACTTTATTTTAAACTATATTAACCATTTTAGAAAATTAACATAATAGTGAAGTTTTTACAATATATGGCTCGATATAGTAACTATAAAACTGAATTTTATCTATAAGTGGAAAATATTTTATATTTTTAAACATACACCAATTAATTTTATAAAGATATGTTTTTTAGTAATTTTAAATCATTAAATAAAATATATTTTCTTATAGAATAGAATTAATTTCATTTTTTTGAACTTATCATTTAATTTAACTTATAAAAAACATGAAAAAATTTGAATCATTATATGATACTTTAAAACATCCCCAATATTCTATATTTATCTTAAATTTTGGGAAATGTGATAATGAATACAAATTATTTTATTTAAATATTTTTAAATTCATTTATTTTATTCTGTTTATTTAATAGATACTATGTCGACATTGCATAGGAATTTAAGATAATTATCATGCCCCTAAAAATATAAATAAATTATAAAGATAAAAAAATAAATTATAATTCAAATAAAAATTTATATTCAAACATATTTGTTTATCATTATCATAAAATATTATTGTTATTAAAAAAAACGTGTTATTATTTATATTATCATTAAATAAATAAATATATATATATATAATGGTCCAAATGAAAGAAATATGGCATTATATTTCTCAATTTTGAAATCACGGGTATATATTATAGAACTAAACTTATAAAATATGATAGATTCATGTTTTACGATAATTTTTAGACCATATAATATTATTTTCAACCATAATTACCAAATTTTCCCATATATTTGTGATAATTATTTACTATAATTAGTGTAATGGTTGGGGGAAATCCCCATTATTAAAAAAAAGATAAATACAACAGAAACCCATTTTGATTTGGGTAAGGGAAAACCCATTAAAAGCTAGTAGGCCTAAGGAGATCATACCCAATGTAAAACCCATAAAAGAACCAATTACAAAGGACCAAAGGCCTAGATTCAATGACCTGAGGATCTAGTGGGACAATACCCATGAAAAGAAGTGGTCCAAAGACCCACACTATCACTTAACATCTAACATGAATTATTATTAAAACATAAAATGAAATGAATTTTGTTTTTCAGAAAAGTGATTTTTGAAAATTAAAACATCATATACCAAATTCATGCATAAAATTTTTTTTTTCAAATAACATAATTGAATTTTTAGATATATAAAATAAAAAAATTTTGTTTTAAATATTTTAATAAAAAAATTGATCTTCAAAAATTTTCAGAATAAAAAATAAAAATATCAATAAAAATAAATATTTTTACTATTAATTGAAAATTATTATTTCAAAATAATCTTAAAAATACTCTTTAATATTTTCTTTGAACATTGATATTTCAAAAATGATATATTTTTTATCACAAGAAATTATACATTTTTCAGTAATTAATTATAATATTCTGTTACAAAAATAAATAAAAATCATTTTTGAAAAAAACATATTTTTGAGGAATAAAATAATTTTACTAAAATTTAGGCGATTATTTCCAAATAATTATTCAATAAATTTTTATTTACTTGGAACATTATACATATATATATCATAATTTATATGATCATGTTTATTCCCACCAATTTATTGGTTGTGATATAATAGTTACATTTTTTAATCGTATTCTATAAGATGTTTATTATTGGTGTTAGGTGTCATATACACTATTGAATATAATGAAATTATTTAAAAATGTTGGGTGTTTCACTCCCCACACACCACATTAATAAATATCATCAATTCAATTTTTACTTGATATTGGAAATCAAATGATTAGAATTTTTAAATATTTTTTCGATACTACACATCGTAAAAAGGGTTAATAAAACATCCTTGTAAAAATAGAGACAAGGTAAGTGTGAATTTCATCGAGAATAACACACAATAGGTTCAAAAAATTATAAGATTAGTGTTAATTAAAAATATAGACCAGGATAAAAAAAATAAAATGTTCAAATAAGGATGGAGTGTGAATGAGATCACTTATCATAAGAAAGGGAATGGCCATGTGAAAGTTAACAACCACAAAACCATAAAACGAAGAGCACTGAAAAATTCATCGGTTCATAAAAAATTTATATTATTGGATAACTAGGTTTCAAGATCCTTTTCTTAAGTTTTTTGAATTCATTTTCCATCCATATAATTAATATAATTAAATACACTTAAATGAAAAATATAATTTTATCTTTTAATCAATTACTACCACAATCTCATCTTTTTTCTAAATTATGTGTATTTGAGATGAATTATTTATTCATAAATCCCAAAAATAAATTTATTACAAATAAAATACCCCATAAATTTATAACAAGATATTTTTATTATATTTAGACATTACCTAAAACAAAAACATTATAGTAATATATTTCTCAAATTGAAGAAACCATTATATCAAAAAATAGAAATTTTTTCGCCAAATGATCAACAATAAATAAAAATGTCAAATATAGATAAATAAATAAATAAATAACCTTAAAATTAACCATAATAATCCAAAACAAATATTGAAACCCAAAAATAATAATTATTCAATCAAATATTCAGTAAGGATTAATTTTACAATTATCTCCAAATATCATCAATCACTTTTAATGTCTCATTGAAGAAATATATATGTCATATTAATAAAATCTCTATGACATGTTAATAATTTATATATACAACTAAAATCACTATAAATACATTGGAAAATAATATATTCCTTTAAAATTTAATTAAAAATTTATTCATAATATAAAATTCCATAATATTATATTAACCGGAATCATATAATGATCTAGAATATTTCAGTGATACTCTTCAACAATAAAATTTCCACCAAATCAGGTTTCAATCCCATGGTTATTTATATGACAAAATATATAATCCCAAAATAAATTTATTTACTATCCATAATATCATTTACATATAAAGGGTAATGTTATACTGACGAGGACACCTTTTTCGTATTCAGTGGTGGGTTTAGGGCTTGCAAATGTGAAGGATACAATATGTTTTCACATGGCATATGGGTCATCATTTTACTAAAACTATAATAATATAATTCTTATAAAATTACAAAAAAATAATTAACTTCCTAAAAAATAAATTTAATGTATTCAATGTTATAGAATGTTCCAACATAAAAGTTAATTTTATAACATTCCACTTGTTTCCCAAAAAAATTACTTGTATTCTTCAAAAATAATCCTTAAAATTAATCTTAAGGTTATATTTAACAAAACCCAACAAGATAACTTCAAGAATATTATCATCCACATTAAAATACCATCCATTAATAACTCCAAATATGTGTCTATGTCATTTAATGTATTTTCAACCCTAAACTAATAATCCCATAATGGAATCCATAACTCTTAAGCTAGCCTTAAATAATGGAATGCTAATATAAAAATTTATCAAAAACATTCCTTTCATGAAAACTATATGGACACAAACATAAACATTAAATAATCATTAGTATTATGTCAGGAATTAATTCTCCTACATTTTATGATCTTTATGATTTATTGTTTTATTTGATTAGTCCATCACCCTTAAATAACTAATATTACAAAATAATTTGTTCACTTCTTCTCAGTATACATTTTTTCCAAAAAAATTACACTTTTATTGTATAATATGTTTTGGTTTCTTAAAACATCTTCATTATTTTCATATCGACAACATTATTGTCCCATATCATCTTTAAATCCCTATGAAAAACAATTAAAATGTGGGTTGAGGAAAAAAATATCATTAAGGAACATATAAAGAGAAATAAATATTCATTATATTCAGTGAATACATATAAAAAAATTACATATAAAATAAAGGTTAAGAAAAAATATACATTTTATTATCCATGAAATAAAATTCTATATACATATAATTTTATAAAAAAATCATGAGAATTATTAAAGGAATAAATAAAAAGAAAAAAGGATACTTTGAAATAATTATAATCTCAAGAATTGTTTTTCAAAAATTTATACTTTCACCATTATTAATTAGAAAATAATTTTCTTTAAACATACATTCATTATCTTTCTTTATGAAATCAAGGGGTTTATATAAAAATTCTAGAGAGAATCAATAAATCATTGAGGTAACATGTGAGAACAGTTTCCATATCACTCTTAAAAAATGAATAAAAATATAGATAACTTCCAAAATAATTCTCTAGAAAACATATTCATTACCCAATGAATGTGTAGACTATAATGGACCAACTTTTTCTTGGTTTCTAAATTAACCACCTATCCTTTGTTTATAAAAAACCACCCATCCTTTTGTTTATAATAGAACCACCATTCCATAGTTTACAAATGAACCAACCATCATCATTATCAAATCCCAATATCATTTACATAATCATAGGAGTTGAAAAAATTAATAATTATAAAAATATTCCTTTCACCTATAAACAAACCATTCCCATATATACAAACATCCATTCAATTTAAAAAAAATCCCATAAATACAAAAACATAGAGAAGGGATTTTTCACTATGAAAAAACATGTTAGATTATAAAGAATTTAAACCTTAAATTGAATATATAATTGAAGTAAAAATACTATTGACTCTATATATATTAAAATAGAATACTCCTTTTTTATTTTATAATTAAAGTCAATATGTTATATATAAAACGTGTAAAAATATTCATTTTGAAAACCATTTAAAAAATGTAAAAATGAGACATAAAATATCTTTTTAAATTATTTCTGTCCATATAAATATATTTAAAATATATTCTAAAGAATATTTTCATGATATAAAAAGTCTTATGGAATAAATATTTAAAACATTTAAATTTTTTTTAATGTAAAGTGTCCCTTAACTCAAATTTGGATCATCATGTATATTATTTATCTTCCTAAATAATATAGTTGTGTCAATTATATACTTTCTTAAGAAAATTTTTGATTTTTAACATTGATTTTATTTAATTTAACTCCATGATATATTTAATTCCTTAATAAAATATATTTACATCATATTTTTTGATTATAATCAATTTATATTTACAAAATGATATTCGATGGTTTAATATGGTAAATATTGAAAATATTTTAACATCTCTAGATTAATAATCATCAAATAATTATAATTTTCCTACATAAAATATAAATTTAAAAATATCAAATAATAATGGTTATGAATATTAACTACGTTACATTCATAGAGATGGTAATCGATACGTCTATGTGAGTAACCATTCCATTTTTCACTAATCTTGATGGAAATAATGTAAGTGTTATTTTATCATTAAGAATAATTATTCTATCATAAATATCATATCTTTTATTTAAATATAATTATATATATAATCTATGTGACATGGATGTGGAAAATGAATCACATCAATTCAAGGAGGTAGTAATCCACATGTACGCATGAAAGAAATTATCATTTTTCAATGAATGAAAATTTAATAAAATATATTATATATTATTTTTCCATAATTTTTATTTTTTCATTAATATCATATATGTATATATAAACACATTAAATACATCATTATTACCATATGTGATAGATGTTAATGGAAAATCAAATACATCGATTCATTAGGCAGTAGTCCTCCATTAACACGAACAAGGATTTCTATTTCCCATTTGATGTAAAAGGATATGGTTATAGAGTATTTCATTAATATAAAAACATTTTAATATATTTAATATACTGGTTTTATGAATTCATCATGTTTTAATAATATTTTATGGAGTAAGGATATGAAATAATGTGAAATTACAATGTTAAGAACTATACCTCTTTTCGAACAACCACCTTTAATTTACAATTAAATACCTATAAATATTATATCAAATTTATAATAATTCCTCTTTAACATAGGGAGCTATTTTAGAAATTTATTTTTCTATGTGTTATCTTATTTAAATGGGTCTTAAAGAGTCAATAAAATAGGATATGAGGTTCTCTTTTATAAGTAATGGTTGGGACACTCTTCAAATTATTTAAAATATTAAATTAATATAAATTAATTATCATACAAAAGGACCCATAATGATGTAATTAAAATATAGCATGTGTATTCGTATAAATCCTATCTTCCAAATAAATATTTACAAACATAGATTAGTCGTTTGCCCTTATTACCCTATTTTACCCTACATTAACACATTTTGGAAATTAATATGATAATAATGTTTTTACTCTTTAAGGGGTAATTTTATTTCTAGAAATTAAAAAATTTCAATAAGTGGACCATTTTTAACGTTTTTAAATATATACAAACCACTTTTCAAAAGTTTGTTTTTTAGAAATTTTATGCCATTTAATAAAACATTTTTTATTGTAAATTAACATTACTTTCATTTTTGAACTATTCATTTAATTGGACATTAAAATCAACATAATAATAATTTAATCAGAATATACTCTATAAAATAATATAAAAAATTTTATAATTATCCAATAAATTCTTAAAAATCATTAATTTATTTAAAATTTTATAACAGTAAATATTTTTGAAACCATTTTTTTTTATTTTTTTATTAATTAAATATATACTATATTTGTATTTCATAAGAAAGGATGGTAATTATGACATCACTAAAAAATATAAAAAAATTACCATTGTATAAAAATAATATATTTCTCAAATAAAAATTAATTATCGAACATAATTTTCTTCTATATATTTACAAAATACTATAGACATTATAACCTTGAAACTGACTTTTTCGTTATACTTTACATAAATATTATAAATGAACAAATTTAATAGAGATGGAACCAAATATCCATATTTTAAAAAAAACTAAAATTAATGAACTACAGTCATCCAATCAGACAAACACTATTGTTACAATGGTTTTCTTTCCCTTATCATATTATTTTTATCTCTAATTACCTAATTTACACTTATAGTAGTGACAATTATTTACTACATCTATTATTCATAAGGTCCCAAAAAAATTAACTTATTTAAAAAAATTAACAAAATATTCTAAATATATAATCCTTATTTTAATGTTTGTTTTTTAGATGTCGTAGAAACTAATTTAATATTAAAACTAAAAATATAATGAAAAATAATTGTTATGAAAAATACCTTGTAAGTATAATAATTTTTTATTCCAAATTAAACCATAAAATTTATTCTCAAAAAAATAATTGGATTATTAAATATATAATATATCTATTTAAAATTTTAAAAATTGAAATTTAAAATTGATGATTTAAAAAATAATATCGTTTTTATCAAATAACATTTCAAAAAAATAAGAAATTAATTTTATTATTTTCTTAAAAAAAAATTACATTCTCAAATAAAACGTATTTTTAATGAATAAAATATGTTTACTAAAAATTGAGTTATTATTTTATAATAATTAATAAATACATTTTTACTTATTAGGACCCTTATATATTTCAAAAATAATTTTACTCTATGTATAACTTCTAATTCAATGGCTATTTTATAATAGTCATATCTTAATAACAATATTTTGTTGGTGGTTTAAAATTGGTATTGCATGTAATATAAGCCATCAAACATAATGTTATTATTTTAAAAGATTGTGTTTTTACTAGTAGATTTTATTTAGGTGTTAATTATTATTCCTAGTCATCATTATATGGGGGGATGATTTAGTTAATACCAAATCCACCTCTTTTTGGGTTAGTTCCTCTAGGTGCAGGTGTGCCCCAACATCATTCACTTGTCAAAATACCAAAAGTGATACAGTTTCGAGGAACACTAATCTATATATACTTTACCAGAATTTATTAATGTTCTTATATACTTATTCTAATACCTAGGGTTTTCACGAATTTCCTCCCATCCTAATTCCAAAAATATTCAAAATGACCTCAACTTTTCGAATTTATTATGTATACCATGGAAATTTGGATTAACATATCTTATAAAACATTATATTATCAAAAAATAACATCCAAACTTTTAATTTTCTCCATCATATTCTATGATACCAACAATAACATCCCATGTATGTGATTTTATAATTACATGACTTAAATAAAATATTTCATTACAATGCATATCGAAAAAACTAGGTTATGATTTTTAAAGAGTTAGGGAAAATATTAACTAAAAACCCTATGAATGTTTTAACTAACATAATTATTTTACACTATGTAATAAACTTATTAATACCTAAAATTTATTAAACATCTCCAATAAATTTTATATATATGACAATATTCAACATAGAAATCATGTGTTTCTTTCCATTATTAACTAGGGAAAAGAATACATAAGAAGGGATGAACTCAAATGCTTAGTAAGAATAATAATAGGTTATGTTAATACGAGATCATAATTGAGAATAATATAAACATATGTCTATAAATGTATAAAAAAGTAAATTGAACATAAAATATAGAATTCATACACAATAAAACAAAGAGGATGACCATAGGCATTGAAACATGAAATAACTAAATGATATCATAATATCGTAGAATACTGGAAAATGATGTATCAGCATTATACATGAAATCATAAGAATATAGAATGGTATGATTCCTATAATATCATAATGTATAGAGTCCCTGTGTGGATTGAGTTTGATACCCAATCCCAATAGCTTATTTGAAAAATTCACATTATAGATTTGGATAAATAACTAATCACATAAAAATAATCTGATTAGATATAAAATTTTACAAAATACATTACTAGGTGTTGTAATTTTGGTCCCATCCATTATATAATGAAAATAATAATATGGATATGTATACATGTTCCACATGAGGAAATGAAACCATACATAAATCATAATCATTATAAACCCCATGATAATGAATTGGGTTTCAAACTGTTTTCTCAGAGTCTAATCGAAGAATATATCACAAGGATTCCCTATAGAAGAAAGAATTAAATAATTTTTTATATTTATATTTTAATAAAGAAAAATTGGTCTTTAATTCATAGTTCCAATATAGTAAAATTAATGATAATTATCAAAGATATATAAAAAAATGAACATCAATGGTTATAGATTTATAAATAAGAATAGGATATTTTATAGATATCCCATAAAATTTCCATTTAGAAAATAATTGAACAAAGATTTTTTTACATAAAATTATTACAGTTTTAAAAATATATCACAGTTAAAAAATAATATAGAGTTGATACTTTCTATGAAATAAAAAATTTTATGGTTCTATTTTGATTTTTTTAAAACATATTTCTGGAAAACTAACATCGCAGAAATTGATATGTTTCTTGTATTGTAAAATATGAAGTTCACTGTTAAAATAATTCATAAAAAATATTATAATAAAAAAGTAGAATATTGGAGGTAATGGGAAAATTTATACATGTATGGGAAATAGTCATTATATAGGATGATAATTATTCTCAATAGTTGTATACTTTTTGAGAAATAAACTCATCATGGCCATGATTAGAATCCCAAATGATTCCTTAAATAAGTAGATCCATTTTAATATAATCATATAATTGATAAAATATATGTCCTAAAACCATAGTAAAAATAACAATTTAGACTAAAGAAAGATGTTGAGCTAAGAAAAACCCTTAGAATATTTTAAATTGTCAATTCAATGGCTCATGACATAAATAAGAGTTAATATAACATTGAATATCATAAAATATAATAGAAACATAGTTCAGAAATATTAATGTTTATTTGATACACTATTCTAAATAAATAATGATGTATAATAAGAAATATGTCTTAATGGATGAAAATTGAGAGAAGACACCATTACCCTGTTTTAAATTAATTCTATGCATTCGCCAAACATAATAAATAATAAAATAACTTTTATTATATACCTTGTTAGAAACATTATTTTTCCCTATATAACATAATATGTACCATTTAATATCATATTCAATATATTTATATCATAATTTTTCTTTGAAAATTGAATTTGTGTTGGCTTATTTTTTTTAGTGATCAAAGATGATATTTTAATAATTAGTTAAATATTAAATATACACTTTCATAACCCAAATATCTTTATTTACTAATTAAATTATAATATTATTATTATTTATCGTGTCATATTAATATGTGATATAGTTTTATAGTGTTATTCATATAGTTGGTTAAACGAACCCTTTGACAACCATATTCTTTTATTTCACAGTTAAATATGATTATTAGATAAACATCACCTGATAAAACATAGAATATTGAGATTTCTAGTGTCCTTGGGGATTAGGATCATTAACTAACCACTTAAAATAGGAAATAAAACATCTTTATTGAAAACTTACTTTACATGACCACTACATTCCCTCATACTCAGCATTGCATAGAATTCCCTAAGGACTTTCATGAGAAAAGGGTGAGCTATGAAGCCCAGTAAGGGAATAAATATGGAATAAAATGAGGAATATATTAAATTTTAGACAATAGCCATATGAATGAAGCACAATAGAAATATTAACATAAAGGAATGATAAATCCAGATAATCATAACATAGAAATGTGGCAACAAAATTTAACATGATTTTTTCATGATCCTAGGAACATTGGACATGGAGCATTAGTAAACCTTAATTGAACCTGAATTATCATGAGTGAACCCCCATTGTACTTTGAGTATCATGATACTAATCTATACCCAATGCATTGGAGCACTATCAGGGAACACCCTTCTTAAACATTTCATTTTGTGCATAAGTGTTCCACATGGATCATGGAATCAATCAACATCAGAAGTTATTCCCTGATTAATTAAATTGTAATAAAAACATGAAATTAACATTCAATATGTATATATGTATAAAGGTGAATACCCTTGATAGAGACGTGGGTTCGGTATTCACTACACAATGATATTGTCTTGGAAAAACGTAGTGCAATTTTAGCAGCATAACGACATGACATAAGGATTCATGAAAATGGTTTATGAGAGATAAAAGGGTTTATAATCATATATACATGAAATGGAGAGCATATGGGTTATATAGATACATTTCCCTAAAAACATAATGGAATTTAGATACCTAATACAAAATATTTACTTGGATGTAAATAAGGAGAGATAAATTCTTCAAGGAATTTCGACATGTTAATGGGTGTAAATGGGAGGAAATAATGGGAGAGAAAGGGGTATCCAATCATTAAAACATAAATAGGATAGTATGAGGGAGGTTCTAAATCATACCCCAACATTTTTAATTAAAAACAAAGGTGCATATCAACTTAATGAATATTAGACCAAAATGACAAAGGGAAAAAACCCGTACTTGGAAGTGTGATCCCAAAGCTTGGGAGAGGCTCAAGAAAGGCTTCTTGAAAGATTGTGGAACCTTGGGAGGATTATAAAGATAAGATTTATGTGTTTTTTTTACTCCCAATGATTTGTGTGAAGAGGAAGTGGTAGAAAGTGTGGGTTTATATAGGAAAAGTGAGGGAATTCTTTAATATTTAGGATTGGGTCACCAAACTTTAAGCTAATAAATATCACAAACCAGAACCTGGTTTTTTTCACACAGTTTTTTCCAAAGAGGAGTGGAAAAAATATTTTATAAGTAAAATGGCATAACTTCTTAAAATATTGAGGGTGCTTATGTGGATATGAGTCACACTTTCAAGGAAAACAATTTAAAAAGACAACATGTTTTATAAGTCTTGGAGGGTCCACTGAAGCTTTGTAAAATAAATAAAACACATATAAAATTTCATTATTTTATTTCAAAAAAATATATTGGACGAAAATAATGTTGATATTATTTTTTACATCACTAATGGGTCATTATGTGGATAGAGATTGTAAAAAAATCCCTTCCTTTCGCTTCCTGTAATCTATCTTTTGCTTATCAATAAATTTTTGCTTTGGTCCTTGACCAAAGCTTCACCGTTAAAAAAAAGGGTCATTATGATGACATGAAACACATTATATATTTAAATGGTATTTAATTTGTACCCAAAAAATTGACTGTCTTGGAAAATTATGAAAAAATCACCGTTGGATAATTTCAACATCCTGATTCCAAAAATAATATTAATTTTATCTAAATAATTTTCTAAATATGGGAATTTTTACTTTTAAATTAAAACCCGACATTTATCGACGATTCATGGGTTTGGAGAAAAATGGCATTCAAACCGTAATTAAAAATACCATTTCGTTCATAAAATTATATGATCATTTATATTTAATAAAAAATAATTTATTTATAATAATAATTTATTGAAATATTATTTAATTAAAAAATCAATTAATTTATAAATATAGATTTTTTAGTTGAATATTATCTAAAAATACTGTTTGTGCTATAAAATCTATTTACGAAGAAACAATAATAAAATGAATGCACATTCATTATACAAAAATAATGTACATAGTCATCGTGATAGGGTCTTGTTACATAACCACTTATAACACCCACATAAGACTGATGAGTAAGGTGTGCGATGGTGAAAGACTCTTTGGGTGGCTCGAATAACATCGCTTGGGTGGTAATCTCTATTAACATCCATTTCTCCCATAGTTAGTTCCACTCCAACTTAATTTGTTCATGATCAAATTGGGATTGGTCAAGATTGAAGCCTAATGACGCCACCTCCATTCCGATATCGATCAAATGGGATTCATATAGGAAAATTCTTCTGGATGAGGCCATCAATTCCTTTTTCTGAGTAAATCAGGTTTGTTAAATCCCTATGTTTATACTAATATTGTTTTTACTTTTCAACGACTATATTAACAGAAGTCACATTTATTAATGGTATTTTAAAAATCCAAATCATAAAACCAATGAAGTTCATAATAAATTTTACATAAAGAGGCATTTAATTAGATACAGAGTGATTTCCAATAATGAATGTTTGGGTCATTACAATACTCTCCCCTTAATTAATTTTTCCCTCAAAATTTTGTCTTCCCACACTAAAATAGATGTGCGTATCTCTACTTTATTTCTTCCTCTGATTCCCATGTCGCTTCTTCAAAATTGGGGTTTCATCACAACACCTTGACAATGGGCATTGTCTTATTTCATAGAACTTTCTCTCTACGATCTAAGATTTTCACTGGTTGCACCTCGCAAGAAAGATCATCCTCCAACTATACCACCTCTGAAAATAGTACATGTGTAGAGTATGATATTTACTTACTTAAGAGGGATATATAAAAGATATCATGTACTATGGCCATGGTAGGTGGAAGTTCTAGTCGATAGGCCATAACCCCGAAACGATAAAGAATCTCAAAGAGGCCAATGTACCTAGGACTAAAATTACTTTTCATTCCAAACCACATGTCCTACCATGGAGATATATATATAAAAAATATATCACCAACTTTAAACTCAAGGTATCATCGATGGTTATCTACATAACTCTTCTGTCAACTTTGGGATGCCTTGATATTCTGCTGATTGGTTTTCACCTTCTCTACTATCTCTTCAACCATTTCTTGTCCTAACAGCTTACGCTCACCGACTTCATCCCTACACGACGATGTTCTACACCTTTTCCCATAAAGAAATTCATATGGTGCCATTTTGATTCTCGAGTGGAAACTATTATTGTAAGAGAATTTTAAGTGAGGAAGATGTCAGTCATATCCTTTTTCGAAGTCCCTTGAGAAAGCTCTCAACATGTTCTCAAATGTATGGATAGGCTGCTATGATTGGTCATCGGTTTGAGTATGATAGGTTGTACTAAAGTTTAGTTTCATATCCAGAGTATGTTGAAGACTCTTCCAAAACATAGAGGTGAATCTAGGATCTCGATCAAGTACAATAGATAGTGGTACTACATGAAACCTTACCACTTCCCTGATATATATCTGTTCTAGTTGATCCAGTGAGAAATCCTCTTGAATAGTAATAAAGTGTGCAGACTTGGGAAGAAGAACCACAACAACCCAAATTTCATTGTTGCCATTGGATGTCTTCGAATGTCCATTGACAAAGTCCATGGTTATGTTCTCCCATTTCCATGTTGGTATGGGTAATGTTTTCATCATCCCCTTAGACTTCTACCTCTCTACCTTTACTTGCTGACACAACATGAACTTTGATGTAAAGTCCAAAATCTCCCTTTTCATATTGTCTAGCCAAATGTTTTCTCGGAGATCTCGACACATCTTTGTTCTCCCCAGGTGAATAAAGAAGGTTGACCTATGTGAGTCATCCGGAAGCTTATTTTTTATCTCTATATCGGATGGTACACATAATCATGACCCAGATCTCACAATTCCTTCCTTATCAACCATGAACTCTAAGGATTTATCATTTTTGATAGCTTCCACCCTTTTCAGAATTTCCGCATAATTTCTTTAAGCATCCTTTATTTTTTCCAAAATATATAGTTGAGCAATATTTTGTGAAAGGATTGATTATGTTCCATTATTTATGATTCCCATGTCTATATTCATCAAATCTATGCAGATTGGATCCTTCCCAATTCTCATCTATGATAGAATTGATGGGTCATTTCTACTTAGAGCATCTTCCACCTTGTTCGCTTTCCCAGTGTGTTAATTGATTGATCAATCATAATATTTGACCAGCTTTAACAATCTTTATTGGCGCACGATAAACTCTTTCTATTCGAATACATACTTTAGTCTTTTGTGGTCCATATATATTTTACACTTCTCCCCAAAGAGAAAATGCCACAAAATTTTTAAAGTGAAGATCACCACAGCCAACACCAGATCATGTGGTGGATAATTATGCTCATGAGCGTTATGTTACCTTGAACCATAGGAAATGAATTTTTCATTTTGCATCAACACACATCCCAGTCCCTTCTTCAAAGCATCACTAAATACCAAAAAAATTTCTCCACTAATGGGTAAAGTGAGCATGGGCGCAGTGATAATCCTCCTTTTCAACTCCGTGAAGATTTCTTCACATTTATCACTCCATGAAAACTTCACTCCATTCCATGTCATCTTTGTGGGATGGTTGTACAATCATTATAAATTTCTCACAAATCATCAATAATATCTAGATAACCCCAAAATGCTACGGATATCTATTACCGATGATGGCATCAGACATCCCTCTATTGCAGCTATCATGGAGGGATCTATAGATATCCAATTACTTGTTATGATATCACCTAATAATGATACCTCCTTCAATAAGAACTCACACTTGTTGTACTTTCCATAGAGATTCTCCTTCCACAAGGTCTCTAGTACAGTTCATATATTCTCTTCATGATCTTCCTTGGTTTTGGAGTATATAAGAATATCATCTATAAAAACTACCGTAATGTTTTCTAGGAAAACTCTAAAGACTCTATTCATCAAGTACATGAATATTTCTAGAGTATTGGTGAGTCCTAATGGAATTATTATGAATTCATAGTGCCCATATCTTGTATGAAAATCAGTCTTGGGGATATCTTCCTTCTTCCCCCTCACTTGATAATATCTCGACCACAAATCCACCTTGGAGAAGTATTGCTCTCCACGTATCAGATCAAAAAAGTCATCAATTCAAGGTAGAGGATACATGATCTTATTCGTGATTTCGTTAATCTCACAATAATCGATGAAAAGGCGCATTGATCCACCCTTCTTCTTGACGAAGAAGAATAGTGCACCCCATGGTGAAGTACTTGGGTGTATAAACCCTTTATGCAATTCTCCTATAGATGTTTCTTCAGCTCTTTAAGCTCTACAACAACCATTCTATATGGATTATTGGATATTGGAAACTGCCCAGGTATAAGATCAATTGAGAATTCAATATCTCTTATAGGCGGAAGACCAAGAAATTCCTCAGAAAACACATCAGTGAATTCCCTCACAATAGGCATGTCTTCAATGATTGTTGCTTCCTTGGACTCAATCCTCTGACCGAGGTACACGTTCTCATAGGAAAGTAATATTCATGCTTGATATTATGGAGCTAAAGAAGATTCATCTCCCTCCTTGCACTTGTATAGAATCGGGTGTAAATTCTCCATAGGGAGAGTGATTTTCCTCTCATGAAAATTTATGTTAGATCTATATAAGGAAATCCAATCCATGACAAGAATCATATAAAATTCTACCAGTGGAAGTATGACGAGGTTCCCCGGGAAGTTCAATCCACAAATTATGATAGGGGTTGAGTTATATTCATGTGATGCAATGATTTCCCCATTTCCCGTACTCACCGACATCTTTGCATCCATGAATTTTGGCGTTGTTAGGATTTTCCTACTAAACTATCGGGATATAATATAATGTGTATAACTAGAATCAAAATGTATGTTTGATATTATTGAATGAATAAATAGCGTACCTGTCACCACTTTTTAGTTGGGGTTCACTTCAGCGGAAGTGATGGGAAAAGATCTCCCTTGCTACCTTGGAGGTTGTGGGTTGCCTCCGATAACCCTTGTCTTAGGGTAGTGAATGGAAAAGTACCCCGGTTCTTTGTAGTCGAAGTAATGAAAAATGTGTTGAGGGTCGAGCAGAGTGTTCCTCTCTTATGTCGCAGCCACAAGTTTTTATTGATGATAGTTAGTAGCTAGGTTCCCTTCTCTTCCACGCCTAATGAATTTTCTCATCCCATTCAAGAAATTTCTGGGGTGCTTCATTCTACACCTTTGGAAAGTGGAGTGCTGGATCTTCTTAGAACCGTTGGATTTATCCATCGGACTGCCAGCATTGAATTCCACCTTACGCTTCTTATTCCCATGATACCCCTAAAATTATCCAATATCCATTTCGACCTTGACTGCACATCAGACAATTTCTTCATAGTTGTCGAAGTCACAGATCGCTCGTGCTTTCTATTGGCTAGGTTTCATCCCACAAAATAAGCGATCAACCTTGTATTCAGGGGTAACAACAAAGCTGAAGGTGTATCGTGCAGGGCTTGTTATTTTTTCCTCATATGCTCTGACAGATTTTCTTCTTTCTGATTGAGGGAAAGGAAGTCTATTTCCATATCATGTCTAAGGGTGCATTGAAAATATTTATCTAAAAACATCTTCTAGAAATCCTTCCATTCCAACACCTTAATAACCTCCTCAAGCATCATATTTTTTTATCAACATCCACCATTGATCATCTTCACCCTCCATTTGATAAGCATCCAAGAGAACCTTCTCTGGTTCAGAAAATTGAAGGATCGAGAAGATATTTTCAATGGATTTGATCCATTGTTCATCGATTGATGGATCAGATGATCAATAAAAATAAGAGGCCTTTGTCTCATGAAACTCTCGATAGCGACTTGTTATTTATTCAGGGGGGGTTGAACGTTTATGTTGACCCATGTTTCTATTCAAATCATGAGTAAACTGAGAGAGAAATGTGACAAAGTTCGCAATTCCCTCTCCCATCGGATTGGGAAGCTCATTAGAACAATCATCACATTGATCTTCACATTGCTTGTTAGCCCAAGTCTTCATATTACCGGCTATTTCCTATAATAGAAGGAAATATAGAGGTAACACAAAAAGGGTAATCCAAAGACAAAACGGATGACATATACATTACTTTTATTTCCTTATCTTATGAATCTATAAGACTAAATCTATGTTATCCATGATCTACATTCCAACATATATTCTTAGGGGAATTTTTCTCATCAATAATGGATCATAAAATGCTTTTTAATTTACCTAATCATATCCCCTAGGAGTGTTATAACCAAGAGTCCATCAATGCCCATTGTCATGCACCAGTTCCTGTTCGAGTCTAGCTAAAAGCGGTTTTTTTGAGTTTTACCCCTACGATACATCTGTGCAAGATCTGCCTCTACCAGATCGTATCTAGACAGGGATGTATATGCTTGATAAACCACTTACTCAATACTCTCCAATAATTAGGTATGTTTTTATTATAATTATTCTTATCTCTAAGTCTTCATTAGGGTTTTCTAATCCTAATACAAAAAATAACTAAACATATCCTCTGATACCAACTATGATAACCCTTATCGTTTATTTCACACATGAACATGATTTAATACATAATATTCACTTGATAAAACAAAGAATATTGAGATTTATAGTGCCTTTGGGGCTTAGGATCATTATAAAGAAACTTAAAACATGAATTACAATAACTTTATTAAAAACTTCCATTACATTACCACTATATTCCCTCATACATAGCATTGCATAGGATAACCTGAGGACATGAATGATAAAACAAATTTCTATAAAGACTAGTAAGGGAAAAAATATTGAATAAAATGAGTAATATAGAACATTTTAGACATTATTTACATGAATAGATGACAATAGATACATAAAGATAATGTTTTGATAAAGCATGATAATCATAACAAGTAAATGTGGAAACAACATTTAACATGATTTTAACATGATCTAAGGATCATTTCACATTGATCATGATTAAACTATCATTTAACTTGAATTATAATGTGTAAACCCTCATTGAACTTGATGTATCATGATACTAATCTTTACCCAATGCATTGGATCGCTATTAGGGTGCACCCTTCTTAAACATTTCATTTCATGCATAAGTGTGCCACATGGATCATGGAATCAATAATGATCATATGTTATTAAATGATTATGTAATGTGGAATAAATACTTAAAATTACCATTCAATATGTATCTATGTATAAAGGTTAATACCCTTGATAGAGACATGGGTATGGTATTCACTACACAATGATCTTGGCCTGAAAAAATGCGGTGAAATTTCGGAAGCATAACGGCTGACATAAGGATTTATGAAAATGGTTGATGAGAGAGAAAATGGAGTCTCATAATATATACATGAAATTGAAATAAAAAAATAATGGAATTTAGATTCATAATAAAAAATAATTACATGGATGTAAAAGAGGAGAGAGAAATCCCTCATGAAATTTTGGCATGGTAACAGGTGTACATGGGAGGAATTAATGAGATAGAAATGGGGGTCTTATTATCCAAACATAAAAAGGATAGTATGATTGATGTGATAAATTATACCCCAAAATTTTTATTTTAAAACAAAAGTGCATAAAAACTTAAAGAAAATTAGACAAAATGAGAAAGGAAGAAATTCCATTACCTGGAAGTGTGATACCAAAGGCTTGGGAGAGGCTTTAGGGAGGCTTATTTGGAGCATGGTACAGCTTGGGAGGATTATAGAGAGAAGAGTTCAGGGTTTGGTATAACTAAAAATGCATTGAGTGAAGAGTAAGTGGGAGATTGGGTGGGTTTATATAAGAAATTAGAAGGAATTCTTCAATATTTACATTTGGGTCACCACACATTAACCTAATCAATACCACAAGCTATCCCATGATTTGTGACCATGTATGTTTCTAAATGGTAGTGAAAAAAATTATTTTATAAGTTCAATGGCCTAATGTCTTAAAATATTTAGGGTTATTATGTGGATGCAAGTCACACTCCCAAGGAAAACAATTTAAAAAGAAAAAATGTTTTATAAGTCTCGGAGGGTCCACTAATGATTTTTAAAATAAATAAATAAAAATATAAAATCACGTTATCGTAATGATAAAACATATATTGGCCGAAAATAATGTTTATATAATTTTATTACATCACTATTATGTCATTATGATGTCATAAAACACATTATATATTTAAACTGTACTTAAATATTACCCAAAAATTTGACGGTATCAGAAAATTATGAAAAATTTACCATTGGATAATTTTGACATCCTGATTCCAAAAATAATATTAATTTTATCTAAATAATTTTCTAAATATGTGAATTTTTTCTTTCAAAATAAAAACCGTCATTTATCAAAAATTCATGGGTTTTGACAAAAACGGCTTTCAAACCATAATAAAAATTACAATTGCAATAATAAAAGTATATGATCGTTTTCATTTAATAAAAATTAATTTAACTATTAGAATATATTATTTAATTAAAAAATCCATTAATTCATCAAAATATATTTCTTAGATGAATATTAACTAAAAATACTATTTGTGCTTTAAAAACTTTTTACAGAGTAACAATAATAAAAACAATGCACATTTTTTATACAAAAATAATGTACATAGTCATAGTTCTAGGGTCTTTTTACATGACCCCTTATAGCACCCATATAAGACCGAAGGGTATGGTGTGTGATGGTGAATGACTCTTTGGGTGACTTGGATAGCATCACTCATGAGGCAATCTCTATTAACTTCTATTTCTCCCGTAATCGGTTCCGATCAAAAATAATGTGTCAAAGATAGGATTGGGCTTGGTTAAGAGTGAAGCAAAATTATGCCACCTCCTTTTTTAGCTCCAACAAATGGGATTTATATGGGGAAATTCTAATGGATGAGTCCATCGCTTCATTTGTCTGAGTAAATCGGATTTGTTAAAGCCCTACATTTATACTAATCATGTGATCACTATTCAATGAGTATATTATCAATGTTCACATTTATTAACTGTATTTTAAAAATTCAAATTATAATACCAAATAAGTTCACAAAACATTTTACATAGTGAGACATTTAATTAGATAAATACATATTTCCATTAATGAAATTTTTGGTCTTTACAAACCCAAACATGACATGCTATAAATAAATGGGTGGGTATTGTTAAGGAAGTATTTAATTTCATTACAAGAGAATAATAATGATATTATTTATTTGTTTTTATTTTTTAGAATTATATTTTATGTGGTTTTGATAATAAATTAAAATCATGATGAAATATGAAAATCATTACTTCATTGAGGCAGTAGTCCCCACAATTCATTATTGACATTAATTTTTTTTATAAGAGGATTAAAATTAATAAATAATGATTCTTAAATTAATATAATAATAGTTAAGTATACTAATTATATTAAGGAAATTATATTTATATGGTTATGGTTGTTTTCTAAGAGATTGATTTAGATGTAAATGTAAGGAGTAAGTAATTATCACTTTGGTACCTCAATGATTTTCATAAATGTTTGCTTGAAAATCAACTGATTATGATAAATAATTTATTCCATTATATTATGAAAATGAGATAAGAATATATGATAATGTTTTGTTAGATTATTATAAATTAATTCCAATGAATGGGTGTGTCATGAAGGTCTGTATGCTTCCACTTTTATATGTGAATAAAATTCATTTTTTAAGAATAACCATTTCTTTTAAAAGATATGTCAGGACCCACATTCAATAAGATGAGGGAAGAGACATCAAAGTGAAATGCCCATTCATATTCATGATGAAAAAGATATAATGACCCCCCAAGTCACGCATTCAATAGTCCCTAGAGTGGCAACTAGATCCAAGGGTATAGAATCTCATAAAAAATAGAAGGTGTCACCCTTTTTAATGAAAATAGGATTTGGAGATAAGATGGTATGAATTCAAAACAACACCAAACATTTATATAAGGTAATCCAAAATCCAACCCATGCATGATTTAAATGTAAACTTCATCAAAAATTACAACCAAATGACCAAAGAATGTACCAAAATAATGTGACTAAGCAGTAGCACATCAACTATCCTAATTCCTGATCAAGTAAGGTCTATTGGAACAAGGGTTGTTCCTTTCTTTAATTAGAGTATGTTTTGTGTTTTTTATCAATCCTCACATGCAAGACCTGAAAGATTAAAATGAAATGCATCATACAGTTCAAGCCAATAGTTTAATTGAAGGTGTATTTCAATATGAAAAGTGGTTTTTCTTGGAGGCCTTTAGAAAATATAGAAAAGTAACGAGTTTCACGAATATGGGATTTGTGAATTGTTTTTCGTGAAGACATAAAGTGTTCTAACGGTGTGCTTCACAATTACAAAAGGCATCATGATCGGAGATGGAATTATCCAGGATTACGAGTTTTATTTATTTTTGGTCATGGATGGAATTATATGCGAGATTGATGGGCACCATAAAGGGAATTGACGGAAGACCCCGTGATGATGATGAGCTTTGGGAACAGATAATTTCTATAGTCCTCTCTGTTAAGGGAGGAGCGTCGTGGAGACAGGATTGATGATCTAGAAAATCTGCAAAGAGGTGGTGGAGCATCCCAAATGTACAAGACTATAAATATGAGGCTATCCCTATCTATTTTCATCTATGATTTGAGGTAAAATCTTGATACACATTGAATTCACGTAGAGAATTACAAATACAGAATTCTAAGTGAGATGGTACATCATGAAGTGACTATAAGTCTCAACTGATGGACATGATTTTCAAAAAGGGTACTTCATGATAGTGACTTACTACATATTAACTCAGTGATTTTCACAAAACTATTTTCGTGAAGGGAAGAATTCTTCACGAAGAAATTTTCTACCATGAATTCATGGGTGCCTCTTGACGGCAGTTTGTTTCATGCATGTGTGTGTGCTTTGTTAAAGAGTGTGTCTCTCAAAGAGGCATCATGAAGATAGGTTTTCAAACATCTCATTATAGTGGATAAGTATTTAAAAGAGAATAAACTCTAGTATATGGCGCATGAAAACAATCGTGCTATGTTTTGGACAAAGAATTAAATGCTGAATTATTGAATTGACCTTATGTTCAATAAACTATGTTGAAATACTCTTAGAGATGTGATCTAGGTTGGGGGGGGGGGAATAGAAGTGATCTTAGTGATGTAGTGATCATTCCATGAATTCCTGTAATGGTAGTGAGCCAGGAACATAGTTACTATGAACGAGCCTTTGTATTCCACATCTAGTGAAGATTAATGGATTTTGATATGACTGAAACATAGTCTGTGTATTCTACATGGACCTGTCCCTTAGTAGTGACCCAAGTAAACGTGTTATGTGGTCTCTATGTATGTGATTGTTTGATTTCTATTCTCATTATTATTACAGGTTTAATGAAATTATACCATGTGTGAACAAGATCCTTGTCTTAAAAGAATCTTTTGACACCCTAATTCACCCCTCCCCTCTTAGGGTGTGTTGGGGTCATAAAAAGTCTAGAACAATCCTCAATGTCCATCCGAAAACCTTAAAATAGTTTTATAAAATAGGGTTAGCATACACGTATACTCATTATGGAAACTGAAGTCACCCATGCACAAGTGGGTGAAGCATATTAATTCCCTTTTGAAATCAACTAAAACCAATTTCACCTACCATGGAATAATACAATCCAACCCAACCTCACCAAGGCGTGATCACAAAATAACACATGTAAAGTTGGGAAATAATTTATGAACATCAATGATTTGGGTATCCCACACCACTTTTCCCAATGTTAAAATGCTCTTTCCTAATAGTAAACAACTTGATGCTACCTTCCTTCATGAAATTCAGCCCCAGTACAACAACTTCATGCACACACATAGGACACAAACCACACATCTCCCGCCTGTAGACACCATGGTAACATAACCACACCACTCACCCAAAAACACTTGGTCATCATCCCGAAGACACCTGGGATACAAACCTAGCATGTAGTTACCTGCACCCCTCATCCAAAACAAAAATCACCTGAAGGGTCTTGGGCTATATTAAAACACATTCCATTATAGCCTATTTGGAAATGCTCGAAAATTAAGAACCTTGAAGGGGGTGTGAGGAATAAAATTTGTAACCATCCATCCATCCTCTCACTAAGATGTTGGAAAAGACACCACCATGACATTGGGGTGTTCGAAACATAGTTCTCAAAAAGGGTGGGGTGTGTTTTGAAAATCCCAAGGAAATACAATTTATACAAATAGGTTAACAAGCACACAGCTGAACCAACATGTTTTAGACAAACAACCAGCCCACAGAGAAGCACCATTGCTACTACACCTATATGAAAAACCACATAATAGCCACAAAAAAAAGAATAAATTCATCCCCTTTTCATTTAATCTCTGGTTATTTTTTATTAAGGAGTGAACTATAATTAATTCCACCACTACCCAAGAAACCCCTATCCACAACCATTCCCCACACAACAAGCAAGTCAAGTTGTAGTCACACTACACAAGCAGAACATAACCAAATTTCAATCCCACTTCACAACATCTCTTGACAATCACGTCACATAAAAAGGCATTCCCACTGCCTACAAGTTCATACATTCCACCAAAAACCAATAAGAATACCCTATACATTATTAAGTCATACCAAATCATAGAAGCATCCTCTTTTTCCACCCTTATACATATAACAAGTCTTCCATATACAACCTCACAAAACCCCCATGAATTACAAAACCCAACACAACAAAGAAAACAACCACACTGTTAAGCCAGAAATATTCAGATTTAGCAATAGGATTTCATTAATTCAACTTTAAAAAACAGAGGTGATCACAGAACAGGTTTGATCATAGGGAATAAAGTTATTTAAAAATTTGTACATGATTATATGGATTTATATTTGTAATTACTCATAGAGTATCAATTAAAACAATAAGAACATACCCAGTATGCAAGAGAAGACCACCAATAACCATGATTTTTTGAAATTCATACATTTAAAAAAAATTATAACAGGTAAACAAGGATAATAAAATAAAGAGAACCCAACATTCATTCATCTTCAATACACTACCTGCTAGCATAACATGTTTTGTTCTCATATTATTATCAACTCTACCCCCCTTAATTTATTACTCTTGTTAATGAAATAATTCAGCTATTATATGCCAAGAATCATTACTACATTCACCCTGCATGATACATATTTGATGAGAGAAAAAGGAAAATCTAAACATGGAATACAAGCCAACAGAACTCCACATTCTGTCAAATAGGGCGCCACGCAAGTAGTTGAAAACACCAAGAAAACTAGACAAGAAAGGGCTCTAGTATAGGTGATTGACTCATTTGGGAAGAAACATTCTCCTTACATCGAGAGAGAAAATAATAGTGGACCTCAAATTTTATAAAAATCCATATCATATATTAATTGATGGAAATGGTTATAATGGAAATTAAATTAATATCATAGTTAAGATTATAAAGAATGACTATTTTAATTTTTGTGGAGTATTAAGATATTAAAGATATGATTAATATTCTTTGAAATTCAATTATAAACTCTCAAACAAGTATTTAAACTCGATTTACATCAAATAAAACGCATGACAGGAAAACTGGAAAATTGGAAAAAACAGAAGAAAAATAATGATATTGACACTTATGTTGATGCTGAAACTAGTGTCTTTGCTGATGATAATGCAGACCGTTCAAAACAAAAAACCGACATTGACAATTCAAGAAAAAACTTCTAACACTGACAGTTCAAAATAACTCGTTGACACCGATAGTTCAAAATGACTCGCTGACACTGATTGTTCAGAAGAACTTGCTAACACTAATAGTTCAAAATGACATGCAAGCACTGATAGTTCAAAATGAATCACTGACACTTACATTTCAAAATGAAATGTTGGAAATAATAGTTCAAAATGACTCACCGACACCGATAGTTCAAAAAGATAGACCGACCCTGATATTTCCAACTGACATGCTAACACGGACAATATAAAATGACACACCGACACTGACAGTTCAAAATGGAACCCAGCCACCAACAAATTAAAATTAAATGACTGCATCGATTGTTCAAAATGACATGTTAACACCGATAGTTCAAAATGACCCATAGATAGAAAAAACAAGATGTTTTTTGTGTAAACATCTTAGAATGAGTCACAAATATCCCTCACAACACCACAAACACTATATTTTCACAAGGAATGGACTAGATATGTTTAGACCATTACATCAGATACCTATCAAAACATTCTCACTCTTGAGAATGAGGAACTAACCCAGTGGGAAGAGGGGTCTGAACAACCATCCAGTAAGATACCTCTCAAGGATAAACTACCTTGTTTTTTTTTGAAAGATGGAGAAAAATACTCGACATCCAAGAATGCCTCCCTGATATCTACCACCCTAAACAACCCCATGAAGCTCTATGACCACACTGTCTTAACACATGGATTATGGAGATCCTTCATCCATGTCATGATCCTATCTACTTTGGGCAGCACTTACTCACCCGCATGGGTTTAATCGCATATGTATTAATGTGTATTAATTTGGAATTAATCCCTACAATCCCCTTATTTCAAGACTTCTCACTCATAAGATAAAAGGAAATAATTTATTTAATAGTGACAAGGTTAATCATTACTACATAAGAAAGAAATAAAGCGAGACACATGAGAAAAACTCAAGAACAAATATGGGTACTGGGCATGCATTTGTGCCTCCCGCTCCAATGTACTCTCCTTGAGGCCACCATTCCTCTGCAATGCATAGCCCAAATTAATGGTCCCTCCATGACACACCTTCTATCAATGGTCTTATATCTCCAACAACCACTCAACAAACACGACACCGTCCTTGATAACCAACTCTCTACAATCAATGAAATGGGATTCATCGTGTAGATACCAACAAATCTAAGATACATGATAGATGTCATGGACCCTATCCAATCATAGTGGCAATGACAACTCATATTCCACCCCAAAAACTAGTCCCAACCCTTCAAAGGTCCCAATGAACCTAGAAGAATGATTTCTTCCCTTACCAAATTTTTTTCCCATGTCAAGGGGAAACATTAATGAACATGTGTTCCCCAACTTCATACTCCAAGGGCATCCTCCTGTTATCAGAATACTAATTTTTTTGGTTCTGACTATGTTCAACCACTCACACACAAGCTAAAAATTCCCCGTCGAGCTTTTCACTACCTATGGTTCAAAAAGGGATACTTCCACAAAATATATCCAGTACATGGGTGAACAAAACAACCATCCGTACAAAGCCTCAGACGGTGTCATGCCAATGGTATATTGATAGATATTATTGTAGGAAAACTCTAGTAGAGGAAAGACTTTCACCCTTGATCCTTTGTAGTCTAAAACACACATCTGATGCATATCCTCTAATTTCTGGATGGTCCCCTCTGTTTTCTAATTTTTTTAGGGTAGAAAGTAGTGTTAATGCGTAATTGGGTTTCAAAAGCATGTTATAAAATCCCATCAAAACTCATGAGGTAAGCTATTCATCCCAAAATAACATTATGGATCTTATAATCCCATCTAGATGCACCACCTCATCCACATACCTTATTTCTAAGAAATCCACTTTGCTCAACTCATTGATTGCCAGAAAGTGAGCCGATTTCATCAGTCAATCAACCACTACCTAGATATCATCACATATTCCCTAGGAATTGGGTAATATTATTATGAAATAAGTATATATTTTATCCAAATTCCACTTGGGGACATCAAAAGGATACTATAGAACTCTGATAACATAGTGCTCAACCTTCTACTACTGACAAACCAGGAACCTAGCGACAAACACTGCATCTTCCCACATCACCCCAGGCCACCAAAACTATTCCCTTAAGCCTCATTACATCTTAAAAACTCATGAGTGTACTTCTAGGGGTGACTTATGGAACCCACAGAGAACTCCCTCGTGCATCTCCACAAGGACAAACAGCTTCCCCTTGAAGAGAATCCAATTTTGACTATCCTCTAACCATCCCTTTGGAGATTTACCCTCGACAACGCAGTCATGTATCACTTTTGTCTCTATGTATCCCCACAAAGACTCATCCACCTGCTGAAACAAGAAACACTATACTCTCATCAAGAACGGATGTCATCTTCCACTATCCAACCCACCATCCTGGTGCAAGTCAACCAACTCCTCTATCACCTTCCAGGAATTTGTAGACTCTTGAACCACTTATCTCGGCCATATCCTACTCAAGCCATAGACCACAACATTTCCATTACCTTTGGTGAAAAATATATCGATGTTGTAGTCCTGGAGAAACTCCATCCACCTCCAATGCCAAAAGTTCAAGTCTTTTTGGAAGAAAATATACCTCAGTACATTGTGATCTATGAGGACCATGAAGCTTTCCCTAATGAGGTAATGCCACTACAAAATTAGTGCAAATGCGACCGATGCAAGCTCCATAGAATCACTATTATAGATACATTTGTGGAGACATAACTTCATGGAACCATAATAGATCACTCCCTGCTACTGCATTAGCGCATATTTCTATCCAAGACCGTAAGTTGCATGGAACACATAGAACATCACCTTTTCCTCCAGTAACTTGAGCATTGGGGAAATGACCAAAATCCCATTCAGATCGCTGTAAGCTTCCTGAAAATGTTCACTCCAACAAATGGTATGGTCCTTCCTGGAAAAATATTTCAATTGAGCTGAAGTCCGAGAGAATTCAGGTATGAACCTCAAATATTTTCCAAGAAAGAACTACTTCTACTATAGATGGGTCAACTACTATCCTCTGTTTAGACACCACATATACAACGAAGTGTATCTCCCACATCTTTAACTTTAACTTGCAGAAACTCTCAGAGATCTAGTGTTGTCAGAGGACATCCAAGAAAGTCCTCATATACTTGGGGTGCTCCTCTTATGACCCTGAGTAGATCCAGATTTCATCGATGAAAATGAAGAAGAATCAGTCCATGAATTCACAGAAAATAGAGTTCTTGAGCACTATGAACATGGCTAGTTCATTCATGACACCGAATGGCATGACCACAAACTCAGTGCTTCTATAATTAAACCTAAAAGTAGTATTTGGAATATAACTCTTTCTTCCTCAATTAGTGATATCAAGACCATAGATCAATCTTATAGAACCATCCTTCTCCCCTCAACAGCTCAAAAATATCGTCTATCCTAATAACGGGGTAACAGTTCTTGATCTTTACCTAGTTTGTTCTCCGGTAGTTGATGCACAACCTCAGCACACCATACCACTTCATTGAAAAAAAACCGGTGCACCCCACAGTGACACACATTGATTTATAAAGGCCATCCACATGAGAACATAAATCTGAATCATAAACTCCCACAACACATAAGGTGCCAATCGATAGTGAGAAATTGAAATTGAATAAATAGTGAGATGTAAGTCTATCCTAAAATCAGCATCACTTCGAGTGGGAAAAGTCGAAAAATATTTAGGGAAAACATATAGGGACTCCCCAAAAACTCCCACAACCTTTACTATATCATCATCTATCGACCCCTCTAATAGCCCGTCGAGCACAAAAAGAAGAGGCTTCACATGTTGACTGTTCACATGATAACTATACTCACCAAAAAACCTAAATGCCGGTAATCCATATCCGAAAACATGACTCTACTCCAGAAGTATTCAATAATGGAATGCATATAGAAAAACCAATCGATGTCAAGGATGAAATCATATGGTCGCATATGTAGTATAAGAAGTACCCTAGAGGACTGATGCAGCCCCAACATCAGTCCACATCCCCAAGAAACATCGAACAGACACGTTTGAGATCCAACTTCTATGCTCAACACCTAGGGAACAAAAAATCACTCTATGCCTAGTCACAAGTCACAAAATAGCCTCTTTAAAATAAAGGAGTGTGAATATCTTGAATAATACAAACTCCACACAAGAGTGCTGAAAAAGATAATCATTCCTTAAAAGACCTCCGAACTTGCTATAACTACAGCCTCTACCACATGAAACTACCCACACCTAGCTCCTCTTCCCCTACACTATTGTCTGCCTCCCCGACCAAGCCCTGGTCAAGGTCCCTGAGGATATCCCAGTGGTTAGCCTCCTATCACTCTGTCTTTCCATGGTGGAGCAGGGGCCAGCTACTTCTAGAAAGGATTAATCAGTAATGGCTACTACTGAGATGGGAATTGAACCTTCCCAACCCCACTCATCTAATAGTTAACTAGGAACTAACTTTAAACGTTCCCACAGCATCCACAAAACCATCACCTTACTCAAGAGCCCATGGGGGAAGGGTGACGTCTAGGAGACCAGAATTGGATATCTTGAGGCCTACTCCACAATTGAAGATACATAGAAGGCCTTGATGAAGAAAAATTGTTATTGACTGCCTTACAATGATAAACTCAAAGGGATCACCTCTCACATTACACTTCCCAATGAATACATCCAATCTACTACCCTGACATTCTTCTGAACCTATATGTCTTTCGGAAGAGTGAAGGAGTAACTACATGATGAAGAGTGGTTCTAAGGGCCTCCTCCAAGCATCTCGCTCAAGACTCCTCATCCAGAAATAGGTCTGGAGAAAAACAGAGGAGATCCTTGAACTTGATCCCTAGTTCCATCACCTACATACTCCCCTGATAGAGGGAAATAATCTCCTATCTCTTCTCTGCTTTCATCATTGATGAGAGAAACACGACATGAAAATTCTTCTCAATGTCAGCTCAAGACACATCGGTATCCTTCCTCGCCTCGAGGTAAAGCATCCATCACTGACACATCACTCCATACATATGGATCACCACTAGAGGTACACAAAACTCACTCAGGGAACAGTTCAAGGTAAAGGTGTTGACCATCTTCTCAAGACTACCCTCATTTTCTTAGTCTAAAATGTATCATTTCTACTTCCCTAGGGTCTACCACTAGAATCCACCAAGGGTCGTAAAACAAAACTCATTTTCCTCCTCTCAATAAACCCTCTGATGACCAACCAGGTCATCCTACTAAGCCTTAACTGCTCATACCACATGTGTGCAATGTTCGGGTTCCATAGATAAAAAAGGTAACCAATAAACTCCTAATCCTAGGAAATATAGAAATTTTCCATTCAAATTAATTTTAACTCATATTTTTTTTAAATTTCTTAAACACCCATGAATCGTAATAAAACATGTCACTATGATGTGTGTACCTTTCCAGCGGTCTCTTCCCTAAAATCAGTACTGTCTCAATTAGATATTTTTTTGGCTCAGAGTCCTTGAATTAGATCATAGGGGGGCTTAAAATCTCATGTCCAAGCTAGTCTTACCAGACCAATCTCCTGAACAAATATTTCCTTACAACTTCTCACTACATTCCCATGCAATCCTCATTGTGAAAAACTATATACTCCTTCCTATATCTTAACCACTACCTATAATACCATTCTGTCATGACCCACCTTCTTCCAGATGAGGGAGGGGATAGAAAAGTTCTATTCTCTTCCTTCTTCATGATGAAGGAGAGATAATCACCCTCGAGTCCCACCTTCAATAGGATCTGTAGTGGAAACTATCACCAACGGTATATAATCTCACAAAAAATAGAAGGAATTACCCTTTTTAATGAAAATAGTATTTGGAGATGAGATGGTAAAAATTCCAAAAAACAAAAAACATATATATAAAAGAAACCAAAATCCAACCCATGCATTATTTAAATGTACAATAGGAAAAAATTCATCCAAACACCAAATAAAGTACCAAAATTAAGAGACTAAATAGAAGAACATCAACTATCCTGACACTAGAGTTAGTAAAGTCCAACACGATCTAAAAAGTCCTCTTAGAATCCTGAATATTTTTTTATAATGTAGGGTGATCAAACAAGTATACTCAGTATAAAAACCCAGGACACTCATTCAAAAGTGGGAGAAGAATACTAATTCCCATATGAATGAAATAATTACCAAATATACCTAAAATTAAATAATACTAGATATCCCAACATCACTAAAGAATTCTCATAAAATAACACATGTCAAGTAAGGTAATAATATAATCAAATCAATGATTTGGGTACCCCATGACACGTTTTTCACTGGTTATCTACTCATTCCTAATGACTACTGTCTTAATGCTACCTCTCATCCCCTAATGTAATCCTACTACCACAACTTCCCACACGCACCTGGGACACAAACAACACATATCCCACTCACAGACACGTAAGTCACAAAAACCACACATATCACACAAAAACACCAGGGCCTCATCTTGAAGACACATTGGAAACAAACCTATCTAGAAGAAACCTAGGATCTTCCTCCAAAACACAACCAACCTGAAGGATCTTGGGCTATATTAAACCTCAATCCATTATAGCCTTCCCAAATATGCTCGATTAGTGTGAACTTGAAAGGCATGGAAGGAAGAAATTCAGTAACCATCCATCCATCCTCCTACCAGGATGTTGGGAAAGAGTCAATCCCCCATTAAATGGGGGATTTGAGCCTATAATACATAACAAGAGTGTGGTGTGTTTTGAAAATCACAAGTTACTACTATTTATACATATACTTAAACAAGAACTCAACCCAACCAATGGGTTTCAACAAAAAAAACTAGCCCACATAGAACTACTTTTACTACTACACCTTTTTGCACAAACACACAACTACCACAACCAAAGAATATCCCAAACCTTTTTTCATTTAATATAGTTTCATTCTTTATTAATTAGTTCCCTACAATTAATTCCATCACTACCTTGACAACCATGATCTGCAACCATTATCAACACAAAATGAAAGTCAGGCTACAGTCCCAATGAACAAATAACACATATCAACATTTCAGTCCTACTACACATCATTTCTCAATGGACACAATAAAATCAATGGCAGTCCCACTACGTAAAATTTCATCCATTCCACCAACAACCAATCAGCAGCCCCACTACAAAAACAAGCCACACCCGAACATTAAACTATCCCCCTTTTCCACCCTTTTACCCATAATAAGGATGCCAAGAAAAACCCCACACATCCCCCAAGAAGTACAAAACCCAAAAAACCAAAACACACATCAAAACCATTAAACCATGTATATTCGGATTTATCAAGAGTATTTCTCTAATTCTACTTTAAATAAAATGGGTCAACACAGAAAAAATTTGTTCCATGGGCCATCCATTTATTTAACCAAGAGTATAAGGTTAAATGGATTTATATTTGTGATTATTCACAGAGTATCAACAAAAAGTACAAGAACATCAACAGTAACCATGTAGAGTCCACCAATGAACATGATTTTTAGAATGCCTTACAACCTCACCAATTTATAACATCAAAACCCGGATAATAATATCATATAGTGATCAATATTCATTCTTCTCCAATCCCCAACCCTTTATCATAACAATGAATGTTATATTTTTATCATCACCTCCACCATTTTTTTATTAATCTTGTAAATGAAATAATTCATTCATTTTCTCCAAAAAATCATTACTACACCCACCCGTATGATACATTATTAAATAGAGATTATGGAAAATCCTTAATTTGATCAACATGAACCTAGAACATATCCTTGCACCAAACAAAGGCCGCATAATCAATATGAAACTCTAAGAAAAACAAGTTAGGAAACAGTTCTAGAATAGTCACATGACTTGTTTGGGGATAAAATATCTCCATGCACCAATAGAAAAGATAAGAGAGGACCTCATATTTTATGAAAACCAGATCTTATATCAACGGATAGAAATGGTTCCAAAGGATATTATATCTAGATCATGGTTAATATTACTTGATTTGACTATTTCAATGTATGTGGAGTGTTAGGATATAAAATTTATAATAAATATCCTTTCAAATGCGTTAAAAAATTCTCAAACAATCATTTAAACTTGATTTACATCAAACAAATCGTAAGAGGGGTGAAATAAGAAAAAATGAAAAAAAATGCAAAAAAATGACTTTGGTGGTGATGCCAACACTGACATTGATGCTAACGTTGATGCCAACTGTACAAAACGACCATCCGATACCGATATTTGAAAATTACCCACTGACACATACAGTACAAAATTACTCATCGACACTAACAGTTCAAAATGACTTGCCAACACAAATAGTTTATAGGAACAAACTGACACTGATAGTTCAAAATGATACACTCACACCGACAGTTCAAAACGACTAGCCCACACCAGTAGACCAAAATGACTCATCGGAACCAATAGTTCAAGATTAAATGAAGGCACAAATATTTCGAAATTACATACTAACACTAATAGTTGAAAATGACACGCTGATATTAAAAATTCAAAAAGACTCACTGACACTAATAGTTCAAAATGATATGATGACACTAATAGTTAAAAATGACAGTTCAACCCCAACAATTCAAAATAACACATCGATAGAAAACTGGTCTTTTTTGGGTAAATGTACTGGAATGAGTCACTAATATCCCCCATAACACCCCCAAAATAGTATTTTAGTAGTATATTCCCTTAAAATTTATCATTAAACAATTAAAAAAAGAATTAAATTCATAAATAATGGATTTTTGGGTTGTATTGGGTCTATACAGCCTCAATTAACTATTTACCTATATGTATTAAGAAAGATGGAAGATATTTATTCTAACAACCTAAGCTTAATGTACATAGAAATTACATTTATTTTGAAGAATAATTAATATATTAAATAAATAGACAGCCAAATACGGTGTTGGCTTAGTTTCTGTGGATTCTTGAAACACTTTCTTTTAGATTTGTAAAATATCTTCAACAACCCCCAAAAATCTCTTTTCCCATTTAGCTTTCCAATATAAAATGTTTATTTATATCCTGGGAAAAATAAAAACTAAAAAGTGAGATCAGAATTTATCCTTAAAGGTAAATGTTAATAAAATCAAACTAAACATAAATATACGAATATAAAAACTAGAACATAAATTTTGAATATCTAATTATTGAGTATTGAAATAAATATATACAGTGCGTAAGGAATAAATCATAAATGAACATGAATCAATATAAAATTGAATTGAAATAGAACATGGAATTTTGAAAAACACATATTCATTTAAAATCATTTATCTATTATCAAAAGCATGTTTCCAACACCATCATAGTGGAAAAAATCTGTTACTGAACTAGGTTTACTTGTCGTTCCAGCCCTATATTACTGAATTGGATTTTGCTATCATTTCATCCATGTCTATCTCATGAGATATAAATATTTACCCAATTAATTTTAGTAAGATATAGGTCCCAACCATCTCATAATGAAATCATTATTACATGTGACACCAAAACATAAATCCCTCATCATAGAATAACCCAAGGAATTAAATGGGTTATTAAAAAATCATTCCATCATAGCATAATCAGTGTAAAAAATGAATTCAATAAATAGAATTCCTTCAAAATGAAAATAAAATCATAGTAATAATATTTATAAAAATATAACACTATTTAAATAATGTTATCTTATATGGAAAATAATTTTGATATATCGCATGAAATTAATTATTGAGGAAAATATCATTTCTTCTTCATAAACATTTTCTTTACTACAAACACCATGAAATTTTAAAAGAAATTTATTTCACTGAAAATAACCTTCAAAACATGTATTATAAGATTCATGGAAATAAAGTGTCATGAAAGCATAAAAAATCATTCATACCATATATGTTAAAAAAAACATTTTTCTTGTACTTTGGATGGAAAAGTCAAAAAAGTAACTCATATTGAAAATGAATAAAGATTCCTTTCATACCATTTTTTTACAAGTCCACCAATGGTTTAAATTGAAATTAAAAAATAGTATAAGTATATGGATATTTTTTTAATATATACTTATAAAACATGGAAATTTATAATAAATATGTTATAATAAATACTTACATATAAACAATCTCAGATAAAAATGATATTTCAAAATTTTCAATTACCTTTGGTATGCTATATGTTATATGTATATAAAACTTCTGTATAATGATCTAAATGATGTGAATATGTTATCCATGAATCATATAAATTTTTTTATATCATATAAAATCATATTATCATCTATTTCATAATAACATTTAATTATTACTCATTATTCAAGTATTAACAGCTTCATTTTCTCATGAATTTTTTGTCAAATAAGATCATGTTTCCCTTATTTGGTCATAGTTATGTCATTAAAAAATGTTATTAACATAATATATATCATATTTATTTATTATTTTCATTTATATAATCATTATTTAATTGATATCATGTTAAAGGAATCACATCGCATCGTAGAGATAGTAGGATGTACCTATACACGAGCGATGTTATGATTCTTTTAGTTAGGAAATTGTATCAAATATTACGGTATATATATTGTTCCAGAAAAAATAAATTTTTATAATAATCATATATAGTTATTATATCAATCATTATACCCATCTATGTAAGGTGGTGGTGAAAAATATATTACACTGCAGCTTTGATAGGTTAAGTCGTACATATGCTCACGTGGTGATTTAGTTTATCAAAGGAAGGATAGAAAGTCTAATATAGATGATTAATAATTATAAAACCAATTATTATACTTGTGATATTGATGTTATTATGTAATAATGAAATAATTGATGAATAAGAATTATAATAAAAAAAATGTTTTAATGAATCAGTAGAAGAGATTACCTATTCCATGATATGATTCCTCAAAATCTCCTCTTAAAGGCACTAGAGTTAGTATTTTGAGGAGAAAAAAACTTCTATAATGTGAATAAAAAAATTTAGAACGTAAAAGGCTAGGGGATGTCTGATATTTAAGGCTCAAATTTATATTATAAATCTTAAAAGAGCATGAACTTATTTTTAATACAAGCTAAGCCAATGTTTATTATAAATATTAAAATAAATATTTTATTACATAATTTATGCCATATAATAATTATCTGGTTTTATATAAAATCTTATAAGAATATTCTCTTTTAATTATAATTGTGGTAAAAAAATTCCATTGTATTTTTTTTTGAAAAATACTTCTTCTATTAGAAAAATTAAATTTGTTCATATATCTTGTGTCGAAAATAGATATGATGAATTTGAAACAGTATGTGGAATATATTATATATATATTTCATTAATAAAATCCATAAAGTGTTATTTTTTATTTTATAAACTCACTTATTTTCATTTAATTTTTTTCCATAAAAATATTTCCTTTTAATTAAAAAGTGTTTTATTTTCATTTATAAATAATGGTTCACAAAAGAATTAATAATATACATGTGTAATTTTTTTCAGAAATCAATTAATATTGTACCTTCTTGCAATGATAACAACTAGGTTACAAGGTAACATAATAATATTTAGTAGTTCATTTATACACAATCTTGTGTGAAATTAATTATATCAAAAAAACTTCATCTTGTGTTTAACACAAGCCAAGCATAGTTTCGTGTACACTACAAGCTAAGTTAATGATGTGTATTTCACAAGATTATCTTGGTGTGGAATACAACATAAGAATAAAATGAAATTAAAAAAAACTCTATCTCATAAAAATCATGGGGTGTTACTTTTATTCATATATCATTCCATTTTTCCTTTTAAATTTTTACCATGTAATGTGTTTTTACGAATGTAACTTATGTTTTAATTAACATATAGAATAAACCCAAATAGAATTTTTTGGGTATATCGTCTTAAATTTTATCTCCATCTAATAAAATACAATTTATAATTATGATACAGTAAACATTTATATTAAATAGTTTTATATAAAAAAAATGTTTTGAAGAATAATTTCATTTTTACCATTTAGTGTTCTTAATATAATGTACTATTGATTAAGAATTTAATAAGAGATAATTTATTTAAATATATATTTGAAAATAATATTAATGTTTATTTTGAGAGAAATTATACAATATCAATAAAAACATTCATTGAAAATAATAGTTTTATTATTTTCAGGTTTATTACCAAAAATATTAGAATTAAATATTTTATGAAAAAATAAAATTGGATACAAAAACTAATAGAATCATGATGATATAAAATTTAAAATCCATTTTTTGAATTTAATTTCTAAAATATTTTAACATTATTATTTTAATATTAGTGAATAAATTTGTTTCTAGAGTAAAATATTACTAATGTTTCCAAAATGATACACATGGGTATTATAAATAAAATATAGTAATATTTAATGATATATTTTACTTATAAATTATATAAATTATATAAAATCATTTTAAATCCATTTAATTCATTATTTTATTATTGTAATGTAACAAATGTGATGGTATTAGAAATATTTGTATTTTTAACTATTCACCTATAAACCAATAGTTTCAGGAAAATCTCAATAAATCATACAAGTATAGTTTTGAAATATTATGAGTTCAAATAAAATTATTTTTATCTGATTAAGATAATGAAATTTATAAAATGAGTGTTTATAAAAATATTATATTAAAAACCCATATAAAAATAAACATCGATTTTGTTTAAGCATCAAAATGAAAAATATAAAAAATCCATGCGATAAATAAATTAGTACATTAATAATTACATGTTTATATCAATCTTTTTTAAAATTACAGATCCCCTCAAGAACAACATTAAATATCTAAACATGATATATGCTCTGGTGGAATTTATTATTGGTGATTCCGCTATCGTAGATCCCATGGAAATCTTTACAAGCATGAATTTATCTCGTATATAATTTTTCTCATAATATAGTTGTTTATGTTTATATTGTTATTATTCTATAGAAAACCCTACTAATGTTAGTTTATTAATGATCTCAGAAAAATTACATTCATAGAGAATACATCCTCTACTCGATGTCCTTTATTTCATTTATATTTTTTTTATTGTATTTACTTTCATTTAGATGTTCTAATTGAACTACTATGTTATAATTGACAATTGTTTTCTATTTCATAGATTCATATTAGTTTAGTGTCATGGGTATTGAAAGCTATTAATGTGATATATATTTAAGTATACTATTTGTTAAAATATCAGGTCAATATAATTGGTTGATAGTATATGAAGTTGATGAGGAAATAGTTATCAGAGGATATACTAATACTAGTTTCCAAATAGATCAAACTGATATAAATTTTTTGTTAAGATAAGTTTGCATTCAAAAATAAGGATCTAGAGTTTTAATAGTTCAAAGAAACCAATTTTTAGTGATTTTAAAATGTATTCTGTTTTAATCTAATAAGATTTATGGATTTATAACTTCAGCCAAAAACATTATATGGTTTATATTAGTTGAAATAATATCATATTGTATTAGGATACAACTACAATAGTTGATGTTTCAAAGAAGAAAATGTCACATCAATATATGAAGCACATACTTTATAAATATCACCTCTTGTGAGATTTTTCTCAATGGGATAAATTCATTATAAGACGATTTATAAGAGAGGAAATCGTAAAAGACCCTACGATCAAGGCATTATCTTATCATGACCAGTCCTCGGGGCTAGTGTTGTGACTACCCCAAGCCCACCTTCCATAGTCCAAGGGATGGTGACTTGCACTGAAAGGCATATCCTAGTAATAAGGAAGTCATTGCCTTTAAAATACGCAACACACGCAGTCTGAAAACACAACAAGGAGTAACCACAAGTAACTACTATTGTAAAAAGTGTATGAAATGTAAGGGCTAGTATACAAGATCAACTGAAAATACATGTACATATGAAATGGAAACATCTCCTGGATCGTCCACTAGAAATCCTACTTGATGGGTAGGTACAACTGTCGATCATGTTTTCCATGTCAGACGTCTTGTCTAAGTCCACTTCTGAGTAGCCTCTTGTCCATCACCCTTATCCTCAATCAATATTGTCTGTCGTCTGCCCAGGACACTATAAGGTATGGGCATAGCCTGTGCAGGGGTGAGTATAATGATACTCAGTAGGGACCCCAAGACCCCATAAGGTCTCCCAGAATCCACAAATGATAAACCTAAAAGGTAAGTGTAAAATCACAGGGTACCAAGTAAAAATCATCCTTACATAGGTGTATGTCCATAAATATACCTATGTTGTCAAGATTACACAGAGATCCATCTCCTGATCAGGAAGCATAACTATACATGAAGGAAGAAGTTCCACCAAGGTAACACCACACGGGTGAGTACCTCATATGTAACACCACACAGAGATGAACCACAATGATTTCCCCAAAAATATTAGAACTAATCTTACAAAAAGTATAACTTAGGTACGGTAGTAATGATGATAATATTTAACTACTAAATCATCTTACTATGTTGAGAGGTAGACCCACGTAGGATCCTAAATCATCATACCCACGTTGGATCCATGTACAGCAGACCCAGATAGAATTATTGAGTAGTCCCACAGAGATTTCTAGAGCAGATCCTTGTGTGATTCCTGGAACACAGACCCACATAGGATCCCAAAGCATTGACCCAGGTAGGGTCCCAAGGCATATCCCTACATAGGATCCCTTTCTCATGTTACAGCCTGCCAAAGGGTTCTCGCACTAAGCTCTCTTGATTCCAGGAGGGTCTGCTCCTCAAACCACAGGTCGATACTTTAACAGCCATGAAGTCCCATGAAGAATCATCTCTAAAGGACCACTACGTAATAGGGGTCTCAATGCAATAGACGGTGCGTCAGACATATGTCTGGTCTGTATGTTATTGACCTTTTAAGTACCGAGGGCCCGGTTATATTTGTGTTCAATATAACCCGGTCATACCCCAAAGTTATCCAAAATTAATGTGGGGTATACCAAAAGGACCGTCTCGATCCAAGGTTTCTGGTACCACAGACGGTTCGTCAAATGGACGCTCTTAGATCATGATATGGCCGAAATAGAAGAATGGGATCAAAGATGGTCTAGGTCCGGTCCGACCTGCTCGGGCCGACCTGAGTCCGGCCCTGGGTCCTTCCCGTCCCGCGGGATCCGGCCCAGCCCGATGGGTCCAGCCCGGCCTACCAGCACGGCCCACGCTAGGTGGCCCACATGAGGACCGCGACTGGGTGTCCCCGTGGTGGGATCCACCCTAGCAGCAACACAACGAAGAGGCGTCCACTAGGTACCCAAAATGGCCATGCCGTTTGGGTTGGGTGGCCAACCGACTAGTGCCATGTGGCGTCGACAGCTGGCATGTGGGTCCCGGGGGGTCCCTCTTGGCTCCTTGGCTGGTCGGATGGCCAAACCACCTCCAGGGTGCGGTCGCAATCCATGCCACCACTGGTGGCTGCGAACGAGCTGACTTAACCAACTTTGTCACTGCAGCCTCATGATGTGGCCCCTGCAAGCCCAGCGGTTCAGACGCGCGCCACCACCCCTTCATGTGGTCGGGCTTGCACTGGCCGCCGCCCTTGCTCCACTACGGATGACGGGCCACAACTCTCCTCCGGCGGTGTGTCATGCCCGAGTTGTCTTCGCGGCCAGCGGGAGTGACATCCTCTTCTCCCAAGCCATACTGGTGCTTGTCACTGGAACCGGTCAATTACAACGTTCCTCAGGTCACTGGGTGCGCCCCGGTGGCTCGATCTTCATTTCGAAGACTCATGCACTCAACTCGGGACGTCACCATCGATTCAACACCATCACGGTCAGGATTCTCTCAACCCGAAAACAATCCGTGAAGAACACCAAAATCCAAAATGTTATGGAGTCGTCGGTTTCTGTCCATTTGGCATCCACCATCCATGCTATAATGGTATCTAGAGTCATAGTTGTTCATAAATCAATAAGAATGAGAAGAACGGGGTAAGGCGTAAAAAAAACTATGATCCCTACATCAATGATTCATTGACATCAGTGAGGATAGGGAAAGACAGATTTCGGTTCATCGTCGTTGAAGTCATTCCTCGTTAGAGATCTTTTGACAAATTTATTCATTAGAAAAATGTTCGTTGAATGAGAATAGTTCTTCCACTAAAGGGGATTTCCTCCTGCAATATCCTCCACCAAGATTCTTCTCCAGCAAAAACCAAGAACCCCAATCAAGGATATGTAGAGACTACCCCTTAATTGATAGGTATAATGAATTCATTTAATGAAATAATTAAATGTTGGGGGTTTGGCCAAATTAAATTTTTTTTGAAGAGATTGGGTGGTCCCCATAACGATCTCAAAAGAATTAAAATGTAAAACAAAAATTATGTTTATTTTTATTTCCACTTTTTTTTATTTTCCCATGATGGGTAGAAAAAACTATCTTCCACCCATGACCAACTACAGCCAAGGTGAAGGTCTCTTTAAGTAACTATCGGTGTTGTGAGATCAATGGTGCCCTCAGATTTTAATTATGAGAACCCATTCAAAAGTTAAAAAACACGCCCACACGCATACTGAAAGTACTTATGAGGCTTTAGAAAAACAATTTAGGCTCTCCAGGCCTCAGAATCAAGTACCTTTAGAAAATGCAGACTCAAATACTTCCATATAATTTTAAAAACATTTACATGGAATTTTCAGGTCATTGCATTCTCCCCACCTCAGGGGTTTGCATCCCCAAAATCCACATCACAAAAACTAGGAAAAAAAGTTGGGTTACTGAGCACGAATATGAGCCTCCCACTCCCTTCTTCTCTCCAAAATGTTCCTATGCTTCCAACGTATACGTACTAAAGGTATCTTTACCCCATGAAGGAATCTCACTTGTCGATCCTCAATATCCACTGGATACTCAAAAAACATAACTCAATCGTTGATGTCACGCTCCCCTAATCAAAGATGTGAGTAGTATCATGCACGTATCTGCTCAGCTACGATCCGTGAAAAACATCATGTGCCTAGTGGAACTAAGGTGGAAATTCTAGGTGGTAAGCCACCTAGCCAACTCTGCTGAGGACCTGAAAGGGTTCAAGGAACCTCGGAGATAACTTTCTGCCCCGACCAAATATCCACAATCCTCGTCGGGATGAGACCCATAGAAATATGTGGTCACCATCCTCGAACTCTAGGGGTATCCGCCTACTCTCAGCATAAGACTTATGCCTACTCTGTGTAGTCTTCATCCACTCTTGGATGATCTGAACCTTCTTTGTGGTAGCTCATACCATATCTTGTCCCATGAGTGCTCACTCCCCTAGTTCAGTCCATCACAAAGGCAATCTGCAAGGTTGGTCATACAGAGCCTTGAATGGTGCCATCCCAATGGTGTAGTGTTAGCTGTTGTTGTATGAAACCTCCACCAAGGGCAAGTGATCCTCCCAGCTACAAACAAAATCAAGGATGTAAGCATGTATCATGTCCTAGAGGGTCTATAGGGTCTGCTCAGTCTGACCATCCGTCTGAGGGTAGAAGGTGGTTCTCATCTAAAGTTGTGTCCTGAATGAATCCTACAACCACTTCCATAGCTAGGAAGTAAAACTTCATTCTCGATCAGATACAATCGTAGATGGACCTCTATGAAGCCGCACAATCTCTTGCACATATAGGTGTCCCATGCTCTCAATTGATCCCAGCTCTCTGATAGGTAGGTAGTGGGACGACATAGCGAGTCAGTCTACGATCAACCAAATGGAATAATGTCCCCTGGACGTGCATGGAAGACCCATCACGAAATCCATGGAAATTGTATCCCACTTCAACTCTGGAACTTCTAATGGATGAAAAAATCTGGATGGAACCTGATTTTATTCCTTCACTTGATGACAAGTGAGGCACCAAGAGACAAACTATGCCACCGCATTCTTCATTTCCTGCCACCATTGCTGACGTCGGAGGTCCTAGTACAACTTCTCCACTATTGGATGTATCGCTAGAGGAGGCATATAGAACTCCTTCAACACTTCCTCACTAAGTGATATAATTACCATAGTACACCCTTAGAAGAGGATGACGTGCTCCCTAATTTCAAAAAATCTATCACGTGCCTGCCTACGGATATATGTGCACGTCTAGCCTCGCAGTCTGCATCCCCAAGCTATGCCTCCCTGACTCACTGACGAAGTGTGGGAGTGACTGTTAGAGACTGAAGATAAGCTGGCCCATCTCAATCCACATAGAATATCTACAATGGAGCTGGCTTCTATGTTTCCTCACTCAGCAACTATATACCAGATCTCTTTCTGAGTTCATCAGCTACTACATTCCCTTTCCAAGGAGTATATACTATCTCGATTTCATAGTCTTGGAGGAACAAAAGCCAATACCGCTGTCTCAGGTTCATGATCTCTTGGGAGAATATATACTCGAGACTCTGGTGATTAATGTAGACCGCGAAATGCTCGCCCATCCGATAGTGTCGACACATCATCAATGTGAAGACCACTACCGCTAACTCATTGTCATGGGTAGCGTAGTTCATCTCCTTATAGCTTAGATATCGAGAACCATATGTGATAACTGCTCGCTCCTCTATCAGGAAACATCTGAGCTCGGTCCCTGATGCGTCATTGTAGACTATGTACCCAACGCCCTCTTCTAGAAGCCTCAAGATGGGGGGCACTAGTCTGCCTCTGCCTCAGCTCCTGAAAACTTTGTTGTCATCTCTCCAACCACACAAATGGTTTCCGCATCTTCCTCAATACTGATAAAGTTCCTGAAAATCTAGAGTAATCTGGAACAAATCTCCGGTAGTATCTGGCCCAACCTAGGAAACTTCATTCCTCCGTCACACTCTTGGGTGGCTCCCAAGAATGTACCACCTCAATCTTCACTGGATACACCACAACTCCAACCTCTGAGATGACATATCCTAGAAAGTGAACATCTTGGATCTATAACTGGCACTTCATGAACTTACCATAAAGATGGTGATCATAGATTGAGTCCATAACTATCGAAAAATGATAGGCATGCTCCTCCTCAGTATCCGAGTAGATCAGAATGTCGTCGATGAAGAATACCAAAATGTTATCAAGGTATGGCTGAAAGATCCTGTTCTTGAGTCCCATGAAAACTAATGGATCATTGGTCATGCCGAACGGCATGACCAAAAACACATAATGGTTTTACTAACATCTAAAATCTGTCATCTACACATCCTCGTCTCGTACTCTGAGATGGTGATATTCTTACCTGAGGTCTATCTTCAAGAACCACCATGCACCATTTAGCTGATCAAAGAGGCCATCAATCTATTGAAGTGGGTACTTGTTCATCATGGTCACCTGGTTCAAGCACCTATAGTAAACACAAAGTCTCAAGCTCCTGTATTACTTCTTTTTGAATAAAATCGGGGCAGCCCAAGGAGAAACACAGGCCAAATGAACCCCTTCCCCTGTAAGTCTTCCACCTGTACCTGCAGCTCATGATGCTCCACAAGATCCATCAGATACACTGGTGTAGATATCAGTGTTGTCTTTTGGTACATTTCAATGTAAAATTACACCTCCCAATAGGGAGGTAGACCCGGAACATTATCAAGGAAAACATCTGTGTACTGCTCCACCACTACAGGATAGTTCAAACCATCCACACCAATTGTTCTGAGGGTTTGGCTAGCTAAATGATGAGTGATCGGAAACACTCTTCTCTGGGTAAGACCATCATGTGCTGAAGAGGATCCCTTCTCATCAGTGAAGGTAATCCTAGTCACATCCTCACGGTTTCACCTAAGTTTTTGCCTAATGCAGAGGATCTGGGCATGGATACAGATAACCAATCCATACCCAAGATGATGTCATAAAGCCTTGACGCCACTAGTAAAAGATACCAACTTAATATCATGCCTCTTAGAGTAATCTCACACTACCGGCTCTAGTGTGTAATCATCGAATCCTCTCCCGTAGGAGTCTCTAGACATAAGGATCAATCCAACAGATCCACCGGAATCTCCGAGCATCAAAAAAGGGTAGTGGAAATAAAATAATGAATGGAAGATGTGTTTATAAGTACTAAATCTTAGTTGGTGTTGACACAGATAATACCTCATATCATCTCCAGGGCACCATGGTCGTAGATCTCAGTTGCCTGGAGCTGAGCTCGCCCTTGTCCACTTACTCCCTGTGGTCAGGGTGGACCACCTGGTGGCAGTGGCAGTAACAAATCAAATCATCACCCACCGCCAACTGCACGACTAGATCCTCTACCTTGTCTACCTACTCCCATCGGATCTCCTCGGTCGAACCTCTATCTCAGCTTGGGTATTCATTCGACCTTCTTTTGATCAACTGTACAATGGATCATGTAGTCACAAGCCTTGTGACCCTGGCCACCACATGCATAACACTACCTGCTCCTTGCATGACTGGATCTGTCTCGGGTGTCCCATAAAACTAACCCTAAATTCTGCAGTCGTCCACCTGTTGGTCTGGTCCTCTTGGGCCTCTATGACATCTGTCTACTATAATCTGTAAACGACACTGCTACGTGACGCCTGGTGGTGGGTCTCGTTGCTGGTGACTGATCAGTAAGAAAACTATCCACTTGGAGGGCTTACTCTAACACCCCCGCCTGTGCTGGGATGCTAAGAGAAATCATCAACGCCCTGATCTCCCGCCTATGTCGCTGATCTAAGGACCAGGCCCTAAAGAATGGGTCCCACACCATATCAGTGGAGTAGTGTGAGAGGTCAGTGAACCTCATTGAGTACTGAGCCACAGTCATGTTACACTGTTGTAGATGAATAACCTCATGTATGATCACTATACGAAGGGTCCCTGGGAAAAACTCTACCTGAAACTATCTCTCAAAGTCTTCCCAGAGAAGTGTCACCTCGTCGTGAATGTAGATCATAAAGCTCCACCATCTACCTTCTACTTTTTATAGAATACTGGCGATAAGGATCACCATGGGATTAGTAGGTGTCCCTTCTAGTCAAAAGACTATCACCACGTCCTACAGCCAATCCTCAGCAACCTGTGGATCCGTCTCACCCCTGAACCTAGGTGGACTCTAGCACTAGAACTCATGAAATGCGCTCAAGTGGTGTGAAATATCTACAGCTGGGGTTTGTGGCATTAGTGGACCAACATGTAATGGTACTGGTAGTGCCTCCACTGGTGCCTCTACTGAAAAAGGGCCCTTCAGCAGGGCCTCATTTCTCGGTAGGCTGTCATGACACGCTCTACCCGGAACCTATGATGAATGTCTACGTGGAGGCATCCTGAAAAGAATTCGGTGGGCCAGAGTCAAAACGTTATACGTGGTGAGCTAACATAAAAAGATCAGAAAGGATAACATTCAAAACCCACACACAATCATTGTTTTCATGCACTGAGTTAGAAATCTTACATCAGGGTCCTGGCATATGTATATGTTGGCTACCTCAACAAAACTGGATTCCCTAAACTGGTAACCACACTCATAACACATAACTCTATTTACGTTTAAATGATTAGATTCCAATGTTCTACTGTAGAACTGACTCCTCTGATACCAATTTTTTATGACCTAACCTCAGGTCCCATGCCATGACTACCCCCAAGCTTGCCTTCCATAGGCCAGGCGGTGGTGAATAGCATCAAAAGGAATATCCCAGTAATCGGGAAGGCATTTCCTTTAAAACCTGCAACACACACAGTCTGAAAACAAAACAAGGAGTAACCACAAGTTACTACTACAGTAAAATGTTTGCAGAAAGTAAGGTCCAGTATACAAGACCAACTAAATGTACAAGTACAACTGAAAAGGAAACAGCTTATGGATCTTCCACTGGGAATCCTACCTAAAGGGTAGGTACAACTCTCGATCAAGTCATCCATCTGGAACGTCTTGTCTATGTCCACTTTCGAGCAACATCCTATCTGTCACCCTTATCCTCAATAAATGTTGTATGTCATCTGCATATGACACAACATGGTGCAGGCATAGCCCATTTAGGGGTGAGTATAATGATACTCAGTAGGGACTCCGGGACCCCCGAAGGTATCCCAGAATTCACAAACGATAAACCTAAAATGTAAGAGTAAAATCACAAGGTATGAAGTAACAATGATCCTCACTATGTTTTATGCCCATACATATACCTATGGTGTCAATATTACACTGAGCTCCATCTCCTGATCCAAAAATACAACTTTCCATGAAGGAATAAGTACCACGATGGTGACACCACACGATTGAGTACCTCTTAGGTAACACAACACAGAGAAGAACCAAAATAGTTTCACCACAAATATTAGAACTCATCTCACACCAGGTACAAAATAGGTATGATATTAATGATGATTAGATGTAAAAACTAAATCATCTTACTCTGTTGAGAGGTAGACCCATGTAGAATCATAAATAATCAGACCCATGTAGGATCTTAGTACAGTAGAGCCACGTAGGATCCTAGAGTAGTCCCATGTGGATTCATAGAGTCGATCCATGTGGGGTTTTAGGAACACAGTCCCATGTTGGATCTAAAAGCATAGAACCATGTAATATCCCAATTCATAGACCCACACAATATCCCTTTCTCAGGTTACAACCAGCCACGGGGTTTTCGCACTAAGCACGCTTGATTCCGGGAGGGTCTGCTCCACAATCCATAGTTCAATACTCCAACTGCCACAAAATATCATCATGAAGTATGAAAAAGGAGCGCCATGTAATAGGGGTCTCAACGCAGTAGACAGTGCGTCAAACGGACGCCCGATCTATATGTTATTGTCCATTTTAGTCTCGAGGGCCTTGTTGGATTCATGTTCGATCCAACCCGGCCATACCCCAACATTATCCAAAACTCATGTGTGGTATACCAAAAGAACCGTCTCCATCCAAGGTTTCTGGTTCCACATATATTTCGTCAAATGGACATATTTAGCCCATGTTATGGCCGAAAGAGCATAAAGGGATCGAAGCTAGTCTGGGGCCTATCCGACCCGATCGGACCGACACAGCCTGGGCCGACCCGAGTCCAGCCATGGGACCCGCCCTACCCATGGGATTTGAACCGGATTTCTGGGTCTGTCCCAGCCCACTGGGTCTAGCCTGACCTACTGGCACGGCCTATGGTGTGGCCCATGCTGGGTAGCCCACTAGAGGCATGCGGATGGCCCGTGGCTGGGCGGCCCAGTAGTGGGGTCCGCCGTAACTGCAACCCTAGGGGGAGGCGCCCCCTGGGTACCCTGAACTACCCATCCATTTGGGTTCGGTGTTCAATCGGTGGGTGCCACGTGGCGCCAGCGACTGTAATGCGGGACCCGAGGGGGCCCGCTCGGCTCCTTGATTGGCCAGACAGCCAGCCCACCTCTATGGAGCGGTCACACGCCACGCCCCCACCGGCTGACAGCAACCCCCCACCTTTTCTATTGTGGCCTCGTGACGTGGTTCCTGCAATCCTGAAAATGTGGACAGAAGCCGCCACCGCTCCTGATCCCTACTGGCATTGGTCACCGGCATCGGTCACCGACGACGTTCCTCTTGTCACTGGGTGTGCCCTAGGGGCCCGATCATCATTCTGAAGACTCTCACACTTGTCTTAAGACATCAACATCGATTAAAGACCACCACAGTCAGGGTTCTCTCAACTCAAAAACAAGCCATGAAGAACACAAGAACCCACAAATGTTACGGAGGGGTCGGCCCATGTTCATTTAGCCTGCACCCTCCACGTTAGAACGACAACAAGAAGCATAGTTGTTCTTAAATAAAGAAGAACGACAAGAATGAGGTAAGGGGTATAAAAAAGAATCAATCCCTACCTCGAATATTTTTTGATGTCGGTGTAGAGAGGGAATGATGGACGTCGGTTCATCGTCAATGGAGACATTCCTCATTGGAGATCCTTCGATGAAGTTCTTTGTTGGAGAAATGTTCATCAAAGGAGTAGAGTTCTTCCTCTAAGGGGGGTTTCCTCCCATAAGATCATCGACCAAGATTCTTCTCCCACAAAAAACAATATCCCCAATCAAGGTGGTGAATAGGATCCCCCTTAATTGATAGGTTTAATGAATTCATTTAACAAAATCATTAAATGTTGGAGTTTTGGAACAATTAAAAAAGGGTTTGAAGAGATCGGGTGGTCCCCACCCATAATTGAAAATAATTCGAAAGTTAAATGAAAATAAAGTTAGTTTAATTTTATTTCCACCTTTTTATTATTTTCCCACCATGGGTAGCAAAAATAGTATTCCACCCATGACCAACTTCAGCCGAGGAGAAGGTCTCCTTAAGAAACTTCCAGTGCTGAGAGATCAATAGTGCCCTCAGATTTAAATTCCGAGCATCGGTTCAAAAGTTTCAAAAATCTTCTCACTCGCTTATTGAAAGTATATAAGAAACATTAGAAAAACATTCTGGGCTCTCCAGGCCTTGAAATCAAGTACCTTCAAAAACTTCTCACTTGAATATTTTTATATAATTTGAAAAAAATTACATGGAATTTACGTGTCTTTACATATATCAATAGAATCATGATTCTCACATGAAAGCTAACAAGATCAATGTTAATGGTACTTGAATCTATTTAATTTTGGAGTTTATTTGAGTTTTATTTATAGAACTAAATTTTACATACATTTTTATTACTTGTATTCATTATTATAATTATTAATATAATGTTCATATCACATCATGTTTATTATTCTACATGATAGGTATTTGATATTGTCTTATGGTATTTGTTATACTAAAATGTCTTTGTAATTTCCATCTATTATGGGAACCTAGAACAATCATAATAGTATTCTTAAATATAACTTCTATAGTTGTATGATATGATTTTATGGGACATAAATTTTATAGGAAATAAAATATAGAGTCTCAAAGGACTTTGATACACTTTATCATGGTGTAAAACCTTGTTAATATTCCGTCCGTAAGATTATGAGAACATGTACCATTAGTAAGAAATTAATAATTATATTTTTCATTATTTTTTCTTATATAATAATGTGTTTAATGATACTTATAATATAATATTGTTATTAAATAATTTCATGAGTTGTTTACTTATATGTATTGATAAATACTATTATGAAATTTTCTAATTGTTAGGATCAATGTGTTGGATAAATCGTGATTGATATTGTATTAATGAATAATGAAAGAAAGGATTTATCCATTCTGTTAAAAATATAATTTTATATATCATTTTATTTTGTGGGAATGTAATTTCTTGATTAATTCCATATCCATGGTGTTCTATTAGAGAGTTAATTTCAAAGAATTTAAAAAAAGATACATTGAGCATATAAATTGATGACACTAATATACAACCCTCTTGATTTTAGATACTAAGATAAAGGGAATATATTACATAGTGTATGTTATTAGGAGTTCAAATTTCATTGGTATGTTAACTTCATTATTTATGTTAGAATTGGCATGTTTTTGGAAAATAACCATGGATTTTAGGTAGTGTATTCTAATTCCAATATGGTAAAAACCTATTGGATCATAGGCTAAGTTTATCTAGATCATTAGTTACATTCCATATAAATTAAACCCATTTGGGTAAATATTATTATGACAATTTGGTTCAATAAATATTTCTGTTATCATGATTATAAAAATTCAATCACCAGTTATTTGAGAGAATATATATGTGAGTTAAATATTTAATAAAATTTTATTCACTATTTATTTATTTATTTATTTTCATGAATAAAAAATAATTATTTACTATGTTTTATTCAGAAGTTAACAAAATATTAATTTATTATTTGCTTAAACATTTAATAAATATCTATTCACTACTATAGGTAATATAATATTTATATATTTTTTAGTTAAAAATGTAGTGATATTTATATAATGTGTGAAACCATATAGTGTCGGGTGAGCCTGATATAGTTTATAAAATTAGTGCACCTGGATAGTGCTTCAATGCATTGGGTAATGATTATGTTCCTCAAATAATTATGTGGTAAGTCATATATATATTTATAACATTTTTAAGGGTCATGTTATGGTTCTGTCGGTTTTTTCGTGAATATGATGTTCCAAGATACCAATAGTTATTATCCACTGTTTCAATGGGTTAATAATGATTCTTATGATCATGATTGATATCCCATGGCTCATGATTATTGATTCTGATGACTCTTTCCATTTATAAATCTTTATTAATTGTTTAATTATTTGAATTTCCAGGTATTGATGGTTGTGAATATTTTTATGTTTAAACTTGAACTTTGATTATTTCATTATACCCTTATGCTCTTCATAATCCCACTAATGAAATTCAATTGTCAATGCATATGTTTACCCTAACGGATAATTGGATCTCACCATTCTTATATTTTAGTTTCCTTGGGTGAAAAATATTTCTGTTGAATGAATTATGTATTTAAGTGTTTAATTTTTTGTGATCATGATGACCTAATATGGAATATGAAATACGGGAATAGGGGTATTTTATGTTCATATTTATACCAAGTCACATTGTTAATAATGATTATTTATACAAATGGTTCCTTGGAGATTACGAAAATAATAATGGACCTTGTTAAATTATCATTTTCTTACCCTATAAATATTCAAACATAGTTCTTAAATTATACATATAATTATCCACATTCAATAATTTTTCAAAAGTTATTCTATAAAAGATTATATAAATACCTATAGATATCCCCTTTAGAACACTATAATGAATACATTTCTTTTATCTTCCTCCACCAGATAAAATCCTAATCCTATTGATGGATTCACTTGTGATCAACATAATAAATAAATTCACCCATTCTGGAAGATAGACTATTCATTGATGATGATAACAAATTCATGATGTACATATGGATCACTGGTGGAGATTATCTACAATTGATTCCTATGAAACAATGATAGTATGAGAATAATTCATTATCCAATCATAAAAAATGATTAAATTATTCAATTAAAAGTAATTTTTTAATTAAATAAATAATTTATAAATTATATATGAAAATATCCCTTCTTCTTAGTTTTGAGTTCTTATTAATTAATATTTGTAACACCCCTAATTTTTATGGAACATTTTTTGAATAAAATAAATTTTTCATTTATATCATGCAATTCACTAAGTTAAATATTCCTTTTTAAATAAACTGCCTTGTTGTATGCAACAATGAGTTGGCATACAATACACAAAATAGTAAGTATATATTTTCTTCAATGTATAAAAAAAATATGTTTGGATTTTGTTATATGGACCAAAAAAAGAAATATGGTACTACACGCAACACTAACTTGGATTACGTTACACGCAAGAGCTACCTTCCTTGATAGTTTTCATTGTACACATTTCTGAGTTTCACTAAAAATCATATATTATTAAAATATTATTATTTAATGGGATATAAACTATCCATTTCAAATATTATTAACCAAATGTTTAATTTTATATAACATTAACATTCAACTTATCTATTTTTAAAATCATTATATAAGAGAAAATACAATTTTTTGGATAAAAGATTTATTTTTCAAAGATATACAAATGATTTAGACAAATTTTCATCCTCAATCAGATGGGTAGCTAGAAAAAATGATTCAAACTTTGGAAGATATGCTTTGAGTTTGTTTAATGGACCACCATGGATGTTTGGATCATCAAATTTCATAAGTTGAGTTTTCATAAAACTACAGTTTTCATTCTAGTATATAGATGAAATCCTTTGAGGCACCGTATGGGAATCGGTGTCAAACTGCATCTTTTGGGATGATATCGGGGAAAGGAATTTGATGGGACCAAAATTAGTATATGAAGTGTCTGGGAAAGGGACGATGAGACAACAATACTTGAGGACATCTAGAGAATTTTTGACCATAGATTTGCCTGCAAATCTATATTAGGTACACAATGTTTTTTATGTTTTGATGTCGAGAAATTATGTTCCAAATTCAACTCATGTTTTAAATTCAGAATCTCTTTAGCTAGAATAGAACCTTTCATATGAAGAGAAACCAGTTTAAATTTTTGATTGAAGGGAAAAAGTATTGTGTAATCCGGTAATCCACTAGGTAAACATTTTTTTTGAAAAACCACATGGTTGAAGAAACAACATGGGAGTCTGAAAATTCTGGGATGTAAAGGTACCCTCAATTGTTTAATAAAGAAATAGATTTTGGAGGATGAAATTTCCAGAAGGTCGGGATAATGTAACACTACAAGGATTTAAAAATAATTTGAAATGAATGATAATATATTTTAAGTACATATTTATTACTAGACTTTAAAATTAATTTTTCCACTACTATCTTTTGAATATCAAAAAAATGGTCATCTACAATTGTGATCAGTATGTTATTTGGAGTCTTATAGGAACAAAGTTTTTTGGTGAATAGTGACATACCCTTATGAATAGTAATACGAATAGTAATATGACACTATTAAATAGTAAATTTTATTAATTTTTTATTTTTTTAACCTTTAAGATAATGAAATCTTGGTTAGTTTTTCAATGTGATATAAATGAAATTATAGAATTAAAATTGTTAATTTTTTAATAACATATGATTTTATTTAAAAATTAAATTAGTAATATTTAAAAAAATTATTTTTAAAAAATTTTGTTCATTTTTCAATTCTACACACTAAATAATTTTATGGTGAATATTTGGATTTTTATGAAATTCATGAATTTTTTATGAATAGTGAAATATGGTAAAATATCTTATATTGAAATTATCAGTTAAATACACTATTTTTTACATCATAAGTGATGTAATCTAACTTGGTAGGAAATATCATTCTATTATTACTATTTTGGGTCACATTAATTAATACTATTCATATTCTTAAGGAAAAATATTATAATAATTATTAAATTAGTGTAAAATACCTTCCCTCCTTCACTATAAATACCACACTCATTCCCCACATCCTCCCACACCTCTAAATCCTTGAGCCTTACCTATGTATTGCCCAAAAGTCCTCCAAAGGCTCTTACCCACGTATTGGAGATACAGGTCTCACCAAAAAGCTAAAACAATATACCTTAAGAAGGATCTCAAGAAGAAGAGATCAAGAGTTAAACATCCTCTTTTGTTTTCTTTCTTTTATTTTTAGTTTCTTCTATATTATTATTATATAATAATCTATACTTATCCGAGAGGAATGAATGAAATTGTATCTTAAAAATTCTGTAGTTAATCATGTTTATTAAAGACTCTCTATTATACTTCTTATCCTCTACCACTTAATCATGAAATTAAATCATTGTCTCTGATGTGTCGATTTAACGACATTGTGGACGATATGATTTCAATTTATATTACTTCCTTCAAGACTAGACATGAAACCATTTTTATGGTTGAAAAATATTATAATTTATATATTATATATTATATAAGGTTCTGTAATCTTTTTTTACACATTCTATTAATTTATAAAACAAAATGAGTTCTTTACGATCAAAGAATCCCCAAGATGACCTAAACAAATATCAATAATGTTTTATCTTAAGAATAATCCTCATGTCATAATTATAAATGATAAATGATATAATTTATGTATTTTGAAATATGTAAATATCACTTTATTCCAATTCTATATTTTCACTTCCAATTGACAATAATATTTATCATGAACCGATCATGGAAATCATGTAAAGAACGCACCAAAAAAATTCAAATAACAAAATAATAACAATTAAGTGGAAAAATGATGTAATGAAATTATCATATAAAGTATTTTAAAGATTAATATGTTATATAAGATATTAATAAAACCATTTTAACTATTATACAGGATGTTTAAATGAGTTTGAAGTAAGAAAAACCTGATGTAAGGGAATTCTTAACCTGATATCCTTTATTTGGCTTAACATTCGACTTTATTATTTATGTGGTATTAAATATTATTATGTGATGAATTTTATATATATTATTTTTAATTATTTTTATTTATAGTGTATATACATATTCTATCTACTCTATTAAGTCCCTATTCAATTAAATGATATTTAAAAAGGAATTTTTTTTAAAATCCTCTTTTAAATATTCTTTTTCACAAAAATCATAAGAATTTTTTTTATGAAATTATTCATGTTGTATGATTATGTTATGGTTATTGGGAATTTTTTATGATGACTGGTGGGACCTATATCTCTATTCAATTTTTTTTGTATGTGGAGGTTGGAGGTCGGTCATATGGTTACTCGAAGTGTAACTATGATGGTTACACAAGTTGTTAGGTATCCATGAGGGTTATAAGATATAAGGTAGCCAAGATAATTACAAGATTATGTTTGTAATTCCCCAAGATACCTTTATGGTTCTATTTATGTTCTTATTTATTTTGGTAATCTTTTGTAAATCTAATGTTTCAAAAAGTATGTATATATGTTTGAAAAGTGTGTCTTTTGAAAATAATACCATACATTACAAGTATTCATGGATTAATGTGTTCATTCATTCTTTTCATATTCCTTACTATGACTTTTGTTCTCATCAAATTTTATAAATTATTTTTATAGGTTATAAGTATGTGTGAAACAAAGAAGTAATTCAAGTTAAATGTTTGAAAAAATGTCATAGAAATCTTTTTTTATTAGAAAAGTATTATATTTAGGAAGAAATGAATATTGTATTTATGGTATCCACTCTGTATTAATGTGCAATGTTATGACTTTATTATGTCCAATTCTCTAAATCACTAAACTTGAAAAGATCTACAATGATAAATGAAGTAATTTATTGACTAAATTAAATATTATGTAATGTAATAAGGCTGGGTCCTTATATGGAACACTAGTTCACAGGCTCCATAATGACATGTCGCAAATTATTCAACCTTAAATTTAGGACAAATTCTAAATGTGGTCGTACCTACTCTAGAAGGCTGTTTTCAGAACATCTAACTCTCTAATTCTGACGTGGTGATAGCCAGAATGAAATCCACTATTAAAGAACCACCTTTCCCCATTTTTCTGATAAAATAATTTATTCTATATAGAGAAAGGGATATTTGTTTTTGATCATCACTATATAAAGCGTTCAGTAATAAATGCACTACTAGAGATATCCATCATATTATTTGGAAAATAGAACTATGGTAGCCTATGTTGAGACACCAGGGACAACAAATATTTTGGATTAAAAATCATCTATTTTTAAAATTAGTTCCCTCAATTTTGGTGGTCCATGTAGTATGATGGAAGTGATATTTGTTGTATTCCTCAAACAAAATAAATGGGGATCTCTACATCCCGCTCTGAAAGAAAGATGATAATTATTTTGGAAATACCATTGTTAACTCACCCACCACATGAGGCAGTCTACTTTCAACCAATTTCCAGCATCTACCAACAGGAGTGATGAGATCTAAAAAATACTACCCAAATATGAAAGTGGAGATCCAACATGTTCTGACTGAGGATTCAATTCCCCTAAGAAACCCTAAGTAATACAATCATCTTTCTAAAAATTCACATGCCTCAGATAAAATTAAATATGCACTTAGAAATACATAATATAATAAAATCTAAGGATCTAGTTAATGAGTTCCATATCAAAAACCTGGAAACCCCATTTTAGCTCAGCCGCTGACATGGTGGGTGCCCAAGACCAGCGCCTGAAAACCTGCTCTCACTTTTTACTAAGAGGCATCACCCGCTCCATCACATACGAGATAAGGTCAACAGAAAATTTCTGAAAATTCATGATACATAACGAAATAAAATATATAGAGGCCCTAGTATCAAACAAATAAACATCTATAGATGATGAAAAATAAATTATTCCAAAAACATTCCCATGTATTACTTCAGACTCTTCTAGTCCCTGATCCATGACATGACGATGCATCACGTTTTCCTAAGCTTGAGAAAAACCACAAACCTACAACTCTACCTTGAGCCGAACGGTACTAGAAGAATATCGAGCCCTTCCACCAAGAGCACAAAACCTATAAACTTCACCCCTATATGGATATAACTACGTGACATCCCACTAAAGTCCATAAAGACAACTCATCCCTGATATGGATGTGTGTCTCTTTAAAATGTCTACAATTTACCCATATTTACAAATTCATGACCGGTTCTGGTTGGAGATAAACATATTGACCACACATTCCCTGCCTTCTCACACAAATGGCATGTGATTGATTCACCATCTGAATCAACATATGTAGATAGCTGAGAAGGATGGTATTAACTACCACATCACATCTTCACATTCTCGTCCCACATCATCTTTATCTCAGATGAACTCCCAATTCCTATCCCACTGCTTAAAATACTCCATAAAACAAAACTTTCAACTATGATCAAATTCCACCATCAAATATTGATCAACCACCCCATCATATGTTTTAACCTTAAATAGGAAGACTTATGATTGGATATTATGTTATAACTGCATCTCAAAATGTCGATACTTCAACTTACCATTGGAGACTACCTCTTGGTAAATCATGGAATGTTCATCAAATCGTTAAGTGTACTCCATCATGGAATGATCCCCCTAGGGGAGATCTAAGACTTATGAGGTCTCTGATAGGTCCAAGGTATCAAGGATATAATTCTTGTAAAACATGACCTTTATGTCCTTCCTATCCATCTTCTCATACTTCCCAACTTGCATCACAGAGTCCCACCACCTTTAATATGGTCCCTCCAACAATAACAAAGAATAAATCACCCTAACAATCTCAAGATAATCAACAAACAAAAAACATACTCTCAATTTTATCAATCAAGTCAAATACTTCATGGTGCTATGAGATACCCTAAAATGTAGGAGGATTTTTCATGAGGAAATCATCAGTATTTTCCTTTTCTATATGTGGTTCATATTTCCCAATATGATTAGACTAGAGTCTTGTCCATAACCCAAATCGTTGACATCTCGAACCATGAATTTCATTAGTCTCTGATCAATTGGTGAGTGAGAAATATATGAGGACTCTTCTCATAGATTTACAAGAAGTCTTTGAGGTGGCATCTTGCAACATAAAGAAACAACCACAAGGAAAAACCATCAACACAACCATTCTTAAAAAATTTAGAATGAAAAAATACATTCAAACCACATACCTAAATAAAAAACCTTAAATTCTCAATAAACATTCCAAACCACTTCACCCCCACCTGACACACTTGTATAGTTTGCAGTATTTGCATCTCACCTAGAGAAGAATCCAAACTAAAATCCAAAATTCCCATGAAAATTCCAGGTTTTTCATGATTTGTTTTTTCCAAATACCTCACTCAAAACTATAACCTCAAGCCTCTAAAATTTTTTCTCCTATAAATCCATACTCTTTCAAAATATTCTGACCAATGTTAAGGGGAAAAACTTCTCTGATAGCATTTTTTCACGAACCTATATAGGGTTTCATCCAACCCAACACCCAAACTGACCATTTACATGGCTTGAAAGGTGTTTCCAATCCCTATAGGATGGAAATTGGTGTCTAGGTATCAATAATACACTTTTAGGGATGATTTCACACATGATAAAAATCTATGGAAAATCTTCAAGAATGAAACACCACACCATGATCAATAACCATTACCAAATAGATTCACAAATTCATATTAAATGTTTAACAAAATTATCTAAAAACAAAAATAATCAAACTACCAAAACATGGAGTAGTGCCTACTAAAAAACTCATCCTTTATGAAACATGAGGTGTAAGGCCCTCATACCACCTCCACCAAACATATATAAAGATAAAAACTATGAAATATATCCACCATCACCACCATGGAACATATTTCTTTAACTTAGGTCAAACATAACAATGTTTAAATACACTAGAGGGTGTATATAAGGTGTGATACAATGCCTTATAAAATTCCACCCAAAATATATTCCATTCAATAAAATTAGAAGAAAAATCAATTTGAGGGTTGTAAGAAATAAATTAGAATCATTTTAAAGAAAACCTTTTAAGGAAAAATTTTTCAAACAAGAAAGATTTAATAATTGAAATGAAGGTAACGTCCACATTTTGAGGATGATAAGAACTACATCACAAGAGACTCCCAAGGGTAATCCTTAAAGGCACTAGGACTAGTGGGATGATATTAACCTCATATCTCATTGATGATGGTATAAAAACCATGACCCACTACATCCTCAAGCAGTAGCCACTAGATATGAATCCATCAAAAATTCGAGTGGTCTCCAATAATCATATGTTACGTTAGTTTTGTATCAACAATAATACAAGAAAAAACTAGACCTCAACCCCACTAATAAAACTAGTCTACTAGTCTACTAGTCCTAGTCCACTTGCCTAGGTACCTAGGATTCCCATTGTTCTCATTTTCCACTTCACATGTCTCATAGATCTCCAATGTCACATTCACACTCCAATAAATATGAATAAACATGGAATATAATCATTTTTAGAGGGAAAAGCTCTTTCAAATTTTCACACACACCGAATCCATTTTAAAACAAGCATTGCACCACTTATAAAATTTATGGAACACATTTAAGAGGGACTACATGTAAGAAAACATTAAAAAAATGAATTTATTTTACGAAATCATATTTCAACCCACAAGCACCTCAAAACCTTTTTATGACACATCTAAAACCTTTCAAACAACCCGTTGAACAAATTAATGAAATAAAATCATACCAAAATCATATGATATTGATAAAATATGAAATAAAATAACTCATGCCTATAAAATTATTGAATTTGGTGGAAAACACAACCATATTACTAGGGGAACCTATAAAAAAATATTGATCCAAAAGGATAAAGGTTAAAACCAATAAACCATGATTCAAAACATTATAGGGAAACATACACATTTGAGATAAGATAAATCAAATAGGGATGGAGAAAATCCCATGAAAGGAGAATACACAAAGGGAAAAAGGGCTTAATTGATGTCCCTTGAAGATCCAAATCCAAATCCACACCAAATTTAAAGGTGCAAGGGAGTAAGGATGAGAGGGAGTAAGGATGAGAGGGAGAGGTTAATAGGGATTAAAATCCTAAATAAAGAAATAAATTGGTGGGATTAGTGTTAGATAGGTGGTTGGGTTGAAAGGTAATTTTATGTTTTTTAATGACACGTGAAAGATGCACAGATATCCCACAGAGTTTTCCAAACCATGCAGTGACCATGTGGTCTCTTCTATACAAGAGGAAACTGACCAAATAGTTTTATTGAGGATGGTACATGTCGTTGTGGCCTATATAGTGATACTATTCATATCCCATAGTTTCTATTATCATTGAAAAAACCGTGTACCACGAATTTTTGGGTCTGAAAAAACCATATCTCTCTAAAAAACTCTATGGAACCCCAAGCGATAAATAAAATTCCAAAAAATAAACAAAGTATTTCTTCAAAATAAAATAACAGATGTGATGCAATGCATCTAAACTAAACACCGCATCCATAAATCTAGTATGGGTTCACATATAGGGCCCCCAGTTACTACTAACCATGTGTACCATATAGTAAACTTTGGGAAAAAAAATTAATTCCCCAGAAAAGTTTATTAAAAATCCCATGACCTTGGTTTAAGATTCAAAACATCTCTATTTGAAACTATATCAATTACATGGACATTTGAGGCTCTAATGAAGTGATTTTGACTTCTCGAGCTCCTTCTCCTAGTAGATCAGAGTGATTGTGATCTATTTGGATCTCTTTCTTGTAAGTGAATCTCCTTTTATAATGTTTCTTTTAATATCTTATTTTATCCTTCTTAAAGATTTATATATTATCTTGTTATTTATGTAATTAATCTATATTTTTATGGATCATGATTCCTCATTTTATTTCATGATCTACCTCACATATGTTCTCATTGTTGTTCCTATTGCAGATGTTGATTTGATCATGTGAAAAAATGGAAGCAGTTCTATAAGGATTAACCATATAAATTAAACCCTTGATTCCATCCCTAATTTCGAATGAGTGGTTAATTGATTTAAAAAACCATATTTGATATGATTTAATTGTTAATTTAAAAGGTCATTTAAATGTGAGAAACCCCCAAGTTTAATGGAATTCAAATTTTATTGTGGATTCCTGAGAAAAATGATATTCTGATTTGAAAGTGGATTTGATGAAATGATATAATGTTGATTATTGAGAGATTTTTATTAAACAAAATATTATTTGAAGGGATCATACTTTTATGAAAACAATTATTTGGTTTTGAAATGAAATTTCATGATGAAGATGAAATCTAGAGATTGAACAGTGAATTATGAAATTAATTGAAATGATTGATTTTTCTATTATTGAATGTTTGGTTGTCTAATTCACTTGTTACACTAGGTAGTTAGTGGTGAATAAGAAAATCATGGTAGTTATTTGACTCTAAAAAAATTATTAGTGATGGTAACTTCAAGAAAAGATAGATTGTATGAAACTACCCAGATTGTGTGTTTTTCACATTGGTAAGACCCACGATATATGTGCACACATAATATATGATCAATCCTTGATAAGAGTGATGATTTTTGTACAAAAAAACTATCATTCCATAGATATTATAACATTTTATACAAAATTATTGGATTTATGATTACATTCCATTGATTATAAAACTATTTTATTAATTCTAAATTTAGAATATAAGTTTTTTTGTAAAAAAATTATTTATTCCAATTTTTGTATATCTATTATCTTATTTTTTTATTGAATTTCATTTATTAAAATATATAAATTCCATGTCATTATGTGTATTTTTCTTAAAAGGAAGGAATAAATGGTTTATTATTATGCAATTTCTTATGGAATATTTTGTGGTATGAAACATGGATCATTTTCTCACACCCTACCTTTCAATTTTGGAATTTTTAGATTATCTTTTTCCTTATCCATAAAAAGGGGATATCTACGTGGAGGTGGAGAGTGTTCTTGGTTTTTCGGATATAGTGTTATGGACATGGCCAGTTGAGATTTGATCCAACTATTACATGGATTTTTTTGTCTTTCATTTTTTGTTATTCTATATTTGATTTTATACAATTTGAGTATTGATTTTCCTATTCCATTCTTGTACTTTATCCTCTATGGGTGTTAAACACTGACCTGTGTCATTTTTATTCCACTGTTTTTATATAAAAAAATGATTCGTTTTTATTTTTGAGAGATTTCATGTGCAAGTCCCCAACTCATGGGTAATAAGAATTCCTTTTAGGGTATGTTAGGAACCAATGTGTTATCAATGTAATAGTTTATCTAGTTTGGATCATGAAAAAAGTGAAATCAAAGGTGTAGTATGTGCATAATTAAGTGATTTTGGTATATAGTTTTAGTTTTCCTAGTATATTGGATGTTGGATTTTTATGATTTATGAGGTTTTCCTGATTGAGTTCTAAACCATATATCATCAGAATGAGCCTTAAGTCACTAATGGTGTTTGGGAAATGTTTCCCTGAAGAATATTTGATTGTATTATAGTCGTTCCCATACATTTGTTTTTTTAATGTCAATAATTTATTCTATAAAAGGAAATAATTTTCCTATATCCCTTATTTTAATTTTTTGATCTATGTATCCTTATTGATGTTTCAGTGTTGTCTAATGATGGTGTTTGTCAATAGGCCTTCCATAAGACATTTTAATAGGCTACTTGATGATGATAGTTGTAAACTATAGCATGATAATCATCTAGTGGAACAAAAATTTGTTACTATAGTGGTTCATGTTGTCCAACCTCTAGGATAGGCACCTACACCCATTACTATTCAAGCACCAGTAGTGGAACCATAAATGGATAAATCATTGAATCATGATCAAGATTTTCTTCATTATAATACACCATTTTTAAATACTCTTATTATTCTCAAGAGGCACAAATTTTTTAAAAATATATATATACTTTTTGAGGCCTTATAAATTCCAATTTTTATAAAGGATAAGTGTGATACCTTTAATCTAGAAGGGTCTTATAGGATATTTTTCACTGTTTTGTCAAAATTTATAGATATATTTTGGTTGATTGAATGTTTTTTTCTCTAGAATAGATATTATCCAAGAAAATTAGTGAAATCTAAAACAAATATACTGGAAGTTTTTATTAATTAATTATTTCATTAGGATGTATATTTTTGAAAAATTAACTTATCAATGCTTATATTTTTTAACTTGAAAATATTTTCCTGATTATATTTGTAAAATAAATTACATTTTGTTAATGAATTTAGAAATATTGAAATGTTTATAAAAGAAATAATAAAATATAGTAGAACATATAAATTTATTTTTCAAGTATTATAAACCTGATTGACCGCATTATAATGTTGAACAAGGAGGAATTTTACATGGAATCTTGTCACTACGGTGTATATATGGTTTAAAATTATCACTACTATCATCCACCACTAGTTCAAACCATGTGGATCTTCCTTACATGATTGAGGTAGGCTGATTTTCAAGCATGGTATTGAGAAAAGATGATGTCTCATCTATTAGAGGTGAGCTTCTTACTTTGAAGAATTCATTAACTGAACTGAACCCTAGGTAAAAAAAGTTAATAAATATCCCATAATCTATATTTTAGTTTAATTTTGCATATATAATATACATTTTCATTCATGGATGAGGCTTCATGATTTTTCTTCCATGGTTAATGGACACCAATTCTGAAGGATAGAGATTACAGGTTGAATGGACACATAAAGAGATAATTTTTTTAGGTCCGAGCTAAGAAATTATTCTACATAAGACATCTTATAAGGTTAAAAGATAGATCTTCTGATCAATTATTAATATTGTGTGCATAGATCAGTTGTTTATAGAATAATAGAAGTTAATTGTCTATGTGGATAATTAAAAATGTCAATATAATCAACTACATGGTGATTTGGATACATTGAAGTTATGCATATATCAAAAATCACCTATATTGGTAAACAATTATGTGATAGGATTTCGATTATTTTGGAATCATCAATGTAAACATAATCCCATATGTGTGAAATCACATATGTTTAACAACCATGTTTATAAAGGTAATAGGTTATTTGGGAAAATGTGTACGTGGTCAGTTTATATTCCTTGTTCAAATTTCTAATGTCAATCAATTTGGATACATGGAACAAATTTAACTACATAACTATTCTGTGTGTGAGTAATATACCCATTCAAGATAAAATTTCTACTATTATAACTCAAATGTAGAATCTAGTAGAAGGTTCGACTCAGATCAAACTTTTTTGAAAAAAATAGAAAGGGAGAGTATCTGTACACCATTAAGGGAGTAGGTTCTATCAAGAAGTGGGAGTTATCAGACAGTTAGTGGGAATGATTTTTTGTAGGAATAATGAATAAAAGTGTTATATTATTGTAATTTAATATAGTGAGGCCAATAGGGTGATACAAATAACACTCAAGGTGATTGAGAGGGATTCAGAGGGGATATGCAATTCTACTGGTGTTTTTTCTAGACCCCTCACAAATTGATTCTTTATTTTAGGTTGTTTTCATTCATTCATCTATTTTTCAAACACATTCTATTATATTAAATATTTATGTTATGATTATTTCATAAACATTAATTGGGGAATGTGGTTGATCTTTTTGGTGAATTCAAATTACTCGAGTATTTGTATTTTTTGGATTCTTCTCTTTTTTCTCCTTGAACATGTAATTTCTAACATTCAACTTTTAAATTTGTGAGAACTATTATTATTTTTGATAATGATATTATCTTTTTATATATAATTATATATGAGAATATAATATACCAGGTTAGGATAGGTATTCAGGTTTCATCAATGAGTAGGTTAATCTGGTATCTAGTGGATAAAATATTGGATTCATTCAAATACGGGTTTTCCATTTGAGTGACCATTCTAGACACATTTTGTAGGTATTAAAACATTTTATGTTAATTAAAGATAATAAAAAATATAATAATAAGAAATCTAACAAATCAACATTCTTTATTCCATCTCTGGAATTTCTCTAGCTTTATCTGTTCTCTTTTCCCTCTATTCATAATATATATTTTCTTCCTATTCCCCAACCTAAATTATATCTACTTCACCACAACTTATTCACTCATTAGTTTATATATTGTTTCTTTTTTTCTTTTTTTCTTTTTTTTCTTTTTATTTTTCGTTGAACCACTTAACACACCTTTTTTGTATGTCCTTCCCTATAGAAGACCACAAATCACCATGACAATTATTATATTCCTTGTTAATAAATTATTTATTTCTTCCAACCCTAGTGATGGCATAGGACTTTTAGCCAACTATTTGCATCGTTTCTAGGGAGTTTGATGTGGAATCATTTTTTCAAAAATTCCCACATTTCTTATAATCAATTTAATATGTTTTTAGTCCAAAATTGATCTTAAAATAGATAATCTAAAAAATACAGAAGAAAAATATTGTAACATTTAATCTACTGTATATTTAATGAGAATTACCTTTTTTATAAACTCCATTGATTGAATTTTTTATTTCCCGTAGTGAAAATACTACCATGATTATTTTGAAAACTAATTATCTTTATGGATTTGAATTGGAAGAGGACATGAATGTTTTATACAAGAAATAAATGAATGGAGATGGACATATGCATTAATTTGTCAATGAATTTCATCAAGATCATCCACATCATGGTATCGATCTATGAGTAATTTTAAAATTAACCTTATAACTTTTATATACTAATGTTTAAAGGTTATCAATTTTTTGAACCTTCACCAGTTCATACATAGTACTTCTTGCTACGATGGTTGATGTTGGGAGATCCCACAATGTGGTATCTAGTTAAGATGATGTTTCTTTTATTGGAGTAATGCATACTACATGAATATAGACAATAAATAAACATATATAAAGGAATAATATGTTGATATGGCTTCCAACATTGATATTTTTGTAGAAATGTTGTCAGAGAATCATAATCAATATCCTAGGAGAAAGATCATTATTTATCTTACCATGGTTTTAGAAAATATTTTGTTGAAGGTTAGAGAATGATATTTAAATATAAAAAAGGGGATAACATGTTTTTCAATTTTATCTATGAAAATATACTAAATAATACATCCTTCTAACACCATCATTTCATCTGGTGTCTGACAATTTTAATTCACTGGTAGGATGGTATGCATATAAAAGAGAATAAAAAAATTGGATATATAAGGAATCACAAATGTCAACAAAATACTCTACATGATGATTCAGATATGTGGAATATAATATTAAGTTGATAATGATCTATATTGGTAAATTATAACGTGAACGGATTTGGCTATATGGGGAATCAACTATGTGAATTAAATTTTCTATGTGGTAAGTCATGTATATAGGCCAATCCTTTATGTATTTAAAATCAGCTACATGGGAAAATGAATACATGATTAATTTGGATATGTCATTAAAAATACATGTATAGATTAATTTTTATATGTGGACTTATTTGGTTGCATTTCAATTCTATGGGGGGAGTCTTGTACCCTTGATAGCTAGAATTTTTAATGTTTGTACAAGAATGTGGAAACCAACAAATGGCTCAATCGTACTCAAAATTTTACTACTAAAACAGAGGAGCGTATTAGGTGTAATACTTCTAAAGAGAAGGTTCTATTTAGAGTTAGGTGTTATCAGGGAGTAAGTAGGAATGATTTTTATTGGGAACAATGTTTAAATGTTTTAAAAAATTAGATGATGAGAATGAGAGGCCCATATGGGGATACAAAAATTATCAAGGTGAATTAGGAGGAGTGAGAGTGAGTTATGAAATTCTTCTATTATTTTTTAAAAACCATGTAGGGGATTCATTATTTTTGGATGTTTTCATTATTCCCTCTTTTTTTACACAAATTTTGTAATATTAAATATTCTTGTAATGATGGTTGAATAAAATTGAATTGGGTAATTAGATTGATATTTTTAGTGCATTTACTTCACTCTAGTGTTAGTAGTTTTATGATTATTTCATTTTTTCTCCCTTGAAGAGTAATTTCTAACCTTTAACTATCCAACACAGAGAGATTTTTATTCATAGTCGTTTTATTAATTATCTCCCCATATGGAATTAAATCTAATATGGGGAAAGAAAATATAATGATAGTTCTCCTTGTTAATTAAATGAGTTATTTAATAGTATCTCCTATTGAGAAATTATCTCCTTCATTCAGTAATAGTATATCCTCTTGGGGGAGGATTCCATTGATTTTCACTTTTCCTATATCATTTGAACTAGGGTGAAGAAATTAGAAATAAAAAAACAAACATCAAAATAAGCTATCCTACAAACAGACTTCCCATGTTCTATTTGATGAATATCTGGTGTTTACAAAGTTCTATTTTCCCTATATGGACAATCTTTGGTTTTCATGTTTTCCCCAATCTTCATTCATCTACATCTCCATCAGATTTTCACTAATTAGGTCACATATTTTTTTTTTAATTTTTTCCCTTTTTCTTGGTCTCACTAAATATACCTTCAATGGAGATCATTCTTTAAAAATTGACCCCTACTCACCACTACCACATTCTTATATAGGGTTTATAAATAAATAATTTATCCCAAGTATAGTGATGAACTAGGACTAATAATAAGTCTGTAATGATGGGATTTGATGGTAACAGTGATGAAATACGTGTTATTATAATAGAATGATTTCATAATTCTTTTCAAAGATCTGTTTTATCCAAATTAAATTGTTTTATTGAATTTCATTTAGTATATTTTCCTATTTCAGGGTAATAGGATTGTGACATAATATGTGGACCTTTTTGTTTTCCTTGTTTACTTTTCTCATTAGGTAGTGAAAATTGTGAATCTGAAGGCTAAAATATTTAAGATGGGTCTTTGGTTAGATTTTTAGTGTTAGATACATATGATGAAGCTCGCATCATGTGCTAAAACACTAGAAATATAATTAGTGGTTCATCTTTCCTTGTGTTTTATATTAGGGTATATGGGAGTTCTTTCTTTATCAGGTATATGTTATGTAATTTTCATTAAATTAAATAGAAATTGTGATGAGTCTCATGGTGGATCTCGATAGTATGTGTTATCCTAACCTCTTGTATTCAATGGAAGAGGCAATGTAACATTATTTTATAGGGGAAATGTTTTAAATTTGATATGGGATTCACTATAGAATCCAATATTTTTAGTTTTTATGGATGACCATGTCAGCTATATATGTTTTGTCACTTATTTTCTACTATGTGCAGTGAAATAGTCAAATCATCTCCAAAAATTATAGTGGTGTAATTAGATTCTTTAAGAAGTAAGGGATTATAGAAACAAACATATGTAACAAACCTTTATCACATAGTGGACGAGTCTCAACTGGATGTAGATGGAGACCTAGTGATTTTGAGAGGTACCATCACAATAGCTTTATCTTTTGTGACTTCTTTATTTGATATTGTTGCATCTTACTAATTTATATCGACTTGTATGATTAATCAAATAAATATTTTATTACAATTTATTTATGTGATAGATATTATTATTCTCCTTGAAATAATGTTAGACACGAGACTCTATTTTAATTTTTTTATATTCTCTCTATCATATCTTGATCTTACTTAGATTTTTTCGATTCTCTATATATTTAATGTTGTTTTCCAGATGGATTGTAGATTTCTAATATTTCCATGCAGAACTATTATCCTTGACGGGTCATGTTTATTGAACCCAATGGGGTTCTCCGTGATTATCCGGAAGAATGTGACCTATGTTTGAGTAGAGATAGACCTCCAGTTCCTGAGTTTAGTAGTGTAATATAAATTTTTACTTTTCACTTGGAGTGATGATAATTAATTGATGATATCTTTCCAGTTTTCCTCAGTTTTCATGATTTTATCCCATTTGATGTCTATTGTTTTCCTCCATTAAGATAGGTGTATTTTTCTGCTTATTTTGTACCGAGTACTCATCCAATAAAAATTTTATCTTACTTTATAGCCCCAGTTTAATTTAAAGAGTTGAAATCATGGCCAGATGATCTCATAGAAAAAAGACTTATATGATTTACTATATCTCCTTATATAGATGCTGTTATTTTTTTCAAATAAATCTCATGGAACACTTTTCATTTGTATTTATTACTAGATACTCAATCGAGTTGTCGAAAATAAAAAAAATCATGTACATGGATAAAAGACCCATTTGACTAATTGGAAGGGAAAAAGTGGTTCTAAAATATTTTTCTTCGATTTGGATATCACCATTTTTTATTTCATGAATCTAATATTATAAAAAATATCTTCTGTTGTATTTGTAGCAATTATGAGTATCTTATTTTAAAATTTGTTCAAAAAAAATTTCCCATATTTTTTTCCTTTAATGTATATGATATTCGATAACTACCATAACATTATTGTATTATTCATTTTGGAATAATTTTTTTTACTCAAAAAGTGTTGAGGATCATTTTCCTCATCTGTGAGAAGTTATGAATGTTTTTAGAAATCATTGACTTTATACAAAGCTTTCAAAATGTAGTTTTTGGATTTTATAAGATATTTTCATGGGACATGTGGTCTCATAAGGTGTTATTCTATTTGATCTATATTTTATTAAATACATTATGACATTTTGATGACCACATAATTTTGTCAAGATATGGATATTCTTGGAATTGGTGTGGTATTACCATAGTTCCATTAAATATTTTTGAAATTGTAATTTTCAATTACCACTCTCACTCAGAAAGGAGTGAATTTCTAATTGGATGAGAAATTTTAGTGTTCTTTTGATGAGTCAAAGTATCAGTTTTTACTTCTTCACAAGTGTTGAATATTCTATAGGCTAGGAAGGTATTTATATTTTTTGACACATCTGGTTCATTTTGGGGTGGTGTTATTATATATGGTGATCAAATAGTATCATATGGTTCCATATATCATATACCACATGAGAAAAAGTTTCTAACACATTATGTTAAAATCACATATGTGATGTATCCACTTAAGATTTTTCATCTTTAACATTTAAAATAATGTATTAAAATATATTCCAACCAAAAAATCATGAGTTATATCTTGTATAAAAAATATTTTAATCTTTGGTATATGTGTTGGATAGAGTACCTGTAGTATTTTTATTTCAATATTACCAACACACCTAGTAATAGGAATGACATTTTTGATTATTTTAGAAGGAACATATTACCCAATCCATGAAGGAATCACTAGAATAGTGGAATATTACGGATCTATGTACTCATAAAGGTTTGGGAGTCTGAGAGGACGACATTGAGTATGTTCTAAAAAAATTCTCAATTGACCTCCATTATTCTGGAAGGGATTCTTTTGGGGAAGAAACTTGATGATTAGTTATATGGAATTTGGGACCCACATTATATTGTGGAGACCATTGTTGAGTGGTTTTTCTCTTTATAGGATTTCCTATGTTTCTTAAACAATTACATTATACATCTTCCTATGAGAAAAGTTAAAATGGGGGATTGTCATAATGACTACTAGGTGGTGAACCCTAGAACCACAAAGATGTTTTATGATACCTGGAAACTATTTTTTTATAGGTATAATATGAAGCAACACTAAATTTATTTATCATTATTATACCTACCCAACGATCAAATCTGAGCAAGAGGTTTCTTCAGGTTTTCTTCATCCTCTTCTATTTCTAACATGGAAGTGGCATGATATTTATATCAACATTGTGGTTGGCCTATCACATACCAATTGAGGGAATAATTTGATATGGTTTTGAATTATAGGATGTCCAAATTTTATCACTTTATACTAATTTTATATACTTATGTGGTTTATGATTTTGGATGCCTTTCTGTGATGGATATTTCTTGTTTCTATGAAATTATTTCTGTTATATTCACTAATCATGATCCTTGTTTCAGTTAATATTTTTATAAAGTCTTATAGTAGGCTAGGGGATCTCAGTTATTCTTTGGAATGGAAAATATATGTATATGGTTGGTCAAACATAATTGGCTATATAGATGTCTAAAGACATGATATGTGATAGAAATTATGACTTTGGGGGAGCCTGGGATGTCTATTTGGGAATGGTTATGTTTATAACAATAATATTTACTATTCCCCTATCATAATGGAAAGTTTTGAGGTATTTTATGGTATTCTATTTAAATCTCTATTTTTTGTTCTGAGATTGGTTAATCTTCTATGATGGTCCATGTTTGGTGCAAAATATGACTATGTGGTTTTTCAGAGATTGTTAAAGGTAGAGAGCTAGTATAAATCCTATTATGATTATCATCAAATACCGTGGGAATTTGAAGTTGGTGATTAGCTGTTATTGAGAGTTTTTACTTGGGTGGGTTCGCAACAAATTTAGAATCATGGAAAACATGCATTGACGTTTTTGGGTCCTTTAAAGATTGTTTAGAAGGTGGAAAAGCGGCTTACCATATGGAACATAATCCACAGTTGAATTTGATCGAAAATAGGTTTCACATATCTCAAGTGAGGAAGTATATTTCTGACCATTATTATGTCCAAATCTAGGAAGATCTTGATGTTGAACCCAATTTATCTATGAGTAAGGATCAATACTAGATTTTTTATTTTAATACAAAAGTTCATTATAGGAATGTGATATCTTTGGTCCATGTGCTATAATATCATTGTTTTGAATAACATAATGCTTGGGATTGTGAGGCACTAATGAGAGATTGGTGGGATCATATATTTTATATGGAATCTTCAAATATAATTTTTGGGGAATGAAAATTTTTATAGTGGGGAGGATGTAAAATTACATTATGTGATTTCAAGTATCTTCTAAACCCTTTTTTGACCATTGATTTTTTTGTTTTACTTTGGGATCATTTTAGGATTTCTTCAAAAAATAATTGGAATCCCATGGAACTATTCATGGTTGGTTATTGTTTTTTGGAGAAGGTGGTGCCTCAGTCAAAAGGCCAAGGAACAATTTATTGAATATTAAAGAAAGGAGTTACATGAGTCGCAAAATGGGAGTTTCTTATAATATTTGTCATAAAAATGATGAAATTCAGGAGGCAGGGTATCAGACCATGTTAATTCATGGTCGATACATTTTTTAGCAAGAGAATCTCCAATCATGTTCGCCTCCCAATACGCATGCATGACAATGTAGTTGATATCCCGAATCATATCAAGACATCTCATCCAGTGGGTGGTAAGTGACCAAGTGATATGAATCACCCTATTCCAGATAGCTGGTACAATTGTGGTCAAATCACTCTCGATCCATATCTTCCTCTATCCTTGTTGAATAAAAAATTTACAGCACGTATTGCACCCAACATTTCTACTTCAAGGGAGGAGGTCGTGCCACAAGTATTATAAAATCATCCATGTCATTGATCCAGGTAATCTTTGAAAATAGCTCCACAACCCGCTAGGCCTGGATTTTCTTTCGAGGCACCATCAATGTTAACTTTAATCAATCTAGGGTGCGGGACATGCCGGAAAACATCAAGGTAAAACTTTGGTTTCTTGAAGATGCCAATAATCAGAAGTTTGCAATGAATCTCTAAGTCATTAACAGAGTTGGTGCTGTGAGCTTTCTGGATTAAAGATGCTTCTTTCACCACAATTATAATTCTAGATTTACCTATATTGAGAGTTAGTGAGCCTTTTTTGCGAATAAAATTATTTCTATCATACCAGATCACGAGCATCAATTCTGCGACTACAGCAGAAAACACGTTCTTAATTTTCTCAGAGGAATCGTGATCGACACATCTTTCAATATTAGGGATTAATATTTTATTATAAATAATGGGACCATGTTTTAAGATATTAAACTCCCTTATACAACCCGAATATGATTCCTTGGTCTTTTGTGGCTCTCAAGAGGTGATTTTGACACCTCTAAACCTTTATCTTTTTATATTGATGTGTCAATTATCACCATATATATCCATACAGTATGTGAATATACCCTTCTGTTGTTTCTTATTATCTATTATTTCATCCTTGATAAATAGTGATATGGCATACTGTTATTAATTGATCTAATATATATTTTGAAGGATCTTGATTCTAGAATTAATTTATTGGTATCCCTCACCTCTACACTCATTAGGTTTCCTATTACTGGTATTTATTTGATCATGTGATTAACATTATGTTGTTCCATAAGGATTTACCCTAAAATTGAAACCCTATTTTTCTTTATTAATTTAAAATGATTTTTAAATTTCTTTTAAAACCCTTATTTGAGATTATTAGATGTTTAATTTCAATAAATTCCTCGACTTTAAAAAAACACATAATTTTAATGGAATGAAAATCATTTGTTAGTTTTTTGAGAAAAATAATGGCTTAATTTGAAAGTGGATTTAAAAAAATGAATTGATTTTGAATCATGACAAAATTTAAAAACAAAATAATTTGAAAGGGAATTAATTTGACTACATGAAATGATTTGGTTTTGAAATGAAGAGGAATGTTTAAATTTAAAAAAAATTCAATTGAATTCTGAATGATGAAATTATTTGAAATGATTGACATGCCCGTGATGGATTATTACTTATTTGAATAACACGTCACCCAAGGTTTTTAGTGGTGAATTGGAAAATCCTGATAGGACTTTGGATCCATATATATGGATTGATAATGGAAACTATAAATAAACTAATCTACATGATTTTCCCCTAATGATGTTCTTTTCCTATTCTCAAGAGTCACGGGTTGTGTTCACACTTGATCTATGATAACTAGTTGAGAAGTGGGAGGATCATTGAAAGAAAAACTAGCATACCATAGTGATTATGACACGGTCCAATGAAATTATTAATTTATGATTATATTCCCTTGATTATTGAATTGTTTTAATCATTCCAACTTTTTTATATAATTATTTTATGTAAATTTTTCATTTAAAAATGTTTTGATATATCTCTCATTTTTTTGAATCATTTCTTTTAAAATATGTAAATATAATACCATCCATTGTTTTATTTAAATTGAAATCATAAACGTTATATAGATATGGGATTTTTTAATGAATCATTGGTGATATCTTATTTGGAACTTTTCATCCCACCCTAACTTTTACTTTATGAATTTGTAAATTATCTTTTTCTAGGTTGATAAAAGAAGAAAGTGCTACTTATAAGTGGGGGTGAAATTGATTTTTGGTACATGGAGTGATGTAGGTAACCAATTGAGATGTTATCCACCTACTAAATTGGTTTTAGGATCCTTGAATATTTAGTTTTTGTACCTTTGATGATGTATTATTTGGTTACTGTATTAGCTATTTGATTATTATCATTTCACTTGAAGGGGTGATGGAATATTTACTTGTATCGCCTTTCTTCAACTATTTTAAATAAAAACATTACATTTTTATTATTTTATAATTATTGGTGTTTGACTTCACCCCATGGGTATGTAGAACACCCTTTAGGTTATGAATGGACTGGATCAAGTATCATTGTACAATGTTATGTGGGATCAATCAAGACTGGGTATTATTTCTATGAATGAAGAGTTATATCAGATTGAGATTAACTACACATGGAATATTTTTCCAAGGATAGAAAAAAATGTTTTAGAAACCAAATCGGTTTTTACAAAGAAACTCAATGAGAATAGATATGTTTCATGTAACAAATAATAACTTTTTTTTAGTGAAACTCTCAAAAATATGGAATCAATTTTGATGAAAAATAGTCTCCAATTACAATGGTAAAATCCATCAATATTATAATAGAATTGTTATTTCACAGAAGGTACAAAGTTAAAAAATGGTTGTGAAATCAACATTACATAATGGAGATATAGATGATGAGTTTTTTATTTAGTATACAGAACATGTTTATGCTTGATAAATATATAATAAAGGATTTAAGGTTTAATAGAGCATTTTATGGACTAAAATAATCTCTAAGGTCAAGGTACTCCAAATCAGAGTATTACTAGAAGAAAATCAAATTTGTACAATGAATACCAAAGAAAAAATTTAATATTAAAGTAGAAGAAAAAAGTAATCTAATTATCAGGATCTTTTATGATGATATAATATTGAAAAGTGATAAGGAATAACTCCTTAATTAATTCTCAAATTAAATGAAGATGAATTTTGAGATGTATTTTTTGGTGAGATGAAATTTTTCTTGAGATTTAAAATGCTTTAAGGATATAATTAAATTTATCTATATCAAGAGAATTATTTCAAAGATTTATTTAAAAATTTTATAATAAAGGATACAAAGGAGGTATCCACTCCTATAGAAGTTGGAACCAATTTTAGTAACATTGAGAATATAAAAATCATTAATCAAATTGAATTAAAAATAACTATTAAATACCTACAATACCTCATCACTCTAAAGAAAAATAGTTCATTATCCATGAAATATTATTCTATATTATAGAGTGATCCAAAATAATCTCAAATATTGGATTCCAAGAGGATTATGATATATATTAATGGAATACTTTAATGTGTCCTAGTGTATAGAACCATATCATAATTATAGTTTCATGGTTTCACATATACGGAATGGTAAGATGATTTTTCTAAAAGAATGTACATATATAGTAGAGCCTTCATCCTTAGGGGGAGTTTTGTAAGATTTAAAATAACGAATCAAACCTCAGTGTAATTGATCATAGTAGAAGCCATGTATAACTTAGCAACGCATAAATTCATACATATACAGTGGATGAAGGTGTGTCTATCTAATTTAAATGTTTCTATTTTAAAATGATTATAGATTTCTTATGAAAATATGAGTTTCATGGATCTATCAAAGAATCTATGAAACATGAAAGACGTAAACATATTTATATCAGGTATTAATTTCTTAATGTAAGGGTGGAAAGTTAATATTTAAAAGCATAATTTTTCGTCCACCAAGAATCAACTTGATGAAATTTTATGAATGTAAATTCTCTGAGAGTGATTTTAGGAGAATGGGTTGAAACTCCATGTTCACTTTTCACCTATTTCTTTAGGATGTGTGAAAATAAATCCTCATATTAATTTTTATTATGTTAATAAAGGAAGAGAAATTGTGACACAATTATTGAAAAAATGGGAATAAAATTATTAATAAAAGGAGGAGTGATCTTTTTCTTTTGTCTTGAATATTACATATTATTTTATGGGATTGTTTTTGGATAGTTATATTTGATGTATCAAATAAGATTATATATATATCTATTTCATTTTTTAAATTTTATTTTGACATAAAAGGATAATATTCTATAAAACACATCAAAATGTATAGTTGTGTAGTGTAATACAATTCTCATGTGTGATAGTATCTGAATTTTTTATTTTCATGATTGATGGTAATTTAAATTATAAATATAGAGTTATATTGGTGAATTGAGAGATTTTACAAAAAAATTATTAAGGTTGGTATTGATTTAAAATTAGAGTTGTTGATGAAGGGGTAAATTGGTTTCGATTTATTTTAAATATTCTTTGAATAACATAAATGATGTATTTTATGTTACCAAAATGAATTTGATGTGATTCAAGTTGAACCAAAATGGTCCTTAAGTAGGTCAGTTCTTAATTTCTTAAATTATGAAATTTTCATCAAGAATGGTCATTTAATAAATCTATTGATATCACTACAAATCAAGATGTTAATTTGGTCGACTAGATTGGTTATTCATTCTATCAGTTAGTTATATGGTTGATCATGTTGTTTATATGGTATATCACCTCTTTTTTAATATGGTTGATCAGTTAATTATGTGGTAGATCAAACTCAAGGTAGATATTTATGGTGAGTTATTCTTGAATTGAATATAGATATTTTAAAGAACATCCCTATAGTCAATGAGTTTTTCATGTGTTTGATATACATAGTTTATCCAAATAGTGTGGTTTCTTCACATGTAGATTGAAATCATGGTTGATCACATACATATTGATTTTTCAAGTGAGTATACCGGGTGAATATATAAGATTCCATTACTTTAATATTATAAATACATTCAACTAGTAGAGGTAGATATGAATGGTGTCAGGCACTCTCAATTTTGTAATCATCCCCTGTTTGTCTGATTCTTTTATATTTTTATTCAATAAATTCTATTAGGACCAGTTTCTACCAGGTCCTGGGCTTTTGGAGAAAATACATTCAAACCAAATGAGTCTCAATATGGTCTTTAAATTGTAAAAAATTACATATCAAGTGTGATTCAAGCTATTTAATGTGATATTTTGAAAATGGTAATTGTTTCAAGCTAGTTTATCTAAAATTTTGTTGTATATTTTAAATAAATCATTTTTTATGAATCTATAGATATTAAATCACGAATGTTTATGTGATGATAATTTTTTATTTTGTATTTCAATTTATTTTTTTAATTTGGATATGTATGGATTATTGCTGAGTTTTTAATGAAAGAGATTTTGAGTTGTTGTATTGTCTTTTCAAAAGTTTTTGTGTTGTGATAAGAAGTTGGGTATATTTGCACATGATTTTTTTAGAAAGGAATAATTCATGGTTATTATTAGAATTTATAATTTCACAGTTTATGAATTATTCTAAATATTGATTAATTATATAAAAGATTATAAAATTATTTTATTTTCATTTCTCAAAAAATAATAGGGGTATAATGGGATTCTTGTTACAGACGTGCAATTACTGAAATAGATAACTTTCTAAGATCACGAGTTCTTAAAAATTATGTTTTAAAAAGAATGAGAAAATAATGTAGGATTATATAGAATGATTTCATTTAATGCGGGTTTTGTAATGTTTATCTATATATGATAGTCCCTGAATTATTTTAAATTCAGAAAGATATGAATTTAAAAATATCAATAGCTAACTATGATATATGACTAGTACTGAAACAACTATAGAAATATATAGAATCATAAAATTATGAGGCAGGGGGAATTAATTTTAAATTTAGATACTTTTGTAATACATGTGGGATCAATTATTCTAGACAATAAAATGTAATAATTATTTTCAAATAGTAGATCATAATTTTATTATTTTATTTTGTTCATATATTATTCTATATTTATTGAAGGCTCAAGGCGATGATAATAAAATGTTTCCTATGCAACCTTTTTCATAATAGGTCCTTATCATCTTATTTTAAAAATCACATGACTATAAATATGTTGTGTATATTCTAATGGGATACTGATGAATATGTATAATAGGTGACACTTGGAATGTCTACTTTAATTTTATCACATTATTTAGTAGATAACTTTTTTCTTAACATGATTTTTACACAACAATGAGTTGGAACCCACATTCTGGTCGAACCTTATTTAAAAATATTGTTATTTTATTTGTTAATTTGGTTCATATGAGTAATGATGAGTGGATAACTTGTGAGGATTATGTCTTAACTAGATTCAAGCATTTATTTATAATAAAAAGGAATTATAAAAAACAACCACCACTAATTCATACCCCACTTCCATAGGGGGATCATTTTTTGAGTAATTTTAGATAATATATACCTTGTCCTCATAATGAATTCCATCTATAAATGGTTAATAAATAATATATTATCCATAACCATAAGAAGTGAATTTTTTTTGCAAGTTACTTTATTTGATCACATTTCATAACCTCAAAAATCATGTCATGTTAATTATATTTAGTATAGTCTAATGTTGTCTTCAAGGTGATATTCCTCCTTGGAATAATTTTTTAACTTAAAAAATAGTATGAACCCCTATATTATACACATATATGAGGATACATACCCCACATTATTATATTGCGTTATTTTTTTATGAATTGTTACATTTTAGTGTGTGAAAACTTGTGCAGATCATTGAATCTCTATTTAGATATTCTCAAACATATGATACTCTATTAAATAGTCTTATCTTATTAAATTCCAACACATAAGCATATCATTATTATTTAATGATATTTAATCTCATAGAATATATTAAGAAATTTACCTCTTCACCACAAGACCATAAGTATCCCTTCCAATTCTTCTTATCTTGATGATTATAATGGATCATTATGTCCTTCGTAAACTATAATTAATCTAGGATTACCATACAATATTCAAATTAAATCCAATATAGAGTTGTTTGGGAAAACACACTCCCACATTCAATGATTTCATAGAACCAAATTCCCATAATGTTGTATTTATAAATATTGATTAAAAATACCATATATAATATCATAATGGAATAAAATAAGTCAATTATAAAACACTCACCTAATTAATGTCTATTTCCTAAATTTTATGACTAAATCAATATCCATCTATTGGACCAGTGACCAAAGATATTTACATATGATCCATACCCAACAATGTAAAGATCACTGATCTCTATTTACCCTTTTCTAAATTAATACGTGCTCTTTGGACCACCCATTACATGTTTAAACATGAATTCCATCAAGTTAACATACCATCAATGTTGTGAGACCTTTCATGAACCTTGGAAAACAATCTCTAATGATTTTTGGAGGTATATTATCAAATTTATCAATTTCAATAAATCCTTTAATACCTTATTTATATCTTTATTTTTTCATTTTAAGTTATTAGTTATGATCTATTCGTCAAGGAACACAAACTAGAATAAAATCTTAGGGGAAAATCCACAGTGACCTATATAATCAGTATCAATAAAATTCATGTTTATGGATACTCAAAACCTTCTTTTGGAAACTAATAATCTAAATTACTCTTACCTCAAACACTAATACACCAATGATGGACACATATTCTTGTAATTTGACAAGAAACACTTACCCTGAATTACACCCGAGGTACTCATTGATAATATTGACTCAATTAAAATAAAAATAGTGTATGTCATAAAAATCTATAAAAAAGAGAAAATTATGGTTTATATGAATCACTATAACATGATAATGTAATTTTATGAAGGTATATAGACTTACCACAACCTCTATAAGGGTGAAAACGTATGTCAAGACTCATCCAAGATAACCTACAAAGCCGAAACTCAAATAGGACCTAACATAGCTCAAAGGGTGTTCTCAATCGTCCGAACCTGGCGACTAGATCACGGGTCTCAATAATGATCAAGGATAATTATTTCACAACAATAATAACCAAAATATATAGAGTTATATAATAATAATGTTAAAATATCCATTATTCGAACATATTTTACAAGATAAAATTGCACAAAAAGGAAAGTACATAATCTAAGATGGAACGATAATAAAAAATCACATAACAAATGAAAAATTGGCCACTAAGAAATATTCATAACTAGTATGTCTTATAGTTATCATGTCACCACAAAATACAAAGGTTCCACTATCAATAACACCCACAACCTCTAATTGGTGTTTTCCCTTAACTAGGATGTGGAAAAAGAAAGTCTACACACACCTAAAGTCATATAAAAGGTTTGAGAAACACTATCCCAATAGAATCCCACTAGAGATTTCATAACCAGCTTATATAAAAAAATCAATAATTCCCAATTTAAAATAAAGCATTTCATGGTAATCTATTAGAAATTTATATTAAAAAATTCTTTTCATGTTATTTCAATGATAAGGAAAAAAAGTATGAATAATAATTTCAATCAAGATAAGAATGAATATAAACTTGGTGAATACGTGCATAAATAAATGAGTTAATAAACATTGACTCGTATAAATCATGTTCAATCCTAGAAAAATGGTTATAAACCATGAGGTTACTTTCAAAAATACTTTTGGGTACTCACACATATCAAATAAATAAGCCTCTATATGTTCACACTTAACTAGATCCTTGGCCTTGTTGGGATAAGAGTCCACCATGATGAATGAACTACATGCTCTAATAAAATTTCAATTAGCATTTTCATTATCATAAATCCATTTTCTATTAGACCTAACACATTCCTAGAATTCTTATCTTAGAAAACCGACCAAATGAGCAAGGTTCCAATGTTATTCAATGAAATCAATCAATGGGAAACTAGTTAACTAAAAATAATTTTCACCAATCATCTTTCAATTGGTCCCAAATCAAAATTTTCGACATGCCATTTCATTTTAAAAACAACCATTGATTTTTTCATCAATATTCATTCATTTGAAAAAAATTCATTTCATTCAGAATACATAAATCTATTCTTGCATTATTTTTCAAGAAGAATCATCAAATTCATTTTTCAAATCATTCATTTTAATTCAAAAGAATTTTTTGACAACCAAAAAATTATTTCAAAATACATTTCAAAAGAGGTTCTATCACAAACCTTGCCATTTAAAAACATATATATTGAATTTGAATTCACGCTTTAAAAATAAATTAAATATAAATTTCATATAAAACAAGATAAAACAATTTTAATAGATGGGGAATACATTATTAAACTACTTACCTCAATTCATGATATAATAAACCACCACACAGGGGACCCACAACTAGAGGGATGAAGGGCCATAATATCCCTAGAGGATATCCTACAAAGACAATTCACAAATCAATATATGTATTCATCAATAACATAAGAATCAACTTGTGAAAATCTAGATATAGGAGGAAAAGTAATTTTATAATCAGATCAATTATACACTTATTAAATGATATAAAATGATTTGAATTCGAATTTCTATATATGAATATTGATGGTTGGAAGGAACGAAATCAACTCAATAGAGACTCCGATGTCATATGGTCAAATAGAGGTTCAATAAGAATAGTTCAGAAATATAATAGGTATATAAATATTTAATATATGACACTACCAATTATATTCTCACCCATAATGGAATTACTATCCAGCATCTGGCTACCACTAGAGAGCTAATGGTTCAAGATAGAATGCATGAACATATTGAAAAACCATCATTAAGATATTGGTATTACAACATCTAGTATGTGGGATTACATTATGAATTATCTACTTCTATTATTCTATTTTCTAGATATTTTTATTCATATTATACATTCACATTTTTGGTAAGAAAAATATTGGCAGATGAGTCTCACTCGGATTCCATTAGACTACCTGTAGTTCTTATCAATTACTGGCCTATACCACGAAAAATATAAACCCTCATACACATTAAGACCTCTAAAAAAAGAACTAAAACAACACAATGGACCCTTAAAAGATAGAAACAATGAGTAAAAATCATAAATTGGAAATAAAATAAACAATAGAAAATAAAAATATTGTAACTAAAATATAGAGATAATATGTTACAACTTAAACAGATGAATCATAAAAATTATGTATCAAAATAAGGAGAATAAAATAAAGTGGAGAGACTATCTGACTCACTCATGTTTTCTATAGAATTCTATATTTAAAACATTATTATACTAATTGTTTTTAAAAATAAGAAAGGGATGGAAATCAATAAAAGTACATATCTGAATAAGGTTAAAAAAAAATCAATTTTCTAAAAATTATTTTGGAAGATTTTTTTTAATAAAAAGGGGAGATATAATGATACAGGAGAAAGTATAAAATGAAGATTATTTATTATAATATGTTTTATGAATGCTTAATGTTCGTAGATGTGTACTTATAAAAAGAGAGTGTAAATGTTTCAAAGTTATTTTTATCATTAGTTTTCTATTTATGGGATTTTTTGCTTTCTAAAAATGGGGGGATTGTTGAGGTGGAAGTTATAATTTCAAATGTTTCTAACCATTGTTTTGAAAATCACAACATACTTTTTGAAAATATTTTCTTACTAACTTTTTGTATTTCCCAATGTTTATTGAATTATTTTGAGAAACCATATTTGTTTTACCTAACATAGAAAACATTTTAAATCAGACAATATTTTTTAATCAAATGATACATTATAATCGAATGATATTTATAATTGAATTAATAACTATAATCATAATACCTATAGTATTGGATGATCGTTATAATTAAAATGAACTTTATAGTCATGCATATAGTTATTTAAAATATCAATATAATGATTTCATTTTAAAAAAAAAACTATTGTTATAATTTCCAACATACAAAGTAAAACTATGTATCACCGGACAATGTTTCACTTTTTTAATCTGTTATATATTCATTAGATAGAGGTAGTCAAAATATCTAGAAAACTCAACATTAAATAAATCAAATGATGATATATTATTCAATCAAAAAATTAATGTTTTATCATATTAAATAAAAAATTTACTCTATCAGATGGAAACCTTTAGAGCATTGTGATGATGTTAACATAAAAACCATGGGAAGAGGTCTATATTTAACATTCAAGTATATCAAGATGGATTTCTCACAAGCTTATTGCAACAAACACAAAGAATAAATAAATAATACCATTGGATATTTTCCTATAAATAGAGGTGAGTTTCAAGAGGTTGGAGATGATACTTTTTTACTCAATTGATCTGGAGATTCATTTTGGATTTTTGTAACATCATGTTACCTGCAAGTTCTTTATAATCTTTTGAGGTCTTTCAGTTTTAAAAAATTCATTGAAGAATTTAAAATTCAATAAATTATATTTTTTTATTGTATTCATGGTGTCGGATTTGGATTGATCAAGGGATTCTAAGGATATCTACAATTCTATGTATAATCTCTCTGATAGAGGGCCTCTAAGGCAAGGAAGATAGTTTTATTATGAACATTGTAATTGAGAGTTTTCAACTTGAAGAAATAAGTAATTTAATATTAGGTTGAGAAATCTGGAAAACTTAATTCAAGGTTTTTAATTCCATATAATTAAGGTTAATGTGTACTTATTCTTTTATAAAGTTTCTCTATGTTTTTTCATTAGAACATTATAAATTTAATTTTTCTTGTTTTTACAAGTTACTATTTCTGCTGTGAATGTTTTTTTGGGAATGTTTGTCTTCATTAAAACAATTTTATTACATTGATTACATATATTATTTTGTAATAAATTTCATATGATACCAAATTTTATATCAGACATTATGTTCATACAATCAACTAAAAAGAGATTGTAAGGTAATTTTATGTGTTATTTTATAGACTACAATTAACCCCCTGTAGACATTGTTATAATTTTCAATCCTACAATTCATTGGTATTATGTTATAACTGAATTAGTGTTTTACAATACCCATACTAAAATCCTAAAAATTAAATTTTTTGGGTTTTAGGGTTTTACTATGTTGTTATGTAACCATACATAATGCCCATGAATGAGATTATAAATTATATAATCACACATCTAAACCACGTATTTTAGAAAAAATTGATATATTGTCCTCATAAGATGATAATACTAATACTTTTGTCCCAAAACATATCATACATGCTTTATACAATTAAATACACAAATAATACACGAGGAATCACTTTTTATTTGACCAAAAATTTCTTCCTCAAGTCATTCTTGAATATAATGTTTTCAAGGATCGCCCTTATTAATCTCATATAAAACTACATTAATTCATCCAAATTATTATTCAACCTTTTCCAAAAAAGGGCCCTCGTGGATTCCTATTATAAATCCCAACTGAATATGTTCCCTTGAATATTTATTAACCTCATGAAATGAAATTTAAGAAAAATGATATCAATAAGGATATTCTTGTAATGAAATTTCAAATTATATTTCCAAAACACATACCTTTACTTGAGGGTCACTACAATGGATCTATAATAAAATATTACTTTTAATTTTATGTCGTATTTATCTTGTTAAGTAGTGTCTTTAATCTAATAAAATCAGGTATCCTTCTCATAAGTTTGGTGTATATTGATAAATGAAATCAAATATGACTATTAATTATTTAACATTTGATACATTCTTTATTAATTAATAATTATATAACACATTATTTATTAATTAAATTAAATTAGAGTGTTGTTAAATTATATTTGATAACCATGGGGTTGAATTCGTTGGTCTTTGAAATTTTTTAGACATTTTTCTCCCAATTATTTATTTAATAATTAATACATCATAACTTATCTTTTTATCATGAATTCCCTTTAATTAAAAAAATTAAAATTATAAATTTTTTTCATACTGCCCTATGTATTTTGATAATGAATTATAAGTTTTTCAATATTATTATTGATCATATACTCATTTGGGTGTTATAAATATCAAAACAAGAGCTTTCCATTTTTAATTACAAACTCTACTAATTAGGATTAAATTATTTAGGCATTCATGATAATGAATTTTGATTGTAAGGAATACCATTAACTCATAAATTATTAATTACCCATAAATATGGTATCATGTTAAAACCAAAATGTATAAATAAAAGACCACATTTTATATAATTTTATGTTTTGGTTGAAATTTAATATTTATGATTTTAATTTGAGAGCCTAATAAAAGTATATATAATGAAATAAAACTCCAAAAATAAAAATATTTAATGCTTCCATATATCACCATAGGATATTAAATCAACATTTAGATATTAAATTTTTCATATTTTACTAAAATATATAAATTAGAGATCTTCATATTTCTCTTACCACTAGAGACCAAAGTCTATAAAACAATCATGTACATTTTTCTTATAAATTCTATAAAAAAAATTAAGAATATATTTTTAGTTTTTTTATAAAAAAAATAAATTCTTTTAAAGTGAATTTGTTTGAGTTTCTTGGATTAATAAGATATTCTATTTTATAGATATGGTCAATTAATTGGTCTTAATATATATAATAAATAAGGTTTTTAGAAATTCTTAAACTCTCAATAAGGATTCAAGGGAGAATCATGAAGTACAAGGTGTTCTATTTAAAATAAGAGATAAAAAAATATTAGAAAAATGATAGCCATATTAATCATTTCCTAAATATTTAGGAATTGAATAAAACAATGTTTCTAATATAGTTTAAAAAATAAGTGTTTTAATTATTCTGTCATATAAAACCCTTCATCCTGAAAAACATTTATTACTTTTTTCCAATTTTTCCTGTCACTATTCTTCCCCAAATTCACCAAGAGGGCCCATTCCCCTACTTCCCTTCATCCATATTCAATTGATAGAGGTATAGTAACCAAAATCAATATTATAAGGTATTATAAACCAATTGTATTTAATTTATTTCTCTTATTCATAGAACATATTTCTATTTATAGTGATTTTAAATGTTCTAATTTTAGAATATAGTGTATAAAATGGGTGTTCAATGTGTATTTTTGTGATAATGAGGTTTTAGATATTGTTAACTGAAGTAAAAAAATAAACAATAGAAATTTAATTACTTGTGTAATTTTAGAGAGTTGTTTATTTTAAATTTATTCATATTATTTGTTAAATTTAAAAGAGAGTTTAATGTGGGTTGGAAGAGAGATATATAAGAGGAGGAATAAGTGTAAAATTATATATATGTATAATTAGATTTGGGAACCATGAATCAAAGTAATAGTTACTCATTGGTATCTACAATGCATTACAACACTACAGTTCATGTCATTGGGTATGTAGATATTGATTCAAAAAAAGTTTTTATGAATTTTCTATTCCTTCTGTTTTGGGAATTAAGAACTCTTTTTTAAATAAATGATTACTAACTTTTGATGTTCGAATAGTTCTTGAATTTTTTTATGAAAAAAATACATTTTATACAGTACTTAGAATTAGTTCTAAATTATTCATGATTATTCACTAATTTTCTTAACTACCACTATTGTATAGGGAATCGGCATGAAAAATATTAGATTCATCATTCTTAGAACATATGTAAGTCATTATGTATTATATATAGTAGTTGAAAAGTCATTATAATCATACTGATACCAAAACCACAAAATAACAAATTCATAGTCATAAGGATTATCGAATAGACAAAACATAATAGAAGTCCATCAGACTAACTGATGTTTTTATTTAGAATATGGAAAATTTATTTCTACAATAATGGAACATCTTTTATGATGGGATGGTGTAAAATGAATATGAAATTTTTTTATTCCAGAATGATAGGATCTATCAAAAACTAGGTGTATGTGTTCTAGCAACAAACTCATAAAAATATGATTGTTGGGTGAAAATATGATCGTTGGCTAGATCACCTACAAATACTCACCCATTAAAAGACACTAAAGTAGACAATTCATTTAAATTTTCTCCCCTTTTTAAGATATTTTAAGATTAAAAAGAGAAAAAGCCTTGTTTGTTGTCCTTTGTAATTTGTTTCAGAATTTTGTCTTCTAATGGGATCCTTGTCTGGTTGTCCCCTTAAGATTTTTTTTCCATTTAAAATAGTGTGTTCGATCTATGATTATGATCTTGGGAATGTCGGTATAGATGTATAGATAATCCAATCATCTAATTGAGGGATTGCAGGGATAGTAAGACATAGTCGATCGATCTGATCAAGTGTTATTGGGAATAGTTAGAATGAATGATGTTGATATTCCTATCGAGGGATTTTTTAAGGAGGAAATATAAAAATTATTGTATATATAACATAAGGTACACCTTTATACATTTTTTTGTCTACCTTACTTTTAAGGTTAAAAGATATTTATTCATTTTAATTGCTATAATCCATTCTTGCATTATTATAGTTTTTACATTATTTATTTTTTGCAAGTAATAAATTAAACTGTGGTAATTTGAAATTTTGTAAACTTAATATGATGGAATAAGATAAATGTTTATCTATTTATTAGATATTTAGTGAATTCGATCTAGTTACTTTGATCAATTAGAATATTATGTTATTAATATTAATTCACTCTATTATGATCGCATCTAATCATACTATGATTGTTTTATCTAATATATCAAAATCATCATGATTATTAGTATTAAGTAATTATACTAAGGTGAATGTTTGAATCCAATATTTTACATAAATTGGTTTGTGAATAAGTTTATTTTAAACTCATTTAAAATTTATATTTTTAAATCTACAATTCACCCCCCTCCTCTTGTAATTGAGCCATCATGAACATATTATTTCAATCCTAATATAAATATATATCATATAGATATCTAAAAAAATGGTATAATATAATGTTTACACTACTCACAGAATTGCTATGTTTTTATTGTCTTTAATTTTTGTAGATGGTTATGTTTTCTTATAAACTGTTTTTTATATAGAAGTTTTTACAGAAACATGTTTGTGGATAAGAAAGGTTTTCTTTTAAGATAATGGACTCAATTTCAGATCCTAAGATAATCAAAATCCTTATAGACCACCAAATTTTCATAGTGATGAATATGAATATAAGAGAGACAGTATTAATACATTTTTATTAACACTTAAAATGATAATGTTTTCATACAGACACGAGAATAAAAAATACCGGATAACTATGTTATCGATTTTACTAATTATGAAATGAAAGTGCATTAACTTAATAAAAGGGTTAGAAAAAACATTGTAATGAAAATGAATAAAAGTATCTATAGTAATATTTCATCCTATAAAGAAAAAAATAGTATTTCAAAAAGTTATATTTACACATTTAGAACATCAAAGGTTATTTAAATTAGAAGATCTATACTAGGAGATGAAAATAAAAATTTTGAATTTTTTTCTAGAAGAATATGTTCTCAAGATATATCAATGCATTATAATTATTATTAATAGTTTTCAACCTCTTGGATAGAAATTATTTTATTATAAAATCATTATCGATAAAATAATAGATATCTTACCCAATGAATAGGAGTCTTGGAAGATATTTGATGACGAGAAAAAGAGGTAGAAAAATAATACTCTTAAAGATCATAATTGAAATCCTTATATTGTATGAGGGTAAATTGAAAAGATATGTTGAAAAAGTGAAAATGAAAAATGGTGGTGTTTCCTTTACTACAACTTCTACCTTACAACCTATAGTTTAGTCTACTGTGAATGTAGATAAATTTTCTTGAAAGAAAAAGGTAGTTATGAAATCATACTGAAGTTCATCGAATCATTCTAAAAATTAATTAGAAAATATATCTAGGAGGATAAATAATATAGTTCTAAGGTATTATTTCCAATATAGATAAAATATAGGTAACAAGGACATGGATGATAATAAATAAAAAGTTACTTGTTATGAATGCAATAGAACTGGAAACATCAGACCAGATTGTCCAAATCTAAAAAGAAAATATAGGAAAGAAATAAATTATGAAAAGAATAGGTAAATATTTAATAATTTAGAAGGAATTAATTTCATTAAATATAATTATTCTTGGTGTTTTATTGTAGGAAAATATTTATATTATTATTTTGATAGTAATAATTCTCGAAAAAGTAACATTGGTTATATTCCCAAAGATTCTAAATAAAATATGTATTAAATGGATAAGGTAATCAGTATTGAGAACCATAAAAACATATATTAAAATGAAAATTATCCTGATGAGAATGATTATATTTATTTATATGAATAATTTTCCTCAGTATGTGATAATACATTTCTTTCTTCGGATTAAGTATCTTGTATTTCTAAACATTAGGAAAATGAAAACTACAATGTTGTTAAAAACATCATACTGTAAATTATAGGATAAGTGTTTTAGAAAACAACGTATTACATATTTATAAACATCATGATAAGAAATTTTTTTGAAGTGGATGTTATTTCTAAATATTTTAAAAAAATTATTTCTTAAGAAGAGAGATTACAAACCAGTTTTGATAAACACAATTCTAAAACTATTTCTAAAGAGGATAAAAAATTAGTTATAAAAATAAATTATAATATTTATTCATTAATGAAACAACTATCTAGTGTTAATAATAGTAATGAAAATTTTGATAATATGTATAAACAAACTATTCCCATTGAACTTATTCCATAATGAGTTACACTCATAAAAATATGTTTTTAGTAGCAGTTAATATCTTACTATAAATGATCTCTTTTTCAATAAATTACAAATTCATGGTAATTTTATAAATAATTGTATAATTAATAAATTTTAATCATTTGTTTTTCATAAAGACTAATTTTCTAAACAAAAGTGCATTCAAAAAGTTTTTTTTCTATCATTACCAGACCCAACATGGTTTGGGTGCCCAAAATCTACTATTCTTGTTATCCGGAAAAGAAAAAAGTACCAAAAATAAGAATAAAACATACATGGATAGTGGTTTTTTTATAATATTAATGGTAATTAATATTTAATTGAAAATATTTTTCAAATGAAATTTGGATGGGTAACCTTTGGAGATAATTCTCAAGAAATGATTTTAGATCTAGGTAACGTGTTCTTCTTAGTAAAGATTTAATATAAATTTTTTTTTTGTTAATGGTATTAAACAAATCCTTATACGAAAAAGAAAATTATTTGATAAAGGTTTCCTTATGAATTTTGAAAATGATAAATTTGTAGTACACAATTCTAACGATGAATCTATTATTTCTTCTAATTAGTATGAGAATATTTACAAACATATCTTAGAAAACCTTAGGAGCTAAGACGTACCTTGACATATCAAAATAAAATATCACTCTTGGTTATGCAATAGAAGGATAGAACACAATAATCATAGAAAATTATGTATGTTTTCTCATAAATTTTTTTATGGATCTACTGAAACATAGATTTGTTTCATCAAATGTCTATAAACCCTGTCAGTATGGGAGGAAATATATACCGATTTTAAAATATAGTAGATATGTTTCAACTACTAATTCATTACTATTAGTGAACATGGATTTATTCAGACCTATTAAAAATAGAGAGTAATAGAGGAAAATACTATGTATATTTCCTGGTTAATGATTACACTACATATACTAGAGTTTCTTTCATAAAGAAATACTAATATTTTTTTATTTCTAAATTTTTTTAGTGAATTTAAAAGAAGAGTGAAACCTTCCCTTGTTAACTATTTGTAGTTATCATGGTGAAAAAAAAATTATATTCTGATTTTGAAACATCTTGTTTTAAAAATGGCACTAAACATAACTTTTTGTCTCCTAAAACTCATTATAAAAATTGTTTAATGAAATAAGAAATCACATTTTCAAGAAATATCACTAACCATATTGAGTGAAAACTCAATAGATAATCGTATTTGGGCTGAACCATCTATAAATTCCATCTATGTAATAAATTTAGTATTAATTCAACTTTTTATTAATAAAACTCCCTATGAGTTTTGGACTGGTTGAAAACTAAATTTTCTCACATCAGAGGTTTTGGATGCAATGTATTCATCTTTAATTTTATATATAACTTAAACAAATTTCTCTAGAATATTATAAAATAATATTTTTTGGTTAGTCCCCTTTATCGAAGTATTATAGAGTTTTTAATAAAAGTTAGTTTATTTTTTGGGAAACAGTACATGTTAAATTCTATAAATCGAATCCTTTTGTTTTCAAAAAATCCCAACCAATATCCTTGATTGTAATTTCAAAATTTGATTTTAAATAAATTTGATAAATTTCTTCTTATAAGTAAAATCCCTAAGAAATAGTTTCTTATGTATTTACCCAAAAAGATTTTCTATGTTATGTTGATTAATAGATTTTCAAACCCTTATATTATAGTTATTTCTAAGAAATAATCCTAGTGATAGTATCATTGGTGATGTTGATCAAACTATTAAGAATAGATGCTCTTGAAGGAATGAAACAGATCATCTTTCTTTCCTTTCTCAATGTGAACCTAAGAATCTTGATGAGAATTTTGTTGATCAGGATTCTATTAAGGCTATGGAATATGAGATAAATGAATATGGGGAGAATAAAATCTGGAATCTTGTTTAATGACCAAATGAAACATCTATAATATTTGTAAAATGGGTTTTCAAAAACATATGTGAGGAAAATGTATTTCATATTAGAAATAAGGCATGAATTGTTGTTAATGGTTATAAAAAAAATCATATATTATAAAGAAACCTATCCCCTGGTAGATATATTAGGATATAATTTTACTCTACAAGCCTTTTTGGAATTCTTTATTATTAAAATTTTTAACAAGGTGTGATGTGTACTTTTCTTAATGGATATGTTCATGAGGAATTTTTTTTTTAAAAATCACTATTTTTGAATAAATCATCTTGAATATATTTATAAACTTACCAATTCTTTATACTGACTTAAATAATCCCCATTACCAGTTTATGATAGGTTAATATGAATATTGTTACAAAAAATTTGTTAAGGGAGAAAAAGATCTAAAATATTTTATAAAATAATTTTCAAAATATATTATGATTTTCAAAATATATTTTTGTGACATTATATTTAGATTAACTCAAAAATCATTAAGATATTAATTTTTTTATATTATGAAATATGAGTTTTAGATGGTTATTATGGGTGGGTTAATGTTTTTTCTTGGTTTTTAAATTTCTCAATAACCTAGAATAATATATATATATATATATATATAGAAAAAATTATATCAAATATCTTCATAAAATTTTTGGATATGAAAATAAAAAATAGTACAAGTACTCTAGTCGTTAACTCAAATTCACTTGATCTTGATGAGGGTATGAAACTAGTTGATCAAAAAAAAAGAGGTATGATAGGAAGTCTACTTTACTTAACTGATAGTCATCGAAACATAATGTTTTCTATATTCTTATGTGCATGATATCAAGAAAATACAATCTAATCCCACATGAAATATATAAAACCAAATTATCATTATCTAAAGGGAAGAATGGATTTAGGATGTTTCTATTCATTTATAAATGATTTTGATTTATATCAAAATTCGATGATGACGTTTTTTGGTTGTAGAATGGATTGGAAAAGTACATTTTGAAAAAGACATTTATTAAGAGAATTATTTATGTCTTGGTCATTTTAGAAACAAAACTAAGTATAAATTTCCACTACTGAAGCCAAATATATGGTAGTTGGAAGTTGTTGTGCTCAAGTGTTTTGGATCAAATACAAACTCACAAACTACAACATGATGTTTACTACAAATCAAATACTACGTGATAACACTAGTTCCATTTCATTAATTCTGAACCCTTCACATGAATACAATGAAAAAAATATAGATATTAGGAATCACTTTTTTTTGGATCATACACTCACTGGAGATATCATTTTAAAATTTATTAGAATGCATTGTCAACTTTCTAATGTTTTTACAGAAACATTGCCTTCAGATAAATATGTGTACATTAAATAAAATCTAAGAATAATCCATGTAAATTTTTATTTAATATATACTTATTGTTTACTCATCCCCTTATATTAAGTTTCTCATTTCCAAAGGAGGAGTACATATTATTGTTTTCATCAAAAAATTTAAAATCTTATTGTAATGATTTTTCTAGACTCATATTTGCTTAAAAAAATTTCAAATTCAATATTCTCCAAAGAATAATCGGACTAAAAAAATGATAATTTTTTTTGAGAATAGTGTTTTCCTAAAATTTTGGATTCTAAAAATTTTCTTAATGGTTTTTATTTTACAAAAATTATATTCTATTTTATAGCTAATTTTTTTTAATGTTTTCCTATATATAACATTGTTCTAGTTTTTTTATTAAAAATATCATATTCAGTTATAATTTTAAAAAAATATCATATTAAATATTTTAAAATATATATTTTAATCTAATTAGTTTACAAAATTCTGCAATAATATTGTTTTCCATATTTATGACACTTTCCAACTACAAAATGTATTCATCATTTCTTTTAAATTTTTATATTTCATTATAGTTTTTTATAATTATTGTTTTATACTATAAATTGTTTTATTTTTCAATTTTTTTTTAAAAAAATCAATGTTGTATTCAATATCAATACAATAACTTCATTTAAAATCTCATGAGATAAATAATAATTAAATATTTTTTCAGATATATCTCAATGGTCAGATTAGATAAGATTCAATCTTTACTTCTAGATTTATTTTTGCAAGTCAAACCATCAATCCAAATAACTATATAATTGGGGACCCCCTTTCCCCACATCAGAAATTTCTATCATCTTATTTTAAGGATTTTTCTCCATCAAAAGTAACAAGTTTGAATAATTTGTTTATTCTAGAAACCCTAGCTTCTTCCCCGAATATGATGCCTATAAATATGGATTTCAATTAGTGTTATATTTTTAGTGAAAGGCTATATGATAAAAAATTTAATGAAAAGATTGATTATATATTCATGAAAATTGTATAATTACATGTTTGAATATATTTCTATGTAACAAAATCTGGTGAGGATCAAGATATAGTTTATCTTGATATCATTGTATAATTCTATAGTTCATGAATGTTTTTCCATAAAGAAAGAAAAAAATTGTTTTTTTCACAATTAATGGAAGATGTTATCAAACAACATAGAGAAAAGATACTAGTTTTCTCAATGTTTCTTTATATGGGGATGATTTGTTCAATCTCATAAATTACTTGATAATCATGGTTCTTTTGATAAGAATAAATTTATAGTAATACTTATTTGATCACTATAAAAATTCTCAGAAAGTGAATCATCTCACACCCAATAAATGAGAAATTACATTATGGATGAAAGGTTATTTAATAATATTAATATGGGACAGTGATCCATTGAGGGTCACTAATGTGTTTGTTTTGTGTTTTCTTGTAAATTAGATAATGATAGACCTTATCAAATACATTCTTCTTACTATCCACAAAATCAATTCTTCTCCAATTATTTCTCACATTATTATGTTTCTAACTGTGATATCAAAGTTAATTTTAGATTGCCTAAAATTATTCAATATTTCAAATAATTCAAATAGAAATAAAATTAACATTCATTTCATTAGTGATGATACACTAAAAATGATGAGGTTCATATTTGATGATGTACCATAGAAGTTTTTTTATATATCTAAAGGTACCACACTAACTGTAGAAAATTCTATGAAGGCCAAGAAAAATATTTTGAAGAATATATAATTTGATCATGGATATGAGGGTAAGAAAAAAAAGGTTAGTCTTCTCAACCATATTATTTTTTGAAACAAAAGTTAGTTTTAGATAAAGTAAGAGATGAATGGATTAAAAAGAAAGCAGAGTGTAAAGATGGAGATCCCCAAATCTGATTTGACGCATATAAAGATTAAGGAATTATAATTCTTGGTGATGATGTTTTATAAGAGGAAAGAAATAAAAATATGTAAAATAATAATTCAATTGAAGCTCTTTTATGTGATATATTAATGAAAGAAGTTGAGATTTCTTCAAGAGATTTTTCTTCCAAGGTTCTCTGTTCCAAAACTGATCAAATAAATTCGAATATGGTATTATACTTTCAAGATACCATTATCTGGAATTATATAGTCCCCTCTATTGAATGAAAAGGAATCCGAAAAGATAATGAAGAATCAGAACCTCTTTAATTTCAATAAAAAAATCTGAGTCGACACCACTTGAAAAATCCGATTTAGGATCAGGAGAACATCTTCCGGAAAATTTCATAAAATAAATGGAGTAATAATCTATATAAAATAATGAGAAATATAAGTATAGATAATTAATAGAAAGATATGGTGGATAAAAATAATATTATATTCAATAATAAGTGTATAATGATGCAAATAATGAATTTTATTAAGAGGAATAAGAATGAAATGCTGTTAAGGAAGGTGGATATGATGAGGATAAATATGATGAGGATGAAAATGAGTAAGATGAAAACAAATAAAACGATCAAGATATCTAATCTAATAATATTTCTTTGATAATATCTGAAGAACTGTCGTTATATTTACACTCTAAAATAGATTTAAAATTCAAATTAGGGAGAAAAAAAATCCCTCTCAGGGAATGAAAATGAATCTTCATCGATGAAGGACAAAAGAGATCATAATTCAAAAATAAAATGTGATAGATATCACAAAGATGAAGGAAATGTTTTTTAAATTTCTAATTAAAAAGAAGTTGGTGGAAGAGTTGAAAAATTGGTCCAAAAAATATGAAAAGGGGAATTTGAAAAAGTATAACCCAAAGTCATTCATCCTCGACTAGTGGATATTAAGGTATTTGACTCACTAAGTAGAATTATAGTGCATGCAGTTTTTTATATAATTCATTCTTTAGAAACACTAAAAAAAATTATCCCATATTTTCCAAAATTATAATACATGGTTGATTTGATTCATGAAAATCAAATTCAAAAAATCTGATCAAAATAATGTTTTATTAGACAGACTGATTAAAAAAAGAGTCTAATCTAAAAGTATGTCATGAAATTTTACCATCTCAAAAGAAATAATGTAATAAAGTAGTGAAATGTCCTAAAAAATCCAATTCTTCTATTAGGATACATGAATAATATATTGAATATTTAAAAAAATTCAATATGCCTAGAAAATATTTTAATGAGACATCCAAAGTTATGTCTGATATGAAGAAATTTTTGGATAAGTTCATCAATATAACTAATATTCATACTTAATAAGTGAAAGCCTTAAATGGGAATATAAAACATATGTTGTCAGAGTTTTCAATACTCAAAAATCACAAATATTAAATCATCAATCTGAGGAAATAGAATGATATATTATCAGAATAACTTTCTATTTTAGAAAGAGAATTGTTGATCCCAAGATGAAGTTACTTCCATGTTTGAGGAAGATAGCAAAGAGTTCAAAAAGATGAAGACCATTCTAATATCTTTATTGATGAAAGATTAACATATTTTCTCTTTTAACTCTTGTTTTATTTATTATTTTTAATTTAATTTATTAATGAAATATGTATTCATCTCATTAAAAATTGTTTGAATGTTTTCAAATTTGGATTGGTTCAATGTTCATTCATGTTTTTTCGATGATCAAGTACATCATTATTTTGTTTCTTATTTTTTTCTCTAACCCTTTTAAAAAAACCCAAGAATTTTCTTTATTCATTTTAAATATCACAAAGGGGGGGAAACAATTGTGTTGGAGGATAAAGATTCTTATTCATTTACAAAGGTGGTGAAATTACATTGAGAAAAATATCATGACCCTTTGGGGGGATTTTTTATCTGGTGGGGGGGGGGGGGTTACTCATATTCATCATCATATTCAGATGAGATATAATACATATATGGGGAAAATAATTATTTTTTTATTTTCAATATGAATTACTAAAATATTAATAGACTGTAATTTTTTCAAAGTAATTTACTATTTATGTTTTTTTGTTTGTGCATTCCCAAAAGGGGAATATTATTGAGTCAAATTTTATACTTAAGACTTTACCATTAATTTTATTTTGGAAGTCACAAACATTTTATAAATACTTCATTATTAACTTTTTATGTCTAAACTATTTTTATAATTTTCTTAGAAAGACAATATTTTTACCATAAATAAAATTATATATAAATTATTCATAAATATAAACTAATTTTCATCATAATGACTTTCATTATGGACTGAGATACTGTTAATATTATATAAAACATTATCAGACCAGATGTTATAATTTCATATTTCTAATTAGTACAGGAAAATTATTTATAATCAATATAAAACTTAAACTGATAAAAATTTGAACCATACAAATATTTATTATCATAATGAAAAAACATAAATAAGTCTGTCATACCAAGTTATGATTATATTCAGAATATGGAAAACTGATTTCTATTGTAATGGAAAGTCATTTACACTATGATGGTGTAAACTCAATATAACATTGAACATTTTATTATGCCATAACAAAATGAGATTCAAAATTCTAGGTTTCCATGACCTTGTAAAAATCTCCAAGAAAATATGAATTTTGGGAGAAAATTTGATCATTGGGAAGCTCATCTATAAATACCTTGCTAATTCAAGAGTTGTGAGTTACTGATTCAGTTTCATTTTCTCACTTGTGTGAGAGATCTCAAGACTAAAAAGCATGAAATTATTATTCTTATATGGTTGTAATTCTTTCAGAGGTATATCCTCTTAAGGTAACCTTGTTGCATTTTCCCCTTATTAATTATTTTTCATTGTAAATCATGCATCTGATCTCTGATTACGATTGGGGGATTATAGGGGTAGGAAGACAGATAAATTGATATTATAATTGATGGATTTTAGGGATATCAAGAAAGAGAAGATCTGTTGGATTTATGGCTGACATAGATATATAGATATATAAAATTCTATATTCAAATCAATGGTTTTCCTTATTAAGGAATTATAGGCTTTCTTGTACGTATAAAACTAGGGAAACCTCTGTCCATGGTTTGTGTCTACATTACTATTTAGGCTAAAATAGATTTATTTATTTTAATATCTATAATTCACTCTTATTTATTATATATATTAAAAGGATTATTTCATAGAACTCTTAAATTCTGATGTGTTTATTTGTAATTATTTTATTGTAACATATTTGAATACGACAAATATTAATTTATCAATGTTATATTTTGTGAATACAATTTGTTTACTTTTTTCTATTTGAATCTTATATGATTATTATTGATTAACTTTGACCTAATATTATATACTCAAATTTATGATGTTTTCTCTAATATATTGAAATCATACTAATTATGATTCCTAAGTAATCATATAGAGGTCCATGTATGAATCTGATATTTCTACTTAATGTGGTTTGTGAATTGGTTTAGATTAAAAAAAATTAATCTAATGATTTTTAACTCTACAATTCACCCCCCCCCCTCCATCACCCACCTCTTATAATTTATCCATAAGGAACATATTTTTTCGATACATCTATAAATATATCTCATATTGATTTCCAACACTAGTTTCTATATACTAGGTACCTAGTAGGCTCATGGGTGGTGTTTTTAAGATAATGGAAAACAAGTCATATTATATCATTTATTAAATTCCATATTGATTTAATTATGGGATTTACTCTCATTTATTACATAAATATCTTTCTAATCTCCCTTCTATTTTTCTACCATTATCTAATGTTAAATATCATCAAATTGGCTCTAATTTCACTTCCAAATCACTACATGACTAATCCTTTGGGGAATTCAAGAAAAAATCACAATTTTTCCCCTAGGTTTCATACTAAATCATGAATAAAGACTAATATCTATTTTATCATATTTTAGGATTCCAAAATAAAAATATCCATTCATATTAACTTATTTAATGTTGTAGAGGGAGTTTTTATAGGTAAATATAAATTAAATCCATCATTTTCCATTCAATTTATCAACTATTTCATTTAAAGAAAGTTAAGAAAATTAAAAACTATATTCTTGTTTTCAAATATACTTCATGGAGTGACATGCCTTATTCATCTATGAATTACAATTGGGTACAATATATTCTAAGGTTGGTGAACCCAAATATTTCACATAACTATCACATTATATTATTTAAAATGGTATGGGGTGGAGTAATACCAAATATAAAGTAGATGTTATTTAGGATAATGTTTTTATAAATTAAATTATGATATCAATTTTGGTTTGAATGAATTTATTATCCACAGGATACTTATTAAAAAATTTGATAAATTATATGCATTATTATTTATTACATATTTAGTATGTAATACTTTAAGGTGGATAATATAATTTATGAAAAAAGGACATATTCTTTTTAATCTGTATTTCTTCTTGTTAGATTCATTATTAGTACATGGTTATTATGAGTTATTTAGGTATATAATGTTGGAATAATTATTATTTTCCATTTTCTGAACATTCTATATATATTTTCCATGTTTTTTAGAAATGTAAATATTGTTGTATACCCATATAAATATGACTTATTTTATTATTATTACCATGTAAAAAAGGGAAATTAATATGAATATATTAATAACTATGATGCTCGATTGAAAATGGGATCATCAATACTCAATTATATATATGGGGTTTCCTAAGTCACTCATTAAGAGTTACTGAGTTTTATTCAATACGGGGGAATCTATAGAACTCAATATCAATTGTGGGTTTTAACCACATGTGAGAACATATGGTACTCAACCATAGTTATGGGAGATTTCCCATGGTGAGTATGGTTATGGATCCAATAATTTATGTTGTAGTTCCTCGGTGAATTCTTTATATCTTGGAGATTAAATCCTTAGTTATTATAAACATTTAGATTCTACACTTATATGATAAATATGAAATCTAATTATGATCTTATTACCAGATATATATAAATTTATTTAATTTTGGTATGTACATGGTAAATTTATTATTATTGTGTTGTGATTACTTTTCTACATTTTTTCTACTACATGCATGTAATTTTATGATAAACAGGTTACGGTTGGGTGGTGATTGTCTACTGGGTATAATGCACTCACACCTTACACATGTCCCTTATGATGAATGTATAACTTCATGTATGTGATTTAGCTAATGTGAAATCGAAAGTACATTAGATTTTATAGGACAGTGTGATGGTTGTAAGGATGGATGTTTTAATCTGTTATATTTTATCTCATTCATAAATGAAATGGGTTCTAATAATGTTTTAGGTAGGGATTTATCCTTATTATTAACACGTGAAATTTTTGATTAATTTTTTTGTATTCTTAAATCATGTTTGGTTGGTTTTCTCTAATTTAATGTATCAAAGAATTTATTTTTAAATTGTCATAATTTTACAGTCTTTAAGGGAATTCAGTACTGAAAAAAATAAATTTATTAGTTCATAGAATGAAATTTTGACCATTATTTTATATTTAGAATGTGATATTTACCGTCAGTATGATATTTTTAAATTTTATAAGATGATTCTACAAACAAATAATTATCTGGTTTCAATTGAATATTATAATTATTTTTTATAAAATTAAAATAAATAATGTGTTCTGTGAAATATTTTTTAGGTGTCGGTGGTAGGTGAATTTATTTTAGGAGTTAATAAGTTAGATATTTTTAGGTGAAAATAATATTTAGATTAAATAATGATGTGAAAATAAATGTTTCTTTTAATTAAAACTCCAGATATTGTTTTATAGAGAGATAATCATGGAATTGTTGTGAGAAAATTATGAAAATGGTTTTAGTGAATGGGGAAATTTTGTTTTCCAGGAAAGTAATTTCTATGAGATTATATCCATTATATATTATAAAAATATTAATACCCTTTCGTAATAATGTGATTATGTATTTTAGAGGGATGATTGAGATACATGATTATGGAAACACATTCATTGGATATCACTAGACGATTGAGAAATTGTTTTCACTGTGGAATTGAGATAGATGGCTTGAATTATCATCTCTCTCATAGTCGCTATAAATCTTTTTCTATTTTCATTTTATTTTCAGTAGTGGAATTATAGTAATATAAAGGAATTATTATTTCATAAAAAAGTTGATAAAATTTATAAATATGAATTTTTTTTGAATAATTAAATTAATATAGATTATGAAATTAGGGTATTTTTATTGGAATTGATAATTGGTGGAAAATAACTCTAGTCATTATTAAATCTATAAATAGATAAATATAGAATAATAAATTTATAGATATTGAATAAATTATGAATAGTGTATTTGATTATTAAATTAAAATAATTTATTAATTATATTTAAAATTCTTATGTAAATTATTTGGAGTTTTTTCAGTGGAATATTAATCATAATTATTTTTTTGAGTACTCATGAAAATTTTTCTAAGTCTTCAATATAAAATTTGATATATAATAAGAAATTTTTTTTTAAAATTAATTTATCTAAAAAGGGTGAAATTTAGGTACTTTTTCACATTTCAATATAATTTTTCATCAGGGTCATTCCACTCTTTATAAAATTTAGTAGAAGTGCATATGGTGGGTGAGTTTATGAACTAATATTTTGTTACATGGTGTCAATCCATTTTTACCATAGGTTCGTGCTATATTCTATAGATGATGACCACTTTAGATCTGAGATATTTGAGTATGGTTTATTTATATATGGTTCATTACAAATTGGATTGGGGATGTGATGTAACACTCAAGATTCAATAATAGTAATATTTTCATTTTAGTAAGATATTAACACAATGAACAAAAATTTATTTAATAATGTGAATAAAACATGAATTTTAAATTTTATAAATTTTATTTTATAAATTAAATTTCATTTTTTAATTTATAATATAATGTTTAGCTTAGGGAAATTTTTTTATTTTTTAGAAATACTGTACTTTTGGTGAATATTGGAAAAAAATAATTTAAAAAAATAATTTAAAAAAATAACAATTTTATAACATTCTAATAATATACGAAGAAATTGAAATATTAAACAAAATTATATACAAATATTTATTTAATATTTATCATAATTAATATAAAAATATAATTTTGAACTTATAATTAATTAATAACATTTTGTAAATCATAGTACTATTTTTTTCCAAAAAAATAATTTTAGTTATTCTCGATTATTAATGTATATATATGGATACTATTTTACTGGATTTGGTTTTAAATAAAAATTATTCTCATTTTATAACATAATCAAATTAATTTCAATGTAATCAGTCATTCAATTTATTTTATTATAAAATACTTTTTGGTTAAAAAACAACCATTTTTCTCAAAGTGGTCTTTATTGCATTTTTCACACATAAAATAAAATTTTTTTATTCCAGTTATTAAAATTAAATATTGAAACTTTTAGTATATAATTTTAGTATCAATAATTAATATGAGTTAATAATCTCAAACTAATTTTTTGTCATAGTGAATATTAAAATAGTAAAATTTATTACCAAAGATAGGGTTAAAATGGGTTTATCAGGGTTTAAACTAATAGAAATGGGTAAAATACCACCTAAACATGTAAAGATATAATTTGTTGAAGATATTTCAACATTATATTGTCATCTCTTATAACCTCTTGATATTTGGTTCTACTTTCACAAAAACAACATTATATTATAAAAATAATTTATATTATTCCATTTGTGTTTATCCCCTCAATTTAAAAGGGAGACATATTCTACTCAATTATACACAAAATATGTTAACTATAAGTTATTTAATCCTAGACCTAAAACCATACTATATTCATTTCACAATTTCTTAATCTTCTAGTATTCTCCTGAGACCATCCTAAGATGTATTAAGCTTTAATCTAATGTAGGTCTCTCAATGAATTGTTTATTTTCTTTACTAACTCTTCGAAAGTTTATTTACTCTTATATATTCCATAAATATATTGTATACATAGTGACATAATTAATCCAATATAATTAACATTCTAGTTATTAATTTTTATTATGGTGTAACTATTTTTCACCTCATTTTCATCAAATGGGAAATTAATGTATCAATTGTTCGTATGGGTGGACTACCACCTCCACCTAGAGATATGATTCACCTTCCATCACATTATATAATTAATGTTTTTATGAAGGGTTTAATGTTAGTATATTATATTTTCTACATAATTATTCTTATTTAATTATAATATATTATCAACCTTGTTACCTTCTCATCCTCTGGGAAATGATAACGTTTTCCATGTGTACATGTAGATTACCACCTCTACAAAGCATTTGATTTTTATTTTTATTTACATGGGTTGTAATAAGGATATGTTTGATGGATATATATAATTTTTATGATTTAATAATGATTCAATCATATAAGTTTCTTATATACCTTTATATCATTATATTAATAAAAAAGTAGAAGCATTACTCCAATGTATATATAAAAAACCATATTTTTAAATTGATGTAATTAATTTTTCATAAACGCCTTATATAAATGGATATAAAATTATATGTAATTATTAAAAAAAGAAAATTATTATTTTATTAAGAATAGTTATATTATTTAACCAGGATAAATATTCCATGATCGAAACTACTAAACTGAAACTTACATGACAAAAATACAATTACACTCTAAAATGATGACTTTGATAATGAATTACTAATAAATGGCTATTTAAATATTATAGGTGGATTATATATGATAATATAACTATGTATATATTCCCATTATATACATATAGTAAATTTAATATTATTATATAGGATTTTAAAATCATTTACAAGACAATTCAAACTTGGGGTAAGGATTTATTACACAATCACATCCTTATTCAAGATTTTATATATATATATATATATATATGATTTAATTGGAAGAATTATATAATATTTTTATCATTAACATAATATATTTTCTTCTAATATATTTGTTTATGGAAAATAAAATTTTTCCTTTCATTTTCTGTTATATAAGTAATAAAATTTTTAAAATATTGTTTATAAGGAAAACTAGATTTGTTTTTATATTCCATTGGAAATATTTTCTCTTCAATATCCTTTTTTTCAATAAAATATTTTAATGAATTTTTTAAATATTATTAATTTATATATTAATGTAATTTTTAACAATTTTTTAATTTCCATAATATATTTTAAAAAAAAATTATTTTCATTTTCTAAAAGAGAAATTTATTAACAAAGGTGTGAGTAGAATATTTGTTTTTATTCTTACCACCCAACAGACATTTCCCAACATCGTGAATATAAAAATTATTAATGATTATTTTAGATATTTCAACATTTCTTCTCAAATAAATTTTCATTCCAAATATTCCATAAATTTTCTTATTTTAAATAATTAATTTCCAAATCTTTTTTCAATTTTACTCAATAAATGTTCCGGTGATCTTTTAAAAGCATTTTTTAAAATACTTTAATGAATGTTATGATTTATTGTGAATCTAATCTGATGATACCATCCAAAATATTAGTCTATATGGATTATGGTCATGATTCTCTCGTAATTGATGGAAGAAAATATTAAGATTTTTATGATTTCTTTTTAATAATATAGTTTATATTGATTAAATATTGAATTATTATTAGTTTATTTCAAATGATAATGGATTTAGACTTAGTAAGTGATGGAAAGTGCATGTTATATCCACTAGATGCACCTTTAGACCTCGTGAGACAAAATAGTATTGGTATTTGGCATATGACTTAATTATATAGGTAATATGTATTGGAACAATCCCTTAATAGTAAGATTATTATGTCTAGCAATATTCATACTATCATTATGAAACTAGTTTTTTATCTTTATGATTATTTATGTTAGATTATCATCCAGGGATTTATTCCCTTTTATGATATTATTTATTTTCCATATTTGATTATTTTTTATCTTTTCCATTTTATTCATGATATATGTATCATATGATTTCTTCTATTATATGCTTTCCCTTACTGAGAATTTGATCTCACCCTTTACTATGGTATATTTTTCATAGGTTACCAAGAAGATATTTCTAAATTTTTTCAGGGATGTACTTGAATAAATGATAAATTTATCCCTATAATATTTATTTTTATTTTATGTTTTAAAATATAATGTGAAAATCATGTATGTATATAGTCTCCCAAGACAACTATGATATTTGATCATCAATTGTGGAATCTCTTGTATCTTGTGACTATATAATAAAATAACCACTAGCTCTGGAGTTATGGGGTTATGTTGTTTTAAATTTTATCAAATAATTCTTATTATCAACCTATATAATTATATTTTAGAAAAAAAAATATTCTATAAAATATTCCTATTAAAAACATTGATGATAATTATAATTATAGGATAATATTTTGATGTCTGGGAAAATTAGATATTGCATGATTTCCCTAAAAAAATTAAACCCTATCTAGGTATTCTATAGTGGATGTGTCTAGGTAATATATTCACTTATGGGTAATAACTCTTAAATGGTTGGAATGGGTATTAACTTGATTGATACTAGTACATAATGAGGGAACTAAAGACTACAGATATAGATAGGTACTCTTGAGGAATATTATATTTTTGATTCACATAATCCTTAAAAAACCATATGAATGATTCAAAAATATTTTTATGATTTGAATATATTCCCAAATATTATAAACTTATGATTATAAGATTAATTATACATCTATTTTAAATTTATGTTATGTGTTAATCCATATTTAGAATTATATACTATGATTTAAAATTCACAATGTATTGAGCTAATTCAATATATTCCAATGTTTAAAAATGATTCCTAATATTAATAATGGAAACTCTATCAATTAATATAATATATTTATGGATATTACTCCTATGAAAGATTATAATGTTTGTGATGGAGTAGGGATGAATGAATTATAATAATATTTTGTTAGCTGAATTTGGTTTTTAACAATACAATTTCATGTGTGGATCATCTTGTTGAACTATATCATGGTGATAATATTCCTTATAGATTTATTTGACAATAACCATCATCATTCAATGGGATGTCTAATCCATTAAAAGCTACGTAATGGATCAATTTCTTGTGGAAGACATTTCTCACTTTCGGAAGTAGTGAATGAGATAATGTTATCATGGAATCTTATGGTCTTAATTGAGATGTTGATCTATAGTGGTTATTTATCTAGAACACTAAGGAGTAGGTGGAATGGAATTCGATGGAGTGGATGAATTTAGAGATATACTTTGAAAAATACATTCCTCAGTTAAAATGTGATACTATGGAGAGGAAATTACTCAATCTATGAAAAATGGGAAGAGAAAGTATTACTGAATAAGAATATAACTTTTTTGGGTTAGTAACTCATTTTAGGTTTTATGTACATAATACGAGGAGTAATATTAATCATTTCTTTGATTTGATAAATCTCATCCTTTTATGGGCATTAGTCTCTAAAAAATATCATTATATGATGATTTAGTATCTAGTGGAGTAAATATGTAAAATTAATTATCTATGTTTTATGATTTTTAGGGAAAATAATAAAATAATTAGATGGTTGAGAAATATGAAAATGATATCTGAAAAAATGGATCAATGGAATGGTGGAATTTCCATCTTGTAAAAATTTAGGAAAAAAACACTATAGAATATTCTGGTTGGTCATGGGTTTTTTCTTAATGTGTGGGGATAAAGACTATCGTGATCATCATTACATGGTAAAAAAAAAGTGGCCAATGGATAATGCATTAATTGTAATGACTTTTTTAACTATTTTATTGACTTCCCCAAGTGTCTTGGAAATTTTTCTCAGCAAATTCCATGGGATAAAGTATATGCTTATAAGATAACTACCTTTGAGGTTGAAGTTAATAAAGATATAATGGTCTGTATATTGATTATCGAATCATTTTTATTTAATGCTTTATTTCATTATATACCTTCATTGAATTTTATATATTCCATGTTTATCAATAAAATTATATATTTGCATTGAACATTTTGAAGAGTGTTATCAATCAAAAAACCTTGTGTAAATCTTACTGAAACAAAAATATTTCAATAAATCCCCATTATGACACAAAGACATACCCAATAATGAAACTATATTATAATTCCTATAAGTGACTTGGATATAATCTGTGGGTTGGATTGTACTTATATTATAAGTGGAAATTTTATTTTCGAGAGAAGGATTTTATGATTTATATGGATATAAAAAATCACCGGACTTCAAAAGAGAGACTGAGTCTTCTGAATCATGTCTGAATCCTCTTCTTGAATCTCTCCATAATTAAATTCTTGGATAAGAAGTGTCAAAACAAACTATTAATGGGAAATTCATACTTATAATAGAGGTTGTACCTATTTTTTATGAATAAATTGATTTGTTTTTAGAAGAACTACCTGGAAAACCACCTAGGATTAAAGATGAGTTTTCATGTAACATTCTACCTAACCCCCAGTGTATTAGCTAGAGGTAAAGGTTATACTAACCTTGGGTGACATCCCCAAGTCACCAAAGGTCTGCAATAGATACCATGAACTTTTTATAAAATTGGGGAATGATTTACCATACAGAACCAATACAATCAAATGAGATAACATTCAAATAAACAACCATATGATGAATGAGTAATATAACTGAAACCCAAAAAGAAACCAAGGAGCAATAATATCATAGTAGCATTAAAAAAATAATAAAGATGATATAATAAACAAAAATAAATTTAGTCATAGTAACATCAAAGTGGAATCACTCCAAACACACCAGGATAGATCACTGATATTCAAACAACAAATGAGGAGTAGAAGATTAAGGTAAACCACTTGAGAAACGGGACACCTTTCACAAATATCCTGATATAAAATATCATAAAATTATACCATGTTCCCCTAAATGTGGTGAGTATAAGCTCTGTTGGTAATACCAAACTACATCCTAACACATTACATTAGAATAAGAACATGTTATCACATTTTATATAAAATAGAAGTGGGAAAGATAAGAAGTCTATTATAAGTTCATAAACAAGTTTCATGTACAAAAAAATTAATTTTTTCCCATAATTTCTTATAACATGGAATAATCATTCCATTCCACATCCAAACACATTGAAACACACACACAAAGACACACACACACACACACACACACATGTATATATATATATATATTCATGAATCTATAGACCTCCCTATAATAGTGGGTCATGATTCCTCATTTCAATAAGATGTCTCCTTGTGATCCTTTGGATGGTGGAACTTCTGACCATGATATGTCTCACATTTTCCTCATTGATAATAGAACATTGAAACATGATCCATTCCCAAATGAAAATGGACCGATGACACCATATATTATATGTTAGGATGTAATTTATTTAATATAAAACATTTATTTTTAACACCACTTTCTTTGAATCATTTTACAAAAGACCTTTTAAGATTCATTCCAAAAACAAATGATTTAGATACAAATCCAAGAGTTTTTACGAAAAAAATAAGAGATAATGGAATTTAAAAATCTTGAAATGATGTTCCTGAATCAGTAGAATGAGATAGAGTCCATATACCTCATGATAGTCAAAGTGAATAAGGAATGACATAGTAACACTCTAGATATTTCCTTCTATAATCTTCCCTTCAAAACATCCAACAAGATCCAAAACATAGAACATATATCTATTCATTAAAAATAACTCAACTAATATGGATAAGAGAAGATGAGGAGATCTAAATATAAATAGATTAAATATGGACTTACCATTCATCTTGATCTCTTAGACATTTAGATACTCCCCAAGTTTCTTCTTGGTAAAAGAGATTTACTAATGGAGCCTATGATATGTGAGGATTTTGATATCTAGAGAATAATTGATAGGAATGATGGTTTATGGCCTTAATACGAATGAAAACTTAATATTCAGAGAATTAACTGCACATCATATAGCTAGTCTACATGATTTTTCAAATCAATCACCAAAAATATGTGTGCAGCAGGAAATTTCGCAGGTAGACTCATAGTTGTGTCACATGGTTTTGAAAAATTTTCTGGCATTGTTGGGTCAAGGGCATCCCCTCCAACGATTTTCCCACACAATTTTCCTACCCACTCACCAAAAATACTTTTTCTACATTCTACTATAGAATGGTTTCTCATAGACACCCACATGGATTTTCCAAAGATTTCACCCAAAAAATGATTAAAGAAACATCATTCACTATTTCCCGGAGATAGCTCATTGTTTCCCCCAACATTTCACCTCATAAAACACTTCTATAACACTTCAAAACCCTCTACAAACTTTTCAAATGTAACCAAATAATTATATAACGTAAAATTGCATAGTAAACGGGTAAATTTCTAGAACCATGTATTTTACATTATCTCCACCATTGGACTTTCCGTCCTCAGGAACTGGAAGATTGGCCCTACATTGGAAGATTTGTGTCCACTTCCCCATCATTTCAATCTCACATTATCTAATCTATTCCTAAATCTGATTATTCTCTCATAAAACCCATAAAAATCCAATTATTTTTTCCCATAAATGTTTTTATCGTCTATAGACAATCTATAATGGTATATTAATTGATGTAGCATCATGTTCTGGATCAATATGGTCCCATCAAATCGAATGTTCTAGATTAGGCTGGCACTTCTTCAATTAAGATAACTAAAACACATTGGGAAATAACTATACATCAATGGTAAATCCAACCAATATTCTATGAAACCAAAAAATTTAATTATCTCAATAGGGATGATATTTAATCGATAAAACATTACTTTATGAAAAAAATGATGATTCCATAACCATGGAGACATTCTCAAAAAATATTACTCACATCAAATGATAATGTTTAACATTGATGATCCTCATTGAATTTCTAACGACATTGAGCCACCACTTCTATTTTTTATTATCAGAATAATATCTATTATATCGTGGAAAATTATACATCTAAAAATCCAATCTTACCTATTTACACTTTAAAATTTTGGAACTATAAGGACGACCATACAATGCATTGAGAGAAACCATATTTTTCTTAATAACTATTATTATATGAGAACATCAATAAAATTATTTTATTCTCTAGTGAGCCTTCAAATTCCATCACATATGTTCTGATTATGTATTCAAAGGTTTGGATAATCACTTTGGATTTCCCTTATATTTGAGTACAAAAAGATCCACTCATGATCAACTAGGTTCAAAGGTCATGTTGTAAGGACCTTAAAAACAAAGATGTTAACCTAGGGTCCCAATATTACACAATTGAATCGTTAATACCAGACATCATTAAAAAATAGAAAATGAAAAGTATAGACATGACTTCCACAATATTGAATTCATGAATATGGATGCTGTGAGTCAACATCTTGAGTTTATCAACATTAACCAATATGTAATTGTTTTTATGAATCTTTTTTGGAAGACTTGTGACAATAAACTTATTTATTTACTCCCATTTAAAAATAGTAATAGTTATGGAATATAATATAGAGTTCATTAATTGGTTATCCACCATGAACTATTTATAGGTGAGGGATCTCATGATAAACTCTTCCACTTTTAATTTCATAAATCCCACCAAAAATTAGTCTGTCAACACCTTATACATTTTTTAATGTTGTGGAGAACAATACCTCTTGAATGATGTTAAGAAAAAAGATTTTTTTTCTAATATGTTACAGTAACAATAATATGGTCTTTAAAAAATATCATATATCTAAAATCCTGAATTAATACCTAAATAGTATCCCCAATATTGATTTTTACTTCATGGTGAGATAATTAAGGTCTGATTTCTAAGAATCATTAACCTACTCAACCAATTCATGGATAAGACAAACTTAAAAGAAAACCACAAAATCATCTTTTTTAACAAAATCATGAGGAATATCATCTATGATCGAAATTATTATCATTTGAACTTACTCCTCTTTAGCCAACTAATTATATGACATACTACTCAATGAATCCACTATTAAATTCCCTTTATCGGGTATATACAAAAATTTAAAATCAATCTCTTATAGATATTATATCAATTTGTGTCACCTTAGATTCAAATCCCTTTCTTAGAAAATATACATCAATCACTTATGATCCCTGAAAATAATGATTCTTTTCACCTAAAAGGTAGTTACTCTATGTATTCACAGAATTGACTATAATATAAAAATTTAATTCATGTTTTGGGTAACTATTTCCATGTGGCCAAAACTATTATAATCCACATGTTACAATATATTCTACTTGTCTGAGAAAACATCCCAACCCAGATATTGATACGTCATAATAGACCACATAACATTTCCCTAACTCTATCAATGTAATTATATTTGTTTATATAATCCAAACTATAATCTCTTAGATATATTTCTATCACTTATCACTTTATTGGAATGGAACGCTGTGCCTTGTGAAAATTTTCATTGGTGAGGAATGTTATGAAAAATCATGAATAAAACCTCAGTAATATCATGCTAAGTCAAGGATAATTTGTATCACTAAAACATTACTTGATGGTTTCCAATAGATAACATATTTATCTTTTCAAGATCAACAGACACACCTCTTTTGTAGAATATGTGTCCAAGTAAATGTTCCACTTGTATCCAAAAATTACACTTTGATACCATATCATAAAGGTGATGTTTTCTCAAGATACAAAAACTATATCCAAGTGTTTTCCACGATTAGGTAAAGCACTAGAATGCAATGTATTATCATCAATGAAAGCCAATAAAATTTATTGAAGATAAAATTATAAAATACAACTCATAAATTTTATAAACAACACCGATGAATTCATATTACAAAAGGGTATGACCATATATTATTAGTGACCATAGTGAATCTAGATGGTTTTGTTTGTAATTTTATATCACTAAAAATGATGTTGGTGATACCCTAATTTTATATAAATTTTATAGAAACACAATTATTCCATTAATTGATCAAATATATCATAAATTATGGGTTAAGGATATCAATTCCTTACTGAAAAATATTTTAGCTTATGATAATCCCCACATATTCAAATAGTTATATATTCATTCTGGGAAAAAATAAATAGTGATACCCCAAGAGATGTACTAGGTCGAGTGAAACCTTTTCTATTGAACTCTTCCACCTAGAAATTCAATTCCCTCGATTCTATTAGCTATATCCTATAAAATGAAAGATAATTAGGATTGGTCTTTAGAAGGATATCAATCATAAATTGCACATATCTTTGGGGTAGTAGACAAAAGAAAATATTTGGAAAGATATAAAGAAATTGGTCTATGATTGTTGGAAAATAACTATGTTTACCTACATAAAAAGATTATAGATAAACCTCTACCACCTAATAAGATGTAGTTCTAACCACCATTACCAAATGTCCTTCTTTTCCATTATTTACAACCCAATATCCTTTAAATATATTCTTAATTGCATCAAATTATTTGAAGCATATCTATCGGGCATAACATTTTATAATTTCCTTGAAGGACTCCAACTAATCTATTTAGAAAAATATTATATATATATATATATATAAACAATAGATAAATATCAAACCAATTCATCTTTATTGATAGTTATAGAAAAAATTATATACATGAAGTCTTTCCACTTTAATTGGTAGAGAGGAGTATGACATTTCAAGATAGAACGAATCATCTGAACATATAAACCCATATGGTAAAAAACAGGTGAAGTAATGAAAGAGTGGGATGAACCCATATTAAACAAGGCTTGAATACAGATAGAATTCCAGTCATTCGTACCTCACACAATCAAAGGACTAGATTGATCCTCCATGACCATAACATCAGCAATATACTATTTTTTACTCATACATCATTGATCCTTAATTCCATATTGAGATTTAATTTCATGAAGAGTCATGATGTTCCTAAAATCATCTTGTATCACTTAGTTTTGAACAAGAGTGTTTCTCTTGAATGTTCATCCAGTCAAAGTATAAACATTATGATATACATGAGATACATCTCTAGAACAAGAGTTTTCAATACAATGATAATAATGTTGGAAATGTATCATCCAATTACAGATATGAAAATATTGAGTTGGTGATGGGTAGTATTTATTTATATGAACAAAATAACTACACTGGAAATATCTAGGATTTTTATTTTGTCTGAGAGGATAGTTTATCGATTTAGTAGTCAGCGCCTTATATTCAAAAGCTTCTTGATAATAGGTATCCCTATTCATTTAATTCCTATTATTAGAGTTACCATAAGATCCCATTGGGACAAAAATACTGTATCACATTGGATTCCCAACATGATCCACTTTTCCACATTTTATCTATTAACCATCATTGTATAATCAATATTACCTAGGGAGGTTGTTTTAGATTAAATATCGAGCTGTAAACATGATTCAAAGATAAGTTCCTTTATAGAATAACTAGAAGATATCTCTATTGAGAAATGAACTATGTTCATAAACATATATATGTAACCAATCACCAATAGGTTCTCTTTTTTATTGAGAAATAAATCCACTATTCAATTTATATTGAATGTGTGATGATAGATTTATTTTATTTGACAAATCTTTATTTTCCTCCCATGTAACACCTCTATCATGTCAAACATGTATAAGTAAATCCCACCATTTCCATTCATGATACTCCAGCATATAAACCAATAACATGACCTCTAAATTGCAAGATATACTAAGGAAATGAATAATTCTAGTCATTTAATTCAGCTACATGTCAAATTTTTTATGCTTGAAATCTCTACAAAATATGGGTGGATTATTTTATTGAATTTTTATAGATTGATCCACTCATTAGGGTTAATTATTTTTATTTTCATTATCAATCTCTTGAAAATAATGACTGACAGTTTGGAAAAGTCATTGGTTTCTTTATTCATTAGCTACAACCACATTTTCTATGGCTACATCTTGTTGATTTATATAATTTATACCTAGATCAATTTTCTATATCCATGAAAAAATACCATTTACTAATTAATCACCAAAAAATGATGGATTAGATATTTTTAAGACACTATAAGAAATAATAAATAAAACCATTCAATTCAAAATACAACCATTATTACCATTTTATATAAATCAAAAAACTAAAAATGGTTCAATTTATTCTCAATGAGAATTCACACTATGTAAAGTCTCTTGTTATTGAAATGGGTTAAAATAAAAACGATTTTTTTATTTTTTATTTCAGTTTATCAACGAGTAATTTTTTTTAAACCGAGATATGGAATTTTATTACCATTGTTTGAACACCTAAAGGTGTTGATTTTGGACTTGTGTAATTACCCAATAATTTTCACAGGTATCCCGATGATTCTCAGGAACACCGATCTCAGAAAAGTCCACATTAATGGATTTTCACGGTTAGTGCATGGTTGCTTTCCAACCCGTTCAGTTTACCTTGTTTAATAAATTATAAAATTAAATTGAATGAAATTATATTAGAGTTTTTAATAAATTAGAAAAAGGTTTTAATAATAATATTAATAATAAAGTTATTATTATTATTATTTTATTTGTTTAATTAAAAAAATATTAAAGAATTAATTAAATGAGGATTGGAAAATTAATGTGGATTATGGGTTTATCGAAGAACCATTTTATTTAAATGAATAGTTTCAAAATTATTAAAGGACCATTAATTATTAAATAGAGGAAAGTGTTAATAATAGTAATGTAATTAATATTATTCTTATTGTGTCATAAATTATTTTTATTTGTTTATATATTAATTTCATGTTAATGGAGTATATTATTAATGAGAATTTAATGACTCTTTTGAACTTCTCAAAAAAACATTTAACAAAATGAGGAGTTTCATATTAAATGAAGTGTTGTTATTAAATAAAGGTGTTGGGTTTATCAAATTTTTGAAAGATAATAATAACGTGATTATTATTAGTTTAGTTTTATGAATTTAATTATTATTATTATGGAAATTAAATTAGGGGTTATGGGTTGGCGTTTTTATTTTATTAATGATATTGTAATAAATTGGGAGTTTCAAAATTAATTATGAAATTTTTATTAAGATAACAATGAATAAAGAAGAATTTTTAATTAAATGGGGTGTAACATTTATGTTAAAATATTTTAATTGGATGTTTAATGTGGTATAATATTGATGGGAAATTAATGAGGCTATTGGGTATCTCAAAGAAACCTCTAATTAAATAAAGAGATTCATAATTAATAAAATAATTGTATTTATTTAATAAGAGGTGTTGGGTTTTATCTAAGGATGAATAATAATAAATATAATAAATAAATTATTATTATTATGGTTTTATGAGTGGTGGTTATTATTATTATTATGAATAATAATAATAATGGATTTTTTTGTGTTTTCATTTAATTAAATTAGAGGTCGATAAGAATTTAATTAATCGTTACAAAGAAGAGGTGTTTATTTAATCAATTTGTGTTGAAATAATTAATTAAATAATGATGAGTTAGGTGTTATCGAAGAAGGGTAATTTTAAATGGTAATATTAAATATGTAAAAAATGTGGAATTTGGTTTAATTTAATTAAACCATTTTAAATATAGATATCAGGTTTTGTATGGGTAGTCAAATGGTGTGGTTCAGCTGTGTGGTTATCTAAATATTAGAATGATTATTTTTTATTTTTTTTTAAAAAATATTTAATTAATTAATTATTGAATTAATTAATTTGAATGCATTAAATTATGATTGTGAATTAATAGTTTGTTACTATTGTTGGTCATTGTTACCTTTTGATGTATATTAGATTTCCATGCATTAAGTTGTCTTGGATGGAGTTGTTTTATATTCAGAGATGCTACATGAGATGGTTTCTAAATATATGAGCTTTGTTCAACAAGTTTTTTTGATGATTATGACGTACATGTAAATTGTTAAAGTCTTGGACGAATCATTGTTTAAGTAGAGGGGTTTAGAATTGATAAATAACTTGGATAATTAAATGTTGATTTAATTATTTATTTTTCTTACTAAGAATAATTAATTGTTAATTAATTATTTACTATTGAGATGTTGAATGGTTAATTAATGGTTGACTTTTTACGGGTCAATTATGTTGTTAATTAGTTGTTGAATTAATTAATGGATTGTATTAATTAATTTATTAATTAATTAAAAGATGGTTGTGGGGTGTTAGACATGACGTTCTACACCAATGATAAATATATGTGTATTATTGATAAATGTGTTGTGAGACAAGGATTGATGCTCCAAATACTCACGAGGTGCTAGACATGGCGTTCTACACCAAGCATGAAAAAAATATATTCTTTTATGGGTCCGGGACTGATGATCAAAATACCCAAGGGTATTCAGACAAGGACAGACGCTCTGAATACTCACGAGGGTGCTAGACTTGATTTTCTACACCCATTAATTGACATTGGATTAAGGGTCCAATTGGTTTTACATGAAATGAATTAATAGGTTAATGAAAACTATTGTGACATTTTGATTTGTGAATTGAATATGACAAAGGGTTAATACTTATCAATGAATTGGGTGAATCACTATTAGTGGACGGACCCAGGAGTGAATCACTATATTTTAGTGGATATGATAAAATAAAGTATATGAAAGATTAAATCAAAAATCTTATGGTGAATTATCCAAGACAAAGCACAATCTTGGATTTGGTCTTAACTTTGATTACTTATATGGTCTTTAGAGACATATGTGGTGAGTGACTTATACAGGGAACGTCGGGCTCAGTCTGGACATCTGTGGTGAGTGACTTATATAGGGAATGTCGGGATCAGTCTGGATCACAAGAATTATGTAGTTTAAGGAGGTTTGAATAATTGATAAATGAAAATGATTGTGTAATGACTATTTTATATGCATGAAAAATATATAATACATGTTCAGACACCAACTAAAAGCTGAAGTTGGTAATTGGGTATATAATTTCATTTTACCACTTACCATAATCATGCATGCTTTAACTATTTAAATTATTTATTGAAACTCAGGATTTGGGGTAGACACTGGTGGTCCCGACCTACTGATATTTATATCTCACACCCTACTCGGGCCGCCATTGCACTAGGATACCCATGTAGACTCTATTTGGTTGCCAGATTGTGCATTTTGCAGTTACATAGATGATAGGAGAAAATGACTCAGCAGATGCTCGGGATGCTCGAGGATACTACCCTCTGGGCTTGAAGTAATTGTTTATTTATTTTTGTAATGGAGTGTCCATAATGTTGTTTTGGTCATTGTTTTCCATTTTTTATCATTAGCATTTCATGCATACATCTTCTATATAATTGATGTAGGCCATTTTTTTTACAAGATCTATAAAATCTACCTTCCACTATATTATAATTTATTAGACTGCTTCAGCTATTTATTGTCATTGTTCGTTATTTACTTTGATATACCGTTGTGAAACTCTGATAAGAGGGTATAGTATCCCCACTTAGTATCCATAGACCCTCGCTGCTAGTCTTCAGCCTCTAGTGTATGAGGAGATGCGCATGAGGACATTTGGTGACCGGTCTGACCCCTGGTTTAGTGGTGAGTTGGGTCAGGACATTACAAAGTGGTATCAGAGGGTTTCTTTTCCTTTGTCTTACTATTTTGGGGTTGGTAGATTAGAGACTATGAATATGTCGGCGCTTTGGTTAATAGTTGTTCTTGGGACTGATCACCCCATGTACGGGAAATGGAAAAGTGTCCAGGGATGGGAATTTATGTTTGTACTATAATAGGTTACAATTGATATGATTTCACCTTGAGTGACTGGCATATACTTCACAGTTTTTTAATTTTTTGAATTTTGAAAAAAAAAATTGGCCTGATATGTCAAGGAAGTTTCATACATGAATCATCTTAGTCACTTAAAGATTCACATGTCATGCATATAACATTCCATGTAGTTTCATTAGTAGGATTCCTGCTAATTTGGATGGCATTCCTTATGTGAAATGCAATGTATTGATCTAATTTGGTATGCCTCACTAGAAATCATGTATCTATGATTGATTTAACATGCATGAGTGATTATATGACATATTTCATTAGTTATTAACATGTTTTTTTGTTATTTCATGCTTATGTGTTATAGCATGTTGTTATGTTACTTATTATGCTAACATGCTAGTTATATTTTGATATATTAAAGGGATGCTGAAGTTAAAATGTTAAATGAATGTTGATTGTGATAAATGAGAGACAACTGTTGGTGATATGGTGTAGGGTGCTTTATCGATTGGTAGATGGCCACCCATGTGACTAAACCAAATAACCATAGTGTGTTTTGAAAATGGTCATTAATGTAATACAACTAAGTTTTTATTGTAATGAACCATTGTGTGGGTGCATTTGAAGAACTCGGATTAAATAAATGGGACTTTTGGAGGTCTCTTTTTTGGTAAAAGGAATTTAGATGCTAAATTGTCTCTGTATATTTGAATATCACTGAATGTAAAATTTTTAAAGATTATTTTTTTGATATCTTTTGTATTTTTCCATAAGGAATTGTTTTGACAACTGTGTGGCTTGTTTTGAAAAAGTAATTATGTGTTTGTCGAAATTCATTCAAATGATGAAAGGTTGAAATGAATTAATTAAAATGGCTAAAATGAAAAAATGACTTTTTGAATCTTGTGTTTTGGGTTTTGTGTGACCAAGAGATAGGGTCAACGTTAATGATTGTAAGGGTATAACCCATGGTAGGTAGTAGCCATATAATGTTCAAGGCTATTAAAGTATGTTTGTCCCACTTCTCGGGAGGACTTCTTGGGACTCGGCTGTTTTGGAATGTCGATAGGTTTATGTAACAAATTTTTGGATAAATATTTGACATGGTGATCATGGTTCGAGTAATGTCACACGCATTCATTAATGTGTTCTAATAACATGTTCTGGTGTGAGGCTAGTCTTTTCTTACGACATCATGAAAAATCCGTAGGTTGGTATAGTTGCATCATTTTCGATAAACGTGTCCGTAGGTGATATCGAGCTTTTAGAATAAAGTTGTCTTGTAATAGTTTAACTGATCTTCTTAATAACATTGGTTTTTCTCTTAGTACTCTCTTATGAATACGAAAAGCATGTACCCTATCTTGACATCATCTTGGAGACACTAAGATAGCATTGGTCTTATGTCGCGCTATAGTTTAAATGTTGTTGCGCTTGATGAGTGGTTGTTATCTGGGTAGTGTATGGGATACATTGATTCTTTGGGATAATTTTACTTTAGTGTTGGGGAATGGTTGTTTTAAAATATCATTGTGATGACTTGACATTGGAATTTCACCAGAGGTCGGGTAAGGACTTCATTTTACATGCGGATGGTTTTGGATAGTTTTAAAGGATCATCGTCAGATAAAGGGTGAAATGGGGTTTTGGGTATGGAAAATCTTTTGAGGGAATCATGTGAAACCTATTCTACTGATTGATCGTGATTCAACCATTTCCATGGATGAGGTTCTTCTAATGACTTTAGATATACGAACTGTTTTGATGTTTATGCTATAAACTGATATTTGGCTCTGGTTTTAAAGGCTTAGCCATTAGGCTTGTGAAGGGTTAAAGGTGCGTTTTGTGTTGGGAACACAACACATCACTTCTAACAATATTAAATAAATTTGTTAGGTTAGTTGTTTTAGTATGGTTTTCCAATGGAATATCGGGGACAATATGTTTTTAAGGTGGGTATATTTCAATGTCTCGTGTTGTTGAACCAAGTTAATATACGAATGTTTTGTTAATTTTTTTTCAGTTTATCAATGGAACATTTTTTTAAACTGAGTTCTGGAATTTTATTCAGAGTATTGGAACACCTAAAGATGCCATTTTTGGACTTGCATAATCACCGAATAATTATCACAGGTGTCCCGATGAGTCTCAGAAACACTAATTTCGGAAAATTCCACTTTAATGGATCTACACTGGCATGGCACAGTTTTGTTCAAACCCGTTTAGTTTACCTTGTTTAATAAATTATTTAATTTAATTGAATAATATTATTTGAGAGTTTGTAATTAATTAAAAAAAGTTTTTAATAATAATAATAATGAACTTGTTATTATTATTATTATTATTATTATGGTTGTTTAATTAGATAAATGTTAAAGAATTAATTAAATGACGATTTAAGAAATTAATGTGGATTATAGGTTTATCGAAGAACCATTTTATTTAAATGAAGAGTTTCTGAATTATTAAAGGACCATTTATTTTTAAATAAATTAATGTGCTAATAATAATAATGTTATTATTATTATTATTGTGTCATAGTTTATTTTGATGTGTTGATATTTTAAATTCAAGTTAAAGGAGTATATTATTTATGAGAATTATTGACTCTTTTGAGCTTCTCAAAGAAACATTTAATAAAATGAGGAGTTTCAGACTTAATTAAGTGTTGTTGTTAAATAGTGGTGAGATAGGGACAAATGCTCCAAATACTCATGGGGTGATAGACATGGCATTCTACACCCATCTTGCAAGAAAATATTCTTTTATGGGTCAGGGAATGTTGCTCCAAATACCCATGGGTTGTGAGACAAGGACTGATCCTCCAAATACTCACGAGGGTTCTAGACAGATGTTTTACACCCATTAAATTACATTGGATTGTGGGTCCAATTGGTCTTATACGAAATTAATTAATTGGTTAAATAAAACAGTTGCTACATTTTGATTTTTAAATTGAATATGAGAAAGGGTGCATACGTATCAATGGATTGGGTGAATCACTATTAGTGGACGAACCCAGGAGAAAATCACTATTTTTTTAGTGTACGGGCTCAAATATAGTTTATGAAAAATTATATTGAATATATAATGGATAATTATCCAGGAAAAATCACAAGATTGGATTTGGTATAAACATTGATTACTTAGATGGTCTTTAGGGACATCTGCGGTGAGTGACTTATACAAGGAATGTCGGGATCAGTTCAGATAACGAGAATTATGTAGTTTAACAAGGTTTGAATAATTGATAAATGAAAATTATTGTGTAATAAATATAGTGTATGCCTGGAAAATGTATAATACAGGTTCAGAAACAAGATGAGAGTTGAATCAGGTACTTGGGTATATAGTTACATTCTACCTCATACCTTAATCATGCATGCTTTCACTATTTAAATTATTTATTGAATTCTAGGATTTGGGGTAGATAGCGGTGGTCCCGGCCTACTGAGATTTATATCTCACACCCTTATCAGGACACTACTGCACTGGGGTAACTGATTAGACTCAATTTGGTTGTAGGATTGTGAATTTTTCATTTACTTTGAAGATAGGAGAAAAGGACCGAGTTGAATCTCGGGATGCTCTAGGAGACTGCCCTTGGGTCTTGGAGTCATTGTTTATTTATTTTTGTAATGGAGTGTTCAGAATTTTGTTTTGTTCATTGTATTCCATTTTTGTCCCATTATCATTTCATGCATCCATCTGCTATATAATTGATGTTATATATTTTTTTGTACAAGATTTGTAAAATCTACATTCCGCTACTTTATCATTTATTTGTCTGCTTATACTATTTATATCAATTTTTTTGTTATTTACTTTGATATACCACTATAAAACTCTGATAAGAGGGTATAGTCTCCCTAATGACTATCAATATACCCTCGCTACTAGTCGGCAGCCTCTGGCATATGGGGAGATGTGCTTGAGGTCAGGTGGTGATCAGTCCGGCCATTGGTTTAGTGGTGATACAAGTCGGTACGTTACACACAAAAAATGCATGAAATGAGAAATTTATATCCTAAATCCATGAAGATAAAATGAAAAAAACATGTAAGTTTCATAGAACACTTTCGTACCCATACCAATTGAGTAAAATGATTTTCAGAATAAAATCTTTAGCTACATCCTTTAATGTTAATTATTTCATGTTCCCACATTTATATATCTTTAATACCATCCCAATAGGGAGATGGACCGACCGAGACTGATGATATTTGAAACATATACACCCTTATCCAATATTTCCTAAAAATGCAGAGGAGCTACTAGACGTAGAAAATATCTCCCATACATAAAATGGTACATATAAATGCTAAGGGATTAGAATAAAGTTTGTGAATGATTTTCCCTCAAGAACCTTCCAGTTGATAGTGAAAAATAAAAAATAGACCAAAAATATGATTCGTGAGTAACAAAAATATAACCCCAAAGAAAACTAGGGTCCACTACAATAATAGTACTAGTGAAAAAGTAATAAGGAATAAACAAGAATAAAAATACATAAAAATTCAATAACAAGAATTTGTAATCACTCCAATGACACCAATAGATATCTTAAATACTTGAACAAAAAATACAGAAGAACTCATCATGGTATGCAACCAAAGAAATTATACACCTTTCCTTTATCTATATCTCTATTTATGATATCTATAAACCCAAAAAAATATGAAGAAAGGGTGATTATATAATCAATATGTAATCCCCAAGACTTCCCAACAAATTCTATTAGTAAAATAATAAGATGTCACATTTATATAAAATAGAATAGATCTAGATATGTATTTTATTATAAGTCCATAAACAATTTTCTGGTATGGAAATAATTAATAAATATTTTGATTCATTTATAAACACTGGGTGTGATCATCCCAATCTACTTTCAAAAACACACAAAAATAAATGAAACCATTGAACTCTCTATACCCATGAATGGTGATTCATCTTTTCTACAAATCATTACTTATTAATCCCTTTGTTGCTATCACTTCTAACCATGATCCATACCTTGTTTTCTTAATTGATAGTGTCACTTATGACCCTAGAATTTCCCTAAATTCACATGATCAAATGCAACCATGTAAGAAAATTTATCATATCATTTATTCAATACAAATAAGATTCATTCGAATAAAAAAAATTTAAAAAAATTTATCAAACACATTGATAAAATCATTCCAAAAACCATAGATTTAGTTTATAAAACCATGATACTTTTCCAAACAAATCATAGATAATATAATTTCAATGAAAATAATTTATGTTCTAGAATAAATAGAAAGAGAGATATGCCTTCTAGTTCATAATGATTAAGTAAATCTAAAAATAAAAAATGAAACATTATATTGGTCCTTCAATATTAATACCATCAATAGATCCAAAAATATCTCATCATGATCTAAAGCATAAAACATATATCTATTCAAGAAATAATAGATCTACCATACTATTTGAGATAATATTATAGGATCTAAGGAGAAATTGATGAGATGAGTAGTTACCACTTATTCTCGATCTGTAACACACTTAGATTGAAAAAACATTATTCTGGGTAAAGGAAAATTTCCCAAGGTGAAATTATCCTGAGATAGGTTTAATATCCTTAAATAAAATGGGATAAAAATGGTTTTTATGGACATAATATCAACTAAAAACATACTTTTAATAGTATTAAATACACATTTAAAAATTAGACCACATGGTTTGTCTAACTACAATATAACCACTCACATGTTACTTGAAATAACTTAGGAATCCACATGGTGGTACCACATATTTTGAAAATCATGTGGTAATAATGTGGTGCTATTTTCACAAGCTCATCCCCTTACAAGGTTGGAACACACATTTATTTGAACCATAGACCGACGATGATCTTCACTTTGTCTCATTATTCAAAATTTATCAAGGGAATCCACTGAGTTTGGATAAACCATTATCCAACGTTGTGCCTACCTAGTAAATCCTAAAACATCTTTCATGGTTTCTTAATGAGAGTACATAGTTTCTACTAATCATTATCAAAAATTTTCAACTCTTAAAACCCATCCAAAACACTTTATAAATACCTAAAACTTAAACTAGTCATTATATAACATGAAAAATAGAAAATTAATGTGTAATGCACATGAAACTAAAGGTGTTATTTTTTAATTGATCTTATCTCTTACAAAAAAACATTAATGAAGACTCTGTGCAATATAGACACAGTGGATGTAATGGAATTGAATAAACAATTATAGGATTTATGTGATAAGGGATTTATATTCCCTAATGTTTCACCAAGTGAATCTTGTGTTCCTTTTATTATGAAGAAATATGTGTGTATGAGGTTTTTCATAAATTATATGGAAATAAGTTCCCTTACTATATACGAATAAATATCTCATACCCCATATTGATGACTTATTTGATCAAATTCAAAGAGATCAGTATTTTTCAATGGTTGATAATTGTTCTAGGTATCATCAAATGCAAGTAATGGAATATTAAATTCCAAAGATGGGTTTTTGAGGAATTTAAATTATTAATTTATAGTAATTACCATTTTATTTAATAATGCACCATATATTTCTATGGATATGATGAAACAATTATTCAAGGATTAACCCAATTATTTAAATGTTGTATTTATCGATGATATATTAATATATACAAAAAATATTTGGTGAGAGTAAGATTTATTTGTGAACCAATTCATTATATACTTGGAAAACAATTATTTGAAAAATTTAGAAAATAAAAATTATGGATTTAGGAATTTTATTATCATGGAAATATATTCTCTATGGAGGTAAAATTAGTTGATCCTTAAAATAAATATGTATTTATTGAAAAGAAAAATTCCATCAAATATAACTATTAAATGTAGTTTCCTTTAATTATCAGGTTACTATCAATGATTTTTGAAATAATTTACTGTTTTAGCTAACATATTAACCATGATAATGAATAAAGTGGATTTTTTCAAAGGGTTATAATAATATAAATATGTTTTTCAATAATTAAAGGAGAGATTATTCAATCCACCTATATTAACATTACCATTGGAAAACAATGAATTTTAGATATATATTGATGAAACAAACAAGGTACTTGGATGTGTATGTATACATCATGATATAATTGTTTCATATGCATCAAGGATTTTAATTATTAATGAATAGAAATATACAACCCATGATCTTGATTTGGCAGTGTTTATATTTTCATTGATGATATAGATACATTACATTTATAGTTAAAGATTCCAAATATTTACACAAAAATATATATATATAAATACATATTCTTATAGAAATAGATAAACATGAGGGAAAGTGTATGGTTAAAAAAACTCATGAATTTGTATTTCTTAATACACTACCAACTTGGTAATGAAAATATTGGGGTTGAGGCATTTAGTAGGAAATATCATGAATTTTTTAATAATATGATGATTTTTAAAAATATTAAATTAATTTATTTAATAATTATAGATATTGGAATCATTAAGTAAGTGGAAATATTACATATATTCAAAATGATTTCATAACCATCCTTATTGGAGAAAATAAAAAGTTCCCATCATGTTGTTATAGAGACTCTTGCTTTCCAAACATTAACATTACATAACATTTTTGGAATACATAAAACAATATAAAAATATATTCCCAAAGAATATACTAGTCTAATGCCTTTGGAAATAGGGAAACACAAACACTATAACCTAAATAAGCCACATTATCCTCCACTAGGTTCTTCTTGACTAGGACCCTTCTTAGATATATCAAACAGAAAACATATAATCATAAATAGTTGGAAAGTAACATAAAAGGGGTGATATGAGATACTCTGTAAGGGTAAAAATGTAGATACCTAATAATAATCATGAGATAAAGGTTATGATATCATGATCATGAAAATATAAGATCATACCCTATATATCAAACCGAAAAATCTTGAATCATAGAATAAATATTGGCTATTCATAAAATATGAATCATAAGGAAATAAATTAAATCATAAATGAAATCATAACAAAGGAATAACACATGGAATTGTGGAAGAAACATAAGCATATATAATTATTTCTATAGTAGTTAAGGAATTACTCTTGACACCATATTAGTGGGAATTTCGTTTACTGAACACGGATCACACCCCATTCTAGCCCTATATTATTGATCCAAGTTCACTCACAATACCAGCCCTATACTACTGAAACACGTTCACTTTATTTTCTATCCATTTCTATTTCAAGAGATATAAATCTTTAACCAACACATTAGAGGGAGATATATGTCCCACCCATCTCATAATTAAATTATATATTCAAATCACAGAAGATCATAAATAATCATATAATAACCCCTAAAGTGAAATGGGTTTTATAACTATGTATTCATATCTTATATTGTTAATAAAATATGTTTTATATTTATTTCATCATAAAATAACTATTGAGAAGAATCTAGCTTCAAAAACAAATAACTTATAAAAGATAAATGGGTTTCATAAACATTATTCCATCCAAAAATAATCCATTAAGATAAATAATTTGAATAGAAACATTAAATAATTTTCCCATGAATGAATTATTAGCACCAATGGATGTTATCTTATAAGGGAAATAAATTTTAAATATCTTTTAGATCATTTCTTCAAGAAAATATCTGTTCTACATTTAAAAAGACTTCTTAAGACACAACACCATTTAAAACCATTTTTTAAAAAGAGGATTAAAAACATATAGAAGAAGAATTGAAAACTATTATACATTTTAAAATACTTTATAATTGAAAATTATATTCAAAAGTAATTTGAAAAAAAAAATTAAAATAGTTTTTAAAACATGGTTTTTGAATATAATAGATTTTCGACTGAAGAGATACATGGTCTGATTTTTATTAAAAACATTAAAATATGTACCACATGGTGTAAAATTGTACTAATACATGAGTACATATTGAGTGACCATAAAATAATAAAACATATTTCTATTCTTGAGAGATGTATTATAATATTTCATCAAATAATTATAGCCCTTAACAATCTTGAATAGCGATTATATTATTTCCGAAAAATCATATAGCTTGGTTACTTGGGATTATACTCTCCATTCATGAAATGGAAATTAAGTTAAGAATAAAATATCTTTAAAAGATATATTTTACTAATATAACATGTTAAATGGAATTTTATTCACCTCATAAATCAATTTAGGTACATAACAAAACTAGAGACTCGAATAAGTAAAATTGAGACAAAAATATTTTACCGATTTTGAAGCTTTTGAAGCCTAAACCCCGTGAATGAAAGGTCATAAAATGGATATTTAAATACCCATAAATTTAATAAATAGACTAATTGAAAAAATCTAAAGGAATTATACACACCACACAATAGTAATGGGTGGTGAATAAAGCATGTATCTCACAGAAATAAAATGTGGGATGGAATCCCCTAACCTTATGTCTTGAATCTCTTCATACGTGTAAAATATTCATATAAAATAAATGTAATTTTATTATATATCATTTAAAAATTATTAATTATATCCCTTACCATATAAGTTATTATTATTACTTCATATTACCATCTAGTTAACAATTCTATTTTAAGGGTTCACTTCGGGTAATAACTACTTTGTTTTTCACATGTGTCTTTATTTGTTATATCTGTTTTCCTTATACATATAACATGATTTACATAATTTAAACCATGATTTACATTTAATTTTTTTTTATAATCCATGTAATATATAATTATGAAATGGAATACATTGTTTATGGAGACGGTAGGTCATACATGTGCATGAACGCTATTTTCATTTAATTGTCTTGTTTAATAGAAGAGAGTAAAAGAAATATATGTATATATATATAAATATATATCATTATTAAATTAGATTTATTTTATCATATATATCAAATATATTCACTAAACCCATCGTTAATACATTTCATATAGTGTATGAATGAATCACATCGCTTTAAAGAGGAGGTAGTCCACAATTCCTCAAACGAAATTATCATATTAACAAAATATAGAAAGTATAATGATATATCTTTTAAAATAATTAAATAAGCTTAAATATGTAATAAATATAATATTTATCATATATAAATATATTTTTCATCATAACGATCACCATGATAGGTGGTAAAGGAAAAATGAACAATCATCATTTAGTGAGGCAGTGGTTCTCCTAACACATAAACAGTATGTTTGTTACCCAATAATGCACTTGTGAGTTATTTTCTATTGAACAATTATCATATAAACATCCTAGCATATTAATGATACTATTTTTTTATAAAATAATGGAATAATTTCATTGTAATTAAAAGAAAAGATCTTGAGATAAGATGTTATCCATTTATCAGGTAAATCACTTTGGTTGATGCTAAAAGGTTTCCTTGTATTTCATTATGCCAAAGGAAAGGATTATATTATGTATGGAGGGGTGTTGAATATTTTATTGTGCAGATATTGTCTTAATATTTTTTTGAGAGGTGTTACGAATACAGAGAGTTGGTGGCCTATATAGGGAAGGGAAAGGCCACACTTAGAATTTTTTCAAACATGTTAAGTGTACCGACGTTTATACTTAAAAAAAGTCATAAAAACCCTTTAAAATATCAAAAATTAATGTTTCATGGATGAATAATCTCTAGAAATCAGGTTTTCACATGTTTATAACTATTTTGTGTCATAAAATTGATGTTTAGTACTTTATTAACTTAATATTTCTTTGAACCGTGGTAATTATTTTTTTTCACATTTACTTATATTTTTGGTCAAAAACTATGTTGAACTTATTATTCATTATATATTATTTTGATTAAAAAAATTGAATCCATTTTTCCATATTATTATTATATTTTTTCTTTATTTTTATATTCAATTTAAATGTGAAATTTATTCTATTGAACACAATTGGGTATAATAATTAAATGAAATTAAACATTTAAACAAAAATAAAATATAATTTATGTTTATAAATAAAATTTATGAAAGAATGGTTTTCATTAAAAATTCGGCATTTCTCACTATTTATCCAAAAATGATGTTTCTCGGAAAAATATCATAAATTAACCCTATCCTAATTTTGAAATTATAAATTTATTAATTATTTTTATTTTAAAAAATTAAATTTATAAATCGGTCTAAATTTAATTTTATTTTTTGTTTACAAAAGAAAAATAGAAATTAGTTCATTTGAGAAAATAGTATTTTTAAAAAAATTAGGTCTTTACCAAAAATTAAATCTTTCATTATCAATATGTTCTATTTATATAAAAAAATTATAAACATTATTTGAATAGTAGTTATTAATATTGATATTACTAAGTTTAACTGTTATGTTATAATTATCTCATATAAATATTTATAATTATAAAATGTTGTTTCTTATAAGCATTGTTGTTGTAGGTAACATACCCCAAGACGTTGTTCGATGTAATGTATTCCATGTAAATTTTCTATGTAATGTATTCCAATTCTGTTCCTTGTGAAATTAATTTTTTACTTTTTTTATTATAAGACATAAATTTAATTTTAATTTATTTTGAAAATGGTCCATACAAACTGGGGGTGTTACATTCTACGCCCCCCCCCCCCCATAAAATGAATTTTTCCATCAAAATTAATTACTCATGTAAAATTATGTAGATACTTATGCTCCATCATATCCCCAAATTACCATGTAACTTTTTCTAACTAGTGATTTTTTGAAAAACATTAACCAGGTGAGTGGTCTCGTTTCATAGAACATTCTTTGTTTTGTCCAAAATTTCAACTAGTTGTTCTTCTTAAGACATATCCTGCTCCGGTGGTATGACCTTGGAGTCCAGTACATGTGAAGTGTTAGCTATGAAATTATTCAGGACATATATATGAAACACATCATGTACCTGAGAAATAATTTTAGGATGTTCCAAGTGATAGGCTACCATCCTGATACCATCAAGAATTTCATTGGGACCAAAATACTCAGGGCTTAGATTCTCTTTCTTCTAAAATATCATAACCTTCTTCCATGGTGAGATTCAAAGAAACATCTTTTCACCAACTTCTGATTCTAGATCACATTAGCGATTATCATCATATAATTTCTACTGACTTTGATCTACCATAAGATGCTACTGAATGGTTGTAAACTTCTCAACAATTTCTTTAGTGATCTTGGGTCCCAATAAATTTATTTATCCAACCACATCCCAAAACATTGGAGCTCTACATCTCATCCCATTTAGGGATTTCAATGGTAACATATGAATTCATGAGTAAAATATATTGTTCTTAGAAAACTCAACAGTAGGAAGGTATTGATCCCAACCAACTTTCAAATCTACTAAAGAAAATATCATTATATCCTCTGGGGTTTGAATTATTCTTTCAAACATAACATTTATTTAAGGATGATAAGCAGTTATGAAACTATATTTTGTATTATGTTCATTTTGAATAATTTTATACAACATTAAGGGGAACTACAAATCTTGATATAATATAATTAAATTTTTAACACCATCAAACCTAACCACTTTTTTAATGTATACCCTGGACAACTGATCCAAATAGAAGTATTTCAGGATAGGGTTGAACTGCGTTGTCTTAGTAAGGTGATTGACTACCACCCATATATAATTAAACCCTTAAAAGGTTGTGGGTAGTCAGATGAAAGAACCCATAGTTTTTTATCCCATTTCAATCCTAATAAGGGTGATGGAAGAAACATCCCCTTTGACATTGGTCATTCAACCTTAACTTTTTGACATAATTAGAAATGATATAGAAACTCTACAATATCACTATTCATTCCATCCCTCTAGAATTATTATTTCAAATCACTATAGATTTACATAATTTCTTGATGAATAGAGAATGAATAACAATGAGATTTCTCTAACAGCTCCTTCCAATCTGATATGGAAGGAACACATAAAAGGTTCTTGAACCATATCATTTCATATTGATCAAGGTTAAACTGAGGAACATTTCTAACAACCATTTTCTTCTCAACATCTAACATATTTTCCTTCCTAATCTTCACACGGATAGAGGGTTAAACATTCATTTGAGAAAGATAATATTCTTACACTTACTATAGGATTTGTAGATCCATTCTTTTCATATCCATAAATATTTTATCTTTTTTGGTTCTCATCATAGAAAATATAGCATGATCCTTTCAACTCAAAGAATCATCTAACTTTTCACTTTCCCAAGGAGGTAATGTACTGAGCAGTCATAATCTATTATCAAATCTAACCATATAAGCTAGAGAATTATCAAATCCATCTATGTGAATATTTATTTCATTCTTTTTTTTCCTCTATATTAATCACACATTTCCTTATAAATTTAATTCCTCTATATCAATAATGGAATAAATACCTATGTTAACTTTAAATCTTAAGTTGGGTAATTTTTTCCATGAATATTCAACTATCGTGGGGCATAGGATATAAAAATTTCATTATACATAACAATATATCACAATACCTTAATGGATGCATTAATATATATTACAAACCCTTCTCCTCTATAGGGTAATGTAAACACAGGTTCATTGATAAAACTTCTCTTCAGTTAATTGAAATTTTCTTCACATTCATCTTCCTAGAAGAACATGACACCCTTCTGAGTTATTTTGGTCCCAATATTTTTTAGTCATGAGAAATTCTCCACAAACCATATATAATATCAATCTAAACTAACAAATATATAGATATCAGTCACTATGGTTTGTCTAATACAAAATTCAATAGAATCTATCATTGATTGATCTACTATTATACCATCTCATGAGATTATGTGACCCAAAAATGAAACCTTTGGTAACCAAAATTCTCACATAGTAAATTCTTCAAATATATTCTCCATATTTGGGGTCATTAATACAATTTTCAAGTGATCATCATGCTCTTCCATGATCTTTTCATAGATAATAATATCATCTATAACGAATGCCAAAAAATATTTGAGATAATATCTAAAGAAACTATTCATTAAATCTATAAAGATAGTTGGAGAATTAATAATACTAAAGGGAATCACTACATATTCATAGTGTACATACCTTGTATATAATGTCATCTTGGGTATATTCACCTTCTTGAATCTCAATTTTTGATATCCAAAATGAATCTCAATCTTGTAGAAGTATTGACCTCCACACAGTTGATCAAACAAGTAATCAATATATAGAATATGATACATGTTTTTGATTGTTATCTTGTTAAACTCCCAATAATCAATGTAGAGTCTCATTGATCCACCTTTGTTTATTAATAGAATATATTCTCCCAAAATGTGACAAACATGGTTGAATGAATCACTTATCAAGGTTTACTTGGTGTTTCTTTATCAATTCATGCAACTCAACTAAATCCATTCTATAACAGGTCTATGAAATTGGTGTATAAATAGGTATGATTTCTATTGAGAACACAACTTCACATTATTATGGAAGACTATACAACTCTTCCATAAAGACATATAGAATAACCCAAACAATATCCCTATCATAGATGTTAATTTTATCCACAACCACTTGATATAATCAACCCTTTTGAATTGGAATTATGACCCATACACTGGATGTAATCTCCTTGGGATGTTCATAAAAATCATCACATTGATGTATTATCATCAAAGGGTTTCAAATATAAAATGTAACTTCCATTCATTAGAAATTGATGTGGGATTTATTTTGAGAAAGGCAATCTATTCCTAATATTACATAAAATTAAATCAAAGGAGGAATGAAAGGATATTTAGGAATCACATTACCACAATATTTAATCGGAGAGGAATCATAGACGTGAGATGAAATCAACATATCAATAGGGGTTTTCACATATAGTTACACATTAAATAATTCCTCTCGAATCATAACACCCTTCGTAAATTATTTATATATGAAAGTGTTGGTAAACCTAGAATCAAATATGACATTAGCAGTTCAAGATTGTTTGGTAAGTGTACACTTCATCATGTCATTATCTCACCCCTCATTAGATATAGATATTTCATGATATTTGTCCTTATCCCTCATCTTCAAAGGATGATTACATCAATCAATATAATAATCCCTTGTGTTTTGTAAGTGGTTAGAATAATTTCTATTCTCTTTACACTTGTATCCATGAATCGTGGGATATTCGTTTTATGCAACTTTCTCTCCATTAGAAATTTAATCTATCATATTCCCATCCTTTAAACAATAAAATACAAGGTGACAATCCTTTATTCACTAAAATATTTTAATAAATCCCTTGAGACAAATTCCTCCATGCTTCTTCTCACATTTGGAGCATAAAAATATCATCTTCTGTTCTCCATGGGTTTTAGAGTTTCTGTTGAACTCTATCTGCCTTTTCTTGTCAAAAACTTGAACTTGATACCTGGATCCAACATAAATTTCATCCTTGATTTCAAAATTCACAATATCTTCATATCTAATAATTTCCCCTATGTTCAGTACCTTTATGTGACTTCCCTTTAAGTCATTGATGAACCTTTCAACTTTACTTTTGGGTTGGATGATAACTCTTGAAGAATATCTCACAAATCTCATGAAATTTGCCTCATAGGTAGAGACAGATTCATCATCCCTTTGCTTTAACTCAGGGAACTATTTCATCATCATGGTTTAAGTAATCCAGGTAAATTACCTATTGAAAAATAATTTTTTTAACTCATAAAAATCCATTGATTTAATCTCATATTACTCCCATGTATTCTTAATTAGAGTCCACAACTGATCTTCATTTCCTTCTAACCGATAAATATAAAGAATGAATTTCTAATATTATGAACACTGAAGAACAAAGAATATATTTTTAGTAGTATTAACCCATTATTCATTAACAAATGATTCTGAATACCCTCTTGATAATTGTTGTTTTTCACTCATGAATTACTCAACAAAATGTTTCTTCCTCCATTTATCATTTAGAATTCCACCATGATTCATATCATGAGAAAGTTCAGTGAGGATAGCAATATGTTTTTTATTCCATATCCTATAGTAATTGATTTATAGTGAAGAAAATAATTACATTTTCTATCACAGTCACAACTAATGTGGTTTCTTCAGGTTCCATCCGTTGACTAAAGCCAAAAATCCTAGAGCAAGAAATAATTATCATATTGAGGAACCACGTAATCATAAAAAAGTCACTTACAAGATATCTAAATTATGAATCCTTACATAATATATGAAAAATTAATTGTATACTAGGTTACTCATAGGAATATTCTAATTAAATAATTCATGATGGTTCTTGTAGAGATTATGAATTCCACAAGCATAACTCCTTGGAGTGTCAAACCAGGTGTACTGCATGTCTCGTTCTCATATTAAAGATTACCCGAAGTTCGGCCTGAAACATCATGTTGGAGTTGTTACCCCAGGTACATATGTTCCTGAGTCACATCCACTTACAGTACCCAAAATAGGGATGTGTTTCTTGGAAACCCTTTACTCAATCCTTTACCAAAATTCCAGGATATTTTCTTATACTCCTCATTATCTTTAACCTTATCTGTAGACATTCCCTATGTGTTCTCACTATGTTTTCACATACTAGAATCAAAATGTTAACTAAAACATTACTCTTATACCATCTATTGATACCTTTGATATTATTACATTATCCTTACATAACATTTCTGGAAAACCTAAAACATTATACAAACAGACTCCCACATACCATACTAGTCTAAGCCTTTAGATACAAAGAAACATAAACACTAGTACATAAATTAGCTACATCATCTCCCACTAGGATATTCATGACTATAACCCTTCTTAGACACATAAAGCATAATAGGTTTCTTCATAACATATGGGAAGGGAAACATAAAAATGGATGACCTAAAATTATTTATAGTGTAAAAAGGAGATACATAACCATAGTAATGATTATAAGGGTATGATAAGATTATCATTCAATTATAAGATCATACATCGTATATTAAAGAACAAAAACTTGAATAATGTCATAAATCATGGAAGTTCATGAGACAGGAATCATAAGGATATGATGAACATAATACATCAAAGAATAACACATGAATAAAATGAGGAATTATGGAAAAACATAATAATATATAATAATTTCCATATTTCTTAAGGCATTGTTGTCAAGACCATCTTAGTGGACATAATACTTTACTGAGTTGGTTTCACACCCCATTCTAGTACTGTATTACTGAACTGATTTTACTACCCATTTTATCCATATAATACTGAACCGAGTTCATTTCCCATTCTATACATATCTATCTTTACATAATTATTTATCAAATGTATTAGAGAGAGATATATATCCTACCCACCTAATAATGAAATCATTCATACACGTGAAACAAGATGATAAATTATCATATCAAAACCAATGAAATGAAATTTTTATTATAAACATGTAATAATATCATAAACAATGAAAACAAATAGGTTTCATAATCATTTCATCATAAACAAAACCTGTGAAAAGTGGTTGGTTTCAAAAGTATATAACCCGTGAACGTTAAATGGGTTTCATAAAAATCATGCCATAAAACAAAATCCATTCAAACAAAGAATATAAATTTGAAACATGGAATAATTTTCCCAACAAATAATGATTAACACAAAGTGATGTTATCTTAGATGTAAAATTATTTTGAAATATCTTTTCATGCATTACTTGAGTAAAATATCCTCTCTTCCCTAAAAAATTATTTTAAAAACATTAAATGTTTTGAAATGATTTTTCATTGAAAAAAATTTAAAACATATAAAAAAGGCATTGAAAATAATAAAACATTTTAAAAATACTTATTCCTCTAAAATGGTGTTCAAATATCTTTTGAAATATTTTTTGAGTTTTTTAAATATGTTTTTTGAATACAATAGATTTCTGAACGGAGAAAGAGAATATCAGATTTCACACAAAATAGTTATGTTAAGATCTAAAAAGTGAAAAAATATTACTAAGAAATGAATATATCTTGAATAAATATATGATAATAAGCTTCGATAATTTTCTAGATATTTGAATCATAATATTTCATAAAAGAATCATAATAATTAACAATCTTGAAAAGCGATGAGATTGTTTCAACAAACTCTTACCACATAGTTACATTAGATAATAATCTATATGTAAGTAAAGGAAATTAAATGAATATTAAAATATCATGAAAAGAAGTGTATTCCTGATATAATATGTAAAATGGAAGTAAATAATCCTTGAAAATGAATTTAGGTTCATAACAATACATGAGTCTTAGTTACGAAAAATTGAGAAAAAACTATTTTAGTGATTTGGTAAATGATGAAACCTAAACCTTATGGAAGAAATAACATAAAATGGATATGTAAATAAACTTAAATTTAAGTATAATAATCATTTAATGCATCCTTTTTCATTATACACACGACAAAAATGTAATAGGTGGTGAATAAAGCTTCTATCTTAGGGAAATAAAAAGTGAGTTAAAATCCATTTACCTTATGTCTTGACTCTCTTTGTACTCAAACAAGATTCACTATATAATAAATTTATTTTTATTATAAATATTTTACATAAGAATATTATTATATCTAATACCATATATATTTTTATTATGACCATATGTTACCCACTTTTTAACAATTCTATGTTAATGTTTCACTTTATTTAATATCTGCTTTGTTTTTTTCATGTGTCTTACTTTTTTATCTCTTCATCCTTTATACTTATATCATGATTTAAAATTTTAAAAAAAAGTCATAGAATATTTATGATACTATTTTCATTATAGAATCATGTAATAATGTTAGTGGATTGGGTGAATAAAGAAAGTAAAACAATGGATCTTTTGAGAAGATGTTACCTCTTAATTGGGTAACTTTATTTGGTTTGGGCAAAAGGCTTCCTTGTATTTCCTTATGCCCAAGGTAAGTCTTATAGGATGAAATTGGAATTTGGTAAGTGTATTTTTTTGAAATCTTATGAACCTATGTTATTTGATATGTGTGAATAAGAGAAAGATAAAGAGATAGATTTGGTGTTCTTTTATAGGGAATGGAAAGAACACACATGGAATTTCTAAAAACAACTTAGGTGTACCCTTGTTTCTTCCTAAAAAAAGTCATACCAAACCAAAAGAAACAAAATAATTCAAGTTTAATGGTTGAAAAAATTCTATTAAATTGGTATTTGACATGTTTTTATGTCGTTTAGGTTCTTAAATATGAGGCTTAATACTTTATTAACTTAATTTTTCTCTTAAATGTTATAATTAATTTTAATCACTTCCAATAATATTTTTGGTCAAAAACAATGTTCAGCTTATTATAAATTATACATTATTCCAATTAAAAATATAGAATCCCTTTTTCTAAATTCTAATGATAAAATTGGAAAAAATTATTTTAAAATTAATCACACTGATTGGATGACATTATGGGTTTTTAAAGTAAAAATGATCAAAATTTTCCAATATTTTTATATTAATTTTAGAAGTTAAATTTATTACAATGAATGAAATTGTTTTTATTGATAATAATATTATCTAATTAAAATTTTAAACCAAATTAAAATATAATTTAGGCTTATAAATAAATGACATGAAAAAGCTGTTTTGAATTAAAATCTGGTATTTTCACTATTCATCAAAAAATAAAGTACCTTGGAATAATCACATAAAATCACCCTAATCTGATTTAGAAATTTTAAATTCCAAAGTATATTTTATAACATTCAATTTCTAAATTTTTATACCATTTATTTTTTTAATTTTTCACAGACATTAAAAGCTGTTCACTTAAGAAAATAGTATTTTAAAACATAAAAGTAAATTACCAAAAAATTATATATTTTGTTTTTAATATTTTTTATTTATATAAAAAATTAATAAAAATATTTTTAAAAAATTTATTACTATTGATATCACTAAGTTAATTGGATTGGTTATAATTATCTCATTTAAATAATTATAACAATAAAATTAGGTTTCATAGAAACATAGATGTTGTGTGTAACGTACGCTAAGTCATTATTCCATATAACATATTCGAAGATGATGTTCCATGTAATGTACACAATGTTCATGCCTTTTGAAATAAGTTTTTGATTTAGTTCATTAGAAGATATAAATAAAATCTTAATTTATTAAGAAAAGGTCCATAAAAACTCGGGGTGTTAATGATGATAAGAAAAAATAAATGAAAATTGAATTTGGGAATAATGTTAAGTTTATATAAATTATATATGAATATTTAATTTTTTTAAATTTTAACAAAGTTTATGTGTTTCATCCATTCCTGAGTTGAAAATATAATTATTATATAAATCTCACTTCTTAAATATTTCTATATAACATGGTAGCCGGAAAATGTATCATAGTTTTAAGGATCATGTTTTAGGATAATATGAAAAATAAAATTGTAGATTATATATAAATATGCTCAGTTTTATAAATGTTAAAGGAATAGAGTAAAAATCCTTAATTATTCATACAAAATGTTCCTACTTCTGTGTGGAAATGTGATGATATTACTATAAAATGTTCCACTAAAATTTACAATGTCCTAGAAATAATGATACCAAATGGGTTTTTTTTAATCCCAGTACTAACCTCACAAATGTTTTCACTATATGTTAACATCAATATCTTTGTTTATTCTTATAGATATATATTAATTTTCTTCTTAGATTTTATTGTGTAACTCTTTTGATAATATTTGATAATGATCTATTATTTAAATCAAAATTTTAAAAGATTCTTTAGAAAGATCTCTATACATAACTGAATTTGAGAAACCCATATCATCCAAAAATATATGGGAAATATTAATAGAATATTTGTAAATTATAATATATTTTTATTTCTTTCTTGGTTTACATTCATGGTATGTGGGATTAGTATTTTAATTTGATTTAATTTTTATATAATAATGGATACCATTATATAAATCAAATGGAACAGTATGAGACATTTTATGAAACTTTTTTCATCTATATCTTGTTTGGATAAAGTTAGTGAAATAATTCTTGTAGGCCCAGATCTTTTTTATGATAAAATAGTGAAATTTAATACTATTTAGAATTATATTAAAGAAAATTTAAGTAGGGGAAAAATATATATATATATATATAACCAAAATAAGTATTTTAAATTTAAAGAGGAAGATCATTATTTATTAGATTTATATTCATGGAAAAGTGTTATATTATTCAATAAGAAATTAAATCTAATTCCAAGGTATGCCAGGCCTTTTGAAATTATGGAATGAATTGGGGTTATGGATTATCATTTGGAATATCCACATATCCTCTCAAAATTTTATAATGTGTTCCATATCTATTTGTTGAGAGAGTACATACCATACCTAACACATGTTCTAACCTATTAATAAATTGATTTTTAACCTAATTTTTCATAAAATGAAGCACATATCTATATTCATGACGTTAGAGAACACGTGTTTTAGAATCGGACGACTCACCTAGTAATGGTACATTGAAAAATCATGATATAAAAGATTCATTGTGGGGAAAAAAATTTGATAAATAAATATTCTAATATATTCATTGAGGGATATTCAATTAATTTCTATGACAAACTATTAGGTGGTAACAATGTAGCACCCAACATTCAATTATTATAAGATTCTCTTTTTAGTGAACCAATGGCACAATGCGCATAGATTTATTCAATAATGTTGTTAAAACCATATTTTTAAATTTTAATGATAAATTTTTCTGAAATGAATTTCATTTTTAAAATCTTCATGTCAAAATTATCTTTAGGATAATTTCATGGATTTTTATGAAATAGTTGATTTTTGGGTGAATAGTTAAAAATATGGATTATACAAAAAACTAAAACGTTTATGAAATTATAATTATAAATGAAAAATTTGAAATATTATTAAATATTTTAGAGGGAAAAATTTTATTTGATAATTAATGTAATACATATAAAAATACAATGTTCAGCATGGAAATAATTGCTAAACATTTTGGAAATCTTATTATTGTTTTTGTTCAAAAAGTGTTTTTTATTCTTCTCACTTAATCAACTATATATAAGGTTAATTTTAATTTTAGTATCATTTTAAAGAAAAAATATTATCCTTTTATATAAAATAATAAAATTAATTCTATTGAATTGTGCATTTTTGAAATGACCCATGTTCTTTTTACTAGAAATTTGAGCAGAAATTTGTATTTTTTATTCCAAATTACTATAAAGATAAAATGGCCATTTTACCCTTTTAGATGATCTTATATTATTTTTCTATATACTACATTGGTATTTTAATAGTGTTTACAAAAGTTATAGAGTTTGGATGAATTTTGAGCTATTTGAATTTACGTGGTTTAATCAATATTTAATATATATTTAATTAAATATTAATTTATTCATGCATGTTCATTTAGCCATAAAATTTTAATATGTAATAAAATTTATATTTCACCTCTTAATTTGATCCCAGAATTTTTATTTTTACTAGGTTATGGATTAACATAGGTCAGGAATTTGGTCTAGGGCAATACCCATTTTTCTTTTTCTTTTTCATTATTTCTTTCGTTTTCTTCATTTTTTTCCTTACATGGATTCTTGCACATTCACCTGTGGGATTACTACATAACATAAATGATATATAAGTGGTATATAGAGATATATAAAATAGATATAGATTAAAATAGGTACTTTCATGGAGCTCAGGAAGAGACGTATCATCATTTGATAGTCGAGTATCGTGGAAACGTGCAATGGTTCTGTGAATTCCATCCAAAGGTAGCTTATTTTTACATTTTCCAATAGATCCCCATATATTTATCATTTTCATGTTTTTATTATTTATTATTACTAATTTTTACCCCCATCTGGTTTTATCTATATCATTTGAGGAAGAAACTAAGGTTTTGGGTGAATTGAGTTGCTCTACATTCGAAAATCATGATCACACGACAAGTAGTTCAAGAAAAAAATGTTGTGTATTATTCCTATTTAGCTAAGATAATATTTCTATTAGTATTAATCATGTAGTCGGTATAAAATCAATTTAATAATACTATTCCTTGTATCGTTGTATTCAACCACACATCCATCTTTGGGGAACATGTCCATGTAGGGTACATGGCCATACAATGTATAGGTTGCCCAATGTGTAAAAGTACGCAACCAGGACAAGTGAGGTACACAGTAGGGTACACAGTGTAGGGTATATTTTATATAAATGGTACAAAAACTATTTACATGGGGGTTTTACATACCAATTTGGGTTGGAGTACACACCCATGTGAATAATCATGAGTACACATCATATACTAGGTATACACCCCGCGTACTCCCCCATTGATAACATGTTGAGGGTTTTTCAAATCATTATTCCTCAGAGTTATAATTGAAAACATGAGTTTTCCTTTTTGGTATATTTATTTGAAAAAAAATATTGTGAAACCCTTGTGGCAATATGAGGCATTTATTATTTTTGTTTCCCATATGTAGTGGTTCTTCTTTATATAATTGAATCCAACTATCTCATGAGAGTGAGACCTTAATATGACATTGTCCATGAGATGTCACCTATGACTAATTATTATATATATTTCCCCTTGTGGATGTATCCCTTCTGAGATGTTCCGTTTTGGCCCATGATTCAATGAGACTATTTATTTCCAAGGATCCATTGTAGAATGTATTTTATTATTTTTTGTCCTAGAGGGTCCAATGTATGACTCTCCTGTCATATTACTATTACTGAGGATCACCAGTGGGATACCATCACATGTCTAATAAAAAATAGAATCCTTTTTCAATCCCTTTCACATTTTTTAAAGTTTTTTAGGATCTTGGGAAGTATGCCTCAACCTAGATACACTTTTATTAAGTCTCCTATGTAGGAAGACTCTTCTTATGTACTACTCTAGGAAACATGTGTAGGATTACACTATTTACATACCATTAAAAATCATGTGTAGGATTACTATATTTACCATTATTACAAAATATTCTGATTAGGATGCCATGACTTATGTGTAGACCCTAGGTATCCTAAGTAGGATGCCTCTCTAGTGTGATGACATAGGGGACCCAGTCAGTGCCCTAGTGTTTGACTGAACATGATCTAGTGCAGTGTGGTTATGTGTATTAATCCTAGCAGGTTTCACCCTCTAACCTATACCAAACTAGTAATCCCAATAGTTGGTGACAATATTGGTAGTTCTAGTAATTTATCCTCCATTATTCTTCCTTTTATACATTCACTTATTTACTAAATATGCAGCATTTATTACTAGAGGTTATTCCTAGTTTGTGGACGATGATCCTAACATGATATGAAATTTATATTTTGGATAGCCATCAGACATATAAGGATCTATATTATTAGAATATTTGGATTCTTATATTTATTTAGGTTATTAATTTTGAGCCTTTTATTTGATTATAATATATATCTTTTGGGTTACTAGATATGGTTCATGGGATCTTTCTTTTGGGGTTTATATGTTTGGATGTTCTCCATATAAAATTATAAGGATAATTAAAATTTACTAGAATAATTTTATGAATATTATGATTCCTCATTCGTGTATCTGTTTGATAATGAGGAGCATTCTACTCTCTGTGACGTGTGGTTCAATAAGTATGATTATTTTCTCATCAATTTTGAATATGGTGAGCATGCCCATATTTTCTCTATGGTAAGGGTCTTTAGAGACATACATTATCATGGTTATTTGGAATGATATCTCACACCCATTATTAATGTGTGTAACAAAGTTCCACAGTAGTGGCCTTTTGGGGTAGGCATTTGGTCTCACTAGTGTTCCCTTTTTATAGATTTTCTTTGGGTCATACCCGTAGGGATTATTCAATTCGCAATGTCATGACCGACTACATAATGGAATCTAAGTCTCACATATTATAATATATTTATGTGGTATGAGATGAATGAAATCTATCTCGGTGAATATTTAAAATGGTTTTCATTGGTATATGACATCCATAATTATGGTGATTGGAGGCAAGTATGGTTGATCATAGGGTTGGGACATGTATTCACATGTCGTGATATTCTTTGATCGAACATATTTTTTGTGATATCTGAATGAGGAATTATCAACTTGTATTACATAGATTGATATCGGAAAAATTATATGTAGATTTAGTATAATCACATCCAACTCAATGCATGTTTCATAAATGTATTGGGAATCTGGATTATTGACACAATGATCGACAAAAGTTATTTTATGTCATTTATAAAATTACACAAGCATAACTATATTTATGTATGTATATGTATATTTATGGGAATATACACACACGCACACATGTAAATAAAAATATACATGATGGAACATTTAAATATTGACTAGGATCCCGGACCCAGGGATCTATTGTGGTTTAATATCATTTTTATTATTTATTATTTCTAATTTTTTCTCTTCTAGAATGAACATATTTAATAATCATGTAATTATGATATAAAATTTATTGGTTCATCATTGGGGTAGCCTACGAAGATTATGTCACAACCCTATATGTGAAACATGGTGTGAGTTAAAACCTATTGTCATCTTTTTTGGTTGAGCAAAGATACATGGTGAATAGGGATGATGCATAAGGTTGAATGATCAAGCAATTCCACTCATGTGAATTCTTTTGACTGATCCAAATCATCTCGTTTGTTTCATGGAGACTGTGTGTGTGGTTTGTCTTGGAGTAATTATTAGATCCATGTATGTTTATTTAAGTATACTTTATATATTCTTGTATATATGGTCATCCTTATGGGTGACAGATGTTCAATGAATGAAATTTTTATTCAAGATCTTATATCATTTCATTTATTATTACCGTATTCTCTTATTTCGGTTATTTTCTTCTCTCATAAACACTTTTTAATGATTTTGATGATATGTAGTTATTTCGAATATTTTTTACCCTGATATGATGGCATAGTCGACCAACAGATACACCCTAGGGCATCACGACTAGTCTGTAGCCTCAATAAAATGTAGAGGAACTCATGAGGCCTTATGTTGAACTAGATCAGTAAACTGGTTTAGTGGAATACTAGTTGGCTTGTTACAAAGTGGTATCAAAGTATTTTCTTTCATTTTTGATTTACTATTTGGGATATGGTAAATAGGGGTATTAGGAATGTGTTGGAACCTATGATGGATATCTGACTGGTGGATCTAGAACATTTTGAAAGGTAATAATTCCTCACTTCAAGGGTTATGGGATTATTGTTCTAATATGTGATGATATATTTGTTTATGATTTCCTCTTTGAGTGACACACATGTTGTTTGGATTCTGTGTATTATTATTTATTTTTGTTTCTTGACCTATTTTCATGTTGTTAGGGATTTCTTTTGACTCTTTTCTAGAAAAGGAATGAGGTGTCTCGGGAATCATATTTATCACATACGATTAACAAGTTATTGGACAGTTATTCTATAATTTTGATGATTATAGAGATTGGCTTGAATATATTAATTACTTTCTAATAAAAGGTTATGTGGATCTAACTTGATATATTTTATAGTGGGGATAATAGATTATACCTCATGCACAATAGGTGGAGTGACTATAATAAGTCTATATGTAACATTAGTCCAATGTGTTAAACCCATGATAGGGTGTTTTTTCTTGGGGTTTGGTTTTTTAATGGGTCTGTAACAAACTAAAAAGTGTTTTTATACATATCTTGGAAGGAATTTAAACTTAACAGACCATTGTTAGTTGTTTTGTAGTAAAATCACTACGTACAATGTCAAAAGGTACCAAGAAATCTCTATTGAATTGGAAAATCAGGGTGTATTACCATATATGAATGATTAATGATTGTCAATTTAGTATATGTTATACATTGGTATTGATACCTCCAATATGAATCTCATTATGATAATGATCGAAGAGGATTTGGGACCTAGTAGGCTGATGCTTGACTTTTTTTACCATCAAAGGTCAATTTTAAATTTAATATCCTTATATTGGATTGATCTTTTGCCCTATATTGTTATAACTTGTGATGATGTTACGATACATGGTATGTAGGGCTAGGTTGGAGTCATAGAGGCCCTTAGTATTGACATAGACCATTATAGTTCGACATTGTTATTGATCAAGGGAAACCTATGAGTAGGGTTAGATGATATATACAGATGTATTTTTAGGATGGTATCAATGTGACAAATTTTTTTAATAATGATACATGGTTAGTGGTCAGGTTTTGTGAAATAGGTTTGTTGAGGCCTTTGAATTTGGATGAAGAACCTAGAGTGCATGGGAATCAATAGTAGCATTGATGGTTAGGATAGTTTTTTTGTCTAGAAATGATGACCAGTGTTTCCACTGTTACAAATTTAGTTAGAGAATTAGAAAACAATTTTTAATAGAATGGTGTTGGGTGATGGTTGGTCATTAAATATAAAATAACACATGTAAGGTGTCTGATTTGTAATTGGAGTCCTAGGGGATCATCTGGATTAACGAGGGTGGCATTCCATGTATCATGATCATATTATCCTTCCGATGGAATAATCATTGTAGCATGAGTTGGGTGATAAAGGTATACTCTGGTTGCACAAGGTATTGTTTAAATCTTATATTGGTGACTGGTTGTGTGAAAAATGAGTACCAATAGTTTAAAATACTTTTTATAGTATTTTTCCCTAGCATTTTGGTTTAAATGATAATTGTACTTATGTGTTATAGGAGACATCAAAAATTGATAGGTTTTATTGAGATGGTTCACCCATAGTGGGATATAGGCACACATTGTTTGGGAGACATGGTATCAGAATTTGGATATAGCCAAGTCTAGACTATTGGATGTGATCTTGGATAATGAGAGAAATACCCGAATATTTATGGAATCATAACATAATCCTAGTTAAAGATGATCACTCTGCATCTTGATATCATCTTGAGTACACTGAGATAGCATTGGTTGTATATCGATGTCCATTCCTTTTAAATATCATTCCTTTAATGAGGAATAAACATTTTTATGTGGTTCTTAAGAATAATTATATGGTAATGCATATAGTGTAGAGTGAACCATTGCATATATACGGGTGATTTCCCTTACTAATAGTTTAAATTTGGTCTTCTTTGTGGAAATAGTTCTTCGAATGTTTTAATCATAAATATAATGTGTAAATGATAAGGATAATACTATGGTGGGGACTACTAGATCAGTAACAGTTAAACATATCCCATGTAGAAGAGTTGTGGACACTGAGAGACTGATTATTGGTTGTTCAAGAAAGAATAGTTTTATAAATTCTCGATATGATACCATGGATTTTGTTTTACCACAGAGGATTCTCCGGGGTGAGAAGGATTATTCTGGGGATGCTGTAATGACCCAGGTTATTATGAACTGGAAATTTGAGCATAAAATTTAAATTTTTTCTGATACATTAAGGGTTAAAATAGTCATTTTACACTATCATATTTTCTCAGATAATTCTTATGCCCACATAGTTTGTACCTTAATAGGGTGTTTTCCCTAGTACAAGAGTTTGTTAGTATTTTGTGCCATTTGATTTTATGTCGAATAATTAATATATTGAATATATTTCATAAAATATTAATTTATTTTCAAGTGTTAATTCAGAAATAACTTTTGAATGAAGTAATAGATTGGGATTCCATGTCTTCCATGGATTTTGGAATTGGTTTTTTTGGTCGAAGTATAAACTCATGTTTGGGCATCAGGGCTAGGCTTGGGCCCCATTTTCTATTTTCATTTTTTTATTCCTTTTCTTTATTTTATTTTCTTTTCAGTACTTGTATTCTAATTAAACACCAGAAGGGGTTCCTTCTCCATGATATTGATACAAAATATGTAGATGTAGAGGGATAAAGATAGTGGAGGGGAGACTGGTACTTCCACTGGTCACGGGAGAAGCCGGATTGTCATGTGGTTGTCCTAGAGCATAGGAATGGGAGAAACTTCAGTGGATTCCACCCAATGATGGGATTCTTTTATATTTAATTATAAATTCTTGTAAATTTAAAATTTTCATGTTTTAATTCATAATTATTCCTTCCGAGGACCCATTTTGGGTTGATCTATAAATTTTATGGAGAAAATAGGGGTTTCAAGAGATTTGATGGGTTTCTCATTTCAAAATCCCAGTCACACAATGTGTAGTTTTTGATATCATGTTGTATATTATTCCCATCTGGGTAGAGTATATTTTTTGAAGTATATGAAGTTTATGTGGTATTAAAACCATGTATCTCATCTGTGTGTCCGAGTAACAAGTCAGACAACCCATGTTGGGGCACATGGTCATGTAGGGTACACGACCAAACCCCATGTCGGTTGCACACTGTGTAGAAGCACACGGCCATACTATAGACATGGCTAGTCCATTGGATGTCCACTTGAAGGTATATATTATAAGTTAAATTATTGGTACACAGTATGCATTCAGTGTACATTGTTGTTTACATGCCAAGTCCATCTGGAGTACAATTTCAAGTTATGTTTTAGTACTACATATCATGTACTGGCTATACAGGTCATGTACTACCCACGTGCTACCCTTTTTTTGGTTTTTGTATCTTTATTATAAAAATATGTATTTAGAAATATAACTGCATATTTTGGGTATATTTCTATGTAAATCATGATAGTGAAATCCTCGAGTAGATATAAGGACTCTAGGGAGGTGTTTTCGGATTTCTTCCCAAAAAGATAGGTTCTTCCTCTGGTAATTGAATCGAGATGTCTCTAGAGAGTGAGACCTTGATATGAGAGGGACCCTGAGCCATTTAATATGAATAATTTATATATATATTTAGCATTGGGTACTTCTATATTAAAATATATTCCTTTATGTCCCATGAGGTTATGGGGTTAGTTTTTCTTTTGGATCCCTTTTAAGATGCCTCTGTTTACATTTAGACTATGATGATCTGGTGTACAATGCCTCTATCTTCTTATTCTTTCTAAGAGTCCCATGTGAGATGCCTTTACTTACATGTTGACATAAGGAATACCTTTTATGATCCATTTTACCTGTTTATCATTTCGGGTATCCTGAGTATAATTCCTCTGACTACACATATTATTACTAAGGTTCTCATGTAGGATTCCTATTCATATATATTGTTCTGAGAATCCCATATTAGATTTATTTGTTTATTTACGGTTAAGGATTCTATATGGTATTTCACTGTTAACCATAACTGTTGGGTATCCTGAGTAGTATTCCTTATGTTATGCATAGACCCCTAAGATCTCAAGTAGGTCTCATCTCTAGTTCTATGACTTAGAGAATGTAGTGGGTGCCCTAGTTTTTGACAAGCCCTGAGCTAGTGAGATGTGGGTTTGGGTAGTGATAATAGAGGGTGTCACTATAGAACACAAAGATAACATATAAGTCCAAGAGGATATGATAATATTTGTGGTTTTAGGAATTCTCCCATCATCTCCCTTCTTTTTATGCACTCACTTTTTTTCTACTGATTCATCGATGATTACCAAAGTTCTTCCAGGTTTTTTGGATGAAGAGCCTGACACAATGTGATGCCTATCAATGTGGTTCCCACAAGTAAATCCTAGGATTAATCTTATTCATTTATTTGATGATCAGACTTATTTTTTGGGGTCCTTCTTCTAAACAACTTATGTTATTATCATTTATATCTTTGTTATTTCCATACATGCTACACAAGATCTAGATTTTGGGCCTTATAAATTTGTATATTCTACGTATACCTTTTTTATTCAAATAAGGATTATTCCTTTAAAATATATGTATTATATTATGAAGATGATTCCACTCTCCTTGATATTTTTAATATTGAGGATGATTTTTCTATCCTATAATTTTTATTCATTGATGATGATTATGTTATCCATGATTTGGAATATGATGAGCATGCAAATATATATTTTTAGGAACATTTTTATGATCCTTAATTTATCAAGGCGTTTGTGAATGAAGTATCATTCCCATTATTGATGTGGGTCAAGATGTTCCACATGGGGGACAAATAGGGGTGGGCATGATGTCTCACTAGTGATCAATCCTTAATCATTTTCTATGGTTTATACCATTAGGGGTTATCTAAGTCACAATTTCATGGATACCGATGAAATAGAGCATAAGGATCATAAAGTGGAGTGGATTTACATATCATGAGTTTCATAACATCCAACATCTTGATCATTTGTAGTATTTTCCTTTGGTATAATGAATCCTTCAATATAAAGATTAGACTATAATAAATTTGATCCCAGGGCCAGGACATGTAATCCGCTATAGAGATGTAGCTTTCTTAGAGACTTTTTGTAGACTAGCCAAATGAGGTATTGTTGACTAGGAATATAGACCAAGAGGTTGACTTAATTATACATATATTGAGCAACATCTATCTCAAAACCCTTTTCATAGGATGTCTAGATGACCAGGATTACAGAACCAAGGATCAAATGATGTTATTTTATGTTTTTTTAACCTTACTCATATATATCATATTTATGTATATATATATATTGATGGTAATATAAATATATACACATATAAATATAAATATACATGGTGGGAAAATTCCATTTGATTGATATTACGGACCCATGGATCGACAATGGTTTCATGTTATTTGTTTTATTTATTATTTTCTATCTTGTCCCAGCTTGGATGAGCATATTTCCAGAGAATTAATTATGACATTATAATTATAGGTTAATCATTGGGTTTTCCTACTGATATTATTTCTCACCCCTATATGTTCACGACAATGGTTGTTCACACCTTCTATCTTCTTTTTAGGTTGAGAATAGATACCTGATAGACAGGGATGTGGCCTAGGGTTTTATCATCAAACTGATCCACTTAGGTGGATTATTTTTATCATAATGGATAATATCAATAGTGTCATTGAGATAGGTTTGGTGGTCAATCTCAGTGTCATTAATGGAGCATTTTCTTTTTTATTTCAATTTCCTTTATGTATTGTAGTATTTATAGTCAACCTAGTGGGTGACTAGTGTTTTATATATGGCATGGTTATGTGGTATTTTATATAATTTAATTTATTATAACACTATTATTCTATTTGAGTTATTTATTGGTTATGTACTCTGTTTTTTTTATTATATTAGATGATATATAGTTATTTTCAATGTTGTCTACTCTAATATGAGTGAATTGTCTCTCTGTGGAAAAAACCAATGAACTCACAACTAGTTAGATGCCTATAGAATATGAAGAGACACAATTAAGTACTTTTGCATAAATATATTATAGAACCAATTTTTTGGAATCTATTTTGAGATATTAGAATTGTACTTTATATTTTATGTAAAATTATGTTATTCTAAAAATAATTTTTGTTCTAAAAATGGTTTTCATTGAATTCTTCAAACATTAATTCAAATTAATTTCTACTAAATATAAAAATTTATTTTTTTAAATAAATTACATATTAATAATCATGATAATAAATATAAGGTTTTATGGTTAACTTAATTTTTTTCATAACTAATAGTAAAATTATAAATATATTTAACCACTGTTAGGGTTAAAACTGCTCTACCATGAGTTGAACTAAAAGATACCTATAATAATTCAACTTAAAATTGTATAAATATTATCATATAAATATATTTTATCCTTATATTATCTTACCATCTCAATAATGACTTTTTTGTGCCAAATTCAAGATAAAATTGCATTATATTATTTAAATCTTTTGATAAATTAAATGTGTGCCCCACCCCTCACCAATAAAAGGGAACATCCTCTCCTCCGCTACTCAAAAACTATGGGAAATATATATTGGACAATGCCTACCCAAAAAACATACCATATTACTTTTATTTTTTCTTGAGTTTTTATTCTTATTTTAATACTATCCTAAGATGGATTAAGCTGTAATCCAATGGATTTCTCTCAAATAAGTGGAATTCATCTTTACAAATTATTTCAAATGTTATTTCTTTTTCCACTTCCTCAAAAAATATATTATATATATGAAAAAATGAATCAATTATCATAAATATAAGTGATGTAATTATGATTATGGTAAAACCATATTACTTCTCATTTCCATGAAATGGGAAATGAATGTATCACTTGTTTGTAAATGTGGACTACCACCTCCATATAGTTGTATGATTCATTTTTCATCACCATATTTCAGAGTTGGTAATTATGTTAGATTTATTATTTATATATGATATTTATTATATAATTATTCTTTTATAATTATAATATATTATGTACCATCTTACATTCACATCCTTTAGGAAATGATAAAGTTTCTCTCTCATATTAGTGTACTACCACCCCCACAATGCGATGGGATTTTTTTCCATTTCATATTTACATGAGTGGAAATAGAGATAGATTTAATCAATATATATGATATTTATGATATAATAATGATTATATAGAATTGAATTAATATTTACTTTTCTTTCATTCCATCCATCAAAAAGTGAAAACATCACCCATGCGTACTTATGGACAACCGCCTCTACGAATTGATATAATTAATTTTTCCTCACCACCTTATATGAATATATATAAAAGTGTATATAATTATTGAAAATAATAATTATTAAATAATCATGTTTCTATATATGATGTAACCATGATAAAGATGCATGTACAGAATCTACTGAACCGAATATTTCATGAATAATGAAACACTTAACACTCAGAAATGATGATTTTAATAAATAATTTTCAATAAATTTGTGTAGAAATGATATAAATATATCATATTTGAAATTATAATTTGGTACATTATTATTAAATAGAATTTTAATAAGAATAAATGTCTTATAAATGTGGTTGAAATCAATTATTAGGTAATTCAAACTTAATGTAAGGGTTTATTTCATAATCTCATCCTTATTCAGGGTTGTTTGTGTTTATATTACAATTAGACGAAATATTTTGTATTTTTATACTGAAAACTATACATTTTATGATCCTTTATTTATTATTATAAATTAAATTTATTTATTTTTCGCTATCTAAATATTCAAAAATATGAAATTATTTTTTAAAGTAAAATCGACATACTTTTTCTATTTGGTTGGAAATGTTTTTCTTAACTACAAATATTTTATTTAAAATAAGTTTAAGAATATTATTAATATTCTAAAATGACTGATTAAATTTATTTTTATCAATTTTTAATTTTTAAATAAATTAAATGTAATATTCTTTTCATTTTTTGATTGAGACACTTTTTACCCAATATGTGAATGAAATCTTTGTTTTAACGCTTACTACCTGAATAGATTTTCCGGCCATCTAGGAAATTATATTCGATAATAGTACCCTTAAATTTATCCCTACTTATTATCAATAAAAAATTCCCCCCTAATATTATAGAAAATATTAAATTTTAAATAAATTATTACAAATGAAATTGGTATTTTCTAAAAGAAATGTTTGAGTTATCATTCAAAAAAATTCATCTATGTTAATATATTTTAATTACCCTTATTATTTAATTGGGATATACTCTAACAGTATCATCAAATATATTACTCTATATGTATTATGATCAATTGTATCTACTTGTTTATAAGAGAAGATATTAATAAATTTATGAAATTTTTTCAATAGGAATATTTGTGTTGATTATGTATTGAATTTTGACTCATTTGTTTCATAAGATGAATGAAGTAGACTTAGTAAGTATTGGGGGGGATTTTTATATCCCCTTGATTAATCTGTGGGTCCCATGAGGAAAACTATATTGGTTATTATATATATGTATTTCCTATTAATATATTGATGGTAAGATTATGATATTCAACATTGTTGATTTTAACAATATGAAACTACTTTTTGTTTTCCATGTGATTACTTCTAATATTATGTTATCCATGGATTTGGACTCCTTTTTATGATATCACTGATATGTAATATTTTTTATTTTATTTTATTTTCATAGTATTCTTGCTAAATTTACCGTATGACAGCTTTTGTGGTATGATTTTCCTTGATTTTCTTCTGATATTTCCCTTTTTTATTATTCCCTCTACCTATGTTACTGATTATGGATTTATGAATGTTTTTAGGGATATAATAGATTAAATGATAAACATATCACTAGAATATTTAGGTTTATTTCATTTTTTAAAATGTAATATGGCAATCATATATATATATATATATATATATATATATATATCATATCCCAAGGCTATTAAACTATTAAATCCTTTAGGATGAAATAAATATTATTGTGTTCTATTTTACTGTAATAATCATGAACTTCAGGTTACTGTATTTGGGTTGTCCCATGTGAAATTTCTAATTGATATGATCATTTTAAATTTTTCTAAGATTAGTTTATTACTGTATCAAATATTAATATTAGTATCACTTGAATCTTGTATGAACCCCTAGATAAACTCTCTAGTAAAAAAATTTATTTACAAGAATATGATATGAATATAGAATAATGTTTCTTATTTGGAAGGCGTAATTGGTATGTGTTAGATTTTTGATGAGGTTTTGGTTATACTGTATTCCAAATATATAAGGTATATTAGTTATTAAGTGTTGTTATACTCTCTACGATCTAGTGGTTTTAGACCAAGGGGGAGTGAAACATAACTATGTGGTGATATTATATAACCTAAACCCTTAAATTTGTGATGGATTGGGTTTGGGAATAAATGGATGGTGGGGGTCAAAATATGTTTTTAATGCCTTGTAGTCAAGTGGATGTTTTTCATACTTTTGTTTCATTTTTTGTCTTATATGATGATGATGATGATGATGGAATTAAGGGACTCTTTTTATGTGTTATATGGGTATAAAAGGTAGATATGTGAGGTTTATTGTGTAAAATGAAGGTCAAATATGGGGGAGTCTATAAGGGAGGACAGTTGATAATAATGTGAGATTCTATGGGGGTGGAAAAAATGTCTTATAGTTATAGGTTATGGTACAGTGATTCCCTTAAGATAAAAACTCATGAAACTAGTGAGAGTCCATATGAATGGATACAGTCCTACCTCACAAGTGTTAATATAATTATGAGTTTCGTAATGGAATATATCTACTTGGTAGTGACAATTAATGATTATAATATTTTCATGTGGCTGAATAACTACTTAGGGAGGATGATGGATGATTCAAGTATTCCCTATGGGTGGATAGAAATATGGTGGACATGATACAACAGTGATGTCCTTGAATAAGTATATTATCTTAGATATGAATAATTTAATATAATTGTGTTAGTTGTGATTATGTGATAAAATTTTAATAGTATTTTAAGTTTCAAGGATCTGTGATGATATGTTTCGAATAAAATGTCATATGGGTGACAGTCATGTGCTATTTGGGATTGATTGATTTTTATTCAACACATGCTCTATTCACGTGGAAACATGAGAGTTATTAAAAGGAACCAAATGTGTATATTTATTAGATAAAACCTACATTATATAATTCATTTCTATCAGATTATGGTGATGGAGTTGGTGGTGGTTTCAACTTGTCTTAACTCTAGATATTAGAGACTTTTTGGTAGAAATAGTTAAAGTTTACATTTCTTTAGGTATAGAGGAAATACTATTTTTTGTGTTTCCATCTGTGGTTTGTAATTTTTCGAAACGACATACAATTTTATACATTATTCATGTATAATGATTGGTAATTTCATAATACAACTCATAATGTTGTGATGTTTTATTTTATTGAATCGAATTATATCTATGTATGTGTGAAGATATATCCTTGGTGATAGTCACCAACAAAGAGTATTTTATTGATTTTATTCAGAAGTCACAATCATCATGTAGCTAAATCTTGTTGAGACCCAGGGAGGGTGTGTTTGTGAAATAATGGTCATAGATATACTATTTATATTATAGAGTTTATAGTAGGAACTGATTATTGTTGAATAGGGCATAAGAGATTAATATCACCTGAACCTAGTATGTGATGTAAACATGAGAAACTAGCTTGATAAAAAATAGCCTTGTTGATCTAAGTGAGGAATCTATAAACTATAGATCAGTAAAAATAATATATTATATCAGTTGTAGGGTATCATGATATTTTTGGATTCTAGAATCATATAGTTTGAGGACATGGTGTTTGTTTTTTTGTTCATGAGTTGATATTCTATGTGAGGTTGAATGGTATTCAGAAAAGGTAAGATGTGTATGAAAAGTTAGTGTGTTTGGAAATTTATTATACAAACACAGATATACGAACACTTTGGGACCCACCCTTAAAAATAACATAATGTAGAAAATTATTTCAGAATTATAATTCTTACATTCCCATATATATTTTCATTTTAGAGTTTTATATAATTAGGCCATAATTAATACATATAGATCCATAATCATACAAAATAGATACTAAAAAATGGTATACATTTATTATATAATAAAAATTATTTTAACAAAACATTAAATCTTTTCATGAAAAATATTGACCACATTAAGATAGGATTATTTTTTCTCTTACCCACACTAAAACCCTATCAAAAATATTTTAAAACCATGGATGAGAACAAAAATATCAATAAGGAACATAAAAATAAAGAAATAAACCATTATTCTATGAATAAATACAATCATATGAAATCATTTTCACAAATACATACTTCTAACCCATAAGTATCATATAGTTATTTTGTGAAAACTTGAGATTTCCATAAAACATAGAAAACATTAATAAAACCATAATGTAACATAGGGGATTAATTATATAAGATCATTATTCTCACATATAAGATATGATTTATAAACCTGAAATCTACCTTATAATGTAACACTCATGGTTACCTTGTGATTAAACCCTCATGACTACCTTATTGTGTACCCATCACAGTTACACTTGGAGTAACTATATGGTAATCCTAAAAAATGAATATTCCCAATGTATTAGAGTGATATATATATATGTCCCAGCCTTAATCATAACAATTACCAATATCTATAACGTAATTATAAATTGTGAAAAAAAATCATTGTAAACATTCATTTTTAATTTTTTAAAAGTATAAATTTAATAGATGATTTTTGAAGAAATTTCCCTCACCTCAAGTTTGTCTTAATTAAAAAGTGCTAAAAATCATGTAAAATTGTATAAATAGTGTTAGAAATAAATTAAATAAACATATTAATATTTATAATTACTTATATTATCTTCTTATAACATATTTTTACCAATTTATTAATAATAAGTAATTTTCAATGTTTCAGGTGCATTTATTTCATGCTTTCCATAGTTGATTCATAATGGATTTTCTTATAGAATGGATGAAAAACACTATAAGTGGAATGAAATGAAATTAATATGTTTCCATGATTTTAAATTATACCATATCTCATTTTTTTCTGACATGAGGATGAATCATTAGATGCAACATTAATGAAAATGCTTTAATTGTTTGGGTGGTTTTTACGATAATTAGGAACTTATATCATTTTATTCAATATCATGTCTATAAATTGTTTAAAAATATTAAATAACTTATAATATATTTAATAAAATATAATATAACCATAACAATGGTTTTATGGCTATCCTTGAAGGCATTAATGGAAAATGAAAGTGCATAGTCTAAGATGGCAGCAAATCGATACATTATGGACGATGTACTCATTTTTAGAATAAAATGGATCGAAGAAGGAGTTTTATGATGAATTATTCCCATTAAAAAGATAAAATTATATTATTTATAAGATAATGTATTTGCATTACCCTTGTACAAGGGTAGGGGAAGATAAAATAAAATAAAAAAATTAAAAAAATATTAAAAAAATTAAAAATGGATTATTGGTCCTGAATTCTTCCCCATAAGAATAACCTTAAATCCATTTTTGGAATTTTTTTAAGACCAACAGGTCTTGGAAATAGATATGATTATTTTGAAGGTAATTGGGACTAAATTAAACAAGAAAAAGGCTATGAGGGGTGAGAGGAATAGGTTATGAGATGTGGAGGATATTGGTGTTTTTTATTTTATTCATTAATTTTTTATTTTTGTATCAAGACTATGAATAATTTGAAAATTATCACGAAATATATTAAATTAATTAAGAAAGATTCTATATTATTGTGCTTACATTAGTGATGAATCCTGTAATTGTGTATTTAAATTATAATTTCTATATACCCTAAATTACCATATTGTACTATTCATTATAAATTAATTTATTTTATAAAAATACCAAAAATTTTCCCTAAACAATATTTAACCTTTAGAAATAAAAAATAAGTTCTATTTTTTTAAAATAATTTTCTACATATTATAAATTTATTTTCTAATCAAATTCATCATTTATTCGAAAACATACCAATTTAAAAAATATATTTAATTTTATAACACTTTAAGTAATTAATTAATGTCACCTAAAAGTAGCTTATAATCAAAGGAAAAAAAATATTAATTTATGAATATATTTTATGAAGAAAATTTTAGTTTAAAAAATTATATTATTTATAAAATTGTAAAAAAATATGTGTAACAAAAAAACACATAAATTTCCATTTTCAAAACCATTATTTATATATTTCAAGATATAAATACATCAGGATTTCACATATACGATACATAAAATTTTTTATACATTTTTATCTGAGGATACTATTCTATTAGTAACAATTCCTTTATTTATATATATTCCACTTATTTCATTATACAATTATAATGAATTTAGCTATTTAATTCTATACTGAAAACAAATTATTTTATAAGTACCTGCATTATTACATTCTCCCCAACTTATGGAAATCGCTTCCTTGAATTATTTATTCACTTATTATATAATTGATGATACCTTTCCATCATAGTATATTTAGATCCCCATCTTTCTATTTTAACCACATGGTTACTCCACAAAACCTTAAACGGGTAAATTACCTTATTCCGCAATAATTTCTCTCTATAATTAAGAATATTTAACGGATATTCCTCATAAGAAAAGTTCTCTTATAAATGAACTACATATTGTATCAATACATGACATGAATTTGGTACATACTTTTTATCATTGAAATATAAAAAACAATGTGTACCAAATATAAACTCATAGGAAAAGGTACTGAGTGTGAAAATGGACTGCATTTCTCTAGGATTTCATAAGGCCCAATAAAAAATGGAGTTTGTTATCCTTTCCGACCAAAACACATAACTCTTTTTCAAGGAGTGTCTTTAAGAAAAACATGGCCACCTACCTCAAAACAAGAGTTTTTCCTTTTTTTATCTACCTATGTTTTCTTCCTACTCTGAACTATCCTAATGTCTTTTGGACCATATTCACTTTCTTAGAAACTTCCTCTACTAATTTTGGTCACTTCAACATAAATTCATTGAATTCAAACCAAATTTACAGAGATCGACACTTATTTATGTATAATTCCACAAAAGGGGAAATCTATATACTGGAATGAAAACTGTTATTAAAAAAACTCAACTAGAGAAATATATAGATCCCAACATACCTAGTAATCAACTGAACAAGAACATAATGTGTCTAACAAGGTCTTAATTATTCTCTCATTCTATCCATCAAAATGGGGATGAAAGGCTGTGCAGAAATTTAATTTTATTCCCAATGACTTCTGAATGTCTTTCTAAAATTTTTAAGTTAACCTAAGATCATTATTAGATAAAATGTGAAGAGGAAATCCAGGTAACCTAATAATATCTTTGAGGTACAGTCAAGAAATTTTATCGATATAAAGAGACTCTTGAATATGATGGAAATGTATGGATGTAGTAATTCTGTCAAAAATTTCTCAAATCTCATTGTTAACTCAAGAAGTATATGGTATCCCCACTATGAATTCAATGGATATATTTTCCCATTTCCACTCTGAACTGGAAAATTTCAAACCATCCCCTTTGGAAAATTTCTCTCTTATTTAATCTGTTGGAAAGTCAAACATTTGATGGTAAAATATACAATATATATTTTCATTCCACCCCCCTATAATACTCTTAAAGTCAGTAAACATATTAATACTATCTTGATGAACTAAAAAAATGAAAAACTATGAGCTTCACACAACAATTCATTCTTTAGATGGGAATCACAAGTCACACACAATCTTATCCCAAATCTAAAAACAAAATCTTTATCAATGATAAATTATGGTAACATAACCCTTTTAACAAATTCTACCCTTTCTATAACTCACAGTCTTCCTTCTAAGCATTATTAATTCTTTCTAACATAGAATGAAGCACAAAAACCAGAAATAAAATAGTTAAATTTTTTAACACAAACAATATCCAATCCAAAAAATATCAAATCCTAAATTAATGGGTTATGTTTCAATCCTAACATGGTTAATGAAGCATGATGTTTTTACTCAATGAATAATCCACTTTTTTCATTACAATATGGTAATTGATAGGGAAATCATAATATTTTATTTCAACAATCAATCTTATCAACCACATGATCAAATACTTATGAAGAAAATGAATTCCCTTCAAAGAATCATCAGTGTAGATGAAAAAATCTTTATTTCTAGAAGACAGTGCCAAAACTAGAGCATTTTACAATTTCTGCATCAATTCATGAAAAAAACATCACATTCATCAATCCAAATAAATGTATCCTCTTTTTGTGTCAACATAGATAGTGGGATATATAAACCTGGGATGTTTTAAAGAAAACATTTATAGAAACCAATAAATCTATGAAAAGGGCGGATCTCTGTAGAATCTGCGAATCTTGTTCATTCATCAACCAATTTCTCATATAAGGATACACTATTATGACATACTTATTTGAAATGTACCACAGAAAAGCATTTTTGGTAACCAAAAATAATATTTTATGAATTTAGCATATATCTTATTTTATTTAAGGTCTTTACGGACAATGCTTTTATTTTTCTCATGACCCTAAAAACGTTTTTAATAAACCAAAATTTCATTAATAAAAACTACAACAAACTTATCCAAATAATAACAAAATGTTTTATTCATAAGATACATGAATACAAAAGGATAATTATTCAAACCAAAAGGGAATAATAAACATATAATTCCCATATCAAGTACAAAAAATAGTTTTTGGAATTTCATCATGCTTCACCTTTAACTGATGGTACCCTAAACAGTTGTCAATCATTGAAAAATACTGAGCTCCGAAGATATAATCAAACATGTCATTTATATGAGGTGATGGATACATATTCTTAATATTAATGCTATTTAGAGCACTATATTTAATTTAATGTTTCATGTAACCATCTTTATTTTTAATGAACAAAACGGAAGCACCTCACGGTGAAGTTCAAGATGAATGAATCATTCATCAAGAAATTTTTTATACTGGTTTTTCAATTTTAGACATTCAACTTGAGCCACATTATATAGGGGTTTTGAAATTATATTTTCTTTATAAACTATATAGATAGTAATTTAAACTTATTGGTAAGAAATAACACCATGAAACACATTATAAAAACATCCAGGTATTAATTTACCATTGGCACATCATTTATCTGAACAATTCCCTTCATTTCCATAATTTGATCTAAATAGCTCTCATCTCCATATTTAAATAATTTATTATAATCCAAATATATTATCAATGGAATGGTTTTATTCTTGTATAGAATATGAAAAACTTTCTGAAAAATAACTTATTTATCTCTATAATCAGCCATAGAATGATAATATTTATTCCAATCTATACCCAGAACAACGTAAAACTCTACTAGAGAAAAAAATAAGGTTTGAAGGTATTTTGATTTCATAGAATACAATATAAATATTCATATAATGACTTTTTGTATTATTATTCCCCCAGTGATTTAACTATAAGCTCTGGTTTTATTTCTTGTTGTGAAATTAATAATATACCAGAAAACTTATCAGAAATAAAAGAATGTGTAGACCCTATATCAATCAAATTATTAGATAAAATCTGAGTAAACAAATAGATAACCTGATATCACTTCATTAGATGGGCCAAAATCTACAAACGTAGTCTCTCGAAATATTTCCCCACACCTTTCTGTTTATAATCTGGGATATTTAAATCATTCAGATCTTTCTTTGGGTAGGTATTTTTATAATTCTATTTCTCACAAAATTTAAAGAACATTACATTTTTCCGAATATAATTAATATTAATATAATTATCATTAAAATTTTAGGTCATATGTCCAAACAAACCATAAAAAAAATATCATATATTAGTTAATAATTCTGTAGGGTGTATTTTGCAACACTTTTCAAAATCCTGAAACGTGATTTTCTTACAATCAAGTTTCATTGATTAATTCTTACCCATTTATTTCCATCTAGACCATTTCATTTTTTTCAAAGTACTTGTGTTCATAAAAAAAACTCCCATTAATACCCTCATCACATCTAACATGTTTATCATAACTTTTTAATTCGTGGGAGGCTAATTCCCTTCGATATTATAGCATTGATCCTGAGTATAAAAGATTGATTTTACGATCAATATCTCGAATAATATTTGAATCATACCTTTCTAATCAGGTGATGTTTTTTTTATAAAAGGCTATTATGTCCACCTCATTTTCTTTTAATTAATGTAATTTATTTTCTATCCTAATTCAAACGACCATAGGAAAATATTTTTCAATGAACACATTCTTAAATTCATCCCATTCTAAGGCATCAATTTCATCACTATCCCTGGTATTTTTTACCATTTACCACCACTGTTAAGATTCAACTTCAAAATGATAAATAGAATGACTAAAAATATTATTTTCTAAACACCCCATGATATAAAATATATTTTCACGGGATTAAATACATCCTTCAATTGCCATTGGCTCAAAATATCCACTGAATGAAGGCGAGTGTTGCCTCACAAAATGTTCCATTATCATCATGTTCATTTTTTGTAGTTATGGAAATTACCTTGGATTGATTTAACCTCTATTTGTAGTTTGTGTCAACTAATACATCACTATTACGAACTACTCAGTTTTAATTCCCACCATTCAGGGTTGCATATTTAGAAAGATATCATCCTATTAGTTTTTTCATACATCAGCATCCCTATTTCTTCTGCAAATAACCATTCTGAACATGCAAATCATATATGAATCAACATGGTAATATTAAAATAATAATTCATTTCAAGACAACCGTAAGTTAAAAACCATTTATGGCATTCTATTAACATCATATTAACCCACACCATAATATAATTCATTCTTTGATACCAACTTTAAGGGAATGTCCTTAAACATTACATAATCTTGAAAATTCTTTTATAATTCACTTTCTTACATTAATATATATATTATATGTTTAGTGTTTTATATAATTAGGAAATAATACATTGAAAATTAATCATAAGAATAAAATGTTGTAAATACAAACATAGTATCCATTTCCTACATAATACAATTTTCTTCGTAAAGAATGAAATCTTTTCATGAAAAATTATCACACCATTTATCTTTTCTTCTTCTTTTCAATTACCCATCCTCAAACCCTATTAAAAAAAATTTAAAACATAGTATAATTAAATAAAACACAGTAAGGAACATAAAAATAATAAAATAAAATATTATTACTTTAATTCTTATAAATATATTAAATCATTTTCATGAATACAAACTTATCACCCAAAAGTATCATATCATTATTTTGTGAAAACATTATATTTCCATAAAACATAGAAAAAATAAAAATAAAAAAATATTGTTACCTTGGTGAATTAATTAATTAATATTGTAACCCTTATTGATACCATATAACTTCTAACCCTAATCGATACCTTACAATATAACCCTCATGGATAACTAATGATGTAAACATCATGGCAACCTTATGGTGTAACCATCACAATTACACTTGGAATAACCACATGATTGACCTCTAACATTAACTTTCCAAATGCATTGGATAAAAATATAGGTCCCAAAATCCAACTTAAAAAAATATAACAAGAAAATGAACATAATCATAAAACATGGAAATATTAATCCTAAAAATTCTTTTTGAATTTTTGTAAAACTATAAATTTAAATGATTATTTTTAATGAAAAGTCCCATACCTTGGGTTTCTCATACATAAAACTTGTTAAAGCACTATGCATAATGGTATAAAAATATTTATTAATATATCAGAAAACTATATTCATTTTTATAATTACATAAATGACCTTTTTATAATATCTTTCCACCCATTCATTAATAATATGTTGTTGTTTGCATTGTTTCTGGTGCATTTATTTCATGGTTTCCATGGTTGTCTCATTATGGACTTCCTTGTAAAAGGTATTAAAAACTCTATAAGTGGAATGAAATATAATTAATATGTTTCAAAAAATTTAAAGGACCCCATATATCATTTTTTTACAAATATGAGGATGAATTATTATATAAAAAATTATTGAAAATGATTTTTTTGTGTGGGTTTTTGACCAATGTAAAATTTTATAATTTTATTCAAAATAATGTTTATATATTGGTTACAATAGATTAAATAACTTATAGTACGTATAATAAAGGCTTATTTAACCATATTTATAGTTTTCGACCATACTTGAAGGTGGTAATGAAAAATTAAATTATATCGTCCATGATGCTGGAAATTTGACACATCATGGAGGATGTTCTCATTTTTAGAATAAAAGGGAGAGAAGAAGGATTTTTTATGATTAATGTTTACATAAAAATGATAAAATTACAATATATATAAGAAATGGTATTTTTGATTCAACCTTTATAAGGGGGGTGACGAGAAATTAAGAAAATAAAATAAATTAAAAGGAAAATAAAAAAATAAAAGAGGGTTTTACCTCTTGAAATCTTCTCCTTGAGAACCTCCTAATGTCTCTTGTTTTTAACCTTTTGGTGAGATCAGTAGTTTTTGGATGTGGGGAACTATATTGGGGAGATAATTGGGTCGAAATTAAACAATCTACATGGATTTGAGGTCTGAGATGAAAAGGTGATGAGGGTTTATTTATAGTGGAGGATTTGTGTGTTTTTATTATTATTTTATTCATTAGTTTATTAATTTGGATCAAGACTATGAAGAGTTTGATAATTATAACTAAATATTTTAAAATAATAATGGATTATTACATATTATGGTTCATACATCAGAGATGACTCATAGAAAACTTTATTTAACTTATAATGCATATATATCATAAATTAATCTATTTAACAATTCATCAAAAAGACAATAATGTTTGAAAATTCCCAAAAATTCACCCTAACCATTTTTCAACATGTATAAGTTAAAAATGAACTCAATTTTTTAAAAATAACTATTTAGATCTGAGAAATTTATTTTTTAATTAAATTCATCATTTAATCAATAGTTACAACTTTGGAAAATATAACTGAATTTATAACACTTTAAAAAATTAATTAATTTCTCATAAAATTGTATTATAATCATAAGAAAAAAATATTAATTTATAAATATATTTTATAAGGTCAGTAATTTTTTAAATAATTATGTTAATTATAAAATTCTTTATTAAAATTTATGTGTCGCAATAGATACAAATACTTAATTTTTCATTTTTGAAACCATTATTTACAAATTTCATGATATAAATACATCATGATTTCACTTATAATATTTATAACATTTATTTATAATTACATAGGAGAGGATACTATTCTATTAGTATACATTCTTTAATTTAAATAAATACCACTTATTTTAAGATATATTTATAATGAAATAAACTATTTAATTTCATAGTAAAAACAACTTAATTTATAAGTAGTTGGGTTGTTATAGTATATGATTAGATTATTTTTGTGTGTATATATTAGTTGTTTGATTCCAATATGAGTTTCATAAAGAGATAATACAATATAACCCAAAATATATTCATTTATGATAATAATCAGAGTGAGGATGGTCATATAATATTCGTAAGTGGGTTATATAAGTATAAGTTTCCTATGTACGCATGTTATATTTCCCTTAATGAGACTGATAACTGGTTAGAAGTGGTTAATATATCTTTTTAATATATTTATATGAGATATGGGAACCACATTTATTTTTTGGTGAATTTGTAGTGAGGTTTGGTACATCATTGATGGATGGATTTCTTAGGATACTTGGGGTTTCTTTAATCATATAGAATTGTATTTTAGTGAATTTTAGAAAATACATCCTATTATATACTCTTAAGATAAAGAAGGGTATATTTGATGATAAAATTAGGAACCAGTTAGGTTTTAGAGTTTTAGGTTTTTTTATATAATTGATTTGATACCCCTCAGAATTTTATAGAATATGTTCACATAAGATGTCATAATTTTTCATGCGATTTGAGGCATAAAATTTAATAGTATTTTGGAATACATTCATTGAGTTCATTTATGTAGATACTTGAAAAACATGAGATCATAGATAATATTTTGGTGAAACTAAGATTTAATCTAGTAAGTACCCATAATGTCATATCTTATTGTAAAATATATATGGATGCTCTCTATTTTGAAAGTAATAATGGTTTTTGTTTGTCAATGGGCGTCAATTTATAGCATAATCACACTTTTTAATGTCGATAGTAAACAACCATCTATTAGGACCTAAGGGTTTTGATGTTAATTTTATGGTTTCTTGGTTCATTTCCATTATATATTCCCATTATTTCAGGGAGATTATATTAAATATGAGAAATGTGTGACTGCCGATTGACAACCTCATTAGACTCATCATTTTAAAATTCCATAGTAACAGTAAGATAAAAGATCATTGGGACAACCAATATAGGGTGGTTCTAGAAAAGGAAACCATGGAGGAGATCAATAGATAATTTACAAGATATGATGTATTTGTAGGTAGTATGGATAGAGAGAATGAGGAATTGGTATATTCAAAATCCATTCCATAAAAGGTAAATTAATGGAGGGGCCAAAGGTGGTTAGAGGTATGACTTTTTTTACTCCAAATTATAATTTAATTGATTTAATTGAATCATATTATTTTACCTACCATTCCAGAGTTTATTTGTTATGTATTATATTAGATATTATTTAAAGTCCATTTGAATTTATTACTCTATTTATTGGTCCTAAAAGATTGTATGAGGATTGTATTTGTGAATTATCTTTGGGTAAGATTTATTCTCCAGGACCGTAATCTTATTATGAATATATCATTATATTTTTATCATGTGGAGGTATTTATTGTATTATATACAAGAATATATTAATTTTGAAATATTATGGGTGATATTATATACTATTTATGGTTAGCATATTGGGTTTATTTTTGGAATATAATTTCATTTTGGGAAGTGACAGATTAAACCACAATGTTTTTACAACATTTTAGAAAGTTTCATAATTTTCTTATAATTTAGATATATAGAAATTTCTTTGAGTAATGAGGAATTATGTTGATGTGTTACTAGAGTTAGTTATGATTTTAACACTAAAGAGATAGATTTAGTTTGGAATTAATATATATCTATGGGTTTCTCTTATTTTTACAGTGGATTATCATATGGTCCCTATGAATATTAAAGGGTTGAGAATCCATTATCAAAGGTGAATAAGAAATAAAATGCTTTTATTTGGATGTAGGAATTTCATGAATATTTTTAAATCCTTAAAGAGTAGTTAATAATTTCATTGATTCATCAGTACATATTGATGAAATTCCCCATGAGATCTATTATGATTCCTCTAATTAGGTTTTTTAGAGTTTATGAGAAATTAAAGAGAATGCAGTACATATAGGTCTAAGCAGTTACACCCACATTGGTTTAACTATTATTCCCTTTATTTGAATATTGTGTTAGGGATGTTTCTGCTAAAAATGTAAAAGCATTAGTTTCTTGGAGAATGATTTGTGGTTTATTTTGAACATAAGTTCGTATGGTTTATATTTTTAATAATTATTTTAATTTTCTATGGATAATTTTTATTTAATTTATAAAAGATGATTATTTTAATATCAAATTTACTTTTATAAATAGTAATTTGATTTATAATTCCCTAATTTAAAAGTAATATAGTGAGGATAATCAGTGTATAAGTCAGAACATGAAAGAGATAGATTTTTTTACATCTATTATGCATGGATGTATATAAAAATTTGATATATATTTTCATTAATAAATGATGGATATGTATTAATTAATCCAATAGGTTGGGAATTCATAGATGGGTGAACCTAAGGCATAAGTATAGAGAGACCAAGTCATAATTGATGAAATTTTGGAAGATTGGTCTATGGATAAGGGGGGGTCGAGTGTTCTTCCATGGAAATATATTTGTTCCCTAGGATATTTTGGAAGTAGTTATATATGTGTTTCATAGTTAAATATTATTATTTTATCCAAGTTTTAGAAATATGTATCATTCTTTAAAGAGGTATTTTTTGTGGCCTTGAATGAATTGGGTTATATCTATGTTTTTTTTGATGTCTTGGGTGTCTAATAGTGAAATATAAACACCATGTTTAGGAGTGATTATTACATCCTTTATAAGTACCACAATCCAACTAGGTCGTTATTTTCATATAGATTTTGTTATAGGATTTTCTCAAACCATGAGGATGTTTGATTCCATTTGGGGTTTCATGGATATATCGGTGAACCCTTATAATTTCCTACTAATTATGAAATTGAGTTTTGTTTATGACATAGTTATGATTTATGCATTGGATGTGGTGATGATTCGTGGATTTATTAATATTAAAGATTCTAATTTTGATTAATGGTTTACATTGTAGATATGGAAAGGATTACAGTGTGCCTTCAATATCTATTCATTTCTTATCACCATATTTGACACACATACTAGTGATCAAATTGAATGAATGATCCAAAAAAAAATATACTGAAGTATTGTATCATGAATATAGGAGGATCATGTGGTGACTATTTTTCATTATTTTAGTCTTCTTATAACAATAGTTCTCTTTAATCGAATAGTGTAACACCATATGAGGATATTTATGGATGGCTTAATTGGTTTCTTCGTTATTGAGTTAAGGTTGAGAGTCTACTATGGTTGCAATAGAAATGGTACAGTATATTAAAGAGCATGTTCATGTAATTTTAAATTAATTAATGACTTCTTGGGGTGGAAAAAACATACTATACATGAACAATTTGAAGGATTCTAGAGTTTCTTGTTAGAGATATTTCATTATTATGAGTTTTTAAATGGAATAGACATGAAAGGTATGGTAATGAATGTAAGTTATCAAAAATATTTATTGGAATATTTGATGTTTTTTTGAATCGTGTCTTTACATAAATGATTGGTTTTTTTACCTCTATATTTATAAAAATCTCATAAAATGTTCCTTTTTTGTATCTCAAAAATTATGTTTACGATCCATAATATTTGATCAGTTTTAGTAATGTGGTTTTTAGGGATGATATAAAATTTTTGTATTATTTAGTAAATATTTTTTATTTCAATAATTATTTAATGTGATGAAGTGTTATTCCATTATTCAGGGTACATTAGATTAATGAAAGTGTAAAGGAGATCACATGGAAGTGGGAATTTCATATTCAGGTGCAGAAATTGAATTTTTTGTGTAATTATTGTTGTAATAAATGTTTAATTTTATTGAATTTACAAATATTGAAATAATAGGGTTTTTTTATTTGATTCGTGTTTTTATGATTATGGTTAAAAATTTTCAAGGGTGATAAGTATAAAATAGTTCTCTAATATAGTGACCTAAATTTTGATATTTTTGGTGTTTTTAAATTTTTTAATGTTTTTTACATAAAATGGTAAATAATAATTTTATAGTTCATGAAATGAAATTTTGAGTATATAATTAAATTGAAGATATAATGTTCAATATTAATTAGTTTTTAAATTTATTATATGATTGGATTTACACATAATGGTATGGTTTTGGTGGAATATTAATATTATTTATTTTTATTTATATAAGTTGTTCATTTTTAAAATTATTTTTTTATTAATTAAATATTGTGTAATTTGTGATATTTTTATGTTGTAGTGGGTATGTGGAATTATTTAATTAACTAAAGAGTTATATTTTTTATGTTTTGGAATATAAAGTTAGAGAAATTAAAGAGGTTTATTGATTATGTTGTTTTAATAGCGAGGTAATAAAATATTTTATGGATGGTTGCACATGGAATTTATGTGGGTAAATGAAAGTATTAGAGAAAATTAGTGGAGGTAAAAAATATTTCCAGTCATTAGTTCCTAAGAAAATTTATTTATTCCCTATTATCAAAATATGATAACCCTATATGATGGTTTCATTATGAATTAAATAAGGACAAATGAGGAAAGAGATTTTGGATAAACTATCAATGACTATCATGAGATAATGGATAAGTAACATTTGTTGATGAATTGATATAGATGACTCAAATTCACATATCTAATATATTCTATTTTTGAATACCATGATTTTAATATTTCATTATTGGTATCTTATTGATAATAATTAGAAGGATTGATTATATGATATAATGAAAATGGAGATTATTGATGAATATGAAACATGTTGAATAATTATTCTAAATAAATTATTTAATTGGGATAGATTATGAAATTTATGGATATTTATTAAAATTTATAATTTAGGGAAAAGATTTATTATAATTATGTCATATAATTCTATAAATATAGAATAATTAATAGACAAATAAAGAAAACTTTTCAATGGAGGATATGAATACGAAATAACGATTGCTTATTTAATGTTTTTTAATTTATAGAAGAATCATTTCTTATGTTTTTTTGACAGAATATTAATGTTGATCATACTTTTTCTGAGTAATTATGAAATATTTCCAATGTTATAAATATTAAATTTGAGCCTTGGATAGTTCAAAATTATAGGAAATACCTAGGATGTGAGAGTATGACATTTATTTAATTTGGCATGAGTTTTACCAATTCGTCATAGAATCATTACACTTTATTAAAATTAAATAGAATTTTTGGGGGCGGGAGATGGATTTTAAATGAGTTAAATTGGTTTATTCCATTTAATAACAGGTACATGCCAAATTATAATGTTAGGTTACAATTTTGGTAGGGAAATACAAGGGGTTGTGTAATTTCTATAAGATCCCTTCCACATTAGTATAGGGATATTCCATTATTAGTAGGTCTATGGAGCCTATTGATTTAGAGATGTGATGATTATGGGATGAGAATATAACAGGGTACTAGAACTATTATTCTATTTTAATGTTTTTTAATATTTTTTTGGGAAACTACTTCTAAATAAATAATATTTCTTTCAAAATGGTTTAAAAAAACCATCCCAAAATATTATCCAAAGGAAAATAAAAACACATTTTCCTCCCTATGATTCCCCTTCCCATAATCCCTCCCTTCCCCCCAAAGTGTATCCCCCAAGTGTCGTTCTAGCTATCTGAAATGGTGTGGGTTGTCTATTGATGGGTAATCTTGTTGATGGAGGCTAAGATTACTAGAGATGAATTATACCAATGTCGGTTACTAGTGTAGAATTTTTTCACTATTATATTCCTAATTTTAATTTCACATGAAAAATAAAGTTTATGTGGTTTAATCATATTATGAATTTCCTTATTAAAATAATATAGTTTATTCTTATTTTTTTTAGAATTATAAAATTATAATCAATGTACTTATATTTAACTTTGTTAGTATTATTCCTTCCAGAAATGTTTTTTTTAACTATGAAATAGTGTTCCATATTTTTGAATGTAATCTATGATAGTCTATTGAATATATTTATAGTCAAACCATACATACATTCAATTTAATAAAAAAAATCAATGGAGTAACATAAATATTCAATTAACTTATACGTTGTCAAAACTCTTCACACATAAGAAGTATCTTTAATAAATGACATTATTGTTGCATAAGACATTAAAAACCAAGTTATCTGTAATAATATAATAAAATACTTTTCCTAAAAAATATATATATAGACACCAAAAATATTTTTTATCTTTTCAAAATATGATTATTGATAAAGAAATCTATGTTTTATATCTTTTAATTAAGAGATCTATAATCGTGAACTTAATGTATAATGTGTATTAAATGTTTTGTACCTTCCAAAAACCCAAATTTAATATAAAATAAATGTAATGTGAGATTCAAAAGTGAGTTATGTAAATTCCAAACATTTTTTTGAAAGTAATTTGGGTTCTTTAGTCAATATATTATTAAATTTCACTTCTAATATACACATTCAATCAATTAAACACTTTTTACCAATGATATACTGTTATATTTTATGAAAATTAACATATTTTATTTATATTACTATTAAATTTTTTATAATAGTAATTTTTTACTTTTTTTTCAAAAATTATTCAACATTTCATCACTACAAAAATTATTGAAGTCAAATTACATATATAAATATAAAAAAATATGTTTGTTAAAAAATTAATATAATGTTTTTTATAAAGTGATCTGAAAACAATTTTATTAAGATTGAATATATGGTAATTGATTATCTTCTATGTAAAAAGCTAGGTATTTTGTATGAAAATATAACATAAGTGCTCCATTTATTTTCAAATAACTTTAGTGAATTTTATATATTATACATAGTTAAAATATACTACAAAATTGTCAATTTTTTTAAAATATATAATATTTTCTATATAATATAACAAAATCAATTCAAGTCATCTTGTTTTCTTGTCATAGATATAGAAAATATATCATATAAAATCACTCAATGAGGTTATAATTATTTTTAAACTTCTGTGCCGAAAAAAATACTTGTTTTTTGTATAGTAATATTAAAGAGAAAATGTTTTTGTAAGTGTATTCAGTGGTTGATTGATGGTAAACCTTTCGTCTAAACAACATAAACTTTTCTAGTTTATGCCTCATATGCCATAAAGATGATTACATTTTTATATGTAATTATCCTTATAATTAAGAATATGTCATGATAAAATATATATTAAAATATAAAACACATGAACCATAAAATGAAAATAGCAGCCATTCAATATATTAATTTATGACATTAAATTTATAAATTCAAAACATAAGATGTATAAATAACAATGAAATTAAATACAATTTTTATATATGATAAAACAAATATTTGATAAAAAATAATCGATTATTTTTTTCAATATAAATATGTTTAATTTCCAATTAAATATTTTTTTTGATAATATCATTAACATGATATAAACTATATTATTTTATAAACTAAATTATAATTTTATGAACTCATTTCTGATTTTATAAAGGTTTGGAAATTTTATTATGTCATCAAAATTAGTAATTTTCAAAAAATAATATTATTATTTAAAAATTTATTTAATCATATTTAAAAAAAATACATAATGAATATTATTTTTATAATAAGAGTGTTAATGTTATCACATGATATATTTTTGATATTTTTCTAAAAACGTGAATTTTTTTAATATAAAAAATAAGGTTCTTATAAATATAATCACTTTTATGAGAGGGTCATCATTGAAGCATGAATTAAAAAATTATGAAACTTTTATCCCTACCTAATATATATTTATGTGTAAAATAACACATTTAAGGAAAATATTTTTAATTTATAAACCTTTTTTTTAACATATAAGAACCTAAATTATATTTTATTCTAATAAAAAATAGTTTTGATTATTTTCATTTAGTTATGTATCAATAAGAATACATTTAGTTTTATATTGTTTATAAATTCATATAAACTAATATTTTTTAATACTAAATTAATAAATATCATGGGTATTGTTACCATTCATAATCATTACCCTAAATATTTATAATTCATTTTCATGCTTAAAAATACATTTTTTTAAAAATTGGTTTAATTGGTTTTTTGACCTTATATTGAAATTAGTTTTTATCGCCATTAGAAATTTATTTTAATGAAATAGATATATTTTTAAAAATATTAATAATGAATATTAGGTTAAAGGGTTAATTTTATTTCAATGAATAAAAATAAGTTACCCTGGTAAAAGTTAGTCACCTCGGTAAAAGCTAAAGTGAGATGAAAGGGTTAAATTAAGGGGCAATTTCAAAAAATATCACCAAACATTATTCATAAGTGGTTGTATGATGGATTTAATGAACTATCCATATATAATACACACTAATGGTAATTTTTAGATCTCTTTTATTTGAATATAACATTCTATTTATAATAATAAATTTTTAATTACAAAAATGCATCCATTATAACACCCTAAGACTTTACAATATTTTCCTTTCAAAATAAGTTAAATTTGGTCGTAGCCTAATTTATAAGAAACTCCAAGTTAAGATTATGTTACACGGATCATTTATTTTATTTTTCATTACAAAAAACATAATTATTATATTTATTGACATGGGACACTAAGGTTATCTTGCATTACACACAATAATGACTAATTTTGATTGCTGGAGTTACATGCAAGACCGTGTGTTACCAAAAAAAATATTATTAAAATATTATTACTTTATATAATTAGATATAAACAAGATATTAAATTGGTGTTTATTAATATTACTGATTAAATTATTAAAAAAAATTTTTGAATTCATTTATTACCAATTAATTAGAAATGAATATAAAAAATTAATTGACTATTAAGAAAATATTTTTATAAAAAACTACTTTTATGCACCCAAATGAATTTTTTATTCACTAATTAAATTAATTTATATTATTAAATGATTTTAATTATATATATATATTAAATATTCATTCAAATATTTTTTTCATCCATGTAATAGGTTTAATAAGAATAAGATAAGAAGAAATCAAATTTTACCCATAAAATATATATATATATTTCTAAAGGTATTATTGTTTCCTTTTAATGGAACACATATTTTAAAAAAAAATTAAAACTTTTATAAGATTCAAATGAAAATATAGTATTATTTTTCAAAATTTAAATTTTGAAATTAACACAAGGTAAATTTTTTATTTTTATGTGATGTTTAATTTTTTGATGATTTGTGAAAAATACTGAATTATAACATAAAAATGACTTTTTGTCTAAATAATTTGTACTGTAAAATTATATTTATAAATTATTTTAAATTAAAATTAAATAAATTTAAGATATATTAATTCAATTTATTTCATTTTAATTATTTAATAAATAGATATAAAAACCTAGAGATCTTTTGAACATTTTCACTTTAAATACATGTTTTCTCATCCCGTCTCTCAGATTAATTTAAAATTAATTTCTTCCACTTATGTGATTTTGAATTATAAAAATGGTTTATATATTTATTTTCATAGTAATTTATAATCTCAATTAAGGAAAAAATATTTTTTTCTATAAATATGTGTTTAATCAATTATCATTAATTACAATGATTAAAAGAAAAACTAGCTTATTGAGGGAATAAAACTAAAAATTAAGGGGAAAATGACATGGAAACAAGTCCAAACCCAATTTTACTTACTTATTTATAATATATATCATATGTTATATAATTTTATTCATTATTGGAGGAACATTTGGTATGTTAAACAAAAAAATAGTGTTTCCCTTTTTATATTTACAAGATTGTCACTCCTCTTCCATTATAAAAAAGAACTCATTGCCCTCCCATATTTACACCTATAAAGTATTTTGAAACATCCAAAACCATCACAAATAAACAAAAAATATATACCTCCCCTCATCCTATAATACTAAATATGGTCATAAATCCATCCTAATAAATCTTTTTCTATAAACCAAAACGACTTACCTGAAGAAGTGATAACTTTCTTCAACGATCACTTTTGTTTTGTTTTTTCTCCACCACTTAAATTATATATATATATTAGTTATATAAAAACATTATATCAAAAATATACATATATTATTTAATATTTAGGCTATGAAATACACCTATACACACTTCCATAAAATGGGGTATGTAGTCCTCATTTTTGTGTAAGGAAGACTACCTCTTCATGAACTAATGTCGTTCATTCTTCCATTACTTCCTATCAAGTTGGAAATAATATTAAATTTATGTTTATATATTATATATATAATTTTTATAATTTTATTTTTCTTATATAATTATTACATAATACATACCTTTATTCTTTCCATTTTTTTGGAATACGGTATCATCGTTTGTGGACATATTGGCTAATGCCTACTCAAAGCGATGTTATTCATTCACACATTACGTGGGAAGTATTAAGGATGGTTTTTAATAAACATATTTGATATATATTATATAAATATGATTCTATTATTAAAATTTTAATATATATATATATATATAACTTGTGTTCTAAATACAACAAGGAAAATGAAATAGCGTTCTTGCGTACGTACGGCCTACCGTCTCCAAGAACGGTGCATTCTATTTACTATATCTAAATTTTATGGATTGTTCTAGATAAATATATTGTTAATATATATGATATTTAAATCATTTTTACATCCTAAATATGATGAAATATGTATCTACATAGGGAGAATAAAAATAATAACTCAAAAACATACATGAAAATCACGACAATTAACTCCCAAAGCAATGAAAATAATGGAATATTATTAAAACAGGGTAATGAGATATTATAATCAGATCATATATGATATTCTAAATATGATTATGGTTATATGAAAATTTAATACAATTCTTAAAACCATTATACATTATTCCAAAATCTGTTCAACCAATAGGGATCATATGGTAAGGGATTTCGTCTCAATTTACATTCTACTAAGACTTATTTTCTATTATACACCAATTCACATTGATGTGGAGTATATAATTCTAATTTTTTATTTAATATCATCATCCACTCATAATTAATTTTATTTTATTTTTCTATATTAATTATATCATTCGTGGGGTTTGGAAATTAAAATTACTAATTGGAAAAAGTTATCTTTTCAGTATCACTTTATTTTGTAATTATTAGATTTCTATTGAAACAATAAATTACATATGAAAATTTTCCATTGGATATCATATTTATTTTAGATGTCCATATTATTATGTGATGGTATAATTATTTCATAAAACTTATAAAATTTATACTTATGGTTTTTCCTTGAGATTTATTTGATTAACTTAGAAAATATTGGTTAATCTATATCATTTACCCAATACAAGTATTTGATAAGGAAAATTTTTTATGGATTAAATAGATTATATTATATATGAGAAATTATCTGGATAGGTAAAACATGGGTGGGTCCTAATTATAGATATTTTATTGATTCATCATTAGTCTTGTGAGATGATTCATTTGTTCAATCAAATAGGATTTTACCTGATATGCTATAAACTGTCTTGTGAAATGAATTTATGGTAAATATACCATTCACCTTCGAAAAATGAAATCCAATAATTAGGAATTACCCTTATTCAGATTCAGTTATTATTTATCCTTGTGGCATTTCATTTAGCATTATATATAGATGTAGTTCACTCTCTTTTTATTAATTAAATGACATGTTTTTTTGTTATATACTTTCAAAATTAATTATACTAATTCATTCATTATTTTTTATTCTTTAATTAACTTACGGTAAATTTGAGATCACCCTGATTTTTTTCCTTTCTCCAAGATATGAATATGAAATATTTGAATGATCTTTCAAAGATATTTTTCATATCATTTTCTTATGTAACCTTTTTTGGTTTTTGACTTCCCAATGTAAAATTATTATCATTTATGTAATATATTTTACCAAAACTTATAAAATAATCATTCCTATAAGATTTGATTCACTATAATCATTCTAATGTAAAAATTAAGGCACTGGCTCGAGACCTTTGGGGTCAGGGTTCTATAGTTGGTATCAACTTATTTTTAATTAAAAACATGGAAACTAGATTTAGAAAAATATAGATAAGATAACAAACCCCAATGATATGATTTATGGATAAGTATAGATGAAAATCCTAAAGTTTTGGTAAGGTGTATAATATGTGTTCCATCCTAGAAATATATCTATGTATGGATACATTTTGTGGATATGATTCTAGCACAAATGTGTCTCAGGGTAACAACTATTAAAAAATGTGTTGGTTCATACTTCAGCATATCTTGGTATATGACAATGGTCTTACGATGCATATGGTTTTAAAAAACCTAGGGATATACATTGGATAATTCACATGTTCATTAAAAATCATTATGAATTATTTGAAAGTAAATATATCCCCAAAGAAACCAAAGTTAATTATTTTTATATTAATAATACATAAATTTTTCATTTATTTTATTTATTACACCATATTTGGAATTATAAATTATTCATAATTTGATAAACTAATCTAGTATATACCATTGTTTATAAATGGTCCATGGAAGTAATAAGGGCATCGATAATCTCGACCAATGTACAAATATACCAGATGAGGAAGTCGATAGAGGTGGTATTGGAACTGAGAATGTTATTGATATATTTTGGAATCTTAACTAGGTTATGGCACATAATCATTCTGGGAGAGGGAAACATGTCCCACCATGATATTATTTAATGTTTGTTCTTTTTATGAGATTGTTTTTCCCATCATTTAGTAAGACTACTAATCCAATTATAGAAGAGTACTGTATTACAACTTTGGAGGAGATATTTATGGCATTAGGATGTGGTGAAAAAGAAAAGGGTTACCCCTATAGTGTAATCTTTTAATGGAGATGATTATCAATGGTGGTCTTTGATCCAAAATACCAGGGATGAATAGTATGTAGAACTCATGGAATGGAAAGCATTTAAAAAGAAATTATTCGAAAAATATTTATCTCGTTAGAAAAAAAAGCCATTGTTAATATAAACTTCCTTAGTTTAAAGAAAATGGAAGAAGAACATTCAGTGGAGTATGAAGCTACATTTATAAGGATAGAATGGTATTCAATAGATTTCACATGTAACATAGTTTAAATTATTTTAATTCCTTTGATGGGATTAATAAAAGCCTCTAAGGGTATTGGTCTCTCAATAAAATTCATCATATGATGAAATATTTTATGTTCTATCGAGATAGATAAATAACTCTAAAATTTATATGGATTCTAATGGAAGAAATATAATAATAGGATGGTATAAAAAAGGATAAAGGGGTTAAGGGAAATAAAGATTTTCCCACATTTGATAAGTCTGTAAAGAAACACATTGGTACTTTATTTAATGGAATGTGAGTTTGTTTTAAGTGTTGAGAATTGGGTTACCATTCTAAATAATGAAAAAGGATTAATTAAAATGAAATTATTTTGTTATATAAAATCAATGACATAGTGAACTATGAAAATGAATTCTTCAGGCATCAATATAATATACCTCATAAGAAGATATGGGGTTAAGACCAAGATTATGAAATTGAATCAAATAAAGTAGAATTACTAATGCACATCTGTATTTGGAACTCATAAATATGTTGTAATATTATTTTATTAATAATTTTATCAGTCTATGAGGTATTAAATATATAAGGATTGTACAATATTAATATTTTTTTAATGATTTGAGAGAATAATTTTATTGGTTCTAAGAAAATTGACTCAGTGACAAGTATAAATTGTAAAAAAATATATTATTGATGGAAATATAATCCTTAAAATGTTCCTAATATTGAGATAATTATTTTTGGATATTTATATGGTTTATATGTATAAATTAAATGGTATTTGACAGAACAACATAGAACTAATTAATGATTTATTGAAAAAATGGATATGCTATCATTGATGGAGTTTAAAACAATTTCAGATTTCAGTATTATATCAAATAAACATTTTTATATTTAAGGAATAAGTAATAATGAATTTATTCAATAATATTTTATTGTAATTCATTTTATTACCATGTTTCAAGAAAATACATGATGAATGTTTTCACATGTTCAGTTTGTGATGAATAAAGAGCTACTTCATATTGATTGAAGACTAATGATAGATTCATTTAAGAAAATATGTGACCTTACTTATAAATTGTCTGATAATAGAGTTTTGGAAAATTTAACCATTTATTAAATGCATTATGTTGATCTATAGAAAGGTATTTAGACATTAATGGTTTATTTTTTCCATATGTTGCAACCTGTGAAAATAGATGACGTAGAAATAGTTCAGGGAACAACCCAAGGGTCATACTCTGATTTTTAAATATAATCATATCATGTAATTATATATCCTTACATTCTTAATGAGTGAAATAATTACTCAACTCTTGTAATATGGGTCTTGAAACCAAAAAAATTTCCTATTATCATCATTTTATATGATATCAATGTCGTTTTTCACACCTCTGGTTTATCTCTTTGTGGTAAGAATTTTTCTCATGAAGATGTTCACTATCACTCTCCATCATATATTGATAGTTAAATTTCTATTTCATATCCATGTTTTCAAAAATTCTCTTATTAGATTTCCCAGTTTTGTGGTGAACTTCTCATTTAGACGTCCCTTTTATTAGGAATATTACTTTTTAACCCCATTAATGATCGGGGTTTTGAAAAAAAATGATTTTCAATTTTCTATCCCATGATTACTGATATCATGTTTGAATTGAGAGGGGACAATTTATTTACGGTATGGAGAATTTAACACCCCAATACTTTACAATATTTTCATTTCAAATAAATTCAATTTTTATAGACTTTTTTGTAAGAAACACCAAGTTAATCTTATGTTCCATGAAACATTGAGTTTATATATAATTAGACACAACATAAATATTATCTTACTCTATACATAACACTAATGTAATCATGTGTTACACACAATAATGACTTTCTCTGATGGCTTACGTTACACATAAGACCGAGTTTTACTAAATATATATATATATATAATTAAAATATTATTATTTAATATAATAAGATATATCAGAATTTTTAAAATTTACAAGCTTTTAATAAGACTAAATAAATTATAAAATATATTGTTTAATAAATTTATTAATAATTAATTATAAATTAATATAAAACCCAATTGGATATAACAAAAATGTTTTTATAAAAAACTATTTTTATGTACCAGAAAGATTTTTTCCTTAATAAATTAAATTCATTTGTTTTACTGAATTATATTAATAAAATATATATATTACATATTCAATAAAATATTTTCGACAGCCATCTTATATTTTTGTTAGGCATAATATAAGAACCTATCCAATTATATACATAAGAAGTTATATTTCTATAAAGGTGGGTTTTCCACCTTATAATGGTGAAAATGTTATAAAAATAAATATTTTAAATTTTATAAATTTTATATTAAAAAATAAACTTCAATTTCAATAAAATAATGTTAAAACAAACTTAATATGAACTTTTGGTGTTTTTCATTGACATTCCCTTTTTGAATATCTGTGAAAATTACAGATAATTGAAACCGACTTTTCATCTAAATAAATTATAGTGTTATATTTTAATTTCAATATTTCTTTATTTATTATTAGATAAATTTTACATATATTAATACATTTTTGGTAATTTTAATAATTTTTTATGGAATTTATATATAGAAATCTAGTGAACTTTTACACATTATCACATTAAAACACTTATTTCTCTTCCCATCTACGAGATTAATTTTAAATTAATTTATTTAAATTATGTGATTTTAATTTGGAAAATTATATTCTATATTTAAAATAATAATAATTTATAATGTTTTTTAATTTTAAATGATTTTTTGAAAAAAAAAATATTGATAAAAATTAAAATTTATTACAGTGATTGAGAAAATAACTGGCTAAACAACGGACTAATCCTTAAATGTAAGGTCCAAAAGTGACCTATACACAAGTAAAAAACCAATTATATGTCCATATTTAGACCATATACCATATTTTATCAAATTGTATTCATTATTGGAAGAATATGATGTAAGGTTGGCCTCTAAATAGTGTTTTCCTTTTTATATTTACATGATTGAAACTCATCCACTATAAAAATGCACTCCCCCCCCCCACAATCATAAAACAATAAAGCCCTTTTTATCATAAAAACCATGACCAAATCAACTCCAAACATACCTAACCTCATGATAGAAGGATCAATTTTGGAATAAATCCATACAAGTAAGGAATTTGGTATAAAATAAAAGGAGTTACATGAATAAGTGGTAACATTAATCAACGAGCTCTTTTGTTTTATTTAATTCTCCACTACTTAAATTTATTAAATATATTTCTTATATAATAAAATAAAATAAATAAAATAAATATATGTTTTTATATTAAGGATATGTCCTACACTAACACGCACTTCGATAAAATGGGATGCACAATCATAGTTCATGTGTACGACATACTACTACCTCCCGAACAAATGTCATTCGTTATTCCATTACCAAATTTTATGGTTGGAAATAATAAAGTATTTCAAATTTATATATGATAATTATAATATTTATAATCTATTTATTCTTATTTAATTTTTAAATAACACATACCTTCATTCATTCCATTTTATGTGAATAAGGCAACATCGTTACCGGACGTGTGTACTATAACCTCCTCGAAATGATGTGATTCATTCACACATTACATGGAATGTATTAAAATGGTTTTAATAAACATATTTGATATATATAACATAAAGATGATTATTTAAAGATAATATAAATATATATATCATTGTCATTATAATTACGATAAGGATATGGTAGTAGCGTTCCTGCGTATGTATGGCATATCATCTCCATGAATAGTGCATTTCATTTCCTATCCCAAATTTTTTGGATTTTTTTATATTCATATATACTTGATATATATGATATTTAAAACATGGTTTATATCCTTTATATTATTGGGTCATGATCTATGTAATAATAATGAAAACAATAATTAAAAACATACTCAAAAAACATGACAATTTACACCTAAATTGATAAAAAAAATTATAGATTGTTAACAAATGGGTAATAAGATAATATAAGAAGATAATATATGTTATTATAAATACGATTAATGTTATGGTATATGTTAATAGCACGATTAAACCGATTATACAATATTTTAAAATGATTTAATAAAAATGAGCACAACGTAAGGGGATTTCATCGCAATTTAAATTCCATTGAATGTTATTTGATTTTAGGCACCAATTCACTTTGATGTAGTTTATATATTGACCATTTTCACACAAGATTATTATAAACTCATAATTCATTCTTTTTAACATTAATATTTTAATAATAATATCCAAGGATTTTTACTACCAAAATTACAAAGTTGTAAATGTTATATCTACAATCTCACATTATTTTAATATTTGTTAAATTTAAATTGAATTAATCACTTACTTTTGAAAAAAATTATTTTGGAAATAAAGTTATTTAAGTAATCAATTCTCTTATTTGATTGATATAATTATATCTTAAATTGTATACCTTTTTTATATATATTTTATAGTTGGTATTTATTTTATTAACTAGGTAAATATTGGTAAATCTGTATCTTTTACCCAATATGGGTATTTGATAAGGCACATTGGTCATGAATTAAATATTTTATTAGATATATGGGAAATTATTTGGACATGTATGAAATGAGTGGTTCTTGGTTATATATATCCCTTTAGTTCATTAGTATTCACATGATATGAATCATTGCGATATTAAGATGGGTCTTTACTGGGTGTATTGTAAATCGTCTCATGAAAGGTCCTCATAGTAGAGGTACCATGTACCTAGAAAAAGTGAAATCAAATAATTAATAATTTCCAAAATTCATATTCAATTATTAATTATTCATGTGATTTTTTTCTTTGAGATTATCTATGGATTTAGTTCATTCACTTTCTATTGGTTAAATAGAATGTGTTTTATTTATTTACCTCTCCATGTTGATTATGGTTATGGATTCATTACTGCTTATATTATAATTTCCTTTACGGAGCATTTTATATCACTGATTATATTATTTTCTCTCCCTAGGATTTGAAGAATAATTCTTGGAATGATCTTTCAAGGATGTTTTTCATTTCATTTTATTATGTATCATGTTCTATTTTCTACTCCAGAGTATAATATGGTTATAATGTATGTAAGTTGGTTTACCAAAACTACTAAACTTATTAGTCCTTTTGGATTTTATTCCTCATAATCATTCCAATGTAATAAAGTATGGAACATGCTCATAATTCTAGGGTGGGGTCATTACTTTTACTCTCACTTATAAATGTACACCTCCAACAACCTTTGAAAGAAACAACTAAAATTAAATTTTTTCTATATATAATAACATTTAACTTCCCTTATAATCATATACCATAGTGTGTAGCTTCTTTTCCCCAAAAAATTGCCTAATTCATTCTAAACAAAGAATAATTCTAAGAGGAGGTTTGATTTTTTTTAAAGTAATAACTTCTTATAATTATTTATCATTTCTTTTCTTCACCCAACACTTATAAATTATGATTCTTATATTTAATAACATGTAAATAATTTCATTATACGTCTATAATTTTTACACTCACTTCAATATCATACACATCTATTTATTAAAAAACCTTTTTGTTTCTGTCAGTTTAACCACCTACATGAACAAAGATATATTTTTTATCAGGGGTGGTTATGGAAACATAATCATTGGTAAGATAAGATATTAATAATTAAGTAATGTTTTTTTCCTATATTTTTATTATTAATAATTAACTAATTGTCAATAAACAACCCTTTATTTATTAAAAATTACAAAATCAAGCATGTTATGGGATTCATCTTGGAGAACCATACCTGAAACTCCCTTGTAGTGAACCTAGAAGTTTATAACTCATTATACAATATATATTATTGTACCATGAATATTTTTGAGATTATGGAACAATTTGACAACATTTTTTTATCATTTTTAACATACCAAATAAGTTTTGGAGAAATTTATCTACAAACTACAAGTAGTCATTAAGAGGAAAAATGCTACAATAAATGAATTCCATATGATTATAAATGGAACATACAAAATTATATATTAATGAAAAATGTTCTAAATTGGGTATTTAATAAATTTAATTTTTTTTTATTTAGATGTTTTTACAAGAATACCAAGTGATTTGGGACATAAGATAAGGGAACCTCTGAACCACCCACTTTTCCTTTGGGATTATCCATTATTTATCTCTATCTAAAAATAATTCACTATTATCAAATAAATGTTCTATATTATTTATATATGTTCAATTCATATATACCTTATTTATTTTACCTTTCATTTTTTTGGGGTATACATGCCTTTAATGATCTCTTTTTAGTTTATCCTTAAAATAAACCTGTTTAAAAAGAACATTCCTATTCAGGATTCCTTTTCATGTGCCAATCTTTTAATGTTAGTTCCCTATAATAAAATAATAGCTATTTTATGGTAAAAAATATGTTTTATTAATGTTTGGATAGAAAAAACCATGTTCTCACCTTCATCAAAGTTTTTTACTCATCCCTTAAATCATCATTTAAGGTGTTCAATTTTATACTTACTTCTCCACTCTATTATTATAAAACTTCTCCATTTAAATTTCATATTTAAGGATTATTTATCATTATAAAAATGTTAAATTTATAAAAACTTTAATTCCTTATTATCTTTTTAATAACTATGTTATAAACATTGGTTATGTTTTTATATAACACCACATAAATAATTCTTATTTCATTGGTTTTTCGTATGCTTATTATATATTTGTGAATTTTTAACACTAAACACGTAAGAATGTGTATATTTTGACATGATGGGTTTTGATGAAATTATACCACTAGCCAATGTATTTTTTAATATTTTCATCTCATTATACACCATGTTTAGTGAGTGAGAAATATTCTTAGAACACCATGTTATGTTGACAATGAATCTATCCTTGACTTATTCTTATAAAGTCATGTTTTATGTTATTCCAATATTTATATAATACCATGATCTTATTAAATATAAAAATTTATGGAATGATATTTGTTGATTATTCTCTTTTATGATATTTTATTATGCATCTTGTCTCTTATGTTATATTTCATAATCATGGTTGTTCTCTTCCTGGGATTTGAATCTCACGTTTTACATAATATATGTTCTTATGGTATCCATCACAGTAGTAAAAGAACAAATGGTCATAATATAACCTTATAGATATTGAAATAAATGTGATATATTTTACTTTATATTTATCTTTTATATATCTCATCTCTCAAAAACATTAAACCTACAATTTTTTGGGTTCTATTTTATGGAATTTTATAGAAAAAATCATGTTATAATATGTGTGTTTGAGAATAAATCTATTATATTTGGTATCATAGAAAATTACAGTTATTTTTTGGATTAGATTAAGAAGATTAATTAGTAATATACCATTAATAACATATATTAATAAATATAAATTCTTAAGTAAGGTTGTAAATAACACGTATGATATATTCTACTTTTATATATTGAAGTTTAGATTATCCTTTTATATGCTTAATAATTTGACTATTCTTATCCCAAAAATTCCTTAATTTATTAAATTGGTAGAAATAAAAGAAATAATAATAAAAAAATATTTTATGGACAGTATAGTGATTCACCAATTTATATGACTAATATTATTTGTCTAACATCCATAACATTCAATATATTATGGGTTTTAAGGTTAAATATATGTTGTGTTCTGTTTTTCTTCCATAGAAGGGTGTTATATAAGGAAAAAAGACATAGAATTGATTTATGAAGGTTAAGGGACATTTTAGGATACTCAAAGGTGAAAACATAGTCACTGGATATCTGGTGGGATATTCCGAACATCTAGTGCTATGGGAAGAGGGGTCTTCTTTTTTCAAATCACATTGGCTAGTCAGTGGGAGCCCATAGGCTAATCGGTAGAAAGGCAGAATGTTATGCATTGGTGCCTAGATACATATATCATTAGAGGTCCCTTTTTTTTACTAAAACTCTATTATTAATCAAATCATAACCAAATACAACCCCATTGAAACTATAACATCTTAGAGAAAACTCCCTTGGTTCTCTTGAAATCCTTTATCTCTCTTCTTGGTCCTTGATATCTATATTCACTAAGGGAAGAAAGTGAGGTTAGATTAAAATATTCTAATATTAATTATCCATATTGATTTGGAATTTATCATATATCTAATCTACGTTTTCATGATTTATGGATCTCCATAATGATCTACTGGGGAACCCTTTCTCCATTGATAGATCAAAGTTAAATCTTTAGTATTTCTGGCCTCCCCTTGACCTATCTTATATCAACTATTGACTGTGAATACCTTTTTATAAGTTGATATAAACATCATCTATTTTCTTTAACACTTACTATAATTCTTAATATATTAACTCTATGATAATGGATTAGGAATTTTTATAGCGAATGTCAGTGCTTGTGCAAGATCTCGGTAACATTCCTTGGTGAATCTTACAAAATGGATACATTGTGTTCAATATAGGGATTTATTTACTATACAGATACCTTTAATATAATTTTTTTCATGATATAATGGTATATTATTTAATATATCGATATATCTCTTTATTTTAATTGTGTGTGTTTGTAACCTATGAAACTCGTGTTTCATAATGATCTCATGTGTGTGTAGCTAGAGATACCAATGTTTTATTATAATAACATGTGTGTGTGGATACTGATACTCATGATTGAAATTCTTTTTTTGTGAAAATTTATGATATTCCATATTGTATATGTAAGTATGTAAGTTTGTATATTTTTATCTTGTATTGAATGGGGGCGGACCATAATGGATTGCTTATACCTTAGAGGGAGACCATGTGAGACATGTGATGATGAAGACTATGTGTTGAGACACAACACTGGGGTATGAAGGACTGGTGTACTGACCTAGACATAGTGTCAGAATACGAAGACTATGTGGCCAAACCTAAGGCAATTTTGGGATACAATAGCCTTGTGGTATACCCTATTATAGTGATTGGGATTTATGGTATTGTGTCCATACCCATGACTTATCAACCTTGTGTCTTCTCAAATAATGTTTTTGTGGCCTTGTGGTCTACCCATGATCATGACTTCTATTTTGACCACTCTTATGTCATGGTGTCTAAGTAGGTATAGTTGGGGTTTGTGGATAATTTGTTGGATCATGACCTCTCATTAAATTATTGGTTGTCACTTGATTTAACATTTCGGTATAATCATGCAATAAACCTATTATTCATGTGATCTTGTGTTAACGATGCATTGGGTGTGCCCTATTAGATTTATACTCACGCCTTTCATAAGGGTCTTGGTTTAAATGGAGACTTCATGATTTGGTAGCTGGATAAGGTCAATGGCCCTATAAAAGGTTTTGGGGGGAGATTTGTGTCCGGAGATGGATACAGTACAAGTATAGACTCACATAGTTTTTGCTAAAAATTTATTAATGTTACTTAAATTTATACCATTGTTCTAGTTGACAAGACATGTTGGGGTCTGTTTGAATACACTTTCGAGACACTTCATGTCATTTATGATTTCCATTATTCACATTATATTCAAATTGTTTAATTTTATTATATTAGTTTTATTATTTTATAAGAATTTTTATGATTACCAAGGATATAGTCTCACTGGGATACTATAGACTATCATTTATATTCGACAACCTCTTTTATATTGGGATTTGATCATTAGGTTATGTTGAATTTTATCTTGGGTCATATGATTCGGGTTGGGGTGTTACAATGGGTGTAATATATAAGAACCCCATCGAGGTAATTTTGAAAATAACTCATGTTATGAATAATAACATGATTCAAGTTCAAAAACATCCTTCATTTAAAATATAATAATCTATAGTTATGTTATTTATATGAAAAAATCCTCCCAATTTTAGTGGAACTTATGATCCCACAATTGTAAAAAAAATGGATTATTTCCATTGAGAATTCCTTAAATCTCTTCCAGTTTATAAACAAATCGAAAGATATATTGTATTTTTATCATTTAGATGGAGAATTTGATCAGTGGTGGACACTAATAAAGAATAAAAAACAGATGGAAGACATCAAATCAATGGCGTATGACTAATTTTGTAGAATATTTTTCAATAAATATTTTACTCGCTTTGTCCATCATAAATTGGAGAAGGAATTATTTATTCTCAATAAATTTTGTGATTAACCAATGAAGTATTATAAGGAAAACATCCCAAGTACTTCATTCTAAACCTTTTACGTTTTTATTAACCTTGAATGTATATTTTACTTATTATTTATTGTATTAACATAAATCTTGAAAACTATTTTGTAATATGAGACTTTGATAGTAATGGATAAATACTCTGATTAGGCCTCAAATTTTTTATAGAGGTTAGGGATTGTTAGGGGTATCATGGAGATAGAAATAAAAAAAAATAGAGTAAAATTATATAGGATCAATGGATAAATATTAGTGAGGTAAAAAATCCAATAACCCTATGTTATAAATGTCAGAAAACGAATTGGGGAAACTAACTTAAGGGAATAGTGATATTTTTTAATTCTATAAATGAGTTACATCAAGATAATTAATGACTTATGGAGTTGAAGAATATAAATAATATGATTCAATAAAGTTAATATTCAAAATATCATCAACCTATAGAATAATTTTTCAAATGTGTTGAATAATTTCAATATACAAGTTAGTGTATCCAGATGAGTGTTGTTGAGGATAACTGATGATAATAGCATCCCAGGGTATGACATAATTTTGGGATTATGATATCAATACTAATAAGGTGTATCATCAAAATAAAATGGTGATAAGTAAACTTTTTATTCAATCTAGAATAGTGAATGTTCTATTCAATTTCAGTTCTATGTAATCTTTTATATCATAAATGTATGGTATAAAAATTTAAAAAAAGCTCAAGAAATTGGGGTTGAGTGATTGGTGAAAACATTATGGGGTGTAATTATCTCATCTAAAGTATACAACTCAAAACATTTAATATTTGTGGGATGAATTCCCTAGAAAACCTAATAATGCTCCCTATAGTGGAATTCAATTTTATATAGGGCATGGATTTTTTGTATCTATATTGATCAAACATAAACTATTTGGAGAAGTAAATCATGTTACATATCCTAAATCATCTTCTAATTTTGTAAAACAAAAGGTAAAGGAATGATTATTCCTTGTAAAATCCTCCTTGATAATGGATATTTTTTCCTTATAAAAACCATATCTAGCTCAAATTATTGAGAAAATACATTTGTGAAGGATTTTGAAGATGTATTCCCCAAATATTTTAATGATATTATTTTTGATTTAGAGGGTTATTTATCAATTAAAAATATATCTAGTGATCTACATACATCCAAGAGTCCTTATGTAATATCCCACCTTAAATTTGAGGAACTAAAGAAGAAATCACAAGAGAATCTGGACATGGGTTTCATATTCCCGTGAACTTTCCATAGGGTTCTTTGGTTCTCCTTTTTAATAAGAAATGTAGAACAATGTGTCTCTACATTGATTACCATGAATGAAACAAGATCATGATAAAGAACAAGTATCACCTACCATGGATTGGTGACTTGTTTGATCATCTATGCAGGGATTGTTACTTCTATAAGGTGGACCTCGGGCAAGGATATCATTATTTGAAGGTCAATAAGTTGTATATTCCTAATAATAACATTTCTATAAGGTATGTAAACTATGAGTACATAGGTATTCTATTAAGACTCACAAAATTTTTGATGATTTTTTTGAACCTAATGAATAGTGTTAATAAATATTACCTTTAAAAAAATTGGTCATCTTTATAGATGATATTTTCATATACTATAAATGATCAAAGAGATATAATATTCATTTGATTACTACTCTAAAGGCTATGAAATATGATAGGTTATATGTAATGTATAATTAACATAATTTTAATATTTATAATGTATCTTTTTTATGGAATGATATCCCAATGAAGGGAATATCTAAAGATCCATTGAGGATAATGGTGATTGGGGAATGTCCCATACCAACATTTTTAACAAAGATACATTGTTTCTTCAATATAGGTGGCTACTATGGATTATTTATGAAGTAATTTTCTAAAATTTTAATCCTAATAACCAAGTTAACGTAGAAGAACTTAAAGCTTATCTAGAATAAATAGTGTGAATATAACCTAATAAAGTTATAGTAGAGGAAATTCATCGCACATGTACTCACACTATACATTTGTGGGGTTTTATAGATTCATCCTGAAAAAACAATTGATATTTAGAAACAAGTAAAATAGATAATGAAAGAGAAGAATATAAATAATATCATAAGGCATGTGATTTTTTTGGTTCGAGAATAATCCTTACATATATGGAGAATCATAATCATTTCACTATTTCAAGAGAAATTATAGTGTGATTCTCAATATATATACACCCTATATCAAGGGTAGATCATAAAGAAGTATTGTGATACAGTAACTTGTGAAAGAATAGTTCCAATATACAAAGTGTGTTCAATATACTATTCTATCCGTGGAAGTAATTCCATGGTGATATAGTACCCTATATGTGTCTCCAATCACATGTTGCTACAATACCTTTTCAAAGTTCACACTCTTATACTACCATTATCATTGTATTTAGTTAACTCGTTTATAATCATTAAATATTTCTACAGTGGAAATGTGAGAGTTGTGATCTAGTGTGTTGTATGGACTTCTGAATTTTATCAAAAAACCATCTAAGGTATTAGACTATCCCATTCCAAAAATCTCTCACATCGATATTGATCTAAAAAACTAACATCCTTTCATGGATCTAACTTTAGAAAATGTATGTAATCCAAAATCCTCCTCATATTCACTCGATAATGGGTGATTTCCTATTAGAGTTTCATTTTTAAAATGATGAGTCAAGAAATTATAATTGTTTCCCTTCTATTATCCCATAGAACTCTTTGATATTCTTCACCTGATCCTCTCTTCATCAATAAAGACCAGCATAGGCACAATAGTGCCTCAACTTCTCAATCACCACCATCTTTTTCAACATCTATGCAGTATTATTGGTACAATGAAACTTATAAATTTTAAATATAATATCCTATATTAATCCAATAATAAAAAAGTTCATCGAAAGATTTTATTCATCTAATCATGAAGAATTGGGTAATTTTTATGATGTGTGATACTCTGATTGGTATAGTTCCATACATTTTTCTCTTTATTTCTTTCAAACTTCTACCATAATTTATTTAACCAATTGGTATCCTTCTAAAAATCTTTAAAAACTATATACACTACCTCTATTGTGGATATTATCACCATTATTTGTAATTGATATTTCAATCTCCCTTCAATACCTTCATAGTTAAACACATAACATGTGTTACTCCTCCAGTTGTTGGAATCACCTCTAATTCAATCATCCACGTATCCATGTAATGAATTTACTTTTATTATTTATATATATACATCTTTACTACCTCATAAATACCCTATTACCCACCTCATGACTTCCCAGTGTTTCCATCAAGGGTCAATCATGTACCAAATCAGAAATCCCACAACACGAGGAATAAAAAAACTAGTATATACTATGGAATACATAAAGATTACAAGGGATGATGTGTATAGAACCTTTTGCATATACTCAATTTCTTATCTGTTGCTTGGTTTTTCTCATTTGATAAATTAAAATAGCTTCTCATAAGAATAGAAACGGTATTTTCTTTTTATACACTAAATTTTCTTAGAAGATTTATGATGTAGATTGCCTATGATAACATCAGGGTTCTAATTGTGAATTTTCTCTCGATATTCATCCCTATAATATTTCTCAATTCTCTAATATCTTTAATCATGAATTCCTCTATCAAATTTCCTTTCATCATAACAATCATTTTCATATATGTTCCATTAAAGAGGATTTCATCAAAATATAGAAGAAATACAATGTACCTATCACCAAAAGAGTTTAAACATAAGATTTAATCTAAACCACACAATTTTTAGGAATTTTTACTCATAAATGAAATAAATTTCTTATTGCCTTACCTAGGTTTTTACCTTAACCCATAAGATCTCTTCTAGAATTTCAACAACAGATTCTCTTTTACTAACTTCACATATCCTTATTGTTTCTAAAAATAAAATTTCACCTACAAGTCTTAATAACGAAAATAAATATTTAAATCATTCTTCTTAAGATGTAAATACATTGATAAAACAATATTGAGAACCAACAAGATGGGGGAATATTTAATACATGTCAAAAACATTTAGTGAAACCCACATCTTCCTTGGACTGCAATAAATTCCAAAATGGCCATTTATTATACCTCTTAATTCCACATGTTCTTCAATGACCTGGAATTCCAATCTGATCTGAAAATTTATCTTCAGTTATTCTATTATTTTCATCTCATAATAACCATTATCATGAAGTTAATATATCTCCTTCATCATAGCCAACTCCCTCTATCACAATTCCTTCAACTGAATTTCCTATTCAAATCATTTAGGTTCTCCACCAGTAGTCAATAAAAAATTCTATATAGATAATGAATACCTTTTCATAAGACTTATTTCCATTTTCAATCTCAACATCTCCACTTGAAGAGTAGGCTCCACTAGTTCTGGGTTCATATGCTCAGGTACACCATTATTTTCTCATTACTCCTGACACTTTTATTATTTATTCTCACCATCATTTTCAACGAAATGATGGTTCATATATATGAAACATCTATTGAATATCATATTCTAGATTTTAATAATCATCATTTTTTTATCATCTGAAAAGTGATAAACAAAATCCTTATCGTTAGAGATAGTAAAGAAATATTAGTTAGACATGGAATAAATCTTTTCCCTCACATTAGTATATAAATATATATATATATCTGAAAAACAGTCAAAAAATCAAAAATGAGAGAGTCATATTTAGTATTTTTACTAGATCCCCTCAGGTTTAAATTCTCTCTTTGGTGCATAATATACAACTATTGATGAGATATAATACCATTTTCATTACCTCTACCCAAAATATCTTTGAGTAACCCTAAGTGACGCCTCATACTGTTTTTACTTTCATTTAATTCATTATTAATCCTTCTATACATGCTACTCTATTATGGTGTACCTTGAATATTCTTATCGCACTAAATTTATTTATCAAAATAGAATCCCATCAAATGTTTATGGTCATATTACCCACCATCATCACACCTCAATCATTTCATACTTGATCCCAACTCATTATATACCAAAGTCATCCATTTTTTGAAACAAAGAAAATAAATAATATTTTATTCTTATAAAGTATACTCATAAATTATTTTTTGATTCATTGATAGATGTCACATAATATTTTTACCCTCCATGTGAATTTACCTGTACATTCCCCCAAACAACATTGTGCACTAGGTCTAACTTCATAGCCACTAGTGTTCAACTTCCATTTGAAAAACATACCATATTTTGTGACCCAACCACACAATATTCACATATGATAAATTATACCTACTTTACCATTGATATTATTCATTTTATTATAAAAAAATTCATACTCTTATCACTCATATGGCTGAACCAGAAATTACACTACTATGATTCCCCAAAGAAATTTTTTATTCCAATCCAGTCAACACAATTTTATATCTTGTTGTATAGGGTTCCAATATTTAATCCTTGAGATATGATCATAAATCCCATAATAATTTTCAAGGATCCATTAGTGTATGTGTTTATTAATCCTTTATCTTCAAGATATGTTTATGATATATGATTCATTCTCATCACATTGATATACCTCACATTTTCTAGAATGTGAAAGCTCCCAATATTGTTCTTGATCTTTGTATCACCCTTTAAAACAAAATTGTAATGGTTCATCATTTGTAAGATAAAACTTTACAGAATTCTATGAAATATAATTATTCAAGAATATATTGTCTAATTTTGAAAATAAGGATTCCCTTAATTCTAAAATTTAAGACAAAATAGGGTTATCCACCCTTAGTACAAACAGATAATTAGTTCTTTCAAATTATATGTTTTCTACATTGGTTTTAGGAATATTTATTTTTTTCTTTTCACTTATTAATGATGTTTTTTTCATGAAATTTAAATATAAAGTACTATTACCATTTTCCTTGTGTCATATATTCCCTCTTAACATTGATCATCCTCAATGATAATATCACTTTGGATATCTTCCTATTTATTAAATGTTCATAAAAGTAGAAATGAATACTCATAAATCTATTCCTTGAATATCCTCACTACGGATCATCCCTCACACATAATTTTTCATTAACTTTGTATTCCTTGAATAACTTATCATAGTTGTTACCACAGATTCTCAGCTATCAGGTAATAAATAAATTAAAATTAAGTCACACACCCTATCTTGTTTTATTATTCTCATTAATAAGAACTGACTTATGAGTGTTATAAATTCATTGTAATGATTAGAAACTATATTTCTCTAAAATTTTCCTTATATTACATAACTATTACGTCATGTACGTTTTTTTGACACATATGGATTCTCGTATATATGAATGATATGTTTCATCAGCACAGTCATTGTCTTATCTTCTCTTATATTGAATTCCACCTTTCTCCAACATGTAGTTCACAAATCCTAGAACCAACTGATCCAGTAGCCCTCACACATTTTTCTCTTTCGTTTTTTGATTTTCACCAAAAAAGTAATACAAGAATAATTTTTTGATAAAGATAATATTTGTTATTAATTCCTTATTAAATTAATTCATATCCACAAAAATATTAATCTTCATCTTTTTATATTCCATATCTATCAATCATTTCAAAAAATCTAACATCGATATTTTAAACATGGGATATAATAATAGTTCCTTTTAAAACACTATTAGAAAGAACTAAAATAAATTTTCTTAAAATAATAGTAGGAAAAAAAAGAATAAGATGAAGTTCACATAAACGAATATTTTTGTACTTTATGAATAACCCCCATCCATGGTGAGGAAGAAGAATTTCACAATTTTTGGGGAAAATTATTAAGATATTCATATTTTAAAACAAGAAAAGTTCAAGGATAGATAAAAACTAATCATAGTTCTATAGAAACATATATTTCTATAGTACCCATATTCACATTTGGTAAACAATGATACTATGACGATGTTCAAAAGTTCACTGAGGTACAATGCCCCATCAGTGGCATCAGTCACATGATGCCATGGTATTATATTTAATTATTCACTAGAAAAATTAAATTTTTGATGTAATAGATAAACTGTAATAAATCCTATTAGTATTTCTAAAATAGAACCATGAGATTTGTGGTATTTTTGTAGTATGGTCCGTTATCAGTTCTCCGAAATTCATCCAATTTTTCAGGATATACAATTCCAATCCGGGGAAGGATTTATAATCTATAATGAATATTCAAATAAGGAATTATGTTTTTTCCTCATAAAAATATTAAATTCTAATAATGTTCCTCATTAATGTAACATATTCATGAGAAAAAATACATAGAACATTTTTTGAGTTTGTTGTAAAAATATTTTCATTTATTATTTGTAGGAACATTCTATATGGAGAAAATAGTGGCATATATACTGATCATAATATGTTGATGTATATTTTAACATTTAATAAGATAAATATATACCAATTAATATAGTTTATTATGATCATGACTATGATTTATCAATCCACTAACATCCCAAGAAGGTGAATAAAGTTAAAAAATCTCTATACAGTGAAAATCATATAGCATTATCCATGCGGAGAATATTGAAAGATAAAATTTTATTTGACATCAAAAGTATTGACATGGGAGTCATAAAGTATGTAACAAAATCCTATCATGAAACAATGATCACTCAACCATACATTCTAGAGAAAAAATATAGAGTCTAAAATAGATTATTATTAAATAAAAAAATATGGAGAATGTAATAAAAAGGGGAAAGCCTCAAAGTGTAACATTGATAAATGAGGTGTAATATTTAGGACATAATTATACATAACATAATATCTTGAGATAAAGGACCAGTTTATTTTTTCTCATTACTCAACATTATTTATATTCCATAGAAGTGGAATGTTTTATATAGACTTCTAAGAGTAGTTATGGTCGGAAAATATAAATAATAACATTTTAGAATACCTATTTATGTGAATGGTATTCCAATATGTGTTGGAAGAAAGTAAAATTTAAAATTGTATGATGAAACCATTACATAAACCTATATATAAATGGGACAACATTTAAATATATTATTCCTTAGTTATTTAAAATAAATCGGAAGGAAATTATTCCATATGGGTGGTGGTGGACCATCTCGCATGTACTTATCACTTACTAACTATTTGGGATTACATATCACTCAATAAACGTGAAAAATATATACATTAGAAAATTGGTGAGGATACATAGAACACCACTATATATTATAATTTATTGAGATATATGTTCTAACTCAATCTTCTTAAAAAGTATTAAATACTATTTAAAAATACTGTTGAGCTTTGGTGTAGCATATCACTATCCTATTGTTGGTATATATAAAAAATCTCTCTAGACACTTTAGGAAATGTTGATAGAAAGTTAAATGGACTTTGAATAAGTTTGGTAGAAACATATTCCTCTATTTGAGTTATCATACAATAATATCTTCCACACAATCATCAAGTTTCATCCCTTAAATTTTGTGGAAATAAATATGGAACTCCAATGTTTTGGGATTAAGTTATAGAACCAAAATTAGTAGGACATAAATTGGTTAATAAAAAGGTAGAAAAGGTTAGATCCAATAAGAAACACATCATGGAATCACAGATTCAAAATAAGATATTTATTGATAATAATTAGTGAGACTTGGAGTTTGATGTTAGAGAAAAAGTGTTCCTTCGTATATCCTTTAGGAAAATTTATGAGGTTTGGGAATAAGGGAAATATTAATCCTAGATAAACTGGACCTTTTTATATTTTATATCTTATTCAATAATTGGTTTATCAATAAGCACTCCCACAAAACATGTCTCATATACCTGTTGTCTTCTTGGTATCCATATGGAGGATGAACATACCAAACACATTTCATTAACTACACCTAGAGTTTTATTTTTGTAGAACAATCTATATTATAAGAAGAAAGCAATAATGGTTTTGGACTATAGAGGAAATGTTTTACTGAAGAAGACAAATCACCTGATCAAAGTACTTTGAAGGAACCATAAGTAAAATAATGAAACATTGGAACCGATGGAAATAATGTATCATAAGTACCCTCATCATTATTTATTTTTTTTTTTAATTAAAATTTTTATGATGAATATTTTAAAGGTGATAGGAACGTAATGACCTAGAAAATTATACAAATATTCCTCTTTCTGATTAAACATGTTCCATATTAAGTAATAAAGTATAATATTAAAGACACTAACCACATAATAAAGACAAAGAAAACTTCAATATATTAATTTATAATGTGGTATTAAGAAACTAAAAATATAATAAATCTAATTTCTATATAATTTAATATTATTACTAAAATTTAAAAAATTTATTCATTAGCACAAAAAAAGTATGCATGTAGTTCTATTAAAACATATATGTTTTCAATTCATTGAAATGAAATTTTATGAAACATTTATAAATTATAAATAAATTTATTTATTATATAAAGGATAATATAATTTTATAAAATCATATGTAATTTTTCTAAGGGTATGAAATTTTAACATGTCCTTAAAATTAATATTTTTTCAGTAAATATTGATTTTATTTAAAAACTAAATTTTATTAAACAAATTGTATTTTCTAAATTAGAAAATCAAATTTATTAACTTAGAAATATTTTTTGGGTTTGTTCAAAAAAAATATTTTTTAATAATTAAATTAAATTTTCTATAAATATTTTAACTTTTATGAAATAATCCTGAGAAAACAATGACTTCTATGTTTATAAAAACATTATGTTGAAAAAATATTTAGTTAATGAGAATATGTGGCATTTAAAATTAATATTTTTAATTTATCAACATATATTTCATATTTTGAAAACAATTCTATATTTTATTTTGATAAAAAAATATATTTTTTTTCTTTTTCTATTAATTGTGTATTTAAAAGATTTCATTTGGTTTATTATTTGTTTGAAAGTAAAATTACAATAATTAATTTATTCATAAATTAATAAATATAATGGTTATAAATAATATTCCTAAATTTTTTCTGAAATATCTATAAAATCATTTTTATTCTTAAAAATACATATTTCTAAAAAACAATTTATTATATTGTGCATATTAATAATAATGTTATTTTTTATAAAAATTACATTTTCAATTAAAAAAAATTATTTTAAATTATTAATTTTATTAATAATAAATAGGTATTAATTTTAATTTAATTTTATGTAACAAAAATCAGTTTCTATAGTAATAGTTACTCATCACTATAAAGGCTTAAATAAGGTAGAATTTTTATATCCAGGGATAAAGTCAAAAAAATTATCAAAAAAAACATATCTATAATTGGATATATTAGAAATTTAAATAACTCCCCTTATCTTAGCCTCGCTGATTATAAATTTTGGAACCACTTGTATTTAATCTGATGTTTTCTTTTATGTTAAGAAATTAGTATTTTAAAAAATTTCACCCCTCTCACATATAAAAGGAACCCTCCACCACCCTTTCAAAGAAACAATTAAATTTTCAATTTATCCAAATATTCAACCATATTTCTTTACATATTAATCCTATATAATGTTGGGTGGCAACTTGTTTCTATATAATTATATAATTCCTTCAAATCCAAGAAAACTTCTAAGAGGATATACAATTTCTTCTTTATATATGATAACTTCTAATAGTTATATTGAATTTATCTTTATAATACACCTATTATAAATTATAATTTATCTACATAATAAAATCTAAATAATATCACTATACTTATAGAATGATTATATTATAATAAAATCACTTTATAAAAATATTAATCTATTGATCATGGTTTTGTTTTATTTGGTCTATTTTAACCACATACTTGAACATTGATATACACTTTTATCAGGGAGGGGTATTGAAAATTAATTACTCGAAAGAAACTATATTAATAAGTAATTAATAAATTTATATTTCTATAATTTCAATATAACTATTTTACTAATTTTCAATATACCACCATTTTTTCATATTTTTTTAAATGATTATATTATAGATTTTATATTCTAGATAAACCCTATAAATTACATTAGAATAAACATAAAACTTCATAAATCATTATGAAAATGTATTTTATTAACATAAGTATTATTGATATTAATAAAAAATTATAGTAATTTTTACCTTGTAAAAAATTCCAAATTAGTTTCTTGAGAAAATGACCGAGCAACCCCTAAGTGGTCGATGAGTGTAAAACAATACCAAAAATGAATGATAATTAAAAATAAATGTACCTTTAAAGTAATATTTAAAGGATAAATTTTCTTAATAAATTACTAATAATCATAATTTGGTTACTCAAGAGGCTGTACTCACATACCAAAAATAATTGGACAAAAATTAAGGGAACTTCCAAACCACCCTATTATTCTCTAGGATTATATATTTTTTCTCTCTTACCTACATTAATTCACTATTATTCTCATAGAATTATTTTATATTATATATATATTATATATATAACTATTTTTATTCATTTCATTATTGGGGTAATACATATTTACAAGTTCCCTATTCAATATTTCATTAAACCAGGCCTGTTTAAAGGGAACATTCTTATTCAATATTCCTTTTCATGGGTTAATATTTTGAATATTATTCCATTCCTTAATTAGAAAAAATAATCACTTTTTTATAATAAAATATTTTTTATTATTATATTTATTAAAAAAAAATGGGATCACTTTCTTATGAGGTTATTTACTCCTCCCTTAAAACAACATTCAAGAAGTTCATTTTTATACCTACTTCTCTACTCCTTTATTATAAATTTTATTCATTTAAACATAATATTTAAGATTTATTACTCTTTATTGAATTAAAAAACATTTAATATCCTCTTGTATTGGGAATAATTACTATATATCCCTTTATTGTGTTTTGATAAATGATTGTGTATCCCATACCTTTTTCTTGGGTTTTTCTTATGTATATGCCTTATGTATTAATTATTTACATAGAACACGTTTTCCCATATAGATTATGAAATGAATTGTGGTCTGGTAATTATACATCCCATCAATACATTTGGTGATGTATTCATATCAAGAGATATCATTTATAGTGTACACATTATATGCCAAGAACACTATATTATGTTGTCTAGGTATTGAGCCTTGACTTATTCTTATGATTTAATGTTTTCTTTCATTACCACATTTTTATAATTCCATGATCCTATGATATCTACTACATTATTCTGTCATTCCATTTTATTATTCTTTTTAATGATAACATGTTGTGCCTCAAGACACTTATATTATGTTTCAATATAATATTTGTTCTTTTACTAGCTTTATATCTCCCCATATTAATTATATACATCCTCAGGGTATGATATATAGTAATAATATAAAAACATGACATATGATAACCTTATTATGATCAAAATAAAGACTAATTTGTTTTTTTCAATTTTTATTTATGTTTAATCTAATATTCATAATATACTAGATCTTAAGATGTTTTGGATGTTTTTTATGGAATGTTCTGGGAAAAAACTCATACACTAATGTGTGTATATTACCATAGATTTCATACATATTGTCTTATACACATACATTAGGTCCCTCTTGATATTACTTGGTATTCCCTGGGGTCCCCTCTTAGTTGTTTAGGCTCACCTTATATATCCCCTTTAATAACATCTGGAACTCTTCCAACAGCTATATCTACCCCATAAGTTCATGATGGTAGACCTAGATTTAAATACAATGTTTTTAAATTAGAGATATTTTGGCCACTATAGTTCTCACATGATAATAATATTGGTTCATGATTATAAGAATACATATTCATGTGAAAAAATAATTTATTTTTAATAATTGTCTTTTGAGCTAATGGTATTTTCAATTATTAATCCTAATTAGATTTTTAATATGTTTTTCTTAGAAGGATGAGGTATGTTTTTCAAATAAATGTATTTATAGCATAATAATAATATATGATTGAATTTAATGTCCTTATATAATAAATATTTAATAGGATAAAATAATTTTTTTCACATATATTCTTCTATTTTATTATTCCTTAGTTTGTCATGAATCGATGGTTATTAAAAATTGTGGGTAATAAATAAAATTATACAACATAGTATGAATTCATTGATACATCCTTGACTACTCAACAGATGTGTGATAATGTACCTGATGGTATACCTCAGGATAAGTGGGAGGTTTTTTCCATAGTTATTCCCATGATAATCATCTATTACTAAATAATAAATTTTTATATTAAAATGATTTTATATATAAGTATACAAAAAGTATTAATTTTCAATTTTGTCACAAGTGTCTATGAAAAATATAGTGATAAGAGAGAAACAATACATACCTTATAAATGTTGTTTGCGTATTTTTTTAAAGAAAAATATTCAGTTGGGTTTTATTTCGTAGAATAACATTATTTATATGTTAAATATTATATGTTTTATATATTATAAATTTATTTATTTATTTATTATAAAGATAATGGTACTACAGAAGAAAGCCTCTAGAACGAATATCTATTTAGATATACATACCAAACTGAATGAAACCCATTTGAATGAACCTACTAAAGATTTTGGGATATAAGTTTTTATCTTTTTTTAATTTTTATTTTAAATAAATTTTAAAATAGATTTTATTTTGAGGTATAAAATATATAATTATGAGATTTCAACCCTACACACTCATACTCAGTCTTTAAGGATAAATATTTTTGTTATATCCTTTAGAATAAGTGTACTAGTTATGTGTGTGGGGTGAGTTATAAACTATCCCCATCTCAGGTCATTGGTAGATCATCAAGAACCTGTCATATGACAACATATATTCTAGTTTGGGATGATCCAAACCATCTATAACCTCAATTTAAATTTATTATTATGAAATAAAGAATCAGCGAGTTTGGGAATACAATTTTGTATTTGAGGAATCATATAAAAATGTTGTATGAGAAGGTTAGTTGTATAAAAAAATTATTTTGTTAAATTCTATCAAATAAAAATTGAAAATTTCCCTAATAATTTTTCCTTGATCATTTGGAAGTTCTAGAATCTAAATTCAATAATTTCATCATCATTTAGAAAAATTATTTATATTGATTTTTGTTAAAATTATTATAAAATATATTTAAAATTTAATATAAATTTTAATTAAAATTATTTAAATTGTTATTGGAGATAAAAACTATCACAATAACTCAGAAAGAGGTAATCGTGATTAGGAAAAATTTTGAACTCTATATTGGTGATTTTATTTCACAAATAAAATGAATATTTTTTATATTACATTGTTTAATTAATTTTTTAAATTTATTTAGTGTATATTGGGTAAACATTTATGTTTTATATTGTGAAAAAGTAATTCTTTTTTTGTATTGGTATAGATACTCTATCCTTTTACACATATCATTACCAGATATTAAGCATAATTTACCATCGAATTACACGAAAATGATCATAATGTATAGTGTATTTGGAAGATTAGGTACATAATTAATAATCATGAAAAAATATTTTATTTAATATCTATATTGAGTTCCAAACTTCCACTGAACTTCTATATCATCATAATCTAACTTGAGGAATACATGACAAAATGGGATGAGCTAAAAAACCTAGTAAGGAAATAAGCATAGTAATAAAACATTGAACATGGGTTAGAAGGAATAACATGATGGAATAAAAGGTATGGAACATGAAAAAACATAAGTAAACATAAAGATTATAAAATGACATAATATAATAATGGAATCATAGGAATATAAAAACAACATATAATGTTACATACACATGATTCATTGATAACTACGAGGACTGTATAACATGGTGGACAAAGTACCATAAAATAATTAGGTTCACTCACTATCCAAACATGATTTGTCATAAGTGTCACACACAGTTTTTTTTCTGTCTTTGTATTGATCCGGCCCATTCCCAGTTTTAATAACTGAATTTGTTTCTTTTATAACTATTTTTTTTTTTCATCCTTTTTCACCCAATAAACTTCCCACTTATCCTATACTGATATATTAAAATTTATTTATCCTTTTTGACCCATTAGAAATTAATAAGCCAGGCGAATTTGGGTCACTTATTTAGGTATTGGGCCGGCCCATGGGCCCATTTCCTATTTTAAAAAAAATAATTTGTTTCCTTTATATCTTTTTCATTTTTTAATCTTTTTCGGTGATTCCACCTCCCACCCGAATCCAATATCCCTATAATAACCCCCAATATCGTTTTTACCACTTTGGAGCTCATATTGGTCGCGTATTAGGGAGAATGTTCTCTGGTTTCCTCAAAACGTCCAGAATTGAGAAGGTAACTTGTTTCACCCATAACCCATTCAATTCGTACTCTTTTGGCCACCAATTTTCTTTCCCTGGTTCTTCCAGAACTTAGGAGTATCTCCATGAATTTTCAATCCATTCCCTTCCCTCTAGGGTTGCAGATCTAATGGAATACGAAGAGTTTTCTAGGGTGAAAGGTGAGATTCCTTCTCCTTTCTCCTTCCTCTTCCCCCTCCTTTCATTATTTCATGGTTTTATATTGTACCCTAGTCTTGATAGACCTAGGGTTTTGTTATACCATGTTTTTTGATGGTTTTTATGTTTTTTTAGGTCTGGTATTTATAGTTTTAGGGTTTATAAACCCGCGGCGGGTGATTTCGGGTGTGCGTTTCAATTACGCCAAAGATTTGAGGTAGGATACCCCATGCACATGACTTTATTATTTAAGTTTCATCCTTTTATTATATTTAATACCAGATATATATGTTTATTATTTTTTTCATCCTTTGGATAATTTTATTGGTGTTCAAAGTGGTTGTTTAATCATTGGTTTGTGAACGGTAGTGTTGTTTTGTCATGAAAGTTCTCAACAAGTGTTTGTTTAAATGTTCCGTTATCTTTTGCAAATATTTTGTGAGGTTTATAATCTGTTCTATGGTATTTTTAACATGTTACAGTACCTTGAATGAAAATATGGCTTTCAATTGTTGTTTTATTCCATTTCATGTACATAAAATAAATTGTTTTGTTTAAAAAGGGCATGTCATGTGTTCGGTAAATTGCCCGGTTGGATTTTATGTGTGATGTGTGATTTAAAAGTTACTTGATTGGATTTATAAAGGAATTGGAAGAATTATAAATGGTATTTTTGGGTACTTATATTGATTTCCAATTTGGATTTGTTTTTACAAACAAGTGGGTTTTGATTTACAACATATTTTGGCCCGAGTTGCCCAAAAATGGACCGTTTCACATCTTTATGAAAATGGTTGTGTTTTGAATATTTATCCTAAGTATTATAAGAGATTTATGAATGAGGTTTACTTCTGTAAATGATGTTTATACAGATCCTTAATAAAATTAAAATTCATACCTTCATCAAAGGTTAATTTTGAGACAATGTTTAAAGGCCCGTTTGGCATTTCCTAATGAAGGAGCGTTTTACTTGTATATAACAAGTTGTGAAATTGGGATTGTTTTATGGTCCATTAAATGATTTTATTAAATGTTTATTGGGCTTCCAAATATGATTTTGTTTGGTTATGATGTGTGTTTATAATTTAAAGAGTGTTTTTGAAAGAGTTTTATGTCCAAATCCTCAATACACTTCATGAAATTGTTTTACCGAAATATTTAGCGGTTTGTTGATTAGTGTAAGAAATGTGAAGAATGATTATGGGATGTTTGTGTTTTTATGGTTTTGGAATGTAATGGGGATGTGAAATGTGTATTTGATAATATGTGTAACTTGATTGAGCACTAAAGGGAATCTCGGGTATCTAGGTGGGCGGACGTGTACTAGTATGCTAGTGATTCTGTGGGGGTTGGCCCCTGTTTCACGTAGCAAGTTCGACGATGACAACACTAACTAAACTATGATGATGTTGATGATTGGGGAACACTAGGTTATGGGTATGTTCCCTACTAGTGGCTCGTGCACGAGAACGGATATTTATTATGGTTACTTTCACCGAGATACGAGGTACCTGGGGCTCACAACTGACTAGTGCCTAGGGGTATTCCTGTGACTAGTGCTCATTGGCTATTTTGTACTCACCGTCGGCATACGGTGTGTTTGGTTGGTAAATTCAGTAGTATGTGTTATTTATTTGAATGTTAAAATTATTTAAAGCAGCCCTCTTGAAAACTATTTTCATTTTGAAGTTTCACCTCTTTGAAAATAATTGTTACTTGCATTTTTGTTTATTAAACCTGCATGTTTTTGTCTGATAATTATTATAGCATGAAACCTCATTTGAAAACCAGACTTTCAAATATTGAATTTAAAACTATAAATTGATGTTTCTTTTATTTTAAAGTAATGTGCATTGGGAATAGAATACCGGGCTAACCTACTGAGTTTTAATACTCACGCCTATAGTCTTCTTCCTTTTTTTAGCCCTTGTGCAGGTTTCATCTTGAGTTCGATCACCTTGGGAGACTTTTTATCATTGTGTTGGAGAGTGACCAGAAGTGTCACATGGAGTTATTTTTTCATCGGAATTGTTCATTTGAGTTGTTGGTTTTGTTCTAATTTTATTTTCTTGTACAAATAATATTTAGTTCAATTTTTATATAAATTCATTTTGGGTTGTCCGTTTATTTCCGTTGTTTGTTTGATTGTTTATATATGGGCGAAATCGTTCCCTTGTGTACTCTATTGATGACCTTGGTGCTTATCACCATCCCGGGAGGATCGGGAACGCCTCTCGGGACTTGTCGCGGGCTGGCCTGGGTGACCGGTTCAGGGTCGACTCGGGCTGGTTCGTGACAAAATGGTATCAGAGGAGGTCGGCTATTAGCGGACCATTCTTTTTAGAGCGCACTTGTTATTTTGGGGATTTCAATGTAGATAGAGTAGGATTGTTGGGACTTGAGGGGTAAGTGCAAGAAGAGCGTCGCGAACTCTTTCTTGTTCTAATCCTCAGGTTTCCATGGAAGTCTGGTTTTATTAGTGTCCATTGTTCTAGTTGATTGTTTTATATTGGGATATGACAAGGGGAGTCTGACCAATGGCCTTCGTGAGCTCACATGGCCTGGCAAGCCATGTGGAGCTGGGGAATGGTCCTAATAAGTCTCTCTGTGTTGGTGTTGTGTTTGTCATATGGCCGCCAACCATATGGTCAAGTCACCCACCGACACTAGTTCCCTTTTTCTTGGGTCTCTTGAACCTTTCTTGAATTCTGATTTTTTTTGTTTTTAAAATCCTTGTGTGAGAATTATGGAAATGGGTTTTAATGTAAGGATTAGATTTTGAAAAGTGAAAAAAAGGGGGTTTCAATAATTAAATATAAGAATGGTTTAGGAAGGTTCTGTTTTTGTGAAAAAAAATGGCGGGAAGAAGAAATGATTTAAAGGGATTGGATTATCCATAATCTAAACTTGTGGTTTGTTGAAATAAAATGTTTTGAAATTGTGAATCATTTTAAAGATATTCTGGATCTTTTTTTTAAATGGGGTATTTTAGGATGTTAAAAAAGTTTTTTAAATCGGATAAATTAGTTTTGGAAATTAGTTTTGATCGGTTGGTTTTTTACTAGAAATGTTATTGGTCTCAATGGACCTCAGATTATGAAAATCTACATTGCTGATTTTTTTTAAAAAAAAATAATGTGAAGGGGTTGTTTGGAGTGGCTTGGTTATTTAAAAATTTTTTAAAAATGAAAAGGGGTAGGTTTTCAAGAAAATGGTTCTTAATTAATTGTGGTTTTTTTTGTGAAACATGAAAATGTTTTTTTGACTTGGTGGTTGGTGTTCCTTTTGAAGGTAAATTGTTTTTTTTAATTATGATGTTTAATTTTAGCCTTTGGTGTTTTCATGGGTGCTCACATGCATGGTTTTATTTATATTTGGAAGTATGGCCTATATGGTATGGTGGTTGGGTGTCAGGGGTGGCATGGAAATGTCCATGTGGGTGAGACTTGATGAAACACCATTGGTGAATGTGGAAACCCACCAAGTTACTTTGATTTTTCAAAATTGTTTTGAGCTGAAAATTGTGGCCCTTTTTTTTAAAACCAATGGTTATGTGGCTTGATTTTTCTATGTTGTAGAAGAGTTGTTTATTCAGTAAGCTTCCTTGTGATCTAGAATTCTTACTCTTGTTGTATCTTGAGATGATATCTTGTTGGTGTCTTGGTTTTGGAGAAATTTTCATTGGGTTTCTAAAGATGTGTTTGATGTTGTGATGTGGCTAGTGATAGTTCTCCGTTGGAAATCTTTCCTACTGATCAACCTAAGGATTCCTTTCAAATTTTAAATCCACCTCTTTTTATGATGCCTCAACCTGTTTGTTGGAATATAGAGATGTTTGGGATCTATTAAAAGTGCTTCTAGGTCGTGATAATTCATTTGGATAGAGCAGTTGTTTTCGGTGATGTTGATGTGTTTCGTCTAATTCCTTGTCCATTATGCCCCTAATTTGGAGTGATAAGGAATTTTGATATGTATCTATTATTTCCTATTTAGATGAAGGTTTTTTTTGTGATCCAGTGTGGGTTTTTTGAGTGGTTTGATCCTTATCACCTGACTGCGGTGCAGCAAATGCTTCAAGAATCAGGTCTCCAGCCATAGGCCTCGGAGTGAAGCTTTTCACGCAGTCAGGAAATCAACAGAGGTGTGGAGTGCTATATTATGATCCTTACTCCTCTGTTTTGGTAAGTTAGTTACTATGTCAATGTTTTGGTTCTTCATTTCTATGAACTTCCCTTTGTCGCAACAAGCGTGGTGGACTTAACCCCTCACACAATGTCTATGGTTTTTCCTTCATGGATGTGGGTTTTCAATCAATGTCCATGTGTGGACCACCTGTAAAAATCAGATGCAGTCTTGGTGTTACCTATTCATTGGGGGAGAGTTTTGGGTAGTTTCATTGTTTCTTTTGTTGTTTCAGTGGCCAAATTATTGGGTCCCCTTCCCTCCCATCCCCAAGTGATGGGGGTCCAGAATTGTGCTGAATGTGTTGGCCAAGTTCTTGTCCCCTCCATTCAGGAGTGGGTGGTTTATATGTTCATTTTGTAATCCTATTAACTTGGTATATTATGTTTTTCTAGGAGGGTTTTTTATGGGCTTCTGTGACTGACGCCCAATTTTAGCTCATGTTCAATTCTTGTCTATTCATTGCTAGTTGGTTTCTAATGGTGGGGAGACCCACCATGGGTCTCTTGGATTTTCATCCTAAGAACATTTCTAGGGATAGTTGATTCTTAATGGTGGGGGGTACATTATGGAATCCTTATGTGTTGTTTTTTTTCAGCTGGAAAGTGTTATGGATTTCCAGGGGCGGAAAGCTTTAATGGTGGGGAGAATTGTCACACACAGTTTTTTTTCTGTCTTTGTATTGATCCGGCCCATTCCCAGTTTTAATAACTGAATTTGTTTCTTTTATAACTCTTTTGTTTTTCATCCTTTTTCACCCAATCAACTTCCCACTTATCCTATACTGATATATTAAAATTTATTTATCCTTTTGGACCCATTATAAATTCATAAGCCAGGCGAATTTGGGTCACTTATTTAGGTATTGGGACAGCCCATGGGCCCATTTCCTGTTTTAAAAAAAATAATTTGTTTCATTTATATATTTTTCATTTTTTAATCTTTTTCGGTGATTCCACCTCCCACCCGAAGCCAATATCCCTATCCTCACCCCCAATATCGTTTGTACTACTTTGGAGCTCATATTGGTCGCGTATTAGGGAGAATATTCTCTGGTTTCCTCAAAACGTCCAGAATTGAGAAGGTAAGTTGTTTCACCCATAACTCATTCAATTCGTACTCTTTTGGCCACAAATTTTCTTTCCCTGGTTCTTCCAGATCTTAGGAGTATCTCCATGAATTTTCAATCCATTCCCTTCCCTCTAGGGTTGCAGATCTAATGGAATACGAAGAGTTTTCTAGGGTGAAAGGTGAGATTCCTTCTCCTTTCTCCTTCCTCTTCCCCCTCCTTTCATTATTTCATGGTTTTATATTGTACCCTAGTCTTGATAGACCTAGGGTTTTGTTATACCATGTTTTTTGATGGGTTTTATGTTTGTTTAGGTCTGGTATTTATAGTTTTAGGGTTTATAAACCCGCGGCGGGTGATTTCGGGTGTGCGTTTCAATTACGCCAAAGATTTGAGGTAGGATACCCCATGCACATGACATTATTATTTAAGTTTCATCCTTTTATTATATTTAAAACCAGATATATATGTCTATTATTGTTTTTCATTCTTTGGATAATTTTATTGGTGTTCAAAGTGGTTGTTTAATCATTGGTTTGTGAACGGTAGTGTTGTTTTGTCATGAAAGTTCTCAACAAGTGTTTGTTTAAATGTTCTGTTATCTTTTGCAAATATTTTGTGAGGTTTATAATCTGTTCTATGGTATTTTTAACATGTTACAGTATCTTGAATGAAAATATGGCTTTCAATTGGTGTTTTATTCCTTTTCATGTACATAAAATAAATTGTTTTGTTTAAAAAGGGCATGTCATGTGTTCGGTAAATTGCCCGGTTGGCTTTTATGTGTGATGTGTGATTTAAAAGTTACATGATTGGATTTATAAAGGAATTGGAAGAATTATAAATGGTATTTTTGGGTACTTATATTGATTTCCAATTTGGATTTGTTTTTACAAACAAGTGGGTTTTGATTTACAACATATTTTGGCCCGAGTTGCCCAAAAATGGACCGTTTCACATCTTTATGAAAATGGTTGTGTTTTGAATATTTAACCTAAGTATTATAAGAGATTTATGAATGAGGTTTACTTCTGTAAATGATGTTTATACAGATCCTTAATAAAATTAAAATGCATACCTTCATCAAAGGTTAGTTTTGAGAAAATGTTTAAAGGCCCGTTTGGCATTTCCTAATGAAGGAGTGTTTTACTTGTATATAACAAGTTGTGAAATTGGGATTGTTTTATGGTCCATTAAATGATTTTATTAAATTTTTATTGGGCTGCCAAATATGATTTGGTTTGGTTATGATGTGTGTTTATAATTTAAAGAGTGTTTTTGAAAGAGTTTTATGTGCAAATCCTCAATACACTTCATGAAATTGTTTTACCGAAATATTTAGCGGTTTGTTGATTAGTGTAAGAAATGTGAAGAATGATTATGGGATGTTTGTGTTTTTATGGTTTTGGAATGGAATGGGGATGTGAAATGTGTATTTGATAATATGAGTAACTTGATTGAGCACTAAAGGGAATCCCGGGTATCTAGGTGGGCGGACGTGTACTAGTATGCTAGTGATTCTGTGGGGGTTGGCCCCTGTTTCACGTAGCAAGTTCGACGATGACAACACTAACTAAACTATGATGATGTTGATGATTGGGGACCACTAGGTTATGGGTATGTTCCCTACTAGTGGCTCGTGCACGAGAACGGATATTTATTATGGTTACGTTCATCGAGATACGAGGTACCTGGGGCTCACAACTAACTAGTGCCTAGGGGTATTCCTGTGACTAGTGCTCATTGGCTATTTTGTACTCACCGTCGGCATACGGTGTGTTTGGTTGGTAAATTCAGTAGTATGTGTTATTTATTTGAATGTTAAAATTATTTAAAGCAGCCCTCTTGAAAACTATTTTCATTTTGAAGTTTCACCTCTTTGAAAATAATTGTTACTTTCATTTTTGTTTATTAAACCTGCATGTTTTTGTCTGATAATTATTATAGCATGAAACCTCATTTGAAAACCAGACTTTCAAATATTGAATTTAAAACTATAAATTTATGTTTCTTTTATTTTAAAGTAATGTGCATTGGGAATAGAATACCGGGCTAACCTACTGAGTTTTAATACTCACGCCTATAGTCTTCTTCCTTTTTTTTGCCCTTGTGCAGGTTTCATCTTTAGTTCGATCACCTTGGGAGACATTTTATCATTGTGTTGGAGAGTGACCAGAAGTGTCACATGGAGTTATTTTTTCATCGGAATTGTTCATTTGAGTTGTTGGTTTTGTTCTAATTTTATTTTCTTGTACAATTAATATTTAGTTCAATTTTTATATAAATTCATTTTGGGCTGTCCATTTATTTCCGTTGTTTGTTTGATTGTTTATATATGGGAGAAATCGTTCCCTTGTGTACTCTATTGATGCCCTTGGTGCTTGTCACCATCCCGGGAGGATCGGGAACGCCTCTCGGGACTTGTCGCGGGCTGGCCTGGGTGACTGGTTCAGGGTCGACTCGGGCTGGTTCGTGACAATAAGAATGAAAATCACCCAATTCAAAAGAGCACTATTTGAGAGAACCCATCATAACATTTTCAAGAATATGTGTGACACAAGAAGAATAAACATATGGGTTACCCATGGAAAGAAATGGGCATCACAATCATGTCCAAAGTCATAAAAATAAGAATATAAAAAATAATCCCCAAAAAGAATGGATTTAAAATATATATAAACATTAATAATTGAAAATATTCACGGATTGTGATATTTTAGGTCTTATTTAAAATGAAACATGTAAAAATAGTTTTTAAGAAACTTTAGAAACGAAATATTTTAGTGCGATTTTATGGAAAATTTAAAAGATCATTTAAAGTGGAAAAAGAATTTTTTGTTTTCAAACAACTAAAAATGAACAAGGATAGTTTTCATGATAAAATTATTGACATTATAAAAATATAGTGTCTTAATACAAAATATGGAGTGCACTTTAACATGAAAAGAAATCTGGAAGTTCCCTTGAATTGATCTTCTTTATCAGGAAAAATTGAGAATACAACCTCTCTAAAACATGTATTTCCCCCTCAAAGATTGATTGTATGATCTACATACATAATTATTACATATAAACTGAATTTTTAAAAATTAAATATAAATAAAGAATCATTACATTGGTGTAAATATAGAGAAAGTGTAACCCAAATTAAAAATGGGGGTTTGGGTAAGATCTATTACCTTATGTCTAAAACGGTTTTGTACTTGATCTTAATATCCTGAATAACCAACTTATACTCATTAATTAGTAATTTAAAAAAAATTATAATATATTTTATTTATTATAATTTTATTACGTGTTTTTATGGCTTTTTTATGAGATATAGTTTTCAATTTTATCATTTGGGAGTGCTCGTTTTCTTAGTTTTTAAGATCGGTTCTCTTATACAAGAGTATCGATGTTCATGATAAATTAAAATAGAAATCAAGAATTGAAGCTATAATTTATTAATTAAAATAAATGGGGTTAAATTAAATTATAAATCATTTGGTTAAATGGTATTATGATAAATCATTAGATAAAAAGTTATTGATAATTACTTTGATTATCTTGGGTGGTTTTGCTCACAACGAACTTGTTTTATTTTATTATATAAAATAATTTTAATATAGTGATTCAAGAACATTAAATAATATTAAATAAATATATAATTTGTTTTTTTACAATAATCTTTTTTATTACCATAATAGAGTTTGTTAATTTAAAATGAACATTTTTCATCCTTAAAGGTGATAAATTAACCACTCATGAACGATGTTTTCATTGATAGAATAAAATGGAGATAAGAAGATGCATGATGATGGATTATTATATTTGAATAATAACATTAAATTATATGTATGGTAATAGAGTTTTAATTATATTTTAATGATTATAGGTGAGGGGATAATAAGAAAATAAAATAATTGGAAAATAAAATAAAATAAAAGGAAGGGGGAATTTACCTCTTGAATTACTCCTCCTTGAGAACAACATTTAGGGAATGGTTTTGGAATTTTAATGGGACCATTTTATCATCGACATTGGGGAGTGGTTTGGAATTAAATTTGAGTATAATTTGTATAAGGATCAATGTTTTATGGGTGTTAGGAAAAGATGTGGTGAGGGGTGGTATTTAAAGGAGAGGAGAGGGTGTTTTCTCAATATTTTATTCATTAGATTATTTTTTCTACTCCAGATTATGAATAGATTTATAATTATCACAAAATATAATATAAAAATTAATTTATGTTCTATATTATGGTTCTTACATCAGTGATGACTCAAGTAATTGTGTACGTAAATTTTAATGTATATATACTGTAAATTACTGTATTTTACTATTCAAAAAAATCCACTATTTTAGAAAAATATAAAAAATATACCCCAAAAATTTTTAAATATTTATAATTCAAAAATGATGTTCATTTTATTAAAATAATTTTCTAAATTACATAAATTTAATTTTTAATAAAAATCATCATTTATGTGTAAAATACACATTTTCGAATTATAACTGATTTTGTAACACAATGAAAAATTAAATAAGATCTCATATAATTATCTTATAATCATAAGATAATAAAACAGTAATTTATGAATAATTTATTTGAAAATAAATTTTATTTTAAATCATTATATTAATTATAAAATTTTAATTAAATATTTACAACTTACCAAAATACCAATACTTAATAAATAATTTTTAAAATATTTATTTACTTGTACTATGATATAATTATATAATAGTTTCATTTTTATGATACCTAAATTTTATTTATACATTCATGTGGAAGGTTAGTATTCTATTGGTTTGTTTACTATTCATTAGGGTCTTAGTACTATTCCAAAGGTCAAGTTATTTTTCCTTTTCTATATGTTTATTAACTTCTAGAAATACCACTTATTTCATAATTTATTCATTTATAATGTTTTTATTCCATTATTAGTGTGATTTATATTATGTGACATAATTATAAAAAGGTAATTTCCATTGATAAATTTTTTGAGACGTTACATTCTTCCCCCTTATGAAATTTATCCCTAGTAATTTCATATTACATTCTATGTTAAAAATGTGTGTGTACTTCTCCTTAATTACTTCATTATGTTCCCATGTTTCCTCTTCTTACTTATGTTTCCACCATAGTACCTTGATCAGGTGATTACTCTTGTTGCATATAAATTTATCTCTAAGATCTAATATCTTCATTGGATAATCCTCATATGAGAGATCATTTTCTCACTATACCACATTTGAATTCAGTACATGTGATGGATATGGTATTTACTTCAATAAGAGGGATACGTAGAACACATTTTGTACATGGGACTTGGTTGGCGTAAGTGCTAGTCGACTGGACAACCCTCTAAAACAATAAATAATTTTAAAGGGTCCGATGTACCTAGGGCTGAGATTTTCTTTATCGCCAAATCTCATGATCCTTGTCCATGGAGATATGTGGAGTAATACGATATCTTCATCCTCAAACTCAAGATATTGTTGATGATTGTCTGAATATATCTGTTTTCTACATTGGACTTCCTTGATGTGTAACCAAATGGTTTCCACCTTCTCCACCATTTCATCAACCATTTTAGGTCCTAGCAGCTTACATAAACTAAATTTATCTTAGCATGTGTGTAACGTTGCAGTTCTGGGTGCTGCCCAAATGTTCCCCATACTCGGTAGGTCACATGGCCACAATCACATTTCCCTAAATGCCATAGGCTACCAACTAGAAGTGAGGGTCTTGGGTGTGACAGTGGGGAAACTATTCTCTCACTGGAAAAGTAACACAGTGGAATAAAAATAATATACAACTGAGAAAGAAGTGATACCATACAATAAGAAAACAACGAAAGGATTAAATTAATGAACCACTATTGAAAATATATATATAATTAATGATGCAAGTCACAAGTATCTATGGAATCAGCCAAACAAGTCGAAATGCTGAAATACAATATTAAATCCAAGTATAAAGTAAAAAAAGTAAACAACTTATGCATCATCGCAAGCCTCAGCTTGGTCCCATGCTCTCCATCTCCACAGTAATCATGTACCTTAAGAAGAAGGGTGCTTTCCTTATCCATACATGCTACAATATAATTTTTTTGGGCCCAAAAGCATTACCCAAACAAGTTTGAGATGAATCCCAGTAGGCAACCACCCACAGATCTATGCCTAACTATCAGTGAATATATATAACAGAAAAATAAGAAAAATGAATTAATAAACAAGTAAGTACACAAAAGTAAATAGTCCTAATGTTTCAAACACATTCATTTACATTTATTAAATATTCAACCAATCATTCAGAAGTAACCCTCTAGGAAATTTCTCATAGTCTAACCCCTCTGGTTCAACTTATCATTTAACAAAAAAGATATAACAAACCTCTAGGATAGCTTACATATTCTAACCCCTTTGGTCTCATGGAAACAAACACTCTTTGAGGAATCCCCCACCATCAATTCTCCCAAAATTATTTTAATGATAAACTACAAAATCTTAGAGGAAGCACCCAATGTTTATTCCCTAATGTGGTCTCGTAACGATTATTGTAGAAACTCTGAGGGAGAATTATACATCAATCCCTCTTATGGCCTCACGGTATGAAAATTATAATAGAAACTCTAGGGAAGCCCTCAATGTCAATTCCACCTATGGTCTCACTACACCAGGTTCCCACAACCATATATAAAGAAATCATTCACAAACAATATTCTGTAGCCAAAGTATGTCACAAATACTACTTGGATAAGAAACTATAATTCATATTAGAAGCACGTCATGTAATATCAAATCCATACTAACAAAACTAGGCATAGAAATCATAACATCCCAACAGGAAATTATAGACCCAGCTTCCAATATAAAATAAAACATGGGAAAACACATCCATACCAAGGTAAAAACCCCAATTAAGAATCATAAACCCATACTCCAGCACACAATGCATGGCAAACATTAATAGGGTTAAATTCCCTAAACACGCAATACTCTAAACTATGGTATTGGGAACATTTTCACATATAAATCAAGGATAATATATGAAAAGGCACAAACCACCAACATCGACGTTGTATGATCGATATAGTTGAACCTCAGCCTTTGAATCAACAATTAACGCCATAGATATCTAAAAATGTCAAAAAAGCTCAACCAAAGATATCTCAAGATAGAGGAGGAATCAAGAAAGGAGGCTCCAAAATAATTAAGTACACACCGTGCCGATTCCAACGCAATCGACAACAGTTGATTTGGAGCACGGACAGTGGGTTGGGGGCTCAGAGTGGAAATAATCATTCTCAGTCGCGCCTGTACGGGGCGAAGCCAGAAGAAGGGTGTTCTGTAAACGAGACATGACCCCAATCTGATTTACCAAATAAAAATGAAAATTAAACTACATGTTCATTTAATGTGCACACTGTGTACATGCCTTAATATGTCACTGCTTTAGGCAGTCATCATGTCACCCTAAACTGCCATGTACTCAGCCGTTACACGGCCAGTACATGGATACCCATGGAAACTGGGTACACAGAGTTTACTTCTAAGTACACGGTGTGTACTATTTAGATTTACAAAATCTCCCCTTTTCCTAAAAAACATGAGAAAACATGATCCATGCCTGAGATGAAGATTCAGTTTCTTGAAAACTTCCCCCCTTAAATAAATTCATCCACAAATTTCTTAAGAAGGTGGATAAGAAGAAGAATCCCCAAACAACTCTGGACACTGAGATAGCACATCGATATCCCTCTCTTATGTATCATTATGTACTCTCTGGTGCTGCCATAGAACCTGTACCAAAGGAACAGACTGTCCACATAGAACCTTTGTGCTTCGATCAAAAATCTGGATAAGATGATCTTCAAATGAAGTTTCCACCTCCAAATCAACCTCCTCTGGTTTAAAAACATGATATGGGTATGGGAAATAATGACATAGATGAGAAATTTTGAATACATAATGCATAGCCTAGTACCACTGAGGTAACTACAACTGATAGGCAACTGCACCGACTATCTCCAAAACCTCAAACAACCCGACGAATCTCTGTGAAATCTTACCCTATCTCATAATCATCATATTCCCTAACCTATGTGCCACATGTAGAAAAACATGGTCTACAACCTCAAATCCCAGAGTTCATCTCATTCTATTATCTTAAAACTTCTATCATGCCTGTGATGTTGCCATCCTCTTCCAAATCAACTCTACCGGCTCCGTGGTATCCTGGACAAGATAGGGTCTCAACACGGCTGCCTCTCTTGCTTCCATCCAACACATGGATGATTGGCATGGCCTATCATACAAAGCCTTATAACATTCCTTCTAAATAGTGGATTAAAAACTATTATTGTAGGAAACATCTACGAGAGGTATGTGATTATCCCAAGAACCTTTAAAATTTAGGATGCATGCTTGAATCATGTCCTCCATCACCTGAATATTATGATTGGATTTTCCATCTATTTGGGGATGGTCAGTTGTACTCAGATGTACCTATGTACCCAAATCCTTCTATAGTCCCTTCCAAACCTGAGAAGTAAAACATGCATCCTTGTCTGAAATAATGGAGTGTGTAACCCCATGTAAATGTACAATTTCCCAGATGTACAACCTTCTCATCTCATCAATACTGAAGGTTCCCGTGATTGTTAAGAAGTAGGAAACCTTCATGATCATTCAACGATAAACCAAACTGCCTCTTTCCCTCGATCCAGCCTCAGTAGGCCTATCAGAAAGTCCATCGTGACATCATTCCAATTCAACTCAAGAATGGTAAATTACTACAAAATCCCTACTGGTTGTTGATTCTCTATCTTCACCTACTGACAGGTGGAGCATCTCATCACAAAACCAGCAAGATCTCACTTCATAGGAGGACACTAATACTGATGGTGTAGATCTCGATACATCTTGGTGACATGAGGATGAATTTCCCAAACAGCAAAATGAAAATCATGCATCGGCTCCTTGTGTATTTTTGTAGACACCAATAATCACTCATGAAAATTCAAGATCTCATTCGTGCCTATGGTTTATCAGGGATAGTATCTTTTCTTGACACACACTCTCATCAAACTAGGCCTTCAGAATAATATAGTTTCCTCGTTCGTACATGATCAAGTAGTATAGAGGTAACAGCTACAGAAGAAAGAAACTTCTCACACTGGCTGTTGTGCACCACTAAATGAATCTCATAGAACAGATCCATAACATGCCACTCACTGGTGGTCTTATGAACTACCTGTATTTGAGTCCTCCTGCTCAATGCATCAGCCACTACGTTACTTTTCTAGGCGTATATGCAAGATAAAAGTCAAATGATTGATGATAATCAACCCATTTTCACTGTCTCAAATTCCAATCATGCTTAGTGGATATGTTCTTAAGTCTTTTTTGGTTGGTGAAATTTACAAATGATCTCCCAACAGATAATGTCTCCAATAGCATAAAGTAAGAAAAACTGCAGCCAAATCAAGATTTTGTGTCAGGTAATTCCTCTCATGTGGCCTCAACTGTTGAGACCCGTATGTAATGACTTCTTCCCACTATATAAGCACTACTATCATCCTCATACATTATGCATCACAATAGACAATATATCTCTTTCCCGAAACTGAAAAAACAATTATTGGTGTTGATGTCAACATCCCTTTCAACTCCTGAAAGGCTGATTCATAAGAATATGTCCATAGGTACATCACACCCTTCATAGTCAATCTCATATGTGGCATTTATAAGCGTGAAAAATCTTATATAATTTATTTTTAGTAACTATCCAACCCTAGAAAACTTCATACCTCAATTTCATTCTTCAAATTATCCCAGGAAAATAATTCTCTCATTTTCTCTGGGTCTAATGATACTCTTGTATCTAAGACAACATAACCCATGAAGTGAATCTAGTCCATCCAAAAGTGTAATTTTGAGAGATTAGAATATAATTGATACTCTCTTAGGGTAATAAAAATGATATCATGGTTGGTAGCATGATTGTGTCGAGTTTGAGAGTACACCAAGATATCATACCTGAAAACAACCATGATGAAATCAAAGTATGGTTGGAAGAATCAGTACATTATTGCCATAAAAACATTAGGTGTGTTCATGAGACCAAACTAAATAACTACATAATCATATCTAACATACATGATCCAAAAATCATTAAGAGGTATATCAGATTTTCTAATGCGTAATTGATTATAACCGGAACTCAAGTCAATATTTGAGAACACCCAGTCTCCTTGAAGCTGATCAAAGAGATCATAAATCCTCGGCAAGGGATATTGTTTCTTGAACATCAACTAGTTTAGATTTCAGTAATCCACAAGAAGTCTCAAAATATTGTCTGCCTTCTTGGAAAATGGGATAGTCGAACCACAAGGGGAAGTACTAGTTCAAATGAAACCCTTTTCTAGTAACTCCTCTAACTGCTTCATGAGCTCCAATAACATTGGTGTATCCATCCTATATAGTGGAATGGACACCAGTGATGTACCTAGAACAAGATCAATAAATAAGTATACCTATCACTCAGGAGGAAAACTTGAAATTTCCTCTGGAAAGACATCCCTGTAACGATCCACTACTGGAGGAAATTCCATTTGTGTAGTCCCTTAGTCATCCAGATACATACTAGCAGTCTAGGATATAACTCCTCCAAACCCATGATTCTCGGGTCCCGCTCTACTCTTTTGGACATCCTAATCTCCCATATGTAGAAACAAACCACCCTCTAGTGATGTGAAATTCACCCTATGGTGATAGAAATCCACAACTTCTTGGTAGAGAACTAACCAGTCAATTATAAGAACGATGTCATAACCAATAATCTCTAAGACGTAAAGGTCCCATGTGAAGTGAAACCCACCAACCTCAAAAGGCCACTCCTTGCACTGATGTGCACTAGCCATTCTAGTCCCAATGGTGTGTTCAGTGTCAAGACATCAGTATAAGTAAAGATACAGAGCCCAAGGATCTCCACAAAAACAACATATATGAAACTATGGGAATCCCCTTTATCTAGAAGTGAAGAACCTAAAATTGAGGCAAATAGAATCATACCTCTAACTGTAGAGGTTCCGGGATGCTGATCCTACTAGTTCTGCTCCATTAAAAAAGTATGACCTATACTGGGGTCATATGACCCTGCCTGACCATCTTGAGGTAATCCACCCTGTTGTTGTTGAAATCCTGGTGACTGGTTACCATAGCCATGACCTCCACCTTGGCCTGAGTAGCAGGAAGAACTCAAGTTCCAAAACTAATGAGAAATTGGTGGTCCAAATACCGAATGAGGAGTCATAGAAGAACCTTTTTCACCTACTTATGGTGAAAATAATGAATAGAAATACTAAATATGACCCCTCTTTTTTCTATATCAGCACTGAACCGGGTCTCTTAGGCAATGTGTCCTCATATTCCCATCATTCCCACACTAGTAGCATACAAATTGACTACCTGAATGTGTATATTTCCTACTCATATCTTCCCATGTAGATTCCATATATTGATTCCTACTATCATCCATATGAGCACCAACTCTAGATGCTAAACCACCCTGACCCACAGATCTGAAATCCCTCAGGTTGTGCATGGTGATCAACGCCTAATTGACTATAGAAGATATGGTCATCAACCTAATGATGTTCACTAGAGATCAGATGCCATGCCTGAGAACATCCTCAAACCACCTCACTAGGAAAATCTCGTCAGCCTCTAGAATGGGTTTAAAGCACTAATGCTCTGTGAAGTGAGAATAATACTCGATGACTGATAGAGTACCATGATCCAAACTCATGAACTCTCGGGCACGGTCAGCCCTCAACATATTTGGGTAGATGTAATCATAGAAGGTACACTAGAAATTACCCCACACCATAACCTGTGGTCGTCCTATTTGTGATATCACATCCCACTATCTCTTGGTGGAATCTCAAAGAATATACGTAGTGAGATTCACCCTCCTCTCTAGAGGAGTCTCAATATTCTCAAAAATAAACATCATGGATTCTCATCACGACTATGCATCCTGAGGTCCTCCATACCTTGATAATGTGGGAGGATGCTGTTTTTTAATGACCCATGTCAACTCGGCCACAGACAAGGCAGGATTTGGTGCTCCTTGGAAGGTCTGCATAAACCTCATGTAGCCTTCTTGGAAAAGTGTGTTAGAACCTATGTCTGGAGTGATGGTTGGTTCCAAGACAGGAACGACAAGATGATATTCTATTAGTTCCAGACCAACCATGTCCGTTGTCTGATCATTACCCAGTATCTATCGAGATACCATATGAAGTCTCGATGAAATGACTCTGCAAGGTCAAGAACACATCTCACTTCAATATTATCAGGAACTAAAACATATATGTGCATGAATGGAATAGAAGAATAAATCAACCAGTTTTACAAAACATGGATACATGGTGTGTATGAACACTACACGACGTCTTCGCTTAAGTATTTACATGGGTATATACTTATTCTGAAAACTGGTCATGTAACACAACAACACACGGCGTGTTCCTCTCAATGACACGACATGTACTTAAATCGGTTTCCTTTTCTAGAGTTTTTCTACACAGCTATGCAACATGATTTTCTTATAACAAAACTACATGGCATGTTCACCTTAAACAAGAAAAGTACCACATATTTTTCAACCACCCATGTTGTTAGTCACATGGTCAGGGACACAGTTGAATCTACACGGTGTGTTTATGCCTAACACAACATGTACTAGAAGTATTTCACTAACCCGTGTTGTTAGTCTCACTAATGGTTACACAGTCCTTACAACATGGTGTGTACTCATTATACATGGTGTGTTCCACCAATCATCTATCAACCCCTTGTCTTTGACCACACAATCAGTCACATGGTCAAGGATTACATGGTATGTATATAGAGTCTGTGGCGTGTACTTAAGAAAGGTCGTTCCTTCTCAAACAAAATAATACATGGTGTGTATTCATCATTACACACCATGTATTCTACGTTTTAAAGATAATAAGCCTCAAAAACTACTCTAAATCCCCATAAAACATTGAAAAATGTATAAAAATTCCAAATCTAATGTATGGGGGCCATTACTCCCTTTGAATAAAATCTTGATATCTTATTCATTTATATCACAAAGTCTAATAGTGAAATCAATCACATAATCCACCAAATTTCGATCCATGAGATCCCAGAACACCTCAGGAACTGATGGTTTCCATTCATTCAAATGAAATTTAAACATTATCAATACCCTATCAAATAGCAGGTATTTTATCAAGGCATCTAGAACAATAGCATGCATATATAGCACAATATCTATCACAACAACATGCAATTACTAATTCACCTTAAATGGAATGACAAGAAAGCATGAAATGTGATCTATAGAAAGTGCTTATATGATGCATGAAAGGGAATAACCTTGTATCAGTGGGTTCAAATATAAATAAAAACTTTATAATATCAACAAAATATTAGAATATACTTGAATCACCCAATGGTGAAATCAGATCAACTCTAATAATTTTCAAACTAGAAAAATTTCAATATACGAAGTAAATTTGATTTTCCATGTACACGAGTTAGCTACTCTAGGAACATCTTATTACCAACTACTTATTCCTTCATATAACTATCTAATGGTTCCAAATAGTATTTCAACAAGAAAAAAATCCCTCTAATACCACATTATAATGTCTCGGTTCTGGTTTCCACCCAAAGGTGCCCCGTATCTGGTTGGTCACATGGCATCAAACACATTTCCCCAAATGCTAGAGGCTACCGACTAGCAGTGAGGGATTTGGGGGAGATAGTGGGGAAACTATGCCCTAATCTGAAAAGTAACTCTACAGAATAACAATAATATTCAACAACAGAATCTGTAATACCATACAATAAAAAACAGTGGAAGACTAAAAGTAATGAACAACTGTAGAATATATATATATATATAACTAATGATGAATGTCACAAGTATCTAGTAAATAAGATGAACAATACACAATTATAGAATAAAATACTAAATCCAAGTACAAATGAAAACCTGTAATCAACTCCATCAGTATCGTATGCCTCAGCATAGTCACATTCTCTTTAGCTCCATAGCAATCATGTACCTAATGTTTAAGGGTGCTTTCTCTTATCTATACCCACAACAATATAATCTGTTTGGGCCGAAAAGCATGAGCCAAATAGGGTGTGAGATGAATCCCAGTAGGCAACCACCCTCAAATATTTTTCTATCTTTCAGTGAATATATATGAAAGGAAAATATGAAAATTAAAGTAATAAACAATGAAGTACTCAAATGTAATCAGTCCTACAGTTTCAACCACATTCATTTGAATTTTCTAAATATTAATCCAATCAATCATATGTAACACACTGGGAATGTTCTCATGACCTAAACCCACTGTTTCCACTTATCATTTAACAAAAAAGATATAATGACCCTCTATGATAGCTCACACGGTCTAACCACTTTGGTCTCATGTAAATAAAGAATATATGAGGAAGCACTCACTGTCAATTCCCCATATAGTTCATTAATGATAAACTATAGACTCTCTGGGGAATCAGTAAATGTCAATTCCCTATGTGGTCTCGTAATGATAACTATAGACACTCTGAGGGAGCAGTCAACATCAATCCCCCCAATCGTCTCACAACATGAAAAGAATAAATGACACTCCAGGGAAGCCCACAATGTAAATTCCTCCTATGGTTTCACTACACTAGGTTCCCACAGACCTATGTAAATAAATCATTCAGAAATGATATTCTATATCCCAAGGAAATAAAAAATACTACTTGGCTAAGCAACTACAATTCATATTACATGCATGTCATATAATATCAACTCCAACCTAATAATACTAGGAATAGAAAGCATAACAGCCTAACATGAAATTATATAACCAACAACCAATATCAAATTTAACATGAAAAAACAAATCCATAGAAATGTAAATAGTCCAATTTACAATAAAAACCCATACTCAAGCAGACAAGTCATGGAAGACATTAACCGAGTTAAATTCCCTAAACATGCAATACCCTAAACTAGGGTATTGGGGACTTTTTCACATATAATTCAAAGAAAATATATGGAAAGGCTCAAACCACCTACCTCAATGTTTTATGATTGATATAGTTGAATTTCATCCTTTTAATCTACCTATAACATTGTATATCTATAAAAACGCCAAAAAGGATCAACCATAGATATCTCATGAATGATCTAGAATAAAGAGAAGAGGCTCCAGAAGAAGGAATAAATCATTGTGGCAATTCCAACACAATCAAATGTGGTTTATTAGGAGGGTGGACTGTGGGTCTGGGGCTCTGAGAAGAATCATCATTCCTGGTCACTACAGGACAAGACGAAGCCAGAATAGGGGTGTTTTTTAAAAGAGACGTGATCCCGGTCTGATTTAACAATTAAAAAGAAAAGTACATGGCATGTTTATTTAATGTTATTGTTGTGTACTTGCCTCAACTAGCCTCCCCTTTAGGTAGTTACCAGGTCACCTCACACAACCCTGTACTCGGCCATTATACAGCCAGTACACTGCTACCTATGACAACTGGGTACACAGTGTGTACTTCTAAGTACATGATGTGTACTCCTTATAATTCCAAAATATCCCATTTTTCTTAAAAACATGAGAAACAATATCCATACCTGATATGAATATACAAGTTCTTAAAATGTAAATTGTATACATCTTTTCCCCCAAAGGGCTTCATATAGATCCATTGGATACATGAGTGGAAAATATTATTGTAAGAGAACTCGACTAGAGGAATATATTTGTCTCATCCTCCTTTAAATTCAATAAAACATGCTATTAACATGTCTTCCAGTGTCTGAATATTCCCTTAATATTGGATTACTATTTTAGGTTGATAGGTTTTACTGAAGTTCAGCTCAGTTCTTATAGAATATTATATACTCTTCTAGAATATTGAGGTGAATTTAGGATCCTGATCGGATAAAATATATATGGGGAACTTCATGCATCCTTACCAATTATCTAATATATATATCTGTGTGTGTGTTTGTTTCTTTGTATTTGTGTGTGTGTTTAAAAATTTATCTAGTTATAAATCCTTTATAATTATGATAATGTGATTTGTCTATGTAAGATGATCCACAACCACCCAAATAGAAATGTATCCTTTGGATGTCTTCTTAATTCCATTGAAAAGGTACATGGTAATTTTAACCCACATCCATTTTGGTATGGTTAGTGGTTTCATCATTCCCTTAGACTTTTTCCTTCCATCCATCACTTTCTAACATACCAAGCACTTTTATGTAGTCTCAGTGATCTGTTTTTTCATATTACCCCACCGATAATTCTATCATAGATCTTGATATATCTTTATGCTCCCTAGATGAATAGACAAGGTCGAGATATGTGCATAATTCAAAATCTCTTTCATTATATTTGGATTAAAAGGTACACATATACATGTCCCAAATCATATGACTCGTTATTTATCAATTTTAAACTCTGACTATTTACCCTTTCTCATAGCTTCCAACTATTTCATGATTTCCCCATCATTTATTTGATAATCCTATATTCTCCTCATTAAAGGATGGGGGAAAATTATTTGAAAAATGATTTATTAATTTCATTACATTACAATTATCAATGTACAAACATTATATATATAATAATATTGGATCATTACCAATTCTAATCATGGATAAAGATACAAGATCATATCTACGTAGAGCATCAGCTATCTTATTTTCCCTACAAGGATGTTAGTATATTGATCGGTCACAAAAATTGATGAGATGAAACCATCTTCATTGGATCATATTAATCTCATTTTGTGTTCATATATATTTTAGACTTCTATTATTGCTATATATATCACACTTCTACCCTTAGATATAATGTTACACAATTTTCAATGGAAATAACACAACTACCAACTCTAGATCCTGTATGGGACAGTTTTCTCTCATAATTTTTTAACTTCCTTGAGTCACATGATATAACTTTATCATTATTCCTCATTTCATAGCCTAATACTTTCATTAAAGTAGCATTGTGTGGAATAAAGAGTTCCAAACTTTTTGGAAGTGTGAGTACTGGTGAATTTATGAGCCTCTTCTTCATCTCTTTGAAGCAATCTTCACATTCCTCAGTCCAGAAGAACCTTAATCATTTATGAGTCAACAAGGTTATTGGTTTTAAAAATAATGATAATTTCTTCAAAGATGTTTTTTAATAACCAGCTAGTCCATGGAAGCTAAGGATCTCTATTATATATGTTTCATAGGCCACTCTTCGATTTTCTTTTCCAAGGAAGGGTCCATAGATATCCCTTTTCTGGTGATTTCATGACCCAAGAATGATACTTTCTTCATCCGAAACACACATTTTTTATAATTTTCATATATTTTATCCCTTAAAAACTCTTTATCATAGTATTTTAATGTTTTGCAAGATCATCCTTTCTCATGGGTTATATCAAAATATCATAATAAAAGACTGCCAAGAAAATTTCAAGGTAATCTTTAAAGAATCTATTTGTTATGTCCATGAAAATTTCAGGAGTATTAGTGGGTCCAAAAGGAATCACTATGAACTCATTTTTTCTATACCTTGTTCAAAATGAAGTTTTGGGAACATCTTCCTTACTCTCCTTTAATTGGTGATATCTTGAACGAATGTCCACTATAGAGATATAACTAGGACCATGTATCTTTTCAAACAAGCCATCTATCTGTGGAAGTGGATACATGTTCTTTATCATGATTTTTTTGATCCCACAATAATCACTTCATAGGTTCATTGATCCATAATTCTTCTTGAAGAATAAAATTTGTGCACCCCATGGTGAAGTACTCTGGCATATAAAACCCTTTTTCATATTCTTTTGTAACTTCTTCTTTAGTTCTTCCTGCTCAATGGTGGCCATTATGTGATGTGTCTTTGATATCGAAAAATATCCAGGAATAAGTTCAATTGAGAACTCAACCTCTTGATAAGGAGAAAGAATATAAAACTCTTCAAGGAATACATTTTTTTAATCATGTATGAAGGGAATTTCTTTGAGTGTGATTTTATCATTTGTCTCAAACATTTGAGCTAGATATGATTTCTCATAAGGAAACAATATCCACACTTCAGGCGATGATTTAGAATGAGATTCATCTTCTTCCAACAAATTGTAAAGGAATAGAGGATGATTTAAAAAGTGAAGAGTGATCTCTCATTTTAAATAGTTATTGTTGTCTTTGTATAATAATAGACAATATATGATAAAAAATAACATCAAAGATTACCAAAGGGAGCATGAAAATATTATTTGCGAGGTTATGTACATATAAATTAACTAGGGGGGTCATAATCTTTAGATGTTATAATTTCCCTATTTTTTGTTTTCATAGATAACTATACCTACAAATGTTTTGTTGCATTCTGAATAGCTCTACTAAACATACACGATATGAAAGAAAGTGTATAACCATAACCAAATAGTATATTCTCTATTATTTAATGAATAATCAGTGTACCTATCACTCAATCATTTTCAGGATCAACATCAGTAGTAGTGATAGAATCTTCTATTCTTTGCTACCATCAAGGTTTTTGTTGTTGATTTCCTCTAATAAACCTTGTATTAGGGAAATTATAGGCATAATTATCATGTTCCTTTCATTCGAAACACTACACTATGACTGATAGTTAATAAGAACTTCCTCTATTATTCCATATTAGTGGGATTCTTCCTATCCCTTTAGTTTTTATTACCCATATTCCCTTCTCTTACATATTCGAAGCATATATTTTTTCCTATTAAGTAGCTTCTAAGATTTTGTGTCCCACACATCTGATATGCTGGTTATAGGGTCTTATTTCCATCATGGTATTTCTCACCCATATTAAACTACATTTTTCCTATTTTTTCACTGATTCCACAAGACAACTGAGTGTTCCTGATCTCTAATTCAACCTTTAGGGTATAATGGAAAATCTCCTCATAACTATTAATGTCACGAATCAACAACTCTTTTAGTAGACTAGAATTTAATCTAATAGATATGGGGTCCACCTTACTTTTGGCATTCATTAAAAAATATGGGGGTGTATCTTATAGGCCTTATGAATTTTTCTTCATATTTATTGATAGACAAGCCTTCCTTAATATTCATTCAAAGGAATTCCCTTTCCATCTTGATATGGAGGGTTTGAGGAAAATATTTATTGAAAAATATTTTTTTGAAATATTCCCATTCCATGGAATCCATTTTCTCTTATATATTTGTGTTCTTGATCTGTGTCCACCACTAATCTGTTTCCCCGTAAAAAATATAGACTGCTAGAAAAACTTTGTCTTCTTCTAAGAACTGTATAATAGATAATATATTCCCAATGAAGTTAATCCATTTTTATTTAAGGAGGGTATCAGATGATCCACTAAACATGGGAGGACATTTCCATGTGAAGGATTCTATGGTAAATTACATTCTTTTTGGATAAGTAGGGAGTCCCACACAATTCTTGTTATTATTCATAACTTAAACCATCTAACAATGTACTAAAATAATGTTTTGGGCAACCATTATTATCATATTTTTCATAACATTAGGTTAATCATCACATTGACTATCACATTATTTTTTAGAATAGGTTCTCGTATTTCCAGAAATTAAATAATAAAAATAAAGTACAATTACGGGGATTGGATACTTAGCAACTAATAATATAAAATGAAAAAATTTAACATAGACAAATAAAAATAAAAATGAAAAGTATATCCTAACTTTTGATTACCATGGTTTTAATCTAGGTTATCTATTATATAATTACTAACATATATTCTTATGTTATATCCCCCCTTAATAATGGTTCATAATGAGCTAATGAACTTACCAAATCATATCCCCTAAAAGTCTCAAAACAAAGTGCATATTATGGCCCACTATTGTGTACCAGGATACCCTAGGTCATGCCTAGAACACCTTGTCAGATTTTTTACTCTTATGTACTTTTGATCTAGAACCACATCGAAGTGTAGTTCCAAACATGGATGTATTTTCTTGATAAATCCCTTACTCTTTACTAACCAAAAATTAGGGATTTTTTTCTTATACATAGTCTTATCCCTAAGTCTTTCACTATATTCTTCTTGTCATAATAAAAAATATAAAGAAAAGTTTCCTCTAATACAACCTATAGTCACCCTAGCATTTTCCACATATCATTAAATGATTTGAAGCATAATTTATAAGGCACCAGCCTTAAACATTACATAATCATGAGATATTTCAAAAATACACCTTGAAGATCTTTTAAGGTTTAGAGTTTTAGAGAATTAGATCATAAAACATGCATTACATCCAACATTTAAACAAAGTGGTTATAATAAAAGATAGTATTCATTTTTCCCATCAACAGAAACATATTTAAAATAAAACATGGATCCTTTCTTGAAACTTCCTTGACATTATCATCATATCATGTACCTTTCCCTTGACCTGTGAAAAACATTTCAAAAACATGGGATGAGCATAAAAAGCTCAGTAAGGGATATAAAAGTACGAAATGAAAACATTAGTCCATTTATGAAATCATACATTACTCATAAAACATTATCACTTTAACATACCACATAAAATCAAGAATAAATCATAGAAATCATAAGACATAATGGTAACTTGAGTCATTCATTACATTCTTGCGTAGGGAGTAACCCTCTTGGTTACGTTTGAAATACCCATCATAGTATATTCCCTAAATCTCATCGGGGAAACCTTAACGTTTAACTCCTTCGCGTTACCCAATGCATTGGGGAGCTATATCGGGATCATCCGCCCTTAGTTTATCACGGAACCACCTGTCTTCATAATAATGCCCAAGAACCATAACATAATCCTATCACATAAAACATTCATAAAGGAAACATAACATTTCCACCTTTCAATCACAAGATATCAATACAACACATTGATATAAAAACATTATGAAAACCATTTTAAATACCAAAATAAATGAAAAGTAAAACATGGTATTTATTTTTCATTTAAAAAAAGGTATGGCTTGTAGAGGAAGCCGAAACTCAAATAATGGTCACGACGGCGGAAAATTCATTGTCACTGCATACGTATGACAAAAACATTCCCTTTGTCCTTTAGTAAAATACTTCGTATAAAAAAATATTCCTTTTGAATAAACGTAAAATTTAAAGGGGTTTATACACCATATAAAAGATGGTTGTGTATAAAACAAAATATGCCTCAATGAAAGGAGATTGAAACGAAGTCCCATATGTTGGGTCCGACTTGACTTGATCGTTCTTTATCCTCCTGAATAATAAACTTGAGTTAATTTCTACTTTCTTACGAACCTTTTTCAAGTTCATTATTCCTTTTATATCACTTATTACCACATCATGAACACTATGTAATATTTTATGTTAATAACGGTCGTTTTAACGATCATTGGTACTTGAGTAAAAAATAAACACTTTATAATTACAAGTTGTTCATGTATCCATTATATCCATAGTTATACTCATGATGTAGATATCATATATATAATATATATTCAGTATATACATGCACTTATAATATTACATAATGTTTAGAGGTACGAAATGAAATGCACCGTTCATGGAGACGGTATGCTGTACGTACGCATGAACGCTACATCCATTTCTATTTCATATTTAATGGAATTAAAACATAATGATACATAATAGTATTATAAATCTAGTATTGTATCATATATAATATCATTAAATCGATCATTTATACGTACCACATATGGTATTAATGAATCAAATCACTTTGATGGGGCGGTAGTCCGCACTTCCTAAAATGAAGATATCGTGTTTACCCATAATGGAAACCATAAAGTTATTCCCAAAATTAAAAATGCAGAAGCTTAAGTAAAACATAAACACATTATATATCATATATAAATATAGTGAAATCTTAATGGCCACCTTTGAAGGTGTTTGAAGAATATTGAACAATCATCGTTTCATGAAGCAGAAATTCGACATCCACGGAAACAGTATGTTCTTTAACCATTAGATGTAGGTGAGTGTAATTATAGCTCAAATAATTCTTATAAAAACATTCTAGTATATGAAAGATACTTTTTTTGTCACAAAATAAATGAATAAAAATAGTTTAGAGGGTCGTAGAAGCAAAATAAAACAAAAGAACACAAGTGAAGACATTACATTAAAAATGGGTAACTCTTTTTGATTTGAGCCCAAAGGCTTCCTTGGGAAGACTTCTGCCCAATGTGAGGATTCTAGGAGTAAGAGAGGGATTTGTAGAGACAAAATGAGCAGGGGTTGGCCAATCCAAATTCTTGAGAGGTGTGGGTAAGGAGGTAGAGTTGAGGGCCTTTTATAAGTGGAGAGGAGGGGCACTCTAGGAAAGTTACAAAATGTTACATTATTTTCAAATTAGTTTCGGATTTTAAAGGTCCCACATTGATGTATTTCGAGGATAACGTGATAAGGGTTCGAAATATACTCATAAAATAGGTCTTCGACAGGTGTAGGTCTTATATTTTACATTATCTTTTTATTTTATTTAAATCATTAAATAATGAGGTAATCGCTGCATCATCATGATGTCATAGATATTTTAATTTATTTAATGTCGAAAAATTATGAAAAAAATACTATGATGTAGAAAATATTTATAGATTTCCGATTAATATTTATAGTCCATAATATCATCTATGTAGACAAAATTAAAAATGTTTTACTCAGGTGATACATTCTTTGTTATATTTACTTTCTTTAAAAAAATAAAAAGATAAAAAGTCGCTTTCACAAAAAGATGATTCCATGGGGTCCCAAAGATTGGAACAAGGCATCCCATGGTAGTACAAGAGACAACCAGTTGCATTAGGACACATGTTGGTGTCATTTTTTATTATTATGGTATTATTTTATTATCCTTAACTACCTGATTACTCATTAATCAAGATAATTAATGATAATTACCGTCGTTACTATTCATAATGTCCAAAAAAAAAGAGTATTGATTACATAATTAGGACCTTATGAATCAAAATAATTAATCAATTTTACCAAATTCCAAACACAGAAATTGCAATAATTAATTTAAAAATAATTCCCGTTGTCAAAACAAATAATGGGTTTTTTTGAAACAGTATCTATGAAAAGTTTGGCATTAGTTTATGCCCAATTACAAAGTGAAATTTATCCTAATGACCACCATTGTATTAAATGGTAAACATATATTGAAATTACACTATAATACTAATTAAAAAGGTAATCTAAACATATAATTAAATTAGATGAAAAAGCATTTTTTATGTAAAATGCAGTATTTTTTCACTATTCATTAAAAAAATGAACATTGTCAGAAAAATACCAAAACATTATCCATTGTAAATTTCAATGTCACAATCATAAATAATATGTTTATTTTGACAAATAGAGCTTATAAAATTGTCAAAAGTTTGATTTAAAAATGGTTTTCCATCAAAAGCCAGTAAAACAATCTTTTAAAAATATTTGTGTATTACATGCTTAAGATTGGATTTCTTATTATTTTAAGCCTCTAAAACACTATATAATTCATAAATAGACATAGATAAAAATATATATTATTCATTAATTACTTGGGATGTTACATCCTTCCCCCCTTTAGAAAATTGTGTCCCCGTAATTTATTTACATATCGAATAAGTGGGGGTATTTAGCCCTCATTGCATTTTCAGATTCCCTTGTTACCTCTTCAATCATGTGGTTTTTTTTCACAAAACCTTTACCTGATGAATCACCTTATTCCGTACCACTTGATCCCTATGGTCAAGAATCTGTATCGGTTGTTCCTCATAAAATAGGTTCTCTTCCAGCTGAACTACCTATGGACTCAAAACATGAGATGGATCTGGAATATACTTTCTGAACATCGAAACATGAAAAACATTGTGTACCTGAGATAAACTCGGAGGTAAAGACACTCGATAAGCAACTGATCCAACTCTCTCCAGAATTTCATATGGTCCAATGAACCTTGGACTCAGCTTTCCTTTCTTACCAAATCGCATAACACTTTTCCATGGTGAATCTTTGAGAAAAACACGATCACCTACCTCGAAAGATAGATCCTTCCTCTGGTTATCTGCATAACTCTTCTGCCTGCTCTGAGCTGTTCTCATGTGTTTCTGTATCAGCTGAACTTTTTCTACCAAATATACTACCAATTCAGGTCCCATCAGCTTCCCTTCACCCACTTCATCCCAAAAAGCTGGAGTTCAACACCACTTCCCATATAACGCCTCAAATGGTACCATCTATATACTGGAATGAAAACTATTATTATATGAAAACTCAACCAAAGAAAGATGTTGGTCCCAACTTCCCTGATAATCCATCGAAAAATCACATAGCATATATTCCAAAGTCTGAATTGTTCTTTCTGATTTCCCATCTGATTGAGGATGAAAAGATGTACTAAAATTTAATTCAGTACCCAAAAACTTCTAATGGATTTTCCAAACGTTAGAAGTGATCCTGGGATCACTGTCAGAAAAAATGGAGAGAGGAACTCCATGTAACCTGACTATCTATTTATGATACAAACGGGAAAGTTGATCTAGGGAAAAAGTATCTCGTATAGAAAGGAAATGAGCAGATTTAGTCAAGCGATAAAAAATAACCCAGATTTCATTATTACCTCGAGATATCTTCGGTAATCCTACAACAAAGTCCATGGATATATTCTCCCATTTCCACTCTGGAACTGGTAAAGGCTAAATCATCCCTTTCGGTAACTGCTGCTTTTCTTTAACCTTTTGACATGTCAAACACTTCACAGTAAAATCAGCAATATCTCTTTTCATTCCATCCCACCAGTAATACTCCCGCAGATCTCTGTACATCTTAGTACTATCAGGATGAACTGAAAACGGAGAACTATGAGCTTCACATAACAACTCTCTCTTCAACTGTGAATCATAATTCACACACAATCTCTTTCCAAATCTCAAAAAAAAATTCATTATCAATATTGAATTCAGGCAACTTACCCTTCTGAACCAGCTCTACCTTTTTATGCAACTCGATGTCTTGTTTTGGTGCTTGCTTAATTCTGTCTGATAGTGAAGATTTCACTGATAACTGAAACAAAACAGAAGGATATCCTGCACCAATAACTTCTATGCCAAATTTCATCAAATCCTTAACCAAAGGATCACGTTCCAAATGCAACATTTCTAATGAAGCATTACTTTTTCGACTCAAAGCATCAGCCATTTTATTTGCTTTTCCCAGGTGGTAATGAATTGTACAATCATAATCCTTGATTAATTCTAGCCATCTCATCTATCTCTTGTTCAATTATTTTTGAGTGAATATATACTTTAAACTTTTGTGATCGGTGTTTATTTCACACATTACTCCATACAAATTATGCCTCCAAATTTTGAAAGCGAAAACAACAGCAGCTAATTCCAAATCATGTGTAGGGAAATTTCCCTCATGATTTTTCAACTGTCGTGAAGCATAATCAATTACCTAATCATTCTTCATTATGACACAACCAAGTCCTTTCAATGAAGCATCACTGTAGATAACAAACTCACCATTCCTACAATGAAGTGCCAAAACTGGAGCATTCACCAATTTTCTTTTCAACTCATGAGCCAACTGAGCCATCACTGCAACAAACTGTTTAGTTCTGATTCTGACCATCTCAGGATGCTGATTCGGAAGGTCATTTACTTCTGTATGCCTTCCCAAAAAATCCATTCTATTTTCTCAATGGAAAACCATTCTTAACACAGAAATATCTTAGGTGACGAAACATGGTAATCTTTAAATTCTATATCATTTCTATCATACAATAAATTAATTTATAATTTAAATATTTTATAGCTCCTAAATATGTCTAAACTGACCTCTGATACCATCTATAAGGCCCCAGCCTTAAACATTACTTAATCTTGAGATATTTTAAGAATACACCTTGAGGATCATTTCAGGTTTATATTTTTAGAGAATTAGATCATAAAACGTGCATTACATCCCACATTTAAAAAAAGTGGTTACAATAAAAGATAGTAATAATTTTTCACAACAACGGAAACATATTTAAAATAAAACATGGATTCATTCTTGATACTTCCTTGACACTATCATCATATCATGTACCTTTCCCTTGACCTCTGAAAAACATTTCAAAAACTTGGGATGAGCATAAAAAGATCAGTAAGGGATATAAAAGTACGAAATGAAAACATTAGTCCATGTATGAAATAATACTTTACTCATAAAACATAATCACTTTAACATACCTCATCAAATCATGAATAAATCATAGAAATCCTAAGACATAAAGGTAACTTGAGGCATTCATAACATTCTTACGTAGGGAGTAACCCTCTTGGTTACGTTTGAAATACCCATCACAGTATATTCCCTAAATCTCTTTGGAGAAACCTTATAGTTTAACTCCTTCACATTACCCAATGAATTTGAGAGATATATCAGGCTCACTCGCCCTTAGTTTATCACAGAACGACCCGTCTTCATAATAATTCCCAAGAACCATAACATAATCGTATCACATAAAACATGCATAAAGGAAACATAACATTTCCACATTTTAATCACAATATATCAGTAAAACACATTAATATAAAAACATTATGAAAACCATTTTCAATACCAAAATAAAATAAAATTAAAACATTGTATTTATTTTTCATTTAAAAAAAGGAATGGCTTGTAGAGGAAGCCGAAACTCAAATAAAGGTCATGGCGGCGGAAAAGTCGTTGTTGCCGCATACGTACGACAAAAACATTCCCTTTGTTGTTTAGTAAAATGGTTCGTATAAAAAAATATTCCTTTTTAATAAACAAAAAATTCAAGGGGGTTTATACACCGTATAAAAGAAGGTTGTGTATAAAACAAAATATGCCTTAATGAAAGGACATTGAGACGAAGTCCCATGCCTCGGGTCTGACTTGACTCGATCGTTCATTAACCTCCTGAATAATAAACTTGAGTTAATTTCTACATACTAAAGAATCTTTTTCAAGTTCATTATTACATTTATATCACTTATTACCGTGTCATGAACACTATTTAATTATTTATGTTAATAACGGTCGTTTTAACGATCATTAGTACTTGAGTCAAAAATAAACTCTTTATAATTACAAGTTGTTCATATATCCATTATTTCCAGAGTTATAATCATGATGTAGATATAATATATATCATATATATCCATTATATACATGCATTTATAATATTACATAATGTTTATAGGTATGAAATGAAATATACCGTTCATGGAGACGGTAAGTCGTACGTACGCCTGAACGCTACTTCAATTTCTATTTCATATTTAATGGAATTAAAACATAACGATACATAATAGTATTATAATTATACTATTGTATCATATATAATATCATTAAATCTATCCTTTATACATACCACATATGGTATTAACGAATCAAATCACTTTGAGGGGCGGTAGTCCGCACTTCCTAAAATGAAGATATCGTGTTTTCCCATAATGGAAACCATAAAGGTATTCCATAAATGAAATATACAGAAGCTTAAGTAAAACATAAAAACATTATATATCATATATAAATATAGTTACATCTTAATGGCCACCTTTTAAGGTGTTTGAAGAATATCTACCAATCATCATTTCGTGAAGCAGAAATTCACCATCCACGGAAACTGTATGTTCTTTAACCATTAGATGAAGGTGTGTGTAAGTGTAGCTCAAATTCTTCTTATAAAAACATCCTATTATATGTAAGATACTGGTTTTGTTACAAAATAACTGAATAAAAATATTTTAGGCGGTTGGAGAAGCAAAATAAAACAAAAGAACACAAGTAAAGACATTACCTTAAATACGGGTAACTCTTTTTGATTTGAGCTCGAAGACTTCCTTGGGAAGACTTCTGACTAAAGTGAGGCTTCTAGAAGTAAGAGAGGGATGTATAGAGACAAAATGATCAGGGTTTGGCCAAGACAAAGGCTTGAGAGGTGTGGGTAAGGAGGTATAGGTGGGGGCCTTTTATAAGAGGATAGGAGGGGCACTCTTGGAAAGTTACAAAATGTTACTTTATTTTCAAATGATTTTCGTATTTTAAAGGTCCCAAATTAATGTATTTCTAGGATAAGGTGATACGGGTTCTAAATATACTCATCCAATAGGTATTTGACAAGTTTAGGTCAAATAATTTACATTATCCTTTTATTTTATTTAAATCATTAAATAATGAGGTAATCACTGCATCATCGTGATGTCATAAATAATTTAATTTATTTAATGTATAAAAACTATGAAAAAGATAATATGATGTAGAAAATCTTTATATATTCCCAATGAATATTTATAGTCTATAATATCATCTATGTAGACAAAATAAAAAATGTTTTACTCAGGTGATACATTCTTTGTTAAATTTACTTTCTTTTAAAAAATAAAAAGATAAAAAGTCACTTTCACAGAAAAGTGATTCCATGGGGTCCCTAAGTTTTCCACAAGGCATCCCATGGTCGGACATGAGACAAAAAGTAGCATTAGGACACATTTTGGTGTCATTTTTTATTATTATGGTATTATTTTATTATCCTTAACTACCTGATTACTCATTAATCAAGATAATTAAAGATAATTACCGTCGTTACTATTCATAGTGTCCAAAAACAAAAGAGACATGATTACATAATTTGGACCTTGTGATTCCAAATATTTAATCCATTTTACCAAATTCCAAACATAGAAATTGCAATAATTAATTTAAAAATAATTTCCGTTGTCAAAACAAATAGAGGGTTTTTTAGGAACACTGTCTATGAAAAGTTTGGCATTAGTTTATGTCCAATTCCAAAGTGAAATTAATCCTAATGACCACCATTGGATTAAATGGTAAAAATATATTCAAATTAAACTTTATGACCAATTAAAAATATAATCTAAACATATAATTAAAATAGATGAAAAATTAGTTTTGATGTAGAATGCAGTATTTTTTCACTATTCATTAAAAAATGAACATTGTCCGAAAAATACCAAAACATTATCCATTGTAAATTTCAATGTCACAATAATAAATAATATGTTTATTTTGACAAATAGAGCTTATAAAATTGTCAAAACATTGATTTAAAAATGGTTTTCCATCAAAATCCAGTAAAACAATCTTTTAAAAATATTAGTGTATTACATGCTTATGATTGGATTTCATCTCATTTTAAGCCTCTAAAACACTATATAATTCATAAATAGACATAGATAAAAATATATATTATTCATTACTTACCTGGGATGTTACATAATTAACCAACAAACTACAAGCCATGGTTCCTAAAGCCTAATGACTTTGGAAGAGTATGTAAATAATAAAACATTATGAAAAAAATATTCAATATCTATATTTTTCTCTTAACTTACGTTGACCTCCTATATATGAATAGGATAAAATGGGGGTACATGAAAAAAAACGGATGGGCTAAAAATCCAACTAGGTTAGCATTAACAGGAATAAAACATAGCACCTGGGTTAGAAGGAATACCATGATAGAATAAAAGGAATGGAGAATTAATAAACCTATAGGGGAATAAAATTTATAACATCATAACATATATTAATTTAATAATAGAAATTTTGAAACAATATATAACATGACATAAACATGTGTCAAGGTTAACCACCCAGACTATATAACATGGTGGACAAAGTCCCATAAATGAACTGGGTTCACTTATTATCCCAACCAGATGTCTCATGGTTCAAAACATGAAAAATTTTATTAGAGGGATAGCTGGATTATCCTGTCCTAACATGTTCATGAATATTAGTTCCATATGCAGAATAAATATAAGGGTTTCCCATTGAAAGGAATGGGTATCATAATCTTGTCACAAGGAATAAAAAATTATCTTATAAGAAATGTTTCCATGAAAGAACGGATTCAACACATACATGGAAATTAATAAGGGAAAATAGGCATGGATCATTATAAGTGATGTCCAATTTTATTGGAAACATGTTAAAGTAGTGTTTAAGAATCTTTATAAATGAATCATTTTAGTACGGTTTAAGGAAAATTTTAAAGGGAATTTAAAGCGGGAAATGAATATTAGTTTTTGTAAAAATAGAAATTAACCAAGATAGGTTTTTATGATAAAATCAGTGATTATATAAAAATAATGGTGTCTTAAGATATATTATGGAGTTCACTTAAAAACGGGTAATAAATTAGGATTCCCCCTTGAATCGAGCTTCCTTATTGGGAAGAATTGAGAGGGGAAACATTCCAAAAACATGTATTTCCCCTTAAATAAATGATCATCTAATTTTGATATGTGATTTTACAACTTATAAATTTAGTTTATAATAATTACACAAAAATAAATAAGCATTACATTGATTTATATAAATATCATTAATACCTTGTATAAAAAATAGTTGTTGGGGTTGCATCCCTAACCTTATATCTGAAATGGTTGTGCACTTGATCTTAATGTCATTAATGATCAAATTAGATTAATTAATTAATAAATCCAAAACCTTTTCTAAATTTAAATTATTTATTATAATTTTATCGAGTCCATTTATGGAATTTTTGATGAGTTATAGTGTCTAATTTCATCATTTGAGAGTGATCATTTTCGTAGTTTTCATTATTAGTTCGCTTATATAAGAGTATAGAAGTTCATGTAAAATTGAAATATAAATACATAATTGAAGTTATAAGTTATTTATGAACATTTTTAATTGAAAATTATCTTATTAATCATTTCCTTATATGGTATGAGTAAGAATAATTAGATAGAAATGTAGTGAAAATTTCTCGGCTTATCTTGGGTGGTGTTTTCTCACAATGAACTTTTTTGGTTTTATTAATTTAAATCATATGTTTATAATTATTCCAACAAATTTAATAGGATTTAATTCGTATATAATAAGTTTAATAACAAAAAATGGTTTAATTACCAGCCTTGAAGGCGTTAATGAAAATTTAAATTTTCCATCCATGGAGGAAATAAATGAACACCTCCTGAATAATGTATTAATTTCTATAATCAAAGAGAGAAAATGAGGGGTGTGATTATGGACTATTAAATTATCATTATAAAATTCTAGTATATGCAAGGTACTATATTTTTTAATCCATTTGGATTAGGATATGTGAATATATAATAACAAAATAAAATAACACGATAGTAAATTAAAATAAATGGAATAAAGAATTTACCTCTTAACTTTATCCTCCTTGAAAACCTCATTTGGGAAAAGGTTTTAGTATTTTAATGAGAAAACGAGCTCATGGATGTTATGGGAGTTTTGGGAAGATATTTGAGTATAATTTGTATAAGGGTCAAATCTTGAATGGTGTGATGAGATGAGGTGGTGAGGGGTGGTTTTTATAGGGGAAGAGGGGGTGGTTTTTATAGGGGAGGAGAGGGGTGTTTTATCATTATTTCATTCATTGGCTTATTATTTCTTATAAAAACAATGAATAGTTTTAGAATTATCACCAAATATAATAAAATAATGAATTTAATTGTGAGATTATTCTTCTTACATTAGCTATGACTCAAGGAATAATCTATTTAACTTATAATGTAAATATAATGTAAATTTTTTTATTTTACTATTCACAAAAAAAAATCTACTATTTTTGAATAACACGAAAAACAAAAATTTGACATTTTTTTATATTTATAATTAAAAAATTAACCCTATTTTATAAAAAAAATTCTAAAAAAGATAAATTTAATTTTTTATTAATATTATTATCTACTTGGAAAATACCCACTTTAAAATTATAAATAATTTAGTATCACCTTGAAAAATTAAATATGGTATCAAAAAATTATAATATAATCATATGATAACAAATATAAATTTATCAATAAATTTTATGGATATAAATTTTTTTTAAATCATTATATTAATTATAAAGTTATAATTAAATATTTATAACATAAAAAATATCGACACTTAATTATTAATTTTAAAAACATTTATTTACTTATACTATGATATAAATAAATGATACCTTCATTTAAAGGTTTCCAATATTTTATTCATACTTTCATGGGTGAGGTTACTATTCTATTGTCTGGTTTACTATTCATAAGGGCTGTATTACTATTCCAAAGGTCATGTATCTATTACTTTAGTATATGTTTCTTAACTTCTTCAAATACCTTTAATTTCATTCCTTCTTAATTTATAAATTTTTTATTCTTTTCTTAATGTGATTTATATTCTATGACTTGGTTATAAGAAGTTAATTTCCATTGATAAAATTTTTGTGCCATTACATTTGGTCACCCACATTAATTTTTTAATTGATTAATAATATATGTGTTTATCTACTGGTTATTTTTATTTATTTCATTATATATCCATGTGTTAATTCTTTACATGAATGTTCTTGTATTTTTTAATTTATAATGTTCATGAATAATGATTTATTACCTTGTCGATTAGTTTTCTTAAATGTTAATCATGATCATCTAATCTTATGTTATAGTTTTGTTCATTAATATGTACATTATTTCTATAGTTTTCTTCAGTAGTCAATTGTGTTCTAAGCTATGGACAATGTCATGGTTGTTTATTTTTTGAAATATTTTACATTATTATACTATGATAATTTTTTATAAAAATCATATTAACAATGAATAAGTTCATGAACCTAATGTTATAGAGTTATTATATATTGGATTAAAACAATTACTCATGAGACTTTAGTATACATTATAAATTGACACCATCTACTTCCACTATAATTTAAATGAGTTATAAGTCTATGATCCATAGCTAACATTTTGTTTAGTAATTACATCAGTATAGAGGTAGTGGTTCTGATAAACATGTGATGAGGAATGGTTTTGATTGTAAACTTTTTTGGTTTTAATATTTATAAAACCTATAGCTTTTATATAATTTATATTTTTTAATTAAGGGTTATGTTTTGAATATATTTTTATGAAAATAATTTCTTTTCATATACTCATCCATTTGTAAAAATATATTTTGGGAAACCCATTCCTCCTTTAAATTTTTTATAAACTATATTATTTATTCTAAAGTCAAATTCAAAATTTTGGACTAAATTATGTTTTAAATGAATGCCTATGTGTGGAATCAATATTAAAACCAACTATAATGTTTTTACTTCTAACTGTAATATTTTTGGGAAAAATTGAGTATCCAATTAAAAAATTCATTTTCTTTTTAATGATTAGAAAAATTATTTTTAAATAATAAATAATTGAGTATAATTTGTTTCAATCCAAATACTCAAATCTATCACCTCATCTTGGTAGAGAAATATTCCATGGTATGTTTCCAAGATTTTCTTAAAATTGAACAATTTTCCAATAGTATACCATGGGAAGCATCTTTTTTTTTTTACTATTATTCTAGAGAAATTTCATATTGATTCTTACATTTATGAATCACTTGGGTATATTTGATTCTTCATATATATATATATATATTTTAAAATTTATAAATATATATATATATACAAGAATGTATCATTAATTTTTGTTTGTACTAAGGAGATTCTACCTGAATTATTTTTCACTACAGTAAATTTTGGTGGTTTAAACCACACCTATAATTTTCCATGATTTAAGCCACACCAATATAATCGCAATTAATTAGTCATTTTTCATGAAAAAATAAAAAATAAAAAAATCAGAAAATTCATTAGAAACACCCTGAAATATTCATTTTTTTACTTTTTCATAAATATATCACATAATTAAAATAAACACCATGAAATATACCTAAACAATAAATTTTTAAATTGTTTTATAGAACCAATATAAATTGAATTAGTGGTAAATCAATACTAAATGAAATAAAATAATGATAATGTAAATTTTTTTATAATTGTGGTGGAACTCAGATCTTATATGAACCCCTAGATAACCAATCTAGTGTAATGAAATATAGGTGTAAATGATATATAAATATGTAATGATATAGATTTTTTGAAAGGGGTGCATCAAATGTTTTAGCTACATGATGAGGTTTGGTTTCTAGTGTACACTTAGGATATGATCATTGTAATATATTATGTGTTTTTATACTCCATAGGATTTAAAAGTTGTAAATATAGGTTGGATCGTGATATATCTATGTGGTTTTATAATATAACATAGTACCATCTTATGTGGGATGGACTAAGTGACTAAATAAATGAATGGTGGAGGTTTAAACCCTTTTTTAATGTGTGTTAGTGATGTGTAAATTGTGACTAGTGATGTGGTAGTGATTTGTTACATGAAAATGATTATGTGAATGATATGATGTGGGTTTAGATGATATGGATGGCCATGGGGGATATGTGTTATGTGGTGGTGAGAATGAAGGATAAGGAGGAAAGAGACTTTGAGGGTGGACAACTGATAATATAGTGAGTGTCCCCAAGGGTGGACATATACACAATGACTATAGGTTGTGGTGGGAATGGTCCCTTAGGTTGTACACCAAGAAAACTAGTGAGAGTCCCTATAGGTAAACAATGTAAAATCATTGAATACTAATATATTAGTTTGTTCTTTACTAGGGGAAAACTTTATGGTGTGGGTGAGGAATGGATAGTGACTTCCCTATATGTAATGTCCCGAACCTCTCTGGTCCATTACTTTATAAAAATGTGGTTCTAGAGGTGTTTCAGGAGGTGAGGGTGACTTGGGGGGTGCATTTGGGTGGACTTTCAAGGAGAACTAAAGGGTGATAGCTTTCGCACGGGAGGCGCACGGTTTGTCTAAACCATGCGGCCAAATCGTGTGATGTTGGTGTTGGAGGCAGTGGCAAACACCCGGTTAGCGCACGGTTTGCCTCAATGTTTAGAATAACCGTGCAAGGAGTGTTTGATGAGGCAGAATCTAACGCAAGGTTAGCGCACGATTTTCCAAACCGTGCGAACTAACCCTGCGGGTACTTAAATCTAGATCCTAAAATTTTGTATCTAACTCGTTTTGTCTCTAAATGTTTCTTTTAAACCCCTAAGTAGACATAACTCGGGATTACCCTCCATTTAAGATAGGAGAACCTCTCCCAAGCGTTTTGGAGGTGATTTGAAGGCTTCCCATGGAAAATCGAAGCCGGTTTCTTGAGGTATGTGATAGTTCTTGGTTGGTTTTCTAGATCTACATAGATCTACTTCTCCTCTTCTCTCCGTTTCATAGATATACACCCATTATCGGTAGATCTAAGTTTGTTCATGCCAAATATGATGAGATTTGGTCTTGGTTGTGTTAGGAGAAGATATCTAAGGAGGATTCTTGGAGGATCATCCCGGATTTCTTATGCGTTCTTCGTTTATTGGGATTTTCGTCAAGAACCTTTGAGGTAGGGTTCTTCCTTATTCTCTCCTTACTGTGTATCATGCAGGGTGGGTATGCTATTTTTTCTGTGGGGATTAATGAAACCAAACATAATAATGATAACGAACAGACCTTTAAAGAAAGAAGTGGGTGTGATCTATGTTTCTGTTGTGTTTCTTATTCATTATTTATGTTGTGAACTGTATGGGCTCATGCTCACTGAAAATCATGGTTGTTGGTGGTATTTCCTTATGCACTAATGAACCTTTGTCTTCTGTGATGATTGAATGACTCCAACATGGTAATTTGGTTAATTACGTAAATTCGTCCGATTAAATGAATCTCCAGTGAACAACAATCCTTTCATGATCACCACGATCAACCAAATCGAAAGAAGATAACATGGTGAATGATGTACTTTAGTTCAGAAACTTCCTTGTTATACTCCCTGCTTATGTGGTGATGTGAGTGAGGATGGGATCATCTGTCGTGGAACGGTTTATGGTTGTGAATATGAAGTTGTGTGGGGTTGTATCTCGAGGCTTAGTTTGGTTCCAGTACTTCGAGGGATCTCACTGGGCCCCTTGTTGTTGGGACTTTACAAGAAAACCGGGTGTCAATGCTTAAATTGATGTTTGGCTATTTCATTTTCTCTAGCTTGTGGTTATGCCTGTTAGTTTTCCAGTACTGTATAATTCACATAAATGGGATCACTAAAACGTGAAAACAAGAATGGTTTAAATGGGGAATTAGTTTTGGTAATGAGTTGTGACTTGGCCATGAGTGTCATGACTTCTTTTATGAATTAATAGTAACAAGGTTGTTTGTCATTAGGTTGGCTTTGGAGACCCTAGGTTGGGATGATTTCCTATTATCTATACATATAATTCTAGTTCTTATGATTCTTATTTGTGCCCCACCCATGTTGACCACTTAGTGTTGAACACCGCCATTTCATGGGGGAGGGTGTTTTCCCAACACTCCTATGATTGGATGGTTATTAGCTCATTTTCTGCTCCCTTTCCTAAATATCCCAAGACTGCCTAGGCAGGATTTGATTGCCTAAAGTCCATTATTAGACAAAGATTCTTCCGGAAGAGTAGTGTGGTGTTTGGCCCAGGTGTTTGCAGGTAGGTTGTTTCCCAAGTATCTTCAGGATGAGGCCCAGTTGTCTTCGGGTGAGACAGAAGCATTCTGGGCGAGGTGTCTTCAGGCGTGGAAGTAGTTGTTCTGGCCAAGGTGTTTGCAGGAATGGTTACATATGGTTGTTGTGGCCCATGTGTCAGCGGCCTGGATTCCAGTTGTGGCCCAGGTGTTTGCGGGCGGGATGCGTGGTTGTGGCCCAATTGTGTGCGGGCAGGGTGTTGCAGTGCAACTACGGTGAGAATGGATTGATTGGTTTGATGAGTAGGATGTCTTCAATAACCAGTTGGAATGTGGCGCGGGTTACCCAAACATCGATGTTCTATTACTATACATTACTTGACTTGCGTTATTTGGGGAGTGTTCCTTGGTGAGGCTTGGGTGGATAGTTTTCCTTGCTATGTGTTTTGGTTGTCTCCTTTCTCACATGGAATTAGAATGCCTCCCCACTTGTGAACGAAAGTCTTTGGTTTTTCCTACTAAGTATACTTGTATTCTCACACGACGTATATAAACTGCTTTCAGGTTTCCAGGACTTTAGGGATCGTGCAGGGCCCTACTAGCTCGGGCATTGCGGCAGTTGTTGTTTCTGTTTTTCTTTTCTTTTGGTACCTTACCCTTGTAGTTTCCTTATATCTTATGGATTTTAATTTTGTAACATGCACATGGGAGTGGTTTCTTTGGCTTTACTTTTACCCCAGTTTTTGGTGTTGTTGGGTTTTATCATCTTATCTCCTGATCCAATTAATGAAAAGGGTAATTCCTTCCATCTTGTGTGTGATTATATAACCTTGGTTCTAGTCGCCACTCTGGGACCAATGGAAGGTGGGTCTCAAGGGTCATTATCTCTCCTTCAACATGAAGAAGGAAGGGTCTGGCAATCTATTGTCCCTTACCTCATCTTGGTGAAGGCGGTTCGTGATAGCATGGTATCAGAGATGAGGTTGAGAGATAGGATGGATTCTGGAACTAGGAACAGTGAGTATTTCATGAGATGGTAGTTCAATAGTGTTGGGTGATCGTGGGGCAAGAAATAAGCTAAGGAAGACCGGCTAGCAAATCGGATTTTAGCCCCCCCCCCCCCCCCCCCGTGATCCGATGTAGGGACTTTGGACCTACCGAACGACCAAGTAAGGCTACACTAATTACAGGGTAGATACCCCTAGGAAATATATATGCATCATAAGGACTTGTGTTCTCGTGTTTAATGGGTATTTTGGGGTTTTAAATGAATAATAAGTCTAATAAAATTCAAGAAAAATATTCTACACTACTTGGGTTTAGGCATTCCCTGTTTACATTGTAGTTATGGGACCTTGGAGACAACCGCGAGTAGTGTGAGAGATCGAGGCCCCGGAGGTTGACTTGGATGATCGACATAGGGCTGATCAAGAGGAGGAGGAAGATCAGTGGAAGAAGACGCTTCGATCCTTTTAGTGGCAGAACCTTGGAATGTACGAGGAAAGCATCTCAGACATGGAGACAGAGAGGTGGCTAGAGGAGCTGGTGATAGCTTTCAGCTTGATCCGGGATCTGATGGACTACTGGTTTTCTCAGGCTGTGATCCAGATGCGCAGAGCAGTGCATCAATGGGGGACGCTTTATCTCAGGGGGAAGAGGGAGACTGAGGTTACGTGGTCTGACTTCGAGAAGGAGTTCTGTGCGGAATTCCTCTCTTCCACGATGAAGGCTGAGAAGAGGAAGGAGTTACTCTCCCTCAAGAAGGGGATCATGTCAGTAAGAGAATTGGAGATCACGTTCAAGGATCTCCTCCACTTTTCTCTGGACCTCTTTCCGGATGAGGATTCTCGGGCGAGACGTTTGGAGGAGTCACTTTGACCTTCTCTTCAGTATGTTGTTACTCCCTTCACCCTACCGACATACATGGAGGTCCAAAAGAAGGCCGAAGTGGTGGAGAGGATGCACCCGCTGGGAGGTGTATCACAAGAGGGAATCTAGTTGGGCTAGTCTAAGAGGAAAGTTGTCAGTAGCAGGCCTCCAGCGTTAGGACCCTCTAGGTTTTGACCAGCAGGAAGTAGGCCTCAGTAGTTCCGATTCCGATCTCCCAGCCCTCACCGTTTCTTTTCAGGCCCAGGGACGAAGTGCTTCATCTGTGGAAGCTATGAGCACCTTCCGAATCGGTTCCTGGACAAAGTACAGTGCAGAGAGGGTGGGAAGGTTTGGCATCCACCTCAACAGTAGTAGTTTTCAACTAGACCCTTTCTGCAGTAATAGTAGGGGCCGTAATCTCCCGCTCCTCCAAGGTCAGTAGTTGCAGGAGGAGGCCGACCTCAGGACGCCCCATTGGGGACCTCAACTAGGGCATGGTTGGGGAGGTGGCCGATAGCTGAGAGGCAGGGGAGCTGAGTGTGGACAGTTGCATGTCGGGGATGCAGCAGTTCTAGTAGGTCCAAAAGTCGTTTGAGGTATGATCATCTTGTTTAGTACTCTTGCCTATGAGTTGTTCGATATAGGAGATTCGCACTCCTTTGTTGCACCAAGTTTGGCTCGTGCTCTGGGATTAGACACTGAGAGACTTATAATGCCCCGGGTGTTGAGCACACCAGTCAGAGGTTTGACAGACTTGTTTAATGATTGCTGAGGGTGTATACTGATGATAGGGCCACATCAGTCTATCAGGGATCTTCTACTATTACAGATACAACCTTACGATTTCATCCTAGGCATTGATTGGTTGTTTTCTGTAATTTTTGACATTGAATTCTTTCAAGGAAGGTTCATGTTTTCAGATTTGGGCAGCCGATGTGTAAAATTTATCGGAAAGAGAGGTTGCCAGAAAAGCAGCAGGTAAGAGGAGCCCCTCCTTCCCTTGTTAGCTGAACTATCAGTGGAGTCATTGGATGCTGAGATGGTGGAAGTCCCAAGGATCGTCCGTGAGTTTATGGATTTCTTCCCTTTGGATGTGGCGACTCTACCCCCTAGACGTGATGTTCAGTTCGGGATAGACTTGCAACCTGGTGCCCGTCCGATTTCGATGGCTCCCTACCGGATGGCACCTCCGAGTTGCGGGAGTTTCATATTCCGATTGACGACCTGATGAAGAAGGGTTTTTTCGAAAATGTGTGTCACCCAGGGGTGCTCTAGTATTATTCACAAAGAAGGCATTTGGTGGTCTCTTACTATGCATAGACTACCAAATACTGAATCTGGTAATGGTCAAGAACTATTACAATCTCTTGAGGATAGATGACATTTTCGACCAGTTAAAAGGGGCATGGTGCTTCTCCAAAATTGACATGTAGTTAGGATATCACCATCTGAGGGTGTAGGAGGGTGAAATATCGAAGACTACCTTCAGATGTAGATACTGGAACTTTGAGTGTGTGTTCATGTCGTTCGGCATTACAAACACTCCAGCTGTGTTCATGGGGCTCATGAACTCCGTCTTCTGGGAATACCTAGATCAGTTCGTAGTCGTGTTTATTTACAACATTCAGATCTACTCAATGTCAAAGGAGGATCATGGTGAGCACCTCAGAATAGTTTTAGATGTCCCCAGATAGCACCAACTCTATGGGAAGTTGTCCAAGTGCATGTTCTGGATACAAGAAGTGCACTTCCTTGGGCACATGGTGTCTGAAAAGTGAATAACAGTGGACCCATCGATGGTCGAGGTGGTTGTTTCTTGGGAAGCACCCAAGAACGTGGCAGAGGTTCGTAGTATCCCCAGGCTGGAAGGTTACTACCCGAGGTTCATACCCAACTTATCCCGAGTTGAAGCACCTTTGATTGCTTTGACCAAGAAGGACCAGGCTTTCGTGTAGAATGGACAATGCAAGGCAGCCTTCAGCTATATGAAGGAGAATTTGGTTAGTGCCCCAGTGTTGAGATTACCAGAGAAGGGAGTAATGTTTGATGTGTTCTGTGATGCTTTAGTATAAGGCCTAGGGTGTGTGCTGATGCAATATAAAGGGGTGATCTCTTATGGGTCTAGACTGTTACGTCCTCATGAGCGTAATTATTCCACCCATGATTTGAAGCTTGGGGCTATCGTGTTCGCACTAAAGTTTGGGTGTCATTACCTCATTGGGGAGTTCTTTGTGGTATTCACGGATCACAAAAGTTTGAAGTATATCTTCTCCCAGTGAGAACTGAACTTACGGCAGCGAAGGTGGATGGATTTCCTTTAAGTCTGTGACCTCAATATTTCCTACACCTCAGGAAAAGTGAATGTGGTGGTCAATGACTTGAGAAGGATGTCATAGAAGGGTGTGGTTCGAGAGTCATTAGATGCCTGGATGTCGATGGAGGAGTTGGCTGCCCTACACCTGGATACGAGAATGGATAGTGGTAGAGGTTTCCTATATCAAATGACAGTATAGTCTTCTCTGTTATGGCAGGTATAGGAGTCTCAATGTGGAGACTCAGAGAGTGAAGTGATGCGTGACCGGGTTAACCAAGGCAACACCCCGAAAGGGTTGATGGAGGATAGTCAGAATCAGATTCTATTCCAGGGGAAGTTGTTTGTTCCAGAGGAGATGCGTGAGAGGGTTCTTGGTGAGTTCCAAAACTCACCCCTAGTGGTGCACCCAGAAGATTCCAAGATGTTCTAGGGTTTGAGGAGTCAATTTTTGGTGGCTCGGGGTAAAGCGGGTAGTGTCGGAGTTCGTAGAAAGGTGCCTAGTGTGTCAGTAGGTGAAGGCTGACCACCGTGTTCCAGGAGGTTTGTTGAAACCTTTAGATTTTACCATGTGGAAGTGGGACAACATCTCAATGGATTTCGTCATAGGTTTACCCAAGGTTCAAGGAGGTTGTGATTCTATTTGGGTAGTGGTGGACCGGTTGAAAAACTCTTCTCACTTTCTGGTGATCAAGGAGTCAGGTGCAGTGGATGCCTTAGCACGGAAGTATGTAGATGAGGTGTTGTGGTTGCATGGAGTTGTGAGGACCATAGTCTCGGATAGGAATGCATGGTTTACCGAACGAATCTGGAGAGGATTGCAGCATGATTTTGGTACCCATCTACATCTTAGCACTGCTTTCCACCCCCAGACAGATGGACAGACGGAGCGCCCCATCCAGAAAATGGAAGATATGTTGTGAGCATGTATCATGGATTTTGGGGGATCGTGGGTGTGACACTTTCCTCTAGAAGAGTTTTCCTACAACAATATCTACCAATCTACCATTGGTATCACTCCTTTCAATCTTTGTATGGAAGGCCATGCCGCTCACCCGTGTGTTGGACCGAGGTTGGGGAAACAAGTGTTCTTTGCCCGGAGGTGGTGCTGAGAACCAAAGAGAAGGTTCATATTATACAGGAGAGAATGAAGGCAGCTCAGGACCGGTAGAATTCATATGCCAATAATAGGAGGAGACCCTTGGAGTTCAAGGTTGGGGACCACGTGTTCTTGAAGGTCTCCCCTCGGCGTGGGAAATGGAGGTTTGGCAGGGGGAGTAAGCTTTCTCCCAGGTTTTTGGGACCATTAGAAGTGTTGCAGTGGGTTGGTGAAGTGTATTATCTACTGGAATTTCCATCATAGCTACAAAGAGTGCACGATGTCTTCCATGTGTCCCAGCTCTGTCGGTATCTGCACGATGATTCACATGTCCTCAACTGGGGAGAGCTAGATATTGGGGATAATGCAATGTTTGTGGAGCGACGAGTGATTATCGAGAGTCGTGAATAGAGGGTTCTTCATGGATGAACCATTCATTTGGTTCGTGTGCTATGGAGGAATGGTGGGGTTGAGGAAATTACCTGGGAATGGGAAGCACAGATGTGTGCCCAGTACCCAAAGTTGTTTTTATTTTTATTCTATTTTGTTTCATACCATTTTACGATGTAATGTTTGGACTGGTTAGCTATGAAATGTGTTTCAAGTGCGTAAAAAGTGTATTGAAAATTTGGGGAGGAGAGGACCTGATCCCTAGTTAAGAAACATTAAAGTGGATGTGCCTAAACCCATGCGGGCGAGTAAGTGCCACCCAAAGCAGAAAGTATCTCAACATTGAGGAAAGAAAACCCCTCACATACATGACGAGACGGTTTAATCTATTGCTTTGCATGGTTTCACGGGGGAGAGGAGCGGTATTTTTGTGATTTTTCATGATATAGGTGAGGAAGGGGGTGATCCATGGTAACAAGGATGTTTTCTCTTGATAGTTATCTTTCGAGGGGGAGTTGTTCGGACCCCTCTCCTTTCTTCAGGTTTGGTTTTAATTCTTGAGGTAGAGAATATTTTGAGAGGTTTCTGATGTAAAGGCCCGAACCTCTCCAGTCCATTACTTTGTGAAAATGTGGTTCTAGAGGTGTTATGTGAGGTTACGGTGAATTGGGGGTGCGTTTGGGTGGATATTTAAGGAGAACTAAAGGGTGATAGCTTTCGCACGGGAGGCGCACGGTTTGTCTAAATCGTGCGGCCAAACCGTGCGAGTTTGGTGTTGGAGGGAGTGGATAAGTCATGGTTAGCACACGATTTGGCTAACCATGCGGAATACCCGTGGGATGTGTGTTTGATGAGGCAGAATATAATGCACGTTTTGTGCACAGTTTTCCAAACCGTACCAACTAACCTTGTGGGCACTTAAATCTAGATACTGAAAATGTGGATCTAACTCGTTTTGCCTCTAAATGGTTCATTTAAGCCCCTAACCGTCCATAACTCGAGATTACCCTCCCTTGAAGATCATAGAACCTCTCCCAATCGTTTTGGAGGTGATCTTAAGGCTTACCTCAGTGAATCAAAGCCGGTTTCTTGAGGTATGTGATCATTCTTGGTTGGTTTCTTAGATCTTCTTAGATCTACTTCTCCTCTTCTCTCAGTTTCTTAAAACTACAACAGTTATAGGTAGATATAATTGTGTCTATTCCAAATATGATGATATTTGGTCTTGGCTGTGTTTGGAGAATAGATCTAAGGAGGATTCTTGGAGGATTATCCTGGCTTTCTTGTGTGTTCTTCGTTTGTTGGGGTTTTCATCAAAAACCATTGAGGTAGGGTTCTTCCTTCATATGTCCTTACAATGTATCATGCAGGGGGGCGGGGGGGTATGCTATTGTTTCTGTGGGGATTGATGAAACCAAACTTAATGAAGATAATGAACAGGCCCTTAAAGAATGAAGGGGGTGTGATAGATGTTTCTATTGTGTTTGTTATTCTTTATTTATGTTGTGAACTGTATGGTCTCATGCTCACTGAAAATCATGGCTGTTGGTGGTCATTCTTTGTGCACTAATGAACCTTTGTCTTCTATGATGATATAATGAATCCAACTTTGTAATTTGGTTAATTGCGTAAATTTGGTCGACTAAATGAATTTCTAATGAACAAAAATTCTTGTGTTATCACCCCGATTAACCAAACAAAAATAAAAAACTTTGTGAATGATTTACTTTTGTCTGGAAACTTCCTTGTTCTGCTTGATGCTTATGGGGTGACATGGGTGAGGATGGGATCCTCTCTCTTATCACAGTTGTTGGTTGTGAATCTGATGTTGTGTGGGGCTGTATCTCAAGTCTTGGTTTGGTTCCTGTACTTCGAGGGATCTCACTGATCCCCTTGTTGTTCTGACTTTACAATATAACCCGGTGTGAATGATTAAATTTCTATTTGGATGTTTCTTTTTACCTAGCTTGTGGTTATGCCTCTTACTTCCCCAGTAGTGTAGAATCCACTTAAATGGGATCACTTGAACGTGAAAACAAGAATTGTTTAAATGGGGAATTGGTTTTGGGAATGAGTTGTGACTTGGTCGTGAGTGTCATGCCTTCTTTTATGAATGAATAGTAACAAGGGTGTTTGTGCATAGTTTGGATTTGGAGAGCCTAGGTTGGGATGAGTGCCCATTACCAATATAAATAATTATAGTTCTTATGTTTCTTATTCACAACCCACCCATGTTGAGCACTTAGTGTCGAACACCCCCATTTCATGGGGGAGGGTGTTTTCCCAATACTCTTATGAGTGGATGGTTATTAGATCCTTTTCTGCTCCCTTTCCTGAATAGCCCAAGACTCTTCAGGAAGGATGTGATGGCCCGAATTTTGTTATTTTCCCAAGATTCTTCGGGCAGAGTAGTGTGGTGGTTGGCCTAGGTGTTTGCAGGCAAGTTGTTTCCCAAGTATCTTTGGGATGAGGCCCAGGTGTCTTCGGGCGTGACAGTATCTTTCTGGCCCAGGTGTCTTTGGGCATGACAGTAGTTGTTCTGGCCTAGGTTTTTGTGGACATGGTTACGTATGGTTGTTGTGGACCAGGTGTCTGTGGGTGGGATGGGGGTTGTGGCCCAGGTGTGTGTAGGCAGGTGTGGCAGTGGGACTACAGTGAGAATGGTGGGATTGGTTCGATGCGTAGAATGTCTTCAATAACCAGTGGGAATGTGGCGCGGGGTACCCAAACATCGATTTTCTATTAATATACATTACTTGACTTGCATTATTTAGGGAGTGTGCCTTGGTGAGGATTGGGTGGGTAGTTTTCCTTGCTAGGTGTTTTAGTTGTCTCCTTTCTCACAGGGCATTATAATGCCTCCCCACTTTTGCATGAGGGTCTTTGGTTTTCCCTACTGAGTATACTTGTATACTCACCCTACATATATAAACTTCTTTCAGGTTTCCTGGAGGACTTCAAGGATCATGAAAGTCCGTACTAGTTCGGGCATTGGGGCAATTGCACTTTCTATTTTTCGTTTCCTTTGGTACCTTACCCTTGTAGTTTCCTTATATCTTGTGGCTTTTACTTTTGAAACATGCATATGGGAATGGATTCTTTGGTTTCACTTCCACCCCAGTTTTTGGTGTTTTTGGGTTTTATCATCTAATATCCCTATCCTATTAAAGAACAAGGGTGATTCCTTCCATCTTGTGTGTGATTATATACCCTTGGTGTTAGTCTCCACTCTGGGACCTATTGAAGGCGGGTCTCGGGGGTCATTATCTCTCCTTCCACATGATGAAGGAAGTGTCTGGCAATCTGATGTTCCTTTCCTCATCTTGGTGAAGGCAGGTTTTGACACTATAGGTCTCAAAAGGTGTACAAAAACGTAGATATGAATGGGTTGTGGGTTTTTTATAGTGGTGGTTATATTATAAAATTTTTAGAGTATGTGTAGTGTCTTTGAAGCATGATGATTTTTATGAAATGAAATTTTTTATATATGAAAATTTGTATTTTCTTTGGAGTTATTTTTGAAAAAAAAAATTATCACATGTGTATATGAAATAGAATGATTTATTCACGTGAATAAATGAGTTTTTTTGGAAGATCTTGATAGCAATATTCCCTAAATCTTTTGAATAATGTTTTTTCTTTTTTTATATCATATTGTATGATAAGTTAATATTGTAAAGCATGGTTTTCATGCTACATCCATGGAATATTATAATACATGTTGTGGGCCTATCATATGAATATAATCATAATGTATGATTTATATTTAATTTATTTTACTGTAATAATGTTAAGTGGTATCATTAAATAATATTACACAATTGTCATTGATATATAAATTTTAATATTGTGATATATGTTTGGGATAATTAAATGGTGGGGTTTATTAATATAAGTTACTAAATGAATTTACTCATAATATATGTGTAAATTAATGTTCACTTATAGAGCACACTCAATGTTTATAAGATGTTGTATTCACTATAAGATAAGGGTTTTTCTTTTTTCCCAAGTCTCCTTGATAATTCTCTTAACTCTCTCAGTTGTTCTCTTTTTTCCATCGCGAGACAATACCATATCACGGAAGGAAGGAAAATATAGCACAATAATTGAGTGATCCTTTCATCCTATGGATACACCATGGAAGAGGGAGTACATTGGCTATATATAGGGTATATGCATAAATAATATTTTTCAATGGTATTAGTAGATGAATTTAGAGAGTACGATTCATGGTAATGTTCTTCATTTTAGTTCTATTTGATTTTGGGTTACATGCATGATTGAAATTTTGAATTCATGTGTCTTATTGTTTATGTTGTTATAATAAAGTCTTAATAAGTACCAAGAGACACCATTATGATATAAAATATAGACTATGTTCATTTTATTCATGAAATCATGTTTAAAATGATGAATAAACAAATTATATTCATGTAATACTATCTTTTGTAGAATATGATGCATGTTTTCTTCTGGAAAGTGGGTATTACAGACTATATTTTAAAACATAATATACATGGAATACATTACATTATGTGATAACACATTCTACTTTGTTGTCCCATCATATTATACGGGATATCATAGGTAGTGACATAATTTTAATCCTTTTCGTTTTAGAATATCAAATGGTGTTAGAAGAGAGATTGTATTACACAATAGAATCATACAGTAAAAGAAAACTAAAAGCATCATATCATCAAAATCATATCTATATAGGTCATAGAATATGAAAAATCATGCACCGAAGGGATGTCATAGTTTACTATTGTCAATTTTTAAATATGATAGTTAAGAAAAAGATATATATTACAATATAGTGGACATCATAAAATTTTAAATTTATTTAAAACTAGATTTTTCTATATTTCAATTTAAAATTGAATAAAATGGTTTATAAACTATCTATAAATCATTTTAAAAAGTAATTTGGGAAAATTATTTAATTAAAAAAGTGTTAAAAAATTAATTATTAATTTATTATGACTCCTACACTTCCCTTAATTATGATGTTTTATTATTATTTTTTCTTTATGGATTTTGAAATGAGGGTAAAAATGAATTATCAGATCAAATTCTTCTTGGACTCCCTATTTTAATTTTTTTAAAGGGTCCTAGACCCCATGTATTTTCTATAATTAATTATCAAATTTCTTGAAAAATATAAATAAATTAATATCCAAAATATCAAATACTTAAATAAAACATATTTTGAAACTATATGGAATTATTATAATTTAGATATAAAATCTTCATTTAAAAATTATTCGTGTAATTATAAATATCTTATAAGATAAAAAATAAGATATAATTGAATGGTTTTTATATTCACAATTATGAATTTATCGTAATTGTTTATTTGAGTTGTTCAATTTAATAAGCCTTATTTTAGAAATTATTTTCAAAATATCGAAAATAATATTGATAGTTGATATGATCGTTGTTTAATTTATATTAAATATGTTATATTTATATAATTTAAATTTTATACATAATAGATTTAAAATTAAAAAATTCATTCAATTCCATCTATTTGAATTAAATTCCTTATAAAGGAGAATATGAATGAGTTCATATTAAGAATAAATATAAATTTTTTTATATTTATTTAAATAAACAATTTCCATATATCATAGATAAATTTTAAATTGTTTATAAATTTTTATTTACATATTCTTCATAAGTGGTTTATCACTTTTTAGATATATGAATTTTTCATTTATTTAGTTCATTCCCTATTTTTTTCATAGCTATAATTATTATATTAGGAATAGTTTAATGATTTTGTTAAAAGAGTTAGAATTATTCTATAAATTATTATGAATTTATATATGAAGGTACTTTCTAGGTATGATAATTTATTTATATTATTATATCATTACTTTGGCTTGTACTATGTCATGATCTTGAATTTAAATGTTGATTGTTGTTAAAAAAATTAGTATTAGAATTATAATGGAACTTCCATCTCTCTTGAGTAAAGTGTCCTTGGTTAAAAGGAATTTGGGTTAGAGTACTCACTCTCTTGAAGGCTTATTCTTTGTCTAAAAAAGTAAAGGTGTAATATCTTTCTATTCAGGATTACTTTTATGTAGATTAATATTTTAATATTAATTTAATCTTTTATATAAAAAATATTGTATTTACCTTATGCATGAGATAAAATTGGATGTGTATGTATATGGTCAGATTTTATTTTCTATTGGTAACACAAGTTATGAGTTATACAAAGAGTTACAAATTAGTATTAGTTGAACATGTTAATTTGGTGGATGGAATAGTATTCCAAAATAAATAATTTGAATTATCCATATATGTAAATGGAATAATATGTTATGAAATAGTGAGATTAAATTCCACTTGAAATATTAAGTGTTGCACTAATTATAAATCTAACACCTATAAAAACCAAAATCATCCAACAAAGTATGACATACTAAAACTATGTTCACATAAATTATCTAATATTAGAAAATAAAGTGATGTGTGACCATCATTTATGGAATTTTATTTAAGTTACAATTAGTTGGGAGAGCAAAATATGATTGGGTTTCCAAATAAATATGATTGAGTTTATCTGTATGATGAATCAGGTAAATTGTTATCCTCTCAACTATACAATGGTAAAATATTATATTAATAGAATAAAGGAAAACTAGAATAACTATTTGGTTAGTGAAATTCCAATGTTTACTCTTTTTTTTTGTAAAATATGGGTGTTTTATAACTAATTAGTTTGATATGTTTAAAGGGGTTATCATTTTTCTGTGAACATATTTAAAAAAATACATTACAATATTATTGTAAAATATATTACTCATCATATTATTTTATTTTTTTGTAGATATCAATATAATTATCATTATCAATCATTATTTTGAGATTAATCTATAGAAATTATAATCTTAATGTAGTTAAATTCTTATACTATTAGATAAAATTATAAATTATTCTTAATTATGAAATGAAATTATATCTTTTAGATTAATTCCTTCATGAGTAACCAACTATTAAAGTTATTTAATAGGTTAATCTAGATGATTATGACAGTTATAAAATGATTTATTTAACGATTTAGAATCATTATATTCATGTTAACCTAAGGAACATTAGTCACCACTCGTATAAATAATGTGATTGGAAATGCCAATGACTATGACAGACTATAATTTTCAATTAAGGATTATTATGGTTGTGGAATTCATAGAAATGGAAATTCTTTGTGAAATAATATTGAGTTTTAGAAATATTTACCCTATTTTCACAAATTATTGAGGATAGATGAACCGGGAATGTTATATCCATATTCTAATGAAAAATCTATTTTATAGGTGGGTATAAGTTCATATAAGAAGAAGAAAGGTTATTGGAAAGTGAAAGAATGGTTTTTTGAGTATACATCACAGGTCATTCAAACCTAATGGAGAATTTATGAAGGAATATAATTGTTTCTCCATGATGGTAATTTCTAATATATATAAATTGGTTTCAGAAACTCCAAATAATGTCCATATTTGAAAACAATATTATAATGTTTTTCCAAATAAATTAGTGGAAGCACACTGAGAGGAGGTGAATGAGTGTGGATATATTTTTATTAAATCAAATCCTTTACATTTTACATATACACTAGTTAAGGTGAATAGGTCATACTCTCTTATTTTCTTAACTTCTTTACACGAATACAATAAAAAATGGGAAATGAAAAAACAAGTCATATATTAATTTTGTAACAATATTTTATTACAATGTATATTACTACACCACTAGTGTATGGTGGATATTATCCTACTCACATTGAAATTATATTTTAGTATAAAAATGAATATAATAAAAGTTTATATCTGTGAACATGTTTTTCTAGAACAATCTTGTTTCCATGCATGACCCTAATTGAAAATGAAAAAAAAACTCAATTGATATCTTCATACTCTATAACCTACTATATATTCTTATTAAAATTGAAGATATGGGCGTATTAAATGAAGTGTGATAAATATGTATTCATAGGAATCTTTGAAATAAGATAATTCTAATATCATTCCTAAAAATATCTCAATCTTCAGGTTGGATTCCAATATAACAATCTCAAATGATTGTCTCAATTTTATATAAATCCTTAAGGGATAACCCTTTTCTTCTTTGTACAACAATATCCAATGTCATTATAAAAAACATTATTCTTCTACTTGTTATTCTTATTATTCATATTCACCAATAACATAAATAATATAAAATTTTAATTTTATTGGGATTCTAAAAAATTATACTTCAACATAGAATATCAATAATAGATGTAGTTTTAGGTGATCTTGAATAGTTTCTCACACTTTTTTTCACTTTCTATTCAAATTTAATGTTAATAGAATATTCTGTGAATTTTTATTTTATATATTGAACATGAAAACCCTTCAATCACATAACCTTTAATTAACAATGATTATCTCTCTTTTTTCTCATTAAAATTAGAAAAAAATATTTATTTAATATTTTATGAGACTCAATTTTTTATTCCTAACAAATTCTCATAATTATTTAATACTATTTACTTCTTCATTAATTCATAAAAAATTAGTTTCTACATAATCTTTGATAGAATAACATTCACATGCATTGGGATATCACTATGGTGAAATATTATAACCTTATTAAATTGAGTTATTTAATTCATTAATTTTTATTTTTCAGTTATACAGGTGTCGGTTTTTCTTTTCGATTATTTTTGGAGTATTTTAATACGTTTTGGATGTATTTTATTGGATTCTTTGTTATGGAAAACCATGATTAATTACAATTTAACCATAAAAAATGTATTAGGGGGAGAAACATGATTAATTGATACATTGGGAAAACTTTGTGGCCAAACCATGAAACCATGGAATTGGTTTTTGGGAAGGAGTATTGTTAGAACATTTTTTGGGTAAGCCATGTTCTCATACCACATCTACCTAGTATTATTAATATAGTTAAATTTATATGATTGGTTTATGATTTTTAAAATCATGGAGAAAAATAATCCATGAATTTAAAATAATCTATAAATTATATCTAAAACCCACACTATACACTAAAATACGTATATTTTCCCTCCTTGTCAGGGCTTACTAATTTTTACCCAAAAAATAAAATTATGGATATTTTTTTATAGTTTTTATGTAAATTTACACCAATAATAATAAAAAAAATTAAAAACAACAATATAGGGATACATTAAATTAAAAATTTGTGTTCGGACTAAAAAAGTCATAAGTAGTGGCCACTTGATAATTATCAGTTTCAACAATGATATAAACCACCTTCATTTTAGTATATGAGAGTAAATAGTAAACCACTAACATGTTACTAAAATCAAGGAAAATTAAAATCATTGGTTTAACTAATCATTGAAGAACTATTGAAACAAATTATTGATAACTAAAAAACTAAGTAAAAGAACCAAGGATATGAGATTAAGACTCAGAGAATAAAATATTTAATATATATATATATATTAACCTATATGAACTTCTGATTGAAGTATCAAGGAATGTTTGATCATATCATACTCCAAAACTCTAATTAAATTTATATTCCATTATTCTATGATGTAGTAAGCAGGTAAAAATGGACCATCCACTTTCTAATAAATATAAACAATGATCTAAATTTTCAAAATAAAAAAAATAAATAAGTGAATGTTAATGTTGACAAAAGTTTAATAAAACTATTGAATAAACTAATAAAATAATACAAGAAGATTAAGAATCGAGAAATGAACAATGATTACAAAAAAATTATGATATACTATAGAGACCATTACCATTTTATAGAATGATGTTAAAATCCCATAATTTGGTCAGATAAGCTTTAAAAAATAAGGTTCTTTCTAATTTTTAGATAAAAAATGTAATAGTTTCACTATTATAGGAAATTATGAAAATTAATAAATTTAAAAAATACTTAAAGGGGTTTTTTTAATAATAGTGGATTAAATTTTTACGAAAAATTATCCCAGGAAATAATTACTTATAGTGAATTCTATTAAAAGTTCTATCTAGGATAAAAGGTTTATGAAATTTCATATTTTTAATTATGAATTTTAATGATAATATATGTGATTATATTATTTAAATAAATGTTATACCTTACCTTATTTACACTCTGTTGTAGATTGGTTAATTATATCTTATTTGAGTGGTGATATACTTGGTATATAATGAAATTACATACTAAGCTAATTTTGGGGATGATGTACTAGTTAGGGATAGAATTTGTTTCCATTGAGATTTTTTTTAACTAAATATAGAAGATTCATGGGGAAATAATTTCTTTGGAGTTTTTTATGCATTATGTATTTTAATATTATAGAATCTGTGAACCTATTAAGGGTGTTATATTTTTATAATTTCACACTTTTTAATGATTTATTTTCAAATAAAGTCTAATAAAACATTATTTAAAACTAAATGTGAATCCAAAATTCAACAAATTGATGAAAAATAGGATGATGAAATTATTAAATTATTATTAAATAGATTTTATTTTTATTTTCATAATGATACTAAAATTTATTCTATATATTCTTCACATGACATGAATTATACACAAATTAGTAATCCTAACCCATCTCTATAATTACAACACTGACCAAAACATGAGCAGAAAGATTTTTCCTCTAATTTGAAATATGTTTATTTGATGAGTAAGGATAAGTTTCTAAAATTAAATATAAATACCCTCAATCATGCCTTATAAACTTGTTTATTATATCTTTTGAGAGAAAGAATTGTGTCCACTAGATGGAATTTAGCTAATATTCTAGTTTATTTCCTTTTATTTTTAGGTATATGATCTTACTTGATGAGAAATTCAAACTTGTTCCGAAATCACAACTACGAGTGAATCCAAAATTTTAAAAGTTGTTAAAAATCAATTATAGAAACTTTTATAGGTTGAGTTTATTTACCCAAGTTCATATTCATAGATATTGGTCTATAAAAAAATTTATTCATATGAAATATGGCCTAACTAATTCCAAAAAAAACAAAAATGATCCTATGATAATAAAAATTCAAAATAGTTAGTGATTGTGTGTATATTATAAAAAATTGTACATTTTAATTAGGAAATATGATTTTCTCATCCAATTAATTTGATATATCTTGGAATCATTTGTAGATAAAACACACTAAATAATTTTATATGGATTTAGAGTTATTCTTTTATTCTCATTAGACCAAAATTTTTGGAAAGGACTGCTTCAATTTTCCATAATGTACATTTTTATAGAGAACAATTCAATTAAATTAATATAATTTCCCTTTGAAATATTTTATATTTATGTGGAAATTATTTTCATAGGATTAATATAATAATTGATAAATATTCTATTGGATGGAATTATAGAGTAACACTAATATTTTCATCATTGTATTTCAAATATGAGTGAAATATTATAAATATTCATTGGGGATATTTAATTTTTAAAATTTTTAAATAGGATATTTCATGTTATAATTATTTATTGTCCAATAAAATATAATTGATAAGAAATACAATAATTTTAATAAATCCAAAATTGATAACATTTTATCTTTTCCATGTACCACTACTGTTCATCTCATTAGATTATTTTAGGGACCATTGGCTTATTATAAATGGTTTATAATGATTTTTAGTTATATTTATTTACACTTACTATGGTCATTTCAAAAAAAGAGACTGACTAACTGTTTGGTAAATTCAATGAAGCTACATTAAATGTGTTAAAGAATATCCTCATAACCACACTGAGTATCTTTCCATCATGTTAGGTAGCATCATTTGAATTCAAGTTTGATTCTTATAATGATATTACTATAAAAATATATATCATATTGGTTGGATAAAATATTATGTGTTATCCCATATGATATAAAGAAACTATACACAACCAATTTTAATTACATAAAAATAGGAAAGGAATTCCTTGAAATTATTTTTTAATACGATTTTTTTTATATTTATTAGAAACAAGAGTTATAATTTTTATAACCTTTCATCGAAAAGTTACCTATTAAAATGGTCAGTTTAAAAAAAGATCTAGTTAAATTTATTTTAACACTACAATAATTTTATATTAAAATAAACAACAATAAATATTTAAATTAAACTACTACCGTTCAACTAAAAATGAATAATCGTTCTTTAAAATTCATCATTAAAAATAGGTACCACTATGTGATTGAAATCCAGATGATAAAATCTATAGTATTATAAGTAATCCCCTTTTAATTCTTGATATGGTTAATTTTTAGCTATATTTTAATATGTTACTAATTTTAATAATCATTGTGTATTTAAATTAAATGTATAAATATAAGCATTATCATTGGGATGACCCATAACTATAGATAATATATATTGATAAAATAATTTTTTTATCCATTAAATAACATTGAATTCATTATATTTTAATATTTTGTCCCTTACTAAACTTTTTTTTCCTTTTTATACCCTAAAATACTATGAGAAATTTTTAAATTCTGGAATTTAATGTCCATCATTATTTCATAATACATAATATTTTATGTGTATACATGATTTAAACACGTTGTACATTTTTTTAAAAGATAATAAATTCCTTAAAAATAATTCTACAATATTTTAATATCAGGTATGAAGTATAAATAATGGTTTTATCCATTATTTCTTTCATAATTGTGTACATGATTTTATTTAATTATAATTTTTCTTAGTGGTGGAAATAAAAATACACCCTAACAAATAATTCACATGTGGTCTTATATTATTTCTAGTAATAAATATTTACAAATATTTATTAGGTTTGGAATATTAAAATTCATTTATATTAATAACTGAACACATTTTTTAAACCATATCATAGAAAATTTATGGAAAAAATATAGGGTTTTGTATAAAACCATTACATAATACCACCCACTGATAAATGTAAAATATTTTTAGTCAACTAAATAAAAATATATATTGTAGGAAATTTTTATATTCAATAGAAAATAAAATAAAAAAAAATTTAGTATAAACATTAGGCATATATACTTAAATTAAAATCCTCAATTGGAATTTGTTTGTACAAAATTTTCATTAAGAAAATATATCAAATTCCACTCTATCTAGAAAATACACTCAATTTGTTAAAATTTTAAAAAATAGATCAAACTATGGAATGCGAGAAAAGTAAGTTCTAATTACATGATCTTGATTAAATTTAGAGAGAGGCTTATGAGAGTTGTATATTTTATATTAAAAATATAAACCTATCCATGACATGCTTATTCAAAATAAATAATTTTAAAATAAAGTTATGGTATTATTTCACAATTACACATTGAAATTGTTTATGGTTAAACTACATTATGGATGGTACATGCCATTAATGATCATTAGTGTATTTTTATTTGGTGTAATAAAAAATTATGAGAAAAGGTTTTATGAGATCCTCCTTGGTTAATGTTCAGAGGAATCTTATTTTTCCTAAATATTTTTGGAAGAAAATTATCATTGATTTCACTCTCCTATTAGATGACTATCGATAATGAATTCAATATTTCTCTTTCTTTGACTTTTATTTATTTAATTTATATCTATTTTAAATTTAAAATTAACATAATTTTAATTTAATTTCATTAAGGAAAATGGAATTTTTTTTATATAGGATGGATAAATTTTTTAACAAAATGAGATTAGTAGATTTTATGTTCTTATAATTTAAATAATGTTTTCATTTTTTAATTTTTTAGTTTGTGGTTGAATCTTTTTTTATTAACTAAATACCCAAATTGATTTTTGAATACTATGTTAATAATGAAAAAATATTTATTTTGCTAATAACATATTTTTAGATAATTATGAGCATATTTTCATTCTGATGACTTCAATTTTTTAACATTCACATTATTTTTTACTCATTATTGAAATTAATATACATAATCGATTGTCTAATGTTTAAATTCTAAATCATGATAGGTAGAAAAAACCTTATGATATATAATTTATAATATGTTCTTGATTGTATGGAATATTATCCTTTATATTTACTATTTTACTAATGTTTTATAGTATTAATGAGGCCTAATATCACATAATTTATCCCTCTTCACTCTACTCACAATTTTCATTCATTTTCTTAAAAAATATATATAAAGGGAAATTTCACCAATATTGATATTTTCATAGAAAAAATATTTTGGTATTCTATGTAGAGCATTAAATATTCTTATCAATATTAAAAAAAATTAGAACTTTATGGTTTATGGGATTAATTCCATTAAACTAGATCAATCTATAAATCTAACCATATTAATAAAAAATGATGTATATAAGGGATAGTCCAAGAATGTATCCACATTTTGGATTAATTTCAATAATGGGATTATATCACCCAAATGGTATGTCCAAAAGAGGTCAAGTTTTGTAGAAATATATAAATTTTATAAAATTAAATTTTTATAAACTATTTACAAGAAATATTGTTATTTTTTAAAAGATATTAAGTATTGGTACACTAGAATAGTGGGATGTGAATAGTCTATCAGGTCTGTTAAAATAGGTATGGTGTTTCATCTATAAAATTTCTAACACATTTTTGATGGATTAAAATCAAATATATGAACATTGGAAGCATAAAAAACTTTTATATGATACAATTTCAATATTTAGTGTTCTCAGTGGTTAAAATTTCATTCCAATTTGAAGGAAACATTTCATGGAAAATCATTTGTGAGACTTATATATAGATAGGTTCCTTCACATCCATTAAAGGTGTCAGTGATTATTACATGTAAAATAAGATAGTTGGAATATAAAATTTAAGGGGGGTCCAATATTATATTGTAATATATCTTAAATTTTTTCTTCCACCACAACATGTACATCAAAATCTCCCTTTGTGATCAATTTATGGATTTTCCCACGATGAAATATTGAGCTCCATGATTATATGTTTTTAAATTTGATATAAGAATAGGTTTTAGGTTATATTAATGTTCAGCGTTCACTTTTCTTCCAATGTTAGATTCTCTTATTATCACATATAATTAAATTAACACAAGTTAACTTGATTTCATGTATAAATTGGATTTTTTGTTTCTTTAACCTAGCTAGTCTATTCTACCACCTTTTCTCTCTCATGAGTGATCGTATTGAATATAATAGTTAATTAGTTCCATAATCAACTACTCATGAGAATGTATGGTTTTGTCTGAGAAAATTTTGAGTAGAAACAAAAATCTGGACAACACATTGATTTCATCTGGCGCTCCTTTAATAATTATATATTATTAAATTCGATGCAAATCAATTGATTCTCAGAAATTATTGCAAAATAACATCATCCTTCTCAAAAAATAATTATATGTATCCTAGAAGGAACTCATATATCTTATTGGTTTTGTTTTTTATAATTCATGTAAGAAAATTTCTAACCCACAACTTTTAAGATTAGCAACGGTTATGAATTGATATACACTTATTGAGTTTGGTCATAATTTCTCTACATATCATATATCTTTTAATAACTTGGATTCAATTCTTATCAATATATTAAAAACCATACAGTATCATGTATCCCATTTCTTTTCTTTTTTTGAATTTAAATCCTCCTCTCTATTTAATGATGTAAAGATTTATTGGGAAATGATATAAGGTTCCTTTTATACTATAAATAATATAATAAAAATAAAGAACTATTTTGAGACATCATAACAAAACATTCAGATTATTGCTTGAGAAAATCCTGAGGCATGTATTGAATTCTAGTATAGATGTTGGTTAATTAAAAATTATAAGAAAAATGAAAAAATGTATCAATATATTTGAGTTATTTTCGTCTTTTATTACCATTTGTATCACTGATAATCCTTAACAAATTTACTATTTTTAAGCACTTATGTTCCATGAAAATCTTTTTTGGTGAGCCACAACACTAGATAAATTATCTTGTATGCCCTAATTTTATATATAATTCATGGTTACTATTCAAATTTAGGGTTTAGAAAGACATTATTTTTGGATTTTTTTAGAATGAAAACATTTCATGTATTGGTATGTTATGAGGCCACATTTATAGTGGGTATAGAATCCATGGTTCCATTATAACTCAATAAAGGTAATTTAATTCATTGTCTCTCTTATCTTATTTTGAGGAAAAGTTATGAATAATTGTAAGATATTGGGAGAGTGGATGTTTAATCATAGGGGACATAATTTAGTTTAACATCATTATGCTACATGGGAAAGTGATTATATTTGGTGATATATTTGATAAGGTGGTGAGTAAAGGAAATATTAATTATATTTGGTTAATAATCATGTAATATATTATATGGTTCATCATTCTATCAAAACCATGTGCATTTTATAATAAATTTCTTACTAAATATTATGTTTATAAAATCATTGGATATTATCATCATGATAAATATAAAAATATATTATCTAACTGAATATTTTTGAATCACTATAACCTTATAGTAAGAACACTTGTACTCTGGAATTTAGAAAAAACTATATACATCTTTAATGTTTACTAAAAAGTAGATTTTTTTTAATTTATATCATAAATGGTATATATATGAGAATGATAAGTGAAAATGTTTTTTATAAGAGAGAATTCAAGTTAGGTAAATTATCTATAGAAAGTCGGTATGATAAATTTTTAAGGATGGAAAACTAGAGTTCTTTCATTCTTTTATTTGATGTTAGGACTTGATTCATGTATATCTTTTATTTAATTTAAAGGTTTTATTTACCCTATAGTAAAAAATACTAAGTGATCGTCAATTTATATAGATGATTTATTCCTTACTTTCTACTTTCATATAATGTCTAAATATGTTATATTTATTTAAAAAAATGGAAAATAGATAAATTTTAAAATTTTAAGGGTAATTGGTTTTGATATTGAAGTTTTGGTTATAATTGGTGTTTTAAACGTACCACACTAATTCCCCACATGAGTTATCAATGATATTGATTTTGACCCTAAGTCCATCCTCAAATGAATATTGGGTTCAAGACTATCATTGAGGGTATAAAATCATTATATGGGAGGAAACAACTTTTTTAAACCAAAAATAATAAAAAAAATAAACCATTAAACATAAAAATCATTACATGAAATATCCCAAAATATTAATTACACCTATATGTTTCTAATAAATAACAATTAGAAAAAAACATGCATGATAATTTCCTTCCAAATTTTCCTTAAGCAGGATGAAAAGTAACTCCTATCCTCTAATGCATCATCATAAAAAACTAATAAAAACATTAGGGAGAACACCCTTGGGTCAACTTAATAATATCATGATATAAACTAATTAGCATAATTTTCTAACAAATATACATATAAAGACATGTAGGTTAGTGAAAAAAACAAGATAATGGATAGAAATACATAAATTTGTATCGCTACAATAATTCTATGTTAAATTTACACAATATTTGTACCATACCCACCTATCAAATTCCATTTATCAATAATCATCAATGGGAAACATCAATGTAATGAATATATAAAAATCACAACAGTGTCCCATACCCATGCCTTGATAAATATTTTAAACCAAATAATGTAATAAATATCACAACATAAATAACATTAATCCAATAAAAAATAGATAAGGACCCAAATCCAACACAACCCTATCACAACCCACCCCCACTAGGGCCCTCTTTGACCTATCACAGTGGAATGGGAGACCCCAAAATCCCACCACCAATAGGAATGTTTTGGATATTATCACTAACAGTACAAAACACCACCACTACTGTAAAAATGGCCTATACCCACGGTTCAAACCCGTGGGTATAGCCCCCAAAACCATGTGTATATCTTATACCCATGGTTTTGGGAATCGTGGGCTGGAACGACATCAGTATAGGTCCCCAACCTATACCCACAGTTTCCAAAACTGTGCGTATAGGTTTCCCTCCACCGTGTCACCGAAACATAGCCAATTGCCACAGTCTCAATGGCTTTTACCCATGGTTTCAAAACACTGGGTAAAGGTCCTAAAATAATGCAGGCGCCGAGTTTCGATCCCGCAACCTCTTCACTACAAACACCACGTCTAACCACTACCCTAACATCACCTATATGTATATATATACATATTTATTTAAATATAGTTATAAAAATAGTGGGTATAGTGGGAAGAACCATGGGAATAGGGTTCCCGCCAAAACAAATTTCCTTCCCATGGAAAAAAAATCATCGCGCACACAAAAGTGACCTATACACACGGTTTTTCATAACCGTGGGTATAGGTATTTTATCCTAGACCTATCCCCATGGTTTTTCCCAAAACTGTGGGGATAGGTACCCCTATACCCACTATTTTGGGTAACCGTGGGTATATGTCACTTTTCAGGACCTATCCCCGTGGTTTTCCAAAACCTTGGGGATAGATCCCCCCCCCAATACCCACAGTTTTGGAAAACCGTGGGTATAAGTCTTCAGAAGTCACCTATACCCACGGTTTTCCAAATCTGTGGGTATAGGGGGGGGGTATATCCCCACGGTTTTGGGGAAATCCTGGGGATAGGCCCATTTTCTAGTAGTTCACATTGGATACATTACCCTCAAAAAATCCAAATTATAATAAAACAACCTCCCAAAAACTCCAAGTCAATAAATCCATTGAAAATGATCTCTATTACTCCATGGAATACACCTAATCATCCCAATCTACCAAAAAAACATCTCTAATCTCTGCTTGTCTATCCTAAAAAACACATAGAAAATTTTGGTGGTGTTAGCACTTGGGAGTACTCAATAGGATCACCCTTCTAAAACAAATCAACATCCATGTGCAGTAAATATGTAAGAGTGAGAATGACCGATATAATCCAAATAATACATAATAAAATATATAAGAATATATGAGTAGGTATAATCGTATAAAAAATAATCATCGAATTCCACATTCTTCATCACTTACAACCATTTTAGCCATCTATGAAATGCCCTTGAATATTTACCCAACCAATAATTTAAACCAATTTTTTTGACCAAGACATAGAAATATTATAAATTCCATGACCATTATCAAATCACTAAGAATAATGTGACAAAAAATACACTTCTCTCACCTATCAATAGAGTCATTACATCTTGAACTAGTAGTAAGCAGGTAGGACCACCCCACTCAGAATTTGATCAATAATGTTATAATGAAATCATAAAAAAATATCATCATCCACAATCCCTTAGACCACCATGATTCAATTTTCCACATATCACAACATCCCATAAACATGCACAAATGCACATCTATATACCAAAATGTAACATATCCTCAACTACACACTATAGACCCACAACCACATCTATATATCTTGTATCCACTTTTACAACTCAACAATATATATATATTTAAAACATTACATCCACACATCACTGACAAAAATTATAATTCATTGTAAATAAAAATATTATCAACCTTGTTCCCTCCTCTTACAATTCATGACCCCAAATGTATATGTCACCTCAAAATACTGTTACCAACTAATAATCCATCATCTCTGGCCATCTCCACCAACTAATCCATCATGACTAGTCATCCCCTTAAACTAATCCATCAACCACAACCCGTAAAAAATAATTCATCTTTGATAAGGTTTATTTAATTCATTATTATAAATTTCAATAACAAATTGTTTATAAAAAATTTCCTATCATTTCAGCACCCCATAACATATCTATCATTTTAATAGAGATTAACTTTTTTGACCCATTAACAGGTTCTTATAACCCCCTATGGGTTTTATTCTTATCATTTACCACTCATAACCAACCCATCATCATGTTTTCATAAACCACCTCATTCTCTTATTCTTGGTTAATTTAATAGGGCATAACCAGTTTTTTTAATAATAGATAGTCAAGTTCCCATCCCACTTTACAACCCAAAAATCATATATTCTTATCTCTTCTCTCGTTACCCTTTTCAAACCATAGACTATTTTTTATATTACTCAAATGGGAGCCACCAAAATCCTTATGCATCAATAATAGATAGTAAATAATAATCACACTACCTTAGAATTATATATTTAAGAAATTATAATTTAAATTGATTATTTCTTTCACTTCTTAAATCAGGGAGGTTTCAAGGGTCATCATCCAAAATAACAACAAATGGATCATAATAGTATAAATCAGTTTTTATAGAAAAAACACACAAAATTAATCAAGAAATCTATATGGAACATAAAACATCAAAACTCTATTCAATTTACCATTTACCATTTTATCATCTCTTTTACCTTCATTATTTTTCTATGTGAGTTTTCAATAGATTCTTCATGTCCCTCAAACCAAAAATATCCATATAAAAAATATAGAAGAATGAAAAATCAATAAATTTGGAACATATCAAAGGAATAAAATCAAGAATATTTTTCAAGAAGAGAGAATATCAGTTTAGAAATCCCCAACCTCATATAGCACTTCACAATTATTGCACAATCAAGGAGAACAAAAAAGATGATGAAATCAATATTCAAACAACATGAAAGGATCTGAGAACAAAAACCATAGTGGTTCCCCTTAAAATTTATATCCAAAATGTTATACAAATCATCTATGATTAAATTATAATGAGATAATTAATAATTTTAAGATTAAAATCAACTTCAGTCACAATGAGTCACCCTCATAAATACAAGGTCTAATACCATCAGTAAGGTCACATAAATGACTCCAAAAACATCACAACATATCCTAATAGTTGAGGGAAAGAGATGAAATTTGATGGTGAATATAATATGCTTGATAGGGGGTTTGAATTATTGACTCTAATCTTTTTTAAAATTATTATTATGTAATTTAACCCAACTGATAGGTTTATATCATGATTCACTCTCTTGACTCACCTATTTACCCGTATGCAAAAAAAGATATAAAATCAGAACACAAGAACATTTTACGATGTTTATCCATGATGTGAGAGTCTACTCCATCCAATTATTTGATTCAACATGATCCAAGAATTTTATTATCACTCTAATTATTATTGATTACTAATTATAAAAATTTTCAAAAAAAATCAATAAATATTTATCCACTTCTCTCTATGGGAAGGTACCATCAACTTTATATTATAATATTCATTGAGTTTTTTAGAATTAAAAAACTCGTAGATTATAATTTATTATTATCTCTAATGTTTGAACTTATTCTTAATATTATCATAGGATTATTCAGGAATAAAATAAGGATCATATTTAATAAATACTTTGGGTGTCAAAAGTATAATAATGCAATAGTAGCAGATTGATCATCCCCTCACAATTCGTCAGGATCATCATCTCATTCATGAGAGAATTCCATAATAAGATGGCCTTATTTTTACTTAGTATAAAGTAAATAAATCTAGAGCAATATGAGTTCACTTACTAGATCTCTTATAAAGATCATAGATAAAGCATAGGTTGATCTCATCAAGACTCTGTTCATTTGATAAAAATTATTTCTAGTGAAATAACATATTAGGTTCTTCTAAAAAAATATTAAAAACATTCCTTTATTATTTTTATCTTTTAAATATATCATATATGGAACAAAATAATTTCCATGATTTTTGGTATTTAAAACCACATTCAGCAATGATATTTAAATAAAAATTTAATTAAATAAAATTAAATATGTTTAAAAACTTCATAATGACCCACCAATAACTTAATATGGATTTTTGAATATATGTGGATTCATATTCTCTACAAATATAGTGAAATTTTATTTTGATTCACATTTCCTAGAATCACATTGAAAAACTGATATTCATATAGTATAGAAGTGAATCACAATTTTTTCCAAGTAAAACATTCACCTATAATGATCACCACTATGATATAGTGTCATGGGAATGACATTTTGGAAACATTATATGCAATAAAATCATTGAACGATCACCATAACATGTTTATAATTGTGTCACTCCAAATGTTTATATCCACATGCTAAGGGAATCTCAACATGTTCATAAGAATTTAAAAATAGTGTTCCAACATCAATGTTTCTCAGTAGTGTGATTATTATATGAAACTCTCACCAAAACATCCATAGAAAATACACCATAGTGTGGTGTGAGTCTTCATACCATTTTATATACACCCCAAAATTCACTATGGTATGAATTATAACATCTTCCCATTTCATCAACCCATTTATATATAGTGTGGATCCATTATCTTCAGTATGATTAACTATTTATTTGAATTATGGTGATGTATATTTCCATAAAGATCAACTCGTATACATCATCGGATTTATTCATTCATTGGATAATATTCTATAAACTCGTAAATTAACCTAGAAAACTCTCCAAATATATCTAATTATTGAGATCATATGGGATATTTATAAAATTCATACATGCTCACAAGTATAATAATATTCATTTCGACCTAAATTTTATATACTTTTGAATTCCTAAATAAATCATGAGGTCATATAAAATCTTCATCTATGTTACAAGTTTTATGTAAAGTCATACTTAAATTCTTCTTAAATTGCATAAAAATTTTATGTCATATGAAACAGAAGTTAAGTTACAAAAAACTCATGATGTCATATGAAAATTCATAAATTCATTAGAAAATATACATTAAGTCATAAATAATCTATTTTTTTTATTTTGAAGTCTTAAAAAGACATGATGACATTGGGACTTAATCATTTTCTTATCTTAACTCATAGTCATACAATGTGGATCTAATGTTATAAAAAATATGACTTAATCTATTTAAATGACTCAAAATCATTCCGAAATTATTTACACCACTTATAATGTCATAAAAACACTTCTAAAGTAGAATTATATATTTATAAGATACTGTTAACAATAGTGAAGCATATTCAGAAATTACAAGGTCACCTTAATTTCATCCGTTGTATTTTTATCCAACCATGAAATTAATTTTCATCATCATCTTAAAAACTCAAACCCTCTTTCATGAAAAACAAAATCACAAACTTTTTCAAAATAAAAACTTCTTGATATAATAAAATAGGTTTGATTTGTGTTTTAGAGATAACTCAATCTTTTGTCGATAAGAAATTTTATTTCCATGTGATATAGTGATATCTCATTAAATTCATACATTAACATTTTTAAAATATTCCCTCTTTTCACAATAAAACCCCACTAAAAGACATTTCATATAAAAACTATATAAACCTAATTTCATTTAATTATTTTTTCCCTTAAAATTCATATTTTTTTTGAAAATAATACAATAATTAGTGTGGATGAACCCAAAGACGTTTAATCATGTGATAAGGGTAAAACACCCATATTAAGCCTTTTTTTATCAAATATTTCATTTGGGATAGCCATAGTTATGATATCTTGCATTTTTTAGCAGCATGGAATAAATTATAACTTTATTTCTACATTTTCCATCTTATCCTGGAAAAATTGAAATCTATTATCAATATTATTAGACCTTTTGTGTTCTATATGATTTTTAGAAAATTCTATAGCACATTGATTATAATATTTAGCTTAAAGAGGTTTTTAAAAATTCACCCTCAAATCATATAATTTATCCTTAATCCAAATAATCTTAGTGAAATTAATTATAGTCGTAAAATATTCAGACTCTACAGTACTCAGTGTGATTGAGTTCAGTTTCTTATGATGCCAAAATACAGGACTATATACTAAGAGAATAATTACAATTAAGTGGATATTTTATCGTCATAATCTTCTAACTAGTATTCATCTAAAAATACATATAAATTTAAATTTTTTCATCTCTTATAGATTATTCCATATTTTATTTTTCTATTAACATATCTGGGAAACATTTTTTGTATCCATAAGATGTTTCTATTTTGGGACACTCAGATATATTTTACAAAGTCTCTTAATATTTATAGTATCTATTCTAGATTCTATTAGCTAAATAAGTCTTCCAACCAGTCTTCTATATTATCCATCATCTAAACTATTAAAAACAATATATTTAGAAGATTCATCTCCCACATGAATGGGTTTTGATACTTGTTTTTACTCTTTTATCTCCAAATTCATCAACAACTCTACAGAATACTTCTACGGGGATAAGAAACTAAAATATCCTTTTTCATCACTTGTACTAAAATAATTAACTCTACTCACCTATAATGGACTTATAAAATTTCTATTCATTTTTGTTTAGAATTCTGGGATTGCACTATCATGATCATATAAAATGATATCATCAACACGAGAAATTAAAATTAGTATAATTGTTTTTTATTTTTTGATTTACATGTTATTTTCCATTTTCATTTAATGAAATTTAAATCCTTTTTATATATTTTTGGCCATACATTTCCAGCCCATGGGGCCTGTTTTAATCCATTTATAGCCTTATATAATATTCACACTTCTAAATAAGAAATATTATATATAAAGTGATCAATATTCTCAAAGTAAACAACTTATTAAATCTCAATATTTTTGTGGGTATATTTTAAATCCAACTAAAAAATTATAATGCATATAAGCTTCCATTGTTTGGAACATCCTTATAGCTTCCAACCATGTGAAATTTGAAAAGGTTTCTTCAAAATAAACTCATTTTACTTATGGTAATACCTTTTAAAATACTGTGAAATTCTTCATCAAAAAGCTTCCCATGTTATCTAGAACATTTCTAAAAACACAAATGGTTGCAATAAGTTTTTTTCCATTAGTACATAGAATAAGATCCCATGTGGAATTATTTTTAAACTAACTCATATCTCAATTCATATCCTCAATCCACTCCACATGTTCAAAGAATTATTTCATTTAATATTGTTTAAGTAGATAAATTAGTGATATATGATTTTCAAACCTCAATCTTATTTTAGCTGATAATACTGTAGACTCATTATATTATAGATTTATTATGGTTTTCACATGTTCATACTATTATATAATGATATTATTTTCCATAAAATGTTTCTTTAGCCTCTAAAAAATATATTATTCATTCTACATGGCATTTTACTCATCACTGTTTTGATTTTATTCATTATATTCACTTCATGGTTCACTATCAATATGTTTCAAATTTTTTTAATCTATAAATATTCTTGTTATATATATCATTTTCTTCCCAAATTAATACCTATAGAACACAATTTAAGGTTTTCTTTTCAATGATAATGACATAATAAAAATCATCCACCTTATAAATTCTTTTGATCCAACTTCTACAGCCTAACCCATTAGCGAAGTACCCAATAAAAATACCTTTTTTAGCTTTAAATTAAAATGTTTCAAGATTTCAGTATTTAATTTTGATAATGATAGGGTTTCCAAATTATTTGAAGTAGAATAATATTTAATTAATCATGTTTCGTTAAGCAGTAATGGATGTTGACCTTAGGAAATCTTGGAGATTTATGCATCCCCTTTCCAGTTGTCATCCTAATTCCTTCTAAATAGTATTCTCGTCTTCTTAGTTTTTCCACCCTTGGTTCTGAATATGATGCTCTTTTGATGAAGTTTTCACTTTCTCCCTCTATTGGTGATTTTCGAGCGATCATGTATCCAGGTTTTCTCACGACCCTTCTATAATATCCCAAGTAAGTAATGAATAATAGATATTTTTATCTGTGTCTATTAATGAATTAGATAGTGTTTTAGAGGCTTAAAATGAAAATAAATCCAATCTTAAGCATGGAATACACTAATATTTTTTAAAAGATTGTTTTACTGCCTTTTGATGGAAACCCATTTTTAAATCTATCTTTTGATAATTTTATAAGCTATGTTTGTAAAAATAATCTTATTATTTATGATTTGGACATCTAAATTTACTTTGTGTAAATTTTTTGGTATTTTTCTGATAATGTTCATTTTTTAATGAATAGTGACAAATACTGCATTTTACATCAAAACTTCATTTTAATCTAATTTATTTATATGATTAGATTATCTGATGAATTGGTTTTAATGTTAAATTAGAATATATTTTTACCATTTAATCCAATGGTGGTCATTACGATTAATTTCACTTTGTAATTGGGCATAAACTAATGCCAAACTTTTCATAGATATTGTTTCAAACAAACCCGCTATTTGTTTTGACAATGGGAATTATTTTCAAATCAATTATTGCAATTTCTGTGTTTGGAATTGAGTAAAATGGATTACATAGTTGAAATTATAAGGTCCAAATTATGTAATCAATACTCTTTTGTTTTTGGACATTATGAATAGTAACGACGGTAATTATCTTTAATTATCTTGATTAATGAGTAATCGGGTAGTTAAGGATAATAAAATAATATCATAATAAAAAAAAAATGACACCAACATGTGTCCTAATTCTACTGGTTGTCTCATGGCCGACCATGGGATGTCTTGTGCCAAACCTGGGGACCCCATGGAATCACTTTTGTGGAAAGTGACTTGTAATCTTTTTATTTTTTTTAAAGAAAGTAAATATAACAAGAATGTATCACCTTCTTAAAACATTTTTAATTTTGTCTACATATATAATATTTTAGACTATAAATATTAATTGGACAGCTAAAAAGATTTCCTATATCATAGTATTTTTTTCACAATTTTTAGACATTAAATAAATTAAATTATTTATGACATCATGATGATGCAGTGATTACCTCATTAATAAAGGATTTAAATAAAATGAAATGATAATGTAAAATATATGACCTACACATGTCAAAAACCTATTGGATTGGTGGATTTATAACCCTTATCACCTTACCCTCTAATTATATCAATGTGGAACCTTTTGAATCCGAAAATAATTTTCAAATAAAGAAACATTTCTTTACTTTCAAAGAGTGCTCCTCCTCTCCTTTTATAAAAGGCCCCCACCTCTACCTCCTTACCCACACTCCCAAAGCCTTTGGCTCGAACAAACCCTGCCCATTTTGTCTCTCCACATCCCTCTATTACTCCTTGAAGCCTCACTTTGGGCATAAGTCTTCCCAAGGAAGCCTTTGAGCACAAACCAAAGGGAGTTACCCGATTTTAAGGTAATGTCTTCACTTGAGTCCTTTTGTTTTATTTTGCTTTTCCAACCCCCTAAACTCTTTTTATTCATTTATTTTGTAAAAAATCCAGTATCTTCAATGTACTAGGATTTATTTATAATAAGGATTCGAAAATAACTTACACACACCTACGTCTAATGGTTAAAGGACATACTGTTTCCGTGGATGGTGAATTTATGCCTCCCGAAACGATGATTGTTCAACATTCATTTAACACCATCAAAGGTGGCCATTAAGATGTAACTATATTTCTATATGATATATAATATGTTTATGTTTTCCTTAAGCTTCAGTATTTTTTATTTTGGGCATACCTTTATGGTTTCCATTATGGGTAAACGTGATATATTCATTTAAGGAAGTGCGGACAATCGCCCCCTCAAAGTGATTTGATTCGTTAAATACCATATGTGGGATGTATAAAGGATGGAACTATGATATTATATATGATATTATACTAGAATTATAATATACCTTTATATCATTATGATTCCATTCTATAAAATATGAAATATAAATGAAAGTAGCGTTCATGTGTACGTACAGCTTACCGTCTCCATGAACGGTGCATTTCATTTATTACCTCTAAATGATTATGTAATATTATAAATGAATTTATATACTGGATATATATGATATATAAATCATGATTATAATTCTGGATGTAATGGATACATGAACAACTTTTAATTATAAAGGGTTTATTTTTGACTCAAGTACCAATGATTGTTAAAACGACCGTTATTAAATTAAATAATTAAATAGTGTTCATGACATGAAAATAAGTGATATAAAAGGAATAATGAACTTAAAAAAGGTTCTCATGAAATTAGAAATTAACTCAAGTTTATTATTCAAGAAATTAAAGAACAATCGAGTCAAGTCGGACCCGAGGTATGGGACTTCGTCTCAATCTCCTTTCATTGAGGCATATTTTGTTTTATACACAACCTTCTTTTATATGGTGTATAAACCTCTTTGACATTTACATTTATTCAAAAGGAATCTTTTTTATATGAAGTGTTTACTAAAAGATAAAAGGGAATGTTTTTGTCGTACGTATGCGGCGACAACGACTTCTCTGCCACCGTGACCATTATTTGAGTTTCACCTTCCTCTACAAGCCATACCTTCTTTTTAAAAAAAATACCATGTTTTACTTTTCTTTTATTTTGGTATTAAAAATGGTTTTCATAATGTTTTTATATCAATGTGTTGTATTGATATCTTGTGATTGAAAGGTGGAAATGTTTTGTTTCCTTTATGCATGTTTTATGTGATACGATTATGTTGAGGTTCTTGGGCATTATTTTGAAGACGGGTGGTTCTGTGATAAACTAAGGGAGTGTGAGCCCGATATAGCTCTCCAATGCATTGGGTAACGCAAAGGAGTGAAACTTTAAGGTTTCTCCGAAGAGATTTAGGGAATATATTGTGATGGGTATTCCAAACGTAACCAAGAGGGTTACTCCCTACGTAAGAATGTTATGAATGCCTCAAGTTACATTTATGTCTTATGATTTCTATGATTTATTCATGATTTGATGAGGTATGTTAAAGTGCTTATGTTTTATGGGTAATGTATGATTTCATTCTTAGGTATATATGAACTCATGTTTCCTTTCCATATTTTTATAACCCATACTGAGCTTTTTATTCTCATCCCAGGTTTTCTTTTGAATTTTTTTTCACAGGTCAAGGGAAAGGTACATGATATGATGATAGTGTCAAGGAAGTGTCAATAAAGAATCCATGTTTTATTTTAAATATGTTTCTATTGATTGAAAAAATGAATACTATCTTTATGTAACCACTTTGTTTAAATGTGGAATGTAATGAAAGTTTTATGATCTAATTCTATAAAACTCTAAACCAGAAAAGATCCCCATTGTGTAATCTTGTAATAACTCAAGATTAAGTAAGGTTTAAGGCTGGGGCCTTATAGTTGGTATCAGAGGTCGGTTTAGATAACCTTCCGAGTTAGAATTCAATTAAATTATTATCCAAAAATATTTTTTATGGTCAAATTGAAGTGATATAGTATTTGAAGATTACTGTGTTGCTTCATCTAAGACATGTTTGTCCATAATGGTTTTCTGCATAGGAAACAGGGAAGCAGTGCTAGGAAGTCATGCAGAAGGAAATAACCTTCTGAATCAGCATCTTGAGATGGTCGGAATTGGAACTAAACAGTTTGTTACAGTAATGGCGCAGTTGACTCAAGCGATAAATGGTGGTGGAATCCATACCTGAGATCAGCCAGATCAACTGCAGAGGAACATGTCAGTGGTGTAACATTTGATGAGGCAACATCCCCCATCATTCAGAGGATCATCTGACCATGTGCTAACTGAAGGGTGGATTAAAGCACTGGAGAAGATTTTCGATGTCATGGGGTGTTCAGACAATCAAAATGTTATTCTTTCAATTTACCGTTTGGAGGGTGAAGCAGATCAGTGGTGGTCGATGGTTAAAAATATCAGGTACGCTGATGAGATTGATGCTCTCGACTGGGATGAATTCAAAGGTATGTTTCATGAAAAGTATTTTCCTAAGGCTGTTCTACATAGGATGGAAAAATAATTCTTGGAATTGAGGCAAGAGGAAGACTCAGTGTCTACCTATGAAGAATGGTTCACTCGATTGGAAAGGTATGCTCCAAATTTTATCCGAGACCTTGATAGTAAAATCAATCGTTTTTACTCAGAATTAAAGCCAAAATATCAAAGGGAATTAGCTTCTCGTGAGTTTAAAAGTTATGAAAAGATTTTTTGATGTACTGGGAAGGTGGAAATGGAGTTTTCCGATGATCAAGTGTTCTATAACAACCAACAGAAGAAGATACCAAGGTTGCAGGAGAAAGCGACGAATTCTTCAAAAAATTCTGATGGTAAGAAATCTATGTTTCCAGTTTGTGATAAATGTGGAAAAAAGAATTCTGGGGAATTTCTTCTGAATTCTGGAAAGTGTTACTGATGTGGTAAGATGGGACATAAGGCTCGTGATTGCACCGTTAAAGATCAAGGTGAAGGTAATGCCAGATTTGATTTATAGTTAATGAAATGTTTTAAGTGCAATGAGATGGGTCACTATTCAAATGAGTGTCCGACAAAGAGCTTGAGTGATGGGAAGAAGTTAGACTACATGAAGAAAGGGGTGGTGAAATCCTTTGCAACTACTTCAGTAAATGTCGGGCCATCAAATGAAGTTTTATCAAGTACTTTGTTTTTTCAGATTATGCCAGTGTATTGTTTGATTTGGGGTCTACACATTCTTTCATCTATGAAAACATTTCTAGTAAAATGGGAATACCATCTCAATAAATGACTCCTGAACTTTTGGTAAAAACACCTAGGGGAAATGTTGAGGCAAAAATAATTTATAAGAATCTTCACATCCTTATCTGTGGAAAGAACCTACTTGCAAACCTTATTGTTCTACCTCTATTAGTGTATGATGTTATCATGGGTATGTATTGGCTCTCTATTTACCATGCTAAGATTGACTGTAGAGCTAAAGAAGTTTCTTTTCAGAAAGACATTCAGTTTGTGTACAAGAATGAATCCTTACTGTTGATAACTTATCAAGAGTCCAAGAAACATGTAAAAGATGGAAATCAATGTTACCTTGCACAATCGTTGAAAATAAAGGAACTTTTCAGATTAATGATATGCCAGTGGTAAATGAGTATCCTGATGTTTTTACTGATGAGTTGCCTGGAATAATACTAGATCGGTAAGTTGAGTTTACTGTTGAATTAGTTCCTGATGCTAAGCCAATTTCAAAACCCCCTTATCGAATAGCTTAAATTGAACTTTTAGAGTTGAAGGAGAAATTGCAAGATTTATTAGAGAAAGGTTTCATTCGACCTAGCACATCACCATTGGGTGCTCTTGTTTTATTTGTTAAAAAGAAAGATGGTTCAATTAGACCTTGCATTGATTATAGAGCCTTGATTAACATCACTGTTAAGAACAAATATCCTTTGCCTCATATCGATGATTTGTTTGATCAGCTCCTGGGAGCTCAGTATTTTTCAAAGATTGACTTGAGATCGGGGTACCATCATTTGAAGGTAAAGCAAGCAGATGTTCCGAAGACTGTGTTCCGTACAAGATATGGCCATTATGAATTTTTAGTAATGCCTTTTGGGATAACCAATGCACCTGCTGTATTCATGGACTTAATGAATAGAATTTTCCATGAGTTCTTGGATATGTTTTTAGTGGTTTTCATTGATGATATTTTAGTGTTTTCTAAAAGTAAAGAGGATCATGAAAGACATTTAAGGGTTATCTTGAAAACCTTAAAAGAAAAAACTGTATGTAAAATTCAGCAAGTGTGAGTTTTGGTTGCAAAAAATTTCTTTCCTTGGTCACATTGTTTCTAAAGATGGGATAACTATTGATCCTGCAAAAACAAAAGTTGTGGAAGACTGGCCAAGACCCTAAAATGTAACTAAGATTCGTAGATTCCTTGGTTAGGTAGGATATTACCAAAGGTTTGTTAGAAATTTTTCACGGTTATCTATTCCAATGACTAAGCTAACTTGGAAGGGTGTTAAGTTTATCTGGACAAAAGAATGTGATGATTGTTTTCAGTAATTGAAAAGAATATTGGTGAATGCTCCAGTTTTGGCACTACCTTCCAGGAATGGTGAGTTTGTTATATACAGTGATGCTTCATTGAAAGGACTTGGTTGCATCCTAATGCAGAATGATCAGGTAATTGCTTATGCTTCATGACAGTTGAAAACTCATAAGGTAAATTACCCTACACATGATTTGGAATTAGCTGCTTTTGTTTTCTCTTTAAAAATTTGGAGGCATCATTTGTATGGAGTAAAGTGTGAAATATATACTGATCACAAAAGTTTAAAGTATATATTCACTCAGAAAGAGTTAAACATGAGACAGAGGAGATGGCTGGAATTAATCAAGGATTATGATTGTACAATTCATTACCATACGGGAAAAGAAAATAAAGTGGCTGATGCTTTGAGTCGAAAAAGTAATGCTTCATTAGAAATGTTGCATTTGGAACGTGATCCTTTGGTTAAGGATTTGATGAACTTTGGCATAGAAGTTGTTGGTGAAGGAAGTTCTTCTGTTTTGATTCTAGTATCAGTGAGATCATCTCTATCAGATAGAATCAAGCAAGCACATAAGCAAGACAGTGAGTTGTATAAAAAGGTAGTGCTGGTTCAGAAAGGTAAGTTTCCTGAATTCAACATTGATAATGATTGCGTTTTGAGATTTGGGAAGAGATTGTGTGTGCCTTGTGATTCACAGTTGAAGAGAGAGTTGTTATGTGAAGCTCATAGCTCTCCGTTTTCAGTTCATCCTGGCAGTACTAAGATGTACAAAGATCTGTAGGAGTATTACTGGTGGGATGGAATGAAAATAAATATTGCTGATTTTACTGTGAAGTGTTTGACTTGTCAGCAGGTTAAAGTAGAGTGGCAGTTACCGAAAGGGATGCTTCAGCCTTTACTAGTGCCAGAGTGGAAATGGGAGAATATATCCATGGACTTTGTTGTGGGATTACCGAAGACATCTCGAGGTAATAATTCAATCTGGGTTATTGTTGATCGCTTGACGAAATCTGCTCATTTCCTTGCTATACGAGATACTTTTTCCCTATATCAACTTTCCCATTTGTATCTTAAAGAGATAGTCAGGTTACATTGAGTTCCTCTCTCCATTGTATCTGATCGTGATCCCAGGTTCACTTATAACGTTTGGAATGGCCTTCAGAAGTCGTTGGGTACTGAATTAAATTTTAGTATAGCATTTCATCCTCAATCAGATGGGCCATCAGAACGAACAATTTAGACCTTGTAGGATATACTACGAGCCTATTCGACGGATTATCAGGGAAGTTGGGACCAACATATTTCTTTCGTTGAATTTTCATATAATAACAGTTTTCATTCCAGTATACAGATGGCACCATTTGAGGCGTTATATGGGAAGCGGTGTCGAACTCCAACTTTCTGGGATAAAGTGGGTGAAAGGAAGTTGATTGGACCAGAATTGGTAGAAGAGATGGCAGAAAAAGTTCAGCTGATTCAGAAACACATGAGAATAGCTCAGAGTAGGCAGAAGAGTAATGCAAACAACAGGAGGAAGGATCTAACTTTTGAAGTAGGTGATCATGTTTTTCTCAAAGTCTCACCATGGAAAAGTATGATGCGATTTGATAAGAAAGGATAGCTGAGTCCAAGGATAATTGGACCATATGAAATTCTGGAGAGAGTTGGATCAGTTGCATACTGGGTGGCTTTACCTCCGAGTTTATCTCAGGTACACAATGTTTTTCACATTTCGATGTTGAGAAAGTATATTCCAGATCCATCTCATGTTTTGAGTCCAGAGGTAGTTCAGCTGGAAGAGAACCTATCTTATATGGAACAACCGATCCATATTCTTGACCATAGGGAGGAAGGGTTACGAAATAAGTTGATTAATCAGGTAAAGGTTTTGTGGAAAAACCACATGATGGAAGAGGCAACATGGGAATCTGAAAATGCAATGAGGGATAAGTACCCCCATTTATACGATAAGTAAATAAATTGTGGGGACGCAATTTTATAAAGGGGGGAAGGATGTAACATCCCAAGTAAGTAATGAATAATAGATTTTTTTATCTATGTATATTAATTAATTAGATAGTGTTTTATAGGCTTAAAATGAAAATAAATCCAATCTTAAGCATGGAATACACTATTATTTTTTAAAAGATTGTTTTACTGCCTTATGATGGAAAACCATTTTTAAATATATCTTTTGAAAATTTTATAAGATTTTTTTTTCAAAATAAACTTATTCTTTATGATTGGGACATCAAAATTTACTTTGTGTGAATTTTTGGTATTTTTCTGACAATGTTCATTTTTTAATGAATAGTGAAAAATATTGCTTTTTACATCAAAACTGCTTTTTAATCTAATTTATTTATATGATTAGATTATCTTTTGAATTGGTTTTAAAGTTAAATTAGAATATATTTTTACCATTTAATCCAATGGTGTTCATTAGGATTAATTTCACTTTGGAATTGGGCCTAAACTAATGCCAGACTTTTCATAGATATTGTTTCAAGAAAACCCGCTATTTGATTTGCAACGGGAATTATTTTTAATTATTTCAATTTCTGTGTTTGGAATTGGGTATAATTGATTACATATTTGAAATCAGAAGGTCCAAATTATGTAATCAAGACTCTTTTGTTTTTGGACATTATGAATAGTAACGACGGTAATTATCTTTAATTATCTTGATTAATGAGTAATCGGGTAGTTAAGGATAATAAAATAATATCATAATAATAAAAAATGACGCCAACATGTGTCCTAATTCTACTGTTTGTCTCATGGCCGACCATGGGATGTCTTGTTCCATACTTGGTGACCCAATGGAATCACTTTTGTGGAAAGAGACTTGTTATCTTTTTATTTTTTTAAAGAAAGTAAATATAACAAGAATGTATCACCTGATTAAAACATTTTTAATTTTTTCTACATAGATGATATTTTAGACTATAAATATTCGTTGTAAATATAAAAATATTTCAGACATCATATTATTTTTTCATAATTTTTAGACTTTAAATAAATTAAATTATTTATGACATCATGATGATGCAGCGATTACCTCGTTAATAAAGGATTTAAATAAAATGAAATGATAATGTAAAATATATGACCTACACATGTCCAAAACCTATTGGATGGGTGGATTTCGAACCCTTATCACCTTACCCTCGAATTATATCAATGTGGGACCTTTTGAATCCGAAAATCATTTTCAAATAAGGTAACATTTCTTTACTTTCCAAGAGTGCCCCTCCTCTCCTCTTATAAAAGGCCCCCACATCTACCTCCTTACCCACACTCCCAATGCCTTTGGCTCGGACAAACCCTGCCCATTTTGTCTCTCCACATCCCTCTCTTACTCCTTGAATCCTCGCGTTGGGCAGAAGTCTTCCCAAGGAAGCGTTTGAGCTCAAACCAAAGGGAGTTACCCGATTTTAAGGTAATGTCTTCACTTGAGTCATTTTGTTTTATTTTTCTTCTCCAACCCCCTAAACTCTTTTTATTCATTTCTTTTGTAAAAACTCTAGTATATTCAATATACTAGGATGTTTTTATAAGAAGGATTCGAGAAACACTTACACACACCTACATCTAATGGTTAAAGGACATACTATTTCCGTGGATGGTGAATTTATGCCTCCCGTAACGATGATTGTTCAACATTCTTTTGACACCAACAATGGTGGCCATTAAGATGTCACTATATTTATATATGATATATAATATTTTTATGTTTTCCTTAAGCTTCTGTATTTTTCATTTTGGGCATACCTTTATGGTTTCCATTATGGGTAAACGCGATATTTTCATTTAAGGAAGTGCGGACTACCGCCCCCTTAAAGTGATTTGATTCGTTAAATACCATATGTGGGACATATAAAGGATGGAACTATGATATTATATATGATATTATACTGGAATTATAATATACCTTTATATAATTATGATTCCATTCTATAAAATATGAAATAGAAATTAAAGTAGCGTTCATGCGTACGTACGGCTTACCGTCTCCATGAACGGTGCATTTAATTTATTACCTCTAAATGATTATGTAATATTATAAATGAATGTATATACTGGATATATATGATATATAAATCACGATTATAATTCTGGATGTAATGGATACATGAACAACTTGTAATTATAAAGGGTTTATTTTTGACTCAAGTACCAATGATCGTTAAAACCACCGTTATAAACTTAAATAATTAAATAGTGTTCATGACATGGAAATAAGTGATATAATAGGAATAATGAACATAAAAAAAGGTTCTTAAGAAATTAGAAATTAAATCATGTTTATTATCAGGACTTTAAAGAACGATCGAGTCAAGTCGGACCCGGGGTATGGGACTTCGTCTCAATCTCCTTTCATTGAGACATATTTTGTTTTATACACAACCTTCTTTTATATGGTGTATAAAACCCTTTGAATTTTACGTTTTTTCAAAAGGAATCTTTTTTATACAAAGTTTTTACTGAAAGAAAAAATGGAATGTTTTTGTCATACGTATGCGGTGACAACGACTTCTCTGCCGCCGTGACCATTATTTGAGTATCAGCTTCCTCTACAATCTATACCTTATTTTTAAAAGAAAAATAAATACCATGTTTTACTTTTGTTTTATTTTGGTATTATAAATGGTTTTCATAATGTTTTTATATCAATGTGTTGTATTGATATCTTGTGATTGAAAGGTGGAAATGATATGTTTCCTTTATGCATGTTTTATGTGATACGATTATGTTGAGGTTCTTGGGAATTATTTTGAAGATGGGTGGTTCTGTGATAAACTAAGGGAGGGTGAGACCGATATAGATCTCTAATGCATTGGGTAACGCGAAGGAGTGAAACGTAAGGTTTCTCCGAAGATATTTAGGGAATATACTATGATGGCTATTCCAAACGTAACCCAGAGGGTTACTCCCTACGTAAGAATGTTATGAATGCCTCAAGTTACCTTTATGTCTTATGATTTCTATGATTTATTCATGACTTGATGAGGTATGTTAAAGTGCTTATGTTTTATGTGTAATGTATGATTTCATTCTTATGTATATATGAACTCATGTTTCCTTTCCATATTTTTATAACCCATACTGAGCTTTTTATGCTCATCCCAAGTTTTCTTTTGAAATGTTTTTCACAGGTCATGGGAAAGGTACATGATATGATGATAGTGTCAAGGAAGTGTCAAGAAAGAATCCATGTTTTATTTTAAATATGTTTCCGTTGATGGAAAAGATAAATACTATCTTTATGTAACCACTTTGTTTAAAAGTGGAATGTAATGCAAGTTTTATGATCTAATTCTCTAAAACTCTAAACCTGAAAATATCCTCAATGTGTAATCTTGTAATAACTCAAGATTAAGTAAGGTCTAAGGCTGGGGCCTTATAGTTGGTATCTGAGGTAGGTTTAGATAACTTTCCGAGTTAGAATTCTATTAAATGATTATCCAAAAATATTTTTTATGGTCAAATTGATGTGATATAGTATTTGAAGATTATTGTGTTGCTTCATCTAAGACATGTTTGTTCAGAATGGTTTTCCGTAGAGGAAACAGGGAAGCAGTTCTAGGAAGGCATGCAGAAGGAAATAACCTTCCGAATCAGCATCCTGAGATGGTCGGAATTGGAACTGAACAGTTTTTTACAGTAATGGCGCAGTTGACTCAAGTGATCAATGGTGGTGGTATCCATACACGAGATCAGCCAGATCAACCGTAGAGGAACATTTCAGTAGTGGAACATTTCATGAGGCAACATCCCCCATCATTCAGAGGATCATCTGACCCTGTGCTAGCTGAAGGGTGGATTAAAGAACAGGAGAAGATTTTCGATGTCATGGGGTGTTCAGACAATAAAAAGGTTAGTCTTTCTATTTACCATTTGGAGGGTGAGGCAGATCAGTGGTGGTCGATGGTTAAAAATATCAAGGATGCCGATGAGATTGATTCTCTCGACTGGGATGAATTCAAAGGTATGTTTCGTAAAAAGTATTTTCCTAAGGCTGTTCGACATAGGATGGAAAAATAATTCTTGTAATTGAGGCAATAGGAAGACTCAGAGGCTACCTATGAAGAAAGGTTCACTCGATTGGCATGTTATGCTATAAATTTTATCCGAGACCTTGATAGTAAAATCAATCGTTTTTACTCAGGATTAAAGCCAAAATATCGAAGGGAATTAGCTTCAAATTAGTTTAAAAGTTATGAAAAGCGTGTTTGATGTGCTGAGAATGTGGAAATGGAGTTTGCGGATGATCAAGTGTTCTATAAAAACCGACAGAAGAAGAGACCAAGGTGGCAGGAGAAAGGGAAGAATTCTTCAAAAAAGTCTGATGGTAAGAAATCTAAGTATCCAGTTTGTGATAAATGTGGCAAAAGGCATTCTGGGGAATGTCTTCTGAATTCTGGAAAATGCTACTGATGTGGTAATATGGGACATAAGGCTCGTGATTGCACTGAAAAAGATCAAGGTGAAGGTAAGACCAAATTTGATTTATAGTTAGTGAAATGTTTTAAGTGAAATGAGATGGGTCACTATTCAAATGAGTGTCTGACAAAGAGATTGAGTGATGGGAAGCAGTTAGACTACAAGCAGAAAGGGGTGGTGAAATCCTTTGCAACTACTTCAGCAGATGTTGGGCCATTAAATGAAGTTGTATCACGTACTTTGTTTGTTTTTTCAGATTATGCCAGTGTTTTGTTTGATTTGGGGTCTACACATTCTTTCATCTCTGAAAACTTTTCTAGTAAAATGGGAATACCATATCAAGAAATGACTCCTGAACTTTTGGTAAAAACACCTGGGGGAAATGTTGAGGAAAAAATAATTTATAAGAATCTTCCTATCCTTATCTGTGGAAAGAACCTACTTGCAAACCTTATTGTTCTACCTCTAGTAGTTTATGATGTTATCCTGGGTATGGATTGGCTCTCTATTTACCATGTTAAGATTGACTGTAGAGCTAAAGAAGATTATTTTCAGAAAGACATTCAGTTTGTGTACAAGAATGAATCCTTACTGTTGATAACTTATCAAGAGGCCAAGAAACTTGTAAAAGATTGAAATGAATGTTACCTTGCACAATCGTTGAAAATAAAGGAACTGTTCAGATTAATGATGTGCCAGTTATAAATGAGTATCCGAATGTTTTTCCTGATGATTTGCCTGGAATAATACTAGATCGAGAAGTTGAGTTTACTATTGAATTAGTTCCTGATGCTATGACAGATTCAAAACCCCCTTATCGAATGGCTTAAATTGAACTTTTAGAGTTGAAGGAGCAATTGCAAGATTTATTAGAGAAAGGTTCCATTCGACCTAGCACATCACCATTGGGTGCTCTTGTTTTATTTGTTAAAAAGAAAGATGGTTCAATTAGACCTTGCATTGATTATAGTTCCTTGAATGACATCACTGTTAAGAACAAATATCCTTTGCCTCATATCGATGATTTGTTTGATCAGCTCCAGGGAGCTCAGTATTTTTCAAAGATTGACTTGAGATCGGGGTACCATCATCTGAAGGTAAAGGAAGCAGATGTTCCGAAGACCGCGTTCCATACAAGATATGGCCATTATGAATTTGTAGTAATGCATTTTGGGCTAACCAATGCACCTGCTGTATTCATGGACTTAATGAATAGAATTTTCCATGAGTTCTTGGATAAGTTTGTGGTGGTTTCCATTGATGATATTTTTGTGTTTTCTAAAATTAAAGAGGAGCATGAAAGACATTTAAGGGTTATCTTGCAAACCTTAAAAGAAAAAAACTATATGGAAAATTCAGCAAGTGTGAGTTTTGGTTGCAACAAATTTTGTTCCTTGGTCACATTGTTTCTAAAGATGGGATAACTATTGATCCTGCAAAAACAAAAGTTGTAGAAGACTGGCCAAGACCCAAAAATGTAACTGTGATTCGTAGCTTCCTTGGTTTGGTAGGCTATTACCGAAGGTTTGTTAGAAATTTTTCACGATTATCTAGTCCAATGACTAAGCTAACTTGGAAGGGTGTTTATTTTATCTAGACAAAATAATGTGATGATTGTTTTTCGGAATTGAAAAGAAGATTGGTGAATGCTCTAGTTTTGGCACTACCTTCCAGGAATGGTGAGTTTTCTATATATAGTGATGCTTCATTGAAAGGACTTGGTTGCGTCCTAATGCAGAATGATCAGATAATTGCTTATGCTTCACGACAGTTGAAAACTTATAAGGTAAATTACCCTACACATGATTTGGAATTAGCTGCTTTTGTTTTCGCTTTAAAAATTTGGAGGCATCATTTGTATGGAGTAAAGTGTGAAATATATACTGATCACAAAAGATTAAAGTATATATTCACTCAAAAAGAGTTAAACATGAGACAGAGGAGATGACTGGAATTAATCAAGGATTATTACTATACAATTCATTACCATCCGGGAAAAGATAATAAAGTGGTTGATGCATTGAGTCGAAAAAGTAATGCTTCATTAGCAATGTTGCGTTTGGAACGTGATCCTTTGGTTAAGGATTTGATGAACTTTGGCATAGAAGTTGTTGGTGCAGGAAGTTCTTCTGTTTTGATTCAGGTATCAGTGAGATCATCTCTATCAGATAGAATCAAGCAAGCACAGAAGCAAGACAGTGAGTTGTAGAAAAAGGTAGAGTTGGTTCAGAAAGGTAAGTTTCCTGAATTCAACATTGATAATGATTGCGTTTTGAGATTTGGGAAGAGATTGTGTGTGCCTTGTGATTCACAGTTGAAGAGAGAGTTGTTATGGGAAGCTCATAGTTCTCCGTTTTCAGTTCATCCGAGCAGTACTAAGATGTACAAAGATCTACGAGAGTATTATTGGTGGGATGGAATGAAAAGAAATATTACTGATTTTACTGTGAAGTGTTTGAATTATCAGCAGGTTAAAGTAGAGAAGCAGTTACCGAAAGGGATGCTTCAGCCTTTACCAGTGCCAGAGTGGAAATGGGAGAATATATCCATGGACTTTGTTGTGGGATTACCGAAGACATCTCGAGGTAATAATGCAATCTGGGTTATTGATGATCGCTTTACTAAATCTGCTCATTTCCTTGCTATACGAGATACTTTTTCCTGAGATCAACTTTCCTGTTTGTATCTTAAAGAGATAGTCAGGTTACATGGAGTTCCTCTCTCCATTGTATCTGATCGTGATACCAGGATCACTTTTAACTTTTGGAAAGGCCATCAGAAGTCATTGGGTACTGAATTAAATTTTAGTACAGCATTTCATCCTCAATCAGATGGGCAGTCAGAACGAACAATTCAGACCCTGTAGGATATACTACGAGCCTGTTCGATGGATTGTCAGGGATGTTGGGACCAACATCTTCCTTTGGTTGAATTTTCATATAATAACAGTTTTCATTCGAGTATACAGATGGCACCATTTGAGGCATTATATGGGAAGCGGTGTCGAACTCCAGCTTTCTGGGATGAAGTGGATGAAAGGAAGTTGATTGGACCAGAATTGGTAGAAGAGATGGCAGAAAAAGTTCAGCTGATTCAGAAACACATGAGAATAGCTCAAAGTAGGCAGAAGAGTTATGCAGACAAAAGGAGGAAGGATCTAACTTTTGAAGTAGGTGATCATGTTTTTCTCAAAGTCTCACCATGGAAAAGTGTGATGGGATTTGATAAGAAAGGAAATCTGAGTCCATGTTTCATTGGACCATATGAAATTTTGGATAGAGTTGAATCAGTAGCATACTGGGTGGATTTACCTCCGAGTTTATCTCAGGTACCCAATGTTTTTCACATTTCGTTGTTGAGAAGGTATATGCCAGATCCATCTCATGTTTTGAGTCCATAAGTAGTTCAGCTGGAAGAGAACCTATCTTATGAGGAACAACCGGTCCATATTCTTGACCACAGGGAGAAAGTGTTACGAAATAAGGTGGTTAATTAGGTAAAGGTTTTGTGTAAAAACCACATGACGGAAGAGGCAACATTGGAATCTGAAAATGCAATGAGGGATAAGTATCCCCATTTATTCGATAAGTAAATAAATTGTGGGGACGCAATTTTCTAAAGGGGGGAAGGATGTAACATCCCATGTAAGTAATGAATAATAGATATTTTTATCTATGTCTATTAATTAATTAGATAGTGTTTTAGAGGCTTAAAATGAAAATAAATCCAATCTTAAGCATGAAATACACTAATATTTTTTAAAAGATTGTTTTACTGCCTTATGGTGGAAAACCATTTTTAAATATATCTTTTGAAAATTTTATAAGATATGTTTTTCAAGATAAACTTATTCTTTATGATTGGGACATCAAAATTTACTTTGTGTGAATTTTTGATATTTTTCTGACAATGTTCATTTTTTAATGAATAGTGAAAAATACTGCATTTTACATCAAAACTGCTTTTTAATCTAATTTTTTTATATGATTATATTATCTTTTTAATTTGTTTTAAAGATAAATTAGAATATATTTTTACCATTTAATCCAATGGTGGTCATTAGGATTAATTTCACTTTGGAATTGGGCATAAACTAATGCCAAACTTTTCATAGATATTGTTTCAAAAAACCCGCTATTTGTTTTGCAACGGGAATTATTTTTAATTATTTCAATTTATGTGTTTGTAATTGGGTATAATGGATTACATATTTGAAATCAGAAGGTCCAAATTATGTAATCAAGAATCTTTTGTTTTTGGACATTATGAATAGTAACGACGATAATTATCTTTAATTATCTTGATTACTGAGTAATCGGGTAGTTAAGGATATTAAAATAATATCATAATAATAAAAAATGACACCAAAATGTGTCCTAATTCATCTGGTTGTCTCATGGCCGACCATGGGAAGTCTTGTTCCATACTTGGTGACCCCATGGAATCACTTTTGTGGAAAGTGACTTGTTATATTTTTATTTTTGTTTAAGAAAGTAAATATAACAAGAATGTATCACCTGATTAAAACATTTTTAATTTTGTCTACATAGATAGTAAATTAGACTATAAATATTAATTGGAATGATAAAAAGAATTCCTACATCATAGTATTTTTTCATAATTTTTATACTTTAAATAAATTAAATTATTTATGACATCATGATGATGCAGCGATTACCTCATTAATAAAGGATTTAAATAAAATGAAATGATAATGTAAAATATATGACCTACATATGTCCAAAACCTATTGGATGGGTGGATTTCGAACCCTTATCACCTTACCCTCGAATTATATCAATGTGGGACCTTTTGAATCCGAAAATCATTTTCAAATAAGGTAACATTTCTTTACTTTCCAAGAGTGCCCCTCCTCTCCTCTTATAAAAGGCCCCCACCTCTACCTCCTTCCCCACACTCCCAAAGCCTTTTTCTTGGAAAAACCCTGCCCATTTTGTCTCTCCACACCCCTCTCTTACTCCTTGAATCCTCACTTTGGGAAGAAGTCTTCCCAAGGAAGCCTTTGAGCTCAAACCAAAGAGATTTACCCGATTTTAAGGTAATGTCTTCACTTGAGTCCTTTTGTTTTATTTTGCTTCTCCAACCCCCTAAACACTTTTTATTCATTTATTTTGTAACAACTCCAGTATAATCAATATACTAGGATTTTTTTATAATAAGGATTCGAGCAACAATTACACACACCTACATCTAATGGTTAAAGGACATACTGTTTCCGTGGATGGTGAATTTATGCCTCCCGAAACGATGATTGTTCAACATTATTTTAACACCATAAAAGGTGGCCATTAATACGTCACTATATTTATATATGATATATAATATGTTTATGTTTTCCTTAAGATTCTGAATTTTTTATTTTGGGCATACCTTTATGGTTTCCATTATAGGTAAACATGATATCTTCATTTAAGGAAGTGCGGACTACCGCCCCCTCAAAGTGATTTGATTCATTAAATACCATATGTGGGACGTATAAAGGATGGAACTATGATATTATATATGATATTATACAGGAATTATAATATACCTTTATATCATTATGATTCAATTCTATAAAATATGAAATAGAAATTAAAGTAGCGTTCATGCGTACGTACGGCTTACCGTCTCCATGAACGGTGCATTTGATTTCTTACCTCTAAATGATTATGTAATATTATAAATGCATGTATATACTGGATATATATGATATATACATCATGATTATAATTCTGGATATAATGGATATATGAACAACTTGTAATTATAAAGGGTTTATTTTTTATTCAAGTAACATTGATCGTTAAAACGACCGTTAATAACTTAAATAATTACATAGTGTTCATGACATGGAAATAAGTGATATAAAAGGAATAATGAACTTAAAAAAGGTTCTTAAGAAAGTATAAATTAACTCATGTTTATTATTCAGGACATTAAAGAACGACCGAGTCAAGTCGGAACCAAGGTATGGGACTTTGTCTCAATATCCTTTCATTGAGGCATATTTTGTTTTATACACATCCTTCTTTTATATGGTGTATAAACCTCTTTGACTTTTACGTTTATTCAAAAGGAATCTTTTTTATATGAAGCGTTTACTAAACGACAAAAGGGAATGTTTTTTTCGTACGTATGCGGCGACAACGACTGCTCCGCCGCCGTGACCATTATTTGAGTTTCAGCTTCCTCTACAAGCCATACCTTCTTTTTAAAAGAAAAATAAATACCATGTTTTACTTTTCTTTTATTTTTGTATTAAAAATGGTTTCCATAATGTTTTTATATCAATGTGTTGTATTGATATCTTGTGATTGAAAGGTGGAAATGTTATGTTTCCTTTATGCATGTTTTATGTGATAGGATTATGTTGAGGTTCTTGGGAATTATTATGAAGACGGGTGGTTCTGTGATAAACTAATGGCGGGTGAGCCCGATATAGCTCTTCAATGCATTGGGTAACGCGAAGGAGTGAAATGTTAAGGTTTATCCAAAGAGATTTAGGGAATATACTGTGATGGGTACTCCAAACGTAACCAAGAGGGTTACTCCCTACGTAAGAATGTTATGAATGCCTCAAGTTACCTTTATGTCTTATGATTTTTATGATTTATTCATTATTTGATGAGGTATGTTAAAGTGCTTATGTTTTATGGGTAAAGTGTGATTTCATTCTTATGTATATATGAACTCGTGTTTCCTTTCCATATTTTTATAACCCATTCTGAGCTTTTTATGCTCATCCCAAGTTTTCTTTTGAAATATTTTTCACAGGTCAAGGGAAAGGTACATGATATGATGATAGTTTCAAGGAAGTGTCAAGAAAAAATCCATGTTTTATTTTAAATATGTTTCTGTTGATGGGAAAAATGAATACTATCTTTATGTAACCACATTGTTTAAATGTGGAATGTAATGAAAGTTTTATGATCTAATTCTCTAAAACTCTAAACCTGAAAAGATCCTCAATGTGTAATCTTGTAATAACTCAAGATTAAGTAAGGTTTAAGGCTGGGGCCTTATAACTGCTCTAATGTGTCCAAACCATTTGTGGTTTTTATTTTTTTCTTTCCCCAGCTATGGCGGGTTCTGTTCTCCTTGAATTTCTTTTCCATTTTGTACTTCTTTATTGCGTAAGACCCCACTTTGGTCAGGTACAATTTATCCCATCGATTTTTGGATTTTTTTAGTTTCCTCGATGATGGAATTTTTACTATGTTATTATAGAATGGTGGTCAATTTTGATTTTTGATGACTCCCACTCCATCGTTCTGGTCTTCTTGATGTTTGTGTCTTTCCGGAATCTAGTTTCTTCTCTTCATTCTAGGTTTTTTTCTCAATATTTGTATACTATAACGATGAATCCTCAAGCGACCTGGGTTTCGATGTGGTGTTGTCAAAGTACGATAGTGTTTTTGAGGCACAGTAATGGGATGTGTTTCTTGGGTTGTGTGCAGGGTGATGACAGGATGTGAGTGTGGGAGGGGGGTATTTCTAAAGGAATTATGTCTTCTGAAGTGATCCATAATATCAGGTGGTACTGTAATGGTTAATGTGGATTCATGTGGGTGGAGGAGGTTGACTTGGGTCCATTTTTCTCCCTTGGTGTATTGTTTTCCTCATTTTGGTGAGTTTTTTTCTGGTTTTTGTTTTCTGTTTGGGGTGCATGGTTCTAGGGAACACACGGGTGGTATGTCTTGCTAGTTTTCACTTAACCAAAAAGTGATTTTATTTTGAAAAATAAAAAAAATTAATTTTTAATAAGTAATACGACATTTAATATGAGATTATATTTTAGTTTGGTCTTAGAAAAAATTTATTTTATATATGCATAATAGTTTTCATAACATCCCTCTAAAATAATATTGATCTCTCAAAGTCAAAAAGAATTGTTCTCCACAAATCCATTATGGTTATACTCAATCTCTCAATAACCCAATTCTATTAGGTTATGTAATGGGTGATATATAAATATTTAATTCTATAATTACCAATGTGTGACTCAAATGAACTACCAGTATTCTCCTTCTTGTTATATGTCCTCAACTTATTAGTGTGAATGAAAAGTTCTCTTTCAATTTACCTTTAGTAAATCATTAAAATATCCACTATTTTTGGCTTATACATTATAAATAACACCACTTTTATTTATTAATTTTAAATAATTAATTTGATAATGTGAAAGACACATTGTTTAGATTTGATGCATGAGTCCATAAAAATATGAGTTAATAAATTCTAGAAGTCTTGTTGATTTAATATCAACCATTTTGTGCCTCATTTTAATAATTAAACCTTTTAATCATGTTGTGAAAACATAATCCCTTCCTCATCTCATTAAAGGAAAATATACCAAAAATTTTTCCTTAGTGATTTTACTTAAATTATTTGATCCAATGTTCCCAATTATTCTTTTAAAAATAATAAGTTTCTTTCCTAGAACAAAGATAAATGCAATTATTAGGACCTCTAATCTAAAAACATCCCCTATTTATTTCTTCTATGGTGATTCTTCACCCATATTTAAATCTTTTAAGGACACGAAAACACTTTTTATTGATCAAATCATTACCCTCATCCCCTAAATGACACAAACTAAATAGGTTATGTGTGAGACCATAAATAAATAAAATCACATTTTAATTTTGTCTATTAGGATCAATCAAAACTAAACAAACTCCATTGATTTTAAATGATCTTTCATTTTTTACAGTAACTTCAAGACCATTATGTTGTCAAGTGAATTTCACAATCTGTCTATCTCTTATCATTTCTAATATAAAACCATCATCTTGGATCCCTGGAATACTTCTCTTATGAGCCTTTATAATAACCTCATAAATCTAATATTTTTCATTCCCAATTATGTATTATAACCTATATCCATTTAAAATATGTAGTTTTTATCCATGAATAAAACTCATACACTCTTACACATAATGACCATGTTGGTCACACCCTCCATATATTTTTTCATGATAAAAAAAATCTATATTGAAAATGTATACCTACTAGTCTTCCATATTTTGATTACTTAAATATAGATATTTTAGTTCATTATTCATAGTAGCTCTACCTAAACATCAAACTTATTTGATTCCAAGGGAGATACATATTATTCTAGAAATCACAAGTTTTATATCTATAAAATTCATAGCGCCAATAATAACCTCTAAAGTTACATTTTCCATAAATCTATTGGGTTTATTTTTATAAAACATTCTTCTTTTTTTAGGTAAAAAATCAACCATATTTTTAATTGGTTTTGAAGATACAAGTTTTTTAGATCACTCTTCACCACCTTAAATATATTTTAATTCCTTTGGGAGTTTATATTAACCTATTTTTTCCTAGAATTTCTTATTGATCATTCATTAGTATAATATAAAATTTTAAAATTTTAGATTCAACAGTTTCAGATTTTACCTAAGCTGATAAACAAGGCTTATAAATGGTTTTTCATTACTCATAACATACTTCAAAAACATTTTCAAAAAATAAATAATTTTTTAAGTTTATTTTTAGTTTTTAGACACCTTGATTCAGTAATACTGTGTTTTTTTCGTGATAATATAGCCTATTCTATAATATTTTATAATTATCACCTTACTAGTAATTATAAATTTAAGATATTTGATCATCTCAATGTACTCATTCTCCTAGTCTTGAAACCCACCTTAAAATTTCTCCTTATTTTCAAAATTCTTATAGAAATTTCTAATTTTATTATTGATTCCATTATTATAGTTAAGTTATCTTTCTATTTTTTCTTAACATGTGTTTCATGTAGGATATATATCTTTATTTTTCACCACTACTATAATTTTATTTATTTATTTAAAAGTATACCATAATGTAATTTTCCTTGCTATAAAATTATTATTCGAACATAAAACTTGAGTAAACAATTTATGTTTCATATTTTATTTGTTTGATTCTCTTTTTTCTACAAATTTTTTCTATCATTATTTCATTAATTTTCTTATAACGTTTAGTAAATATTTCTTTTTCACTTCTATTTTGGGTTTCATCTTATTATTATTCACATTACTCTATATATGTATTCTTCATAAAAAAGTATATAGAAAAAATTCTACTTCATCCAAATATAAACCATTTAAGTGGATGATTTATTTTATATTAAATTTTTCACCTCATAAAATTTCTTGATATTCAAGCACTGATTTTTTTATGATTATCATCACACTAATCATCTTCATTTAAATCACTTGGAGTATAAAATCCCTTGGTTATATTGGTACTCTTTAATTATATGTTTTAGTCTATCATATCTTTATTATATAAATGATCCGTGTTCTTAAAATATATTTATGATTACGAGGAATTCAGGGGCATAGAGTAGCTGATCTTCTAGAAGGTTAGTGGTGGCATACAACACTGGAAAAGCTTTAGTGCCACAAACTCACAGATATATTCTACCAGCCTTAATGTTGTCTATTATGTATCATGTTAATGCTAAATAAATCCAACCATATTGTTCTTGTGGTTACCAATGGTGCATGCTCACTTATTATTACTATCTTCTCGCCATTGGAAGCTAGCAGGTGGCATCCCAAGATGTTGGGATAAGGAAGAAAATAATCCTCTATCCTCACTGAAAACCCACCTTATATAACTAATTTGATTCATATTGAACCTTAATTAGTGTTTTAATAATTTTATGGGATCTCTAAGTCTTATTTTGATTATCTAGTATATTCTTCTTAGTTCCCTAATCTTTGGTTTGATTTGGATTAATTTAATCTCTAATTTCTTTCTCGTGTTTTTTGTTTTCCTCTTTTTTACTCCTTGAATATTCTTCTTTCAACCTTGATATATTGGGTCTACCATTCTTCATATAGTATCATATTATTTATTTTTTATCTGGGTATTTGATCTCAATGTTTCTTATTCATTCATTAAGGTAGGTCATCTAAAACATCTTCCTATATTAAACATTTAAATTATTGTATATGGAACATCTTTCATTGCAATATAATTTCATTCATGAACCCCTCTGTAAATGGAATTCACTTTTCTAGCATTAATCCTTATACATAGACCTCCTACATATCATATTTGGTCTATTGATGTTAATATTGAAATGTTAAGCCTCTTGAGAAGTTTTCCTTCATTTTACCCTAGATTAGAACATGTAATATATGAACCTAGATCCTTATATTTAATTGGGAATTGTTTTTCAAATGGATTAATTTCATAATTGTATTTACATGTGAATTGGGATAATTGTATTGTTAAATCATAACTTGGATTTTAACTATTTAATTTTTACAAAATTGTAATTATTAGGATGAAATATTTGAAAGAGGGTTTAATGACATATGAAATAGTAATTGCTCGTAATTGATATGTGAATCATAAATTATCAGAATGTTGTGTGAAATGGAATTAAAGTTGTAAAAGGGGAATTATGATTGATTGACATATAATTGGGTAACATGGTATAACTCATTAATTAGTAATATAATTGGAAATTTTGAAGAAATAATGAATATGGAATATATTAACATGTTTGTTGTTTGTAAAATTGGAATTATTTGGATCTTCTGTCATTTTTTTTGGGAATTTTTAAATGATCTCTATCATAGGAATTTTCATAGAGTTTTATTTCCTTTAAAAATATAGATGTCTTTAGAATGGGTATTCATATTGGGTCCATTGATACTTTTTATCCTGGTAGGGTGTTACTATATAGGAATATGTAAGTGTCTCTAACATGTGAATTTACATTTACTATAGTAAATCATGAATTTATATCTCTATCATGACATGGTAATGCACCATGGGAACTTGTAAGAAACTCTTGTATGGGAATTAAAATAATATATTTTTGAACATAAATCATTGATTGGTCCTTAGACAAGGAACCTATATGGATTTAGGGATGCTATAGATAGAGTTATCCAGCATCAACCCAAAGTGAGTACTGGTTGGCCATGGGTGTTAACCCAAAACATAAGGTTCAGTGGGTTATTTGATATTATGTATTAATTTATGAATTACCACTCCTGATTATCATACCATTTCATGCACTATTATTCCAGATATTATATTTTTAAAAATAATGGGTATTACCCTACTGAGTTTTAATCATATCATTTTTGGGCACCATTTGGTATGAAGGTATATTTCAAGGATGTAGGTCTAGAAAATTGTGATGGACCATGTACTTGATAGATTGTTTTCTGTCATGGAATGAATCTTGGAAATGGGACTAAGAATTTGTTTTTGGAATGGGGTTGGGATTTGTTATATTAAGTCTTTATTTTTTAAAATTTCTTGTATGAATTTCATCATGACATTTAGTGTGGCATAAAATATGGAATGATATGTTTTATTATATTTAGAATTATTTTGAATTGGATTATTTATCTATTGGAGTTAATTAATATTTATTTTTTATTATGTTCTCCATTGTTTTAATTGTCCTATACCAGAGGGTATTGTCTCCCCACTATTCATATTATAACATCCCCACTAGTTTCTAGCCGGTGGAATATGGGGACACATTCTTGAGGTAACAAAATGATCTATCATAGTCATATGAGTGAGAACCAGGCTGGGTATGTTATAAAGTGTTATCAAATGTAAAATATTTTCTATTCCTTTTTTATTTATGGTAGGTTTACCAAATAATATGACGTTTTTGGTCTTGGTAATGATCTTCTTAATAGGGGTAGATAACCAATGTATGTTGAAAAATTCATATTACTAGGGTTGGAATTAAAATTCATTAGATTATATTATTGCAATTATGATGTTATTACACCTTGGGTGATTCAATTTTTTTTTGTGAAATTCCTTTTTTATGATTTTTTTCTTATGGGATGATATGGCTTATGGTGGATATTATGGCATCATTTTAGGAACATAGAGAAATATGTCAGTATTCATCAGTTAAGCTAGGAATATATTTAATTTATATGGTATATCTTCCTATCACAATTGTGAAATTTAATCTCTTGAAATATAGGAAAAAATAAATAAATTAAAATTTTATAACAATCAAATTCACTTGTTAATCCATGTTTAGGAGTAACTATGTGTTAGTGATTATTTTAGTCATATTTTCCTTATAAGTAGAACTTGCAATATATCTTGGGATCTGAGGAGTGTGTTCCCTATAAGAGATCAAATGATTTCACATCATCTTTAGGTTGAGTGTGTTGATAGTGGTAATCATAAAACACCTCTTGTAGCTAAGATCTAACATCTCATAGCTTTGGGGAACATGATGGATAATCAGCTTCATGATAGTTTTTTTCATTCCCTGTGATACATATAGGAGGAAACTAATCATGCCATTCCTTATATGTTTTATCAAACTAAACATTTCTATTTGCAACACCCACCCACGTTCACTAGGGAGGGAGGCCCTCATATAGCATAGTTTTGGATCAAGCCTATCGAGATAAACTTAAAATACCTATAAACACTTGTAGATAGAAGGGTGAATCTGTATTTTCATATGTTATAAGTACTATAAAAAAACTGGGGAGACAATGTAAAATAATCCATACTGTAAGTGGAGTTAACCTATAAAGACATTGAGTCTAATTTACTAACTCAAATGTACCCCTAGACTCTTAGGGATTGTAGGGCTTTGTATTACATGTACCAAACATATGGGAGCATGTCAGTAATTGATTACTATAGATATTTTATCAACTAGTAGAATTTTGATCCATATTTGATAGAATATGAGATAGCTAAGGTGAAGGTCTTCTAGGAAGGGATTCAGAATAAGATCAAGTCATAAGTGAACATGTCTTTTCTTAAATAAAATATCTGACATAATGAATCAAGATCACATCACCAAAGGAAACCTAAAATAGTCCCTAAGTAGGGTTAATGTATCCTTTATTTGATTATTGGTGATATCTTCATCAATAATCAAGAATAGACACTATGAGAATTTTTTCTAGGGAAGTAGTGCGGCATGTAGCCAAGTGAGTGGACATTCATCTTACCATATAGACAGGGGATGTGATTTTAATGTGGAGGGGATGGCCACAAGTTCTTCTTGTTTACCTTCATTATTTTTTATTTCTTACCTTGTATAAATATGGTACATTTTCAAAATTTCAACAATATAAGACCTTATTTTAACAATAAAAAAGGATCATAGAAGGCACTAGTGTTTGAGAGAGACTCTATACCCTCATAGTAGATAGGTTTCTAGTGTTCCATTGGTCACTCAATCTGGGGTCGGGATGTGGTATCCAATCATATGAACGATTGCATCATCTATGAAGAGAATATTAGTGGAGTGAGACTGAATCCTAGGGAAGATTGTTGAGTTAGATATATGCTTTATAGTCCACTCCAACCAGTTTAGATGTTTGACAATCCACTATCAAGGGTAAGATTATTATCTCATCTACCCTTAATTATTATTTTTTGGTAAAGGGGAAATACATTCTTTTATAAATGATAAATATTAAAATATATTGGGTTCGGATATATAAATCTTGGATAAGGTTAGGACCAGTGATACGTCATTAGGGGTACGACCAGGTGGTATCAAATGATAAATGAAGTTTTCTCTAAAAATTGCTGAAAATAATTCCATTAGGAGTATATTTGTTGAAAACAATAGGATTAATCATGATTATGGGTATGGACTATATATTTCTTTACTACAATATCATTGACTATTAGTAGAGTATTGTTTCATTTATATCTACAAAAGGGTACATCTATATTTATCTTGCAGAATTAGGTATTTGGTCTCATCATATAAGATAAATTCAAGGCATATTATATTTCCTCCCATAATATGTGGAAATAATTTCTCTGGATGATGGAAATTTGTAATAGAGTAGTTTTCCTCCAGTGGTGGTCCACTTTCAGTATGTTTTTCTTGATGATTTCATTGATATACCACCCGAACATGAGATCAAGTTAAACATCGATATGGCTCAAAGTGATGAACCTTTTTTATCTATCATTATAGGATGGATCCTATAGATCTTCAAGATTTGAAAGTGTAGTTGGAATATCTAGAATATATGGGATTCATACGTCCAAGTACTTCCCCTTGGGGTTATCATTTTCTTTTCTCCAAGAATAATAATGGGGTTTATGCTAGTGTGTGTATTTACAAAGGATAAACATAAAACACCCCATGAATTTATTTTATGGTTATTTTTAAATTAATTTAATCTCTTTGATGGCTTGTGTTGCACGCAACCCTGAGATTTTATAAGAACACTACATTTGATAGTGTATGAAACATGTAACACTAAGCCTCAATGAACAATGCAATATTATTTAAATAGGATTGTTATAACATATATGTTAAATTGGATGTATTAATTGAATTAATAATTGTGAAAGATATATATAAAGGTCTAATTTAGTAAAAATTCATTGATTAATTCTTTTTAAATAACTACTCAATTTTTAGTAATGTTATTTTATTATTCAAAAAAATGTATTCTATAAAAAATATTTATTGATAAAATTCTATAGTTAAATTATTGAATGTATATTAATTTTATTTTATGAAATATATAATTTTCTGAATCATCATATCAATATTAACTTAAGAAATATTATTTTATTTTATGGAAAAGTTTTATTTTCTAATGAATAGTGAAAATAAAAGTTTCTATTAAAAATGTATTTTTATTTCAACCGTTTCTAAATTTTCATTTTATTTAAACAAATGAAAGGTAATATAATTTATATTATATTATTAATAATCATATTACGGTCATTGAAATCAATTCCATCGTTTTATTTTGTATACAAAAATTCATCTACTAAAAAGGTAAATTATCTGAAAAACAATTTTTCATTACGTTTTTTTCAGTTTAACATTAAAATAAATCCCACCACTTACATACCTTGAATTTTTCAAAATAAATTAAATATTTGTAATCAAGAAATCTAAATTTATTAAATATATTCCTTTTATTTTTTTAATATGAATAGAAACCATTGTAATTATTGTTACCGGTATAAAGGTTAAATTAAGTAATTAAATTTTAATATAAAATTTTTAGGACTATAACATGACCCTAAAATATGACTTAATATTATTTTAGGAGTAAATTTCAAATTTACACAACTAAGACTATGTTATATTAAATATTCCAAACATTTTTATGAGAATATTTCCATTATAGTATTATATTTCAACCAAAGTCATCCATTACAAATTCATGTTTTAATAACTATAATATTTTTAATATATAGTCATCTATAAGATATGTTCAACTATAAATAATTTTTTAAAATATATAAAAATTATGTTAAGTATGTTTAACTATTTTTATTTTTTAGTAAATAAATAATTACCCTAAATTGTTTCACAATGATGATGCTATAATTATTCAATTAATTGAAAAATAGAATAATTGATATTTAAAATATTAAATATATTATAATTTGAGATACATACTACGATCCAAAATATTTATAGTTGGAAATTAAATCTTTGAGATATAATAAAATATATTTTTAAAATTCTAAGTGTTTTGTTGTTATTATAAATGTCAATGTAATGATTAGTTTTAAAAATTGACATTATTGATATTTTATAATAAATAATTTTTTATTAAATGATATAAAATTTATAGTAATATTATATTTTATCAAGTAATTAATATATTTTTGACAATTTAAAAATGTTTTTTATGATTTTTTTCCATTTATAGTAATTATATTGACCATCAATACGTAAAACACCTTATCGAAACATGGTATTTATAAAAAGGGTTAACAAGGGGTTAAAGCCAAATAATTAGGATAAAACATAGTTAAAAATTATCCAATATTTATTTTATAAAATGATTTAGAAATTTATTTACCTAATATTTGAATTATATCAATTTTTTCATTTATACATGATAAATAGTCTATAATTATTTAATATTTTATGAAATAACAAGAATTACCCACCCTTCGATTATAATTGTGAACCCCTTTGTTAACTTCGTTACACCATTGTGATCCATCTATATCAACAAAACCCTATTCATGCCACTTATAAACATCCTTATCATTGCATTTTATGTTCATTAAAATCCAAAATAGAAATTTGAGGTCCATTAATAATATATCTAAAGGAATTCCACTGAAGAAAAGGTAATTATCATTACCAAATATTTCAAGGTTATTTATTCTTCTATTTACTAATAATATGTTGTATCCGTCCTAAAATAAAAAATCCAATATCATAAATATAATTATATGTTATTTTGATTATGTGAATAATATATTCCATCTTATTTCCATCATATGAAAAGAAAAAACATTGTTCATGTGTACATAGGTCATACCATCTCCAAATAGTGGTGTAATTAATTTTTCATCACCACTTTAATTGGATGGTTTTTAATATTGAAATAATAAATATATATGATATATTATTAATAATTATTATTCTAGAAAGGTTAATCCTTATTTACCTTTCTTTCATTCTATGACAACCCTGATTTTTATTACAACTTAAACATGCTTTATTACATAAAACTTCACTTGATACAACAAAGAAGATCGAGAGGTTTAGTGTCTTTGGGGCTTAGGATTATTACATAGAAACTTTAAACTTGAAATACAACATCCTTATTGAAAACTTCCTTTACATGACCACTACATTCCTTCGTACCTAGCATTGCATGGGATAACCTGAGGACATGCATAAGAAAAGGGTGAGCTATAAAGCCCAGTAAGGGAGTACATAATGAATAACATGAGGAGTACAATACATGTTAGGCAATAGGCATATCAATAGATCATAAGAGAGACATGAACATAAAGGCATGATAAAGCATGATAATCATAACATGGAAATGTGGCAACAACACTTAACATTGAATTAGCATGAGCCAAGGCTCATTGCACATGGAGCATGAGTAAACCCTCATTGCACTTGAAGCACAAGTAAACCCTCGTTGCACTTGAATTAGCATGAGTCAACACTCATTGCACATGACGTATCATGATACTATACTTTACCCAATGCATTGGAGCGCTATCAGGGCGCACCCTTCTTAAACATTTCATTTCATGCATAAGTGTGCCACATGGATCATAAAACATGGATTCATAAAACATAATCATTTCTTCCACGATAAAGGAATGTGAAATTCATACATGAAACTTTACAATCAATACGTATATGTGCATAAAGGTGAATACCCTTGATGGAGAAATGGGCATGGTATTCACTACACAAAGACATTGGCTTAGAAAATTGGTGCGATTTCGGCAGCGTAACGGCGTGACATAAGAATTCATAAAAAAGGTTGATGAGAGAGAAAGGGGTTCCTCATCATATTTACATGTAATGGACAGTAAGGAGATTATATATATACATGTCCCAACAATAGAAATGGAATTTAGATTCATGATACAAAAGTATTGCTTGAATGTAAAAGAAAATAGAGAGAAGTTCCTTTCGGAATTTCGGCATAGTAACGGGTGTACATGGGAGGCATTTAATGAGAGAGAAAGGGTTCTCCCATCATTCAAACAATAAGAGGGCAGTATGGGGGAGGTGCGAAACCATACCCCAACATTCATAAATGAAAAGGGCAATACAACTTAAAGAGAATTGACAAAAATGAGAAAGGAAGAAAAACCCTTACTTGGAAGTGTGCTTCCAAAGGCTAGAGAGAGGCTTGTGAGAGGCTTCTTGGGAGCTTGGGGCACATTGAGAGGATTCTAGAGAGAGTAGGGCAGAGGTTGGACGAACTTCAAGGGCTTTGAGTGAGGAGGAAGTGGGAGCTTGGGTGGGTTTATATAGGAAAGGTGAGAGAATTCTTTATTATTTAGGTTTGGGACCCCTTATATTAAAATAATCCAAACCACAAACCATCCCATGGTATTTGCCCATGGTTTCTGGAAAAGGAGAGAGGAAAACAATATTTTACAAGGCCAAGGTCCGAACTTATTAAAAAATTAGGGTTGCTTATGTGGAGGTGAGTCACACTCCCATGGAAATTAATTTAAAAAGGCAAAGTGTTGAATAAGTCTTGAGGGCTCCATTAATGCTTTGAAAAGTGATTCAAACAAACCCAAAACCTCATTATTTTAATGATAAAACATATATTGGCCGAACCTAAGGATTATGGTATTTTATTACATCACCATTGGGTCATTATGATGTCATAAATCACATTATATATTTAAAAGGTATTTAATTTTTACCCAAAAATTGGACTGTCTCAGAAAATTATGAAAAATTCACCGTTGGATAATTTCGACGTCCTGATTCCAAAAATAATATTTATTTTATCTAAATAATTTTCTAAATATGTGAATTTTCACTTTTAAAATAAAAACCGACATTTATAAAAAATTCACGGGTTTTGACAGAAATGGCTTTCAAACCTTAATAAAAATTTTAATTGCATTCATAAAATTATAAGATCATTTATATTTAATAAAAATTAATTTAATATTAATAATAATATTTTATTAAAATATTATTTAATTCAAAAATCCTTTAATTTAATAAAATATAATTCTTAATTAAATAATAACTAAAAACATCATTTGTACTTTAAAAACTAATTACAATGCATCAAAAATGACTAGAAATTATATTCATTATTATATACAAAAATAATGTACATGAACATGGTGCTACTTATTTGTTACATAACCCCTTAAAATAGCCGCATAAGACCTAAGGGTAAGGTGTGCGATGGTGACAGACTCTTGGGGTTGCTCGGATAACATCGCTCGAGTGGTGATCTCTATCAACTTCCATTTTTCCCGTAGACGATCACGTTCGAGCTTGACTTGATGAAGCTCAGCTTGGGCTTGGTCAAGGGCAAAGCCCAAAGACGCCACCTCCTTTCCGAGCTCCGACAAATGGGCTTCGTAAGGGGCAATTCTACTGGATGAGGCCATCGCTTCCTTTGTCTGAGTAAAAATGGTTTCGTTAAAGCCTTATATTTAAACTACCCAGATGATCAATGTTCAACGGCTATAAAAGTAACGGTCACAAATCTTAACGTAAAACTAAAGAAGTTGACATCTTATAAAAACATAAAGAAACATTTAACTGGATCAAGAGGGATTTTCCATTAATGAAATTTTGGGTCGTTACAACATTCCCCCCTTAAGAAATTTCGCCCTCGAAATTTTCCTTTTCCCACACTAAAACAAATGTGGGTAACTTAGCTTCATCATATCCTCCGACTCCCAAGTTGCTTCTTCAAACTTGTGGTTTCTCCACAACACCTTGACGAGGGGCATTGTCTTATTTCGTAGAACGTTTTCTCTACGATCTAAGATCTTCACTGGTAGCTCCTCATAAGAAAGATCGTCTTCTAATTGTACCACCTCAGAAGAGAGTACATGTGAAGGGTCTGGTATGTACTTCCTTAAGAGGGATACATGGAAGACATCATGCACCTTGGCCATAGTAGGTGGAAGTGCTAGTCGATAGGCCACAGCCCCAACACGATCAAGAATCTCGAAGGGGCCGATGTACCTTGGACTTAACTTCCCTTTCTTTCCAAACCTCATGACCTTCTTCCACGGAGATATGCGTAAAAACACCATGTCTCCGACTTTAAACTCAAGGTCTCGTCGACGATTATCTGCATAACTCTTCTGTCGACTTTGGGCTGCCTTGATATGCTGCTGAATGGTTTTCACCTTCTCCACCATTTCTTCGACCATTTCTGGTCCAAGCAGCTTACGTTCACCGACCTCATCCCAACATGCCGGTGTTCTACACCTTTTCCCATATAGGGCTTCATATGGTGCCATTTGGATGCTTGAGTGGAAACTATTATTATAAGAGAACTCAACCAGAGGAAGATGCTGATCCCATCCTCCTTTAAAGTCCATTGAGCACGCTCTCAACATATCCTCAAGTGTTTGGATAGTCCGCTCGGATTGGCCATCAGTTTGAGGATGATAGGCCGTACTGAAGTTTAATTCAGTATTCAGAGCATGTTGAAGACTCTTCCAAAACTTAGAGGTAAATCTTGGATCTCGGTCCGACACAATAGATAGTGGTACTCCATGCAACCGTACCACTTCCCTGATATATATCCGTGCCAGTTGATCCAAAGAGAAATCCTCTCGAATAGCAATGAAGTGTGCAGTCTTTGTAAGACGATCCACAATAACCCAGATTGCATTGTTGCTTTTGGATGTCCTTGGAAGTCTAGTGACGAAGTCCATGGTTATGTTCTCCCATTTCCATTCTGGTATGGGCAATGGTTGCATCATCCCCTTAGACTTCTCCCACTCTGCCTTCACTTGCTGACACACCAGGCACTTTGATGTATATTCAGCGATCTCCTTCTTCATATTATCCCACCAAAAGTTTTCTCGGAGATCTCGATACATCTTTGTGCTCCCTGGGTGAATAGAGAAATTTGAACTATGTGCATCATCCAAAAGTTCCTTCTTCAGCTCCGAACCTGATGGGACACATAGTCTTTTCCCAAACCGCACAATTCCTTCTTCATTAACATTAATCTCTGAGGATTTTCCCTTTTTGATAGCTTCCACTTTTTCTTGGATTCTCACATCATCCTTTTGAGCATCCTTTAACCTTTCCAAAAGAGATGGTTGAGCAATCATTTGTGAAAGGATTGGTGATGTTCCCTTCTTTATGATTCCCACGTCCATCTTCATCAAGTCTAAGAAGATTGGATCCTTCTCAATTCTCATCATTGATAGAATTGCTGGATCCTTTCTACTTAGGGCATCCGCCACCTTGTTCGCCTTCCCAGGGTGGTAATGTATTGAACAGTCATAATCCTTTATGAGCTCTATCCATCTTCTCTGGCGCATATTAAGCTCTTTCTGTGTGAATATATATTTAAGACTCTTGTGGTCCGTATATATCTCACATTTCTCTCCATAGAGATAATGCCGCCAGATTTTCAAGGCAAAGATCACCGCCACCAACTCCAGATCATGCGTTGGATAGTTTCGCTCATGGATTTTCAACTGTCTTGAGGCATAGGATATCACTTTATCATTCTGCATCAGCACACATCCTAAGCCCTTCTTTGAAGCATCACTGAATACCACAAAAAGCTCCCCACTTGTGGGTAAAGTGAGCACAGGTGCAGTGATAAGCCTCATTTTCAACTCCTTGAAGCTTTCTTCGCATTCATCACTCCAAGCAAACTTTACTCCCTTTCGAGTTAGCTTGGTAAGAGGGTTGGACAATCGTGAGAAGTTTCTCACAAATCGTCGATAATATCCAGCTAACCCCAAGAAGCTACTGATATCAGTTACCGATGTTGGCCTCGGCCATCCCTCAATTGCATCTGTTTTGGAGGGGTCCACAGATATCCCATTGCTTGTGATGATATGGCCCAAGAATGAGACCTCCTTCAACCAGAACTCACACTTGCTGTACTTGGCATAGAGCTTCTCCTTGCGCAAAGTCTCCAGTACAGTTCTTAAATGCTCCTCATGGTCCTCCTTGGTTTTGGAGTATATTAGAATATCATCTATAAAGACTACCACAAATTTATCTAGGTAATCTCTAAAGACTCTATTCATCAAGTCCATGAATATTGCTGGAGCATTGGTGAGTCCAAAAGGCATTACTATGAATTCATAGTGCCCGTACCTTGTACGAAAAGCAGTCTTGGGGATATCTTCCTTCTTCACCCTTACTTGATAATATCCCGACCGCAAGTCGACCTTGGAGAAGTATTGTGCTCCACGCAGCTGATCAAACAAGTCATCGATTATTGGGAGAGGATACTTGTTCTTTATCGTGATTTTGTTAAGTTCACGATAATCGATGCAAAGCCGCATTGACCCATCCTTCTTCTTGAAGAAGAGGACTGGTGCACCCCATGGTGATGCACTTGGGCGTATAAACCCTTTATCCAGATTCTCCTGTAGTTGTTTCTTCAGTTCTTCAAGCTCAACCACAGCCATTCTATATGGAGTCTTGGATATTGGTAGCGCCCCAGGTATAAGTTCAATTGAGAACTCAACATCTCTTCTTGGAGGAAGACCAGGAAGTTCCTCGGGAAATACTTCAGCGAATTCCCTCACAATAGGCATTTCTTCAAGGGTGGTTTCTTCCTTGGGCTTAATCATCTGAGCCAGATATGCGTGCTCATAAGGCAGTAATATCCATGCTTGAGATGATGGAGCTAAAGGAGATTCATCTTCCTCCTGACACTTGTAAAGAATCGGGGGTCGATTCTCCATATGGAGTGTGATTTCCTTCTCCCGACAATTTATGTTGGCTCTATATAAGGAAAGCCAATCCATGCCAAGAATTGCATCAAATTCCACCAAAGGGAGTATGACGAGGTTTGCCGGGAAATGCAATCCACAGATTATAACAGGGGAGGACATATACTCATTGGATGCAATGATTGCCCCATTTGCCGTACTCACCGACATCTTTACTTCCATGGTTTGTGGTGGTGCAGTGATTGTTCTACTAAACTTTTGAGATATAAAAGAATGCGTAGAACCTGAATCAAAAAGTACGTTCGCTATTCTTGAATGAATAACTAGCGTACCTGTCACCACTTCGTTTTCGGGGTTCACTTCGGCAGAAGTGATGGCAAAAGCTCTTCCTTGCTGTCTTGGAGGTTGTTGATTGCCTCCGATAACCCTTGGATTAGGGCACTGATTCGCAAAATGACCCGGTTCTTTGCATTTGAAGCATTGAACAACGCGTTGAGGTTCGAACGGAGCGTTCCTCCCCTCCGTCGCAGCCGCGGGTCCTTCTTGCTGACAGTTAACAGCTAGGTGCCCTTCTCTTCCACACTTGAAGCATTTTCTTGTCCCCCTAAGGCAATTTCCAGGGTGCTTCTTTCCACACTTTTGGCAAGTGGGGTGCTGGAATTTCTTAGCGACGTTGGATTTATCCATCGGACCACCAGCATTGAAGTCCACCTTCCGCTTCTTGTCCCCGTGATACCCCTGTGATTCTACGATCTCCATTTCAACCTTGAGGGCACATCGGACAATTTCCTCATAGCTGTCGAAGTCACGGATCGCTAATGCTTTCCGCAAGCTAGGCTTCAGCCCACCAAAGAAGCGGTCAACCTTGCATTCGGGGGTAACGACAAAGCCGGAAGCGTATCGTGCAAGCCTTGTGAAGTTTGCCTCGTACGCTCCCACAGATTCCTCATCTTTCTGCTTGAGGGAAAGGAAGTCCCTTTCCATCTTAAGACGGAGGGTGCGTGGAAAATATTTATCGAAAAACATCTTCCGGAATACCTTCCATTCCAAAGCCTCGATCTCCTCCTCAGGCTTCGTATTTTTGATCAACGTCCACCATTGATCAGCTTCACCCTCCATACGATAAGCCTCCAGGAGAACCTTCTCTTTTTCAGAGCATTGGAGGATGGAGAATATCTTTTCAATGGAGTTGATCCATTGTTCAGCAATCGTGGGATCGGATGATCCACTAAAAGTAGGAGGCCTTTGTCTCATGAAGCTTTCAATAGCGACTTGTTCTTTCTTAGGGGGGGTTGAACGTTCCTCTTGACCAGTGTTTCTATTCAAAACTTGAGTTAACTGAGAGAGAAGCGTGACAAAGTTCGCGATTCCCGCTCCCATTGGATTGGGCATCTCATTGGTACAATCATCACACTGATCTTCACAACGGTTGTTAGCCCGAGTTCTCCTATTACCGGCCATTGGCTGGAATAAAAGGAAAGTTAGGGGTAACACATAAAGGGTAATCTAAAGACAAAAGTTGACAACTTATAAATAAACTTTAATCTCTTTAACTCATGAGTCTATAGGATTCAATCCAGGCTTTTCATGATCTTCCTTCTAACATATATTCTTAGGGGCATTTTTCCCTTAATAAGGGTTCATACTAAGATTATGAATTTATCAAAACATATCCCCCAGGAGTGTCGTAACCAAGAGTGCAGCAAGGCCCGTTGTCGTGCACCAGTTCCCGTTCGAGTCTAGCTCAAAGCGGTGTTTTCGGGTTTTACCCCTAGGATACATCTGTGCCAGAGCCGCCTCTACCTGCTCGTATCCAGACAGGGATGTATTTGTTTGATAAAACACTTACTTAGTATTTACCAAAACTTAGGGATGTTTTTATTATGCTTAGTCTTGTATCTAAGGCTTTACTAGGGTTTCCTAATCCCAAAAATAACTAAACCTATCCTCTGATACCAACTATGACAACCCTGATTTTTATTACAACTTAAACATGCTTTATTACATAAAACTTCACTTGATACAACAAAGAAGATCGAGAGGTTTAGTGTCTTTGGGGCTTAGGATTATTACATAAAAACTTTAAACTTGAAATACAACATCCTTATTGAAAACTTCCTTTACATGACCACTACATTCCTTCGTACCTAGCATTGCATGGGATAACCTGAGGACATGCATAAGAAAAGGGTGAGCTATAAAGCCCAGTAAGGGAGTACATAATGAATAACATGAGGAGTACAATACATGTTAGGCAATAGGCATATCAATAGAGCATAAGAGAGACATGAACATAAAGGCATGATAAAGCATGATAATCATAACATGGAAATGTGGCAACAACACTTAACATTGAATTAGCATGAGCCAAGGCTCATTGCACATGGAGCATGAGTAAACCCTCATTGCACTTGAAGCACGAGTAAACCCTCGTTGCACTTGAATTAGCATGAGTCAACACTCATTGCACATGACGTATCATGATACTATACTTTACCCAATGCATTGGAGCGCTATCAGGGCGCACCCTTCTTAAACATTTCATTTCATGCATAAGTGTGCCACATGGATCATAAAACATGGATTCATAAAACATAATCATTTCATCCACGATAAAGGAATGTGGAATTCATACATGAAACTTTACAATCAATACGTATATGTTCATAAAGGTGAATACCCTTGATGGAGAAATGGGCATGGTATTCACTACACAAAGACATTGGCTTAGAAAATTGGTGCGATTTCGGCAGCGTAACGGCGTGACATAAGAATTCATAAAAAAGGTTGATGAGAGAGAAAGGGGTTCCTCATCATATTTACATGTAATGGACAGTAAGGAGATCATATATATACATGTCCCAACAATAGAAATGGAATTTAGATTCATGATACAAAAGTATTGCTTGAATGTAAAAGAAAATAGAGAGAAGTTCCTTTCGGAATTTCGGCATAGTAACGGGTGTACATGGGAGGCATTTAATGAGAGAGAAAGGGTTCTCCCATCATTCAAACAATAAGAGGGCAGTATGGGGGAGGTGCGAAACAATACCCCAACATTCATAAATGAAAAGGGCAATACAACTTAAAGAGAATTGACAAAAATGAGAAAGGAAGAAAAACCCTTACTTGGAAGTGTGCTTCCAAAGGCTAGAGAGAGGCTTGTGAGAGCCTTCTTGGGAGCTTGGGGCACCTTGAGAGGATTCTAGAGAGAGTAGGGCAGAGGTTGGACGAACTTCAAGGGCTTTGAGTGAGGAGGAAGTGGGAGCTTGGGTGGGTTTATATAGGAAAGGTGAGAGAATTCTTTATTATTTAGGTTTGGGACCCCTTATATTAAAATAATCCAAACCACAAACCATCCCATGGTATTTGCCCATGGTTTCTGGAAAAGGAGAGATGAAAACAATATTTTACAAGGCCAAGGTCCGAACTTATTAAAAAATTAGGGTTGCTTATGTGGAGGTGAGTCACACTCCCATGGAAATTAATTTAAAAAGGCAAAGTGTTGAATAAGTCTTGAGGGCTCCATTAATGCTTTGAAAAGTGATTCAAACAAACCCAAAACCTCATTATTTTAATGATAAAACATATATTGGCCGAACCTAAGGATTATGGTATTTTATTACATCACCATTGGGTCATTATGATGTCATAAATCACATTATATATTTAAAAGGTATTTAATTTTTACCCAAAAATTGGACTGTCTCAGAAAATTATGAAAAATTCACCGTTGGATAATTTCGACGTCCTGATTCCAAAAATAATATTTATTTTATCTAAATAATTTTCTAAATATGTGAATTTGCACTTTTAAAATAAAAACCGACATTTATAAAAAATTCACGGGTTTTGACAGAAATGGCTTTCAAACCTTAATAAAAATTTTAATTGCATTCATAAAATTATAAGATCATTTATATTTAATAAAAATTAATTTAATATTAATAATAATATTTTATTAAAATATTATTTAATTCAAAAATCCTTTAATTTAATAAAATATAATTCTTAATTAAATAATAACTAAAAACATCATTTGTACTTTAAAAACTAATTACAATGCATCAAAAATGACTAGAAATTATATTCATTATTATATACAAAAATAATGTACATGAACATGGTGCTACTTATTTGTTACATAACCCCTTAAAATAGCCGCATAAGACCTAAGGGTAAGGTGTGCGATGGTGACAGACTCTTGGGGTTGCTCGGATAACATCGCTCGAGTGGTGATCTCTATCAACTTCCATTTTTCCCGTAGACGATCACGTTCGAGCTTGACTTGATGAAGCTCAGCTTGGTCTTGGTCAAGGGAAAAGCCCAAAGACGCCACCTCCTTTCCGAGCTCCGACAAATGGGCTTCGTAAGGGGCAATTCTACTGGATGAGGCCATCGCTTCCTTTGTCTGAGTAAAAATGGTTTCGTTAAAGCCTTATATTTAAACTACCCAGATGATCAATGTTCAACGGCTATAAAAGTAACGGTCACAAATCTTAACGTAAAACTAAAGAAGTTGACATCTTATAAAAACATAAAGAAACATTTAACTGGATCAAGAGGGATTTTCCATTAATGAAATTTTGGGTCGTTACACATTCCATCGATCAATAAATGAAAATAGTGTTCATGCGTACATATGGCCAAGCATATCCATGAGTACGGTTTGTTTTTTTTTTGTCACTTGTACCCTGAACCTCATATTGTGCCTGTATGTTTCCCTTTATTTTAAAAATAATTTTATGGATGATGGACTCATCACCTTGATTCACACTATTTTGTATATTATGTATAATGATAATTATATATATATTGAATATATATTATACTTATACCATGACTAATATTTTAGAGACTATTTAACCATCATAATAATATTAGAAGAACTGGAACTACCAAATCAAAACACACATGTAAATCAAATCATGTAACACCTATAAAAATGATAGTAGTAAAAATATCATTAAATAAAAGGTAATAAAATGTAAAAATGGATAATATAAGAAATTATAGACATTTTTATATATGTATAATAAATCTAAATTTATTATACATGGGTTTAAAATTGCTTATGATGAAATTCATACATGTTGTAATGGTTTCCCATCACAATTTTACTTCCATGGGACATATTTCATACTCACCAATTATTTATTTGTTGTGGTGTATATACTAACCCATTAATATTTTATATAATGGATCTCTTTTTCTTCATTTTCATCAAATTTTCATTCAATTTTATCTATTTCATGGTGTTTCTGATTCCAAAGTTAAAAAGGTAGTAAGGGTTTATTTCACAATCTCCTCGTTATTTAGAATTGTTTATTTTTTAAGTCTCATCTGGGGAAATTTATTTCCTATGTCCATGTTTTTCAAAAAATTATAATTTTTTTCCTATTATCTATCTAATTTTTAAATTATTTTTTTCCTTGTTTTACTTTTAACAAAAAAAAATATGAATCTACGTATTTTTTTCTTAATAAGGAAAATTTTTACTCTTTTTTCAAAAGCGTGAATGAAATGTTTTTTTAACTTATACGACATGAAAATAATTTCTATAGATCATGAAGACACATTATTTATAGATTGATTTACAATTTTACAACATTATATAAAAATTAAATTTTCTATTTATCACTTATATAGTTTTTTAGATTTTAGAAATTATATTAAATATAAAAAGGGTATTTTCCTCGAGAAATATTTGAGTAATATCTTTAATGTATATTAATCCTTGGAGACATCCTTTATTGAATATTATATAAGTTATATACTCTAATTATATAATTCATTATATTTATTTGGAAGGTTTTTTATCAGTTTGACTGGGGAAATTATTGATATTCAGTGTGTTTAGTTCATCCAATAATGATAGTTATTATTTTTGATAAGTTATCTTGATTAAGTTATAATATTTTTTCATTTGAGGAATTCATTGGACTTATTAAATAATTTTAGGGGCCCTCTATGGCTCCTCTATGCATCGATATGTATCATGAATAAAATTATCATGGTTTTTTTCTAAATCTTAAAACATTTTTGTAGATCTCACGACATAAGGAATTGATTGTATTTTCATATGTCATGGTTGAGGCCTCGATGGTATGTTTGAAATATACAGTATTATATATTCCATATTTATGAAATAAATTATTGATGTCCAAATGATGATTAAATTTTCTAGAATATCACTGGATAGTTTTGAATTTCATGTGATTTATTATACGTATTGTTTAATCATCCTTTATTTCTTCTATATTATGATCAACTTATTATTTATATAGAATGTGTTTCAGTTATTTATCTTTTCATATTTTTTATTATTATTTATTAATGATAACATATAAAATATGGATACCCTTACTAAGAATCTATGCTCAACCTTTTATTGTGTTTCATTTTCCCTCAGATAACCAGAAGTGTTTCATGATTTGTATACTAGATTATGCTAAGAGGAATAATGGAATTTTATAAAAAAAATTGTTTAATTTATGCTTGAATATTTTAATTCGAATGTCAATTATGTATCTTGTATACTAAGACTAATAAACTATTCATTCCTTTGGGATGTAATTACTGGTTTTAAATAATAATGTGATAAAGTAACCACCAACTATGGGTTACTAGGGTCAGGGTATTTACAAAACCACATGATGATCAAGAACTATTTTCCTCTTTCATGAATTGAGGATCTCTTATATCTATTTAGAGGTTTCTGGATTTTCACTATGATTGACATGAAGTTTGGGTATCATTAGTTGAGGGGGAGATCGACTAAGATACCTCTGACTACTTTTAGGAGCATTTCCGAGTTATATGACTTGAAGTTTTTGTTTTTTTGTCCCATTAATACATTGGTGGTATTCATGGCCTTGTTAAATAAGATATTCCAATAATTTTGGGATCATTGTGTGGTGGTTTTAATTAATGACATCATAGTGTACTCCCATTCTAGAGACAATCATACCCAACTTATTGACAGTGTCTTGAGTATGATCAGATAACATTGATTGTACACCAAGATATATATACCCCACTTCTAGAATGAAAATGTGAACTTATTGGGTAACATTATATAATATGATTGACTTCCAGTGGACCCAAATATAGTTTAAATTTTTGTATAATGGGAACAAACCAATAACATCTTCCCGGTTTGGAGAATTATATGTCCTAAAATCTATTATATGTGTTTTATCTAGGACCTCACCCATATGAATGAATTTTTTTTAGTCAAACCAATAAAAAGATGTTGTTTTTTTTGTATTATGCATTCATGGTGTATTTCTAGGAATTTAATATTAGGATTACCTCAGCATGGATCCTTACATTACCTAAAATAGGGATGGAGCATACCATGTTTCTGAATGCATCAAAAGTTGGGCTCTGAGTTTCTCTAATACATGAGAATATAGTAGTTATTTATGGATTTAGACAGTTGAGGTAACATTAGTGAATTTTTTGTAAATGTAATTTATATTTATATTTGGTGGTATATGCACTGAGATACTAGAAATATTACGTATTTAGTGGGAGGTATTTTTTGTACATGGATCATATGATCATGAAGTACATCTTTTGATTCTGTGACCTAATACATTGGTAGAGGTGGTGGGTTGAGTGTCTACATTATTTCAACATTGATATAGAATACACTCTGGGATAGCGAAATATAATTTCTGATTCCATGATTAGGAAGATGTAGACTCAGTTAGTGTGGGAATCTTGTGATGAGTGGTTTCTAATGGGGATCTTTGGGATTATCCATCTAGCTTGTTTGGAGTCCTAGTGGTGAGTGACCCTAGCATCGACATATATTTTTCTCCTGATCCTAGAATAAATCAAGAGAGTTAAGTTATCCAATACTATGTTTAATCCATGAGGAGAAATAGATATGTTGTGGAGCCACCATCAGGTTGTTCTCTTGGAAGAGATGAGATTCTTGTTATCCATGATAGTATCCTGGATCCTATGGGTTTTCATGCAGAGATGATGAAGGAATACCATTCTTCTAAATTGGTGGTACATTGTGACATGATAAATATATATCATGATCTCTATATGAAATATAGGTGGATAAGGATGAAAAAATTAATTAAAATATTGGTTAATGATGCTTCACCTATCAGTAATTGATGGCAATGAATCATAGGACTATTGAGTTAATGTATCCTTTTCCCATTCCTAAATGGATGTGGGATAATAATAATATAAACTTCATGATAGTCTTAAAAATAAACCATAGATACATTATGTAGTATGGGTGTTCTTGGAACCCCTAATGATGGTATCCTACTTATTTCATATCAAAGAGACCTTCACTGTCGATGATCAAGGTAATATATATGTGGGTAAAAAAAATTATTGCATGTTGTTACAAGATTTATCATTTCTTATTGAGATAACCATTTCATATCTCAATCCTAGGAGGGCCTAAAAATGCATTGGGATCACCGGTTATTCCGAGTGAAACCTACCATCTTCAGAGTGAAGAATATTTTGAGTAGATAACTCATATTTTAGAGGATGTTTTATGATCCTATGTTTAAGATTTTAGTGGTTCATAAGAGTAGTATCTTGAAAAGGTGGTGTTCATTTATAAATATACCTCCCATGCATTGATCCAAGTCACCTATTTTTAGGATTTGTATATAATGATGTATTTTTTACCATTATATTGGTTAGTAGTGGGAATGTTGGTTATTATTGGATATAGTCTAATGAAAGAGACATCTAATCATGTTCAGTTGATCAAAAATGAGTTTTTAACCCCCTAGTGATGGTTAAAATTATTTTCTAACCATTATAGAAAGCCTATGGAATTCAATGTTGGTCCAAATATTTTCTCTTTGGGTGTTGTCTAGTCTTGGGTAATGTCTTAACCTAAAGAAGTGAAAGATAGTTCCTAGGTTCATTGTCCCATTTGATTTGGCTCTTCTGTAATGATATATTTTAATGCATTTCATGTTCATTATGTCACAACTTTAGAGATATCAGACTAATCCTTCTCATGTGATATATTTTAATGATATTGATATTTATGTTTATTCATCCATTGAAGAGAATTTTATCCATAGAATAGATAATCGTGAAAATAATCTATAAGAAAATAACATTCCCCTAGTGAGAGTTTAGTAGCAATATGGGTGAGTTTAGGAGGATACCCAATAGAGGGAGTCAAATATTTGGGTACAATGATCCAACTTATTCACCAATAACTCTCAATTATTCATGGTCACATAGCTCATATATGATTTATTATATAATGAATAGGTTGTAATATCCCACCATTTAAAAGCACTATTTCTTTTTTAGTTTTGTTTGAACTTATATTTTTGTAAATGATCCATGTTCTTTTCTAAAAGGGGTCATTAAAATGTGTTAAAGGCCTTAGAGAAGCTTATATAGTCGACTGATGGATGTGGAATTAAAGATTATAAAAGTTAAAGGTCTATAGGATATTCAATGTTTTCCAGTAGTAAGTTAGAGGGTTATCTCCTAGCTTAGTTAATGTATATAAATCCCACTATCTAGTTGGTGAGACCCAACAGCTAGCCTATAGGTTTCCCTACAATGTGAGATCACTCCCTGGAACTCCCAGCTAGCCCATTGAGGTAAATGGTATTACTGGATGTCTATATTAGGAGTGGTATAATTATAATCGTGCCCCATAAAACTCCAATTATGCACTTAATAAACCCATGTTTGACACCAATTCCTGATTTATGAATTTGAATAATTATAAAAGGCTTATTTGGATTCTCATTCACATTCCTCTTGGCTCCTTAATCCTTTTTTGATTTTAATGACTTCAATTAGTATTTTTTCCCAGTTTTCGTGTTTTCCTCTTATTTCCAACATGGTTATTCTTCTCCTAGCCTTGATTTGGTGGACTGAACATTTCCCATATGTGATATTGGTTTTTAACTTTTATATAGCTTTCAAATCTCATGGTTTCTTCTTAATTTCTTGACGTATGTGGTCCAAAAACAATCCCTAAGGTATGTCTTTTCTTTCAATTGTTTTAAACATTAAAAACTATTTAGTCAGATCATGTATTATGCTCCTTATCAATGAAATTAAATTATATTGATTTAATCATTTTACCAAGACCTCCCATAGACCATGTTAGGTATATTTTCCTTGAGATTGCGTCTTACAATCACCCTAGAGGTGTGCCTACCTTTGACCCTAGCTTGGAATATGGAATGTATAAACCTAGATCCCAATGTTTAATTGGGAATTACTTATGTAATGGAATAATATTTTAATTTTAATAACATGTGAATTTGGTTGATTGACTTTTTATATAATCTCTTGAATTTTAAGTGGTTAATTGGCATGAAATAAGAATTTTCATGATGACATAATAGTAAAATAAATTTATTAAATTTGACATTGTAATTGATACTAATTGATTTGTGAGTTGAATATTGTCACATAGTTATGAAAATTAGAATGATATAGAAGAAAGGTCAATTTTTATTGATTGAATAGAAATTGTTAACTTTTAATAACTTATTAATTGGTTTCGTAATTTTATCATTTTGAAGAAATAACCAATATGGAATATGTTAATTTGTTTGGCATGTTTGGTAAATTATAATATTTGGGATCATGTGGAATAGGTTTTATGAATTATTAAATCAGATTTAGAATGGTAATTTGTATAGATTATGATGTCCACTATGTATTTAAGTGTCCCTGGATTGGTAATTCTCGCTTGGTACATTGATAAATTTTACCTTCGTAAGTTTTTATGCCATGAAAAACACATAAGTGGTTCTTAAATGAGAATTAATATAGAGTCTTCTTTGTCTTGAATGTAAATATCACCCATGGCATAGTAACACACCCTGGTGATATATAAGCCTCTCTATAATGGTAATTTAAATAGAATCTAGTATAACATTAATATATGATTGTCCCATAGAATGAGAATCCACCTAGATTTTGTTATGGTATAGACAGAGTTATATTTAATTGAGTCAAAGTACGTATCGGTTGACCGAGGGGGTCAACCTAGAGCTTGAGGGTTGGAGGTTTAATTGATAATCTATTTTAATTTATGCATTAATTCCCATTATTATCATATAATTGAATGGACTATTATTTTATACATAATATTTTAAAACATCATAGTTTTTAACGTACTATTTTTGAATTGCACTTTGTTTGGGCATCGTTTGGTATCCAAGAATATTTCATTTTTTCAGGGGTGGATAAGGGAAAGAAGACCTATGTTTGATCGATTTCATTCTTTCAAGGACTGTAACAGGTGGATGGGACGGAGCAAGGGGTTTGGAAATTATGTTAGCAATCATTATTTTATGTTTGCTTTTATTTCATTTTCATGTACACATTTCACCCTAACATTTAGTTTATAATACAATATAGAATGACATGAATTATTATGTTTAGATTGATGTGGAATTGAGTTATTTATCTTCTATAGTTTTTTAAATTTATTTTTTATTAAGTTTTCAGTTATTTTAATTATTATGTAACACTAGGTATAGTCTCTCCACTATAAATATCAGACCATCCCCACTATTCAAAATCATCTGAAACACAGTAAGGTGTGTATAAGGTCATGTAATGAACTGTTATAGTCAATTAAGTGAGAACTAATACAATGAAAATAAATTCTGACTCAAAAAATATCATTATACATGACATTTATCATTTTCAAAGCATTAAAATCCATATCATCATATTCATTTTTCTTAAAAATTGGTTGTTTTTTCATCTCATAATTAAGGAGAGTATTTTGTACCTCATCAAAAAAACGTCTCGAATTACTTTCAGAGATGATATCTCTTGAAAAAATATATCAAAAAAGTTTTTTCCATAATTTGTTTAACCATAATTGATTCATATATCATGTCATTAAATCCTAATATATGACTAATTATCTCATTTACCATTTTCATATAATGATCAGTATTCTCATCTTCATACATTTTTATATCGTTAATTTTTTTCCTTTGGATTTTCAATTTTTATTCTTGGATCCAGATGTTTACGTCATTTATGTTCTCACATTTATCACAATTACATATTAAGATAAATTCCTATGATCCTATTGTTATTTTTTTAGAAAAACATGATATTAAAATATTTCATGCATTCCCTAATATATTAAGATTCCTCTTGTCCAAATAATTTATAGCACTATATCTAGAAATTAGTCGATATCCTATAGTGATATCTTTAATTACTAAAAATCATGTGATATAAGATATGGTACCATTCAATTTTTCTTCCAATAAAAATTATTTCCATTAAAAAGAATTGACCCTCTATTATTAATAGAATTATGATTCCACAGATTTGAATCCAGATGAGTAGAATCATAGGGGAAACTAATTTTCATTAATACCCCATGAAGAGACCATGTCAAATAAGATACCAATGATAGTGGTAAATCAGTGGTATATTTATTTTTAAAAAATATTATATAATTTAACCCCTTGGATATGTTAATTTCATGATTCACTCTCTTGAGTAACTTCCTCACATGTATGCATAACTATGAAATAAAAGTAGTTCAAAAGAACTTTATACAAGGTTTGTAATTGATGTGGGAGCCTTCTCCTTTAAATGATATACCTTTCGTTGAGACAAAACTTTCATTTTAACTATAATTTATAGTGATTAAAAAATGCCCTATTTAAATATATATGTTTCGATAAGGTTTTATCTACCTTATTTGTGGGTGTGTATCATCCACTACCAATTTGACTCTATAAGTAGTTATTTAGATTAGAATAACCAGTATATCATAATTTTTTCTTCACACTAATGATTGAATTATACATGCTTATGAATTCTCTAAATATCAGGATAAACATACTTTTTATTACTTGATTATTCATATTAAAATATTTAAGTAGTATGAAATAATTTTGAAACTCTTCCATTTTCAAAAAAAGACATATGAAATTTTGAAGTTATATAAAACACAGGTGAAGTAATAAGAAACTCATAATGTAATTGAAATATTTTTTATGTCTTCTGAAAATGTAGGTGGATTCATAAAAGAATACATTTTATTCATTTAATACGAAACATATGGTGAATTTGAGAATTAGAAATTTTCCCTCCATAGCTCAAAATCATATGATGTGGATTTAAAGTCAAATTAAATTTGAGTTAATAATTTTGAATGACTCTTAATAATCCAAAAATTCGTTTTACTACTTCAAAAATCATTAAAATGTTATTCTCACAAAGCCCAATATATTTATCAAATAGGGTTGACAATAAAGATAACTTTTTTACAATTACAAGGGAACTTAAAAAGGGTTTTGAATGAGTTTCCAAATTTACTACTTATATATTTTTAGAGGATTATTCTATGGTACAACATTATATGATCTAATGAATAGGTTTTTCTCACAAAACTATGAATTATCACATTGTTCTATGTCATAATAATCCACAGTCCAACATTCTCTAGGATCCATGTGGAAAATCACACACATCTCATGACACCATGCAAGTTGTGTAACCTATAATCCATTCTCTATGATCCATGGGGAATCATAATTTTTAATTCATGACATGTGTGGGAAAATCCCATGTAAGTGTGAGTATATACATACCTAGTAGCATTCCCAAGAAGATGAAGGGGGGCTTAAGAGACATGATAGTAATAGATAGACAGATAGCTCAACCCGAACCAAGAGAGTAAACAGAATCCAACAACATATATATATATATATATATATATTCTCAAACCAAAGAATCCCAAATGAGAGATAATGGTATCTCCATCTCAAATCACATCCCAAGAAAGTGTGTCATTAGTTCTAAGAGTCCATCAACAGTCCCTAGCTTCCCATGTGTCTTCCCAGAAAACCTACCCAAGTCTAGCCACAACTCACTACTTTGTCGCATAGTCAAGGGCAAGAATATCTAAGTATATGTCCCAAACCATGTTACAACAAGAGGGTTACACTCAGAAGATATCTAGAGGACCATTAAAAATATCTGAAGGATAGTTCCAGTCATGTAAATAGTACAGGACCCCTGCCCATCCTAACTAGATTATTCCACTCTAGTAGTCAATTAAAAACCCTTTCCCATCCTAGTTTGAGTGTGACACTATAATAGTGGGTGACCCATACCCTAATGCAATATGATTGTTCCACTTAGTTATTACAAAGTGGACCCATGACTAGCCTATTTAGATTTTTCCACTCAAATAGTCAGTAGAGGATCCTTACTCTTCCCACTTGAAGGGTGTCACTTTAGTAGTCGAGGACCATTTCCCTGAATCTGTTTGAGGGTCCCAGTTAGTTAATTAGTAGATGAACCATCCCCTATCCTAGTATGAGGGTTCCACAATGAAATTAGATAGATTACCCTTTCCTTATCCCGCAATATGGTTCCACTTTATAGATAGGTATATGACACATTCACATACCGGCTGGAGGGACCCACTCTAAAATCCCTGGTTATCCTTCTTAATCACTTCTGTTATCAAAAAGACTATATAGTCATGAAATATTATTCAAACAAAATCAATAATATATAATTAATCCAATAAAACTACATATCTTAGTCATATTGGTTGGTCTAGTACATTGTTTAATTACTTCCATATTAAAAGGATCTTCTAATATACTCCCACTTTTGATTATGTGTCCCAATAATGTTATTTTATATAACTATAAATCACACATTTTAAATTTTTCATATAGTTCCTCCTTCCTCACTAAAATCAACACAATTCTCAAGTGATCATCATAATATTTCTTTCCCTTATATTATATAATAATATCATCTAAAAATACTACCAAAATTTATCTAGCTATTCGTTAAATAAATTATTCATTAAATTAATGAAGACAGAGTGGGAATTAGTAAGTCTGGTTTTAATCACTATAAATTCACAGCTTCCATACATAATACATATGTGTTTATTAGTTATGTCTTAACTTATTACCCTAAATTGATATTATAAAGAATAAACATCAATATTTAAGAATTACTAAGATCCTCATAATTAATCTAAAAAATCATCAATATTGGTAAGTGCATACTTATACTTGATTTTGATCTTGTTATGTCCTTGATAATCAATGTCGAGTCTCATAGATCTATCAATATTATTATAAAAAATAGATTAATCCCATGGAGAAGAATATGGATCAACGAATCCCTTATCAAGATTCTCTAAGAGTTTCTTCTTCAATTCCTATAACTCAATTAGGTATGTTCTATATGGATTCATTGAAATAGGTTTATCACTAGGTTGGAGATATATTGAAATGTAAACATCAAAATTCTAGGTAAGACTAAGAAAAAAATTAACTACATTGGATTATTCCCAATCATTGTAAATATTAGAAATTTAGAGTTTCTCCCCAACCATTTGAGAAATATTTCCATTATTAATAGATATTAATACTCACACAATTGATTTAATTTACCTTAAAATTTCATATTCATCCTATAACCCTTTTTATAAATTTCATACTTAAAACATTTCTTCAAAAAAAAGTATAAAAACTGAATAAATCATCATATAAGATGCTCAACAAGGTTAAAAAATGGATATATCGACCAATGATTATATCTAAGAATAATATTAGTATAGGGGTATAAGAATAAGATATTTATATTATAAAATTAGAAAATGTAGTTCATAGATCATAATCATGGAATAAGGATTTGGTAGTTCATAAGACATGAATATATAGAAATCTTGATCTATTAGAACATAAAATTGGAATAAAAATATGTCAAAAGATATTGGAATGAAATGTGGAATAATCATACAAAAAATATTTCGATTCTACCCACCAAGGCATTAATCATATAATGGGCTTGGGAAAACCACTCAGGCACCTACTATGGGATTGGGATAACCACTCGTATAACCTATTTGGGATTGGGATAACCACTTGTGTACCTTTTGAGATAAAAATACATAGTCATTACCTAATTAATTAGATGGATATAATTGACTCACCCATTACATAATAATAATCAATTTATATGTTTTTCACAAGATCATGAAAACATTTATCATTTAGACATAGCTTTACACTCAAAAATAAAATGGGTTTCATCAAGTTGAAATAATTATTATCAATAACCATATAGAAAAATAATAAATATGGTAAAATTATATCATATCCTTGTTAATTAATAAAAACATAAAATGATTTTTTATAGATAAAAATACATTTAAAGTATTGCTGGATCATTTTTTGAGAAAAATACCCTTTTCATATTGAAATAACTTATTTAAAATCATAATATTAATAAAAGATTATGAAACAATATATATTTTAAATAAAAATGTAATCTTTTAATTTAGAATCTAAGTAAAATAATAGTTATTATAGAGATAAAATTAATTCATTTGATAAATTTTAAAAGAAATCACACCTTGGGTAAAAAGTACCTCTTTCGAAAAACAATAAGAATTTTATTTTTAATAATTTTAATAGAAATTAAATTGTGGGTTAAAATTAATTTAATCAATCATTTGGAATTGTAAAAAAATAATGAATGTTTTTAGAAAATAAGGATATGAAATAGAAAGGATTAAAAACCAAAAAAAACTATGGTTTGTTTTCCTTAAAAACATTTATTAGATCTAAAGAGAACATAGAGAAAAAAAAATAATGTAATGTGTGTGAACTCCTAAAATAACAAGATGATAATAAAACTCAAGATATTTATCAAATATATATCATAAAATTCAATAATAATAAATGTAATTATAAAATATATCAATAAATTGTGAGATGGAAACATAAAACACTTCTATTTTGGAAACAATTTAATCCAAAATACCATGAAAAAAACATAAAATGAAAATTTAAACACCATAATTGTAAATTGATTAATTATATCACATATAAATTGGAAATATTGACAAAAAATAAAATAAATAAGTAATGAATATGACATATGTCTCACAAAAACAAATGTGATACCACAAACGCTTACCTAAAGTTTGACATGATTTATAAGTTATAATAACCACTTGTATAATAAATTTAAATTCCATATACTTATATAACAAAAACTAATTCAAAATTATAATACCAAACATTTTTTACTTATAACATCTTGGGACCCATTCAATAAAAAACATTCATTATCATCATAATTACAGTTATAGACTATTTTTTCATGTATGTTTCAATTCAGAAGTTATGTATCGGAAATATTTATCATGTTATCATAATATTTATAATATTAAACATGTAATAATAATAATACTTATTTCTTGTATACTTTTTTATATCCATTAATAAAATTAATTGATAAAAAATGAGTTACATCCCTTAATGAAGATGGAGTTATGTAAAAACACACTTGTAATGTTTCAACTTTTTGATGAATGAATTGAATAAAAGATAAATAATTATTAACATTCATATCACCATAATTATATCATATATATCCTATATATTCATAAAATCCACTATTATTACTATCGATTATAGGTGGAAATCGTAAATTAATCACATTGTTTCATAGATGTGGAAGTCTGCCCGTACTTTTGAGAGACACTTAAATTTCCCATTTGATAGAGGGAACAAAGTTTGTTAATAATTGAGGAGAATAGTATCTCTTTTATAAGTGAAGGGATAGACACAAAAGTAATTACATAAAATATTGAAATAATATAAACTCATATTCTTTTTAAAGTGGCAAAAAATCAAAAAGTATTATTAAGTAAGATATTATAATTTTGAAATATCCTAAAAAATTAATAACTAAAGAAGATTATGTGTCAACTTTACCCCTATCTCATTGTTTAACTCCCTTCATTAACCAATTTTAATCCTAATCATGGTGAAAAATTTATATTTTTTATACAATATATTTTGACAAAAAATGATAGTGTTATCATTAATTTTTTTAAAATTATGATTCAAAATACGAAATCTATTTTATAAAATTTAATTTCTGTAATTTTTTATAAATTAAATTTAAAATAAGATTCCAAAATAAAATTATAAATTTTTTTAGAAAAAAAATTAATCATAGAACTGTATTTAATTTCATTCCATAACATCTAAATACTATTATATGAATGTTAAAATATTTTGTTGAATATATAATTTATAAATTTCAGTAAGATAATTTCAAAATATTAATTGATTTTATTTTTTAAAACAAACACATATTTTATGTATAAAATCCATTTTTTTGAAAAATAAATATTTTTTCCTCAAATGTTATTATATTCATTTATAACCAATCCACAAATAATGTATGTCTCATTACTAATTTTTTAACATTAAATTAAAATATATTTCAAAAAAATAATAATTCATTAGTGGTAAATACATATTGTAAATAAATATATAACACTTTTAAAAATCGAACTTTTAGTGTAAAATGATATTATTTTTAACATTTAAAATTGATCACTTATTTTTAATGAATTAATCAATATATTCTCCTTAAGAAAAAAAATTTATACATAATTTCCATAATATAGTTAGTATTATTCATAGACATAAATCTTACTTCTATGTAATATAATTTTATAATAGTATATATTTTTTCTTTTAAGATTGGTGTTGTGCACAAATAAATAAATCATAAAATTCAAAATTATTTAAGGGAAATATATCTGAAAATATCAGGTAGTTATAGGTACAGGAATTATATTCATTAGTGAGGAACCCATTTTGGGTGATTTATAAATAGGATTGTTTGCTTAAAGTGTTAACAATAAAAAAATATTTTTTTACAATATAGATTATCAGTGATATAGTTCATATATGAACCGTATGACTACGGCTTATGAATCATGGATATTTGTAGGATAAAACTAGTATATGTACATTAATAAGTTTGTGATACTTGAAGGATAATATTTTAAGATGACATCCATTTTGGATTACTTCCCTTATTGGAAAATGAATTGGCATGTGATGTGTGAGACATATATATATGTGAACACCAGAGTGGGTGTTTGAATGTGAGTTGATGATTGATATTAAAGACAAGAGAAGGGATGTTTCCTCATTTCTTATGACCTATGTAAGATTTAATTGATAGTCTAGATATTTGAGTCTTATAGAGGGAATTACCATGATCTTAGTGATGAATTGGTTGATAAAATCCTGGTATATCAGGATATAAGGGAACCTAAAAGCATAGTATTAGTTTTTTGATAATGTATACAAGAAATGTGTTTTTTTAGGAATATTGTGCCTCATTTTATTGTTTTGAAGTTCGGGTTCATTCAACATTAAGAGATAATGTGTAATGAGATCATCATGAATTGACAACCAAAGTGGGTCAAGATTACTCTTTTAAAGAATATTGAGGCTTCCCAAGTAGAATAAGTACTATGAGTGGGAGGTTGTAAAACCTCCTATTCTTTCAAAGTTATAAATCCAAGAGGTAATTCCAATTATTGGTTTTTTGAGCTATATTCAATCTAATAATTGATATTGGAATTAAAATTACAATGTTTTATCCACCTTTGTGAATGTTTTTTGGATGTTGATTGTGGCTAAGAGGTATCACAGGTTCTTGGGTGAGTATTAGGAACTTTGGGAATAAGTTTCGAATTTTGGAAAGGGTTTTTCTTCTATTCATTATTGTCATCCAATTAAGAAAACCTATACTGAGTAACTATGTGTCTAGGATATAGCATGAGTCTAGCTTCTTGATTTTTTTTAGTTTCTTTCAAATCGTGAAAACCTGAAAATTCATGTTTAGCACCATTCTTCATGGTTGGTGCATATATTAGAAAATTGTGCAGCCAAATCCTAGGAGGGTGAGTGATTGAGATAATGGAAACTGCATTTTTGGTGGATGATTTGGAAAAAATTGTGTAAAACAATATAACCTATACAAAGTTCAGTAAAAAGGGTAGATAAAATATTTCTCCCTTATCATTTTAGGTATATGCCTCTTCTCATCCTCTTCCCATGTAGGTAAATAAGGTTAGAACACTCTCCATTTTTCTCCTTCCGTAACCAAAATTTAGGGGTTATTTTAAATGAATTATTAAGTGGTTATGGTGAATAGTCCCCTATTTATTCCTCCTTATTTCTTTCCCCTTGTTCTCCATATGATTCCAGCTGTTTAGAATATTTTTTGATAGTTATTTCCACCAGATAATTGTGTAAATCATTCAATATGGAATAAATATTTCTTGGATTATCTATAGGACATCCCAAGGGGATTATCAAACAGAATATTATATCATTTTGGTGAAGGAATTTTTTATCCAATATTATTTCGAGAGGAATTTATGGTCCTTCCATGAGTTTTTGGACATTTTTTATCTAAAGTGGAAATAAGGTTCTCAATAGATTATGTAATTCTTGTATGGTACAAAGAAATGATAGTCAATATTTCTTTCAAAGGAGATGTCTTCTAAATTAGGTAGGTTCTCCCAATGAATTTCCCAATGGTTTGGGAATTTTATTAATGTAATAGTTGATGTGTACTCTGGATATTATGGGTAAATAAATTTTTTAAAATTAAATATTTTATTTAGATAAAATTGAATGCATATTAATTAGTAAATAAAGTTTCAAGGGCCATGATGGAACCTTGATATTCAATTTGATGAAAATTACACCAATATTTGAGGAATATATTATAATTATATTCATTGAACTGTGAGACCATATGAGTGGTGTTAATTAAACTGAATTGAATAATACATTTCATACCAATTGAAAAGTACCCTTAGTGACCTCAAAGTAGGAGAGAGTGTGGGGAATATAATAATAGGCCCTAGTGGGTCATGATAGAACCTTAGGATTTCTTAATTACATTGAGGAGGTTTAGATTATAATTAGGATAGTGTTATTCCCCTAATGAGATGTGATTACCTTGTTAGGGATACCCTTGTATAACTTTTGGATAGTTTTGGTGTGTGAGAAATGACCCATTTTTACTAGGAAAGGGGATGGTCTTGTATCCATATTCCTTATGTGGCACAGATATATGATTTACTAAGATTCTAATGGGTTTTGGTTGTGAATATGATTATATAGTGGAAAAATATGACCTATTAATGAAGGTCTTTCCCTGATATATGAGATTTAGATTATGGATCCCATGTTGGGTTTTTATGTTATGAGGTGACCTAGGGGGTGTTGGGTCCCCCAATGATATATTGACCTTATAAAGGGTACATGATATTTTCGGTATATATTATTTTGGATGTCACCTTAAAAATAGAATTTACAATTTTATCAATGTGTGTCTATAGTGATAAGTATCAGTAAGGTACTTGAGAGTATAACCTTGATCATGTAATATGGGTTTGAGTTGATGGAAAACACTTAGGAGATTTTTTATTTGAGAGAGTACTGGAGGGACACTCTTCCCTTGAGTATAATATTTTAATACGCAGGATTTCCCACATGATTAAGACTTCATGTCTACTTAAATACCTAAGAGACACCATATGATTTGTTATTTCTTTGTATATAGTGTACCTAGGAAATTCTACATAGGATTCATTATTTATATATATATAATTCCTTAGTCAATACCCTAGGATTCCATTGTCATTTCCAATTTTGAATTCGAAGGATTTATACCTAGAATTTGACGATGAATCATGTATGTAATTAATGGGGCACTACCTAGTATTTATGGTTTTTCCATTTTTGACGTTTTTGTTATTCCCTAAGACGATATTACCATGTGGGGTGTGATTCCCCCAAGATATATGACAAGGTATTAATAGGTGGGGTGTTATTACCCATAGAAAGATCATTGAATGCCTAGTTGGTTACCTAGGATTTGTCCCTTGAGAATTCCACTTTTTGATTTCATTGGATTTCCCCCATATGAATTAATTCTTTCACCTGTAATGATATGTTTGTTGAGACTAATAATATTTTTTATTTATTATTTCATGTGATCAGAGAAACCTCACCACTTTCTTGAGAATGAATAGTCGATCTCGAGTGTTGTGGGAGTTATTTCCCTAGAACCAACTTCTATATAATTTTTTTACCAATATTAATTTAATTTTATATTAATATAAATTTTTTATCATTTCATGATTGTTCATTTACATGATATACCATGTGCTAATGTCTTAATATTAATTGTCACACTGAAAGTTCATAATAGTTCCTACCTATGATAAGAACCTATAAGTACCATAATAGTATTCTTTAATATGTTTCTCGTGCAAAATGATATTGTTTGAGGGGAAAAATGATATAGGTTATCATGCGTGTATACTAATAGTAATTTGAGACAATTTCTCATGGTATAGGTACTTGGTAATCTTCGTTACTAGAAATTATGAAACATGGACCACTAGTAGGAAATCCACATTTATATGTGTCATTTGATATTTTTATATATGGGTGTGTGAAATCATTCTTATACATTAATATCATGAATAATTTGTGTCATTAGTTTTTTACTTTGATTTATTGATGAAAACTATGACAATATTTTCTCACGATGAGGTATAATACATCGGGAGCATCATAAGTGTTATTGTATTAATGAATAATGTGATAAATTATTTATCCATTATATTAAAAATTAAAGTGGATATTTTAATCTCATTGATGGGAGTAGACTTTCTTAATTATGTATTCTACCATGGTATTTTATTAGTGAGTTAATTTACTGAAATTCAAAGAAATACACATATAAAATATATGTTGATGACAATAGTATGAAAACATCTTGATTAGAGATATGAAGATAAAGGGATATATTATATATTTTATGTTGAAAGGGGTTTCATGTTATTATCACCTTAACTTCTTTCTTTACGGATGTCTTAGTCTATTTCTATATGCTAAATTATGACTCCTAGTGTGTTTCTATATCCTAACTTTTAAATTTTAGAAGTATATACTAAGACCATGATAAAGGGGAATATGGGGTCATACACTAAGTGTACACAAAATTTTAATTAAATTCTATATGAATTTAACATGTTGGATACATATTATTTCTACATGTGGTTCGATAATTATTCATGTCAGTTTCATATTAAATATTCAATTACTAGATATTAGTGAAATATATATGTGATTGGAATATTTAGAAATTATTTATTCACCAAGTAAATTTTTTTAATTACATTAATATATATAATTAATTTGTTATGTTCATTTCACAAGGTAAAAAAATATTTATCTATTTAGCTGTATGAATATTTAATAAATATTTTGTCACCAATTTGGTAAATAAAATATTTATATATTTATTGGAGAATAATGTAGTGATATTTACATAATAAAATAAATTTATACTTTTAAAAACTATAAAAATATTGAGAATAGGTGATCGGAGTTTAATGGTCTGGAGAGAAATTTCATGTTAAATATTATTTGAATATATAGTTATTTATTTATTAATTAAAGTAATATTTATTTTACCAATGATTTTTGTGATTTTAAAGTAAATAATAATAAATATTTAGACATGGGGTTTGCTGAGGATTAAGAAAATAATAAGAGATCTTGTGAAATTATAATTTTCTAACCTTTGAAATTTTAAAATATGGTTATAAATTTCTAAAAAAATAGACATGTTATTTATGTTTTTCTTAGTGAATTCTATAGTGGAATATCTCAAACCGTCAAGATAAAACCCCTTGGAATTCTCTGAGTAACATAGATCATTTATCATACTCTACCAGAATGAATCCTTATCCAATTAAAAGATTCAACTGTGATCAACCGAATTTTCTTAAGAACTATATTAATCTATTCTCGAACCCCAATATTCAATGATGATCATATGTTCTTGAAGCATGTGTGGATCATTTATAGAGGGAATCTACCCTTCATTACATTGATTAAAAAATGGTACAACAAGTGGTCATCAACCGATCATTGAAAATGAAGACATAATTGAACAAAAGTTAATACATCAATTAAATAAAAAAAATATAAATTATATGTGAAAATATTCACTCTTCCTAGTTTTCAGTTCTTGTAAATTAATATTATTATTAATTACATTGTCCATGATGATTCTTTTTCTTGTACATCATGGATTATTCCTTGATTATGATAAAAATTAAAGTTGGTTATTAGATCATATAATTATTTATAATTAATTGATATTAATTAATCAATTATAAATAATTTCTATTAGTTTCTCATTTCAAGTTTATTTTTTATTTAATCTAGAGTTTAATTAACAGTTTTTTATATTTTAATATACTTCAATCAAGTTTCTTGTCATCTTTAATAGATTAAAAATAGATGCATAATGATCAGGGATGTGATTAGTATGTGTTGAGGATTCTAGATGGTGTATAGTAATTCATAACATTTTTTCAAATGTATACACAATTTGCATCATTTAAAAACACTTGATCGTGTCAGAGGATACAAGAAGTTCCAAACAGTTATATCTCATGGTAAATTGAATACACAATTCATATTGATTGGTTCATCCTAGACCATGTTCTACATGACCACATTGTGTGTAGATGGAATAAACATTTTGGGGCTTGTGCATTTTAGTGGTAAAAATCAAAAGAACTGTGTGGTAAAAATCATTTTATACACCATAAGAGAATGATAAGTTTTACCATTAACAAGATACACAATGTGTAGCTGGCATACACTCTATATGAATCATTGAACCCCATTTCCAACAAAAATGAACTGATTCTATGGATGGGTTATTATGACACACAAAATTTAGAATACACAGTGTGTAGCTTTCAAGGGAAGTCATGTATCCCAACCAAGATACACATTGAATACCTAGGTGTCCATAATGGATACATGGAAAGTGAAAAACATAATATGTATCTTTTTAGTACACTTAGTGTAATCACTTTTTCCAATACTATCATTGGGGGCACGCATCCTTCTATGGTGGAGGATGTGCTGTTGTTGCCTCACATTCCCACCATCCAAAGGCGGGAGACATCATTCACTTGTTCAGGGATGTTTTCTCCTTCATCAAAACAGGACGATGTGATGTCAGTTCCTCTTTCCGTGGTTTCCTCTTTAGACCTCGTCACCTAGTATGGGTATCCCTCGTAGATTAAGACGTTGTTCATGAAACTATTCCTAGTGCCATGTCTTCATGGATTCCGATTAATTACATTTCTTATTTCAGGACATTCCAAATGGTCTGGCTAGGGAATCAACCTTCAGTCATGGGAGTAGTCAGGTTGTACATCCCTGGCGTGTCTGGACGTTGTAACACTGAAACATCTTGGTTTCTTACCCTTATGATAGGGCTTCTCAAGGGTGAAAAATCCCAATCCATCCCACATATAATGAGGGGAATTATATTCCATAGGCATGTCTCTGAGGTTTTTTCAGCTCTTATGTTTAACACAAGGTATGTCGCAAGTTTAACATCTAGTGGAGATGGATAGAACTGATCAGAACACATACAAGATTAGATTAGATGGGTGAAACCCCGGGGGGGACACTGATGCTAGGACTAACACTTGTTTAGTTACCCAGTTTATACTAGGAACAATGAAGAGGTGAATGGCATGATCTCACTGGAATGTGGAGGCCCGGGTAAGAATCGGGATGGATATCAGTTGCTGAGAGTGGATGGGGAATGAGATGGATCTGATATGAGGGTGATGGTGATTTTGGTCTTGTGCCTCAAAGAGACATCCTACGTATCCCCACGGTAGATAATCAAAGTCCACGTAGTTCAATGGGGTGATGGGATGCCTGAGGATGCAACCCATATGGATGAGACCTAGAGGAAGTGGAACCTATGGGTTGGGGAATGGCCTTCTTGAAGCACATAGGATTGAGGGAAAGACCATTGTGAGATATGGGTGATGGTATTGAACCTCATAAATGCTTTCTACATACCCCCATGGCAGGGAATCAAAGTATGCATTGTTCGGTGAGGGGCACGTAATCGGGGTGTGCACAGTGGACAATGACATTCTTATATGCTCGGGCTTACACGTGGTTAGAAGCCCGAGGGTGGTCTTACACTTGAGGGAGGACTATATATGTGGGTCCCAACAAAAGGTACTACAATATCTCACCATCGATTGGGGGACACAATTGCTTACTGTCGATTGGGAAACATAACGGATTACTGTCGATAGAGGAACACAATGGATTATTGTCGATTAGTATTGACAATGGCTTACCGCTGATTGTGGGAAAATTAACTGTCATTTGGGCTAAAATGGGTGTATAGTTTAACATCATATAAGATGGGGGTGGACCGACATGATATAGTCGGCACCAATGGGATTTGGTCTTGAACCTCAGAGAGGATTCCTACGTACCTTTCCTTAGCAAGGATCAAAGTCCACGTAGTTCGGACGAGGTTTGGTGGCCTGATGTGAAGGGGTTCAGGACCAATAGGTGTTGGTCATGAACCTCATGGGGGGCTTCTTATCTACCTTCCCATGGAATGAATCACTGTCTATAACGTTCGTAGGAGGTTTGGTGAACCGAAGTAAAGGGGATCAGATCAACATGAGTTGGGATTGAACATCATGGAGGATTCCTACGTACCTTTCCTTGACAAGGATCAAAGTCTAGGTAGTTCGGGATGGTTTGGTGAACCGACATGAAGGGGTTCAGGACCAATAGGTGTTAGTCTTGAACCTCATAGAGGCTTCCAACATACCTTTTCATGCTAAGGATCAAAGTCCACATAGTTAAGAATAGGTATTGGTGAGCCAACGTAATGTGGACAGGACCGAAATGTTATGTTCTTGAACCTTAGGAATCCCCCTTACATACCTTTCCGTGGAAAGGATCAAAGTCCACATGGTTTGGAAGATTTTTGAGAACCAACGTGAAGTGGTTTGGGACCAATGGTTGTTGGGATTAAACCTCAGGGAGGTGACCAACATACCTTTCCTTGGAATGGATAAAATTACATGTAGTTCGGGATGGTTTTGTAAACCAACATGAATGGGGTCAGGACCTATAAGTGTTGGGATTGAACCTCAGGGAGGATTCTTATGTACCTTTACTTTTAAATGATCAAATTCCATGTAGTTTGGAAGAGGTGTTGGTGACCTAATTTAAGGTGGTTAGAAACAAAAGGTGTTGGGAATGAACATTAGGAAGGCTTCATACATACCTTTCTTTGGCAAGGATCAAAGTCCACGTAGTTCAGAATGGTTGGAGCTTACACGCTAAGGTGGCCCATAGGTGATTTCATGGTTCGTGCTTACTTTAAGCCCATGCGAGTCATTCTTGGTGTGAGAAACAAGAGGCATAAAAGACCTGACGATCATTTCACGAAAGGTGCATCTGTGGGAAGTGGAGTGGGTTTTATGCGTGGTTCGTAGCCTAGGGAAATGGATATTGGTGTAGGGCTCTGTGATTTATTTGCTGGGACTAAGCTCTGTGAATGGGATTCACAAATGGGATTCATGAACCAGAATCAAAAGTGTCCTAATTTCCAAAAACTGAATGGCTCACCATGAGGCTACTAGGGGGTCCTTGCAGATGTTGCCCAGAGTGAGGAAATGGTGGATATCTTGGGTACATGAGAGTTTGTATGAAGCCATTCTGACAATAATTTGTTGGTAGAGCTATTTTAAGAGATTCAGAAGGACTATCCGAGGTGTAGAAGGTTGTCTCTATACATCTTTGGCATAAGGGATGATGTCCTCATTCCTAAAGTGAGCAGGGATGATCTAGCTTACTGTTTTAGGATCATATAGTGCCAATGAAAGTGGTTCAGGGCAGTTGACGGCCATACCTTGGAGGAATTCACAACTGTCAATACCGACCGTCTGTAAAATCATGTGAATAACATTTATGGGAAGGAACTACAGTTAGAGACATCTCCCCTATTGTACCATACTATTCCGAAAAAATCCCTAGGGAACCTGAAGAAGGGGTGGACTGACGAGTGGGATCTGCACCAGGGCAGAAAATTCATTGACGACTGGGTCTTGGCCTACTACGTAGGTGCCTCGTGTGAAGAATTCAGAGCAGAGATGAGGCAGGTTGTCTTGTATGAGGCACCTCAGGCCTCCCAATTCCATATCTATCATCCGAAGCAGCTGATTCTGTAGTTTCTGGGTAGATGGTCATTGAGGACCAATACCTTCCATTTTCACCATAAATAGGTCAGCATCATCCTATGGGACCTGCATCAGATCTTGGAGGTCCCAATAATGGAGGAAATTTATGATTAGTTCCTCCCTATTGTGCGTGTGTGGGAAGGTCTAATGAAGATTCCACCAATGGTAATGGAATTGATGGATCTTGTGCCGGGAGAGGACAATCACTTGGTTAGGGACATCCATTTCAATCGGTGGTTCAAGAAGTTCTTAAACTTCACGGAAAATAGGCAATTCCCTATGAGACCTTAGAAATGCCCGAAGTGGGATCAACAAGGCAAGGAGCACTTATACTGGATGATTTTGGAGGATATCCAGTGAAAAACCTGGGGATTCTATGTCAATACCGAGCAGAAATCGGTATTTAGGTTGGTTTCATTCATTACGGTGCTCATATGCAGTTGGATCCTGTCAATGAGAGACAAGAACATGGGAGTGCGGCCGAGAACATTTATCCTAGAGTACATGTGGGTGATAGGGGTACGGGTCAACATCGGGATCCCGATGCTTGCCAAGATGTACAGGATGTTGTGGTATACCAAGGAGTGGAAGAAGACATAGAGAAAATTTGTGCCATTCCTCTTTCTTTATATGTGGATAGCTGCGTATATTATGGTTATCTATGAATATTCAAACCCCATATCCCCTCAAGGATAGAATTTCTACCCAACCATTCTAAATGCGGGGGGAGCTTTCCAACTAATCTTACCATGGAGGCAGTGCTGAACCGAGTCTGGAAGGCAGACGAGTTTAATTTCCACCTATTCTCATTGCCAATAGGTGTATTCACTAGTGAAAGTCAGGGAAGGAAAGGGAATCAGTCCTACATCCTAGCCTTTCGGGGTGGAGTCCTAGTGACGCGGGTTAACCACGAGTCCCTCTGTGAGCCATACGCCCCACAACGATTTGCATTGAAATTTTGGTGCATGCAGGGATTGACCCCATGGGTCCATTTGGGGGAGTTCCATGAGGATCACCCCTGTGTGATGAGAAATATATGGATCATGTTCACACGGGAACATGGGAAGATGTGGAATGAGCTTCCTCCACCCACACCCATCATCAAGATGGTAAATGAATATTCCAAGAGCTAGATGGTGGAATACTTGGGGGAGATGTTGAAGCAAAAGACCATTGAGTCCAGTGAAGGGGTGTCTCCCCAACCTCATAGTCGGGGACGGAAGGTGGCGAGGAAATCTCATGGGGGGGGCTGCAGTGGCGGGGAGGCCCACATCAGTGGAAAGGGGGGCAGCAACAGCAGAAGTAGTGGACCTAAATGTTTCAAAGGAGTAGATTCATCCAGAGGGATGGACACCAAGGGGATTTCGCAGGATATCCACATGGGCTCTGGGGAAGGAGCTGTGTCACATAGACATCCCAGAGAACGTTATATTCCTGAAGTCTTGGGACATCTGGGGTGTCAATAAGATATTACTCAATCCATATGAGATGTGGTGACACCTGAACCAACTCAGGATGAATTTTCATTGGATCGTCTCTGTCTGGACTGGATTTTCAGTATCCAAGGTAGAGTTCGAGCAATACCTAGCTGAGTTGGAGGACTTCGTGAACTCTTGGGGTGCCCCACGTCCAATGATGGATCGAGTAAAGGTATTTCTGGATCTAACGTCTCCTCCGCAGTTGATGGTTTCTAAACTGAGACAATTATTCCCTCTGCTAGAATAATCGGATGAGTACTTCTGGGGGAGGAGGCCGGTAGTGGGAGTGCTCTAGAAGAAGGTGAGGTCGGCGATTCAGACCCGGAGTTGAATGAATTTCCAAAGGGCCTTGAGTTAAAGTCCTAAATGGCTTCCCAAAAGTCATTATCCCGATCATCTAGGACTTCTCAACTGATATTTTAACTATGAAGGAGGGACTAATTCACAAAACATGCTCCTGCCCAATAGTATATGCAGCTACAGGAACTTTGGGATATGCACCCATGGATGTGACAATCATCATCTTGAGAGGTGCCGCGACACCCAAGGTGGTCCCCCCAAAACCATTGGTGTTCCCAAAAATATATGGAGGGACACGCTTTGGTGTTCCAATGGAAACAACCTTGCATAGATACCAACTATTTGATCTCTGTATTTATCCTTTACGAAATTCATGACTTTCACCCATTGATCAGGCTAACTGACGTCCGTGCAATTTCTCTATGCACAGTTCCTCAAATGGTGTGGGCCGTGTTGGAATGGTTGGTTAGAGCTTGTAGAGGTGGCTTTCCCTGTGTAATTCTGGTGGTCATGGAGGTGGATACACAAACTGACCAAGCTACAATGATCCTGATCACTAGTGGGACTGTTAGCAGGATAGAGCCAAAGATCACTGAGGTGGGATCTGATGATGAAGATCGATCGGACAACATGGGTCCTTCCATACCCCAATGAGACACCAGATGCAGACCCTACTAATTATTTCTTGGGGTTGTTTCCCACATATGAACCTGCTAACCCATCTGATCAGGACGGGACGGCCTCCAAGGAGGAGGATAGAAAAATCTCTCATCACTGGTCCTGAAATCTGATTAAGTACTTCATTGATGACACCCCTCAGGAGATATTGATAGACCAGATGGGGAGGCTTCCATACTAGCTACATGAACTGTGTTCTAGTGGAGTGGATTCCCAGTGCACTCACATGCTTTTCCAAGATCTCATAGAGGAGAATATTCAGGAATATGACCATAGACTTGGTGTGGGTTGGCAGTAGAGAAAAGCAGTGAATATCAAGATGCTCTAAGAGGATGAAAATGTGATTCACAAGCTGTAGGTATAGAAAGATGATCATTCCACTTTCCTTAATGAGAAATCAGAGCTTATATCATGGTTAAAGGACCGGTTGTAAAAGATGGTGAACATATGAATCAAGCCTCTGCAGAGATGGATATCGTCCGGAGCGATGAGGAGTAGGCTCGGATTGTGGCTGACAAGATGTGCTGCATTGCTGCCGAGGAAGAGTGGGAACTAAACAGGAAAAAATAAATCTTTGACTCCACAAGCTAGTGAGTGGTGGAGCTGAAACTCTATTTTGATGCAGAAAACCCATCCATATAAGGGGTTGATCCTCCGGTGCTGTAATTTATGTAACTTTTTAACATAATTCATGCTTTGATTATTTATTTTGGATGCATGCATGAGTTCTGTTATTTGGTTTGGCTTGTTGCTTCTCTATCACATTCCTGAAACATATGAGGATCAATCCCTAAGCTTATGTGGGTAAAGACTATTGTAAAAAATATGGGATGACCATCTTGTTATTCACCTAAATATGAGAGTTACGACCAATCTTAAGGCATTCAGGGTTTCAACAACCATTCCAGATTTCCAGGAAGAAAAAGGGAGGTCTGACTGGAGAACAAAGGTCTCTGATCAGTCGAATTTCCATTTTTTCAATGTTCTCTAGTGCATGAGTAGGGTAATACCAGGGGCATTGGAATTAATTTGAGCATAGGAGAGTGGAAAGTGTGAATCACGATACCCAGAATTCGGAACAATATAGGGATGGTGTGACAATGAAGGATAACTTTTGACTGTGTTCAAAACATAGTATCCTTATTGTGTTAGCTTAAAGTGGGGATAACAAATGAGGTCCAACCGCTGACCATGTTCGAATCATGGGTCCTGACTTGAAATTTCATCCATTAGTCTTCCATAACGTTGCACCAGGACAGTAGGTGAGCCATAGGTTGAGCATCCATAATTTTTTGGAGTTCCTTTTGGCGTGAAAGAGGACGAGGGTCTGAATAAAGGTCACACAAATCATAGATAGTGGAGTGATGGGTTGTTCTAATAGAATCCAACACACTTGAAATTATTCCATTGTGGTGGAAACAAATTAGGTGGACTCATCGGTCTGAATAGATATCAAACCGTCTTCCAAACAGGACCTCGCTAGTGAGGACCTGATATGCCTTGTAAATTATATACATGTATATTAGCATTGTAAAATGTGGATGGTGCACATAATTCTAGGTTCATAATTCCTGAACCATGATTAGGGTCAAGGGGATAGAAGGGTTGATGACCATGAGACTAGGCCCAAGGAGAAATTCCTAGGCGTTGCTATGTATCTCATACGAATGATAATTAAGTCAACGTAGATCTCAAACCGCAACATGGTCGAAGACCAATGCTGGTAGGGGGAATCCTCTCTAAAGAGAGATCTAGTAAATCCCATAGATATTATGGGGCATCTTGAACTTGTTCATGGTAGAGTTGTAGTTTAATGTCATGTGTCGAGGGAAGAACAACCCAGAAAGGAAGTGTGTGGTGTTGTACATACCCCGATGTGAATGAGGACCATAAGAGTCCATGCCACACCACACTATCCTGAATGAAATTTTTTGGGCCAAGGGGATGAAGAAAAGGGGGTATTAGGATTTTCGATTCTTAGGGTTGGACCAAAGACAAGATGCATGGGCATTTCAACGTATCCCATGAAGAAGGGAATCAATCCATATAATGTTTTGGAAGATGTCATTCATTTTAACATATTACGGATAGGATGTGGAGTGGTCTTAGTTTGTGGTCATAAAGCTAAGACCATAGATGGTATGGAATGAGGGAGACACATGGTGAGGTAATTATAAAACCCGACATGAATGAGGACCTGGAGTCTATATCACCATGTGTTCATTGGGGAGGTTTTAGGTCGACGGGCCAAAAAAAAAAGTTAGGCTGGGCCCAAGGCAAAGAGTGGGTGTGTTCCTCTATAACCCATGAGAATGGGAATCAATCCATACGTAGTTATAGGGATTTCATGTTAAGGTACCAATGCAAGGGATGGTAAGGTTGTGCGGGTTTGGACCTCACACCAAAAGAAACATCATTTGATAGATCTTGTATGTACTTTTGGGTAGATATGTGTTTATTTTTGAAGAGATAAACCTAGGACATAGATTCCTGGTATCAATAAAAGAATTAAGCTTTATGCAGCTATTGAAAAATGGTATGGTGGGTGGACGATACCAAACATGATGTCCTCTAGAGTGAGGACATCATAAGGCAGTGTTGTTTTTCATCTTGTGGCATGGACGATAATGTCACAGTTTACGGTCATATGATAGGACCAACCCCTTCACTTTAACATCTCACAGTATAGACACAATAGATTATACAGAAGTGAGACTAGGAAGCATAGTTTAATGACATATGGCTTGGAAATGAACCGATGAAATGAGGCTTTATGGGGAATGCACATGACGTGATAAATCATACCCAACGTGAATAAGGATGAGGTCCACACCACGTCATGCGCTATTACAGGGAAGAAATCTAGGGCCAAGGGGACAAAAAAGGTTGGAAAATATGGGGCTGGACCTGTGGATGAAATGTAAAGGTTTTCCTACATATCTCACAAGGATGGGAATCAAGCCACACGTAGTTAGGAGAGTGCAGTTTAATATCATGTAGGACGATAGGTAGTAGAGACTATCTCCTAGAAGAAATGTATGTGGTATGGATATTTAAAACCCAATGTGAATGAGGGAATAATCCCCCATATTCCACACTATGTAATCCTATAAGATTCGGGTCCTAAAAGGATAAATAAAATAGATAATTAGTGTAACCTGATCTAGACCCAATGGTGAGATGTTCGGGCATTCCTACATATCCCATGAGGAAGGGAATCAATCCACTCATAGTTATAATGAGAGGACGTATAAGGAGTTATTAGTTTAAGGTCTTAGAGCTCTGACCATGAAGAATCAAAACTCCTCTAAGAGAGTGCAGACCTCGATCTGATCCCTGTGCCCACTTGAGTCAAGATCGGTGTGGGAAAAAGGGCGGAATATGTTGTTGAATCACATGGGACACTTGTAGATGGGAAGTCGTTGTGAAGCCCTGAATGATGACTTAACACAGCTTTTTCCTCCTAACGTGAAAATGTGCAATGAGGGATAGTACCAAGAGTATCAAAATTACACTTGGACCTGATGGGGTGGAAAATGATGTGAATCATGAAACTGAAATTTAAAGCTTGATGGGGTTAGTGTGATGATGGAGGATAACTGTTGAATTTTTTAGAAACATAGCATCAATATCTGGTGACCTAAAATTAGAACAACAAATGAGCATCAACCACAAACCATCTTCACAATGGGAGACTTGTATCATTTTATCACTCAAAATCCTCGAGGACATTGGTCGGTAATGGTAGAAGATCCATAGGTCCGAGAATCCATGACATTTGGGCGTCCCTTCGGATGTGACATATAATGAAATCCTAAATGAAGGGGAATACGAAGACTGAAAAATGGGTGAAAGCATTTCCAGGTAAAAACTGACACTCTCGATTCTGAACCAGAGTACTCTTAGGCACATTGGAGAATCACTGAATACGGTCGAGGGGCCCAACTTAAGAGAATACGACATGAAAAGATGAGTGTAGGGAATGAGAGAAAAGGGTGCTAAGAAGAGAGAGGTATGTAGCATGGTTTTTACAAACCTAACGTGAATGGGGACATATTCCCATACCACACCGTGTACACCTCCCTTGGAAGGACTTAGCACAAGAGGCTAGAATGACAAGGAGTCTTCTAAGAGATGGGGCTAGACATGAAGACTAGATGTTCAGGCAGTCCTACATATCCCTTAGAGATGGGAATCAAGCCACACAAATTTTTGAGAAAGTATGTTGTGCAGTTCAACATTATGCAGCAATGACGCAAATAGGGGCAAGTTACCCCAACGAGGGATGTGCATGGCATGGTGAGTATCCTAATGTGAATGAGGTAATAATATCATACCACATCATACAATTCCGAATGGACACATGGGCCAAGGGGCCGAAAAGGTTGGGGGACCTAAAACAGGAAGTCCTAACCAATTCATAGTTTAACATCTTGAGGTGAGTACGATGGTGCTCTTAGTTTAAGGTTGTAGAGCTCAAACCTTAGATGCCTAGTTTAATATCATATGAAAGGGAAAACTGAGTGGAGTGGATGAAACATCGTGCTAGTAGAAAACCATTAAACGAAAACAACGATAGTGGATAACCGTTCACCATGTTCGCAACACAGTATCTTTATTTGTGTGACCAGAGTTGGGGGGGAGAAATTAGAATTGATCATTAACTGCATTCATAACACAGGACTTGTATCGATTTTTCACTTTAAATCCTCAAGAACAATGGCCTAAAATGGAAAGAGATCCCTTGGGGAGAGCATCCACAATGTTTGGGGGTCCTTTTGGATATAAAAGTTGATAGAAACCCATGTGATGGGTCTCGCAAAGCATGGTGGGGAATGTGCTCATGGAAAAAGTGATAGATGAAGGAGGATTGTATCAAGGGGCTATGTGTGGAATGGAAAAATATCCCGATGTGATTGAGGACGTGATTCCATACCGCACCATACAATCCTAGATGAGAACATGGGCACGGGGGCCGAAAGGTTTGAGGGTCCTGAGGCTAGGAGTCTCGGACAACTATAGCCATATGACCCCTCATGCGACTATACCCTTACCACATCTCCTAATCCCACATGAGCAATGCTCGGTGTGTGAACCAATGAGTAGTACCGGGCTCTCCCCAGTATATACGAGTACGATAGCTGGACTCACACTCCAACAGGAGGCAGACTAAGGATTGAAGAGACAATGAGATAGAATGAACCACTACACCCAATATTTGGGACATATGGTGGTGGTGAAAACAATAAAGGATAGTTGTTGACCAGTTTTGAAACACAACATTCATATCGTATGACCTGAAATGGGAACAAAAAATGAGCATCGACAGCTGACCATATTTGAAACATGGGACTTATTTTAACTTTTCATTCGAGGTCCTTAATGGTGTTCCCATAAATGATAATATATCCATTAGTCTAGGTATCCATATTTTTTGGGTGCCCTTTTGGATGTGAAAAATGATGGAGTTTCAATTACAAAGAGTGTGTGAAGCATAAATGTGCCCATGTCATTTAACATAGAGCAAGACAGTGAAAGGGGTAGATATCTCTAGGGATGTGTATATATAGTGCAGTCATGATTAATCTGACATAAAGGAGGAAAAAAGATGGTATCACACTATGTTTTCTAACCCATGGGGAGATTTTGATGTTGGGGCTGGGCCAGCAGAAAAAATATCTGGGCATTTCTATGTATCCCATAAGGAAGGTAATCAAGACATATGTAGTTCTTGAAGGCTTTGAAATTTAGCATCGTGCGGTGAGGATGGGGGAGAATAGAAGAATGAAGATGGGAGAACATGGTGCATTCATCATAATCCTGACATGAGTGGGGCCAAAGAATCCTAAATGATACCATGCGGGATCCTCCAAGAGAACTATACCCTAGGGGACAATCAAAGAGTAAACTCGTGGATGGACTCAAGACGAATCCTCTAAGCATTCTTATGTATCCCATGATGATGGGAATCAATCCATATATAGTTCTTGTAGTTTAGTGTCTTACAGGACAACATATAGTTTAATGTCATGTAGGACATAACAGTTTATGGTCGTGCGGGACTGGATACAGTTTAACATCCGGTGGGATGACATATAGTACAATGTTATGTGAGACATGAGGTAAATCTACCTCATGTAGTTTAACGTCATGTAGGACAAGTGCTGAATAGTTTTACGTTCTTCAGTTCGGACGAACCACACATTTTAGTGTCTTGTGGTAGGGATGTGATAGTTTAAGGCCGTTTGGGACCAACTACCATTTAACATCCTATGGGAAGATATGCAGTTTAATTTCATGCGGGACACAACAGTTTATGTTCATGTAAGACCAGATAGTTTAAGGTCATGTAGGACCTAGCAGTTTAAGGTCATGATGGACCAGACAGTTTAAGGTCATGTAGGATAGCATTTTTTTAGGCAATTTATTTCTTGAGGAACATAGAATTGGTGGGGGGGGGGGGGTTTACGCTTAGCATCCATGGTAACTAAGGAGTATGTTCCATTGGGATAAACCATGAGAATGATGTGATGTCCTTCCCATTTGGGCTCCAATTTTGGTGGCTTCCATCCAGGTATCATTGGTTTTCATAAGGCCAACACCAAGTCACCTTGAAATAAATATAGGAGGTAAACTTTCTTATTGAAAGCTCTAGATATCTTGATCTGATGTCTTTCCATATTGTATAGGGCACGAAGCCTATTCTCGTCGAGTGCTTCCAATTCAACCAGATGGATTTCAACTACTTTATATGGTGCTTGCTGATCATAGACAGTGGTTCATAATAACGGAAATTGAATCTTGATGGGTAGAACGATCTATGTTCTATATACAAGGGAGTATGGGTTCAGCTGTGTGTAATTACAAGTCATCTTCCAATAAGCCCAGAAGGCATTGGAGAGCTTTTCTGGACAACTCTTCTTATTCGAACCAACTATATTCTGTAGAATGTTAGAGAGGGTTTTTTTGAGCGCCTCAATCTTCCCATTCACTTGTGTGAGATATTGAGAGGTATGGTTAGAAAAAATATTGTTCTTGGCATACAATTTATTCAAATTGGTCACCCGGAAGTTAGTGTATTATCGTTGATGATGGCGTGAGGGACTTCAAATCAGAAGATGATGTTGTAGCTCACAAAGTCAATGATGGAACGGTCCTTAACCTCATTGAGTGGAACTGCCTCTTCCCACTTGGAGAAGAAATATTTAGCTGTCAGGATGGACCTACACTAGAGAGCTCTCTTTGATGGATACAACCCCACGACATCGAGTCCCCATACCGCAAAGGTCCAAGAGTACATGGTAGTGTGGAAAGGTTTCGGCAGCTGATGCAAACTTTTTTAATGAATATGGAATTCATGACACCTATTAGAAAACTTGATGCAGTCACAGATCATGGATGGACAAAAATACGCCAGTCTACGGATCTGGTGTGATAATTTGGGCCCGGTCTAATGAGCTCTGCAGGAACCAACATGAACCTTCTCCATGACTTGAGAAATATCAACTCCTTGAATGTAACAGAGGAGAACCCCATAAAACTAGCACTTTTAGAGGATATTATCAAGACCTGTGCCTCTTTGGAGAGTAAACTGCAACACATGGAATTGGATTCGGTCGTGTTTGGCCCGATTTTCCAGGAGATTATCGATTTGGATGTACTCGACAAAGGATGTTCTCCAGTCGAGAGTCGCTACCAACTCTACAATAGGGGGTCCTGAGGGCCCTAAAGTGGAGGTACTGGTGGTAATATTGATTACCTATGGACTACCATCATCTTCTGGAGTGATAAGGGGATGACTCTCTAGTGCGCCATGTGCATAATTAGATCATCTTGCTCATGCTATACAAGTGATGCAACTAGGATGGCCAAAGTGTTAGCTCGACTATTTTGGGATCGAGAGACATGAGTAACATGTAACTAAGATGTGGAATGGGCCATTAGCTGGAGGGTGTGTTGCAACAGTGGCATGAGCTCTGGCGTTATGACGACATAGTCACTGTTAATCTTCTTGATTACTATTTAAGAGTCCCCTTTCACAAGAAAATGAGGAACATCAATCTTGGGGGCCATCTTGAGGCCAGTGATGAGAGAATGGTACAACACCTCATTGTTGGTGAGGCCTTATGACAGCAAGAACGAATATAGAAAAACAGATTCTACTGGAGTGATAAAGATGATACCCATGCCTACTCTATTGAGCCTAAGGTCATTGAACCTTCTTCTAGTAGGGCTCTGGGAAGCACCATCAAAGTGCATTTTCTAGCACGGGGTGGCTTGGTCTACCAAGAGGATTACCTCATCAGGATATTCAAGGTCTAGGGACTATTTCTCATGAGATGAATGGAAAAACAGAAATTATTCTAATTCCTTCCCCTTAATAGTATTTTGATCAAATAACCTGATGTAGAACTACAGAAGGATTACTACCCACCAAGATAGACGGCCTGTCAGCATGGGGAGGTTCAATATATTTTTCAGCAGATCTACTTGGGACACCAGTTGTACCTCATGGTTATGCTAGTAATGTCGCAATTTCTATACTATGAATACCATCGCATGGTAGATCTTATCAATAGGGGATTATCTGGTCTCTACATCAAGGAGAATTTGGATGAGGCAGTAGAGATTGTTCTAAATTACCTCAATGTTCTTCCGAGCAAGAAGGCCACCTAGAGACTATTCCAGGGCAGTCACATAAAGGACTAGTGGCTTTTTGAAGATAGGTGGCATTAAGACCGAAAGCTAGAGGAGATACAACTTGGTTTCTTCAAAACTATTCTAACATTCTTCGTCCCACTTATAAACAATGTGTTTTGTCATGAGACGAGATAAGGTCTTACACTTTCCATCCAAATTCGCATTGAATTGGTGTATGTAGGATAAGTGGCCTTGGAAACCTCACATCTCTTGGAATTTTTTAGTGAAGGCATATGGATGATGGCATTGATCTTCTCCAAGACGATCTCAATTCACTGGTATCTGACAAGGAAGCTAATAAAATTTCCAGAGGTAACCCTGAAGGCACACTTTAATGGATTCATCTTCAGGTGCTGAGAACGAAAGAACCCAAACACTTTCCCAATGTCATTTAGATGGTATTGATGCTGGGGATATTTGACCACCAGATCATGCACATAGCATTCCGCCTGTGTTCTAAGGATCAGCTTAAATATGTGATGCATATCCCGCTGATAGGTGGAACCTACATTCTTTAAAAAGGACAGGCATGACTTGGTAATAGCGATTACCTTGTGGTACCCTGAAGTCCATAGAGTCCTCATCCTGGGGAGCCATTCATATCTGGCTACACTAGGAGTACCCATCCATAAATGAGAGGGCATAGAACCCAGTTTTTTCTTCAATAAATAGCTATGTCATGGGAAGGGTAAAATTGGCCTTCGGATAGTGGCAATTGAGATCCCGGAAGTCAATTCAGAACCTGATCTTTCCATTATTCTTTCGGACTAGAACAATGTGTGATAGCCATTTTTGGTTCGGACCTCCTTAAAAAAATTTCTCTGATGATCTTATCAAGTTCAGCCTTGACCATGGCACCATGAGAAGGGTGCATCTTTCTGGGAGGCTACTTAAACCCACAGTGATTTGATGGGAGGTTGAGGTAGTGTATACTTGAGGATATAGTCTTGGAATTTCGTATTAACTCTAGGAAAACACATCACAGTGTTGTTTTAGGAATTCCACGTACTATTTATTCTCCTCAATATGTAAAGCGGAACTGATCAATGTGGGTTTCAGATCCGGCTCACTGACGAGGATCACTTTTACCAATTCATTAGCCATGGTAGAGACTCCCACTTCGAATGTGGGAGAAGGATCCTCTAAATCCAATTCTTCACTAATGGAGGAGGGATCCTCGGTGGGAGGAGTTTCCTCGGATTCAACATATCTTGATGGGAGACTGGTACAAGGCTGACCGGCGGTGGACACTGCATTAGGGGACTCTTGTGCTTCCAAAACCATGGTGATGAAAACCATCAATACGATCTCATCTGATCATCATCTCAAGGGGCCACACTTGATGATTTCGAAGCAATAGTGATGTGTTGTCTTGAGAAACTTTGTCACAGACCAGCAAATCAATAAAGTATGCTATGTTTTAATTTCCATGGGGTGGATAGCCCAATACCTTAAGGGGGTTGGGATCTCTGGGATCATCTAAGACTAATTCATGTAGGAGTATGAGGTGATCTTCTAGCATCTCATAGACTTGGGAATGTTCTCCCCCTAGTTCCAAAAACATCGAAGCATTGTCTCATGTCTAGGGTTCTATTCCTCAATTGGTGGATTAGAAAGATGTAGGAATCATCTAGATCTGTCCATAGGTAAGTCGCAGCCATAGCATGATCATCCTCATTAGCCTAAATCTGCTTTTTCATTTCACTTATAATTGCAGGCATTTAGGTAGCTGGCTTCACAAGAGGAAAAGGGAGATGTGTCACCATGTATTATTACCAATCTACCATTAAGGGAGTACTTGAGGAACTGGTGGTACGACAAAGGGACTATCTCATACAGGTGGATCCAGGGACTTCCCATCAACGCATTCTAGGTGGTTTCCTAAGAGATAGCCATTAATTCGATTTTGGATACTAGGCCACCAAACTGGGTCTTCAGGTGTATCTTGCAGACCATTTTCTATTATGTCCTATCATAACCATGGATTTTCATGTTATAGGGACTTATATCATCCTCATACAGCCACGGTGTTCATAGTGTCCATGTTGGGATTAGGTTCATCTCGGAGCCTGTGTCGACAAGACAACAACGAACATTCATGCCTTTACAATGGTCAGTGATGTATAGCGGGTGGATCTTCACCTATATAGGAGAGACGTCATCTTCTCTGGAGAATGAAATGATGTACTAGCATTCAGTGTGCTCGATTGCCTCACCATGGAAGACTTCTACAGATGCTACCTCCATCTTAAACTGGATGGGGCTTCTTAAAGCCTCGGTGAGAGTTTCACGCATATCTACTAACAGGAGAAGGGCTTCAAGGATGGAGATCCTTGATGGAATTCGAGAAATATGTTTTACAACATCATAATTCCATGCCAGGTGTGAGATTCTGCTTATAAATGGTCGCTCTCTGATGGGGGGTATGGCGGGCCCTACCAGCTGGACCGGTAGATGACTAGAGCTGGTAATATCCTGCTACTCACTAGTTGAAGCCTAAGCAGTGTCCACCGAATGAGAGATTGATGATTGAGACCAGTTTGTAGCAGAGCGTGGATGGTCACAACATGGTCGAGGTGTCTCTGCCTAATCAAGCAACACAAATAGTGGTGAATGCAGATCAGATAACACCAGATGGTAAGGTTCTGTGTGCTGAGCTCTACGCTGGTCCTACTTCCTATTTTCGGTAGCATGCACAGCCTGGCTAGAAATACTGAATGAGGCACTCCTATAAACTATATTTTCACAGCTCCATTGACGTTGACGATGGCATGGAACATTGGGAGGATTCCCCTAGTGCTCCTCTCCGTCAGAAATCATGTAGGGGTTTACCACCTCTATGATGTTAAAAAAAGGCGTACCCTAGACTTTCACTTCAAGAATAATTCACCACTGGATGGATTCTGGGTGGAATCACCATCTATGGCAGCATGATTTCGCCCAGAGTATGGGATGATGGTGGCACCATATGGGGACTTTGTTTTCCCTTGTGTCGCCGATGCTTGTTCTTTTGGGAAGTGAGAGGATAAGTCATTGATGTAAAGGTACTAGATGCAGGTGATGCAATGTCTTCTGAAGGTTCAGGTTGATTCAGAAATGATCTGATAATTCCATGAGCATGGATGAATACCTTATAAGCCATCCGGTCATCGAACTTCTGGGACCCGTAGTTAAAAAACTGATGCCACTCTCCTTCACTATCACTGCTGCTATAAGACATTACGAACACACATGTCACATGTTACAAATCTGGCTCCAACCTAACTACATTGTAGTCAACCTAGTTTTGAATATAGTCTTTAAACACATATCACTATTTAAGAGTTTTCTGTAGGATCTGGTGATAGTAGTAGTAATTGGGGTGATTAATGATACCTTCCTCTTCTGGCCTCCTGCATTCAGGCATATGTACAATACCCCATTCCAAATCACTTTGGAAATATTTGGGGACCTAATCCTCATTAAAATATTTGGTCTGGTTTTTCTAGTCTGGTAAGGGTACTCAGGGAGCCTGGACCTGGCGAGGGGGCTGAGGAACTTTTTGAGGAGGTGGAGCCTAGTTATCTCACCTAGGCAATGGCGGTGCATTGTACGGGGGTGCCTACCAAGTCTGAGGTTAGCTCTACTAGGCCAAATACAGTTCCTGAGGTGGATTTCCTCTAAAGGGATATGGAGGCAGCTCCACTGGTAACAACTCTAGTTGCCTGGGGGCCTTTATCTATGCCACAGCGGGTGGATCATCCTTAGAATCCCTTCTTGTAGGAATCGTAGGAGTCAATGGACGTGCCTGTTTTCCCTACTTTAAGGATTCTTCTAGGTGTTTGGATTCAAAAGAGAAATATTATAATACCTTGGGGTAATTCAGGGTGATCATATAGGGGGTCAGTTCTGACTTGACATTCCCCACACACATCGTCAGTAGTTTCTCATGAGTTAGTGTCATGTCAAGGGAATGTGTGAGCCCTTTCCACTGAGTGACAAAGTCCTTGATGCTCTCATCGGGCCTCTTCTTGCACTTGAAGAGTTCCAAAATACTCTTCTTCCGAATGGCAGAACTGAACTGATAATGAAATTTCTTAGGATGATCTTCTCAGCCAGCTAATCATCAGATGGGTAGATATTTGTACAAGACAAACACATGTCCTTACAATGTCTATACGAAGCATCAGATTTTGGCGGCCTCCTACTACATTAGAGTTCTCAGCATGGTTCCACACCTTGAGATGAAGTGGGGCAGATACTGTAGTGGATTTCCCACCCCATTGAAGGGGGAAAATGTGGGATTTTCAAAACCTGAGGGTGCTTGCATATCATCCACCCATTTTGGATACGACTTTCCATTAGGAGGGACTGACATCTATTGTGTTTCCAATTACTTGAGTCGGGAAATGAGTGTCTCCATGAGATCATCTGGCTGAGGGTTCCTTTCTTGATAGTGATCCCTGATAACCAGTGCTTTAGTGGGTTCATCAATATGATAAGCAAGCCCAATGGCTCATGGAGTGGTTGGTTGGAGGACCTACGGAGCGGCTAGTTGAACCTGATCTAGTTCGTGGGGGTTTTCACGTTTCACAAGTGGATTTATCAACACATACCACACCCTCTTGTCGTAAGTTCCAGCCTCAACCCTGTCTGTGTGGGAAGAATGGTCAGGGTCACCTAGAGGCAATTCACTGGGGGAAAATTTTATCTTCCCCTACTTACCTAGTCAAGGATCATTGTAGTCTATTCATCGCTCTGCGACATGCTTAGAAATTAGGTAATTGATCATATTCTTATGATTTGTGAGATATTGAAGTAATTATGCTTTCTCGGGATGGTCTTTCATCTTTTGTACTGAGCCAGATGGGTCAGAGGGTTTGACGGCTCTGAGGTGATCCTTACCATTGTCGAGATTTTGGCTAAGGGCCAATGCCTTGGTGGGTACAGGAAGACCCAATATATTTCTATGATGTGACGTAACCCTTCGTAATGGGTCCAAAAGTTGTGGCACTCCCCCAGGTGGTATTTGTTCACCAGAGAGTTCTGTCTCCATCTCTTCCTCTGATAAATTGACCATGTTAACCACGAATCTTCCTGGACGCATATCCTCGATATCTCTTGGCAGGTTGGGCTGGTGCCAGATGGAATTAATGTGGAGGGAAGCATACTACCCCCAGACATTAATCTGCTTGTGAGGGGAGGCCTCCATGATAATCCTGCAGAGCACTTTAAATCATTGGGTGCATTGTTGTTGTTGGGTTTCATAATGACCTGGTGACTTAGGACACTGGGCCATGGAGTGTGTGGTCATATCCACAAAACAAAATTGTTTTCCAATGTCTTAAAAGTTCTATTGGATCTTGGGGTAGCCCCCTCATCGATGACAAAGAGAGAAATGTGTCTCCAAGAGGGTTTGGCGATAAGATCCAACTTTCTCTTGGGTGAGCGATTCTGGTGCACTTATGTTTGGTGTTGTAACGGGACAAAACATCTCCAAGAAATGGTCCACTACAGAAATTTACCACAAGATCCTAGGCCTAGACTTGGGGTCTAGCCCATGGTTTACCCACTCATCCACTGGAGGCAGCTAGGGAACCGGTAGAGGTACTTAAGCAGACCGTTGAGATGGTAGGCCGGCCGGTGGAGAATAAGGAAAGTGGGATAACAGGCCGCCACATATCGGGCCACACTCCAAAGAGTATAGTGACTTGGCCACCACATCACGATAAGAAGGGTTGGCGACCATAGTTTTTGGTGTAGGGATTATGGCTACTGGCGGGGGACCATGTTGTTGCACATACACCATCAGTCCCCAGAATAACTCTAAGTGATCTCTTGTCGAGGTAATGAATGATCTAGGTGATGATGGTGGTGATTGTATGTCCGGGCCCTAGGGATACACCAAATTTTCATCCTCCTGGATGTATCTAGGGAGGGAGGTAGGGATTCATGGGACCACACATTCCGGAATAATGAGGCTGATGTGCCTCGTTCCTACTCCATCCCTTGACATGGAGGATTGAGGTGAGGGTTCCATTTTTGAGTCTTATTCTGCCTCAGAATCTGGGAAGAAGAAAGGTTTAATCTCTGTCTGGATCTTCCTGACATTCTTTTTATAGAGGTGATGACCCACCCTCATTCCCCAGGATGGTTCTTCAGGACAAGGTAGATTTATGACTTTGGGAGTTCCTTCGGCCTAACTAGTGTTGGGGAGGACAGTACTTTTTCCTGAGTCAGCTGGGGTGTGTGGAGCACCTGGAATGATGTCAAAGGGAACACGGGGAGGACCTCTATTCCCGCTAACTGATGTGTTGCGGGAATCTCCATGGAAGGTGTTGGATCAGGTAGAATCATAAGTAGGGCCTCCATGCTTATTTCCCCTAGAAGCATCAGTGTGAGGAGGGTCCTCATACTAGTCATGCTGAACACGGGTTGGACCTCCTTTCTGGGTGCTCATGAAGCGATACGAAGCTTCACTCCTATGATTTTTGGGGTAAGGAGGACCTTCGTTGGCCGCTATAAGTACATGGGGAAGTCCCCAACACTTGAGATTTATCGGATTTATAACATCTCCACGTCGGAGGCCTATTGTAGGAGGAATGACTCCATACCTAATGTCATGAGCACAGAAGAGGATTTCGTACTGTGTGTCACTACCATGGGGAGGACCCTCATTCGTATTGAAGGTGGCTTGAGGGGAACTTCCAAGACGATCTTGGAAGTGGAGAGAACTCACATTCTCAATGGTGGTGGTATGGGGAGGACCTCCGTATTGGGTGTCGTTGTCCCCGGTCAGCCCATGGTGGGCATTCCCTATGCCATGAACTAGGAGATTCAACACAGCCTACCCCTGGGGCAGTTGGGGCCTCAATCTGGGTTGGGCGTCTGCATGCCTCTGCTCGGAATAGATCAGGAAATATTTGTATACTTTGGTGTTGGCATGATCTATGGTAGTCGTTGACATTGACACCCCTCTGTGGGTATCCTTCTCAGCCTATGCCCGACGCTGGCGTCCGGTCAATCGAACTGGGGCAAGCGGAGTAGGAACATGGCTTACCTGCTCCTTGACCTATGGGGTAGGGTGGTGGCACTGGCACAACCTAGTGGGGGGATACCTTGGGGACCCCTAGAAAGGTTCCCTAACCAGGCTGGCCTGGACATCCTGCACCTCATCGACATATGGGAAGGAGTCATTGTATAATTCTAGGGAGAATCTCCCGAAACATTTGTGCACCAGAGTGTGGAGCAGTGGCTCCCTGTGCGGCCCATGGGTGTGGTGGCTATGAGGAAGAGATGCCTATAAATCACGTCGATCCATGTCCATAGTTGGGATGATCCCCTCCTCCTCATATCAGAGGATGAGGTCATTTATCACCCTTCACTGAACAAACTTAGACCGAAAGATGTGGCGTGGGAACCCAATAATTGTGGAAAAAGAGGCCGCCATGGGGGAAATGAAGCAACGATAGATTTCCATAGTGACATTTCTCCTACCTCAACATTGATTGGTGGGAAGTGATCAATTTCCTCATACAATAGTTTGGATCCTGAAAGTAAATGATATTGAACCATTAGTTCTAAAACAAGGAAATAAACATCCATTACCCCATAACCATTCTTTCTTCCATAGTTGGTAAGAATGATCCATGTTGAAAACATCGTAGATTGGGATGTCCAATGTTCAACTTCCCTAACTTCTAGTGACTTTCAAGCCAAGACCATTATTTTCTTTATGGGACCTGGAACCAGAAAATTGTATCTGGTGACACACAAGTCCACTAATGTCTCAAACTCTACAAATATCCACATTGAGGAGATGAAATTCACATTGGTTTCACCATTTTTGTTTCTGAAACCTTCATTGGGGCATTCACTTCCATCTATGGAGGAGAAAGCACTATTGTTACCCCACATTCCCTATTTCCAATGGTGGGTGGAATCTGTACTTATTTAGGGACATTTCCTCTTTGATCGAAATGGGATGATGGGATGATGTTTTATCCTTTTTTGGATTCCTCCTTAGAACTCATCACCTAGTCCAGGTATCCCTTATAGATTAAGACATTGTTTATGAAACTCTAACAAGTGACATATCTTCATGGATTCCGGTTAATTACACTTCTTCTGTTAGGACATTACAAGGGGACCTGTCAGGGAAACAACCTTTAGATGGGGGAGTAGTCATGTTGGACATCACTGGTGTGTCTGGATGTTGGAACACAGGCGCATCTAGGTTACATCCCCTTATGATAGGGATTCTCAAGGGAGAAGAATCACAAGTCACCCCGTGTCGAATGTGGGAAATTATATGCCATAAGCATGTCTCTAATGTTTTCCTCAAAATCCCATGTTTAACATAGTGTATACCTTGAGTTTAACATCTAGCAAAGACGGATCAGACTGATCAAGACACTAACGGGAGTGGGTTAGATGGTTGCAACCCTTGGGGGAAACACTGATGTTGGGACTAATGTGTGGTTAGTTACCCGGTTGCTTCTAGGAATTTTACAGAGATGAATGGAATGATCTCACTGTGATGTGGTGGCCCAGGTAATAGTCAGGATGGATATTGGTTGCTGAGAGTTGATGGGGAATGATATGGAGCCGATGTGAGGGTGAAGATGATTTTGGTCTTTGGACTCAAAGAGGAATCATACATATCCATGTGGTAGGGAATCCATGTCCACGTAGATCAATGGGTTGATGGGATACCTAAGAAGGTAACCCATGTGGATGAGACCCGAAGGAAGTGGAACCACCGGGTTGGGTCATGACCTTCCCAAAACACATAGGCTCGATGGAAAGACCAGGATGAGACATGGTTGACGGGATTTATCTTTAGAGAGGCTTCCTACATACCCCGGTGGTAGGGAATCAAAGTTCACATAGTTCAGTGAGGGGCATGAAATCGGGGTGAGCGTAGAGGATAATGATCGGACGATATACTAGGGATTACGCATGGTTAACAGCTTGAGGTTCATCAAAAACTAAAGGGAGGACCAGGGATGTGGGTCCCAATAAAGGGGACTACAATGGATCATAGTCTATTATAGGATACAATGGTGTACCACTGATTGGGGGACAGATTAGTGTCATGTGGAACAAAAGGGGTGTATAGTTTATCTTTATGCATCACAAGTGAGGAACAACGTAAATTATTCAAGAACAATGGGATTTGGGCATGAACATCAGGGATGATTCCTACGTAACTTTCATGGGAAAGGATCACAGTCCAAGTAGTTTGGAAGAGGTTTGGTGAACCGATGTGAAGGGGGTCAGGACCAATAGGTGTTGGTCTTGAACCTCAAGTCGGCTTCCTACGCACCTTTCCTTGGCATGATCAAATTCTATGTAGTTCGGAAGAGGTTTGGTTAACCGATGTGAAGGGGATCAGATCAAACGTTGTTGGGATTTAACCTTAGGGAGGCTTCCTACATACCCTTCCTTGGAATGGATAAAAGTCCACGTATTTTGGGATGTTTTGGTAAACTGATATGATGTGGTTGGGACCAATAGGTGTTGGTCTTGAACCTCAAGGATGATTCCAATATACCATACCTTGGGAAGGATCAATGTTCATATTGTTTGGAAGAGGTGTTGGTGATCTGACGTAAAGTGGTCGGGACCCAAAGGTGTTGGCCTTGAACCCCAGGGAGGCTTCCTACGTACCATTCCTTCTAAAAAAACAAATATTATGTAGTTTGGATGATTTTTGTGAACCTACGTGAAGTGGGTTATGAGCAATGTTTATTAGGCTTGACCCTCAGAGAGGTTTCCTACATACATTTCCTTGGCAAGTATCAAAGTCCATGTAGTTTGGGATGGTTTGGTAAACCAACGAGATGGGGGTCGGGACCAATAGGTGTTGGGATTTGAACCTTTGTGAGTGTTCTTAAATACCTTTCCTTGGAATGGATCAACATCCACATAGTTTGGAAGAGGTGTTGGTGAGACGACATGAAGTGGTCGGGACCAAAAGGTGTTGGGCTTGTACCTCAGGGAGGATTCCTGCGTACCTTGCCTTGGCAAGGATCAAATTCCATGTATTTCGGAATGGTTGGCGATTACACACTAAGGTGTCCCTGAGGGTATTTCATGGTTCTTCCTTACTATAATACCATGTGATTCATTGTTGGTGTGAGAAACAAGAGGCAAAAAATACCTGATGATCACATTACGAAAGGTGCATCCATGGGAAGTGGAGTGGGTCTTACGTGTGGTTCGTAGCCCCAGAAGATGGAGGTTGGGACATACTATATGATGGATTCCTGGTGGTGAAAATTACCAGAGAGAGAGGGATGGGAGAACAAAGGTCTCGATGCGCAAAACCCATCTAGTCATTTTCATGGATGAATAAAAGAGGATTAAGGGTACAACCTCCTCCAAAAAAGGCTAGGGGTTACACCAAGATGGTTTCCCTTCCATGCGATCAGGCGCCACTCCGGCATAGAGGATCTCATTCCATGTGAGGAAGAGTTAACTCCCATGGAGATTAGTGGGCAGAGAGAATGGCCGATATGGGGCACCTCGTGTATGATGCATGGGGCGAGGTGACAGTTTAACATCATGTGATGAGGATGATGGTGCTTGGTAGTTTGACATCATGAAATTCAGACAATGGGGGTTCACTCAACACCCCTAGGACTTACATAACTGATACCTTCCCGCCCTTAGGGAAGGGAAGGAATCATCAATGTCTTGGTGATGGGGTTTTGTGGAGTGATCCACTGAGGGGCCTATGTTAGCATCGCTATGAAAAGAAGCAATAGTCGTTAGCATTCTTATGCAAAGAAGCATAAGTATAAACAATTAAATGTGAAGAACCACCCAAGGGACATTGAAATCACATCATGCAAACCTTGAGGGTTACAAGGGAAAAGGGTTTGTAGAGCAAAGGGGTTTATAGGAAGAGGCCTCGTGAAGCTCTGGAACTCCATGTAGTGAAGGGACTACTCAAAGGGGTATCCTTCAAGAATTAAAGTGGACTAGCCTAGGAATAGGGATTAGGTTCATATAGAAGGTTCTTTGTGAATTGGAAATACTTTTGCAGAGAAGTGATTTGTAAAGGAAAGGTGCCCTACGAAGCATAGCATTGTGATGTAATGTGCTTCGTAAAGCACAGTGACCCTGCCTTTGCATGTGGGTTACATGTGCATGGAGGGTACTTCATGAAGCATAAGTTCTCTACAAAGACCCATGTTCCCTTGAGGATCCCCTTCATTTGTGATGGGTTATGGGATCCATGAAGTGAATACCTCTTTAAAGAGGGTCTATGTTTATTACAAGGGAAAGGTCCTTTTCGATGCTCAAGTAATTTGAAGAGCTCATGATTCACATAGTAGAAATTGATTTTCGATTTGAGAGCTAATAAGGCAAAAGGTCAAAGGATTTATCCTTTTGGATCGAGGGGAGCCCAGTATTTATTGGCAAGAGGCACTATGAAGCAGAGCTCGCTCGATGCAAAGTTTTGTTGAACTTTTTAAAAACCATAGAGCCTCCTGCATCCTTGATCCGTAGCATCTACTCAGATGTCAATTGGTTCGTGGAGCATCTAGCTTTTTTGATCTGTGGTGGCTTCACAAAATGTCATTCAGTTTGTGGAGCATCCCTCCTTTTTTCTCCACGGTGGATTTTCAAACATCAATCGGATCGTAGATCCTACCGCATTTTTTCTCCACAGAGGCTTTAGAAATGTCAAATGGTTTATAGAGACTCCATTTTCCTTGATCCACGGTGGATTCACAAACGTCAATTGCTTCATGTAGCCTCCTACGTCCTTGCTCCATAGGGGCTCCACAAGCATCAATTAGTTCGTGGAGCCTCCGGCCTCCTTGCTCTATGGTTACGTCCCAAACATCAATCGGTTCGTGGAGCCTCCCGGCTCCTTGCTCTGTGGCGGCTTCGCAAAAGATGTAGCTTTGTGTGGGCCATGATGCTATGGGGCTCCGTGAACAAGCATCGCAAGGCATCCCCAAAGGCATTGTATTTTATCTTCCTCTTCCAAAATTTTGGTGCCAACAGTTATCCAGTAATTTGATGTGTTAAATTCCATAAAGTATACCTAATTATACCATAAAATACTTAATTACATTTTATATATATAATGTGTTTATTATGAAACAATATTTATAAAATTAATAAATTTTCAATTAATTCCATGTAATTATCTATAAAATTTTTATCTAGACAATTATTTTATATGTTTCAATTAATGAGTGGTGTTTCAAAGAGACTTCATATGGTCATAAATATATAATAAATTAAATAATTATTTAATTAATTCAATTAATTCAAGAATTTTTACCATAATAATAAAGATAATTTTAAGTGAATTATAGAAAGTATAATTTTATGTATTCATTTCATATATGGGGATTCCCATGACCATATTGAAGCCTGTGTATGTGACTAGTTTATTTAATTTATTATCATTTTATGGTGTTTGTAATAATTAATTAAATTTAACAGTTTTTTGTGATTAGTTCACATCTTCTCATTATGTAAGTTTCTTCATGACCATGATTTATTTTATTTAAACCCCATTTAACCAAACCTTTGGTCCCATCACTAGAGTTTGAGTAAAATTATGTAATGGAAAGAGGTCTTGGGAGAGTAGAATTGGTTCATGTTATATACCAAGAAAAACAATTATCGACGAGATACACATGAGAATAAGTGTAATATTTCAACTCAGACTAGCCATTGTTCTAGGAGTGTGTTCCCTAGGGTTAAGGGTTGGTTTATCATCTGATAAACAAACTAAACATTGTAAAATCTCAATCTCATACTAATTTATTTAATTTATTTTTATTAGTTACATGGTTAATTATTGATGTATGCTTAAATAATAAAATAAATTAATTGAAAATAATGAAATATTGATTTTTAAAAACATTATAATATTTTAAAACATTATCTATCCTTGGTTAATATCTTAATTAAAATCCAATTATAATTAACAGGTTTGTAACAAGGTAAAATAGAAAGATTACACATAAGGTGAAAAATCCATTAAATTAAAGATCAAGTTAGTTTATCCTTCCATTAAATGAGCATATAGGCCATATGTAATTAATATGATTTTCTAGATCAATTTATTGGACATATTGGGGTTTATGATCCCAGGTAAGTTTCACATAGATCTCATTTTATCCCCATAACTTAAGAGTTTCTCAAATTTTATTATTATTTATAATACGATTAAAGGTGAGAAGTCTCACTCAAAAACCCATAGATTTATTCTCTATGATTATAATAACATGGGCCATGAAAATCATGAGGTCCTTAGAGGGAATAAGAAAATCAATATTGTGGAAGAAGGTACCAACACTCATTATATTTATAAGGATATCGAGCATTGCCCTTCCAAGAAAGAAAATATATATATATAATAAAATGAAAAGAATATAGTATTTTTTTCATGAGGAATGTTAAGCCACTCGAAGAACAAAAACACTTAGCTAAAGAAGAAATTGGAATAATCATATATGTTTGTTATCAGGTTTAATCTCTTTAGTTCTATGTATTTTATATTAAATATATCTTTTAATCCTCATATATATTTTTAAATATAGGAAACATGTATATTTTTAAATATTTCAAAATGAGATTTATATTTACAAAATGTAAATTGTGAAATTTTTCAACTCTATATGTTGGAGACTACCACCTTTAATTGATAACTGGGATGGGCTTCGTTTAAATGATTATTATTATGTACCAACTATTACCATGAATTTAATTTTTATATCCTACCTAGATACATAAGTTTTTATTTTCATAGTTAGAAATTAAATATGTTTCTATTATAAAGACAACATATTTTATGTTATATTACATTAAAATGAAACCCTTTATATATTAAATTATGAATACCAATTATTGGAAATTGATAATGAACCAAACTCACATTACCAATTTTACACCCATCTGTGGAATCACCATATTGGTAATGTGATGATTAAGTGTTTGTAAAATCTATACCATGATTCTTACTTAGAATATTTTTAGGTAAAACCAAAAAATAAATATCATCCATGTTTATATAGTAAAATGAAAAATACCCCATTTGGTATATAAGATAAAAGTGATACATATATTCTAAAATTAGTACATAATGATTTGTCTGGACCTTTTCCTGTAGAATTTAATAGTGTATATTTTTACTTATTTGATTTTAGTAATTATTTAATTAGATATTAATATGTTTAATTAATGATCTATAAGTTTCAATACTTTGAGTAATTAAATTAGTTTAATAATAAAGTAGAGAATCAATTTAGTTAGAAGATAGAGAAGCTTTGATCTGATCAAATTGGTGAGTATCTTAATAAATAATTCATTCATTTTATTTAGGACTGGGGGATTCTATCCTAACTCACTCCCCTTGATTCACCATAATGGAATGGTATTAGTGAAAGGATGAAGTGTGCCTTTATTGTTATGGTATGTTTGATGATGATCCATGTACATCTTCCACTAACCTTTTTGAGATATATATTAAAAAATTAGAATTCACACTAATATATATACCAACTTAAGAGAAAAATGTTATTCCTCTAGAGTAATGGAGTGGAAATAAAATTCTTTTTTCACATATTCATGCATGGTATTGAGAGTAATTTATTAATGATAACTCTATAAAAAAGTCTGAATCCTTAGTTTTTAATTATATTTTTATATGGTATACTAATAAAACAATGGGATATTATATATAAAACCCCTCTCATAAGAAGGTGACCATCAAAATAAAATACATTTTCCAAATATAGATAAAATACAAAAGAAAATTTGTATGGTAAATATTGAATTGATGGAATTCATTCTCAAGAAACAAAAGAGTTGATGTTCGAACAGATTCCACAGGTCCTCATAGAACATGTTGTTACTGAAACACAAGTAATGTGTAAGAGCATTAGATAGGTTAGATAACTTGAAATAAATGGTTTTATAATCACCTATTATGGGGACCCATTTTTAATGACAATAATTTTCTATTTACCTATAAAGAGGAAATTGATAACTCAACATTTAGAAGATTGAAATAGGAAACAAATTAAAATGTATACTAAACATATTAGACCAAATTCAAGGTTCCAGTAAATCCTTTAATTAATGTAAATCATTTTGGGTTTCAATGGGAATTAAATATAAAAATGAACATGGAAATTAATTTAATAACCTATAAACTATGGATATTGTCTAAATAATTTAAATAGATTTAATTAATTAATTATGATAAATCCTTTTCTCCAATATAAGTATTTAATTCCATTATAATTCAAATTGTCATATAATCATTCAATCACTATAATATTTAGATGATTTATGTCAAAATAGATTTTATTAAACGAAATATTTATGAATATGTTTATATGACCCGACCTGAAAGTTTTGTTAATATAATAAATTCCAAAAACATATAAAAGTAGAATAGATCCATTTCTGGGTAAAATAATGAATATAGTTTAGGGAACTTTTGGTTCAATTAATCCATAAATATTTAGGTTTCATAAATAATGAGTGTAGGTCATGTGTTTACTAAAATTTTAGTGAGAGGGAAATCATATTCAAAATAGTATATGACGATGACATAATACTTATTGGAAACAACATATGAGTTTTATAATTAGTTACACACTAGTTAAATAAGTGCTTCTCTGTAAAGTACTCAAGTTAATAAGTATATATACATGGAATAAATATCATTCATGATAGATATAAAAGTTTTCTTAGACAAATTCAAAGTATATACATTGATCAAATACCAAAGATATTTTGTATAGAAAGATCTTTTATGGGATTGGTTCCAGTGTCCCATGGTATACATCACTCTAAGAAAATTTATCATCAGAAAAATAGGAGATACAAAGAGACAATAAGTAGTATTCTATATGTATCTATGATAGTATTTATCATGTATTCCATTTTATGTACTAGGATTTACTGTTTTAAATTAATTATTAATGGAAGGTAGATATGAATTTAATCTAGTAGAAAAGAATTATGGTCTTTTTACGTTTAACATTATGTATTTTTTCCTATTATATTGTGGAGGTCAAGAAATATTCATAATAGGATATACTGATTATATTTCTCCAAGAGATAAAAATTATATGAATTCACTACCATGATATGTCATCAATATCAACAAAGGTGAAATGAACTAGAATAGTTCAAATAAACTAGTTTTTGTTGATTATACTGTGGATTACAAGTATATAATGTCTAATAATGTATCTAATAAAGTAGGTTGGATTCCAAAAAAACATCTAGTATATTGATTTGGAACCTAGTACTTGAGAATTTATCATATTTTACTATGATAATATTATAGTGGTGGATCTTCGAAAGAAGCCAAGGTCACATAAATAGATAAAGTGCATACTCTAAAAATATAACCTATTGATGTAATTTATCAAAGGGTTGAATTTACTATGAGTAGAATTTCCATGAAGGAAAATATAGTGGACACCTTGAATATGGATCTATCTCAAATTAAGCATACATATCATTTGATATCTAGAAGACAAAGAGTTATTAATAGCGGGTTATATTTAAAGTGGTAGTGTGTTGGAGTTGTTTCCCAAGAACTAAGATCTACAAAAAATATGATTACCTATATTTATTTCTTTAATATTAATATTACGTTATTATCATATCATCATTGTTATTCTATGTTATGTGGTATGTGATAATGTCTTAAGTCTAATTTTTACACTAAATGTTTGTAGTAGTTACCCATTAAGATGTAAACCTAGAGTATCATTCCAGTATTTTTAAATAGATTTTATATAGGAAAATGATATCATATGATAAGAAATATTTGATATAGACCACCAGGGGTGGATACTCATACGAAAAAGTACTGGAAATGGTGTTTTCCCAATAGATATATACCAATGGTTTGAAGAAACCATTGGTATACTGTAAAAAAAATCCAGATTTTCCAACATTTTTTTCAAAACATTGGAAAACGTGAAAATATATTTAAGATTTCCCAATGGTTTAAAAAAACCTTTGGGAAATATTTAGATCCTCTAACATATAAAAATGGTTTACTAAACTATTGGTAAAGATAATATTTCCCAATAGTGTTTAAAAACTGATTGAAAAGTTTTCCCAAAATACCCAGAAACCCTCATCCCGATTGCAGACCATGCAGGCCCTAATCTGAAACTCCTCTAGAGGTTTTCTATGCCACAAAACTCCTTCCAATCATATATCCATATCAATCAATCAATATTCTATTTCTACACTTTAAATTAGTAAGTTTTACCTTAGTTTTAATGTTCTCCCTCTATTTTGTCTATTTTCTATTTTGATTTGGACTAAATTTGAGTTTGTGTGGTCAGTGGCATGCTAAATCCTTTGATTTGTTTTACGTTTTATATTTTACACTTCAAACATGGAAAATGGTATGTTTAGTGGGGTGATATGGTATTTTTTATGGACTATAGTTTAGTAGAAAATTGAGTTTTGATTTTTTAATTTATTGTTTTTGTTCAAGTAATAATGGGAATGGTATTGATTTTGAGGATGAATTGGATGTTGGTTGGGTGATGGATTGGAATTGTGATATTAGTTGGATTGGTTATATGTAATTTTTAAGGTATTATATGGGTATTTCCACCCCTGAACACCCCCACCTCACCCCCTGTATAGCCTTCCCACCACCCCCTGGACACCCACCCCCCATTGGACAGCCCCCACCCCTGCACCACCACACCCCTGGACACCCCAACCCCTTGGACAACCCTTTCCCCCCCACCCGCCTAGATACCCCCACCCACAGGACAACCCCATCCCACCCTCCCTAGACACCCTCACCCCCACCCTCCTTGGACACCCGTCACCCCCCATAGACAGCCCCCCACCCCCACCCCCATGGACACCCCTACCCCCTAGGGCACCCCACACCCTTGGACACCCCCACCCCTGGACACCCCCAACATCCTTATACACCCTCAACCCCCCCCCCCCCCCTCCCTAGACACCCCTCACCCCTGGACACTGCCACCCCCTTGGACACCCCCACCCTTTGGACAGCCCCCTCCCCCCACCTCCCTGGACACCCTCACCCCCTGGACACCCCCACCCCCACCCTCCCTGGACACCCCTCATCCCCCATGGATAGCCCCCCCCCCCAACCCACCCCACCCCACCCCCATGGACTACCCCCACACCCCTAGACAGCCCCCCCCCCAGACACCACCACACCTCCTTGACACCACCACACCTCCTAGACACCACCACACCTCCTAAGTACTTGGACCAAGTTTTAAATAGGAATTAAAAATGTAGTTGATTTACCCTTTCACCAATGACATTTCATAAGTGACCCACAGAGCCTAATAAATTAAATTTTTCATGTCTTGAAAATTTGAATTTGTCATATTTTGATAAATTGAATGGGTTGTTTGGAATGAAATGGATAATTCATGAAACTTTTCCTTCATTAATGAATAAAATAATTTTAAATAAAAATACCTTATATGGGGATATAGGATAGGTAGGGGCTATCCAGGTGTCGGCGGTTGTCCAGGTGGGGGTGGGGTGTCTTGGGGGTAGGGGGATACAGGGGGTAGGGGGACACATGGGTGTGGGGTAGGGGGGTATGAGCTTCCCAAGGAGGGTTGTGGGCTCTTTAGGGGGCCAGGGTGGGGTGTTCGGGTGGGGGAGGGGTGTTGGCTATCCTGGGGGTGGTGGGCTATCTAGGTGGTGGGGTTAAGCTATCTAGGTGGGGGAGGGGTGTGGGATCTCCAAGGGGGTGGGATGCCCATGGTGGTGGGGGTGGTTGTCTAAGTGGGGGAGGGAGGTATGGGTTGTCCCGAGGGGCTGTCGAGGTGGGGGAGGGTGGTGTGGGGTGTCCATGGAGGGGGTGGGCTATCTAGGTAGGGGTGGTGGGGGGAGGTTAGGGTGGGATGTTGAGGTAGTGGGTGTGGGGTTTCCAAGTGGGGGTGGGTGGGGGTGGGGGTTGTCTAGGTGGGGGTGGGGGCCTGTCGAGGTTGGGGGGGGGGAGGGGGCTGTCCAGGGCGGTCGGGTGGTGGTGGACGACATGGGAGGGCATGTGGGATATCAGTGAGGGTGTCGGTTGTCAATGGGGTGGGTTGGTGGGTGGACTATCTAGGTTGGGGAGGGGTTATGGGATGTCCAAGGAAGGGTGGGGGTGGGGATGTCTAGTTGGGTGTGTGGGCTGTCCGGGTGGGGGAGTGGGGTGGGGGTGGGGGTTGTCCAGGGGTGTTTTAGGGGGGTAGGGGGTTGTAGGGGAGGGGTGTGGGATGTCTAGAGAGGGGGTGGGTTGTCCAGTGGTGGTTGGGTGGGCTATCCATGTGGGGGAGGGGTGTGGGTGCGCTATCCAGGTTGGTCGTTCCGGGGGTGGGTGGATGGGGTGTCCATGGGGTGGGTGGGTGGGCTACTGCCTTGGACAGCCCCCCCCCCCCCACCCCAGTGGATAGCCCTCACACCCCCTGGACACCCCCACTCTAGTGGACAGCCCCCCCCCCCACCCTCTTAGATAGCCCGCCCACCCCCCTAGACACCCTCACCCCCATGGACAGCCAACCCACAACTGTGGATAGCCCACCCTCCCCCTAGACACCCATACCCCCCACAGAAAAAATCTACACCCCTATGGAGAGCCCCCCTAGACACCATGTACCTCGTGGATAGACCCAACCACCTCCTTGACTCCTCGTACCCCTTGGATAGCCCCCCCATCCCCCGTGAACAGCCCACCACCCCCTAGACATCCCCACCATCTGCATGGATAGCTCTCCAACCCCCTTGGACAGCCCCACTGATGGTGGAAACCCCCCCCCCCCCCCCACCCTTGTGGACAGCCTACCCACCCCATGGACACCCCCTACCCCTGTGGAGAGCAACCCCTCCCCCCCCAGATATCCCAACCCACCCTCTAGACACCCCGTACCCCCTTGGATAGCCCCCTCACCCCCATGAACAACCCACCAAACCCCTTGGACAGTTCCTCTACCCTCGTGGATATCCTTCCGACCTCCTGGACAACCCCTCCCCCCTGTGGACAGCCCACCCACCCCTTAAAACCCCCTACCCCCATGGATAGCCCCCCCCCCCACCCTTGTGGACAACCCTCCCATCCCCCATGGACACCCCTACCTCCTTGGATATCCCATACCCCCTCCCCACCTAGATATCCCACCCACCAACTCACCCCCTAGACAGCCCACCCCCCTCCCTAGACATCCCACACCCCCTCCCTTGCATCCCCCCATCCCCTAACCCCCTTGATAGCCCCCCCCCCCACCCCCACCTGGACATCACCCCCACCCCCACCAGGAATGCCCCCCCACCACCCCCACCTGGATAGCCCACCCCCTCCCCCACCTAGACAGCCCACCCCACCCCCCCTGGACAGCCCACACCCCCTCCCCCCACATGGACAACCCACCCCTACCCCATGGACAGCCCACCACCTGGATTGCCCACTCCCCCATCCCCCACCTTGATAGTCTGACCCCACATCCCAGGACAACCCACCCCCCCCCCCCCAGGAGAGCCCACACCCCACCCTAACTCCTGAACAGCTGACACCCTGGATAGCCCCACCCAACCCCCTACACACCTCGTACCCCCTGGATAGCCCCCCCCCCCCCCCCATGAACAGCCCACCCCCTGTGGACAACCCCACCACCCCAGTGGATATCCCTCCCACCCCATGGACAAAACCTCCCCTCATGGATAGCCCCACCCACCCCTGAAGATAGCCCGCCGACCACCCTGGACACCCCCTACCCCTGTAGACTACCCCCTGGACAGCCCCTCCCACCCCCTGGATACCCCGTACACCCCCGGACAACCCCTACACTCTCGTGGACAGCCCACCCACCCCCTAGACCGTCTCGCCACCCCCGTGGAAAACCTTACCAACCCCTAGAAAACCCCTCCCCCCGTGGACAGCCCCTACCCCTGTGGACAGCCCGCCCACCCCCTAGAAACCACCTACCTCCATTGACGGCCCTCCGCCCACCCTCATGGACACCCCGCCCACCCCTCTGAACACCCCAACCCCCTTGACCAGCCCCACCACCCCCGTGGAAAGCCCACCCGCCACCCTAGACACCCCCAAACCCCATGGAAGCCCCCCCCCCCGTCCATCCTCGCCAACCCAGTGTACACCCATCCCTCACCCCCGTTGATAGGTCACCCACCCACATGGACATCCCGAACACCCCCCTGAACATCCCCTACCCCCGTGGACAGCCCGCCTAACCTCTATGGACACCCACTACCCCCTAGATATCCCATCCACCCTCGTGTACAGCCACCCCCTGGACACCCTCTACACACATAGATATCCCCTACCCCAATGGACAACCCCCCCTAGATACCCCTCCCCCAGTGGACATCCCCCACCCACGTGGACAGCCTTCCCACACCCCCCTAGACCACCCAACCACCCCAGTGGATCGCCAACCCACCCTCGTGGACACACCTTTCCCCCCTGGATAGCCCCGACCACCCCCCCTAGACACCCCTTACCATTGGACAGCCCTACCACCCCCATGGACAGCCCACCGACCCCATGGACAGCCCCTACCCCCGTGGACAACCCCCACCCCTACATAGCCCAGCCACCACCATGGACAGCCTGCCCACCCCCTAGATAGCCCCACCCCCATCGATAGACCCACCCCTATGGACCGCCCACCCACCCCCTTGGACACCCCTACCCCTTTGGACAGCCCCCCCCCCCCCCAGACACCCCCTACACCCTTCTACCCCCGTGGATATCCCACCCACCTCCTAGAAAACCCCTCCCCCTATGGACCCCCCCCCCCCACCCCCCGTGGACAGCCCGCCCACCCCCCTGGACACCCCTACCACCATCGACAGCCCCACCCACCCCCTGGACACCTTGTACCCACCTAAACAGCCCCCACCCACATGGACAGTCTGCCTGCCCCCATGGATAGCCCACCCACCCCCTTGGACACCCATGTATCTCTATATATAGCCCGGCCACCCTCGTGGACAGCCGACCCACACCCTAGACACCCCCTAACCCCTGGATAGCTCGGCCACCCATGTGGACAACCTGCCAACACCCATGGACACCACCTACCCCTGGATAGGTCCCCACCTCCGTGGACAACCCCTCCACCCTCCTTAACCCCCACCCCCGAGACAGCCCTGCCACACACATGGACAACCCGCCCACCCCCATGGAAACCCTCTACCCCCTGGACAGGCCCCCACCCCTCTGGACAGCTCGCACACCCCCCTAGACACCTCTTACCCCCCTGAAGAGCCCTGCCACCCCTGTGGACAGCCCACCCACCCCCCTGCACACCATGTACCCCTGGATATCCCCCACCCCCGTGGACAGCCTGCTCACCCACCCAAACACCCCTACCACTCTGGACACCCCCACTCTCGTGGACACCCCGCCCACCACCTAGACACCCTACCCCCTAGACCCCCCTACCCCCTTGGACAACCCAGCCACACCCATGGACTGGTCTCCCACCCCCTAGGCACCCCGTACCCCTTGGACAGCCCCACCACCAGTGTGGACAGTCCCCACCCCCCTGGACACCCCGCACCCCCATGGATAGCCCCCATCCCTGTAGACAACCCTCCCACCCACCCTGGACACCCCCACCCCTGGACTGCTTTTCGACCCACGTGGACAGCTTGCCCACCCTCCTGGACACCTATACCCCCTAGACAACCCCCACCCCCGTGGACACCCCACCCACCCCTAGACACCCAATACCCCCCTCGATAGCCTCGCCCACCTCCATGGAAACCCTGCACCCCCTTGAAACCCCCACCCACTACACAACCCTGTCACCCCCTTGGAAATCCTACAAACCCCCTGGACACCCCCTACCCCCTGGATAGCCCCACCACCCCTGTTGACAGCTCGCCCACCCCCTGGACACCCCATCCCCTTTAAACACCCCCCACCACCACTTTGGACAGCCTGTACAGCCCCTCTGGACACCCCTACCTCCCTGGACAGCCCTGTCACCCCCATGGATAGCCCGCCCACCCCCTGGACACCTCATACCCCCTGAACACCCCGTACACCCTGGACACTTTGATCACCCCTAGATAGCCTCGCCACCCCGTGGACATTCCTCCCAACATTAGGACACACCATACCCCCTGGAGTGCCCCCCCCCCCCCACCGCCACCCCCGTGGACAGCCTACCCACCCCCTGGACACCGTCTACCCCTTGAACAACCCCTCCCCCATCGTGGATAGTCCGCCCACCGCCCTAGACACCACGTACCCCCTGGATAGTCACCCACCCCTGTGAAAATCCCACCCACCCCCTAGACACACCGTACCCCCATAGAGAGTCACCCCACCCCTATGGACAGCCCACCCCTGGACATCCCGCACACCCTGGACAGCACCCCAACCCCGTGGATAGCCCGCCCACCCCCATGGACATCCCCTACCCCCTGGATAGCCCCCACCCCCTTGGATAGCCCGCCCACCCCCATGGACACCCCCTACCCCTGGACATCCCCCACCCCCGTGGACAGCCACCCCCTAGACACCCCTACCCCTAGAAACCTCACCACCACCGTGGAAAAACCACCCACCCCCTGGACAGCCCTGCCACCCCCATGGGTAGCCCACCCACCCCATGGATACCCTGTATCCCCCTTGGACAGCCCCTCTACCCCCATGAATAGTCCACCCACCCCCTGGACACCACGTACACCCTGGACAACCCCATGGAAAGCCCACCCACCCCTGGAAACCCACCCACCACACCTCGGAGACCAACATACCCCCATAGACCTCCATCCCCTCAGACACCCCCACCCCCTAGACCCCCGGCCCCCTTGGACAACCCCCAACCTCCTGGACAGCCCCCCACCCCCTAGACACTCCCACTCCCATGGGCACCCCAGCCTTTGTAGACAGCCCACCCACCCCCTGGACACCCCTGCTCCCACGGACAGCCCCCCCCCCACACACACACACACCCGTGGACATAATACCCACCCCCTAGACACCCCTACCCCTAGGGACATCCCCCTACCCCCATAGACCCCCCCCCCCCCAACCAGCTGGACGACCCCCCCCCCACCCCTCTGGACACCACCCCATAACCTGGAAACCCCCACCCTTGGACACCCCCCCCATGGACATCCCCCACCCCCTTGGATAGCCCCCACCCCCTAGACACCACCCCACCACCTGGAAACCCCCCCACACAGCCCCCCCCCCCCCCCCCGCACCCCTTGGACCGCCCCCACCTTGGACGTCCCCCAACCCCCTTGATGGCCCCCACACACCTAGACACCATCCCTCCCCTAGACACCCCCTACCCCTTGGACAACCCATACCCCATGGACACCCCAACCCCATAGACACCTCTTATGTCCTTAGACACCCACCCAATCCCATGGACACCCCAACCCCCGTGGACATGACACCTACCCCCCTGAACACCCTCAGCTCCCTTGTACACCCCCCTGTGGACAGCCCACCAACCCCCCGAACACCCCTACCCCCAGGGATAACACTCTTATCCCCTGGCTTCCCCCCCCCCACCCACCCCATGGACGACCCCCACCCCCTAGACACCACCCCACCCCCTGGACACCCCCACCCCCTGGACACCCCCACCCCTATAGACACCCCCACCCCCATGGACAGCCCCCACCGCCTTGGATGGCCCCCACCCCATGGACACCACCTCACCACCTAGACACCCCCAACCCCCCTAGACCCCACCCCCACCCCTACCCCCTTGGACACCCAACCCAACCCCCCGGACAACCCCCACCCCCTGGATAGCCCCCACCCCCTGGACATCCCCTACCCCCTTGAATATCACCCCCAACCCCAGGAGCACCCCCTCCCCCCTTGACATAAATAACTTATTTCACTCCTCAACACTATATCATGCCAAAATAATTGATAAAAAATACAATCCAATCTATAAGAACATAAATGTCCCCCTTTTTATTCATTCTACAATACCAACAAACAACTCTTATACCAATATGTTCGTATCATTTTCCACATTATGGATAATAAATACAATGGATATCTTGGGATATTCTCATTTCATTTTACTTTTCTAAAAAATACCATATTATCCCTATTTTACTCAAAATTACATCCTTAATCACTATTTGAGAGAATGAAAGTTTCACTAATATCTTACCTAAGAGACTTTGGTTAATTCACTATATATCTATATGGGATAACATGGAAAATAAGAGAGAATTAACCAATACATAAATGTTGTACATTAATATTCTCAACATGTGATAACATTTTGAAATTACTCAAATTAGGGGTTGTATAATGGATCCCCCATAAAGATATATTCTATAGCCAAATCAAAAAATAGATTATAAAATTCAAGCATAAGACATAATATGATATTTTATTATTTTGAATGGGGGAGATCATTGTAAACCCCGGGTGAATTTATAGATCAATGGTATAGAATGATAGGTATTATATATTGTAAACTCTATGTTATTCTACAGGTAAATGCATAGGGAACCTACTTTCTTCTAAACAATTTGTAGGCACAGGGAAGCTTCTTGCTTCTAGAAAAATTGTAGGCTCTATACCAATAGTTTCCAAAACTATTGGTATATAATTGAACAATCCACTCTTTACCAATGGTTTACGACTGTTGGTAAACATCTTAGATCATCCTTTACCAATAGTTTATGAAACCGTTAGTAAAGGCCTGGTATTCTCAATATTTACCAATAGTTTTCATAAACTGTTGTAAAGATCTATTGTAATGGTTTTCAAAACCGTTTGGAAAGATAATACTATTTATGGTAGATTTTCCCAATAGTTATTTGATTTCCCATTGGTATAAGCACATCCCCATGGCTTTATTTCCAACAGTTGGATAAACCGTTGGTATAATTTTTTCCAACGGTTATACATGCTTTACCAATGGTTTAAAACTGTTTATATATACTACATTTTCATTATTGAAATTCAGACACATTTCATGGTGAACACCCATGGTAATATTTAACTCAATATATTATGAGAACATGACCCATAAGTAGGGAATCCATTTTTTTATTTTTCAATATATTTTTCTATTTATGGATGTGTGTAATGATCCCCAAACTCTAATATTACTATTAATTGGTTTCATGTGTCAGGAACATTGATGTATTTAGGAATATTATGATGGAATGTGCTCCTGGTGAGGTATAATTTCTTCAGTGTGTCATGAGTGATGTTGTATTAATGAATAATTTGAGAAAGCATCCATCCCGTCTCTTCAAAATGGAAGTATATATTTTATACCCTTTTATGGGAATAGAATTTCATGATTATGATCGCATCCATAGAATTCTATTGGAAGTTCATTTTTAGACATTTAATTAAAGAGACATTGATCATATAGGTTGATGACACATGTATGCAACATGGTTAATTATAAATATCAAACTAAAGGGGATATATTACATAGTGTATGTTGATTTAGAGAGTTATATTTCCTTATTATAGTAACTTCTTTCCCTTAGGGAGACATGAAGTATTTCTAGATGCTAACTATGGACTCTAGGTATTATAGACTAATGCTGCTGAGAAGGGGAATTAGGGAGTTATGTACTATGTGTATCCAGAACCTCAGTTAAATTCCATATGAATTTAACATGATGGATAATTATTATTCCTATACATGGTTCAATAAATATTCCTCATGGTATGATCACATATATCCAATAACTTGTAATTAAATAGAATATATATAATTGATTATAATATTTAATAAATATTTATTCAACTGTAATTATATTAATTTATTTTAGTGAATAAAAAATATTTATTTATTCTTCTTTAATTACAATGTAACAAAATATTTATCTATTTTATTGGTTGAATATTTCATAAATATTTATTCACTAGTTTATGGAACATAATAGTTATATATTTTTTGTAAATAATGTAGTGGTGTTTATTTATTTAATTAATTAATAATTATTTAAGGCAGGATAAATATTGATAATGATTGAATGGTTGAGTTTAATGGCTCGATGAGAAATTTATTATTAAATATTAGTTGAATAAATATTAAATTATTTATTCAAGAAAATAATATTCTTTATCTGTGGGTTCAACACATTTCGGGTAAATAATTATTATTATTTACAAATGGGGTGCATTGGGGATTCAGAAAATAATAATGGACCTAGTGAAATAATTATTTTTCAACCCTATAATTATTTAAACCAGGTTATGATATTCACAAAATAAAACAAGCCACATTATTTGGTGGTGTATAATGAATTTTAGAGAGGATTCTCTCAAGCCATAGAGAGTCCTCTTAAAACCCTATGAAGAATGTTGAGAGTTTCTTATCCTCTATTATATCAAATAATTCTCCACTTAATTTATCTTTTTTTTATTAAATATGAGGACCAAAAGTATTATATTCCAGTATACTAGCACCGAGAGGATTCTGGGGTGATGTTTAGAGATTCTTGAATCCTATGTGGATCATCACTGTAGAGAATCTACCATTGATTCATCTGTTTTAATGAATTTGTGATAATAATTCATCAAACGGTCATCAAAAATGAAAAAATTATTCAATTAAAGGTAATTATTTAATTACTTTAATTAATTTGAAATTATATGTGAAAATATTCTATCATTTTGGTTATAGTAAATGATTCTCCCTCCCCTATTTCAGGTTCTTGTCAATTAATATTCATATTAATTTTTCTTGTCATGATGATTTTTATTCATGTAAATCATAGATTATTCATGGATTACAAAAAAAAATATAAATTAGTGATTCCAAATAGGTTCTTCTTCTATTCTTGGAAGCTACTATTGTCAAGTTAGAACACAAGGATTGATAGTGGTTATTTATTTAAAAATTCTCATTATATATAACAATTTAGCTAAACAATTTACTTGTATATAAACTATATTTACTAGTTATGTGTAAGAGGCCATTGGTGGTCCCCTATTTAGTTGTACTCACACCATGATTAGGTGACAATAGAACTTGGGTACCTAATAATACTTCATTTATCATTATTTTATGTTGGTCAAAGTCTTAGTAGTAGAGGATCGATCTTGAGCATATCAATGAGGATCAGAGGTTGGGATGTGATGAGTCTCGGGGATGGTAGTAAATAATCCTCATAATTTACTCATTTGGTATATTTGTATATGTGTTTAGCCTAGTGGGAAATCATTCAATGCAGGTGGGTATGATTTTCAGTTTTTATGACTATATTCATCCACATTATTAGTTTCCGTAACAAGTTTTGTTATCTACTTTTTGTTCTATAATGATTTTTGTGGTGGTAAATTATTTTATTCATAAATATTAAATCTTATTATATGAATATTCATTACATTAATATTTATTCCAGAACCATAGAGGTTTAGTATATTTGGAAACTTACAGAAATAAATTTCTGATTCATAAAATATTTACATCGTTTCACACTAAGTTATTTACAACTAGAACCCTTCTCAAAAGAATCATACATAAAAAATTTCTGTATATCCTATAAGAAATGAAACATAATAAAAGGTGATAATGGATTATTAGTGAGATTAAAAAAGGAATATATCAATTATAATTTAATCATAATACAATAATAATGGTACGAGAACACTAGATAACATTGTAAAATCATACCCATCAATACATATATCATAATCCTGAGTCATGAAATAATGCTTGATAGTTAATAAGAAAAGACTCATAAAATAAATAAAAGAATTTGATCAATGAGAGAATAAAATTGGCATAATTTCATTTCATAAAAGAGTTTCACAAATTTCTTCATAACGATAATAATTTAAATTTTATGTCAAGGCTACTCACAGAGACATTCACCACGTGTTAGGATTGGGATACCCACCTATGTACCTGCTTTGGGATTAGGATAACCTCTGGTGTACCCTCTTTTGCGATTGGGATAACCTTATATATACTATTTTATATCATAAAACATTAATATAAACCCAATTTATTCAAGGAATATAATGTAACCACTCATAACATAATCATAATCAATACATATATATTCCAGAAGACCATGGAAGTAGTTTAACCCTGGGAAAAAATGGGGTTCTTCAATATTTAATCAGAATAATAAAAAATAATCCAAAGAAAGAATAATTATGGTATCATAGAATAATATCTAAAGTGATTCATAAATTACCTCAGAGGATGTTATCATTGTTGAACAAATACATCAATATATAACTAAAATATTCATTATAAAAATACCATTTTATTTTCAAAGAAATTATTAAAAATTAAAAAATTTCAATAATACTAAATAAAAAATATTATTGAACAATAAACATGGATAATTTTAATGTAATCTTAAAATTATTTATTTTTCAGGAAGGTGGAAAAAAATTTCATGCTATAATTTTTAAAATAAAGATTTTGTTCACACCTTTGTTAAAGAATACATCATTCAGAAAAGGAAAAGAATATTAATTTTAAATAATTTTATAAAAATTAATATTTTAGTGAAAATAATTATATAAAATAATTTTTTTATTACTAAAACCATTATTGGATAATATTTATAGAATATATAGACATGAAAGAATAATATTCCAAACTAAAGGGAAAGATAATGTTGTTTTTCCTTGAAAACATTCTTTCATAATTTTGAGTGCCAAGGGAGAGGAAAATAAAATAAAAACATTAAATATATTAAAATATCCTAATAATAATAAATTATATAATATTTTGGAGATATATATTATATAATTTCATCATCTAAAACTTATGCATAAATGATCTTAGTAAAAATTTGACTATAATGTAACCATACAAGGTTGGTAACTTTTAAATCATAACCATCATGAATTAAATAACATGAAATAAAAATTTAATTACCATTAATATAAAATACTCATGATATAACATATAAAATTCATAGTACACATGCCTCATAAAATAATATAGGAGTATAACATATCATATTTCCCACAAAAAACAATTTAAGTTGATAAAACTTAACAACCTTGGTAACTTTCGAATCAAAACCCCTTGGGTGAAATAATTTGAATTGAAAATTTAAATACCATGAATTAATAAGTATACGTGATATAATATGTAAATGGATAATTATATAATCCTGATAAACACATATATTGTTTTAAAAAAATATTTCTCAAAGAAACTGTATTGAGATGAAGAACCCTCACCTTATGTCAGAATTAATATGTAAGTAGTAAAACCTACATTATAATAAATTTATATTTTCAAATTTACATAATTTAACTATATAAATTCATATAATACCATTTTTCTCTTATAATATTATATTCCTCATCTATTATTTTTCATTATTAAATTTTATATTTAAGATGATAAATGTTTCGATTTTTATGTATGTTTCTATTCGACTGTTATGGTATTTAGATCTTGATCGTGGTTACATAATATCATGAATTTTATTAATGATATAAATATAATATATATTAAATATATAAATATTTATAACCATTAATAATAAGTATATATATAGAAAAATAAATCACACCGTTCATGGAGATGGTGGTTCGTATATATGCAACAACGTAGGTTTCATAATCTAAAAAAATTATGAAAAAAGATAAATAATATTTTATAATTAAATAATATTAATTAAATAATATATATATATATATATATTAAATCCATAATTATTAATATTCGTGATAGGAATTAATGGAAAAGTAATCATATTGCTTCCTGGAGGTGGAAGTTCAAACATACACATGAGTTATACTTTCATTTCTCATTTGATATAAAAAGAAGAATAAAAATGTTTTAGAATTAACACATTAATATATATGTATATGTTGGATTCTAATTTTATTATATTTTAATGTTTGTGATTGAATTGAATGAGTTATAATAATAATTAAAATAAAAACACTCGGTTAAAATGAATACCTCCTCTTCAAAAAACAACCTTTGGATCTCTCTTTAAGAACACTAATGATGTGTTTTTAAGAAAAAATATACAATATATCTATGAAATATAACAAGAGTTATTTTAGGGTTTTTTGAGATAATATCCTCAAGGCTATGGAAGGAATAGAGGATGGGTGGTGTCCTTTTAGAATGAATGAAAAGACACGGAGAGAATTAATTTAAATATTACAATATAGTAAATTATTTTTCATGTGAAAATGAAACAAAATTGATATATTTATAAGATAGTATTTTTATGATTATAAATCCTCTAATTAAATATAAGTTTTTTCAAAATAGGTTGCATTTTAATCCTTATCACTTAGTTTTAACCCCCATTAACTCTTATGGTGAATATCGTGATAACAAATTGTTTACTTTTTAAGGGTTAGGGAAGTTACTATAAAATGAAAAGTGACAAATAAATTGATAATGGTTGATATTACTAAGAAAATCTAATTAAAATCTCCAAATAAAATATTTTTATTAATTCAAACTCATTTAATATAATATTGTATAATATAATATTCCATTAAATTCATTTTCATGACTGTACACATAGTTTGACGTTAAAGACAACAAGATTGAAATATAATTATAATATAAAATCTTCACACAATAATAATGTGATTTTTTTAGATAAAAAATAATTTAAGACTTTTATTCATCCAATTTTTATTACTTCTAATACTTTTAAAATAATTTAGTTTCATTTTTTATTACTTCAACAACAATAGTTTTAGTGTTGCGTCAGCATTTAATAAAATAATTCCAACATGAAAAAAAAATTAACAATATAAACATCAATTAATATTTTAAATAATCCTTTATAATCAAAGATAACCTCTTTTTATCCACATGAAAAAATATTATAGATATTAAAAAAAGTGATATTTCGTAGTTATTCCTTAATTAAAATAATATTAAGGTCATTATCAAAGAAAAGTGGAAATAAATATCCAAAAATTCAAATAAAAATGATTAAGATATATATTAACCCATTAAAATATATAAATGAATGTTTTTTGAAGATTTTTATTCATTAAATAGTAGATTCAACCATTTTTTAATTGTATTACCCCGATCAAGGTTAAAAATATTCACCACGGTTAATATTCATAACGATTAAAAAGAAATGGGTATTATTTAATATATTTTGACCAAAAACACAAAAAATATGGAATAAATTTTCCAAAATATAAATTATATAATTGTTATAAACCAATTTTAATATAAATTTATAAAATGTAATGAAAAATTGTTTTTATAAAAATTAATTTTTAGGCCTTCAAATGAACCTATAAAAAAATATTGTATAATACTTATTCATGTGTAATTAATTAGAATATATATAATTATATCATTATTATTTTAATTTAATGTCAAATTCAAAACATAAAGCATCTCTAGAGTTTCTTTATTTAATGAAAATAAAATTTTTCTTTAAAAAAATATTTATTTTCACTATTTACTAAAAAATAAATCTTTTAGACAAATATAAAATTTCTCCTTAAAAAGATATTGACATAATAAATTTAAAAAATATTCAGTAAATCAAATAAAATTTCAGAAATTTTTATAAATTAATTATAATTTCTACACAAAATGCAATAAAACTAATTTTTTAAGAATAAATATTTTTTAGGGAAAAAAATAATTTATTAAAAATTGAGTGCTTATTTATTATGAATAAATCAATAATTTTGAAGGATCAAAACAGAATATGTATTTTTTCACAACGTTTTTATTAATAATAAAACCGTATAATTTAACGGCTAAGTTACAGTGGTCACATTTAATAAAATAATTTTTATAGTATATCATAGTTCTCTTAAAGGTAGTTGTTTCATGTAATGTAATATATTAGGCATAATATTATTTTAAACTAAATTTTAAGGGGTTTCTATTCAATGGAACTTAAATAAATTGAATCCTCAATATTTTCATATTAGTAATGAAATGTTCAATATTTTTAAATAACTTTTGTTTAAAACTCACTTCATATAAAGGGATAATAATAATTCTTTTAAACGGGGTAAGTGGGAAAAATAAAATCATAATAAAATAACTCATAATAGGATTCCTAGATAAGTAGATCGTTATTTTTAAGTATAAATATGGACATCGATGAGAAATATAATGATTATAGAATAATATAAAATTATAGGAAACATATACATGATAAAGTTAATGACTACAAATCTATAAATAATTAAGGAGTGAAAATATGCTAAATTATTCATAAATAATTGAAAAAATAGAAAGAAATAATTTTTAATATTCCTTATTCAATAATTTAAGGGATTATGTTACCATTTTATATGAGAAAATATACTAACATGTTTTCTTTTAAATCTATAACCATAATTTCATCCTTTGGCCATGAATTTAAGTTATTTTCCACATATTTTCAGCCTATATCTAAATTATGAATAAAAAATGTAAATTTTTAGATCCCAAATCACTAAAATAATCTTCTAAAAGATCATCATTTAATATCCTAGTATTTGAGTATATATATTTTCCACTAAAAAATTTGATTCTGATATCTTTATTTCTATTTACTAAAAAGAAGCTAATGATACTTTAGTAAAATAAAATAATCATATCTACACGATCATAATGACAAAATAATATATATATATATATATATGAAATAAAATACTAAAATTATTTAAATAAGAATATTTGTATAATGTTATATTAAAAATACTTAATGTTTATGAAACTCATTTTTAAATAAATGCAGTTTATTTATATACTTTTAATATTCTTTTAAATATTAAATATATAATTTTTAGAAATAAAATTAAATATATTTAAATTTATTTTTGATTATATAATTCCAATAATTTACTTAGTATGTATTTTTTATCATTTTATGAAAATAATGTTGTTTAGTCAAAAATATGGTTTTTATGAAACTTATAATTTTGCAAACATTATTGATATATAATATAGAAATAAAATGATATAAAACTATTAAAAATACCAAATATTAATTTAAGGTATAAAATTATTCAATTTAAAATATTGTTTTAGCTTAGAAACATCACACTCAAAATTATTAGAACTAAAGTAAAAAAAATTCATTAACAAAGAAAACATTTTTTGTATTTTATTTTAATTAATTAATGTTTGTTTAAATTAGGTTATTCATTTATTTTTATGTCAAATAACCTTAATTTTATTTATAATAAATCAATTTATTTCATAAAATTTATTTACATTTATAATTTTAACTCACATATACATTTAATTCTTGAAAATAAGATAGCTTAAAAAACATTAAGTGTAAAGCGTCTATATTTTAAAATTTTATTTTCCTAATCACATTAATTTGAATTGAATAAAATAATATTATATCAATGATTATATTCGTATTATTTTCTGATTATATCAAATTTAATTACGATAATTTAAATTAATTTAAATAGTTAAATGTAAAAGTTACCTTGGGAAAAAGTACACATCGATAAAGTGAAAAGTGAATATACAAATCCATAAATCACTAAAAAATTATCCAACAAGATTTTATGTGAGTATTTTCATCCATATAATGTCTAATACTTCATAACTAACATGTGCGAGATTCATTGACATTGCATAGTGTAAACAAATAATTTTATTTGTTAAGGTAATTCCAAACTACAATTCCTTCCACTTTTAAACGAGCACAATTACAAACATTATTTACACACCAAGAAATTAGAATTACTTGGTTAATATCTAACCATTGTTTCATACTATATCATTATCCAATTAAAAATTGGGTTTTCCCACCCTTAATTTTCTTAATCCTTTAATTCACAATGATAATTCGTAAGAAAAATTAAATTTTATGATGTTAGTATTACTTTACTCTAAGTATTTATTTTAAATTTTAATCCTACTAATAATAACTAAAATTGTCAATAAAAAAGAATTAATTTTAATATTCTACTATAATTTATTTTCATTATTTTAACATAAATTATTAATTCATTTTTTAGTATCCACTAAGAAAAATAAATGCTTTGATCATGCGTATATGCGTATTACTACCTCCATGACACGATGTAGTTTGATTTTCATCACCTACTCCTAGGTATGGTATAAATTATGTGTTTAATGAATTGTTTTTTTTACTATAAATTTCTTAAAGGATTACCTTTTACATTTACCTTCATGTTTTCCATTCGTTAAGCAATGAGATTGTTAATAATGCATATTTGCAGACTACAACTTCCATAATCGACAGGTCTTACTTCACATAACCACCAAACATGGATGGAACTAAATGTGTAATTAATGAAAAAATATTATTTTTATAACATTATTATTATTATTATTATTAAATGATTAATTTTCATATGACTTCACTCCTTCTATTTATTTATAATTGGGTTCATTAATTGTGTTTATGTGTAGACTACCGCCGATATGGATGATAATTTTCATTTATCAAAACCACCAGTCATTAATGGTTATAAGAATGAATTTTATGGATATTTATTATATATATTAAATTTATAATATTCTTAAGAAAAATTATTAAAATTATGTAATGACACTTTGTTACTCATTCATTTATTAGGAAACGTTGTTGTTTTGGTCAGTTTACCACATACTTGAGAAATGTTTTAATGTTAATATAGAGATTGATTAAGGAATTTAATATAATATCAATGAAATTTTAAAATATTCTATTAAATAATTCATATATTTTTTATTTATAAAAATAATATTTGAACATTCAGATAGTATATCATTTAGTTCATTAAAAACTCCCAAAACAAGTTTTTCTCTAGCATCATCACCAAGAATCGTAATTAAAAATATTAAGCGAAAAAAGTGGAAAATTATAAATAATTATGGAATTTATATTACATAATAATGTTTAATCTAGTAAGTATATACCTATTAACAAATATCATAACATTACAAATCATGTACACGAAAATTAAAAGTGTTAACAACCAATGTTAAAAATATGCTATAATGGGACACTATATTCATAGTAAATAATTATAAATAAAGTAACTAAAAGGATTATATAGATGAATAATATTATTAAATATATGATTATTATTTTTCTTGTAATTTTATACAATTATAAAGTATGATAATCTCTGAGGAGAAATAAAGTAAGTTATTTTTTTATCAAACTACCTTCATTGAGTCACATTTTAATTTATGCACCAGTTTACATTTATATGGTGTATATGCTTTTCAATTGTTAAGTAGCTATAAAATATATTTTATTAATTGTATTTGTGGTTAATTTTTAGAAAATTTCTCCATAAATTATTTTTATTGAAATATTACTCAATTAATAACTATTTATCCACTCAAAACATTTTTTCCATCAGTTCTGAAATCTATACCTGATTTTGATATTCCAAATATATTTTACCTACCATTATATATTCAAATAATATATTTACTTTTTAGATAGGCGTATTAATTATATATATTAATATCCTACCAATTAATTAAATACATTCAAAAAAAATCATGATGTTCATAATAATAACTCATATAATTTCCAATAGATATTTTTATTCTATATCCATGATTCACTTATTGAAATTATATTCAATATTATTTCATATAACAATTATAGTTATCTTAAATTCATAGAAATGAAATTTTTTATTATTGTTTTCATGATGTGAGTTTCAATTAATAGTTTTAAAATAATTTAAATATTTTTTTCAAGATGAGTTTTCAAGGTTGTTTTATTCTAATGAAATGTTTGAATATTTTTCAAAATGTCTTCTTTTAAAAAAAATTTAAAAGTTGAATTTTCAACATAACTAAATTTCTAAAAAAATTAAAATGAAATATTTTAAATTTTTCTATATATTTCATTTTCAAACAAAATTAATCTATTTTAAACATTTCAATTTGAACATATCTGTCCAAAACATCATTTTACATGAATAATTCCATCTATTCTTTTAGGTTTTTAAATAAATATTATTATCACGGTTCAATAAAATAATAATTTTTAAATATTTTCAAAGAAAATGGAAAATATTATTTTCATAGAAAATTTTTAATGACCCCGACCCCAGTATCTCAGAGCTAGGGTATAAAATAATTCATTATCATAAGATAAAATGAATCTCATCCTAAAGGACCGAATAGTTTTTTATCCTTGGTAAACTCGATACATAATTCAGTCTTGCATTGCTTTTAGAAAAAAACCACAACAATTTTTTTTTGATAATATCATTATTTTCTCTAGAGTATCCTTATGTATCACTCATAATAAACTTATTGGATTCATGTTAAAGGAAATAAAATAAGTGTGAGCTTAAATTATTAGTAGGATTTACATAGATTAGAAGTTGTCAGGAGTAAATGAATAATAATAAATAATGCCTAATAAATAAGGAAAGTTAAATATATTAAAATACATTAAATTTAATAAATAACTTGACTATAATGATTAGATAAGAAATAATCAATATAAAAAGGTTAATAAATGAAAACTTGTGTCATTTAATCGATAAAAAATATAATTAAATTCATCTAGATATAACATCATTGAAAAAATCATGGATAATAAGATAAGGCTTAATCAATATAAAATGGTAAATAACTAAAATCACATGTGATTTCATCAATAAAATGAGAATGAAATTCATCAATAGATAATATAATTGTGAATATATTATGGATATAAATAACTAAGTTCTTGTTGATGTAAATACATAATTATTTGATGTCATGGTCCTAGGAATCAAGACCCTCTAATGTCTAGACCTTTCACAAGACTCTTTAAAACTGATGGGTATATATACACCAAAAACCCATTTAACTGTAGATAACTAACTAATTACACAAAATATACAACCAATGCATCAATGGGAAATCAATAATCTATACTGACCCATATTTTTATGTCCAAATCATTCAAAATATTTTGCTTAATCGATTTAATTCATTAATAAATATACATTATTGTAAAATATCCATATTGAGTAAAGGATGTGGATTTATTGATATTTTCCCAATTAAAAAAATAAAATTCAATTTAAATACCATATATAAAAATGGTAAATAGTTTAGGAAATAATATTATCGATTATAATATATGTTTATTTAAGATAAACCCAATTTTAAATGAAAAATAATCACAAAAAGTGATTTTTTCAAGCGAAATTAAACAATCGCAAAAGAAAGTAAGATTTAAAAATAAATTTTTCCTCATTTTTAACTTCTAAATTGTATCCCCTTGAATAAATAAACACTAATCAAATATTAAATATCATGACTAAATCGGTTTTCATGTTAAAAATATAAAAATGGATGTATGTAAAACATATATATAAAATCCCTATGATTTATTACACATTAATTCATGATTTATTACATAAAAGTACACATATTGAAAACTATAAGATCAATAATTCTTGTGTATTTGTGAATTAGGTACACTACATAACAACTTAAAATAATAAATACATCAACTTTATTGAAAACTTCCGTAACATTCTCATACTTGAATCTACATTGGATAACTGTAGGTCATACATAAGAAAGGGGTGAGTTATAAATACTAGTAACGGAATAAATATAAAATTAAATTTTATACCATAGGCATATAAATGGTTCATAAAAGAAATCAGAATCACAAACATGAAAAATAAGACATGATATAGCTTGATAACATAAAGGAAACATGGGAAATGTATAAAAAACAAAAACACTACATTATAAACATAGGTCAAGGCTAACTATCAATACATCATGATTGAAAAGTCATGTGATTGATTATATTAACTCTATAATCTATTTTATGACATATCATGATACTAAAACACTATCTAACTCACTAGATCGTAATAAAATTTCGGGCACACCCATCACATTTGTTTCTGTATTATCCTTAAGTGTTCCATATAGATCATAACACATGGAATAATATTTAATCACTTTTTATTATATGAGAAATAGGTATGGTATAAATAAATTTATTTCCTAAATCAAATAATTATAGTTTCATAAATTTGGACACCCTTAATTGTAATTGGGTATGGGAATTTAGTGCACATTTTATTGGCATAGAAAACATTAGTAAAATTTTAGTATCATAACGGGGGAATATGAATGTTCATGTGAGGGATTTATGAGAGTTAAATGGGTCTTTAATAATTAATAAATATTATTTTAAGTGATGGGTATATATAATATCATATAAAAACATTATGAATTAGAGAAAAATGGAATAATATAATGAAGATACTTGAATAAAGAGGACAAAAAGATCCCTTACCTTGATAGTGTGACTCTTAATGCTTGGGGGGAGCTTCTTGAGATCTTGGGGGAAACATTAGAGTACTCTATATAGGTGATAGAATATTAAGAATATGATAAAAGGTTTTTTAGTGAATATAATTTAGAGATTGAGTTGGTTTATATAGAAGGTGAGTCAATAATTCTTTATCATTTCTCAAAATTTTGATTTGGACTATAAAATAAAATAACTAAAACCAAAAATATTGACATGGTTTTTACAAATAGGGATTTTATAATTATTTAATAATTATATGGGACTAAATTGATAAAATAATACCATTTTTGAAGTGTAATTGACTCATACTCTTAAATAAATGATTTTTAAACCTTAAAATATTTTAATGGTTTTGGAGGATTAAAAAAGTATTTAAAAAATTACTCAAATAAACATAAAATAAAATTATTTTTGAAGTAAAAATATAGTTTTTATTTTATACTATTTATAGTATTTAGTACATCAATTTTGGGTCATTATTAGGATATAATACACAATGTATATATATTCAGTTATTAATTTTTACCAAAAATTTTGAATGTCTTAGAAAGATTTGACAAATTCACCATTGGATATTTTTAAATTCATATTAAAAATATAATATTCTTTTTATAAAAAAACTATAAATATTTTCATTTTAAATTTTAAAATAATAATCAACATTTATTGATAAATGAGGATTTTTTAACAATAACATTTTCTGAACCCCTATAAAAATTACATTTAACTTCATAAATATTATATGATCATTAATATTTAATAAAAATTATTTCATATCAACATTTTATGAAAATATTATTTATTTAAAAAATTCATAAATTAATCTAAATGAACATATCAATTAAAATTTATTACTAATTAAAAATATAATTTGTGTTTTATTTTATAGAAATGAAAATAATTTATAATGTAATGATAAGTAGAAAATATGATCATTATTATATTTAAAAAATATTCATATTGATATTTTTGTGATAAATATCCCTTTAATACACCATTAAACACTCTAAGTTTAAGGTGTTTGACGGTGATACTTTCATGTGCTTGTTCAATATACACTGTTTGGGTTGTGATCTTAATAACTGTGAACTTATCCTATAAATGGTTTCCTCATGATTAAGTTGTTAGATCTTATCTTGGGCATGGTAATGGGAAAATACTATTGATTTTATCTCCCTTGTAAGCATTAATAAATGGTATTCATAAGGTACTATTCTATTGGAAGAGTTCATCACTTCCTTTTTCTTTGTCAATTGGATTTTTTCAAACCCTATATTTATACTAATCACATGATCACTATTCAACAACTATATTGTCAATGGTAATGATTATTCATAATCCTTTAAATTGGATTTGATATAATAAAACTAATTAATTTCTTGTGTTTTTTTATAATTATAATACATAATAATATATTTAATTGAAATCAAAAGGGTAATTTTATTAAAAAATATTTGGGTTGTTACAATCTTCTCCAATTAAGAAATTTCACCCTAGAAATTTTCATTTCACGCACTAAAAAAGTTAAGGTTATTTTTTTATTCACTTCCTCTAGTTCCTATATTGTATATCAAAATTATGGTTTCTCCAAAACACTTTTACCAAATGCATTTTATTATTCTATTGAACTTTGTCTCTCAAATCTAAGATTTTCCTTGGCTTCTCCTCATAGGAATGGTCATTCTCCAATATTATAATATCAAGATTGAGTACATGTGAGGGGTATGGTATGTACCTCATCAATAGGGATACGTGGAATACATCACGTGCTTGATATAGATTAGGTGCAAGTTCCAATAAATAGGCCAATGCTCCGACGGGGTCAAGGTTCTCAAAGGGACTGATGTATCCAGTACTAAAATTCCCCTTCTTTGTGAATCTTATGAACACCTTCCATGTAGATATGTAGAGGAATACCATGTCTCCAACCACAAACTCTATGAATCATAAAAAATTATTAGCATATCTTTTTTTTACTCTAATAATCTGTGATGTATTGTGGAATGGTCTTAAAATTTTCCACTATTTCCTAGACCATTTCTGAATCTATAAGTTTTCTTTCACCTAATTCATCTCAAAATGTTGGTGTTCTTCATATCTTCCCATAAAGGTATCTATAGGATCCATTTAGATGCTTTAGTGGAAGCTATTATTGTATGATAACTTGACCAGAGTAAGATGTTCGTCCTATCATCCTTTGGAATCAATTTAGAATTCCTTAGACATTTCCTCTAGTGTCTAGATTGTCCTTTAACATTGGACATTATTTTTGGGGGTGATAAGACATGATAAAGTTTAACATAATTTTTAGATCTTGTTTGAGAAACATTAAAAACATAGAGGTAATTCTTTGGGTCTTCATCAGATACAATTGATAGTGGTGTTCCGTATTTCCTCCCTATGTCTCTAATGTATATCATTTAAAGTTGATCAGTGATAAGTCATCTCAAATTTAAATGAAGTGATAAGTATTTTTAGTATTATCCACTAAAACCCATATATAATTATTTCCTCTAAATTTATTTTTAAGACTGGTGATAAATTTCATGGTGATGTTTTCCCACTTCTATATAGGTATGGGTGATGGTTTCATCATTCCATTGGGTTTTTTCTTTCATCCTTCACTTGCTGACATTCAAGAAATCTTGATATTTATTCCACAATAAACTTATTAATATTGTCCCAACAATAGTTCCCTAGAACATATCAACACATCTTTTTTCTTCTTAGATTGATGTTGAAAGTAAAACTATGTGCATAATCTGACATCTCCTTCTTTGATTCATTATTTGATGGTATATATAGTCTTGAACCAAATATTGAAACTCCTTATTAATTAACATTTAACTCTTTGGATTTACATTTTATTACGCTTTCCATTTTCTTATGAATTACTACATCATCTCTTTGAGCATCCTTTATCATCTCCAAAAGGGGAGGTTGATCACTAATTTTTGAAAGTTTTGTTGATGTTTTTCCATTATGATTCTCATTTCTATACTTTCTAAATCTAATAAGATAATATCCCTCTTAATTCTCATCATTGATAGAATTTATAGATCCTTTAAATATAAATAATCTTCCACTTTATTCTAATTTCTATGATGGTAGTGTCTTGAGTAGTAATAATACTTGATCAGCTCTAACCATTATTGCTCACACATTTTCATCTCTTTATATGTGAGTATATACTTGATGATTTTTTTATTGGTATATATTTTACAATTATCCCCAAATAGATAATGTATCCATATTTTAGAAAGACAATATCCTTGAAACCAACTCTAGATCATGTGTTGGGTGTATCTGTTCATGAATTTTCAAATTTCGTGAAGCATAGGCTATCACTTTGTCATTTTTCTTTAACACACAACTCATTCCATTCTTCAAATAATTTCTAAATACCACAAAAAGTTCTCCACTTATTCTTAGTGTGAGTACAAGGGTAGTGAAAATCCTTTTTTCAAATTATTTAATCTATCTTCACATTAATCATTCAATTAAATATTCACTCCCTTTCATGTTATCTTTCCTATAGGGTATGACAATCATGATATATTTCTGACAAATCAATGATAGTGACCATCTAATCAATTGAAACTATATAAATATATCATAGATATTCGCTTCATCCACCCTTTAATTTCTTCTATCTTTGAAGGGTCTACATATATCTCATTTCTTCTGATGATATGCCCCAAGAATGAGACTTTATTCAACCAGAACAGTCATTTTTTGTAATTTGCATAAATCTTATCCTTTCATAAGGTATTTTTCATAGTGATAAAATTATACAACTTACTTTTAGAGTATATTATAATATCATCTATAAATACTAGAAAAAATTTGTTGAGGTAATCCCTAAATTGTCTATTCATCAATTACATGAAGAATTATTGAGAATTTGTGAGTTCGAATAGCATCATTATGAACTCATAGTTCTCGCACCTTGTATGAATTGTCATCCAGGGGATACCCTCCTTCACCCTAATAGGGTAATATCCTTACCATAGATCAAACTTAGAGAATTATTTTTCTCCACATATTTAATTGAAAAAGATTTCAATATTTGAAATAGTATACTATCTCGTTATCTTGATCTTTTAGCGCTCATTATAATTAATGAAAAGGTGTATTTCATCATCCATTTTCTTGACTAAGAGGATTGATGAAACCGAAATTTAATTACATGGGCATATGAACTCTTCATCCATGTAATACTATAGTTGTTTCTTAAACTCCTAAAGTTCAAAAAAAACATTATATACAGATTCATAGATAATGTAACCTCCTTAGGTATAATATCAATTTAAAATTCAACATCTCGGCTAGAAGGAGGACCATGTAATTTTTCACGAAACACATTAGTGTGTTACCTAAAAATGTGAATGCATTCAATGATGATCCTTTAATTAGAATTAATCATTTTATCTTGATATTCTTACTCATAGGTAAATAATATCTATGATTTTGATGCTTTTTATAAAGAATATTAATCCATTTCATTTCACATGTATAGAGTCAAAGGGTGATTCAAAATATGGATAGTGATTTCCTTCTCATGGAAAATTATGTTGGATCTATATAGGGAAAGATAATACATGGTAATAATTTCTAAAAATTACACTGAATGAAGTATGAAAAGATTTTTTTGGGAAGTTCATCCCACAAATTCTGATAAGGGAGGAGTTATATTCTTAGGAAGCAATAATTTCCCCATTATTCATTTTCACAGATAGCTCTTCTTCATTGATTCATAATGGTGTTTGAAGAGTTCTACTACACTTTCTTGATATGAAAGAATGTGTAAAACCTGAATAAATTTTTTTTTATAATTATTGAATGAATTACTATATTACATGTCAACACTTCATTTTTGGGATAAACCTCAATGGTTGTGACTGAAATATCTTGACCACACTACCTTATATGTTTTTGGTTGTCTACAAAAACCATTGTATTAGTGCATTGGTTTGAAAAGTATCATGGTTCCTTTTAGTTAAAGTAATGAACAATAATTTGAGGGTTGAGAAGATTATTCCTTTACTTGATTGAATTATTGTGGTTATCCTATTTTAAACCACTATCTTTATTCCCATCCTTTCCATAGATAATGAATTTAATTATCCCTAGATGAAAGTTTTCGGGTTCTTTTTTCTACACTTTTGACAAGATAGATGTTGAAATTTCTTAGCACTATTATATTTCTCTATTATACTACCTAAAGTAATATACACTTTCTATTTTTTCCCTTATTATACCCTTGAGATTTTCCAATATTTATTTAAACATTGATGAAACGTTAAATAATTTTCTAATAGCTAAAAATGCCTTAGATCATCAGGGATTTGTTTAGACTAGGTTTTATCTGAGAAAATAATTGGTTAACCTTGTAATCAGTGGTAACGAAAAAGTTTGATTTGTATTGTTAAAGTATTTTGAAGTTTCCCTCATATACCTTGATAGATTCATCATATTTACCTATCAAAAAAATTAAACCCCCTTCCATCTTCAAATAGAGAGTTCCAATAAAATATTTTTCGAAAATCATTTTTTTGGAATTCCTTCAACCTCATCGATTCCATATCTTCTTCAAATTTTGTTTTATTGATCAATGTAAAACCCTGAATAGCTTCTCCCACCATATGATAAATATCCAGTGGTACCTTCTATTGCTCAGGACATTGAAGTATAGATAAGATCTTCCCAATGGATTTGTTCAAATATTCTACGATTAAGGGATTAGATAATCCATTGAATGTTAGAGGGATTTGCTGAATAAATCCATCAATCATAGATTTCTCATTATTAGGGGGATTCAGGTAATCCTCATGATCCATGTTTCTATTCATAACCTAAGTTAGCTGAGAGAGTATCATCATAAATTTCTTTTCCCTCTCATATTGGGTTGGGAACCTCATTTGAGCAGTAATCACATTTCCCATCACATTGGTTTTTTTAATGATTCCTCTTATTTTAATCCATTGGATAGAATGAAGGGAAAATGAGGGATGGGAATTTTTAATCTATTGAACACATAAATAGTAATACAATTACATTAAAGTGATAACATATATATTACAAGAATTTCCTTAACTTCTGAATTTCTAGTCTTCAACATATGTTATCCATTATCTATTTCCTAACATCTATAATTATGTGTATTATTTGTTACCTTAGTAATATTTTGTAACGATCTAGTGAATTTACCAAATAATTTACCCATTAAGTGTCAGACTTGGTGTGCATCAAGTCTCATTTTTATGCACCAATTTCTGGTCGAGTCTAGCTGAATGCGGTGTTTTAGGTTTTACCCTTATGTACATCTCTTATGGAGACACATCCATTTTTAGTATCTATATAGAGATGTATTTTCATGATATACCTCATTACCTATAATTACCAAAATTTAGGTTTTTCTTCTTATAAATATTTTCATCCCTATGGTTTTTTACGAAAGTTAACTAATCCTAATCAAATATAACTAAACTTTTCCATTGATACCAATTATGACAACCCTAATTTTTTTTACTCATTAATTCGTGATTAATTATATAAAAGTATATTTAATAAAAACTATAAAATTTATAATAATAGTGTCTTTTATAATTAGGTATAATACATAACAACATAAAATAGGAAATAAATTATCTTTATTGATAAATTTCTTAACATGCTCATACTTAAACTTCATGGAATAACCTAGAGACATACATAAGAAAGGGGTGAGCTATAATGCCCAGTAAGAGAATAAAGATGGAATAAAATTTGAGAAAATAAGAATATAATTAGGTCATAAAAGAACATATAATCATATAAATCAACAATAATTTATGATATTTCATGATAACATAAATGCAACGTGGGAAATGTGGAAACAAACATAAAACACTACATCATAAACATAGGTAAAGGATAACATCCAATATATCATTATGGAAAAAGTAATGTGATAAATTTGGTTCACTCTTTAATCTGTTTCATGATAAATTGTGAGACTAAAACAATACCCAATACATTGGAGGGCAATATAATTCTTGGTGAACATATAACTTTAATTTTGTTTTTCATGCTTAAGTGTGCCATATAGATCATAATACAGGGAATCATTTTTCATAACCTTTTATTCGATGATAAAGGAGGGTGGAATATATTCATGTAAATATACAATCAAATAAGTATAGGTTAATAATGTTTAAATACCCATGGTAGTATTTTGGTATGGTTATTCACTACACATTTATTTGGCATGGAAAATCACGGTGAAATTTAAGTTGCAAAACGGGGGCATATGAATGTCCATGGGAGGACTTGATGTGAGTGAAAAGGGTATATCATCATTTATAAATAAAATTTTATTTAATAATGATAGTTAATAACAAATCCCAACATTGTTAATTAGATAAAAAGTATTATAAGATAATGAATATACTTTAATAAATAGGAGACTTAAAAGGACCCTTACCTTGATATTGTGACTCAAAATGTTTCGTAGGAGCATATTGTGATATTTGAGACACCTTTGGACGACTCTAGATACGAGAGAGAAGAGTAAGTCTATCCTAAAGGGTTTATTGATGAATAGAAATGGGTTATTGTGTGTGTTTATATAGTAAATGAGTGGGGATTTCTTTATCATTTTTCAAACTTAGGTTTTGGACTCTACATAATAAAAAATTCAAACCCTAAAAAAATTCCATGGTTTTTCCCATGGATTATTCAAAATAAGTTTTTCAATTATTTTATATTTCCAAGGTCTGAACATAATAATATAATACCCATGATGATGTGGATTTCACTCATACTCTAAAAGAAATAATTTTAAAACCCTATAATATAATAATAGATTTTGATGATTCATAAAGGCTTTATGAAATTAATTAAATAATAATTAAATAAAAATATTTTAAATGGAACAATATATTTGGTTATGGATACACTTTATGGAACATATTAAATAACTTTTGGGTCATTATGATATCATATTACACACTATATATTTATAAGATATTTAATTTATAACTGAAAATTTGACTCTGTTGGAAAATTATGAAAAATTCACCATTGGATAATTTTAAAATTATAAATCCAAAAATAATATTCATTTTATACAAATAATATTATAAATATGTATATTTTAACTTTTAAAATAATAATCGTCATTTATTAATAATTGAAGTGGTTTTTTACATTAACATTCTTCAACCCACTATAAAAATTACATTTGACTTTATCAAAATTATATGATCATTTATATTTAATAAAAATTATTTAATAATAATAATTTATTAAAATATTATTTATTTATAAAATCCATTAATTCATTAAATAATCATCTTAATTGAAATTAAATACTAATTAAATATACAATTCTTCTTTTCTCGTATAAAATTGAAATCTTTTATAATGTAACGATATGAAGAAAAAATTGAAATTATTTTATTGAAAATAAAATATAAAAATTCATATTATTATTGTGTTGATAAATATACCTTTAATACACCATAAAACACCTTAAGTGTATGGTACACAATGCTGATACATCTATTGGTTGGTTTGGTGTACATTGTTCAGGTCGTTATCATAATAAGCTTGAACTTATTTCGTAAACATTTTCCCACATGCTTATGTTTTTGGATCTCAACTTTGGATTGGTTTTGGGAAATAAAATTGATTCAATATCCCTTGGAATCTCTGATAAATGGTCTTTATAGGGTATTATCCTACTAGTTTAGGTTCTTATTAACTTTTTTTGTGTCAATTGGATTTTCTAAAACCCAATAATTATATTAATAATGTTATCATGGTTCAATGACTATATTATAAATGGTAATTATTCTAAACAGTATTTTAAATTGGCAGGATATAATAAAACCAAATAAGTGAATATTTTTTATATAATCATAATATATAATATTACATTTAATTTAAATAATAAGGAGAATTTTATTTATAAGTGCTTAGGTCATTAAAATATAAAATTTAATAGGTGAATATTAACAAATATGTCTCACTAAAATGGAAATTCAAATGAAACCCCTTACAAAGAGTTTATAATTGTGGTGAGATCAAATACATAAGGTGATTGTGGGTAAAAAAAATTAAACACAAATAAAATTTGAAATACATCATTAGGTAATCAAATTTCATTTCACACATAATATTGGCATGATATAATCAATTAAGTATATGTATAACCTATGGAATGGAGATTGAGTTTAGAACCCCATTTTAATGTTCATAAAATTGAAGGGAGAATTAATATATGGATTTACTATGTGTATAAAATATAAATACATATAAAAAAACATTAAATGAAATATAATATATTCAATTTTTATAAAATAAATAATTTTAGAATATCAAATACAATGAAGAAGTAATATAACCCAATGAAATGAAATTGAGTTTTAAAATTCATTACTAATTGGTAATTAGCAATTCTAATCAGATCTGATGAAATAATTAAATTGTAACATGAAATACCATGAAGTGGGAAGGAATAATGATATTACATGAAAAAAGGACCTTATTTACATCATAAAAATGAAATTAGGTGCAAAAATATAAAATATGTCTCAATGAGGGGAAACTGAGACGAAGTCCCTTTCCCCATGCTTACATTTGTTTGAACATGATTTATCCTTATATTTAATGTTTTAATAATTTTATTAATTTATAAAAGATCCATATTCATATTTTTAATATCATATATGATCCTTTGATAATATTTTTCCACTTTTTGTTAATAATATTTCATTATTTTCATTGTTTCAGGTGTAATCTACCTTGTTTTCTCAAGCATGTTTTAACATGAAAGTTCAAGTTATTGAGAATATTAAATATTTAAATCATATTCATAAGTATAAAAATATTATTAATATCATATTTAATCATTATAATCATTTTTATAATCTTTATTTATGTTTTTATATAGAAAATGAATTGCATTGCTTTGTAGAGACTGTGGGTCATACATACGCACGAACGATGATATCATTACATTACTGAGTAGAATAGAAAATAATTGTGTGATATAATAAATTTAAATAATCAATATCATGTCATATATATTACATATATCCATTAAATATATTTTTATTATATCTCATGTAAATTATTAGTGAAAAATAAATCACACGCTTCATGAGGTAGTAGTCTTCCGTACACACGAACAATGTTATCAGAATTTAAACGGTATGGAAAGTAAGAAGTTATATATCATATTATATTTACATAATTATAATATTATCATAAATATTATATATATATATATATACCTTAAATCCATCTTCATATAAAATCATGATATGTGTGGATAGAAAATGAGTTACAACAGTTCGTGAGGCGGTTTTCTGTCGTACACACAATCGATGATTTTGTTTCTCATTTGATGGAATATGGGATAAATATTAGTCATAAACTTAACCTATTAAAATATTAGTATATTTAATTTACTAATTTTATTATATAATCATGATTTAATAATATTTAAAGGATGTTAAATAATAAAAAAATATTAAAAGAATTATTTTAGAATGTTACCTCTTCTTTAGAAAACTTCTTTAAGATTGCAATGAAATCATTCAAAGGTGGTATTTGAGACAAAATAAATGGTTCTAGTATGTTTTTATGGGACTAAGTAAGTGATCAAGGTAGGTATTGTAAAAATAAAAGGGCTTTTTATGTGTTAATATAGGAGGATATGGGGTGTCCTTTTATAAGTTAGAGAGAGAAAACACATTACATTATTTAAAAGAATCAATTACACACATGTTTTTATCATGCCAAAGGCCCTCAAAATGGGTCACTATTTAGAATTATTAGTGATGAGGTATAAATATACCCATAAATTCTAGGTATGAAATTCTTTTATTTCATTTGAATCTGCATCTTCTTACTTTATCCCCCTGGTAAATCAGTTTTTACCTTAACTTTGGTAATTAATTTTTACAGATTTTACTTTTAAAGTTGTTTAAAAATTAATTTTACATTATTATATAATCTAAATTATGATGACCCAAAATATGAAATACATTTTTATAAATTAAATTTACTAAGTGGTAGGATCCAATTTAGAATTATACCTATAGATGTGTTAAAAAAGTAGATTTCTAAAGAGAAAATTCTCATAAGTATAGAAGGTTTTATTTTGAAAATTCAATATTAATTTGATAAAAATGACCTAAATTAGTAAAATTTTTATATAAATGAAATAATTAAAATTTAGAAACAATTTGAAATATAATTTATCTTTTTAAAAATTTAATGGAAAACATAATTTTTGATTAAAATTGGTATTTTTAACTATTCATTGAGAAATGAAACATTTTAAAAAAATCCCAATGATTATACATAAGATAATTTTGATATGATGAATCAAAAATGAACTTAATTTTATAAAATAAATTTTATAAATTTGTAATATATTAATTGTAAATTATGTGTTCAAAGAATGACTAAACCATAATTTAGTAAAAACAGTATTTCAAAAGACGTTTCCTTTGTATTAAAATGATTATTATTTTACTTCTAATTTATAGATAAACAATGAATTTATTTATAAATTTGAAAACTATATAAAATTCATAATTAAGTTATCATTTTTCTTACCTTACAATTTAATTTCAATATTATAATGGTATACACTATTATGGTTCATTTATACTTGGGTTCGTGTGTTCTATAATCTATCAAAGAGATTGAATTTATTTAGAATGAAATATATCACAAGGTCTTGTGGGGTTAAATTCCTTTATAATTTTTTTTCATATATGTTTTCAAACCTAATTTTATTTTTTTTAAATCTTGGGTTGTTACATTTTCTCCCTCTTTAATAATTTTCATCCAGGAAATTTAAATATGATCTCGATAATCAAGGGTGTGGACTATAAAAATTCAAATTTTAAACTACCAAATTGTAAAGGGGGATAATAAAACACAAACATAATAAGATAAAAAGGAATGTACAATGGTTATATGTAATAAAACATAACATGGATTCTATGTAAGATAACATTGATGAAACATAAATATATGGACATGGGAGAAAAGATTAAATAGTTATATAGAGTGATATAGATCATTAATCATAATAAATTGAATGATTAATAGAAATTTATGGACTGAAAACCATATATATTTGATGGATTATAATACAATTTGATTCAGCTGATATGAATGTAATAAAAAAACATTTTTGTTTCATGATCCATTTCCTAAATCGTAGTAATAATTTTAATATATAAGAATATGGGGGAACATAACTACTTGATATGTGTCTATTTAATAAGCCGAATTTAATCCTTTGGTTATTATTAGATCAATTTTAACTTCATCTCTTACTCTAAGAAATTAATTTTAGAAACTAATATTTATGCACTAATAAGAATCAATACTTTAATAATACGAAAATTGTCCATTGGCTATGTAAAAAATAATTAACTACCAGAGTGTGATTAAAATCCATATGCGTTTATCAGTGCTGGAAAAGCATTGATAAAGAGATCCTTTATCAGAATAAAAAATTCTCACAAAGGGTTCATTTATCAGTGCTTTTAGAAGCACTGATAAAGGACCTTGTTTTTCAATTCTTTTATTTAGTATTGGTAATGGTTTCTTTGATCTGTGCTTTCAATAACACTGATAAAGGATACCTTTATCAGTACATTTAGAAGTGATCATAAAGGGGAATATTATACTGTGCTATTAAATTTATAGTACACTATAGTAGTAGAAACAACAGAAAAAATATGTACAAATAAAAATTTTAAATGATATAAAATTTACAACCCAAATACTATAAAAATAAGACTATATTATAGAGATTTAATACATTTTTTATTCAATTACACGAGTAAGTAAACATTTTCACATACATTAAAAAACATTAATGTTCTTTTGTCTATGGCCCATGACCAACACTAATGATATTCCCAAACAGAACTCCCCAACAAGAAAAAATAATGCACCTATATAATAAAATAATTATTATTTTAGTAGTATTATAATGAAATTAATTTAAAAATTCTTAAAATTTAAACTAAAAATTGATTCATACCATGAACACTATGCATCATATTGAGTTGTGGTTGATTCTTGAACATCACCCCATTTCTTGTTTATATTCTAGAATTATCTTTTTAAAAATTAAATAAATAAATAAAAGATAAAAATGATAAGTAAATAAATTAAGTAATAGAAAAAAATTGATGAGAAAACAATCTGATCACATTTTCTTGGTTTTGGTGATGTGATGTGCATTTTAAACTAAAATGTCACTTATATATTGAAAACACAAACTTTGAGTCATATGACCACATCATGTGTCATTTTTACATATAGTAAATTTATATATGTTGAAAATTATTTATGGATTGTTTTTCTAAATAAACAAAAAAAAATTGTAATTAATTTTCTCTAATTTGAGTATGTCACTTATTTTAGTAAAATTTTAATTTATACCGGAATCATACACTTTGATCCATACTGGTCACATAGTTTGTCTGTTTGACATGGTACTGATTCATACATTTCATAAATTACTTCTGAATCATTTTCCAAAATTATCAAAACAATCCAAGTGTCTTCTCTTGGTTTTAAGTGAGTGAAAAGTTTTGAACAAAAATTGGATTTTCCACTAATATTGGGTATATTGACTCATAATGAGAACATCATGTCTCATATTAAATTATAAATTATTATTACATGTCAAAAATGACTTATGGTTCATTTTTACAATATATATGTATTTTCTTGGTTTTTAGTCTTTCACCTGTCTTTTTTCCTAAAACACATGTCTATTTGAAATAAAAAGACACACTTGGAGTGATACCAGTTAGACCAATCATTCGATTGATGTGAGACTGATTAATATATGTACAAAATGAAAAATATTTCATTTTATTATACTATAAAAACAATTAGATTGTGTTTTATCTATTTTTAGTATGTCACTTACCTTTTTTATGAAAACGGTATTTTAAAAGGGAAACATGCACTTTGAGTCATATTAGTCACATATTGTATCTGTTTGATGTGAAAATGATTCATACACATCATAAATGAATTATAAATCATTTTACAAACTTAAAAACACAATATATTCATTTTTTCACATTTTTCAATCAGTGACACACATTGTGAACTGAAATGTCAATTTTAAACTGATAATATATATTTTGAGTCATAAAAGGCACAATGTGAATTTTATTGAGGTTTGACTGATTTATATATGTCATAAATGGATTATACATCCTTTTCCTAATGTATTTAATCAATAAAAATCCATTTTTTGTTTTTAGTATGTCACTTTCATTTTTACTAAAATTAATGTTAATTTGTTATAAAAAAAGACACACGTGGAGTTGTACCAGGCACACTATGTATTAGATTGAGGTACAACCAATTCCTACAAATACAAAAAATGACTTATAAATCATTTTCATAATTGATAAAAATAATATTATTGGGTTTTCATGTTTTGATTATGAAACTTGTGATTTTTATTAAAATTGTTGTCAATTTAATAAAAAAGACACACATTAAGTCATAATTGTTCTATTTTGTGTCTTATTTAGGGGTACCTGATTCCTAAAAGATGAAACTAACATATGGATCTTTTTCCTAAAAAATGATTTTTTTTCTTGGTTTTTAGTTTATCACATGTTTTTTTATTAAAATTACTATCAATTGTGAATAAAAAACACATAGAGACATACTGGTAACACTGTGGGTCAAATTGTGGGGTATTTGATTCTTATATGTCACTAATGGATTATGGATCATTTTATTAAAGTATAAAATCAATAAAAATGTGTTTTTTATTTTTAATATGTCACTTGTCTTTTTTATGGAAATTTCATTTTAAACTAGAAACACACTCATTGAGTCATATATGTCACATCATATGTCGGTTTGACCTCAAACTAATCCTATACATCAAAAATGACTTATAAATAATGTTATTAAATTGATGATATATTATAATATTTTTCTTTTTTTTCAATGTGACACAATTTTTGAACTAAAATGAAAATTTTAAACTAATAAAGAACACTTTTAGTTATACCAGGAATACTATCCATTAGATTAAAGTGTGGATGATTCTTACCCATCCCAAATCACTTAGGGATTTTTTTTCCTAAAGTATAAAAATAATTTGAATTTTCTTATTTGTTTTAAATATATAACATTTCATTTTTAATATAATTAATTTAAAATTAAAATAAAAAAGAAAAACATGGATTCATAACAGGCACATCAATCATCAGATTGAAGTGCTAATAATTCCTACACATCATAAAAGACTAAAAAAACAGTTTCTTCAATTATTAGAACAATTTGAATGTATTTTGAATTTTTTTATTATATCACTTTTGTTTTTCACTAAAACCAATTTCAATTTTAAATATAAAGACACAGTTGGATTCATACTAATCACACTATTTTTATGAACGAGATTTTGTTTATTCCTACACATCATAAATGAAATATTCGTTGTTTTCTTAATGTATCAAAACAATTTTAATGTTTATTCTTGGTTTCCATTATGTCACATCCCTTTTTTACTAAAATTAATGTCAAATGTAAATAAAAACACACTTAGAGTCATATATTTCACAACATACAACGGATTGTGGTTCAATTGATTCCTAAATGTTAAAAATGAATTTTGGATCATTTTCATAAAGTATCAAAAGAAATAAAATGTGTTTAATGGGTTTTGAGTATAGAAAATTTCTTTTTTACTAAAATGAAATTTTAAAATGGAACACAAGAATTGAGTGTTTATAATAAATATTAATCAAAATATTGATCCCTTGTGATTATAATAACTATGACATCCATAATATTCCCCATTACTATTACATAAAGATATCATAAATAACTATTACTTCTAATATTGATCCCTTGTGATGCGTGTTTCATATTTCTTATTTTAACCCTCATAGTGAAGTTTTTGATCAATGGGTTCATCATGTAAATTTATTTCTTACCTTGTACTTATTATTTTGTTTCTTTATGGGGATTTAATTGTGCTCATAAATAGTGTGAACTTTAGAGGATATAATTCCTTCAATTGGATGAGAGATAAGGTAAAATTGTTTGTGATGGATCCCAAAATATTAATAGATTTATTCTCAAGCTATAGAAACTTTCAGAATTCTCTACCTTTACTATCAAGGTCACTTATTTATATTCTCATTACTTATGGAGGTGATAAATGGTCCAAAAATCATAAAATTATCAAACCATATTTCCACAAAGATAAACATAATGTATATTTTCTTACATTATTTTTATTCACTTCTTTACCACATGAATTGAATTTATCTTAACTATTTGAAACAAATAAAACCATCACTTTTATTTTTCAAATTATTTATAAAATAATAATCATATGATAAAAATCTAGAAACAACACTATGGTTAATAAATATAATTGTTTTTTGAAATTTAAAGATGGGAAATTACATCTAAGTAATTCAATGAATTTAAATGGTGAACGAAATTTTAATAGGAGATTAGTTTAGTTGTGAGGAAAATAAAAAATAGTAGTATTAGATGTTTCAAAACAAGTGAAGTTATGATTTTAAACTAAAGGTGTGGTTTGATAATTTCATCTGTGTTTTGATTTATTAAGAAATATTTGGAAGTTTATTTGAAGAAAGAAGACACAGTTTTCTATTCTTAAGTTAGAAAAATACTATCTTATTAAAAGATGCATGCTTGGCCCATATTCTAGGGTGGAGGTAATAATTTTATACATCTAGAAACATATCATGAAAGATTATATATTATCCTATCAATTATTAAAAGTATTATTTTTTCCCTCAATAAGTCATAGATTGCCATCTACATGATTGCCTAAAACTAATCCAACCATGTATAAGTTTGTTCCATTAGAAACAAAAAAAATGTATTATGAAATCGACCATAAAATTTTTTGTTTGATTGGAGATATCTTATTTAAAAAAAAGAGTATGAAATAATTAAATTTTAAGGCAATCTACATGAATTAATAGGTATTCTTATAAATTCCAATGGACATGAAATTAAAGAACATGGAGGGAAAAGGGAAAAGGGGATGAAACCCGACGTGACCATTAATGAATTCAAGATGTTATATTTTACTAGAGAGGTAGAAACTAATTAATTGCTTATATGGAAAATTATTTTACTATGAAAAAACTATATTGGGAAGATCCTACAAGAGAAAAAGTTTTTCAAATATTTAGAAAGAACCAACCAACCATTGATGGGTTATAATAACTAAAAACTATGAGCAGAAATATATAGTTCGACCATGAATGTTAATTATATACACCATTTTTCATCTGAAACACATTTTTTTAATTTCAAAAGGTTTGGATTTTTTTTTTTTTGTTATTAGGATATACCCACTGGTACCTAAGCTGTAAAGAACATGCATGAAGAAACAAATCCTGGGAATAAGATTCATCCTCTATGAGTGATATGTTCGGTTCTAATACGCCAAATCCATAATGATACTAACAAATGGGGAGATGATTATCATGAGTTAAATCTAGATAGGTTTTTATTTGGATTCTATAATACATCAATGACTCAACATACCTTTTTATCCTTATGAGTTGGTCCATGAGTGTGCATTGGGTAGAAAGTTATAATTATAGAATCCAAAGTAGCATTAGTCATGATTTTAAAGCACTTATCCTTTGAGATATCACCATTTTATGTTCATGATCTATTTAATCAGATCATCATTATACCCCATCATGGTTATACTATAATCATACACAATTTCTATCTATTTGAGATGATATCTTACATGATGAGATGATTCCAGGTTTCTTTGAGTCTCTTTGTTGGTAGAATGATATGTTATTTAATACTCCTTACTTATGAATGACATGAATTTTATGAACATTCTTTTAAACTATAAGGAATAACATAATTGGTATTTAATGGGAAAACACAAAACATCAAGACCAAAAACCTCTGATGATAAAATTAAATAAGTTCTCTATAATAGTGTTATTGGGGGAGGGATCTGTAAGTGACATGAGTACCTAAATTATGGTTTCATTTTAAAAAGAAAACGTCCTAAAAATATATATTATTATATTCAATTAATATTTATGGGGAATGTTATGTGTTTGTGATCAGAATCAAAAGGGATAAATATTGGAAGAAGAGAATCCACAATATCTCAACTTAATTATCATCATGAATTTATCACTTTAGAAATAGATATTTTATATTTACTAACCATGGATATATGGAAAAGAAATAAAATCATAGAATTGGTGATCATACCTATAATAGAAAATCTATTAATATAGAAATAAAGAGGATATATTGGAAGGTAGACAACTCTATGTTTGGAAAATAGACTTATGACATTATAAGAATATGAGGATGGGTTGTAATGATTGTTAAATTAATTACACAAACATAATATTTTCCATAAAAATTTATAGTGTAAAAAAAATCAATATGTAGAAAATTAGAGAATAAAATTAATACTATTGAACAATGAAATTATATACATGCGAATAATTATTCACAAAGGGAAAATAAGACATAGGTGTTTCGAATGTTTATCGAGGAAGATAAGAAGAAAATATCCCCTTGTTTTTAAAGAAACAATACCATAAAGAAAGAGGTGGAAACCAATAAAAAACAATTCTATTGATAAGTAAGAATAAAGAAACATTTAGTGATAGATAATTTAATTAATACATATATATAAGTTGTATTAGTCTATAAACATAGGTAAATCCCTAGAAAAGTAAGTTGTATATTTCTAGTTCAAATATTTAGAGGGAATTTTTCACAATTGGTATTGTAAGGAGATCAAGGAAGAAGCCTTGTAAGTTGATTTAATGAACGTGGTTGGCTTACAATGGCCATCAAAATTCCTCTACATGAGGATGATCATAAATTAACCCTATCCAATGAACATGATTATTATATTTTATGATTTATGATAGAAATTATTATTTGGTACATATTATCTATGGTGTGTATGCACTAAAATAAGTTTGTAGAAGTTATTAGGGAAAATTACATTATGAGTACATAAATTTTTCAAGTGGTTTCAAAGCACTATTTTTGTCTTCATGTGATATCAATAGAAATTTGGGGCCTAACAAGTGATACAAAGCCATAATTCATTTAGTATTAAAATATTATTATATAGATGAAAATTTTAGAGAGAATAATAACCATCAATAGAACATCTTATAATTATCTTATTTTTTGATGTAACAATATGGTATCAATTGTTGGTTTTTAAGGATTAATAGGGATTCGAAAAAAATATACCATGATAATGATTATAAAAAACATGTTTTTTAGAAGAAAATATAAATAGAGTGTTTTTTATAGATACCATCACATTTCATATATTATCATTACATCCCTTTTGATGAATATTTAAAACATAATACAAATAGACGCCCAAAGATCCTATTATTTTAGTGCCTTTAGAAACTTGGAAATATAAACACTGGTATATAAGTGAACTAAATTATCTACCACTAGATTCTCCATCACTATAACCCTTCTTAGACACATCATGATCAATTAATATCTTCAAAACCTAGTAAATGAAACATAAAAAGGGGTGATCATAGATGCATAGTAAAGGTAACAAAGAGATATGTAAGCATAAACATGAGCATAGGGGTATGATAATATGATCATAACATTAAATGATCATAACCTACATATAATAATATTATAATCATGTATCATGGAAGAAATATTAATAGTTCATAAGATATGAATCATAAATAAGTAAAGAACATAATCCATAAAAGAATAACATATAAATAGAACATTGAATTGTGGTAGACATAAAAACATATATAATGATTTCCATAGTAGTAAAGGCATTGTTTTAGAGTCCATGTTAGTGGATAAAATTAATTTATTTAACCGCGTTCACACCTTGTTCCATCCATATATTCTTGAACCAAATTCATAACTTGTTCTTGCCCTATATTACTAAACCGGGTTCATTTCTTGTTCCATCTATATAATATAGAACCGAGTTAATTTTTTGTTCTAGAAATGTTTATCTCATGAGATATAAATCATTACCAATTCATTGGATGGAGATATATATCCCAACCATATCAAAATTAAATCCTACATACATGTGGTAGAAGATCATTTAGAATCCTATGATAAACCATAAAATGATATGGTTATCATAAACATGTAATAATATCATAACAAGTGAACAAATATTTTTTTTCATAATCATTTCATCAAAAGTGACCTTTTAAAAGAATCTAGTTTCAAAATAATAAAACCTATGCAAGATAAATGAATGTCATAAGCATCATCCATTAAAACATAATCCATTCAAATAAATAAGAATGTATCCATTGGATACATTCATAGAAGGTTATAAGTAACATTATAAAATTCCATCCAAGATAAAAAAAATAACTTTTAATTATAATTTGAATACATTTCTTGAGTAAAATATCCTTTCATCATGAAAAACTCTAATTAAATAACATAAAACATTTTAAAACCCTTTATCCTTGAAAACATCTAAAATAAGCTTGAAAAATTTTGGAAAACTATTTATTTGAAATTAATTTGAAAATTTATAAATAAATGTTGAAAAAAATCAAAACATTTTACTTGAAAACATATTAATTAATATTGAAAACATTTTAAAACCATTTTATTTTAAAATATATTTAGAACATATAAAGAAATATTGGGAAAAATTTGAAAACCATTTACTTAAATATATATCAAATAAACATGAAAACATTTTGAAAAAAAAATTATATGAAAATACATTGAAAAATTGTATAGAAATATTTAAAACATTTGAAATAACTTTTAAATCATAAAACATTTTTGAAAACATTTTTTTTAAATAGATTTAAAAACTTTTAAACGAATCATGGTAACCATAAAAAGAAAGATAAACCTTTTTCATTGAAAACCACTTAATAAATTAATTTTCAAAATATTAGTAAAGAAATTTAATTTTTAAAATGATATATTTTTAATCTTGTAAGGTAAGATCATGGGAATTTCGTTCATGATTGAGGGTAAATTCGTATATGTCGTACTGAATAAGAGAGAACATTCCTTTTTTTCATAGTATAAGGTTAGAAAAATTCCTTCTACAGAAGGAGAAAATAATATTCCTTTTATAACATTGGTAAAAGGGAAAACAAGGGAAATTTTATTTTAAATATTATAGAATAATAATATAATATTCTTGGAAATTATTTTTAGAAAATATTGTTTTGAAGGATAACATATTTATGACAGAAGATAGAATAAATTATATATTTCCTAAAAACATTTTACTAAATATAATATGTACCATAGAGTATAAAAATGTTACCAATACATTAATATATTATGAATAACTAGAGGAGAAACAAATTCATGACTTTTTTTAGATATGTATCATAGTATTTCATCTCAGTGATCATAAATATAAACATTCTCAAAAAGCAATGAGATTGTTTCAATAATATATTGCCACTTGGTAACTTTGAACAATACTCACTATTTTATTAAAATTAAATTAAATGAAGCTTAAAATATCATGAAAATAATTATATTCTTGATATAAAATTTCAATTGATGTATATACACCACATGGAAAAATAGAGGTTTCTAACCTAGCAAGTGTCTCAAAGAAGGAAATTGAGGAAAAATTACATTACCGATTTGTAAACTTTTGAAACATAAACCCCATGAAGTAAATATAATAGAATGGAAAAGAAAAATCAAAAAATTTTAATTATAATAATAATATAATAAATACATGGTCAATATACACACCACACAAAATGAATGGGTGGTGAATAAAGTGTGTATCCCACTGAAATAAAGAGTGAGATGAAATCATTTTACCGAGTGCCTCAACTCCCTTTGTAATCATACAAACCTCTTGTATAATATATGTTGTATTATAAATATGTAATAGAACCATATTATTATATCCAATACCTTATTTAATTTCATTGTGAATTTATATTACCCGCTTGTTAACAATCCCTGCTAGAAATGAAGCCTTTACCGACGGTTCAAAAGCATTGGTGAAGGATGGATAATCATTAATATAATATATACCAATGGTTATCCAAACCGTAGGGAAGTAAGCCATAGGTAAACACATATACCAACGGTTTATATAAAACCATTGGTATATATTAGTAAAACTACATTATACCAACGGTTATGTCAAACCATTGGTATAAATTTTCACCAACGTTTTAAAACCATTAGAAAACATTCTATTCCAACGGTTTGAAACCTGTGGAATATAATTTTTTAGATCCTTTTACCAATGGTTTGTGTAAACCGTTGGTAAAGGTTGTACATTTCACTATATCCTACCATTTTGTAAACCTTTGGGAAAGTGTTTTTACCAACGGTTTTCTAGAACCGTGGGTATAGAAAAAATTCATAGCCCTATGCCAACAGTTTACAACCATTGGCATAGGATTTTCTGGGCAATTCAGGCAGCAGCCTACTGCAGGCTTCCATTTCTACATTTCCAGCTTCCTAACTCCAATTACCTACAATAACCAACTATAAAACATACATATACACAATTAATTAATATAGATTTAACAAATAATGCACTCGACAACTATACACATACAGAATTAAAACATAATTTATAAGTTAATTATAAACATACATAATTTATTTAGAATTATATTCATAATTGAGATGACAATTTCATTTTCAATCCGTAATTCTATTAATAATTGAATACTGAATTGAATACATACATAATTTAATTATCAATTATGAATACAATACATAAAAAACTAAAAACATAATCTATTATATATACTAAACTTGGCGTATTTTCTGCTGACATGTCACCATCCCATGGTTCCACGTCACCCAAAACACTCCAATTATACCTCCAACCACAAAAAAACATGTGCTCTACTGCCACTCGATTGGGATTTCCATCCAGTTCTTCTTGTGTTCCTGTGACACTCCACTCCCCAACTCCTCTATCCTGCTACTGTTCCCAACTCTCCTCTCAAGTCCCATCGCCGCCTCCCCGTGCTCCATATCATCATGCTCTACCTCTGACTCCTCTACCTTCTGCTACTCTTCTCCCCTCCACTCCATTACTCCTGTCTATAGAAACATCTTCACCTATGCCTCCCCTCTTCCTTCGCCTCTGACCTCCTCCCTGAATAACTACTCCGCCTCCAGATCCTTCTACTCTGGTTTCTCCACTATTGGCTGCTCTGCATCCAACTCCTCCTCGGCCTCATCCATCTCTTGCTGCTCCGGCTCTGCATAGTCTGCCTCCGGCTCCTTGAACTCTACCTCCTAGGGTTCCCGGTAATAATCCTTTGAGCTATAAGGCCCACTATGGCTCTGAATCTTTCTTCATCTATCTTCCTCTTCCTTACACAAATCTCATCAACTGATCGGCATTTTCTCTAACCTCTGATTCATCGCGGTATTATCTTCTTTGTAACCTATTTGTAGCATTTTTATCTCATTTTAGTTTTTTAATTTCTCTCAATTCATATGAAATTCGTAGGTTGTAATGGAGTACAGTGCTTCACAACAGATGTGTATTCATAATTTTCAGGATTTTTTTAGTTCTCTCCAAGATATAGTATATCAAGTTTTGTATGAGTTTTTCATACATTATGACACTGAATCTCATATTTTTATTCATCCATTACTACATATACTTATATTTCTCAACCAGTCTGTCAATTAAACTGAAATTTGCAGGCTGAAATATGCTTAACCAATTTGGAGGATGTAATACATTTTTTCAACCCTAGGTATCAAGTTCTTTTTTATGTATATTTGTTTCAATTGTTTTTTATTGTTATAACTATTATTATTCGTAAAATTACATGTATATGGAATTATGAATCACATGTTTATGATATTAGAATTCTAAACACAACAAAACATAAATGGGTGAATTGTACCACCACATAAAGGTTGTTTTTGTTTCATACACATTTTTTAATATTATTTTTTATCTTATATTTCTAGGTTTTATACATATTAATATTTTAATTTTAATTTTGAAACTTATATGTATTCACAATTGAAATATGCAAGTTCATATTTATTTCTAAATTGAACTATGCAGGTTCAGAATTGAAATATACTGGTTCATTTTTATTTCAGAATTGAAATATACATGTTCATAATAATTTCTAGTTTATACCTATTAAATAATTCAATATTATTTGTGTGACTTATCTATATTCATAATTGAAATATTCAAGTTCATATTTATTTCAGAATTGAAATATGTAGTTTCAAAATTGAAATATACGGGTTCATATTTATTGAAATCAAAAGGTTCATATTTGGATTTTCCTCCACCTCCAGCTCCTCCTCACCTCAAAACTTTTCTGCCTCCACCATGGGGGCATGTTTTTCATCATTGGTATCTACGATTGCTCTTTATTTACACTATTGTAACCTCAATTCACTACAATTCCACCTCCATCTCACAATTTCGGTTACCTCTACCTATGGTATCCCTTAATTTTTTACTGTGGTAAGTACTAATTTTTTTATACAGCTTCATATTTTTTTCAGAATTGAAATATAAAGGATCAAATTATTTTCAAATTCTATGATTTTATTTGTCACCAATATTCTCAGATAAAACTTTTCACTATATTCTCTATGTAGAAAAAGTAGTCGTATGATTTAGACAGTGACGATGGGGTGAAACATAATATCTAATTTTCTCATGACACCATTTCCAAAACAATGCTTTCCACTAAACTGCACACCCGAACGAATGGATACTTAATAAAGAAGACAGAAAAAGTCACTGACTTTTTCTGCTAAAATAGAAAGGTAATATTGTATGCTGACTGTTTTTTCATTTTTTAAAAAAAATTTCTAATTAGTTGTTTACCGTCAGAAGTGTATTACAGTTTACAGTTTGCAATAGAAAGTTAGACATGAATCTTGATTATTTTCTTATCAATCTCTATATTTGGTAGTACTGTGTTGTAGATAGAACAATGATAATGTTCGTCCCATAACCTTGGATGATTTTTGGTGGTAAGAATATAATCATTCTTCAAGAGTTCAATGCTTGTGAAAAAAAGTGGTCTAAAACATGATTTTAGAAGTAAATGGAATTATGAATCACATGATTATGATATGGAAATTATAAACACAGAAAAACATAAACAGGTGAACTGTACCACCACATGAAGGTTATTTTATTTCATATGAATTTTTTAATATTATTTTTTATCTTATATGTCTTGGTTTTATATATATTAATGTTTTAATTTTATTTGTGTAACGTATATGTATTCACAATTGAAATATGTTGGTTCATATTTATTTGAAAATTGAAATATCCAGGTTCAGAATTGAAATATGCAGGTTCATTTTTATTTCAGGAATGAAATATACAGGTTCATACCAATTTCAAGTTTATACATATTAATGTTTGAATATTATTTGTGTGACTTTTATGTATTCAGAATTGAAATAATTAGGATTATTTTTATTTATGAATTAAAATATGCATGTTCGGAATTTTAATATGAAGGTTTATAATTATTTAAATAAAAAAAGTTCATATTTTGCTCTGCCACTACCTCTGGATCCTCCTCACCTCCAAAGGTTTACGCCTCCACCTTGGGGTCACAATTTACAGCTCTGGTATCTACGATTGTTCATTATTTACACTATTGTGACCTCTATGCACTCCCAATCCACCTTTGTATCATAATTTTGATTCTATCTACCTATGGTAACCCCCAATTTTTTACTACGACAAACCCTAATTTTTTATGCAGCTTCATATTTATTTCAGAATTAAAAGATATAGGTTCAATTAAATTTCAGATTCTTTGATTTTATTTTGCACAAACATTTTATAATTAAACTTATAACTATATTCTATATGTTCAAAAACAAGTCATGTGATTTTGATAGTGAGGATGGGGTGAAACATATTCTCTAATTGTCTCGAGAAACTGTGTCCAAAACAATCCTTGCACATAGAACATCACGCCCGAATGAATGGATACTTAAATAGTAAGACATAAAAAGTGACATACTTTTTCTGCTAAAATATAATGGTAATACTGCATGTTGACTATTTTTTAATTTTTTTGATTTCTTCTCTAATTTTTTTTTTACCGTTATAAGTGTATTACAGTTTACAGATTCCAATAGAAAGGTATAAATGAATCATGACTGTTTTATTATCAATCTATAGATTTGCTAGTACTGTGTTGTAAATAAAAAAATGTTACTATTCATACCATAATCTTGGATTAGTTTTGGTAGTAAGAATATAATCATATTGCATGAATTAAATGATTGTGCAAATGGTGGTCCAAAACATGATTTTAGATGTATAGTGAATTATGAATCACATGGTTATGATATGGTAATTATAAACACAACAAAATATAAACAGGTAATGTGTACCACCACAAGAAGTGTATTTTTGTTTCATATTCATTTTTAATATTATTATTTTTCTTATATGACTCAGTTTATACATATTAATGTTTGAATATTAATTGTGCAAATTATATTTATTCGCAATTGAAATATGTAGGTTCATATTTATTTCAAAAATTGAAATATATAGGTTCATAATTGAAATATGTAGGTTTATATTTATAGAAATCAAAAGGTCCATATTTTTCTCCACCTCTGCCTCTAACTCTTCCTCACCACCAAAGGTTTTGGCCTCCACCTTGGGCACAAAACAGGTATGTTTTCTGTTATAATATATTTTGTATTACAAGGAGTTGTAGTACCATACCAAAAACATAACGTATGGGGACTCGGTTGGAGACCCAAATTCAAATTTGTTTTCTTTTATAAACTGGGTCTGAGTGGCCTAATCCAAGAAATCACACCATTTTATGTATTTACTGATTGTTTTTTAGAGGTTTTGTAACATTATGTTCCTGCTATGATAAGGTTACAAAAAATATATCATTTTTTTCACATATTGTCAATTAAATATCTCAGCATCATATAATTAAAATGGGACAAATACGCCATGTTTGATGTGGAACTTTCTACCATACAATGTTTTATAAAATTGTTGTATAATAATAGATAAAGGTACTTAAATGAGGTAATATATCCATGTGATGCATAACACTATATCATTGTGTGTAGTGGATAACCCTTTTAAATTCATCTAATGAGTTTTTATATAATTTTTTTTAAACACAATTTTAATAATTATGTAACCATTTTTCATGAGTTAAAATGGTATACATAATTATTGAAATAATTTTAATTTGAAAAATTCATGACAATTTTAAAACCTTTAGAAGAAATGTAATTTTGTTAATTTTTATATTTATTTAAATGGGGTATCAAACATGTGAATAGTGGGTTTAATTTGATTTGTTTTCCCAGTCAGTCAGTATTTCTATTATATCTATTTCTTCATGAACAATGTATATTTATTTCGACTCAATCATGGTTGGTTTGAAGTTGGAAATTATGGTTCCGGTGGAGGAAGAGAAGGCTACAATTGATCCTATGCACCTTGGATTTCTGTAAACCTGATACAAAAATTCAGTTCTGGAATCTTGAACAGCTTATTATAATAGATACTACTCAATATGTAACTTTCATGGATCAATTTCTTAACGTATGTTCTTAGTCATTCAGTCTTTCTATTAAATATATATCTTCATTATGTATTTCATATGCAAGGCTACTCACTATGAATCTTTTTTCCTCAAAATCTATTATTGATACTCCAACATTCTATTTTCCACATATATGGGAAAACCAACATAGTCCACTCAGGTATTAATTACTTTCCTTTATTGTATCTTATTTTCATTAAATCATTGGAGTGGAAATTTCTTATTTTTAGGCACGTGTATACTGAATTATTTTAGAGTTTTATCATGTTATATAGCTAACAATTGTGTTGCATTCTAGGTGTACATAATTGCAGGTGATCTGATGCACAGAGGAGCTTACTTGATTTTTGAGGTATTGAAATTTTAGATTAGTAACCAGTCTGTGTATTAGGAAATATTGTTATGTGAGTTCATTTTGTTTCAACTATTAACGTATAAGAAATTAGAAGTAGCCTTAGAGTTTTAGATATTGGGATCCCCAACAACATCAAAAAAGATATTCGGGTACCCTATTACATCATGTTTTACTGTATCTTATTTCATAGATTTTTTTCCTTTTCAATCCATTTTATTTATAATTTATGATACATATTTTTTTTATTTTCATTTCATTATTATCTATCACTGAAGAAAAAAATTTGAAAATATTTAATGTTTAATATACAAATGGTGGTAATAGGTTTTGAGATGATGTCACTTCAGAACAATTTTGAGAAATCCTGTGATAGAAGAATTTTTTGTCATCCTACACAAATATTCTATCATATACATATTCCGTGATTGTGGTTTGTTGAGACACCATTCTAGGGAATTTGTGTTCTTTGATAGCTTAATTTTTTGCTTTTTTTTATCACATGTTGTCTGTTAATCAAAGATTTTTATCTCAATAAATGACTTCTTATTGTTCTTTATTTTCAATTAATTGTACCCCTCAATTTTGGTTTTAAACATTTCCAATATTAATATGAATTATTATGTTTCAAAATTGGTATTCATTTATTGATAATATGAAATTTTTTATAGTGTCGTGCAAATGCACGGGCAGATTACTAGTTATATGTGTTACACCGAATAAAAAATACATACTAAATTGCTTTTTGTATAACACTTACATGGATGAATTTATAAATTAGAAGTTAATAACCCCAAAATAAGTAAATAGATAAATGACACTAACCAAACACAAATATAATGCACCATGGTTTAGGGCCAGTGTCTTTGAACTTAGTGATGATGATAATGGTTGTTTATCAATGAGATTGTGTGACTTAGGGATGGTAGTTGTCCTTAGCGTATTAAATGTTAGCTGTTTTAGAATAGGGGTAGGAGTTCCTCGCATGAGAAGTGGATTGTGTGATGTTGGACCATGGATCCTTGTGTTAAAGTATCAAAAAAATCTGAATATGTTTGTTCGGTTTTCCTTATGCGATTTGTTTTTATTTAAAATGTTGTCCATTTTAAAAAATAGATAGTCACTTCGAGTGATACTGGCCACACCATGCCTTGGATTGTGGTGGGGTTGACTCATACACATCACATATGACCCATGGATCATTTTCCTAAAGTATCAAGACAATCTGAATGTGTTTGGTCGGTTTTCTGTATGCCAATTGTTGTTTTCACTTAAAATGTTTTCCATTTCAAATGAAAGTGAGACACTTTGAGTGGTACTGGACACATCATGCCTCAGATGGAGGCAGGGTTGAATCGTACACATAATAAATGACCCATGGATCATTCTGTTAGAGAATCAACACAATATGAATATTTTTGGTTGGTTTTCCGTATGCCAGTTGTTTTTACTTAAATGAGTATCCATTTTAATCAAAATAAAGTCACTTCGAGTGATACCGGCAACACCATGTGTCAGAATGATTCAGGTTTTACTCGTACACATCACAAATTACCCATGGATCATTTTCCTAAAGTATCAATATAATACAAATGCGTTTGGTTGGTTTTCCATATGCCAGTTGTTTTTTTCACTTAAAATGTTGTCCATTTCAAATAAAAGTGATTCACTTTGAGTGGTACTGACCACACCATGCCTCAGATTTAGGCGGGGTTGACTCGTACACGTCAATAATTACCCATGTATCGTTGTACTAATGTATCAACACAATACGAATATGTTTGGTCGGTTTTCTGTATGCCAGTTGTTTTTTTTTTCACTTAAAATGTTGTCCATTTAAAATAAAAGTGAGACACATTGACTGGTAGCGACAACAAAGTGCCTCAGATTGATGTAGGGTTGACTCGTACATGTCAAAAATGACCCATGGATCCTTGTTCTAAAGTATTAACACAATCTGAATATGTTTGGTCAGTTTTCTATATACCAGTTGTTTTTACTTAAAAGGTTATCCATTTTAAACAAAAGAAAGACACTATGAGTGATAACAGCCACATTGTTCCTTATATTGAGGTGGGGTCGACTTTTACACGTCAAAAATGACCCATGGATCCTTTTGATAAAGTATCAACACAATCGGAATAAGTTAGTTCAGGTTTCCATATTCCGATTGTTGTTTTTACTTAAAATGTTATCCATTTCAAACAAAATAAAGACACATTGAGTGATACCGGCCACACCGTGCTTCATATTGAGGCGGGTTTTATTTTTACACATCATGAATGACCCATGGATCCTTTTACTAATGTATCAATACAATATGAATGCATTAGGTCAGTTTTTCGTATGCCAGTTATTGTTTTTACTCAAAATGGTGTCCATTACAAACAAAATAAAGACACTTCGAGTGATATCAGCCACACCATGCCACAGTTTGAGGTGGGGTTGACTAGTACACGTCACATATGACCTGTGGATATTTTTTTCTTAAAGTATCAATAGAATCATAATGTGTTTGGTCATTTTTTTGTATGCCAGTTGTTGTTTTCACTTAAAATGTTGTCCATTCCAAATAAATGTGAGACACGTTGAGTGGTACCGGATGCACCATGCTTCGGATTGAGGCGAGGATGACTAAAACATGTCAAAAATGAACCATGGATCCTTTTAGTATTGTATCAACACAATCTGAATATGTTTGGTCTGTTTTCTGTATGCCAGTTGTTTTTACTTAAAAGGGTGTCCATTTTAAACAAAAGAAAGACACTTCGAGTGATACCGGCCACACCATGCCTCTAATTGAGGCGTGGTTGACTCGTACATGTCACATATGACCCATGGGTCATTTTCCTAAATTATAAACACAATACAAATGCGTTAGGTAAGTTTTCTGTTTTCCAGTTGTTGTTTTTACTAAAAATGATGTCCATTTCAAATAAAGGTGAGACACTTTGAGTGTTACCGGCCACACCGTGCCTTGGATTGGGGTGGGGTTGACTCATATATTTCACAAATGACCCATGGATTGTTATGATAATGTATCAACACAATTAGAATATGTTTGGTTAGTTTTCTGTTTGTTTGTTGTTTTTACTTAAAACAGTGTCCATTTTAAACAAAAGAGAAACACTTTGAGTGCTACCGACCACACCATGCCTTGGATTGAGGTGGGTTGACTCGTACATGTCAAAAATGACCCATGAAGCGTTTTCCTAAATTATCAAAACAATCAAAAATCATTTGGTTAGTTTTCCATATTCCAGTTGTTGTTTTCACTTAAAATGTTGTCCATTTCAAATAAAAGTGAGACACTTTGAGTGGTACTGGCCACACTATTATTTGCAATGAGGCAAGGTTGACTTGTACACATCAAAAATTACACATAGATCCTTGTGAAAAAGTATCAACACAATCAAAATACATTAGGTCGATTTTTTATTAGAGTTGTTTTTACTTAAAAGGGTGTCCATTTTAAACAAAAGAAAGACACTTCGAGTGATACCTACGACACCATGCCTCATATTGAGGTGGGGTTGACTTTTTCATTTCACATATGACCCATGGATCATTTTCCTAATGTATCAACACAATCTTAAAGTTTTAGGTCTATTTTCTATATTCCAATTGTTGTTTTCACTTGTAATGATGTCCATTTTCACATAAAGGTGAGACACTTTGAGCAGTATTGGCCACACCGTGCCTCGGATTGAGGCGGTTCTAACTCTTACACATAACAAATGACCCATGGATCCTTGTGATAAAATATCAACACAATAAAAAGCTCCCCAGAGTGCTTAATGGAGGATCTCCTTAGATCCTTGGGTGTTTTGAGTGTCGTCAAGTGCGAATTGTAGATCTAGGTGAGTCTAATCCTCTCATTGATTCATCGTTTTTGTTAGGGTTTTTACTCTTCTCTCATCTTATTTTGAAGCTCTAAAACCATCTTTTCTGTTGTGATTTTCGGTGAATCTTGAATAGAGATTATATTGGGATCCGAGATGCCGATTTAAGAGTGTGATTTTCTCCAAAATCAAGGTAGGTGGTCCTTTGCCTTTTGTGAATTTCCGTGATGTTTTATATATGCCCAATCGCCGCTCACACAACGTTGGGGTGTTGGGTCGGCGGGGATGTTTGGGGTCGAAGTATGAATGTGGGGTGGGGTTGGCCAGGGTCCAAGAAGAAGGGTGGGGCGGTTTTCCGGGGTCCAGGGAGGAGGGTGGGGGCTATCCGGGGTCCAGGAAGGAGGGTGGGGAGGTTGTCCGGGGTCCAGGGAGGATGGTGGGGGGGGTCCAGAGGGATATCTGAGTGGATTTCTAGGTGGATATCTGATGTTTAGGGAGGAGGGTGGGGGGATGTCTGGGGTCTAGGAATGACGATTGGGAGGCGGTCCGGAGGGCTGTCCGGGGGGGGGGGGGGGGGCTGTCTGGGGTCTAGGAAGGAGGGTGGGGAGGCTGTCCAAGGGACTGTGTGGGTTCCTGGTAGGAGAGTGGGGGGTTGTCCGGGGGGGATGTCAGTGTCTAGGAAGGAGGGTGGGTGGCTGTCCGGGGTCTAGGGAGGAGGGTGGGGAGGCTTTCCGGGTACTGTATGGGGTCTAGGGAGGAGGGTGGGGGCTGTCTGGGGTCCAGAAAGTAGGGTGGGGGCTGTCAAGTGTTTAAGGATGATGGTGGGGGGATGTCCAGGGTCGATGAAGGAGGGTGGGGGGCTGTCCAGGGTCCAGGAAGGAGGTGGGGTTGTCTGGGTCCAGGGAGGAGGGTGGGGGCAGTCCGAGGGGGCTGTCTGGGGGGTTGTCTGAAGTGCATTCTGGGGTCTAGGGAAGAGGGTGGGGGTTGTCTGGGGGATACCTGGGGGGATGCCTGCGGGGATGTCCGGGGGACTGTCTAGGGGGCTGTTCGGGGTCCAGGGAGGAGGGTGGGGGGGGGGGGGTTGTTCAGGGGGCTATCTTGGGGGTTGTCTAGGGGCTGTCCGAGGTCCAGGGAGGAGGGTGGGGGCTGTCTGGGGGCTATCTGGGTTGCTGTCCAGGGGGATATTCGGGGCTGTTAGGGGGGCTGTTCGAGGTCTTGAGTGGGTGGGGGTTGTCCGGGGGGCTGTTCGGGGGCTTTTGTGGTCCAGGAAGGCGGGTGGGGGGGGGGCTATCTGGGGGGTTGTATGTGGTCCAGAAAGGTGGGGGGGTGGGTTGTCTGGGGTCCAAGAAGGAGGGTCGGGGCTGTCAAGGGTCTAGGGAGGAGGGTGGGGGGCTTTCCGGGATCCAGGGAGAAGGGTGGGTGCACTGTCCAGGATCAATAAAGGAGGGGGGGGGGGGTGTCTGGCATCTAGGGAGGAGGGTGTGGAGCTATCCACAGGGCTGTCTAGGGGGTTATCTAGGGGCCAGGAAAGTGGGTGGGGAGGATGTCTATGGGGTTGTCTAGGGTCTAGGGAGGAGGGTGGGGGGCTGTCCGGTTGGCTATCCGGGGGGCTGTCCGGGGGGCTATCCGGGGTCCCGGAAAGAGGGTGGGGAGGCTGTCTGTGGGGCTCTCTGGGGGGTTGTCCTAGGTTCATGGGATGGTATTTACATATTTTTTAAGCCAATTCCTTCCAGGTTAAAAAATAATTTAATTATATCAACTTCTAATTTGACCACTAATTTTCTAAATTCCACAAAAAAGTTACAATTTCATTAAAATAGCAGGACTTCACAACAAATCATCAAATCAAGTTTTATTATTTATAGATAAAAAAATAAAGATAATCTGACCTGCCTAATCACACAAATATTCAGGCACAAAAAATAAATATACATCAAAGGTTAGTAATATCAGTCAAAAATGTAATTGATCAATTTTTCCCTCATCCCCATCATTATCATCACCATCATCTTCACCCTCACCCTCATCCCCATCATCATCCTTTCCCTCCTCATCACCCTCGTACTTAGCCTCAGCCTCCTCCTTGCCTCCGACTTGGCCTCATGTTCGTTATCATCTCGACCACCACTAGAACTGACACCTAGTGCACCATATATAGAACGCATTGATGACATATATTAATCACAAGCAGTGATGGCCTCTGGTGGAAGTGTTGGACATAAAGCTTCCATCAGTTTCATAAATGCAGTGTCTGCCATAGCAGATTGTTCTTCCATTTCTGTGGACCTTATTTCATCCAGTTATGCTTGTTCCTTAACCTGCTGCAACTCGGTGGCACTACAACTCGTACCTGATGAGGTTCAATACCCCATCGGAACTATACTCTTCACCGGTTGGAAGCGTACTCTACCAGGGTTCTCATCTCCCAACACCAGATGTGAGTGATTGTTTGGCCCAAAATTATCAGGTTCCTGGGCATCAATGGCCTATAAAGCAGTCTGTTACAAATAAAAATAGATTTTTATGTTACAAAATAGTGATTAAAATTTAAAATCTACGAAATAAAATGTACAATCTGCTATTTAGTTGGTTCATTAACCCCACTATCTTCTTTCTTCTTTCTACTCGAGAAAAACAGTTTTTCTCAAGGAACACGTCCTTCTATATTAAATTTATGCCTATATGATGAAATTGAATGTAGGAAACCTTAATTTAAAATAGGATTAAAAAAACAGTAATTTCATAACTAAAATTAAATAACATCTTTATAAATCGAATAAATTATGGAGGAATCAATAGAAAGTGAAAGTCATAAAGAATGATTATAAACTGTCATACCTGTTGTCTCTCATGATCTGGAATCGTAGTACATCCCAATGTGTGGATGTATTTCTTAGAATCAATGTTTTTTTTATTTCTTTCATATGCATCCTAAATAAAATTTAATAATTAGTATTAACGAAAAAACATGAAAATTTTCATTTAAATGCCAAAAATTTGATTAATACTGTAAATTGGCTAGTTGTCCAATGAGTAATCATCTATCAATACTATTCTAACATAAAATCATCCACAAAAGGGACTGTCTCTAACTCTGTTCCCACTATAGCATGCCAGAAAATGTACAACTCATGCTTATAATCTCTCCAAAGCTCGTCTAAATCTTTTAGACATACTAGTCTCACACCCTCACCATCGGGGAAATTAAACCGTAGCTAACACCAAAATATTAATTCATATAATTAAAAAAATTAATATATTGAATTAAATACAATAGATTTTCATACCCATATCTCGGACCAGGCTTTATCCTTGAGTTCATTTGGCAGTTGTCTCCATGAGAGTGGGATAACAGGAATGATGTCGGAGTATTTGGAAAGCATCACTAAAAAACACCGAAATTGATGCCCTGGTTTTTCAATCATTTGACTATCTTCATAATAGTCCACTATCAACTGTGTGCGGTGGTTCCACACCACACGCATGTGTGTATATCCCCACCCCCACCTCCTATCAGTAGATGTATCTGTTATGAAATAAAAACAAATATTTTATCTATACATGTTATAATGAAATTAAATAATGGTGTAACAATTTGTTAGGATTGTATAAAAAAACATGCAATGGTCTAATAAATGGGCACCGCTAGATCCATAGAAACTAAAGGAACGCCATGTATAGATGGAGTGAGTCCCAATGTATGCTCCACAGTAACAGAATCTAGTAGAGCAGGAGTCGAAGAAGATGAAATATAAAAGCCCGGAGAGATAGAAGCAGTAGTAAAAGAAGATGACGGGGATGGCTGGCCAAATGCTGGATAGGGAGTGGGAATCAGCATCAGATATAGTGGAGATGGGTGAGGAGGGTCAGATGTAAAGGGTGGTGAAAACATGGGAGGCCTAAATATCTCATGTGTCCCTAATGGCACACCGGGATCAGAATGTGGGATGGATGGTATAGCAGTGGGAGGGGCAGGGTCTAATCGAGTATGCCGACTAGATTGTCTAGCTCCCATACCACCACCACCCCTCATACGAACACCTAAAGTACTGGGACCACTACTAGGCTGATCATCAAATAGCTGTTGCCTAATGAATGGATCCTGAAAAACTGTTTTAAAAAATTAATCACATGACATTATATATAATTAAAATTAATATATTAGAAATAAAATACTCTCTACAGTCACTAGTGGTGGAATGCCCAGCTTAGTATTTCAATGATTGTTGTCCATAATCCATTTTCATTTCCTATCTTTAATTGGTTTCATTTCTTGCATTTGAAAACATATATGGAAGTAAATAGAAAAGGATAACTAATTTGTAACCCAAAAAACAAAATAAATGAGAGGGAATAGGGGGATTCATGGATAATTTAACTAACCATTGTTGTAGGTGTCCTTGAAAAAATATAAAATGAAGTCAATAAATCATACAAGATGTAATAAATAAATTTAATTCTTAGTAGGATGATTATTAACTAAGTGTCATAAGTCTATTAAAATCATTGAACATTGATTCCACCATATTAATAAGTGGAAAAGAAATTGTCAAAATTAAGGAAAATTTTAATTTCATTAGATTAGGTAAATGATACAGGTTTCAATGCATGTTTTTCAGAAGAATACAATCCATCATGTTTATTACCTGGTAAAATTTTGAAGAGAGGTTTTATAGTCATACAAATTTTATACAAATCACAGTTGAAGCATGGAAATTTTTACCAAGTTATAAATGTTGGTTTCGTAGGTTTAAATAAAGTTCAATTCCAAATTATAAAATACAATTCAAATAAAAATTTCAACCAATATACATTGAAAATTCACATAATGGTCAAGTAGGATACAACATATTTGTAATAAATATTAAACCAATTTGATTTGAAACAACCTTAAAACCCAACTCGAGGTAAACCAAAAGAATTGAGAACATGAATGGATGATTTAATTGATATTTTATCAGTCATAAAAATATTCTAGAGTCTAGGGATCAATGGAAGTGCCACATTACTTTCTGTGGAACATGGTATTATGTTCCATCATATTTTGACTTCCAGCAGTATGTGCCACATTTTATACAATAATCCCATTCGGCGGTTTCCTCCCATAATAAACTGAAATCTCTCAAGCAAGCATGAAATTTGTTTCTTGAAAATCCAAGTTCTTCAAATAACGTCCATGCCATATAGTGGTTTGAAGGAATATTTGCATCATCTGGAAGTGAATCCTTCAAGAAAATAAGAAAGTAATCGATTTCTGCATTAGAAATCCCATACATATATTTCCATGAAAGAATCGGATAAAAAATTCTAGCTTTTTCATTTTATCGCACTGTCCATATACTAGAGTCGTGGTAGAATCATTCAATTTTTTCACCCTGAAAAAATCATCATTTTTGTTAGATGCGTAATATGTCTTCATATTGATGAATTCTTGAGTATAAATCCTTTATTTTTCATGATGACAAACAAATGGAAACTGGTCATCATACAAATTCACCAATCTAGTCCTTTCATTTCGATCATCAGCAATTCAGGCCACCAGTTTGGCCCTACGGGTCTCAGGGCCTTCGGGCCATCAAAGGCCTTTGGGACACAGGGCCTTCGAGCCATTAAATACCATGAAGTAGCCCATTTCACACAGAGCTGGCCCTAGATGAGGATCAGAGAAGCAGTAGCAGTCACAAGAAGCATAGCTTACAGGATTGGAAGAATGAGCGGGTATAGCGACTGCCATCGGGACCAGGCACCGTGCAGCTTTGTACGGGGCAGTGCTAGCTGATCAGCAATGCAAGTGGGGAGCTAATGTCAATCAATGGTGTATAATCTATGGAGGGTTAGTACTAGTGGGCTGGGCCTACGGGTCATGTATTGGGAATAGTTTGCCTTTGGGCCTTCGGGTCATGTATTACAGGTCATGTAGGGCCTTGTGCCTTGGGCCTACGGGTCATGTACGGGTTCCCCTTTAACCCTTAAAAGAGGTATTATCTATAATAAAATAAAAAAGAAGGAATTCGGGACATTCAGTCATTTTCTCCCCATTGTGATACCACACATAGTAGTTTTCTTGAAAATCATATTTGGTTATGTGGTGGCTGACTTCTTCATGGCTCAACCAAGGTCTACCAACACAATTGGAACATAGGAAGTGTATGCGACAACTATCTAAATCATTGTGAAATGAGAAATCTATAAATATCTCCAATTTTTTTTGAAAATTGCTTGAGATCTGATCAGTCTCATACATCAAACTTATATCCATTCTATAAAAACAATTGTTATAAGTCATTTGGTCATATTCAATTCAATAATATTGAAGTTTAATCGAAAATATATTTAAGTAAACGATAAGGATGGATTTTTTGGTTATTTTAGCGAACTATTAAAATAATGTAAAGATATACTAATTCAGTTACGTGTGCCTAAATTTGAGGTGAGATTTTTTTTGTAATTTTTTTCATTTATCACATACAAGAAGACACCATAGACCTGATAGAACATTATTCAAGATATTACAAAATGAAGTATTTTCATAAAAGATGCAGAATGTGTAAAGAGAGTTTTTTATATAATTTATTGATGCTAAAAAAGAGAAATATTGTGAAAAGTTAGTACATTTCAGAGGACCCAAACTATAGTCCACAGAATGTGCCATATGACCCCGCCTAAAAAAAGTAAAACCACCTACCCCACTACCCTAACCATCCCCAATCGTTTCACATGGATAATCCTTATATCCATTACACACCTTGAGAAAATATGACTAGGGATACATCTCACCAACACCTCCATTAATTGCTATGATTCACTAACTAAATATAAGGAGTGGCTATGAAGACTTCAAATAAAGTTGATTCATATAATCATGACACTTGAATTGTAAAACAAAAATTGAAAAAAAATTAAACTACACTTATTGGGTATGTCATGCCACACAAGTAACCACCTGGTTTAGGTGAAATCAAAATATAAATAAAGAATAATAGATAAAAAAAATTAAAACTACGTTCAGACTTACATATTTGCAGTGTAGAACTAAATAATTGATTGAATTCGTATTGATTTATAGGGAAGAGGGAGTTCCCAGCCTATGTAAAGAGAGAGGCATCTAGTTTAGAATCCAAGGGGGACTTTCCCAAGTATTCTTAAATCATAATAAATTTTAATCCATGGTAGATTTCCATATAGTATTCTAAACAAAATCATCATGAATCCAAGGGGGTTTCCAAATAGAATTAAAAGCTACGTTTTTAACATGAGTCCTTAGTTGGTTTCTTCAAGGAATTATAAAGCATTAATCAAAGAAAAAGTACTCCAAAATTAAATTAAAATTTATTTATATTCATTTTCAATAGGTCTCATATAAGAGGAACATGCCTCAGTTTCCATTATGTGTTATAGGTATCCCAAATCATTCACTCATGTCCAATAACTCATTCTTGGCACCCCCTATGGTCATACCATTCATTACCCAATTAGTTCCCTAAGTCAAGCGCACCCAATGGGTCGATAAATTTTAGGATTCTACAATAATAGGTTGTTCATGGATCGAAAATAGGTTTAATTTCATAAAGTATAGACAAAAACTTTTATTTTTTAATTTGAGATTAATAATAATGCATGTTAATGATACTATACATCATAAAGAATACAAAACAGTGATTCTATTAAGAGATGGTTTATAAACCATCTTCTATATACTCATAAATATCTACCAATCAAGTATTAGTCATTAATTCAATATCAAATAGTGTGAATCATAAAATTTTCCAAAATATCTAGAAATAGGGAATAATAACATTATATTTCTAGATAGTGAAATAAATGGAGAAAGGCTGAGAATAGAAGGATATCCACTCATAGTTGGGAGAGGTTGAAGGATTTTATCCTAGATGGGGGAGTTGCAGCTGATTAGATAGAAGACCTTAGGTTAGGGTTCAACTACACGGGGTCTTCTGAAAATCGGGGAAAATGTCTGGCTTCTGTGTAATCGGGGGCCGGGGTGCTGTATTTGGGGGGGGGGGGGGATTTTCCGAATGGTTTTTAAAAATTGTTGGGAAAATCCTGCCCTTTACCAAGGTTTTGTACAAACTACTGGTAAAGGGAGGACATTTTGTAGATTTCCCAATGGTTTCTTCAAACCGTTCAGAAATACATCACATACCCATCCTTTACCAACGTTTTAAATAAATTATTGGTATAAAAGTGTTGGGAAAACCCAGCTTCCTAGTAGTGAATTCTATGTTAAGGTTTCTCTTCAGGTAATATCTACTTTGTTCTTTCCATGTGTCTTGATTTGTTATATCTTTTGTCCTTATACTTATATAATTATTTAAATAATGTAAAATATGATAAGAATATCATATATATTCACTTATTGTGTATTATAATAATATATATATAATATAGAAGTCTAAAATGGAATACATCATTCAAGGAGATAGTAGTTCATACGTACGGATAAATATTGTTTCTGTTTAGTAGTCGTATTGAAATAAAGTATGTAAATGAAATATATGTAAACATATTTATATATATCATTATTGCATTTAAATTATTATATAATTTATATCAAATAATTTTACTAAATCTATCTTTAATACATTCCATGTATCATGTGAAAGAATTACATCATTTTTAGGGGAAGATAGTCCACACTTGCTCAAATGAAGTTATCGTATTTACAGAAAATGTAAAGTATAAAGATATTTGTTTTAAAGTAATTAAAAAAATTATAATTCATAATAAATATAATATAAAACATATATAAATATATTTTTCATTATTATGCTCACCATGGGAGGTGGTAAATGAAAAATTAACAATCATCATTTAATGAGGTGGTAGTTCACAGTACACGTACATAATATGTTCATTAACAATTAGTTTGAATTTTTTATAATTTTACATAGAAACCTTTTAATAGAAACATCCTTTGTATTCTAAGGATAATATTTTTTATAAAATATGGTAATAATAGGTGTTGAGGAGGTGGATAAAAAAATGAACTCGAGGAAGAATGTAACCTCTTATTCAGGTAACTCCTTTTGGTTTGCACCAATGTCATTCAATGAATTGATTTAATCCCAATGGTAGGATTCTAAGATTAGTCTAGGGATTTTTATCAGTTATTTTTAAAGATATTGTTCAAGAAAAAGTGGGTTTACATCTGTGAGGAAGTGGGAGGACAGGAGGCCTTTTTATAGAGAAGAAGGAGTGGCACTCCTCTAAATTTTGGGAAAAGAAATTATACCCAACTTTTACCCATTTGATGTGCATCCAATAATTTATATATTCAATAAAATGGATTATAAGGTCTAAATATGCCCATATAATGTCTTTTGGACATGTTTCTAGGTCGTTTGTTTCCTTTAGATTAATGTTCTGTCCTTATGAAGCATAATTGTACATTAATCATTGTAATTAATTTTATCTACATTCACTAATATTTTTAGTCAAAAATAAAGTTAAACTTATTATAAATTATAAATTATGATGACTAGAAATATTTAATCCATTATTTCAAATTCCAATAACAACAGTGTTAGAAATTAATTTAAATTTAATCCCCCAGTCAGGTCAACAATAAGGATTTTTAAAGTAATTAATGTTCAAATGTTTTCTATGTTTATATATCCAATTTCAATGTGCAATTGGTTAAATTGACCTAATTTAATTAATTGATAAAAATATAATCTAATTAAAATTTGAAACTAATTTAAAATTAAATTCATCCTTATAATTTTTTTATGAAAATGCAATTTTGAATTAAAATATTGAATTTTTTCACTATTCATCCAAAAATGAAGTTTCTCATTATAGTATAACAAATTAACTCTAATTATATTTAGTCATTAATAATTCAAAAATTAATTTTACATTATCAAATTCAACTTCTATATTTTTCTAAAATTATATTTATTATTTTTCATAGAATGACATTAAAAGCATTTAATTTGAAAAAATAGAATTTCAAAACATATAAGGACTTCACCAAAAATTACATATTTATTTATAAATAAGATTTATTTATATAAAAACATTATAAAAAATATTTTAAAATTATTTATTACTTTTCATATTACTAATATTATCTTCTAGGTTATAATTATCTCATTTTTAATAATTTTAACAATAAAATGATGTTTTGTAGAAACTCAATGTTTCCTGTAATGTATGCCAAGTTGTTGTTGTGTGTCACATAATCCATGTCGGTGTTGTGTGTAACATACACTAATTTGGTATTTCATGTAAAATATGCCAACCTGGTTCTGTGCCAAAAGAAGTTTTGACACATTGATTTGATATGAAAAAAATTGTTTTCAATGTTCTGTGAAATGAAAAATATCAAAAATATTAAATTTATTCATAAAATATATCAAATTCTCTGGGTGTTACATTCTACCCACATTAAAATTAATTTCTCACTCTAAATTCATATGGTTTATCATTGTTTTATTACTTTATTTTTTATTTTATAGAAACCCACATCGTAATAATGAATCCTAAATCTTCCATTAAAAAGGGAAATGTTGATCCATAACAGTTAACCAAAGTAACATATAACAAGGTTTCTACATAGAATAACACGGGTTAGGAGTGAATTTTGGACATATTGGAAAAACATAACGATTTATATAGATTTATTGAGGTCATGAATCACAAACATGTGAATGATCAAATAAAATTTAATGAACTCAAAGTCATAAATATTTAATTATTTATAAGGCCATCAGTTCAAACGAAATTAAGGTTTTAGGAAAACATTTTTTTATCATTATCTTATCTTTGAGTAATTATTTTATTAACCAATAGTATAAGGAAATATATTTACTTTATATTCTTATATAAAAATAATTTTATTTTTTGGTTGTGCTTTTAACTATTTCCAATTCATCCATTACATCAATAATTGAATGTTTAAAAATTAACTTATATTCTCAAAGAAATAAAATAAACATTTATCATATATTAAGGCCCATAAAAGAATTAAAAGTGTGAATCTTTATCTATAACTACAATTAAAAATAAATATGGTTAATAAATTAACCTCTAAACATAAAAAGTACCACTATTTCTTCATCATAAATAATTATTCACCAAATATATTTATACATTAACCAAGACATCACGGAGACCAATGGTATGAGTGAAACCCTTATCATCCTTCCATCATGGTTTCAAAAAACTTGGCCTATTTAGGATTTATTGGTTGTCACATGACGTACATGATGTACTTTTCTAAAACCAAACTAATTTAATTTCAAAAATATATATGATTAAAATTCTTGAAATAAGGTTAATCATTAAATATCCTTTTCACAAAGGTTTTCAATAAAATATCAATACATATATATATTTAATCTAATGTTTAAAATAAATTTATCATTAATGGTCTACTATATAACCCTTTTCAAAGATAAAAAACCAAACATTTAGAAATAAAGTCACAAAATCATCTTAACATTAGTCCAACATATATAACAAATTAGCTCTTGTTTTTTACTTTCAAAACATGTGAATACCCTCATTGTAAATTATCTTAGAACATGGTAGCAACCTGAATTACCATAAATCCTTTTGTAAAACATGCATGCTTTCTTATTCCCTATATTACTAGATATATTATATAAGTTCAAGAAGATGTAAAATTCATCCATGCTAGCATGAACAACATGTCAACAAGACCTTAATTAATCCCAAGGTAATAAGTACCATCCAATTTAATTATCCATATCCCATATATGTTTATTAGAAAAACAATATATTAACATAAAAACATATTATGGGTTTTCTTACCTTAGTCAAAATATCACCATTTTATTAGATCACTTTTCCAATCCATTGGAAACTTTCAATATAATATTTTAAATCCTTATCAAAAAAGATAAACTAGAAAATCCTTGTCTATTTCAAATTTTATAATTCTTGAATCCAAGTACATAACAACTTTACTTACTTCCTCAATAATCTATTAAAAATTATACTTCATCCTATTACATAATACCTATTACATTTCAAATTACATCATTATTCTCTTCATCATCATCAATATAATCATTAATCACACCACCTTGATGATTCTCTTCTAGAGATTTCCTCTTGTGACATTGAGTTTCATAATGACTATTTAATCCTCACTTAAAACACATAACCTTTTATGATGTATTAGGTATATCAATAATCTCATCCATTCCATTAACTGAAGTCTTCATTTTTCTCTTGAAAACCCTTTCTTTGTGTCCTTATTTTAAAATGTAAAAAACAACTTTTTATTTCTATAAGACGTTCAATTTTTTGATTCTTCCCAAATTATTGAAAAAAAGGAAACTAAACCTTTGTTCGTCTATGGTCTCTATTACCTGAACTCTCAAAGAACTGCTACTTTATTTTCCTTGGTGAGTCTATGATTTATTACACATTGTTAATAATTTTTTTAAAAACTGGTTAGTTATGATCTCAATATATTTCACTATAGTGATCATCGCACTCTATTGGTTATTCAAAAATCATCCATCACAATCAATGTAAATCCAGTTCCTTCTCATTTTTGCCATTGATAGAAATTTGAAGCATAGGGTGATAATTACATATCATATTATATAACCACATAGTCATGAAAATAATTACTTATAATATGTATAAACAATGACACCTTCCTTAATTTAGGACACCATAGGTTTATCCGAGTTTATGCATATCTAACATATATTTAAATCCTTTATGATGCTTTATGAAGAGTTTGTGAATTACCAAATCCTATCACATGGTATTGTCACACTAGGTGTAAAACAATGCCTATTTTCATTTACCATGTTAACTTGAGTCATGCCTGGGACATCTTGTCGGATTTTTTACCCCTCGATATATCTCTCTGAGAACCACATCCACATGTATTATCTAGATAAGGATTTATTCCTAGGAAACCACTCACTATCATTTACCAAAATAATTTTCTATTTTCCTATACTTTTTCTTATCCTTAAACTTATCCCTAGACAAATCCTTAAGGTTACCACTATGTTTTTCTCATCCTAGCTTCCAATGATTAACTGAAACATTTCTATAATACCAACTATAGAAACCCTCACTTTTCATGCATTAACATTACATATCTTTTGCGTAATAATTGATTCAAAATACAAAAAAATTCCCAATGGCCATATTAGTTTAGTGCCTTTGGAATCATGGAAACATAAACACTAGTAAATAAGTAAATTAAATTATCTCCCATAAGGTTCTTCATGATGAGAACCCTTATCAAACACATAATACATAATATAGATTCATAACATGGGAATGTAAAAATAAAAAGAGGTGATCTCAGATGCTTATTAAGGGTATCATGGGATACATGTCAGAATAAATATGAGCATAGGGGTATGAGAATATGATCATAAAATTAGATTATTGTACCTTAAACATCATAAAATTATAAATATTAATCATGGAATAAATATCGATAGTTCATAAGACATTAATCATAAGGAAATAAATAACATAAGCCATGAAAGCATTATATCGGAATAAAACATGTAATTGTGGAAGACATATAAGAATATATAATGATAGCCATTGTAGTCAAGTAATTTCTACCAAGGACATCTTAGAGGACACAATACTTTACTGAATAGGGTTTATACCCCAATACAGCCCTATATTAATTAACTAATTTCACTCTCTATTACTTCCCAATATTACTGAAATGAGTTCATTTCTCATTCTAGCCATGTGATACTAAATTGAGTTCATTTATCATTCTATTCATGTATATCTCATGAGATTTAAATCTTTACTCAATGCATTGGAGGGAGATATATGTCCCACCCATCTTATAATGAAATCATACATACATGTTACACAATATCACTAAAAATCATATCATAACCCATGAAATGAAATAGGTATCATAAACATGTAATCATATCATACCAATGAAAAAATTGAAAGGTTTAATAATCATTTTATCAAAATAATAACCCAAGAAATGTATTGGGTTTCAAAAGCATATAACCTGTGGGAGACAGACAGGTGTCATAATCATCATTCCATCAAAACATAAACCATTAAAAAAATATAAATGGAACCTTTGGATTATTTACTAGAAAAGTATGAGTAACAACAAAATATATCATCTTAGATGTTAAATAACATGTAAATATATTTTGAAAAAATTTCTTGAGGAAAATATCCTTTCTTCAGGATAAATGTTTTTTACAAAAACGTAAAACATTTTGAAAACATTTTCCTTGAAAACATAAAAAATATGCATGAATAAGTTTTGAAAAAAACTTCTTTGAAAATTATTTATAAAATTATAAATAAATATTGAAAACATTCTAAAAAAATTTACTTGATAATTAATGAAATAATTTTGAAAACATATTGAAATCTATTTTCTTTGAAAATAATTTGAAAACATATAATGAAATCCTGATTTTTTTTAAAAAACTGCTACTTGAAAAATTATGAAAGAATATTGAAAACATTTTGAAACCCATTTTTTTAAAAATACATTGAAAATGTATAAATAAATATTTAGAATAGTTAAAATACCTTTTAAAACATATATCATTATAATTCCTTTTTCTTGAAAACTAACATTGAAAACTTTTAAATGAAGCATTGATAACAATAATGAAATTTTGAAAGTCCTTTTCATTGAAAACCACTTCATAGATAATGATTATCAATATTATTAGGAAAAAATTTTATTTTATAAAATAAATCATGTAAAGGGTTCATTATGGGAATTTTGATTCTGACGGTAGGTAAATACAAATATGTCACACATGGTAAGAAAAAAGTTTATTTTTTTACGCGATTAATGGTTAGAAAAATTTCTTGTTTCGAAATACCCAAGAATATTCCTTTTAAAACATTGGAAAAATAAAAAAAAGTTAAAAAATATTTCATAAATTATAAGAGAATTGTAGAATATTCCGGGAAACCCTTTTTAAAAAATATGGTTATGAAGTAACACAGATTTCTGACCGAAGAGAGGGTAAAGTCAGGATTTAATAAAAAACAATTTCTTAACTATATTATGTACCATAGTGCATAAAAATGGTACCAATACATTAATATATTATTAATAACTATATGGGAATAACATTAATGAATTTTCTTGGTATATAGATCTTAATATTTCATAAATTTAAGCATGCACATAAACAATCTCAAAAAGCAATGATATTGTTTCAATATACTCTTACAACTTGGTAACCTTGAACCATACTACCCAAGTAAGAAAAATGAAATTAAATGAATCTTAGTATATCATAAACATATTTATATTAATGATATAATATTTCAAAGGTTGTATGTACACCTCATGGAAAAGTATAGGTTCATAACATGGCATGCGTCTCGACAAATGAAAATTGGGACAAAATTAATTTACCGATATATTAACTTTTGAAACATTTTCCCCAGGAAAAAAAGATCATAGAATGGATATATAAAACACATTAATTTTTATTATAATAATCATAGAAAAAATACATCTGTATTATACACACCACATAAAAGGAATGGGTGGGGAATGAAAGATGTGTCTCTCAGAAATAAAAAGGGAGATGAAATCCCCTTACCTTGTGTCTTGACTCTCATCATACTCTTAAAATCATCATGTATAATAAATATAATTTTATTATTAATATATAAAAGAACCATAGTTTTATATCTAATACCTTTTATATTGTTATTATGACTTTATATTACACTCTTGTTAACAATTCTATGTTAAGCTTTCACTTTTGGTAATATCTACTTTGTTCGTTGCATGTGTCTTAATATGTTATATTTTTTGTCCCTATACTTATATCATGATTTATAGATTGTAAATCATAATATAAATATCAATTATTTTTTTCATATTTGTATAATAAAAATATAGATGATATATATGTTTTAAATGAAATACATAGTTCATAGAGATGGTAGGTCATATGTACGCATGAATGGTGTTTCTATTTAATAGTCGTATTGAAAGAAAGTATGTAAATTAAATGTATGTATACATATTTATATATATATAACTATTATAATAGAATTATTATATCATATATTTTAACTAAACCTGTTTTTAATACATTTCATTTAATTTGTGAATGACTCACAACGCTTTGAGAGGTGGTAGTCCATAATTCCTCAAACAAAATTTTCATATTTACAAAAAATAGAAAGTATAAATATATTTTTTGTAAAAGGATTATATGAAATTAAATAAATAATAAATATAAAATATATAAAATATAAATATATTTTTTATCATAATTTCTATCATGATATGTGGTAAAGTAATAATGAGCAATCATCATTTGGTGAGGTGGTAGTTCACCATACACATAAACAGTATGTTTGTTACTCATTAAATGGATGTTTGTGTAAGTTTAGGTAAAAATGTTATCATAAAAACGACCTTGTATATGGATTATACTTATGTTTTTATGCAATAAATTAATAAAAAGTGTTCAGCGGGCGTAGAATTGAAGTAAAATAAAATAACTCGAGGATGAATGTAACTTCTTATTCGGGTAACTCCTTTTGGTTAAAACTAAAGGGATTACTTGGATTTATTTCAACAAAATGATATGATTATATGTTTAGGGTAGGTATTTATAAGAGCTATTTTGGTAAATATTGATCATGAAAAACTGTCTTCATATGTGTGAGGAAGTGGGAGGAGAGGAGTCCTTTTTATAGTAGAGGAGGAGTAACAGTCTTATATATTTTGGGAAAAAGAATTTCACCCACATTTTTCCATGTCAAGTAGATTAATAATGTACTAATTTCTATACGAGTAATTATATGGTTGGAATATGTCTATAAAAAGTATCTTGGAAAAGTTTCTAGGTCATTTTGGCCCTTAATATTAATGTTTTTCCCTTATTAAGATTAATTTTACCTTAATCCTTGTAATTAATTTTTATTACTCTCACAAATATTTTTTGTCCAAAACTAAGTTAACCATATTATAAATTGTAAATTATAATTTATTTCCAAATATAGAATCTATTTTTTCAAATTCTAACAACAGAAGTGGTAGAAATTAATTTAAATTCAATCCTACAGTTGGGTCGACAATACAGGGTTTTAATGTAAAAATGTTGAAAAGTTGGATATGTTTCTATATCCAATTTCATATTGAAATTTATTCGAATGAACGAAATTGAGTTAATTGAAAAACATATAATATAATTAAACTTATAAACAAAATAAAAATATAATTTATCCTTATATATAATTTATATGAAAAGGTAGTTTTGAATTAAAATTCGGTATTTTCACTATTTATCAAAAAATATATTTTCTCAAAAAAATCTCATAAATTTACCGTAATATAATTTTATTATTGAAAATTCAGAAATGAATTTTATTTTATCGAATTAAACTTATAATTTTCTCTACAGTTAATTTTACTATTATTAAAAAAGGACAGTAAAATTAGTTCATTTGTGAAAATAGAACCTTAAATCATATAATGACTTTACCAAAAAATTATATCTTTAGTTATAAAAATGTTTTATTTATAGAAAATGATTATAAAAAATATTTTAATAGTACTTATTACTATTCATGTTACTATGTTTAATGGTTTTTTTATAATTATCTCGTTTTTAATAAAAATAACAATAAGATGATATTTTGTAGAAACTCAATGTCGTGTGTAACGTATGCCAAGATGGTGTTATGTGTATCGTATGCCAATTTAGTGTTTCATGTAATATACACCAAGATGATTCCATGTGAAAAGAAATTTATTAAAAGTGATTTAATATAAAAAACTATTTTTAGTGTTGTGTGAAATATAAAATATCGAAAATAATAAATTAATTCACAAAATTCACAAAAGTTATGGGTCTTATAGTTTGTTATGAATATTTAAATGCTTTCTAGCCTCATATAGAAAATCATAAGTACCCTGTTACGGAATAATGATCATGTGTATCTAGTGGTGTTATGATTTTATAAAACAATTATCCATTAATTTGATATGGGGTATGAATCAACAGATTTGTCTTTTATTTTTTATTCACAGACATTCCTTTTTTAGTGTGATTAAGATCATATTTAGTTTCAGGTTTAAGAAAGATTTTTTCTCTTTTTTTATGATCGTATGGTCGTAGTTGAGTTATGTGTATAACACTGAATTTATTTTCATAAATACATAACAATATATCATGTTCTAAATCAGTGGAAATCAAAGATTAGTTATGTAGTGATTCTCACTTTTCATACATAAACATTACATAATTTTTAGGGAATATTTATTACATTTCAAAAATGAATGCCCGAATACCTTATTAGATGATTTCCTTTGTAAACATGGAAGCATAAACCATGTTCAACTGGGGAACTTCATTATGTGGCATTGGTTTCTCTAGGACTACAACCCTTCTTTGACACATCATACATAACACATATCTTCATAACCTATGGAAATGAAAGATAAGAAAGGGTGATATCTGATTCCCATTAAGGGTAAACAATGGAGATACATATTCTTAATCATGAACATAAATTTATGATAACACGAAAATAACATTATAATATCATACCATGTATATCAAATATCATAATAATTATTCATGGTGTATATATTGGAATTTTATAAGTCATGAATCCAAATATAATGAAATAAAATTATCTATGGGAGAATAACATTGAAACAAGATATAAATTGGTTTTATACACATAAACAGATGAAATGGATTCTATAATATTCATGGATCAATGCCATGGATTTATTAGTGGAATGAGTTTAATCCCTAAACTATATTAGTAGTCAAGGATCACTCCCAATACAATTTCAGCAAAATTAGTAATTTAAGGAATCTGTTTCACTCTGTATTTCAACCATGTTTATCTCATTAGATATAAATCTTTACCCAATTCTTTTGAGGGACATATATGTCTAACCCATCACATAATGAAATCATGCATATATGTGCCACAAGATCATAAACATCAATCATATCATAACTTATGACATGAAATTGATACCATAAAAATTTCATCACATCATATCCTATGGAAAATAGATATGTTTCATAATTATTTCATCGTGGAATAATTTGTGAAAAGAAGTGGGTCCCATAAGTGTTTTACCATGTTATAACCACTGAAATAGAAACGACTGTCATAAATATCATTCCATAAAAACATAGAGCATTAAGATAAAGAATATTAAAGGTATTTTTGGATCATATCCTTTGAAAGGAATAGGTAACACCTAGAGATGACATCTTATGTAGAAAATAATTTTAAAAGATATTTTAAGAAACATTTCTGGAGTAAAATATCCTTAATTCATAGAAAAATTATTTTTAAGACATAAAACATTTTAAAATAATTTTATTTGATAATAACTTTTAAAAATATAAACTAATCTTAGAATAATTGATCGGTCATGGAGATGGATAATTTTATCCATGCCGTACACTCTAAAACAGAGATTCCTTTCATATTGTCAGTATAAGTAAAAAAAGACACTTGATTGAAAAATGATGAGAATATTAATTTTAAAAATTATTTATAAAAAGGTAAAACATGGGTAAAAATGTATTTTAGATATCATAGGATAAAAATATAATATTTTGGAAAAAAAAATTTAGAAAACAAGTTTTTGTGAAAAAATTTATTTCTACTCGAAGAGATAAATAATGTCATATTTTCAAAAAAGGATTTTATTAGTTATATTAAGTAACAAATAGTAGAAAATGGTACCATTATTTGATTATATCATGAATAAATATATGGGAATAAAATTCATGAGTTTTCTTGAGATAGGGATTGTAATATTTCATCAATGGAAGCATAATCATAAACAATCCCGATAAATGATGAGATTGTTACAATAAACTCTTTCCACTTTGGTAACAGAGAATCATTATAACCATTATATATTGACATTACATCGAGAGTAAAATATCATTAAATGTATAATATTCATGAAATAACATGTTAAAGTTTCAATATATACTTTTCATAAAAGAATAAAGGTTTATAACATTACATGTGTCTCAAAGAAATTTACTTGAGACAAAAATTAACCTACTAGTTTAGTAACAATGAAACTATAACCTTATGAGAGATAGATCCACAAATGGATGTGTAAATACCAATAATTTTTAATAGGATAGTCAAATACTAAATTTATGTGAATTATATACACCAAATAGATGAAAGAGGTGGTGAATATAGCATTTGTCTCACAAAAGTAAAAAGTGAGAGGTAAATCCCATACCTCATGTATTGGATCTAGTCAAAATTGCGAAAACATAATGAGTAATAAATATAAGTTCATTATAAATCTATAAAAGAACCATATTCATATTTATATTACTATATATTATTTACCAATGACTTCATATTACCCTTTTATTATCAATTCCCTATTAAAGACACATTTTAGGTAATAACGGCTTTATTTTTCATACATGTTTTGACTTTTTATTCTTGGTACACTTATTAGATAATGATTTCATTATATATAGAATGATAAATATGATATAAATACCATATATTTTCATTATATATTTATTTATAATAATCTTTAAAACACAGAAGTAGGAAATTAAATACGTCATTCGTGGAGTTGATAAGTCATACTTACACATGAATGTTGTTTTCATTTTCTTATAAGATTAAAATAATGACATTTATATGATATATTATCTTTCCAAAATTAATTTTATGTAATATATTTCACATATTTTTATTAAAACCATCATCAATACATATTATTTATTTCTTGAATGTAACATCCCAGGTAAATAATGAATAATACATATTTCATATTTATTAATATTCGTTAATTAAATATTAATTTTACTTTAAAGTGGTTTCTATGTTCGATAGTGTACCAGATACACAACAATGGGTTTCTTTAAAATCTTACGTTGCACACTAATAATAAAATATTATTATCTTAAATGGAAGTTAACTCCTAGCCATTGTATTGGTGAGAATGAACAAAACTAACTAAAATGTGATTATACATGTTTTTTAGATGTATTTACTTTTATCCAATAATTTTTAGAGGCTTAAAATGTGAATGGATCTAATTTTTAGCATAATTTACATTAAAAGGTCGATTTACCGCCTTTTAATGGAGAACCCTATTTAAATATAGTTTTGGCCATTTTTATATGTTCTATTGGACCAAATAAAATTATTATTTTGATTTGGGACATCAAATTTTACTTTGGGTAATTTTTTGGATTTTTTCAGATAAAGTTCATTTTTAATGAATATTGGAAAATATTGTATTTTAATTCAAAAGTGCCTTTTAATATAACTTATTTATATGGTTATATTATCTTTTTAATTGGTTTTAAAGTGTAATTAGAATATATTTTTACAATTTATTCCAATTTTGGTCATTGGGATTAATTTCATTTTGAAATTGGACATAAACAAGTGTCGATCTTTTGATAGTTATTATTTCTCAAAAACACGCTATTTGTTTTAACAATGGAAATTTATTTTAAAATTAATTAATGTAACTTTTATGTTTTTAATTTTTCAAAATAAACATCATTTTTGAATTTGGAATATCAAATAAATCTTAGGCTGAATTTTTGTTATTTTTCTGAAAAACATCAATTTTTGATGAATAGTGAAACCACTTAGTAGTAGTTAAAAAACTGACATTTTCATTTAAATGAAATTTTACCACTTCTATGAATTGAATTTTGAAAATCTTACACACATGTTTTTTATCATGAAGTAAAATTTGGTTCAATAAGATGAAAATATTTTTTGGTGAATATTAACTTTTGACATTTATTTACCACGGTTAAAGGTAATAAGGTAATTCAAGGTAAAAAAGAAAATTATAATAATTTAAAATTACCTTAACACATGTCCACACCTTATTGGTTGAGTCATTTACGATAATTGGCATCTTTGGGTCGATTTTGGGACCCCATTGAGCCACTTGGGAGTGACAATGACAATTTGGATTAATTAATGTTAAGTAAAGGCAAAATAGACATAAACAAATATCATTTAGTAATTAATTTTTATATGGTGTTATATAAGTAATCGTTTTGACTATAAATATTAATTGGAAATATAAAATTATTTCCTACATCATTGTATTTTTTTATAATATTTAGACATCAAATAAATTTAATTTTTTATGACACAATAACGATGCAGTATTTACCTCATTAATAAATGATTTAAATAAATAAGATTATAATGATAAAGATATTATCGAAAACCTATTCAATTCTTATTGTCTGATTTTATTTCTACCATGAGTCATCTTATATTAAAATCTAATGATTTTTGGACATTTTGAAACTGAATATCATTATATAATAAAATAATATTTTCACACTTTCCTATAGAGCCCCTCCTCCCCCTTATAAAAGGAGACCAATTCTAACCAATTACTCACACCACTCAAGCCATTTGGCTCCTCCAACCTCTACCCAATTAATCTCCCTACATTTCTATCCTATAACTATAAGCCTTACCTTAGGCATAAGTCACTTCGATAATTCCTTTAGTTCAAACCAAATAGAGTTACCCAAATTAAAGGTAACGATTTCTCTTAAATTGTTTTCTTTTATTTTACTTGTCAACCCCCTAAACTATTTTTATTACTTTATTTTGTAACAAAACCAGTATAATAAATATGCTAGTATTTTTTAATGATAATTATTAGAACTACACTTACACACACCTCCATGTAATTTGTCAATAACATAATGTTTCTGTGCATAGCAAACTAACGCCTCATGAAACGATGATTGTTCAAATATCTCCAACTGCCTCTCATGGTGGCCATTATGATGGAACTGTATGTATATATGATATATATTATGTTTATTGTTTTTATTCTTCTTTATTTTCTATTTATATAACACCTTTATGGTTTCCATAGTGGGTAAATACGATAATCTCATTTGAGGAAGTGCGGACTACCGCCCCCACAAAGTGATCTGACTCGTTAATGCCTTATGTGGGATTTATAAAGGATAGAGTTAACGATTTTATATCTGATATTATACTATAATTATAATATACCTATGTATAATTATGTTTAAATTCCATTGATATATGAAATATAAATGAAAGTAGCGTTCATGCGTACGTACTGCTTACCATCTCCATGAATGGTGCATTTCATTTCTTACCTCCATATGTTATGTACTATTATAAATACATGTATATACTGGATATATATGATATATATTATATCTAAATCATTAATATCATTATGAAGATAATGGATATCTTATCACATGAACAACTTGTAATTATAAGGTGTTCATATTTTTTACTCAAGTACCAAATATCGACAAAACTACCGTTATTAACTTATATTATTAAATAATGTTTATAACATTTTAATAAGTGATATAAAAGAATAATAAAATTGAAAAAAGGTTCTTAATCTAGTCTAAATTAACATTATTTTATTATTCAGGATATTAAATAACGATCGAGTCATGTCGGACACGAGGTAATGGATTTTCTTATCTCACTTTTAATTCCATCAGATTTCCATTGGTCACCACTTATTCATTGAATTTGGTGTATTGTGTGATGAAATTTGATATATATTATCATGATTTTAATTATATTCATGGTATAATGTGATTCATTTTGTGGTGATTAATTTTTGTTCATACGACTCAGTAGATTACAACGTGGTAAAGGGTTTCATCTCACTTTTTATTCCCATGAGATTCATGCTATATTTACCACCATTTCCGTTTGTGTGGTGTATATAATTCCAATTATTGTACTATTTGTGTAATATACTTTCATTTATAGTATTTACATCCTCATTTTACGATCCTTCTTTCATGTGGCGTATGTTTTGTAAGTAACAAATCGGTAAGGGAACCTTTTACCCTCTTCTTTCTTTAAAGACTTATTTTTGATATGTCTTTTAATTTAAATCTTATTATGTTGTGATATGTTCTTCTATATCCTTATTGATGTAAACATTATTTCCAAGTGATGAGATACCATTTTTATATCATCAACTCATTTTCTGAATTTTAAATTGACACTGTTAGGCTGTCGAAGTTTTACAAGGAAACTTCTTAACCCAATTTCAATTCTTTGGGTTCAACTTGTACTTCTAGAATATGTATTCCTATTAATATGTGTGAATGACTTATGATTGTTTTACACTTAATATCCACTTTTATTGGGTGTATTTATATATGTCACAAATAATTATTTGATTGATTTATCCTTAATTTAAGGATACCATCTTTATACTGGATTTCAACTCAATTTACATTTCCACTGAGACTTCATTTTTGTTATGCACAAATTCACTCTTATATGGTGTATATACTTTCCTTTGACATATTATATCATGAATCCCTTTATTCTCATGATATCATAATGTTTTGATTAAATGTTATTCCTCATTTATTTTTATTCAAGCATCACTCTTTTTGTTAAAAAACTTTTTAACAAAAATATTGTTTTAAATGTTTTAAAGATTTATTCTTCTAAATATTTATCATTAATGTCCATGTTTTCAAAATGGTTTTTAGGATTTTTCTGTATGGACATTAATTTTTTCAAATGATAATTCATTTAAAATATTCAATGTGGTATGGGACACTTTGATTCAAATTTTTTTAAATGGTTTTGAAAATGATTTGATAAAGCATTGTTTATTTCAATATCTTGATTTGATATACTGGAATGTGGAAATGTTATCTTTACATTATACTTATGATATGTGTTATGATTATGTTATGGTTAATGGGAATTTTTTTACATATAAGTGTGGTTCCTTGATAAACCTATGTTGGGTGAGCCCGAGATAGCTCTCCAATGCATTGGGTAACATGACAGAGGTAAACTTGATGTTTCTCCTATGGGATTTAGGAAATATACTGCGATGGGTATTCTAAGTGTAACTCCCTATGTAGCTGTGATAACTATAATGTATTTTTTGATATGGATTCCATAATTAACAGTTATTATTTATGATTTGTGTGTGTTATTCGTAAATCATATGATTTCGTAAGGTATGTTAAGATTGAAAAATATAGTTTCATTGATTTGTATTTATTGGTGTGATAATGATTTCCTTCTTTTTTTTATAATCCTTACGGAGCTTTTTTTTATCATCCCAAGTTTTTGAAATGTTTTCCACAGTACTTAAATATGAATAAGTTCAAGGATGGGATCAAGGAAAAGGCATATTGTATAAAATATTGAACTAGACATGTTTCTTTTTAAGTGTTTTTATTTTACGAAAAAATGGATACTGAGTATTAGTGTCTACTTGTAATATTAAAGTTGTTATGTAATAGTAATGGCCTAATTATCTAAAAATATAAACCAAAACATATCCTCAATGTGAATTATTCATTTAATTCAATATTATGTAATGTTTAATGTTGGGTCCTTACAGTTGGTATCAGAGGTCAGTTTAGACAACTTTAGGGATTAAGAGTTTTCCTTAGACACATGGTTAGTCCCTTTGTCTAATATTTCAGTTAAATCCTTTTTTTATAACTTTTTTCAGATCATGGAAAGTCAGTTACAAATGGAAGGAGGAGGATCTCAAATGACATTTCTATCTCTTCCTGATGACATGCTTGCAATAATTATTGCAAAGTAATGTTCGAATGATTGTGAAACTTTTTCTAGCATACAACTCACTTGCAAGAAGTTTTTTGAGATATAGAACACCTCCATTATACCTTATTATCATCGTGGATCATGGGTTGTATTTATAAAAATCATATTTTCACAATATTATCATATTTTCAAGAAAGGTAAATATTTTACCTTATCACAAGATTTTGAAGCATTTTGTGATTTTGAAAAAGGTGCAGAAGAAGGAGACCCTTGCGCAACCTATTTATATTTTCTTTTACAATATAGTATCTCAGCACATACCTATGGTATTTTAAAAGGACCATTAATTGAAAGTTTCAACTCAAATTCGGTCCTATTATTTTACAGAAATCATGTTTTATCAGATTTTTTGAAATAATATGTCATACATGATTATATTCCAAAACTGTTTTTCTTGTGAACACCCGTATGACCCATTTTGTAAAAGGTGTATTTGGATGGAGGAAGAAAATTATTTTTAAGGATCTATAAATCATTTTTGCAATGCATGGACCTTCTACCTACGTGAACAAGATGACGATAAAACCAAATGGACACCATGATAAAGGTATAATGTTCTTCATTTTGGGGATAGTTTAATTTTATAATACGTTGGTGAAAATAAGACTTCAAGTTTTAAGATGTTGAGATCATAATGAATTCGGGTGAAAATGAGAGGTATAAGTAAACCATTGAGGTTAAAACATGTTAGGGTTATTTTTGAGTTTTATAAAAATGACAACCCGTAGGATGGGTGACAACTCATCGCATCTGGTAAGGCCACAATAATGGAACCCACAACCGAAGGGTGACAAGGGTGCATCACCTACCACTAGCCTACTTGAAGTCCCTGGTTATTATGACTTATTATTTTAGTAAAAAAAATTATGGAACAAGAATTAGTTTATTTTTGGAACTTATGTTTTATAAAATGGATATACTTTGTATGGAAAAATAATTTAGTGATTAATTGATAAAGGTTGTTGTAGAAGACATTATCTCTTTTGAGGAAACACTATATGCCTATGGAAGATAGAATATTATGGGATTTTAATTCTAGAATAATGGTTGCAATTTTAGTTTGGAAGAATCTATGTTTCTATTATGGACATATGGTGATTTTGTTTATTTATGAAACTGATTGACCTATCATGGACAATATGTGATTAGGTTAATTACTTTTCAATATGATATTTTTTGAGTAACTAATGTTATTTAGTGATAAATAATAAGATTTATCTTGGAAGAATATGTAATTAAACCCTTATGAGATTTGGGTTTCTATCTTAGTTTGGATTACTTTTGATGAATTTTAGGGACAATTGTTTATTAAATGGTCTTTGTTGATCTTTGGGTTTTCATTGAATAATTTTGGAGATTAAGAGTAGTTTTTCTTCTTGTTAAAGATTATCCTTTTGGGTATTATCTGATCTCACACTAACTGTTTTGGTTTTAGTTGATGTCTAAAGACAAGGGAAATATATAGTTCTTTTTTGTGGATTATTTGATTCTCAAGCATATGATTCTTAATCTTTTGATGTGACAATGTCTTTTTGAATTCTCTTTGTTTGGAAAAATTATTAGTTTTTGGTTGAAACTTATTAAATGATGAAACACTACTTGAAGGTAAGTATATTTCCATATGTTATTACTCTATGTAGTAAATGAATTCCACCAAATTATGAAAAGAAATGTAAAACAAAATTGTTGTTGGTTTACTTTTCCTACTGGGTAATCAAAGACCGTTTAACCCATCACATGTTTGTGATTTTCTGATGGTTAACATTCTCCCAAACATGTTTTCTATCACTCTCCATTAGAACTTGACCCTTTGTTTTATATTCCATATACATGTTTTCCTACATGGAATCCTAGTATGGGTTATCTCGGTTGACCTTTGTGCTTCTCTTTCATTTTTTAAAGGTATAGTTTTACTGACACTTTTTCCGATGAGGAACTTTCAATGAAGTTTCTGAGCCCATTTTTTTAAAATTGAGAGGATGCAATTCCCAAAAGGGGAAGGATGTAACATCCCAGGTAAATAAAGAATAAGACATATTTCTTATTTATTAATATTTTTGAATTAAATATTAATTTTACTTTAAAGTGGTTTATATGTTTGATAGCGTACCTGATATGGAACAACGGGTTTCTTTAAAATCTTACATTGCACACTAATAATAAAATTTTATTATTTTAAATGGAAGTTAACTCATAGTCGTTGTATTGGCGGGAATGAACAAAACCAACTGAAATGTGATTATAAATGTTTGTTAGATGTATTTACTTTTATCTAATAAAATTTATAGGATTAAAATATGAATGAATCTAATTTTTAGCATAATTTACATTAAAAGGTCATTTTACTGCCTTTTAATCGTGAACCCTCTTTACATCTTGTTTTGGTCATTTTTATATGTTCTATTTCACCAAATAAAATTATTATTTTGATTTGGGACATCAAATTTTACTTTGGGTAATTTTTTGGTATATTTTGGATAAAGATCATTTTTTTATGAATAGTGGAAAATATTGTATTTTAATTCAAAAGTTCCTTTTAATATAATATATTTATATTGTTAGATTATATTTTTAATTGGTTTTAAAGTGTAATTAGAATATAAATTTACCATTTCATACAATTATGGTCATTGGAATTTACTTTACTTTGAAATTGGATATAAATAAGTGTCGATCTTTTGATAGTTATTGTTTCTTAAAAACACGCTATTTGTTTTAAAAAGGGAATTAATTTTAAAATTAATTAATGACACTTTTATGTTTAGAATTTGGAATAATAAACATCATTTTTGAATTCGGAATATTAAATAAATCTTAGGCTGAATTTTTGGTATTTTTCTAAAAAACTTCAATTTTTTGATGAATAGTGAAACCACTTAGTAGTAGTTAAAAAACTGACTTTTTGATTTAAATGAAATTTTACCACTTCTGTGAATTGAATTTTAAAAATCCAACATACATGGTTGTTATCAAGAAGTAAAATGTGGTTCAATAAGATGAAAATAAATTTTCGTGAATAGTAACTTATGACTTTTATTTACCGCTGTTAAATGTAAATAAGGTAATTCAAGGTAAAAAGAATATTATAATAATTCCAAATTACCTTAACACTTGTATATACCATATTAGTTGAGTCATTTAATACAATGGGAATCATTGGGTTGATTTGGGGACCCCATTGAGCCACTTGGGAGTGATAATGTCAATTTGGATTAATTAATTTAAAGTAAAGGCAAAATAGACATAAACAAATATCATTTATTAATTAATTTTTATATGGTGTTATATAATTGATATTTTTTTCCGATAAATATTCATTGGAAAGATAAAATGATTTCCTACATCAGCGTATTATTTTTATAATTTTTACACATCAAATAAATTAAAATATTTATGACACAATAACGATGCAGTATTTACCTCATTAATAAATAATTTAAATAAATATGATTATAATGATTAAAATATTATCGAAAACATGTCCAATTATTATTGGCAGATTTTATTTAGACCTTGAGTCATCTTATCTTCGACTCTAATTATTTTTTGACCTTTTGAAAAGGAATATAATAATATAATAATATAATATCCTCAAACTTTCCTAAAGAGCCCCTCCTCCCCCTTATTAAAGGACACCACTTCTAACCAATTCCTCACACATCTAAAGCCATTTGAATCATCCAAACTCTATCAAATTAATTTACCTACATCCCTCTCCTCTCCCTAGAAGCCTTACCTTAGGAATAAGGCACTTCAAGATTTCTTTTGGTTCAAACCAAAGAGAGTTACCCAAATTAAAGGTTATAGTTTCTCTTAAATTGTTTTCCTTTATTTTAATTATCCAACCCCTAAACTCTTTTTATTCCATTATTTTGTAACAACAATAGTACCGTAAATATACTACGATGTTTTTATGATAGTTATTAGAACTACACATACACACACCTCCATATACTGGTTGAAGAATATAATGTTTCTATGGATGGAAAACTAACGCCTCACGAAACGAGGATTGTTAAAATATCTAGAACCACCTCTCATGGTGGCCATTATGATGGAACTGTATTTATAAATGATATATATTATTTTCATTTTTTCTTTATGCATCTGCATTTCCCATTTATAGAATGCCATTATGGTTTCCATTGTGGGTAAATATGATAATCTCATTTGAGGATGTGCGGACTACCGCCCCCTCAAAGTGATGTGACTCATTAATGCGTTATGTGGGATGTAGAAATCATAGAGTTAATGATATTATATATGATATTATATTGTAATTATAATATACCTATGAATAATTATGTTTAAATTCCATTAAAATAAGAAATATAAATCAAATTAGCGTTCATGCGTGCATACGTCTTACCGTCTCCATGAACGGTGCATTTCATTTATTAGCTCCATATGTTATGTACTATTATAAATACATGTATATACTATATATATATGATATTTATGATATCTAAATAATTAATATAATTCTCAAGATAATGTATATCTTATCACAAGAACAACATGTAATTAAAAGGTGTTTATTTTTTTTACTCAAGTACCAAATATCGACAACACTGGCATTATTTACATAAATGATTAAATAATGTTTATATCATTGTAAAAAGTGATATAAAAGATTAATAAACTTTAAAAAGTTTCTTAATCAAGTAGAAATTAAATTTAGTTAATTATTCCAGAGATTAAAGAATGATCGAGTCAAGTTGGACACGAAGTAAGGGATTTTCTTATCTCAATTTTAATTCCATGAGATTTCCATTTTCACCACTTCTTCATTGCATGTAGTCATTTGTGTACTTCCATTTTATATATATTATAATTATTCTCATTATATTACCGGTATACTATGATTCATTTTGTGGTTATTAACTTTTGGTCATATGACTCAGTTGATTACAAAGTGTTAAAGGGTTTCATCTCACTTTTTATTCCCGTGAGATTCATGCTATATTTGCCACTATTGCCTCTTCTGTGGTGTATGTACTACCCATGATTGTACTCTTTTTGTAATATAATTTCAATTATGAGTATTTACATCTTTATTTTATGATCTCTCTTTCATGTGGTGTATGTTTTGTAAGTAACCAAATCGGTAAGGGAACCTTTCACCATCCTCTTTTATTAAAGACTTATTTTTATTATGACTTTTAATTTACAGCTTATTATGTTGTGATATGTTCTTATATATCCTTATTGATTTAAACATTATTTCAAACTGATTATATAGCTTTTTTATCTCATAAACGCATTTTATGAATTTTAAATTGACACCATTAGGCTGTCAAATTTTTACAAGGTAACTTCTTAAACCAATTTCAATTCTTTGGGTTCAACTTGTACTTCTTGAATATGTCAAACTATGAATATGTGTGAATTAAATATGATTTTTTTACACTTAATATCCACTTATATTGGGTTTATTTATATAAGTCACACATAATTATGTGATTTATTTATCCTTAATTTAAGGATACCAACTTTATAAGGGATTTCATCTCAATTTACCTTTCCACTGAGACTTTATTGTTATTATGCTCCAATTCACTCTAATATGGCGTATATACTATCCTTTAACATATTATATCATTAATACCTTTATTCTGATGATATTATAACGTTTTGATTCAATGTTATTCCTCATTTATTTTTATTCAAGCATCACCCTTTTTGTTAAAAAACTCTTTAACAGAAATATCATTTTAAATGTTTTATAGATTTATTCTTATAAATATTTATCATTAATTTCCATGTTTTCAAAATGGTTTTTAGGATTTATCTGTATGGAAATTAATGTTTTCAAATGATAATTCAATTAAAATCTTCAAAGTGGTATGGGACACTTTGATTCAAAAATCTCTTTTTAAATGGTTTTGAAAGTGATTTGATAAAGCATTGTTTATTTCAATATCTTGATTTGATATACTGGAATGTGGAAATGTTATATTTCCTTTTATACTTTTGATATGTGTTATGATTATGTTATGGTTATTGGGCATTTTTTTACATATACGGGTGGTTCCGTGATAAACCTAGGGCGGGTGAGCCTAAGATATCTCTCCAATGCATTGGGTAATGTGACGGAGGTAAACTTGATGTTTCTCCAAAGATATTTAAGGAATAAACTATGATGGGTATTCCAAGTGTTACTCCCTATGTAGCTATGATAGCTACAATGTAAGTTGGATATGGATTCCATAAGTAACCTTTATGATTTGTGATTTGTGTGTGTTATTCATAAATCTTATGATTTCTTAATGTTTGTTATGATTGAAAAATATAGTTTCATTGATTTGTATTTATCGATGGGATAATGTTTTCCATCCTTATTTTATAAACCTTACTGGGCTTTTTATGCTCATCCCAAATTTCTGAAATGTTTTCCACAGCACATAAAGGTGAATAGGGTCAAGTATGTTATCAAGGAAAAGTCATGCTGTATAAAATATGGAAATAGACATGTTTCTTTTTAAGAGTTTTTATTTTATGAAAAAAATGGATCTTGAGTAGTATTGTGTACTTGTAATATTCAAGTTGTTATGTAATAGTTATGGCGTAATTCTCTAATAATATAAACCTGAAAAGATCCTCAATGTGAATTATTCATTTAATTCAATATTATGTAATGTTTAAGGTCGGGACCTTACATTGAATGAATCGCATCACTTTGCAAGACGGTAGTCCACCGTACACAAGAACGACGTTATCGTAATCCCAAAATATTGAAACACTACCAAAAATAAATTTAAGGGAAGTGATGGCTTATATTACCAATAAAAAAATGTGTTGATAAAATAGTGTCTTTATCAGTGCTATTATTTTCACATATTAATGTTTTCAATAAATAATATTATTAATTTATATAAATTTTTAATATTTATATTCAAAATTATTGTTTATTTATATACATTAAATAAAAAAAGAATAGTACTATAATTTCAAGTAGTTGTGAAGGGAAATTTTTGATGAACAAATTTCTCATCACAAATAGTCCATGGATAGGACTTATTTGCGATGGAGGAAGAATTTGTTCACAAATAGTTACTTTTTGTGATGAATTTATAAATCTGTCACAAATATTTTTGGTGGGATTTCCCACCACATTGGGAGAAAATCATTCCAGATTGAAATTTTCAATGGGTTGAATAATCCTTCATAAATGTACTTTAAGTTGATAGTATTCGCGATGGGAATTGAATTTTGTTGCAAATAATTTTCAATGAAAATTTTTTTGTGATGGAATTAATTTCATCACTATTATAAGGTCACCAAATGTGTTCGGTTTTAATAAGTCACGTCACCCCTTTCTTCTTCCCCCTCTTTTATTCCTTCATTCCCTCTCCTAAATGCAATAAAACCCTCCTGGATGCCCTGCTTCGTGCATCCCTATAAAGCTCTCTTTCTTCTTATTTTTTACTTATTTCTCATCAAATCTCCATGGTATAGACTCTACTTATTTACTTCATTATTTTTTTGTGTATTTTCATTAGATTTATAAATTAACAAAATATGGGTTTAAAATTTTACCCTATTATGATGATTTATTAGACATGTAGGGTTAGTCTAAATTTATTATTGTAGATGTTAGTATTTTATTTATGCACAAATTATTTTAATTTTATTTATAGTATTTTTAAAAATTTTGACATTTAAACTCGATAATGTGTTTTTGGTGTTTAGGATTGCTAAACCATTATTATTTTATATTATCTAAAATATGATTATTATTAAAATATATAGGAATTATTTATTTATTTTTTTGAAAATTTACTGGTTTCTTCAACACATATATTTATTTTAAATTTTTCATGTTTTAGAGTTGTTTTAAATTAATTATGATTTTACCTGTTCTTTGTTACATTTTTTGGTTTTATTATTCCTTTCATTTTTTTCCTAGTTCCAAATTTTTTATTGTGTGCACATTTATGTATGTATAAATATTTTTTATGTTAATTTTTTTTGGGCACATAATATTTGTTTATAATTATATTTTCGCACGCATAATATTTTTTTATAATAATTTTTATTCATAATAATATTTTTTGACACATGTGTGTGTATGTATCTATGTCTAAATATTTGTATTGTCACGACCCGTCCTCGGGGCCCGTGCTGTGACTACCCCAAGCCCGCCTTCCATAGGCCAGGGGCTGGCAACTAGAACCAAAGGCATAAATCCCGATAAAAGGGAAGGCATTGCCTTTATGTAAGAAAACAAACACCACAGAGTACGCAAGCTAAAATAAACACTATGTAAACTGAGTACAAAAGTAAGTGCTGAAAAGTAAATGGGCCAGAATAAAAACCCAACTGAAAGTACAGTAAAACTGAAAAGAAAGTATAGCAGTAGTAAAGTAAATCAGCATCCACCGAGTCGTCCTCTGGCTATCCCACTTGAAGGGTGGGTACAGATGATCTCCTCAGCTCCTCGGGTCCGGCTGTCCGCTCCGTGTACGTCCTGCCTGTTAGTCCACCTCCGGGTACCATCCCGCTCTACAAGCCTCAACCACGATCAGCGTTTTCTTTCATCTACAACCGACACAATGTAGTGCGGGCATAGCCCGTGCAGGGGTGAGTATACGATACTCAGTAGGGACCCCAAGACCCGTAATGGTCTCCCAGAATCCACAAAAGATAAACCACAAAAGAAGGATACAAATATGAAGTATCAACCAACACTACTTAGGTATATGCCCATACATATACCTAAGTCATCAATTCCAGTTCGGCTCCATCTTCTGAGACCAAGTTCAACCCATTACACATAGGAAGGTACAACCCAATCCACACAGGAATGCACAACCCAATCCACACAATAAAGAAAGTCAATCATATCGAAGATAATGATTGAAAGTCAAGACTCGGCTCAAACAGGTATACTACTCACGAAGAGGGGTGGAGATGATTAGATGTAGCCTCTGAATCTTATCCGCTGCCGAACCCACGTAGGATCCATGTACCGAAGTCGTCGCTGCCGAACCCATGTATGATCCAAGTAGAGTAACCATCATTGTCGAACCCACTTAGGATCCTAGTACAGTCATCATCGCTGCAAAAACCCATGGAGGATCCAAGAACATTCTTCCTCTCTACCGAACCCACGTAGGATCCATGTACAGTCGCTATCGTCGTCGTAGTCGCAGCCAGCTCTAGGGTTCCGGCACATAGAACGATCGATTCCGGGAGGGTCTGCTCCACGGGCCAAGGGGGTCGATACATCAACTGACATGAAGTCTAGATTTGATGTATCCCGTAGTTTTGTCCCACATCATAGGGTAAAAACCAAAAAAATTGTGCCCAAGATATGGAGAACATGACGACCAAGCCATTTCCCTAAACTACACGGCGTGTAGGTAAGCGATACACGTCGTGTTATGTGACACCGGGTACTACCCATGTGAAACGACCCATGTCGCAGGGTTGGTCATGTAAATAAGTAAGCACATGACGTGTGGTATGGTTACACGCCCTGTCCAAACCCCTAGGTTCAATTCCGTGTGCACTGGTCATGCCTGGCCGTGTGGGGGATTACATGCCCGCGTACTCCACCCCGTGTCCGTGTATTCCCAGAATACATGTCGAGTCCTCACGAAGTCCCTTCTTCCACGGTGAAGGTAGTACACGCCGTACCCCTGGTCGTGTGGTTCTTTTCGTGTCCGTGTATCTTCCATATTACACACTGAGTCATCACGAAGCCGCTTCTGCCATGGTGAAGGTAGTACACGCCGTGCCCCTGGCTGTGTGGTTCTGCCCGTGTCCGTGTATCTCTCAGATTACACGTCGAGTCATCACGAAGCTTCTTCTACCATGGTGAAGGTAGTACATGTCGTGCCCCTGGCAGTGCGGTCCTGCTCGTGTCCATTTATCTTCCAGATTACACGTTGATCCTTGCAAAGCCGCTTCTGCCTTACTATGAAAAGAATACATGCTGTGTGACTTGGCCTTGTATTTCTGTCCGTGTCCGTGTACTTTCCCTAAATACACACTGAGTCCCTCGAAATCTCCTCTGTCAAACAGTGTGGAGAGTACATGCCGTGTGACTAGAGTCACACGTCGTGTGTTACTTTTCTGATGTCTGAAACGGAAGCCACAATACGCTTGTACTACACGGTGTGTGCTCTTGGAGGACATGCAGTGTATTCTGGAATTTTCCAGAAATGACCCCTCTAGACAGCACGCCTCCCGAGGTGTCCGTTCTCTGGTCCGATGATCCGAGTTCTATGAAACTTCTGCTTCTATGTCGCTCTGATGCTCTGAGGCCGTTTATGATGTTTTCGGGCCTCCGATTGGCTCCGAAAACATAGCATGATTCACTGCTCAAGAACGGTCGAATAACTCCACATAATCATAAGAATGGAGGAAGAATCAGACCTTGTTAGTTTGATCCAGTCCCTTCTGCACTAGTCCGATAACAAGAGGTTTAAGAGGAACAACAACATGGAAGGTAAATCAATCATTACTCAATCCAAACGCACCCCTACCTAGATAAATGATGTCGTTTGCCAGTGACGCGGAAGATGGAGACGCGGGGTGAGGTTTTGAAGACGGCGTTGGCCTGGGTCCAAGGAGGGGATGACGTCTCAGACTAGCTGTGAATAGGATAAGGAACATCACGTCGTCTCTCCTTGTGGTGATAGTGTTCTTCGTCAAAGGGTGTCGTTCTTCGCGGGAGGATGAAGTTTTTCGATGGATTAGAGCTCTATCCCAGAATCCTCACACAACCCGCCAACAAAATAAAATAAGGCCTCCCCTTATTTTATTATTTTTCCATGCATTTCAAAAACTCAAAATTAAAACTCTTCATTCAATTAATTGAAGAGTTTGAATTCATTGAATTAATGTGGGTTGATATTAATTGAGTGGAAGAGGAGAAGTCACATAATTAATTATAAACGGTTTCCAACATTAAACAGAAGAAGATTAATGGGGGAGTTAGAGGAGTTTAATGGAATGTGAAGGGGTGGGGCTCGTTTGGGACACACCTTACCAATATCCTCACTTGGGTAGTTAGTAACTAGTGGGTGCCACCCCAACTCCCATACCTAGGATATAAACACTTTGAAAAAGAAATAAAATTGTAACACAGTTTTATTTTACTTTTTATTTAATCCACAGTTTTTCTTATCAACTCCTCCTGAGCAGATGCAACTTCGGTAAAGGTCCTATTAAGCAATTACCGGCACTGCGGTTCTATCGGTGCCCTCGGTTTTCAATTCCGAGCACTGTTTCAAAAGATAGAAAAACCCGCTCGTTCGTTCACTGAACGTACCTGAGCTAAACATCGGAAATTGATTCCAGGAACACTGAGCCTTGGAATCAGATACCTTTAGAAACTACGTACTCATAAAATCCCAAAAAATTTATGAAAATATTTTCTTTGAAACTTACGGGTCTTTACATTACTCCCACCTTAGCGATTTACGTCCCTGTAAATATATATCATAAACTAGGGAAAAAAATGAGGGTATTGTGCACGCATCTAAGCCTCCCACTCCCATGTGCTCTCTTGGATGTTCTCATGTTGCCACCTGTCCGGTCATTCATGTATCTCCTCAGAAGAGATACATGGAAGTCGTCGTGCACCCGGTGCAACTAAGGTGGAAGAGTCAGGCGACAAGCCACCTATCCTATACTGCTGAGAACCTGGAATGGTCTGATGAAGCTCAGAGATGACTTGACGCCCTGGCCAAATCTCTGTAATCCACATCGAGGTGTGACCCGTAAGAAAACATGGTCTCCATCCTCGAACTCTAGTGGTCTCTGCCTCATGTAAGCATAGGACTTCTGTTGGCTCTAAGCAGTCCTCATCCACTCCTGGATGATCTGTACCTTCTCCATCATGGCCTGGACCATCTCTAGTCCTTCATGTTCTGACTCTCCAGGGTCTGTCCAGCATAGAGGTGATCTGCAAAGTTGGTCGTACAATTCCTCATATGGTGTTATCCCAATGGTGGAGTGGTAGCTATTGTTGTACGCAAACTCCACCAAATGAATATGGTCCTCCAAACTGCGATCAAAGTCTAGGACACATGCAAAGAGCATGTCCTCGAGAGTCTAAATGGTCATCTCTGTCAGACCATCCGTCTGAGGGTGAAAGGCGGTGCTCAGGCGTAGCTGTGTCTCAAATGCCTCCTATAACCCCTTCCAAAGCTTGGAAGTAAAAAGAGCATCTCGATCGGATACAATAGACTATGGTACACCATGAATCCATAAAATCTCTTGAACGTAGAGGTGTTCCAAGCTCTCCACTGAGCCATGTTCTCTAATAGGTAAGATGTGGGCTGACTTGGTGATTCGGTCTACGATCACCCAGGTCGAGTCATATCCTCTGGAAGTATGTCTAATTCCTATCAAGAAATCCATAGATATCTCATCCCACTTCCACTCTAGGACCTCTAAGGGTTTTACCAATCCTACTGGTACCTGGTGCTCCACCTTCACCTGCTAGAAGGTGAGGCATTGTGAAACGAACTCTGCCACAACCTTCTTCATAACCGGCCACCAGTGTTGTCGTCTGAGGTCATGGTACATCTTCGTTACTCCAGGATGTACCGCTAGAGGGGAAGTGTGAAACTCCCTCAACACCTCCTCCCGTAATGTAGCGGGTACCATGGTACGTCTCTTGAAAAAGATGATGTGCTCTCCTACTACAGAAAATCCATCAGGTGCATGTCCTGAAGATATTTGTGCACGTCACATCTCATAGTCAATGTCCCCAAGTTGTGCCTCTCTGGCCCGCTAATGTAGTGGAGGGGTGATTGTGAGTGACTGTAGAAATGATACTCCATCTCTATCTATGAAGGATATCTGCAACGTGGATAGCTGCTCTGTCACCTCTCTATGTAGCTGAATGCACAAGCTCCTACTGAGAGAATCAGATACTACATTCCCCATCTTAGGAGTATAGATTATCTCAAAGTCATAGTCCTGGAGGAACTCGAGCCATCGTTGTTGTCTCAAGTTTAGGTCCTTCTATGAGATTATGTACCTAAGAATCTGGTGGTCAGAGTAGACTGTAAAGTGCTCTCCTAGAAGATAGTGCTGCCACATCTTCAAGGTGAAGACCACTGGTGCTAATTCCAGGTCATGGGTATCATAGTTCTGCTCGTGCTGCCTCAACTGTCGTAAATTGTAAGCGATCATTTCCCGCTCCTGCATCAGGACACACCCGAGTCTGGTCCCTGATGCATTGATGTAAACTACGTACCCTACGCCCTCCTTCGGTAGCCTCAAGATGGGTGCACTATTCAATCTCTGTCTCTGCTCATGGAAGATCTACTGAAATCTATCCGACCACTCGAAGGGGTTACCCTTCTTCGTAAAAGTTGAAAGTGGTGCTGCAACTCTTGAGATGTCTGGCACAAATCTTTAATAGTACCCAGCCAAACCTAGGAAACTTCGCACCTCCGTCATGCTCCTGGATGGATCCCAAGCTAGCACTGCCTTGATCTTCGCAGGATCCACCGTAACTCCCACCTCAAGGATGACTTGTCCCAAGAAGTGGACCTATCGAATCCAGAACTGTCACTTCGAGATCTTACCATAAATATGGTGCTCTTGGAGTGTATCCAGTACAACCTGTAAGTGGTAGGCGTGCTCCTCCTCAGTAGTCGAGTAAATAAGTATGTCGTTGATGAAGAGTATGACAAATCAATTGAGGTGAGGCTGGAATATCATTTTCATGACACTCATGAACACTGATGGAGCATCGATTACGCCAAAAGGAATAACCATGAACTCATAATGGCCATACTGACACCTGAATGTCGTCTTCTATAAATCCTCATCTCGAACTCTGAGCTGATGATAGCCTAACATGAGGTCTATCTTCGAGAACCAGCATGCTCCCTTGAGCTGATCGAAGAGGTCGTAAATCCTCAGAAGTAGATACTTGTTATTCAGAGTCTCCTGATTCAGGCATCGATAGTCGACACACAGTTGCAAGTTCCCGTATTCCTTCTTAGTGAACAAAATCGGGGAATCCCAGTGTGAAACATGGGGTCGGATGAATCCCTTTACCTACAAGTCCTCCAATTGTACCCGTAGCTTTCGAAGCTCAGTGGGAGTAATCAGATATGCTGGAGTAGATATCGGGGTTTTCCCAGGGTACAGGTCAATATAGAAGTCTACCCTTCTATGAGGAGGTAGTCTTGAAACATCGTCAAGAAAAACATCAGCATACTGGTCCACCACAATAGGAAAACTCGAACTTCGCACATCAACTGCTCCTAGGATGAGACTACCCAACTGATGGGTGATCGGCTATCCTCTCCTCTGTGTGAGTCTATCTTACACTACAAAGGCTCCCTTCTCGCCGGTAAAGGCGAACCTGCTCCCATCGGTGCGGACACAACGCACCTTGCGCCTAATACAGTCGATCTGAGTATGGACCATAGATAACCAATTCATTCCCAAGATGACATCGTAAGGCTTCGACGCCGCTACACGAAGATCACAGCCGAAGCTCTCGCCTCCTAGAGTAAGCTCACACGGCTGACACTAGTGCGTAATCATCGAGTCTGCTCCCGTAGAAGTCTCTAGCTGTAAGGATCGAGCCAACGGCTCTGTCGGAATCTCTGAGCTCCAAACACGGGTAGCAGCAATGAAAGAATGACTCGTTACTGTGTCTATAAGAACTACAGCAATGGTGGAGTACACACAGATAGAACCTCGAACCATATCGGGTGCGTCGTGGTCGTAGGCCTCCACTTCCGGAAGCTGAGCCTACCTCTACCCGCCAGCTCCCTGTGGTCGGGGTGGACCTCCTGGTGGTGCTGGTGGTAGAGCCCCGAAGCGTCGTCCACCACCTACTGCTCGGCTAGCTCCTCTACCTCGTCTGCCTACTCCCTGTGGACCGCCATGGTCGAACCTATGCCTCTTCTTGGGTCGTCCCTCAACTATCTGTTGCTCCTCTGCATGGAGGGCCAGGCAGTCACGAGCCATGTGGCCATGCCCGCCGCATGCATAGAACTGTCTGCTTCTTGAATGACTAGCTCTGCTGCGTGTGCCCCGCACCTCTCAACCAGTATCCTGAGTTCATCCACCTAATGGTCTACTCTGCTTGGACCTCTGTGACATCTGTCTACTGTCGGCTGTAGAAGACTCCACTACGTGTCGCCCTACGATAGGCCTTCCTGCTCGTGTAGTCTCAATAAGAAAGCTCTCCACAAGAAGGGCTCGCTCCAGTACTCCTTCCTGTGTGAGAATACTAAGGGAGATCCTTGATGTCCTGATCTCATGCCTTAGTCCCTGCTTGAATGTCCGGGCCCGGAAGAATAGGTCCCATACCATGTCCGTGTAGTAGCACGAGAGGTCGGTAAATCTCGCCGAGTACTGGGATACTGACATGATGCCCTGCCGCAGCCTTAGTAACTCCTGGATGCGCACCGCATGAAGAGTGGCTGGAACAAACTCCAAGTGGAAGAGGATCACGAAGTTTGACCAAATTAGAGATGCCTCATCGTGCACCTGGAGCATCATGCTTCACCATCTACCTACTTCTGCTTGCAATAGACTCGTCGCAAGGATCACCATGAGTTCAGCCGGTGTCCCTACTAATCTGATGACTCAGACAACAGCCTCCAGCCAGTCCTCGGCTGCCTGAGGGTTTGCCTCCCTATGGAACCTGGGAGGTCTCTGACGCTGAAACTCATGTAGTGCACTCAGGTGACGTGCACTCTCAGCTGATAGGTCTGGTGGAATCGGTGGCTCAACGGGTAGAGGAACCGCCGGTGCCTCCACTGTAATGGGGCCCTGCATCGAGGCCTCATCGCTCAGTGGGCTGCCATCTCGCACAAATCTCGGAACCCTAGCTTGCTTCCATTGTGGGGCCATCCTGAATAGAAATAGGTGAGGAACGGTTAATACAGTATACCTGGTGAGCTGACACAAAGTAATCACAAATAAAACTTTTGAGACACACACACAATCAATGATTTCGTGTACTGAGTTGGAAATCAGAAGTCAAGGTCCTGGTGTATGGATACGTCAGCCACCGCACCAACACTAGACTCCCTGGACTGATAACCACACTCAAAACCCTTAACACTATTGCTTCACATAGAAGAAATTATCAGAGTCCTTAGTTCTGCAGTAGAACCGACTCCTCTGATACCAATTTTTCACGACCCATCCTTGAGGCCTGTGTCGTGACTACCCCAAGCCCACCTTCCATAGGCTAGGGGATGGTGACTAACACCAAAAGTGTAAATCCTAGTAAAAGGGATGGAATTTCCTTTATATAAGAAAAAAAACACCACAGAGTACACAATCTGAAGTAAACACTAAGTAAACTAATTAAAAAAGTAAGTAATGAAAAGTAATGGGCCAGAATACAAACCCAACTGAAAGTACAGAACAACTGAAAAGAAATTACAACATCAGTAAATGAAATCAGCATCCACCAAGTCGTCCCCCGGTGATCCCACCTAAAGGGTGGGTACAGATGATCTCCTCAGCTCCCCGGGTCCGGTCGTCCGCCCCGTGTACGTTCTAGCTGTTAGTCCACCTCCAGGTAGTGTCCCTCTCCACAAGCCTCAACCACGATCAGCGTTGTCCGTCATCTACAACCAACACAATGTAGTACGGGCACAGCTCGTGCAGGGGTGAGTATACGATACTCAATAGGGACCCCGAGACCCCTGAAGGTCTCCCAGAATCCACAAAGCATAAACCACAAAGGAACGATACAAATACAAAGTATCAACCACCACTACTTTGGTATATTCCCATACATATACCTAAGTCATAAATTCTAGTTCGGCTCTAACTTCCGATCCAAAGTTCAACCTAGTCCACACAGGAAGGTACAACCCAATCCACACAGGAATGCACAACCCAATCCACATAGGAAAGAATGTCAATCATATCGAAGATAATGATTGAATGTCAAGACTCAGATCACACAGGTATACTACTCACGAAGAGGGCTGGAGATGATTTGATATATCCTCTGAATCATCTCCTCTATCGAACCCACGTAGGATCCATGTATAGAAGCCGTCGCTGCCAAACCCATGTAGGATCCAAGTACAGTAACCATCGCTGCCGAACCCACATAGGATCCAAGTATAGTCATCATCGCAGCCGAACCCACAAAGGATCCTTGTATAGTCATCCTCGCTGCCGAACCCACGTAGGATATAAGTATAATCGTAATCGTCGTCATAGTCGCTGCCCGCTCTAGGGTTCCCGCACACAGCACGCTAGATTCCAGGAGGGTCCACTCCACAAGCCAAGGGGGTCGATACATCAACTGACCTGAAGTCCAGAGTTGATATATCTGGTAGTTCTGTCCCAAGTCATAGGGGAAAAACCAAACAAAACGTTTCCAAGACATGGAGAACATGATGACTAAGCCATTTCCCTAAAGTACTTGGCATGTAGGTAAGCAATACATGTCGTGTTATCAGAAACTGGGTACTGCCCCTGTGAAACGACCTGTGTCGCAGGGCTGGTCATGAAAATAAGTAATTACACGGTGTTTGGAATGGTTACACGACGTTTACAAACCTCTAGGGTCGGTTCTATGTGCACTGGCCATGCCTGGACATGTGGTGGAGTACATGCTCGCATACTCCACCCTGTGTCCATGTATTCACGGAATACACGCCGAGTCATCACGAAGTCTCTTCTACCATGGTGAAGGTAGTACACGATGTGCCCCTAGCTGTGAGGTTCTGCCCGTGTCTATGTATCTTCCAGATTACATGCCGAATCATCACGAAGCTTCTTCTACAATGGTTAAGGTAGTACATGTCATGCACCTATCCGTGTGGTTCTACCCCTGTCCATGTGTCTTCCAGATTACACACCGAGTCATCACGAAGCCACTTCTGCCATGGTGAATTTAGTACACGTCGTACCCCTAGTTGTGTGGTTCTACCCATGTCTGTGTATCTTCTAGATTACACGCCAAGACGCGCGAAGCCTCTTTTGCCTTACTATGATGAGAATACACACCGTGTGACTTGGACGTGTATTTATGTCTATGTCTGCGTATTTTCCCTAAATACATGCCAAGTCCCTCAAAATCTCATCTATAGAATCGTGTAGAGAGTACACGCCATGTGACTAGAGTCACACACCGTGTGTTACTTTTCTAATGTCCAAAACAGAAGCCACAATATGCTTGTACTAGATGGCATGTGCTCTTGGAGGACACGCCGTGTATTCTGGAATTTTCCAGAAACGACGGCTCTGGCCAACACGCCTCCCGAGGTGTCCGTTCATCATTCCGATGATCTGATTTCTGCGAATCTTTCGCTTCTAAGTCGCTCCGAGTCTCTGAGGCCGTTTACGATGTTTTCGGGCCTCCGATTGGCTCCGAAAACATAGCTTGATTTATCACTCAAGAACGGATGAAGAACGGGACATATTCACAAGAATGGCAAAGGAATCGGACAGTGTTAGTTTGGTCTGGTTCCTTCCGCATTAGTCGAATAACAAGCGGTTTAAGAGGAACAAAAACATGGAAGTTAAATCAATCATTACTCAATCCAGACACACCCCTACCTCAATAAACGATGTCCTTTGTTGGCGACACGGAAGATGGAGTCGCGGGGTGAGGTTTTGAATATGGCATTAGCCTAGGTCCAGGGAGGGGACATCGTCTCACACTAGCAGAGAAGAGGATGAGGAATGACACGTCGTCTCTCCTTGTGGTGATGGTGTTCTTCGTCAAAGGGTGTCGTTCTTCGTGGGAGGATGAAGTTCTTCAAGGGATTAGATCTCTCTCCCAAAATCCTCACACAACCCTCTAACAAAATAAAATAAGGCCTCCCCTTATTTTATTATTTTTCAAAGCATTTCAAAAACTCAAAATTCAAACTCCCCATTCAATTAATTGAAGAGTTTGAATTAATTCAATTAATCTTTGTTGACATTAATTGAGTGGAAGAGGAGAAGTCACTTAATTAATTACAATGGGTTTCCAATATTAAACACAAGAAGATAAAAGGGGTAGTTAGAGGAGTTTAATGGAATATGAAGGGGTGGGGATTGTGTGGGACCCAATTTACCAATATCCTCACATGCGTAGTTAGTAACTAGTGGGTCCCACCCCAACTCCCATACCATGGATATAATCACTTAGAAAAAGAAATAAAATTATAACACAATTTTATTTTACTTTTTATTTAATCCACAATTTTTTAATCAACTCCTCCCGAGTAGATGCATCTTCACTATGTTTAATTGTATAATAAAAAAATATTTTATATAAACGAAGTGAATTAATTTTGATAATAATTTTATGATTATATATCTGTTTCAATTTTCATAGTTTTTTGCATTTAGCTATTGGTCAGGTTGGGAAGATTCTGAGAAATTATTTTTCTGAGTCATGGGTGTCATGGGACCTGGTACCCATCATCATGTGTGACCAGATGATCAGACATTGGATTTTACGTTGTTATATAATCTATACTTTTTTAAATTTTATTTAATTATTAATATATATTTTAATAGTCTTTTAGAAATTATTTTCTCCGATTTCTGATAGTTAGAGAGGTCCTATCTGAAAGGTATGAGATACTTGTATACGCAAGATCATTCATCGGGTTCTACAAAACATCATAAAGAAAGCTATGGATAACGATTCTTCTACCATCTTTGATATGTCTTATGTCTCCCATCGTCCCAACTATATATCATCTTAGGTATGGGATGTGTCATGCTCCATCTGGATAGTAGAGACTTTTAAGAGGAGATCGGTAGCCGAACGTCAGAGTCGGGGGAGGAAAGAGGTAACTCATAAGGCTGGGAGTCATACATTTAGCATAAATCAACGACATATAGTAAGTGATATTATTTATTAATGTATATTTATTTTTACTATAACATGTTTTTTATATTATAAATGCTATAATAGACCCATATATTGTAGAGTTTTAAGTTTATAATAAGATGTATTCTCATTCTCATATAGGACGAGTTGTAGGAAAATGACAGCATCGTATTGTGGTTAGTGATTTTGTTGAAAAATGTCATCAATATTAATTTTATTGTTATTATAATTTGTCATTACATTTAAAAAAACATATGTGGCTATGAATTCTCATTCACAGGAGAGAAAACCTGGGGAAAAAAATATGTCACTGATGATTTAGATTTTGATGATGGGGCTTGGATAAAGGTGACTTTGTAGGGTGTCGAAAAAAGATCGAGTGATTGGTATTGATTCTCAACTGACACCTATGTGTTATTACAGTATTTTTGTGATGGCATCAGTGAGCACGAAGGGAGATCATGGAGATTTATCATCAACTCTGTCATCCACTGCACATTATGAGGAGAGGTAGAGAGCTAAGGGTGATATGATACAATAGAGGTAGGAGGAGCATGACCAGCAACGTCTGAGATATGAGGAGATGACGGAGTATATGTAGTGACATGCACATGGCATTGGTATGGAGTTTTATCCCCCTGGTTCATTGAGTGATCCTCATCCACCTGATGCCAGTTGTTGATTTTTTAAGATTTTCATGAATTTTTTGTAACTTGGTATGATAGACATATTATATTTGAAATAATTTACTACTTTTATTATATTTTAATTTTATTAAATCTTTTTTAATGTTTTTTAAATATTTTTAATATTAGTTTTTTATAAATAATATATATTTTTTTAAAAAGTTTACTTGTGACAGATAAATAATTTTTCACAAAAGGGTTTTGAGATGGATTATTAAAAGAGACATAAATAATATTTTGGGATTTTTTTGATGGACTATATATCCATCGAAAAAAAGGTTATCTGTAATGGACCTTCGTAAATAATTATATTTGTGACTCCATCTTCCATGATGGGCTATTTGTGATGGAAACTCGTCTCAAAAATTCATTTACGATGAGAATTCGTTGCAAATGCACTATCACAATTATAAGAAATTTCTATTGTGGCAGGTTTATAATAAATGTATATTTTTTTAATAATTAATATATATATATATAATCTTTTAGAAAAATTATTTATAAGATTATAGTTTAATAATTTTATATTTAAATCATTATAAGATTATAATATATTTTATGAAATAATAAATATATTTTTATATTTATAATAATATATTTATAATTATATATTTATACCCTAATTGACCAAAGGACTTCTTTTTTATTTATTTTGGATAATCCCACTTTTTAATTGAGATGAGGGGGAACCCTTACATGACCAATAGGCTAAGTGTCACAAGGGCCAGTATATGACCCAAAGGCCCATTGGCATAATGGATAATACATGACCCGAAGGCCCAACCCACTAGAAGTACCCTTCCCCAGTATCTGCATCATTGAAAGAACCCCGCTCCCCACATCACATTACTTATCGGCTAGCATTGCCCCGTGCAAGGTTGCACAGTGCCTGGCCTCGATAGCGATTATCATACACTCTCGCTCTTTCCATCTGGTTAGCTATACTCTAGTGGCTGATAATTTTCTCTTGAATCATCTTTTTGGGCCTTCTATGTGTTGTATTGGGGCTTCATAGTCTTTGTGGCCTGAAGGCCCTGTGGATCGAAGGGCTTGGGTGGCCCAGAGGCCCTGTGTCCGTAGGCCCAAACTGATATCCTAAAGGCCCAAACAGGTAATTGTTGTATATATGTTATGTATTCATCATTAATCTGCATTTATACATTACACCCTCATTAATATTCCTGATTTCCATACATGTGATGACTCATTTTTGATGATCTATAGTTTACAAGGTATAAAATTCATTCATGTTATAACCATAATTCTATTTTGTTCTCATAAATACTTATAAAATTAAAATAAATATATTTAAATAAAAATATATTAATTATATTTATAATTATAAATTTTTAGATATATATAAATATTTCTTAAATATATTTATTTATAATTACAATTATAACTAAATATATATAAATATATATTTAAATAAATGTAAAATTATAATAGATACATCTATTATAAATATATATATATAATTATATACAAATATTTATAAATATATTTATTTAAACTTATTATATATATATATGTAAATAATTACAATTTTATAATAATAATATTTATTATACTTAAAAAGTTCTAAATATATATAATTAAGTAAATGTTTTTGTAAATATATGTTTTTTCTTATTATTATTAAAGAAAGTATCCTCATTTCATGTTTCAAAAGTGTTTAATCACTAGTTGGACTTTTCAATGGTTCTTTTATTGAATCAATGAAGTTTTATACCATATATGTAGTATGATGGGATTTGGTTTCATTATTAGTATCCTAAAACAGAAAACTATTATGTTGTATTGTATTTCAATATATTTATTTATAGTTATAGTTATAAATATATTTATTTAAATAATGAAAAAATTATAAGAAATAGATTTATTATATAAATAATTATGTTAATATATCTAATTAATATATTTATTATAATTTTAAAATTATTTAAACATATCTATATTTATTTAAAATTATAATTTTAAATATTTTTATTTATTTATAAATATTTTTATTTATTTATAAATATTTATAAATATTTATATATTTATATATATATTTATATATATTTATAAAATTATATGTATAATAAATGCATTTTTTATAATTTTATAACTATTTAAATAAATGTATATTTATTTATAATTATAACTACAAATAACTATATATTTATTTTTAGTTGAAAATTTATTATAAATATATATATTTTTATAGTTATAATTAGAAATATATATATTTAAATAATTATAATATTACAAGAAATATATTTATTATATTTAAAATTTTATTAATATATATAATTAATATATGTATTATAATTCAATAATTAAATAAATATGTCTATATTTATTTATAATGATAATTATAAATATTTGTATTTATTTATAAATATTTGAATATAATTAAAAATATATTTATTTAATTATATATATTTATAACAATATAAGTATAATAAATATATTTATTATAGTTTTATAATTATTTAAATAAATATGTATTTATTTATATTTATAATGATAAATAGATATATATTTATTTGTAATTAAGAAATTATAATAAATATATATTAATTCATATTTATAATTATATATATATTCATACAAATAGTTATACTTATAATTATAAATAAATATAGAGATATTTAAATAATTTCAAATTTATAATAAATATATTAATTATATATATTTATATAATTATAAATATAATATATATTTATTAATATTCTATAATTATTTAAATAAATATATATTTATTTATAATTGTTAATATAAATTTATATATTTATATATTTATATTTATAAATAATATCTATATTATATTTATAATTATATAAATATATATAATTAATACATTTATTATATATAATAAAAAAATTTATAAATATATTCATTATAATTTTGAAATTAATTAAATAAATATGTATTTATTAACATTAGATCTTTATCAGTGGTTTTTTAGAACTTATAAGGATTGGTGTTTATCAGTGCTAGAAAAACACTAATAAATTGTGTCTTTATCAGCGATATAATTTTAGTGATGATAAAGGTAGGTTTTACTAGCACTTTCAATTTTAAAGCCGGTAAAATATACCTTTATCAGCACTTTTCAACAAGAACTAATTAATTGCTTTCATTTTATTATTAATGAAACCCTATCAGTACTCTGTCGTCGCTCGCGCTCAAACTCTTGTGGAATCAAACTTATACCTCCACTTCCTCCTACCATCACTGCATCATACCTCAAATTCCAACATATGTTGCCTCTTCTCCCTTGAGTGTTTCTACCATCGCTGCAGGCACATACGCTGCCACTGACCCATCCATGTTGATGCCCTTCATGACCTCCATCGTAGCCTACCCCAACTCGGTTGCTGTCGGACCTTAGTACTGCCGCTATAACTCCAAATCTAAGGTATGTCCTTTTTTATTTTGAATTATTAGATAGTGATAATCTAATTATATGGTTTTAGTATTCGAAATATTTTTTATGTATGAATTATGTGTTTGGTTTGATTCATTAGTGTGAGACACAAGTTTTTTTATTGGTAAATAGATTGATTAGTTTTTTTGGAATATCTAGTGAAATTTTTCCTAATTTTATATGTATAGTTGTATTGGATTTAGGTTCAATAAAAATTACTGAATTTTTGTTGATCAAAATGTAAGAACATGTTTGGGTGAGGTTGTTTGAAAAATAAGAATCATTATAATGATTGTTTTAGGTGGAAAGTATCATGATCGGTATTATAATGGTGTGATTCTGGTATGTAGGTTAGATAAATTACAATTTTTTATATGGATAAATAAGATAAAAACTTTTTAGTTTGAACTTATTGTAAAAGTGGGATCTGTGTTTGGGTTTTGATTAACATTTTGATGATTTTTTTGGGTGAATCAGGTGTTTTCTATGTATGATTTTCTAAAATATATTTTATCTTTTATCTTTTTTAATTATGGGTATTGATATTTATGTGGACGCTTAAATGGATTTTATACCATGTTGACCTGATAGTTTTATAAATGTGTTTCATTGATGATTATTTTTTTTATTTTAGAAAAAACAACATGGGAATATTTAGGTAGACATGTGGGAATTCTAGCGACATGAGTTATAATATTATGCTAACACATTTATATTACCCGTATCTTATGTCTCACACCAACTACTATAATTTTAATTTAAATTAATCCATTAATGGTCAGTTTGTTATGTCACATTTGTATTGAAACAATATTCTAGTGTAATGATTCCATTAATTATTCAACTTAGATTTTCTCTTTAGGCCTTTGGTAAGTACCCCTTAATGGTTGATACTTGATATTTTATTATTATTTTATCTTATGGATAAATCTTGGTAAATTATATTTTCTTTAAAAGAAAAATATATGTGTTTTTATCTTTATTTACTCAACCTTGTTTAATAAAATTATTTTCATTATTTTCCCTAAAACTAGAATATTTTTTGGAACAAAATGAATAGTATAAAATCTTTAATGATTTACAACTAAGATATTTTCCCAAATCACACATACAAACATTGGTGTGTATATAAACTTATTTGTCTATGATACAGGTAAAATTATAGGGTCATGCTTATATAGTGGTTTTTTATAGTAACTTGTTAAAGATATATTGATAATTGGATGTAGAGTTCACCATCCTGTACAAAGAGATAATAATCATTTTGTGTTATTTTATGGTACTTACTATAATGTTCCTCTCTTGATAAAAAAAATTATTTTTGGTTTACCTTTAAATATTGGATTATGTTAAAATATTTTATAGATATATATTTTACAAAATTTTTGTTATTTTTGATTTATGAATCATTTATAAAGTGCCTCTCATGGGATTTTTGTCTTTGTAAAAATTTATATGTGGCTCTTTTAAAATGATTCATGTTTTTTAAAATGTTTCTTAAAAATTTTATTTGATCAACATAACCTTTTTTGTTTTAAGTATAATTAAAATTATTTAAAAAAATTCATATACTTAGGTTTCATGTCAAATATTTTTCAACTTACCCAATTGGCTTTCATAAAGGTATATGAATGTTCTAAAGGTGTATATAATTCTTGTTTTATTTTAACACTGGGTTTGTGATGTTTAAATGAAAAATTGTAAAATATAGATTGTTTTATCTCATTTTATATGACTAAAGACTGGTGGGTCATGAAATTTCCTTGATTTTATTAAAAAAAGGAAGTGTGGATTTGTGAAAGGAGGTCTGGAATTGATTGGTTTATTTTAAAAAAATTATTTTAAAGAAGAATTTATGTTAATAGTTGGATTTTTAATTGGATTTCAAGTGTGATTTTATAAATAGTTTTCAAAGGACATCAAAAATGTAGTTTATCATAATCTTGTAAGTTTATATTTTTATAGAATTAGGAAAACAAATTAAATTATATAGGGAATACAAGTATATTTATAATAAATCCAATGGAATGGCATGTAAGTAACTCTATCCAACCAATATATATCCATAATTATCTCACTCCCATAAAAGTTAAATTAATGTTAAACCCTATTGAAACTTCAAAACTAACTTTTCATCCAACATCACTTGTATTGTTTAAATTATAGGTTTCCTTACTATTATGTATTCTTTCTAATTTGGAGTTAGATTCTATGGGGATGTGTCTCATTTAGTAATAGGAAATAATAGATATCATTAAAATATTGAGTTTCCCTTATTTTAAAGAACCATTGTTTGTATTTATTTTGTTAAATATTCATATTACTGAATAAAATTGGATGGATATGAATAAAAATTGATGGAGGTAAATAGTTCATCAAGTTTAAAAAATAACATGCATGTGACCCTTCTCAAATCCTTCGTATATATTTCTATTGTTATTAATCAATAATAATTATTCTATATGAGTTGTAAGAACAATTGATATGTCATGGAATAGATAAAAGTTATAAATGCGGGAATAAACACTAGGGGAAAGATAATGTACATAGTTTTTGGGGTAGCACTGTGTTTTATAAATCATCTTATATAACTAAAAGTGTAGACAATGAAGAAGATCCTATAGATTATTTTATTACATATTTAATGATGATGAAGTTCAAATTGAGGAAATGAAAAGAACCAATGAAGATAAAATTAATGATTTCCCAAAAAAATAGAAGTTAAAGAGTTCTGTAAAGATGCCATTGTATTATGGATTCACTAAATATATTGCTTTATCAGCCCTAATGAAGCTGTATAATTTGAAAGTTAACAACTTATGGAGTGATGGTGGTTTTACAGAACTACATTATCTCTTTACTTACATGGTCCCAAAAGATAATGTGCTCTTGGGTCAAAAATATGATGCCAAACAAATTCTATACTCCATGGGTTTGATCTTTGAAAGAATACAAGCCTTCCCGAATGACTTTATACTATTTCTCAAGGACCAAAAATCACTTACAGAATTCCCAAAGTGTGGTGCTTTTGGAAACAAGAAATATGAATCCAGTCCTGTGAAATTTTCATGATACATTCCAATTATTTGACATTTTAGGAACCAATATGGAAGTGAAGAGATTGTATGGAAATTAACATGGAACACAGATACAAGAATTAAATATGGGAAACTTTATCACCTAAAACTCTCCTCAGTGGAATAGAATTGATCATGTGTATCCTGAATTTGTCAATGAACTAAGAAACCTTCATCTTGTGTTATCTAAATTTGGAGTGAATAATTTTTGTTTTCAAAGAAGAACTCACTATACATGATTGGTTATGTTGGTAAATTATAACTTTCTATCATGGTTATGTATTAATCTAAAATACAACATGTTATCTATGATTATATCAGGACTAGAAAAACTGGGTAATGATATAGATTTTTATTTAGCTCCATTGATCATGGATTTAAACTTATTGTGGGATTCATGTGTAATATTGGAAGATTAATATTTTACGTTGAGATTCATGTTGTATGGGATTATAAATCAACTTCATTCTTATGTAAATTTGTAAGGATATGACATTAATGGAACTCAATGGTGTCCCATTTGGGATCAAGGTACACATTCAATTTGGTTGAAGAATTCTTCAAAAACTATATTTCTAGGACATCACAGATTTCTACCCTGAAGGAATAAGTACGAATCTTGGATGACATCATTTTATGGAAGTTTAGAAGAACGTACGACACTGTCTCCACTAATAGGTGATCAACTATTTCAGAAAGTAAAATATTCGGACATTGTTATTCTTAAACTATTTTTGAAAAACATTATGAAAACTGATTGGAAAAAGACACCAATTTTTTTTAATTACTATACACGAATTTTCAGTATAAAAAAATTCTTGATGTTGAGTATGTGGAAAAAAAAATGTGAGCGTCATCGGGACATTTCTAAATGCACCAAGAAAAACAAAGGATGGAATTAATGACATCACTTCAATGACTGATTTAAATTTAAATTGTCTATAATCACATGAATTCTATGTTTTTATGAAATATATAATTCTTGTACGTTTATATTGATTTTTTTTCAAAATATCTATCATATATTAACCAAGCTTTGTTTCTTCTTCAAATGTATATGCAAAAAAATTATAGACCCTATGAAATTGTTGATTATCGAATGATAAATTTTTGTTATGTTATGTGAATTGGAGATGATATTTATACCAACAAACATTGATATAATGGTTCGATTTATTATTCACTTGGTGAGAGAGATTAGACTATGTGTTCTATACACTATAAATAGATGTACCCCATTGAACGATATATCAAGATTTTGAAAAGGTATGTCAAAAATCAAAGTCATCCAAAGGGTTCTCTTATAGAGTGATAATTTGTTGATGAACCTATTGAATTCTATACCAAATACCTGTCTAGTGTGTAAATCATTGGTCTACCAAATTCTCTTCACATTGGGTGACTTGTGGGTGAATGAAATTCTATAACAGATATTGTCACAATCAATATTATAGATAGGGAACATGCCCACCTTTACATTTTTCATAATATTTTTTAGGTTTTCCCATATTTTGAAATCCATAAATAAATTATTAGGCATTTGAATCCATCAACGGATTAAATATGGATATCAAATACACATAATCAATAGTTTATAGGATGGTTTCAGGACTATAGTTTTATGGAGTAATATTAAAATCTAGATTCAATTTCCCAACAACATTGACGGATAGCTAGAGTAAGAAGTTTGTATGTATTATATTACAATGGTTATGTAATTAATTGTTATAATTTATATACCAATGAACATGATGAAGATAGTTCCATGAAAAATATTGGAGTTACACTTGTGGATGAAGCGATTAATGTTTCTGGTACTAAGGATATAAATCCAATTTATGTGCATATGTCATACTTTGGAGTTAATAAATAAATATGAGAGTTGAATTATAAAATATTCTAAGTTTTGATACAAGGAGGTTGATAACAAGATTTTTAAAAAAATATATGTATTGGGATTCATTAAAGTTGATTTTTGTAAGGAAGGGTAAAAAGATGAACCATTTATAATGGAATCATTAGAAGTGAATGTATTTTATGTTCTAGATTTTACAAACTGAAAGTGGTCAATTGTTCTGTTATCAACCAAAACCACATAAGGGTAAGATGAAAATCCAACTGAGGATGACAGTTTCATTATGATGTCACAATCATTTCATAGTGCTCCCATTGTAATTTGAGATTTTTATGTAATAGGATACCACAATTAAGGGATTTGGAGAGTCTATAGAGGGGTAAAATTATTTCATCCTTAATAAAAAGAGACTTTAATAATCATGTTATAATTTTTTATAATATACATTGTTTTACCACATGTTATTATTTTGTTGCTGGAATTATGTATTATATATAAAATATAAAACCAATTTTTCAGATAATGACTTATGAATATAATGGAGCTCCCAATCCCAAGGTACAATAGGTATCTCAACCTGATTATACTTGTAGTGTATAGGAACAATGACCTCTTCCACATGTTGGTTCTCCTGATCTTGATGAACAACGGGTTTCTCAACCAGTTTTTGTTTCCAGTGTAGAGGTACAAAAACCACCTTCACATTATAATGCTACCAAAACAGAGGAACATATTGATAATGTTTAATCTAATGAAATGATAGGCGATAAAGGATCGATGATATAGAAAAAATAGGAATGTTATAGTTTTTATGTGTTAGAAAAAATCATTAAGGTGAAAAATTAAGGCATCAAATATGATGTCAGATAGAATGCGTGGGGCCAGCATGTTAACCCCAACATGTCAATGATTAGTAGTTTCAATGGAATCATCACTTGGGAATGTGTTCTGGTAAATGTAGATTTTTGGAACCACGGATTATCTGCACATAAGACACTGATTGTCTAAGATACTATGGTAACATTATGATATCATTTCATTATTTTACTAACAAATAAAATAGTGAATCATTTACTTCAACTTCATCATCCCTTATAGAGTGCATTTATAATAAATCACTCCCACCAGAAATATGTAATAATTCTTGATAGAAGGATTCATATATGATTTCACGTTATTTTAATGATACACCATCTTAATGATACTGATTGAAACATAATCCTTCACCCACCACTTATCTATACACACCTGATAAACCAATAAGTATGGAATGAATTTAATGGTCATTGTACAGATGTGTATTTTCATGAAAATTGTAGCTAGTAATACAATGTTTGACGATATGTTTATTCATCAATTTTATTAAAAAAAATTATTTATAAAAAAGTAACCAAGTACTAAAATAAGAAATGGGTAGAAAATCCAATATACCCCTATCATAAAGTAAGGTTGGGGTATGTTTCACTTGAAAAAAAAATTGGTGCATATTTTAATTTTATCTTAATACTTTTATGCCATATGAAAAAACACCATAATTATGTTACTATGTTTATATATAGATTTATGATTCCAAATCCCAATCCAGTTCCGTTCAACTCTATGATCTATGGAAGGCGGCACGTGTAAATATTTATCGGATACTAGTATAATTGAACACGTAACAAGTGTAGGAAGCATGTGTAAGTATGAAATTATTAAAACTAAAGTTTCTTTATATCACTATTAAATATAATGATTACTTATTTTCCTATATTTTCTATCTGACATAGTCACAGGAGTCAATAATACCTATACCAAATGAACACATACTATTGGTGGGCTTGACAAAGAAAGAAAAGTATGGTCATGTCATAGGGTCTATTTTTGAGGTGACAGCCCAAACATATTTTAAGAAAAAAATAGGAGGATAATGGTGAATAAATGAAATAGATGAGACTAACTACCATTGAATCTTAATTCCAATGGAAAATAGAGATTCTAGAAAATTTTATGGGGGGATAAAATAGAAGAAAAAACTCAAGAAAAAAAATCTCATGAAGATCCCGCCCCACCCCTACCATCTTTGAGGTGATACATTCCACTCAAAGATCTATCTTAGCCGAGGTAATGAAAGTTCTAACAATGTTTCTATGAAATTTTAATCATAAATACACTAATATCGTTTTTTGTGCTGATATTATATAGGGTGATAATGGATGTTATTTATATCTATCTACCCCCACCCATCTTCTTGTAGTGTTGGCTACGATGTTCAATATCTAAGATTATATGCAACACAAGAGACCACTGTCAATAGTTCTTATGTGAGTGTTGGTTATCATAGACCATGAGTCGACCACCATAGTACATATTCCAATTAATGAGAAAGATATTCATATAGTCAATGAACATTTTGAGACATTCATCTCATTTTTATCACATCTTGTAAAAAAATTGACATAGAGGTATTCATTTCCAATTTATTTTTCAAGCTAAAACTGTAGCAATAAATATAAAAGGTCTGAATCGATGAATTTTATTAGAGATAGAAACATTTAGGGGGTGAAATGAAATACCAACTCAAAACCATATAAAGGATAGATCAACAGATCAAAAAGATCTAACAAAATCCCCTTTACCCTTCTCATTCAGTATTCATATTTATTATCATTGAGGGTTCATGTGGATACAAAGCAAAAAGATGGTAGTACCCACATAGTTTATTTTGAAGAAAATATATATGAAGAAGAAGTTGGGGAGTACATTAGTGTTAAGAGTGTAAATGAAATCCTAGACTATTATTGTCTAGGTTCCTCGGTTGTAAATTTATACATGATGTATGTTTTCATGATTTTATTTTCCAAAACCTGGTATACTCTGTAAATTATGACTAAATAAATTTCATATTTTTGGATGGAGTATATATAAAAAACAATTGAATGGATTTTAAAATTATTTTTTTGGACTTGTTAGTCCCCACATCACCTTTACTGACCAACCAAAAATAGAATCCAAAAAAGGGGATGAAATAGTGGCCGTCCGGGACAAATGATTTGAAAGAAAACTTTAGTGTGAAAGAATCTTCTTTATAACAATGACGCAGGGGTAAAATAGTACAATTTAATCATATCAAATATATTTTCATTTCATTCATTAATTATTAATTCTTGTTTTTTTATGAAACATTGGATGCTTAGTGTATTCAATTTGGATGCTCCAAAGATTTAGTTCCTAGATTCAATGTATGGATACCCAACAAACTAACCACACATGATGGATTTTTTCAATTTTTAATACATTAAATCCAACATTTTATAATTAATCATCAAGTTATATAATTTATATTATCATTTAATGAATTTTTTTTTGATAGGGAGGTGCATCAATATCATGAAAAAAAGGAATAAGAACAGAGTTTAGGTATGAGGACCCTGATAAGTTCTATGACTAGAAAAGTACCAGGGTATATAAAATAAAATTTCTCTATCCAAACAAATATCAAAATTAATTACTTATTATAATCAATTTTTTTACAGTGTCCAAAACAAATAAATTGAAATGATTTTTGTTGTTATGTTTGTAAATTTATGGGAGAGATCATATTACATGAACAATCTAGCATCCCTGAAGAGGTATTTTTGAAGATAATTACCATTTCATTAAAATTATTTATTAATAGTTTTTTATTTATGTTATTCTAGTACAACTATTACTGTTGAAAAGTATCAAATTACAAAGATGATATAGATTTTCTTACAAACAAATGGGTAGAATACCTGATAGAAGAATGTAGACAAATAGTATGAAGATGTGACTTACATAAAAGTAGTTTATTGTTTTATATTTATGTTTAATTTACTTGTTTTTAGTATTAATCACATAATAATTCTTTTATTATACAGGTGGATAGCTTTTTTTGAATTGGGTGGATTGTTCGAAGATTCACATTCTCATAAGATATAGGGCTTCAAGGCTGCAACTAGGATAATGACAACAAATAAATGGGTCGAGAATGTATACAACCATTATGAAAAGATTAATTATCCATACTAATTTAATTAATTTTTTCATCATTTTATATATATTTTTAAATTTAATTTCCATATCATTTTTGTCAAACGATTATTTAGTTTTTTCATATGTCATTATGCTTTCTATTTATTTTCTTTGTCAAGCTACCATCACTATATAGACTCAATTTTAGTTGGTGGAGAAAACATTCCATTTAAATCCATAATAGTATAGGAATATCATGAGATCATTGTAGTTACTTCTTATGATAAAATGGTTAGATGAGCTTCCACCACTCTCTTGGGTTTCAATAATGAGAAATGTTTTCCCTATAAGAACATCAAGTCAATATGCAGTACTGAAATTTTGATAAAGAACTGAAATGGTAATAATGATAAGTTTTCAGTTAAGGTTTTTTTCAATACTTTGGGACTTGAAGCATTTATCGACACCTCAATCCGACATATGGTGTGAAAAGTATGACTCCATGTGCTTCCTTTTTTTAAAAATTGACACAAAATTTAGTTATAAAAAAACTAATATAGTAAAAACTGAAATAACCTATTCATATTGTTTTAATACTTTATGAAAATTTTCCATAACTTATTTTTGATATATACGAATAATATTCATTTAATTTTGATGCACGATGTACCCAGTATGAATCAAGGTGTCTGTTTTTATTTAAAATTGAAATTAATTTTTTTAAATAAATAGTGGCATACTGAAAACTGATCAAATGAATTTGGATAGTTTGGATAATTTATAACAATGATCCATGATAGATTTTTGATATTTAGGATTCAATCTTACCTCAATATGATGAATGGTGTGACTGTCATGACTCCATGTGTATCTATTTAATTAAAATTGACATTATTTTTATTAAAAACAAAAAGTGACATAATGAAAACTGAGAAAATGAATTTTGATTATTTTTATACTTAGTTAAATGATAAATGTGTCATTTTATGATGTATATAAATATAATTCACCTCAATATAACACATAGTGTGATCATAATGACTCCAAGTGTGTCTATTTATTTAAAATTGACATTCATTTTAGTAAAAAGAACAAGTGATGTATTGAAAACTGAGAAACATGTTAATATTATATTAAAACATTATTAAAACTATCCATAATTAATTTTTTGACTTGTAAGAATAAAAGAAACCTCCATTCGATGCATGGTGTGACTATTATGACTAGAAGTGTCTTTTATCATATTAAGAATGTCATTTTAGTTCAAAACATGTCACTTCTTGAAAACCAAGAAAGCACACTCTGAATGTCTTGATAATTTAGGAGATAAATTTATAATTAAATTTTGTTGTGTATGAATAATTCTCATGTCAAACCAAATAATTATGACCAGTATGACTTAAAATGCATATTTCGAGTTTGAAATGACATTTTAATAAAAAACACAATTAGCATACTGACAGCTGAACAAACACATCTGGATTATTTTGAGACTTTAGGAAAATTATACATAAGATATTTTTGACATGTAGGAATCAACCACACTTAAATATAATTCATGGTGTGGCTGGTATAACTCAAAGTGTCTCTTTCTATTTAAAATTTACATTAATTTTAGTAAAAATAACAAGTGAAATACTGAATACTAAGAAAACACAATCATATTATTTGGATATTTTAGTAAAATGATCCATGAGTAATTTTTACATGTAGGAGTCATATGCATGTCAATATTATTCATGGTGTGACCTCTATTACTTCATGTTCATCTTTTTATTTAAAATTGAGATTACCTTTAGTAAAATGAACAATAGACATATTGAAAATTGATCAAGAGTAGTATTTTTTCTTGATAATTTAGTAAAATGATCCATGAGTAATTTCTAACATATAAGAATCAAACACACCTTGATATGATGCACAGTGTGACCGGTCCGACTAAAAGTGTCTCTTTTTATTTAAAATTGACATTAATTTTAGTAAAAAGGACAACTAACATACTTAAAAACAAGAAAATACATTTGGATTGTTTTAATAATTTAGGAATATAATACATGAGTCATTTTTGATGTTTAGGAGTCAACCTCACCTCAATCTGACATACAGTGTGACCACTCTGACTCCAAATGTCTCTTTTTATTTAAAATTGGCAATAATTTAAGTAAAAAACAACAAGTGACAGGCTAAAAATTGATAAAACGAATTATTATTGTTGAGATACTTTAGAAAAATGATACATGAGTCATTTTTGACATGTAAGAATCATCCTCGCCTCAATATGACCCACAGTGTGACTGGTATAACTCAAAGTCTCTCTTTTTATGTTAAATTGACATTAATTTTAGTAAATAGAATAAGTGATATACTGAAAATTTAGAAATGGTTTTTAGATAGTTTTTATAATTTAGTAAAATTATAAATGAGTCATTTGTGATGTATAAGAGTCATCTTCACCTCAATATGACCCACGATGTGACTGGTATGACTCCATGTGTGTCTTGTTATTTAAAATTGACGTTAAATTAAGTAAAAAAGAACAAGTGACATACTAAAATGTGAGAAAACTAATTTTTATTATTTTGATACTTCAGAAAAATGGTCAATGATTCATTTTTTATGTTTAAAAATTAACATTACATCAATTAGATGAACAATGTAAACGGTATGACAAAAAGATTATATTATAAGTTAAAAATTGAAATTTTAATTCAAAATATTTCACTCACAAAAAAAATGTTCTCTCGTTTTCTTGATAATTTATTAAAATGACTCATAAGTCATTTTTCACATGTATGAAGTATTATCAAATCAAATTGATGCAAAATTCCACCAAAATAACTCAAAATGTGTGTTTCTAGATTGAAATGACATTTTAGTCAAAACACACAACTAGAATACTGAAAACCAAGAAAATGAATTAGTATTGTTTTTTATTGTATTAAAATAATAGATAAGTATGTTTTGATAGGTAGGAATCAGAATCACCACATTTTGACACACGGTGTTACTAGTATAACTCCAAATGTCACTTTTCATATAAAATTAACATTAATTTTAGTAAAAAGCATAGTTGACATACAGAAAATGGAAAAAATGTATTTTGATTATTTTGATAATTAGTAAAATTATCCTTGAGTCATTTGTTATGTGTATGAGTCAACCAATCCTCAATATGAAGCACGGTGTGACCGATATGAATCTAAGTGTGTCTTTTTAATTAAAATTGACCTTAATATAAGTAAAAAAGAACAAGTGACATAAAGAAAATTGAAAAAATGCATTTATATTGTTTTGATAATTTTGTTAAATGATCCATGGGTTAATTTTGATGTGTAGTAAAAAGCCCCACTTCAATCCAATGCATAGTGTGATCGGTATGACTAAAATTGTCCATTATCAGTTTCAAATTGACATTTTAGTTAAAAATATTGTCACTCACTGAAAACCAAGAAAATATTCTCCAATGGTCTTGATAATTTAGGATAGTGTCTCATAAGTCATTTTTGATGTGTATGAAGCATTCTCACATAAAACTAATTCATGATGTGAATGGTATGACACAAAATGCATGTTTCCATTTTGAAATGACTTTTTAGTATAAAAACACAATTTTCATACTAAAAATCATGTGAATGCATTCAGATTGTTTTTATACCTTAGGAAAATGGTCCATCAGTAATTTTTGATAGCTAGGAATTTTTCGCACCTCAACTCGACACATGATATGGCCAGTATGACTCCAAATGTGTCATTATTTAAAATTGCCATTAATATTAGTAAAATAACAATTGACATACTCAAAAGAAATAAAACCCATTTGAATTGTTTTGATATTTTACTAAAATGATCCATAACTCATTTTTGACATGTATAAATCAACCCCACCTCAATAGGATTCATGTTGTGACCAGTATAACTCCAAATGTTTCTTTTTTATTAAAAATAGTCATTTTATTACTATGTTCATTCATATTAATGTTTAATTTATTTACCTATAGTATTACTAACATAATATTTGTTTGCTGGTATAGGTAGAATATTTTTCTCAGGTTGAGATGATTTCTTTGATAATTCATACCATGGGCGGACATTTTAGAGAAGGGATCATAGATTTCGAAAGTTGAAACATCAATGTTTTTCAATTTTTGTGAAAAAATTGTAAATTTTATTATAAAAAACGTCGGATGGAAAGTATATATAAGGGATTTTTATATATACCATGTAAGGACATTTTTTTTATTCATGTTTGAATAAAATTAATATTTCATTGATTGAAATCATTGGTTTTTTAGGTGTGTGGTTATATTAACAGCACACTGCAGAAAAATAGGCCTTTATTAGTGAAAAAAAAGTGCTAATAAACGGTATCCTTTATCATCCCTAAAATAGTACTAATAAAGGGGGTCCCTTATCAATGATTTTATATCATTGATAAAGTATCCCCCTTTATTGATTCTATGATTAACAGTGCATTTTTAGAACTATTAAATGCCTTTTTGTGCGTTGTTAAATGAAATATGTGTGGTTGTGAATGAATGAATGTCTATGTGATATAAAAATTATATAATCATAATAACATCCTAAATATCCTAAATATAATTTAATGTCTCATAAATTCCATGTAATTGTTTTAAATTATGTTGAATTTTTTTGAGACCAGACGCTCTGACATTACCTGATTCTGAGGCCTAGTGAGCCCGGAATAGATGTATGAAATATTTTTACGTTCATTTAAGTAAACGCGATAGTGGGTTTTTCTAACATTTAAAATAGTTCTCGAATAAGATATCTGAGGGAACCATTGAACTCGGAACGATGAGATTCACCTAAAATGGATCAAACATTGATCGGTAAGGGTCAACCGGAAAAGTTAGTTCTCAGAATTTTGGGGAAAAGATAAAATAACATAAAAAGTTATTTAGTTTGTTTTTCCAACCATTGGGAAGTGGCATGGATGAGATACGGTGCGGTGACAAAGTTATGAAAAGTCGAATTAAATGAAGCCCGTTAATATCTTTTAAACGTGTTGTGTAACAATGCGTTAAATGAGGCATAACAGATACGATGTTTCATAAATGAAACAGTGTAACGACTTGATTAGGTAGCGTAATAGAAACAATGTGACATGTTTTCTTTTAATGGGTTAACTCATTGGATAAATGAGGATCAATTAGTTAAATTCCTCTAATGAACCTACAATAAGATTTATGTCCAATGATGAACAACTAACACCGACGAATAACTAACAACTTCAACACACCTCGAAAAATGGAACCAGAAAGCGATGAATGCCAATGGATATTCAAACCCTATGGACAGACTACTTCAACAATGAAAACCTATGAATTAGAGGTTATTATTGTTTTGGATTATTGTTTCTCTTTATTTATTCTAAAATGATGAACGCGGATCAACCCATGAATATGTTGATCTACGTATCTCTTTTTCTTGCGGTTGGGTGTTTTTCCGAGGATTTCTATACTGAGATTATTGTTTTTATAGAACCTCAATCTGAAACCATTCCATGCTTAAAAATGAAACGCATAGGGAAAAAGTCGTCATGAATATGGACTGAGCCCCTCCACCTAGTGTGTTCTTTATGATCAGAACTTCAATTTAAAGGAAACAAGGTTTTGAGGCCTTGGTAGGGAAGGTAGCACCTGACGGAGGCCGAAGGCACAAATGACGTTAAGTAACCGACAACCGGAGTAGACCCAGTGGTCTGAGAAATAACATGTCAGTGTGCTGCAACCGGCGATGGCACGCCACTATGGCGCACTGGTGGAAGAATCTGCTGCCTGCTCGGGCCATAATGAAGGGGAAGGAGTCATCGGCCAGTTTGACGGTTAGATTAGGGATGCATCCCCTCAGCAGCGTCGGTGGAGTAGCCCATAGCTGCGGGTTGTGGATTCACGTTGTATTCGGTCTCCTGACCACATGAGAAACCTGAGTGGCTGGGATTGATTGGTTGCATGATGGCAGCCCGGACACGCTATGTGTCTGGGCTGAAGGTAGTCTATCCGCCAGAGGCAGACCGGGAAGGGTTCAAACCACACATAGCGGGCCTGATTCGCTCCCAATGGATCGAACCCAAACCATTGGGTTGGGACGGATGAGATCGGGTCGCTGGGCGACCTGAAGGGCTGGACCACTGGCCGAACCGGTCTGGGTTTAGCGAGGCTCACTGGGCCTATCTAGACCAGGCAGACCCAAGACCGAACCAGGTCAGGTCAGATCAGTTGAACTAAATTGGGGCATGTGAGACCCCCATGACGAGTTGGTTAGGTTGGTCTGACTCAGTCGGACTAGGCATAGATGCAATCGAACCCTATTTACTGAATCACTAATAACATAAAAACATGGTGTCTGATTTATGATCCATTTGTGGTGTTGTAACCCTCGCAATGAGACGAACCTTTTGGAATACTCTAAGGAGGCTTTCGTGGAAGTTAAAATATTATGATTGGCTTGAGGAGTGGTTCTCCTAGAATCAAACACACTATGTACAAAAACCTTGTGCTTGGATGAGACCTAAAGATTGCTGATAATGGACCCTGTGTGGATCAGCTACGATGGGCCAGTGGGAACCAACTCTTTTTTACCCAATAGGCCCACCATGGGGAGAAGATCTCTATGACCCAGTAGACCCACAATTCTCAAAAGGAGGAGTAACTCAATATAGCTAAGGTAGAAAGATGATCTGTGTGACCCGGCATGCCCATGATGGGGAGCGACTCTATGTGACCTAGCATACCCATGGTACTCATTAGATATGAGTACCAAAGTAGTCCAAGGTTAGTGGGAAGTGGCTTTGTGTGACCCAGTAGGACCACTGTATGCACTGAGAAGAAGTTCTCCAGCATCCCAATGTATTCAATGATATGACTGATGGTCTTACTTTTCATACTCAAGATTATACCTAGTGTATGATGTCTTTCTTTGTGATCATGCTTCGTGATCATGCTTTGTTGTTTGTTTGTGGACTGCTTTGTGGTCTTTCTTTATGGGTTGGGTTCCCTACTGAGTATTATATTACTCATCCCACGCACAACCTTCTCCCACACGTGTTGTGTGTGGTGCAGGCGACCAACGGCTTGGAGGAATACATGGTGGCCCAAGACCAAGCAATGCCTAGTGAGATCAAATAGGCAGGATGTGCTTCTATAGCTTCGGGTAGCTACTCTATACTTACCCTTCAAGTGGGGGTTTTAGTGGAAGGCATTCCATCGATATTTTACATTCTATTTTTGGAATTATCTTTTGTTCGTTTTATATTCTGGCCTATTTACATCCATTTTTACCTTTACAATCAATGGTTGTTTAGTAGAATGCATGTTTTATTTTCCATTTTTCTTGGGAAGTGGTTGTATGTGCGTGTGTATAGGTACTCAAGAAAATGCTTCCCACTCGTGGGATAATTCATTCAGTGATAGTCTCTAGCCCCTGGCTTTTGGGAGGCAGGCTTGGGGTAGTCACGGAATGAGCCTCAAGGGACGGTTCGTAAAAAGGTTTTATCAAAGGTTGTCGGTTCTACCTAAAATACCAGGAGTCTGTTGTTTTGATTTTGGGTAGTAGTGTCAATTTTTTTGATTTTAAATTTCATATTTTGGGAGTCTAGTATTTGTGTGGTGGCCAATGCATTTATACACTAGGACCTTGAATTCTGCTTTTCAGCTCTATACATAAAAAATACTAGTAGTATTCATCATATAGGAATTGAGTGTTTCTTCGTGTTCTTCTAAAATAAGTTTCAGTTGACCATGTGTAATCTATTGATCATAGAACATCTTGATTTGTATCAGGATTCCTCCATGTAGATAGGCTTCTAGGATTATAATGCGTGATCATGAGGATAGCCTGCCTAGCGATGGGGCATTGGTTCAGGGACCAGTGTTATAGATGGCCCAACTGGGTGGTGCACCAGTGTTGCCACCACCTATTGATCGATAGTTACTACGGGTGTTATTGATAGAGAATTCACCCAAGATCAAAACTTTGCATGAGTTCAAGATAGAGACCTCCTAGGTTTATGGGATAGATAGATCCTCGTTCCCATTAAGACTAGATGGAGGCGATGATTCGTGTCTTTTGCTTAGTGAGGATTTCACTCGACCATATGGAGATCTTAGTCACGAGCCTTCTTTATGGATCGATAGAAAGATGGTGGATTTTGATGATTCAGACACATGATGAGGCGACCCTATATTAGGATGAAATCGAGCAGCTTTTCTGGGGGGATTTCTTCCTTGCTACATTGATTTTAGTGCGCATACAGGAGTTGCTTCACCTATATCTGGGTAGCAAGTCAGTGGCTAAGTACTCTACAAGGTTTACAAACCTCTCTTTCTACTGCACAGACATTTTCTGGGACCCTTTCTTTAGGGCCCAGACCATTGAGCATGGACTCGGGTAGAAGATCAGGCTATCCATAGTGTCTATCAGCATTCCCACTCAGGCTGGGGTGTGGGAGTGATCCCTTATTGTGGACAGGTTCCTAGTAGAGAAGGCACCCATAGCCGGAGCCACCAGTAGACATCAGGCATTACTGTCTTCACTAGTGAGTATAAGGCACCAGACACAAGGAGACAGGTGGGTCAGATCATTCAGGGGACGACCCCAAGACTCAGGGTCGGTATTACGGGGCACCAAGAGTAGAGTGAGTTAGTAGGGAACCATGTTGTGAATCATGTGAGTCGGGTAGGGACACATGGTTCATGAATTACCAACCTAACACATATACAATCAGTAGAAGGTCGAGGGACCTCATAAGTAGAGGCATAGGTTCAAGTAAGTAGGTCCATAGGGTGGCGGACGTGGTAGGGGAGTAGTCCAAGAAGAAGGAAGTGGTCGACAATATGAGGTACTACCTCTGCCACCCCCAGGTGTTCCACCACAACCTCAGGGAGCAGGTGGACATGGGAAAGATTCGCTTTAGGGAGTAGATTCCTATGACCACGATGATCTAAATATGATGAGAGTTATGATCTGTGTCTTCTTTACCATAGTTGTAGTTCTTAGAGACACATGTGTCTGTCACAATTTCATATCCATGGACATCGTTGAAGGCTCTAAGATTATGATGGAAATTTTGGATCAATCCTTACAATTAGAGACTCCCAATGGAAAGGATTTGATGATTATGCACTGGTTACGGAAATATGATCTTACAATGGGAGGTAAGAGCTTCGGCTGGGGTCTCCTAGTAGTGGCGTCAAGTCCTTAAAACTTCATCTTTGGTATGGACTAGTTATATACAGTCCATTCTTAGATCAACTATATTAGGTTCAATGTGTGGTGGGTTCATGAGGATGGGACTAGGTTTTCCTTCACTATCTAGAAGGAAAATTTGGCGTCATAGGATGGAATTTCTCATAAGAGGGTGTAGTCGATCACTCACCAATTGGATTGCCTCACCCACAGTGCAGTGGACGAGAGGAGTCCATGATTTCTTATAGTGGTGGACAAGTATGAGGATGTCTTTCTTGAGGATGTTCTTGGACTATCTACTAGCAGGGAAGTTTACGTTGGCATAAAACTGTACCCCAGGATGAAACTGATATCCACACCATCATATCATATGTCTCCTGTGGTGCTTCATTAATTGAGGGTATAGTTAGGGGACTTGCAGGATAAGGGCTTCATGAGGCCCAGCGTTTCACCATGGATATCCCCAATGTTGTTTTCCAAGAAGGAAGATGGGAGTTTGAGGTTGTGCATGGTCTTATGACACCTAAACCAGGTGATTGTGAAGAACAAGTATCCACTGTTGAGGATTGATGCCCTCTTCAACCATCTGAAGGGAGCGAGGTGGTTCTCAAAGATAGACCTCGGGTCAGGCTATCAACAGGTTTGGGTACGGGATGAGGACGTTCTGAAGATGGACTTTAAATGATGGTATGGCCACTATGAGTATTTGGTGATGCATTTCGGTGTGACCAATACCTCAGTAGTGTATATGGGACTCATGAACAGGATCTTACAGCCTTACCTCGATCGTTTCATGGTGGTCTTCATTGATGACATCTTGTTGTACTCGGCATTGGAGGAGGATCATGCTACACACCTGCGAATAGTCCTGTATACAATTCGATAGAACCAACATTATGGGATGCTTTCGAAGTTATTGTTACTAGATTTGAGAGGTCCACTTTATAAGACACGTCATCTCGAAGGCTGGAGTTGCATTGGATCCAACAATGATAGAGGCATTGATGGCTTTGGAGCTACCCCAGAGCATGATTGAGATGTGGAGTTTCTTGGGGTTGGATGGATACTACTGGAGGTTTGTGCCTGAAATTTCTATAATAGTATCACCTTTATAATTCTTGACAAGTAAGGGACAACCTTTCGTGTGGATAGAGAAGTTCCTGAAGAGTTTCTATGAGCTGATACAGAGAATGATGAGTGCCCCTAACTTGAGACTACCATAAAAGTGTGTTGGGTATGTTGTCTTCTGTGACATATCAGAGAATGTACTGGGTTGTTTCCTTTTACACGAGTGAGTAGTTATCTCCAGAGGATTATAGAAGTTGAAGCAGCATTAGCATCACTATGCAACCCATGACCTAGAGTTTTTTGTAGTGGTCTTTTCCTTGAAGATATAGTGGCACTACATGATGGGTGAATGGTTTTCCATATACTCTAACCACAAGAGTCTCAGGTATATCTTGTCACTGAAGAACATAAACTTGAGATAGTGGTGATGGATAGAGTGTATCCAAGACTATGACTTTGAGATAGTCTATACTACTTGGAAGGGGAACATGGTGGCAGATTCGCTTCGTAGGTGGTCTAGTCTGTAGCTTCTTAGTGAAGCGAGAAAGAAGTTAGCCGCAATGAAAATATCCATCGTTGATGATGATGGAGTAGCATACCGTCAGTCAATTACTATCACTCCACCACTCTTATAGTGATTTAGGGAGGCACAACTTGTTGATGTTGACTAAGAGGCCTAACATGATCAGTTATTCTAAGGACAGGCTCCTGATGGATTTTCGATAGGTGGAAAGCATGTCATCCTTTTCAAAGGGAGCACAGTGTTACCATTGACTTTGCGGGAGGAGGTGTTGAGGGAGTTACATAAATCCCCTTTGGAGGTACATCCTATAATTGAAGAAGATTTACTAGGACCTCCTAAGTCAGTACTGGTGTCCGGGGATGAAGAAAGTAGTGGAAAAGTTCGTTTCATGATGCCTCACTTGTGAGCAAGTGAAGGCTAAGCATCAGGTTCTAGCAGGCTTTAGCCAACCACTGTAGGTATCAGAGTGTAAGTGGGATGGTATCTCAATAGACTTCATGATGGGATTATCACACACATCCAAGGGCCACATTTCTATCTGGGTGATCATTGAGCGACTCGCCCAGTCAGCTCACTTCTTACCCATTCAGGATAAGGGATCAGTATAGGGCTTGGGAAGCCTATACCTCCAAGAGATATTGTGGCTTCATGGGGTTCCTTCAACAATAATCTCAGACTATGATGCATGATTTACATCCCAGTTGTGGAAGGGATTGCAGGAGGTGTTTGGGACTCAACTGTGCTTGAGCACTGCATTTCACCCTCAGAAAGATGGTCAGACAAAGTAGACCATACAGACCTTGTAGGACATTATTCGTGCTTTTGTCCTTAATTTTGTTCATAGTTGGGAGGACCACATTCCACTATTGGGGTTTTCACAAAAAAAGATATATCAATCCACCATTGAAATGGAACCGTTTGTGGCCTTTTACGGGTGGCCATGCAGATCACCTCTATTCTATACACACCTAGGGAAGTAAACACTAATGGATCTAGAGTTGGTACAGACTACCAATAAGAAGGTACAGATCATTTAGGAGTATATGAGGACTTCAGAGAGCAGGAATAAATTGTATGCGGACAATAGATAGAGACACTTGGAGTTTGAGGAGGGTGACCAAGTTTTCCATTGTTTCTCACCCCGATAAGGATTGCAGAGATTCGGTTGGGGAGGAATGTTATCCCTAAGTTTCATAGGATCTTTCCATATACTGATCGGATTTGGAGAGGTTTCATACCGCCTATCTCTTCCCCCATAGATGCACTGAGTTCATGATGTTTTTTATGTGTTTCAGTTGCAGAGGTACATGAATGATCCATCGCGCGTCATTGATTGGAGAAAGCTGGACATTGATGATGGGAAGATGTTTGCAGTGTTCCCGGTGGAGATAGAGGACCAACAAGAGCGAGTCCTTTTTGGATGGATGATTCCTCTGGTGGCATTTGGTGGAATCACTGGAATCTCCAGGAGTACATGTGAGTGGGAGGGTTGAATTCATTCTCATTACCCCATGTATTTTTTTCCTTGTTTCTGATTACAGGAATGTGAATCCTAAAAATGGGGAGTAATGTAATATCCTAAAAATTCTAAGTAATTTTTTTTAAAATTATATGAAATTATTTCAAGACTAGACACTCTGAAAACACCTCATTCTAAGGCCCTATGATACTAGAATAGAATTTTGATCTTTTTTTATGTTCATTTAAATAATCATGTGAGAAGGTTTTTCTAACTTTTAAATTGTTGCTTGGATAAAAAATTTGAGGGCACCGTTGAACTCAAAACAACGAAATTCTCTTAAAATGGACCTAACTTCAACAGGAAACAGTATACTGGAAAAGCTAGTTTTTAGACTATTTGGAAAGAATAAAATAACTTAAAAGTTATTTTATATGTTTTTTATAACCATTGGGAGGTGGAATGACAGTTCTGTGGTGTGGTGACAAAGCGACGCTGAGTCGCATTAAATAAATCTCATTAATTGCTCACAAACGTGCAATGTAAATATACTATAAATGTGATGTAATGATGCGATGAAACAACATGAAAGAAATTTTGTGACATGTTTTCTTTCAATGGGTTAATGCATTGGAGAAAGGAGGATCAATTTTTGTAATTCCTCTAAAGAAACTACGTCAAGAATTCTCTCCAACAATGAATGAAGAACATCATCAAATCGCCAGCAACTTCGACGCACCTCGAAGAACAGAACTAGAAAAAGATGAACGCCAATGGAACTTGAAAACCCACGAACACACCACTTCAATGATGAACACCTTTGAAGTAGGGGTTATTATTATTATGGATTATCTTTTCTGGTTATTCATTCTGAAACGAAGAATGCAGATGAACCCACAAATAGGTTGATCCATGGATCACTCGTTTTAGAAGGAGGGTTTTTTTATTGTGTTTTCTATACTTGTATTAATTATTGGGTGATAGAACCTCAATCCCAAACCTCCCTATGTTTAAAACTCTAACGCGGAGGGAATGGGCCTACACAAACAAAGTGTGAGCCCCTCTGCCTTGTGCATTCATAGTGGTCGAACCTTCGAATTGGCTGCAAGAAGGTTTTGAGGCCTTGGTAAGGAAGGAAACACCCCATAGAGGTCAGAGAACCAATGGTGAAAAGAATAGACCACCATAGAGGACTCGATGGTCCACAGAATAACCCACCGGTAGCCACAGGTAGGTGTCGGCTCTCCTCGACGGCGTCGCAGAGGTTGCAGCAGTGGTCACCTCGAGCCACGACGAAGTGGCCAGAGCCTCTAGCCAGTTTACTGGTCATAGGAGGGAAACAACCCCTCGGTCGCATCGTTGGTTCATGTCATGAATTCACATTGCAGGTGATCCTATGACTGCATGTATAACCTTGGAGGCCAGGATTTACCAGCCACATGACAACACCCATGACATGCTATACATCTGGGCTGAAGGAAGTTGGTCTGCCAGAGGCGGACCAAGTAGGGTGTGACCCTCACCCAACAGGCCGGACCCTCCACCAGTGGGCTGGGAATGGGCGATATAGGCTAGGACGAATGTGACCGAGTCACCGGGAGACCCGATGAGCTGGACCCCTGGCCAAACCGGGCCGCGTCCAGTGAGGCCCAATGGGCCTAGCCCACTGGCCAAGCCGGACCGAGCATAACCATACCTGAACAGTGTTGGTTCGGGTAAGATGAACTAAACTGAGGCATGTGGGACCCCTTATCATGGTTGGTTGGATCAATCTAACTAGGTCGAACCAGGTCCAGAAATAATTGACCCCTATTTACATAAACACTAATAACATAACAACCGAGCTTCTAATCGACCAACCTTTTGCAACATTGAATCCCTCGTGGTGAGGTCGATATTTTATCATACTCTAAGTAGGCTTTAATGGAATTTTAAATAGGATGAATTGGTTGAGGAGCGGTTCTCTCGGAATCAAGTGCACTACATACGGAACCCCTGTTGTTGGTTGAAACCTAAATACTACTGACAAGAGACCCTATGTAGATCTTCTACGTTGACCTAGTGGGAATCCGCTTTGTGTGACATAGAATTCCCATAGTGGGGAGAAGATCTATTTGACCTGGAAGACCCATGATACTCGACAGAAGGAGTACCTTAGTATGGCCAAGGTGGGAAGTTGATATGTGTGACGCGGCATGCCCACAGTTGGGAATGACTCTAGGTGACCCAGAATAAACATGGTACTCATCAGGGATGAATACCACAGTTGTCTAAGTTTAGTGGTAAGGGGTTCTGTGTGACCAAGCATTCCAACTGTACTCATTGAGGAGGATTTCTACAGTAGACCAAGGTGTTCGATGATATGGCTGGTGGTCCTACATTACATACTATAGATTATACCTAGTGTGATATTTCTTTCATTGTGATCATTTTTCGTGGTTTGTTTGTGGATTATTATTTGGACTTTCGTTTTTTGTTTCAGGTACCTACTGAGTATTTAGTTACTCACCCTTGCATGGGATTCGCCCGAACTTGTTGTGTCTAGTACAGATGACCAAGAACATTGAAGAGGACTTGGTGTCCCATGGCCAGGTGGTTCCCAGTGAGATTTAAAAGGCATTACATGTTCTTATGGATTTCGGAAGCTACTCTATACGTACCCATTGGCTTGGGTTTTCAGCGGACGACTTTCCATCGATCTTGTATTTTCTCTTGTTGTAGATTTCTTTTGTTTGGTTTGAATTATATCCCTTTTACTTTTAGTTGTAACTTTACACTTAGTGGTTGTTTAGTATCATGAAAATTCTCTTTTCCTGTTTTCTTGGGATGTGGTTGCATGTTCATGTGTACTGGTACTCATTCAAATTCCTATAACTCATGGGATAATTCCTTCAGTGATAGTCACTAGCCCCTGGCCTTTGGGTGGTAGGCTTGGGGTAGTCACGACATGGTCCTTGGGGGATAGGATGTTACATATAATATATAAACTATAATTACAAAATTATTCCAAACCATCAAAGTTGTAAATGGAATAATGAATGGCATCAGTTCGTGAAGCAATAGTTTGATGTATACATGAACGATGATTGTGTATTCCATTTGATGAAAGTGTGTAATGTTTTAGGTTATAACCTTAACATAATAAAATATAATTATATTTAAGATATTGTGGTTATTTTATAATCATTATATAAAAATAATTTAATTAGTTTAAATAATAAATAAAATAAAAACATTCATTGATGAACGTTACCTCTTCCTCGGGTATCTCATTTTCATTTCCACCAAAGGACCTCCTTGGTAGGACTTATACCCAAAATAAGCATTATAGGATGAATTTAGGGAGTTTGGGAAGATATTAAGATAGGTATTGGCATATTCAAATGGCTTGTGAGCTGTGAAGAGAGGGAGAGAGGGGGTGTCCTTTTATTCAGAATATGAGTGGAAAATGTGTAATTTTTTTAGAGAGAATTATAAACCTGATTTTTTATGTAAAAGTTCATAAAATGGCTCAAATTATATTATTAGGAATGATAAGGTCAATATATTTCTATATAATAGGTTTTTTATAATTTTATGGTCATTCTTAGAACTTATTTTCTATGTTAACCACTAAGAAACCTTGTTTTTACCTTAATCATTGCAATTAATATTTAATTTCTTTCAGTAATAAGTTTGGTAAAAAATTAAGTTGAACTTATAAGAAATTATATAATATGTTTATTAAAAATATGGAATCCATTTTTCTCAATTATAAAAACATAAGTGTCAAAAATTAATTAAAAATTAATCCTATATATGTGTCACAAATGTGGGTTTTTAAAGAAAAAGTGAACAAAATATTGAAATTTTTTTATATGAAATTTAAAAGTACAATTGATTCCAATAACCTAAATTGGATTAATATATTTATAATTAATCTAAATATACATTAAAACTTAATAATATATAATTTATCTATATAAATAAATTTAAAAAATCATGTTTCCATTAATATTTAGAATTTTTCACTAGTCATCAAAAATAAAACTTTTCTGAAAACTGTGAATAGTTCACCATAAGATAATTTTGTCATTATGAATTCAAAAAATAATTTTATTTTATTAAAATAAATTTATATATGTGTCAAAAATTAATATTTTTATTATTCACAAAAGGATATAAAAAAATAGGAAATGGTATATTAAAATAAATAAAAATTGTAAGTTTTATTATAAGTATGTTTATATAAAATATTATAATTAATATTTAAAAATTATTTGTCATAATTATTATTTTTAAGTATAACGGATAAGTTATAATTGCCAAATTTAAATAATTATAATATTAAAATGTTGTTTTATAGAAACTCCATGTATCTTGTAATGTAAAATATATTGATGTTTCATATAAATAAATCTTAACTTGTTGTAGCATATAACACAGTCATAACTTTGTGTATCATGTAGTGAAAGAAATTAAATAAATTTTTTTCTCAAAAAGGTCTATAAAAAATAATTTTATTACATTCTACCCACTAAAAATTAATTCCCCCCTCCAAATTAGTCATTCTAATACAAAAAATGGGGAAACTTATTCATCATCATATCCTCAAGTTCCCACATACTGTCCTCAAACTGGTGGCTTCACCAAAAAAACATTGACTAGGTGAGTAGTCTTGTTTCATATAACTTTTTATATATGATCAATAATTTCAAATTTTTGTTCCTGATAAGAATGATACTACTCCAAGGGTATGACCTATGAATTCATTTCATTTGAATTTTTAGCTATGTAATTCTTCATGAGAGATACATAGATTACATCGTCGACTTGAGAGAGATTTAGTGGATGTGAAAATGATATGAAATTATCCCAACTCAATCAAAAATCTCAAAAGTTCCAATATATCTAGGGATCATCTTCCCTTTATTTTGAATATCGTAACCTTATTCTAGGGAGAGATTAATAGAAAAACCTTCTCACTAAATTAAAAATCTAGATCACATTAATAACTATCATCATAATAATCTACCGACTCTAAGCTACCTTAACATGCTATTAAATGGATATAAACAAATATATCATTTCATAAGTGATCTTATGTCTGAGTATATTTTTTCCAAATTCATTATAGCACGTTGGACCTCTATACATTTCTTCCCATATTTTACTTTGTAAGGATCAATCTTAATTCATGAGTGAAATCTATTATTGTTTGAAAAATCAACTTGAATAAGGTGTTAATCCCAAACATCTTCTAAATCCAATGAATAAGAAATCAACTTATCCTCTAAGGTTTGAATTTTTCTTTTAGACTGGATATCTGTCTAGGGATGATAAGCAGTGTTAAAACTCAATTATACATCAAGGTCTTACTAATGGATTCTACAGAATATTGAGGTGAACCTTGGATCCTAGTTAGATATAGTTGAATATGGTACTCCATGAAACCATAAAAATTCCTTCATTTATATCCTAGAAAGATGATCCGGAGAGAAGTATTATCTTATAGTGATGAAATGTGATAACTAAATAAAGTGGTAGACTACCACCCAAATAGAATTATTCCATTTAAAGTTTTGGGGGATTCTAGAGACAAAATACATAGTGATGTTCTCCCATTTTCATTATAGTATGGGTAATGTATGAAACATCCCCTTATACTTTTGTATATCAACCTTAACTTATTGACTTAACAATCACCGAGATTAAAACACTATGATATCCCTCTTCTTGTCATCTCACCATAAGTTTTATTTCAAATTTGTATACTTCTTTATACTTTAAATATTAATAGATAATGAATAACTATAAGATTTCTATAATAACTCCTTCAAATTTGATATGTAATGCATGTATACCCAGTTACAAAACCCTACCATTCCATCCTGGTCAATTTTAAACTCAAGAAAATTTCTAACATTCTTTTCCAACTCCACTTATTCCTTTAGTAAACCTTTAATCATCACGTGTATAGATGGATGAGAATTTAATTGGGAAAGATAAGAATTTTCCCCTCCCTTTAGTATTTCTAGATTTTTTATATGAATATTCCAAAAAAAAATTGGTTATTTTTTTATCCTCATCATGGATAATCTAACATAACTTTTTCAACTCAATGCATCAGTGACCTTGTTCACTTTCCTAAAGTGAAAATGTTTTGACTGGTCATAATCCTTTATCAAATATAACCATCTTCTCTGGAGCATGTTAAAATCCTTTTGTGTAATATATAATTAAAATTTTTATGATCGGTATATATATCACAATTATCTTCTTAAAGATAATTTATTCATGTATTTAATGAAAAAAATACCATCGATAAATCCTAATCATGATTTAGATAATTTTTTCCATGAATATTAAATTGTTGTGAGACGTAATTTATAATCGTTATACTCTTAATAAGAACACATCCCAATCACTTCTTGGATGAATCAATATTTATTATAAACCCTTCTCAACTGAAGGGTAATATGAGCATAGGTGTGATGACTAACCTTATCTCCAGTTCCCTGAAATTTTCCTCACATTCATCTATCCATAAGAACACGGTTCCATTCCAAGTTAACATGGTTAGAGGATTGTATAGTCTGGAAAAATTATCCAAAAACTATTGATAATATCTAGAAAAACCATGAAAACTATGGATCTCAATCCTTGGGGTAAGTCTAGTCCAACATTCAACAGACATCTTTGTTGGATATACTGATAAAACCTCTCTTGAAATTATATGACCCAAAAATGAAACCATTTGTAGCCAAAATTCACACTTTGTAAATTTTAAATATTGTTCAGTCTTCTTTAGGGTATTTAGTATAATTCTCAAGTGGTTTTTATGATCTTCATTTCTCATTGAGTAGATAATAATATATCCATAAAGACATCTAGAAACTGAAAAAGGTAATATCTGAAAACTCTATTCATAAAATCAATGAAAATAGTAGGGGTATTCATATGTAAAAAAGGAATCAATATATATTCATAGTGTCCATATCTTGTACAGAATACTATTTTGGGCATATCCTCCTTCTTAACTATCAATTGATTCTATCCAGAATGATGTTCAATCATGAAAGACTATTGATCTCTTCATTGTTTATCGAACAAGTCATCCACGCAGGGATGAAGATACTTATTCTTAATTGTGATCTTGTTCATATCCAGATAATAAATGAATAGATTCATTTTTTCATATTTATTTTCACAAAATTAATAGGTTCACACCAATGTTAGACACTTAGCCGAATGAATTTCTTTTCAAGGTTTTCTTGGAGTTTCTTCTTCAATTTTGGAAACTCAATTGGGTCCATCTATAGGGATTCTTTGTAATTAGTGTGGTAAAAGGTATCAATTATATTAAGAAATAAATATCACATTTTGATGGAAGAGTGGGAAAATCTTCTAGAAATAAATCCACAAATTCCTTAACAATAGTAATATCATCAATTTCAATTGTCTCCCTAACCATTTGAGATAATACATCTTTTGAATGGGAATTAAGATTCCTATGTTAGATGTGATCTCCATATAATGTTCATACTTATTTTAAAATTGATAGAAGTTCATAGTTTGGTTAGAAATACCAAAAGTAACTTCCCTTATTTGGAAATTGATTTGGTCTTTATCAAGAGAAATTCAATCCATTTCTAATATGATATGAAATTAAACTAGTTCCAAAATGATAATATTTTAAGGAATCACATTCCCACCATCATCAACCAGAGAGTAATCCTAGACATAAGATGTGATAATTATACTAATTAGAGTTTTTAATACTAATTCCACATCAAATAATTTGGGTGGAATCATGATACCCTTATCAAATTCAATATATATGAAAGAATGGTTAAATATATATTCAAATAAGACATTATAATTTCTATAGTTGATGGTAAGTGTAACATTCACTGTGTTGTTATCACACCCCTCTTATGAAATCATGATCGCATTACATATACCCCTATCCTTCAGCTTGAGAGGTCACTGATATCAGTCGTCATCATTAAAACTTAGTTGTGTGAACTAGTTTGCATATTTATGATTCCCCATACAATCGAAGCACTGAAGTGTGGTGGTTTCATTCTGCGTAGCTTTCTGTCTATCCAAATTTTTAGCTAACATCTTCCCATCACTTAGGAAATCATTTTCCTAATAAACATAATTTTCACACAAAAAACATTATTTATAACCCTTAAGAGAATTTTCTCCAGGATTATTCTCACACATAGAGAATAAAAGAAATCTCATCTTCTTCTCTCGATGGTTTTTAGATTTTCCTCTAAACTCCATCTTCCTTTTTCTTGTCAAAACCATTAGATTGACATGTAAATATAACTTCCCTTTCAACCTTGTTTTTAAAATTAAAAATATATAAATATCTACTAAATTATCTTAGGGATAAATACCTTTAGAGACATAGTTTTAATCCAATTAATAATCATTCAATCTTAGTTTTGGTTTGGATGATAATTATATAAGCACACCTCATGAGTCTTCTAAAATTGGCTTCATAGGTACCAACAGATTCCTAATCCCTTATCATTAACTCAAGAAAATCAGTATTCACTTTATATTAGAATACAAGGAAATTAATTATTGAAAAATAAGGTCTTCAAGTCATCCCAGTCCATGGATTTAATTTTAACTTGATTCCTCATATTCGTCATTAGAGTTCACCACATGTTTGCTTCTCCTTACAAATGATAAATAGCCATAATTACCTTCTCATGTTCTTAACATCATAGAACAGAAAATATCTTTTAAGTAGTTTTGGTATATCTTCCATCAACTAGTGGGTTAGAAGACACTTTAAAGATGTTGGATGTTGCCTCATGATGAACTCAACAGAATGTCGTTCTCTTATTTTTTTCATTACGGAGTCCAATGTTATTCATAGCTTGAGAGAGTTATGTGAGAATAGACATAATATTTTTCTTTATATATCTCTAGAAATTTGGATTCTATGAAGGAAAATAATTTCACTTCCCATTTCACTCACCATTAATGTGGTTCCTCTAGGTTCCATCCATTGACTAAAACCAAAAAAACAAATCATAGTGGGAAACTACATAATCATATAAATTACTTAAAGGATTTATAAATTATGGAGACTTTTATAATTACATAGGTTCTTCATAGGTCATTAATACCAAAATTATATTTAAATAATTTATGATAGTTTGTAAATAGTTTGTTAATTCCCAAATAATATCCTTCAGGAGTGTGAAACAAGTTGGGTAGTAAGGTATATTTTCATACACATGTTCCCAATTGAGTCTAGTTCAATACAGTTTTTTCAGGGTTGTTTCCCCCATGTACATCTATTATAGATCCACATCTACTTGTAGAATATATAAAGAGATTTATTTCTAGTAAACCACTCACTCTATCTTTTATAAAAACTCCGGGGGATTTTCAATTAATTTGAATCATCCATAGACTTATTATTAGGGACATGTCCTTAGGAATATAACTAAGGGTTCGTCATCCCAGTTTCCAATGGTTAACTAAATGATTTATTGGATACCAACTATACAATCCCTCACTTTTCATACATAGAAATTACATCATTTTTTGGAATATTTTTTTCATGACACAAACACATGCACAAATTGAAGGACCCTGGGACACCCTGAGAGGGGAGGGGTGAATCAGGGTGACTACTTTTTCTTTTAATGTGATGGATCTTGTTCCCACGTTGGTAGGAACTTTTTGAACCTGTATAATGAATACGATCAAAAAGCAAACATTCAAATGCACAGAGAAGACGCAACACTTTTTACTTAGTTTACCACTAAGGCCTACGTCTAGGAAGCATACGCCAACAAGCTGTTGGTCGTACCAAATTCCACTAATCTTCACTAGATGTGGATTACAAAGGTTTTGGAACAATCACTCTATACCAGGCTCACTGCCTTTACAAAGGTTCAGGGATAGCTCATTGCTTCCCTCGGGTCACTCCCGTTGACTCCCCTGGGCTCACTACCATTGGTGAAGTCCCACTCAGTTTATAGACGTGAAGGTCTCGTCATCGGTGCATAAGAATGCATCCTCTGTCTTATGTAGATGGTCTGTTGAAGTCCAACTCTCACCAAAAGATAAGTCCCACTTTGCGCTGAGGGTACCGGGCAATCTTCCAGCTTTCGTGCAGCTTAAAAATGACAGATGATCTTTAACAACCCCGACGCACTTATCGAAGCCCGGCGCGCAAGTCACAATCCCGGTGTTCAATTCACTTACACGGTACAAAATTGGCGCGCAGGTGACACCAAAAAACTTGCGATACACTGCCTCCTTCAACACCAAACTTGCGCTACATTGCGCCTTTAACTCCCCAACTGCCTTGGTCGCGCTGCCAACAATTGGCGCGCAACCTCTACTTGCGCGAGCCAACAACCACTTGCGTGACTCAACCACTTGCATGATGAGAGCTTGAAAAATATCTAAGTCTTGAACATTGTTACAAATAATGAGGGGGTCCTCTATTTATAGGAAAATTGGATCCCCTACATGGTGGTGCGCAGGTCACTCCTCGGCGCGCAAGTCTTGGCACGCAGCACATCTCCCTAGCCTCTGTCGCGCTACTCACTTGTGCGAACTACACAAATACTTGGGCGACGTTCATTATTTTACCATATTTTGAAGTTATGATATTGGAAAACAATAGGCATGCAAGTTTCCAGTCTTCCTAGGAATCGGCGCCCAAGTTTCTTCATGGCGCGCAGGACACTTGTGCGACCAGCCCAAAACGTGCACGGCTCTTATCCCTTTGTCATTTTCCCATTGTCTGATCTTGAAAAACATATGGCATGCAATTTTCCTCTTTATCTAGTACATGGCGCGCAAGTCTCTTTTCCAAAAACACTTTTCTCCATTTGTCGATTTTCAGGCCCAAAAATTTGGCAAACACTGGGAAATGGCGCCACCTTCAATACTGTTTTCTGCTTGAACTGTATGATCTCTTTGCGGGTACACATTCTGAACTTCCACTGCTGATTGACAACAAACACAAACCATACTCCAAATCATGCATAGAATATCATGGTTCTAAAAATCTCCCCCTTTGGGTTTGTTGGCAATCAGAAAATAAATTCAATAGAGCTCCATCCATGTGAAAACCAAAAACGAAAGAATCAACTTAGCCAACACTCTAAGTCTACGTGAGCAATGCTCGGTGTAGAAAACAATAGAGGAAGCTTGAATTGGGTTCCAATGTTTTCCTTCTCATTATTCTCACCACAGAAGCATTACTTGCCTGAATATATGTTTTCCTTCTCATTATTCTCACCATAGAAGCATTACTTGCCTGAATTTATATTTTCCTTCTCCCCCCAATGACAGTAAACCCAAAGTCCAGTAATTTGTGCAATGTTCAGCTCAAACCATACTACCCCTAGATAGTATCTCCCCCATATGCACTGGGAGGTAGCTGAACACCGAGGTTCAACCGATGCTTCTCAAACACAGCCGCAGATAGTGGTTTGGTCAGGATATCAGTCACTTGCTCATCAGTTCCCACATGATCCATTCTAATCACCCCTTGTTCCACTTTTTCTTTGATAAAGTGATACCTGATTTCAATATGTTTCTTACGGGAATGCTGAACAGGATTCTTCATAAGATCAATTGTGCTATTGTTATCGTAGTAAATCACCATAGGTTGCTTTACCTCATCACCAATATCGGTTAATTGTTGCTTCATCCATAGCAGTTGAGTGCATGCCTTTGTGTCAGAGATATACTCAGCTTCAGCAGTACTAAGAGAAGTACTTTCTTGTTTCCTGGTCAACCAGCCAACACATTTCTACCCAATATAGAAAGCTCCACCACTGGTAGACTTTTTTTCTACTACATCACCAGCCCAGTTAGCATCAGAAAACGCTGATAATTCATTGTCCCTGCCTGCGGCAAAAAATAACCTGAAGTTATGTGTACCTTGAATGTACCTCATGATTCTTTTTACTGCCGACATATGTTCCTCATTTGGATTACTCTGAAAGTGGGCCGCAAGGCATGTGGCAAAGACAATATCTGGTCGTGTTGCTGTTAGGTACATTAGGCTTCCAATGATCCTCATGTACATGGTGGGATCAACAGAGTCCCCATACTCATTCTTTCTAAGTTTAGTTCCAACTGCAATCAGAGTTGACATTGGTTTGGAGTCTTTCATATTAAACTTCTTCAACTGCTCTCTTGCAAATTTTTCTTGAGAAATGAAAGTGAATTCCTTATTTTGAATCACCTGCAGCCCCAAGAAATATGTGAGCTCCCCAATCATAGACATTTCAAATTATGATTTCATGTGGTTGGAAAATTCGTCCACTGATTTCTTCCTGCTGCCACTAAATATGATATCATAAATGTAGACTAGAACCATGAATTGATCTTTTGGAGAATTCCTCACATAGAAATTGTGATCAACTCCTCTTCTTTTTAATTCCATATTCTTGAGAAATGAATCCAACCATGAGTACCACGCCCGTGGTGCCTGCTTCAAACCATATAGATCTTTTTTCAGGTTGCAGACCTTTGTTTCATCAGTACCCAAAACAAAGCCCACTGGTTGTTCAATGTAGACTTCTTCTTCGAGTACACCATTCAAGAATTCTGTCTTGACATCCATTTGACATACGTTATATCGTCCTTGGAGTGCCATGGCAAGGAAAATCTTGATTGACTCCAGTCTAGCCACTGGAGCAAAGGTTTCTTCAACGTCAATACCTTCAATCTAGGAGTATCCTTTACATACCAGTCATGCCTTGTTTGTGATGACACTTCCATGATCATCAAACTTATTTTTGAAGATCCATTTAGTACTAATCACATTGTGACCTTCAGGTCTCTGGACAAGATCCCATGTCTGATTCTTGTCAATCTGATCTAATTCATCATTCATGGATTTCACCCAAGATTCATCATTTTCAGCCTCTTCAAATGAGGATGGCTCTATAACTGATAGAAATGCAGATTGTGTGTTTTTCCTCATCCTTCTTGTTTGAGTGGGTGCACTCTTGTCTCCAATTATGTTGACTGGATCATTCTCAGTTCTTCAATTTCTCCTGCGAGGTTCAGTAGCATTCTCTTCAGCCATAGTTTCTTCTTCAGATTCTTCTTCTGAGTCAACATCATGATGTGACTGCTGAGTGTTTTAAACAACTTCCTCTATTTCTTCATTTGTATTGTCTTCACATTCACTTTCTTCCTGACTTTCTATCACATCAGTATATGACGTCCTAGAATCATTTGTGGTTTTCTCTTCAATTATCTTAACATCAATGCTTTCCACAATCCTTCCTAAATGCTTGTTGAAACATTTGTAGGCTTTGTTGTTCATTGAGTAACCGAGGAAAATTCATTCATCTACATTGTCGCCATATTTACCTTGATTTCCTTCTTTGTTCCCGATGAAGCATTTACTTCCAAAGACATGAAAGTATTATAAAGAAAGCTTCCATCTATTCCACAATTCATATGGTGTCTTCATCTCACCCATATAAGGTCATGTTCGATTCAGAATGTACACTACATCTTGGATAGCCTCTTTCCAGTAATGTCATGGAATACGACTCTCAGTCTGCATAGATCGTTCCATGTTGTTCACCTATCAATTCCTACATTCAAAAACTCCATTTTGTTGTGGAGTTCTCACAACAGCTACCTAATGTTTTATCCCATGCTTCTCCAGATAATTTTCTAATTCAATGGACGTGTATTCTCCTCCATTGTCAGATCACAACACTTTGATTGTTCATCCAGTTTCATTCTCGGTGATTCACCGATATATTTTCATGCAGTCAAGGACTTGTCGTTTCCTGTGAATGACCATAACACATGCCATTATATTGTAATCATCTATGAAAAGGACAAAGTACCTTTCTCCATGAGTTCCGGCAACATTTATCGGCCCACATACATCTGTATGAATCAGATCAAGAAGGTGAGATGACTTTTTCTTCTTTGGCCGATATGAACTGCCGAACAGCTTCCCATGAATGCAAGCATCACAAGATTTTTCACGCTCATGCTTCAAGTTGGGAATGTACATGACAATTCTCAATTTTGATATTTTCTCCATGTCTTGTTGATTCATGTGTCTCAGTATCCGATGCCACAAATTGTTTTCTTCTTCAATAGTCATGTAACATACATTTTTTTCACCATCAACCTGATACAATTTGCCTTCTGTTCTGCATCCCTTCATATGTGAATTGCCCGTCTTTCCCTTGATAGTGCAACCTTTCTGATTAAAAGTAACTATAAGTCCTGAGTCACAAAGTTGATTCACACTGTGGAGATTATGACGTATGTCATCTACGTAAAAGAATTCAGTATTCTTTAGTTATCCATTTGCTAATTCGGTACTTCCACTCCCTTTGATTTTCAGAGCTCCATCATTACCAAATCGTACTGTACCATCAACATTTCTTTTGATATCTGTTAACAGTTCGGCATTACCTTTCATATGAGATGAACAACCGCTATCCAGAATCCACATATTGTTGTTCTTCGTAGCTTTGAGGGACACCTCTGCAAGGTTGGATTTCACAATCTTCTTCCTTTCCTTCCATGAGACATTGGATTGAGTATACAGTATCGATGGCCTTTCAATTATCTCTTTCGCATACCTAGGTTCTTTATAGTCGAAATCTTCTTTGAGAGGGGAAAACCTGTTTGAAAGAGCAACATTGTCTTGCAGACGAGACTTGACTTGTCTTGAACTCTGGAATGAGGTGTCCATGTCCCTTCTCTGCCTGCAATTAGCGGCCTTATGACCAAAGTTAGAACAACAAAAACAATATCCATATAAATTGTTTCTTCTATAATAATTAGGATATGAATTCGTTCTCCTTTGTTGAAATTCTATGTCTTCTCCATTCAGATAGCTTCTTGCCTCTTCGCAATAAGACTTGGTATGGCCCAAATAGCCACAGAACTGACACTTCATGAGAGGAAATGTATTCTCACTTGAATTTCTCCTCATTCCTTCTTCTTTGGAAGAAAAGTTAGACTGTCTGTCATTTCTAAATGTTTGAGGATAATTTTCAGTTCTCCTTTTAGATTGGATTGAGGTTCCCTTGTTCAGCACTTTAGGCAATGTTTCAACATGTTCAACTTTAATCTTGTCTTTCTTTTGGATCTTTTCACTTATAGCAGTTGATGTCTAAACTTCACAGCCAATTACACTATTTCCCATACAAGCGGGTCTTTGATCACTCATGATTTTTCTAACCCCATCTGAACCACACTTGGATATTGCTAGTAATTCTGCATATGAGAATCTTCCAAACTATATTTTCTTCCTCGATTCTTTTGGAATTGATTCAGTCTCCATTTTACTCCTTAGAGTAACAATTTCCTCCTCATGACCCTCAGCAGTCTTTGATTTTTTATCAATTCTGGAGGTGAGGTCATTGATGACCTTTGCCTACTCTTCAATTCTCAGCTTCATATCTACTACATCATCAATGATTTCAATTATTTTAGACTGTACCTTCACAAATTCTTCCAGTCATTCAATTTCAGCTTCAATTTGATCAATGTATTCAGTTGATTCTTCTACAATTGATTTCCACTTATTTCAACTCTTACATTTAATCTTAATCTTACTAACTGCATCCTTAAGTTGCATCTCGGGATCTACACAAGTTCTCAGTTGTTTTTCTCCACTATTATCTTCTAACTTTTCAACAGTGGCCATCATAGAAGCATGGTTCCATGTTTTGAATTCTGGTTCTTCTTCATCATAGAATTCATTATCATCATCTTCCACTTCACAGACAAAACACTTCTTTTGCATTTTCTTTCCAGATTGGAAGTCTCCCTTTTTGAAGAACCTTCTATGAGGCTTCTTGAAGCTTTCATCTTCACTATCTTTATCATTGGTCTTTCTTAAGCACTAAGAGGCAATGTACCCAACTTTTCCACAACGGAAACATGCAAGAGGTAACTTCCCTTTGAATTTACCTTCCCCCTTATAGAACTTCTTTTCAATGAGAGAAAGAATTTATTTTTCTTTTTCATCATCACCGCTAAAATATTTTGAGATTTTCTGTTTATCTATTTCATTGAATGACATTTCCTTTCCCACACGAGTCGTAGCATCTTATGGTTTGACTCTAATTTCATATGCTACCAAGCTGCTCAGTAAATCATCTAGAGAAAGTTTGGAATGATCTCTTTCCTCAAGAGTTGACACCTTTGCATTGTACAGAGGTGGAAGTCTTCTTAATATTTTCTTTACAATATAAATGTCTTTGATTCTTATCCTAGACCACGAATTGCTCCAACCACTTCAGTAATTCGATTGAAGAAAGAGTCTGCATTCTCGTCTGGATGCATCTTCAGATCATCAAACTGATTGTGCAGCACTTGCAGTTTCACCTCCTTCACTTTACTATCCCCTTCATAAATATTCTAGAGTTTATCCCACATGGATTTTACTGAGGTGCAATTCATCACCTTTAGGTAGATCTGATCAGAAAGGGCTGCAGTCAGTGAATTTTGTGCTTTAGCATCTGTATCAAGAATTTTCTTGTCTGTTTCAGTCATACCCAGGCCTGTTGGATCGGTGACTTGTATTCCTTGCAAAGTACAAAAAATAACTTCCATTCCAAGAGATATTAGACGAGATCTCATTCTGTTCTTCCAGATCTGGAAATTACTTCCATCGAAGTGAGGGACTCCCCTGACATTGACAACATTCTCCATGATTATAAAGGACAGATTTAACACCAGCAACCTCCCTCTGATACCACCTGAAGGACCCTGGGACACCCTGAGAGGGGAGGGGTGAATACGGGTGACAGCTTTTTCTTTTAATGTGATGGATCTTGTTCCCACGTTGGTAGGAACGTGTTGAACCTGTATGATGAATATGATCAGAAATCAAACATTCACACACATAGAGAAGACACAAAACTTTTTACTTGTTTCACCACTAAGGGCGACGTCCAAGGAGCATACGCTGACAAGTTGTCAGTCGTACCAAATTCCACTAATCTTCACTGGATGTGGATTAAAAAGGTTTGGGCACAATCACTCTGTCCTAGGCTCACTGCCTTTACAAAGGTTGAGGGATATCTCACTGCTTCCCTCGGGTCACTCCCGTTGAATCCCCCTGGCTCACTGCCGTTGGTGAAGTCCCACTCAATTTATAGACATGAAGGTATCATCATCAGTGCATAAGAATGCATGCTATGTCATATGTAGATGCTCTGTTGAAGTCCAACTCTCACCAGAAGATGAATCCCACTTTGCGCTGAGGGTACCGGGCAATCTTCCAGCTTTCGTGCAGCTTAAAAAGGACAGATGAACTTTAATAACCCCGACGTGCTTATCGAAGCCCGGCGTGCAAGTCACAATCCCGGTGCGCAAGTCACTTGCACGGTACAAAATCGGCATGTAGGTGACACCAAAAAACTTGTGCGACACTGCCTCCTTCAACACCAAACTTGCGAGACGTTGCACCTTTAACTCCCCAACTGCCTTGGTCGCGCCGCCAACAATTGGTGTGCAGCCTCTACTTGCGCGACCCAACAACCACTTGCACGACTCAACCAATTGCACGATGAGAGCTCGAAAAATCTCTATGTCCTGAAAATAGTTACAAATGAGGAGGGGGGAGGTCCTCTATTTATAGGAAAACTAGATACCCTGCGTGGTGGCGCACAGGTCACTCCTCGGCGCGCAAGTCTTGGCGCACAACACATCTCCCTAGCCTCTGTCGCGCTACTCACTTGCGCAACCTACACAAATACTTGCGCGACCTTCATTACTTTACAATATTTTGAAGTTATGATATTGAAAAACAATAAGCGCGTAAGTTTCCAGTCTTCCTAGGAATCGGTGCCCAAGTCTCTTCACGGCGCGCAGGTCACTTGCGCGATCAGCCCAAAACTTGCGCTGCTCTTAACCCTTTGTCATTTTCCCATTTTTTGATCTTGAAAAACATATGGCGTGCAAGTTTCCTCTTCATCTAGTACATGGCGTGCAAGTCTCTTTTCCAAAAACACTTTTCTCTATTTGTCAATTTTCAGGCCCAAAACTTTGGCAAACACTGGGAAACAGCTCCACCTTCAATACTGTTGTTTGCTTGAACTGTATGATCTCTTTGTGGGTACACATTCTGAACTTCCACTGCTAATTGATAACAAACACAAACCATACTCCAAATCATGCATAGAATACCATGGTTCTAACAAAAATATCATATTAGTTTACTGGTTCTGGAATCATGGAAACATGAACCCGAGTCTATTAGTGAACAAAATTATCCCCCATAAGGTTCTCCATGACTAGAGCCCTTATTATACACATAATACATAATATATATCTTCATAACCTTGGAAAAAGAAATAAAATAATGAGTGAGCTCAGATTCTCATTATGACTAAACAAGGGAGGTACGTGAGCATAATCATGAACATAAGGGTACAAAAACATGAACCTATCATTAAATGATCATTACATATATATATATAATAACATAACCATGATTCATGGCATAAAGATTATCAATTTATAAGGAAATAATCATAATGGAATCAATGATGATGATCCATGACTGTATAACATTGGCTAAAGTGATAAATTTGTGGTATACACATAAACAAATAAAATGATTCTGTAGTTTTAAAGGGTCACTACCAATGTTATCTTAGTGGAATGTGTTCACTCCTCAAACCATATTAGTATTAAATGTTTACTCCCAAGACCATATTAGTAGAAAAAATCCATTACTAAACCAGGCCCCCTTTCCATTTTATCCATGTCTATCTCATGAGATATAAATATTTACCATGTTAATTGAAGGAAGATATTGGTCTCACCCATCACATAATGAAATCCTGAATATGTGTTCCATAAGATCATAAAAATTCATCATATCATAACCCATGAAATTAATTGGATATCCTAAAAAAGTAATCATATCATAACCTATGGAAAATATATAGGTTTCATAATTATTTTATCAAGGCATAACATTTGAAAAGTGGAAGGTTTCATCAAAGTTTTATCATGGTATAACCCATGGAAGAGAAATGGGTTACATAAACCACAAATCATCAAAATATAAACCATTAAGAGAGGGAATATAAATGGTATTATTAAATCATAACACCAGTGAAGAATGGGTAACACCAACATATGTCAACTTATATTGAAAATAATTTTGAAATACCTTTTAAAATCATTTCTTGAGAAAAATATCATTTAATAATTAATTTTTTTTTTAAAAAAATATACAATTTTGAGAATAATTTTATTTGAAAATTATTTTTTGAAACCTTATAAATTAACATTCAAAACATTTATCATTCATGGGGTGGATAATTTTATCCATACCATACAAGTTAAAACAAATATTCCTTTGGGATTATTTTTATAAGTTAAAAGATCCATAATCAAGAAATGGAAAAAATATTCCCTATAAAGACATTTTTACAAATTTAAAACCTGGGTAAAATGTATTTTAAATATAATAGAATAATATTAGAACATTTTTTTAATTTCTTTTAGAAAATATGGTTTTGGGAGAAAGTATATTTGCCACCGATGATAGAAAAAAAAGTTGAATTTTCTTAAAAACATTTTCTTAATTATCTTAAGTACCAAAGAGTGGAAAATGGTACAATTAATTGAATATATAATAAATAAAAATAAGTGATTAAAATTCATGATATTTATTGAGATAAGTATCATAATATTTTATTAATTGAATCATACTCATAATAAATCTTGATAAACAATGGGATTGTAGCAATAAACTCCTACACCTTTGGTAACATTGAATCAAAATATAAATGAGAGAATAAAATTAAATCAAGCATAAAAAACCATTAAAATAATTAGATTAATTATATAAGATTTCAAAAGTTCAGTATATACACCTTATAAAAGAGTATAAGAGCATAACATAACATGTTTCTCAAAGACAAAATATTGAGAGAAAAACCACTTACCACTTAGGTATCTTCGAAACCGTAAACCTATAGAAGATATATCCTCAAACAAATGTGTAACTACCAACAATTTTAAGTAGTATAATCATAAATTACATTACTGGGTAGTATATACCCCTTATAAAAGAAAAAGGTTGTGAATATTCCATGTGTCGCATAAAAGTAAAAAGTGATAAGTAAATCCCTTAACTTAAGTCTTGGAACTCACCATACTCATTAAAAACTATAGTATAATGAATATAAGTTTATTATAAATTTATAAAATAACAATATTCATATATATTATACCATATATGGTTTACTTAGGATTTTATATTACTCTTTTATTAACAAACCATATTAGTGTTAAATTTTAGGTAGTAACCACTTGGTTTTTCATGCTTATTTTGACATCTAATTCTTGGTCATCTTACTTAAATCGTGATTTAATTATATTTATAACAATAAATATAAGATAAATATCATATATTTTTCATATTATATATTTATAATCATTTTTATAATTATATTTACTAAATAAAAAACATCGTTCATGGAGATGGTTTGTTGTAAGTACGCATAAATATTGTTTTCATTTTCTTATCAGATTAAAATGAAGTGAATTATATGATATATTATCTTGAGGAATTAATTTTTATGTAATATATATCACATATATTCATTAAAAAATCCTTAATACATTCCATTTAATATGTGAATGAATCACATCGCTTCGCAAGGCGGTAGTCCGTTGTAAACACAAACGACATTAACATATTCCCAAAAAATGGAAAGCATAAATGTATGTGAAATATAAAAAATATAGAATCACAATATAATCATAAATATAATAAATATAATATATAAACTATAAATCTGTCATTATTCTAAACCTTTAATGTTGTTAATGGGAGAGCGAACAACATTGGTTCGTGAGGTGGTAGTCTGTCAAACATAATAACGATGATTGTATATCCCATTTTATGGAAGCGTGTAGAGTTTTAGGTCATACCATTCACATAATAAAATATAATTATATTTAATATAATTTTTTAATTGTATAATCATTATATAAAAATATTTTAAGGTGTTTAATGAATCAATAAAACAAAAATGTATGTTGATGAACGTTACCTCTTCTTGGGGTATCACATTTTGGTTTACACTAAAGGACATATTTGGTTGGATTTGTGATCAATGTGAGGATTAATAGACTAAGTTAGGTAATTTAGTAAGATATATGGATAGTTAATGTCTAAGAGAAAGTTATTTAGGGTTGTGAAGAGTGGAGGAGATGGGTTCCCTTTTATAAGGGTGGTGGGTGGAAAACATGTAAATTTTATAAAGAGAGAATTATACCAATGTCTTATCCATGTAAAGTGGATAAAATAATGAAAACAATTATATAAAAGAATTTATAAGGTTGAAATATGGACATAAAATATTTTATAAAATGTTTATTGGTCATTTTTTCCATTAAAATATTTATTCCCTTGGTAAACTTATTTTTCTCTTAATTATTTTTATTAATTTTAAATGTTTCAACTGATCACATTGGTAAAAAATTTAGTTTGAATTATTATAAATTACAAAAAACGTTGATTAATAATATTCAATACATTTTTACAAGTTATAAACACATAATATTCATAAATTAATTTAATATTAATCTCGCAGACATGTCGTGAATGTGTGTTTTAAAAGCGAAAATGTTCAAATGATTGACATGTATTTATATAAATTTTCAATGTGAAATTGATTAAAATGGCCTAAATTTTATTAATAGATATATAATTTATCTAAATATACATTAAAACCTAATATAAATATAATTTACCTATATAAATAAATTTTAAAAAATCATTTTTTAATCAAAATTCAATTTTTTCACTATTCATAAAAAAAATAAAAGTTTTCAGAAAAAATTCCAAAATCACAAACCAAGATAAATTTGACATTATGAATTCAAAAATAAATTTTATTTTATCAAAAAAATTTCTAAAATTTTCAAAGAAAAATATATTGTTCTTCACATAATATCATAAAAAATAAATGTTTTTTGAGAAAATTTCATTTTCAAACAAATAAAAATTATATGTTTTATTAAAAATATTTTTACATTATGAAAACACAATATAATTAATATTTAAAAATTATTTATTACTATTAATTTTTCTAAGTATAACGACTAGGTTATAATGGTCATGTTAAAATAATTATAAAATTGAAATGTTGTTTATTAGAATCTAAGTGTTTTATGTAACACAATATAATAAAGTGTTTCATGTGGGAAAAGTTTATATTTGTGTATAATCTAACAAAATATTAAAATGGTGTATCATGAAATTATATAAATCAAATAAATTTTATTTATTCTAAAAAACGTTCATTAAAACTCAAGGTGTTACAAGGTAATGACTCACTAGCAAGTTTTATTTTATGTCACTAAATTTCTTTTATATAATATAGATATATGTGAATGTAGTTTCGATCAAAGGGAATTATTTTACTCAATTTTGAGCATTTGATTTGATTTTTTAACTAAAATATAAATTATAAACTAAAAACAAACAGCCCGTGTCATACCTTTCTCATTGTGTATGAAATTGAGGTGTGTATGATTGAGTGTGTTATATGTGTTTTTGTTTAAACAATCTACACCTAGCCAAAAAAGAAAGAAATGTTCCATTTGGATGGAAGAGGAAACACTGTACTGCCTAAAATTCTTCATCCAAAAGGAACATGTTCTCTATATTTTCTTGTTGTATACATTCTAAGTAAAATTATGACTTACCAAAAGATATGTGAAAATAATAAAAATTTATTAGATAAGAAGGATATGAAAATTAGCCTAATAATATTAGATAAAATGTTGATGAAATTAACTAAATAAGTAATAGAAGTTCTCCATTTCATTATTTTTTGGGTAAATTCTTGACCCATTTCCTTATTTTTATCATCTCAGTTTCATCCTTGAAGTATAATCTCTCATGAGCCGGATCAACTTCAGACAAACCACCCAAAATCAAGTAAAATAATCCTCTTGTATAAGAAAACAATTATTATTGTTGTAATACTATAAAGAAGTAAATTAAATATATATATGAAGTAATACATTAATAAACTATCAATTTTAAACTAAATGCGCACAATTTGAGTCATATCAGTACACTCGTATCAGTTTGAGGTATAGTTGATTTCACAATGACTTTTTATACTGTAGTGAATTAAACATTTTTGTTCATCTAACCATATTGTAGTGTGATAACCCGTAATTTGGAATTCATTAGAGAATAAAAATAATATAGAATCCTCATGATTGCTTCATCCAAGTTGAGTGCATGATCCATGTATTTGTGTGAATTATCCTTGTTGAAGCAGTCATTTTTTAGGATATCTATTAAAATTAACAAAATAAGTATCAGATAAAAATGATGAGTAAATTACCTAAAAACTAGATAAAATTTTGAGAAAATAAACTAAAATGAAATTGGTTCAAGTTATATATCATTAAACTATAATATAATTATTCTTGATCAATTAAAACTAAAATAAAATGAATTTATTCAATCTTAAATAACCCTAAAATAAAATACATTAGACCATATAATATGAAATTAAACATATTTTAGTGGTATTTTCCACATGGCCTTAAACTATATCAAATATCATCCTACATAGATGATTATTACCTATGTGATATTTCTTTAATAAATTTTCTAAAATATAAATCTCGTCATAAAGTATTGTTTTTTGACAATACCTTTTCTAAATTAAAATATTTTCTCCCTTCATTGCAACTTAAAATTATAACACTAATATTTCAAATATAATTAGAATTACCAGTCCCATTATTTTCTACTATGATTCCAAACTATAACATTTTCTATTCACCCACTATGGATACATATGAGATATCATATATTCTCAATCTAAAAAACATGATATATTTAACTACTTTACAATAATATAACATTCATGTATTACAAAAAATTATCATAAAAACTTTTATCCTTTTGGGTTGGTGTAAAACTCATATATAAACATTTTACTTCTTATCTACTATAAAAAACTACCATAACACGTTATATTTTTCGAGATTATACTAAATAATTGTGTATCCATTTATTTATTCTTATAATACGTTAAATATTAGTGTAAACCTAATTTAATTCATTTATGGAACGAAAATAAATTTTAACATTTAGGTATTTATTTAACTTAATAAAATATATCATTTCCATTCATTATCATGGAGAGTAAAAACTCACTGATAAACCATTTACATTATTTTATGGAAAAAATCATCATGAATAATTATGTATTTTTAGAAGACACTAAACTCCATTATTAATTGATTACCCCTTTTGAAAGTATTAAGCATCAGTATATCCCTTTAGTGAATCCAAATGACACTAAAATACAGTGCATCCTTTAAGTATTATTGGATTAGGATATATGTTATTATATCCTTTTCAATATTATGGGTGATGATAAACTCTTACATAATGTGGTGATTATTTGATCATAAAAATGGTAACATCCTTATTCTCATGTATTTTTTTTAATAATAATGATGATGTGTTTTTATTAATGATATTATGAACATAGATCATTTTACATAATTAATGTGAACATGCATATTAGTAATGAAATAGTGGACACATTTTTTTATGGTGATCCAGTGAACAAGTATCTATATGTATAATAAGGATAGGTTAAACACCTATACTCATGTAATTATTGTGAGATTCTATGTGATATAATTGTGGCATAATTTAATTTCACGTCGTCTATAATCATAATAATCAGTTTTAGTCAATCTATTTCACTAATTTAAACTCGATTTGTTATTTGTATGGATCTCACAAGAATTTTTTAACCTATATAATAATGTGTGCTTAATAAATAAGAACATATTTAGAATGACACATAATTACAAACTCTAATTTTTAAAAACAAACAGATTAATTAAACTATGATCACCCCTACATGAAGGATAATGATGGAAGAGGAGAAAAAACCTATATTAACATCTTAATAAAATAATAAATAACATTCTAGTTAACTATACATCTTATTTTAGTGAATATTCACACAAAACACATAATTTTTTACTATGACTTTTTAAATAAATATTATCATAATTATAAATAATTTTGTCATATTTATTTAATCCATATAATAATAATTATCTCATTATATAAGATAATTATATATTAAAATTCATATTTCTTTGAGAACACATCCATGAATATTTTGTTAGTGTTCAGAAAAATAACTATTTACCATGATCTCAGTAGTCATAATTATTGAAAAATAGTAAAATATTACTACCATACATCAATAAAATTATCTAAAAATGTTTCATTAGTTATAAGAGGATGAAAGAAATCTAAATATGTCTTAAAATTTTATAAAAATATCTCTATGAATTCTACAATTTATAAGCTAATAATTAGATAAAATTAAAACCCCCCATGAATCTACACTTTTATTACCACTCATGATTTCTTTATTTACCTCTAATTTAAGACATTATCATCCAATTATATAATAGAATGGAAAAGGTCACCATTGTTTTCACCCAAACACATTACTTATCCCTATTAATAAGGATGTTTTGTTCCTCAATGGAATACTTTTTATCATCATTTACCATGAATCAAGTGTACCCACATTACATTAAAATGGAAGGTTCACATATAAATTATATCACCATCTAATTGATGATTGAATAGCCCAAATAATTCCACCACCCACCAAAGTGAAACCATTGTATTTTTATTTTCATATATAACTTATCACCACCCATGATAAAAATACAGATAAGTAGTTATTCTAAATTCACTATAAAAATGATAAATAAATTAACTATAAAAATATATAAAATAGTGACATAAACAAAGTAATAGGAATTCACCCCTTTATGATTCTTGTATACATTTTGACACCATATATTCTACACAATCATTTCTATAAAAACTAATTTCCACTATTATACTTATCCTTGATAAATAGATCGAAAATAATATATATACATTTTGATACTAATTATTCACACCAAAATATTATTTCTATGTTCATATCTCGTATTAAATCACAAACATAGTTGGTAATCACCAAAATTTGATTTTATAAAACATTTGGACACCATATCAGTTGCCCATTCATCTCAAAAAAATTCTTATTTTGAGTATGATGGTTGTTTGAAATCTTGGTTATATTGAGAAATTATTGACAAATAAACTATTAAGAAATATTTTTAATGTGATTGTAATTACCTTTGAAAATTACATGTTAGAGGTTGCTGGTCTTTTCATGGTTTATGATCTCTCTCGTAAATTTAAAAACTAAATATCTATAATCATTTCCATTTTATTACTCCTGACACTACATAAAAATTAACCAAAATATGTATTTTTTTCAAATATGTTTTGAAAGTTAAATCTTTCTATATATACATTAATATATTTCCATTTACGTAATCCGCAATATTTTTATGTTCAATCACCAAATTCCGGCCATGATTTATCCTATATTTAGAGGTCGCTCTATCATACCAAAATTCTTGTTAACATAAAATGAAACATATAATTTATTTTTTATCTATAAAATGTAAATTTCAATGTATTACAAATTCACAATACACATCATGTGTGGTCTGTTTGTTGGATATCCAGGCAATGGATCAAAAAAAATAAATATTTTCCAATATCCATATTGAATGTGATTAGAATCCAATGCTTTCTAAAATAAAAAATAAGTCATGAAAAATTTAAAAATATATTTCATCTGATTTTATTTTAGAGTTTTACTCCTCTATTTTTGGAATCAAAAAGAGTATTTAATCTTTTATTTTTTTTCTCGAACACATCATTTACCTCAATATTTTTCTTATTTATTTCATATTTCTCCAAATAAGTTTCTTGCATAGAAATGATAAAAGGATTAATGAATCCAAATCATTATTTTAAAATTTTTCCATTTCTATAGTAGTAATATATGATACTGTAGAAAATTTTAATAGTATTTAACTTTAATGAACATATTATATCATTTTCTTAAGATATGTATTATGAAAATGTATCTTATATATGTATTCTAAATTAAGACGCTCAGCCATTCAAATTTCAGACTCTCATTTATACTCTTGAGACCAATTATGTCTGTAAAAAAAATCACATATATTTTTTCATCATATTAAATTTAAGACATATTCACATCATTAAATGTGGTATCTTCATGAATTTGTAATGATAATATTGTTTTTATGGAATTGGTGGTAATAAGGTACTCCCAAAAGGTCCTTTTGATTTCTTGGTCAATTAACTAAATTGTATTGATATAATGTTCTATATAACCATCACTTTATCAATATGTAATTGTCACGACCCGCCCCACGGGGACCAGACATGACTACCCCAATCTCGCCTTCTCTAGTCTATGGGTTGGTGACTACCACCTGAAGCCTTTTCCTGAAGAGGGAAGGCATTGACTAAGAGATCTGTACACATTCCAAAGAGTGAAAATGAAGTAAAAAACCAACAAAAATAATTTATAACCATAAGAGTATAGTAAAACCACAAGTATAATTGTAAACTGAAAACAGTGGGCCAAAATACATGCCCAAGAAACCGAAAAGAAAGTAAACAGTTATCACATCTTCCCTATAACTCTATATAGAGGGTATTAGGTCTGATGTAAAAGAAGAGGATCTCGACTACTCCCATTTCACTAGGCTTCACCAAGTTTCGAGCCTCCAAGGTTGGCATCGGAGGGTCAGTAGTCTGCACAAGACACACACATGCAGGCGGAGCCCATGCAGGGATGAGTATAACAAACTCCGTAGGAGAACCTGGGACCCCTGGAGGTCTCTCAGTAATCCACAATGGAAAAAATATGAAGAAATACTACAAAGGTAATATCACAAGCATGATCTAAATCATAAAGCACAAAGAAAAAGAAACAACTCACTCTTACGTTATAACCTCAAGGTTACTGGGATAGGGATGACTAGTCGTACATCCAGATCATCCTATCCATAGTAACTCTACTAATGACCTGTATAGGTCACTATATGCTGACCCGTATTGGTCGCTAGATGTTGACCCGTATTGGTCGCTGGATGCTGACCCGTATTGGACACTGGTGCTAACCCGCATTGGTTGCGGGTGATGACCTGTATTGGTCACTTGTGTTGACCTATATTGGTTGCTGGTGTTGACCCTTATTTTTCACTGGTGTTGACCCGTATTGGTCATTGGTTTTGGCCTATATTAGTCACTAGTACAAAGGTAGGGACGATTAGTCATACTACTAGATAATCCCACTCTAGAGTTTATGATGCTGACCTATATTGGTCTCCCTTCTTATTCATGTCATAGTCAGCCACTGGATTCCCACAAAATGCACACCTAATTCTAAGAGAAATACTTCTTAATCCATCGTCCGTATCTCAATAGGTACAAAGTCCTGAAAAATTAAAACCCAAGAGACCGCCCCATCATAGGGGTCCCAACGTGACAGATGGTGTGCAATCATACACCTGGTTTGTGAGATATGTGTACTTTTCTAAAAATGGCTCACTTGGATTCAAGGCTGATCCAACCGAGGTCACACGTCAAACTCGGTCAAAACTCACTTAGAGTATCTCTAAAGGATCACCTTGTTTTAAGGGAACTAATTCCAAAGATAATGTGTTGTTCAGACGCTCGGTCTGTTAGTTACACCCCCTTTTTGAAACAAGTGTGATCACACCTCAGTCCATCCTGGCTCAGTCAGGCCTGCCAGAATATGATTAAGGGACAACTTCCCAAGAGGGGTACCAATGACACTGATGGCGTGTCAAATGGACACTCGGTTCTTCGGTTATGGGCGTTTGATTATTCGGGGTCTGGTTAAGTCTGGGCCCAATCCGACTCGATCAGGTCGACCTGGCATAATAGGTCTTGGGGTCTACCTGACCCCGCCCAGGTTCGGCCTGTTAAGGGTTGGCCTAGTTCCCCTGAGTCCGGCCTATCGGGGTAGGCCCAACTAGTTTGCGGGCCCAGACCGCGGTTGGTCTGGCCCACTGGGTGGGGCTCGGCCCACCCACGCTAGCCTACTAGGTCAAAGATCTATTCTAGACTACTTGAAAGTGTACCAATTCTCCTAGCTGGCCCCACGAATGAGGGGTCATTTCATCTGGTACAATGTAGTGCGACGTAGGGCAGCGTCACACCCTCCTGTTGCGGCCCGCTTTCTACAGCTGATGTCGCCGGCGGAATCTCCAGGTGCCGCACTTCTCCCACGTGGCAGGATTCCTCTGGCTAGCGCGTCACACGATGGTACTCCACCTTCCACTGACCACGTCTGGTTACCATGGGTCTCCTCCAACCACCATCAGCCGCCACCGGCATGGCGCGCCGTCAGTTATTTTTTGTGGGCCATCAAAATGTTGTTGTCGTTTCGCGGCCCTCAAACGCCTTTCCATCACATTTGTTTTTCTACCATGAAGAATGTACCAATGAAAAATTTAGCATAAGGTTATGGCCTTGTTGGTTTCAGCTCGTTCCCTATGTGGTAGCATTTATAAACCTGATGAAAAAATAATTATAACCAAATAAAGAATAATCCCCAAGTTTAGGATCTCGTAACAACCACCGAAATTATTTGGCAATACGTGGATGAACCCGTTAGTGGGTTGGTCCGCGTTCATTATATTTTTCAAGAACGGGAAGAGATGGAACATCAATGAACATAAACCACCTACCTTTTATGATGTTCATTGTAACACATTCGTCCTCGAGGTTTTACGGCGTCGACGAAACTTCCTCTTTCCAACCATTGAAAGTTGTTCTTTGTCCTTCATCATTCTTCACTGGTGTGGAAGTGCATTAGAGCTTTGCCCTAGTATCCTCCAAATCCTTCTTCATTATTTTTTCTAATACGTTGAATTATTTATAGAACCACACTGCAGTGTTTCCATAATGACGTCATGTCACATCATTACATTGTTTCTTTTATGACACAATTTCATTGTTTTCACCATTAAAATCATTGTTACATTGCAAAATACCGGTCATCCAAGTGTTTCATTAAATTTCCCCATCTCTACATCGTTTTCCCCATAGTGTCGTCATCCACCATGCAACAAAGACGAAATAATAAAATAATTATTCTAAATTATTTTATAATTCTTTTTTATTTTTTTCTCAAAAAGTCCAAAAATTAAATTTTCCTGATCAACCCTCACCAACCGAGGTTAATTCATTTCTAGGAAAATCCTGGTGTTCCATATTCAATTGTTCCCTCATATTTTTAATCTGAGCACTGGTTAAAATAATAGAAAATGACACCCACGCATTTACTAAACATACCATAAAACGGTTCAAAAATTCATTTTGGGCACACCGGGCCTCAGAATCACATGTCATCAATTTTAACAGACTTGTAAAAATCCCAATAAATTAAAAACATACATGGAATTTTCAGGTCGTTACATCCTCCCCACCTTGGGGATTTACATCCCCAAAATCCAAACAAGGATACACAAACAGAGAGAGGTATTGGGAATGCATATGAGCCTCCCTCTCTCTCATGTGCTCTCCTGGAGATTCTCGTACTACCACAGAACATGAACCAGAGGTATCAACCACCCACAAAGGATATGCTTCTGTCGATCATCTATCACCACTGGGTACTCCACAAAAAAAATCACTCCATCTTCAATCTCTAGCTAGCCATGGTCGATGACATGAGATGGGTCATGCACAAATCTCCTCGGCTGGGATACGTGGAAGAGGTTTTTCTCCCTCTCCAACACCGGTGGATGTTCCAAGAAGTATGAAACCATACCAATCCTATGAAGTATAAGGAAAGGTCCGATAAACCTCAGCGAGAGTTTGCTGCCTCAACCAAATCATTATAGTGCTCATCTAGGGGAGACTCACAAGAATATGTGGTCCCCCTTCTGGAACTCCAATGGTGTTTGTCGCCTATCATCATAGGAATTATGTCGGCTTTGTGTATTTTTCATCCTCTCTCAAATGACATGTACCATTTCAATGGAAGCCTATACCATCTCTGGCCCCACGAGAGCTGGCTCTCCTGGATCCCTCCAGTACAAGGGTGATCTGCACGGTCATCTGTATAACGCCTCAAAAGGGGCCACACCAATGGTGGAGTGATAATTTTTTTTGTACGTGAAATCTACCAATGGAACGTGGTCCTCGCAACTACGAACAAAATCTAGGACACATTCACGAATCACGTCCTCCATAGTGTGGATGGTCCGCTCAGTCTGACCATCTATCTATGGATGAAAAACTGTGATCAAGTGAAGCTGCGTTTTGAAAGTCTCCTGCAATCCTTTCCATAACCGTGATGTGAAGCGGGCATCACGGACTGAGACTGTCATCGAAGGCACCCCATGAAGTCGCATGATCTCCTAAACATAGAGACATCCCAAGATCTCTAACGAACCTTTCTCTTGAATAAAAAGGAAGTGGGCCAACTTGGTTATTTGTTCAATGATCACCCAGATGGTATTGTGACCTCTAGAAATATGTGGTAACCCCATCACAAACTCCATCAATATTCCTTCCCACTTCCACTATGGTATCTCGTGGGTTTGGGATAAGCCTACTGGTACCTGGTGCTTGAACTTCACTTTCTGTAAAGTGAGGCATCTAGAAAAAAACTCTGCCACAACTTTCTTCATCCTTGGACACCAATACTAACTTCGGGGGTCCTGATACATCTTCATCATGCCTAAATGTGATTCCAAGGGGGATGTATGGAACTCCCTCAAAACCTCCACTTGTAGCGCCACTGGTACAACTGTACCTCCTCTAAAAAGGATAGTTCCCTCCCACCTTATAAATATCTATTAGTTGCATGGCTTGAGAATATCTAAGAAGGTGAAGTCTTGCTACTACTATCTTCAAGTAGTTCTTCCATGACTCACTGAAGGAGTGGAGGGGAAACTACCATTGACTGGAAGTAGACTATCTTATCTCTATCCACATAGGATATCTGAAGTGAGGCTAACATCACTGAAGCCTCGTTTAGTAGTTGCGAACTCGATATCAGGCTAAGTGAATCTGCCACTACATTACCCTTCATAGTAGTATAGGATATCTCAAGTCATAGTCATGTTGGAACTATATCCAACGTCACTAACTTAGATTTAGATCTTTCTGTGTGAAGATATATCTGAGACTCTTGTGGTCTGAGTAAACAATGATTCACTCACCCAGAATGTAGTGTCTCCACATCTTCAGTGCAAAGACTATGGCTGCCAACTCCAAATCATGAGTCACATAATTCTTCTCATGAGGCCTCAGCTATTTTGATCTATATGCAATAACTACATCATCCTGCATTAGGACACAACCGAGTATAGTCCTTAATTCATCACAGTAAACCATGTAGTCAGTTCGCTCCTCTAGAAACCTCATGATAGGAGTGTTGGTCAAGATCTGCCTTAATTATTGAAAGATCTGGTGGCATGTCTATGACCACAGAAAGGGTTTCCCCTTATTCTTAAATGAATTCCTAGCTTATTCTACTCTATAGAAATTAGGTACAAACCTTAGATAGTACCTTGCTAATCCATTTAAGCTCTTCACCTCAGTAACAATCCAAAGTGGATCACAAGAAATTATTGTCTCATTATTTTCGGGATCCACTGTAACTCATGACTCTGAGATGATGTGTCCTACGAAGTGGAGCTTCTATATATAGAACTCATACTTTGAGATCTTCCCATAAAACCGGTCATCCTGGAGTGTGTCCAGAACTATCCTCAAGTGTCCAGTGTGCCCTTCCTCGGATGCTAAGTACGCTAAGATATCGTTAATGAATACCACCAAAAATTGATCGAGATATGGCTGAAATATATTGTTCATGAGACCTATGAACACTACTAGAGCATTGTTCACGCCTAAAGGCATCACCAAGAACTCGTAATGGTCATACTGATTACTAATGGATGTCTTCGGTACATCCTCGTCTGGTACCATGAGTTGGGGATAGCCAGATCTGAGGTCTATCTTTAAAAACCATTAAGCTCCCTTCCTCTGGTTAAAGAGATCATCGATCTTCGGAAAAGGATACTTGTTCTTCACGGTCACCTATTTTATGTGTCGTAAGTCCACTCATAGACTCATAATTTCATCTTCCTTCATGGAAAACAGCACCAGGGATGCCCATGGAGAAACAATAGGCCTTATGAATCCCTTCCTCTATATGTCCTCCAACTGTACCCTCAGATCCCAGATCTCTGCAAGGGCTATATAATATGTTGGTGTAGATATCGGTGTTGTTCCTGGGTATAAGTCAATACAGAAGCCTACCTCTCTATGAGGAGGTAGTCCTAGGACATCATCTAGAAATACGTCCTCATACTCATCCACCGCCACTAGGAACTATGGACTCATCTCATCCACTAGGTCGAAGTTCATGTAAGCCAGCTAATATGTAATTGGTTTCACCCTCCTGAGTGCATGTCCATCTCGAGATGCCTTGTTTTCCTTCTCACCAACAAAGAAAAAAAATCCTCCACCTCTACGTGTACATCACAATCTACATCTCAATCATTCAATCTATGCATGAACAGCTGATAGCTATTCTGTGACTAGAATGAAGTCGTAGGGTTTAAACACTACTACTAGAATATCACATCTAAAACTCTCTCCTCTAAGAGTAAGATCACATAGCTGGAACCAGTTTGTGACTGTTTAATCTCCTCTCATATGGGTATCAAATTGAAAAGTTCTATCTGAAAGCTCAGTTGGAATCTCTGAGTCCCGAACTAAGTCCATGGTAAGGAAAGAATTTCTAGAACCTATGTCGATAAGCACTGCTACTAAAGTATAGAAGATACAGATCGTACCTCATATCATTCAAGGGATGTCAATATTTTGAGCCTCCACTTCCTACATCTAGGCCTGTCCCTGTCCACCAACTCCCTAAACTCGTGGTGGACCGCCTTGGGGTGGTGGTGATAGTTCTAGGAGACCTCGACCACCTCTTACTGCTTGTCCTACTCCTCTGCCTCATTTTCCACCTGGTTGAAGCTCATGCTCTTACCACTGCTCATACCTCAGTGGCCCCTCGATCGTATGTCAATCATTCTTGTGGGGATTCAGATAGTCAGGATCTCTGGGACCCTTCCCCCTGCAGGAAAAATAGATCATGCCTCGATGGTGTCTCCCTCGACCTCCTAAGCCTCTCACCTCTGACCTAGTATCCTTAGGTCTCCCTTCAGAAGGTCTAGACCTCTTTGGATTATGTGCCGTCTTTCTACTACCAGCTAATTATGACTCTGATACCAATCATCTGGTAGGGTCTCTCATTATCGGTGCCTTCTCGTCAAGGAAGCTCTCCAAAAGAAAATCTCACTCTATCACCCCAGCCTGCGTTGGGATGCTGAGTGAAACTATTGTAGCTCTGATATCTCGTTAGATCCCCTTCTCAGAGGCATGATACCTTAAGTAAGGGTCTCATACCATTCCATTGGAGTATCGGGAGAGGTCATTAAATCTCACTGAGTATTGAGCCATAGTCTGGTTGCCCTACTGCAGATGTAGCAGCTCCTGAATACGCACAGAGCATAGTGTCGTTGACACAAACTCTACCCTGAATAGGATCTCAACGTACAGCTAGTTGAGGGTCGTCTCATCAAGTACCTAGAGTGTAGAGCTCCACCATCACCCTACCGAGCCTTGAATATGGCTAGCGGCCAAGATCACTATATGCTTGGCAGGTGTCTCTACTAAGAGAAAGACCTGTGAAACTACCTCAAGCCAGTCCTCTGCTACCTGGGGGTCTGTCTCTCCTTGAAACCTCAACGTCCTCTGTCTCTATAATTCATGAAGTGTGATTAGATGGTGTGCATGATCCACTGGCATCATCATCCACTCAATGGTTGGTGGTCTTGCTGGTACACCACTCAAAGTTTCCATCACTTTGATTGGTCCATGTACTGACGCCTCGTTGCTCGGCGGGCCACTTTCACAATCTCTAATTTGAGTCCTGGCTGGATCCCTATATGAAGGAATCCTATAAATAATAAATGTTCCACATTAAATATGTTATACCTGGTGATCTGACTTAAAAAATAAATAGAAGAAATTTCAAAACACTATCAATTTGTTTTTTCATGTATTGAGTCGGAAAAAAGAATTCAGGGTCATGGTGTGTAGATACTTCGGCCGCCGCATTAACACTGGATTCCTTGTACTGAAAACTAAACTCAAGACACTTTACACCTTTTCCTCATTAAAATTATATTCTTAGTTCTTCTGGTAGAACCAATCGACCTTTGACACCACTTTTTCATGACTCGTCCCACGGGGCCCAAACGTTACAACCCTAAGCCCTCCTTCCATATGCCAGACTAGCACTTGAAGGCTTTTCCTGAACAGGGAAAGAATTTCCCTAGAAATCTTTGAAGACTCCAAAAATGGAAACTCAAGTAAACAACCAAATAAATAAAGGTATAACCACGAGAGTAAAGTACAACTACAAGTATAACTGTAAATTGAAAAAATTGGGCTGGAATAGAAGCCCTAGAAACTGAAAAAAAAAGTAAACAGTTGTTGCATCTTCCCTGGAGCTCTACCTGGAGGGTAGTAGCTACAAGTCTAAATTCGAAGAAGAGGATCTCGACTACTCCCATTTCGCCAAGCTCCACCAAGTCCCAAACTTATAAGGTCTTCCTCGGAGCGTTAGTAGTCTGCACCAGACGCACATGTGTAGGCAGAGCCCGTGCAGGGGTGAGTATAAAAATACCCAGTAAGAGACACCCAAAGGACTCTCAGTAATCCAGAAAGAAAAAAATAAAAATAAATACCACAAGGGTAATATTACAAGCACGATCTAAATCATAAATCACATTGAAAAAGAGACAACACACTCTTACGATATAACTTCAAGGTTACTGGGATAGGAATGACTAGTTGTACAAATAGATCATCCTATCCATTGTAACTCTACTAGTAGCTTGTATAGGTCACTGTATGTTTACCCGTACTGGTCACTGGATAATAAACTATATTGGTCGCTGGATGTTGACCCGTATTTGTCAGTGGTGCTGAACTGTATTGGTCGGTGGTGCTGACCCGTATTGGTCGCTGGTGTTGACCTGTATTGGTCATTTGTGTTGACCCATATTGGTTGCTGGTGTTGACCTATTTTGTTCATTGTTACCGAGGTAGGAATTATTATTCATATAGCTAGATCATCCCACTCTGGAGTTTCTGATGTCGACCCGTATTGGTCGCTCTTCTTCTTCATGTCACAGCCAACCACTGGATTCCTGAACTAAGCACGACAGATTTTGAGAGAACCAATCCTCAAGCCATCGTTCATATCTCAAACTAAAATAAGTCCCAAAAAAATATACCCAAAGGACCACCCCGTCATAGGGGTCCCAACGTGAAATATGGCGCATCGATTGGACGCCTGGTCTCAGAGATATGGGAACTTTTGTAAAAAGGGCTTGGTTAGATTCAATTCTGATCCAGCCCAAGTTGCAAGTCTAACTCCATAAAAACTCACATAGAGTATCTCCAAAGGACTACCTTGTCACAAGGGTCCTTATGCCACAAACGGCGCATCGTTCGGATGCCTAGTCTGTTAGTTAAACCCCTTCTCATGAAAAAGGAGTGATCACACCTCGGTCAGGCCAACTGGAATGTGACAAAGGGACTGCATCCCAAAATGGGTCCTAATTCTACTACTGGCCTATCAAATAGACACCCGGTTCGTCATTTATGGGTGTTTCTTTATTCGGTGGTCGGTTGGGTCTAGGCTCGGTCCGACTTGGTCAGGTCGGCCCTACGCAATGGGTCTCAGGGTCTACCTAACCCCGCCCAGGTTCAGATCATTAAGGTTCATCCCGGTTCCACTGGGTTCGGCCCATCAGGGTCAGACTGACTGGTTCGCTGGCCCGGGTCGTGGTTGGAATGCCGCCGGGTGGGGCTCGGCCCACCCGTGCTGGCCTGCTGGGCCGCGGGTCAAGCCCGACCCGCTAGGCAGGTCCTAACCATTGGGCGGTCTAGCCCATTCGGGCAGTCTGCGTCCAACCCGATCCTCCTAAAGGCGGACTTCTTTTCAAGTCTGGCCCAGTGGATGTGTGGCTGTTTCATCCGGCTCAACATGGCGTGGTGTGGGGTCGCGCCACCCCCTCCTGCCGCGACATACTCATCGTGGAATACTCGCCAAATATGTTGCGGCCACCGGCACCTGTGGGCATCGCCATTCTCCCACGCGGTCGTCTCAGGCTGGTCGCCTCTAGAATCTGTGGCGCGTGACGGTTCTCCACCTTCCCCTGCCCGCGACTAATTTAAGCAGGTATCCACTGGCCACTATCGGCCGACAGAAGCATGGCACACCAGCGGTTGTTTCCATGGGCCACCATAATTCCATCTTCATTTCACGACCCTCAAATTCCTTTTCACCATGTTCATTGTTCCTCTACAAAGAATAAACTAATGAAAAATTTAGCAGAGGGTCCAAGCCTTGTTCTTTTCAGCCCACACCCTCTACGTTAGCATTTTAAACACGAGGAAAAATTAATAATAACAAAAGGAAGAATAATCCCCAAGTTTAAGATCCCGTAACAACCACCTTCATGATTTGGTAGGACACGGATCCACCCATTAGTTGGTTGGTCCACGTTCATTATATTTTTCAAGAATCGGAAGATAGGGAACATCAAAGCACATAAACCCACTACCTTTTATGATTTTCTTTGTTGCACGTTCGTCCTCGAGTGTTTACGGCGTCGACAAAGCTTCCTGGTTTCAACCTTTGAAAGGTGTTCTTCATTGTTTGTCATTCTTCACTGTGGTGGAAGTGTGCCATAGTTTCTCCCGAGAATCCACCAAATCCTTCCTCTTTATTTTACCCATAACATAGAATTATTTATTGAACCACACTGTAGAATTTCCATAATGATTGGACGTCGCATCGATACATTATTTCATTTATGAAACACTCTCACTGTTTTTCACCATTAAACTCACTATTACATTGTGGAATATGGGTCATCCAAGTGTTTCATTAAATTTCCCCATCGTTGCATCGTCACTGCCCCACAGCGTCATCGTCTTCCATGCAACAGAGTAAAAAGAATAAAATAATTCTTTTAAATTATTTTATTATTTTTTTCTCAAAAATTCCACAAAATAACTCCTCGACTCGGCCCTCACCGGCTGATGTTAATTTATTTCGAGGAAAATTTCAACATTCCAGAACCAATAGTTCCCTCATGATTTTAATCCAAGAACTAGTTTAAAAAGATAGAAAACTCCACCCATGAATTTACTCAATATACCTAAAACAATTCATAAATTCATTCCGGGCACACTGGGCCTCGGAATCATGTGTTATCAATTTTCACAGACTCATTAAAATCCCAATTAATTTGAAAAAAGAACATTAAATTTTAGGTTCTATAATTTAATTCCATTCCACAATTTAGACCATTTTTAATCAACAATTATAGGTTTTTCATTTTATTTTTTATAAATACATTCCTCGTGTATCTTTATAAAATTAGATGGCCATGTCATGAAAGTTAAAATAGATACATTAACCATTGTAATATATGAATCATCAAGTGAAATAGGAAACTCCGTGTTTAGACCCTTATATGCCTCAATACCCACTATTATCTGATTTTATGGGAGTTAATTATTATGTAGCATGTATCACAGGATATTATACACCATAATACTTTCAACAAGGCAGTCCATAGGTGTTAAAAGATATAAATCACATACAACTTTACCCTACAAAACTTTATTAATATAAAGTTATAAAAAGTCTTTTATTCACATTTAGATGAAATAAAAATGAAAAAATAGATTACCTCTGGTAACATATGTATTTTATGGGAATTAATATCCTCAAAGATTGCATGGTTATTTGGTTCTTCATGTGCAAATATTTATTCCATCACTGGTTCGTTTTGATCAGTTCTCATATATTGTTCTGCCAAACCAGATTGAATGATAATATTTTACAAAGTATCAATTTATTCCTGAAATCCTTTAATAATATTATATATATCTTCTTTTGGTTTTGTCTTCTTAAAAAATGTTTGAGAAGACACGTCAAAACCAACTCCTCTAAAGTGACAATATTTTTCCAACTTCTTCAAAGCTACAAAAAGTAATTTTTCTTTGGGTACGAACAATGTCATTTATTATGTATAAAAAATAAAAAAAGAATATGAACATAAATAGATAATTTTATGTAATATTTTTATAGAGAATAAATAATTACTATTATGTCACACTTACACATGTTTCCCATACATCTTTTGGGGTTTCATCAAATAGTTTACCCTCATTATTTACATGAGTCTCCTTCCATAGTATATGATGTTGGATGGAAGTGGATTCCTATTTTTATTCCTTAATCAACATATAAAAAAAGGAACATATGTTTTTTCATATAACATAAAACATTTTTGTTGATTTAAAATACATACCAATTTCTTATCTAGTGAAGAGTACCCCATCTTTGTTTTCCGATAGGGGTGCATTGTTTTTTCTTCACATTATTTATTTTTAGCACTCTTTTTTTCTATTTCATAAATTATTTTTTAAATCAGATTAGAAAAAATATATATAGTAAAATAAAATTTTTTAATCAAATTCACCAAAAATGATTTCTCTTCATGATTAATGATGAAATCATTCCATGTTTTCTGCTTTATAATGTGTGCATAACTAACTGGTGGGTGGAGCTTCACTTTCCCCTCAGCATTCCTAAGTGATAATTTGGTAAGAAGAGTCTGGAAGCCTTTATGAGATTTTCTAGTAACCATTAAGACATATTTCTCCTGAAAATTTTCTAATATAAATGGACTCTCTAGAAAATAATAGAAATTAAATAAATGTTCCATTATAATATATTTTTTAAAAATAAAGAATGTATGTCGTAACATTACCTTTATATCTTCCAAAATTGTTTCCTTCATTATATGTTTGACATTTCACCATGAATCTATATTAATTAGAATATTAATTCCCATTATGACCCCAACATAACTAATGAACATTGACTATTTGGGGTGAACAGGTTATTCGTGTTGATTCTAGCCGACCTTGAATTTCATACCCTAACTTCTTACATTTGTAATTTTATTCCACATTGTGATGTTGTGTCGTTATTATTTTCTCATCAATGTGTTGTTGATCCCCTAATAATTTTGTTGTTTTAGTATCAATGGGTTGTTCTTCCCCAAGATTGGTAACATCCATATGTGCAAATGACATTGTCTACATGTGTAGTCAGACATTTAACTTAGATTATGTTAACATAATATAAAATAGACAATATTATGAGGAAAAAAATTTTATATTAAAAACACTTTAAAAATATCATTTAACACTATTTTTTTCATAGGTTAAAGAAATTTGGATCCTCTATCAATACTCTAAATCCAATCTTTTCATATCATCTATCATATAAGAAATTGTTTACATTGGGATTTCAATGAAATGATTTTGTTTACCAAGAAAAGTGTCATCCTTGATTGAATTTTCATTTGACCTTATAGTTTTTTTATTCACCAATAGGATAATCAACCAAATCTTGTTTATTGGATCTAATACATAAAACAATTTCACTACATGTGATTCTAGTATTAATAGCTCATCCTTTCCCCTTCAACATATTAATTCACCTTCAAGAATCCCATTTCGTCAACATTAACTGCACTTCTATTTTCAACTGATTTGTAATATAAAATTATCACTTGAAATGTTATATAATAAAACATGTATATCTTTTCAATAATTTTGAAATTTTATATATTCATATAAATGGTATTTCTATCATTGAAACCAGATATGTGCATCACTTCTACTACAAGCTTAAATCCACTATATTTCATTATAATACATTCATCATGTTATTTTTTGTAGAACATATAACCATATATTAAAAAAATAGTAAAATATATAACATTTAAATTTGGTCCCCTAGAAATCCATCAAAGTCATTAAACAATTTATTTTAGATTTTTAGATAAATTTTTATAAATACAATATTGGATCCACCATATAAACTATTTATTATGTGTATTTGATATCCATCCTTCAGCCCCAAGTTGATTCAAATATCTAATAATTTTTTTATGGGATTCAACGTATAGATCAACATCTTTACTATTATGTAAAATGTAAATATGAATGTTATCCGGTTCTAAGATGGTAATTGTAACAACATATCAACCAGAAATCCCTTCTCCCATAAGGCATCCATTGTGATGAGACTTTTGGAGATTGATGTTTTCAAAATATGATAGGTAATCAGTACAGAATTCAACATCTTCATCAACAATATTTATTTCTACAATGCAATATTTTGGATAGCTTAGATTCTTTACATACCCTTCCAAAATATTTTTACACCATTCAAGGGGGTATATCCATATTTAATTGACATGACCACATTGTTCAACCTCTCCAACCAATTGAATCATCATGTGGACCATTATATCAATGAATGATGCTGATAAGAACATCTTTATGTCACATAATATGATTGCAACCTCTTTATTCAAGATTGTAAAATTCCCCTGGTATATAAATTCACAACATATGGATCTAAAAAATAAGAAGAGTTTGGTTAATGTATGTCATACATTTTTTATCAGAATGCAACATAATGAAACTAGTATCAATTTTTTCATCAAAATATATAGTTGTGTAATTTTAGTCCTTGTCCCTTCAAATTATTCATTGGAAAGACATTCTATATATTTTATTAATATACCTATATATCTTTTACACCAATAATTAAATTGTAAATTTGAAAATTTTCATGCCATGATAGAGTGTAAGCTACTGGGGGAAGAAAAATATGTCATTTACCCTACATCAGTATTGGCCGTCCTAAATTCCAGTAGGCCTTATTTTTTATAAATTTATTAATAATCCCAATTTAAAGGATGAAGGGTAACCTTTACATAGTCCATAGGCCCATAGGCACTAATCCTTAACAAATGCCCATTTTGGACCAATGACCAAACACCTAACAATAATCCCCACCTAGCTGATACGAGTATTTTTACTCTAAAGTGACTAACTGGAAAGGAAACATAGAAAGAAATCCCAATGCATCAATACATGGGCTTGGTATCAATAAAAAATCCCTAACCTCTCATTCATCAAAATATTAGATAATTTCTGGTGATTTATTTTTAATCAGACCGCACGTGGGACTGCATAATTGAATCTAGACCAATTTTTTGTTGCTTTAAAAATCATCTATGAAAGCCTATAGTGGTTCTATTGAGACTCCACAGTTTAAGTGTTATCCCACTGACCAATTGCATTTTTCCCTTCCACCAGTATCTCTCGGACCCATCATCTTCAAGCAGCCAAGCCAACCAGATTCTTGGCCCCTAGAACCATGACACTGAATTGGACCACCATCGAGGCTAGCATTGCCATGAGACCTATCATGGATGCCTCTATCACCTTCTCAAAAATAATACCTGAGGACCTACATCTACCCCTATCATCAGCCAACCCAACATTCTGATTTGGTATAGTTTTTCAAAAATGGTTTACCAAAAAAATGTTAATATATTTTACTTTATCGAATATTTGATCACCCATTAGTAAAGATTGTTTTGTACCTTGTTTGGTATTCTCGTCGAATGATTTTGTCCAGAATTTGTATTTATGTCATCAAGGTTCAAATTATAATTTTCTAAAAACACTTTATATGAAATTTTTTTGACCCAACTAGGTGTGTTCATTCTTCAAAAATGTAAAACCATAGAATTCTTTTATTTCTATATCCTGACACATTTCCAAAATCAAGAAATTCATTTATCATCTTGTAAAACATGTCACTCAATGTGAATTATTAAATTTTATGAGCATTATACATTGTAACACATGTATCCCACATCAATTTTAGATCAACGATCAATGAAGACAAATAAAAATCAATATCATTACATAGTTACTTTGATACAAATATAAATAGAGATAATATAATGAATTTTAGTTTCATGCATAACAATGAAAGAAAGTTATAATTTAACAACATGATTGGACATGTACAATAACTACTACTCTATATACCAAAATGATTTATTCTATCTATAGATAATTCTAGATGAAGGTTTCTTGGCTCATTTCCAAATTTAGGATACACATAACAAAAAAAAATCCATAGAGGAGAATCTACTAGATGATGTAGGTTCCCATAATTAATTATTGTATCTTCATGTAATTTCAATTCTCTCACAGTTTTCATAAATCCATATAGTATTCTAAATTTTTGAATCATAATGAAGTAACATATATATTTCAAATAAATCAATTAATTTCTCTTATATGGATCTGTTCCACACATAGGTAATTTTATGTGTGATTTATTGTCCTTGAAAAACAATATGTAGTAATTCAGAAAACAATTTAGTTTTTTAGAGATCATGACCATTGAATTTATCATTAATTTAGCATTATATTATTGATATGGATTTTCATTTTCTTCTTTTACCATATCATTCAGAAGACCAATTAGTTCTATAAAGTCGGTGTTGCTCCATCAACTTCTAGTTTTCAAATTATATATCATCAATACAGTTTAAAATGTCGTGTATTTAGTACAGTAGGTATAAAATGGTCTCATATAACATCTATATAACTTATTAAACAACTTCAAACAATCAGTAAAGTCATCTTAAATTTTAATTATCATTTCTTCCATGTGATCTTCATCATAAATTTCACTAGTTTTAAAATAAAATGATCTATAAACTATGGTATCATCCTAATCTGTGCGCACGTTCATTTTTTCCTCCATGTTTAGTCCAAAATATATAGATTTAATATATTAAAAAATAAATAAAATTGTATTACAGTTCATTGGGATTGTTTTTTCGTTAATAAAAACAGTATAAACATGGAAAAATTATTTGAGAAGGGTCGTATGCATGATCTATTTTAAACTTGATAAACTCTTTAACTCTGTCTTTATACTCTTTTTTATACCATTAAAAGGAATCCATTTTTGATTAATATACAAGCAATTAGGTTCATAAAAAATTCAATTAGTACAAAATAAATAATTAAACACACATAAGATATTCATTATCAAAGGTGAAAGTTATAGATAATTATAATAATTGGAACAAAAAATTTGATTGTTTTTAATAACTTAAATATGATTTAAAGGAAATGGGTAATTGAATTTGAGGAAGAATTAACCCACTGTGGTAGTTATTATCCTCTGAATTCATCCAAAATGATCAGGGATTACTGCTTCTCAGAGTAGTTCAAGAAACATAGGTGCAAGTCCAGAATATATGGGGGACGAGTCTTGAGAAAAAAAATGTAATAATAACAATTTTAGAGATTAAGCTTATATGGATGGAAGTTGTCTCCTTAAATATAAATGTTATTTGTATGGTATTAGGTGAATCATAAGACAGTATTTCATAGTTTGTTCACTATAGCTGAACATTTTCTCAAACACACAATGGTTTGGTAGATGAGCTGATCATACAATACATTCTCACAGTGCCCTTACTTTTTTTTACCCCTTTTCCAACTCCCAATGGGTTGAGATACATGATCACTTTCCCTTATGTATACAAGAACAACTATCACTTGAATATAAAGAATATTTCACTGATACTACAATATACTCTCCTAGTAGAAATGGATGCATAATTTCCTTGTCCGAGTTATTTTAGACACTATGGATAGGATCCTAGTTGGTATAAAAGGACTAAACCATAAAAATCGTCTTCCCTATAATGAAAGAAAGAATAATTGTATGAATTTCTAAAAAATGTGTCTAGGGATATATATTAATTAATAATAAATTAAAGATCTTATATATTTTAATTTTTTCAAAATTCAATATGGAAACCAACTGCTTAATAAAAGACATTGTAAGAGACAAAATATTTTTAAAATTACTACGTGTTAATTAAAAATTCCAAATATCATCTCAAAACCAATTTAAAAATTCAAAAATATTATTTTTTTAATTTTTAAAACCCCACTTGAAATCTATTTTTAAAGAATTAAACATGAAAATTGACCATTTTTTTAAAACACTTAATGGGATACGAACCCCATTTTCTATAAAAAATGTTTACATCAAGTGAAAATTTTTAAAATCATATTAAAAAACATAATTAATAAATTAAAACTTTAAAACCATTTCCATGGAAGTATATAAATATTTAAATGTTAAAAACATTAAAATTTAACTTTGAAATCACTTGTTGAGTTTCAAAACAGTGAAACCATTTAATTTGATTTTAAGGGAAAACCTATTTTTTCATTTCAAAAACCAATTTAATATTTAAAAGCCAATTTCATTTTTTAAAAATGAAATTAAAAATAGGAATTAATATAAAACTATAATTATAAAACCACCAAGTATAAATAAAATCATGATTATTGAACATTTCATAAACATTTTATGTAGATTACATGAATAATAAATTTTTTAGAAGGTAGTATTAAATTAAAGATTTAGATTCTATCATGATTGTCCAGAACTACCCACCTAAATTCCAAGGTACCCGTAGGATTATTCCAAAATTAAATTAAGGTAATATTCATTAATCAAAAACCAATTTCATCAATTAAGACACAAGAAGCCACAAATCCAGTATTTCACATTCCATAAAATTTTTTCAAGAAAAAAATATAAAAGGTTTTAAAAATATTCATGACATTGAATAAAATTTTCCAAAAGATCATGAGGTGTTAGAGGGAGTTTGTGTGTGATATAAGTCTTATGTTTGATTTGAATTCATCTGAGTGTGAGTACAATTAGAGGTTCTTTAATACCTAGGGTGAGATAATGAAAAAAGATTTGGTTTTTTGGCATGGAACCAAAATTGAAGTTAAACCAAATTTTGAGATTGTATATTATTTTAAGTATTTTTATGATCATGGGATGATTTGTGTTGTTTAAGAATTGTGACAGTGTTATGAGGTAACATGTTGACAAGTACATCTGAGCATTTTGAGTAAAACTTTAGCCATAAGAGGACTGGATAATTTTTTTCCATGAGATTGGGTATGGTGGGATAGAAACCATGTCATTTGTGTTTTTCAAATTATATGTTTATTATTGTTCTATTGTGTAATGTATGTTAAAATAATTATTATTTTAAAATTATTTGTTCTATGAAAATTATTTTTTGAATTATGTTCTTTAATTATTTACATTATTTCATTTATGTAAGTTTATGCTTATAAATTATATAATCACAAAATCATTTTAATATCCATAAAGGAATATAGTTATGATATTTTTGGGTTATGTTATATAACTTTATTTTGATAAAGTAGCCTTAATATTCATATGTATTATAACATTTTTCTAAAATAAAATTTCAATTATGTATATATTTATATTCTGATAGCTTGAGTAATTCTAGTAAACCTAAATTTATTTTTAAATCTTGAGTTTAAATGGTATAAATATATTTATTTATGTATTCCATTTTATACATTGTCTATATTAAAAAAAATTGACATTTTCTTTAACTGAAATGAAATATAAGTCAATGAACAATACTTAAACATGATTTAATGATTACATCAGTGATGAGAAAATGGTTGGGTTAATTAAGAGGGATGGAATGATTTGTTATGATAACTTATTAAGTATCATCAACCATTATTATTTTTGAAACTAAACTCATAACTATTTAAGTATTAAATAACCCATTCCTTCACAATAAACTATCCACACTCTGGACACAAGATAATCTAGAGTTCTCACTCATCCAAGATACCATTTGGTTTCCTTACATTCCCATGATCAAGAAATGAAGTGTAGAGGTGAGAAATAAACAGAAATACAAACATATGGTAACAAAATCATTATCCTACACCACACCTCCAACAACCATCTATAGAACAAATCCATTCACATCATACATACATTATAAATTGATAAACATCCCATACCATCCACACCAAATACAATGGGTTATTCATGATGGTATCACGATCTATAAACCCATTTTAAAGTGCCAAACTGGCTATTGAAAAATCTAACACATGGTGCCAAGTTATTTTGCTTTCATTTTAAATTCAATAATTTCAAAACATTTGAAATATTTAGAAACACACCATTTTTTATATTTCAAACAATTCTTTAAAACATTGTTTCTTCCTTTAAAATCCAAAATTTGGACTAATCCTTTTATTTATCATAAAATCGACTTGAAATGACTTAGAAACATAGGATCAAACACTTTTCATTGTAAATATTTTAATTCAGTGTAATTCAATCAAAATCCATTTAGAACCCTTTAAGATAAGAATGTAATTATACTAAAATGTTTTTAAAGTCTATTATAAACATTACACATTAGCATACATTAAATAATAATGGATTTGAAAATAATCAAGCATTACATGATTTATAAAATTAATCGTTAGAATATAAAAACGTACCTCAAGAAATCGGAATAGAGGGATGAGACAGAAAAATCAAAGTGAATAAATAGAGGATTTACATTTTAAAACACCTGAAAATTGTAGGAGGAGACAAAGAAATCAATATAAAAGGATGTGGAAACCCTCTTCTGGATCCAAGGAGGCTCAATTGAGTATGAGGGAGAAGAGAATATAGGATCTATGAAAATAATTCAATAACATAAATCATAGAAATAAAATAAGAAATCAACAAGAAAGGATGGGAAAAATATAACATACCTTGGATTCAAGTTTTGATTCATATGATAGAAAATAAAGGAGAAGCATTGGTAGTAGTGGACTTCGGTGAATGCTTGATAATCGAGACTGAAATCAATGCGGTTTGGGTCCTTTTAAATAGACTAGGTATGGTTTTATTAGTGCTTCCAAAAAATCAATGATAAAGATACCTTTTATCATTGAAAATATAATAAGCTCTAATAAAAGATATCTTTATCAGCACTTATTAAGTGATAATAAATATAGAGCTTTATTACCACTAAACAAGCACAGATAAACGCTATCTTTTTCAATGATAAACTTTCGGATCTAATAAAGATACTTTTTAATAGTGCTTCCATAGTGCTGATAAAATTTATATCTTTATCAGTGCTAAAGAAGTCTAATAAAAGGCATTTTTATTTCCACTAATGTTTTTGCACAAATAAAGGATTTATAATTAAAATTATAAATGAAAACTTTTTTAAATGTATTTGTAAATATTTTTATATGATTATAAATTCATTTATATCATAATAAATTTATATAATTATATATATATTAAATATATTCATTATTTAAATTTATTTATTATAATTTTATAATTATTAATATACTTAATTATTTATTTATAATTTTATAAATAATTTTAAAAAAATAAATTTATTTTATAGTTATAAATATATATTTTGATAAAAATAAAATATATATATATTTTTAAGTATATTTATATCATTATATATATTTATATAAGATATATATATAATAAATATAAATATAAATATAAATATAGTAGATATATTCATTTTGAAAATATATTTATTATAATTTTATAATTATAAATATATTTAAATCATTATATATATATATGTAATACAGACATTCATTATTTGAATATATTTATTATAATTTTATAATTATATAAATATATAATTATTTATTTATAATTATAGAAATGATTTAAAAAAAATATTTATATATTTATATATTTATATCATTATATATATTTATTAAATATATATAAATTTATATTTATATTTAAATATAAATATAAATATAGTAAATATATTCATTATTTAAATAAATTTATGATAATTTTATAATTATTTAAATATATAAATAATTATATAATTATAATTAAATAAATACTTCTTAAAAAATTAATTTTTATTTATTTATAATTATAAATTTATAAATTTATAAATATAGTAAATATACATTTATAAATATAATTTTTCATAAATATTTATTTAAAAATATTTTTTAACATTATTAATGAAGATATAATCATAATGGCATCAATGTTAAAATTTAGTGAAATTGAATAATTAAAAATGAGTATACTTTAAAAGAATTGAAAAAATGGATAAGTTTTATTAATTAAATATAGAATATTAGATAAAATATGAATATATTTTTAAATAAAGATGAATATATACTAAAAATATTAAAAAATAGTAAATAAATGTTTATCAGTAAATATTAGAAAATATTGAAATTTTAAAAATAAAAAAAATAAAAAAATTGAAAATGAATAGAAAATACATAAAGGTAATAATATTAAAAATAAAAAAAATAAAGTATATTGATTTAAAAAATATAATATTTAATGTATCTTATCACTAAATTAAGTTCTAAAATGAGCACTAAAATTTTAATAAAATACATAAATATTAAGTTTCCATTTCTATATAATATTTCATTAGTTAGGTAAATATTTACGTGTGTTCGTTGTATATAAAAAATTATTTAATTATGTATAAGTGTGAAATTAGTGTAACACATGTTTGATATATTCTAAATTTAAAAATTAAATTAAATTAAATTAATGATCATTATTCGATGTAATTAGTCAGTATTTCTAATTAATAATAACTTTTAATTATAACCCCTTTTTGGCTAAATATATGACTTATTTTATTTAATAAAAATTATTTTTTATTATATAAGTCATATTTTATGAAATTTTACATATATATATATATATATACTGATATATATATAGAAATATATATATATTGAAATATATATATATATATCTGTGTGTGTGTGTGTGTGTTAAATCTATTAATGAATTATTATATATAAAACCATTAAAAAAGAATAAGACAATAATATGTTTTAATTATTACATTTTATTCATTTTATTTATTTTTATTTAATATATATTATATATTACTTTTTATAATTAACATATATATATATATGTTAAAAGTTTTCATTTTTTTAATAATTGTTTGATTATTATTTTTTATTTTTTTATTTATTCATTTTTATTTTATTTTTATTTTTATTATAATTATTTGTTATTTTTAAATTTTTTTATTTAATTACTACAAATTATTAGTTTTATATATCTATATTTAATAAATACTATTTTTTAATATTTATATTCTATATATATATATTAAATTTATTTTTTTATCAATGATTATTTAATTAATAAAATGTTTAATATTTTTTCTTAATTTACTCATTTTTAACTATTATTTTTTTTTCATTTTATTAATTTTATATACCTTTATTTAATATATACTTTTTGTTATTTTTTATAATATATATATATATATATATATATATTAAATTTATGTATGATTATCTAATTAAAAATTTAATATTTTTCTAATTTATTCATTTTCAATTTTGATTTTTTTAGTTATTTCATTTTTTTTATTTTTAATACTTGTTTTTTAATGGTTTGTTTAATAAAATTTTGGCAATAAACCAGTCAGGGTCCTTTAGGACCTGGATGTGAAGGTGGGTTGAAGGGTGGTCTAATTGTAGGGTGGGCCAAGGCCCATATAGGTGTTTGTAGTGTATTAGGGAGCCCATCTTCACAGAAAGATTCTGAGAAATGGATGTGGTGGAATGATATATAAAGGAGTACCCTCTCATGTGCTATTTCAATGTGGTATTTTCCCAGTGATCGTGAACTTTATCAGCTTTAAAAAAGAGATGATAAAGGGAACCTTTTAAAAGTGTTTTTTATTTTTGGAACCGATAAAAGATAGCCTTTATCTGTTCTTTTTAGCATTGATAAAGGGAACCTTGGAAGTGATTTTTTCTAGCACTGATAAAGGTCAGAATTGTTAAGGTAATATTTTTAGTAATGATGCCTAAAGGATAAAAATAAACTTTTAACAAAACGTTTGATCCATAAAAGAGTGACAGGTCTTTCCGTCTACTTATAAATACTTTCCAAAACTAATACGGTTAGAAAAAATTATTAATTTCTAAACCTCAATTGTAACACCACTAGGTCATCATTATTATTTATTCATCAAATAGTTTAAGTAAAAAACAACATATTAACCAGAATATCACAAAGGCTAGTGGTAGGTGTTAAATCCTTATTGTCCTTCAGTTGCAGTTTCAAGCCTTGTGGAATTGACAAATGTGACATTTCTTCACCTAGCATGTAGGTTTTCCTTTTTATGAAACTATATTAATATAATTCTTATAACATTACCAAATTTTGATGACCCATAATTACTAAAACATTAAAGATAAGATAAACCTTAATGGTTACCAATACCTTTAATCCCAATTCCAAAAAATGTTAAAGAATTCTTCCTCAAAAAACTCTTTCATATACTAAACCAATATTTTGTATTCCCATAAATGCCTCCAAAAATATCTTTAAACATGTTATATTCCAACCATATAAATTTTCAAAAGGGTTTCTTAATACATTGACCTTATCATCAACATTATACTCATAAACCCAAGATGGTATCCATATTTTAAAATATAATGAAGACATATATGATTTTAAAATTTGACATAATCCAAATGTTTCATAATTCAGATAATAAAAATACCATTGGTGAACCTACTTCTAAAATTTGATTCCTTAATCCCAATACATAAACACTTCAATCATTTTATTTTAACATAATTCCTTCCATGGTCTATGGGTTAACCTTTATAAGATTACATCGACTTGTATAATTTCTAGGTTCCCCACATTTAATAAAACAAGCTATAAATGGATCCCTATAATGAAATTTATTTCCTTCCATAATACTACCCATTTTTCTTAGCAATTAATTGCTTTATCCCCTCTTTCCCAAACATAAAACATTTTCGTATTCCTTTCAAACATATTTCAGGGTGTCTTTTTTCACATTTTTTATATTAAGTAAATCATTCCTTCTTTCCTCCATATTCTCCAACACTTCATCTCTTCGAAAAATCTATACTTCTTCTCTTTGGTGAGCCCAATAGTATGTTAAGGTATATCTTGTTCATCTTATTTTAGGATAACTAATTAGGTATACTCATGATATGTTTCACTCCATTCATCATCCCATTTAGTTTCTCATAGTAAACACATTTTTCTTCATATTCAATGCTAACACAATTACTTCAGGTTTTATCCATTGAATAAAACCACAAAATCATAGTGTGAGAAAAATAATCATATTGGGAAACTTTATAATGATGAAGAATCACTTATGTATTTTTTAAATCCTGATAACTTTCTTTCAATCTAATACAACTTATGTTTAACTTAGGTCATTCATTTTTATCCTCTATTCAAATCCTTCATAATGGTTTGTAAATGAAATGTAAATTATCCAAATCATATCCTCGGTGAGTGTCAATCCAGGTGAACAGTAAAGAAGGTTTTTATGTACCAGATAATTCTCAACTCAAGTCTAATGTTTATTTTTTAGATTTATGACCCCTAGGTACATCTATTCTTAAAAAATACTTTTAGTATCTTTAAATGTATGTATTTCTAGGAAAACACATAATATATACCTTATTGAATCTTTAGGATGATCTTTTACACTTACCCTTGAAGATTACCCAATGGTTATGTTCCCTAATATATACATTCATTAATCCAGTTTACAAGGTTTCTACTAAAATTCTTTAATAACAACTATAATGACCCCAACCCCAGTAGCCTGAAGCTTCTGTCTTCCTTACTATATTAGTATAAGATACTAGGAATCACGTACCGAAGGACTGAATATCTTAATAGTATAGATACATCCTTGATTATTTCATTACATTTCAATACTAAAATTACAACATATTTTGTTAAAGAATATAATTATTACCTCTATCATATCCTTTCATATCATTCATGGTACACTTCCTAGATTCCTAGGAAAAGAAACAAAATAAATTTGATCTCAAATACACATTAATAGTTACACAAATTGAGAGAAATCATGAGTAAATGAAGAAAATTCAATAAGTTATAATCTATATGGGAAGGTAAATATCTAAACACACATTTCATTTAATGAATAACTTGACTATCATGATTAGATAAGGCATAATCAATATCTTAAATAACTGAAAAAACATTCCATTTAATATATAAAATGATAATTCAATACATCTAGATATAATATTATTTTGAAATCCTCATGGATAATAAGATAATACATAATCCAAATGTAATGGTAAATGACTGAAAAAACAGTTCATTAAATCAATAAACTAATCATAAATCACATCTGGATATGATATAATTTATAAAACACATTAGATTGTAATAATTAAATTATTAATGAAGAGAATTATTAATTATTGGGAATCATGATCTCAAGAATCATGATACCTCCAGTATCAATACCTTTCACAAGATAGACTAAAACCGATGGGCAGGTATACAGTAGAAACCCATTTAATTAAGGCTAGCTAACTAATTCATCTCATGAAACTAATGATGCAATAATGGGATATTAATAACTAGTTCCCATTAATAACTTGTTCAAAAAAAGCAGTACTAATATATAAAATAATTTATTTAATTCTTGAATTAATATTCATTATCATCAAATATCTATATTGATTAAAGGATATAGATTTATCAATAATTCCCCAGTTAATAAAATGACTCTAAAAGTTAAAACCATATATAACAATGGTATATGGTTTAGTAAATAATCCTATCAGTTATAAAATAATATGTATATTTAATATAAATTTAATGTCTAATGAAAAATGATCACGAGAAACAGATTGTTTCATGATAAAGTAAACGATCATAAAATAAAGTGATATTGTACTATATTTTTACCTCATTGATAACTCTTAAATTATAACCACTTGAAGAAATAAAACTAAAACAATTCATTAAATATCATGAATAAATTTTTATTTATGTTAAAAATGATAAATTATTTGTTTATACACCATGTAAAAGTGAATAGGTTCATATTAAAAAATATGTCTCAATGAAATTGAAATTGAGACAAAATCCCTTATAATGTTTGTATCATTTTGGGGAGAGATGATTCATGTGGTGATTATGTGTAAAAAATGTATATAAATAAAAATAAAAGTTTAAATAAATCATTCTGTGATAAAATTTTATTTCACACATATTCTTGGCATGATATAATTAATATACTAGACATATAGCTTAAGGAATATAAATTGAGTTTAGAAACCCCTTACAATGATCATAAAATTGAAGCTAAAATTAATAATTGAATTGATTATGTGTATCAAATTTAAATCAAAATAAAACAAGTGTAAATAAAACATAAGATAATCAAAATTTAATATACTCATAATCTTTTAATATCAAATACAATGAATAAGTAATATTACCAAATAAAAAAAATGAGTTATTAAATTTTTTAATACTTGATAATTATCAATTAAAATCCCCATAGATGAAATAAATTAAAATTAGAATTAAAATACCATGATGTGTGAATTATTCTGGATAATACTTTTAAAATGGGAGGTAATTACAGCATCTAAAATAAATTAAGTGCATAATAATAAAATATGGCTCAGTGAGGGGAAATTGAGACGAAATCCCTAACCTCACACTTTATTTTTTTTTTGAACATGAATTAAACCACTTTATAATGGTTTTAAATATTTTATTAATTTCTAATAAAAACATATTAGTATTTTTAAAATCTTATATAATCGTATTAAAACATTTTACCACCCATTTGTTAATAATATTTCATTGTTTTCATTGTTTTAGGTGTTAATTGCCTTGTTTTCTCACATATGTTTTAACGTGAAAGTTCAAGTAATTGAGATTATTTTTTTAAATAATATATATAATTATATTAATGTTATAAATATCATATTTAATCATTAAATTAATTTTTATAATCATTATTTATGGTTTTAAATAAAAAATGAAATGTATCACTTCATGGAGACGGTAGGTCGTGCGTACTCCTGAGTGACGATTTCATTCCATTAAAAACTGAAAGGGTAATTAATTGGGTGATATAATAATTTTATAGAATAAATATAATTTAATATATATATATATATATATATATCTCATATATTCATTAAATATATTTCTATTACTTTTGATATAAAGAGTAAGTGAAAAACGAATCACATCGCTTCGTGAGGTGGTAGATTTTCATTCAAACGAGCAACATTATCTTAATTTAAATGACATGGATATAAAAATTTTATATATGATATTATAATTAAATAAGTATTATAATATTACAAGTATTATATATATTTAAATTAAATCCATAATTATAAACAATTATTATATGTGTTGATCGAAAACATGTTACATTGGTTTGCGAGGCAGTAGTCCACCGTACACATGATCGATGATTTTGTTTCCCATTTGATGGAAGATGATATGTATATAGTTCTTGAACAAAACATAATAAAATATAATTTTATAAGACATACTAACGATATTATATAATCATGGTTTAATAAGATTTTAGTAGGAATAAAAAAATTACAAATTCACTTTTTAGAACGTTGCCACTTCTATTGAAAACTTCTCTAGGTTTGAAATGAAATCCTTCCTAGAATGGATTTTTTATAAAAAAGGTATATATGTTTTTGGTAGGGGATTAATTATGTTATTTTTCAGTTCTTTTCTAAACCAATTTGGTTTTGAAGTGTGAAATTGGGAGGAAAAGGGGTTGCCTTTTATAAGTGGTGGACAATACACACATGTATTTTTTTGAAACAAAATCAATTACACATACGTTTTTATCCTTCCGAAATGGGTCATTATATAAAATTAGAGTTTATAATTTCGTAATAAATCCACAAAATGTGTCTCATAAATAAAATTATGTCACTTTTACACTTTTATTTTTACATTAACGACTCAATAAATTAGTTTTTACCATAACCATGGTAATTAATTTTTAATAATTTTACTCTTCATAATGGTAAACCATTAAGTTGAAAATGTTATATAATATAAATTATAATTATTAAAAATATTTAATATATTTTTATAAATTAAATTCCTATAATTTATAAAGTCTAATTTAAAATTATACCTGCAGATGTGATTAAAAAGTGGGTTTCCAAATAGTAATTTATGAAAAGTGTAAAAGGTTTTAAATCAAGCATTAATATGAAATAAATTAAACTTCCCAAAAATAGTTAAATCTTAATGTAATTTTACTAATTTTACATTAAAACCAATTTTAAAAAATAATTTAACATTTTAAATAATTTAAATGAAAACAATTTTTTTGATAAAAATATGTATTTTTCAATATTTATTGAAAAATGAAACATTTCAGAAAAAATCTCAAAAAATAACCCTAAGCTATTTTTGATATTATTATTTTAAAAATTATTATTATTTTATGATTTAATTTTTAAAAAAATTTAAAAGTTATTTTTAAATAACATGAGTAAAGATTGAATAAACTGACTTCATGAAGAACATAGTATTTCCTAAAACAAATCTTTTGTCCTTAAAATGATTCTTATTTTTTAAAAAAAATTGATAACCAATTATTATTTTTATACATTGAAAAACCATATAAAATAAAAAATTTAGTTTTAAATATTCGTACCTTCCTATTTAATATCTATTTTATAATGGTATACTATATCAAGTTTTATTTATACATGGGGTTTTGTGTTCGACAATAAATAGAATAGATAAAATTGATTTTAAAATAAATATATCATAAAATATATGGGTTTCACATTATCCTTTAATGTTGGTGTTTCATGTCATTTACACTATTAGACCAAATTTTATTATTTCAAAATCTTGGGGTGTCACAAATTTTCCTAATGATTTTAAGAGCACCCTCTATCTATATCATATGTTTCATCCAGGATATTATTCCCATTATATCATCCTCATTCATTATCTATATGCATTATGAAATTATATTTTATGTATATGGTATGATTCATCAGTTCTTCTATTTCTTTTCTAATGATCCACTTGAATAGGCACGATTTACTTCCTACACTTTTCCCTTATGAATGCCCTCTAATCTACGACTTTATTGAAGGGTGTTCATATAGATTCCCAAAACATTGATTGAGTTGGAAAATTATTTTCTAAAACATATATCTATTTTCTATATGATGTAAATACCCCATACCTGATCATATATTTGGAGTGGTTTGTACATAAAATGATGATTAAATTCATTGGATACCCATTTAATTTACATGGATTTTTCATATCATTTTTATTGATGAAATCATTAATTATTCCTTAGAGGAACACTTATAAAGGATGTAAATCCCATTGTATTTCCTTGGATTTTTATGATATACTAATTAAAACCATGTGAAACACATATATATAATTTTAATTATGTGATGTGTGGGCCTAAAATTATATATACCTTCAATACATTGGGTAATGTTTCTATCTAATGAGATATCACGGTATACGTGAAGAGAGTCTATCCAACTTTTAAAGTGTTTATTTATCCGAGAAAACTATGTTATTTTAATGAGGCACATATCCTTGAATTATTCTTTTGATATCTTGTTTATGTTTTTCCACATTCATATGATTCCATACTCTAATATTAAGATCATTTTTATTCCATGATCTTATGTTTTCATTTTTCAAGTCGTGATTACGTACACATTATTATATCATGTTATACCTCCAAATATGTATAAGTTATATCACAATTATTTTTTCCTTTTATTATGCCATTACTGGGTATTTTATCTCACCCTTTATTATGTTTCCTTGTCCCTAGGTAATAAAATAAAGTTTTCGGTATGCACATCCAAAAAGAATGTCTTGTATGGAGAATTTATGGGTGATATTGAAGAATCATTATGGATTAATTATCTTCTTATATAGTGGAAAAAATCTCCATTTATTAAAAATACTTGAGATTTTATAGTCTAATATTTATATTATCTCTCCAAAACTCTAAACTTATATGCACATATTTTTTAAAATGTGAGAAATATATTGTCATCAATGATGTGTTTCAAAGACAATGTTGTACGTTATGTGTTTTCGAGACCAAATACAGAAGTGCAGGTATTGTGGTGCTAGAACGGGTATCAAGGCAGTGTTTAGATTACATTATAGTTTAGTATGTTATTAGTTGAGTAATATTTAAGATTTAGGAATGAAATTAAATGTTTATGAGTTACGGATGATCTTGGTTTCAATTTTATATATAATCTTTTATGTTGGAATTGCTGATTTTTTTATGCTATTGGTGGATTAGGACAATATAAAATTAGTGTAAAACCTAGGTATAGATCCAATTATAAGCTAACCTCATAAATGTTTATTAAATTGATGATTTTATGGTTTTCATAAAAATTACATTCCTATCTAGATTCTACAAATTGGTCTCACTTCTGGAATAGATTCATCTAAGGGAAATACCCCAGAAATGAAATGGTCTTGTATATCTTTATCATCATTCTAGAGAAAAGTGAATGTCTCTTAACTTTTCACCTATCTATAAACTCTTAGTGTATATTATTGGGTTAAATAAATTTTTATTTAAGTATAATTATGAATGACTTTTTCATATGATTATATGAAAGTTAACTAGATTAGAGAACCTAATAGTAAAATTTTCATTATATATCCAAGATTCAAGCTAACGACTCATAAGTTAGATATTTACATCATTTATAAATAATTTATCTTAATATTATCGTTTTCCATTTTTGTATTTACTAATTTAATTATTAAAAAATATAAACTGTCTTTTAAAGTAATGTTTGGAGAAAGAAGGAATCGAGCTAACATACGATGCAGTGGATAATGTGTTGATTTTTCTAACCTACAATTTGGGAAAATAATTGGGGTTAGATGTATTATTATTATGATAAATCAATCATCCTAAAATATTATTAAAAATTCTACTATAGTTGAATTCCAAAACACACCAAATAAGATAAGTATAATGTTTCAAGAAAAATTAGGCGATGAATATTATGAAGTAAGAAAAGATACAGTTTTCATAACGTTAAAATTTGGTAAGAAACCCATCAGGGAATGTATAAAAGGTACTATAAATTTTTTTAAATGTTTAAAATAAGGACATAAATAATCTAATTGTTTAGATAAAATGAAGAATCCAGTTAACTGAAGAGAGGAAAAAAATTCTTCTTATTTTATATATGATATTAATGTATAACTTACGTTTTAAATTTCATATTAAGACATGTATATATAATTGAAATCTATATTAAATTTATTTAATATTTTTTTAAGGAATCAAAGTATTTAATGTTCTTATAATGTAACATCCTAGGATTCTATTATACATAGTTTCCTTTAAATAATTATGAGTATGTTTTCTTTATTCACATCTATTAAAACAAAGGTCATTAAGAATTGGTAAATTAACATAATAACCTTTAAAATATAATTATAATAACATATAATAAATCTATATTTGAAATAAAATATATTTAATTCATTAAATTTGAATATTTTTATGAAATAATATTAGAAACACTTAATGTTTAAGAAGGTTATTTTTTTAAAAAAAGTCTATCAATATATTTTGTACTTTCTATTGAAAGTTAAATAAAAAATAAATAAAATTAGATAAAATTAAAATTATCTTATAATTTATAATATTAAAATTTTCACAGTATGAAATTTAGAGCATTTTCTTCAAATTTTGATTTTTAGTTGAAAATATGAATTTTTTAAAAAATATATATAATTTTATTGACTTTATCAATATAGAAGAATGACCAAAAAGATAATAAAAAATTAATTAATGAAATATGAAATTAAGTAGTGAAATTATACTTTTTTAAATATTATTTTAACTTTTAAAATATGTGGTCAACTTTTTTAGAATTAAAGTAAGAGGATTCATTAATAAATAAAACAGTTTTATGTCATTTTTTAATTAATTTATATTATTTTAAAATTAGGTTATGTATTTATTTTAATGTGAAATAAACTTAATTTTATTTATTTTAAATTAATTTATATAATTAAATTTATATACATTAACAATTTCAAGAGACAAATACATCTCATTCTTAAAAACACAATTATCTTAAAAACTATTTTTAAGTAAAAAGTGCGTTTATTTTAAAATTAATTTTTATTAATCATATTATTTTTAATTTTTAAAATTTATATTATGTTAAGGAATTTTTTATTAAAATTTGTTGATAATATAAATGTAGAGACCCGAAGCTTGACGTACATGGACATTACATTACTTTTGCGGAATACTTAGTATATAACAAAAACACACACACAAGGACCGTAATAGTTTAGTGTGTTTGGAAACTCAGAATATAAACTTCTAATCGTGGTGAAAGATCTTCAACATCTCCCATAAATATCTTCTTTTTTTACCTAAAACCTTTCTTTATATCCTGGGGAAAAGAAAACATAAAATGGTGAGCTCAAATGCTCAGTAAGGGTAAACAAATGAACTATCAATCACATCATATTCATAAGAACATAGCATTTTGGAAATCTTAACCTGCAAAAGAGATCATAATATCATAACATGGGATAAATCATAGTAGTGAAATGTAATCCCAATAATCATAACATAAAACATGAAACTTTGTGGCATACACACATAATCATAGATAATCATTTCTTATTAGTCAAGACTCATTTCCAAGACTATCTTAGTGGACAAAGTCCCTTTCTGAACCGAGTTCACTCCTCATTTCAGTCCTGTTTCACTGAACCGGTATAACCTACCGTTCCAGCCATGTCTGTCTCATGAGATATAAAATCTTTACCCAATGAATTGGAGGGAGATATAGGTCCCACCCATCTCATAATTATACCATTATTATGTGTTCCACAAAAATCATAAATCATACATCATTGCATAACCCATGTAATAAAATGGAATTCTTAAACATCGTGACATCATAAAACAATTCATATAAGATAAATGAATTCATAAGAATAATTCCATCACAACATAATAATATAAATTTAATGATAGGGATAGAATCAGAACCCTACATTATCATAGATGGAAAATAATTTTGATAAAACACTTGAACTCCATTCTTGAGGAAAATATTCTTTCTACTTCAAAAACACTTTTCCTTTACTAACATGTCATACAATTTTAAATGAAGTTGATTAAAAATATACTTGAAAACTTGTAAAGGGAGAATCTTGGAAATAATGTTTTAAAAATCTATTCATGTCGTATAAGTTAAAAAAACATTCTTCTCGTACTTTTGTTAGAAAAGTCAAAAAGTACCTCGTATGAAAAATGACAAAAGATTCCTTTCATATCCTTTAATAAAAACTCACCAAAGGATAAAATAGGATTTAAAAAATTTTATTTGAATGGAAATAATATTACATATTGAGGAAACATGGATGTGGATGATAAAATACACCCCAGTAAATTCCAAAGTATAAACAATCTCGGATAAAAATGAGATTGTGATATTTCCCTTACCTTAGGTCCAATTTGCTTCGTAAGTGTCTGAACCTCCTGTATAATGATTTAAATAATGTTATTGACTTATTCTAGAATCATACTTGTTATTATCATATCATATATGGTTCACTTATTACTTTATATTACCCGTTCTTTTGTAAATTCCATGTTAAAGAGCGTTTTGGGTAAAATTGTTTCATTTGTCGTCCGTGTTTTGACTTGTAATTATTCATTTGATTACTTAGATCATAATTACTTAATTACAGAATATAAAACATTATTTATATATAATATATATTCAGAATATAAATATATATAATAAATCCGTAACTAGAAAGAAATACACCGTTCATGGAGACGGTAGGTCGTACGTACGCATGAATGCTGTTTTCGTTTCCTTATTCAGTTGAATGGAATTGAGTAGATGACATATATATATATATATACATAAATACAGTATCATTATTATGTCATATATTTCATGATTACTTAATATATATACTTTATAATCATTCATGAATGGTTAACGTGGAGAATTAATCTCATCGCGTTGTGGAGACGGTAGTCCGTACGTACGCACGAGCGATGATATCGTTCTCATGATCATGAAATTGTATTGAAGTGTATGTATACTATTTCAGAATAAATATCACTTTACAATAATTATATATAGTTATTATGTACACCATTATACCCATCCAAGTAAGGTGGTGGTGGAAAATAGATTTCACCACGGCGTGGAGACGGTATTCCGTACGTACGCACGCGCGGTGATTTCTTTTTCCGTAGGATGGATAGATGGTGAAACAGGGTTGTTTCATACTTATAATAACATATCAGTATATGATTTATACTGATGTTATTACTTCATAATGAAACAACTAAATAAGAATAAGTGGAAGAAGAAATAAAGATGAAAGAATCGGTGACGGAAATTACCTCTTCTTTGAAGCGCCTCTTTGAGACCTCATCTAATGGCACTAAAATTGGTCTTTGAGGAATACCAGAACCACTAGGATGTTTCTAGGTAAGTGTAGAAGAGAATTTGTCAGAGGTTGGCCGATCTCGAAAGCTCAAAGTGTTTTGAGGAAGAGAGGGAGGGGTGCCCTTTTATAAGGGAGGAGAGGGGCACCTTTGGAATAACCAAAATATATTATTTTATTATAAAGCAAATTCGGTTTTAAATATCTCCAAATTGATTTATTTAGAAGCTAAGGTGGTTATGGGTCGAAATCCTCTCATCCAATAGAATTTAGACAAGTTTAGGTTCCTATTTTAACCTTATCATTTATATTTAACTTTAAGTTAGATAATTTTACTTTTACCGTGTCTTCTTGTTTTCTTACACTATAAGGTTAATAAACTTACTATATCAAGCCAAAAAAACCCCAAGTTGTTTATTATTAATATATATAACCTTATCTAAGTAATTTGGCTGAACCTTAGATTTTTAGGAATAAAATAACAATTAATAATATAATATTTGTTTTAAAATCTATTTTATGTCAATTTGGACACTATTTAGTAATTGATTTTTATGAAAATCATAAAAGAATGATTAGTTAAAAAAAAGGTAAATTAAATCAATACTAACATGTCATATTAACCATTAAAAGTAGTGGAATTCATAAAAAAATTCATATTACATTTATTTGGGTATTTATAACATCAATTATGTCAATATTTCATTAATAAGATAATTACTGCATCATCTTTGTGTCATAAATAAATTAAATTATTTAATGTCTAAAAATTACAAATAAAATACCATTATGTAGGAAATATTTTTAGATTTCTAATGAGTATTTATAGTATAATTTATTATATTTATAACCCTATATTAAAAATGATTTACTTATTAAACTTTGATTTTAATTATTTTAGCCCTTCTTTAAATAAATTAATAATAAATGTCTTAATCTAATCCAAGTGGGCCTAAATGATCATATTTTATTCCTAAGGTTTTTTCTGGTCGAATTACACTTATCCAATAAAATTAGGACATGTTTTAGGGTAATAATAATAACATGTTTACCCTTAATTACCCTATTTGCTTTTAATCGTGGTAAAAAGAAGTAAAAAGTTACTATTCACCAAAAAATATTTTCATCTCATTGAACCACATTTTACTTACTAACATCAACCGTGTCTCTCGAATTTTTGAAATTCCACTTACAAAAGTGGTAAAATTAAGTTTTATGAAAAAATCATTTTTTTAACTACCACTTAGTGGTTTCACTATTCATTAAAAAATGAAAGTTTCTAGAAAAATACCAAAAATTAGGCATAAGCTATATTTGATATTATGAACACAAAAATGATGTCTATTTTACCAAATTCAAAACATATCAGTTTCATTAATTAATTTAAAAATTAATTCCCATCGTCAAAACAAATAGCGTGTTCTTAAGAGATAATAACTATCAAAAGATTGACACTTGTTTATGTCTGGTTTAAATGTGAAATTACATCCAATGACCAACATTGTATTAAATTGTAAAAATATATTCTAAATATACTTTAAAACCACTCAAATTAATAATTTATCACTATTAATTATTTCGATTGAAAAAGTTGTTTTTAATTAAAATTTAGTAATTTTCACTATTCATCAAAATATGAAAGTTATCCGAAAAGTACCTAAATTTCACCCTAATCTAATTTCGATATTCCAAACCCAATAATGAAGTCCATTTTGAAAAATAAAATTTACAAAATTTCAAAAAGCGGTTATTACTATTCATAACGGATAGTTTTAATAATATTTTAATAGCATATCATTGTTTTAGCGAAACTCGGTATTGCGTACGACACACGATATCGCGGAAGGTCGCGCTTGCGTGTAATGCAAGCCAAGTGAGGGTTGCGTGTTGTGCAAGAATCCTTCATTGTTTCATATAACATAATACAACCATATTTAATGTATACATTGAATATATATATATATATATAGTCAATGTTGCGTAGAATAACTATTATCAAAATTGTGTGTAACATGATCCAAGAATAGTGTTGCGTATACTGCAAGCTAATACAGTGTTGCGTATAGCGCAAGGTAATCTTGGTGTAGCATACAACACAAGACATTAATGAAATTAAAAGAATATTTTTCATAAAATCTCGGGGTGATACAATAAAACTTAATGATGATGATTTTAATTAATTAACATTTGTGAAAGTAAAAGTTTCCTTGGGAAAAAATACACATAGGTAAAGTGAAAAGTTAATGTACAAACCCTAATTAACTCAAAGGTATCCAAAATGATTTTATATGGGGGTTTAAGGAAATATAATTTCCTATAGTACATAATTTATAATTATTGTGGTCTTTGACCATGAATATTGTAAGGTTATAATTTAATAAGTTAGGGTAAATTTAAAACGACCATTCCCTTGACTTATAAAAGGACTCACTTACACCCCTTATTTATAAAGCCATCCATTATAAATATTTAGTGAATATATTCCAATTATTTCATCATATAACCCTATCCCATTAACCGTAGTTTATTGATACCCTTAATTACCCTAACCCCTTTATTTCTAAGGATAATTCCATTGAAAATCAATGTTCCTCACATGAGTATTACTCTCCTCTTTGTCTTTCCTTTTAATTTTAATCTTCCGAATATTCCATAAATATAATAATATAATTATTTTAGTGTAATATATATATATATATATAATTTATATTCTATTATTTCAAATGAATTATTCATTCACTCTGTATAATCTTCTAAGAAAAAAAGTGCATCAACCATGTGTATGTGCGGACTACCGCCTCCACAACATGATGTATTTCGTTTTTTGTGAAAATATATTATAGTTTTATTGAAGGATTTTTTTTATTAATAATTATTTTTTTATTTAAATTATACCATTAATAAATTATCACCTTTCATATTTACCTTCATTTGATTTATTCGTTAAAGAATGAGATCGTTAATCATGCATATATCTGTACTACCACCTTTTTAAACGTCATGTCTTACATCACATGAAACCATAAAATAGATGGACCTAAAAGAATAATTAATTAACTAATATGATCTTTATTACATTATTATAATTAAAAAAAAATTCATATTATGTCTCTCTATCCATTCATTGAGGAACGAGTTCTTCAATCGTGGGTACATGTATATCAACACTTCCACGGACAACGAATTCAATTTTGGAACCCAACCCATCATAAATGGTTCCAATAATGTAATTTATAGAGATATTAAATATATATAAAATATATAATATTTATTAAATATTATATTTACCATATTTAATAGCACTTTCTTACACATTTGACCATTACGACATGCTTCTGTTTGGTCCTCATTACCTCCTACTTGAGAAATATTGAAATGTTTATGTAGTGAATGAATTAGAAATTTAATATAATATTGATGACATTTAATAATATGGTATTAAATATTTTATAAATTTATTGGAGTTTTGATATTAATATATAAATATTTTAATGATATAACATCTTCGATCATTAAAAAATGTTGAAACAAGTCTGTCTTCAACATCCTCATCAAGAGTCACAATTATAAATGTCATGGGATGAAAATATAACATTATAAATTCTCCTGGGATATATATTTTATAAACATAGGTAATATAGGAATTATAAACATTGTATAAATGATCAATGATCAACATTAAAATTACAAAGCATGTGGAATATAATTAAAAGTGAAAACACCCAATATTAAAAATAAGTTAAAATGGGATACTATATTCATCGAAAATAATTAAAAATTAATTATATAAAAGGTTTATATATATTATTAAGGTTATAAAATATATTTTTAAGATTTTTATGTTTGTTTAATTGGATGTAAGAGTGTGATCAACTACTCTAGGAAATAAGTTAAGGTATTTTTTTCTCAAACACCTTTCATTGAGGAACATTTCAATTAATTACCAAATTTAATTTTATATAATTTGAAAACCTCCAAACTAATATGTTATTATGAAATATATTTTATTCATGGAATTTGATGTTCATTTTCATTCTCTATACCCTTAAATTGTTTTTACTAAAATTTTACTCATGGAGAAATTGTTTTTTTTAAATCAAGTCCTTTTTCTATGAGTAAAAAAAATCTATTATTGATTTTAATCTTCCAAGTGTATTTTTCATACCATTTCTTCTCAAATGGTATATTTCAATTTTAAAAGGGTATATCACTTATATTCATTAATATACAATATTTTAATAATATTGTTCAATAAATAAAATCATGATGTTAATAACAATAACTCTTATACATTCTGATGGATAATTTTCTTCCACATCCATGTTTTAACATTTAAAAGTATTTTATAAAAAACTTGAACCGACACTCCCTGATCTGTTGTGGAATAAATATAATTTAAATTTATTTCTTTGATACTGTTGATGGTTACCTACTTTTTTCAATCCCAAACACACAACATCAAAAATAAAATATTAGATGACTTATATTCTCAAATTTGTTTTAGTTTTATATTTTTTTATAGTTAGGAAAATCTCTTAATATCACAGATTAATAAAAATTGGTTCATCAATGTTACCATTATCTCCCATGAAACCCATATATTCATATTACAGATTAGGTTTTCATCATTATTCATATGAAACATTTCTAGATATAATTTGTTTAACCTCAACCTTTATAACCTCGAGAAAATGAAACATAAGAAGGGTGAAGTCAAATACACATTAAGGGTAAACGTAAGAATTAATAATTGAATTTTATAAGGGAATATAATAAAAAAATAATAGTATTATTACATAATCAATGTTCCTAAGTATAACATTAGAATATTCATACCCATCAATATAAAGATGATAAAACATGAAAACATGGAATGAGGCTTCAACAAAGGAAATAGTCAACAAAACCAATTGTAATGAGCCATGTAAAATTAATATTTATCAAAAGAAACATTATAACCCCCAGAAATCATAGATAAAAATTATTAGTTGTTTTGAAAAATTATCTCCATGTCACCTTTTACAAATGGAATAACCAATATGGTAGAATTACATCTCTAGAGAACCCAATGCTTAGAGGGATATAATAGAAACACATATTGTTGGTTATTAACATAACCACTTATCCTTGGTTTAAAATGGAACCACTAATCATCGTTTTATAATATAACCATCCCATTTTATTAACAATTTCTAAGAATACTTTCATGAATAATGTACATAGAACATTCATTTAATCATAAAATCATTTCAAAAACATTTTTTATTTCAATATATTTATTAACCTTTGAAAAAGAGACGTGTTCCATAAAAATATCTTTGAAAAATGATTAAGCCATGGAAAATAAATGGGTTCTATAAAAATCACTTTAAAACCTGGTTAACCAATGGAAATGAAATGGGTTCCATAAAAATATCTTTGAAACATTATTAAATTTTGTAAAAGAAACATGTTATATGCTAATATAATTAAAAAATATTAATACTTTGAGAGAAATAATTAGGTTAGTATCATTAAAAAATATCTACATTTTACCATAAGTAACAATAATGGCTATTGATGCTGATGAATTTAAATACCATTAAAATATTATTAAAACATTTTTTTTAAATAACCTGTTTCATTTTGAAAAAAAAATTAAACTAAAAATTTAAAAAATAATGTGAAAAATAATTTCCCTTAAAATCAACCTTGGAAACATAAATAATGAAACTTATATGAAAATAAAAGACATAATGGATGTAAAAACAATTCATATCGCAAATTTTAAAAATAAATATTCTTTTCAGAGAATTTTGAAAAAGGGTGTCAAAAGTGACCCATTTGAAAAATGTAAATAAATTTTACTTTAAATCCTATTAAAATAAGGTAAAATACCATGAAAAATGGATTTGGGAAATAATGATTTTAGAAAGAACATTTTGAAATTATTTTTGAAAAAATTGATATGGTTGAGAAAGATACCCGATCTAAAAGAAAATATATGATCAGTATCACTTACAAATTACTTTCTTGATGTTTCTTATATCAATAAGGGAAGAAATGGAAATTAAACAGACGTAACACATTAATAACCCGTGGATAATAAAATATTTGTGGTCCAAAAAAATTATATTATATTATTTCCTAGAAAAAAACTTGAACATTAATAATCCCAAATGAAAGGATTTTGTATCATAAAGCCCTTTACACTTTTCTAACTCTTTAATTGTAATCCCCATAAAAGAATAACTTCAAATGAAATATTAAATTGTATTAAAATAAGGATATAAATTACATAAAATTCCAAAATTTCATTATATATACCTCAAAAATAATATTACTGCATATCATAAACATATTTCCAAAAGAAATGAATTTGGGATGACTAAACCGTAAAAAGATAATATCACTCAATTGAGAGATAATAAATGCATAGATTATGTGTAAAAATTTAAATACATACAAATAAAATAAAAATTCATAATAAAAATTATAATTTAATTTTCACATAATAATATCATAAAGGAGTCAATTAATAATTTTATAACCTAATGAAAAAAAATTAAGTTAAAAAACGCTTTACCACTCTTTAACTTTTAGGTAAATACACTTGGATAAATTAATTAAAATTAAAACATAAAATAAAATTATGTATGAATTATTATTTATATTACATGTAAAATATATCGTATAAACACCAAACCACAAAAACAAGTGGTGAATATAGCATATGTCTCATATAATTAAAATCAATATGCAAAAAACCCTTAGCTCAAGTCCATATTTTCTTTGTATGTCCTTTAACTTTTATAAAATAATCTTACATAAAATATTTAATTTCATAAGAAGTTTATACAGTTTTAATACCTTCTAATTAAATTATTTATTTTATTTATTTTTAAATAAATATTGAAAAATTTAATAAATTATGTCTATATTGGGTGTTTTGAGGATGTTCAGTTCAATGTTTCAAAATGGATTTGATTTTATGATTGTGGTAAAAGAGTTCACTATTTCAACATCGATAGAATAATAAACATGAAACAATCGTTATATTTATCCAAAAATTATTCTTTTAAAACTAATCATGAAAATTACTTATAAAAATGAACAATGTTATGATCTTGGAGACGGTAGCTCGTACACATGCATTAGTAAAGTTTCCATTTTTCAATGGTCATTATATAAAAAGAGTATCTATTATTTTAACATTAAATAATCATCATAATAGTATAAATACTATTTTATTTCTTTAAATATATTTATATATATCATTCTTTTGATTTATTGATTAAAAAATAATCACAACTCTTCCTGGAGGTGATTGTCTATACGTACACGAATAACAATATCATTTTTAGTGTAAGAATAAAAATGATATATTATATTTAGAAAAATTATAAATATTTCATTAATATAATTAATATGTTTTACATGTAAAATTTATTCATTAACATTATCATTATTACCTTCCAGGTTAATAATTAGTGAAAAAATCACATTGCTTTGTGAGGCGGTAGTCTGTCGTGCCCACGAGCGATGTTATTGAATCCCTAACAGAAAGTAAATTAAAATTTTTTATGTGATATAATAACTCAAAAACTAATTTTTTTAAAAAAAATCATATATATATATACACACTTTAAATTCATAGTTAAAACAATCTATGGGGGGCGATGATGGAAATTGAATAACATCGGTTCACAAAGTGATAGTTCATCAAAAAAATCAGTGATGATTTCATTTTTTATTATATTACCATAATTGGATAACATTTTAAGGAGTTATAAGAATAAATAAAACAAACATTCATAGTTAAGAATTTTACCTCTTCTCTGATCACATGTTAAGTGTTACTCCTAAAGTATTTTTAGAATGGATTTATAACCAAACAAGGGATTATATGATGAGTTAGTTGGAGTTTTGAAGTGATTTGGGTAGGTAATGTCCTATAAAAATTCTTTAAGGTATGAATAATAGAGGAGAGTGTGTGGTCTTTTATAAGTGGGTGAGTGGCACACTTGTAATTTTTGAAAAGAAAAAGGTTTACCCATGTTTCTTACAAGAAATAAAAATCTCAAGAAAGGAGAACTATAGATCATTATAAATTTTAATGTCTAAATATTTCCATAAAATTGTTTTTATATAATTTTTATATCATTTTTACCCTTATCATTTTAGTTTAAACCCTGGTAAATTCATTTTTACCTTAACCATGATAATTTATTTTCATTATTTCCACTGTTATTTGTGGTAAAAAATATGTTTAAATTATTATATAATAAAAATTAAGTGGATTATAAATGTTTAACACATTTTAAAAAATTAAATTCTTATAATCAGAAATTTTTAATTTAAAATTAAACCTGCATACATTATGTAAAAACTAGTTTTCAAGAAGAGTATTTTCTAGTAAAAGATGATTTAATATTAAATAAATGAATAATAGTCATTATTTTATGAATATAAATTATTATTTTTTGATATATAATATAAAAATTTAATTTAAATAATTCCTCATTATTTTATTTTTTAATTAAGTAAAGTGGATAAACATTATACACTCTAATACAGTATTTTGAAAAATCATCTTTTTGAACCCAAAGACAAACATACACTAAAATCCAATATGAAGATGATTAAAATAATTTAATTAGATTAAATATAAATAAGTAATATTTATTTAAACTTAAAGAAAATTAAAAACAATAGTGCTTTTAAATTTTTTAATTTATTAAAATTATAATTAAATTTTAAAAAAGCGGTATTTTTTTACTATTCCCTGAAAAATCAATATTTTCTAAAAAATAAAACAATTTAACACAAAGTAAATTTTGATATTCTGAATTAAAAAATTAATCTTATTTTATAAAATATAATTATAAAAGTTAAAAAAAATTGATGTTAATTTTTTATGAAAACCAACAAAAATTATTTTTGAAGAAAGTATATTTTTGAAAAAATAAAATTACATTAGTAAAAACTGATCGATTATTTAAGATAAATTTATCAATAATTAATATTGTGAAGAAAATTTTAATTTATATATATATATATCATATATTAGTTAAAAATATTCATAACTATATAACGTAATGTCTAAGTTATAACAGTCATATATTTCACGGATCGTTTAAGCTCGGTATTGCGTGTTGAATAAATTATCAAACATATTTTTCTTTTCTAAAATCATGGATTGTTTTGTCCTTCCACACACACTAATAATTTGAATTTTAATTATTTGAAATTTATCTTGGAAATAAAATTTTTAGATATTTAAAAATACATTTATTGAAGTCCAACATTTTAAAAAGAGGTAATAAAACATCTTCTTGATAAGAGGAAAAAAGGAAGCATGAATTTTATCTAGAATAACACATTCTAGGTTTATAAATAGGATACGATATGTGGGAAATGAATATTATGACATGGAAGAAAAGTTCAATGACCAAATAGTGATATATAGTGATATAGATCATTGATCACAATTAAGTGAATGATTAAGTGAAAGTCAACAACCACAAAATGATAAACTAAAGAGGTGTGAAAAAGTTCATTGATATCATCAGAAATGATTGTAATGAGACATAATTTTTTTTTCATGATCCTTTTACTAGCGTTAAGGAATTACTTTTCCATGTAGACTATGAAAATAATGAAAATATACTTAATTTAAGAGTATAATTTTATTCTTTTGTCATCTTCAATCACAAAATTATATTTTTATCAAAATAATGAGTATTAAAGATAAAAAATTTTACCTAAATCACTAAAATATACTTTAATTAGACCCCATAACCATAAAATCGATAATCATTCTATTCCACCTATATTTATATTTTAACCAAAACCAAACTGGTTAGCACATTGTAATATGTTTCTGAAAATTATAGTTATCTTCTTATTAAATAAAATTCATCATCGAGTCACTAAATAACTTTTCAATCCCATGGGTATCAATATCATATAACATATGTTCCAAAAATCAACACTATCATTTTATTTCAACATTTTAAAGTGAAAAAAATGATTTCATACTAACCAGGACATAACATAGGCCAATGAAATGTGCTTCACCCATATCGCCCTTCAGTTTTGGTTTAATCACCATGGGATTTCCGAATGTGATAGGTTATCTCCCAGCCTTTCAGTGTTCGATTTTCATAAAATTATAACTTTATAAATTTCCTATAAATGTGATGAACACACTTAAAAATATCCTTAATCATTAATGATTTTATGAAACCAAATGTTTTTCAACACCTTTAAACTTATTATCATACTTAAACTCATAAATCTATGTTGGTATCCATAACACTTTAGATAAACACATCTTAATCTCAATTTTTATCCAAATATTTCCTTTGATACTATCTATAATAGTCCTCAATCCAAACTCCATGATCTTTCATTAAAAACATAAACTTTACATTTCTATATTTAATACTGATGATATTGACCCATTTTTTATCCATAATTTAAATAATCAAAAGGAAAATAGTAGATCACTTAAATTCTCAAGGACCATTTTGTTTTATGGTTTTAGATAATTATGAAAAACTCTTAGCATCAGGTATCGATAAACAACTGGTTCATAATAATGAAAATCATCTCCACTCTACCCAAATTTTCATATTCCACATTAGGTCATTTTCATCATTTATATTGAACCCTTATAGATATAAATCATTAAAACTCAATCTTTATTACCTGAGTAAAATGAAACATAATAAAGGTGATATGAAATTATTATTAATGTTAAACATAATCATTAACATTTGAATCTCATAAGGGAGAATAAGAAGAGAATATGGGTAATATGAAATAATCAAAATTCATGAATATAAAATAAGAAACTTTATACCCATAAATTCATAGATCATCAATCATGAAAACACAACATAAGGATTTAATAAATTAAACAGTTATCATAATTTATATTCATGAGACATGTGATATTAATATTGATAAAAAAAATTATAAACCCATAAAATCATAGATAAAAATTATTTGTATCTTGGAACATTATCATCACATAACTTATTATGAATGGAATAATCAATATAGTCGACTTCTATAATTAAAGTACTCAATGTATTGGATGGATATAACCGATCCACTCATCATTGGTTAATAACGTAAACACATATCCTTGTTTATAACAAAAACACTCATTCTAAGATTATAATAAAACCACCCATCATTTAAATAAAATCTAAGATCTATATCATGAATAAAGTACATATAGTATTAATTTCATCATAAAATCATTGTAATAACCTTTATTATTTTCAAAACAAGATTAACACATAGAAAATAAATGGTTTCTATAGAAATATTTTTAAAACAAGATTAACCCATGGAAAAGAAATGGATTCTGTAACAATCTCTTTGAAACATTTTTAATCCATGGAAAAGTAAGGAGTTCCATAAAAATATCTTTAAAACATTATTAACCCATGGAAATGAAACAAGTTCCAGGTAAATCTCTATGAATAATTTTTAATCAATCCATATAAAATGAGGATGTTGTCATTAAAAAATGTATCCTTTTGATAATAAGTAACAATAAGGTTTTATGAAATTGATGAATTTAAATAACATTAAAATATCATTAAAATATTTTTTTACAAAAATAAACCTTTCATTTAAAAATGAATTTTTAAAACTAAAAAATCAGAAAAATAATTTTAAAATAATTTCTTTAAAAATAACCTTGGAAACATGTATAGAACAATTCTCGGAAAATAAATCACATGAAAGTGGGGAAATTCATTCATTATTTAAAAGTTAAAAACAAATATTCATTTCAAAACATTTTGAAAAAATGAGTCAAAATTGACCCATTTTGAAAACATTAAGTTGTTTTATTTTAATAACATTTAAAATAATGCAAAAGATCATGTAAAATGTATTTATGAAATTATTAATTTTTATAATGAAACTATATACTACCTAGAAACTTTCTTGTCGATATTTTTGGATAAATTAATATAATTGAAATGTAAAATAATATGATGTTTCAAGGATTTATTATATTATCTGTAAAATAAATAGTATATATACCACATAATAAAAACAAGTGGTGAATATCACATATGCCTCATAGAAGTAAAAGCGATATGGGAAAAACACTTACTTCGAGTCCAAACTTTCCTTGTATGTATTTTAACTCTTTTTTAATAATATTACTTAAATTATATGATTTATTAATTAAAAATATTATTATCATAATATATTATAATTAAATCTTGTATTTTATTCGTTTTTAATGAAATATTTAAATATTTAATCAGTTATGTCCACATCCAGTGTTTTGAGGACGTTCGGTTCATCGTTTCAAAATAACTTTTGTGTATTGAACGTAGTAAAAAATTTCATTATTTAAACATATACAGAATAATAGTTATGAAATAAATATTATTTTTAATCTCATATTATAATTTTAAAACCAATCATGAAAAATGGTTGTGAAAAATGAACTATGTTACAATCACGGAGACAATATGTTGTATATCTGCATGAGTAAAGTTTCCATTTTTCCATGATCATTAAGTAAAGAAGGTATAAATTATTATATAATAACATAGTGTTTATAATATCATAAATAAAATATTATTTCTTTAAATATAATTTTATATATAATTCTTGTGATGTGATGATAAAAAAGAATCACATCACTTCATGAAGATGGTATTCCACACGTACACAAACGACATGATAATTTTTCTATGTAAGAAATAAAATGATATATTATATTTTTATAATTATAAATATGTTATTAATATAGTTATGATATCATTTATATCACATATATTAATTAAAATTATCCTTATTACCTTCCATGTAAAGTGTTATTGAAAAACTAAAAACATCACTTCGTGAGGTGGTAGTTCATCGTACACATGAGTGACGTTATCGTATCCCTCATGGAATGGAAAGTATAAAAGATATATCTGAAATAATAAATCCTAATGTTTAAATATTTTAAAATTTTAATATATAAATATATATACAATTTAAATTAATCATTACAATAATCTATGATAGGCGATGAAGGGAAACGAATGACAATGATTCGTGGGGCGGTAGTCTGCCATACACACAAATGATGATTTCATAACTCATTTTATAGAAGAGTAGATTGATTTAGGTTGTTACATTAATATTATTACATATATGTATATAAAATATAATTTTTATAATATTATCATGTTTTTAAAATATTTTAAGGGGATGAAGGAATAAATAAAACAAAAAATGCATTGTTAGGAATTTTACCTCTTCTCAGAGCACCTTTTTAGGATTATAACTAAAGTATTCTTATAATTGATTTATGTGGAAAAGGATTATAAGATGATATTATTGAAATATTAAATTTATTTTTTCATGTATTTTATGAAACAAAATCATTTTCAAGTGTGAATAATATAGGAAAGATGGTTTCCTTTTAAATGTCAGTTGAGTGGCACACTTAACAGTATTGGAATGAAAAAGGTATACAGTAATTTTTCTAATGAAACAAGGCCCCAAAATGGTTCATTAACAAGGATTATAAAATATAAAGTTTAAATGTTGATATAAAATAGTATTTATAAAAAAACCAGGTCATTTGGACCCTTTTTTTAGTTCAACATCCTAGTAAACTTTATTTCACCTTAACAGTGGCATTTTATTTTTACTCTTTTCACTCTTCATTTTGTTAAAAAAAATTGACCTTGTTATAAAGAATAAATTATTATTATTATAAAAATTTAAAAAAATTAAAAAAAAAATTCATATAAGTGGAAAATATTAATTAAAAATGAAACTCGTAGATACGATGAGAAAGATGGTTTTCAAGAAGTGTATTTTTAATAAAAGATGATTTTATATTAACTATATAACTAATTATTATTATTTTATGAATATTAATTAATATATATTTATATATAATCAATAGATATAATTTAAATGATTCATTATTTTGGGAATTTTAATAAATTAAATTTTAGAAATATTATGCACTTTAAAATCGTTTTCCAAAAAATCATATTTTTAAACCCAAAGACAAACTTATATTAAAATCCAATATAAAGTTGATTCAAAAGTAATTTAGGGGATTGAATATAACTAAACAATATATATTTTTCTTTAAATAATATTCAAAAAAATATTAAGACTTTTAAATTGGTTAATATATTTTAAAAAGGATATTTTTACAAGAAAACGGTAATTTTCACTATTCACTGAAAAATCAATATTTTTCGAAAAATACAAGCAATTTCAAAAAAACTAAATTTTGATTTTAAAATATAAAAAATGATTTATATTTTATCAAAAAAAATTTAATGTTTTAAAAATTAATTATAATATTTTTTTCATGAAAACCATAAAAATCATATTTGAAGAAAACATATTTTGGATGAATAAAATTACATTATGAAAAATTTATTGATTATTTACTAAAAACTGAATCATTTTTATTAAATAGTAAATATATATATATATATATTCATATATTTCATAAATTATTTAATATTATTCATATCGACCTAATTTAACAGTTTGGTTATAAGGTTATATATTTCACTTATTGTTTAAGCTCGGTGTTGCGTGTCAAATACGCAATCGAATATCATTTTCTTTTATAAAATATCATCTTGTTACATATTTTATAAAAAAAATTAGGGGGCTTAATACTTATATTCACCAGTTATAAACAAAATTTTTTATCATCTTTTTACTATGAGAGTTCCACAAAATGGATTTTAAAAACCTTAAAAGTCTTCCACATGAAAAGTTGTCAAAAATATTTTCTTCCAAAGTAATGTTCTATGATTTTACAAAAATAAATTCTTTAAAAAATTAAAAAGGTGATTTTAAACTACCATGAATTTATTAAAAAAATATTTTTAAAATAAAGTATTTTAAATTTTTTTATGGGTATTTTTTTTACCAAAATGATTCTATTTTTCACATTTCCATGTGAACGTATCATTCAATCAATTTTTCCCTTTTCTAAGAAAATTACACTCTATGATTTCAAATTTTTTTCTAAAAAGGAAATTATTAATCTCATTTTTTAATAAATTTTTCTTTTAAAAATGTTTTCATATGATAAGGGAAATACTATTTTTAAAGATATTATCCTAATTATTCTAAGAGTGTTCCTCTACTTTGTCGTATGCTTGATAAAGGGTATTCATAAAATAATGTCATCCATGTTCATTATCTAGATATATTATGAAATTATCTTTAACACATGTGGTATGATCCATCACTACTTTTTTATTTCCTAATATTCCAATTGTGTAGACATGAATTACTTCCAATACTTTTCCTCTATGAATTCCATATATTCGACTTATTTTTTGAAGAGTATTCTCTTGGATGCCTAATATATCAATTTTGTGGAGAAATTTTGGTTTAAACGTTATATCCATTTCATATACGGTGTAAATACCATATGAATAATCACAGTTATTGAGTTTTATTTACCTAAAATTATGCTTAAAGTCATTGGATACCCATTTATTTTATATGGGTTTATCATCTCATATTTATTGATCAAATCAAATATTCTTACATAGGGAACCAATTAAAAAGGATATAAAAAAAATTTATTTCATCATATTTTTATAATATATTAATTGAAAACATGTGGCACACATATATATTATTTTCATTATGTTATGAGTGGGTCTATAATTATATATCCCTCCATTGCATTGTGTAATGTTTTTATCCCAAAATATATCATGGTGTGTAGGTAGTGATCATAGAAAAATATGGGATATGGAGGTTCTCCTAGACAAATTTTTTATGTTAATAAGACAAAAAACCTTGAATTATTCTTAAGAAATCACTTTTATATTTTTTTCTAAATTCATATGATTATATTCGGATATAATATGATCATTATTATTCCATGATCTTATATTATCATTTCCCATGTATTGATTCCATACTCATTATTATATCAGGTTCTTCCTCCTAACATGTATAATTATTCACACCATTATGATTTAATTTCATTATACCCTTATTGGTCATGTGATCTCACCTCTTCTTATGTTTTATTTTCTCCATATTATGAAGAAATTTATTAAGTATACAAAGACAAGTTCAGTATCTTTTATTTGTAATCTTATGGAGATGTTAAAGACTCCTGATGGATGAATTATATTCATATATAATGTAAAAAATTTCCATTTATTTGGAATACTTGATATTTAGTTGTTTATATTTTTCATAACTTTATGAAACACAAAAATTAAAGGTACTTGGATTAAAAATGTGATAAATATACTATAATCATAAATGTTCATCCACTATAGTTTTATAATTTATTTTGTTTCACCATTGGATTTGGGAACTGAGGTTTGCGGGTGTAATACATAAGATCAATAGATGGAAATATCTTCCAATTTTCAGTATTCCATTACTAAAACCAAAAACAATTAGTGGAGGAAAATATAACTCATAGGAATAAACAATAATTTGAAATATTATTCTCTAATATTTCAATAATAATAACAAAAGATCTATATATTTTTTTGATATAGAGATATCTTCCATATTTCCTCAAAGAATTCTCATCCAGTATTCAAAACACAAAAATTTAGAAACAAGGTTACAAAATTTTCAAAATCAGCCTAACTTTATTCCCCAAAAAACATAAAGAACCTATAAATGTCACATTCCGAATATGTGAATACAATGATCATATATTTTTCTATTACATATGAATCACTTGAATCAATATAAATCCTCAATGGAAACCTATATTATTATCCTTTTTCCTTAAATAAAATTGTATACTATGAAATATATTCAAAAAATCCCAAAATTCAATAAAATTCAGCAAATATAATTTAAATCACTTTTTCATCAAATCACTAATCAATTTCAATGTCACCAATACGATCTAGATAACATTATCGATATCAATCATCAACTTATCATAAATTAAAAACATTATCTCAACACTGGGCTATTTATCCATCAATCATGTATTTTCTAAAAATATAACAATAATGCTAAATCACTTTTATAGGTTATCATTAAAATTCAACATATTCTTGAAAATAATAAATTAAAAACATTTTCCAATAAATCATTAGATGTTTAAATATTTATATAACCATAATATCCTTGATAAAACACTTATAAAATATAATTCTCATATCCCAATAAAAAACACTTCAATCATTCAACTTCAATGATTGACATAACATAGGCCCTTCCCTATAATAGAATGTATCATGTAGATTAGGGAATTGACATATATAATTCTCAATTTACTACACATAGTAAATTTAACTATAAATATTTCCTAAACATTTAATTTAATTCAATCCATTGAAATATTCATTTTTTTCTTATTAATTACTTGATCTATGTTTGTATTTTCCACAACCAACACATCTTCTCATTCCTTTGATATATTTAACTCGGTTATTCTTCCCACATTCATGACATGAAGGGAAGAGACCCCAACCCTAGAAGTTTAGATTCAGTAGTTACTTTTTTATATTTTAATAAGATTAAAATAATCACATCTTGATAGAGTAAATAGTTCAGTAGTCTTTCTAAACTAGATACATTCTTTAAACTCACATTACAATTGAAAACAAAAAATCTACAAAGTGTTTTCTTTGAGAATTCCAATATTACACATAGAGTATCCATTTATATCAAATTAAAAAATTCTTGGTATCTTATAAAAAATAAAATTTCTGAAAGGGGTGAGATAATATACTCATTATGGGTAATCATATAGAGGAAAATATCATGAATAAATAATAATAATAACCAATATAGCAAGATAAACAACGAAAACACCTACCACTTAATAAATTGACTAAGAATAATAAGGTATAAATAAATGATGATCAAATAAAGCCATATAAATAATAAAATAAGCTTGAAACATATCCATATATATTCTAACTAATAAATTAATCACAAGGACATCAATAACTGATCTTAAAATGAGGGAATTCATAATGTCAGACATATGAAACATAATATTAAGACTTTTCACAAAATAGTCTAAATATATATATTAAGAACTTCGGGTAAAATTATATTAAAACACACATACACCACACACACAAGATAGAAATGTAGGTCACTGCTTCTCAAAGGGTATATACCACCAATAAAACCTTATATAGTTAATACATGGCACGTAGGCCCAGTGGGCATAAAGTCAATTACATGGTCTCGAAAGCCCAGTGCAGCGTTAGGCCTGCATCATCCTTCCTACGTCATTAGGCATGTATCATGACGGCATAAACATCTATGTCACCAACATTATAGTACTAAATAGTGCATTCTATCAATAGGGATTGATACTAGGATATCCTATATTCTAAAAATTAGTTTTTACCACTAGGGTACAGACTCGTAGGAATAAGATAGTTTAAATATATTGGTAAAAGCCAATCTGATTTAGCCAAATGATTTTTCTTATTAGACAAGTCGATGTATCAAGGAGATACCTTTAACCAGACCCCTCCCACCACTTACTAAGTCTATATATTTCCCCATATAAAAGGGGTAAAATAGAATCAACATAAATATTCATATACAAAAACTAACATAAAAATGAGAATACAACCACAATAAAATAAAAATAATCATAAACCTTCTAGATTAATATGGTGAAGGGTAATAAAATTGTATATCCACACACAAAATAATTATTAACCATTTAAATAATGAATGAGGATAATATAAATACAATATTTACATAGTGTATCATAATAATAACAAAGTTTTTATTCCATTGAGGAATAAAAATTCCATTAAAACATCTTTAAAATCATTTTAGAGTAAAATTATATTTTCAATTTGAAATTATCCTTTTAAAATAAAAATATTCCAAAACAAATTTGAAAATGTTCTTTAAAATAAAATTTAAATATTAAAAAATAATCATTAAAACATTGAATGGTCTAAATGGTTGGAAATTACATTCACGAAATACACATAAAATAACGATTCCTTTCACATTTTTGAGAAAATGAAAACATGTAAAATTTTAAAAATAAATTAATACTACTTTAAATAAATTAAAAACTAAAATATGGTAAATATTTATTTAATAAATAATTTTTATAAGGTTTAAAACATTTTTTATAAAAAAAATTAAGACATAGATTTATATTAAAAAAGATTTTTGAATGAAGAGAGAAATAAAGTCAGATTTTTTTAAAAATTTCTCTATATTTTTAATTACCAGAGAGTTGAAAAATGGTAATATTACATAAAAAATAATAATTAATAACCATATGAGAAGAAAATAGATTTAGTTTAATATATAAATATTAAATAATAATCATAAAAGATACTTAAACAAAAACAATCCTGAATAATGATGTGATTGGGAAATGAACCCTTACCGCTTTGGTAACTTTTGAATAATAAATCACTTGAAAGAAATAAAATCAAATGAAAAATTAAATACAATGAATATAAATATATTCACTCTATAAAGTATAAAAATTTGTATTATATACACTACACAAAGTAATAAGTTTTTAATATAATATAGGTCCCACGAAAGTAAATGTGAGATGAGAAACCCTTACCTCAGGTTCAACATTATTTGTATGCATCTAAAACCCATGTATAATAAATATATTTTTCTTATAAATCTATTACAAAAACATAATCATATATATCATAAAATATATTATTTACTTATATTATTTTATGAGCCATTTATTAATAATAATTTGTTAAAATCACTGTTTTTATCATAATTGCTTTATTTTTTCATGTATATTTTAGTATGGTAAATTTGATCCTTTTAATTTGATAATGTTTAAATAATATACATAATTTTAACCACTATATAAATATCATATTTCCTCCTTAAATATTTGTTTATAATAATTTTTTAATGTTAGATATAGAAAATATATTACCCTATTTATTGAGATGTAATGTCGTACGTACGCAAGAATATTGTTTCCATTTTTCTCGAAACATGATCCAAAAAAAATACTAATTAATATTTATATAATCTTAATAATTTTTTATATATCATTTATATTCATTTAATTCATTTTTTTACCATCGGTGTAAAAAATAAAGAACATTTCATATCGCTAAGTAGAGGTTGTAGCCCACACATACACACAAGCGACGTTATTGTTTTCCAACTAATTCTACTGTAAGAATTTATATGTTATATTATATTTATAGAGGTGTTATTAGGTTATAAATATCACAAATCTTCATTTATTTTAACCTTACTACCATTAATTTAATGTTTAAGTGAAAAACAAATCACATCACTTTGCGAGGTGGTAGTCCGCCATACACATGAGTAACGTTATTATATCCCCCAAAGGAGTGGAAATTAAGAAGTTTTATGTGATATAACAATAAAAAAGCATAATAATATCATAAATATCATATAAATATGTTAAATACATCATTATATCCATCCTTTAAATGTTTTTATGGAAATCGAATTGCATCGGTTCGTAAGGCGGTAGTCCTTTATACACATGATTGACGGTTTCGATTCCCATTTTGTAGAAGTGGATATGGATATGGATTATTTCATTAATATAATAACATCTCTGTATATAGGAGATATTTATTTATTATATTAACATATATTAATAAAATTTTATGTTGATAGAAGAATAAATAAAACAAATATACAAATTTAGGAATTTTATCTTTTCTTCAGAGAGCATTTTTAGGTTTGTACCAAAATCCTTCTTAGAATGGATTACTTATCAATATAAAGACTCTATAATGTTTTTAGGAATGTAATAATATAATTTGGTAGGTATTTGATGAAAAAAATGGTTTTGTAAGTGTCAACAGAGAAGGAAAGTGGTGACATTTTATAATTTGGGGGGAGGACACACATTGAATTGTTAAAAATATAAATTGATACCCAACTTTTTAAAATATTATAAGCCTATAAAATTTGTAATTATAAATAATTATATGGTTTATGATCTTGATATGTCTATATAATAATTTATTTTACTATTTTTGGCTATTTTTTTACCCTTATATTCTTAGTTTACCCCCTAATAATCCAAACTTTACTTTAACCGTGGTAATTAATTATTACTATTTTACTATTAATTATGAAAAAATTAATTTTAAATTATAATATAATTTAAATTATGATGATTAAAATTTTGGAATCCATTTTTATAAATTCAAATTATATAAGTTGAGAAATTTCATTTAAAATTAAATCGCTGACAGGATGAAAGAGCAGTTTTCCGAATAGAAAAATCTCATAAGTATATAATATTTTAATTTAAAAAATATATATTAAATTTATTACAATGAAATTTATAAGTTAAATTGATATATAATTTTATTAATTTTACTTTAATACCAATTTAAAATATAATTTAAATTTATAAACAATTTAAACAAAAAGTAATTTTTCAATAAAAATCAGAATTTTTCACTATTAATTAAAAAATAAATCTTTTAAGAAAATTATCTAAACATTAACCTAAAGATAATTATGATTTTTTTTTCAAAAATGAAATTTATTTTTTCAGATAATTTTTCTAAAAGTGGTAAAAGTTAATATTAAATTATTTTCTCAAATCACGAATAATCCACCTTTTAGAAAAATAAATATTTTAGGAAATATTTATTTCTCTTTAAAATAGTTTTTATTTTATTTATTATAAATAGATAATCATTGAATTAATATTATATATTATTAAACTATATAATTTTAATAATATTTTATTACTTTTCATACATTTCACCTTAACATCAATGTTATAATATTCATGTTTTAAAAATAATTTATTAATATAGTATTGTTTTTCATTTAAACCGGGCATTGTGTACATCATAAGATATCGAAGAGATTGAATTAATGAAATATATCATAAAGTATTAAGGTTTTATATTCACTTCTAAGATTTTTTTGTTTCAAATATTCTATTGAACATGATTTTCTTATTTTTAAATAATGAGGTGTTACATGTAGGGAGTTGAATCCACTTTCCCCCTAGTCTTTATAAAAATCCATTTTTCATTTACTTAGTTAATTCAAAAACTCACTCATTCTTGGGTTGTTAGTCATATATCGAGATATATGGTTAGAAAAAATGTAATCATTTGAATTCCATCTCTCATTTCATTTGGTTTCTTCTGAGTATAATCATTATATTATCCTTCATATAAAGAGTTAAAGACGATTCCTCCTGGTTTCAATAATTAACAAAAAAATCCTATTTTGATCAAAATAATCATAGTGAATATATATATATAATCATGAAAATTCATTCATTGGATGTCTAAATCATGAAACATGTTTCAATATATGACACATTATGTTTAACCTAGGTCATCCATGTTCATTATCTATTCAAATCAATTATAATTGTTCAAAAAAATATGAATTAATTTAAGTATATCCCCTAGGAGTGTCCATCTAGAATTGAAGTAATAAGAACACTCAATGTTCACTGGTTAAGAATGAGTTAAGACTCAATCTTCCTTATTAAATTTTTTACCCCTAAGTGAATTTTTTCCATGATCACATACACTTACCAGTATCCAAACAGGGGTGTATTTTAGTGTAAAACAATAATCCTTTATTTACCATAACATTGGATATTCTCATATTATTAGGATTATGCTAAGGGGTATTATTAAAGTTTCCACATCTTAACATAAAAAAATAAATAAACCTTTATCAAATTAAAACTGAGGTGGCCTAAACAATTCATGCATAAATATTACATCTTATTAGATAAATACTCGTTATATATCTTTATAATCCATGCTGAAACTATAAAAGTTTTGATTTTTTGGAAAATAGGATACATAAATTTCTGAATAAATATATATACATTATGTTTCACTAATGTATTCACAACTAATACCCCTCTTATATATATAATTCTTAAAACCATTCATTATAGCCAGTTAAAAAGGACAAATAATAAAGTGTGATATTGAGTGATCATAAAGGGTAAATAAGAGAGACCTCAATTTTTAATTTAAGTATATCATGAGAATAGAGATATGGTAACATGATCTTAATATTTAAAAAACATACACATAAATTCATAAATGAAAATCATGAGTCATTTTAAAAGTCATCGAATTTCATAACACATGAATCATAAAGTGATTAAAAATATGATCCATAATAGAATAAAATTAAAATAATATCGTGTAATAAAAGAGTGGCGTAAATTGTTTCATTATTTTAATGATATAAATCTTATTTAAAGGTTGCACACCAAGACATTCCTCACATGTTGGGATTGGGATTACCACCCATGTACCTACTTTGGTACTGTGATAACCACTTTTGTACCATATTTTAGTCTTGGTATAACCTATTGTATACCATTTGAGACCATAAAACAATAAAATTTACCCAATTTATTCTAGGGATATAACATAAACACATATAACATAATCATAATACATTTATATGTATGACATAAGATCATGAAAACATTTATCATTTCATCATAGCTTAATCCATATAAGAGAAAATGGGTATCATCAATATTTCATCATCACAATCCTAAACCATCCAGATAAATAATCATGATGGTATCAAAAAATTATATCCCCAATAAAACATAAGTAACATCAAAGGATTTTTTCATATAGAAAACATGCCTTTAAAAATAACTGAATATTTCTGGAACAAAAATACCCTTATTATTTTGAAACCAATTATTTTAAAATCTAAAAATATTTAAAATATTAAAGAAAATAATTTGTTTCAAAAAATACATGGAAACATTTAAAGTAATCTTAAAATAATTTATTTTTTATAATGGTAGGAAATTTATTTCATGTTGTACTCATTAAAAAAATATTATGTCCACACCTTTGGTAAAAAGAACATTTTTTGGAAAAGAACAAGAAGAGTCCTTATAAAAAAATTATAGAAAGTTAAACAAGTGTAAATAATGACATTCTAAAATCATTTGGGAATAATAAAAACAATATTTAAAGAATTAATGGAATTATGGACATGATAGAAAAATATTCTCGATCAAAGAGAAAAATAAGGTCGATTTTCCTTAAATAAATTATTTCGAAATTTTGAGTATTTGGGGAGAGAGAATTAAATCTTTAGAAATAACTATTGGAGAGGAAAATAAATATTATTTGGAAATTTTATTTAATATAATTTAATCATAAAAAATTTGACCAAAAAAATCCAGGTAAAAATGAGATCGATGTAAAACCCTTACTGCTTTGGTAAATTTTGAATTATAACCCCCCATAGAAGAAATAACATGAAATAAAACATTAAATACCATGAATATAAAAAGATTTATGATAAAACATATCAATGTAGAATTATATTAATCTCATAAAAGAATAATAGATTATAACATATCATATGTCTCAAAGAAAACAATTTGAGATGATAAACCCTTACCACATTGGTAATATTCAAATCAAAACCCCTTGGATGAAATAATTTTTATTTTAACTTTATATACCATGAATTAAGATAGATACTTGATATAAAATTTTTGTTGATCTATATATAGACATCCAAAACAAAAATATGTGTATGATATCAAGCATGTCTCAATAAAATAATATTGAGAGGAAGAACATATTCCTCAAGTATCACTCAATTCAGAATGAATCTAAATTCATGTATAATAAATTTAGTTTTATTTTAATTATATAACATATACATATACATACTTATAAAACCATATGTGGTTTACTTATAATGTCTGATTACTCATTCATTAACATTTATTTTTTAAAATCATTATTCGGTGTGATAACTGTTTTGTTTTTCAGATATGTTTTTATTCGAATTTTATGGTAATTACATATTAATCATGTTCCTATAATCTCCATAATGTTAATAATGATATAAATATAATATATCCCTACTAAAAAATTGGACTTTAACATTGTTGGCCTTTATCAACGCTACAAAAAATCAAAAAAGGGGTCCTTTATAAGCATTAAACAAAGTGTTGATAAAGGGTTCCTTATATATAAACTTTATTTTTAGCACTAATAAAAGGTACCCTTTCTCAGCACTTTATTTTTAGCGCTAATGATTCTTACACTATATCAACACATTATTTTTAGTATTGATTAAGGGTACCCTTTAACATCACTTTACTTTTAAGACTAATAAAGGGATCCTTTATTAGTGCTTTATAAGTGAAAATAAGGGTTAGAATAAAATAAAATAAATAAAAAAAATTAAAAATTAGTTTTTAAAAAAATTATAATTTTATTAATTAAATAATTATTGATAAAAAATAATGAATTTATTATACAATATAAAAATTATAAATACTAATAAATTGTATATATTAAATATATATATATATATATGCAGAATGAAAATTAAACAAAAAAAATTAAGATAAGTAGATTGAGAAAAATAATAAACATTAAATTATTTAGATAATTATTCAAAATGATAAGGAATAGTGTATATTAAATATATAAATATGATTTATCAATAATAAAAAAATATTGCATTAAGCATAGGGTAATCTACATAATTGAATTTCATTTGATTTTTGAATTTAATGTTGATCAAATGTGTGTAATATTGATTTCACATATACGTAATTAATGTATTTTTATATACAATGAACGCACTCAAAACTTATCCATTTTTTAAGCGTAATTATTTTTAATTTATTAAATTTCATTAATTTTTAACACACATGCACTTAATACTAAATACTCCTTGACAGTGTCAAAAATATATTTGTAAAAAAATATTTATAAATAAATATATTTATAAATTAAAATTTACTATATTTATACATTTATAAAGTTAAAATTATAAATAAATAAATATTATTTTATAAAAAATTATTAAATATATAATAAATTTCGTTAAATGATGAATCTATTTAATATAATTTTAAATATATATATTTATTAAATATATATATTTATAAAAATATATATTGATATAGAAATAATTTTTTTAAAAAAATTATATACTTAAAAATAAATAAATATTTATTTAAATAATAATAAAATTATAATATATATTTAAATAAATAAAATATTTATTTTATTTATTTATATTTCATTATTATATATATATAATTATATATATATTTACAATTTTCTGATTTATAATTGTAATTATAAATCTTTTTTTAGTGCTTAAGTAATAAGTGTTGACAAAAGGAATATTTATCAGTGATTTTTAGCACTGATATACATATATATTTATCAGTGCTAAAACTTTAGCACAAATAAAGATTCCTTTTATCAGTTCTTATTACTTAAGCACTGAAAAAATATATCTTTATCAATTATTTTTTAGCTGCACCAATAAAAGTGTCATTATCTATTTAAAAAACACCAACAATTCATGATCCTATTGCAATATTCGAAGCTTTTTGTGGAAGTAGCCCTCTGTCGTCGCTTCTCCTCGATGAATCGAACTCAAATCTGACCTCTAAAAAATCCAAGGATCAAATCTAAGGCATGAAATTTTCATCTAATGAATCCTAGGCTTGAACATAAATCATTCTCTACTTTCTCTCGAACATAAGTCTTTCTCTTCTTTCTCTTGGGTAACTCGAGGTGTAAAACAAAAATGATTTTGACTATGGTGGAGGCTATTTTAAAACAATGAGTGTGGTGATTTATCCAATTTATAGATTTTTCTATGCAGATCATCCATTTTGATGCTTAGAATTTTTAGAATATAAAAAACCTATACTGTGAACATTCTAGCTTCACTCATAGGACATAGGAGTATCTCATTTCTTATCAATTGTTGTTGTCAATTAATGTAGGAGATTTGTGAGATAATCTTTTATTTATATGAATATTTGGATGAATCATGCTTTGTATGTGTTGGATAAATAGTGGAATTAACCATATGGAAGAAGACCTATCCCATTTTACATAATCTATATAATTTTTTATGTATCAATTTCTATGATGGCGTATGGGTATCCTATGAGTATACTTCTAGTAATATTAAACAAAGTAGTTATTTTTTTATTAGTATAGTAGAGACTTTAGAAAGAGATTGCAGTTTTATAGATTTGTTAATTTTTTTATTCCACTTATATTTCTGAGTGAAGTATGTGTATTCAACATAAAAAAAATTTACCCCATAGGAGTTGTTCCATATCGATAGAGTCTTGTGTGTATGGGATAGATGTTGCAAGGGTTGGTGTGATTTTCTCACTTCTTTGGGATATATCTTATTTATGTGTATTATTTCTTTATGAAATATTCTTTATGGACATACATATAATATAAAGGATGGGTAAATATGTATTATATGGCCTCACTATAATCTAAAGGATCATTGTGGTAATATTAAATCCCAAGAGTCTTTAGATGTTTTCAAAATTTTGATATACCATTAATATTAAATTTAATAATTTATAAGGTTTTTACACCACTTATTTCAGAAAATAGAATAGAGGTTATCAAGTTTTATATATTTGAAGTTATTTTTAGGTATTCATCATATTAGGACTATATGAATTTTTTCCAGCCCTAGAAATCTCTGATTACCATCTATGTATATGAAATAACTCTTTATTTGTTAAAATATTTGTCAATGCATTTCTATATCTTCTAGGTTATTTAATGAGATATTATTATTCTTGTTTGTCATATTTGTGATTCTTATTAATCTTTAATTTCCTATCATATATTTTCATTTTTTGGTTATTTAAGAAATACTTGATATTTGTCAAACAACAGTTATTATTGCAATTTGGTGCTTAAGACTCATCCCACATCTCTTTTATAGACAACTTTCAGTATCATCAGTTTCATCTCATATATAGTTTTTTATTTTTTTCCCTGAGAATAATTCCCCATATATTTTATGTTTGTTGTACTAATATCACCAATTTTCACCACATGGATGAATACCCTTGTAGTATTTCAATCAACGTAAGTTCATTTCCACAAGTGGTGGAGGATATGTGTCAAACAATAAAATGAAATGATAATTGTTTGGGAGATGAGCTTATGAGCATGATATTTGCCTATAACATTCACCTTTCAATGAATTCATAAGATAAAACTTACCATATTGGAGTAATTACTTTCTTAAATTAAATTGCCCATTTTCTTCAAAGCATACTGAAATTCTTTGAAATAATCAAATTTTGGGGTTCTATTATTTGAATTGCTTACAACATTCACATTTGATAATGAATATTTAAGGTCTATTTATTTATTTATTATAATAAATTAATATTTTATGAATACAATAGGATTAATATGACTCGAAAATGGATTCATTATAATTTTTTGACAAAATAATATGAAGATGGAGTTATAGAGTTCATCAAGTTTTCAAGAGGGCATGTTTACAACCCTTATCCAATCCATTTTCAATGTTTATGTTGTTTTTAATCAAGATAAATTAGTCTAAAAGAGTTGTAATAACATTTATTATATCAAGGAATAGTCCATAACTATAAAATTTTGACTAAACTTGGGGAAAAACTGAACGTGCACATAGATTAGGATTATACTGCAGTTTATGAATCATTTGATAGGAATACTATTGTAAATGATAATATAGATCACATGGAAGAAATGAAAATGGAAATTTAAGATGAAATTCATGATTTTATGAATTTTTCGGGTAGTTAAATAATTTTTCTAAGAGACCGTTGTATACTGGTTGTACTAAATACACAACATTTTTAGCTGTATTGAAGTTGTGTAATTTGAATATAGGTAGTAGAAAGAGTGACACGAGCCTTACATAACAACTTAGTCACATGAATGATATGTGATGAGAATAAAATGAATTATCATGTCCAATATATGATGGTAAATTAATACAATGTTCAATGGAAATGATCTCTAAAAAATAAATGCTTCTCTAAATGATTTCATATTGTTTCTCAAGGATCATGAATCACAACTAAAATTCTCTATGTTTGGTACAGATCGATACAAGAAAAATGAATCAAGTCCTTTGAAATATATTTGGTACTTTTATATCATTCCATGATTTAGAAAACTATATGGATATAAAGAAACTATGATACAGTTGACAAGAAATGTAGACACAATAATTATATATGGGAACCAATGTCATCCAACAGATTCTCCTCAGTGAATGAATATTGATTATGAGCATCCTTCATTTGGAAATGATCTAAAAAAAATTCAAATTTCATTATCCACTTGTGGAGTAAATCCTTATTTTTTATGGATTAGTACTCACAGTACATGGCTCGTCATGTTGGTAAATTATAACATGCCACCATGGTTTTATATGAAGCACAAGCACATTATGGTGTCTCTTATTTTATATAGACCAAAACAAATCAGTAATGATATTAATGTCTATTTTTATCTATTCATTGAAGATATAAAATTGATGTGGGATAAAGTTCTTACAATGTACGGTGCTCATATAATTACAGAATCCACATTGAGGTCCATGTTTTATAGGAGGATACATGACTTCCCTTATTAGGGAAATGTATCAAGATATAGTATTAAAGGAATGTTGGGGTATCCCATTTGTAAAGAATGCAGATACTCAGTTCAGTTGAAACATTCACCAAATACTATGTTTTTAGGACATCATCAATTTTTACCTTGACAACATAAATACCAATCTGGAATAACAACATTTTATAGGAATATCAAACAAGGTACAACACCATCTCTAATAACAAGTGACCAACTGTTTGATATAATAAAAGATATTGACATTGTTTTTCATAAATAATTTTCAAAAAAACTATAGGAAATAATTTTAGAAGAAGATGTCAATTTTATTTGAAGGATCATATTAAAATTTTATATATGTCATAAATTTTATTGATTTCATGCATGCAGAAAAAATATAGTTGATAGTGTTACTAGAAAGTTACTATATATTCCTAGAAAAATGAAATATGGAATAGAGGATGGATTAGACTTGATTGAAAAGTGGATATGGGAAGAGTTGGCACTGATGAAGGGTAAAATATGGTCTTTTCTTCTTCCAAAATCTTATACTTTATCTAGAAAGGAAAATTTTAAATTCTTCATTTTCCTTAATATTGTAAAAGTTCCACAAGGGTATTCATAAAATATTAAGATGGTTGTGTCAATGAATAATTTGACGTTACAAGAAATAAAATCAAATGAGAATCATGTTTTAATGAAAGATTTGATGTCTATTTATTTCAATTGAAATCTTCCCCAATATGTATGAAATATATTAACTAGACTCTACTTCTTTTTCAAATCCATATGAAGAAAATTTATAGACCCGGTGAAGTTATTAATCATGAATAAGGAGGTTTTATTCATATTATGTGAAATATAGATGTTATTCCTACTAAAATTCATTGATATAATTGTCTATTTGATGGTTCTCTTGGTTATAAAGGTTAAACTGTGTGTTCACGTCCATTACAGATGGACGCACCCCATTGAAAGGTTTGTGAGTATTTTGAAAGGGTACGTCAAGGATTGGAGACATCTAGAAGGTTGTATCACAGAAAGATATATTTTTAAAAAATATATTTAATTTGTTATCGACTACCTATAATATGTTGACAACATCGGTCTCCCAAATTCTCTTCATAGATAACACCTTATGGGAAAAGGGAAGATATGTTGTTATAATTACCATGATAGAGAAGGATCAAGTGCACCTTTATGTTTTTTATAATAGTGAAGATATCGATTCATATATTGATCCCCAAAAATAAATTAATATATTTTTTAATCAATCAAGGGATGAATGATGGATGTTAAATACACGTAATAAATATTTTATATAATGGTTCCAAGATAAATTTATAATGATTTATCTAATATTATGAATTAAATTTTCAAAAAACTTTAATAGATATCCAGGGGACTGAATGAAAATGTTATATCATACATTGGTTTTGTAATAAATGGTTATTTGTACTATAAAAGAGAACAAAATGACTGTAGTATGATGCCCAAAAATGGTGTAATGCTTATGGATTAAGTGATGCACATATCTATTTCCAATTATATAAATCCAATTTATGAACTTATTTCATATTTTGGAATTATTTAATGAATATATGAGTTGGATTATACAAAATTTCATGTGCCTATTTTTCCATTGAAAATGGGTTGAAAATATGAGTGTAGTAAAAGTTTATGAAATGGGATTCATGAAGGTTTCTTTTAGTGTGGAAGGATAAAAAGACGATACATTCATAATGAAATCACAATTAGTTCAAGTATTTTATGTCTCATATCCAAAAAACAGTAATTAGTTGATTTCCCTACTGGAGACTAAAACAAATGTCACATCAGATGAAAATTCAATCGAGGATGGTCCTTTCATTGGGAGATCAAAATAAATTCATGTAGTTCCCAATTTAGACCATGTATTTTACATTAGAGGAGGCTATAAAGAGGGGATTTGAATTCTTGATAAAGAAACAAAATCCCTAAAACCATTAAAAATTTAAAAAAAGTTCAATGAGAAGGTAAAAGTTTTTTTAATGTACTATATTTTTCCTTATAATATTATATATTCCTTAATGCGTTATCATATTTTAAATTAAATGTTTGACTAAAATGCAGACAATGTCTTTTGTACATGATGATGTTACCAATACCTCAAAATAAAAAACTATAGGGAAGGAAAACCTTTGGAAAGATATAAAGGTAATGTTACGATATAATTTTATTATTTTAATTAAAAATTATATAATTGAAAATTGATTATTTTTCATTATTCCTTTAAGTGTTAATTTAATTTATAATATTTCCTTCCATCATTTATATTTTTGTAGGAAGAGAAACAACGATGTATCTGCTCAATCATAGAGGTAATCTTGATGTTTGTACAGCAAAGTCATTACCCATAGAATTAATATATTTTTCCATTATTGTGTTTAATTTATTTCTTTTACTTATTACTCACATAATATTTTTTTTATACAATTGAATTATTTTGTTCGAGTTGGGGTGCTCTATCTATCTTTCGTTCCTTTCTACACCAAAACTTCCATAAACTATTTATCCATCAAAACCTTTTCATGGTTGTGATATTGGAATTTATCACATTCCTTCATGTTCCCTCCATTGATCATCAATATAAATAATATTGATGTTTTTACAGTAAATTCATTGTATAGGTAATTCATCTATTGTTTTATATTTAAGTTTTATTAATTTATTTTTATTATTACTCACATAATATTTTTTTCTTATATAGGTTGATTATTTTCTTTGAGTTGGGGTGGTCTATCAATCTTTCATTCTTTTCTTCACCAAAACTTCCATAGACTTCTCCCTAAAACCTTTTCACCCTAGAGTATTGAAATTTATCACTTTCATTCAATTTTCCTTCACAAATCAATCACAAAGTTAATCTAGATGATTTTACAGTAAAATAATTGTCCATAAAATTAATGTACTATTTAATATTTATTTTTTATTTATTAATTTTTAGTATTAACCATATAATAGTTGGTTTATTATATAGGTGAATTATTTTGTTCAATTTGGGGTTGTTTGTTTGAATCTACTCAGGCTCATGAGATATTAGACATTGATCATGTAACGAAGATAATGACAAAAATAAATTGCTTCATGAATCAATATAACCATCACGAAAATATGAATTTATACTAACATTTTAAATAATTTTGTCACTATTTTGTCTACTCTTTTTAAGTTAATTTCCTTATCATTTTTATATAATACTTATTTAGTTTTTTTCACATATCTTTTGTGAAGTCATATTGATTATATATTTATATAAGAGAAAAATTTCGCATTTAAATCTATAAAATTATAGGAAGTTCATGTTGTCATTGTGGTGACTTCTCAGGATATAATGGTCACATGAGCTTCCTCTACACTTATACCTTTCAACAACGAGAATGGTTTTTTTGAATAATAACATCAAGTCAATATATGGTGTTGGAATTTTTAAAAATAAATTCAATAAAAATCAATATAAAATTGGTAGTTATTATATTTTTAGACTTTGGGATGTGTATTAATCATCCACACCTCAATGTGGCGCATGGCTTGACCACTATGACTCAATGTGCATATTTTTATTTAAAATTTATATAAATATAGGAAAATAGAAAACTAAACTACTTATAACCATGAAAAAAGATTCCAATTGTATTTATACTTTACAAAAATGAATCATAAGTCATTTTTGACTTTTGGTATCAACCTCACCTCAATATGATACATGATCTGCCTGGTATGACTCAAAGTGTCTGTTATTACTTTAAAATCAAAATTTTAGTTCAAAACGTGTAACTCACTGAAAACCAATAAAAATATCTAATATTTACTAGATAATTTAATAAAATAATTTATAAGTTATTTTTCATGTGCAAGAATTGATTTCACATCACGCTGATACATGAGGTAATTATAATGAGCCAAAGTGCATGTTTCAGTGTAAAATAATATTTTAGTAAAAACAAGTGATGTACTAAAAATCAAGGAAATACATTTGTATCTTTTTTATACTTTCATAAAATTATCCCAAATTCATTTTATATTTTTAGAAATCAACCACACTTCAATCTTTCACATAGTGTTCCGTATGGCTCAATGTGCCTCTTTTTTTAAAATTGACACCAATTTTTTTGAATGGTAAAATGACCGACTAAAAAACTATAAAACACAATAAAATTGTTTTTATACATTAGTAAAAAGATATGTATGTTATTTGAGACATGTAATAATAATCTTCACCCCAATTTGATGCACGAGGTGCCCGGTATGACTCAATGTTTCCATTGTTAGTTTAAAATTGACATTTTAGTTCCAAAAGTGTCACTCCATGAAAACTGATAAAACAAACATGTATGTTTTTAATAATTTATTAAAAGTATTAATAAGTAATTATTGATGTTTAGGAATTATTTTCATGTCAAAAAAAACATTATGTGATCAGAATGATTCAATGTATGTGTTTCTAGTTTAAAATAACATTTTATTAAAAAAGGTGACATACTCAAAACCAAGAAAACGCATTTTTATTTTTTTGATACATTAGTAAAAAATACATAAGTCATTTGAGATATATAAAAATCAAAATCACCTAAATATAACAAATGGTGTGACCAGTAGGACTCAGTCTGTATATTTTTATTTAAATTTAACATCTATTTCAGTAAATTGGACAACTAACCTAATTAAAACCTAGAAAAATCATTTATATTATTTAAATACATTAATAAAATAATAAATTAGTCATTTTTTATATGTATTAATCATCAATACTTCAATATAATACATTATGTACCTGGTATGACTCAAAGTGTTCGTTATCAGTTTAAAATCGACATTTTAGTTCAAAAAGAGCCACTCACTAAAAACTAATCAAATGTGGTCAGATTTTCTTTATAATTTAGAAAGGTGACTCATAAGTCCTTTTTTACATTTATTATTTGTTTTTACATCAAACTAATATATGATATGATGTTAATGAGTCAAAGAACATGTTTCCAGTTTAAAATTACATTTTAGTATAAAAAATACAGGTGACGTACTCAAAACTGAGAAAACTCAATTAGATTATTTTGATACTTTACAAAAATTATCCATAATCTATTTGAGACATGTAAAAATCAGTCTCACTTCAATCTAACACATGGTTTAACTGGTATGAATCAATGTGCATCTTTTTATTTAAAATTGACATCAAATTTATTAAAATGGACAACTGACCTAATCAAACCAGATAAAACTCATTAGGATTGTTTTGATGCATTAATAAAATGATCCATAAGTTATTTTTGACAATAATTAGTCATACTCACCTAAATATGATACACGATGTGACCTGTATTACTCAATGTGTCTGTTATGAGTTTTAAATTTACATTTTAGTATTAAAAGTGTCACTCCTTAAAAATTGATCAAAAACACTCGCATTTTCAGGATAATTTAGGAAAATGATTCGTAACTCTTTTTTGAAGTGATAGAATGCGTTTCAATTCATAATGATACATATAATAATGATTCAACATATGTGTTTCGAGTTTAAAATGACATTTTAGTAAAAAAAATACATGTGACGTGATCAAAATAATGAAAACAAATTTAAATTGTTTTGATTATTTAAAAATGGGATAAATATTTAATTTGAGACATTTAGGAATCATACTAACCTCAATATGATTTAAACTATGACTGTTATGACTCAATGTACATCATTTTATTTAAAATTAACAACAATTTTAGTAAAATGGATATCTTGCCTACTCAAAACTGAGTAAAAACATTTGGATCATTTGGATACTTTACAAAAATGATCCATAAGACATTTCTGATGTGTAAGAATCATCCAAACCTCAATCCAATACAAAATTCCCCTATTATGACTAATTGTTTTTTTCATCAATACAAAATTGACATTTTATGCCAAAAAGTGTCACTCGCTAAAAACCAATCAAATTAACTTGGATTTATCCAATTCTTATTTAATTAATTGTCACATAGATAACTCTTTAATATTGAAAATAAATTGTGTGATGAGTAATAATCATCCACAAATATATTTTATACCCAGTGTTCTAGTTATTACTCGGTGTTTAGTTTAATATTAACACTTTATATTAATTTATTTTTTTATATTATTGTTAACATAACAATTGTTTTCTTATAAATATGTGTTATTTTTCTTGAGCAGGGTTGGTTTGTTTTGAAATAGCATGACTCAAATTCAAGATCAAAATAAAAAATGAACATTTATGTTTTTTAATGTATGTAATAATTTTTATTTATGTAATTGTATAAACCAATGTTTGTAATGTTTATAATATGGTATTATTTTATTATATTGGTGTTGTAAGTTTCATTTCATTTAAATTATTTATTGATAATTTATTTGTTTAGATATATTGGTATTTAAGGTGTAGTAGTGTTCTATTACAACACATTTCACCAGTGTTGTAGTGTACTGTTATAAAACAATGCATTATGCCTCTATATCAATGCTTTTGAAAGTGCTGATAAATAGTTCATTTATCAACACTTTTGAAAGCACTGATAAAGGGAACTTTTATCATCACTTTAGAAAGTATTTATAAATAGTCTTTTATCAGTTCTTTTAAAATCAATAATATATGTACCCTTTATAAGTGCTAAATAAGAGTGATGATAAAGTCATCCTTTATCAGCACTAAAAAAGTGATGATAAATGACCCCATTATCTGTGCTTTTTTAACACTGATAAAAGACAAGGGCCTTTAATATTTCTTGAGTTTTCATCACATATCTAGCACTAATAAAGGACATTTTTAGTGTTGTTAAATTCTTATTTTGTGGTAGTGTATATTACTTACATACATATTTAGAACTATCCACAAATTTTATAGATATAAAAACAAATTACACCATTCATAGAGATGGTAGTATGTATGCACGCATAAATTCTATATTCATTTTCTAAGGATAAAAATGAAAAGGAAGATAAATAATATTTTATCATTTTTAAATCTTAACTAAATTAAAAAATATAATATATATTTATTAAATCCATCATTATTAGTATCCATATGAGGTGGTTATAGAAAATGAATTGCATCGCTTCATAGAGGTGGTAGTCCACACATACGCATAAGCAATACATTAATTTTCCATTTGATGGAAAAAGGAAAAAATATGGTTTTTAAATTAAATTAATAACATCTATGTGTATGGGATATAATTATTTTATTATATTATAATGTATAGGATATAATTTAAAGAGTTATAAGAATAAGTAAAATGAAAATGGTCGTTTAAGATGATTACCTCTTCTTTGAATAACCTCCTTTGGATATCTCCTTAATTACACTAAGGATGACTTTTTTAGAAATAATATAACCTCTAAGATGTATATAATAATGTTAATAATATTTTTTGGTAGGGTTTTTTTATTAAAGTGGATCAAGATGGGGTGAGGAAGAGAAGAGTGGTGGTGTCCTTTTATAGTAAAGTAAATTACAATCTTCGAATTAAATAAAATATATAAATATAATAAATTATTTATCATGTCAAAGTGGAACCAAGTTGATATATTTCGAATATAGAATGAGGTTGAGTTGAAATCACCTCATAAAAAATTTAAACAATTTTATATTATGTTTTAACTCTCATGTATTAGTTTCAACTCCTCATTAACTATTTTGATGATTATGATGATATCAAATTTTATTACAAGATAGGGGTCAAGAAAGTTACTATAAAAAGAAAAGTGACCCATAAGCTGAAAATGGTTGATAATAAAGACTATATACCATATAATATTAAAAATATAATATTCTTATGAATTTAAAATCATTTAATAAAATATTATTTAACATACAATACCATTAAATTAATTTTCAGTATTATTCACATAGTTTGACTTTAAAGACCACAATTTAGAAATAGAATTCAAATATAAACATTAAACACATCACCAATGTCTGATATTTATCAAAAATACTCATGTAACAAACTAAATCATAAAAATTGAATTAATTTTAATATTTTTATTATTGTTTATTTGATTTTTCAATTACTTGAACAAGCACTATATCGAAATTACATAAGGATTTAATGTAATTGTTACATCACTATGACTAAAAATAAATTAATAAGATAAAAAATAATTCATATTTCAAATAAATATTTATAACTAAGAATAACATATTTTTATAAATATATTAAAAATTAGATTTATTAAAAAATAGTAATAATTTTTATTTATTCTTTACTTAAAATAATATTATGGTCATTATCAAAGGAAAGTGGAATTTTTTTTCCAAAACAACGAATATAAAATTTATTAGTTAAAAATGAACTCATCAAATGAAATAACGGAATGATTATTTTTTATTTCTAGAACTTATATCATATATTTAATCCTATTTTAAACTTTTTCCCTTATCGAGATCACAAATATTTACAATTTTTACTATTAATAAGACCAAACCTAAAATGAAACTATTTAAAAAAATTGAACCTAATGATCGAAAATATGGAAACCATTTTCATGTTTTGATTTATATTAGTGAGAGAAGTAAATTTTAATATAAATTCATAAAATAAAAGGAAAATGTGTTTTTTAGCCTAAAAAGAGACTTATAACAAAATTTAGTATTATAAATATTGTTTTGTAATTAATTAGTCTATATAAAATTAAATGAGACCTTTTTTACTTTAATATCAAATTAAAAACATAATAGTACTTTTAAATAAGCTTATTTAATGAAAAGAAAATATAAATTTACAAAAATATGTATCTTTCACTATTCATTTAAAAATAAATCTTTTTAGAAAAATCCAAAATAGTTGCAAAAGTTTATATTTAAATGATGAAATAAAAATGAAATTAATTCCATTAAGTAAATTTTCTAAAAATAGTATAAATTAATTATATTATTCCTACACTAAAATTAATAAAAATCATTTTTAAGAAAACATGTTTTTAAAGCAGAAAAAGATGTTATTGAAAATTAATTAATTATTTATTATGAATCATTCAATACATTTTAATTTTATAAAACCTTTATACATGTTTTGATAATTTTTTTATTACTATTCAATCAAACCAATTTAAATGTTGTTTATAACAGCCTCATTTAAATATTATTATTTTTATAGTATATCATAGTTATCTTAATGCTCAAATTTTCATGTTAAGAAATCTATTGAGAAGAGTTTTATTTTAAACTAATTTTTTGACGTGTAACAATTATTATTATAGATTTTGTTGGTTTTTTTATATTTCTTACTAAAATATGAGGTTGTATTCTCTCAAGGTCTCATCATAGACCCTCCTTGCTTAGAGAAATATTATAAAGAATGGGGATGAACTCTTGAGTTTAGGTAGCGATTACTGTTCCACACACTAGTAACCAGTAACTTACTAAGGAATGTTATAAAGTTGTATCAAAGTTTTTTATTTTTTCCTACTATTCAGGTTATGGAATACATGTTATATATAAATGTGCTAGATCTTCTTATGGACACTATATGGGTGGGTGGTGAACACAATTTCTAATTAAATTTCTAATTTAATAGGGGTATGGGATTGTTATTCTTAGTATCTAATTTTATTATTTTAAGGTTCCACCTAGCATGATAGATTTTATTTTTTTATTTATGATTTGTGAGTTTCAATCTCTTGTCTTATTCCTAAAAGGGTTATATTTACATGCATAATTTTCAATATATAGAACTCACATGACATATATGTGTTTTTTGTGATTTATATCATAGAAAAATTGGGGTTTTGTTTTTTAACGTTTCAAAAAATATTATAGAATACTTTCCAAAGTAACTTTTTTGTGGTATTCTACTCAACTGCATGACATTATATTCTCTTACAATGATAGGTCTTGTGTATTCTACATAGGGATGTTCCTTGATGAAAACTATATAGTCCCTCTGTGTAAGGTATGTATAGTATCACCAAATGGGTCAGTACAAAAATTAAGTACCATAATGATAAACCCCTTATTGTTGATTAATAAATACATTGGTTAGTTAAAGTATAAAAAATAACCTCTATGGTGTTTCTCAAATTTATTCTTGGTGAAATTCTACTTATCTAAACCATAACATTGTGGATTACATGGTGCATATCATCATGGGATGATAAAATTAAATGTAAAATGAGGACATCATGATCCTTGAAGGGGTAATCATGTATTCATATTCGTGGTGAGGATTAGTTCCCAAGTATGCTAATGACTTGGAATTTTAATCTTGATATGTATATATGACAACCCCATAGTGGGTGTTGAAATGTTATTTTCTAAGTGATATTAGAGACAATAGCAGTAATGTTTTATTGTTGATTATGGCCTATGGGAAATGTGATTGATAAGATATGTGGTACAACCAACTGGCTTTGTGATATAACTCATTATATTGGTGATCTGAGTATTATGACTAAGTTCCAAGGAGTTTCGTGCTTCTATTGAGATGCGATATATATGAGGGTAACCCAAGTGTGGGGTTTATCATGGGATTGTGAGTTCTTTAGAGACATGAATCATGGGTAGATTCATTGGGTTTTAATATTGGTGTATGGTAAGTTTCATTAAATGTGTTGTATTGGTATGGAGTAGCCTTGGGATTTCATGATGTAAATCACTTTAGTTATTTTGGTTTCCATTATGGTTTTAGAGGATATGATTAGTAGGTTACCTAGCCCAAATGATCTCAGGTGTAGTTCCCAATGATATAGCAGTTTTTGGCCTAAGATGGATGTATCTAATGTGGATATAGTGTGGGTAGAAACTTCTAGTCTAGTGATTATACTAATTGGATGGTAATCTCATGGTAGACCTTGTCATGAGTGAAATGTCTCAATTTTGAAGAGGTGAATTTTGGGTGATTCTAGTCAGATAAAAAAGACTTTCATCAGGATAATGGGTTATGGTTTAAAAACATGAGTCCTATTTTGATAAGGTGAAATGCATGGGATAATCAGTCGAGTTGTGTAATCAGATGGTACTATATTATAAACCCATTGGTTTAGGATGATATCATGGTGATAAAAAATTAGTTATGCTTGGTGATTTTTTAATTGTGGTTTAGTGAGTAGCCATTTGTAGGTCAAGTGCCAATAGAATAGATGAGATGATGTTAGAATTGGTTTAGTAATGTTTTTATGGAAATGAGGGAGGTGTCCCTCTATAATGATGGTGACACTATGGATGGGTGGTTTTAGAAGGTAATGGGAGTTTGAGAATTAATCAAAAGTAGTGACACATGTGTGTTAATGGAAACTGTTGAGGTTATTCTCAGAAAACATTATATGGAAATACATATGGTGGGGAGTGAACCATTGGTGATCAAAGGGTGTGATAATCATTATTGAGATAAATTAATTGAATGTTGATGATGATGTTTCTAATAAGTTAGTAATTGTTACTGATTATGGTTTCATGATGTTTTGTTCACTACTGCAAATATGGCCTTTATCAATGCTAGAAAAGGTCATTAATAGTTCTAGAGAAGTGTTGTTAGTCAATGTGAAGAAAAAGGGGGGTCCCTTTTATCAGCACTTAGAAAAGTGCTAATAAAGGCCCCTTTTGTCAGTGATTTATTTTAGTGAAAATAAAAGTCAAAAAAATTTAAAAAAAACATAAAAAAATTTAATGCTTAGGGGAGATTATAACAATGCTCCCCCACCCCTCTATAAGTTCTAGGAGGATCCCCTCTCACTCTCCGTGTGCTGCACAATCCCATGAATCCTCCACTTTCCCGTGCACACCGCTGCTTCCACCCGAACTCGAACCCAAGACCTCCCCCCTTGCGCACCTACACCATTACCACTAAGCTATTTAGTTTTATTCCATATTGAATGATATATATATATAGTTATATATATTCATATATTAATATAGATTCATATTAATATAAATATATTTAGTTATATTAATACATATATATTTATTTGTATATTAATATATATTTATATTTATTTATATATATATAGTTATATTTATTCGTATATAAATATAGATTCATATTAATATTAATATATTTAGTTATATTAGTACATATATATTTACTCATATATTAGTATATTTATATATATTTATTTATTTATTCATTTATTATTATATATTTGTATTTATTAATATATATTTTTTTAGTTATAATTTTTTATCCGTATATTTATTTGTATATTAATATATATTTATAAGATTAGTTTTAAATACATTTACGAAATATGTTTTTTATAAATAATTAAATAAACTCATACATACATATATACAACACACACACACACACACACATATATATATATATATATATTTACAAATAAATACATATATATGTGTATCAAAAATTCCATATAATGCTAAAATGACCATAACTTCTAATAAAGAAGTCTGTTTCAACTCCACAGCCATTAATATTAATGAAAATGAAATAATATTTGATATAATATGTGGTAAAGTCCTAGTGGACATCTGGATCATAAGTTATACCTGTTTGAATGTTAAAAAATCAGGGAATACCGACTAAAAACTAAGTTTTGGAGGCCTTATGGGCCTTTTTAGGCCTCGAAAATTGTGACAGAATGTTTCCTTAAGTTATTAGAACATATATATCATCGTAGTCTTTGATTTTATATTTTTTAGAGACCAAACAGACACCCAGATCAAAAGTTCTAGCTGTCTGAAGTTTGAGTTACATTTTCAACTTATTTTAGATCTTTAATTAATTTTCTGATTTTTTGTGTCTTCAAATTGTTATTAAATGATTACTAATCGATGATAATTAGAAAATTATTAATTAATTATATTTTTGAAAATATTTATATCCATTTTCAGTAAATTCCTTATATATTAAATGTAATGGTCCATTTATACTTATATAAGACATATTTAAAAATAAATATTGTATTTATATCAATATAAATATACTTATATAAAAAAATATTATTTTCCATGAATTTTTTTTAAATTTATCTATTCTTGAAAAAAATGCCGATAAAACCCTCATTTATCAACGCTATTAAAAAAAGAACTGATAAAGGGTTCCCCTTTAACAGAGCAAAAATAAAGCGTAGATAAAGGGTAACTTTTAACAGCGCTTTTTTTAGTGCTGATAAAGGCCCCCTTTATTATCATGTTTTTTAGCATTGATAAAGGGCAGTGCTGTAGAAAACCACTTTTTTAGTTTTGGTGGGTATAATTGAGATGGTCACATCCAGTCATTATGTTTAGCAATATTTAAATCCTTATTCGTGGAGGTATGACCTCATGTTTGTAGGGTTATGGGTATGATGAGACTTTTTGTTGGATGGATGAGATGGATTTTGGATATCAGTGTGTGGGAATATTCAATTTTATCTGAGTGAATACAAGATTTGGAATCCAAATAATGTATTAGATGGAGTCTGTGAGTTAGAACTAGGCTCATGATGGTTTTTAAATGATCTGAGAGTGTCTTGGATCAATGTTTTGTCAGTTATCATGAGAATAGTACAATGTTATGTTAGATTATTCAATGATCCAAGCATAGTAATACACCATGATTTTGATATGGATTTGGTGTGAGTTATTAGACAATATCATGATGCATTTGGGAGATAAGTCATCCCGATCAAGTGACGATACAATGAATCAATGGGTGCAGTTAATATTTTTTTAGGGTTTTTTTCTAAGGAAGGAATGAACAATGTTTTCATGTCTGATTTGATGTTGTGGGATGGAAAATGGATCTGATCATTTCATTGGACCAAAAATAATTCATATTCACTATATGATTATAATGGTTGGGATTATGATAGATATAAATCATCCTTTGTAATTTGAGTCTTATAGAGAAAATAATTATGATCTTGGTAATCAATTGGTTGATGACACCATGGTTTATCAATACATATGATTGTGATTCTATGTTATTTTGTTTTTTTTTATAATATTTATGATTGTTGGATCTGGTTTTTGATAAAAAATACACCTTGTTTTTGGAATCTTACAAAATAGGATCATTCAACATTACATAGTATGACATGATGAGTTGATCATAATTGATGATTATGGTGGGTTGGGATTAATTATTTAAAGAAAAAAATGCTTCTAAGGGATGAAAATTTATATGGTGGGAAGTTTGTAAACATTGCATCATTTCTAGGTTGAATATTTTAGAGGGAGTTTGAATTTTTTTTCTAGATTCAGGTTTATTCTATGAATTTATATTCAAATTTGAATTCCAAGGATAATGTGCTCTTAAAATAATGTTTTGGGATGAAAATGAAGTCTCAATGACATGGGTGTTCAGATGATTATTGGGAGCTTTACGCCATAGTTTCTAATTTTGGAAGTGGTTTTACCCATTTGCATTGTTAATACATAGTTATAGGAAACCATGTAGGTTAACTCTATGGTTGGACTTGCCTGAGGTTTTGTGTATAGTTTCAAAGAAAACATTCATAGCCTAAAATTCATTTTTAGAGGTTTTTTGGAATTTTCAAATTTTAGTTTGGAAAATTGTATGGGAAAACCATACAATAGTGAGGCCTTGATACATTACCAACTCATGGTTAATGTACAGTTTGGATACATTTGTGTCTAAACCCTATGGTATACATTATTTTAAATAATATTTGTAAAATTTCTTATTTACCCCTCTATATTTTATGTATCTCTCTCATTTCTACCTCCTCGTGTGTGGGAGAACTGGGTAGGATCCCTCTGTCTTGGTCTATTTTGATCCCCTTCATTTAAGGGAATTTTTGATAGCATTATTCAGTGTTTAATTTGAGTGATATTCCCTTTCCTGCATATTCTTTCCTTCCCATCATTATCATTCTAGTTTTAAGAATTTGGATTAGGATTTGGTGATTATTTATACTACACCATGTTAGGAATCATATGATATGGAATAGATTTTTCTTATCTTGTCTAAAGGATTTATTAATCGGATTATTTTATGTTGTTTCATGCCATTTTTTTGAAGTTAATTTTCATATAAAAATGTTGATAGTACATTGTGAACCTTCCATGAATGGTTGGTAACTATTTAAATACGAATAGGTCATCGAGTGATCAGTATTTAATAATACACTTGTAATATCATAGATAGTGATCGATCAGATTGGTTTCAAAGGATATGGATTCCAAAAGAGGTAAGTGGTCCCTATGAATTTTCCTATTGTTTATTCATTGTATTTATTCACCATGTGATGTGTGGAATTTTGGTTTCAGGTGATTGATTTTTTTTGAAATTAATTAATTTTTTTAGTTGAAATTGAATTCCTATAAATGAGTGTAGGAAGTGTCAAGGGACATAATGGACCCTTGATATTTTTCTAGATGTCATGGTTGTCGATTGATAAGTCCATTTTTAAAAATATATTCCTTGAGATGTGTAAAACAACGAGGGGTGTTAGTTAAATTGAAATGAATGAAACATGTTGATCCTAGTGATAGGTAACCTTAGTAACCTCTGAGTAGAGTAGAGTAGAGTGTGGGACTAAGAATTATAGGCTCTAATAGGTAATTATAGAACCTTGAGATTCTCTAAATCATTTAGGAAATGTGGCAAGAGAAATGGGTGAGTGTTCCTACCCCATTTAGTTGTGAGTACCTAAGTGGGGATTCCCTAGGTAAGACTTGTGTATTGGTTGGATGCATGAGGGACACCCTAGGTTAACTAGAAAACAGTATGGGATTGACGCTATCTCCATTGTGTGAAACTTATATGGGTTCTCCTATGAAGCTAGTGGATCCATTTTAGGAATATAAATACACTAAGGGATGTTATTCCCTATTTGAAATGGGGTTTCCCAAAGTAATGATATTTAGATTAAGGAATTCTTGAGGGGTTTACATGATATTAATAAACCTAGTGGGGCCTAGTGGGTAACCGAGTGAAATGTTAACCCTAGAGAGAGTTTGTATAGTATTTGGTATAGGTAATTGTGGATGTTAAAATGAAACTCGAATTAATAATGGGATCCATTTTGGGCTATAGTGATACGGATCAATCATAAAATTAAGAGACCAACCTTAATTATGTGATATTGGTATAACTGGATGGCCAAGCCTTATGGTATGTGTTATTTGAGATAGTATAAGATGGATTCTCATTACATGATTCTTATTAATGATTATAGAGGGATTCACCTTGAATTTTTCCTTTAAGTATATATGAATTATTGATATATGTATTGGGATTAGTTTGTTCCATTTATATGGAATTCCCAATTCATGATACATGGGAATAAATTTTAATTTAAATTTAATGCAATGTTCAATCCACTATGACTCAACTATGATGTGCAATTGAAATATATAGGATTACTGCCAAATATTCAACTATGATACTTATCTTTAATTCCTAGGATAATTCCTATTATATTTCTCTATTCCAATTTGTGTGGTGGAAATTATTCCCCTTAAAAATATTACAACGATTAGTGTTAGTCACCCAAGATAGATTATATGACCCTACTAAGTACGGTTTTATTCCATATAAATTGATTATAATTCCTTGGTGGTTACCTAGGAGTTAGTCATTGAACTTGATAATATTGGATTTCCAAGTATTACCTCCTAGTAATTGGTGCTTGTATCTATTACATTATTGTCATTAAGCCTAGTAATATTTTGGAATGATTATTTAATGTGATCAAAGACACCTCAGTACTGGCTGATGAAGGTATAGTTAATCCTGGTTGTAACATTAGAACTTTTGGATCAATGGAGGTTATTTATTTATGATTCTCAATTGTATTTATCTATTCATCTAATCCTGCCACATGTGCATACGTAGTATTTATATATTTTTTATGGCGCCCTATTTTCGGTACCCTAATATATTTTAATAGCATCCTACTTGGGTGGAAATGGTACGTGGGTACCTTAGTAGCCTTCACTGATTATAGGTTCATGTTGGGAAGAGACCTAGTAGTATAGGATTAGGGTAGAGCAACTTGATATAGATCAGAGACTGGGATTTCATGTGGCTCTAAGATGGTAGTAGAGCCTCTCTATATTTAATTTATTTATTTTATTTATATATGTGATCATCCTAGTGGGTAGTGAGTCAATGTATACTAATAATACTTTTTGTCTGTATGAATGTATGCTTTTAAATTTTCATTTGTTATATAAAGTTTTTTTATCTCTTTTGAGTACTCTAATGATTATTGTGATGGATAATGATTGGTTTTTTTTATGATTTATTTTAACAATACATGAGGGTATAGTCTCCTCATGGTAACACCATAAATCCTATCTATTAATTGGATACCTATGTAATGCGGGGAAGAATTCTTGAGGTCATGTGGAGACCACTGGTTCAGACATCAATTATTGGTCTCCATTCGAGGGTGGTGACACCTAGCATTCTAAAAAAGTTTCAATTTCATATATTAGACATATACATTAAACATAAAAAAGGGTAACCAAAAAAATCAGATCATAGTGGAATGAAATGTCATCATATCTTCTAAAAAAATGTGCTTACCCCTCTATCAAGTCATCATTTCATCAAACTAACCAAAATTATCACAATAAATTTCACCATCTTATAAGTCAGTAATCCCAAAATCCTACTTCCAATTATCATGCATATGTCACCACCCAAAAAATATCAAATTTAATATTTACTATGAGAAATTAAAACATAGAAATTCCTCCTCTACTCATCCAAAATGTTTTCTAGATAAATATAATTAACAAAACATATTCAATCATGTAAATTTATTGATAATAATCTTTTCATGTAAATAACAATCCCCTTTACTCAAAATTCTGTATAATCTTCCCTCATATCAACTCTAAAATTTTAAATTCAACGTGATTAATATTGAAATATATTAAACATGATACACTTTACTTTTAAAACTATAACAATCAAAACTTTTAAATTTATCCTCAACACTCATTCTTAAAAACATACCTTATCTAAAATATAGCTACAAATAAAAACTATTCAACCAGTTTTCTTTAAACCATGTTATTAAATTTTTATCAAGAAATCATAAAATCAAAGACACATCATTCACCTTATGATCATCTATATTCTTTTTATTAAAAAAAATTCTATCATTATTTACTTAATGAAGACATGTTACTATCAAAATTACCTATCATTAAAACCCCACAAATTAAACATTACTAAACAACACTTCTACAACATGGAAACTCCCTCAAAATTAAATATATTTTTGAACCAAAATTCCACCAGACCAGGTTTAAAAATGTTCTAAAATGGTAAATACCTATGTAATCATCTCAAAAAAATGTATTCATAATCATGGGGTAGATACCCAATATAAAATAAAATAATTATAATATCACTCTTTATTCATTTTAAGTCCAACACATTAGATGCTCAATTTCCCTTATTCCATATATATATATATCTAATATCCACTTAGTGATTAATAAAATTATTAAAATCTCTAATATATTAAACAATAAACTATTTTTTGAGACGTTTTCTAAAATGAAATTTGTGTACGCATCATTTAAAATTAAAATAAATGTTTTAAAAATAAATTTCTGTATAAAAATTCAAAGGTTATAAATTATGCTATAATAAAAGATGATTATCCTCATTATCCAATATTAATTATAAATTTTGGCATAAGTTCTAAATTTAAAAACCTAATGGATACTTATTTTATCAATATGTTAGGTTTAGGGTCGATTTATTTACATATTATCTAATATCTTACTAAACAATTTATCAAAGTTTATTAATATACTTTTAATTAATAATGAAACATTTTTTAATACATTATTTAGTTCTATATATTATTCCACCATTCTAAAACTAAAATATTTTATTACCTACCCAACATGCTCAAAGTGTTACAAATCAGTATATCATATTCTCGTATCCACTATAATAGTCTTTAAACTTACTAGTATGACATGAATCACTAAAAAGAAAACCAATGTAAACACACAATAATAGAATTCAAAAAATATTCTACAATTATTATTTTTTTATTCAAGTCAATTTATTCAGAAATAATTTTTAGTTACTCAAAAATTTTATCTTTAATTAGAACCATTACCTCTTATAGTTTCAAATTAACACTTTTCCCACCTCCCTTCAAACTATACTCAAAAATTAGAAATATAAGATAATAAAACTCTCATGATCAATATCTATAAAAATAAACATTTTAGATTCATTATTTTATTACTTTTTAATAATATAATCATATCTTAAAAAATCTAATTTCAATCACAAGTGCATTAAATGTTGATACATGTCCCCCACCTGAATTTTTACCCCACTGTTAATATTATTTCCCTTGAATTTGTTCACTAGAAAATCTAAGGTACTTGATCTATATTATAGAATAAATTTTATATACTTATCTATTTTCTCTATTGAATATCACATACCAGGTTAAAATGATAAAATTAACATATAAAAAATTATTATCACTGATTCCAACTCTAAATTATATCTTAGAAGAAATGCTCACTCTTATACTACATTATCATGACCTAAACCTATTAAGTCCCCACCTAAGTAAGTAATGAGATGGAGTGTGATCTCTAAGGCATTCCTTAATAGTATTATAGTTAGATATAATAATCAATGGTATAAAAGAATGAAATAGGGGTCATTACCCTTTTTAAACATGAGAAAATAAAGAAAAGGCCATTGATCACTACCAAAGAATTCTATTAAAAACAACCACAATCCTAATTATAAATATATGAGTATAATAAATATCAATGCACAAAAGAAATATTTTGTAAGAAATATACAAATTAAAACATGTGTGAGATCAAAAACAATAAGATAAATGATAAAAAATAAATATATTTACATCAATAAAAAAATTCCAAATTCAAATAACATTATATTTGAACTAACCCCACCTATCATACTCCATTTATCAATATTATTCCAAATAAAAAATCAATGTAATAATGAACAAATATAAATATAATATCCCTCACATACAACTCAATATAACTCCTAAACCAAATAAAATATTAAAGATCACAACATAAATGATATCAATCCAATAACAAATAGACATGGGCTCAAATTCAACACCATGTTTAACTACTATTTAGAAGCATGTTTCTCTCAGATAAGTATAAAACCATATAAAGGTGGTTCCTTTCTAAATACACTAAGAGTGGGTAAAAATAATAATTAAAAAATACCATCAACAACCACTTCCACATAACACTATTTATTACCACACAACATGTTTCTACTTTACCATTTAATCACATCGCCACTTATGTTGCACCAACACATCTTCTATTTTTCAAAAACACCACAAATACTCTTCTATATTCATATAAATAAAAAAAATATTTTTAAAAAATACATTTAAATAACCATAGTTGTACTTAAACATTGTCATATTCACGTAAAATAAAAAAAAATATTCACAACTTTTTAACCACATTAAAAATTTTATTTCTCTATTTACATCATAAAAACAACACAAATTTATCTTTCATAACAAAAAAAAATTAAAAATATTTAATATTAAAAAATATTTAAAATAAATTTCATAAAATAAAAAAAACATCCACATAACCCTACCATTAAACTTATTCAATTTTTGGAATAACTAGGCCTTATATAACCTTATCTCACCCAGGAAGACACCTTTTTCTTATCCCCTCTAAATAAAAAACCATAGTATTTATCCCATACCCATTAATATTAATTAATCATAGAGATAGAACAATTATTATAGGTTTAATGAAAACTATGGATTAAGGTAAAGTAATATATTAGTGACCAACAAATAATCAATCCCTATAAAAAATATAAATCTTTCGAATGATTTTCCAAAAAACCTAACTAGATTAGATATAAAAACATGGTTTGGTGATTTTGGGATAATATAAATATCATAAATCTAACAAATGTTTAATAATACTGTATAAATGATAATAAATTGAAGAAATTTTAAATAAAATGCAATGTTAAAACATAATCATATCTATTCTATAAGGTAATATAAGAGTCCAAAATCACTTTAGTTAAATAAATATCTAAAATTAGTTATAAAGGGTTTCCAAATATGATTAATATATAATAATAACATAATTAATCACTCTAATGTAATATATCAAAGGTAGGAACATTGTTATCTAATCAAAATAGGTCATTGTCTCTAACCAAATCAAGTTTCTCTAGTTCTCGATTTTGTAAAGTGATGATAAATAAAATAAAATTCTTATGTTAGGTCAACACTCCAATATTTGGTGGTTTATAGTTGTTTTTATTCATTAACTCGGAAATACTTAGTGGTTACCGCATCCATAAATATTTGTGGGTCCTCTTTCCAAAGGAATGTGATGATTGTGGTTTCCTACCAATGAGAATTAGGAACTCGCAATTGTCAAGAGGATGCAAGGTTAATCTCATCACACCATATTGGGGGAATTATTTTATTCTTCAAGACTCTATTAAATATTTTAGTCATCCTTTTTAACCTTTCCCAAATCCCAATATGAGACTAGTTACCTAATCATTAGTAATCATTTATTTACTTATGCCTATGGGAATAGTCGTATAATTTATAAGAATTTTTATGACAACAAAATCTATATATATCAAAGGTTCTCTACCCTTATAACCATATTTATGTATCAAAGGTTATACAAATTTATCCTTTAATAACATGGTGATTCTAGTATAGGGTCACTGTGTTTTATTTTCACGTCACTAGGAACTATAGAGTTTATCATCATCTAGGAAGGTGGTTGGTGTTTATGGAATCGGGATCAAGCCCAATTAAGTTTATTCTTATGTCTCCTTATGAAAGGAAACATAACACACATAATGTGATGGAATTTAATGAAATATTTTATATCTTTTATGAAAATGTGACAATCACCCATCCATGACATTTAAAATAATTTGGTGAAGATGATTATAAAAAATGTTCTAAAAATCAATTTTTATGGGACTTATTCATGGGGGGTGTTTGGTTAAACTCTAAGGGAATATGGGACAATGAGATTGGGTTGATCACATAAGGAACTCGGACCTATGAAGATCGGTTCCCACCGATAGTATGGATTAATGCGGATTATATGTTAATACCTAGAAATAATATATCCCTCTCAGTGAGGGAATGATACTATCGGGAAAATGGACGGATAAAAGGTTGGCCTATAAAGAATATGGCCCTAATGGATAAGATGTCTAGTGTAAAGTCTTGTGTTTTTTAACCAGGTTTAAATAAAAAGGTTTTCAAAAAAATATGTTTATTGAGGGTTCGGTTATTAAACCAAGCTCTAGAACATTATTCCAAGTGTCGGAAAACTTAAAAGTGTTTTTTTTTACTTGGGTGAATAGTAACTAATTTTTACTTGTGTCTCAATATGTCTCAAGAGCACCAGATCTGAAAAAGTACACTTTAATGGATCTGCATGGTCTACACACAGTTACAGTCCAACCAATACAGCTTACCCAGTTTAATATTTTATTTTATTTTTTCAAATAGTTTTAAAAGGGAGATTTTTGTTTAATTAAAATAATTTTTTAATAATAACAATTTAATTATTTTTATTATAGTGACATAAATTATTTGTATGTTAAAAGATTTTAATTGTGTGATTAATGTGGTGTAACATTTGTGTGAAATTAATGTGGCTTTTGGGGATCTCAAAGAAATGTTTAATTAAATGAGGAGTAACAGTTATGTGAAATTAAATGAGGATTTTAATATTTAATGAAGATGTATTTAATCAAATAAATAGTTTATTAATTAAAAAAGAAGAATTTTTATTTAATAGAGGTGTTGTGTTTCATCTATGGTTGAAAAATAATAATAATGTGATTATTATTATTATGGTTTTATGAGTATAATATTAATTATTAATTATGGTTGTTATTATTATTATGATGAAAAATAATAATGGATTTTGACTTTTTTTAAATTAAAGACAAGGAAAATGTGTATTTAATTAAATGTTGAAAAACAGTGGTTTCATTTAATTAAACTTTGTTAAACGGAATTTAATTAATTGATGTGTAGTGGGGATATTTGGTTTTTATCAAAGAATTTTTTTATTTTATGATATTAATAATGATGGTTTTTATTATGGAGGTTTTATTTATTTAATTTTTTGTTGAAATAAATTTAATTTAATTAGTTGTTGGGTTTTCTTTTAATAAAATTCAAGGTAAATAGGAATTTAATTAACCATTGAGTAGTGGAGGTTTTTTTTTGAGAGTATAAATTAAATAATGATGAGTTGGTGTCTTTAATTTAATTAAATTGTGTTGAGATAATTAAATTAAATAACACGAAGTGGGGAATTAATTTAATTAAATTTTGTGAATGAATTTAATTAAATAATTTCTTAATGAGGAGTTAGTGATTATCAATTAACGGTAATACTGAAAGACATGAAAATGAGAAGTCGGGTGTTATCGAAGAATGGTAATAATAAATTGTAATATTAAAAGATGAATAAATGTTGAGTTGGGATTAATTTAATAAAATTCAAGGTAAAGAGGAATTTAATTAATTGATATAGGTTTTCTTTAATAAAATTCACGGTTATTTTTAATTTGAAATTCTCTTTGGGACCATTTTTATATGTAGATATCAGGATGTGCACGGTACTGTAGTAGCCAGAACTATTCATCCATCTGGGTCTCTAGGCCACCGATTTGGTCCTCAGGTCCTCCAAGGATTTCAAGCCCCCCAAGGCCTTTAGGCCAGTGGTTCCTCAAGGCCTTCGAGACACCTTAAGGCCTTAAGGCCACCCTATGGTTTTCAGGCCACATGAATGTAGACGTACCTATCATATTACAAGGGAAAAGGCCTCATATGAGGTTTCAAGGTAGGTGCATTAACTAGATCAGAGCTAACCAAAATTGGAAGAATGAAAGGGTATGGGTTTGCCATCGGTACTAGGCCTGTGTAGTATTGCATAGGATAGCTATCCGACCAACCCTGTAACGGTGGAGTGATGATATCATGACATATTCTAGGGAGGAACAGTTCCAATTTTTCTTGTCTGGGTGATTTTCTATAAGACCTACAAGTCATGTTATTATATCTAAGACTTTGGGCCTTGTAAGGGTTCTACCTCACCCTTTGAAAGGATGATTATCAAAAATAAAAAACAAAATTAAGGCCTTCGGGCCATTCTGAGTAAAAAAATTCGTTTTAGTTTAATTTAAATTAAATAAATACTTAATAATAATAACAATAAGGATGTTATTATTATTTATTTATTTATTTATTTATTTAAATGTTACATGAATTTAATTGGATAATTAATGGAGGATTTCAGAATTAATTATGAACCATTTATTTAAAGATCAATTAATGAATAAATGTTATATTAAATGAGAATAATAAATGTTGTTATTATTATATTATATATTTTAGTTTATTAGGGTGTAAACTAGTTGATTTTCAGAGAATGAAGGAGGAGGAGAACTGTAGGAGTAGCGACATGCACTAGGCCCCCAACCCTCTATGAAGAACTCTACACCCCCTTGTCGGCTCCTCTTTGCGCACTTAGAACTGTATAGTGTCTTCACGAGTCTTGTCAGCCTCATCAGGGTGAGTTCATCTACGTATGTTTTGTGATTCGCACCAACCATTTGGCTCCTCCATCATCCAATTTTATTGGTTTAAACCCTCAGGCTTGGGATTAATTTGGTTTCCTTGTTTGTTCGATTCTAGGGTTGTGCAATGGGCTCCTCTAGACCCGTTTGTCTATTTTCAGACTACCTCCACCAAGGGTGAAGTGTTTCAACTTAGTTTTGATTCATCACCTCTATTTTGAACAATGCGCAAAGATATATATATGTGTGTGTGTTTGTGTGTTTATATATATATATATATATATGAAGGCGTGTGAGCATGCGACTAATAACCAGTTGTGGATTCATTGTCGACGTATATCAAAGTGTTTATTATTAAATTTTTTCCACCCTAATTTAAGGTCCCTATCCAAATCCTAAATTTTTATAAATGCATTAATAAATTTCTTACTACACTTTTATTTTAAATTAAATCCATGCAGTAATGTATCTATATTAAACACCTCTTAATTTGAATTTATCTTGTTTACTGATTTAAAATTCTAAATTTGATAAGTGATTTGTGTGATAAGTAATATCATGTTTTTGTAATAAAACCCTTCAATCAAGTTATGCTACCTTCAAACCAAAAAGTAGTCATAGTATTATATCATGTTTCTTGTGGTTTTATTTTTTCATATATCTTTATTTTAGTACTAATATATGATTGGTTGATGCCATGGAGTGAATATTTGATTGTTGAGTTAATCATGGGATGATGATAATCTTGAATAGTGTTAATTAATTATTGAATTAATTAAGGTATGTTGACCGTGTTGAACCAAGTTAGTTAATTGTGAATTAATTAAATTGAAATGATGTGACAAATTAATTATGGAGTGTTAAGATTTATAATGAGATAATTAATTCTAGAAAATTAATTATGGGATGTGATTTTTTTGTAGATTAATTAATTAATGGATTAATTAATGTTAATATGTACTTAGTTAATTTTTACATCAACTAATATATTTGTTATATTTAACTAATCGATTATATTAGTAAGGGTATAAGGATAATTGATTGGTGAAATAATTATCAGGTTTTCAGTTAAGGAATTGAGATAATTAAATGTTGAGTTAATTATAAAGTAGACTAGCTTGTAGTTAAGAATAATTAATTGTTAATTAATTATTAACAATTTATATGTGGAATGGTTATTTAATTATATAATTATTTGACGTGAGATTTATGTTGTTAATTACTTATTTAATTAATTAATGGATTTGATTAATTAATTTATGAATTAATTAATTGATGATTTTTGGGTGTTAAACATGGAATTCAACACCAATAATAAATATATATGTATGATTGATAAACGGTTTGTGAGATAGGGACTTCTTCTCTAAATACATAGAGGGTGCTAGACATGGAATTCTACACCCATCTTGTATGTAAATTTTATTTTCTAGGACAGAGAATAATGCTCCAAATACCCATGGGCAACGAGACAGGGACCGATTCTCCAAATACTCATTAGGGTGCTAGATATGACATTCTACACCCATTAATTGACATTGGACTATGGTTAAAATTGGTCGTACATGAATTTAATTAAATTGATAATGAAATCTAATGTGATATGATGATTTTTGAATTGAATATGATAAATGATTTAGACTTTGACACAGCCAAGATAGGGGTTGAGATACGAGTGTCCAGGGGTACCCAGGGATTTAAGTGGTCAATTAAAGAATATCAAGTAATGTGTTAAGTAGTTTGTTTATGAATAATATATATATAGTTCCTGTTAAGATTCTTATTTACAGCTACAAGGTGAATTAGGTATCTCTGTCAGGTGTTCCTTAGGATCCTGGATGGGTTGTAATTTATTTATTCAATTTTGTTTTTACTTCATTATACATACACACTTTTTATATTTCACTCTCTGGAAAGGGATAGACATCGGTGGTGTCAGCCTACTGATATGTATATCTCACACCCTACTCGGGTCTCCATTGCACTAGGGTACCTGATTAGACCTTTCTTGTTTGCAGGACTGCGGACCTTGGACCATTCTTGTTGATGTATACTAATACTCAAAGATAGGAGAAAAGGAATCAGATAGAGCTCATGATTCTCTTGGAGTTTTCCCTCTGGGTTTTTTTGTCTTTTTCTTATTTTTGTATTGAGATGTAAAGCATGTTGTTTTGTTTACTGCTTTTAAATATGTATCAATAACATTTCATGCATTCATATATTATATGAAATCTATCTACCACTACTTTGTCAATTATGTATTACTGATTACGCTATTGATTTTTTTTTCACTAATATACCATTGTAAAACTCTAGTAAGAGGGTATAGTCTTCTCACTATCACCTTATAAGACCCTCACTACTAGTCGGTAGCCTCTGGCATATGGGGAGGCGCACTTGAGGCCTTGTGGCAACAGGTCCGACCAGTGGTTCAGTGGTGAGCTTGGCCTTCACATTACAAAGTAGAATCAAATGAGGTTCTGGTTTCCTTTTTTTACATTGTCTTTTTTTTTGGATGGTATACAAGAGACTAGGAAAGTGTCGGAACTTGGTTAATTGTCATACATGGGACTGATCACCTCATGTACAGGAAATAACCAAATGTCTAGGGGTGGGAATTGATGTTTGATGTATTTGAGGTTATAAATGATAAGATTTCACCTTGAGTGAATGGTGTATTTTATTCTTCTTATTGATTTTGATAATTTTGAAACAAAAATGTCTTGGCCTGATAAGGTAAGATAGATACATACATACATTATCATAGGAACTTTTAGATTCACATGTTATGCATAAATGCTATGACATGTAGCTGCATTAGTAGGAAGCCTGCTAATATGGATTTTTTTCCTTGAATATGTGTCATGCCTTGTACTTATTTTCCATTCCTTTTTTATATATCATATTTTAGTGATAGATTTATCATTATTGGGTGTTTATATGACATGTTTCCTCTGTGATTAGCAAGTTTTATAATTTTTTCATGCTTCTATGTTATAATATTTTGTTGTGTTACTGATTATGATAGCATGATAGAGATGTTTTGATGTTTAAATTGTTTTATAAGTGGAAAAAATTGATTTGTTGTATATATAATGGAATCCAATTTCAGTTGTAAGGTGTAAGGGCGCCTTATAACTGGGAAAAAGGGTAACCTATGTTTTAAAACAATTTAATAGGTCTGTTAAAGTTAAAATGTTAAATGAAGACATGATATCATAAATGGGATCCAAATTCCAATGGTAAGGTGTGTGGGCACCTCATCGATTAGTAGATGGACAACCATGTGACTGAACCTTATATAACCTTAGTATGTTTGAAAATGGTTTTGAATGTAAAACTGTTGTTGGATTGATTTTTGAAGAACCCAGATTTAATAAATGGGACCCTCAGAGGTTTCCTTTTTGGTAAAATTAATTTAGATACCAAATTTCCTTTTTATATTTGGATAACACTATATGTGAAATTTTTAAAGTGGTTTTTTGTTATATCTTGTATGTTTTGTCTGTGGGGCATTGATTGAAACCAAGTGACTTGTTGTGAAAAATTGTGTGTGTATGTTGAAATTAATTGAAATTTTAAAAGGTTGAAAAGAGTTAATTAAAAATGGATAAAATAAAAAATGATCTTTTTAACCTTATGATTTTGGTTTTGCATGACCAAGAGAGAGGGTTGATGTTTATGTTGCATAAGGGGAGAACCTGTGGTAGGTAGTACCCTTAAAATGTTTCGGGTGTTAAGGTAAGTTCTTCCCACTACTTGAGATGACTTTTCAGGACTCAAGTGTCTTGACATGCCGATAGGTTTAAGTTACGATGTTTATGATCAATGTTGGACGTGGAGATCATGGTTTGAGGAACATCACATGCTTGCGTTGAGGTGTTCTAAAATATCACGTTGGTGAAAGGTTGATCATCTCTTATGATGACATGGAAAATCATAAGGTGGGTAGTGATGAATTGGTAAGCTTTGAAAGAACATGAATATTGTTGATGATATAGGTATAGAGGTTTGGTTGATGATGCATCAGTGGGAGAAGATGAACTTTTTGTGAAAAGAGTCAACTGGTGATAGTATGACTGATCTTTTAGAGACCTGGGTTTCCTCATAATGTACTCTTTAGATTGAGATGATCATGTACCCTATCTTGACCTTATCATAGAGACACTAAGATAGTGTCGGTCTTACACCGCGCTAAAGTCTTCAATGTTGTTGGGCTTGATGAGTGGTTGTTATTTTGGATGTACACGGGATGTGTGGTTTCTTTGGGTTATTCCTTAATTTATGTTGGGGAATGTTATTTTTTGTTAAATAGACTTGTGATGGCTTGACATAGGAATGTCACCATTGGTGAGTAAAGGACTTCGGTGTACATGCAGTTGGTGATGTAATATTTTTAAAAGGAACGTCTCCATTTTAAGGGTGAGTGTGGGTTTTGGGACTGTAAAGTTTATTCAAGAAATCATGTGAAACTATTTTTTATTGTTTGATCGAGATTTGACCTTTTTATTCAATGAGGTCCCCATAATGACCTCGGATGTAAGCATTCTTATGGTGTTTAAATGGTAAAATAAGCTTTGGATCATGTTGTACATAATTAAGTGGTCAGAGATATGTTTTAGTTAAAAGTATGTTTGGCATTTGTAAACGTAACGTGGGTGTCCAAATGAAAAATATTCTCGGCCATGGTAGCTCAGCAGATGTTGTAATAGTTTCTGATGGATTCTCGTGGATGAGAATTCTTTATGGTGGGTAGAATGTAATGTCCTGTGTTTTTGTATCAGGTTTAAATACGATGGTTTTCAAAAAAACCATTTATGAAAGTGTCAATTTTTAAACCAAGCGTCACAACATTATTCTGAGAGAAAAAACACTTAAAAGTGTTGTTTTTGGAATTGGGTGATACTTGATAATTTTCATGGGTGTACTAATAAGTCTTAGGAGCACCGGATCCAGAAAAGTAAACTTTAATGGATTTGAATGGGCTGCACACGGTTGCGGTCCAACCCGTGCAGCTATCCCAGTTTATTATATTATTTATTTAAATTTAATAATATTAAATGGGGATTTTTTTTAAATAAAATAATGTATTAATAATAATAATTTCCTTATTATTATTATGGTGACATAAATTATTTGGTTGTTAAAATATTTTAATTGCAAGATTAATTGGTTGTAACATTTTTGTGAAATTAATGTGGCTTTTGGGTATCTCAAAGAAATGTTTAATTAAATGAGGAGTAACAGTTATGTGAAATTAAATGAGGAGTTTCAGATTTAATGAATATCTGCTTAATTAAATAAAAAGTTTCAGAATTAATATAGATGAATTTTTATTTAAATGAGGTGTAAGGTTTTATCTAAGGATGAATAATAATAATATAATTTTTATTATTATGGTTTTAATAGTATAATAATTAATATTAATTATGGTTGTTGTTATTATTATAACGAATAAAAATAATGGATTTTGGGATTTTTAATCAAATCCAATGAAAATGGGGATTTATTTAGTTGTTGTGAAATAGTGGTTTCATTTAATCAAATTGAGTTTAGCAGAATTTAATTAAATGATTTGTAGTGGGAATTTTTCGGTTTTATCAAAGAATTGTTTTATTAGATGATAATAATAATGATGGTTATTCTTATTGTGGTTAATTTATTTAATTTTTCTTTCAAATGAATTTAATTAAATGAGTTGATGGGGGATTCTTTTAACAAAATTCAATGTCAATGTGAATTTAATTAATCGCTGTGAAGAAGAGGTTTTATTTAATTAATTCGTGTTGAGAGAATTAATTAAATAACGATGAGTTGGAGTTTTTAATTTAATAAAATTGTGTTAGATAATTTTATTAAATGAAATGATGTGGGGAATTTATTTAATTAAATTTTTTGAATTAATTTAATAAAATAATTTGTTACTGAGGAATTAGTGGTTATCAACAAAGGGTAATATTAAAAGACATGTAAATCAGGATTTGGGTGTTATCAATTAATGGTAATAACAAATTGTAATCTTAAATGAGGAATAAATGTGGAGTAGGGTTTAATTTAATAAAATTCAAGGTAATGAGGAATTTAATAAATTGATGGAGGTTTTCTTTAATTAAATTCATGGTTTTGTTGAATTTGAAATGCACATTGGGGCCATTTTTATATATAGATATCAGGTTGTGCATGTTTAGTCAAACCATGCGGGTCAGCTGCGTGGTTACCTAGTTTTTAAAAAATGTGTTTTTATTCAATTTAAATAAAATAAATATTTAATAATAATAACAAAAAGGATGTTATTATTATTATTATTATTATATTTATTTAATTAAATAAATTTTAAAAGAATTTAACTAGGTCATTAATGTGGGATTCCATAATTAATTATGAAACATTTATTTAAATATTAATTAACAAATAAACATTATATTAAATGAGAATAATAAATGTTATTATTAATATATTATATTTATTAGTTTATGAGGGTGTTAACTAGTTGTTTGAGAGAGAATGAAGGAGGATGTTCACTACTAGATCAGAGACACGCAACATGCCCTCTCCCCCCTATGTGGCATACTACACCCCCTTGTCGTCTCCTCTTCACATGCTCGAAGCCTTCCGGTGTCTTCATGAGTCTTGTTTTCCACGTCAAGGTGAGTCTATATTGCATATGTTTCATGATTCTCATCGACTATTTGGATCCTCTGAGGCCCTGTTAGCTTAGTCGAAACCCTAAGGCTAAGGATTAATTGGGTTTTCTTCTTTCTTCAGTTCTAGGGTTGGGCAATTGGATCCTCTAGACCTATTGGTCTATTTTTTTCTATCGTTGCCAAGGGTGAAGCATTTCAGCTCAGTTTCATTTCATCTCCAATATTTCAAACAATGTGCGCGCACGCACACACACACACACACACACACATATATATATATGTATATATATATATATATATCTGTGTGTGTGTGTGTGTGTGTGTTTATGTATGCATGTATCTATATTTATATGTATATTAATGTGTGTGTGTTTGTGACTGCTGACCGGTTGTAGATTGGTTGTCGACGTATATCAATGTGTGGGTAATTAAATTGGTTCCACCCTGAGGTAGGGTCCCTTTCCATGTCCTAAATTTTTATAAATTAATTATTAAATTGATTACTATGATTTTATTTGAAATTAAATCCATGTAGTGAAGTATTTATATTGAATGCCTCTTAATGTGAATTTAGCATGTTTAATGATTTAAAATGATAAATGTCATAAGTGATTTGTGTGATAAGTAATATCATGTTTTTGTAATAAAAACTTAAAATCAAGGTACTCTACCTTCAAACCAAAAAAGTATTCGTTGTGTTATATCATGTTTCTTGTGGTTTGAGTTTTCCATATATATTAATGTTAGTACTAATATATGAAAGGTTGATTCCATAGAGTGAATATTTTATTGTTTAATTAATCATAAGATGATGAGGATATTAAATAGTGTTAATTAATTATTGAATTGATTAAGGGATGTTGACCTTGTTAAACCTATTTAATTAATTGTTAATTAATTAAATTGAAATGATGTTATAAAATAATTATGCAGATTTGAGATTTATAATGAGTTAATTAATTCCAGAAAATTAATTTTGCGATGTGATTTTTTTTGTAGATTAATTCATTGATGGTTTAATTAATGGTAATGTGTATTTAGTTAATTGTTGTGTTAACTAATGGATTTGGTATATTTAACTAATCGATTGGATTGGTAAGGGAATAAGTCTTATTGATTGGTGAATTATTTTTCATGTTTTTGGTTAATGAATTGGGATAATTAAATTTTGAGTTGACTATTTAGTTGACTTGATTGTGGTTAAGAATAATTAATTGTTAACTAATTATTAACAATTGAGATGTTTAATTTTTTTTTTACTGTAAAATTATTTGACAGTAGATTTATGTTTTCAATTAGTTGTTGAATTAATTAATGTATTTGATTAATTAATTTACGAATAAATTAGTTTATGGTTTTAGGGTGTTAGACAAGGCATTATACACTAATGATTTTTTTAGGAAAAAAAATAATTGGTGAATTGAATATGAGAAATGATTCAGACTCCTGCACGGTTGAGACAGTTGTTGAGATACGGGTGTCTAGGGGAAACCATTGATTTATATAGTTAAATAAATAATATCAAATAATGTGTTAAGTAGTTTATTTATGCATAATATATATATAGTTCTTATTTAGAATCTTATTTCTAGCTATGAGGCAAAGAAGTTGTCTTTGTCAGGTGTCCCTTAGGAACCTAGACCGGTTGTAGTTTATTTATTAAATTTTATTATAACTTCTTTATAAATGCACACAATTTATATTTCACTATCTGGATAGGGCTAGATAATAGTGGTTCCAGCCTACTAAGATGTATATATCACACCCTACTTAGGTTTCCATTACACTATGGTACCCAAATATACCTTTCTTGTTCGTAGGACTTCGGACCTTGGACCTTGCTTGTTGTTGTATGCTAGTACATGGAGATGGTAGCAAAGGACTGATCCAGAGCTTAGGATGCTCATGGATTTTTCCCTTTGGGCTTTGAGTTTTTTTCTTTAATTTTATACAGAGATGTAAATATTGTTTTTTTGTTTAATACTTTAAAATATGTATCAATAACATGTCAGGCATTCATATATTATATGAAATTTTTCTACCATTGCTTTTTAAATTTTTTATTACTAATTCCGCTATTGATTGTTATTTAATCTGATATACCATTGTGAAACTATGATAAGATGGTATAGTATTCCCACTATCACATCCTAATACCCTCGAAACTAGTTGGCAGCCTCAGGAATATAGTGAGGCAAACTTGAGGTTATGTTGTGACAGGTCTGGCCACTAGTTCAGGGGTGATCCGAGCCTAGAGGTTACATCCAGACTCATTGGAGTATAGCAAAGTGAGGGAAGGACATAAATGATATCATGATAAATTTAAACCTATGAGGATTGTAATATAAGGTTACTAATGATGGTATTTAACCTTATCAAGGTTTCTTATGTATCCCATCAAGACATGAGTCAAGTACCATGTAGTTCAAGTTACATAGTTTAAGGTCATTTGATAGGATTGTACTATAGAGTTCAATGTCATGTGGTAAGGATGTTGTTGTGTACTTTAATATTTTTTTACTATGATGTATATGGGGACTTTTGATTCTCATATATAGGGATCATATATTGGAAAGGAATCCTATATATCCCATGAAGATAGGAATCAAATTTCAAATAGTTTTGATGGTGAATAACTCTATTTTTTAAAAGGATAAAAAATATATAATTGAGAAGGTATTATAAATATTGTGTTTCCCTAACGAGTTTCATTTGTAATATGACCCTTTTAATGAATTTGGTATACGTTATATAGCCCTTTTTAGAGAAGATAATATTTTTAAGGGTTATACCTAAAAAATTATCCCAAAATAGAATCATTTTCAATATGTTGATGGAAGGATAATTGCATATTTATAATCCCACATGATTATACTTTAGTGTGAGAAATAAGAGATAGTATAAGATCAATTGAATCACATAATCAAATTCTTATGGGACTCATAACTAAGAAATAAATCCCACAGTTTGGGTGCATTCCCCAACCACTGATGGAAGATAAAACATGATCAGACTCAGTGTTGGACTTAAGCCATAAAGAGATGAATATTTATCCTATACAAATAAGTATCAGAGTCCCCATATTTTGAGATTTTCTCAATTTAATTTCATAAAATGGGTAAATTAACCATGCCATTTAATATATTATGGTGAGTATGTGTGATATCATAAATGGACCTTAAAATAACTAACCATAACTTTTAAACCCACGTGATTCATGCTTATTGTGAGAAATAAAAGGATATAGCTAACCGATTATATAGACCAAGGGATTGGTGACTTCATAAGTGGTATGGACTCATAGAGTATATTAATATAGATCTCAGAGATAATATTTCCCTCAAGCTAGTTTACGGTCCCTCACATAGAGTATTAAAATGTGAAAGGTATATGGAGGCATTTGATAGTACCATCATTGGGGAATTATGATCTCCATGGGGAGTATGGTTGTTACACCACTATACTTTACAATATTTTTCTTTTAGAATATATTTAATTTCTTTTCTATAATTCTTTATATGTAACACTAAGTTAATCTTACGTTTTACAGAAGAAATACTTTCTTTGATAACATGTGTTACACGCAAGATATAGTTTTACTGAACAATAGTATATTATAAAGATATTAATATATTATGATATAACCTTGATGTTAAATTAGCTGTAATGAATATTATTAATAATCTTATAAAATTATAGGGTTTATAAAAGTATGATATGAATTTATTGGTTACCAATTTATTATAAATGAAAAAGTATAACAATTAAATATAAAGAAAATATTTTTATTTTTATTCCCCCAAAGGTGTTTTGTAGAAATAAATAAATTTAATTATAATTATTCAATTATATTAATTAAACATGTGTATTATATATTCAATAAAATATTTTTTATATTCATTCAACTTATTTTTTAGGCATAATATAATAATGAATACAATTTTATGCATTCGAAGTCTATATATTTTTAAAAGTGGTTTTACTTCCTTTTGATGGAGTGCCTATTTTAAATCTAGTTTTTGAAACATTTATAATTTATATTTGAAAAAATAAAATTATTATTTTAAATATTAATAGAAATATTTAATTTGATTTATTTTCTAGTATTTTCTTATAAGTTTCTTATTTTTATGAAAAGTAAAAAAAATAAAAAAAAGATTTGTCATATAAACAATTTAAAACATTAAATAATAATTGTTATTGGTTTTAAATTATAATTAAAAAAACATTATCAATTAATCCAATGTATTTAATTAAAATCAATATACCATTTTATTTATATATAAAAACATTTCAATCTTTTGAAGGTTTTCACTTTAAAAACTTTTTTTCTCGTTTCGTCAACAGGATTAATTTTTAATTATTTACTGCAACTTCTATCTTTTAAATTTTTAGAAATGGATTCCATATTTGTAATAAGTGGTTTCAAATTATGGAAATTGGATTTTTTTTTAGACATTATGAATAGTTAATTTAGTAATTTTCTAACATGTTTAAAGGTAAATCAAGTAATTAAGGGTAAAAATAATATTATAAATATTATAAAATTACCATAACACTTATCCAAACTTCATTGGATAAGTGTTTTCTGACCAAAATAATACTTGGGCCAATATAACATTCTTTTTAATTCACTTGTATGCGATTATGAGATTTATTAAATTTTATTTAAAGAGAAGTTAAAGATGTCATACTCATACTTTCAATAACTATATCGTTTTTAATATAGGGTTATACATAATCTAAATTCAACTATAAATAGTAAATTTAAATATAAAATTTTAATCTTCATCATGATAATTTATTTTAATTTTTAACCAATAAATAATTACCTTAAAGACTTATACAATGATGATGCAGTAATTATTGAATTAATGGAAATATCTATTAAATGATATTGAAAATATGAAAATAAATATAATTTGATATAATTAATGTGATACATGAATTTTATAGATGACCTAGAAATGTTAGTGTTTTATTAAAGATTTTTTTTTGGATATCATGTTGTTATTATATTTTTAAAAAGTCAAATAATGAATAATATATAAATTGCCGTTAATTTTATATTAAAATAAATAAGATTTTATTAAATGGTATAAAAATAATAAAAAATAGGAAATTATCAAAACAATTGTGATAAACTTAAAATTTTCATACATTACCTTTTTGAGGTTCATTTTTAATTTTATAGTAACAATATTAACCTTCAAAGTGTAAAAACACATGTTGTCTTGGTGAGAATAAAAGTGTTTAAATTATAGTTAAAACCAGAATATAATGATAATAATGAGACCTAAACTTGTCTCCAAAATATTTTTTGAAATTAGTTTGATCCATAATAATAATATCCTATAAATAAACAACTTTGAGGATAATTTTAATTAAAATTTATTTATATTAATTAAATATTTTGAGAGTTTCGAGAAGTGACCATCCCCTTAATTATAAAAGAGAACATCCTTTATCACTTCTTAACACCACTTTTAACCTTCTATATCACCCAAAACATTCCCATTTCTCTTCAACATATCATTATCTAGGTTCTATAGATCTGTTTCTAACAAAAATATCAACCCAAGATACCTTAATAATATATCTAAATAATGTCATCCAAAAAAGAGGTAATCGTTTTTACCAACTCATTCAATATAATTTCTTATTGTAATCTATATTTATGTGTTTTTTCTATTATAAAGTAATGAAGTTAGTATCATAAATATTCAGATATTTTATTATGATTATGGTATAATCATATTTCATCATTCTTCCATCCTATGAAAAAAATCATCAAGTATGCGTACGTACAACTTTGCATATCCACGTTGTAGTGTAATTTTTTTTCATCAACACTTTATTTGTTTTGGTATAATGATTGATATAATAGAAATAGTTAAAAAAAATATTACATGATAATTGTTATTTATAATTAATATACTACTAAACTCCTTACCCTTTCAACATTAAGGGAATGATACTCTCACTCATCCGCATGTATGGCATACCATCTCCACGACGTGATGTGATACATTTTCCATGTTAACCATTAAAAAATAATTATAAAAATGTATATAATGAGTAAATATAATATTTAATAACATTACATCATTACTATGATGAAGTAAATATATCCTATGAAAAATAAATAGGACTCACATGAAAAACAATCCATTGGAAAATGAAGTAGTTAACACTGTAAACTATGGTAATAATTAAATATTATTAAAAAAATTATATAATAAGATCATATATAAGATAATAAATATGGATATGGTTTAGTTACAAGTTAATAACATGTTTTAAATTATTATACTGGAGGTTAAATCACATTCAACTAAAGGAAATTCCAAGGTAAGGGTTAATTTCACAATCTCATTATTATTCAGGATTTTTTATACAAACTATCTACTGGGGAAAATTTATCATCCATGTCCATGTTTCTTAGTAATATTTTCCAAACCATTTATAATATTATCCTAAAAATGTTAAATTATTTTTACCTGTGATTTTATTTATATAAAATTGTTTGAAATGAAAAGTTTTACCATTTTTCAGATGATGTACTTTATAACCTTTTCAACAAAAATATAGAAGGAATGTTTTTTAAATTATACGGTATGAGATTATTTTAATTTATTCATGATGAATTAATGTTTTTAATCTTAATTTACAAGTTTATAAGGTTATTTTCAATGAAAAATTTTTATTTTATAACTACGCAAATTTTAAAATAAATGATTTCAACATAAAAAGTGGGAATTTCTCTCAAGAAATGTTTAATGATTTTATTAGGCTATTTTCATCTATATAAAAATAATTTTTTGGATTTTATGTCTAATTGTGGTTGATATCTTATGATACCATATACCTAATTTTATTGAAGGGTTTATGATCAGTTTAACTTTGAATGTTCTATTTTGATTCTATAAGTAGTTTATGGTTAAAGTATTCACATTTCATATGCTTGTTTTTCAATACTAATGTTTATGTTGTTTGTGTTTAACCTTTTTCATATGAGGAATTAATTGGGCTTATTAAGTAATTATTGGGGACCGCTAGAGACCCTCAATGCATCTTTAGGTCTCATGAGACAAAATATTTCAGGTATTGGTCAAGGCCTTCCTAGTTTATGTGTGGTGTCTTGGATGAAGCCTTTACGGAATGTTTATGTTATCTAGCATTATTCATTCCCTCATTATGAGATTATTTATTGATATTCCATGTGATTATTCGATTATTATAATATACATGTGATTATTTATATGGAATTATATGATTTTTTTATTCTTTCCATATTATGCTCAAGATTATTTTTAAATGGATTGTGTTTTAGTTAAACACCATGCCTTAATGTTTATTCTTATTATTAATTATTGATTCAATTGTACTCTAACCCTTAATGAGAATATGAGATAACCCCTTTCATATTTTTTATTTTTCCTATGATTCCAAGATGTTTGTTATGACTAATATTCAGGGTTAATCTAGGATAATAATGGAGTCCTCAAAATATTGACTATGTTGTATTTTATAGTTTCAATTGTAATGAATGTTTCATGTATGTAGACTGGTTTTCAAGATGGATAAACTAATTAGTCCTTTGTTGTTCGAGTCTTTTATAAATTCAAATGTAAAAAATTTAGGCACTGACTTTAGGATACATAGGTCAGGGTCCTTACTGTTGGTATTTTAGTAAGTTTAGAAGCAACCATTGAAAATAGATTTTGAAAACATGCATTAGGGAATATAAACCTAAGGTAGAATTTGAGGATAAGTATAGAATAACATCCCAAATAAACTATATTTTTTATTATTATACCAGATAAAAATAAAATTTTCAATTTATTCTAATTATTTTTATTGTTTTTTTATTAAAAATTATGATATGATCTAACCTAATGTATGTTTTCATATAGAAATGGTGACTAGTAGAAGGAATGTGAACTTCACTAATGTACATGATCCAAATAGTAAGAATGATCATATCATTCATGGTATTAAAGAAATATTTTGATGGGAAATTGTCTACCAATAATTCTCATCATATGATGACATGGTATCATTTGATAAGAGGATAGGTAATGATAATTCAAATTATTAGGGCTTTATAGGGAAGCATGATAATATGAGGACAACTAGAAAAAAAATATGGATAAAGGGGAGAATGAAAATAAGTATTTTCCCACGTGTAATAATGGTGGAAATAATCACCCTGGTACATAATTAAAAGGAATGGGATTTTTCTAGTAGTTTAGAGAGAAAATACACTACTATTGGGATTTCAAGGATAACAAAAAGGTTTATAATGTACAGTGTTTTAACTAAAAGTATATGGAATTCTATTCAAACAAATGAATCCTATAAAAAATGAGTATACCAAAAAAAGGCTACTGAATCATGGACAAGATTATGAAACTACCAAAGATGAAGAGGATGGATTAATGTGATTTTTTGGGACTCAAGAATTATTTCATTTGATTATATTATTAATGATGTATTTGATTTAAGAATTATTAAATATATATGGATTTTGCTTTATTAATATTTCATTAAGGATGTGAGATCGTATGTTTAATGGTACTGATGACAAAGAAAATTAAATTACTAGCAAGTTCACCTTTTTTGAAAGAATATGTTTGAGTTAAAGATAACACTTAATATGTTTTGATACTAAGATAATGATGTGAGAATAAAGATATGATTTATTTGGACCAAGTGAATTGGATAGTACTCCCTACCTTAGAACAGTTTAATGGTTTTTTGAAAAAGAGGGTTATACCAACATTAATGGATTTTACATTATTTTTGGATTTAAGGAGTATATCATATAATCTAATGAATAATGAATAATTTATGTTTATAATAAATTTTTATTGTAATAAAAGATATTAACATATTTCTAGAGAATACCTGATGAAGGTATTTACATGTTAGGAATCTGAAAAATAAATTCTTCTTCATGTTGTGGAAATATTAATGATATGTTTATTTTGTAAAACATAAACATTTATGAAATGGTTTAAGTTTTTATTGGGAAAAAAATTAGAGGTCAATGTATTACTTCACCCTATGATGAAACTTCTTCTAAGAAAAGAAGTATAAACAGTTCAAGGCACATCCAAAGGATAATATTTTTTTTATGAAATAGAAATGTATCAAGTAATTATATTATTATAGAGTGAAATAATTCCTCAAATATTGGGAAGGATCTAAAAAAATGTTCTCCTAATACCTTAATTTTTTTTTAACCATTGATATTTTAATCATCAAATATTTATAGCTTTGAGGCCCTCAAATTTACATTGATCATTCACTTATTTGTGATTGATGACTTCATTCACTCTATGTAAATATTTTCTCTTTTTCTCTATGTATGTATCTATATGCTCTACTAAGGTCCTAATACTTAGTGGCCTAGGTATATGTTATTATGTGTGGCCCTTATACTTCTAATTCTATCTTATTAATAGGATATTTTTTTAACTCTTCTCATGATGTGGGATGTCAACAAAAGAATTATCAAACATCAAACCCTAGAAGATAAAATTTAAATTTTGAGGATGCAATTTAGTTAAGGTGGGTAGAATGTGATGCCCCCGGAATTAATAATATTTTTCTTTTAGAATAAATTTAATTTTTTTCAAGCATTATTTATATGAAATTTCAAGTTAATCTTATATTTTATAAATACTTTCTTTGATAAATTACATTACACACAATATATGGTTTTACTTAACGAAGGTATATTATTAAAATATTATTTTAATAAGATAAAACCTAGCCATTAAAATAGAAGTTATGAATAGTATTAACAAAATTAATACGGTATATAGTTTATTAAAATATAAAATGAATTAATTTTTACCAATTTATTAGAAACGAAAATATATACCAATTAAATATAAAAGAAATGTTTTTATTTTTTATTCTTCTAAAGGATTTTTAAATTAATAAATTAAAATATTTACAATTATTGAATGATATTAACGAAATTTTTATGTTGTATATTTGATCAAATATTTTTTATATTCATACAATATATTTTATAGGCAGAATATATTAATGAATCTAATTTTATGCATTAAAAGACTATATGTTTCTAAAGGTAGTTTTACTTCCATTTAGTGTACCACTTGTTTTGAATATTGTTTTTTACACTATTATAATTTATATTTTATAAAAAACATTTTATTTAAACAGGAACATAAAAAATTTAATTCGGATGAATTTTTTAGTATTTTTATGATAATTTTAATGTTTTGATGAATAATAAAAAAAATTATAACTTTTAATTGAAAATAGTTTTTTTGACCAAATAATTTATAGATTTAAACTATATTTTTTATTTATTTTAATGTATAATTAGATAAAAAAATTATCATTTAATCCAACATAATTTATTTGATTCAATTTCACATTGAATTTTAATATAAAAACATTTAAATCTTCTTAAGGTTTTCACTATAAAAACTAATTTTCTCATTCCCTCAACAAGATTAAGTTTAAATTAATTACTACGAATTCTATTTTTCAAATATTTATAATGGATTACATATTTAGAATTAGTGCTTCCAAATTATGTAAACAGGTTTACTTATTTCAGGACATTATGAATAGTAACTTCAGTGATTTTTTATAAACACGGTTGTAGGTTAATCGGGTAATTAAGGGTTAAAATAATATTATAAATATTATAAATTTACCCTAAAATTTGTCCAAATTTTATTTTATAAGTATTTGTATACCATAATCATCATTTTTCTGAGATTATAACCTTTGTAATCCACATGTATGAGATTATTACATATATAATATTTATTTAAAGATAATTTCAAGATGTCATACTCATATTTTTAATAAATATATCATCATTAATATAGGGTTATACATAAGATAAATTCAACTAAAAAAAAGCTAAAATTTTTATCTTCATCATGATAATATATTTTAATTTTTAAGTTATAAATATTTATCTTACACACTTATACAATGATGATACATATATTATTTATTTAACTGAAGTATGAAATAAATGAAATTTAAAGTAATAAAATAAATATAATTTGGTATAATTATTGTCATTAAAAAAATTTATTGATTACATATACATATTAGGGATGTATTAAAGGTTTTATTTATAATATATCATGTTGTTATGATGTTTTTAAAAAGTTAAGTAATGATTACAATCATAATTGACATTAATTTTATATATTAAAATAAATAAAATTTTATTAAAAGATATAAAAATTATAAAATTATGAAATTATGAAACCTAACTAAGATAATGTTAAAATTTTCATCCATGACTAATTGTAGGTTTTTTTGTCGTTTTATAGTAACTATATTAACCGTGAAAGTGTAAAAAACACATTTTGTCATGGTTAGAGTTAATGGGTTAAAATAAGGGTTAAAACCAAAATATAAGGGTAATAATGAGAGATAATTTTTTTTACAATTTATTGTTTTTATGTATTTACACCCATAATCATATTATATTATAACTATCGCACTTTGTATCTATTTATAATTATAAATTAATATATATTTACTTAATATTTTGAGAGTTTCTGAAAGTGGCCCTCTTCTTAATTATAAAAGGGAAGCACCTATCTCATTTCTTCACAACACTTTAAGCCTTATATGTTGAAAAATATCTATCCATTTCTCCTACCAATATAATTATCCAAGTTTCATATATCTTTTTATTACAAAATGTCCAGCACTATATCCATTAAGAAGAGATCTAGAGGAATTATGTCAAAGAAGGGGTAATCGTTTTTACCAACTCATTCAAGTTCATTTATTCTTTCAATAACTATTCATATGTTTTTTCATTAATAATTAATAAATTATATTTTATTATATTTTATTATATTTTATTTTGATTATGGTACAACAATATTCTTCCTTTTATCTATCCATTAAAAAATGAAAGCACTACTCATGTGTACGTACGACATACCGTCTCCACGTCATGGTGTATTTTTTTCCATCACCACTTAATTTGAATAAGTATAATGATAGATATAATATATATATAAATACAAAATATTACATAATAATTATTCTATATTATTAATACACCATTATAATCCTTACCCTTTCACCATTAGGTGAATGATACTGTCGCTCATGCGGAAGTACAACCTATTGTCTCCATGATGTGATATGACTAAAAGGATTATGGAGGAGTGGGGTTTTGGAGATTGGACCATGAATGCAATGGTAAAGGGATACTATCATGTGTTTTTTCTTTCGGATGAGTGTAAAAGAAAGGCGTGGAGCAAGGGTACCATCCTGCTGAAGCCTGGTTTTTTGAACATTCAGGAGTGGGATCGCAATTTTGATCCCATGACTGTCTGGAACACGCATGCTCAAATATTGGTGTGGATCTATAAGAAGAATTGGTTCTATTGGAACCCAAGGATCCTATGGGACATCGCCTCTATTTTTGGTAATCCTATTTGACTGGATTGGCAGACAATTAACCCGAGGTTTGGGCACTTTTCTTGGGTATTAGTGGAAGTGGATATGTCGGCCACTCTTGTGGAGGAGTTTGTTCTGACAACGCGGGATGATAGCATGAAGCTAGACATAGTCTATGAATGGAAGCCTAAATTATGCTTGGGCTCTTTTCTTTGTGGTCATTTAATGGTTGAATGAAAAAGAAATAAGGAATTCAGTGTGTGTAAATTGAAGGGGCATGATGATGCCACAGGAGGAGGAAAGGCATGGACAAAGCTCCTCATGACCCCCAGGCTGAGGATGAGGTCAATCCAAGGGTGAGGGTGGGGACTGTCTCAACTGTGCACTTTAACCAGATCTTGAAGGAATGGGTTGTTTCTGGCCAGTCTGTTGAGTCTCATGAAGGGTAGGAACCTGGATTGATCCGGGACACAGGGGTGGTTGAATGGCCTGCGATGCTTGATGGGGATCCCAGTGATGTTGTCCCTGGTGAGAATGTTGCACAGGATACTCCTATAATGTAAGGCACGCCTCAATTAGTGGAGGGTGTGGTGATTTCTAATGTGGAATGGTCGACGATGGAAGCTAGGGTGTCCAATGTTTTGGATACTGTACAGGATGTTTCTGTGGCGCATGGCACACTTCAGTTTGTTGAGGTTGTCTCACACACTTAAGTTAGTGACGGTGGTGGGCATGCTGAGGCCTTTGTTGTCTCTGATCTGGGGGGAATTTCATTCAGACTCTTCCCTCCAAAGCTTCCAAGAGGAAACCACAAATGTGTAGTGATCCTTCTAACCTGAAAGATCACATTAAATTCACACCCTTAAATGGAATATTCTGGTCTGATGATGTTGATGAGCTTCAACCATTTGATCCAATTGTTTCCATTCCAGCTAGTGCAGAAACTTCTACTGTGGTGAGTCCACCTGTGCAACCTATCATAGTGTCTGACATTAATCATATGCCTCAGCAAGTTGAGGACTCTGTACATGTTGTGGACGAAACCCATTGGACAGCTGAACCTTCTAGCACATGGGTTGTAACCTCTGTCTAGTTGTCTCAACCCATTGGGGACACTGGGGATGTTTCCACTACTGTAGTGCACGGGGCTGGGGATCTGATCAGTAAGCCTGGAGTTTTTTCTAACCTGCAGGGTCCAGGGAAGAAGGGAAAGGGGAGGAAAGGAAAAGGAAGAACGCCTCTCGTGTCACAAGGTGGCCCCCAGACAAGGGGTAAGACCCATCCTCAATGAAGGTTTTCTTATGGAACTTCCAAGGGCTGAGGAACTCCCAAATGGCCAAAGCCCTTCGACATTATATTATGGCCCATAAGCCTATGTTATTTGGATTTTCTGAACCAAAGTCACTCTTTGACAATTAGAAAGGTTTTAAATGGGATTCCATGGGGTACATGTTTTTGGCACATGACATGCATGAAATTGGGATGGGTCATTTGTGGGTATTTCGGCATGAGTCTATATGTATTACCTCCTGTTTGGAGAAGTCTCAGAGTATTCTACTATCTTGCAGTGTTGATGATTATGCTTTTTTAGTGTCATTTTTTTATGCTTCCAATTCTTATATCAGGAGAAGGGAGTTATGGGAGAAGCTTAAATTGGCCTCTAGGTGAATGGATCATCCATGGATTTCTGTGGGATACTTTAACATAGTTTTGAGGCCTGAATAAAAAACTATTGGGAATTTCAATAGGGCTACTGCTTCTGAATTTTCCATTTGTATTGATCAGTGTAATTTTCTTGAAGTCACAATCATTTGGGTTGAGGTTACATGGTATAGATACACCTAGGCTGGGAGGAAAGCTAGCAAGCTTGATAGATGTTTTGTTCAAATGAGTGATCATAATGCTTATAATGGGATCTTTGGCTATACACTCCCTAAACATCACTCAGATCATAATCTGGTTGTGGTGGACATTAGCACACAGTTCACAAGATCTGGTCCTCTGCCTTTTCAGTTTAATAATTGGTGGATCATGGAACCTGGATGCAGGGAAAGGGTGTTAGAAGCGTGGAGGACTGAACCGCTTGGAAGTCTACTCCAGAGGTTTGCGCAGAAATTGAAATTTTTCAAGGATAGTCTTAAGTAATGTAGTAGAAAGTCTTTTTCTAAAATTGACTCTGATTTCAAGGCTTCTTGGAAGGGCACTCATCTCTTCAGAACCGTGATCATCATCAGGATAGCCCTTCTAGAGAGGAAATTCTAGCACATCACAAACTTGATGATATTTTGACAGTCAAAGAGAGGTTGACTAAAAATAAATTGAATGTTATATTGTTAAGGGATGGAGATAGAAACTATAATTTTATCAATAAACTGCATCGGGAGAAAAGAGCACGGACAAGGGATAAAGAAATTTGCATTAATGGTTATTTATTTGCTTCTAAAAATGATATTGCTTTGGTGGTTTTGGAGCACTTCAAGGGATTGTATTCTGATAATGGACAGGTTAATACACATATAATGGTGGTAAATATCAACTCATGCATTGGGGATTATGACAACTAGCTTCTTGTCACTCCCCCTCTCAAGGAGGAAATAAGAACAGATCTTTTATCATTAAATTTTGATAGGGCCCCTAGTACAGATGGGTTCACTAACAAATTTTTTGTGTCTTTCTGGGATGTTGTGTAGGATGATCTTACCCTGGCCATTAAGGAATTTTTCACTCATGCTTACTTTCCATATGGGAAGAACTCTTACTTTATTTCTCTATTACCTAAAAAAGGTAATTCTCTTGACATAAAGGATTTTAGGCCAGTGGATCTGGGAAATATTATCTCTAAGCTGATCAGTAAGATCCTTATGAATAGGTTGGTCCAGGTGGTTGGTGATATGAATGTTGCTATTCAATTTTGTTTTGTTCCTGGAAGGAATATTCAGGAGTTCCTTTTCACTGCCTCGGAAATTTTCAATCTCATGAGAAAGAAGGCGAAAGCAGGAAACATTGCTTTAAAAATTCATATTTTAAAAGCCTTTGATACACTTAAATGGAGTTTTATTTTGGAGGTCCTTAAAAGATATGGTTTCTCCAGTGATTTTATCAAATTGATTAGCACCATTCTCTTCTCATCAGGGTTGTCCATTTTGATAAATGGTACACCTAGGGGTTTCTTCCCGTGTACCAGAGGTGTGCGACAAGGGGACCCACTTTCTGGTATTTTGTTTTCTATTACTGAGGACTATCTTAGCAGATGTATTAATGATCTTGCACACATTGGTATGTATAAGAGAATTCGGGCTGGTATGAATGAATTTGCTCCATCTCATTTGTTGTATGCTGATGACATTATGATGTTTGGGCAAGCCTCTAGGAAAACTATATCTTCTATTAAGGCCCTTTTTCAACATTATGAGAAAGTGGCTGGTCAAGGAATTAGTTGGTAGAAATCCTTCATTTTTAGCAATGGTTTCATGACTAGTAAGAATAACAATGTAGCTCAATCTCTTAGGGATAAAAATGGATCTTTTCCCATTTCAATACCTTGGTGTTCTCTTATTCTGGGGAAAGGTGAAGAGACAATATTTGGAGGGGATTTACTATGGTATTCTCAATCAACTTGATAGCTGGAAGGGTAAGGTGATGTCTATGGCTGGGAGGATATGTCTTGTCAACTCAGTGATAACATCTAAATGTGTATACTTCTTCTCTATTTATTGGTGGCCTAGGGGACTCATTAAAGAGCTACAAATTCTGGTCAGAAATTTTTTCTGGACAGGGTCAATTCATGATCTCAAGCTCATTACTGTTTCCTGGACGGAGTGCATCAAGCCTGTTGAACTTGGGGGTCTTGGGATCAAAGACCTCAAAAACTTTAATTATTGACTCATTGGGAAGTTCACCTGGGGTCTCATCTCTAAAGATAATTATGTTGATTTTTTAGTTACCTGTTTCAAAGGCCGGTTAATGAATGGTTATAAATATTACATTGCTTCATCTATTTGGGATACTCTCAAATGCTCCTTCATGAAGATTATGAGTGACACAAAGTGGATGGTTTGTCGTGACTCTAACCTCAATTGTTATAACATGAATTGGCTTGATCGACCACTTCAAGACATTATGGATATTCCCTATGGTGTTGGGCATCTCTCCATTGCTGAATTTGTTTCTAATAAGCATCTTTTTGACAGCATGATACCTCCTCAGGTGGAGCTGGAATTTCAAGCTTATGATTTCATGGATTGTGACACATTGATATGGAAGCATAATAGGAATGGTCAGTTTACCAGTATGGATCACTATAAGTTGGCTTGTGGGGGCTCTTGTAGTTCACCTGCATGGCTCAAGAAAAACAGGTCCTCTTTCATTCGGCCCTCTTACTTTTTTCTTATATGGAAAATTTGGAAGAACCATGTTCCCACACATGATCAGCTTAATCGGTCTGGTTTTATGTTTGTATATGCATGTTACTTATTCATGCATGCTGAAGAAGATGTCCAGCACCTTTTTATGGAGTGTGCATATGCCAGGAAGTTTTGGGATTACATTGGCGATCTGTTTGGGCTCTTGTTGCACTAGATACCAGTGCTGGACCTACTAGCAAAGATGTATGTTTTCTGCTGGAGTGAGAAGGTACAGAATTTCCTCCTATTGGTTGTTGTGGCAGCGATTGCAGCCCTCTAGGATACTCAGAAGTCTACAGCTTTTGAAGACATAAAGGTGCCCTTTAGTGCTGGCATGATGGCTATTCATCATGAGGTTTTAGCTTCCTCGAAGGTTCAATCGGGTGCGATGTCTAACATTGTTTCAGACTTGCAGATTATGCATTTACTTGGGGTTTCGGGGTAGCCTCAGAAGCAGAAAATGACCAGGTATATTCACTGGATTCCTACGATCATCCCATGGATCAAAGTTAATGTGGATGGAGCTGCTTTAGGTGAACCAGGCCCATCAGGGTGCGGTGGTGTCTTTCATACGTATTGTGGCTTTGTGAAAGGATGTTTCTATCAATTCAGTTGCATTGGTGTTTCTTTTCAAGCTGAGTTATGGGAGATTATTCATGCTATCAGTTATGCTGATTTATATAATTGTAACATGATATGGATTGAATTAGATTCTCAACTTCCAGTTCAAGCCCTACAAACAAGAACGCATAATGTTTCTTGGCGGATACTTCCAAAGTGGGTTGAATGTCTCAATTAGTTTAGTCGCATAAACTTAATTGTCTCGCATGATTTTTGAGAGGTCAATCAGGTGGTTGATGCTCTGTCCAAGAAGGCAATCATGGCAATGGATATGGTATGGTCATTCACGATCCCTGATTACTTCTCTTCACTGGTGGAGCCGGATATGCGTGGTGTTTTTAACTCTCGGTCTCGTAATATTCTTTTTGTTGCCTGACTCTCTTTTTCGTTTGCTTAATAAATTTTTTGGGACTAGCTTTGACCGGATCCTGGACTTTCTTGGTAAACTAGGAAATATTTATCATCTATGTCTATATTTCTTAGTAATTATGTCTAAAATAATTCTACTATTATCTTAAAAAATTTAACGTCATTTTACCCATGTTGTAATTTTTATAAAATGGTTTAAGGGAATCTTTTTTTCATTTTCCAAATAAGGTACTTTATGGACTCTTCAACAAAAATATGGAAGGAATGTTTTTTTAACTTATACAGAAGAAGTGGATTTTACCAATTTCATAATGAATTATTGTCCTCAATCTTCATTTATAATTTTATAGGGTTATTTTAAATGAAAATAAATTATATTATAACTACCTAAGCATTGAAATTCATGTTTTTAAAGTAAAAAATTGGTATTTCTCTCAGTAAATTTTTAATGATTTTATTAAAATATTTCAATCTATGTCAACATCCTTTTTTTGGATTTTATAATTAATTTAGGTTGATCTCTTATGATACCATCTACTAATTTTTTTAAGGTTTTATTATCAGTTCGACTATGTATATGTTATTTCGATATCGTTCATGGTTTATGATTAAAGTATTCACATTTATTATCCTAGTTTTTCAATACAAATGTTTATGATATTTATGTTTCCACCTTTTCATATGAGAAATGCATTGGAATTAGTAAGTGATTTGTTCACGCCTAATATAGACCCTATATGAATCGGTAGGTCAATTGAGGAAAACTAGTTTCGGTATTCTCCAAGGTCATACCGGTATATGTATGATTTCTTAGCTGAAGCCTTGACGGTATGTTTATGATGTCTAGAATTATGAATCCTTCTCTATGATATTATTTATTGATATTCCATGTGATTACTCAATTAGTAGAATATCCATGTGATTATTTATATAGAATTATATCATTTTCATTTATTCTTTCCTTATTATTCTCAAGATTATGTTTAAATGGATTTTTTTTAGTTATACACCTTGTCATAATGTTTATGATTATTATTAATAATAGATTCCACTATACTCTTACCCTTATTAAGCATCTAATATCACCCCTTTTCTTATGTTTTATTTTTCCTAGGATGCCAAAATGTGTGTTATGACTAATATGCAGGGTTAATATACGAGAATAATGGTTCTCTCAAAGTATTTACTATGATGTATTTTTTAGTTTCAATTGTAATGTATGCTTCAAGTATGTAATCTAGTTTCCAAGACTATTAAACTAATCAGAACTTTGGGATTCGATTCTTGTATCTATTTCAATATATTATATTGAGGCATCAACTCTATGAAACTGGTGTCAGGGTCATTATAATTGGTATAAAAAGAAGTTTAGCGGCAACTTTGGAAACTATATTTAGAAAATATAGATTATGGAACATAATCCTAAGGAAAACATTGAGAATAAGTATAGAAGAACAACCCAAAGAAACCATGTTTAAAATTATGATACTAGATACACATAAATATTTCAATCTATGTTTTGTATTTTTCTAATTTTTGGATTATACATTATGATATGATCTAAAATAGTGTATGTTTTCCATTATAAATTATGCTTAGTAGAAGTAATGTGAACCTAACTAATGAACATGATCAAAAGAGTAAGAAGGATCATATAATTTATGGTATTAAGATAATATTTGGAAGATAAATATTCTCCCAAGCATTCTCATCATTTGAGGACATGGTATCATGTGATAATATGACTGGTAAAGAGTACTCTAAGTATTATGGCTTCAAATGGAATCATGATAATAAAATAACATCTAAGAAAAATATGGATAAAGGTAAGAAGGGGAATAATTATTTTACCACATGTAATAATTGTGGAATTAATAACCATGGTACATGATTAAAATGAATGGGTGTTTTCTAGAATTTTGGATAGATAATCCACAATTTTTAAGATTCCAAGGATAGGAAATAAGTTTCTAATGTGAAATTGTTTAATTCCAAGGACATGGGACCCTACACAAATCAATGTATCATATGTCAAATGAGTATACCCCAAAAGAGGCGAATGGATAATGGTCAATATTATGTTAATACCACAGATGAAGAGGAATGATTAATGTGATTATTTTGGGATTCAATAATTATTTAATTTGAGTATTTTATAAATTATGTACTTGTTATAATAATTATAGAATATATAAGGATTTTAATTTAGTAATATTTCATTAAGGATTTGAGATCTTATGTTGAATGGTATTGATAACCAATAAAAGTAATTATTAGTAAGTTAAATTTTTAGAAAAACAAATGGTTGAGGGAAATATGACTCTTAATATATTATTGATACTGAGATAATGATGTTGGAATATAGAGATGATTGATTTGGATAAATTAAATTGGATAGTGCTGAAAATCTTGGAGCTGATTAATGGTTTCTTGAAAGGTGGGTTATTCTATCATAGATGTAGTTTACAACATTTCCGAATTTAAGAAGTAAATCAAATAATCTAACAAATAAGTACACATTAATTTTTTTTCTATAATGGTCTATTTTAAATAAATTTATTACTATGTTTTAAGATAATACATGAGCAAGGTATTCACGTGTTTGGAATGTGAAAAATAAGAGCTTCTACTAATTTTGTAAATATTAATGATAAGTTCATTTTGGAAAATTTAACCATTTATGAAATGGTTTAACTTGATATTTGTAAATGTTTTTAGAGGTTAATGTATTACTTCACACTATGTTGAAAATTGTTCCCAGAAATAAATTAGAAATAGTTCAGGGCACGACCAAATTATAATATTGGGTTTATGAAAGAGAGACATAGTAATTAATTTTATTCTTATAGAGTGAAATAATTTCTCAATTCTAGGAAAAGGGTCTAAAAACCAAAAAACAAGTTACCCTAATTCCCTAATTTTTGTTGAACTGATGTTATTTTAAATCATTATAGATTAATGGATTTGGGGCCCTCAAATTTCCCTTGATCATTCACTTATTTGTGATTGATGACCTTAATAACTCCGTGTAAATTTTTTTGCTTTTTCTCAATGTATGTATCTATACATTCCACTTATTTTATCTTACTTGGAGACCTATTTATATGTTATTCCATGTGACCTTTTAAATTATAATTCTATTTTATTAATAGGATTTTTTTAACTCTTCTCATGATGTGGGATTTCAACACAAGAATTTTTTAATATTAAACACTATAAGATCGAGTTTAAATTGTGAGGATTAAATTTAATTAAAGTATTAAAAATATTACAACACAAGACATTACAATATTTTTATTGGAGTAAATTTAATTTTGTTTTTATAATGATTTATACCCAAAACCAAGTTAATACTACATTTTATAAAGAATTTATTTTATATATTTCATTAAACGTAAGACATAGATTTATCAATCAATAGTATATTATTAAAATATTATTATAATAAGATATAAACTAGTCGTTAAATTAGTAGTTATGAATATCTTTAACCAATTTAGAAAATTATTTGTTTTATAAAAATATAATATGAATTAATTGGTAACTAATTGATTTTAAATAAAAATATATACAATGTAAATATAAAGAAAATGTTTTTATTTTTATACTCCCAAATGAGTTTTGTTTTATTAAATTAAATTAATTACAATTATTGAATGATATTAATGAAATATATATGTTTAATATTAAATAAAATATTTTTATATTAATCCAATATATTGTATATATATAAGAAAATAATGAATCCAATTTTATGAAAAAAAAGACTATATATTTCTAAAGGCATTTTTACGGCCTTTTGATGGAGCAATTATTTTAAATCTATTTTTTGACACTTTAATAATTTATATTTGAAAAAATAAATGATTTATTTTAAATCTTAATACAAAAATTTACATTGGTTGAAATTTTGGTATTTTTCAGATAAGTTTCATGTTTTGATGAGTAGTAAAAAATGTGAAATTTTAATTGATAACAACTTTTTCAAACAAAACATTTATAGCGATAGATTATTTTTTCATTGGTTTTAAATTATTATTATATAAAAAAATTATTATTGAATCTAATTTAGATAATTGGAATCAATTTTATATTAATTTTTATATAAAAACATTTCAATCTTTTGAATGTTTTCACTATAAAAACCTTTTTTCGTGTTCCATCAATGGGATTAATTTTGAAGTAATTACTAAAAATTATGTGTTTTGAATTTTGAAAAATGGATTCTATAGTTTTAATTAGTGGGTCCAAATTATTTAAATATGTTTTTTTTATTTTTGAACATAATTAATAGTATCATTAGTAATTTTTTATTAACACAGATAAAGTTAAATCAAGTAATTGAGGGTAAAAATAATATTAAAAGTTTTTGAAAATTACCCAAATACATTTCAAAATTTCATTGGATTTGTTGGTGTCGAACAAAAAAACCATGGGATGAGATTATAAAATTTTGAAGCCACTTAAATGGAATTATGACATTTAATATATTTTATTTAACGATATGTTAAAGATGTCATATTACACATGAGCCTCATCCCAGTTTATGAGATCTCTCTAAGTGCCCCCATGAGATCTTGCTTCAAATCCAGGTACAGGTATAATTATAAGAAAGTTGTAGTACTATAGTAGTATTATGAGGTGTTATAGGAGGTACTGTAGCAGGTACTGTTCGGTACTCTAGCAGCCATGACTATTCACCTTGGGCCACCAGTTTGGGCTTGGAGTACTTAAGGACTTAGAGCCACCTAGGCCTTTAGGTCAGTAAGGATTTCAGGCCACCTTTAAGGCTTTTGGGACACCTCAAGGCCTTTTGTCCACCTAAAGGCCTTCAAGGACACCGAATATATAGATACCCAGACATATTCTACATGGAACCAGCTCTAGAGGAGGAGTCAAGAGCAGGATAGCTAGACGTACAACCATGAAAAGGTGGAGAGCTGATCACGATGCAAGATACTGGGGATGGGCGGTTTCAAGTAGTCATAGTCTTTATGATTTCCTTAAGACCAATGGGTCCGGTAATGTCTCCAAGTCTATAAGTAATATAATCTCTAAAGCCTTAGGGCCTTGTAAAGGTCCACCTCATCCTTTGAAAAGGGTTCTTATCAAAAATCATTAAAAAAGGCCTTCGGGCCATTCAGATAAGAATTCATACTTATATTTTTAATAATTGTATAATTTCTAAAAAAGACATGTACAGAAGAGATATTAGACTATAAATAATTCATTCAAAAATATATTTTTTATCTTCATCTTGATATTTTATTTTATTTTTTAAGGAATAAATTATTACCTTAAAAGTATATACAATGATAATGCATTAATTATTTAATTAATGGAAACATCAAATAAATGATATTAAAAATATTAAAATAAATATAATTTGATATAATTAATGTTATAAAATAATTTTATATATGAAATAGACATATTATGGATGTATTCATTATTTTTTTAAAATATCATGTTTTTATGATATTTTCTAAAAAATAAGTAATGAATAGTATCAAAATTGACATTAATTTTATATTAAAATAAATAATATTTTATTAAAAGATATAAAATTTATAAAAATATGAGATTTCTAAAAATGATTAATATTAAATTTAAAATGTCATTTATGACTCATTTTAGTTTCTTTTTCTATTTTATAGTGACTATATTAACCTTAAAATATTAAAAAACACATGTTGTCATGGTGAGAGTTAAGGAGTGTAAATAGGGGTTAAAACCAAATAATGAAGTTAATAATGAGAACTAAAATTGTCTAAAAGATATTTTTTATGCGTATTTAGACCCATCCTCATCTTATATTTTAAATAACTCACATTTTATCTCTTTTTTATTGGAAATTAATGTATCTTAATTCAATATTTTGAAATTTTCCAAAAATAGCCCTCTAATTAATTATAAAAGGGAACCTCGTCCATCAATTCCTCGCACCACATTGAGACTCATAAATATACCAAAACCTACCCATTTCTCTCCAAAATATAATTAGCCATATTATAGAGATCATGTTCTTACAAAAAGATCATCCCTAGATCCCTTAAGTAGAGATCTAAAAGAAGCCCACCAAAGAAGTGGTAATGCTTTTTACCAAATCATTCAAGCTAATTTATTTTTATGATACATATTCATATTTTTTAAAATTATAAAGTAATAATAATAGTATAATATATATTCTAATATGTTATTATGATTAAATTACAACCATAATCAACCTCTTATCCATCCTACGGAAAATGAAAGCACCGCGCGTGCATATGTACGTCTTACTATCTCCATGTCGTGGTGTATTTTTTTTCATCACAACTTTTTTTGGATGGTTATAATGATGTATATAATTGATATACATAATAAATATGAGATTTTAACTATTCAGTATAATTAATATACCATTCAATTCCTTTCCCTTTCACCGTTAACGGAATGATATCATTGCTCGTGCGTACGTACGACCTGTTGTCTCCACAACACAATGTGATTCATTTTACATGTTATCAATTTAATAATTATTATAAAAATATGTATAATGAGTAAATATAATATATATGAACTTAATATCATTTCAGATATGAAATAAATATATCATATGCATAACAAACATGACTCACATGACAAAATATGCAAAGAAAAATGAAGTAGTTAAGACCTAAAACTAGCGTAATAACAAAATATTATTAACAAAATAATATAATAATATCACATATGATATCATAAATATTGATACAGTTCTGGTTAAAATTAATAACATAATTCAAAACATTATACACTAGGTGAAATCACATTAAACTAAAGGAAAGTACAATGTAAGGGTTAATTTCATAATCTCATTATTATTTGGGAATGTTTATATATATGTATCTTCTGGGAAATAAACATCATCGATGTCAATGTTTATTATTAATATCTTCTAAAATATTTATACTATTATCCTAAAAAATTTTAAATTATTTTTACCGATGTTTAACTTTATATAAAATTTTTTTAATGGAATATTTTTTGTCATTTTACAAGTGATGTACTTTATAACATTTTCGACAAAAATATAGAATAATTTTTTCTAAATTATATTGAAATATAGGATTTTACCACCATCATTATGCCTTAATGTTATAAAGATTTATTTTCAAGTTTACAAGGTTATTTTAAAAGAAAACATTTTCTTTTATAACTGTTTAATTTTTTAAATAAATTATTTCAAAGTAAAAAATGGGTATTTCTCTTAAGAAATTATTAATGATTTTAATGGGATATTTTTATCTATTTTGACATCCTTTATTGGATTTTATGATTAATTGAGGTTGATCTCTTATGATATCATCTACCAAATTTTATTTAAGGTTTTATGATCAGTTAAACTGTGGATGTTCTATTTTGATACCATTCATGGTTTATGGTTAAAGTATTCACATTTCATATTCTAGTTTTTCAATAAGATTACTTATGTTTTTTATGTCTCACCCTTTTAATATGAGTAATGCATTGGTAATAGAAAGTTATGGGTGGGGACCTCTATATCCCCTCGATTAATTAGTAAGTCTCATGAGAAAAAAAATATTTTGGGTATTGTCCAAGCCCTTACCCATTTATATATGTTGTCTAGGGAAAAGCCTTGACCAAATGTTTATGATGTTTGAAATTATGAATTTCATCATTATAAGATCAATTATTGATATTACACATGATTATTTTATTAGTATAATATCTATGTCATTATTTATATGGAATTATATGATTTTCATTTATTCTTTCCATGTTATTCTCAAGATTTTGATTAAATGTATTGTGTTTTATTCATACACCTTTCCATAATGTTTATGATTATTATTAAATATAATTTTTGTTATATTTTTACCCTTACTGAGCATCTGATCTCTCCCCTTTCTTATGTTTTATTTTTCCTAGGATTCCAAGATCTATGTTATGACTGATATGCATGTTCAATCTAGGAGAATAATGGTGTTCTCAAATTATTTAATGTGTTTTATTTTATTTTTTAAATTGTAATGTATGTCTCAAGTATGTAATTTGGCTTCCAAGAATAATAAACTGATCATTCCTTCGGGATTCAAGTATTTTATCCATTCCAATGTAATATATTGAGGTTCCATCTCCCGACTACAAGGTTCAGGGTCATTAAAAAGGTCATGTGAAAATAGAGGATATAGAAAGATTGATGAGGGTATTATAATTTTTTATATGAAGATGAAGTCTTGAAAAGGTGTCTTACATATCCTATACTCAATAGGAATCATATTTGTTGAATATCCTAAATAGAATAAAATATAGTCTCAAGAGGGCTAGGTGGCACTCTTATAAAAGGAGGTCATAATTTTTTCATATGGGTCTTAGGAATATGGGGGTTATGATATTTTATAAAGATCATGAGTTCCTAAGGTATCATAAAGGAGGATAGGTCAGATGGTCATATAAATGGAATTGGGTCATGTGATCATATAATTAATATTAGATTAGTCAATCATGTGATATGATCGCTTAAATGATAGGCGATCACATGATCATGTGACTAATATGACATAACATGGTTGTGATACTATTAGGTCATCAGGTGATCACATGTCTAATAGGTTATTATGATATCATGTTACTGAGTCTTTCTTAAAGGTTTATTTAATAAAAAAATGTCTACCCTATTTCCAATTTCCCTTCCTTTAAATATACTCACTTAATTTCCATATGTGAGATTTCAAAGTCCCATAACACTCCTTTTATATCCTATTTATTATTTTTAAATGTTTCATTCACTATTGTCCCTATATATAAATTTTGGTTAGGGATTGTATAGGAATTTTCAACCTATATATTAAGCACTTCATATGGAAGAAAAGCCGCAACCATGAGCTTAAGGTGGAAGAAGGAACCCACATAATTTGGAATCATCCCATTCTATTCATGTGAAAAATGCCAAAAAATGTTCATGGATTCTTTCTTGTATTAATTGATCTAGATAGACTGAAAATATGATCTTTTATTGGTAGACTTCTTCCCAATATGATGACATGAATCAGTTGGGGTTAGTTGATTCAATATTTTTGGATCCTTCCACAATCAAGATTGAGTGGTAGAGGGTAATTCCATTAAAAACCTCTTCCAAATATAATCGCATGAAAATGATGGGGTCAAGTGGTTACATGACTGTGGATTGTGTCATGATGTATTAATGGTTACATGATCACATAATCTATACACATGAACAAAAGTATGTCATATGATTTGATCATGAAGTGTTTTTTCCCTTCTAAGTGACTTTCTTATAAATTTGTAATTGTAAATTAGGTATTTTTAACACTTTTTATTGTCAACATCCTCCTAGAGATCATAAATCCCCCCACCCCATGAAAACAATTTCCACAAGAAGAATATAGGAATCCATACAAAAAAAGTGGATTCCAACCTATGTATGATTCATTTTAGTATTACATATAACTCTTGATCTTCAAAGTATCTTTTATTATTCTATGAATATAAAATTATAAATAGGTGATTGAAATGGTTTCTTCCATATTCACGACTCAGTTCTCCAAATATTTTCGAAATTGTGAATAGTGATTTCCATTGATCATTTTTCATAACCCCTTTACATAAATGAATCACATAACCCCATTGAGTAACCAAAATCATGTGATCAATAATGGAAATTTTCTAAATCATTTCACGGGATTGTTCATACTCTATACACTTATTTAGTATCATGATTTCCATATGACCACACATTCATGTAATTCTTTAATGTTCATGTGATCATATACCCTGTTGTAGTCATGTGATTACATGAATTTATAAAATTCATGGATTCCCTTTTTTACTTAAACTATTTTTTATTCAAAATCCCCCCCTCCACTAACTTTTCTATACTTAGAAAAAATCATTCATTTTCTGATATATATGTCTTTATGAAATAATGTTTAAGAGTTTTTGGGTCAACGAACATCCCTAGTTCATTGTGTGGAGGTTGATCAACATGAATCCATTCAATCTGCTCATGATAATCTCACAATATTAACAGGGGTGAGTCTATTAGAGTATTAATTGTCCAACTAGTTTCCTCTATATAGGTTTAACTATTGAAATGATGCATTTATCTCAACTCCTTAGGCAGGGATCATTCCTCTTTCCAATATTATCAAGACTCAGAACACATTTCATGAAAATATATTGTATATGGGTAATTTCATTTTTGAGGAGGACCACTATAAATATTATGTGTTAAGGCCTATTATAATGGATCATAAAGGAAACTAGAATGATTATGATTCTAATAATCACATCTAAATATTGGTAATACATAAATACGTGTCTAATTAGATGTTTAGGTGGTCATCAATCTAGGAAATTCCATCAGGTGGGGGATTTGGAATGGATTGGAGCTAGCACATCTGGGAGAATCACACTAGCATGGAATTTTCTAGCCAATTAAAGATAATAGTCTTATATATGGTTTTCTGGGTATCATGGAATCTCTATTATATAAATAATGGTCTTATAGTATACCTAGTCACTCTGTGGTTCCTAGGTAGAAACACATTTCATCTAATGCATGGTGAAGTTGTTATAAATAATTGGGATATTTATAGGATCAGTGGTGAAATAATCCTCAACGATATGGATGATGAATTTATCCCTCCCCCATCCACCTAATATGATGTTGAACGGACTCATACCATTAAAAAGGATTTTATAAATTTGGTTAAGGAGGCCTTTGGAAAGGATCCATATCTATAAATTGACTTATCATTAAAGAAATATGCAACATTTTTTGGGAAGAAGATTGGGTATGAACTATTAGACATGAATCCCAAGGTGTTACCATCATGTGTATATTGTGTGGTATAGTGTGCTTACTGGTTTATTATTGATGAAGGTTAGTTCAATATCTAGGGATGGATAGTCACCTCACATGCATATATCCTCATTCAAATGGATGGATTTAAAGAGATATTCCTTAGTGGGTATTTATTACTAGTTCATAAGAAAGGTGGATCAAGTGTAAGCACCATCATGATGGTAGTGGAGAAGGGAAGTGGGAAACAGATAGTCTTGGTTTTTCCTATACTGGACAAATAGTATTTCTAGCTTCACCATTTCAATAGGGAAGGGGTCCATATAGGGTTTTTTACCCTTTCCAAGTGTTATGGGGGTGGATGGGGGCACACATGGGATATTATGAGTTTATCAAAACCCAATTCATTCCAATTTTTTGATTTAGGGAATTCTTCTAAAGCGTCATTTGGGACAAACCAACACAATTAAGAGTGGAGAGATAAGAAAAAATTGAACCAACATAATTGGTTAGTATTTATACCTTATAGAGATCCATCATACACCATTAATGCAACTAGTTTATGGATGTATTGATGTCTAAACTTACCTAATAGTTATATGTGAGGGTTTCATGTCAACACAGATTAATGGATAGATCTTCTAGTAGTGGAATATGCCTTTCTGATTTAGGGGGAAGTTTTGTTGTATCGATAATAAGTGCCAATATCCTCTTCCAAACATTCATTCAGAGAGGCACCCCATTGTTTCTCAATAGTTTTGGATCATGTTTTTCTATAGAATAGACCCATATTCAGGTGACTTCTATCTTGTTGTTGTATGTATCAGTCTCTATAAGTCATATGTTGACACATTGATATGGTCATATCCCAATGGTCAGTTATCTATTCTAATACTAGTAGAATAAAGAGATACCAGTGGTGGATCAGGGTTAGAGAATAGAGGATATTATGGAATCATAATAATGAAGTCCCACTAATAATTGGACTTCCAGTGGGTTAGTGGCTCCACAGATACCACATAAGTAGGTTAGTCAATTGAGGATAACTCTCTCACTGGACGGGGCACCAGTGATTGCAGTAACAGTAGGTGGAGTGCCCATGATTAAATTTTTAGATGGTGGGGTTCGTTGTCAATTTGTGGCGGTTCTTATCATTTCATTTCATCATTGACATAATTTTAGAAGACAAATTGTAGTCATAGAGGCCTATACGGTTCTTTGTTGGGTGGAGATAGATTTGGAGTGTTTTAAGATTGAAACTACACCATAAAGAATCTAATATGAAGAGCATCCTACTAAAGTTGATGAATTACTCTAGGATTTCATTTTTCAATACACTCTTCTAAATTCTATGTTTAATATATGAATTGGGAAATATACATTATAATTCCCAGTATGATGGAAACTAGAGAAGATAAGGGATTCAATCATAGTTCCAGTGAATAGGTGAGACAAATTTCATTATTAATCATGCAGCCTTTAATATTATTGATACTCTAATTATTTTTTACATGGATATTTTAGGATTATATAGATATTTAATCACCTATTATTTCTCCAGTATAATCCCTTGGGGGAATGGTAGATGAGGATGGATCACACGATGACAGGGAGGATGGTGATCTAGGCTCTCTTAGTCAAATATTGATCATGGATGTAGTAATTACTGATCTAGAAGTAATGTCACTCATTTTAACATTAGTTACAACACCTATACATCAAGAACTGGTTCCATATGGAGGTATTCCCTTTGAAAATACTTATAAGATAAAGTGAGTGATGTCGTTGAGGAAGTGAACTCCTTCAGAGTCAAAAAGTAAGTGTTGTATTTGCAGACATTGTTCTTGAATTAATACAAAATATTTTCCTAAATTATTTAATTATATGGGTTCTCATTATCTAATTTCGAGTAAATAGGTTCCTATATTTGAGTAATATTCACTTTTTATCCCTCATGTGATACCTCCACCTTTGGATTGTGTCCTTCAAAGGGTGGAAACAATTGACATGCAAATAGGATCAGAATTTTTTCTAGATGAAAATTTATTATCCCTCATTCCTTTCTATATGGTACATGTGGGGGAACTACTAAAACTCCTAACAAAAGAAATTAATATTCTATTGATATTTCCAATATAAAGGCATCAATAGGCAAGGTTATGTGTTTCTTTAGAAATTGGTTATACAATAGAGGTTATATCATATTTTCTAACCTCTATCTATGTTTGAATATCATCATGGTGATAATTCCAACACACTACTTCAGTATATTGTATCAATGGGAGATAAATTTTTATCATCTCAAGGTCCCTTACCATATGTGAAATTTTTATTACCCCTAAATTTGAGATTGAGGTGACAATATTAGATATTACTATAGCCTACAAAATTACATCTCAATTTATAATCATAATTACTTATTATTTGGGAAAAAAAATTATTTCTATTAACTAGCTTGACTTTTGTGGTCAATGAAGCTCCACCTCAAATAATAGAGATCACAAATCCTACAAATTTAATATCTAACCCAACAAAAGTGGCTAAGGAACAAGATAGATCTACACTAACCCCTCTAAGAGATGTGAGTATGAACATCTCACTTAGTCAATTAGTTACATGATACATTCATGTTCCAAGGCTAATCCTGAGTCAATACTTAGAATACTCAACGTTTTATCAATAGCTAAGATGAGAAGTGTGGGGATACATAAATATATTTATTATAGAGGTCCCATTTGAAGATATAAAATACAGATTAAGCCATATCCAATACATGTTCATAGCCCTTGGTTATAATAGGTTCGACTATCGATTACTCCATACCAATGTATTACCGGTGGTCATGGTTAAGGAATAGAATAGGGGCATTAATCTAAGAATATCATTTATTGAGACCTCATCATCGATTTTATAGCATTGGAATTAAGCCCTTAACAAAGCATCACAATATGAAATGGAAGTAAAAACACATTTGAGATTAATTAGAAAATGGATAGAAAAAAATTATAGAAATAAATATAAGTTTTCCTACATACATTATATGTTTACTACTACATAGAATAAAGTGATAGAATAACAACCTTTTGTTGATACAATAAAAAAGATCAAGCTCAATTCTGTTTCTATATAGGAGGTGTTGTGAGTGAATTTATAGGAGGATTATACAATGGTATATCAATCATGTTAATCTATGACCACTCTAGTATTGAAGATAATAGATATTTAGGATTATTCTAGGATCATGGTACCATACTCTTCTAATTTTAGGCTTCCCTGATTTACAGAATCATGTGAGTGACTATTTTATTTAAAGATTAATCCCTCCTTTTATTCCATCAATGAATAAAATCATTTTAATTATATGATCCTTTGTCTAATTTTGTATCATTAAATATCTTATAAATAACTAAGAAATTATAATATTCTCGCAAATTGTAATCTAACCTGCCACTATGTTTCAATACTTTGTCCGTTATTAATTACTCATGGAAACAAATCATGGATGGATATTGGTATAAAACCCATCATATATGCACTAGAGATTATCTATTCAAAATAATGGTGAATTATTCCAAGTAACAATTCAATAATGGATATTGGTATAAACACCATAACTAATACACTAGATATGATCCATTTAGAATAATGATGAATGGTTTGTATCAAAGGGTAAATTTGGATTATAATATTATAAAAATGAATGATTTATATTTTTCCTAGGATGGGGGCCTAACAAGAATATATAAACTATTTTTGGGATCGTATGGTGATCCCCATAAAGTTTGTTTATCAATATTTTGTTACCCTTACTTTTTCCTCATATTCACTTGAGTAATGTTTAGTCGGTAAGGACTTGTATTTTTCTTAATCTTCCCTTTATGTGTTTTCACACTATCAAGGTTTATTCCTTTTTCCATTTTTTTAAATTCATTGTTTTTCTTAGATAATGAATGGTGCATGAACATCAATAAAAGGATAGACTTTTGACCATACCACCCTTTTTTGGTTTCCATGTTAATGAGTACTATGTCTCTTTCCTTAGGAAGATTAATGTTTTCGATATCAGGCTGATGTGTTGTGTAATTTAGGGTCATGCGAATAGAACTATAGAATTAGGTGTCATAACATTACTTCATCGATGGGTATAATTTCTGAAGGAATGATACCAAGAATATTAAACCCACTTGAATAACAGAAATATGGAATCGATAAATCACACCACAAATATCTTGAGTCAAGGTGATGAGATAGACCACACATGTCGAGAATGTTTGAAAATCACACTAGGGTGATGAGTTGCGATGTGGTCATTTTGGGGTGATTAGAAGTTGTAGGGACTTTTTAAAAAGTTGAAAATGTCTTTTGTTAATAGGCTAAACTGGGGGGGGTTCTTATTTAGGATCTAATGAGGGGAATGTATTCATATTTCTATAGAGGATTCCCAAATAGTTCAAAATGGTTTTTATCGATAGCCATAGAAAATAGGTTGTGATTTAAATGATCAATATATGAAGTGGGTCATGGGATATGATCATTCAAGAATGGATTTGGTACCGTATATATAATTTATTCTGCAAGGGATAAGATAAAATTAATGTGAATAGATGGTAGATTTCTAGTACAGAATACCTCAAAAAATTGTTATTTAGTTTATGATAATTGAGATCTTACCATGTATCCTATGAGTTAGGGTAGTTTGATTAGGTCTATTAAAGGGCTCAAGAATGAGGCATCACATCATTTCCCCATGAACAGGTATATAATATGGTGACACAACATTTAGGATACTGAATCCAATGAAATAGTTTTATAATGGGTTTTTTAAATCATATCTCATGAAGTTTGAATCGAGGATAATATGACGGGACAAACATGTCAGGGAAGCCATGAATTACACTGGGTTGACGGATTCTATTGTGATTCTATTAAGAAATATAGATATATGGGGACCTTTTCTTAGAGAAAATACTTGTAGTTTACAATCCAAACTTATGGGTGAATATACATGAGAAAACATAGGGAATATATTAACATTTGAGAAGATGAGTCACTTAAATCTATATACTACTGTTACCAATAGTTTTTAATGGATTCTTAAGATTTAAACACTTGGTAAATGAAGTAGTTTATGGAGAAAATTCTATCCATGTAGGGTTCTCACACCCAAAAAAATTTTTCCATATCTTGGACACATTATCCAGGTAAAGGGATGTGATAAATCATTGCCTTGTCTTTTTTCTAGAGTAACGGATACAGTGAGATTAACTTGGTGTTTATTAGGGCTATGAGATATGGCCTGTTATCTTTTTCCCTCTTTTACTTACACTTTATCTTTTTTCTAATATCGTGAAGAGTGGGTCTTAATAAGGGGATAATTGAATTTTTCTCATACTACCCATTATGGGTTTTTAATCTTACAATTTTTATGTCTCTTTCACTAGTAGTTTAGGTTATTTTGATTTTAACCATCCAAAGATTAAATTTAAGTGTTTACGGATTTTACCAAAGTGTACACAGTTTATTTTCATAATGTGTAGACCCTGTAAAAATGGTAAATTTTGATATAATGAACCAATTAGGATTCTAAATGTTTAGAATACACCAACACCATTTTGAATAGGGGTGAGGATGTTATAAATCATGGCTCAAGGTTTATAGATCTTGAGTAATGGAATGGGACATACATGCCAAGTATAACCACAAATCACATTAGGGTAAATAATACTATTGTAATATTATCAAGGTATATGGGTATGTATGGTTTTTTAAGGAAAAAATACCCCCAGTTGATAGACCAAACTGAGGGACCATGTGTAGGAGACAACATAGGGCATATATGAATAACCAAGTAAGAATTCCCCTTGATTTCAAAATATGATTTTCTTTAATATTTTTAAGGGATTTTAGTGATGTAAGATAGTCAATACATGATGTGTGATTTATGGAATAAGGAATTCATGAAAGTTGATCGATGTATCCCAAACCTAGGTTGACCATGGTTATGCGATTTTGGTCCTTTGGTAAGGATAGGTAATGGATGATGGTATGTGTAATTCGACTCCATGAAAAAAGGATGAAACAATTTTTTAGTTTAACATCGTGCAATAAAGACACATATGTTCTATAGTTTACAGTCATGTTATGAGGGCCTTGTGCTTCTTAGTTTAATAGCATACAACTATTACCAAATTTAAGAGGAATTTTTTTCCTTTCAAGATTTTGTGGATAAATAATCACATGATGAGAAGCCTTATAAATATATGGCTCATATATATGCAAAGAGAGTCTCTAATACTATACAATTCTTAATTACTTTAAGTTTTTCAAAGTTGGAACATTTTTTCCTCCCACATTTAGTCACAATTCTTCCTAATTACGCCAAATGGGTTACTGACCATGACCGATAAGGTCAAATGAGTCATAATCAGTGTAATAAACAAGATTTTATTGGAGAGTAACCCATGTCGTGTTTCCTATGGGTGTATTAAAAAATAGGGATAAGAAATATGAGTATACTTTATTATAGCACATATATGTAAATTTATCTTTCGGGAAAGTATCTTATGTACAGTATAAGAGTAAATTTTGGCTGATAAAACTTTTGGATGGACCTTGAATGTAATATTTGTGTATATACTAAGATGATAAGAATTATTGCATGAATAGTTATTAATAAGTGTTCCCTTTTTACAGATATAACACATGTATTTGGAAAAGGGGAAGCTTCTAAGCATAGGTCCATAAATGAGGTAACTTATTTCAAAATATTATATACAAATCTAGAGCATACATAGGATGGTGGATTTTTCTAGTTTCTATTTTTTGTATTTATTATCCACACATATGGTTAAAGAAACATTCCCTAGTGCTGATAAAGAATGGGACCCATTGTGAATAATGGGTGATCTAATCAGGCATAAAGACAATGTGGGGGCCTTTATATTTCTATGACTAGACCCAGTTCAATAATTTTGGGCATCACTTTGTATCCTGGGAGGAAAATAATCAACTCATACATAGTTATTATTTTTAAATCCCTTTTTTAGATTAATTTATTACATAATGGTAAGAAATTTTTTTTGAAGGTTCATGAAGAACTCAATGGTGAAGAATAATTGGTAGATCAGGCTCATACATAAAAGAATATTATTTACTTTAGCTTCCTTTCAAAAATAAATTTCATCTATGAGGGGAGAAATATGTGTTTCTCCTCAATGTAATTTTATCATAAGAATAGAAGTGTCATCGATAGAGACAAAATACTAATGTATTAGGATGCATTTTTTGAAATTGTAGTACGGACAAGGATAGGTATTCTTGGTGTCACTACATATCCTATAGAGATAAGAATAAATTAACACATAGTTCTTACAAGGAAATTCCATGCGTATATCTAACTCATGCATAGAGGATATGGAAGTTTGTTTTTAGAAATTACGGTTGGGATTAAGGTGGTAAATCTTTTCATCACTATGTATCCTATATATATATATATATGAATGAATCCATGCATAGTTCATATATTGGTGCTCCCCTACACTTCCTCCAATGTCCCAAAGGACTTCATTTTTTATTGATTTTGATAATCCACCTTTCAAGGGGTGAGTTAGAACCCTTAAAATTCTCGTAGGTGTAAGTATTACATAGCCTATAGGCCTTAGAGGAATTCATTACACATAGGCTTCAAACATTACATACAACCTCGACTAACTACATGGAACTTCTCCTCCCTAACATCTTCATCATGAAATCAGCTCTCTACATTTGCATGGCTATTCTTCTAGGATTTCTCGTGCATGCACAGGCTTGTCCCGATTGTATGTGCCATACCATCTCATTATTGCAATCTGTTTAGATTCTACTATGGTGAAAGCTCATTGCTCATCATCCTTCTAGAACTTGTTCCTAGTAAGTTGGTTGGTTTGAATCTGCACTTAAGGTGGACCTAAGGCCTTGAGGTGGCCTGAAGTCTTTACTAACCTGAAGGCCTAGGTGGCTCGAAGGCCTTAAAGGACTCGAGGACCAAATTGGTGGCCCGAAGGCCCAAATGGGGGAATAGTCTCATCTGATATAGTGCCAAATAGTACCTTCTATAGTTCCTACTATAGTACCTACAATAGTACCTACTACAGTACTTCTATAGTAACCTGGGAATATTACTCCACCTAGATTTGATCCTAGGTCAGTTTTATTCACTTAAGGAGTCCTCACCAACCAGGATGAGGCTCATGTGTTGATCCCCTACACTTATTTGGATTTTATTTAGGGTAAATAGTTCATTTTATCTTGAGTTTTTGACTGATCCTTAGATATAGAATCTTGGAATCGCTATGTTTTCTGTGATAATAAGACAAAATCCACACATAGTTATTATATGGATCCTTATATCGATCGATATCATGTATAGAGAATGTGTAATTTTATTTAGAAATTTTTTTTGGGACCCTGGTAGAATCTCCACTAATCCCCATGTATCTTGTAATAATTAGACTCTAGCCACATGTAGTTCTTGAAGAAAAGTGTCCTCTATGAAATTCAAGCTCATGAAAAGATGATAGTATTTTCAATGTAGGGATATAGATGAATATATCTAGGATAAATAATATTGTAAAGATCTAGCTCAAACAAAGGAAAGTGAATTTTTTCAAGTAGCCTGAATATTGTTTGTGATACCTACAATACATAGATCTAGCTTGTATATAGGTAAATATAATTGATCCTCGCCATAGTGTAGTTCCTATGAAAAAATGGATTATAGATGGAAAGTCTCAAACACTAAATTCTAAGAAGGTGGTTTTTTTTATTTATGGTTTGTACCATGATTGGATATTTGAGATTCACTATTTATTCTATATTGATAGGAATAAATCCATATATATTCCTTAAAAATAAGGTCCCTAACAGAGATCTAGAACATTCATAGTGGAACTGGGAATTTATTCATCAAAAGAAAATCAATCAACTACATTGAAGTGAAATGGGGATAATATTTGTGATTAGTCTTGAGAGAGAAAATCTGAGAATCACTACATATCCTAAAATAATCAGGAATAAAGTCACATTATTTTAAAGGATTATAGCCTACATGTATACGGATTATATTCAAGCAATAAGGGTCATCAATGATTTAAGGAATAGGTGAACTATGTTCCAAATTTATGTACATGGATTGATCTCTAATGTATTGATGAAACCGGACTCATGGAATAATTTACTCTAATAAATTTAAGGACATTCCATATGGAATTATACCTCATAGTTTAACATCATACAGTAGTGATGATGATTTTTTAGTTGAACATTGTATGGTATGGACATGGGTACTATGCAGTTTAGAGTCTTCCTAAAAGGACTTTGAAACTCTATATTTTAAATTCCTTCCCCCAAGACATTAATATGATGTGGGAATTGGGAAAATTATTTCTAGAGAAATATTTCATTGGTAGGGGTGTGATGTGTTCCCCTCCATTGTTTCCAAGGATTTAGCCCCATTATAAAAGACATTATGTATGATGTAAGGTCCTTCCCTCTTTAGTTCCATATTTGGAATATTTTTTCATAGTATCATTAGGGTTATGAAAACAAATACCAAATCTCCTTTAAGTAATGAACATATAGGATGGTTATTATTTAAGGGCCACATAATATGATTCTAATGGAAATCTGGATTATGAAATGTATGCAACCTCTTATCATGAGTTATTTTAACTCATCATGTTTATTATGTGATTGGTTATCTTATGATATAAACCACAAATAGTGATTAAATGTGATAAAAACATGAATTTGATGGGAACCACCATCTATGTTTCATAGACAATTGAATATGGGGACAATTCTTTGAAAATTATGGTTGTGGAATAGTAGGAACACAAGGTGTGGAATATTTTTTAAGAAAATAATTATTTTTATTGTCAATATTTTTATGGAGTATATTTGATTGGGTCTTATTTAAAGCCTCTATCTAACCATTTTCTATTGTGTGATAGTGAGATGAATAGTTTTAATTGATGTTTTACTCCTAATATATCCTTTTAAACCTTGAAGAATAGAATTTGGTGTCATTTTCTATTCGTTTTATATGAGGGACTCTTAATTTGTTGATGATGTTCACCTTCAAAAGGTGTATGATGTTCTGCATTCAAACTTCCTTGAGCGGTATGGATTCATCTCATTTGGAAGTAAAGTTAATGGAAATAAGGATGTACTAAGACTACCTAGTTGTTGTTTGTTGATATGTCCCCATGAAATACATTCCCCATACAGTAAATAGACAAGAGTCTTTGGAAGTATGAAGTAACTCTAGAAGCTTGTGGATTCAATTTTATTGTATTCAATAGGCATAAAATTTTCTAGTAAGTTCTATACATTACTATGTAATCATTTTATAGGAGTACCAAATATCTTAATTTGTTAGGAAAGCCTCATTCTAGTTTGATGAGAACTATAGGATCTCATATGGACTTATTCTATTATGGAGAGGGTCTCTCCTTCTCTGATACATCTGTAGGGGACTCCATATAAGCCCTATTTATAGATTACTTCATGTTCATTGTGTTATCAAAAAGGGTGGATATTTCTTTCAATGTATGATATGTTTATTTTTTGCTCCATCCAACATGAGGGTATCATTTTAGAGGCAGTCCATTATAGAGTTCATCCATCATATAATGGGCATCGGCTCATCATTCCCTTAGGTAGTTCTAATTAGATTGATTTCCTTCATATCATAAATGATGATTTGAGAAAATAACCTTCATTATGAAATTAAGATGACTATCTTATCCTTCCAAGGGTTATCTAGGGCCATAGAAATATTATCTGGTTCATCATCACAATCATTTTATGAGAGGGTATGTGGTTCATTGTTGTTGTAAAAGGGAACTCTACCATAAATCACCACACATAAACAATGATATGGGTTAAATATTCTATCTTATTGGGATATATTCCAATAATTTTATTAATCACTAATTTTCTATCACCTTTAATATTTATGTGGTCTACCTATAGCTACATTTCTTGTTCTAGTCCTGAAATAAGATCTTCATATTCCACCTTATTGTTAAGGAATTATTCAAATAACAAGAAAAAATATGATAGGATTTCTTTTCCTGGAGACACAAATACTATCCAAACACCAACCCAATTGAGATTCTTTTTGTCCATCCTTTTATCTATTGTACATTGAGAGTATCCATCAAAATATACCCCACATGTTTGGAGAGTATCATGGACATAAAATACCTCTTCATCTGGTAGATTAGTATTTATTGGAATGTTTTTCGAGGAAGGATGTTCTATGATGAAATTTGATTGAACATTCCCATTTATTAGATTCTACGATGTGAGTTAAATTTCATAATATGATTTTATAACTTCCGATCGGTCCAGATGCTTAGTAAACAAATGGAGGGTGAGGATATACTTCACTAGGTTGAAATGAGAGGCCAAGTGGAACTTCTGATGCTACAAGTAGTACCACATGTTTTTAACCTCTAAAATCAGTGTGAGGCAGTTCTTCTCAATATCATAATATTGGGTCTTAGTATCTAGAATCATTATTCTAAGATAGTAGAGACTGTTTTCTTTCTCTACATCATTTTAATGTGTAATAGGGTAATTTTTTATCATTCCATATTATCCACATATAAAATTAGTGACTTACCTACTATTACTATAATTAGAACCAATGGGTGAATAAAGTAATGATTTAGATCCTTAAAATATTCTTATAAGTATTTTTAAAATTGATATGTGACTCAATTCTTCATCAAACTTATAAAGGGGAAGTTTCAAGACCCATCCCCTGGGTCCCATGCCTTGACTACCCCAAATCCACCTTCCATAGGCCAGGGGCTGGAGACTAGCACCAAAGGTGTAATTCCCTAAAACTGGGAAAGCATTGCTTTTATAACCTCTAAACACACATAGAAAGATACGAACATGAGTAAATTGTATAACTAAAAGAGTGTTTAAATTAAAAGGGTCCGGAATACAATCCCAACAGTAAAGGTACAATTACAACTAAAAACAACACAATTAAATAAAAACAAAGATAAGCAGTTATTGGGTCATCCTCCAAGATTCCTACCTGAAGGGTAGGTACAGATAGCCTCCTCATCACTCTAAATCTGTCTGTCTTCTCCATATACCGACACATTGTATGTTCCACCTCCAAGCACCATCCAGTCCTGATACTCTCAGATTCATTCAGCACTGTCTGTCGTATGCATCCAACACAACAAGGTGCAGGCATAGTCTGTGCATGGGTGAGTATAACGATACTCTGTAGAGACCCAGAGACCCTAAAGGTCTCACAAAATCCAACAAGGATAAACCAAAAAGTAAGAAATCAACAGATAACCTTACTTAGGTATATTTCCATATATATACCTAAGTTATCAAGTGATCCATCTCAATCATGAGGATAACACAGAAAAACTGACTCAGCTAAACCAGGATTTTATTCTAGGGGTAATATCAAGTAACATCCCTAGTCACATTGTCGAAACCTAGGATTCCAGAGAAATCCTCCTCTATCAAGTACAGTGGGAATGTTGCGACACCAAGCGTGCTTCCCACTAACCTTGGACTGCTGACGTACTCCTCTTGTTGAGTAACATGGATCTATCGTGTCACCAAGCAGGGTCCCCACCGTGGGTCTGTCGTGTCACCAAGTGTGCTCCCCCTCATATCCTACTGAGGTACTCCTCCTATTGAGTACAGTGGGTCTGCCACGACACCAAGGAACTCCCCACTGTGGGTCTGCAATGACACTGAGTTGCACCCCACTGGGCTAGTAGAGTCACTCCGAGTCGAAACGGTCAGTAGTCGTCAGGTGTCAGCCAACTACTAGGTCTCCGCACTATACTCGCTCATATTCAAGAGGATCTGCTCCACAAGCTATTGTTCGATACTCCAACTTTCACGAAATCCCATGAACAAGTATCACAAAGGTCTTCAACATCATAGGGGTCTCAAAGTAATAGACGGTGTGTCAATCGGACGTCTGGTTTGTTAGTTATTAGCCTTTTAGTCCTAGGGGCCCGATTGGATTCGTACTCGACCCAACCTGACCATACCCCATATCAATCCAAAAGTCAGTGGGGTATCACTAAAAGATACAGTCTCACTCCAATGTTCCCAACTCCACTGACGGTTCGTCAAACGGACGTCCGGTGCCAAAGTTAAGCCCAAAAATGTTTACGGTTCGTAGTGGGCCCGAGTTTGGTCCGACTCGGTAGGACCAATTTGGCCCGAACCAGCCCAGCTTGATGGGCCCAGTCCAACATTCCATGAGGGACCGCCTAGAGATATGAGGGCATGGACCATCCACGGGTCGGCGCAAGGGCGGTTCGGCCCGGAGGGCACCGCGAGGATGGCTCGGCCCAGGGCGTGGGGCCAATTCGGCTCGGAGGGCCACGAGGGCGCGCCTTGGGGTGGCTCGGCCCGGAGGCCGGGACGGCACGGTTGGGGATGATTTGGCTAGAGTGGGGTGTGACCAAGGCTGGTTTTTCTAGGAGGCTGAAGAGGCTGGGGTGGCTCGGCCGGCGGAGGGCGCGGACAGGGCAGCTCGGCTGGCGGATGGCGCGGCCAGGGTGGCTGGGGGCTAGTTCGGCCAGGAGGCCAGGGTGCAGTGCGGGGTGGCCAAGGTGTAGCACGGTCGGGGAGGCCAGGGGCCGATTTGGCTGGGAGGCTAGGGTGAGGCGCGGCCAGGGCGCGGAGTGGCCGGGGTGCAGCGCGGCCCGGGGCCGGTTCGGCCAGGAGGTCGGAGCGCTGCGGGGGCGGCGTCGGTCGCGGTGGTCGTCGGTGGCGGTGATGTTTCCTTCGTCTCCTTCATCACCTTCCTTCATTTGGAAAAACACCACAAGAAGAAAGGCATAGGGGGGTCAGGCCATGTTAGTTTGGCCTGCACCCTCCGCATTTAGAGTGGTATCATACGGTTTACAAGAACAAAGAATGATGAACTTCAAATTTTACAACCTCTACAATGATTCTTTCCCAAACCGCAAAAGAAATAAAGGAAATTATTATTATGTAAAAAAAACCCTACCTCATGTTGATATGTCAACGGAGTCACGGGGAAGATGACAGATCATTGGGAAAATACAGACATCAGTTCGTCATAGTCGAAGACGTCCTACATTAGAGGATGCCTAGAGGAAGAAGCTCGAAGTCAAGGTCGACATTTTTCATTGGTGGAGCGTTCTTCGTTGTAAGAACACATTCTCTATTAGGATAAATATTTTTTATTTGGGGATCATTTCTCCCAAGGCTCCACCTAAAATAAAATCACCAACTGATGTGTTTCCCCCAACGTTAATCATTGGCAGAAATTCAAAACAGCCTAATTAAACCCCTAGATTGGCACATTTAATTAAGGTGGGTTGGCATAATTAATGTGGAGTAATCTCAAGAGCATCTTCTAAATTAAATAGGGGTGTTGAGTGGTTTCTTCTCCCCCCATTAATAGGGGTCGGGTGGTCCCCTACCCCCAAATTCAAATTGAGAGGTTTTGGGATCTCAGGTGGTCCCCACCAAAATAAATATAGAAGAGGAGGTTTTGTTCCGATGGACCACACCCCTGAAAACCCACATGGTGGGTGGTAACAACAAAATAAAATATTCGTGAGTTTATTTTATATTATTATTTCCAAGAAAAACCCGAAAACTAACTTTCACCATCGACCATCTGTTGTCGAGGTGAAAGTCTCCTTAAGCTAATATCGGTGCTGCGAGTTCAACGGTGCCCTCAGATTTCAATTATGATCAGCAGTTAAAAATTTAGAAAAACTAGCTTGCACATTTACTGAACATACCTGAGAAAAAGTTCAAAAATTCATTCCGGGCACTTCAGGCCTCAGAATCACACGCCGCAAATATTCACAGACTCGTAAAATTCTAATTTATTTAAAAAAATTACATGGAAAATATGGTTATTTACATTCTCCCTACCTTAGGCTTTACATCCCCGTAAGCCACAATTCAAACTTGTGGAACATGCGGGGGTACTGAGCACGCATCTGAGCCTCCTTCTCCCATATGATCTCTTAGAGGTTCCCATTATGTCAGTGAATGTTCACCAAATGTATCGACCGTCCATAAAGGACATGTTCCTATCGATCCTCAATCTCTACTGGAACCTCCGTAAAATAAGCCCCATCCTCGACGTCGAGGTCTCCATGGTCGATGATGTGAGAAGGTTCATGCACGTATCTCCTCATATGGGATACGTGGAAGACGTCATGAACCTGGTGTAACTGAGGTGGAAGAGCAAAGCGGTATTCCACCTCACCAACTATGTTGAGGACCTGAAAAGGTCCGATGAACTTCAGAGATAACTTGTCGCCTCAGAAAAATCTCCACAAACCTCATCAAGGTGAGAACCATAGAAATACATGGTCACCATCCTCGAATTCTAGAGGTCTTAATCTCCTGTAACCATATTACTTATACTTTTGTGTAGTCTTCATCCACTGCTAAATAACTAGCACCTTCTCTGTGGTATCTCGTACCATCTTTGGTCCCACTAGTGCTGACTCCCCTGGGTCAGTATATCACAAGTGTGATCTGCAAGTTCGCTCGTATAATGCCTCAAAAGGTGTCATCCAAATGGTGGAGTGATAGCTGTTGTTGTACGCAAACTCCATCAAAGGAAATTTATCCTCCCAGCTGTGATCGAAGTCGAGGACACAAGCACGCATCATGTTCTCAAGGGTCTGAATGGTTCGCTCAGTCTGACCATCCGTCAGAGGATGGAAGGAGGTTATCAAACGTAGATGTGTTTCTAAATCCTCATACAACCCCTTCCATAGCTGGTAAGTAAAATGTTTATCACAATCGGAGACAATCTCCGTGGGTATTCCATGTAGCCGCACAATCCCCTACACATAGAGGTGTCCAAAGCTCTCTACTGAACCCTGCTCTCTGATCGGTATGAAGTGGCCAACTTTGTGAGCGGTTCAAAGATCACCCAAATTGAGTCATGTCCCCTGGATGTACGTGGAATAAATGTCATGAAGTCCATGCATATCCCATCCCACTTCCACTTTGGGACCTCTAAAGGCTGAACTAAGCCTGTTGGTACCTGATTCTTTTCCTTCATTTGCTGACAAGTGAGGCATCAAGAGACAAACTCTGCTACTTCTTTCTTCATTCCCGGCCACCAGTGTTGTCGTCAGAGATCTGGGTAAATCGTTGCCACTATTGGATGTACCGCTAGAGGGGATGTGTTGAACTCCCTCAACAATTCTTCTTGAAGTGACACTGGTAGCATGGTATATCTTCTAAAGATGATGACATGCTCACTACCTTCATAAATCCATCTGGTGCCTATCCTATGGATATCTAATCACATCATTCCTCGTAGTCAGTATCCCCACATTGCTCCTCCCTAACTCACTGAAGAAGTGGGGGAGTGACTTTAAGAGACTGTGGAAAAGCTACTCCGTCTTTATCCACAAAGTATATCTGCAAAGTGGTCAGCTTCACTGTCGCCTCACCTAGTAGTTGTATACCAAATCTCCTACTGAGTGTATCTGCAACAACGTTCCCCTTCCCAAGAGTATAGAATATCTCAAAGTCATAGTCTTGGAGGAACTCAAGCCAACGTCGCTATCTCAGGTTTAGCTACTTCTGGTAGAAGATATACCAAAGACTCTTGTGATCAGAGTATATGGTAAAACGCTCTCCCATCAGATTGTGTCACCACATCTTCCAGGAGAAGACCACTGCTTATAACTACAGGTCATAGGTAGCTTAGTTCTGATCGTGTTGTCTTAGCTTTTGAGAACCATATGCGATCACTGCTCACTCCTGCATCAGGACCCATCTGAGTCCTGCCCCTAATACATCGTAGTAGACTACGTACCCTACACCCTCCTCTAGAGGACTAAATATAGGGGCACTAGTCAGCCTCTTCCTCATCTTCTGAAAACTCTGATGGCATCTCTCTGACCACACAAAGGGTTTCCCTTCCTCGTTAAGGCTGATAGTGGTGTTGAAACTCTGGATAAATCTAGCACAAATCTCCGGTAGTATCCAGCCAAACCCAGGAAACTTCATACCTCCGTCACACTCCTGGGTGGATCTCAAGAAAGTATCTCATCAATCTTTGTTATATCCACTACAACTCCAGCCTCTGATATGACATGTCCTAGGAAGTGAACCTCTCGGATCCAAAACTGACACTTCGAGAGCTTAATATAAAGCTGGTGCTCTCGTAGTGTGCCTAGTATTACCTACAAATAGTAGGCATGCTCCTCCTCAGTATCTGAGTAGATCAGAATCTCGTCGATAAATAGTATGACAAGGAGATAAAGGTATGGCTAAAAGATCCTATTCATGAGTCTCATGAACACTTCTGGAGTGTTGGTTACACCGAAAGGCATAACCAAGGACTCGTATTGGTTGTACCGACATTTGAAATTCGTCTTCTGCACATCCTCATCTCAAACTCTGAGCTGGTGATAGTCTAATCTGAGTTCTATCTTCGAGAACCATCTTGCTCCCTTTAGAAGATCATAGATTTTTTCAATCCTCAGGAGTGGGTACTTGTTCTTCACGGTCACCTAATTCATGCGCGGATAGTCAACACAAATCCTCAAGCTCCCATTCGCCTTCTAAGAAAATAGAATTGGGGCTTCCCGGGGAGAAACATTGGGCAGAATAAATCCCTTCCCTTGTAAGTCCTCCAGCTATACCCGCAGCTCATGATGCTCTGTGGGAGCCATATGATATGCTGGTGTAGATATCGTTGTCGTATTGGGGTATAAGTCAATGTAAAAGTCCACCTCTCTGTGAGGAGGTAGACCTAGAACATCATCTGGGAAAACATCTGCATACTATTCCACCACTATAGGATAGCTCAGACTCTCCACATCAACAACTCTGAGGGTAAGGCTAGCCATCTAATGAGTTATCTGCTGCACTCTCTTCCAAGAAAGTCCATCATATGCTTTAAAGGCTCCCTTCTCCCTGGTGAAGGTAAACCTAGTCCCATCTGTGTAGACACACCACACATTGCACCTAATACAGTAAATTTGAGCATGTACTGTGGATAACCAGTCCATACCCCAGATGATTTCATAAGGCCTCGTTGTCGCTACTAGGAGATCACAGCTGAAGCTCTCACCTCCTAGAGTAATCTCGCACTGCCGGCACTAGTGCATAATTGTTGAATCTACTCCCATAGGAGTATCTAGCCGTAAGGATCATGCCAATGGCTTTGTCGGAATCTCTGAGCTCTGAAAAATGGTAGTGGAAATGAATGAATGGCTGTCACTTGTTTCTATAAGTATGTTAGCTATGGTGGAATAGACACAGGCCGTCCCTCGTATCGTCTCCTAAGTGCAATGATCATATGTCTCAGCTACCTGGAGCAGATCTCTCCCCTATCCACTTACTCCCAGTGGTCGGGGTGGACCTCCAGGTGGGGGTGGAGGTAGTATCTCAAATTTTCGCCCACCGCCAGTTGTACGACCTACTCCTCTGCCACGTCCACCTACTCTCTACGGACCACCTTGATCAACTCTTTGTCTCTACCTGGGTGGTTTTTAGACTATCTGATGATCATCTGAATGGAAGGTCAGACAGTCACGAGCCATGTGACCCTTCCCACTGCATATGAAACACTGCCCACTCCTGGAATGTTAGTCTCTGCTTCAGGCTCCCGGCACAATCGATCCAGAGTCATTTAGTCATGCACCTGTAGTTCTGGTCCTCTTGGACCTCTATGACAACTATGTTCTTCCAGCTGCAGAAGACTATGCTACGTGCTGACTGGTAGTGGGTCTCACTACTGGTGAACACTCATCAAGGAAACTCTCCACCTATAGAGCTCTCTCTAACACCCCCACCTGCGTCGGGATGCTAAGTGAGATCACCAAAGCCTTGATCTCCCTCCTGATCCCCTTCTTGAAGGTCTGAGACCGGAATAATGGGTCCTACACCATATATGTCAAGTAGCATGAGAGGTCAGTGAACCTCGCTGAGTACTGAGATACATTGATGTTTCCCTATTGCAGATGAAGTAGCTTTTGAATGAACACTGCACGAAGAGTCGCTGGAACAAACTCTGCCCGAAATAGGCTCTCGAAGTCTTCCCAGAGAAGCATCACCTCATTGTCTACCTGTAGAATCAAGATCCACCATATTCTTGCTACTTCCTGTATAATTCTAGTGGAAATGATCACCATGAGATCAGCTAGTGTCTTTACCAATCGGAAAACTCTCACCATGGCCTCCAGCCAATCCTCACCTGCCTGTGGGTCTGTCTCTCCCCCGAACATGTTTAGCCTCTAGCGCTAGAAATCATGCAACGTGCTCAAGCGGTGGGCACCATCTACTACTGGGGCTAGTGGAATCAGTGGCCCAACGGGGAGTGGTACCGCTGGTACCTCTACTAGAAAAGGGCCTTGCACCAAAGCCTCGTCGCTCGGTGGGATATCAGTGCATACAACTCTCATAACTCTAGCCAGTTATCTGTGTGGAGGCATTCTGAAAAAAAAACAGGTGTACTACATTTAAAAATTTATATATGGTGAGATGACCTAGTGAGCTGACTTAAAGAAAACTTTTGAAAACACACATGCAATCAATGTTTTCGTGCAATGAGTTGGAAATCAGAAGTTAGGGTCATGTTGTATGGATACTTCAGCCACCGCACAAACACTGGACTCCTTGAACTGAATAACACACTCACTATAATTAACACTATTGATTCAAAGAAAACATCAGAGTCCTAAGTTCCGTGGTAGAACCAACTCCTCTGATACCAATTTGTCACGACCCGTCCCCCGGGGCCCATGCTATTACTACCCCAAACCCGTCTTCCATAGGCCAGGGGTTGGAGACTAGAACCAAAGGCATAATTCCCTAAAACTGGGAAGGAATTACCTTTATAAAATGTAAACACACACAACAAGATATGAACATGAGTAAATTGTATAACCAAAAGAGTTTTGAAAGTAAAAGGGGCCAAGAATACAAGCCCAACAGTAATGGTATAAGTACAACTGAAATCAATACAACTGAAGAAAAAAAAAGAAAACCATCTACTGGGTTGTCCTCTGAGATTCCAACCTATAGGGTTGGTACAGATAGCCTACTCAGCATTCTGTGTATGTCCGTCTTATCCATGTATCGACACGCCGTATGATCCACCTTTGGGCATCGTCTGGTCCGGGTACTCTCAGCCCTAGTCAGTGTTGTCCATTGCATGTAACCAACACAACAACGTGCGGGAATAGCCTGTGCAGGGGTGAGTATAATGATACTTAGTAGAGACCTAGAGACCCTCAAGGTCTCACAAAATCAAACAAGGATAAACCAAAAATTATGAAATAAATAGATAAACGTACTTAGGTATATGACCATACATATACCTAAGTTATCAAGTGATCCATCTCAATCATGAGAATAACACAGAAAAGCTGACTCAGCTCAACAAGGATTTTATTCTAGGGTTAGTATCAAGTAACATCCCCAATCACATTGTCGAAACCTCAGCTGCTGGAGAACTCCTCCTCTATCGAGTATAAGGGGTCTGTCATGACACCAAGCGTGCTTCCCACTAACCTTGGATTGTTGTGGTACTCCTCATATCGAGTACCATGGATCTACCACATCACCAAGTGCACTCCCAACCGTGGGTCTTCTGCATCACCAAGCGTGCTCCCCCTTGTAGCCTGTTAAGGGACTCCTCATGTCGAGTATCATGGGTTTGTCGTGACACTAAGTCTCTCCCCATGGTGGGTCTTCCATGACACCAAGGTTCTCCCCACTAGGCTAGTAGATTCACTCTGAGTCAAAACGGCCAGTAGTCGTCAGGTCTCAGCCAGCTACTAGGTCTCTGCACTATGCTTGCTCGTCTCCAGGAGGATCCTATCCACAAGCTAGTCCTCGATACTCCAACTATAACAAAGTCCCACTAAGAAGTATCACAAATGTCTTACGTGTCATATGGGTCTCAATGTAACAAACAGCGCGTCAATCAGACGCCTAGTATATTAGTTATTAGCCTTTTAGTCCTAGGGGCCTAGTTGGATACATGCTCGACCAACCTAAATATACCCCACATCAATCCAAAACTCAGTGGGGTATCACTCAATGGGACCATAACACTCCAAGGTTTCCAACGCTTCTTACGGTTCGTCAAACGGATGTCTGGTGCCAAAGTTATGATAAAAAACGTATACGGGTGGAAGTGGGCCCGGGTATGGTCTGACTGACTTGGCCTGACACAGCCCAACCCATTGGATTTGCCTCGACCTGTTGGGCCTAGCCCAGTAGTCCGAGAGGGGCCACGGTGAGCCTTGAGGGAATGGACCGGCCGTGGGTCAGCGCGAGGGCAGTTTGGCCCGAAGGGCGCTGCGAGAACGGCGCGACCTGGGGTGTGGGCCCAGTTTGGCTCGGAGGGCCGCGGGGGCACGGCTCTGGGTGGCTTGGACCGAAGGCCGGGGTGGCACATCCGGGGATGGTTTGGCCAGCGACCATGACCGGGGCCAGTTTGGCCGAGAGGCCGGAGCGGCGGTGGTGGCTCGGCCCGCGGATGGTGTGGCCAGGGCGGCTCGACTGGAGGATGGAGGATGGCACAGTCGGGGTGGCTGGGGGCCAGTTCTTCCAGAAGGATAGGGTGCGGCATGGCTGGGCCATAGCACAGCCGGGGTGTGGTGCAGTCGGGGCTGGTTCGTCCCAGAGGGCAGAGCGCCACGGGGGTGGCACGGGTCACGATGGTTGCTGGTGGTGGCGTCGTTTCCTTCGTCACCTTCCTTCATTCTGAAGAACACCACAAAGAAGAACGGTGGAGGGGGGTCAAGCCATGTTAGTTTGGCTCTCACCCTCCGTCTTTAGAGTGGTATCATACAATTCAAAAGAACAAATAAAGATGAACTTTAAATTTTACAACCTCCACAATGATTCTTTCCCAAACTGCAAAATAAATCAAGGAAAGTATTATCACCCAAATAAACCCCCTACCTCAAGTTGATACATCGATGGAGTCGCGGGGAAGAATACAAATCGTTGGAAAACGGTTGATGTTGGTTCGTCATAGTAGAAGACATCCTACATCGGAGGAAGTCTCGAGGAAGAAGAACGAAGTCGAGGTCGGCATTCTTTATCAGTAGAGCGTTCTTCATTGGAAGAATGCGTTCTTCATTCGGAGAAATATTTATTCATTGGAGTGATTTTCTCCCAATGCTCCACCAAAAATAAAATGGCCAACTGATCTGTTTCCCCAAACATTAATCATCATCACAAATTCAAAATATCCTAATTAAACACCTAGGTTGGCACATTTAATTAAGGTGGGATGGCATAATTAATGTGGAGGAAGCTCAATAGGCTACTCCACATTAAAGTGGTGGGTTGAGTGGTTTTTTATCCCCCCATTAATAGGGGTCAGGTGGTCCCCGCCCCCAAATTCAAATAGGGAGGTTTTGGGATCTTGGGTGGTCCCCACCATAATAAATCTAGAAGAGGAGGTTTAGTTATGGTGGACCCCACCCCTGAACATCCACATGGTGGGTGGTTATAATAAAATAAAATAAACCATGAGTCTATTTTATTTTATTATTTCCATGAAAAACACAAAAACTAACTTTCACCCTCAACCATATACCATCGAGGGAAAAATATCCTTAAGAGAATACCAGCGCTGTGAATTCAATGATGCCCTCTAATTTGAATTTTGAGCACCGGTTCAAAAGTTAGAGACACCCACTCTCAGGATTACAAAACGTACACGAAAAAAAGTTTAGAAATTTGTTCTGGGCACTCTGGGCCTCAGAATCACAGGCCATCAATTTTCATGGACGTGTAAAATTCCAATTTATTTAAAAAAAAATACATGGAAAATCCATGTATTTATAGGAGGGATTTTCTAGCCACATTTTCTAAGAAACATCTTATATAGGTGAGTATTTTTTGAATCCATGTCATCTCTTTATGGTTTTGACGAGGTGAAATTTCAAGAATTGCAATAGTCTTCTCAGGTTCAACCTCAATGTCCTGGTGGAATACCATAAAACCATGAAATTTATTGTGTGTCTTATAGAAGGCACACTTAATATGTTTTTTTTTCTAGACATGTTTTTTTAATTTTCTAAATATTCTTTAGAGGATGATGGATGATCATAGTGATTTTGGGACATAACCATTTGTCTGTTTACATATCACTCCATGATAATTTTTAGCAAGGTCACGAAGATTTGATTTATAATGTGATGGCTGGTAGAAACTATATTCTTAAAAATGGTGGTCATGACCTGGTATCATAATATCCATTGGGGTCTCTAAATTTTATGGACTTCTCATCTTCAAGGTTCATCGGGACCTTATTTTACCCTGAGTTACCATCCATAAATGAAAGGTCTTGGAATCATGTAGTTGAATTAATGAAAAGTTTTATAATTGGAATTATGAAGTAATCCATTGGATTGTGTTTATTAAGATCCCAAAAATTGATGTTACCCTAATCTTACAATTATTTTTCTTAATGAGAACAATATTCGGGATCCATTTTTAGTATTCTACCACTTGAATGAATATGGATTTGGTAAACTTATCGCGTTCATATTCCTCCTTGGAAGTATGTGAGATATGAATTCTTCTAGATTCCTATTTGAAATCTCGATGGCCATCTAGTAGGACCAACTTATGGGTGTATTGGGATCTAGTCCCATAAATTTATGTCTAACTCTAGGTGAACACGTAATGGTGTTACTTCAAGAATTAAATATGCATATCTTTTTCATATAGGGGAAAGGAATAACTGATCAATGTGGACCACAAATCCTCTTATGTTCCAAGATTTACCTTTCAGAGCTCATCAATGGTGCTGAAGATGACTTCCTAAAATATTGGAGGATCATCTCTAATGTCATCGTCTTTTTCTTCCATCTAAGAAACATAAAAATTTTCCTCATGATCAGTAAATAGTATAGGGTAATATTTATCCTTTAAGGGGGATAAAAGTCCATCACTAGGATCTTAGAGTTCCAAGGAATGTGTATCATGATAATGATCTTTCCATAGATGCTTTCAATATTCTCTATTTTCATTAAATAAAATAGAAACATTGACATCTTGAATTGTTAGGGAAATTATAAGGGAATCTTCAATTGTTACTAATGGTATAAGGGAATTATCAGATCCCAATAGTGATGGATAAGGAGAACTCTTATTTAGGGAATTTTTCTCCATGGGTATGAACTAATTACCTTTTGCTGGGCCTAATTAAGTTGGAATGGATACTAATATATATACATCACATAGTGAAGCTTGTGAACTATGGTGGATCACAGGAGTTGTAACTTCTTCCCCAATCAAGTTGATATAAAATTCATAATCATTATTTAGCAAACTCTAGGGTTTCATAGGGGTGTCCCCCAAATATTTGTGACTGGTAATCCATGTATCTTCATCTTCCATTGGTTACTTTCTTTCACTCCTGTAGAAACCCACCTCATTGTACTGAGATTCACATGATTCAAAGGGGGTGTTATCTCCAAATAGAATTCCATCATTTTTGTTTACAGATTACATCAAACATTTATGGTTTAATTATGGACCCACCACATGACTAATAATTCAAGGTCTTTTGAGTATAAAAATATATGTTGTTCCCTACTAGATAACCATAAACTCATAATTAGGCACTAGGTCACCAAATTGGCTCATGAGTTTGATCTTTCCAATGGGACTTTTCTATAATATGTCATACACTGGAATGGTCATATTTGATGGATAGGAATAATTCTCACACCATCACAAATGTCAGATATTCTAGGCTGGGATAACATTAATATTAAGTAAATTTAAAAAATTATATCCCATTAGTTGTCAACATTATCAATATTTCCTCAAATGTATAGGGGTATAATATTCCCATGAATGGAATCTTATCAATCTTTATATGGAATGAGATAGTTCCATGAAACTCTACAAAATATTTTTCTACATGATAAACCTCATAATGGTGACTTCTATGTAAAATTCTTGGGGACTCTAAAGGGACTCAATATGTTCCTCACGGAGATATTTTAAAATATAACTAGAATCTCAGATCAAGATATTTTTCAGGATATAATCCAAATATTTTAAAATTTTATACTATTGTACTAGAGGTCTACACTTACCAATTTGGGGTTTCACCTTGGAATGTGGATTAATGGATGAAGTGATTGGAGTAGGAAGATCCGGTAATTGGATAGTAGTTAAAGACATGTCTATCGCTAACAAATTGGGTCACGCTTGTCAACCCACTCATATGGTCTGGTCAAACATTTACACACCCATCGACCATTCATCCAAAAAATTTGTGTCTGGATGTATCTTGAAAGACATTGAATTTCATCCATTCTCATTTTGGGATCACTAAAGTTCTTTATGGGTTTTTTCTATATATATGGATTTGGTGGGGATGTTTTCTGGATACTAAGCTTAATCATGATTGTGTCTCCCTATATTCCCTAATCATATATAGCCTCTACCTCTGCCACCACAATCAGGTATGGGAAACTTAGTTTCATATGTATATTCAACATTCTATAATGGTTCTTCTATGTTACTGAAATTAACAGAACCAAAAATTGACTATTTGTCCGATTAGGGTTCTATTTGGTGAAGTGGTTCCTATGATATAGATGATCAGGGTAAGAAATCCTGTAGAGTTAGGGGTGGTTTTTTAGTTAGATTAGACACTTCTTCATATTACCTATTATTCATCTAATTGTTGTGTCTACCATTAAAGGATGGGTTTGATGATATCTCTTTTGGTGAAGTAGGAAGTTTCAATACTACAATCGGTTAATGAAATTTTTTCCTAATAATGGAATGAGCCCGACCAACTATTTTCAAGTCATCCAATCATTAAAACTTCATTTATTCCTATCCAAGACTTCTTCCCTATAATCTTACTCCTTATATTGGTTAGTGGAAACATGGCCCAATTTCCCTATGAATTGCCCAGTATCATCTGTATGGAATCTACCAGGCTCTGGAGGATGTCTTTGAATAGAAAATAATATTATATAGTGTGTGTAAACCTCAATTAAAAAAGGAAAATAGTTAGGATGATCACTGAGGCCACCCTCACTATACCTTTTATACATTTTTATCTTTAATAGATTTTAATCTGTAACAAATTAACTGATAACCTATCTATTCTAGAAAGAATATATTTTTCTCCTATTCTTTAAATTTTTGGTGGAATTTATCTCTCTTTTACACTAGATGGGGTTGGTTTCTTTGTTTTTATTTCTCTGTGTGAGTAATTGGGTGATGTGGGGCTTGTATGGGTGATTAAGTAGTCACTAGAATTTGTTTTATTCTATTGGTATCAGTTTCTACCATACCATATTTTTTACATTGTGTTGTGGGAGTAACCTGGGATTTTTCCTTAATTAGTCAAATATCATCATATAGATCCTATTTCGTATCTACAAACTCTCATAATCCACTTTTATATTTTGATGGAATCAACAGTATTTAAGTTCATAATGGATTTTTTCTTCCCAAGATTTCAAAAACTGCAATTGTGGGAGTGGAATGTTGAGAGATTATACTAATCCTTTCTAACTGGAGATAAAGTCATAAGCCATTTAATTTTCTCACTATTTACATTTTCTGAGATCGATAAATTTTTCTCTTATCATGGTAACAAATTGAAAATAGAATTAATGTTGAATGTATTTCTATCCTGTAATGTACCTTGCTAGTAAGCTACCATGAAAGATGAAAGTTATTCCCACCAGAATTTGAATAAATAATCTCTATTTTTTATTTTTTCTAATATTAAAAGACAATCAATATGACGCATTGGGAAATGAAGTGTGAGAGGTTATAATCTTTATATAATGTTCTTTTGAAGTTTGGTAGAAATGGTTTACCAAAATTGGTCAGAGGATGAGTAGATTCCACCCATTCAGGATACAAATTTATTTCAGGCTACACAAGGTCACACCACCCTTCTATGGATACCACTTTAGTATAAAGATACTTGATGGTGTTAAGGAGTTTTGAGAAGAAATTTTTTATGAACCATTTCTGGAATATAAGTATTAAGAAAACCTTAACATGGTCTCGTTACATTAACAAGATATTTAATACTAGTTATAACTAAGAATGGGAGACTATACCAATATCAAGGAGGTCGTTGTCATAATGGATGAAAAATTTGGTCTTCCTCAATCTCAACTTTAAGAATATCAGTTATCCTCAAACCCATTTGGATTCTCATAAATTTTCTGTGTGGAAAAATTAACCTCTTTTATATGGGTTAGAGGAGAAATATTTTCCTATACTTGAAGGAGATACCCAATGGTGATATTTCCCCTAATAAATTTATTATTAATCCACATAAGAATTAATATTTCATCCTCATACCATGACAACCACTCTCCTGATAAGAGGACATTACGCTCTCTTGCGGGTGAGTGGGATATAGACATATATCCTCCTTTATCTCTAGTGAAATGGTTCTAATGGGGTGGTAACTCCTCATTTGGAGGCACCATGTTTTGATTAATCTTATGGTTCTTAGTACACATGGCCTCATCTTATGCTTCAGTATAACCAATGTCTTGAGGTATTTTTTTCCCATTGAGTGTATAGGTATCCATATCATGATATTTATCATCTATTGGATTGATGGTGATGATGTTCACTAAATCATATTGGGTATCATGAATCATTTTTTATCATCTAAGTAATATATTGGCTTTACACTTCTAGATTTCCCTTCAACATCTATATCACGATCTTCTTCTTAGAACCTTTTTTCCACTGGGACGGTTTAGCTTGCAACCTTTATGATGTTTAGTCTTCTTTTTTTGATGTTCAATTTGTTTTTGTCTATAAATAGTTACCCTAACTGAATATATTATTATCTATGTTGAAAGTTCCCTGAATGATAGGGGAATGTTGTATGGTGGTAGGAACAACTGGGATGTTGGATGCTGATGACCACTACCATGTCTACAAAAGATTAGTTTTCTTAGAGGAGATAGTAATAATCCACCCATCCCTAAGGGTTGGGGATGATGTGGGTGAAAACACTGATAATTCTTAAACCTACTAAGGATTTTTAAATTATGGAGATAGATATTTTGGTAAAAATACCCCCAACCCTACAGGTGGGTGTTGATTTTAAGCCACCACTAATATATTCTAGACCCAAAGATCACTTGACGATCATGGGGGTGGAGGTTACAGAAATAATTCCCAGGACCTATGGGCTATGGTTGATCTTAGATATCTATAATTAAATTTTTAACACATTCTTCTTGATTTTTTTATTTACACTTGAGTATGAGCTGGGTGTAGTGCTTTCTCAGAATGTGAGCTACTTTCAAGGGGGAGTTTCCATGTCCTTAGATGTTTGGGTTCTCTTATCTGAGATATGTTCCCAAAAAATCATGTGTCTAATTTTAGGAGACTACCAAAATCCTACTCTCTATTATTATGTCACTTTTATTCTTTAGAGATAAAATTATTTTATTGGATTAACTAACTAGAATATGAATTTTTTGGACCTGTAGCCTATCATGTGGTAATGACATTAAAGGATTCAATCTTTTGGTGTCTATACTGACCCAGGTACAAAGTAGAGATCATCTCTACATACACATCATTTCCTTATATGTGTATGTTAAAGGATCCATCAATGATTATTTTTCATAGGGTCACTAAGTTGTGTATATAAGCATGCCACATGATCTTGTAGGAATTTTATGACCTCGGGTTTTGATCTAAAGATAAAGTAGCAAGATCTATTTTAAAGAAAATCTTATTCAATACCTGGATATGATTATCATATCCATGGAAATAGAGGTTATTATCCATTAACTAATAATGAGCGTCCCATATTTTTTTTAGTATGTAGGTAATGAATTCCTCCTTCAACACATTTGGGATGTCATAACTAGTAGTGAAAATGGGAAAGCACATAGTAAAGAGATTGTTCTTAGGAAATTATCTCCACATATTCTTACCATCCTCTTCTTTATTAGAGAAATTCATCTATTTTGTGATACCACATAGGTCTATTTTCCACATATTGTGACTCACAAACTATAGAAGGCAGGGATGGTGGTCACCGCTCTAGATCACCCAATGACTGAGGTGAGGTATCACTGAATATTGATGGTAAACCATATATAGTTTACCCTAGTTATTTGAGAACACTAATATATTAAGACACTATAACAAGGGGAGGATATCCTTTCCTGGGTGAGATATCACTTTGGGGAGGTTTTCCATAGTGGATGTCAGGGATTGGATCCCTATAATACATCTATATGATACCAAGAAGATGCACTTTATGGTAAATATGGTATTTTTCTTTATATAAAGATTCTTCTGATCTTTGAGATAATATAGATATTAATTTTATATCCCCAAGTATTCTAGAATTGATTAGGGTAAGAATTTGAACATTGTCCCTTATTTTTATTGTAATATATCGACTTACCATTTATGGTTGATCGGGTATATAATCTACCTACATAAAGGTCATAGAATTATACTGATAGTTTTCTTAATCTATTATGGGGATATGTGTCCACCACTAGGAATTATCTAGGATATTCTTTAAATAGTATGAGTTTTTTATAATAATATGATCCCCCTTTGGGTGGATACCAAAATATACTGACCAACGATGGTCAAAAATGGATATATACTTGATAATGGTATTTATTCCTTATTGAGATATGTTGAAAGACCTCCAAAATGGAAGGAGGGATAAGTTTTTTCTCCAATATAACCTTTGAGGGATGATGATATAGTTCTTCATTGGTGGGGGCAGGAATATGTTCTTTTTTACCTTTCATCTATAAAAATATATTGAAAATATTTTCAATTTTCATCAGGTATATAAGAATTCCTAGAGGTGATTGTCGGAATATGCTAATGAACCTCGGTTAGAATAAGAATATTCACCTAATACAGGTTTTACATTAAAATATTTCATTTTCTCTCTTCAATGGTAATATGAACCTATCCTCAGGTGACTGCCAAATCAATTTTATAAGCCCAAATCATAATATGAATATGGATTGGATATTATGTGTCGTACTTTATCATAATATACTAATAATCCTCCAAAATAATGAAAATATCTTGTGCTTACTCTAGTGTAGATAACTATTTATTTTAGATTTATTTATTTTCTACTCTGGTGGTCAGAATAGGAGTATGTGCATGTTCATATTTGATTTCTAGAATATGTTAACTAATATCTTCTATTGCTACCAAAATATGTTGGTAGCTCAGAAGGTTTTGAGCTGAAATATGTGTTCGCATGTTCATTATAACCAGGACATATTGTTAGAAATATTTGATTGAAGTAGGAATAAGTTCCCACTCATGACCTTTATTTTCCATCTGGACATGCTAATGGGATTCATATATGAGGTGGGAATATGTGTTTCCCCTTCTTACTATCAGAATGGTGAAAAATACTAAATTTTAATTCAAAAATACTTGTTCATCTAATTTATTTATGTAGTTAAATTATATATTAATTTTTGTTATAAATTATAATTAGATAAATTATAAATAAATTAATACAATTTATGTAATTATAACCAATTTCACATTGAAACTATATTATAAAACATTTCAAACATTAGGAATTTTTCAGTTTAAAAATCCACTTTCATGACATATCTACATGATTAATTTTAAATTAATTTCTCCCAATTATAAAATTAGAATTTGAAAAATGGATTTTATATTTGGAATAATAATAATTTATAATTTTCTGTAAGTTTGAATTTTTTTTTACCAAAAATATTTGTGATATTTATTTAAATTACTTATAATGATTAAAACAAAAAATAGGTGCTTAAACTTTAATCCTAAGAGGAAAATGTCCTAGAAACTTTTCCAAAAGATATTTTATGCCCATATTTAAACCATAAATCTTATTTTATACAATTTTTAGAGTTATTTAGATACTATTACATGAATGTGACCTATATAATAAGTTGAGTAAGTAAAAATAAAAAAAAGAACCTTCCTTACCTTTCCCATTCATAAAGCCTTAATATATGGACAAAAAATAATATTACATCAGTTGTACACATTATTTTGATAGGTAAAGGATTTTTTTTCATCATATTAATTTATATTTAATTTGTATAGAAGAATTATTTAGATTAACATCTTAAGGAATGAAAAATATATTAATTATTTAGTTAATAATTAACTAAAATAAATAATAATAAAAATATTAAAAGTGAAATAAAATGATTGAATTATTGTCCTTATTTTTTAGATGAATATATAATATTACAAAGGTGTGAAATTAATCGATACAAATTCCATATTTGTTATTATATTTTTAAATTTAAATAATGTAAATAATGTCAAGATTGAAATTATTATTATTTTATAATAAACGAAATTTTATTAAAAGATTTAAAATTTAATAAAAACCCAATATTATTCCAAATTATTTGAAAATTTTAATAAATATAAAATATTTTTTGTCAGTGTAAAAATTGATCATATATAATGAACTTATTAACTGTTAAATAATTGAATCATTGTTAGCACAGTTCAGGTTAACGTAGTGTATTTGTGTGTCACATGCGCTCATTTTAAAATTAATTTTAAACAAAAATTTGATTTATTTTTTTTCAAAATTATATATATTATTAATAATTCAGTGATTATATATTTTATAATAAATCAAAATTTAATTTATTCTTAATGGTTAAATTACTTACGTTGGAAAACTAGTTATCTTAACAAGAAAACCAAAATGATAAAAGTGGGTAAACATAGAAGTTAAGAAAAAATTAAAAAATAACATATTTCTATGTGATGGAGATTCATAGAAACCATAATTCCCCCATTAATCCATTATTTATACATTTTTGAATCACATGAGGTAAGGTAGACCTCAGAATAGTGTTTACCTTTTGGTATTTAAAATAATTTCACTCCTCCTCCTCTATAAAAGAAATTCACTCTTCCCCTTACTCGCACCTACCAAGACACATTGGATCTCCCATCCTTTTCCAAAATAAGCTCCCAAATATACCTCCTCTAATATTAGAATCCTCTTTTTGTTCATAAATAAAACCAAGGAATCAATTTTTTGAAAACCAAAGGGAGTTACCTGAATAATAGGTAATGTTCTTCAACGTGAATTTATATTTTACTTCCTTATCAGCCCATTTAGTTATTCTAATTCTATGATTATATAAAAAAATAAGTATCATAAATATAATGATATTTTTTTCTATATGGTTTAAACTTACACCTACACCCCCTTCTATCAAATGGTAAATGAACTTACCATTCATGTGTATGGAGGACCACCGCATCGCAAAACAATGTCATTTGTTTTTCCTTTACCACCTCTCATGGTTGAGGATTATGATGGTCATACAATTTTATATGAAATAAATGATATTTATTATTTATTTATGCATATTTAATTATTATATAATACATACCTTCATTATTTCTATTTTTGGTAAATAATATAACTTCATTTGACAATTTCTGGACTACCACCTCCTCAAAGTGATGTAATTTATTCACACTTTATATGAAATTTATTAAGGATGGGCTTAGTGAAATTATATGATATATATGAAATAATAATTTTACTATAATTATAATATATATATATATATAATTTACTTTATTTCATTAAAAATAAAAAGAAAATGTAATTGACATTCATGCGTACGTATGGCCTACCGTCTCCATGAATGGTGTATTCCATTTCATGTTTCTATTTTTATAGATTATTATAAAAACTCATATAATGAATATATATAATATATAAATCATTTTTTATATTATTTAAATAATTAAATTATGATATAAGTAAGAGTATCAATAATAACATGTCAAAACATATATGAAAAACAAGGAGATTATTACCTAAATTGTAACTTTAGCATGAAATTATTAATAAATGGGTGATATAAAGTCATAATAAAATCATATATGGTATGATATATAATATTATGGTTATATGGTATATTTATAATAAACATTTACTTATTATATAGGAGTATTCAATGTGTACAAATATATTCAAGACATAATGTAAGGGTTTTCTCTCTCCACTTTTATTTCTATTTGATATATTCTATATTCACCACTTATTCTTGGTGTGCGGTGTATATACTTCTCTATGACATGTAATATAATTGATTTAATTTATTTAATTATATTAAATGTTTCAATTTATATTATTATTTCATGGGTATCATGATTCAAAAGTAACTCAAGTATTACTAGAATTTCATATCACCTTTTTATACTTGTGAGATATAGGATTTATTCACCACTCGTTCCTTTTGTATGGTGTATATAATGACCATGAATGAATTATATGATTATTATCCTTAAATTTATTTTTATTTAAATATCCATTATATTATCTCTATTTCATGGGGTATGTGATTCAAAAGTTCCCAAATCAATAAAGTAATTTTGTCTCAATTTGACTTCTTTGAGACACATTCCATGTTATGCACCTATATTATTCTACGAGTTGTTTAAACCATCCTTTGACAAGTTATATAATGAATATACTTATTTTAATAATATTATAATCTTTATGTAATGTTATTATTTCCTGGGGATTATTATTCAAATGTTTTAAAGTGGTATGGGACACTTTGAAATTTTTAAAAATTATTTTCCTCAAGAAATGTCTTAACTAATCATTTAAAATGACTTTCCATCTAAGATGGAATACTTTGATTAATATTATTATTTATTGGTTTTATGATCAAAGGTTATTATTATTATTATTTCTATTAATAGTTTATGCATTTTATGACATGTTTTTTATGAGACTCATTTCTCTTCCACATGTTACACCATGATAAAATGATTATGAAACCAACTTATTTTCATGGGTTATTATTCAATGATGAAATTATTTTGAAGCCTGTATCTTTTCCATTGGTTATGATAGGATGAATTGTTTATAATTCCAATTTCATTTCATGGGTTATGATATGATATTTATGAAACCCATATCTTTGTATGGGTCATGATATGATGAATGTGTTATTATTTTGTGGCAAATGGATGTATGATTTTATTATGTAATGGGTGGGACCCTATATATCAAAAAATTTCATTAATAAATTATGAATTTTTTCAAAAATTAACATTTTATAACAATAATAAATTTAATAAAATGAAATTTATTTAATAGTTAAAATCATTGGGTAAAAATTATTTAATAGATAATGCTTTATTATTAGGCATAAATATTATGTTACCATAAGTAAAAACTAGTTACCACAGTAAAATATAAAATGATAAAAGTAATAATTCAATGTCTGAATAGATTGAAAAATAATAAAAAAAAATCTATAATTGAGTTGATAATGTTTTTATAGAAATTATATATTTTTCATTCCATTATTTATCTATTTTGTATCCACATTACATGTTTAACATGTTCTCCTTTGTATTAATTTGAAGTATCTAAAAATATTTCATTCTCACCACTTATAAAAGAGACCTATCATCGACCATTAAATGAAATCATTAAAATTTGGTTTTCTTGTGAAAACCAACCATTTTTACTATAATATTCACTCACTCTATTGAGAAAATTTTCTCAATATATTACCCTATTCCACCCATTTTAAAGAGATCTTCCAAGTAAATCTCGAATTTCTCAATGTGAGTAATCATTTTTAATTAACTTATTTATTTTCTATTTTTATTTTAAAATTATAATTTTCACATTATCAATAGATAAAATAATTATTTGTCATATAATTAATTTAATTATTTTATGTGAATAATCATTAATATCATTCTCCCTTTTTATTAAGAAAAATGAGAGTAAAATTCATGCATTATGGGGACAACTGCCTCCACGACGCAAAGTTTTTTTTTTCTTAAACTCATTAAAAGGATTGTATAAAATGAGAATAAAATGAGTAATTATGATATTTATATAATTTTTATTAATAAAAAAATTAACCATATTTATCACTTCTCTCATTCTATGCAAAAATAAAATCATCAACCATGTATACATGTGGACTATCGCCTCTATGGAACGACTGATTTGTGAATTTGTTTTCATAATTGTCTAAAATAGATGTTCATGAGGATGGTATTAATGGATAATTATGATTTTTATTCTATCATTAATTTTATTCTATAAAAATTTAGATAATCAGTTAAGAATATGAACATCAAATGATCAACATTAATTCAATTATTTAAAATAAACATACTAAGAAGAAAATGATATCTTCATTCTAAGTAATAACTTTATATAAATTATAATATATTTATAATAATTTAAAATTATGATATATATAACAATAATAAAAACTAAATAATTTCATTATTCTTCTAGTACAATGATATTACAGCTAAACCATCTCATAATCAACCATTAATCATGGTAATTTCATGTTTGATTGGTCAAACCACCTATTTGAACAATTCTATAAATTTATATCATGAATTTATATGAGAAATTATATACTAGTATAATATGATATAAATATTTAAACATTTTTTTCATTATAATAAGGTTTGATAATCATTTAACTCCTTTATTAGTAAAACACATTTCATTCATTAAGAATCGGTGAAACATGATCATCATTGATTTCAACCACATGGATGATAACCAAAGCTATCGTGAAATGATATTATAGCATTATAATATATATTGGAAAATCTATTCAAAAACCTTCTATGATATAAGAAATTTGTAATTTTGCAAAATAATATATATCGACACCACTTTTATGAAACTATTTCAAATTATAAAATATTACTTACACATTAAGTTAAAAATTGGTATAAAAAACTGAGATATATATATATATATAATTATTTTAAATGAGGATTTTAAATGGATATTGTTATGAATAATGTAATTTTTCATGTATTTAATGAACTTAATTTAATTATTCATCATTTTTCGTATAAGAAAAAATCTGGTTCAAGGTAAGTGTTTTCATATCAAATACCTCTCTTTAACACATGTTTGGTATTATGCACCTAATTTCATTTATATAGTGTATATAATAATAATTTGAGATATAATTTAATGAATTGTATTTAAAAAATATTATTTCATGTTCAATTATAATCCCACTCATTGATGGGTTTTAATTAAAATGTTACTCAAGCTATAAGGGTTATTTTTCTCAAACTTTATTTCCTTGAGACATATTTATGTTATGCTCCATGTTTTCCTTTCAATGATGTATTCACTACCTAAAGATGTGTCATTATCATATATTTTTTTAATTTAATTTAAATACAAATCCAAATTAGTTTCTTTTAGTAAAATGGATTTTATTCAATCGTTTCCATAGTTGTATATGTTTTTGAAACTCAATTTTTATTCATTGGGTTATAATCGTCCTCTTGGACATAAAAGTTGGGCACATTCTACCAGTTTATTATATGATGTTTTATTCTATTTTTTCAATTAATTTATATTAATACGACATAATACACCTTTTTAAAATGTTTCTTACTTCAAGTATTATCTTTCTCTTAAGGAATATTGGTAAATCATGTCTCCTTTCTTTGAGTTACATTGATTAGTCATAAAAAAATTTATTCCATGATTTGGTTCTTACATTTTTATATTTTATGGTATGATAATATCTCTACCTATATGAGTAAAAATATATTTTTATACAAAATAAAGCTTTATAACTCTTTTTATAATGTTCTTTTTGAACAAAATTATTTTAAAAATAATAAAAAGGGGTTTTCCTTTCACATTATATGTTTTTTCTTCCTCTCCAATTTTATGAAAGATAAACTTTGAGACATTTCAAGTATCCATTATTGGAGATTAGTTTTGAAATTAATGATTTTTATAATATTTCAAGTCACCTTTTCAAAAGTTTCATTTGAAATCTATATATAAATTTAAATTTTAAATTATTGTTGAAAATGTTCTCTAAAAACTATTTTGAGTTTTTACTTTTATTTAATTAATTATTTTCAAAAGGATTTACACAAATGGGTTTTATGTTTTCTGATTTACAATCATATATATATATATATATATATAGAATTTGGTGGATTGAACTTGTGGTATCATCCAATTTTATTCTTTATCAACACTTTTGTCATACCATTTGAAGTATTTTTTTGAAAAGATGTTTTTCATATATGTAAACATCCTTCTAAGTTTCCTTTGTTATAATGGGATTATGATATTTTGAAACCATCCCAATTTTTTCTATAAATGGATTATGATATTTTTATTCAAGTATTTAATTTTTTGTCTAGTCATTTCTCTATACTATGTAAAATCACCTTTTCATATAATTTAGATTGGATGATGTTCACCTAAAAATAATATTATTTTGTTGAAATGGGGAAATTTATTAGCATTATGTATATTTTTTCTAATAGGGATTATTATTGGAAAGTTAACTATACTTTTTTTACCATCATATTTTCTATATACGAGTCATGACCTTGTTATCCCTTTTATTAATGTGGGGAAAATTAGTGATATTCTTGATGATTATTGAGTACTAATGGTTTTTGATTACATATTGACATTTCTTATCTTTCATCCTATGGATAGTAATGTTTTATTTAATAATATATTCCTTTATAAATGGTATACAAAGTCTTTTTGACACTTATATTTAATGTATTAGATATAAACAAGTGTTGAGTAGATCCTGGAATTATATATCCCCTTGATGCATCGATAGGTCTCATAAGATAAAACAGGTTGGTTTTTAGCATATACATCTTCCCATAACTAGATAGTGTCTTGGAACAAGTCCTTGATAGAATTTTTTTTATGATTGGTATTATTAATTCCATCCGTATAAAATTAGTATTGTTGATATCTTTGTTTTTAATTATTTTCATGGATATAGCATGATCTTAGTTTCAGTTCATTATGGATTCAGGTTATTTACTTATTATCACCGTAATATTTATACCATTTTTACTCCATTAATATATTATTTTTATGTTTCCCTTTATTGAGTGTTTGATCTCACCCCTTCTTATAGATCCATTTCACGAGGTTATGAAGAAAAGTATTACATGTGATATTCATAACAAGATATCTTGTGTAAATAATTTATGGGAGTTTTTGAGGACTCATTATGGATTAAGTGGTTTTATATATAATGAAATAAAATGAATTTTTAATATAAAGGACATTGTATTTTTTTAGTTATGTTTTTTTCCCAATTATCTAAAGTTTTAAACCAGAAAATATCCACAGTATGTAAGTGATTCAATAATAATTCTTTATTTTCAATTTAAGGGTGGTTATATTTAGTTACTTATAGTTTGTATTTAAGTTAGTATTTAAAGTATCTGTTTTTGTAAACAGATGTAGGAGTACAGTTTAGGGGTATCACCAATGTCTCATGGAAAATATGTACCTTAAAGAAAAATATAATATGGTTAAGGATTATACCAAAAAAATCAAGCCTGAAATGGATGAATATTCATCATGCTGATGGCATGATCATTGGATATCTATAATACCACAGGATTTTTGCTCTGTGTGAGATAAAATAGGTGGTAGAAGATCATGTGAATCACATAATAAGATTTTATGGGATATACCCTTGAAAAGGAATCCCAAGGTTTGGATGTATTACTCTTCCACTGATGGATAAGAAAAGATAATAAAACTTAGTGTTAGGATTGATCCTCAAAGAGGCTTCCTACATATCCTATAAAAATTGGAATCAGAGTCCCCATTGTTTGGTTTCCATTAATTTTAATGTCATATAATAAGGACATTAACCATGTAGTTTAACTTCATATGGTGAGGATGTGTGATATGGTAAATCATCCTTAAAACAAATAGTTATAAACACTAATCCCATGGGAATTATTCTCAATGTGAGAAAAAAAGAGGAAATAAATAATGGGTTATATAGACAGAGGTATTGGTGACTTTATAAATGGTATATCCTTATAGTGGATAGTAGTATGTATCCTATAGAGAATATGTAACTCCATGAAGGTTACAATCACTCACATGAAGTATTGAAATGTGAGATCTATAAGGAGATATTTTTTTATAACATCATGAGGACATTATGATCTTCATAGAGATCTTTTATACACATAGATATAGGATAAAAAAGATATATGAGGGTATTATAATATCATATATAGGGTTCGAGTATTACAAAGGAATCTTACATATCTTATTCTCGATAAGAATCAGAATCTATGTTGTTCCTAAATAGAGGACAATATTTTCATGAGATTCCATGGTTACACTCTTAAGAAAGGATACCATGTATTATTTATATGGTTTTCTATTGGATGAGAGTTAAGATATTTCATGAATATCATTAATACTAGTAGTGATATAATGGATGTGTGGACACAATGTTTGATAAAGTAAATGAGGTTATCTGATCATGTAATCAGTATTATATTAGGAAACCATGGAATGTGATCATGTGATCAAGAGTTTATCACATGGTCACATGACTAAAAGTTCATCAACCTATCATGAGACTTGTAGTTCTATAACACCCTACAATTTTTGTAAATTATTTTTTTCGAAATTTTTTAACCTTTTTAATATTTTTAATTTTACGCAACACTGAATATAGCTTATTTTATATTAAATAACTATGTTTGGATTAAGTTATATGAAACACAAAATTAATCATTCACAACACACAAAATTAAATTAAATTTCCTTGTACAGAACATCGATGTTATCTTGAATTACACACAATAATGACTTTCATTGATGGCTTGCGTAACACAAACGATCGATGTTTACTGAACTATAATATATTATTAAAATATAATTATATAATATAATAACATATAAACTAGATTTTAAATTAGAGCTTGTGAATATTAGTAACTAATTTATGAAAATATTTGGTCTAATCATTGCAACATGAATTCATAGGTTACTAATTAATTATAAATGAAAAATGAAATTTGTTGAATGTAAAAGGAAGTATTATTATTTTTATGATCACAAAGTTTTTTACCCTAATAAATTAAATTAAAGACAATTATAGAGTGATATTAATTTAATATAAATTTTTTATATTCAATAAAATGTTTTTTATATTCATTCAATAGATTTTATAGACATAAGATAAGAACAAACCTAATTTTATACTTAAAACATATATATTTATAAATTTAGTCTTACCTTATTTTAATGGATAATCCATTTTAAATCTAAATTTTAGAACTTTTATATTGTTAATATTTCAAAATTAACTTAATATTTTAATGTGAGTCATAAAAATTAGGTTAGGATAATTTTTTGGTATTTTTTTTCAAGGTTTCATTTTGAATAATTAGTTAAAAATACTAAATTTTAGTTCAAAACTACTCTTCATCTATTTTATTTATAAGTCTAAATTATATTTTTTATTTTTTTAAAAAAAAATTTATATAAAAATTTTATCAATTGATAAAATGTATGTCATCGAGACCAATTTCTATTTAAACTTGGGTATAAAAACTTGGCAAACTTTGGAATGTTTTTACTTTAAATACCCCCATTGTCGACCCGACTAGAGGATTAATTTTTAATTAATTTCTACCACTTATGTGATTTAAATTTAGAAAAATGGATTAAATATTTGGAATAATAATAATTTATAATGTAAAAATAGGTAAACTAAGTTTCTTACCAAAAATAATAGTGAAAGTGATTAAAATTAATTACATCGATTGAGGTTAAATTAAGATTAATACGGGACTAAACCATAACCTTAAGGCCCAAAATGACCTAAAAACTAGTTCAAAGTCCATTTTATAGAAATATTTAGACCCTATAATCCCTTATAGAAACTTATTATTATTATATCCACTCGCAACATGAGAAATGTGGGTGTAATTCTCTCTTCCAATATTTACAAGAGTGTTACTCCTCCTTCCCTAAAAAAGGCCACCACCTCTACCTCTTAATCAAACCTCTAAAACCCCTCAGGTTAAGAAAAAATATACCCCATAAACTTCTCAACATCCCTCTTTTTCTCATTAAATCCTTCTTTTGGTAATAAAGTATTCCAAATAATCCTCTTGTCACAAACCAAAATGAGTTACATGATTAAGAGGTAATGCCTTCTCTGAAGCTCATTTCTTTTATTTTACTTACCCACCAATACACTCTATTTATGCCATGATTTTATAAAAATAATAGTATAATAAATATACTAATATTTTGTTATGTTGATTTTTCAAACTACACTTATACACACCACCATATAATGGGTAACAAACATACTATTTATGTGTATGGTGAACTACAACCTCACTAAATGATGATTGTTTATTTTTCCTTTAACACCTCTCATGGTGGAAATTATGATGGAAAATATATTTATATATTTTATATATTATATTTATTATGTATTTAGGATTCTTTATTCATTTTACTACACATGTATTTTTTAGATTACATTTAGTGCAAATATGATCATTTCAATTGAGGAAGTGTAAACTACAGTACCCTCAAATTGATGTGATTCATTCACACACTACATGGAATGTTTTAAGGATGGGTTTACTAAAGTTTTATGATATATATATATATAATTATACTTATACAATAATTATATTATATACATAAATACATATATTCCATTTTATTTCTTTCTTTCAATATGACAATAAAAAAGGACACGACATTCATGAGTACATAAGGTTTACCGTCTTTATGAACAATGCATTCAATTTCATACTTCTATATTATATTGATTATTATAATACATATATAATTAATGTAAATAATATTTATATCAGGGTTTAAATTCTTCTAATCATTAAATAATTATAAGGACCAAATATATATGGAATTAAGACACATGCGAAAAACAAAGAAAATATTACCTGAAGCATAACCTTAACATGGAATTGTTAAAAATTGGGTAACATAAATTAATAATAAAACCATATAAGGTATTATATATAATAAATTTTTTTATATATGATTAATAAACTTATATTTATTATACAGGAGGTTTGTACGAGTACGATGAGAGTCAAGACACAAGGTAAGGGGATTTCATCTCACTTTTTTCAGAAGATACATGCTCTATTCACCATTGATTATTTTTGTGTGGAATGTATACTACCCGTGGATGTAATAAATGGTTATTATTTTTAAATTTATGTGTGTTTAAATATCCATTAAATAACATTTATTTCATGTGTTTTAGGTTTCAAATGTTCTCATTGGTAAAATAGTTTTGTCTCAATTTTCATTATTGGAGACACATGTTTTGTTATGCGCCTAAATTCATATTGAAGTATACATAATTCCATTTTAAATTATATATAATGAATATAAATATTTTAATGATATTATAAGATTCATTAAATTTCCTTTTCTTACATGGTTTGTATGATCCAAAGTTACCATGTGATAATATTTTGTTGAAACAATCTCATCATTTTTCAAGATTATTTATGTTTATACTTCCTTTAATGAAATATTATAACTCATATCTCAAGAACATTGATTAATTTTATTTTCCTATATATTTTCATGAAATATTATTGAATTATTTCCATATTTATACTCTTTGGTATATAATATATTTAAGAACTTTTTTTAAGAATGGTCAACTTTACCCTCTCTTTGGTCAGAAATCTATGTTTTCTAAAAAGGGTTCCAATAATATTGTACCATTATCCTATAATATTTAAAATAAATTTTAAGCCTTTTTTGTTTTACCAATAATTTCATAGGAATATTCTTTTTACATTCAAAACATTTCATTTTTCTAATTATTTTATCGTGCAAAAGCGAATATTCTTTTTACCTCATAAGACATATACGGTTTTATTAGCCATAATTTCCTTGAATATTTATTCTCATGTTTAAAATGTTATTTTTTAAGAAAATTTTTTTAAAATGTATTTTCAATGAAATTTTTTTCAAATGTTTTTGAAGATTATTTTATATTTTTTTAAGAAAATTGGTTTTCAAAATATTTTATGTTTTAAAGAGGTTTTTCAGAGAAGAAATAATATTTACATCATGAAATGTTTTCAAAATATTCATCCAATTTATTTTCCATATAAGATAAATTCTATTGATATCACTAATACCCTTCTAGGAAGTAATCTAAATTTTAAATTTATATTATTTCTTGAATGGTTTATTTTTTTATAGAATGAATATTAGGACACTCGTTTCACTTCCATGGGTTATATACTTTTGAAACCTCTTTCTTAATACGGGTTATGATTTCATGAAGTGATTATGAAACATATCTATTTCATAGTCTATAATGGGATGAAATGTTAATGATACACATTTCATTTCATGGGTTATGATTTTATGTTTATAAAACCTATATCTTTTTATATTTCGTGGTATGATGAAATTTTTATTATCTTGTGGCACAAGTATGAATGATTTTATTATGAGATGGGTGGGACCTATATCTCACATTAGGTAATAATAAGTTTTATACAAGATCAGAGGGTACACAGGTTGTATCCCTTTCCCTGAAAAGAAGGTACATAGGTTGTAGCCCAAGAATAAGAGAAATAGGGCACATAGGTTGTATCCCAAGCCTGAAAACAAGAATGTATGTGGATTTTATACCAAGCCTAAAAGAAATAGGGTATACAGGTTATATCCCAAGCCCAAAAACAGGAAGGCAAATGGGTTGTATCCAAATCCTAAAATTAAGTGGGTAAACGGGTTGTTACCCTAAGTCCAATGTGGGTTCATTGGTCTTATCCCAAGCCTAACATGTTATAAATATCTTGATTGATAGCCTTGAAATAAAATTTTCTATTCTTTTATATACACCACAAATCATGTGTCTTTTTCCTCAGTTACGATTTCATAGCTCATGATGTCTATTTCCTTATGATTTTTGTCTTATGAACTACCAAGATTTATCCCATAATTCCTTTTTATAATCTTTTATATAAAGGGTATGATAGTCTAAAGTTATGATCATGTTCTAATACCCCTATGTTCATGTTTATTATTAAATTTCTACCTTGTTTACCCTTACTGAGCATCTGAGCTCGCCCCTTTTTTTGTTTCCTTCCCCAGGTTATGAAGAAAGATAATAGGTAGAAGTACTAAAGGTGGATATCATTATAGGATATGTTGAAGACATTTCACCTATATAGAATATTTTGTTTTCCATGTTTCAAAAGAAACTAACTATTATTTTCCTCAGGAATTTATGTTTTTAATGTATTGAATATTCATCTAAGACGATGTAGTATCCATGTATGGTAATCATAGGTAGATATATTTGGTATCAAAGGAATGTTTTAGACAAACTTTTTAAATCTATGATGATAAAACATTAGTGATATACCTAGGTATATTTATATGGATATTTCAAGGGATTTATATATGGATAACAATAAGGATGAATTAACATTTAGGAAAATTTCTTGGAATTTTGGTAAATGATGGTGTGAGTGGTTTCCTAGAAATACAAACCTTTCTGGATACAATAAGTCTATGTGGATTTGTAATAGATGTAACTAGGGGTAAAAACTCGGATAATATGTTTTGGGTCTGACTCAGGGTAATCAGGTACACAACAATAGACCTTACTACACACCTGGTTTGACAATTCTGAGGGATATGCTTTGGGAATTCACACACTCTTCACAAACCATCATGAAGGATTTAAATATAGGTAGTCTATGAATGAACTTGTATAACCCTAAGGTTACATATATTAAGTAAGGTGTGGTAATTTAGAAATCCTATAAGTAACACTACTAGAAAAATAACTTATAGCCACAGATTTATAGCCACAATTTTATTGATCCATGTCTATAGGTTAAGATATAGCCACACTTTTTTTAAAACTGTGGCATTAGAGTAGAAAAACCCACGGTACCAACCTCCTCTCGTTTTATCTGTGGGTTTAGAAACCCTCCTCCATCGTGACTCATCTCCATTCCTCCATCATGACTCATATCTCCCCCTCCCTCCATTGTGATTCATCCCCCTCCCTCCCTCACTAGATAATCCTCCTCCCCCTCCCTCCCTTGCTCACGAATCATCCTCCCTGAATCCTCCTCCCCCTCCTCCCCTTGCGAGGCATCTAGCTATCCTCCCCGCCGATGCAACCCCTCCTCCCCTCGTAAGGAACCCGACATACCTCCCCACCTATGCGACTCTGATGCAGCCTCCCCACCTTCCTATCGACACTCCCCTCCCCGCCAATGCGACCCCTCCTCCCCTCGTGAGGCAGCCGACTTACCTCCTCACCAATGCGGCTCCGACGCAGCCTCCCCGCCTCCCTGCAGACACGACCTCCCCGTATCCCTGCCGACGCGGCCTCCTCGCCACCACTAGTAATTTTTGACGTTGCTAAGGATTTGATAACCCCCCATGGTAGAAGTTGTAGTAAAAATTCCCCTTCCTTGGGAGATGGGGTTGATTTGGAGTCACTACTGATTTCTTTTAGATCTACCTAGGATATTATGACCCTATAGGTAGAGGCAGTGGTAAAAATTATATCTAGATTATGGGATATGGTTTCTCCAAAATGGATTCCATATATGATCCCAATACAATATTCTCAATTTGGTGCATTTTCACCCATTAATGATATGAGTGTAGCACCTTCTCAGAATGTGATCTTCTTTCAAGAAGGAGATTTCATGAAGCCTGAGATTATCAATTTCTTATCTGAGTTGTGTTCTTGAATTGTCCAGAGTCCTAGATCCAGAGCCTATCGACATCCCTCTCTCTAATAATGATGCTTTTAATGTCTTAATGATATTAAAATTTTATTTAATTGAGCCACATGCGTGTATATTAACCATACATATGGCCTCTCATGTGACAATGACATTACATGATGCTTTCTCCAGGGGAATCTGCTGATCTAGGAACCTGGAATAGTGTAATGATCCATTCTCACCCAATCCTTGGATGCATGCAAAAAACAAGTCTTCAATGATTATTTTTCACTGGGATTTTAAGCTATCCAGGAAAGAATATCATAGGATCTTGTAATTATTTTCTAATTTCACATCCCAGGACCCATATAAATTAGAAATGACTTTTTAGAAATAGAGAATGTTCACGGCCTAAAGATGATCCTCATATCCCTGTTAAGAGTGGTTCTTTTTTCCTTTATCCATTGAAACGTTTCCTATAGGTTTTGGAAGAATTAAAAAATCCACTCCCCCTTTAGATCATCAGGGATATCATAGATAGAAGTTGTGATGGGATAGAACGTACACAGGGATTTTTCTTGACAAAATATTTCCACTTGTCCACACTATCTTCTTCCTCATCAGAATCGTATTCCTTTTCCTAGTCATACTACATAGGTCAATTTTCTGTGGACAACGACTCACAAAATTTAGAAGGTAAGGAAGGTCATCACTACTCTGGTTCACCTACAAACTATGGTTTCTAATGTTTGATGTGGAACTATATATGGTTGACCCTAGATATTTGAGTACCATTCTATGTGAATGTTTCTTGAATATTAGAGGATGTCCTTAATAGGGTGATATATCACCATGGGGAGGTTGTACACAATGAATGATAGGGGTATAATATTTGTAATCCATATCTATGGTATCATGATGAGGACTATCATAATAACTATGGAAATATTCTTTAGATGAAGAGTTGTTGAATCTTTAATATGCTTCAGACATGAACTGTATAACCTCAAGGATTCTAGCACTATGTAGGGTAGAAATATGAGCCTCATCCTATATTTTGGTTGAAATATGACAACCAACCATTTGGGAATGAGAAAGAGTATGATACTTATGCTTGGCGGTCACTGGAGTATGTCGAAGGATGCATGTTGTTGTGAGAATATGTGCCCATTGCTGGGAAGATGTTAGGATATGCCAGTGAGATACTAAATTGTTGGTAGGTGTATCATCCCACCTTTGGGTGGCTTCCAAAATATGATGTCTAACCTTGGTTGAAGGGGAAGATGGGTCCAATTAAAATGTGCATTCCCTGATAAAATTTTTTGATGGACCCATAGAATTGGACAAGGGATATAATACACCTCCTATATAGTCTTTAAAAGAAATCTGAGTAGGAACATGTTCTTGATTACTAGAAGATATCAAAAGTTTATGAGTAACTTATATGTTTTTGGAAGGAATATGGGCCTTCTCTGAGGTGATTGAGGGGACATCTTATGAACAATAGTTGGAGTGGGAATGTGATATTGGTCTTGGTTTAACTTTGTAATGCACCTCTAGAATTATTCAATAAGAATATACACATGTCTTGAGGTAATTTTCAAGTTGGGTTGATGAACCCCAGTTGAAATGGGGATATGAGCTTTGTTCAGTGCCTCATCCTTTACTAAAATGTGTTTATAATCATCATGGGTAGGAGCAAGAATATGAGCTTACTCCATATTAGCCACCATGTCATGTTGGAGAAGTTGATATGCTGCTCTAGTAGTGAGAACATTATAGTATTCTTGTCCCATTAAAATCACCTGAATATGCCGACAAAGCCCCTCTATGTCTACTAGAATATACTAGAACTTCAGAAGTGAATGAGCGAGAATAATGGCCAATACATTTTTTGTCACAATAATATATTGGAAGACATATTCGATTGAAGCATGGAAATATTCTGATTGTATCCATCCATTTTCTACCAGGATATCCTAATAGTATTCTTGTGAAGTGGTAGGGATATGTGCATAATGCTTGTTTTCTTCTGTAATATACTTGTAAACTTGCAATATTATCCCATTCCCTATGATCGAAAACTCTCTATTCCTAGAAATATGTCCAAAGGGACCTAATTTTAGAGTTTAGGGTGGCAACCTATAGTGCCACACCCTCAATAGTAGACTGAGGGGTAGTAATTGTATTTCCCTATGATAGACAACTCTCTATTCCTACAAAGAATGTTTGAATAATAGGTGCTTGGGGATCTTAAGAGTTGAGACTTATTCTCATGAATTTTTCACTTATAAATCTCAAGTACATGAGATCATGAAGACCAAACCACCAATAAGAACAACACATGTTTCATAAGAAATTGGTTGTTCCTTTCTACCAACATGTGTATTTGCAACAAATATCCTCCAGGAAATGAACTCTATTGGTGATGATGGTGTACCTCTAATTACTATCCATTTATCTTAATTGCGTATCTAATTGTCCCCATAGTTATCTATTTTTAGTTTCCTCTAGAAGGTCTCCTTTAGCTGTCTTCCTATTTTTTCTATGTTTGTTGTTTATCTTCCAAAATATCCATCAAAACTTCATGGCTATCTTTCCTCAGCATACTTCAAACTTAATCAATCAGTGTCCATCCCTCAACGATCAATTTCTGCTCTCAAATCCTTTTTCCCAAGCTTTTCCTCTCTCTGTGGCTTCTCCCTTTATCTAAATTCTTTTTAGTTGTGATCATTGGAAAGCTCAATAACCATGTTATGTTTCACACTCCTTATTTTTGTTTCTTCTCCCAGTTTGTCTCTATAAATGTATTTATATTAATAGATTTATATTCCCCCAATTTTCCTTACAAAATTTATTCTTATTCTATTATAATATGTGTTTGGTTAGACCATCAAGTTCGTTAATTTATGATGTTTTAATTTCATTCTTTTCCCTTATAGACCAACTATTTTATGGGGATCCTATTGTATTATCATTTCATAATGATATTTCTACACTAATTACACTTTCATAGGATATAGAAAACCTTTAAACCTTGTATTCCATAGAATCAGTGGTAATGCCAAAATTTTTATACTATTATACTATGATTTTATATTAATGTATTTGTATAAGCGTTATACTTTTATGAGTATTATATTTTCAAAACCAGTAAATTTTTACGTATATTTTGTGATAACTTCTGTATTTTAATTAAAATGTTTTTGATTTGTATTTTTTTCAAAACAAAACATATTTCTGACAAATTTATATTCTATTATATTGATGGTATTGTTATTTAATGAAAATGCATACCTTAATTGGTCTGGAATGGAAAAGATATAATGAAAATGCATACCTGTAATAAATTGGATACCTTAAATGAGTATTCATATGCTTTCTATGTTCCAATTAAGGTATTAATTTTCATTATATATTTTCCATTCTAAAACAATTAAGGTATTAATTTTCATTATTGCTGGGGAGGCCATTTATTCTTACCAATTTATGCTAAAATCTAAAACTATGGTTTATATTCACACTCATCATGTGACACTTACCTGCAGGTTATATCACAATTTATATATGGGAGGTTCTAACTAAAATGTCTTGATTTCTGAATCCTTTTATTAAATCATGGATTATCCCATCCCATTTTATTCTTTTATGGTTTGTCGTTTACCAGAAAATACCTGTGAACAATAACATTATGAAATTTGGTCTTTATTTTTGTTCTATGTGTTGTGTGTACAGTGTTGGGGAAGACTCTCTTGAACATTTTTTTCATTCACTACACTTATGCTAGAGTGAATTGGGGAATTATTTCAGACATGATTGAATCTGAAGCTTTCACTGCTTCTAGTGTTTATAGCATCCTAAACCGTTGTACAGTTCAGAATGGTTTCTCTCAACTTCACAATCTGTTTCACACAGTAGTGGATGCAGATTTTCACCTGATCTGGTGGAATTGGAACACTTCCATAAATCCGGGACATTTTATTGACATGCACATTTTTATGCATAGAAGTTTTATAGCAGTTTGGCTGGTTTCTCCTATGAATATTGCGCTTACTGGAAGCTACATAAAATACCTTTCTGTCCTTAATTGGTTGGGAGTTAAATTTCAAAATCTATAAAGGTTATGCTCTATTTTAAAGTTTTCATCTATTATCATTTTTTATTTTACATATCTAATATTCAATAGTTTTCTTATGGACCTATCTGGAAATGATTAGAATCTGTTTTGAAGGTGTATGTATTTGATCAATACTTGTTTCTTACAGGCTCGGTAGAATAATTTGTGGTTGAACCTGTTGTAGGGGTCCCTATTTGGTGACATTTTATTTTCATGTGAACATTGATGATCTTTACAAGCATGACGTTTACAAACTCCAATATGCAGAATTATCTCCTATATAATATTTGATGTAATTTTATATATTCCCTTTTATGTTTTCATATTTTATTATTCCTTTAGATGTATACAGTACATTACTATTGTTTAAAAAAATACCATGCTCCTATAGTAATACTTGGTTCCTTAAGGCTCATGTCCATTCTTCACACCAACATTTGACTTTTTTAGCTTATAATAGCCATTGTATAAGATATTGACCCTCAAAATGTGGGAAGACCCTGACATAGACAATGTTTCCATGAGATTATATAACTTTTAGATATTATCATAAAAGAGATTTTCCAAGAAAATTAGCTTGGAAAAATTGAAATTAAAAATGGGTTATAGGATCCAGATATTACATGAATCACTTTTTAAAGCATGTATAAACTTTGTTATTGCTTTAAAACCATCCAAAATACCTATTAGTTTTAAAGATTCCTAAAAAAGCATATTTCAGTATTCTACATCACAGTTTTACACTTGAGCATGCAATGGTAGGTCCATAGAAGCTTCTTACACATGTTAAGCATGTTATACTTTTTACATTTTCAAACCCATGTTTTTGTGCTCTTTGCAATGGTGGGTGCATCACCTGATAATGATTTTGTTGAGCATTAGATTGAAAGAGAGATAATGTGTGATTACAAGTTAACGAGGATGAATTGTTTCTATTCACAAGAATATGAATGAGGATTTGCTTACATGAGTGTAGATTATTAGATGCTTTCATCCACCTATGTCCAATATATGAGTAGTCAATCAATCTAACATTACCGTTTATCTACTTATAGGGTGTATCTTCTGATGAAAGATCCCAAACAACTGACTTAGGTACTATATCAATGTCATCATTGTACCTAATGGCATGTAATAACTTATTCCATCATGCATTTTGTTTTATGTACTCTTAATTCTTTATTCAAATTACAAAATGGTAAATGTGCTTTTGAAAATATTCTCTTAATGAAAAATATAATTTTATCTTATGAAATTTAATTTCTCCATGCAATCAAATCTAACATATCATTCTTTATACATTGAACATCAACTATTCTCTATACTTTCAGGGGAGTTATATGATTATTTGCTACTTTATTGTATTTATTACTCAGCTCGATTGTATTCTGATCACATGATCATCAGTAGCTGCATTTTTTTGGGTGCTCCAGCTCTTGTGTATGTAGATTCATATCACAGTATTTCAACTTTTCTACTACCGGGTATGTTATACCTGAATCATCTGATCATAGGGTGTCTACTTTGCATACAGTTTTATTGGATTGTCTGGTGATCCTCCTTTGCATATTTTATTCTCACAGTCCATATTCTTTCCTCTGATCGCAGTGTACTCTATCTGATGATCAATCCGATATTCTCACCATGCCCATTCGTGTCATTGCACGACCCCTCCATTTGGTTGTTTTACATTAAAATCCTCATACTATGTCTGGTTATCTTAAAACATTTCATCCATGATTATAACCTTCTGATAGTTACTTCATGCGGAAGTATTTCTAGATCGCCTCTATCCGAGCAATGGAGTCTTGGTTTATCTGAGCATCTCGGTCAGTGTATTTATGTCTGAACATCCCCCCCTGCCCACAACACCCCCTTCCACCTTCGAATCAGCCTGCACCATCCCCCAAACACCTTCAACTAGCCCCTTTTCACCAGCATTCCAGCCTCCTCCCACTCCCTTCGCTCCTGGTCTAAAGATGTTTCCCCACGGATGTCGCTGGATCGGGCCAACACGCTGCGGTCACGCTGCGGTCATGCCGCAGTCACGCCGCGGTCACGCCGCTGTCACGCCGCGGTCACGCCGCAGTTTGGCCCTGCTCCAACCACATCCAGCCCACACCAACCCCATTCCAACTTAATTTCAGCCTGTTTCCACCAGCATTCCAGTCCGCAACAGCCCCCCTGTCACCTTCGAATCATCCCGCACCATCCCCCCAACACCTGAAACCAGCCCCCTTCCACCATCATTCCAGCCTCCTCCTGCTCCCTTCACTCCGGGCTGGAAGATGCTACCCCGTGGATGTTGCTGGATTGGGCCAACACACTGCAGTCACGCCGCGGTCACGTCGCGGTCACGTTGCGGTCACGCCGCGGTAATGCCATGATTTGGCCCTACTCCAGCCACATCCATCCCACACTATCCCCCTTCCACCTTCATTTCAGCTCGCTACCACCAGTATTCCAGCCCGCGATAGCCCCCCTTCCACCTTTGAATCAGCTCGCACCATCCCCCCAACACCTACAACTAGCCCCCTTCCACCAACATTCTAGCCTCCTCCTGCTCCCTTCACTTCTGGCCAGAAGATGTTGCCCCGCGGATGTCACTGGATCGGGCCAACACGTTGCGGTCACGCCACGGTCACGTCGCGGTCACGCCGCGGTAATGTCGTGATTTCGCCCTGCTCCAACCACATCCATCCCACACCAACCCCCTTCCACCTTCATTTCATCCCGCAGCCACCAACATTCTAGCCCGCAATAGCCCCTCCTGCCACCTTCGAATCAGCCCACACCATCCCCCAAACACCTGCAACCAGCCCCCTTACACCAGCATTCCAGCCTCCTCCCACTCCCTTCGCTCATGTCCAGAATATGTTGCCTCGCGGATGTCAGTGGATAGGGCCAACATGCTGCGGTCCCGCTGCGGTCACGCCGCGGTAATTCAGTGTTTTAGCACCTATACCAGGGGAACTGATTTAACTTGCAGGGTCTTCATGCTCTAATCAACAATATTAATGAGATACTCGTCTAATGAAGCATCTACATCCTACTAATCCTCATCAAGACAAAAAACATGTGTTGTGTCTAGAGAGTATTAGTGCATCCAAGACACTTGAAGTACATCATGCTTTGAATGGTACTTTTGAGGGAGTGCTAACTTGTAGTCCACTAGTCTAATCTATTTCAGAACATCAAAGGGTCCAAAGAACCTCAGTAAGAGCTTATCCTACCTCTGAATATGTCTATAGACTATCCTGGGTGAGTCTCTAAAGAAAAAACGATCTCCAACCTCTAACTTGAGAGTTCATCAGCGTTGGTTGGCATATGAAAAATGTTTAGATAATGCTCTCATCATGCTCCTTCTGAACAACTGGACCTACTCTATAGTCTCTTATACAATACGTGATCAATGAATAGCCACCTCCCTTGCCTCTAGCCAACACAGAGTTGAGTGAAACCCCATGGTATGTATTGGGGCATATGAAGCCTTTAGCCTCTAGGTCCTCGAATATATTCTTGAGATCCAGAAGCTCCATAGGTGCCATCCTATAAGGAGTACTGATTATTGGTACTGCTCCAGGAACAATTTTGATATTATCTTCTACCTCTCATACTAGTGGTAGACCATAAATGTTGTTAGGATAATCCTCACTGAATTTTCCCACTATGAGGGGGAGGGGAATCTGTCCAGGGTCTGGGGGGAATCTGTCCAGGGGTAGGGGGATCTGTCCAGGGTCTCGGGGGGATCTGTCCAGGGTCTGGGGTGGGGGCAGGACTGGTAGGGGGAGGGGAATCTGTCCAGGGTCTGGGGGGAAGGGGAGGGGGGGCAAGACTGCCAGGGGGAGGGGAATCTATCTAGGGTCTGGGGGGAAAGGGCTGGGGGGAAGTACTGGCAGGGGGAGGGGGATCTGTCCAGGGGGTGTCCAGGGTCTGGGGGGGCTGCTTTCTAGGGGGGTCCAGTAGGGGTCTGCTACTGTCCAAGGGGGTCCAGTAGGGGGGTGTTGTCCAAGGGGGTCTAGCAGGGGGGCAAGGGGTGTGTAAGGGGTGTAAGGGATGTGTGTGGGGGCGTGGCTACTGTTCAGTTGGTGGGGCTGGTTTTTTATGAAATGAGAAGTGGACTTTGTTTATGTTCATGGGTATTGGAAAAGCAAAGTACGTTGTTGGCATTGTCATAAATAATTCATGCATTGTCCTCCATCACTCTATTTTTTCAGCTGCAATCGTGACGCAGCTATGCTGGTGTTTTCCAATAGCAAACAAAGGTCTCACAGTTGTCTCTCTCCTTGATCGGGTACTCACCAACAGCTTCCAAAGTAGTCCACTGACTGCATATTCCTAAGATGTCTATATGGCTTGACAAAAGAAGATATAACATACTTCCTGCCCAGATCATAACTGAAGATCCATCCTTTACTTATATGTGGAAATCATAAGATTCTCTTGCTTCCAGAAATGAGAAAGATATTTACGGGATTGTCTAAATATACATTGTAATTGAAATTCTAGTCAACTTTGATCATTAGGTTGTCACCTTGATACGGAATAAAGTGGAATTATTAACCGATGTCCACATGGAGAAGGAATCAAGAAAAAGATTCATGGGCATGTGTTAATTATATAAGAGAAATTGTTGGATTGGTGTTGCCTGATCCAGTTGGGCCGAATTCTTGTGGCCCGCAACTGTCGCAGTGACCGTCGTTCACTGTAGAGACGCGGACTTATTTTTTGAAATAGTGAGCGTCTTATCCATTTTATAGCCCATTTTTGGACTAGGGTTACCACTAAAAAAACCTATGTAATTTGTTCTCCTGAATTAGTGAAGTTTTGCCTCTCCGTGGAAATAGGGTTATTCCCGAACCACATAAATTTGTGTGTCCCGCGTCTATTTTCTTTCTGCATTCCTCTTTTGTTTCTTGTTTCTGTCATTCCGCCTCCCGACGATTCTGCAACATAAATTTGGACTGGGAAATGAAAACCATGAAGACATGTTTTAAACTCCCATCCTCCCATTTCAATGAAAGGTTACATCATCATCACTCTTGTGGTGACATGCTGATTGCCTTAAAAAATTAGGCATGTGAGACAAGGATCATGACCATCCTAGTGTAGTCTAACACAATGGTCTTGAAGTAACCCTATAGAAAAAAAATTGATGAAACTGAGATGAATTCATTCTCCTTAAACATATAGAGGATGAGTATCATTGGGCATTAACTTCAGGGATTGGTGAACCCGTTGGTGTGGTGTTCTGTCCAGGGGAGGGGGTGTCCAGGGGTATCTGTCCAGGGAGGGGGGTGTTCAGTCCAGGGGAGGAGGGGTGTCTGTCCGGGGGGGTGTCTGTCCTGGGGGGTCTATTCAGGGGAGGGTGTGTCCAAGGTTGTCTGTCCAGGTGGGTCTGTCCAGGGGGTCTGTCTAGTAGAGGGGGGTGTCCAGGGTTTTCTTTCTATCCAGGGGGTGTCTGTCCTGGGTGGGGGTGTCTATCCTGGGGAGGGGGTGGGGGTGTGTCCAGGGGGGTGACAGACAGGGGGGACTGGCAGGGGTAGAGAACCAGGGGAAAACTGGTAGGGGGACTGGCAGGGGGGGAGACATGCAGGGTGGGGGTGTCCAAGGTTGTATGTCCAGGGGGGTGTTTGTCCAGGGTGGGGGGTGTCTGTCCGGGGGGGGTGGTCTTTCCAGGGAGGGGGTGTCTAGGGTTGTCTATCCGGGGGGTCAGTCTAGGGGAGGGGGTGTCCAGGGTTGTCTGTCTGGGGGGGTCTGTCCAGGGGAGGGGGTGTCCAGGGTTGTTTTTCTGGGGGGGGGATCTGTCAAGGGGGTGTCTAGGGTTGTCTGTCTGTCCAGGGGGGTGTCTGTCCTGGGTGGGGGGTGTCTGTGTAGGGGAGGGGGTGGGGGTGTGTCCATGGAGGGTGACAGACAAGTGGGACTAAAAGGGGGTAGGGAACCAGGGGAAAACGGGTAGGGGGACTGGAAAGGGGTAGAGCCAGATGGAAAATAGGGGGGAGACATGCAAGGTGGGGGTGGTAGGGGGACTAGCAGTTGGGTGGAAGGTACGGGGACTAGCAGGGGCAGGGGGACTAGCAGGGGTAGGGGGGACTGGTAGGGGCAGGGGGACTGAAAGGGGGACTAGCAGGGGGCAGGGGGACTGGCAAGGGACTGGCAGGGGGCAGGGGGGGGCTGGCAGGGGGACGAGCAGGGGGCAGGGGGACTAGTAGGGGGACTAGAAGGGGACTAGCAGGGGGCAGGGGGACTATCAGGGGGTAGGGGGACTAGCATGGGGTAGGGGGGACTGGCAGGGGGTGGAAAGGGACTAGCAGGGGTGGAATGAAGGCTTGCAGGCCTGCTGTGTTATTTTATTGAACTTTGATCTATAGCCACGGTTTCTAACCGTGGCTATAAGGCTTGTTTGTGTTTTACCTTCTGCCACAGTTTCAAACCTTGGCTATAAGGCTTTAGCCACGGTTTCAAACTGTGGCTATAGGGGTTGGCCTATAGCCATGCCAATACCAGCCAGGGTTCATTGAACCGTGGCTATAACCTATAGCCACGGTTTTTGGGCTTATATCCACGGCTTCAAACTGTGGCTATAGCATAAATTTCTAGTAGTGTATCTTCATGATTATGTGGTTCCTCTCTATGATAATTGTTTCTTACTCAATTCTTTTTTGATTTAGTCAATCGTTGGAACCTGAAGGAACCGCGTTAGTGGTGATTGTGAGGGAAAATGAAATGATTTGTCTCCTAAGGATCTGAATTCTTTAGGAGATGGAATGAAAATCCACATTTCAATAGTCATATATATTTCTCAAGATATTAATCTTGATAAAGATCCAAAATATCAAAGGAGTGATCAATGTTCTATTGAGTAATTCATTTGGTAACTCCCACCTTATTTCAATGGGACTTCTGATCCACTTATTATTGAACACCGGATCAGTACCACTAAAAAGATATTCAAATTTCACCATTGTTAGGATCATGAAAAATTCATTATGGTAGTTTAACAGTTAGAAGGTGAAGCAAACCAGTAGTGGAATCTAATCAAGAATATGAGTAAGCAAGATAAAATTGAATCATTATATTGGGATGAGTTCAAGAAATTAATATTTAATAAGTACTTTCCTAATGTTCTTCATATGAAGATGGAAAAGGTGTTCCTTGAGTTGAATCCAAATGATGATGAATATGTTGGTTCCTATAAGGATTATTTCACATGAATTGCAAGGTATTCTTATGGAATTATCATCCAAATAGAAATTAAGGTTGATAGGTTCTTTAGTGGATTAAAGACAAGTCTCATATGGGTGTTGGCCATAAGAGAATTTGGTAGCAATAAATAGATTTTTCATTATGCAATCAATGTTGAAATGCATATTTGAGTTATGTATCAATCTCATGGTTTTAACAATATGAAGAATATGGATTTCAATGTAAAATCAACAAACCATTGAGATACGAATATGAGAATTAGTTTTTTCTCTGAGTGTGGAAATAATCATGGTGGGAATTGTCTTAATGGGTCTACTAAATGTTTTATGTTTGGAAAAGAAGGATGTAAAGAAGCTGAATACCTAAGTGATTGTAAAAAGTTATATAATGATAAGAATGCTGAGAAAACTTCTCAGGATACACCTCCCACACTTCAGTGTGTCAGTTTCATGGAGTTTAGGCATTTCACAAAAAAGTTCCCAAATCCAATGGTTCATAATGGTGATCAGCTCCAATAACCACTACCAACAAAGGAAAAAAGGGAAATCATATACAATCAAAATGGATGAAGTAAACCATTATAATTGGGGAGATACAAAGTGGTAATTTCTGGTGGGATTTTGTAAATATAAGGTCTATGAAAATGTTTTTGATACTTCAGTGGAACTTGTTATGATTATAAGCATTGATTATCTTTCCCTATATGAATTTTGGGTTAATAAAATCATGTGTATTTTATATATTTATAAGGATGAACCTAAGTTTCTATTAGAAAAGTTGTTTTAAGATAATAACCTGTTTAAGGAATAAAGGGTGAATTATCTTTTAGAATCGTGTCTTTTTTCAATAAGAATTTATGGAAATTAATATTAGGAACATGTTTTCAAGAGAATATATGATGAAGGTATTAATATGTTTTTTATGTGATGACACATGGGGTAATCAATGTTAAGATGATTTCCTGGCCAACTATATACTAGTTGGGATTTTCATCCTTCAAAAGGGTTATAAGGTTAACCATTCCTGAAAATTTTCAGTTAAACATCAGATGAAGCATTTATGCATTAAGGTTGTATTGAAAACCTTATTTAAAAGGATATTTAGTGATTAACCTTATTTCAAGGATGTCCATAATATTTTGGAAGTATATTAGTGCGGTTTTAGAAAAATACATCATGTATGTTAGGTGAAAACCAATCAAGTCCAGAAAGGTCGTGGGTTTTGAACTCATAACCGAATGATGATAAGGGTTTCACACCTACCACATGCCTATGCGATGTCCTGGTTAATGTGTAATTAATTTTTTTGAATAATTATTAATGATGAACTAGTAGATTTACTTTTCATTTGTATGTATTAATGTATTAACCGTATGGATTTTAATGAATTGTTAGAGAGAAATAGTTTTACTTTCCATTCTTTAATGGGACTTAAGATCTGCTAAATGTGTATTTTAGAACTTTAGGTATAAAAGTTAAATTCTAGATTTCTGTTACATGAAGTAATGAATGAATTAGAAATTGATAAAAGCACAACTAAAGAACAAAATTTTTTATATAAATATGTCAAGTATTTATATTTCCTTATTTTTTTATCAATAAAATAATTACTCAATTTTAGTAAAGTGATCCAAAGAAAATGTGTTTTCCTAATCCCATAATTTTTTTGAAATAATTTCCTTTTAAATCATTAATGATTTATGAATTTAAAGCCCTCAACATTTCCTTAATCATTCACTTGTTTTTGATTGATGACCTAAATCACTTCTTGTAAATATTTATGATTTTCCTCCATGTTCAATCTTCACTCCCAACCTATGTTCTCCTATTTGAGAACCCATTTATATGTTACTTTGGGTAACCGTTATGGTTCTAACTTTCCCTTTTTAAGGAAATCATTAGTATTAATTTTTATGATTTGGGTTTCTATGAATGAAACTTTCAAGTATTAAAACTTTTATAACCCAAAATAATTTTAAGGGAGAAATTAATTTTAAAGGGGTATAATGTAACACCTTGAGATTTTTTTGAATTATTTTTTGAATTAATTTAACCTTTTTGATATTTTTATTTTTACACAATACTGAAGAAAAAATATTTTATATTAAATCACTATATTTTTCTTGAATTATACGCAACACCAAGTTAATCATGCACAAAATGCTGCATAAAATTTAGCTTTCCATACACTAAACACTAAGGTTATCTTACATTATACACAATAATGACTTTCCTCAATGGTTTGCATAATACACAAGAGTGTGGTTTACCAAACAATATTATATTATTAAAATATGATTATTTTATATAATCAGATATAAAATATATTCTATATTAGAGCTTAGGAATAATATTAACTAATTTATGAAAATATATGGTTTACAAAATAATACATTAATTCATATGTTACTAATTAATTATTAATGAATATGAAAATGGATTGAATATGAAAGGAAGTATTATTATTTTTATGGTCATAAAGATGTTTTACCTTAATGAATTAAATTAAATAAAATTAGTGAGGGATATTAATGTAACATATATTTTTTATATTCAAAAAAATATTTTTTATATTCATTTATTATATTTTATTGACATAATATAAAAACAAACCCAATTTTATGCTTAAACACATGTATTTTTATAAATGTAGTTTTACTTCCTTTTAATGGTGAACCCATTTGAAATCCCAATTTTGTAACTTTTATACACTTAATATGTCAAAAAATTAACATTTGAAATAGAAACATAAAAAAGTAGTTTAGGATAATTTTTTGTTATTTTTCTGTAAGGTTTCATGTTTTAATGAATAGTGTAATATACTAAATTTTAGTTCAAAATTGTTGTTTCTTATAATTTATTTATAAAGTTAAATTATATTTTAAATTGGTTTAAAATTTTAATTATATAATATATTTATTAGTTAATAAAATTTAGTTCATTAATATCAATTTCACTGTAAACATGGGTATAAAAACATAGAAAACTTTGTACTGTTTTTACTTTAAAAACATGTATTATTAACCCGACTATGAGATAGATTTTAAATTAATTTATAAAAATTAATTGATTAAAAATCAAAAAAATTTATTCCATATTTAGAATCAGAATATATTATAATTTCTAAATATTTCAACATAGTTGTGGGCTAAAAAAATTAGTGAAAGTGATAAAAATTAATTATATCGATTAATGTTAAATTAGGATTTATATCAGACTAAACCATAACCTTAAGGCCCAAAAAGACCTATAAAATTTTACAGAATCCATTTTATAGACATATTGAGACCCTGAAATCCCTTGGATAAACTTTTTATCATTATTTTATCCACTTCCAAAATGAAAAATGTGGGCGGAATTCTCCCTTCAAATATTTACAAGAGTACCACTTTTTATTCCCTATAAAAGGCCACCACCTATACCTCTTAATCACACATATAAAACTACCTATATTAAGAAAATATATGCCCAATTAACCTTCCAAAATCCCTAAATTCATCCTTTAATCCTGCATTTGTTCATAAAATCTTCCAGGTAATCCTTTTGGCAGAAACTAAAAAGAGTTACCTGATTAATAGGTAACACCTTCTCTCAAGATCCTTTATTTTATTTTCATTCTCCACCCCTTCACTCTCTTTATTACATGATTTTATAAAAAATCCTTATCCACAATATACTGTGAAACGTTTATGAGAAGGTTTCAACTTACACTTACACACACCTCCTTCTAATGGGTAAAGAACAAACTGTTTACGTGTACGGAAAACTACTACCACACTAAATGATTATTGTTCATTTTTTCCTTTACCACCTCTCATGGTTGAAATAATGAGGGAAATACATTTATATATTATATATATTATATTAATTATGAATTTATGTTTCTGTATTACTTTTACAACACATATCTATTTACTTCAAATTTGGTGTAAATATGATAATTTCGTTTGAGGAAGTGTGGACTACCGCCCCCTCAAAGCGATGTGATTCATTGACACACTACATTGAATGTATTAAGGATGGTTTTATTAAAAATATATGATATAAAAAAAATTTAATTCTACTATAATTATATTATATAAATATATACATATAGTTCTTCTCTTTCTTTCTTTCAATACAACAACAAAAATGGAAACATTGTTCATGTGTACGTACGACTTACCATCTCCATGAAGGGTGTATTCCATTTCATACTTATATACTATATAGATTTTTATAATACACATATAATGAATATAAAGAATATTTATATCAGGTTTTACATTCTGGAAATCATAATTTAAGTATAAGTACCAAATATATATTGAATTAAGACACATGTGAAAAACAAAGAAAATATTACCTAAAGCATAAACTTAACATGGATTTGTTAACAAGCGGTTAATAAAAAGTCATAATAAAACCATCTAAGGTATTATATATATATATAAGTATGGTCTATGATAGATTAATAATAGAATTATATTTATTATAAATGAGTTTTTTATGAGTATGACAAGAGTCAAGACACAGGTAAGGGGATTTCATCTCACTTTTTATTTCTTTGAGATACATTCTTTATTCATCGTGCATGCCTTTTGTGTGGAATGTATACTACATGTAGATATAATAAATGATTATTATAGTTTATTTATGGTTATTTACATATACATTCTATATCCTTTATTTCATGGTTATTAAGTTTCTAAAAGTTACCAAATTGGTAAAATAGTTTTGTCTCAATTTTCCTTCTTTGAGACTCATGTTTTGTTATGTGCCTAAATTAATATTGAGGTGTATATACTTACATTTTATATGACATATAATTAATCTCCATATTTTCATAAAATTATAAGTTTCTTGTAATTTTCTTTTCTTGCATTGAGATTATGATCCCATTTTACCAAGTGATAAGAGTTTATTGAATCAATCTCATTGTTTTTCAATATTTTTATGTTTATGCTTCCATTGATTAAATCTTAAAACCCATCTCTCAATAACATTCATGAAATTTATTCTCCTTTGGTTACTCATTATATATTCATATATTGGTACCATATTTATACACTTTGGTATATAATATAATTAATAATGTATTTTTAAGAAAGCCTGACTTTACCCTCTCTTCGGTTGGAAATCAATGTTTTCTAAAAAGAGTTCCTTAAATATCATAGCATTCTCCTATAATATTTAGAAGGAATTTTTACCATTTTTGATTTTTCAAATCTTGTCAAATGAATATTCTTGTAGCTTTATAAACAAGCCAATTTTAATGCTTTTATTGTGCAAAAGGGAATATTCATTTTACCTCATATGACATATACGGATTTACCAGTTATCAATTTTTTGAAGATTTATTTTCATGCTTAAAATGTTAATTTTTAAGAAAAATTTTTAAAATATATTTTCAAGGAAATTTTTTTCATAATATTTTCAAGCTTCTTTTATATTTTTTAAGGAAAATGGTTTTTAAATTTTTTTTATTTTTTTAATATCATTTTCCCTGAAGAAAAGATATTTACCTCAAGAAATGTTTTCAAAATATCCTTCCAAGTTATTTTCCATCTAGAATAAAATTTGTTGATGTTACTCATGCCCTTTTTGGAAATGATCCAAATGTTCCATTCATATTATTTCTTGAATGGTTTATGTTTTATGGAATTAATATTATGACACATGTTTCACTTCCATGGATTATATGTTTTTGACACCCGGTTCTTCTCATGGGTTATGCTTTCTTGAAGTGATTATGAAAATTATCTATTTAATAGGTTATGATGTAATTAAATGTTAATTACAGGCATTTTATTTCATGGTTTATTATTTGATGTTTATAAAACCTATCTCTTTTTATTGGTCATGATATGATGAAAGTTTTATTATCTTGTGGCACATATATGAATGATTTTATTATGATATGGGTGGGATCTATATCTCCCTCCACTACATTGGGTAATGATAAGTTTTATATGATCTCAGAGGGTATATGGGTTATATCATAATCTTGAAAACTATATGTTATATGGGTTTTAGACCAAGCCTAAAAGAAATAGGGTACACAAGTTATAGCCCAATCCTGAAAACAAGAAGTTGAATGCATGTTAACCAAATCCTAAAAGAAAGAGGGTACATGGACTATATCCCAAGACCAAAAGGAAGAAGTTACATAGGTTATAGCATAAGCCTAAAAGTAAGATGGTATACGGCTTGTTGGACTAAACCTGAAGTAGTTAAATGAGTCGTATCCCAATCCTAACATGTCATAAAGGTCTTGGTAGGTATTATTGACATAAAATTTTCTATTTTTATATGTATTCCAAAAATCCTATGTCTTATTCCTTAGTTATGATTTTATGGATCATGGTGTCTATTTCCTTATGATTCATGTCTTATAAACTATCAAGATTTATCCCATAACCCATGTTTATGATCTTTTATATGAATGGTAAGATCTTATAATGTTTTTATCAGGTTATCATACCCCTATGTTCATGTCTATGCTTACATGTCACCCTTATTTACTCTAACTGAGCATCTGAGCTCACCCCTTTATATGTTTCTTTTCCATGGGTTATGAAGAGAGGTTTTAGGTATAAGTTCTAAATGTTAAGATATTTATAGGAGATGATGAAGAACCTTCACCAGGATTGAATATTTTATTTTCCAAGTTACCAAAGACACTAAAATATAATGGTAATCAGGCATGTATTTTTGTAATGTACTGAATATTCATCTCAGGTGATGTAATATCCTTATATGTTAAGTATGCATCACTATAATGTCATCATAAAATCATGTAACTGATAGATCATTATAGATTCACATTATCTAGTCTTACATAAATTTTTATCAAATTGAAAATTTTACATCCCATTTTTAAGTTCTCATCCTTCAAATATACTCATTGAGTTTTCAAATGGCAAACTTAGAAGTCGTATAACTCTCTTTTATTCACCTTTTTTTTATCTGTGTGTATTTTTATAGTTTAGCATTCCCTAAATTGAGTGATTGTTTTTTTATATTCATTTTATTATAATATATCTATTTCATTATAAGTCATTCATTTCATGAATAGATTCTTGGGTCAATGGAAGACACTCATATTAGTCATCATCATCTTGTACGCTTCCTATGAATAAGGTCGCATGACCTATATGGTATCTCTAGTGTGTCGTATGACTAAGAGAGACCAAAAAGGTTCTATATTTGATATAAATCTTCCAAAGTGAATCATGTGAATTGGTTTGGGTTATGTGACCACTTATTTTTAAAGCCTTTCATGATCAAGAGAGATCATGGGAGGGATCTGTAATCAACAGCCACTTGCAGAGTCAATCACATGAAAATGATATCATTATGTGGTTTCATGAGTTTGTGGAATTTTATGATTCTATAAAGGATAATAAATCACATAATATTTTTTCATGACCATATATATTTCATGTGATCCATTGTTCTAAAATGGTACTTGTAATTTGTGTATTTTCACTGCTTCTTCTAACCAACATCCATTTGAAGGACGTCAATAGTCACCAAAATCCTTATAAAATCATTAAAAATAATTATATATTCACCCACAATTGATTGAATATAAACAAAATTAAAAAGGGTAAATTAATTTATAATCAATGAGAATATCAAAAACCTTGACATAGTTATAACATCCATGATACAAAAATAAATATTATACCCAAACTAGGTCATCACAAACCCCATGAGAATTTCATTACCCATATGGGATTAATACTAGTGTTGAGGATATAAATTAGTCATTAGGGAATTTTTTACCCTCTTTTGATAGTATTTTAGGCTCATAATGTTTTTCAAAAATTTGGAATAATCGGTCCATATATCTAATGTTTATAAAAATAAGCAGATTCCATGTATTCTATATGGAGTAAACAATATGTTAGTAGAAACTATTATATTTTTGAAATATAAATTGGATATTATATTCATGAAAATCATTAAATTATAATAGTAAAAACCTCAAATAATATAGACATGTCAAATATATACTACAATGACCAAGTAAAGTCTAAATAAGGCTAATTAATTATGGAGATGTGCCTAATACTCCTCCAACAAAAATAATCCCAACACTTCATATCCTAAACTATACTATTAAGGAAAAATATCTTATAGATAATCCTTAAACCTTCCAAGAAATCATAAAAATATACGTATATGCACATAACTAAAATTTAATGTGTGAAACCACATATGTACTGAGATGCATATGTAGTGTGTGAGTACAAAATTCGGTATTCCACCACTATTGGTATTCCTAAAGAAATAAATTATATATATAACTTCATGTAATACATGACAAGATAAGAAAATGTGGCATCAAATAGACATACAATCATTTAATCATAGAGAAAAAAATACATTATACCTACTTTGATCATTTCTTAAAAATCAAAATACCTACTTAAATACAAAGATTAAAATTTGAAATAAGAACTGCATACTCTTTGTCAAACAAAAGAAATAAAATGAACATATGTTCAATATACATCCTATTGTAAAAGGTAAAATTCACCTAGGAAGGGGTTACATCCAATCAAAGGAGATAGAATCCCTTATTTAGAGGACCAGGATAGTTTTTAAACTATATCCACAAAAAGGATGGGATATCAAGGTCCAAGGTCACCCTTGTATCTCTTGGTATATTTGGTATACATATAATAGTCCACAATTATCATCACTAAATATTATTCTATAAAAATAAGGGATATGTAGGAAATATATAACCATACATTTTTTTCATCTATCTATATCAAATATTTATCATATATATATTTTTTATAACAATAACCAATATAAGATATACCATTTTAATAACTATGAAATCTCATCAAAAGGAACCTAGGTGCATATTGAAGAAAAAACTAGTATTTTAAATTTTTTTCTATTTTCAGGCTATAATAGTAGAGATAATATACCAATTATTAGATTCTTCCATAAATCATGTGAAAATAAATTCAATATTGAATAATTATAATGAAACCATTCCACATTTTCGCATCAATTTATAATGTGATCTTCTCATCATTAGTGTGTCTTAGCTTGAAGGATATAAGAAAGGATCCCACTAGATCATCGATATTTTCACAACATCACCCTAAATCAATGTGAACCAATAATAACAAGAATATATTTTACTTCAATTCCATTATTTAAACGTTACATCTGATAAATAAACACAAAATCTCATAACTGAAATTTTTAGTAACTTTGGATATTAACTACATAAATGTCCAATTATAAATTATTTATTCAATATCTCTCACAAAATTATCCCCATGTTATTTCCTTCCAGGAAAAATACTAGAGGTAAATCCCTATAGAAATGGGAAACATAATAAAGAGTGAGATTAAAGGATCTATAATGGGAAAACATACCAATGATTCATAAAAAGGGTTAGATCATAAGCATGTGGGAAAACATGAACAAGGGAGAAATATCTAATTAAAAATAAAATTGAATCATAATATTTTTTCATAAGTAATGATAGAATTATATATAACCTCAAAGAATATTATATGAATCATGGTGTAGGAATTAAAAATGAGAAGCCATTAATCATGCTCCATGGATCATAACATCATATTATGGAATAACATTGAAATGTAACCCAAGTATAAGAATAAAAAATCATAATATTATAAGAGAACACAATCATTAAAAACTATAAAGTTATGATAAAATGCAATTATTCCCATGTATTAAGTTGTAAACAATATATAACCTTGTTTGCATATGACATCATTAACTATAATACATCTCTAAATGCATTAGAGAGTAATGGAAAACATGCACATTACATAATGATAAACCATATATGTGTGTACCATGTGAAATAAATCGTTCATAAGATCATTAATTCCTCATGGAAAGAAAATGGGTTACATATCATTTTTAAATCATATCACATAAAATTATATCGAGATTTAGATTGGTTAAAACATAAAAATTTTATCTCCCAAAATAATTATATCACAAGATAATTTAGAGGGTTCATTAATGAATCGTACCTTTAATAAAGATAGATATTTTTGACATATAGAGGAAAATGGAATTAAAAAAATGAAAATAATTTTCTTATAGCTTTTTGAATGTTATTATAAAAGGAAATTTATATGTAACTCTCAAAAAAAATTAAGAAGGTAAGAACATATTTTTTTGAAAGCATTAATTTAAAAATAATCTCCAATGATGAAAACTTAAAAATAAATAAATTTAAATCAAGTAAATTTGTATTTTAATATGAAATATATATGAAATTGAATAAAAAAGTTTCTTTTAATATTTTTATATAGTTTTAAAGAAACCCTACACCAATGAAAAAGTTATATAAATTCCTTTTGAAAATTCAAAAAGTTAAATATGAATATAATAGAAGATAATATATATTTTCCTTTCAAAATAAGAAAATAAGACATTTTTCAAATAAATAATATATATTTATAGATGAAATATCTAATACAAGGGATAAGAAATATTCTTAACAAGGTTATATTTTTATGAAGAAACAAATCCATTAAATAAGAATATTTTGACATAAAAATTTAATTCCCCAAATTTTATCTAAAAATAACTTAATAAATATATTAATTTTATAATATAAAAAATTTATAAAATTATAATAAATAATAAATATTATGACCTAATGAAATTGAAATTTTGTCAAAAAAACCCTTACCATGGATTCCCGCTTGGTCACTTGTTATCAAACCTCATGTATAATAAATTTAAGTTTATTATTAAAATATATCAAAAAAAATTATATTTATTTTACGTTATACCATTCCATCATAATTTCATATTTTCTATTTATTAATCATTTTTTGTTAAAATTAATATGCGGGTGTTAATTGTCCCATTTGTTTTATTCTAACTTTTGTACGGGGGTCCCTATCCATAATATTTGATGTTTAGTCCATCAATTACAGAATATTTATGGAGTTAATATAGGATTTTTTGATATATTTATGAATTACAAAGGTTATTTTATGGAATTTTTTGAAACACTTCCTAAAGAGACGTTAAAGTCCCCTATAGTGAATTTTGATTTGTTAAAAATGGTTGATTTTTATTAATTCATATATATATATATATTATAGTTTTATAATTCTTAAAAAAAATTATATTCTTCATTATTACATTTTATTACCATTATTTAAGTTTTTTTATTCATGATATAAACATTTTAACATCATTCATGTGACCCAAACCCAAACGTTTTATAACGAATGAATGGATAAAGACATGTTATTATAAAGATATGATATCACCCTTATAGAATAATATTTGTTTCAAACTAATGTTATTAAAGTTTTATATGATATTAGAGATAATTTTTAATAATTATATAAAAAATAATTGTTTAGAGAGTGGATAATACTTATGTTAAACACTTGAATCTACTCTTAGAGAACCACTTATAAATAAAGGATTTGGGACTCATTATTGTTAAAAGAGGATACATATGTGATAGTTTATTATCAGGGAGATAATATTTTTTAGGATTTATTATGGAACTAAATTAAAGGTGTTATTTTGGGTGGTTAGAGAAGGGTTCCATTTTTAGGGAATCCTGTGTGGAATTTTCATAAATGCACATTCCTTAATGTATGAGGAATGTAATTTTTTATAAAAATTGATTACAAAGTGGAATGTAATATTCAAGGGTAGGTCTATAATTCCCTCATCCACGCATTTTTAGATAACATTTTACGATATTTTATAACTTTTAACCCTTAGTTAAAACCTATTTATCATGTCTAACCATTACTATGATAACTCAATTTTTACCTTAGTAGAATATTTTTATCCCAAAAAAAAAATTTGAACTTATTAACTAATTTTTAAATTCTGATTCCAAATTTTAAATCATTTTTTAAAAATTCAATTTCTAAAAGTAAAAAAATGAATTTTAACATAAGAACACATAACATAGAAAAATAATTTTAATAATAAATATATTTTTAACTGTAAAATGTATTTAATCCTATTTATTACCTAGTAATAATAATTATATTAATGTTAACTTATTTTTTTATATATTATCATTACATTTTATTAAAATAATTCATTATTAGTGATTAATTTAATTAATTTAATATATATATATATATAATATATAATATTATTGTTTGGAAAATGTCAATTTTTTAACATTAAATTATCAATTCTTTAAAATTAATTATTTATTAACTAACCATTACTTGAATTTTGCCACAGAATTTGTATTAAGAAAAATTTTATCATTAAATATATTTTTAAAAATTAATTTTTTTTTTAAAAACATAATGTATATTAATAAACATAATAATGAAAATATATGTATCATTTATTAAATTTATTATTATGTGTTTATTTCAACCTAAATTCTACTTAACATCCCTCAATACCTATGTATAATACCCAAGGGTAATATAATCAATGGTGGTAGTTATGGGTGTTGATTCAACTATAATAGTTCTTTTAATGGTTTCCATTAGAAAAAACTTCTCTCGTAGATTATTTCGCTCAAGTTATGCTTCTTAATGTTCAGTTTTTGAATGGTCAAGGGAAATCATAGTAATTATACCACCTTTCCAATCTTGGAAAATTGACCCTCAAAATTATGACTTATATAACATGATATCATTTCTTCTGTTTTATACATGGATTTCATAATTTAGTTATTTCTATTTAAATATTCAAATTCAATAGTTATGTTATAAAAGTCATATCTTAATATAATACTTCTTATAATTTAGATTTTTAGTAAATTTTATGTCTAAAATTTTTATCAGTATTCATATAATCCTAGTATTCATATAAACCCTATAGTCATATAAACCCAACAACCAAATAATATTAATTTATATATTAGATTCCTATATATAACCTTTCATAGTTCATCAAAATCACTAATCTCATTCTCAAATTTTTATTCTATGTATGTATAGCATCTTTCTAAATTTTTCATTCTTTCTATAGTTATAATTGAAATTATAATAGTCAACTCAAACCACAAAGATTTTGATTTTATGTTTTTTTCCATATCATTTACTTATAGTTTTATTCATCCTACAATTTTAAAGTTATGTTTTATATATTCATGTTTTAATGAATTTTATTTTTTATAATATAATGTTCATTTTTTTATATTTCTTGTAAATAAATCCATCATAGCTTTAAATTGAAACTTAGCATTGTATGTTTTGGGTGTTACACTCTACCCCACTTAAATGAATTTTCCCATTCAAATTTTATTACTCAGATTAAAATAAATAATGGTGATTTTGTATCATTGTATCTTCATTTTTTCACATAGCTTCCTTAGAATTATGATTTTTTTCACCAAACTTTGACGAGGTGTGTTTTCTTATTTTTTCAACACTTTATCTATTAGATCTAAGGTCTATAATGGTTATTACTCATAAGAGAGATCATGTTCCAATTTCATAGCTTCTGAGCTATGTATATGTAATTAATTTAGTATGTACTTCATTAAAAGAGATACATGGAATATGAAATACACTACGAGAGGTTTGGTGGGAGTTATAAGTAATAAGATATAGTATATACATGACTAAGAATCTTGTAGGGTCATATGTATCTAGGGATTATATTTCCCTTCTTATCAAATCACATAACCCCATTTCAATGAGATATTCAAAGGAATAATTTACTACCAACATCAAACTCCATATCTCCTTGATGATTATTAGTATATCTCTTCTATCAAATTTGTGCTGCTTGGAATTTTTAGTGAATGGTTTGAACATTTTCTATTATTTCTTTAAAAAAATAAAGTCATGATAGATTTTTCTCTCCAAATGTATCCTAACATGTTATAGATAAATATATCTTCCCATATAGAGCTTCATATGGTTCCATTTGGATGATAGAGTGGAAAATATTATATGAAAACTTAACTAGTGTAATATATTTATCCAAACTTCCGTTGAAATCCATTAAGTAAGATATCATCATATCTTATAAATTTTTAATGATCTTTTCCAATTTATCATCATTTTAAGGATGATAATTTGTTCTAAATCTTATCTTTGTATCTAAGTTTGGCTGAATAATCCTCCAAAATATTGATTTAGACCTTATATATCAATTTGATATAATTTAAATTCATGCTAGATATGGACTTACAACAACCTTTATGTATACCTTTGAGATTTGATCGAGCGATTAAGCCTCTTGAATAGAAATTAAGTGTTCTTAATTAGTAAGTTAATCCACTACTACCGACATATAATTATTTTTTTTATAAGTATTTTTAAGACCAAAGATGAAATCCATAGTGATGTCTCACATTTCCATACTAGTATAGTTGATGGTTTCATCATCCCCTTATATTCTTAATGTTAATCCATTATTTTATAGCATACCAAGAATCAAGATATATACACCACAATCTATCTATTCATGTTTTCCAATTGTACATGTTCATTAAAATATTTATAATTTTCCATACTTACTAGGTTAATAGAAAAGGATAAGCTATCTGCATCATACAAAATATCATCCAGTTTTGGAATGGATATTACATATATCTAGGTTCCAAATATTATATTCCAATCTCTATAAAGGTTGAACTCTAACACATTTTATTTATTCTTCTTTAGCTATATATTATCATTTTTAGCCTCCTTAATAATTACATATATGGATTATGGAGAAATAATTTGGGAATGGTAGGATTACATCTATTAGTTTATTATTTACATCTCCATCCTTTACAAATTAATAAATATTGGATCTCTTTCAGTCCTTAACATGGATTTGGTAATATGATCTTTTCTATTTAGGACATCAACCATTTTATTTTTCTTTTAAGGGTGGTAATGTATTAGTCATTCATGGTTATTTATTAAATTTTTCTATATCCTTTGGCACATGTTTGAATACTTCTATGTGGATATATAATTTAAGATCTTTTTATCAATATACATATGTATATCACACTTTTCACCGTAAATATAATGTCACAAAATATTTAATGAAAAAATATCACTACTAAATCTAGATCAGGAATTGGATAATCTTAACTATGGGTCTTTAATCTAATAGAGGCATAAGATGTCACCTTTTAATTTTTCATAAGGACACACCTCAAATCACTCTTAAAAGAATCACTATATACAATTAAACCTTATAAATTTTAGGGTAGTATGAGTATAGGTTTAGTGACCAACATATTCTTAAGATCCTTGAATCTTTCTTCGTAATCGTTTTTTCAGAGGAACATAACTCATTTCTGTGTTAACTAGGTTAGTGGATTTTTCAATCATGAGTAATGTCACTAAAAAAATTTATATATACATATATTCAAATAAAATTATAAATTTATTTCATAATGGTTGGTATAGGCTATTCCTCAGTCACCTTAGTCTTTGAATGATACACTGATATACCCTCACTAGTGATTACATGGCCTAATAAGGATACTTTTTGTAGCCAAAATTTACATTTTATGTACTTATAATATAATTTATCCGTTCATAAGATCATTATAATGATCCAAAATTCTCTTCATGTTCTTACTTTACCGTAGAATATATGACGATATTATTAATAAATATGATCACAAATTCTTCAAAGTAATCTGTAAAGAATCTATTCATCATATCAATGAATATTTCATAAATATTTTTATATATAAAAGGTATCATTATAAATTTATAGTTTTTATATATTTTTTGAAGGATATCATTAATATATATTTCTTTTTTACCCTTAATTAATTTTATCCAGATCTAATATCCACCTTTGAGAAGTGTTTATCCCCTCTAATTTGATCAAACCAATACTCAATATTGGGTAGAGGATAGTTATTATCGATCATTATCTTATTAATTTCATGATAATAAATGAAAAGATACATTAATCCATCATTATTATTGATAAATAGGACTGGTACACCCCATCGTAAATCAATTGGGTGAATAAAACCCATGCCCAGATTTCTTTGAAGTTACTTCTATAACTCTTACAATTTAATGGGTGTTATTTTGTGAGGACTGTTTAGTATGGGAATATACCCAGGTATATATTTGATTAAAAAATAAACCTCTCATTCTTGGAAAAGATAGGGTAATTCCATTAAAAATTCCTCAATATACTCTCAAACAATTGTAATCTATTCAATGTTGAGATCATCCAAAACCATTTGAACCGAGTATCTTTTATTAATGGGTATCAAGAACCATATTAAGAAATTAGTTTACCAAAGGGAGTTAAAAATAATATATGAATTATTATTTTATCATGGGATTATTTGGGATATGAAATGTGATCTCCTTATTCAATCAATTGATATGATCTCAATATATGTAAATTCCATCCATGATCTGTATCACAAATAATAATACCAAGGGGGGAATAACAATATTATTAATAAGTACCTTCTACCAAACCTTGATCAGATAATATATATATACCCTGGATTCAATCATCACACCAAAATTTGTTTTCATCAATAATTCAATGTCTTATGTTTTAGGTGGTGATTCAACATTCTTGTCAATCATTAATGGTATGAAAGAATATAAAGAACTAGAATTGAATAATACATTTGTGGTTCTGAAGTGGGTAATAAGTGTAACCTTCAACACTTAATTTTCATGATCCACGTTAGTAGTAGTGATTTCATGGGATCTTTCTTATTCTCTTGGTCTTAGAGGTTTTTCATGCCTATTATCCTCGTTATCCCTTGTATTGGGGAATTGATTTTCATAATGCCCAAACTCATTTCATTTGATGCATTAAAGATTAGGTGGTGCATTATTTGGGACATTATTATCCTCTATTGTATTAATTATACTCCTTGTATTTATTTAGTAGTTATCTTCTTGGAGGTAATCTTTACACCAAGTAAAACATTCTCTTAATCCTGAGGAAATTTCCTAGGTGCTTCATCTAAATTTTTTATTATTTAGGTGGTTAAAATTTATTTACTTCATGTGATTTATCATTCAAGTTTCTATAAAACTCCATTTTTTCATACCTCAAAATACATGGGAATAATGAGAGTATATAGTTTCCTTTTCTACCTTAATTGAACATAAAACAATTTATTTATAGCTACGAAATTCCTTTATATCCTTTTTAATACTTATTTTTAAGCCACTAATGAAATGATAAATCTTTCTTCCAGGTTAAAAAAACTAAAGTCATGCCTTATGGGTCCCATAAATTTTTCTTCATTGGTATTATTGGATCCATCCCCCTTTTTCATCTGTACTAATTATCTACATATTGTTGAGGAAATATTTCTTGGAAAATATTTGGTGATTAATATTTTATTAACTCATCCAATTACATAAAGTCAAATTCTTAATTTGTCTTTGTATTCTTAATGAGAGCCTTTCATTTTTCAGATTCATCAACTAAATGATAAACAGCTAAGAAGCTGTTTCATATTATAAGAACTAGATAATATAAAATATCTTTTCTATTTTATTGATCCATTTCTCATAAACTAGTGGATCATAATTCTAACTAAATGAGGAAGTAAGTTTCCACATGAACTAATCAATGGAAATTCAATATTTCCTTGGAAAATTTGGGATCTTAATATGGTTTGGGGTATTATTCTTTACATTATAAAGTTAGGTGATCATAAACATGGGATTTTTTACTCCTACTCTTATCTTGTTTGTTTTCTCATCAAGATAATCGCCTAATTATCTATTGAATCTCTTTTTAACTTGGTTTCTCTTGGTTCCAGACATTACTAAAATAAAAAAGTTTTAATCATGAGTAATAAACAATAATAACTTTATTTAATAATGATATAAAGAGTTATCCTCATGATTTCTTAATCTAGGACACATTTATTTTATCTTATTATACCTTTAATTAAATATAGGTTTATTTAAATAAGATTATCTTATAAATTTTAACCTAATCCCAAAAAATAACTGAACCCTACTCTTATACCAACTACACTGGCCCAATCATAATGATCATAGGTTTTTCATAAATTTTTTAATTTAAACATTACATCTCACAAATAAACACACAATCCCACAACCCAAAGTTTTAGTGTCATTGGACATTAGATATATAAATTTATTATTACGCATTAATTATTTAAAATATCACAAAACAATTTCAAAAAATGGTTTATTTATAAAAATAATCCTATATTTAATTTGATTTAGAGATAAAAAAATATAAGTGGGAGTGATCTCAAACACTCAGTAAGGTAAAAAATATATCAATGAGTCATAAAAAGTGTTAGATTATAAGAATGTAAAAAAACATGAACATCGTAGAAAAAATATAATTAAATAGAACATGTAATCATAATATTTACCTATATGGAATGATAATAGGATATATATAACCTTATATTATCATACATAAACCCTGGAATAATAATTTGGTAGAGATTAGTACTTAATGGGTGACCACCATTGACCAATAAGTGATGGTTATTCATGAACCCTGGAGAATAACATCCACATGTGGAATAACATAGAAATATAGAACAAATATAATAATAATAAATTATAACATTTTAATAAAATCTAATCATGTTTATATATAAATATATTATCAAAACCAATGATTCTCATGCATTAATTTGTGAACAAACAGTAATCAGTTCCACGCATAATATCCTTATCTCTTGAGATGTAGTACTTTACATAATGCATTATAGGGAAATAACAAACCCTATAAAAACATAATTATTAACCATAAATATTTGTGTGACATGAAATAAATAATTTATATTATCAATAAATTACTATGGAAAAATGTGATACATAACATTTTGAAATGGTATCACATAAAACAACATCATGAATTAGATCTATTGATACCATAAATTAAACCTTCCAAAATAGTATATCTCAAGAGAACATAGAGGGGGTAATTCAGGAATCATAACTTCTGAGTAGATAGATATTTTTGAGATATAAAGTAAAATGGAATCAAATATATTATAGTATTTATATTTTTTATATTTTTTTCATAAAAGTGAAGTTAAAAGTAATTTTAAAAAATTATTTTCTATAAAATGAAAAAAGTTTAAATTTTATTTTAAAAAATATACCAAATAATAGAAACTTGAAAAAAAATTAAGTTAAATTATGTAAATGTGGAGTGGAAGATACAAAATATAAGAAAGTAAAAATGGAATAAGTTTCTTTAAAATCTTTTAAAGTAGATTTAAATAAAACCCACATCAATGAAAAATTTATAAAACTTTATTTTGAAAAAAGTTAAAGAGAAATATTCATATTTAATAAGATAATAAATATTTAACTTTAATAATAAGTAAAGAAAACAATTTAGAAATTAATATTACATATATTCGCTAAAAAGATCTAATAAATAGTATGATAATTATTATTAACAATGTCATATTTTTTTAAGAAAGAAATCCATTAAATAAGAAGACTGTGAAATGAAATTTTAATTACCCTAGAGAGAAATATAACGTACCATATAAAATAAAATACTTATATAATATAGTTAAATTATAAAAATATATTCAAGGTAGAAATATTATGTTGCAATGAAATGGAAATTGATCCAACAAAATTCTTACACTATATTACCACTTGGTCGAATGTGATCTAACCTATGGTATATAAAATTTAGGTTTATTATTAATATATATAAGAAATATATTTATATTTATATTACATTATTCCACTCAATTAATTTTTTTTAATATCTATTTATTAATCATTTTTTGTAAATGTAATATCTAATTTTTAATTGTCGCATTTTTTAATGCTATATTTTCTATAGTGGTTATGATCATTGTTCCTTCATAATTTGATCATCAATTATATTATATTAATGGACTTCACAATGTTATTTTTTATATATTTTTGAATTATAATGTTTATCTTTTGGAATTTTTTGTTATAGTTAATTAAGAGCTATTAAAATCCCCTTTAGTAATTTCAATTCAATAAAGAGTTAATTTTTATTAATGAATATACATATATATTACAATTTTTGAATCATAAAAATATACTAAATTACTCATTATTAAATTTTATTACCTTTAGTTAATTTTTCTTAATTATTCATGATATAAAAATTATAACATCACTCAAGTGTGTGGTAAACCCAGTCTAAACAAGAATGTGTTATAACGAATGAATGAAAAATGAAATGTTGTTTTATAGTTATAATATCACATTTTTAAAAGAATATTTATTTAAAAATCATATTAATAAATTTTTAAATATTATTTTTGAAGATTTTTATAATGAAGAAATAGAATAAATGGTTAGTTATTGGATAATACTTACATTAAAGACTTGAATATTCTATCAGAGATCCTATTTAAAGTGACGGATTTGGGACTCCTTGTGACCAGAGGTCATAGAATGTGAGATAGGATTATTATAGAGATAATATTGGATAATATTAAAGAGTAAACTTAGGGAATGTTTTTATTTTATGTGTTTAGAGGACGGATCCATTTATAGGTGATCTTGAGTGGAATTTTTATACATACTCGGTCTATAATGTATATATATTGTAATATCTCATGGAAAGTGGATCTTAAGTGGGAAATAATGTACAAGGTATGATGGAAGCTAAATAATTCCCTTGTCTACAAATTTAGAGATAATTTTTTTGGGATATTTTAAGAATTTATCCCTTTAGTTAAACACTTTTTACCTTATTTTAGATTTACAATGGTAACTCAATTCTTACTCCGGTAACTTATATTTATGACTAAAAATATTATTTGAATTATTAAACAATTTTTATATGAGGATTAAAATATTAAATCAATTTTATTAGATTCAATTCCTATAAGTGACAAAAATAATTTTAATTTAAGAACACATAATGTGGATAAACAATGTTTTAGAAGAAAAAAATTATTTTTAACAATAAAATGAATTTATTCTTATTAATTCCATAGTAATAAAATTAAATAAATGTTAAATTATATATATATTATCAATAAATTTCTTTAAAATGTTACTTTGGTAGTGATTAATTTAATTTATTTAATAAATATATATTATATATATATAATAAATTCATCGAAAATTTTCTTTTTTTAATAATAAATTATTTATACTTAATTCATTAAATTTAATAATTTATTTAATAACCGATAATTAAATTTTATCATAAAATTTTAAAAAAAAATAAACTTTATCATTAGGTTCAATTTTAAAGTAAAATTTTAAAAAAATTCTTGATGTATGGAAAACTCATAATAATGAAAATATAGGTATCGTATATTACATTAATAATTAAATATTTATATAATCATAAATTCTACTTAAAACCCCCTCAATAACTCTGTATAATATCTAAGGTTAAGATAAGAAATGGTGGTCGTCACGGGTTGATATTTAGTTAGCATGTATTTTTTAGTGATTTCCATAATCTTGAACTTCTCTCATAAAAGATTGTGCTCAAGCTGTACTTATTTAAGTTCAGATTGGGATTGGTCTAAGGAAAAACCGAGTGATGCAAATCTCTTCCAATATTGAAAAAATGAGTCTCATAAGGAAGACTTCTACTACTTAGTTTCATTGATTACCTTTTATATAGAGATTTCATAATGTGGTTACATCTATTTATACACACTAATTTAGTGGATATGTAACAATGGTCATATTTTGATATAATTCTATTAATAATTTATCTCATTAATTATTATTATGATTAAAAATAGTAACAATAGCCCTATAATCATGATAGTTATATAAGTTCAATTGTCATATAATCCCAACGTCCATATAATCCCAACGACTATATTATATTCCTATATATAACCTCACATACATCATCAAAATTACTCATATTATTCTCTTATTTCTATTAAGATTATATTTATCATCTTTATAAATTATTTTATTTTTTATATATTTATAATTAAATGTATTAACTTCAATTACAACCTTAAGGATGAGGATTTCATGTTCATGTTTGTATTAATTACTTGTGATTTATTCCCCTTATAATTTTTCTAATTATGCTTAATTTATCTATGTTATAGTGCATATAATATTGAATAATGTAAACAAATACCTCATACCTTTAGAGGTAAATTTATAATTAAAATTTTTGGGTCTTACACAAATTCCTTTCTTCAATTCTTGGGTGTTAACATAGAAAATTGTAGTGTTTTACAATGCTCATTTTATCATTAGAGATCACATGATTGATCCTCAAACATGGATCAGTTTTTTATTGATATTCCATTTAGTTTCTCTCTCTAGAGGCTTGAGAGAAGGTAGTACATCATATAAGATCTAAAAATTCATGAAAGGGGGTTTCCACACTATTAATGTCTCTAAAAATATCTTAAATCATTGGGTTTAACTCTTTAAAATTTCACTTAATCCCTTAGATATGTTAAATCTCTTGAATCATCTTGTAACGACATTAATAACTATGTAATTGTGTCATAAATATTACAAATATTTCAGCACATACTTATAGAATTATTAAATTTCATTTGATGAAATACAATCCACTACCTGAACTTGTTCCTCCTGTAATTGTTAACAACCCTAGAATTTGAAATGTTCATTAAACAAATAATATTTTCATATAATCACTTTCGTAATTAAATAACCATTTAATAGCCTGAAAAATAAATCTAGTGCTCATTATTCTGAAATTTAAAAATATAATTGAATTAATTTACTTGCAATAATTCAGACTCTAGCACTTGTCATCCCCCATATGTGGGGCCCACATTATCCTAAACTCTAATTATTTCGTATTAGTGGAATTTATAGATATAATTTTCTTTTGAACCTATATAACCTTATCTCAATAGTTTTGAATCATATTTATAGATCATGAGTGGTATATAGTGACACATTCAGACCATTTAAGAGAAAGGATAAGTCATAGCTATGAAAACCTCCTATAAACACATATTGTGTAATATAATCTATCTATCATGAAATATCTCATAAAATAGTATGAATAATTTATTCCATAATCCATTTATGATTTATTTATCATTTGTTGACTATATTCAATTAAATTTCCTTTTTTAGAAGTTTATGAAACAAGTAAAGTAACTAACATCTGAGCCAAATGTATAAAGGCATCTTCTTTTTTTTCAAAATGAATAATCATATCTTGATTAATCAATCAACTCCAAACCACTAATGACACACCTGATGAAATATACATCACCAAAACATATACTATCATGGTTTTTTTCATTGATCAAAGTACAAGATTAAATTATACATAATTATAATGATCTCAAGTCCATATACTAATACACATCCTCAAAGAAAGGAATGTCAAATAACATCTAAAACATATGTTTCTCTTATTAGTAGATCAGTCCTCATGATCTCATTTACTTGAGATCACCAAATGTGGACTTCATGAAAATAAGTATCAATGCTTATGATCCCCCAAAACCAGATAGTCAAACATTATTTATGTCCAATCAATTTAATGTATCTAGACCATAAGATATGTTTTTAATATTATTGTCTTTGTATCATGAGGCTATCATTATTTCTAGAAACTATTATAATATTTTTATATGATAAATAATCTAATAAAATTACCATGTAAATTTTGTACATAGAATTAAAAACATTATTATGGTAAATATGAATCATGTATAACTCATTGTATACATGATATGGTAATAAAAAATTACTACTCAAGTTGGGATTGGGGAACCTACTTTTAAAACCCTATAAATTCACTATATTTAACTTGATAACGTTCAACTTGTTATGTCGTATATGATAATATCATGTTTCTACTAAATTATATCTTTAGTCAATGGGCCTATCATGTTTTCTTTATAGATTCTCTACTATCTTTGACTTCACCTATTTGAGTAAAAAACCTCATGAGATCATATCCTCATGTATTCTATTTTATTCCTCTATCATAACCTTTAACTATTGGCTAGTACAATTTTTTAATCATATAATAATTTATATTTTAATAATACGTTAATTTCTAGTGAAGATTCCAAGAACTGAAACAAATCATTATAAATTGTATATTTCTTCTTTAGCTATATCAAAATCTATAGGATACTTAGTATTTATAAATAAGGATTATAATTAATTAAATGATATTATCTTGATTATTTTACTCTCCAAGATATCATATTAGATCAATTGATCAATAGTAATACATTTTTTATATCCCCTTTATAACTAGAATTTATTCCTCCCCAATTACTAGGTACATATTCCTCATAATTTCTCAGGTATTATTGGATAGTTTTAACTACTTCCAATGTAGTTATATTGTATTTATTTGATAATTTACTACCATAAGGTATGTATTGGAAATATAAAATATCATACATGGAATGGAATATGTGATAAATCCATTTATGAAGTATATGATCTTTTATTTCCCATATTAATCTTCTTATATATATTATACTTATCTGGTTTGAGATATTTATTCCATGTCACATTAGAAAAAATCCCCTCATGAAATTTTTCAACTTTTATTTTCAAATACTTTGTTTAGGAGATGTAAAAGAGGTTCATTTTATCTATAATAGGTTAGTGACTTCTCAAGTTTGTTAGAAATCATATGCAGACTGCTATTGAAATCCACTAGAGTTTAAGGTTTTTTATTAAGTATTTATTATAGTTTTACCTCACATGGAACGTCATTGATTGGTTAATATGTGTAAGTTATCACCAAGGTTTTTTTTCCTTTGTATGTCATTTAACATCATGTAAATTTATATTATTGATTGGAATTTTTGTTTCTTTGGAAATCCATTCACAATGTGCTTCTTATTTCCCAATTGATGGGGTATTGATCAAACCATTACCATGTGATTTATTGGTAATGTATTGATCTTATGCCTAACAATAATATTGTTTAACAACCATTATATATTATGGATCATCGAGATAAGGTAGTGTGTGGTAAAAAAACTCATTTGGTCTATGTAATGTGTCATTTTGGACATCATATCCATAAGACATGAGAGCAGTAACTATTGATGAGGTATAAATCTCCTTCTCTTTTTATGATTTTAGAATCATGATAGATTTATAAGGGTACAAATCTATTATGAGGGGGAGAATTACGACACCCTTTGGTTTATAGGTATTCTTTAGTTTGATCTTGATTTATCCATTTTATCATGTGAGAGGTTTCAAGAAGTCAGGGGTTGAAAATTAGAAATTTTAGGGGAGACAAGACAAGACAAGAACACAGGTTAGGAATATGGTTAGTATTGTCCATGTAGTAATCGTTTGGTATTGAACAATGAGGATCCAATGGAATTTTAGATAATTTTATTATGGTTTTTCAAACATTGATACTCACCAAGAAAACCATGTGGTGTCTATGAGTTCAAACATAGGTGTTTCATAGCTTGATCCTGATTTTCCAAACCATGAGTCTCTTCCCTAAGTTGTCATAAACCTTTATTTTTAATGGATAGGGGACACACATGGTTACTGCATGGTTTTTTAACCATGATTCCTAACCATGTGATCCATATCCAAACCTATTAAAAGTGGTACATTTCCCCAATTACCTTGTTTATTTTTATCTAATCTCCTAATAATATCTCTTATTCTTGAACTAACCTGTATATAATGATCTATAGATTCATCTTCTTAGATCCTTGGTAAATTCCATTCATTCTTGTTACACATATTAAAGGTAGGTTCTATTTTTTTCTTCTCTTCTCCCTATATATTCTCTTGACCTCTATTACCATTATTCCATTGGAACCTAATTGAGTTATGTTTTTTGTATCATTTGTTTTTTATGGAAAATTAATGATTTTTATTATAGATATAGGCTTGTGAAGACAAGTCCTCCTCATCTCTAATCTCCATTATCAAAGGTGACTACTTTTCCTTCATTCTTGAGGTAGGTGTCTTTATAAAAAGGTTCAAATTCAAGGAATACTTGATGTTATTATAAAATAATTTTCTTTGGTTTGTGAAATTGAATGATTTAATATCATGAATCATGGATAGCATAAAATGGGGGGTTTTAAAGGGGTTTTTCTTTAAAAAATAGTTTATGAAATTTATGTGTTCAATTAAATGCCTCAAATATGAGTTTTACTCTAAAATTGGTTTTCAATAATGGGAGAAATGATTACGTTCTATAAAAATGTTTATAAAATTTTTGAGAATGGTTTTTCAATTTATTTTGGAAAAACATAGAACATTGGAAAACCTGGGTTCATTGATTATGGTCATATGAAACCTTAAAAAGTGTGTCACCACTAAGGGTTATTCTCGTGATATCTATAGAATATTTAAAACTCAATATTGGTAGGATTTATAGTATGTCTATCTTATTGTTCCTTCATATGTCTGAGAACATATTCTCATACACTACGGCCAACTTGTTCTTGGTTTTATAGATGATGGTATTGTTTCATGCTTGATTTCTCATATGTTTATGTTATGGTATTTCCAAGGATACTTATGTTTATGATTTTATGGTATCTTATCTGTACTTTTAACATTCATCATTTATGTGAATATGAATTGATTTTGTGAAAACCAAAGGATGATTTACTAAAATGAATTTATACTTGGAATTTTTTTATGAACAAGTTTTTTTTAATCCAGAAACAATGTCTTCATGGTGTTTGGATTTTTATATATTATTTATTAGTATCCTAAAACTATTTAGTTCTCACGCCCTACCTTTTCATTTTATAATTTTTAGATCTAGTTTTAAATTAATTGTGTAATGGGAATGTCATCATGTATTTCACTATCTTATCTTGGATAACATTATTTTTTGTGATGGTGGTGATGAATGTTTACATGGAGACTTGATTTTATATTTTCATGTTTTAACATATGGTTTTTATTTTTGGCTTGAAATTTCATGTATCATGGATATAAAATCTACTTATTCATTGTACTTTATTTATTTATTTCATTATAGTGACTCATGAGACACGTTTTCAGTTTTCTATTGATCTCTACCTTATAGTGGTCCATCATGGGTGATATTTCATGTCAACCTGGGTTGTTTCATTAAAAAATTATATCATAGAAATTACCTTACTATAATTGATATGAAGCTACTTGGGTTTCTTAGGGCCTATGGTATACATGAGTTAGCTCCATCATAATTAAGGTAGTAAGTGTGTAATAGTTCTTGGCTAGGTCACTTTCATATCTGAACTCACGTTCAAATTTGTAGTTCATGGATTTTCTATAAATATTGTGATTGGTTTTTTAGCTTATTAGATCAACATGATTTAAATTTTATTTAGTAAATTTTTATTTATTAATGTCGTGTCTTTCTTTCATCGAATCCACGTTATCTTTAAAATATTAATTTTTAAAAGATTTAATGTGGATTCTTGGAGTTAGTATTTTGATTTTAGAATTTTTTCTTAAAATCATTTGTATAATTTATTTTATTTTTATCATAAAATCCCTCATAGAATTTCTCTTTCGAATATATTAGTAGAACCAATAAGAAAAGTTTCATAGGAAAACCCACTAGAATATCCTTCATTGGTGGAAGTTGTTATCCACAATATTACAACTCTGGGTCCGATGGATGTTGGAAATCAGGGACAAGTGGTGGATCATGGCTCATAATTTACCAAGAAGAATCCATCTATCTTACATGGTGACAAGGGACCCCAGGAAACTAAAGAGTTTCTTAGGTTTATTGAGAGTCTATTCTATTTATTGAAAAATCAAAAGGAATCTATGTTGGGTTTTTTTTACTTACATGCTTGAAGGATTAGGAAAAAAATGTTGGGACTCTATCATGAAAGATACTTTACCTGAGGATCTTACTTGTAATTCTTTCAAGAAGATCATAAACCAAAAAAATTATCCTGAAACATTGTCATTGGTGAAGACACAAAAATTTCTTACCATAGAGAAAGGGGGAATTTGGTTATGGAGTATTCCACATGTTTCGTCAAGTTGGTTCACATAGCACCTGATCTTGTTTATAATGATTACCTTAAGTTTTATAGGTTTTATATGGGTTTAAAGTTCAATATTTAGTCGATAGTGATTCTATTATTCTTATTAACCTTTTTTAGTTAGTTGATAAAGCATCTATTTTAGAGGTATACATAGCTAGGAAAATGGGTTTTGGTGGAGCATTGGTTACTATGGGAGGTATTCACGGTGTGTCTTCTCGCCAGAAAAGGAAACATAAGTGTAACATGTTTACATAAGGACCTATTTCAGGGGATTTTTCATGATAGATTTTGGTAGTCTAATATCGGTGTATGGGTCTTAGTAATTCCAAAATAGACTTTATGGAAACACCAAATTCATTTCATCAATGTGAACAATCTAGTTGCCTTAAAAAATTAATATAATGTATCAAGGAAGTAAAGATGGATCCATTATTACCGAGGTCTCATAGGTTTTTTTTATGCATAAAAGGTTTATAGATCTCATTATCATGCTAAAGAGGTTAATCATATAGAAAATTGATGTCATGGAAGATAAAAAATCAGGCATCTTATCAGGGAGGATCTAAGATTGGACATCTTTATGAAGCAAATTTTTCACCGAAATAATATGAATTAGGGTTAGATGATATTATAGGTATGGTGTTAATTTCATCCTTCATGGTTTTATCTTTTTTTATACAAGTGAGACTCACTCTTCTATATCATCTATGTTAGTTGACATGTTGGGATAACACATTGGGATGATATAGTTCATGTTGGATCATTCCATGCCTTTCATAAAGAGGTTAGAATAAGGTTCTGAATTTCCCAAGTGTCGAGTGATGATTTTAAATTTTGAATTTTATTAGGAAATCTTAGTTCTTGATCTTAATATCTTTAACCTTACTATTATAATGGATTTTGTGATCATTGTTAAGGCCCAAATTGATCATTATCATCATGGACTTTAGTTTTTATCTCCCAATTAAGTATATCATGTATTTTAGGGTGAGTGGGACTCTTGATATAGGAGAGTCGGTCATGCCACCCCTTCTCTAGGAATGATCTCATGCCAATTTTTTGGGATGTTTCTTGAAGTGTTTAGTCCTCATATGATTAGTCTACATCGTGTAGTGGTGATTGTGTACCCTGAATTCATACATGGTTATTTTTCTAGTTTACCACCCTAGAGAGAGGTTGATTTCACAATTTACCTACTTCTTGGTATGATACTTGTTTTTATTCCATCATGTATCTTGGAATCTATTGATTTAATGGAGCTTAAATTTCAACTATCATATATTATGTGCAAGGGATTTATTCATCATATTATATCACCTTGGGATTTTCCTCTTCTCTTTTCCATTAAGGAAGAATAAATCCTTATAATTTATGTTGATTATAATAATCTTAATCAGGTGACCATTATGAATAAATACCTCTTTATCATGATTTGTAATCTCCTTGATCAACTCATAGGTGCTCGATGGTTTTCTATATTTGGCCAGCGATCAAGGTATTGCCACATCCACAATTACATTTTCAGGATTATATCATTTATTTATTTCATTTCATTTCATTTATGGCTTTTATGGGCCATTTCCTTAGAAAATTGTAGTTTTGGGGGGAACAGAGGATGTCACTGGGTTGGTGCATAGTTAGGGAAAACTTTTCTACAAGCCCAGCAAACTGTGTGAGATTGGAAAAAGGCACCATTTTTCATTCATGGATAGGCACATATTTTGTGAAACTATGAAGCCTATACCATATTGACTCTACTAGAGGATATATATCCACCTAAATGGATGGAACATGGTTTTTCATACCATCTAGTCTTCCAAGATTATAATAGTAATTAATTTTCTAAACAACCCCTTCTTGATTTCACCCCTCTCACCTATCATTTTACGCCACTCCCAAATACTTCAACCCTAGGAACACCATATCACTTCTCCTCTCCCTGCTTGTTTTTATTTTGGGTGGATTTAATCTTGTATTATTCTAATAAACTTGAAGTAAGTGTTCCCTCTTCTTTATCCTTGGCTTATCCTCTCTTCCTTCTTGTGTTTTCTCCTAAAAAGTGGTTGGGATGACGTATATTTGTTCTAATATTAATTTTATAGTTTGGTTTTTTGATGTTTTGGGTTTATTCTTACTTCTTTTTGATCTCCTCTGTTATTATATTAGGGTATTCAATCGATTCTTGGGGAATTAAAGGAGAATTGTAAGTTATTTCTTTATTGTTCCATTATTTGAAAATATAATTATGATTACTTATTAATCAAATGGTTTTCTAAATGGTTTTTTTGTGTGAATGGGTCATTTAAAATATACTTTTTTTTGGGTGAAATGGTTTTCAAAATGGTTTTTTTTCTTAGTAATGTGATGGTTATCTTTTTATAAAATAGGATTTCTGTTTTTTAATATAAGAGAAAATCATATGGGAATCCTAGGTATCTAGGAAGGTGGACTAGGAAGTGTATTCTAGGTATTCCCAACCCAACCTAGTAGGATTATGTTATAAAGATAACTAAATTGTTGATGATGATGTGTTTTGGTGAAGGCTCGTGTATAGGAATAGAACTTCACATCCATCGTATGATCACTAAGAATATGAGGATCCTAGGTCCCCACTGACTCTAGATACTTGATGATTTCCCATGGTGCTTATGTTTTACTTTTACCTTCTTTAGAGTTATTCCTCATTTATTTACTTTCCTTACAAAGATAAAAAAAATTTATTCAATATTATTTTCTCCCTTTATTTTGAAAAAATGGAATCTTTATTTGTATTATAATGGATATTAAATAAATATATGGTAGTATCCTATTGGGAATGCTATTTAACACCCTACATACATCAAATGTGTGTTTTTAGACCCAGTTTTTTCTGAATCAGGTAATGGTATGTCTTTTTATGGAGGTGATGAGTACACTTATGAGTAGCTTTGGGGTAGGTGTTGGTGGGAACACATTGGGTTGTTAACCCTTGAATCATGTAGAGATTTTTGTATCCCTTTTTTGGTCACTTTTATTTTTTCACATTTTTTTGGTTGTGGATATAACTTTTAAACTTTTATATGGTTGTTTTGTTATAAATATTTTTGATGTGTCATCATTATAGTGTTTATTGTTGGTTTTGATTATTATTATTATTAAGGGATAAATTATTCCTAAAGGAGTTCCTAGATTCCCAGGTACTAGTTTATTTTCCCAAGGGATCAGTAAAACACTTTGGACCATGCCACAAGTTGGGTTGGGTGTTATGTTGGATGGAATCTTGGTCTAATTCATGAAAAAATGGAATCAAAAAGGTTTCCCCTTTATTTAGGTCTTACTATTTGGGAATTTTTGGATATATAGAATCTAGGAATGTCAGGGTTTTAGGTTCTAGTTGTGAGTGGGATCTCTATATAGTACAACTTATTAAAAGCCTAGGGTTACCATAGGATGTTATGAATTTGGTCTGACTCCTGCCAAGAGAGTAATACACATGATGAAGACTAGGCATGGGAAAAAATGTTGGGTGGAGTAGTGTGAGTTGTTTTGGTTTGATTGTTATTTATATGAATGATATATTATATTTTTTATTTTATTTCTCATGGTTTGGTGAAATTATAGTTTTCTATTTTTTGTTTTTTTACTTGTGTAGTATCACGCCTCTATGAAGACCTCTTGTATAGACACATGAGGTGGCTAGAGAGAATACTCTCTTATCTAATCTTCAAGTTGATCGAATATTTATTGAGGTGTTGTTTTATAATGCCCAATACATGGATTATAGAGCTAGATCAGGTCCTTATTAGGTTAGGTAAATTGAACCAGGGCCAAAGAATGATCGAGATCAGAAGTTTCTCAAGAATAAGTCTCATTCCTTTAGGGGAATCACTAATTCCTATGAAGTAAAAGACTGTGTCGAAAAAATTGAGAGGATCTTTGAGATACTTGCAACTCCGGGAGATGTTAGAATAATTTGTGTTTTTTTATGTCAAAAGGTCCCGATCACAGGTGGGTGAGGTTGTATTTTAGATAGGTAATCATGAATATATGGGGTGGAAGGACTTCAGGTTTGTCTTCATTGAGAATATTTTCCTTGATACCTTGTCCCTCTCTAGTCTTGAGAGTTTATGGTTCTTCACTAGGGGTTCACTTAGTGTTGTAATTTGTTAACCACTTTATTAAGATAGTTCACTTTTCCTATGATATGATAAAAAATGATAAGATAAAGGTTCAATGATTTGAAATAGGGTTTTATCCAAAAATTCAATCTCAGGTCTTCTTATTTAAATTGAAGTATTATGTTAATGTGGTTGATTGGGATTTGATGGTGTAGATAGAAAAGGTAGGTATGTCAAGATTGACTGGTATTCTTCCAACATTATGCGAGAATTTTATTATCTCATCTTAAAATAAGAGGAAGTGGGAGGAGTAAGGGAAGAAGGGTGGTGGTAGTTCCATATATTCACTCCAACCCAATTTTTCAGTAGTAATAGGTTATGGAACTATTGTGTACCATTAGTGTGGGCAGCCTAGGAATATGCAATCCACATCTTTGGTCCTACCTAGGTAATTCCATGTTTTTGGATGAATAATACATCTATATAGGTTTTGTAGGAATTCACCTCTTTCTCATAGTGGCACAAATTTCATATCTCTTCAAGAAATGGTAGCTCAATTAGATGCTTCAGGGAATATAAAATTTCATTCTGGTGGATATGTTTGTAAGGCCATTAATTCTTCTAGGTATATTCATATTAAAGTAGATCCATAGTTTAGAATCCAACCTAAGTCTCAAACAAAAATGAATCATCTAAATTCTATAGATCAGGCACTCATGGAATTTGATGTTGGACCCATGATAGTTAGAGGTATTTTTCTTATTGAATAGTCCATATTAATTACATTTTTGATATAGGTACTTCTATATAATTTATATATTCAATCCTTGTGTACTTTTTAAATCTCTCAATCGATATTATTTCAATTTTTTGGGTCTTTCACGCCTCTCGGAAAGAGGAAGGAGCATGTTTTTTATGACCATATTACATTGTATCCTTTTTAGAAGTTGGGAAAATAGTAATTTCTCATCCTAGAGATAGACCTATTTGACATGATTCTAGAGATAGATTTTATGATGTTATTTAAATAAAATATTTATTACTACCATCAATGGGTGACCATTATGATCCTCGATGGGAGAACTCAATTGTTTTAGGGGAAATAGAATCTACATTCAGGATGAGAAGCACATCCAATTCTGGAGTTAAGTAGGATTTATTTTTAGGTATCCTACCTCATTTTATAATTATATGAGTAAGGATAAGGTATTATTTTTCTTTCCATATTTAGTGAGTTTTATTAAGTGTTCCTAGAGGATTTCTCAATCTTAAAAAAAATAGGAGGTGGAGTTCATTATTGATCAAGTACATGGGAAACAGCTAATATATATTACCTCTTATTGTATAGACCCCACAAAATTGAGGGAGTTAAATACTTAGTTAGGTTATTTAGATTCTAAAAGGTTTAATTTTTATGAGTGTGCCTCTAGGGGATTCTCTATTTCTTTTTTCTATGAATGTTTATGGGTCTCTCTTGTTGTGTATAGATTATAAAAATATGGATCAAGTAATTATCAAGAATAAATATTATTATCCCTGTATTGATGATATTTTTTTACTAGATAAAAGGGTAAGGATGGTTCTTGAATATCAGACTTCATTTAGGGTATCACCAAGTCAAGTTAAGAGAACCTGATGTTCTTTAGACCAATTTGTAAAGTATGTACATCCATTTAAAATACCATTTAAAATACCATTTAATGTCATTCAGGTATGAAAATTCTCATGAAATTTTCAAGGATATTATGAATTTTATGTTCCATAGAAATCTGAAATATTTTTTCATGGTGTTTGTGGATAAAATTATGGTTTACTTGATATTAGAAGAAGAGAATGGACAATATATGAGGATTGTTCTAGAAATGTTACGGGGCCATCTTCAGTATTAAAAATTGTCCAAATACAACTTCTTTATTTATGAGGTCAAGTTTCTAGTTCATGTGATATTAGAACTTGGAGTTTCAATTGATCTAGATAAATTCATGGTAATGATGCCCTAGGAAGAGTGGAGGAGTTTATTTGATCTCAGAGGATTTTTTGTCTAAGAAAGGTATTATATGTTGTTCATTAAAGACATATCTCGAATCACCTCACTTATGATAACACTTACCAGGAAAAGGGGTAAATCTATCTTAGGTATAATATTTATATGAAACTTTTCAGGAGATCAAGTGGAGGTTTACCACCACCCATATCTTGATATTACTCAAGGTTGGATAAGGTTTTGTGGCCTACTATAATATATCAAGAATGGGTTTGGTTTGTGCTCTTGGGTAGGGAAACAATGTAATTGAATATAGATCTCACTAAATATAGTCTCATGATAATAATTAACTAACCCACAACATTGATATTCGGGCTAAAATTCATGGCTTCAATTTTTGGAACGACTATCCTTTTGGAGAATGGTTCACGGTCTACTTGGTCCATAAAATTCTAAGCTATATCATCTTCCATGGTTATTTAAACCCGAGGTATAGAGTTTGGGTAGAGTATCTTCAAGGGTTCAAATGTTAAATCATATATACTCTGGGTAAAGCGAACATAGTCACTAATTCCTTAAGTATAAAGTTTCCAACTCATTCTCTGAAGGAATCCAACAATGAATTGAATCTGATGGGGATTTTTTCCCCAAATGCACCTAGAAGATAATGGAAATAAAGTGGTTATGTTATTAACTAGCCTTTAGTTAATTCCTTATCTTATATGGGTGATATAATAATATAAAACGAAATATGAGACCTATTAGTGCTTCATTTAGTCCTTAAGTGGTGGGGAGGTGCCCAGTGAGTTGTCCTTACCTTCCAGAACATTTTTTTGATTCAAGGCACATGTTGTTATGCTGATTTATCTGAGAATGGTGTGGATGTAGTACTATCACTAGTCTTAGTGGGTTTCTCATCCTAGTTCCACCAAGATGGTTTATCTTTTTTTACATTAGTTATGGTGGATTGGTATATGATGTGATATCACTAACTTTGTTTCTCAACATTATATCTATCACCAAGTTAAATATAAGCATCAAAGTCCCCCATTCATACTTCATCCTCTTCCTATTACTATCTAGAAGTGGGATGATATAGTGAGAGATTTAATCATTGGGTTACACTATACACCTTTGGGAAGAAATTATATATATGTTGTTATTGATAATTTAACCAAATCCTCCCATTTCACTATAATAAAAGACACTACCAGGGTAGAGGAGTTGGGAAATTTATATGTCCAGAAGATTATGAGGCTTCATGTTGTACCACATAATATTGTTTATAACAAATCCCTCTATTTTACCTTTTGTTCCTAGTAATACCTTTAAAATTAAATTGGGTAGTAATTCTAACTTAGAATAGCATACCATCCCCGAGCAGATGGCCAAACGGAGTGGGAAAACTCAATCCTAGAATACACGATTCAAGTTATGTGTTGGATTTCAGTCTTTCATGGGATAACCATCTAGTTTTGGTATAATTTTTTATAATAAAAGTTACCAATCTTGTATCAGGATGGATCCCTTTGAAGCACTTTTATAGTTGGTCGTACTGATTCCTTTAATTTTGTACAAAAGTGGGTGAGACACTTTTCGTGGGACCAAAAATTATGAAGGAAACAATTGTAAAGATTTAGATGATCAGTTATTCAATGATATATTATATCTTCTATAACTATTATGTATAAATTAACACCAATCATTGGAATTAGCAGTGGTTTATTGTTTGTTTCTAAAGGTGACACCTCATTTGGTACATTGTCATCTTGGGAAGCAAGAAAAGCTCACTATGAGGTATATCAAACCATTTTTATCACTGATATGATTAGAAAGGTTGCATAACATTTGTAATTTCCTTCTTAGTTGACATATATTAATGATTTTTTCCATATCTCTCAATTGAAAAGGTATAATTTGGATCCTACAAGATTTTTTAATTCAGAAGAGCTTTGGTTGGAACCTATTTTTTCAATGAATAGACAACCAATATGGATTGTATATTCTTAGGTAAAATTTCTTTGAGGGAAATATATTATAATAGTTAAGGTCCTATAGAAACATGGGAACAATTATCATAAAAATTGGAAATAGAAATCTTGTGTAGAATATTAGTTTCCCCTATAATTTCTTGTCAGACTAGAGATTGTATATTTAGGGTCAAAAAGTTATATGGTAAGGAGAATTGTCACACCCATGGTGATATATTTAGTTATTTTTCATTTATTTCTTTTAATTAAATTCATCTATAGATTTTTTGTCCTTATCCTTTGAAAAATGGATTTTTTTAGATAATGGATAATGCCTAGTTTTTTCATGGTTAAGGGAAACCACACACCAACACTAGTAAAACCTGCAAACTAGAATAGAGTCACCAGTATACTTTCATGGTTAGTCATAGATATTGTGAAACAATTTGTATTAGACCATGAAACATATTCTAGAGGATATATATTCATCCACATCGTTGGTGAACACTTTAGAAAACTGTGTGGCCAAACTATATAGTATTCCCATATTTTAAAATTAAATAATTTTCTAAAATATCCCTCCCCGATTTAAACCATCTCACTCCTCATATTACCCCACTCTCAACTCCTCTATCCATAAGGTAATTTTCCCCCCTTCTCTTATCCTCTATTGGATCGGTTTTGGGTGTATTTTCTTGTATTCTTCCAAGAAACTTTAAGTAAGTGTTCCTACTTCTTTATCTATATTTTATCCCCTCTTCTTTTATGATTTTTATCCTAACTGGTAGTTTTTATGGCTTATATTTGGTCTAATCTAAATTTTATGTCTTAGATTATGATTCTTGTAGTTTATTATTAATTCCATATGATCTCCTCTCATATTTTATTGTTGTTTTCAATTGGTTCTTGATGGTTTCTAAGAGAAAGGTAGTTGGTTTCATGTTGTTTTATTATTTAAAATTTTAATTTTCTTTCTTGTACATCCAATGGTTTTCTAAATGGTTTTTTTTTTTGTTTAAATGGTCGGTTGCTAAGGTTTTTTGGTGTGGTTTAAATGGTTATGAATTGGATTTCCCCTATGGTTATGGTTGGTAATGTTTTGATTAATAATTTGATGGTTAGCTTGTAATTAAAGAGTATTTTTTGGTTTGATAAAGGGGATAAATAACATGGTAATATTGGTTGTCTGGGAGGACAAACTTGTAAAAGTAAATTGGGATTTCCCCACCCTACAAATAAGATTGTGTCATAACACTAACTAAAATGTTGATGATTATATGGTTTGGTGATGACTTGAGCATGGGAATAGACCTTTTCATAGATGATATGATCACTGAAAGTATAAGGATCCTAGTTCCCCACTAATTCTATCTATTTAGAGATTTCCCATGGTTTTTATTTTTTACTTTTACCTACATTACTTTTGTTCTTAATTTATTTACTTTCCTTGAAAATCTAAATAATATTTTAAATTCAAAACTATTTTCTCCCATTCTTTTGAAATAATTAATCTCTATTTTTTTAATGTATTCTCATGGGACGTGGGGTGGTATCTTACTGTCCATGTAAGATCACACCCTACATGTACTCAATGTGGGTATGTAGAAATTTTTTTGTCTAACTCTAGTAACGAAAACTCTTTGTTTGGAGGGGTGGGTACTCTTGTTAGTGGTTTTTGGACAGGTGTTGGTGGTGACATGATGTATGCTTGACCCTTTTATCATGTAAAGATTTTTATATCCAATTTGTTTAACTCTTTTCATTTTGATCATTTCAGTTTTTAGTTGTGGATATAACTCTTAAACTAGTATATTTACATTTTGTATATGTATTGTGGTGTATGATCATTATAGTGTTGATTTTTTATGTTTATTGTTATTGTAATGGGAAAAATCATTCACAAATAATTTTTTCGAATCCTCGGAACAAGTTTTCATCCCATGGGGGTCAAAATGCCCTTTGGTCAATGAAACAAGTCGGGTCGAGTGTAGGGTTAAATATAAACCCATATAGAATTGTGATGAGTACCATCAGTTTAGAGTATGATAGGATGATATTTCTAAGATAGCATTTAATAGCTAATATGAGCACTCTTATATCTTAGTTATTCCATTTAGTCTCACTAATGCTCATATGGTATTTATGGAATTGATGAATTGGATCCTTCATTGGTTCTATTAGTCTCTAATTATTTTATTTTTGAATTATATTTTAGTTTACTCTATATCAAAGTTAGAAAATAGGGATCATTTTTATATCATATTTGGAATCATAAAATAATATCTCTTATGCGAGAAGATATTTTGATGTAACATCCCAATATTTTAAGGAATGTATTATTTCAAATTATTTTAAATTATTTGATATCTTATGTTATATGTAATGCATAGATTATCTTGTTTTTTATTCAACATCATATTTATCTTTCATTTCAAGAAACATCGAGAGTCCTTGATAATGTGTGTTACACGCAATACTAAGTTTTATAGAACAAAAATATAATATTAATATTTAACATGATAGTTATCACCTAGACATTGGAATGGTGGGAATGAATAAGATTAACAAAATTATAAAAATATGGTTTAAAAATTTATATATAATGATATATTGGGTTACCAATTAATTATAAATGAAGATAAAACCCAGTTGAATATAAAGGATGTGTTTTTATGAAAAAATATTTTTATGTCCATAAAAACGTTTTACCTTAATAAATTAAATTAATCACTATTAGTGAATTATATTAATTAAATTTATTTTTTACATATTTAATAAATAAAATAAATTTATTAAATAATCTTTATAGTCCTATAATAACATCAAATCCAATTTTAAGAAAAAAAACTGTATTTTTCTAAAATGCAGTTTTCCCACCTTTTAATGGAAGAATTATTTTATAAATAATTTTTGACACTTTTATAAATTTAATATGAAAAAAATAAACTTAATTTTTGAAATATTAATATCATAATTTTCCTTTGGTGAATTTTTTCTATTTTTCAAAGAAGTTTCATTTTTTGATTAATAGTGAAAACATTAAAATTTATTTGAAACTGCATTTTAGTCTTATTTATTTTTATATTTTAATTATATTTTAAATTATTTTTAAAGTATAATTAATTAATTAATAAATAAATAAATTCAATTTAGGTTATTTTAATAAATTTCTCAATTAAATTGGATATAAAAACATATCAGACTTTAAAACTCTTTCACTTTAAAACCATGTTTTTTTGTCCCATCTGGAGGATTATTTTTAAACTAAATTCTACGTTATTTTAATTTGTAAAAATGGATTCCATATTTAGAATCATAATATTTTATAATTTATAGTATGTTAAAGTTAGTTTTTTACCATAAATATTAGTGATAGAAATTAAAATTAATTACAACGATAAACGGAAAACCGAGCTTACTTAGTGGTTAAACTATAATATTAAGAGGACACATGACCTTGAAATTGTTCTAGAACCCAATTTTTTGAAATATATCTACCATATCCCCCCTTATAAAAAATATTTAATTATTTTAGGCACATTATTTAATGGAGACCTTTCAATAGTGTTTACCTTTTTTATTTACAAAAAATGTCACTCATCGACTATATAATAGAACCCAATCTCCCCACTTTGTCACACATTTAAATCATTTTGTATCATAAAAAAATTGAAAAAATAAACTAAAAAAATACCTCCCCTGGTTCTATAAGGCTAACTTTTTAATAAAGAAAACCATGTATGTCCTTTGGTGCAAACCAAATGGAGTTACCCAAAGAATAGGTAACATTCTTCAATGATAAATTTTGTTTTATTTATTTATCCACCCATTAAATTATTTTACATCCAGATTATATAATAAACTTAGTGTCTTAAATATAATGAGAGTTTTTATTTTGATTTTGGACCTAACACTTCACACACTTCTATCCAATTATATACACAATCATCATTCGTGTGTACAGCAGACTACTGCCTCGCAAAATAATGTCATTCGTTCTTCCATTACCACCACTGATGGTTGGAAATAATTATTTACATAATATTTTTATATGATATATATGATATTTATCATTTTTTATTTTTATTTAATTATTATATAACACATACCTTCATGATTTCTATTTTGTGGGTATACGATAACATCGTTTGTGGACATGTGGACTACCACCTACCCAAAGCGATGTGATTTGTTCACACTCTACATGGAATGTATTAAATACTGGTTTAATATAAATATATCATATATGGGACATAATAATCATAATTTAATAATATATATATATATATTTCATTTACTTTTCTTTCTTTTAAAATGACAATAAAATGGAAACAATGTCCATGTGTACGTGTGGCTTACCATCTCCTTGAACAAGTGTATTTTATTTCCTATATCTATATTTATATATTATTATAAATGCATATATATGTAATATATATATTAAATTTATATCATGGTTTATATTTTTTAAATGATAAAATTGTGATCAAATTAAGAGGACTAAAAATAATAAGTCAAAACATATATGAAAAACAAAGTTATTATTACCAGAAACGTAACTTTAACATGGAATTGTTACTAAAAGGAAATATAAAATTCATTATAAAATCATATATTTTATTATATATATAATTATGTTTATTTTATAGATGTATAATAAAGTTATATTTATTTTACATGAGTTTTTAACAAGTATGATGAGATTTAATACAAAAGGTAAGGGGATTTATAGTCTCACAATTATTTCTATGAGACTTATTCCATATTCACCACTTGTTTATTTTTTGTAGTTTATATACTACCCTTTGCAAATTTATATCATTAATTTATTTATTTTATGATTTTAAAAGTGTCAATTTATTTTATTCTTTCATTTATAACATTATTTTAAAGTTACTCAAGTAGTAAGGTTTTTTCTCATCTCACTTTATTTCTATGAGATACATGCCCTATTCAGTAGTTATTTTTATAGTGTGGTGTATATACTTCCCATAAATTTATTTTATGATTATCATAATTAAATTTATGGGAATTACATATCCATTTTATTATCTATCTTCCATGGGGTTTATAGTTTCAAATTTACCATTGTGGTAATGGATTTTTGTCAGAATTTTCATTCTTTGTGATGTTTGTTATGTTATAAGCCTATCTTATTTTATAATGTGTATATAGATACCCTTTTATATTTTATATCATGATTATACATATTTTAATTGTATTACAAATTTTATTTAAGTAAATCCTTTCAGCTTTCTTATAATTAAAAGTTACCAAAGTGGTAAGAGTTTAATATTATAATATCACCAATTATGAAGATTGTTTATGATTAAGTCTCTAATGTTTAAATATTATAATTATTATGAATTATATTATCCTATGGTTATTAATTATATTTTAATATAATATTACCATTTTTAAACTCTTTGGTTTATAGAATAACATAGAAAATGATTTTAAGAAAATATGACTTTATTTCTCTCTTCGGTTAGAAATTTGTTTTCTTCTAAAACCAAGTTTTCTAAAAATGTTTTCAAAAAAGGTTTTAGATGATCTTTTAAGATAATTTTTTAAAAGACCCTAAAATTTCAAGGAAAATTGTTTCTTAATTTCTTTAGAATTTTATGAGTACGCAGTTTCTAACAGCGCCTGATTCCGAGGCCCGGTGTACCCGGAATCAATTTCTAAAGATAGGCTCGGGTACGTTCAGTGAACGAATGAGCGGGTTTTTCTAACTTTTAATCCGGTGCTCCGAATCGAAATCTGAGGGCACCGATGAAATCACAGGGCCGGTAATTTCTTAGGGGGACCTTTACCGTGATCGCGTTTGCACGAGAGGGGAAAAAAATTTGAGGATTAAGTGTAAAGTGAAATATAATTGTGTTACAATTTTATTTCACTTATAAGTGTTTTAATCCCATGTGTGGTAGTTGGGGTGGGACCCACTTGATCATAAACTCCTATTGATAGGATATTATTGAGGTGGGGCCCACACGAGTCCCCACCTATTCAAATTCTCTAAACCCTCTAAACCTCCCATGTAATAAATGTTGTGGCTACCTATCTTCCTCATAAATGCATGCCAACCTATCTCACCATTAATTTTGTCAATTTAAGACTAATTAATTAAGTGAGTTAAGGTTTTTGTATTTTAAAAATGTATGCAAAAGTAATAAAATAAGTCAAAGGCCTTATTTTATTTTGGATTCTTCATTGTGTTGAGAGAGGGAGCGTTCTTCACATTTGAAGAACTTTATCTTCTTCGAGAAGAATGCCAAGGCTCCGACAAAGAACACCGACTTGGAAATCATGGTTCTTCATCCTCTTCTTCCTCCATGACAAGGGAGAAGTCGCCGACCATGGTGATCATCGCCAAAGACAACGTACCTTCCTTCTTCATCTTCGCAGAAAGTGAGGAGATGTCGTTTCCTCCTCAGACGCACCCTGACGTCCACAGAATCTACGTCCAACCCCCGCGACGTCGTTCTCCGTGAAGCCCGACGTGCGACGTCAAATATCCAAGTAGGGGGTTTTCGGATTTTGTTTTTATGTGAATTATACCCCTGTCAATGGTTAAATGCATGTGTTTAAATGTTTTCCATTTGATAACACCTAATGCGGAGGGCACGGGCCGAACAAACACGGCCCGACAACCCTCCGCAGATTGTTGTTGGTGTGAAAATCGACGGGAAATGACGGAATGGGCCGCAATGACAATTTGAGGCCTTTGTAGTAAAGTAAGAGACCCAAGATGAACACCAGCATAGAAGGAATTGAAAACGGACCAACGGAGCAACTCCGGTGGCCCGCGGACATCACCGGCGGCGCGGGTCGCCGGCGCGGCGGGCGGCACCGGCCGGCCACCCGGAGGTGGGGCCGCCCCGACACGCCACCAGGAGAAACCGTCGCAGCTGAAGTCATTGCGGCATGTGGCCGGATCCCTCGGAAGCACGGGATCCGAGGGAGCAGGACGTAGCGCTCGCCGTGTCCGCGGAGCACAAAGGCCGCGGGGGACCGCATCCCCCGCTCGGCTCGCTGGCCAAGCCGGGTTTCACGGACCGGACCCGGCCGCGCCCAGCCGGGCCGGGCCGTGACCTATCGGGTCAGACCTGGAGCCAGGTTGGGTCGCCCCGGTACGGGCCTGACCCAGGGGGGTGGGCTGGGTTGGACCGGGCCCAGACCCCCATTTCCGGATCACTTCTGGTCCTTTGCCCATAACATGGGTTACAAACCTACGATCTATGCACCATCAGTTTCATATAGATCCTTGGATCGAGACAATAGTTTTGGTATATTACAATCAAGGTTTTGGGGAACTTTGAGTATGGCTGGGTTGGTTCGAACATGAAACCAACCGGGCCCTCAGAGCGGAAACGGTTATAACTTGAGCTCTGGACATCTGATTGACATGTCGTCGACTTTGTTTGATTCATCTTGATGATATGGAACTTTTGGAATACTTTACCTGAGGTTTGGATGTAGTTAGTGTAAGTCTGGGTTGGATTGGACCTGAAATCCAATCGGGCCCCTGGAACGGAAAAGCCGATAACTTTCAGACCGGACGACTATTTGACGAACCATCAGCGGCGTTGGTAATCACATTGATAAATGGTCCCTATGAGTATAACCTATGAGATTTTGGGGTACAGTTGTGATTCGGTCGGGTTGGTTCATACACGAAACCAACCGGGCCCCCGGGACGAAAAGGCTGATAACACACAGACCGGGCGTCCGATTGACGCGCCGTCTGTTGTGTTGAGTTTCTTATGATACGGTTGACCCTTGAAATAATTCTTCATAGAAATTTGTGATACTTAGAGTATTAACCAGAAGCTCATGGATCGGACCCTCCTGGTGACGAGCTAGCAGAGTGCAGAGACCTAGTAGCTGGCTGAGACTTGATGACTGCTGATCGATCGTATCGGAGTGATTCGGATAGCCTAGTGGGGTGCGCTGGGTTGTAGCAGTAGAACCACGGTAGAGGTGCGCTTGGTTGTAGTGGCAGACCTACGGTACTCGACAGAAGGAGTACCTCTGTAGGCTATGAGGGGGTGTGTTGGGTTGTAGCGGCAGACCCATGGTGGGATGCGCTTGGTTGCAGCGGTAGGCCCAAAGTACTCGACAGGTGGAGTACTTCAGCAGTCCAAGGTTAGTGGGGTGTGCTTGGTTATAGTAGTAGGCCCACTGTACTTTTCAGAGGAGGAGTTCTCCAGCAGCCGTGGTTTCGACATCATGATTAAAATCCTGGTTTGAGCTGAGTCTATGACCTTTGTGTTTACCTCATGATTGAGATGGGTCACTTGATAACTTAGGTATATGTATGGGCATATACGTAGGTATTGGTTATCCGTTGATTTTATAAACTTTGTGTTTCCTCATGATTGAGATGGGTTACTTGATAACTTAGGTATATTTATGGGCTTATACCTAAGTAAGTGTTATCTGTTGAGATCCTTCTTTGTGGTTATCCTTGTTGTATTTAGTGAGACCTTAAGGGTCTCAGGGTCCATACTGAGTATCTTATACTCACCCCTGCACGGGTTATACCCACACCTCGTTGTGTTGGTTGCAGATGACGGGCAGTGCTAACAGAGGTCGAGTGTTCGAGGACTGGACGGTACTCGAAGGTGGACCTCACGAAAAGTCAGTATCCATAGGTGGACTCCATGATGAAATGATACTCGGAGGTGGTTGATGGGCGAGAGCGTTGTGGAGGCTATTTGTACCTACCCTTCATGTAGGATCCGTGGTGGACGATCCAGGAGCAGCGCTATCAGTACCTACCCTTCTGGTAGGATCTGAGGTGGACGACCCAGAAGCTGCTTCTATTCTTCCAGTTGTTTTTCTTTTTCTGTTGTACTTCCATTCAGTTGTAGCTGTACTTTTCAATTGGGTTTCTATTCTGTCCCATTTAATTTTCCGCACTTTCCTTTGTACTTAGTATATTACTTCCGCTTGTACTCTCTGGTGTTTGTTTACTTTTATGAAGGAAATGCCTTCCTAGATATCAGGATTTGCGCCTTTGGTGCTAGTCGCCAGCCCCTGTCCTGTGGAAGCCGGGCTTGGGGTAGTCATGGAATGGGCCCCAAGGACGGGTCGTGACAAATTGGTATCAGAGTAGTCGGTTCTACTGCAGAACTTTTAACTCTGATATTTTCTTTCTGTGAAGCAATAGTGTTTACACCAGGACCCTGACAACTGATTTCCGACTTTGTGCATGAAAACACTAATTGTGTGCGTGTTTCCAAAAGTTTTTAAAAGTCAGATCAGACCAGGACATCTCACCAGGTATAAATCATTTGACTGTGTCACGTTTTTTTCTTTCGGGATGCCTCCCTGCGGATGACCAACTAGATCCCCGAGAGTTGTACGTACTGATAGCCCGTCGAACGATGAGGCCTCAGTATAGGGACCTCTTCCAGTTGAGGCACCAGAGGAGGCACCAGTGGTACTACCACCTGTTGGTCCACCGATGTCACCAGCCCCAACAGTAGAGAGTGCAAGTCGCTTGAGCGCACTGCACGAGTTCTAGCGCCAGAGGCCACCCAGGTTCAGGGGAGAGACGGACCCGCAGGCAGCTGATGATTGGCTGGAGGTTGTGGTGAGAGTCTTCAAGCTAGAAGGTATGTCGGCGGACTTCATGGTGATCCTTGTTGCCAGCCTCCTTCAGGCATCAGCAGGCAGATGGTGGAGCATGATGCTCCAGATGCATGACGAGGCGACACTTCTATGGGCAGACTTCGAGAGCCTGTTCCGGGCAGAGTTTTTACCAGACACCCTTCGAGTGGTGCATATACAGGAGCTACTGCATCTATAGTAGGGTATCATGATGGTGGAACAACACTCAGCGAGGTTCACAGACCTCTCTCATTACTCCACAGATATGGTACGAGACCCGTTCTTCAGGGCCTGAACCTTCGAGCAGAGGATCAGGCAAGAGATTAGAGCTTCTGTTGTTTCTCACAGCATCTCGACGCAGACAGGGGTATTGGAGAGAGCCCTCTTAGTGGAGAGTTTCCTTGCTGAGCAGTCTCCAGTAGCAGGACCCACCACTAGCCGGCATGCGGTAGAGTCTTCTGCAGTGGGCAGTAGACAGATGACACAGAGGTCCAAGAGGACCAGACCTACAGGTGGTCGACCTCATGACACATGATCGTGTGTGCGAGGCACCCGGGGTGGAGAGAAACTTACCAGGAGCGGACAGTGTTACTCCTGCAGCGGGGTTGGTCACATGGCACGTGATTATCCGACCCGCCATACAGATGACCAGCAGATAAACAAAGGACCTCCCAAGCAGAGGTAGAGGTTCGATCGAGGCAGACCGCAAGGAATAGGTGGACATGGTAGAGATCAGCTTCAGGCAGCAGAATCACAAGACTACGGATCTCCGGGAGCTGGTGGACAAGAGCGGGACTAGTTCTAGGCATGGGACCTTTGATCATGGTGCTTCTAGTTTCCTTGTTTTCATTGTTGTGTGTCTTTGTACTTCGAGTTGCAGTAATAAAAGACACATGTCCTTGTGACTTTTGCTTCCTTCCTTTTTGTGTACTGAGAGGTCCTAGTTAAAATGGTTGACTTGACCCTCACTTTAGAGATTCCTTCTGGAGGAGACCTAGTTACCTCACGCTGATGCCGATAGTGTGAATCACCCCTTATAGGTGAGAGTGACGTTTGGATCTCTTGGTAGTATCGTCGAGGCCTTACGACATCTTCCATGTCATGAATGCATCATTCATGTCCGGATTGACTGTATTAGTCAAAGAACGTGGTTCATCCAGGGGATTAGACCGGATTTCTATTATTGGAAAAGAAGAAATCATAGCAGCTCTTGGGGGACCAGAGATGGTCTAGGCCACGACAGTGAAGGTCCAGGTCAACCAGGAGTGGATGAGGACAGCTCAGAGCTGACAGAAGTCTTATGCTGACAGGAGGCAGAGACCACTAGAGTTCGAGGATGGCGACCACATTTTCTTACGGGTCTCACCTCGACATGGAATTATGGAGATTTGGATGAGGTGGCAAGTTATCTCCGCGCTTCATCGAACCCTTCAAGGTCCTCAGCAGGGTAGGCGAGGTGGGTTACCGCTTGACCCATCCACCTCAGTTGCACTAGGTGTACAACGACTTCCACGTATCTCTGCTGAGGAGATACGAGCACGACCCTTCGCATATCATCGACCATGGGGAGCTGGAATTTGGTGATGGGGTGACTTTTACGGGGTTCCAGTAGAGGTTGAGGATAGACAGAATCGGGTCCTATGAGGATGATCGATTCATCTTGTGCGCTTTCGTTGGTAGCACGGGAACCTTCAGGAGAGCACATGGGAGCAGAAGGCTCAGATGCATGCTCAGTACCACTTTTGTATCCCTGGTTTGTGTTAAATATTTACGGGGACGTTAATCCCTGAGGTGGGAGTAATGTAATGACCCAGAAATTTCAAGGAGATTTTTTTCTTAATTTATTTGGAATTTTACGAGTACGTAGTTTCTGACGGTGCCTGATTCCGAGGCCCGGTGTGCCCAGAATCAATTTCCAAAGTTAGGCTCGGGTATGTTAAGTGAAAGAATGAGCGGGTTTTTCTAACTTTTAATCCGGTGCTCGGAATCAAAATCTGAGGGCACCGATGAAATCGCAGGGCCGATAATTGCTTAGGGGGACCTTTACCGTGATTGTGTTTGCACGAGATGGGAAGATATTTTTTTAGGATTAAGTGTAAAGTGAATTATAATTGTGTTACAATTATATTTCACTTCTAAGTGTTTTAATCCCATGTGTGGGAGTTGGGGTGGGACCCACTTGATCCTAAACTCCTATTGATAGGATATTAGTGAGTTGGGGCCCACACGAGTCCCCACCTATTCAAATTCTCTAATCCCTTTAAACCTCCCATGTAATAAATGTTGTGGCTACCTCTCTTCCTCATAAATTCATGCCAACCTATCTCACCATTAATTTTGTCAATTTAAGACTAATTAATTAAGTGAGTTAAGGTTTTTGAATTTTAAAAATGTATGAAAAATTAACAAAATAAGTCAAAGGCCTTATTTTATTTTGGTTTCTTAGTTGTGTTGAGAGAGGGAGAATTCTTCACATTTTAAGAACTTCATCTTCTTCGCGAAGAACGCCAAGGCTCCGATAAAGAACACCGACTCAGCAATCATGGTTCTTCATCCTATTCTTCCTCCACAATAAGGGACAAGTCGCCGACCACGGTGATCATCTCCAACAAAAATGTACCTTCCTTCTTCATCTCCGCAACAAGTGAGGAGACGTCATTTCCTCCTCGGACGCACCCCGAAGTCCACGGAATCTACGTCCGACCCCCAGCATGCCATTCTCCGTGATTCCCGGCGTGCGACGTCAAATATCCAAGAAGGGGGTTTTCATATTTTGTGTTTATGTGAATTATACTCTCGTCAATGATTAAATGCATGTGTTTAAATGTTTTCCATTTGATAACACCTAACGCGGAGGTTGTCGGCCGAACAAACACGGCCCGATAACCCTCCGTAGATTGTTGTTGGTGCACAAATCGACGGGTGATGACGGAATAGGCCACAAAGACAATTTGAGGCCTTCGCAGTAAAGTACGAGACCCGAGATGAACACTCGTATAGACAAAATTGAAAATGGACCACCGGAGCAACTCCGGTGGCCCGCAGACATCACTGGCGGTGCGGGTCGCCGGCACGGCATCACCGGTCGTCTGACCGAAGGCGGTGGTTGCCTGGCACGCCGCTAGGAGGAACCGACGCGGCTGAAGCCGCGGAGGAAGGTGGACGGATCCTACGGCCGCACGAGATCCAGGGGAGCATGACGCGGCACTTGCCGCATCCACGGAGCGCAATGTCCACAGGGGACCGCGTCCCCCGCTCGGCTCGCTGGCTGAGCCAGCGTGCCACCCGGCCGGGCTGGGCTGGGTTGCGCGGACCGGACCCGGTCGCACCCTGCCGGGTCGGACCCGGACCCTGGTCGGGCCAACCCAGGGGGGGCGGGTTGGACAGGGCCAAGACCCCCATTTTCGGATCACTTTCGGTCTTTTGACCATAACTTGGGCTACGGACCTCTGATCGATGCATCATCAGTTGCGTATCGATCCTTGGATCACGACGTCATTTTGCTATATTACACTCAAGGTTTTGGAGAACTTTTAGTATGGCTGGGTTGGTCCGAACACGAAACCAACCAGGCCCTCGGAGCAGAAACGCTTATAACTTGAACTCCAGATGCCCGATTGACATGTCGCCGACTTTGTTGGATTCCTCTTGATGAGGCGGAACTTTTGGCATACTTCACCTGAGGTTTGGACACATTTGGAGTAAGGCTGGGTTGGATCGAACCCGAAATCCAACTGGGCCCCTTAGACGTAAAAGCCGATAACTTTTAGACCGGACGACCGTTTGACGAACCGTCAGTGGAATTGGTAATCACGTTGAGAAACGGTCCCTATGAGTATACCCTATGAGATTTTGAGGTACAGTTGAGATTCAGTCGGGTTGGTTCGTACACGAAACCAACCGGGCCCCCAGGACGAAAAGGTTGATAACACGGAGATCGGGCGTCCAATTGACATGTCGTCTGTTGTGTTGAGTTTCCTATGATGTGGTTGACCCTTGGGATACTTATTCGTAGAATTTTGTGATACTTGGAGTATCGACCAGTAGCGCGTGGAGCGGACCCTCCCGGTGACGAGCTAGTAGAGTGTAGAGACCTAGTAGCTGGCTGAGACTTGATGACTACTGATCAATCGTCTCGGAGTGATTTGGATAGCCCAGTGGGGTGCGATAGGTTGTAGCAACAGACCCACGGTGGAGGTGCACTTGGTTGTAGCAGCAGACCCGCGGTACTCAACAAAAGGACTACCTCTGTAGGCTATGAGGGGGTGTGCTTGGTTGTAGCGGCAGACCCGTGGTGGGATGCACATGGTTGCCGCGGCAGACCCACAGTACTCGACAGGTGGAGTACTTCAGCAGTCCAAGGTTAGTGGGGCGCGCTTGGTTGTAGCAGTAGGACCACTGTACTCGACAGAGGAGGAGTTCTCCAGCAGCCGTGGTTTCGACATCATGATTAAAATCCTGGTTTGAGCTGATTTTATGATCTTTGTGTTTACCTCATGATTGAGATGGGTCTCTTGATAACTTAGGTATATGTATGGGCATATACCTAGGTAGTGGTTATCCATTTATTTCATAACCTTTGTGTTTCCTCATGATTGAGATGGGTTACTTGATAACTTAGGTATAAGTATGGGCTTATACCTAGGTAAGGGTTATCTGTTGAGATCCTTATTTGTGGTTATCCTTGTTGGATTTTGTGAGACCTTAAAGGTCTTGGGGTCCCTACTGAGTATCGTATACTCACCCCTGCACGGGTTATGCCCGCACCTCGTTGTGTTGGTTGCAAACAACGGGTAGTGCTGACAGAGGCCTAGTGTTCGAGGACTGGATGGTACCCGGAGGTGGACCTCACGACGAGTCAGTATCCGGAGGTGGACTTCACGATGATACGATACTCGGAGGAGGTTGATGGGCGAGGGCGTTGTGGAGGCTATCTGTACCTACCCTTCAGGTAGTATCCGTGGTGGATGATCCAGGAGCTGCGCTATCAGTACCTACACTTCAGGTTGGATCCGAGGTGGAAAACCCAGGAGCTGCTTCTATTCTTCTAGCTATATTCCTTTTCTGTTGTACTTCGATTCAGTTGTAGTTGTACTTTTCAGTAGGGTTTGTAATCTTTCCCATTTACTTTTCAGCACTTTCCTTTGTACTTAGTATATTACTTATGCTTGTACTATGTGGTGTTTTTTTACTTTTATAAAGGCAATGCCTTCCCAGTTATCGGGATTTACGCCTTTGGTACTAGTCGCCTGCCCCTGGCCTATGGAAGGCGGGCTTGGGGTAGTCATGACACGGGCCCCGAGGATGGGTCGTGACAATTTTTAATGAAAATTATTTAAAAATTATATTTTTAAAAATAATTTAAAATTATTTTCAAGTCTTCCTTTATAATTTTTCAAATCTATTTTCAATTAAAATGGTTTTCAAAAATTTTTATGTTTTAGAAAGTTATTTTCAAAATGAAAAGGGTTTTTTCCTCACAAATATTTTTAATGATTTTCTTATGGAATTTACATTCATCAAATTCAAAACCCTTGTTGTTACTTATTCTAAAAAGGGGATATTTTATAATGATACCATCCTCAATATTTATCTAGATGAATTAATATTGTTTCAAAAAAATGTTAACAAACTCATTTCTTTTACATGTTTCAATCATGTTTCAAGGATATTATTATGGAACTGGTTTATTTTCCATGGGTTAATCATGTTTCAAAGATATTTTTATATAACATTATTATTTTCCATTGGTTAATCATGTTTAAATAGTTTTTTATGGAACCCATTTTTTCCAATGATTCATCATATTTCAATGATATTATTATGAAATATATTTCTCTTCAAAGTTTAATCAAGTTTAAAAGAGATTATTATGGAACCCATATCCTTTACATGAGTTATTCATGTTTAGAAATTAATAAATTTTGTTTCAATGAGTTATAAGGAAATTAATTCTCTATGTGATTTATTATTTATTCAGTTCTTGGAAATTTTAAATGATGGGTGTGCCCAGATAGCACTAGGTGAGACCATTATAGCATATATTATGGGTGTTACAAGATAGAACTCTAATTAATTGGGTAACGATTATTTATCTGGATAATTATATTTGAAGTTTTCCATATGGTTATTCTAATTTTTAGGGGTTCTATAAGTGTTTTGGAAGTGTTCAGTGAGATAATGTTCAAGTATATCAATTTGTTTTATATATGATTTCTATGGGTGCATAATTATTCTCATGATCGAGATTGATATCACAAGGATCATGATTATAGATTCTCATGAATCTTTCCTTTATCATATTTTCATATTTGATGATCTAGGTATTGATGGTTATGAGTTATTTTATGATAAGCTTATGCCCTTTGATTATATCATCATACCCTTATAAACTATTATTCCTATTAATGAAATTAAATTTTTAATGCATGTGTTTACCCTTAATAAGCATTTGAACACACCCTTATTATATTTCCTTTTTCCCTATGTTATAAATAATGAGTTTTAATGGTTTATGTCTATAAATGATTTCACAAGTATGATGTTGATGCCCTATTATATAATAATAATATCTATATTAAATGGGAGAAATATTATTTGGAAAACCTGTGAATTTTTTATGTAGGAGTTTGTATTAATTATATGAAACTATAAACCTAAAAGGTCCTCTAGAATGTAAGTAACCCACATTTTCATTTTTATGTTGTAAGGTTTGGATGTAAAAATCTGGTTCACAAGTATCATCATCATAGATAGAAATATAAAGTTGTGGTTTTCAGCATAGGATCCAGAATTGAAAGTCCCGGTTAGTTGTATTTGGTATAAAATATTGCTTTAGATAACTTTTGATATTAGGATTTTATCACATAAGGTACTCTGAAGAGTTATGGATACTCTAACAGGTCGATAATATTATGGTTGGTCATAAGTTCAAAGTCCTAAACACCTCATTTAAGGGTTTTAAATAGAAAAAAAATGATGTTATTGATGAAATTTTATTAGTTTTAGGTATTTGTAACCACTAGGATCAACAGGAAGTGTTTTTAGTTAATAATTATTTTTAGGGTTTAAAGAAAAAATCAGGAAAAAACAAATGATTGTTGATAACCTGTTGCATCCGGTGATGCTGGGGGGCTTGAACCCATGACGGAAGGACGGTATGGGTTTCATGACTACCACTAGACTATGTGATTTTCTATTTGGTATGGAATTATAAAATTTTGATAATATGTTATTCAGAAACATATGGTATTTTATTTTAGGAATAATGGTTTATTTATCATGGAAGAATATATGATCAAATAATTAAAATATTTGGGTTTAAAACTTATCCAGGAAATGTTTGAAGAATTTTAAAGATAGATATTTATTGAATAATTTAGTTTCAACATTAGAAATTAATTTTTAATATTAATGTGTCATCTGACGGTTTACTCATTTTGGGAATTATCTTACCATGTACTAATTATTTTGGTTTTTGTTAATATCTAAAAATAGGTGTAATATCTTGACTATCCCTTTTTTGAATATATGGAATTTAAATATTGATTTTAGTGCTTCAAGAATTAGAAATTCATCTTGAATACTCTTCATTTGGATAAAAAATATATTTTGGTGGAAATTGATTAAAGTATTAAATTAAACTCATCAAGTAAGTATATTTCTATATTATCTTAGTCTAGATGGTAAGATAATTCCTGAACTGTAGGAAAAGGATATTGAAAAAAAATGTTATCCTAGTACCTTTATTTCTGATGAATCGATTGCCTTTTGATCATCATAGATTTATGGTTTTATGGCCCTTAAAATTCCATTTACCATCCACTTTATTATTATAAATGAACTCAATCACTCTCCATAATTATTTACATTTTTTCTCTATTACTGCATATGTTCTCCTATGTGGAACCCTATTTATGAATAACTCTAGGTAACCTTTATATTTACCACTTCAAATTTTTAAGCCATTTTTTCTTTATTTCATTTGTACTATGTGGGTTTTAAAAATTGAATTATAAAAATTTTAATCCTTTGATAAACTTGATGAATTTCACGGGAAAAATAATTTTAAGGGGGGAAGGATGCAACACCTCGAGATTTTAAGGAATATCCTATTTTGAATTAATTTAAATTCTTTGATATATTTCATTAAACATAATGTAAAATTAATATTTTATTATATGAAACACCATTTTTATCATGGATTTCATGAAACATCAATACTCTCCGACAATGTGTGTTATACGCAAGACCGAGTTTTACAAAATAACAATATAATATTAGTATTTAATATGATAGTTATAACCTAGCCGTTGAAATGTAGTGAATGAATAAGATAAATTAAATTATAAAAATAATGTTTAAAAATTTATATATAATTATTTCTTGGGTTACCAATAAACTAGAAATGAATATAAAAACCAATTTAATATAATGGATGTGTTTTTATGAAAAACTATTTTTATGCCCACAAAGGTGTTTTACCTTAATAAATTAAATTAATAAATATTATTGAATAATATTAATTAAATTTCTATTTCATATTTTTAATAAAAAAATTTAAATTTATCCAATAAGTTTTATAGGAATTAAATAAGAACAAATCCAATTTTAAGCATAAAAAGTTGTATATTTCTAAAAAGAGGTTTTTCCACCTTTTAATGGTTGACTTGTTTTAAAACTAAATTTTTACACATTTATAATTTTTATTTGGCTAAATAAACTTATTTTTAGAATTTTTAGTATCATAATTTACCTTGGATGAATTTTTTGTATTTTTCTGATAGGTTTCATTTTTTGATGAATAGTGAAACCACTGAATTTTAATTGAAAACTGTATTTCTGTCTAATTTATTTGAATAGTCAAATTATATTTTAAATTGGGTTAAAAGTATAATTATTTATATTATACATAAATAAATCCAATTTATGTCATTTTAATCAATTTCACATTGAAATTTCTTATAAACATATCAAACTTTTGAACTTTTTACTTTAAAAACCCATTGTTTTGTCCCATCTACAGGATTATTTTAAAATTAAATTCATCTAGTTCTATTATTAGAATTAAAAAAATGTATTAAATATTTTAAATCATAATAATATATATTTTATATCAATTTAAAGTGATTTTTTGATCAAAAATATTATTGAAAACAATAAAAATTAATTACAGTGATTAAGGTATAAATGAGATTACTTAGTGGTTAAACTTTAATCTTAAGGGTCCAAATGACCTAAAAATGGTCAAAAACCATTTTATTGAAATATTTCTACCATATTAACAATTTATCTAAAAATTATTATTAGTTTAAGTTTATTTTTTAAGGGATACCTCACAATAGTATTTAACTTTTTGTATTTACAAGAATTACACACCTCCTCCACTATATAAAGGCACTCACTATCCCCATTTATTAAAAACTCTCAAGAATTTTGGATCATATAAATATTTCCCAAATAAACTCTCAGTATCCATCCTCCAATTATATAATCCTCACTTTTTTCATAAATCAATCTAACAATTTCATTTGGTTTAATCCAAAGGGAGTTACCTGAAGAAGATGTAATGTTCTCCAACGAGCACTTCTATTTTATTTGTTTTGACACCCCTTAAATTCTTTTTTATCATGAGTATATAATAAAAATGGTATATTAAATATAATTATATGTTTTTTTATAATTTTATGCCCTAAAACTTTACCCAGTTCAATCAAATGGGATACAAAATCATCATTTGTGTCTAAAGTAGACCACCACCTTGCGACTTGATGTCATTCATTCTTCCTTTACCATCTATCAAGGTTAGGAATAATGATGAAAATAGTATTTTTACATAATATGTATTTTATTTATGAATTATTTATACTTATTTAATTATTATATGACACATAACTTAATTATTTCTATTTTTTGTGGATATAATAACATTGTTTGTGGACGTGTGGACTACCACCTCCTCAAAGTGGTGTGATTCGTTCACGCATTCCCTGGAATTTATTAAGGATGGGTTTAATATAAATTTTTTATATATAATACATAATAATTATAATATAATATATATATATATATATATCATTTACTTTTCTTTCTTTCAATATGATAATAAAATGGAAACAACGTTCATGCAACCATACGGCCAACCGTCTCAGTGAATGGTGTATTTCATTCCAATTTGAATATTTTATAGATTATTATAAATAAATATATACATAATATGTATGATATTTATATCATGTTTTAAATTGTGGAAATGAGGAAATTATGATCAAATTTAAAGGATCAAAAATAACAACTCAAAACATATATGAAAAACATAGAAGTTATTACCCAAAACAAAACTTTAACATGGAATTGTTAATAAACAAGTAATATAAAGTTGTGATAAAATAATATATGGTATTATATATATTATTATGGTTATGTTTTAAATTTATAACAAAATTATATTTATTATACATGTTTTTGAACAAGTATGATGAGAGTCAAGACTCAATGTAAGGGGATTTCTAGTCTCACATTTATATATGTGAGACATATGCCATATTACTCACTTGTTTCTTTCATGTGGTGTATTCCCTATGATTTTTATATCATTAATTTAATTTATTTCATGATATTTAAATTTTAAATTTACTTTATTCTTTCATAGATATCATGATTCAATTAGTAATGGGTTTTCTCATCTCACTTTTATTCCTATGAGATACATGACATATTCAAAACTAATTTTTTATGTCGTGTATATACTATCCATGAATTTATTTTTCGGATATTATAATTAAATTTATATTTATTTTCATATCCTTTTTAGGATATATATTTCAAGTGGTTTACGGTTTCAATGTTACCAAAGTGGTAATATATTTTTGTTACAATTTTCCCTTTTGTGACGTTTATTATGTTATACACCTATCTTATTTTACAAGATGTATATACTGACCATTGGAAATTATATATCATGATTATCCTTATTTTCATGGTATCATATGTTTAAGTTAATATAATCATTTAATGGGGATTATTATTCAAATATACCAATGTGGTAAGAGTTTGATATTACAATCACATTAATTATCGAGATTATTTATGATTAATTCTCTGATGTTGACATCGTATAATTCATATGAATTCTCTTATAATGTTGTTACTAATTTTATTTTATTTTAATAGTAACATTTTTCCATTATTTTTTACTTATAATAATAGATAAAAAATTTATAAGAAAATATGACTTTATTTCTCTCTTTGGTCAAAAATATGTTTTCTTCCAAAACCATGTTTTCTAAAAATAATTTCAATTTTTTTAAAATATATTTTAAGCTCTTTTTAAAAGAAAAATATTTAAAAAAAACTATGTTTGAAAATTATTTTAAATTATTTTAAAATATTCTTTTATAATTTTTTAAATATATTTTAAGTTAAAATGTTTTTCAAAAACATTTATATTTTAAAAATTAATTTTCAAAATTAAAAGCGTATTTTTGTCAAAAAATATTAATGATATTTTAATGGTGTTTATATTCATAAAAGTAAAAAAACCCTTGTGGTTAATTATTCTCCAATGGGGATATTTTTTTAATGATACCATCCTCATTCTTTATTTAGACGGATTATGATTGTTTCAAAGAGATTATTATATAACCCATTTATTTTCCATGGGTTAACCATATTTAAAGAATATTTTTATTGAACCTGTTTATTTTCTATGAGTTAACCATGGTTTAAAGATATTTTTAGGGAACCCATTTTATTTTTACAGGTTAATTAAGTTTCAAAGAGTTTTTTGTGGAACCAATTTATTTTCCATGAGTTAATAATGTTTGAAAGATTATGGAACTTTTTTGTTTTCCATAGGTTAATCACGTTTTAAAGATATTGTTATGAAATTTTTTCCTTTCCATGGCTCAATAATGATATAAAAATAAAAAATTTAGTTTCAATTATTTATAATGAAATTAACTATTTGTGTGCTCTTTTAATTATTAAGTTCTTGGAAATTATAAATAATGGATGTGCTCAGATAGTGCTAGGTGAGCCTATTATAGCTTATACAATGGGTGCACCCAAATAACGCACCAATGTATTGGGTAATGATTATGTTATTTGGATAATTATATTAGATTTTGGTCATATGATTATTCCAATTTTGAAGGTTCTTCAAGGGTTCTATAAGGGTTCTTTAAGGGTTCAATGAGATGATGTTTCAATATACCAATTTGTTTTGTTAACGATTGTTATGGGTTTATAATGCTTCTCATGAACAAGATTGATATCACATGGCTCATGATTATTTATTCTAATGAATCTTTAATTTTCTATGTTTCCATATGTTATGATCCATGTATTGATGGGTATGAGTTATCTTATGATCCGCTCTTTCACTTTCATTATGTCATCATACCCTTATATACTGTTATTCTCATTATTTAAATTTAATTGTAAATGCATATGATTACCCTTACTAAGAATTTGATCTCACCCTTATTTTTTTTACCTTTTCTACAAGTTATAAATAATGAGTTTGAACAATTTATGTCTACGAATTTTTTTATAAGGATAATGTTAATGACCTATTGTGTAATAATAAAAATCTAGGTTAAATGGGGAAAATATTCATTTAATTACTTGTGAATTGTTTATGTAGAAGTTTTTCCTAATTATATAAAAATATAAACCTAAAATTTTATCAATAAGTTAAGTGATCCAAGTCTTCATTTTTATGTTTTAAGTTATGTATGGAAAAATTTGGGTCACAAATATCAACATCATAGTTGGAAATGTAAAGTTATCGATTTTAGCATAGGATCTGGGAGTGCAGGTCCTACGATGTTATATTAATGTGAATTTTGGATACAATAATTGAAGTTTATAGTACATTTTATATCTAATATGGTCATATTAGTGGATATTGATAATATTTAGGAAGTAATTTCATGGGAAAAACCCAGAAATGTCTTTGATATTTAGAGTTTCTTGAGAATTGCTGGTTACTACAAGCGTTTTGTTCAGGACTTCTCCAATATTACATCTCAAATGATATAATTAACACATAAGGGTGTTAATTTTGAGTTTAATGATAAATTTAAGAGATCTTATTATGATATGAATTTGATATTGACTTCATATTAAGTTTTGGTTTTTATGGAACTAGGTTCAGACAATAACATTTTCTGTGATGCCTCAGGTATGGGATTTGGGTATGTATTGATGCAGAGGAAATAAGTGGTGTCATGTGGCTCTATCAAATTATTCCCTCATGAGAATAATTGTAATAACCATGTCCATGAGTTGGAATCCCTGATTCACAAAATCAAAATATGGTGAAACTATCTATTTGGGGAGTATATTATGGTATATTCATATCATAAGATCTTAAAGTATAATTTTACTCATAGGGATCTAAACATATGACAGTGATACTAGTTTTATTATATTTATAATTTTTATTATTTTTATTTTTATAATTATATAAAGGGGAATTTTTTAATTGATTTTTTTATCAATAAGTTACTGAATCAGGCATTGAATGAATCAATGTAGTAGTCTCTGATGAGTTTGTTCACTAAGATGATCTTGGGAGTGGAAGAGACTGGTGGATAAGTTTTCTTAGATTATTTGAAGTCTGAATCATAATTTGATGATTTAATTAATCTCAAATAGATATCATACACCAATTTTCATAATTTTAGTAAAATCATTAATTATGGGGAGTTCTTCGGTGGTTGATCGTAGTGATATGTTAGTGCATTTTAATTCAGAGGTAGTTTTTTCATTCTGGTATATCTGAGGTAAGAAGTGATAGATAATATACACCGGTCTTATTATTATGTGAGCTCTGGTAATACTGAGATGTACTATTATCTAAAATTTAAATATTTTTTGTTAGGTATGAGGTGGTAAATTTCATAATTGATGTCATGATTCCTTACTTTCTAGAAGATTTAGGTAGAGCACTAGAGACTTTTGGGTTTGTTGCAACCTTTACCCATTCTTTTTTAAAAGTGGGATGATATCTATATGGTATTAACCATAATTTTTTCATATCAATATAGTGGGAATAATTAGATTTAGGTGATAGAATATCAACTTATAAAATCAAATCATTTCTTTCCTTTTAAAGAGATAGTGAAGGTGGAGGAACTTGGAAAACTGTATTTCTAAGAGATAATGAAGCTACGTAGAGTTCCTTATCCAATTTTTTCTGATAGAGACCCTCGATTAACATACAAGTCCTGGAAAATATTTTAGTTTAAATGGGTTACCTATTGAAATTAAGAATGTAATATCACCCTCATATGAATGGTAATACTAAGAAATTCATTAAGATCATTGAGGATATGCTTCAAGCAAGTGTGATTAATTTTGATGGTTCATAAGAAAAGTGCATTTATTTGGTTTAATTTTCCTATAAAAGTTGTTTTCGTGATAAGATTAAAGTAGAAACATTTTAATAATTGTATTTGCATCCATGTATATCCCTTTTTTAGGCTAAAATGGGAGAACTGTCTTTAGTTGGTTTGAGCCTTATTTAAGAGAGGAAAGAAAAGGTGTAGTTAATTTATAATAGGTTATTGACTACTTGGAGTCATCATAAATACTATGAGGACCATAATCATTACCATTTGTAGTTTTAGTTTGGTTATTGGGCCTTTATTAGAGTTTCACCTGACATGTGACATCATTAAATGGGTATCCAGGATAAGTTGGCACAGATGTTTTTTGGACCTTTTTAGATCTTTGAACATCTTAGAAAGGTAGATTATCAGTTTGACTTTCCAACTCACATGACATTGATTCACATCGTGTTTCAAGTTTCAAAACTAAGTATATATCAATATAACCCTTACCATTTGATTCAATGGGAATATATTGATCTTGATCTCAATGCATATGTGTTTGAATAGTCAAATTAGATTATAGATCACCAAGATAAGGTACATCATAGTGAAAAAAATCATTTGGTATTTGTATTATGGAACTACGAATAGGATATCACAAGACACAGGAGAAGGAATATTTGATTATGTATAAGTTTACTTATCTTATTTTGAGTTTAGAATAATGTTCACTTTCAAGGGGTAAAAATTTGTTATGGTGGGAAGAATTTTTATTCCCTTGGGGCCAAAGTTATGCTTTAAAATGATCTTATTTATCCCTCATGTCATTTTAGAGGTTTCCAGGATTTTAGGGTTAAGAATTCATAATTCCAAGGGAAATAGGATAGGATTATTTTTTGGTTGCACGTTTATTACTAACCGTGTGGTAATCATGATATATGGAACTATGAGTCTCTAGTGTAAATTTTCATAGTTTAAGCATATATTATCAAACAGTATGACCAAAAAGAAAACTATACAGTTGTATGGGTGTTTTTCATATGTGTCTCACATCTTTGATCTTGGTCTATAAAATCATGTGGATCTTTCCCAAGTATCCATGTGCCACATTTTTTCAAAGAACAAGGTCCATGCATGGTTGGACCATAATTTTTTTAACCATGTTTCCTTACTATGTGCCCCATTCTGAACCACATAAATGTGGGAATTTAACTATATTTCATTAGTCAAATTTATATCTAATAACCTCTTAATATCTCTTAGGCTAAAATTAACCTCTCTCCAAAACTCTATAGAGTCTTCGCATTGGATCCCTAGTGAATTCCCTTCGTTCTTAGTGGACCTCTTTAAGGTATTTTTTGTTTTTTATCTAATTTCTTATCCTCTCCTTGGATATTATCTTAATCTCTATTACCCATATTTCATTGTAACCCGATTGGGTTGTGATTTCTAGATCTAGTAGGATTAGTGGTGAATTGATGATTTTTCTTATGGATTTAGTATTTTGAAAGCTGGATCTCTTTATCCCCAATCTCTATTCCTAAAAGAAACTATTTTACCTCCATTATTGAGGAAGGTTTCCCTACCAAAAGGTTCTAATTCATGATATACTTAATGTTATTGTAAATTTCGTTGATTTTATTTTTAAAATTTAATGATTTTATATCCATACTCTTGGGTAAAAATAAAAGGGGGTTTAAGGGGTTTTTTCTTTAAAAATAGATTATGAAATTTATATGTTTGATTAAATGTATCAAAGATGAATTTGACTCTAAAATAGATTTTAAATCATGGGAGTGATTATTATTTACTATGTAAATGTTTATACACTGGTGATCATAGTTTTTAAATTGATTTTGGAAAACATATAACATTGGGAACCTTGGGTACATCAGGTATGGTCATATGCAAACCTTAGTGAGTGTGGCACCATTAGGGGACATTCTTGTGATATTAATAGACTATGTCAAGACTTTATATTAGTAAGATTCATAACATTAATAGATTAGTGTTCCTTTTTGTGTTTGATTACATATTCTTATAGGTTAGATTCCAATTTTTTATGGGTTTATACACAATTTTATATTTCCATTATTGGTTTCTCACATGTTTGTGTTATGGTTTTCCCATGTATACTTTCTTATGATTTTATGTTATCGTATATTTAGTTTCAATATCCATCATTTATGTGAACATGAAATTCTTTTTTGAAAACAAAATTATGTTTTTCTAAAAAAAGTACAGTTTAAATTTATTTATAAAATGGTTTTGTTTTAAATCTAGATCTAAGGGTTTTATGGAGTTAGACTTTGTATAGATTCTCTAGTGGTATCCTACTAGGACTTAGTTCTCACACCATAATTTTTCCTTTTTTCATTTGTAGATCATGCTTTTTATGACTTAGTTAAAGGTAATGGAATCATGTAGTTTCCCAAATTAACTTAAATATCGTTGTCTTTATAGTGGGTTGTGATGGTGGTGATGGATGGTCACTTGGAGACTTGTTTTTTATTTTTTCTTATTTTAGAAAAAAATTTAGCCTTTTTTTATTGACATTGTGTGTCTCGTGTTTATAAACTATACTTCAATGTTTTTCTCTATTTAAATATCTCTTTAAAATTACTCATGAGACATGTTTGTGAATGTTTGTATATATCAACATTATGGTGGGCAGTCTCAAATGATGTGTCATGTCGACCTGAGTTGGTTTATCACATTCCGAGTACAATACCCTATACTTTCTCAAGTACTATTGGATTTTTCTTACTACTACCAATGTAGTTATCCTATATTTATTTGATATTTTCTTCCTATAAATTATGTATGTAAAAAATAAAATCTAGTACATAGAATAGAATATGTGATTTATCCATTACTGAAGCATAAAATATTCTATTCACCATATTAATCTTCTCATATGTCTTATATATATCATGTTAGAGATATTTATTCCATATGACATTAGAAAAAATTATCTCTTTAATTTTTTTGACTTTTATTTTTCAATACTTTTCCAGTATGTATACTTTGACTTAGTAAAATAAACCCTCCAATATAACATAGTAGATATTGTTCCCTAGAACCTATGTAACCACTTTAATTCATTCTATAGAGAGTTTAATTCAAAATATTCTTTAATAAATGTAATACAAATATCCTTTTTACATATGTTATCAATATAATTTACTTAGAAAACTATAGCTCTACCACAAACCTCTTATAGTCACATGGAAAATATTTATTCTATGATTTAATGATTTAATTGGTCTATAAATGGATATTTAAATTATTAATATAACAATCATAGTATCTACAATTAAAGTTTTAATTAAAATGGATTTTTTTCATCTCTATTGTTGAAAAGTTTTCACCATGGTTAACAATTAACTAACTTTAATCGTTTAACAACCAATCATGATTATAGGTAATCACATTACCATCCATGTTCATATCTTCTTTTAATTCCCATTCTGGGCCATTAGTATTTATATCAAATAGATATATTACCAAAATATAGATTGATTTTTGTAAATTAAATTCATTATTGAATGTATAACCATTTTTTATTTTTATCATAATTTCCAATTAATATTTTTTAAAGAATAATAATTTATTATTATCATTGGAAATATTATTAACTAATTGGTGATTATAAAACCGTCTCACTTTTATTTTATATTTCCTATCAATTTTGTGACTCTAGAACTTTCCATTTCTATGAAATCTTGTGGGACATTTTCTTTTACCAACTACTTCCACATCTCAAGCCATGACTTTATAAAAGTTTATCTTAGTCACACTATCTCAACCAAATATGTGAACTATATTATAGAAATATAATATTTCACTTTACTATTACTTTTATATATTATTAATTTATTTATTATCATTTTTAAACCTTTATAATATAAAATATAGATTCAATTTGTCTTTTTATTGATGCATGTTTCTTACTTATCCTTAATAAACACTTTTTATCTGAAAAAATAAATTTATAACATAATGGATTTCCTTCATATTATAAATCATGTCATACCTATTTTTCATTATATTTATTATATGATTAACTTTTAATTTATATATTGGTGAACTAGGTCTCAAATGATAATGGAATACTTTGTAAAAATTGTAAGAATCATTATCAATCCTCATTTTACTAGCAATGTAAATCTAATGTGTATAAGTAAATGTAAGTTTATGAATAAATCCAATATAAATTTTAATGATATATTAATAATTGTTTAATATATTTTCTATATCACCTACCCAAAGAAAATTTATCTTCTTACCAAGTATATTCATTATATCACTTTTTTATTCTATAAATTTATTAAAGTAATCTCACGAAGTTTGAAAATTTGCCTCTAACTTCTACTTGGAATAGTTCACATGTAACTTTCTAAACTATTTCTATAATATTTATTACTTTATCATATATAATACCAAAGGTTTATTTAGTCACTATACCATTAAGAAATCATGTCACATACCAAACAGTTTTACATCAAAATATTTCAAACAACCTAATCGGTATATTCATGATACTTGCTTCCAGTTTTACTTAACCAAGAATTATCTTACCATAATTGGGTATTATTTTAGTCTTATATTTTAAATTCATAATTAATTATTAATATATTATATCATTGATCCATTCATAATTAAACTATTATTAAAGAATTATATAATATAATAATTTTATTTTGAACTTTAAATAAAGTCTCATCATTCCCCAACATGACACTTAGATAATGTTTTCAGTAACACACAATATATAATAATATTCTCCAAATAATAGAATCTTTCAACCTGTCATGTGATAATGTGATCTTCTCTACATGATGTGGGAGTCAATATTTGTTAAAAACATTAAAATCCACTTAAATATTGAAAAGAAATTTATAATAGATGGTTTTGTGTATTTGATTACAAATATATAAGCCACATATTGTATCTAACACCCAATAATTAAAACTGAAATATTATATTCAATAATTAAGATGCTTAGAGTAGAATGGTTTTGATTTATCCTTCATCAATTCATTGTAATTTCACTTCTAATGACCTTTTATGCCACCTGAAAAGAAAATATCCTCTTGTTTGATGATTCCCTCTTAACCTTTGATTTCATTTGAGGACATTATGAACGTGGCTTTGGCATCATACTTTCTATTTTCCTTTTCACCTTTTATTTCTTCTTGCACTACATAATAACTAAGGATTTAAATTTATTTAATTTATTATCTTCTGGAAGAGCATTACCCAAATGGTATTAAAGTGATTTATCCATACTATTCATTTTATAATTCTCATTGAAATTAGAGTGACTAAGTGAAAAGGATGAGATAATGAGATGTATTGGAATATAATTATTCAAATTGAACCCTAATCTGGTTAATTGATCAATATAAACAATTATATTGAGTACATGATAATAAACATAAATTCTATCTTTTAATTTATACACATTCACTTTAATGATAATCACATTCATTTCTAACTTCACTTTCTCCCCAAAAAATTCTTGGAGATAATAAAACATGGTGTAACGATAAATATTCTGTTGTTTCTTTCAAAACTCATTATACATTGACGATAACGTTAGAAATTAAACATTAAATGTTTCATACATAAATCTCCAATAAGTTTCCTTTACACCCTCACTTACTTCCTAATGTATCTCGTTGAGTAGTGGGGACTCCAGCATATAAAATTTACTTTCATATCATAGTACTATTTTCAAGATACTATAGCACTCTTGAGAATTAGTTCTAGTAATGATGTTTTCATTATCCAGTATTGATTATGGTGAATTTTTTGTTTTTCTTTCCATTTTTATAAAAAATTAAACTTTAGTAGATTAGTACTTTTGTCTTGTTTACCATTATTTATACATTATAAATTTATACATTATATATTTATTAATCTTAAATGTATCCCACTATATTATTAAAATACAATTATCTATAAAATACTATATTTATAATGTCTTGTCACTTGATTATTTAAGTAGGAAAGGATCGCCATACCTATATTTGTATCTTGAGTTATGGAATCACCACTGCTTCAATAGTCTAATGTAGTGTTTTTGGATTTCCAACCTGATACCATCGATGGATCAAAGAATGGATAAGAATCTTAAAGGGTTAGAGAAGGAATATATGAGAAGGATAATGGAGTTAAGTGTGCCATCGTCTCGTTAAAATATAGTTGAGGTGTAGAGAGTGTTAGTATAAATAAAAATTAAATTGATTAATTTAATCAAAAATAAAATAAACAAATTGTAATCTATGAGTTACACAGTCATTTTCCGAGGCTACCCCTACTCTTCCACACTTCACCCTGTACTTAGGGAGCCTTTTTTAATAATGTATTTCATGCCACTAGACCATTAACATTCACTTTATCCTCCAAACCTACTATGTAAACTGCAAAAACATACAAAAAAACTAATAATATAATCCTAAAAACTCAAAAAAAAACATGTATAAACCTTATAAATGACCCATACTCTAGAGTAGATGGAGCCTAGTTTAATCTAGTTCTACTGATATTTTAGGTTGTAGGTTGATATAGTAGACCTATAAACTATGATGTGGTTTTAGTTGGTCAAATATGATTTGAAAATCATAGTGTAAAGTCACAATCCTCCTAAAATCCCACTAACTATTATCTTTAAAATTATAGTTTCTAAAATATACATCCTAGGTTCTAGAGAAAGGAATATGTTTATATAAAGAAAGTTTATATTATTTTGGTGAGGTATTTTAAAGTATTTTGGAATTTTTTGGGGGTGTTATGGAAGGTTTGGGAGTGTTTAGAAGACATTTGAGAAGTTGGAGCTAGAAATTGGTTTTCTAGGGGAGATGCATGGTTAGTTTATGTTCTTCAATACCATATAATTCAGATTATTCAACTTAGAGGGGAGGTAGTATAATCTTAATAGTAAACACATGCTCACCTAGGACCATGCTGGTTAGACCCTTTATCCAATTATTTTAGATAAAATGGGATTCATGGTGGATGATCAATCATCGATACCATGTATTTGGGTTTTGTAACCATTAAAAAAGATCCTAAAATTTTGTTTTTAAATCATAAAACCCAACCTTTATCCCAAATCTCAACCTATATGTTGGGGGAACTATTTTTGGGATATTTTGGGATGAGATCACTAGATCAATTCCATTTGATATATTCTCCCTCAAATATTTGGTAATTTGTGTGCCAATTTAAAGGTATGTCATTCTTCATTATTCCTTATTTCTACTTCTCTCAAGTTTTATAGTTTTAAGATATAGATTTCACTAATTTAGGTAGAAACCCATTCAACTCGTGTGTATTTTTTATTAAGGGTTGCATAATGAAATGGGGAGAAGGAATTTTAGATTTGGTAGTTTGTTTTGGATTCATCATTTTTACTGAGGTAAGTAGATTTTTACTCATTCCATTGTGTGTTTAAATCACATGATATTGGATCTTTGTGTAAAAGCAAATTATTTTATGGATTTAAAATAATTTAGTTGTGGTTTTTGGATTGTAATTGGTTAAAAATCATTTTGACTTGAGTGGTTTGGGTTGAAATTAAATCAACGAATTTCCAAGTGTGTGTATGGTTTCTGGAAAATTAGTTAATTTTAAATGTGTTATTAAAAAGGGGTGGGTTTTTAATAATTTCTTGGATTTTATTTGTTACTCATTATTTTTTCATTTCTTTTTATGATCATAGTTATTTTTTTAGTTTTTTTCAATATGTTGTATGAATGATAATATTTCAGTTGGTGTGGATTGGGTCACATGGTGAATGTTATTTGGTTTTTTGAATTTAGTTACATGATTAATGATATTTGGGTCATATTTAATTAGGTTTCATAATGTAATTTACTTGTATTTTTATATTGGGTTTCAAGGTTGATGATATTTGGTTTTGGGTGTATTGGGTTTCATGGTGGATTTTATTTAGATGGTGTATTGAGTTGCATGAGGGATGATGTTTTTGTGTCTTTCAATTGAGTTTCATGGGATAGTTTTATATATATTTAAATTATTTATTATTTTGGTGAGGTATTAGATATGAGTTTTTTAACCTCCCAATTAATTAGGGGAAACTTACCTATAATGGTATGGTGATAATTTGGTAAACTCCCACATGGGTGTGGAAATGTTTTTGATAAAGTAAGGGTTAGTTTTGTTAGTATTCGTTCCACATATAAGTTTTTAATACCCATTATCGAATATTACACATTTTCTATGGGTTCCCTTGGGTTTTAGTTTTTTATGGAGGTGAGTTGGTTATTTCATTTGAAGTACAATATTTTTGTTATTGTCATTGATTTATTGGAAGCATTATAATTATTAAAGTGTGAATTTTTATTTTGGTCTATCAATGATACATGATTTATTATAAGTTGGTCTATTGTTAAATTTTTTTAAAATGGTTTTATAAATTTGAAATTTTTTATAAAACTCATTTGTAACTTATTTGATTTTTAAATGGACAATGTACATGAGGTTATTTGGAGAAATACTATTAGGGATTATACTCAACCCCTAAATGGGAATCCTGGTGCATATGTAGAAGATATTTTATGATTTTAGGTTGTCAGATATTGCATCATGGTATGAGATGGAGTGGGGTGGTGGTCTCTTAGAGACTAGTGGTGGTAGGGTCATGTCATCAATAGTGTAAGGATGGATGTCGGCCAAGGTAATACTTGAATTGGGGATTTTTATTATATTTTATTCTACTCAATTATTGTAATTACGTTTTTGGTTGAGTGTATATTCATTTATTCATAGTTTACACTATATATTGGCTTGCATGTATGAGGTTGGTTTGGATGTTGGACTATTACACTATTCCACATGGATAATTTTGGTGGTTATATTTATCTATATAACCTTCGGAAATTAGGGCAGTGTGAAAAGGGTTTAGTATCACTCCAATTCAGATTAGAATCTAGTTTAAACACTCAGGATAGGTTATAATGTTATAAATTGTATTAGTTTAGTTTTTTAGGGTCTAACGGGCATAAGGATAGGTTTTTTTATAAATTAAAATGTAAAAAGTAAAAAAAAAAATCACCATATTTATAGTGAAACACTATTTTACAAGGGAGTTTGGTAATTTGAGGTGTTGAGGAACTCAAAAAGAGTCCATTTGATTTGGTTTTTCTTAGGTAATTTTTATTGTCCATAGTGGAATAAGATGGGCCTTTTGAATTAGGTAGCATGTAGTATCAAGATATTAATTTCATATAATATGGTTCCTTTATTGTTATTTTGTTTTTTTATTTCAAAATTATTTTGAAACCCAAAAAAAAGGTGGGGTTACTGTATTTTTTATTAGATTTTTAAAATAAAAGTATCTTCTATTTACTATAGGTTATTATACTACTTTAATAACAGGAATAGAAAAGTATAATTTGCATAATTACATGATTATGAAGGTGTAAATGTGGTTTTTAGAATTGGTAAGGGTTGTTGATCAATGAACTTTTTAAAATCATTCATATGATTTAGTATTTTAGTGCAGGTTATCTTTATTTCTAGTATTGATTATTAATTATTATTTTTCAGATTTCATAGAGTGGTATAGACATTAAAATTTAAAATTCACCAAATAACATAATATCTAAGGATAAATAGTTTAGTTGGCTGGAATCCTAATTGGTTCAATGTTGGTAGTTCACTTTCTAGAGTAACTTTTCTTCATTTAATTTATTTTATTATACAAAATGGTTGAGTTTCCATTTGTTTGGATAGAAAGGATTCTTAAGTTTTGAATTAATTTTTTTTATTGAGAAAAATTGTTTTTAAGAAAAAAAATGTATCATTTTAATTAATTAAAGTACAAATATGAATTTTGGGTTTAGGATTTTATTTGGGACCAAGTTTTTAAAATAAAATGGTTATGGGTTTTCAAAGGTCCTTTAAACTTGGTTATCCTTTTGAGGGATTAAAAGGGGAACTTCCAAAATGTGTAGTTCTTTAAATTTTTTTAAAATATCAAAAAATGTGGCTTTCATGAAAGGTGTTTAGTCGGTGTGTTTTCAATGAATGGAAATGATACTTGTTATTTTGGGAACATGGGTAATTTTTCAAAGGTTTTGAATAATTTGGCCTATTTATGAAATTGATTTATTTTTCTTATGTGGTTATTTGGATTTGGATTCCAAAATAGTCAAGGTAACACATCTTTATAAATTAAATGTTAATCCCTATTGTATTTTTAAAAAAATTGAACTTTTAAAAAGTTAAAAGTGTGTTGTAGTGGTTTTGTATAATACGGTAGGAATACATGTTTTGAAAATGGAGTTTATCGTGTTGAAATATTTAGGGTAAAATACAAGGATAAGTTTTTTTTAGGTTAAATTTATATTTAAAAATATATTTATTTAGAATGTTTAATGTAATCCTAATGTTGATGTTGTCATTTTATACTATTAACTTTGGTTGTTTTCTTGAAACCCCATATCATGGGCTAGTTTAGAATTTATACAGTTTTTACAATGGTTTAGTGAAACTTGAAATGTTTTTATAATGATTTGTTTTGTAAAAAATGGATTAAAATGTCTTGAAATGGGTTTAATAGATTTCTGAGTCTTTTTTTAAGAATTATTTGGACTTTTACAAATTGGTTGAAAACAAATTTGAGAAAATGTCTTATTTTAATAATTGTAGTTTTATGTGTCTAAAGTGGTTTTTCTATAAATGTGGTTGACATTATTTATTTTAATGGAAGTTGTAAAAATATTAATGTAGTTTGGTGGTAATTTAAATTAAAAAATACTATTATTGGGTGGTTTGAAGCTTATATTATGGTTTAGTGGGTTTTCTCCTTCATTGGATGTTACTGGTGGGCTGCCTAGTGTAGAGCGGGTAGTCTCCTTAGTTGGATATTAATAGTGCATGGTTCAGCCCATGGTGGAGTTTATTGAATAATTTAGTTTCTATTATTTAGGTACTCCACGGATGGTGGAGGGTTTTGGTATGTGATGATGAGTGAGAACATGGATTTGGTTATGGGTGGTTGTGGGATAGCTCTTAGCTAATGATTAGTTGTATTCTATTGGTTATCTTTGACTCCCTTCAATTAGGGATAAGAAATTTGCATTGTACCATGAAAATGGATAGATGAATCAACCATATATATATTTATATATATTTCTAGTATATTTTTCTAGTTAGGAATGGTTTGGAAATAGGAATTTCTTCATTGGTATTATTAATTTATATTAGTAAAGGAATATTGGAGTGGATTCATGGGCGCCTTATAGGTTATTTTGGTTTCCTGGGTTTTGAAGGGGTTGTTATATGGATAGATTGTTTGGATATGGGGTTTTAATTTTGAAGTAATTGTATAATTAGGTTTTTCAACGTGTATGGAATTGAAGTCCAAACTCAATTTCTTACTATAGGTATATGGATACAAACTAGCCGATTTAAGATAATATTTTAAGTGTGATAAGTTATATTAGTAAGATGTTTTGGAATATTAATGGCAGTTGTGGTGAGAAAGTATAGATTTTTTTATAATGGATAATAGTTTCTTATAACTCTGTGAAGGGGTTATCATTTACTATCAGTCATATTGATGCATGGTAACTTGGATGGTCTCCATGGTACTATATGGGTATGTATTATTTATTAGTATTAAGATTAGTACAATGAATGATTTTCATAGGATATATAATTTTTTTTCAAATGATAAACCTTCTGAGAGGTTTTGGTTTGTCCAGGAATCTTTGGGTAGGGTATGGTTGTATTTTCAGCTACAGATGCTTGGGATGGATTTGGAGAAATCAGCTACATTTCATTATGGTGGTTCTATCATGGCAAATTATTTTTGGAGATTTGGTTCTTTCACGTCAGTTGTTATGATATATTAATTAAAATTTTGGTTGATGTTCTAGGTGGGTAGTATATAGTTACGGTGTAATGTAATGGTTCACCCTAGATGGGGTGTTGGGAAGGCATATAGGAAGTGGTTACATGTGTAAAGTGGTTGTAGTGTATATTTTAGCTAAACCATTTAAAATTTACCTACTTTTATTGTAATATACTAACCCATCTCGGCTTCTCAAACCTATCCCTAATCCATATCAAAATGGTACTCAACCATTGGAATCTTCCCTCTTTCAATAAATACAAACCCCAATATGAAACATATGGAATGATAATACATCATCCAACACCATATACCCACAACTAGTACATAGAAAAAACTATAAATGAATGTATATGAAACCATAATACAAAAATCAAATAACTATATAGTAATAAAATGAAAAATATTCCCTAATATAAATACATATCGAGTTATTAAAAATCCATCCATCATCAATGAAACCACCCATCTACCACTAATCTCTATTAGACCACCACCCTGCTCTGTTCCATCCCATAATGAAACATATGGAAACCTAAAACACATGTAATATAGACACTAAGAGTCTCATGAAGGGGTGAATACAGGACTCAGTAGAATTTACCTAATGAGCTCTATGTACCCCATCCATGTGAAAATCAAACAAGATACAACTGTTTTTAATACAACATATTAATTTATAAAACCATTTAAGAACTATAGAAATAAAAAAAACTTATAATAATCCATATAACATCGATAAATCAAAATAAAAATTCACACTTTAATAACAAAAATGCTTCTGATAACTCAAATCCAACACATGAAACTTTATGAAAAATCCAAATAAAATTCACCATGAAACTCAATTCATAATGATAAATAACATCCACCATGCAACACAAATAACACCACCCAAATATAATCAACCATGAAACTCAAGGTACAAAACCACATAAATAATTATGCTAATAAAAATAAATTCAAAAACTAATCAATAAAAAAATAAAATACAAGCAATAGTTAAATCAACCACCTCATTTTATATCACTCTTTTCAAATTCCATCATTTTTTAGAAACCACAAATGCACCCAAAAATCCACTAGTTTCATTTCCACCAAAACCAATCATTCTAAACTGTCTTTTTACCCAATAAAAGTCCATAAACTACCACTAAATTATTTATGAGACATAAAATAGTTTAATTAAATGCTAACATTCATACTCATGTGATTTTAATAACTAATAGCATTAATAATAATCTATTTACCTCAATAAAAATGTTATATCCATGTTGCACTACCTAGTATAAGATCCTTGATCGTAATAGATTTTATAAGACCATATCAACAAAATCCATATGAATTGAATGTTCCTATCTATGCCTCTATTAAACCCTAGTTTCAAAACCCTATATCTAAATAGAATTGGAATAAGAGGGAAAATTAGGAGTAGTACACCTTCAATAGAGCATCTAAACAATAAAATATTTTAAGGGGATGAGATCCAAGGAAATGTGTCCACAAAAATCTCCCCAAAATAGATATCTCATACATATGGGTAAAAATGGGTGAAAAGGGTATATCAACCCTGGATTATTATATATGTATATTACATCATTTTAGATGAATATTCGGTACAATACAAAAAAATACATGCCCGAGGGCCATAACATTTTAGTGTTGTAAAGACCCGTAAAATTCAAGGAAATTTTTTTCTTAATTTTCATTGAGATTTTACAAGAACGCAGTTTCAGACGGCACTTGATTCTGAGGCCCGGTGTGCCCAGAATTTATATCCAAAGTTTAGCTCAGGTGCGTTCAGTTAACGAACGAGCGGAAATTTCTAACTTTTGAACTTGTGCTCAGAATCGAATTCTAAGGGCACCGATGGAACCGTAGCGCCGGTAATTTCTTAGGAACACATGTTCCGGAGTTGCGTTTTCACGAGAGTTGATGATAAAAATCGTGGAAGTTAAAAATAAAAATTTAACAACAATTTTTATTTTTACTCTAAGTGTTTAATCCTTTGGATGGAAGTTGGGTAACTACCCAACCTCCCTTGAGAGGTTATGAGGGTGGTGGGGCCCACACGAACACCACCCCTTCATATCCTCTAACCCCCTCAACTCCCATTAATTTTGTTAAATTAAGTTTATTAACTTATGGAATTAATGTAGTGAGTTTAATGTCAGTTTTTGAAATTCAAACTCTTGAATTTAAAAAGCCTTGATGTGTTAATAAAATAAGTTGAGAACTTATTTTATTAGGTTGGTGTTTAGTTGTTTGAGAGCCTTTGGAGAAAAAGCTAAGGAAGTCTTGAGTTCTTCATTCTCTTTGACGAAGAACGTGAAGAACGAACGATCTCCGACGTGGAGCATCGAGCCCTCGTAGACCGTCTTCCGCGACACAGACCTGCGACGCGACGTCTTCTTCCACGACGTTTTCCTTCTACGACGTCTCTTTTTGTGACAGTATTCTGCGATGAAATATCCGTCAACGTCTTCGAATCCTCGCTACGCGACGTCGACGTTCGTCATCTCTTTTATCAAGGTGGGGGTTTATATTTATTTAATTATTTTCTGTTCATGAATTCTAGTTTTTCGTTCTTCGTGGATATACGACTAAATGATATCGATTAACGAGAGGGGGCCGGACCGCACAAACAAGTCCGACCCTCCTCCTTATCCTTGTTGGATTCTTTGTGGTTGGGACGGAATGGCATGGTGTCACCGCACCACGCGGGATTGTACGGAATTTAATGCGCGGCGCCGTCGCGTCGCGCCGTGAAGTTGAACAAGGACGCGACGTCGTCGCGCCACGTCGAAGAAAGCCAAAGACACTGCAGCCGGAGCGGGGTCGCGGTGGAAGTGTGTGGTGTCGTCGCACCGCGCTGGACGAACCAAGTCGCGGCCGGTTCTGGGCCGCGGTGGAGCAGGGTGACCGGCGGCCGGTTCCAGGCCGCTGGTGTTGGCGAAGAAGGGGACTGGCCGTCACCGGTCCCATGGAGGCCGGAACCGGCCGGCCGGGGTGGCCCGGCCAGACAGGTGTGCAGCCGGGGGTTCAAACCCCCGGTCGTCTAGCACAAAATGGACCCCTTAATAGGGGGGTCGCGGTTACACTAGGGGGGCAGCCCCCCCCCTGCCAAAACGGCCCGGCCGTTGGCCGCGCTGGCCAGTGCGGTGGGTGCGTTGTGCCCAGGCCGGGCCGGGCCGGGCCGACCCGGACCCGGGGTGGGTCGCCCGGTTCGGGCCGACCGGGGGGTCTTGGGTCGAGTCGGCCCGGGCCCGAAACCCCCGTTTTCGGACCGTCTTTGGTCTTTTTCCCATAACATGGGCTACGGACCTCTGATCGATGCACCGTCACTTGAAATGTGATCCTTGAATCGATACGATCGTTTCGGTATATCGCACTGAAGGTTTTGGATTACTTTGTGTTCAGCCAGGTTGGTTCGTACAGGAAACCAACCGGGCCCACGGAGCGGAAACGCTCATATCTTGAGCTTCAGACGTCCGATTGATGTGTCGTCGACTTTGTTGGATTCCTCTAAGTGAGATGGATCTTTTGGCTTACTCCGCCCGAGGTTTGGACGTATGTATAGTACGGTCGGGTTGGTTTTTCCTTAAAAACCAACCGGGCCCCTGGGACGAAAAATCCAATAACTCTCAGACCGGGCGTCCGATTGACGCACCGACTGCGACATTGAGTTCCTATTGATGATACGGAACTTTTGGATACATCAACTCTGGACTATGTGTTAGTTTATGTATCAGCCTCTCGGCTCATGGAGCGGACCCTCCCGAACGAGCTTGCTGTGTGCGGGAACCCTAGAGCTAGTTGCGACTGCTACTGTGACTGCGACGACGACTGTGCAGAGATCCTCAGTGGATTCGACGATGACGACTTTAGCACTCAGCGATCCTGTGTGGATCAGTGCTACCGATCCTGTGTGGGTCAACGCTCAGCGGTTCTGTTTGAGCCAGTGCCTACAGATCCTGTGTGGGTCCGATCCTATGTGGGTCATTGCGGGGGTTAGTTTCCTACCGATCTTGTGTGGGTCATTCCGGGGGTTAGTACCTATCGATTCTTTGTGGGTCCGACGACTTAGATGGATCAGTGATCATCTCTATCCTCTTTGGAAGAAGTATACATGTGTGAGATGAATCCTGTTTTCTTTCCTATGTGGATTGTGTTGTGCTATCCTGTGTGGATTACGTTTTGCTTTCCTGTGTGGAATACGTATGCTTTCCTGTGTGGACTGGGTTGTACTTGGGCTCGGAGGTTGGAGCATATTGGAATTGATGACTTAGGTATATGTATGGGCATATACCTATGCAGTGTCGGTTGTTACTTCGTGATTGTATCTTTCCTTTGTGGTTTATCCTTTGTGGATTTTGGGAGACCTTAGGGGGTCTCGGGGTCCCTACTGAGTAGATTATACTCACCCATGCACGGGCTATGCTCGCACAACATTGTGTTGGTTGTAGACGACGGACAGTGTTGATCGTGGTTGAGGCTTGCAGAGCAGGACGATACCTGGAGGTGGACCACTAGGCGGAATATACTCGGAGCGGACGGCGGGACCCGAGGATCGGTGGAGCTATCTGTACCCACCCTTCATGTGGGATTTCTAGTGGACAGCTCGGCGTTGCGGCTTTACTTTTTAGTTGATGTTTTCCGTTTCATGTTGTACTTTACTTTCAGTTTTGGTTTGTATACTGGACCATTTACTTTTCCACACATACTGTTGTACCAGCTTTTACTTAGTGTTTGCTTCTTCTGCTTACTTGCTCTGTGGTGTTTGTTTACTTTACAAAGGCAATGCCTTCCCTTTTTACCGGGATTTACACCTTGGTGCTAGTCGTCAGCCCCTGGCCTATGGAAGGCGGGCTTGGGGTAGTCACGGCACGGGCCCCAAGGATGGGTTGTGAAAAATTGGTATCAGAGGAGTTCGGTTCAACCGCAGAACTTGGACACTGATATTTTTCTATGAGAATCAAAAATGTTAAGCGTATTGAGTGTGGTTATCAGTCCAGGGAGTCCAGTGTTGGTGCGGCGGCCAACATATCTGTACACCAGGACCCTGAATTCTAATTTCTGACTTAATGCACGAAAACATTGATTGCATGTGTGTTTCAAGTTTTCTTTGTGATTACTTTGTGTCAGCTCACCAGGTATATTGTTCTGACCATGGCGCACCTGTTTTCTTTTCAGGCTGGCCCCACGAAGGTAGCCAGCTAGGGTTCTGAGAGTTGAGCATGACGACAGCCCACCGAGCGACGAGGCCTCGGTGCAGGGCCCTTTGTCAGCACTGGCACTGGCGGTACCTCTACCCGTCGAGCCACCGATGCTTCCAGCACCAGCCGCTGACGATGCACGTCGCCTCAGTGCACTGCATGAGTTCCAGTGCTAGCGACCGCCCAGGTTTCATGGGGAGATGGACCCCCAGGCAGCCGAGGACTGGATGAAGGTAGTGGTGAGAGTTTTCAGGTTAGTGAGGACACCAGCAGACCTCATGGTGATCCTTGCAGCGAGCCTACTGCACGCGGCAGCGGGCCAATGGTGGAGCTTGATGCTCCAGGTGCATGATGAGGCATCTCTTCTCTGGACGGACTTTGAGAGCCTCTTCCACTCGGAGTTCGTCCCAGCCACCCTCCGTGCGGTGCACATTTAGGAGCTTCTTCAGCTGCGGCAGGGTAGCATGACGGTCGCCCAGTACTCGGTGAGATTTACCGATCTCTGGTGCTACTCTACAGACATGGTACGGGACCCATTCTTCCGAGCCCGGACCTTTGAGCAGGGATTGAGACACGAGATCAGGGCATCGCTGATCTCCCTCAGCATTCCGACTCAGACAGGAGTACTGGAGCGGGCCCTTTTGATCGAGAGCTTTCTTGCTGAGTCTACACTAGCGCCGAGACCCACCGCAGGGTGGCACGTAGCAGAGTCTTCTGCTGCAGGCAGTCGACGGATGACTCATGGGTCCAGGAAAACGACCCCAGGACACTAGCTCAGCGGTGTGGGGCACACAGCGTGGAGCCAGTCTTTCGAGAGGCAAGCAGTGTTACTCGTGCGGCGGGTAGGGCCATATGGCTCGTGACTGCCCGACCCGCCGTGCCAAGGAGAAGCAGACGGTTGAGGCACCACTCAGGCAGAGGCAAAGGGTCGAACGTGGCGGTCCGCAGGAAAGAGTCAGACGAGGCAGAGGAGCTGGCCGAGAAGCAGGTGGTGGGTGATGCTTTGAGGCTCTACCACCACCACCAGCAGCAGGTCCACCCCGACCACAGGAACTGGCGGCCAGAGACAGGCACAGCTCCAGGCAGCAGAGGCCTATGACCACGGCGTGCCTGAGATGATTCTAGGTACTATCTGTGTCTATTCCACCCTTGCTGCAGTTCTTATAGACACAGGAGTGAGTCATTCTTTCATAGCCGCTGCCCTTGTTCGGAGCTTGGAGATCCCGACAAGGCTGTTGGCTCGATCCTTATGGCTAGAGACTCCTACGGGAGCAGAATCGACGATTACGTACTGGTGCCGGTAGTGTGAGATTACTCTAGGAGGCGAGATCTTCGGCTAGGATCTTCTTGTAGCGGCGTCGAGGCCTTACGACGTCATCATGGGCATGGATTGGTTGTCTACATTCCATGCACAGATTGACTGTATTAGGCGCAAGGTGCGATGTGTACGCACCGATGGGAGCAGTTTCACCTTCACCGGCGAGAAGGGAGCCTAGCAGCACAGGATGGACTTCCACGGAGGAGAGGACAGCCCATCACTCATCAGTTGGCTAGCCTCATCCTAGGAGCAGTTGATGTGCGGAGTCCTGGTTTTCCTGCAGTGGTGGATCAGTATGCAGACATTTTCCCCGACGACGTTCCAGGGCTACCTCCTCGCATAGAGGTAGACTTTTATATTGACCTGTACCCCAGGACAGCCCCAATATCAACTCCAGCATATCGGATGGCCCCCGCCGAGCTTCGAGAGCTACGGGTACATTTGGAGGACTTGCAGGGCAAGGGATTCATTCGACCCAGTGTTTCACCCTGGGCTTCCCCGATATTGTTCTCCAAGAAGGCGGACGGGAGCTTGCAACTTTGTGTCGACTATCGTCGCCTGAACCAGGTGACAGTGAGGAACAAGTATCTGCTACCGAGGATTGATGACCTCTTCGATTATCTCAAGGGAGCACGGTGGTTCTTGAAGATAGACCTCGGGTTAGGCTATCATCAGCTCAGAGTTCGAGACGAGGACGTGCAAAAGACGGCCTTCAGATGTCGGTATGACCACTATGAGTTCTTGGTTATGCCATTTGGCGTAACCAATGCTCCAGCAGTGTTCATGGCCCTCATGAACAGGATCTTTCAGCCATACCTCAATCGTTTTGTCGTGGTCTTCATCGAAGACATTTTGATTTACTCGACGACTGAGGAGGAGCACGCCTACCACTTGCGGGTTGTACTAGACACACTCCGAGAGCACCAGCTTTATGGTAAGCTCTAGAAGTGTCAGTTCTGGATATGCGAGGTCCACTTCTTGGGACACGTCATCTCTGAGGTGGGAGTTGCAGTGGATCCTATGAAGATCAAGGCAGTGCTAGCTTGGGATCCACCTTGGAGCATGACGGAGGTGCAAAGTTTCTTGGGACTAGCTAGATACTACCGGAGATTCGTGCTAGACTTTTCCAGAGTTGTGGCACCACTCTCAGCTTTGACGAAGAAGGGGAAACCTTTCGTGTGGTTAGACAGATGTCAGCAAAGCTTCCAGGAGCTGAGACAGAGATTGACCAGCGCACCTATCTTGAGGTTGCCTGAGGAGGGAGTAGGGTGCGTAGTCTACTTTGATGCATCATGGATCGGACTCGGATGTGTCCAGATGCAAGAGAAGGCAGTGATCGCCTATGGATCACATCAGTTGAGGCCGCATGAGTAGAACTACGCTACCCATGACCTGGAGTTAGAAGCAGTGGTCTTCGCTCTGAAGACATGGCGACACTACCTGATGGGCGAGCGCTTTACAGTCTTTTCTGACCACCAGAGTCTCAGGCACATCTTCTCGCAGAAGGACATGAACCTGAGACAGCGGCGATGGCTCGAGTTCCTCTAGGACTATGACTTTGAGATAGTCTATACTCCTGGGAAGGGGAACGTGGTAGTCGATACTCTCAGCAGGAGGACGGGCATTCAGCTACTTGAGGAGGCGACAGAGCAGCTAGCTGCTTTGCAGATATCCTTCGTGGATAGAGATGGAGCATCCTTCCTTCAGTCTCTCACAGTCACCCCTCCACTACTACAGCGGGTCAGAGAGGCATAGCGTAGGGATGCTGACTGTGAGACGCGGCATGAACATATATCCTCAGGATAGGCACCTGATGGTTTCTCCTTTAAAGTAGAGCACGACATTCTTTTCAGAGGACGTACCTTGGTACCAGTCGCTTTACGGGAGGAGGTTCTGAGAGAGTTTTACACCTCTCCCTTGGAGGTACATCCCAGAGTGGCGAAGATGTACTAGGATCTCAGATGACAGCACTGGTGGCCGGGCATGAAGAAGGCTGTGGTAGAGTTCGTTTCTCGATGCCTCACCTTCCAGCAGGTGAAGGTAGAGCATCAGGTCCCAGCAGGTTTGGTACAGCCCTTGGAGGTTCCGGAGTGGAAATGGGATGACATATATATGGACTTCGTGACTGGACTTCCATGCACTTCCAAAGGTCACGACTCCATCTGGGTGATTGTCGACCGACTCACCAAGTAGGCTCACTTCTTATCCATCAGAGAGAAGGGCTCAGTGGAGAGCTTGGGACGAATTTACATTCATGAGATTTTACGGCTTCACGGTGTGCCATCATCTATCGTCTCCAATCGAGATGCTCGCTTCACTTCCCGGCTTTGGAAGGGGTTGCAGGAGGCGTTCGGGACGCAACTACATCTGAGCACAACCTTTCACCCTCAGACAGATGGTCAGATGGAGAGGACTATTAAAACTCTTGAGGACATGCTCCGCACATGTGTCCTCGACTTTAGTCGCAGCTGGGAGGACCACCTACCCTTGGTAGAGTTTGCGTACAACAACAACAGCTACCACTCCACCATCGGGATGGCACCATACGAGGCGTTGTATGGACGACCTTGTAGATCTCTTTTTTACTGGACCGACCCTGGGGAGTCAGCACTTGTGGGACCATAGATCGTCCGGGCCACAATAGAGAAGGTCCAGGTCATCTAGGAGCGGATGAGGACAGCTTAGAGCTGGTAGAAGTCTTAAGCTGATAGGAGGCGGAGGCCACTAGAGTTCGAGGATGGCGACCACGTCTTCTTGTGTGTCTCACCTCGACGTGGATTACGGAGATTTGGCCGAGGCGGAAAGTGGTCTCCACACTTCATCGGACCATTCTAGGTCCTCAGCAGGATTGGTGAGGTGGCTTATCGCCTGGCTCTACAACCTCAGTTGCACCGGGTGCACGACATTTTCCACGTGTCTCAGCTGAGGAGATACGTGCACGACCCGACGCATATCATTGACCGTGGGGAGCTTAACGTTGATGATGGGGTGACATTTTCGGAGGTTCCAGTGGAGATCGAGGATTGACAGGAGTGGGTCCTACGTGGATGGTCGATTCCTCTAGTGCGCATCAGATGGCAGCACGGGAACCTCCAGGAGAGAACTTGGGAGGGGGAGTCTCAGATGCGTGCTCAGTACCCACATTTGTTTCTCTAGTTTTTGATGTATCTTAACGGGGACGTAAAGCCATGAGATGGGAGTAATGTAAAGACCTGTAAAATTCAAGGAAATTTTTTCTTAATTTTCTTTGGGATTTTACAAGAATGCAGTTTCAGAAATCACTTGATTCTGAGGCCCGGTGTACCCGGAATTTCGATCCAAATTTTAGCTCAAGTACGTTTAGTGAACGAACGAGCGGGAATTTCTATCTTTTGAACCGGTGCTCAGAATCAAATTCTGAGGGCACCGATGGAACCGTAGCGCCGGTAATTACTTAGGAACCCATGTTCCGGAGTTGCGTTTTCATGAGAGTTGATGATAAGAATCATGGAAGTTAAAAATAAAAATTTAACAACAATTTTTATTTTTACTCTAAGTGTTAATCCTTTGGATGGAAGTTGGGTAACTACCAAACCTCCCTTGGGAGGTTATGAGGGTGGTGAGGCCCACATGAACACCACCCCTTCATATCCCTTAACCCCCTCAACTCCCATTAATTTTGTTAACTTAAGTTTATTAACTTATGGAATTAATGTAGTGAGTTTACTGTGAGTTTTTGAAATTCAAACTCTTGAATTTCAAAAGCCTTGATGTTTTAATAAAATAAGTTGAGAACTTATTTTATTGGGTTGGTGTTTAGTTGTTTGAGAACCTTTGGAGAAAAAGATAAGGAATTCTTGAGTTCTTCATTCTCTTTGACGTAGAACGCGAAGAACGAATGATCTCCGACGTGGAGCGCCGAGCCCTCGGAGACCGTCTTCCGCGACACCGACCCGCGACGCGACGTCTTCTTCCATGATGTTTTCCTTCCGCGATGTCTCTTTTCGTGACGGTATTCCGCGATGAAATCTCCGTCAACGTCTGCGAATCCTCGCTATGGGACGCCGACATTCATCATCTCTTTTATCAAGTTAGGGGTTTATATTTATTTAATTATTTTCCATTCATGATTTCTAGATTGTCGTTCTTCGTGGATATATGACTAAATGATATCGATTAACGAGAGGGGGTCGGACCGCACAAACATGGCCGACCCTCCTCCTTATCCTTGTTTGATTCTTTTTGGTTGGGACGGAATGGCGTGGTGCCGTCGCACCACGTGGGATCGTACAGAAAGTAATGTGCGGCGCCGTCGCGCCGCGCCGTGAATTTCAACAAGGACATGACGTCGTCGCGCCGCGTCGAAGAAAACCGAAGACACCGCGGCCGGAGCGGGGTCGCGGCGGAAGGGCACGGTGTTGTCGCACCGTGCCGGACGAACCAAGTCGCGGCCGGTTCCGGGCCGCGGCGGAGCAGGGTGACTGGCAGCCGGTTCCGGGCCGCCGGTGTCGGCGAAGAAGGGGACCGGCCGTCGCCGGTCCTGTGGAGGCAGGAACCTGCCGGTCGGGGCAGGCTGGCCGGACAGGTGTGCAGCCGGGGGTTCAAACCCCCGGCAGGCCAGCAAAAAATGACCCCCTTAATTGGGGGGATCGTGGTTACACCAGGGGGGCAGCCCCCCCCCCCCTGCCAAAACGGCTCGGCTGTTGGCCGAGCTGGACAGCGCGTTGGCCGCGCTGTGCCCAGGCCAGGTCGGCCGCCTGGCCGGTCCGCCAGGCCGGGCCGCGCTGGCCGGGGTGCGCCGCGTCAGGCCGAGCTGCTCCCAGCTACGCCGGGACGGGCCAACTCGGACCCAGGGCGGGTCGACCCAATTCGGGCCGACCGGGGGGTCTCGGGTCGGGTCCGTCCGGGCCCGAAACCCCCGTTTTCAGACTGTCTTCGGTCTATTGCCCATAACATGGGCTACGGACCTCCGATCGATGCATCGTCAGTTGCGATGCGATCCTTGAATCGAGACGGTCATTTTGGTATATTGCATTCAAGGTTTCGGATTACTTTGTGTTCGGCCAGGTTGGTTCGTACACGAAACCAACTGGGCCCTCGGAGCGGAAACGCTCATATCTTGAGCTTCAGACGTCCGATTGACATGTCGTTGACTTTGTTGGATTCCTCTAAGTGAGACGGATCTTTTGGATTACTCTGTCCAAGGTTTGGACGCAGGTGGAGTACGGTCAGGTTGGTTTTGCCTTAAAAACCAACCGGCCCCCTGAGACGAAAAAGCCAATAACTCTCAGACCGGGCGTCCGATTGACGCGCCGACTGCGACGTTGAGTTCCTATTGACGATACGGAACTTTTGGATACATCAACTCTAGACTATGTGTTAGTTGATGTATCAGCCTCTCGGCTCGTGGAGCGGACCCTCCCGAACGAGCTTGCTGTTTGCAGGAACCCTAGAGCTGGCTGCGACTGCTACTGTGACTGCGACGACGACTGTGCAGAGATTCTCAATGGATTCGACGATGACGACTTCAGCACTCAGCGATCCTGTGTGGATCAGTGCTACCGATCTTGTGTGGGTCTGATCCTGTGTGGGTCAGCGCTCAGCGGTTCTGTGTGAGCCAACGTCTACAGATCCTATGTGGGTCCGATCCTATGTGGGTCATTGCGGGGGTTAGTTTCCTACCGATCTTGTGTGGGTCATTGCGGGGGTTAGTACCTATCGATCCTTTGTGGGTCCGATGACTTAGATGGATCAGTGATCATCTCTATCGTCTTTCGATGAGGTACACCTGTGTGAGTTGAATCCTGTTTTCTTTCCTATGTGGATTGTGTTGTGCTAGCCTGTGTGGATTATGTTTTTCTTTCCTGTGTGGAATACGTATGATTTCCTCTATGGACTGGGTTGTACTTGGGATCGGAGGTTGGAGCGTATTAGAATTGATGACTTAGGTATATGTATGGGAATATACCTAAGCAGTGTCAGTTGTTACTTCATGATTGTATCTTTCCTTTGTGGTTTATCCTTTGTGGATTTTGGGAGACCTTCGGGGGTCTTGGGGTCCCTACTGAGTATCTTATACTCACCCCTGCACGGGCTATGCCCGCACTACGTTGTGTTGGTTGCAGACAACGGACAGCGTTGATCGTGGTTGAGGCTTGCAGAGCAGGACGGTACCTAGAGGTGGACCACTGGGTGGAACATAATCGGAGCGGGCGGTGGGACCCGAGGAGCGGTGGAGCTATTTGTACCCACCCTTTAGGTAGGATTTCCAGTGGACAGCTCGGCGTTGCGGCTTTACTTTTCAGTTGTTGTTATCCCTTTCCAGTTGTACTTTACTTTTAGTTTGGTTTTGTATACTGGCCCATTTACTTTTCCGCACTTACTGTTGTACCAGCTTTTACTTAGTGTTTTCTTCTTCTGCTTACTTGCTCTGTGGTGTTTGTTTACTTTACAAAGGAAATGCCTTCCCTTTTTACCGGGATTTATGCCTTGGTGCTAGTCGCCAGCCCCTGGCCTATAGAAGGAGGGCTTGGGGTAGTCACGGAATGGGCCCCGAGGACGGGTCGTGACAAGTGTATTTGGAAACTTGGAAACCAAATCTTTTGTCCTGGTGAAAGATCTTCAACATCACCCATAAATATCTACACCTTTAGTACTTCGACCTAAAAACTTTATTCCTAACCTGGGGAAATGAAACATAAGAAAGGGGTGATCTCATATGCTTAGTAAGGGAAAATAATAGATATGTGTAAGAATAACATGATCAAAAGGGTATGGAACTTGACAATTACATTTTAAGATCATACCCTACATATTAGAGATCATAATAAAGATTGTTAGTTTATAATACATGGATCTAAATATCATTAAGAGCATAATTCATGAAATAATAACATAGTAATAAGACATGTAATTTGTGTAATTCACATTGTTTTATAATTTTGTGAACATGTATAAGTTGAAACAGGTACACTCATTAAGTTAAGGACATGAAATTAGTCCCATTATGGACATGCAACCAGGTCTATGGATAAAATTGAGAACGTGTAATCATGTTCATGAATAAATTTATGGAAATTAAACCAAGTCCATCCATAACATTTTGAACATGTAATCAGTTGATGAATAACATTGTGAACATGTCATCAGGTTCACCCATAAACTTTTGAACATGCAACCATATCCAATCATATCATTGTGAACATGTAATTAGTTTCACACATAAACTTATAGACCTCCTCTAATAGCCCAAAGACCTTAAATTTTTATTGATTTTTGATAATCCACCTTTCAAGGGGTGAGGTGAAACCCTTACAAGGCTCTTAGGCATAAGTATTACATGGATCATAGGCCTTAGAGGAATTCACTGCATTTAGTATTCAAACACTACATACAACCTAGGTTAACTATTTAGAACTGCTCCTCCCCAGCATTTTCATCGTGAAATCAGCTCTCCACCTTCGCATGGTTGTTCAGATAGGCTTTCCCTTGCATGTACATGCTTATCCTAATGGTAGGTTTCATACCCTCTCATTCTTGAAATCCGTTTAGCTTCAGATATGGTGAAAGCTCCTTGCTCATCCTCCTTCTGGAGCTTGTTCGTTGTAGGTTTTCTGGTTTTCATATGCACTTAAGGTGGCCCAAAGGCCTTAAGGTGGCTGGAAGGCCTTACTGACCCAAAGGCTTGGGTGGCCCGAAGGCCTTAAAGGACTTGGGGACCAAATCGGTGGCCAAAGGCCCAAACAAGGGAATAGTCTCAACTACTATAATGAAAAATAGTACCTTATATAGTTCCCGCTATAGTCCCTACTACAGTACCTGCTGTAGTAACCTAGAAATTATGCCTCTGCCTAGATGCACTTAAGAAGTCCTCGCCAACTGGGTTGAGGCTCATGTGAAACTTATGGACATGTAACTAGGTCCATACATAACATTTGGAACATGTAATCATGTTTATTCATAACACTGTGAATATGAAATCGGGTTCATGCATAACATATATACTCATGAGTCATCCATCATTACCCAATGCATTGGAGGGATATATAGATCCAACCCAAGACAAAACAAAATCATATATATGAGTACCACAAGATTATAAATAATAATCATATCATAACCCATAAAATAAGATAAAAATTATAAACATTTAATCATATAATTACCTATGGAAAAGTGGTAGGTCTCATAATCACCACCTGTAAAAATATTTGGGTTTCAAAAGCATATAACCCATTGAAGATAAGTAGGTTTCATAATCATTAGGCCATAAAAACGTTAACCATTTATATAAATAATGTGAATGAAATAATTGAATCATTTCCTGTAAATTCATTAGTAACACCAACAGATGTCATCTTATATAAAAAATAATTTGGAAAGATATTTTAAAAACACTTCTTGAGGAAAATATCCTTTCTTCTTTAAATTTTTTTTTAAGACATAAATACTTTTGAAAATAATTTCCATGAAAATTGAATTGAAAACTTAAAAATAAAGATTTGAAATAATTTTAGGAACCTTTTTCTTTGAAAACAGATAAATAATTATTAAAAACATTTAAAACATTTCTTAAATATAAAACATTATTGAAAAACTTTTTCTTTTAAAATATATTTGAAATATTTTAAAGGAATCTTTGAAAACCCATGAAAAAATTAGAAAACATTTTTAATTGAAACCCATGTTAAAAGTAGTAAATGTACATAATAGAAAGAAAATATTTTTCCTTTAAATTAAACTTGTATATATATAATAGAAGATTCAAGGAAATAATGGTCTCAATGGTGGTATGTCTGTACGTGCCAAACATTCCTTTTTTACCTTAATGGTTATGAAAAGTGCCTTTATAGGAAAATAACAAGAAGATTCATTCTAAAACCATAGAAGGTAAAACATGGGTAATAATTTCGTTTAATATCATATGATAAAATTAAATCATTTTTGAAATCAATTTTGTAAATCGTGGATTTGAAAGAACACATATTTCTGATCGAAAGGAGAATAAAAGTCATATTTTCATTACAATATTTTATTAGTTATACTTAGTACCAAAGAGTAGGAAAGTGGTACTAATATAAAAATACATCATGTAAAAATATAAGAGAAGATAATTCATGGGTGTTCTTGAGATATGTATCATGATATTTCGCCAATTGAATCATAATAAAAAACAATATCGATAAACGATGAGATTATTTCAATAGACTCTTACCACTTGGTAACTTAGAATCATACTCCCCATTTAGGAAAATGAAATTTCATAAAGTTTATAATATAATTAAAACAATAATATTAATTATATAACATTTCAAAGGCCATTTTATATACCACACAATAAAAGTAAGTGGTGAATAAGGCATGTATCTCACGGTAATAAAATGTGAGATGAAATTCCCTTACCTTATGTCATGACTTTCTTCATACTCACTAAAACATCATGTATGATAATTATAGGTTTATTATAAATATATAAAGTAACCATATTAATGTATATAATATCATATGTGATTCACTTAAGGCTTTATATTACCCATTTATCATTAACTACATGTTTTAGGTGATAAACACCTTGTTAATCATACATGTTCTGAATTGTTATTCTTAGTATTCTCACTTATATCATGATTTCTTTATTTTATAAAATTAATACATGCTATAAATATCTTATAAATTCAGTATATAATTATTTATAATAATCTTTAGTTTTTAATGAAATATATTGTTCATGAATACGGTAGTACGTACTTACGTATGAACGCTATTTCTGTTTTCTTATCACATTGAAAGAAAGAAAGTAAATGAAACGTATATAAATAAATATATATAATATAATATAATTATAATATAATTAATATTTCATTTATATCTTATATGTTTACTAAAACATTCCTTAATACTTTCCATGTAAGGTTTGAACAAATCACATTTTTTTGAGGAGGCAGTAGTCCACACATCCACAAACAAAGTTATCATATATACACAATATATAAAGCAAGAAGGTGTGTTTTATTTTAGAATTATAGAAGAATAATTACATCATAAATATCAAATATATTATTTAAAAATGAATTTTACATCATAATAACCACACATGAGAGGTGGTAAAGGAAAAACGTACAACTTCTTTTTGTAAAGAAGTATTTCACCGTACACAAGAACAGAAAGTTTGTTACCCATTAGATAGATGTGTTTGTAATTGTAGGTCGAACACTTAATAAAAAATATATCAGTATATCTATGATACTATTTTTATTATATTAAAATTTAATAATTATATTTTAGGTAGTCTAGAAGTAAATGAAAGACATGTTATTATTGGAAATCGTTAACTTTTAAATCAGGTAACTCCTTATGGTTTGCACCAAAAGGCATCCGTGTAAGGCTTTATTCACACAAAAAAATTATTTTAGGTATAAGAAATATATTTTGAAGAGCTATTTTCATACATATTTTTTATTCAAAGGTCTTTTGATGTGTGAGTAATTGGGAGGAAAAGATCCTTTTTATAGTGGAGAAGTGGCACTCTTTAAAATATTTGAAGAAAGGATTTCACCCAGGTATTTCATGTTGAAAGTGGATACAATATTGGTAAACGTTCTATCCAAGTAATTATGTGGTAGATATTTTTCCATAAAATATCTTTTGGATAAGTCTCTAGGTCGTTTTGGGTCTTATGTTTAGGGTTTAGTCATTTGTTAGGATAATTTTTCTCTTCATCACTATAATTAATTTTAATCACTCTCACTAATATTTTTGGTAAAAAAACTAAGATGACCTTATTATAAATTATAAATAATCCGAATTAAAAATATGAAATCAGTTTTTCCAAATTCTAATCACATAAGTGGAAAAAAAATTAATTTAAAATTAAATACTGCAGTAGTGCCCCGATGTCTGGTTTTTTTAGTGAAAATGTTGGGAAGTTTGAAATAATATTATATTCAATTTGAATATAAAATTGGTTCCAATTATCTAAATTGTATTATTATATATATATTATATAATTAAACATTAAAAATAGTTTAAAATATAATTTATATCTATAAATATATTTGATGAAAAAGAAGTTTTGAATTAAAATGCAGTATTATTAATTATTCACTAAAAATAAAATATTTTAGAAAAATATCAAAAAATAATTGTATCCTAAATTTTATGTTTTTATTTAAAAAATAAATTTATTTTAACATATTAAATCAACAAAAGTGTCAAAATGATAATTTAAAATAGGTTCTTCATTAAAAGATGGTAAATTTTCCCTTATAAAAATATTGGTTTTTATGTGGGAAATTGGGTTTATTCTTAACATATACCTATAAAACCTAATGGATGAAAATAAGAAATATTTTTATTGAATATGTAAAATATATATTTTATTAAAATCACTCACTGATTTTAATTAATTTAGTTTATCAATACAAAACTCATTTGGAAGCATGAAAATAATAATATTTATTTTTATATTCATTTGGTTCATAGTTTCTTTTCAAATTAATTGGTAACCAATGAATTCATTTTACATTTAAATAAACCATAACTTTTCATAATTTAGTTAAAAATATTAATAAATACTGAATTAAAAGAAAAGTAATATCTTATTGTATTAAATAATAATTTTTTAATAATATATCAGTGTCTTTTAATATTTAGTCTTGTGTATAGTGTAAACTATCAAAGAAAGTTTCTCTTGCATGTAATGAAAGCTAACCTGATGTGTTTTTATTACAATCCATATAAAATATTATATTTATTTATGATAGTAAATATATTGTAAAGTATCGGGTTGTTATATTATCTTTTACACTTGGTGTTGCGTGTAACAGATGCAGGTCGGTGTTGCGTGTAATGCAAGCTATGTTGGTGTTGTGTAGATCATTACATATTGGTGTCATGTGAAAGGAATGTTTGACTTATTGAAATAAAATAACTTAATTAAAATTAATTTATTCAAAAAAATAGCTCATAAAAACATAGGGTGTTACATTTACACCCTTAAAATGAATTTTACCTTCGAAATTCGTCTAGGTTATCAAAGGTTTTATATTTGAAAGTTCATTTCACAGAATAACAAATCGTAAAAATTAAAACTAAAACTTACTTCTATAAATCAAATTTGGAAACATAACAGTTACCCAAAGTAAGACATAACTAGGTTTCCAAATAGGATAACATTGGTGAAAAATGAAAACATTGACATGTATGATAAATGTAACTATGAAGTTATGATGGAGAGTAATAGAAAACATAGTTTGGAGAAAGTTAAAATTTAAAAATACATAAAAAAATATGCTTGAAAATGGTCATTTATATCATCAAAATTATGAAAAATTAACAACATTTTTATTTTTAATAATTTTTCTTAAAATTAGAAGAATTTACATAAGAAGATATACTTATGTGATTTTATCACAATCAAACCATTTTTTGTGACCTGATAAATTTCCCCTTTATCTCTTATTCTAATAAATGAAGCTGAATTTTATATTCTTAAATAACTAATAGATCATAGGATCCATAATAAGTCATACCATGCACCTTCAATTATTAGCATAACATAGTGGTGAGAATCAGTTATCCAATATGCATAAATCCTTATAAGGTGAGATGATACCCTAATCTATAAAACCTCATCCAAAATTTTCACATACACTATTCCATAAATTTTTAACCATATAACCCATATAAAATATAATTCACTCTTTAAGCATTTATCTTATACCAAAAAACACTTTTATTGGATACTAGGGTTCATCCTTACACTGATAGAACATAAAAGATGATTTTATTATTCAAAAAACAATATAGAGGGATATAATTTCATGAAACATCACTAAAGTATAAACAATAAGGTTTTCGTATTCTTTATTCAAATAGAATCAAATATAAATTTCCTATCTAAGTAGGGTAATGGATAATTTTTCCTTAAATATCGGGATTCCCTTCATTCATTGTGATTGAATAAGATTTTCCTTTATCCATTATCATCAAATGTTTTTGGGTATTATCATCCATATTAGACCTTGGATTGGGGCATTGATTTACTTAATTTCCAAACTCCTTACACTTGAAACACTGAAATGAAGATGGTATAATATGTTGAGATATAATTCTATTAATTTCACAGAATGTGCTCTTTCCATCACTTCTATATTATTTTTCTCGACAGAAAGGCATCCCAAACTCAAAAATATTTCTTGTTTATTTCAGTAACTCACCTAATTTATCTTTCCTAAATCTTTGGAAAGTAGGATGTTGAAACTTTTTATTATCACAATGTGATATATCATTTCATTTTCCATATAACCCCATTTTCCTTTTCTTATCACCATAACCAAGATTGTTTCCAGCTTTCATTACCAATTTTAGTTCACATTGAACAATTTATTCATAGAATTCAAAGCCCCTTATTGATAAATCCCATCTGTGAGTTGTTTTCAAGACACTGACAAATTGACCAATCCAACTTTTAGGATGAATTAAAACACCAGAAGTGTACCTTTAATGTCCTATAAAATTTTCTTCATAGGAACCAATAGATTCATCATCCCTCTAATTAAGATCTATAAATTACTCATCTATCTTCATATGAAGAATACAAGGAATGTACTTATTGAAAAATATGCTACTTAAAATCATCCTGCTCCATGGAGTCAATTCCATCTTATCACCTTGTATTATTGATAAGATTTTACCATTGATCTGCCTCTCCTTTCATATGGTAGACAGTCAATGTGACATTTTCATGCTCTGAACATTAGAGAACATAAAATATCTTTTCAATGGTACTGATCCATTTTTCGGTAACTAGAAGATCAATGGATCCACTGAAAGAATGAGGGAACTTCCTTATGAAGGACTAAATTTAGGTTTGTTCCCTCCTTTTCTTGGTAGGTTGTTCAACATGATTCGTAGGTTTATAAATCATCATAACAATGTTTCTCATTTCATCACCCACATCATTAGGTTTCTCAGGGGTATGACGATTGCATTTTCTATTACATTCCCCATTAATATGTTCCTCGAGGTTCCATCCATTGACTAGAACCAAAAAACATAATGTGATAAATAGTTATCATATATGGAAACCATATTAATCATAAAAATTTTCTTATAAGAATTATAAATGTCAAAACGTACTTTTTAATATATAAAGACTTATCATAGGTTATTCTTATCCAAATACTATTCAAAAACTTCATAATTTTTTATAAAGAGTGTGTGGATTCCAAAATCATATCCATCGAGAGTGTCAAACTAGGTGTATAGTAAGGCTCATTGTCGTGTACCAGATTACCTCGAGTCAGGCCCGGAATATATTGTTGAAGTTGTTACTCCTAGGTACATTTGTGAAATATTCATATCCACATGTAAAATCCATATGGGAATGTATATAGAGTAAACCTCTCCCTCTATTATTTACCAAAATTCTAGGACATTTACCTATAATTTTCCTTATCCTTAGACTTATCTTTAGACACACCCCTAGACATATTCTTAGAAGAACCCTTAAATATATCACTATGGTTTTATAATCCTAGTTTCAAAAGCTTGACCACATCATTCCTTTGATACCAATTATAGGGACCCAGGATTAGCATACATGGGTATTAAATTATTGTAGATGAATATTCATTTCATTACAAAAAATACATGCTTGCGGACCAAAATAGTTTAGTGTCTTTAGAAACTTGGAAACAAAGTCTCTTATCCTGGGGAAAGATCTTAAACATTTCCCATAAATATATCCACATTTAGTACATCTACCTAAAACCTTTCTTCATAAGTTGGGGATAGGAAACATAATAAATGGGTGATCTTATATGCTCATTAAGGGTAAATAAAGGAAATGCGTACACATAACATGAAAAAAATGGTATGGAAATTGAGCATAAAATTTAAAGAACATACCCTACATATTAGAGATAATAATAAATATTAGCAGTTCATAAGACATGGATCATAAGAGAATTAATATCATAAGTCATGGAATCCTAAAATAGGAATAAGACACGTAATTTATGGAATACACATTGGTTTATAACATTGTGATCATATATAAGTATAAACAGGTTCTCTCATTAATATAATGACAAAAAATCATGCCCCTATATCAAGTTATGAACATGAAACCAATTCAATTCATAACATTGCAAATGTGTAATCAGGTACATGTATAACCTTATAGAAATGAATCCATGTTTATTTACTACTACAAAAATGGGCTTTATCATCACTCAAAATGGGATTTATTAGTGCTAAAAAGTGTTATAAAGCTCATCACTGATAAAGGGGGGTCCCCTTTATCAGTGCTGAAAAAGAGATGATAAAGGAAAACTTTATCAACACTAAAAAATAACTGATAAAGGAAACCTTTATCAGCACTAAAAAGGCGTTGATAAAGGGAGACTTTATCAGTGCTAAAAAGGTGTTGATAAAGGATGAATTTATCAGCGCTAAAAAAGCACTCATAAATGTGTTTTTATTAGTGATATTTTATCATTGATAAACTAATCCTTTATCAGTGATTTTTTAGCGCTGATAAAGGTGGATTTTATCAGCACTTTTTTAGCACTGATAAAGGATTCCTTTATCAGCCCTAAAAAAGCGCTGATAAATTCCATGTCTATTGCAACAAAAAATTCTGTAGTAGCACACCCAAACAACACCTACAAAAAATTCAGCATCTCAACAAGTAAGTATACCCATACAAAATTAACACATAAATCATAACGTAATTACACCAAGTATACCCATACAAAAATTATACCCATAAACCATTAACACATAATTCATAAGTTAATTAAATTCATAAATAATTCAATTCATACTTCAGGGGGTTGGGATTTGTTTAGAGGTTTGGGGTGACTGTCCAAGGGGGGTAGGGATGTCTGGGGGATGGGGGTATACGGGGGGATAGGGGTGTCTAGGGGGGTGGGGAGGTCCAGTATGTTGGGGGTTGTCCAAGGATGGTGGGGGTGTCCAGGGGTGGGGGTGTCCAGGTGGTGGGGTGGTGTCTAGGAGGGGGTGTCCAGGTGAGGGGGGTGTCCATGGGGTGTACAGGGGGTGGGCTGGTGTCCAGGGTGTCAGGGGGATTTCTAGGGGGTGGGGGTGTCTGGGGGTGGGGGCGGTCCAGGGGGTTGGTGGGGCTGTCCAAGGGGGGTGGGGTGGTGTCCAGGAGGGTGGGATGGGGGTGTACGAGCTGATTGGGGTGTTCAGAGGGTGGGGGTGTCCAGGGGTGGGGGTCATTCCAGGAGTTTGGGGGATGTTCAAGGGGGTGGGGTGGTGTCTAAGGAGGGGGGTGTCCAGGTGGAGGTTGTATATGGGGTTTCCAGGGGGTGGGCTGGTGTCCAGGGTGTCAGGGGGGATTTCCATGGGGTGGGGGTGTCTGTGGGTTAGGGGGTCGTCTAGGGGGTTGGTGGGGCTGTCCAAGGGGGTGGGGTGGTGTCCGGGAGGATGGGGTGGATGTCCATGGGTGGGGGTGTTCTGGGGGTGGGGGTGTCCAGGTGGTGGGGTGTTGTTTAGGAGGGGTGGTGGTGTCATCCAGGGGGTGGTGGTTGTCCAGGGGGGTGGGGTGTCTGGGGGGACTGTCCAAGGTGGGGGGTTGTCCATGGGCATGTCCATGGGGTGGGGTGTCCAGGGGTTGAGGGGGTTTTCCAGGGGTGGGGGTGTCCAGAGGGGTGGGGGTGTCTAGGGGGTGGGGGTGTCTAGAGGGGTTGGGTGTCCAGGGGGTGGGTTGGTGTCTAGGAGGGGTGGGGGTGGTTTAGGGGGTTGTTGGGGCTGCCTAAGGGGGTTGGGGTGGTGTCCAAGGGGGTGGGGTGGGGTGGGGTGGTTGGCCATGGGGTTGGGGTGTTCAGGGGGGTGGGGGAGGTGTCCAGGTGGTGGGGTGATGTCTAGAGGGGGTGGGGGCATCTAAGGGTTAGGGGGCCACATAGTGCCTTGGATTAAGACAAGGTTGACTCATACACGTCGTAAAGGACCCATGTATCGTTCTCCTAAAGTATCAACACAATCCTAATGCATTTTGTCAGATTTTCATACACCAATTGTTATCTTCACTTAAAATTTTGTCCATTTTAAACAAAAGAGAGACACTTTGAGTGATACCGGCCACACCGTGCCTCGGATTGAGGCGGGGTTGAATCATACACATCAAAAAGGACCCATGGATCGTTATCCTAAAGGATAAACACATTCCAAATAAGTTTGGTTAGATTTTTGTATGTCAGTTGTTGTTTTCACTTAAAATTTTGTCCATTTTAAACAAAAGAGAGACCCTTTGAGTGATACCGGTCACACTGTGCCTCAGATTGAGGCGGGGTTGACTCGTACACGTCATAAATGACCCATGGATCGTTATATTAAATTATCAACACAATATGAATGATTTTGGTCATATTTTTGTAGGTTAGTTGTTGTTTTCACTTAAAATTGTGTCCATTTTAAACAAAATACAGACACTTTGAGTGATATCAGCCACACCGTGCCTCGGATTGAGGTAGCGTTGAATTATACATGTCCCCAACACACCCATGGATCGTTATCCTAAAGTATCAACACAATTATAATGCGTTTGGTGGTATTTCCATACGTTAGTTGTTGTTTTCACTTAAAAATCTATCCATTTTAAATAAAAGAGAAACAATTTGTGTGATACCAGCCACACCGTGCCTCATATTTAGAAAGGGTTGACTCGTACACATCCCCAATGCACCCATGGATTGTTCTCATAAAGGATCAACATAATCCAAATGTGTTTGGTCATATTTGTGTACGTCAGTTGTTGTTTTCACTTAAAATTTTTTCCATTTTAAACAAAAGAGAGACACATTGACAGATACCAGTCACACTGTGCCTTAGATTGAGTCAAGGTGACTCTTAAACGTCTCATAGGACCCATGGATCATTCTCTTAAAGTATCAACACAATCCGAATGCATTTGGTCGGATTTGCGTACGTCATTTATTGTTTTCACTTAAAAATCTATCCATTTTAAACAAAAGAGAAACACTTTGAGTGATATCAGCCACACTGTGCCTCATATTGAGGCAGGGTTGACTCGTACACATCCCTAACACACCCATGGATCGTTCTTCTAAAGGATCAACACAATCCGAATGCTTTTAGTCAGATTTCCATACGTCCATTTTGTTTTCACTTAAAAATATGTCCATTTTAAAAAAAAAAGAGAAACACTTTGAGTGGTTCATCATTCTTACATGTTTCTAGTGTATATCATCTGTTAAAATGAAAAAATGAATCATTGGATAAAGGATTCTTTATTTAATAACAATTAAAATTTTCCTACGAACATTTACATACAACAATTTTTCATCTTTTGATCCCCTTAACCCCTCTCAAAAATGACCACTAATTATACACATCCCCAAGTTATATCTTCATGTTATTTGTGTACAATATACCATCGGGTATGCGTCCCACTCATTACTGAACAAATATATATTTTCTTGTGAGTATGAAACTTTTTGGCAGTCAGAGTAATACTACGAAATATAAAAAAAAATTAATATCTAAATTAAATTAAATAGTAGTTATTTTTGAAAATACCTCTTTATGGATTCTAGTTTTTTGATGAAAAATGATCTCTTTCATAAATTTACAAACATAATAACCACAATCATTATCATTTGTTTGTTTCGGAAACTAAAAAAATTAATCATTAGTAGAATAAGTAACTTGTGTTGAGATGTGTTTGGATAGTGAAATTTTATTATATATACCCTGATATTTGTCCAAACGTAGTACTTTCTCTCCTCTTTATGCTTAGCCCCTATCCCCATTCCTTTTTTTAGATGATATTGATACACCGACCTATTATAACAGAATCCTCAGTAAAATATAATATAAATTATATTACTTGATTTTTAGACCTAAAATGTAGGATGTAGTGTCTTACAGATTTACAAACTCCATCATGTGTGGTCGGTTTGATGGATATCCTTGCTTTGAATCCAGAAAATAAATATTTGGAGTATCCAAGTTCACTAAAATTAGCATCCAATGTTTACTAAAAATACAAAAAGTAATAAGTAATAAAATAAGTGAAAATATAATTGATATGCTTTAATCGTAGAGTTTTACCCCTACATGGTTGGTATTAGGAAGATTATGTCATCTGTAATATTGTTTTCAAATGTTTTCAGTAGGCCGTTCACTATTTCATTATTTTTTGATGGCACTAATTTCATTAGATGTGTTGATGTTGTATGAGGACTAATGAGTCTGAATTTTGGCTCATGGGAAAATTCCTTCAACAGTTTTTCATATATACGTCTTTCAACAATATGAAATGCATTTAATCATAATTTACACATTAGATCATATTTTAGAAATTCAATTCACGAAAACATACCTCATATATATATTTACAACTGTGACTCCTAGCCAAACATTTTCAAGGATCTCATTAACAAATTCAGCAGAAACAAAATCTTGAATTTCCTCTTCATATATATTCTCCTCGAAAACCACTATATGACTAATACCACCTCTTATCTTTGTATCCACATGAGTCTTCAATGATAGTAAATGTGGATAGAGAACAGGTAGTGTTATTGTGCTTTCAGTAGCTCCTTGGGATCAGTTGGTCGATCCTTTAGATGGTTTTGTGCCGACGTTTGTCACCCCCTTCTCTTTCTCCATCTAGAATTATATCCATTGGTTCATAACCTTTTTTCATTAATTTTCAAAGGTTTAGCGTGAAAAAAAGGAAATAAATACCTATTTTTCTGCATGTACTCTTACAAGTTGTGGCGGCCATGTAATGAATGTCCCAATAGCCTTTTCAACCGTATGAATATCATCATCACAAGTGGAATAGGTATCTCTGCATTTGGATCATAAGCTACAGTAATTGTCACTTTATGATGATCTTTCGGAAGTGGTCTATTATGTAGCGTGTCATCTAGGATGTTGAACACTATATCCCTCACTAAAAGGTGATAGGTGGGTGTTGACAGATATAAATCACAATCATTATCACCCAATAGAAAATCAGTACAGGAAAAGTATCAATGTTTGTCTGATTCACATTTCATGGGAACAATTATTAGAATATTTATTACCATAGCTAAGACAGTTCTTTGAGGGAAATGGCTCACCTCAAAGCTGGTGGGGGGTGGGGCGGGATCTTCACGCGCTGGTTGTTCCTGAGTTTTGTCTTCTCCTTGCTTCCCACCCATAAATGTTGCTAGCAACTCTCCCTACCATTGCAATCATTCTTCAAGAGTGTCTAGTCTTTCACTCATTTGTTTCAATTTTTCATCTCTATCATCCTTTTTTTTCTTCTCAAAATATACTCGGGGTGTCACCCCAAACCCCACACCTCTAACACGACTGTATTGTTCTGGCTGCTTCAAAGCCATCGATAATAGGTCTACATCTGCTACAGGAGTAGCTGATTCCTGTGACTATCGGATATAAAAAAATAACTAATTATTTTTATGTAATAGCAATTTAAAACAAATCTTTTTATTATCATGTCATACTTAAACATATTTCCCACACTTATTTTGTGTTCTAATCTACTAGCTTATCTTATTCATGTGTGCCTCCTTCCATAGCACATGACATGGGATGTAAGTGTCTTTGGTTTTAGACTCATCAATATAAATATAAATATATAAAGATAATTATGATGTTGTTTATTGGAACCTAACAATATTACTGTCAATTAAAAATAAGTACCATTTTCTTTTCTAGTGAAGCGTACCACATCCTTGCTTTACGATAGGGGTATGTTGGTTTTGATGCACATTCCTTATTTTCAGTATAGAGTTTTTGTTTCATAAATGAAATATTGAAAATCCATGTGATGAATACAGGTATCCTCAAACAATGTATTATCACCCACAATGTACCTGAAACTTCTCATCCCCACGGTGGACAAGAAATTCATCCCATGCTTCTTGGGATATCAGATGATCATAGACAATGGGTGGGTGATGATTTATTTTACCTTTGTAATATTTCAGGTGACATCTTTTTAAAATAGTGAGAAAACCTCGATGAATTCTTCTAGCAAGCCTTAGTGGATAATCCTTGCGTGAATCGTCTACTATAAATATACTCTATAGGAGGTTGAGAAGAGTAAGACATTGTTTCATTATTTTATTTGATAGTAAATTAAAGAAATAATATCATAATGTAATCGTAATTTCTTCCCAGATCACAGCCTTCAACCCAGACACAACATGGTTCCATGAATCTATGTCAATTGGCGCGCGTTTCTGAGTGACAACTCCAATGTAAATACTAAACATAGCCTTGTTGGGATTCATAATTTTTCCTCATGCATTATATCCAACATCAAATTTGATACCTTTTCTTTTCACCTTAAGAACTATGGCTAACACCGTCAAACTACGACGCACCTTTGTTTTATGTGATGTCCGTCCTTCATTCCCAACCATTTCATCGATATCAACATCATCTATATGTTCATATAAAATGGTAGCAATGGCATGTGCTGATGGTTGTTGGACCTCAACACTGGGAGCAACAATAGGTTCAGAAACTTGTTGTTGCTCTGCACTGTGAGCAGCCGCAGTAGGAGCAGTAGCAGCTTGAGAGACTTGTTCAGCCTCAAGGTTAAGAGCACCTGCAAAATTCATTATCTACTAAAGTGGTTGAACAGTTAATTTAGATTACATAAATTCAGTAATGATAAGATAATAACATGAGATAACAAGATCTATATTAAAAACAAAATATAACCTATTTATTGAACTCTCTTTCTTTTTTTCAAAGGATGAAGGGATTTTACACCTCTATATATTATCCAAATCCCTTCATTGTGGTATCCTCTAACATACAAAACATCATCTACATTGGGACCACTGTTAAATGATTGCGATGTACCACTGAAAGGATCATCCTCAACTGAATTTTCATCAGAACCTTTAGTAGTTTTGGATGATAACAGAACAATCGACCACTTTCAGTTTGCAGGATCTGGAACATAATAAACTTTCACTGCTTGTGATTCCATTATTAACTATTTGTCTTTTTACCCTTCATTACTAAAATCAACTTTCACAAATCCCGATTCATCTATTTTAACACCACTGTTGTTATCAACCCATTTTCATTTAAAAATCGGCAATTGGAATCTCATATAATCCAACTCCCATATTTGTTTGATAATGCCAAAATATGACATGTTTTCATAAATTGGATTTCTGTCCTTACTACCAGAAACATGAATCGCTTCAGCCACTAGTGTAACTCCACTATTTTTCATTGTACTATCTTTATCTTGTTCATCTGTATAGAATGTATAACCATTAATTACATAACCATTGTAAGATAATACATACACACTTGATCCGGTGACTAGCCATCAAAGTCGTTCTGAAACTAAATTCGGATTTTCATCCAACTCCTTAAAAATATGGTCCGGAAACCATTCTATAAACTAGTGATTATGTGTATTTGATAACCATTTTTCATCCCCTGATGGATTCAACTGCATAATAATTTCATTGTGAGTTTCAATATATGGAGAAACCTTCCAACTGTTATGCAAAACGTAAAGGTGGGCCTGCTCCCGATCTGTAATACTGATTGTCACAACATCTCTTCCAGAAATTCCATCACCCTCAATGCATCCAGTGTGATGAGATTTTGGTAAACCAATGCTTTCCACATCAGATAGGTATTCGGTACAAAATTCAATGGCTTCCTCAACAATATATTTCTCCACTATAGAACCCTCTGGCCGACCTTGATTTTTGACATACCCTTTCAAAATCTTCATATACGGTTCAACGGGGTACATCCATATATAGTGAAAAGGACCACAAAGTTGAATCTCTCTCACCAAGTGAATCATCAAATGAAACATCATATCAAAGAATGTTGGCAGGAAGAACATTTCTAATTCATATAATATGATGAAAATTTCTTTTTCCATAGCTGGAAATTTCATCGGGTCTAAAACTTTTCTACATATAGCTTTGAAAAAGAAACAAAGTTTGGTTAATTTATGATGAACATTATTGGACAAAATGCAACGTAAAGCTATAGTAATTAGATCTTGCATCAAAACATGGTAGCCATGTGATTTCAAACCTTTTAACTTCAAATCATTCATTGACACAATTTTCTTGATATTTTATTAATACCCCTATGGAACCTTTACATCATTAAATAAGTTGCAAAACTGATATCTCTCCTTCTTAGAAAGATTATAAGAAGATGGAGGAAGAAACATTTGTTTTTTACCCTTCACGGGAGCCAACCCTTTGTGTATTCCCATGTCAACCATGTCCAACCTTACCTTAATTCCATCCTTTCTTTTTCCTAGGGCATTTAGAAACTTTCCAATAACACTATCTCATATATTTTTTCCACATGCATCACATCAAGAAAATTTCTAACATACAAACAATTCCAGTATGGTAATTCAAAAAAAACTGATCTCTTTTTCCAACTAATTTTTGTAAGATTTTTCGAAAATTGTTTACCAAAAACAGTGTTCACATCTTTTACTTTCTCAAACAGCTGATCATCTGTTAGTGGAGACAGTGTTTTGCATTGTTCTGAACTTCCATTGAATGATGTCATACAAGATCAGTACTTATGCCGACGAGGTAGAAATATACGATGTCCTATAAACACAAATTTCGATGAATGTTTCAAACTAATTGATTTTTTATACTCTTCGCACATGGGACACCCTTGAGTTCCTCTAATGCTATATCCTAACAAATTTCCATAAGCAGGTAAATAATTTGTTGTCCCATACAACATCGCTCTGAACCTGGAGTATTCACTTTTATAATAATCATACAACATAACACATGAATCCCACAATAAATTCAAATCCTTGATCAAAGGATCCAGATAAACATAAATATCGTTACTTAGTTGTTTTGGTCCTGATATAAGCATAGATTACATGATGAATTTCTTCTTCATGCATAACCAGGGTGGAAAGTTATAATTTACCAACATAACAGGCCATGTACTTTGAGTGCTGGTTTGAAAACCAAAAGGATTTACTCAATTTGTAGACAACACAAGATGAAGGTTTCTCGGTTATTTTCCAAATTCAGGATACTCATGATCAATTTTCTTCCAATGAGGAGAGTCAGCCGGATGACGTAATTTCCCATCTTTATTTCTTTTATCTTCATGCCACAACAATTTTCTTGCAGTTTCTTCACATCCATATAGAAGTATAAACCTTATAATGATTGGAAAGTACCATACAACTTTCATAGGATTGGATTCATTTTTCTTGTATCGATAAGAACCACACTTTGGGAATTCTGTAAGTGATTTGTTCTCCTTGAAAAACAATATGCAATCTTTCAGGTAGGCATGTATTCTTTCAAAAATCATACACATAGAGTGTAGCATTTGTTTAGCTTTATATGTCCGGCTTGGGAGCTCATTATCTTTCAGGAGCATGTCATTCAAGAGAGAAAGTAGTTCCGTAAAACTAAAATCACTCCATCTGTTTCCTGATTTAAATTTATACAACTTCAGTATAGATGACAATGTGGTATATTTAGTGCAACCAGCATACAATGGCATCTTTTCACAACTCTTTAACTTCTCAAAAAAATTTGGGAAATCACGGAGTTCATCTTCAATTGTCTTTGTCATTTCCTCAATATGATCTTCATCATCATTGACATCTGTAATCACATCATCCGTACGGTCTTCTTCATTATCCATATTTGTATTCATATTTAATGATCCATAAAATGCAGTTTTATCCCATCTAGTAGCTACATTCACTTTTTCTCTGTGTTTATTCCAACATTTATAACTCGGATCAATTCCGTGACATATCAAATGTTCTTCCAACTCCTCTGGAGTAAGTAGTCTATAATAACAACAACGTAAACATGGAAAAAGGATTTGAAAAGGATCCTTTGCAAGATCCTTTGCAAAATTGATAAAATATTTCACTCCATTCTCATACTCTATTGTCAAATGATTAGCATCCATCCAATCTTTATTCATCTTCATCCTATTTGAATCTCAAATATTATTATTTATGTTTCAAGTACACAAAACAAGACTTCCAAATATAGTAGAAGAGAACCTCTTCCTTATAAAAATAGAGATTAAAAGAATCTAACAATTTCCAATAAATATTTGGAAATCAATAGAACCAAGATAGACCCCCCCCCCATCAAAATCAACACAGTTTCCAAACACAAAGGGGTTCATGGGCATAATCACTTGTGTCATAGATGGTAAAACTCACACGGCATCATCCTCCTTTATCGAGTCAACCCTTCTATAGTCAATTAGTGTATCCTTTTATACCTCACCAACCTAAAATACATATGGATGAAAACCAGAATCTAGCTCTATAAGTAAAGAAAGGATTCTCATAATCTCTATAATTTGGAATTCATTAAATATAATTACTTTAAATTCGTTATAGTTTTTTCAAATTACCCCAGTCCAAACACAAGAATAATCAAGAATGATACATCTACCACTCCTGGGTCTCTTCCCTACATTCAATATCATCGTGCCTACTATTTTTGGTAAGCTCAAGTTACTTACTTTAAATCATAGGGGGATAATCACTTCTGTCATAGATGGTCTTCCATGTTATTCCATATGAAAATTTTAACAAATATTATTGACCTATCATCCCATTCAATCCTCATGAGTGTCTAATTCCAAACTCCATATTAAGTGTAATATCAAAAGAATATATATTAATAAATTACCCCACATCCACTTCCCCACTAATCTGTTCATTCTCACACTCTAATGGAATATTTATTATTCTTCAACCCCTTCTATATTATCTCATAACCATATATCCACACATACACATGTCACAAACACATAAAAACCATATCCACATCACAACCACACATCACATCCTCATCAAAGTATGATATCATGAACATGAAGGACATAAACATCATACTCTCCTCCTACAATGCACAACCCCCACTATGTATCCACACCAAATACACATAATCATGTCAAAAAGAATAAACCATGATGTCATCCATAAATACCATAACAAAATAGTTGAGATACTAGTGTAAATCCTATTCATCATCACCATAAATATATATAGAGTGTTGGTTGAGGATAATTGCATAAAAATACTCATAGTGGATATACCAACTCCTAAATGAGGTCTTTGGAATATCAAACTCCTTGATCCTAAGCTGGTGTTAACCAAACTAAAGACTGATCTTAGAGAACCACTCCCCCTCCCCCCTTAGAAGATCTAATAAATCATAAATATTGGTCAACAGATAACTTTTATTAATCATAACCTGATTGAGATTATGGTAATCAACACATGAGTGAAGGGTTCCAATGACCATCTTGGTGAAAATCACTAGTCCTTCCCAAGGCAATGCACTAGGTTAAATAAATAATTTTGAAACCAATTCATCCCACTGATTATTTAGTTCCTTAAATTTAACTAGTTCTATATGGTAAGATAGAATAGATATTGGTTTTGTACCCATCACTAGGTTGATAGAGAACTCCACCTCCCTCTCTAGTGGTAGACCAAAAAAGACTAATGGAAACACTTTTGTAAATTCAATAGCTACTTGGGGAAGTTCACTATAATAGGCTTCCTACTCCAGTTCAATAGCATAAAAGGATATCATCCCACTCAAATCTAGAAGAAGAGGTCTAGAACGACTAGACTTTATGTCTGATTCTCTATAGAAAACATTGAATTCCCCATTAGGGGAAGTAAAGGACACCCACCGATGATAATAGTAAATCCAAGATTTATTATAAACTAGCCAAACCATTCTAAAAATAACATATAGGGGAATCATTTTAATAACAAAAAAATATCATATGATCTGAATCTCTGAAAAAGAGAAAGCATGAGAGGGGAATTAGAGACCTTACTCCCTCTTTGTCCAAAGAGACGTTAAAATCTCTATCACATAATCCATGAGCTCTATTATAAGTTTCAATAGTTCTATATTGAGGTTTTATATGAAATAATAATGGTAACCAATATCAAAAAAAACATACTCTAAAGAAAAATAAATGGAAATGGTGCCTCTCACTATCGCATGACCCACATCAGTTTCTACTGGAGATTAATCCATTGCATGAAGTTGTTTAATTCCTAATACATGTTTCTAGGATCCCATTATTATTGAATAATATTACTATGATTTTGTACCTTTAAATATTTATGATTCCATTCCACTACACAGGGTAGTAAAAACATGTAAAACCCTCTTCCAGTGGGTTTAATGTCTGTATGAGATGTAAATATTCAATACTTCCATGCAATAATTCTTTGAGTGATCAATATTTCTACATTGAAAAAAGTCATTTGGCCTTTACTAGACACTACATATGATCTAGAGGAAGTTTTCTATAAAACACCACCACCACTATTTTCACTATGAGGCTCATTCTACTTTCTATCCCACTAATAAGAACCACTAAAACTACAACTAGGAATATAAGTAACTCTAGTTAACCATGACATAATAGTCATTCCAATTTCTTACATCACATCCCTATCTAAAACATCAAAATTTTATGTAAACATTAGCATAAATACTTGATATTGGATATCTAATCGAATACCCATATAAAACCTCTTGGACTTAAGATTATTGTTTGAAACCACATCAAGTGAAAACTGAGCAAGTTTAGAAAAATTATTAGTATATTGAGTCAATGTCTAATAACTTTATATGAGGTTGAGAAACTCCATGGACTTACCTGATACCATCGAATCTAGATATAATTTCTCTGTAAAAACATTCGTGAAGTATTTTCAATCTAAGACCCCATTTAGCTTAATTATAATTATATAATCCCATCATATCCTTCTAAACCCCCCAGGATTTAATATGGAACACTTTACATTAGTGGAATATGGCATCTCCAAAAACTCAAATAGCCTTTAAATATTTCACAACTAATACGCTTACTCATAAGGATCATTTTTTCCTTAGAAGGATGGTTTTTTAAGATTAATAAAATCCTAGTCCTGATCTCCAATATCTTCTCTTTGAGGTAAAACCACTTTAGCCTAAATGGGGGTAGGTGAGGTTCCCTAGACCATAGCTCTGACTATGTGCACTACTTCCTCTACAAGGTTCTAGTTGATAGGAGGATTCTCTTTTTTTGGTTCATTAGTATATCCCTCATAAAGATTGATTATAAGCCTTATTAGGGGAATGGTACTATAAAATATTAATAGAAAATAAGGAAACATTAGCCAAGATACATAAGAACATCAAATATATCAATTAGAAATCATCTGGGGAACACAAACCTCATATTAGGTTTTGCAAAAATTATAGAATTTGATTAATTAATTCCTAAAAGACACCTTTTTCAACCACCCATGATAACTTAAGGATCAATACAATAATATCTATTCAGACACTCACTCATAACCTAATAGTTAAGTCCCAAAAATCATATCTCTTACCTACCATGTCATATCCAACCACATAAATCAACTATCATCCTTATAATAATAGGGATAAATACTTCATACATAGTAGAATGAAAGGGAAAACATATAAGAAATAGACACTAAAACTCTTATGTATGACCATTAACCATTAAAACCATAACAGAAAAACACGAAAACCGAATCAGCATTTTTGTCACATCCTTCCTAAGAAGAAAGTTCAAGAAGAGAATCAAGAACAATAGAAAATAAATTCATTTTAGAGGAGGAGAAGTAGGGAACCTTCTACACTACATCAGGAGGGGAAGGTGTGACGGCCAGAGGTGGAGGTGCACGGGAGGAGCCACCAACCGTAGAGAAATGGAGGAGTAGGGTTCACGGGGAGTAGGGTCGAGCGAAGAGGAGGATAAGTAGGGTTTTCGGGGAGGATTATATGCCTAAGGAGTTCGAGGGGGAGTATTAGGAGAAGGGCTAGCGACAGAGGTCCAGCAATGCAAAGATCATGGGGGCGGAGGTCTGGAAATGCGAAGATTGGGGGTGGAGGAGGTCCAGCAACAAGAAGATTAGGGGGTGGTGGAGGGGAGTCGTAGGCTTACAGTACCGCGAGAGCCTTAGGTCGTGATAAAATGAGGACACTATGTGACCAATTTTATAAAAATATAGTACTACAATTTTATCAGTGCTAAAAAAAGCATTGCTAAAGAGGCCCTTTATCAGCGCTACAAAAGAGCTGATAAATCCTTCCTGTATCAGTGCTAATATTTTAGCACCAATACAGGCCTTCTTTATCAGTTCATTTCTAGCCCTGATAAAGGGGCTCTTTATCAGCGATTTTTTAGCGTTGATAAAGGTTACCATGTATCAGCGCTAAAATTTTAGCACTGATAAAGGGCATATTTATCAGTGCTTTTCTAGCGCTCATAAATAAGACCTTTATCAGCACTAGAAAAGCGTTGATAAAGATGCCATGTATCAGCGCTAAAATTTTAGCGCTGATACAAGGATTCTTTATCGGTGGTTTTTTCTTAGCGTTGCTATAAGGTAGCGCTTCCCTTGCCCATTTTTTTAGTAGTGATTAATAAAATTATAAACATGTAATAGATTTCATTTATAACATTATGAGCATGTAATTAGGTTCACACATAAAATTATGGACATGAAACCATGTCCAATCATAACATTTTGAACACATAATAAGGTTCACCCATAACATTGTGAAAATGTAATCAAGATCATGTATAGAATTATGGGAATCAAACTAGTTCCATGAATAACATTGTGAACATGTAATCAGCTTCACTCATAACATTTGAACATGAAATTAGGTTTACCCATAACATATATACTCATGATTCATCCATCCTTACCTAATACATAAGAGGGATATATAGATCCAACCTAAGAAATAACAAAATCAAACATTTGAGTACCAAAATAAAATAAATAATAATAATATCACAACCAATGAAATGATATAGGAATAATGAATATTTAATCATATCGTTACCTATGGAAAAGAGTTAGGTCTCACAATCACCACCACTAAAAAGAATAAAGTTTCAAAATAATATAAATCATGAAAGAGAAATAGGTTTAGTAAACATTATTCCATCAAAACATTAACCATTAATAGAAATAATATGAATGTAAGCATTGAATATTTTCCCTATAAAGGCATGAGTAACACCAATGTATTTCATCTTAGATGGGAAATAATTTGAGGGTATTTCTTGAGGAAAATATTCATTCTTGTTTTAAAATTTACTTTTTAAAACATAAAACATTTTGAAAACTATTTCCTCGAAAATAAACTTGAAAATTTATAAATAATTATTTGAAATAATTTTATAAAACTTTTTCTATTAAAACTTATAACGAATTTATGAAAAAGTTTAAAACATTCTTGAAAACCATATTTTTTGAAAATAGCTTTGAAATATTTTAAAGGAAGCATTGAAAAACTATAAAAAAAAATTTGAAAACATTTTCATTGAAAACCACTTTAAAAATAATAAATTTCTATAATATTAAGAAAAAAATTTAACTTTAAATTTAACTTGTAAACGTACAATGGAAGATTCAAGGAAATGACGATCACCATGGTGGTAAGTTCATACAAGTCGAACATTCCTTTTTTTTACCTTAAAAGTTTCAAAAAGTGTATTGATCGAAAAATAAAAATAAGATTAATTTTAATATAATAAAAGGTAAAAAATAGTTAAAATTTACATTAACATAATATTATTAAATTAAACTATTTTTTAAATCATTTTTAGAAATCATGGTTTTGAAAGAACACAAATTTCTGACCGAAAGGAGAAATAAAGTCCAATTTTTATTTAAATATTTTCTTTGTTATAATAAGTAACAAAGAGTGTGAAAATGGTAATAATACATTAATATATCATTTAAAACAATATGAAAAGATAATTCATGGGTTTTCTTTTGATATAGATCATTATATGTCATCAATTGAAGTATAATCATAAACAATCTTGATAAAAGATGGGATTATTTCAATAGACTCTTATCACTTGATTACTTAGAATAGTAATATCCATGTATTAAAATGAAATTTCATGAATATTATAATATCATGAAAATAATAATATTCATAATAATTAAAACCATATTTTATATACCACATACCAAAATTTAGTTTGAATAAGGCATGTATCTCATGGTAATATAAGGTGAGATGAAATTCCCTTACCTTATATATTGAATTTCATCATACTCATTAAAACCTCATATATGATAGATATAATTTGAATATAAATATATCACATAAAAATATTTACATATATAATACCATATATGATCCTGTTAGGTATTTATATTACCCATTTATCATTAACTGTATGTTTTGGTTGATAACCGCCTTGTTAAACATAAATTATTTGACTTGTTATTATTAGTATTCTTAGTTAGATCCAAATTTATTTATTTAAATAATATAATACATTATCTAAATATATTATATATTCCTTATAAAATTATTTATAATAATCTTTAATGATAAACAAAATATACCACTCATGCAGACGATAGTCTATATGTACACATTAATGCTATTTTTGTTTTCTTGTCGTGTTAAAAGAACAAAAGTAAATGACATGTATGTAAATAAATATATATAATATAATTATAATCAATATTCCTTTTATATATTATATGTTTACTAAAATATTCTTTAATACTTTCTATGTAAGGTGTGAACAAATCACATCGTTCTGAGGAGGCAGTAGTCCACACGTCCACAAAAGAAGTTATCGTATATACGCAATATAGAGAGAAAGAATGTATGTTTTATTTAGAAATTACAGAAGCATAAGTACATCATAAATATAAAATATATTATGAAAATATATATTTTTCTTCATAATTAATACAAATGATATATGGTAAAGGAAGGGTGAACAACTTCATTTTGTGAGGCGGTATTTCTTCATACAAAAGAACAGTGAGTTCGTTACCCATCAGATGGAAGTGTGTGTAAGGGTAGGTATAAATATTAATAAAAAAACATATCATTTTATTTAGTATGATTTTTTGTTAAATTAACATTTAATAATTATATTTTAGGTAGTGTAGAAGTAAATGAAAGACATGTGATCATTGGAAAGTGCTAGCTTTTAAATCGGGAAACTCTTTTTGGTTTGCCCCAAAGGGATTACTTGTAATTATTTCTACTCAAAATAAAGATTATAGGTCTAATATAGGGATTTATATAAGATATTTGGGAAGATATTTTTTGATCCAAAGTTATTGGGAGGTGTGAGGAAGTGGACGTAAAGGATCTCTATTTATAATGGAGGAGGAGTGCCACTCTTGTAAATATTTGAAGAGAGAATTCCACCCACGTTTTTCATGTTGAAATTGGATCTAATAATGGTATAATGTTTATAAAATTAAGTATAGGTTAGATATATGGTAATAAAATATCTTTTTACAAGTTTCTATGATTTTTTGGGTCTTATATTTAAGGTTTGGTTATTTGTTAGGCTATTTTTTCTCTTAATCGTTGTAATTAATTTTAATCACATTCACAAATATTTTTGGTAAAAAACTAAGTTAACTCTATTATAAGTTATAAATTATTAGTATTATAAATATTTAATCCATTTTTCTAAATTTCCATCACAAAAGTAGAAAAATATTAATTTAAAATTAAATCCCACAGATGTGTCCCGACATCGGATTTTTTAGTAAAAATGATGAAATGTTTAAAATGATTTTGTATCCAATTTCAAAATGAAATTGTTCTCATTGATGTAAATATTATATAATTAAGTTTTAAACTAATTTAAAATACAATATATCTATATAAATAAATTATATTAAAAGGTAGTTTTGAATTAAAATGTAGTATTTTTTATTATTCACTAAAAACGAAATATTATAGAAAAATAAAAAAAAAACACCCTAACCTAATTTTTTTGTTTATATTTTAAAAAAATAAATTTATTTTTAAATATTAAATCAATTAAAGTTTCAAAATTATAAATTGAAATAGGTTCTCCATTAAAAGGCGGTAAATGTTCCTTTATAAATATATTGGTTTTTATATTTGAAATTGGGTTTGTTCTTATCTAATTATTATAAAACCAAATGGATTAATATAAAAAGTATTTTATTTAATATTATATATATATATATATCATTAAAATCACTAAATAATTATAATTAATTTAGTTTATCCATACAAAACTCTTTTAGAGGCATGAAATAATAATATCTCTTTTTATATTCATTTGGTTCTTTGTTTCATTTCTAATTAATTGGTAACCAATGAATTCATTTTGTATTTACATAAACCCAAAATTTTCATAAGTTATTTAATAATACTCATAAATACTAATTTAATGGTTATTTTATATATTATTATATTAAATAATAATGCTTTAATAATATATCATTGTCCTGTAACATTCTGTCTTGTGTGTTGTGTAAGATATAAAATAAAGTAACTCTTGTATTTAAAGAAATATAAATATGTGTATATTTTATTACAAGACATATAATATATTATATTTATTTAAGATATTAAATATATTATCAATTATTAGGTTTTTATATTCACTATTACACATTGTGTTCCGTGTAATGGATACCAAGTCAGACTTATGTATAATGCAAGTCGTGTTGATGTCATGTAGTTCATTACAAGTTGGTGTCATGTGAAAGTAATGTTTGAATTACTTCAGTAGAATAACTCAATGAAAATTAATTTATTTGAAAAAAAAATTATTTCACAAAAACTAGATGTGCTACATTCTACCCCCTTTAAAATGAATTTCACCCATGAAAATCATTTAGGATATCAGAGGTTTTATATTTGAAAGTACAATTCACATAATCCCACATCATAAAAATGAATACAAAACATAATTTTAAAAATAAAATTTGGATACATAACAGTTACCCAAAGTAACACATAATTAGGCTTCCGTATATAATAAACTTTGTGGCAAGTGAAAACATTAACATGGAGGAGAAATCTAACTATGAAGTTATGATGGAGAGTGATAGAGAAAATTGTTAGAAGAAATATAACATTTAAAAATACATTTCCAAAAGAGGATTTAAAATGGTCATTGATATCATCAAAATTATGATAACTTGATAACATTTTTATTTTCAATACTTTTTCTGAAAATTGGAAGAATTTACATGAGAAGATATACTTACGTGATCTTAGCATAATTACACAATTTGTTATTCCTTGATAACATTCCCTTTTATCTCTTATTCCAAGAAATTAAGGTAAATTTTATATTCCTAAAGAACTTATAGATCATAGGATCCATAATTAGTCATCCCATGTACCTTCAATTATCAACATAACATGTTAGTGAGAACAGGTTATCCAATATGCGTAAATCCTCATAAGGTAAGATGATACCCTAATCTCTAAAACTTTATATAATGTTTTTACATATATCATACCATAAATGTTTATCCTTATAACCCTTATAAAATATAATTCAACCTTTAATCACTTATCTTATACCAAAAACACTTTCTTTGGATACTTGGGATCATCCTTACATTGTTTTCCGATCAAGCATCGGGTTTACCTTCTGGGGCAGAAAGTCGTTCATGGTAGAGATAGTTGTAATATACAAGATTTATTTTAAAGGTATTTTAATTTATTTTCCTTTATTTATTTTTATTGGGGGTTTCGCATGCATTTTTGGAGTAAATGGTGGGTATTCAAGATTTGGGCCAAACCGTGAGTTTATTTCCAGTTTTTAAAAAATAATTTTGTTTCTTTAATAACTTCTTCATTTTTTAACCTTTTTCACCCATTCCACTTCAAAAATTACATACATTGAACTATTGAAACCACCATATCAATTTGTAACCCTTAAAGTTTCATTATCAGTCTGGAATTTGGTGATCTAATTAAGTATTGGGCCAACCCATAAGCCCATTTTCTATTTTAAAATTGTTTTTTATTCTTTTATAACATTTTCATTTTTTTTGGTTTTCAGTTATTCCACCTCTCACCTGATCCAACTGAACCTAGCCGCACCCAAAGCTTAGTTTCTCCCTCTTTGGAGATCGTATCAGTGGAGAATTAGGGGCGAACTTCTCAGGTTTCTAAAATCGTCCAGATTTCTCAAGTAAGTGACCATCCTTCTAAGTTCCTTCCTTTTCCTTAAGATTTCTCCATTTTTTCTAGAATCCCTAAATTTCCAGAAGATAGGGCGTCATACCTAGGGTTTAATTTGGAGTTTCTTGGCCCAATACTTTGGTTTTAGGTTCGTTCTCACTCCCTTGTGGTGTGGTGGTGGTGTGGTTGAAGTTCAGTACTATGATTTGTGTTTCTTGACTCTTTTGGTAGGTGATTCCATATGTAGGTATTCTAGAATAAGTTGGATTGATGTATTTATATTTCCTTTATGTTCTGACTTCATTATTTTGACTGTGAAAATTCATTTGGGTAGCCTTTGCATAGTGGTTTCTTTTTAAGTTCCAATTTTGTGTGAAAAGGGGTGTTTTACATATATAACCCATGTTGTGCCTCTTGGTGTTGTTTTATAATTCATGGAATGGATTTATAAAAATATTTTTATGCTGAAATTTATGGTTTGTTATAATATTGGTCTCCATTGGGTTTTAAAAGAGGTATTTTAGATGAATTTAATGTGCAAAATCTGGTTACTTTTCTTGAAATTGTTTTACAGAAATTATAAGCGGTTTATTGATTTATATAAAAGTTGTAAAGCATATGTAGCTACTGTTTTGAATGTGTGTGACCAAAACTAATGTTTATATGTGAAAATGGATTTTGGTAACACGTTTTTACTATTTTATCACAAGACAGGAAACCTGGGTAACTAGGTGGGCTAATTTGTACTAGTATGCTAGTAAACGGAAGGGTTTCAACCATGGTTCACTTAGAATGTTTGACATGGATAACACTAAAAAACTATAATGGAGATGATTGTAGAACACTAAGTTATGTTTATGATCCCTACTATTGGCTTGAGCATGGGAACAAATTTTATTATGGTTACTTTCATCGAGGTACGAGGTACTTAAGGCTCACAACTAACTAGTACCTAGGGGTGTTCCTATGCTTGGTGCTCATGGCCTTTTTGGTAGTTATCCTTTACTTATGGTATTTTTGGATGTAAAAATCAGTATCTTACATGTTTTATTAAAATTCACTCATTATTTAATGTTATCCCCATTGAAAGTTATTTTCATTTAAAACTTTCACTTTTAGAAATAAATGATACCATTTTTTGTTTATAACTCTTGCAATATTTTTATGTTATAATGCCTATCACATGGAATCCCTAGGTGATATCCTATTGGGATTAGTCTCACACCCTACTTACACCTTTGGGTGTAGGTAGACTTGATCATGTTTGACACAGGCAAAGGCAAGACCTTGGGTGATGGAAGTACGGGTTGCTAGTTTCTTTCCATGGTGCGGTGTTGTGGAGACGACTCATGGGTGATGACCCCTTGTTGTGTGGAGCCTTGTGGGATGTTTTATTCTACATTTATGTACCTTTTTACCCCTTGTTCCTTGTTTAAACCCATATAATCAATTGTGTATTTTATTAATACTTGTTTGGCATAATTTTTCAGATTTGGTATATTTTTTGTTTTTGGTTATTTTATGAATCCAAACTCAAGTAAATCATTCCCACATACATCTTTATGATACCCAGGCACTTGTGCCAGCCCGTGGGGATAGGTAACTCCCTTTGGGACTTTCCATGGGCTGGGTTTGGTGTCGGTTTGAAGGCGACCAGATTTGGTTCGTGACAAAATGGTATCAAAGGAGGATAACATTTTTGAGTAATATTATTATTTTGGGATTAGTTGGGCAAGATAGAAGATAGGAATATCAGGGATCATTGTTTTGGTCATGAGTAGGGTGCATGGACCATACCCCTCGTGATAGAGCACAAGTCACCATGGGATGTCTGAATTGTTTGTTTATCTTCACTTTTAGGTGATACATGTGGACTGCAGACTGCACGTGGACATCGAGTGTGGTGTAGTAGTTGTTTATTTTACTGTTGTAATTTTTTTGGATTATTTATATCTGATGTTATTCCTGAAATTTTCAGAATTTTTTTACTTATTTTTTTCTTGTGATTATTTACTTTTGTAGAAACATGCCTCCCTGTAAAGCTCCCACGCACCCACGGGGAGGAAGACAGAGAGAGTTCTCCTGCACCACACGATCAAAGGATGGTAGAAGTTGTGGTCCGAGCTATACAGGCTTTGGGACAGGGAGTGGTTATGGCTCCTACTTCAGCCAGAGAAGATGAGTCTAGGCTTAGGAAGGATAAGGACCAAGAGTTCATGAAAAATAAGCCTCCTTGTTTTCGAGGTAGCTCGAAACATCAAAAGGCAAGGGAATGGATCGAGAAGATAGAGAATATGTTCGAGTTCCTAGACACACTTGAGGAGGTCCAAGTGAAATGTGCCTCTTTTTAGATAGAGGGTCCCAGCCGTAGGTGGTGGGAATCAATGCTTCAATCTGGGAAGCATGAAAACATAAGCTGGAGAGATTTTAAGGCCATCTTCAATGAGCAGTATTGTCCATAGGTTCTATCCTATGCCAGATCTCGAGAATTCATGGATCTTTCCTAGGGATATCATTTAGTAATGGATTATTCTAACCTTTTTTCTAAACGAGTGTGTTATGCACCTAACATTGTTTCTAATGAGAGCTTTAAATCTCGGAAGTTTGAGAAGGGGCTTCGACCATAAATTTACTCACAGGTCTTCCTATTCAAGTTGGTAACTTATGATAAGGTGTTTGACCATTATTGCATGGTATAGATTGAACAAAATGGGAATTTGGGGATCTTTGGAGTGGTATCTGCTATAGGCACTAGTAGCTCTTCTGAAAAGAAGAAGAAGCGAGAAGAGTAGGGAAAGAAGGGAGGTGGCAGTTTAGGCCACTCTTCCATGCAGTTTTCATCAGTGGATTCATAAGAGAGGACTGTCATGTGCGAACAGTGTGGGAAAACAAGGTACATCCATCCATCATGTCTGCATCCTTCAAAGACCTGTTTCCAGTGTGGAGGTATGGGACACGTGCAGTGCTTTTGTGGGATAGCGTGTCCACTTCAAAGTGGGGAAGGATCTGTGACTCCCAAGGGAGTGTCAGCATAGTCTGAGCCATTGAGGAAAGGGTGATCTTAGTTAAGTGGTCATGGAGTAAGGGATGAATCATCTTTTGGGCAAAGCCAATTTAGGGTAGAGCCACAGGCGGGTGGCCGTTCTCAGGTAGAGATGAGGCATCTTCATTTTGTGGAGCAGGCACCAGCAAGATCGGATGTAGGGTCATCGACCGTCCGAGCCACCATTTTGATTACATATTATTTATCTGCTACTCTATTTGATACTGGTGCTTTAGTTTTATTTATATTTTCACATATTGTGATCACACTGAACTTTCCAACTGATCTTTTACCTTTCGCGATGGAGTTGGTGACGCCGCTGGGAAAGAAGAAGGAGTAAGGTCTCAGGTGCCCATTTTGTGCGCTCTCTGTGTCAGGGGGTGGAGATGGAGTGGGGCCTCCTGGTCTTGAATACGGACCTTTTTGATATAATCCTTGGCATGGAATGGTTGGTACATTTTCAGGCGCACATCGATTGCTATAGGCGACGAGTGAGTTTCATAGCACCTAGTGGGAGTCCACGGGTTTTTCTTGGGGAATGGGACCCTCGGTCTAGCCGTGTGGGACCTCCATTCCCAGAGTTAGGGAATATTATCTTCTAGTTATCATTTCTCATTCTAGAGGATTATGGTCAAGCTCATGAGGGTAGATTACCTCATGTGGTGGATGAGTTCCTAGAGGTATTTCCAGATGATTTTTCAGGCTTTCCCCCAGAGCGGGACGTGGAGTTCTCAATTGATTTGTCATCAAGAACACAACTCATATCTATTACCTAAAACCATATGGCCCCCACTGAGTTGAGGTAATTAAAGATATAGCTGGACGATTTAGAATCCAAAGGATTCATTCATCCGAGCGTCTCTCCATGGGTCGCTCCTGTTCTTTTTGCAAAGAAGGTTGATGGCTCCCTACGGTTGTGTATTGATTACCAGAAGATGAATAAGGTAACCATCAATAATAAATATCATTTTCCCTAAATAGATGACTTATTTGATCAGTTAAACGTGGAAAAGTGGTTTTCTAAAATAGACTTGCATTCGGGTTATCGCCAACTCGGGGTGAAAGAGGCAGATATCCCGAAGATAGCCTTCCAAAATCGGTACGGCCACTATGAGTATTTTTTCATGCCCTTCGGATTGACCAATGCTCCAGTAGTCTTTATGGAACTCATGAATAGGGTGTTCCACCAGTATCTCGACTTATTCGTCATAGTGTTCGTGGATGACATCCCGATTTACTCTAGATATGAGGAGGCGCATGAGCACCATTTTCGGATCATGTTGGGAACTCTGCATGATCACCACCTTTATGCAAAACTATATAAGTGTACCTTCTGGATCAGGGAGGTGAATTTTTTGGGGCATGTGATCTTGGAGCAGGGATTTTTGGTGGATCCCAAGAAGATCAGTGCAGTTATGTCATGGGAGAAACTGAAGAACGTGTTTGAGATTAGGAGTTTCCTTGGCTTGGCAGGTTACTACAGGCAGTTTGTTCGATATTTCTCTTGGATTTATTCACCCATGAACACACTCACCCAGAAGATGGTGAAGTTTGTGTGGAGCCCAGAATTTTAGGCATCCTTCAAATAGTTGAAGCGGAGGTTGACTACAGCTCCAGTCTTGATCCTACTAGAGTCTGGGAAAGGCTATGTGGTGTATTTTGATGCTTCAGGTATGGGTATCGAGTGCGTGCTTACGTAGGATGATCACGTGGTGGCGTATGTCTCTCGCCAGCTCCGACCACATGAAAATAATTATCCAACACATGACTTATAGATAGCGGCAGTAATGCATTCTTTAAAGACTTGGTGCCACAATCTCTTTGGGGAGAAGTTTGTGGTCTAATATGATCATAAAATTTTGGCATACATCTTCTCATAGAAAGATCTCAATTTGAGGTAGCATCGCTGGATTGAATACCTACAGGGGTTTTACTTTGATATTATCCATACCTCAGGGAAGGGTAATTTTGTAGCAGATGCCTTGATCAGAAGAGTACTGGTGTAGGCTTTGAGGAAGTCTAGTGATAAGTGGACTCTGATGGGACTCTTTCCTCAGGTGCATGTAGAGACCAAGGAGTACAATGGTGGTGAATTCTTGGAAATCATTTAGTTGACCCCATATCTTATAGAATTGATTCAGCAGAACCAGCCCAATGATGAGTTTTTCTAGCAGTCAAAACAGATTCTTCATGGTGGGGAGACGTGTTCTAATTGGTCTTCTTCCCCCAAGGGTATCTTGTGTTTCAAGGGTCTTTTATTGGTGCCGCTATCTCTGAGGAAGGTGGAAATGCAGGATATCCACTAGTCATAGTGGGTTATCCACCCTGATTCCACCAAGATGTAATATGATGTTCATCGACAATTTTGGTGGCCAGGTATGAGGCGGGACATTTCTGACATTGTATCGAGATGCTACACTTGTCAGCAGGTGAAAGAAGAACACCAGAAGCCATATATTTTTCTTCATCCACTACCCATTCCTACCTGGAAGTGGGATGAGGTTTCCATGGGTTTCTTTATTGGATTACTTCGTACACCTTGAGGTAAGAATTCTATTTGGGTGGTGATTGATCGGCTGACCAAATCATCCCACTTCATTCTTATCCGAGATACAGCTAAAGTGGATGAGTTGGTCCGTTTGTATATTCATGAGGTGGTAAGGCTTCATGGTGTGCCATCAGTAGTTGTCTCAGATAGAGACCCCTACTTCACCTCTCGGCTTGGGGGAGGCCTTTAAAAGGCTTTGGGGTCACAAATTAAGATGAGAAAAGAATACCATCCTCATACAGATGGTCAGACATAGTGGGAAAATATGATCCTGGGAGACATGATTCGTGCACGTGTCTTAGACTTCAGCGGTTCGTGGGATAGCCATTTGGGGTTGTCGGTTTTTCTTATAATAACAGCTACCAATCCTTGATATGATTGGCTCACTTTGAGGTTCTCTATGGTCAGCCTTTCTGGTCCCCCCTATGTTGGGTTGAGGTAGGTGAGACATCACAGTTGGGACCAAACCTTGTGCAAGAGACATCTGAGAAGGTCAAGTTGATCAGGCAGTGTTTATTGACAACTCAGAGTCGCCAGAAATCAAATGCTCATAAGAGGCATCAAGACCTATAGTTTTCAGTGGGTGATCGTGTATTCTTGAAAGTGGCCCCTCGTCTGGGTCATCATCGCTTGGGGAATCAAGTAAAGTTGATAACGAGGTATGTCGTACCTTTTGTGATCACCGAGCATATTGGCAAGGTGGCATACATGTTGGCTTTTCCTTCTCAGTTAACATCCATCCATGATGTTCTCCATGTCTCCTAGTTAAATAAATACAACCCGGATTTGTCCCATGTGTTGAATTGGAAGAGTTGGATATAGAGCCTAATCTATCTATTTTTGAGCGGCCAGTAAAAATAGTGGACCTCCAGGAAAAGGTTCTTTGGGGAAATTCTATTCCACTGGTTTGAGTTCTTTGGGAGCATGGGAGTGATACACAAGATAAATGGGAGCGAAAGTCATGGGTTGAGGAATAATACCCGAACCTGTTTTCCAATCAAGAATCGGATTTACCTTTTGGGGAAGAAAGTCATTCATGGTGGGGATAATTTTCATATACATGATTTATTTTAAAGGTATTTTTATTTATTTTTCTTTCTTGCTTTGTATTGGGAGTTTCTCATGCATTTTTGGAGTAAATGCTGGGTTTTCAAGATTTTGGCCAAACCGTGAGTTTATTTCTAGTTTTAAAAAATTAATTATGTTTCTTTAATAACATCTTCATTTTTCAATATTTTTCACCCATTACACTCCCAAAATGACCTCCATTGAACTACTGAAGCCACCATAGCAATTTGGACCCCTTAAAATTTCATTATAATTTTGGATTTGGGTGATCTACTTAAGTATTGGGCCAACCCGTAATCCCATTTTCTATTTTAAAATTGTTTTTTATTCTTTCATAACATTTTAATTTTTTTTCTTTTTTGGTGATTACACTGCTAACCTGATCCCACTGAACCTAGCCACACCCATAGATTAGTTTCCCCCTCTTTGTATATCGTATCAGTCGAGAATTAGGGCTGAACTTCTCAGGTTTCTAAAATCGTCCATATTTCTCAAGTGACTATCCTTAAAATTTCCTTCCTTTTCCTTAAGCTTTCTCCCTTTTTTCTTGAATCCCCAAATGTCCAGAATCTAGGGATTTGTACCTAGGGTTTTATTTTGAGTTTCTTGGTCCAATCCTCTAGTTTTAGGTTCTATCTCACTCCCTTGTGTTGCAGTGGTGGTGCGGTTGAAGTTCCACACTAGGATTTGCGGTTCTTGACTCTTTTAGTAGGTGATTCCATATGTAGGTATTTTAGAATAAGTTGGATTTATATATTTCTATTTCCTTTATGTTCCTCCTTCATTATTTTGACTGGGAAAATTGATTTGGGTACCCTTTGAAAAGTGGTTTATTTTTAAGTGCCAATTTTGTGTGAAAAGGGGTGTTTTACATATGCAACCCATGTTGTGCCTCTTGGTGTTGTTTTATAATTCATGGAATGGATTTATAAAAATGTTTTTATGATGAAATTTCTGGTTTTTTATAATATTGGTCTCCATTGGGTTTTAAAAGAGGTATTTTAGATGAATTTAATTTGCAAAATTTGGTTACTTTTCTTGAAACTGTTTTATGGAAATTATAAGTGGTCTATTGAGTTATATAAAAGGTGAAAAGCATGTGTAGCTGATATTTTGAATTTCTGTGACTAGAACTAATTTTTATATGTGAAAATGGATTTTTTTAACATGTGGTAACTATTTGATCACAAGATGGGAAACCCAGGTAACTAGATGGGCTAATTTGTACTAGTACACTAGTGAACGGAGGGGTTTCGACCATGGTTCACTTAGAATGTTTGACATGTATAACACTAAAAAAACTATAATGGAGATGATTTGAGACCATTAGGTTATGGGTATGCTCCCTACTAGTTTCTTTTTCATGGGAACGAATTTGATTATGGTTTCTTTCACCGAGGAACAAGGTACTTAAGGCTCACAACTAACTAGTACCTAGGGGTGTTCCTATGCTTGGTGATCGTGGCCTTTCTGGTAGTTATCCTTTCTTTATGGTATTTTTGGATGTGAAAATCAGTAGCTTAAATTTTTTATTTGAATTAAATCATTATTTAAAGTTATCCCCATTGAAATTTATTTTCATTTCAAAGTTTCACTTTGAGAAATAAATGCTACCATGTTCTGTTTATAACCCTTGCAAGATTTTTATTTTATAATGCCTATCACTTGGAATCCCTGGGTGATATACTATTGGGATTAGTATCACATCCTACTTACACCTTTGGGTGTAAGTAGACTCGATCATGTTTGACACAGGAAAAGGCAAGACCTTGGGTGAGGGCAGTTTGGGTTGCTAGTTTCTTTCCATGGTGCGGTGTTTTGGAGATGGATCATGGGTGATGACCCCTTGTCGTGTGGACTCTCGTAGGCTATTTTATGCTACTTTTATGTACCTTTGGACCCCTTGTGTCTTGTTTAAACCCATATACTCAGTTATGTATTTTATTAAGGATTTTTTGGCATAATTTTTCAGATTTGGTATATTGTTTGTTTTTTGTTATTTTATGAATTCAAACTCGGGTAAATTGTTCCCACATACATATGTATGAAACCCAGGAACTTGTGCTAGCCTGTGGGGATAGGGAACTCCCTTCGGTACTTTCCATGGGCTGGTTTTGGTTCCGGTTTGAAGGCGACCAGATTTGGTTTGTGACAGATGTTCCCCTATAACCTGAGCAAAGGAAACTCTCCTATAATCTTTGGCCATAAAATATCCTGAAGGAGACAAGGTGAACACACATTTTTCTAGAGTAGAGTCCAGTACAATGATCTGAAAGATATCCAATTGATCTTTATTCTACACTTCATTGGTGAACATAGGATAATGTCTTGACTCTTTAAAAGAAATGGTTGTGGTTGGACACCTAGGGTACCCTATAATCTCCCCACTCTAGTTATCATGCTAGAAGGAAACATCTCCAGTCCGCTCAATCCACTGAGAGAGAGGTTGAATGGAGGATACCATAGGTTTAATCTCTCCCCAGATGGGGGAGGTGTTTCCGTTAAATGCTTCCCCCCCCCCCCCCCCATGTAGCAGTCATGAATGACCTTCCCCCACATGGTCCAACACTCAAGCACCTCCCACACCAATTTGGAATGCATACAGGTTACATAATCATTGAGGCTCCTAACATTAATACCACCTTCATTTATCCACCTCACCATCCTATGCCAATATGCTCGATGCCTTATGCCCTCCAACCTCAGATCCCATATGAAACCTACAAGAACCCTATCCATATTACGTGTAACTTATTTAGGTACCTTGACAGCTGATAAAGAACGAACCGATGAGGCTAGAAGTATACTATTAACCAGTGCAATACATACCCCAAAGGACAGTAACCTATTCTTCTAGTTAAGGACTCTCTCCGCTATTCTACAAACTAGTGGGTCGAAGACTTAGATTCAAAGCCTCTTTGAAGATATGGGTGCTCCCAAATACACCATGGTAAGCGCCTCTTTCTGGATGCCCAGACTCTTACTCACATTGTGAACCCGCCTGGCGGAGCAGTGGCTTGAGATGTAGAAACTACTCTTCACCTTATTGATAACTTGACCACTCCAATGGTTATACTCCTCCATGATTCTGTTCATACCCCTCACTATTATTCTCAAATAATTAATGAAAATAATAGTGTCGTCCGTAATCATGAGGTGCAATACAGATGGGAAACACCTCCTCCTTCTATACAGGGATATCTCCCCTATGTTAATGTTGCATAGAATAATCCTTCTAAGAACATCCTGGGCCATGATGAAGATAGTCCGAGATATCAAATCCCATTACCGTATCCCCCACGTCAGTTTGAAGAATCCAAGTGGTTTCCCCATGAACATGATCGACATCCATGCAGAGCTAAAGTAGCAAAAGATAAGATCAATATTCCATGGAGAGAGACCCATACCTGCCAAGACTATGTTAATGAACCCCCACTCAACTTGGTCATATGCCTTTATCATGTTGAGCTTCAATACCTTGTTCAAACCATATGTTTTGAATTTGATGTCCCTAATGGTTTTCTAGGATAGTGAAATCGCCCCCTGGATGGAGTGTCCCTTCATGAATCTGTGTAGTTCCATGCTAATCCATTTATTCAGATAAATGGATAGACGAGAATTAATAATAACGGAAAGAACATATAGGGAAAATTACACATTCTTATCATCTGAAAGTGCTCTACCGATGTTGGAGACTTGGACTTGGGGAAGAGTACCACCATGGTAGTATAAGAAACACGGGGTAACAAACCTCCCCAGAAGTAGTCTTGAATTGCCTCAATTATATTAGCTTTCACCATATCCCAGCATTCTCTGTAGAAGTCACCAGGAAACCCATCCATACATGCTGCACTCTCTAGATTCAAGCTCATCATGGCATCACGAATCTCTTCCTCTTGAGGAATGGCCCCACGGACTTCATTATCCCGATCTGAGAAGTTATCCTGAATCACACCAAAAAACCATCAATGCCCCTCAAGTACCCATTCTAGAACTGCGCTCTGGGTAGAAGGTATGGATGTTGAGGATCTATTTTGGTAGATATTTTTCAATACAAAGGGATTGGGAGTTTTTATTAAGTGGGAGGACAATATCTCTTTTTATAGTTCAGGAGGAGTGGTGCTCTTGTAAAAATTTGAAGACAGAATTCCACTCAGGTTTTTCATGTTTCAAGTAGATCCAATAATAGTCCAATTTTGAGAAAAGGTAAAATAGGGTCGATATATATCCATCAAATAGATTTTGAAAAATTTTATAGGTCATTTTGGCTCTTATGTTTAGGGTTTAATCCTTTCTAAGGCTAATGTTTCTCTTAATAACTATAATTAATTGTAATCACTTTCACTAATATTTTTCATCAAAAACTAAGTTGAAATTATTATAAATTATAATTTATTATGACTCCAAATATGTAACCCATTTTTTCAAATTCCCATCTTAGAAGTGGAAAAAATTAATTTAAAATTAAATCCTGCAAATGTGTCCCGACAATGGGTTTCTTTAGTGAAAATATTGAAAAGTTAGGAATAATTTTGTATCCAATTTCAAAATGAAACTCATTCCAATGACCTAAATTGTATTCCTTAATGTAAATAATAAATAATTACACTTTAAAACTATTTTAAAATATAATTTATCTATATAAATAAATTTTATGAAAAGTATTTTTTGAATTAAAATGCAGTATTTTTTGTTATTCACTAAAAATGAAATATTTTAGAAAAATATAAAAAAATAACACTAACCTAATTTTGGTGATTCTATTTAAAAAATTAAATTTATTTTGAAATATTAAATCAATTAAAGTTTCAAAATTAAAAATTAAAATAGTTTTTTCCATTAAAAGGTGGTAAATTTTCCTTTTTAAAAATATTGGTTTTTATGTGTGAAATTGGGTTTGTTCTTATATTATGCCTATCAAACCTAATGAATGTATATAAAAAATATTTTATTGAATATTTAAAATATATATTTAGTTAAAATCACTCATTAATTGTAATAAATTTATTTTATCAATACAAAAATCCTTTGGAATCATGAAAATAATAATATTTCTTTTTATATTCATTTGGTTCTTAGTTTCATTTCTAATTAATTGGTAACCAATTAATTATTTTTATATTTATATAAACCATAAATTTTAATAAGTTAGTTGATACTATTCATAACTACTAATTTAATGGCTAGGTTATGTCTTATTATAATAAATAATAATGTTTTAACAAAATATCATTATCAAGTAATATCTAGTCATGTGTGTAGTGTAAGTTTTTGAAGAAAGTCACTCTTGTATATAACTCAATATAAATAAGTTTGGTTTGCATTAAAATCCATATAATATATTATATTTATATAATATATTAAATATATTGTAAATTATCAGGTTATTATATTCCAATTTACACTTGGTGTTGCGTGTAATGGACACCAAGTCAGTATTGTGTGTAACGCAAGCCAAGTTGGTGACATGTAAAACATGATAAGTTGTTGTTATATAAAATAAATTTTTGACTTTGTGCAATACAATACCTCAATGAAAATTAATTTGTTTGAAAAAAAAATAGTTCACAAAAACTCAGGGTGTTACAAAGGGAGGGGTTATGAGTTTTAAAACCAAAATATGGGGTATTTTTTAATGGTTTCATTGCAAGACTATAGTTTTGTGTGACCATGTATCAAACATGAAATCCATACTATATAATTTTTTTGGTTGCATGATCTGACCTTCATGGTCATGGGTGACCCTTCACTAAACATATATATGTTACTTCCACCTATTTATGTTGTATGATCTAACCTGAATGGTCCCAAAGATCGTGCTTCTCCCCTTGGAAACCCATTTCCTACCTCTAATATCTCAAACCACCTCCAAACACTCCTTAACAATCCCCAACACCTACAAACACTTCAAAAAACACCTTAAATGTCCTCTCCAAAATTACAAAAATTGGCCAAATCCATATCCCTTCCTTTCTTCAAAACCCATTACTTATATGGATGAAGTTACAAGTTCTATTTTATTGAGATCTATATTTTTTTACTATAATGGTTTTTATCAACCTATATTCCCCAATATCACCATTATATAATATCATACTAGATTAGTTATTTTATTTTTTATGTTTTTTGATGAGTATGTGATATTAAATCTTCAACACATGTGATATGGTTGTATATTATGTGTTTTTTTAGAATAGGATCATATTCAGTTTCTCTTTTGATGAATTTTTTAAATAGTTTTAAGATAAATATGAATTTCATATTTTTTTGTATTGGTTCAATCCTTAACCCCCCCCCCACCCACCCAACTTATCTCTCCACCATAACTTTTCTTCATTTGACTCTATTTTTTCTGGAATACAACTATCACAAGCTTCATGATGTCTTTGATTACCTATTAAATATACAAAAAATTATATAAATATATATGAGAAGGTTATATATTTTTATTTTATAAGATCACCGGTGTAGTCCCAGTGATTATATACATTATATTCCTCACACATGTGAAAATTTATGGAGTTTTAATCTTTTTGGATGTTATAATATTCAGGTAAGTGAGTGGATTACTTCCAAAAGAATAAGTCACCTAGTTTTTTGTATTTCAAGTTCCCTTATACCCCTCATTGATTAGTTTTTTCATCTTTATAATCTAGGTTTCTTTTTAAATTATCATTTATTATAGATGGTTTGGTGTAGTTTTTAGGACTTGTATAACCAAATGGGCATGGATTCCATTATGTTAAATGTTATTGTTTACAAAAAATTTATAGTTGAAATGTGTAGTATTGCAAATCATATTGTGTTTATTTGGTTTTAGTGTTTACTCTTGAGGTAGTGACTATTATATATCCAACTTATTATATACTCTCTTTTTATCCTTTTTCATTTTTTAATAAATATTTACCGTTTTATTATTACTATTATGCAATTATTAAATTTGGTTTTTACTTATTTCAATTTTGTTTTTGTTTTTGTGAACAAAGTGTCTCATCTGTTGAGTGAGAATTTTTATATTAAAATGTTTTTTTTCAATTTATGAATATGGAGAGAAAGAATATGTTTTATTAGAGTTTGTTTTGGTTCAAGAGTTCTGGCTTGATATAAATTAAATTAAACTAAATCATATATATATATAGAATTTTTGATAAAATAATAATTACATAGTATTATATTTTCATTTCAATTTGTATTATATTATTAGACTAAAATTCTTCAGTATGAACTTCTATCTCAAAATAATTTAAAATAAAAGATAACACAAATAGTATTCAGTTTTTTTAAATGATAAATACATACATGCATATTTTATTTTAAAAATATTTTTATAATGTACAATGATAAAAATTTAAAATAATCTTTCTATATTTAAAATTTTCATAATTGAGCACACAATATACAGTGTGATCTCTTAAAAATTTAAAACATTCAGAACATCAATTGTTGTAATGATGCTTAATTTTGATATTTGTTGTATTATATTATGTTGAACAATAAAATTTTCATGTATCTAATAAAACTAATATCACACTATATATTTTTCCATTAAAACTCTAAATTTTTGTCATGGTTTTATAAATTAATGATAACTATTAAATCATTATTTTATAGGTGTCATCATACACTCATGATTTATCTGAAATCATTTCTTGGAAGCTATTTATAAAAATTTTCACATATTATAAATATAAAATAAAATAACTTTTATTTCTTAATAGTAGTAACATATAAATATATTCATAAGATCACTCATTAGATTTTATTTAACTCCATTTGTTCTTATAATTGAGAATAATGTTCTCACATAAGAAATGATACATAATATTTCATGTTTTATATTTTTTTATATTTTAAAATTATTTTTCTAGGAATTTATGACCCTTAACATTAATTTATTTTTTTCATCATTCAATAAAATTTATTACTTCACCAAATATATTTATTTATAATCCACTATTGGATAGTATATGAATGTTTTTGTTGAAATATTAGGTTTTTCATAGAATAAATCTGATTTTTGGTTTAATTATGAGAATTATTGGAATCAATTTTCATATTTTATTTGATTATAAATTTGAATTTATTTTAAATTATTTTTATAGGATCATTTAAATGACCTTTATATTAATATTTAAGTTAAATTATGAAGGTTTTAAGATGTAGCATAAGTTTCATATGGGATCCCTATTTTGTTTTAAATCGATACCAATGGATAAAACCTAAATAATTTAATTAAAACACCCCAAAATATTCTATAGATGGTCTTGAAATTTTAATTTATTTTTAATTTAAATAATAATAAACTTATCCTTGAAAAATTCCTTGAATTTTCATTTTCTCTCTTGTTATTTTATTGTTGCAGGGGAGATTCCAAGAGAGGATTCATATATATGAATTCACACACACACACACACCATGAATATCTAGATGATGTTCTTGAATATTAAGGTTATAGTTTAGTAGATACAAGATATTCACATCATTCTTCATCAATCATAACATAATCTCTTGTTCACTCTTGTTCGTTAGGTGGGTTTCTCTCTTGGCCTTGATAGAATTATTTAGGTTGTATCTACTATGTAAACCAATTTTCAAATGTAAATTTGAGATATTTTTATTTATATACTTATTTTTAGAAAAGAGATAATAGAACACATTCCAATTTCAATTTATTTATCCTAAGTAATGCCCCATGTAAAATAACAATAATATTTTTATTATTATTTCAATGACATGTGTTTGTTTAAAAAAATATACAAAATAAAATAATTAACATTTATTTAAATTGTTCTAAATAAAATATAAAATTTAAATTAGTTCATTGAATCAAATAATTAATTTTTCATGGAGTTTATTAAACCATAAATAGTAATAAAATGTTTATTAAAATAAATATTATTCACTCAATAAATAAATAAATATTATATTCACAAAAATCATAAATAAATATTTATTTTAATATTCCTTTAACTTAATAAATATTTATATTAATTTGTTGACTAAACCAGTAAATATTTATTTATTAATTTATTACCATGTAAATAATTAAATATGAGATAAAATTAAACTCACATACACTAAACTTGAATATCTCATGAATAAATTTATGTGATCAAATATACTTGAATAATTATTATTCCACAAAAAAATAGATTTTCTTAATATTAAATTTAATAAAATTTAATATGATTCTAGATTCACAAAGTGGGTGGCATTCTATGACTCTTTCTTAGTGGTATTAGGTGAACTTTCCTAAAGTCCAAGATCAGTGTCTAAAAATACATTAGGACACCCATAAATAAATAAATTGATTTAGAAGCTACAAAGACATTATTTTAAACACTAATGAATAATATAATATTTTTTCTATAGATATCCCATCAATCAAGATATATACTTGTTCCATCACTCTATATCATTGATATACCTTTCTTTGAAGTTCTAAAATAAACTCATCTATAAACTACCATGGACATGGATTTCATAAGATATATCAATTTCTATCAAGGAAAAAGATATCTTCTTTCGTTAATATGGACTGGGAAAATCCTCTCTTGACTTATTTGAATAATTATGTATCATTCATGATGCACCAATTTATGTTACCTCTCCGTGATCATATTATTTCTTGGTTTTCATCTATACATCAAAGTACTTGATTCTTAATATGAATTAATAATAATTTCAAATATAATCGCCAATACACACATTCATAGATAGGAATATATAATGACACATAAAATATATGGAATTCATGTTAGTGAATAAGTCCTTAGGAACACCATTCTTATAGATCACCAAGTAAAAACTTTATAAGAAGAAGTCTCAATGTCTTATCAGCCTTCAACACCAGATTGTAAAACATCATGTGTGTATCATTAGATAGATGTTATCTAGACTATAGAACATATGTTTTAAAAATATTGTAATAGCATATATAGGTTCTAATTTTTGGACGGACAATTATAATGTTGATTCAATAAGGTTTCCTTATGACTTTTTCATTCCTTCATGTTTGAGAATATTGTTGAGTCAATAAAGTTTCCTTATGAATTTACTATTTCTTCATGTTTTGAAAATCACAAACACCTTATCTTAAGGAAAATTTCATATTCCCTATGTTTTACTTTCATAAGGATAATTTTCCTTTCCCAAGGAAATTTATCCTTACCATATGTTTTTCATTGTTCATTTTTCCTCTAAGTATAAAATTCAGTTACGTATCCAAATCCTCAGAATAATATATATACTTAGATAAAAATCATTCTATTTTTAGGATCCGAATTTAGGTTCCGAGTTCTCTGAGTTCAGACTCTCAACACTTCTGAGTTCTGACTCCGAGTTCTCTGAATTCAGACTCCGAACTCTTCTAAGTTCTGACTCTGAGTTCTCTGAATTCAGACTCCAAACTCTTCTAAGTTCTGACTCTGTGTTCTCTTAATTCAGACTTCGAACTCTTCTGAGTTCTAACTCTGAGTTCTCTGAAATCAGACTCTGAACTCTTATAAGTTTTGACTCTGAGTTCTTTGAATTTAGACTCTGAAATTTTGTAAGTTCACACTCCAAACTCTTATGAATTCATACTCTGAATTCTACTAAATTTTAGACTCTGAATTTCCTTGAAATATAGACTCTAGAGTTCTATAGAATTCAGGTTCCGAATTCTTTTGAAGATAGAATCTGAATATATTTGTATTATAGGTACCAAATGTGTTTTTGGTTAGACTCTTAACGTTTATTTTTTTCTTGCACTCCGAAAAATGAATTTCGTTAAGCATCATATTTTTCTTACTCATGTTTTGGTTATAAAACGATGTCGTGAATTTAGTTACTAACTAACCATTGGTTGAGTGACAGATGTACAGGTCCCTCCGAAATTCAAAGAAAAATATGACCGTTGGAGGAGGTAGTTGACTGTTGGAGTTGTGCCTATAAATAGGAGCTCATTTAAAAGAGCTCATAACAAGTTGATCAATATAGAGATTACATGTTTTTGAAGTGATTTCTAGAGAGATAGACTTTCATGCTTTGTGCATACTGAACACCTTGTTCACAATTGCTTTGTGCGACTCCGAATGTTGTTGAGTGCATTTGAGGGCTTCCGGGGATAAGAAGACAGAGGTGATGACTACCTTAATGATCAAGGACTTCCTTGTTGAGGAAGACAGAGGTGTCGACTACCTTGAAGTTGAGGGCTTGTGGGGATAGAAAGGCAGACTCTAATATTCGTATCAAGGGCTTACCCTAGTTTGGGTAAGATAGACTTTCTTGAAATTATAAATCAAGGTACCTTTATTCAAGGTTGTTGGATACCCTTCTCTTTGGGTTAAAAGACTTACTACTTGTTACTTGTTTGTTTCAATTTTTTTGTTGTATTTTGATTCTAGAGGAAAGTATAACTATCTTATACTTCTTTATACTTGAATACTCTGATTTAGTAAGATTATCTATGCTTTAAGGTAGAATCTTTATCTTTGTAAACTTTTGTTAAGTTTCATTTCCAGATTCAATTTTTCGGAATTGCATTCTCAGAACCATATTTCCATAATCAAGCAATTGTGTATAACTAAGAGGTTTTTTGAATTATCTTGTTTAACCTTGTTAAACAATATAAAGTTTTCTTACCAACTTTAAAGGTTCCAAAGGAATTTTTAAAGTATATAATTCACCACCCCCCCCCCTCTTGTGTGTTGAGAATCATTAGATACTACATACAGTATCTTCATTCATTATTTCGATCCTATAATTGGTATCAGAGTAGGTCTCTGAAATACTTATATACACATATAAGTTTTTCTTGCTCATGTTTTTCATTGATCTATACTTTCCTTGGTGACGAATATTTTCCTTGTTTACAAACTTTTATTACTAACAAGTTTGTGTAGAAAGTTTTTCTTAAAGATAGCAGGAATCGATATTGGTTCCATAGACAACTTAATCCAACTAGACCACCTATTTTTGATGGGAATGATTACGAATATTGGAGAGATCACATGAAGACATTCATTATCAATGCTGGAGTAGACAATTTTTTCATGCTTACTACAGTATATAAAATCCCTGACAAAGATGTTAGTACTTTCACCAACCAAGAAAAGCATGAATGTCAACTGAATTATAAGGTAAACAATACACTAATTTGTTCCATGAATAGAAATACATATAGCCAAATTTCATCTTGTGAATTAGAAAATTGTATATGGAAGAATCTTGAAGTTACTCACATTTTAACTTCCAAAGTTATTGAAACTAGAAGAGCCATGATCAGAGGTGAATATCATGGTTTTTTCTTTCCTTATGGAGAACCCATATGCAAGGTGAAACAAATATTTATGACTATCATTAACAGTTTACAATCTATGGGTGAGAAAGTATTAGATGATTAAGATCTTGTGGAAAAAATCATTGACATCATGCCCAATGAGTGGTAATCCAAGAGAAAAGTTATTGATGAGAATAGAAAGGTTACTCATATTTCTCTTTACTAACTTTTTTGGAACTCTTCTTCAACATGAGAATATAATGAAGAGAGATGCTGACAACATTAAGATGAATAATGGGAATGTCAATGTTGATTTTACTATAACTTCAAATCATATGAAAGCCAATACTCTATAGAGAGTTACTAGATCTAAATCTAAGAAAATTGTTATACAATCTGAATCTAGTGGAAGTGAATCTTCAGAAAATGAACTATCTAATATTTCTCGAAGGATGAACAACATTGTTGGCCAGAAGAAATTTTAATCCAGATACAAGAAGAAAGAAAGGAAAGATAAGAAAGATAAAGGAGTCACATGTTATGAATGCAAGAGATCTAGACATATAAGACCTGATTTTCATATTCTTAAAAGAAAGGAAAGAAAAGAGAATCATTATGATAGAAATAGAAAGAAGTACTATAATGCTAAAGCTAAGAAAGTCTTGAAAGGTAATGACACCTAGAGTTCTAGTGGAGGAGACTCTTCTGAAGAATCATCAGATTAAGAATCTTCTGGATAGAAGAATCTTGGTTTAATAGCCAGACTACCTATTGGAAATAATTTCTTAATGGATAAGGTACACAATACAGAATCTATGACCATCATATCCCTAAATTATAATTATAGTAATAGTAAATATTTTGAATCTTCAGATGAATAATCTTCTTCCAATGAGGATAATACTTTACTTACCTATGAATAAATTTCTATGTTTGTTAAGATCCTTGATAATGAGAATTCAAAACTCAAGAAAAATATTCATAAGAAATTCTAGAAATATTATTCTTACTAAGGAAATATCATATCTTTCTAAATATCTTGATAAGAAAATTTTTTATTTCGAAAATATTTCAAAAAAACTTGAGGAAGTAAATTCTGAGAAGGATAAACTTTCTAAGGATCTAGAAAAAGTAATTTCTAAGAAAAATGTTTTCGAGCCTAAATATAGCTCAAAAACAAATGTTTTGGAAGATAAGAACATAGTTATCAAACTAAAATCCGAAATATTTTCCTTGATAAAGTTTTTTTAAAACATTAACTTAGGTAAAGAAAATTTTGATAAGATGTATTCCCAAATTCGACCTCTAAGGAATAATTCTGGTTTTGATTATACTAGTTCTAAACTGATTTTTAGTAACAATTATTTTGTTCCTCAAATATATCATTTCTACACTAAGTGTCAGTGTGGTGGCCACTGGGAAAAACATTGTTCCTTAAACAAAACCTAGTCTTTTAGGTTTTCATAAATGCTGTTTTTCTAAGAAATGTGGGAGCCTAAAATTTTGTTTTCTGAAATTTCCGGATCCAAGAAAATTTGGATTCTGAAAGTCTAACATTCTTATTTTAATGAGAATAAGGAAAGTACCAACAGCCATAATTGGTACATGGATAGTGGATGTTCCCGGCATATGATTGGTAATAAAAACTTCTTTGAAAAAATTATCAAGATGAAAGGAGAAAAATTAACTTTTGGAGATAATTCTAAGGGAGAAATTATTGGTATAGGTAACATTGTTCTTCTTAGAAAAACTTTGATTTCAAATGTTTTATTTGTTAATGGGATATCATTCTTCAATATATAGGAACACAAAATCAACATGCTGATATTTTCACAAAAATATTTACCCTTCGATATATTTCAATACATTAAACAGAGGTTAGGAATGATAACCATAATGTAATATTCCATTTTATCTTTCTTTTGAAACCAATCATCTTACAGTAATAATCTCTTTTTAATAGGGGGAGTACATTTGCTTGTTAGTTATATCAAAATCTTTCGTAATGAAAATTGTTTCAGTCAAAATTTTCAAATCTTTCATAATGAAAATTTTCATAGTTAGTTTTTTCAAATATTTCATAATGAAAATTTTTATAGTCAAATTTTTTCAATCTTTCATAAGAAAAATTTTCATAGTCAGATTTTTCAAATCTTTGGTAATGGAAATTTTTGTAGTTATATTTTTTAAATCTTTCGTAATGAAAATTTTTGTAGCCAAATTTTTCAAATCTTTCGTAATGAAAATTTTCATAGTAAGATTTTTTAAATTTTCTATAAAAAATTTATATATATATATATATATAGTTAGTCTAAATATTTTTCATATTCTAAAATTTTTCATAGTCTAAAATTTTTCGTAGTTGAAAAATTTTCCATAAATAATATTTTCATACTTAAAATTTGTGTAATGAAGATTTTCATACTTAAAATTTTTGTAATAGAGATTTTTTTTTTAATTTATTCATAATAGAAATTTTCAGAATCTAAAGTTCTTCAAGAAATATTTTCCTCAATACGAATAATCTTCCTAGCAATCCGAAAGGTATGTTTCCCTCTTGAGTTTTTGTAATCATCTTTTACTTTCTATTATTTTCATTTTTTTTAATTTTCGTATTTTCTTTTCCTTAAATCTGAATGTTTTTCTTAAAAACCTCAAAAGACCAGATTCTTCCAAGTTTTTTTACAGCTATCATATCAACTGTCAGATTTGGTCAGAAGGATTTTCAGCCATTAGATTGAGTTTGAAAGATGAACTGTCACATCAAACACCTATATAAAGGACCCCCGATGGTTGCCCTACATCGAATCTCAAGCTCTCTCATGATGAAGTTCTACTCTTCTATATAAGCTCATTCTGGATTTTAAAGGGTTTCTCAATTCTGAATGAATTTCGAAGAATATTCTCAAAAATACATGTCTACTTTCAAGTCAATCTTGGAGTAGAAGGTCTATAGAGAAAGGTTAGTGCATCCATACTTCTTTGTTAAGTATGATTAAATTATCTCGAAGAACATTAAGCTGAATGGATGGGAGATTGTTTGCATATCGAAGCCATCTGCTCAAGTTTTAGAATATCCGGACTTTCTAGTTGAATTTTATGAATATGTCAGTTTCTTCAAGGAAGAAGGTAGAGAGAAGTTTTCTTTCAAGAGCTATAAAATGACTTGTGATCTTTCATATACTAAGGCAGATAATTTATTTGGTTTATCATACTAAGGGGAAGCTGAGTTTTGTTCTCATAAGTTGTCGGATGTCAAATGAAGTTTTGTTAAGGAGAAGGTTATGGCATGTATTGTACTCTCTGATGTAAAGACTTCGAAGATCGCCCACTTGTTTAAAAATCATTGGATTCTAGAATTATGGGTTCAAGGATTCATCATTCAGAGAAAAGGGGAAAAGGACACATTGAAGAAGAGTGACATGTATATCTTGGATTTCTTGGTGAACCAAAGGAAGATCAATCCGGTTAATCATATTCTCATTACAATTGAGAATATTAATAATGGAAACTTGAAGGCTTAGATAATCATGTATCCAACCATTCTCTCTATGTTAATTATTCATTGCTTATAATCTTTTAAAATTCCTTGCTGCTTGAAGCCAAGGAATTGAAAAATAATGTTAGTCAGTGATGATACCCTGAAGAGGATGAACATTGGTTTTTCTACTGACTCTAGAGAATTTTATGACTTACTAGAGGAAGAAGTTGAAGTTATTCCAAAAAAACAAGAAGTCGCTGAACCATCCAAAAAGGGAGGAAGGAAGAGGAAGTTGAAGGAAGTAGTAGTGTAAGGAAAAACTCAAGAGCAAAAGTAAATCCAATCCGAACCACCAAAGCCTAAGAAGAAAAAATAATATCCTGATGAGGTTATAGAAAAGTGGAGGGAAGATAAGAAAAATAAGAAATCAGGGGAGCCAAGTTTTGGTTTGGATCATGCTGAAGCCAAAGATTTAAAAGAAATGATTGCTGATGATCTTGAGAAGCAAGCTAAATAAAAGAAGCAAAAGAAGAAGATTGATGAAGTCGAGATTGTCCGATCTCTTTTAAAGGCTGCTGAGAAAGCATCAGAGAATATCTCAGTACCAAAATCCTTCATGGTAGAACCCTTAACTGAAACCCCTGGAAAAAACTGTCTCACTTCGGAGAAAGCCCTAGAAAAGTTTTTTGAAGAAGAAAAAGTAGTGGAAGAATTTCAAGAAGAAGAGAGAAGTGGTAATACCGAAGATATCATAAGGAAAGTAGAAGATTTATATGAGGAAAAACTCCCATCCAAGAAGCTCTCAATCTGAACTTCTGAAGTAGAGACTTCAAAGCTCGCTACTCCTAGGAAACATGAGAAAGGAGAGGATAAGAAGGTTGAAGAAGAAGTCAATAAGTTGTTTGAGGAAAAAAGTTTTAGTAATGACTTCATTCAACTAAAGGATGTTGAGGCAGGCGCTAAGAAGGAAGAGGTTGATGAAGACAATATCGTTCAGCTGTCTGATAGTGAACACCAATCTCCAAATCAAGAAGAAGCCATTTTGCAGGTTGATAAGGGAAAACAGGTGGTTGTTGATACACCTATTAAAGATTTGGTAAAGAAGAAAAAAGATGTAGGTGCTTCATCAAAGAGGAAGAAAGATGAACTAGAGAAAGAAGCCTCACCAAGAAAAGTTTCAGATTCAGAGTTGTCCTCCCTTAGACATGATTTCGTTGTCCAATATTTGAATAAGCTTATTGGGACTATTCTGATTTTTCCAATTATTGACTCGAGATGTAAAATGCTTCAACACACCTTGAACCAGATATCTGATTCAGTATCTATAGTGATGTATAAGTGTGTAAAACTGGAGGTAGATTTGAAAAAAAAAATCATTAACTATGAAGCCCAAAAGAGATCCTGCAAGAAGATGAACTCTTGGTCTAAGAAAACTATATAAGACATGCATATTCTTGATAATTTTCAAGAAAATGTCAATAATGATTTTGACACTGAAGATGGAAAGATCAAGTATCTCATGAATAGCTTTGAGTAAAATCTAACTCTTGAGCAGAATACTCAGATGCAATAAATGAAGGATCTGAATGGAAAACTATGTTCAGTTCTCAAATGTAGTAGAGAGAAAGAGATCTTTGGATTCAGATAGAAGAAAATCTTACCAAGCAGGAAGAACTCTTTAAGGCTTAGGCCGAAGCTCTTAAGGCTCAGTAAGAAATAATCAAGGCTCTAGAGATGTGAAGACCCGTAAAATTCAAGGAAAATTTTTTCTTAATTTTCTTTAGAATTTTACAAGAGCGCGATTTCAGACGGCACCTGATTCCGAGGCCCGGAGTGCCCGGAATTAATTTCCGAAGTTTGGCTCGGGTACGTTCAGTGAACGAACGAGCGGGAATTCCTAACTTTTGATCCGGTGCTCGGAATTGAAATCTGAGGGCACCGATGAACTCGCAGCGCCGATATTCGCTTAAAGAGACCTTTTCGGGAGTTGCGTTTGTTGCGGGTTGAAAGTTAGTTTTTGGGTTTTTAGTTTAAGTTAAATAAAATTTGTAAAGAACAAATTTTATTATAACTTCTTAAAACCTATCAAAGGAGGTTGGAAGTGGGACCCACACCCACTTAACCTCCCTTGGGAGGATTAAGTGTGGTGGGGCCCACACGAACCCCCACCTTTTCAACTCCCCTCTCTCCCTCTTAATGGCTTGACAAGTTAACTTCTATTTAATTATACAATTCATGTATATTAAATAAGTGAGTTAATTTTGGAGTTATCCATTTTGAATTTCAAACCTTTGAAATTCTTGTGGTTAAGTTATGAAATAATATAAGTTAAAGCTTATATTATTCTAGGAGTTTCTTTTACCCTTGGGAGGATTTCTTGAGAGCTTTGGAAGCTTTTCTTCTTCTTCTTCAACTTGACGAAGAACACGAAGAACGCCGTTCTTCAACGAAGAACTTCTTCGCCGAAGAACACGGTCTTCCCGCGACGCCATATCCGCGACGTGACGTACTTCTTCCGCATCATCTCTTCCGCGACGGTTTTCCGCGACGAACGCCTTCGATAACGACTCTTCCTCCGACGTCAAAGGAATCGACACCGATATTCCACGACACCATCAACGTGCGACTATCAAGGTATGGGTTCTTGAGTTCGTTGTTTACTTTATTATTTGACTTTCCTCAAGACTTGACGAGGAACGCTCTTTTTCCGACGAAGAACGCCGCACCTCCTTCCTTCGTTCACCGTGACAACGAGGGAGAACACCGCACCTTCCTCGGACAACCTTCGTCGGCGTACAAGGATTCGCCAACAACGTGCCTCTTCGGACGCGCCTCTTCGTCGTTGAATTTGACGAACGACGACCGCGTCGCCCGACCTCCGCGACGTCGTCTTCCGCGGAACGTAGAGCGATCTTCGATTTTATACCCGAGGTAGGGGTTGTCGATTTCTTTTGGTTTCCTTATTTTATTCTTGATCGTGATTTTATCAAGACTATCGTGTGACTTGATTTTATTTTGAGTTGCGTTATTATTTTAACGTGAGGGGGGCCAGACCGCACGAACACGGCCGAACCCCCCTCCATTGTTGTTGTTTAATTCTTGCGGTGGAAGCAAGTGGCGTGGTGCCGTCGCACCACGCGGATGATCGTGCTTATAATTTACGCAACGCCGTCACGCCACGCCGAGGAAAAATCTTCAAGAACGCGACGCCGTCGCGCCGCGTTGAAAAGAATCAAAGTACGGCGAAGGGGCGCGGTGCCGACGCACCGCGCCGGATGACGAACGCCGCGGCCGGTTCCGGGCCGCGGCGGGACGAGAAGACCGCGGCCGGTTCCGGGCCGCGGCGGGACGAGAAGACCGCGGCCGGTTCCGGGCCGCGGCGGGACGAGGAGACCGCGGCCGGTTCCGGGCCGCGGCGGAAGGGAAGACCGGCGGCCGGGCCGCCGGCGTCGGAAGCCGAAGAGGGGACCGGAAATTTCCGGTCCCGTTGGAGAAAACCGGCCGGCCAGCTGGCCGGCCGGAAGTCATTAAAACCGGGGAAATAAATTCCCCGGCCGTATTAATAAAACCCCCTCTTTAAGAGAGGGGGGGTTCTTTGAAGGAGGGGGCAACCGGCCCCCTCGGATCCGCTCAAGCAGGCCCCCTCATGTGAGGGGGCGATTTACAAAAAAACGGCGCGGCTAAGCCGCGCCGCCAGAAGAAACGCGGGGCTTAGCCCCGCGTGCGTGCGGCCTCCCCGCTGGCGACAGCCGCCAGCGGCCTCTCGCGGCACCCCGAGCCGCCGCGGCCCGCCGCCGCCACCGCGGCCCGCCGCCGCCACCGCGGCCCGCCGCCGCCGCCGCCCAGGGGGGGGGGGTCGGGCCGGGTCGGCCCGGACCCAGACCCCCCCGTTTCGAACCAGATTTAGTTTTTGGCTCATAACTTGAGCCTCGGACCTCCGAATGACGAACCGTCTGCGGAAACGCGATCCTTGGATCGAGACGGTCGTTTCGGTATATCGCACTCAAGGTTTCGGATTACTTTGAGTATGGTCGGGTTGGTTCGTTCACGGAACCAACCGGGCCTTCAGAGCGGAAACGCTCATATCTTGAGCCACGAACGTCCGATTGACGCGCCGTCAGTCGCGTTGCGTTCCTCTTAATGAGACGGATCTTTCGGAATACTCCGCCCGAGGTTTGGACGCAGGTGGAGTACGGTCGGGTTGGTTTTGCCTTAAAAACCAACCGGGCCCCGGAGACGAAAAAGCCAATAACTCACAGACCGGGCGTCCGATTGACGCGCCGTCTGTTTCGTTGACTTCTTCTTGATGAGACGGAACTTTTGACATACTCCGCCCGAGTTTTGGATGCAGTCGGAGTATGGCCGGGTTGGATTGTACCCGAAATCCAACCGGGCCCCTGGAACGGGAAAGCTGATATCTTTCAGACAGGACGTCCGCTTGACGAGCCGTCAGCGGCGTTGGTAGTTACGTTTAGTAACGGTCCCTATGAGTATACCCTATGGGAGTTCGGGGTACAGTTGAGATACGGCCGGGATTGGTTCGCACTCGAAACCAACCGGGCCCCTGGGACGAAAAGGCTAATAACTCACAGACCGGGCGTCCGATCGACGCGCCGTCTGTTGCGTTGAGACCCCTGTGACGAGACGGACCTTTGAGACACTTCTTCGTGGAACTTTGAGATACTTGGAGTATCGACCTGTAGCTCCTGGAGCGGACCCTCCCAGTGACGAGCGTGCGATGTACGGAGACCGTGTAGCTGGCTGAGATCTGACGACTGCTTGACCGACTCGACTTGGAGTGAGTTGACTAGCCCAGTGGACAGAGCACTACTTTCTGAGGTGCAGACCCATGGCGGACGGAGCACTACCTATGTGACAGTGCAGACCCGCGGTGCTCGTCCGGAGAGTACCTCAGCAGGCTACTAGGGGGTGTGTACTACGGAGTTTGGGTGACATACCTCGGCGGGAAGCACTACTGTGTTTGGGTGGCTGGCCCGCAGTACTCGGCAGGAGGAGTACTTCAGCAGTCTTAGGTTAGTGAGCAGTACCTCGGAGTCGTGACAGGACCACTGCACACTCCAGAGACGGAGCTCTTCAGCAGTTACGGTTTCGATAATGAAAATCCTGGTTAGAGCTGAGACTTTTGACCTTGTGTTTACTTCATGATTGAGATGGGTCACTTACTAACTTTGGTATATGTATGGGCATATACCCAGGTAGTGGTTATCCGTCGATTTCACAATCCTTGTGTTTCCTCATGATTGAGATGGGTTACTTGATAACTTAGGTATATGTATGGGCATATACCTAAGTAGGGATTATCTGTTGAGATCTTATTGTGTTATCCTTGTTGGTTTTTGTGAGACCTTGAGGGTCTCGGGGTCCCTACTGAGTATCGTTATACTCACCCCTGCACGGGCTATGCCCGCACCTCGTTGTGTTGGTTGCAGACGACGGACAGTGCTGGCAGAGGCTGAGTGTTCGAGGACTGGACGGTACCTGGAGGTGGACTAAACGACGAGGCGGTTCCCAGAGGCAGACCACTGGGCGGGACATACTCGGAGCGGATGGCGGGAACCGAGGAGCAGAGGAGCTATCTGTACCCACCCTTCAGGTGGGATTTCCAGTGGACATCTCAGCGTAGCAGCTTTACTTTTCAGTCGCTGTTTTCCCTTTCGAGTTGTACTTTACAGTTGGGCTTGTATTTCCGGCCCCTTTTTACTTTTCAGCTCTTCTTTTTGTACTTAGTGTTTTACTTCTGCTTGTACTCTGTGGTGCTTGTTTTCTTTATAAAGGCAATGCCTTCCCAGTTATCGGGACTTTACGCCTTTGGTGCTAGTCGCCAGCCCCTGGCCTATGGAAGGCGGGCTTGGGGTAGTCACGGCACGGGCCCCGAGGACGGGTCGTGACAAATTGGTATCAGAGGAGTTCGGTTCTACCGCAGAACTTATAACTCTGATCTTTCTTTCTGTGAAGCAATAGTGTTAAGGGTACCGAGTGTGGTTTTCAGTTCAGGGAGTCTAGTGTTGGTGCGGGCGGCCGACGTATCCATACACCAGGACCCTGACAACTGATTTCCGACTTTGTGCACGAAAACACTGATTGCGTGTGTGTTTTCAAAGGTTTTTCCCCTTAAAACAGCTCAAACCAGGTCAGCTCACCAGGTATAATCGTTTGATCGTGTTACGTTGTTTCTTTCAGGATGGCCCCACGACGGCAGCCAGTTAGGGTTCCGAGAATCGAACGTGACGACAGCCCACCGAGCGACGAGGCCTCGGTGCAGGGCCCTTTGTCAGCAGTGGCATCGGCGGTAGCTCTACCCGCCGAGCCCCCGATGCTTCCAGCAGCAGCCGCTGACGATGCACGTCGCATCAGTGCACTGCATGAGTTTCAGCGCCAGCGACCGCCCAGGTTTCGCGGGGAGACGGATCCCCAGGCTGCAGAGGACTGGCTGGAGGCAGTGGTACGAGTGTTTAGGCTAGTGAGGACACCAGCAGACCTCATGGTGATCCTCGCTGCGAGCCTACTACACGCAGCAGCAGGTAGGTGGTGGAGCCACTTGTTTCAGTTTTGCGATGAGATGAACTTCGCATGGGAAGACTTCGAGACCTTCTTCAGGGTGGAGTTTGTGCCAGTATCTCTACACCCCGAGCGTGTACAGAAGATTCTGCCTTTACCGCGTGTTTTTCGATCAGAAGCCGAGTCATCTGTGGGCAGTAGACAGATGAAGCAGAGGTCCAGGAGGACCAGACCAGCAGTTGGGCGATCTCGAGTTTTAGGACCGGTGGTGCGGGGCACCCGAGGTGGGGTCAGAGCCAGGCGTGCCAGAAACGGACAATGTTACTCCTGTGGCGGAAAGGGTCACCTGGCACGTGACTGTCCGACTCCTCGATCCGCAGGCTTGGAGGGAGCCACCGAGGTTGAGGCAGCGACAAATGCTGGAGCTCTGGGAGCAGGTGGACAGGGGAGGAACTAGTGGATACATCTTTTGTACTTCTAGTTCCATGTTGATGTTGCTTTTGTGTAGCGTCTTGTAATATGAGCTGCAATAATAAAAGACGCATACCTTTGTGATGTTTTCTTTCCTGTCCTCTTTTGTGATGTTACTAAGAGGTTCCAGTTGACTGTTGACTTGACCCTCACTTGTGAGACATCTACTGGAGGAGACCCAGTTACCACACACTGATGCCGACAGTGTGACTCAACCCTTGGAGGCGAGAGTAACGGTTGGATCTCTTAGTAGTAGCGTCGAGGCCTTACGACGTCATCCTTGGTATGGATTAGTATCATCCATGTTAGGATTGACTGTTTTAGGCAAAGAATGTGGTTCATCCAGGGGATGAGACCAGGTTTCTCTTATCGGCAAAGAAGAAATCTCGCAGCTCTTATGGGACCAGAGATGGTCCGGGCCACGTCAGAAGAGGTCCATGTCATCCAGGAGCGGATGAGGACAACACAGAGCCGACAGAAGTCATACGCTGACAGGAGGCGGAGGCCACTAGAGTTCGAGTATGGTGACCACGTCTTCTTACGGGTCTCACCTCGACGTGGTATTCGGAGATTTGGTCGAAGCGACAAGTTATCTCCGCGCTTCATCGGACCCTTCCAGGTTCTCAGCAGGATTGGCGAGGTGGCTTATCGCCTGGCTCTACTACCTCAGTTGCACCGGGTGCACGACGTCTTCCACGTATCCCAGCTGAGGAGATACGTGCACGACCCGACGCACATCCTTGACGATGGGGCGACTTTTACGGAGGTCCCGGTGGAGATAGAGGATCGACAGGAGTGGGTCCTACATGGGCGATCGATTCCTCTTGTGCGCAACAGATGGCGGCACGGGAATCTCCAGGAGAGCACATGGGAGCGGGAGGCTCAGATGCGTGCCCAGTAACCTCTTTTGTTTCTCTAGTTTTTGATGTAGCTTTACGGGGACGTAAAGCCCTGAGGTGGGAGTAATGTGAAGACCCGTAAAATTCAAGGAAAATTTTTTCTTAATTTTCTTTAGAATTTTACAAGAGCGCGGTTTCAGACGGCACCTGATTCCGAGGCCCGGAGTGCCCGGAATTAATTTCCGAAGTTTGGCTCGGGTACGTTCAGTGAACGAACGAGCGGGAATTCCTAACTTTTGATCCGGTGCTCGGAATTGAAATCCGAGGGCACCGATGAACTCGCAGCACCGATATTCGCTTAAAGAGACCTTTTCGGGAGTTGCGTTTGTTGCGGGTTGAAAGTTAGTTTTTGGGTTTTTAGTTTAAGTTAAATAAAATTTGTAAAGAACAAATTTTATTATAACTTCTTAAAACCTATCAAAGGAGGTTGGAAGTGGGACCCACACCAACTTAACCTCCCTTGGGAGGATTAAGTGTGGTGGGGCCCACACGAACCCCCACCTTTTCAACTCCCCTCTCTCCCTCTTAATGGCTTGACAAGTTAACTTCTATTTAATTATACAATTCATGTATATTAAATAAGTGAGTTAATTTTGGAGTTATCCATTTTGAATTTCAAACCTTTGAAATTCTTGTGGTTAAGTTATGAAATAATATAAGTTAAAGCTTATATTATTCTAGGAGTTTCTTTTACCCTTGGGAGGATTTCTTGAGAGCTTTGGAAGCTTTTCTTCTTCTTCTTCAACTTGACGAAGAACACGAAGAACGCCGTTCTTCAACGAAGAACTTCTTCTCCGAAGAACACGGTCTTCCCGCGACGCCATATTCGCGACGTGACGTACTTCTTCCGCATCATCTCTTCCGCGACGGTTTTCCGCGATGAACGCCTTCGATAACGACTCTTCCTCCGACGTCAAAGGAATCGACACCGATATTCCACGACACCGTCAACGTGCGACTATCAAGGTATGGGTTCTTGAGTTCGTTGTTTACTTTATTATTTGACTTTCCTCAAGACTTGACGAGGAACGCTCTTTTTCCGACGAAGAACGCCGCACCTCCTTCCTTCGTTCACCGTGACAACGAGGGAGAACACTGCACCTTCCTCGGACAACCTTCGTCGGCGTACAAGGATTCGCCAACGACGTGCCTCTTCGGATGCGCCTCTTCGTCGTTGAATTTGACGAACGACGACCGCGTCGCCCGACCTCCGCGACGTCGTCTTCCGCGGAACGTAGAGCGATCTTCGATTTTATACCCGAGGTAGGGGTTGTCGATTTCTTTTGGTTTCCTTATTTTATTCTTGATCGTGATTTTATCAAGACTATCGTGTGACTTGATTTTATTTTGAGTTGCGTTATTATTTTAACGTGAGGGGGGCCGGACCGCACGAACACGGCCGAACCCCCCTCCATTGTTGTTGTTTAATTCTTGCGGTGGAAGCAAGTGGCGTGGTGCCGTCGCACCACGCGGATGATCGTGCTTATAATTTACGCAACGCCGTCACGCCACGCCGAGGAAAAATCTTCAAGAACGCGACGTCGTCGCGCCGCGTTGAAAAGAATCAAAGTACGGCAAAGGGGTGCGGTGCCGACGCACCGCGCCGGATGACGAACGTCGCGGCCGGTTCCGGGCCGCGGCGGGACGAGAAGACCGCGGCCGGTTCCGGGCCGCGGCGGGACGAGAAGACCGCGGCCGGTTCCGGGCCGCGGCGGGACGAGGAGACCGCGGCCAGTTCCGGGCCGCGGCGGAAGGGAAGACCGGCGGCCGGGCCGCCGGCGTCGGAAGCCGAAGAGGGGACCGGAAATTTCCGGTCCCGTTGGAGAAAACCGGCCGGCCAGCTAGCCGGCCGAAAGTCATTAAAACCGGGGAAATAAATTCCCCGGCCGTATTAATAAAACCCCCTCTTTAAGAGAGGGGGGGTTCTTTGAAGGAGGGGGCAACCGGCCCCCTCGGATCCGCTCAAGCAGGCCCCCTCATGTGAGGGGGCGGTTTACAAAAAAAAAACGGCGCGGCTAAGCCGCGCCGCCAGAAGAAACGCGGGGCTTAGCCCCGCGTGCGTGCGGCCTCCCCGCTGGCGACAGCCGCCAGCGGCCTCTCGCGGCACCCCGAGCCGCCGCGGCCCGCCGCCGCCGCCGCGGCCCGCCGCTGCCCCCCGCGGCCCGCCGCCGCCGCCGCGCCGCCCGCCGCCGCCGCCCGCCGCCGCCGTCCGCCGCCGCCGGTCGCCGCCGCCGCCCAGGGGGGGGGGGGGGTCGGGCCGGGTCGGCCCGGACCCGGACCCCCCCGTTTCGAACCAGATTTAGTTTTTGGCTCATAACTTGAGCCTCGGACCTCCGAATGACGAACCGTCTGCGGCAACGCGATCCTTGGATCGAGACGGTCGTTTCGGTATATCGCACTCAAGGTTTCGGATTACTTTGAGTATGGTCGGGTTGGTTTGTTCACGGAACCAACCGGGCCTTCGGAGCGGAAACGCTCATATCTTGAGCCATGAACGTCCGATTGACGCGCCGTCAGTCGCGTTGCGTTCCTCTTAATGAGACGGATCTTTCGGAATACTCCGCCCGAGGTTTGGACGCAGGTGGAGTACGGTCGGGTTGGTTTTTCCTTAAAAACCAACCGGGCCCCGGAGACGAAAAAGCCAATAACTCACAGACCGGGCGTCCGATTGACGCGCCGTCTGTTTCGTTGACTTCCTCTTGATGAGACGGAACTTTTGACATACTCCGCCCGAGTTTTGGATGCAGTCGGAGTATGGCCGGGTTGGATTGTACCCGAAATCCAACCGGGCCCCTGGAACGGGAAAGCTGATATCTTTCAGACAGGACGTCCGCTTGACGAGCCGTCAGCGGCGTTGGTAGTTACGTTTAGTAACGGTCCCTATGAGTATACCCTATGGGAGTTCGGGGTACAGTTGAGATACGGCCGGGATTGGTTCGCACTCGAAACCAACCGGGCCCCTGGGACGAAAAGGCTAATAACTCACAGACCGGGCGTCCGATCGACGCGCCGTCTATTGCGTTGAGACCCCTGTGACGAGACGGACCTTTGAGACACTTCTTCGTGGAACTTTGATATACTTGGAGTATCGACCTGTAGCTCGTGGAGCGGACCCTCCCAGTGACGAGCGTGCGATGTACGGAGACCGTGTAGCTGGCTGAGATCTGACGACTGCTTGACCGACTCGACTTGGAGTGAGTCGACTAGCCCAGTGGACGGAGCACTACTTTCTGAGGTGCAGACCCATGGCGGACGGAGCACTACCTGTGTGACAGTGCAGACCCGCGGTGCTCGTCCGGAGAGTACCTCAGCAGGCTACTAGGGGGTGTGTACTACGGAGTTTGGGTGACATACCTCGGCGGGAAGCACTACTGTGTTTGGGTGGCTGGCCCGCAGTACTCGACAGGAGGAGTACTTCAGCAGTCTTAGGTTAGTGAGCAGTACCTCGGAGTCGTGACAGGACCACTGCACACTCCAGAGACGGAGCTCTTCAGCAGTTACGGTTTCGATAATGAAAATCCTGGTTAGAGCTGAGACTTTTGACCTTGTGTTTACTTCATGATTGAGATGGGTCACTTACTAACTTTGGTATATGTATGGGCATATACCCGGGTAGTGGTTATCCGTCGATTTCACAATCCTTGTGTTTCCTCATGATTGAGATGGGTTACTTGATAACTTAGGTATATGTATGGGCATATACCTAAGTAGGGATTATCTGTTGAGATCTTATTGTGTTATCCTTGTTGGTTTTTGTGAGACCTTGAGGGTCTCGGGGTCCCTACTGAGTATCTTTATACTCACCCCTGCACGGGCTATGCCCGCACCTCGTTGTGTTGGTTGCAGACGACGGACAGTGCTGGCAGAGGCTGAGTGTTCGAGGACTGGACGGTACCTGGAGGTGGACTAAACGACGAGGCAGTTCCCAGAGGCAGACCACTGGGCGGGACATACTCGGAGCGGATGGCGGGAACCGAGGAGCAGAGGAGCTATCTGTACCCACCCTTCAGGTGGGATTTCCAGTGGACATCTCAGCGTAGCAGCTTTACTTTTCAGTCGCTGTTTTCCCTTTCGAGTTGTACTTTACAGTTGGGCTTGTATTTCCGGCCCCTTTTTACTTTTCAGCTCTTCTTTTTGTACTTAGTGTTTTACTTCCGCTTGTACTCTGTGGTGCTTGTTTTCTTTATAAAGGCAATGCCTTCCCAGTTATCGGGACTTTACGCCTTTGGTGCTAGTCGCCAGCCCCTGGCCTATGGAAGGCGGGCTTGGGGTAGTCACGGCACGGGCCCCGAGGACGGGTCGTGACAAGAGAAGAAAGCTGAGGATCGGGATCATATTCTAAATCGAGCAGAGGAATATCACAAGGAGATCAAAAAGCTAAAAACAATAGTGAAGAAGCTAATGTCCAAGAAAAAGGAAGGATAACTTAGTTTAAATCTGATATTTTGTTGTATTTTTATTGTTGTATAAATTTTTCCAATCTTAATGAAATTTTGGTTGCTCGTTTTTGTTTAGATGTTTTGTACTAATATTTCAGGTACCATATTTAATTTTTCATTCCCTGTATTTCTTTTTTAAAATCACAAAGGGGGAGAAAGGAAAAACAATTCTAAGTAAAAAAGGAAATTTCCCTAAGGGGGAGTTCATCTAAGAGGGGGTTCTTATAAAATAAGATTTTCGTATGCAATAAAATGATAAATCTCATTCCGAAAATCTAGAATACAATCCTTAGTGTTCCAAAGACTAAGGGAGAGTTAGTCGTATTCATCTTTTCCCATGTGTCAAGTGAGATAAGTTTTATTTTCTAATCCCTTATGTTCTTTTTCATAAGGATGTTTTTACTTTCCAAAAAGGGGGAGATTGTTGAATCAATAAGGTTTCCTTATGAATTTTCCATTCCTTCATGTTTGGGGATATTGTTGAGTTAATATGGTTTCCTTATGACATTACAATTTATTCATGTTTTTTTAATCACAAACACCTTATCTTAAGGAAAATTTTATTTTCCCTATGTTTTACTTTCATAAGGAAAATTTTCCTTTCCCAAGGAAATTTATCCTTACCATGTTTTTCATTGTTCATTCTGTCTCTAAGTATAAAATTATGTTTTGTATCTAAAACCTCAAGATCATATATATACTTAGATATAAAGAATTCTTTTTTCCAGATCTGAATTTAGGTTCTGAGTTCTCTGAGTTCAGACTCTGAACTCTTCTGAGTTCTGACTCCGAGTTCTCTGAATTCAGACTATGAACTCCTCTAAGTTCTGACTCTGATATTTTGAATTTAGACTCTTAACTCTTCTAATTTATGACTCCGAGTTCTATAAATTCAGACTCTGAACTCTTCTCAGTTCTGACTCCGATTTCTCTGAAATCAAACTCATAACTCTTATGAGTTTTGACTCCGAGTTATCTGAATTCAGACTCTGAAATTTTGTAAGTTCAGACTCCGAGATCTTATGAATTCATACTCTGAATTCTACTGAATTCAAGACTCTAAATTTATTTGAAATTCATTTCTCTATAATTCTAAAGAATTTAGGTTTTTAATTCTTCTAAAGACAAAATCTGAATATCTTTGTATTATAGGTACCTAATGTGTTTTTTGTTAGACTTTCAACTTTATTTTTTTTCTTACACTCCAAAAAATTAATTTGGTTAAGTATCATATTTTTTCTTACTCATGTTTTGGTTATAAATTGATTTCGTGCATTAAGTTACTAACTAACCATTGTTTGGGTGACACGTGTACAGGTCCCTCTAAAATTCAAGGAAAAATATGACTGTTGGAGGAGGGAGCCAACTGTTGGAGTTGTTCCTATAAATAGGAGCTCATTTGAAAGAGATCATAAAAAGTTGATCAATCTAAAGATTACGTGCTGGTAAAGTGATTTCTAGAGATAGATACTTTCATGATTTTTGCATACTTAACACCTTTTTCAGAATTTCTTTATGCGACTCTGAATGTTGTTCAGTACATTCGAGGGCTTCTGGGGATAAGAAGATAGAGGTGTCGACTACCTTAAAAATTGAGGACTTCCTTTCTAAGGAAGACCGAGGTGTCGACTACCTTGAAGTTGAGGGCTTGTGGGGATATCAAGAAAGACTCTGATCTTTGTATCATGGGCTTACCCTGGTGTGCGTAAGAAAGACTTTATTGAAAGTATAAATCAAGGGACCTTTATCCAAGGTTGTTGGATACCCTTCTCTTTGGGTTAAAAGACTTACTACTTGTTACTTGTTTGTTTTAAGTTTTCCACTGTATTTTGATTGTAGAGGAAAGTATAACTATCTTATACTTCCTTATACTTTTATACTCTAATTTAGTAAGATTCTATACGCTTTAAGGTAGAATATTTATCTTTATAAACTTTTGTTAAGTTTCATTTCTAGATTCACTTTTTCAGAATTGCATTCTCAGAACCATATTTCCGGAATCAAGCAAGTGTGTCGAACTAAGAGGTTTTGTGAATTGTCTTGATTAACCTTGTTAAACAATAGAAAGGTTTATAACCAATTTAAAGGTTCCAAAGGAATTATTAAAGTATACAATTCACCCCTCCTCCCTCTTGTGTATTGAGCATCATTATATACTACATACAGTATCTTCATTCATTATTTCGATTCTACATATAATCCTTTGATGCAATTAATATTCATAAGGTAATTGTCACATTAATATTTCACATAATAAAAATCATTATGCGATAATATATTTATTTATATTATGGTAATTAAAGGTATAAATTTAGTTGTTTCTTGGGAATAAACTCCAACAGAATCCAACTTACATCATATTCATCTACTAATATTTCTCAACTCTCTAAATTTTACAGGATATTCATGCTTTTTTTGCATCATGCCTATATTTATTAAGCATTCCATGTTCTTATTTATGGATACTCTCTACTTAATGTAACTTCACCTCCTGGAGTAAAACTTCACAAGATGTATTATCTTCAAGTATATACATTTTATCCTCTATTATAAACTTTAAATTTAGGCTAATAACATTTTAATAATATTATCATAATATATATTATGATAAAGTTTTATGATCTTGATATAGTTCCAAAATTGATAGAAAATCATTGTATATTTTATACAACTTATTAGAAGCATTAGAAGCTGCAACATACTTGAAATGTGTGGATATGAAAACTAATGGTTTAAATAAAATTCTCTTTATTATTTCTTTTGAATATCTATAATATAATATAAAATTTATTTGAAGGAAGGATGAATTTTTATCCATTTTATAACTATAATTATAACTTCTCTAAGTATGAGGAACTTATCCTTAAATCTTTGTCTTGTACTATTGGTTAGTTCTAAATACTTCCTTATACAATTATCTTAGTTCTATTTGATATTTTTCATCCATGATTTATGAATAAGAAACATAAAACTTGGTACATGTCTTTTAATATGTGATAGATCCCATCACTTAAGTATTTGGAGTTATAATCATCATCATAATCACCTTTTGTGCCTTAAAATATCATATTGGAAAGATTTATACCATGTGACATAGGTCAAATTTTTCTCTTTAATCCTTCCATCTAATTTTTTTAACACTTTTTCAATTTATGTACTATGATTTGATCTAATCAACCACACAAATCAATTTTTAGTAGATCTTTTTTCCTAGATCTTCAGTTACTTATTTAATTCATTATAATTGAAATATCATTCAACTTAGTCTTAACTAATAATAAGAGTAATATCTATATTCCATATGTTATCAATATATTTTAATTTCAAAAATATGATGCTCCCACTAATCATTTATAAACACAGGGAAAACACATATTATTAATAAAATCAAACTCTCTTATGTGTTTATCAAAATAAATATTCCATGATAATTATTATTGATTCAAAACATAAATGGATATTTGTAACATGAATATATTATTGTAATCCTTTGGTGTCACAAACACTTCTTATTATGTTATATAGAAATTTACAACAAGGTTTTCATTAAAGAAGGAAATTTTGACATTCATTTTCAAAATATCATAATCATTGTAAACTACTATAAAAACTGTACTTTTGATGTATTTTAGAATAGAAAGTGGGGAAAATGTTTCATCTTATTTTATTCCATGATGTTTATTTAAATATTTAGTAGCCAATTGATCCTTATAAATACTAAAATTACCATTTATGTCCATATTCTTATTTGATACCCATTGCACCCAGTAGTATTTAAATCAAATAGAGGATATATCCCCCACAATTAAGAATTTTAATCTTGGGAAATCATCTTATATTATAGTAAAAATAGATTATAAAGGAATTAATTGTAGTAAATTTAAATTATCACATCCAAATAAATATCAAGAATCCTCCATGAATCTCAAATACCCAACGCTTCATTAATAATAAAAAATTTATTTAAAATTTTATTAATCCCAATCAAAATTTTGTATTTACATTCCTAAAAATATATCACTCTTCACACATTTAATTTTAATATAGTTTGGTTCTCATTATTAGGGTATGCATTATTTTCATAGGCTTCATACCTTTATATAATCTCTACTTCACAAAGTAAAAAGAGTGAGTTAATCATGAGGACTTTATAGGGTTATTTTCAGGTAAAATATTGGTAGGTTTAAAATGTTAAAAACTCAGATTATGAATTATGAGGGTTGGATATAAAATAAATTAAAATTAATGAAAATAGTGTACACTAAATAATATATCCTCACTCACTCCCCTTTGTAATTATTTACCTCCAAACACTATCTAATTTTCTTTATTAGTCTTCAATTTAAAAAATTTGGTAGTAATAATTACTTCTTATCTCGTACTTTATTTAGTTGAAGTTTTATTCTATTATTTTTAAGATCTATAATTCTATGAATATTGGTTTTTTTAATGATTATATTATATTTTGGAAATAAAAATTTGTGTGAACTCCCTTAACCAGCTTTAAAAGATATTTTCCCTTTCCCTATATTTTTATCCTTCCATGTTTCTCCCTAAAAGAACATTAATTGAGGTATCACATAACCCAACCATATCCCTCGGCCACACGTGAGTTCAATCATATTCATGAATTTTACTTATAGAGTAGGCTATAAAGGGATTTCAAGATTATGATGTTGATTCTGAACATTGATTATCATAGATACTAGTGTATTAATAACATTTTTATATTTTTCCCATCAAAATAGAGTTTAAATTTTAAAAGGTATTTTATTAATGGTGCCTCAATCATATTTGATACATTCTATGAACTCTAATAGTTTTGAAAAGGGAAGAAATAAAATTTTTTAGATCTAAAAAAATTCCATAAGACTCTCAAGAAAAAGAAAAATGTTAGAAGATTTATAAAAGTTTTAGCAACTTATTGGGTTGGGAAAATTTCTACTTTGGATAGTACAAGATAACAAGATTTCATGTTTAATCAAACTTTATTAAATGGTTCTATTATAAATAAACAAATAAAATTCATTTTAGTAATCATTTTAAAACTTATAATATTAAAACATTTAGTTTTGATAAAAAAATACTGATATAATATATATTTTTCTACGTATTTTTTTAAGATCAAGGTATCCAAAAAAAATCAAAAAAGAAAAAAATATGAAAACATAAAGTTAGCTAGTACCAAATACACTAAAATTATCTAAAACTACCCCTTGAAGTTTAATCATGAGCATAAAATATTATTAGTGATTAAAAACATTTAAAATATAAATAAAACTTAGTTTATTAATCCTAAAGGTGGACATGAGTTCAGATTTTTTATCCCATAGAAAACCTATAAAAAGACAAATAAAAAACATTAGAAATTTTTTAAAATAAAAATAAATAGTAAAAATAATGGATAACAGAAATGGATATGTATTAGTTTAACCCCTAAGTGAGTAGTAGTGTTTTACTACCCCTAGCTAAGAAGTTTGATTTGTTATCAAAAATATAATGGTGGGTGGTGTTTATATGACTTAAACTTCCACATTTCTATTATTATAGTGTGAATACCTTCACCCTAGTTGTATATAATCCCATGTATAGAGCACTAAAAATAAATCTCCATAGATATAACATACATATTTCATGATCTTGGTAAGATAAAATAAGGTTTCACTTTTACTTATATCACTACTTGTATAGCTTTCTCTTTAATATCCAGGGTCTGCTCTTATGTCAGTACATTAAAAGATATATTAATTAGGAAATTAATGAAATGTTCAAGATGATTATAATTAAATAAAGATGAAAAATATTAAAATATCTTCCCCCCCCCCCTAAATTTATTGTCTTGTAATTTGGTCTCTCTATGAAAGACTACTAGGAACTCCTCATGTGATCTCTTGAATAGATGTTTAATAAGTTTAGGTATATTCATGTAATCCTCATTCAGTGAATCTTCTTCCTCTTATTTTGTCTCCAAGTAAATCCATGTGTTGACTAAATCTAAAAATTCTAAATTGTATAAGGTAATAATAATTTTATTTTCAATTAAATTATATAAAAAATATTCTAAAAAATATTATGAAGTTTTCTTATGGATTGTATAATGTTAATATTGATTTTTTTCAATTATCAATGCATAATGTATAAGTCAATGTATGAGTAGATAATACTTGGGTGAATATTTTATAATGGTTTAAATTATAAAGGATTGAAATATTTTTGAATTATCTATATATAGTGTTTTATATACTGAAAATATTAGGGAAGACTAATGAAGATTTTAAATAAGTTTGATAAATTACTAAAGGTGATTTTAGATGTTTATAAGTGATTAATCATGGATGGAGGTGGTATAAAGGATACCTAGAGTTTTTTTAAAGAATTATGGGGTTTGGATAAGACTAGAAGCATATGGTTGATCATTTACTCATGTGGTTGATTAGTTGGTCATTCAGTAAGTCAATTTTTCATGTGGTCGATTGAAATCCTTGTGATCGATTCACTAACCAAACTATTGTCCATGCATTCAAAATGACCAACATTAGATACTTGTTCCTTTTGTAGATTCACATGATTGGCAGTAGTGGTAAATAATTTAAATGTACATTTTATTGACCTATGTCCAGTTTTCATTTTATTCCCCATGGTTGATCATAATTTTAATATGGTCAATCACTAGAATAAATCTCGCATTTGATCAAATACTTGGAGAAAATTGAAAAACTGCCAACTAAATATTAATATTTATATAATTAATTATTTTAATATTAAACTTAAACAGGATTATATAAGGAATTTTACTCATGTATTTGAACATCATAAACACTTTCAATAATGTGTGATTCAAGTAGAAAAATCAATATCTAATGAACCTTAATCTTGGTGAAAATTATCAAAGAAAGAATAAATTTATGGAACATTTAAATGTAGAATTAATGAAGATATTTCATATTGAATTTGAAATTATTTATATATTTTTTGGAACTATTATAACTTTATCCACATATTATGATGTTATTAATGTGTTGTGATTCAATATTTTCTTTAAAATGGATAAGATGGAAGTGAGAGAATATCATTATTCCTTATATTTTGATTTCCAAATGGAAAATTTGAATATCATCAAATGGAGACAAAAATGAAGATGAACATGAAGATATAAAAGATAGTATAAAATCCTCTAAAAATCACAAAGATTTTTGGTTCATGCTTAATATAAAGTTAGTTGTGACATCTAAATGTGCATATAATATTAATGTCTGCACTGATATTCATTGAAGTGCTCAAGATACTGAAGGTAGAGTCGAGATAAAATTAAAATGTTATATAATTAAAATATAGATAGGGATACTGAAGTGTTTCTAGTTTGGATGTTTTGAGAAGAATACAAGATTTATACTACTATAGAAGAGTATGAAATAATTGTTAATCTATGAAATGCTTAATTTTTATCAAGAACAATTTTTTGATTTTGCAGGTTGATTAAGATGTGATCAATCTATTTTATTGAGAAATAACAAAATTATTATTTTGAGATGAATATATGAAAGGAAAAGACTCAAGGAAAACTATAATAATCTTGAAGACTCTTGAATACTGTATTTGGAAAAGAGAAAAATAAGAAAAAAATAACAAATGTGAAAAAGAGTACTCATGGAATTTCCCAAGATATATCCATTGAGATAAAATGTAATATGAGATCATTCCGGAATCACAGGTATGAAAAAGTTGATAAATTAACTAAGGATATGTTGTGGAAACATCAGAAGTAATAAAGATGAATGATTTCATAAAATATAGTAAAATGGAAAAAATAAAAAAAATGAGAAGAAGATCTAATACATGGGGATTAACATGGTTTGGGAATAATCCCCTACATTCAGGGAGATGTAGAATAATTTCACTAATTTGGGAGTAGAATTACATAGTTATTTCATACCATTACTCAAAAAACCCTATCTTGAATGAAATCGTAATGAAGGTGGAGAAACTATACCACCAACTACACAGTAAGTCTAATGTGATATAGTGACGGGTGGATGGAAGTTTGTAGAGCCACTATACCACTATCTTCAAATTATAAGATGCTACAGTAACCATGTCAAATTCTTTATTGTTTTAGTTCCCAGTCAGTATCATCAAGAATATCTATTACAGTTTGATCAGAGTCTCTAGAGTACCTAAAATTTGGGTCAAGGGATTTTGTCCTCCAAATCCCTGAGAAGGGGAATCCAGCCTCAATAACCCATAGAGACCACATCATAGAGGTCGAACCATGATATTTATGGCCTTGTCTGTGGTATTTTTTACCATAAATTGGCATAACATCCTCCAAGGATCATGTTACACTATTCCAACAATCTCTCATTTGAATCATGATCCATAATCATGATCTGCTTTGATTCTACTCACTTAGAAAACTTATTTAATCAGAGATCCTATTATTCTTCACTCACCAGTGTATGATTTTCATTAAAAGCTTCAATTTAAAGTTGATGACTAATTTAATACAAATTGTTTTCTATTACATGATCCCAGATTATTCTCCTATTTTTTTCCTTTTATACTCCATTCATCATTGGAGACCAACATAGGCACAAAAATTCATCAACTTCTCTATCACCATTGGATTCATTAATATGACTATTTAATTATTATTTCCACAAATATTATAAAATTTCATTTTGTCATCTGGTATCAAGACTCAGATAAAATGGGTCTTCAACTAAATTTTATTTATTCAAGAATAAGCATTTGGTTCTTTACATGATATATAGTACTCTAACTAACATAGTGCACTAAATTTTCCTCACACTTTCTTTCCATATACTTTAAAATGTTCTTTATCCAAACTATCACCTTTAGAGCTTCTATTGCAACAATTTATTGTACCTCTTTGGTGGATAAATCCACAGCCTTCTATAGCTAATATCTCTAGATTATTGTAGTTCATCCATTGGTAAACACATAAGATGCGGTACTCTTTTTTTTATCGATATCACCTCCAAGGTCATTATCTGCATATTACTATAGTGAATTTCCATTCCCAAATAATAGAGATACTTCCTTTATTCTATTTAGTTATATTAATATCCACTTCACAACTTCCCCATGTTTTGTTCCAAGGTTAACCATATAACTACTCACAACTCCCACTAAATAATCAATATTAGGTTGGGTATAAGACATTTCATACATCAAGATTCCAATAACTAATGTGTATGGAAAAAAATCATGTAATTAACCTATTCTACTATACTATGTTCTTTCCCCATTGACAGTTTTAAATTTATTTCTAGGGGAATAGAAACCATCTTTCCTTCGTGCATACTAAATCATTTCAAAACCTTTACAAAGTATTCAGTCTATGATAATAATAATGATCCTATTGTTTGGTCTCTCTTGATCTTCATCCCAAAAATTTTACCAGTTTCTCTAAGATATTTTTTCTTGAAATCCTCATTTATATACCCTTTTAGATCATTAATCCTCTCCATACATGATCCTGTAATGAGAATTTCATATATATACAAATGTAAAATAACTTATTCGTCACCAAAAGACTTTAAATAGTATCATTGATCCATGACACACTGTTTCAATTATTTTTTTCTTATTAATGAATCAAACTTATTGTTCCACTAATTGGGTTCCTACTTTAACAAATAAAATCTCTTCTGGAGTTTTCACACTAGGTATTCCTTTATTTACTCAACATAACCCTCTGGTTACTAAATATAAATTTACTTCTCTAGATATCTATAAAGAAAGTAAGTCTTTATTTCAAGATAATAAAGATGTAAATCATTTGATTCAATAATACTAAGAACCACCCAGATAGTGGTAAGATTCAATATAAGTTATAAAATTTTAGTGAGGTCCACAACTAAATTATGTTTAAATCCTTTCACCACTAACTTTTACTTATACCTCCTTTTACTATCATTTTCACCCATGACATGGTACACCCATTTGCTCTATAATTATTTATTTTCTTTTGTGAATGGTTCCAGCTCCCAAGTTTTATTGTCATGTAATGTAGAAATCTCCTCCTTCATTGCTAACTCCCACGTACATGACTCCTTAAGCTACATTACCTATTAAAATAATTATATATCTCCACCATAATTCAATAAAAAATAATTTAAAGATATTGAATACCTCTATATAGTCATTCTTTACTTTGATGATCTCCTCTACTCGACTTGAGGAGTAGTCTCCACTAGTTTCGGTGTCACATGATCAGGTAAACATTCAAGATCCACTTTCTCTTAATACTCTGATTCTTTATTCATAATATCAACATTAGATACATGATGGTCCATGTACGTGACACCTTCATTAAATATTATGATTTGTATTTTGATGATCATCTTTTTCTTATCATCTTAAAAGAGATAACCAAACTCCTAGAACCATAGCTAATAAACAAACATGATTTGGACTTAGCATAACGATTGTACCTTGTATCTACATATATATATATACATATTACAAATGGATAAAGACTAATAAATTTGAGGGTCTTATATACTTTCCATAAAGAGATCCTTGGGTATAAATTCTCCCATTATTATAGATAAACTTATATTGATAACATATGTTTTCATGTTTACTTACTCTACCTAGAAAGTCTTGGGTAACCCAAAATTCCAACTCATGCTCCTTGAATTTTCATTCAGTTCCCTATTCATCCTTTTAGAAACATCATTTTGTTTTGGTGTACCGAGAAGAATCATCTCACCCCAAATTCCATTATTAGCATATAATTACTTGAAATTTGGACTACCAAACTCTCCCCAACTGATAGACTTAAAACATTATATATTTGATCCTAAATCATTCCCTAAAATGGTATTTCACTTATAAAACATGTTAAACACATTGTATTTATTTTTTAAGTAAAATGGTACCTTTGTGTTTATACATCAATAAAATTCACATAATATTGTGACCCACTAAGGGAATATACTTGGGTAGGGCCCCAATCATTAGTGTGAACTAACTCCAGCTTCTCAGACTTCAATCTTCTGCCTCCTTTAATAAAATATACCTTCTTCTAATTTTCAAAGATACAATCTTCAAACAATCCAACTTACACTTACTTCATCTCTAATAACATTCCTTTTCTTTCTAGAACCTTTATCTCCTTATAACACATTTATCCTACAATATAGTTCCTTAATGACCCCGGAACACCCTGATATGGGAGCGGTGAATCATCATCCGAACTTCAATTTTTTTTATTGAGAAGAAATCACTTTTAAGGAAAAGTGGGAAACTGGTCAAGATACAAAGGGACATCACCCAACCTGACAATAAATAGCTTAATCATTGAATTGTAATTTAACACTATTAGAAAGATTACCTCTAAGGAGGTTCCATTTCAGAGGTGAATCCTTCTCATCCAGATCAGCAATGAGAAAGATCTCAATGTTGTATGTTATCATATCCCATGTCTGGATGAGCTCTTCCATGGAAATATTCTTCTCATTGAATCCACAAGCAAGTATTCCAAGATGTTTTTGGATCCTGCCACCTTGCTCCTTGGAATGAAAATCCTGAAAACTCCTCCTCGCCAACCTATCAAATTCCTCTTGTGTAGTGATGAATTGAAGTCCCATGTCACAGAAATCTTCATTACTATTGATGATGCTTTCCCACTCATCACATTAAATAAATTCCTTACCGCCAAGGGGGAATCAGATTCAGCAGCCTTATTAGCATCATGATGCTTCTTGGAAACCTTCATAGGTAGCTTTACTTTTCATGAGGATTCAGTAACAGGGGGATAGGTAAAAAATAGTAATACTTCTTCCTACACGGCCTCCGAGAGTGCTGGATAAAACCATCGGGGTCTATTAGAGTGTTTTTCCCTTCCTTGAAGAGGCTCTGATATATTCCTCCACAATTTCTACCTCCTTGGACTCAACAGATAAGTCTGAATCAGAATCCTTATCCTCATTGGGAGCCACCAAACTTTTAGTGAGGTTCATATCATGGGAAGCCACCACATTATTTCCTTCCTTGAACAAGTTTCCTTCTTCAAATCCCAGCACTGAAAACCAATTTTGAGAAAGAATGACCTTACCTACTGACTTAACTGTGTTAGCATAGGAAGGTCCTACCTGTGAGACTTGAACTGAAATGTCAGGACTTGTCGGTTTCTCGTATCCACAACCTATGAATTGAGGCTGCTTGTTAGTTTCTTTCCATCCCTGGCCTTGCGAGCCACAGAGACCTTGTTCATCACAGACATACAGGTACACTGTAGCTTTGTCAATAGATCTCGCTGCAACCAGATGACTCGCCACATCCACATCCAAGGATGCCTTCCTTTACACTCCACCCTTTGGCACTACCTCCTCTGACCTTCCTTGAGGCAAGGGGCTGATACCCAAATCATTCCTCAATCAGGATAAGACATCCACAACCCGCAACCTTGAGTCCTTAGGCATTGCACTATTTACTGCACCTGGAGACACCATAGTAGAACCATGCAAGAGTCAATCCACTCCTGAAGGGTCTTCCAAGGAACTGCCTTCTAGATTTAACTGAGGAGAAAACTGAGGAACAATCTAGAAATCCTCTTCCAGGACCTTTCCAACTTGTTGGTTGACACCCAAGTCACGGTTCGATAAATTAATAATTTTGAGGACCTTCAGGTTATTAAATCCCTTTTTTTCGGCATCGCTGGGTCCATGACACCTAGAGAATCAATATCCAGATCCTCCGGAGAATAATTCCCTTACTGTGGAACTTCTTTCATTGTCCCCGCATGAAGCAAGCAACCATGCCGGCAGACAGTGGATAAGTGCCCCAAACAGCGACATGAAGAGCAGAAGTCAGTCCAATATTCGAAAATCACAGGTTGTTTGAACCAGAATTCCTCCCCAACTGTGATCCAAATGCAGTCAATAGGAGGTTTAGAAACATCGATCTCAACACAGATACGCGGGAATATGGGATGACAGACCGACTCAGTTCTTCTATCTGAACACAAGATTCGTTCAACCATGTTGCCAAGCATACGAATGATTGCAAGATTTTGGAAGGGAAGGGGGAGTTCAGGAAAACTAACCCAGATAATCATCCATGGAGCGTCACGATTCATGTATAATTATTAGTACTACAGGGAAAGATATAAGTGAGATCCATTACAAACACGAGGAGCTTTGGACCACACACGGATTAGGTCTTCCTCCGATGAAAAATGAAACATTATGTGTTCTGCGTACTACTGATATTTCTGTGTACTACTTCTGTTTTCACATATTGTTTTTGTTTTCGCATACCGTCCAGCTGCCTCCACGTACCGTCCAGTTGTTTCTATGTACCGTCCAACTCCTCTGTGAACTATCCTTCTCCACGTACCACCATAATCCGTGTACTTATCTACTCCTCGGCATATCATCTGGCTCCATGTACTGCTACACTCCTCCACGTACTATCCTTATCTACGTACTACCTTGCTCAGCTACGTACTGTGAGAGCTTCATGTGTGAACCACACTCTCTTCCACGAACTGTTTTCCTTACACGGATGATTCTCTCCATGTACCATCTTCTCCTCCATGTACTGCTTCATTATTCACCGAATTTCTTCCCAAAATTTTAGTATTCAATATAATTCATCAACAAAGGATATTACTGCTCCTTAAATAGTCACATAACTTCACAAATTTTGGTAAACGGATTTACCCAAATTTTCAATCTGGGAAAATCTTCACTGTAAACTGAACTCTATATATGTACTTTTAGCCTCCATTGTATACTGAAATCATCTGAACTATGAACCTTTATCATGTACCATTAACCTTCTGCATACCATATGTATGTTAGTCAACATATGACATCTCTTCACTTCATACCTTTTCTGTGGACCGTTTTCATAAGCATTTCGTGTAACGCACACCTTCACCGCGTACCGTCACTGCGAACTATTTTCAGTTCTACGCATTGCTCCACGTATCGTGCTTCTTCACCGCGTACTGCACACCTTCACCATGTATCCTAAGCCTTCACCTCATACCAAACTCCTTCACCACGTAATTCATGACTTCACCACATACCACACACCTTCACCACGTGCGGTTGTTGTGAACCATTACCAAAATCCCAATTTTTTAGGCCCAAAAATTTGGAAAACACTGGGAAACTACACCACCTTCAATAATGATTTCAACTTCAAATGTATGAACCTATACTTTGAAAACTCCCTAGTTATCCATGTTCATATTTCCAACAAACAAAAACCAACCTCCATTATTAGAAACGATCATCCTTGGTTTCAACAATATCCTTCTTTGGGTTTTTTGGCAATCTCCAAATAAATTCACTGATGCGCCAGCCACGATCAAAACATGAACCTTCAAGAAATAATTCATCCATAACTATAAGTCTATGTGAGTAGTTCTTGGTGTAGAAAATAAGAGAGAGTACATTAATTGAATTCTCATCTTTTTCTTTTCTCCCCCATAGTTTCATTTCTAGATTTTTCTATTCTCCATCTTTCCTGTAACCATAAAGAAATATAAATCTCCCCCATTGAATTTATCCATGCTCCCCCATTGGTAATAAACCGAATGAACTGAATCTTGACTTGTAGAGTTAAAAAACATTCCCCCCTAGAATGTATCTACCCCATAAACCTACATCATTTCCACAAACAGATTAAAAACAGTTAAAACAAATAGAGACAGGGGAATCTCGTAACCTCCTTATGCACTAGGAGGTGGCTGAACACTGAGGTTCAAATGATGTTTCTCAAACACAGCTGCTGATAGTGGATTGGTCATAATGTCATCCACTTTCTCATCAGTTCCCACATGGTCCATTTTGATCACATCTTGTTCAAATTTTTCCTTGATCAAGTGATATCTAATCTCAATATGTTTCAAATGAGAATGATGAACATGATTATTTGTAAGATAAATTGTACACTTGTTATCACAGTAAATCACCATTGTTTGTTTCACCTCATCACTTATGTCACTCAGTTTCTGCTTCATCCAAAGTTACTGAGTTCATGCCTTGTTAGCAGATATATATTCACCTTCAGTAGTACTAAGTGAGGTACTTTCATGTTTCTTTCTTAACTAGCCCATGCATTTATTCCCAATATACATTGCTCCACCACTGGTAGACTTTCTTTCCACTACATATCTAGCCCAATCACCATCATAAAATGTTGATAGTTCACTCTCTCTTCTTGTAGAAAATTATATCCCATAATTATGTGTACCTTGAATTTATCTCATGATTCTTTTCACTGTATCTGTATGTTCTTTTTTCGGATTACTCTGAAAGTGGTCCATAATACAATTTTCAATGACAATATATGTTTGTGTCATCGTTAGGTACATTAGGCTTCCAATGATTCTTTTGTACATGGTTGTATCCACAAAATTCCCTTCCTCATGCATTTCAATCTTTGGACCAACTGCAATCAGAGACGACATTAGTTTGGAATCATGCATATTGAATTTCTTCAGTAGATCTCTTGCAAACTTTTCTTGAGAAATGAAATTTTAATCCTTCATATAAAGAACCTTCAACCCTAAAATGTATGTGAGTTCACCAATCATGGACATTTCAAATTCTGATTTCCTGTGATTGGAAAATTCATCCACTGATACATGTCTGCTTCCACCAAAAATAATAGCATCCATGTATACCAATACCATTAACTGATCATGTTGAGAGTTTTTTTCACATAGAGATTGTGATCCACCCCTCCTCTTTTAAACTCAAGATTTATCAACTAAGAGTCCAACCGATAGTACCATGCCCATGGGGCCAATTTCAGGCAATAAAGAGAATTCTTTAATTTTCAAACCTTCAGTTCATAATTTCCAAGCAAGAACCATATAGGTTGTTCAATGTAGACTTCTTCTTCCAATACTCCACTTGAGAATTATTTCTTGACATACATTTTATACACTTTATAACCTCTTTTTATTTCCATAGAAAGAAATATCCTAAATGGCTCCAGTCTCGCTACGGGAGAAAATGTCTCCTCAACATCAACACCTTTGATTTTTGAATATCCTTTACAGTCAAAGCACATCTTATTTCTAAACACATTTCCATGTTTATAAAAAAATTTCATTAACATCCACTTTGTACTAATCACGTTATGATCTTTAGGTCTTTTAACAAGATCTCATGTCTGATTTTTTTCAATTTGATCTAACTCATCATTCACTACATTCACCGATGACTCATCTTTGGTAGCCTCTTCAAATGATGATGGTTCCAAAATAGATAGAAATTTATATTGTTCATTATTCCTCATTCTTCTTATTTGTGTAAGTGCATTCCAATACCTAATAATGTTGGACTGATCAATCTCTGCTCATCGATTTCTCCTTTGGGGTTTGACCAAATTCTCTCTAGTTATGGCTTCCTCTTCTGATTCTTCTTCATATTCAACATTATGATGTGACTCCTAAGAGTTTTTCATTCCTTTATCTACCTCTATATTAGAATTTGTTCCATGTTTACATTATTCATCATCTTATACCACATCAGCATAATAATTCCTTAAAGCATTTTGGTTTTTATCTTCAATGATCTTTATATCACTACTTTCCAAAATTCTTCCCAAGTGCTTATTGAAACACTTTTAGGCTTTTATGTTCATTGAGTAATCAAGAACTATTCCTTCGTCTACATTGTCTCCATACATTCATTGATTTCCTTCTTTGTTTTGGATAAAACATTTTCTTCTGAAAACACGAAAATATTTCAATGAGGGCTTCCTTCCATGACACAATTCATATGGTGTCCTTGTTTCACCCATATATACCCCTGTTCGATTTTGAATATACACCGTAGATAGTACTACCTCTTTTCAGTAATTTCAAGGAATATGACTCTCAATCATCATAGTTTTTTCCATGTTTTTTAACTGTTGATTCTTTCACTCTACAAATCTATTTTATTGTGGAGCTCTCACAACTGCTACCTCAAGTTGTATCTCATGCTTCTCTAGGTAATTTTAAAATTCAAAGGATTTGTATTACCATACATTGTCATACCATAGTACTTTGATATTTTCTCCAGTATCATTCTCAGTGATTCATTGATAGGTTTTCATGCAATCAAGCACTTGTCACTTCATGTGTATAACGATCACACATGACATTCTACTGTAATCATCTATGAAATGAACAAAGTACCTCTCTACATGGGTTCTAGAAACATTTATTGGTCCACATACATCTGTATGGATAAGGTAAAGGATATTTTATGCTCCTTACTTATTTGGATGGTAGAAACTACAGACCAGTTTCCCTCGCATGCGAGAATCACAGGTCTTTTCTTGTTCACTCTTCATATTAGGTATATCTATGATTATCTTCAGCTTAGATATATTTTCCATGTCCTGATGATTGATGTGCCCCAATTTCTGATTCCATAAGTTTTTTTCCTCTCTAACTGTTAGGTAGAAAATGTTCTCTTTGTTATCAACTTGATACAAGTTGTCTTCTATTCTGCAGCCTTTCATGATAGAATTCCCAAACTTTTCTCTTATAGTAAAACCATTTTGATTGAATGTCCCAATAAGACCTGAGTCACATATTTGACTCACACTAAGAATATTGTGACGTAGACCTTCCACATATAGGACTTCAGTTTTCATCATCTCTCCATTAGCTATCTCAATACTTATACTGCCTTTTATCTTAAAGAACCATTATTACCAAACCTCACTATTACATCAACATTTTTCTTGAAATTCATTAATAGGTCTTCATTACCCGTAATGTGGGATGAAAATATGTTATAAATAATCCAGGTGTTGTTGTTCTTTTTATCTTTTAGGGATAATTCTGAAAAATTGGACTTTTTAATTTTTATTTTTTCTTTCTATGAGATATTGAGTGTAGGACACTGATGGTCTTTCAATTATCTCTTCTGTGTGTATGTGTTCTTCATCTTCAAATTCTTCTTCTGGAGGATAAAAATTGTTTGAAATAGCAACACTATCTGGTGGATGAGTATTGACTCATCTCTGTCCATTGAAGTAATTATTGAGCAATATATTGTTTTCAAACAATTCAAAATAATGTTTTTTAAAGGGGGAGATTATTTTAAATAATACTCTGTCTCTTTATGATGATTTTGATGCTCACAAATACCCTTAATTATTTACTAATTATTTCGTTGAGTATTTTGCAGGAATTTATTTTATTTATTTATTTCATATAACGAGATTTCATACTTCATTTATTCCGAGATCAATTTTAGCGCGTTCTGGAATCACTGTAGCGTGAGATCAATTTTAGCGCGTTCTGGAATCACTGTAGCGCGAGATCAGTTTTAGTGCGTACTAGAATCACTGTTCATACCCTACGTTGATGAACGTAACGTATGGATGAAAAGTTTACTTTTTATGTTAAAAGAAACGTATGGTTAAGGAACCTTACGTTATTTTGAAACGTATGGTTAATGAACCTTACGTTGTTGAAAAGTATGGAAGAAGAACATTACGTTTGGAAGGAACCTTACATTTTTGTTGTTGGACAAGTATGGAAGAGAAATCGTACGTTAGTTTTCAGTGTTGAGTTTGTTTCTCAAAAGTATGGATCATCAACCTTACTTTTATAATCAACCGTACGTTCTTTGGAGAGTTGAAGCAAGAGAAAGTATGGATGATCAACCCTACGTTTGAATGCTGAAGAGAAAATATGTATGTTCATCCTTACGTTTGTGAACCTTACGTTTGTAAACCTTACGTTTGTGAACCCTACGTTTGGATCCACGTCATCAACCCTACGTTTGGCGTCGGGATATTTTTGACAGACGATATTTCCTTTTGCTTTGGTCAAACAGGCGGATTATTAAGCGGATTTCGAGCCGATTCTTAAGTACGACTTTGAATAAATCAAAGACGATTTTCAACGGTTTAATGATTGATTTAAAACGGAGCTTTTTATGCCGATTCTTCAGGGGAGTTACAACGGCTCTGTTATTTCATTTAATATCGCGAATCTAAAGGAGATTTTCATGGATCTATTTATGCGGAAGATTTTCTCAGATTTGAATATATATGTTCTATCTTGGAAACTTTGGATATATATATATACACAGGAAAGTGTATGAAATATATAGATTGATCTTTTAACGAGCAAGAAACAGAGACTGTGTGAAGGCGTTCTTTTCTGGTGATCGAGAAGAAGTGTAAAACCTTTATTACCGAAGGAAGATCTTGATAGCAGATTCACGTGTTCTACATCGACTATCTGTTGTGAATCTACTGCTGCTGAAGTTGTGAAGTTTCTTGTAATATCTATTGCAACTGGATCGACTCAGAACTGTTTTGATTACAGATCTTTATTTTCTGAAGACGACGATCTATCTACTGTCAATTGCATTCTGTTGCAATTGTGAAGAACAACTGGAGAAGTGTTTTCTTTATCGAAACTCTTTTTATTTTTGAGTGATCAGCTTCTCGTTCTAAGCTGTGTGGGTTCGTGTTTGAACCAGGAAGGCTGTGTTTGCCTGAAACTTGTAAAGGTGTCAACTGCCTGTACTCAGTTGTGAACAGGTCTGTGGAAACGAGGACCAGATAGTGAAAATCGCCAAGCTCGTGGATTTGAGCGTTGGTGGAGTGGACTAGGGGCCTTCTGTTCCCCGAACCACTATACATCCGTGTGTTCATGCTTTTATTTTTTCCGCTGCATATTTAATCGTGCTAAAAGAATAGTGGAAAGAATTTGTCTAAATTGAAGAGATTGTAATAATTTTGAAAAGACACAATTCACCCCCCCTCTTGTGTGTAATCCGTAGATTCAGATCCAACAATTGGTATCAAAGGAGGAGCTTCTTATTTTTAAAGTCTTATCAAGCTAGAAGTATTTAAAAATTATTCATAGTGTATCATGGCTGATACGAGAGAGGGAATGTCAATGGTCAGAGAACCTTACTTTAATGGAGATAATTATGGCTGCTGGAAATCACGTATGATTATTTATCTGAAAAATCTTCGTTACAGAGTCTATTCAAAGATTCTGACTCCCTATGAAATTCCTGAAAATCCCGATACATGGAGTGCTGCTACAGAGGCTGAGTATGACATGAATTCAAAAGCTATGAATGCAATCATCTGTGGTCTAGGACCGGATGAATTTAACAGAGTATCTCAATGCCCGACTGCATATGAAATGTGGCAAACAATAGCTGTTGCTTATGAAGGAACAGATAATGTAAGACAGATGAGATATGCAACTGCTAAATTAAAATTCGATACTTTCAGAATGATTGAAGGAGAGAGCATCACTCAGATGAATGGAATATTGACAGAAATTGTCAATAATATAACAGCTCTAGGAGAACCAATCAAGCCGGTTGATCAAGTGTTAAAGGTACTGAGAGTACTTCCTACTCGATGGAATGGAATCTCTGCAGCAATCAGACAATCAACTTCTGTTAAAGATCTAACTATGAGAGAGCTGATTGGTACATTGATGATGTACGAGGCTGAAATGCCAGATGAGGTAAATGAGCATAAAGTCTACATAAAAAGGGAAAATATTGCTTTGAAAGTGAATTCTCAACAAAAGGATAGAAAGATGAAGAACAGAGAAGTAAGTGCTAAATCAGAAAGCTCTGATTCTTCAAATTCGGATGAAGAACTGGCTCAGCTAGCCAGAAAATTCAGAAAGTTCTACAGTAAGAAGAAAGACTTCAAGAAATCCTTCAATAAGGATAGCAAGGAAGTGAGATGTTATGAATGCAAAAAGATGGGACATATCAGACCGGATTGCCCAAAATTGAAAAATGCAAAGAAGAAGAAATTCTTCAAAAGAGATGATTATGAGCAGAAAGACAAGAAAGCTATGAAAGCTAATTGGAGTGTTTCTGAAGACTCAAGTAATTCTTCTGAATCAAGCTCAGAGAAGGAGGAATCCAATTTAAAAGCAAATATGTGTTTCATGGCTGAAACTGATGAGGTACACTCATACTACTCCTCTGACTCAAATAATGAATCAAACTCTAAAACATGTTTCTCAAATAAAAAACTTGCAGCTTACTGCAATATGTTTAAAGAAAGGTATGACTCATTATTTAAAAAATATAAATCTATAAAGAACTTGCATAAAGCTATTTCAGATGAGAGAAATACTTTGCTAAAACAACATAAGGAATTAATTGACAAATACAACTCTGCTGACTCAAATAAAATTAATTTTGAATCAAAAATAAAAACTCTACAGGATGAAGTAGAATCTTATAAAAAGGTTGCATTAGTTTTTACAAAAGGAGAAAACGCCTTAAATGAGATACTTGGAAAAACTGTAATTAAAAAGGAAAGGTTTGGAATTGGAAGTAAAGGAGAAAAACCTAAGTTATACAAAAATTATTTTGTTCCTAGCACTAAACAGGTTATTTGTAACTTCTGTGGAACAAAAGGTCATATAGCTAAAAACTGTTTTCTAAGACAACCTCAAATATGTGGAATTAAGAAAGCTTATATTTCCAATGATCTATATGATTCAATAAATTTTAAGAAAACAAAGCAAATCTGGATACCCAGATCACTGCTTGCTAACACTCCTGGACCCAACAAAATATGGGTACCAAAGCAATTTTTTTGAATGTCTTTGCAGGTAGCAGGTCACCAAAGAAAGAAAGAAATATGGTATATGGACAGTGGCTGCTCAAGACACATGAGTGGAACTTCAGCTAATTTCTCTTCTCTTACTCGAAAGGAAGGAGGACTTGTCACCTTTGGTGACAATGCCAAAGGAAAGATTATTGGTATTGGAACAGTTGGAGATCCAGAGACAGTCTCAATCAACAAAGTACTTTATGTACAAGGGTTAAAACACAATCTGATAAGTATCTCTCAACTCTGTGATGATGGATACACTGTTGATTTTACTAACAATAGTTGTACTGTTTCTAAAGATAAACTGTTTAAGTTTAGAGCACCCAGAACTGATAATGTTTATACTTTGGATTTGTATTCCTTGTGTAAACAACAAGTAAACTGCTTAACTGCTAATATAAGTGAATCCTGGATCTGGCATAGAAGACTTGGTCATTGCAATATATATTCTTTACATAAATTATCTAAGAAACATCTAGTTTCTGATTTGCCTAGTCTCAAATTTGAAAATGACAGATTCTGTGATGCATGTCAGCTTGGCAAGCAACAAAAATCATCATTCAAATCTGTTAATAAAGTTGCTACAACTAAACCTCTAGAACTTATCCATATGGATTTGTTTGGACCTTCAAGAGTAGCAAGTTTAGCTGGTAAATTATATGTTTATGTATTAGTTGATGATTATTCTAGATTTACTTGGATTTTCTTTTTGAAATTTAAAAGTGAAGCTTTTAGTTTATTTGAAGGTTTTTGTAAATCTATTCAAAATGAAAAAGGTTTTAATATAATCTCATTGAGAAGTGATCATGGTGGAGAATTTGAGAACCAGGAATTTAATTCCTTTTGCTCAAACATGGGTATTAAACACACCTTCTCTGCTCCAAGAACACCTCAACAGAATGGGATTGTAGAAAGAAGAAATAGAACTATTCAAGAAATGGATAGAACTATGTTAAATGAATATAGCCTACCTATATATTTCTGGGCAGAAGCTATTAATACAGCTTGTTATATAATGAATAGAATTTTAATAAGACCTATTTTGAAAAAGACACCCTATGAACTATGGAATAACAGAAAACCTAAAGTAAATTACTTTAAAGTTTTTGGATGCAAGGTTTACATCTTGAATACCAAAGATAATCTTGGTAAATTTGATCCAAAATCTGATAAATGTATTTTCTTAGGATATTCTGCAACCTCCAAAGCTTATAGAGTCTATAATAAAAATTCAAGGATTGTTGAAGGATCAGTTCATGTGAAATTTGATGAATCTGATCCTTTTGAGAAAAGGATAGAACAAATAGATGAACCTGATTCTAATGAAAACATGAGACTTGAGAATTTAAAGAATGATTTTGAAAATGATATAAAAGAAATTCAGTCCAGTTCATAAGAACATGACACTGAAGAACCCTTGAATGTAATGCCTAGACAGTCTAGAACCTTAAAGAATCACCCTTTAGAATCTATGATAGGTGACTTAGAGACTGGTATTCAAACTAGAAGAAACCTTGGAAACATAGTTGAATTCTCTGCTTTCATATCCCAACAAGAACCTAAGACCATAGAAGAAGCCTTAGATGATGAGAGCTGGGTAATAGCAATGCAGGATGAATTGAACCAGTTCAAGAGAAATAAGGTTTGGGAATTAGTTGAAAGACCACATGATTATCCTGTAATAGGAACTAAATGGGTCTTTAGGAATAAACAGGATGATCAAGGGATAATAACTAGAAATAAAGAAAGATTAGTAGCTAAAGGATATAATCAAGAAAAAGGAATAGATTATGATGAGACCTTTGCACCTGTAGCCAGGTTAGAAGCCATTGGAATCCTTTTAGCCTATGCATCTTATATGAATTTTAAATTATTTCAGATGGATGTTAAATCTGCCTTTTTAAATGGTTATTTAATGGAGGAAGTTTATGTTGAGCAACCTCCTGGTTTTGAAAATTCTCAAAAACCAGATTCTGTTTTCAAACTTACTAAAGCTCTTTATGGCCTTAAACAAGAACCTAGAGCTTGGTATGAAAGACTGAGTTCTTTTCTTTTGAAAAATGATTTTACTGTTGGACTGGCAGATCCAACACTCTTTAAGAAAACTGTGAAAAATAATGTTTTGTTAGTACAAATTTATGTTGATGATGTAATTTTTGGATCAACCAATAAAATTCGTTGTCATGAATTTTCAGAATTAATGCAAAAAGAATTTGAAATGAGTATGATGGGAGAATTAAATTTCTTTTTGGGTCTTCAAATATTTCAAAAAGATTTTGGAAATGTTTTAAATCAATGCAAATACATTACTGATTTACTTAAGAAATTTGGACTTGAAAACAGCAAGCCATTTACAACTCCTATGTGTACTAATATAAAACTTGATTTGGATGAAACTGGAAAATCAGTGGACAACAAGTTATATAGAGGTATGATTGGTAGTTTGTTATATCTTACTGCTAGTAGACCAGATATAATGTATTCAGTATGTCTTTGTGCTCGATTTCAATCAAATCCCAAAGAATCCCATTTAACTACTGTTAAAATAATTTTTAGATATTTAAAAGGTACTATTTATCAATCTCTGCTTTATCCAAAAACCTCTGATTTTAATTTAATTTCATATTCAGATGCTGACTTTTGAAGCTGTAGATTAGATAGGAAGAGTACTTCAGGAACATGTCACTTTTTAGGAAAGTCTTTAGTATCATGGTCTAGTAAGAAACAACACTCAGTTGCCCTGTCAACAGCCGAGGCAGAATATGTGTCTGCAGGTAGTTGCTGTGCACAGGTGTTGTGGATGAAAAACACTCTTATGGACTTTGGATTAAATTTCAATAATACACCTATTTTATGTGATAATACTAGTGCAATTAATATTTCAAAAAATCCTATTAGTCATTCTAGAACTAAGCACATTGATATAAGACATCACTTTTTAAGAGATCATGTGTTTAAAAAGGATATATTTTTAGAATTTGTAAATACAGAAAATCAATTAGCAGATATTTTTACTAAACCACTTCCCACGGCAAGGTTTGAATTTATTAAGGGGGAGTTAGGTTTATTTAATTTTAAATAGTTTTTTTTAATCTTATTCTGTTTTCGAATTCTGCTTAATTTCTGTTTTCCACTATAAGTAATTTTATTTTGTTTTAAATAAAAGTAATGATTAGTGATTACACGGGAATCAAGGCTGTCAGAACCGTTTCACCTTCTAAACTGCTTCACCTTTTTCGGAAACCCTTTCGAAAACCTAAAACCGCACATCTGCTCCAAAACCCTTTTCTGAATCTTCAAACCCTAAACTTACGAACCTTCAGAAATCGTTGTTGGAATGGCAAAGACTAAGCGTCCAGATGAAGCCAAGAGCAGTGCTGCAAAGAAACCTAAGGTAGTAGGTCGGAAAATACTGCAAGGTAAAGTCATAGATTTAGAGTGGCTGTTTGAAACTAATTTACTGTTGAATCAAGCGTTTTCGTTTCAAAGCCTTGATCAAGCTTTTAATAGTGCAAATTCTGAGTTTCTATATGAGGCAGAAATGAGACATTTCTTTAGAACTGTTCAGTTTAGCCTTGGAGATACAGAGGATAGTTTATTGGCTCAAATAGAGGATAAGGACTTTTCAATATCATCTGTAGAGATAAGTCAAATTCTTAACTGCCCTCATGAAGGAGTTTTTCATTTCGATTTACGGAATATTGGAGATTCTGTACATAAGTCTGAAGACATTATGTCTTTTTTGTTTGGAACCAGAGTGATAAAGAAGATTTTTATTAAGGATTTGGAGCCCGATCAGAAAATTTTGGTAAAATTTGTTCAGACTGGTTTAGCACCAAGAATGGCTGAGATGGAGATAATCCTATACCCGGACATGTACATAATGTATCTTCTGATGTGTGATATTAAGTTTAATTTTCCTCGGTTTATGATAAGATATCTGAGTTACTGCTGTCAGAGTGAAGCAAGAATGACCTTTTTCCCTTATGGAAGGTTCATTTCTTTGTTTTTGTTTAAAAGAGGAATGATCATATTGGTAGATGCTGGGGTGAAATGTCACCACAGTAATGTTTTCAATACTGGAACTTTAAGGAAAGTAGGATACTTCTGGAGCACAATTAAAGGAAAACTCTTACCTGTTGGAGCTGAGGAAAACTCGGAGAGTGCTCAGGCTCAACCGGCTAAGTCCAAGGAGGGACAATCAGAATCAAGAGTTAGTACAGTGGCAAGGAGAATTCATTTTGAGATGGAGGAAGTTGAGGAAGAGAGAAGTCAAGAAGGACTTCAATCTAGAAGGAAGAGGTCAATTGATGAAGAAATTATCTCTCCTGCCTTGAAATCCTCTGAACCGGTAATTTCTTATTCATTTGTGAGAGAAGCTGTTGTGGAGCAGACTGCACCGATAGAGGAACCAGCAGCTCAAACAGAAACTCAAGAAGAACCTCAATCTGCTGTTGTGGCTGTTGAAAAAGTAATTCAACAAGAACAACTTATGGAGGCAGTTCCTGGTGAATAAGTGGCCCGACCTCAAGATTTACATGAAAATATTGTTCTTGACCAATCAGTAGAAGTCAGAGAGACTACTGTTCGTGATGAACATACTTCTGAAGCTAATACAGAGGTACTTCAGGAAGATTTTTCAGTGGAAGAGTTATAGGCTTCAAAAGATAGTTCAGTGGATCAACCTTGTCAGGACAAGGACAAAGAACAGTCGGATGCAGATTCCTTACCACTTTCCCTACTTCATCAACCTAATTCTGGACATGAGAATCGAGCACAGGGTTCCCCTGATTCGAGAAAAGAAGAAGTTGTTGAGTTGTACAAGCGTATCTCTCAGTTAGAATCTGAGAATGTTAGTCTCAGAAATTCTCTGAACTTAGAGCAGTTGAAGTTTCAGAAGCTGAAAGAATGTACTGTTTCAAGACAGGAAGTAGATTTGTTTAAGACTGATATGTTGCATGTTGTTGATCAGTTAAAATCAGAGATGGTAAAGAAAGATGATTTGTCTGAGTTGAAGATTTACATGGAGAATAAATTTGAGTCTGTTGCAAACAGTGCTGTGAGTGGATCAGGCTCTTCACCTGATTTGATTCGGAGATTTCAAGCAATTACTGGAGAAATGAGCAATATGAGTGACATATTACACGATCTTCAGTGTAATAGTGCCCCTTTGTCAGTTTTTCTAGATAATCAGAGATTTTTAGTGGATCAGTTGACATCTGGAGAGAAATCGATTAGGATTCTTTTGAATCAGTTATCAGAAAAACTGGCTCTTTTTGTTGAAAAAGAAGAAAGAATGCATGAGTTTTTCAGAGTTAATTTGATTGAAGATATTCATATGACTCAAGAGAACAGAGATCTTATCATCAAGTTAGGATATGGGATGATTAAGATGCTCAGAGAACAGTTTACAGAGATAAAGACAGCGATTCAAAGGAAATAGACACCTTTTTCCATGTCTTATCTATGAACCTTGATTCCTCTGTATATCACAATCGTTTATATATAACAGCTTGTGAATGAAAATTCTTTTCTTACTTCTTTTTTGTTTTGTTGTTTATTGATTTATGATTGAGTTAGCCAGTATAACAAATTCACTTATTCATACACAGTTAACTATAGCATTTACTTATAGTTCAGTGCAATATTGAATGTGTTCAAATCCGTAATTTTTTTTCATTCTTTTTGATATCACAAAAAGGGGGAGAATTTGGATAAACACAACATTTAAATTCATTTGTTTCCTATGAAGAAATTTGGATATATGGGAGAATTTGGATATATACGATATTTATCTTTTATCTATTTTTAGCTGAAAATTTATTTTTATGGGGGAGAAATTTTATTATAGTTAAATATTGTTTTAATCCTTTCAAAATTCTAAAATTTTATAAAACTAATTTTTCAATAAAGATTGCAATTAAATTAGTTCTATTATTTTATGGGTTTTGTGATCATCAAAAAGGGGGAGATTGTTGAGCAATATATTGTTTTCAAACAATTCAAAATAATGTTTTTTAAAGGGGGAGATTATTTTAAATAATACTCTGTCTCTTTATGATGATTTTGATGCTCACAAATACCCTTAATTATTTACTAATTATTTCGTTGAGTATTTTTCAGGAATTTATTTTATTTATTTATTTCATATAACGAGATTTCATACTTCATTTATTCCGAGATCAATTTTAGCGCGTTCTGGAATCACTGTAGCGCGAGATCAATTTTAGCGCGTTCTGGAATCACTGTAGCGCGAGATCAGTTTTAGCGCGTACTGGAATCACTGTTCATACCCTACGTTGATGAACGTAACGTATGGATGAAAAGTTTACTTTTTATGTTAAAAGAAACGTATGGTTAAGGAACCTTACGTTATTTTGAAATGTATGGTTAATGAACCTTACGTTGTTGAAAAGTATGGAAGAAGAACATTACGTTTGGAAGGAACCTTACGTTTTTGTTGTTGGACAAGTATGCAAGAGAAATCGTACGTTAGTTTTCAGTGTTGAGTTTGTTTCTCAAAAGTATGGATCATCAACCTTACTTTTATAATCAACCGTACGTTCTTTGGAGAGTTGAAGCAAGACAAAGTATGGATGATCAACCCTACGTTTGAATGCTGAAGAGAAAATATGTATGTTCAACCTTACGTTTGTGAACCTTACGTTTGTAAACCTTACGTTTGTGAACCCTACGTTTGGAGCCACGTCATCAACCCTACGTTTGGCGTCGGGATATTTTTGACAGACGATATTTCCTTTTGCTTTGGTCAAACAGGCGGATTATTAAGCGGATTTCGAGTCGATTCTTAAGTACGACTTTGAATGAATCAAAGACGATTTTCAACAGTTTAATGATTGATTTAAAACGGAGCTTTTTATGCCGATTCTTCAGGGGAGTTACAACGGCTCTGTTATTTCATTTAATATCGCGAATCTAAAGGAGATTTTCATGGATCTATTTATGCGGAAGATTTTCTCAGATTTGAATATATATGTTCTATCTTGGAAACTTCGGATATATATATATACACAGGAAAGTGTATGAAATATATAGATTGATCTTTTAACGAGCAAGAAACAGAGACTGTGTGAAGGCGTTATTTTCTGGTGATCGAGAAGAAGTGTAAAACCTTTATTACCGAAGGAAGATCTTGATAGCAGATTCACGTGTTCTACATCGACTATCTGTTGTGAATCTACTGCTGCTGAAGTTGTGAAGTTTCTTGTAATATCTATTGCAACTGGATCGACTCAGAACTGTTTTGATTACAGATCTTTATTTTCTGAAGACGACGATCTATCTACTGTCAATTGCATTCTGTTGCAATTGTGAAGAACAACTGGAGAAGTGTTTTCTTTATCGAAACTCTTTTTATTTTTGAGTGATCAGCTTCTCGTTCTAAGCTGTGTGGGTTCATGTTTGAACCAGGAAGGCTTTGTTTGCCTGAAACTTGTAAAGGTGTCAACTGCCTGTACTCAGTTGTGAACAGGTCTGTGGAAATGAGGACCAGATAGTGAAAATCGCCAAGCTCGTGGATTTGAGCGTTGGTGGAGTGGACTAGGGGCCTTCTGTTCCCCGAACCACTATACATCCGTGTGTTCATGCTTTTATTTTTTCCGCTGCATATTTAATCGTGCTAAAAGCATAGTGGACAGAATTTGTCTAAATTGAAGAGATTGTAATAATTTTGAAAAGACACAATTCACCCCCCCTCTTGTGTGTAATCCGTAGATTCAGATCCAACAGTAATTTCTCCTATAATACCTTTTCCTACAATACACAGCTTTATGTACAAAGTTAGAACAGTGAAAATAATATCCATAGAATTTATTTCTTTAATAAGAAGTAGGATATGAATATGTTATCCTTTTTTGAATTCCTAACTCTTCCACGATTCATATAAATCCCTGCCTCTTTGCAGTATGACATGGTATGGCCCCGATAGCCACAAAACTGACACTTCATAAAAGGAAATGTATTCTCTCTTCTATTCCTCCGCATGCCTTCTTTATCAAGAAAATAGTTTGACTGCCTATCATATCTATAAACTTGAGGATAATCATCAGTTTTCATTTTATTTTGATTTAAGGGTTTCTTTTTCATCACTTCTGGAGGATTTTCAACATGATAAACTTTCATCTTACCTTTATTCTGGATCACTTTATTTATAGAATTTGACATTTCGGTATTACAACCAATTCCTATATTTCTCATGAGTGTGGGACTTTGATCACTCAAGATCTTTTCAACTCTATAAGAACCACATGTTTCCCTCTCTGGAAGCCCATCATCTTAGAACCTTCAAAATTGTATTTTATTCTTTTCTTCTTTTGAAATTGATTTACTTTTGAGCATACTTCTCAGAGTAATAACTTCTTCTTCGAGTCCCTCAATGGTCTTAGACTTCTCCTCCAGTCTCAAGGTAAGGTCATTGATGACCTTTTCTTGTTCTTCAATTATAAGTTTTAGTTCCACAACATCATCAGTGCTTCCAAGGATTGATGATTGTACTTTCACCAGTTCTTCTATTCATCAAATTTCTGATTCTAGATGATCAATATATTTTGATGATTCCTCCACCATTACATTCCACTTATTTCATCTCTTACATTTAATCTCAATATTACCAAAATCATCCTTAATTTTTAACTAGGGATATTCATTAGTATTCAACTAATTACCTCTAGCTTTATCTATCAAAGGTTCTGACTTTTAAATGGTATCCATCATGGAGGAATGGTTTCTTGTCTTAAATTTTGGTTATTCTTCCTCATATAATTAATTATCATCATCTTCCTCCTCATAGGAAAAACTCTTCTTCTGTACTTTCTTTGAAAATTTGAAGTTTTTCTTTTTTAAGAATCTTTTTTGGGGCTTCTCTATGTTTTCAATTTCTCTCTCTTCATCATAAAATTTTCTTGATCACTGAGAGTCAATGTGCCCAACTCATCCATAATTAAAGAAAGATAGAGTTAGCTTGCCATCAAATTTTTATGTTCGGTTCTTGAGATTCTTGTAAATGAGAGAAAGAGTTTGGTTTTCTCCATCATCTTCATCACCTCTATCTCCTGAAAATTTTATTTTTTCCATGGCTTTGAATGTCATTTCCTTGATCACAGGATTTGTAGCTTCTTCTGGTTTGATTCTCACTTCATAAGCTGATATATTTCTCAGAATATCATCCACTGAGATTTTGGAGAGATCACTTTCCTCAAGGGTTGACACATTTTAATTGTAAATGTGTGGAATTATTCTCATGATTTTATTCACTATGTCAATGTCTTTGATTTCTTTTCCTAGACCTCATATTGCTCCTATAATTTCAATGATTTCATTGAAAAATGAGTTTGTATTCTCATTAGGGTGCATATTCATATCATCAAACATGTTGTGTAGTACTTGATGTTTTTCCTCCTTTAATTTGTTATCTCCTTTATTATTATTCTCTAGTTTATCCCATATTGACTTAGAAGATGTGAAACTCATTAACATTATATAAATCTAATCAGAAAGGGTTGTAGTGGGAGCATTCTGTGCATTTGCATCAGCATCAAGAAACTTCCTATCTGTATATGTCATTGACAGTCCTATTGGATCATTAACTTGTATTCCCTATATAGTAGAAAATAAGACTTCCATTACAAGAGATCTTAGGTGAGATCTCATCCTATTTTTTCATATTATAAAATTACTTCCATATAATAGGGGGACTCCCATAATGTTGAATGGATTCTCCATGACAGACAGATTCAACACCATCAACCTTTATGCCCTAATACCACTTGAAAGACCCCAGAATACCCTGAGAGGGGAGGGGTGAATCAGGGTGTCAACTTTTCCATTTAAACTGATGGATCTTGTTTCTACATTGGTAGGAACCTGTTAAACCTATCTAAAGAGGAAGTGCAGAAAATAAACAATCGCATGCAATGCAATGAGACATCAATTTTACTTGTTTTACCACTAAGGGATATGTCTAAGGAGAATACGCTAATAGTGTGTTTTTCATACTAAAAATAACTAATCTTCACAAGTTTTGGATTAAAATAGTTTATCACAATAACTATGTTTCAGGTGAACTACCTTTACAAGGTTTTAGGGACACCACACTACGTCCCTTAGATCACTTCCACTGACTCCCCCTTTCTCACTATGTTGGAAGAATCTTCACTCAGTTTAATGACTTTAAGGTCTCTTCAATGGTTTAACATTAGATCATGCATCCTAAGCTGTAAATGGATTCTATGTTGAAGTCCTATAATCACCTACAGATGTGATTTATTTTTCCATACACTGATATGTTATAGAAATTAATTTCGCAAACTGATTTGGTCAATTTTTAGGCTGCCTTGGGTGTTCTGTGTACTACTGCTGTTTATGTGTACCACTATTGTTTTCACGTATTACTGTTATTTTCGCATATCGTCCATCTGATTTCATGCACCGTCCAGCTGTTTCTGTGTATCGTCCGACTCCTCCTTGAACCTTTCTTCTCCGCATACATCCCTACTCCAAATACTGCTCCACTCTTTCGTGTACTATCCTGATCTGCATACTAATCCACTCCTCCACGTATCTTCCTACTCCGCAGACTTCCTTATTTGGCTGTGTACTATGATAGCTTCCTTCATGAACCTCTCTCTCTTTCATGAACTATTTTCCTTATGCAGATTACTCTCTTCACGTACTGTCTTCTCCTTTGTGTACCACTTCAGACTTCACCGAATTTCTTCTCAAAATTTTAATCTCCAATCTCTTCCCTCAACAAAGGGGATTACTGCTCGTTAAATAGTCACATAACCCCACAAATTTTGTTAATCTGATTTACCCAAATTTTCAATGTGGGACAATCTTCACAGCAAAATAAACTTCAGTTGCGTACTATAAACCTACAATGTGTTCTGTAATCCTATGAAATACAAACCTTTATCGCATACCATTAACCTTCCACATACCGTATGTTTTTCAGTCCACGTACTGTATCTCTTCACCACGTACCATTACAAAGAACCATTTTTTCCGCATTTTTCATACCATATACATTCACCACATACCATTTCTTCGAACTGCTTTTAGTTCTATGCAATGTTCCACGTACCGCACCCCTTCACTGCATAATTCATGCCTTCACTCCATACTGCACACCTTCACCACATACAACACGCCTTCACCACATACCGTGCACCTTTACCACGTATCATGCGCCTTTACTGCGTACTGCACACCTTCACTGCATATCGTTGCTGCAAACCGTTACCAAACTCTCAATTTTTTAGGTCCAAAAATTTGGAAATTTTTTTGGGAAACTATGCCACCTTAAATACTTCTTTTATCCTTAAATGTATCACCCTATTCTTTATAACATCCATAGTCATCCATGTACAGATTGACAAAAAACACAAACCAACTTCCATTCTTAGTAATGAGCAGCCTTGTTTCCAACCATTCCACAGTTGTGAGTCTCTAATAGAATGTGTTATTGAAAGAATGTCTATTCAATTATATACCATATTATATAGGATTTCATTATTTACTCCTTGATCTATAACTATAGAACCTTTAGTAATATTCCATGCAACACTAGTGGATATGGTTCTAAAACCTACATCATAAAGCAACCTGGTAAAAATAATATTTATTCTTAGTCGGGAGATATAACTTACATTCTGAAAAACTAAAAAATTCCTTTAATTGGTTTTAATCTATGTATCTCCCTTTCACATAATCTTAAAGGGTTCATCATTAGAAATATGTGCCTTGCTAAAATTTATAGGAATATAATTTTTCAACAAACCCTTCTCTAAATTAGAATGGAAAGATTCCAATGAGTCTAAAATCCAATAATCTATAGGGTTATCCATTATTAATAGAAACACATCTGTAACACCTCGAGCTTCCAGGTACGCTTCTCTTTTAATAATACAGTAGCGTTTGTTGTACGCAACTTCGAGTGCTAACACACCACAACCAATCAAAGCAGCCGTTACGAATAGTAATACCCACTTTCTGAAATTTTATAAATTTTATCTTTCAAAATGTACTTCATTTTTGGATTCAGAATATCGAAATTAGCTTAAGGTAAATTGTTGGTATTTTTCTGAAAACTTTCATTTTTTTATGAATAGTGAAAAACAGTGGGTTATAGTTTAAAACTGTATTTTTTATTTAAATAATTATTTATATTATTTAAACTAATTTTAGGTCAAAATAGATACATAATACCTATATAAGTTCAACGTAATTCATTGGATTCATTTTATAATAATTTTATATATATAAAAAGTTTATTGAACTTTTCACCGTCCTTTACCCATATCCTAGGATAATTTGCAAATTCACCTAAAACTTAATTTTACCGCTTCTGTTAGTGGAATTTCAAAAATCTGAGAAATAAAATTGATATCAAGGAGTAAAATTTGGTTTAATAAGATAAAAATAATTTTTGGTGAATAGTAACTTTTAAATTTTATTTACAACGGTTAAAAGTAAATAGGGTAATTAAGGGTAAAAATGATATTATTATTACCCTAACACGTGCTCTAATTCTATTTTCTAAGTATAATTTGACCAAAAACAACCTTAGGAATAAAATATGAACCTCTTTGGTCCACTTGGATTAGATTAGGACATTTATTATTATTTAATTCAAAGAAGTGTTAAAAAGGATGAAATCAAAGTTTAATAAGTAAAACATTCTTAATATAGGGTTATACATAAGATAAATTCTATTATAAATATTAATTATAAATATAAAAATATTTAATACATAATGGTATTTTATTTATAATTTTTAGACATTAGATAATTTAATTTATTTATGACACAATGGTGATGCAGTAATTAATTAATTAATGAATTATTAAAATAATAGATATTATAAATATCCAAATAAATGTAATTTGAGACTTTTTATGAATTACACTAATTTTATAGTTTAATTTGACATATTAGGGTTGGTTAGATTAATTTTTTTCAAAGTAATAATGCTTTTATAAATTTAGTAAAAACAAAATACCAAATAGTTTCAAAATTGACTTAAAAGAGTTTTTAAAACAAATATTATATTATTAATTGATATTCTATTCTTAAAAATATTAGGTTCATAAAAAGGACTTATATAATGATATGTGTATCATTAATTAACCACTTGGGGTTATCTTAAAATTATATAGTATGTTTATTAACCATATAATATAAAAATACAAAGAGACATGGTAAATGTCGAAATATTTAACTAAGAGTTAAATCTAAAAGATAAAGTTAATATATTGTCCCAAACCGGCCTAAAAACTATTTTTTGAGTGGTTTTAGACCCATAACCACCTTATCATTTAAATAATCCACTTTGTAGCCATTATAAACCGAAAATTATTTTATTATAAAATAATATTTCTAGCTTTTCCTAAGGTGCCCCTCACCCCTCTTATAAAAGGGCACTCCCCCTTCTCTCTAATTCACACCTTCAAAGCCATTTGGCTCGGCCAAACACTACCCAAATACCCTCTCAACTATCCTACCATTATCTTATAGGCCTTACTTTAGTCATAAAGCCAACTTAAGGAGCCCTTTTGATCAAATCTAAAGGAAGAACCCGAAGAAGAAGTAATAATTTCACCACCCTCTTTCAAGTTCTTTTCTTCTTCCACTTCTTCTTTCTTTGTTATTTCCATTATAAAATAATAAATCTTGTATATTATATATACTTTGATGTTATTATAAATATGGTACATCCAAATTCATTATTCTATCCATCCTTTGAATGACATGTCACCATACGTGCGTAAGTACGGCTTACCGTCTCCATGTTGTGGTGTAATTGTTATTCAATACATTATTATTTAGATGGGCATAATAATAATGTGTAATTGATGTAAATAATAAATATTACATTATAATTATTCTGTATATATGATATACCATCCAATTATATATTATTTTAATATCAAAATAATGATATTGTCGCTCGTGCGTACGTACGGATTACCGTCTCCACGAACGCGATGAGATTCATTCCCCATCGTATCCATTCAAGAATAATTTTAATTATATGATTAATAATAATGTTTAAATACTTGATATCATTCTGTATATTAATAAGATACATTCCATACATAACAAATATTACTCAAATAATAATGAATATGAAGGAAAACGAATTCATTAACACCCGAAATGACGATAATACTAAGATATTATTAACAAAGAAATGTTAAAAGATCATATATGATATCATATTAATGTATATGATTATTTTATAATTTAATAACAATTATTTAACCATTATACAGGAGTTTAACCTACCCTCGACCAAGGAAATGTATAAGGTAAGGGTTAATTTCACAATCTCTTTATTATCCGAGGTTGTTTTTACGTAGGTATCTACTAGGACCTCTTTATCATCCACATCCATGTTTCTTAAAAATGTATTTAAAAAAATTCATACTATTTTATAGACTATGGTTGAAATTCATTTATACCCTTGTTTGACTTTTTATTAGATGTTTATAAAGGAATATTTCCATCATTTTCCAAACAAGGTCCTTTTTAACCTTTTTGACAGAATTAAGGTAAGAATGTCTTTTTTAACTTATACGGCAGGTGAGGCTATTTTCCGCCGTTATAAAATCATATAATCTTCCCTTACAAGCTTATAAAAATATTTTGAAATTAAATGTTTTATTTTATAATTATGATACTTTTAAATGATTTCAAAAAAAGAGATATTTCTCTCAAATAGTGTTGATTTCATCTATGTCAACATCCTTTGATGGATTTTAAGATTATTTGAAGTTGATTTATTATAATACAAAACTTCCATATTGTATTGAAGATTTTGTGATATGTTTTACTATGGATGTGTTATTTTTATACCATTCATGGTTTATGGATAAATTATTGACATTTCTTATGCTAGTTTTGATAATAATGTTTATGTTATGTTTAAACATGTTCATATGAGGAATGCATTGGACTTAGTAAGTGACGGGTGGATCCCTCTATAGCTACTCGATGAATCGGTAGGTCTCATGAGACAAACTATTGTCTTGGAACAAGTCCTTGACAAAATCTTATTTTTAGTCTTGGTATAAGCCCTTGACTATGTGGTTATGATAGTCTGGATTTATGCATTTCATCATTATGAAAGTGGTTATTGATATTGCATGTGGTTATTCGACTAGTAGAATATCCATGTGAATAAGTAAATGGAATTATTTCATTTTATTTTTTCCATATTATGTTGAAGTTAAAGTTTAAATGTATTTTGATTTAGTTATACATTGCCTTAAATTTTTATGCTTATTTATGAAAGTTTCTGCTATATTGTTATCTTTACTGAGCATCTGAGCTCACCCCATTCTATGTTTTATTTTTCCCAAGATGTGAAGATGTATTTTATGACTGACTTGCAGGGATAATCTAAGGGGATTTGAGTGTGGTCTATGGATACTATGTTGTTGTAGTTTTTCACTTTATGATGTATTGTAATACTTATGATTGTATCTAGTGTTTCCAAAGCTACTAAACTAATCAGTCTTTCGAGACTTGATCTTTTTTTATCATTCCAGTGTTATGTAATAATGCACCGACTCTGGGTAACTGGGGTCAGGGTGTTACAGTTGGTATCAGAGGGAGGTTTAATACAAACATTAGAAGCTATATTTAGATAAACTCTTATTAGAGCACATAGTTCTAAGATGGACTTTGAGGATTAGTATAGAAGAACTTCCTAGAATTTTGGTATTGTATAGATTTTGTTAGTTTTACGAGCAATACATACCTGTCTGGATACGAGCAGGTATAGGTGGCTCTGGCACAGATATTCCTAGGGGTAAAACCCAAAAAAACCACTTTGAGCTAGACTCGAATGGGAACTGGTGCATGACAATGGGCCTTGCTGTGCTTTTTGTTACGACACTCCCGGGGGATATGCTTAGGATAATTATCATTTTCTTTACAAACCATTATGAATGGTTTATGAGTATATTCTACCTCAAAGATAACATTTTTATGATTATGGATTATATCCATAAACTGTTCAATTTATGTTAAGTGTTTTACAAGTTGGGAATTATGTATTTCGATTCATAAACTAATCTATTTTATGCCATTGTTTAGAAATGGCACCTAGTGGAAGGAATGGAAACTGTATCAATGCACGAACTCCATGTAGGGATTTCCCTCCTGCTCAAGATAATTATAGTGGAGCTGGTGATACAACTAGTGCTGATCAGCTTATCACCATACCGGGACAACTCCCTCAGGTTATGAATAATAACCTTACCCATATGGAGCACCCTGATCCACAATGTGGAGGATCAATATTATATCGCTCCATGAGGCAACAAACACCAACATTCAATGAGAGTACAAATAAATTAGTATCTGAGCAATGGATAAATTCCTTATAGAAAATATTTCATGCCTTGGGGAGTAGTGAAAGGGAAAAAGTTATCATGGCAGTTTACCTCCTCACTAGAGATGTCGATCAATGGTGGTCATTGATTCAAAACACAAAGTAAGATGATGAAGTATCAAATATGGAATGGAGGGAGTTTAAATATCTTTTCTTAGAAAAATAATTTCCTCGTAACCATCGAGCAGATCTGGAAAGACAATTTTTGAGTTTGAGGCAAAACGAGGATGAGAATGTTTCAAAGTATGAGTCTAACTTTTCAAGGTTATCGAGGTATGATGCAGATTATATATGTAACCCAAGAAGTAAGATTTATTGTTTCTTTGATGGGTTAAAAACGTTTCTCCTTCGATCATTAGTCACACAATCATTCTCGTCATACGAATATATTGTCTCATATGCAATCAAGACAGAAAAAGAATTATCTAAGTCTTACGACTTTAAAGCAAAGAAAGCGAAGAAGAGATCTGCCGATCACTCTGGAAATGTAAATAAGGGGAAGAAGGGAAAAGTTGAATATCCATCCTGTAGTAAATGTGGTAAGAAACACCTCGGTACTTGATTGAAGGAAATGGGAGTCTGTTAAAAGTGTGGTGAAAAAGGCCACCAAGCTCGTGATTGCAAGGGGAAGAAGGAAGCTACCTATGTTCAATGCTACAATTGCAGGGAGATGGGAAATTATGCAAATTAATGTCCTAAGTGTCAGGTAAACTTACCTCATAAAAGGCCAAGGGATCAAGTCCAAGATTATGTTATCACTACTGCTGAGGTAGAAGCTCTGAAAGATGTGGTGGCAAGAAATTTATTGGTTTCCTCAAGTTTAGCCAATGTTTTATTTGATTCTGGATCATCGCATTATTTCATATCTTCTTAGTTTGATAAAAATTTAGATATTTACAATTTGATTTAATAATGGAGTTTTCAGTCAAAACTCCTAAGGGAAGTATCATTGCTACAAAGTTCTGTGAATCAGTTCCCATTAAGGCATATAAATGGTCTTTATCTGCTGATCTCATCATCATACCCATGATTGAATTTCATATAATCCTCGGTATGGATTGGATTTAGAACCATGATATAAAAATTTATTATAAGAAAAATAAGGTTACTATTTTTGATGACGATGATAAAGAACACATTATCTTTAGATCATAATTGTCACCACCTAATTCTTATCTAGATCCACCCCCAGTAGCTCAACTAAATTCAATTATTATGGAGAAAGAGAATGAAATGACTGTGGGTGAGGAAAAGAATGCTCAAATAGTGGATGTGCCTATTGTGAAAGAATATGTTGATGTGTTTCCAGAAGATTTACCTGGACATCCTCTAGAACAAGAAATTGAGTTTTACATTGATTTAATTCCTGGTTCAAGGCCCATATCGAAGACCCCTTATAGAATTTCCATTGTAGAATTAGTGGAACTAAAGAAACAACTAGAGGAATTGATTAATAAGGGATTTATTCTCCCTATTTTTTCTCCGTGGGGAACCCATGTCCTTTTTGTTAAAAATAAAGATGGATCTATGACGTTATGTATCGACTATAGGAGGATCAATACTATAACAATAAAGAAAAAGTATCCCCTACCTCACATTGATGATTTATTAGACCAACTACATGGATCTAAATACTTTTCAAAGATTGACCTTCGATCTGGATACCATCAATTGTGTGTGAAAAAGGAATACATTCCGAAGATAGCATTTTGAACCAGGTATGGGCATTATGATTTTACAGTAATTCCTTTTGGATTGACTAATGCACCCTCTGTTTTCATGGATCTAATGAACAGAGTTTTCAAGGAATATATTAATGACTTTTTCGTGGTATTTATTGATGATATCTTGGTATACTCTAAAATCTACGAAGATCATGAAAACCACTTGCGCATTATCCTGAAGACTCTTAGAAGACATGAATTGTATGGGAAGTTTAGCAAGTGTTAATTCTGGATTCAGGAGATTTCTTTTCTTATCCATATTGTCTCTAAGGATGGAATCTCTGTTGATCCTTCTAAGACAAGAGCAATCCAAGAATGGCCAGCACCAACGAGTATAACTGAGATACGTAGTTTTATTGGTTTAATAGGTTATTATCGACATTTCATCCAGAATTTTTCCCAATTGGCTAACCCATTAACGAAGATCACACGTAAAGGGGTTAAATTTATTTGGAAAAAAGAGTGTGAATAATGTTTTGAAGAACTGAAGAGAAGATTATTCAATGCTCCTATATTGACTCTACCATCGGGGAATGATGGGATCGTTATTTATAGTGATGCATCCAAGAAAGGACTTGGTTGTGTCCTTATGAAGAATGATAGGGTTATTGCCTATGCATCACGACAGCTGAAAATTCATGAGAAAAACTATCCTACTCATGATCTTGATTTATCTGCTATAATCTTTGCTTTGAAGATATGGAGACATTATATCTATGGTGAAAATGTGAGATATATACTGATCACAAGAGTTTGAAGTATATTTTCGCATAGAAAGAGATCAACATGAGGCAAAGGAGATGGCTTGAACTACTCAAGGATTATTATTTCATGATACACTACCACCCAGGGAAGGAAAATAAGGTGGCAGATGCTTTGAGTGGAAAGGATCATGGAGTTTTGAACAAGATGAGATTTGAAAGGGATCCTATTTTCATGGATCTAGTAAATATGGATATGGGAATAACCATGGAATGGGAAACATCAATAATTTTTCAAATGGTTTCCAAACCATAATTAATAGAAATAATAATGAGTTATCATACTGATGATAAAGAGTTTCAAAAGAAGATTAAAGCTGTGAATGATGGGAGATTTAGTGAATTTGTGTATGAAGATGGAATTTTGAAATTTGGGAAGAGACTTTGTGTTCCTGATATACCTGATCTAAAAAGGGAATTATTAGATGATGCTCATAGTTCCAATTTCTCTATACACCCTGGGAGCACCAAGATGTATAGATATTTGAAGGAACATTTTTGGTGGGACAACATGAAGAGGGAGTTTGCTAATTTTGTGTCAAGATGTATGGTTTGTCAACAAGTGAAAGCTGTAAGACAACAGCCTAGAGAAGTCATGCAACCTCTTTCCATACCGGAATGGAAATGGGATAATATTATGATGGACTTTGTCAAGGGACTAACAAAGACTCCTAGAAGGAATGATGGAATATGGTCATTGTTGATTGTCTTACCAAGTCAGCACATTTTCTTTCTATAAGAGAAGACTTACCACTTGAATGTCTAGAAAGACTGCATATTAATGAAGTTGTAAGACTTCATGGAGTACCCCTATTGATTTTTTCTGATCGTGATCCACGTTTTACATCAAGATTCTGGAAAAGTATTCAGAAATCCCTCGATACTGAGCTTTGTTTGAACACTGCCTACCACCCCCAAACTGATAGACAATCAGAACGGACTATTAAAACCTTAGAAGACATGTTGAGATCTTTCTCACTTTACATTCAGGGTATGTGGGATCAATATTTACCTCTGGTGGAATTTTTCTATAAAAATATCTTCCATTCAAGTATTTGGATGGCACCATATGAAGCATTATACAGAAAGAGATGTCGCACACCAACCTGTTTGGGATGATTTTGGTGAAAGAAAACTTGTAGGCCCATAACTGGTGGAGGAAACAATGGAAAAGGTAATGGTAATCCAAAACCACATCAAAGAAGCTCAAAGTAGGCATAAGAGCTATGCCGATAACTGAAGGAAGGATTTGGAATTTCATGTAGGAGATCATGTTTTCTTGAAGTTACCTCCATGGAAGGGTGTTATACGTTTCGGTAAAAATGGAAAATTGAGTCCCAGGTACATCAAATCTTTCGAAATTCTAGAACTAATTGGGGTTGTATCTTACCATTTGGAAATGCCGCCAAATATCTCCAAAGTTTACGATGTGTTCCACGTATCACTGTTGAGAAAATACATGCCTCACCCAAAGTATGTACTCACCTATGAGGAATTAGAACTGGAACATGATCTATCTTATTGCGAAGAGCCTGTCAAGATTCCTAATAAAAGAAAACAAGTTCTGAGAAACTGGACGACTCGTCTGGTAAAATTTCTATGGAGAAACCATAAGATGGAAGAGGCAATGTGGGAACCCGAGGAACTAATGATGAAGAACCACATGGTTCTTTTTATGTAGTAATATTCTAGAAATCTTGAGGATGAAATTAATTGAAAGAGGGGAGAATGTAACACTCCAAGCTTCCATGGTATGCTTCTCTTTGAATAATACAGTAGTGTGTGTTGTACGCAACTTCGAGTTCTAACACACCACAACCAATCAAACTAGCTATTATGAATAGTAATAACCACTTTTTGAAATTTTATAAATTTTATCTTTCAAAATGGAATTCATTTTTGGATTCGTAATATCGAAATTAGCTTAGGGTGAATTTTTGGTATTTTTCTGAAAACATCCAATTTTTTATGAATAGTGAAAAACAATTAGTTATATTTTAAAACCGAATTTTTTATTTAAATAATTATTTATATTATTTTAATTTATTTTATGTCAAAATACATACATAATACCTATATAATTTCAATGTAATTCATTGGATTCAGTTTATAATAATTTTAGATATATAAAAATTTATTGAACTTTTCACCGTCTTTTACTCATCTCCTAGGAGAATTTGCAAATTCACATAAAACATAATTTTACCGCTTTTGTGAGTGGAATTTCAAAAATCAGAGATATACACAGTTAATATAAAGGAGTAAAATGTTGTTCAATAAGTTAAAAAAAATTTGGTGAATAGTAACTTTTTAATTTTATTTACCATGGTTAAAAGTAAATAGGGTAATTAAGGGTAAAAATGATATTATTATTACTATAACACATGTTCTAATTATATTGTCTAAGTATAATTCGACAAAAAAACATTAGGTATAAAATATGGCCCTCTTTGGTCCACTTGGATTAGATTAGGACATTTATTATTATTTAATTCAAAGAAGAGTTAAAAGAGTTAATATCAAAGATTAATAACTAAAACTTTTTTTAATATAGGGTTATACATACGATAAAATAGATTATAAATATTAATTATAAATATAAAAAGATTTCCTATATAATGGTATTTTTATTATAATTTTTATACATTAAATAATTTAATTTATTTATGACACAATGGTGATGCAGTAATTACCTAATTAATGAAATATTAAAATAATTGATATTATAAATATCCAAATAAATTTAATTTGAGACTTTTTATGAATTACACTAATTTTCAAGATTAATATGACATATTATGGTTGGTTATATGAATTGTTTTTGAAGTAATAATGCTGTTATGAATTTAGCAAAAACAAAATACCAAATAGTGTCAAAATTGACATAAAAGAGTTTTTAAAACAAATATTATATTATTAATTGATATTATATTCCTAAAAATATAAGGTTCGGCCAAAGGACTTATATAATTATAGGTTTATCATTAATTAACCAATTGGGGTTCTCTTTGAAGTATATAGTATGTTTATTAACCATATATTATAAAATTACAGAGAGACATGGTAAATGTCCAACTATTTAAATAAGAGTTAAATATAAAAGATAAAGTTAATATAGTGACCCAAACCTATCTAAAACCTATTGTTTGAGTGGTTTTCGACTCATCCACACCTTATCCTTTAAATAATATACTTTTTATCTATTAGAAACTGAAAATTATTTTATTATAAAATCATATTTCTAGCTTTTCCTAAGATGCCCCTCACCCCTCTTATAAAAGGTCACTCCCCCTTCTCTCTAGTTCACACCTTCAAAGCCATTTGGATCAGACAAACTCTGCCCAAATACCCTCTAAACTATCCTCCCTTCATCCTAGAGGCATTACTTTAGTTATAAATACAACTTAAGGATCCATTTTGATCAAATCAAAAGGAAGAACCCGAAGAAGAGGCAATAATTTCACCACCCTCTTTCAAGTTCTTTTCTTCTTCCACTTCTTATTTCTTTGTTATTTACATTCTAAAATAATAACTCCATTATATTCTATATACTGTGATGTTATTATAAATATGGAATAGAAAAATTCATTATTTTGTCCATCCTTTGAATGACATGTCACCATACATGCATACGTATGGCTTACCGTCTCCACGTCATGGTGTAATTGTTATCCAATACATTATTATTTAGATGGGTATAATAATGATGTGTAATTGATGTAAATAACAAATATAACATGATAATTATTCTGTATATATTATATACCATCCAATTATATATTATTTTAATATCAAAAGAATGATATTTTCACTCGTGCGTACATACAGATTACCGTCTCCACGAATGCGATAAGATTCATTCCCCATCATATCCATTCAAGACTAATTTTAATTATATTATTAAAAATAATGTTTAAAGACTTGATATCATTCTGTATATGAATAATATACATTCCATACATAACAAATATTACTCAAAAAACAATTAATATAAAGGAAAAGGAATTCGTTAACACCCGAAACAATGATAATACTAAGATATTATTAACAAAGAAATGTTAAAAGATCATATATGATTTCATATTAATGTATATGATTATTGTATAATTTAATAACAATTATTTCACCATTATATAGGAGGTTAACCTACCCTTGGCCAAGTAAAAGTACAAGGTAAGGGTTAATTTCACAATCTCTTTATTATCCGAGGTTGTTTTTACGTAAGTATCTACTGGGACCTCTTTATCATCCACATCCATGTTTCTTAAAACTGTATTTCAAAAAATTCTTACTATTTTATAGAATATGAGTTAAAGTCATTTATACCATTTTTTTACTTTTTATAAGATTTTTATAAAGGAATCTTTTCGTCATTTTCCAAACGAGGTCCTTTTTAACCTTTTCGACTGAATTAAGGTAAGAATGTATTTTTTAACTTATACGGAGGGTGTGGCTATTTTTTCGCCATTATAAAATCATCAAATCATCCCTTAAAAGCTAATAGGAATATTTTCAAAGTAAATGTTTTATTTTACAGTTATGTGACTTTTAAATTATTTCAAAAAAAGATATATTTCTCTCAAATAGTTTCGATTTCATCTATGTCAACATCCTTTGATGGATTTTAAGATTATTTGAAGTTAATTTATTATGATAGAAAATGTCCATATTGTATTGAAAGTTTTGTGATATGTTTGACTGTGGATGTGTTATTTTTATACCATTCATGGTTTATGGATAAATTATTGACATTTCGTATGCTAGTTTTAATATGAATGTTTATGTTATGTTTGAACCTGTTCATATGAGGAATACATTGGACTTAGTAAGTGACGGGTGGAGCTCGCTATAGCTCCTCAATGAATCGGTAGGTCTCATGAGACAAACTAGTGTCTTGTCACAAGACCTTGAAAAAATCTTATTTGTATTCTTGACACAAGGCCTTGACTATGTGGTTATGATAGTCTAGAATAATGCATTCCATCATTATGAAAGTGGTTATTGATATTGCATGTTATTATTCGACTAGTAGAATATCCATGTGAATAAGTAAATGGAATTATTTCATTTTATTTTTGTCATATTATGCTGAAGCTCAAGTTTAAAAGGCTTTTGTTTTATTTATACATTTCCTTAAATTTTTATGCTTATTTATGAATGTTTCTGCTATATTTTTATCTTTACTGAGCATCTGAGCTCAGCCCTTTCTATGTTTTATTTTTCCCAGGATGTGAAGAAGTATTTTATGACTGACCTGCAGGGATAGTCTAAGGGGATATGAGTGTGGGCTATGGAGACTATATTGTTGTAGTTTTTCACTTTATGATGTAATGTAAGACTTATGAATGTATCTTGTGTTTCCAATGCTACTAAACTAATCAGTCTTTTGAGACTTGATCTTTTGTGATCATGCCGATGTTATGTAATAATGCACCAACTATAGGTAACTGGGGTCGGGGTGTTACACATCACCAGTTACTTCAGCCACAATATTTTCATATTGGTTACAAGCACTATTTTTGTTTATCTAAGCTCCTACATATCATTTCCTTTATTCACACAAATCTAGTATGTTGGACCAGGACCCTTTTCCTTACCTCATCTCTTTACCCTTGATTTTGATCACCCTATATGATTATATCATTTTGAATATCTACCTCTTCCTTACACATTCTGAGAAGAAGCATGAAAAATTCCTGATTCTCTCCTCTAAATATCCCCACTATGGATTGAGTCTTACACACCATTCATAACCATCTTTTTATTACCTAAAGAACTACTCACAATTGTTACAGTAGATTCTCAACTATTATGTAATGAATTCAGTAAAACCATATCACATTCCTCATTTTTTAGCATAATTACCATCGATTACAACTGACTAGTAATGGTATTGAAATCGTTTATGTGATTATAAATAATATTTCAATAGATATTCATCAAATTGAATAATCATAACATCGGGTACACTTTGTTCAAAAAAGAGGCTTCACATATATATTCATGATAACTTTCATCAACATTGTTATCGTATTCTAATTTTGATGTTGAATTCCATATTTTTTACTAATGTAAGGAGTGAAAATCCTAGAACCTATAGATATAATAACTCCTACTTTATCTTTTCCATATCTGTTGGTTTTTCACCTTGGAGCTGCAAGTAAAACTTATTATGATAAATATATTCTTCAATATATATAGTCTAGTAATGGAAGTTAGCTCCATAAAAGTTATAAATCTTTACCTTTACTTAAATTATATCCATAATTCAAATAAATAAAATAAAACATTATCTTTAAAACTCAGTCTTTGATACTTGTTTTTGTAAAAATACTAAGATTAAAAATGATGAATGATTCTATAAAATAGAGTAAAATAGAATAAAATAATGATATTAAGTTCTAGTATATTGGGATTTATATGGTTCAAGAATGATACATATGTCTAAAAAAAGTTATAATAATTTCACTAATTTAAGAGAAAAAATATAGGGAGATTTCATAGCATCACACACATAGAAACCCTAGATTGAAAGATCTCATAAATAATGTTGTGAAATTATTCCAAAAACCACATATTAATTCCAATGTACTATAGTGACAAGTGGCTGGAATTATATGGAGTTATAGTACTATTGTCTCAAAAGTTTGAGATACTATATAAACCACATAAAAGTTCATTGTTCCATATCAGTGTATTCATTTATCTTTGCTATAGTATTGTCAGATTTACTATAGTGCCTAAAATTTGGGTTTGTAAATTCATCTTCTAAACCCATTAAAAGGGGTGAAGTACCCCTATAAACCCTAGAAACCTCACCTAAAAGGTCAAACCATGGGAATTTTGGTTTATTGTGCATCATATGTGTCACGCATGTCGTAACACGTTCAAATTTCCAATATTTATTTACCTACCAACTACTGTAGAAGTGGCGATCAGGGTCGAACCACAAAGAGAATGTGAGTAGACACTAGAAATGTCCTCTTGGAGGAATGTACAGGCAGATGGACTTTAATTGTGTGATTAACAACTAAGTTCTAAAAACTAAATGATTTTTTAAAAAATGGATATTTAAATTGACTAAAATTATCTAAGTGACTTAAGCTATGAAATAAATTGGCGGAGATGGAAATATCAGAGTCGTGACGTCCGTTCAAGTGCATGCAATGTCAATTATTTAATTCCCACATTTGAATATTTATTTATTCAATTATCACCTATTCCAAATTTAATCAAAATACTATTTGGTCTCATTCTATGATGTTAGACAGTATTCTAATGTTTACACAAATTATCTGTCATTTCATTATCTATCCTGACAAATAATTTGCACGTCATTATATCACTGTATCACTTGGTGAAATACAATGACCCGTTTCTCACAAAGTCGAAGTATCTACCTGTGTTGGGTTCACTAACATGAGATTACTTATTAGGTATCACTCATGCAAGTTTGAAGGAGAGCGCATACAAAATATTGATTTTTCAATTAATATATTTATTTAATCAAAATTTGATCGCGCGCTTGATCGAATTCCGGAAAAATAAATTCTCTGATGAACTCCCATTTGTGATTACTTATTAGGAATCACACAAACGGGAACCAAAGCATGTTTTCAGGGCCCAAATGACAATTAATTTCAATGCAGATATAATTAATTAAATAAACATCCAATTAAAATTAATTTCAAAGGAAATCAAACATAGGAATAAATTAACGACATGCATTTACCATCACTTTCACCATATCTCCGACACAAATTAATTATGTTGTCATCACGATGACACGACACATAAAATAATTAATAGAAGATATCACCATGCTCGTGTCATTACTGTGATCACCGCGAGATGTCGTCAATGATCGCAAAATAATAATCATCGCTCCGCTCTGTGCATTCACTGACGCCACACCCAAATCAAACCACCGCACCGCTGAAAATATAATCTGATCTTCACTTGCTCTCTTCATGCAACGTGAATCTCTCGAAGCCAAGTGAATGTTCTGAACCTCCGTTGCATCGATGATGTTGTATATTGAAGTCGAAGGTGGATTTCCTCTGCTTCGGATCTAGGATAGCCCGCAGCTGTGGTCGGTGTACCTGCTCTACCCTGAAGTGGCCGAGAAGGGAGGGAGGGGACGGCGGGTGCTACTGGGGGTAATTGGGGAGAGGGTTGCCGGTTTGTGGCACTGGGAATGGAAGGGAAGAAAGAGGTGGTTGGGGTAAGGGAGTGTGGGCGAAAGAGTGGGGAGGTCGTGGGGGGTAGCGGGGCACTGGTGAGGAGAGTGGGGCAGTGGGTGGTAGGGGGTGACAGGGTAAGGGGAGAGAATAGGGAGAGGGAGTGAGGCCTGGGAGGTGCTGCCGTGTGGATAAGGAGGGGTGGCGGCTTAGATAGGGAGGAAGGGTAGCGGGTAGGCAGGATAAGGGGGGAAGAGTAATTGGGTTGCTGGGGATGAGTGGGTAAGGGGTTTTTTTTATTGGAGAGAGGGGAGGTGGGTAAATAGGTATGGGGCGTGAGATGAGGGGAGAGGATGAGAGAAAAGGGAGAAAAAGTCAAAACAAAAGAAAAATTAAAATCAGAAATTAAATCTATGTTAGAATTAATAATTAAAAATAATCAATTAGTCTCAAGGTTAAATAATAATAATAATAATAATAATAATAATAAAATTAGAACTAAAAATTAATGCACATGTAATTAGATATTATACTATTAAATATAAAAATAATAAACTAATAAAAAGATACTATGTTATAAATACTATAAAAATAATGAAATAAAATAAAATAAAAATAGAGAATTAAAATATATACATACTAATAAATTTAATAAAATAAAATAAACAAAAATTAGCGAATCTAATAATAATAATAATATAGTGTTAAATATAATATATAAAATTAATATAACTAAAAAAAATACTAAATCACTAATATAAGTATATAAATTAACTAAAAATTATCAATATATCTAAACTTACTACAAAACTACAAAAATAAACTAAAAATATAAAAAATGGTTAAAATAATTAATTAAAACTAAGTTAGAAAATTATAAAAATACATGTAAAATCCATGTACATTAATATGCTGCTATCAATTCACCCAACTTCATCCAAGGATCAAGCTATACCAGTCCAGTAGGATCATGGGAACTAAATTTTTTTGGGACATTCTTTATTCCTAAATTAAAATTCAAATTTATAGTTGAACTAAATATAAATTAATTGATAATAAATAAATCAAGTGGGATAATACTTAAGAAACCAAGAGTTATTATGTTGTGTTGTAAGGAATATTAAAGAACACTCTTGAATAAAAAACCACAAGAAATGGGATCCAAGATTATACTGAGGAATTTCATTATCTAGGTATTAAAGTTGAAGGAAGAATAAGATATTCCTATTAAATCCATGGTTTCAATAGTTTTGAAAGAATAATAATTGAGTAAAGGTCAATGAGAGGTGCAAGGAAAATTTTATTTATTTATATTCTTTCATATTATGAGGATCTTCTCGATTTAAATGTCATAGGATCTCATTAATTTGAGGAATCTAGTGAAAAGGTTCTAATGAATATGAGTGAAATTGTGCTAAAATAAATAACCCAGAGATAAGTTGTTTTCTTAATGGTCAATTTGAATTTGAATAAAATTCTAGGAGTGTAAGGATACCTTATATTGAGGATTCAAAAGAATCATGTGTTGAATAGGTGATCTACTTTAGAGAGGATCTGAAAACAATATTTACATATACATGTTAAAACTTCATAAAACATAAGGGATTCAGGGTAAGAAGAAAGATCGTGGTGGTAAGATATGAAAACTATGTGAAGATACAAATAATTATATTGAGAGGTTAGTAGTTTTAATTATAGTGGGAAGCTGTGTTGGTGTGGAATGCACTAATGGTTTAGGTTTATAACTACCCACACTCCACTTGTTATGATGAAAAGATTATAATAGAAAATCCATGACATGGAAATACCAATCTTGAAAAGAAGTAGGTCTTTGTAGAGAACCTTGTAAAACATGTTCTCTCCTTTTAATTTTCATACTGCAATATATATAGGATTTAATTATCAAGTTAAAAGATAAAAAGTTTCATTTTCACAAACTAGAAATAGATTTTAAAATTTATGAGGGGGGGTCAAAATTTTCAGAAGAATTTAGAATTGGTAAAAACTAATCAAATCCATATCCCCCCCCCCAATTTTTTATAGATATTATAGGGAATTTATCTAGTATAAAATCCAAGGTTCCTTTGAATTGTATTTATATTGAAGACCCACAGAATTTCATTTGATTTAATGAAGTGTGAATTTTATGGGTATAAATATCCTTATATAAATAGATCTGAATCCAATCATATCAATGAAAAATTAAAAGTATATTCCAAGACATTTAAACTTGATTGAATAAGTAGGATAAAAAGGTTAGAAAAGTCACATGTAGGAGATATGAACAACCATTATATTAAGGTACTCAAAATTCTAAGAGTGTTAACAAATCATCTTATCATGATTCCTTTGAATAAAAAAGTTCAGGTTTTTCTAAATTTAAAGATCTATAAAATGATAAATTTCATAGTGATATTTATTTTAAAAATATGAAGTATCTATAAATAGAACCCATTTAAGTTTTAGAATATATAATGAAACATGTTAAGGTACTATAGAATGAGAATTCATATATGAAATAGGAAGTCAATGAATTGGAAGATGAATTATCTAAACAAGATTAAAAATATAACACTCCCTCCAGAAAGATTATAGAAAATGAAAAATTAGTTAAAAATTTTAATAAAAGAATTTATTTAATAATTGATGATCTCAAAATAAATACTTGTGAGAAAATTTTTATTGAAGAAATGATTTTTATACTTGAGAGATTCCATAAAATTTATATGGATGTAAAAGAATCATGGCTAAACTAAAATCTAAAAAGTGAAATATCTATAAAGTTCATAGGTGGAAGTAAAAAAGGTTTCATGATGATAATATTTATGATTTTAGGTAGGGGAATGGTAATTTAAGTTGATAAATTTTATGTATGAACAAAACCCCCTCAATTTTAAGTTTCTAAATTAGAATATTAAACTGAAAAATCTGGAATCAGTTCATTTTATACATTCTAAAAGCTATATAAAGAAGAGAAATTACACTTAGTTTTAAAAAAACATCCCTAAAGAGGTATTTAATTTTGTGGTAAATAAATCATAATAAGTTTTAGGTATTAATACACCTTAATCATGTGTAATTATACCACCCACAGTTTTGAAAGTGATACAAGAAATAAATATGTTTTTGTCAAAACAAGGCTAGATAATAGACAAATTTTTTACATTTATTAGCGAATAAAAATTATAATAATCCTTAAAAACATCAAGGGTATATGTAAGAAATTTTATGAAGATTTTTTACCCGGTTTAACCTTAAAAAAGTATTGAACCAATTCAAATACAATTTACATAAAAATCTAGATAGATTGGGCCTATAAGAAAAAATATATATATTTTTAGGTAGATGTTGGTGTTGTTAGAGGTTCTAGATGATATCCATAATTTTTTTGAACAACATGTTAACATATATAACTCAAAAAAGTCAAAAAGATAATGGTATAAAATTAAAAACATATGTAAACTTTTTGGCCAAAATTTAGGAGCATAGAAAAGAGAGAATCTATCTTAGAAGAACATATTTGAGTATCTTGAAAAAACTTATTAGATGTAAAATATTAGTGTTCATTCCTATGAGAAATTTTGGTAAAAAATTTATAGGTATTACTCAAATGATAAATATAATAAAGGATTACAACATATTTAGGAGAAGGTATATAATCCTACTTTGGGGAAGAATCATACGAAGAAAGATATTGAGAATGAAAATCCTTAGAAGAAATAGAAAGTATCTAAGAATTTTTCCATGGTTGGTGAATCAAATGTTAATGTAATTGTGTGTGGTATGTGTAATATAACATGAAAAAATCCAAAACGTTCATTAATACTCTAAATAAACATATGGAACTTGTAAAAAAACGAGGAAAGCAACATTTGTACCCAATGTCAAATCTGATGTAAAGAAGAAGTCCACACATTTAATAAAGGAATTGAATGTCTCAAATGATATATTTTTTATATGTATAGAAAAAAGTATATAAATAAATAAGTTTTAAAGCATAAATTAATGAAATTACATTGATAGATCAAGAAAATAAAGTTATTACGGCTAAAAAGCATGCTAAAAATGAAATGAATTTTAAAGTGCCGAGATGAGTATGAATCACTGAGAGGGGGAGGGGTGAATTAGTGATCCTTTTAAACTTGTTACTAATTCATTCTTTTACATAAATCCTATAAGGTTGGTTAAAGCCTCGATCCACTCTTCTTGTATCACTCAGCCATACCTCTAGTGATGTTGTAAATGTAAATTCACTGAACACAAGGATTTACAAGGTTTGGTTCAAAGACCTACTCCTTGATGTGTTGGTATTCTCCCCAACAAATACTCACCACTATAATTAAATTAGTAATTAAAATAGTCAATACATATTCCCATTGTATCTCTCCTGAGTCCCATAGGAGGTTCTTTATTCTTCTTCACACAGTGTTACCTGAGTCCCATTGGCCTTCTTTAGAGTCCCACTAAATACTTCTTCTCCTCCCTGAATCTCACAGGGTTCTTATAGCTCTTGAGTCACATGAGAAGCTTCCTTGTTTGTTATTTATTTATTCAATGTATATGATATTCTGATCTTCCCACATAGTCTTGCTGAATCACATTTCTTGTGTATCTCTTCATGAATCTTCAATGGCATTTGGTAAGGTATGTTGGCCTTGCTCAATATTTTTTATCACTTTCTTGGTCAGTGCCCAGTTCAATAATTATTGGGCAATAATTCCTTCTTATAATGAAGACCCAACCTTACTGATATGTGTGAAAGTGGTTGACACAACCTATTCAATAATTCAAGAGTTATTCTTCATAATATCAGCTTAGTCTACCTTCTTGGACTCTCAAGCACTGTAAACTCAGATGAAAGGTCTTCTTTAACTATGTCTGGCTACATTCTCAAATCTTATTTACCTCATGAATGGATTACATGGGATCCAATACCTCTTGTATCACTATGTTAGGTTCAATGTGTGTGGTCCATTTAGTTAAACATTCACTTTTTACTCAACTTCTTCTTTCTCAATATACACATAATTCCTTTATGTTTTTCACAAACACAATTCTAGTTCTTTCTTTATAATATCTTTACGTGTGCATGTGCATACAATAGTGCATGAAATTTTTATATTCTTCTGTCCCTTTATCTTCTTTAATTTTGAGTCATATCACACACACAATGTCTTATTTAATTCATTCAATGTTATGTTTTTATGCATGGTTCTTGTTTGAGAACAAATGAGTGATGTCGCAGTTCACCTTGTTCTTGGACACTTGAATTGCACAAACACTACCTATTTAATTTTCACATATAAGTGTATGTTTCCATGGACTTCCCCTTCCCTTTTGGGTTTGCTTCTTCACATAGGGCATTGGGTTTTCTCTAAGCACATATGTATTGTCCTTAACTTCTAATCTCCTTCTTCATAAAGAGGCAGTATATATGTATATTGTCTCAAGTACACACAAACCTTCATGCCTACTAGAGAAGCATGGAAATATATTATTTCTTATACATGAAAAGGGTGAACATGGATCTCCTTCATAGAACCACTAAAGGCTCGTGGTTCTGTCTTCGCATAGTATAGTAAGTGTGTGTGTGCATTGGTTTCTTTCCTCTGGGATCACCTCCACAAGACACAGCGAGGTTTTGAGAAAACCTATAGTGCGTCCATGGATATCTTCACATATAGGGTGTTTTTTTCCTTTAAGAGATTATTCAAGAGTATTATTCACTTATTGAATGCATGTGGGACTTCTTCTCCTTCACGTGACAAGACTGTGGGGAAGCCTCTTCTGATTTGCGTAGAAAAAAAAATATGGCATGCTTTATTTTTGAGAAACACGAACAACCAAAGAGATGTGAATGGAAGAATCCTCTTCATGGCTTGGGATCCTACTTTTATAGGTGAGGAGTGAATTCAAAACCATGGGGTTCAAATCTTTGAATTCCCAAGATATAAGGCATTTTTAAATATTCAAATGTGGATCAAGATATGTCCATAAGTCTCAGTTTCTTTTTGTTCAGAATAAACTTCTTATTTCTTGATGCAATCCTCACGTGATTGCATTTTCAAATGCATGAAAATGTATCATTTGTACATCGAATGGCCATTGCAGCCTTGTAAACTTCGTTTTCCTTGGGCTCCTTCTATTTTTTTTGTTTCTTTGGATGCATGAAACTTTTAATACATGCATGATATCGTGTTTCTTAGACGATCATCATGTATAAAATTTGAGCTTCAAAAGTGGTCGGGAGCTCGATCTCAGTGGATCGACAATGGCAACGACGACCAGCGGCGTCGGGTGGCTCTTGATGCGGTCAAAGGTTGAAGACGATTCCACGGTCGTTGGATCAGATCAGATTAATCACAGATAGCGGTGATTAGATCGTGGGATGTGAGATCGATCATGCATTCAATATCTCACGCGAGATTAGATGAGAGGCTAGGATTACCTCTGTGTTTTTTAAACCCATCTCACATTGAAATATAGACACAGATTTGGCTCATTTATAATACAAACTTCCACATTCTAAGCTCATAAATCTCCTCATACCCTCACATTACTACCATGTACCATGTTTGCCCTGTGGGCGCGCTCATATGCCCACTCTACTCCTTAGGCATGCTCCTAGAACCCACTATGCATCCTTTCATGCACAGGTTGATCACTGTGCATGCTCCTGTAGGTTTATACATAGTCCATGCTCTTTCCTCATGTGGGGCTGGCCTTGAGGTCTTTCCTCAGGTGCGGTTGACCCTCAGGTCTTGCATGTGCTTGAGGATGAGGTCCTTAGCTAGCCTCCATGGTTGGCCATATATTTTTTTGATGATAGTCCATATATATACTTGGTTAAAAACCAAGTGTCAATTTCAAGAATAATGCATGGCCACCTTTTCCATTCAAAGATCATGCATGGTCAATTCACTTAGTAGATTCCATATTAAGTCCTTCCTCCTTTATTTTTCTTCATCTACCATTATTCTTCTTTTATTTTTGGAATAAAAAATCCAAAATCTTCAACATTACTTTAATGGAATCATGGATGATGCATGGATCATTTATTCATGCCTCATGCATTAAAACATAATGCATAGACTTCTTATTGTGAGGGATGTGTTCTCCGTTAACACATATCTTGTGGTTTGAGGATCAGCTCAAACAATAATCTGATTTTTAAAATTCACCCATTAAGATTCAATGGATGGATATTTACTTCTTTCCTCATGAAATTGAGTATTTCATGGACTTCTTCAAGTGTTGTAATAATGTATCACCTTGATATAATTCTTGGAACTTAAGACCAGTTCTATAATCTTATGATATATTTCTTCAATCTTCATCCATGATTAAAGTGGTATCTTTAATAAATTAATAACCTCCCCACTTAAATCATTAGAACAACTTCCATTATCAATTTTTCATGCACATATTGAAAACCTATTGACAATTGAATCCTTATTGAAAAAAATGCAACACCATGCTCTAAACTCTCCCCTTTTGTATTTTTTTCCAATATTAATTAATCACACTTTGAATGGGTCAATATGTGTGATAATATTTTCTCACCCTTATTGGAAACCAAATGCAAAGGTTTAGTGGGGTCCTCTTCAAAAACTTGTTCTCCTCCCTTTGAATAATATCTTCTTGAGAATTTCAGAGAAAGGGATGATTTCACATGGTTCACATAGAAAAGAGCCTTTAGTTAATCAATTCTAAGTATACTTGAGCTAACCTAGTGAAGAAAACAAGATACATATGACCAAGGTTTTCAATATTGTCCATAAAAATCATACATGTGAAATCATGCTCAGAGTGTCTCAATTCTTGACCAAGGGATTGGAAATAATCAGATTTATCAATGAAATGATAAATCTTTCACATACTTCACCAAACATATTAAAATTTTCAAGTTCAAAGATAAATCTCCCCCTTTAAAACAATCTTGCCATCAATCAGGCACTCCCCCTTAATTGACAGGATAAATACAATTAAGAATAAGGGAAGAAAGTGTGATTGGAATACCTCAAGTTTCAACTTCTAGAGATGATATGAATTTAAAGGTTTGTCATGAAATAATCCTTTATATCATCTTTTTAATGTTTTCTCCCCCTCAAGGGGTGCACTCCCTTTGAATTACTATAGTGGATAATATCATCAAGTAAGCTTGAAGATGTGCATTTTGATAATAATTCACTGTGGATCACTTCACGTAATTAAAAAATAATGAATGAAGAGTCCAACTTGTAGTTATCCAATTTGTTCATTCAATTATCATTTTTAGAATGACCTTCATCTTCAATTACCTAAAATTTGATCACACATATACAAAAAAAATATATAAGGGAATAAGAAGGAATACTTGTGAGATTCTTAATATAAGCACTGGGGCTGGTAATTTTCTCTCAACCCAAGAACTCCTTTCCTTGAAGCTCTAAATTTTCTGGTACTCTTTATGCTGATTTATCCTCTCCATTTGTCATTTTTATTTTGCTTTCTCATCATTGATTCTTTACTTCCATTCACCTTTAACTTGTGTGTATTGTTTTTCTACATTTCTGTCAGTACTGAGTAGCTTTTACTGGTGCATGTTGTTCAATCTTCTCCATTTGGCCTAGTAAAATAGTTAAACATTTTTTCATGAGGTCTAGACTTCTTGAACCTTCCACATAGTAGTTGTGAAACACTTGAGTTTTCATGTTCTGACAACCACTCATGAAATTCTAATTTTCCTTTATGTGGAATGATTTTTTCCCTTTTTCCTTTACTTTAGATAGTAATTCATTCTCATCTTTTTGTAGTTCTCTAGTAATTTTTAATTGATTAGGATAGATTACTAAACACTTATTCTTGGAATTATCTATATTGGATCTTCCACATGGATTATTCAATTATTTCAAGTTACCTTTATTAAGAAACTCATCAAAATTATCTTTAGGAATTTCTTTAAGAAATCTTGTCTTCTTCTGGATTGATTCACCTTTCAGTTTGAGATTACTTCCATTCAATTCCATGGATTGTATGCAGTGATCCATGGTATGTCCTTTATTTCCACAGAAAAAGTATCTTTTCTTTGTTGAGATGAAATTCTTGGAATCTGGCTTATACTTCTTCTTGGGAATAATTTCTTTCACTATTTTCTTGACTTCATTGTATTGCATATTCTCAGTGGAAGACTTTTCAACTCTTTTTTATTTCTCTTACCTTTATTATGATCTATGCTTATTATCAATATATACTTGAGGCATGATAGGACTAAACCAGCACTCATCATCACTATGACCACTTCTATTGAAATTATCATAGAAGTCTTCAAGATACTCAAATCTGTTCTTGATAGACAGATTTTTCTTCATCTTTATTTTCTTCCTTAGCATTACAGGTTGCTTCATTTATTCACATCTAATTTCATTGAATATAGTCCTTCCACAATTTTCATGTGAAAACATATTATTCCAGCAATCATCGTTATAATTCCCAAAGTTCCAAGAACACCAATAATAACCAAAAAATCTCTTTCTTTTAATTGTAGTATCAATTTTTCTAGATTTAGTGCATTTTTTTCTGGAATTGTCTTTATTTAATTAGAGTATCCTTTTGGGAGTTTCTCTTCTTAATCATTTCATTATCCACCCTAGAAGTTTTGATGGATGTATTGACATTTTTATCAATCCACATCTTTCTAGTTTTTGGCTTTAAACCTGTACTTGCAGACGAAACTGAATTAGTAGCAACAAAAATAACTGGGTTATGGGATACCTTCTTATTGGAGGATTTTTTCCATTGAATTAGAGGATAATATAGTGCTTATTTTGAAATCATTGTCCTAAATTTAATATTGAGTGGTATCATCTCTTCTTCCAGCTGATTGGGAAGTTTCAGCTTAGGGTGATTTCTGATTTTCTAATCCCACCTCCAATTCTAAACATTTCATATTGAGAGAGTTCTTCTCATCATCAACTGATCTCAGATTACTTTCCTAATACTCCTTCAGCTTTATTAATTTTTCTTCATGTACATTTCATAATTGTTGCAAATATATTTCAATATCATTTAGCTCGTTGGCTTTTTCTTCTAGTTGAGTATCTTTTACAACCATAGAAACTTTGTTCATCTTTTCAAATGCATGGAAAGATTCAACAAACACAATCTCAAAGAATTCCTTCTCAGAAATACTACCTTTTAATAATTAAGTTACTTTATAATATCTATCATTGAAAATAGAAATTGTTTCTTCCTTTAACTTCACAAGTTTTGTGAAAGTGTTGGATAGACCAACCCTTTTAGCCTATGCCTCTTCCATGGCATTAGATTCTTCTTCCAGCTATAATTTTTCATCTTGAATAGAACTAATGCTTGCAGCAATGTGTCTTTCCACTTCTTTAGGGACTTTCTTTAAATGATCTTTGAGTGTAGTCTAAAGATCACTAATTTATCTATCATCATCATATCTTTATCAGGATTCATTAGAAGAGTCATAATAATAAAAGTAATTATCACATGTTGTACCTTTCATATTTCCTTCAGTAAAAGGTGTCTCCCCATTAGCAGTAGGCTTATTCTTTATCTTCCTTGTCTGTTTCTTATTTCTATTCTTCTGCATCATGGAATATATCTCCATTTTAGGTTGTTCACTCGTCTCCTAAAATTTTCACTTCATAAATTCTCCCTTGTATCTTTTAGAGGTAACCTTCTCTTGGATACCAATTGAAGTGCCCAGATTAGTTTGAATCACTGACAGGGGGATGGGGTGAATCAGAGATCCTTTTAAACTTTTTACTAATTGATTATTTTCAATTAAACCTATATGGATGGTTAAATCCTCGATCAACTATTCTTGTCTCTATCATCCTTACCTTGAGTGGTGCTGTAAATATAAAGGCACTAAACAAAAGGATTTACAAGGTTCGTTTCAAGGACCTACTCCTTGTTGTGTTGGCTATTATCCCCAACAAAGATTCTCCACTATGATTTGATTTGTAATTAAAATGGTCGATATAGAGTCCCGTTGAATCTCTCCTGATTCCAACAGGAGGTTCTTTATTCTGCTTCACACAGTGTTACTAGAGTCCCACTGGCCTGCTTCAGAGTCCCACTGAAGACTTATTTTCCTCCCTGAATCTCACAGGGTTTTTCTAGCTCTCGAGTCACACGAGAAGCTTTATTCTTTGTTATTTATTGATTCACTGTAGATAATATTCTGATCTTCTCACACCGGATTACTGAATGACACTTGCATGTGTATCTCTTAAACAATATTCAATAGCCTTTGGTAAGGTCTGTTGTCCTTGCTCAATATTTCTGATCACTTTCTTGATCAGTACTAATTTCAACAATACTTGGGCAATAATTCATTCTTATGATGAAGACCCAGACTCACTGATATGTTTGAAAGTGGTTCACACAACCTATTCAATAATTCAATATTTATTCTTCATAATATCAGCTCATTCTGCCTTCTTGGACTCTCAAGCACTATAAACTCAGATGAAAGATCTTCTTTAACTCTATCTGGATTCAGTCTAAAATCTTATTTTCTTCATAAATGGATTTCATGGGATTAAATACCTCATTTATCACTGTTTTAGGTTCAATGTGTGTGGGTAATGTATTTAAACATGCACTTTCCACTCAATTTCTTCTTTCTCAATATGCACGAAATTCCTTTAGGTTTTTCACACACACAATTCTGGTTCTTTCCTTTTAATATATTTACGTGTGCATGTGCCTAAAATAGTGCATGAAATATCTATATTATTCTCTCCATTTATCTTCTTTCCTTTTGATTCTTAGCACACACACAATGTCTTATTTAATTCATTAAATTTTTTGTGTTTATGCATGGGTCTTGTTCGATCCCAAATGAGTGATTCCAATGGTTCACTTTGTTCTTGGACACTTAAATTGCACACACTCTACCTATTTCTTATTCACATATAAGTGTATGTGTCCATGGACTACCCCTTCCCTCATGGGTTTTCTTCTTCACATAGGGCATTGGGTTTTCTTTAAGCACACATGTACAGTCCTTAACTTCCTATATCCTTCTTCACAAAGAGGCAATGTATATGTATACTGTATCAAGTAATCACAAACCTTCGTGCCAACCAGAGAATCACATATATATATTCTTTATTCTTCATGCAAAGGGTGCACATGGATATACTTCATAGAACCAGTAAAGGATCATGGTTCTGTCTTCGCAGAGTACAATAAGGGTGCATGTGCACTGGTTGCTTGCATGCAGGGTCACCTCCACAAGACATAGTGAGGGTTTGAGAAAACCTGTTGTGCGTATGTGGATCTATTTGCACAGAGGGTGTGGTTTTCCTTCACGAGATGGTTCAAGAGTGTTATGCACATTTTAAATGAATATGTGACTTCTTCCCCTTCACATAGAAAGGTTGTTTGGAAGCCTCTTCTCCTTCGCGTATCAAAACAAATATGGAGTACTCTGTTTCTGAGAAACACGAACACCCGAAGAGATGTGTATGGCAGCAAACTCTTCATAGCTTGGGCTCCTCATTTTAGAGGCGAGGATAACATTAAAAACCACAATGTTAAAATATTTGAATGCCTGATATATACAGAATTTTCAAATCTTCAAATGCAGATCAAGATATGGTCATAAGTCTTAGTTTCTTTCCGTTCAATGTAAACTTTTTATTTCTCGATGCAATCCTCACATGCATGCATTTCCAAACGCATTCAAGTCTTCCCTTTGTACATAGAATAACCAGTGTAGCCTTGTAAACTTTGTTTTCCTCAGGCTCCTTCAATTTTAATTTTTTTCATTGTATGCATGAAACTTTTAATGCATGCATGATATCATGTTTCTCAGATAATCATCATGTAGGAAATTTGAGCTTCAACAGTGTTCGAGAGATCGATCTCGGTGGATTGACAGTGGTGATGGTGAGAAGTGGTGTCAGGTGGCTCTCCATGTGGTCATATGTTGAATATTAAGCCATGGATGTTGGATCATCTTGGATTAATCACGGATGGTGGTGATTAGATCGTGGGATGCAGGATGGAGCATGCGGTCGAGATCTCACACAAGATCAGATGAGCAATCAGGATTACCTCCACATTTTTTAAACTCATACCACATCGAAATGGAGACATATACATGGCTCATTTATAATACAAGATTACACATTCTTAGCTCATAAATCTCCTCCTCCCCTCGCGGTACCTCCCCATACCATGTTCACCCTACAGGCATGCTCCTGCACCCACTCTGCTCCCCAGGCTCACTCCTAGCACACACTATGCATCCTTTCACACATGGGTTGATCACCATGCGTTCTCCGACAGGCTTATACATGGCCTGCGCTTCTACCTCATGTGGGGATTCCCTTGAGGTCATCCCTCAAGCACGGTTGACCCTTAAGTCTTGCATGTGCTTGAGGATGAGGTCCTCAGTTGGCCTCCAAGGTTGGCCATATTTTTGTTGATGTAAGGCCATATATATACTTGGTTAAAAACCAAGTTTCAAGTATAAAAATAATTCATGGCCACCTTGTTCATTCAAACCTAATGCATGGGTAATTCACTTAGTATATTCTATACTAATCCCTTCCTCCTTTATTTTTCTCAATCCACCATTATTCTTCTTTTCTTTTTGGAATAACAAATAAAAAATCTTTAATATTCCTTTAATCCAATCATGGATAATGCATGGGTCATTTTTTCATGCCTCGTGCATTAAAACATAATGCATGGCCTTTTTGTTGTGAGGGATGTGTTCTCCATTAACACATATCTTGTGCTTTGAGGATCATCTCAAACAATCTTTGTATTTTTAAACTTCATCCATTTAGATTAAATGGATGGATCTTTACTTATTTCCTGATGAAACTAAGTATTGCATGGATTTATTCAATTTTTGTAACAATGTATCACCTTGATACAAGTATTGTAAATTAAGACCAGTTCTACAATTGTCAGATTTATTTCTATAATCTTCATCCATGATTAAAGTGGTATCTTTAATGAATTAATAACCTCACCACTTAAATCATTAGAACAACTTCCATCATCACGTTTTCATGCACATATTGACAACCTATTTACAATTTAATCCTTATTGACAATAAATGAAACACCACTCTCTAAAGAGTCCATACTAGCTAAAAATTATTTGATTTGAAAAAATAAAGCGGTTGTAAGCCTAAAAAAGAAAATACACTTTAGAGACTCAGATAAAAAGTTTCAAATGGTTGTGAAAGATATCTCATCCTCAGTTCTACATATAAATAGTTATGGAAGTATATCCTTATTCCCACATTTTTTATTATTATTTGAAGGGAAATTTTATGGTGACAATATAATAAATAAATCAATAATGGTGATTATTTTAAGTGAAATTAATTTCTATTTGGTATCATGTTTTTCAACTAGTATCATTACATCTAGGAAATTATTTATAGAATAAAGTTGCCATGATGATAAATTATAGAATGCATTCATTGAGAGGGAGTGTTTGATGTTGTCATAGATTCTAGAGAATTATTGTCTTCTCAAAAACATGGAAACTTTATATCCCTAGCATAAATCAAAGTTTAGGTATGATATTTACTATTCTTTCCCTATTATGGTGTATAATATTTTTATTTATTGAGGGGGTATTTTTCTAAAAAAATGTTAATCATTTTACTTTCACATGAAAATTATGATGTGTTTTATTTTTTTTATCAAGGAATCTAGAAAGAAACATGTAAAATTGCGAAGTTCGAATAGATTCAGGGGGAAATAGTAAAACAACCAAGAAAAATAGTACATAATCAGTAGAGAATCATTGGAATGAATGCAAGATAGAGGCCAATTGCCTATCTGCCAAAGTCGTAATGAGTCTGACCCTACCTCTTCAGATCATAAACCACATCCATCATTATCACAGTCTTCCTCCTAGAATGCTCCATGTATGTCACGGAGTCACAGATCACATTTTCCAAGAAGATCTTCAAGATTCCCCTGGTATCATCATAGATCAAAACATTGATCCTCTTAACACCTCCTATTCTAGAAAGACAATAGATAGAAGGCTTTGTGATACCTTGGAGGTTTTCCCTGAGGACCTTTCGGTGACTCTTTGCACCACCTTTTCCCATCCCCTTTCCACCCATTCCACGGCCCGACATTGTTGATGAAATGATTTTTTTAGTTGGAACTACATTTATATATATATATATATATATTTGTTTCTTTTTTATACTCACTATTTTTTCCTATATATCTCTAAACCATATAGATATAGAGATAATTTACTTAAGGATCATTTCTAAGAAATCTATGGTGTTATCCTTCTCTAAAGGGAATACAAGATAAATTAGAATAAAATAGTACATGAAATTAAAAGATTAAGGGGAATAATAATTATTTCTTATAAGAACTTTCCATGAAACAATATAATTCCAAATAGTATAAAAAGGGGAGAGAGAAATATTTTCCTAATTTTTTATGTATTGTTATTAATGGAGAGTATAAAAAAATGACTTGAGGTGTCCAATTGGTTTTGAAAACAAATCCAAATGGGGATATTGAAGTGCCTTTATGGTCAGTATAATTCTAATGTTTTATTTTTTCTAAACTGCCAATATATAATGTGTAATTACATGTATGAGTGTATAACACTTGGGTGAAGGTATTATAATGGCTTGATTTCTCAAGAAATAATTTCCCTAAGAATACTCTATATATAGTGTTTATGTTTCAATTCCTTGGGAAGGTTCAGAATATTTTAAATAATTTTAATAAGTTTCAAAAAATTATTTAATATGTTTAGGGGATATTGATCATGGTTGTATGTACTCTAAAGGATACCTAATTTATTTAAGGAATTTCATTTTTTGGATAATTTTGGAAGCATAATGTTGATTTTTTACTCATGCAGTTGATCAGTTGGTCATATAGTAAATTAGTTGTTTGTGTGGTTGATTGACATACTTGTGGTTGATACAGTGACTATACGGTTATTCATGAGATTAATCTTCCCATTGTTTGTTAAATTTTCATGTGTTCTATCCATATGGTCGATGGACACAGTCAATCAATTTAATATTTGGTTGATTGGAATATGGTCTATATTCTTTTTATGCCTCGTATTCGATAATAAGGCTCAGTAAATAGATCATTGGATTGAATCTCATTTTTGATCTAATACTTGGAGAATAATTGAAAAAATGTAGAGTGAAAAGGAATATTTATATATTTCATTATCCAAAGTATAAAATTTAATGGGATGATACAAGGACTATTCCACAAGGATTCAAACATCACAAACACTTGAAATAGTGAATGATTCAATCCTAAAAATCAAGAGCTTCTGATCCTCAATATTGGTTAAATAGATCAAAAAAAGGAAAAAAAATGTGAACAATTAAATTTAAAATTAATGAAGATATACTAGATTTAATTTAAAATGACTTATGTTGATGAAAAAATTATTCTAACTTGATTTAAATATCATGATGATATTAATGAGTCTTGATTCAGTATTTGGATGAATAATGGATATGATTGAAGTGAGATAAGATCTATGTTCCTTATATTGTGATTTTCAAATATAACATGTAAAAATGATCACATAGTGATAAAAATTAATGTGAATCTAAATATGAAATATATGGTCTAAAATGGTCTGAACATCTTATATTTCTTATTCAATATTGATATAAAGTTAGTTAAGTCGAGAGTAGATTTTATCTAAATGTGTATATAATTTTAATGTCTTCGCCGGTATTCACTGAAGATCTCAAGATATTTAATATTATATTTATCTACAACTGAAGTTTTATATAATTACTATATAACTTGGGATATTTAAGTGCATTTATTTAGGATAATTTGAGAAGAATACTGATCGAAGTCTATTATAGAAGAGTATAAAATATCCATGAAACATTGAACTAATGAGTTATATTCAATAAATTTTGTGTACTTACATAGGTTGAAGAATATTTGATCGATTAGTTTCAATGAGAAAGAATGAGATGAATATTTTTATATGAAGAGAATAATGGAGAAGACTCGAGCCAACTAGTAGAGGCTTAAACTCTATAGAATACTATATTCAACCACAATAAAATGAAAAATAAATAAGAAATTGAGAAGCAAAGGTACTCCTATAATTTTTTATGAGACAACCAATAATATCAAAAGAAATATGAGATCATGGGGGAATCCCATGTATAAAAAAGTTTATAAATTAATTGAGGGTTATGGGAACTAAATTTTTTAGGGACATTATTTATTCCTAAATAAAAAATATAATCTTCTAGTGATATATGTATAAAAGGAAAAAATATAAAATATATCAAGAGTGATGAGACTTAATAAAATGAGAGTTGTTGAATTGTACAGTGTGAAATATTTAAGAGAAACCTTGAATATAAAGAAAAATAAGGGGGTTATGAACCTATGATAAGTATTTTAATCATTTGGGTATCAAAATTGAAGGAAGAAGAAGATATTCCTATAAAATTTATGGTATAAGAAGCTTCAGAATAAGAAAAACTAAGGAAGTGTAGGAAGGAGTTCTATGGTACTATTAATTTGGGTTGAGTCTTTCATATATCTAGGATCTGCTCATTTTTAAGATCACAAGAGCTCATTATATTGATGAATCTAGTGAACAAGTTCTAAAAAAGGCTTTTGAAACTATTCTACAATAAGTTATTGATTTGAAATCTATGTTCCTAAAGATCATTTGGAATTCAAAGAAAATATTGTGAGTCGAAGGAGATCATATCTTATTTATGTTTAATAATCATGTATTAAATAGGTGATCTACTTTATAGAGTATATAAAAGAAACACTTTATATACATGGTGAAACGCTATAAAACCTATGGGATTCTGAGTAAGAATGGATATCATGGTGGGAATAGTTGTAAAAAATGTGAAGCTAAAAATAATTAATGTGGGAAGTGGTTGGTTATAATTATAGTGGGAATTTGTGTTTGAGTGGGATGCACTAGTGGGTTAGGTTGATATCTGTCTACACACCACTTATATTGAAAAAAAATATTATAGTAGATAAATTGTGACTTGGGAATACCAAGCATGAAAAGGAGTAGGTATTTATATTGAACCATATAAATCATGTGTGTTGATTTGAATTTACATACTATATTGAATATAGGATTTAATTTCTCTATTAAAATATAATAAGATTCATTTTTATTAACTACTAACATAGGTTAAAAATACAAAAGGGGGTCAAAGTTTTAAAAGAACTTGGAATTAGTAAAAACTAAACAAAATCTAATTCACTCTCACCATCTCAGGTATCTTCATAGAAAATATTGGTCATTTCAACAAGTATCAGAGACAAGGTCACCATTGATTGGAAGTAGTTTTAATACCTTCATGATTTCATGAAGTTTATATTTTAGATGTTTTAAGAGCCTCATATAGATTAATAATAATCAAATCTAGTTAATAAAAAATTAGAAGTATCTTCTAAAAAATTGAAAAATAGATAGAAGAAGGAGGCTAATATGATGGGAAAATTATTTATGAATAAATATGATAAACCTTTATCTAAAGGTACAAATAATATTAATGTCATTAAAAAATTATTAGATCATGATTCCTTAAAAGAAACAAATTCAAGCATTTCATAATTTAAAGATATTCGAAATGGAAAATCACTTTGTAGTATTTATTTTTAAATTAAGGAGTATCTTGAAATGATCCCAATTAAAGTTTTTATATAAATAATAACACATTCTAAAGGACTATAGGATGAGAATTCATATTGGGAATAGGAGGCCAATGCAACGGATAATGAAATGGTCAAACAGGTTAGAAAATATAACACTCTCTTAAAACCAATTATTGAAAAAGTTGAATCAGATACACTATGTAATGAAATAATTTATTTTAAAAATGAATATTTTTAAATATATTCTTGTGATAATGGTATTATTGAAAAATCAATCCATGGACATAAGTAATTCCATGTAATTTCTAATAATTTCAAAGAATTTGAGAAATATGTGAAATCTAAGAGAGTGAAAGAGATGAAAATTTCATTAGTGGAAGTAAAAAAGTTTTATATGGATAATATTTAAAAGATTATTAAATAATGGTAAGTTATGTTGATAATTTTAAATTATAAAAATAACTATCTCAATATGAATTTTCTAGAGTTGGAGATTAAAATAAAAAATTTTGAATCAGTTCATGTTGGACCTTCTCAAAGACTTAAAAAAGAAGATTACAACCACTTAGGATTTAGATAAGAAATTTCCCTTAATATGGAATATTTTTTGTAGAAAAGAAATATTAATAAGTTTTGGGAATGCATCCTTCTTCATTATATGTAAAACTATCACCCATATTCCTGAAAGATATTCATACATTGAATTTATTTCGTTAAAAAGGGATGGAAAAAAAGACAAATTCGATAAAAATGTGGGTAAATAAAAATTCTAAAAATCCTACCACAACATCAAGGTTAGATATAGGAAAGTATTAGAATATATTTTCCCTTAATAGAGACCAAAAAATAAGTGAAACAATTTAAAAACTTTATACTTAAAAATATTAACAAATTGATATTAAAAATAAAAAATGGAGATTTGTGGGCCAGTGTTGACATTATTGGAGGTTTTGGAATATATCCATAGATTATATATACAAAATTTTAACATATAAAAGTAAAAAAATTCCAAAACATAATGAGAAAAAGTCTCAAAATAGAATAGAATCTACTAGTCAAAATTTACGAGCATGGAAAAGGGAGAATATATCTCCAAAGAATAGAAATTAAAATCCTGAAAATTTCTATAATATGTGTAATATTAATTTTCATTCCTATAAGTAATTTTGGAACAATACTTTTAGGTACTTATCACATGATAAAGACAATAAATTATTTTCATATGTCAAGGAGTAGGTGCACAAGTCTACCTTTGGGAATAATCTTACAAATAAAGACACTGAGAATAAAATTTCCAAGAAGAAATAGAATATACCTAAGAAGTTTCCCAAGGGTAATGACTCAAATATGAAATAAATTTTTTATGTCTGGGGGAATATAACTGAGCACACTCCAAACAAGTAATTTACTAATCTACTTAAATATATGAGGCTATTGAGGAAAATAATTAAATAACCATTGGTCACTAATGTCAAATCAAATTTAAAGAAAAATTCAACACTTATGATAAAGTATGTGCATGTCCTTAATTACATAATGATCATTTGGCTAAAACAGATGGATGAGGTAATGAGGTTATAGAAAACACTAAATCATAGAACTAATTTTCTAGCTCAAGAAAACAAATTTATTCTAGATAAGAATAAATTTTAAAAATAAAATAATTTCATACTTACTAAAAATGATTAAATTTAGAAAACTAAAGAGGCTACAAACATGAGTAAGAGAAGAAACTTCAGATCCTCAAATAAAAGTGTCACTAGATTGAGGAAAACATATCATCCCTAGTGTTATAATGGAATATCAGTAGAAGTATCACATTATTCCAATATTTTTGATTGCTATATGAAGAGGTTAATGAAGGTGAATATATAGTTAAAAAATCTATGATGGTGATTATTTCAAGTGGTATTAATTTTTAATTGGTAAAAGGTTTTTCAAATGGTATCATTTCTACTTTGAGATTAAATAAAACATAATGTTACCATTAGGATTTAGTATAGAATGCATCCCTTTAGTGGAATCAACTGATGTATTCATGGATTCTAGAGAATTATTATACTCTCAAAATCTAGAAACATGAAAACCTTATCTTATACTGAAGTTAAGGTATTATATTCAATATCCTTTCCTTGTTATGGTTTATACTTGTTATGTTTATCAAGGGTAAGTGTTTTTCTAACAAAAACTGGTAATAGTTTACTTTCATATGAACTTTATGATATATTTTTTGGATATGAGTATAGGTTTACAAGTATGTTTGAAAATATAGTTTTTACTATACCTGTAAATTGATTTTATGAGTTCAAAATAAATTGAAATATATATAATTTTTTTTTCTTTTGTAAACTCACTATTTTTTCTATATTGGGAGAGCCTAGTAATACTAAGATATGATTTAATTAAGGCTCATTGTTAAGAAATTTTTGGTTCCTTATTTTTCAAAAGGGAATATAAAATCAATTGCGAGAATATGGTTCTTGAAATCAGATGAGTGAGGGGGAGGAATTATCCCTTTAAATACCTCTATATGAACCAATGTAATTCCAACTAGTATGAGAAAGGGTGAGAAAAAAAAATCATCCTTTGTACTTATTTAAATTCAAAGGAAGAATATAAACATTAATTGATGTGTTAAAGTGGTATTGATAATAAATTCAAATGGAGAGATTGAAGTTCTATTATTGATTGTATGATGTGAATATTGTATTTTTTCAACTATTAATGAAAAATGTGGAAGTCAATGTATGAGTGGATAGCACTTGGGTGTAAGTGTTATATTTAATGGAAATTTTAATTAGTTAAGTCTCTAATAATACTCTATATATAGTGTTCTATATTTTACAAGTATTTAGATAAAGTGATAAAGAGTTTAAAGAATTTAAATGAATTTAGAAAGGTAGTTTTTGATTTTTATAATTGATTGAGGATGGATAGAAGTAGTCTGAAGGATCCTAAGAGATTACTGAATGCATTTTGGATTTTTAATAAGTCTGGAAGCATATGATTGGTTAGTTACACATGTATTAAATCAATTTCTCATACGTTCAATTAGTTTTTCATGTGTTCAAATGACATACTTGTGGATGATCCACTAACTGTGTGGTTTTCCATGAGTTCAATAAACCCATGGTCAGTTACTTGTTTATGAAGTTGATATGAATGATCGATGGAAAAGGCCAATAACTTAAACTTGTGGTTGATTTAAATATGGTAACTTATCTGCTTAAGCCTCATGGTCGGTCATAAAGGTTGTACAGTTGATCTCTAGTGTTAATCTCATAGTCAATCCAATACATAGAGAAAATTTTAAAAACTACATATTGAAAATTAATATTTATATATTTAAATATATAAAATTAAAATTAAATGGGATGATTCAAGGACTATTTATTATGGATTAAAACATCAAAAACACTTAGAATAGTGTGTGACTTAAGCCCAAAAATCAAGAGTTGATTATTTTTAATCTTGGTGAAAAGGATTGAATAAAGAATAAATTTCTAGGACATTTAAATATATAATTAATGAAGATATTCAAAATTGAAGTCAAAATGATTTCTATTGATTTTATACTATTCTAACTTGATACAAATATCATGATGCTATTAATAAACCATGATTCAATATTTGGTTGAAAATTGGATGAGATGGGAGTTTGAGAAGATCATTGTTCCCTCTATTTTTATTTTCAAATGGAACATATGAAAATCATAACATTGTGATCAAAATGATAATGAATATAAATATTAAATAAATAATCTTAAATGATCTAAAAATCATAGGGAGTTGTGATTTAATCTTGGTATGGAGCTAGATGAGTTAAGTAGAGATGTTATCCAAGTGTGAAGATCATTTTAATTTTTTCATTGTTATTTATAGAAGATATAAAGTTACTAGAGATTGGTTTGAAGTATAACTAAAATGTTTTATAATTGCTATATAGATGGGGTGATTGAATTTTAGTTAGTGTGGATATTTTTAGAACAATACTGAGTCAATCCTTCTATATAAGAGTCTGAAATAACTATGAAATTTTGAAATAAGGACTTATTTTCAAGAACTATTGTGTAATTTTATAGGTTCAAGAAGATATGCTTCATGTGTTTTAGTGAGACAGATTGCGATGAGTATTCTGAGATGAATAGAATAAAGTAGAATTCTTGAGGCTAACTTGAAGAAGTTTCAAGACTCAAATTCTATATTTAGTAAAGGGAAAATGAGAAAGAAAGTGAAAAGAAAGTGTACTCTTAAAATTTCCCCTGAGACAACCACGAAGAGTAAAAAAATTATTAAATCATGGGGGAATACCGTGTATGAAAAAGTTGATAAATTAATTGAGGATCTTAGGAATCATATTTTTTGGAAATATTCTTTAATACCAAATAAAAAATAAAACTTCATAGTGACCTATATATAAAAAGAAAAGTAAGAAAAAGATCAAGTGGGATGAGACTCAAGAAATTGAGAGTTGTTCAATTGTGCTGTGTGAAATATTGAGTATTTCTCTTAAATAAGAAGAAAAAAATGAGTATTTTAATCTATACAGAGGATTTTACACATATAGGTATTGAAGCTGAATGAATAAAAAGATATTCATGTGATAAACATTGTCATATAAACTTGAGCAGAAGAATAACTGAGGAGAGGTTGGCGCGAGTTGTATGGTACATTTCATTTGTGTTGATTATTTTATATAGTGAGGATATGATTATTTTGAATATCACATGAGCTCATTAAGTTGAGGAAGTTAGTGAAAAAGTTCTAAATATTACATGTGAAACTATTCTATAAGAAGTGACTGAGTTGCAAGTTGTGTTCCTGTAGAACAATTGGCATTTGAATACATTGTTGTGAGTATAAGGATATATTATCTTATGGATGTATAAGCATCATGAATTGAATAAGGGATATACTTTATAGAGGAACCAAAAGTATCACCTCAAGATACATGGTGGTGTTTCATAGATCCTAAATTATTCAACATAAGTAGGAATATTGCATTAAGAAGTTGTGAAAATAGTTTGAAGATGCAAAGAAGTCATGTGGTAAGTAGACAATTGTAATTATAGTAGGAATCTATGTTGGTCTAGCATGCACCATTCAGTTAAAATGATAACTTCCCACAATCCACTTGTATTGAAAAATTGATTATATTATATAATACATGACTTGGACATCCCAACCATAGTAAGGAGTGGTTCTTTTTACTAAACCTTGTAAATATTGTGTGTTTCTTTTAATTTCAATATTTCCTTGAATATTGTATTTACTTTTTAGGTTAAAAGATAAAAATATCCATCTTCACTAACTTTAAATGTATGTTAAAATATTAAAATGGATTCAAATTTTTTAAAAGAATTTAGAATTGGTAAAAACAAGTCAATGACGGATTTCCCCATCCCCCAGGTGTCTATCCATATCCTATTGGAAGTTTCATTTGGAATCAAATACAAGGTTCCCTTTGATTTGATCTATTTTAAAGAACCACTAAATTTAATTTTATTTAATGAAGTGCAGATTCTGAGTATTTAATGAGCCTCAGATGGACAGATTAGAATCTAATACTATAAGTGAAAAATTATATTTCACTTATAATAAATTCAAAAATAGATATATGAAGGAGGCTAATAATATGAAAAAAGTATCAACTAAGAAATATTATCAACTATTATCTGATGGTACTCAGAATTGTAAGAGAATTTATAAATTATTTGATCATTATTCCTTTGAAGAAAAAAGGTTATGATGTGATGAAGGTGAAGAGATTGAAAATGATAAATCACTTAATTATTTTTATTCTAAAATTAATGATTATTTTAAATTGGCCCACATTTAATCTTTCACATGAAAACTAACATATTTCAAGGGACTATGGGATGATAATTCATAGGTAGAATAAGAGGTTAATGAAATGTAAGATGCATAGGCCAAACATATTGGAAAATCTAATACTCTCTCAAGACTTATTATATAAAATGATGAATCAGTTACAATTTTTAATGTAATACTTTCTTTGAATAATAAAGTGTTGGTCCGAGTGGATACTCAAGAGGGGGGTGAATTGAGTTCCAATTAAAATTTCTGTTAAAAACTTGTAGGATTAAAATCCCCCAAATTAGAATAGCCCAGTCAATTAAGGCAGTAGAGATAAAAGTGACTTATTGTTCAACAGGTTTCTCAAAGGTTGATTACTCCTCAGTTAAATCAGTATAGAAAATAATTTCACTTTTGAAACAAGTTTACTAAATGAATAACATATACACACTAACCAGAACTGACTATCAGAGTGAATGTAAAATCAGATTTTTGTCTTTGAAAATATAAGCACAGCGGATAAATATAAAACAGAGTAATGAAAGAGGAACACAACAAATTAAACAAGAGCTTCAATCTTAAGTTAGGACCTAGTCCTCTCCACTTGGTGATCACCTGCCACCAATCAATTATATTAAGAAGTGATACACAGCCTGTACTGGGATTTACAATAGTTTTCACAAACTGTCCCAGGTTTTGAAACCTCTACCATAGTTCTACGTGTGAAAATAAACTACCAAGCCACATAATGCTTCTTCCACAGTTATACATGGGAAACAAATGTAAAGAGAGTTTGGTATGGTTATTTTCAGTATCCCTCAGTTCAATCACAAAAGTAAGTGTGTGTAACACATACACAATGCTCACAAATGTAAAGTATTCAAGCAAAGTAGAGCTAAAGATAGTAGGGATGAGTTTAGAATGATCTGTTGTGTTGGCAGATCAGATCTGGACTCATTGGAATGAAGGAAATGAAGTTTTGGTCCTTCTCTGCAAGTTGACTCCAAAACAGAGTGTCACAACTTTCAGGTTATTACTTCCAGATGTAGAGATGATCAAATTATTGGGTTTGAAGCTCCTTTCAGCACACCACTATAGCTTGAAATAGGTTCTTTCAATAGATCTTTGTGAAGCTCTATGTTCTTCTGAACGAGTGCTTGAATTTTCTTCTTCTTTCTTGTATTCTTTGGTGTTGTATGTGTCTCTCTTATGTATATTCAATATATATCCACACTTTTCTCTTATATCTGTGTCTTTTTCGTATATGTCTCAATTAATAATGTCTGTCTCTACTCATATATATATATATATATATGTGTGTGTGTGTGTGTGTGTGTGTGCTTTTCTAGCTGAGATTTTTCCATTTGGTTCTGCAGGGGCCGACAGGAAAAATGTTTCAACCACGTCTGGTCTTCCTCGTACATCGTACTATTTCTTGATATGCTTGAAAATAACATTAAATAATGTCAGGTGCATTAATTTGTCCGGAAATGACCGTTATAATAGTATTAATAAAATTGGTAAAGAAAAGAATAGAATATCATTAGACTGGTAGCAAGTGCATGTCACATGATAGACTTCAACTATGGTCTTTCCAACTGTGGACTTCATTGGTAGACTATTCAACTGTGAGCTTCAATGGTAGGCTCTTTGTCTGTAGGCTTGTAATGGTGGACTTTTTGTTAGTGGATGTCTTGTAACGGTAGTTGTTTACTCTATGTAATAGTAGCTCCTTATCAGGGAACTTTATCCGTAGGCTCAACAGTAGACCTTTCCAACTATAGACTTGAATAGTGAAGTTCTCAACAGAATATTGGAGAAAGAGTCTGACAGTGAACTTCTAACAGAAGCCTTGTCACAGAAGTGACCTTGTGACAGTAACTATTTGTCTGTGAGCTTTGATAAGCAGATCAACGACAGACTTGGGACAGTAACCTTGTACTAGTATATCAGTGACCTATAGTAACATTGGTCTATAACAGTGACTTTGATTAAAAGACTCTAACCAGTAGCCTTTAACAGGGAACATATATTTAGATAAATATAAATTGTAAGCTGATGCAGCAAAGTCATGAGACTTAAGAGTATACATTGGTCAGGATAAAATGATTTTAAATACAGATTAAAAAGGGTTAGCAAATGGATTAATATATCATGATCAATATGTAAACATGATTTGGGATTTTCAAAACAGGTGAGTCCAACAATCTCCCCCTTTTTGATAATCACAAATCATACCAGTATGTATTAAAGATAGATATCATTTATAATACAGTTACTAAACATAGATCAAAAATGTCTCAAGTATCCGAGATTAATAAGAGTGTGAAACCAGAAAATATTGGTACATGGTATCAGTGAAAAAGGCATATAAGATTCAACATAGAATTATAGTAGTATATTAACACTTTTCTCCCCAATCACATGATTAATCTTGAATTAGCACAGTATTTCTCCCCCTTTGTGATTAGCAAAAAGAAATACAAATTAGATAAAATCAGAGAAAACTTGTATTAATAAAAGTATATTACATGATCCAAAAAGAAATAAAGAGCCCCTATCAAAATACATAAACAGACTCAATCCAAATCATCTGTAGGTAAGGGGTCTTTACCTTTGGAAGAAGAAGAGGAAGGATGAGCTGGTGGATCAGCAGGTTTAGGAAGGGCTGCAGAAATGACTGGAGGGGCAGCAACAGAATCTCTTGTGGGTCTGTAGTGGGTAGCTCGCTGAGGTATCAGTGGAGTAAGGCTTCTAATAGCTTCAGTAGGAGACATGGTGGAAGAAACACTGGGTTGATATGCAGTTAAGGCAGGAGGGATGATGACAGGGGTGTAGTCCACATGGAGAAAGGGTAGAATAAGGTTTCTAAAATCCATAATAATGCTTCCTCTTCTTTCCATAGTAGATAAAAAATCATCTTTATTCTCTAAAAACGAATCCAAAGTAGGGTTCAATTATCTCAGCTTGCTGACCTACTCCTTGAATTCCTAATTCACTGGAGGCAGCTTCATATTCTCTATCAAGAGCTTGAAGTGGTTGGTCATTTGATGCTTGGTATAGACCTTCTCAAAGTAAGAATCTACCTTATTCTTAATGTCCTCTTAAGAAGAAGTATATGCCCGCAAGTGTTCACGAACAAAACTGATGACTTCCCTAGTGGTAGAAAGGACCTGAGAATCAGAGGTTCCACTGGTACTAGCCTTATCAAGCTCTTCCTGGATCATAGTTCTGATCTGGTCAATGTTCACAGAGGAGCTAGATGAGGGAAGGGGTTTGACTGAGAAGGCTACTGTCTCTTTGAAAGACTGAGTCAAGTTACTAATCACCTTCTGAACAAGTGCATCTTGACTATTCATATGTTCTTTGACTGATTTCTTAAAACCCTCAAAAACTTCCAAAAACTACTTGACTACTTCTTTGATATATCAAATATCATCATTTACTTGGTTTTAATAACTTCTCATGGAAGTCAATGAAGAAACTGATTGTCTCAGAGCAACCACAACTCATATCCAGCTTTCAATTTGAGTATGGCACACTTTAACTTCATTTTCAATTTCTTCTACTGGACGAGACACAGCACATCCCATAGATAGATCCAAGGATTTTTCCACACTGATCAACTCTTCAAAAAGGTTATTCTTCAGATCGGCCACTGATTCTCTCATCGCCTCTTTCATTTCAGCCTTTAAGGACTCAAGGTCCTCCTTAGTTACCAAATTGTCAGCCATAACTACTAGAATACTTTTAGGTAGGATAACAGAATCCCTTTGAGGCTGTTATTCCTCATAAAAATCTCCATAAGTGATTCCAAGTACTATGTACCTTGGATATGATGACCAACCTTCTATGTCATATAGAACAGAAACTGAGCCGAGATGCTCCCCCTCACTTAGAGATCTCTCCTGAGTATTCTCCTCTACTTGTTCTACTCTAGGTAACTTCATAGCCTCCTCTGAAACTCTAGTATATTCAACAACAGTTTTCTCTGTTGGTTCACCAGTGGGGTGAGTCTTATCCTTCTATGAGTCATCAATGACTTCCATATCAATGGCAGTAGATGCCACTCCTGCTTCCTGACGAGACACTATCTTGTCTTTATTATCTATCAGAGGGCTCCAACTGAGCTCTTCTTCTTCATTTTCCTCATCATCATCTTTAGAAACAACCTTCTTTCCTTTATCCTTATCACAATATTCCTTTGTCTCATCCTCTTCATAGGTGTCCTTGACAATATTCTTATATGCTTCTTCTTCTTCTTCAGTGGTCTCAGTATCATTGTCCTTTAGAGAAGTCTCTCTTCTTGGAAGTTCTTTTGGAGGTCTAGCTGCTTCGAAAGCTACTATCCTTACAGGACTGTGAGGAAAATCAGGATCACTCCCATCATCAATGGGGGTGTTTTCTCTTTGAGGGTCCACAACTCCTTCAACCTCCTCCTCCTCATCTGAATAAGCTGGTTCTGGCTCATCAGGCTTCAGTCCTGGATCTCTCTTGTCTTTTAGCCTAGATGGATGTGTAGTAGGGTTAAATTTTTCATATTCCTTTCCTTAATCATTCACCCATGCCTTCTTCCATGGATTCTAGCTAATTTTCATGAATTTTCAAATCACCGTGGAGAAAAAAACACTATTCTTGGCCACTATCATCTCTTCTTGATTTCCAGCCACACCCTTTACCTTTATCATTACAGAAATAATCTTGGCATGAAATAAGGAATTTGATTTTGAGCTTGCCTTAGTCATATCCTCCAATTGTTCCATCAGTAACCTACATATGTTAATCTTCTTTCAAAGCTTCAGTAAGTACATCAAGAATATGTCCTCGTACTTCAGCGCTACAAAGTATCCTCTCCTCGGACTAATTTTGTGTTGAATAAATTTGAATAAAAGCATGTCTTCTCTATTCATCTCAGCTGTAATGATCCTCCTTGACTTTCCATATCCTGTCAGTTCTTCCAGAGCTTTTTCATATTCAAAAACAGAACTGTCTAGAGGAGCTATTCCAAAGTAGTAATCATATACTCCTTCATGAGGAACTATCAAACAGGCGACCCACTTAGTAGAAGAGAAACTGACTTCATTTCCATTGAATCTGGATATTAGCTTATGCACATCATCTTCCTCTTCAAACTTTAGATATTCATAGAATTATTTCACAAGCTTCGGGTAGTATGGTCCATTGTTATTGGAAAAATATTCGGTCCATCCTTGGGAATCTAGTACTTCCAGTACTAATTACTTGCTCGTCAGCAACCATTCTTCACTTAACTCCTTCTCAGCAAAGATTTGTCTCTTGGTCAGATGCGGGTTGATAGGTCTCGTTGGAGTATTACTGGTGCCACTGGATTTAGCTCGAGTCCTATTTGTCCTTGGCACATCCTCATTGACATTCGGGGGTCGCTTTGTTCTGTCCATAGAGATTGAGAGAGGTTCAAGGGCTCGGGTGAAGGGTTAGGGTTTAGGAATTTCGAGAGCAAGGTTCGAAATTGAGAGAGGAACATGGATTGAGATATTTTCATTGCATTTGATTTTATCATTTAGGGATTAAAACAAAATAAAGTAGAGATAATAAATATGAATAAAAACGGTTCGAATTCCCGCAAAAATAAAGACAAACAGCGAGGTATCCAACAGTGAGATGTACCAGTGAGGTACACCGATGAGGTGCAACGGTGAGGTATAACAGTGAGGTCCAACTGTGAGGTCAAACTATGAGGTCCAATAGTGAGGTCTAACTATGAGGTCCAACTGTGAGGTCTAACAGTGAGTTCTAACTGTGAGGTCCAACTGTGAGGTCCAACAATGAGGTCTAACTATGAGGTATAATAGTGAAGTTTCCTATGATGAAATTAATCATACCTAACTCACGTTTGATGTAATTTAACCTCTCAGAATTCAAAGGCTTTGTGAATATATCATCCAATTGATGTTCAGTGCTAATGAATTCAAGAGTGATATCACCCTTTTGATAATGATCCCTCAAAAAGTGATGTCTCACATCAATATGCTTTGTCCTAGCATGAGATACTGGATTTTTGGAAATGTTAATAGCACTTGTATTGTCTCACTTTATAGATACATGTTTGAATTGATATCCATAGTCCACTAAAGTGTGTTTCATCCACAGAATTTGAGCACAACAACTACCAGTAGCTATGTACTCAGCTTCGGTAGTAGATAATTCAACAGAGTTCTTCTTCTTACTACACCAAGATACTAGTGACTTTCCTAAAATGTGACATGTCCCAGAGGTTCTTTTTCTATCTAACTTGAAACCAGAAAAATCAGCATCAGAATAACTCAAAAAATCAAATGATTTTCCTTTTGGATAGAATAATCCTAATTTAGAAGTATTTTTGAGGTATTTAAAAATTATTTTTACAGTAGTTAAATGAGATTCTTTTGGATTGGCTTGAAAGTGAGCACACATTCATACACTAAACATGATTTCAGGTCAACTAGCTGTAAGATAGAGTAGACTTCCTATCATACCTATGTAGTTGGTTTGATCCACTAGTTCTCCAGTTTCATCAGCATCCAACTTACAAGTGGTACTCATAGGTGTGTCACTACCTTTACTACCATCCAAAGAAAAACGTTTTAAAAGATCCTTAATATATTTACTTCGATTCAAAACAATTCCATTTTTATTTTGAAAGATCTGAAATCCTAGGAAAAATTTGAGGTCTCCCATTAAAATCATTTCGAACTCATTTTGCATCATTTTTGAAAAATCAACACATAATGAATTTTTAGAGGATCCAAAAATAATATCATCCACATAAATTTTTACTATCAAAAAATTTTTAGAAATACATTTAATGAAAATATTAGTATCATATATCCCTTTGGTAAAACCTTTTGAAATAATAAAAGAGCTGAGCCTATCATACCATGCTCTTGGAGATTTTTTTAATCCATATAAAGCTTTAGACAGTTTAAAAACATGATTGGAAAAATGTGGATTTGTAAAACCAGGATGTTGTTCAACAAATACATCCTCAACTATATACCCATTTAGAAAAGTGTTTTTAATATCCATTTAATAAAGTTTGAAATTCAGATGAGCTGCATAGGTAAGTAGTATCCTAAAAGCTTCTAATCTAGCTACAGGTGCAAAGGTCTCCTCATAGTCTATTCCTTCATCTTGACTATATCCTTGTGAAACTAGCCTAGCTTTGTTTCTAACTATATTCCCAGACTCATCAACTTTGTTCCTAAACACCCATTTAGTACCTATGGTCAAAGTGTTCTTAGGTCTTTCCACTAATTCCCAAACTTTGTTTCTTTTGAATTGATTTAGTTCTTCTTGCATAGCCATTACCCAAAATTCATCATTGATAGCATAATTAAAATTTTTGGGTTCAAGCTATGAAAGAAAAGCTTGATGTTCAACCTGGTTTCTTAGAGAAGATCTAGTTTGTGTTCCTCTGTTTAAATCGCCTACAACATCATCTAGAGGATGATTCTTGAGAGTCTTAATACCTCTAGGAAGGGTTGAACTAGATTCTTCATTGTTGTCTATTGGTTCAGAATCAGCAGGTGCAGATTCTGGAAAATTTCTAGAACTAGATACTTTTACAGGGGATTCACTATTTGTATCATTAAAGTTCAGATTTGACAAGTCTTACTCAAGATTATCAAGAGAGTTTTTAGGCTCATGTGGATCAGTCTCATCGAATTTGACATGAACTAATTCTTTCACACATTTGGTTTTCTTATTGAACACTCTAAAGGATTTACTTGAAATAGAATAACCCAGGAAAATTCCTTCATCATTTTTGGGGGAAAATTTGTCAAGATTATCTTTAGTATTAAGAATAAAAACTTTGCAACCAAAAACTCTAAAATAATTAACATTAGGCTTCCTATTATTCCAGAGTTCATAAGGGTTCCTTTTTAGAACAGGTCTAATTAAAACTTTATTGATAACATAACAAGCTATATTTATAGCTTCAGCCCAAAAATAAACAGTTAAGTCATACTCATTGAGCATAGTCCTTGAAATTTCTTAAAGGGTCATATTTCTCCTTTCTACAACTCCATTTTGTTGATGTGTCCTAGGGGAAGAAATTTTTTGACTATAGCCATTGTGTGAGCAGTACGATTCAAACTCATGATTCTCAAACTCACAGCCATGATCACTTCTTAGGGTCTTAATCTTAAGTCCACTAAGGTTTTCTACAGACTTGGAATATTTGACAAAATAGGAACAAGCTTCACTTTTGTGAGCTAGAAAGTATACCCATGTATACATAGAAAAGTCATCTACAAGAACATAAACATAGTGCTTCCCATTTAAACTTGAAACTATTTATGGTCCAAACAAATCCATGTGAACCAACTCAAGTGGTTGAGAAGTTGAAACTTCTTTCTTTGGTTTGAAAGAAACTTTGTGTTGTTTTCCCTTTTGACTGGGATTACACACTTTATCAATTGGTAATTATAATTTAGCTAAGTCTCTAACTAAACATTTATTAGATAGCTTCCTACGTGAGTGTACATTACAGTGTCCTAATATTCTATGCCAAATCCAAGATTCTTTATGAAAAGCCTTTAAATAAGTGACATTTTGTTTAGCAAAGGAATTTAAATCGACAGCATAAACATTCTCATTTCTACATACAGTGAAAACTAAATCATTTTTTGAATTAAAAACACTACATGAATCATTTTCAAATTTAACATTAAGGCCATCATCACATAACTGAGATATTCTAAGCAAATTATACTTTAATCCATCAACAAAAAGTACTTTAGAAATTAATATTGTATCAGGGTTACCAATCTGGCCTAAGCCGATGATTTTTCCTTTTTCATTGTCACCAAAGGTGACATGCCCACCACCAACTTTAATTAGACTTTTGAAGCAAGAATGGACTCATGTTATATGTCTTGAACATCTATTGTCCAGGTACCATAGGGTCTTATAGGAACTCTTTAAGCAACTTCCCTACAAAAAAGATTAAACATGGGATAATTTTGGTACCCAGATCTTCTTGGGTCCAGAAAATTTAGGAAATAAAACTTTGGGAACCCATATTTTCTTTATAGGTTTTCTAAAATCAACAAAAATATTTTGAGACATAAATACTTTGTTCGTTCCTTTAGAAAATTGTTTCTCAAAGGATGATCCAGAATTAGCAGTGCACTACCTAGATTTTGGGACAAATTTGGTTTTGCTAATTTGTCTCTGCCCAAGCTGATATCCTAGACTTGTTGTATATTTTGGAGCAATACATTTTCCTAGAAACTGTGTCAAGGTATCCCTACCAGCAGTGAACTTCTCAATATCTTTTCTTAATTGTTCATTAGATAATTTCAGTTGAGTTTTCTCTTTCAACAGTTCAGCATTCTTTTCTTTTTCTACACTTAGATATGTTTTAATATTACCAGTTAAGGCATGATGTTTCTTCAAAGATTTATATTTATATTTTAGTTCATTGCAGGTATCTTCCATCATATTGCAATATTCAAACAGTTCATCCTTATACATGTTTTCATCATTATCTGAATAACTGTTATTTCTAGAATAATAATCTTTTAGCATAGGGGAAAGAGGTACCTCGGATATGTTAGTCATGAAGCACATGTTGGCATGATTCTTTTCAGAATCAGTAGCTTCTGATTCAGTTGTGCTGTCTTCCGAAGAACTCCAGGTTTCCTTCATGGCTTTCTTGTACTTCTTGTCCTTATAATCATATATCTTTTTAAATTTTAACTTCGAACAGTCATCCTTGATGTGTCATTTTCTCTTGCATTCTTAGCAGACTATATCATCTTCCTTATCATATTTCTTCCAATCCTTCTTCCACTTACCTTATTGATCATACTTAACCTTGTAGTTTGGTTTTCTGAAAAACTTCTTCTTCCTGTAGAACTTCTTAAATCTCCTATATATTTGAGCCATTTCTTCATCACTGTCTGAATCTGAATCTTCACTAGTTGAACTTTCAGTAGGTACATATATTTTCTCCTTGTCTTTTATCTTTGAAGCAGTAGACTTGAATGCCACAGATTTTCTCTTGGGTTCATCATCTTATTCTTTTTTCACCTTCAGTTCCTCTTCATACATCATTATTTTAACAATCAACTCCTTAACAGGTAGCTTTCTGATGTCACATGACTCTCGGATAGACACAGAAGTGCCTCTCCATATGTCTAGAAAACATCTCAATATTCTCATGATCTGCTCCTTCTCTGGAACAACTTTTCCCAGTGAACTCATGGTGTTGACAATCTCATTAAACCTTAGGTACATGTCAGAAATGGGTTCATCTAGTCTCATCTTAAAATTATCATATTTAATAGTATAAGTATTTAATCTCATTTCGTTCACGTTGGTTGTTCCTTCATGAGAAACAGCCAAGGTGTCCCAGATTTCATGAGCTGTTTTAAATGCAGAAATTTGGTAAAATTCCTTATCTTTTAAAGAGCAGTAAAGGGAATTCATAGATTTACAGTTATTGTTATAGTCAGACTTTGTAGCATCATCCCAGGTAGATCTAGCAGTTTTGGGGATCTCATATTCTGATTCTATAACAGATCAAATATCAAAACCAATACTTTCCAAATGAATTTTCATTTTAATTTTCCACTGAGCATAATTCACACCATTAAAGAAAGGGGTCCTATTAGAAACAGAACCTTCTAGTCTATTGTCTATAACTAGATTTTAGAGAATATATTAAAGAGAGAAAATTTAGAACAAATAGAAATTTAAGATCTTTAAGATAAAACTAAAATCACAGTTTGAAAAACATAGGGTTTGAAAACATTTTATAAATAATAATTTTTCCACTGATACCAAATGTTGGTCGGAATGGATACTCAAGAGGGGGGTGAATTGAGTTCCAATTAAAATTTCTGTTAAAAACTTTTCGGATTAAAATCCCCCAAATTAGAACAACCCAGTCAATCAAGGCATTTCGTGATATAAGTTACTTATTGTCCAACATGTTTCTCAAAGGTTGATTACTCCTCGGTTAAATCAGTATGGAAACTAATTTCACTTTTGAAACAAGTTTACTAAATGAATCACATATACACACTAACGATAACTGACTATCAGAGTGAATGTAAAAACAAGTTTCTATCTTTGAAAATATAAGAATAGCGGATAAATGTAAAACAGAGTAATGAAAGAGGAACACAACACATTAAACAAGAGGTTCAGTCTTAATTCAAGACCTAGTCCTCTCCACTTGGTGATCACCTGCCACCAAGAAATTATATTAAGAAGTGATACATAGCCTTTACCGTGCTTTACAACTGTTTTCAAAAACTATCCCAGGTTTTTCAACCTCTACCACAGTTCTACATTGGAAAATAAACTACCAATACACACAAGGCTTCTTCCACAGTTATACGTGGGAAACAAATGTAAAGAGAGTTTGGTATGGGGATTTTCAGTATCCCTCAGTTCAAGCACAAAAGTCAGTGTGTGTAACACATAAACACTTCTCACAAATATAAATTATTCAAGCAGAGTAGAGCTAAAGATAGTAGGGATGAGTTTAGAATGCTCTGTTGTGTTGCCAGATCAGCTCTGGACTCGTTGGAATGAAGTAAATGAAGTTTTGTTCCTTCTCCGCAAGTTGACTCCAAAACAGTGTCGCAACTTTCAAGTTCTAACTTCCAGATGTAGAGATGATCAGATTCTTGGGTTTCAATCTCTTTGCAGAACACCACTACATCTTGAAATAGGTAATTTCAATAGATCTTTGTGAAGATATATGTTCTTCTGAATGAGTGCTTGAATGTTCTTCTTCTTTATTGTATTCTTTGGTGTTGTTTGTGTCTCTCTTATGTATATTCAATATATATCCACACTTTTCTCTTGTATCTGTGTCTTATTTTTATATGTATCAATTAATAATTTCTATCTCTACTCATACATACATATATATATATATATATATGTTTTTTCAGCTGAGCTTTTTACATTTGGTTCTGCAGGGGCCCGACAGGTAAAATGTTTCAACCACATGTGGTCTTCCTCGTACATCGTATTGTTTCCTGATATGCCTACAAATAACATTAAATAATTTCAGGTGCATTAATTTGTCCAGACATGACCGTTATAATAGTATTAATAAAATTGGTAAAGAAAAGAATAGAATATGATTAGACTGGTAGCAGGTGCATGTCACATGATAGACTTCAACTGTGGTCTTTCCAATTGTGGACTTCATCAGTAGACTATTCAACTGTGAGATTCAACAGTAGGCTCTTTGTCTATAGGCTTGTAATGGTGGAATTTGTGTTAGTGGATTTTTTGTAACGGTAGCTATTTAATCTATGTAACAATAGCTCCTTATCAGTTAACTTCATCGGTAGGCTCAATAGTAGACCTTTCCAACTGCAGACTTGAAGATTAAAGTTCTCAACAGAAGACTGGAGAAAGAGTCTGACATTGAACTTCTAACAGAATCCTTGTCACAGCAGTGACCTTGTGACAGTAACTCTTTGTCTGTGAGATTTGATAAGAAGATCAACTGTAGACTTGGGACAGTAACCTTGTACTGGTATATCAGTGACCTATATTAATAGTGAGCTATAACAGTGACTTTGATCAGGAGACTCTAACCAGTAGCCTTTAACAGGGAACATATATTTAGATAAATATAAACTGTAAGTTGATGCAGCAAAATCATGAGACTTAAGAGTATACATTGGTCAGGATAAAATGATTTTAAATACAGATTAAAAAGGGTTATCAAATGGATTAATATATCATGATCAATATGTAAACATGATTTGGGATTATCAAAATAGGTGAGTCCAACATAAAGATTTTAAAATATATTCTTGTGATAAAAGTGTTATTGGTGAAGTAATATATGAAATTGATATATTCCATATAATTTATATTAATGTCAAAGAATCCCAACTTGATGTGAAATTTAAGAATTTAAAATGGATGGAAAGTTCATTAGTGGAATAAAAAATTTACAAGAAGACAATATTTAAAAAAAATGGAAATAATGTAAAGTCACATTGATGAATATAACTCCCTCAATATTAATTTTCTAGAGAAGGATATTAAACTGAAAAATATAGAATTAGTTCATGCCAAACCTTCTCAAAGATATGAAAATAATAGTAATAACACTCATGTTTATGAGAATAAATTTTCCTCGATAGGGACTATATCTAGTGGTAAATAAATATAAACAATTGTTGGGTAAGAATCCATCTTGAACACATAAAAGAAGATCTCCAAAAATCCTGAAATATTTGTATGCACTAAATCTATTTTTTTAAACATAGAAGAAAAAAAAGACAAATTATATACATATATGGGTCAAGAAAAACTCTAATAATACTAACACGGTATCAAGGGTAGATTTGAGTATTTTTAGGATTATTTTTTCCTCATTTAGAGCCCAAAAAAGTAGTAAAACAATTCAAAAATATTATACAAATAAATCTAGGCAGATTGAGTCAATAAGAAAGAAAATGAGATTTGTGGACCAGTGTTAGTGTTTTTGGAGGTTCTAGAATATGGGAATAAATTTTTTTCATGACATGTCAATATTTTCAAGTCAAAGAAGTCTACAAGATAAGGGTAGAAAATCTGAAAATAGAAGAAAAACTTCTTTTCAAAATCTAGGAGAAATGAAAATGGTGAATCTATCTTAGAATAACATATTTAAGCATCTTGAAAATTTTGATGAAATGTGTAATATTAGTGGACATTACTATGATAAAAAAATTTATAATTCTTAAAATTATTTACCATGTAATGAAGAAAAAAATTTAATGGTATATCCTAATCCTTTGGATGAAATTAGGCCAACTACTAGTACCCTATACTATACACCAGACCATAACTCATGTGATTTGACCTCCAAAATTTGGTGGACATTAGCAATGTTGAGTAAATGTAGAAGAGCTAACCGATGACAACGACAGGACACAATATTATTGTATACATTAACATGGTACTATATAATTATGTGACTAGTGACATAAATTGGTCATTGTAGCTCCATCGATTTCCAATCATTGGTTACTGTAGCATAGTAGACTTACTATTCAGTTGGTGGTAGTATAGAAATGTGGGTTTCTATATCACCATGTTTCTTTATGAAATCATTTTAGTAAGGGTTTTTATATACTCAGGAATCTCCCTTTTAATTATAGAAATAAAATTAGTGAAATCATTCTACCAATACATGGATGTAGAGATTCTTCTCGAACCATATAAATAATATTTTTGTGATCTTATTCTTAATCTTTCTTTTATCATTTTTACACTTCTTATATGAAAATTGATTTCATTTCTCCTGAAGATTCCATAAAAACATGAAAGGATCACCACATTTTGAGGAATAGGTACACAAGTCCACCATAGGGAACAATCATATGAAGAGATATTCTAAGAAGGAAACTTCCAAGAAGAAAGGGAATATAGCTGAGAAGTTTACAAAGGGTGGTGACTCAAATATGAGATAAATTATGTGTGATAGGTGTAATATAACTGAACACACTCTAAAAAATTGTATAAATACACTTCCTAAACAGATAGATATTTTGAATAAAAGTGGTAAAGAACCATTGGTCCTTAGATTCATATCCAATTTAAAGAAATAATATACACCTATGATAAAAGAATTTTAGGTCCCATATGATATATTGATCATATAGCTAGAACAACTAGAAGAATCAAGGAGGATATAGTAATAATAAAAGAATGAAACTATTACACTATCTTAATAAAATAAATTTTTTCCTCTGAGAAATAAGATAAAAATATAATAATTCCATGATTATTAAAAATTCTTAGATTTGAAAAATTAAAGAGGCTATAATAATGAACAATAAAAGACACTTAAAAGACTCAAAGACAAGTGTCACCATTTTAAGGAATAAATATCAAACCCATTGCTACAACTGAATAGAAATAGAAGTTTCACTTTATTCCCACACCGGTGATTGTACTTTAAAGAGAATATTGAAGGTAGGGATAAAATGAAAACTCCATTCATGGTAATTATTTTAATTTGTATTAATTTTAAATTTGTATTATGTTTTTCAATATGTATCATTAATACTTGGATCTTATTTATAGAATAAATTTACCATGATGATGAAGTATATAATTTATTCCTTATTGGGGGAGGATATTATGTAGTAGTCATGGATTTTATAGAATTTTTATCTTCTCAAAATCTAAAAACTAGACAAACCCATCATATGTTGAAGTTAAGGCATGATATTTACTCTCTTTTCCTTATTATAGTGTATAATTTTTGTATCCATAAAGGGGGGTTGTTTTTCTAAAATAATAGGAAGTATTTTAATTTTTTATGAACTTTATTATTTGTTTTTTAAATATTAATGAAGGTTTAAATTTTTTTAATATGGTTTATACAACCATTGTGAAATGATTTTCTAAGTTCGCACTACACTAAGAGAGATATAGAAAAATGTGTTTCTTTTGTCAACTCTCTATTATTTTCTATATCATGATAGAAATCATAGATATAGATATGATTTAATTAAGTCACATTTATAAGAAATATGTAGTATCTTATTTCTCTAAATGGAATGTAATATCAATTGGGAGAATATGGTTCTTGAAATTAGATGAGTGAGGGGGAATGAATTTCCCCTTGGAAGACCACCCCATGAACCAATGTAATTCCAATTGGTATTGGAAATGGATAAAGAAACATTTTCCTTCTTTGTTTTTATTTTCATTAAGGGGAGAATAGAAACATTAACTTGAGGGGTTAATGAGTTATTGAAAAAAGATCTAAATGGGGAGATTGAAGTGACTATATGGACTATAAGATGATAATATTGTATTTTTATTTTATCAAGAAAAATATGGAAGTCAATTAATGAGTGGATAACACTTAGATAATAGTTTAATAATGGATGTAATTATAAATAAGTTAATTTCTTTAGAATACTCTATATAAAGTGTTTTATATGATAAAATTATTTGCCAAGACTGATAAAGAGTATAAAGAACATTGATAAATTACCAGAGTTGGTTTAAAATTTTTATAATTGATTGATCATGGATAGAGGTGTTCTAATTGATCCATAGATTTTGTTGAAGGAATTATGGTTTTTGAATAAGTATATAAGCATATGGTCGATCATTTACTCATGTGTTCGATTAGTTGGACATGTAGTTAATCAATTGTTCATGTAGTTGATTAAAATCCTTATGATCGATACACTAACTAAATGGTTGTTCATGCAATTGATCCACCCACATTCGGTTACCTTTTCATGCTGATGATCTACATGATTGATGAACCTGTTTAGTCATTTAAACATGTGGATGATCAACATACGGTCTCTTTTCTTCTTATTCTTCATAGTTAATCATAATTTTCCTGTGGTCGATCCCTAAAGTAAATCTCACAATTGATCTAATACTTAAAAAAATTGAAAAAAAATAGACTAAAAATTAATATTTCAATATTTAATTATATTAATATTAAATTTAAATGGGATGATTAAAGTACTATTCATCATGGATTCAAAAAACAAAAACACTTAAAATAATTTGTTATTCAAATCTAAAAAACAATATTTTTTTATACTCAATCTTGGTGAAAAGGGTTAAATAGAGAAGAAATTTACAAAAAAATTAAATGTATAATTAATAAAGATAATCCATGGTGAATTCGAAATGATATCCATCAATATTGGAACTGTTATAACTGGAACAAAATATAATGATTCTATTAATGATCAATGATTTGTGATTTTTTTGAAAAAGGATGTTATGGAAGTAAGATAAGTTCATTATTCCTTAAATTGTGACTTTCAAATATAAAATATGAAAATCATCACATTGTGATAAAAATGAAGATGAATCTGAAGATTAAAGAGCTGGTTTGAAATGATTTAAACATCACAAGGAGTTGTGATTTAAGATTGAGATGAAATTAGTTGATTCAATCAAAGATGTTATCTTAATGAACATATCATTTTAATTTCTACACTGGTATTATTGTTACCCATACTTAACATAAATTGATATTATATCATTTTATATAAATAATCATCACATTGAAAAATTACATGCCCAAGGACAGTAATAGTTTAGTTTCATTGAAATATTATAATAAAATATTCTAACTTGATGAAAGATCTTAAATGTTTCCCAAAAAAATCTTCCCATTTAGTAATCCTCATAAGAATATCCAACATAAAAATTTCTTCATAACCTGGGGAAGGAAACGTAAGAAAGAGTGAGCTTAGATGCAAAGTACGGGTAAAAATAAGAAATATAAATCTATGAATATATAAAATCATAAGGTACTAATAAGGATATGTGATAATGAATAAAAAATTTCAAACTTCATACCCATCCTATCATATATCATAAACATGATTCATGGAATAAAATATTATCATTTTATAAAACATGGTCAATAAGGGTGAGAAACCATCAAAAATAAATCATGAACCATAATCTCATGTCATAAAAGTGTTGAACCATCATAAATATAGAAAACCATTTCATGTGTCAAGGTTAACTACCAAGACCATCAATATAGTGGATCAAGAAACACTTGTTTCCTATAATGGATCAGGATGCACCTGTTTCTCCTTGTAGATTAGGATGCACCCATTTCCCATTATGGATCAAGCATGTCGACTTGATTCCCATTTTTATCACATGAGATATAAATCCTTACCCAATGCATTGGAGGGAGATATAGGTCTCACCCATCACATATTAAAATCATATACCACTACTGGAAATACAGGATTTCCCAAAGGTTTATAACCATTGGGAAAGGCTTCAGAACCATTGGTATATGTTATACCAACGGTTCTGAAAACCATAGGGAAGTAAGTCGTCGGGAAAGCTTTTCCCAATGGTTTACAGTGAACCGTTGGGATAGGGTGGAGAAAAATTACCCTATCCCAACGGTTCTGCCAAACCGTTGGAAAAAACCCAGGGTATCCTCTTACCCAAAGGTTTCTAAAATGTTGGGAAAAGTGTTTTACCAACGGTTCATGAAAACATTGGTAAAACAGAACCCAGAGATACTATGCCAACAATTTCAAACCGTTGGCATAGCCTATGCTAGGCAAATTGCACAATAGCTCTGCAATTTTCCCAACAACTCGGCAATTTGCCCACCAGGTCTCATTTTGTGGGTTCCCTCTCATTTTCAATCCAATTATTATACCTGTAATAAACTAACACATACATATACAATTATTGTACCTGTAATAACCAACTAACACATACATATAGAGAACAAATTCATACACATTTAACATATAATGCTGGAACTATACACATCCATAGTTAAATTAGAATTCATAACATAATTATAAACATACATAATTCATTTAGAATTCAATTTAAAATTTAGATGACAATTATATGTGGAATCTGGAAGTCAATTCATAATTTGATCGGTTTTTTGTATACCATATATTGTTTCCTGAAATGATGTCCATTTTAAACAAAATACATACACCTGGAGTGCTACTAGCCACACCGTGCCTCGGATTGAGGCGAGGTTGACTCGTACACGTCACATATAACCCATGAATCGTTGTAATAATGTATCGACACAATCCGAATGCGTTTGGTCAGTTTTCCGTATGCCAGTTGATGTTCATCAATTAAAATGATGTCCTTTTGAAATAAAAGGCAGACACTTTGAGTGGATCCGGCCACACCGCATCTCATATTGAGGCGGGGTTGATTTTTACACGTCCCATATGACCCATGAATCGTTATCCTAAAGTTTCAACGGAAACTGAATGCGTTTGGTTTGTTTTCTGTATGTACTTAAAATATTGTCCATTTTAAAAAAAAGAGAGCCACTTAGAGTGATTTTGGTGACACAGTACCTCCGATTAAGGCATGGTTGACTCATACACGTCACATATGACCCATGTATCATTGTTCTAAAGTATTGACACAATACGAATGCATTTGGTTGGTTTTACATATACCAGTTGATGTTTTTCACTTAAAATGACGTCCTTTTGAAACAAAAGACACACACTTTGAGTGGTGGCGGCCACACCGAAGCTCCGATTGAGGCGGAGATGACTCTTACACGTCACATATGACATATGAATCGTTGTGATAAATTATCAACACAATATGAATGCGTTTGGTCGGTTTTCCGTATGCCAGTTGATGTTTTTCAATTAAAATGACGTCATTTTAAAACAAAAGGCAGACACTTTGAGTGGTTCCGGCCACACCATGTCTTAGATTGAGGTGTGGTTTATTTTTAAACGTCACATATGACCAATGAATCGTTCTCCTAAAGTTTCAACGGAAACCGAATGCGTTTGGTCGGTATTCCGTATGTACTTAAAATGTTGTCCATTTTAAACAAAAGAGAGCCACTTAGAGTAATTCCGGCCACACCGTGCCTCAAATTAAGGTGGTTTTGACTCATACACATCACATATGACTCATGGATCATTGTTCTAACGTATCGACACAATCCGAATGCGTTTGGTCACTTTTCCGCATGCCAGTTGATATTTTTCACTTAAAATGGCGTCCTTTTGAAACAAAAGATAGAAAATTTGAGTGGTGGCGGCCACACCGCACATCGTATTGAGTTGGGGATGACTCGTACACGTCACATATGATCCATGGATAGTTTTTCTAAAGTATCGACACAATCTTAATGCGTTTGGTCAGTTTTCCGTATTCCAGTTGATGTTTTTCAATTAAAATGACGTCCTTTTGAAACAAAAGGCAGACACTTTGAGTGGTGGCGGCTACACCACGCCTCAGATTGAGTCAGGGTTGACTCGTACACATCACATATGACCCATGGATCGTTGTTCTAAAGTATCGACACAATCCGAATGCGTTTGGTCGGTTTTCCATATGCCAGTTGATGTTTTTCAATTAAAATGACGTCCTTTTGAAACAAAAGGCAGACACTTTGAGTGGCACCGGCCACACCGCATATCATATTGAGGTGGGTTTTATTCTTACACATTACATATGACCCATGAATCATTATCCTAAAGTTTCAACGGAAACTGAATGTGTTTGGTCGGTTTTCCGCATGTACTTAAAATATTGCCCATTTTAAACAAAAGAGAGCCACTTAGAGTGATTTTGGCCACACCGTTCCTCCGATTAAGGTGGGGTTGACTCGTACACATCAAATATGACCCATGGATCATTTTTCTAAAGTATAGACACAATTCGAATGCGTTTGGTCAGTTTTTCGTATGCCATTTGATGTTTTTCACTTAAAATGACGTCTTTTTGAAACAAAAGACAGACACTTTGAGTGGTGGCGGGCACACCGCGCCTCATATTGGAGCGGGGTTGACTCTTACACATCACATATTACCCATAGATCATTTTTCTAAAGTATTGACACAATCCGAATGCATTTGGTCGGTTTTCCGTATGTCAGTTGATGTTTTTCAATTGAAATGACGTCCTTTTGAAACAAAAGGCGGACACTTTGAGTGGTGTCGGCCACACCGCACCTCGGATTAAGGCGCGGTTGACTCGTACACATCACATATGACCCATGGATCGTTCTCCTAAACTTTCAATGGAAACTGAATGCATTTGGTCAGTTTCCCGTAGGTACTTAAAATGTTGTCCATTTTAAACAAAATAGATCTACTTAGAGTGATTCTGGACACACCGTGCCTTAGATTAAGGAGGGTTTGACTCGTACACATCACATATGACCCATGTATCATTGTGCTAAAGTATCGACACAATCCAAATGCATTCGGTCACTTTTCTGTATGCCAGTTGATATTTTTCACCAAAAATGACGTCCTTTTGAAACAAAAGACAGACACTTTGAGTGGTTGCATCCACACCGCACCTCGAATTGAGGCAAGGTTGACTCATACACGTCACATATGACCCATGGATCGTTGTGATTAAGTATAGACACAATACGAATGCATTTGGTCAGTTTTCCATATGCCAGTTGATGTTTTTCAATTAAAATTACGTCCTTTTGAAACAAAAGGCAGACACTTTGAGTGGTGGCGGCCACACCGTGCCTCGGATTGAGGCGGGGATGACTCGTACACGTCACATATGACCCATGGATTGTTTTTCTAAAGTATCGACAAAATATGAATGCGTTTGGTCAGTTTTTTGTATGCTAGTTGATGTTTTTCAATTAAAATGACATCCTTTTGAAACCAAAGGCAGACACCTTGAGTGGTTCCGGCCACACTGTGTCTCAGATTGAGGCGAGGTTGATTCGTACACATCACATATGAACCATGAATCATTCTCCTAATGTTTCAATGGAAACCGAATGCGTTTGGTCAGTTTTCCGTATGTACTTAAAATGTTGTCCATTTTAAACAAAAGAGAGCCACTTAGAGTGATTCTAGCCACACCGTGCCTCCGATTAAGACGGAGTTGACTCGTACACATTAAATATGACTCATGGAATGTTTTTCTAAAGTATCGACACAATCCGAATGCGTTAAGTTAGTTTTCCGTATGCCAGTTGATGTTTTTCACTTCAAATGACGTCCTTTTGAAACAAAAGACAGAAACTTTGAGTGGTGGTGGCCACACCGCACCTCGGATTGAGGCAAGGATGACTCGTACACGTCACATATGACCCATGGATCGTTTTACTAAAGTATATACACAATTCGAATGTTTTTGGTCATTTTTTCATATGCCAGTTGATGTTTTTCAATTAAAATAATGTCCTTTTGAAACAAAAGGCAGACACTTTGAGTGGTGTCGGCCACATCGTGCCTCGTATTGAGGTGGGGTTGACTCTTACATATCACATATAACCCATGGATCATTGTGATAATGTATCGACACAATCCAAATGCGTTTGGTCACTTTTCTATATGCCAGTTGATGTTTTTCAATTAAAATGACGTCCTTTTGAAACAAAAGGCAGAAACTTTGAGTGGTGTCGGCCACACCGTGTCTCAGATTGAGGCGGGGTTGATTCGTACACGTCACATATGACCCATGAATCATTCTCCTAAAGTTTCAATGGAAACCAAATGCGTTGGTCGGTTTTCCGTATGTACTTAAAATGTTGTCCATTTTAAACAAAAGAGAGACATTTAGAGTGATTCCAGCTACACTTTTCCTCAGATTATAGTGAGGTTGACTAGTACATATCGCATATGACCCATGGATCATTGTGCTAAAGTATCGACACAATCCGAATGCATTTGGTCGCTTTTCCGTATGCCAGTTGATATTTTTCACTTAAAATGACGTTCTTTTGAAACAAAAGACAGACACTTTGAGTGGTGGTGGCCACACCAAGCCTTGTATTGATGCGGGGTTAACTCGTACACATCACATATAACCCATGGATCGTTGTGATAAAGTATCGACACAATAAGAATGCGTTTTTCGGTTTTTCGTATGCCAGTTGATGTTTTTCAATTAAAATGACGTCCTTTTGAAACAAAAGGCAGACACTTTGAGTGGTGACGGCCACACTGCGCCTTAGATTGAGGCAGGGTTGACTCGTAAACGTCACATGTGACCCATGGATCGTTGTGCTAATGTATCGATACAATATGAATGCGTTTGGTCGGTTTTTCGTATGCCAGTTGATGTTTTTCAATTAAAATGACGTCCTTTTGAAACAGAAGACAGACAATTTGAGTGGTGCCGGCCACACTGTGCCTCGGATTGAGGCGGGGTTGACTTGTACATGTCACATATGACCCATGTATAATTGTGATAAATTATTGACATAATCTGAATGCGTTTGGTCGGTTTTCCGTATGCCAGTTGATGTTTTTCAATTAAAATGACGTCCTTTTGAAAGAAAAGGCAGACACTTTGAGTGGTTCTGGCCACACCGCACCTCAAATTGAGGCAGGGTTGACTCGTACATGTCACATATGACCCATGTATCGTTGTTCTAATGTATCGACACAATCTGAATGCCTTTGGTCGCTTTTCTGTATGCCAATTGATGTTTTTCAATTTAAATGATGTCCTTCTAAAACAAAAGGTAGACACTTTGAGTGGTGTCGGCCACACCACATCTCATATTGAGGCGGGGTTGATTCTTACACGTCACATATGACCCATGAATCGTTTTCCTAAAGTTTCAATAAAAACCAAATGTGTTTGGTCGGTTTTCCGTATGTACTTAAAATGTTGGCCATTTTAAAAAAAAAGAGAGCCATTTAGAGTGATTCTGGCCACACCGTGTCTCAGATTAAAGTGGGGTTGACTCATACATGTCACATATGAACCATGGATCGTTGTTCTAAAGTATCGACACAATCCGAATGCGTTTGGTTGCTTTTCTGTATGCCAGTTGATATTTTTCACTTAAAATGGCGTCCTTTTGAAACAAAAGACAGACACTTTGAGTGGTGGCGGCCACACCGCACCTCAGATTGAGGCGGGGTTGACTCATACACGTCACATATGACCCATGGATCTTTGTTCTAAAGTATCGACACAATCCGAATGCATTTGTCAGTTTTCCGTATGCTAGTTGATGTTTTTCAATTAAAATGACATCCTTTTGAAACAAAAGGCATAAACATTGAGTGGTGGTGGCCACACTGTGCCTCTTATTGAGGCGGGGTTGACTATTACATGTCACATATGACCCATGGATCGTTGTGCTAATGTATCGACACAATTCGAATGCGTTTGGTCGATTTTCCGTATGCCAGTTGATGTTTTTCAATTAAAATGACATCCTTTTGAAACAAAAGATAGACACTTTGAGTGGTGTCGGCCACACCACATCTCATATTGAGGCGAGGTTGATTCGTAAACGTCACATATGACCCATGAATCGTTCTCCTAAAGTTTCAATGGAAACCGAATTCGTTTGGTCGGTTTTCCGTATATACTTAAAATGTTGTCCATTTTAAGCAAAAGAGATCCACTTAGAGTGATTCCGGCCACACTGTGCCTCAGAAAAAGGAGGAGTTAACTCGTACATGTGACATATGACCCATTTATCGTTGTTCTAAAGTATCGACACAATAAAAATGCGTTTGGTTTGTTTTCCGTATGTCAGTTGATGTTTTTCACTTAAAATGACGTCCTTTTGAAACAAAAGATAGACACTTTGAGTGGTGGCAGCTACACCGTGCCTTTGATTGAGGCGGGGTTGACTCGAACACGTCACATATGACCCATGGATCATTGTGCTAAAGTACCGACACAATCTGAATGCGTTTGGTCAGTTTTCCATATGCCAGTTGATGTTTTTCAATTAAAATGACGTCCTTTTGAAACAAAAGGCGGACACTTTGAGTGGTGCCGGCCACACCGCGCCTCGTATTGAGGCGGGGTTGATTCGTACACTTCACATATGACCCATGGATCGTTCTCCTAAAGTTTCAACAGAAACCAAATGCGTTTGGTCAGTTTTCTGTATGTACTTAAAATGTTTTCCATTTTATGAGAATCCTGATGTGTCTATTAGTGGAATGGTATTTACTTAAAATCTTATGGAAATTTATATAAAATATTTTTATATCATTCTTAGTATGGATTAGATTTTAGTTTATAATGCTATGAAACATTTTAGAGCTAACATTGTCATGCCCAATGAATACATCTCTTTTATAACATACCAAAAATCTATGATATTGATTCGATGTGTAAATGTGATTTACATTGATTATCATGATGAAAATAAATAAAATATATATTATAGATTTTCTAGTATTAAATGAAATCAAGGAGGGTGGGGGGGCTGTCCGGTGGGGCTGTCCGGGGGGTTGTCTGGTGGGTGTCTGGGTGGCTATCTGGGGACCAAGGAGGAGGGTGGGGGCTGTGCGGGGGGTTGTCCGGGGGGTGTTTGGGGGGTTGTTCGGGGTCCAAGGAGGAGGGTGGGGGATGTCTGGGGGGCTGTCTAGGGTCCAGGGAGGAGGGTGGGGGGCTGTCCGGGGGCTGTTCGGGGGGCTATCTAGGGGCTGTCTGGGGGTGTTCGGGGGGGTTGTCTGGGGTCCAGGGAGGAGGGTGGGGGGCTGTCTGGGGTCTGTTCGGGGAGATGTTCGGGGGGATGTTCAGGGGGCTGTCCGGGGGCTGTTCGGGGGTGTTCGGGGGGTAGTCCGGGGTCCAAGGAAGAGGGTGGGGGGTTGTCTGGGGGTTGTTCGGGGGGCTGTACGGGGGCTATCTGGGGGGTGTTCGGGGGGTTGTCTGGGTCCAAGGAAGAGGGTGGGGGGCTGTCCGGGGGGTTGTCTGGGGGGCTGTCCGGCGGGGCTATTCGGGGTCCATGCAGGAGGGTGGGGGATTGTCCAGGGTCCAGGAAGGAGGGGGGTTCCCAAACACACAACCACTAAAAGACAACAACATCCATAAAAATAGATAATATATAAAAATAACTCAACTCCAATACTATACTACGAGTCTAGATAAAACCAACAACTAGAATAGATTAAATATCAAATCTCAGTAATATCAGTCAAAAATGTAATGGATCAACTTGTCCCACATCACCATCACCATTATCACCATCATCATCACCCTCATCCTCATCCCCATCATCATCCTCACCCTCCTCGCCCTCACCCTCCTCCTCGCCCTCGCCACCCGCCTCGCCCTCCTCCTCTCCCTCCTCTTCCTCATCAGACTCCTCGCCATCATCATCGTTAAGCTGGACATCGTCCTAACCAACACTAGAACTTCCACCTGGTGCACCATATATAGAACGTATCGATGACATATACTCATCAAAAGCTGGGTTGGCCTCTGCTGGAATTGTGGGAGGTAGAACTTCAATAAATTTCATAAACGCATGGTTTGCCCTAGTAGATTGTTATGCCATCTCTGTAGCCCTTTTCTCAGCCTGTTCTACATATTCCCTAACTTTCTGCAGCTCGGGGGAACTACAGTTCGTACCTGAGGAGGGCCAATACCTTATCGGGGCTATCCTGGGTCGGTAGTGTACTCTGCCAGAATGCTCCTCTCTTAACACCTGATGTAAGTGATCTGTTGGCCCAAAATTGTCTGGTTTTTGGGCATCGAGGGCCTCTAAAGCATCCTGTTACAAATATAAATATATCATTAAGTTACAAAATAGATATTAAAATATAAATTCAATAGATTAAAACTTACAATCTGCTGCTGAGTCGCTTCGTTGACGGCACTTCCATCCTTTTTCCATCTACTCAAGCAAAACAGATTTTCTCGAGGCACACGTCCTTCAATATTTTGTATTTTCCTATACAATGACATTAAAAACTAAAGTTATATGAAAACTTTAGCAAACTATTAAATAATTTAGGAAACAAAAGAAAGTGTAAGTCGTAAATAAAACTTATAAACAATTGTCATACTTGCTTCCTCTCATGATCAGGCATCGTAGTGTGTCCCAATGTGTGGAGGTATTTTTTTTGCATCAATGTTCTTTTTATTTTTTCCAGATTATTCCTAAATAAAATTCTAAAATTCAACAGATAGTATTAATGCATAACATGAAAGTTATTATTTAAATACCTCAAATGTTATTAATACCTTAAACTGGGTACTCGTCCAATGAGTAATCATCTGACAATACTGCTCTATAGGACAATCATTTACCACTGGTACTACCTCTAACTCAGTTCCAACTCTAGAATATCATAAAATATACAACTCATTCTTGTAGGCTCTCCAAAGATCGTATAAATCCTTTAGACGTTCCGGTCGTGCACCCTCACCATCGGGAAAATTAAATCGAAGCTGAAATAAAAATATTAATTCATATAAATACAAAAATAATTCATGGCATTAAATAGAACATATCTTTTACCCACATCTCTTCCCAAGCTCTATCCTTGACCTCATGTGGAAAATTTATCCACGATAGCGGGCAGACGGGAATGATGTCGGAGTATTTGGCAAGGGTCGGCAAAAAACTCCAACATTACTGCCCTGTTTTCTCAACCATTTGGTTGTCTTCATTATAATCCACTATAACCTGTGTGCGGTGGTTCCACACCGAATGCATGCGTGTACGCCCCCGCCCATGCCTCCTGTTAGTAGATGTATCTGTCATGAAAGAAAAACAAATATTTTATCAAAACATTTTATAATGAAAATAAATATTGCTATAAAAATTTGTTAGGGTTCTATAAATATACCTGTGTCGGTTTGATCGCTGAGCGTCGCTGGATCCACAGAAACTGATGGAACACCCTATGGTGGAACAGGAGTCAAAGACGATGGAATATAGAAGCTCGGAGAGACAGAAGTAGAAGGAAAATAAGATGGGACAGCTGTCTGACCGGATGCTTACTGGGGAGTGGGAATCATCATGGGATGTGAAAATGATGGGCCAAAAGATGTAGAAGGTAGTGAAAACATGGGAGGCCTAAATATCACGTGTGTCCCTAACGACACACCAGGATTAGAATGTGGGAAGGATGACATGTCAGTGGGAGAGGCAGGGTCTAGTCAGGTATGCACAACTGCTCATCCACCTCTGGTACGAACCCTGCTCGTAACACCGACCTGAGTACTAGGACCATTACTAGGCTCCTCGTCGAATAACTGTTGACGTATAGGTGGATCCTAGAAAAATGTTTACAAAAAAAATAATCACATGATATTATATATTCATTAAATATATCAATTTGAAATAAAGTACTCACTACAGGCACTAATGATGGAATTCCCAACTCTGTTATTCGACGATTGTTCTCCATCATTTTTTCCTTCATCTCTCTTTAATTGTCTTCATTTCCTTCTTTTGAAAACAAATATGTAATTAATTAGAAAAACAAAACTGATGTGTAACCCAAAAAACTAAATATATGAGGGAATAGGGGGATTCATTGGTAATTTAGCTATCAGTTGTTTTAGAAGAGCTTGAATGGATTTAATAAATCATACAAGTTGTAATGTTCACCAAGTTATAAATATTGTTTTACTATGTTTGAATATAGTTCAATTCCAAATTAGAAAATGCAATTCAAATAAAACTACAACCAATAAACATTGAAAATTCACATAATGGTCAAGTCAGCTATCAATTGTTTTAGAAGATCTTGAATGGATTTAATAAATCATACAAGTTGTAATGTTCACCAAGTTAGAAATATTGTTTGACTATGTTTGAATACAGTTCAATTCCAAATTAGAAAATGCAATTCAAATAAAACTGCAACCAATAAACATTGAAAATTCACATAACGGTCAAGTCAGCTATCAATTGTTTTAGAAGATCTTGAATGGATTTAATAAATCATACAAGTTGTAATGTTCACCAAGTCAGAAATATTGTTTGACTATGTTTGAATACAGTTCAATTCTAAATTAGAAAATGCAATTCAAATAAAACTGCAACCAATAAACATGAAAATTCACATAACGGTCAAGTCAGCTATCAATTTTTTTAGAAGATCTTGAATGGATTTAATAAATCATACAAGTTGTAATGTTCACCAAGTTAGAAATATTGTTTGACTATATTTGAATACAGTTCAATTCCAAATTATAAAATGTAATTCAAATAAAACTACAACCAATAAACATTGAAAATTCACATAATGGTCGAGTCAGCTAAAATATATTTGTGTCAATACTAAATCAATTTGAATATTACCAACCCTAACAACCCAACTCGAGGTAAACCAAAATAATTGAGAACATGGATGAATGATTCTATATATTTTCAACCACAACTTCATGTTCACAATCAACTCTGACAATTGAGCTATTTGATTCATCAAAAGAAATAAATGGATTGGTTCCAATGGCACTAGGGACAGTGTCAATTCCATCATCACCATCATAAAAAATATGTCTTGGAATTACTTCAACTATGACACCAAATTCAGGTCTAAGTTGGTCTTTGACATAAAAAACTTGTTTAGCCATTGATTCCAACACATATGGTTCTTCGGTAGCAAGAGTGTGAGTCATATTAATTACTCGATATACACAATCATCAATAAATGTTCCATGTATCATCATCGAATCAAACCAATGGAATTTCATCATTGTGACTCGTCCATGAGAGTAATAATCCAATATTATTATTTTCTCAAAAACTCCATAATAACCCACATTTTCAAATCATAGTCTATTATCAGATGCACTGGCATAACAATCTGTTGTAGCAGTAACCATAACACCATCATGTTGTGTTCTCATGTTCTTTTCTCATTCAGTGACAATAAATTTGTACCCATTGATAACAATTGATTTGCAGTCACGAACCACGGTATTAGGACCAAAAGCCAAAGCTCTTATTTCCTCAGAGACAGAGTCAGAAGAAAAACTCAATACCTGCAATATAAATGACTATTAAACTTAATTAAATATTGATATAATTATTTTAAAAATTAATTTTTTATACCTTCAATTTTAACCAAGAAGAAAATTGTTTTCTATGCAAAGTCTCTCTCCTTATCAAAGATAAAGAATGATGCTTACTATTTATCATTGTTTTATGTTACATGTAGATAAAAAATATGAATATTTTAACAGATATATATGTAAGATATACATAATCAATTTAGTTACCTGATATAGTCATCGAACAAATCACAGTTGAACAAAACTGTGCGATGTGCCATGTCCCGCTCTTCATGGATTAATGTCTTAAATGTATATGATCCAGGAATTCCTCCTGTTTGAGGAAGTGATGGAAAACTGGGTTCAATTTTCTCATACTTTTCTTCTTCATTTCTCATTGGTCTGTTCAATCTTGTAGTAATATTAGACAAATACATCGAGCAGAAATCCATACATTCTTGAGCCAAGTAACCGTTCACGATAGAACCTTCGGGATGATTTCTGTTTCAGACATAAGACTTTAATGTGAACATATTTCTTTCAGTTGGATACATCCAACGAAAAGAAACAGGTCCTCCGAGAAGTATTTCAGTGGGAATATGGACAGTCAGATGCAGCATGCATGTGAAAAATGATGGAGGAAATATTTTCTCCAACTCACACAAAATTAATGGGGCATCTGTCAAAAAAAAATTCAAGAAAGACTTGGACAACTTCTTAGAACAAATATCTCTAAACAAATGGCACAACTGAATAACATCCACCCTTACATTATTGGACAAAAGATGAAGAATTTCTATTGGAAGCAACTCGTGCAGTAGAACGTGATAATCATGAGTCTTCAAAGATTTTATCTTCAACTCTCTTCTGTTGACCCGTTTAGATATGTTGCTTGAATATCCATCAAGAACTCTAATAGTCTCTAATACTTCCAGAAATTGTTTTTTCGTAGGTGTCATCACATAAAAAGCACATGGAAGTTGCCATTTATTTTCACTGATACGCACAGGATGTAATTCTGGTCTGATTCCCCAATCCACTAATTCACGCCGAGATCGTAAATCATCTTTTTTATTCCCCTTGACATTTAGAAGAATCAAAAGCAATATTTCGCATATATTCTTTTCAATATGAATTACTTATAAGAAATGACGTAACAAATTGGTTTACCAATAAGGAAAATCAAAAAAGATACTCCTCTTCCTCCAATTGTAACAGGTTTCAGTGGAAAAATTCTTTCTCTTTCCAGATTTCATTTGACCCTTCCTGAACGAAAAACTGAAATCTTTTAATTCATTAAGCACGTCAGTTCGAGACATACGCTGAGGTGGATCATCGATATCTATGGTATTATTAAATCTTCAATGATTCATTCTATATGGATGATCCTTTGTCAAGAATCGTCGATGTCCCATAAAACTGAAACTACAGTGATGCTTCAGTCTTCTGGATCATGTATTCTTCATACAAACTAGACATGACAATTTTCCCTTTGTGTTCTATCCAGACATCATTGCATAAGCTGGAAAATCATTGATCGTCACATAAGCGCAGAACGCATCCGAAATATGTCTTTCGAACATGCATCATATGTGTGCACACCCACATTCCAAAGAAGTTTCAACTCTTTTATTAAAGGTTGCATGTAGACACCAATATCAATACTGGGATCAGAAATACCATATATGAGTATACTCATGAAAGTGAAAGGTTTTTTCATATACAACCATGGGGGAAGATTATAAATGTGTATAAAAACTGGCCATGTACTGTGCAAAGTAAGCATCTTCCCAAACAGATTAAAACCCTCGCATGAAAGACCCAGCCTCACATTACGCACATCAGCTGCAAAATCAGGATGTCGAGCATCAAATCTCTACCATGCAAATCCATCTGCAGGATGAACCAACTCATCATTAGTCTTCTTTCTCTCGATATCATTCCATCTCATTTTTATTGATATGTCATCAGATATAAAAAGATTCTGGAGTCTGGGGATCAATGGAAAGTTCCACATTACATTATGTGGAATACGGGATGGTGTTCCATTAGATTTTGACTTCCAGTGGGATGTGCCACATTTTATACAATCATTTCATTCAGCGGTTTCCTCCTAGAATAAACTGCAATCTTTCAGGCAAGCATGAATTTTGTTTCTTGAAAATCCAAGTTCCTCAACTAACTTCCATGCCATATATTGGTTTTAGGGAATATCTGCATCATCTAGAAGTAAATCCTTAAAGAGGGTAAGAATATAATTGATTGCTGTATTAGAAATCCCATACATAGTTTTCCCATAAAACAATCAGATTAAAAATTCCAGCTTTTTCATTTTATCGCATTGTTGATATACTGGAGTCGTGGCAGCATCATTCAATTTTTTCACCCTATAAATATCATCATTTTCACTAGATTCATCAGTTGTGATCATATCGAAGTCTTCTTGAGTCGAAATCCTTTCTTTTTCATGATGACGAATAAAAGGAAACCAATCATCTAACAAATTCTCCATTCCAGTCTTTTCATTTCGATCATCACCAATTTGAGATTTCATTTTCTCCCCATTGTGATACCACACAAAGTAGTTTTCTTAAAAACCATTTTTGGTTATGTGGTAGCTGACTTCTTCACAGCTCAACCATGGTCTGCCAACACAATTGGAACATGGGCAGTGTATGCAACCACTATCTGAAGCATTGTGAAATGAAAAATCTATAAATCTCTCCAAATTGTTTTGAAAATCGATTGAGATCTGATCGGTTTCATACATCCAACTTCTTTCCATTCTGTAAAAAGAATTTATATAAGTCATTTTGTCATAAAAAATTCAATAGGATTGAACTTTAATAGAAAATACATTTAAGTAAACAATAAAGTAAGAAGTTTCTAGTCGATGTAGTGAACTATTAAAATAATGTAAAGAACAAGTACTCATAAATTAAATTAAAATTTATTTATATTAATTTTCATTATGTCTATAAGAGGAACATGCCTCAGGTCCCATCATGTGTTATAGTCATCCCAAATCATTCACTCATGTTCAATAACTCATTATTGACACCTGGCCATACCTTTCATTACCCAATTACTTCCCCAAGTCAAGCGCACCCCATGGGTGAATAAATCTTAGGATTCTACACTAATAGGTTATTCCTGACCTGTAAAAAGATTTAATTTCCTTTAGTATAGACAAAAATATTTATTTTTAAATTTTAAATTCTTAATAAAGTATGTCAATGATAACAACATTACTGAATTAAACTTATGACTTATCTAACATTTTTATGGCTGTCTACACATGCCAGAATGGGTAGTGAAAAGCACCCCACCCTCATAAAAGTGAGTATTGGCCAAGAAGGACACATAATATACAACGTACAATGAGAACCATATTTAGTTGACCCTAAAGTTATATTAGTACAGTCATCTTGGGGGAAATGGAATATATGATCCTGGTTAACTGATGAATTCAAAAGCTCATATTCCATATATTGGACACTATCTAAGGTAAGAAATCATGTGAGGATGGGTTTACATCATTCAATTTTTTACATACTAGTGAGAATAAAGTCTTAAATTAATAACTTGAGTTCACTGATACCATGTCAGCTGTTATACACACCATGTGAACCCTTATACACACCATATGAACCCTTATACCATATCGTCATTATTACGACCATTAATAACAACTTATTAAATAACATCACTTCTTAAAGATAATAAAATTGAACATAAATCAATAATAATATTGGATATATCAAGTAAAATGAAGTCATACTATCTTACATCCTAAATGACCACCCACAACCATGATTAGTGACCAAAAAGTTCCCCTTTCGGCCAAATCAAAAGTGAAAAAAAAACACATAGTTGTAGAAAAAAACTTTATTTGTGTGAAGAATAATAATCTCATTGTCCTCATGATATTTGAACCATACAGTCATGATTTTTGAGATGAACTTGTATCCATGAAACCATATGAGAAACACAATTCAATACATGCATTTTTCTGATTTTCCCAAGCATTTTGAGGAACCCCAAATCAGTAAAAATGGTCATTGTGTTTTAAAAAAGGTGATTGAATAACACATGTATGATGTTTAAGGAAGAATTATTAATGGTTATATTAGAAAAACTAATATTCACTAATATTGCAAATTTGACATTCTATGAATTAGTTTCATGAAGAAGGAATAAGTACTAATTAGGGACCACATACTATTTGGCAAAGTTCAAGAAGATACTCTATATGTTCTGTTGTGCAAAGGATAAGTGAACAGTGTGTCATTTTATATATATATATAGATTTTGATAGAAAAATGATACATACTTATTATGTAATACACATAGTGTACAAAAATTAAGATTAACAATATCTTCATGTTTGGCATGATCTTAATGAAAGGATTGATTTTCATGAAATAATATCAACAAATATTACAAACAATTTCCTATTAGTTCCTATAAATGAAGCTATAATATTTGAAGCGGATTAAAAAACTATGAATCTTAAAAATTAAAACACAATAAAGAGGCATCATTCCCTTATAAATGTAAATGTGTAATTAAAACATTAATTGGACATACACCGATATAGGGATTTGAGTACACAATTCATGGAACAATCATAAAATTTTACAAAAACCCTAAAAATTGGGAATAATGAAATCGTTGAGAATAGAAGGATATGATTTATAAGAGGTGGAACTATATCCTTGATAAAATATAGAAGGAGTATAACCTGGTAGCTGCTGATCCGATGGAAGATGTGGGGATTCGGAAGTTCTTCTACCAAGGAATCACTTCTGGAGATGAGCGGAAGGGTTCTGGAATCATGGGGAGGCTGCTGCCTACATTTGGAGAATTTGGGGCTTTTTTTCCCAACAGTTTTTAAAAACCGTTAGGAAAACTCAATCTTTCACAACGATTTTATGAAACCATTGGGAAAACTAACTTTTTTCCCATCTTTCCCAACGGTTTCCTCAAACCGTTGGGAAAAGTGATTTTTTCCCCACTTTTCCCAACAATTTTATGAAACCGTTGGGAAAAGTCAGTTGTTCAAGGTCTTTACCAATAGTTTATGAAAACAATTGGGAAAGACAACATATACCAATGGTTCATTGAACCATTGGTATAAAAGTGTTGGGAAAATTACCCTTTCCAGTAGTGTACATATGTTCCACAAGATCATAAACATTCATCATATCACAACCCATGAAATAAAATGGGTACCATAAACATTTCATCATAAAATAACCTATGAAAAAGGGATAAGATTAATAATCATTTAATCATAACATAACATATGGAAAATAGATATGATTAGTAATCATTTCATTATATAATAACCCATTAAAATAAATGGGTTTCCTAACAATTTCTATACTAGATAACCTATGTAAGAGAAACAGGTTTCATAAAAAACTTTTCAACATAAATATAAACCATTCAAAGATATAATAATAATGGTATCCTTAGATAATATACCTATTAAATCATAATTTACATCAAAGGATTTCATCTTATATGTAAAATAATTTTAAAAGATCAATTATAAACATTTCATTAAGAAAATAACCTTTCCACTTTGAAATATTCTTTTTAAAATATAAAACATTCTGAAAACTTTTTATTTGAAAACAACAATGAAGAAAAAGTTCACTTCGTGTAACAACCAAAAAGGTAATATTTACACTTTTTTAGATTGGATATATTCTTTGATAATATTCAGGGAATTTCATCTTTTTTGAATGCAAGGGTTGATAATATAGTATGGGATCTTTTGGACCATGCTCCCCATTTCATCCAGCTGGAGAAATATTTGGTGAATAAGAGGTTATTTTATTATTCCAATAATTAGGAATTGGATAAAAAATTTCATTATGGGGTTCTAATGTATTATATAATTCCCATGAAAGATTAAATATTTATGGGCCTCCACAACAAACTGTAAATACTAAAAAGTGATCTGCAGAATCGGTTTATCAATAAACCTAATCGTTCGATTAACCTGGATGGGATGAAAGAAGAGATCGATCAATTTGAGAGTAGGTTGGAATATAATTAGGATGAGTAAAAAATTTTCACACTGGTGGAAAAGAAAAATAATTTAGCTGAGAATATTATAGAATAATATAGAACCACCTGAGAGAGGTTCAGAGAGACTTATATGAGGTAGGGGATAAAAATATGGCATTCCTTTGGGAATGTATCAAGGAAAGGTGGTATGAAATTGTTCCTAATATCTGTTGGAATATGAGTCCTTCACATATGATATTGAGGTCATGGGAGGTATGGCTAATGACTATTTTAAAATTTTAATATCTAATCTTAACCCCTCCATGAAGGGAGGTTATCCAAGTGATCAAACCAACTTATTTGACTTCATTACAAGGGGTGGTGTCCAATGAGATTGACAAGCCCTTTAAAAACATGCAGAAAGAATTATAGATTTGGGAGGTTGTTCAGGCCCTTAATGTTGAGAGTTCTCTAAGACTTTATGAATTCTCAGGTTCCTTTTACATAACCATTTTGTAACTAGTGAAAGGAGAAATGTTTGGGGCTATTTAGGACTTCTTTATAGGTGGGAGCTTTCAAATGGTGTCTTATGCATCAACATTGATCCATATTCTAAAATTAAAATCCCCCACTTCACTTTATCATTATAGGACAATAAGCATGTGTAACTTCCCATATAAGGTCTTGGAAAACATTATCAATATAAGGCTTTCATTGTATATCCCTCAATGAGTCTCAGAGAACCAACATGGTTTTATCAAAGGAAGATTTAGTCATTCTACTATATCCATGGTGTATGAAATGATCAGGGATATAAAAATAAAATCACTTGGATCCAATTTTGTGATTATGGATTATATGCACAAATCCTATGATAAAATGGAATGGAGCTTTATCATCAAAGTTTTAAAGATAATGGGCTTCTATAGAGGGGCAGTTGATCTTCTTTATAGAGCTTTTAGCTCACTATGGAGGGTTATTTTCTTCATGGGGAAGAAGTGTAGGATCTTTAAATCCACTTGTGGACGGTGAAAGGGAGATACCCTTTCTCCCAACAAATTTATCTTGGTACAACAAACCCAATATAGATATATATAGGAGAAAATCTTGAGTGGGAACCTTCATCCATACCAGGGTAGAGCTAATACTAGTGACACCTTGATGGGCTGGTGGATAAAATTACCACTTGTATTGAAAATTAGAAGAATTGGTTTCATTCTGTCGGGGGGAGAAAGATTCTTGTCAACTATTTTTTGTCTTTTATTCCCATGAATGTGATTTCATAGCTATATATTCTAAATTTAATTTTGAATAAAATTTAAAATGTTATGATAGTCTTCATCTGGGATTCTTATTCATAAGGAATATTTCCTTGGGATTCAAGGGACAAGTTTTCAAAGGGGTAGGTGAGGGTGGTATCAATCTCATGAGTGTCAAAGAAGAAATGTAGAGTATGTAAGCTATACTTGTATGGTATTTATTAGAGAATAAATTAATGTGGGTCAGATTTATCTCTAATATATATGGAAAACAAATTCACAGAGTAAGGGGTCACTTCTTGACTTTGGATCATGATTTTTAAGAATGTACCTATATTATGGAATCACTCTAAATGGATTATGGGTTATAGAAAAAATTAATTTCTATAATGAAAATTGGGCTTGTTCAGTGATCATTTTTTCTAGCTGTATGACCCCAGATATCACCTTACCCTAAACTAGTAGGTTCAATCATTTCATTTATGTCATCCTCAACTGTCATCATCTGTATTTATTTGAAAATGTCATCATGAATGATGAACCAAGCAATATCATCTTTATAGGATCAACATATGGTTAATTATTGACTAAATTATTTCATTTGGTGAATCAAGTTCATGGTGTACATGATGGGTAGAATGAATATATATGGTGAAACAACATCCCTAAAAAATAAAACTTTCTATCATAGTTCCTATGTAACCAATCCATTCTGATATATGAACAGGTGAGGAAAAATGAATCACAAAATCCTCTAAATGTGTATTATATAGAAATTACAAAGATGAATCCTATGATCATCTCTTATTTAAGAGTGATTGGGATGAATTAGTTTGGAGTCATCTGGGTGAGTCCATAGGGCTAGGAGTTAGATTCAATAACCAAGTATCTTTTCTTCAATCCTAGTTTATGGGAACCGATAACAATTCTCATGAAATACATGTGAGGGGTTACAACTTGTGGTGGGTTATTAGATTGTATGGAGTGAAAGGAATTAAAGTTGGCATGGGTTTATTTCTTGTTTGTGACTAGGTGTGGTGGTTAAAACTAAAATCTTTGTGGATTACTTTTAACCACTTTTCAAAAGATGGTATGGTTCACCCTCACTGATAAAGCTCATGGCTGGAATCCCTACAACATACATTTCCCAAAATCTCAATATATAGAGAATATGGGTGAGATGGAATCCTATGATCAGTGGATTTAAACTCAAGGTGGATGGATCCTGTATTTTTGGGGTCATACAGAGGGGAGGTGTGGTTTGTGACCATCAAGTGGTGGTGATTTTGGATTTCAATGATGTATTTGAGTAGGGGAACTCCCATATATAAGAGTCTCTCATGATTCTAAAGTTTATTGAGTTATACCACTCTTACAACATCATACTAGTGTCGGTGGAAATGGAATTGACTGTTATCCATTATTAGATGTAGGGGAAGCTTTAGATATCATGGAACATCACTTACATCATTCACAAATGAAAAAGGATTCTAAACTTGTGGTTAACCCTTAATCATACTTGGCATGAGGGGAATATGGTTACAGACTTACTTTCTTCCGAGGTAGCCAATGGGGATCATAATTTTTTGTTTTATAGGTCGAGGTCACTCTCAAATTCATGTGGTAGTTTTTCTAGGGTGGATTCACTTGATCTTCATTTTTATACTACCTTTAATTTTTCTATCTTGGGTTTTTCCCAACATAAAATAAAAATTTTAACATTGGATGAAAAATAATTATAATAATCTCAATAAATGATGAACAGTAACCCCATGAAAGATAGGTCCTCAAATGGATGTGTAAAAATCAAAAATATTAATTAAAATAATCATAAATTACATTAATTATTATTATATACACCACATATAAGAAATAGTTGGTGAATATATCATGGGTCTCACAAAAGTTAAAAGTGATATGTAAATACCTTACTACTTTATTAACTTTTGAATCTTAAGACCTGTGAAAGAATAAAATTAATTGAAACTTATAATATCATTAAATAAATTAAATTCATGATATAACATTCCATATGTTAGTATATACACCATAAAAATTAAATGAGTGGTGAATATGGCATATGTCTTGCAGAAATAAAATTGAGACTATAAATCCCTTTACCTTAAGTCTTAACACTCATCATACTTGTTCAAACCTCATGTATAATAAATATAAGTTAATTATAAATATATAATAGAACCATATTAATATATATAATACCATATATGATTTACTTATTCCTTTATATTACCTTTTTATTAATAACTTCATGTCAAATTTATGTTTCGGGTAATAACCGCTTTGTTTTTCGTACATATTTTGACTTGTTATTCTTGGTCCTCTTACCTAGATCATGATTTCATAATTTCAATAATGTAAAACAAGATATAAATAACATATATATTCATTATATTTTTATTTATAATAATATATTAAATATATAAATGTGAAATTAAATACATCGTTTATGGAGACTGTGGGTCGCACGTACGTATGAACACTATTTTCATTTTCATGTCGTATTGAAAGAAAGAAAAGTAAATGATATATATATTACCATTATAGTATAATTATTAATTTATATATATCATGTATTCCTATTAAACTCATCCTTAATGCATTTCATTTAAAACAAGAACGAATCACATCACTTCGCAAGGTGGTAGTCTGTCGTACACATAAACGATGTTATTGTATTATCACAAAATGTAAAGCATGAAGTTATGTGTTATATAAAAATTATAGAATTATAATAAAATAATAAAAATAATATATATCATATATAAACTATAAATAAATCATTATTCCCAACCTTGAAAGGTGGTAATTATAGAACGAATAACATCGTTTCGTGAGGCGGTAGTCTGTCGTACACACGAACGATGATTGTGTATCCCATTTGATGGAAGTGTGTGAATTTGTAGTTAGTAACCTTAAAATAACAACATATAAGTATATTTAATATATTTATGTGATTATATAAGTATAATATAAAAATAATTTAATGGTTTTTCATAATAAATAAAACAAAAACATTCATTGATGAATGTTACATATTCTTTGGGTATATCTTTTTAGTTTGCTCCAAAAGAATTACTTGGTTGTATTTATGAACAAAGTAAGGATTATAAGATTAAGTTATGTAATTTTTGAGTTTATTTTTTCAGTTTTTTTATGATATAAATGGATTTTGAGGTGTCAATAATTGAGGGGGTGAGTGCCCTTTTATAGTGGAGGAGAAGTGGTATTCTTGTAAATACCAAAACATAAACGTTATCGGGAAGTCTCCCTTGCATAATGTGAATCCAATAATGAAAGTTTTTAAATAAAATATGTTATATGGTCTAAATATATTCTGATAATGGGATTTGGAAGAGTTTCTAGGTCATATTCCCCCTTAAGTTTAATGGTTAGTCTCTTAGTAAACTCATTTTTTTCTTAATTGTTGTGATTAATTTTAACTTTTTTCACTAATGTTTTGACCAAAAAATAATGTTTACTTATTATAAAATATAAAATTATTCTTATTTTAAATATGGAATCCATTTTTACAAATCACTATAACATAATTGGAATAAATTAATTTAAAATTAATCCTGCAGATGGGACGAGACAATGAGTTTTTAAAGTGGAAATGTTCAAAAGTTTGAAGTGTTTTTAAATTCAATTTCAATGTGAAATTGATTCAATGACATAAATTGAATTAATATATGTATAATTTAACTAAATATACTTTAAAACTAAATAAAAATATAATATGACTATATATAAATTAAATGAAAAATCCGTTTTCAATTAAAATTCAATATTTTTCATTATTAATCCAAAAATGAAATATTTCATAAAAATACAAAAATTTCACCATAATATAATTTTTACATTCCAATTTCAAAAATAAAGTTTATTTTTTAAAATATAATTTATAAAAGTTTTAAAATTTAGATTTAAAATAAGTGATCCCCAAAAAGGTAGTAAAACTTCCTCTTATAAAAATACATCTTTTTATGCGTAAAATTGGATTTATTCTTATCTGTTGTCTAGAAAATAAACAAGATGAATGTTAAATTGTTTATTTAATATATAATATATATTTTTTACTAAAATAATTCGTCAATATTGTTGGTTTAATTTATTAATATTAAATTTTTTTGTGTATATAAAATTTGTTTTTTCGAAAAGGAATTTCTTTATTTTCAAATAGTTCTTACTTTTATTTCAAATTAATTAGTATCCAATGAATTAGTTTTATAAACCTGAATAAAAAATATTTTAATAATTTAGTTAATACTATTAATAACTACTATTTCAATGGCTAGGTGATAACTATTATATTAAAAACTAATATTAATAGTATATTGTAGTTCGGTAAAACTCAGTTTTGCGTGTTATAAAAGCTATTGAAGGAACTTGGTATTGTGTGTAACACAATAAAAAATTAGTATTGAATGTAAATAAAGATAAATAATTGTTTAATATAAATAAATCATAACTTGGTGTAGTGACCAATTTAATATATTAAAGAAATTTAATTTATTTTAAAAAATAATTCATAAAAACTCGGTGTGTTACATTCTACCACACATAAAATGAATTTCATCCTTTAAATTCATCTAGGTCATCAAAGGTTTAATACTTGAAAGTTCCTTTCATAAAACCCACATCATATAATGGTTAATAAAATATAATATTAATAAGATTGAAACAGAAGTACAATGGTCATATGGGATAACATATAGTTAGGTTTCCAAGTAGGAGAACATCGGTGTAAAGTGAAGATATAGACATGGATGAAAAGAGTAAATAATTATATAGATTGATTGAATACATTAATTAAAAATAAGTGAATTATCAATGGAAATTTAAGGCCATAAAATCCATAAATCTAATAGGTTTTAAATTTTCATTGATATCATTATAAATGATGATAATAGGATAAAATTTTATTTCAATACCCTTTTCCTAAAGTAAAAGAATTTTCATAAGGAGATATACTTACTTGATTTAATTCTATTTCATATGTAAAATCTCACCCTTTTGTTGTTACTTCACCAATTTTAAATTTTTTCCCAAAAATGAATATTATTAAATGAATTTTTTATTCCTAAAGCACTAAAATTTACTTTTAATAGATTATAAGATCCATAAGAGTGAAAAGTCTTTCTGTCTATCTCTAACTATTTTCCAAAAACAATATTGTTAAAAAAAGTTATCCAATGTAATAGATTAATATCTAAACCTCAACATTAACACCACTGGTTCATCATTAATATTTATTTTTCAAATAGTTTACCTAAAAACAATGACATTTTAATCAAGACATCACATAGCCCAGTGGTATGTGAAAAACCCTTATCGTCTTTTGGTCATGTTTTCAAGCACCAAAGCCTTCTCAGATTCAATGAGTTGTCACCAATTATGTGGGTAGTCCTTTTTCTATAACCATATTAATATAATTCCTATAATGTTCCCAAAATATTATGGACATCCTTGATATTAAACTAATCATTAAATAACCTTTTATTGGGGCTTTCAATACCATCCTTCTTTTTACAAAGTCTAATAATCTTATTTTACTGTTATTAAAATTTCAATAATAATCATATTAAAACTAAAGGATATCAATAACTTTAAACTTACGTATGTAACATCCCATTAAATTAAAATATTTTAATGTTAGAATAAATATTATTTTTTCTCTCCTTATATGCAAAACCATTTTAAGCTTATGTTACATACCACACTTAGTTATCTTGTGTTACACTAAAAACTGAGTTTTACTACCTTTTAACGGTGTACCTATTTTAAAACTAAATTTTGAAAATTTTATGAATTTTATTTTTCAAAATAAACATTATTATTTTATATGGAATGTCAAAATTATCTTAGGGTGAATGTTTTAGTATTTTTCTATGAAGTTTCATTTTTTGATGAATAGTAAGAATGTTGCATTTTAATTAAAAATGGGTTTTTCGTTTAAATAATTATTAATGTTAAATTATATTTTAAATTGGTTATTGAAGTCAAAATAGGACAGTTATACATATATTAATCAAATTTAGGTTACTAGAATCTTTTTAATTTTGAAATTAGATACAAAATATTATTGAACTTTTGAATTTTTTTACTTTAAAAACCCACTTTCTCACCACGTATGCAAGATTAGCGTTAATCATAATTTTACCAATTCTATTATTTAAATTTTTGAAAATGGAAATAAATTTTTTTTAGAATTAAAATATTTTTTATGTAATAATATCAACTTAATTGTTGACCAAAGGATTAGTGAAAGTGACTAAAATTAATTAAAGTGATTAAGGTAAAATTAAGCTTAATAAGGGACTAAACCTTAATCTTAAGGACCAAAATGACCTAGAAACTAGTCCAAAAGACATTGGATACCAAAAAATAAACCATATACCACATTTATTAGAATTTTATGTGTTATTTGGATATTTTTAAATGGAATTTATCTATATAAAAGGTTAAGTAAGGGGAAAAGGAACTTTCCTTACCTTTAACATTTATAAAACATTGAGATATGTAAAAAACATAATATTTTTTGTTATACATATACTTTTTAAATATAAATATGTTATTTTCATCATAATAATTTATCAATAATTTTTAATATGATTATGTTACTTAAAATTCTTAAGAAACTCCAATGTGGTGATTTTTTAGTTAATAATTAACTAAAAGAAATGATGCTATAAATGTAAAAAGTAAAGTGAATTGATTGAATTATTATCATTAATTACTTTTTAGAAGAATATGTCATGTTAAACATATATAAACCTAATATATTTTAATTCCAATATTATATTGAAATTTAAAATTTAAAATTAAATAAATAATGTCAAAATTGACATTATTGTTATTTTACAATAAATGATATCTTATTAAATGATTTAAAATTATTAAAAATCATATATTATTCCAATTTATCTATAATTGTTAATTAATATTAAATATGGTATATTATTGTAACAATTTATCTTTTTATAATTAACATATTGACCCATATATTGTAAAAATGTTGTTAACATGGTCCGAGTTTAAGTAGTGTTTAAGCATGTCACATGCACTTGTTTTAAACTTAATTTCCAAAACACAAGGGATTTTTATTTTATAAATTATATAACATATTAATAATTTATTGGATATATATTTTATAATAAATATCACTTTATTTTAGTCTTAATGGTTAAATTAATTATATTAGAAAACTAGATGCTTTAATAAAAACCAAAATGATAAATTTGGGGAATCTTAGAAGTTAAGGAAATAAATTATTAAAATTCACATAATTTTGTGTGGTGTAGGTTTTAATAGACCATGATTATAATTTAGTCCAATATTTTTACATTTTAGAGAAACTTTAGGTAAGGTATACCTCCCATTAATGAATACCTTTTGGTATTTACAAGAGTGTCACTCCCCCTACACTATAAAAAGGAAAGTACTCTACCCCTAAATTACACCTCTCAATCCACTTTTGATCGACCAATATCTGGTCATATAGTCTCCAAAATCTCTCTCCTAAAACTAGAATCCTCCCTTTTTCAGGAAGTGATCCAATGTAGTATTTTGGTACAAACCAAAATGAGTTACCCTATTAAGAGGTAACGTCTTCCATCAAACACTTCCATCCCCTAAAATCTCTTTATTATATCATTATATAAAAATCCCAGTATCCTCGATATAATAGTATGTTTTTATGTTAATATTTATACCTACACTTACACAGACCTCTATCTAATGGGTAACAAACATATTTTTTCTGTGTACGGCAAACTACTGCCTAACGAAATGATGATTTTTAATTTTTCATTTACCACCTCTCATGGTGGCCATTATGATAGAAAATATGTTTATATATGTTATATATGATATTTATTATGTATTTATACTTATATAATCATTTTATAACATATAAATTTAATAAAATATATTTTACATTAATATGATAACATCGTTAGAGGAAGTGTGGACTACTGCCCTCTCAATGTGATATGATTCGTTCACGTTATACATGGAACATATAAAGGATGGTTTTAATAAACCTATGTAATATATATGACATAGATATTATATTTTAATTATAATATACATATTTTTCATTTATTTTTCATTATTTTAATATTAAAATGATATAGAAGTAGCATTCATGCGTACGTTCGGTCTACCGTGTAATGACCCGCTAATTCTCATTGGATTGAGAGTAAAATGACTCATTACTTGGCCTTAAGTGATATCCCAAAGATGCAAAAAGATGGAAATAAATCTCTAAGGGTTTAAAATACATGTGGGGGAAGATTTAACCTTTTATTAAATAAACCAAAAAACCAACAAACTATAACCAAGTCGTTCATTAAATGATGTGTGAACAAAATCAAGACAACGTAATTACATTATTTATATAAAAACCACTCCAAAGTGTGAAATAGTGTAAGACCAAAAAATTTCCAAATTAAATAGTCTAAGAAAAACTAAATACACCCAAATGACCCTAGTACTCCATGATCCACAATCTCTAAGATCCACAATCACTAAACAGCCCAAGTATAATGAGGTGGTGCTAAAAACATGTGATACTTAACCTTTTCCCATGTCTCGGAAGATAGTATCTGAAAAAGAACCAAAGTTCCAAAGTAGGGGTGAGTATAAAACTCAGTAGGTTTCCCTAATGAATTACCTATTCACACCACTAGGATAGAAGAGTTATTAACATTTACATAAAACAGTTTATATAAAACAATTTCTTAAAACAGTTTATAACTAAATATTAACAAGTTTCCAAAACCATTTATAACCAAAAGAATACAAGTGCAATTGAAAACAATTTTCAAATAAGTTATTTTTATAGAAAAATAACTAAACAAATATTTAAAAAAATTCACAATATATATTTTGGAATACGCCAACCATTCCATATATTCATACAACCAACCATGTATTCTATGTGATGACAATTCCGTACTCATGGGAGGTTTCTCGTTGATCTACAAATTCATCACAAGGTAATTATATCCCATGTCACTATTGACTTGTTTCACTAAGAATAGGGTAAAATTTTAATCAAGCCCCATAAATTCAATATTAATTCACACACTGATATGCTCAAGGATCATGCCAAAAAAATCCTTTTCAGTAAAATCACCTTTTTATAGAAAACTATTTTCCATCAAAACCATCCCAAATCCAAACCATTTCAATAAAACACTCTTTTATTGAAAATCCATTTTCAATCAACCTATTCAGAAATTTCAAAAATCCATAATTTAAAATCACCATTTTAAATTCAAGAAACTAAATCACTTTGTACAATAATTCACTAAGATCACACAATTTCACCCAAAACCATAAATCATCACTACAGAATATTTATTACATGATTTTCATAATAAATTCCATTTAAATAAACCAATTTTAAACTAATCCAATCAATTATAGAAAGGATTTGAGATTGAATCCACCTACCTTTAAGGTTTTGGAAAAAACCAACAACGGATGAAGAACTCGCTAGCAACCGGGTTGATTCTCCACAAAAACTGCCTTATATCCCTTCTCCTATCATAACCAAGACAAAATCTCATCATAGTTTGCATCCACCATCTTAGACCTACCCATAATAGATTTATATCTAAGAAACCGAGATGAGAGGAGAAGTATATCTAACTAGATCTAAGAAATCGATCAAGAACAATGAAGACCAATCACATACCTTAAGAATCCAGCTTCAAAACACTAAGGGAAGCCTTCGTATGGACTCCAAATCAATTGGGATAGGTTCTCCAACCTTAAATTAAGATAATCCCGAGTTAGGTACACTTAGGAGAAAAAACTATTAGTTTAGAGGCAAAAACACGTGAGATATACTTTTTTAGGATCTCACATAAACTTCGTGCATAGTTAGTTCACACGGTTAGACAAACAATGCACTAACCGTGCGTTATCTACTACCTTAAGTAAACCCTCAGATGACCTCCTATCATGGTCTCCCTAACCATGTACACACCGTGACAAAGCTACTATCCAAAATCTAAAACTTCACATGGTTTCTATTAGGCTTTCTACAAGGTTTGGAAAAACTGTGTGCCTCTCCTATGGCCCCAAAAACTTATTTAAACTTTTCTCAACTCTCCTATCCTTCACCCTTAAACTTTATAAACATGAAAAGAAACAAGTAAGTGTTACATACCATAAACTGGGGGTACTAAATTCTCCCCACCATTGGTATTTCCATTCACAGAAAGTAGAAAACCATTTCCTCTCTGAAAGAGTTTCAATAATTTCTCTTTCATTTCCTTATCACGTTCCCAAGTCTCTTCCTGAATCTCACCATGTTTTCATAAAAACCACACTATATGGATGTTTTTTCCATGAAATAATTTCTATTTCCTATCCAAAATATACACTAAGATAAGTACCAATGAAGCATCCAACTCTAGGTCAACATGATCCCATCTAATCACATGGTCAAGATCAGGCTGATACTTTTTCAACTGGGATACATGGAACACATTATGCACCAAACTGAACTGTGGTGGTAATGCCAACCGATATGACACATCTCTAACCCATTCCAGTATCTCGAAAGGTCTAGTATATCTAGGAGATAACTTTCCCTATTTTTCAAAATGATGATGTCCAAGTCTTGGATAGATCCTCAAGAACACATGATCGCTCACCACAAACAATAATGGTCTTAAATGGTGATTCACATAATATTTTTTATGACTATGAGTCGTTGATATCCTATTTTTGATCAAATGGATCTTCTTCGTTGTTTCTTGGAAAATTCATGGACCAACTAGTGATTTCTCACCTGTTTCCACCCAGTATAGTGGAGAATTACAAGCGCACCCACACAATGCTTCAAACAAATCCATATGTATTGAGGCCTGATAGTTGTTATTGTATGAGAACTATACTAAGGGTACATGATCATATCATGAGCCACAAAAATCTATTAGACAATCCCACAACATTTCTTCCAATGTTTTTATCATCTGCTAAGACTGGTTGTCTGTTTGAAGATGATATGCTATGCTTATTGTCAACTGCGTCCTAATGGATTTTTGTAAGGATTTCCCAAAACGAGATGTTAACCTAAAATATCAATCTAAAATGATTGAAATTGGTATTTGATGTCTCTTTACCACTTCTTGGATATATATTTCGGATAGATCCTCCACCATATGAGTTTCACAAATTGAAATGAAATGATATGACATGGTAAGATAATCCACTATCACCTATATGGCATCATGTTTCTGGACTGGTCTTAGGATACCTATAACGAAATAGCTATTTTATACCATTTTCATATTGGAATAGGAAAATATTGTAACATACTCGTTGGTCCCTAATGCTCTTATTTAACCTTTTGACAAGTTAAGCACCACGAGACAAACTCAACAACCTTCCTTTTCATGTCGCTCCACTAAAACTACACCTTATACATATTCTATATTTCCAAATGTACATCCCATATCTAATGGTGGTAAGAAAGAAGAAGTTTCTTCTAAAAATCCACAAGTACAACCATCCAATCTTTGAACCACAAAATCAAACTCCTATTAAGTTTCCATCCTTCAATGGTATCCCCACCATTTAGTTTTGAACTCATAACTAGGAATTCCTAATTGTATTTTTGTGCCTCTTTGACTCTCTTTAAAAAATCTGGAACCACTGCGACTGAAAAGAAAACTGCCACATCACCTCAATCATCATATTCCACATACATATCGACTAGGACTAACATCAACTACCATTCATCTGAATATTCCTTTTCCAACTGCACATATGACTTTATGCTTAATGAATCAGCCACTAAATTACCTCTTTTTGATGTATACATTATGTCAAATTAAAACATTTAGAGATATTCCATCCATATCCATTGCCTCATATTCAAATATGGTTGTTATAAAATGTGTTTAAAGATATTTTGGTCTATGAACATAGTAAATTTCTCACCAAATAGATAATGACACTAATTCTTCAAGGCATTGACAACCACAGATAACCCCAAATCATGTGTTGGGTAATTCTTCTCATGCACTCTCAACTTCCTTGAACCATAAACAACTACATGGTCTTCTTTCATGAGAACACATCCTAAACCAGATCCCAAAGCATCACAGTACACCACGTGACCCTGTATTGATTCTATAAAAATCAAGATAGGTGCCGACGTAAGATGAAATTTCATCTCCTGTAAGGATTTTTAGCATTCTCCAGTCCATTTGAATGGAGAATTCTTCTTTTTCAGTGCTTTAATTGGAAAGTCAAGTCATGAGAAGTCATGAAAAAAGTGTCGGTAGTAGTCATCTATACCAAGAAAATTTCCTATCTCAAAGTCATTCTCCGGTGGTTTCCATTATATAATAGCTTATATCTTCTCTGGATCCACTAAAACACCTTTTTCATAAATTATATGGCCAATAAAGTATACCTATTGTATTCAAAAATCACACTTTGACAATTTGGCATACAAATGATGGTCTCTCAAGATTCCCAACACTGTCGTCAAGTGTTGCTCATACTCAGCCCTTGTCCTTGAATACAAAAATATTTCATCCACAAACACCATAAAAAAGAATACATATATCACTAAAATATCAGATTCATCAAATCCATGAAGACTATTGGTGCATTCATTATACCGAAAGTTATGACTACATATTTGTAGTGGTCATATATTCTTCTGAAAGTTGTCTTCATAATTTCTTCCTTCCAAACTCACAATTTATGATACCCTGATCGTAACTCGATTTTAGATAACCACTGAGCACCCCTCAATTGATCAAATAGATCATCAATGCATGGAAGTGAATACTGATTATTTATCGTAACTTGGTAAATATTAAGATAATCGATGAAAAACCAAAGAGTTCTATATTCTTTATTCACAAAAAATACCAGTACTACCCATGGAGACATACTCGGCCAAATGAAACTCTTTCTTTATAGCTCCTCCAACTTCACTTTTAATTCCCCTAACTCTGTTATTTCCATCCTATAAGAAGAAAGTTAAATAGGACTGGTCCAAAGAAGGAGATAAATAGTAAAATCCACTTCCCTTATAGGTGGTAACCCTAAGAAGTTCTTGGGAAATACATTTATAAATTGATCCACTTTTGTGAGAAAATTTATGTCCTCAATATATTCCATTGATGCCAAAGTTAACACTTCCAACTGGTAAGAGATCATGACCACTACTGGTTCCAACAAGACTGTTTCACCTATCTTTAAAACCCTTTCTTCTCTAAAGGGATGCTCGACATTGTCCTTGGTAGAAAAACTCACTATCCATCTATAACAGTCAATGTGATCCTTGAACACTGTTAACCAATCTATACCCAGGATGACATCATAGACATCCATCTCTTACACTGAGAAGTCCCACTACAGCTCAACTCTATCAACAGTTATAGAACAATATCTAATCAGAAAGGCTCAATATTCTCTTTCATCAAAAGGAGTTTAAAGTTTTATCACTGAATGTATCATCTCAAGTTTTAAACATAGAATGTAAACAACATGAGAAGAAATGAATGAATTCAATGCATTGGTATAAAACAGTACTTGCATAAAGGTATAATTCACAATAATCATACCCATCACTGTATATGGTCCATCCTGATCATCAGAAATCATATTCTAAGTTCCATATAGTTTTTTCATCACTTCACTCTTCTCTTTGTTTCCTTACTAAGATTTACCTTATTGAGGAGTAATGGTATTCTGCGAATCACCATGGATATATTTTCTCTACTGATGAGTCTGATTCTATTGTCCTCTCTGTGTTGAAGCATACAATTTTTGTGAAACCTGAGAAGTTTCTCGAGCACACAACCTTAGAGCACTGTGATAAAAGTTCTTAAGGTGTCCCATCTTATTGAAATTATGGTATTCTCTTGGTGGTGTCATACACTGTAACTTGATGTGACTCGGTGAACCACACTGAAAACATTCAAGCTTTCTCTAGGGTCTTGGAGGAAGGTTAGTTGATATTGTGATCTAATTCTGATATGTTCCACCTCATTGAGAATAGGTATCTCAGTTCCTCTTCATGTCAGTGCTAGAGTTCTTAGATCCTCAAGTGAAGACAATTGTACTTCTTCCAAATTGATTTTTAGTAGTGATAGATATTATAGACATAGTATCTGGTTTCAGTCGCAAATCAATGGTTTGAAAAGCTTGAGCGATGCTTTGGACCAACTTTTGGTTCACCTGTGGCCTAGGTGCAACCACATTCTCACTGGCCTCATCATACTGGTTCAAATGATGCATTCTGGGTTCCATTTTCAAAATAAACAACAAACTCGGTAAGTATCACTCCCTAGAAACTGATGGCTTAACATTTCAAATTCTATCACATCAACTATCACAACATTGTTTTCCAAAAACAACTTTTTACACGTCCAACCATTTTTTAAAAATATGTTATTTATTTTGAAAATCAACCCATTTTCAAAATATATCAATCATTCCATTTTTAAAAGTCTTTAATTTGAAAATAATTTCTACATTTTTTAAAATTTAAATGTTTTCACAAATAATAAATCATTACTCCAAATTAAATATTCAATCCTAGTGAGAATTCATTCCTCTATAATTCATGTCATGCTTATCTCATTGGGTTAACCCATAACAATGAGATTCCAAAATCCTATAAGTGTCTCTAAAACACTTATGTACCCAACTCCCTGGTAACTTGAAGTTCTATATAAAAAGATTAGCTACATATTTTTATGCTATACATTTGAAGTTCTAAAAATAATACTACTTTCTAAGATCACATCCCAAGGAATAGATTAGGATGAATCAACTCCAAGACCAAGAAACTGGAAACTACTTGTTAAGCAAGGACCAAACAAGAAGATACCATTTGTAATGACCTGCTAATTGTCATTGGATTGAGAGTGAAACAAGGTCATTACATGGACTTAAGTGATATCCCTGAGACTCCAAAGGCTAAAAATAAATGTCAAAAGGTTTTAAATATAAGTGGGGGATGATTTAACCCTTTTAATAAATAAACAACTAAACCAATAAACCATAACCAAAACATTCACTAAATGATGCATGAACAAAATCAAGACAACACAATTACTTTATTCATATAAAAACCACACCAAAGTGTGAAATAGCAGAAGACCAAAATATTACCAAAGTAAATAGTGGAAGAACAACTAAAGAATCCCAAAATACCATAAGACTCCATTCTCCACATGATCCAAGATCCACAATCACTGAACATCCCAATTATCATGAGGTGGTGCTAAAAACATGTGATACTTTACCTTTTCCCATGTCTCAGAAGATATCATCTAAAAACGTATAAAAATTCCAAATTAGGGTTGAGTATAGAACTCAGTATGTGTTATACAATAACTTCCCTACTCAAGACACTAGGATAAAAGAGTTAGTAACATTTACATAAAAAATTATCAAAATAATTTATAACTAAATATAACCAAGTTTCCAAAACCATTTATAACCAAAAGAATACAAGTGAAATTGAACCCAATTTTCTATAAAGTTATTTTTCAAAAAAAAATAATGAAACAAATCTTTAAAACAATTTCACAATATAATTTTTGGCATACCCGAACCATTCCACACATTTATACAACCAACCATGCATGCTACGCGAATGATAGTTCCATACTCATGAGCGGTCCCTCGTCAATCTACCAAGTCATAACAAAGTAATTTTATCCAATTTTCAAGTTGAATTTTGGCACTGATCACAAGGTCATATTTTAACCAATCCCTAGAAATTAAATATGAATTCACACACCAATATGATCAAGGATCATGCCAAAAAAATTAATAAAATCACCATTTTATTGGTAAATATTTTCCATCAAAACCATACCAAAGCCAAAACATTTCAATAAATTTACCTTTTTATGGAAAACACCTTTTTCATAAACCCATTTAGAAATTCCAAAAAATCCATAATTAAAAATCACCATTTTAAATTCATTAAACTAAATCACTTTGCACAACGATTCACCAAGATCACACAATTTCACCCAAAACAATAAATCATCACTAGAGAAGATTTATTCCATGATTTTCACAATAAATTCCATTCAAATGAACCAATTTGAAACTAAGACAATAAATTCTATCCAGAGGAGTTGAGAGTTAATCCACCCACCTTGAAGGTTTTGGAAAAAACCAAAAACGGATGAAGAACACTCTAGAAACCAGGTTGATTCTCCACAAAAACAACCTTATATCCCTTCTCCTATCACAACCAAGACCAAATATCATCATATTTGGCATCCACTATCTTAGAACTACCCATAATGGGTGTAGATCTAAGAAACTGATAATAGAGGATAAGTAGATCTAAGTAGATCTAAGAAACTGATGAAGAACGATAAAGAAAGATCACATACCTCAAGAATTTGGCTTTGAAACAACAAGGTAAGAATTTGAATGGAATCAAAATCACTTGGAAAAGGTTATATAACCTTAAATAAAGGTAAATCCCTAGTTAGGGTCTCTTAAGGGCAAAAAATCAATTTAAGGGAAAAAACATGTGAGATCCACTTTTTTAGGATCTCACTTTAACTCTTTGAATGGTTAGTTCGCACGGTTAGACAAACTGTGTGTTAGATACTACCTTAAGGAAACCCTCACATGGTCTCCCTAACTATGTTCACATTATTCCAAATCTACTGTCCATAATCTAAAACTTCGCACGGTTTTTATTAGTCTTTCCACACTGTTTGGACAAACCGTGTGTAGCTCATGCGTCTCTCCTCTGGCCCCAAAAACTTATTGAAATTTTTTTCAACTCTCCCATCCTTCACCCTTACACTTTATAAACATGAAATTCATTAATTAAGGGTTACATTCCATAAACTGTGGGTACTACATACCATTTCCATGAACGATTCTCTTCATTTCTAATCTCAGCATATAATGGACTACTATAAATAAATATACACTGATTATATATGATAATTAAGACAAGGTTTACATTCTGGAGATAATGAAACAATGATCTAATTAATGATAACAACAAATAACAAGTAAAAACTTACTTGATAAAACTAGGAAATTAACACCCAAAATAGTGAAATTAATGAAAGAGTATTCACAAACAGGTAATAAAATATTATAAAAAATTAATATATGATATTATAAACATGAGTATGGTTCTTTTATAATTTATTAACATATTTTAGACCAATATACAAGAGGATAAAGACCCTAAAACAAAATCAAGGTTAATTTAAGGGATTTTATCTCAATTAACTTTCCATTGAAACTTATTTTTGTTATGCACCAATTCACTTTTATTTGGTGTATATACTATCCTTTGAAATGTTATATCATAAGTCTAATTATTCTGATTATATGTTAAGTTTCATTTAATTCACTTGGAATTATGATTTAAATGTTTCAATGTGGTATGGGACACATTGGAATGTTTAAATATTATTTTTCCTCGAGAATGTTTTAATGTCAAGAACCCTTATTGTTACTTATCCTCCTCTGAGGTATTATTGATAAATTCATATTATTTATAGATATTTGAAAATAAACATTATTTATTTTATATATGAGGAATACTTTGGATTGGTATGACATGGGTGAGGCCCAATTGTAGATATCCCCTCAATGCATTAGTAGTCTCATGAGACTAATCACTTGCCCAAATTAGATGGGGTTTTACCCTATATAGTATAAACCATCTTGTAAAAGGTCTTAATGGTAAAGATACCATGTAACTATGAAACATGGTGTCCAATAATTATAAATTTCCCTCACTTATATCCAATTATTATTCATCCATGAGATTTTCATCGACATATATATGGATACATTTCATTTTCAATTCATATATTAAATGGAATGAGTTTAAATTTCCTACCTTTCCATATTTATTTTTCCTTATCTAGTTATTTGAATGGAATTTTTTATCGATTATTTACCATGCCATGTTAATTTATTCTCATAGATTCATTATTCTTTCTACTTAACTTTCAATTATTGAGAATTTGAGCTCACCCTTATTATGTTTCATTTTTCCAGGTAATGTAGAAGAAATATTTGAATATGCTTTCAATGATGCAGTTTATTTCATTTATTTATGTATCGTGTTTGTAATTTTTATTTTCTAATTTATTATGGGTATCATGTATGTAATCTGGATTTCCAAAACTGCTAAATGGATCAGTCCTTTGGAATTTGATTCCTTATAATCATACAAATGTCATAAAATAATGCACCGGCTCCAGGCTTCTAGGGTTGGGGCATTCCAGTTGGTATCAAAGGATGTTTAGAATCAACCTTAGAAAATAGATTTAGAAAAAAATATATTAGGGAGAACAACCCTAATATAGACATTGAGGATAAGTATACAGGAACATCCTAGAATTTTGGGAAGGTAGTGATTATGTGGGTATTCCTAACAATAAATCTATGTTCGGATAATACAAGAGGGCATGGTTCTGGAATAGATATACTTAGGAGTAATAACTCTGAAAAGGTGTTTTGGTCCTAACTTGAGGTAACCTGGAACATGAAAACGGGTATTACTATGCACTTGGTTTGAAAATCCCATGGGATATACTCAGGATAATTCACATTTTCTTTACTAACCATTATGAAGGATTTAGAAGTAAATATTCCTTCAAAGTATCCAAAGTTTATGATTATAGGATTCAAGATGCATAAATTTATGTCCTATACCATATTTAAAATTATATATTATGTAATTATTTAATCTAGTTGTCATTATTTATAAATTTGTCCTAGTAGAAGGAATGTTAACCTCACTGAAGCACGTGATCCAAAGAGTAAGAAGGATCAAATGTTTCATGGTTCTAAGATAATATTTCAAAGGGAAATAGTCTCCCAAATATTCTCATCATATGAGTACATATTATCATGTGATAATGAGATGGGTGAAAAATTCCCCAAGTCCTATGTCTTTCAAGGAAACCAAGATAAGAAGAGACCATCTGAGCACCATGAAAAATGGAATGAGTCAAAGAGGGAAAAGGGAAAGAATTATTTTCCCACATGTGATAATTGTAAAAAGAAACACTCTGGTACTTTCTTGAAGGGAATGAGAGTTTTTTTATAAATGTGAATAAAATGGAAACTAATTTCGTGATTTTAAGATAAATAAATAAGATTCCAATGTAAAATACTTCCACTACAAGGATATGGAATCTATGCAAATCAATGTCTCAATAGTCAAAGGAATGTGCCCTAAAAGATGTCATTGGATAATGGTTAAGATATGATACTACCATAGATAAATAAGAATGATTAAAAATACTATTCAAGAATTATGTCATTTGAATATTTTATCAGTGGCGTACTGGTTATAATAATTTTGGAATATATGAGGATTGCACTGATGTAATTTTTTGTTAAGGGTTTGAGATCATATGTTGAATGGTACTAAGAAAACTGATTTAGTAGAAAGTTAAAATTTTCATAAAATACATGATTGAGGGGAATAAAAATCTTAATATGTTCCTGGTATTGAGATAATTATGAATAAATTATTAATTTTGAAAAGTGATGACTACATTGGACAAAGTTAATGACTTGTCAACAAGTGTTTTATTCTATCATTGATGGAGTTTACAACACTTTTGGATTTAAGTAATATATCCAATAACATGTTTCTTACTTAAGGAATAAGTAATAATTCATGTTTCTAATAATTTTTTATGGTAATTCAAGTTACTACCATATTTTAATAGTATACATGATGAATCTATTCACATGTTTAGAATGTGAAAAATTTTAGCTGCTTCATATTGATTAAAGGCCAATGATATGTTCATTTTGGAAATGCAATGACCATATTTCTAATTTATTGGATCATAAGATTTTGGAAAAATTAACCATTTATGAAATGGTTGATCATTAGATGATATTTTAGAAGTTAATGTATTACTTAACTATATGAAGAATATTGTGCAAATATACAAATTGGAAATAGTTCAAGGAACAACCAAAGGATAAGATTTTGTTTATAAAATAGAAACATATATTTACTTATATTCATAGAGAGTGAATGAATTCATAAAACCTATAAAAATGGTTTTTAATTAATAAAAAATTCCTAGTACCTTCATTTATAATTAATAAAATGGCCCCTTAGATCATTGTGTATTTATAGCCTTCTGATTTTTAACTTTATCAAAACTGTGTTCTCTAGCACTCTCCATCAGAACTTCATTGTTAATTTTTTTTTCTTCCATATCCATGTTTCCATTTCTCACCTTTGTTCTCCTACTAGGTAACTAAGTTAAGTGAAAATTTTACTTTCCTTTATCTCTTATTAATAATATGTGTTATTAACCCTATTTATGTTGTGATTTTTTTAACCATAATTTATTTTTAATCCCTACATTACTGAGATCAATTTTAAATTAAGAGGACACAATTTAATTAAGGTGGGAATAATGAAACACCCTTAGAATTTAAAATATTTTCATGCTATAATAAAAATTATTTTATCTCCACTTATTCTCAACACTATTTTAACCTTACGCTACACACCACACTGAGTTAACTAGTGTTACATGAAAGACTGGGTTTTACCGTCTTTTAATGGTGCACCTATTTTAAAAATATTTTTTGATGATTTTATAAATTTTATTTGTCAAAATTAACATCACTTTTGGATCAGTAATGTATAAATTATCTTAGGGTGAATTTTTTTTATTTTTCTCAGATGTTTCATTTTTTGATGAATAGTAAAAAATACTTCCTTTTAATTAAAAACAGGTTTTTTGTTTAAAAAATTATTAATGTTAAATTATATTTTAAATTAGTTATTAAAGTCAAAATAGATAAATTATACATTTATTAATTCAATTTAGATCAATTAGTCATTTTTATATTGAAATTATATATAAAAACTTATTGAACTTTTGAAAGTTTTTACTTTTAAAACCCGCTTTCTCGCCACGTATGCGAGATTGGCATTAATCTTAATTTTCCAACTTATGCGATTTGAATTTTGAAAAATGTACATACATGGTTGAAATAAATAAAATATTTTTTTTCTAATAATATTCACTAAATTTTTTACCAAAAAGATTAGGGAAAGTGATTAAAAATAATTACGATGATTGAGGTAAAATTAAGCTTAATAAGGGACTAAACCTTAATCCTATGGACCAAAATGACCTGGACACTTGTCCAAAGTCCATTGGATGCCAATAATTCGACCATATCCCCTATTTTTTATAATTTTATGTGTTATTTTAATATTATTAAATGGTAGTGCCCTATATAAAAGGTTAAGTAAAGAAAAAGAGAAAAATATAACATTCCTTACCTTTAACATTTATAAAACTTTGAGATATGTGAAAAACATCATATTTTTTGTTATACATGTCCTTTTTAAATATAAATAGGTTATTTTTATTATAATAATTTATCAATAATTTTAATATATGATTTAGTTACTTAAAATTCTTATGAAATTCCAATGTGGTGATTATTTAGTTAATAATTAACTAAAATAAATAATACTATAAATATTAAAAGTGAAGTGAATTGATTGAATTATTATCATTAATTATTTTTTAGATGAATATATCATGTTAAATAGCTTAAAAACTACAATATTTTAATTCCAATGTTATATTAAAATTTTAAAATTAAAATTAAATAAATAAGGTCAAAATTGACATTATTGTTATTTGACAAAAAATGATATTTTATTAAATGATTTAAAATTAATAAAAAAACATATATTCTAAAAATTTGTCTATATTTGTTAATTAATATTAAATATTTTATATTAATGGACCAATTTATCTTTTTATAATTAACATATTGGCCTATATATTGTAAAAATGTTGTTAACACGGTCTGGGTTTAAGCAGTGTTTTAGTACGTCACATGTGTTTGTTTTAAAATTAATTTACAAAACACATGGTATTTTTATTTTATAAATTAAATAAAATATTAATAATTTAGTCTATATATATTTTATAATAAATATCACTTTATTTTAGTCTTAATTTTCAAATTAATTAGATTAAAAAACTTCATGCTTTAATAAAAACTAAAATGATTATATTGGGGAATCTTAGAAGTTAAGGAACCAAATTATTAAAATGCACATATTTTTGTGTTTTTTAGGTTTTAATAGACCATTATTACCCTTTAATCCATTAGTATTCCATTTTTTAGGCACTTTAGGTAAGGTATACCTCCCATTAATGAATGCCTTTTGGTATTTATAAGAGTGTCACTCCCCCTCCACTATAAAAAGGAAAGCACTCTACCCCTTACTCACACCTCTCGAGCCACTTTTTCTTGACAAAGATCTACCCAAATATTCTCCCAAAATCTATATCTTATAATTATAATCCTCCCTTTTGGAAGTAATCAATACAATGAATTCTTTTGGTACAAACCAAAAGGAGTTGCCAGATTAAGAGGTAATTTCTTCTCTCAATCTCTCTAGTTTCATTTCTATTATTCATCCCCTAAAATATACTAATTATATTATTATATAAAAAAAATAGTATCCTAAATATACTATTATTTTTTATGTTAATATTTTTACCTACACTTACACAAAAATCATCTAATTAGTAATGAACATATTGTTTCTATGTATGGTGAACTACTACCTCACGAAACGATGATTGTTCATTTTTTCTTTACCACCTCTCATGATGGAAATTATGATGGAAAATTTATTTATATATGTTATATAGGATATTTATTATGTAATTATACTTCTTTAATAATTTTTTAACTCATAAATTTAATACATTACATTTTATGTTAATATGAAAACATCGTTTGAGGAAGTGTGGACTACACCTCCCTCAATGCGATGTGATTCGTTTACATTATACATGGAACATATAAAAAATGGTTTTAATAAACCTATGTAACATATATGACATAGATATGATATTTTAATTATAATATACATATTTATAATTTTTTTTCATTATTTTAATACAATAATGAAATGGAAGTATCGTTCATGCGTACATAAAGCCTACCACCTCCATGAACAGTGCTCTTCATTTCTAATATCAAAATATAATGGACAATTATAAATAAATATATAATTATTATATATGATAATTAATCCATGTTTAACATTCATTATATGATGAAACCATGATCTAGTTAATGATAATAACAAATAACAAGTTAAAACTTACTCAAGCTAACAATGATATTAACACCTGAAATAGTGAAATTAATGAAAGAGTGTTCACAAAAAGGTAATAAAATATTATAAGTAATTAATATATGTTATTATAAACATTAGTATGGTTATATTATAAGTTATTAACCTATTTTAAAAAACTATATAGGAAGATAAATACCCCCACAACAAAAGGAAGGTTTAGGTAAGGGATTTTGTCTCAATTTCCTTTCCATTGAGACTTATTTTTGTTATACACCAATTCACTTTTATTTGGTGTATATAATGTCCTTTTGAAAGTTATATCCTGAATATAATTATTCTCATGATATTTTAAGTTTCATTTAATTCACTTGGAATTATTATTTAAATGTTTCAATGTGGTATGGGACACATTGGAATGTTTAAATATTATTTTTCCTTAGGAATGTTTTAATGTCAACAACCCTTGTTGTTACTTATCCTAATTAAGGTATTATTTATAAATTCATATTATTTATTGATATTTGATAAGGCGTATTATTTATTATATATATGATGGATTATTTTTACTGGTATAACATGGGTGGGGATTGGTTATAGATAGCTCCATGATGCATTGGTAGTCTCATGAGACAAATCACTTGGCCAGATAAGATGAGTTTTTACCCTACATGTTGTAAAATGTATTTTTAAAGGTATTTATAGTAAAGTTACCATGTGTCTAGGAAATATGGAATCCAATAATTAATCATTTACCTCATTTATTTCCAGTTATTATTCATCCATGATATTTTTCATCGATATATTTATGGATAAATTTCATTTTTAGTTCATTTATTAAATGGCCTGAGTTTTAGTTTCTTACCTTAACATGTTTATTTTTTACTTATATAGTTAGTTTAATGTCATGTGTTGTCATTTATTTACCTTTTCATGTTAATTTATTCTCATAGATTCATTATTTATTTCACTTAACTTACCCTTACTGAGCATTTGATCTCACCCTTATTATGTTCCATTTCTCTAGGTAATAAAGAATAAATATTTGAATAAAATTTCAAGGATAAAAATTATTTCATCTATATATGTATCATATTTTTAATTTTTATTTCCCAATGTATTATAGGTATCGTGTATGTAATATGGATTTCCAATACTACTAAACTAATTAGTCCTTTGAGATACGATTCCTTGTAATCATTCCAATGTAATAAAATAGTGCCCCAACTCTAGCCTTATGTGGTTTGGGTGTTACATGTACATAAAATGTAAAGTTATTATTCATGAAATAATTTTTTACTAAAACATAAACTTACCACAAATTTCTCTCAAAATATCTTTAATCTTGGTATAATCTCATCATATATAACCATAAAAATAGGTGTTTAAAACATTAACTTACAAAAAATATTAAATTTAATAAATTTTGATATAATCCATAACTATTATGTTAATTAATACATATATGATACTAAATTTTAACAAAATCCTTCTATGTTTCATGATTCTTATAACCAAAATACCATTTGTAAAATAATTCTACAATTTAATTTCTAAATCCAAATACTTCATCTGTTTTATTTCGACATAGGAATTTCCTTGGTCTAAGTATTATCCTATTTCATTCATTGTTTTCATTTATTTAAATCCTTTATGATGATTCATAAAGATTTTTTTGGATTTTAAAAACATATCCCTTGTGATTTTCAAACTATATTTGAAGTAATTCTTGTTGTCATGAACTATTTCTCGATTGATTCTATCTTAATAAAGTGTTTTCAAGGTTTTTTCCCCTATTTAAATTTGTCCTAGAAACACATCCAATTATAATATCTAGACGGGGATGTAATTTTTTGGAAACTAGTATCTCAATCCTTTAACAAAATTCTAAGACATTTTCCTAAACTTTGACTCATCCTTAGACTTATCCTTAGATACATCCCTATAAATATCATTATAAATATCCCTTTGTATATCACTAAAGTTTTCTCATCCAAGTTTCCCAAGGTTAACTGAACCTTTCCTCTGATACCAACTATAGAAAACTAGGCTTAACATACTTGGATATTACACCATTTTAGATGAATATTCATCACATTAAAAAAGTACATGCCAAAGGACCATAATAGTTTTTTTTCTTTGGAAACCTGGAAAACAATATTCTAACTTGATTAAATATCTTCAATTTTTCTCACAAAGATATTCCCATTTAGTACTCCTCATAGACATATCATACCAAAAATTTTCTTCAAAACATGGGGAAGGAAATATAAGAAAGCATGATCTCTAATGCTCATTAAGGGAAAACATAAGATATATAAATCTATGAATATATGATATCATAAGATAATCATGATGGTATGTGATAATGAATCAAAACTTTTGAAGTTCATACCCAACCTGTCATAGATCATAAACATGATTCATGGCATAAAACTTTATCATTTTATAAAACATGGTCCATAAGGATGATAAACCATCACAAAACAATCATGAACCATAAAATGATGTAATAAAATTATGGTGGCATCATAAATATAATAAATAATTTCATGTGTCAAGGTTAACTATTGAGACCATCAACATAGTGTATCAGGACACACTGGTTTCCCATAGTGGATTAGGATGCACCTATTTCCCTTTGTGTATTAGGACCCACCCATTTTACATTATGGATAAATCTCATAAACTTGTTTCCCATTTTTATCTCATGTTATATAAATATTTACCCAATTCATTTGAAGGATATATAGGTTCCACCCATCACATAATGAAGTCATTCATTTGTGTTCCATAAGATCCTAAACATTCATCATATCACAACCCATGAAATGAAATGGGTATCCAAAAAATTTCATCATATAATATCCTATGAAAAAGATAAATTCTTTATAATCATTTGATCATTTAATAACCCGCAAAAATATGTGGGTTTCATTATCATTTATACATTGTATAACCTGTGGAAGATAAATGGGTTTCATAAAAAACCTACCATCATAAACATAAACCATTTTGAGAAATAATAAGAATTTTATACTTGGATCACATCCTAGTAAATATTAAGTTACATAAAATTAGGTCATATTAGATGGAAAATAATTTTAAAATACCATTTTAAAACTTTTCTTGAGGAAAATATACTTTCCTCTTAGAAAAATGCTTTCTAAAACATAAAACATTCTGAAAAAAAAAATCTTTTAATAAAAACATATACCTTATAAATAAATATTTAAAAACCATTTTAAACACATATTAATTTTTTAAAAAATTAAAATACTTTTAATTAAAAAAAATAGATTAAAATTTCTTGTAAAAAAATAAAAAACATTTTTAGAAAACATATTTTTTCAATAAAATGGATTTCGGACAGAAGGGATGAATAAGGTCGTGTTTTATTAAAAACATTTTCTTAATTATCTTATGTGAAAAAGTGTGAAAAAATGGTACCATTACTTTAATATATCATTAATAACCATATAAGAAGAAAATTAATTATAATTACTGAGATATTGATCATAATATTTCATCAATGAATGAATAATTGTAAAAAATTATAATAAACTATGAGATTGTAGCAACAAACACTTACCACTTTGGTAACTTTAAATCATAATCCCCATGAAAGAATAACATTACATAAAAATTAAAATATCATGAAAATAAGTATATTCATGATATAACATGTCAAATGGGTAGTATATACACCTTATAAAATAATATAGGTTCATAACATAACATGTGTTCCAATGAATGCAAATTGAGAAAACATTATATTACTGTGTTAGTAAAATTGGAACTGTTACCCCATGAAAGAGAGATCATCAAATAGATGTGTAAATACCAAAAATATTAACTATAATGATAATAAATTACATTCATCGGTATTATATACACCACATAGAAGAAATGGGTAGTGAATATAGCATGTGTCTCACAAAAGTAAAAAGTGAGACGTAAATCCCTTACTACTTGAGTAACTTTTGAATTGTGAGACCTGTGAAAGGATAACATCAATTAAAACTTTAAAAATTATTAAATTAATTAAATTAATGATATAAAATTTTATAATAATTATATACACCACACAAAATAAATGAGTGGTGGATATGGCATAAGTCTCACGGAAATAAAAGTAAGACTAGAAATCCCCTTACATTAAGTCTGGAAACTCGTTAAACTTGTTAAAAACTCATGTAGAATAAAAAGAAGTTTATTATAAATATTTAAATGAACCATATTCATATATATAATAGTATATATTATTTAATTATAACTTTATATTACCTATTTATTAACAACTTTATGTTAATGTTATGTTTCAAGTAATAAACGCTTTGTTTTTCGTACATGTCTTGACTTGTTATTCTTGTTACTCTTACTTAGATCATGATTTGATCATTTAAACAATGTAAAACATGATATAAATATTATATATATTAATTATATGTTCATTTATAATAATCTATGAAATATATAAATAGGAAATGAAATACACTATTCATGGAGACGGTATGTCGTACGTATGCATGAACGTTATTTTCGTTTTCTTTCCATATTGAAAGAAATAAAATTAAATTATGTATGCATGTATGTATGTATATGTATATATTACCATTATAGTATAATTTTTATTTTATATATATCACATATTTATATTAAACCCATCCTTAATTCATTCCATGTAAAACGTGAACAAATCACATTAATTCGCAAGGTGGTAGTCCACTGTACACACGAAAGGTGTTATCATATTATCAAAAATTGGATAGCATGAAGTTATGTGTTATATAAAAATTAAATAATAATAATAACATAAAAACATAATATATATTACATATAAACTATAAATCCATCATTATTTCCCACCTTGAATGGTTTTAATGGGATAACGAATGACATCAGTTTGTGAGGCGGTATTTTTCCGTACACAGGAACGGTGATTGTGTATCCCATTTGATGGAAGTGTATAAATTTTTAGTTCATAAAAATAAAATAAAAAATATCAATATATTTATTATACTAAGATTATTATATAATCATGATATAAAAATAATTGAATGAGTTTGAGGAAGAAATAAAACAAATTCATCTATTGATGAACATTACCTCTTCTTCAGATATCTCCTTTTGGTGTGAACCAAAGGAATTCTTTGGTTCGATTTATTCCCAAAGTAAGGATTATAGGATTAAGTTATGGAATTGTTTAGTTTATTTGGGAAGGTTTTTTATAATAAAAATGGCTTGGGATGTGTTAATAAGTGAGGGGCGAGTACCCTTTTATAGTGGAGGGATGGAATTGTTGTAAATACCAAAAGGTAAACACTATTGGGAGGTCTCCCTTACATCATGTAACTCAAATAACGAACCATTTTAGATAAAACATGATATATGGACTAAATATTTATATCAAATGGGTTTTTTACAAGTCTTTAGGTCATTTTTTACTTAATTTTAAAGTTTATTCCCTTAGTAAACACATTTTTCTCTAAATCACTATGAATAATTTTAATAGTTTTCACTAATCATTTTGGTAAAAAATTAATTCAGACTTATTATAAATTATAAATTATTCTGATTCAAAATATTTAATCCATTTTTTCAAATTCCAATCACATAAGTGGTAGAAATTAATTTAAAATAAATCCTATAGATGGGACGACACAACAGGTTACTAAAGTGAAAATGTTCAAAATTTTGAAATGTTTTTATATCCAATTTAAACGTGAAATTGATTCCAATGACATAATTGTATTAATATATATATAATTTAACTAAATATACTTTAAATACAAATAAAATTATGATTTAACTATATAAATAAATTAATCTAAAAAGTATTTTTTAATTAAAATTCAGTATTTTTCACTATTCATCCAAAAATAAAATATTTCATAAAAAATTAAAAAAATCACCATAAGCTAATTTTTATATTAATATTTAAAAAATAAAGTATATTTTTCAAATATAATTTATAAAAGTCTCAAAATTAATTTTTAAAATAATTTCTCCATAAAAAGGATGCAAAACATCCTCTTAGAAAAACATATCTTTTTTTGAAGAAGGTGGTGCCTCGGTCAAAGACCAAGGCACAATTTATTGAATATATAAAAAAAGGAGTTACATTAGTCTGAAGGATGGGAGTTTATTGCAATATTTATCATCCAAATGGTGAAATTAAGGAATCAAGGTATCAGACCAAGTCAAGTCTTGATTGAGACCATTGTTGGCAAGGGCATCGGCAACTATATTCGCCTCCCGATACGCATACGTGACGATATAGTTGATATCCCAAACAAAATCAAGACATCTCATCTAGAAGGTGGTAAGAGGCCATTCAAGATGGACCACACCATTCTAGATAGCCTGGAAAATTGCGGTCGAGTCACTCCCAATCCAAATCTCCCTCCATACTTTTTGATGGAAAAAAAATTGACATCATGTATCGCAGCCATCATTTTTTCTTCCAATGAGGAGGTCATACCACAGGTACCATAGAAGCACCCATGTCACTAGCCAAGGTAGTCTCTAAAGATAGCTCCACAACCCACGGGACCTATATTTCTTTTCGAGGCCCCATAAATGTTGAATTTGATCCATCCAGGTAGTAGGGTTTTCAAGAAAAATTCAAGGGTGTGTTTGGGTTGCCTATAGATTCCATTAATACGAAGTTTGCAGAGAATCTCAAAGTCACTAACAGAATTGTTGCAGTGCACTTTCTGGATAGAGTCTTCTTCTTGCACCTCAATGAGGATCCTGGATTTACCTTCATTGATATTTAATGAGCATTTTTTGTGAATAAAATTATTTCTATCATACCAGATCACGTGCATCAACTCGACAACAGCAGAGAGTAACACGTTCTTAATTTTCTGAGAGGCATCATGTTCGACACATATTTTTATCGGAGAGGTGATAGAATCGGAAAAATACCATCTACAATTAAAAATATTAGAAATATAGTTCCAAAAAAGAAAAGTCTGTAGCACATGATAGAAAAATATGGTTAATGTCCTCCCTGTGTTGATTGCATAGATGGAACTTAGAATAAAGTTGTATACCAAATGATTGAAGACTCGCTTTAGTTGGAATTCTACTGTGAGAGATTTTCCATATAATATTGAGTCTTGAAGGTTTAATCCAAGGTTTATTAAAGGCATTCAACCACCCAAAACAAGAATTAGAGTTCAAGAAGTTATGGTTATAAAAAAAATTGAGTCGAGAATGACATTGTGAGCAGGCTCCCAAATAGGGAAGTCTTCAGAAATGGAATAAGGGTAATTATCAATTATGTGATTAATGTTTTCAGGAATATCATGTCTGGTCGAGTGAATTACATCCTTAATGGTATTATTAATATTTTTAGGAGAATAGTTAGAGGGTAATAAGGAAATTAAAGGGGTACCCATCCAATTATCAGTCCAAAAAATAAATGAAGAATCAGCATTGAACATCAATCAAGCATTAATCGTAATCTTTTGATAAATATTCCTAATATATGGCCAAATAGAGGATTGGATATAATTTAAGTTTCCTTTTTTAAGTTTATTGAGAAATCATTGCTTAAGAAACTCAACAGCATCAGAGTTGTTATGAATCAACCTCCAGACAAGCCTGTCTTGCAAAGCATCATTAATCATTTAAAGGTTTTTAATTCCAATACCGCCTTTCTCCAAAGGTTTACAACATTTCCTCTAGGGAACTGTGACAAGATTCCTTTCAAGAATATTTCTAGTCCAGACAAAATTTTTAATACAAGTATTAAGTTATTTAATGGTACTGGTGTAACACCCCAGGTAAATAAATAATATGAAATTTTTATATTTATCCCTATTTGTGAATAAAATGTCAATATTAATTTAAAGGTAACGCTATGCTCGATGGCTTACCCAATACCCAACAACGAGTTCCTTTGAAATCATACGTTGCACTCTAATAATAAAATAATATTATTTTAAATGGTAGTTAACACATAGCTGTTGTATTGACAGGAATGAATAGAAATAACTAAAATATGATTATATATTTTTGTTAAATGTTTTTACTTTTATCCAATAAATTTTAGAGGCTTAAAATACAAATGAATCCAATCTTAAGCATTGAATACACTAGTATTTTTAAAAGATTGTTTTACTACCTTTTGATGGCAAACCTTTTTTAAATCCAACTTTTGACAATTTTATAAGATCTATTTTTCAAAATAAACATATTATTTATTATTGGGACATTGAAATTTACCTTGGGTTAATTTTTGGTATTTTTCTGACAATGTTCATTTTTCAATGAATAGTGAAAAATACTGCATTTTACATCAAAACTGCTTTTTCATATAATTTAATTATATGGTTATATTATATTTTTAATTTGTTTTAAAGTGTAATTAGAATATATTTTTACCATTTAATTCAATGATGGTCATTGGGATTAATTTCACTTTGGAATTAGGCATAAACAAGTGCCAAACTTTTCATAAATATTGTTTCTAAAAAACCCGCTATTTGTTTTGACAACGGGAAGTTTTTTTAAATTAATTATTGAAATTTATGTGTTTGGAATTTGGTAAAATGGATTAAATATTTTTAATCATAAGGTACAAATTATTTAATTAAGACTCTTTTGTTTTTGGACATTATGAATAGTAACGACGGTAATTATCTTTAATTATCTTGATTAATGAGTAATCAGGTAGTTAAAGATAATAAAATAATATCATAATAATAAAAAATGACCAAAATATGTGTCCTAAGTCTACTTGTTGTCTCATGTCCTACCATGGGATGCCTTTTTCCAAACTTGGGGGCCCCAAGGAATCACTTTTGTGAGAAAGTGACTTTTTATCTTTTTATTTTTAAAGAATGTTAAATGTAACAAAGAATGTATCACCTAAGTAAAATATTTTTAATTTTTTCTACATAAATAAACTTTTGGACTATAAATATTAAATAGAAATCTAAAAATATTTCCTACATCATAGTATTTTTTTATAATTTTTAGACATTAAATAAATTAAACTATTTATGACATCATGATGATGCAGCGATGACTTCATTATTTAACGATTTAATTAAAATGGAAAGATAAAGTAAAATCTAAGACCTACACATGTCCAAAACCTATTTTATGGGTGGATTTCGAACCCTTATCACCTTATCCTAGAAACACATCAATGTGGGACCATTAAAATCCGAAACTCATTCTAAAATAAAGTAAAATTTATTTACTTTCCAAGAGTGCCCCTCCTCTCCTATTATAAAAGGACCCCACCTCTACCTCCATACCCACACGTCCAAATCCTTTGGCTCAGCCAACCCCTACCCATTTTGTCTCTCCACATCCCTATCTAACTCTTTGAAGCCTCACTTTGGGCAGAATCCTTCCCAAGGAAGCCTTTGAGCTCAAACCAAAGGGAGTTACCAGATTTTAAGGTAATGTCTTCACTTGAGTCATTTTGTTTTATTTTTCTCCTCCAACCCCCTAAACTCTTTTTATTCATTTCTTTTGTAACAACACCAGTATCTTCCATATACTAGGATGTTGTTATAATAATGATTCAAGCTACACTTACACACACCTACATCTAATGGTTAAAGAACATACTGTTTCTGTGGATGGAGAATTTCTGCCTCCCGAAACGATGATTGTTCAACATTCTTTTAACACCTTAAAAGGTGTCCATTAATATGACACTATATTTATATATGATATATAATATGTTTATGTTTTCCTTAAGCTTCTGTATTTTTCATTTATGGCATACCTTTATGTCTTCCATTATGGGTATACACGATATCTTTATTTTAGGAAGTGCGGACTACCGCCCCCTCAAAGTGATTTGATTCGTTAATACCATATGTGGTATGTATAAAGGATATATTTAATGATATTATATATGATACCATACTATAATTAAAATACTAGTATGTATCATTATGTTTTAATTCCATTAAATATGAAATAGAAATGGAAGTAGCGTTCATGCGTACGTACGGCTTACCGTCTCCATGAACGGTGCATTTAATTTCTTAACTCTAAATGTTATGTAATATTATAAATGCATGAATATACTGGATATATATGATATATATGATATCTACATCATGAATAAAATTATGTATATAATGGATATTTTACCACATGAAAACTTGTAATTATAAAGAGTTTATTTTTTTGACTCAAGTACAAATGATCGTTAAAACGACCATTATTAACTTAAATAATAACATAGTGTTCATGACATGGTAATAAGTGATATAAAAGGAATAATGAACTTGAAAAAATGGTTCTTAAGGAAGTAGAAATTAACTCAAGTTTATTATTCAGGAGATTAAAGAATGATCGAGTCAAGTCGGACCCGAGGTAAGAGACCCTACCCCTCTCTTTCTTTTTAAGTACACTCTTTTATGTCATTCCTTTTAAGCTCATATTTCTTGTGATAGGGATGTTATTTTATATTACTACTACTATAATTTTTATGTTCATATGATGAGAGACCATATTCTCTCTCATCAATCCATTTTGGATGTTTTGAGGGGCGCCGTTAGGCTGCCGAATTTTCGTAAGAGATCTAACCTATCTCTTTCTTTTTAAGTACTCCCCTTTATGTCACTTATTTTATGCTCCTCTTTGTTATGTAGGGGGATTTTATTTTATATTCCTCTTGCTGTAAACATTATGTTAATATTATGAGAGACCCTATTTTATCTCATCGATCCATTTTTGTATGTTTTAAGTGGCGCCGTTAGGCTGCCGAGTTTTCGTAAGGGATTTTTCATCTCACTTTCATTCCCATGAGAATTATGCTATATTTTCCACAATTTCCTTTGAGTGGTCTATGTACTGACCATTATTTTACTCATTGTGTATTATACTTTCATTTATGAGTATTTACATCAATGTTGTATTGTCCTTCTTTCATGGGGTGTATGTTTCGAAAGATACCCATGTCGGTAAGGGAACCTTTCACCCTCCTCTTTTTAAAAGACTTCTTTGGTTATGTCCTTTAATTAACATACTATTATGTTGGGATATGTTCTTCTATATCCTTATTGATTTAAATTTCCTGTCCATGTAATGAGGTACCCTTTTTATCTATCATCAACTCATTTTCTGAATTCTGTAGTGACGCCGTTAGGCTGTCAAATTTTTGCAAGGGAACTTCTTAACCCAAATTTGATTCTTTGGGATAAACTTGTACTCCTTGAATATGTAGTTCTATGAATATGTGTGAATAACCTCTGATTTTTTTACACTTAATATCCACTTATATTTCGTGTATTCATTTTTCACACATAATTATGTAATTGATTTATCCTTAATCCAAGTATATCGTCTTTGTATGGGACTTTGTCTAAATCTCAATTCATTGAGGCATATTTTGTTTTATACACAACTTTATTTTATACGGTGTATAAACCCCTTTTACTTTTACATTTATCCAAAAGGAATCTTTTTATATGAATCATTTTACAAAACGACAAAAGGGAATGTTTTTGTCATACATATGCGGCGACAACGACTTCTCCGCCGCCGTGACTATTATTTGAGTTTCGGCTTCCTATACAAGCCATACCTTCTGTTTAAAAGAAAAATAAATACCATGTTTTACATTTCTTTTATTTTGGTATTGAAAATGGTTTTAATAATGTTTTTATTATATCAATGTGTTTTATTGATATCTTGTGATTGAAATATGGAAATGTTATGTTTCCTTTATGCATGTTTTATGTGATACGATTATGTTATGGTTCTTGGGCATTATTATGAAGACAGTGGTTTTGTGATAAACTAAGGGCGGGTGATCCCGATATATCTCTAGAATGCATTGGGTAATGTGAAGGAGTGAAACGTTATGGTTTCTCTGAAAAGATTTAGGGAATATACTCTAGTGGGTATTCCAAACGTAACCAAGAGGGTTACTCCCTACGTAAGAATGTTATGAATGAATCAAGTTACCTTTTATGTCTTATGATTTCTATTATTTATTCATGATTTTATGAGTTATGTTAAAGTGCCTATGTTTTATGGGTAAATTATGATTTCTTTCTTATGTATATATGAACTCATGTTTCCTTTCCATATTTTTATAACCGTTACTGAGCTTTTTATGCTCATCCTAAGTTTTTGAAATGTTTTTCACATGTCAAGGGAAAGGTACATGATGAGATGATAATGTCAAGGATGTGTCAATAAAGAGTCCATGTATTATTTTAAATATGTTTCCGTTGATGGGAAAAATGAATACTATCTTTTATGTAACCACTTTGCTTAAATGTGGAATGTAATGCAAGTTTCATGATCTAATTCTCTAAAACTCTAAACCTGAAAATATCCTCAATGTGTAATATTTTAATAACTCAAGATTAAGTGAGTTTTAAGGATGGGTCATTATAGTTGGTATCATAGGTCGGTTTAGATAACTTTAGAGGTTAAGGTATCTTCTAAGAATAAGTGACATTACCATAATGGTTAGGATTTCAGAAAGAGTCCTAGTTTTAGATAAAGTGAATAAGTAAGTATATCTTAGTGTTTATATTACTCATTAGTACATGATGGTTATGTTTATATACTCACACTGACCTTTTGGGTTTTAGTAAATGGCTGGATCTAGCAGGCACCAAAGTGACAATGGGTTTGAAGAAAACTGTGGTGGTTCTCTGATTAAGAGACTGGATGAAATGGGGGATTCAATGAGGAATCTAATGGTTGTTCTAAACCAACTATAAAGGAGTCATGATCTACCACTTCAACCTTGGTGAGTTCTCTAATGCATCATGTACGAGATGACCAACTCGATGTGGAAGTTCAGGTAATAATTATTAAGGTAACCATTAGGATTTATATGATCCTTACTTTTTAGGTAATTATGGGTTACTCTATGATATGATGGAAAATAAAAGGAATGAGATAAACTTGAGGTTAAAATATGTTATGATCATTTTTGAAGATTTTATCTCATTTTGGGGAATGTTTTAAGAATTATGTAGTTTTGGAAAAAGGACAACACGAAGACCGTGTGACAACCTGTCGCATCGGACAAAGCTGCCGGAATCAAAACCACAACCAAAGTGTGACTGGTATTTATCACCTACCACTGGACTACGTGAAGTCCTGGTTAGTTTGACTGATTCTTTTTAGTTATATGATTTTATAAATTAATAGTAAGTTGATTTTGGGTTATCTATGGAAATTTAATAACCTATCATGGAGTACATGTGATTAGGTTAATTACTTTTTTATATGAGACTTTAGGAGCAACTGATGTTGTTTGGAGATAAATGTTACGATTTAACTTGGAATACTATGTGACTAAATCCTTAAAATATTTGGGTTTCAATCTTAGTTTGGTTTACTTTGAAGTATTTTATGGACAATTTGTTTATTGAATGGTCTTTGTTGAACTTTGGGTATTGTTTGATAAATTTTGGAGATTAAGAATAGATTTGTTTTTTTTAAGGATTATCCTTTTTGGGTATTATCTGATCTTGTACTAACCTTTTTGGTTTTAGTTTTGGTTAAGGTATAAAGATATGGGAAGTATATAGTTCTCTTTTGTGGATTAGGTGATCCTCTAGAAGTTGATTATAGTACTCTTAATGTGAACAAGTCTTCCTAAATACTCGTCTTTTGGAGAAAATATGAGTTTGTGTAAGGAATCTAATAAAAGTTGAAAGTCAACATGATAATTGATTATGTTCCCTTATGAATAAATTCCTCAATAAAAAGTAACTTAAAACAAAAATGTTGTCTATTAACTTTTCCTACGGGGGAATCGAATACCGTTTAACCCATCACAAGTTTGTGATTTTCTTGTGGTTAACTTTCTCCTAGACATGTTTACTATCACTCTCCATCAGAACATGACCCTTTGTTTTTTCCTCCATGTCCATATTTTCATACTTGGAATCCTAGTATGGGTTTACTCGGGTGACCTTTGTACTTATCTTTCTTTATTTTAAAGTGATTGTTTTACCGAATCTTGTTCCGATGTGGGACGTTCAAGGATGTTTCCAAGCTCAATTTTAAAATTGTGAGGACGCAATTTCCAAAAGGGGGGGAGGATGTAACACCCCAGGTAAATAAAGAATATTACATTTTTATATTTATCCCTATTTGTGAATAAAATGTCAATATTAATTTAAAGGGAACGCTATGCTTGATGGCTTACCCAATACCCAACAATGAGTTCCTTTGAAATCATACGTTGCACTCTAATAATAAAATAATATTATTTTAAATGGTAGTTAACACATATCCATTGTATTGACAGGAATGAATAGAAATAACTAAAATATGATTATATATGTTTGTTAAATGTTTTTACTTTTATCCAATAAATTTTATAGGCTTAAAATACAAATGAATCCAATCTTAAGCATTGAATACACTAGTATTTTTAAAAGATTGTTTTACTACCTTTTGATGGAAAACCTTTTTTAAATCCAACTTTTGACAATTTTATAAGCTCTATTTTTCAAAATAAACATATTATTTATGATTGGGACATTAAAATTTACCTTGGGTTAATTTTTGGTATTTTTCTGACAATGTTCATTTTTCAATGAATAATGAAAAATACTGCATTTTACATCAAAACTGCTTTTTCATATAATTTAATTATATGGTTATATTATATTTTTAATTTGTTTTAAAGTGTAATTAGAATATATTTTTACCATTTAATTAAATTATGGTCATTGGTATTAATTTCACTTTGGAATTAGGCATAAACAAGTGCCAAACTTTTCATAAATATTGTTTCTAAAAAACCCTCTATTTGTTTTGGCAACGGGAAGTTTTTTAAATTAATTATTGCAATTTATGTATTTGGAATTTGGTAAAATGTATTACATATTTGGAATCATAAGGTTCTAATTATTTAATTAAGACTCTTTTGTTTTTGGACATTATGAATAGTAACGACGGTAATTATCTTTAATTATCTTGATTAATGAGTAATCAGGTAGTTAAAGATAATAAAATAATATCATAATAATAAAAAATGACCACAAGATGTATCCTGAGGATACTGGTTGTCTCATGGCCGACCATGGGATGCCTTGTGCCAAACTTGGGGGCCCCATGGAATCACTTTTGTGAGAAAGTGACTTTTTATCTTTTTATTCTTAAAGAATGTTAAATGTAACAAAGAATGTATCACCTAAGTAAAATATTTTTAATTTTGTCTACATAAATGATATTTTAGACTATAAATATTAATTATAAATCTAAAAAGATTTCCTACATAATAGTATTTTTTTTATAATTTTTAGACATTAAATAAATTAAATTATTTATGACATCATGATGATGCAGTGATGACCTCATTATTTAACGATTTAATTAAAATGGAAAGATAAAGTAACATCTAAGACCTACACATGTACAAAACCTATTGTATGGGTGGATTTATAACCCTTATCACCTTATCCTCGAAACACATCAATGTGGGACCATTAAAATCCGAAACTCATTCTAAAATAAAGAAAAATTTCTTTACTTTCCAAGAGTGCCCCTCCTCTCCTCTTATAAAAGGACCCCACCTCTACCTCCATACCCACACTTAAAAAGCCTTTGGCTCGTCCAAACCCTGCCCATTTTGTCTCTCCACATCCCTTTCTAACTCCTTGAATCCTCACTTTGGGAATAAGCCTTCCCAAGGAAGCCTTTGAGCTCAAACCAAAGGGAGTTACCAGATTTTAAGGTAATGTCTTCACTTGAGTCATTTTGTTTTATTTTTCTTCTCCAACCCCCTAAACTCTTTTTATTCATTTCTTTTGTAACAAAACCAGTATCTTCCATATACTAGGATGTTGTTATAATAAGGATTCGAGCTACACTTACACACACCTACATCTAATGGTTAAAGAACATACTGTTTCTGTGGATGGCGAATTTCTGCCTCCCGAAACGATGATTGTTCAAAATTCTTTTAACACCTTCAAAGGTGGCCATTAATATGAAAATATATTTATATATGATATATAATATGCTTATATTTTCCTTAAGCTTCTGTATTTTTTATTTATGGCATACCATTATGGCTTCCATTATGGGTATACGTGATATCTTCATTTTAGGAAGTGCGGACTACCGCCCCCTCAAAGTGATTTGATTCGTTAATACCATATGTGGTACGTATAAAGGATATATTTAATGATATTATATATGATACGATACTGGAATTAAAATACTATTATGTATCTTTATGTTTTAATTCCATTAAATATGAAATAGAAATGGAAGTAGCATTCATGCGTACGTACAGCTTACCGTCTCCATGAACGGTGCATTTAATTTCTTAACTCTAAATGTTATGTAATATTATAAATGCATGAATATACTGGATATATATGATATATATGATATCTACATCATGAATACAATTCTGTATATAATGGATATTTTACCACATGAAAAACTTGTAATTATAAAGAGTTTATTTTTTTGACTCAAATACAAATGATCGTTAAAACGACCATTATTAACTTAAATAATAACATAGTGTTCATGACATGGTAATAAGTGATATAAAAGGAATAATGAACTTTAAAAAAGGGTTATTAAGGAAGTATAAATTAACTCAAGTTTATTATTCAGGAGATTAAATAACGATCGAGTCAAGTCGGACCCGAGGTAAGGGACCCTACCCCTCTCTTTCTTTTTAAGTACACTATTTTATGTCATTCCTTTTAAGCTCATATTTCTTGTGATCAGGATGATATTTTATATTACTAATACTATAATTTTTATGTTCATATGATGAGAGACCATATTCTCTCTCATCAATCCATTTTGGAAGTTTTGAGTGGCGCCGTTAGACTGCCGAATTTTCGTAAGAGATCTAACCTCTCTCTTACTTTTTAAGTACTCCCCTTTATGTCACTTATTTTAAGCTCCTATTTGTTATGTTGCGGGATGTTATTTTATATTCCTCTTGCTGTAAACATTATTTTAATATTATGAGATACCCTATTTGATCTCATCGATCCATTTTTTGTATGTTTTAAGTGGCGTCGTTAGGCTGCCGAGTTTTCGTAAGGGATTTTTCATCTCACTTTTATTCCCGTGAGAATTATGCTACATTTGCCACAATTTCCTTTGAGTGGTGTATTTACTACCCATTATTTTACTCATTGTGTAATATAATTTCATTTATGAGTATTTACATCAATGTTGTATTGTCCTTCTTTCACGGGGTGTATGTTTCGAAAGATACCCATGTCAGTAAGGGAACCTTTCACCCTCCTCTTTTTAAAAGACTTATTTGGTTATGTCTTTTAATTCACATACTATTATGTTGGGATATGTTCTTATATATCCTTATTGATTTAAATTTTATGTCCATGTGATGAGATACCCTTTTTATCTCTCATCAACTCATTTTCTGAATTTTGTAGTGACGCCGTTAGGCTGTCAAATTTTTGCAAGGGAACTTCTTAACCCAAATTTGATTCTTTGGGATGAACTTGTACTCCTTGAATATGTTGTTCTATGAATATGTGTGAATAAACTATGATTGTTTTACACTTAATATCCACTTATATTTCATTTATTCATTTGTCACACATAATTATGTAATTGATTTATCCTTAATCCAAGGATATCGTCTTTGTATGGGACTTCGTCTCAATCTCCATTAATTGAGGCATATTTTGTTTTATACATAACTTTCTTTTATACGGTGTATAAACCCCTTTTACTTTTACATTTATCCAAAAGGAATCTTTTTATACGAAGTGTTTTACAAAACTACAAAAGGGAATGTTTTTGTCATACATATGCGGCGACAATGACTTCTCCGCCGCCGTGACTATTATTTGAGTTTCGGATTCCTATACAAGCCATACCTTCTGTTTAAAAGAAAAATAAATACCATGTTTTACATTTCTTTTATTTTGGTATTGAAAACGGTTTTAATAATTTTTTTATCATATCAATGTGTTTTATTGATATCTTGTGATTGAAATATGGAAATGTTATGTTTCCTTTATGCATGTTTTATGTGATACGATTATGTTATGGTTCTTGGGAATTATTATGAAGATGAGTGGTTCCGTGATAAACTAAGGACGGGTGAGCCTGATATAGCTCTCCAATGCATTGGGTAATGTGAAGGAGTGAAACGTTATGGTTTATCCAAAGAGATTTAGGGAATATACTGTGGTGGGTATTCCAAACGTAACCAAGAGGGTTACTCCCTACGTAAGAATGTTATGAATGCCTCAAGTTACCTTTTATGTCTTATGATTTCTATTATTTATTCATGATTTGATGAGGTATGTTAAAGTGCCTATGTTTTATGGGTAAAGTATGATTTCATTCTTATGTATATATGAACTCATGTTTCCTTTCCATATTTTTATAACCCTTACTGAGCTTTTTATGCTCATCCCAAGTTTTTGAAATGTTTTTCACAGGTCAAGGGAAAGGTACATGATGTGATGATAGTGTCAAGGATGTGTCAAGAAAGAGTCCATGTTTTATTTTAAATATGTTTCTGTTGATGGGAAAAATGAATATTGTCTTTTATGTAACCACTTTGCTTAAATGTGGAATGTAATGCAAGTTTCATGATCTAATTCTCTAAAACTCTAAACCTAAAAAGATCCTAAATGTGTAATCTTGTAATAACTCAAGATTAAGTAAGTTTTATGGCTGGGGCCTTATAACTGGAAGGCTATTTCTATATCATCAACGAGTAAAACATTTTAGAAATGATAGTAGATTTAACAAGGCAGATTATGCCATCCATAGACAAGGATTTACATTTCTAAGTATAAAGCTGATGTCTGATTTGATCAACAATGTTGTAAAATTAACTAGCTTTGGGTATTCCTCAGAAGATGGGTACCCCAAGATAAGTGCATGGGAAAGTACCCTCTTTAAAACCAAGGTTGTTAATAATAATATTTTTCCTTCGTAATGGGAAGCTTTTCCCATAAAAAACAAAGGATTTATTCCAGCATATAGATTGTCCTAAAACTTCCTCATAATGATCAAGTGCAGTTTTTAGCACTTGTATATTCCTTTTATCACCTTGTATAAATAGAATTATATCATCATCATATAGAAGATGAGTGGGCACATTTAAGATCCTAAAGGATTTAATATTTCTATGTTTTCTCTGATCCACAAGTTTTAGAAGCAATCTGCTGAGGTAATCCTCAATAATAGCAAATAGAATGGCTGAAAGGGGTTCCCCCTATCTAACACCTTTGGATAATTTAAAGTAACCTTTGGGAGAAACATTAATCAGAATGGAAATGTGTGCAGAATGAAATAAAGTTTTGATTTTCTTGATGTAGTCCTCATTAAAACCAAAACATTGAAGAACTTTAAAGATGAATCTCCAGTCAATAGTATCAAAATCTTTCCTAATGTACAGCTTAATAGCAACATTCCCACCTATGTTGGTTTTGTTTAAAATATTAGTACATTCTAGGGGAAGACAAATTCAATATTGAATAGATCTACCTTTGATAAACCCAAATTTATTCTAGGTAATGATCTTATTGCATATAAGAGTAGGTCGATTTGCAAGAATTTTTGTAATGATTTTGTACAGGGTATTAATAAGGGCGATGGTCCAGAACAAATGTATCTAGAATGCATTATCCACTTTAGGTATTAAAGAAATAAATTGAGCATTAAGTCCATGTGGGAGACACCCAATAGAGAAAAAAACCTTAACAAGATTTTAGACATCAGTCTGAATGATGTCCCAGTGATGCTGAAAGAAACCATTGCTAAATTCATCAGGACCTAGGGCACTATTAGGCTTTAGACTAACAACATTATCTTTTATTTCATGGTCAATAGGTATAGAAGATAGGTAAGCATTGTCAGCTTCCTCAACCATTCGAAGAATGACATCAGTCCTAAGGTCTTTATTCACATCAGAACCATTAAAAATGTCATGAAAGTAAGAGACTACATGATTAGAAATGTTTTCTTTATAATCTATAAGAATGTCATTATGTAAAAGAAAAGTGAGAGGCTGATTTATTTTCCTAATTCTTTGTAAGGAGTTGTAAAATTTAGTATTTCTATCTCCATAAAAGAGCCATTTAGTTTTGAATATCTGTTTGCACATGTTATCTTTAAGAGATAGTAAGGTGTTGAGCTTTAAAGTTGTGTTGATCTCTAATTGAGGATCTAGATAAAAACCAAATCTTGTGCTACGATTTTGAATTTGTGTAAGATCACTTTCCAAGGATAGGATGTCTTTGTCAATTTGTTTTATTTTGTTTCTACACCAACTATTTAAAGCTTGTTTGAGAAATTTTAGCTTATTAATGCAGGCATATGAATCATATTGATGATTCATAGTGTTACAGAAATTTTTAATGAAGGAAGAACGGTTAGGGTCTTTAGACCAAGTGTTCTTGAATATGAAAGGCAGGGAGGGTTTTGTGTTTTTAGTAAGGATGTTAACAAGAATTGGATGGTGATCAGAGTTTATTCTAGGAAGCGTGACACTAGAAAAAAATCCCAATTGTCAATCGTGGAAATATTAGTGAGAGATCTATAGATTTTTATAGCAACCACTTTATTGTAGTGCCTTCTGTACCAAGTATATTCAGAACCAGTAAGATTAATTTACACTAGGTTGCTATCATCGATGGTAGCTTTAAATTCATGAGATGAAATGGAGGAATGAGAAGGGCCAAATTTTTCACTGGGGGAAAGAATAGCATTAAAGTCCTCAATCAAGACCCAAGGGTCTTGGATAGTGTTAGATAAATTTATAAGATCATCCCAAAGAGGACTTCTATCTTTGTATCTATTCTTGGAGTAAATCATGGTGCAAGAAATGTGTTTACTATCATAGGTAAAATCACAATTGTACAATTGATTAGATGTTTTAAAAGTAGTAACATTTTATTAGGTTGTATGATAAAATAAAAATAAGGAATCAACTAAAGTACCATCTTTGTAGGAACCCAAGAAGTTATAACAATAAGAACAAATGTGAACAAAGCTCATGGAATAGTTCACTTTTGGTTCAGCAATAGCAAAGATTTGTTGTTTTGTGTCGTTAAAAATATTTTAAGAACAACAATTGTGTCAGATTTGGAAATAACATAATAGTTACAAAATATTATATTCATTTGGAACAATTTTTGGGGTTAGAAACCCATTTATTTGATTTACCCAAGATTTTATTCCACTTAGATCTTCTAACCTCATGAGAAGGGGTCATTTTGTTTTTGTTTTCTGGGACAAGAGTGCTACCAGACTCTATTTTACTGTTTGATTCTATCAAGACAGTACCTAGATTAGAGTCCAAAAGAGTGTATCATTTTTTGAATCATTAGTTTTTATGGTATGTTTAATAGTGCTAGTGTTGGCACATTGTGATAAATTCAGAGAAAAATCAGGAATTGAATCCAGTAGTCCAATTTTTTGGACTGCTTGTGTCTCAGACATAACTGTTTTCATAGAAGTCTAAGGTGTAGCAATAATATTCTTTTCATGTACAGTTTCATGTACAGAAGGCTGACAACAATGCATAGCATTTGAATTATTTTTTAAGCCATCAGAATATGATGCATTACATTGAAAAACAGGTAAAATCGTGCTAACAGTATGCAGTGAATCTATGTTACCAGGCAGTTGATTATCAGTATTTTATAATATATAACTTTGGTCCAAGTAATGGATGAAGACAGGTAAGTCAGTACTATTATGATGCAGCAAAACTGTGTTATCAGATTGTGTAGGGGGGATGCGTACAGTGTACATCAAGAAAATTATTTTTTAAGCAATCAGCAGAACATGCATTGAATAAAGAAGTAGGTAAAAAGGTATTATCAAAATGCATTAAATCTGTGTTACTAGATTTCTAAATTTGTTTCAAGCTATTTATTTTCTCCATGGAAGTGGCAGTGATAACATTCTCAGACTTATCAAGATGATCATTGCTAGTTACCTGCACTAAGTCGGAGTAATGTTCTAAGTGTGCAGTACCAGCTTCACATACCTGTGAATCCAGACTGGTTTCAGAAGTGGCATTCATTTTCACATCAGGAGTGGGTGTTTGGTGTTTGCAATTTTCCATAAGATCCTTCCTTTTTCCCTAAATGCACTTCTTTTTGTTTTCATGTTTTTCAAGATCAGAGGATTCTTCCTTATTTTTTTCATTAGGGTTAGTAGAAGCAGGAACCATCATAATATCCAAAGAGTTGTTAAGAAAATGTGTTTCATGATCATTATATCTTTTTATAATTTCCAACACCATAGTCTTAATATCTTCATGAAGAGCCTATTCTTTTACAAGTCTTTCTTCTTCATCGACAATGTCTGCCCAAGACTTATCAGAGGTATGCATCATGGGGAAAATGTATTCTTCTTTTTAACCCACACTTCATTTTTGTTCTTGTTAGTTTCGGGAATACCATCTCTATGAGCCTTTCCTTTTTTATCATTCTTTATTTCTTTCCAATCATTTTCAATAGGTTAAATAACTTGTTTCTTAATAACCCTACAGTTATTTATGTTATGCCCAACTATTTTACAAACTTTACAATATGGTGGAATTTTTTCATATTAAATTTTGATCTTAGTTTTGAAATCATTATCACTAAATCATATATAATTATGGAGTTCTGTGTCCAGTTTAACTTCCACCATAACCCGAGAAAAGATCCCCAATTCAGCATTAAGCGTTCTTTGGACAATTTTGATTGGGGAACCAATACGAGAGGCTATGTTATTAAGGATTTTGGGATGCCAAAAATACTAGTTCAGTCCATGCATTATAATCCAAAATTGGGCTACATTATTTCTATGTATGTTGGGATTAAATGCATAATCCCAATCATAAAGTCTAAGATTTCCTGGTTTCAATTTAAAATTCCCAATTTTTTACACGTAATCGAGGTGTTTGTCAGTGATAAATAACATGTGGTAATATCCCTTACCCACTGGAACTAATTTTCATTTCTAAAATCCCTAGTAATGAGATAATATAGCTTTTAAATTAGGAATGGTCCAGGGATGATCACCTTTAGCATAAGAAATCCTTCCTAGAAGCGAAAATTCGCACATCTATGCTCTCTATTGTAGAGCATCTGGGTCCGCTACCACTGAATACTTTCCATCATCCAATCTCTTGAAAAAAAGAGGTATTAGAAACCTTTGATAAGTTCAGATCTGTAACTTTTAGTACTTCCATGAAGTAGATCCCTTTTGATGTCCCCACATAAGTTTGCTTCAGTTGACCAATATCAGGCGTATCAGATATCTTGCACACCAGTTTGGGGCTTTCAAAACTGGTCTCCCAAGAAGGATTGAAGCCTGTCATGAGCGATTAGCAGGAGATTTTAGAGAAGAATTGATTAGGAAGATCACGAGGGTTAGGATCTAGGGTTTTCAAAGTAATCTCTCGAGGGTCACCCGCTGAGCGCTCTCCCATTTTCCATCTCTTTCACTTAGAAAAACATATCTTTTTATGCGTAAAATTGGATATATTCTTGCCAATTATCTAGAAAAAAACATAATATAAATGTTAAATAGTTAATTTAATAATATATATATATATATCTTTAAAATGATTCATCAAAATTTGTTTGTTTAATTTATTAAGATAAAATGTGTTTGTAAATAGAAAAATAGTTTTTCAGAAAATGAATTTTTTTTATTTCCCAATATTTTTTAATTTGATTTATAATTAATTGGTTTCTAAAGATTTAATTTTATTAACAAGAATAAAACATATTTTAATAATTTATTTAATCATGTTCATATCCTCCATTATAATTTCTAGGTGATAACTATTATATTAAATACTAATATTAATAGTATATTGTAGTTTGGTAAAACATGGTCTTACATGTTATGCAAACTATTGAAGGAACTAGGTATTGTGTGTAGCACAAACCCAACTTATTATTTCATGTAATGAAAGATAAAATCAGTGTTTCATATAAATAAATCATAAATTTTTGAATTTTTTAATGCAGTCCATCAAATAAATTTAATTTATTTGGAAAAAAAATCATAAAAAATCAAGGTGTTACAGGTATTCACTGAATCTCTCAAGCTACTAAAAACTAAGTTGAGATGAAACTAAAATGTTATATAATTATTATATATATTTGTATATTTAAGTGTGGTTAGTGTTTTTATTTTTTTAATAATACTAATTTGATCTTCTTCTATAATAATCTGAAATATCTATAAATTTTTTAACTATTGATTTATTTTTAAGAATTGTTATGTTCTTTTAAAAGTTGAAGAAGATGTGATTGAGTTGTTTTAGTGAAAAATAATTATATTAGTATTTTATATCAATATAATAAGTTAAAAAAACTTGTTTATGATTATAATAATCTATAAGACTCTATAATAATTCATTATAGTAAGTCATAAATGAGAAAGAAATGAGAAATATAAAATCATTGGTACTCATGAAATTTCCTAGGTGAAAAACATTAAAAGAAAAAGTAATATGATATCATGGGTGAATCCCACATAAAAAATTTTGAAAAACTAATTTAAGGTCATGGGCATATAATTTTTTTGGGATATTTATTATTTATAAATGTAAAATAAAATTTCCTAGTGACCTAAATTATTATGAAAGGAAAGAGATCTTATCTTGTCGATATAGGTGAATCATGTATTGAATTGGTGAGATACTTTAGAGAGGAGATGAAAGTGACACTTTTATATATGTGGTGGGATTCTATATAACCTAAGGTATTTATGGTAATCAAAGAGATCATAGTGGGAAGTTCTAAAAAAATTATGAATTTGTAAAGAAGTTATGTTGGAAGCAGGCAGTTGTGATTATAATGGGAAGTTACATTGGGGTAGGATACACTAGTGTCTAGATGATAACTTCATACACTCCACTTGTATTGATTAAAATATTATTGTATATAATATGTGACATGGAAATCATAATCATGGAAAGAAGTAGGTATTTATACCAAAAATTATAGATATTTTGTGTGGATTTTATTTTACATGTTTCATTGAATATAGGATTTACTTTCCAGGTTAAAAGATAAAAAGATCCATTTTCACTAATAGTAAACATATGTTAAAATTTTAAATGGCAGTTTGATGTTTTTATAATAATTTGGAATTTGTATAAAATCTATTAAACACATGATTCCCCCCCCCTCTCTCTTAGGTGTCTTCATATACCATGTTGTGCAGTTCATATTATCTTTATATATCAGCTCAACTTCAATCTCCTCCTCAGTGGTAAGTTCCTCTTAGATTTTGGTAGATAGATGGTGGAAATTGGTCAATATAATCCATCAACATTTCAAATTTTTCCACCATAGTGGTTTCTTCTTCCAAATCTTGAGAAATATAGAGTGGTACTTTTTATTCTTATTCAAATATGATACAGTAACTTTTCAAGTTACCTTCTAAAAAGTGATTCTAGAATTAAATAAAATTATTGATATCCCACATATGTATTATTATTCATATGTTATTCATGAATATCCTATATATGTGGGTGATAATTTTCTTTTAATAGATCATGGAGTTGTTTCTTCTTGGCCCCCTTGGATTTTTCAACATGAAAAATATGTGGGTATACTTATTAATCCAATTGTTCTAGTTATTATTACTCTAATTATTGTCCATTTGATGAAAAGAGATATTTATCTATAAATTTTATTTGGTTCCTCACCTTCTATATTTATTATCTTATATTTTTCAGTAGAGATTCTATTTCATTATAAACTTATTCATATTATTAAAATTAGGATTTTTGAATATTTAATTCATAATAAAATGAATTGGAATGCATTATGAAATGATTTTTTCAAATTTATTTTATAAAAAAAGTAAAAGAATTATAAGGTTTATTGGAATAGATATTGATTGAATGGATTTTTCTACCTAACAATGGAACCTTATTTTTAACACACTCGTCGCAAGATGGTATAAAAATAATTATTATTTTCCTAGTGGAATACATTGGTTTACCAGGATATTCTCTCATGAGGATACTTCACTATAAATCACTTATTATTCTAATCACTTATTATATTTTTTATTCTCAAAATTATAATTAAATAAAAATAAAATGGGATTATTGTTTGAAAATAGATCAAAAAATATAAAATAAAGAATAAAAATATATAGAGTTAGAAATAAATACCTCATTCTTAGGTTTCACTACTCAAGTTCCTTAATTATCATTTTTTATTATTTAGATTATATCTAATATTCCAAATCATCATACCTGAACCACCATCACCTACAAGGATTTTGAAACCAATAATTCCAAGGGGGGATCTTTGGAAAACAAAATTTCACCTCCTACAATAGTCAATAATGATGAAGACACCTTAATTGAGTGTGTGGAAAATTCCAAGACCTAGCTTCATTATATATCATTTAGTCTCTCAAAAAAACTCAACTTCATCATATGAATATCGTGCTATATAGTAGAGAGTAATGATCATATGGTAGGGAATAAAATAAAATGTGGATGATACAATGGAAATATGGACAATCATCGGATAAAACCAAAAAAACTACACTTCTTTACTAAAAATATAAAATAAACATTAATAATTAAAGAATAAGTATTTCAGAACACTAACAGATCCCAACCCAAGGTAAATCTTTTGGTTATTTATTCAATATCATAAAGATGAGAGATCCATAGGTAAGGAACATAATAAAACAAAAGACGAATGAGAAACAAAAAATACTTCTATTAAAATATGTAGAAAAATATTACTATAGAAAACAAAAAAAAATATTATACTACTATTGTTTCTCCAATGAGAGGAAATCATTAAAATCCTTTATAATGGGGGTAAATATTTTAAATATTCAGCATCAATAGTGGACTTTAGAAGAATCATCAAGTTTATGTAAAAGTTTCCCCATGTGTATGGGATGGTCGGTTGTAATCATCCATGTGGAAGAAACATAAAATATGATTTTGAATCCTTCCCATTATCTTAATTAATTCATCATTAAATCCCAAAATTTAATGCGCAATGTTAATAAAAATATAAGAATATAAAAATGAAACTAAAATTATCGAAATGCATTTCACAGTGAAGAAGCTTAATTCATGTCATGAAGCAACATATTATTGAGTGTATGACCATGGATTCAACCACAACATGTAAAATAATCGTATTTTATCATAGGAAGATATCTCTTGTAAATAAATACTTATAAAAGTCTCATGGTGAAAGTGGTATCTCATTATGGTTGTGTCACACCATGCAAGATCACTAGCCATGGTGTGTTTCATCATAATTTCTCTATCTTTAGCATATTTCATTCCCCCACATCATGATAGTATTTATCATGAAATCATAAAATCTGTTTTCTTATTAATATTAATGTAATGATTAATTTTAGTAGGGAATCTTTATTTTTCATCTTAGTAAAAGAATGAAATATTACGTGATAGATTGGATGAATTTATCTAATTAAAAAACCTTATGCATCTCCTCTGACACTTAAAAACATATCACATATCACTCTAAATATATTACACATAATCCATTTATCTTATAAATTAAATGAAAATATATTATTTAACTCATTGGGAATCAAAAAAAATATTATATGTTATCTAAAATATATTACAAAACACTTAGGTCATGGAAAAAATATTATATATGGGGAGAATTTCTTGTGTATCAACTCAAAGATATCCTCTTCTTTAAAAAAGTATAAAACACTATGTAACATCTCCATAGAAATTAAATAAAACCTTTTTAATTTCTATCCATTATTTTTAGGGACAAATGTAAAAACCATATGTAACATTCTAAGTATGTTACATATAAATTATAGATCAAATTATTTCTCTTTTTTCCATTGATTTTCAAAAAATATTGCATATCAAGTTTGCAGTAGAATTAGAATCATGAAAATCATCTCCTTTGTTCAATTTTATTCACATATTCAAAAATTTCTATTATGTATTTAGAAATTTTTTTATAATCCCACAAAAATTATATACATCTAATGTTTTTCACCGAAAACCCATAATAGAAGAAATAGATATTTGGGAAGTGAATCCCCACAAAGTCAATGTAACAAAACTAGGAAAAAGTATCTTCACCCTAATCACTACACTAGATTTCACTTACCCAACCCCATTTACTCCATCTCACACAAAAATTAAATTGAATTAAATGAAATAAAAACATGTACAAGGACACAACAAAGGTTTTATGAGATTTAAAAGTTCATCATATATCTATGGGGAGAACCATCAAAATCTTTCACTTCATCATAATTATAAAGTTACAATATATTGTGTATAGGAAGCCACATAGATCACTAACTCGTATGAATTATTGACACATAAAAAAATGTGGTCTCTACCCCTCTTTATAGCGGGTATCACACATTTATCTAGGTTTTACTAACTTCTTATAACTCTGAGAGTATACCTATTGCATTGCGAAACTACTGACTCTATGTTTCACTCCTCGGTCTAAACACCTATCTCTAGAATAAAAAAAGTGCCCCCTATTCCTCACCATTTTCCAAAACAAATCATGTAAAGAGTGAATCCAACTATAAAATGTTCACCTTAATATGATATAAATTACCATTTACCTTCTAATGATATGATAACTATGATAAAACCATCATAAATTTTTAATTTTTAAAATCCTCATTGTCTTCCACTGAAGTTTGATTCCACTGCCCTAAAAAGGAAAAATATTTCTCCAAAGTTTATCCTTATAGAGAACTTACTCCAAGTCTTTAATAGACTTTACTAAATCCTAAAAATATTTCACTAAAAGACTTCTTCAAGGATTTCATGGAATTATCTAATACATTGGTTATTAGGAACCTTCCTATGAACTTTTTTTACATGAAATGCTCCTCCTTCTCATTTCCATTCACCCAAGTCCAACTAAGGCACAGTGTTTCCTCAGGCTCTCCTAAAATAAAGTCTTGGTTAACATATGCTCAATCATATGTTTCAACCACACCATTTCCTTTCTTGATCCCATTTTCATAACATATTCTACTTCTATTTTGTAAATTTAATTTAATGGTTTTAGCCTCAACATCTTGCTATCTTTGGTTCTATTTAAGGTAAAAACATACCTTTTTGTGATTTTCAATGAATATGAGTCACCCCCAAATCCTTCATCAACATATCCAACAAATTAATCATAATATTATAAGAAAACTGTTGTATATTTAATATAATTTAGATATCTTAGGACCCACTTCACATCTCCCCAATGTTCTTTCCCTGGATTTGGAATGAACTAAATTACAACTCCCTTTACAAGGGAAAGGACTATTCAATTTCACACCATGGGATACATAATAATTCTTAATACCATTGCATATGGTATTATAAAATTTTTTTTCCAATAATTATATTCCTATTACTTATTACTTTGATCATTTTAAGTATCCATCAAGATTAGTTGAAACAACTTTTCATACAATCTACAATAATTTTAATATGATCTTATCAAAATGAAATTTATAATATAAAACCAAAGTTATGATCTTTTTTTCTAAATTTATCCTTATTCCATTAATTTTCTTTGCTTCTATAAGATATTTCTTTTCAAATATCCTCACTAATACCTTTTCATCACTATTATCCATTGAATTAATAGCCCCACCAAAAGTATAACATCCATATAAAATAGTAAAATGATGAAATTTTCATTACTACACTTCTTTTGATAATAATTATTTGATTTTATTAACATGAAACATTTATACTTCATGAATGAGCCATATTTATGTTCCACTTTCTTGGTAATTATTTAAAATTATAGAGAATTTTCTTGAGTTTCAACACAAATTCATGATTCTGATGCTCCATGAAACCAACGGGTTACTTTATATAGATTTTATCCTCAAGATAACTATGAGAAAAATCTATCTTAATGTATATTTTATCCAAATAAAAACCCCCATAAGTATCCAAGATAAGTAAATTTATAATTTTGGTATGTTTTACTATCATAGATAGAATTTTAGAAAATTATATTCCCTAATTTTGTGCAAATACCTTAAAACCATCCTTGGATTATAGCTCTTACTTTCAACAAATTCAAATTTTAACTAGAATATCCACTTGTTTTAGAGTTCCATTTTTACAGTGGGTAACTCCATTAGTTATCATGTTTCATTTTATTGAATCAAATGTAATTTCTTTTGTATTTAAATCTCTTACTCATCAAAATTAGTAAGTTTATATGATTTTTATAGGGTTTTTTGTTATCTTTTATCCATTGTAAGTATAAAATTAAAGTTAACTCTATACCTCTACACCAGCTATATGACCCTTAAAGATCTATATAATTTAGTATATGGTTATTATATTTCTATAATTGAAACCTCTATAATTTTATCCTCCATAAATATAGACTAAGCCTCACCATTTCTTGAGCTTTTAGATATTTTTTCTCTTTGTCTCATTCTCAAATCCTCTATGGTGTCCCCTGAACATTCCTTGGGAATTTTTATACTTCTAATTGACTTTGATTTATTTTAAATCTCTATAATTTTTAAACTCTTGGTGCCTCCCTCCATATCAATTTAAAATAAGTTTTGTTCTTTTACTTCAATTTCCTTTTAATCCAAATTTTTATCTTTCCATAGGACATTCACATTTAATTGAACATTTATACTTATAGTGATTTGTTTCTTCTTATCATACCAAAGTTGAAATTCAAATTTTTCATCACCATGGCCTACAAAGAAATATGTATTAGATTTTACTTCAATATTACCTATATCTTTGGCATCCACATGTGAGTATGAAATACTTCCAAAGACATTGAAGTGATAAAATATGATGTTTTTCTATCTATAAATCTTTTTATAAATTATTTTCCATTGATAATAATGGAATATAATTGGTTAAATAAGATACAGTACCTACCTATACTTCCCAAAATACCTTGGTAATTACTAAATAAATCTTCATAATTCACATAATTTCCATCAATGTATAATTTATTCATTTAACTATTTCATTTTACTTATTCATTCCGGATTTATTTTTCTCATACCTATTGCCTCTGTGTCTGTAGAAGTTCTGAAAACTTCTTATAATGTACTCACCTATATTTTCTAATATTAAGTATTTCATCTTACATTTTGTTTCTATTCCCACCATAGCTTTAAATTTCATTAACACTACAAAAACTTCATATTTTTTATTTCATGAATTATATCTATACTTTCCCCATGGATATATCAATCAATGTCACAATTTATTATAAACCACTGAGAGATTTTAATATGGTAGTTCCCTAGATATCTGTATGTACAAGATCTAGATTCACTGTAAGAAAAAAAGGTATTATATATGGTTTTTTTAAATATTATGTGGCTTTAACCACTTCCCATTGTTTCACAATAGTTCTATAAACCATCAAAAAATTTTAAGTCTCTCATTAATCAGTATTATTATTTTATTAGCATTATACCTTCAAAACCGCTATAGATACACAATAAGAATTGGTTGTAAAAATTTCCCTAAAATTAATTTGGTAGTTTATTTTTTTCAAATAATTTTTTATAATATACCAGTGGTTTAAAAAATCTAATAAATTCATGGTGGTTCAATTCATTTTCTTTTTTATTTTCCTTAAAAGAAACAGTTATAACCATTGTTAATATATTAGTAGTGGTTTACCATCATATAGAGGTGATTTTTTAGTGAGTATTGGCTGTTAAAAACACCAATGATTATATAGAGGTGTTTTATTTAATTATTAGTTGTTTAAACCACTATAATTTACAAAAAAAAATATTAGTTTACATCATATTTTTAAATTTTACACCACCTTCAATATAAAATACATATATATACACAATCTATATAATTCAATAATTTTAGTTATTATGAAAAATATTAAAAGTAAAATATTTACATAGATTATATAAAAAATATTTTTTAAACATACAACATATTCTTTTAAGTTATATTTTTTAAAAATAAAATATAAAAGTTTTAATTACAAATATAAGACATTAAAAGGAGAATCCAACATGAACCCTACTCTCTTAAGTCAAGTTGGTTTTCCCCAAATGATCCATGCTCTTTATTTTTTTATCATATACCATCCTCTAGTTCATTTTTTATTATTAAATGGAATTTAGAGTATGAATTAGTTTTAGTTATATTGTGTATACAAATTATTTTTACAAAAATTATCATAATAATATAAACAAATTAAAATAAATGTAATGGGTTTATTACCATTGTAGTTTATCATACCAATGATGAAATGTATATAATAATGAACCCAGATATGCCCTGAAATAGAGTACTATGTAATTAGACTTACATTTGAAGTGAATATCATATAAAAAACTATTTATATTTATTTTCACTTACTTTCAGTTATTTATCAAAATTCTTATTCTTCAAATTAATGGGAATGTGCCGACAATCATGATATATGATGGGAAGGGACAACATCTCAAATGATAACTAACCTAATATCTACCCATATAATCCCCTAAAATCATCTATAAGCACCCCAACATGTCAAATGGAGCAACTATTTTAAAATTTATCAGCCTCCAAACATCTGATGTATTCATGTTCATTTATGTCTTTTTATTAAATGAATCATGTCAATAAATATATTCAATAATTAGTATACATATGTAATAAATTATTTTTTTCAAATTAATAAGTATATAACAATAATGGTCACCCTTCAGTACCCTCATGATGGTAACTATGGTTCCATATGCTTAATCAATGATCTCCCCTCATCCACTCTTTGTGATCCCTCTGACATCCTGGGAGCATAAAGTGATGAACTAAGTAAGGAGTGTTCCTAGTGGATATAAGATTATATCATATGGAATAAAATGATGTAAAGGGGGCATACCAAAAGTAGGGAGTGTACCTAGTACAAGTGGGAATGTATCAAATGGATCATCTGATGTCATAAGATCTATGGAAGATCGACATGTATCTTTAAATAATTTTTTTATTAACATTGTTATATCTAATAATAATATAAAACAAGTTAGAACCTGATATATGTTATAAAGAAAGAAAATATTTTGAAATTTTGGTATATCAATTTATTGAATTCTTGTAATCTAAATAAAAAATAAGTTAAAATTATGATTAAACATAAATTAATTAATCCATAGATATGTGTTTAATGTGATATGAATTGAGATGGAGGAACAGGAATGAAAACCCTCAACTGCCGATCGGATTCCCGATCATCCCCAAAGCCTCAATCTATATGCATATATCTAGAATCAGCATGCATAGAAAAAGAAGATGACCTAAAAAAACCTTAACAGTGATAAATCAAAAGGTTCCTCATTGTTTGTCTTCCCAAGAAGACCATTCACATCTCTAAAGGAACGTGTTGTGCATCAGATTTCTAAAAAGGGATCTACGGCCCAAGTATCAGCTTCTGATGGAGAAATCTTAGATTGAATCGAGCTTTGTAAGTATTCCTTTATTACTCATATTTCACTCTTGAAGGGATTGAAACCTTGGAAGGTATCTGATATAGTTTCGATATTGGCCTCCATTTGGGGATTTACAGACTTCAAATGTGTTTCTTTAGGATGAAGTTTCTTCCATATTCTTTTTCCCTCTACTGAATTGAAAGGGATGGAATGGGGTGTTTGTTCGATTGAACTCAAGCCAGGAATCCAGAGAGTTCATGACTAGAATTTTAATTTCAACATCAATGATTTTAAGGAATCATGCGCGCAGGTGTGGGTCAAAGTCCAGGGCCTAAATTGGGTGCTTTGGCATCCTGAAATTCTTTTTGATATATCTTTAGCTATTGGGACCCCAATTCGAATGGACAATGCAACAAAAGTAGTGAGTTATGGTCACTATGCTAGGATTCAAATAGAGGTTGATCTAAGTTCTATTTTAATTGATCATGTAGTGCTTTCTACCCCTCATGAGGATGTTAGCATTAGAATTGAGTATGAAGAAACACTTCCTTTTTGTGAGGTTTGTGGTATAATTATACATGTGAAATCTAGTTGCAGGGGTAATATAATTTGCATTGTTTGTCACTTAAAGGGGCATGAAGCTGATCTTTGTCGAAAAAGGAAACATGAAGGGGTTTCTCATACTACCCAAGCCAATGGAAAAAAGAGAGAATGATGATGAACAATATCATGAAGGAGTTTTCAATCAAGCTACTATATATGAAGGGTCTACCCTTGTTACCCAAGCTCAAGGGGAAGAGGTTGTCATGGTTGTTCAAGCTCAGGAAGAAGGAGTAGTTCAAGAACCTGGAAAAGGTGGTAAAATGATAAATGAAAGTAACTGCAATAAAACTAATGATGTGGGTGAAACTCATTCTACCCTCATCCCTCTCGGTGATGATTCTATGATAGAGCCCTCTCCTAAATAGATGAAGATCTCTAAACAAAAAAATGACCTGGGCTGAAATGGTAGGTATTTCACATATGGAAAGTGAATCTCACATATCCAAAACTGGAAATGAGAAGGAGCAGGTAGAGGTAGAATTTGATGACAGTCAGGGAGATATATAAATGCACATTCAAGAGGTTGTTGACTTAGAAATATGGTGGGAGTAGAAACTGATTACCTCCAAAGGTAGAAAAGGTAAACAAAAAGTCGAGGATGATACCTATTTTAAGCACAAAAGTAAACGAGGATCTTCTACCTCTGTTTACAAGTCCAGTTTGTGAAACACTACACCTATGAATGGCAGTGTAGGTGAAATATTAGGAACTCAAGCTGTGGAATAGCCTGTTTTTGACACAGAGGTGGTGAGACCGATTCTGTCACACACTAAAAGCAAGAATGATGGCCTGGTTGCAGATGGTTGGGGATGTGCCTCTCCACAACATCCCTCCAAGCAGTTTTCCCATCAGTAAAATGATATTTCATGCACTCCTCAAAGCACAACAGTTGCTCATGTTGTTGAGCAGCCTGTTTTGATACATGATACCATGGGCAATGAGATTATATGCTTGTCAGCGGAGAGTGTTGCTAAGAAGGGATGTGTTGATTCACCTCCACATTCTTAAAAACTGATCACTCAACAGGAAAATAAAAATTTCATAGGTTCAGATCAAGGAAGAGAAGAATCTTCTTATGTTAAAGGTACTGGTAAAAATCTATATGTGGTTGCTCTCCAGAAACAAGGTAAATCTCACTCTAAGGTATGCATGCATAATTCTTTTGAATTGCTTGCATCTGGTAGCTGTGAGGAAGATGAACAAAGAGATAATCAAACACATGGAAATAAAGATAATAAGGAAATCGATGATGTTGGACTACCAGATTATGGAGGTGGACCATGGATTCAAGTGAAACCATGGAGAAGGGGTAGACCCTCTCATGGGAGAGGTGGTCGATCCCCTCACCATAGCATGAGCACCCGGTTCCGTGCAAATTGAATTTTTACTGTCTCTAATGGATTTTTTGATTGTCGGACATCCTATTCTATACTTTATTTCACTTTCAATAAAAGGGGCCTATGCGTCTCAACTTTAATAAAAAAAATTAATTAATTAATCCATAATGGATCACATTATTATCATCCTCCACCATTAACAAGACGTAATCATATTCACCCTGTAACAGCCCCAAGTTTTTATGAGATAAATTAATTTCTTTGATGTATTTTATTGTACGCTACACCAATATAATAATTCTCTATTTGCAACACCAGATTATCTTGTGATATATTTAACACTATGCTTGGTATGTGTTACACAGAATTTGTGTTATTTTGATAGAATTCATTTCACACAATACTATGTTTAATCAAGTTTATAAAATAATAAAATCACTCTTGATAGATTTTATTAATGAAATATATATTTAATATATTCAATATAATATTTAAAATCTATCTTATATGTTTTATAGACATGATATAAGAACAAAATCAATTTTTCGGATAAAAGAAGTATTTTTCAAAAAATACAGTTTTACCGCCTTTTGAGGGAGAACCCATTTTAAATCTAGTTTTTAAAACTTTTATAAGTTAAATTTGGAAAAATAAACTTCTTATTTGGGATCGGAACAACAAAATTTAGTTTGGATAAATTTTTTATATTTTTTTGATATCTTTGATATCTTAATGAATACAGAAAAATACTACTTTTTAATTCAAAACTTCTTTTTAATCTAATTTAATTATACTATTATATTATCATTTTAATTGGTTTTAAATTTTAATTGGATTATTTTTTTATCATTTAATCCAATTTTTTTCATTGGAAGTAATTTCACATTTAAATTTTATATAAACACATGTCAATCTTTTGATGGTTTCTACTTTTTAATAGCTTCTTTTCTCGTTCCCTCAACGAGATTAATTTTAATTTAATTACTGCAAATTATGCGTTTGAAATTTTGAAAAATAGATTCCATATTTAGAATAAATAGATCAAATTTTTTTAATTGTTTACTTTTATTTTTTTGAAATTATGAATGGTTACTATGGTAATTTTTATTTAACATGGTTAAAGGTAAATCGGGTAATTTAGGTAACAAATTAATATGATAAGAATAATAAAATTACCCTAATAGCTACCAAAATTCATTTGAATGAGTAAAAATGGACCCTTAACACATTATTATAAGTATTGAATCATTTAATATTATTTGTTTCATGAAAATGAAATAATTATTATTAAAATAAAATAAAGTGACATGAAAGTGATAAAATGTCACCCTCTTATTTCTTAAAACTATAATAATTTTAATATAGTGATAACAATTGTAAAACATCAATAATAAATAGTCCCAATAAATATAATTAAATTATCTACATCATGGTAATTTATTTAGATTTTTTTGAGATTAAATATTTACCTTAAAGGTTTATATATTGATGATGTAGAAATTAAATAATTGATGAAAAGACAATAAACTAGTTTTTATTAAAATAATAATGACTATTATAATTCAAAAAAACATGACCAAATCTTATTTTTCGAGTATATATAGACCATAAACATCCAATTATCGATTTATTGACAATTTCGAGCCTTATATAAAATATTGTGACACTTATATTATTTTATTTAAAGTGATGTTAAACTTGTCACATTCATGATTTAATAAGTATAAAATTTTTAATTTTGGATTTCTGTGAAGATATATTAGAATAAAAGTATCATTATAAAATCTAGTATATTTTTATTCATCATAGTATTTTATTTTTAATTTTTACCCAATAAATAAGTATATTAAATAATTACACAAAACTGATGTAGAAATTATTTTATTAATGGAAATATCAATTTAATGTTATTAAAAATACTAAAATAAATATAATTTGGGATAATTAATACATAAAAAAAATTACATATGAACTTTACCCCTTATAGATATAATAAAATATTTTTTTATAGGTTAAAATCATATCTTTTTATTTTTCAAAAATCTATTAAATGAATAGTGCCAAAATTGACACTATTGATATTTTTTCAGAATAATGTTTTATTAAATTATTTAAAAAAATAAAATATTTTAAAAAATATAAAATAATTATTTTTTATTATATAATGTTCTATATTTTTCATTTATGGTCAAATTGACATCAAATAAGGAAAAATTACACTATTTTAATATTGATCAATTTATTACCTTAGTTAAAATTAAAAGAAATTGATTAAGGGTAAAACAAAAAGATAAGGTTTAAAATTAAATCAAAACTTGTCTAAAAATTATTGGTTGATGAGATTAAAACCTTATCTTATTTCATATTTTAAATTAGGACATTTTGGAGTTTTTTGGATAGGTTTTTATTTTATTATAAATTAATACTTTGTAGATCCAAAAAATGCTCCTTACCTCAATTATAAAAGAGAACCTCCTCCCTCACATATTCACTTCACTTTGAGCCTTCAATATTGGTCATACCTTTCAAATTTCCCTTATTAACTTCACTATTAATATTTTAGATTTTATAGTCTTCTCAAAATATCAACTCTAGTTCTTTAAGATGAGATCTAGAGAGAGCATGTCGAAGAAGTGGTAATCTCCTCTACCGATTTTTTCAAATTATTTCTTCTTATACTTCCTTTTCATGAGTTGTTTCCATTATAAAGTAATTAATCCATAATAAATTATATACTTATATGTTATTATAATTATTTAACAACAATATTCCACCTTCTATCCATCCTACGAAAAATGAAGTCACCACGCGCGTGTGTGTACGGATTATCATCTCCACGCCGTGGTGTAATATGTTTTTTACCACCACCTTACTTGGATGGATATGATGATGGAAATAATAACTATATATGATTATTATAACATGATATTTATTCTGTAACAGCATATATACCATCCACTTCCATACAATTTCATAATTATCAAAATCATATTGTTGCTCGTGCGTACGTATGGTCTACCATCTCCACAATGTGATGTGATTAATTCTACAATATATCCATTAAATAATGATTATATAAATTTAAAGAGTGAATAAATATGATATGTATATTATTTTAATATAATTTTTTAATGATATAAATATGACCTAATATGGATAATTAAGTCTTATTTAACAAAAAATGCATAAGAACATGGAGCAGTTAATACCCGAATAACGAGTAACAATGAAATGTTTCTAACAAACAGATCATAATATAATTATATATGATTTCATAAAAATGGATATGATTATGTAATAAATAAATGATATTATTTAAATAATTATATAAGAGTTTTTTATACATACAAAGGATATCAGACTTAAGTTAAGGTATTCTTTTGTCTCACTTTTATTTTTGTGGGACATATGCCTTATATACCACCTATTTCTCTTGAGTTATGTTTATACTACCCATGAATTTTTTTATGGTTATTATTATTAAGTTTAAGATATGAATATAATTTTATTTATTTTATGATGCATGTGATTTGAATAATTATAAATTGGAAAGGGATAATTTTTCAATCTCATTTTTATCTGAGTTTTTTATACGTAAGTATTTATTATAGTATATTTATCATCCATGTTTATGTTTTATACTTATATATTATAAAATATTCTTTATATTCCTCTACTATTGTTTAAAGTAAATTTTATCCATTGGTGATTTTTTATTAAATGGTATGAAAGGAATCTTTTTTCAATATGAGTTACTTTATGACTTATTCGACAAAAGTACGAGAAGAATTTTTTCTTTTAACTTATATGGCATGATGGGTTTTTATGTTTTCATAACACCGCATTTCCATGAATATTACTTTATAATATTTCAAGGTTATTTTCAAATAAATTATTTTATTTTAAAATTGTGTGGTATTTTGAGAAGAAAAAAAGTGAAGAAGAAAGGATATTTTCCTCAAGAATTAATTTCAATCGTTTTGTCAAAATTATTTTCCATCTAAGTTAAAATTCTTAAAATAGGGTTATGTTTTCATTCCTATTATCATTATGATTTTATTATATTTATTTTGGAATGATATTTATGAAATCCATTTGTTTTATATGGGTTATGTTATGATGGAATGATGGTTAAGAAACCCATTTTTATTCCTTGGGTTATGTTATGATAAATAATTTGTGTTTTGTGGAACATATAAGAATTATTTCATTATGAGATGTGTGGGACCTATATATCCCTCAAATTAATTGGGTAAAGATTTATATCTAATGAGGTAGACATGGTAGGTATGGAAAGTAAATTTGGTTCAATAATACAGGCATGGAACGAAAAGTAAATTTGGTTCAGTAATACAAGGCTGGAATGAAGAGTAAACTCAGTTCAGTATATGACTTTTTCCACTTTGATGGTCTTGGAAATGAGCTTTGGATAATATGGAAATGATTTTATATTCTTATATGTTGTCCACAATTCCATGTTTTATGAAAAAGTTATTTTTTCATAGCTCATATTCCTTTATGATTTATGCCTTATAAACTTCCAATATTTATTACATGACTCTAGATTTTGATATTTTTTATACATGATATGATTTTAAAATTTTATGTTCATGTTTTTACATTCTTATATTCATGTTTTTTTTGATATTTTCCATGTCTACCCTTACTGAGCATTTGAGATCACCCTTTTCATATGTTTTCTTTTACCTAGAATATAAAGAAATGTTTTAGGTAGGAAAAATAAAAAGAGATATATATTTATGGGAGATTTTGAAGATCCTTCACCAATTAGAAGAATGTGTTCCATGTTTCCAAACTCACTATACTAATATAGTATTTGGGAAAAAAAATTGTAATTTGTTAATTATTCCTAAAACAATTATGTGATTTAAATGTATGTCAAGATTGGTTCTTTACATTTGGTATCAGAGAGAAGGATTAGTCAACCTTTGGAAACTAGGATGCAAAAAAATTAGTGATATCCTTAGGGATATTTCTAAGGATATGACTTGGGATGTACTAAGGATACGTCTATGTATAGGTTACAATCCTATTTTTTTATGATAATCATAAATAACCTAGGATTAAACCTAAGATATCATAGATTGAAATATTATAAGTAATTTACCTTAATTGTGTGTTTTTAATATCCAATATATATTTCTCACACTTTGATTTCGGGTCTTAGACAATATCCAGAACTAGATAGAACATAGTTAACCTATAATGTTTAAGATTTGGAAAGTATGGGAATTATGAAAACTAATTTACTAAGTGGAAATATAATAAAGAGAATAATGAATTTTTTATGAGTATTGGTTATACTACTGAGGATAAAGAGATTATAAACGACATGTGAAAGGTATGAGATGTTCTGTCATTATTGTTTACTTTAAATCTAAGAATCTTGGTTAGATTAAGGTTGAGTAACCTTAACAAATGATTCATATTTTAGGAAAGAATAAGATTATGGATCCTGTGTAATGGTTTAAGAATAAATTTTTATTATTGAGGTGTAAATGTTTCAGAATTCAGATATTATGTTATATGAATCATAAAATCTATAAGTGTTTTCAGTATAAGTTTTTCATTAAGGATTGGAAAGGATATGTTGAATAGTTCTAAGGACCTAGAAAAGTGATTTTAAGGGTAAGGTGATATACTTGGAGAACACATGACTAAGGGAAATATAACCCTTAATATTTCTCTTATGTTAAGATAATGATATTAGGATAAAGATGTGTTGTATTTGAATAAGTAATCTATATGATGGTAGTTTCTTGGGAACTAATTATGGATTTGTTTTCAAAAGGGTTATGCTATCATAGATTAAGTATAAAACTATTTCGGACTTAAGGAATATATCCAATAAGTTTTGGAATAAGGAAACATGCATGTTTTCAATAAGTATATATGGTAATTCAGGTTATTACCAAGACTCAAGAGAATACATGATGAAAGTGATCACATGTTTGGAATGTGACCAAAAAGATATACCTTATGATATATGTGGGATAAATGTTAATCTGAGTTAAAGTACCTCTTTATAAGATTTTGAAGTTTTAGTTTTCAGAAGGATTGTAAGGTTATCCATTTATGGAAAGTATAAGTTAAACTCTGGATCAGGTTTATATTATCTCACTATACACTACTACAAACACGGCCTTTATCAGTGCTAAAAATGGCCTTTATCAGCGCTAGAAAAGCGCTGATAAATCCAGCGTAGATAAAGGGGGGTTCCCCTTTATTAGCGCTCCGAAAAGCGCTGATATAGGACCCCTTTATCAGCGCTAAAAAAAGCGCTGATAAAAGGGGTCTTTTATCAGCACTGATAAAAGTACCCCTTTATCAGCGCTTTTAAAAAAGCGTTGATAAAAGTTAAAAAAATTTAAAAACATTTAAAAACATTTAAAAATACTGCCAAACAGGGGGGGGCTTTTATAGTGCTTGAACCCCCCCCCCCTTTTACAGCGCTTTCCGTCCCCTATACAACACCTCACGCACCCCATCCACCCTTTAACAGCGCTTGCTCCAATATTCCCCATGTGCGCGCACCCCTGCCTCCACCAGGATTTGAACTCGAGACCTCCCCCCTGCCCGCCTAAGCCCTTACCACTACTCTATTTTGATTTGGTTTCCAATTCATGATATCTCTATATATATATATTTATATATTTAGTTATATTTATTCGTATAGTAATATATATTTATATTAATATATATATAGTTATATTATAATATATAGTTATATAGTTATATTATAATATATATAATAATATTAATATATATATATATAGTGGTATTAATATATATCTATATCTATATATATATATATATGTAGTTATATTTATTCGTATAGTAATATATATTTATATTAATATATATATATATAGTTATATTAACATATATATAGTTATATTAACATATATATAGTTATATTAACATATATATAGTTATATTAACATATATATAGTTATATTAACATATATATAGTTATATGAATATATATGAATATATATTTATATAGTTATATTAATATATATATAGTGATATTAATATATATATTTATGGTGATATTAATATATATATTTATAGTAATACTAATATATATATATATATAGTTATATTAATATATATATAGTTATTAGATTAATATATATATAGTTAGATTAATATATATATATAGTTAGATTAATATATAGGTATATAAATATTCATATATTGGTATTTTAAATAAAATGGATTTTAGTTATTATTTAGATAAAGCTAATATATTTTATATGTAAATATATTTTATTATTTATATTTATAATTAAATTTTTAGGTGTGAAAATTAAAAAAATATGAATATATTGTTATATATTTGATTATAAATAGCAGTGCATTATAAAAAATGATGAAATTTCAAAAACATAATATCAATATAAATGTAATACCTTGGAATAAATTCATACCCCACCAAAAAAATCCAATAATACCCCCTTAAACGAGGGTGAAAATCCACAAAATGTTAAAAAATCAGGGTACCCCGAATAAAAACTCAGTTTTGGAGGCCTTCTGGGCCTCTTTTGGCCTCTAAAATCGCTTGACTAGGGTTCCCTTGAGTCACAGCGATGTAGAGCTCGTCGCAGGCTTCGATTTGATATGTGGTAGAGCTCAAACGAACACCCGGATCAAAAGTTATGGCCGTTTAAAGTTTGAGTTGCGTTTTCAACATATTTTGGATCTTTTTTAAATTTTTTTAATTTTTTTAGTCCTCAAATTGTTATTAAATGAATATTACTCCATAATTATTATCAAAATATTAATTAAAAATATTTTTTAAATTTTTTAAGAAGTCATTTTCACTAAATATCTTATATATTAAGTATAATAAGTGTAAATGTACATTTATACTTATCTAAAATATATTTAAAAATTATATATTATATTTATATAACTATATAACTATATTTATATATTAATATACTAATATATGTTAAAAAAAATTTTGAAGCCGACCCTTTATCAGCGCTAAAAAAAGCGCTGATAAAGGCCCCCCTTTATCAGCGCTACTAAGCAAGAGCTGATAAAGGGGGGCGCTGCGAAAAACTGTTTTTGTGGTAGTGATAGGTGAACATATGCATATTCGATAACTTGTGCTAACCTTTTTGTTGATATGGATAGAATGTAATGTCATTCTATTTATGGATCACATGAACTTTTAACAAATACAACTTAATTTATTTGAATAAGAGATTAATTTTAAATTGTATAAGGCATGACCAATAGTGATATTATGCTGAAATCAAGTAAGTATATCTTCTCATGAAAATTTATCAACATTAGGAAAAGGAATCATGATGTAAAAGGGTGTCATAATATAATAGTTTTTATGATATAAATGACCTATTTCACACTTATTTAGTTTATGATTTTTTTATTTTTTACTTTCTCTAGATCACCCACTTTTTTGTGATCAGTAATCTTTATCAATCTATATAATTATTTATGATTTTCCTCCATACCCAAATCTCCACATATGTTCTCCTATATAGAGACCTAGTTATGATTTACTTTGGGTAACTATTATTTTCCAACTATTCCTTTTAAAAAGTAATTTTTAGACTTCATTTTTATGATGTGGGTTTCTATGAAAGAAACATTCAAATATTAGTCCTTTTATAACCCAGATGAATTTTGAGGTAGAAATTCAGTTTAAGGGGGTAGAATATAATACCCTGATATTTTTATGAGATAGACTAATTTATTTTATGTATTGTGTTGTACTATACACTAAGATAATATTACACTATACACAACATTGACTTATCTTGCAGTATATGTGACACTATTCTTAGCTTGAGTTACACAAAATTTCTAGTTATTTTGATAGAATTCATTTCACGCAAGAATGTGTTTAATCGAGTTTACAAAATAATAAATTCACTCTTGATAGAATTTATTAATGAAATATATATTTAATATTTTCAGTCTAATTTTTAAAATTCATCTTATATGTTTCCTATACATGATATAATAACAAAATTAATTTTTCAGATAAAAGAATAATTTTTCAAAAAAAGCAGTTTTGCCGCTTTTTTATGGAGAACCCATTTTACATATAGTTTTGAAAATTTTATAAGTTCCATTTGGAATAATAAACTTATAATTTGGAATCATGACATCAAAATTTAGTTTGGATAAATTTTTGATATTTTTATGATAACTTTCATATTTTAATGAATAGTGAAAAATACTGCAATTTTATTCAAAACTGCTTTTCATCTAATTTAATTATATTGTTATATTATCCTTTTAATTTGTTTTAAATTATAATTAGATTAAGTTTTTCCACCCAAATCCATATTTTTTCATTAGAAGTAATTTTACATTGAAATTTCATATAAACACATGTCAATCTTTTGATGGTTTTTACTTTTTAATAACATGTTTTCTCGTTCCCTCAATGGGATTAATTTTAATTTAATTACTAAAAATTATCTATTTTAAATTTTGAAAAATGGATTATATATTTGGAATAACTGTATTCAAATTATGTTAATAGGTTAATTTTGTTTTTTGGATATTATTAATAGTAATTATGGTAATTTTTATTTAACATGGTTAAAGGTAAATCAGGTAATTTAGGTAACAAATTAATATGATAAGGAAAATATAATTACCCTAAAACATTCCAAAATCTTATTGGATGAGTAAATATATACCATTAACACCTAAAGATAAGTATTTACTCATTTAATAAACTTTTTTTCATTAAAATGATATAATTTTATTAAAATAAAAAAGAAATTGACATGAAAGTGAAAAAATATCACCCTATTATATATTATAAGTATAATAATTTTAATATAGTGAAAAAAATGATAAAACTTCAATAATAAATAGTATCCAGAAAAATAATGAAATTATATAAATTATGGTAATTTATTTATAATTTTTGGAGATTAAATAATTACCTTAAATGTTTATATATTGATGATGGAGAAATTATTTAATCGATGAAAAATTAATAAACTAATTTTTATTAAAATGATAATAACCATTATAGAAAACAAACACTAGACCAAATATTATTTTTGGAGTATATATCGATCATAATCATCCTAGGGTTGAGTTTTTGACCATTTTTAGCCTTATATAAGTGATTATGACACTTATATTATTTTATTTAAAGTGATGTTAAACTTGTCACATTCATGTTTTAATAAGTATAACATTTTTAATGATTTATTTTCTAGAGAATATATTTGAATAAAAGTTTTATTCTAAAATATAGTAGATTTATATTCGTTATATTATTTAATTTTTAATTTTTAACCAATAAAAAGTATATTAAATAATTACACAAAACTAATGTAGTAATTATTTTATTAATGAAAATATCAAATTAATGTTATTAAAAATACTAAAATAAATATAATTTGGGATAATTAATATATCCAAAAAAATTATATGTCCTTTACCCCTTATATATAAAATAAAATATTTTTTTCTAGGTTAACATCTTAAGTTGATATTTTTAAAAATTCATTAAATGAATAGTGTCAAAATTGACACTAGTGCTATTTTGTCAAAATAATTTTTTATTAAATTATTTAAAAAAGATAAAATATTTTAAAAAATATTATATTTTAATATATAATGTTATATATATTTCATTTATGCTCTAATTGACATCAAATAAGGAAAAAATTCACTATTTTAATATTGAATAATTTATTACCGTAGTTAAAATTAAAAGAGAAAAACTAGGGGTAAAACGAAATGATAAGGTTTAAAGTGAAGTAAAAACATTTCTAAAATTTTTTGATGATATTAAAACCTTATATAATCCCATGTTTTAAATTAGGAAATTTTTTAGGTTGTTGGATGGGTTTTGATTTTATTATAAATTAATAATTTTGGAGATGCCAAAAGTACCCCTCACCTCAATTATAAAAGAGAGAATCCTCCCTAACCTCTTAAATTCATTTTGAGCCTTCAATATCGTCTATACCCTAAGGATTTACCTTCTAAACTTCTATATTAATATTATGTAGGTTCTAGTATTCTCAAAATACCTACTCTAGTGCTTTAATATGATATCTAGAGGGAGCACATTGATGAAATGGTAATCTCCTCTACCGATTCTTTCAAATTATTTCTTCTTCTATTCATATTCATGAGTTTTTTACATTATAAAGTAATGAATACAGTATCATTTATATTCTTATGTGTTATTATAATTATGTAACAACCATATTCCACCTTCTATCCAACCTGTTAAAAATTAAATCACCACATGTGCGTATGTACGGCTTACCATCTCTACGTCATGGTTTAATATGTTTTTCACCGCCACCATACTTAAATGGATATATTGATGTAAATAATAACTAAATATGATTATTATAACATGATATGGATTCTAGAACAACATATATACCATCCACTAGCACAGTATTTCATAATTATCAAAATGATATCATCACTCATGTGTACGTACAGCCTACTGTCTCCACGATGTGATGTGATTAATTCTACAAGATATCCATTAAATAATGATTATATAAATGTAAATAATGAATAAATATGGTATATATTATGTTAATATAATTTTTTAAAGATATAACTATGACTTAAGAATGAGAACTGGAACTTATTCAACAAAACATGCATAAGAACATAAAGCTGTTAATACCTGAATAACGAGTAACTATGAAATGTTACTAACGGATGATAATATGATCATATATGATATCATAAAAATGATTATTATTATGTAATAAATAAAGGAAATAATTTAAATCATTATATTAGAGTTTTGGATACATATAAAGGATATCATACCTAAGTTAAGGGATTATTTTGTCTCACTTTTATTTCTATGGGACATATACCTTATACCCCACCTATTTCTCTTTAGTTGTGTTTATGTTTACCATGAATGTTTTTATGGTTATTATTATAAAGATTATAATATGAATATAATTTTCTTTATTTTATGAGGCATAATATTTGACTAATTTTAAACTGGTAAGGGATAATTTCACAATCTCATTTTTATCTGAGATTGTTTATACATAAGTATTTACTGGGTTATATTTATCATCCATGTCCTTGTTTTATACTTATGTATTATAAAATATTATTTATATTATTCTACTATTTTTTAAATTCAATTTTACCCATTTCTGAATTTTTATTAAATGGTATGAAAGGAATCTTATGTTGTTATCGATATGAGGTACTTTTTAAATTATCTAAAAAAAGTACGAGAAGAATGTTTTATTTTAACTTATATTCAATGATGGGTTTTTGCATTTTCATAACACTGTATTTCCATGAAGATTAATTTATAATATTTAAAGTTTATTTTCAAATAAATTTATTTATTTTAAAATTGTGTGTCATTTTGAGAAAAAAATGTTTTTGAAGAAGAAAGGATATTTTCCTTGAGAATTAATTTCAAGTGTTTTATCAAAATTATTTTCCATATGAGATAAAATTATAAAAATAAGGTTGTTTTTCTATCCCAATTATCACTATGATTAGATTGTGTTTATTATGTAATTTTATTTATGGAATCCATTTGTTTTATATGGATTATGTTACGATGTAATGATTTTTAAGAAACCCATTTTTATTCATTAGGTTATTCCATGGTGAATGATTTATGTTTTATGGCACATGTAAGAATGATTCATTATGATATGGGTGGGACCTAAATATCCCTCCAATTCATTGGGTAAATATTTATATCTCATGATATAGACATGACTGGAATGGAAATTAAATCCGGTTTATTAATACAGGGTTGGAATGAAAATTAAATCTGGTTCAGTAATACAGGGCTGGAATGAAGAGAGAACTCGGTTCATTATATGACTTTTTCTACTATGATGGTCTTGGAAATGATCCTTGGTTAATATGGAAATTATTTTCTATTATTATTTATTTTTCAAAATTCTATGTTTTATGAAAAATTTATTTTCTCATGGATCGTTTTTCTTTATGATTTATAACTTATTAACTATCAATATTTATTTCTTAACTCTATATTTTTATATTTGTTATATATTATATGATCTAAAAAAGTTATTTTCATGTTTTTAAATTCTTATATTCATGTTTTTTTTGATATTTTCCATTTTTACCCTTACTTATTATTTGATCTCAACCTTTTCATATGTTTTATTTTTCCCGAGATATAAATAAAGGTTTTAGGTTGGAAAACTAAAGGGGAAGATCTTTATGGGAGATTTTTAAGATCATTCACCAATTATAAGAATGTGTTCCATGTTTCTAAATGAACTAAACTAATATGGTCTTTGGGAATATTTTTGTATAATGTATTAAGTATTCTGAGAAAAATGATTTAATGACAATATATGTCAATATTGGGTCTTTACACACCCTCCCTTGAAATACATTATATTTTAATGTCATCAGGGACAGATAAATAAATCTCTTATTGTTGATGGGGTTTGAGGTCACAAAACATTTATTCAACTTCACCACCCATATAATACAAGTCTCTCACTTTGACAAGGACTATAGAACTTCAAACTTTATCAACTCTATCATCAAAAAAATATATCATTTTATCTTTTGAAACCAAAATATATGGATCATTTTATTTAAACTCACTAATATCAATCTACTAATATAATTTAACATATTTAAATTGTAACAAATATTTCTTTATTCCCTTATAAATATAGATCCACTTGCATTTAAATAACAGAGATAAACAATTTCCAAAATAATTTTATTCAATAATGTCAATAAACATTCTATAGTATCCCATGTTTATGAATTTTTTAAATATTACACTATTTTTTATTTTCAAAACTTCTTCATGAAAAACTATACAAAACTTAAAACAATTAATATTGTAAGAATTGAATCTCCTAGACTACTTTAAAGGTCCTCAATCCAAATTTTACAAATCATTTGACACTCTAACTTGATTATAAAAATTTATGATATATATGTATAAATAGAAAATATTGTTTTTTAAATAATATAATTACATAAACATTCTATGAATATGAAATTGATTATAATATTAGACAATTTAAAAAACCAATCAATAATGTCTTTGTTAATGACTTTTTTTATTTTTTTTCTCTTTTTTTTACACTAAATTCATCTCTTTTTTTGTGTCTTTAATTATTCAATGACATGATATATAATATCACTATTGAGTAACATATATCTATGTACTTGTATGAACTTTTTTGTGTCAATGAAACTGGTGATATTTTCCCAGCTTGATGACCTAAATTATGAAATGTCGTTGATTTACTATAGAACTAAAATTGATTTTCATTATCATAAACACATCCAAATTAATTGAATTATATATTTATATTTTCTAAATACCTTTAATAAAATATGAGACACTCTTTTCCATATAACCTTCAGTGATAGAGCCTTTTAGTTGATCTTTGTTTCTCATTAAAGACTTCAAATGACCTAGATACCTCATGAAAAAAATGTAACATATCATAATAAACAACATATGAAATGAATTTGAAAATTTTAATTTTGTAATAATAAAAAATTGATATGGAAATACATATCTATGGGATACATCCATTAACAATATATGGGCCCCATAAATTTAACTCCCTCAATCAAATACAAAGTTGGATGAATCGTCATAATGAAAAACTATGAGGGAAATATCATATCCAAATGAAAAATTATCATTAAAATTATTTCCAAAAGTTTTTCAACCCTAATGGGGTTTAAATTTGTCTTAAAATAATCTCTAATTAATGTTAAAAACTTAATTTCATTTTTTTATTTTATTATGTAACAATTTACTAAATGAAAAAGGTAGAAATTTCACCATCAAAATTTGTGAGTCATGTATTTTAAGTTCAAGTAACTTATGATGTTTAAATTCAATGTAAATTAAATTTTTACTTGAATATACATCATGTAATTTCACATTTTTTTAGTCTTTCAACAAAAATAACATTTCATTTATTTTTTAATGAAAAAACTATTATGAGATACATTCTATTTTTATTTTCGCACGGATCATACTTTATATTCATTTATTACATGTCCTTATAATCATTAGGATAATATTTTGATTTTCACTACTAATTAAATATTTTAAAAACCGAATTTTCACATATATTCTTTTCAATGTGCATAATATCAAGATTATGATGTAATAATTGAAATTCCAAATAAGGTAGTTTGAAAAAATACTTTGTTTATTCCATTATTTTGTTTCAAATATATTTTATTATCTTTAAACCCTTTTCCCAAAAACCTTCTATTGATATTACATCTTAAATTTTGTATCAATATTTAATAATTATTTCAAGATTTCTAAAATTGAAAAAAAAATGGTTGTGGTCTCAACTTATTATTTCAATCAAATCGTGAATTGTTAAACTGATATCAATAAAATGCATCAAATAATTGATGATGAAACATGAAACACCACTTTCTTTTATATTATATTCTTCTAGTAGTGAATTAAAAGTTACAAACTAGACAATCTTGTCTGGTGTGATTGTTTCATCCAAGCATGTTTCCAAATCATGGGAAATAATTAATCATTCACATTATAGTAGTACGCATTTTAAAAATTGTAGGTATTAATAAATCATATGTATCTAAACTATTGTCTCATAACTCTTATAATTATTATATTAGATGGTGAAGGTATACATTGATTTCATTTTTATGAATTTTATTTCATGGAATGATCATTGAAATAATGAAATTATTTTTTTGTCCACACATCCATTTAGGTATATTATAAGGGATCAAAATAACCATCCATATGATATAATTTGTACTTAGAGTCTCTAATGGATTAAATACCTCAATATCCAATCCCAAATTCATATTTATATGATTTGAATAAAAATTTAGATATAAATAATCAAAGTATTTTTATTCTTTAGAATATCTCAGATGTCATATAAACCCATTGTTATTGTTTTCCATAGTATAAAACTTCATTTTCTCATATATATTTTAGAAGACATGAACAATATTTTCAAAATTTATTTTAATATAAAGTAAAATAAAAACTTTATATAAATTTTATCCTATTTTATCTTCATATTACATTAATTTATAATTTCATCATGATTTGTAGATTTCCATCTAGATATATGAAAAAATTTACACCCTTTTCTATTTGAATCTTCTCCCTCCTATGACATACAATCATTAATACATGCATGTACTTTTGTATAATTGAGACCAAGTTTATTAATAACTTTTTCATTTCATAAAATGATTGAGTGGTCTTTGGATAAACAAATTAATCATGAAGAAACTCCAATATCATCAAAATTAATTTATCTACAATTCCACATGAGAAATTGATATGGTAAAACAGTAGAAAAAAGGAAAATCTTGTATATATGATACATAATTTATACAAATTATGATTTATATATTATACTAATTTATAAAAAATAATTTGATTTCTCAGTTACCTTATCTCTTTTATTTATTTCTAGAAAATTGGAAATTGACTCCACTAATATGTTATAATCATAAGAATTTTGTGTAGTGTGTAAAACATTCTTAATCTCGAACTGTATTTCATTCTCAACTCTCAGGGTAGTAGGTTGTTCAATCTGATGATAATCACACATCAAAATTTCTATAGTGTCTAATTACCCATGACAAATCTATATCACACATCCATAAAGAAATTATTTCAATATCAAATTCTCATAAATTTTGTGTCTTTCCAACCATCATTTGAAATTAAAATTAGGACATGAACATTTTATTCTTCCATTTACCAATTGATTTTCAATAAAAAATACATATAAATGCCTCTAACCCCTTAACATGTTGAGGTGTATTTCATGGTAAATTGATCTAACTTTTAGCTATTTGTATACTAATGATAAATATATGTATTAAAAACATAACACTCATTAGTTAAATTAAATCATGTTAAAAATAAATATAATATTTATCGAATAAAAAACAAATAATATCACAAAAATATTAGCATTTATAAAATTTAACTGAGAATAAATCATCAAATATAATATATTTATAATCAATTAATATTATTATTACATATTTTATGATATAAATATATCATATAACATATTGAAAAAATAACACATCGTATAAAAAAACTATGTATATTTAGTTAAAATAATATCTTATTATTTAAGTGAATAATAAATACACATATATTTCGGTTTCCACCCTTTGTTCTTTGTACTTTAATTGTGTGATTTAAAAATATTTTACCTAAAATATTTTTGATATCCATGAAGATTGAATATTAAAAATAAAAAAGAATTATATAATGTTTGATAACCATAAATATTGAAATGAAAATTCTATGAGATTAAATGAATACTAAATCATTGAAAATAATTTATAAGTTTTATTTATTAATCACATAATTAGTATAAAAATAATTTAATAATTATTATATATATATATATATAACTTATGTCTATATATATTTTCTTAATATGTCTATATATGTTCTATATATAAACGAAACATATATATGTTCTGCATATATATATATATATATATATATATATATATATATATCTTGTGTGTGTGTATTATGAATATATATATATATATATATATTGTATATATAATGTTTATATACATATATATTTCCTATATATAAACAATACACATATAAATTTATATGTTATACATATAAAAAACATGATTGGGATAAAACAAATTCCTATTACTTGTACCATATTTAATTTTTGTAGTTTAATTTTAATAGTATTTAGTAATGAATATAGATTTACAAACCAAATTAATCCAATTTTGAACATTTGATTACTCATATTCATGGGTGAAATTACAAAATTGGTACTCACTACAAGGGGAGGACATCATCATAGAGTCATATATGGGAGTATGTCATTAAAGAGTAGTGTACTAGAGGACACCGTGGAGGGGATCATGTTTCTAGAGGGTTTTCAAGAGGGTAGGATGTTGTTAGAGGGTTTGAGGGAGGGGAGGACACATTCGAATCTCATTGTGAGGGAAGATGCACACCATGAGGGTGTTTAGGGGGGGTTTGGGCTTGAACCAAGTGAGGAGGACAAAAGGGGGTCACACTTCTATTATAATCATTTTATTTGTGGTAGTTTTTTAATAAATTTCCACAAATAATTAATTAGTTGTATTTTAATCTAAACTACTAGTAATAAATTGATGGAAGTTTTTTTCACTCATTTTTTGTAGTTATATATAACTACCACTAATAAACCACCTCCAATATCTAATTTTTTTGTGGTGTTTCTAATTTTTTATTGTTCTACAAATCAGATTAAAACTCTCTTTTTTCTTCTCACCAAGTATAAAACTCTAGTAATATAAAAAGTCTAAATGTTCAATATTTAAAATTCATTTTTATCTAGATTTTTCATACCTTTCCCACTGATTTTCCCAATTCAATAGTTCCATATATCTAAATTTATGATTATTGAAGTTCAAGTAAGTGTATCTCCCACTTCCATTCTAGTTAGATAAAATGTTTCATCACTTATACCTCTAGCTATGATAAAATATCCTCAAGCGATTTTTGATATTCAATTTGTAAAGGTGGTTACATTTCCAATGTCATCTAACTAAACAATTGAAATCATTTTATTTAGGAGTCCTAGAATATGGGGAACCTATTTTGGTATAAGAAAAATTAAATTCTTAAACTGAAATTTAACATCTCTTTTCTCCATGATATCAATAGATTCATCATCCACTATATTTTCTCTTCTAAAGATTCCAGAAAAATATCTTTCCATGCATTCCTTTTTTCCTGTGGAATAAAAAATATATTGTGGGATTTATTATATAATATTATACTGGAGTGTTGATACTCATAAATAGATTTTCAATACTCTCTCCAGTTGATCCAATAGAACTTTTCCCCCAAAAATTTATTCATCCATAATTTTTATTTTTCTCATATCAATCCTTCTTAAGGTGAACCCTTTTACCTTAGTGTCAGAACAATGGGTCAGGTTTATTAAATTTACCACTACTCCTCTATATTGACATATATTATAATCATATTTAACTTCTTCACTTAGGTGTGTTCCCTATTACCCATGCACTAAATCAATTTTTATAAGGTTCTTAAGCCTCTCTCATCTAGATATCTTCATTCATAATTATGTTTCGGACATCATCGAATATTAGGTATCTTTTTTTTGAATTACTTACTATTGTTTCCATTTCTACCCATGATTTTGGAAATGGTGAAAATAATAATACCAGTCAAATATCATCTATAAATTTTATATTAAAAGACTCAATATTTCTCTAAATCAAGTTGAAATATTTCAAATGATACACTATAGATCTTCTTTCTGATAGCCTTATGTTGAACATTCAATACATTAAGAACGCATTTTTGAGTGTTGTAGTCTTATCATATGAATATTTTATGGTCTACATTAAATATGATTTATTATTCTTCTCCTAGATGTACAGATCCACATTTTTTTGATCAGGTTACCCTTAAAACACTGAAATCCATTCAATCCTTTTTTCCCATTGTCTCTTATCCATTTTCTTCATCTTTACACCATTCAAAAGAACTTCTAGATCTTTCTAGATGAGATAAAACTCTATAACAATTATCTAGTAACTAAAATCCTTCCAATAATATTTTTTGAAATATTAATTTCTATCTTATGATGTCATTCCCTACTGATACAATAATTCTTATAAAATAAAAAAGTGTATGATCAAGTAAAAAATGTTACCTGATTCATTTCCAAGAAAACTACTGATACTTTGTGAAAACCATCCTACTAATTTGATACCAATTTTTGAGAATCATTCTTGAATTCTAGGCATTGTAATTTCATCACTGGAATATCACAATAGTGGACACTGATCATCGGAAGTGGATCCTTATAGGGTCAATGTACCCGAAAAAGAAAAATTATATTCACCATAATAACCACATTGACTTGAACTTACTCAATCCTATTTACTCGATCTCACAATAACATTAAACTAAATTAAAGTAAATAAAATCATGTAAAATGATACTAAAAATATTTTACATGGTTAGACTTTTATCCTACATCTATGGGGATAAGCATCATGATATTTCATTTCATTTAAAGTACAAAGTTACAATTTCTTATGATTTTGAATCCACATAGATCACTAACTTGTATAAATGTTCCAAAAATTAGCAAAGTGGTGTCGTCCTATATTTATACTAGGTCTCACTAAATTTTCTAATTTTTTAAAACATCCTAAAACTATGGGAATTTATCATTTTCACTATTAAACTACTGGATCCCAGTTACACTACTCATTTTGGCTACCTATCATTAGTAAAACAACAATGTTCTCTATGACACACCCTTTTCCCAAAAAGTACATGAAAAGAGTGATTCTAATGATAACATTGTCTTTTTACAATGATCAAAAAACATCAAACTTCTATTTATTATATCACCATAATGAAAACATCATAAATTATTAATTTCCAATAACCTCACTACTGTTTTTTGATGTATGTTGTCACTTATCTAACAAGGAAACAATGTTCTATAGAGTTTCTCCTTCAAATGAACTTACTAAAGTTCTTTAATAAATTTTAAAAAATCCCAACATACATGACTCATATGTAAGAGTAGTTTCCAAAAAAATAGTAAATATATATATTTACACTACAAAAATAATAGTAAATTGTGGTAGTTTTTTAGTGAAGGTTTCCAAACCACTGCTAAATATTTAAATAATAGTTCCAACTCGATTTATAGTGATTCTTAAAGAAAGAATCTATAATAGTGATATTTAGAGGTGGTTTAATAAAAAATGACACTAAATACATATTTAGTTGTGGTTATTATTAAACATCCACTGTCTATTTTAAAAAAAATCCACATGTACCTTTCCCCATCCTCAAATACCTCTCTTGTATGACACTGGACCCCCTCAAAGTAGATATTATCTACTACTAAATTCCTCCTGGTACTGGACCCCCTTCTTAATGACCTCTCCCTTCACTAATATCTATGTTTTTATACTAGGTTCATTTCTGATAGTAGTATTTAATATAATTTTTCAATCAACATTATATATTTTATTTATTCCATAGGGTGTTATTAAATGAAATATAATGGATTGATGAAATGTTCTTAGAGAAATCATAAAATTAAAGATTTGTTTTTTCTTTGTTAAATTTCATTTTTAATGTATGTTATGTCCTTGATAATATTTTCCCATTTTATTATTAAATGCACTGTTTTAAATTACTACACTACTAGGTTATGATTCCAAAATTTCATGTTGTATTTTCAACCTACTAGAAATTTCATAAAATTAAGGATGTTATAGATTAATATTATTCTTTAGATATTTACATTTTAGGATTTCATTTCATACTAGTTTTGTATGGGACTCTAACTAGTTATTTTTGGGTACTTTAAAAATATAATTTAACTATTGGATTATATAACAATGATTGAAATTTTTAGTATTGGGATCCTGGAGTTTTAGTCCATCATATACTAGGTACTCTCCCATGATACCTTGAAATGAACAAAATTATAAATATATTTTTATTTATGATTTCACACATATATGTATTTATTAGTTTAAATTTAGAAAACATCTTGAACTTTAAATTAATGGTATAAATTTGTTGTTAAATTTTACATGATTTTTATAAATGTGGAATGGTACTTTCTTCATGCATTTTAAATTTTTATAGAATGGTCTATTTTATAATTTTATAAATAGAGAATGTTTTTTATCTTACTTCATATATTCACTTACATTATTCATGAACAATTTGTTGGTATTTAGACTTAGTTTCATTAATACATGTAAGAGTAAGGCGCCATATTTATATAGAAAATACTAGATATTTCTTCTTTTGATTTATAGGGGTTGACTAATTGGTGGTGAAAATATTCACATGGATATAGATAACACTTTGTTATTTTGGTCTCAATTTCTATAATGTATTTTTTTTATCATTATGTATTCAGACTCTTCTACTTATCTTCTCCATTATTCATCATTATTAGAACTACATTGGATTTATATATTATAGATGCATGAAAATATTATCTTTTCATTATATTCAATTTTGATGTATTTATGGTTTAAGTTTCATTGAATGTTATATTTTGTTAATGTGACTCATTAGGAATGATTCAAATTCAAAAGTTATTATATTGATATGACATTTATAATATATCCAGTATTCATGTTATAATATAATTAAAAAAATTGGTTTTATTCTGATAAATATTTCTTAAAATTGATTTTATGAAAATATGTCATGGATTGATTGATTTAACCTATTTTTATAGTTATTTCTTGGTGGTATAGTTTTAGTTATAAAACCCACTCTACATCATAGGATTATTGTTATCCCTGAATAATACAAGGTATAATTCATCACATACCTTACACAATTTTTTTGATATCATTTCATCTTATTCTAATATTATATCATCCATAGGTATGACTTTTACTGATGATATCAATTTATCAGATGGAATACATGTAATGACCCAACATTAATTAATGGAAATTACTCTTGATCCAATTAAATGTCTTATTATGGTTATATAAAATGTGAACATCTTTGGATTTATGTTTCTGGATTTTAAAATATTGTTACGAATTGTGACCGTTGCTAATATAGTCATTGAATAGTGATCACATGATTAGTATAAATATAGGGCTTTAACAAATCCAATTTACTTAGAAAAAGGAAGTGATGGCCTCATCTAGTAGACTTTCCCCGTATGAAGCCCATTTGTCAGATCGCAGAAAGGAGGTGGTGTCATTGGGCTTCTCCCTTGACCAATCCCAAGATGAGCTTGAACAGGTTAAGCTTGAGCGGACCCGACTATGGGAGAAGTGGAAGTTAATAGAGATTACCACCCAAGCAATATTATCCTAGCCAGCCTAAGAGTCTGTCCCCATCGCACAACTTACTCTTCAGTCTTATGTGGGTGTTATAAGGGTTTATGTAACAAGACCCTATAACTATGACTATGCACATTATTTTTGTATAAAGAATATGCATTCATTTTATTATTGTTACTTTGTAAATAGTTTCTAAAGCACAAATAGTATTTTTACTTAATATTAAACTAAGAAATATATTTTGATTAATTAATGGATTTTTGAATTAAATAATATTTTAATAAAATATTATTATTATTAAATTAATTTTTATTAAATATAAATGATCATATGATTTTATGAATGCAATTGTAATTTTTATTAAGGTTTGAAAGTAGTTTTTATCAAAACCCATGAATTTTCGATAAATGTTGGTTTTTATTTTAAAAGTAAAAATTCACATATTTATAAAATTAATTAGATAAAATGAATATTATTTTTGGAATAAGGGTGTCGAAATTATCCAACGGTGAATTTTTCATAATTTTCTGAGACAGTCGAATTTTTGGGTAAAAATTAAATAACGTTTAAATATATAATGTGTTTTATGACATCATAATGACACAATAGTGATGTAATAAAATAATATAAACATTATTTTCGGCCAATATATGTTTTAACATTTAAATAATGTGATTTTGGGTTTGTTTTATTTATTTTACAAAGATTTAGTGGACTCTTCAAAGCTTATAAAACATTTTGTCTTTCTAAATTGTTTTCCTTGAGAGTGTGACTCACCTCCACATAAGAAATCATATTATTTTAAGAATTTAGGAAATTTTAATTATAAAATATTATTATACACTCCCCTTTGGAAAAAAACATGGGAAAAAACCATGGTCTGGATTGTGTTTTTGATTAGTTTAATGTGAGGTATCCCAAACCTAAATAATAAAGAATTCCTTCTCCTTTCCTATATAAACCCACCCAAGTACCCACTTCCTCTTCACTCAAAGCCTTTGGAGTTCGTACAAACTATTCCATCCTCTCTATATAATCCTCCCAAGGTGCCCTATTCTCCCAAGAATCATCTCTCAATCCTCTATCAAGCCTTTGGGATCACACTTCCAAGTAAGGGATTTCTCCCTTTCTCATTTTTATCCAATTTTCTTTAAGTTGTTATACCCTTTTGTTTTCAATTACAGATGTTGGGGTATGATTTCACACCTCCCCCATACTTCCCTCATTATTTTTGGATGATGGTAGACCCCTTTATCTCTCATTAATGCCTCTCATGTACACTTGTTACCATGCCGAAATTCAGTAAGAGATTTATCTCTCCTCTTTTACATACAAGTAATTCTTTTGTATTATGCATCTAAATTCCATTATGTTTTTTGGGAAATGTATCTATATGACCCCATTAATTTCCATTTCATGTAAATATGATGAGAAACCCTTTTCTCTCTCATCAATAATTTTCATGAATCCTTATTTCATGTCGTTATGTTGCCGAAATTGCATCGTATTTTTCCAAGCCAATGTCATTATGTAGTGAATACCATACCCATTTCTATATCAAGGGTATTCACCTTTATGAACATTTACTTATTGAGTATAAATATTCATGTATGTATTCCACATCCCTTTATCTTGAAATAAATTATGATGATTTATTCCATGTTGTATGGTCCATGTGGCACACTTATGCATTAAATGAAATGTTTAAGAAGGGTGTGCCCTAATAGCACTTCAATGCATTGAGTAAAGTATAGTATCATGATACGTTATGTGAAATGGGTTTTTAATCATGATAATTTAAGTGAAATGAGTTTTTACTCGTGTTTCATGTGCAATGAGGGTTTACTCATGCTCCATGTGTAATGAACCTTGACGCATGCAAATTCCATGTTAAGTGTTGTTGCCACATTTCCATGTTATGATTATCAATCTTTATCATTCCATTATGTTCATGTTTCTCTTGTGCTCCATTAATATACCTATTGTCTAACATTTATTGTATTCTTCATTTGATTCCATGTTTATTCCCTTACTAGGATTTATAGCTCACCCTTTTATTATGCATGTCCTCAGGTTATCCCTTGAAATGATAAGTATGAGGGAATATAGTTGTCATGTAAAAGAAGTTTTTAGTCAAGATATTGTATTTAATGTTGTAAGTTGTTATGTAATGATCATAATCCCCAAAGACACTAGACCTCTCGATCTTCTATGTTGTAACAAGTGAAGTTTAGGTAATAAATCATGTTTAAGTTTGTTATAAAGAGCACGGTTGTGATAATACCTATGATGGATCCTTATGGTAATCCAGCTGATAGTCATTTTACATCATGAGGTTTTTTGTGGATCATAGTCATTGGTTTTTAATTCAATATTAAAACATTAATTTATTAAATATTGATATTTATTGATTAATTTATATTTTAAACAGAATCAAATAATAATAAATGGGAGATAAACATTAATAGTTAAGATGTGTGTAATTTCAATATTGTAAAGTTAGTTGTTCATTTTGATGAGTATGGGGTACCCACTTAGGATACAGCAGGAAATTTTGGGTATTTCTTGGGTCATTTTTCATGTGAGGAAATATCCCTCCATATTCATTATTTAGATTGGAGTCACATTTTGATGACTTGAAAAAATGAGTTATTTGATTCTTAGATAAAGTTATTAACATCATTATGTATTCCTTTATGATTAAATTAAAACTTGTTAATTAATGTGTTAATAATATAATGTATTTTATGTATTTATTTTTAGATGATATTCCATGTTGATGTTGCCAATGTAATTTAAAATCCATTTAAATTAAAAAAAAGGTAAAAATTTGAAAATTTTCAAGTGGATATTATGGCATGAATTCAATAGCACATCTCTATCAGTGTTCCAAATGTATGAGAAGGTCACTGAAGGTGTGCCTAGGTACCAATAGGAATCATTAAATGAACATCGAAATAAAAAATCAAAAAAAATATTTTATTAAGTGTTAGTAAATTAATAACAATTTTTAATTACATTTCATTTTTTATTGAGATATAATTTTTCCCGGTAATTTTTATAATAAATTATGCCAATCGATAGAAGCAACTAATTCCCCACACTAATGGGTTGATGAGTTCCACTAGTAAATGACATGGAAAGTTTTAATTTAATTTATTATAATATATATTTATAACACTTAAAGTAATTTATTTTTTCAAAAATATTAATTATATACTTTTTTGAAATGGGTGAAGGAGGTAGAACATTCTATTGGAATAACATAGTTGTGGTTTCATTTATACAAAAAAAGATGGAAGATATGTCAATGAACATGTAGAAAGAATTGGGTTTTATGATTTTAATTATTTGTCAGTGTCACTAAATATCTTTATATTTTAATATTATTAAATTTATAGGGTAAACTCAAAGAAGCGTGGGACTCCAACCCTTCATTATCAGTTACAGTATCCTCAGAGGATGTTATGGATCGAGTTTTTATAAAAGATTATTATGGTCATGTGAGGGGGGTGGGTTGTAGACCATATCAGTCTCAATTATTTTAAAGGTCACATACATATTCATAAATTATTTTAGTGGGAGGTGAGTTATAGGTTTTGGGGATTCTTGTGAACAAAAGTAAATTCATGCACTGAAAAATATTGTTAAATATCAAGAATCACTTATCAAAACATTTATTGATCAGGTATTAACATTAAATAGTTAATTGGATATTGTGTTTCAAATGATGAATGACAAGATTCCATAATAAATAGAATTGGTCATAGGGAGTTAAGGATCCAAAAATTTCATAAATTTACACTTAAACTCTTCATTTTAGTAGTTAATTTTTTTCAGTAAATATTGAAAAGGATTGTTAAATACTTTATTATATAACATTAAATATTTAGTAATGGGATTAAAATGAAAATATAGAAATTTAATTTCATTAAATTTATTAATGTATATAAATATATCTCATTATTTTCTTTCTTAATATAATGGAATTTCACCATGGAATGGTGAACTTTACCTATTTGGGGAGGAAGTTATGATTTCAAAATGAGGTAAAGTAATTTCCAAGTTTATCTCCTTGATAGGATCTCATAGTAAGGATAGTCCTAGTTATGGTTGGGTTGGTTTTTAGTGTTAAAATATTTAGCATGAGATAAAATAATTCAAGATTAAACTATTAGAGCCTTATGATGGGTTGAATTGAGTAGTGAGTCTCATGAATCATATAGTGGCTCATAAGATTTTTTGGGCATAGTCATGGATGCCTATGATTCATTATTATACCATTAGTGAGATTTATATTAGATCAAATCATATATCATTTGAATTATACTTCATTTATTATTCATTTGATTTTATCTTTACTGGTGTATGGTTAACTAATTTAAATGAAAGCACCGAAGGCATAAAGTGGGGATAGTGATAATGTGTAGTATAATTACCGGGTAATAGGGAGTGAGGATCATGAATCTATAGAGAGTATAAAATCTAGGACTAATTTTTTTGTGTTAATTATGTGAATAATGACATATTTGTACATTTTAATACAATCTTATGTTGTATAAAATTTAATGTTTCTTTTTTGTGTATGTAATTTTTTTAGTTAGAAGATATTTATATATATATATATATATATATTGTGTATTACTTTTTGATGTGTTAGAGTAAAATGGAATGTTTCTTTTTTCTAGACATTCTCATTTTGCAGTGGTTTTAATCGCTTAAAGTTATTTAGCAGTGGTTTTAATCGCTATGAATAAACTTTTAGTGGTTAAATTAAACTCTAAATATGGTATCATGAAATAATTAAAATTTTTTAAATCCAATAATAAATATTAAATTATGGAAATAATTATATAATAATAATAACCATCACTAAATATGAATTATTTTCATCAAAGATGGAATGTGTCATGAAAAAACCTGCTATTAAATATTCAACAACACGCCATCTCATGGTGGTTTTGAAATACCATCATGAAACATTTAGAGGTAGTTAAAATCACCTGTAAACCCAAAAATAATCACTATAATTTACTGTAATTATTTTAGTGTCAGGATTATGTATTTTCCAAATAATTCTATAAATGAATAAAAACACTTAGAACTCAAGAATTAATCCATTTTCAAAATATTTACCAAATTATTATAATAAAATATAATTATGATAATAACAAAAAATTAATGAAATGGGGGGGATTAAATTAATTAAATACATAGTAAAAATAAAAAATATATTATCTCTATTAATCTATAAAATTTTAAACTTGGTTTTTTTACATAAAATCCATTTCTGATTTCAAATGAAAATACTAAATTTATCTTGTTTCATTTTACTACTTCCTTATATGATATGTAATAATTATTTTTACTGAATAATATATCACCTTATGTGATGAATAAAGAATCATATCTCTTTGGTTTTATCTTTAATAAATAGTATGTGTCTCTGTAATAAATCCTCCCCTAAGACTTGTAGAGTTTATGTTCCTATGAAAACTCATGTGCATCTGGAGCCTTTACTCCATTGATGTCTAGATTGATCCCACTATATCTAATAGATATGTGATTCCTTATTATAAAAATATATCCAATTGATACTTTTCTATTATAATAAAAAATATATCCAAAGTAAATTTTCAGATATTTATCTACAATGCACTTTAAATTTTCTTGATTCAATTTTATTTCTAAAGTAATCTTTGATAGATAATTTTCATCTAAACACATGAACCTATGACATAATGTTTTTATTTTATATTATAAAATATATGATATCTATTTTTCACTGTAGTTTTCATATTCTTAAGTGTTGACGCTTATATTTTCTAAGCATGTCTTGAAATGGGTAATGGAAGTCTTAAAACACTTATAAGAGTCATCATTGATCCTCCTTATGTTGTGGTGTACTTTTCCCAATTCACTGATAAGTAAATGATCCATTGTAACACAATCCCTCAAGTGTGAATCCCCATATACCATAGGTTGTCAACTAGCAATGAGGGTGTATGGTGGTATGGTGGGAAGACTATACCCTCATTATCAAATTGAAACATAGTGTTAATAAAGATAAAAAATCTAACCAATTAATAAATAAAATAGTCAAAAGGTAAAAAAACACTATATACAGATGATTTTATGGGGGTGAAAAATATAAGTCATTCTTGTCATGGAAGCAGTCATACAAGCATTACTATGCTAAGAAAAAGAAAAAAATACCAAAAACTACTAAAATCTATGATCATCTCAAGTCCCAAATCAGTTATCTACTCCTATGCTCCCAACCTAAGATAGAAATCAAGTATCCATAATAGGGTTCTTTCCTTTATCCTTTACTACATCCATGAAATCTACTCGTGTACTAAGCGGCGACCCGAATAGGGTGTGAGTACAGCTCAGTAGACCATCACTATTGGTTTCTAATTCAAATCCAGTTTGTGAATATAAAATTAAAGAGTGAAAATATATAATAATTTAAAGAATTAAAGTAATGAAAACCATGTTAAACTCAGGATCATTTTGGGACACTCGACCGACCCTACCTACTTCATCCCAAGCTAGATGTATCTGATTATGTGAGCTTTGAATTGTTCAGTAGACCTAAGGCATGTATCCAATTAATCTAAGAATAAATAATTATAAGTAATCTAAGGAACTGGTCCATTAATTCCCACACAACATACCCATTTTAAATCCATGGGAGATCCATGGAATTCTTGTATTTTTTTTTCAATCCAACTTATGATGATCAATCTGCGATGTCTATAACATGGTTTTGTGAAGATAATATAGGGGATAATCCCTTTTAATTATACTCCTAAGAGTTTCATACTATACCAAGTAAATATATCCTTGAATTTCATCGTAGGTGTCAATTGGAATATAAAGGGCCTATCCATTGTGTTTCTTTTTTGAGTACATCAAGCTAAACCCAAGAGAGTGTTCTAGTTTTCCCAAAGATCTAGATAAATATATGATTACTAGTTATGTAATTCATGAGAGTAAGATACTAACTAGATCCAAGGTTTTTTTACCACTTAACATTCACATCAATGAATCAGTTATCAACCTATGAGTTAACTTAATGAATTTTAAGAGTGAATCCAAGATTTTATCGAGGCATCGCACACCTTTGATGATGTAACTAAGTTCAAAATTTTAGTAACAAAGGCATCCATGTTATTAAGTTATAAGTTCCAAGTAAAGAATTAATGTCAAGGATTTTATAAAATTTTAATCACAACCATTGAATCAACTTCCAAGATTATTCATGAGATACCTACATCATTTCACTATTTAGTTAGTCCATTCCTCTTAGAGTTACAATAAAATTATGGTGTTGGGTCTTAATAATTTATCCAAGACTCTGTAAATAACATAACTATGTTTTAGGTTACCCAAGAAATACCCAAAGGCATATATTAATAATTCATTAATTTAAGTGACATTCCAAACACACCCTAAGGGGTGGTTTGGTTACATAAAAGATAAATTAAGGTTTCCTAAGTTCTAAGACAAACACACCCTGAGGGGTGTTTTGGTTTCACTTAAAGTATGGTTTTCATGGGTATCAGTCCAAACACACCCATATGGGTTATTTGGGTTGAGGTTTCAAAACACCAATGGTGTTTGAAAGGCCTTAGTATGTATAGGTTAAGATTTAGGATAAAAATTAAAGGGATGTAAATTCTATTTTCAATGCCTGGAATAACTGGCATGTAGTACAATGAAAAAAAATTATAAATGAAAAGAAATTTAAGGAAAATAATGTCTACCATCTACCTAAGGCTTGTGAAAGAATCATCATCTGGTATCAGCCTCATATTTGGGTTGGAATTAGATAAAATAAAGAACTATAAAAAACCATAAAATAGGTTATTTACATTAAATATGAAGGGAGATATTCATATGGAAATAAATAGAAAGAAAAAAAAGATCATTGAGTGATAGCCTTGCCTCAATCCTTATAAAACAGTAAGAGATGAGGAAAATTGGGGATGAATGAAGGGGTTCTGCTCAAAATATTCAAGGGATGGAGAAGATTTCTAAATGCTTCCAACACTATCCAAATGAGATCAAAATTCAAGTTAAGTAGGAGAAGGGGTGTAATAGAAAAAATCCCCCCCCCCTTTTAAAAAAAATTGCTAGATCTCACTGGCTATTCGATGAGCCTTTCCAACTAGCCAGTAGGGAATCTAGTGTCTTAACAAGAATATAATAAGACCACCAAATAGACAGTGTACTGCTAATGGATATCCAATGGAACTTTAGTCCTTGTAATTCTCTCCATGACCTCATACATATCTTCCAAAACACCCCTATGAACACTTGAACCCCCTTGGTCAATTATAAAATAATAAGAACAATATTTTTTGAAAATAAAATAAAATTTTTAGTACCTCATTGAATAATTGGGATCTTACAACCACCCCTACATAATATAAATCATCCTCGGGTTATTCTTATGATGGGTGTTGTCCTTGATTGGATAATTTTTCAAGCCACTGAGAATGTATATCAGAATACCATTCCCATATCTCCTCGTAAACATGGTCGTGTTTCTATAACACCTAAACCAAATGAATTGTTCTATCTTAGAGAATCTTCATTATATAATCAATGATATGAAATAGATAATCCTCAAATGAAGCATCATCCTCTAATTAAACTTCTATAGGATCAAAAACATGTGATGGGTCAGGATAGTAATGGTGGATTTAGGACATATAGAAAACATCATACATATAACTATACCAATGAGTAAGATCCAGATGATAATATACTAGACCAAACCTCTTCAAAATATTGAATGGACCAAAATATAAGTTCTAGTTTCCTTTCAACAAAATCCTTTTATGACCCAATCTTGGAAAAACATGTAAGAAGACCCAATCTCCCACCTCAAACTCCAGGCATCAATGAAATAGATATCAATATGACTTCTTCTTAGACTGATCCATTTCTATACACTTCCTAATTAATTTCACTTTCTCTAATGTCTCCCAAATGAGACTTCATTAAAGAAGCACTACCCTCGCCTCTAACTAGTACATAGGTGAACAACATGACCTACCACATAGAACTTTTTAATGGTCCATCTAAATGGTCACATATAAGCTATTATTATAGGATAACTCAACAATAGGTAATTTTTCTCCCATAAACCTCTAAAATCTAAGATGTATTCATGAATAATTTCCTATAGAACATGTATAGTATGCTCGTATTTTCTATCGATTATAGGTTTATTGGTTATACTCAAAATTAGCTATAAACCAAGATTATTCTTCAACCCCTTCCAAAACTATGATGTAAATTGAGAATACTTATCTGATACAATATTATGTGGAATCCTATGAATATGTATGAATTCTCAAATATATAATCTCCCAATATTTTACACTAATAAGGTCTCTCAAATTGGAAAGAAATGGGTGACATTTGTCAGCCTATCCAAAATCAACCATACAATCTCAATGTCTCTGGGTGACTTTGGTATCCTTATCACCATGTCTATAGTGACATCATACCATTTCCATTCTGGGAATTTAAAATAAAAAAAAAGATAACAGACCATTGGTTTTCTTATTTTATCTACCAATAGGTGGAACACCATGTGAAAAATATCATTATTTCCTTCTTGATCTTGGGCTACCAATATTGGAAAAGCAAATCAGGATACATCTTTTCTATTCTAGGGTGTACTTCTCACTTATTAGCATGATATTCTCATATCAATTCCTCTTTCATGCCTGTAGATATTCAAAAACACTTTTGGACATTCATGATATCATCCTCATCAATAATCCAATCAGGTGGTGGCTCCTCACTATAAATAGTGTCCCTCGGGGCCAAGCCTTCAGGATCAGAAAGTTGCCTCTTATTTATTAAATTTAGAAGGATGGAACCATTGATAAATGTGTGAGGATAGTTTTCCCATGACACTCCTAAATATAAAGGTGCATTTTATCAAATATATCTATCAACATCCATTCACTACTAGCTTTCTAAACCACTTGATCCTGAGTCTTTTGGCTCAAAGCATCAACAACAATATTATCGTTACTTAGCATATATACAAGCTCAAAGTAAAAAAAACTAAAGATATTCAAACCACATCCACTACTATATGTTTATGTCTTGATTAAAAAATATATACTTAAGGTTATTAAGGTCTGTTTATACCATGAACTACTCCCCCATGAGGTAATGTCTCCATAAATTTATTGTATAAACAATAACTACTAACTCAATGTCATGCGTCGGGTATTTAAGCTTGTGATGCCTCAACTACCAATATATGTATTCCATGAGTTACTCCCCTTTAATTAATACATCTCTCAACCTGATACTTGATGCGTCATGATAATTTTTGCACCCTCTTCTAGGCTCAAGAAGAATCAATATCAGTTATGAGGTCAAATTTTCTTTCAACTCTTAAAAATACTTTTCATAATCATTAAACCATATAATCCTTAAAAAAATTGTTTAATCCAATAATTGGTACAGTAAGGAAATAAATTTTTTGAATGAATAACTAGTAGTAACTGGATAATCCCAATAATCTATGAATATCAAAAAAACATTGGTATGCTCGTAAGAAAAACTACTCTCTCCTTCTCTAGATTCACTGATACCCATACTTTTGATATAATGTGACCCAAGAAGTGAACTCTATCGATCCAAAAGCTACACATCCAAATTTTTTCATCAAAATTATTCTCTCAAATTGTAGTCAAAACAACCTATAGATTCCACACATTCTCCTCCTATGACTAAGAGTACAATAAGATTTCGTCGACAAAAATGATTGTAATTGAATCCAGATACAAGTGGAAAACCTGATTAATTAAGTTTATAAAGGTACTAGGTATGTTTTTTAGACTAAATGGAATTAAAAAATATACATATAATTAAAACCTTATTCAAAATGTTGTATGCGGTATTTCTGAGGGCCTAATGGTCACCTGATGATAGTCTGATCTCAAATCAATATTCAAGAAGACCCTAGCTTCTTATAGCTAGTTAAAGATATCATATATATGAGGAATTTGATATATATTTTTAATTTTAAGTTAATTAAACTACTTATAATCAATAAATAACTAAAAATTACCACCCGCCTTCTTAGAGAAAAGTATTGTTAAACCCTAAGGAGGTGCACTTGGTCGAATAAACCCCTTGGCTTCTAGGGCCTCCAATTATCTCTTGATTTCCTGAAGCTAAGTATGAGTCATCTTATATAGAGTAACAGATACTAGTTATCCTCCTAGAATAAGATCAATGTCAAATTCAAAATCTATCTTAAGAGGTATCCTAGAAAATACATCAGCTAAGACATCCCTAAAATGTTCCATAACTGGAGGAAAGATAGCCTATCATACTCCCTGATCATCTAGTAAGAGTCCAAAAATATGGTTCAACACTCCACCCATACCATGATTCTTAGTTCCAGTATGACCTAATTGGATTTCCTATTATCCCTTATGAATATGTCTATGACCCTTATATGAGGATAAAGACACCCATTAGTTATAAAAATCAATATGTACTTGAAAGGGTACCAGATATTCCATCCTGATAATTAAGTAAATACCTATCATCTAAAGGATGAAAAGGTCCCATAGAAATTGGTATCCATCTATATACAGGGTATAATCCTTAGAACATCTAATAACATCTCACTAGATTTTTAGGGGTGTGTTAAGGGAAACCACTCCATATAGGTATTCAATATATAAACCCAGGATTCCCATTAAATAAGTAGATATTAACAAGTGTGAGGAACCTGTGTCAAACAAGGAAAAAATAAATTCAAGGCCACCAAGATCATACCTTGCACTATAGATGGTCCAGTTCTCTTCATAATAGGTGTAGGATGCACTGCATGTAACTGGAAATATCTACAGCCCTAAGCTACAACCTGACCTCCTCAAGAAGCCCCAATCATCTAGCATTATACAATTTGTTCCTAGGTTCCTTGACCTTGAGAACCTCCTTGTCCTTAATTACCAATAGTAATCTACCTTATTGCTTATCATGGTGACACATATCCCACTCTATAACTATGAACTGGTATAGATCCCCTCTCACTAGCCATCGGTGGAATGTTCCTATAGAATATATAGAGATGACCCAACTTTCCACGGGATTGGAACTCTATTGGGTCCCTACCACACTGAGGCTTCATGTACCCTGCCTACCACAATGAGGACATACCACAGAACTTCGAGTGCGAACACCCTAAATACCACTTCCCTAAAAATAAGCCTCATGGTGATGCTTCCTATAACTTGATGATTTGATTCCTTTCTTAGATATTGTACCACCAGACCTGTACTTTCAAATTATATTATATTCCACTCAAATATAAGTTCTTAATTCACTATCTCATATAAATAGGTTAGTCAAAAAAATAACCTGATATAGAATAGAAAAACCTGAGTCCATCCTCAAAATGTTCTACCCTGGATAGCTCATCACCCACATGAGTGGGTGAAAAGCACTAGATATCAATGAATTGAGTTGAGTAATCCATGAAATACATATTACCCTAAAAAAATACTTGTATTCTATAGATAAATCCTCCCTCTGAGTCTCTATAAATAAGTAATTGAAGAAGATAGTCTAGAAGTACCTCTATTTCATGCCCTGGTATTTATCTTTTTAATTAAGAATGTACCACCACTGCTTGGAATATCCACAAAGCATATATATTATAAGATACACTATGATATCTAAAAGAATATCCAAATTCTCAAATATCATATGTATAGCCTCTTACTAAGACTTTATATCCTAGGGACCACCTTCCCCAAATAAAGCAGGCAGATTTTGCTATTGTAAATCCCTAGTCAACTCATACATGGTCGACATAGTCTATAAAGATCCCTCAATGGACTATGCTAGGCATAGAAAACACTCTCTAAGCTGAGAATCATTGCCCATTCTTAGAATGACAGGTTCCATAGGTGGAACTATAGGTGGAACTACTGGTGGTTCATGACCCACCACTATAATATCATGGTCATAAATGCCTTCTTGGTGCTCAACCCGAAACCTCCATAGAGTCGTGTATTTAAAATTACAATCACTAGTGCAGAAAACGTTATTTATGTCAGTTATTCTTCATTTTTTACGTCTGTTTTTAGCCGACGTTAATACGGACGATGTTATAAATAAAGTTTTTTACGTCGGTTATTTAAAAACCGACGTAAAAAACATAACATCGCGGAGTTCATCACGTCGGTTAATTAGTAACCGACGTGAAAAAACCTGGGGGTGGGGTTTATAACGTCGGTTATTATATAACCGTCGTGATAAACTGGGGGGGCTTTATCATGTCGGTTATACAATAACCGACGTCATAAACACGTACGGGGGAGTTTATCACGTCGGTTATTGAATAACTGATGTGATAAGCTCCTGGGCGATGGTTTATCACGTCGGTTATTTAATAACCGACGTGCTAAACTAGTCCGGGGGGGTTTATCACATCGGTTAATCAATAACCGATGTGATAAAATGCCTGGGAAATGGTTTATCACGTCGGTTATTTAATAACCGATGTGATAAACCATGACATAGGTGTTTATCACATCGGTTATGAAAAAAAACCAACATGATAAACCCTTCTTGATTTCTTTATCACGTCGGTTATAAAATAACTGACGTGGAAGACAAAAAAAAATTTTAAAAATCGACTGCAGTCCTCTGCTCTCCCCCAAAATCAACCAGAAACCAAATCAATAATTCGTACCACAAAAACAGAAGGATATCAAAACATGAAATAAAGCAAATTTAAGCATTTACATTGATAACATATAAAACTTACCCCACTTGATATCCCCCACCCTCATGTATACCCCCTGTACAGCCCTCCCCCACCCTATTGGAGCCCCCACCACACCCCTAGACTGCCCCTCGACCCCCTGGACAGCCCCAAACACGCCTCGACAACCCCCCCACCCTCCTAAACAGCACCCCCTCACCCCCTCACCCCACTTGACAGCCCCCACCACACCCCTGGACTGCCCCCCCCCCCACCCTCCTGAACAGCACCCCCTCACCCCACTTGACAGCCCCCACCACACCCCTGGACTGCCCCCCGACCCTCTGGCCAGCTCCAAACACCCCGTGACAACCCCCCCACCCTCATGTATACCCCCCACACCCTGGAGCCCCCCACCACACCCCTGGACTGCCCCCCCCCCCCCCCACCCTTTTGAACAACACCCCCTCACCCCACTTGACAGCCCCCACCCCATTGGAGCCCCCACCACACCCCTGGACTGCCCCCCCCACCCCCGACCCCCTGGATAGCCCCAAACACCCCTCTACAACCCCCCCCCCCCCCCACCCTCCTAAACAGAACCCCCTCACCCCACTTGACAGCCCCCACCACACCCCCTGGACTGCCCCCCAACCCCCTGGACAGCTCCAAACACCCCAGGACAACCCCCCACCCTCATTTATACTCCCCCACACCCTGGACAGCCCTCCCCCACCCCATTGGAGCCCCCACCACACCCCTGGACTTCCCCCCAACCCCCTATACATCCCCAAACACCCCTCGACAACCCCCCCACCACCCTCATGTATACCCCCCCACCCCACCGGACAGCCCTCCCAGACCCCTGGACACCCCTAACCCCATTGAACACCCCCCCCCCCCCACACACACACCCTTGAAACCCCTCCCCCCAGACCAGAATCCATACTAGAAAAACCATCATAAGTAGACCAAAACAAGAAGTAGATCAAAATTAAACATTCACATATATAACATTCAAAACTTACACTTTCTAATTCAAAAAACTAAATCCAACTTAAACGACTACTAAATACATAATTACAATGACAATATTCAAAATTACATTTTACATTACAAACAACTAAAAGTTAATCAAACTTGTAAAATAATTTGACCACTCCACTTGTAAGTGTTTGATGTCATTAGAATTATAGCCTTGAGGGTCATCAAAAAGATACAAATGAAAAGGATAGTAGTTAATGTGTATAATGATTAAATCAAATTGAAATATTATGGCAAAGTTTAAGAGGAAATCTTACCAGGTCAAAATTCACAACTATCCCAGTTGTTATTATTTCATACATAAATCTTAACCTATAATATTCTCATTCGATGAAGCCTTATTGTTCATGACAATTCTGTTTGAATGAGTGTAAATTCAATATTTTATTTTAATGTAATAAATCAAAAATTGCAAATTATAAATTGATATTTACCTTATCATTTACATATTTGAACTTTACATTCCTTTTCTTTGTGTTTTTTCGAAAGTAGGCCCATGCCCTGTTAGAAAGTAATAGTAATGGGGTAAATTTAAAATTCATTATAATATATAAAACTATTGAGAAATTGAAACTTACTTTTCCAATATATTCTTAAAACTTTCTCGCACATCATCATGGACAGATCATATCCAATAAAGTGTTTTCTCCCTTGGGAAAAACCCCCTAACATCCAATGATCACTGATAAAATGAAATTTAACGTTAGTGGTTTTTTATGTTAAAAGATAATTAACTCTTTGAGAGATATGTGTTTCATACCTCTCAAAAAAAGGCATCATCCAACATTGTGTGACTATATTCTTTTCAAGTCGTTCAGCAATATAAAGCATTCTTTGTTCCTCATCCAATGTACATGCTTCAGAGGAAATCAATTGCGGGTCCTTGAATCCATATACATCTGTTAGCTCATTCCTCTCCCAAATTTTATAAAGATACCTAATACAAAACAGACATAAGTATACATTTTTAATAAATATAACGCAGGGAAAAGGTGTTAAGACTTACATGGAAAAAATTTGCACCACGTTGATGCCCAACTTATCTCCAGTAACAAGATCCATGATATCAGTTTTCATAATCCCCACATTTATTTCACGTCCACAAACATGAGCTTCCATTGGAAACTCATAATGACCCGCCAACAAATTTGAATATCTTGACAATCTTTCAAGACTACTAGAATCTGTATCTGATGTCATAGCCATTTGTCTTTGTTGTTGTCTATATAGTATTTATTTATCTTTGAAGTATTCCTGTAAAAATAAATTGAAAAATATATTAGTTTTCAAATGATAAAACAACTTTAATAAAAAAATAAAATAAAATATATAACATTCATACCTCTATGGTAATGAGTCGAAGAAGTCTGGATATCCAAATTAAAAAATGGCCAATACTATGTCCAACTGTCTCCACCTCATCTGTAGGTAATGGTACCTGAGCTGATCTATCTATAATATCATGTACAGTGACCCTCTGATTCTCTACCTCTAATTGTTGATGATGAAATGTATCTTCTATACAATATACCAACCCATATGCTGGTATATGATGTTAAGAATCATCAACATACAACTTGGAATAAGTAGGAAGCTGTGGAGGAGGACTAGGATAAACAATGGGGTCAGCGGGATGACGTGGGGGAGTGGGAGCTACTGGCAGAGGTGGAGGATAAATAATGGGGTCTGCAGGGGGAGGTGGAGGAGTGGGAGCTGTAGTCTGAAATTGTCTTTGCATGTCTGCAAACATAGACTGCACCGATGATCTAATCTTATCCTCCATCATCGCATTAATATTATTAACTTCAGCCTCCAAGGATTCTATTTTTTTATAAACCCCCTCAACGTTTGAAGTTGAAGAACGTGGTAACACTTTTCTTACTGATACACCTGTCGGATATCCTCTTACACGACCAGGATGTTCGAGCCTTCCCAATGCTACAGATAAAATATCTTCCCTCCCAGTATTTGTAAATGTCCCCTGTGAACTCTGCTCCTCAAGAGAGTCATGTATTAATTAATTGAACATTTCTGTAATGATTGAAATTATATAAAGAAAATGGTTAACTTAAATAAATAAAATATATATATATTACAATCCTCTCAGCTACGATTCTTGATTCATCCAAAAGATATTACCCTTTTTTCCCTTCTGAGCTCTCTTACATTTTTCATGTCTAGATGGAGGGGATGGAGGGGCCACCTCTCCAAAGCTTGAAGACTCAGCTCTTAGTTGTTGAAATTTTTCCGCCATCAATTGTTCTTCCAATAATGCATACCCTCCCCGAGATAAACTATGAGGGAATACATTTTTAGATTGGATCTCCTGATGATCTTTCCTTATTTTCTGTAAATTAAGAATAAGAAATCATTAAAAAACGTTAATAAGATCATTTATATAAGAAATCTTATAAAAGTTTACACTACCCTTACCAAAAATGACTCTTTTCTTCTACTTTCAAAAAACTATCTCCATGTGTCTTCATCTATAAAAGGATATATACGACATGGATTATCATGAATCCTATGACCATAAATGAAATCAGATGAGAGGGTTGATTTGAAATCCCTCCATCTCCTGGAATCCAACGATAATCATTTCTTCCTGACTCCTCCAGTGTTAGGAATATCAAATGTCATCTGATAAATAAGAGGTTAAACATATTATATATACTAGAAACATTTAAAGAATATTCAAACAATAGCAAAAGATCTTACCAAAATCGTCTCCCATAACTGAGCGATTATCGCTTTATCCACACTTCTCCAGTCATCATACAAAATTCTTACTTTGCTCTTAGCCTGAGTTTCTACAAAACTATTAAAATATTTTTCATTTGGACCTCTAGGAATATCATCATCATCAAACTCAATGACTATCCTATGATCCTGCATACGGTCAACTGATAATTTTGGTAAATGTTTGCACCCACGTTTACCAACCTTTGAACTCTTTATCGTAATAGGAGCATGTGAATGTTCCTCCCCAGAGGTATGACCAATATGCTCATCTCCAGAATCATGTGGTTGATCAACTGGATGATTTTTCATTTTTTATCAAATCAAAAAAACAAACGTTAGTTCAAAAATATACAAATTCAAATATTTTAATACTACTGTAATCAGAAAATAAAAAAGTGTACTAAGTTACGTAATAGTAAACATTGGTAATATGGTAAGCATGTTAAACAATGGTAAAGATGGTAAAGATGGTCAAGATGGTAAACATGGTAAACCTAGTAAACATGGTAAAGTAATTGTCACTGAACAAAAATAATAGATATATAATTCATGTAATGGTAAACATGATAAAGTAAACTAAACAAACTTAAAACAAACAAAAACTTATACTTATTTTGTTTTAAAACATGTTTTAATAAATAAAAAACTTACAACATCTAACATTTATGAAAAAAAATAAATGTAAACAAGAAATAAACATATGTTACCTGTAATTTTAGGAATGTACAAATGGATTGTTTTCCCAAATTCCTTCGTCATGATCGTTCTTTATGGCACAAACCATGTCTTCAACATGCTCATCATTATGTTCTATTAATATTTCCATGGAAGTAGGGATCTCACATAAATTAGCATCTTCATCAACTTTATCCTCACCAACATATTGTTTTTTCCCTTGCAAAACAACAGCCCACTACATATCTGATTGATCTACTACATAGAAAATTTGTTTTGCATGTGTTGCCATTATAAAAGAATCAGTTGTGTCTTCCAATCTATTCAGATTAACAAGTGTCATTCCAAATTCATCGTGTCTGACACTATTGTTACCAATAAACCATTTACAGTTAAAAATAGGAACTTTAATTTTAAAGTAATCAACCTCCCATATGTCTTTAATCACTACATAATATGCACTTGATGCAGAAATTGGGTTTTTCTCCTTAGCACTCGAAAAATGCATTGCTTCTGCAAACACCAATACACCACTTTTCTGAACTACACTTATGTTGTCCTGAGATTTTGTATGAAATGTATAGCCATTAATGTCATAACCGGACCATGTTATCACATTTAAACATGGACCACCCACTATCCATTTTAATGTCTCTAATACATCTGATCTACCAAGAAAAGTCTTTTTAATCCATGACAAAAAAAATTTGTTGTGCTCATTCAAAATCCACATTTCTTTCTTCTTTGGATGACATTGTTTCAACTCATTAATATGCAATGTGATATACGGTTGAGCATCAGCTATGTTATTCAAGATGTATGATTCTAACTTCTTCATCTGTTCAGCTGACAATTATTTGACTTTCAAGCCACGAATCCCCTTTTACCTCATTATTAACTCGTTCATGGCGAGATGGAGGCAAAAATATGTGTTGCGCCACAGCCAAGTAGCTCGTACAAAACTCTGCTACCTCCTTAGAAATATAATTTTCAATAATGGAGGCTTCAGGTCGATATGGATTTTTAACATACCCCTTTAATATTTTCATATACCTTTCAAAAGGATACATCCAACGAAGATATACAGGTCCACAAAGATTTATTTCTTGAACCAGATGAATCATTAAATGCACCATTATATCAAAAAAATTTGGATGAAAATACATTTCCAATTGACAAAGTATAAAAATTGCATCCTTTTCCAAAATTTTCAAAGCATTCACATCAATCGCCTTGTTACAAATTGAATTGAAAAAATAACACAACTTCATCGTAGTCTTTCTGACATGAATGGGAAATATTCCACACAATGAAACTGGTAGAATTTGTTGCATCATGACGTGACAATCATGTGATTTCATACCTATCAACTTCAAGTCCTTCAATGAGACAAATTTTTTTACATTTGAAGAATAACCTTGAGGCACTTTGATATCATGAAGACACTGAAAAAAGATAATTTTATCCCTCTTTGATAATGTATGACAAGCCGGGGGAAGAAATGTTTGTCTTCCTTTAGGAGTGAGAGCTAACTCCAAACGTATTCCCATTGATAGTAAGTCTTATCTTGCATTCAACCCATCTTTAGTCTTTCCTTTAATATCTAACAATGTTCCAATCAAACAATCACATATATTCTTCTCCCCGTGCATGACATCAATATTATGTTTAACTTCATGATACCTCCAATATGGTAGCTCAAAAAATATTGACCTTTTCTTCCAAATATGTCTATCATTACCAGATTTCTGTGTCTTTCCCAATGTCACATCAAGGTTTTTCACCCTCTCAAAATACAGATCCGGGGATAAAGGTTTTGGAGTAGTATCAAATTCTTGTGAGACATTAAATGCCTTTTTTAGTCTTCTATAAGGGTGATCCATAGGTAAAAACTTTCAAGGACCCATGTACACTATTTTCCTCCCATAATGCAATTGACAATATGACGTATGTTGTTCGCAAATTGGACATGCTTTATGCCCTTTAACACTGTATCCAGAAAAATTTCCATACACTGGGAAGTCATTTATAGTGAAAAGAAGCACTGCATGCAGTTGAAAATATTCCATTTTATAAGAATCATACACCCTAATACCATCAGCCCATAACAATTTCAAATCTTCAATCAATGGTGACAAGTAAACATCAATATCATTTCTGGGTTGCTTTGGACCAGAGATCATTATACTCAACATGAAATATTTGTACTTCATACAAACTTCAGGAGAGAGGTTGTAAATTACCAATAAAACAGGCCATGAACTATGTGTTCTACTGATGGTTCGGTATAGATTCATTCCATCTGTGCACAACCCTAATCTGAGATTTCTTATTTCATTTCCAAATGTAGAATGTTGTGCATCAATTTTCTTCTATTGTGGACAATCAGCTGGATGACATATTTTTCCATCACATACCTGCTCATTAGCATGCCATCTTAACCTTTTTGCATCATGTGAATTAGCAAATAAATGTTTGAAACGATGAATTATAGGAAGATACCAAAATACCATTGAAGGGAGCTTTGTAATCTCTACATCAGCCTATGATTTTTCTTTCACCTTATACCGTGATGTCCCACATTTAGGACACTCTGACAGAAATTCATATTCCTTTCTATATATAATGCAGTCATTCGTACAGGCATGTATTTTCTTGTATCCCAATCCCATCGGGAATAATATTTTCTTGGCCTTGTAATGTGAATCTGGAAGATTGTTATCTTTTGGAAGAATGTCTTTCATCAATTGTAGCAGCTCTGTAAAACTTATGTCACTCCATCCATGTTTCGCCTTCAGGTTAATCAATCTTAACACCGCCGACAAAACCGTAAAATCTGTACAACCAGGATATAATGGTTTTTCAGCATCACCATATAGACGCGCAACTGTTGGTTCTATCTCAATTTGTTCTGCTACAATATCGTGAATCATTTCTTCAATTCCATCGTAGTTACCATCTTGTGAATCATCATCATCAGTGACATTTCGTCCAGTTTCACCATGCCAAATCCAAGGGTTGTAACTCGGATTAAAACCATGACATATCAGATGATATTTTATCTCTCTACTTTTCAACTTCTTCATATTCAAACATTTCAGGCATGGAAAGAAAAAAAATGTCACTACTTGGAACATTTCGTTTAGAAAATTCAAAAAATGCATCAACACCTTCCTCATATTCATTGCTCATTCGATGTGCCGTAATCCAACTTTGACTCATTATTACCTATAACAAATATCAAATATATATATATATTTAAGATAAGACAAATATAAGTTTATATGAACAAAATCATAATTTGAATGTAAAACTATTTTGAAATATAAAACAAATCTATGTGTATTTAAAAAAATATGCTTGATTGTAATTATTAAAACAAAATATAGTCAGATATAATAGTTTTAAATTCCATTGAATAAAAGAAAACCTTTGAGCCTACATGGTTGATAGAAAATTGGAGAGAATGGAGTAAACCTGAGAATCAAATCATATTTAAAATAAAAATTCAGATTGAGAAAATCACAATGTAAATCCAATCATCACAGCACAATCATCAGAATTCGTACATTTAATCAATAACCACTCTATGTCTAATAGATTCTCATATAAAAGAGGATAAACATAAGCAACAGCAACACATGAAATATAATTTTCGAATTCGTACATTTAATCAATAACCATTCTATACATTAATATAGGTGAATGAGATCATTAGTTGTCAATGACAACAAAAATTACCATCAATGTCGGGCATTCGCGAAACAAAAACAAACTAAATAGAAGTGGTTGAGGCTTACATGAATATTGCGAGTCGATCTAATAGATATAGGGATGATAAATAAGATGATGATGGAAAAAAGAGGTAAGAGGGTTTGAAATCAAAGAATCTTACCTAGTTTAAACACAAAAATCACAAAACATAAATATAGACTATCTGGGAAAAAAATGAACGAAATAAATTCGTGGAAGGCTTACTTGAGTGATGCGAGTTGAGATGATAGATCTGAGGAGAGTAAATATGATAAACGATGAAGGCAAAATGAGTTTAACCCAGTGAGATCGACGAGTTGATTATGGTTTACCGCACGAGAGAGACGAGCCGTTAGACTGTCGATCGAAAAATAGTAAATGACAATCCACAGGGCTTGTTAATTTTTTAAATGTTTTATAACGTCGGTTATTTCATAAACGACGTTATAAACTATTTTTTTACATTTATAATGTCATTTATTATAATAACTGATGTTATAAATGTATTGGATACAACTTTTTTTACGTCGGTTATTTTATAACCGCTGTAAAAAAATCTGTGTGTTTGTTTTTTACGTCGGTTATTCTATAACCAACGTAAAAAAGACATCAAAAATCATAGTTTTTTACGTCAGGTATTGTATAACCGACGTAAAAAACGTTCTGTCAGTTGTTTTTTTATGTCGGTTATAAAATAACCGACGTCAAAAATGCCTCAAAAGCTGCGTTTTTTACGTCGGTTATTTTATAACCGACGTAAAAAATGAGTTATCTACGAGTTTTTTATGTTGGTTATCAAATAACCAACGTAAAAAACCCCCCTCGCTTTGGTTTTTTACATCGGTTAATTTATAACCGACGTAAAAACCGAACACACACGATTTGTAACGTCGGTTATTAAAATAACCGACGTTAAAAATATACTCACCGCATTTGTTACGTCGGTTATTTTATAACCGACATAAAAAACCACGTTTCATAGATTATCACGTCGGTTATATATAACTGATGTAAAACATGGTGACGTAAATAACGTTTTTTGCACTAGTGAATCATAGGCCTTAGAACACAACACTACAGAAGATGAAATCAAAAATTGGGAAAGAAATAATAGGAACATGGCCTCTCTATATGGGATACCCTAAATTCATTAATAGATTCAATATAGGTAATCACACTAACCCCAAATACCCATTACTAAGGTCAATTTATATAGTAATTTTTAAATACTTTATCACAATTTTTTAGTTATATGGGTTTTCAAACCCAAGTTATAGAGGTAAACACTTTTTAAGTTGAAAATTTTCATCCTATTTAACTACAGCTGATTTTTATAACTCAAGATTTAGAATTTAACAATTCGATATATAATGGTTCAGTTATATGAATCATCATTCCCAAGTTATAGAGGTATACACCTTATAAGTTTCAGTTGAAACTCTATTTAACTATAATCAGATTAAATTCTTATATTTTTTAACCAAGGTTTTAAGGATTTGATTATATGAATGTTGGTTCAATAAAATTTCATTATCAAGTTATGTGGGAAAACATGGTTTAGGTTTATCCAGACACTTTAGGTGATCAATTTACAAGCATAAAAACCAATGCATATAAAGTAGAAAATAAGTAGTACAAGTAATGAAATATGAATGGCAGGGAATAAGAATGACATATAAATCACTATGTGCCTATAATGATGCATGATTTAATGATCCCTTTCTATATCAACCAAAGGTTTTATACCCCATAAAATATGACATCAGATAACATGTCAAGGGTGAAAATAGTACAACTACAACAAGTGAATTCTAGAAAAAAAAAGGTCCCTTCCCAAGAAACTTGAAATTTCTCCTATATGTGGGTTAACTAATCCCATAAATAAGCATATTAATGAGTTATGAAACTTCCTAATCTCCTGTCTACCAATCCAAAACAATAATACAAAGGAAAAAACCACCATGATACCACTTTGTGACATCCCCATTCAGATTCACTGATAAGTAATTGATCTTATGGGATATAAGGACCTATGAATTCCTCCTCATACACCATAGGTTACTGACTAGCCATGAGGGTGTATGGTGGTATGGTGGGGATACTATACCCTCTTTATCAGAGTAAAATGGAGTGGAAATAAAGATAAAAAATCCAACTAGATAATAAATAAAATAGTCATAAATCCAGAAAATATCACTATATATATATGATGTAATTATGGTGTAAAATATAAGTCATGTGTGTCATGGAAGTAGTCATAGAACCAGTACTAGCCTAAGAAAAAAAGAACAAAAGACAAAAAAATGATAGGCTCTATTAGAATTATGAGTCCTAACTCGGTCCTCTACTCCCATGCTTCCAACCTAATATAGAAATCAATCATTTATAGCTGAGTTCTTTCCTTTTTTCTTTTCCTACATCCATGAAATTTACTTGGGTACCAAGCAGTGGACCAAACAGGGTGTGATTACAACTCAGTAAGCCACCACCAATGTTGTATAATGAAAATTCAGTTTGTGAATATAAAATGAAATGGTGGAAATGTATAATAATTTAAATTAGTAAAGTAATAGAAACCATATTGATCTCATGCTCCTTGTGGGGTACCCAGTCAACCCTTCCTGCTTAATCCCTAGTTAGATGTCTCTAATCATGCGACCTTTTAATTGGTCAAGGGACCCAAGGAATGTATCCAAGGAATCCAAGAATAAATAATGACAAGGAATCTAAGGAACTCATCCAGGAATTCCTTTGCAATGCTCCCTTTTAGAATCCATAGGAGACCCGCGACATTCTTACTTTTCAGTTTTTTTATCCAACTTATAGTGATCATTCCATGATGTTTAGAACTTGGGTTTGTGAGTGGAATCTAAGGGATAAACCTTTAACATTATACTACTAAGAGTTTCTAATGAAACCAAGGAAAGTTATCCTTTCATTTCAAGGTAGGTATCAATTAGAATCCAACTAGATTACCCAAGGTGTTCCTTATCTGAGGACATTAAGCTGAACCTGGTAGATTGTCCCAAGTGTTCAATTTTTTCCAAATATCAATATGAATCCATGACAACTAATCAGGGATTTCATGAGAGTAAGACACTAACTGGATCCAATGTGGGTTTACAAATTTTCATTTTCATCAATGAATTGGGTCACATACTATGAGTTCGCTCAAGGCATTCTAAGAGATAATCCAAGTCTTGCTCAAGGCATAACACACCTTTGATGATGTGACCAAATTCCATAATTTAATAACCAAGGTATCCATGGTACTAAGTTATTAGTTCCAAGTAAATCATTCATGTTAAAGATTTTATCAAAATTTAATCACAATCATGGAACTTTATTCCAAGATTATTCGTGAGATACCCACATTCTTTCACAATTTAGTTAGTTCATTCTTATTGGAACACTACGGGAAAAATGGGTATTTGCGATGGGTTATTTTCAATGAGGGAGGGTCTCGTCACAAATAGTCTGTCAGAAGAGACTATTTGTGACGGGACCCTCTTCCCATCGCAAATAATCAGTTATTTGTGATGGGGCGATTCTTCTCGTCGCAAAAGGTTTGGCGCGACTTCCGCACCAAACTACGGGAAGGGTATTTGTGGTGGTTATAAAATCTTGTTGCAAATACCCAGCAGTGTTTTATAGTATTTGTGACGGGAGGTCAATCCCATCATAAATAATATGTTGGCAGGTCGGTATTGGTGACGGGTCACGTCGGAAATACCCGGCGGCGTTTTTTAGTATTTGCGACGAGAGGTCAATCCCGATGCAAATTGTATGTCGGCAGGTCGGTATTTGCAACGGGTCTCGTCGCAAATAATCTTTTCGCAACAAATCTAACCTATATATAACTTCATCCGTTTTTTCTCTCATTCCACCCCCTCTCCTTCTCTACTTACATTTTTTCTCTCAAAAATTTTCAAAATTTAATATTTTAAATTGAAACATCATTCGCAGCTTAGATCCTCTGAAAGCTTCAGTTTTAAGGTATTTATCTATTTCTTTTATTTTTTAGTTAATTTATTTTATATTATTTTAGTTATAATTATTGTTAATTAGCTACATTTAAATTAAATTAGAATTATATCATTTTATTTTACAATATTATTTTTACAAATAATTACGTCTGATTAGTATTAATTATTATGAATTAATAGTTATATTAATTATTATTAATTAATAGTCAATAGTGATAATTAGTCATAATTAGAAGTAATTAGTCATAATTAGTAATTAATATTAATAAATAATAATAATTAGTAATAATTAGTGATAATTAGTCATAATTAGTCATAATTAGAAGTAATTAGTCATAATTAGTAATAATTAGTAATAATAAGTAATAAATAATAATAAATAGAAATAATTAGTAATTATTAGTAATTATTAGTAATAATTAGTAATAAATAGTAATAATTAGGATTAATTAATAATAAATATTAATGAATAGAAATAACTAATAATAATTAGTAATAAATATTAATAATTAGTAATAATTAGTAATAAATATTAATAATTAGTAATAATTAGTAATAATTAGTACCAAATAGTATTAAATAGTAATAATTAGTAATAATTCGTCATAATTAGAAGTAATTAGTCACAATTAGTAATAATTGGTAATAATTAGTGATAATTAGCCATAATTAGAAGTAATTAGTCCTAATTAGTAATAATTAGTCATAATTAGTAATAATTAGTGATAATTAGTCATAATTAGAAGTAGTTAGTCATAATTAGAAATAATTAGTGATAGTTAGTAATAATTAGTAATAATTAGTGATAATTAGTGATAATTAGAAGTAATTAGTCATAATTAGTAACAATTAGTAATAAATATTAATAATTATAAATAATTAGTAATAATTATTAATAATTAGTAATAAATAATAATAATTAGGATTAATTAGTAACAAATATTAATAAATAGAAATAACTAATAATAATTAGTAGTAAATATTAATAAATAGTAATAATTAGTAATAAATATTAATAAATAGTAATAATTTGTAATAATTAGTATTAAATAGTAATAAATGGTTATAAATAGCAATAATTAGTAATAAATATTAATAAATATTAATAATTAGTAATACTTAGTAATAATTAATAGTAAATAGTAATAATTAGTAATAAATAGTAATAAATAGTAATAATTAAAAAAAGTATTAATTAGAATTAATAAATAATAATTATGATTAATTGGTAATAATTAGTAATAAATAGTAATACTTAGTAATAATTAATAGTAAACAGTAATCATTAGTAATCATTAGTAATAAATAGTAATAATTAGTAATAAATGGTAATAATTAGTGATAAATGGTATTAATTAGTAATAAATGGTAATAATTATAAATAATTAGTAATAATTAGTAATAATTATGATTTATTAGGATTTATTAGGATTAATTAGTAATAATTTGTAATAATTAGTAATAAATAGTAATAATTAAGATTAATTAGTAATAATTAGTAATAATTAGTAATAAATAGTAATAATTAATAATAATTAGTAATAAATATTAATAATTAGTAATAATTACTAATAATTAGCACTAAATAGTACTAAATAGTAATAATTAGTAATAAATATTAATAAATAGTAATAATTAGTAATAATTAGTAATAATTAATAGTAAATAGAAATAATTAGTAATAATTAGAAATAAATAGTAATAAATAGTAATAATTAATAATAATTAGGATTAATTAAGATTAATTAGTAATAATTATGATTAATTAGTAATTATTGGTAATAATTAATAGTAAATAGTGATAATTAGTAATAATTAGAAATAATTAGTAATAAATAGTAATAATTAGGATTAATTAGGATTAATTAGTAATAATTAGTGATAATTAGTAATAATTTGTAATAATTATGATTAATTATGATTAATTAGGATTAATTAGCAATAATTAGTAATAAATAGTAATAATTAGTAATAATTAGTAATAATTAGGATTAATTATTAATAATTTGTAATGATTAGTCATAATTAGTCATAATTAGTGATAATTAGTCATAATTAGAAGTAATTAGTCATAATTAGAAGTAATTAGTCATAATTAGTAATAATTAGTAATAATTGGTAATAATTAGTAATAATTAGTCATAATTAGAAGTAATTTTTCATAATTCGTAATAATTAGTAATAATTAGTAATAATTAGTAATGATTAGGATTAATTAGGATTTATTAGGATTAATTAGTAATAATTAGTAATAATTAGTAATATTTAGTAATAACTAGGATTAATTTGTAATAATTAGAAATAATTAATAATAATTAGTAATAAATAGTAATAATTAAAATTAAATATATATATTTAGAATTAATTAACAATAGTTAGAAATAATCTGTAATAATTAGTAATAATCAATAATGAATTGTAATAATTAGGAATAATTACTAAAATATAATAATAAATAGTAATAAATAGGCTTAAATTATAATAATTTGTAATAATTAGTTATAAATAGTAATAATTAGTAAAAAATAGTTATAATTAGTGATAAATAGTTATAAATAGTCATAAATAGTAATAATTAGTAATAAATACTGATAAATAATGGAAATTAGGAAATGCATCAAAAATTCATATAACCATCAGGAAAAGGTGAATTCTTACTAATTTTTTAATCAATTTTGTCATCATTTTATCTACTATTTGTAAGATAATTTTCTTATCATTTTCAACTAATACTTAATTATTTTCATCACAGATCTTTTGGGAAGTCATGTTTTGTTTTCAACTCTCTGCAACAGGCCACAAAATTGATAAAATGATTCTTTCTTCCAATATAACCACATTTTTCATATTCATCATATTTTTTGTCGAACTGCCAGTACTACATATTTATTCAATGTTGTTAATTAAAAAACCTTTCTCTTTTTTTGAAGGACTGGATAGTAAAGGGAGCTCATTTACACATTATGGTGACTTCTCATGATATAATGGGCACATGAGCTTATTCTCCTCTTTTGAATTTCAACAATAGGAAAAAAATCAGCTAATAAAATTGAGTTAATATGTAGTGTCAGCAGTTCAACATAGAATGAAAATGGAAACGTGGTTACATTGGCAGTTAGGACTGTTTTGAGACTTTAGGACATGTATATGAATCAACCACACTTTAATCTAACACACGTTGCAATCGGTATATATTGGGGCAGACAAAATGTGATGTGTCGATGACAGCAACGGCAGTAGTATAAGGAGAAGATGCGTCGTTTACTGGAGTAGCAACACTATCAGATGATGAAGTACATGCGATGTCTCACTCATGGTTTAGTGAGTTTTTTATATTGTTTCAAATATTGTGTTTTTTATTATTCTATTATTTATTTATTTGTTTAATATTTTATTACTTCATTATTTATTTATTTATTTATTATTTTATTAAAATTATTTATTATTATTATTATTAGTATATTAATATTATTATTATTATTATTATTATTATTATTATTATTATTTTGTTATTATTAATATTATTATTTGTTTATTTATATTATTTTATAAATATTATTTTTTTAATTTTTTTTTATTTTTATTTTTTTATTTTTTTTATTTTTTTTTACGGGTATATTTTACCATCGCAAATAGTTTTTGTGATGGGCCCGTCACAACTGAGTTTTTTTAAAAACTAGGTGAAACTATTTGCGACATCATTTTCTACAACGGGTCATTTGCGACAAGACACCATCGCAAATGACCTTTTATGACAAGAAACCATCACAAATGACCTTTTATGATGGGAACCCATTGCAAATGATCTTTTGTGATGGGAACCCATCCTAAATGACCTGTCGCAAATAGCCATTTTTCTGTAGTGTAATTACATGATAATTATGGTTTTAGGGCACTAAATTTTATCCAATAAACCTTAAATAGATTAAATATGTTTTAAGTTACCTAATACATATCGGAAAGACCATATTAATAATTAATTTATTTATGTGACATGCCAAACACACCCTAATGGGTGGTTTTCTCACATAAGTGATAAATTGAGGCTTCCTAAGTGCCAAGTAAAACACACCCTGAGGGGTTTTTTGGTTAAACATAAAGTATGGTTATTATTAGTGTTAATCCAAACACACCTAAAGTGGAAGTTTGGGTTTATTTTGTTATCCACCAACAGTTTTTGGGAGGTTGTAGTATGTCTAGGTCAAAATTTATGTGAAAAAATAAAGTAATATAAATTATAGGTTCAATTCCCAGAAATACTAACATTTATCACAATAAAATATTTTATAAATGGTAATAAATTTTGGGTAAATAATATATACCATCTAATTAGATCTCTTACAAGACTCCCCATCTGGTATTGGACTCATATTTGAGATGGAATGAGAGAAAATGATGAACTAGACAAAATCCCTGAAAATAGGGTATTTATGTTAAATATGATGGAATAAATTTAGATGAAAAAAATGGAAAGAAAATAAGTTATCAGAGTGATTTTCTTACCAAAATCCTTCTAACATGATATACGATGATGAAAATGGGGTCTGGATGAAGGGGTTCCACTCAAAATCTCCCAAGGGAGGAGGAGATCTCCCAATGCTGCTAGCACTGTCCCAATGAGAGTGAAATTCAAGTTAAAGAGGATAAGGATTGAAAGGGTGAAAATAACCTTTTGTCCCCTTTTAAAGAAAAACATCCAAATCCCACAAGTTGGAATATGGGACTCGTCAACTAGTAGACGGGGATTTCAGTGAATTACCAAGCCTATAGAAATCCAACTTTTTAGCCAGTGGCACTACAATATTTGGACTTCATGTTCTGGACACTTCTCACTCTTTTAGAACACCCATATGACCACCCAAACCCCATTGGTCACTTATAAAATAATAATAAAAATGGGTTTTGGAAAAAAAATAAAAGTTTTTGTACTTCATTGAAGAATCAACATCTTACAGCCTCCCCTCCTTAAGACAACTCATCCTCAATTTGTACTTCTAATGGGTGTTGAGCTTCATCAGAGAAAAATTCAATCCATTGATCATATATATCGGAATCTCAAGCCCATGTATCCTTATAAACATGTCCATGTTTCTATAACACCTGAACTAGAGGAACCATTCTACATATGAGATTATTCATTCTATGATCAATGATATGAACTAGATGCTCTTCAAATGAATCATCATCCTCTAATTCAACTTCATCTTGATCAAAAACATGTGATGGTTCGAGATAGTATTGGTGGAGCTGGGATATATGGAAGACATTATTCAAAGCATTATACTGCTAAGGAAGAGCTAAATGATATACTACCAGCCTGACCCTCTCCAAAATATTTAATGGCATGAATATTCTAGGTACTAGTTTTCTTTCCAATGAATCCACTAATAACCTCATCTAGGAGAAACATGTAAGAATAATAAATCCCCCACCTCAAACTCTAGAGGTTGGAAATGTAAATCAAAATATGACTTCTAGATAGACTAAGTTGTTTCCACATTCTTCCTGAAAAGTTTCACTTTCTCTAATGTCTCCTAAATGAGACTTTGTCCCAGAAGCACTACCTCTTCTACCTATAAATAGTACAGAGTTTAATTACATGACCTACCATATATAAACTTGTAAGTATCCATCTAAATTTTATTTTAAAAGATGCTACTATATGAGAACTCTGAAAGAGGTAGTTTTTTCTCCCATAAGCCTCCTAAATCTAGGGCATGTGCATGAATCATGTCTTATAGTACCTATATAGTCTACTCGAGCAGGTCATTTGTTTGAGGGTGATAATTTGTCCTCAAGAGTGGATATAAACCAAGATTATTCTACATCCCCTACTAAAACCATGATGTAAACTGAGTATATATTTCTGATACAATGGTACACATAATCCCATGACTAAGATTTATGAAATCTAAAATATATAATCCCACAAGATTTTCCACTAAGAAGGTATCTTGGATATGCAAGAAATGGGTGACTGTCATTAGCCAATCTATAATCACCCATATAGTGTCACTATCTTCAGGTGAATTCGATAGCCCCATCTTTAATTCTATATTGAAATCATACCTTTTCCATTATGGGATATTTAATGTATGAAAAAGTTCATCAGGCTACTGTTGTTCTTATTTTACCAACAAATAGGTGGAACACTGTGTGATAAAGCCCACTATTTCCTTCTTTATCCTGGACCACCAATACTAGTGTCACAAATCATGATACATCTTTTTTCATTCAGAGGTGTACTTTCCACTTAGAATCTTGAGATTCTCACATCAATTCCTATTGCATTCCTGTAGGGACCTAAACACTCCCATGTATATGTAGGATCTCATCCTCATTAATAACCCAACCAGGTGTTGGCTCCTCAACATAAATATTATCTCTCAGAGCCAAGCCTTCTGGATTATAAATATTCCACATATTTATTTGATTAAACTTTTATGGAACCACTGATAAATTTGTGAGGATAGTTTTCTTGTGACACTCATATACATTAAGGTTCTTTTTATAAAATGAATTTATCATATTCCATTCACTACTAGCTTCCTGAAACACTTGATCCTGAGTATTTCAATTCAAAAAATTAGTAATAGTATTAACTTTTCCTAGAATATATGCGAGATCAAAGCCAAAATAATGAATATATTAAACGTACCTTTTCTTAATAAGGTCTGAGTCCCACTAAGAAAATATATATTTGAGGCAATTATATTTTTTGTATACCAAAAACCACTCCCCCATGAGCTAATTTATCTAAAAATGAAAAACATGAACAAAAACTACTAACTCATGGTCATGCATTGGGTAGTTAAACTCATGATACCTCAACTATTGAAACTCATACACTACTACTCGCTCCCCTTACATTAATAATGCTCCTATCCCAATTCCTGATTTGTCACTATAAATTGTGTACCCTTTGCTATGATTAGGAAAAATCCAGATTAATACTGAGATGAAACTTATTTCTGACTCCTAAAAATACTTTTCAAAAGATTGAGACCATATAAACATTAAAACCTTCTTATTCAATCCCATAAGTGGTGATGAAATGTGAGAAAACTTTTTAATGAATCACTGGTAGTAATTGGTTAATCCTAAGAAGCTTCGAATAACAAAAACATTCTTGAGATACTCTCATGAAACAATTGATCTCACATTATCTATATCAACTGATACCCCAACTTCTGATATGTTGTGACCTAAGAAGTGAACTTTATTGATCCAAAAGATACACTTTGAGATTTTTTCATTAAGATTATGCTCTCGAAGAGTAGTCAAAATAACCTCGATATTCCGCATTTTCTCCTCTTAAGTGTAACTTCCCGACTCAGGATCCATTAAGATGTGTATCGAGCTTATGTATCACATGTCCTAAATCACACCTCCCTATATTCCATAGGGTGCCAACAAGAAGTGGGGGTCTGTAATGGTATGGTGGGGAGACTATACCCTCATGATCAAAGTAATACGACGGTATCACAAGTGAGTAGATAAATGGAAGCATAATATAAATCAGTAGTAATAGTAAATAAACATCCATATTAATAAACAATCTAAGGCGGTATCATATACAAAATTATGTATGTCATGTATCTATACAAAATAAAAGGAAATACATGGAAATATTCATCCAGTGCAATATATGTATCAAAATTAAAAAAGTCCAAAAAAATTGTACCTCGATAGTATCACGAGCATAGATCAGTCTTGTGCTCCCATGCACCTATGAACAATCAATAAAGAATCATAAATTGGGTGGTTTTCTTGGTCCTTACCTATATCCATGAAGTCTATCTGGGTACCCAACAGTTTCTTGAACATGTGTGAGATAACACTTAGTAGACCAGCATCAATAGTGTCTATAACAAGTCTAGTCCATGTATACAAGTAGAAGAAGTGTGAAATATATAACAGTAATATAATTGAATAAGAAGAAGTGATATTGTTTGGAAAAAGGGATCACTATAAACTAGTAACCTTAAACACGGGATTACTGTAAAACATGAAAAACATCTACTGCATCCTATGCTAATTAATCTAGTGTCAAACCCAATGGGCCGAATCTAAGGAGTAGAAATTTACGAGGCATCCTCAATGGCATATTTTGTGTAATCAAGTGTCAGGACTACATGGGTCAGATCCATGGTATAAAATTACCAAGAAATCCTCATCGATTCCACGGATAATATCCATAGAAAACTCGTTAAATACTAGGGTGTATTCCACAGATCATGTCCATAGAGCATGTCCAAGGAGGTCCAATAAAGTTGGATCTTGGGAGGAGAAATGTCCCTGGCATCCAAAGTAATATGAATTCATGGAGTAAAAATGTCCATGGCATCCAATATACTTAGGATCCGTGAAGTAGAAATTTATATGTTATCTAATTTAATGATAACAATTTCATTTTATCATTTAATAAACATTTCATTAATTATATACAATCCATGAGTTTATCCAAACTATTCCACATTTTTCATTTAACCGATTTAATAATTAAATAACATGTAATACCATTGAAATGGAGGTATAGTACCTCTCCTTATATCTCATAAACTTCTATAAGGCTTTCAATAAGATGGATAGCTCAACACACACCCAACAGGGTGATATATATTGGGGAATATATATAAACACACCTCACAGGTGGTTCAGGTTGAGGTTTTCAACCTCCAACCATCACATGGTGCTAAGTAGGAAGCCTATCAAGGTTACAATTATTAATCAAGAAATTTAATTAATTTAGGAGAAACTCCTAGAAGGTTTGGCATGCAGAACAATGGAAACTAGCTATAAAACAACTAGAATTTGTGGGAAAAGGTATAGACCACCTACCTTAATTTTTTGGTAGAACACTTGTCTAGTATCAGCTCCTAATTTGACTTAGATTGAAAGAAAAAGGAAGAATGGATGAATACCCTTGAGATAGGATGTATTATTTTGCACTAAAATAACTTCATCGATATGAAGACAAAAAAAATAAAGGTGCAAGTTGAATAGATAACTCACCTACAAAAATTTAATGAGATGAACAGTGCTTGAATAGGAATCTGTATTGAAAAGTTATAGAAAATCCTAATATTAGGCTTCAAGGGATCTCACCTAGCAAAATAAGTGGTCACTGGAGTAAATATAGAAAATAAGGATAAGGTTAAAACATAAATAAAATAAGGTAAATGGTAATTTCCCCTCTCGATACTAGGTCACATGGTTTGGTCACACAGTTGGAAAACCATGCGCAAATTGTGTTCCCTTCACTATCTCCAAACCCCCATCACATGGTCATGGTGCATGGTTAGAAAAATCATGTTCTAACCATGCATTTTTTTCTCCAATAAAAATTAAAGGTTTCTTACATGAGCATTTGGCCCTTGATACATGATTTCATAATATCATGTGGCCTTGGACAGATCCCTAGACCAACTTGTATGGTTTCCTCAAACCATGTGGCCTAGTATGTACAGTTTCTACTAACTGTACAGCCTAGCTTCCTTTTCTAAAAACTCATTCTTGAGGCTCCAAACAATCCCCAAACACCCTCTTTTACTCTATATCTCCATTATGGATTCACATTTGTTCAAAACTAAGTAATTAAATTGAAATTCAAAAGATCCATACATCATAGAAAAACTCAGGATCTTACACTATGACTGGGATTACACAAAGATATCATCAACAAAAATGACCAAAAATTCATCCAAATACAATTGTAAAAGCCAATTAATTAAGTATATAAATACAATAGGTTTGTTTTTCTTATTGAACAGCATTACCAAATACTCATATAATCCATACCTACTTTTTAATGTTGTATGTGGTATGTATGAGGGCCTAACTCTCACTTGATGATAGCATGATCTAAAATCAATATTCAAGAAGACCATAGCTCCCCAAATCTGGTCAAAGAGATCATCTATCTAAGGAAATAGGTACCGGTTTTTAACTATAATCTAATTCAACAGATGTAAATCCACACATAACCACAAAGTACCACCTTCTTTCTTAGAAAAAAAGTACTATAGAACCCCCAAGGATATGTACTAGGTTGAATAAACCCCTTTTCTTCCAAGTACTCCAACTACCTCTTAAGTTCTTGGATATTGATAGGATCCATCCTATATGGGGGAATAGATATCAATTATACTCTTAGAATAGTATGAATAGTAAATTCAACCTCTCTCAAGAGGTATCCTAGAAAAATCATCAAAGAATACATCCCTAAAATGGTCCAAAACTTGAGGAAAAGTAGCATATCATACTCCTTGATCATCCTGTAAGAGGCCATAATTTTGGAATGATAATACACATACCCAATGATTCTCATGTTCAGCATAACCTACCTAGATATCCCATTCTACCTTATGAACATAGCTACCACACTCGTATGAGGATAAAGACACTCGTTAGTGATGAGAATAAATATGTTCTTGAAAGGTTACTATTTGATCCGTCCTAATAATTAAGTCTAAGCCTAAAATATCAAGGATGAAAAGGTCCCATAGAAATAGTTAGTTTCCTATCTCAAGGAAATACTTCTTATAATTGTGAATGACTTATGACCAAATTCCTAGGGGTGTGTTAAGGGAAATCACCCTATATAGGTATTCAATATTTAAACCCATGATTAACATAAAATAAACAGACATGAATGAGTTTTAAGTGACTATATCAAACAAGTTAGAAACTAAATTCAAGGCCATAAAGATCATACCTCACATGGCATATCGTCCAATGCTCTTCTCAACAGGTGTAGGATGCACTGTATGTAATTGGATAGATCCATGACATTGATCTAAAACATAACCTCCATGAGTATCCCCACTCTACTATTGTTATATATCATGTGTCTAGATTACTTGGACTCATCCACCTTCTCATCCTGGATAGCTATTAGAACTCTATATTCTTGTTTTTCATGTTTCCGTGTATCCTTATCCCAAACTTCAGAATATTATAGATCCCCTATCAATGGGAACTGGTGGAAAGGTCCTGCATAATCTCTGTAGATGGGCCAACTTTCCATAGGATCATCACACTATTGGTTACCTATCACAATGAGGCTTCATGTAACCCTACCTACCACATTGATGAAACACAATGGAACTACTAGTGCACACACCCTGGCTGCCACTTCCCTAGTGAGAAGTCTCATGGTGATGCTTCCTGTAACTTTATGATCCACTTCTTAGACAAGCTATTATTCCACCCTGACCTATAACTTCAGCTTCCCTTAGATTCCACTTAGATATTAGAGCATGGTTATCTATCTTATAGACTTTGGTCAGTTGAAAAATATTCACCTGATATTAAATATCATACCTGATTCCATCCACAAAATGCCTCACCCTAGTCAATTCATCACCCGCAATAATGGGTGCAAAGAGTTGTATCTCGGTTAATCAAGTTGAGTAATCCCTAAAAGATACATTAAACTACTCAAAATATATGAATTTCCAAGCTCAATAAGACCTGAGAGTCTTTGGGAAGAATTAATCGAAGAATCTATTCTAGAAGTCCCTCAAAAATGTTGATCTTACAGAGTATGAACATACAAGCATCGCTTGGAAGATCCAAGAATAATATATGTTTCAATCTCCACTCTACTATCTAAATACATATCCAAATGATCTAATATCATATAAAAATCCTCTAACCAAGACTATGTAACCTAAGGATCACCTTAACCCAAGAAAGCAGGAGTATGATACTGTTGTAACTCCCTAGTCAAATCCAAAATGGTCGACATAGCATATATATATCCCTCCATGGGTTGTTCTAGGTGTATAAAACCCTCTATAATATGAGAATAAATGCTTTGTCTAAGAATTATAGTTAGTAAAATAGGTGGTTTCATGGGTGTAACTACTAGGGTTTCAGGTCTCACTACCACAGGATCATTTTCATCGCCACCTTCTTAGTTCTTGACCTGAGGTCATCATGGAGGCATGTATTTACAATTCCAAGAACATTCCTAAAAAAACACTAAAATAAATGTCATCACATATAATAAAATCAATAACAATCTTAAATCCTACCTAAGATACCCTAAATTTATTAAGATTTTTAATTATGGCAATCACACTAACCTCAACTACCCATTCTTAGGGTTAGGTTATGTTTTAATGTTTAAATCTTTTATCATAATGGTTTAGTTATATGAGTTTTCAATCCCAAGTTATATATATAAACACTATTTAAGTTTCAATTGTCCTCCCATTTAACTTCAACCAATTTTTCAACTCGAGAGTAAGAATTTAACAAGTCTACGTATAATGGTTCTTTTATACAGGTTTTTCATTTCCAAGTTATAGGGGTATACACCTTATAAGTTGCAATTGGAACTCCATTTAAATACAAAAAAATTAAATTATAATCTTTTATAACCTAGATTTTAAGGATTTGATTATGTTAATATTGGTTAAATAAAATTCCATCACCAATCTATGTAAGAAACACCATTTAGGTTGATGTAGACACTTTAAGTGACCAATTTACAAGTACAAAAACCAATGCATATAAAGTAGAAAATAATAAATATAAGCAATGAAATATGTACGGCACAACATATTAAGGAAATATAAATCCATACATGAATATAATGATGCATGAGATAATACTCCATTTCCATACCAACCCAAGGGTGTAAATCCTATAAAACATAACATTAGATAACATGTGCATCACCTAAAGGTGAAAATAGTACAACTATAAGAAGTGAATTCTAGAAAAACAAGTCCCTTACCTAGAAACTTAGCCTTTCCCTTGTTCATAGGTTAGCTAATCCCAAGAATATGCTTATTACTAAGTTCTGACACTTTCTAGTATCAAATCTGCCAACCCAAATAAGAAATACAAAGGAAAAAAAATTACTCTAATGCTACTTTGTGATGTCTTTGAACCAATTCACTGATAAGTAAATGGTCTAGTGGGCCATAAGGACTCAAGTGCACCTCCCCATACACCATAGGTTTTCAAATAGCAACAAGAGTGTATGGTAGTTTGGTAGCGAGACTATACCCTCATTATTAGAGTGAAACACAATAGAAATAAAGAAAAATAATCCAACTAGATAATAAATAAAGTAGTCATAAAATAATAAAAAACATTATGCACAAATGATATCATGGTGGTGAAAAATATAAGTTAGATATGTCATGGATGTAGTAATATAATCACTATTAGGCTATTCAAAAGAAAAAAAAATACTAAGACTGTTAAGATTTATGATAATCTTGAGTCTTAGCTCAATCCTATCCTCCTATGATCGTAACCTAAGATATAAATCAAGCATTTATAATATTGCGATTTCCTTTGTACTTTCTCGTATCTATGAAATATATATGGGTACCAGGTGGCTACTTGAACTAGGTGTGATTATAACTCTATAATCCACCATCAATGGTTTATAATGAAAATATAGTCTATTAAAATAAAATTAAATTGTCTCTATATATAATAATTTAAAATAGTAAATTAATAGAAACCATGTAGAGCTCAGTCTCCATATGGGATACCCAGCCTACACTACTTGCTTTGTCCCAAGATGGATATATCTAGTCATGTGACCTTTTATTTGGTCATGGTACCTGAGGAATGTGTCTAGGGAATCTAAGAATAAATAATGATAAAGATTCCATGGAACCAGTATAGTCATTCCCATGCAATTCACTCATTTTGAATCCATGGTAGACCTATTGCACTCTTAATTTTTAGTTTTTTTAGAAAACTTATGGTGATCAATATTTGATGTTTATAACTTGGGTTTGTGAGTGTAATACAATGTATTAACCCTTGTAATTATACTCCAAATAGTATCTAATAAAACCAAGGAAGTATATCATTTCATTTCAGGTTAGGTCTCAATTGGAATCCAAGGGGCTTACCCAAGGTGTTCCTTGTCTGATGACATCAAGCTGAATCTGGGAGTTCTTCATGAGAATTTTAGTATTTCTAAAGACCTAGATGAATTTATGACAAACAGTTATAGAATTCATGAAATAAATACACTAACAGGGTCTAATTTGGTTTTACCACTTTTAATTTTCATAAATGAATTGGTTTTCATCCTATGAGTTTTATCAATGCATTCCAAGGGAGAATCCATGTCTTACTCGAGGCATGACACACCTTTGATTGTGTAACCAAGTTCCAAAATTTATTAAATAATTATTCTATGGTATTAAGTTATAAGTTCTAAGTAAATCATTAATGTCAAGGCATTTATCAAAATTTAATCACAATCATGGAATAATATTCCAAGATTATTCATGAGATACTGACATCATTTCATAATTTAGTTAGTATATTTCTCTTATTATTATATGAAAATTATAGTGTTTGGGATCTATAATTTATCCATGGAATCTAAAATAGATTGAATTTGTTTTAAGTTACCCAATACATACCCAAAGTCCCATATTAAGAATTAATTTACTTAAGTGACATGCAAAACACACCCTAATGGGTGGTTTGGTTACATAAAATTTAAATTGAGGATTTATAATGGAAAATAAAAACATACCATAAGGGTTGTTTTGGTCACACTTAAAGTATTTTTTTCATGGTTGTTTGGCCAAACACACCAAAAGGGGTGGTTTTGGTTGATTTTTTTAACCATAAATTGTGTTTGGGTGGTAAAAGTATATCTAGGATGGGATTTTAATAACAAATTAAAGGAAAATAAATTCTAGGGTCAATTCTTGAAAATACCAGTGTGTGGAAAAAAATACATTTTCTAAATGGTGAGTCTTTTAGGTGAAATCATTTATACATCCGACCTAGGGCTCATGGAATACTCATAATTCGGTATCAGCCTTATATTTGGGCCAAAATGAGATAAAATTAAGAACTATGCAAAATCCCTAAAAATATGGTATTTACATTAAATATGGTGGGAGAGATTTAGATGGAATGAAATATCAATAAAATAATGTATCATAGTTATAGTATTACCACAATCCCTCCATCGTAACAAATGGTGATGAAAACGAAGGTCAAGTGAAGTGGTTACACTAAAAATCTTTAAGGTAAGGAAGAGAGAACCCAATGATGCTAACACTACCCAAATGGGATCAAAATTTGAGTTATAGTGGATAAGGGGTGAAAGGGTAAAAAAGAAAATTTTCTCAACTTTTATAGAAACTAGATTGATACCACTGGATGGTTGGTGGGTCTCACCAGATAGTATGTGGGCCTTCCATTGGATTACCAATCATACAGGAAGCCCACCAGCTAGCCAGGGAACTGCCAATAACTAGCTGGTGGCACTACAGTCCTTGGACTGCATGCTTTAGCCTCCTCCCACTCTTCCCAAAGACCCCTATGACTACCTGAATCCCCTTGGTATCTTCTGAAACAACAAGAATTATGGTTCTTTGAAAAAAATAAAAGGTGTTGTACCATATTGAAGAACTTAGTTCCTAAATTTACTAACATTATCACAATGATATTTATAAGGAAATGTGAGTTTAGGAATAACTCTACTCTATATTTTAATGATTGATGAATGCCTAGCTAATATATTCTATGACTAACATACCTATAGAATTTTTTTAAAAATAATATTTTCTCCTTTACTTTATATTCATAAAATTTCTTAAAGGAATCTCAAGATGTATATGAATTTACCTTAAGATTTCATTTCAAATAGTTCACATATATCTTGTTAAACTAATTCTAAAATCTTTGTTGCTTTATCACTTTTAATTTCTAAAATTTTCTTTGTCTTAAAACCTAAAAAGTAATAATGTTAAATAACTAAGATTCCAAAATTAAAATATTTTAAACACCCTTTTGAGTATATACTATACATTTTATTAAATTTTTACTTCACCAATTATTAACGTTCTACAAGTTAATATTCTTTTAGTATTATACTTTATCTCCATCACTAATTATCAAAATCAGAAGAAAAAACGTATAATTAAATTATTAATTAAGTATAGTATACCATAAAAATATTATTTTCATACATTAAATAATGTATCATTCTATCTAAAATTGGAAACCAGGATAAATATTTTGGTAACACTCAATACAAAACAATAGTTCTATAAGAATCAATCCACTTGTAAATATTAAATTTATAATATTCTTTTGTTGATGTATGAGTCAAGTCCCATCAATAAATTTAAGATTCATATTCCTTGTTATAATATTTATAATATTCATAAGTTTCTATATTTATATATAAGTATGTGAGTCACATGTTTTATTTAATACCCAGGAAATGTAATATAAATATCCTATATAATGATGCATATACCTGAAGCAGAATATTTTTCTTTATCCTTCCTCATTTCATTATAATTACCCTTCCATTGTACTTTATTACCACATGTAAAGAAAATATCCTCCTATTAATTACTATAACTCTTTATATTTCTCTTATTTAAATTATATTGTAAAGGATATATTAACTTTGAACTCATAATAGTATTTTTTTATCCTTATCCTTCTCATTGTTCTTCATAAGGACTGAAGAACCAAATTCCCATAAATCCTTATCTACTTGGTGAAGCATGGTAAAAAGTATCTTAAGTTCCTTCTATATAGTGTTCATTTTATAATTCTTAATAAATGTAAATTATTTAGATGGTAAGGATGATAATATGAGATTGATGGATAATTTTTTATCTTTATGGAAGACTAATATTTCTAAATGATTGATATACTTCAACATTATGAGTATATGATCACTATATAGGTATTCGTATTCTAGCTTACACTTATACAGTGCATTGGAAGTCTCTAATATCTTTATCCTCTCTATCACTCCTTTTCTTATTCTTGGATATGATTCAATTTTGTGTATACATCCATTTCCTTGGACTGCATCTTCATCTCTCCAGATATAAATTACAACATGATGCAACAAAAATATTATGAATTCTCAATGAGACTCCTGGAAGATTATTTCTCACCCCTAGTCGCTCCCTAAGGTAGTTAATCGGGAATAGTGGATTCTATCACATATAACATATTTTATAGTGGTATTGTAATGAACAATATTCTATAACACTCTTGTAAATTAGTGTTGGTGAGGAAATTTTCTTTGTATAATAATGATCAGTATGATATCATGGTTTTATTAATCTCCATTATCTATAAAAAATAAATCATATTTTAGTACTTTTTCTTGATTACTGGTTATAACTTAATTAATGAATGAATTAATTAGTCTCCCACTAATTTATCAAATTCCAATATCCTTCACTGTAGGATTCATAATATCTAGTCACTCAAATATTCTAGTGAAAAGGATTTATATTTCCCTTCCCATAACATAAACAGAGGCCATATAAAATTATTTTAAGTATTTAAGTAGGTTTTACTTTCCAAATACAATAAATTGCTACTCCTCAATATTTTAGTGTACTTCTAAATCCTAAAATCCTATACTCATATTTCCTAAAAACTTTTCTCTATGTTACACCAATTCTTGTTAAGGTAATGATCCGTTGATGTTAACTCAGTTAATTCTACCCAAGATTTTAATTAGAACTCCCTGATAAATTAAATCACCCTTACAAGGTTTAGAAAAGTGCCTTAAACCATTATTGCATTCTAACTCAAGTGAATAAAGTCATTTACTTACTTAATATTTTTATTAAGGGATTTTTTTTTATTTCTACATAAATATTCTTTATTTTATTCTCCATGTGCTTTTTAATATTATGTGGATCTTACATAATTAATTGACTATTTCTAATAAAATTATTATTTATATACTGGTATAAGATATCTTATTTATATTTGTATACTGGTGAATTAATTTTTGTGGGAGATTACATAATTAATTAACAATAAATAATAAAATATATCTTATACTTTTTATTTTATTTTATCTTATCATTCTTTTTAATTTATTTAATTTATGTGATATCATTTAAGTAAAAAAATAAACCATTAATCATATAAATAAATAACCATGCATAAAAAAATAAAAAATAAATATGTGATATGATCATGAGATTTTATCCATTGGTTAGATTGTCATGAAATGATAATATAACCTTGACCCTATGGTAAATAACTCTTTAATCCTATGCTTTACTTGAGTTGTAGAATTTCTCCATTCTTCTATGTATCACCTTGATTGGATTCACATTAGTTTGGGTCTTGAACCATCTACTCTAGCTGAGAACTCCATCCTTTTCAAATGTTAACTCATATGTAGGTGAGGGGCACCAAGGGTTTAGACTTACATAAAATAAATTTTGGACACATAGGATCATACCTAATAAAGGAGGTAAATATGGTATATAGATCATAACATTTAATTTCATAATAAATTTTCATATAAAACCATGTAATAAATAATTAAATTAAATAAATAAATCCAACTCATACACAGGTCGATCAAGAACATGATCAATCACAACATACAGTGACAAAATAATTTAGTATTATTAGCATTCCTTTTAATTCATTTTAATTTAGATAAACATACATGAATTAATACATTACTAAACTAATTAAATATTTAATGTTTTATCTTAATATTTCTTCCTAACAATCATTAGTACATAATAAGAATCATATCCTATGTTATTTTATATAAATTTAGTAATTTAAATTTAAATTTTAAAATGATTAAGTACATGGTGTGTACATAAGAGGCCACACAGCATGTTCCTGATGCATATTATTAAAATCCTATTTCTAAACTATAAAACATATAGGATGTATATTGTCACTCAATAAGTCATGTGATGCGTGTTGTGTACGGTCATTGTTGTGTGTTGTGTACTTATATGGCATGTATGCCTACATGGCATGTCACGATATACATGACATGTAGTTTCATGGGTCAAACCAAATAATTTCTACAAAGCATATGACTGCACAACACTACATAAATATACATGTTATGTACTTCTATAAATCCATTTGTTAGTATAAATTGTGTATGAAAATTGATACAGGTTGTGTAGTGGAATAATTTACATTGAATTTAAAACACCACATGTTAATCCACGTGGCATGTAGGAATTCTCTCAACGTGTAACTTGTGTGGGTTGGCACATGTTACATGTTGTCTAAATGTCTACTACACATCATGAAATTTATATATTTCTACATTGATCACATGGAAATCAATTAATGACATGTAATTACACCACGTACAAACCACATAAATCATCATAATGTATACGGCGTGTTTAATCTTATTGGGTTACATGAAATGAACATTGACTACACATCATATAGTCTCTATCAAACCATGTAGTGATGGTGGTCAATACGTGCAATGTAATGACATTTTGTACTGAGTTATGTAGTGAGCTAAGATTTTTTGTGGCTCATTCCTTGTGTGAGTTGACCATGGGTACCTGATGTGTAATTTACCATTACACACCTTGTAACCACATCATGAAGCTATAAACCTTAGAACCTATGTATGATATTAATTATTGTTCTTCATGTATTATTGGCCCATTATTATCCATACAAACTCAGATAAATGTGTTATTGAATGTTGGATTAAAAATAAATATTTGAATATAAAAAATAATAAATAAACACATTAAATTAATCAAATATATTGTAGATAATTATAAATTAGAATGTAATTATTTTGATATCACATAAGGTTTCTAGGGTGAAATGGAAGCATTTAATGGGGCCCCTATTTTTTTACATTGATATTAATGGATAAAACCTGTAGAATTTGATGAGAAGCACCGGAATCCTCTAGAGAGGATTTTTTACATTTAATTTATAATTAATTTAAATAATAATTACCTCATCCAAGTTAATCCCCTAGATAATTTTTTTCTGATATTATCATATTGTCATTATGGTGGAGAATCTATGTAAGGATTACTCTATATGTATCCACACATGATCCATGAATCTTTAGATGAAATTATTGAATCTTTAGGTGTCATCACAAAAGTGACAAATGCTTTACATCATTCATCATCGATCACAACAATGTCTCTTATTCTCTCTTGTTCTTGAAAGGCGGGAAGAATGATTTTATCCCTAGGGATTGAGATAATTATAAAGTCTGTATCTATTGTGTCAACAACTCAACACCTAGAAATGTGATAATTTTTCTTTATATACTTAGGGTTAAACAATATATAATTGTACATAGGTCCTCATTAATTTATTTAACCTAATAAATACCCTATTTAAAATAATAATAATACTATTATTTTTGTTACTTGTGTTTATGTAAATATAATTTCATAAATAAATTACTATTCATTAAAATGATATTAAATAAAATATATTATTTTTATCAGTCCATTAAATTCACTTGGGAGAACTCATGAGCTAGAAGTTTGTGCGAGCTACTACCAAGAAGGTGAATATCATCTAAAAGTGGATGAGGACTGCATAGAGCTATCAAAAGTATTATGCTAGTAGTCAGTTGATTCCTTTGTAGTTCAAGGAAGTAGACCATGTGTTTTTATGGGTTTCACCTCGATGTAGATTATGAAGATTTGGTTGGGGTGGCAAGTTATCTATGAGATTCATCATCACTTTTCAGATACTATGTAGAGTTGGCAAGGTGGTATACCACTTATCTCTACCTCTATATTTATACCAGGTACATAACATCTTCCACGTGTCGTAGCTGAGGATATACATGCATGACCCATCACACATTATCGATTGAGGCAAGTGGGACATTGAGGATGGAGATACTTTTGTTGAGTAACCAGTGGAGATCAAGTATTGGGAGGAGAGTATCCTTTATGGGAGATTGATTCCTTTAGTGTGTGTCTAGTGGAAGCATGGGAATCTCCAAGAGAGCACTTGCGAGTGAGAGGATCAGATTTTTGCTCAGTACCCTCATATTTTTTAGTAGCCTTTGTTTTGAATTTTTATAGATGTAAATCTTCAAGGTGGGGAGAATTTCATGTCCCAAATTATATCTGTATTATTTTTAAGTACTATATATATTAAATTTGAGAGAAGTCCTTGAGACGACATGTGATTCCCAGGCCCGATGTTCTTAGAAAAATTGTTTGAAAAATGATAAAAATATTAAATAGCACACACGCGCAATTTTCTTAAAGAAGTTGAATAACTTCTAAATGGATGTCTAGATTAGAAATTTGAGGGAACTGTTGTATTCAGAATAGCAATTTTAACCAAGGAGCGACCTAACATTAGTTGGTGTGGGTAGGTTGTAGAAATTCATTACAGGCATTCTAGATGAATAAAATAAATTGATACAAATTTATTTTATTTTTATTTCATCGACGTAGCGATGAAGTGACAATTTTATTTTAAATAAACCCTTTGGAAGAGATCTAGGGTTTGTATCATAACCCTATAATCCTATGGAGGCCCTAGATAGTTAGATCTAGAGAATCATCTCAGCAGGTGATGACAGAACTTCGGATCAAAGATCAATGAATGCCGTTCTTTGTAGATCTCACAAACAGCAATGATGCGGTAACCGATATTTGTCAGTGAGTGATCGTAAATCCTGGGAGGATGTTTTATTTCAATTATTCTTTATTGTTATTGATTTCTACAATGAAGGTAGACTAATACACGAACATATTACCTCATAGATCAATCGTACTTGCGGGATGGGATGATATTTGTGGGATTTATTGGTATTTGGTTCTAGATATTTGTTCTTGATTCATTTATCAATCTTATGGGAATGGATCAAGGCTGGAATGAATAACGACCGAGGTTTGTTCCTTGGGTTTGTTACTTGTTCATTTTTCTCCCCTGATTTTTTACATTCTTCATGTGTATTCTTTATTATTCTCCCTAATTTGAACAATCAATTATTGTGCCTTCGATTCATGGTGTAATGATCCAAAACTAGAGATCTATCATCAATATGACTCAATGGAGGTGTAACGATGGGTGTAGTGGCAGATCAAACGATGGTGGGTGCTAAATCTTCATTCTTTGGAAATAATTAAGAACACATACGATCACTTTTTTTGAGCCATTTGAAGTCCTAAAACCCATTTATTCAATGTTAGAGGGACCAAACAACCTTCAATCTATTATTTTGAGGAAAACTGAGCTCCTGAGTGAGATCTAAAGATCGATCAGCATGAATGGAGGAAGGACTTGAATTTTGGGGAAAATATGATACACATGGACTATAGTCTTGGCTACACGGCATGTTTTCATCATTGGGAAACACGGCAAGTATGGTTGCGCCCAAATTTACCCTACAGGTATGCGGTCGTTGTAGTATAGGTAGGGGTCGAATCCACAGGGATCGAAGAAGAAACCTAGAGACACTCTGATTTTGGAAGGATTTGGATATGGAGTGTCCAACTATTTGGATTGATTTGATTTGAATAACTACTGATTTAATCTAAATAAAATAAATTAAAACATACAATTACTTAGTCTAAAACAATTAATGGAGATGAGTTGATCCTAAGTTGTTACTAGGGTTAGATTGGATGTATTTATTTTCTTATAACATTCGTTTCACTAATTCAAGATGTTTCCAAAAAAATGATATAATTCCTCAACATCATTCACCAATCTAATCCCTAAACCATTCCAAGGCTAATCACAAATTCATTTAGAGGATCAATTTAATTATCACTCCAAGTAATTGGATCGTACTAGCACTTGAAATGTGTCATTGTTAAAGTTGGCGAAGACTAAGAAGAAAATAAATCATCAAATAGAAATCTTAAAATAATGAAATGATTACAGAAATTAAGATCATAAAATAACATCCAATCTACCCCATGAAACTCCCTAGGACCAACCCATAAGGGTTTATCCCTCCATTGATTCTATTATCTCAAAGGAAGCGGAAAGTAGACTCATAGGGGAGGAATTGAAGAAGTAAAAACAACAACAACAAAAATGATCACTCCACCATTGTGTGAATAAATTCACAAGTTCTGGTGTGAATAAATTCACACCTTAAAGCAACGGTATAAAATTGATAATAAGAAGAATAGAAAAATAAAAAATGAAGAACTTTTATTAATAACTAATGTGATTCAAACAACTTACATGATAATGAAGAACGATTACAACATCAAATGGATAGAAAAACATTACAATGAAACAAAGCATCAAATATCCCTAAATCCTCCATTTATACAGCCTTAAATTGGCCTTTTGGAAGTCCTTGGCCGATCCCCCATCATACCATGTTCCTTTAATTAATTTTTGTGGGGAAAGGTGGGTGGACATTAAATGCATAGGAGACTTTTCAACTCTTGCCTCGAAGTGGGAGCTAGCATGAATACACGGAATATAAGCGCCGAAATCACCTTCTAGAAATCTGAATTGGAGTGAGACATAGAATAATAAAATGAAGATGCGGATTTCCCCTAATAGACTGTAAAATTTCAGCCCATACTACTTTGTGGTTTGAGAGATATGATTTAAATGGTTGTCTGTTTTTCTGGGCCGCAGAATCTGGCCCAGACTTGCATCTTCAACTTGGGTCACCTGGAACTCCATTAACACATTAGAATTAGCTTTAGCCACTATTTAATTAAATGTTCCCCATTATTTCTTCTAACTAAAGATAAAATTTTAGACTATTTGTGCTTGAATCATGGCCGCAAAAGTTCTTTTATTGGGATGTTGTCCAAATCACTTCGCCTAGAATGTGGCTGGTTCAAGGCCCACTTTGGTGGTCTTCCAATTTGAATATTCAAGTGCACCAGAAGTATGAATTGTTTCCAATGGAATGAGAAACCTAGAAATTAAATATGAAATTAAAATCAAGAAAATTGTATATTGTAAATTTTCTCACAAATGTACCATGTAATAGTGCATTTTAAGAAAGAATTGCAATCATAATGTGAAATTATGTTCAAAGTGTAAAATTCACTAAAATGGTATTTATGAATAACAAATCACATGAAAACTATATAAATTAACAATGAATATTAGCCTCTTCTAGTGGATAATCGCACCCCCCAACTTGAGTTTTTCTAGTCCCGAGCAAAATATTTCTCAAAAATATGAAATTTGAATTCTCTTTTCCAAAAAAATTTAATACACATTTCTCACCCAAAAATCTCATACCAAACAATTATGAAACCCATAAAAATCATTTAAAACAAGCTATGTCCAATAGAATATCCCAAGCCCAAGCTCATTCCTTTGTTCAAATTCATCGCCATATTTCATCCAAATTCAATTAAGCGTGATGAAGTGTTTTGCATCACAATAGACAAGGGGTTTCATTTTCATTCGAGGGAGAAAAGATGGAAGCACTAGGAGAAATCGAATTTTAATATTAAGATGAGTACTCATTTTTTATTTATTTTTTATTATTATTATTATTTTGTTTTTTGCAATTTTTCCATGGTAATTGAAATTGAACTCAATCGAGTCAACCCATGTAGCAAGACTTTGTCGATGACTCCCAGGCTCAAAGACCTTTGGGAACCAAGTGAAGCTCACATACTCGGGCATCATCTCGAGTTAACTCAATAAGAAACAAATTCAAATTACCACAAATAGAGATAAAATTCCCAACTCCGGGATAGACAACTATGGAGTCACGATCCCCAAGTTCTGAAAGCCACACATTAGGTCAATTAATTCCTCTACACACAATTGATTTTTTTTTAATACTCATGTTAAAATTAAAATGATAACCAACCCTAGGCCATTTATTATGGACCCCAAGAATTCAAACTAATACCCCACAATTTAAAGGACGTGCATTGTGTTTTTTTAAAATAAAGGATGAAAATATAAACGGTGAAAAATCACATCAAACAACCGTACTTTCCAAAATCTATGCACATGAACATAAATATGCATTAAAATCAGAATCAAGGAATTCAAAATTATTTGGTATCCAATTTCAGAGTTTGCAATGTGTGTTATCATGTTCAAGGTTAATGAAATTTTTCCTTCCACACATTTTTTTGCACCTAAGATCAAATTTTTTATTTCATCTCCCCCCAACATAGAATAACACTATCCCCAGTGTTTAAAGAAAAGAAAATTTATAAGGGGGGAAGGAGAGGAGTTCAAAGAGGAAATTGAAAATGATAAACATGGAACCAATTCACCTGGTTTTTGAAGTCGAAGTTCATGATGCTCCAGATTCCTCCTTTGATCTCTTGGGGGATGTAGGCACCTCCTTGATTGAACATGTATCACCCAAAATAGTCCCTGAACCATAAAAAGAAGAAAAAACCAGAAAAAAACAAACAACACAATGATTTATTTAATTCCAAGTATCATCATTTTTATGGTTTTCCCTTTTTTTAAATCAAACTAATGATACATTGTATTCTTTTAAATTTCTGGGTAAGGTATTACTCAGGGATCACACCGCGTGACATGGATGAATATGGTGCTCCCATTTCATACCCATCCATACTCATAAAATAAGAACGGGTCAATAGTCTAAATTTTTTTTAACCTAACAAAAACATAAATAAAATAAAAAAACTGATGATACATTGTCTTCTTTTAAATTCCTGGGTAAGGTATTACTCAGGGATCACACCGTGTGACATGGATGAATACGGTGCTCCCCTTTCATACCCATCCTTACTCATTAATGAAGAACTGGTCAACAGTCTGAAGTTATAATTAAATAAAATTAAACATGAAAACCATGGGTTGCCTCCCGTGCAGCGCTTTTGTTTAACGTCGCTAGCTCGATATGAACCCCCTAACTTACCCAATACCAACTTTCAAAATTTTAATGAACTCATATTTCTCCACTTTAACTTGATTGAGAAAGATTCTCCCTTGTGGTTGGTAAGAAGGTTTTGGATTTTATTTATGAACAATCATATTTTCTAAAATGACTGGAAAAATCCAAGGAGTATCAGAAATGGTTGATCTTTTTTCTTCTGTAGTATTTCCTAATAAATCAAAGATAAACCCCCCTTTGTGGGTTTAGTGAGATGAATGAATGAAAACCCCAAGCTCTTTCTTGTGAAAAATGATGGGATACTCAAGTGGGGAAGGAAGGACAATGATTTTGAGTTTGTGTTGATTGAATATTCTTAAAGCAGATTGGTAATTTGAATCAAAATCAGTTTCTTCTAAAAAAATTTAGAATGAATAGGTTCCCTATAAAAATATGATTCATTCCCAAAAGTGTCCATTTTAATTCTAGGAGTTGGTATGAGCTAAATGTTTTGGATTTCTTCTAATGGTTTAGTGATCAGTGGTCCTAAAAAATCACTAATGGATCCATGTTCAGGAAACTCAATCCATTATGTCAAGTTATTATCTTTTGAATTCAAAAAATAAATTTCCTCCCAATTTAAACACTCTTCATATTAACTTTCAACATTACTTGACCAATTCACTTCATTATCTTACTCTGACTTCCCAGACTCTAAAGTGGGTTCTTCACATGTTTTAAAGTTTTGTAGTTCTAACCTCAAAGATGAAACCTCAGAATTCATTATCTCCATTTGATTACACAATTGTTCAAGAAATGATTGAGGAACATATAGTATGGGATGTTGAACATTATTTACTACACTAATATTGGACTCTTCAATCATCCTTGAGAGGGATGGAAATTGATCATTTAAACATTCATTATCCCATTGATTTGTACTTATCATCGGGAGTGGGGTAATCATTCAAGGGTTGATCAAAGAAATTTTCTAATTTAGGGGCTTCCCAATATTTAATTTCTATTTGATTACAGTATGAGTTTGTGACATGGTGATTTAGAAGATACTCCATTGGAGAAGATAGAAAGTTGGATTCTAGATTCTTAGGACACACATAAACATAAAGGGGTAAAGATAAGAGAGATGGGGGTGAGAATAGAGAACGTGGGGTGAGAAAAGGATGATGCGTGTCAAGGTACTTACTTGGGTCCCCGGAAACGGTGCAAAAAAATTTTTGTGCCTAAATTTATCCTACAGGTATATGGTCATTGTAGTACAGGTAGGGGTTGAATCCACAGGGACCGAAGAAGAAACCTAGAGACACTCTGATTTTGGAAGGATTTGGCTATGGAGTGGCCAACTATTTGGATTGATTTGATTTGAATAACTACTGATTTAATATAAATAAAATAAATTAAAACATACAATTACTTAGTCTAAAACAATTAATGGAGATGAGTTGATCCTAAGTTTTTACTAGGGTTAGATTGGATGTATTTATTTTCTTATAACATTTGTTTCACTAATTCAAGATGTTTCCAAAAAAAATGATATAATTCCTCAACATAATTCACCAATTTAATCCCTAAACCATTCCAAGTCTAATCACTAATGCACTTAGAGGATCAATTTAATTATCACTCCAAGGAATTGGATCGTACTAGTACTCAAAATGTGTCATTGTTAAAGTTGGCTAAGATGAAGAAGAAAATAAATCATCAAATAGAAATCTTAAAATAATGAAATGATTACAAAAATTAAGATCATAAAATAACATAAAATCTTCCCCATGAAACTCTCTAGGACCAACCCATAAGGTTTTATCCCTCCATTGATTCTATGATCTCAAAGGAAGCGGAAAGTAGACTCATAGGGGAGGAATTGAAGAAGCAAAAACAACAACAACAAAAATGATCACTCCACCATTGTGTGAATAAATTCACAAGTACTGGTGTTAATAAATTCACACCTTAAATCAATGGTATCAAATTGATAATAAGAATAATAGAAAAAGATAAAATTAATAACATTTATTAAGAACTAATGTGATTCAAACAACTTATATGAGAATGAAGAACGATTATAACATCAAATGGATAGCAAAACATTAAAATGAAAAAAAAACATAAAAGATCCCTAAATCCTCCATTTATACTGCATTAAATAGGCCTTTTTGAAGTCCTTGGCCGAGTCCCCATCATACCATGTGCCTTTAATTAATTTTTGTGGGTAAAGGTGGGTGGACATTAAATGCATAGGAGACTTTTCAACTCTTGCCTCGAAGTGGTATCCAGCATGACTCCACCAAATAGAAGCGCTGAAATCACCTTCTAGAAAGCATAATTGGAGTGAGACATAGAATACTTAAATGAATCACCGGATATCCCCTAATATCCTGTAAAATTTCAGCCCAAAATAATTTGTGGTTTGCGAGATATGATTTAAATGGTGGCATGTTTTTTTGGGCCGCAGAATCTGGCCCAGAATTGCATCTTCATCTTGGGCCGCCTGGAACTCCATTAACACATTAGAATTATCTTTGGACACTGTTTAATTAAATGTTCCCCATTATTTATTATAACTAAAGATAAATTTTGAGACTCTTTGGGATTGAATCATGGCCTCTACAGTTATTTTATTGGGCTGCTATCTAAATCACTTCGCCCAGAATATGGTTGGTTCAAGGCCCACTTTGGTGGTCTTTCAATTTGAATCTTCAAGTGCACCAAAATTATGAATTATTCCCAATGTAATGAGAAACCTTAAAATTAAATATTAAATTAAAATCAAGATAATTGTATATTATAAATTGTGCTCACAAATGTACCATGTAATAGTTCATTTTAAGAAAGAATTGCAATCATGATGTGAAATGATGTTCAAAGTGTAAAATGCACTAAAATGGTATTTATGAATAACAAATCACATGAAAAATATATAAATTAACAATGAATATTAGACTCTTCCAGTGGATAATCAATTTACATATAAATTACATATACATACGGTGGAATACATGGGTTTCCTACACAGTGTGTACTCCCCCACACAGCATAGCCTAAATTGGTTACACGAACTACCCCATGTATAGGTACATAGGCAAGGTTACACGAGTTGAGACCATGTACTGGCACACAGCAGGAGTACATGGGTAGACCCCAAATGCAAGGACATAACATGTAACCCTTTCTACACATTGTGTACCTACCTTTTACATGACATGGTTTGATGACACTGGTTGTTGTACATGGGTAGTACCTAGGGTCAAGGAACATGATGTGTGACCCTACTAAATTCAGTGTACCCCTTTAAACATGTCTTGATTCTCTTGTCTTTTTTATCTTGGTAAAGTTTCATTAGGTTTTGTTCCCTTTATCATTTCCCTGAAGGTAGGTATGAATCATTTCCTACTCATAGGACTACGATCCCTTTAGTGGTACTTTCTATATAGAGTTTTTGGAATCCCTGAGAGTCCCAGAGTAGGATCCTCTATTAATTCTTCATTCCCTAGGTTTAGTTCTCATTATCAACGTGACCAACACTACCCATGCATCGATCCTATACTTAGAAGGTTAATCCAAATTGAGTTATTGGAATCACCCCATGACCCTAGTTGTAATCCTCATCTATTGTATCATATCTCTATCTTAAGACTATCAGTATATCCTTCTCATGAAGATTACCAATGAGAATTACCTCTTGCATGAACTTCATTAGTTCTATCAGACTCAATAGTTTTTTGTCCCTGATGATTGCTTCGTGGAATCTTAGAGCTGATTTTCGAGTGCTGGTATACAATGGTTGTGACTTACCTCTAGAATGTGCATCCTTATTGAGTATATCTGGATATTTTTTCTATGTGTGTTGTATACATATACCTGTGTAGAGCTGACTATATCTTTCCTTTTTGAATTTCTTTTTGGGTTTAGGGTGTCCTACTGAGTATTGTTATACTCACCCCTGCACGAGATTTGATCGCACGTGTCATGTCTTGTATAGATGATCGATCATTTGACATATTCCTAGGCAGACTAGTACTAGATGGCATTTTGTGAGACCGGACAGACTGAGGTGTGTTCTTTTGGATTTCAAACAGTAGTACCAGTACCTTTTGTTTATAGGTTAGACTTGTGTTATAGACCTATTATGATGGTATTGTATTTGGCCCTGTTTACTTTTCTATACTTTCTACCGTACTCTAGTTGTGGGATATAGTGGTTTGCATGCATTGTTTACTTAGTGGTTTTTATATTTCATCATTTTGTGGGCTTGGAGATGTGTGTGTGCATACAGGTACATAGTCAGTGCCTCCCATGTTAGTGATATTCCTACTTGGTGCTAGTCACCGGCCCATGGACAATTGGTTCAGGCTTGGGGAGTTGCGGAACAGGCACCACTAGGATGGGTCGTGACATTATATGCATGATATATATTTCTTTGAATTTCCAAAATTAAATCATCTATAAACTACCATGGTCATGGATTCCATAAAAAAAATTCAATCAAAGGGATAGAGATATATTCTTCAATTAATATGGATGGGGAAAATATTTGGCTTATTTAATTAATGTTATATCACTTATGATGCATCCAACATTTGCTACCTCATCATGAGAATATGTTATCATGGTTTTTTTATACATAAACTTATGTTATTCATGGTATATATTAATAATAATCTCAATTCCAAGGACTGATACACACATTCATTAATAGGAATATCTAATCACACATAAAATTTATGGAATTACCATTAGTTGATCCGTCCTAATGACTTGCCTTCTTTGAGATAACCAAGCACAAACCTTATCATAAGAAATATAAATGTCTCATGAGCCTCTAGTACATAATATTCAAACATCATCTATGACCCATTAGACAGATGTTATCTATACCATATGACATATATTTAATAATGTTAATTTAGCATCTCTAGGTTCTCATTATGGTAGGGAACTATTATAACTATTCAATAAAATAAATATTATAAGGACATTATCATGTTAATATTATTTAAAGAAATAATATTTATATGATAATATATTTATTTATATTCTGTGAATAAAAGATATAAATTTAGTTGTTTATAGGGTACCAATTCTAATAACTTATAGTTAAATTTCAAATAACCTTTCACTTTACACCATAGAGTTTACTTCCTTCTTCGACTCTAACTTATTTAATAATAAGAAATAAAATTAATTAAATAATGATTATAATTGATTATAAGTCACTAAAAAAATTGAAAATCAGTATATTTTAAAAAATATATTCATTGTTACATTAATAAAAATAATATTAATTATTAGTATGTAATAAATAATTAATAACAATACATTCACAAATAAGATCATGTGAAATAATGAGATGGCTTTTATTAGTGCTAAAAAATGATGATATATGGCACACTTTCATCAGTGCTAATAAATATGACCTTTTCAGTGGTAAAAAAATCACTGATAAAAGGGAACCTTTTTCAGCACTTTTCTTAGCATTGATAAAGGTAACCCTTTATCAGTGTTTTCTAAGCACTAATAAAAGTGTACAATTTGTCATCATTTTTTTAGCGCTTCTAAAGGGTTTTATATATACATATTTATATATTCTCAAATATGATTTATATAAAAATAAATATATATTTATGTAAATATAATTAATATATATTTTTAATCATTTATACTTATGTTTATTCTTTTTACTCATTTATAATTATATATATAATTATAATTAAATATATATTATGAAATATAATGATATGACCTGTATAAATAAATATATAAATACATTAAATCTAATTATATAAACTATATAAAAATATTATTCATATTTAAATTTATATATTCATATTAATATTATATAATTTATGATATATAAATATATATTTAAACATAGTTCAAAATATAAAATATATGTTAATATATATATATATATAATCATATCATTATATAGCATAAAAATTCATTGGTTTTTCAATTTCACATATATCATTATATTGTGTGTGTGTGTCAAGACATATACGTACACAAAATCACACACATTTGGGTTTAGATAATAATATATATGTGTATTATTAATATATATTATAGTTATAAATTTATACTTCAATAAAAGTAAAAATTTTAATTTAGTTAAATGAATTTAAAATTTGAACTTTAATTATAAAAAATTGATGATATAAAAATTTTCCCATGTAAGTACATTATTAATGATATTATCATATATATCATCATCATTTATAATACTAATAATTAATGTTATTCAAAAGTAGTAAATGAAATTATATATATATATATATCTGTGTGTGTTTTCATTTTAATAATATATATATGTTTGTAAATACATGTATACATATATGCAATTTATGTTTTCTTAAGAAATTATAAATTAAATATAAAAATTAATGAATAGAATATATTTTTTAACTACAACTGATAATAGATTTAATATTTATATTTTAATTAGTAAAATTCCTTGAAAATATTTTTTATGTACAATGTAGTTATAATATTTATAAATACAAGTATATGTTTTTATTTAGTGTAAAATATTTATTCCTTTATTTAAATAAAATGTATTTTTGAAAATATAACTAATAATATTTTAGAACATTTTATAATTATTCATATTATTAATTATGTATAATAGTAATATTATATATGTAATTCTCCGTGATTTTCAAGGTGTTCTACATTTAAGTTTTATTTATTCTAAAGTATCTAAATGTGTCTTGGTTATTTCGAGTGGTCGGTGTGGCTTGGGAGTTGGTCTCAGAGAAATGGATCAGGCTTGAAGCTCGAATTCTACTACAAGTGGCTAGTCACAGCATGATTCCTAAACTTTATGACCTAATGGATTTAACAAATGAGAGGCCCTATTTCTATAACCAATCATGTAATGGACCTCTAGGGACACAACACAACACTATTAATAGTGGGACAGGCCCTCTGTCTAGGGGTTGTCACACCATGACCCCCTAGGGTGCATCGTGACTATATCATTGGGTTGTTTTTTCTAAGAGTCAGAATTGTAATTTTACCCTAGAGCCCACTTAATTATTATTCCTCCTTTCTCCTGAACCTCACTCGACCTATGCAATATTGGGATCTCCCTATGGGAATTTTGAGCTCCTCCATCCTCGTTTCATGATCATTTGAAGTTTCGATCATCGCGAGGGATCTCTTTTGGTGAGTCTAAGACTACCATAGCCATAGATATATTAATATTCCTCTATTATTTTATTTATTTTATCTCAACCCTAAATGTGATTATTTGGGGCTAATTTTAGGTTTCCAGATGTTCGATATTGAATTGGGAAGTGCATCTTGATGAGTACGCTCTGTTAGGATTGTGGTAGGAATTTGTTACCATGTTATGGTTTTCACATGAAGTTATATGTCTATACTTGAATTTGGGTGTGTGAATAGCCCTATGAGAACTCAATTTTTCATATCAATGTGACTAGGTAGGTTTTTATGGGTGTGTTTGACCCCTTAGAGGGGGAGTGATGGTGATGGATTGGTTAGGGTGGTAGCCCCACCATGATTTATGAGTAGGAGCATAGATGTACTCCTAGATAATTGATCCTGAGGGGGATTTTTAGACTTAGTTGAGGATATAATGGTCTAGTAAAGTGTTTCAAGGTTCAAGTGATGATTCCTTTCTCTTATGGTGGTGTTTTATGTGTGTTTATTTCTTATTTCTCCTTACCTGCTTACTAGTGTCTAGGTCCACCCTGAGTGATAAGGTGTGGCTAGAGGCATGGATCATACCAACCTTGAGTGAGAAAGGATGGAAAGAGTATGAGAAAGTAGGAATTCCATGAATAATAAGGTATAATATTTGTTATGAATTTCATGTGATGTTCCAACTAGAACATCCTTCCAGCATGGGGTTGAAGTAGGTATAGTGAAATTTTTGGTAGCTTGGTTTGCACATGATGACCATAACGATATTACATGTTCATTTATTTATTTAGTTTTTTAACAATTCCACATTTATAAAAATATTACACTAATATTAAGGGATATTTGGTAGTGTTTTACTAGGTTTTTACTCACACCCTTCATGGGTATCTCAGTGCATGGGTAGACTTCATAGTTAAGGATCTAACCAAGGGTGAGACCTCTATGATAGACTACTAAGTAGATGTTGGTGGTTAGGTATTTTGGTTATAATAGGAAATTATTCATGGTCTTTTATATATATTCCTAATTTATTATTTTTTTTTCATTGTATATACATTGATCTAGTGTATGTGGGTATCCCTTTTTGACCTAATGTACTGGTTATTTTATGAAATCTTTATATTGTCTAGGATGATGTTATTGTTTCTTCTATTGAGTTATTTTATTTATTACCTTTTTAATTGATTCTATTGTATGTGTTTACTCTTATGACTATTTAATACTAAAGGAATAGTCTACCCATGGTATCATTTAGGCCCTCTTCGTTAGTCGACAAACTCTTGCATATAGGGATGCATACATGATGTCATGTTACCCACCAGATCAGACTCGGTGATTTAGATCATGGAATTAAAAAATGGCATCAGAGCCCCTTTTCTTTTGATGTACTATTTGGGGATTGGTATAATAGAGATAAGATATTAATAACTCAATTGAGAAATTATGATTGTGTCTGGAAAATTCCGATATAATGGGAAACTGATTTCTTTTTAGGTAGTGGGATTTATTTTTATTGGTTTTGATATTACATTTTCATGTCATTCCCTTATATTATTGTGATGTTATAGCTTATGTGATTTTTTATTAGCCTAGTGGTAATAATTAGTGATTTCATGTATTGTGTGTATTAAAATAGGTTCACATTTCATGCACATGATTACTTTTGATTGATATTGGATAAATTAATTAACTCCTAGAAATTATATAGTCAGTGTTTTCCTAAATACATCATTGGTGAAACCTAATTAATTTCATCTAATCATGCCTATATTTCTACTTAATATGGTTGTAACTAACATATAGGAACTGAAGAAATGGTTGTGGGCCTTGGGTATGCCTTGGGGTTTATGCCTAGAAGTTATGGGTAAGCCTCTAGGACATGGATCATGGTGTCATTTTGTGTGTGTATACCTATTAAATTGATGTTAATATTTATTTTATTAAGATAATTTCTAAGTATTTTTTTTGGATTTCAAAAAAATTCACCCCATCGATGTCTCGTAGTGTCATCAAAGTGCTAAGGTTATGATTCTACTAAAGTAGGGAATATTCTTATTATACCTTCAGATGTAAATAAGGGTAGGTATGAGCATTATCATGATGTTTCCCTTGTGGTATAGTAAGAAAAGCCTCTTTAGATAGGTTTTTCCCATATAGTTTCAGTGATAGGTGAAGGTTCCCACTAAGGAGGGCCTATGATGGTGGATTTTTCTTGAGGCTTTTAGTTTCACTACCCTCCAACATTTCAAAGGATGGATGGTCCTTTTGATGTAAAATATTGGATTTAGATTATTGAGGGGATTATTGAGCTAGTGGAGATGTCTAATGATGGTTGGGTGAATCTATAGGTGTATATGATGTAGTGACCCTCCAGAAGGTGGTGGGGATTTATGATCAAGGCTAAAATACATAAAGTTTTATCATGGGAAGCTATCAAGGATCTATTTTATAAATAATTATTTCTTGAGATATTGATGTTAAATGGATATCAGTATTTTATATATCTTTAGTAGGGGAAGCATCTATAGTTTATTACATGATTTGTTATGAGTATTTAATCTGTTTTGATCCAATTTTGTTCATGAATGAGGCTCATAAATCCAGGTGGTTTGAGATTGGACTTTATCCGGAGGTGAGGATCCATGTATGAATAATTGACCTAGCCTTTTACTTTGATATATTATATAAGGCTCTCATAATTGAGAAGGGATTATTAGAAGATATTGTAATAGGGATTCCTTGCTTATTTAGTAGACTAGTTGGAGGCCTCCTGAGTGGGTTCATTACAGCCTCTTCTAATTTTTTGAAGAGGAGGTCTAAGGAGATACATAGGGGTAGTGATAGGGATTTGATGAAAGGTATGGATTCGTCTCTTATGGATCTATGAGGGTCTCTCCCAATATTTTCTTAGTATGGTAAGTCTAGACATTGCAATACTATGTGTACTAATTATTCAAGGTAGTTTCATTCATGCAGTAGAATAGGAAATATCTGGAACTTCTATTCTAGGGTATTCTAGTTAGGTGTGAGTAGATTCTTGGGGTAGACATAGTCCTTGAGGGATTTAATGGTTGTACCTCATATGAATAATAAGGCTATGTTTGGTTGGTCAGGTGGGGGAGTTGGTTGAGGGTCTCAGAAGCCACACCAGAAGAAGCCTCAGAGCTCAATCCCATGGGGAAATTAGGGAAAATAGGGGAAGGGCACCAAATCTAAGGTAGAATGATTTTATTCATTAGACCAAGTTTCAGTTGGAAAAGCTAATGGTCCTTTTATTATTATAGGTATGGTTTTGATTACCATGGTGATTTGAATTTCTTTATTCGATACTAATGATTCTCATTCCTTCATTTTTTCTTGAGTGGGTCTTGACCATGGAGTTTCCCCCTAGTTTATTAGTTCTTGATACACCTATTAGGAAGAGTTTAGAATATTTTTAGAAGTTCTCAGAATGTGTTGTAGTAGTGGGAGGCTATGGTAATTTATGGGATTTCCTATTCTTGGATATAATGAGCATCGACATAATTTTTAGGATGAATTGGTTGATGTGCTTCCTGGATCACATTGACTACTACTGTAGGTGGGTTTCTTTTACCTCTCTTAGTGGAGAGAAGTATTTTCAGGTGGTAGAGTGGGATGTTGATGTAGGTAGAGATTTACCAAACTCTATATGAGTATAATCCATCACAGCATATGTAGTTGGTATAGTTATCATAGCATATCAGGTGATGGTTCCAGCCACCTTTCCTCCAATGGTGAATCAGTTTTGAGAAGTCTATCTAGAGGGTTTCTTAGGGATTTATCTTAAGGTATGTATTGAGTTCATGATTGATATCATTCTAGGTTCAGATACCATATTTATTCCATGTTATCATAAGTAATTGGCCAAGTTGAGGGAGATTAGGGTACTACTAGAGGATCTTGAGGTGAAGGATTTTATCTGCCTGAGTAACTTTCCTTGGGGTACTTCGATCATATTTTCCAAGAAGGAAGATATTTTCCCCAATTTATGTATGGATTACTAAAATATTAACCAGTCTATGTTTTATAACTAATATACTTTTTTAAAGGATTAATGACTAACTTAGACAACTAAGGTGAGCCTTAGGGTTCTTCAAGATCATCCTGCGATCAAGGTACCATTAGTTATAGGCCAAGATAGAGGATTTTTCAAAGATATAATTTAAGAGTAGGTACTATTTGTATGAGTACCTATTAATTTTATTTAGGTTGATAAATATTCCATTGATGTTCATGGATCTCATGAACTGGGTTTTTAATCCCTGTCTAGACTCCTTTTTCATGGTGTTTATCGATGAAATCTTGTTATACTCATGGACCCATGAGTAACATGTCGATAACCTTGGAATTTTTTTGGTAATTATTTAGTTGCATAAACTGTATTAAAAGTACTCAAAGTTTCACTTTTTGATTAAAGAGGTTCACATTCTTAAACATGTGATCTTAGAAGAAGGGATCTCTATTCACCTAGAGAAAGTGTAAGTAGTTATACCTTGGACTCATCTGTGGAATGTGTATGAGATCTAGTATTTCATTGGATTGGTTGGGTATTATTGGTGGTTCATTCAAGAATTATCTCACTTGATAGTGCCTATGACTAGGCTGACTAAAAATGGGGTCAATTTTGAGTTGACTAGAAGGTGTGAGGATGCCTTCTAAGAGATAAAAATGAGGTTGATGTCTGCTCTGATTCTAATTCTTTCAAAACCATGGGTTAATAATATGATTTCTTGTGATGTATCATGTGTCAAAATGAGATATATTTTGATGCAGATGGAATTATTTGTTACTTATGAGTCTCATTAGCTATGATCCTATGAGTGTTACTACCCTAAATATGATTTAGAGATAACAGTTGTGGTTTATGATACGAAGTGTTGACACCAATATCTCTTCAGTGATATATTTTTCATATACACATAACATAATATATTATGGTATATATTCTCCTAGATATTATTGAATCTGTGATAGATATTTTGTATCAAGTATCTTGAAAAAATTAACTTTGAGGTGCAATAGGATCATGGAAAAGGTAATTTCATTATGAATTATTTGAGTAGGAATACCCATAAGTGGAGAGTATATGATTTATATGGGGTGTGGAAGCTAATTATCTAACTTTTAGACTGGTATGGGGATGTGTTATAGGACTGTGCGGTAGTTTTTTGTGATCATTTAATCATCACATCATCAATAATATTCCAAGTAAAGGCTAATAAGATGTCTTATTTGGATTGCTTCATGATGCATGAATGGTTTATGCAGGATGACCCTATTCCAAGATGAACTCAGGATAGGGATATAATGTTTGAAATCCATGGTAGGGAGGTGGTTCCTACTTCTATGAGGTAGGATATGATGAGAAACTCCCATGACACATGATGGGTAGTGAACCCGAGTTTGATAAAGATGTATCATGATATCAGTAAATCTTATTAGTGTTCCAGAATGGGGAAGTATGTTTTAGGGTTTTTTATTGCCTTACCTGTAAGAGGATAAATGTGGAACACCAGAAACTGGTTGGTTTACTTTAAACTCTTCTGATTTTAGTATTTAAGTTCAATAAGGTGACTATGGACTTAATCACAGGACTACCCAAGGCCCTGAGTGACCATGATGTGGTATAAGTGGTAGTTTACTGATTGATGAAGGTTTTTCATTTATTTCATATTTAGGATACTTATTCTATGGACAAGTTCAATAGGTTATATTTTTGATAGGTGGGTTAATTGAACGGTGTGCTTCTAAGTATAATTTTGGATCAAGATTTTAATTTCACATGGAGATTCTAGTAGAATCTATAGAAGGTCATGGGGTCTCTATTGAAAATGAGTACAACATATCACCCATGAATATATGGAAAGTTTGATAGGATAATTTGTAGAATGGAGGATATTATCAAGGAATGTGTTCTTTATTTTGTAAAATTTTAGGATGATCATCAAGATTTATTGGAGTTCTAATATAATAATAGATACTATGATTTAATCCATATGGATCTCTTTGAGTCTCTTTATAACAGGTCATGTCACTCACCATTGTATTGGTTGGAGGTAGGTGATTTGGAAATGATCAGACTAATCTTGTTGAGGAAACCATTGATTGCATGAAGTTGATCTAGAAATAATTGGTCACTACTTAGAGTAGGCAATGTTCATGTGCTGACTAGTGGAAAAGACCCTTGGAGTTCATTGTGGATGACCTAATGTTCTTACAGGTGTCACCTAAGATGGGGCATCAGCATTTGGAGAAGTAGTGTAAGCTCACACCAGGATTCATCAGTATATTCAAGGTTGTGGAATGGATTATGATGGTAGTGTATTAGTTGACTCTTTCTATATGACATTGAGGTATGAATGATTTATTTAATATTTCACATATTCAAAAGTATGATTTGGATTCTGTACACATGATCACCACTGATAATGTCAAATTGGAGGAAGATGCTTTGTTTAAGGAGCCTATAACACATATCATAGAATAAAATAAGAAGGTATTTTATGGGAAAATAGTTCCTCTTGTCTGAGTTTTATGGAAACATGGGTGGATTCAAGAGGAGACTTTAGAGTGGGAATCGTATGTGCGGGTGTTGTGGTTGGATTTATTCATTCAAAACCCCTGAAGACACTTCTCATAAATGAGAAGTCCTTAAAGGAAATTTTTTTAACAACCCTAAAATTTCAAGGTATGTTACATTTAAATTTTATTTATTATAATGTATCTTAATGGGTCTGGGTTTTTTTAAGTGTCCATGATGTATTGGGAGTGGGTATCAAAGAAACGGATCTGACCTATAGCTGAAATAATACTACAGGTGATTAGTTGTAGTGTGGCACCTGAATGCCATGCCATTGTGGTTTTAATAAAGGTGAGTACCTTTGTCTACAACCAATAATTCCATAACCCTCAAGGGACATATTGTGACACTATTAACATAGGTACAATCCCTTTATCTTGGGATCGTCGTGTCGCAACCCCCTAAGTAACATTGTGACCATGTCTCTAAGCTATTTTTTTAAGGGGAAGCCTTTCAATTTAACCTTGAAACCCCCCTTAATTCTTATTCCTCCTTACTCTTGACCCTTTATAATACCTTGGATAAACCCATAAGTGGGTTATCCCTCCATTGATTTTATGGTTTCAATGGAAGTTGAAATTAGACTCATGAGGGAGGAATTGGAGAAGTTAAAAAACAATAAAAAGAAAGCAATCACTCCATCGTTGTGTGATAGTTTCACAATGTTTGATGTGAATAAATTCACAACTTTAACCAAAGGTATTAACATGATATTAAGAAGAAAAAAATAAGATTAGAAGAATAAATTTTATTAAGAAACTAAGGCGATTTGAACAACTTACATGAGAAAGACACACTCAAGGCAACAAATTCACAACATAACATTGCAATTAAAAAAAGCACAAAAGATGAATAAATACTCAAAAACCACTAACTTAAATAGGTATTTTTGGAGCCTTTGGTATATCCTCAAATATTAAAAGTCATTCCACTTGATTATGGAAGGATTAGGGTGGTGGAAAGCTTGTGGAACTTGGACTTTTCCACTCTTGACCTGAGGTAGAAGACATCTTGCATCCACCGAACAGAAGTGCCTAAATGATATTCTATATGGCCTAATTATAGTGGTACATAGAATAATAAAATTAATATAAGTATGTCCCCTAACCTTATTTAAAGTTTCATCCCAAAAGATTTTATGTTTTACGAGATATGTGTAAAATGGTGGGTTGTTTTTTTGGGCCGTAGAATCTGGCCAAGAATTTTATCTCCAACTTGGGCCGCCTGGAACTCCATTAAAAAATAAGAATTAGCTTTGTACACTTTTTAATTAAATATTCCCCATGATTTAATCTATCCTAATTTCAATTTTTAGAATTATTGGGTTTAGATATTGTCCACTACAGTAGTTTTATTGGGTTGTTGTCCATTTCACTTCACCCAGAATGTTGTTTGTTCAAGGCCAACTTTGGTGGTCTTACAATATGAATATTCAAGTACTAAAAAATTATTAATTCTTAAAAATATAATTAGAAACCTGAAAATTAAATATTAAAATAAAATCAATATAATTAGGTACTTTAAATGATGTTAAAAAATGTTCCATGTAAGAGTGCATTTTAAGAAGGAATTACAATTATAATATGAAATAATGTTCAAAGTGTAAAATGCACTAAAATGGTTTTTATGAATAATAAAGCACATAAATATTATATATATTAACAATTAATATTATCCTCATTAAGTGTATAATCACACCCCCCCCCAACTTTATTTTTCTAGTCTCGAGCAAAATATATCTCAAAAATGTGAAATTTGAATTCCCTTTTCCAAAAAAAATTTAATAAACAATGATCACCAAAAACCCTAATATCAAAAAACTATGAAACCCATCAAAATATTTTAATACAATATAGTTTCATAAGAATATCCCAATCCCAAGCTCATTCCTTTGTTCAAATTCATCTCCATATTTCATCCAATATCAATTAAGTATGAGGATGTGTTGTGTATCACAATAGACATGGGGGTTCATATTTATTCAAGGGGGAAAAGACGGAAGTGCTAGGTGGAATCACATTTCAATGTCAAGATGAGTATTTAATTTTTTTGTGTTTCAATAATTCCATGTTAATTTAAATTTCACTAAAAATAGTCAACCTGTGTAGGGAGACTTTTCCAATGACTCCCAGGCTCAAAGACCTTAGGACACCAAGTGAAGCTCACATACCCAGGCATCATCTCGAGTCAACTCAATCAAAAACAAAGTAAAATTATCACAAATAGAGATAAAATTACTAACTATGGGCCATAAAACTATGGATTCAAGATCCCTGAATTCTGAAAGCCACGTATTAGGTCATTTCATTGCTCTACGAGAAAATTTATTTATTTTTTTGTTTTTTATTGATACTCATATTAAAAATAAAATGATCACAAAACCTATGCTATTTATTTTTTGGAACCCATGAACTCAAACTAATACCCCACTATCCAAAGAATGTGTGTTGTGATCTCTTTTTTTCTATTTGGATGAAAATATACATGATTAAATTTTCACATTAGATAGCCATGCTTTCCAAAATCTATGCTCATGAAATATACATGGATTAAAATTAGAATCAGGGCATGCTAAATTATTTGATATTAAATTTCAAAGTGATAAATTTGTACTATCATGTTCAAGGTTAAATAAATTCTTCCTTCCACACATTTTTTTATGCACACAAAATTAATTAATTTTTTTTCATTCTTTTCACCCCCCCCCCCCCACTTAGAATAACATTGTCCCCAGTGTTTAATGGAAATAAAATTGAGAAGGGGTTAGAGGTAGATGATAGGATTTATAAAAGTAAATTTCAATATGAGGATCAGGGAATAAATTCACCTAGTGGTTGAAGTTGAAGTTCTTGCTGCTTCAATTTAGTCCTTTGATATCCATGTCACTTGCAGAGTTCCCTAGTGGAAAAAGGAAAAAACAAAAAACAAACAAAAAAAAAAAATATATATAGATATATATATTTATTAATATAATAAAAAAATTAAAATATAAGTATATATACAAAAATTATAGAATAAGGAAGCATTATAAGCTGTAGGTCAGTGTTAATCGCGCTCCACTGTCTCCCTTCGGTCTCGGGTTCGAGTCCCTGTGGCTTTGCCGATTGTGACGGGGTTTGCCCCATGACCTACGAAATGTCAGTTTAAATTTTTTTTATTATTATATATATATATATTATTATTTTAACTTAAAAACCATAAAAATAAAATAAACTTATGATACATTGTATTCTTTTTAAATTTCTAGGTAATGTATTACTCAGGGATCACACCGCATGACACGGATGAAAACAATTCTCCCCTTTCATACCCATCCATACTCATAATAAAATAATAGGTCACCATTCTACGATACTATCATATTTAGAGTAATTATTTTTTTAATATAAAATTTATTTATTAATAAATATGATTCCAAATGATTTGAACCATGAAAACCAAGGTTTTCCTCCCATGAAACACTTTTTTTAACATCGCTAACTCGACTTGAACCCCCCAACTTACCTAATACCAACTTTCAAAATTTTAAGAACCATATGTTTCACCACTTCTACTAGGTTGATATTTATTCTATGTTTAGAATTTATTTCATGCACAATCCTATGTTATAAAATGAAAGGGTAAATCCAAGTAATATCAAAAATGGTGGATCTAGATGCTTCTCTAGTATTGCATAAGACATCATCAAGGATCATTCCTCTTTTAATTGTATCAAGAGAAGAAACAGTGAAAACATGAAGTTTTTGGATATTCCCAATGAATAAAAAAAATTAGGATGATATAAAGGATATATGTTTTAGTTATGGAAGTCTAACACCTTCATACATATGTTGGAACTTTGAATTTAACTCAGTTTTATTTTAAAAATTTCTTAATATAATTGGTTCCTTTGGAATATAAGATTCAACCAAAAAATTGAAAGATCGGTGTTATGAATGGTTATGGACTCCAAGTTTGTGATTTCTATTAATGGTTAAGTGATTGGTGTTTTTAAAAAATCATAAATGGAGCTATAATAGGGGCACTCAATCCATGATGTCAAGTTTCCCTCTTGTGAATACATGAAATCAATTTTCTCCTGATTTAAAGACTCTTCAACAATTTATTGATTCAATTATGCTACCCCAAATCCAAAGTTTGTTTCTTCAATAAATTCATGAGAGGTTTTTTAGAAACTATACACTTCACATAAGTTTATAAAAGGGATGGTCGGTGTAGGGATGAGTTCCTCACAAGTATTAATGCATTGTAGTTCTAATCTCAAAGATGAAACCTCATAATTCATTATCTCCATTTGATCACACAATTGTTCAAGAAGTTTTTGGAGATTGGTTTTTATAGAAGTTCGTACATCATGGAAATCTCTAAGATTGATCTTTTCTACTATCCTTGAGAGGGATGGAAATTTATCCTTTAAGTGTTCATCATCGAAAAGATTATACATGTTACTGGGTTAGGGGTATTCATTCAAGGGTTTATCAAATAAATTTCATAACTTAGGGGCTTACCAATATTTATTTTCAATTTTATTCTATCTTGGGTTTATGTTGGGGTATTATTGATTATATTCCATTTTAGTAGATTCGAAAACAATTATTTTAACATCTTTAGACACACAGAACAGAAAGAGGAAAAAATAAGAGAAATGTTGATGAGAAAATAGAATTTGGGTGAGAATAGAAGGTGAGTTTATAATATAACTTACTTAGGTCCTTAGAAACTATGCCAAAATTTGGTCTCGCCCAAATTTACCCAAGATTTTAGGGTTAAGCGGTCACTTGTAGTTTAGCTTGGGTTGTCGAATGCTCAGAGACCTAAGAAGTAACCTACAGACACGTACATTCTATGGATTGTTTTTGGATATGAATTTTCCAACTTGGGTTGATATTATATGGGTTTAAGTGAATTCTAAGATACTTAAGTGAATTAAAATTAAAATAATGAGTTGATCCAATGTTATCACTTGGGGTGGATTAAATGCATTCCTTTTTCATCTATTTCAATTTCTTATATTTGAGATGGGTTCATTTAAGAAGATCAAACAAAATCATCACTTACTATTTTAATACCTACATACTTTAATACTAATCACCTATACACTTGAAGTATCAAATATTTTATAACTTCAAGGTAAAGGTTCGTATTAGCACTTGAAGTGTGTGGCCTTAAATTCAACAAGGATGAAGGAGTTTAAAGATCTTCAAAAAAAATTCTCAATTAAAATAAGTGATTAGAAATTTATGGAGTGAAAAATAACATCCAATACATCCCCTTTAAACTCCCTTAGATCAACCCATAAGTGGGTTATCCCTCCATCTATTCTATGGTTTCAATGGAAGTGGAAAGTACACTCATGAGGAAGGAATTGGAGAAGTAAAAAAACAATAAAAAGAAAGAAATCACTCCAACGTTGTGTGATAATTTCACAAGGTTTGGTGTGAATAAATTCACACCTTGAAAAAACAGTATCAATTTAATATGAACAAAAACAAAATAAGAGTACAATAAGAAATTTTATTAAGAAACTAAGGTGAATTGAACAACTTACATGAAAAAGACAAACTCAAGGCAAAAAATTCTCAGCATAACATTACAATTAAACAAAGTATAAAAGATGAATAAATCCTCCAAAAACACTTAATTAAATATGAATTTTGGTAGCCTTGGGTTGAGACTCCAATATTTAAAGTCATCTCACTTGATTAGGGTAGGCTTAGGGTGGTGGAAAGATTGTGGAACTTGTACTTTTCCACTCTTGACACGAGGTGGTATCCAGCTTGCATCCACCTAATATAAGAACCTAAATGATATTATATATGGATGAATTAGAGTGGTACATCGAATAATAAAATGAATCTCAGGATGTCCCCTAACCTTTGGTAAAGTTTCAGCTCAAAATACTTTATGGTTTATGAGATATTTGTAAAATGGTGGAATGTTTTTTTGTCGGGCCGTAGAATCTGGCCCAGAATTTTATCTCCATATTGGGACGCTTGAAACTCTATTCAAAAATCAGAATTATCTTTGGACACTGTTTAATGAAATGTTCCCCATGATTTCCTCTATATTCAGTTAAATTTTAATAATTATTGGGTTTAGATATTGGATGCTACAGTAGTTTTATTGGGATGTTGTCCAATTCACTTCACCCAGAATGTTGTTTGTTTAAGGCCAAATTTGGTGGTCTTCCAATATGAATATTTAAGTACTCCAAAATTTTTAATTGTTACAAATTTAATGAGAAACCTGAAAATTAAATATGAAAATAAAATCAAGATCATTGGGTACTTTAAATTATGTTCAAAAATGTACCATGTAATAGTTCATTTTAAGAAGGAATTACAATTATGATATGAAATAATGTTCAAAGTGTAAAATGCACTAAAATGGTATTTATGAATAATAAATAACATGAATATTATATATATTAACAATGAATATTATCCTCATTCAGTGGATAATCATTTTTACACCCAAGTAATTGACTTTAAGGGGGTTTTTTGGGCTTGGTTGAGGATAGAATGGTCTTCTAAAGTGGTGTAGGGGTTTGAGTGATGAGTCACATCACTTGTGGTGGTGTTTTATTCTTGTTTATTTCTTATTTCATGCAACTTTATTATTATTTTCTAGATTTAACTTGAGTGATAAAGTGTGACTTAATATGTTTATTTTTCCTCCCTTGAGTGGGAAGGGATGGGTTGAGTGTGAGAAAGGAGGTCATGCCTTGATTAATAGGGAACATTCTATGTTTCTGACTTATATATGAGGTTTTGAATAATACTTATTTCAAGTATAAGGCCACAAAAGATATGGTAGGAAATCCATGGAATCTTGGTTAGTGCATTATGACTTGGTATTGATTGCATGTTCATTTATTTATTTAGTTTGTTTATGTATCCACCTTTATACAACTATTTTAATTATGTTAAGGGTATATTGGTGGGTGTCCTACAGAGTTCATACTCACACCCTACCTAGGCATCTTGATGCATGTGTAGAATTCATGGTCAAGGATACAACTAAGGGATAGGGTCCTATGATGGACTACTGAGTTGTAACTAGTGGATTGGGATTGTGGAGATATTGTTACATGCTTTAATATATTTTACAGTGGTACTCATTTATTATTTTGTTCTTTTTTTCATCGTATATACATTGATCTATCATTTGTGGGGATCCCTTTTTGACTTAATGTACTGAATATTGTATTCCTTTTTTATAGTACATTGGATGATGTTATTATTGCTTCTGGTAAGTTCATTTATTTTTACCTTTATTATTACTTCGATTTCATGCATTTATTTTTATGGTTACCTGATACTGAGGATATAGTCTCCCTATGGTACCATTTAGGTTTCTACGGCTAGTCAGAAACCTCTTGCATACGGGGAGGCTCAAATTATTTTATGTGTCCCATTGGATCGGGCCCGGTAATTCGGTATGAGATGACACAATATACATTTATATAATTATTAATTATTAATATTTATATTAGAATATTAATTAATATAAGAATTTTTATATATTAGTAATTAATTTTAGTTTATTTTATGTATAAATAATAGTAAAATTAATATTATATGAATTGTATATAGTTGGATATACTCACGTATTTATTGAGTTTGCCTATTACACATACACATGTCCTTGGTTTTTTCAAACACGAACACACACAGACATTTATATGTGAATAATTTTTATGTACAATACTACTAATATTATATACATTTAAATTATTAGTAATTATTAGTTTTTATATAAAAATATTAATAAATATAATAATTTTTTATTTATTAGTAATTAATTTTAGTTTATTTTATAAGGAGATTATAATAAAATTAAAATTATATGCATTGTATATAGTAATATATACACATGTATATGTTGAGTTCGCCTGCACATGCACACGTATTCTTGGGTTCTTCAGACATGTGAAAACACACACTCATATATTTATATGTGCATAAATATGGTAATATATGTAAATTAGTAATTGAAAAAAATGCAACTTCAAATATTTAAATGAATTCTATAAAAAAACTTATATTTATAATTTTAGTAATTTTATAATTAAAAAATTATATTTATAATACTAAAATTATTAATTAATATTTCTATTTTAATTTTATATATTTTAAATCATTTTATATTGATACATATAATTATTAATGAACATAATTATACATTTATATAATTAATGATATAATTTAAAAAAAATATCCATTTATATAAATAATAGTATTTTTAAATATAATTAATAATTAATTATATCTTTTTATAAAATCAATATAATATATACATATAATTAGTAATATAATATATCTATATATTATTAATTTTAAATCCATTTTAATATAATTATTAAAATTATTATTTTTAATTTTATAGTTTTATAATTAATAATATGATGTGAAAAAACATTTATATTTTTATATTTTTCATGTAATTAATAAAAAGAGTTATATTATTAATTTATATATTATTTATTAAAATAATAATAATTTAGTATTATTTTAAATATAGTTGATAGTACCTTTAATATTAATTACTAATATATTGAAAATAATCATTTGTAAATTAAAACATAATAATAATTATTATATATATATATAAGTATACATTTTTATATTATTAAATATTTATTTTGTATTTAGGGGCTTATCTGAGTGGTAAAGTCATCTCGTAATCTTGCATCTAACCAAAGTTCAAATCATAGTAGCCTCCTTTGGGGATAGATTTCTACAAGCTCTATAGAAATAATTTAGTAGGTACTATGAAAGCTGTAATGTCTCAGATTTTCCTGTATATTATTTCAGTATTATATGGGAATTATTTCGAGACCAAGCTTTGAGACGATGTGCAGTTCTGAGGCCCGGTGATCCCGGAACAATTGTTTGAATTTAATTAAATAATTAAATAACACGTGTGTATGGTTTTCCTGAAAAAGTGGAATAACTCCTGAACGGGTGCTCGTATCAGAAATTTGAGGGCACCATTGCATTCATAGCAGCGAGTTTACATTAGGTGAGGACTAATATCGGCTGGCGCAGGTTGGTGGTGAAATCTAGTTTTTGGACATAACCGTAATAAAATATTTAATAAAAATATTTTATAAAATCTTTCTGCAGCAAAATCTTTTTAATCCTTTAAGTAAAGATTTCGCAGCGGATCAGGGTTACAGATCTTATAACCCTGAATTTCCCTTGGAGGCTCTGGAAAGCTCTGGAGGAAACCTCCCAACGCGGCGACGACATTCTTGACGAGTTTCACCGGCGATGACGACGTGGTGACCGGATATTCACCAACGAACGTAGCGGGTCCAGGTAGGGTGTTTGATCTCTTTGTGATTTCTTTCCTGTTCTTGATTTCCACGATGGACGCAGACCAATCAACGAATAGATTGGCCTGTGGATTGATCGTTATGCAGGATGGGTTATTTGCAGGATCTTTTGCGGATTGATTCTTGAAGGTTATTTTGGTTTCTTTTATCCTTATAATGGTAACAAACCAAGATCGACATGAACATCGATTGAGGTTCGTTCCTCTCTATTTGTTATGCCTTTCTTCCCCGATTTCTCGTGTTCTTCATGTGTGTTCTACGCGTTCTTCACAGAGGTATGAACGATGGATCGTTGTGCATTCGTTGTGTGACGCAACGATCCCAAATTGAAGATATGGCATTGGGACAATCACACGGAGGTGATACGGCGGTGGTGATGGATGAATCGAAGTGGATCAAAAGATATAGTTCTTCTAATGATTTCTGCATGGGTGACCGGAATCGTATTTCGGAGCCGATGGAAGGTCTGAAACCCACGGATTCAGCATCACGATGACAAGGCGACCTGATATCTCAAGTTTCGCAGCAAACGGATGACAGATCATGAATTCGGAGGTTTGGACGAGGCGCGAGGAAGAAGGCAGCGCTTCTGGAAATTTCCCGACTACGCGGCGTGTAGTATGGGCTACACGGCGTGTGTTCGTCAGCGGGCCACCTGGCGTGTACTATGGGAGTACACGAACATGGGTTGGGTACACGGCCAAGGAAACGGCGTGTATACCCTTCCCCGGATAGACCTGACCAGATACACGGGATACCCCGTGTACTGGTACACGGGCAGGGCGACACGGGCAGACACCGTGTACGGGCATATGGCCAGGGTACACGGGTGTTTTCGGGTTGACAGGACATGTAGTGTGCTTTGAATTACACGTCGTGTATATAATTTTCTACCCAACTTAGTCTTAAGACACGGACCTTTTTACATGGGCAGTACTTGTATTCAAGGAACATGGTGTGTGACCCTACTACATGTTGTGTAACCTATTTTACATGGCTTGGACCATTTGTCTTCCGTGACTTAGGCTAGCTTTCTTAGGCTCCATACCCTTGGTCTTTCCCCTGAAGGTTTTTGGTATCATTTCCTACGTACAGGAGTATGATCCCTTCAGCAGGACTTCTTGAATAGAGTTGTTGGAATCCCCTCTAAGAGACTTAGAGTCGGATCCTCTATTCCTTCCTAGTACCCTAGAGAGAGTTCCTGGTATCGACGTGACCCACCTTACCCGGGCGTCGATCCTCTGCTTAGCGGATTAGTTCAGACTGAGTTGTTGGGATCACCCCATAGCTATTAGTTGTGATCCTCATATGATCATCATATTCTTAAGTACGTGTGGAGTGAGTTCTCCCAGAACGAGTACTTCATATCTCTCTCTTCATAACTAGGAGTGTGTTCTCACTGTTACGTGCTTAGTGGAATCTTCGATCTGGATCTTAGTGGCAGTTTTGCGATAGTCTATTATGTATGAGTATATCTTGATAGTCTTGTAATATATTCTATAAACATATACTATGTAGAGCTGGCTATATCATTCCTTTGGGGTATTTCCTTTATTGTACTACTTTGTGGTTTTCAAGGTGTCCTACTTGGTATTGTTATACTCACCCCTACACGGTCTTTGCCCGCACGTGTCATGTCTTGTGCAGACGAGCGAGCCTCTGATGGGATTCTATGTGGACCAGGACCGGACGGTGCTCAGTGATATCAGGTAGGCCGAGGTGTGTTCCTACGGCTATGGATTTCAGTCCCAGTACCTTTCTTTATAGATTGGACTTTGTTGCAGACTTTCTTTTGGTGGGCTTGTACTTTTGGCCTAGGGTTTTACATTACTATATTATACTTTCATGTCTTACTCTTTTGGTTGGGATTTTAGTGTATGCATGCATTTCCATTTTCAGTAGTTTTTACTTTCCATCTTTGTGGGCTTGGAGATGTGTGTGTGTGTGTGTGTACAGGTTTATAGGCAATGCCTCCCATGTTAGTGACATGCCTACTCGGTGCTAGTCACCAGCCCCTGGCCTATTGGAGGCGGGCTTGGGGAGTTGTGGCATGGGCCCCACTAGGACGGGTTGTGACAGAGTGGTATCATAGTTGGTCGTTTCTACTTTAGAACTGAGATTCTTTGAGTAGGTTTGGTGAAACAGTGTTAAGTGTTTCGAGTTCGGATTTCAGGACAGGGACCCCAGTGTTGGTACGGGCGACCGACATATCCATACACCAAGACTCTGATAACTTGATTTTCGACTCGGAACATGAGAACACTAGTTGCAGGGGAAAATAATGGTACATTCATCATATAGGAATGGGTTGTGATTTCCATGTCCTTCTTGAGTCAGCTCTCTAGATATACTCACTGACTGTGATACATCTTTTTTCTTTACAGGATGCCTCTGTGATGCGCACTAGCTAGAATTCAGCAGCTTGATCACGAGGATGACCCCCTCAGTGATGAAGCTTCGATACAGGGACCAGATCCCCCAGTTTTACCTTCGGGTGGTGTTCTAGTTATTCCACTACATGTAGAGTAGTGTTTAGTGCCTTTTGTACCAGTAGAGGAGGAGCACAGTCAGAGCGCACTCCAAGAGTTTCAGAGACAGATACCCCTTAGGTTTCAAGGCGAGCCTGACCCTCAGGCAGCAGAGGACTGGCTTGAGGTAGTGGCCAGAGTCTTTTGTTTGGTCAGAACACCAGTAGACCAGAAGGTGATCCTGGTTGTGAGCCTTCTGCAGGGCTCGGCAGGGTGATGGTGGAGTTTGGTTATCCAGACTCACGACGAGGTGACTCTTTCATGGTCGGAGTTTGAGCATCTCTTCATAGAGGAGTTTTCACCGGTTACCCTGAGATAATTACGTATACAGGAGCTTCTTCAACTCTAGTAGGGAACCATGACGTGTGGCTGACTATTCATCAAGGTTTACTGACCTCTCACGGTACTCGATGGATATGGTCAAGGATCGTTACTTCAGAGCTCAGACTTTTGAGAGGGTCTTGCGCAGATACATGCGAGCTAGCATCATCCCTATGAGCATTCATACTTATGATGGGGTGCTCAAGTGGGCTTTGGTGGTTGAGAGCTTCTTGGCAGAGCAGAGACAGCCAGCAGTTGTCAGTAGTGAGCGAGCTGGAGCAGAGACCTCGGCAGTACGGAACTGATTTTAGGGACCCATGCGTGGGAGAAGTTTTCATAGGAGATCCCAGGATAAAGGATCTGTCGTACAGGGTTCATATGGCGCATCCAGCCATCCTCGAGAGAGGCAATGCTACTCATGTGATTGAAGGGGGCATCTCGCTCGAGATTGTCCGACCTACCATACTACTAACATGGGAGAAATGGATGGACCATCGAGGAAGAGGAAACGTGTGGAGCAGACAGATCTACAGGGTGGAAGATGTGGTAGAGGAGCTGGGAGAGCAGCTGGAGGTGGTCGTCATTTTGAACCTTTACCACCACCACCCCCAGGAGGTCCACCCCAGGCTCAGGGAGCTGGTGGATAGAGGTAGGGACAGCTGCAGGCAGTGGAGTCTTATGACCCAGGTACTCCTGGAATGATTAGAGGTACAATCTATGTCTTTTCTACTTTGGCTTCCATACTGGTAGACACAGATTCTAGTCATTCTTTTCTTGCTTCTTATCTTGTTCAAGACCTTGATATTCCAGTTGAGCCGTTGACTCAACCCTTGCACTTAGAAACACCGACTGGAGAAGATTCAGAGATCACACACCTTTGCAGACAGTGTGACTTTACCCTTGGAGGCGAGAGTTTTGGTTGGAACCTCTTGGAGGTAGCATCAAGGCCTTAGGATGTCATTCTTGGTATGGATTGGCTATCCACAGTTCATGCCTAGATTGATTGTTTTAGGCAAAGGGTGTGGTGTGTCCGTAGTAATGGAACAAGGTTCTCCTTCGTCAGTGAAAAAGAAGACCCAAACAGCGTAGGATGGACTCATGCATAGGAAGGTACAGCTGATTTCACATTAGTTGGCTAGCCTAGCCCTTGGCGCAGCAGATGTTACAAGTTTCTAGTTTCCAGCAGTAGTGGCTGAGTACGAGGACGTCTTTCCGGGGGATGTCCCCGGACTACCTTCCCATCGGGAGATAGGTTTCTGTATTGAGTTGCAACCCGGGATGACACTGATATCAGTATCAGCATATCGTATGGCTCCTACAGAGCTTCGTGAGCTAAGAGTGCAGCTGGAAGACTTGCAGAAGAAGGGATTCGTGAGACCCATTGTTTCACTCTGAGCGGCCCCAGTGTTTTTTTCCAAGAGGCCAGACGGGAGCTTGAGGCTGTGTGTGTATTACCGGTGCTTGAATCAGGTGACCTTGAAGAACCAGTATCCACTACTGAGGATTGATGACCTCTTTGACTAGTTAAGAGGGGCACGCTGGTTCTCTAAGGTTGATCTACAATCAGTCTATCACCAGTTGTGAGTATGGGATAAGGATATACTGAAGACGTCTTTCAGATGTCGCTATGGTCACTATGAGTACTTGGTGATGCCCTTCGGTGTGAAAAACACCCTGGCAGTGTTTATGGGACTCATGAACCGGATCATTCAGCCCTATCTAGATCAGTTCATGGTGGTCTTCATCGATGATATCCTTATGTACTCTGCATCCGAGGAGGAGCACGTGAGACACCTAAGGATGCTTCTAGGCACACTCTGAGAGCACCAATTGCACAGGAAACTCTCAAAGTGTCAATTATGGATACAGGAGGTCTAATTTCTAGGACAAGTTATCTCAGAAGATGGTGTAGCAGTGGACCCAGCCAAGGTAGAGGCAGTGTTAGCGTGGGAGCCACCCCAGAGAGAGACGGATGTGCAAAGTTTCCTTGGGTTGGCAGGATACTATCATAGATTCATTCCTGATTTATCCAGGATTTCATCACCCATGACAGCTTTTACCCAAAAGGGGAAGCCTTTCGTGTGGACCGAGAGATGCCAGCAGGATTTTCAGTAGTTGAGACAGAGTCTAACGAGCACCCCGATCTTGAGACTACCAGAAGAGGGTGTCGAGTACGTAGTGTTCTGCGAAGAATCAGGAACCGGGATTGGTTGTGTCCTAATGCAGAGTCAAGTGTTGATTGCCTATGGATCACATCAGTTGAGGCCACATGAGCAGAACTACGTGACCCATGATCTTAAATTGGCAGTGGTAGTCTTCACATTGAAGATGTGGCAGCACTACCTGGTGGGCGATCGGTTTATCATCTACTCTTATCACAAGAGTATCAGATATATCCTTTCTCAAAAGGATCTGAATTTGAGATAGAGGCGGTGTCTTGAGTCCCTCCAGGATTATGACTTTGAGATCATTTATACTCTTTGGAAGGGGAACGTTGTGGCAGATTCTCTTAGTAGGAAATACAGTTTGCAGTTACTGGATGAGGCGATGAGGTAGTTGGCCTCTTTACAGTTATCCTTAATGGATAGAGATGAGGGAGCTTACCTTCAGTAGATGATTGTTACCCCTCCACTCTTACAGCGAGTCAGGGAAGCACAGCTCGAGGATGCTAACTGTGAGACTCTCCATGCTTAGATATCCATAGGTGATGTTGCTGATGGATATTCAAAAGGTGGGGAGCACATTGTTCTTTTCAAAGGGAGAAAAGTAGTACCAGTGACATTGTGGGAGGAGGTTCTGAGAGAGTTCCATACATATCCTTCGGCAGTGCATCCAGGCATAGCAAAGATGTACCAAGACCTCCGACGTCAGTTCTGGTGGCCAGGAATGAAGAAGAGTGTGGCAAAGTTTGTTTCTCGGTGCCTTACTTGTCAGCAAGTAAAGGCTGAGCATCAGGTTCCAGTAGCTTTGACTCAACCCCTTGAGGTTCCAGAGTGGAAGTGGGATAAGATATCCATGTACTTCATGATGGGTTTACCACGTACGTCCAGGGGTCACGATGTCGTTTGGGTGATCGTTGACCAACTCACCAAGTCGGCCCACTTCCAAGCCATACGGGAGTAGATTTCAGTAGAGACCTTGGGAAACCTCTACATGAAAGATATAGTTCGACTTCATGGAGTTCCATAAAATAATATCTCAGATCTTGATGCTCATTTCACATCTCGTTTGTGGAAGGGATTGCAGGAAGCTTTTAGGACTCAGTTACGCTTGAGCACAGCGTTTCATCCTCAGACTGATGGCCAGACTGAGTGGACCATCCAAGTTCTAGAGGATATGCTATGAGCTTGCATACTTGACTTAGGTAGTAGATGGGAGGATCACGTACCACTCGTAGAATTTGGTTATAACAACAGTTATCATTCCACTATTGGTATGACACAATTCGAGACTTTGTACGGGTGACCTTGCAGGTCACCACTTTGTTAGACTGACCCAGGAGAGTCAGTACTCGTGGGCCCATAGATGGTATGACCTACTACAGATAAGGTACAGGTCATCCAGTAGTAGATGAAGACTGCATAGAGTCGGACAAAGTCTTATATCGACAAGAGACGGAGGCCCTTGGAGTTTGAGGAGGGAGACCATGTGTTCCTTCAGGTGTCACCTCGATGGGGATTGCGTTGATTTGGCTAAGGCAGCAAGCTATCTCCGAGGTTCATCAGCCCATTTCAAATTCTGAGTAGAGTTGGAGAGGTGGCATACTGCTTGGCTCTACCTCCTCAGATGGAACGGGTACACAACGTCTTCCATGTGTCGCAATTGCGGAAGTACGTACATGATCCATCGCACGTTATCGACTAGGGCAAGTTGGACATCGATAACGGAGTGACCTTTGCTGAGTACCCAGTGGAGATCGAGGATCAGCAAGAGAAGAACCTTTGTGGGCAATCGATTCCCTTGGTGTGTGTCTGGTGGCAGCACGGGAATCTCTAGGAGATCACGTGGGAGCGGGAGGCTTAGATCTGTGCGCAGTACCCGCATCTTTTTATGTAGCCTTTGTTTTGGATTTTTAGGGATGTAAAGACCTAAGGTGGGGAGGATGTAATGTCTCAGATTTTTTCGTATATTATTTCAGTATTATATGGTAATTCTTTCGAGACCAGGCTTTGAGACGACGTGCAGTTCCGAGGCCCGATGATCTCGGAACAAATGTTTGAATTTAATTAAATAATTAAATAACACGTGCGTATGGTTTTCCTGAAAAAGTGTAATAACTCCTGAATGGGTGCTTGGATCAGAAATATGAGGGAACCGTTGCTTTCAGAATAGTGATTTTACCTTAGCCGAGACCTAACATCGTCTGACGCAGGTCGGTGGTGAAATCTAGTTTTTGGACATAACCGTAATAAAATATTTAATAAAAATATTTTATGAAATATTTCTACAGAAAAATATTTTTAATCCTTTAAGTAAAGATTTTGCAAGGGATCAGGGTTATAGATCTCATAACCTAGAATTTCCACTGGAGGCTTTAGAAAGCTTTAGAGGAAACCTCTCAACACGGCGATGACATTCTTGACGAGTTCTGCCGGTGACGACGACGCGGCGACCGGATCTTCGCCAACGAACGCCACGGACCCAGGTAGGGCGTTTGATCTCTTTTTGATTTCTTTCCCGTTCTTGATTTCCATGACAGACACAGACCAATAAACGAACATATTGTCCTGCGGATTGATCATTATACAGGATGGGTTATCTACAGGATCTTTTGAGGATTTATTCTTGAAGGTTATTTTGGTTTCATTTAGCCTTCTAACAATGACGAACCAAGATCGACATGAACATCGATCGAGGTTCATTCCTCTCAATTTTTTGTGCCTTTCTTCTCTGATTTATCACGTTCTTCATGTGTGTTCTACGCGTTCTTCATGAAGGTATGAACGATGGATCGTTGTGAATCCGTTGTGCGATGCAACGATCCAAAATTGAAGATCTGGCATTGGGACAACCCCACGGAGGTGCGACGGCGGTGGCGATGGATGGATCGAAGCAGATCAGAAGATATCATTCTTCGAATGATTTCTGCATGGGTGACCGGAATCAGATTTCGGAGCTGATAGATGGTCTGAAACCCATGGATTTGGAATCACGGCGACGAGGCGACCTGTGATCTTGAGTTTTGTGGAAAACGGATGATAGATCGTGAATCCAGAGGTTCAGCCGAGGCGCGAGGAAGAAGGCAGCGCTTCTGGAAATTTCCTGACTACATGGCGTGTAGTATGGGCTACACGGCATGTGTTCATCAGCGGGCCACCTGACGTGTACTCCGAGAGTACACGGACACGGGTTGGGTACACAGCCAAGGAAACTGCGTGTATACCCTTCCCCATCCAGACCCGGCCAGATACACGGGATACCCCGTGTACTGGTACATGGGAAAGGTGACACCGGCAGACACCGTGTATGAGCATATGGCCATGGTACACGGGTGTTTCCCAGTTGACAGGACACGGCATGTGCTTTGACTTACACGTCGTGTATATACTTTTCTACATGACTTAGACTTAAGACACGGGCCGTTTTACATGGGCAGTACCCGGAGTCAAGGAACACGGAGTGTGACCCTACTACATGTCATGTAACCTGTTTTACATGGCTTGGGCCATTTTTCTTCCGTGACTTGGGCTAGATTTCTTAGGGTTTGTACCCTTGGTCTTTCCCCTAAAGGTTTCTGGTATCATTTCCTACGTACAGGAGTACGATACCTTTAGCAAGACACCCTAAATATAGTTGTTGGAATCCTTTATGAGAGACTTAGATCTGGATCCTTTATTCCTTCCTGGTACCCTAGGTAGAGTTCTTGGTATCGACGTAACCTACCTTACCCGGGCACCAATCCTATGCTTAGAGGATTAGTTCAAACTGAGTTATTGGAATCACCCCATAGCTATTGGTTGTGATCCTCATCTAATCATCATATTCTTAAGTACTTGTGGAGTGAGTTCTCCCAGAACGAGCACTTCGTATCTCTCTCTTCAGACCTAGGAGTGTGTTCTCCCTGTTACGTGCTTAGTGGAATCTTCGAGCTAGATCTTAGTGGTGGTTTCTCCATAGTCGATCGTGTATGATTATATCTGGATATTCTTGTTATATGTTCTGTAAACATATATTGTGTAGGGATGAATGTATTATTCCTTTGTGGTATTTCCTTTGTTATACTACTTTGTGGTTTTCGGGGTGTCCTACTGGGTATTGTTATACTCACCCCTGCATGGGCTTTCCTGCATGTGTCGTGTCTTGTGAAGACGAGCGAGCCTTTGATAGGATTCTAGGTGGACCAGGACCGGACGGTGCTCAGTGAGATCAGGTAGGCCGAGGTGTGTTCCTATGGCTATGGATTTTAGTCCCAGTAACTTTCTTTATAGGTTGGACTTTGTTGCAGACTTTCTTTTGGTGGTCTTGTACTTTTGGCCTAGGGTTTTACGTTACTGTACTTTACTTTCCTGTCGTACTCTGTTGGTTGGGATTTTAGTGTATGCATGCATTTCCATTTTCAGTAGATTTTACTTTTCATCTTTGTGGGCTTGGAGATGTGTGTGTGTGTGTGTGTACAGGTTTATAGGAAATTCCTCCCATGTTAGTGACATGCCTACTCGGTGCTAATCACCAGCCCCTGGCCTATTGGAGGCGGGATTGGGGAGTTGCGGAACGGGCCCCACTGGGACAGTTTGTGACAAAATCACTATAAGAGGGACTATAGCAGCACTAAGTACTGTAGCTGGTACTATAGTGGCAACGGGTACTATATCAAGTACTCTAGTGGTGGAATGTACTGTAGTAAGAACTACAACATGCAGGTACTGTAGTTTTTCTATTCATAGAAGGGACCTTTGGGATGAAAAATTAGGTCTTTGGGTTATGTAATGAGATTTCAAGCCACTGAGCCTTTAGGACATCAAATTATAATAGTCCTAGTAGGTGTCTGTCAATCTTTATGGGGAGGGATGAATCCTGACATACTTTGATGTTTAAGAGGGTGTATTGTTTGTTTTTTTAATCCCCTTAATGTAATAAATATGTTATATATTTATTCATTCATATAATTAATAATATTTTTTGAATATTATTAAATATATTTAAATATATTACTATTAATATTTTATCTATATAATTAATATAATATACATTTATATAATTAGTATTTCATTACAAAAAAATTGTATCTAAATGTAATTTTTAACATTTATTCATTTTTATTTTAATATTTATTCATTTTAAATATTTTTTAATTTATATAATTAATATTATTTATTCATTTTATTATTATTTTTGTAATTTATTCATTTTTATTTATATATTTTTAATATATTTTTTATTTATTAAATTTTAATATTTACTCATTTTTAATATTTATTTATTCAATATTTTTGTAATTTATTCATTTTTTAATATTTATTTTAAAAAAATCATTTATTAATTTTCATATTTTCAATGTGTTTATAATTTATATAATTAATATTTATTTGTTTTTAATATTTATTCATTTTTATTTTAATATTTTTTTATTTAAATATTTATACAATTATTATTTCTTAACTTTTAATTAGTAATTTATTGTAAATATTTTGTATTAAATGTAATTTTTAATATTTATTCATTTTTATTTTAATCTTTATTCATTTTTAATATTTTTTAATTTCTATAATTAATATTATTTATTCATTTAATGTATACATATAATTATTTATGAATATAATTTTAATTTATATAATTAATGGCATATTTTTAAAAAATATTAATTCATTTATATAAATAATTATATTTTTACCTTTATCAATGATAACCTTAGCTCTGATAAATCTGATAGTATCAACACTAAAGTTAACACTGATATAAACCAAATACGTAAAGGTCAACCCTTACACATCAAACTTTTATCGGCACTAAAGTTACTTATATCGGCGCTAAAGTTTGAATTGAGATAAACCTAATATGTAAGGGTCAACCCTTTTGTACCATGCTTTTATGAGTGTTAACATTAGCACTGATAAAGGTGTATTTTATCAGTGCTAAAATTATCATTGATAATATAGGGCTTTATCAGTGCTTACGATTTTAACACTGATAAATTCCAATAATATTTATAAAAGAACCCCAACTGCATTGCCAATTGGACCTAACTTTCAATCTATTTTGGATTTCATACTCTGTACCACCACCTCCCCCCCCCAAATTATTTTTTGAATGATTCCACTTCTTAAATCAATTACATACAATCTACACTCATCGTAATTTATTTTTTGGTGATTTTTTGGATTGTTATTCATGTAAAACTATTTCACACTATGATACCCCCATGTGATAATCATGTATACATTTGAATTTTTTGATTCTTTTTGTTTCATTTTTTTTATGAAATGAGTCATGAAGTATGGTATATATTAATTTATAATTTAAATTCCATTTTTGTTGGTGTTTCGGTAGAGTTTTTTTTACTAAAAAAATTTAAGAATGTTTTTTTAAACAAAAACTCATGGATTATTTGGGAAGGTTTGAAAATGGAAGTTTGTTTCAAGTTTTATGTATGTGAGTATTTGAAGGGGAATGGTTTTTAATGAATAATTCCATGTTTGATTTTTGGGTATTTTTAAAAAAATGTATTTTTTTAGAATGCATCGTTTTCTACTAGAATTTTTATTGAATTTTAATTAGTTTTGATGATTGAAATCATATTTTGGGTGTTTAAGGATTAATTTTTTTTCATTTTCATTCAAAAATCAGTTACTTTCATAATAAATTGATCAATTTGTGTAATAATGGATTTGGGATGAATTTTTATTTTGATTCAATTGATTTAGAAATCTTTTGGTTATTAAGGATTAGTATTTTTTATTGAAGTGTTTATTTTAAACTAGTTTTATAATATTTTATTCTTATATGTTGGTTTGAGTTTCACATGGATTTAAAACTTGTAATTCAAGTTTAAAAAATCCATAATATTCCCAAATAGGCATATTGGGATTTTTTATGATGTTTTCATACTAATAGTGAACCAAGTAAGGTATTTAGTATGGAATTTATTATAACCTACGTATACTATTAAAAATATAAATAAAGAATAAAATATGGCATAAAAACTATTTATGACATAATTATAAAAAGTAAAATTTATTTATCTGAATATTTTTCTATATTTAAAACCTAATTTTCAAGAGAAAAAAACTAAGTAAAAGTTTCCATATCAAGTTAAGTTCTACACATGTTTTCTATATTTAAAGAGAGGAAATATTTACACTACAGATATTTACTATATACATGACATCCATTTAGTTAAAGGTGTAGAATGAGTTTTAAATAAAATATTTTAAATAGAAAAATTACCCAAGTTTATGGATTCCTTAGGAAAAAATGTCTTTATTTAAAACTTATTCTATACTCAAATTTTTAAGAAAATAAACACCATTAGCATTTATAGTGTTTTATGTTCAATTTAGTAAAACAACTTAGTTAATGAAACCCGATATGTTTAAGAACCAAATCATTCCTTTTCACTTGGTAAAACTTAGCTCTTATCTCAGCACTAATTTCATTCTTAACAAGGTTAAGTATTTTTTTTGTTGAATTATGATTTATTAATTTTTTAGTGGAAATAAATGACTTACTTTGTAATGAATAAAAAAGTACAAAAAGGCATACTTAACATAAGGTGTATTCATACCATTCAAATTCAATCTTTATAAACTAAACTCTAGTTTACTAAAAGGATTCTAGATAACACTAAATAAATGTGAATAAAATATTGATTTCCTTTATTGACCCAATACCTAATATATGTAAATAATTTCTTTAATTAATAAAAATAAAGTCAAGGGACAAAATCTAAATGAAAAAAAAACATTCCTATGTGGATTTTAAACAAATTTTTAACATTTTTAAGCATTAAAATATATAAATGGAATCGTGTAAGTAATTAAATAACATCAGACCCCACACTGAGTTCATGTAATATAGAATTCTAAAATAATAAAACATTATTAATATCCCTTACATAAGAAACCAAGAATAAACACGTAATTTAAACAAGTTTTTCAGGGAAAACAATACTTTAAAAATACTAAAATCAATATAAGATCATTATTAGATATATTAACCAATTAATATAAACAAAAAATTATAACATACAAGAATTTAATTATTCAAATTAAACATTAACATGAATAAAATTATTTACCAAAAAACAACTTTTCATATGGTGATAAATTAAGGTTTTAAAGAAATAAAGTATCAATTAAAAACAAATTATAAAAAGATATCAGGTTTTTCTGAATTACTGTATTTGAATTATTGATATGTCATACATTTTCTTGATTTCATGCATATAGAAAAAAAATTATATTATATTGTCATTGTAATGTTACTAAATGAACTTATTAAAACAAAATATGACATTAAATCTAGATTGGACATGATTGATATGGGGACAAGGGAAGAGTCGTGGCAATGAAGGGTGAAAAACAAATTTTTCTTCCTCCAACAACTTACACTCTTTTTAGGAAAGAGAGATTTCAATTTCACAACTTCCATAATGGTGTAAAGTCTTTATAGGGTATTCTTTAAATTTCAAGAATATCATGTTGATGAATAATTTGAAATAAAGGGTATTAAAATCATATGATTGTCATATTTTGATATAATATTTAGTTCATGTAACTCTTTCTTGAATTCTACCTAAAAAATTCTGAAACACACTAACCATGATTTTCTTCTTTTTCAAAGCTACATGTAGTAAAGTTATAGAACCAAAAATGTTTCCAATTTTAGAAAAAGAAATTTCTATTATATTATATAAAATAGAGATATTCTTCCCACCATTATTCTTTGATATAATTGTTCACTTTATGGTTTACTTGGTTAGAGAGATTCAACTAAATGGTCATATATATTACAGATGGATGTACCCCCATTGAATAGTATATGAATATTTTAAAATTTTACATAAAAAATAAAAAACAAATAAAAGGTTGTATTATAGAGTGATATATTTTTTTAGGAAGTTATTGAATTTTATATTGACTATCTGCCTGATGTGGATAGCATTGGTATTTTAAAATATCATCACATTGAGTTCCTTGTGGGTGGAGTAATTTTTAGAATATATGTCGTCTCAATGATCATTACAGAGTAGGAATAAGTGGGATAACTTTTACATTTTACACAATAGTATAGAGGTTGTCATATATATTGAAACTCCCAAAGTAATTCTTAATTTTTGTTTAATCCATTAAGGGACGAAATCTTGATATCAAATGCATATAATAAATAGTTTATGGGATGGTTTTCAGGCCATATTTTTAAGGATATATCTACAAATCTGAATTAAATTTTAGAATGAATTTGATGGCTATCCAGATGAATAAGTTCATTTTCATTATCTTTCATTTTTTTGTAATTAGTAGTTATGTGATATATATAAAGAAATAGGATGAATGTAGTATGATAAAAAAAATAGTGGATATATTCTTATGGAAGAATAAATGAATGTATCTAGTACCAAGAAGATAAATCCAATTTATGAAAATATTCCATACTTTGGCATCATTAAAAAACATGGAAGTTAGATTATACAATATTCCAAGTTCTTATTTTTTTATATAAATGGGTTGATAACATAAGTGCAGTTAAAATAAATGAATTGGGATAAATAAGAGTGAATTTTATTAAGGAAGGTTACAATGATGAATCATTCATAATGGAATCATATCCATCATAATTATTTTATTCCTTGGATCCTGCAAACATAAACTGGTCAATTTTTTATTGTTGACTAAAACAAATGTAGGTTCAAATAAAATTAACATTGAGGATAATCCTTTTATTGGGATATCACAATCATTTCAAAATGGTCCAATGTAAATGATGTATTATATATCATAGGAACGTAAATAGGAGATTTAGATTCTCAATTTAGGGTATAAATACCTTCATTCATTAAAGAAAAAAATAGTTCAATGAACAGGTCAAATGTCTCTAATTAGTTGTTTATATATGATGTGTTTCCTCATAATATTATGTGATCACTAATATATTTACATAGTATAAATTAAATATTTAACTACTTGTGTATATAATGGATCTTTTATCTGTTGATGTTACTATTTTCAAGAAAAAATATATTAGTAATTTTGAAATTAAAAAATGATTGAAGGTATAGAACATATGGTTGATGTCATGAACCAACCCAGGTTAAACTTGAACCGGTCACCCGATCCAAGATGCAATAGGGCCTAAGAGGTGTTCCCAATCCTCTCGGGATGGTAGCAAGTTCCAAGGAAATCAATTAGAACCAATGGGAATAATTTATACCAAGATAAACATACCAAAGTAGTTAAAATAAAACAAAGTATTCCAAAAATCAAGAAGAAAAACAACCGAACAACATCTACACATAAATTGAAAATACAACAAGGCCAAACATCAAAAATTGAACTAAACCTAATGACCTCTAAAACTCCATGTGACCCCAAGGGTCACTCTCCAATCCCATACCCAACATCACCCGCGGAGATTAAGATTAAGCTAAAACCTTCACCCAAGAATAAAAACAAGAAGAGATATAGGTGTGAGTATTAAAACTCAATAGGCATGCCCAAACAATCTATTCCCAATTAATTTCCTTTAAACATAGAAGCATCAATTTCAAGTTTGAAATAAAATATATAAAACATAGGTTTTTCTCAAATTTTATTTTTAATACAAATCACGGCCTATTTCAATTTTTATTTAAAACTATATCCTTTTTTTCCAAGATGGTAACTTCAACCTTTTGAAGAAATAGAGAAAGAGAAGTAGGGATAACTTTTTATTTTGAAAAGGTAAAGAGGGTGTAAAAATTTATTAAAACATTTCCAATAAAACATTTCAAAACTCATTATCACCTTTTAATAAAGAGTTACATCATAAAAGAGAGAAGAAGCAATGATCACAAAATAAGCGAAATGGAATATAGCTCATATGAGCAACCATCCAACAAGGGAATGTAATTTATCTACTGTAGACAAATAATTTCCAAGGGAACATGGGAATACTTAGGATCTCAATAGATAATCCTGAAAATATTGATACCTGACTCATCTTGCAGGCATGCCTCACCTGATAACATCAATTCACCCATATGCTCAGTCTTACCCTACCTGTCCTAACCGAGGGGCACAATCCCAAAGAAGAGTAAGGTCCATACTAAGGGCCAATAGCCAAAGCATAATCATAAGCTAGTGTAGGAATAATTAACAAAAAATAATCTATATATTATAAGTTCCCATGTCAATACAAAAGAGTATGTGATACAAGCAATGCCAACAAGCAACCAATCACATATACATACTTCACACATAAGCAACACACACAAGAGTCACCCCTGAATCACTCCAAGGGGTATTCCCCCCTATTTACTTTAACCATTAAAACATGAGGGAAGTCTCATCTGAGGAACTCCCATTTCCAATAGCATACAACCAAATAGGAGATTCATCCCAAGGAGAATTTTTAAAAGAACCAATTTATAAAAGTGTCAAATGGGCCTAAAGAAACCATTGAGTAGAAAAATTCCCAATAAGAACAAAACACACCATTTATAAACCAAAACCATTTTGAAAAAAATTTAAGAAACAAAAACCACCATTTTTTAATCCAAAAAACATTTAAAAATATAAAACTACACTTTAGTAATTGATAATTTCTTATAAGTGAAAACCGAGAAATTTATCAAACACGTGTGTGTGGATTAGTAAAACGATTTCATACACTTCAAAACAAGAAGGAAATATCATCATATCTTATAAAAAAATTATTATAAAAGTTACATATCACTAATTTATATTTTAAGGGAGGTGATAAAAATAATAAATCAATGTATTTTTAAATTTAAAGTCCAAATGGAAAGGGATACTACCTCAAACCACTTGTGCTGCAATAAAGACAACCTGAAACAAATCCACGAAGGCTCAAAGAAGTAAGAAAATCTAATATAAACCTTAAAAACAAAAAAAAACATAAATTTAAAACCAAATAAACATGAACCATAGACCCAAGAAACCAATGGAGAAGAGGAACTCAAGATAAAATAGAAGAATAAGAAGGAAGAGGGAGAAGAGAGGAGAAGATTAACTTGAAGATTTGACCTCAAAACTTGAATAAATACCTTTATTCTACCATTGGAAGAGAAGGGGATGTGTGGAGAAGAAGGGGATATCCCCCCTTGGATTTATATGATCCAAATATAGAAGAATGTGGTGTATTGGGGTTAAAATTCAAAAGGGTGTAAAGGTTATTTCATATTTTTTAGACACCTCAGCAATGCACATAGTTAGGCCACATGGTTTCCCAAACAGTGCGCCAACCATGCACCCCATTACTAGACACAGTGGAAAATTTAATTTTTTTTCACATGGTTTGGGAAACTATGCACCAACCACGCGACATGGTTGTATCCAAAATCACAGAGCCAAGCGCAAGCCTCCCGCATGGTTTGGCTAACCATGCTCAGGTTGTGCACCCATGACCAGAGAAACCTAAGGACATGCATGATTTTTCCTTGGAGATGCATATTTTGGATAAAATTTTGCACATCCCATTAAACTATAAACATGAAAGTTCAAAATGAACTGAAAAGATACTTGACCTCAAGAGGTCGCACAGCTTCCCCTTAACCACGCACCTAAATCATGCAACAAACAAAAAAATCTCAAGACTAAAAATTTCAATCCAAAACCTCCAAAACTTGAGATAAAATACAAATATGAGAAGATAAATTAAAATAAAGGAAGAAAATAAAAACAATAGTGTGATAGTTGAAAAAATATAAGTGGAATAGCAAAATAGTGTTATAAAAAACAAGTGAAAAGTAAATGTCTAAAATTAAATGTTATATTGAATGCATGTGGACAACTTATTAACCTCAATAATTCTATTTTCAATAGTTACTGAGGTTCGGTACTTGAATATATGTGTAAATTAATATAGATATATGGAACAATTTTTTTCTTAAATTAAAATAAATAATTTGGGAATATATAAGGTAACATTATGATATGATTTCTCTATTTTAATAAAGAATAAAATAATGAAAATTTAATTTACTCTTAATTATCCCTTGTATAGTATATTTATATTAGAAGTATTTTTAATTAAAGACCTACTAATGTCCTATTGAAAGGATTATAGAGCATTTCAAAAAATTCTTATGAAACATCATCATAGGGATACTCAAGGGGAAGTAAAACTCCACCCACCATCACTATAGGCACACATCATAAACCAAGAAATCTGAGATGATTTTGTTAGTTTTTTAGAGGAGGAATAATTTAAGATACAAGGTAATTGAAATTATTTTATTTGACATTACATGTATTAATCACTTTGATTCAGAATTATTAATTTTTAAAACAATAAAAGAGTTAAGAAAATAAAAGGCGTGCATCAAAACCAATGTACCACTACCATAAAATAAGTATAGGGTAATCTTTACTTGAACAAAAATGGTATTTATTTTAAATATATAGTAAAACATTTATGTGATATGAAGCAACAATATAATTATATTCTTTTTCTATATACTGATTGATGAATCAAAATCTAAAGCAACATTTATCCCACATCATGTGTTATTGAAGGAGGATCATGTAAATAAAAAAGAAAAAAAATTTGGTATAAGGGATAATTGTGTATAACTTTTGTTAGAAATGGGTTCATTCACTAGAATACATAGAATTTAGTGGAATTTGATCCTCTAGAATAGTCTTCTCTCACTAAAATTAGTATGCCAAAATATAGGAATTTGATTCACCCTACTCTCCATGCTAATTCAATCCTTGTACACACTCTATAAAAAATCACATAATAACATTCAAGAAAAACAATAGTAAAGTAAATAGGACATAAAAAATTTATGTAGTTCATACTTTAAGTCCTATATTCATGGTAAAACACTGTAAAAATTTATTACTCAAAATATTAAAGAATTTATAATTATCTAATCATAAATATCCCATATCATAATAGTTCTTCCTAAATATTAAAATATAATAAAAAACTTTTATCTTAGTTCATATGGTCCAATTTCATTTTTATAAGAGTGTCTAGCTAGTTTAATAGGTTGCACCACCATATAAAGTTTATAGATCACCTTACTTTAAACCTGGAAACCTATTATTCTATGTAGTTATCACTACCTCAACTGATTCATCTAGTAAACCAACCTTGGACATCTCCATGAACCCATAGGAAGTTTTAGCATTCATATTATACTATCCACCCACTATATTTTTCTATTATTGATAGTTGAAACATAAAAACCATTGTATTGTCTGGTTTTTCCTCCTTATGGTTGTATTGAACAGAACATGAAACATGATTCACATTTCCTAACAATATCATAATTGAATAATTTTTCAGGTAATTCACTGAGAATCCTCTAATACTAAGGAAATATTAACATCCTTCCTTTCACATCATTCAATTAGTGTTCTCTAACACTCATTCCATTCACATGAGTCTGACTGAGGAATAGTATTGCGTCGGGCTTTCTTGAACTAACACTTTCATGAATATATCATCCAAATTTTTCTTCATGGTTATATTCTATAACTCAAACACTTTGTCTTCCATTATATTCTATATGAAATTGAATTTCAATTCAATTTGTTTCATCCTTACATGAAACATCAGATTCTGGGAAAGGTGGATGTCACTTTGACTATCATAGAATAATACTCCTCCTTTCAAAATTCTTTAGAACTCCTTCAGTAAGCACATTAACTAAACTAACTCCTTTATATATTTTTTTAGTTTCTAGGTATTCTTCTTTTTTTAGGGAAAAATAACCACATGTTAAAACTGAGACATCCAACTGACCATTGTTCCACCAGAGGTAAAAAATCCAGACATTCTCTTCAGGGTGTATAAATCTCTAATAAATTCAGTATCTATTAAACCTTTCAAAAAATCATCTTATCCAAATAATAATGTTATATCTTTTGATCCCTTTAATTATCTAATGATCAAATTCACAACTTTTTTATTCTCAATTTTAGGGTTCGACATAGATAAACTTATCACTCCTGGTGAAAAGGTTGTTTTAATTCATATGCATATCATTATATACATCAAACTTATAAAGGCTTATGAAAATGTAACTTTCTCTATATTAAGAACCTCGTATTTTATTTTCATCACCTTATTTATGGATAAATTAAAGTATTTGGAATGAATAATTTATATGGGTTTTCATCTAGGCAATCCAAACATTTAAATGATTGTCTAGATGTATTAAATATAGGATAACACCAATGCATCGACTTTATTATCTCTCTCTATCCTCATCCCCAATATTTAATTGTCTTTTATGATATCTTTAATCTCAAATATTCTAGAAAAATTACTCTTTATCTCCTAAATCCATGAAAAATCTAGATCTGGCAGCAACATGTCATCCACATATAAAAGAAGTATGATTTAAGTCCCATCATCCCATGAATTTAGGTATAAATAATCATAATTAAATTTATGTGAAAACTTTTTATCCATGATCATGTCAAATTCTTAGTTCTACTTTCAAGGTGTTTTTTCAAATCATATAGGCTTCACTTCAACTTAAAAACAAGAACATAATTCCTATGATCTTCAAAATCTTTTTGATTCTTCTTGTATATTTCCTCCCCTAAGTCACCATAAAAAAAATTTGTTTTTATATCAATTTTCTTTAAGTTTAAATCATTGAAAGAATCTAAACTTGTTAGAATTTATATTTTTGTATGTTTAACAACTGATGAAAAAAATCAAGAATTCAACTCCCTCCTTTTAGGGAAAACCTTCACCACCAGCTGCACCTTGTATCCTTTTCTCCTATCAGCTTATTCCTATAAAAGGAATACCCATTTGTTCTCAAGTGATCACTCCCCTTCTGTAAATTAAGTAAACACTAAAGTTTTATTTAAATTCAAGTAATATGTATCTTCCTTCATTTCTAACTCCCAATATTTTTATTCATTAAGTTTCAACACTTATTCTAGTCATTTGTGCTCTCCTACATCAATTTGAATTAGGAAATTCATATCAACTCAATGTCTTTGGATTGGATGCTTGACTCTAGATGATATTCTCAACTCATCTTGAGATTCATATCATTATGATATTTCTCTTTTCAATTACTTAACTTCAAATTTAGGCCAAATTCACTTTTAACCATGGATTTCCACTATAAAAATTCACTAAAGACATTAGATTTATTCTTAAGTAAACTCACCCATGCCTTTTTCATTACATCATCGATGAATATGACGAAGTAAAGATATCCTCTATAAGAATGAACTAGGGATTTACCTTTTACATCTAAGTGAACTAGTTCTAGATTCAAGGATCTAGGATATCATCCATTCTAATTAAAAGAAATATGCTTTTGTTTCCTCATCACACAACTCTCACAAATTCCCATATATGTGTGATCGGCCTTTAGTTTTTCTTTTTCTCCAAGAACATTAATATTATTCCCACTAAGATTATTGATCCTATACTGACAAACTTATTAATCTTAAAAATTTATTGTTTCATCCATTACACTTCTATTCATATAGAGTGTTTCATCATTTTCTACTTACACCACCACCATGGATCCTCAATTAATTTTCTTAAATCCATTGGAAAAAGTAATTCCATATAATTCCTCATCAAGTTGTCCTATGGAAATAAGGTTCTTCCATAGCCTAAGGATCTAACTAATTCCTTTATATCTCAAGAACCCACCATTATTAATTTGTATGCTCACTTCTCCCTTTTCAATGACTTCAAAGGCTTCATAATCTACTAAATGAACTATACCAAAACTTTCAAATACCAAATTGAATATGCACCCACATTATTACATTTAATAGAAATACACTATATAATAAACCACCCATAAATCCACTAAAATATTGACATGAATTAACATATTTTTTTCTCCCTTCATTGTGCTTATATAATTTAAACCCCTGGAAGATGTTATTCTGGTGACCTTATTACAACCTGTGCAATATTTCATAAAATTACATCATTTATCACAATGCTAACAAGTAGGTTTAAGTCTAGATAACATACCTTGACTTCAATATTTTTATTTATCTTTTAATTTTCACTAACTTCTCATTTTAGGTGATCACCCCATTCCATTAGTATTCAAGTAATTTCCCAAAGTTCTTGGAACTCACTCCTACGGAGATCTTCATTGAGAATTAAATCATGGAAATCCTCGAATACCAAGTTATTTTTTCTATATAATTTTTTTACTATTGTTACCATAGTATCTCATGACTCTAAAAATGATGATCATAAAATAATTTACTAAACATAATTTTTGAAATTTAATTTATGTGACATCCCCCAAAATCATTTTCTTGAGAAGTTTCATTGCTTATACTAACCTTAGGTGACATCCCCAAGATGCTAAAAGCTAGAAATAAATACCAAGGGATTATTAAATTTTTTGGGGATAATTATCCCTTTAACATACACAAATTATAAAACATGATAATATAAACAAACCATGATACTAAATGATGCATGAAATTAAACATGAAAACTCAAAATCCAAGACAAAAGATCAAACATAGTAGCAGTAAGAAGTAAAATAAAATAGTCTTATTAAAATGAAAATAATAACAAGACCTGAGTACCAAAGCAGTACTACATCATAATCTAATGTTATACCACCTCTAAGATTCCCCCACTAATGACCACAACATCAAGGTTCTCCACTAGATAATTAAAAATTATTCCCTTTACCTATGTCATGATAAATGAAATTTTCATACGTACCAAAGTACATATACAAGGGTGAGTATACAACCTAGTAGTAAATCCTCCAAAATATTCCCAAGCATGTCACTAATCCCAAAACAAGTTATCACAATTTATATAAAATAAGTATAAGTATTAAAAACTATGATCAAGAGAATTTCATATAAAATTGGGAAAAATACATATTCAAAAAAATTATAACAAAAGCATAGTTTAATGATATTTATAAAACCAATTCATAAAAAATAACTTTTATAAGAATCTAATATATTATTTATTCTTAGAATACCCATTTTACATACTCATACACACATACATTAATCCAATATAATAGTCCCAATACTCATGAGTGGTAACCCGTATTCTATACCAATTCATCACTTGGTCATGAACCTGCATGCACTAATTGGAATAAGAAACCAATTCAAAATCAAATATGGTCCCTCATAATTCAATCATAAACACACACCAACACATGTATTCCAAATTCTATCTCAAAACATATTTTATTTACATAATTTCTATTTTAGGAATTTAACCAAACATGGTGTGTCCATCTTTATAAAACCATAGTTTTAAAACCATATGATCATGAGGGATTATAACAATCATTCATCAAGGGTTTTACAAAAAAACACAAGAAATGGTTTTGTAAATACAAATCATTCAAGTTATATAGTAAGTGGAGAGAGTGAGAAGTCACCCACCTCATAACAGGAATTTTTCTTGAAGAAACTCACAATGATCTATGCATATTTGGGTTCATCTTTACTTTCCTTCAACAATTCTCAAAAAAAATACATAAAACATGACATATCCCATAGATATGAGCATAAAAATTTTTATATAGGGGTTATCCTAAGAGGAAACTGAGAGATATATAAAGATAAGGAGAAAAGGGAAACATACCTTGCTTCTCTAGATCTAATGTGCTAAGGTTCAATAAATATGGTCCCCAAATTGAAGATAATATCCAAAAATTCCTAGAGGATTCCTCTGGTTTGAGTGTCCAGGAAAATGGAGGAAAAATGAGGGTTTTAGGTGACTTTTTAGGTTAAAAATCCAATTTTCATATTTAATTAATCACATCGCATAGTTAGGCATCACGGTTTACCAAACCGTGCACCAATTTTGTGGGCACCACTTCCTCAAAACCACCAGATCATATGGTTTGGCCACATGGTTTGAGAAATATTTTGAAAACCATATGAAATGAATTTCCCCATATGTAATGGTTTCCAAGGAAATATGAATGTTTTACATTAACCATGCATTAACCATACACCTCCTCCCAATCTCTCTAAGAGTTTCACATGGTTAATTAGATAATTCACATGATTTCCTATAACTATACGACAATCATAAAACCTCTCAAACACTTCCAAAACTCATTAAAACATTCCAAAGACATCCCAAGACTAATCTCAATCAAACCAAATCTCAAAAAACACAAAAAAAAATAGTAGTACATACCTCAAACTTGGGGTGTTATATTCTCCACACTATTTGGGTTTTTAGTCATTAGAAAGATGAATATTAGTAGTGATTCAGAAGATATTCAAACATTTATCTAGCATTAATTCCTCATGTTCCCATGTCTCCTCCTGAAATTGATGATGCTTCCATAATTCACACACACAAAAATTACATTTTCCATAAATTATAGTTTATCATCTATCTAGAATACGCATCAATGCATGGATAAAATTAATAGTCATCTCAAGATCTATATGATCTCATCGAATGATATGGTCAGGTTTAGGGTGTTATTTCTTTTTTTAAGATAAATGAAACACATTATGAATTGTGTATAACCTTGGTGGTAAATCCAATCGATAAGCCTCATCACCTATCCATTCAATCATATCAAAAGTTATAATATACTAGGGAGAAAACTTTCCCTATTTATCCAAATGATGATTTCTCAGCCTTGGAGAGACCTTCAGAAAAAAATGTCCCCCATGTATAATGATAATGTCCAAAAATGTTTATCCACTTAATATTTTTTATGGCTTTGGGCTGTTTCCATTCTTTTACTAGTCATTTTTATATTCTATTTTATCTCATGAATAAGGCTAGGTACCATTAGTGAATTTTCTCCTATCTCTACCAAACAAAGTGGAGATATACAAGGATATCCATAAAATGCTTCCAATAGATCCATATATATCATGTATTGATAACTATTTTTATATGAGAACTATACTAAAGGTAAATTATCCTCCCATGAACCACCAAAATCCATAACAAAATATATGACCATGTCTTCTAATGTATGGATCATATGCTCTGATTGTCCATCCATTTGAGGATGATATGTCATGATCACTGTTAATTGGGTTATAAGGGATTATTTTAAGTATCACTAAAATATATAGTTAAACCATAGGACTCAATCAGATGTGATCACAACTAGTATACCATGTAGCCCCACTACTTCTTAGATATAAATATTTATCAGGTCTTATACCATATTGGATTCAAGGTTTAGAATGAAATGGGTTAACTTTGTGAGTTGATCCACAATCACCCAGATATAATCATGTTTCTAAATAATTCTGAATAAACCTATGACAAAGTCCATAATGATTTTATTACACTTCCATAATAGTATAGTTAAGGAATGAAAAATACCAGATGATCTTTGGTGTTCATCCATAACCTTTTGATATCTGATGCATTTGAAACATATTTAAATACTTTTCATTTCATACCCAACTACCAAAAATAGGTTCTCGGTTTCTTTTTATATCTTTTGGATTCCTGGATGAATATCTCATTATGAATAGTGATAATAAGAATGAATTTTTTTCCAATAGGTTGGAGGAACCAATATCTGACTTCAAAAACATAACATTGAGTTCTCATTTTCCATATTACCATCAATGGTATCCCTAACATTAAGTATGGAACTCTTGGTTTGACAATATGGTTTATATATTTAATAATATTTGACCTACTCAACCATATTAGGGATAAGAGGCATTGGAAAGAATACTACAACACTATCATGATCAGTGTAACCCAAATGTATGTCAGTGATCACTATCATTAATTTCCATTTATCAAAAGATGTTTTGACTAACTATTTATATAAATTTTGACTTGGAGAAACAGCCAAAAAATTCCGTTTACCTGATGTATACATTATGTCTAATTCAAGCATCTTAATACATTTCATACATCACCATGGATTGAGGTTTAAATTTATTTGTGAAAATATTTGTTTCAAACTTTTATGATTGGTAAACACAATGAAATTTTCACTAAAGAGATAATAATATCACAATTTTAAAGTATGTAATGCTACATTTAGTTCTATATCATGAATTAGATAATTATTTTAATGCATGAATGACTTTCAAGATCAATAAGATATGACATGATCTCTTTTCATGGGAACATAACTCAAACTGAATCCTAACGCATAATAAAATACTATATTACCTTTACCTAATTCAATAAATATAAGGATGGGATCCAAATTGAGTCTAGAATTAAGATCTTAAAAGGATTTATTAAACTCATCACTCCATTAAAATGGAATACCTTTCCTCATCAAAGTTATCATTAGAGATAAAAGATATGAAAATTCATGAACAAATTGATGGTAATATCCTAATAATTTGAGAAATTTTCATATCTCAAATACATTCTTGGTAGGTTTTCAAGAGATAATAGCTTATATGTTTTTAGTATTTTCTAATATTCATTTTTCATAAATCATATATCCAAGGAATCATAATTCTTATATCCCAAATTCACACTTAGATAATTTAGCATTGATCTAGTGTTCCCATAGAGTTATTAATACTATCTCCAAGTGTTATTCATGGTCACTTTAATTTTGAAAATACACCAATATATCATTAAAAAATACCACAGAATAGGATTCAAGGTACTTCTAAAATAAAATATTCATCAATTCCATGAAAAATGATGGTGTTTTAATGAAACTAAAGTGTATAATAAGGTATTCATAATGACCATAACAAATCTTAAAAGTTGTATTCAGAATATCATCCTTATGAACTCATAGTTTTTGATACACTGACCGTAATTCAATATTATAGAACCATTTATCTCCCTTTAATTGATTAAATGGATAATTAATTCATGGAAGGGGATACTGATTCTTTATCATAACATAATTTAGCTTATGATAAACAATGTAAATCTAAAGAGAACCATATGCCTTTTTCACAAATAGAACTAGATCATCCCAAGTTTATGTGCTTGAAACCTTTATTTTCCAACTCTTCTAAATGAACCTTGAATTATCATAATTCTATTGGTTTTATCTAATAATATGGAATTTAAATTGTATTATTCCCTAGTAGAAGATCAATTGAAATTTTGGTTTTCATTTAAGGGGGTAACCTAGAGTAGTTTTCAATGAAAACATCATGATATTGATCTTAATATATGGAAAATCACTTTTCTCAATTAGATTAATAGTTTATAAAGTTACCACTACCAATTAATAATTTATATTCTTGTCCATCATCACTATAGGTGCTTCTCTACCTGCATTTAGATCCCAATATTACTTAAAGATATTTACCACTCCATCAGGGAGTATAAAATACACTTTCATGTCATAATAATTGATGTGGTATTTGAAATATATAAACCTATCCATTCCCAAAATGAGATCAAATATTTCCATCTCTAGAATGGAAAAACCCAAACAAACTAATCCCAATAAATAGTTATAGAACATGTTACACATTTAAATCCTATGCACTCATGTTTCCTAATAGGTGTTTATATTTTCATAACATTATTTGTCATTTCCTAATGTAATCCCATAATAATTATAACATAAGAAGAAATAAAAAAAGTTATGTGCCTATATCAAATAAAACATGCATAATATTTGAGTTTAAAAGGATGGTACCTTGAACCTTTGAAGGATTAGATTAATATTTAATAGCTACTTGATTTATACTATACAACTGCTTACTAAGTGATCCCAAATACTCTTTTATTCTATGTTTTTTTTATTAGTTTCAGTGTTGATGTATTCCTAAAATCAGCTCAAATTACTCAGTTTTAGGGTTGAGAACTATTCCAATGAGACTGGCATGTTTGAATATAAAATACTTGGGACACATTAGATATATTTTCACTAGTTTAACTTGGGGTATTAATTCACTAACATATGACATGTCCCATTTTACCATAATTGTGACACTTACAAGATGTAATTTTACAAACCTTTTCCTATACTCTAATAATCCACATTGAAAACAACCTGGTATGGTGATATGACATTATGGAAAAGAAACTAACATGGTCGATTGGTTCTCTGGTGTCATGTTCCCTTGACAATAGGTTTCCATTTTCCAATTATTTCTAGTATTTTAGTTTTCACTTATACCCAAATAGGTTAATTTTTCCCCCAACATAGGTTCCTGTAATGTATTTTTCTATAATAGTCATCTGATTGACCATCTCAGTATAATAATTGATACATAAGACAACTGATTTAGAGTAGATTTCTAGTCACAACCCTACCTCAAAGATATGATCTTTCAGGTACTCACTAGTGACAACCTCTAGAGAAAAGTAATATAGTTTCATGAACTTAGCTACCTAATTAATGATATATATGTTTTCATGCTTGAAAGTAAATAAATTTTTCATCTCTATTATATTGAAGGTATGGAGGTATATTTTTTTGTTAAACAATTCCTTTAACCATTAATAAGTAAGTTCATGGTCTTTTTTAGTTTGAAAAATTATATTCCATCATTACCTTGATATCAATCAGGGTTCCAAGAAAATTAAAGATTTGATCAATCCCACCATGACATGACTATGTATTTTCCAGTCTTGAATCCCCTGGAAGATTGATGGATTATGATTCTAAAATTCCAATTATGGATTTTCATAGCATGGTTGGGGAATTTGATACCCACTATCATTAACTTAGAAGTATTTAACTATAATATGAATGAGTTGTTGGTTTATTAGTGGTTAAAGTTGAACCATATTTTCAATTGTGTCCTCCTATTGATTTCTTGATATTTTTACTAGTTCCATATATCTATAACCATATCCAATTTTCACTTAGTCACTACAGTAAAACTAAAATTAAGGATTGAGAAACTTCAAATAATAACAATAAAATTCATTATAATAAATTTCCAACTTTCATTAATTACAAAGTTGATAATGTATTCCTAGTGGGAATTATTTATACAAATACATGATATTTTATACCCATCATCTAAACCCCCAATTATTAGATGAAAACACTCATAAAGGTGTGTATGAACACTTTTTTTACCTGAACCACCTAAGTAACATGAATTTCCACATAAAGAGGTTATTTATACCTTTTTATGCTCAATATTTCAATTTATGATAGATTATATCTCTAGAACTACCATCCTGATAAATGGACCAAACCAAACCGATACCATTTGTAAAATCTCCACCCCTAAACTAATTGTCTTGAAAATTGGTAAAGGTGATAATAACCATAGGTGAAGTCCTCAAGACACAAAAGTTTAGCAATAAATTCTAAGGGATTACATTATTTTTTTGGGATGATATCCCTATTAATATGAACAACCTAGAAAAGACAAAAATATAAGTAAACCATGATACTAAATGATACATTGGAGTAAACATAAAAACTCAAAATCAAATAAAAAAGATCAATTAGAGTAACATTAGGAAGTAAAATACAATGCAGACTTCTCAAAATACAAAGAACAATAAGACTCGAGTACCAAAGAGGTACCACATCAGACTCTAATGCTAGACCACCTCCAAACACCATATACTAATGAACACAACATCAAGTTGTTACACTAGGGAAGTAAAAAATATTACCTTTAATTGTGTCATGATAAATAGTATCTACATATGAACTTAAATACATATAAAGGGGGTGAGTATATAGCCCAATAGGAAATCCGACAAAATCTTCCTGCACATACCATTAAGTCCAAGACAAGTTAGCAAAACTTATATAAAATAAATAGAAGTATGAAAAATAGTTATCAAGAGAATTTTATATGAAAGAGGGAAAAGGATATATTTAAAAAATTTATAACATAAGAATAATTTAACAAGGTTTATAAAATTGTTTCATATACAAGCATTTTTATAAGCATATTGTCCTTTATTTATTCTTATTATACCCATTTTACATACTCATGTACACGTGAATGCATCTAAAATGATATCCCTAATAATCATTAGTGTTAACCCATATTTCATACCATGTTATTACTTGGCCATGCACCCATGTACCCCAATTAGCATAGGAAACCAATTTTAAATCCAATAAGGGCATGCATGATTCAATCATGAACACATGATAACCTCTGTTTGCCAAAGTATATCTCAAAACATATTTTATCTAAACAATTTATCTTGTAGTCATTTAAGAGAACATGTTTTCTATATATTCCTAAAACCATAGTTTTAAAAACATATGATCATGAGGGATTCTAAAAATCTTTCATCATGGATTTTCCAATAAAAACACAAGTAATAGTTTTATATATCTAAATAATTCATATAGAGAAACTTATTTTTCTAACATTACTATTACATAATTTTAAAGATAAACATAAAAACATTACACATTGAGTATAAAAAGGTTTAGTGTCTTGGAAAATTTAGGACCATACATAACTTTTACAACATAAAACATAAACAATTATTTAATTCCTTCTTCTCTAGATTCTTATTTTCTTCTGTTTTCTCTTTAGTAAAAGTAGTCACTTGAGGATATACATCAAAAATGGGTGATCTAAAAGCCCGGTAAGAGGATAGATAACAATATAACATGGGCTGAGAATAATAATTATCATCATAACATAGGATTTTATCATAATCGTGAGAGGAATAATTAAGAGAAGACTTGGAATGTGGAAATGCATAAAAATGAAACATCATGTCTTAGTGGTCAACTAACACACATATTTTTTAACAAAGATATCATCATTTTCACACATATTTCACTTTACACATGAGTTTCATTACATTACCCAATTAATTATAGTGCTATATAATTCTAGGAACACCCTTCACATCATAACATTTACATTATCATGCATGCCACATAGAACATATACCAATATTGAACATATAATAACCCATGGAAAGGAATGGGTTTCATTTCATAAGCATAAATTCATAAAATTTTGGGTTCCCAAATTAAATAGGTAATAATATAATTTATATAAGAATCATCAACCTCAAGTGATGTAAATAATCTTGTGAAGTAAAAGGTGTGTTTTTTTTAAAGAAGAGTTATTTTTGAAAACAATGTGTTTGTCATAAACTCAAGTAGAAAACATGTATTTACCCAAAAAGGTAATTTAATGATTAATAAATTATTTTTAAGGAATAACGATACTGATAATTTAGTGAAATAGGTAAAACCCAAAGAAATAGTGTTGGGTTCAAGAATTCCCCTTACCTTTTTTCTGGAAGATTCCTTCACATTAATATCTTGTATAATCACATTCGATTCATTAATTAACAATTAAATAACCTTTTATAAATTAATATGATTAATTATGGTGTTATTATTTTATTTTATTGGCATTTTTATGAGTTATATAATTTAATTTCATCATTCAGAAGTGTTCGTTTTCTTAGTTATTATGATCGGTTCATTTGTATAAATGAATGAAAATTAATTTAAAATGTGGATAAACATCCAGAATTGTTATTATATGTTATTAATGATATTACAGAACTTGAAATGGTCTTATAAATAATTTTTTTATATACCAGTAGGATGAATCATTAGATAAAATTTAGTGATGATCATTTTTGGTTAATTTGGGTGGTTTTTCGATCACAATGAACTGGTTTTGTTTTATCATTTAGTATAATGTATATAAGTTAGTTCCATAATAAAAAAAGGTTTAAAAATACATATTAAAGTATTTTTTTCAAAAAATTAATGGTTTTATTGATATCCTTGAAGGCATTGGAGGAAAATAAAAGTGCATCGCCCACGATGATGGTAAATTAACACATCACAGGTGATGATTTCATAAAAGAGAGAGAGGGAGGATTTTAATCAATAATATTACATTAACATGATATAATACTAGTATATAAAACATAATAGAGTTATCATGACATTTTTATAATAGAATTTGAGGATAAGATAAGAAATTAAATGAAATTTGAAAGGAAATTGACAGAAAAGTGAGAGAGAAATTACCTCTTGAATTCTCCCCTTGAGATCCTCCTTAAGGAACCAAGGCTTGGTCTTTTGATGAGACAAAGATCTATTGGAAATGGTGGAGGGAATAGGGAATAGGTTTAGGTGTAATTTTTATAATTCTTGAAGCATGAGAGGTGTGAGTAAATGAGGTTGTGAGGGGTAGTATTTATAGTGGAGGGGAGGGGTGTTTTCTCAGTATTTAATTCATTAATTTATTAATTTCCCTCAAGACAAGAAATAGTGATGATTACATGACTAAATAAAGTAAAAGGGGGTGGAGAGTTAGGGATTATGGGATTACATCATCCATATACATCATCAATGTCTCAATAATTCATTTATTTATTTTTTATCATAAATTATCATATTTTATTATTCACCAAAAATTAAAGTATTTTAGAAAAATCCCAAAAATTCAACATAACCATTTTTAGATGTGTATAATTAAAAAATTAACTTTATTTTATGAAAATAATTTTCTAAATATGAGTAATTTAATTCTTAAATAAAATTATCATTTACTTGGAAAATACAAATTTTAAAATTAAAACTGATTTTATAACACTTTAAAAAAAATTACTTAAGGTCTCATAAAATTATCTTAAAATAAAAAGACATAAAAATATTAATTTATGAAAACATTTTATGAAAATAATTTTTATTTTAAATTTTTAAATTAATCATAAAATTTTAATTAAATAATTATTCCTTACAAAAATACCAACACTTAATTAATAATTTTTAAAATATTTACTTATTTATATTATGATATAATTATATAATATTTTCACTTATAAGATGCCTAAATTTTATTTATACTTTAATGGGTGAGGTTACTATTTATTTTTTGGTTTATTATTCATAAGGTTCATATTAATATTCCTAAGTTCATTTTACTATTGCATTGATATAGGTTCTTTAACTTCTAGAAACACTTCTTATTTCATTATTTCCTCATTTATAAAGCTTTTATTATGGTCTCTAAGTTATTTTATGTGATTTATACTATATTAAATCACTGTAAGAAGGGATAAATTCCATTGATAAAAGTTTGGTTCATTACAATTCAAGTTCTAGAATAAGTGGAGAGAGAGAGAGAGAAGCCACATAACTTACAACAGAAATCATTCTTGAAGAAACTCACAACAATATAGGAGGATATGGGTTCATCCTTCCATTAATTCAATAATTCCAAAAAAACACATTCAAAAATGTCATAACCCATAGATCTACATATACAGTTCTATCTAGGTTTCCTCTAAAGATGAAACTGGGAGATCTAGAAAGAGGAGGAGAAATGGACTATATACCTTAATTCTATAAATCTAACACACCATGATTCATTAAATAGATGCTCTGAATCAAATAGAATCACTAAAAATCCTATAGGTGTCATATAGTTTGAGATTCATGGAAAATGGGGAAGAATTATGGTTTTAGGTACCTTTTGGGTTAAAAATACAATTTTTGGATTTAATTAATTGCACTACATGGTTAAGTCACACAGTTTTCCAAACTGTGTGCTAACCGTGCAGGAGCCACTATCTCAAAACCCCCCAAGTTTCATAGTTTGAAAAACCATGACCTAATAGTATAAAATTCCTTTTTCCCATGTCACATGGTTTCTATAGAAATATTTGAAGTTTACCCTAACCATGCACTAACCATGTGCCTACTCCTGGACTCTCTCAAAATGTTGCACGATTACCTGAAGAATTCACATGGTTTCCCTTAACCATGCACCAACCATAAAACCTATAAAACACTTCCAAAATTCACAAAAACCTACCAAAAAATCTCAATAATAAGACTAATCAAACCAAATCTAAAAAAAATAAAATAAAGAAATAAAAAATCCAGTACATACCTCAAATAGGGGGTGTTACACCTTAAATAATTTGAGATAGCTTCGGATCATATTGAAGTTATTCATATGATTTATCACTAGACTACCTTATGATAACCTCATTATTAATAGTTTTCACATCAAAAACACCTTGGTGAATGTCATAATTTTCTCATATATATCTTCTTGGGAATCCATCAGGCCGTTTTTCATCTTTTTCTCCTAGATGTTAACGACCACGTTATGGGCCTGTGTTATCCTCACCATTCTAAGGTTTTCCTATCTAACCTTTCTCATTATCATTTATCTATATTGACCAAATTGAATCCACTTAATGGAAATAATAAATTATTTTGGATGATATAATAATCCATCTACATCCTCTATAAGCTAGATTTGTCTTTTTCAAACTTATCAACCCAAAAGTTTCCTTCTTTTGATGATGTATCTTCTGATGATAGCAATACAAATTGGAAAATATATATAGAATCAAGGACATAATAAGACTGTTACCTGATGTATTTTTGAGTATTTCAATGAGTGATTAAAACAATCTCTGACAAAACTTATTAGTCTAAGTTAGTCATGTATGTAACTTCCACAGGATGTAGGTGTATTCATCAGAAGGCACAAAATGCAGTGAAATTTTATCCTATGGAATGGTCTTATCCAACCAAGATTAGAATACTATAGGATGTAAAGTTGGTGTACCCCACTCACCATAATTATTTTATCTTTTTACACACTCTTTCAAACAACTCATATGAAAACATTCAAGTAAAAGAATAGGAAATTAAAGAGGACACACAAGAATTACATGGTTTGGATTTTAATTCCTACATCTATGGTAGAAAACTACCCAATTTTATTACATGAAATATTCAAGGAATTTTAATTATTCATTTTTTAATATCTAATATTATAATATTTTATCCCAAATATTATAGTATAATTTAATAAATTTTATCTCAATCCAGGTGGTCCTACCATAGTTTCATATAAGTGTTTGTCCAATTAAACAGGTTTCACCACCATATAAAGTTTATAGAGCACCTTCCCCTAAACCTGTAAACCTCTAATTCCCTATAACTTCCACCACCTCAACCTTTGTATCCAATAAACCAAACTTGTACCTCTATCTTCACCCATTGTAAGTTATAGTATTCCACTCAGATTTCCCACCCAGTAGAGTTTCCTATTACTAGTAGCTGAAATATCAAAACCATTATATCGTCCAGTTTTCCCTCTATACAATTAAATTGAATAGAAGATGAAATAGGCTTCACATTTAATAAGATAAATAGTATATTAAATCATTCATAAATTATGTGAATCATGTGTAAGAATGACATAATAGAAATTTTTCTTCTTTAAAATAGTATTACATAACAATGACTGATTATTTTTTTATATTTTTTATCTAGTTTAGACATAAGAATCATCTCTACTATACCTAATAAACAACTAATTATAGTGGATTTGAAGCTTTCAGAATAACATGATCATGTTAGAGGTGTAGGTTTTAAATTGTGACCTCGAACATACTTTTATGAAGAAAATAAATGGGTGGATACATATGATAAAATGAAAAACATGAAGGCATGGATAGATACTCTAATAGAAAAAGTTATGTAATGCCCCGAACCGAATCAATCAGTCTATTTTGGTGAGATATATGACATCATGAATGCCTCCCCATATACGAGAGGTTTGCAACTAGAAACGATGGTCCAAATGGTATGATGGGGATACTATACCCTCAATATCAATAGACAAAACTAGAATAATAACAAGAAAAAATAATAAATAAATAAGGAATAATGAAACTAAATAATAATAAATTCAATATCATATGACATGTAAGGTATCATGGATCTATACAAGTAATGATTAAGGACCCCTAAATTGGTGGGTTAAAAAGTGTAATAAGTTAATAAATATAATAATAATAACTATAATTAATGTCTGGAATTTGTGTCAGCGTCACCTCAATCTCCACACTTAACTTCTTCAACTACCTATCTTGGGCCCCTTTCCCTTCCCTAGATCCTTGATTATTAAGTCTTTATGCACACTAATATTCTAGTGCAGGTTATGAGTATAAACCAGTAGGACACCACTAATGAGTCCTTAATATAAGTTCTCATGTATATTGTTTCCAATGCTTTTTTTGGGGCACGCGTTGTCGTGCTATGACACACTGATTGCCGCCTCACATTCCCGATTTCCAAAGGCGGGTGGAATCCATCACTTATTCAAGGATATTTTCTCCTTGATCGAAACAGGATGATGGGATGTCGGTCCCTCGTTCAATGGATTCCTCTGTGGAATTCGTCGTCTAGTTTGGGTCTCCCTTAAAGATTAAGATGTTTTTCGTGAAACTATTCATGGAATGCTATCTTTTTAGATGTAGATTAATTACACTAATTTTATCAAGACATTCCATGGGGTCAAGTTAGGGTAGTAACCTTTAGTTAGGGAATTAGTCATGTTGGGAAACACTGGCATGTCTGGGTGCTGAAACAGTGGTACACCTGGATTTCTTCCCCTTATGATAGGGCTTCTCAAGGGCGCGGAAGCCCGAGGCATCCCACATCAAGTGAGGGGAATTGTATGACATAAGAATGAATTTAAGTTTTACCTCATCTTCCCATGTCTAATATGGGGTATTCCATGAGTTTAATGTCTAGTTGAGATGAATTAAACTGATTGGAACACTAATGGTAGTGGATCAGATTGGTACATCCCTAGGAGGGATCACCCAGGAGGTTTACTAGATGGGTGGATAAAGACGCCCAATGGGGACGGATCTGAGTATGATTGGGTCCCAACAAAGGGGACACCAAGGTTTACCATTGGCTGGGATTGAACCACATGGATGTCTCCTATATACCCTATATAGAAGATAGGGATCAAAACACACATAGATCGAAAGGGTGAATCATGGGATCAGGGTGTGCACAATGGATAACAATCTGAAGATATTTTGGGGATTACGTGTGGTTAGAGGATTGGGTATTATAAATGAGTAATGAAATTAATAGGTCTTACACATGGTTAGCTACCCAGATGGATGGCATGATTTCCCTAAGATGTGGCGGCCTAGGTGGAATCAGGATGGATATGGGTAGAGTGTCAAAGGATGGGACAATTGGGGATGAAAGTGATGCAAATATGACAATGATGTTTGGATTAAACCTTTTAGAGGCCTCCTATATATCCTTATGGTAGGGAATCAAAGTCCATGTAGTTTGGTGGGGTGATGGGACACCTGAGGAGGCGGCTTGTGAGAATGGACCCATGGATGGGACCCAAGGGAAGTAAAACCTCTGAGTTGAGGAATGTCCTTACCAAAACACAAAGGCTCAAGGGATAGAATAGGATAGGACATGAGTTGTGGTATTGGACCTAAGAAAGGATTCCTACATATCCCAGTGTTAGGGAATCAAAGTCCACATAGTTTAGGAGATCGGGGAATCATTTTAGGGTGTACACAAAGGATAGCGACCCGACGACATGTTGGGGATTACGTGTGGTTAACATCCCATCGCAAGAGGGACACTCTTGGTTAGAGAAGTATTTTTTGAGTGTGGGGATTATGCATGGTTATCTACCTAAGAACTCATTTGACACCACCAATTGGTGGACCAAGGATATGGGTTCCAACAAAGAGGACGCCAAAGTTTATTAGTGTTTGGGGTTGAACCTCAGGGAGGCTTCCTATATACCCCATCTAGGAGACAGGGATCAAAACCCACATGGTGTATACAGTTTAATTTCATGAGGGACAGAAGGGGGAATACTATTTAACATCATGCGGGATGAGGGTGAGCTGACGTGAAGTGGTCGGGAATGATGGGTGATGGGATTTAACCAGAGAGAGGCTTCCTGTGTATCTTGCCACAAAAGGGAAAATATAAAATTTCATGTAGTTCAGTATGGGGGGATGGGTATTACGCACTAAGGTGGACCAAAGAGGATTTCATGGTCACTGTTTACTCTAGTATCATATGATTCATGCTCGGTGTGAGAAACAAGAGGCAACCAAGACCTGAAGATCACATTGAAAAAGTTGCATTTACGATGAATGGGGAGGGTATTACATGTGGTTAACGGCCTGGGGAGATGGATATTGGGACTTACTCTAGGAGGGAGGACCGATGATAAAGGAGTGTGTCTCAACGTGCAATGAGTATATTTTCATCATAACTGAAACACACCATCAGAGGGTGTCATGGATTACATAGAGACTGCCTGAGGTGTGCATGGAGTCAAATCTTAGAGGGATAGGGGAGTGAGAAGATGTTGGTTCCAGTTCCCTTAATGGTACTATCTATACTTGTCACTTATGTGGTGATCATAGTTTAACATCATGTGTTAGGGACGTGGGTTCTTTCCAGTTTAATGTTCTGCAACTCGGATGGTGGAGATTCTCTCCTCACCCCTGTTACATACATAACCGACGCATTTTAACCCTTGGTGAAGGGAAGGTACCAGAAATTCCATGTGGATATGGGGTTGTGGATTGATACATTGAGGAGCACATATTATCGTGGCTATTTGAATAATCAATATCTATTAGCATGCCTATGCGAAGAAGCATGAGGTAAAGCAACACAACATGAATCACCTCCCAAGGGACCTTGGAATCACTTCATACAAACCCGGGGGGCGTACGGGAGAAGTATGATCAAGACAGGGGTGTCTCACATAATAGGGGCTCGAACATGGTGCCTTAGGGTAAGTACGACACATGGAGTGCACAAGAAGGGGCATGCACAAGACTGAAGGTTTGTGCGCAAAATGAGGAGATGCATACAATATTGGATGATTACGCGCAAAAAGAGTGGCTACACACAAGGAGGAACCTTGTGCACAAGATTGGTATGAAAGAAGAGAAAACTTTTGTTCAAGAGGAATCTTTTGTGCACAATTGCTATGGAGTGAAAGGAGGCAAGGGTCAATCCCTAGTGGGCCCACCTGAAGGACGGCCCCTAGGAAACCTTTCACACAAGATCCAATACCTTGACGCCACGTATTTTGTGTAGTAGAGAGGTGGTTAGTCTTCTGTAATCGTTCCCCAAAGTGCAGGGGTACACTTCTATTTATAGCCAAAAAAATTGGCGGCTGTGTACAAGGTGTGATGCATGCAAGTGACATTTTGACGTCGCATTGGGAACGGAAAATCTTGCGAACAATTTCCAATCTTGCACACTATACAAATTTCTTCTGATCATCTCCCTTGGGTATTTTTTGGAAGGTGGATGTGTAAGACTCCATTTGAAATTGCATTTGGTGCACAATATCTTGTGCGCAATATCCAATCTTGCATGCCAACATTGAAACTTGAATTCACCTCCCTTGGGAATCTCAGGATTGTTTGCTGATTAAAAATATGCCTTTGGTTGGCTCAAAAATTTCCATTCATAGCCTTATCTAAAATTCAGTGCTAACATATATAATGGTGTTTTCTATGATAATGAAAATGAATTTTCAAGAAAGTAATAATCAAACATGTTTCAAGAATTAATACATTAATCAAGATTCCATGAACCCTAGTCGTACCTTCTTTATCTCCATGTTGGAAGAGTAGTCACAAATAGTAGTCACATGACTTTGATCATGCCAAGATGTCACATATGGTTCTGATCTCAAAGAACCAACTCCATGAAACATGGTCAATCACCCATTGACTCAACATGTTCGGCTCCAAATCATACCTTCATCACAATATAAATCTCACCCCAACTCATACCATCGGCTTAGTGATCATCACACCCCAACTCATACCATCGGCTAGCTAGTGGTTCTCAAAGGGTCCAGTAAATAAGGTTTCCCCCATAATTTATCTCTAAATCCCATTTTTTATATCTATATTCTATGGATAAACCCTCATTTGACTTGGGTGACTACAAGGGATCCCTTTTAGTGAATCTTTTACTCTCCTTCTTCTCTCTTTGTTGTGAAAATTCTAGATCAAAATGTCATCTTCCATGGGGTAGGATTCATACATTCTATATTGTATCTTATTCTTCTTATATAATTGCATATATATCTAATATATATTTTTTGGATACACGGTATCTATCACAATCTAATAAAGTATTATTTTTCTATTGATAGATCAATGCCAAATCTAGAGAGTTAGTAAACTTTCTTGGATAAGATCTATATCCACCATTGATGAAGGTTTTCATTGGGTAATTTGTTTTGATTATAAGCCTATGGAACCATCACATTCTTGAATCTTGTTCTATAACCACTTTGTGATGAATTAGAATCATTTTTAGGGATCCTTGGTGTGTGGGTTTGATTTGTTTGGTGTACGAGCATGATTTGAGTATCTGAACTTAAAAAAATTGATATTGACATCAACGTGCCTAAGTTAGGAAGTCCTTACCATATAGGTTCATTGTATATATATGTTGATATGGTTTAATTTTTTTTCATGTTTATCCCGTGAGAACATCTATGTGATATGACATGCTTAGTGTTCAGGTTTATCTCATGATACTTATTCTTGATTCAAATGAATATGGGTGTGTGTGTTTTCATGAGAACCTTCACTTGATACATTTTTCTTATTACTTTCTATGTTGTGTCTTATTGTGGATATTCTGTACCTTGTGAGAACATTTTTTTCGGTATAAATATAACAAGTTTCTTAGGGGTGTATGGTGGCTCCTTAGAGGGGGAGCATGGCTATAGGACTATAGACTGACAACCCTAGATAAGTGGGACTTAATAGAATAAATATTACAGCCCATGAAAATTAGGTGCACATTTATTTTTAGGATCCTACCTAATTATAAATCCATGGTTAAATGATATTATCCTAGATCAGTGTCAGGATAGGTGACCTACTAATAATTTTATTAGGTTGTGTGTGTGTGAGTAAAAAACACACTAAAAGAACATGTATTGACCTGTGGAGATAGTCATTGGTATGATAATTGACTTAGATGGGTAATAGTTAATGGTGTGTTGGGAAGGAAACCAAGGTTTTATAGGTGACCTATGGGGTTATATGACAGGGTCTGTGGCCTAAGTAGGTCAGGTCATGAAAAATGATATCAAATCCAATACCTAGATGTAATTTTAGTGGCATTATCTAGGTTTGAGGTATAAGTCCATAATGGGGGAGTTGTGATTTAATTGGGGGAGTGTAACACCCATAGAAAAGTAGTAATTGATAGGATAAATGTTACTACCCATGTAAACAAGGTACACCTTTATTTTTAGAGCCTACCTGATTAGAACTCCATAGTTAAGAAAGGTTTTCCTAGACTAGTGTTAAGATGGTTGAATTCCTTGGAAGTTTCTAGGGTGTGTATTATAGAAGGAAAACCAAACTGAAATAACATGTGTTCTTATGTAGGTAAAATAATTAGTCTGATAAGTGACCCTAGTGGGTAATATCTTCTAGTGTGTTAGAAAGTCAACCAAGGTATTATAGGGGGGCATGGGGTCAGATGATTAGGTTCATGGCCTGAGGAGTTTGGTTCATGACAAGTTAGTTGGTAGGATAATTTGATAATCCATTTTCTTTAAATGGGTCAACAAGAATAATCAACACATCAACAACCACAACATGAAGATCCCCCCCCCCACTCAGATTTGAGCTGAGTCATTCCCCTTGAAGGCCTACCTTGCCTAAGGTAGTCAGTTTTGTCATAAATGTTTTTACAAAATGTGAATCAAATAATTACTTATACCTTTATTATACTAAAATTATATAGGGTTAAATTATTTATATATATCATCACACACTCGTTTCCTTTTTGAGAGAGGTATAGTGTACAATATTCAAGGTGATATTCTACATACTAAACAAATTCCAAAAGATCACACGAGAGTAGTGATTCACATAACTCATGATTCGAGCACTGGTCTATAATTTCCCCTTAATGATCTTTATTTTCACATGGTCAAACTTGTTGTTGGAGATTTCAGAGAAGGTTCATTTAATATTATAAAGATATATGACAATAATTAGGTATGTCCTTTCTAATTTATTTTATATTAAAAACCTTTAATAATTAATGGAAAAAAATTGAACTAAGGTGTGTTATTATAGAATGATAAATAGAAGGGGAAACAAATAGTCTAGTAAAGACAATAAAAAAGATAAACAAATAAATATAAATAATCTTTTTAGAGTACCTTTACCCACAAATTTCACTACCACAATTAGTAATGTTACAAGTTCTTATAGATATGATGTTATAAGATAAAAATATGTAATATGTTGAATATAAAGAAAAAATGTATAGATCATTCGTTACTAACATTATTAGTATTGAGAATGTAAATAAAATTATCAAACATGTTTGGCTAGGATACTCTGTTTTGAATGTATACTTGAGGTATATTTTCATTGTAAATACCTATACCTTTTTAGGGTATGAATCTTAGGGGAATTTGAGTTTTTATTTTGGTGAGAGGGTATTTTTGATAATTAAGGTTTAGATCTCAATTTTGAGTGTTAATAAATCTCAAGAGGTTTTTTTTGAATGGTATTCAAGACCTAGTTGGTGGTATGGGTGCTTGGGTGAGCATCAGATAAGAGTCTGATGGACTAAAAGTAGAAATTTTAGATATTTAATCCATTCATGTCATGACCAATAAGGTTCACACCATGAATGTATTTTGGTTAAGAGAGGATACATTGCCTCATTTTATTCATGTAGTTAACTAAGGGTTCATTTTTTGAAAGTATCATGGGTAGAAATTTGTTAACCCCTGGTTCATGTTGTGAACATGTGTTGGGTGTGTTTTTTTAGTTGGTAAAAAATATACTTTCTCATTTTTCCCCCCATGGTAAATATAAAACTAAGATAATTGGGATATTCCATTGCATTCATCTTCTTCCTCCTCCTCCTTCGAATCCCCATGGAGGGGGGTGGTTTGGGTGCATCTTAGCAGAGATTAGTGTAGTGGACCGACCTAGTTTTCCACCTAAACAGAGTTGTAGACTAGTTTTCCACTGGACCATAATCATGCCTCCAGGTATGTCAAAGGCTATCAACTATAAGATAGGGTATAATGAGGTGATAGTTGTGAGACTATACCCTCATGTGGTGATAATAATAATGGTCCATATGTATATACATAGTGGAAAAGAACTAGTACTTAGAAGAAGCAATATAAAAAACTCTGCATAAGCATGAACAAAGTAGCAATAAATATAAACAATCCAAAGGCATATCATTTATAGACAACATGAATTATAGCAGGTCACAATAAAAAAATCCATGTAGGTTATCTCGTGGATAACCATATAAATACACATATATAAATCATACTAAAACTCAAAAAGGAAACTCTAGATCAGTGCAAGAACCACTATGCTCCCTTTCCATCCATCCCATGCTAATAATTACAACACGATCACTAAGGTCCAAATTTTGTGATTGGTCCCTTAACTAATCTCAGAGATATAAATTCTATAAGTATCCTGAGGGGACCATGTAGGGTGTGATAATATATCTCAGTAGGCCAAAACCAGCGTATTCCTGTTTTATATTCATAATTATGTAGGTGTATAGTGAATATAAATAAAGTGTTGAAGCACAAACATTTAATATTTAAATCAATCCACTTGTACTCAGTAGCCATAAGTGAGAATTCTACCTACATTGTTCATCACTGGAATAAGTCTGAATATGTTCCCCCAAATATAGATATGGCATATTGCATGTGTCTGCATATATATATTCACAGTGGAAAGGATCCATGGATTATCACCTAAGGCATCTACTGACGAGTATCATACCTGGTGAACCCTTGGGTTCCACCTATCAAAATATTTTACTCAGCACCTCATGAAAACCAACACCTCAAGTTCCATCAAATAAGTACCAGAATCCAAATGGAACACCTAATCAATAAGTACTTAGTTCCTCAGACCTCTACTCAGAAGTCCCCATCAGCTCAATAGCCTGACGTATCGAGGTAAAATGATATCCTTCCTCAAATAAATCATCATCATCACCTCAACATACTACATTTTGAGGCATGAGGATATATTTCCCCCCAATATCTTGGCCTAATAGCCTCAAGTTTCACAGTGAGCCTCATCCCCCAATCGATGGTCTCAACACCATCAACTGATGGTCCATCACCATCCACATGGCTTTCTATGGTGATCACCCCCATCATATCTAATGTTAAACACCATCCCCTAAGATGCATAGTCTACGGGGGCCTCCACCCATAACAAGTGGTCAAAACCACCTCAACTGATTTTTATCTATGTGAACATGACTCCAATAGTGTGTCGAACAACAACGGTGAGAAGAAATCACCAAATAACCTAAGCCACATTATCCATAACATCATTCCCCAATGACCATGCCATTAAATCTTAATGATCAATACCATCCAATGTCCCAAGATCCATGCCCTCAACCTGAATACCTCATTGCCTTAATCTAGATAATCATGTTACCTCAACCTGGTGATCAATATCACCCCATATGTCTCAGTCCAAACCCAACCTGACAAACCATTTCACCTCAATACAGGTTAAAAAAATCACCTTAATCCTTTTCCTAAGCCCATAATGTTCCCATAAAACTCAAGTAATCAATATAAATAATTCAATTAATTTAAAATACACACCCATCCAAAATTTCCCAGGTTAGTATAATATTCTTACCCATATTAAAAGATTTTAGTGGAGCAAGAGCATGCCCATAGGCATCTCGTGTCATAAATAGAATGATTTAATGAGCATGCATCAATTTATTAGGGGTCTCTCTCAGAATAACCACGTGATGTATATAGAACGCACCCTAAAAACATTTGAAAAATCAAGGACAAAGCAAGGAACCACCTACCTTAGTCTAGTAAGCATTCGCTCATATGATGTCAGCCTATAACTTAATCTAAAACAAGATAAAACTTTGTTTAGATGAATGCCCTAGAAATAGGAAAAAATATATCACATAGATTTAGCATTCAGTATGGAGAGATAAACAGAAAAGAGAATATGGAATATTGAATACCTTACCAATGCGCTTCCAATGAGACCATCAGAGATCATATCTGAGCTCAGACAATGAATATCATTCAAAGACTGGGGAGGAGGAAGAAGGGAGAATCCCCCTATATATGTGGTGGAAATTGGATAAAGGAGGAGGAAAAAATCTAAATAGTAGGGGGGGTATTTTTTTAATTTTACCCAAATAAATGTGCTATATGGTTTGACTGCACGGTTTTGCTAACCGTATTCCAACTGTGTAGTGCTTAGTGTCAAAGAAACCACACATGCATGGGATAAGCACATGGTTTTCCAAACCATGTGCAGCCCATGCGGATTCCCTCTATTAAAAACTATAGATATACCACATTTTTATTCTCCCCCTCCTACATGGTTTGAAAAAGTTTGTCTAGTGCATAAGGTTTTATACACAGTTTCTCCTAAGAGGCCACATGATTTTTCCAAACTGTGCACCTTTGTCTATGTTTTCCCAAAACAGAGTTTTCATATCCCAAAACACCGAAAACTCACCCAAAACTATAAGGAACTTTTTGGTCCTTAAAAACCATATAAAAACAAGGGATTTGGTCAATAAAACTCATAGAATTAGGTTTTTAAGATCAAAAGAAAAGTATGCCTGACTACCAAACATAAAAAATCAAACATTTTTAGGATTTTCAAGCCACTCAAAAACTCAGGATGTTATAGTCTACCCATATTATAATAGCTCATCCCTGAGCTATAAAGATTTACCCATAGAGGGTAATAATCTACCCATATCATTCACAACACTTAATCTACCATGTTCATTATGTCATAGGTCAACTCCTCTCAAGGTACTCCCCAACTTAGGAGTTACCTACCTGGTCTATTCTCATCCCAAAACAAGAATTTTAATAGTCCATTAACCATACTTATACTCAAAATTCCTCCCATGATACATCATCATTATTGAACCTCGTTAGGTTCTCAAATCTTGCATGTTTCATATCCAACACTCATCAAGTCTCTCATCTCATTATATGCCTATAAGTACCTATTCTATACATGACACTCACAATATCCCACTTCTCATCAGATTCCCAAAAACCTAAATCTAAACATATGTTCAAAATAATCATACATCATATATATATATATTCATGCCCATGAAAATTTGGATGCCCATGCACCACTTATAAACCCCTCATCACATCGATACCCACAATAAGTCATGGTGCCACGCACCTTATATATAAAACATGCATCGCATCGATGCCCAGATGCCTACACAACTCATACATATATATATCATGCATCATTATTGATTCCAATATACTAACCAACACCTTGTTAGTCAAAAACAATATGCATGCACCTCATGAATGAAAATTGGTCAAAGCCCAAAATAAAATAAACCTGGTCATTCCCATGGGATACCTCTTATTGTAGTCACCTCTCTAGCCTACTCAGCATATGGTAGCTCAACAATTTGCATCTCACCTGAAGCCTAACTACACGAGGCCTGACATCCATATGGAGTTGCACTACCTACAATCCATTAACCCAATGTGGGGTCCTACTGTCTCTACCATGACCTCCATGTGCAGCGGAATCCTGGCTACCAACTCTTGGTATCACTCTCGATTCTACCTCAAATACCTAATTCTGACCCATTCGATACCCTGTATGACCTAAACTAAGATTTCCCTGAGCTTCTCATCTATCCATGGCCCAATGTCTGCCATCTTTTGTGGTTGTCCCACCTGTATCAGAACCTATACCTATGAATCATGATCATCTCAACCCTCTGAGGCCTCATCCCAACCCTTAAGGGCCTCATCCCATGCATTCTTATATGGAACCATATCATCACCCTCCTAACACTCCACTGAAATCCATATAGGTGGAATCCCATTGAATAACAATACAATGGTCAAACATCCATAATAGTATTTATACAAATATCACAAATAGGGAAATTTGTAACATGCATCATATATCACCACCCTTACACTCCCCTAACACACCCTATCACATGACATCCAGCCACAAGGCCCCTTACCTACCCATATCAAGGACAGGTATCAAGTATAATCCAACCTCGCGCCCCATTTACTACCCACATCAAAGTCAGGCATCACATATAATCTATCCTCGTAGCCCATTTCCTAACCATATCAGAGTTAGGAATCACATATCGTATATCAATCTAGGGTAGCTAGGTAGAATAACGCCAAATAGGATATACAGGAAAACACTATTTAGATTCATTATTGACACTTTAAAAAACTCACCCCTTGTCATCATACCTACCTACCCTTATTAGGGTTAGTCCCATACATCACATCCATATAGAATCACATATAGTTCTCAATGGAACCGCATTCCTAGGCTAGATGAGTAGAATTCCACCAAAAGTGGCTAGCAGGAAAATACTATTTAGATTCTTTGTTGATGATTTGAATAACCCAACCCCTCTTAGAGCATTCTAGGTTCCCAATGAAAATCACAAGCAAACATACATCATATGAGCCTAAGTACCTATCAGGATGCATAATCAAACCTCCATTGCCTTATTGAGACAAGGGTTTAAAGCCACAGAATATATAACCATCACACCCAAGTGCGCCACTTGAGGTGGAAATCAAATAAAATATAAAATCACACTGTAGAAAATAAATTTCCCACCCCTATAAACTTGGTATATTCCCTGTGCATGAGGCTGAAGGAACCCAAACACAATCTCTATACCCATTTTTTGACTACATCTTAATCTCCACTCTACCATAGCCTAAATATTAAGACCAAAAAAGAGAATAAAAATCCTTTGATACCATTTATATCTATATGAAAGATACTAAAAAATACCAAAAACAAATTTCTTTGATACCATTTGTAGCACCCCAACCCAGTTTTCCACTCAAACAATGCTCTCGACCAGTTGGCCACTAGGCCTCAGACGTGCCTCCCCATAGACCAAAGGCTACCAAATAAAAGTAAGGGTCTGATGATGTGATATTGGGGAGAAAATTCCCTTAGGAGGTGATAATAATAATGGTCTATATGAATAAACATAGAATAAAATGACCATTAATCAGAGGAATAAATAAACAAAACTTAACATAATCATAAACAAAGTAGTAGTAAATATAAACAAGACTAAAGGTATACCATTTATTGAAACAATATATCATAGAAGGTCATACCAAACAATAGTCATGTAGGTTCACTCATGTTTGACCATATCGGTACACATATATAAGGAATTCCACAACTCAAAAAGGAAAACTCCAGCTCGATCTAAGAACCACCATGGTCCCTTCCTATTCATCACATGCTAAGAAATACAAAATGATCACTAAGATCTAGCTTTTGAGATTTATCCCTTACCTGATATCAAAGACATAAAGTCTACATGCATTCCAAGGGGTTCTTATAGGGTGTGAGAATAGATCTTAGTAGTCCACTGTCAATGTGTTCTTGTCTTACATCCATAATTATGCAGGTGTATTCTGAATATAAATAAAGTGGTAAATCACACAAATTTAATATTTAAATTAATCCACTTGTGATCAATAGCCACAAGTGATAATTCTACCTACTTCAGCCATCGCCAGAATAAGTCTGAATATGTAAACCCAAATATATATATAGAATACAACATATTTATTCATATATATATTCTCAATGGTGAGGATCCATGGCTTAGTGGCCAAGTAAACCCCTAATAATTATCATACCATCTGAACACTTGGGTTATACCTATAATAATATTTCACCCATAACCTCATTCTAATCGACACCTCAAGTGCCATCAAATAAGTATTGGCATCCCAAAAGCATGCCCAATCAATAAGTACCTGTTCCCTCGGACCTCCACTCAAAAGTCCTTGTTGGCTCAACAACCCAACATACTAAGGCATGATGATATATTTCCTCTAATAAATAATCATTTTCAACTCAATATCCAATGTATTGAGGCATGATGATATACATCCTCCCAAAATCCCAACCCAACAGCCTCAGGTTTCACAATAACCCTCATCCCCCAACCAATGTTCTCAACTCCAATAATCGATGGTCTATCACCATCCACATGGATTTCTATGGTGAGAACCCCCAGTATATCTGATGTTCAACACCATCCCCTAAGATGAAAATTATATGGGGGTATCTACCCATAATGAGTTGTTAACACCACCTTAATTGATTCCTATATATGTTCACAAGACTCCAACAGTGCATCAACCAACAACGGTGAGTGGAAATTACCAAAAAAAATAAGATACATCATCCAGAACCTCATTACCCTAAAACCATGTTGCTAAATCTTGATAGTAAACACCATCCCAAGTCCCAAGATCCAATCCCTCAATCTGAAAACCTCAATTTCTCAATCCTAAAGACCATGTTGCCTCATCCTGGTGATCAACATCACCTCATATGTCTCGATCTAAGCCCAACCTAACAAACCATGTCACCTTAGTCTAAGTGATCAACATCACCTCAATCCTTGATCCAAGCATGTCATGTTCCCATGTAACTCAAGAAATTAATATAAATAATTAAATTAAATTAAAATACACACCTAGCATAAACAACCAAGGTTATTCCAAGCCCCTTACAAAGATTAACCATTTTTAGTGGAGCAATATCATGCACATAGATATCTCATATCATTAATAGAATGATTTAATAAGAATTCATAAATTTATTAGGGATGTCGCTTGGAATACCCACATGGATTATATCGAACACACCCCCAAAACATCTGCAAAATCAAGGAGAAATCTAGGAACCACCTACCTTAGTCCAGTAGGTGTTCACTCATCTGATATCAGCCTCTAACTTTATTCAAAGTGAGAGAAAACGATATTTTAGATGAATGCCATGAAAATAGGGAAAAGGAGCTCACACAGATTTATCATTGTTTATAGAATGATAAATAGAAAATATAATTTATAAGATTGAAGGTATTAGTGATTCTCTTCTAATGAGACCAACAGAGCTCGGACTGGATCTTGGAAAAAGAATATCCCTCAAAGCCTTGAGAGGAGTAGGAAGGGATAAGCCTCATGTGCATGTAGTGGACGTGGGGGAAAGGAGGGGGAAAATATAAATAAGAGGGAGGGTTTTTTTTTGGAAATTTCACACAAATAAATGAGTTGTATGGTTTGGTCACATGGTTTGGCTAACTGTAAGCCAATCATGCAGTGATCACTATCCAAGTACCACACGTACATGGGATAGGCACACGGTTTTCCAAACCATGTGCAACCCATGAATATTCCCATTGATAAAAATTTTAAAGCTATCACGTTTCTGTGCACCCCCTCCTATATAGTTGGAAAAAAAATCCAATGCATAATAAGGGTCGCACAATTTCTCCTAGGAGGTCACACGGTATGTCTATATTGTGTGCCTCTGTCTGTGATTTCCCTAAATGGAGTCTTCAGGGACCACCAAACCCAAAATTCACCTAAAACCCTGAGGATATTTTTGAAATTAAAATCCATATAAAAATAAAGCCTTGAGTCAATCAAACTCTCATAATTAGGTTTCGAAGATCAAGATAAAAGTTGGTATGACCACCAAACACAACAATTCAAATAAGTTGAGGATTTTCAACCCACTTAAAAACTTAGGAAGTTACAATTCAAGGTAGTATTTTCCATTTCATACTTTTTTTGTTGAACACTGATTTTGGATGGTTTTAGATTAGGTTTTGGTACTTATTCCATCAGATCATGGTGGAATCATCCGTTTTTATGGGGCTTTCATGTGGCTTGGCTAGAGGGAGTCTTGAGAGGATGAACAAATATATTCACATTCTAGTTCAATAAAGGTATGTATCTATATGAATTTTTCAAGAATTTAGATTAAATTAAATTAAATTTTCAATTTAATTGGTTTTTTATTATTTATTTTATGTTTCTTAGGTTTTGAGTGTTCTAGGAGTGGTACGCATCCTATTTCTTGAGGTTTTAGTGATTTGATGAGTTCTGGTGGGTTTTTGGAAATTATTCCTAATTTAATTAAATTTTAAGCTAATTATAAATTGTTAAAAGTGATTTAAATAATTAATTATAATTTTTATAATTAATTATTTGATTTTATTATTGGATTTAGGGCCTTGGGGTGGGGGTTGATAGTTGGACTTGGATGAGCTCAGGCTAGAGATTTCGGGATGAGAAATAAATGATTTGGATTCTTGTATGAGATGGGGGTTCCCTATGAATACTCCTATGTTTTATATATATATATATGGAATGTGATATGTGTGGTATTTACACTATGGTTTATTGTCCTTTTTTATTAAATAAAATTTTTAATTTAAAATGAAATGCCTATGGACTGAATAAAGTTCCAAGGGCCACATTAGAACCATGTGTGCCGGATTATTTTCCTTAGTAGCTAATATTTGAGGCCTTGATAATTTTGTGTTCCTTAAGATACATAGACCCCTTTAGGTGTGTAATTAGATTATAGTATGCCTTAGTAGAACCTTGATATTCCTTAGATCCATTTGGATAGTTTTTATGATTGTGGGGTGAGGTTTCCTTCTCCACTGAGATTTTATTACCAGGTGGGTAGGCCTTGTGTAGATTTATGGATAGTTTGGGTGTGAGGACTAACCTAAGGTGACTTGAGAAGGGGATGGGATTAAGGAAATATCTCTAGTGTGATACCAATATAGGATTTACAAGGAGTCCAATGAATCCATGTGATTATTACAATGAGATCTAGGGAAGTTATTCCCTCCGAGTAATGTGTGCTAACCCCGAAGACAATACTAAGACTAAGGATCCAATGTGAGATTAATGTTCTTGGTGTAACATAGGGGGCCTTTTAGGTGGACCAGTATGACATTAACCCTAGATAAGGGTAGTGTCGGGATGGGTAGTGATGATTATAGGTGTCACCTTAGTACCCAAATTGAAAATGAACCTAGTGCTATTTATATTCCTGAGATGCTCCTTGGGATTAGGTTGTTGATCTTGATAACTATTAGATCCCTTGGGATTACCTCCTAAGGATTGGTAATAATGCCTGAAGATTATGGGATCATCTAGGATTACCTATTAGGGATAAATGATGATGGGTGGTGATTAATGCATTTCCTAGGATTACCTCATAGGGATCAAAGATAATTCTTAAAGATTATGGGATTTCCTTGGATTACTTAATAGGGATTAGTGATGACAATAGATAACTATTGTATCACCTAGTATTACCTTATAAGGATCAATGATGATGCCTAATGATTGTGGGATTTCTTAGGATTACCACATAAGGATTGGGGAAAACACCTAATGATTATTAGATCACCTAGTATTACCTCATAAGGACTAAAGATTATGCCTGATGGTTTTTTAATCACTTATTATTACCTCATAGGGATTATTGGGATTCCTGATGACTATTGATTGCCTTGTACTTGTTCCTTGGAATCAGTGATAACACCTGATACTATGATTGCCTAAGGTAACCCCCTATGAATCGGTGATGATGTCTAATGCTATGATTTCATTGCCTAATACTTTCTCTTAAGAATAAATTATTGATCCTAATAATACTGTATTTCCTATTACTTTATACTAGGAATCATCCATGGGCCTGATGTTATTTGTAATTTTTATGTGATGTGATCAAAGACACTCCGGCATTGGAAAATGTATGTTTGGGTTGATCTCAAGTGTCATGTTAGAACTCTAGGATCGATGGTGGTTGTTTTATTAATGATTACATGTTGTTTTATTTATTCTTCTAAGAATATATCATGTGTACACTAAATTTACTGGTTATGTATGGGACCACTTTGGTGATGCCCTAATGATTTATACTCACACTCTACTCAGGTGGACATAGTACTTGGGTACTTGATAAATATTTACTCTTGGAAGATTATGGTTTGTCAAAAGCTCAAATTAACTCAATCAGGTAGGATAGATTGAATGGGATTATATACTAGGATGAGGTGAGGTAAGGGGATGGAAATAAAGACTTAGTGTATTTTATTATTTTATTTATTTTGTATATGCGACTGTCTCGATGGGCGGATAGTGTTTTATAATGGCATGATTGTGAGTATATATGATTGTTTTCTTCAAAATTCATGTATTATTGATGATTGTGTTTATTGAATATACATAATCTGATGGTTATTTTTTGGATTATGTTTGGTTATTGTTTATTATTGTGTACTTTGATATAGGGTTATAGTCTCCCAACAGTAATACCCTAGATCCCCACTACTAGTCGATGACCTCTAGAATTCATGGAGTTGTTTCTGTGGTCATATAGAGATCTAATTTAGTTACTGTTCATAGTGAACCAGGGTGGGGATGTTACCAAGTGTTATCATATATTATGTGAATGATATCACAAAGTGTATCATATTTTTTATTTTTTATTACTATTTAGGGAGATGGTAGACAAGTGATGTAGGGATGTTTCTAGTCTTGTGATGGATATCATATTGGTACATTATGAATATCTTTTTCTATGGAAATTATAGTTTACCAGAGATATGGTATTTTTGTTCTTGGTTTCCATTTTTATGTTTGTATGATTTTCACATGGAGTGAAACACTTTAGTTTTTAGAATTATGATATATTTTGGTTTCGTCTCTTAGCCTGATGGAAAGAGGTCATGTCCATGTATTATAATTTGCACATATTATTCACATGATATATGTATGTTTGTGTTTGATTAATATCATTTATGATAAGAATTTAGTTGTTTTAATTGTGAGTAATAAAATTATATGAAATTTTTTTGTAAAAATTGTTGGTGGAATTCTGCTCAATTGAACAATAGTATATTTATCTTTTAATGACATGTCATGTGGATCTACAGTGAGATGCTCACTTATGATGATTATATAGTCCCTCGTGTAAGGGATGTATAGTTACCCTTAGTTTTTTTATACAATTATTATATTCCTTAGTGATAAACCCCTTATTGCTAGTTGTGGTATTGGTTCTGAAATAAAATAGGTTCTCTTATTTAAAGTTTTTGTATCAACCTATATGGTGTTTTTCCATATATCTTGGTGGTGGTATTCTATTTAATCAAACCATGTGGATATATTTATTCTTGACATAGATCATAATGTTATGATTCCATTATATGTGTGTATGTGGATGATAGAGTGATCCTTAAGGGGGTGGCTCCCGTATGTGGAGACTCGATAAGGATCAGCCTAAAATCATGATTCTCGAGGGGGTAGTAACGTATTTTAATGCTCATTGAGTATTAGTTCCCTAGTATAATAATGTTTTTTCATGTTATGATGGATATTTATATGTGAAAACCTAAGAGTGGGTGATGTTAAATATGGTAAAAAAAGGTTTTTCATGTTAGTGTGACATATGTGAGATGTGGTTTATGGGTTAGGTGGTATTTCCTAGCACTTGAGATACATATAGAACTATTAGTGAGCTCTATATAGGGATGATCAGTGATATATGAGGGTATCCCGAGAAAGGGTTTATCCCAGGTGTATGAGTGCCTTAGAGACATGAATCATGGGTATATGCTTTTGGTTATGATATTATTGTATAGGATGTGCTACCATATATGGTATAGGCATGATTATGCCTTGGATTTTTATGGGTAAATCACCTTGAGTGGTAGTGATTTAGTATCAAGGTTTAGTTTTGAGGGTATTATCAGTTGATTACATGGCCTTGTTAATTTTGGATTCACTTTCTAGAGCATGGTGATAGTGTAGGAATATGCTAGTGTTTTTAATGAATTTGGTTGATAGGTGTTCATGCATTAGACTACAGCATAACGTAAATGATTGATTTTGAAATGGAGCATTGGGGGTGCTTTAGGATGGATGATATTGATATTTCATGGAGAATGGTCTATGATTTTGGATTATGAGCCTAAATATAATGACATGAAACTCATAGAATCTTTATATGTATTGTGATTGAGATGTACTAGATCATACACTTAATGAATTTTAATGAATTGAGATAGATCGATGAGGGGTTGTGTATGAGATGAGGACCGATGGTCATGATGAAATACTAATGGCCTTAGTTTCTTAGGGTTTTAATGAAAAATGGAAATGTCCCTCCATAATAGATGGGACATTAGAAATGGATTAGGTGTGGTGGAATAACCAACTAGAATTTGTTCCTTGAAATGTATTTTTAGGAAGGTGTGGTTTCAGAATTGATAGTGGATGAGTATGGATCGAGAGGAGAAACACACATGTGATAATGGAACCTATTGAGTTTGTGTTCAATGAGTGATATTATGAAATCCATATGGTGGGTAGTGTACTATTTTCTTGTTGGGGGTGTGTCCCTCAATTAAAATAAAATTATGGCGGATGTCGAGGATGACATTCCTGATGAGTCAATAATGTGTGTAATTTGATGTTTTGTTTTAGTACTCATTTATGAGTGGGGTCTCCATGTCTAGTTATTATGTGTGGTAATGTATATAGTGTGGTTTTTGGAGGAGAGACCCCATGTGTATAGGATCATGGGTGCTTGAGATTGATCGTTGGATGGTCAAGGTGGATTTTGGATGTCAGTGAGCTAGTGAATCTGATCTACCAGGTTCCATATAGAATAATAGATTTGAGGTTTGGTTGTAGTAATGGGTAGATTATGTGCATTATAATTAGTATTAATATGGTTTTGATGTGATCCGAGGGTGTATCAAACTGATGGTGCACCAGTGCTTGGGGTGATAGATTGGTAGAAAATTTTGGCTAGTTGTGGACCCAGTCATGGAATTACACTGAATGTTTGGTTTAGAAATTAATGGGGGTGTTTATAATGGAAATGTGATGACTTAAAGAGTTGGGGCATCATGATCAGGTAATGGTGATAGCGTGTCGGTAGGTGTGGTCGTTCATTTTCAAAAAAATATTGGATAAAAGAGGTTTGACCGGTGATTTTGCATATAATTGAATGTGCTGGGTTAGATGTTACATAAATTAAATCATATTGGGTGTGATGGATGTGTTTTTGGGATCATCTGGAGATTTTTAAAGAATATTTGGTGTATTCGGTCCTTGTGCATGGATGGTGGAGGCTTGTAGAATTTATTTTGGGATTATTGATGAGGAGTGGTACTATGTTCTAATCATTTTTTTAATGTGTAGTTGGGTATATTGGGACAGAAACTACACTAAGTAGGTCATTTAACCACAAAGAATTTGTTTCATTTGGGAATACAGATGGTGGGGGAATCATGTATTAGAATCATATCATATGAGAAAAGGCCTATGTTAGTGAGAACCATAATCCTGGGGATGAATTTATTTATGAAAATGTAGTGTCTTGGGTTAGATGGTCATGGATAAGCATTATCTCAGTGATTTGGTGATGGGTGATGAGTGTTAACTCATTTCCTAATGAATATTGTACATTATGTTTGGAATTTCACATCAGAATCTCATTCAAAATTCTGAGGCAGAACACAATGAGAAGTTGGTGAATTGATGATCATGGGGGATCATGAGTTCTGGTTGAAAGATTGAAGATATTTCTAAGGTATGAGAATTTTTATGGTGGGGAGGTTATTTAACCTCATATATTTTTAGAGTGTGAATGCCTGAGGGGATTTGAGTTTTTGTTTTTGTGAGAGATTTGTTTTGATAATTGAGGTTTAGATCTCAATTATGAGTGTTGGGAAATCTCAAGAGGTTCCTTTTGGATGTGATTCGAGACCCGATTGGTGGTACGGGTGCTTGGATGAGTGTTGGATAAGGTTCAGGTGTCTTGGAAGATAAAATTTTAGCTAATTTATCCATTCATGATGTGATCCATAAGAGTCACACTATGAATAGATTTTTTTCCAAGGTAAGATCCACTACCCTAAGTTATTCATGTCGTGAACTAAGGGTTCATGCTGTGAAACTATCAGGGTCAGTCCCTTCACAATGTGAACCTATAGTCTATGTTGTGAACATGTTCTATGCATGTTTTCTTTAGTTAGGGTAAAACCATACTTTATCAATCATCCCTCCTTGGGTATTTTCAAACCAGGGGCATCGGGAGAGGCCATTCCAGCTGTTTTCTCACCCCCCCCCCCCCCCTCTCCTTATCCTTCAAATCCCCTTGAAGTGGAATGGTTTTGGGAGCATATTGGATGCGATTAAAGTTAAGATTGTCTATTTTTTCTTTGTTCTAATTCCCCCTTGGTTGGACACTGATTTTAGATAGTTTTGGTTTAGGTTTTGGCACTAATTCCACCCAAGAATAGTGCAATTATCCATTTTTATGGGATTTTCATGTTTCTTGGATAGATGGAGTCCTGGGAATTTGATGATGGAATATCGTTGTATGAATTTTATTTAAAAAAATCTCAAATTATATTAACTTTTAAATTTAGTTGGTTTCATTTTTTGGGTCTTCTATTATTCTTAAGTTCGAGGGTGTTTCAATAGTGGTTCGCACCTCATTGCTCACAATTTTGGTGAGTAGATGAGTCATGGTGGGTTTTTGGAAATTATTCCTAACTGAATAAAATTGTAAGTTAATTATAAATTATTAAAAGTGACATGAATAATTAATTCTAATTTTTATAATTAATTATAATTTTTATAATTAATTATTGGATTTTATTATTAGAGTTAGGTCCTTGAGTGTATGGGAGGTGGACGGTTGGACTTGGATGAGGTTGAGCGAGATATTATGGGATAAGAAATAAAGTATTTGGATTCCTGGATGAGGTAGGTGGTCCCTATGCATACCCCTATGGTATTTATGTGTGTGTGTGTGTGTGTGTGAAATATGGTAATTTTGGTCTTAACACTATGGACGGTTAAACTGTTTGATTAAATAAATTGTTTAATTTAAAATTAAATGCTTATAGATTGAACGAAGTTCAAAGGGACATGTTAGACCCATATGTGCTAGCTTTTTTTCCTTGGTCATTGATTCCCAAGGCCTTGATCATTTTGTGTGTCTTGGGATACATAGACCCCTTTATGGGTTTAATTCAATTATGTAAGCATTGTTTCCCTTAGTATAGGCGCCTTGTTGACCTTTGGGTAGAGAAATGTGATGGGATGAGAAGGAATTTCCTTCATAGGCCTCAGTGGACCCTTGATATTCCTTAGAGAAGTTTGGATAATTTTTATGACCATGGGGTGAGGGTTCCTTACCTATTGAGATATTATTACTAGGTGTATATACCCTACATAGACTTATGGATATGTTGGGTGTGAGTACCGATCTAGAGTGACTTGGGGAGGGATGGGATTTAGGTCATCTCCCTAGTGTGTTATCGATATAATATTACCTATGAGGTCAATGATCCCATGTGATGATTACAATGAGTTTAAGAGATGTTATTCCCTCTCAGTGATGGGTGTTAACCCAAGAGATGATATTGAGAATGGGTAGCTCATATGGGGTGACCCATCTTAGTATGATCTAGGGGACCCCTATGGGTGCCCTAGTATGACATTAACCCTAGAAAGGTGTAGTGTCTATAGGAAGATATTGATTATTGTTGATGTCACATTAGAACCTGAATCAATAATGATTATAATATTATTTGGATGCTTTAGATACTTATTTGTATCCATCTATTGAGTCAGATGACTATTGGCTCACCTAGGATTACCTCCTAGGAATTGTAAATGAAACTAAATGACTATGGGATGGCCAAGGATTGCCTCTTATAGATCATTAATGATTCCTGGTGATTATCATATCACTTAAGATTACCTACAAGGGAACTTCAATAACACCTAATGGTTATGGGATCACCTAAGATTACCTCATAGGGGTCAATGATGATGCCTGATGACTATTAGATCATTTAATATTACCTCTTAAGGATTGATGATAGTGTGTGATGATTATGGAATCACCTGGTATTACCTCTTAGAGGTTGAAAATGATTCCTGATAACTATTGGATCATATATAATTTCCTCTTATGGGTTAATGGTGATGCTTGATGACCACTAGATCACTTGGGATTTCCTCCTGGGGATCGGCGATGATTCTTGATGACTATTGGATCACATAAGATTACCTACTAGGGTTCAATGATAATGTTTGGTTATTTTTGGATAACATGGGATTACCTCCTATGGATCGATAATGATGCCTAATGATTATTGATTACCTTGGAATTTCTCCATGGAATTAGTGATGACTCTCAATACTTTGATTTGATTACCCAGGACTTGCTCTTAGGAATCAGTTGTTAAGCCTGATACTACTGGATTTCCTAGGAATTTATCCTAATAATTAGACATGAGGCTAATATTGGTTATCATGATTGTGTGTAATGATTAGATACACTCTAATAATGGTCAAAGTAGTTTTGGTTTAATATCAAGTTTCATGTTATAACTCAAGGATTGATGATGGTTATTTTATTTACTCTTACACGCTATTTTTTTAATTTTTTAATCATATCACATGTGTATAATATATTTAATGGTTATATATGGGGACCACATTGGTGGTTCCTGATGATCCCTTAGATCAATGTAGGATCACTGATAGGGGGTGAATCATTGATCTCTTTTTATTTTAAAATAATTTTTCTTAACTTAATAAGGAAACTTTATTAACCTATGAAACTTGATATAGTTACGATCCACTAAAATATAAATCTCAACATCACCTTTTCTATGAAAAAAATATAAATAGAGATCAGAATATGATATTTACAAGGTTAGGTGAAAATAAATGCTCCTTATCATGTTTTCTATTCCCCCAATATGTATTCTTTTACTATCTTCAAAATATTGAAACAGAATAGGAAGAAATATGTTCTACACCCTAATATTCATTCCTCTAACTAACCCTGGTTCTACCCCTAGCAATCATATCTCATTCCATAGTTGTTTATACCCTCAAACTATCCCAATTGTATCCTCTTTATTCACAACTAGTTATACACCCCATCCAACAATACTTTTCAACAACTGGTTATACACCCCAACTACAAGATCTTTCCTTATTATTTTCTGATCCACTTTAGAAATATATTATCTTCATCCACAATTAAGTTAGATCACCTTTTCCTATATACAAAATTCAATATCTTAAACAACTCTCTTTAGAGTCTGTTGGCCTTGAAACTTCCTCCTGATCTTTGTATGTCTTGGTTGTACTCAATATTAAATTTTCATAACTTCATCAAAAAACTTCCTTAAAAAATGATCATATGATTGACTTAATACAATTTTCCATTGTCCATTGGCTCTATCCATTTTTTCTTTGTCTGATTCTTATCACTACACTTCGGTTTAGTGGGATATGTTCATTATCTCTGTCTGATGACTCTTTTTGGTATAACTTTGTTTTATGGTTCTCCATCCATTGGGTATATTTCTACTGTATCTTATCAAAGGTCCTCCATATGATGCACTCTTCTTTAACCTGAAAGTTAAATTAGTTGTAAAATCGTTTTTCAAAAAAAACTTCAATGTGTCAAACTTTTCATATAAGTGAATAGTGTTAAGTATGGTCATACTTTCCACCCCATTTATATAGGTTATCCTAAAATAAAATTGGTGGGAAACCAAATTCACTTTCTATCTCAACTGAAACTCACTGAAATCTTCTCAAGTATTCTAGATTATTCTAAAACAATATTAAACCTTTATGAAACTCCAATTATTCCAAATTTTCTTTGAACATCCTTAAACTTAGTTTTAGAGAACTTATAAAAAATTCCTTGACCTTAGTAAGATAACAAAAATTGAAGATCATCTCATTATTGTAATATTAAGTACTTTACATAGTTTATGTAAAGCTCTTTATAACTTCTCTATCCAATGCATGTCTATCTATTTCCTCTATAAGGACTACTTTATTTGATGTTGCAACTTAATAAATCTTCCATATGAATCCTTCCATCATCTGATGGACCATCATTCAGTTTTCCTTTGTTAAGAAACCTTCATTCATTCAACTCAAAAAAATTGTATGATCATTTCTCCATTCAGTGGATCTTCATATTGCTCTCCATCGGGTGATCTTAATATAAAATCTATGACCAATGATCTTCCATCTAATTTATCTCAAATTAATATTAAAATTTATACACCCTTTTATATTGGTATCACCTTCATATTTCTCCATATGATGTTTGTGTAAAATATCCATACTTTGGATCTTTTGAGTGTCATCTTGATGGTTATTAAACCATTGTAAATTCATTGAAATATTTGTCTGGTGATTTCCTTCTAATTTCCTCTATTTTATAGCTTTGACAATCTATCCTTCATCCATTTTACTTTGTACTCTTCCATTATATGTTCTATGAAATTTTATTAATATTCCTTTGATAGATTAGGCTTTCTTCAATTTCTCTATTCAATCATTCTGCGTCAAAACTTTTTTAATAAATATTTGTAAGTCTAAAAATTTATTAACCAATACCAATTTTTTGAACTTCATAACTAGAATCATTATCTACTAAGTACCTCTTCATTAGGACCATCCAAAAACATTGTTTGGTCCATCCAGTAAATTTCTTTCACTTCTCTCACCATGTACTTTATACAACCATTTATTCATCCTCTTTCGTTTGTCTGGTGTTATGCATCTGATAGCCTACGTCTAGTATAATGTGTTTGGAAAGCTTCAACTAGAGATCTGTGTCCGATCACCTTAGGTTTTTTCATCCAAAAATATACAAAACTTCATATAGATTATTTCATCCACTTAGATTTGTAACTATAATTTTCTCCATCAAACCACTTCTCACACTTTTTAAAAACTCATAAAAACTTATCTTGGATCTTAAATATTATCATGATTCTAGAAAATTTAATGAATAGTAAATCATTTTCTAACTTTAATAAGTAAATTTATTATATTCCTTAGGTAAAGTTCATGTAACTTCCTTAAGTAACTTCCTTAAGCAACTTACTTAAGTAAATTTATCTTCAAACAAACTTATTCTACATTATTAAGTAACTTTCACTCCAAACACATATTGATATATTAACAAAAAATAAAACTAAACACACTTTGGAATATTAATATTCCCTTTTTTTTTTGTTGTTAATAACCATATAAAACTTCAAACATATTCAAAGCCAATATGTGTGATCAATAATTTCTTCATGATGTTTGTATCTTCTAATCCTCATTCTTTACTTCTACCCCTTATTCAAAATCAATTTCAAAGGGACCATATCAACATTTCTTTATTCATATAAAAGTCTTGAAAAAAATATAAAGAGAAAAATAGAATCGAATGATTTTCTTAACAAAGATACTTTATCTTAACAACTATAAGTCTACATGAGAAAATCTAGTGTAGAAAAAAAGAGTGTATAATCAAGGTGTTAATTATTGTTCATAAAACCTATTTCAAGTAATGCATTCTTCAATTTCATTTGAACAATTTTATAGATAGGTAAATTTCAGTAAGTTCATTAAGATAAAAAACTTGAACCCATATTAACAATCATATCAAACTAGTTCAAGTGTATAAAAATCATTTCCCCAAAATCTCATATTTTATTACCATCCATATTTTTAAGGAAATTGTGATATTAATACCTCATCTTTAGCTTTTATCCCCATCAAGGGTATCATCCCATTTCTTATCATGGTGGTAACAATGTTTCATGATGTATTTCTCAAACTTACTGTAAAACTTATGCAGAACCCAGCCAGATTACTTACTTATTCTCCTTAAATTCTCTACAAGTTAGTATAAATAAAAAAGTATTTTGGGAATAATAAGGAACCTCGGTGTTTCTTAGAATTAATGATCAGAATGATAATCTTATCTTGGTATCAACTTCTTCATCTTATTCTTAGATTTTTCATTGGATGTTCTTTGTTTCGTGTGATTAGCCTCCATGGATTTTGTAATTGATTTCTTCTAATCGATAGAATCTTCAGATAATGTTTAAACTTCTCTTTATATTTCATAATAACTTGTTTATATTTATTTTTTAATATTTTATTTATGATTTATTCTTAGGATGATAATATATTAATACAATTTTATATAAAATTATCAACTTTCATTTTTTATGAATTTTCAAACTATCATCTTTTGACAATTTTTTAACTTTTTTCTCATTTTCTGAAACTTTTTCCTTGAATTTTTCTTTAGAAAACTTTTATGCTTACTCTATCTTTCTATCCATGTCCATTTATTCAGGTCAAATAAATAATATAACAACCCTGCTCTTTATTACACACTAAAACATGATTTATTACATAAACTTAACTTGTGACAACATAGAATATCGAGAATCCTAGTGTCTTTGGAGATTAGGATCATTACATACCAACTTAAAACATGAAATATATCATCTTTATTGAAAACTTCTTTTATATGACCACTACATTCCCTCGTACTTAGCATTGCATGGGATAACCTGAGGACATGCATAAGAAAAGGGTGAGCTATAAAGCCCAGTAAGGGAATAAACATGGAATAACATGAAAAATACAATACATGTTAGAAAATAGGAATATCAATGGATTGAAATATAAACATGAACATAAAGGCATGATAAATCATGATAACCATAACATGGAAATGTGGCAACAACACTTAACATGGAATTAACATGAGCCAAGGCTCATTGCACATGGAGCATGAGTAAACCCTCATTGCACATGAATCACGAGTAAAACATAATTGCACTTAAATTAGCATGATTAAACACCCATTTCACATGATTTATCATGATACTATACTTTACACAATGCATTAGAGTGCTATCAGGGCGCACCCTTCTTAAACATTTCATTTCATGTATAAGTGTGCCACATGGATCATACAACATGTAATTAATCATCATCATTTATTCCACAATAAAGGGATGTGGAATAAATACATGAAGATTTATAATCAATAAGTATATGTGCATAAATTTGAATACCCTTGATAAAGAAATAGGCATGGTATTCACTAAACAATGACACTGGCTTGGAAAATCGTTGTGCAATTTCGGCAGCATAACGGCGTGAAATAAGAACTCATAAAAAATGGTTGATGAGAGATAAATGGTTGTCTCGTCATATTTATATGAAATTTAAAGTAATGGGGTCATATAAATATATGTTCCAATAAATTTAATAGAATTTAGATTCATAATACAAAAGAATTATTTGGATGTAAATGAGGAGAGAGAGAGAGATCCCTCATGGAATTTCAGCATGGTAACGGGTGTACATAGGAGGAATTAATGAGAGATAAAGGGGTCTCCCATAATTAGAACATAAAGAAGGAAGTATGGGTGAGGTGAGAAATTATACCCCAACATTTTTAATTGAAAAAAAAAGGCATAACAACTTTAAAAAAATTGGACAAAAATGAGAAAGAAAGAAATCCCTTACTTGGAAGTGTGATCCCAAAGGCTTGAGAGAGGCTTGAGAGAGTCTTCTTGGGAGCTTGGAGAACCTTGGTAGGATTATAGAGAGATGATGGAAGGGTTTGGTAGAACTAAAAATTCTTTGAGTGAAGAGGAAGTGGGAGATTGTGTGGGTTTATATAGAAAAGGAGAGGTAATTCTTTATTATTTAGGTTTGGGACACCTCACATTAAACTAATAAAAACCACAAACCAGCCCATGGTTTTTATCCATAGTTTTTTCCAAATAAGAGTGGAAAAAAATATTTTATATGGCCAATGACCTAATTTCTTAAAATAATATGGTTTCTTATGTAGAGGTGAGTCACACTCTCAAGGAAAGCAATTTAAAAAGACAAAATGTTTTATAAGCCTTGAAGGGTCCACTAAAGCTTTGTAAAATAGATCAAACAAACTCAAAATCACATTATTTTAATGGAAAAACATATATTTTCCGAAAATAATGTTTATAGTGTTTTATTACATCACTATTTGGTCATTATGATGTCATAAAACACATTATATATTTAAACGGTATTAAATTTTTACCCAAAAAATCAACTGTCTCAGAAAATTATGAAAAATTCACCGTTGGATAATTTCAATGTCCTGAATCTAAAAATAATATTTATTTTATCTAAATAATTTTCTAAATATGTAAATTTTTAATTTTAAAATAAAAACCGACATTTATTGAAATTCATGGGTTTTGACAAAAACTGCTTTCAAACCATAATAAAAATTACAATTGCATTCATAAAATCATATGATCATTAATAAAAAGTAATTTTATAATAATAATAATTTATTAAAATATTATTTAATTCAAAAATCCATTAATTCATCAGAATATATTTCTTAGTTGAATATTAACTAAAAATACTATTTGTGCTTTAAAAACTATTTACAAAGTAACAATAATAAAATGAATGCACATTCTTTATACAAAAATAATGCACATAGTCTTAGTTATAGGGTATTGTTACATAAACCCTTATAACACCCACATAATACCGAAGAGTAAGGTGTGCGATGGTGACAAACTCTTTGGGTGTCTCGGATAACATTGCTCGGGTGGTAATCTTTATTAGCTTCCACTTCTCTCGTAGTCGGTTCTACTCAAACTTAATGTGTTCAATCTCGGATTGGGATTGGTCAAGAGAGAATCCCAGTGATGCCACCTCCTTTCTGAGCCCTGAAAAATGGGCTTCATATGGGGAAAGTCTACTGGATGAGGCCATCGCTTCCTTTTTATGAGTAAATTGGATTTTTTAAAGCCTTATATTTATACTAATAATGTGATCATTTTTCAATGGCTATATTAGAAAAAATCACAATTCATAATGGTATTTTAAAATCTAGAAACATAAAACAAATTAAGTTCACATTTTATATAACCATAATAAGACATTTAATTAGATCAAGAGGAATTTCCATTAATGAAATTTTGGGTTGTTACAGTCTTCCCCCCTTAAGAAATTTCACCCTCAAATTTTTTTTCCCCACACTAAAACAGATGTGGGTAAATTTGCTTCATCACTTATTCTGATTCCCACATTGCTTCTTCAAACTTGTAGTTTTTCCACAACACCTTGAGGAGGGGCATTGTCTTATTTCATATAACTTTTTCTCTATGATCTAAGATCTTCACTGGTTTGTCCTTATAATAAAGATAATCTTCTAACTGCACTACTTATGAAGAGAGTATATGTGAAGGGTCTAGTATGTATATCTTTAAGAGGGATACATGAAAGACATCATGTACTTTGGTCATGGTAGGTGGAAGTGCTAGTAGATAGGCCACAGCCCTGACACGATCAATAATCTCGAAGGGGATGATGTACCTAGGACTTAACTTTCCTTTCTTTCCAAACCTCATAACCTTCATCCATGGAGATATGCATAGAAATACCATGTCTCCAACTTTAAACTAAAGGTCTCATCAATGATTATCTGCATAACTCTTCTATCGAATCTAGGATGCCTTGATATGCTGCTGAATGGTTTTCACCTTCTCCACCATTTCTTCGACCATTTCTGGTCCTAACATCTTACGAACACTGACTTCATCCTAACATGTCTGTGTTCTGCACCTCTTCCCATACAGGGCTTCATAAGGTGCCATTTGGATGCTCGGGTGGAAACTGTTATTATAGGAGAATTCAACCAGAGGAAGATGTTTATCCTAACCTCTTTTAAATTCCATTGAACATGATCTTAACATATATTCCAGTGTCTGAATAGTTCTCTCAGATTGGCCATCAGTTATGGATGATAGGACATACTGAAGTTCGGTTCAGGATCCAGAGAATGTTGAAGACTCTTCCAAAACTTATAGGTAAATCTTGGATCTCGATCGGATACAATATATAGTGGTACTCTATGCATCCTTACCACTTCCTTGATATATATCTATGCCAGTTGATCCAATGATAAATCCTCCCGGATTACAATAAAGTGTGTAGACTTTATAATACGATACACAACAACCCATATTGTATTTTTGCCTTTGGATATCTTCAGAAGTCTGGTGACAAAGTCCATGATGATGTTCTCCCATTTCCATGTTGGTATGGGTAATGGTTGCATCATCCCCTTAGACTTCTGTCTCTCAGCCTTCACTTGCTTACACACCAGGCACTTTGATGTAAATTCAGAAATCTCTTTCTTCATATTATCCCACCAATAATTCTCTTGTATATATCGATACATATTTGTGTTTCCTGGGTGAATAGATAAATTTTAACTATGTACATCATCCAAAAGTTCCTTCTTCAGCTCTGAACTTGATGGAACACATAGTCTTTTCCCAAATCTCACAATTCCTTCTTCATTATCATTGAACTTTGAAGATTTCCCTTTTCTGATAGCTTCAACTTTATTCTAAATTCCCACATCATCCTTTTGAGCATCCTTTAACCTTTCCAAAAATACGGTTAAGAAATAATTTGTGAAAGGATTGATGATTTTCCCTTATTTATGATTCCCATGTCTATCTTCATCAAATATAAGAAGATTGGATCCTTCTCAATTCTCATCAATGATAGAATCACTGGGCCCTTTCTACTTAGATCATCTACCACCTTGTTCACTTTCCCAGGGTGGTAATGGATTGAGCATTCATAGTCTTTGATCAGCTCTAACCATATTCGTTGGTGCATGTTCAACTCTTTCTGTATGAATATATACTTGAGACTTTTTTGGTCCGTATATATTTCATACTTCTCCCCAAATAGATAATGCCGCAAAATTTTTAAAGCAAATATCGCCGCATCCAACTCTAAATCATGTGTTGGATAATTCTACTCATGAACTTTCAATTGCCTTGAAGCATAGGTAAGGAATTTTTCATTTTGCATCAACACACAGCCTAGTCCCTTCTTCGAAGCATCACTGAATACCACAAAAAGTTCTCCACTTGTGGGTAAAGTGGGCACGGGCACAGTGATAAGCCTCCTTTTCAACTCCTTGAAGATTTATTTACATTCATCACTCCAAGAAAACTTTACTCCCTTCTGAGTTATCTTGGTAAGAGGGTTGGACAATTGTGAGAAATTTCTCACAAATTGTCGATAATATCCAGCTGACCCCAAGAAGCTATGGATATCCATTACCGATGTTGGCCTCGTCCATCCCTCAATTGCATATATCATGGTGGGATCCATAGATATCCTATTTATTGTGATGATATGGCCCAAGAATGAGACCTCCTTCAACCAGAACTCACACTTGTTGTACTTTTCATAGATCTTATCCTTTTGCAAGGTCTCTAGTACAGTTCTTAGATGCTCATCATGATCCTCCTTGGTTTTGTAGTATATTAGATTATCATCTATATAGACTACCAAAAATTTGTCAAGGTAATCTCTAAAGATTCTATTCATCAAGTCCATAAATATTTTTGGATCATTAGTGAGTCCTAAAGGCATTACTACGAATTCATAATGCCCATATCTTGTACGAAAAGCAGTCTTGGGGATATATTCCTTCTTCACCCTTACTTGATAATATTCTGACCATAAATCTACCTTGGATAAGTATTGTGCTCCACACAGCTGATCAAAAAATTCATTGATTCATGTGAGAGGATACTTGTTCTTTATCGTGATTTTTTTAAGCTCACAATAATCGATGCAAAGGTGCATTGACCCATCTTTCTTCTTGACAAAGAGGACTGGTGCACCCCATGGTGAATCACTTGGGCATATAAACCCTTTATCCAGATTCTCCTGTAGTTGTTTCTTCATATCCTCAAGCTCCACAATAGTCATTATATACGAAGTCTTGGATATTGGAAACGCCCCAGGTATAAGATCAATTGAGAATTCAACATCTCTTCTAGGAGGAAGACCAGGCAATTCCTCAGGAAACACTTCAGTGAATTCCCTCACAATAGGCATGTCTTCAAGGATGGTTTCCTCCTTAGACTCAATAATCTGAGCCAGATACGCATGCTCATAGGGCAGTAATATCCACACTTAATATGATGGAGCTAAAGAATATTCATCTTCCGCCTTGCACTTTTATAGAATCAGGGGTCGATTCTCCACATGGAGAGTGATTTCCCTATCATGGCAATTTATGTTGGCTCTATATAAGGAAAGCCAATCTATGCCAATAATTGCATCAAATTCCACCAAAGTGAGTATGGAAAGGTTCATAGGGAAATTAAATCCACATATTATGATAGGGGAGGAGGTATATTCATGGTATGCAATGATTTCCCCATTTTTCGTACTCACCGAAATCTTTACTTCCATGATTTTTGGTGGTGCTGGGATTGTTATACTAAACTTTTGGGATATAAAAGAATGTGTAGAACCTGAATCAAAAAGTATATTCACTATTATTGAATTAATAACTAGCATACATGTCACCAATTCATTTTCGGGGTTCACTTTGGCAGTAGTGATGGAAAAAATCTCTCTCTTACTACCTTGGAGGTTGTTGGTTTCCTCCGAAAACCCTTGGCTTAGGGAACTAATTTGAAAGATGCCCTAGTTCTTTGTAGTTGTAGAAATGAACAATGCATTGAGGTTAGAACAAAGTGTTCCTTTCCTCTGTTGTAGTTGTGGGTTTTTCTTGTCGGTAGTTAACAGGTATGTTCCCTTCTCTTCCAAACCTAAATCATTTCCTTGTCCCCTTCAAGAAATTTCTGGGGTGCTTCTTTCCGCACCTTTGGAAAGTGGGGTGTTAGATCTTCTTATCATTGTTGGATTTATCCATCAGACCACCAAAATTGAAGTCCACCTTATTCTTATTATCCCCATGATACCCCTGAGATTATCCGATCTCTATTTCTACCTTGAGGGAACATCATAAAATTTCCTCATAGCTGTTGAAGTCACGGATCGTCAGTGCTTTCCGTAGGCTAGGTTTTATATTACCAAAGAAGAGTTCAACCTTGCATTCAGGGGTAATGAAAAATCCAGAGGTGTATCATGCAAGCCTTGTAAACTTTTCCTCATACATTTTGAAAAATTCTTCATCTTTTTGCTTGAGGGAAAGAAAGTCCCTTTCCATCTTAAGCCGTAGGGTGCGCGGAAAATATTTATCAAAAAACATCTTCCAAAAATCTTTCCATTCTAACGCCTCGATCTCGTCCCCAGGATTCATATGTTTTATCAATTTCCACCATTGATTAGATTCATCCTCCATATGATAAACATCCAGAATAAACTTCTATTTTTTGGAACATTGAAGGATGTAGAAGATCTTTTCAATGGAGTTGATCCATTGTTCGACGATTGAGGGAACGGATGATCCATTAAAATTAGGAGGCCTTTGTCTCATGAAGCTCTCAATATCAACTTTTTCTTTCTTAGGTGGGGTTGAAAATTCCTCTAAACCCATGTTTCTATTCAAATCTTGAATTAATTAAGAGAGAATCAGGACAAAGTTCACGATTCTTGCTCCCATCGGATTGGGCATCTCGTTAGCACAGTTATCACATTGATCTTCACATCGGTTGTTAGCCCGAATCCTCCAATTACCGGCCATTAGATGGAATAAAAAAGTTAGGGGTAACACATAAAGGGTAATCCAATGAAAAAATTGATGACCTATAAATAACTTTTATTTCCTTAACTTATGAATCCATAGGTTTCAATCTATTATATTCATGATCTATTTTCTAATATATATTCTTAAGGGCATTTTTTAAGTCCCTTAATAATGGTTTATACTAAGCTTGTGAATTTACCAAAGCATATCCCCCAGGAGTGTCATAACCAAGAGTGTATAAAGGCCTGTTTTTGTGTACTAGGATACCCCAGGTTAAGCCCGAAACTCCTTATCGGGGTTTTCACCCCTAGGTACATTTGTGCCAGAGCCGCCTCTACCTGCTCGTATCCAGACAGGGATGTATTTGCTTAATAATCCACTTACTCAATACTCAACAAAAATTAGGTATGTTTTTATTATACTTAGTCTTGTCTATAAGGCTTCACTAGGGTTTTCTAATCCTAATCCCAAAAATAACTAAACCTATCCTCTGATACCAACTATAACAACCCTACACTTTATTACACACTAAAACATGATTTATTACATAAAGTCCACTTATTACCACATAGAAGATCAATATTTATAGTGTATTTGGGGATTAGGATCATTACATAACAACTTAAAACATGAAATACAACATCTTTATTGAAAAATTCCTTTATATGACCACTACATTCCCTCATACTTAGCATTGCATGGGATAACCTGAGGACATGCATAAGAAAAGGGTGAGCTATAAAGCCCAGTAAGGGAATAAACATGGAATAACATGAGGAATAAAATACATGTTATACAATAGGAATATAAATGGAGAACAATAGAAACATGAACATAAAGGAATGATAAATCATGATAACCATAACATGGAAATGTGGCAACAACAATTAACATGGAATTAGCATGAGTCAAGGCTCATTGCACATGGAGCATGAGTAAACCCTAATTGTGCATGAATCATGAGTAAAACCTAATTTCACTTGAATAATCATGATTCAACACCCATTAAACATGAAATATCATGATACTATACTTTACCCAATGCATTGGAGCGCTATCAGGGTGCACCCTTCTTAAACATTTCATTTCATGCATAAGTGTGCCACATGGATCATACAACATGGAATCAATCATCATCATTTATTCCATGATAAATGGATTTGGAATAAAAATATGAATCTTTATAATCAATAAGTAAATTTTCATAAATTTTAATACCCTTGATTGAGAAATTGGCATGGTATTCACTACACAATGACATTGGCTTGGAAAATCGTAGTACAATTTCGGCAGCATAACGGCGTGAAATAAGAACTCGTAAAAAATGTTTGATGAGAGATAAATGGGTGTCTCATAATATTTACATGAAATTGATAGTAATGGGTTTATATAGATACATGTATCAACAAATGTAATGGAATTTATCTGCATAATACAAAATAATTATTTGGATGTAAATAAGGAGAGAGAGAGAGATCCCTCACAGAATTTCGGCATGGTAACGGGGTGTACATGGGAGGAATTAATGAGAGAGAAAGGGGTATACCATCATCCAAAAATAAATAGGGTAGAATTTGGGAGGTTCAAAATCATACCCCAACATTTGTAATTGAAAACAAAAGGGTATAACAACTTAAAGAAAATTGGACAAAAATGAGAAAGGAAGAAATCCCTTACTTGGAAGTGTGATCCCAAAGGCTTGGGAGAGTCTTCTTGGGAGCTTGGGGCACATTGGTTTTATTATAGAGATATGAGGGCAGGGTTTGGTCTAACTAAAAAGGCTTTTAGTGAATAGTAAGTGGGATCTTGTGTGGGTTTATATAGGAAAGAAGAGGGAATTTTTTATTATTTAGGTTTGGAACACCTCACATTAAACTAATCAAAACCCCAAACCATCCCATGGTTTTTGCCCATGTTTTTTTCCAAAGTGGAGTGGAAAAAAAATATTCTATAAGTCCAATGGCCTAACTTCTTAAAATAATAGGGTTGCTTATGTGGAGGTGAGTCACACTCTCAAGGAAAAGAATTTAAAAAGACAAAATGTTTTATAAGCCTTGAAGGGTCCACTAAAGCTTTGTAAAATAAATAAAAAACATAGAAATCACATTATTTTAATTTTAAAACATATATTGGATGAACATAATATTTATAGTATTTTATTACATCACTATTGGGTCATTATGATGTCATAAAACACATTATATATTTAAATGGTATTTAATTTTTACCCAAAAATTCGATTGTCTCAGAAAATTATGAAAAATTGACCATTGGATAATTTTGATGCCCTGATTCTAAAAATAATATTCATTTTATCTAAATAATTTTCTAAATATTTGAATTTTTACTTTTAAAATAAAAACCGACATTTATCGAAAATTCATGGGTTTTGACAAAAAATGCTTTCAAACCTTAATAAAAATTACAATTGCATTCATAAAATTATATGATCATTAATAAAAATTAATTTAATAATAATAATAATTTATTAAAATATTATTTAATTCAAAAATACATTAATTCATCAAAATATATTTCTTAGTTGAATATTAACTAAAAATACTATTTGTGCTTTAAAAACTATTTACAAATTTACAATAATAAAATGAATGCACATTATTTATACAAAAATAATGTATATAGTCATAGTGATAGGGTATTGTTACATAAACCCTTATAACACCTGAATAAGACCAAATATTAATGTGTTCGATGGTGACAGACTCTTGGGGTGGCTTAGATAACATTTCTTGGGTGGTAATCTTTATTAACTTCCAATTCTCTCGTAGTCGGTTCTGCTCAAGCTTAATCTGTTCAAGCTCGGCTTGGTCTTGGTCAAGAGAGAATCGCAATGATGCCACCTCCTCTCTGAGCTCTGAAAAATGGGCTTCGTATGGGGAAAGTCTACTGGATGATGTCATCACTTCCTTTTTCTGAGTAAATTGGATTTGTTAAAGCCCTATATTTATACTAATCATGTGATCACTATTCAACAGCTATATTAGAAACAATCACAATTCATAATGGTATTTTAAAATATAGAAACATAAAACCAATTAATTTAACATTTTATATAACCATAATAAGACATTTAATTAGATCAAGAGCAATTTCCATTAATGAAAGTTTGGGTCGTTACAAATAATCACTCTTTGTTTTCATTCTCAACTTTTCTAACCTAATAAACTTTCTTAAACTTATTTTATTGTTAAAATTTATTACCTTTATCACATGATTTTCTTGAAGTGTCAGCATTATTCACCTCCTATACTTTCTTTACCAGCTCAACAATTTTTTTAGGAAAATTTTTTCTTGTCTTATTATCATAGCTCCCATTTGATTCATACCTTCTTCCTAGTAAATGTTTATTGTACTAGTATGAGTATGCTCTATTATCAGAAACACCACAACACCAGTAGTAACCTCTGAATATTTATCTTTCAGACTGATGGTAATATTTCTCTGAAGTTTTTTGTTGTTCCCCTTCTACAAAATATGGGTGACTTTGTTCAGGGAGATACTTTCTTCATAAATTCCACTCTTTCTTAGTGGAAGATTATTTTTCACAAATCTAAAATTTTAAACCATTGTTTTTAGAAAAATCAAATGTAAAATGATATTTTTTGGGTATAGATATAACCTACATATGTGAACCCTTCTTTTCACCATATTTAGAAGTTTCACCTTTAACCTTAACTGCATTAGTACTTCTTTATCTGATATTTATTAACTCACTGTGTTTTGTAAGAAACATTGATTGTGTTTCTGACATCTCTTCTTCTTTCATAGCCAAACTTTCTTTAAGAAAATTCACCATCTTCTCAAGTTAATCTAACTTCAAACTATTTTACTTATTTTCTTCAACAAGTATAGTTTCTATAATGTTGAGATTATCCTATCTAGATAAATTTTCTTTATAACATTCTAGTTTTATCTTAATCTCACCAATTTTAATTTTTTGATATCTAATCACATTGAGGTTTATCTCATCCTTTTTTATTTTCACACCATTTTCAAAAAAAATCCATAACTTCTTTCTTCAACTTTTTTCTTTTATTCTTGAGTTTTGTATTTTACTGAATCGTTTCTTCTAAATTTTATTTTATAAAGAACTCAATTGCTATTATTTCTTCCCCATAATCATCACTACCTAATGAATAAATTCCTTTTTTAACTCAATAAAGGAATTTTATATAAAAATTATATTCATTGGTGGATAAATAATCATCATGTTCTCTACTTCTCAACAAAATTTTATTCTTATTATAAGTAAAAAAAAATTATTATTTTTCTTACGCTTTTTTTTGAGACTTCTTATATTCTTCTTCTAACTCGGATTCTTTATAATTATTATTAGGATAATTTTTTTCAAAATTACATTTTTAATTATAATTAAAACATTTAATAGAATTTTTAACTTTCCAATTTCCCTTTTTTAATCTCTTATAAAGAATATAAATAATTTTGTTGAAGCCCTCTACTTCTACTTCTACCTCTGATTCACTTGATTCTTCTTCATCTTCCTTATCTCTGATATTCCATTTTAAAAAACCTTAAAAATTAAATTATTACTTTTACTTTTTATTAAATATATTTATTTTCCTCACATAATATTCCATATGAATATTCTAAAGTTCATATAGAGATAAATATTCTAAATCTTCTAAAGATAACACTTTGGCATCAAATCTATCTAGAAAGTATCTCATCAATTTCTTAAAAATATTAGAATATTATATATTCTCACTGAAACCTATGATATTACTCAAAATCTCATTAACTCTTGTAAATTAGTCACCAATACTTTATTCATCAACCATATTAAAATATTCAAATCTAATTCTCTATATTTGTAACTTAGCTTCCCTAATTTTATCATTTTATTCATAATTTCTTCTCAACTAGTTCTAAATTTGTTTAGTTATTGGAAACCCCATGATCTTTGTATAAATTTCCTATTTGAGATCCATAAACAAGGAATTATGATCTTTTACATCAAATTAAAAATTTATCATATTGGTAGCTATCATAGAAACTTCATTAATAGGAGGAAATTCCACTATTGTAACATCTCCAACTTCAAGTCCAAGAGACAGAAGATAGGGTAACATCATATTCTTTCAAATGTGATAATTTCTACCATTAAATAATAGAACTCTCCTATTATTCACTGAATTAAAATTATCCATTCTTGAAGTTGGATATTTCATGGGTAACCTAGGCTATGATACAAATTGAAGTTCCCTTGGATCAATGTATAATTATTGAAAGGGGTGAATCAGTAATCACTTTTTATTTTATAAGTAAGTTTGTTAAATTTGTAAGGAAAATTTCTTAAAATCTGAAAATTTTTAGAGTTATGATCCACTCAAATATAAATCTCAACCTCGCCTTTCATATGAAAAAATATATAAATATATATCATCACATTATATTTACAAGTTTTTCTAGAAATATCTACTCCTTTCTATATTGGTTATTCCCCCCAACATGGATTATTTTACTATCTTCATAGGATTACAAAGGAACTAGAAGTAACTAGTTATACATACCATTATTCTTTCCTCCAACTAACCTTGGTTCTACCCCCAGTAATCAGATATTTTTTCCAAATTTAGTTATACCATCTAATTCCCCTAACTATATCCTATTTCTTCATAGTTAGTTATACACCTCAGCCAATAATCCTTTTTTATCAACTGGTTATACACCCCAACTACAAGATCTGTACTTATTATTTTCTGATCCGCTAGATAAAGATATTCTCTTCCCCCATAAGAAATTTGGATCACCTTAATTTATATATAAAATTTAAGATCTTCAAAAACTCTCTTGAGAGTTTGTTTTCCTTAAATCTTCCTCCCAATATTTATAAGACCTAGATATAATCAATCTAAACTTTCCATAAACTCATCTAGAAACTTCCTTAAAAAATGTTTGTCTAATTGAATCCATATGGTTTTCCTCTATCTTTTGGATATGTATGGTTTTTATCTGTCTGATGTTTCTCACTACATTTTGGTTTGGTAGGCTATGTTCAGAAGCTCTATCTAATGACTCCATCTAGTATACCTCTACATTATTGTTCCTTATCTATTAGGTATTCATCTTTTGTATCTGATCAAATATCCTCCATCTAATTCACTCTTCTTCAACCTGATATTTAACTTGGATAGAAACTTATTCTATAATAAAAACATCAATGTGTCATACTTTTTGTACTAGTGAATAGTGTTAAATACAGTCGCACTTTTCTCCCCATTTATATAGATGCTTCTGAAATATAATTGGCAGGAACTCAATTTCAATTTCCTTCTCATATAAAACTTGTTGGACTCTTCTCAAGTATCCTATAGTATTATATAAAAATATTAAACTTTCATGAAACTCTAGTGATTCTGACCTTTCTTCGAACTTTCTTAAACTCAATGTCAAGGAAATTATGACAATTTCCTTAACTTGAGCAAGATAAAAAATGTTGAAGATCATATTATCATATTCATGTTAATGACTTTACATGGTTTATTTAAATCTCCTTAAAACTATTCTATCTGGTGTATGTCTATATGTTTCCTTTATAAAGACTTCTTTGTCTGATGTTATACCTTCAGCATTCTTCCATATGATGGATCTCATAACCTTTAATCAGCCAATTTAACTTCATTTAGTTTCCCTTTTTTATAAATCCTCCATCTGTTCAACTCAACAAATCATTGTTTGATCATTTCTCCTTTTAGTGGATATTTATACTACTCTCTATCTGAAACTCTTCATATATAATCTATAACCAATGATTTTCCATCCGATTTCTATCAAATTAATCTCAAACTTTATACACCATTTTTTATTTGGTTCCTTCATATTTTTATATTTTATGTATATGGAAAATCTCCATCCGTTGGATCTTTCGAGTTCTTTTTTATGGTACTTAGATCATTGTAACGTCATTGAAATATTTATCTGGTACTTTAATTTTAATTTATTTCATATAATATCTTTGATAATATATCCTTCATTTGTAGTGATTTTTACTCTTCTATTCTTTGTATAATTTAAATTTATTAATATTCCTTCAACCGGACAGTATTTATCCAATTTCTCTATTCAATCATTCTGTATGAGAACTTGGTTACTAAATATTTCTAAGAAATTTCATTAACCAATATTTATAAATACACTTCTTAGAACTTTATAACTCAGATATTAAACCATTAAGAAACACTCCATCAGGTCAGTATAATAATATTGTTTTCTCTCTCTAGTAACATTCTTGCACTTCTCTCCCCATAGACTGTATACAATTGTTTCTCTATTTTATTTAATTTCACTAATGTTTTGAATACAGTATCTCATGTTTGGTACACTATGTATGAAAACCTTCATCTAGAAATATGCATCTGATCAACTTGGTTTTGTCCATCCAAAAATATGGATTTCTTCATATAGTTTGGGTCATATTCTTATATTGGTAACTAAAACTTTCTCAATCAAATCACTTCTCACACTTTGTATAAACTCATAAAAACTTGACTTGGATCATGAATATTTTTATAATTTTAATAACTTTGATGAAAAAAAAACATCTTCTAACTTTATTAAGAAACCATCTTACATTCCATAGGGAAAGTTTCTACAACTTCCTTAAGTAACTTCCCTAAGGAACTTCTTCTTAAAAAAACTTCTATATCTTTCTTAATTAACTTTCACTCCAAAAACATATTGACATATTAACAAAAAATACAACCAAATACACTTTAGAACAATAATTCCCTACTAATTTGTAATCACACCCTATTAAGGTGACCATGGCACTTGGGTACTCAAACAGCCTTTACTATTTACATGTTCAAGTTTCACAGAGGCCCTGAGTATCTTGATCAAGCGAGATATATGACAACCATACGATTTTATTTCACACTTAAACATGATTTATTACATAAACTTCACTTTATAAAACCTATAAGATCGATAGGTCTAGTGTCTTTGGGTCTTAGGATCATTACATAACAACTTAAAACATTAAATACAATATCTTTATTGAAAAATTCCTTTACATGACCACTACATTCCCTCGTACTTAGCATTGTATAGGATAACCTGAGGACATGAATGAGAAAAGGGTGAGCTATAAAGACCAGTAAGGGAATAAACATGGAATAACATGAGGAATATAGTACATGTTAGACAATAGGTATATCAATGGATCACAAGAGAAACATTAACATAAAGGCATGATAAAGCATGATAATCATAACATGGAAATGTGGCAACAACATTAACATGATTTTAGCATGAGCCAAGGCTCATTGCACATGGAGCATGAGTAAACCATAATTGAACTTAAATTTTCATGAGTAAAACGTCATTTCACTTGACGTATCATGATACTAATCTTTACCCAATGCATCGGAGTGCTATCAGGGTGCACCCTTCTTAAACATTTCATTTCATGCATAAGTGTGACACATTGATCATGGAATCAATCAACATCATAAGTTATTCCACGATTAAGTAATGTGGAATAAATACATGAAATTACCATTCAATATTTATATATGCATAAAGGTTAATACCCTTGATAGAGACATGGGTATGGTATTCACTACACAATGATCTTGGCTTGGAAAAACGTAGTGCAATTTCGGCAGTATAAAGGCGTAACATAAGGATTCGTGAAAATGGTTGATGAGAGAGAAAAGGGTGTCTCATAATATATACATGAAATGGAAATTAATGGGGTCATATAGATACATTTCCCAACAAACTTAATGGAATTTAGATGCATAATACAAAATAATTACTTGGATGTAAAAGAGGAGAGATAAATCCCTCAAAGAATTTCGGCATAGTAACGGGTGTACATGGGAGGAATTAATGAGAGAGAAAGGGGTCTCACATAATCCAAACATAAATAGGACAGTATGAAGGAGGTTAAAAATTATACCCCAACATTTTTAATTGAAAACAAAATGGAATAACAACTCAAAAAAAATTAGACAAAAATGAGAAAGGAAGAAATCTCTTACTTGGAAGTGTGATCCCAAAGGCTTGGGAGAGGATTGAGAGAGGCTTCTTGGGAGCTTGGAGAACCTTGGGAGGATTCTAGAGAGATTAGGTTAGGGTTTTTTCGAACTCAAAAGGATTTTAGTGAAGAGCGAGTGGGAGCTTGGGTGGGTTTATATAGGAAAGGAGAGGGAATTCTTTAATATTTAGGTTTGGGTCACCACACATTAAACTAATCAATACCACAAAACAGACCATGGTTTTTGCCCATGGTTTTTGTCAAAGGGGATTTTAAAACAATATTTTATAAGTACAATGGCCTAACTTCTTAAAATAATGAGGGTGATTATGTGGATGTGAGTCACACTCTCAAGGAAAACAATCTAAAAAGACAAAATGTTTTATAAGTCTTGGAGGGTCCACTAAAGCTTTTTAAAATAAATCAAAAAAATATAAAATCATATTATTTTATTATAAAAAATATATTGGCTGAAAATAATCTTTATATTATTTTATTACATCACTATTGGGTCATTATGATGTCATAAAACACATTATATATTTAAACGGTATTTAATTTTTACCCAAAATTTTGATTGTCTCAGAAAATTATGAAAAAATAACCATTGGATAATTTAAATGTCCTGATTATAAAAATAATATTCATTTTATATAAATAATTTTATAAATATGTGAATTTTAACTTTTAAAATAAAAACTGACATTTATCAAAAATTCATGGGTTTTGACAAAAACAGCTTTCAAACCATAATAAAAATTACAATTGCATTCATAAAATTATATGATAATTTATATTTAATAAAAAATAATTTAATTATAATAATATTTTATTAAAATATTATTTAATTAAAAAATCCATTAATTCATCAAAATAGATTTCTTACTTGAATATTAACTAAATATACTATTTATGCTTTAAAAACTATTTACAAAGTAACAATAATAAAATGAATGAACATTATTTATACAAAAATAATGTACATAGTCATAGTGTTAGGTTCTTGTTACATAACCCCTTATAACACCCGCATAAGACCAAAGGGTAAGGTGTGCGATGGTGACAGACTCTTGGAGTGGCTCGGATAACATCGCTCAGGTGGTAATCACTATTAACTTTTGTTTCTCCTGTAGTTAGTTCTGCTCAAACTTAATGTGTTCAAGATCGGCTTGGGATTGGTCAAGAGAAAAGCCCAATTACGCCACCTCATTTCCAAGATCTAGTAAATGGGATTCGTATGGGGCAAGTCTACTGGATGAGGCCATCGCTTCCTTTGTCTGAGTAAATTGGATTCGTTAAAGCCCTATATTTATACTAATCATGTGATCACTGTTCAATGGCTATATTAGAAATGGTCACATTTCTTAATGTTATTTTAAAAATCCAAATCATAAAACCAAATAATTTTTCAAAACATTTTACATAATGATACATTTAATTAGATCAAGAGGGATTTCTATTAATGAAAGTTTCGGTCGTTACAATCTTCCCCCCTTAAGAAATTTCACCCTAGAAATTTCCTTTTCCCACACTAAAAAAATGTGGGTAACTATACTTCATTACTCCCTCTGATTCCCACATCACTTCTTCAAACTTGTGGTTTCTCCAAAACACCTTGACGGGGTTTATTGTCTTATTTTGTAGAACTTTCTCTCTACGATCTAATATCTTCACCGGTTGCTCCTCGTAAGAAAGATCATCCTCCAATTGTACCACCTCTTAAGAGATTACATGTGAAGGGTCTGGTATGTACTTCCTTAAGCAGGATACATGAAATACATCATTTACTTTGTCCATGGTAGGTGGAAGTGCTAGTCGATAGGCCACATCCCTGACATGATCAAGAATCTTGAAGGGGCCGATGTACCTAGGACTTAACTTCCCTTTATTTCCAAACCTTGTGAACTTCTTCCACAGAGATATGCATAGAAATACAATATCTCTATCATTAAACTCAAGGTCTCATCGACGGTTATCTGCATAACTCTTTTGTCGACTTTGGGCTGCCTTGATATGATGCTGAATGGTTTTCACCTTCTCCACCATCTCTTCAACCATTTCTAGTCCTATCAGCTTACGCTCACTGACTTCATCCCAACACACTGGTGTTCTGCACCTTTTCCCATAAAGGGATTCATATGGTGCCATTTGGATGCTCGATTGTAAACTGTTATTATAATAGAATTAAACCAGTGGAAGATGTTGGTCCCATCCTCATTTGAAGTCCATTGATCAAGATCTCAATATGTCGTCAAGTGTTTGGATAGTCTGCTCGGATTGGCCATCGGTTTGAGGATGATAGGTCGTACTGAATTTTAGTTCAGTATCCAGAGTATGTTGAAGACTCTTCCAAAACTTAGAGGTTAATCTTGGATCTAAATCGGATATAATAGATAGTGGTACTCCATGAAGTCTTACCACTTCCTTGGTATATATCCTTGCTAGTTGATCCAGTGAGAAATCCTCCTGAATAGCAATAAAGTGTGCAAACTTGGTAATATGATCCACAAAAACCCAGATTGCATTATTGCCTTTGGATGCCTTTGGAAGTCCAGTGACAAAGTCCATGGTTATGTTCTCCCATTTTCATACTGGTATGGGTAATGGTTGCATCATCCCCTTAGACTTATGCATCTCTACCTTCACTTGCTGACACACCAAGCACTTTGATTTAAAGTCCACAATCTCCCTTTTCATATTGTCCCACTAAAATTTTTCTCAGAGATCTCGATACATCTTTGTGCTCCCCAGGTGAATAGAGAAGGTTGAGCTATGTGATTCATCCATAAGCTCCTTCTTTATCTCTGGATTAGATGGTACATATAATCATGACCCAAATATCACAATTCCATCTTTTTCAACCATTAACTCTGAGGATTTTCCATTTTTGATAGTTTCCACCCTTTTCAGACTTTCCACATTCTTTCTTTGAGAATCCTTTATTTTCTCCAAAAGAGACGGTTGAGAAATCATTTGTGAAAGGATTAATGATGTTACCTTATTTATGATTCCCATGTCCATCTTCATCAAATCTAAGTAGATTGGATCCTTCTCAATTCTCATCAATTATAGAATTGTTGGGTCCTTTCTACTTAGAGCATCTTCCACCTTGTTCTTTTTCCCAGGGTGGTGATGGATTGAGCAATTGTAGTCTTTGATCTGCTCTAACCATCTTCCTTGGAACATGTTCAACTCTTTCTATGTGAATATATACTTGAGGCTTTTGTGGTCCATATATATTTCACACTTCTCCCCAAAGAGATAATGTCTCCAAATTTTTAAAGAGAAGATCACCACAGCCAACTCCAGATCATGTGTTGGATAATTCTGATCATGAACTTTTAATTTCCTTGAATCATAGGCAATGAATTTTTCATTTTTCATCAACGCACATCCCAGGCCCTTCTTCGAAGCATCACTAAATACCACAAAAAGTTCTCCACTTGTGGGTAAAGTGAGAACGGGCACAGTGATAAGCCTCCTTTTCAACTTCATGAAGCTTTCTTCACATTCATAACTCCAAGAAAACATTACTCCCTTCTGAGTAAGCTTAGTAAGAGGGTTGTACAATCATGGTAGATTTCTCACAAATCATCGATAATATCCAGCTAAGCCCAAAAATCTACGGATATATGTTACCGATGTTGGCCTCGGCCATCCCTTTATTGAAGCTATCTTGGAGGGATCCATAGATATCCCATTACTTGTGATGATATGGCCTAATAATGAGACCTCCTTCAACTAGAACCCACACTTGTTATACTTTTCGTGGAGCTTCTCCTTCTGCAATGTCTCTAGTACAGTTCTTAGATGCTCCTCATGATCCTCCTTGGTTTTGGAGTATATTAGAACATCATCTATAAAGACTACCACAAATTTATCAAGATAATATCTAAAGACTCTTTTCATCAAGTCCGTGAAGATTGTTGAAGCATTGGTGAGTCCTAAAGGCATTACTATGAATTCATAGTGCCCGTATCTTGTACGAAAATCAGTTTTGGGGATATCTTCCTTCTTCACCTTTACTTGATAATATCTCGACCACAAATCCACCTTGGAGAAGTATTGTGATCTACACAGCTGATCGAACAAGTCATAAATTCTTGGGAGAAGATACTTGTTATTTATCATGATTTTTTTAAGCTCACGATAATCGATGCAAAGGTGCATTGACCCATCTTTCCTCTTGACGAAGAGGACTGGTGCACTCCATGGTGAAGCACTTGGGCATATAAACCCTTTATCCAGATTCTCCTGTAGTTGTTTCTTCAGCTCCTCAAGATCCACAATAGCCATTCTATATGGAGTCTTGGATATTGGAAACACCCCAGGTATAATATCAATTGAGAATTCAATATCTCTTCTAGGAGAAAGACCAGGCAATTCCTCAGGAAACACTTCAGCAAATTCCCTCACAATAGGCATGTCTTCAAGGATGTTTGCCTCCTTAGACTCATTAATCTGAGCCAGATACGTGTGCTCATAGGTCTTTAATATCCACACTTTAGATGATGGAGATAAAGAAGATTCATATTCCTCCTTGCATTCATATAGAATCGGGGGTCGATTCTCCATACGGAGATTGATTTCCCTCTCATGGAAATTTATGTTGGATCTATATAAGGAAAGTCAATATATGCCGAGAATTTCATCAAATACCACCAGAGGGAGTATGATGAGGTTTACCAGGAAGTTCAATCCACAAAATATGATAGGGGATGAGTTATATTCATGGGATTCAATTATTTCCCCATTTTTCGTACTCACCAACATCTTTACTTCCATGATTTGTGGTGGTGTTGGGATTGTTCTACTAAACTTTCGGGATATAAAAGAATGTGTAGAATGATAATCAAAAAGAATGTTAGCTATTCTTGAATGAATAACTAGCATACCTATCACCACTTCGTTTTCGGGGTTCACTTCAGCGGTAGTGATGGAAAAAGCTCACCCTTGCTGCCTTGGAGGTTGTGGGTTGCCTCTGAAAACCCTTGGATTAGGGAACTAATTTGAAAAGTGCCCCAGTTATTTGTAGTTTAAGTAATGAAAAATACATTGAGGGTTGAGTAGAGCATTCCTATCCTCTGTCACAGCTGCAGGTTTTTCTTGCTGACAGTTAATAGCTAGGTGCCCTTATTTCCACACCTAAAGCATTTCCTCATCCCCTTCAGGAAATTTTCGGGGTGCTTCTTTCCGCACCTTTTATGAGTGGGGTGCTGGATCTTCTTAGCACCATTGGATTTATCCATCGGACCACCAACATTGAATTCCACCTTACGATTCTTATCCCCATGATACCACTGAAATTATCTGATCTCTATTTCGATCTTGGGGACACATCGGACAATTTCCTCATAGCTGTCGAAGTCATGGATCATCAGCGCTTTCTGTAGGCTAGGTTTCGGCCCACCAAAGAAGTGGTCAACCTTGCATTCGGGGGTAACGACAAAGCCTAAGGCGTATCATGCAAGCCTTGTGAATTTTTCCTCGTAGTCTTTGATAGATTCATCTTCTTTCTTCTTGAGGGAAAGGAAGTCCCTTTCCATCATAAGTCGGAGGGTGCGTAGAAAATATTTATCGAAAAACATCTTCTGTAAATCCTTCCATTCCAATGCCTAGATCTTCTCATCAGGATTCATATTTTTTATCAACGTTCACCATTGATGAGCTTCACCATCCATATGATAAGCATATATTAGAACCTTCTCTTTTTTGGAATATTGAAGGATGGAGAATATCTTTTCAATGGAGTTGATCCATTGTTTAGCGATTGAGGGATCATATGATCCATTAAAATTAGGAGGTCTTTGTCTCATTAAGCTCTCTATAGCGACTTGTTATTTATTAGGGGAGGTTGAACGTTCCCCTTGACCCATGTTTCTATTCAAATCTTGAGTTAACTAAGATAGAAGCGTGACAAAGTTCGTGATTCCCGCTCCCATCAGATTGGGTATCTCATTAGAACAATCATCACATTGATCTTCACATCGGTTGTTTTCTTGATTCCTCCTATTATCGTCCATTGGCTGGAATAAAAGGAAATTTAGGGGTAACACATAAAGGGTAACCCAAAGACAAAATGGATGACATATACATTACTTTTATTTCCTTAACTTACGAATCTATAGGCTTTAATCTATGTTATCCATGATCTACATTCCAACATATATTCTTAGGGGAATTTTTTTTACTTAATAATGGTTCATACTAAGCTTGTGAATTTACCAAAGCATGTCCCCTGGGAGTGTAATAACCAAGAGTGAAGAAATTCCTGTTTTCATGCACCAGTTCCTGTTCGAGTCTAGATCAAAGCGGTGTTTTTGGGTTTTACCCCTAGGATACATTTGTGCCAGAGCCGCCTCTACCTGCTCCTATCTAGATAGGGATGTATTTTCTTGATAAACCACTTACTAAAAACTCACCAATATTAGGGATGTTTTTATTATACTTATTCTTATCTCTAATTCTTCACTAGTTTTTTCTAATACTAATACCAAAAATAACTAAACCTATCCTCTGATACCAACTATGACAACCCTGCTCTTTTATTTCACACTTAAACATGATTTATTACATAAACTTCACTTGATAAAACATAGAATATTGAGATTTATAGTGTCTTTGGGGCTTAGTATCATTACATAACAACTTAAAATATGAAATACAACATCTTTATTAAAAACATCCTTTACATGACCACTACATTTCCTCGTACTTAGCATTGCATAGGATAACCTAAGGACGTGCATGAGAAAAGGGTGATCTATAAAGACTAGTAAGGGAATAAACATGGAATGACATGAGGAATATAGTACATGTTAGAAAATAGGCATATCAATGGAGCACAAGATAAACATTAACATAAAGGCATTATAAAGCATGATAATCATAACATGAAAATAAGGAAACAACATTTAACATGATTTTAGTATGAGAAAAGGATCATTTTACATGGAGAATTATTAAACCCTAATTTCAAATGAATTAGAATGAGTAAAACCTCGTTTCACTTGACGTATCATGATACTAATATTTACCCAATGCATTGGGGCGCTATCAGTGCATACCCTTCTTAAACATTTCATTTCATGCATAAGTGTTCCACATGGATCATGGAATCAATCAACATAATAATTTATTCCAGGATTAAGTAATGTGTAATAAATACATGAAATTACCATTTAATATGTATATATGTATAAAGTTTAATACCCTTGATAGAGACATGCGTATGGTATTCACTACACAATGATCTTGGCATGGAAAAACGCTGTGCAATTTTGGCAGCATAACGGTGTGACATAAGGATTCATGAAAATTGTTGATGAGAGAGAAAAAGGTGTCTCATAATATATAAATGAAATGTATAGTAAGGTAGGTCCTATAGATACATGTCCCAACAAATTTAATGGAATTTAGATGCATAATACAAGATAATTACTTGGATGTAAAAGAGGAGAGAGAAATACCTAAAAGAATTTTAGCATGGTAACGGGTGTACATGGGGGAATTAATGAGAGATAAAGGGGTATCCCATCATCCAAACATAAATAGGACATTATGAGGGAGGTTTAAAATCATACCCAACATTTTTAATTGAAAACAAAAGGGCATAAGAACTTAAAGAAAATTAGACAAAAATGAGAAAGGAAGAAATCCCTTACATGGAAGTGTGATCCCAAAGGCTTGGGAGAGGCTTGAGAGAGGATTATTGGGAGATTGGGGAACCTTGGGAGGATTCTAGAGAGAGTAAGGAAGGGGTTGGTCTAACTCCAAAGGCTTTGAGTGAAGAGGAAGTGGGAGCTTGGGTGGGTTTATATAGGAAAGGAGAGGGAATTCTTTAATATTTAGGTTTGGGTCACCACACATTAAACTAATCAATACCACAAACCATCCCATGGTTTTTGCCAAAGGGGACTGTAAAACAATATTTTATAAGTCCAATGGAAGAAAATCTTAAAATATTGAGGGTTATTATGTGGATGTGAGTCACACTCTCAAGGAAAACAATTTAAAAAGACAAAATGCTTTATAAGTCTTAGAGGGTCTACTAAAGCTTTGTAAAATAAATAAAACAAATATAAAATCACATTATTTTAATTATAAAACATATATTGGCCGAACATAATTTTTATATTATTTTATTACATCACTATTGGGTCATTATGATGTCATAAAACACATTATATATTTAAACGGTATTTAATTTTTACCCAAAAATTTGACTGTCTCAGAAAATTATGAAAAAATCACCATTGGATAATTTTGACATCCTGATTCCAAAAATAATATTCATTTTATATAAATAATTTTCTAAATATTTTAATTTTTACTTTTAAAATAAAAACCGACATTTATCGAAAATTCATGGGTTTTGACAAAAACGGCTTTCAAACCATAATAAAAATTACAATTTCATTCATAAAATTATATGATAATTTATATTTAATAAAAATTAATTTAATTATAATAATATTTTATTAAAATATTATTTAATTAAAAAATCCATTAATTTATCAAAATAGATTTATTAGTTGAATATTAACTAAAAATACTATTTGTGTTTTAAAAACTATTTACAAAGTAATAATAATAAAATGAATGCACATTATTTATACGAAAATAATGTACATATTCATAGTGCTAGGGTATTGTTACATAACCCCTTATACACCCGTATAAGACCGAAGGGTAAGGAGTGCGATGGTGACAGACTCTTGGGGTGGCTCGGATAACATCGTCCGGGTGGTAATCTCTATTGACTTCTATTTCTCCTGTAGTTGGTTCTGCTCAAGCTTAATGTGTTCAAGATCGTCTTGGGCTTGGTCAAGAGTGAAGCCCAATTATGCCACCTCATTTATGAGCTCTGAAAAATGGGCTTCATATGGGTCAAGACTACTGGATGAGGTCATCGCTTCCTTTGTCTGAGTAAATCAGATTTGTTAAAGCCCTATATTTATACAAATCATGTGATCATTATTCAATGGCTATATTAGCAACAGTCACATTTCTTAACGGTATTTTAAAAATCAAAATCATAAAACCAAAGAATTTGACAAAACATTTTACATAATGATACATTTAATTATATCAAGATGGATTTCCATTAATGAAAGTTTGGGTCGTTACAAGATAGCCCAGACAAAATTAGAGACTTATATAATGTGAGGATCAAGGATGATAGTAGAACATCAATGTATTTTATTATTTTATTTATTTTGTATATATTACCATCCTAGTGGGAGGTGATTGATTTATATTAGAATGACCATGAGTCTATATTATTTCTTTCTTCCACATTCATGTATTATTGATGATTATGTTTATTGAATCCATATACACTTATGGTTATTGTATGAAAGATGTTTAGTTATTTTTTATTATTATACAATATGGTATGGTTATATTCTTACCATGGTACTAAACTAGACCCCCACTACTAGTTTTAAACCTCTATCATACAGGGAGGTGACCTTGAGGTCATGTGGTGACTTGGTCCAGTTAATATTCAGAGTGAACCTAGGCAGCGACGTTATATTTGTAATTTATTTTTCAAATAATTGATCTATTTTGTTTATTACAATTTAACAGTATTCATATTTTATACTAGTTTATATATCACACGAATGTAAAGGTATGACCCTACATAGAATATTTTTGATTTATTAGTCCTCATGCCAGTTCTACACAAAAAACGTCATTCGAGGAAGATGAAATTTTAGTAAGAGCACACCAAGTATAACAACTTATACATTTAACAACCCATATTTATAAGTTTAATAGTAAGGATTGAATTTTATTACACTCACATGATATTTTAGGTTTGTATTTTTATATAATTAGGAAAAAAAACATTTATATCAAACCCTTATAATACAAAGTGGACACTTCCATTCAATTTTCATTTTTTCACAAAAAAACAGAATTCTTAAATTTATACTCCTGTTTTATTCAAAACACGTTAATTTATTTTAAAAAGAATACCCATAGTATAAATATTGGCCTTGATATATTTTATAATCATCCTTAAGTCCCGTTAAAATCATTTTAAAACTTCATATGAGCATAAAAATCTTAATAAGGTATATAAAAAGGAAGAAAGTCATTATTTCATTTTGAAAATCATAAAATCCCATAGAATATTTTTATTTTATATACCTAACCTTGAGCTCAAAATAATAATTTATTGAATCAAGAAAGTAACTTCACTTCAAAAATATTTTTATAAAAAATCTCATAAGAAATCTTAAAGGAAACATCATAACCATGAGGGTTTCTTGTAAAACACGAGTACTTATGAAAACATTTTCTTGAAAAACATACTTTTTACCATTAAAATGGGGAATAAAAATTCATTTAAAAATAATCTCATTATATTAGATTATGAAATCAAAATAATTCTATGAAAAATTGTTTTAAATAATATAAAATTAAATTAGGTACCCTGGTACATCAGCTTCAAATCACTCTTATAATTACTCTTTCAAATAGAATAACCTACTCGGTTAATTCCAACATATGTTCCCCAGAGAACAAAATAATTACCCAATTAATTGAAGAGATATATCAGGATAACTAATGTTATTAATATTTTCATGAATTATTATATACTCCCTTTACTTATTTTATATGAAATGTGCATAATTTGTGTGAAATATCAATGTTTTAATACTAAGTATAATTTTTGAGCATTTTTAGAAGTAGTCCAATTGATTCAGTTTACTATTTTATTTATAACTATAACCCTACTGATTAAAATTGTGTGGTTTTTGTTTTGTATGATTACTTATTCAATTTATCACATATCATTAGAAGTAATCATGGGCCAATTATTCCATTTGAGGGCTCATATGGTCAACAAAAGAAGACCCAAAGAATTTGTGATGGAACTAGACCATCAATGATGAATGAGTTATTGGTATAAATCCCAAAGCCCAAATTTTATGAAACTAAAAAATATGTTCTATGTTATCCAAAGTAATCATGGATAAAAATTTGAATGTACAAATATAAGAAAAAGGGGCCCAACTAATGCCTTGAATTCCATCCCACCATTCTACCCGGGAATTAAAATCCGGACACTATTCATGACATATCTCATGATATAATCATCAAATAGAACTTATATTTTTTAGTGTGAAATAGGAGATATAGGTGGCCTAATTTTTTGAATAAATCATTCATATTTGAATGCATATTCCTATTCAAAAACCCTTTCAAATTTTGGACTTCAAAAATACTTGATTGAAATGGATAGATTAAAATTGTTTAATCAGACGGCCATAAAGTTGGCTACATAGGTCCAAATGACTCTCAATTTTGATAGTAGTCGGACAAAATTATTATATAAAACTTTTAAGAAGGAGATATCTTGATATTCTGCTGTCTGGATGTCCAAATAGTCGATCCAAGTGGAGGGACAGATTGGGAATGCAAACAGTCCACTTCCTTGGGCTATAAATACATCCCCTCCTCTCCTTCAAAGGAGTTGGAATTTCAGAATAGAGGATCACATATTGTCACGAAAACATCCTTACCAAAGGCTTGGGAGGACCTTCCATACTCAAATTTTCACTTGAGATACCCTTCCTCCTCTCTTTGTTTCCTTTCACTTTTGTGTTGTTCTTCGTTTGTAATCTTGTAAGTTTGTGTTTTGTAATTCTATTTTAATGAAAGTTTCTTATTAAATATATCTTATTCTCATCCAAATTATGTATTTTAATATTAATGTTCTTAAAATATTTTAAATATAGTTTAATCCCCTTCCCTTCTTTTGCTTCCTCATTCAATCGAAAGTCTGTTTTTTTAATTCTCATCATTGTTCGTGTGTGTCTGTTTGACGTACCACTCTTTTATTATCCCTTTATTTTTCTTATCTTCTTAATTCATAATCATAGATATATAAACCATATTAATATTAATATCAATGTATGAGTAAATATATTATTGGGGTGAGTCAAAATTTAGGGATGTTAAGTGATTGAGAGTATTTGTTCGATGAATATTCTTTAATTTAACATTGTGTATGTTGGACTTAACATGTCATAGATTAATGACATATTTTGTTTAAAATGTGGTTTCCATGGATTATTGGAACCATAAATACACTACCATAAACAATTAATGGTAATTATTAGAACCCTAAGTTAATTAAATGCTTGGATTAAAGCCTTAACACTTAGGAATTCCAATCAACGTTATCTTGTGAAGTGGGTGTTAATTTAAATGCAATATAAAGCAAAGCTCAAGGATATCACAAGCTTAACTCCCTAATAATGAACTCACCCCAATATTTATAAAATTGTTAAATCAAACATCAATCATTAACCACTTCATTTAATCTCTTCAAACAAACCCTCCAATCAAAATACAATCAACTAAAAAAACGACTATTACAAAGTATCATCGCTGAGGATTCGACCCGAGTGATGATATACACATTAGCAGAGCACCAGAACCTTGACCGGTAAATAGGAGACAATGGGTCATGCATTTCAAATGGAGCCGTTTCCAAGGATGGTTCTTTAAGTAGTCATTAGTTTATGGTTATTTTAAAAAAAGAAAAAAATTAAAAAAAAATTGATTAAAAAAACACAAATAAAACCCCGTCTTCTCATAAAAATCATAAATAGAAAAAACACAAAGAAAAACCCATCTTCATTTTCCTTACAACATCTCTCTGAATGACCTGTAGCCTCCCAAACAATCCCTCAGATTTGTTTGACCCTGAAATTGAGCGAACATTTTTCCAACTTAGGAGGAACATAAGAGAAAATCAAATAATTCAAGAACCAGTCCTTGTCCAACCAATTGAATTAGATATGGCCAATCCTAGGGAAAAAACACTTAAAGAACTTGATGCCCCTGATATTAATTACCAACCTCTTGGTATTCAATATTCAAACATAGAGGCTGACTTTGAACTCAAATCGGGTTTGATTCATCTTCTCCCTCATTTCCACGGGCTAGCTAGTGAGGATCCACATCTTCACCTTAAAGAGTTCCAAGTGGTGTGCTCTACCATGAAGCTTCAAGGGGTTTCTGAGGAACAAATCAAACTCTGAGCATTCCCTTTCTCCCTAGCTGATACTGCTAAGTCATGGCTCTACTACTTTCCTCCTGGTTCCATAACTACATGGAATGACATGAAGCGATTCTTTTTAGAGAAATTCATTCCTGCTTCTCGTGTTGCTTCTATCCGAAAGGAGATAAGTGGTATCCATTAGTTCCCAAGTGAATCACTCCATGAATACTGGGAGAGGTTAAAAAATCTTGTTTCAACCTATCCACATCACCAAATCCCTGATCAACTCTTGATCCAATACTTCTATGAGGGGTTATTGGCTATGGAGAGAACTCTCATTGATGTCGCAAGTGGCAGTGCTCTTGTTGATAAAACTTCTGCAGATGCAAGAGATCTCATAAGTAACATGGCTGAAAACACACAAAAATTCCATACTTGAGCACATTCTCAAGTCAAACAAGCCCAATATAATAAATCAATTGAGCTGAACAAGATGACCGAGTGGATGAGTGAACTTACAGGCCTTGTGTGACAACTAGATGTAGATACCAAATCCCTAACCTCATATTCTCCGCAATAAATGTTTCTTGGACCTATCAAAAACTGTGGAATCTACAACTCTTCATCTCATCCAATAGACACATTTCCACAACTTCAAGAGGATCAATCTGATTCATCTAGATAAATGGCTATCAATGCAGCATATGCTCAGCGGAACACCAACCCTCAACTATCAGGTCAGTTTGTTAGAAACTTCAACCAACCTCACTCTGAGCCCTTATCTTCTTCCTATAACCAAGACCTTAGGTATGGTAATCCCATATCTCATCCCCCTCAATTACCTCCTCAAAACCCAAACCAGTTTCAATATGGTCAAGGTGTTGGTAACTTCCAACAACCTTATCCTTTTATTCCTCAACATCAAAAGAACAATCCTCATCCTGGATTCCATTATCCTAGTGAGCCTTAACAATTCCAAAACCAATACAATTGCTTTCCCAAGAACCAAAATCAAGGTAATCCCAATCCAGGACAAGCCTCTTCTTCCAAGAAACCATGGGAAAGTGCAGTGGAAGATCTTGTCTCCTTCACCCGTTCCAGCCTTAGGAACATTGAAACCCAAATTGGTCAACTTGCATCCCACCTTAGTCAGCAGTAGCCATCCAATTCTTCCCAACTCCTTGCTCAACCCTTACCCAACCCCAAGGGTAATTTAAGTGTAATTGCACTTAGATCAGGAAAGAAAATTGTTATACCTCAAGATAAGTCATATAAACAACCTTTAAATGTTGACCTAGAAAATGAAAAGAAAAAGAGACTTGAAAATGAACCTAAATCCATTCCCTAACCTCCTTATATTCCATATAGGAACCTAATTCCTTTTCCTAAAGCCATTTCTAATCCAAAGAAGTCCTTTGAACCCAATCCTGAAATGCTCGACATGTTTAGACGTGTTGAAGTCAACATTCCCCTCTTAGATTCCATAAAACAAATTCCTAAGTATGCCAAGTTTATCAAGGAGTTTTGTACCAACAAGAGGCAACTTAGGACCTTCAAAAATGTTTCAACCCAAGATTCCATACCCATTAAGTGCAAAGATTCAGGGACCTTTACGGTTCTATTACAAATTGGAAGTTCCAACTTTGATGATGCACTCATAAACCTAGGAGCCTCAATTAATGTCATGCCCAAATCCATATTCTTTAAACTTGGTCTAGGTCCCTTACATCCAACGGGTGTTGTCATTCAATTGGCCAATCGAAGTATAGCCAGTCCTAAGGGAATAATTGAGGATGTCCTTGTTCGATTCAATGATCTTATCTTCCCTACTGATTTCTATGTCCTTGACATGGAAGGTGAGATGAACTCTTCTCGATCTCCCCTAATTCTAGGAAGACCATTCCTCATGACTGTGAGAACCAAGATTGATGTCCATTCAGGCATCTTATCCATGGAATTTGGTGACCAACTGGTCAAGTTCAACATTTTCCAAGCCATGCGATACCCATCTGAGGATCACTCAGTATTATCAATCCATGTTTCTGAGGACACTTCTAAGAGTCAATTGAACCCCATTCCATCATGTTCATCCTGTTCTGATAAAAAAGGATCTTGTGAAATCTGTACCATGATTAACCAATTCATAAATGGTGAAGTTGATTTGGACCTATAATTCTTAGACTCCATAAATCTAGAGGAACTTGAAAACTCTCTTGAATCCCACATCAACTCTGATCTCTACTGCTCTACCTTGGACAATATTAAGAAAAATGAATTTGACGCAACTGAAGTCATTTCCTCCATTCCTGAGTTTTTTAACCCAAAAATGAAAGATGAGACTGATCTAAAACCTCTTCCTAAACACCTGAAATATGCATTCCTTTTCCGTTATCACCCATATCCTGTCATTATCTCTTCTTAACTTACTGAAACCGAAGATTCCAAACTTGTTCAGGTGATAGAGGAAAACAAAAAGGCCATAGGTTGGACCCTAGATGACATACCAGGAATCAACCATTCCCTTTTCATGCATCACATACATCTTGAGGAGTCATCCAAACCAATTAGACAACCACAAAGAAGACTCAATCCACTCGTACTTGAGGTAGTTAGGGAAGAGATCACCAAGATTCTTCAAGATGGTATTATCTACCCAATTTCTGATAGTTAATGGGTTATTCCAATTCAATTTGTACCTAAGAAGGGTGGGATAACTATTTTCACAAGTGAACATGGAGAGGTATCCACAAATAGAGTGAAGAAAAAATGGTGTGTGTGCATCGACTATAGGAAATTGAATGTTGAAACAAGAAAAGATCACTACTCTCTTCCATTCCTTGATCAAATGCTGGAACGATTAACCGGAAATTCACACTATTTATTTCTTGATGGATACACCGGCTACTTCCAAATCCCAATCGCACCTAAGGACCAAGAAAAGACTACTTTCACATGCCCCTTTGGAACATATGCATATAGAAGAATGCCTTTTGGCCTTTGCAATGTTCCTGCAACATTACAGAGGTGTATGATGAATATATTTTCAAAATTCATTGAACACTGCATGGAATTCTTCATGGATGACTTCACCATTTATGGTGAGTGTTGGGAAAAAATCCCTCAAGGTTTCATTGAATCATTTTTGAGTTGATTGTGTTTGTTGACAAAGTGGGACTCTGTGTTGTGTTTGTTGACAAAGAAAACCATGGCATAAAAATTTGTTGACAAAGGGGATTTCATGGTGGAATGTTGAGTTCAAGGGATGTGTTTAACGATCCATGTTTGATTCAAGAACATCGATAAAGGAATGATAAATCTGGAGGTGGTTCAAAAAGAGCATATACACGGTGACGTCGTTTTCCAGTGTTTGCCAAATTTTTGGGCCTAAAAATCGACAAATGGAGAAAAGTTGTTTTGGTAAAGGGACTTGTGTTCCATTGTATTGAAGGAGAGGAAACTTGTGTGCCATATTTTTTCAAGATCAGAACATCAAAATATGGAAAAGGGAAAAGGGGCGCCCAAGTTTTAGGGTTGGTCACGCAAGTGACTTCCACGGCAGAGACTTGCATGCCGAAACTTGTGCGTCGAGAGGAGACTTGCGCGCCATCACGCAGGGTGTCCAAATGCCTATAAATAGAGGTCTACCTCTCCTCATTTATTACGAGTTCAACACTTAGAGAAATTCAGAGCTCCCATCGCACAGGTGTGGTGGTCGCACAAGTGGTGGTGTGGTCGCGCAAGTAAAAGTTGCGCACCAGTTGTTTGTTGCACATCCAGAGTGGTTTGGGTGAGAAAGGAAGGGAGTCACCCAATTTTTGAGTTGAAGAAGGGGGTGTCACGCAAGTGGTTTGGTGACACTTGCATGCCAAGTTTTGAAGAAGCGCGATAGTTTGTGGTTGTGCGCCAATATTGGTTTGGGCGTAAAAGGGTGAGCGTCGTGCAAGTTTGGAGTTGTAGAATCTTGTGTTGCTCAAGTGGTTGAGTTGAACTTGTGCGCCAGTTTTAACTTGCACGCTGAGACTTTTGCGCCATCTTGGAGAAGGGCACCAGGTATGGTTGAAGCATGGCAGTGATTCAGGGCTGCGTGAAAGCTGGAAGATTGCCCGACTCCTTCGGTGCAAAGTGAGATTTATCTACGGATGAAAGTTGGACTTCAATAGAGTATCTACATACAACAGAGGATGTATTCATTAGTGATAATGAAGAGAACTATAGGTATATAAACTGTGATTGGATTCTTTCTAGAGCAGTGAGCAAATGAAGAGTAAGAAGGTGATTCTCTCCACTGGTAGTGAGCCAAAGAGAGAGAAACAGGGAGTGACCCTTGGGAAAGCAGTGAGCTGACCCTAAACATTGTAAAGGTAGTGAGCCTGGGAATAGAAGTGATCTATCCCAAACCTTGTAAATATCAGTGTGCTTATAGTGGATTTGGTACATCGGTACATTGTCGGTGTATGCTCCTTGGACGTAGCCCAGTGAGGGTGAACCAAGTAAAAATTGATGTGTCATGTGCATGCTTTACTTTATGTTTATATTGTGCAACGGGAAAGATATATAATAGTGTTTTTCTTAAAAAAAACAAGATCATAATGGGCTTTAATTTTAAATTATTCATACCCTAATTCACTCCCCCTCTCAAGGTATTCAGCCTTGTGGACCTGACAATTGGTATCAGAGAGAAAGGTTGTTATCAGTACTTCTCTCTTAATGGAGGTCACCAATCATAAAGAGATTCTGATATTCGATGGAAGTAATTTTAAGATATGGAATAATTGAATGCAACACTATTTATGATCCTTGGGAATGGATGTGTTTACAGAAGCTATGCATGGTATCTCAACTGACATCAATAGTGGATCATTATCATAAGCTCAAAGAAGGGGGCTAGATGCTGACGCTAAGGGTATTAATGATTTAGGTGGAGCCCTTTCCAATGCTATCTATATGAAGGTGATGTCATGAAAAATGTCACATGCTATGTGGGAAAAGATTTTGAACATATATGAAGGGGGTACAAAAGTTAGAGACGAAAAGCTGCAAGTTTTGTGGAACAAGTATGAAGATATGATAATGAGACCAAATGAATCTGTTGATCAATTTTTTGATAGGGTAAATGTTGTTGTGGAAGAAATGTGGGGTCTTGGAGAATTCATCGAAGATATAAAGATTGTGAAGCATATCTTGAGGAAACTTCCACCTTGGTTTAATCTGAAAGTCTCAGTCTTGGAAGATAAAGACCCAAAAGAGATGACGATGGATAACCTGCACAGTACCCTTGTTGTATATGAAATGAGGAATGATGAAAATGATGCTATGGGAAAGGGGAAATCCAAGGAGGTTGAATTTAAGGCCATGAAAAATCTGACCATTGAAGAATCTCAGGAGGAAGAAGAGATAGATGAAGTGATGTCATTTCTTTCCTCGAACCTTCAAAGAGGAAAAGGAAAGTTTAAAGGGAAACTTCCACTTGCATGCTTTAGATGTGGAAAGGTTGGACATCTCGCAGCAAGGTGCCCAAAGAAGTCTCAAGATAATGAAGTGTATGAATTTGAAATCCCCAAGAAGAAGTCTTCATCCTATGTGAAAGGAAAGAAGCAGTTTAAGATAAATTTCTTCAAGAAAAGGAATCTTCTTTCACAAGAATATGAAAATTCAGATGAGACAGAGGTTGAAGAGTTTGAAGAAATTGAAAACTTCAAAGATCATGGGGAAAATTCCATGGTGGAAGTTGTTGGAAGTTCTTAGAAAAAGGAAGAAACTGACACTGGAGAAGAAGAAGAAGAAGTTGAAGTAAGAGTTGATATGGAAGCCAAATTGGAAGCATCTCTTGAGGAGATAGACATTTGGAGAGCCAAAATGAAGAAATCCAATAAATTGGTTCATGATGCCAAACTCTATATGCAACAATAGGATGAAGAAAAGTCTGAGATGTTAGAAGAAATTGAAAAACTAAAATCTTCAACACCAGAGAGCTCATAAAATATTGTTGAGTATAAGCTTAAAATTGAGGAACAAAAAAAATAAATCTATTTTTTGACTAACACAGGAAAGGAGTAGGTCAAACATATCAAAGAACTTGAAAAATAAGTTGTTGGACTGTGACAAAGAATTAAGGATCAAGAAAAACTCTTGACACCCAGTACAGTGTCAGGAAAACAAATTATTCAGAAGACTGAAAAGTTAGAAGTGGAGCACAGACCTCCACTGGAAAAGAAGCAACAGTCATGTTCCAATGATAAGACTAGTATGGGATGTGAACGAAAACAGAAAGCGGTCATGGATGAATTCAAACTGCAAGAACCTACTCTGAGAATGAATATAGATTTGGGTATGAAACAAAATCAGAATATTAGCATATCCCAAGGGAAAACCAACAATTCAGAAGTGACACACAGGAATGCTCCTTACTTTAGGTGCTATTGTTGTGGAAATATGGGACACTCACAGAATGTGTGTTCTATAGCCAAGAGATACCTAAGGGCACAAGAACAATAGTGGAATCCAAACAGAGCTCAATATTATAGAAAATCCTTTGAAGGTCATTGTTTTTGGTGTGGATGATTTGGGCACATGGCTAGATATTTCACATCAATCATACAAAAGAATGTTCCAAAACAAAACTCAAGAAGTCGTAAGAAAAAAGTTAGGGAATCGAAAAGTGATCTGAAAACACAAAATCAATTTGCAGCTCTACAGGATAAATCTGGTTCATCACACTCTAAGGAAGATAAACTTCTCCAAACCACACCGAGTGTGAAGTCGAATACATAGATCAAAAAGAAAAAGGATTAGAAGGCAATAGTTGCGAAAATTTTCCTTAAATCTTTAGATCGCTCAGGAGTATGGATCCTTGACATTGGTTGCACATCCCATATGATATGTAACAAGAATCTCATTACAAGAATTAAATATGAAAAATAAGGTGTTTTTAAGTTTGGGAATGATGAAGGGATGAATATTATTGGTTCTATAAAGGCTAAATTTTGGGGAAAAGAAATGATACGTGCTGATGTCTTGGTAGTAGAGGGCCTTAGTCATAACTTACTCAGTGTCAGTCAACTATGTGACTCTGGGAACTCTATCCGATTTACCAAGAAGATGTGTGTTGTGAAAGGAAAATATGGAGCAGTTGTTCTACAGGGAAAAGGACAGAGGGAAATCTTTACCTTATAAGTGGGGAAGAAGATATGTGTCTCTTATCCAGAGAGGAAGAAAACAAGTTTTGGCATAAGCGAATTGGTCATCTATTCCAACCATATATGGAAGATGTTGTAAAATGTGATACTGCTAGAGACCTTCCCAAATTATCACGTGATCACACTCATACGTGTGATGCTTTCCAACAAGGTAAGATCATCAGAAAGACATATAAGCCAAAGGAACAAAAATCAACCAGAGTGCTTGAATTGGTGCATGCTGATGTTTGTGGACCGATATCACTTTGAGACATAAATGGGAAAAGGTATTATATCATTTTCATTGATGATTATAGCATAATGGCTTGGGTATTTGTCATTACCCGTAAGACAGAAGTGTTCAGTTGTATTAAGCAGTATAGGAGGGAATCAAAAAAGGATGCTTGGGTAGAAAATTCTGAAGTTTCGTAATGATAACGGTACAGAATTCACAAATATTCAAGTAGAAGACTATCTCGAGAAACACGGGATAAGGAATCAAGTTTCATTAGTGAGAACTCCCCAACAAAATGGAGTAGTTTAAAGGATAAAGCAGATCATCAACAACATGTCCAGAACAATTCTTATTGAAAAGGACCTACCAGAGAAATTTTGGAAGGAAGTAGTTTTGACATCAGTCTATATTTCGAACAGGGCTCTATTGTGTCCAAAAGAAGGTAATACTCCGTATGAAATGTGGTACGGAAAGAAACCAACGTTGAAATACTTTCTAATCTTTGGAAGTAATTGTTTCATTCTCAACAAAGAAAACCACATGAAGTTTGAGTCACGATGAGATGAGGAGATATTCCTTGGCTACTTAGGTAAAATCAAAGCGTATAAATGCTTCAACAAAAGGGTGGGAAAAATTTTTGAGAGCAATGATGTCACTATAGTCGAAGATGAACAGAATACTCAATGACTCAGTGAATAGTTTCTAGATGAAAGTGACGAGGAGGTAAGCAACGCAGGAGGAGGAGAAGTGGCTAATGCTGATTCAGAATAAGATACTGGTGATGAACATGAAGAAGAAAAATCAGTTTATGCATAGAAGCTAAGGAGTCGAGCTGAAATTGACATGAAAAACATTATTGGTGATCAATCAGCTCCAGTTTAGACTCAAAGAATGAAATCATTGCAGAAAACATCATTTTTATCTCAGGAAGATCCGAATTTTTTTCCGATGTAGCTGAAGATGAGTACTGGGTTCAGTCTATGAATGAATAATTAGACTATATTGAGAAAAATAATATGTGGGAGACTGTTTCAAGGCCAGTAGATAAGAACGTCATTGGGACTAAATGGGTTTTTTGCAACAATATGAATGAATATGGCACAGTGATTCGAAACAAATAATGACTAGTGTTCAAAGGATACTCCTAGATAGAGGGAATTGATGTTGATGAGACATTTTCACTGGTTGCAAGGCTGGAGATAATCAGATTATTTTTAGCCATATCAGTGCAAAGAAAGTTCAAAGTTTTCCATATGGATGTCAAATATGCATTTCTAAATGGGGTTCTGGAAGAAGAGGTGTAAATTGATCAGCTAGATTGTTTTCTCATTCATGAAGATGAGAACAAGGTTTGCAGACTGAAGAAGGCATTGTATGGGTTGAAACAAGCACCAAGAGCATGGTACTCAAGGCTTGATCAGTACTTGAAGAAGCTTGGTTTCTAGTGTGGGGGAGTTGATTACAATCTCTATTTCAGAAATGACATTAATCAAAGGATGATGGTGTTGGTCTATGTTGATGACATAATATTTGGCGGATCAGATGAAGCTCAGTGCATACAGTTTTCTGAATTCATGAAAAGTGAGTTTGAAATGTCAATAATTGGAGAGCTAACATTTTTCCTTGGTCTACAGGTGACACAAGGAAGGAGTGGAACATTCATTTCTCAGTCCAAATATTCCAAGGAGGTTTTGAAAAGATTTATAATGGAAAATTCCAAGGAGATGAAGATTCCAGTTGCTACCCAGAAGAAATTGTCCAAAGATGAGGATGGCAAGGTAGTTAATATCACAAAATATAGGTAAATTATTAGAAGTTTGTTATACTTGACTGCAATAAGGCCTGAAATTTTTTTCACCACATGTCAAGCAATGAGATATCAGAGTAATCCCAAGGAAATCCACATGGTTTTAGTGAAAATAATACTTTGTTATATCAAGGGAACGGTATATTTCGGCTTGATGTATAACTAAAAATCTCAGACAGAGTTATTGGGATATACTGATGCAGATTGGGCCAGTTCAGTAGATGACAGAAAATCAACATCAGGAGGTGCATTCTTTCTTGGTAGATTATGTATTTCTTGGATAAGAAAGAAACAAGATTGCATTTCTCTGAGCACCGCAGAGGCTGAGTATATTGTATCCACTCAAGTATACACACAGTTATTGTGGATGAAGCAGCAGCTTGAAGATATGGGAGTTGAAGTGAAGTCTCTGATCAGAATCCAGTGTGATAACTCAAGTGCTATCAATCTTAGAAAAAATCCAGTTCATCACTCAAGGACAAAGAACATTGAGATCAAATATCATTTCATCAAGTAGAAGTTGGAGCAAGGGCTTGTGAAGTGGGAGTATGTGCCTACAGAGCTACAGGTTGCAGATATTTTGAAAAAGGCCTTACCCAAGGAATTGTTTGAAAGGCATCGACTTGCTCTGGGAGTTCAGTTGACTCCCCTCACTTAAAAGAGTGTGGATGTGGCCATACCCCTCTCCCTGAGGTATTGTGTGTTTTTCTCTAATGCACTAATCTGTGTTCTTTCCACTTTTGCATATCGCAAAGGGGTGACCTTTGGGTTTGTAGACAAAGGGGTAGAAATAGTGACTCCTCAAGGGGGAGAAATTGTGGCTAAAGAAGGGAGAAAATGTCTTAGTAAAAGACACAGGGAGAAGCTGACAGGTGGAGCAGCCAAGTATGGGGAGTTGAAGCTAGTTGAACGTGCTTAGCCAGAGCTTATCTTGGACAACACAGGAAATAGTGTTGAAGAGGTTTTGCAGCTTACACGAGTTAAAGATGTGAGCTAATAGGGAGAGTATCAAATCTAACGATGCTAGAAGTGATCGGTCAAAGAATAGATATCACAATAGCTAAGGATCGTGATAAAAGCAGAAGAGTGGTTTTGGAATGCGGTATGAATATTTCCAAACATTGGTATCAATTTGATGTCAACAGTGGGTATCATAGTTGAAGTGATTCATTGATGAACTTTTCATTTACTCTTGTTTCTCATGTCGAGCATTGCTCATGTGGGCTTAGAGTATGTTTTGAGTAAATCCTTGATCACTATCATAATCGCAATAGGCGAATGGTGGATGAATAATTAACGATGTATCTTTTTATGGAAGAGTTGTCAACAAACCCAAAGGGAAAGATTGTTGGGAAAAAATCCCTCAAGGTATCATTGAATCATTTTTTAGGTGATTGTGTTTGTTGACAAAGTGGGACTTTGTGCTGTGTTTGTTGAAAAAGAAAACCATGGCATACAAATTTGTTGACAAAGGGGATTTCATGGTGGAATTTCGAGTTCAAGGGATATGGTTAACAATCCATGTTTTATTCAAGAACATCGACAAAGGAATTATCGATCTGGAGGCCTTTCAAAAAGAGAAGATACAAGGTGATGTCGTTTTCCAGTGTTTGCCAAATTTTTGGGCCTGAAAATTGACAAATGGAGAAAAGTGGTTTTGGAAAAGGGACTTGCACGTAATTGTCTTGAAGGAGAGGAAACTTGCGCGCCATATGTTTTTCAAGATCAGAACATCAAAATATTGCAAAGGGAAAAGGGGCACCCAAGTTTTAGGGTTGGTCATGCAAGTGACTTGCACGGCAGAGACTTGCGTGCCGAAACTTGCGCGCTGAGAGGATACTTGTGCACTGTCGTTCAGGGTGTCCAAATGCCTATAAATAGAGGTTGAACCCTCCTCATTCAGTACGAGTTAAACACTTAGAGAAAATCTGAGCTCCCGTCGCGCAGGTGTGGTGGTCGCACAAGTGGTGCAAGTATAAGTTGCGCACCAGTTGTTTGTTGCGCATCCAGAGTGGTTTGGGAGAGAAAGTAAGGGAGTCTCCCAAGTTTTGAGTTGAAGAAGGGGGTGTTGCTAAAGTGGTTTCATGACACTTGTGTGCTAAGTTTTGAAGAAGCGCGATAGTGTGGTTGTGTGCCAATATTGGTTTGGGCATAAAAGGGTGTGCGTCGTGCAAGTTTGGAGTTGTAGAAGCTTGTGCCGTGCAAGTGGTTGAGGTGAACTTGCATGCCAGTTTTAACTTGTGTGCCGATATTTTTGCGCCGTCTTGGAGAAGGGCACCAGGTATGGTTAAAGCATGGCAGTGATTCAGGGCTGCGTGAAAGCTAGAAGATTGCCTGATACCTTTGGTGCAAAGTGAGATTAATTTATGGATGAAAGTTGGACTTCAACAGAGAATCTACATACAACATAGGATGTATTCATTAGTGATAATGAAGATACCTACAGGTCTATAAACTTTGAGTGGATTCTTTCCAGAGTAGTGAGAAAAGGAAGAGGAAGAAGGTGATCCTCTCCACTGGAAATGATCCAGAGAGAGAGAAATAGGGAGTGACCCTTGGGAAAGCAGTGAACTGACCCTAAACATTATAAAGGCAGTGATCCTGGGAATATAAGTGATCTATCCCGAACCTTGTAAACAACAGGTTTCTTATAGTGGATTTGGTACATCGGCACATTGCCGGTGTATGCTCCTTGGACGTAGCCCAGTGAGGGTGAACCAAGTAAAAATTGATGTGTCGTGTGCATGCTTTAATTTCTATTTATATTGTGCAACGGGAAAGAGAGAGAAGAGTGTTTTTCTTAATATCAAAACAAGATAAAAATGGGCTTTAATTTTAAATTATTCATACCCTGATTCACCCCCCCCCCCCCCCCTCTCTCAGGGTATTCAGCCTTGTGGACCTAACAATGAGTCATTTGAATCTTGTTTGAATTCACTCTCTCTAGTCCTCTAAAAGTGTGTCAAGTGTAACCTTGTGTTAAATTTTGAAAAATTTCACTTCATGGTTACAAATGGGATTGTTCTAGGGAACATAGTTTCAAAATATGGTATTAAAGTCAATCTTTCCAAAATTGAAGTGATCCAATCACTTCCTCAACCCGCCTCTATTCAATACATCCATTCATTTCTCAGTCATGTTGGTTTATATCATAGATTCATCCATAACTTCAGTAGGATTTTCCCCCCACTCACTCGGTTTCTCCAAAATGATGTCACTTTATATTTTTATGAGGTTTGTAAGAGAGCCTTTGTTGAACTCAAAACTTCTCTAACATTCTCCCCAATAATCCAACCCCCAGATTGGTCCTTACCCTTTGAGTTGATGTGTGATGCTTTTGATAGAGTCGTTGGGGGTGTTCTTGGTCAAATAAGAGAAAAGATTCTTCATGTCATCTATTATGCCTCAAAAACATTGGATGAAACTAAATATCACTACAGTGTCACTAAAAAGGAACTTTTAGTAGTGGTTTTTGCCTTAGATAAATTCTGGCCCTATCTCTTAGGTGCCAAAATCATCATCTTCACATACCATTTTTCTATAAAGTTCTTACTCAAGAAAAGTGATTCCAAACTGAGGCTAATAATATGGATCCTAATCCTCCAAGATTCTGACCTTGAAATCAAAGATAGACCAGGAAATGAAAACCCTGTGGTTGATCACTTGAGTAGAGTTTCTAATTCTTCTCATTCTGAAATAATTGATCCTAAATTCCCTACTGAGCACCTTTCATCTCTCACTCCAAAAATACCATGGTATGCCCCAATTTTAAATTACTTGGTTTCTGGTGTTTTTCCTGAAAATTTTTCAAAATAACAAAAAATGAAGTTGAAAAGTGATTCAAAATACTATTTTTGGGAAGAAAATAAACTTTGGAAAACTGGGGCTGACATGGTAATAAGGAGATGTGTCGATGAAAATGAACATTCTTCCATATTATAATTTTATCACTCAATGCCTGGTGGTGGCCACTTTGGACCACAAAGGACCTCCTGAAAGGTCCTAGACTCTGTATTCTTATAGACTTCACTCTTTAAGGACTCACATGAGTTTTGTCAATCATGTCCCACTTGACAAAAGTTTGGCATAATTTCCAAGAGAAATGAAATGCCCCAAAAGCCTTTAATTTTCTGTGAGATCTGCAATGCTTGGGGTATCAATTTCATAAGACCATTTCCCCATTCCAATGGATTCTCATACATCCTTATTGTGGTTGATTATTTGTCTAGGTGGTTCGAGGCCAAACCCACTAGAAAGGATGATTCACATACTGTTAGTGAGTTCCTAAAGACACACATCTTCCACCGATTTGGCACACCACGTGCCTTGATCAGTGACCTAGGAACCCATTTTTGTAATAGAACCAAGGAATATCTTTTGAAAAATAATGGGGTTATACATAAAACTTCAACTGCATATCACCCCCAAACAAATGGAATGGATGAACTTTCTAATAGATAAGTGAAAAGAGTGCTTGAGAGAATTGTAAAATCCACCAGAAAAGACTGTCCTGAAAGACTTGTTGAAGTACTTTGGGCTTATCGAACTGCCTATAAAACACCCATTGGTATGTCTCCTTTTAGGCTATTTTTTTGTAAATCATGTCATTTTCCAGTTGAAATCCAACATAAGTAATTTTGGGTAGTGAAAACTTGTAATTTTGATCTTGAAAAATCCAGTGAAGAAAGATTGTTGCAATTGGCTGAACTGGAGGAGCTTCAACTTGATTCTTATGATAATTCTAATCTCTACAAATAAAAATCCAAGGCACTCCATGATAAACATATCCTGAGAAAGGTATTTCATGAAGGTGAAAAGGTAATTCTATTCAATTCTCGATTTCGGCTTCATCCAGGTAAGCTTAATTCTCATTGGGAAGGTCCTTTTGTTATTACTAATGTTTACCCATTTGGTGTAGTGCAAGTACAAGACCCCTATTCCAAAAGTACATTCACGGTTAATGGACATTGGTTAAAGCATCACCATGAGAGGACGCACAATCCTAGATCAACATCGACTTCCACTGGATCCCCAACTTCTCCAGTCGACCTACCACTATATGGGGATGGCAACCCGCCAAATCCAAACCAGGTGCACCTCGTTCCCTTCTCTCTCTATCTCTTCCTCACTCTCACTCTTTATTCTTTTTCCTATCTATTTAATTTTTTAACACTTTCTTCATCAAACCCTTTCTTTTTATATTTCTCTTTTGTGTGGGTGTGTATTTTAAATAACACTAAAAAAATAAAAAAATGTAAAAAAAACAAAAGATTCATACTTACTCAACTTCAATTTTCAAATTTTGTCCAACCATTTTGCGGAGTCAAAAGACATGGTTTAATCTCAAAAATATTGTGTTTTCATCATATATTTGGATAAATAATTTTGTGTCAAGAATAATACATTTTTATTGCTCATTTATTGATTTGGAAAATGATTTTCCCCAACTGTGAGAACCAACACTGCTTTCATGCTTAGGCCAACTATGGCCATCTTTTCAAAATGTGTGTTTTCACCCCCATTTGTGAGTTTTTAGTTTGTGGACCTTGGAGCTTAATTTCCTACTTTAGTGTGCATTAATATGATATAGGCATTTTCAGAACCACATGAGAATCATAATAGCCAAATAGCCTCCCATTAACCATACATTAATCCTCCTTTTGAAAGCCCCTTCGAGCCTATGAAAACCTTTTCTTTGTTATCCACATTACAAGCCCAATACCTTATCCCACCCAATATCAACATGTATTTTTCATTGCATTTTTTAAAAAAAAAATTAAGTGTGGGGGAATGGATTTTATTATGGGTACCATTTGTTGATTTCACCATGTTATCATATGCTTGAGGGAAAGCATCCATTTCAGTGTGAGGGAGAGGTTGTCATTCAGTGTGTTTTGGGGAATGTAATGTAATTTCATTTATGTAATTTTTTAAATGTTATTGACAAGTGTTCAAAAAAATAAAAAAAAAATAAGAACAAAAAAAATTGGGTTTTTTCTTGGGTACATCAAAAATAACTCTTCCTAAACCTTTTATCTTGTTATAACTATTACAATTAGTGTTGTGAGGATATCAATAATGGGTTGGGATATAATTGTGAGATCTTTTCCAAGTTCAACTTTCGAAAAAAAGAGGAAAAAAAGAAAAAAAAGGAACACTTGCATTATATTCTTATGTAAATGGGATAAGTTTTTTGGTTTGTAAATATTTCATCTTCTCATCCTATTCAAACTTTCTTCATCTATTGTGACTTTATTTACACAATAATTCCCTTGTAAATATGTGTTTTCATTTCCTTCCTTGTTTTATTTCAAAAAAAATGTGCATTGATTTTTCTATGTTGGTGTTTTACCCCTCTTCTTCTCTCTCTTGGAAATTATATTCCTACCATCCCATAGACATAGAAAACCCCCTTAAAAAGACCTCTTGATTATTGTGTACTTTGGATAGGTATTGGAAGCTAAGATCTCTTTCAAACTCTAAGATTTTCACTTTTGTTTGGTGAAAGAGTGAACCTCCACAAATGAATTTTATTATCTTGAGAGGTGTGAGTTTTGACTATCCACATTTTCCATTTAAAAATTTGAGCATGAAAAAATGAATTAGTTTTGGAACATTTTTTCTGTAACAACTTGTGGCGGAATTCAAAATGGATGAGTGAAATAGTCTAAACCTCCCATGATTGAAGAAAACAAAATTTTACTATTTGTTGGTGAGTGAAAATGATTTTGTTATGTTTTCATATTCGTTGCACATGAGTACATGAACAAGAATAAGTGTGGGGGAGTTTATGTTATTAATATTTTTATGAATTATTATATACTTCCTTTACTTATTTTATATGAAATGTGCATAATTTGTGTGAAATATTAATGTTTTAATACTAAGTATAATTTTTTAGCATTTTTAGAAGTAGTCCAATTGAGTCACTTTACTATTTTATTTATAACTCTCACCCTACTAATTAAAATTGTGTGTTTCTTGTTTTTTAGTATTTCTTATTCAATTTCTCACATATCATTAGAAGTAATCATGGGCCAATTCTACAATTTTAGGGCTCATATGGTCAACAAAAGAAGACCCAAATAATTTGTGATGAAACTGGACCATCAATGATGATTGAGTTATTTGTCTACATAAAGAAGCCCAAATTTTATGAAACTCCACCATATGTTCTAGATTATCCAAAGAAATAATGGATAAAAATTTTAAGGTCCAAATACAAGAACAAAGGGCCCAACTAATGCCTTGAAGTCCATCCCACCATTCTGGCCGGGAATTAAAATCTGGACACTATTCATGACATATCTCATGATGTAATCATCAACTAGAACTGATATTTTGTAGTGTGAAATAGGATATATAGGAGGATGACTTTTTTGAATAAATAATTCGGATTTAAAGTCATCTTCCTATTCAAAAACCCTTCCAAATTTTGGACTTCAAAAATATTGGATTGAAATGGACAGATTAAAATTGTTTAATAAACCGGCCATAAAGTTGGATCCATAGGTAAAAATGCCTCCCAATTTTGAGAGTAGTTGTCCAAAATTATTATCTAAAACTTTGAAGAATGATATATCTTGAGATTCTGCTATTTGGATGTCCAAATGGTCGAGCCAAGTGGAGGGACAGATTGGGAATGCAAACAGTCCACTTCCTTGGGCTATAAATACATCCCCCTCCTCTCCTTCAAAGGAGTTGTAATTTCATAAGAGAGGAGCACATATTGGCACGAAAAAAGCCTTACCAAAGGCTTTGGAGGACCTACAATACTCAAGTTTTCACTTGATATACCCTTCCTCCTCTCTTTGTTTCCTTTCACTTTTGTGTTGTTCTTCATTTGTAATCTTGTAAGTTTGTGTTTTGTAATTCTATTTTAATGCAAGTTTCTTCTTTAATATCTCTTATTATCATCTACCTTCTGTATTTTAATATTAATGTTCTTAAAATAGTTTAAATAAATTTGAATACCCTTCCCTTATTTTGCTTCCTCATTCAATCAAAAGTCCATTTTTTTAATTCTCATCATTGTTCATGTGTGTGTGTGTTCGACGTACCACTCTTTTCTTATCCCTTTCTTTTTCTTCTCTTGTTAATTCATCATCATAAATATATAAACTAGATTAATATTAATATCAATATCTGAGTAAATATATTATTGTGGTGAGTCAAAATTTAGGGATTTTAGGTGATTGAGAGTATTTTCTCGATGAATATTCTTTAATTTAACATTGTGTATGTTGGACTTAACATGTCATGGATTAATGACATATTTTGTTTAAAATGTGGTTTCCATGGATTATTGGAACCATAAATACACTACCATAAACAATTAATGGTAATTATTAGAACCGTAAGTTAATTTAATCCTTGGATTAAAGCCTTAACACTTAGGAATTCCAATCAACGTTATCTTGTGAAGTGGGTGTTAATTTAAATGCAATATAAAGTAAATCTTAAGGATATCACAAGCTTAACTCCCTAATAATGAACTCACCCCAATATTTATAAAATTGTTAAATCAAACACCAATCATTAACCACTTCATTTAAGCTCTGAAAACAACCCCCCCACCCCAATCAGAATACAATCAACTAAAAACAAACGACTATTACAAAGTATCATCGCTGAGGATTCGACCCGAGTGCTGCTATAAACATTAGCAGAGCACCAGAACCTTGACCGGTCGATAGGAGACAATCGGCCGTGCGTTTCAATCACCCATCATAATGAAAATTTTGAAAGTACTATAACATACATAAAACACATGTAATATTTTATTTCCATCATAAAATCTCATAAAATGTTTAATTTAACACATATAAAAATCACTTTCAGGCTTGGTATAAAAATAAGGATAAAAATATTTTTTCCTTTAAAAAATATTAAAATAAAAAAACCCCATAAGAATAGAAAAATGGGATATTATTTGACAAACCATAAAAACTTTTAGAGTAATATTCTTAAATAATAAAATTCATGATGGTGGTAAATTTCATTCATGTCTCATATGTTAAAAAATATTCCTTTCACACTTTTTCAAAAATAACCCATATAGAAAACAATAAAAAATACATATTTAAACCACTATAAGGAAAGTAAAATATAGTTTAAAATGAAATTAAAAACCCATTTGATTATAATAATAATATTCTTGAAAAAAATTAGGAAACATGTATATAGAGGTAAAAGTGTTTGAAAAATCATTAAAACATTTTAAACAATGTTTAAAAGAAAACCCATTATCTCAAGTCCAACTTGCCGCATACATTTTTTAGATTATGTATAATAAACTTATATTAATTATTTAATTTTTTAAGAACCTTTTTTAGGTTTATTTATTTATCTTATTCCCTTTTATTTCATTTATTACCATGTATTATATAGTTACTAAATTGATTAAGTTTATGTGATAAGTTTTGAGGATGCTCGGTTCATAATCCCAAAAAAAAACTTCAGTTTGTTGACCATGGTCAAATTATTCATGTTACATTATATTTTGAATATTAATCATTACATAATTATAATTTTTATACACTAAATATAATTTTATATCCATCCATGAAAGGCATGAATGAAAAATGAATCGCATCGCTTCATGGAGGTGATAGTCAACACGTACGTATGAGTGAGGTTATCATTTTCCAATGAATAGAAGGGTAAGAAAGTAAGTAAAATATTATATTTTTATAATAATAATTATTTAATTAATATCATATATATTAATTAAATCCATCATAATAACCAATCATGATAGATAATGATGAAAAATGAAACACATCACTTTGTGGAGGTGGTAATCAAAACATACACACAAGTGATGTGTTCATTTCCCATAGGATGGAAAAGGAGATGAAAAATGGTTGTACCATAAAAAATAAAAAATTTAATATATTTGATATAATTATTTTATTATACCATCATTTTTATGATATGTTTTAAGGAGGTATAATAATAAATAAACATGAATGAAATCAATTAAGACTTATATCTCCTCTTTAGATATCCTCCTTTCGATTGAGCTTAACTTCTTTGAAGTGGGGGTTTATGGTCACTCTAGGGACTTGGGGATGTGTTAATTAAAATTTGGGGAGGAAATTGGGTAGTGGTTTGAGAGAAAACTTAAATTATATGTGCCTTTGTAAAGCATTTATTGATTCCCTTTTATAGGAAAAAACCAGTGGAATTTTTGCAATATTTCAATTTTAAGGGTCGTGAAAGTAATTTTAAAAATTAAAAGTAGCACATAAATGTACCATTAATTATATAATAGAAAATTTACTATATAATTTATTCAATAAATTATTTTTATTATTTTATGATGATTTAAAAATAATTTTTAAACATTAAATTCCATTTATGGTCATTTCAGGATTATTCACACAATTTAACTTTAAACATATCAAGAAAAAAATGAAATTTGAATTAAAATACATAAATAATTAATTATAATTCATAATTATCTATAAAATTCATGGAAAATAATAATTAATCCAAAAAATATTACTTTTATTTTCTTAAACACATTTACTTTATTTTTTATTATTTTAATAAACATTGCGTTAACGTGACGTAAGCATTTTAAATAATTATACTATTTTTAAAATTTTAAAATAAATTATAAAAATTAATATAATTTATTAAACATAATTATATTCATCTATATTCATTCATAATTTATATTTACTCTTATCCTTACCATGACAACATATTTAAGATATTAAATGAGATAAAGTGATGTTTTTTGTAAATATAATTTCGTTAATATAAAAATGGAAGTAATAATCATGTTCAGTGGATCCAAAATGGATGAAAATTTTCTAGGGATAATTTTTAGGTCTATAAATACTCATAAACCCATTTATAGATAATATTTTTTTATCTTAACACATAATTTTAGCCTTAATTATTTTGTTTTACCCTTTACCATGGTGACTACTTTTTACCATGGTTATTATTTCTAATGAATAAAAATAAAATTGACCTTGTTAAATAACTGAAACCTCCCAATTAAAAATATAAAATCCATTTTTAAAGATTTAATTTTAATTAGTTTCAAAATATAATTCTAATATAAGTATGTAAAATACAATAAAAATAGTTTTTAGAAAAATGCCATTTTAAGCATAAAACTGATTTTACAACAAAATAAAGTATAATTTTGATTATCCTAGAATTATTTGAATTATATTTAATAAAATAAGTCTTATGTTACTTTAAAACCAAATAAACAATATAATATTACTTTTAAATTACTTTATATATATAAATGAAATGACGGTTTTGCAAAAAATGATATTTTTCACTATTTACTAAAAAATTGATATTTTCAAAAAAAATCCGAAAAAATCATATTAAGACTATTTTTACATGATGAATTAAAAAAAATTATTTTATTAAATTTAATTTCTAAAATTGATTTAAATTAATTATAATTTCCATGCATAAAATGCATAAAAACTATTTTTAGAAATATATTTATTTATTTATTTATTTATGAAGTAAAAAATGAATTTATTCTCATTTCTTACCTAGTAAAAAATTAAATGATGTTTAATTTATTTTATTGAATATTTTATCAATTAATTTCATCAAAATAATTAATCAATTGTATATAATTTATTAAGATAAAGGTGCATTGCACACTTAAAAACTTTTTTCTGAAAAAAATATCTTTCTTACCTCCAAATGATTTTATTTTTATTTCCAGCCATTTGATAATAAATATATGAATTATTATTAATTTTATTAATGAAAAACTTTCTACATATATTTTATAATGTTTTTACTCTTATTCATACTCTCCAATTTAATGGTTAGGTTATAACAGTCATATAATAATATTTTAATAGTATATCACAATTCGTTTTAAGCTTGATATTATGTGTGGTATATGAAATTTAATATAGTATTATTTTTAAAAGAATATAAACTAAAATATTTTGGTGTTACATTCTACCCCTCTTAAAGAAATTGCTTCCTCACGACTTTTCCTCATATCTAATAAAAAAGGGTTTAAAACATTTTCAAAATCAATTCCAAAGTGTTGAAGATAAATTTTCATCACTGGAAAGGAATACCTATTTTAATCCACATTGATAAAATTTACTTTTGAAAAGGAATTTAATGTCTAGGTTTAGACTAAGAAAATTGTCATTTCAAAAGTATTTATTAAAGAATACATTTACCATAATTAGTCTCGTTCTAGTGAAATAGTTTCATAAAGTGTACCTTCATAGCTAATCAAAATTTTACATAAAAGACTTGATATATTTATCTTCCTATTTATTGACTTGAGGAATTATTTTACCATCAAGATATATAATAAGAGAAAAATATACTTACTTGACTTTATTCCATACCATAAGTATAATTTCATCCTTTGGTTGTTTTTTAGTAGTTTTTCACCTCTACTTCATCTCATATTCTAAATGATAAATAACCATGATTAATTTTTCATACCTGAAGCACTAAAATTAACTTTCAACATATTACAATATCCATAAAAGTATATAAAGTTATTTCTCTAGTTTATATTCATTATCCAAAACTAAAAATGGTTATAAAAAGATAAGATGATTATCATGACCCATCCTAGAGGGGCCCATGCCATAACTACCCCAAGTTGGCCTCCGATAGGCCTGGGGCTAGCAACCAGCACTGAGTTGTAATATCCCACAAATGTGAGGAATTATCCTAAAGTACCTATACACATGCACACATATCTAAGCACACCCAATTCTGAAATGTAAAATAATTGAAAGAATGCACGCATACATCTAAGATCCCACAATAGAGTACGATGGTAAAGTGATGAAAATAGAAAAGGGGACAAAAACAAGGCCAACCCAAAACTATAAAGAGTTCAACCTGATCTAAGGATGAGGACTGAGTCAAAATAATTCTCCCAGTAAACACCTCAGTCTGTCAAGCTCCATCTACACTCTTCCCACTCCTTGTCCTCCTAGGACACCGTTAAAAGGGTATCTGTTTGCACAATACACGACATGTGTGGGAAAAGCTCATGCAGGGTTATAGTGACCCATGGCTTAACATACATGGATATTACATCATTTTATATGAATATTGAATACATTGAAAAAATATACACCCAAATATCATAATAGTTTAGTGTCTTTGGAAACTTGGAAACAAAATCTTCTCTCCTAGTGAAAGATCTTCAACATCTCCCATAAATATCTTCACCATTATCACTTATACATAAAACCTTTCTTCATAACCTGGAGAAAGGAAACATAATAAATGGGTTGTCTTGGATTCTCATTAAGGGTAAAAATGGAGATATTTAAGCATAAACATGAACATAGTAGTATGATAATGTGATTGTAACATTAGGAGATCATACCCTGCATATCAAAGGTCATAAACATGAGCTATGGGATAAATCTTGGAAGTTAATAAGACATGAATCATAAGGAAATAAACATCATGATCCATGAAAACCTAAATAAGGAATAAGACATAGGATTTGTGTCATACATATTAGAATATATACTTTTATGTCAGGGATACCTACCAAGACCTTTATAGCATGTTAGGCTTGGGATACGAATCATGTACCTACTTTAGGATTGGGCTAGCAACTCGTGTACCCACTTTATTTTAGGCTTGGTCTAAAACCCATGTATCTTCTTATTTTTGGGATTGGTCTATTACCTATGTACCCTCTTTCATTTATGCTTGGTCTATAACTCGTACACCCTATTTCTTTTTGGGCTTGGGATACAACCCAAACACCCTCTTTATTTTTGGGCTTGGGATACAACTCATGTACCCTTTGAGATCATATAAAATATATCATTACCCAATGAATTAGAGGTAGATATAGGTTTAACTCATCTCATAGTAAAATAATTCACACATGTTCCACAAGATAATAAAACATTCATTATATCATGACCCATAAAAATATATAGGTCTTATAAACATCAAATCATGACCCATAAAATGAAATTGGTATCATTAAAATTTCATCACATCATAACCTATGGAAAATACATAGGTTTCATAAACATTTCATTGAATCATAACCCATGAAAGGGAAACGGGTTTCATAAACATATAACCCGTGAAAGAGAAATAGGTTTCATAAATACCATGACATTAAGCGTGACCCATTAATAGAAAGGATATGAATGGAACCTTTAGATCATTTCCAAAAATTATGTGAGTAAAATAAATGGATGTCATATTAGATGGAAAATTGTTTTGAAATATCTTTCAAAAACGTTTCTTGAGTAAAATATCCTTTCTTCTTTGAAAAATGATTGTTAATACATAAAACCATTTAAAAATAATTTTCTTAGAAAACACCTTGAAAACAAATGAATAAGAATTGAAACCATTTTGAAATTTTTTTTCCTTGAAAATTACTTTTAAAAAAAATTATTAAATATTAAACTTTTAAAAATTAAAATGAATCTTTAAATTAATAATGATGGGTAAATCCTTACATGTCGTATGAAGTAAAAAAGGAATATTTATTTTACATGGTAAAAAGGTTATAAGGAATTCCTTGTTCAGAAAGAAACAAGAATATTCCCTTAAAAATATTGTTAAAATAAAAAAAGGGTAAAAAATTATTTAAAATATTATAGTATAATGGTATAGTATTCTTGGAAACCCTTTTTAGAAAACATATATTTTTGACCGAAGAAAGGGAAAAGTCGGGATTTCCTAAAAATAAATTATTAACTATATTATGTACCAAAGAGTATAATATGGTACTAATACATGATTATATCATGAAATAACATAGTATAAAGAAACTATTGAATAATATTGAGATATGAAAAATAATATTTCATCAAGGTAATTAATAACATAAACAATCTCAAAAAGCGATGAGATTGTCTCAATAAACTCTTATAACTCGATGACACGGGATCATACTATCCATGTAAAAAAATAAAATTAAATGAATATTAATATATCATTAAAATAATTAGATTCATGATATAACATGTAAAATGGAATTATATAAACCTTGAATAAGAGTTTAGGTTCATAACAAAACATGAATCTCAAAGAAGGAAAATTGAGACAAAACTGTTTTACCGATTTGGGAACTTTTGAAAGCTAAACCCCATGGAAGAAGGATTATAAAATATGAATTTTAATACCCAAAATTTTATGTATATAATACATATAATAAAAGTATTTTCAATACATACACTGTAAAAAACTAAAGAGTGGTGAACATAGCTTGTATCTCACAGAAATTAAAAGTGAGATGAAATCACCTTACCTTGTATCTTGACTCTCTATGTACTCATACAATCTTCCTATATAATAAATATAAGTTTATTATAAATATTTTAAATATTTATATTATTATATATATTACCATATGTGGTTTTATTATAACCTTATATTACCCACTTGTTAATGATATTATGTTAAGGTTTCACTTTGGGTAATATTTACTTTGTTCTTCACATGTGTCTTAATTTGTTACATCTTTGGACCCTATACTTATATCATGATTCCAGAATGTAGAAAATGATATAAATATTAGTTATATCCAGTATAATTATATTATAATAATCTGTATCATAATGAAGTACGTAATATAATACACTGTTTATGGAGACGGTAAGTCGTACGTATGCATGAACGTTCTTTTTTTTTTATTGTTATATTGAAAGAAAGTATGTAAATGACACATGTACATATATGTTTGTATATATATATATCATTATTATAGTAGAATTAATATACCATATATATCATATAAGTTCATTAAACTCATCCTTAATACATTCTATGTGGCGTGTGAACGAATCACATCGCTTTGAGGGGTGGTAGTCCATACTTCCTCAAATGAGATTATCGTATTAACACCAAATGGAAGGTAAAAAGATGTGTGTTGTAAAAGGAATACATAATATTAAATACATATTAAATATAATATATTACATATATAAATATATTATTAATCATAATTTCCACAATGATTGGTGGTAAAGGAGAAATGAGCAATCATCGTTTCGTGAGGCAGTAGTTTGTCGTACACAGAAATAGTATGTTCAACATCCCTTAGATGGAGGTGTGTGTAAGTTTAGGTTATAACCTTTTAATAACAAAATAATAGTATATTTATGATAATTATTTGTCACAAATTAATGTAATAAAGATATTTGAGGGGTGGAGAAGTAAAATAAAGAAAAGGATCTTGAGAGAAGACGTTACCTCTAAATCGGGTAACTCCTTTTGGTTTGTGCCAAAATGTTTCCTTGAGAGAGTTTTTGTACAAAGGGAGGCCTAAAATTATAAGGGAGGATTTTTTGGATGCTACTTGGGCATATTTTTTATGAAATTAAAAGGTTTTAGAGGTTTGAGTAATGGGTAGAGGTGGTGTCCTTTTATAGGGAAGGAAAAGGACTCACATGGAATTTTTAGAAACAAATTAGGTGTGCACATGTTCTTACCTAAAAAAGTCTTACCAAACCAAAAAAAAACTCAATAATTTAAGGTTTATGTCCTAAATATGGATATAAAATGGGTTTTGGACAAGTTTTTAGGTCATTTTGGCCCTTAATTTTAAGGTTTAGTCCCTAATTAAGCTTAATTTGGCCTTAACTGTTGTGATTAATTTTAATCACTTTTACTAATAATTTTGGTCAAAAATTAACATAGTATTATTAGAATCTAAATATTAGAATGAATATAATGTTTTATGTTAGATTTTTGAAATTTAATTCATAGAAGTGGAAAAATTAATATTAGTACCAATCTCGTAGACGGGACGTAATAACGGGGTTTTATAGTAGAAAAACGTTCAAAAATTTGTTAGGTTTTTATATTCAATTTCAATGTGGAGTTGATCCTAATGAATTTAATTATATTATTATATGTAATATTAATAAAATTTTACCTTAAAACATATTTATAATATCATTTAGCATTAATAATTAATTAGACAAAAAGGAAGTTTTTAACTAAAAAGAAGTATTGTTCACTATTCATCAAAAAAATGAAGTTTCTCATAAAAATCCCAAAAATTAACTCTAGGATAATTTCGATGTTATGAATTAAAAAATTAATTTTATTTTATCCAATTCAATTTATAAATGTGTATAAAATTACATTTATTAATAAAATTGATTCATTCAAGAAAACAATATTTTTAACATAAAGGACTTTACCAAAAATATTATCTTTCATTATAAATATGTTTTATTTATATAAAAAAAATATTTGAAAATTATTTAATACTATTTATAATGGATAGGTTATAATTATCTTATTTAAATAATTAAAATAATAAAAATAGATGTTTCGTAGAAACTCTGTGTTGCGTGCATCGTACGCCAATTCGGTGTTGCTTGTAGCGCAAGCCAAGTTGGTATTTCATGTGAAAGGAATGTTTGACTTAGTGTTTTAATATACATATAAATAACTATTTACAGTTTCATGTGAAATAAAAAATATTGAAAAGTTAAATTAATTCAAAAAAACAATTCTCAAAATCTCAAGGTGTTACATTCTACCCCCCTTAAAATGAATTTCACCCTCTAAGTTCATTTGGGTTATCAAAGGTTTAATAATTGAAAGTTTAATTCATAAAAAACCACATCATAACAATGAATACTAAAACTTACCTTAAAAAGGAAAATTTGGAACCATAACGGTTACCCAAAGTAACATATGACTGGGTTTCCACATAGGAGAACATAGATTGGAAATGAAGATTGGACATAGAGGAAAAGAGTAAATATTTATAGGAAGTGGTTGAGTTTATCAATCACAAACAAGTGAATGATAAAAGTAAAGTTGAGGGCCTCAAAGTCATAAATTTGTGATGATTCCAGAAGCTATTAGTTCAACATAATTTAAGGTATTAGGACGACATTTTTTATATCACTTTCAGAACGTTGAGTAATTATTGATAATTTTTATAAACAAAATTTCATTCATGGTTTATGATTTTTAAAAAATTTAATAAATCCATTAACTCATTTAATTAATTTCTAGAAATTAACTTTGATGCATAAAGCACTAAAATATGCTTTAAATGGATCTTAAGGCCCATAAAAGAATAAAAAGTCTAACTATTTGTCTCTTTAAAAAACATGCATTAATCTAGAAAAAGTAACACTAATAGTTCATCATAAATATTTATTCATTAAAAATAAATATACATTAACCAGGACATCGTGTAGGCCAGTGGTAGGCATGAAATCCGTATCATCCATCGGTTTTGGGTTCAAGACCCATGGCCTTGCCGGACTTGGTTGGTTGTCACCCGACATACATGATGTCCTTTTTTTAAAAACTCACTAATATAATATATAAGATGGACATCCTTGAAATAAGTTTAATCACTTATTAGCCTTTCAACTAAGGTTTTCAATACAAACTCAGTGCATAAATACTTCCTACGAAGCTTAACTTAAACTTTTCATGAACGGTTAAACCTTATAACCCTTCTCAAAGGTGAAAATCTAAAACTTTAGAATGATTTTCATAAAATAATATTAAAATTTATTCCCCTATATAACAAAAAAATATCTCTTGGTTTTCACATTCCAAACATGTGAATAATCTTATTGTATATTCCCTTGAAACATGGTAACAACCTGGATTACCATAAATCCTTTTGGAAAACATGCATGCTTCCTCATTCCAAAGTATATTGGATTTACTCCTTAGATCCAAAAATGTTGTAAAATTCATTAGTGGTATCATAAACCACCTATAAATAGGTCCTTACTTAGTTTCAAGGTAATTAGTACTGTCTGATTTACTTATTCATATCCCACATATCTTTATCCATACATCATTATCTTAACATAAAGAACGTGTTAAGGGTTACCTTACCTTAGTCAAAATGTTAAATTTCATGAGATAACCTTTCTAGTACATTGTGACCATTCAACATATTATTATAAATCCTGAACAATCCATACATAATTTACCATTCTTAAATCTAGAATCCAAATACATAAATACTTTGATTACTTCATCCTTAATCCATTAACAATGCTACCTCATCCTATTACACAATACTTTTTTCCTTCACATTTAATTCTTAGTCTATTCATCATCAACAATGTAACCATTACTCGCACCACCTTGTTGATTCTCTTCAGGAACTTTCCTCTTGGGACATTGAGTTGTATAATGACCATTTTCTCCACACTTAAAACACTTAACCTTCTATGAGGACATAGGGAGGCCAAAATTATCATCCATTTCGTTAACCAAACTCTTCATTTTTCTTTACATTCACTTACTTTGTGTCCTTATTTTCCATAGTCAAAACAGCTTCTTGTTCCTATAATACATTCACTTAGGTGATTCTTTCCACATTCCTGACATAAAGGAAACTAAATCTTCTTTCCTACATGGTCTTCATTACCCAAAATCTCAGCGAACTCCTTCTTTCTCTTCCTTGGTGAGTCTGAGAGTTGATTAAGGTAAACATTGTTAATTATGTTCTATGAAAACTAATTATGCATGATCATGACATCTTTCACTCTAGTGATAATTTCACTTAACTACTCATCAGAAAATTTCCCATCACATTCAACATTAATCTAGTTCCTTCTATTAACTAAAACCAGAAGCATAGTGTGAGCATTACTTATCGTATCAGAAAACTACATAGTCATGAAAATAATTACTTATAAGATGTCTAAATCATGACACCTTCCATAATTTATGAAACCTTGGGTTTATCCTGGGTTATTCCTAGCTAACATATATATAAATCCTTCATTGTGGTTTATTAAGAGTTTGTGAATTCCCAAAGTATATCCCCTAGGAGTGTCAAACCAGGTGTGTAGCAAGGCTCATTTTCATATACCAGATTACCCCGAGTCAAGCCCAGAACATCTTATCAGAGTTGTTACCCCTAGGTATATCTGTATCATAGCCACAACCACTTGTAGTGTCTAGATAGGGATGTATTACTTGGAAACCACTCACTCTATCCTTTACCAAAATTCCATGACATTTTCCTAAATGTTAACTCATCCTTATACTTATTTTTAGATACATCCCAAGACATATCCTTAGAAATAAACCTAGGGATCTCACTAAGGTTTTCTCATCCTAGTTTCCAAAGTTTTACTAAACCTTTACTTTGATACCAACTATAGAGACCCAAGATTAACATACATGGATATTACATCATTTTAGATGAATATTTAGTATATTTAAAAAATACATTCTCAAGTACTATAATAGTTTAGTGACTTTGGAAACTTGGAAACAAAATCTTCTATCCTGGTGAAATATCTTTAACATATCCCATAAAAATTTACACCATTATCACTTCTACCTAAAAACTTTCTTCATAAATTAAAGAAAGGAAACATAAGAAAGGGGTGAACTTAGATGCTCAGTAAGGTTAAACAAGGGAGACATGTAAGCATAAACATGAACATAATAGTATAATAATGTGATCATAACATTAGGAGATCATACCCTGCATATCAAAGGTCATAAACATGAGTTATGGGATAAATCTTGGAAGTTCATGAGAAATGAATCATAAGGAAGTAAACATCATGATAAATAAAATCATAACTAAGGAATAAGACATAGTATTTGTGGAATACATATAAGAATAGAAATTTTTATGTCAGGGTTGCCTACCAAGACCTTTATATCATGTTAGGCTTGGGATATGACCCATGTACCTACTTTGGGATTGGGATATCAACCCATGTGCCCAATTTATTTTAGGATTGGGCTAAAACCTATGTATCTTCTTGTTTTAGAGCTTGGGATACTACTCGTATACCCTCTTTCATTTAGGCTTAGGCTACAACTCATACACCTTCTTTCTTTTCGGGCTTAGGCTACAACCCAAACACCCTCTTTATTTTTAGGATTGGGATACAACCCATATACCCTTTGAGATCATATAAAACACATCATTACCCAATTAATTAGAGGGAGATATAGTCCCCACCCATATCATAGTAAAATTATTCACACATGTGCCATAATATAATAAAACATTCATTATATCATGACCCATAAAAATATATAGGTCTTATAAACATAAAATCATGACCCATAAAATGAAATGGGTATCATTAACATTTCATCACATCATAAACTATAGAAAATATATAGGTTTAATAATCATTTCATCAAATCATAACCTATGAAAGAGAAACTTATTTCATAAACATATAACCTGTGAAAGAGAAACAAGTTTCCTAAAAACCATGATATTAAGCATGAACCATTAATAAAAAGAATATGAATGGAACCTTTAGAGAATTTCCAAAAAGTTAATGCGTAACATCAATTTATTTCATCTTATATGTAAAATAGTTTTGAAATATCTTTTAAAAAAATTTCTTGAGGAAAATATTCTTTCTTCTTTGAAAAAGGATTGTTAATACATAAAACCATTTAAAAATAATTTTCTCATAAAATACCTTGAAAACATATAAAGAAGACTTAAAACCATTTTGAAAATATTTTTCCTTGAAAATTACTTTAAAAAATTCTTAATGATTAACCTTTTAAAAATGAAAATGAATATTTAAAGTAATGACGGTGGGTAAATTTGTGCATGTCATATTAAGTAAAAAGGAATATTCCTTTTGTATGGTAAAAAGGTTAGAAGGAATGCATTGTTCAGAAAGTGACAAGAATATTCCCTTGAAGAGATTTTTAAAATGAAAAAAGGGTAAAATTTTCTTTAAAATCTTATAGGATAATGGTATAATATTCTTGGAAACCCTTTTTAGAAAACATGGATTTTTGACCAAAGAAATGGTAAAGTCGAACTTTCCTAAAAACACTTTCTTAACTATATTATGTACCAAAGAGTAGAATATGATACTAATACATGATTATGTCATGAAATAAAATAGGATAAATAAACTCATGAATATTATTGATATATATATCATAATATTTCATCAAGGTAAGTAATAACATAAACAATCTTGGAAAGCGATGAGATTGTCTCAATAAACTCCTATTACTCGGTAACTTGGGATCATACTCTCCATGTAAAAAAATAAAATTAAATGAATCTTAATATGTCATTAAAATAATTATATTAATGATATAACATGTAAAATGTAATTATATACACCTTGAAGAAGAGTTTAGGTTCATAACAAAACATGAATCTCAAAGAAGGAAAATTGAGACAAAATTGTTTTACCGATTTGGTAGCTTTTGAAAGATAAACCCCATGGAATAAGGATAATAAAATGGGAATAAAAATACACAAAATTTTAATTAAAATATACATATAATAAAATCACGTTCATTTCATACACCACACAAAAGTAAAGAGTGGCGAACATAGCTTGTATCTCACAAAAATTAAAAGTGAGATGAAATCCCCTTACGTTGTGTCTTGACTCTCTTCGTACTCGTACAAGCTTCATGTATAATAAATATAAGTTTATTATAAATATTTTATAGAATAATATTAATATATATATTACCATATATGGTTTTATTATAACCTTATATTACCCACTTGTTAATGATCTTATGTTAAGGTTTTGCTTCGGGTAATATTCACTTTGTTCTTCGCATGTGTCTTAATTTGTTACATATTTAGACCTTATACTTATATCATGATTATAAAATGTATAAAATGATATAAATATCAGGTATATACATTATAATTATATTATAATAATCTATATTATAATTAATTATGTAATGGAATACACCATTAATGTAGACAGCAAGTCGTACGTATGCATGAACGTTGATTCTGTTTTTATTATCGTATTCAAAGAAAATATGTAAATGACACATGTGCATATATGTATGTATATATATATAATTATTACATTATAATGAATATATCATATATATATATATAATATGAGTTAATTAAATCCATCCTTAATACATTTTATGTGGTGTGTGAACTAATCACATTGCTTTGAGGGAAGGTAGTCCACACTTCCTCAAATGAGATTATCGTATTAACACCAAATGGAAGGTAAAAAGATGTGTGTTGTAAAAGTAAAACATAAAGTTAAATACATAATAAATATAATATATTACATATATAAATATATTTTTCATCATAATGGCCACCATTATTGGTGGTAAAGGATAAATGAACAATCATCATTTCGTGAGGCAGTAGTTCGTCGTACACAGAAACAGTATGTTCAACATCCATTAGATGGAGGTGTGTGTAAGTTTAGGTCAGAATATTTACATAAAAACATACTATTATAGGTATGATACTTTTTTTGTCACACAATAATGGAATAAATATATTTTAGGTGTGTATAAAAAAATAAAGGAAAGGAGCTTGAGAGAAGATGTTGCCTCTAAATCGGGCAACTCTTTTGGTTTGTGCCAAAATATTTCCTTGAGAGGGTCTATTCCAAAATTGAGACTTCAAAGTATAAGGGAGGGGTTTTTTAGTCTACTTTGGTATATCTTAGATGAACTTAAAATGTTTGATAGTTGTGAGAAATGGGTAGAGGTGGTGGCCTTTTATAGGGAAGGAAAATGACTCACATGGAATTTTTAGAAACAAATTAGGTGTGCACATGTTTTTACATAAAAAAAGTGTTAACAAACCAAAATAAATAAATAATTTAAGATTTATGGACTAAATATGGACATAAAATGGGTTTTTTAAAATTTTATAGGTCATTTGGGCTCTTAATTTTAAGGTTTAGTCCCTAATTAAGCTTAATTTGGCCTTAACTGTTGTGATTAATTTTAATCACTTTTACTAATCATTTTGGTCAAAAGTTAACATGGTCATATTAGAATATAAATATTATACCAAATAAAATGGTTTATTTCTGATTTTTTAAATTCAATTCACAGAAGTGACAAAATTAAGATTAGTACTAATCCCATAGATGGGACGAAATATTGGGGTTTTATAGTAGAAAAACGTTCAAAAGTTTGTTAAGTTTTTAGATTCAATTTAAAAGTGGAGTTGATCCTAATAAATTTTATTGTATTATTAGATGTAATATTCATCTAATGTGACCTTAAAACATATTTATAATATCATTTATCATTAATAATTAATTATACAAAAAAGACAGTTTTTAACAAAAAAGCAGTATTTTTTACTATTCATCAAAAAATGAAGTTTCTCAGAAAAATTCCAAAAATTTAACCTAGGGTAGTTTCGATGTTATGAATTCAAAAATGAAGTTTATTTTACCCAATCCTATTTCTAAATGTGTCTAAAATTACTTTTATTATTAAAATCAATTCATTCAAGAAAATAATATTTTTAACATAAAGGGCTTTACCAAAAATATTATCTTTCATTATTAATATGTATTATTTATATAAAAAAAATATTTGAAAATTATTTATTAATAAGTTTAAAGTCTATGTTATAATTATCTTATTTAAATAATTAAAATAATAAAAATATATGTTTTGTAGAAACTCAGTGTTGTGTGTATCATACGCCAAGTCAGTGTTATTTGTAGCGCAAGATAAGTTGGTATTGCGTGTGAAATGAATGTTTGAATTAGTGTTTTAGTATTTCTATATATATAAATAACAATTTTTAGTTTCATTTGAAATGAAAAATATTGAGAAGTTAAATTAATTTAGAAAAAAAAATTCTCAAAGGCTCAGGGTGTTACAAGGGGTGAGTATAAGAATACTCAGTAGGACACTCAAAAAACACTAAACATGAAGCAAAAAGTATAGTCAGGTCAGTATAGGATATAACAATAAATGTATAATAGTAAAAAAACACAAATAAAATCAATAAAGACACCTCTCCATCATGCGGTCATAACCAATTATCATCCACAGGATTCTTCTCGAAGCAACACTTATTCCAGGAGAACTCACTCCATGAGCCATGATATCATCAAAGACACTCGGTGAAGAGTTTTAGCTCATTAGGTCTAGCTCAAAGAGAACACACTAGTCTAAGAATACTATGATACACATATAGGGGGTCATGACCAGAACCGTTGGGGGACACAATGAATCCAATCTAGATCAACCCACTATGTAGGGGATCATACATCAATGATTCCATAAACCCTAACGATATGACCTCCTAGATAGAGGATAAAATCCATGATTAGGAAGGTCACACCGATTCCACAAACTCCAGCTAGGGAACAAAGGATGATAGAGGATCGCACTCTAGTCTCATAGAGGGACACCACAACTCTATCTGAGACTCAACCTCTAAAGGGGGTCACAATCTAATGATGTGGATGTAATGTTACATTGTACCCTTGAGGAAAGGGAAAAGGGAATTCACCCAACCTATAATTCTCCAAATTAAGAAAAAAAAAGAGTCTCAAGCACTCTTGAAGGGAGTAAAAGGTGTGTCCCAAGGGGTATATGGTGTGTCCAACTATCCAAATTCATGTCTGTGTGGAAGAGACTCACACAACATGTAGTCTCCATATACACATTGTGTGTAAGGATATACATGGAATGTAGAGACACACAGTATCCTACCTATGTTTTTGGTCATGTTCGTGTATTGGTCCATGCATGTCAATCTATGTTCGTGTGCCAGTACATGGTGTGTCCATGGTCGTGTACTCCAACCTGTGTTCATGTACTCTCTGGAGTATATTTCAAGTAAACTAGGAGGGTCACATGTTGTGTGATAGGGGTCACATTTCGTGTGATCCTTAACTTTTTCCAAACCCTAGAGCTACATCCAAGGGGCCATACACACCATGTAATCCCAGATTACATGCTGTGTAGATCGTCATTTTCCAGAATCACTCGTTCTTCCTCCCACGTGCCTCCTTCATCACTCTAGACTCCAATCCAGCCATGCCTTGTCGGAAAACTCAAGGAAACCCTTCATATGAGCCTTTCCATTGACAATCATCAAGATTCGGCCTTAGATATGCTAGAAGAATGGATCAAATCTACATTTTTTGTTATACACCGAAGAACACTAAAGAATGAGAAATCAGTCATCCATCATCATCTGGTCCACTAGCGTAACAACTGTAGCACCTTCGTCATGTCATGTCGATCTCATATATATGATATCGGATCATTGTACCAAGAAATAGTAGCGCAACAATCTATTGATTGGGAATATTCAAACATCGGGCCAAATGAAGAACGCTGGTGGTGAATCATAGAACTGAGGGAGAAAGGCACAAGAAAAAATGAGAGGAATGAACCTTGATCAATGTTAGTGTTGATCTCGATTTGTTTCCATAAGATAAACAATAAATAGATTTATGATCATAAGAAATTCTCCCAAATAAACCCTACAATAAACCCATCCCACAAATACGCATGATCCACAGATCAATCCCTTGGTTGATTGATCCACATTCATCGTAGGAATCAAGAATAGGGAATAAATCCAAATAAAAAAACATCTTACCTCAATTTAGTTCAATCACTAATGAAGAATGATGCTTCTCCATCATCATTGGCAAGATCCTTCGAATTCAAGGTTTTGTTGATCATTGAACCATGATCTGTTGTTGTTTGGATTAAAGGATTCTCTAAAGTTCTCTCTAGTGGTCCTCCTACATATCCAGGGTTATGAAAATAACTGTGATATTTTTATATAATCGTCTATTTAAAGACAAAATATTTTTTGTGTCAACAAAATGCATAAAAATAATTTTATTAAATAATTTTATTCATTTTAATGCCTATGATAACTTTTTTAAAAATGACCCGTGATGGCTAATGTTAAGTCGCGCCTAGGATAAAAATGCTATTATGAACTCAACAGTGACCTCAAATTTATGATCTGGGCACCCATTTAGAAGATATTCCACTTTTTTAGGAAAACTGTGCACGTGTGCTATTTAATATATTTTGAACATTTATTTCAGGCACATCGGGCCTCGGAATCACACATCATCTTAGCACCTAGTCTAAAAAATAATCCATATAATATTTAAAAATAATAAATAAAAAATCTAAGGCATTAAATTTTCCCACATTATGGATTTACATCCCTAAAAATACGAAACAAGGGCTACTCAAAAAGATGTGGGTACTGAGTATGAATCTAAGCCTCCCTCTCACATGTTCTCTCCTGAATATTCTCATGTTGCCACCAGACATGCACTAAATTAATCAATCACCCATGAAGAATCCTCTTCTAGCGATCCTATATCTATATTGGGTGCTCAACAAAGGTTTCTCCAACCTCTATGTTTAACTCACCCCAGTTGATAACGTGTGATGGGTCATGCACGTACCTCCTCAGCTGCGATACATAGAAGATGTCGTGTATCTGGTCTAAATGTGGAGGTATAACTAAGAAGTATGCCACCTCGCCAACTCTACATAGTATCTGGAGAGGGATAATGAACCTCAGATATAGCTTTCCACCTTGACCAAATCTCTGTAATCCATGTCGAGGTGAGACCATTGAGAACACATGGTCTACTTCCTCAAACTCCAAAGGCCTCCATCACCTATCATCATAAGATTTTGGATGGATATGTGTAGTCTTCATCCACTCATGGGTTATCTTAACCTTCTCTATTGTAGATCACACCAACTCTGAGCCCATGAGTGTTAACTATCCTGGGTTATTCCATCAAATTGGTGACTTGCAAGGTTACTCATATAAAGACTCAAATGGTGTCATAACAATGGTGGAATGGTAGTTTTTTTGTATGAAAACTCCACCAGTGGTAGGTGATCCTCCCACTATATCCAAAGTCTAACATGAAAGCTCACAAAATTTCCTCCATAACCTGAATGATCCGCTCAGTATGGTCATCAGTTTGTTGGTGAAACGTTGTACTCAAGTGCAATCGGGTCCCAAATTCCTCATGTGATTCCTTCCATAACCAATATGTAAAGCAAGCGTCGTGATCAGAAAAAATCATCTATAAAACTCTAGGGAGTTGAACTATCTCTTGTATGTAGAGTTGTCCCAATATCCCTATTAAACTCTGCTCCTGAATAGCTAGGAATTGGGATGACTTAGTGAGTTAACCTACATTCACCCATATCGCATCATTTCCATTGTACATACTTGGTAATCCAATCATGAAGTCTATATATATCTCATCCCACTTCCACTCTGGAACCTCAAGGTGTTGATCTAAACCTATTGGAACTTGGTGCTCATCCTTCACTTGCTAACAAGTGAGGCATCAAGAGACAAACCTTCCAACTCATTTATTCATCCCTGGCCAAAAAAATAACATTGGAGGTCCCAGTACATCTTTTCCACGCATGGATATACCTCTAAGGGATTTGTATTAAACTCTCTCAAAACCTCATCCCACAAAATCACGGGTTTCATCGTTCATCCTTTTAAAAGAATGATATACTCCCTACCTTTTAAAAATTTATCAGGAGCATGCCCTATGAATATATGAGCACGTAGGGTCTCACAATCGGTATCCCCAAGTTGTGCCTCCATAACTCTCTATAAGAGTGAAGGGGTGACAACCGTCTACTGGAGGTAAACTACTCCATCTCTATCTATAAAGTATAACCGCAATGAGGATAACTACTCAGATGCCTCGTTCAGCAACTACGAACTATATCTCCTTCTAAGAGAATCTGCTACCACATTCCCCTTCCCATAAGTATAAACAATATCAAATTCATAGTCTTGAATAAACTCTAGTCATATCCTATATCTCAAGTTAAGATCCTTATGAGAGAAGATATACTTGAGACTCTTGTGGTTAAAGTACATGATAAATCACTCTCCCATCAGGTAGTGTCATAATATCTTTAATTCAAAAACTATTACTTCTAACTCAAGGTCATGGGTCACATATTTCTACTCATATGGTATCAACTAATGTGAACCATGGATAATAACTGATTGCCTCTACATCAGAACACAACCAAGTTTGGTTCCTAATGTATCACAGAACACTACATACTCAACACCCCCCTCTAGTAACCTCGATATGGGAGTTCCCGTCAACCTATACCTCAACTCTTTAAATAATTGTTGGTACCTTTTCATCCATATGAAATTCTACCCTTTTTTATCAAGGTTTTCAAGGGTGCTACCACTCTAGAGAAGTTAGGTACAAAGCTTCGATAATACCTATCCAATCCAAGGAAAATTCGTACCTCATTAACACTCTTGGGTGTATCCCAAGTAACCAGTGCCTCAACCTTCACTGGATCCACTATAACTCTAGCCTCTAAGATGACATGTCCCAGAAAGTGGACCACGCAAATCCAAAACTAAAACTTCGAGAGATTCTCATAAGTTTAGTGCTCTCATAGTGTGTCCAAGATCATCCTCAAGTGTCCTAAATGCTCCTCCTAGGACGCTAAATACACTAGGATGTCATCGATGAAGACTACCACAAACTAGTCTAAGAAAGGATGAAATATATGGTTCATGAGTACCATGAACACTAATGGGGTGTTCTTCATTCCAAATTTCATCACCAATTACTCATAGTGACCATAACGATATCTGAAGGTCGTCTTCAGTATATCCTCATCTCGTACTTTCATTTGGTGATAGCCTGATCTGACTTCAATATTTAAGAACAATCTCACCCATATCAATTGATCAAAGAGGTCATCTATTCTCATTAGTGGATATTTTTTCTTCATGGTCACTTGGTTAAAGCATCGGTAATCCACACATAACATCAAGATCCCATATTCCTTCTTGGAAAACAACACTGGGGCTTCCTAGGGGGAAACGTTGGTTCTCATGAATCCCTTCTCCTGAAAGTCCTTCAACTTCATCCTCATATCTCAAAGCTCTATGGGAGTCATACGATATTCTGGTGTAGATATCAGTGTTTCCCTATGATTCAATTTGATATATAAATTTACCTATCGAAGGGAAGGTAAACTTGGTACATCCTCAGGAAATAAATCCTTATACTCCACCACCACTATAGGAAACTTGGAACTTGAAACATCCACTTCACCAAGGGTTAAGATATCCAACTAATGAGTAATCATCTACACCATTTGAGGCATGATTCAATCCTCCACTTTCTGGGTTTCCATTTCACCAATAAAGGAAAGTTTGGTCCCAAAACTGAAGACACACCGCACCCTTCAACTAAAACAGTCAATCTAGGCATGAACTGTAGATAGTCATTTCATACCTAATATGACATCATAAGGACTTATTGTTGCAAAAAAGAGATCTAATACAAAACTCTCACCTCCAAGTATCAAGTCACATTATCATCACAGGTGTGAAATTGTTGAGTCACCTCCCATCAGAGTCTCCAACCATAAGGGTCGATTCAAAAGCTCAAATAGAATCTCTAAGTCTCAAAACAGAGAAGTGGAAAGGAAGGAATGTATAACACCTGTGTCTATCAATACTATAGTTAAAGTAGAAAAGCTACAGATCGTACCTCTTATCTGTTGGGCGCCTTCCTGGTTGGTGCACCGGGTAACGCCTCCTCAAATGGTGCTCACGCGGTATCTGTTTTAATGTGGTGTTTTTAATGCAGGCCAAGACCGCGTGAATTAATTCACGCGGTGACACTCTTTTTATGCAGTGACATTATTTGACGCTAATTATTTTCCTATATAAGGAGGCATAGGCAAGGCATTTCAACATCACTGACAGCAACAACACTGAGAGAAAATCCCATTTGGTGATCACCTTTCTTCAATGATCGTCTTTCTTACTCTCCACCTTTTGATCCATACCTTTATTCTTGAGTATTACTTTTGAGATCCCTTCAATTTCGGGGAGTCTCTACCATGTACTTCTTGATTTTAGTGGATCCCTCTTTCTGAACTAGGTCCCGTGGTTTTTCCCTTTCGGGTTTTCCACGTAAAAATTTCCGGTGTCAAATTTATTTTTCTGCACATTTAATTTTGTCGCTGCGCATCCGCTTCTATTTGGGGGAAAAGATTAAATTTCCGTTGTGCATTTGCTTTTAAATTATTTGTGCATTCGTCGCTTTTCCCATATTTCCCAACATCTGGTATCAGAGGGTTTGGTTCTTTTCTTTTCATATTTATTATGGAGGCCAACTACAGTCGGATGATTTTATTAAATGGTACCAACTACCATATGTGGCGACTTAAAATAAAGGATCTGCTTTTTGTCAAGCGAATGCATCTTCCAGTGTTTAGTACCCAGAATCCAGAGAGGATGTCAGATGAAGAATGGGTATTCAAGCATGAGATGGTTTGCGGCTTCATTCGCCAATGGTTTGAAGACAACATGATGAATCACATTGTCAACATCTCTCACGCCAGAACTTTGTGGGAGAAGCTTGAGACGACCTACGCTTCGAAGACGGGAAACAATAAACTATTTTTTCACAAGAAAATGATGAACTTGAGGTACAGATAAGGTACGTCTATTTCTGATTATTTAAGTGAATATCAAGGATGATTTGATCAGTTGTCTGGCATGGGTATCAATTTTGAAGATGAGGTTTCAGCTCTTTTGCTGGTTAACACTTTACCTGATTCATGGGAAAATTTACATGTTACTCTAACCGGTTATACTTCTAATGGTGTTGTGACATTTAGTTTTGTCAAGTTTTCTATTTTAAATGAAAAGGTCAGGAGACGCACTCAGGAGAAATCTTCTTCCGAGCTTTTGGTCATAGAGAACAGGGGGAGAAGCCAGGACCGGGGGCAGAGCAGTTGAGATAAGAGCAGAGGTAGAAGCAAATCCAGATCAAAGTAAAGATATTTTGAATGTAATAATTGTGGTAAGAAGGGGCATGTTAAGAAGTTTTGTTATCAGCTGAAAAGAGAGAACAGATAAAAAGAAAATCCACAGAAGAGAAATGGCGATGGAGATGATCATGTCGCTGCTTCTACAGGGGTGATCTTGTTATTGTTTATGATTCCATTAACATTGCTTCTGATGATTCTTGTTGGGTTGTTGAAATTGGTGCCTGTTTTCATGTGACATCAAAGAAGTAGTTCTTTACATCTTACAGCCCAGGTAATTTTGGGATTTTAAAGATGGGAAATGATGGTCATGCTGACATTGTAGGCATCGGGACTGTTTGTTTAAAGACTAGTACAGGAAGTAAGCTGATTTTGAAGAATGTCCGACATGCACCTGAGGTTCGTTTGAATCTTATCTCTACCAGTATTCTTGATGATGAAGGGTTTATCAGTACTTTTGGTGATTTCCAATGGAATCTTTCTAAGGGATCTTTGATTGTGGCTCAAGGGAAGAAGCAATCATGTTTGTACTGGACTAGAGCTTCTATTTCTTGTGATAATGCTTGCGTTGTTGAGTGTAGTGTTTCGTCCAATTTGTGGCATAAGAGGCTCAATCACATCAGTGAGAAAGGTCTTGGTTGTTTGGCCAAGAGAAATCTTCTTCCAGATTTGAAGAGTGTCAAATTGGACACATGTGATCATTGCATGGTTGGGAAACAGAGCAGAGTGAGTTTTAGCAGTCATCCTCCACACAGGAAGACACAGGTACTTGAGTTCGTACATTCTGAAATTTGTGGTCCTTTGAAATTGAATACCTTTAGTGGCAGTCTTTATTTTGTTACATTTATTGATGACTACTCACTAAAGATCTGGGTTTATATCTTGAAATCCAAAAGTCAGGTGCTTAATATTTTTAAGAAATTTCATGTTTCTACTGAGAGGGAACCAAGAAAGAAATTGAAGTGTATTCTCACTAACAATGGGGGAGAGTATTGTGGTCCATTTGATCGGTATTAAAGGCAGGAAGGTATTCGGCATCATAAGACGCCGCCCAAGACACCTCAACTGAATGGTGTAGCTGAGCGGATGAACAGAACTTTGTTGGAAAGAGTTCGTTGTTTGATTTCAGAAGCAAAGTTACCTGGACATTTTTTGGGCGAGGATTTACTTACTACTGCTTATATAATCAATTTATCACCTACGGTTTCTTTGCAGACAGACACTCCCGACAAATTTTGGTATGGAAAAGACATCAGGTACGATCACTTGCACATATTTGGTTGCAAGGCTTTTTTCATGTTCCTAGAGATGAGAGATCCAAGCTGGATGGTAAGACACGCCAGTGTATTTTTATTGGATATGGACACGATGAGTTTGGGTACAGGTTCTATGATCCTATTTTGAAGAAACTTGTCATAAGTTGTGATGCGATGTTTAAGGAGGATCAGACTATTGCAGACATTGGTAAGGGAGAAAAAGATGCTTCTCCAACTTCTGATGGTTTTTTCAGTATTGAGTCAGGTTCTAATTCACATTTACCTCATGTTGTTGATTCTGATGATCATGTTGATGTACAGAATGATGCTCAAGGTGAATAGGTTGGAGTTGAAATTTTCGATGCACCTTTTGTTTCTGATGATCTGGTTCCAGGTGTTATTAATGAACCCACAGTTCCACTCTGGAGGTCATCTTGGCATCGCACCATTTCTACTCGATATTCACATGATGAGTATGTACTCCTTGCTGAAGGGGGATAACTATAATCGTTTGATGAGTAAATGGAGAGTGAACAGAAGTACAGATGGGTTGCGGCAATGGATGACGAGATGACATCATTTCACAACAACCACACTTTTGAGCTGGTGAAGTTACCAACAGGGAAGAGAGCTTTTCAAAATCGGTGGATTTATCAGATTAAGAATAAAGAATCCAGTCCTGTTCCACAATACAAGGCAAGGTTAGTTGTCAAAGGCTTCCTTCAGAATAAAGGTATTGATTTTGATGATATTTTCTCACCTGTTGTCAAAATGTCTTCCATTCGGGTTGTTCTTGGTTTGGCTGCCAGTTTAGATCTACAGATTGAGGAGATGGATGTGAAGACAGATTTCCTCCATGGAGATTTAGAGGAGGAGATTTATATAGAGAAACCAGAGGGTTTTGTTGAAACAGGTAAAGAAAATCATGTATGCAAGTTGAAGAAGAGCTTGTATGGTTTGAAGCAAGCTCCGAGGTAGTGGTATAAGAAGTTTGAATCTATCATTTCTCATCAGGGTTTCAGGAAGACATATTCTGATCATTGTGTTTTTGTTCAGATATTTACTGATGATGATTTTATTATATTGTTGCTTTATGTTGATGATATGCTCATTGTTGTCCATGATACTTCTAGGATTGACAGATTTAAGAAGGATCTTTGTCAGTCTTTTGCGATGAAATACTTGGGGACAGCACGACAGATTCTTAGCATGACGATCTCCTGTGACAAGAAGTCCAAGAAGTTATGGTTATCTCAAGAGAGATACATTGAGAAGGTTCTTCAGATATTTTCTATGGATAGAGAGAAAGTGGTTAGTACTCCTCTTGCTTTACATTTTAAGCTCAGTACTAGTCAGTCACCTTCTACTGATGAAGAGAGAGAGGAGATGCAGCACATACCTTATTCATCAGTTTTTTGTTGTTTGATGTATGCAATGGTATGTACTAGACCTGATATAGCTCATGCAGTTGGTGTGGTCGGTCGTTTTCTATCAAATCCAGGTAGAGAGCATTGGAGAGCAGTGAAGTACATTTTTCGTTATCTTTGTGGTACTTATGATATGAGATTGTGTTTTGGCAAAGGGGAACCTATGCTTTTTGGCTTTACATATTCAGATATGGAAGGAGATATCGATTCGAGGAAGTCTACTTCAGGCTATTTGATCACTTTTGCAGGGGGAGCTATATCTTGGCAGTCTAGATTGTAGAGATGTGTTGTTTTATCTACCACAGAGTCAGAGTTTATTGCAGCTACTGAGGCATACAAATAATTATTTTGGATGAAAACGTTTATTCATGAGCTCGATTTAAATTAGGACAGGTATGTTTTATTTTGTGATAGTCAGAGTACTATTTGTTTGGGAAATAATTCCACATTTCATGGCAGGTCGAAACATATCGATGTCTGATATCATTGGATTCGCAACGTCCTTGATTCGAGACAGTTAGAGCTTGAGAAGATCCACATTGATGACAACGGGACAGACATGTTGACCAAGAGTTTACCCAGAGGAAAATTCAAGACATTCCAATAGATTGCAGGGTTGGCGGTGATCCCCACTTGAGTCGGAGGGGGAGATTGTTGGGAGCCTTCCTGGTTGGCGCACTGGGTAACGCCTCCTCAAATAGTGCCCACACAGTATCTGTTTTAATGTGGTGTTTTTAATGCGGGCCAAGACCGCATGAATTAATTCACGCGGTGACACTATTTTGACGCGTCAACATTATTTGATGCTAATTCTTTTCCTATATAAGGAGGTAGAGGCAAGGCATTTCAACATCACCGGCAGCAGCAACACCAAGAGATAATCCCATTTGGTGATCGCCTTTCTTCGACGATCATCTTTCTTGCTCTCCACCTTTTGATCCATACTTTTATTCTTGAGTATTAATTTTGATATCCCTTCCATTTTGGGGAGTCTCTACCGTGTACTTATTGATTTTATTGGATCCCTCTTTCTGGACTAGGTCACGTGGTTTTTCCCTTTCGGGTTTTCCACGTAAAAATTTCCGGTGTCAAATTTATTTTTCTGCACATTTAATTTTGTCGCTGCGCATCTGCTTCTATTTGGGGGGAAAGATTCAATTTCCGTTGCGCGTTCGCTTTTCAATTATTTACGCGCTCGTCGATTTTCCCATCTTTCCCAACATTATCATCCCTAGAGCCTAGGGGTCATAGGACTCCATATCTTATAGTTGGCCTCATCCCTACCCATAAGATTCCTGATCTTGTTGTGGACCACTTGGGGGTGGTGGTAATAGGTCGAACCTCCGACCACCTCATGCTTCCCTATTGGAACCTCTTCTATGTTCGTCACCCTATAGACCACCCTGCTCCAACCTCTGTCTTTGTCTCAGCAGTCCCTCAACCACATATCTATTGGTTGTACAATGGTTTGAGAAATCTCATGCCAGATGTACCTAATTGTTGAAAAAAAACTACATATCCCTTGGATGATTCGAGCCACCCTGAGATCCCTGCACTACTAACCCTAAGTCATGGGATATCCTCTTGAAGCATCTGGCATGTTTGGATACCTATGATTATCATCGACTACCTTTTATCAAGGTCTAAGCTATCGGGTGCCCACTGTTATCTCTCACTACTAGTTTCTAATCTACTAGAAAAATTTCTACCAATAAGGCTCGCACAAGCACTCCAATATAGGTTGAAATTATAAGAGATACCACTAACACCCTAATGCCCCCATATAATCCCTGGTCAAAGGTCTAAGCCCTGAAGAACTGATCACGCACCATATCCAAGGAGTAACATGAGAGATTAGTAAACCTCACTGAAGACTCCTCCATGAGCATACTGCCCTACAGCAGATACAGAAGCTCCTATATATGTACCAAACACAACATGGATAGATAGAACTCCTCTCTAAAGAGATTCTCAAAGTCTATCCAGAAGAGATTTGTATCATCGTGTGACTGAGTCACCAAGCTCCACCAAATCCATGAAGATCCCTAAAGAAGACTCGCTGCAAGTACTTTTATCCGATCGGTAGGCATCCTCACAATTCACAAAACATGAGTGACTGCCTCTAGCCAATCCTCAACCACCTATGGGTCTAGCTCCCCCTAAAACCTGTAAGGTGGATACCTCTGAAACTCATACAATTCACCCATCTTGTGTTCATCCTCGGATGGTAGTATTAGTGCTAGTTTTTTCTTAACGGGTGGTAGTATAGCTGGTAAACCACCCAAAGGTGTTATCTCTAATACAAACCATTGTACCGATCCCTTTACACTAGGTGGATAATCCTCATGATCACATGGTACAATCTTATCTGGCTGTCTATGTGGAGGAATCCTAAAATAAAACAATATTTACCATAGTTAAAAGAATATATCTGGGGAGCTAACTCAAGAAGAACATGGAAATCACAACTCATTCCTATATGATACATGTACCATTGTTTTCCATGAAACTATTGTTCTCGTGTACCGAGTAGAAAAGCAGGTGATCGGAGTCCTGGTGTATGGATACATTGGTTTCCCACTAACACTAGAGTCCCTAGCCTAAAAGAAGAACTCGAAAAAGTTAACATTGTTTCCCCAAACCAATCTCACATACTCTTGATCCTAAAGTATAATTGACCCCTCTGATACCACTCTATCATGACCCATCCCAGAGGGGCCCATGTCATGACTACCCCAAGCCTGCCTCTGATAGGTTAGGGGTTGGCGACCAGCACTGAGTAGACATATCTCATAAATGGGAGGCATTAGCCTAAATTACCTGTACACATGCACACATATCCAATATCACACAATGATGAAATATAAAACAACTGAAATAATGCATGCATATATCTAAGATCTCATAATAGAGTACGAAAATAAAGTGTTGAAAATAGAAAAGGGGCCAAAAACAATCCCAACCCAAAACTTTAAAGAGTACAACCTAATATAAGTGTCAGGAATAAGTCAAAATAACACTCATAGTGAACACCTTGGTCTTTAAAGCTCCATATATGCTCTACCCACTCCCTTTCCTCCTAGTACATCATTAAAAAGATTTTCATTTGCACAAGACATGACACATGCAGGAAAAACCTGTGTAGGGGTGAGTATAACAATACTCAGTAGGACACCCCAAAAACACTAAAAAATAATAAACAAGTATATTAAAATCAATACAAGATATAAAAATCAATGTAGAATAGTAAAAAACCCAGATATACTTAGGAAAGACACCTCGCCATCAGGTGGTCATAACCAACTATCAGTCACAGGATTCTTCTTGAAGCAACACTCATTCCAGGAGAAATCACTCCAAGAGCCATGCTATCATCAGAGAAACTTGACGAAGAGGTATATATTATTGGTCCTGGACCAAAATTATAGGTTTATCTTATTGGTCCTGGCCCAAATAGAATTAACTAGTATAATAAGACTATGATACATAGATAGGGGTCATGCCCAAAACTTCTGGGGGACACCACGAACCTAATCTGGATCAACCTGCTACATAGGGGATTGTAAATAAATGATTATACAAACCCTACTGATATGTCCTTATATATGTAGGATCAATTCCATGGTCATGGAGGTCATGTCAATTCCATAAACTCCAACTAGGCAACAAATGATGATAGAGGATTGCACTCCAGTCTCACAGAGGGACACCACAACTCTATCTAAGACTCGACCTCTATAGGGGATCACAATCCAGTGATGTGGATGTAATGTTGCATTATACCCTCAAGGAAAAGGACCAAGAAAATGAACTAAACCTATACCAGTCAAACTAAGAAAACAAAGAGCCTCAATCACTCTTGAAGGGAGTACACGGCGTGTCCCAAGGGGTACATGATGTGTCCAGGTATCCCAAGTATTTTCCATGTGGAAGATCCTCACATGGAATATACTATCCATATAAATAGTGTGTAGAAGTATATAAATGGCATGTAGAGACACCCATGTCTCCTGGCAGTTTTTGTGTACCGAATTCATGTTTGTGTAATGTTCTGTGTACACTAAGTCATGTCAGTGTGGGAGTATGTGGTGTGTTTGTGCCCGTGTAATTCAACCCGTGTCCATGTACTCTCCAGAGTACACTCTGAGTCAAACAATAAGGATCACACACCATGTTATAGGGGTCACATGTACTGTGATACTTAACTTCATCCAAACCCTAGTGCTGCATCTAGGGGTCCCCACACGCCATGTAATCTCAGATTACACGCTGTGTGGATCACGATTTTCTAGAATTTCTCATTCTTCCTCTCGTGCACCTCCTTTGTCACTCCAACCTCCGATCTGGCTACGCCTTGCCTAAAAACTCGAATAAACCCTTCGTATGAGCCTTTCCATTGAAAATCATCAAGCTTCGTCCTCAAATCTGCTGGAAGAATATATCAAATTGACATTCTTCATTACATGTCAAAAAACACCAAAGAATGAGAAATCGGGCATCCACCAACACCCAATTCACTGCTGAAACCACTATCACACCTCCTTAATGTTGTTCCAATCCTAGATCTATGATATCGGATCATTTCACTAAGAAATGGGGGTGCAACGATCGATTGATTAGGAATAGTCGAACCCTGGGCCAAACGAAGAACACTCGTGGTGAATCCCAGAACCAGGGAAGAAAAGAACAAGAAAAAATGAGAGAAACAAACCTCAATAAATGTTTAAGTTGATATTGATTCATTTTCTTAAGATAAAAAATGAAGAGATTGATAATCATAAGCAATTTTCCCAAATAAACCCCACAATAAACTCATCCCGCAAATACTCACAATCCACGAATCAATCTGTTGGTCGATTTATCCGCGTTCGTCATAGGAATCAAGAACGGGGAATAAATACAAATAAAAAAATATTCTACCTTGATTTAGTTTGATCACTAATGAGTAATGATGTATCATCATCATCGTTTTCAAGATCCATCAAATCTGAGGTTGCGTTTGTAATGGCCCGGGTTTTTGGGGTCCATTACTTTGTGAAAATCTCGTGTTGGGTTTTATGGTCTGGGAATCTCGGTGAAGTTTAGTGTAACAGTAGGCATACTGGTAGCCTTAGCCTACCGGTAGTAGGCCTACCGGTAGCTCGGTCTACCGGTAGCCGCAGCGTACCGGTAGCTTTGTCTACCGGTAGCTCGGTCTACTGGTAGCCGCAGCCTACCGGTAGCTGCAGCCTACCGGTAGCTCGGTCTACCGGTCACTACAACCTACCAGTAGCTGTCACCCACTGGTAGCTCTCATCTATCGGTGGCTCTGGCCTACCCTCACAGTTTCTTTCTAGTAGCACTCCTTTTTGCGCAAATTGGGTTTTAAATCCTATTTTGACACCGTTAAACTCGTTTTAAAATCCCGGTAACGCACTAAATGTTTTAATTAAATATTTAATGAATTAAGCCCGCCAGTTTAAACTGCCTGATCATTTTAATAACGTGTGGGGTCACGTAGTCAACCCACAACCCCGCGCCTTATGCGGTTTCGCATTCTAATCTCAACCGTCCCCGCCCTTATAAACTAAAGGGTTATCCATGGTTTCTTTTTTTCCTCGATCGCGGTGGGAGTACCCTTCATTCACGAATAGACTTTCGTTTAGACGAACCGCATCGCTATGTGTGAAGTTCCATGCTCGGCCTAAGCGTCGATCATTGATCAACAAGTAGGGAATTTCTCCTTCACCTCTCTCTTTTGTGTATCATGTGGGGTGGGCGTGCTTTTGATTCTGTAGAATTGGATAAACCAGACCTAAATAAAGATAATGAACTGATTCTTCAAAGAAAGAAGGGGGGTTGTGATCTTTGATGTTGTTTTATATTATGATCTTCTTTATGAATTGTGCGGCTTACGCCTACTGAAAATCGAGGCCATTGGTGGTCGTTGTCTGTGCACTAACGAACCCTTACCTTTGGTGATGTTTAAATGGATCATGTTTGTGGTGGATAACCCTTGCTGTGTAAAGGAATTTTGTTTAATTACGTATTTTCATCTAAATGAATTGGAAGCACCATGATAAATCCTTTTCTGTGATAACCCCGGTTAAAACACACGGAAATTGAAATCATGGAGTGTGTTAAATCTTATAAATCTGAAAATATCGGCATGGTCGTGCTTTGCGTTGGTGGTAGTGGTTTGGTTGTTTTCTTTTACGGGCCGATTGCTGGAGATGTGGGAGGGGATGGGATCCCCTATTTTTATACTCTAGGTGGTTATGAAATTGGGGATGAGATCCCCTATTGTTATGGATTTAGTGGTTGTGAGTTTTAAGACTGGGTGGTTACCTTGTTTATATCACGAATTGGGGTGGGATCCTCTGTTGATGAAAACCCTTTTTGGGGGGAGGGGACATGAGGCAGTGTCTTGGGGTTGTCTTTGGTTCCAATACTTCGAGGGACCTCACTTATTCCTTTGTTGTTGTGACTTTACAAGATAACCAGGTGTGGATACTTAAATTGACGTTTGGTTGGTTTCTTTTCTTTGGTTATGCTTATGGTGTTAGTTGACCAATAGTGAATAAACTTATTTAAACATTATTACTGAACATGAAACAAGAATGGGACAAATGGGTTTCATTGGCGAGAGTCGTGACTCGGACTTGAGTGATGTTTGTTTCCTTTAGGTCGGCTGAAGAAAAACCTAAACTTTGGGTGAGTGCTTGTTACCTATACTTATATTTTTAGTTTTGTGTTTCTTATTCGCGCCCCACCCAAGTTGAGCACTTAGTGCCAAACACCCCCATTTCCTGGAGGAGGGTGTTATTCCCAACACTATTATTAGTGGATGGTTATTAGCTCCTTTCTGCTCCCTTTCCCGGATATCCCAAGTATCTTCGGGCAGGCTGTGATGGCCTAAGGTCCATTATTAGCCCAAGAATCTTCGGGAAGGGTAGTGTGGTGGTTGGCCAGGTGTGTGCGGCAGGTGGTTTCCCAAGTGTCTTCGGGATGAGGCCCAAGTGTCTTTGGGTGTGGCAGTGGTTCTTCTATCCCAGGTTTCTCCGGGCGTTGCAGTGGTTGTTCTATCCTAGGTGTTTGCAGGCGTGGTTACATGTGACAGTTGAGGCCCAGGTGTTTGCGGGCAGGATTCGGTAGTGGGACTGCGTGTGGTTGTGGCCCAGGTGTGTGCGGGCGGGTGTGGCAGTGGGACTGCGATGAGTGGCGGGATTGGTTCGATGCGTAGGATGTCTCAATAACCAGTGGGAAAGTGGCGCGGGGTACCCAAACATCGATGTGCTCTTATTATATATATTACTTGACTTGCATTATTTGGGGAGTGTGCCTTGGTGAGGCTTGGGTGGATAGTTTACCTTGTTAGGTGTTTGGTTTACTCCTTCTTCTCACGGGACTTTAGTACGTTCCCCCACTTGTGCATGAGAGTCTTTGGTTTTCCCTAATGAGTGTACTTGTATGCTCACCCTACGTATATAAAACTGCTTTCAGGTTTCCAGGAGGACTTCGGGGATCGTGCAGGACCATACTAGCTCGGACCTTTGGGGCAGTTGTTGTTGTTGTTTTTCTTTCTTTGGTACTTACCTTTGTAGTCACTTTTTATACTTTGTGGCTTTTACTTTTTTGAACATGCATGTGGGAATGGTTTACTTTTGTATTTACTTTTCTTTTAGTTTTGGTGTTGTTGGGTTTCATCATCTTATCTCTCGATCCTATAAAACAAAAAGGGGTAATGCCTTCCATTTGTGTGTAATTTCTATACCCTTGGTGCTAGTCGCCACTCCGGTACCTATTAAAGGTGGGTCTCGGGGGTCATTATCTCTCCTCAACTTAAAGAATGAAGGGCCTGACAATCTTCTGACCCTTCCCTCCTTTTGGTGAAGGCGGGTCGTGACAGCGTTGATCATCGAACCATGATCCTTCGCTGTTTGCCTAAGAGAATTCTCTAAAGTTATATCTAGCGGTCCTCCAACGTCTCCAGGGTTATGCGAATAACCCTGATATTTCTTAATAATAATATATTTAAATAAAAAATAGTCTTTTCATCAACAAAATGCATAAAAATATTTTTATTAAATAATTTTATTCATTTTAACACCCATGAAAACTTTTTTACAAACAATATGCGCCAACTAATGTTAAGTCGCGCCTAGGGAAAACCCATCATTCTAAACTCAACAGTGGCCTTAGATTTCTGATTTGGGAACCTATTTAGAAGATATTCCACTTTTTTTAGTAAAAATGTGCATTCATGCTATTTAATATATTTCAAACATCTATTCCAAGTACACGGGGCCTCAAAATCGCACGTCATCTCAGCACCTAATATTGAGAATAATCCATATAATATTTAAAAACAATACACATAAAATATAATATGTTACAATAATATCCAATATGAATAAGCTTTCATATGAAGAAATTTTATATTAATCTAAAAGGCGTCAATAATAACACTCAAAGTTCAACTTTAAATAATACATAAATAACTAAACATAAAGCTCTTTAAAATATTCCTAACCAAATTCAAAACCAAAAAATCAAAAATATTTTATCACATATTCTTTCAGGATTAACTTAACATTTATCTCCAATAATATCAATCACTCATGAAGCCACATAACAAAAATTTATATGCCATAATCATAAAATATTCAAAATATGCTAATATTTTCCATAATAAAATCATATATGCTTCAAAAATATTACCCAATATTTATTCCTAAAATAAATTCATATATTATACTTAATTATTTATTCACCTTAATCATATAATGTTCCCAAAAATATGATAACCATGCATCCCCATTAACCACAGTTACCTCGACATTAAAGAATGCATTAACCATAAAGGTTATTTATACCTTTTATCCCAAATATAATAATGTTCTTCCCAAATATAATTCATAATAAATCACATGATAAACCTAAGGGTTTAATATAATTCAATAATTTACTCTTCCTAAAACCTAATAAATGTCTCCCAAAAATATCTTTAATCATCTTAAACTTCCATCACATAAAACCTAAAGAGGGTATTTATACCTTTAATCTTTTGATCAACCTTAGGCTTATCAACCCATGATGGTATCTAAAACTCTTAAAATATCCTCATCTAAATCATCCTAACCTCTAATTTTATCTAAACCCTTACTTTGATACCAACTATAACAGCTCATACATTTAACAACTCATATTTATGAGTTTAATAGTAAGGATTGAATTTTCTTACATTCCCATGATCATTCAGGTTTAGAGTTTTAGAAAATTAATAAAAACTATTAAATATAAAACACTCACAATACAAAGTGTACACTTCCGATCAATTTTCATTTTTATATAAAAACATGATTCTTAAATTTGAACTCGTGTTTCATTCAAAATATTTTCACTTATTTTAAGACAAAACCTCGGAACAGAAATATAGACCTTTTTATAGTCCCTACTCATTCTTAATCCATATTAAAAGCATTTGAAAATATGGGATGAGAAAAAAAACTTAGAAATGGATAAAAAAATAAAGAAACTCATTGGTCTATTTTTAAAATCATGAAATCTCATGGAATATTTTCCTTTTATATACTTTACCTTGAGCTCAAAATGAACATTTAATTTCTTAAGAAATAAAATTCACTTAAAAATGATTTTCATAAAACATATCATAAGAAAAATTAAAGGAAAAATCATAATCATTTGGGTTTTTTGTAAAACATGAGTACTCATGAGAACATTTTCTTGAAAAACATACTTTCCACCCTTAAAACAGACATAAACTTTCCATTAAACATAAAATAATTAACTTACCTTATGAAATAAAAAGTATTCCATGAAAAATCATTTACAAGAATATAAAATTCATGTATATACCTTGGTATATCGTATTCATATCATTATTACAATCACTCTTACAAGCACTCTTACAAATGGAATAACCTGCTCATTTAATTCTAACATATATTCCCCGGAAAACAAAATCATTACCCAATGCATTAGAGAGCTATATTGGGTTCACCTATCATCATGAACAATTTAAAAGGACCATAAAATATATAAAACATGTAAAATATTACATTTTCATCATAAAATCTCATAAAATATTCTATTTAACACATGTTCATAATCACTTTTAGGATTCACACAAAAATAAGGATAAAAATCCTTTTTTCCCTTGAAAACTCTTAAAATGAAAAATTACCAAAAGAACAGGAAAATAGTATATTCTTTAAAAAACCATGAAAAATGTATAGGAATATTATTAATGGATAAATTTAATGGTGATGGTAAATTATCTTCATGTCTCATATGTTAAAAAAAATATTCATTTTACAGTTGTTCAAAAATAACCCATATAGAAAAATTAAAAAATAATTTTTTAAACCATGGTAAAGAAAGTCAAAAATATTTTAAAATGAATTTAAACAAACATTTTAGTATAATAATAACATTACTGAAACATTTTAAGGAACATGGATATGGAGGAAAAAAATTAGTAAAGAAAACATTAAAACATTTTGAACAAGGTTTTAAAGAAAATCTATTACCTTGAGTTCGAATCACCACATATGTTTTTTAACTCCTATATAATAAGATTGTATTAATTATTTAATTTTTTAAGAAAAATTTTCAGGTTTATTCCCTTATCACAATTACTTTTATTTTATTTGTTATCATGCTTTATAAAATAAATAAATTGATTAAGTTCATGTCCGATGTTTTGAAAACATTCGGTTCATAATCCCAAAACAACTTCTGTAGGTTGACCATGGTCAAAGGGTCCATGATTAAATTATTTATATAATATTAATTATTAAATAATTATATTTTTTATACACTAAATATAATTTTATAACCATCCATGAAATACAGTAATGAAAATGAATTGCATCGCTTCGTGGAGGTGGTAGCACACATGTATGCACGAGTGACATTATCATTTCCCAACTAATGGAAGGTTAAGAAGGTAGGTAAAATATTATATTTACATAATTATAATTATGTCATTAATATTATATATATTCATTAAAATCATCATAATAACCAGCCATGTGAGGTGATGATGAAAAATGATACACATTGGTTCGTGGAGGTGGTAGTCCACACGTACGCACGAGCGATGTTTTCATTTCCCATAGGATTGAAAAGGCGATTAAAATGGGGTGTACCATAAACATAATAAAATTATAGTATATTGAAAATAATTGTTTTATTATATCATCATGGTTATGACAGTTTTGAAGGAGGTAGAAGAATAAATAAATATAAAAGAAATTAAAAAGACCGCTTTTGATATCAACCTTTCGATTGAGCTTAAGGCCTTTGAAGGGGAGGTTTATGGTCTCTCTAGGGGATTAAGTATGTTTTGGGTAAATTTTGAGAGTAATCTAGGTATAGTTTTGAATTAAAACCAAACTTATATGTTCCTTTGGAAATCATGGATTGAGTTTCTTTTTATAGGAAAAAATCAATGACATTTTCACAATTTTTTTTCAATTTTTAAGCTTCGTGAAAGTAATTTTAAAAATGAAAAGTGGAACATACATAAACCATTCATGATATTATACAAAATTTACCATCCAATTGATTCAATATAGTATTTTTATGAATTTATAATGATTTAAAAATCAATTTTTAGACATTAAATACCATTTAAGGTCATTTTCAGGACAATTCATAAAATTTGACTTTAAACATATCAATACAGGAATGTAATTAAAATTAAAACACATAAACCATCACTTATAATTCATAATTATCTATAAAATTTTCTTAACACCATTATTCATCCAAAAAATATTAATTTTAGTATGTTTAAAATTATTTAATTTATTTTTCTCTTGTTTTTATAAACATTGTTTTAACGCAGCGTGAGTGTTTTAGACAATTATATAATTTAAAAAAATAAATGAATTATAAATATGAATATAATTTATAAAACATAATTATATTAATCTAGATTCATTCATAATTTTTATTTACTCTTATCCTTAACATGGAAACATATTTAAGATATTACATGAGATAAAGAGACGTTTTTATAACTATAATTTTATGAATATAAAAAAGAGAAGTCATAATCATGTAAATTGGGTCCAAAATAGATAAAATTGACTATGGATAAGGTAGTGGTCCATTGATACTAATAAATCCATTTTTAGATAATTTTTTTGATCTTATCACATAATTTTAGCCTTAATTATCTTGTTTTAACCCTTACTGTAGTGATTACTTTTTTCCATGCTTACTATTTATTATGAAAAAAATGAAATTGACCTTGTTATAAAATTTTAACCTCGTGATTAAAAATATAAAATCCATTTTTCAAGATTTATTTTCAAGAATTGATGAAAAATAAATTTAATATAAGTGTGCAAAATGCAATATAAAACTGTTTTTAGAAAAATATCTTCTTTAAGCATAAAACTAATTTTACAACAAAATATAGTATAATTTTTATTCTCATAGAATAATTTGAATTATTCTTAATAAAATGAGACTTATGTTACTTTAAAATCAAATCCAAAATAGAATTTTACTTTTAAATTACTTTATTTAAACGAACGAAATGACAATTTTACAAAAATCGATATTTTCACTATTTAATAAAAATCAATCTTTTCAGAAAAAACCTAAAACTTCACCCTAAGAATGTTTTGGCATGATTAATTCAAAAATTATTTTTTATTTTTTTCAAATATAATTTCAAAATGTGGTAGAAATTAATTATAATATCCATGCATAAAATGTGTAAAAACCATTTTAAAAAATATATATTTTCGAAGCATAAAATGAATTTATTATCATTCCTTGCCTAGTAACAACCATATGATAATTGTTAATTTATTTTATTGAATATTTCATCAATAAATTTCATTAAAATCATTAATCAATTGTATTTAATTTATTAAGATAAAAATGCATTGTGTGCTTAAAAATAGTTTTTTGAAAAATATCTCTTTTACCATCAAATGATTTTATCTTTATTTATAACCAATTTATAATCAATTTATGAATGGTTATTTATTTTATTAATGAAAATATTTTTACATATATTTAATAATACAATTACTCATATTCATACCTTCCAATTCAATAGTTGGGTTATAACAGTCATATAATAATATTTTAATAGTATATCGTAGTTTGTTTTAAGGTTCGTATTGTGTGTGGTACATGCAATCAAAAATTATATTATTTGTAAAAGAATATAAAATAAAATCTTGGGTTGTTACACCAAGTATCCACAAATTTTGAAAAAATAAATAGATGATAGTTCTTTTTAATACCTACAATGTAGGGGTAAAACTCTATATTCTAATAATATATAATATATTTCCATTTTTTCAATTACTTGTTATTTTTTAGAAACTACTAGATGCTCATTGTGATCAATTTTGTAAACTCTAAAGATATGTTTTTTTGGATTCAATTCATGGATATTCAACAAACTTACCACACATGATATCCCTTATGAATTTATAATACACTACAGTAAACATTTTATAAATAAAATTCAAATTATATATTTTATATTATGTTTTAAAAAAAATTATTAAGATAGGGAAATGTTTATTTATCATCAAAACCATGGTATATGGGAGGACATAACACATAACAATCCTACGGATTTTTATAACTAGATAAGTTCTAAGGTGTATAAAATAAGATTTTTCCATCATAACATATATCAAAACAAAATACATGTTTTGATCAATGTTTCTACAGTGTCCAAAACAAAGTAATAACATCGATTGTGGTTATTACATTTATAATTTTATAAAATATATCATATTTCATCCAAAAAACTAGCATCCTTAAAGAGTTATTTTTAAATGTAATTACAATTTCATTTAAAATATTTATTAATTACTTGTTTATCGATATTTTTTCATTACTGTCAAGACTGTCAACAATCAACATATTCAAATGGGAAAATAAATTTGTATCGTAATGAGTAGGCAACTTACATGCTATCATAATGTTTATAGAAATCATGAAGATGTGATTTTTTATCACGTTTTTAGTTTTTTTATTTTGTAGAGATCATAAAGAGTTGGTTTATCTATTGATTATTTAGTTAATTTTATTATAATTTTAAGTGAGAGTTGTGGAGAGATATTTTAGAATCGAAAGTTTTTTATCTTAGTAAGAATACAATGGAATATATGGAGTATCATTTTAACAAATAACTGTATATTAATGTTATGGATGTGATATTGGGAGAACACGTTATTTCAAAGTTTAATCATTTTCTATATTTAGGTTTGTTTTTTGTAATGTGATGAAGATATTAATGAAAATGTATCTAATAGGATTTAAATTTGATAGATAAAATGGAGAAAATATTTTGGGGTGTTTTTTATCATAAAATTGCCTTGAAATTGAAGGGTAAATTTTATAGGGCTGTTATTTGATCAAATATTCTATATGGCAGTGAATATTAGTGTTTGATGGGGAACCTTGAACAAAAAATTAAGATATAATAAATGAAAATGTTAAGATGTACATGTAGGTATACTAAAGTGAATAAAATTAGAAATGAATGTGTTTAAAATAAAATTGGAGTGGTTCTGATTGATGAGAAAATGATTGAGACTATATTAAGATAGTTTGGATATATTATAAGAAGACCTAGGGATACACCTGTTAATATGATAATCTTAATGACAGTCACTTATTAAAAGGAGCAAAGGTAGACCTAAAATGACATTTTAGTTCAAAACACGCGTCACATGCTCAAAATTAAGCAAACACACTTAGATGGTCATGATACTTTAGGAAAAACATCAGTAATTTGTTTGTGACATGAACCACATGTCAATCTGACACACAATATGGTCGTTGTGACTAAAAGTGTGTGTTTTTAGTTTAAAAGTTATATTTTAGTTCAAAACACATGTCACGTACTCAAAACTTAACAAACATGCTCGGATTATCTTGATACTTTGGGACAGGATCGATAATTCATTTTTGATGTGTATGAATCAACCTCATGTTAATCTAACACACGGTGTGACCGATATGATTGAAAGTGCATGTTTTCAATTTAAAAGTGACATTTTTTTTCAAAACATGCAACACACACTCAAAATCAAGTAAACAAACTCAAATTATCTTGATACTTTAAAAAAATTGATAATTAATTTTTGATGTGCAAGAATTAACTCACGCCAATCCAGCACATGGTGTGGCTGGTATAATTGAAATTGTGTGTTTTCATTTAAAAGTTACACTTTAATTCAAAATGTGCATCACATACTCAAAACTGTACAAACACGCTTGAATTATCTTGACACTTTAAGAAAAAGATTGATAATTCATTTGTGATGTGTAGGAATTAACCTCATGTCTATCTGACACGCGATGGAGTAAGTATAACTGAAAGTGCATGTTTTCATTTAAAAGTGACAATTTAGTTCAACACACGTGGCACATACTCAAAATCAAGAAAACATGCTCGAATTGTCATGATAATTTAGAAAAATGATCAATTATTCATCTATGACATATAGGGATTAATCACACATCAATCTGACACACGGTGTGACTAATATAATTGAAAGCATGTGTTTTCAATTAAAAAGGGATATTTTAGTTCAAAACGCACGCCACATAGTTAAAATCAAGAAACAACACTTAGATTGTCTTAATATTTTATAAAAATGATTGGTTATACATCTGTTGCATACAATAATTAACTGCACATCAATTTGACATGTTGTAAGATCTTGACCTTTTTTGGAGTTATCTCAGGCGTTGTTTCAAGTACTTTTTGTTATTTTTAAGTACCTTTGATTGGTGTTATGACTTGGGGTGCGTTTGGGTAGAGTTTTAAGATGAATTTAAGAAAAAGGGGTTGTGCACGATTGACGCACGGTTAGAGCAAACCATGCACCCAAACCCAGGTAACCGTGCGACCCTGGACAGTGAGGGCCACACGGTTTACCCTAACCGTTCACCCCTGCCTAGAAAACTTTGTGCGCGGTTATTAATCACTCGAAAATTAGTTTTAAAATCCTCTGAACCCCTGAAACACCTCCTATTTGACCTAGACTCAGGCCTAAATGTTTTTTGGATGATTTTAGAGCTTTCTAGAGGGATTCCAAGGTCGCCCGACCACTGTTCTTCAAGATTCAAATCCTGAATTGAAGATTCGCTCTTCTTCCGATAAGTGGATCTCATCCCGATACTTATCTTGTTCATTCTTCTCTCTTTCCTTGATCTTATGGTGGAATCTTATCCTTTTTTCTTTATATCTAAATCTTTTTGGTGAGATCTATATCTAGGATTTTAGATTTAGATCTAGATTGATTATATCTTGATATCATTGATCTTGGTTTAGGGATTTAGATCCGAAACTCATATCTATGTCGTTGTGCTGCTCGAATTTTGGGGATTTCCATTGAGTGAACGTCCATCAACAAATCCAAGTAGGTGGTCTAAAATCTAATTCTCATAGTCATGGATTTGATGCGTGTATGCAATATTGTAGAATTGTTAGCATTCTTTAGTAATTGAATTCCTAAATTGGGTTAATTAGGTTGACCAGTTGATTTATCGAATCATTGTTGAATTAAATGATTAATTGAAGAATTGATCATGAGATTAAGGGGCAGTCCTATTGAATAATTAATTTGGGAAAAATTAATGATGAGAGTGAGGGGTTGTAATCTAGATAATTAATCAGGGGATTAATTATGAGATATTGAATTGGCTAGATTGAGATAATTAATCGTGATTTAATTATGTGCCTTGGTATTATGATCTAGATAATTAATTTTGGAATTAATTATGAAGAGTTGAGATTTGGAATGAGACAATTAATTCTGAAAAATTAATTATGGGTTATGAATCATGTTATTGATTAATTAATTGATGAATTAATTAATGGGGTTAACGTACTTAATTAATTGGGGAGTTAATTAAGGATATTGATGTATTTAACTAATTGTTGAATTAGTAATGGAATTAAGGTGGATAATTAATTATGAATTAATTATGTGTGAAAGAATGGAAACATGGTCATTCTAAATTGAGAAGTATAAATGGTAACATGGTCATTGTACTTGTGAGTAAAGGAATGTGAACATGGTCATTCAAATGAGAAGTATAAATGGCAACATGGTCATTGTACTTATGAGTAAAAAAATGGGAGCATGGTCATTCTATGGAGAAGTAAGAATGGTAATGTGGTCATCTTACTTATGAATTTGTTATTGGTAACTTAGCATTTATGTGTGAATTTAAAGAATGGTAATAAAGACACTCCGATATATGACCTCACATGAGAATACTTCGAACTCTGGCATGAGTCGAATCAAGTACTGAGATATCATACCACCTTTGAATACTTTGAGCTCTGGCACGAGTCGAAGCATGTATTAAGATATGATATTGCCTAGGGAACACTTCGGGCTCCGACACGAGCCGAAGCTAGTATAGAGGTACGAGTATCCCCGGGAACCCTCGAGTTAATATGATTAAATAAAGAATAAATAATAATGTGGTAACTGTTTATTTATGCATTGTCTTCTTTTCTTTATATAACTACTACACTATCTTTTGACTGAACTTGTTTTAGACACCGTTGGTGGTGACCTACTGAGTTGTACTCACGCCCTACTCGGGCTGTCAAATCGGTACCTGAATAGACTTTACTGTTGCAAGACAGGTTAAGGGCAATGACCCTGTGTTAGATTGTTGATTGAGATTGGAGTTTGGATGAGGGAACCAGACGTTGTTTGGGACCCGCTTGAGAGTCATTAGTGTCTCTATTTTTTTCAATTGCATTTTAGGCACTGGACACTTATATTGGCATTACATGTTTTCCCTTTCAGTTGAATATTGTATTTGTTGTTTTGGTTATCTTATGACATTGGTATTGTTTTAGTTATATATGGTTTCACATTTGTTTATCTATTTCCGCTGGTGTTTTATTCTGATAAAAGATGGTATAGTCTCTCCATGATTGACTTACCAGTCCCTCGCTGCTAGTAGGCATCCTCTAGCGTACAGGGAGGCGTGCTTGAGGTCATGTGACCAACCAGCTCATGACACTATCGCATGGCACCCGAGTCGGGACGTTACACATGCGGTGTGACCCTTATGACTGAAAGCACATGTTTTCATTTAAAAGTGACATTTTAGTTCAAAACACGCATCACATACTCAAACCTAAGAAAACATGCTTGAATTGTCTTGATACTTTAGGACAAAGATCGATAATTTATATGTAACGTGTAGAAATTACTCTCACATCAATCCACACACACGGTGTGTGCGTGTGTGTGTGTGATATGTTTGAAAGTGCATGTCGCTAGTTTAAAAGTGACATTTTAGTTTAAAACGCATGTTACATACTCAAAACCAAACAAACACACTCCGATTATTTTGATACTTAAGAACAAAGATCGATAATTCATTTGTGACGTATATGAATTAACTACATATCAATCTGATGCATGATATAAGCAATATCACTAAAATTGAGTGTTTTCATTTAAACATGACATTTTAATTCAAAATGCGCGTCACATACTAAAAACCGAGAAAACATTCTTGAATTGTCTTGATACTTTAGGATAGTGAATGATTATCCATTTGTGACATGCAGTAATTAACAACATGTCAATCCGACATGCGGTGTGATTGAAAGTGCATCACATACCCAAAATAGAGCAAACGCGCTGAGAGTGTCATGTTATTTTGTAATATATTTTATTTATGTATTATGTTATGTTTTTTATTTATGTATTATGTATTATTATTTGTGTTGTCCTTTATTTATTTATTTGTTATTTATACATTACTGTATCATATTTATATTTTATTTATTTCTTTATAATATTACTAAAATCATGATTTTTTTTTATTACAGGTACACGCTTCATTTGAGCCGTGAGTGATGTGTCCAACAACTGGCAGCGCGATCATGCTCTGTTGGAAGAGGGTTCCAAGGGTAGCAGGATACTGGGCCTCTCAGTCTTTTACATGCTGAATTGTTTTTGAGTTGGGTTGAAAATTATAAATGTTTGTGATAAATTGTGTATAACGGTGTAATTGTAATGTATTGAAATGTTTGTAGTATAAATTTATTTATAATTGAATTTTTATAATGTAAATTTAATCGTAATTTATTTTGTTTTGTTACTTTGGTGGTTGTAGCGTGTTGTTCATGTAGTAGCACATTGCATATGCTAACAACTTTTATCAAAACTAACTTTATCAGTGCTTTCTTTAGCACTGATAAAAGTTATCAGCTTTTATCAGCGTTGACACCATCAACATTTTTTTAACACTAATAAAACAAAAAATGTGTGATAATAAAAGGATATTCAATGTTATTGATTTCTAGCACCAACAACAACAGTAATTAATAAGTAACATGTAATGATTAATTATCTTCAAGTGAACTTTCAATTCATTTTTAAGTAATCCTCCAAAACATTTTGCTTCTTTGCAAACTTTCAAGCAAATATGTTTTTGATTTTGAAGTAATCTTGCAATTCATTTTGAAAAAACCTTTTAAATTACTTGAGCTATCATGTTTTTTCGAACTTACTTCCCATATTTTAACATTCATATTACTATTCAATTCCAATTTTATGATAAGTTATTTTAGTTTATTAGCTATTTAATCTCACCTAAACACATGAGCAAAATACTAGTAAATCCAAATACACTACATTTTCAATGGGGGAAGGGAATGAGTGAGATGTATCTATCTCAAACTTCTAGAAAAGCTTAAATGATGTCACAACAAACACTTTTTTGAAAATTTACTCTTTGAAAGGAGAAACAATTCACCGATTTAAAAAAAACAAAACAAAAGTTACCCGTATAAACAATATTTAATTAAATCTTGGGAAACTCGAACCATAACCTATTTAGTTTTTCAAAACTAAAACCCATTTATAACCTGTTAATTTTTTAAATCCATTAGCCTGATATTACTTTATTATATTTTGAAAAACACATTTATCTAACATAATGTATTTAAATACCGGTTTATAATTTCAGAATTCAAAAATTCATTTATAAAGCCAAGTTTTACCCAAAAAATAATACAATATTCCAGTGCCTTGCCGAACACTGTTGTAGTTGACGGTACAGATATCCCCCCACGCATGGACGTCGTCCAATCCGAATGAGTCGGTTCGCGACTCTGAGCCAGTACCTTCCGACGATGGCGATGAGACCGCCGGCTCTGTTCACGGCCCTCGGCCCTCAATCTACGACTACCGATGGATTTCAGAATTCAAATCCACGTTCTCTGCCTCCTTTTTCCATCTCCAAACCCTCTTGGATTGTCCGAACAGAGGCAGGTTTCCTTCTTGTTTCTGATTCTTCGGTATCCACATGTCATCTTAACAATAATAATAATTTAAAATATGGATTCGATGCTTCTTGTTTGGACTGGCTTTGATCCTCTGATTTTCGGTATGTTTTAACGGTCCGTATTGATGTTAATGTGTATCGGCGAGACAATTTCTTCATTAAGCCTCATTGTAAATTACAGTACCGCTTCTCTGGGTAGGAGAGAAGCGGAAATGCAACAGAAATTGCAGTGAATAAAATCTATTGAGTCCGGTCTTTCTTGTTTTTAACCTTTCTCCCCATGCAGTTGTTTCTAGTGGTTGAATTTGGGAAGTAAAATCTGTATTCGAAGCAGATAGAGTAGCCAGATATTTTTAAGCTTGTTTATCTTTCATTCTCAAAATGTTAAGCCTAATTTGATGCTCTGATTTACTGCAGGACTTTGTTTTCTAAACGTTCTAACATTTTTAATGTTTTGAACACACCTGTGAACAGTGTTAGTTTCGAGACAAATTTCCCTCCCAAATTTGTTGAATGAATGCCTTAAGTTTAACATAATCAAGCTGGAACTGTGGGAATGTAGGATATTCTTCACGAGTGAACAGGCCCCTAGGGTTTATTGAGTTGACAAGGAAGCAAGTTGGGTAATAATGTCAATAACTCAGTCATCCCTTGTTTGCTGCAGTCAAATGTCCAGAAAGAGAGAAGAAAAATGCCGAACCCACCTTGCATGGTCTGCAAAGGAAGCGGGAGAATTGATTGCCACCTTTGCTGTGGAAAAGGTCTGTCTCTCTCTTCCAAGTGTTCTTGTTTTTTAGATTCTTCAAGTTATAGCAAAAAGATGATTTTTTTCTTGGCTTGGCAGATAAAATATTTTAAACACGGCTCATTTGGAAAGTCACAATCCAAATATTTAACTGTAGATGCGTGTAACCACCAGCCAAACTCTATTTCAAGGCTCAGCTGGGGGTGGGGGTGGGACAAGGAGTGTAATCAAGTGCAGCCAAGTTGATATTGTATACTACTTGAGTTTGATTATGATACAAAACATTGGGCTCAATACACAAACTGAAGCTCGATACTCGATTCGATTTGAATTTACTCGAATTCTAAATCGTGCTACTTGAGCTTAGTTGATTAAACTTGATTATAAAAATAACAAAATAACAAAATTAAAAAAAAATCTAAATACATAGAAAAAATCATACATATTGACAATATTTTTTTTTAAACAATAAATTAATTTTAACATTAATTTATACATAAAAATATAAATTAACCAGTTAACCTTCGGAACTACTCCATTAAGCCATTTTAATACTTGGATTCCGCTTGATGCAAAACTGGAGTGTGAACCCGACTAGACAAATATCAAGTCAAATTTGAGTGATGTTTGAGTCAAACTCGAGTAGCTTGTCGGTATCATTGTATCATTTAAAGTTATAGAGTGGACATTGCTCCATCTAGATGGTTTGATTAGGAGGGATATATTCTACTTGTGCGAGATTCATTGCAAGCACAACAATACAAATAGTGGTTTCTATGCACCCCTCATGCAACAATCCAAATATTCTGGGAAATTCATTGGGGACCTTTACATCAGTTATGTTATGTCGGAATGATTATGATGAAGATACAAGAGGGGGTGAATTGTGTCCTTTTAAGAATTTTGATAAAATTAAAACGTCTCTCTTGAAATGAAGCGATCCTTTTATTCTCTTTTAAAGTCGAGTAAGCAGCGAAAATAACTAAAAAAAAAGAACACGACGATGTATAGCGGTTCAAGACACAAAGATCCTCTAGTCCACTCCATCAATGCTCTACTCAATGAGTTTGGTGATTTTCACTGGTATGTCTTTTTATCCGGAAACCTCTACAACTGAGTACAAATAGTAGATACCTTACAAAACTTTTACAGGGTCTTTTGGTTCATGTTGGAGTCTGTATCCCACATCGGACTTGTGGTCCGATGTGGTCCTTTTCATTCATTATAAAAGAATGACTCCGCCTCACTTTGAGGTAAGGAGGCAAGGGGGAATTCACCAACTACATGGTATCAGAGGGAATATAATCTCGACCCCCCATCTATTTTTTTTTCAATTCTGCTCTAGGGTTTCTCAATATTTTTTCCCCCACGGGGTGCGGCGGCCTCCATGGCCTACGAGCTGTAGGTATTTCTCGTCCGCCCCCTGTGGCGGTCCTTGACCCCTGCCGACTATCCCTCCAGGCGGCCATCCCGATGGATCTCTCCCGGCACCAGGCCCCGCCTTCCCTGCGGCTTCCCTCGGCGCCCTTCCCCGCTGTGCGCGACGGCCTCATCCCGGCAGATCCCTGCTCCCTCCGGCGCCGCGTTGATCCCTCCGGCGTCGTTCCCGCGGGATCGACCCCGCCTCCATCAGGCGTCCTCATCGCCTCTGCGCGTTCCGCCGGCCTTTCCTCCCGGCGCGCGCTCCTCCTGCGCGCGAGCCCTCCCCGCCGCAGCTTTCTTCCCGGCACCGTAACTGTCGGCTTCTGCGTCTCAACGGCTCCCGCATTCCCCGACGGTCTTCCCGGCTCCCGTAACTGCCGGCTTCCGCTTCTCCAGGCAATTGCCCTCCTTCCACGTGGCGCGCCTGCTTCGTCCGCCGACTCCCGGCCTCTGGATTCTCAGCTCAACCAGGCCCTATCTCCAGCGGATCCCCCCCCGGCACTTGCTTCCTCGGCAACTCTTCTCTCCCGGCTCCCTGTGCGCGACTGCAAGCCTCTTCCCTGCTGCTTCTTGCGCGTAAAGACCGGCTCCCTCCCGGCGAACCGGTCCCGGCGGCCCCCTTCCAGGCAGTCTGACTCCCTCCCGGCGAACCGGTCCAAACGGCTCCCTCGCCGGCCTCTCCCCCTGCCGGCGCCTCCGACAGTCGGCCTCCATTCCTGCCGGCTCCTTTAGCAGCAGCCGACCTCAAGCCTCGCCGACCCCTCTCTGCGCAACAGCCGGCCTCCATTCTCGGCCGGCTTCTAGCGCCGCCTCCCGCTGTCCTGCTCCCTCGCCTGCCTCCTCCTACGCTCCTCTTCCGGCAGCCAGCCGGCTCCAGTTTCTCCCAGCGGCTGCCCTGCTTCAAGTTTCGGCTCTCCGGCACCTCCTGCGGCATCCCCGCCTCGCCGGCATCTCCTGACGACTCCCGGCAGCCGCATCTCTCTCCGCCGGCACGCCCATTCGCTGGTGCAACAGCTCGACCACCTAGGATTTGGGCTCGTTGGCGCCGCCAGATCCCGCAACAATTCTGCGGAATCCCCGCCTCCCGTCGCCGGCCCCGCAAGTGCGGTTTTCCCGGTGCTAGTTTGGATTTCCCGGCGTTTCATCGACCGGCCCCACTAGTGCGGCATTTCTGGCGTTCCGTCAACCGGTCGGTCTGAGTAGTTTCTTCTGCTGCGCCCGCAACATCATCCATCCTTCATTTTGTGGGGGAGCTGCGACCGTGAGGGGGAGCATCAGTCTTGCAGCCTTTTATTTTTATTTTATTTCGTCTTGTTTTGTCATCAAGCTGGGTATGTCCAGCTTGAGGGGGAGTATTTGCAGTCTGTTGATTGATTTGTCTTCATTTGTTTGACTTGTTTTTTCTTTATGTGTCCAAGCTAGGTTCACCTAGCTTGAGGGGGAGTGCTGGAGTCTGTATCCCACATCGAACTTGTGGTCCGATGTGGTCCTTTTCATTCATTATAAAAGAATGACTCCGCCTCACTTTGAGGTAAGGATGCAAGGGGGTTTCTCAACATACAGTTCTTTTACAGGGAACTGAAATATTCACAGTTTAGCCTGAGAAGCTGACACTCCACCACGACAGAGTCCGAGCAACCGATACTCCAATAAATCAATAGAGATTGATTTGATTGAGAAAACCGATTTCACTTACAGTTGCAACAATTGACATTTGTATTTGATCTTCAATAATGCACAACAACATCAAAATAATCTTCAATGTCGTGCAAGCTTCTTCTTTAAACAATAGTAAGTAATATTTTTCTTCTTTGGCACAAACTGTCTTCTTCTTCTTGTTCTTCGTACAGTGAGAGAATAATAGATATACAAAGAATTTCAATTCTCTCTTAAAAATGACGAGCAACAAAATGAAAATATTTCAGCACTTTATTTTTGTTGGAACCCATTTAAGTGTAAATGGGTGAGTCCCACATCGGACTTACCCGTCCTGTACATTTGTTTCCTAATCTATAAAAGGATGTCCTCACCTCACATTGAGGTAAGGGGAATTCACCCTCTACATGGTATCAGAGGGATTTTTATCCCACATCCTCCCTCCCTTGCGGATTCCCGGCATTCTCCCGGCCCCGCCTCTCTCACTCTTGCCCTAGTCTTCCCGGCAGGCCCTCCCTCCCGGCGCACCTCTCCTCTCCGGCCCTCCCTCCCGGCGCTCCTCTGCTCCCGGCAGGCCCTCCCTCCCGGCGCCCCTCCCCAGCGCCCCCGCACCCTCGCCCGCGCGGCTCCCTCGCCCTCACCCGACGGCCCTCTCTCTCCCCGACGCGGCCCGCGCCGGCTCCTTCCTGCGGACTTCCTCCCGACGAACCTCCCTCCTCTCGCGCGGCTCCAGCGCGCCTCCCGGCCCTCCGGTCCGCCGCGGCTCCCACCGCGCCTCCCTCCCGCCGTCGCAGCCCATCCCGTCGCCGGACCTCCACTGCATGCGACGGCCCTCCCGACGGATCTCCTCCCTCCGGCGCCTCCCGCTGCTCCAGCGCTCTCGCCGGCCTCCCGCTACTCCCAGCGGCCTCCCGCTGCTCCCGACGCCATCACCCGCGCGCCCCGCCGGCGGCCTCCCGCTGCTCCCCCGCCGGCGCCTCCCGCTGCTCCCCGCGCCTCCCGCGCCTCCCTCTGCTCCAGCAGCCTCTCGCGGCTCCCGGCTCCCGGCGGCTTCTCCCGACTCCCGGCTCCCCGGCTCCCGGCTCCCCGGCTCCCGGCTCGCCCCGCCATCCCGGCGCACCGCCTCCCGGCGTCTCGCCCTCGGCCTCGCCCCGGCGCTGCACCCTTGCCCCCCCCAGCAGCTCCCTACCCGCTGCCCTTTCCCGGCGTTGCTCCCGGTTCGGCCTTCCGGCGCCCGGCGCGCCCCGGTCCAGCCTTGCTCTCGGCCCTGCGGCGCTCCTGCCCCAGCACTCGCGCCGCCCCTGCCCGGCCGCACCATCCTGAGCGCGGCCACTTGTCGCTGCTCCCTCCGGCCGCATCTCCGGGCCGCTTCCCTTCCACCGCCCGACTCCCGGCGCACGGGTCCAGCGCCCGCCCTCCATGGACGCATCCTCCGTTCTTCCGTCCCTCATCACGGCCTCCTCCCGGCTTGTCGATGACCGGCTGGATGCCACTAATTTTTCTGTCTGGCGGAAGACGGTCTTGATGTCCCTCCGCGGCATGGGGCTTCATTCTCATCTTGAGAAACCCCCACCTGAACTCAATGATCCTAAGTTCGACTCTTGGCAGCTGGCGGACAACAAAATCTTCGCCCTACTGGTCAACTCCATGGACCGCTCCGTGAAGGATGTCACCCGGACTGCCAACACCGTCAAGGAGCTCTGGGATTCCTTGATTGTCATGTTCTCCGAGACCAATAACTTGGCCCGGGTCTCTGACGTTCTACAACGTCTCTCGCATATCCGCCAGCAGGATCGGACCTTCCCCACCTACTTCATGGAATGGAAGGGTCTCTGCGATGAACTACAGGAACTCTGGCCGATTCCTCAAACTCCGGCCGAAGCGCAGACTCAGCGGGACCAGCTCTGCCTATTCAACCTCCTGAATGGCCTCGCACCGGACTATGCCACGACGGCCACCGAGATGCTTGCCAGCCCATCTACACTGGATATCCCGCAGGTCTATCATCGCCTGCAGAAGGCACATCGGGCCCTTGCACCACCCGTCCCCCTTCCTGATCACACTGCGCTCCTCGGACGTGGCGGTAGTCGTCCTCCCAGCCCTCGTGGGCGCGGCCGTGGGGATGGCCGACCTCGCCCCCTCTGCCAGCATTGCGGCAAGCTCGGCCATCTGGTGGACCGTTGAGGGGGAGTGTTGGAACCCATTTAAGTGTAAATGGGTGAGTCCCACATCGGACTTACCCGTCCTGTACATTTGTTTCCTAATCTATAAAAGGATGTCCTCACCTCACATTGAGGTAAGGGGAATTCACCCTCTACAATTTTCATTAGAGATTTCATGTCTTCACACTCTGTATTTTTTTCTTAACTCGCCAGAGAGATATATATAAAATAAATATCTAGTAGTTGCAGCGCTCCTCTTCCTTCGGATATTCAAAATAAATCCGTCAAAAGCTTTCATAAATATCTTCATAAAAATCGCAGCACCGTTGGCTCTTTATTCCTGTAGAATAAATCTTTAATAAAACATTCAAAATAATTTGAATAAGTTCTCTGATAAAATCTTCAGAATAATATGCAGTATTGAACGATCCTCCGAAACAGATTTAAATGCCATTAAAACCTTCATTTAAAATAGCTGAAATAATCCTTGAATGCTAGCAGCAACATCACCAAGATAATTCAAATATTTGAATTTAAATATCCTTGTATCCTCCGACTTCACATGACCTGTTTCGGAAATATCCAGAATAATGGATATTCTCATATCTTTAATAAACTAATAATCTCATTATTGTAGAATAATCTAATATTCAAACTCCCTAAGATATGATGTCTGTAACTGGTGACATACGTAGAAAGTTCTCCAAGCAGCGGATCTGCATATCATATCACGATCTCCAACTTATGTTTCCAATTCATGCATTGAACAACAATGGTGTTCTCAAGTTGGTTGTAGCGTGATGATACTCTGACTAGAATCGCATATACATGGCGGACACTCACCTTCTCTTTTGCTGTATGATGCAGCATAATATCCACCTTCTTGGGACAACATCCCCTGTATTTATCATGCAGCAACATCCAGTATGCTGGTGTTCACATCATAACATCACCAGATCCTATTCATCCTTCACGAGATTTCTAGTTCATGTACATGCACCAGCTCCATTCATCTGGCATCAGCGTAGCAGCAAGCAGCTGATGGTTTTCTCCAGCTCTTCTCAAAGTGTGAGCTGCTGTAGGTGCATGAAACCACACTGTATTCAAATAAAAACTCCCTCCAGTTTCATTCTAAAAATACAGCACATGTGAGAGGTCGAGATCGCAACTCATTTCAGCGACCAGATTGATGCAGCAAACTAAGTACAACAATTTTCAGGTCTTCAAGGCACTGTTCATTTCCTTCAAGCTCTAGCTCCATTCAAACAACCCATCAGACAAGCTCCCCAAGCAGGTTGTCTTCTTTGGATAAACTACAATCAACATTCAACATGAAGTAACCTGTAATAGAGTTCTGATCAACCTGGTGTGATTCAACTGCATGCAGCAACGTGAACTTTCTCCTGGAACGTGTGGCAATATACATTGGGTTATAAACCTTTGCGGCAACAACAACGTATGGTTCCAACTTTGACGGAACGTTGGGAGTATGGTTCCAACTTTGACGGAACGTGGGGATCATTTCACGTAGCGTATGAATCATTCTTGTACGGTTCAACAACCATACTTTTGTCCAAACGTATGGTTTCTTAAAAAGCAGCTTATGGTTTATTTGATTCCAACATAGGGTAGATGCGCCCTACTTTTGAACCAGCGTAGGGTTCACTGTACTGAACGTAGAGATTATTTTTCATCCCAACATAGGGTCCAAATAAAGCTTTAAAAAAACAGAACAGCTTACATTAATAGACAACGATTTTTTAGAACCCTTTAACCTTGGATTCAGCCTTTGGCTTAGAAGACTTATATTTAGGAAATCTCAAGATTTTTACAACGGATCAAGAAGAGAATCAATCCGACATCCACAGCTCTGGATATCTTTGAAAAACAGAATCCATAGAACTCTGGAAAAACTGCAGCTCGGAAACAGCGTTGCAGAATTTCGGATAATTTATTAACCATCCTAACGACCTTTTTAGCCTTTGATGTAAACTGACATAATCAAGATAAACTTCTTGGCTTTCCATCGCACTAGGTTGTGAGCGATTCCGATATCTGTAGCACTTAAGTTTAGATAAATCTTTTAGCTATCCAATGGTGCAAGACGCATGCGAATCCGTGCCCTGTAGCTTTGGATATCGTCATAATCCAGAGGTGACTGTAAGCTGAAAACTGGAAAGTCGCTAAAAGACTCATAACAGCTTCGGATATTTTTTGCACCATTGAAACAACTGGATTGACTTTCGACATAAACATATGAAATGAAGATAATATTCTTATCCTTTCAACGGAACAAATGCCGTAAGAATCTGATCATTATTGCTTCAGACAGTGACATGCTAAATTTGAAACCACTGAAACAAATTTATTAGCAAACAAAGAATGATGAGTTGAAGTAATTATCAAAACCAAAGCAAGATGAGAATGACAAGGAACCACTTAACAAGTTAGACACCCCTCAAGAGCAATCCAAATATTCTATCTAGATGGGCACGATGCCTAGTGGATCCAACTGTTCATAGCAGGACATGCTGGTCTCATTCATTCACAGGGTCACATGAAATCATTGGAGACCATGACTAGCTGGACTGGGGGATCAACAGGGGAGGGGATGTTTTCTGCTTAAGCAGGCCATGCATCTGATCTTCAGGCCTCATGGTCAGATTGCAGATCTCACTGCCATGTGTAGTTGCTCTCGCAGCTTCTAATAATTACCTCCAATCTGCTCAGCTCTGTCATGTTGGATTGAGTTATAATCACAGTGCAAGTTCATGGGGCCAAATTTGATTTTTTTTTACTGTGTATTAGCAGGGAGGACAAATTTTGTCAATTTGGAAATGCTGCCTAAAGGGGAATGGCCAAAATGGTAAACATCCACCCCTTCTTGACAGTGCTGCTTCTGGAAATCGTTAGTTACCTGGGATTCATTTGGTGGCAGGTGCAAGACTTGTCGGGGGAGTGGCCTCGGTCGCTGCTCTCGCTGTCTTGGGAGTGGGGAATACAGGGATGTGATGGGCTTCCGCTTCATGAAGATGGAAACTGATCGCACACAAAACCATCATGCTCACAACAATATGGTATCTTAGTGTGTAGATCAAATCTTTCTGGGTGCATCCTGAAATCTTTCTTTCGCCCTTGATAATTTTAAATTCAGTTTAGTATAGTGGATGGATGGAATTGTTGGGGAGATAAACTTTGCCACGAAAAACAATTGCAAAACATAACATGAATTCACCGAATATTATACACTAGAGAAATATGTAATTTTATTATCATATCCCCTTTGGCCGTTATCCAAACGAGTCCTAAACCAATCTTATCAACTATAAATTAAGAAAAGAAAATAAATCCAACCAAAGAGAGACCCCAAGAGACTAAAACTCATTTCATATGAACCATTCCAAAAGTTGATTCGTTTTGAGTTTCAACAATTGATTCATTGTCATTAGATATATAAACATGTTTAAAGGTTGAGTTTGTCATTGGATATATAAACATGTTCAAAGGTTGAGTTTGAAGTTTTTGGGCCGAATGGTGAAAAGTGACCATCAACCAAGCATTTGTAGAAAATACACGGTTGTTGAGGAAACGTCGGGAGTTGTAGCGATAGAAATGGTTTGTTGATGCATAAAAGATAGAAAATAAAAAAACAAGCATAAGATCACAGGACATAGAGATTTATGTGGTTCAGGAAAAATCCCTACATCCACGGAGAGGTATAAACACTTCACTAATTTCGAGAGCACAATTATAGGGAGACAATCAGAGTTTCACGTATTAAAACCCTAGCTCGAATTAAACTAATAAGGAAGACGATGCACTGTTCCACCAATAACACATTCCACTGTGTTACAGCATCGTAGCCACCTAGGTTCGCACTGCTACAATACCACAGTGACCCAAATTCAAGCTGCTATAGTATTGGTGTCAAGAAGTCTACAGAGCTACAATGACTGCTGCCTCCAAAGTTTGAAATGCTGTAGTGCTTTGTCGCATACCACTATAGTGAGCCATCACTGCTACAATGCCATATCGGTGTAGCTACAATGAGTCACCATTGCTACAATTCCCTAAAATTGGGGTCGAGGACATTCGACCCCGGATCCCTGGGGAGGGAGCGCGTTGCCCCCTACAACCCCAAACGACCTCAGGTCAAACTACGGAGTTACAGTCTGGTGTGCAGTCTAGACCATTAGCATTTGACCCAACTTTATTTAAACGGATCAGGTTACACCATTCCAACAACGAGTCCCTATGAAATACACATGTTGTGCATGATTTGAAAAACTGTGCATTAACCGTGCATTCGTCTCTGGAATGAGATGCACAATCTTACGCATGCCTTTGCCAATTTTCATCTTCTACTTGGAATTCAAGAACTTCAAATCAACTTGGAGCATCTCAAGCTACTTCAACTCATTCCAAAACACCTTTGGATATCTTTAAATCCTCTTCAACTATATTAGATGTGACGCCCAAGACCTACACTCTTAGATTTGATGTTAAAAACATATTCTTTATATACTGGCTTTGAAATTGACTGAAGCGACCCAAACTTAATCTTCCATAATTACAATATCAATAACAATTATTGAGTCACTTACATACCCAATACCTTTTAGGTTTAGAGTTTTAGAGAGTTAGGAAAAACCTTTTAACTAACAAAATTCACATTTTTCTCATCCAATGAGCATTTTCCCACGAAATCAAGGATTCCTTATTTTATAATAAGTTTTCAACATAACCCATAAAATCCTGTACTCATGATGCCTATCCATACACCCCACACACAATATTCTTCCTCATAACTCAGGGAAATGAAAATATAAGAAGGGTGAACTCAAATGCTCAGCAAGAGGTAGCGTACAACAATAACTATCTTGGAATAAACAAGACATGAATAATATGAAATATATAAATAATAATAAAAAATGTCATATAACTAATAACATAAGCATGCAATATATCCTTGGACAACATAATGATGTAAATAATCATATAGACGACAATAACTGATTTCATAATGATTGAATGTATAATGTCGAACATCATAAACATATAATCAAGGTTTTGTGCCAGCACACCATACATAAACAGTAAAGTTGACACCAAATACCTTACTTGTTTGTCTCATAAGACTTATCGATGCATCAATGAGCTATATAATTCTGAGCTCCACCCATCACTAATTAAGTTTAATGCATTTATCACATGAAGGACTGAATAAACAATACAATACATAATCAACATGCCTTGGTAATCAATAAACATTCATATTGAAATAAAAAGTGTACAGATTGTTAATATTTCCCTAGTCAATAAATGAAATAACTTTCTTGGTAAACACCATTCAAATTGACACTGTATAGAGTAATGGGTATACTGTTAAATCAATACCAGAAAACATAATATAGAAATAGTTGAAGTGATATAGAATACATCCATGAAATTAAAAAATATGAACATGGAGGAGAAAAATAAATTCTAAGAGAGATGAAGAGTGATAGATAACATAATCCTTACGAATGAGGTGAGGTATGAACTATAAATTCATAAGAGCATTTAGAAGGTAATACATGAAACATAACTCTAAATAAGGTAGATAGAGTTTTAGAGGAAAATGGAAGTGAAATTATAAAAGAATTTTCATAAAGCTTTTGTAACATGGTTATAAAAAAGAACTTCTAATTCACTTTCAAAAATCCATTTCAAGGGGTGAGAAGTGGACACTGAAAACCTTAATTTTAAAAGAATTCTAAATATTGAAACCTCGAAAAGAAATGAAGTTAAAAATAGGAAATGTGGAGTGGAAGACAAAAATATACATAAATGGAATGAGATCCCTTTATTTATTATTCTAAAACATTGACCTTATTTTTAAACAAAAAAAATTCCAAAACGATTGAATTATAAATTGCTTTTGAAAACCATGAAAACTTGAAGAGGAAGCTTTACTATGAAAAATAGTTATAAAAGTGGGAAAAAGTGCTCATGCGATAAACATTAAAATATATATTATTTTCACACTAGCGTAAAGAAAGTAAAAAACGATCGATGTGGAAAACATTAACAAGATTCCCTTTTAAATATTTATAAAGAAAGTCAAAGATAGTGGAAAAGGACCTTAAGAAATCATTAAAATATATAGAACATTCTTAAAACAATACAAAGAATATGTACATGGAAGAGAAGGATTTTTGACCGAAAAGATGATATAAGGTCGGTTTCACTTATAAGAAATCTTTTGGTTGAATTGTGAATCAAAGGGTAAGTGAAATGGTAGGAAGACATGTGTACCCCATAAATAGCCTGTAAGAACTTGTGTTTTTCTGGACTGTCGTTTTGAGCAGAAATTTGAATTTTTGCTGTTGGATGCTCATGATGGGTAAAATGATCTTTTTCACCAACCAGATGACATCAGATAATTTTTTAGACAAATTCGTTGGTCCCGTAATCGGGTGTTTATCCTAGGACAGGAGTTTGGTGGAAATCCAAGCTATTTGAATTTTAGCAGAATATTTAATATTTAATATTATTAAATTAAATATTAAATTATTCACACAGGTTCGTTCGGTGATAAATTTTAAACGGAGTGTCGGATTGAAATTCCGTCTTTGCCGTTGAGTTCAGAATGAGGAGTTTAGCCTAGGCGGGGCATAAAATCGAGTCGGGCGCCAGGGTCGGCTCGAGCCACTTTTTCTTCCTTTTCTTTTCTTTTCTTTTCTTTCTTTTCTCTTCCTTCCTCCTCCTTGCGCACACTCTTTGTGTGGCTCCTCCTTGGCCATGTCCCATTGGAGAAAATGGGGATTTTGAAAGAGAGAGAGATAGAAGAGAATATTGGTACCGTTGCGAAGCCCTCAACGCGTAGAGTCGGCGTGCGACATCCATGGATGGTGAAATAGACTGAAGTTTCGGTGGTTTCCGCCCGAAGGTAGGGACGTTTATGTTTTCGCCATAGATCCCCTTTAAACATGTTGTTTTAAGTTTTTAAAGCCTTATATTGCTTGCCGGTGGCCCCTTGAGGTCAGATCTATTGTTTCGAGGGCGAAAATGGGGGTTTCAGGCGATCCGAGGGATTTCTCGTCGAGAAACCCGGGTTACACGGCGTGTGTTCCAGGGGAACACGTCGTGTGTTCTTCCCATTTGGGGAAGAAGAATTTTTCTTAAATACACGCTGTGTACCCTCAGTACACACCATGTAGTGGTTGGCCGTGTGAAATAAAACACAGAATAATGGTTTTTAAGGAGTAAACGTCGTGTACTGGGAGTACACGCAGTGTAGTGGCACATGGGCATGTGTCCGGGTAAAAACTGCAACGACCCGAACTTTTTAATAATTTTTGTTTCCTAATTTTGTGTGTTATTTTATTTTATACCCAACAAAACTATTTAATTTGATGAAATGAGTATAATTAAAATGAGACCGTTGGGTTTCGACGGTTATATGACCATTGGTCAATATGACCGTTCGAAACTAAATGTTGCGATTATTGTCTATAAATACAAGTGATCTTGGTTAATTAATATAGAAAGAGGATTCGATGACCTCATCCAGTAGTCTCGGGCCGATCGAAGCCCATCTGACGGAACTTGGAAAGGAGGTAGCACCACTGGGCTTTGCTCTGGACCAAACCCAAGCCGAACTTCATCGTGTGAAGCTGGAACGGAATCGCCTTCGGGAGAAGTTCAAGCTAATAGAAATCACCACTCGGGCAATGTTGGCCAAGCCGCCCTAAGATTCTATCACCTTAGCACACCTTACACTTAGGTCCTATGCTGGTGTTATAAGGGGCTATGTAACGAGACCTTAACTGCTTTATGTAATCCTTTGATATAAATAAAAATTGTCATTTCTTCTTATGACGAAGTTTGTGAATCTCAAGTGTCCGAATAAATATAGAATGTATATTATTGATGAATTTTGGAAAAAGGATATTTTAAAATATTGATGTAAACCTTAAATAATTAAAAATGTGTAATGATTTTCAAAAAATGGTCTTCTACAGTTGTGTTCAGTATGAAATTTAGAGTCTAATAAGATAAACTTAATTTTTGGTGAATAGTAAATTATGAATAGTGATTTTACGCTTATGATTAGTAATGTGACCAAATGGATTAGTAACCTCACCTAAGAAAGTGTTAATATAATTTAGGCACCTTGATTAAGTAATGTGATTCAATAAAATAGGTAAATAACTGTTTCAAAAATTATAGGTTAAGTATTAGTTTTTTCGAGTGAATAATGTTTTTTATTTAAAAATTAAATTAAAAATATTTAGAAAATTATTTTCATAAAATGGAGTTCATTTTTGAAATCAGAGTATCGATATTTGGTTAAGGTGAATTTTTGGGATTTTTCTGAAACAATTGATTTTTTTTTTGTGAATAGTGTTTTTTTTTAAAAATTAAATTAAAAATATTTAGAAAATTATTTTCATAAAATGGAGTTCATTTTTGAATTCAGAGCATCTGTATTAGGTTAAGGTGATTTTTGGGGATTTTTCTGAAAAAGTTGAATTTTCGGTGAATAGTGAAAATACAGTTTTTAGTTTCAGGTGTTTAATGACATCATTAAGGATGTAATAATTATGCAATAATTCTGATCGACTTATGAATAGTAAGATAAGGTATGAGGTGTCCCAAGTGGCCAATACCATGGGAAAATAACATGGTCAAGCTCATGGTTTTGCCAATACCACCGATGAGGTATCCCTTGACAATTAATGCTTTGTTCCCTCACTTCTCCTATAAATACCAAGCCTTTCCCTCATTCATTTCATTTCCAAATCCTCCCCAATGAAGTTCTGGCCTCTTTACCTCCCAAGGAGTCCTCCTAAGGTGCCCTCAAGCCTCCCAAGGTCTCGACCTTCAAGCTTTCGAAGTTACTCTTCAAGGAAAGAGAATCTTTCACCCTCCTCTTTTAAGCCATGCCTTCTTTTATGCTGTGTCTTCTAGTTTCCATCTCTTTTTGTTGAGGGTATGTTCATATATGCTCTAATTACTTTCCATTTCATGTCTAATTGTTGAGAGACCCTTTCCGCTCTCATCAATTTGTTTTTCTGAATTTTTATGTGACACCGTTAGGCTTTCGAATTTTTCGTAAAAGGAATCGTGTCTTCTCTTTTCTTTCATGTTTCCTTTTCATTTGGTATGTCATTAAAATTTCCATACCATGTTATTATCTCCATGTTATTCTGTATTTATACTGTATTATAAGTTATTTATGAGTGGATTACTCGTGTAATCTCTCTTTTCAATGTTTTCTAAAACCATGTTATATAGCTTTTATGCTGCAGAAATTTCACCTCAAAATTTCTATCTATTTCTCTCTTGAAATTATCTTGTTTTATTTATGTAAATATCCAGACCTATTTCGTTTATTTGGGTGTTCATAAATATATAAAGATGATGTATTTGATTCTGAAATTGACATACATATAACCCTCACTCCCTTTCCATGAGTTATAAATGGCATAATGATCTTATTTTTTTAAGAACTTTTAAAACGTCACGATCTTGAAATGAAACCCATTTGTTTTATTCTCCATCGGTTATTTATGAAATGTTTGATTATGATCTATGTGGATCACATGAAAGTAAAGACATATTAAGGGTGTGCCCTGATAGCGCTCCAATGCATTGGGTAAAGAATTAATTTCTAGAGATGACAAGTTTCACGATACCTTAGTGAATAACCTTGGTAATTTTTATGACACCTTTGGGATGGACCTTGGTGATATGTTCATGAATGTCTCAATGAAATTTTGTAACCACATATTCAAGTTATGTTTCAAGATCTTTTCATTGTGATATGCCTATACTTCCATTGCTCATGTCTCCATTTTTTTTTCAAGTTCTTGTTGATATGACAAGTAAACTGATTCCCTTGTTTACCCCTTACTGAACATTCTGCTCACCCTTTCTTGTGATGTATGTCTCCAGGATATGAGATGCAGTAATTGTACATAGGATGAACCTATGATGAAGCCTTACAAGTGGTTTAGAAGAATGTTTTATGTTGTTTTCATGTATTATGTTCCTGATTTCCAAGACACTAGACTTTAAAGATCCTCCGTTTGTAAAATGTAATGAAAAGTTATGTAATAAAAAGGCAGGATGCCATAGTTGGTATCAAAGGATAGTTTAGTTATTTATGGAAATTAGGCTATGAAAAATTTAGGAAGAACCCTATAGAAAAGTTTAAATATAGGAAAACTTCCTGGTATTTTGGTGAGTGGTTGCGCCCAAATTTACCCTACCGGTAAAAGCAGTCGTTGAAGTACAAGTAGGGATCGAATCCACAGGGACCGAAGAAGAAACCTTGAGACACTTTGATTAGATGCGGGATTGGCTATGAAGTGGCCAACTATGGTGTTGATTGATTTGAAGAAATATTTATTTAATTTAAAGAACAAAACCAATAAAATTACTTGAATTAAAACAACTAATTAAGGTGAGTTGATCCTAGGTTGTCTCTTGGGCTTGATTGGATGTATTTGTTTTTCATTTGATTTTCTGTTCATCGGTTCAAGAGGTATCCATTAAATGAAATAATTCCTCAATATCATTCTCTGATTTAATCCATACACAATTTTAAGGCTAATCACCAATTCACTTAGAGGATCAATTAAATGAGAACTCCAAGGAATTGGATCGTACTAGCACTCAAAATGTGTCGTCATTAAAGTCGGTGAAGACAAAGAAGAAGATAAATCAAAGAAAGAAACTCTTAAAATAAAGAACAAATTTAAGAATTTAAGAACATCAAATAACATTCAATCCATCCCATGCAACTCCCTAGGATCAAACCATAAAAGTTTAGCCCTCCATTGATGCTTTTCTATCAATGGAAGCGGGAAGTCGACTTAAAGAAGTGGAATTGAAGAAGAAAAACATTAATAAAAATGAACACTCCACCATTGTGTGAGAAATTCACAAGTGCTGGTGTGAATTATTTCACTCCTTGATTCAACGGTATCAACGTGTGAAGAAAAGGAAAATAAAAAGTGAAGAAGAAGATGAAATTTTATTAAAATAATAAACATGAAAGAAAAACTTACATGGGAAAACTTGACGATGCGATTACAAATTGAAAGCAGGAAATTACAATTGAAAGAAATACAATGGATGAAAGAAAAACATGGATTCAAAGAAAAATGTTAGATGATTATTCCCTTCACCACAAGCTCCTTATATAGGAATATTATGAGCCTTAGGTCCACCCCCAACAATAAATTCACCCCCAACAATTAATAGAGTCAAAACGAGGGTGAATAATCAAAAGGAAATTGACGTTTCGAAGTTGACCCGGAAAACTGTCCAGATTCGTCCACCATTTTGACATTCGAATCTTTAATTGATGGGGGCCGAATCTTGAGGGGTCGTACAAGACAAATATCTTCGTCCATGTGTCCTCTATCCGATATAAAAATTTCAGAACATTTGGCTCAGTCGTTTAGAAGTTATGGTCGAAATGGTGGGACGACTTTATGTGCATTAATGTCGGGTCCACCATTTAAATCTCAGCTTTAGATCCCTTTATCATCATAAAAAATTCAGAATTAGCTCCGGCCACAGTTGAATAAAACGATCCTCATATTTTTATCTTTCTACTATATAAATTTGAGTATCATTGGGATTTTTTTGTGAGCCCCACATTTGTTTGATGGGCCTTAGGCCCATTATGCTTTCTCCAGCAAATTTCTGCATTTGGGCGCAAAATTCTCCATCTTCCCTTGGGATTCATCCATCGGACCTAAAAGATAAAATGTTCCAAACAAAGTGATCAATCATATCTCAAAATTTAAAATTCAGAAAATGAATATAATGTTGTCCACAAACAATTGAATGATTGGGCCCAAATTTTCATTTTAAACATGAATTGCATTTAAGACGAGAAATGAAGTTCTATTTATGTAATGCACTAAAAACAATGTTTATGGACTTTGGAACAATGAATATAAAGATATTAACAATGAATATTATCCACTTTTAGTGACTAATCACACCCCCCAACTTGAGTTTTGCTAGTCCCGAGCAAAATAAATTACAAATATGAAATTCAAATCCCCTTTTCCAAAAACATTTTAATACACATTGCTCACCCAAAGACCTCATACCAAAAAAAAATTATGAAACCCATCAAAATCATTTAAAACAAGCTATGTCCATAAGCATATCCCAAGCCCAAGCCCATTCCTTTGTTCAAATTCATCGCCACATTTCATCCAATTCCAATTAAGCATGATAAAGTGTTGTGTATCATAAAAGATATGAGGCCCATTTTATTGTTCAATGAGAACAAATGGAAGCTCTAGGTGGGAATCACATTAAACCTTAAGATGAGTATCCATTTTTTTTGATTTTTTTTTGATTTTTTTTGTTTTAACCACAATAGATATGAAAAGACTAACTTTGGGCAAGACAACTATGGAGTCGCGATCCCCAAGTGCCGGACGCCACACATATTGTCAATTCCATTCTCTACAATAGAGATATAAAGCCTAACTCTGAGCAAGACAACTATAGAGTCACGATCCCCAAGTGCCGGACGCCACACATTTGGACAAATCATTGCTCTATGTGGTCATTATTTTTTTTTGTTTTTTGTTTTTGTTTTTTTTGGATACTCAAATTAAACTAAAAGTGACCCCATAACCCTATGCTATAATGAAAGGGACCCAAGAACTCAAATTTACACCCACGATCTAGTAGACGTGCATTGTGACATTTTTATTAAGAGGATGAAAATGTAAACTTTGAAAAATCACACCGGACAACCACACTTTCCAAAAACTATGCTCATGAACATAAACTTGCATTAAAATCAGAATCAAGCCATGCCAAATTTATTTGATATCCAATTTTAGAGTTTTCAATGTGTGTTATCATGTTTAAGGTTAATGAAAATTTTCTTTTCATGTATGTTTTTATTCAAAAAATAAAAAAAATCATTTTTTTATCCCCCCCAACTTAGAATAACACTGTCCCCAGTGTTTAAAGAAAAGAAAAGTTAGAAGGGGGTAGGAGAGGAGTTCAAAGAAGAAATTTAAAATGAAAATCATGGAATGAAGTCACCAGGTGGTTGATGATGATAGCGCATGCCATAGTCTCCCTTCAATCCTGGATTTGAGTCTCAGCGGCTTGGATGGTGGTGAATGGATTTTCCTTATGGCTTACGACATGTCCTATTATTATTTTTAACCTATAAAAACATAAAAATAAAACAAAACAAAATAAACTGATGATACATTGTCTTCTTTATATTTTCTGGGTAAGGTATTACTCAGAGATCACACCACGTGACACAGATGAATATGGCGCTCCCCTTTCATACCAATCCTTACTCATAAAAGAAGAACAGATCAACAGTCTATGGTAATTTGTTATATGAAAAAAAAATGATTCAAAATGATTAGAAACATGGAAACCATGGGTTGCCTCCCATGCATCACTTTTGTTTAACGTCGTTGGCTCGACTTGTACCCCCCAACTTATCCAATTCAAACTTTCAACATTTTTAGGACCCCATTTTTGTCCACTTCAACTTGATTCAGATTGATTTTTTTATAATTTGATTCATGTGAAATCCCATGGTCAATAATGAGTGTGGAAGTCCAAGGAAATTTGGTAATGGTTGATTCAGTTGAATTTCTAGTCTTTCCTAAGACATCAAGGACCATTCCAACATTATTGGTTTCTTGAGAAGAATGAACTAAAAATACAAGGTCTTTCTTATCTCCTATAGTGGGATTCTTGAGTTCGGAAGAAAGTAAAATAATTTTGAGCTCGGGTTTATTGAAATTTCCTAAAGGTGATTGAAAAATTAAATCAAAATCAGTTTCTTCTCCAAAACATTTAGAAAGAATTGGTTCATTTTGAAAATAAGATTCATCCTGAAAATTGTCCAGTTGAATATCAAAAGTGTGTATGGGATCACTATTCGTTATATCTCCCAATGGTTCAATGATCGATGATTCTAAAAAAATGTTATTGGAGCAATATTCTAAACACTCAATCCATAAAGACAAATTTTCCCCTTGTGAATCCAAAAAATTAATTTCCTCCTGATTTAAATACCCTTCAACATTTCCTTGATCTTGTTCAGTTATCCCATATCCAAAGGTTAGTTCTTTTTTCAATTCATGAGAGGTTTTTGGGATAAAAGATTTATCTATAAATGATTAGGAAAGAACATCTTGAGTGGGAATGGGTTCCTCAAAATTCTTAAAGCTTTGTAATTCTAATCTGAAAGATGAAACTTCTGAATTCATTTTATCCATTTGTTCACACAATTGTTCAAGAATTTTTTCAGGATTAGGGTTGATATAAGTTTGTACATCATGGACTTCCTCATTATTTATCTTTTCAATCATTCTTGATAGGTATAGAAATTGATCTTTTAAACATTCATCATCCCATTGATTGTTCATGTTATCGGGTGTGGGGTAATCATTAAAGTGTTGATCAAAGTAATTTTCTATCTGAGAGGATTCCCATTGTTGATTTTCTATTTGATTCCAGCCCGAGTTTATGAAAGGAAATTTCTGATGATACTCCATTGGAGTTGAATGAAATTTGGATTTGGATTTTTTTGGACACACGAAAACAGAAAGGGGAAAAGAAAAGAGAAATATAGGTGAGAAAAGAGAAGTTAGGTGAGAATAGAAGGTGGGTGTCTAAGAAAACTTACTTGGGTCCCCGACAATGATGGTAAAATTTGGTTGCGCCCAAATTTACCCTACCGGTAAAAGCGGTCGTTGAAGTACAAGTAGGGATCGAATCCACAGGGACCGAAGAAGAAACCTTGAGACACTTTGATTAGATGCGAGATTGGCTATGAAGTGGCCAACTATGTTGATTGATTTGAAGAAATATTTATTTAATTTAAAGAACAAAACCAATAAAATTACTTGAATTTAAACAACTAATTAAGGTGAGTTGATCCTAGGTTGTCTCTTGGGCTTGATTGGATGTATTTGTTTTTCATTTGATTTTCTGTTCATCGGTTCAAGAGGTATCCATTAAATGAAATAATTCCTCAATATCATTCTCTGATTTAATCCATACACAATTTCAAGGCTAATCACCAATTCACTTAGAGGATCAATTAAATGAGCACTCCAAGGAATTAGATCGCACTAGCACTCAAAATGTGTCGTCATTAAAGTCGGTGAAGACAAAGAAGAAGATAAATCAAAGAAAGGAACTCTTAAAATAAAGAACAAATTTAAGAATTTAAGAACATCAAATAACATTCAATCCATCCCATGAAACTCCCTAGGATAAAACCATAAAAGTTTAGACCTCCATTGATTCTATTCTATCAATGGAAGCAGGAAGTCGACTTAAAGAAGTGGAATTGAAGAAGAAAAACATTAATAAAAATGAACACTCCACCGTTGTGTGAGAAATTCACAAGTGCTGGTGTGAATAATTTCATACCTAGATTCAATGGTATCAACGTGTGAAGAAAAGGAAAATAAAAAGTGAAGAAGAAGATGAAATTTTATTAAAATAATAAACATGAAAGAAAAACTTACATGGGAAAACTTGACGATGCAATTACAAATTGAAAGCAGGAAATTATAATTGAAAGAAATACAATGGATGAAAGAAAAACATGAATTCAAAGAAAAATGTTAGATGATTATTCCCTTCACCACCAGCTCCTTATATAGGAATATTAGGAGCCTTAGGTCCACCTCCAATAATAAATTCACCCCCAACAATTAATAGAGTCAAAACAAGAGTGAATAATCAAAAGGAAATTGACGTTTCGAAGTTGACGCGGAAAACTATCCAGATTCGTCCACCATTTTGACGTTCGAATATTTAATTGATGGGGGCCGAATCTTGAGGGGTCGTAGAAGAAAAATATTTTCGTCCATGTGTCCTCTATCCGATGTAAAAATTTCAGGAAATTTGGCTCAGTTGTTTAGAAGTTATGGTCGAAATGGTGGGACGACTTTATGTGCATTAATGTCGGGTCCACCATTTAAATCTCAGCTTCAGATCCCTTTATCATCATGAAAAATTCTGAATTAGCTTCGGCCACAGTTGAATAAAATGATCCTAATATTTTTATCTTTCTACTGTATAAATTTGAATATCATTGGGCTTTTTTTTGTGAGCCCCACATTTGTTTGATGGGCCTTAGGCCCATTATGTTTTCTCCAACAAATTTCTGCATTCGGGCGCAAAATTCTCCATCTTCTTTTGAGATTCATTCATCGGACCTAAAAGATAAAATGTTCCAAATAAAGTGATCAATCATATCCCAAAATTTAAAATTCAGAAAATGAATATAATGTTGTCCACAAACAATTGAATGATTGGACCCAAATTTGCATTTTAAGCATGAATTGCATTTAAGATGAGAAATGAAGTTCTATTTATGTAATGCACTAAAAACAATGTTTATGGACTTTGGAACAATGAATATAAAGATATTAAAAATGAATATTAGCCACTTTTAGTGACTAATCAGTGAGTATAGAGTTAGTGGTTAATCAAACAAATACATCCCTGTCTGGATACGAGCAGGTAGAGGCAGTTTTGACACAGATGTACATAGGGGTAAAACTTGAAAACACTGCTTGGAGCTAGACTCGAACGAGAACTGGTGCACGACAACGGGCCTTGCTGCACTCTTGGTTACGACAGTTCCGGGGGATATGTTTGGTTAATCACAAGCTTTTTACGAATCATTATGAAGGAATTATCGAGAAATATAATTGTTTAAGCATGTTGTTTTAAGACATAAAATCCTTTATAGTTAAAAGACTCGTAAATGAAATAATTTTCTCATGAAGGATTTATTCTTTTAGAAAATGACGGGCAACAGGAGGAACCGTACAAATGGTGACCGCAATGGACCATGCATTGATGCTCTCCGATGGAAGCTGGAATGGAAACATTCATGCGAATGATGAACCAACTGACTCAAGTTATGAGTAATAACTTGAATCAAGCTGAGAGGCTGATCTCACCACGAAGGGAACAACATTCTATTGAGTCCTTTATGTGCCAACGACCACCAACCTTCAGTGGATCGACTGACCCATTGATTGCTGAACAATGGATTAGCTCTATAGAGAAGATCTTTTCTCTGCTACGTTGTTCAGAGTAAGAGAAGGTCACCCTGACTGTTTATTGCTTAGAGGGAGAAGCTGATCAGTGTTGTGAACTGATAAAAAACACGAGGCAAAGAGTGGAAGTTGAAGCTATGGAGTGGGAAGATTTCAGAGGGATCTTTTTCAGTAAGTATTTCCCTCGTTCGATGAGAACAAGAATGAAGGAGTTTCTCAAGCTGAAGAAAAAGGAGAATGAATCTATGGGAAGCTACAAGATAAACTTCACAAGGCTTTCACGATATACCTCCAGCTTTTTCATGGATCCAAATGGTAAGGTTGATAGATTCTTCGGTGGATTGAGACCTCATATGTGGAAGAATCTAGCCAACCGAGACTATGATAGCTACGAGGAGATCGTGCAGAGTGTGATGAAAGTCGAGCTAGAGTTTGGTGAGACACAGTGGTCTCATAAATCAAATGACAAGAAGAGATCGTTGGAGCCAAGCTTAGGGAGGAGCTTCGATCAAGGAAGAGGAGGCAAGCAAGTACAACTTCCCACGTGTAATAAATATGGGAAGAAGCATTCAGGGAACTGCCTGCTTGGGAGTGGGAAGTGCTACAAGTGTGGTAGAGATGGCCACATTGAGAGGAATTGTCATGGTGAGGTAAAACCTCAACTTCCAAACACAAACGACAAGGGGAAGATAGTGCAGGACCTACCTGATGTCCAGTGCTTCAAGTGTGGACAACGTGAGCACTTTGCCAATCACTGTCCAAATCCGAGGGCAGTGGAGGGGAACCACCATCAGCCTCAGCAAAGGCCAAGGGATCAAGACCGTGCTTTTTCTATCACAACAGCTGAAGTTAAAGCTCCAAATGATGGGGTAGTAGGTACTCTTATTTTTCTCTCAAAGCTAGAAAGTACTTTGTTTGATTTTGGTTCTACGCATTCCTTTATTTCTTCTAAGTTTGCAAAGAATTTAGAATCAACCCCCGATTTGCTAAAAGTAGAGTTGTCAGTCAAGACTCCTGGTTGGACTATCCAAACATCATCAGTGTTTAGAAACTCTAGTATTTACTTTGGTGAGAACAATCTTATCACAAATCTAGTAGTCATTCCCATGCTGGAATTCGACGTTATACTAGGGATGAACTAACTCTCAAAGTATAATGCTAAGATCAAATGCAGAAGTAAGGAAATCTCAGTATTCTTGAATGAAAAACCTACAGTTATCTTCCAAGGAGAGATATCCCGACCTGATCTTTGTCTAGAAGAACCCCATATATCCTTCTTTATGGAGTTGATCGGTGAAGAAGAAGAAGGAGATGATAGTTTAAGGATAGAAAGTGTCCCCATCATCTAGGAATACATTGATGTATTTCCCGAGGAGTTGCCTGGAACTCCCCCAGAAAGAGAGGTAAAGTTCTCTATTGAACTCGTACCTGGATCTCATCCAATATCAAAGACCCCGTATAGGATGGAAAATGTGGAGCTGGAGGAATTAAAGAAACAACTCCAAGATCTTTTGGAGAAGGGGTTTATCCAACCAAGTGTGTCTCCTTGTGGAGCACCAGTTCTCTTTGTGAAGAGGAAAGATGAATCAATGCAGCTATGTATTGATTATAGAGAACTGAACGGGATCACAATGAAGAAAAAATACCCTCTTCCAAGAATTGATGACTTATTTGACCAACTTTTTGAGACTCAATTCTTCTCTAAGATTGATCTTCGACCGGGTTATCATCAATTGAGGGTGAAGAAAGAGGATATTTCGAAAACTACCTTCTGATCAAGTATGGGTATTATGAGTTTGTTGTTATGCCCTTCAGACTGACTAATGCACCTGCTATTTTTATGGATCTGATGAATAGAGTCTTTAATGACTAACTTGATAACTTTGTGGTAGTTTTTATTGATGATATTCTGATATATTCCAAAAGTCGTGAGGATCATGAAGATCATCTAAGGGTTATTTTGTAAACTCTACAGAAGGAGAGGCTTTTTGGAAAGTTCAGTAAATGTGAATTCTGGTTACAACAAGTTGCTTTTTTGGGACACATTGTTACCAATGAAGGAATCACAGTTGACCCTACAAAGACAAAAGTTCTAGAGGAGTGGCCTTAGCCTACAAAAATAACTGAGATTCAAAGTTTCCTTGGATTAGCAGGATATTATAAGAGGTTTGTGAAAAACTTTTCACGACTTTCTAATCCATTAACCAAGTTAACTCGAAAAGGGGTCAAGTTCATCTGGACAAAGGAGTGTGAGGAAAGTTTCCAAGAGCTAAAGAAGAGATTGGTTAGTACACCCGTGTTAACTCTTCCCTCAAGTGGAGAAGGATTCATTTTTTTAGCGATGCATCTCTGAAAGGGCTTGGGTGCATCCTCATGCAAAATGACAAAGTCATTGCTTATGCATCTCGACAGTTGAAGACTCATGAGCAGAACTATTCTACGCATGATCTGGAGCTGGCTGCGGTTGTTTTTTCTCTAAAGATATGGAGACACTATATCTATGGGGAGAAATGTGATATATACATAGACCATCAAAGTTTGAAGTATATTTTCACACAAAAGGAACTGAACATGAGACAAAAGAGATGGTTGGAACTTCTCAAAGACTATGATTGTTCAATTCATTATTATCCCGGAAGAGCAAACAAATTTGCTGATGCATTGAGTAGGAAATACCCAGTTGTTCTTTCCATGACGAGGATTCAAAGAGATCCTTTGATCAATGACCTAGAAAAGCTGGACATGGGAATTATAAGGGAAGGGACATGATCAACCCTAACCCAAATGATTTCTCAACCGTCATTACTAGATAAGATCAAGAAATCTCAGAAAGAAGACCCTTTGTTACAGAAGAAGTTTGAGGCTATGAAGGATGAAAAGTTTCCTGAGTTCAATATTGATCAGGAAGGTGTACTGAAATTTCGTACAAGACTATGTGTTCCATCAATTCCGGAAATAAAGAAGGATCGGATGGATGAAGCTCATATCTCTACCTTTTCTATACATCCTGGAAGCACAAAAATGTATAGGGACCTTCGTGATCATTTTTGGTGGGATAATATGAAAATGGAGATTGCTGACTACACTTCAAGGTGCATAGTATGTCAGAAAGTGAAGGCAGAGCGAGAACTTCCTAAAGGGGTATTGCAACCACTACCCATACCAGCATGGAAGTGAGACAATATCACTATGGACTTCGTCACTAGTCTTCCGAGAACTTCCAAAGGAAACAATGCGATATGGGTTATTATGGACCGTCTCACCAAGACTGCCTATTTTATCTCCATTCGGGAAGATTTCTCTCTTGATCAACTTTCCAGGATTTACGTGAAGGAAGTGGTAAGGTTGTATGGAGTTCCACTTTCTATCGTATTGGATCGTGATCCAAGGTTCACATCAAAATTTTGGAGAAGTCTTCAACATGCTCTGTACACTGAATTGAATTTCAGTACGACCTATCACCCCCAAACTGATGACCAATCTGAAAAGACTATTCAAACACTTGAGGACATGCTAAGAACATGCTCAATGGAATTCAAAGGTGGATGGGATCAACATCTCCCGTTAGTTGAGTTCTCTTACAACAATAGCTTCCACTCAAGCATTCAAATGACACCCTATGAAGCTCTCTATTGGAAGCGATGTAGAACTCCTACTTGTTGGGATGAAGCTGGTGAGAGAAAGCTTCTTGGGTCTGATCTTGTCCAAGAGATGACTGAAAAAGTCCATGCCATCCAGCAACACATTAAGGCTGCTCAGAGTCGGTAAAAAATCTATGCCAACAACCGTTGAAGAGACTTGGAGTTTGATGTCGGGGACAAGGTCTTTCTTCGAATATCACCTTGGAAGAGAGTCATGAGATTTGGGAAGAAAGGGAAGCTCAGCCCTAGGTACATTGACCCCTATGAAATCCTTGATCGCGTGGGAGCAGTGGCCTATCAGCTTGCACTTCCTCCAAATCTAGCACATTTCATGATGTCTTCCACGTATCCCTCTTGAGGAAGTACATACCCGACCCTTCACATGTACTAAACCCAGAGGTGGTACAAATGGAACATGACCTCTCTTATGAGGAGCAACCGATGAAGATCTTGGATCGTAGAGACAAGATTCTATGCAGCAAGACTACCCACCTTGTTAAGGTATTGTGGAGGAACCACAAATATGAAGAATCCACGTGGGAACTAGAGGAGTCTATAAGGTAGAAGTACCAACACCTTTCTCTTCTAAGGGTACGAGTTAAAAATTTCAGGGACAAAATTTCTTAAGGGGAAAAGAATGTAACGACCCGAACTTTTTAATAATTTTTGTTTCCTAATTTTGTGTGTTATTTTATTTTATACTCAACAAAACTATTTCATTTGATGAAATGAGTATAATTAAAATGAGACCATTGGGTTTCGATGGTTATATGACCGTTGGTCAATATGGCCGTTGGAAACTAAATGTTGCGATTATTGTCTATAAATACAAGTGATATTGGTTAATTAATACAGAAAGAAGATTCGATGGCCTCATCCAGTAGTCTCGGGCCGATCTAAGCCCATCTGACGAAACTTGGAAACGAGGTAGCACCACTGGGCTTTGCTCTGGACCAAACCCAAGCCGAATTTCATCGTGTGAAGCTGGAATGGAATCGCCTTCGGGAGAAGTTCAAGCTTATAGAAATCACCACTCGTGCAATGTTGGCCGAGCCGCCCTAAGATTCTATCACCTTAGCACACCTTAAACTTAGGTCCTATGCTGGTGTTATAAGGGGCTATGTAACGAGACCTTAGCTGCTTTATGTAATCCTTTGATATAAATAAAAATTGTCATTTCTTCTTATGGTGAAGTTTGTGAATCTCAAGTGTCCGGATAAATATAGAATGCATATTATTGATGAATTTTGGAAAAAGGATATTTTAAAATATTTATGTAAACCTTAAATAATTAAAAATGTGTAATGATTTTCAAAAAATGGTCTTCTACAGTTGTGTTCAGTTTTAAATTTAGAGTCTAATACGATCAACTTAATTTTTGGTGAATAGAAAATAATGAATAGCGATTTTACGCTTATGATTAGTAATGTGACCAAATGGATTAAAAATCTCACCTAAGAAAGTATTAATATAATTTAGGCACCTTGATTAAGAAATGTGATTCAATAAAATAGGTAAATAACTGTTTCAGAAATTATTCGTTAAGTTTTAGTTTTTTCGGGTGAATAGTGTTTTTTATTTAAAAATTAAAATAAAAATATTTAGAAAAATATTTTCATAAAATGGAGTTCATTTTTGAAATCAGAGCATCGATATTTGGTTAAGGTGATTTTTTGGGATTTTTCCGAAACAGTTGTTTTTTTGTGAATAGTGTTTTTATTTAAAAATTAAATTAAAATATTTAGAAAATTATTTTCATAAAATGGAGTTCATTTTTGAATTCAGAGCATCTATATTAGGGTAAGGTGGTTTTTGAGGATTTTTCTAAAAAAGTTGAATTTTCGGTGAATAGTGAAAATACAGTTTTTAGTTTCGGGTATTTAATGACATCATTAAGGATGTAATAATTATGAAATAATTCTGGTCGACTTATGAATAGTAAGATAAGGTATGAGGTTTTCCAAGTGTCCAATACCATGGGAAAATACCATGGTCAAGCCGATGGTTTTTCCAATACCACCGATGAGGTGTCCCTTGGCAATTAATGCTTTGTTCCCTCACTTCTCCTATAAATACCAAGCCTTTCCCTCATTCATTTCATTTCCAATTCCTCCCAAACGAAGTTATGGTCTCTTTACCTCCCAAGGAGTCCTCCCAAGGTTCCCTCAAGCCTCCTAAGGTCTCGACCTTCAAGCTTTCGAAGTTACTCTTTATGGTAAGAGAATCTTTCACCCTCTTCTTTTAAGCCATGACTTCCTTTATGTTGTGTATTCTAGTTTCCATATATTTTTGTTGAGGGTATGTTCATATATGTTTTAATTACTTTCCATTTCACGTCTAATTGTTGAGAGACCTTTTCCACTCTCATCAATTTGTTTTTCTGAATTTTTATGTGACGCCGTTAGGCTGTCGAATTTTTCGTAAAAGGAATCGCGTCTTCTCTTTTCTTTCATGTTTCCTTTTCATTTGGTATGTCATTAAAATTTCCATACCATGTTATTATCTCCATGTTATTATATATTTATACTGTATTATAAGTTATTTATGAGTGGGTTACTCTTGTACTCTCTCTTTTCAATGTTTTCTAAAACCATGTTATATAGTCGTTATGCTACAGAAATTTCGCCTCAAAATTTCTATCTCTTTCTCTCCAGAAATTCTCTTGTTTTATTTATGTGAATATCCAAACCTATTTCGTTTATTTGGGTTTTCATAAATATATAAATATGATGTATTTTATTCTGGAATTGGCATACATATAACCCTCACTCCCTTTTCATGAGTTATAAATGGCATAATGATTTTATTTTTTTAAGAACTTTTAAAACGTCACGATTTTGAAATGAAACCCATTTGTTTTATTCTCTATCGGTTATTTATGAAATGTTTGATTATGATCTATGTGGATCACATGAAAGTAAAGACATATTAATGGTGCGCCTTGATAACGCTCCAATGCATTGGATAAAGAATTAATCTCTAGAGATGACAAGTTTCACGATATCTTGGTGAATAACCTTGGTAATTTTTATGACACCTCGGGGATGGATCTTGGTATATGTTCATGAATGTCTAAATGAAATGTTGTAGCCACATATTCAAGTTATGTTTCAAGATATTTTCATTGTGATATTCCTATACTTCCATTGCTCATGTCTCCATTTTTTTTATTCAAGTTCTTATTGATATCACAAGTAAACTGATTCCCTTGTTTACCCCTTACTGGGCCTTCTGCTCACCATTTCCTTTGATGTATGTCTCCAGGATATGAGATGCAATAATTGTACATAGGATGAACCTATGATGAAGTCTTACAAGTGGTTTAGAAGAATGTTTTATGTTGTTTTCATGTATTATGTTCCTGATTTCCAAGACACTAGACTTTAAAGATCCTCTGTTTGTAAAATGTAATGAAAAGTTATGTAATAAAAAGGTGGGATTCCATAGTTGGTATCAAAGGATAGTTTAGTTATTTATGGAAATTAGGCTATGAAAACTTTAGGAATAACCCTATAGAAAAGTTTAAATATAGGAAAACTTCCTGATATTTTGGTGAGTATAGAGTTAGTGGTTAATCAAAAAAATACATCCCTGTCTGGATACGAGCAGGTAGAGGCGGTTTTGACACAAATGTACATAGGGGTAAAACCCGAAAACACCGCTTTGAGCTAGACTCGAACGGGAAGTGGTGCATGACAACTGGCCTTGCTGCAATCTTGGTTACGACAGTCCCGATGGATATGTTTGGTTAATCGCAAGCTTTTTATGAATCATTATGAAGGAATTATAGAGAAATATAATTGTTTAAGCATGATGTTTTAAGACATAAAATCCTTTATAGTTAAAAGACTTGTAAATGAAATAAGTTTCTCAGGAAGGATTTATTCTTTTAGAAAATGGCGGGGAATAGGAGGAACCGTACAAATGGTGACCGCAATGGACCATGCACTGACGACCCTCCGATGGAAGCTGGAATGGAAACATTCATGCGAATAATGAACCAACTGACTCAAGTTATGAGTAATAACTTGAATCAAGCTGAGAGGCCGATCTCACCACGAAGGGAACAACATTCTGTTGAGTCCTTTATGCGCCAATGACCACCAACCTTCAGTGGATCGACTGACCCATTGATTACTGTACAGTGGATTAGCTCTATAGAGAAGATATTTTATATGCTACGTTGTTCAGAGTAAGAGAAGGTTACCCTGGTTATCTATCTCTTAGAGGGAGAAGCTGATCAGTGGTGGGAACTGATAAAAAACACGAGGCAAAGAGTGGAAGTTGAAGCTATGGAGTGGGAAGAGTTCAGAGGGATCTTTTTCAGTAAGTATTTCCCTCGTTCCATGAGAACAAGAATGGAGAAGGAGTTTCTCAAGCTGAAGCAGATAGAGAATGAATCTATGGGAAGCTACGAGATGAACTTCACAAGACTTTCATGATATACCTCTAGATTTGTCATGGATCCAAATGGTAAGGTTGATAGATTCTTCGGTGGACTGAGACCCCATCTGCGAAAGAATCTAGCCAACCGAAACTATGATAGCTACGACGAGATCGTGCGAAGTGCGATGAAAGTCAAGCTAGAGTTTGGTGAGAGACAATGGTCTCATAAATCAAACGACAGAAGAGATCATTGGAGCCAAGCTTAGGGAGGAGCTTCGATCAAGGAAGAGGAGGCAAGCAAGTACAACTTCCCACGTATAATAAATATGGGAAGAATCATTCGGGGAACTGCCTGCTCGGGAGTGGGAAGTGCTACAAGTGTGGTAGAGATGGTCACATTGTGAGGAATTGTCATGGTGAGGTAAAACCTCAACTTCCAAACACAAACGACAAGGGGAAGATGGTGCATGCCCTACCTGATGTCCAGTGCTTCAAGGGTGGACAACGTGAGCACTTTGCCAATCACTGTCCAAATCCGAGGGCAGTGGAGGGGAACCACCATCAGCCTCAGCAAAGGCTAAGGGATCAAGGCTGTGCTTTTGCTATCATGACAACTGAAGTTGAAGCTCCAAATGATGTGGTAGCAGGTACTCTTATTGTTCTCTCAAAGATATCAAGTACTTTGTTTGATTCTGGTTCTACGCATTCCTTTATTTCCTACAAGTTTGCAAAGAATTTAGAATCAACCCCCGATTTTCTAAAAGTAGAGTTGTCAGTAAAGACTCCTGGTGGGACTATCCAAGCATCGTCAGTGTTTAGAAACTCTAGTATTTACTTTGGTGAGCACAATCTTATCGCAAATATAGTAGTCATTCCCATGCTGGAATTTGACGTTATACTAGGGATGGACTGAATCTCAAAGTATAATGCTAATATCAAATGCAGAAGCAAGGAAATATCAGTATTATTGAATGGAAAATCTACAGTTATCTTCCAAGGAGAGATATCCCGACCTGATCTTTGTCTAGAAGAACCCCCTATATCCTTCTTTATGGAGTTGATCGGTGAAGAAGAAGGAGATGATATTTTAAGGATAGAAAGTGTCCCCATCGTCCAGGAATACATTGATGTATTTCCCGAGGAGTTGCCTGGACCTCCCCCAGAAAGAGAGGTAAAGTTCTCTATTAAACTCGTACCTGGATCTCATCCAATATCAAAGTCCCCGTATAGGACGCCAAATGTGGAGCTGGAGGAATTAAAGAAACAACTCCAAGATCTTTTGGAGAAGGGGTTTATCCAACCAAGTGTGTCTCCTTGGGGAGCACCAGTTCTCTTTGTGAAGAAGAAGGATGGATCAATGCGGCTATGTATTGATTATAGAGAACTGAATGGGATCACAGTGAAGAAAAATACCCTCTTCCAAGAATTGATGACTTATTTTACCAACTTCGTGGGGCCCAATTCTTCTCTAAGATTGATCTTCGATCAGGTTATCATCAATTGAGGGTGAAGAAAGAGGATATTTCGAAAAATACCTTCCGATCAAGATATAGGTATTATGAGTTTGTTGTTATGCCCTTCAGACTAACTAATGCACCTGCTATTTTTATGGATCTGATGAATAGAGCCTTTAAGGACTACCTTGATAACTTTGTGGTAGTTTTTATTAATGATATTCTGATATATTCCAAAAGTCACGAGGAGCATGAAGATCATCTAAGGGTTATTTTTCAAACTCTACGGAAGGAGAGACTTTTTGGAAAGTTCAGTAAATGTGAATTCTGGTTACAACAAGTTGCTTTCTTAGGGAACATTGTTACCAATGAAGGAATCACAGTTGACCCTGCAAAGACAAAAGTTGTAGAGGAGTGGTCTCAGCCTACAACAATAACTGAGATTTGAAATTTCCTTGGATTAGCAGGATATTATAGGAGGTTTGTGAAAAAATTTTCATGACTTTCTAATCCATTAACCAAGTTAACTCGAAAAGGGGTCAAGTTCATCTGGAAAAAGGAGTGTGAGGAAGGTTTCCAAGAGCTGAAGAAGAGATTGGTTACCGCACCTGTGTTAACTCTGCCCTCAAGTGGAGACAGATTCGTTATTTTTAGCGATGCATCTCTGAAAGGGCTTGGGTGCGTCCTCATTCAAAATGACAAAGTCATTGCTTATGTATCTCGATAGTTGAAGACTCAAGAGCAGAACTATCCTACGCATGATCTGGAGCTGGATGCGGTTGTTTTTGTTCTAAAGATATGGAGACACTATCTCTATTGGGAGAAATGTGATATATACATAGACCATCAAAGTTTGAAGTATATTTTCACACAAAAGGAATTGAACATGAGACAAAGGAGATGGTTGAAACTTCTCAAAGACTATAATTATTCAATTCATTATCATCCCAGAAGAGCAAACAAAGTTGCTGATGCATTGAGTAGGAAAGACCCAGTTGTTCTTTCCATGATGAGGATTCAAAGAGATCCTTTGATCAATGACCTAGCAAAGCCGGACATGGGAATTATAAGGGAAGGGACATCATCAACCCTAACCCAAATGATTTATCAACCGTCATTATTAGAGAAGATCAAGAAATCTCAGAAAGAAGACCCTTTGTTACAAAATAAGTTTGAGGCTATAAAGGATGAGAAGTTTCCTGAGTTCAATATTGATCAAGAAGGTGTACTGAAATTTCATACAAGACTATGTGTTCCATCTATTCCGAAAATAAAGAAGGATCTGATGGATGAGTCTTATAGCTCTACCTTTTCTATATATCCAGGAAGCACAAAAATGTATAGGGACCTTCGTGATCATTTTTGGTGGGATAATATGAAAATAGAGATTTCTGACTACACTTCAAGGTGCCTAGTATGTCAGAAAGTGAAGGCAGAGCAACAACTTCCTAAAGGGGTATTGCAACCACTACCCATACCATCATGGAAGTGGGACAATATCACTATGGACTTCATCACTAGTCTTTCGAGAACTTCCAAAGGAAACAATGTGACATGGGTTATTGTGGACCGTCTCACCAAGACTGCCCATTTTATCTCCATTTGGGAAGATTTCTCTCTTGATCAACTTGCCAGGATTTATGTGAAGAAAGTGGTAAGGTTGCATGGAGTTCCACTTTCTATCGTATCGGATCGTGATCCAAGGTTCACATCAATTTTTTTGAGAAGTCTTCAACATGCTCTGTGCACTGAATTGAATTTCAGTATGGCCTATCACCCAAAAACTGATAGCCAATCTGAAAATACTATTCAAACACTTGAGGACATACTGAGAACATGCTCAATGGAGTTTAAAGGTGGATGGGATCAACATCTCCTGTTAGTTGAGTTCTCTTACAACAATATCTTCCACTCGAGCATTCAAATGACACCCTATGAATCTCTCTATGGTAAGCGATGTAGAACTCCTACTTGTTGGGATGAAGCTGGTGAGAGAAAGCTTCTTGGGTCTGATCTTGTCCAAGAGATGACTGAAAAAGTCCATGCCATCCAACAACACATTAAGGATGCTCAGAGTCGGAAAAAGAGCTATGCCAACAACTTTCGAAGAGACTTGGAGTTTGATGTCGGTGATAAGGTCTTTCTTCGAATATCACCTTGGAAGAGAGTCATGAGGTTTGGGAAGAAAGGGAAGCTCAGCCCTAGGTACATTGGCCCCTATGAAATCCTTGATCGCGTGAGGGCAGTGGCCTATCGGCTTGCACTTACTCCAAATCTAGCACAAGTTCATGATGTCTTCCACGTATCCCTCTTGAGGAAGTACATACCTGACCCTTCACATGTTCTAATCCCAGAGGTGGTACAACTAGAACATGACCTCTCTTATGAGGAGCAACTGATGGAGATCTTGGATCATAGAGACAAGGTTCTACGCAACAAGACTACCCACCTTGTTAAGGTGTTGTAGAGGAACCATAAATATGAAGAAGCCACGTGGGAACCAGAGGAGTCTATGAGGCGGAAGTACCCACACCTTTTCTCTTCTGAGGGTACGAGTTAAAAGTTTTGGGGACGAAATTTCTTAAGGGGAAAAGAATGTAACGACCCGAACTTTTTAATAATTTTTGTTTCCTAATTTTGTGTGTTATTTTATTTTATACTTAACAAAACTTTTTCATTTTATGAAATGAGTATAATTAAAATGAGACCATTGGGTTTCGACAGTTATATGACCGTTGGTCAATATGGCCATTGGAAACTAAATGTTGCAATTATTGTCTATAAATACAAGTGATTTTGGTTAATTAATACAGAAAGAAGATTCGATGGCCTCATCCAGTAGTCTCAGGCCGATCAAAGCCCATCTGAAGAAACTTGGAAAGGAGGTAGCACCACTGGGCTTTGCTCTGGACCAAACCCATCCGAACTTCATCGTGTGAAGCTGAAATAGAATCACCTTCGAGAGAAGTTCAAGCTAATAGAAATCACCACTCGGGCAATGTTGGCTGAGCTATCCCAAGATTCTATCACCTTAGCACACCTTACACTTAGGTCCTATGCTGGTGTTATGAGGGGCTATGTAAAAAGACCTTAGCTGTTTTATGTAATCCTTTGATATAAATAAAAATTGTCATTTCTTCTTATGGTGAAGTTTGTGAATCTCAAGTGTCCGGATAAATATAGAATGTATATTATTGATGAATTTTGGAAAAAGGATATTTTAAAATATTTATGTAAACCTTAAATAATTAAAAATGTGTAATGATTTTCAAAAAATGGACTTCTACAGTTGTGTTCAATATGAAATTTAGAGTCTAATAAGATCAACTTAATTTTTTGGCGAATAGTAAATTATGAATACTGATTTTACGCTTATGATTAGTAATGTGACCAAATGGATTAATAACCTCATCTAAGAAAGTATTAATATAATATAGGAACCTTGATTAAGTAACACGATTCAATAAAATAGGTAAATAACTGTTTCAGAAATTAGTGGTTAAATATTATTTTTTTCGGGTGAATAATGTTATTTTATTTAAAAATTAAATTAAAAATATTTAGAAAATTATTTTCATAAAATGGAGTTCATTTTTGAAATCAGAGCATCGATATTTGGTTAAGGTGAATTTTTGGGATTTTTCTGAAACAGTTGATTTTTTTGTGAATAGTGTTTTTATTTAAAAATTAAATTAAAAATATTTAGAAAATTATTTTCATAAAATGGAGTTCATTTTTGAATTCAGAGCATCTATATTAGGTTAAGGTGATTTTTGGGGATTTTTCTGAAAAAGTTGAATTTTCAGTGAATAGTGAAAGTACAGTTTTTAGTTTCGGGTGTTTAATGACATCATTAAGGATGTAATAATTATGCAATAATTCTATCAGACTTATGAATAGTAAGATAAGGTATGAGGTGTCCCAAGTGGCCAATACCATGGTCAAGCCCATGGTTTTGCCAATACCACCGGTGAGGTGTCCCTTGGCAATTAATGCTTTGTTCCCTCATTTCTCCTATAAATACCAAGCCTTTCCCTCATTAATTTCATTTCCAAATCCTCCCCAACGAAGTTCTGGTCTCTTTACCTCCCAAGGTTCCCTCAAGCCTCCCAAGGTCTCGAGCTTCAATCTTTTGAAGTTACTCTTCAAGGTAAGGGAATCTTTCACCCTCCTCTTTTAAGCCATGACTTCCTTTATGTTGTGTCTTCTAGTTTCCATATCTTTTTGTTGAGGGTATGTTCATAGTCTAATTGTTGAGATACCCTTTCCTCTCTCATCAATTTGTTTTTCTGAATTTTTATGTGACGCCGTTAGACTGCTGAATTTTTCGTAAAAAGAATCGCGTCTTCTCTTTTCTTTCATGTTTCTTTTTCATTTGGTATGTCATTAAAATTTCCATACCATGTTATTATCTCCATGTTATTCTGTATTTATACTGTATTATATGTTATTTATGAGTGGGTTACTCTTGTACTCTCTCTTTTCAATGTTTTCTAAAACCATGTTATATAGCCATTATGCTGCAGAAATTTCACCTCATAATTTCCATCTCTTTCTCTCTATACATTCTCTTGTTTTATTTATGTGAATACCCAGTCCTATTTCATTTATTTGGTTGTTCATAAATATATAATGATGATGTATTTGATTTTGGAATTGACATACATATAACGCTCTCTCCCTTTCCATGGGTTATAAATGGCATAATGATCTTTTTTTAAGAACTTTTAAAACATCACGATCTTGAAATGAAACCCATTTGTTTTATTCTCCATGGGTTATTTATGAAATGTTTGATTATGATCTATGTGTCTCACATAAAAGTAAAGACGTATTAAGGGTGTGCCCTGACAGCGCTCCAATCCATTGGGTAAAGAATTAATCTCTAGAGATGACAAGTTTCACGATACCTTGATGAATAACCTTGGTAATTTTTATGACACCTTGGGGATGGACCTTGGTGATATGTTCATGAATGTCTCAATGAAATGTTGTATCAACATATTCAAGTTATGTTTCAAGATCTTTTCATTGTGATATGCCAATACTTCAATTGCTCATGTCTTCATTTTTTATTCAAGTTCTTATTCATATCACAAGTAAACTGATTCCCTCGTTTACCCCTTACTGGGCCTTCTACTCACCCTTTCCTTTGATGTATGTCTCCAGGATATGAGATGCAGTAAGTGTACAAAGGATGAACCTATGATGAAGCCTTACAAGTGGTTTATAAGAATGTTTTATGTTGTTTTCATGTATTATGTTTTTGATTTCCAAGATACTAGACTTTAAAGATCATCTGTTTGTAAAATGTAATGAAAAGTTATGTAATAAAAAGGAGGGATTCCAAAAAAACTCACATGGGATGACATTTTTTGAATAGTACACGTCGTGTACAGTAACTTACATGCCGTGTTCTACTACAGAGGCAGACCCCATGTACTCTAGAGTACATGCCATGTACTTTGTCCAGCCTGTTTTCGTCCAGGGGTTCTTTAAACCCCTGTAATTTGAAATCTAGGGGTTCGTTTCACCTGCCGTCTACAACCACACGACCCTTGATTTGAGGAGGACCTTTTGAGGCTAGTTGGAGAACTTTTTGTGTTGGTCATGATGCTCGGTGGTATGAAACATCCAAAATAATAATAATATTTTAATTATTATTATTTGGTGATTATTGAATCAAACGTATCTTCTGCGTCTGATGTCCATTTGATGCACTGTCAGCGGCGTTGTGACCCTAAATTAAAGATGTACATTTAGAGATGATTTCATGTGCTAAAATAGAAATTAGGTGTAGTCCCCACTCATGATTGTTACAGTGAATAGTACTTTTTTTCACTGGTTGACCATTTTGGGCGTGTGAGTAGTCCATTCTGAGCATTTTTCCGCATAGATTGCAATGGTGGAATACTATTGAAATTTAGAGGTCATATAAATTATATTTTTGGGGTTCTATCTAAATGGAGAGGTTCTTACTCTAGTTATCGCGTTCAGTTGTCACCTGAGTGTGAGACTTGGCGTATATGATAGGTTGGGTGTTCGAACCAACTTAGTTGAGACCTTTGATTTCATATGAGAAGTGAGTTATCTTCCGTGACCTATGATTTTGGGGAATTCCCCCTTGAGAGACATTCCCTTCTGGCCTATGAGGTCGTGAGACCAGATTCTTCCAAGGATCCCCTGAGGGATACCTTTTCTTATGTGCTAACCTAGGGAGTCCCTTGTAGGATCTCTCTCCTATTTTCTGTAGAGAGGATCCATGTTGTAGGATGCCTATGTTGTTATTCATTCGAGGATCCCATGTAGGATTCCTCCCTTACCCTTCACTAAGGATCCGGTGTAGGATGCCTTCACTCTTGTTTATTGGGAGGATCCTGAGTAGGATGCCTCCTCTGTGCTTGACTTGAGGGACCCAGTGGGTGCCTGTGGTTTGATCGACCCTGAGTCATACATCGGGTTTGGGTAGAGATGGTGTTTGGGTGTCACCTAGAACCCATGCTGAACTAGTAAGCCCATGGGGATGTGGATGTAGTGTTGGGTTGGGAATTCGGGCCACCCTCACTCGTTTGTTTATATTTGAATTGGTTTTGTTGATGCATCAGTTTTTACTAGAGGCGCTTCCTGGTTGGTGGATGCTGAGTCTGACGTGAGGCGTCTTTCTATATTTTGTTGGGATGTATAGAGGTGCTTCCTGGTATCTGGTCATTGATCCTTACATGTTTACTTTTACACCTTGAGTGATACTTGGATTCCCATAGTAGGAATGCCTTGGACGGAATCATGGGATGAATGATATGACTGTGGATGAGGATGTGATATGCCTGCGGGTGAGGTTCTAATATGCCTGTAGGTGAGGTTCTGATATGACTACAGGTGAGGTTGTGATATGCCTGCGGGTGGGTTTTGATATTCTTGCAGGCGGGTTCTACTATGCCTGCGGGCGGTTCTGATTTGCCTGAGGGCATGGTTTTGCTATGCCTGCATGCAAGGTTTTCTGAGTCTCGGTTGGATTCATGGGCTTATGCTCCATGTTTTCTGACCAGTGACCTATTACAGGATTAACCATTGGTATACGGTATCCTTCCTTACAATATCGACTATCGGTATATGATATCCTAGATAAGATTAGAGGCGAGTACGAGTGAACCCAAGTGTAGGACGAGTATCCCCCTATGGTGATGTAGCTTGCTCAGAGATATAATTCCAGTATTGGTTGAAGTAGGTACATGTCGATGGGATTATGGACCTAGAGATTGACTTAATGATACACAACTTGAGTGACACGATGTCTAGCTCAATGCCCTTGCACATGTTTTCCAGGCGATCGAGCTTATGGACCCATGTATCGACTGCTGATGTGGTTTCTTATTATTTGATTCACATACTCATGAATATTCATATTCATGTATATGTGTATATGCATGGGACTATACATGTGTACATATATAGATATGGACATCCATGGTGGCACTTGCCCAGTTGATAGGGATTATAAACCCTGGGTTTGACTGTGGTTGCACGTTTGGTTTACTTCTCTTCTGTTGTGTTCCAGCTAGGCTGAGCATGTTGTTGTTGCATACACTTTTAACAACTCAGTTATAGGTTGCTTGTCGGGGTGCCCTACTAAGATTATTTCTCACCCCTGCACATGCACCTCGGTGTATGTGTAGACCTTATGTATGCTTTTCAGGTTGAGCACGAGTTGCATAGTGGATAGGGATGAAGCCCAATGTTGTATGACCGAGCGGAGCTGCTCGAGTGGTTCAACTGATCGGGCTGGTGTAGTTCGACAGTGTTTGGAGATCGAGTACGTGGGTTGGCTTGGAGTTAGTATTAGAGCCTTGTACTTTTACTTTCAGTTTCTTTTGTAATTGTATCTATATGGTTGGCCCAGTGGGTGACAAGTGTTGTATTGTATTGCATAGTCGTTTGGGCTTTTACAACATTTTACTATTACAACTTGTTCTATTTCAGTTGTTTACTACTTCTGCACTCTATTTACTTTCCACTGTGTATGATACTTGGTTATTTCTGCTGTTTTCTTACCCTGGTATGAGAGCATAGTCTCCCCACTATCACACCATAGGCCCTCACTACTAGTCGGCAACCTCTGGCGTATGGGGAGGCGCGCTTGAGGCCTTGTGGAAAACCGGCTCAAAGCACCATTTTAGTGGCTTCTAGGTCGAGACATTACATAACCAGATGATAAGAAGATAGATGGGGTTTTGGAGATAAAGGACAAACAATTTCTCCCAATGTAGGTTTAACATAAACAACCACAATTTCAAAGTGAGATTGGAAAATAAACCCTTACAGTTTTGGTAACTTTTGATTCAAAAGTCCCTTTAGAATAGAAATTGAAATGAAACTTCAAATATCATGGATAAATAGATAATCATGATAAAATATGTCAAGAAGGTAGTATATACTCCACATAAAAGAAAATGATTGTATAATACAAAACATGTCTCAAAGAAGGAAATTTGAAATGGGTAACCCTTAAAACATCATAATTTTTGAAGTAAGAATCCTTTTCAAATGATTTTATGAGAAAGAAATGAAAATACTCAGAAAAGTAAGGATAAATACAATATAATACAATATTTGAGTGAAAAAAACCTAATTTAGAAGGTTGAAGTTCAAAAATAAAAGTTATAACTCAATGAAAGTAAATTAAGTTAACAACAACCCTTACGACATAGGTAATGTGTGAATTTAAGGACAATGAATGAGGAGAGATTAAATGAAAGTGAAAATATGAAGGACAAAAAATTATTTAAGATATAATAAGTCAATAAGGAAATATTTACACCTTATAGAAATAAATTGATGCATAATAAGAAACATGTATTAAGGAATTGAAATTGCGACAAAGAACCTTACCTTAGGCCCTGTTTTATTTCATCACGTTTGTGCCTCCAATATAATAAACATATGTTTACTAAAACATGAATCCAAAGGTTAATTATACTCCCTTTTTTCATTCTTGATTAGTTATAATCATTGGAATTTATTTATTACTATTTCATTCAAAGAGAGAATATCTTGAAGACATCTTTCTTTTAAATTACTTCATTTTGTTTCAATTTCAGGATTTTGATTATTTGAAATTTATCATACGGTAAAATTATTTCTAGAAACTTAGAATACATTAAAATAAATTTATATTACATAATGTACACTAACCAGTCATGTAGGTGATGATAAGTGATGCACTGATAACGTTTTCATAGGTAGATGAAACCAGCCATTGTTAAGACGTGTCAAAAGAGAAATGAGAGAGTATATGCTATAAATCAATTAAAATAGTTATACGAGTATCATAATAACACTAATACGTTATATAATTATATATTAAATAATTTAGAAAGGTAGAAAAGGGAAAATTGATTGGGAAAGAGTAGAAACAAGAAGAGAAAGAAAATATTGAAAGAGAATCGAGGATACTTCTTCATGGAAGATTTACTCCTTTGAGAAAGCCTTGAAGGCATAGAGTTGTGTAACTCCAAAATGTCCATAAGGGTGCTAAGAGACTTATGCGAGGGGAAATGGGAAGATATTGGGATTTTATAAGTGAATGATAAGTGTAACGTCCTGGGTTTTTGGAGCGGGTCGAATTCCTCACCCATTTTGAATTTTCAGAGTTTGGTGGGTATGAAAACTAATTTCTTATTTATAGGAACCTAGTTCTGAGTTTTACTTTGACCTAAGACCTTTTTTTAGTCATGGTTTAAGTATTTACAGGTTCCATGGGTGTTTGGATGGGTTTCAGGTGCACCGGAGCCCCGAAGGACCTATTTGGGAGAAGTGCGGGCTAAGGCGGACAATTAGATTTAACCGTGCGACCTCTTAGTGAAAACCATGCACCCTCATTTTACATTGAACATGGTTTGAAAAACTGTGCGAGATGAGGTGCATGAATGTGAGAGACCTCTGTAGTAGAGGTCTTTCACACAGTTTGCGCACGGTTAGGGAAAACCATGCGCAAGCCGCACGATTAGTGCCATTCGGGCAGTACCCTTGCATTGTAGCATGCCTAGTTAGCACACAGTTAGGCATAACCATGCGAGGTAACTGTGTGTATCATTAAAGAGGTGAAATGACCAAATTATCTCTCCCACCTTAAACCTAATTGCTTCACCCTTCTCCTCCCATTTGAGCCACATACACAGGGGGTCTCCTCACTCTTCCTCCTCTACTTGATTTTGATCCCTCTCCTTCAATCAGACTCTGGTTTTAACCCATTTACGATGTTGGATCCATATCAGTAAGGCTCTACATCCAATTTCATATTTTCTTCTTTTCTCTCACCTCATGAACCGTTAAATCCGTTTGAGTTGTTTTACCATATTTTCAGGGTGTTCGTCTAAAACTTCATTTTCTTCCAAATCAGTCAGAGTTAGAGGCTAAGATCGGACATGCAGGTGTCTACGACTACAAGGTAGGTGGTGCATACTTTTCTTTGTGATTTTTTGAGTGTCTGATGGGCATGAATTTTAGCGCGCCATTGTGTTGACCAAGCGAGACCCTAATAATCTAATGGTTTCTTTTAAATAATTAAATTGAACCTTATGAGGTACCAATGAGCATGATCAGTAGATTCTACAAATGGTTTGAGCTGTGTGAGAGGCTCTGGACCTTTGGCAGTTAGGTATGGGTGTGTTATTTATATTAAATTGATTTTTTTATTTGATTTGAGTTGATCAACTCAATCATATTGAGTTGAATTCTATAAATGTGAAATTATTGTGATGCACAACTGAGTTCCAATGGGACGTGACGGGCTTGACCCAAGGATTGAGATAGTGATGACTATCTATTTTGTGGTGATGTGATCATCAGGCTGGGCATGACCCATTATATATGTTGTCTGGGTGATGTTGATCACAGGTTGGGAGATTCGTTCACTGATTGAGGTGGAAAGGACGCCAGGTTGCAAGCATGAACTTAGATATTTGGGACGGTGTGACCATCAGATTGAGTGACATGGTCACAGGGGCATGAGATGTTGAATTTTGGTGTAACTTAGGTTCTATTGGTGATTAACACTCGTCCGTGAAGGACAAAATGCCTTTTGGAGTCGTGCGCACACAGGTTGACTTAGTGATGAGGTGGTTTTGACCACTCGTGTGGGTAGAACCCTTTGGTAGTTGCAACATAGGTAAAAGGTTGGGGGTGATTTCCATAAAAAGCCATGAGGATGGCGAGGATCCATCAGAGGAAAATGTTGGGGTTGTTGGTTGGGGGATGAGGTTTGTCATGATTGAGGCCATTAGGCTAGGATCATTTTGGAGTATGGACATCACCGTTCCTCAAGATGTCAGTTGTTGAGCCGACGATGGTTACTATTTGAGGATAGGTATCACTGTACCTCTGGGCATCGGGCTTCGAGTCGACGGGTGCTTTTGAGCAGGGGTCCAAGGGAGCGGATTCCTTGTTTGGGCATACCTTCGGGATGTCAGTTACTTAGTTAATGGCATGAGGTGTCAGGTGACATTTGGAGGTGGAACCTGAGGGTTCACCTATGGCTAGTTGACATCAAAGGATGCCTTTGGCTATAAGCTAAGGATCCTCTCCTTCTTAGTTATTCCGACGATGACCGAAGTAGGTGAGAGCTTCCTGGTGGCTTTTGAGCGCCAGAGAAGCTTGTATTTATAAATTTCATACACTAACTTTTTTTTTTCATTACACACCAACTTAATCACAAATTTAGGGTAGACACACATTGGTGGTGTTCTAATGAGACTCATTTTTACACCCTACATGGTCCCTTCGGGATGCGTGTAGATTTCATGCTTTTGCATTCAGGTAAAGGACCAAGTTCAGGAGATGGATCTTAGTGGTTGTTTAACATGATATGCAAGGTAATAGACCATTAGTTCTTGCCTCAGCTAGAGTTTATCTTTTGAGTTTTCCTTTCTATTTCAGCATGTTTTATATGTATATATTGGTGGTCTTCCACGGGTGACCTTTTCTGATTATCGATATGTATGAATTATTTTGATATGAATGCTTTGTTTAGTAGCTACAAATGGTATGTTTGGATTATTTACTTCATTCCAATGCTATTGTTTAGTATTCTTATGTTATTTTATGTTATTGTTGTACTTCCACTATGGGAAGGTTACTGGTTCAGTGTTTTTCTTTATTTCCTTTCCACTGCAAATTATATATTTATATGGCCCATTATTATGTCATCAACAGAGGGTATAGTCTCCCCACTATCACCCTTTCACACCATTATTTCTAGTCGACAGCCTTTTGTAGGACCCCGGGACACCCTGAGAGGGGAGGGGTGAATCAGGGTGTCAACTTTTTCTTTTAAAACAAGGATCTTGTTCCCACATTGGTAGGAACTTGTTAAACCTGTAATACTGAAGGGTACAAAAAACAAACAATCATATGCAAAGATACCACACAACACTTTTACTTGGTTCACCACTAAGGGCTATGTCCAAGGAGCATATGCCGACAGGTTGTCAGTCATACCTAATTCCACTAAAAATCACTAGCTATGGATTACAAGGTTAGGGTACAATCACTCTGTCCCAGACACAATTCCTTTACAATGGTTCAGGGATAGCTCACTGCATCCCTCAGATCACTTCCATCGACTCCCCCTAACTCACCGCCCTGGGTGAAACCACACTCAGTTTATGGACGTGAAGTTCCCTTAATTAGATTTGCATTGAAGCCTTCATCTCTGTTCAGCATGAGACACTGACTACATCAAAGTTCTGAATTGATGCACTTGAAAGCACTGATCACACAAACCTAATATTCAAAAACATGTCAGAAGCATAACACCATGCTTGCGCGCAATACCTTAACTTGCGTGCAATATTTAGGAATTGTTGCGAAAGATGACTTTCACGCAACCCCTAATTTCCACGCAACCCTTATCTTTTGTGAAACGACATAGAAGGGTTCACTTGGTTTTTTCAAACTAAAGGAACACCTTGCGTGCAAGTTTAACTCTCTATAATTCTTTCACACGCAAATCTTTCGCGCATCAGAGCAATTGGATTTTAGTTGGAAAAATTCTCAAGTCTTCAATGGGGTAGACGCCTATTTGTAGGCCTCAATGACCCTGCGTGAAAGTTCCCGATATGTCTTTGTTGGTGCGCGCATGATTCTTCCTAAGTGTACAAAACCCCTTTTGACGTCGCATTGGGCGCATAAGATTCTTCCGTGCAGCCTCATCTTTCGCGCACATTTAATTCTTGTTCACACTTTTTCCCTTTTCCATACTTTGACATTCTAATCTTGAAACATGCCTTGTGCGCAAGTTTCAAAGACACCTACAATCTTGCAGGAAACTTCCTTTTCTAAACACACATTTCTCCATTTCCCAATTTTCAGGCCAAATTTTTTGGCAAACACCGGGAAACAACACCACCTTCAATACTGTTGCCTGCCTGAACTATATGATCCTTTTCCTAGAAAACTTCTTGAACTTCTAATGAGGATTGACAACAAACACAAACCACAATCCATTCCCAACATAGAACAACCATGGTTCCAACACCATTGATGTACGGGGAGGCGCGCCTAAGGCCAGTGGCACTCGACCTTGTTCGGGTGGCTAATTGGGTCAGGTCCCTACAAATGGTATCAGGGAAGTTCTTGAATGGGCATCTGTAGCGGTGTATGATTTTCTACTAATGGTACCAAATCATTTTCTTTTCTACTAGTCTTATTGTTTGGGTTACGATAGACTGATGATTAGGATGCTGTCGGAACTAGGTTTATAGCTCGTGCTTGGGTGGCGGGGAACAAACCAAGTTGTCAGGGTTGGGAATTGCTATTATGATTTGCTCATTTTACAGTTGATATGATTTCCACCTTTAGTGATACACTTGGATGTGAGTTGTTATCTGTTGTGACATGTGGCCCTTGACTTGGTATGATAAGGGAGGAATTATTGGACCCTTAGCCCAGTATGGAAAGGGGTGCTTGCTTGTGTATTCTTTTGATTAGGCTCATAGGATGTTTAAATTATATATATATATATATGCATGTTCCTATAAAAATGATTTTTGATATCTGATATATATATGTATGGGCCTAGCTCTTATAGGAGCAAACAGGTATGATGAAATGAGGTGATTCTGATCACCATGTTGGGTGATGTGGTCGTCGCTTTGAGGAAACATGGTTCATCAGGATGGGCATGGACCAAGGAATATGTGATACTTGGATCTTATATGGGTTACTAAGGAGGCCATGAGGTTGGGATTCCACGTGACATGGTTGCGATGAGGGAGGGTAAGGGTAGTGAGTTGACGCTTCTTGTTACTGCTTTCCCTATATGAATTATCTATATATGTGTCATCTGTGATGTCTAATCATGTAATGGTATTCAACGAGTTTTCATCTAGACGACTTCAGATGGAGCATCAGGTGGGCGGTGATGTGGTGCCACAGGAGCACGCGCAGGTTGATACCCCTGGGGGTCAGAAAGATCATGATCCGCAGGTACAGGCTCCGATGCAGGTGGGGAAACCACCATATTTAACCACCTTTGGGCCACGTCTTGATGAGAATCTCAGAGCAATCTTGGTATGTGTTATCCATGGGATCGATAGAGGAGCTCAGGGAGTAGATCCTTCGATGGCGTATCTAACTTAGGAGTTACAGTCGCAACACCCAATGCTGTTTTAGGGTGAGGGTGGTCCACATATGGCTAAGAATTGGATCGAGGCAATGTAGATGATCTTCGAGTAGTTAGATATGCCTTCAGGGCAGAGGGTGAAGCTGACAATGTACATGCTTAGAGGACCGGCTAAGCGATGGTGGGATGTGTAGATTCAGGCAGACAGACATGAGGGACTAGCTTGGAAGGACTTTGAGGCCAAGTTCTTTGAGCAATTCTTCCTGAAGACGTTGAAGGTAGAGAGATATCATGAGTTCTTGAGCCTACAACAAGGTGACATGTCTTTCATGGACTATGCAATGACATTTACTGAGTTGTCTCTCTTTTCACTCGGTATGGTGAGTGACGACACCTCGAGGGTGAGACATTTCGAGGATGGTTTATAGCAATCCATTCGGGTGAAAGTAAACATCTTTAGGTTGACCCCATTCTCAGAGGTGGTAAATTATGAACTCATAACTGAGGGAAACTTGATGGACCAGTCATACTCGAGTCGGGTGACAACATCAGGTGATTTCAGTGGCGACTCTTCAGATAGTAGGAAGTAGACTCAAGAGGAGTTCTAGTGGGGAAGTCGGGTCAAGGACTTGAGTAGACCACCTCAGAGTGGATTGTCAATGGTGTGATTCCAATGTGGGCATTTAGGACATGTATGGACTCAAAGCGAGCAGCCTCTAAAGGAGTGTTAGACATGTGTATAGGTCGAGCATCTCGAGAGGTTATGCAGAAATTCTTCTCGAACAATCGACAATCAGGGGACCGAGGCTGACTCACGGTTCTGAGATTGGACTGGGAGCGGTACCACATGATGGTAGCCAAGTTTCAACTGCATACGGAGGATGTAGAAGAGATAGCGGTACCCAACAATGGGGTCAATGGCTAGTGGGTGGGGCAACACCACAGGGAGGTTAGACTTCAGATAGTCAGGCTTCAGGCCAGGTGCATGCAGTAGAGTTGCCTGGGTTAAGTAGGCTGGTGAGCTGACGACGGTCAGAGGTATGCCATGAGCGTGACCAAGATACTCTTTTTCTTTTATTTTGGAATGAACTATTTAGAGGTATGTCCATTTTGGGTGCACGAGGTGCACAAGATGTACTTATGGACTAACCAGATACTGGTTGGTAGGTTGGCATCGGCTCAAGTGCATTATGTATGTATATATATGAGGTGCGTGGCACCGAGATTTACTTGAGATGAATTGACATTGGGGCATCTATGAGATGTGGGTTACTTGAGGTGTATTGGAATTAGGGAATCATTTCGATGTGAGACTTGATTGAGGTGTGATGCACCGAGTTTGACTTTGAGCATATGATGAGACGTGGGACCTCGTGGGTGCAATGTGCGACATGGGCGCGAGGAAGGAATCGATGCGGTGCAGGATTATGATGGGTGTTTGGTATGACACGGGAGAACCTTATGAGGTGCAAGACTGAAGATGCATCATAGGAGGACTTTTGAGTCCTAGGATAGTCAATGGACCATCAGTTTGTTTGAGATTTGGGTTGGGATGCAACTAGGGTAGATAACTCCTATGGCGGGGAGCCCCTTTTGGTAGTTAACATGCACCCTTTTGATCGGGGTAGTCTGGGTAGTTTTAAATGAGATGATTATGTTCGGAACCATCTCAGGTTTATGTTTCATATCTCAGGGATGAGCTATGTTAAGGTGGGGAGATTGTAACATCCCAGGTTTTTGGAGCGGGTCGAATTCCTCATCTGTTTTGAATTTTTAGAGTTTGGTGGATATGCCATCTCTTTTCTCATTTATCAGAACCTAATTAAAAATTTTTCTTTGACCCAATAAATTGTTTTTAGTCATGTTTTAAGGATTAACAGGTGTCACGGGTGATCAAATGTGTTTCAGGGGTGCTGGAGGCCCTGTTTTGGAGAAGTGCAGGCTGAGGTGCACAGTTAGATTTAACCTGCAACCTCTTAGTTCAAACTGTGCATCCCCATTTTGAACCAAGAACAGTTTGGAAAACCATGCGAGATGAGGTGCATGACTGTGCGAGGCCTTTTTTAGTTTTTAGCAGAGGGATTTCGCATGGTTTGCACATGAATAGGGAAAACCGTGACCAAGCTACAGAGTTAGTGCCATTTGGGCAAGACCCTTACATTGTAGCGTGTATAGTCAGCACATGGTTATGCCTAACCATGCGGGTCTTGGATTCTAAGTAGTAGGATCCACATGGTTGCTGCACAGTTTGAGAAATTGTGCGAGTTAACCGTGCAACTCATTAAAGAGTTGAAATGACCAAATTACCCCTCCCTCTTTAAACCTAATTTCTTCCTCCTCCTCCCATTCGAGCTGCATGCACATGGGGTATCCTCCCTTTTCCTCCTCCGCTTGATTTTTATCCCTCTCCTTCAACCAGGCTCTGTTTTTCAATCCATTTGCGGCATTGGATTCGTATTGGTAAGACTCTCCACCATCTTGCATCTTTTCTTCTTTGCTCTCGCCTCACGTACCGCTAAATCTGTTCGAGTATTTCCCCCTATTTTTAGGGAATTCATCTAAAACATTGTTTTCATCCAAATCATTCAGAGTTAGAGGCTAAGATTAGACATAAGGGAATCTACGACTACAAGGTAGGTGGTCCATACTTTTCTCTGTGATTTCATGAGTGTTTGGGTGATGGGACTTTTATCACATCATTGTGCTCACCGAGTGAGACCCTAATAATCTGATGGTTTCTTTTAATTGATTAAATTTAACCTTGTGAGGTTCCAATGAGCATTGTCATTAGAGTCTGCAAATGATTTGATCCATGTGAGAGGCTATGGACCTTGGGAAATTAGGCCGAGGTGTGTTCTTTATATTAAATTGATTTGTTTTATTTAAATTGAATTGTTTTATTTGATTTGAGTTGCTCAACTCAATCATATTGAATTGAATTATATAAATTTGAAATGATTGTGATGCACTTTTGAGTTCCAATGGGACGTGATGTGCTCGACCCGAGGAATGAGATAACGATGGCGATCTTTTTTGAGGCAATGTGATCATCAGCCTGGGCATGAGCCATTATATATGTTTTTTGGGTGATGTTGATCATAGGTTGGGTGACTCAGTCATCGGTTGAGGCGTTAATTCCATCAGGTTGCTAGCATGGGTCAAGATATTTGGGACAGCGTGACCATCAGATTGAGCGACATGGTCACATGGGCACGGGGTGCTGGATTTTGGTGCAACTTAAGGTTCTATTTGGTGATTTTTTCTCATCCATGAAGGACAAAGTGCCATTTGGAGTCATGTGCATACATGTTGACTCGGTGATGAGGTGATTTTGACCACTCATGTGGGTAGAGGCCCCCGGTAGTTGCAGATTAGGTAAAAGGTTGGGGGTGCTTATCATAGAAAGTCACAAGGACGACGAGGATCCATCAGAGGGTAGTGTTTAGGCTGTTGGTTGGGGTTGATGCTCACCGTGATTAACGCCATTAGGCCATGATCATTTTGGAGGATGGGCATCTCCATTCCTCAGGATGTTGGTTATTGTGCAGATGCTAGTTACTATTTGAGGATAGGTATCGCTGTACCTCCAGGCGCTGGGCTTCGAGCCGTTGGGTGCTTTCGAGCTGGGGTATGAGGGACCAGATTCTTTGTTTGGGCATGCCTTCGGGACATCGGTTGCTTGTATGATGGCATAAGGTGCTAGGTGAAATTTATAGGTGGAGCCTAAGGGTTTATATGGGGCTAGTTGACATGCGAGGATGAATTGGCTATAAGTTATGGATTCTCTCCTTCTTGATTATTCTGGTGATGGCCGAAGTAGGTGATAGATTCCTGGTGGCTGTTGAGCACCAGGGAAGCTTGTATTTATAAATTTCATGCACTTCCTTTCTTTATTTTCATTACACATCTGCTTAATCACAAATGTAGGGTAGGAACACATTGGTGGTGTCCTACTAAGATTTGTTCTCACACCCTACATGGGCCCTTCAGGACACATGTAGATTTCATGATTTTGCATTCAGGTAAAGGCCTGAGTTAAGGATTTGAATCTTAGTGTCTATTTAACATGGGATAAAAGGCAAGAGACCATTAGTTCTTAACTCAACTGAAGTTTATCTTTTTAGTTTTCCTTTCTATTTCAGCATGCTGTATATGTATATACTGGTGGTCGTCCATGAGCGACCTTTTCTTATTATTCATATGTATGACCTGTTTTGATATTCATGCTCTGTTTAGTAGCTACAAATGGTAATGTTTAGCTTGTTTACTTTATTCTACTGCTACTGTTTAGTATGCTTATGCTATTGTATGTTATTATTATGCTTCCTCCATGGGAAGGTTACTGGTTTAGTGTCTTATTTCTTTTATTTCTACTAAAAATTATATATTTATATGGACCATTATTATATCATCATCAGAGGGTATAGTCTCCCCACTATCACCCTTTCACACCATCGCTACTAGTCGATAGCCTTTTTCGTACGAGGATACATGCTTAAGGCTGGTTGCACTTGGCCCGAAAGCACTGTTTGGGTGGCTAATTGGGTTGGGGCACTACAGGAAGTGATTTTCCAAAGGAAAATGGTGTGTGTATTTATATTTGAGGAGAGAGATATCTTTGGCTTAAAATATTGATTATTTTATCATTTAGGATAACTAATTTTGAATGGTAATGGTTATCATGAAATTACTTGGTTTATTATTAAATAAAGTAGGTTTATTTGAAATTTAGATCAATCCAAAACTGAATGACACATTCCCATCACTCAATTAAATTCAAAAAATTAAAAATAGTTTTTTATCAGGATAAAATATAATTCAGGTTCCAAAATGTCAAATATAAGTTTGTAAACTCAACTTAATATTATAAATTCATTAATTTACTCCTTAAATAAAGTTTTATCAAGAAAAATGTTTCAAAAAATTTTAATTCATGCTTACATCATGATTATGTCATAAAAAATATGGTATTTGTAAAAACTATATTTTTTTTATTTATAAAAAAAATCAACCTTTTTAGAAATTTTTTAAAAATTCACTCTAAGCTAATTTTGATGTATTGATTCCAGAAATGACATTAATTTCATAAAAAATAAATTTCTATGATTTAAGAATTTAACTTTTAAATTAAAATGTAAAATACAACAAAAAACTATTTTTATAGAAAAATGATCATTTAAACTTTAATTATTCTTAGTCTTATTATATATCAATTACTAATTAAATAAGTGTTAATCTATTTGTTTTTACATTGAAAAATTTTATTATAGTAATCCTTTAAAAGTGTTTAATTTAATTCATTAATATAAAAATACATAATATATTAAGAGAATACAATTCTTATAAAAATATGTCTTTTTAACACTAAATGATTTTAATCACATCCATTAATTATTCATCTTCTAACCATTAAATTTCTTTAATTCATTGATATTAGAACACATCAAATTAAACAAGAATAAAAATATGTAAAATAAAGCATTTTAACTATCATTTTATTTACTTGAGGCTTTATTCTTCTTGTAATTTTCTTAATGATATTTCACATTATATTAATATGTTGTATTAATTTCTATCTTACATTGCAAAATATATTTCAGTTTATTTTAATTTGGTGTTGCATATGATACAAGTTATTCAATATAATATTTATTTAAAGGAAAACACATACTAGAATCTTGTGGTGTTACATCCTACCCTACTTAAATAATATGTGTCATCACAATTTTAATTTCTCTCACTAATGAAAATAGATGATTTTTTATTAATATATTCATGACTATTGATATAACAATGTATTTAAATCCTTCATAATGTTTTGTAAAGATTTTGTGAATAATCTAAGGTATATCCCTCGGGAGTGTCAAACTAGGTGTGTAGCTAGACTCTTGTTTTATACTGAGTAAAGACTAAGTTTATACCCAACCAACCTTTTTAAAGGTTATTAATCTTATTTTTATCTGATCTAGAGCCCACACTAACTTGTTTGTATATAGATAAGGATGTAATTTCTGGGAAATCACATACTCTTTACCAAAATTTTGGAGTGTTTTCCTATATTTAGATTTATTCCCAGGATTTTCACTAATGTATTTTACTCCTAATTCCTAATAATAATTACATCAAGATCTTTATTACTATATTCTTAACATAAAATTCATGGAAACCTATGCTCCCATAAATCAATATTAATCTTTATCCCCAAATATCATTAATAGAAAACTAACCAATATACACCTTAATCATATATCCTCCCAAAAGATATTAATATTTTCCTAAAATAACATTAATTTACTTGACATAAAATTACATACCAACCCTAAGGGATACTTATACCTTGATCATGTATTCTTCCTAAATCCCAATAAATGTATCCCAAAATACCATTAATCACCATAAAATCCAATCACATAATACCTAAAAAGGGGTATATAGTCCTTTAATATTATTATTAACCTTAATCATATTAACCCATGATGATATCCACAACTCTTAAATTATTCTCATATGATAACATCACAACCTTTAAAGTTATCTAAACCATGCTATGATACCAACCGTGATTCCCCAGACCTGCATTCCCAGATTTAGTTCTAAAAACATATTCTTTACATACTAGATTTGAAATCGACTAAAGTTTCCCAAACTTAACATTTCATAATTACAATATCAATAAAAAAATTTTAGTCACTTACACACCCAAGACCTTTAATGTTTAGAGTTTTAGAGAGTTAGGAAAAATCTTTAACTAAAAAAATCCATATCTTTCCCATCTAATAGATATTTTCCCACTAAACCATGAATCCCATGTTTTAAAATAATTTTTCATCAACTCCCACAAAATTCTCCACACATCATACCCATCTAGAAATTTCATACACAATTATATTATTTATATAATGGGTAAATGGAAACATAATAAAGGTGAGGTCAAATGCTTAGTAATGTGTAGCATACAACATAAGTTATCTTGTAATAAATGAGACATGAATAATATGATAAGAATAAATAATAATAAAATATGTAATATGACTAATACCATGAGAATGTGATATATCCATGGATAACATAACAATGTAAATAATCAAATGAAAAAAATAACTAATTTCATAGAGATGAAATGCATAATTCCGAACATTATCAACATAATGTTAAAGATTCATGCCAATACATCATACATAAATAGGTAAGGTTTACACCAAATGCCAAACTAGTTTATCAAATGAGACCCATTGATGCATCAAGGTACTATATAATTATAGGCTCCACCCATCTATAATTAAGTCCAATACATTAATCATATTAAGGAATGAATAAACAATATAATACAAAACTAACATTCCTTAGTAATCAATAAACATTCATATTGAAATAACAAGTATACAAAATTTTCATATTTCCCCAATCAATAAATGGAATAACTATCTTGGTAAACTCCCTTCAAACTGACACTGTATAGAGTAATGGGTATATAGTTAAGTCAATACTAGAAAAAACAATATACAAATAGTGGAAGTGATATAAAATATATCCATTAAATTAAAGAATATGAACATAAAGGAGAAAATAATGTAAAGAGAGCGAAGAAGAGCGGTATATAACATAATACTTACAAATAAGGTGAAGTATGAACTATAAATTCATAAAAACATTTATAGGCCTATACATGAAACATAACTCCAAAGGAGGTAGATCTTTTAGATCTTTAGAGGAAAATATAAGTGAAATTATAAAAATAATTTTCATAAAGATTTCATAACATGGTTGTAAAAGGAAGCTTCTAAGTCACTTTCAAAAATCCATTTCAAGGGGTAAAAAAAATCACATTGAAAACCATAATTTTAAAAGAATTTTATATATTAAAACCTTGAAAATAAATGAATTTACAAATAGAAAATATGGAGTGGAAGATAAAAATATACATAATTGGAATAAAATCCATTTATTTATTCTTCTAAAATATTAACCTTATTTTAAATGAAAAATTACCAAAAAAATAAGAATAAAAATTAATTTGTAAAATCATGAAAACTTTAAGAAGAAGATTCATTATGAAAAAATGGTTATAAAATCGGGAAAATGTGCTCATGCTATAAACATTAATAATGAGATTCTTTTCACACTTTTGTAAATAAATTCATAAATGAACCATGTTGAAAACATTAAAAAGATTATTTTTTATACATTTGTAAATAAAGTAAAAGATAGTATAAAATGACCACAATAAATTATTAAAATATATAAAAGAATATTCTTGAAACAATACAAATAATATATCCATGGAAGATAAATATTCCCGATCAAAAATAAGATATAAGGTTGGTTCCATTTATAAGAAAATTTTTAGTTGAATTATGAATCAAAGGAAAAGTGAAATGGTAGGAAGACATGTGTAACCCATAAATAACCAGAGGATAAGAAGATATATGTGGTTTTATAGAGAAAGGAAAAAAAAATTCTCCCAATAAAAGTTTAACATAAACAACTTTGATTGTAAAGTGAGATTAAAAAATAAACCCTTACGGATTTGGTGACTTTTGATTCAAAAACCTTTTAGAATAGAACTTTAAATGGAACTTAAAATATCAAGAATAAAAATATAATTATGATATAATGTTTTAATAAGGTATTATATACACCACATAAAAGAAAATAGGTACATGATACAAAACATGTCTCAAAGAAGGAAAATTGAGATGGGTAACCCTTATGGACATTGTAATTTTTAAAGTAAGAATAATTCAGAAAATAGTTTATGAGAAAGAAATGTAAATCCCTAGAAAAGTAATAGGGAATATAATATAATATAATTATAGGGTGTAAAAAACCAAACTTAGAAGGTTGAAGTTCAAGAATAAGGGTTATAACTCAATGAAAGTAAATTAAGTTAAAAAAATACATTTCATCTTAGGTAATGTATGAATAGAAGGATAAATATTAAGGAGAAAAGTGAAACTAATATGGATAATAAATGATTTAGGATATAAGAATCTAATAAGGTGGTATTAATGTGACACCCATTGGGTCACCAATACACTTTTTTTTGAGTTTTATTTATTTATTTATCAATTCTTGGAGTTCCTGGGAGTTATAGGTCAAAAACATCAATTTTTAGAGAAATAAGCCCCGAAAAAAGAGGGATGTTTGGGGGACAATGAATTTTGAAATGGGTTTTGAACAATTTATATAACTACGTGGTGGACTCTAGGAACTGTGCAGATTTGTTTTGGGGTGAAAGTGGACCTCATATGGTTGACACATGATTTTCCTAACTGTGTAACCAAACCATGTGGCCTTATATAACTCATTAAAAAATGGAATTTTAACAAAACACCCTTATCAATTTTAACCCAAACTTTCTTATCTTCCTCCCCATCATGTACACAACCTTCCCCTTGGCTTGGAGATCCCCCTTGTATTTTTGGTGGATATCCCTTGATCTTTGGTGGTTTAGCTCGAGGTAAGCTTGTTTTCTCTTGGTTTCTTCCTCCTCCACCCGTGTTCTTCCTTTATTCTACTATTTTAATGGATTCGTGAAACCTTATCATTCCATGTGGATGAATCTAGAGTTTTGGATGTGGGATTTATGTTATTTATTATTGGTTTAGGTGTGTGAGGACTCCACTAATCAATTCTAGTGGTTTTCATTGAAGGTGATGAGTTTTGATTTGATTCTGAGATAGGTGTGTAAAACCTTGGGTGTGCAGATGGGTTGATTGTTTCATGATGAGCTTGAAATTTTTAGTTAGTGGTTGGGTCAAATCTTGAACTTGGATTCAGAGTCAAGTTTTAGGGGTTTATACTCATAAAAAACATGTTTTTGGGTGAGGCATGGAGTTCAGGAAGAATCCTAAGGGCTCGAGAGAGCCCCCTGAGGGGTTATGTGCCTGATGCAATTGAAAACTACAACATTAAACTAGCCAGCTGATGTAACTAGGTAATGATACCTCTCAGCTACAGTGTCCATAGACCAACTGATGTCCAGTCCAGCTAGTTGATGGTCCTTTTAAGGGGTAAAATGAATTTTACCCCATTGAATTTTTAAGACGAGGCATCCTCTCTTTCCCCTTCCTCTTGTTCGCATGGCTAGGGGTTCCCCTCTCCCTCTTATCATTCTTACCCCATGACCTAGGGGCTTTTTTTCTTGGGTTCATCTAACGTTTTGTGGTATGTAATCACCTACGATGATCTCAGTTTCTTTACTCCTTCATTAATTTTTAATTATTTTTTCTTATTTAGGTTTCTTGACACCAATTCCACCAGAGCATGGTGGAATTTGTTGTTTATTTTTGGGCTATGGTTCTTCCTAGCAAGGGGACATCTTAGGAGGCCATCTAGGTAAGGTTGTTCATTGTTTAAGCAAATGTATATCATGTCACCTAATCTATTGAGGGGTTTCCTTAATTTTAAATGTAATTTCTTGTGTAATTGAAAACACATATTGGGGGTTTTCCCAGGATGAGGCTAGAGACACACTATGGGTTGTCAGAATACATTTGGTCATGTTTCCAGTGTAATGATACCTTATAATGAGTTTTGATGATTATGAACGTTTTGGCATTAAAATGATAAAATAATTATAAATTTTTAATTGGTTGGTTTAATGATGTGGGGCATGAGTTAGGGCCTTGGTAGAGTTTCAAATGGCCAATGGAGCATGGTCAGGCTTGGGCAGGCCTTGAGAGTTAGTACCGATCCCTTAGAGTTAAATGGGAAAGCTTCAATTGAGGTAGGTGGCCCCTCTAATTAACCCATAGTTTTGTTTTGTTTCATAGTGCATCTGTTGTGCGGTATCATCAGTTTTTTGGGCGATGACCTCATAAATTAATTAAATGTATTAAAGGGAAAAATATGGTTTGAGTTGATGATTGTGAAATAATAATTCACAATTATTGGTATCTGGAATCAAGTTTCTAAAATGTTGGGTGCATAATGAAAATGCCCCTTCGAGGGTAGTTCATTTTTAAAGGTAATGGTTTGGTTTTCAATAAAATGGTTTTGATAAAATGGAAAAAAGTGTTTCAAGATGTTTTTTAATTGTTAATTGTTTTATTTGGAAATGGAAATAAGGAAAGGATATTTTTTTTTCATTCTTAAAAAATGGAAATCAAAATGGTTTTGACAACACATGTTGGTTTTGGATTTTGTTTTGAAATGTTTATTTTGAAAGTGGTATTTGGAAGCGGTGTTTTGAAATGGTTTAGCAATGGATATTGAAAATGGTTTGAAAATGGGAATGTTAACAGATGCTTATTCCTTGTTGTTTATTTTTTATTATGACATTGTTATTATGTGTATATTTTCTAGTTGCATGTTATGGTTAACTTGGGGTGAATGCTGCCCTTGAGGGATGTTTGTTATGGTTAACCTAGGGTGAATGATGTCCCTAGGGGATTCTAGTTATGGTTAACCTAGTGTGAACACTTCCCCCAAGGGATGTTGGTTATGGTTAACCCAAAGAGAATGTTTCCCCCGAGGGATGCAGGGATTCAGGGATGGGTATATTTCCTCCGGATTTCAGTTTGGATTAGGGATGGACATATTTACCATGGTTAGGAGTGGATGATTGGAATAATTATCATGATGTGCTCAGAGACACCTTGATACTAGCCAAAATAGGTATATACCATTCCAGGGATAAAACTGGCCCTCAGGTTCAGTGTTTGTTTACATTTATGGTTTTAATATTTTTAAAATGGTTGTTTGTAATTGCTTTATTTTGAGAACATATGCATACACTATTTTTAGAATGGTTATATTTAGGGACACCATTGGTGGTGGCCTACTAAGTTATACTCACACCCTACTCATGCCTCCATGTCACTTGGGTACTCAATCATCCCTACATTTATTTTAGGTTTATGTTAGGATGAGGCTCAAGGTTTTCATGATTGAACTAGATTATATCAGATAATATTTAGAGTTTAGGATGTGGTGAGGCTCAAGGTTGTCATGGAGACTCCTACACTTTTATTTCAATATTATCTCTTTCTTTATTTTGTCTTGTTTATGGGATTAGCTCGGCGAGTAATCGGTCTGTATGCCTACATGTCATCATTCCATTTTTATATCATGTTTGGTTCTTTTTATTTATTTACTACATACTTTGATGGATGTTTGTGTTATGGGATGAGATTTGGTTATTTATACTATGATTTTGCATTTTGATACATGGGGTATAACCTCCCACAATACCTCCTTAGACCCTTGCTACTATCAATAACCTCTAGAGTTCGGGGAGTTTCACCATAGGTCATGTAATGACCACTGGTCTGGGAACTAGTTAGTGTTTTGGGGTAACGTGATGTTACAAAGTGGAATAATCAAATTATTTTATTTTTTCTTACTATTTTAGGGTTTTGTATCCAATATATATAGGAATGTGCTAGAGCATGTGATGAATATCAGGTTGGTATGTCCTGAACACCTATTTTGGTGGGAAGTCCAGGTTACCATGGATGGGACTGCTATTCTCGATTTTTTCTTTTATATATGTATATGATTTTCACCTTGTGTGGCACACATGGTGTTTGAGGTTGATGGTTTTCTTATTATATTATTATCTCTTGGAACATTAGAAAGAGACCAGTTTTAGATTTGACTCTTGAACCACATAGGTGAGAGGTGTTGCATGCATCATGATTAGGAATGTAGGATACATATGATGTGTATGCATTTCTGTGTGTGATGTTTATTTTTGACGTGAGTCTCAACTATTTAAAGTGTCAGAAAATACTCACACACTGTTTTCCTATATAAGTACTTGGTAGAATTATACTTAACTCAGCCAATGACTTGTGTTTCACTAGGCATGGGCTGTCTAGGATAGAATGACTATGTGTGACCCTGGATGGGTTATGTTTCATGTGGTAGTAGTCCCATAGGTGGATGATCAGTGAGGATCAGTGCATAATGGGATGTTGGTTTGGTTTGTGAGGCCAGTTGTGTGTGAGACCCATGAGTGGGTGTTTTGGAATGTGGATGTTGTGGGTTTTGAGACGGGTGTAGCAAGTGCTATATCGAGTCGTGATAACGAGTGATACCTAGTTTATAGGTTAAGTGGGGGCCTAGAAACATTAGGATGCAGCTCAGTGGGTTAGTGATTCAATTTCAACATTGTCTGAGGGTGACCTGTTAGAGGGGTTAGCTCAAGTTTTGTTTTATTTAGAAAAAATAATCATATATAGTGAATCATGTTCTAAATGGTGCACACGAGGTTCTACCAATGTGTTTTATGCATTGGGATGCCTCAAGGATGATTCTATTGGCATGAAGGTTTAGTTAATGTGCTTGAACCTAGATTATATGATCTTATCTTATGGAAGTACTTTTGGTTAGGTTAAAAAAAGGCATAGTGTCATGAACCACCTTCACCAAGATTAGGGAAGGGAAAAAAATTTCCAGACCCTTCCTTCTTTAAGTTAAAAGAGAGATAATGACCCCCAAGTCTCGCCTTAAATAGGATTCGAAATGGCAAATAGCACCAAGGGTATAGAATCTCGTGTAATATAGAAGGTATTAACCTTTTTATAGAACAAGATCGGGAGATAATATGAAAAATCCTAAACAACCCCAAATACTTAAAGTAAAAGTAAATATAAAAACCCATTATCATATGCATGTTCGAAATAAAGTGATACAAAGTACAAGAAAACTATGAAAGGAAGTACCAAACGAAAAGAAAAGCAGCAATGACAAATGTCCTGAAGTTTGAGCTAGTAAGGTCTGGAACGGTCCCCAAAGTCCTCATGGAAACCAGAAAGATGTTTTATATATGTAGGGTGAATATACAAGTATACTCAGTAGGGAAAACCAAAAGATATCATGCACAAGTGGGGAGGAATTATAATGCCCTATGAGAAAGTAAAGGTAACCAAAACACCTAACAAGAAAAACTACCCGCCCAGCCTCACCAAGGAACGCTCCCCAAATAACAAAAACAAGGTAAAATAACAAAAATAGAACATCGGTATTTGGGTACCCCGCACTGCTTTCCCACTGATTATTTAGAACATCCTATGTGACAGACCTCCCCCATAGATCCCACTGTAGTCCCGCTTCCGCTCCCAAAAACAACCATATGGGCTATCCCAACCGTATGTTCATCCCACCCGCAAACATCTGGGCCACCACAACCACACATAACCACACTCACAGACACCTGGGCCACAACAAACACCACCATGCCTGAAGACACTTGGGCCTCATCCTGAAGACACTTGGGAAAAAAACCTTCCCACACACACTTGGGCCAACCACCACAACACAAACCTGCCCGAAGAGTCTTGGGCCATAATAATCCTTAGGCCATCACAGCCTACCGAAATAATCTCGGGATACCTGGGAGAGGTAGTAGAAAGGATCTAATAACCATCCACTCATAATAATGTTGGAAAAAACACCCCCCATGAAATGGGGGTGTTCAATATAAAGTTCTAAAAATGGGTGGGGTGCGTATAAGAAACACAAGAACTAAATATTATACATATAGGTAATCAAGCACTCATCCCAACCTAATGGTTCTGAAACAGACAACCGGCCCATACACTACCACTCTCGCTGCTATCCCTACATGCATAAATACGCAACATCCACAACCAAAACACAACCCATTTCTGGAAAACAAATCCTCCATTGTACCCATTCTCGTTATCATGTTCAAGTGATTCATTTTAAAATATTCCTCCACTATCGGGATACTAACAGGAATAACCACATTCCAAAACAACAACTGAAGGAAAAACGACCAAGCATGATTTTAAGCATTCACACTTGTTTCTCTTGTAAATTCACAACAATAAAAGAGATCCTTGAAATCCCTCAAAGAACTGGAACCAAACCAAGCCCCAACATACTGGCTCTACACTACCTTCAATTCAAAAACCAATAATTGGACAACCAGAGGTCCCATCCCCATTCACGTCACCCCAGAAATCATCAGACAGAGCAACCATACATGTCACCAGAATGAAGCAAGAAGTTTCCAAAATTATCCAACACCATTCATTAAGTACCTTGTTTCCGTTTGGTTAATTGGGGTGATCACATAGGGGATATTGTCCATCAGGAATCCATTTAATCAACCATGTTTACATGATTAACCAGTTTTCATGTTACAACCATTTATACATGAGATAATCTAGAAAATAGAGCTTCGTTAGTGTGCAAGAAAGAACCACCAACAACCACGATTTTCAGTGGACATGACCGTACAATTCACAACATAAAAAAAAGTTAACACAACAATGTAAAAATCATCATTCCCACCCCTTTATTATTTAAAAGGCCCATTCATTATCTTTGTTAAAGTTGGTTTCATCTATGTTCTAAAGGATCATCATCATACCCACCCCGCATGATGCACAGTTAAAGAGAGACGAATGAAAAAAACCTACCTAGATGATCAAGGATCAAAGTTTCCTCCTCGTGCCAAGAACTGTGGTCACACGAGTAGTAGGAAAAACTCCACGAAGGCTGAGTGGGAAGGGATCCAACATGGGCGCATGACTCGTCTCCTAAGGAAGGATTTCAAGCACATTAAGAGGGAACAAAAGAGACCAAGGAAGAAGATCTTGGTGATAAAGGCCCAATCCAAGAGTTACAAGATATTATGTTTCAAAGTACTTGAAAAATGGGTCATGGCTTGACCACTCCGATGGGCAGTTTCACACATTTAATTTATTAAACCACTCATGATAGTTAGGAATTTTAAGGCATGAATGGTGGGATTTGAAATCACTTAAAACTTCTTGAAATGAATCTTTTAATAAGTTTTACAGTCAAAGGAGACGTTACGAGAGGGAAACTGGAAAGAAACCCGATACTCTACGGTGGCCGATCGGTTGAACTGATCAGTGAATCAGATCAGTGGAGATGATCAGTGAAACTGATCGGTGGAGCTGATCAGTGAAGCTGATTGGTGGAGCTGATCAGTGGATCTGATCAGTGGAGTTGATCGGTGGAGATGATCGGTGAAGCTGATCGGTGGAGATGATCAGTAGAGCGGATTGGTAGAGCTGATTGGTGGAGCTGATCAGTGAAGCTAATCAGTGGATCTAATCGGTGGAGCTAATCGGTGGAGATGATCAATGAAGCTGATCAGTGGATCTGATCGGTGGAGCTGATCGATGGAGCTGATCGGTGGAGTTGATCAGTGGAGCTGATCGCTAAAGCCGATCAGTAGATCTGATCGGTGTAGCTGATCAGTGGAGATGATTGATAGAGATGATCGGTGGAGCAGATCAGTGAAGCGGATGGTGAAACCGATCAGTGACACCACAATGACATTTTTCCACTGACATCGATGCCCTAGAACACCCGAATTTGACAAAGTAATGGACCAAGAAATTTTGGGCCATTACATTAGACACCTCTCAGACTATTCTCATCCTTGAGAATTAAGAGTAAACTAGAAGAAAAGAGAGGGGTCCGAACAACCACCTTGTAAGATATCCCTCAAGGAAAAACCACATCAAGTTGTTCGAAGGCTAGAAAAAAACCTTGACATCCAGAAATACCTCCCCCTAGTTACCCACCCCAAATAGCCATATGAACCCCAAGGATCACATTTTCCTGACACACGAATTAGGGAGTTCTTTCCTTATGTCAAGATACTATCCTCTTTGGGCGACACTGACTCGACCGCACGGGTTTAATCGCATTCACACTGATGCGTCTTGATTGGGAATCAGGTTCTCCCTTCCCCACACATCGGTACTTTTCATACAATTTCACAAAGTAAAGGAAACAACTCATCTCATAACTAAACAAGTCCATAATTACATCACAACAAGTCACAAAAACAAGAACATCAAAGAAGGATCAAAATAGCAACTCAAAATAGCTCTGGGTACTGGGCGCGCATCTGAGATTCTCGCTCCCAAGTACTCTCCTCGAGGCCACCGTGCCTCCACAACACACTAACAAAATGGATGGTCCATCCATGAAGCACCTTCTCTTTTAGATCCTTAATCCTTACTGGTCACTCCACGAATGTAGTGTTGTCCCCTATATCCAACTCTCCCCAGTCAATGACATGGGAGTCATCATGTAGATATCAATGAAGCTGGGAGACATGGAAAATGTCATGGATCCTTTATAACTAAGGTGGAAATGCCATCTGATATGTCACCTCACAGACTCACCTCAACACTTAGAAAGGCCCAATGAACCTAGGAGAGATCTTTCTCCCCTTGGTGAACCTTCGCTACCCACATTGAGGGGAAACCTTCAAGAACACATGGTCTCCAATCTCAAACTCCAAGGGTAGCATACGACTTATGCCAGTCCTGAGCTGCCTTTATCCTCTAACGCACAAGCTGAACCTTCTCCATTGTGATCTGCACTACCTCTGGGCCAAGAACACCTGCCCCCCAACCTCGGTCCAGCACACAGGAGAACGGAACAACCTCCTGTACAAGGATTCAAATGGTTCCATGACAATAGTAGAGTGATAGATATTATTGTAAGAAAACTCTACTAAGGTAAAATGTTGTACCCATGATCCACCAAAGTCCAAAACACATGCCCCTAGAATATCCACCAACTTTTGGATGGTCCGCTCTGTCTGCCCATTTTTCTGGGGGTGGAAAGAGGTGCTAAGGTGTAGCTAGGTTCCAAAAGCATGTTGCAATCCCCTCCAGACTCGTGAGGTAAACCATTCATCTTGATCTGAGACTATAGACCTCGGAACTCCATGCAATTGCACCACCTCATCCACGTATCTCCATGCTAAGGAATCCACTGAATTTGACTCCTTAATCATCAAGAAGTGAGTTGATTTCATTATCCGGTCTACCACTACTCAGATATCATTACAACCTCCTTGAACCCTAGGTAGTCTTATGACGAAATCCATCAAGATGTCATCCCACTTCCACTTGGGGACATCTAAAGGCTGCAAAAAACCTCCTGGGACGCGTTGTTCAGCCTTCACCTACTGACACACTAGGAACTTTGACACAAACTCTACCACTATCCATTTCACCCCAGGCCACCAAAACTATTCCCTCAGGCCTCAATACATCTTGGAAACTTCTGGGTGTACCTCTAGGAGTGAGTTATGGAACTTATAGAGGACTCCCTCGTGCATCGTCTCTGGGAAAAACAACTTCCCGTGGAGAAGCATCAGATTCTGACCATCCTCCGACCACCCTTCCAGAGCATTGCCTTGGTCAACCCTACCGTACATCACTTCACTCTCTGAGTCTCCCCACTGAGACTCCTCCACCTTTCATAATAGAGAGGACTACACTATCATTTGAAACAGATAACCTCTACCACCATCCACCCTTGCATCCATGTGTAAGGAAACCAACTCCTCCATCGCTTACCAAGCATCCACAGATTCCCAATCAGCTTCCCTCTGTGACTTCCTACTCAAGGAATCAGCCACAACGTTCCCCTTACCTTCAATGTAAGAGATATCAAAGTCGTAGTCCTAAAGAAACTCCACCAACCTTTTTTATCGCAGGTTCAGGTCCCACTGGGTAAAGGTATGCCTCAAACTCTTGTGATTTGTGAAGACCACAAAGTGATCCCCAATGTTGTAATGTTGCCACAACTTCAACGCAAACACTAATATTGCAAGCTCCAGGTCATGGGTGGAATAGTTACGCTCATGAGGACGTAACTACCTAGACCCATAAGAGATCAATCCCCACTGCTGCATCAACACACACCCCAATCCAAGATGAGAAGCATCAAAAAACACCTCAAACAACACCCCTTCCTCTGGAAACCTGAGCACTGGAGCACTGACCAAACTTTCCTTCAGATAGCTGAAAGCTTCTCGACACTGCTCACTCCACATGAAGGCCTGGTCCTTTCTGGTCAAAGCTTTAAAAGGAGCTACAACTCAAGAGAATTTGGGTACGAACCTCTGATAATAGCCTGCCAGACCCAGGAAACTACGAACCTCCATCAGCATTGACCAAGAAACAACCAATTCAACCTTTGACAGATCCAATGCTACCCCTTGATGAGACACCACATGTCCAAGAAAGTGCACTTCTCGTGTTAAGAACTTTCACTTAGACAACTTACCATAGAGATAGTGGTGTCGAAGGTTCTCCAAGACCATCCTGAGGTTCTCAGTATTCTCATCCTATGATCTTGATTAGATCAGGATGTTTTCAATGAACACAACAAAAAACCGATCTAGAAACTCGCAGAAAATAGAGTTCATGAGCCCCATGAACATAGAATGTGTATTCGTAACACTGAACAACATGACTATGAACTCGAACTGCCCATACCTGCACCTGAAAGAAATCTTTGGGATATTACCATCTTTCACCCTTAACTGGTGATACCCAGATCACAGATCAATCTTAGAGAACCAACCTGCCCCTCTCAACTAGTCAAAGAGATCATCTATCCTTGGGAGAGGGTAATCGTTCTTTACTATTACCTGATTCAGTCTCCAGTAGTCTATGAACATCCTGAGACCACCATCTTCCTTCTTCGCGAACATGACTGGAGCACCCCATGGTGACACATTGGGTCAGACAAAACCCTTCTTCATTAGATCATCAATTTGAATCTTCAACTACCGCAACTCAAAAGGTGCCATTCGATAAGGAGCCATATAAATCAGATGGGTACCGGGTTGTAAGTATTTCCCGAACTCAACATCACGTAGAGGGGGTAGATTCACAACCTCCTTAGAAAAAATATCCAGGAACTCCCTAACAACTACAAGAACTTCCATCATCTCAGCATCCACTGATTCTACTAACATCTTGGCCAACTTAGAAAGAAGAGGATCCACACGCCGGCTCCCCACCTGACAGATCCGTTCACTGAAAAAATCCACATGACAACCATCCTCATCATAGAACATGACTCTTATCTAGAAGTAGTCGATAACAGCGTGAAAAAAATATCCAGTCAATGCCTAGGATGACATCGTATGGATTCATTTGTAGTAGAAAGAGATTCCCACTAGACTGATGCGACCCCAACATCAGTCTACATCCTCAACAAACATCAAACAGGCTAGTCTAACCCCCCAAATGGTGTACTCAGAACCAGAGGCATGGAGAATATCTCTACGTCTAGGCCCAAGGCATGGACTAGACCAAGTGTAACAAGGGAGTGAAAATATCTTGAATCAAACAAGGCATAGGAAAATGTACTAAACAAGATGATCGTACCTCAAATGACCTCCTGCCTGTGGTGTGCAACTGCCCACACCCATCTCCTCTTCCCCTCATCCATCATATTCCTCTCTGACAATTCCCCAGTCGAGGTCCCTAAGGAGCTCCCTCAGGCCGGCCTCCTTTGGCCCCGTCCTCCCTCAGTGGAGTGGGAACTCGCTGTCCCTACTGCTGCTGAAAAGTTCTGGCCGACAACTGGTGCTGCTGAGGTGGTCACTGAACTTTCCCACCCCCAACGTATTGATCTCGAACTAGGAACTGAATTTGGATGTACCCAAAACCTCTAAAAGAAAATCACCTCAGTCCCGATCCCATGGTGAAAGGTTGAGGATCAGGAGATCAAAATTGGAACTGCTGGGGCATACTCCCCGCCAACTGAAACCTAGAAGGCCCTGATGCTAGAGGCCTGCTACTAACGACCTTCCCCTTTGACGAGCTCAACTGGTTCCCATCTCATGGCACACCTCTCAGTGTGTGCATCATCTCTACTACCTCAGCCTTCTTCTGAACCTCCAAGTACGTCGATAGAGTGAAGGGAGTAACAACATACTGAAGGGAAGGTCAGAGTGCCTCCTATAAGTATCTTTCCTACAAATCCTCATATGGGAAGAGTTATGGAGAGAAACAAAAGAGATTCTTGAACTTGATCCCCAACTCCCTTACCGGAATACTCCCTTACTGTAGGGAGAGAAACTCTTGCCTCTTTTCAAACTTCATCATAGAAGAAAGTAATTCTGCTTGGAATTCCTTCTCGAAGTCAGTCCACAAAAACTCAGTCTCTATCCTCTCTCTGAGGTAGAGTATCCACCACTAACACGCTTATCCCCTCATCTGACTGACTGCCAACGGAACCCAATACTCTCTCAGAGCATGGATCAAGGTAAATTTGATCACCATCTCCTCAAGCCATCCCTCTCTCTCTGAGTCAGAAACACTTCCCTCGTACTTCCTGAGGGTCTACCACTGGAAAGAACATAAAGTCTTCTGCCAGTTTTCATCCTCTTACTCTCATTCAATCCTCCACTAATCGAACATATCATCCTCTAGGGCCTCAATCGCCCGCACTACTCATGGACGTCGTCCGGGTGCCATAGCTGCAAGGTAAACAAGGAATGACTAAGCCCGAGTAGTGTAGAAGATTCCTTTTAAATTTTTCTTAAACTTTTTATTTATTTTAAATTCCCAAAAAACCCAAGACACACAATAACACAAGTCATTATGATGCATGTAAATTTCCTAGGGTCTCTACCCTACAATTAGTGTAACCTCACCTAGTCGTTTGGTTGGCCCAGAGTACTTGCATCAGATCATGGGGGGCCCTAAACTCCCACATCCTAGCCGGTCTTTCCTATCCTATTTCACAAACTAAGATTGCCTAACACTGTTTCCCTACCATCCCATGAAACCCTCACTGTGCCAAACTGCGAACTCCATCCTATATCTCAACCATCACCTCTGATACCATTCTGTCATGAACTGCCTTCACCAAGATGAGGGAAGGGATAGAAAACTACTAGAACCCTCTTTCTTCAAGTTGAAGTAGAGATAATGACCCCCGAGTCCTTACTTCAATAGGAACCAGAGTGGAGACTAACACCAAGGGTATGTAATCTTGCGTAACACGGAAGGTATTACCCTTTTTATAGAACAAGATCGGGAGATAAGATGGAAAATCCCAAACAACCCCAAATACTGAAAGTAAAAGTAAATCCAAGAACCCATTCTCATATGAATGTTCGAAATAAAGTGATACAAAGTACAAGAAAGATGTGAAAGGAAGTACCAAACGAAAAGAAAAACAACAATGACAACTATCCCAACGTTCGAGCTAGTAAGGTCCGACATTGTCCCCAAAGTCATCCTGTAAACCTAAAATCTTTTTTAATATGTAGCATGAGTATATAGGTATAATCAGTAGGGAAAACCAAAATCTCTTGTGCACAAGTGGGGAAGAATTATAATGCCCTGTGAGAAAGAAAAAGCAACCAAAACACCTAATAAGGAAAACTACCCGCCCAACCCACCAAGGCACGCTTCCCAAATAACGTAAACCAGGTAAAATAATAAAAATAGAACATTGATATTTGGGTACCCTGAACTGCTTTCCCACTGATTATTTAGAACATCCGAAACATCATAACTCCCACAAATATACTAATACAGTCCCACTGTCACCCCCAACAAAAACCATATGGCCCATCCCAACCGTACGTTCATCCTGCCCATAAACACCTTGGACACCACAACCACACATAACCACGACCGCAAAAACCTGGGCCACAACAACCACCACCATGCCCGAAGACACCTGTGCCTCATCTTGAATACACTTAGGAAAATAACCTTCTCGTACACACCTGGGCCAACCACCAGAACACCACCCTGCCTAAAGATTCTTGGGCCATAATAATCCTTAGGCCATCACAACCTACCCGAAGAATCTTAGGATACCTAGGAGAGGGAGCAGAAAGGAGGTAATAATCATCCACTCATAAGAATGTTGAAAAAAAACCCTCCCCATGAAATGGGGGTGTTAAAAATGAAGCGATCAACATGGCTGGGGTGCATATAAGAAACACAAGAAATAAATCTTATACATATAGTTAATCAAGCACTCATCCCAACCTAAGGGTTTTGAAATAGACAATTGGCCCGTACACCACCACTCTCAATGCTATCCCTACATGCATAAATATGCAACATCCACAACTAGAACACAAACCATTTTTAGAAAACAAATCTCCCATTGTACCCGTTCTCGTTATCATGTTCAAGTTATTCCTTTTAAAACATTCCTCCACTACCAAGCTACTAACAGGAATAACCACATTCCAAAACAACAACTGAAGGAAAAACAACCAAGCATGATTTTAAGCATTCACACCTGGTTCTCTTGTAAAGTCACAAGAACAAAAGAGATCTGTGAGATCCCTCAAAGTACTAGAACCAAACCAAGCCCTAACATACTGGCTCCACATGACCTCTAATTCACAAACCAACAACTGGACAACCATAGGTCCCATCCCCATTCACGTTACCCCAAAAAGCATCAGACAGAGCAACCATACATATCACAAGAACGAAGTAATAAGTTTCCAAAATTAGCAAACACCATTCATTAATTACCTTCTTTCTATTTGGTTAATCGGGGTGATCACATAGGGGATCTTGTCCACCGGGCATCCATTTAATCAACCAAGTTTACCTGATTAACCATTTTCTATGTTAAATCCATTTATACATGAGATCATCCAGAAAAAAAAGCTTCATTAGTGCACAATAAAGGACCACCAATGCCCACAATTTTCAGTGGACATAATCCCATACAATTCACAACATTAAAACAAATGTAACACAACAACATTAACATCATCATTCCCACCCCTTTATTATTTAAAAAGGTCCGTTCATTATGTTCATTAAAGTTGGTTTCATCTACGTCCCGAAATATCATCATCATACCCACCCCACATGATGCACAGTTAAAGAGAGATGAAGGAAAACACCCTAACTGGATGATCAAGGATTGACGTTTCCTCCTCACGCTAAGAACTGTGGTTGTGCGACCAGCAAGAAACATTCCATGAAGGCTGAGCGGGAAGGTCTCCAGTATGGTTGCATGAATCATCTCCTAAGGAAGGATTTCAAGCACATCCAGAGGGAACAAAAGAGACCTAGGAATAAGATCTTGGTGATAAAGTCCTGATCCAAGAGTTATGTGATATGTTGTTTCAAAGAACATGAAAAATGGGCCATGGATTGACCATGTGGGTGAGCGGTTTCACATGTTTCATTTATTAAATCACTCCTAATAGTTAGGAATTTGAAGGCATGATTGGGGGGATTTGAAACAACTTAAAAATGATCAAAACGTAGATTTTAATAAGTTTTACTATCAAAGGAGGTATTATAGGAGGGAAACTAGAAAGAAAACTGATACTACATGGTGGTCAATCGGTGGAGCTGATCAGTGAAGTAGATCAATGGAGAAGATTGGTGAAGCTAATCAGTGAAGCGAATCGGTGGAGCCGATCGATCAATCTGATTAGTGGAGCTGATCAGTGGTGAAGCTGATCGGTGGAATTGATCAGTGGAGCTGATCGGTGTTGGAGATGATCGGTGGAGGTGATAAGTGGAGGTGATCAGTGGAGCGGATTGATGGAGCCGATCGGTGGAGCTGATCGGTGAAGCCAATCAGTGAAGTGGATCGGTGGAGCGGATCGATGTAGCTGATTGGTGGAGCCAATTGGTGGAGCCGATCGGTGAACTGGATCAATGAAACCGATCGGTGAGACCGATCAGTGGAACCAATAGGTGACACCACAGTGACACATTTACACCGACACTGATGCCCTAGAACACTAGAATTTGACAAAGTAATAGACCATGAAATTCTGGGCCATTACACATAGAGTATTCCTTGTGCCTTGGGAAGGTGAAGAAATTAAGGTGTTAGTACTCGAGGTCAAATTAGGGTTGTAAGGGAAAAATACAATATGGCTTCCAACCTTGGTATTTTAGAATGTGCTTTGAAATTGTAGTGCGAGTGTGGTTAGATGCTTTTGGTTTGGTGCAGCACCGAGTGGCGTATAAGATTATGGGGGAGACTGATATGCATTGGTGTGTAGATAAATTCATGTGGTTTAGAAATTAAACATGTGTAGCAGGTGATCATGAAATATATCGTGGCATAGGTGGGGTTCTTGATTCCGAAATAAAGTTTCCAATGTGATGTTGGTTGGATAGAGCTGACAAAGGTCATGGCCATCATCAGTAGTCTCAGATAGTGATCCATGAAATGAGGTGAGATATTAGGCTCATTTTTTGATGATATCATGTAGAATACTTGGGTTTCATGCAATAGACATGAAAGAGGCATGGTTGGATGTTTAATGAGGCTTTTGATCCTAACTTAAATGTGATGAAACTCACAGAGACACGAGTCTAGGTTCACCGGTCGGGTGGTTTGGGAGCGTACATGTAATAGACTGGAATCTCCAGGTCCATTACTTTGACAAATTTTTCTAGTGTTTGGGGTATCCTGAGGACCATTAGTGACTCATTAAGGAGTTTTACAAAAACTTTATTTCAATGAAATGGTGGCACCGTGACGGTGGCACCGTCACAGTCACACACCAAAACTGTTGCAACACTTACGATGTCTCACATTTACGGTGTCTCACCGAACAATGTCCCACCATTTGTCAATTTTTCCTAGTTTCCCGAGTTTTTCCAATTCCTCCTCAGTAACGTATATTTTGATGTAAAAGTGTTTTAATACCCTTTTCAAATCCATTTAAATCCAGTAAAATATGTTTTAAACCCCCAAGAGTTGGGAGACCCTTCAGTTACCAAAATGTGTGACATTTTTCCTTAGTGTCACACCCTTCCCCTTACTTTCCAACTTCGCCCCTATTACGTGGTTTTTCTCTGTTTAGAAGATATCTATTAACTCATAGCTATTACCTCCACCATCTCTGAGGATAATTGTTAAATAAAAATTAACCTCAACATATAAAACTTCCCAAACATGTAGTCAATCCACGATCTGACTTCAAAGTACTTGGGAATCATCTCCCTGATTTTATGATATGACATTTTCTTAAGCCAAGATCCTCTCTTCATAATTCCTTTCGATTCTCTAAGTATGCCCTAGAGACTCACTTTGGAGAAGAATCATGCGCCCGTGCTGGATCCCTTCCTGATCAGCCTTTAAGCCCTCGAGTTTTTATCCTCACGTCAAGAATTGAGGATGTGTGACTTGTAGGAAAAGAGGGACTGTAGTGAAAATGGAAGGGGATGTATGACGCGTAGGATGTCTTCAATAACCAGTGGAAAAGTAGTGCGGGGTACCCAAATATCGATGTGTTATTACTATTAATTTACCTGAATTGCATTATTTGGGGAGTGTGCTTTGTGAGGATGGGTGGATAGTTTACCTTGCCAGGTGTTTGGCTACCTCTACTTTATCATGGGGCATTAGGATTCCTCCCCACTTGTTTACAAGAGATTTTGGTTTTTTCTACTCAGTAAACCTGTAGAATCACCATATTTATATAAAACTGCTTTCAGGTTTCAAGGAGGATTTCAAGGACCGTGTGGGACCATACTAGCTCAGACGTTGGGATAGTTTCTGTTGTTTTTTTCCTTCCTTTTTGGTACTTTCCCTTTGAAGTTTTCTTGTACTTTACATCACTTTATTTTGAACATACATGTGGAAAAAGGGTTTTTGGATTTTCTCTTACTTTATGTATTTTGGAGTTGTTTGAGATTTACCACCTTATCTCCCGATTGTTTTTTATAAAAAGGGTAATGACTTCCATATTATGTGTGATTATATACCCTTGGTGCTAGTCGCCACTCTAGGGCCTAATGAAGGTGGAACTCAGAGGTCATTATCTCTCCTTCAACTTGAAGAAGAAAGGGTCTGGAAGTTTGCTATCTCTTTCTTCATCATGGTGAAGGCGGATCATGACCAAATGGTATCAGAGCTGATGGTTGAGATATAGGATGGAGTTTGGGATTAGGCACAATGATAATTGCATGGGATGGTAGGGTAACCGTGTTAGGAAATCTTGGTGCATGAAATAGGCTAGGGAAGACTGGCTAGGAAATGGGATTTTAGGGCCCCCCGTGATTTGATGCAAGGAATATGGACCTACTGAATGACCAAGTGAGGCTACACTAATTGCACGATAGAGAACCTAGGAAAGGTACATGCATCATAATGACTTGTGTTCTTATGTGTTCTGGGTGTTTTGGGAATTTAAAATCAATAACTAGTTTAATCAAAATTTAAAATAAATCTTCTACACTACTAGATCTTAGGGATTCCTTTTTTACCTTACAACTATGGCAACCGGATGAAGTCTACGAGTAGTGCGGGTGATCGAGGCCCAAGAGTATGATCTGGCTGATCAGCAGAGGAATGATCAAGAGGAGGAGGATGACCAATGACAGAAGATGCTTTGTGCCTTTCAGTAGTAGACCCTCAGGAAGTACGAGGGTAGCGTCTCAAACATAGATACATAAAGCTAGCTCAAGGAGTTGGTGATAGGTTTCAACTTGATCTAGGCTCTGGCTGAGTACTGGGTTCCTTTGGCTATGAGCTAGATGCGGGGAGTGTCACGTCAGTGGTGGACACTCTATCTCAGGGAGAAGAGGGAAGCTGAGGTTTCATGGACTAACTTTGAGAGGGATTTTTGAGCAGAATTCATTTCTTCTATGATGAAGGCTAAGAAGAGGCAGTAGTTACTCTCCCTTAAAAAGGGGAGTATGTTAGTGAGGGAGTTGCAGATCAAGTTCAAGGATCTCCTTAGTTTCTCCCCATACCTCTTCCCAGATGAGGAATCACAGGCAAGGCACTTAGAGGAGGCACTCTAACCTTCCCTACAGTACGCCATAACTCCCTTCACTCCACCAAAATACTTAGAGGTACAGAATAAGGCTGAATTGGTGTAGAGGATGCACACATTTGGAGGTGTTCTGCAAGAGGGGATCCAGTTGGTATTGTCAAAGAGGAATTCCATTAGCAGCAGGCCTCCGAAATCAGGGCCATCCAGGTTTCAGCCAGCGGGGAACAGGTCGCAGCAGTTCCAGTTTCGATCTCCTAGTCCTCGCCCTTTATTTACGGGACCAGGACCAAGGTTATTTATATATGGAATCCATGAGAACCTTAGGAACTGGTACCCAGACCAAGTGATGTATAGTGGAGGTGGGTAGGTTCAGTGCTCGCCTCAGCAGCAGTAGTTTCTAGCTAGACCTTTTCAGTAGCAGCAACAGGGGTAGCGAGATCCCGCTCCACTGAGATCGAATGGTGATAGAGGAGGCCATACTTAGAGAAATCCTTAGGGAACTCGACCAGGGAATGGTCAGGGAGGCGGTCGACATCCGAGGGGATGAGGAGCTAGGCATGGGCAGTTACATGCCACAGAGGCAGTAGTTCCAGCAGGGTCAGAGGTCGTTTGAGGTACAATCAGCTTGTTTAGTAATATTGCATGTGCCTTGTTTTATTTAGGAGCTTCTCACTCATTTTTTTTCACCCATCCTAGCCCATGCTATGGGTTTATATGCAGATAGACTTTCCGTGCCCCTGCTATTAAGTATTCTAGTCAAAGGTCAGACCAACTTGTCTTATGTTTTTAGAGGATGAAAACTGATGTTGGGGCCACATCAGTCTAGTGGGGACCTCTTTCTACTAAAAATGCATCCATATGATATCATCTTGGGTGTCAAATCACTGTTTTATGTGCATGCCATTATCAAATGCTTCTGGAGAAGGGTCATGTTCTTAGATGTGGGCAGCTGGCGCGTAGCTTTCATTGGCGAGCGGGGTTTCTAGGAGGGCATTCAGCGAGTGAATCCCCTTCTTTCCTTGTTAGATGAGATGTTGGTGGAGTCGAAAGATACAAAGACAGTGGAAGTCCCGGGGATTGTTAGTGAGTTCTTGGATGTCTTCCCGGGAGAGGTGGTTACTCTACCCCCCTGATATGATGTTGAGTTTGGGATAGAATTGTAACCCGATGCCCGCCCAATTTCGATGGCCCCCTATCAGATGATGCCTTCTGAGTTGCGGGAGTTGAGGATCCAGATTGATGACCTGATAAAGAAGGGTTTTATCCAACTGAGCGTGTCACTATGGGGTGCTCTAGTTTTGTTTGCAAGGAAGGCATACAGTGGTTTCAGGCTGTGTATAGACTACCGAAGACTGAATCAGGTGACAGTTAATAACTATTACCCCCTCCCAAGGGTCGATGACCTTTTTGATCAGTTGAAGGGGGAAGGATGGTTCTCCAAGATTGACCTGTGGTTTGGTTATCACCAATTAAGAGTAAATGAGAGGGACATCTCGAAGACTGATTTCAAGTGAAGATATGGGCACTTTGAGTTCTTGGCCATGCCGTTCGGCATTATGAACACACCAACTGTGTTTATGGGGATCATGAACACCGTCTTTCGTGAGTATCTAGACCGGTTCATAGTCATGTTTATTGACGACATCTTTATCTACTCAAGGTTATAGGAGAATCATGCCAAGAATTTGAGGATAGTTTTGAAAGTCCTCTGGCACCACCATCTCTATGGGAAGTTGTCAAAGTGTAAGTTATGGACACGAGAGGTGCACTTCCTTGGACACGTGGTGTCCTAGTAGGGAATAGTAGTGGACCTGTCAAAGGTCAAAGTGATTTTTTCTTGGGAAAAACCCAAGAATGTGGTAGAGATTCATAGTTTCCTGAGTATGGCAGGATACTACCGGAGGTTTGTTACCGACTTCTATCGAGTTGCAGTATCATTGACAACCTTGACCAAGAAAGACCAGAATTTTGTTTGGAGTGATTATTGCCAGGAAACTTTTAGTTATCTAAAGGGGAAGCTGGTCAGTGCCCCAGTGCTGATGTTTCTAGAGGAAGGGGTAACATTTGAAGTGTTCTGTGATGCTTCTGGTCTAGTATTGGTGTGTGTGCTAATGCAGTAGTGGGGAGTGATCTCTTACGGGTCTAGGTAGTTATGTCCTCACAAACATAACTATGTCACCCAAGACCTGGAGCTTGCAATGGTTGTGTTTGTGCTGAAGTTATGGCAACATTACCTCATCACGGAACACTTAGTGGCCTTCACAGATCATAAGAGCTTGAGGTATGTCTTCTCTTAGCGAGTCTTGAACTTTCGACAATGGAGGTGGATGGAGTTTCTTCAGGACTACAACTTCGAGATCTCCTACACCTCAAGAAAGGGGAATGTGGTGGATGATTCCCTGAGTAGGAATTCATAGAAGGATGTGGTTTTAGAGCCATTAGATGCTTGGGAAGCAATGGAAAAGTTGGAAACCTTTCACCTGGATGCAAGGGTGGAGGATGGTAGGGGATGCCTGTTTCAGATGACAGTGCAATCTTCCTTGGTACAACAAGTGTAGGAGTCTTAGTGGGGGGACTTAGAGGCTGAAATAATGCGTGATCGCATCAGCCAAGGCAATGATCTGGAAGGATGGTCAGAAGATGGTCAGAATCAGATGTTGTTTCATGGAAAACTGTTTTTCCTGGTGTAAATGTGCAATAGAGTTCTTAATGAGTTCCACAACTCACCCTTGGTGGTACACCTAGGAGTTTTCAAGATGTACCAGGGCTTAAGGGGCAATTTTGGTGTCCTGGGATGAAGAAGGAAGTGGCAGAGTTTGGGGAAAAGTGCCTCGTGTGTTAGCAGGTGAAGGCCGTACACCGCATTCTAGGAGGCCTGTTGCATCCTTTATATGTCCCCGAGTGGAAGTGGGATGATATATTGATGGATTTCTTCACAGGACTTCCTAGGGTTCAAGGAGGCTGCGATGCTATCTGGGTAGTGGTGGACCGACTGATGAAATCAGCTCACTTCCAAGCAATTAAGGAGTCGAGTGTGGTGGATGCCTCAACACAGAGGTATGTGGATGAGGTAGTGTGACTGCATGGAGTTTTTAGATCCATAGTCTCAGATCAGGATACATGGTTTACCTCATGAGTCTGGAAGGGATTGCAATGTGCTTTTAGCACGCAGCTATGCCTTAGCACTGCTTTCCACTCCTAGAAAGATGGGAGGACATAGCAGACCATCCAGACATTGGAGGATATGCTATAGGCATGTGTTTTGGACTTTGGGGGATCATGGGTACAATACTTGCCTCTGGTAGAGTTTTCCTACAACAATAGCTATCACTATACCATTGACATGGCTCTATTCAAAGCCTTGTACGAGAGACTGTGCTGTTCACCCATGTGCTGGACAGAGGTTGGGGAGGCAAGTATTCTTGGCTCGGAGGTGGTGCATAGCATGATGGAGAAGGTCCAACTTTTTTATGAGAGGATGAAGGTGGATCAAGACTAGCAGAAGTCGTATGCCAATCATAGGAGGAGACCCTTGGAGTTTTAGGTTGGGGACTATGTGTTCTTAAAGGTCTCACTACTAAAAATATGGCCTTTATCAGTGCTATAAAAGGTTATTAATAACACTTTTAATTGAGGCAAAGATAAAGGGGGTCCCTTTTATCAGCGCTAAAAAATCACTGATAAAAAGTTCCTTTGTCAGTGCTTTTTTAGCACTGATAAAAGACCCCTTTTATGAGTGATTTTTTTAAGCGCTGATAAAAGTAATTTTTTTTAAAAAGAATATATTAATGTAGGGAGCTTCTAACAGTGCTTGACCCCCCATTTATCAGCACTAGGTGGAGCCCCCTCCCTCTCACGCACACTGCACTTGTCTACGCAACCCCCTCCCTCTTTCCTGCGCGCCCTTGCTTCCACCAGAACTCGAACCTGAGACCTCCCCCCTTGCGCGCCTGCACCGTTACCACTAATTCATTTAGTTTTTTTCTCCATTTAATGATATATATATATATTTATATATATATATAGTTATATTTATTTTTATATTAATATATATTCATATTAATATAAATATATTTAGTTATATTAGTACATATATATTTATTAATATATTAATATATATATATATATATTTATTTATATATTAATATATATTTATATCTATTTATATATATATTTTTAGTTATAATTTTTTATTTGTATATTTATTTATATATTTATATATATTTATAAGATTAGTTTTAAATACATTTATAAAATATGTTTTTTATGTGTGTTTATAAATAAATAAATAAATAAATAAATACATACATATATACAACACACACGTACACACAGACACAGACACAGACATGCACACACACATATATTTACGAATAAATACGTATATATGTGTATCTAAAAGCCATAGAATGTTAAAACAACCATAAATTCTAATACATAAGTCTGTTTTAACTCTACAACTAGTCAAATCAAAGAAAATGAAATAATATTCGATATGATATTTGGTTCAGGCCTAGCGGACATCTGGATTAGAAGTTATAGCTATTTGAATGTTAAAAAATCAGGGTATCCCAACTAAAAACTCAATTTGGAGGCCTTATGGGCCTTTTTTGGCCTCGAAAAATGTGACAAAAGGTTCCCTTGGGTCACTAATGCATAAAACTCATCGCAGGATTCGATTTGATATACTATAGAGCTCAAACGGACACCCGGATCAAAAGTTATGTCCGTTTGAAGTTTGAGTTACATTTTCAACTTATTTTAGATATTTTATTAATGTTTTTTGATTTTTGTGTCATAAAATGTTTATTAAATGATTATTCGTCAATTATAATTAGAAAAATATTAATTAAAAATATTTTTTAAAATATTTTAAAGCCATCTTCACTAAATTTCTTATATATTAAATGCAATAGTCTATTTATACTTATCTAAAACATATTTAAAAAATATATATTATATTTATATCAATATAAATATACTTATATATCAATATATTATTTTTCATGAACAATTATTTTTTTGAAATATAAAATTTATCAGTGCTAGAAAAAAACGCTGATAATGCCCCCCTTTATCAGTGCTTTTTTTAGCGATGATAAAGGAACCCCCTTTATCAGTGCTTTTTTTAACACTGTTAAAGGGTGGCACTGCGAAAACCCAGTTTTGTGGTAGTGTCTCCCCTCAGCATGGAAAATGAAGGTTTGATAGGGGGAGTAATCTTTCTCCGAGGTTCGTCAGACCCTTTGAGGTGTTGCGGTGATTCAGCGAAGTGGTTTATCAGCTGGCGCTACCACCGCCGCTACAGAGGGTCCACAACGTCTTCTATGTGTCCCAGCTCTATCAATACCAACACAATGACTCGCATGTCCTCGAACGGGGAGAGATGGATATCAAGGACGATGTGACGTTTGTGGAGCGACCAGTAAGGATCGAGGATTGCGAGGAGAAGTTGCTTCGTGGGTGGACCATTCCCTTGGTTTGTGTGTTGTAGAGGCATGGTGGCCTCAAAGAAAATACCTGGGAACGGGAGGCACAAATGTGTGCCCAGTTCCCAGAGCTGTTCTGAGTTTTGGTTTTTTGTTTTCCTTGTGTTTTGCTGTTCTGTAATGCTTAGCCTTGTTTTCTATGAGATGGTTTGTTTTCCTTATTCTCTAAATGTGCGTGAAAAGTACATACTGTGGGGAGGGGAGGACCTAATCCCTAATTAAGACACATTAAGGTGGATGCAGTTAAACCCGTGTGGGCGAGTCAGTGCCACCCAAAGTGGATAGTATATTGAAATGGAGGAAGAGACTCCCTAACCCATACATCCGGTCGATGTGGCCTTTTATGTTTTTGTGGTTACTTGGGGGATAAGGTAGGTAGTGTACCCAGAGTTGTTCAGGAGATAGATGAGGGAGAGGTATTCCTAGATATCGTGGTTGTTCTGGCTTTCAAATGACTCTTGGGTGGTTTTTCCTTGAGAGGTATCTTACGAGGTGGTTATTCAGACCCCTATCTTCTCTTCGGGTTTACTCTTGGATTCTCAAGGATGAGAATAATTTGAGAGTTATCTAATGTAATGGCTCGGACCCTCCTGGTTCATTACTTTGCCAAATTTTTCTAGTGTTTGGGGTATCATGGGGACCATTAGTGACTCGTTAAGGAGTTTTCCAAAAACTCAGTTCCACCAAACGATTCCACTGAAACGGTGGAACCGTCACGGTCACACACCTAAATGGTGGCACCTCTTACAGTGTCTTACCATTATAGTGGCACCATTATAGTGTCTCACTAAACGATGTCCCACGCCTTTTCATTTTTCCCAGTTTCCCGAGTTTTTCCAGTTCCTCCCCGGTAACGTATCTTTTGACGTAAAAGTGTTTTAATACCCTTTTCAAAGCCATTTAAAGCTAGTAAAAGATGTTTTAAACCCACAAGAGTCGGGTGAAATTTCAGTTACCAAAATGTGTGGCCTTTTTCCTCGGTGTCACACCCTTCCCTGTACTTTCCAACTTCTCCCCTATTACGTGGGTTTTATCTATTTAGAAGATATATATTAACTCATAGCTGTTACCTCCACCATCTATGAGGATAATTTTTAAATAAAAATTAATCCCGATGTGTGAAACCGCCCAATCGAGTAGTCAAACCACAACCCGACTTCAAAGTACTTGGGAATCGTCTCCCTGATTTTAGGATCTGGCTTTTTCTTAATCCGAGATCCTCTCTTCATAATTCCTTTCAATTATCTAAGTATTCCCTAGAGACTCACTCTAGAGATGAATCGTGCACCCATAATGGATCCCTTCCCACTCAGCCTTGAAGACCTCGAGTTTTCCTTTCCTGCAAGTCGCACATCCTCAGTTCTTGACACAAGGATAAAAACTTCGATCCTTGATCATCCAGGTAGGGATTCTTCCTTCATCTCTCTTTTCTATGCATCATCCGGGGTGGGTAAGACAAAGTTTCCCTCAAGAGGTGGATGTAACCAAATATTAACGGAGATAATAAACAGAATTTAAAGAATTAATGGGTGTGTTTGATGGTGATGTTGCTGTACTCTTTCATCTTTGTTTATATGTTATGAATTGTATGGGTTTATGCCCACTGAAAGTAGTGGACATTGTTAGTACTTTCTTACAAACTAATAAAACTATGTTTCTCTATATAAACTTGTGATTGGATGGCTGTAACATGGAAAATGGTTAATCACATAAAGTTGGTTGATAAAATGGATGCCTAATGAATAAAAATCCTTGTGTGATCACCCTAGTTAACCAAACGGTAGAAAGGAACTTAACAAATAGTGTGGGAAAATCTAGAAACTTCCTTACTCTATTCTGGAAATATGTGTGGTTTCTCTCGTTGATGCTTGTGGGGTGATGTGGATGGGGATGAGATCTCCTGTTGTTCAGTTGTTGGCTTGTAGATTTGTGCCCTTATTATAACGAACCATACTTTACATACATTGTTAGTACTTCAAAATTTAAGTACACTTATTACAACATATAACAAAACCATGAAAGGACCGTATAGGTATAGTGTCTTTAGAAACTGGGAAACATAAACAAATGGTTCATAAAGCATCTACACTGTCTCCCAATTATTTCATCATATCTATAGTCCCTTTTGGCATATCTTACTTAATACCCTTCTTCCTGACCTGGAGAAAGAAAACATACAAAAGGGTGAGCTCAAATTCTCAGTAAGGGTAAACAAAATAAATATCAATCACATCAAATTCATAAGAACATAACATTTTGGAAATCTTACCCTACAAAAGAGATCATAATTTCATAACATGGGATAAATAAAGGTAGTGAAATGTAATCACAATAATCATAACTTAAAACATGGAAATTTGTTTCATACACACATAATCATAGAGAATCATTTCTTAGTAGTCACGACTCATTTCCAAGACTATCTTAGTGGACAAAGTCCATTTCTGAACAGAGTTCACTCCTCATTTCAGTCCTGTTTCACTGAACCGGTTTAACCTACCGTTCCAGCCATGTCTATCTCATGAGATATAAAATCTTTACCCAATGCATTGGAGGGAGATATAGGTCCCACCCATCTCATAATGATACCATTCTTATGTGTGCCACAAAATCATAAATCATACATCATTGCATAACCCATGTAATAAAAATCGGATTCTTAAACATCGTGACATCATAAAACAATTCATATAAGATAAATGAATTCATAAAAATAATTCCATCACAACATAATCAAATCAATGTAATAATAGGGATAAAAACATAATCCTATATTATCTTAGATGGAAAATAATTTTGATAAAACACTTGAACTCCATTCTTGAGGAAAATATCCTTTTTACTTGAAAAACATTTTTCCTTTCTTAACATGTCATAAAATTTTAAACTAAAAGAAGTTGATTAAAAATAAACATGAAAACTTGTAAATGAAGCTTCTTGGAAATAATGTTTTAAAATCCATTCATGTCATATAAGTTATAAAAACATTCTTCTCGTACTTTTTTCGGAAAAGTCAAAAAGTACCTCGTACGAAAAACGACAAAAGATTCCTTTCATATCCTTTACTAAAAACTCACCGAAGGGTAAAATTGGATTTAAAAAATTTTAGGTAGATGGAAACAATATTAAATATTGAGGGAACATGGATGTGGATGATAAAATACACCCCAGTAAATACCAAAGTATAAACAATCTCGAATAAAAATGAGATTGTGATATTTTCCCTTACCTTAGGTCCGATTTGCTTCGTAAGTGTCCGAACCTCCTCTATAATGATTTAAATAATGTCATTAACTTATTCCAGAATCATACTAATTGTTATGATATCATATATGGTCATATTATTAGCTTCTTATTAGTAATATTTCATTGCTACTTGTTATTCGGGTGTTTATTACTTTTTGTTCTTATGCGTGTTTTGTCGAATAAATTATTATTCTTCTCTTTAGGTTATAGATACCTCATTTAAAGAATGGTATTAGTGTACTATATATCATATTTATTCATTCAATTCATTTATATAATCATTATGCAATGAAGATCATGTAGAATGAATCGCATCACATCGTGGAGACGATATTCCGTACGTACGCACGAGCGATGATATCGTTCCCATGATCATGAAATTATATTGGAGTGTATGTATACTATTTCAGAATAAATACCAATTTACAATAATCATATATAGTTATTTATTTGCACCATTATACCCATCCAAGTAAGGTGGTGATGGAAAATAGATTACACCACGGCGTGGAGACGGTATTCCGTACGTATGCACGCGCGATGATTTCATTTTCCGTAGGATGGATAGATGGTGAAATAGGGTTGTTTCATACTTATAATAACATATAAGTATATGATTGATACTAATGTTATTACTTCATAATGAAACAACTAAATAATAATAAGTAGAAGAAATAGAGTTGAAAGAATCGGTAACAGACATTACCTCTTCTTTGAAGCGCCTCTTTGAGACCTCCTTTTAGGGCACTAAAATTGGTCTTTGAAGAAGACCAGGACCTCTAGGATGTTTCTAGGGAAGTGGGGAAGTGAAATGGTCAGGGTTTGGCCGAGATTTAAGGCTCAAATTGGTGTGAGGAGGAGAGGGAGGAGGTGCCCTTTTATAAGGGAGGAGAGGGGAACCTTTGGAAACATAAGAAATATTAGTTTATATTAAATCCCAACCCCACTTAAAAACTTCCAAAATGACTCATATCCGAAGATTAGATGATATAGGGTTGTAATCTCATCAACCAATAAAATTTATACATTTTAGGAATTTATTTTAAACATTATCAACTTGATTTATCCTTATTTATCAATTTAATTTTATTTGTGGTAATAATATTCTAAAATTTAAATTATTATAAATAATTACACATGTGTTGTGAATTTTACATAATTTGACACTTTATGACATTTTAGACCATATAAATTTTAATTTATAATTTTTAAATATTTTTGTGATTTTTAAACAATTTTATAATATGTTATTTTTATAAAATAACAATAGTGTCAATTTTGACACTATTCATTTATTTGAATTTAAATAAAATATATACAGAAGATATGTTCGAACTAAAAGCTTTAATATATTCATAAAATGTCATATGTATCTAGAAAATTAGTGGAGAAGATTAAATAGTTCATATAATATTTATTTTAATATTTTTAAAACCATTTATTTGATATTTTAATTAATAAAATAATTTCAACATCACTATTGTTTCATAATTAATGATAATTATTTAATCCCTAAAAATTCTAAATAAATTCCTATGATGTAGATAATTGTATTATATTTCTGGAGACTATTCATTTTCAAAGTTTCATTAAGTTTATCAATAAATTAAAATTATTATACTTATAAGATTTAAGAAAGTGACATGTTGTCACATTCTTTGGTTTTAATAATAATTAAATTATTTTCATGGAAAAAAGTCCATTAAATGAATCTAATCTAACCCTTAGGTGATATGGGTCGACTGTTAGTCATCCAATAGGATTTTGGCAGGTGTTAGGGTAATTTTATAATCTTATATTTACCCTTAATTACCCGATTTACCTTTAACTATGGTAAATAAAATTTACCGTAGTTACTATTCGTAATGCCCAAAAATAAAAAGTAGCCTATTAACATAATTTGGACCCACTGATTCCAAATATGGAATACATTTTTCAAAATTCAAAACATATAAGTTGCAGTAATTAATTTAAAATAAATCCTGTTGTTAAGAAAACGGGTTTTAGAAGTTAAAACATTGCCAAAGATTGAAATGTTTTTACCTATGAATTCAATGTGAAATTAATGATAATGACATAAATTATATTAAATGGTAAAAATATATTCTATTTATACTTTAAAACCATTCAATATTATAATTTAACCATATAAATTATCTCAATGAAAAAAGTTGTTTTTAATTAAAAATTAGCGTATTTTTACTATTCATTAAAATAAGAAAGTTATCAGAAAAATATCAAAAATTTATCCAAAGTAAATTTTTATACCCTGATTAAAAAGAAGAATTTTATTTTGTCAAATTGAACTTATAATCATGTCAAAAACTAGATTTAATGTGGGTGCTCCATCAAAAGGTGGCAAAACTGCATTTTTTGAAAAATACTTATTTTACCCAAAAAATTTATTTTGTTCTCTTACCATGTTCTAGAAAATGTGTATGATGAATAATAAAATTCAAAATGTAGTTAATACTATTCATAACGGCTAGTTCCACTACTGGAAATAGAGGATATACCAATGGTTCTAAACCGTTGGTATAGGCTGGAAAACCGTTGGTATATTCTATACCAACGGTTGTCCAAACCGTAGGGAAGTAAGGCATGGGGAAAGATCTATACCAACGGTTTGAAGTAAACCGTTGGGATATCCCACTCTATGTATTGATTTCCCAACAGTTCAACAAGAACCGTTGGTATAGGTTTACCCAACGGTTTAGAACCGTTGGGAATTCTATAATTTTGATCTTATACTAACGGTTCACAACTATTGGTATAGTTTTTTTCCCTACGGTTTTAATAAAACCGTTGGGAATTCAATGATTTTGATCTTATACCAACAGTTGTAAACCGTTGGTATAGCTTTTTTCCCAACGGTTTTAATGAAACCATTGGAATATTTTTAAGTATAGTTTTTTACCAATGGTTTATTGAACCGTTGGTATAATTATTTCTCAAAGTATACTAATGGTTTACAACCATTGGTATTCTGTATTTCCAGAATTGATGCATAACAGCCCCTCCAGTAGCCCCTCCAGTGCATACACCTGTATAAAAAACACCACTAAAAACACTGACAAACTTAAAAAAAAAGAACACCACCTCTTTGATTAGAGACATGGTGAATAATTCCCCATTTGAATCTTTATATGACAACAATCATCGAGTATAGTTGAATCAGAGTTTCAATAAATCAAATATTATTTACACCCATTTCAATCTTCATATGACAACCACTTTTATAATATATGGTGAAAAGGTATTTTTATAGGAGTCTCATCACTTGTGACTCCATAAGTGCCACACTGGGCCTCAAATTGAGGATGGGTTGACTGGTACACGTCACATATGATCCATGGATCATTGTCCTAAAGTTTCAACACAATCAGAATCTGTTTGATCGGTTTGGCATATGTACGTAAAATATTATCCATTTTGAACAAAAGAGAGGCAGTTTGGGTGGTCCCTGCCTCACGGTGAATCGGATTGAGGCGGGTTGACTCTTACACGTCACATATGACCCATGGATCATTTTCCTAAAGTGTCAACAGAATCCAAAGGCATTTGGTCTGTTTCCCGTATGTCAGTTGTTGATATCACTTACAATTTAGTCCATTTTGAAGAAAAGAGAGACAGTTTGAGTGGTCCTGGCCACACTGTGGCTCGGATTGAGGCGGGGTCGACTCGTACACGTCAAATATGACCCATGGATCGTTTTCCTAAAGTTTAAACAGAATCCGAAGGCGTTTGGTTGGTTTGGCGTATGTCAACTGTTGTTTTCACTTAAAATTAAGTCCATTTTAAACAAAAGAGAGACACTTTGAGTGGTGTTGGCCACACCGGGCCTCAGATTGAGACGGGGTTGACTCGTACACATCACATATGAGCCATGGATCGTTGTCCTAATGTTTCAACACAATCAGAATTCGTTTGATTAGTTTGGCATATGTATGTAAAATATTGTCCATTTTTAACAAAAGACAGACAATTTGGGTGGTGTCGGCCTCACCGTGCCTCATATTGAGGATGTATTGACTCTTAAACATCACATATGACCCATGGATCGTTTTCCTAAAGTGTCAATAGAATCCGAAGGCGTTTGGTCAGTTTCCCATATGACAGTTGTTGATTTCACTTACAATTTAGTCCATTTTCAACAAAAGAGAGACAATTTTAGTGGTCCCAGCCACACTGCGGCTCGAATTGAGGCGGGGTTGACTTGTACACATCACATATGACCCATGGATCGTTTTTCTAAAGTTTCAATAGAATCCGTAGGCGTTTGGTCGGTTTTCCGTATGTTAGTTTTTGTTTTCACTTAAAATTAAGTACATTTTAAAAAAAAGAGGCACTTTCAGTGGTGTCGGCCACACTGGGCCTCAGATTGAGGAGGGGTTGACTCATACACGTCACATATGAGTCATGAATAATTTTCCTAAAGTTTCAACACAATCATAATCTTTTTGATCGGTTTGGCGTATGTACATAAAATATTGTCCATTTGGAACAAAAGAGAGGCAGTTTGGGTGGTCCCGGCCATACGGTGCCTCGGATTGAGGAGAGGTTGACTTGTACACGTCACATATGACCCATGGATCGTTTTCCTAAAGTTTCAACAGAATCTGAAGGTGTTTGGTCAGTTTCCCTTATGTCAGTTGTTGATATCACTTACAATTTAGTCCATTTTGAACAAAAGAGAGATAGTTTGAGTGGTCCCGGTCACACCGTGGCTCGGATTGAGGTGGGGTTGACTCGTACACATCACATATGACCCATGGATCGTTTTAATAACGTTTAAATAGAATCAGAAGTCGTTTGGTTGGTTTGGCATATGTCAGTTGTTTTTTTCACTTAAAATTATGTCCATTTTAAACAAAAGAGAGATAGTTTGAGTGGTTCCGGCCACACTGTGGCTCAGATTGAGGCGGGATTGACTCGTACACATCACATATGACCCATGGATCATTTTCCTATAATGTACATATAATCCTAAGGCGTTTGGTCGGTTTCCCGTATGACAGTTGTTGATTTCACTTACAATTTAGTCCATTTTGAACAAAAGAGAGACAATTTCAGTGGTCCCGGTCACACCACGGCTCAGATTGAGGCAGGGTTGACTCATACATGTCACATATGACCCATGGATCTTTTTCCTAAAGTTTCAATAGAATCAAAATACTTTTGGTTGGTTTGGCGTATGTCAGTTGTTTTCACTTAAAATTATGCCCATTTTAAACAAAAGAGAGAAAATTTGAGTGGTCTTGGCCACACCGCGACTCAGATTGAGGCGGGGTTGACTTGTACATGTCACATATGACCCATGGATCGTTTTCCTAAAGTTTCAACAGAATCTGAAGGCGTTTGGTTGGCTTGGTGTATGTCAGTTGTTGTTTTCACTTAAAATTAAGTCCATTTTAAACAAAAGAGAGCCACTTTGAGTGGTGTCGGTCACACCGGGCCTCAGATTGAGGCGGGCTTGACTCATACACATAACATATGAGCCATGGATCATTGTACTAATGTTTCAACACAATCAGAATCTGTTTGATCGGTTTGGCATATGTACGTAAAATATTGTCCATTTTTAACATAAGAGAGACAGTTTGGGTGGTGTCGGCCGCAACGCGCCTCATATTGAGGCAGGATTTACTCTTACACATCACATATGACCCATGGATCGTTTTCCTAATGTGTCAACAGAATTCAAAGGTGTTTGGTCAGTTTCCCGTATGATAGTTGTTAATTTCACTTACAATTTAGTACATTTTCAACAAAAGAGAGACAGTTTGAGTGGTCCCAGCCACACCACGGCTCGGATTTAGTCGGGGTTGACTCGTACACGTCACATATGACCCATGGATCGTTTTCCTAATGTTTCAATAGAATCTGATGGTGTTTGGTCAGTTTGGCTTATGTCAATTGTTGTTTTCACTTAAAATTAAGTCCATTTTAAACAAATGAGAGGCACTTTGAGTGGTGTTGGCCACACCGGGCCTCGTATTGAGTCGAGGATGACTCGTGAACGTCATATATGGTCCATGGAATATTTTCCAAAAGTTTCAACACAATCAGAATCGGTTTTATCAGTTTGGCGTATGTACGCAAAATATTGTCCATTTGAAACAAAAGAGAGGTAGTTTGGGTGGTCCCGGCCCCAAAATGCCTCAGATTGAGGCAGGGTTGACTTTTACACATCACATATGACCCATGGATCGTTTTTCTAAAGTTTCAACAGAATCCGAAGGTGTTTGGCCAGTTTCCCGTATGTCAGTTGTTGATATCACTTACAATTTAGTCCATTTTGAACAAAAGAGAGACAGTTTGAGTGGTCCCGGACACAACGCGGCTCGTATTGAGGCGGGGTTGACTCTTACACATCAAATATTACCCATGGATCGTTTTACTAAAGTTTCAATAGAATTATAAGGCGTTTGGTCAGCTTTCAAGGAACCGTTGGTATATAAGTGTTGGAAAAAATGTGATTTCCAGTAGTGAATGTTGTCCATTTCAAATAAGCATGAGACACTTTGAGTGGTGTCAGCCACACTGGGCCTCAGATTGAGGATGGGATGACTCGTACACATCAATAATGACTCATGGAAAGTTTTCCGAAAGGTTCAACAAAATAAGAATGCGTTTGATTGGTTTTCTGTATGTCAGTTATTGTTTTCACTTAAAATGAAGTCCATTTTAAACTATAGAGAGACACTTCGAGTGGTGTCGGCCACACAACGCCTCGGATTGAGGCTGGATTGACTCGTACATGTCATATATGACTCATGGATCGTTTTCCTAAAGTCTCAATAGAATCCAAATGCGTTTGGTCAGCTTTCCATATGTCAGTTGTTTTTTCACTTAAAATGATATCCTTTTGAAACAAAAGAGAGACACTTTGATTGGTTTCGGCCACAACGGGCCTAGTATTGAGGCGAATTTGACTCATACACGTCACATATGACTCATGGGTCATTTTACTAAAGAAAAAACACATTCCAAATGTGTTTGATTGGTTTTCCGTATGTCATTTGTTGTTTTCACTTAAAATTAAGTCCATTTTAAACAAAAGAGAGACACTTTGAGTGGTGTCGGCCAAACCACACCTCAGATTGAGTCATGGATGACTCGTACAGGTCACATATGTTCCATGGATCATTTTTCTAAATTATCAACACAATAAGAATCTATTTGGTCAGTTTTTCGTATGCCACGTGTTGTTTTCACTTAAAATGAAGTCCATTTTAAACTATAGAGAGACACTTCAAGGGGTGACGACCACACCGCACCTTGTATTGAGGTAGGGTTAACTCATACATGTCACATATGACTCATGGATCATTTCCCTAATGTTTCAACAGAATCTGAATGCGTTTGGTCGGTTTTCCGTATGCCACGTGTTGTTTTCACTTAAAATGATGACCTTTTGAAAAAAAGAGACACTTTGAGTGGTGTCGACCACACCACGCCTTGGATTGAGGCAGAGTTAACTCGTACACGTCACATATGAACTATGTATCGTTGTGCTAAAGTATCAACACAATCAGAATCCGTTTGGTTGGTTTTCTATATGTACTTAAAATGTTGTCCATTTTAAACAAAAGAGAGACAGTTTGAGTGATCCCGACCACACCGCGGCTTGGATTTAGGTGAGGATTACTCCTATACATCACATATTACCCATGGATCGTTGTAACACCCGAGAATTTTATGAGAAATATTTTTTTTATGTTATATAAATCATCAAAGGAATCTTTCACTACACACAACACTAGCTTGACTTGCTTTACACGCAACTGCGGCCTTCCTCGATAGCTTGCGTCGTACACAATACCGAGTTTCACTAAACAACAATATGCTATTAAAATATTATTAAAACTAGCCGTTATGAATAGTAATAACCACTTTTTGAAATTTTTAAAATTTTATTTTTCAAAATGGACTTCATTTTTGGATTCGTAATATCGAAATTAGCCTAGGGTGAAATTTTGGTATTTTTCTGAAAACTTTCAATTTTTGATGAATAGTGAAACCACTAAGTGGTAGTTAAAAAACTGAATTTTTCATAAAACTTAATTTTACTGCTTCTGTGAGTGGAATTTTGAAAATCTGAGAGACACGGTTGATGTCAGTAAGTAAAATGTGGTTCAATGAGATGAAAATAATTTTTGGTGAATAGTAACTTTTTACTTTTATTTACCACGGTTAAAAGTAAATAGGGTAATTAAGGGTAAAAATGATATTATTATTACCCTAAAACATTTCCTAATTCTATTGGATAAGTGTAATTCGACCAAAAACAATATTAGGAATAAAATATGACCATTTAAGCCCACTTGGATTAGATTAGGACATTTATTATCAATTTACTTAAAGAAGGGTTAAAATAGTTAAAATCAAAGTTTAATAAGTAAATAATTTTTAATATGGGGTTATACATAAGATAAATTCAAATATAAATATTCATTAGAAATATAAAAAGATTTCCAACATAATGGTATTTTATTTATAATTTTTAGACATTAAATAGTTTAATTTATTTATGACACAACGATGATGCAGTAATTATCTTATTAATGAAATATTGACATAATTGATTTTATAAATACCCAAATAAATGTAATTTGAGACTTTTTATGAATTCCACTAATTAATAGGTTAATATGACATGTTAGTATTGATTTAATTAACTTTTTTAGAACTAATAATTCTGTTATGATTTTCACAAAAATCAATTACTAAATAGTGTCAAAATTGACATAAAATAGTTTTTAAAACAAATATTATATTAGTAATTGTTATATTATTCCTAAAAATCTAATGTTCGGCCAAATTACTTAGATAAGGTTATATATATTAATAATAAACAACTTGGGGTTCGTTTGGATGCTTATAGTAAGTTTATTAACCTTATAGTATAAGAACACAAGAAGACACGGTAAAAGTAAAATTATTTAACTTAATGTTAAATCTAAATGATAAGGTTACAATAGGAACCTAAACTTGACTAAATTCTATTGGATGAGAGGATTTAGACCCATACCCACCTTATATTAGAAATAAATCAATTTGGAGCTATTTAAAACCGAATTTGACTTTATAATAAAATAATAGTTTTAGTTATTCCAAAGGTACCCCTCTCCTCCCTTATAAAAGGGCACCTCCTCCCCCTCTTCCTCACACCACTTTTATCCTTAAAGATCATCCAAACCCTGAAAACTTCTCCTCTAAACTTCCATATAAACATCCTAGAGGTTCTGGTCTTCTTCAAAGACCTATTTTAGTGCCCTAAAAGGATGTCTCAAAGAATCACTTCAAAGAAGAGGTAATGTCCGTTACCGATTCTTTCATCTTTATTTCTTATTTCAATTATTCTTCTTTAGTTGTTTCATTATGAAGTAATAACATCAGTATCACTCATATACTGATATGTTATTATAAATATGAAACAACCCTATTTCACCATCTATCCATCCTACGGAAAAAGAAATCACCGCGCGTGCGTACGTACGGAATACCGTCTCCACGCCGTGGTGTAATCTATTTTCCACCACCACCTTATTTGGATGGGCATAATGGTGAAAATAATGACTATATATGACTATTATAAAGTGATATTGATTCTTAAATAGTATACATACACTCCAATACAATTCCACGATCATAGGAACGATATCATCACTCGTGCGTACGTACGGAATACCGTCTCCATGATGTGATGCGACTCGTTCTACATGATCTTCATTGCATAATGATTATATAAATGAATTGAATGAATGAATATGATATATATTACACTAATACCATTCTGGAAATGAGGTATCCATAACCTAAAGAGAAGAATAAGAATTTATTCGACAAAACACGCATAAGAACAACAAGTAATAAACACCCGAATAACAAGTAGTAATGAAATATTACTAATAAGAAGCTAAGAATATGACCATATATGATATAATAACAATAAGTATGATTCTGGAATAATTCAATAACATTATTTAAATCATTATACAGGAGTTTCAGACACTTACGAAGCAAATCAGACCTAAGGTAAGGGAAATATCACAATCTCATTTTTATCCGAGATTGTTTATACTTTGATATTTACTGGGGTGTATTTTATCATCCACATCCATGTTTCCTCAATATGTAATATTATTTCCATCCACCTAAAATTGTTTAAATCCAATTTTACCCTTCGGTGAGTTTTTAGTAAAAGATATGAAAGGAATCTTTTGTCGTTTTTCGTACGAGGTACTTTTTTACTTTTCCGACAAAAGTACGAGAAGAATGTTTTTTTAACTTATACGGCATGAATGGATTTTTTAAAAATTATTTCCAAGAAGCTTCCTTTACAAGTTTTCAAGTTTATTTTTAATCAATTTCTTTTATTGTATGACATGTTAAGAAAGGAAAATTTTTTTGAAGTAGAAATGATATTTTCCTCAAGAATGGAGTTCAAGCGTTTTATCAAAATTATTTTCCATCTAAGATAATATAGGGTTCTGTTTCTATCCCTATTATACATTTATTTGATTATGTTGTGATGGAATCATTTTTATGAATTCATTTTTCTTATATGAATTGTTTTATGATGTCACAATGTTTAAGAATCCCATTTTTATTACATGGGTTATGCAATGATGTATGATTTATGATTTTGTGGCACACATAAGAATGGTATCATTATGAGACGGGTGGGACCTATATCTCCCTCCAATGCATTGGGTAAAGATTTTATATCTCATGAGATAGATATGGCTGGAACGGCAGGTTAAACCGGTTCAGTGAAATAGGACTGAAACGAGGAGTGAACTCGGTTCAGAAATGGACTTTGTCTGCTAAGATAGTCTTGGCAATGAGTATTGACTACTAAGAAATGATTCTCTATGATTATGTGTGTACGCCACAAAGTTTCATGTTTTAAGTTATGATTATTGGGATTACATTTCACTACTATGATTTATCCCATGTTATGATATTATGATCTCTTTTATAGGTTAAGATTTCTAAAATGTTATGTTCTTATGAATATGATGTGATTGATATTTCTTTTGTTTACCCTTACTGAGCATTTGAGCTCACCCTTTGTATGTTTTATTTCCCCAGGTCAGGAAGAAGGTTATTAAGTAGGATATGCCAAAAAGGGACTCTAGATATGATGAAATAAATGGGAGGCAAAGTAGATGCTTTATGAACCAGTTGTTTATGATTTCCAGTTTCTAAAGACACTATACCTATACGGTCCTTTCATGGTTTTGTCATATGTTGTAATAAGCGTGCTTCAATTTTGAAGTAATAACAATGTATGTAAAGTATGGGTCGTTATAGTTGGTATCAGAGGAAAGGTATAGTCAACCTTTAGAAACTAGGATGTGAAAGCCTTAGTAAGAACCCTAAGGATAAGTCTAAGCATAGAACACAATCTTAGTGTTTTAGAAATGACCATGAATAACCTAGGATAAGACCTTAAGTGTGAAATTTTATTCTTGATTATGTGGTTTTCCTATTATAATTAGTGTTTCTCACACTATTCTTCTTGGTTTTCGTCAATGGCTGGAACTTGAAGGAACCGTGTTAATGCGGAATGCGACGGGAAATGAAATGATTGTCCCCCTGAGCAACCAAATGTTATGGGAGTTGGAATACAAAATCTTATATCCATGCTCACACAAATTTCTCAAGCTATGAATCATGCTGGACTTCCAAACGAGCAAAGGAAGGAGCAACATTCTGTTGAATCCTTCATGAGGAAGCGTCCACCTTCATTCAGCAGGTCTATTGATCCATTAGTTGCTGAACAATGGATCAGTACTACTAAAAAGATATTTTCAGTTCTTCAATGTTCTGAACATGATAAAGTCATCCTAGCAGTGTATCATTTGGAAGGAGATGCTGATCAATGGTGGAATCTTATTAAGAATACGAGGCAAAGAGATGAAATTGAGTCCATGGAATGGGACAAGTTCAAGAACTTATTTTTCAATGAGTACTTACATCGTATTCTCCGAACAAAGATGGAGAAAGAGTTTCTTGAACTGAAGCAAAAGGATGATGAATCTGTTGGTACCTATGAAGCAAATTTTACAAGACTTGCAAGGTACGATTCTGGTATTATTATCCAACCTGAGAGTAAGATCGATCGATTCTTTAGTGGCTTAAAACCAAGTCTTCGAAGGGTATTATCCATAAGGGACTTCAATAGATACTAGGAAATCATTCGATGTGCTCTCAAAGTTGAGATGGAGATTGGAGTAACCCATCAGTCATATGGGTTTGATAAGAAGAGGAAAATGGAATTCAAAGGAAAATCTAAAGAGCACACTGAAAAGAAGATGAGATTTCCCTTATTCTCAAAGTGTGGAAAGAAACATGGAGGGAGTTGTCTTAAAGGGACAAGTAAATGTTTCAAATGTGGAAAGGAAGGTCATCGGGCATTTGAATGCCGCAATGATGGGAAGAAGATGTCTAATGATGCAAACAAAGGAAGGGACACACAGAATGAACCTACTACACTTCAATGTTTCAAGTGCAAGGAGATGGGGCATTATACCAATAAATGCCCTAATCCAAGGGTTGTTGATGATGATCGACATCAACAAAATCTTAAGGCTAAATACAAAGGAAAGTCACATGCAATTTCTATCAGCGATGTGGAGTAAGATAACGATGTGGTTAAAGGTACACTTACCATCCACTCTAAAGTAGAAATTTTTTTATTTGATTCTGGATCCACCCACTCTTTTATTTCTGAAGATTTTTCTAAGGGTATCACCATTTTACCTCAACAATTAGATGTTGAGTTAGCTGTGACAACACCTAATGGCACAACAGTCACATCAAAAGTTTATAATTCTTCCCCGATTGAAGTTTGTGGGAAAGTGCTTCCTGCAAATCTTGTGATCCTTCCTATAGTGGAATTTGATGTGATTCTTGGCATGGATTGGCTTTCTTTATATGGATATCATATCAATTTCCAAAGAAGGGAAGTCACATTTCATATTCCAGATCAATCTATGATTATCTATCGATGCAAGGATGAACATAACCTTCCAGTAGAAATTTATTCCATGTTATGGGTCTTGATTCCACTTAATGAAGGTTATTTATCTCAAATGGTTGGTGAGAAACTCACAATTAAGAATATGCCCATTGTACGAGAGTTTGATGATGTATTTCTAGAGGAATTACCGGGTCTTCCACCAAATCGTGAAGTTGAGTTTTCAATAGAACTCGTACCGGGTGCTTTGCCTATTTCAAAGACACCTTATAGAATGACCCCAATTGAGTTACAGGAATTGAAGAAGCAACTCCAAGAGAATATTGATAAGGGATTAATATGCCCTAGTGCGTCACCTTGGGAAGCACCTGTTCTGTTTGTTAAGAAGAAAGTTGGATCAATGAGACTCTGCATTGATTATCGAGAACTTAACAAGATCACTATCAAGAACAAATATCCTATCCCACTCATTGATGACTTATTTGAACAACTACGAGGAGCTCAATACTTTTCCAAGATTGATCTTCGTTCAGGGTATCATCAATTAAGGGTCAAAAGGGAGGATATACCAAAGACGACTTTTTGTACAAGGTATGGACACTATGAATTTATAGTGATGCCGTTTGGTCTTACTAATTCCCCTGATATCTTCATGGATATGATGAATAAAGTCTTTAGAGACTATCTTGATCAGTTTGTGGTAGTCTTTATAGACGATATTCTGGTATATTCAAATAGCAAGGAAGAACATGAAGATCACTTGAGAATTATATTGAAGACCCTAAGAAAGGAGAAGCTTTATGCCAAATTTACCAAGTGTGAATTTTGGCTTCAAAAAGTTTCATTTTTGGGTCACATAATCTCAAAAGAGGGGATATCTCTGGATCTAGCAAAAACAGAGGTTATCGAAAGATGGTCAAGACCAACAACAGTAACTGAGATCCGAAGTTTTCTTGGTTTGGCTGGACATTATCGACGTTTTGTGAACGATTTTTCACGATTATCTAATACACTCACCAAGTTGACTTAGAAAGAATTTAAGTTTGTCTGGATGAAGGAATGTGAAGATAATTTCAAGGAGATGAAAAGAAGGTTATCCAGTGCACCTGTGCTTACACTACCTTGTAGTGGAGAAAGGTTTGTGATCTACAGTGATGCATCCAAGAAGGGATTAGGGTGTGTTCTTATGCAAAATGATATGGTGATAGCTTATGCCTCAAGACAGTTGAAAATCCATGAGCAAAATTACCCAACTCATGATTTGGAGTTAGCTGCGGTAATCTTTGCATTAAAGATTTGGAGGCATTATCTTTATGGTGAAAGGTGTGATATTTATACTGATCATAAAAGTTTAAAGTATATTTTCACATAAAAGGAGATGAATATGCGCCAAAGAAGATGGTTGGAGCTGATTAAGGATTATGACTGCTCAATCCATTACCACCCTGGGAAAGCAAACAAGGTGGCAGATGCATTAAGTCGACAAGACCATGCCAGTTTATCCATGATGAGGATCACAAAAGATCCAATATTTATGGATTTACAAAGGATGGATCTTGGAATTATAATGGAAGGGGAAAAATCTTATCTTTCTCAAATGAATGTTCAACCATCTATACATGTGAAGATTAAAGAGGCACAAAAAGAAGATGTCGAGTTACAAAAGAAGGTGAGAAATGTTCCTGAATTCAACCTTGATTGTGATGGGATAATAAAGTTCAGGAATCGGGTTTGTGTTCCTCCCATCCCCGAATTAATAAGGATTTGCTGGATGAGGCTCATAGTTCTTCATTATCTATTCATCCTGGAAGCACGAAGATGTATAGGGACCTGAAAGAGTACTTCCGGTGGGATGGCATGAAAAGAGATGTTGCTGAATATGTCTCTCGATGCTTGGTTTGTCAGCAAGTTAAAGCTGAGAGACAGAAGTCTAAGGGGATGTTACAACCATTACCCATACCTGAATGGAAATGGGAAAACATCACTATGGACTTTGTCACAGGACTTCCTAAAACATCCAAAGGCAATAATGCTATCTGGGTCATAGTTGATCGTCTTACAAAGTCTGCACACTTCATTTCTATTAGAGAGGATTTCTCTCTGGATCAACTTGCCAGGATATATGTGAGGGAAGTGGTAAGATTTCATGGAGTACCACTTTCTATTATATCTGATCGGGATTTGAGGTTTAACTCAAAGTTCTGGTGAAGTCTTCAGCATACTCTGGATACAGAGTTGAGTTTTAGCACTGCTTATCAGCCTCAAAAAGACGATCAGTCTGAGAGAACAATTCAAACTCTAGAAGATATGTTGAGAGCTTGCTCTATGGATTTGAAAGGTGGTTGGGATAAACACCTACCTTTGGTAGAATGTTCTTATAATAATAGCTTTAACTCCAGTATTCAGATGGCTCCTTATGAAGCTCTCTATGGAAAGAAACGCATGACTCCAACTTGCTGGGATGAAGTTGGGGAAAGAAAGCTATTAGGACCTGATCTCGTTGATGAAATGGCAGAAAAGGTCAGATCTATTCAATAACACATAAGAGCATCTCAGAGTCGACAGAAAAGTTATGCCGACAAACGAAGAAAAGACCTAGATTTTGAAGTGGGTGATAAAGTGTTCTTACGAATATCTCCCTGGAAGAGGGTCATGAGATTTGGAAAGAAGGGGAAGTTGAGCCCTAGATATATCGATCCTTTCAAAATACTGGATCATGTTGGGAAGGTAGCTTACCGATTGACGCTTCCACCTAATCTCTCTCAAGTTCACGATGTGTTCTATGTATCTCTCCTAAGAAAGTACATACCTGATCCTTCACATGTAGTTAGCTCAGAAGTTGTACCGCTGGAGCAAGATCTTTCTTATGAAGAACAGTCGATAGAGATTCTGGATTGTAGCGAAAAATTCCTACGAAACAAGACCACTCGATTGGTGAAAGTTTTATGGAGGAACCACCAATTAGAAGAAGGTACATGGCAGCTTGAGGATATAATGAGGGAGAGGTATCCTCATCCGTTTGTTACAAAGTGACGAATTTCGAGGGTGAAATTCATTTTAAGGGGGGTAGAATGTAACACCCGAGACTTTTATGAGAAATATTTTGTTTTTATGTTATATAAATCATCAAAGTAATCTTTCAATACACACAACACTAGCTTGGCTTGCTTTACACGCAACTGCGGCCTTCCTCGATAGCTTTCGTCGTACGCAATACCGAGTTTCACTAAACAACGATATGCTATTAAAATATTATTAAAACTAGCCATTATGAATAGTAATAACCCCTTTTTGAAAATTTTTAAATTTTATTTTTCAAAATGGACTTCATTTTTGGATTCGTAATATCAAAATTATCCTAGGGTGAAATTTTGGTATTTTTCTGAAAACTTTCAATTTTTGATGAATAGTGAAACCACTAAGTGGTAGTTAAAAAACTGAATTTTTCATAAAACTTAATTTTACCACTTCTGTGAGTGCAATTTCGAAAATCCGAAAGACACGGTTGATGTCAGTAAGTAAAATGTGGTTCAATGAGATGAAAATAATTTTTGATGAATAGTAACTTTTTACTTTTATTTACCACGGTTAAAAGTAAATAGGGTAATTAAGTGTAAAAATGATATTATTATTACCCTAACACATGTCCTAATTCTATTGGATAAGTGTAATTCGACCAAACACAATATTAGGAATAAAATATGACCATTTAGGCCCACTTGGATTAGATTAGGACATTTATTATCAATTTACTTAAAGAAGGGTTAAAATGGTTAAAATCAAAGTTTAATAAGTAAATAATTTTTAATATGGGGTTATACATAAGATAAATTCGACTATAAATATTCATTAGAAAGATAAAAAGATTTCCAACATAATGGTATTTTATTTATAAATTTTAGACATTAAATAGTTTAATTTATTTATGACACAACGATGATGCAGTAATTATCTTATTAATGAAATATTGACATAATTGATGTTATAAATACCCAAATAAATGTAATTTGGGACTTTTTATGAATTCCACTAATTTTATAGGTTAATATGACATGTTATTATTGATTTAATTAACTTTTTTCGAACTAATAATTCTGTTATGATTTTCACAAAAATCAATTACTAAATAGTGTCAAAATTGACATAAAATAGTTTTTAAAACAAATATTATATTAGTAATTGTTATTTTATTCCTAAAAATCTAAGGTTCGACCAAATGACTTAGATAAGGTTATATATATTAATAATAAACAACTTGGGGTTATTTTGGCTGCTTATATTAAGTTTATTAACCTTATATTATAAGAACACAAGAAGACACGGTAAAAGTAAAATTATTTAACTTAATTTTAAATCTAAATGATAAGGTTAAAATAGGAACCTAAACTTGTATAGATTCTATTGGATGAGAGGATTTCAACCTATCACCACCTTAGCTTCGAAATAAATCAATTTGGATCTATTTAAAACCGAATTTGACTTTATAATAAAATAATAGTTTTAGTTATTCCAAAGGTACCCCTCTCCTCCCTTATAAAAGGGAACCTCCTCCCCCTCTTCCTCACACCACTTTGAGCCTTAAAGATTGGCCAACCCCTGCCAATTTATCCTCTACACTTCCCTAGAAACATCCTAGAGGTTCTGGTCTTCTTCAAAGACCTATTTTAGTGCCCTAAAAGGAGGTCTCAAAGAAGCACTTCAAAGAAGAGGTAATGTCTGTTACCGATTCTTTCATCTTTATTTCTTCTTTCAATTCTTCTTATTTAGTTGTTTCATTATGAAGTAATAACATCAGTATCACTCATATACTGATATGTTATTATAGGTATGAAACAACCCTATTTTACCTTCTATCCATCCTATGGAAAAATAAATCACCGCGCGTGCGTACGTACGGAATACCGTCTCCACGCCATGGTGTAATCTATTTTCCACCACCACCTTACTTGGATGGGAATAACGGTGTAAATAATGACTATATATGACTATTATAAATTGATATTGATTCTGAAATAGTATACATACACTCCAATACAATTCCACGATCATAGGAACGATATCATCACTCGTGCGTACGTACGGAATACCGTCTCCATGATGTGATGCGACTCGTTCTACATGATCTTCATTGCATAACGATTATATAAATGAATTGAATGAATGAATATGATATATATTACACTAATAACATTCTGGAAATGAGTTATCTATAACCTAAAGAGAATAATAAGAATTTATTCGACAAAACACGCATAAGAACAAAAAGTAATAAACACCCGAATAACAAGTAGTAATGAAATATTACTAATAAGAAGATAAGAATATGACCATATATGATATCATAACAATAAGTATGATTCTGGAATAAGTCAATAACATTGTTTAAATCATTATACAGGAGGTTCGGACACTTACGAAGCAAATCGGACCTAAGGTAAGGGAAATATCACAATCTCATTTTTATCCAAGATTGTTTATACTTTGATATTTACTGGGGTGTATTTTATCATCCAAATCCATGTTTCCTCAATATATAATATTATTTCCATCCACCTAAAATTTTTTAAATCCAATTTTACCCTTCAGTGAGTTTTCAGTAAAAGATATGAAAGGAATCTTTTGTCATTTTTCGTACGAGGTACTTTTTGACTTTTCCGACAAAAGTATGAGAAGAATGTTTTTTTTAACTTATACGGCATGAATGGATTTTTAAAAAATTATTTCCAAGAAGCTTCCTTTAAAATTTTTCAAGTTTATTTTTAATCTAATTCTTTTATTTTATGACATGTTAAGAAAGGAAAATGTTTTTGAAGTAGAAAGGATATTTTCCTCAAGAATGGAGTTCAAGCGTTTTATCAAAATTATTTTCCATCTAAGATAATATAGGGTTCTGTTTCTATCCCTATTATTACATTGATTTGATTATGTTGTGATGGAATCATTTTTATGAATTCATTTATCTTATATGAATTTTTATGATGTCACAATGTTTAAGAATACCATTTTTATTACATGGGTTATGCAATGATGTATGATTTATGATTTTGTGGAACACATAAGAATGATATCATTATGAGACGGGTGGTACCTATATCTCCCTCCAATGCATTGGGTAAAGATTTTATATCTCATGAGATAGACATGGCTGGAACGGCGGGTTAAACCGGTTCAGTGAAACAGGACTGAAACGAGGAGTGAAATCGGTTCAGAAATGGACTTTGTCCGCTAAGATAGTCTTGGAAATGAGTCTTGACTACTAAGAAATGATTCTCTATGATTATGTGTGTACGCCACAAAGTTTCATGTTTTAAGTTATGATTATTGGGATTACATTTCACTACTATGATTTATCCCATGTTATGATATTATGATCTCTTTTGCAGGTTAAGATTTCCAAAATGTTATTTTCTTATGAATATGATGTGATTGATATTTCTTTTGTTTACCCTTACTAAGAATTTGAGCTCACCCTTTTATGTTTTATTTCCCCAGTTCAGGAAGAAGGTTATTAAGTAGGATATTCCAAAAAGTGACTCTAGATATGATGAAATAAATGGGAGGCAAAGTAGATGCTTTATGAACCAGTTGTTTATGATTTCCAGTTTCTAAAGACACTATACCTATGCTGTCCTTTCATGGTTTTGTCATATGTTGTAATAAGTGTGCTTAAATTTTGAAGTAATAACAATGTATGTAAAGTATGGGTCGTTATAATCGTTTTCTAAAGTTTCAATAGAATCTGAATGAATTTGGTCAGTTTTCCATATATCAACTATTGTTTTCACTTAAAATGAAGTCCATTTTAAACAAATGAGAGACACTTTGAGTGGTGCCGGCCACACCACGCTTTGTATTGAGGCGGGGTTGACACATACACATCACATATGACTCATGGATCATTCTTCCTAAGCATGACGAGTCCATCCATGAATCCTTAACTTGTAACCCATGTATTATCCTAACAATTAACAAGTAAACCAAATCAAACAAGGCATAATTAACATAACATGGAGAATGTACAACAAGGATTTGTATTCAAATTAAAGAATATCATCACATGAATTTGATGAGCATGAGCTAATAATCTTACCAAGAAATTCATATAGTTCAAGACATAAAAAAATAGAATAATCCTAAATAACATTGCATGATCATAGAAATAAAAAAGGCATGTAAAATCAACATGCCTACAATTACATATCACCCATGAGGTATAACATTTAATCAACTTGTAATAGAATTATACATAAGGCATATGAGCCTCATTTACTTGCATACACAGTGGTACAAAAGGAAAATGTTATTCATATCCGGGGGATGTCTGGGGTCCAAGGAGGAGGGTGGGGGCTATCTGGGGAGCTATCCGGGGTCCAGGGAGGGTGGGGGGATATCCGACGGGCTGTCTAGGGACCAAGGAGGAGGGTGGGGGGATGTTTGGGGGGTTATTCGGGGTCTAGGGAGGAGGGTGGGGGGGCTGTCTGGGGTCCAGGGAGGAGTGTGTGTGGGGGGGGGGGGGGGCTGTCTGGGGGGGTGTCCGGGGGGTTGTCCGGGGACCAAGGAGGAGGGGGGGATATCCGGGGGGCTGTCCGGGGACCAAGGAGGAGGGGGGGGGGGGCTGTCCGGGGGGCTGTTCAGGGACCAATGAGGAGGGTGGGGGGGCTATCCGGGGGGCTGCTCGGGGGGCTATCCGGGGACCAAGGAGGAGGGTGGGGGGCTGTCCTAGGGCTGTCCAGTGGGCTATTCGGGGGGTGTCCGGGGGGCTGTTCGGGGTCGAGGGAGGAAGGTGGGGTGGATGTACAGGGGGATGTCCGGGGGACTGTTAGGGGACTAAGGAGGAGCGTGGGGGGATGTCCGGGGGGGGGGGGGGCTGTCTGGGGTCCAAGGAAGAGGGTGGGGGCAATCTAGGGGCTGTCCGGGGACCATGGAGGAGGGTGGAGGGGTTATACAAGGTCTTGGGTAGAGGGTGGAGGAGGGAGTATACAAGGTCTTGGGTGGAGGGTGGAGGGGGTTTTCCATGGTCCAGGAGGGGGGGGGGGGCTATCCAGGTTTCAGGAAAGAGGGGGTGGGTTGTCCACGTTCCGGGAGGGGGGGTGTCTAGGGTCCAAGAGGGGGGTGTCCATGGTCTAGGAGGAGGGGGGCTTTGTTAAAGAGAGGAAATCCCCATATAATTCTTTGAAAATTATCTAAACCCAATCCAAACAACATCACAATTCCAATCCATCACCCAAACAACATCCAATTCATCCTCAATATCAGTAACCTTCCCATTATTCCTTGAACAAAAACTATAAATACAAAACACATATCCATTTTTTTAACTAAACTAAAGTCCATAGAAACTACCATATCACCCCACTAAAAAAATGGAAAACCACCTATTCCACTACCCCAACCGTCCGCAATCACTTCACATGGAACATCCTTATATACATTACCTACCTCAAGACAATATGACTAAACAAACTCTTTATCATCTTTGAGTGGGGATACATCTCACTAGCACCTTCATTGGTTCATATGGTTCACTAAATACACAGAAGGATTGGCTATGTAGACTTCAAATAATGTTGATCCATACAATCATGAAACATAAGTATTGAAGAAAAAAAAACAAATCAAAGTGCACTTGTTGGGTATTCGATTCCATAAACACCACAAAATGGTTTATACCAAATTAAAACAGAAAACAAAAATAATAGATGCAAAACATTTAAACAAAGGTAGTACTTAAAGATTTAGAGTGTAGAACTACAAAATTATTTGATTAAAGATGGATCTATCAAGTGGAATGAGTTTCTCAATCTGGGTATAGAGAGATCCCTCACGTTTAGGTCAAATAAAAATAGAAAATAAAAAAAACAGATGAAGAACATTAGAACTAAGGTAGGAATTAAATATTTGAAGTCTAGAACAGAAAAATTGTTTGATCGAAGAGGATGGAGGGATTTTCATACTGGTAAGGGGAGAGCGTCGGGAAAGAATCAATTTTAGGGCTGCAGTCGCGCGAAGAGAGAATTGGGGGCGTCGGGAAAGAATAAATTTTAGGGCTGCAGTTGTGCGAAGAGAGAATTAGGGGCTCTCTGTATTTGGAGGGAATTTTTCCCAACAGTTTTTAAAAACCGTTGGAAAAACTATGCTTTACCAACGGTTCATTGAAACCGTTGGTAAAGGTGATTGAATATGAAGTTTTCCCAACGGTTTCATTGAACTGTTGGGAAAATGTGGTTGATTCTCAAGTTTTCCCAACAGTTTCATTGAAACGTTGGGAAAAGTGTATGTTTTACCAACAGTTTATGTAAACCATTGGTAAAAGTGGTACAATTGTGATATATCCCAACGGTTTAATGAAACTGTTGGGAAAGAGGTCTGTAATCCACATATGCCAACGGTTTTCTAAAACCGTTGGAACCAAAGTGTTGGTATAGCTCTCCATTCCAGTAGTGTTCATAATAATATATCGTTGTTTAGTGAAACCCGGTATTGCATACTACACACACTATCGAGGAAGGTCATGATTGCGTGTAATGCAAGCCAAGTACGTATTGTGTGCTGTGAAAGATTCCTTTGGTGTTGCGTATAAAATAAGACATAAAAAAAATTTCTCATAAAATCTCAGGATGTTACATTCTACCCCCCTTAAAATGAATTTTGCCCTCGAAATTTGTCACTTGTAACAAACAGATGAGGATACCTCTCCCTCATCATATCCTCAAGCTCCTATGTAGATTCTTCTAATTGGTGGTTCCTCTATAAAACTTTCACCAAGCGAGTGGTCTTGTTCCGTAGGAATTTTTCACTACGATCGAGAATCTCTATCGGTTGTTCTTTATAAGAAAGATCTTCTTCCAACGGTACAACTTCTGAGCTGAGTACATGTGAAGGGTCAGGTATGTACTTTCTCAAGAGAGATACATGGAACACATCGTGAACTTGAGAGAGATTCGGTGGAAGCTCCAATCGGTAAGCTACCTTCCCAACACGATCCAGAATTTCAAAAGGACCGATATATCTAGGGCTCAACTTTCCCTTCTTTCCAAATCTCATTACCCTCTTCTAGGGAGATATTCGTAAGAACACTTTATCACCCACTTCAAACTCTAGGTCTTTTCTTCGGTTATTGGCATAACTTTTTTTTCGACTCTGAGCTGCTCTTATGTGTTGTTGAATAGATCTGACCTTTTCTGACATTTCATCAACAAGATCAGGTCCTAATAGCTTTCTTTCCCCAACTTCATCCCAGCAAGTTGGAGTCCTGCATTTCTTTCCATAGAGAGCTTCATAAGGAGCCATCTGAATACTGGAGTGAAAGCTATTATTATAAGAAAATTCCACCAAAGGTAGGTGTTGATCCCAACCACCTTTGAAATCTATAGAGAAAGCTCTCAACATATCTTCTAGTGTTTGAATTTTCCTCTCAGACTGACCGTCTGTCTGAGGATGATAAGCAGTGATGAAACTCAACTCTATATCCAGAGTATGCTGAAGACTTCACCAGAACTTTGAAGTAAACCTCAGATCCCAATCAGATATAATAGAAAGTGGTACTCCATGCAATCTTACCACTTCCTTTATATATATCCTGGCAAGATGATCTAGAGAGAAATCCTATCTAATAGTAATGAAGTGTGCAGACTTTGTAAGACGACCAACTATGACCCAAATAGCATTATTTCCTTTGGATGTTTTAGGAATTTTGGTGATAAAGTCCATAGTGATGTTTTCCCATTTCCATTCGGGTATGGGTAATGGTTGTAACATCCCCTTAGACTTCTGTCTCTCTGCTTTAACTTGCTGACAAACCAAGCATCGAGAGACATATTCAGCAATATCTCTTTTCATGCCATCCCACCAGAAGTACTCTTTCAGTTCCCTATACATCTTCATGCTTCCAGGATGAATAGAGAATGAAGAACTATGAGACTCATCCAGTATCTCCTTCTTTAATTCAGGGATGGGAGGAACACAAACCTGATTCCTGAACTTTATTATCCCATCACAATCAAGGTTGAATTCAGGAACATTTCTCACCTTCTTTTGTAACTCTACATCTTCTTTCTGTGCCTCTTTAATCTTCACATGTATAGATGGTTGAACATTCATTTGAGAAAGATACGATTTTCCCCCTTCCATTATAATTCCAAGATCCATCCTTTGTAAATCCATAAATATTGGATCTTTTGTGATCCTCATCATGGATAAACTGGCATGGTCTTGTCGACTTAATGCATCTTCCACCTTGTTTGCTTTCCCAGGGTGGTAATGAATTGAGTAGTCGTAATCCTTAATCAACTCTAACCATCTTATTTGGCGCATATTCAGCTCCTTTTGTGTGAAAATATACTTTAAACTTTTATGATCAGTATAAATGTCACACCTTTCTCCATAAAGATAATGCCTCCAAATATTTAATGCAAAGATTACCGCAGCTAACTCCAAATCATGAGTTGGGTAATTTTGCTCATGGATTTTCAACTGTCGTGAGGCATAAGCTATCACCATGTCATTTTGCATAAGAACACACCCCAATCCCTTCTTGGATGCATCACTGTAGATCACAAACCTTTCTCCACTACAAGGAAGTGTGAGTACAGGTGCACTGGATAACCTTCTTTTCAATTCCTTGAAATTCTCTTCACATTACTCCGTCCAAAAAAACTTAACTCCTTTACGAGTCAACTTGGTGAGTGGATTAGATAATTGTGAAAAATCTTTCACAAAACGTCGATAATATCCATCCAAACCAAGAAAAATTCGGATCTCAGTTACTGTTGTTGGTCTCGACCATCTTTCGATAACCTCTGTTTTTTCTGGATCCACATATATCCCCTCTTTTGAGATTATGTGACCCAAAAATGCAACTTTTTGAAGCCAAAATTCACACTTGGTAAATTTGTCATAAAGCTTCTCCTTTCTCAGGGTCTTCAATACAATTCTCAAGTGATCTTCATGTTCGTCCTTACTCTTTGAATAGACAAGAATATCGTCTATAAAGACTACCACAAACTGATCAAGATAGTCTCTGAAGACTCTATTCATCATATCCATGAAGATAGCAGGGGCATTAGTAAGACCAAATGGCATCACAATAAATTCATAGTGTCCATACCTTGTATGGAAAGCCATCTTTGGTATATCCTCCCTTTTGACCCTAAATTGATGATACCCTAAACGAAGATCAATCTTGAAAAAGTATTGAGCTCCACGTAGTTGGTCAAATAAGTCATCAATGCGTGGGAGAGGATATTTTTTCTTGATAGTGATCTTGTTAAGTTCTCGATAATCAACGCAGAGTCTCATTGATCCATATTTATTCTTAACAAATAGAACAGGTGACGCACTAGGGCGTATGAATCCTTTATCAAGATTCTCTTGGAGTTGCTTCTTCAATTCCTATAACTCAATTGGGTCCATTCTATAAGGTTTCTTTGAAATAGGTAAAGCACCTGGTACGAGTTCTATTGAAAACTCAACTTAACGATTTGGTGGAAGACCCGACAATTCCTCTGGAAAGACATCATCAAACTCCCGTACAATGGGAATATTCTTAATCGTGAGTTTCTCACCAACCATTTGAGATAAATAACCTTCATTTAGTGGAATCAATACCCATAAGATGGAAGAAATTTCCACTGGAAGGTTATATTCATCCTTGCATTGATAGACGATCATAGATTGATCTGGAAGATGAAATGTGAATTCCCTTCTTTGGAAATTGATATGAGATCCATATAAAGAAAGACAATCCATGCCAAGAATCACATCAAATTCCACTATAGGAAGGATCAAAAGATTTGCAGGAATCACTTTCCCACAAACTTCAATCGGAGAAGAATTGTAAACTTTTGATGCGACTGTTGTGCCATTAGGAGTTGTCACAACCAACTCAACATCTAATTGTTGAGGTAATACGGTGATACCCTTAGAAAATTCTTCAGAAATAAAAGAGTGGGTGGATCCAGAATCAAATAAAACATTTTCTACTTTAGAGTGGATAATAAGTGTACCTCTCACCACTTCATTGTCGTACTCCACATCGCCGATAGTAATTGCATGTGACTTTCCTTTGTCTTTGGCCTTAAGAGTTTGTTGACGTCGATCATCATCATAAACCCTTGGATTTGGGCATTTATTGGCATAATTACCCATCTCCTTGCACTTGAAACATTGAAGTGTAGTAGGTTCATTCTGTGTATCCCTTCCTTTTTTTGCATCATTAGACATATTCTTCCCATTATTTCGACATTCAATTACCCGATGACCTTCTTTTCCACACTTATAACATTTTCTTGTACCCTTAAGACAATTTCCTCCATGTTTCTCTCCACACTTTGAGAATAAGGTAAAACTCATCTTCTTTTCAGTGCGGTCTTTAGATTTTCCTTTGAATTCTATTTTCCTCTTCTTATCAAACCCATGTGACTGATGGGTTACACCAATCTCCATCTCAACCTTGAGAGCACATCGAACAATTTCCTCGTAGTTATTGAAGTCCCTTATGGCTAACGCCCTTAGAAGACTTGGTTTTAAGCCACTAAAGAATCGATTGATCTTACTCCCAGGTTGGATAATAATACCAGAAGTGTACCTTGCAAGTCTTGTAAAATTTTCTTCATAGGTACCAACAGATTCATCATCATTTTGATTCAGTTCAAGAAACTCTTTCTCCATCTTTGTTCAGAGAATACGAGGGAAGTACTTATTGAAAAATAAGTTCTTGAACTCGTCCCATTCCATGGACTCAATTTCATCTCTTGGCCTCGTATTATTGATAATATTCCACCATTGATCAGCATCACCTTCCAAACGATACACTGCTAAGATGACTTTATCATGTTCAGAACATTGAAGAACTGAAAATATCTTTTCAGTAGTACTGATCCATTGTTCAGCAACTAATGGATCAGTAGACCCGCTGAATGAAGGCGGACGCTGCCTCATGAAGGATTCAACAGAATGTTACTCCTTCCTTTGCTCGTTTGGAAGTCCTGCATGATTCATATCTTGAGAAATTTGTGTGAGCATGGATACAAGATTTTGAATTCCAGCTCCCATAACGTTTGGTTGCTCAGGGGGGCAATCATTTCATTGCCCGTCGCATTCCACATTAACACGGTTCCTTCGGGTTCCAACCATTGACTAAAACCAAGAAGAATAGTGTGAGAAACACTAATTATAATAAGAAAACCATGTAATCAAGAATAAAATTTCACACTTAAGGTCTTATCCTAGGTTATTCATGGTCATTTCTAAAACACTAAGATTGTGTTCTATGCTTAGACTTATCCTTAGGATTCTTACTAAGGATTTCACATCCTAGTTTCCAAAGGTTGACTATACCTTTCCTCTGATACCAACTATAATGACCCATACTTTACATACATTGTTATTACTTCAAAATTGAAGTACACTTATTACAACATATAAAAAAACCATGAAAGGACCGTATACGTATAGTGTCTTTAGAAACTGGGAAACATAAACAACTGGTTCATAAAGCACCTACACTGTCTCCCAATTATTTCATCATATCTATAGTACCTTTTGGCATATCTTAATTAATACCCTTCTTCCTGACCTGGGGAAAGAAAACATACAAAAGGGTGAGCTCAAATGCTCAGTATGGGTTAAAAAAAGAAATATCAATCACATCAAATTCATAAGAACATAACATTTTGGAAATCTTACCCTGCAAAAGAGATCATAATTTCATAACATGGGATAAATCATGGTAGTGAAATGTAATCAAAATAATCATAACTTAAAACATGTAACTTTGTTTCATACACACATAATCATAGAGAATCATTTCTTAGTAGTCAAGACTCATTGCCAAGACTATCTTAGTGGACAAAGTCCATTTCTGAACCGAGTTCACTCCTCGTTTCAGTACTGTTTCACTGAACCGGTTTAACCTGTCGTTCCAGCCATGTCTATCTCATGAGATATAAAATCTTTACCCAATGCATTGGAGGGAGATATAGGTCCCACCCATCTCATAATGATACCATTCTTATGTGTTCCACAAAATCATAAATCATACATCATTGCATAACCCATGTAATAAAAATGGGATTCTTAAACATCGTGACATCATAAAACAATTCATATAAGATAAATGAATTAATAAAAATAATTCTATCACAACATAATAAAATCAATGTAATAATAGGGATAGAAACAGAATCCTATATTATCTTAGATGGAAAATAATTTTGATAAAACACTTGAACTCCATTCTTGAGGAAAATATCCTTTACACTTCAAAAACTTTTTTCCTTTCTTAACATGTCATACAATTTTAAAATAAAAGAAGTTGATTAAAAATAAACATAAAAACTTGTAAATGAATATTCTTGGAAATAATGTTTTAAAAATCCATTCATGCTGTATAATTAAAAAAAACATTCTTCTCGTACTTTTGTCGGAAAAGTCAAAAAGTACCTCGTACGAAAAACGACAAAAGATTCTTTTCATATCCTTTACTAAAAAATCACCGAAGGGTAAAATTGGATTTAAAAAATTGTAGGTGGATGGAAACAATATTACATATTGAGGTAACATTGATGTGGATGATAAAATACACCCCAGTAAATACCAAAGTATAAACAATCTTGGATAAAAATGAGATTGTGATATTTTCCCTTACCTTAGGTCCGATTTGCTTCGTAAGTGTCCGAACCTCCTGTATAATGATTTAAATAATGTCATTGACTTATCCCAGAATCATAATCATTGTTATGATATCATATATGGTCATATTCTTAGCTTCTTATTAGTAATATTTCATTGCTACTTGTTATTCGGGTGTTTATTACTTTTTGTTCTTATGCATGTTTTGTCGAATAAATTCTTATTCTTCTCTTTGGGTTATAGATACCTCATTTAAAGAATGGTATTAGTGTACTATATATCATATTTATTCATTCAATTCATTTATATAATCATTATTCAATTAATATCATGTAGAACGAATCACATCACATCGTGGAGACAGTATTCCGTACGTACGCATGAGCGATGATATCGTTCCCATGATTGTGGAATTGTATTGGAGTGTATGTATACTATTTAAGAATCAATAAAACTTTAAAATAATTATATATAGTTATTTATTTTCACCATTATACCCTTCCAAGTAAGGTGGTGATGGAAAATAGATTACACCACGGCGTGGAGACGGTATTCTGTACGTACGCACGCGCGGTGATTTCGTTTTCCGTAGGATGGATAGATGGTGAAATAAGGTTGTTTCATAATTATAATAACATATCAGTATATGAGTGATACTTAAGTTATTACTTCATAATTAAACAACTAAAGAAGAAGAAGTAGAAGAAGAAATAGTGTTGAAAGAATCGGTAACAGACATTACCTCTTCTTTGAAGCCCCTCTTTGAGACCTCCTTTTAGGGCACTAAAATTGGTCTTTGAAGAAGACCAGGACCTCTAGGATGTTTCTAGGGAAGTGGGGAAGTGAAATGGGAAGGGGTTGGACGAGATTGAAGGCTCAAATTGGTGTGAGGAGGAGAGGGAGGAGGTGCCCTTTTATAAGGGAGGAGAGGGGCACCTTTGAAAATATAAGAAATATTAGTTTATATTAAATCCCAACCCCACTTAAAAACTTCCAAAATGACTCATATTATAATATTAGATGATATAGGGTTTTAATATCATCAACCAATAAAATTTATACATGTTAGGAATTTATTTTAAACATTATCAACTTGATTTATCCTTATTTATCAATTTTATTTTATTTGTGGTAATAATATTCTAAATTTTAAATTATTATAAATAATTACATATGTATTGTGAATTTTCCATAATTTGACACTTTATGACATTGTTGAACATATAAATTTTAATTTATAATTTTTAAATATTTTTGTGATTTTTAAACAATTTTATAATATGTTATTTTTATAAAATAACAATAGTGTCAATTTTGACACTATTCATTTATTTGAATTTAAATAAAATATATACAGAAGATATGTTCAAACTAAAAGCTTTAATATATTCATAAAATGTCATATTTATCTATAAAATTAGTGGATAACATTAAATAGTTAATTTAATATTTATTTTAATATTTTTAAAACCATTTATTTGATATTTTAATTAATAAAATAATTTCAACATCACTATTGTGTCATAATTAATGGTAATTATTTAGTCCCTAAAAATTCTAAATAAATTCCTATGATATAGATAATTGTATTATCTTTATGGAGAATATTCATTTTTGAATTTTCATTAAGTTTATCACTAAATTAAAATTAATATACTTATAAGATTTAAGAAAGTGACATGTTGTCACATTCTTTGGTTTTAATAATAATTAAATTATTTTCATGAAAAAAAGTCCATTAAATGAATATAATCCGACCCTTAGGTGATATGGGTTGACTTTTAGTCATCCAATAGGATTTGGTAGGTGTTAGGGTAATTTTATAATCTTATATTTACCCTTAATTACCCGATTTACCTTTAACTATGGTAAATAAAATTTACCGTAGTTACTATTCATAATGCCCAAAAATAAAAAGTAGCCTATTAACATAATTTGGACCCACTGATTCCAAATATGGAATCCATTTTTCAAAATTCAAAACATATAAGTTGTATTAATTAATTTAAAATAAATCCTGTTGTTAAGAAAACAGGTTTTAGAAGTTAAAACATTGCCAAAGATTGAAATGTTTTTACCTATGAATTCAATGTTAAATTAATGCTAATGACATAAATTATATTAAATGGTAAAAATATATTCTATTTAAACTTTAAAACCATTAAATATTATAATTTAACCATATAAATTATCTCAATGAAAAAAGCTGTTTTTAATTAAAAATTATCGTATTTTTACTATTCATTAAAATATGAAAGTTATCAAAAAAATATCAAAAATTTATCCAAAGTAAATTTTTATACCCTGATTCAAAAGAAGAATTTTATTTTGTCAAATTGAACTTATAATCATGTCAAAAACTAGATTTAATGTGGATGCGCCATCAAAAGGCGACAAAACTACATTTTTTAAAAAATACTTATTTTACCCGAAAAATCTATTTTGTTCTCTTACCATGTTCTAGAAAATGTGTATGATGAATAATAAAATTCAAAATGCAGTTAATACTATTTATAACGGCTAGTTCATAAAAATATATCATTGTTTAGTGAAACCCGATATTGCGTATTACACACGCTATAGAGGAAGGTCGCGATTGCGTGTAATGCAAGCCAAGTCCGTATTGTGTGCTGTGAAAGATTCCTTTGGTGTTTCATATAACATAAGACATAAAAAAAAATCTCATAAAATCTCAGGATGTTACACTTATGTTGGGGTTTGGTTTGGTTCTAGTACTTTGAGGGATGAGGGATCTCACAGATCCCTTTTGTTGTTGTGACTTTACAAGAGAACTGGGTGTGAATGCTTAAATTGACGATTGGATATTTTCCTTTAGTTGTTGTCTTGGATTATGGTTATGTCTGTTAGTTTCCTAGTAGTGGAGGAATATTTAAATAGAATCACTTAAATGTGACAATGAGAATATGTAAAATGGGGGATTTATTTTCCAAAATGGGTTATGCTCGGGTTGTGGCTGTTGTGTATTTTTGTGCATGTAGGAATAGTAATGATAGTACACTAGTGCAGAAAACGTTTTTTATGTCACCATTTTTTACGTCGGTTATATAAAACCGACGTCATAATATGTAAAACGAGGTTTTTTACGTCGGTTATTTAATAACCGACGTAAAAACCTGTGTTTAGTACACCTTTAACATCGGTTATTTTTATAACCGACGTTATTAATCGCGCGGCTTCGTTTTTTACGTCGGTTATACATTAACCGCCGTAAAAAACAGAAGCGGGGGGCGTTTGTTACGTCGGTTATTCAATAACTGACGTAAAAAACGCAGTTTTTGAAGGCCTTTTTACGTCGGTTATTTTATAACCGACGTAAAAAAAGAATCCGCAGATGTTTTTGACGTCGGTTATGGAATAACCGACGTAATAAAACGCGGATTTTGAGCCCTTTATAACGTCGGTTATAAAATAACCGACGTAAAAAAAGAATCGGAGGAAGGTTTTTACGTCGGTTATTGAATAACCGACGTTATAAATGTTTTTAAAAAAATTATAACGTCGGTTATTGAATAACCGACGTGATAACTCATTTAAAAATTTACCCAGACCCGTGGATTGTCATTCGCGAGTTTACCTTCGACAGTCGTGACTCGTCTCTCTCGCGCGTAAACCCGAATCGGCTCGTCCATTTCGTGGGTTTAGATTTGTTTTGCGATCATCGTTTCTCATATTTAATCTCCTTGGATCAATCATCTAAACTCGCAGCACTCAGGTAATCCTCCCACTCGTTCGTTTTTTTCGCGGATAGTATATATATATGTGTTGTGATTTTTTTGTTGAAACTAGCTAAGATTCTTCGATTGCGAACCCTTTTAACTCGTTTTGGCACCATAATCTTATTTATCATCCCTAGATCTATTAGTTCGACTTGCAATATTGACTAATTTTATGATTTCACTAATTTTTCATCGTTTTCTATAAATCCCCGAGAGGGTTGGGGCGTGTCCATTTGGATGGGTTGCCCTTTTACCGTTGTTTCTACTTTATTCACACACAACCATGGCATAGGTGCATGGATTTGGGATCACATCACCATTTTCACCCCCTGCAAACAAAGTTTCACGAGGAGGACTCGCCAGATTTCCCCTCGGCATGTTAAAAATTTTAGATACCCTCTTTTCAGCAAGTAAAAAATTAACTAGTTTTTTCTTCACTACTTATCCTAAACAAATAAAACCACCATTCTTTCTAGAACCTCTACTAGATCCATTGCATCCATCAACATACATATTTGGATTTGAAAGCATCCCTTAAGCCTTATGTTCGATGCTAACATCCTTTACTGATCTATAGAAAATATGATGGTCTGCTAAGCTCTCCATTTAAAAGTCAAACCCCACCAATTATTCATCCTCATCATGAGAAAATGGCACAACATCTGAATTTCTGATTCAATCTCTTGGGTCACTGAACAAACATTAACTCCTTCAAATCCACACCTGGAATAGACAACCTAATGTCGAGTTCCTTCTCTATCTATTGAAACTCAGTTCTTCCTCCACACCTAAAAACATTCTTTGAATGGCCCAACTTCTTGTTATGGTAAATTTTCAGTGATTCCAGGGGGGTGGGAGGGCTATCAAGAGGGTTGGGGGGTGTCCAGGGGGGTGTCCAAGGGGGGTAGGGTGTGGGGGGTGGTGTCCAGGAGGGGTGGGGGGCTGTCCAGAGGGGTCGGGGGGTGTCCAGGGGGGTTTACAAGGGGGTGGGTGGGTGTGGGGGGCTGTCCAAGGGTGTGGGTGGGTGTTGGGGGGTGTCCAGGGGGGTGTCCAAGGGGGGTAGGGGGTGGGGGGGTGGTGTTTAGGAGGGGTGGGGGGGCTGTCCAGAGGGTTGGGGGGGTGTCCAGGGGGGTGTCCAAGCAGGTCGGGGGTGGGGGGTTGTGTCCAGGAGGGGTGGGGGTGCTTTCTAGAGGGGTCAGGGGCTGTCCAGAGGGGTCGGGGGGTGTCCGGGGTGGTGTCCAAGGGGATGGGTGGGTGTGGGGGGCTGTCCAAGGGGGTGGCGGCCTGTCCAGAGGGGTCGGTGGGGTGTCCAGGGGGGTGTCCAAGGGGTTGGATGGGTGTGGGGGGCTGTCCAAGTGGGTGGCGGCCTCTCTAGAGGGTATTTGGGGTTGTCCGGGTGGGTGGGGGGGCTGTCCAGAGGGTTGGGGGATGTCCAAGGGGGTGTCCAAGGGGGTAGGGGGTGGGGGGTGGTGTCCAGGAGGGGCGGGGGGCTGTCCAGAGGGGTCGGGGGGTGTCCAGGGGGGTTTACAAGGGGGTGGGTGGGTGTGGGGGGCTGTCCAAGGGTGTGGGTGGGTGTTGGGGGGTGTCCAGGGGGTGTCCAAGGGGGGTAGGGGGTGGGGGGTGGTGTTTAGGAGGGGTGGGGGGGGGGGGGCTGTCCAGAGGGTTGGGGGGTGTCCAGGGGGGTGTCCAAGCAGGTCGGGGGTGGGGGGTTGTGTCCAGGAGGGGTGGGGGTGCTTTCTAGAGGGGTCGGGGACTGTCCAGAGGGGTCGGTGGGGTGTCCAGGGGGGTGTCCAAGGGGTTGGATGGGTGTGGGGGGCTGTCCAAGTGGGTGGCGGCCTCTCCAGAGGGTATTTGGGGTTGTCCGGGTGGGTGGGGGGCTGTCCAGAGGGTTGGTGGATGTCCAGGGGGGTGTCCAAGGGGGTAGGGGGTGGTGTCCAGGAGGGGCGGGGGGCTGCCCAGAGGGGTCGGGGGGTGTCCAGGGGGGTTTACAAGGGGGTGGGTGGGTGTGGGGGGCTGTCCAAGGGTGTGGGTGGGTGTTGGGGGGTGTCCAGGGGGGTGTCCAAGGGGGGTAGGGGGTGGGGGTGGTGTCCAGGGGGGTGTTATATCTTACTATATTTTGTTTAAAAAATAATATTCAAGCATATTTTTTTAAATACACATCGATTTGTTTTATATTTCAAAATTGTTTACATTCAAATTATGATTTTTTTCATATAAACATATATTTTTCTTATCTAAAAAATATATATATTTTTGCTATTTTTTATAGGTAATAATGAGTCGAAGTTGGATTACGGCACATCGAATGAGCAATGAATATGAGGAAGGTGTTGATGCCTTTTTGGAATTTGCTAAACGAAATGTTCCAAGTAGTGACATTTTTTTCTGTCCATGCCTGAAATGTCTGAATATGAAGAAGTTGAAAAGTAGAGAGATAAAAGATCATCTGATTTGTTATGGTTTCAATCCGAGTTACAACCCTTGGATTTGGCATGGCGAAACTGGACAGAATGTCACTGATGATAATGAATCGCAAGATGGTAACTCCGATGGAATTGAAGAAATGATTCGCGATATTGTAGCAGAACAAATTGAGATAGAACCGACAGTTTCATGTCTATATGGTGATGCCGAAAAACCATTATATCCTGGTTGTACAGATTTTACGGTTTTGTCGGCGGTGTTAAGATTGATTAACCTGAAGGCGAAACATGGATGGAGTGACAGAAGTTTTACAGAGCTGCTACAATTGATGAAAGACATTCTTCCAAAAGATAACGATCTTCCAGATTCACATTATAAGGCCAAAAAAATATTATGCCCGATGGGATTGGGATACAGGAAAATACATGCCTGTCCGAATGACTGCATTATATATAGGAAGGAATATGAATTTCTGAAAGAGCGTCCTAAATGTGGGACATCACGGTATAAGGTGAAAGAAAAATCACAAGCTGATGTAGAGATTACAAAGCTCCCTTCAAAGGTATTTTGGTATCTTTCTATAATTCCTCGTTTCAAACGTTTATTTTCTAATTCACATGATGCAAAAAGGTTAAGATGGCATGCTGATGAGCGGGTATGTGATGGAAAAATACGTCATCCAGCTGATTGTCCACAATGGAAGAAAATTGATGCCCAGTACCCTACATTTGGAAATGAAATTAGAAATCTGAGACTAGGCTTGTGCACAGATGGAATGAATCCATACCGAACCCTCAGTAACACACATAGTTCATGGCCTGTTTTATTGGTAATTTACAACCTCTCTCCTGAAGTTTGTATGAAGCGCAAATATGTCATGTTGAGTATCATGATCTCTGGTCCAAAGCAACCCGGCAATGATATTGATGTATACTTGTCACCGCTGATTGATGATTTGAAACTGTTATGGGCTGATGGTATTAGGGTGTATGATTCTTATAAAATGGAATATTTTCAACTGCATGCAGTGCTTCTATTCACTATAAATGACTTCCCAGCATATGGAAATTTGTCTGGATACAGTGTTAAAGGGCATAAAGCATGTCCAATTTGCGAACAACAGACTTCATATTGTCAATTGCATCATGGGAGGAAAACAGTGTACATGGGTCATCGAAAGTTTTTGCCTATGGATCACCCTTATAGAAGACTAAAAAAGGCATTCAATGGCTCACAAGAATTTGATACTGCTCCAAAACCTTTATCCCCAGATTTGTATTTTGAGAGGGTGAAAAACCTTGATGTGACATTGGGAAAGAAACATAAATCTGGTAATGATAGACATATTTGGAAGAAAAGGTCAATATTTTTTGAGCTACCATATTGAAGGTATCATGAAGTCAAACATAATATTGATGTCATGCACGTGGAGAAGAATATCTGTGATTCTTTGATCGGAAAATTGCTAGATATTAAAGGAAAGACAAAAGATGGGTTGAATGCAAGGTTAGACCTACTATCAATGGGAATACGTTTGGAGTTAGCTCCCACTCCTAAAGGAAGACGAACATTTCTTCCCCCGGCTTGTCATACATTATCGAAGAGGGAGAAAAGTAGCTTCTGTCAGTGTCTTCATGATATCAAAGTGCCTCAAGGTTATTCTTCAAATGTAAAAAATTTTGTCTCATTGAAAGACTTTAAGTTGATAGGTATGAAATCACATGATTGTCACGTCATGATGCAACAAATTCTACCAGTTTCACTGCGTGGAATATTGCCCATCCGTGTCAGAAAGACTATAATGAGGTTGTGTTATTTTTTCAATTCAATTTGTAACAAGGCGATTGATGTGAATGCTTTGAACATTTTGGAAAAGGATGCAATTTTTATACTTTGTCATTTGGAAATGTATTTTCCTCCAACTTTTTTTGATATGATGGCGCATTTAATGATTCATCTGGTTCGAGAAATAAAGCTTTGTGGACCTGTATATCTTCGTTGGATGTATCCTTTTGAAAGGTATATGAAAATATTAAAGGGATATGTTAAAAATCCATATTGACCTGAAGCCTCCATTATTGAAAAGTATATTTCTGAGGAGGTAGCAGAGTTTTGTACGAGCTACTTGGCTACGGCGCAACACATAGGTTTGCCTCCATCTCTCCATGAACGGGTTAATAATGAGGGAAAGGGGATTCGTGGCTTGAAAGTCAAATCACTGTCAGCTGAACATATGAAGAAGTTAGAATCATACATCTTGAATAACATAGCTGATGTTCAACCGTATATCACATTGCATATTAATGAGTTGAAACAATGTCATCCAAAGAAGAAAGAAATGTGGATTTTGAATGAGCACAACAAAACTTTTTTTCCATGGTTTAAAAAGACCTTGCTTGGTAGATCAGATGTATCAGAGACATTAAAATGGATAGTGGGTGGTCCATCTTTAAATGTGATAACATGGTACGCTTATGACATTAATGGCTATACATTTAATACGAAAGCTCAGGACAACAGAAGTGCAGTTCAGAATAGTGGTGTATTGGTGTTTGCAGAAGCAATGCATTTTTCGAGTGCTAAGGACAGAAACCCAATTTCGGCATCAAGTGCATATTATGGAGTGATTGAAGACATATGGGAGGCTAATTACTTTAAAATTAAAGTTCCTGTTTTTAACTATAAATGGTTTATCGGTAACAACAGTGTCAGACACGATGAATTTGGAATGACACTTGTTAATCTGAATAGATTGGAAGACACAACTGATTCTTTTATAATGGAAACACATGCCAAACAAATTTTCTATGTAGTAGATCAATCAGATATGCAGTGGGTTGTTGTTTTACAAGGGAAAAAACAATATGTTGGTGAGGATGAATTTGATGAAGATGCTGATTTATGTGAGATCCCTACTTCCATGGAAAGATTAACAGAACATAATGATGAGTATGTTGAAGACATGGTTTGTGCCATAAGGAACGATCACGAAGAAGGAATTTGGGAAAACAATCCAACTGTACATTCCTAAAATTACAGGTAACACATGTTTATTTCTTGTTTACATTTAGTTTTTTCATATAATGTTAGATATTGTAAATTTTTTACTTATTAAAACATGTATCAAACCAAAACGATAAAACAATAAAAACCGTTAAAGAGGAGAAGTCCTGGGCGCACCGGCTGGCCGGTGGTGGATCACCGGTTGGCCGGTGGTCCAGACAGCAAAGCTCTGTCTGGTCCACCGGCCGGCCGGTGATGAGCCAGCGGCCGGACGGTGGTCCAGACAGAGAGGAAGGCTCTCTGTCTGGTCCACCGGCCGACCGGTGGTGATCCAGCGGCCGGCCGGTGGTCCAGACAGAGCAAGGCTGTCTGGTCCACCGGCCGGCCGGTGGTGATCCAGCGGCCGGCCGGTGGTGAGCCAGCGGCCGGCCGGTGACACCAGGCAGTGGGAAAGTCTACTGCCTGGGTCCTCCGGCTGGCCAGTGAGCTCACACCGGCTGACCGGTGGACTCAGTGAGTCCACTTTTCAGCTTTCTTGGGCCAACTCCTTAGCAACCTTTTGCCTATCAACAAAAACACTTGAAAACAAGTTAGAACATAATAAGAGTGATTGTGATCATTAAAATCCAAGAGAGAGGGGTACAACAGACTGTGTTTACCATGTTTATCATTGTTTAACATTCTTACCATATTACCAATGTTTACTATTATGTAATTTAGTACACTTTTCTATTTTCTGATTAAGTAGTATTAAAATATTTGAATTTGTATATTTGTGAACTAATGTTTGTTTTTTTGATTTGAAGGAAAATGACAGATCAATCAGTTGATCAGCCACATGATTCTGGAGATGAGCATATTGGTCATACATCTGGGGAGGAACATTCACATGCTCCTATTACGAAAAAGAGTTCAAAGGTTGGTAAGCGTGGGTGCACACGTTTACCAAAATTATCACTTTCCCGTACGAAGGAGGAGAGGATAGTCGTGGAGTTTGATGATGATGATCTTCCTAGAGGTCCAAATGCTAAAGATTTTAAGGGTTTTGTAGCAACTCAGGCTAAGAGCAAAGTAAGCATTATCTATGATGATTGGAGAAGTGTGGATAAGGCGATAATTTCTCAGCTGTGGGAGACCATTTTGGTAAGATCTTTTGCTATTGTTTGACTGTTCTTTAAATGTTTCTAGTATATATAAAATTTTTAACCTCTTTTTTATCAGATGACATTTGATATTCCTGACACTGGAGGAGTCAGGAAGAAATGCTTATCGTTGGCTGCTAGGAGATGGAGGGATTTCAAATCAACCCTCTCATCTGATTTCATTTATGGTCATAGGAGTCGTGAGAATCCATGTCGTATATATCCTTTTATAGATGAAGACACATGGAGACAATTTTTTGAAAGTAGAAGAAAAGAATCATTTTTGGTAAGGGCAATGTAAACTTTTATAAGCTTTCTTATATAAATGATCTTATTATTGTTTTGTTAATGATTACTTATTCTTAATTTACAGCAAACAAGGAAAGCTCATCAAGAGATCCAATCTAAAAATGTATACCCTCATAGTTTATCTCGGGGAGGGTATGCATTATTGGAAGAACAAATGATGGCAGAAAAATTTCAACAACTAAGAGCTGAGTCTTCAAGCTCTGGAGATGTGGCCCCTCCATCCCCTCCATCTAGACATGAGAAATGGAAAAGAGCTCGGAAGGGCAAAAAAGGACAATATCTTTCGGATGAATCGAGACTCGTAGTTGAGAGGATTGTAAGATATCTATTTTATTTATTTAAGTTTACTATTTTCGTCATATATTTCCAATCATTATAGAAATGTTCAATTAATTATTACAGGACTCTCTTGAGGAGCAGAGTTCACAGGGGACATTTACACCATCTGGGAGGGAAGATATTTTATCTGTGGCATTGGGAAAGCCCGAACATCCTGGACGTGTAAGAGGATATCCGGCATGTGTATCAGTAAGAAAAGTGTTGCCACGTTCCTCAACTTCTGACGTTGAGGGAGTTTATAAAAAAAATAGAATCCTTGGAGGCTGAAGTCCATAATATTAATGCGACAATGGAGGACAATATTAGAGCATCGGTGCAGTTTATGTTTGCAGACTTGCAAAGACAATTTCAGGGTGCAGCTCCCACTCCACCTCTCCCAGTAGCTCCCACTCCCCCACCTCAGCCTACGGACCCCATTTTTGATCCTCCTCCTCCGCCGCAGCTACCTACTTATTGTGAGTTGTATGTTGATGATTCTCAACATCATATAGTTGCATATGGGATGGTATATTGTATAGGAGATACAGTTCATCATCAACAGTTAGAGGTAGAGAATCAGAGGGTCACTGTACAGGATATTATAGATAGATCAGCTCGGATACCATTACCTACAGATGAGGTGACGACAGTTGGACATAGTATCAGCCATTTTTTACTTTGGCCATCCAGACTTCTTCGACTCATTACCATAGAGGTATGGATGTTATATCTTTTATTTTATATTTTTATTAATGTTTTATCATTTTAAAACTAATATATTTTTCAATTTATTTTTACAGGAATACTTCAAAGGTAAATAAATACTGTATAGACAACAACAAAGACAGATAGCTATGACATCAGATGCAGATACTAGCAGTCTTGACAAATTGTCAAGATATTAAAATTTGTTGGTGGATCATTATGACTTTACAATGGAAGCTCATGTCTGTGGACGTGAACTAAGTGTGGGGATTATGAAAACTGATATCATGGAGTTTGTCACTGGAGATAAGTTGGGCATCAACGTGGTGCAAATTTTTATCATATAAGTCTTAACACCTTTTCCTTGCGTTATATTTATTAAAAATGTATACTTATGTCTGCTTTGTATTAGGTATCTGTATAAAATTTGTGATAGGAATGAGCTGACAGATGTATATGGATTCGTGGACCCACAATTGATTTCCCCTGAAGCATGTGCATTGGATGAGGAACAAAGAATGCTTTATATTGCTGATAGATTTGAAAAGAATGTAATCACACAGTGTTGGATGATGCCTTTTTGTGAGAGGTATGAAACACATCCCTCTCAAAGAGTTAATTATCTTTTAACATAAAAAACCACTAACGTTAAATTTCCTTTTATCAGGGATCATTGGATGTTAGGGGTTTTTTGCCCTAGGGAGAAAAAACACTTTATTGGATATGCTCTCTCCATGATGATGTGCGAGAAAGTTTTAAGAATATATTGGAAACGTAAGTTTCAATTTCACAATAGTTTTATATATTATAATGAATTTTAAATTTACCCCATTCGTATTATTTTCTAACAGGGCATGGGTCCACTTTCGAAAAAGCGCAAAGAAAAGGAATTTCAAGATCAAATATGTACATGCGAAGGTAAATATCCATTTATAATTTGTACATTTTGATTTATTACATAAAAATAATATATTGAATTTACACTCATTCAAACAGAAATGTCATGAGCAACAAGGCATCATCGAATGCGGATATTACATGTTAAGATTTATGTATGAAATAATAACAACTGGGACAGTTCTGAGTTTTGACCTGGTAAGATTTCCTCTTTCTCATAATATTTCAATTTGATTTATTCATTATACACGTTGACTACTATCCTTTTCCTTTGTAGCTTTTTGATGACCCTCAACCCTTTACTGCTGAAGATATCAAACACTTACAAGTGGAGTGGTCAAATTATTTTACAGGTTTGATTGACTTTTAGTTGTTTGTAATGTAAAATGTAATTTTGAATATTGTCAATGTAATTGTGTATTTCGTAGTCGTTTAGGTTGGATTTAGTTTTTTTTGAAGTTGACAGTGTAAGTTTTGAATGTTATATAAGTTAATGTTTAATTTTTCTCTACTTTTTGTTTTGGTCTACTGTTGATGGTTTTTCTGGTCTGGATTTTGGTATGGGGGGAGAGGTTCCAAGGGGGTGGGTGGGTGTTTGGGGGGTGTCCAAGGGATATGGGAGGGGTGTCCAAGGTGTGTTTGGGGCTGTCCTAGGGGTCGGGGGGGGGGGGGGGTGTAAATGAGGGTGGGGGGTGTCCAAGGGGTGGGGGGTGTCCAAGGGATATGGGAGGGGTGTCCAAGGTGTGTTTGGGGCTGTCCAAGGAGTCGGTTGGGTGTAAATGAGGGTGGGGGGGGGGGCTGTCCAAGGGGTGGGGGTGTCCAAGTGGTGGGGGGGGGGGTGTCCAAGGGATATAGGAGGGGTGTCCAAGGGGTTTTTGGGGCTGTCCAAGGGGATGGGGGGGGGGGGGGGTTTCCAAGGGGTAGGGGGGGGGGTTTCCAAGGGGTCGGGGGGGTGTCCAGGGGGTGGGGGGCTGTCCAAGGGGTGGGGGGGGGGGTGTCCAAGGGGTGGGGGGGGGGGTGTCCAAGGGATATGGGAGGGGTGTACAAGGGGTGTTTGGGGCTGTCCTAGTGTTCGGGGGGTGTAAATGAGGGTGGGGGGCTGTCGAAGGGGTGGGGGGGTGTCCAAGGGGTGTGGGGGGGGTGTCCAAGGGATATGGGAGTAGTGTCCAAGGTGTCTGGGAGTTCTGTCCAAGGGGCCGGTTGGGTGTAAATGAGGGTGGGGGGGCTGTCCAAGGGGTGGGGGGGTGTCCAAGGGGTGGGGGGGGGGTGTCCAAGGGATATGGGAGGGGTGTCCAAGGGGTGTTTGGGGCTGTCCAAGGGCTCGGGGGGGTGTCCAGGGGTCGGGGGGGGGGGGGTGTCCAAGGGGTCTGGGAGGGCTGTCAAGGTGTGGGGGGGGGGGGTGTCCAATGGGTGTTTGAGGCTGTACTAGGGGTCTTGGGGGTGTAAATGAGGGTGGGGGGGCTGTCCAAGGGGTGGGGGGGTGTCCAAGGGGTGGGGGGTGTCCAAGGGATATGGGAGGGGTGTCCAATGGGTGTTTGAGGCTGTACTAGGGGTCGTGGGGGTGTAAATGAGGGTGGGGGGGGGGGCTGTCCAAGGGGTGGGGGGTGTCCAAGGGTTGTGGTGGGGCTTCAATGTGGTGGGGGAGGGCTGGCCAGGTTGTTAGGTGGGTATAGATGAGGGTGGGGTTCAGTTGGGGCTTGGGGGAGGGCTGGCATGGTTATTTTTGTTGTTTGGTTTCTGGTTGCTTTTTGGTGAGAGCAGTGCAATTATTTTAAAAAAAAAATATCGCTTTCACGTCGGTTATTTTATAACCGACGTGGTAAATAAATCGGTAGGGGTTTATCACGTCGGTTTTTTCGAGAACCGACGTGATAAACCGTTCCCGGGCCTTTTATCACGTCGGTTCTTAATATAATGGACGTGCTAAAAGGCCTGGGAATCGATTTACCACGTCGGTTATTGGATAACCGACGTGCTAAAACGTTTCCCAGGCCTTTTTATCACGTCAGTTATTTAATAAACCGACGTGATAATAGGCCCGGGGAAGGGTTAATCACGTCGGTTATGTCATAACCAATGTGATAAACGATATCCCAGGCGTTTTATCACATCGGTTTAGAAAATAACCGACGTGATAAACCCCCCCTGCGCATATTTATCACGTCGGTTATTAATGAACCGACGTGATAAACACCGTGATGTTAGGGATGTTACGTCGGGTTTTAAATAACCGACGTAAAAAACGTTATTTATAACGTCGTCCGTATTAACGTCGCCTAAAAACCGACGTAAATAATGAAAAATAACCGACGTAAAAAATGTTTTCTGCACTAGTGGTATTTGTGTATGGTATAGTTTCAGAACCCTTAGGTTGGGATGAGGTCTTGTTCAACTATATGTATAAATTAGTTATTGCGTTTCTTATTCGCACCCCACCCACATTGATAAATTCATGCCAAACACCCCTATTTCATGGGGGAGGTTGTTTTTCCCAACATTCCTATGAGTGGATGGTTATTAGATCTTTTTCTGATCCCTATACCAGGTAGATCAAGACTCTTCAAGCAGGATGTGATGGCCTGAGGTCCATTATATCCCAAGACTCTTCAGGCAGGGTACGTTGTGGTGGTTGGCCCAGGAGTGTGCGGGTAGGTTTGTTTCCCAAGTGTCTCTAGGATGAGGCCCAAGTGTCTTCAGGTGTGGCAGTGGTTGTTCTATCCTAGGTGTCTGCAGGAATGGTTACATATGGTTGTGGTGGCCTAGGTGTCTTCGGTCATGGTTACGTATGGTTGTGGTGGCCCAGGTGTCTGCAGGTGGGATGCGTGGTTGTGGTGGCCCAAAAGGTTGTTGTTGGGGCGGTAGTGGGATTGTAGTGAAAATGGAGGGGGAGGTATGATGCATAAGATGTATTCAATAACTAGTGGGAAAGCGGTGCGGGGTACCCAAATATCAATGTGCTATTACTATTACATTACCTGACTTGCGTTATTTGGGGAGTGTGTCTTGGTGAGGTTGGGTGGGTAGTTTCCCTTGCTAGGTGTTTTGGCTACCTCTACTTTATCATAGGGAATTAGGATTCCTCCCCAGTTGTGCATGAGAGATTTTGGTTTTCCCTACTGAGTATACCTGTATACTCACCCTATGTATATAAAATCGCTTTCAGATTTCTAGGAGGATTTTAAGGACCGTGCGGAACCGTACTAGATCGGACGTTGGGACAGTTGCTGTTTTTTTTCCTTTTTGGTACTTTCCCTTTGGAGTTTTCTTGTACTTTAAGGAATTTTATTTTGAACATGCATGTGGAAAAAGGGTTTTGGCTTTGCTCTTACTTTCTGTATTTTGGAGTTGTTTGAGATTTACCACCTTATCTCCTATTATCTTTCTATAAAAATGGTAATTACTTCCATATTACGTGTGATTCTATACCCTTGGTTCTAGTCACCACTCCGAGGCCTACTGAAGGTGGGACTCGGGGGTCATTATCTCTCCTTCAACTTGAAGAATGAAGGGTTTGGCAGTTTGATGTCCCTTTGTTCATCATAGTGAAGGCGGGTCGTGACAGTACACCCATCTTGTTTAAACGGGGTCAGGTAATGCACACCAGTTACGCATGAAGACTATGGGATTTGGATTGGTTAAGGATGTGTGTGAGACAAGGACTGATGGAAATTTATGAGGTCTTTGTGGTCATGAAGACACAGGTTAGGTGCATAGTTTGAAATGTTTGTCCATAATCAGAGGGACATTTCAAATTTAATGCGTTCTATAGAACAGTTGACCCAGGTGTGTTCCTAGTAGAAGGAGCCTATGGTGGTACTTGAGGTGTCCTTGTGTAAAGGGGTGACACCTTTATTGAATCAGGTTTTGTGTTGCGACCAATCTAGGCGAACCAATATAGAAGCGTTAAGGGTTAACATAGTGTCAAAGCATGGTTTGGGAAGATTATTATGCATATAGTTGTGCATGGAACTAATAAACCTTTATGATTGAGGAGCGGTGTGAGGAAATCCATCTGGTGGGGATACACTAGTGGCAATTTGAGGGTGTTTCCCTTATTATTGAGGGAGTCTCAATAGGTGTTAAATGAAAATGTTCCCATGGGTTGAGAACATGATGGTAGTCATATTTTGGGTTAATGCTCCAGAATGAATGGGTACGACCATGTCCAACCATGGAATTTGATGATGGATGAGGTGTGGGCCATGATGACTAGAAACTTAGTCTGAAAGTGTGATGATAATGTCACCCCTATGGTGGGAAGCATGATGTTAATCATTTGTGGAATTACCCTTGAGTTGTATGGGTTTTTGGGGCTTGGAATATTCATTAGACGATTTCTAGGGTGTTTGGATGATGGAGGAAAAATATAATTGAGTACAATTTAATTTCTCTAGGTATTACAAGAATAGAACCAATTGTGTTATCAGGTGGAGTCAAAGTGCTAGTTTCAGGATCAGGGTATCCTTATAATGGTCCAAAACTGGATGGTCCATGACTGTGTCAGTGCTCACAGGAGGGCATGATGATGGATTTGGTTAGTTGAGGTTTCAACTATGTAATTACATTGAAGGTTGGATTATGACTTTAGTGGGTGTACTAGAACAATATTAGGGTGCCTACGGTTGTATAGGATCTGAACTAGGTGGTTTGAGATCCCGTCGGCAATTGAATCCTCACATTCTTTAAGGAGGGTCATTCAGAGGAGGCTCAGCCGGTCTTTTTACATTAAATGAAGTGCAGTGAGCTAGGAACCACACAAGATTCATCCTTTTGGATATTATAAGTGCGTTTCATGTGTTATTTGGGTTTTTTCAAGTAAAGGATGGTGTGATTAGGCCCCATATTGGACGTTTGAAACTTTTTTGATTTAGTTGGGATTCTAGAATGAGGAGTGGTACTGGTGGAGGGTTGGTGGTTTCCGCTTGTGTTTAGGTGTGGTAAGTTGGGAAATGTGCCAAGTGATTTGGTGAACCATTGAGGATATGTTTGACTGGAAGTCTTGGTAACGAAAAAATTAAGGTATCAAAATTGGACTTAGTAAACCAAAGTCTATAGTGGGAACCATCACAGGTCATTTGGTCAGTTGGATGAATAAAAAAGCATGTCTCAGGATTGATGATATTTGGAAAGCATCGTCTCGATGTTTCTATGATAGTTAAAAGTGTGGGCTTGAGGTTTTGATAGTTTGTGTACCTTGAAATGGGTGATGAACTACAAGAGCATGTTGGGTATTCAAGGTTAAATCATAACCATTATAATGGGTGTTGATGACCTAAGTAAGCTGGGATCATTGATGGAGTTTCAATGGGGATTCTTAAAAATGAGATGTTCTATGGTAGGGAGGTTATAGAACCTAAAGTGTATGAATAGGTTGAATGTTTTAGGGGGAGATTGAGATTTTCTGTCAGTGGAGGGGCTATATCTTGAACTAAGATTCAAACTTAAGTTTCAGGGGTTTAGACTCATCAAGAATGTGTTTTTGGGAAAGACACAGATCTCAAGAAGCATCCCAGGGGTTTGGGATAGCCTCAGGAGGGGTCTAGTGGATTATGCAATTGAAAACTATAGCATGACACTGACCAACCATTGGCTACTGAACAACAAGAATTAAGGATGCTTTCACCACTGGCTAGCCAGTGGAACTGGGTAGTGATCCCTCTTGGCTACAACAACAGCCGGTTAGACAATGGCCACCGCCGACTATCTAGTGATCCTTTTAAGGGGTAAAATAACATTTTACCCCTCATATTTTTAAGAGTGGGTCTCCCTTCCACTTCCTCTTGCTTGTGTTCCATATGCTCCCCTCCCCTTCCTATCCTTCTCCCCCTTGAACTAGGGGTGTATTTTCTTGGGGTTTTCCAATGTTTTGAGGTATGTAATCACCTCCAATGATATATTTTGGTTTCCTCCTTCATATGTCTTTAATTTTTGTTTCCAATTTAAGTTTATTGACACAAATTCCACTAGATAATAGTGGAATTAGTAATTTATTTTGTGGATTTGGTTCTTCTTAGAAAGGGGACATTAGGGGAGGCCATTCGGGTACCATTGTTCATTATTTAAGAAAAGGTATTTTGTGCCTCATAATTTATTAAGAGTTTTACTTAATTTTAAATGGAATTTATTATTTAATCGGTGATGAAAATTGGGTATTTTTCCTAGGTTGAGGTTGGGGATACAACATGGGCCGTTGGAATGAATTTAGTCATGGTTTTGGTGTAAGGAGACCTTTTGGTGAGTTTTGAAGGTTATGCTTGACGTACCCTCACGTGTCCTTTAATTCGTGTGAGTGGTGATTAGATGAGAAATTTATAGTTCCAAACTATACTTACTATTAGGATGTAGTAAAGAGGTAGTGTGGGGTATGAAAGTTTTTGGGGGCCGCAGCAGAAGCCGGTGGGCTGGGGATTTTAAAATTTCCATCGATGGGTTGACAAAACTTGTCGATGCCAATGATCCGAGCCCTGGTAAGGTCCTAGGATCTCGTGTAAATTATAAAGAGCACAAAAATTAAAATGAAAACATACCCGTTTGAAATATAAATCCAAGGTCGACTGTAACAAATCGATGGCAATCTTCACTTGAAGGATCCATATCAGGATCCCTCTAGATCATCCACACGTGCTTCTAAAATCTGATGGAACATCGATCGTCAAATTCCAAGTGCAAGCACAATGATCTGATAATGTCTTGGAAGTCCTGACGATCACTGTATATTGATCCCTTCAATGCTTGAGGAAGATCTTGATCCATGCTATTGGATCAAATGATTCTCTCTCTAAGTAGCATGAGGAGATAGAGGCTCTCATTTTTCATTCCATAAAATGAATAAATAATTAGAATATATCAATGAGAGAGAGATCCTCCTCATTTATTTATAGTGGTGTTACTAAATACTTGGTTTGGTTCCCTATCCCCCGTTTATTTCAACGTCCACTAAATAAATAATTTTGACGAACTAAAATGTGTCAATATTATTTATTATTTTATCACATACTTGTAATATATATAAAATATATTACATGATAAAACCGAGCCATTTAACTTGACTCACTATTTTTCTTAATATTAAATGAACCTTGAATATTAAAATAATATTCATTTGATTAATATTTTCTCATATTTACTAAACTTGTAAATAATTTAAATAAATTCAATCCTAATTATTCATAACTTGAATAATAATGAATTTATTTAATTATTAGTGATAGATACTTTGGATAATACTTGGAACCCATGCTGGGGCCCTGCATGTCCATATATATATTCAATTGAATATGGAAGATTCTCGAATATGCTATTGTGTGTGACCCTCTAGGCCCTTATCTCAATAAAAGTGAATAAAATACAAAGACTAAGAGTGGAGTCTAGTAACCCATCATGCCCCCTAAAGATATAAGTATTGTCATAGAAACAACATCTAACCTATGAACACTGACTGTGTACTATAATCTATTTGTCATTAAATATCTCATAAAGCAGGACACACACTCATGTCATCGTCCTTTTCTTTATTTATTATTTGTTGATCTATCCAAATAGATTTTCCTTTCAAATTCTTTGTCCAAATACTTATAAAGGTAGCACCATCTTGATCAACCAGGCATGAGATATATAACTTCCTAAACTTAGAAGCAAAAAATCATTTCTTAACCATTAAACCAATGTCATACCACCAACAATGCACCCAACACAAGCTACCTCACCATGATTTCAATACCATGGTTTCTTCCTTGTATAAAAGTACACAATAAAATGATATACATTGGTAATGGTCTCAAGTCAGGATACCATTACACATGTCTGTAGATAGGAACGACCAATGACACCCAAAACATGTAGTGTTCCTATTAGAGGGTCTTTCCGCATGATCTCACTACTAGAGATCACCAAGTTAGAACTTCATCAGAAGAAGTCTTAATGATTATGAGCCCCCATCACCTGATAGTCAAACATCTACCATGTCCAGTCAGTAATATGTATCTAGAACATAGAACATATATTTAAGATTAATGTTATAGTATCTCGAGGTTCTCATTATATTCTGGGATCTGCTATAACCTCTCGATATGACAATTAATCTTTGTACATTACCATTTCAATAGTGGATGCATAAAAGTCTACACTATAATGGTAAGATGACATCATGTATAACTAACTGTATACATGATATTGTAATCAAAATTACTGCATAGTTGGGTCTTGGGAACCCATTATTTCAAAATTCCCACTTTCACTAGAGACAACTTTCTAACCAAACTTGTTAGCTACTCATATGATAAAGATCATGCTTCTAATGAGTAATGGTTTTAACTTCTGGGCCTGCCACGTTTTTTCCATGTGACATATCTACTGTATGCGACCTCACCCCCTTGAGTAAAACTTCTCAAGATATGGTATCCCCGAGTATATCTCTTTTTTCCATTGTCGTAACTTGACAACTTGGCTAGTAAGAATATCATAATTTACATTATGATAATACTTTAATTACTAGGTGCGATTATAAGAACTAGAACAAATCGTTGCATTTAACTACTTCTTAGCCACCTTAAAAGCTGCAACATACTCGGTATTTTGTAGGTATGGCTACCACTAGCTTTTATGATATTTACTCTCTCATAACCTTAGCCTAACCACAATGCTAGATCAAATTGATATAAGGATTACTAGTTTGTGTCCCACAAAAACTAGTATACCTTCTATATATAACAGGTACATATCATTTGTACTTGACGAAGTACAATATGATAGTTCCGATTTCTTCACTTACAGTGCTACTGGATATAATTGATATTTTCCTACTATAAAGTACATCATAGCAAAATCAATTCTTGTACATATCATGGAATATGAAATCGATCCATCACTAGAGAGTATGGAACTCAACTCACAACTTTAATCTCTTCCATTTTCCAAACATGTCAACCTGAAGAGATTAAGCCATGTGACATTGAAAACAATTCTGAACTTGAATTGTTCCAACTTGTATTTTTTTCAATACAATTTCACTTTATGTATGACTGACTAGGTACAAGAAACTGTTATATCTACTTAAATAGATCCAGTTCCTTAGAACATAGGTTTCTAATTTAAGTTAACCACTGTATAATTAATTTTATCATGGTCTTAATTAACTATAAGACCAATATTTGTTTTCCATATGTTACCAAACATATTTTTCTTGGAAAACATTGGCACTCCCACTAACCTTTGGTGGAAACAAGGAAAATATTCACTTGAAATGAATTATCTAAGATCCTGTTGCTTACTTTAATCCAAAACTAGATTTTAGTAACTTGAAACCTTCATTGGAACTAAATAGTGTCATCATCCATTTTTGGTTGCGTCGTATTAAACACATTCCATGAAAGTTGTTTTTTACATCAAATTGATTATTTAATGATATTAGAAGTTAGATATGAAAAGTAAAATTCTAATGGATTTAGGCACACCGAATTGGTATAACCAATCGATCCTTATTGGTACCAGGATTGTACCATCCATGTATCATCTCATTTGAATACCCACCACAATTTTCAATTTATAATCCCCTTTTAAATTTGATACATGGAATCCATTATTGAATTTTAATTTATCTTTTCAATCTTAGCTAAATTCCATATACTACTTACTTGTAGGATTTATTATTCTAAATGAATAATTTATCACCAACCACGGTTAATATAAAAATATCACCATGGTTTCATTCTTCCTACGCAATATGTGTCACTGGAACATGCCTCTTCCACATGAACTTGTGAAACCTGTTCCTATGTCAACCATTTTTACATATTGAGAATTGACTAAGTCCAAGTCAATTTAGCTCCCAATATCTCTAATAGATATGTACACCCTTATATAGAAATGTAGTCTAATACTTGACTACCATTTTTTCTGTCTTAGGGATTTAGGTAATGTCCTAAGAAAATGTTAGGATATTTACTTAGACGCATCATGTGTTTAGCTTGATGTAAGTTTGTTTAAATCCTTAACAAAATCTTTGCATCTTAAACACATGTACTATGAAATAATGATTTGTTTCATCATACTTTTACTCTTATGATATCTATTTATCATTTATTAGTTGGCATATTGGTTATGGGATTTCACCATTATTTTTAAAGCATGTCCTGAAATATAATGGAAGTTTCTGCAACTTGAAACATTGATACTCCATACATCATAACTCTATTGTATAAAATGCGTGTTTAGGAATTGATCCATGATAAATTTTATTGATCAATGTTAATATGTAAGAATCATCATCGATCCTCCTCATGAACATCAATATTGTGATGTAGATAAGGTAATATTCATTTAGGAATTACTCCACGCTACATTATCATGATCGATGAATGTTTGGTCAAGATATTCTTCAGCATGCCAATCTGAAGCAACTCATATCTTATGACCATGTATATACTTCACTATTACATTACTTAATAACTTAAAGGAATCTTATGAAGTATTTTTACCTCTATATTTCATTTGGAATAGTTCACACTCTCTTGTTTAACTAACCCCAAAAGCTTTTTAGCATACCTTTATTTCTAAAGGTTTCTTTGTATAAACTAAAGATGTTGATAATACCAAATGTGTTTAGATATACCGATCCTAAATACCGTACTGGGTATATTCTTGACGTCCAATTTTAGTTTTACTTGAAAAAGAATTATATTTCCACAACTGGGTAAGTCTTACATTTTATATTCATCATGTATTTCCTTTGATTCAAATATGTCTGAACTATTCGTTGAGTATGTTATACCACAAACAACATTAATTCCTAAACTTGGAATAATCTCTCATTATGACCAAAAGGTAATGTGAGATAAATTTTTTGTTTATACTCAAATTTTTTTTCAATTTGAATCAATCAGTTGGAAATTAGAAGTTATGTGTTTATCACCGCTGACTTAGGAATCACCCTTTCTCAGCTACTTGAAGAAGACACTTTACTTCTTATAATTTTCTTATACTTAATTGTTTACTATATTTAAATACACATATATTATTGGAATATTTTATTTAATACCCAAGAAATATGTTAGAAACATTAATTTACATTGATGAATAAACATGAACGAGAAGTGGGTAATTGCTTCTAGTATTTTAGTTCATTGCATTTTAAACTTCCATAAATTTATTTCAATATTTGATGGAAATAAACCCCTGTTAAATAACCAACCACTTTCTTTGAAGGACACAATGAAGGTTCCTTTGGTGTAACTTTCCATAGGCCTTTTTTCCGTGTCTTTTAATTTATTCTCCATAAGAACAAAAGATGGTGATATCTTTAATATTCTTATTACTTGGAAAATGTCACCTTAAAGGTAATGAAGTGCTTAATCTATACCATTCATTTTTATCCTTAAATGAAACTAGAGTAATTGGGTGTAAAATGTATAATAATGGGATTCCATGAAAGATTATGAACTTTATTTCACTTTACACAAAGTGAGTGCAATCATCACATTCATATCTTGCTTAGATTTCTCCTTGGAAACTTCTTGGAGATGATACTACATGTAACATCATCCAAGTCATGATGTAGCGACCACAAATAACATTATATGTTGATGATAGCATTATGAAAGAACCATTATATGATTGATTCATGAGTCTCCGGTAAGCATTTACACCCTCGCTTCCTGAGGTGTCTTAACAGGTTGGGACACAAGCACCTTGAATTTCTGATATAGAAATATTATGCGCAAGTGTCTGTACTATATTTAATATTTGTTCCAGTTTGTACATTAACTTTATCCAATAGTTATCACAGTTTTATTGTGGTATTACTTTCCATTCTCTACAAATAAAATTTATCAGATTAGTACTTTTTATGATGATTACCAAATGTGAAATTTACAATTAATTTAACCATTAAATGTCTCCCACTAATTTATAGAATTCTAGGAACCCTCTGTACTAGAATCATAATACTCTATCATTTGATTAGTCTAGTGGCAAGGATCCCTGAACCTCCCTCATAGTCTACAAGCTATGGATACACCACTACTCGGAGGGTTCAAGGTAGGATTTTGGATGGCCAACCACACTAACTCACGGTTCCTTGATCTATTGAGAGAAGTCCCAGCTTTTAAAATCATAATCTAATTTACTCAATGCTTTCCTCTAAAATTACAACAAGCTAGATATGGCTATTTATTTACTGCAATTTTAGTTAAGTCAACCCGCCACCCTAATAAAAATTCCTGGTAGTAAGAGGCACTCTTATCTATGGCATGACCGACACCCCAAACACAAAATTTTGTTCAAACCTGAATGATAGAAGGCTGTGGTGACATAATATTTCTTTGAGGGTTTTATTTTTCTCTCGAAAAATGTAATATATTTCTATTAATATTGTTCATCTATGTTGCCACACTCACAACTGAACATTAATAGAAAAACATACGCCGCTTCTTTATGAATTTTATTATCTATTATTTTATGTATTTCTCCTTATATTTATAAATTCATAAAATAATAAATAAATGCATAAAGGTAACCTACTACCCAACTAGTTTTGAGCATCTAAACGACCTAAGGGCATCATACCTGAGTCGAAGCTTGACTCATAATGCAGATTTCCCCCGTCTTGTATGTTCGCTTCTCTTCTGTAGTATCACCTCATCTTGGTGGGGTCAACGTCACATCTTGGAGTAGCACCTCATCTTGGTGGGATCCACATGTCATCTTGCACCATCTTGATCAATGTACACCGCCTTATCTTGGCTGGGTCCACATCACGTCTTGCATCGTCTTTGTCCGAAATACAAATATAATCGCGTGCAGGCAAGGGGAACTAGGGGTATAAATGCACACCAGATAAAATTGGGCACGCATGACCTTATACATTTTAATCAAAATAAAGACGATGCACATACTGTCATTTAATTAATTACAATCATCACACACAGTTAAATAAATAATTAAATAAATAATTAAATGAAGACATACAAGGGTCGATGCTCAAGACCAGCATGTGGGTAAAATAATGTGTGATAAAATTAAAATGCATTAAATAAGTATGGGGGTAATATTGTTAAACTAAATGAATTAAATAATTCAAATAATTTAATTAATTATCGGTATGCTAATTAATTTAATTTTTTATGCCAAAATTAAATTAATTAAAAAATTTAATTTCATTGAAAAATTAAACTAATTTATATCCTGGGTATTAAAATAATTAACCAAAATTAATTTTAATTAATTTAATTTAGATACTAAAATTAAATTAATAAAATTAATTTATTTTGATTAATTTAAATGGTCGGTCCCCGAAACATCACTGCATGACCTGTGTAGGTAAGGAAAAACCCACGTAGGGCCATACCAGGCCGTGTAGGGCCAAACCGGGTCGGACCAATTCATCCAAACCCGTTCCGGGTTGGGAAGATTCGCTCGGACCATTTTGGGGCCAATTTTTCCCTGCAGAAAAACTTACAGATAAAATAAAGGAGTACCTTCAGGCAAGCGACCTGGAGGAGGGTGTTGGGGAGGCCAAAGGAGGCCACATGCGATAGCTGGGACCACGAGAGGTGGCAGAGGTGCAGGGTGAGGCCGAAGCGGGATGCCGAAAGGCATGGTTGGCCTGAGTTCCACCGCAAGTAGGAGGGTCGTGAGACGGGGGTAGGCCGATCCGGCAGTGAGGACGCGCGAGAGCAGGGCGGTGCTGAGAGGAGTGGTCGGGAGGAGGCCGACACATGGGAGGAGGGCACTTGGGGTGGTCGAGGGCAGTAGGGAGCTGGGTAGCGACACTGATGGACCAGGTGAGGAGGCACGCTACTTGGGGTTTCCAGTGCAGGAGGCCGGCAGACGGCCGGGTGGGGAGCTGATCTGGTGGTGGCTTGCTATGGGTGGTAGGTAGATACACCCTTGGGAGGTTGGGGTGGAGGTGCGATAGCCGGATCCTAGTGCGCCGCGAGGTGGGGTGCAGTGCCTCTGCCGAAGCGTGCTAAGGTAGAAGACCCTGGGGGTCCGCACAGACCCCCTTTTCCTTTTTATTAAAGTCTCATTTTTTTAATTTTATTAAAGTCTCCTACTTCCCTTTTTTTATTAATTCTTCTTTTATTGTTCCTTCATGTGCCCCCTTAGTTTTTTTTTGATTTTCTTTGATTTCCTTTTAATTTTTTAAAAGAAGTCAAGTTTCCCCATGTTTTTTTGGGTCAATGTCTCCCCATAATTAATTATTTTGTGTGTTTTTCCACACACAAATTTTCTAAAGGCTACTTAGCCTTTAAAATATAATAATAATAAGATTATTATAATAAAATAATAATTTATTTTTATTATTATATCATTATAATAATAAAATAAATATTATTATAATAATAAAATTATTATGAAAATTAAAAAAATGTAAAATTTATAATTTTAATATAGTTTTAATTATATCTAATGAACCGATATAAACTTGGTCGGTCCTTCAGAATGAATAAAAATTAATACCCATGATCAAAACGCAAATTCGATCTAATCTAAAAATTTAAAATGACCATAACTCGGTTATTCGGCATCGGATCGACACGCGGTTTGAACTGCTGATACTGTTTTTGAACCCTTTACTTAATTGTAATGAAATTTAATTTTATTTGGCTCAAAAAATCTACATTATTGCTCTGATACCACTGAAATATTCTAAGGCTCATAGCGGAAGTCTGTGGGCTGATGATTTTAAAATTTTCATCGACGGGTCGACGGAACTTGTCGAAGCTGATGATCCAAGCCCTGGTAAGGTCTGAGGATCTCACATAAATTATAAAGAGCCCAAAAATTAAAATGAAACCATACCCGTTTCAAATCTAAAGTCACGATCAACTATAACTATTTGATGGCAATCGTCACTTGAAGGATCCATAGCAGGATCCCACTAGATCATCCACACACACTTCTAAAATCTACTAGAATGCAGGTCATCAAATTTCGGGTGCTAGCGCAGTGATCCGATGATGTCTTCGACGTCCCGAGGATCACCGCATCATGATCCCTTCAATGCTTGAGGAAGATCTTGATCCATGCTCCTGGATCAACTACTTCTCTCTCTAAGTAGTAAGAGGAGAGAGGGGCTCTCATTTTTCATTCCATGAAATGAATGAATATTTTTTGTAGATCAATGGGAGAAAGAGATTACTGCTTTATTTATAGTGGTGTTGCTAAATACCTGGTTGGGTTTCCCAACCCTCATTTATTTCAACATCCACTAAATAAATAATTTTGACAAACTAAATTGTGTCAATATTATTTATTATTTTATCACATACTTTTAATATATATAAAATATATTACGTGATAAAATCTATCCATTTAACTCGAATCACTATCCCTCTTAATATTAAATGAACCTAGAATATTAAAATAATATTCGTTTGATTAATATTTTCTCGTATTTACTAAACTTGTAAATACTTTAAATAAATTCAATCCCAATTATTCATAACTTAAATAATAATGAATTTATTTAATTATCAGCGACAAATACTTTGGACAATACTCAGACCCCGTGGTGGGGACCACCATGTCTATATGCCTATTCAACTGAATATGGTAGATTCTCAAATACGCTATTGTGTGTGACCCTCTAAGACCTTATCTCAATAGCAGTGAATAAAATCCATAGACTAAGAGTGGAGTCTAGCACCCCATCATGACCCCTAAAGAGATAAGGATTGTCATTGCAATGACAACCAATCTACGAACACTGACTATGTACTATAATCTCTTTGTCATTAAATATCTCATAAAGTAGGATGCACACTCGTGTCATCGTCCCTTTCTTGATTTATTATTTTTTGATATATCTGAATTGATTTTCCTTTCAAATGCTTTGGACAAAGACTTATAAAGGTAGCACCATCATAATCAACTAGGCCTGAGATATACAACTTCCTAAACATGGAAGAGACAAATCATTTATTGACCATTCAACCAATTTCATACCACCAATGACGCACCCAACAGAAGATACCTCATCACGATTTCAATACCATGGTTTTTACCTTGTATCAAAGTACACAATAAAATGATATACATTGGTAATGGTCTCAAGTCAGGAGACCAATACACATGTCCATAGATAGGAATGACCAATGACAGCCAAAACATGTGGTGTTCCTATTGGAGGGTCTTTCCTCATGATCTCACTATTAGAGATCACTAAGTGAGAACTTCATGAGAAGAAGTCTCAATGCTTATGATCCCCCATCACCTGACAGTCAAAAATATACTATGTTCAGTCAGTAAGATGTATCTAGACCATATAACATATATTTAAGATTAATGTCATAGTATCTCGAGGTTCTCATTATAGTATGGGATTTGCTATAACCTATCGATACGACAACTAATATTTGGAAATTACCATTTCAGTAGTGGATAAAGAAAAGTATACACTATAATGGTAAGGTGACATCTTTCACAACTAACTGTATACATGATATAGTAATCAAAAGTTCTACATAGTTGGGTCTAGGGCACCCACTATTTCAACAGGGTCAAACCCACAGATATCATTGGTAGACAAACAACCATTTGAAAAAAACCCTTGGAAAGTATTCCCCACATTCCCTCTTTATGTTTCTTTTTTACTAATGTTAAGTAGTTTTGATTTATGAGAGATAAAAAAGGAATGGATCAGGGTCAATTTTAGGGCTCTTGATAAAAGATAATCCTAAATTTAGTTTGGGATATTCCTATGTATTAATCTAAGAAGTGATGAAAAGGTAGCCAATTGGTATTGGTAAAACCAATTGGATATACCTATAATATAATTATCCCATGGTTAGGGTATAATTAAAAACCTAGGTGCATTATGCTTAGCTTTTATGCAAAGTGTCACATGCTAATGACCATAGTCCCACTCAACTCTAATTAGAGGTTGTGAAAAATAATGTGATGAACAATTAATATCAACCTAATTACTATCCATATGGTTACCAAGGTTCAATCTATAGATTCATTAGTCTGAGAAATCACCCCTACTCTCTAACCTTAACCCTTGGTGAATTAGGCGCACATAACAACATTGATCAAAAGAAGGGAAATACTAAACATGCTATGCATAATCATGAATTAGTTGAAAAATAAATAATATAGGATTAAAATATTTAATAATAAAGATCAAACAATTAAAATCAATGTAAATACAATAAAAAACTCATTTCACATGAATAAACAATGAAGAACATTGCAAGCATTGATGAATAACAACAATCAGTGTTGAAAAATAACTTTTAATGGAAGTAAAATTGAAATAGGTGTGAAATAGGTATAGAATAGACGTATATTAACCAAAATCTCAAAAGGATATGACAAAGAAATTGAAGGAATGAATAAAAATGGATTTGGAATGAAAATAGATGAAAACAAGAGAAACCGACGGAAGGGAATGAGAGAAAAAGAAAGCTTGCAGTGTCTGATGGGCATAGAGGAGCACCTAAAATATAAATAGGCCGAGAGTTACATGATATGTAATTCAGTCACATAGTGTACTATCTTAAGCAACTTATGTCCCAACATCCACACATCCTGTAAGTTGGATGCACTTTGTGTATTTGAGATCCACAATTCCCACTATAAAATCTGTCCATATCTTTGATTGAGTGAGCCTTTGAACTTTTTACATCATGCAACCTCTACACGTTGTGTATATGATTCTCTTTTAACAGGTTTATAATTTTTGAAATCTACATGTCATGTAATGAATGTACACATCGTTTATTTTATTCACATCATGTAAAGTCTTCATGGATTGGTATGTGGTTCCACATGTATTTTGTGAATGAGGACTACACGTCGTGTAGGATGTACATGATGTGTAAATCCTATTTTTTTTCACTTTTTCATAATTTATTCCTTTGAGTTCAAAATTCATAATTCCCATGGAAACAAACCAAAACCCAATGCATTATAAAATAAAACATAAATAATATCTTATTAAATTTATCCAATTTTTATATATAAATTCATCTTATCAATGACCTATTTGAAATTAAATTGATAAAATAATTCTAAATGTTTACTTGTTTTGTTTAACATTGTTGGGATTGAGTTAGGGCCTCGGGTGAGTTACCATTGACCAATGGAGCATGGTCGGGCTTGGATGGGCCTTGGAAGTTGATACCAAACCCTAGGAGTTAAATGGGAAAACTTCAATTGGGGTAGGCATTACCTCTAATTAACCCACAGTATTGTTTTGTTTCATAGTGCATCCATTGTGCGGTCTCACTGCTTTTTTGGGTGATAACCTTGTAAATTAATTAAATCACTTAAAATAAAAGAAATATGCTTTGATTAGATGATTTTAAAATGATAATTCATAATCATTGGTAATTGGAATCAGGTTTCTAAAATGTTATGTGTGGAATGAAAATCCCCCCTTTAGGGGTAGTTAATTTTTAAATGTAATGGTTTGGTTTTTGTGAAAATGGTGCTAGTAAATGGAAAATGGGGTTTCAAGACTTTGTATTGAATTTTTAAATTTTTTGATTTTTAAATAGAAACGAGGAAAGGATAAATTGTTTTTTTATTTCTAAAAAAATGGAAATGGAAATGGTTTTGATGAAACGTGTTGGTTTTGGATTTTGTTTTGAAATTTTTATTTTGAAAGTGGTATTTGGAAATAGTTATTTGAAATGGTTTGGTAACAAAGCTTCAATTTTTTTTGAAAATGGGAAAATCAATGGATTATTATGCCTTTTTTATTTTATATTATGGAATTTTTATTATGTGCATGCTTCTTGGTTGCATACGATGATTAACCTAGGGTGAACACTGCCCCTAGGGGACACTAGTTATGGTTAACCTGGGGTGAACGCTTCCCTTAGAGGATACTGGTTATAGTTAAACTAGGGTAAAGACTATCCCTACAAGATGCTAATTATGGTTAACCTGGGTTGAACAACTACCTTAGGGGATGTTGGTTATGGTTATCCCGGGGTGAACACTACCCCTTGGGGGTGTAGGGATCTAAGGATGAGTATATTTCCCCCAGATGCTATCTTGGACCAGGGATGGGTATATTTCCCTTGGTTGGGACTGGATGGTTGAAACAATAATTGCAAAATGATAAAAGACACCATGAAACTAGCTGAAGCAGGTATGTACTATTACCAAGGTGAACTACACCCCAGGTTCGACATTTGTTTACATTTACAATTTTAATATTTTTAAAATGATTGTTTGTAACTATTTTATTTCGAGCACATATGCACGTACTATTTTTTGACTTATTATATTTAGGTACATCATTGGTGATGGTCTACTAAGTTGTGATCACATCCTTCTTGGGCTTCCATGACACTTGGGTATCTGAGTATCCCTACACTTGTAGGTTCAGGTTGGACTAAGGCTCGTGATTTTCATTATCGAGCTGGAGCAACTCATATGGGATTTAGAGTTCAGGATGAGTTGAGGCTTAGGGTTTTCATGGAGCCTCCTATTATTTTATTTTAGTTTTCTCTCTTTATTTATTTTTTATTAATTATGGGATTAACCTAGTTGGCGATAGTTCTATACACCTGTATATTAGTAATCTATTTTTTTTATAATGTTTAGTTTTATTTATTTATTTACCATCCACTCTGATGGTTTTTTGTGTTATGGGATGCAATTTGGTTTTTTATATTATAACCAAAAACTACTATACATGTTTTATATACTCCATAAAATACTTCCTTAGACCCTTGCTGTTAGTTTACCACATTTGGAGTTCTGGGAGGTATGCTTGAGGTCATGTAATGATTGTCGGTCCAGGAACCTTTTAGTGGTTTGGGGTAGTGGGATGTTAAAATGCATATCTATTTAAGGTTTCTTTTCCATGGCTTACCATTGATTATTAATTTCATTTGTTTTTTATCAAATCACCTTTAAATTGTTTTTATAATATTTATTTATCCATATTTTTTGTGATTTATGTAATGTGTTGTAAATTTGATGGTTTAAAGTGGCTTTTTAAAAGGAAGTGATTTGAATTCATGAAATGTGTTTGATAAAATTCCTTAAGGAAGATTTATGGTTTCAAATGGATTTTAACAGGGGGTTTTAAAAAGATTTTACTTTATGTATAAGGCTTAGTTGATTATAAGAATATGTAGTTTATGAAATGAAAATTTACAATGTTTTACGTGATTGGTAATGTTTGGCACATGGGATACCTGGGGTGTGTGAGTGACTTAGTAAACTGAAGCCTTAGCCTATGTCATGGACTAGTTGGGGAGGTTACCCAAGGGACTAAGTGAACTCTTGGAAATAAATTTTCCCATATGGAATGAGAGTTCCCATGGAATCTAGGGAATGAGGAAGACCGAGAGAGATTTCAAACATATTGTACTTTATTAGTGAGCTAGAAAATCATGTCTTAGACTAAGTCACACTACACCCCATTGGTTAAATCCCATGATGCATTGTTTCTTGTGTCTTTTTTGATTTTTATTCCTAGGTGTTTATTCCTAAAACCCTTTGTTGGGAATTCAATGGTTTTTATTATTATTCTTATTCTATTGGGTCCACTTCCAGCTTATTATGCCTTGTTTATACATGTTTTTGAAAACATGGATTTTTAGAAAACCAATGGAATTTCAAAAAAAAAGTGAAATTATTTTGAAAGTGGTTTTCAAACTACAGTTATTGGTTTTCATGGAGAAATAACTTATTTTGATTCATAACGGACTCTTATTGGGATTTTGACTCATACCTTGCATATGATTTTAGGTATATACAGACATTGTTTTGTAGGACTCAAGTAAAGGTAAGGGCAATATACAATTCAGTGGATCTTCTTTATTTACCATCATTTGTACTTGTTTTAGATGGTGGAGAGGTCACCTCATAGAGTTTGGCTCAAGTGCAGAATTTTGGGAATTTGGATCGTTTAGGATGCTATTTATTGGGATTTTGGTCTCGATCCCTATTTTTATATTTTTCTTCTTTTGATTAATGCATTTCATATATATATATATATATATATATATATTTCTTGTTTATAAATTATGATATGGAGTTGATTATGATATCTATTATTAGTCATTATTGTGTATACTCTAGATATATTTACTTGTTTATGCTTCTCATTTCTTTGGCGTGGATGTCCAATCCATGGATGGGTCATACTAGATTTTCAAGGGTGAATCCATTCCCAAATGATTAAGGGTAATTACCTAATGCTTATCGCCAGACCGCGACAATCAGGAACACACCTTTGGCCCTATAGTGGGACAACTCAGGGTGATGTGTTGGGTCGACCTAGGTTGGTTTGTTATAATTTACACCATATAAAAGTATATTAGTGCATAATAAGAAATATATCTCAATGAATTGAAATTGAGATAAAGAACCCTCACCTTAGGTTATGTTTTATTTCATCACATTTGGGTCTCTTGTATAATAAATTTTTTTTATTAAAACATGAATCCATAATTGAATTAGATTACTTTTTCATTCTTTATTAATTATAATAATTAGAATTTATTTATTACTATTTTATTTTAAGAGAGAATAACTTAAAGACATGTTTTATTTTAAATTATCCCGTCTTGTTTTGATTTTATGATTTTGATTATTGTAATTTAATATTTTGTAAAATTATTTTTTTAAAATTATAATACATTAAAATAAATTTATATTACATATATATAGTAATTATCCATGCAGGAGGTGATAAGTAAAGCATCGACAACGTCCTCATAGCCAGATAAAACCGACCATTATCGAGGTGTGTCAAAAGAGGGGGAGAGAGAGTATATACTATAAATAGATTAACATAGTTATTATAGTATCATAATAACATTAATATGTTATATACTTATATATGAAATAATTTGTAAAGTTATAAAAATAGAAATTTATTGGGAGAGTAAAAAGAAGAAGAGAAAGAAAATAATGAAAGAGAATTAGGATTATCTCTTTATGGAAGATTTACTCATTTGATAATGTATTAAAGGCTTGGGGTTGTGTATCTCCATAACATACCTAATAATTTTTATATATTTAAGAGTAGTTAAATGGTTAGATCTTGGGATTTTAAAAGTGAATAAGAAGTTATTTTTCATGGGAAAGGAGAGTGTGTATTTATTCTTGAAGAGAGCGACATTTATGGGTTAAAATATTGATTATTTTTTCATTTAGGAATTTTTTTGAATGGTAATGGTTCCCATGAAATTACCTAGTTTATTATTAAAAAAATTAGGATTAATTAAAATTTAGATCAAACTAAAATTGAATGAAACCTTCCGACCACTATGTAAAATGTAAAGAACCCAAAATAGTTTTTTATTAGGATAAAATATAGTTTAGGTTTCAAAATATAAAATATAAGTTTATAAACTCAACTTAATATTTTTAAATTCATTATTTTACTTCTTAAATATATTTTTTTTTCATGAAAAAGTTTTCATAAAATTTTAATTCATCCGTAGATCATGATGATTTCATAAAATTTGTGGTATTTGTAAAAACTATTTTTTTAATATTTACCCAATAATCAATATTTTTAGAAAAATAACTAAAATTAACCCAAATATAATTTATACATACTGATTAAAAAAATAAAATTCATTTTTTCAAAATAATTTTCTAAGATTTAATAATTTAACTTAAAAAACATAAAATATAGTGGAAATATGTTTTTATATAAAAATAACTTTTTACACTTTAAGTATTCTAAATTTTATTCCATTTCAATTAATAATTAAATAAGTGTTAATCTATTTTTTTTACATTGATTTTTTTATTAGAATACTCTTTAAGATTGTTCAATTTAATTTATTAAGATAAAAATATATAGTACATAGAGAAAATACAATTCTTTGAAGAATAATCCTTTTTACACTAAATTATTTTAATCACATCCAATAATTGTTTATCTCCTAACCATTTTTTTTAATTTATTGGTATTATAACACATCAAATTAAACAGTAATTATAATATGTAAAATAAATCATTTTAACCATCTTTTAATTTACCTGAGGTTTTACTCTTATTATAATTTTCTTAATGATATTTGAAATTTTATTCACATGATGTATTAATTTTTATCATGAATTATAAAATATATTTTGGTTTTTTTAGTTTTATTTTGAATATGATAAAAGTTATTAAATATATTATTCTTTTAAGTAAAATGCATACTAGAATCTCATGGTGTTACATTAGAGTTATCCTAAAGATCTTGTAATATATAAGTACCCCTTTGAGTATTTCAATGTCCTTTCATCACATCAAACCATATTAGATTTAATTACTTATTTTGTCTCATCTTTTGTAATATTATCACTAAAACTTCAAAACCTAATGTTCTGAATCCTTAATGTTTGGTCGTGCTCACGAGCTTCTAGTTACTCAACTTCTGGTTACTCAACTTTCGATTAATCAACTTTAAGAATCTTCTCACTCAAACATTAGAACCTCAAGTTACATATTCAAGACTTCTTTAATGTTTTCCATATATGAATGGATCTATAATATAATATTCAATGGTATTAAATCAGTTATTTCTCCCCCTTATTGAAATTTTTTTTTATCTAGAATTAAATATGAGAGAACTTCTAACTTCAAGAAATTCTACAATCCTATTAACTCAATATATAATGAAACCTTGATTAGTTACTTTATTCACTTCACTCAAACATTTTTTCATCATGATTAGGAACTATAAACTCCTTCCAAGATAACCTTATTCATAAAATATTAACAGCATGCTTATTGCCTCCATGCTTATTGACAACAAATACAAATCATCTCCAAGTGGGTTCAACAACCCCACCTTTTGATTTTTTTCAATAATAATATAAAAAATACATGTCAATATTCCATTTAACTATTTTATTATATTTCCCACTTTATTAAAAATAAATAAAAGGAACATAGAGAGTGGGTGGTATCATTTATCTTAAAAAAACAAGCTATCAGTTATTCCACTCTAAGCCTACATGATCAATGCTAATTATAGAAAAAAAGGTGCTGATTTATATAATAATGTTTTCCATAATCAAGATAGAACATGAAACCAACTTAAAATAATTTTCTCAGGAAATGTTTCAATATATTTTCATATTGATATCATTATATTGAATAAATCCTCATGAGGTTTTCAACTTAAAATCATACACTCATATCAATAACTGATTGAAAACATTCAAAACAACTAATATGTAAAGTTTTAAAAATTATCTCATAAACTTCTAAAAATATCTTCATTTTCACATCATTTAATATTTAAAATTATCCCCCTGAAATTCACAATTCATTACTTAAAAAAAATTATGATAGAATATACAATCATAAATTTTTAATGAAATTTTCCAAACACTTTTCCATAATTCCAAATTTTCATGAAATATAAGATTTTGGAAGCTTCAAAAACTTCTTAAACTAAACTCCCTCAAGGGGATACTACAATAACTTCTTTATCAATGTTGATATTTTCATAAAAAGCACTACAAGATACCAAATGTTAGATCACTTCAAAGATGGTTTCTTCTAATCTTTTTTCTATATTTGAAAATATAATTATCTATTTGGTTACCCCCCTTAATCATAAATCAGTTTCAATTCCCCAAATTGAAAGAAAAAACATAGTACATAAGAATAATATAAAACGTTTTTCCTCCTCAGTGAGATAAATAAGGTTGAGAGTTACTTCTCAACCAAGATACTGCTTTTTTTACTCTATCTTTAGGATAAATATTCATGATTTATTTTATAATTTTCAAGATAGTATTTGATTTGGTTTTCATTATTTTCTTACTTCTTTCAAAAAAATTTATTGTGGAATATTCTTATTTTATTCTATATTTAATGAATATGAAATTTTTGGTACTAGATTTAATTTATTTAACATATACTATTGGGTTGGAAAAATAATCAAAAAATTCTTAGAACTTGGACCATCCTACTTACACCTTCCACACAACATCGCAAGAGCTCTTGGGTTCTCAACTTTTGACAACCTCTCATGAAATTTGACTTCTTCATGAGTGATTACTTGTTTCATTATTTCAATTTACTTTTATTATGATATTTTCATTTTTATTTCCATTTACAATTAGTATATCCAAATTATCATTCATTCTTTAGAAACATGATAATATTGATTGGAATTTCCATATGGTTTCTCAGGAATGTCCTCTAACAAACTATCCCCTATTTCTTTCTTGGATTGATTTTTTATTTTACACCAAATTACCTCCATCAACACCAAAACTCATGTATTTTTTGCAAAATACCATAGTGTATCCTATTTTTTTCACAATATAAGAAAATAATTCCCTTTAGTGAATAATTATTCTTGAACTTATTGGGTGAAATATTCTTAACATAATCCTTTTGTACATAACCCATGAAATTATCACTTGTCTTTTTTTACAACATCATATTTGGTGTTCTTCTTTCTTCAGGTGATTTAGGAATATAATGGGTTGATTTTTACAAACATAAGTATTCCCTATAATCACTCTTTTTAAAAATTTCTCATAATTCCTCCAAGATTTCAAATCATTTAGAGATAAATAGATTTTACCATTATTTAATGAACATTTATTTATCTCATACCCTTGTTGTAAATTTTATTTGGACTCTAGAGGGTGATATATTATGTGAATAGTTAAGTACCTTGTGGCCAAATATTTCACAACACAAAAATATAAAATAACTCTCAATCACATGATCTTTGATATAATCCATCCTTCACGAACATTTTATTGTTTTTTGTAGAATCATTTTTATTTTGGGAAGATTTTGGGGAACATATTGTTATGAACTTCCTTCCATACACTATAGATCTTATTTTGGGGAAAAAATTATTCTACACTTTCTTCCATATACCATAGATGTATTTATGGTTTCCTTACCATTTTTCGCGACCCATCCTTTTGAAAAAATTGAATTATAACCTACATTGTTCATGTAAACAAATTTAGTCCACATAATATTTTCTAGAAAAGGGAACCATTTAGATGTAACTTGTAATAGAATAATCACTAGATTATATAAATCTATTATTTCCACAATATAAATATATATTTTTCATAAAAATACTCTTTTGAAGTATGTGCTGAAAAAGATATTTTCTCAATTGATTTTAAATACCCAACTTGAATAATTTTAAAATTTTAAAATTTTTCTTTAATTTAAAGACATTTCATATTGAGGATATTTTTCTCATATTATACCAACCTAAATATGTATTCAAACTTCTTTTTGATATTATAAATATTCTTCTAAAATTATTGACCAATTTTGGCCTTATCTTGTAATGAATTTTCAATCTTTTTAATCTTATTTTCAATGATTTTAAACTGAACATTATTAAAAATAATGATAACCTATTATTTTTCCTTCAATGAATGTTACATATTCTAAATACCTTTAAGTCTTATTATTTATCATGGGTTTCCTTTATAAACTCCCCAAATATGAATCATTTTTCTTTAAGATCCAAATTTATTATACTTTAAAAATCTACTTGTTTGGTGAGATTTTTTCACACCAATTCATTTCTTTCCAAGGCCTTTTCCTTTCGGATTTTTCCTTAAGGTGGGTGAACTCCTCTTGAAATTTTTTAAAAGATAAAAAATAGATATATTTTTTGGTAGAAATTATAGGGTTTTCTTCAAATAAGCACATGAATCGTCATATGATTTATTTAAAATTTATTTAGAAATGTTATCCCCCCAAATTATACTTGGTTATTCAAAAGGAAAATATTGAAAATAGGTTATTGTTACCTCATATGCATGTTAAAGCTTTGAATATTCTAAGATAGAATTACTGTCCATCTTCTTGCTGGTGTATTTTTCCATCGAATCTTCAATATTATGATAAAAATGATATCATCACAATTACAACCTATAAAAGATAATTTTTCTTCATCTTTTCATAAGAGGGATACCTTCTTCATCTTTTTCATCTCTTTATTTTATTTATTATAAAAATTCATAGAATTGATATAATTATGATCAACAATAGATATATATTCTCTAAAAATTAAATTCATCATAAATTTTTAATTATAAACTAAAATATTCTATAAATTTAAATATTTAGACTATTGAGAATCAAATTTTTGGGGGAATAGTATCTTTGATACCAAATTTTATTTTACGAGGATCAATTCAACCACATTGAGAGGGGTAGTTGTCACAAACCAGCCCGGGTACCCTAGTAACCCGATAACCGAGCCAGCCCTGACATAGCCCGAAGGGCGTTCCCGATCCCTATGGGTCGGCGACTAGCACCTGGCATAACACAACATGCAAGAGGGAACTATTTTGCCACAAGAATGTAAAAGCAAAAGAAACAAGACACTATGAAAAACAAAAAGAAACTCCACCGGGAGTAATGTACCAGAATACAAAGAGGCATTAAAATCCCAAAGTACTACAACCCAAGTACTAAAAATGGGAAAACAGCCCTAATGTCCCTAAGGACACAACTCACCAAGACCAGAGATCAACAACTGGATCCAACTCAAAGAGATCACTTCCCTTTGCTCGATCCTGGAAGAAGAAAGTCTACAAACACCCGAAGGCAAAAGTAGGGTGTGAGCCTAAGCCTAGTGGGATACCACCAAAGATTTCGTAACATATTCCAAATATAGATCATCCAAAGAAAATATTTCAATTTTTAAATTAGTAGGTTTGGCAATTCAAAAGCATATTTTAACAAAACATCCTATACATTTTCAAATGATGGAAAAATTAATTTAAGAAAAGGCTTTAAAATGATGGAATATTTCTAAAAAAATGGCTTAAATAAAAAATGTATATAAAACAGTTTATATAAATTTAGCAGGCATGTAAAGTAGTTCAAAAGCATTGGAATACATTTATATCTCAAATATAAATAAACAAGCGAGCAACATGGTCATCTTCCAAAAGGTACGATAGTATTAATCAGTTATAGGATTATGCACTCTCTATGTGAACTTAGCAAAATGTGTATACACATGTCCCTATGACACTGGCCAAAGGAGACTCGTCACCAACCCGTCGGGGATGTGACCCACCGTAAGTATGTTTTAGAACATTGTCATAGCGCAGAGTGTATCCAAATAACTCACTAACTACCTAAGGCTTTTATACGCTCTTACATGATGGGTGAACTATTTTAAGAATGCTTAAAATACGATTAATCCCATTATTCCATTTCAAAAGTGCCAATTTAATTCCATTTAAAACCAAAATAGGTTTTATTCAAAACATGCCTTTTTCACAAGATTAAACCAATGGGTTTCTATCAAATCATTTTAAGTAATTTTCACTAGTTTGAAATCCATTCAAAACCAATTCCATCATCACAAAATTTGTTTCCACAATTAAATTCAACAATTTAATTGAAATAATTTCCATCAAATCCACAATTTAAATTAAACAATTTAAATCAAAAAATTTCCATACACACCCAATTCAATGGAATTGGGGTTTTACAAATTTCCATGCCAAAACCATTTCAAATATCTCGATTAACTAGAATCGAGTTTTTATCATTTTAATTGAAAGAAAATTTGAACAATTTAATTTAAATCCACAATTGAAATATATCAAGAAAATACAATGATAATCAATTTGGTAAGTTGGGACAGAACCACCTACCACGAAGGTTTTGACCAAAACCACAATGGTCGAGAATGCTCAAGAAAATCAGGTTTCTTCTTCAAGAACCTGCCTTAGATCTCTTCTCCTAGAAAGATCAAGACCAAATCTCATTAAATTTGGTATTACAGACTTAGATCTACCCATAATGGGCGTAGATCTAAGAAACCGATAGAAGAGGAGAAGTAGATCTAAGAAACTGATCAAGAAAAATGAAGAACGATCACATACCTCAGGAATATGGCTTCGATTCACCAAGAGGAGCATTTGGATAACCTCCGGAATGATGGGAGAACCTTATATGAACTTAGTAGAAGAAAAATCCTAAGTTAGGGCCACTTAGGAGGAAAAACGAGACACTTAGAGGGAAAACCGAGTGAGATACACAATTTAAAGATTTCATTTAAGTGGCCGCATGGTTAGTTCACACGGTTTGAAAAACCATGCACTAGTCGTGTATTAGATTCTACCTCGGCCATCCTTCTCGCAAGTTTTGTCCACACAGTTAGACAAACTGTGCGTTGCACGTGCAGAGGCAACTGCCTCCAAGACCAACTGCGTATGGTTTGGCCGCACGGTTTAGAAAACCCGTGCGCCGCCCATGTGACTTCCCCTTTGCCCCAAAACAACATTTAAAGTTCCCCCGACTCTCCCAAGTCACTAATCCAAAACAGAGGTACTTAGAAACATCAAAAGTACCTGAAAACATAACATGATGTTACAACCTCCCCACCATAAGATCTTTCTATCCCCAGAAAGCCTATGAAGAAACCTCCACGTCAAAAATATGAGGCCACTACTCTCTCATCAGTGCCTCCATTTCCCACGTCTCATGAGAATCAGAACCATGCTACCAAAGTACATGGACCAGAGGTATCGTTCTCCCACGAAGTACCTTGGTCTCAGAATCAATAACCCTGACTGGTCATTTAGTAACAGATAAATCTGGTTCAATATCAAGATCACTCTAGCTCACAACATGAGATGGATCAGAGAGATACTTTCATAGCTGCGATACATGGAACACATTATGTATCAACGTCAGCTGTGGTGGTAGAGCTAGATGGTAAGAAACTTTCCCTACAAGAACAACAACCTCAAAAGGTACCAAAAAATGAGGAGAAATCTTCCCTTGCCTCCCAAGACGTCGATGACCTAATCGGGGTGAAGATTTCAAGAACACCTGGTCACAAACTGAGAACTCTAAATGTTTACGAAGACGATCAACATAATACTTGTACCGAATCTGTGCTGTCAACATTCTATGACGAATCAACTAGATCTTAGCTGTCGTCTCTTGGACCAAACTCGGTCCTACCAAATAACTTTCACCAATCTCCAACCAACATAAAGGATATTTACAAGGATGTCCATACAAAGCCTCAAAAGAAGCCATTTCGATCGCAGACTGGTAACTGTTGTTATAAGAAAACTCAACTAGCCCCAGATGATCATCCCAAGATCCACCAAAGTTGATAACACATGTGTGGAGCATATCCTCAAAGGATATGAATAGCTCTCTCTATCTAGCCATCTAACTGTGGATGGTAGGCCATGCTCAAACGAACTTGAGATCCCAGTGCCACCTGAAGGCCTCTCCAAAATCAAGAAGTAAACCGAGGATCCCTATCAGAATCTATAGCAGATGGAACTCCGTGAAAACGAACAACTTCTTTCACATAGATATTTCCCAAATCCTCAACTTTGGTTGTATCTCAAATAGGTATAAATTGAGATGACTTGGTCAGCCTGTCGATCACAACCCATATCACGTTCTTCTTCCTCTAGGTTTGAGGTAACCCAACCAAAAAGTCCATAGAGATTTCATCCCACTTCCATGTAGGGGATGGAAGTGGTTGAAGCAAACCCGAAGGTTTTTGGTGCTCATCTTTCACCTACTGGCATGTATAACAACGAGATACAAACTCAGCAATGTATCATCTCATATCTGGCCACCAGAACTGTCGCTGCATGTTATAGAACATCTTCGTGATTCCTGTGTGTATAACCCATTGAGAGTTATGGAAATCCCCCATCACATCCTTCCTTGCCGATAATGGCACAACATAACGGTTTCGATAACACAGAACACCCTCTTTGGAGAACAACCACTGAGTGTCGGTCTCCCCACAATAAAGAGAGTCTCTAATGCTATGGAATTCATCATCCAACTGTTGTTCCTGATGAATTAACTCGAGGAGATAAGAATTTAACTGAACACTGGCTAAAAAAACATCATTCCCCTTCCACTGAACTCCAATATGCAACTGAGCAAAAAGAGCCATCAAATTCCACTCTTCTGAAGATTATTTCACAGCCCGTGATGGAAGTTTCCTGCTTAACGAATCTGAAACTACATTCCCTTTCCCCAGGGTATAGGCAATGTCAAAGTGAAAAGATTTCAGGCACTCCACCCAAAAACTTTGGTGAAGATTCAAAATTTTTTGAGAGAAGATATAAATCAAGCTCTTGTGGTCTGAATACACAATAAAACTTTCTCCATAAAGGTAATGTCTCCAACAATTATGTGCATGCATTACAACCGAAAGTTAAAGGTCATGGGTAGGATAGTTCTTCTCATGAGGCTTAAGCTGATGAGACCCATAGGCAATAACATGATTACCCTGCATGAGGACACGTCCCAAACCTGAACCCGATGCATCACAGAAGACCACATAACCTATCCCAGCCTCAGGAAGAGTTAACACCGACATAGTAGTGAAAAGATGCTTTAGATAAACAAAATAACTCTGAAATTTATCATTCCAGGAAAACTTAGCTCCCTTTTGAGTCAGAGCAGTCATTGGAGAAGCTAACTTTGAGAAGTCTTTAACAAACCAACGATAATATCCTGCTAAGCCGAAGAAGCTCTAAATCTCGAAAACATTTTTTGGTTGTTCCCAAGTCATAACAGCCTTCACCTTTTTAGGATAAACTGATATTCCTTGTTTTGACACGACATGTCCCAAGAATTTCACTTTCCTAATGCAGAAATCACACTTTGAAAGATTGGCATAAAGTCGGTGATTCCTTAGAAGACTCAGAACTGTTCTTAGATGATGCACATGATCCTCCTCAGACTTAGAGTAGACAAGAATGTCATCCATAAAGACTACCATGAAAGTATCTAGATACTCATGGAAAACCTTGTTCATCAAAGCCATGAAAACTACAGGAGCATTTGTTAGGCCGAAGGGCATAACAAGGTACTCATAATGGCCATACCTACTTTAAAAAGTGGTCTTATGAATGTCATATTCTTTTATCCTCAACTGATGGTAACCTGATCGAAGATAAATTTTTGAAAACCACTTTGCCCCTTTCAATTGATCAAACAAATCATCAATTCATGATAACAGATATTTTTTCATTATCGTAACTCGATTGATATTTCAATAATCAATACATAAGCGAAGAGAACCATCAGCCTTCTTGGAAAAGAGAACTGGTGCTGCCCAAGGTGACACACTCGGGCGTATAAATCCTTTCTCAAGAAGATCTTCTAACTGAGAGTTCAGTTCTTTTAGTTCAGCTGGAGCCATTCGATAAGAGGGAATCAAAACTAGTTGAGTACCAGACATTAAGTCAATAGAGAAATCAACCTCCCTTACTGGTGGAAAACCAGAGAAGTCAGAAGGAAACACGTCGGGTAACTCAACGACGACTGGAGGAAGATCACCACACATTGAATCTCTCTCTAGATCAAAATAAAACAATGATATAACTTTCCCCAACTATGGATAAGAGGGTCCATCTCTGCTTGACCTTGGGTCCCATTCTCCTTGAAAAACAAGAGGTACACCACTAGGTGTAGTAAGGTAGACCCGTCGAAGATAAAAATCAATTTGGGAATTATTGGAAATGAGCCAATCCATCCCAAATATGACGTCAAAAGATTTCATGTCGAGAACCAAGAAACTCCAAGAATGATCAACATCTGATAGAGAGAAGACACAAGCAGGACTATGGAGACCCTTTTCTCTCATTGTACCAAGGGGTGTAGTAATATACACCGCACAAGATAAAAGTTCCATAGGTAGATTAAGAAGATTAACAAGTTGGGTTGAAATAAAAGAGTGAGATGCACCAGTATCAAAAAGAGCTATCACTAAAGATGAATCTATAGTAATGGTACCTCTTACAGTTGCAGGACCTGCATCAGCTACCTCTGGAAACTCTTCCACTACGTGAAGAAGCTTCATTCCGGATGCCTGTGGCTGGAACCCTTTTGTACGTGAAGAATTTGATTGCCCCGCAGTTTCTAGAGGTACTGATGATCCTGTTCCACTACGTGGAGTAGATAAGTGATGGAAGAATCTCTGTAAGTGCCCTAAAAGTCCGCATGAGCTATAGTTCTTGGGTGCCTCAGTTCAAACCCTCTTAGAATGACTTGGCTTTCCACACTGATAGAAAGTCAAAGAAGACCCTCCCATTTCTACCAGAGGTCTGGAATGACTTTGTTGTCGAGAACTACCATGAGAAATGTCACTCTTCCGTTTTCCTTTAAAGGAACCAACACTGCCACTAAGAGGGAAAAGAACCTCCTTCAACCCTGACTTCCCTGTCAGGTCCATCTCAACCATCATGGCCCTATCCAACACATCAACATAAGTGGGTAGCTTCAGTAAGAAAACCTGAGAATAGATATCTAATCGAATTCCCAACTCAAATCGTCGAGCCTTCATCTTTTCATTAGATAAAATCTCAGGAGCAAACTGTACCAGCTCAGAAAAGTGATTTGAGTACTCAATCATGGTTTTTTGGCCTGATCAAGCTTGAAAAGCTCCACAGATTTGGCCAACACCATTGATTCTAGATAGAACTGGTTAGTGAAAATAACCCTAAAGTCTTTCCACTCTAAACCCTCATATTTCCCAGCCGTCACCATCGTGTCCCACCATCTCCTACTTGGCCCCTCCATCACGAAGGTGGCACACTTCACCTTGATCACATCAGGTGTCTCCAAGAACCCAAACAGACGTTCAATCTTACTCAACCATTCCTCAGCATGTTTAGGGTCAGTGGAGCCTTTGAAAACTGGTGGCTTCTGGCATAGTAACTCTTGAGAATGACTTCGAAGAATATCACTAAGAGGATCTATAGCTGGAGTCTGAACAGGAAATGGAGGTGGCACCTGTCCTAGAGCTTGGACAGTGAAAAAATTCACCTCAACCAGACTCGGATCCACAATAAGACTCGCTTGCTGAGATTCAGTAGCATCCTCTTTTTGGATTTGATTCCCCCGTATTCTCGGAGGCATGATGATACACACCATAAAAAGACATATATTAACACTCAAACCGAGTAACAAGGAAAACTATTATTAATATAAGGGATAACAAGATTTGGATTCCACTCTATCCAAATCAAAATAGGGAAAATACTAGATCTAATCCAAAAGTCGTATTTCCCTAACCAACCCTTGTGACTTAAGGTTCATCATAGTGAGAGCTGGATAGACACTCAATGACAACTACCTCCAAAGTCCTGATAAGAATACTCAAATTCATATTGTCATCAAGGCAAGATACTTAACCTCCCTTTGATACCACTTCACGAACCAACCTGGGTACCCTAGTAACTCGATAACTGAGCCGGCCCTGACATAGCCTGAAGGGCATTCCCGATCCCCACGGGTCAGTGACTAGCACCTGGAATCACACAACATGCAATAGGGAATGATTTTTCTACAAGAATATGGAAGCAAAAGAAACAAGATAGTATGCAAAACAAAAAAAACTCCACCAGGAGTAATGTACCAGAATACAAAGAGGCATTAAAAGCCCAAAGTACTACAACCCAAGTATTAAAAATGGTAAAACATCCCCAAGGTCCCTAAGGACACAACTCACCAAGACCAGAGATCAACAACTGGATCCACCTCAAATAGATCCCTTCCCTTTGCTCGATCCTGGAAGAAGAAAGTCTACAAACATCCAAAGGCAAAAGTAGGGTGTGAGCCTAAGCCCAGTAGGATACCACCAAAGATTCCGTAACAGATGCCAAATATAGATTATCCAAAGAAAAGCTCCAATTTTCAAATAAACAGGTTTGGAAATTCAAAAGAATATTTTAACAAAACATACTATACATTTTCAAATGATGGAAAAATTACTTTAAGCAAAGGATTTACAATGATGGAATATTTCTAAAACAATGGATTAAATAAAACATTTATATAAAATAGTTTATATAAATTCAGCAGGCATGTAAAGTAGTTCAAAAGCATTGTCATACATTTATATCTCAAATATAAATAAACAAGTGAGCAACATGGTCATCTACCAAAAGGTATGATAGTATTAATCAGTTACAGGATTCCGCACTCTCTATGTGAACTCAGAAAAATGTGTATAAACACGTCCCTATGACACTAGCCAAAGGAGACTCGTCACCAACCCGTCGAGGATGTGACCCACCACAAGTATGTTTTAGAACTTTGTCGTAGTATAGAGTGTATCCAAATAACTCACTAACTACCTAAGGATTGCATACACTCTTACATGATGGGCGAACTATTTTAAGAATGCTTAAAATACGATCAATCCCATTCTTCCATTTCAAAAGTTCCAATTTCATTCCATTTAAAACCAAAACAGGTTTTATTCAAAACATGCCTTTTTCACAAGATAAAACCAATGGGTTTCTATCAAATCATTATAATCCATTTTCACCAGTTTGAAATCCATTCAAAACCAATTCCATCATCACACAATTTGTTTCCACAATTAAATTCAAAAATTTAATTGAAATCATTTCCTTCAAATCCACAATTTAAATTAAACAATTTAAATCAAAAAATTTCCATACACACCCAATTCAATGGAATTGAGGTTTTCCAAATTTCCATGCCAAAACCATTTCAAATATATCGATTCACTAGAATCGAGTTTTTATCAATTTAATTGAAAGAAAATTTAAGCAATTTAATTTAAATCAACAATTGAAATAAATCAAGAAAATACAATTATAATCAATTTGGTAAGACGGGAAAAAACCACTTACCTCGAAGGTTTTGACCAAAACCACAACGGTCGAGAACGCTCAAGAAAAACAGGTTTCTTCTTCAAGAACCCGCCTTAGATATATTCTCCTAGAATGATCAAGACCAAATCTCATCAAATTTGGTATCACACACTTAGATCTACCCATAACGGGTGTAGATCTAAGAAACCGAGAGAAGAGAATAATTAGATCTAAGTAGATATAAGAAACCGATCAAGAACAATGAAGAACAATCACATACCTCAAGAATCTGGCTTCGATTCACCAAGAGGAGCCTCTAGATCACCTCCGGAACAATGGGAGAACCTTCTATGACCTTAGGAGAAGAAAAATCCCGAGTTAGGGCCGCTTAGAATGAAAAACGAGGAACTTAGAGGCAAAACCTAGTGAGATCCACAATTTAAGGATATCATTTAAGTGGCCGCATAGTTAGTTCACATGGTTTGAAAAATCGTGCGCGAGCCGTGCTTTAGCTTCTGCCTTGGCCATCCTTATCGCACGATTTGGCCGCACGGTTAGACAAACCATGCACTGCTCATGCAGAAGCTACTGCCTTTAAGACCAACTGCGCACGATTTGGCCTCACGGTTTAGACAACCCGTGCACTGCCTGTGCGACTTCCCCTTTTCCCCAAAAAAACAATTAAAGTTCCCCCTACTCTCCCAAGTCACTACTCCAAAACAGAGGTACTTAGAAACATCAAAAGTACCTAAAAACGTAATGTGATTTTACAGTAGTGAATCAGTATGAATGAATATTTACCAATTATTTCCCCCTATTTACCTTTGCAACTATTTAGTGAATGAATCTCTCAGTCTTTTCTCACACCTTGATCATCATGCATGAAATAGTAAACAAGAAAGAAATATGAAAAGGTACATTGAGATTTTTTAATGAGGTTTTCCTCTAAGATGCATGAATACATCCCCAATGTATGGTGGTTGTTATCCCACTTGCACATAGCTTCTATTTTATTATCAAGATAAATCTTAGGAAAGGGTACATCCTTGAACCTATAAAAATGCTAACTCCAACCAAATTTACATAAAAACACCAAATTATTGTTCTTTAGGTTCTAGAACTAATCAGTTATCCCCTTATAATTTCCAGATTTGGTTGTCCCCTCTTGAATAAAGATCAAAAGGAAGAACCCAAGTCAGTTCTAGAATGAATAGGATTTAATCTTTTTTCCTTAGTGTGCAATAATCTCAAGGGGTGAATCTGACATTTTGATATAAAATAATCATAAGCTTCAGTTCCTATAAAATATAGATATTGTAGGTTGGACTTATCACTATCCTTCGATGCTTGTGATATTTAGTAACAACAACATCAACATATCAATCCTCTATTTTTATTATTCTTCTTCTTCAAAATACATGGATAATCCTTTTACACAAAATGCTAAATCTATCCCTAGTTTTGACACACAAAATTTGTTAAGTGATATATTTTTTGAGTATATATTTATCGATAATATCCTTCTCTTTATCTTTTATTATTATATACTCATTATCTCTCTTAGATAATAGGTTTCATATTTAAGAATATGAAAAACCTTCAATCTAGACTCATGAACTTTCATTAAAACTTCCATAATTCATATCCCAATCTATCTAATATATTCACAATATTAAAAACATGAATACATGACCAAGATGAATCTACAAAATCTCCTTGATTATTAACTTTTAAGAATTCAAATAATAATAATTGTATGATAATAAACAATGTTTATCCAATTAACTTGATTTTAATTCCCATAATTCTTGACCTTTTATTCCTTATGATATCTCATAATAATTATGATTTCATTCCTTTAAAATTCCACAATAACTGAAATCCATTAACTCCATGTTTTCATGATATCATGTAGTGGAACTATTATGGTTTGAAGGAATTCCTCACAAGGTGGGATTATTTATATTTTTTCATGGTTGCATCATATAATTTACTATCCTAACTTGACAAAATCTATTACATTATTCCAACACAGTGCCTTACTCTCATAACATAACATCACTATGTCAATATTTCCTAAAATACTCACTTCATCATCTACCATAGTCTGTCCTTCTTCTCATGATATGGCTATATCTAAAATAATATAACAAAATTAGAATTATCTTTTATCCTCAGGTTGCTTCATAGTGCAATCTTATTATTTTTCATGCATAGTTAGTTAATCTTCTTATTTATTCATCACTAAAACCAGTTACATGAATAATTTATTAATAAAAAAGTCATGATGTTTAATCTTTTAAGAATAAAAAATAATTGTTTGAATTGATTTTTATTTCAAATCATCCTTATAGAAATTTGACTTCCAAAACACCTTGTAAACTTTTGGAAGTATCACATTTTTTTAAACAAAATAACCTTATGTATCACAATGATTCTTTACACTTTTCCATTTTACTACTTTAAAATATTTTTAAAGATATTACACATCACTATGATTCTCCTTAATTTTCCATTTTTTCACTTATACTGAATCTTATATATCACCTTGAAGGATGTTACATATCATCACTATAGACAAACCCCTTAGATAAATTTTCACTTCTTTGGGAGATAATATGTATCAATAAAATATCTTATGTATTATAGTGTAAAATCGTAGGGACTTTTATAATTATTAAATTTGGTATAATCTTTAATATTACTTATTCTTTGAAAAACTTAATCATCACATAATGGTTTTATCCTTTACTTCATTTAAACATGCCTCAAATATATTACGTATAAATGTAAGGTTTTTTCCTTTATTGAATCTATGACCCTTACATATCCTCATGTGAGTACCCTTACATTTTACAATGTGACTTGAGAATTTTCTAAATTCTATTACCATTGAGTATATTTATGCATCTGTTGTGATAACCTTTATGTAACCTCATAAGGGTTTTTCCTTTTCCATATTTCTATAGGTACTTCAAAAATTATCTTACGTATCAATGTAATATTGTTTCCATTTCTATATTTTTGTATGCACTACAACAATCATATTACATATCATAGTGAATCTATACCTTTTATAAATTTCAACTACAACATAGATTTCTTCTTATGAATCATCCTAAGTACTGTTACTTATAATAGGGATATTAAAGACTTTTTAAATATTCTATTCTAAAGAAATATTAATATATGCATTTACTAATTTCCACTTTAAAAACATAATTATAGAACTTCTTTAAATCAAATTAGAGCATCTTGAGCCACTTTAAATCATTAAAAATCACCTTAGGGTATCATTAAATATTATTAAGTCATATTATAGTTATCTCAAAGTTCTTATAGAATACAAGCACCCCTTAGATAACTTCAATTTCCTTCCACTACCTCAAACTATATTCTAGATCACTAATTTTAGAGTCTAAACTTTTAGAATCTTCTCACTAAAAATTTTGAACCTTAAGTTTTGGATCCTATAATTATTTCTATTGATCACTATCTTTCGGTTACTCAACTTAATCAACTTCCAGTTACTTAACTTATAAATTAATCTCACTAAAACTTTGGAACCCCAAAATATGGATCCTCAACTTCTTTAACCATTTCTATATGTGAATAGATATCCAATATAATATCCAATGGTAGTGACTCAATTATTTCTCACACCTTATTGATAAACTTATTTATCAAGAATTAAAAATGAGGGAACTTATAACTTAAATGTATCCTATAATATGCTAGGCCCAATATATAATGACACTTTGGTTGGGTACTTCACTCACTTCACTCAATATTTTAATCAATATGTTTGATAAATATAAACCCCTTCCAAGTTGTTATTATTCAACACATATTTATATCATGCTTATTACCTCCATAATCATTGACAAAAAATACAACTCAACACCAAGTGGGTTCAACATATGTTATGTGATGAAATTAGGGGTGGTTACTATTTCGATATGGTGTATTGATGATATGTGAGGGAACCAGTGGGGAGAACCATTATTACCAGGGTTATTTATGGTATGCGATGGTATCCAAGGTGGGTGATACTATGACCCTTAGAATTATTAGATTGAGTTGGTAATATGGGTTGGCACTACTCCAACCCTTGGTACTAATAAGTGGCATGTTTAGAGACACTCTGACACTGGACAGAGCAGGTATGCTCCCTCCTGAGTGGTTTTAGTAGCACTTTTGTCCATGATAGGTTTTATGTTTTATGTTTTATGTTTATTTATTTTGATCATATCACATTTCTAATGAACTTATATACTAGATATTTTAGGGAAATCATTGGTGTTGGACTACTGAGTTGTACTCACACCTTTCATAGGATACCTGAGCACCTTGGTACCTAAGAAGATCCCATGATTGTAGGCACAAGTATGGTAGAAGCACATATTTTATGTTTGAGCTAGATTTTCATAACCCTCCCTCACCAGGTGTAATGACCCAAAAATTCCATCTACCAGTAAAACAAATCATGATTCATTATGATAGTTTTATTGTGTTTTATAGTAGATTCACATAGAAATATTTTTACATTTTATAAGAACATTACACATCATGAAATAATATTGACTATAACAGCTATGAATAGTATAGGGAGATAAACAAAAAATAATAATGTATACACTAATGTAAAATCCACAGGCCTGAATTATCCCATGAATTTCACTCCTACCATAAATAATATAAAAAGAAAGAGAATCATTTAGAATATAATAGGAATTATTAAGGGAAGAATAGAACCTCATAAGCAAAGTAGTGAATGATGAGGAATGATAATAGTAGAGTATATATAGGGTATAAAGTAAAATATGGTCATTAGAACCAGATAATTACCTGACCATTGTAATGTGACCATTATTGGACCTTTGGAATAGTAATCTGATTATTGGAATAATAATTTTATTGTTAGGAATAATAAACTAACTAATGGAAAATTAAAAAAATATAATCAACTTTTATCATAATATAATTAAATAAAAGTGTTAAATATGTTAAAATAAATGTTTGACACAATGAAAATATAATTAAAATTTTGATAAAATATATATGATTTATCTTAATTTAAATAAATTTTCATGATAAATTTAATAAGTTTTAAATAAAATTTCACTTTGATAAAATGGTTTCATGAAACAATATATATTATTATAAATATAAAAATATAATTTTATGAAACCATATGTAAATTTTATAAGTGCTATAAATTTTATTGTTTAATAAAAAATGTTTTTAAATAAATAAATATTTTATTTTAATATTAAATTTCTCATATTTGGAAAATTATTTTGATAAAATGGATTTAATTTTTGGAATCTTCATGGAGAAATTATCTTAGGGTGAATTTTTGGTATTTTTTCGAGAATATTAAATTTTAAGTGAATAATAATATCTGACAAAATACAGTATTTTACATTATAAGATAAATACATTATTAATTGCATAAGGGGTGATTTAATAAATCATTATATCACCTCACATGAAAAAATTACTATATTTAGTTACAAGATTCATCACTATTGATAGTCTTGAGAAAAATAATAAACTAATGAATATTATATTAAAAAACACCCTACCTCTCCCTTTATAAATACCATCCCTCACCACCCCTTATCCTCACACCATTTAATACTTTTATCTATCCCAAAATCTACCCATTTATTTCCCAAACCCCCCATGTCCAAATAGTTCTAGTCTTACCAAAATACCATCCCAAATGAGACTTAAGGGGTATCCAAGAGGAGAATCCCAAAGGAAGAGGTAAAATCCTCAACTAGGACTCTTTTAATTATTTTTTCTTCTACCTCCCACATATAAATTCCACACACCATGACATAGTAAAATAAGTATTATGAATATAATTACATGTTATTATTATGAATGAATATCCATTTTCTACTGTCCCCTCAATTGATTCTAAATTGAAAACATTTTTCATATTATGGTCAGTTCATCACACCCATGAATGAAAAATTTCATTTTACACCACCGGATTTATGGATGGTTTAAATTAAATTATTATGGTTAAAACTAATATTAATAGTTATATTTTATTATATTTTATTATTTTTAATTGTTAAATACTCTTAAAGTTAAATAAAACCAAGTAAGTTCATCATGGTCATAAAACTTGCCTAAATGAAATAACCATATAACAATAAAACCTATATTCAAAAAATAATGCTTATTTATGAATAATTTCAGATAATAAGAACATTATTAACTTATATAAAATCATTATATCCATTTCACTACATCTTTAGAGTTATTTAACAAAACCTCACAAACTCTCATAATCACCTAAAACTATTACGAACTTAGAAACATGACATGAACAACCATGATACAATGAATATAGACTCAGTATCTCAATTAAATGACTCTAAACTAACATAAAAATATTAATAATAAATAAAATATATTTTAATTATGGTCCTAATTTTGTTTTTAATGAATCTAATTTGATCATTCATGTTGTTAATTGAAAGTGTAGAATGAATCCAAACTTGAGGTAAGGGAACTCTCTGAATCACTCTATTTTCATTGGCTTATGAATTTTTTATATCTACATCACTTTATATCACTATTTAACATTATGTAATGATTATAAATTATATATATATATATATATGTATTTATCTTACATATTTACCTATCTTATTCTCCCTTTTTATGGGGTTATACATGCCTTGTATTCAGTTATCATTACCTTCTTTAAAATCAAACCCGATTAAGGGGAAATTTTCTATCTCTTAATCCTTTCATATAACACTCATTTAAAATATTTTACCCATTAAAAAATTCATAAAAAGATAAATATTTTAGGGTTAAATTTTTTTAACTCTAGTTTAAAATAAAATTCTATATTCTTTCCTTATTTAATAGTATTTTACAAATGTCTGAAAATACCATTTTAAAGGTTCATTTATATACTTAATTCTCTAAAATTTCTCATTATTTTTTTAAAATGAACTCAATATTTGAGAAATATTCTTATTGATTAAAATATTAACATCCAAAATATTTAATTCTCTCTTCTCTTTGGAATATTTATGAAATATTCTTTAACTATGCTTTGAGGCAAGGCTATGCAACATATTACTTTCCATTAGTATTTCTTATACTTATGAATCATGTTTGATTCCCTTATGTGGAACACCTATTCATGTACATGTTTTGATTAGTGTGCCTAAATATTTCTATAATTTATTGGGTAATTTTTATATCTGTTGAGATGATATGAATTGGATCATGAAGTAAACCTAATCCACTATGGGACTCTGTCCACCATGTTATGATGTCTTGATAGAAAGAATTGACTTATGCTTATGATTAAATGTATTATAATGTTTCCACATTCCTATTATGTATTGATCTTATGATTCCATATTCTTTATTTCATGCATCTATATGATTATATATTAGCCTTTACTTTTATGATATCATGTTATGCCATTTGAATTATATGTCATGATTTAATATCATGCTTATTACCCTACTAGAATTTATAGATCATACATTTTTCTTATGTATTTACCTAGGTTATCATATATAGAATTATAATCTCAAAGGTATATAAGATAACATTATTTAGTTTAAAATAAATATGTTGTATTTTAGATTCATGTTGATGTTTTATAAACCTAGCCTACAAAAGGCACCAGGCCTCTAGATCATTGGGTTGTGTTTATTGGATATTTATGTTAAAAATAATGCAATAAAATATGTAAGAGTCTTGGGTAATTATAGTCAGTATTATATTTAGGTCTAGTTTTTTTGGGGATTGGGAAGATAATTGCTTAGTGAAAACCCTAGTGATAAGTCTAAGTATAGGAACACTTCCTAAAATTTTGATAAAGTATAAAGTGAGTGGTTTACAAGAAATGAAATCCTTTTTTGGATACTAAAATTGGATGTGGATTTGTAATAGATGTACCTAGGATTAATAACCCTGGAAGGGATCATTGGGTATTAACTTGACTTGTACCTGGTGCATGACAAATAGGCCTTACTGCAAACCTGGTTCGACACTCCCGGGGGATATTATTTAGTAAATTAATAATCTCTTTATGAACCATTATGAATAATTTAAATTGATTTTTTAGTTTATAAAACCTAATAGAAAAATTAACATGGATAACCTATATTAAAACCTAGAGAATCATAAGTTTGGATATACATGTCATCAATAAGTTATTACTTATAACTTGATATTTTACCTTTTTGTATTATTATTAGTTTAAGTATTCTCATCCACAATTTTCCTTTATATTAGTTAATGGTGGGAAATACAAAGAATAATTCTAACAACCAATGTGATGGGAAATATAAATATTGAACTAAGAAGATGCCTAACTTGATGGGAGTAGGATAAAAGAACTTTATGGTAGTACTAGATCAACTGAATCAAGTTATGAAAAATAACTTGAATCATGTTGAACACCCTAATTCTTCTAATAAAGAGAAATTTATGGTTGAGTCATTTATTTGACAAAGGCCTCTTATGTTTAGTGTATATTTTGATATCCTCATTAAGAAACAATAGATTAACTCCATTTAGAAGATAATATTTGTCCTTAAATTCTCTAAATAATATAAAGTCATACTAGATGTCTATCATCTATAGAGATAATCCAATTAGTGGTGAAAATTGATCAAGAACATGAATCCCAAAGAGGAAATAAAATGGAATGGGAAGTATTCAAGAAAATATTTTTCAATAAATATTTTCTTCAAACTCTACATATTCAAATAGAGAGGTAGTTCCTTGGACTGAATCAAAAGGAAGATGAGTCTATTGGAGATTACGAGGAAAACCTCCCAAGGCTTGCACAACATGCCTCCAACTTTTTCATAAATATCCTAAGTAAGGTGGATCAATTATTTAGTAAGTTAAAATAGATTCTATGAAAATATTTGATGATTCAAGACTTTGAAATCTATAAAGAGATTTTACTTTGTGCCATTATGTTCGATATGGATATTTTTGATTCTCATTGTTCTCTAGGGGATGAAGATAAAAATTGCAAAATGGAGTTTAGTTTGGGTGGATCAATAGATAAATCCCACAGAAAAATGAAAACCCAACTACCCATATGTCAAAAGTGTGGGAAGAATCTTCTAAAAAACTATATTAAGTGAATTGGGAGATGCTTTATATGTGGAAAAGTGGGAAATTAGGCTAATAAATGATTAAGGGAGATGAAAAATACCACTATTGTGAAAAAATAAAAGAAGGTTTTGATCAACCCTCATCCTATAGTATGGTGTCTCAAATGAAAATAACACATAAATTATTTAAAAAAATTCCCTAAGCTAAGGGTTTTTGGATATAATCAATGAAAACAACCTCCAAGGCTAAGAGAGAAAGGAAGGTATTATGATATTACTACTGCTAAGGTGGACCTTGATAATGAAGTGGTGATAAATACACTAGTTATTAATTAAATAATGAAAAATGTATTATTTGATTCTTGTTCTATATATTATTTCATATCATGTAAGTTTAGTAGAATTATTCAAACACCACCTCAAAATATAGAGGTTGAGTTATCTGTGAGAACAAAATATAGGGAAATTATTGCATCCCAAATTTATAACTCCTCCCCAGTCAGTGTTTGTTGACTGATCTCCAATAAAATCTTATCATACTTTAGTGGAATTTGATACTGTACTAGGAATGGATTGGATATCCTTATATAAAGCCAACATCAACTAATAGGAGAGGGAAATCACTCACCACATCTTGAATCATACTTATATTATGTACAAGTGTAAGGAGGATAATGATTCTACATTGGAATATTATTCTCAAGGATCGATATTATTGACTTATAATCAAGAATATTGACCTGGTCGTTGTTAAACCATGTCAAAGTTTAATTATTTATATTTTCCTACATACTATTATATAGTGATAATTAGGGTCGAACCTAAGGTGTCACACCTTACTTTTAAAACTATTTTTTTTATTTTATTATTTGTTGGCTCTGGGTCCCCGTGCCAATGTCTGGGCTGGGCCTCGATTTTTTTTTTGACATTCAATAAGTTTAGTGGGTTTCGGACCCATGCACAGTCACTGCTCAGTGGGTGGTAGCCGTCTCGTTAGCTCGGGTGTCACACAAATGTTTAAAGATTAAAATAAATAATGTTTTATATAAATAAGGCGGGTTAAATGTTTGAATTTTAATAAGAAAATTTTTATTATGTAATTAATAATATTATTATTACTAAGGCGTTATTATTATTATTATTATTCTTAATATATTATTTTTATTATTCTTTATATTGTTACTTTTATTATTATTATTTATATTATTACTATTATTGTGGTATTATTATTAGTTACATAATAAAATGAAAAAACCTAACCCTAAATCTCAGCGCCCCCATCCTCCCTTCTCCTCCCCCTCTGCGCCACGTTGTGCACCTCGATCTCCTACGTAAGCCGCACACAGAAGCCTCGCCGATGCCCTCAACACTCGCTCCGTCCCTCCGCCTACACCTGACTTCGCCCGTAGGTCCTCGACCTCCACTCCACCCCCACGCTATGCCTCTCACCTTAGCCTCGTGCCCACCTTGCCCCTGTGCGATCTCGCCGCCCAACTGACCAGCTGGCCAGCCTCATGCCGCCTCTCGCCCATGTTCCAGTGCCTCCCATGATCGCCTCAGCTGCCCCATCTAGCTTCTGCCTCCCTGCCCTCTGTACTCATCCGAGACCTCGCACCCCTTCCATTTTCGGTACCCACCGCCCAACCTCACGCCAACTCCGACCCTCTGCTGCGATACGCCTCCCTGCTCTCCCCCTTCGGGTCGCCCAAACAGCCTCCCATCCTAGCAGCGCCACCCCTAGCTTCTCCCAGTGTTGGCTTCACCCCACCTCGCTGCACTAGCTACCTCCGGAAACCCCACCTCACCTGCGCTGCGCTTCCCGACCGCCGCACCTCCGGCGAGGTCGTTCCTTGGCCTCCTGCGGTCCGACCAGTCCACCTCCAGCCTCTAAACTTCCGACTAACCCACCTACGACCAGCCCGATTCTCCCTTCCATGTCTCCAACCTCCCGCACTCTCGCCCTCCACCTTGCACCGGCCAACAGTGCACTCAACAATCAGTGTGCGGCTCCCCGATGGTCTTCCTTTCTGACGCACGCCCCTGCTTGAGACCCCCTCACCACTTCCCTTCAACGGAAGCCTGAAACCCCCCCTGACCTACTTACTTCGGACCCCACTATTTTTTTCACATCCCGACCTCGCTCTCACCTTACTACGCACCTTTGCACGACATCCCTTTGTCACGCCGACCAAACCCCCTGCTCTGGTACAATTATTTATTTAGTTATTTGTTCATTTATTTTTCTCCATTTTACTTTTGGTGTTTTATATTTGTTCTAGCTGAATAATGATACATTGATTTGTGTTTTTCACGTTCTTCTCGTTGTCTAGGGAATTCATATGGTCTACTGGGTGTTGTTCGTCTTTCTGCGGATGCGTTGTTGTATCCGTGCTCGACTTTGAGGTTGGCTAATCCTCATGTTTCCTTTCCAAATAAATCCATTTAATTCTTGTGTGTTTTAATTGGTTATTTTACTTGATTTGAACCTATGCAAAATAATTTATTTTCTTGTGAAATCATTTATACTTTGTTTGGATTGTTTATGGAAATTGTTAGAAACTGGTTACTTTTTTATAAAAGTGTTTGTAAAATGGTTTATTTGTATATATAATTGTTTATAAATTATTTGGTCTATTAATTAAATTGTTTATGAATTGTATCGACTATTCATGAATATTTTTAATTAATTTTTTGGTTCATTATAAAATTTCAAAGGGAGAGTTTAACTTTTTTTCTTGAATTCTTGGTCTGTTAGTATTGAAAAAGTGCTTTTTGTTGTGTGCGCGGTGTGGGTTAAGTTTTAAAAGGCGTGAGAGTATTTTTTAAAAGGGGTTGGTTATACAATGATTTATAAAATGACGTTCTCTTGTGAGTTGGTGAAATTGAGAGGCAACCCTATATGTTTTCCTTTGAAATGTTTTACCAAATGAATAATTGATTTATTTGATGATGCTTGGAATTCATATCTTGGGTGAAAAGTGTTTCGGCGTGTGTTTGGTTTTTCAAGAGGGTTTTGGGTGTGTTTCAACATTGAATCTTGAAGGGGTACTTAGAGTGGTTTTGAAATGTGTTTTGGCGTGAGTTTGAAAATGGTAAAGGCTCGTTTGGTAGCAGTAAAATGATTTGGTGTGCGTTTTGGAACCTAAGGGCCCATTTGGCTTTTTAAATATAAAAGCGGTGTCTAGGGTTGTTTTAGAAGAGCTTGTGAAATGTTTTCATAAAGGAATTTGATTATGAAAAACTAGAGGATCAATTTATAACTTCAAGTGATTAATAAAGTTGTTTTGATAACCGAATGATTTGACGGTCTAGTTGGAACTTTATGTGTTTGACATGTATGCATATATATAAGTATATAGGGTGATCCTTTCTAGGGTAACCCTTATGGGTGAACGCACTAGAAGCATCTGTGTTTGGGGAAGGCAAGTGCGGTGAGATGAGTCACGCGTGCGAGGGCCTTCCTACTTACACGGTACTGTTATAACCACCATGGGTTCCTAGGCATCTTTTAGAGATCGAGTGATAGTTGCTGACCAACCCTGATTAGATGTGTTGGTACTCCCTGGATTTTTTGTCAGGCCAGGCGAGCTTTGCCACTGAATTGGTCAGTTAGGGTGGCCAATTCGTTATAGACTTAGGAGCTTCACCATACTCCGACAGGTGATTCCAAAATCATGTATGTCCAGGGGTCTTCTAGGGATGTTTAGGATCACCCATGGTTACTAGATTATTTTCATTGCTTGTTTACTTTCTGTGCAATAGTTTATTTTCAGCTTTCACTCTTACTCATTTTACTCTAGCACAACATTGGTATATTTTGTTTTGGATTTTATTTATAAAATGTCAAATGATTTTGAAAAATGGTATATAGCGTGTGTTGGTTTTTTAAATGGGAAAAACATGTTGCTTATTTTCAAATGTGAAAACCCTACTTTTATAATTGTATTTCAAACTTGTGTTAATGGATTGTTTTGGGAAAGGAGATGTTGGATTTTGTGGTTTATCTTGGCAAACCTACTGATCATCTTTAACGTTCACGCCTATCTTTATCATTTCAGTTGTAGGTTTACTTGCTCTAGTTTTCTTGGCTGAGTTGCTCGTTATTGGAGCAAAGTCAGCCTTTGGTCAGGAGTTGACCTAAAAGGTCATGTGGAGGTATGTTCAGTTTTATTTTATTTCTGATGCTAGCATTATGTTTATCGACTATTTATATTTATCTATTTTCTTGTTTATTTGTTTTTGTTTATGGGACAAATCATTCCCAAAGATTAAAATTTTGATGCCCAACACTGGTTGCCAGCCCGTGGGGATCAGGAATGCCCTTCGGGCCATGTCGCGAACCGGCTTGGGTGACCGGTTCAGGGTCAACCTGGGTTGGTTCATGACAAAATAATATCAAAGGGGCCCTTGTTATTTGGGGTGTTCGGTAGATGGATATTAGGACTGTTGGGACTCGAGAGGTAGGTACATGAATGACGTCATGAACCATCACCCGTTCCGAACCTTGAGTCACCAAGGGTAGTCCGGGAATTGAGTTCTTGTCCCGTTATAATTTGTTTTGGATTGAGGGATGACAATAGAGGAAAACTGATGTTACATAATGATTTCAAATGGAGTAGTGACCCATGTGGAGTCCGCGTACAATTTTTAAGTTTCTCCTAGTCATTAAAGCTTAATTAGGGCATGACCCACTACCATTTTTCTTGGTTAATCATGACTACTAGTCCCTCCCTTCGGTGATTTGATGAAAGTTGAGTTTTTTTTTGGTTCTGGTTGGTTTAAGTACATTCCTGAAAATGAAAAAGGGTTTTTGAAATGAGAATTATTTCTTTTAAATGGATTTAAATTTGTGAAATGGATTTTTAAAACTAAAATCTCTTGGTCTAAAAATCCAGTGTTTTCTTGGAACTGGTAGATATATGGTTTGGGTGTAACCTCAGGTACTCTTTATGAACATTTGCACATGTGAGAGAATGCATGGGAAGTCCATGTTGGTGCATATGGATGGAAGTGAATGAAGACATGTGAAATGTTTCATGGGATTACTGGGGTGTGTACTTGGAATTAAAGGCTTGACCTTGTTTTTTTATAAAGTGATTTTAAAATAGGGAAAATGATTTTTAGAAATTGAATTTGGTTTGAAAAGTGGGTTTCGTATTTGGAAGTGGCCTTGAAAGAAGGCAATTTTGAAATCTAAAATGAAAAAGGATTTTTTCTGAGTTGTGGTTGTATTTGATTGTTTCTTTTGAGCTAGTTGTTTTGGATGAAGGTGATTTCTTTGATGTTTCTTTGGCTTGATATTAGTTTTGGTTCTAGGTTTTATATGTTGTTCACAAAATGCCACCTAGAAAGGTCCCCAAGGTTTCTGATAAGTCGTGCCCAGTTTTTGGTCCTTCTAGGACATTACCTATCCTTCACGGTGATCAGGATCCATTAGAAGCAACAGAATGAATTGAAGGGGCCAAGCGTGTCTTTAGGGTTTTGGGAACTCCCAAAGCTGTTAGAGTGCATGCTGTTTTGGGTTTGTTTGAAGGTTTTACTCTAGACGAATGGGAGTTGTTCGCTCTGCCATCACTACAAGTTGGGATGATGTGGAATGTCTTTAAATCTGTCTTCTCCTGATGGTTTATACCTGAATAGGTGAAGATAAAGAAAAGGGAAGAGCTTATGCGTATTCAACAAGGCCAACAGTTGGTAAAGGCATATGTTGACCATTTCAAGGAGCTTGTGTCCTTTTCTCCAGAGGTAGCATCATAGGATTTGATAAAAGACTTCTCTATTCATTGGGGGTCTTTTTCCAGAGATCAAGGATCTTGTGCTCCTTTATAAATACCATCATTTTGAGAAGATGGTGGATGAGGCGTTCCTAGATGAGTTGGTCTCTGAAGCGCAGGTGCTTGGAAATCCAGTGAATCCAGTTGCTCGTGAAGGTTCCCCATCTGGCGAGCAAGGTGTTCCAGAAGGACCTATTTCTAAAGAGTTGTCTGTAGTGGTTCTGAATTCTAGTTTGTCGGACAGTTTAGTGATGTTCCACCAGTGTGGTTGGTTCAGCCACGTAAAGCCGTCATGTCGCATCCCTTCGAAGACGTGCCATCGTTGTGGGTGTCTGGGTCATCTAGAGATGTTTTCTAGGAAGCGTTGCCTGAAGATGACACTGTGATTGAAGGATTCTAGTGCCTGACTATGAGGTATTAGATGATTCAGCCATTAGAACCCTAGCCACAGGTATTGGGGTGAAGCTCGCATGCAGTCAAGAGTTTCCAGGGGTGTGAATCCTTGGTACAGGTTTTATGTTCCGTGTTTACAATGAAACATTTAAAGTCTTTTAATTATTGTTTCTCTACTGTTGAAGTTCTGACGTTGTTGTAGGTCCATTGTTTCATTGAGAAGTTATAATGGACATCTTCTATTGTAATACAAACAATTCTGTTTGTCTGATCATGGTTTTATAAATTTTTCACTTTTCCTAAGTGTGTTTGGCCCCTTTCTGGGTTGATCATGGTTTATCGGTGTTTATTTGGAGATGAAAGTGCTTGCAAAGGAGTTAAAGCTTGTAGTTATACTTGGTTTTACTGTCTAAGTTAAGTTTTTCTTAGGGGTTTTCACTAGTATTCAGAGTTTTGGTCCAGGTCGAGAGTTTTAAGGTTCAGTGGGGGTGTTCGCTCGTGCTATAGAAGAAAGTTTGGATTGGTTGGGAGCTCCCATGTCGCCCCCCTTCTCGGGGTGGTATGTTTGAGTGTTAGATTTCCGCACTAGTTGAGTTCTTATGGTGGGGAGAACCCTCTCATGTTCTCCCATTCTCTTATGTTTTAGTTTCTTTCGATTTCAATCGGACATGGATTCTTGTTTTGTCTATTTTTCAGCTGGGTGACTTTCTGGGGGCAGAAAGTATCTATGGTGGGGAGAATTGTCACACCCTCCTTTTTAAACTAATTTTTTTATTTTATTATTTGTTGGCTCTGGGTCCCTATGCCAATGTCCAGAATGGGCCCCGATTTAAATTTTTTTGACATTAAATAAGTTTAGTGGGTTTCAGACCTATGTGCGGTCACCGCTCAGTGGACGGTAGCTGTGTCGTTAGATCAGGTGTTGCGCAAATGTTTAACGATTAAAATAAATAATGTTTTATATAAATAAGGCAGGTTGAATATTTTAATTTTAATAAGAAATCTTTTATTATATAATTAATAATAATATTATTACTAAGGTGTTATTATTATTATTATTCTTTATATATTATTGTTATTATTCTTCATATTGTTACTTTTATTATTATTATTTATGTTAGTACTATTATTATGGTATTATTATTAGTTATATAATAAAATGAAAAAAATAAATAAAAGCACCTAACCCTAAATCTCGGATGCCCCCCAATCCTCCGTTCTCCCCCCCCTGTGCCATGTCATGCACCCCGATCTCCTGCGCAAGCCGCGCACAACAGCCTCACCGGTGCCCTCGCCACTCGCTCCGGCCCTCCACCTGCACCTGCCTTTTCCCGGAGGTCCTCAACCTCTGCTCCACCCCAATGCTAGCACCTCCTGTGATCGCCTTATCCATCCCGTCCCAATTCCACCTCCCTGCCCTCTGCGCTCGTCCGAGACCTCGCACCCCTGCCATTTTCGGTACCTGTCACCTAGCCTCAAGCCAGCTCCGACCCTCTACTGCGATCCACCTCCCTACTCGCCCCCTTTGGCTTGCCCACCCAGACTCCCATCCCAGCAGTGCCACCCCAAGCTTCACCTAGCTCTGGCTTCGCCCTGCCTCGCTGCACCAGCAACCTCCGACAACCCCGCCTCTCCTGCACCACACTTCCCGACCACCACACCTCTGACGAGGTCATGCCCTGGCCTCCTTCGGTCCAACCAGCCCACCTCCAGCCTCCATCCTTCCGGCCAACCCACCTCCAACAAGCCCGCTTCTCCCTACTGTGTCTCTGGCCTCCCACACTCTCGCCCTCCACCTTGCGCTGGCTAGCGGTGCACCTGAAAATCGGCGTGCGGCTCACCCGGTGGTCCCCCTTTCCGATGCATGCCCCTACTTGCGACCCCCTCACCGTTTCCCTTAAATGGAAGTACGAAAACCCCCCTGTCCTCCTTACTTCAGACCCCACCATCTTTACCATGTCCCGAACTCGCTCCCGCCTTTCTACGCACCTCCACACGACATCCCTTTATCGCGTCGGCCAAACCCCCCTGCTCAAGTATAATTATTTATTTAGTTATTTGTTTATTTATTTTTCTCCATTTAACTTTTGGTGTTTTTTATTTGTTTTGGTTGAATCATGATACATCGATTTGTATTTTTTACATTCTTCTCATTGTCTAGGGCATGCAAATTTTCTGCTGGGTGTTGTTCGTCTTTTTGCGGATGCGTCATTATATCCGTGCTCGACTTTTAGGTAGGTAAATCCTCATTTTTCCTTTCCGAATAAATCCATTTAATGATTGTGTGTTTTAATTGGTTCTTTTACTTGATTTTCACCTCTACAAAATAATTTATTTTCTTGTGAAATCATTTATACTTTGTTTGGACTATTTATGGAAATTGTTAGAAACTAGTTACTTTTTTATAAAAGTGTTTGTAAATTGGTTGAGTTGTATGTATAATTGTTCATAAATTATTCGGTCTGTTAATTAAATTTTTTATGAATTGTATCAACTGTTCATGAATATTTTTAATTAATTTTTTGGTTCATTATAAATTTTCAAAGGGCGAGTTTAACTCTTTTTCTTGAAGTCTTGTTCTGTTGGTCTTGAAAAAGTGATTTTGGTTGTGTGTGTGGTGTGGGTTAAGATTTAAAAGGTGAGAGAGTAGTTATTCAAAGGGTTTGGTTATGCAATGATTTATAAAATGGTGTTCTCTTGTGAGTTGGTGAAATTGAGAGGCAAGCCTCTGTTTTATCCATTGAAAGGTTTTACCAAATGAATAACTGATTTATTTGATGATGCTTGGAATTCAAATCATGGGTGAAAAGTGTTTAGGCGTATGTTTTGTTTTTCAAGAGGATTTTGGGGTGTGTGTCAACATTGAAGCTTAAAGGGGTACTTAGAGTGGTTTTGAAATGTGTTTTGGTGTGAGTTTGAAAATGGTAAAGGCTCGTTTGGTAGCGGTAAAATGATTTGGTGTGCGTTTTTGAACCTAAGGGCCCATTTGTCTTTTCAAATACAAAAGCGATGTCTAGGGTTGTTTTCTAAGAGCTTTTGAAATGTTTTCATAAAGGAATTTGATTATGAAAAACTAGAGGATCAATTTATAACTTCAAGTGTTTAATAAAGTGCTTTTGATACCCGAATGATTTTGACGGCCCGGTTGGAACTTTGTGTGTTTGAATTGTATGCATATATATAAGTATATGGGGTGCTCCTGTCTAGGGTAACCCTTATGGGTGAGCACACAGAAAGTGTCCGTTTTTGGGGAAGGAAAGTGCGGTGAGATGAATCACGCATGCGAGGGCCTTCCTACTTACACGGTACTATTATAACCACCATGGGTTCCTGGGTGTCTTTTAGACATCGAGTGACGGTTCTTACTAACCCCGATTAGATGGGTTGGTACCCCTGGATTTGTTATTAGGCCAAGAAGGCTCTACCACTGGATTGGTCAGTTAGGGTGGCCAATTTGTTATAGACTTAGGAGATTCACCATACGCCAACAGGTGGTTCCGAAACTGAGTACGTCCATGGGTATTCTAGGGATTTTTAGGATCACTCATGGTTACTGGATTATTTTCATTGCTTGTTTACTTTCTGTGCACTAGTTTTGTTTACTTTCCGTGCACTAGTTTATTTTCAGCTTTCACTCTTACTCATTTTAATCTAGCACAACATTGGTATATTCTATTTTGGATTTTATTTATAAAATGTCAAATGATTTTGGAAGATGGTATGTAATGTGTGTTGGGTTTTTAAATGGGAAAAACGTGTTGCTTATTTTCAAATGTGAAAACCCTACTTTTATAATTGTATTTCAAACTTGCATTAATGGATTGTTTCAGGAAAGGAGATGTTGGATTCTGTGGTTTATCATGAAAAACCTACTGAGAATCTTTAATGATCACACCTATCTTTATCATTTCAGTTGCAGGTTTCCTTGCTCAGGTTTTCTAGGATGAGTTGCTCGTTATTGGAGAAAAGTCGGCCTTTGGTCAGAAGTTGACCTAAAAGGTCACGTGGAGGTATATTCAGTTTAATTTTCTTTCCGATGCTAGCGTTATGTTTATCGACTGTTTATATTTATCTATTTGCTTGTTTATTTGTTTTTGTTCATGAGCCAAATCATTCCCAACGATTAAAATTTTGATGCCCGACACTAGTTACCAGCCCGTGGGGATCAGGAACGCCCTTCGGGCCATGTCACAGACTGGTTTGGGTGACCGGTTTAGGATCGACCCGGTTTGGATTGTGACATAAGGGAAGGATAAAGTTGAGAAGAGTGACCAAATTTTCAAAACATAGCCACTATTGTCAATAGTGGGTATTTTTTTTTCTTTCAATTTTTGATTTTTTATTACTATTGATGGAAAAGTGAATTTTTTATATACCATGAAATGGTGATATGTGTTGAAAAAGAGGAAACAAAATAAATGATGTTCAATATACATGATAAAATTGAAGGACTAACAATCAAGAACAAATGCTCGGGGTAATTGAACTTTGCTGATTGAGTAAAAATAACTTCATCACTTTAAGGTAATTTTATTCCACAACCTTTGAAATTGATATGTTTACCTCACTAACTAGAAGTTTAAACTTGATAGTTAAATAATCTTGAAGTTTTCCACTTCAAGAATGATCAACAAGAAAAAGGCAATGAAGAAATTATCATTAGGAACCATCTCTCCAACCATTACTGATGTTTTTGAATTAAAAATTTGATGACATGAATTCAAAATAAATATCACCAATTGATCTTGTAGGAATGAAATTGAAAACTAAAGGTGTAAAAAAAATTTAAGTTAAGAATTATAATCAACCTCTCCAGTCAATTCTAATTATTGATGAAAAATAAAGCGATGAAGCAGAAAATTAAACCAATGGAATTCTATCCCCAAAACACATGAAATTCAGCCAACAATCATATTAAAAAATTGAAATTGAAATGATTCAATTACATAGTAAAGAAATTGAAAAATAAGGGAGAAGAAATCCCCCTCTCAATCATGTACTGTTTCTATGCTTCTGATCTCAAATGTCTCCAGGTCTCTGTCTTCCGCTGCTCTCTGGGTGTATGTGAGAAAGTTTCGAATTAGATCTCCCATGAATCATTGAATCCCCATAGAAGTTTCATGAATTTTAATTTTTATGTCATCTCTCTATTCTAACACCCATGAATTCTACTGCCTTCACCTGAGTGTGCTGGAGATCACCGAACACATGTTGCAGTCCTTCAACCCAATCTAACCGTATGTGACTCTTTCAAATCACCTCTAACTGAATCGTAACTTGAAGTTTCCATGGTATCTGGATGTGTTTTTTGTCCTCACTTGAATTTGCAAATAAAATTCAAAGAAAAATAAAAAGTAATTACATTTCTTGAAACAAAAACCTAATTAATTAATTAATTATTATCACAATTTATTATGTTAATTGATTTATATTTATTTAAAGTTATTTATTATTAAATTTTGTTAATTAATTTATTAAGTTTATAAATTATTATTATAATTAGATTAATATTAATATTTAATATTTATTTAATTGATTATATTATTTAATTTTTAAAAATCAATTTTATTAATTATTATTATTATTATTAAGTTTTGTTTTTATTTTAATTTTTTAAAATTAATTTATTTTATTATTTTTTTACTTCCTTGTAAGAGGATCGTGTGTGTGTGTCGGGGGGTGGGAGCTAGGGTTAGATCACGGTGGGTTTAAGAGGCCCTCATCCACAATGGCGGGATCTTCTTTCCCTCCTCCGTAGCTGCTTACGGCACCGACTCCTCCTAGAACGACGATCAACGATGGTGATCTTCTGCTGTGTCGGCTTCAATTGATTCAAGAGGTGATTATAGATCATCATATATAAGAAGTGGTGATAGGTGGTGAAGGTTGTAGGGATTATATGATGGATTCAGCATGGCTACGGAGATTTAGATCGGTGGGAACTAACTTCAAATCTGAAGAAGGACAAGGTCGAATGGTGGAAAAAGATGGATCAGACTCCAATGGTGGTTTGATTTGTGTGAGGCTTGATATTTGGTAGTGAAAAAGGGAATATGTGTTTAAAGAATGAAGTACTATGGAGGTAGCTAATTTTTCTGGTTGTGATAAGTGAATGATGATGAGAATTGTAGTGGTGGGTGGATTTGGCTTTGATGCTGGAGGTGAGCAAAGACTCACCACTGGAGGTAGGGGTTCAACAATGGTGAGTGGGATGAGTGGTAGCGGGGAACAATGGTGGTGGTGACTTGTTGAGTCACATTTAGAGATATAATTGTGGTTGTGGTGGTGATAGTGAGTTGAACTACAATGGAGAGAATCATGCTGGAATACATACCCATTGTGAGGGAATATTCTAATTTATTCCACAAAGAGTTTCATGGTATTACTTCTGACCAAGAGTTTGAATTCTCAATTGAACTTATATATGGATCTCTACCCATAACCAAGTCTCCTTACAAAATGAACACCATCGAATTTGAATAACTAAATAATTAGTTCTAATATAATCCAAACACGAGTTTTATATCCATGAGTTCTTCACCATGGGGCACACCGACCCTCTTCATAAAAAAGAAGGATGAGAAAATGCACCTCTACATTGATTATTGTGAACTCAAAAAAATAATGATAAAAAAGAATCCCTTGCCACTAATTTATGACTTTTTTGATTAGCTAATTTGGTCCCATTACTTCTCTAAGGTGTACCTCTAGTCGATATATCACCAATTAAGGGTGAAGAAGGAAGATATTCCCAAGAATGCATTTAGAACAAGGTATATACTCTATGAGTTCATAACGATTCCCTTAGAACAAACTAATTATCCAAAAATATTTATATAATTAATGAATAGATTCATTATATATTTTGTCTCACCCAAATTTACCCATTTTTTAGGCTTAATTAGTCGCTTGTAGTGTAGCTTGGGTTGTCGAATCCTCAGAGACCTAAGAAGAAACATACAAACACATACATTCTATGAATTGTTTTTGGATATGAAGTGGCCAACTTTGATTTGATTTTATATGGGTTTAGATGAGCACTAAGAGACCTTTGTGAATTCAAATTATTAGAAAGGTTTGATCCTAAGTTATTACAAGGGATGGATTAGATGAAATTCCTTTTTAACAATTTCAATTTCTTAGACTTAAGAGTGATTCATTTAAATAGATCAAAAAAAAATCATCACTTATTGGTTTAATAACAACACCAACCTAATTATAATCACATATACACTTGGAGGATCAATTTTTATGATCACTCAAATTTAAAGGTTATTATTATCACATTAAGTGTGTGGCATAAAATTTAACAATTATAAAGAAGTATTACGATCATAAAACAAAACTCTCAATTAAAATAATTTATAATATAGTGATAAATAACATCCAATACAAACACTTTCTACTCCCTTGGATTAATCCATAATAAGGTTATCCCTCCATTGATGTTGTTCTTTCAATGGAAGTGGTAAGTAGACTCATGGGGGAGGAGTTGAAGAAGTGAAAACCAATGAAATAATGAAAAATCCATCACAGTTTGAAGGATTTATCTCTTTGTTTTATGAATAAATTCACACGTTAATAAAATGGAATCAATGTGTTAAAAAATGATAATAAAAAAAAAATAAGAATAAGTTTTATTAAGAAGCTAAGGCGATTCGAGCAACTTACAATTTGAAGAAATGAGACTACAACATCAAAGTGGTTTACGTCAATAGTTTCATTGTGTTCAATGCATAAAATATTTAGTGGGTGATGGATTTTGGATTTGAATTTTTAATTTTTAATTTTGAATGTGAATTGTGAATCATGTGGGTTCCCACTAACCCATTAAAAGTGGTTTATTTTTAAAATACCAAATAAATAATTTTTGAGGATGAGGATTACAACATCAAATTGGTAGTATAAAATTAAAACGAAAAAAACACACAAATATCTTTAAATCCTCCAAAACCACTACCTTAAATAGGATTTTTTAAGACTTAGTTTTACCCTCCAATAATGGAAATCACCCAAATTAATGGTGGTAGGACTAGGTGGGTGGAAAGTTAATGGAGAGAAAACATTTCCACCCTTGACAATAATCTAAGCCAGCTTGCATCCACCAAGAAAACGTTCCAAAAAGAGATTTTAGATGGACAAATTATGGTGGGAAATTGAAGAATAAAATTAATCTCTAAATTTAACCTATCATCCTATAAATTTTAAGACCAAATAGATGTTGGGTTTTTGAGATATGGTCGAAATGGTGGGATATTTTTCTGGGACATATAATCTGGCCCATAATTTCATCTTCAACTTGGGATGCTAAGAACTACATCCAAACATCATAATTAGATTGATAAACTATTTAATGAAATGTTCCTAGTATTTTCTATATCTCCAGTTCAAATTTTATAGTCATTGGGCTTGTATCTTGGCCTATAAATTCATTTTATTCAGTTGTTGTCCAGTTCACTTCTACCAGAATGCATTATCATGAAATCCCACTATGGTCATATTGAAATGTGATTATTCAAGTGATCTAGAAGAATTAAATATTATTAATGGAATCAGAAGACTGGAATTGAAATATGAATATAAAATCAAGGCCATTGGGATTTTTAGCAGGTCTTAAAAAATCTATCATGTAATAGTGCATTTTAAGAAGGAATTACAATCATAATGTGAAATAATGTTTAATTTGTAAATTTCACTAAAAACGATGTTTGTGAATAATGAAGCACATGAAAATTATATATATTAATAGTGAATATTATCCAATTTAAGTGGCTAATCACACCCCAACTTGACTTTTTCTATTCCTGAGAAAAATTTATCTCAAAAATATGAAATTTGAATTCCCTTTTCTAAAAACATTTTAATATAAAATGCTCACCAAAAGACCTCATACCAAAAAATTTATAAAACCCATAAAAATAATTTAAAACAAGCTAGGTCCAGAAGCATATCCTAAGCCCAATCCCATTCCTTTTTTCAAATTCATCACTACATTTCATCCAATTTCAATTAATCATGATTATGTGTTGTGCATCAAAATAGACATGGGGGTTTATTTTTATTCTAGAAAAAAAGATGGAAGCACTAGGTGGAATCACATTTTAATATTAATATGAGTATTCATTTTTTTTACTTTTACCATGGTAATTGAAATTGAACCTAATCAATTCAACCCCTGTAGCGAGAATTTGTCGATGATTCCCAATCTCAAAGACCTTATGGAACCAAGTGAATTCCACATACTCGAGCATATTCTAGAGTTAAATCAATAAAAAATAAATTCAAATTACCAAAAATAGAGATAAAATTTCCAAATATGATCCATAAAACTATGGATTCATGATCCCTAAATTCCAAAAACCACATATTAGGTCAATCCATTTTTCTACTCACAAATTTGTGGTTGTTTTTTATGTAAATTTTTTTCATTTATTTTTTTGAATACCCATGTTAAAATTAAAATATTAAACAAACCTATGCTATTTATTATGCAACCCTAAGAACTATAATTAATAACTCACAATCCAAAGGATGTGTATTGTTATTTTTTTATTAATTGGATGAAAATATAAATGGAAAAAAATTTCATTAGACAACCACACTTTACAAAATTTATGTTCATGAACTTAAACATGGATTAAAATTAGAATCAAGGAATGGAAAATTATTTGATATTTAGTTTCAAAGTTTAAAATGTGTATTATCTTGTTCAAGGTTAAATAAAGTTTTACTTTCATTAACATGAATTATTTTTAATTTTTTTATTATTATTTATACACAAAAAATGAATTTTTAATTTAATCCCCCCTAACTTAGAATAACACTATCCTCAGTGTTTAAAGAAAATAAAATTTATAAGGGGGTATAAATACATGAGAGGAGTTCAAAAAATAAAATTTGAAAATGAGTTATGGAAAAATGTAACCTAGTGGTATACTGATGAAGGTCATTCCACAAAAAATTGATCCTTCGTTCCCCATGTCACTCATGGTATCTTCGTAGTGGATGGTAGAATGGTTTGGAATTTATAGATGTATATGATTTCCCTAAAAAGAAACTTCAACCTCAATAGCCCCTTCTTATCACACACAAACTAAATTAGAAACCATGTAAACCCGAAGATGTTTATTTAACTAAGAACAAATAAATAAAAAAAGGAAAGGACAAAAAAAACATACCTATTAATTTTGAAACTCCAAATCTTGATTCAATTTATAGGTAAAGGATGAGTTTCCTCTTATAATGATCTTTTTTTAATGTCATTATCCCAAAATAGACCCTAAATATATCAACTTTTTTATGGTTGGATTAGTTAGATCCTCGATTCTTTCATGTTTATTGAATGATTCAATGAATGGTTTTAACCTATGACCATTGAATTTGAATACCTGATCACTATTGGGATCTTGAATCTCTACTACCCAATAGGGGTACACATGATGCACTATGTATGAACCTGGCCATCTAGACCTTTACATTCCTAGGTGTAAATGAAGTTTAGAACTATACAAGAGCATGAATTTTCCCAGTTCAAAGTTTTTGAATTTTATTTTACTATATTGGTAGGCTAAAAATATATCTTTATAAATTCTTAAATTTTAATAAGTATCCATTCTAAGTTCCTTAAGTTAATTAAGATCTAATTTTCTCTTTGTTTTAGCCAAAAAATGTGAAATTTTATTTTTTTGAATACCCAAAAGTCTTTATATTCAATTTCAATAGGTAAATGTCACGATTTTATATAAAAAACTATATTTTGACATTCCTAGTATGGTTATTAATGTAGTATTATATTCCCAAAGGTCATCTAAAAGTTTCTCAGAAAAATATTTCCTTGAGGGATTGGATTTTTTTTCAAGAATTTGTTTAATTTCTCTATTTTCTAACTCGTCTTGATCATTGGTTTGAGGATGGTAGGAAGTGGAAACTTTGTGATAAATCCCATACTTATACATGAGTGCAGAGAAAATACCATTATATAAATGGGTTCCATGAATTCTGATGATAGCCCTAGGAATTCAAAATCGATAGAATATGTTCTCTTTCAGGAATTAGATCACAACATTATGGTCATTGGACTTTTTGGGAATATACTCAACCCATTTTGAGATATAATCAACAAATAATAGAATATATATATATATATATATATCCCATAGATTTTGGTAAGGGTACCATGAAATCAATTCCCCAACAATCAAATACTTTGATGATTAGAATGGGAGCAAGGGGCATTTTATTCCTTCTGGTTATGGATCCTAATTGTCGACATCAAGGAAAACTTTGGAAGAATTTATAGGAATCATTATCAAGGTTAGGAAAGTAGAAACTAATTTTTAGGACCTTTGATATGGTTTTATTTGTGGAAAAATTTCCTCTACATGTCTCTCCATGAAATAATTTTAGAATGACCTCTTGCTCAGACTCAAGAACACATCTCCTAATGATTTGATCAGGACATAAATTTAAGAGGTATGGATCATCAAACACATAGTGTTTGAAATCATAAAGGAATTTCCTATTAACTTGGGTCCCAAGTAATGTTTAAATATCACTCGTAACCAAGTGGTTTTCTATGTTAGCATACCATAATCAATCACTCACAAAATAGAGGTGCTCATTGGGAAATAAATTAGACATAGAAAGGTGATGTGAGTTTTATTTGAATTCAAACCTATAGAGGTGACACGCTAAAAAATTTTCAACACCATTTTACCCTTAATGGTTAAATAAAAGACTTGAATAATAAGTACCCACCTAATAAATCTAGACTTGGAGTCTTGTTTTTGGAAAAGGTATTTTAGAGATGAATGATCTGTGAAGACAATGACGGGGGATCCTAAGAGATAAGACCTGAATTTCTCCAAGTAAAATACAATATAATGTAACTCTATCTCAATGGTGGTGTAGTTTATTTGTGCATCATTTAATTATTTACTTTCATAATAAATGACACATAGAGTTTTCTCATAACATTTTCTCAAGATATCTCCTACATTGAAGTCACTCGCATCACACATGTGTTCAAATGAAAGTTTTAAATTGGGAGATTACATGATAGGTGGATAGATAAGAGATGACTTGAGTGTTGAGAATGATTCCTCATAGATTGTTTCCATATAAATGTAGAATATTTCACCAAAAAAGCACAAAGTGGTTAGGAAATAGAGCTGAAGTTCCTAATGAACCTTATATAGGAACTAGAATGTCCTAACAAGGACCTCACTTAATTGATAGTTTTTGGAGAGGGAAGGTGATTAATGATATCAACCTTAGATTTATCAACTTCAATCCCTCTACTATAGACCATATAGACAAGAATAAGTCCTTCATTTACCATGAAATAATATTTCCCAATTTAAGATGAGATTATTATCCTCATATCTAGAAAAAAACCTTTCAACATTTATAATTCATCCCTCAAATGTATCTCCAAATGTAGAGAAGTCATCCATAAATACCTCTAAAACATCCCCCACCATGTCAGATAAGATTCCCATCATGCACCGTTGGAAGGTACCAGGGGCATTACATAACCCAAAGGGAATTTACTTGAAGGTAAGTTATGAATATACAAGTCAAGGTTGTTTTTCCTTGATTCTATAGGGAGAAATTGATTTAATTATACCTTGATAATCCATCTATGAAGTAGTAGAACTCATGACCCACCCCTCACTCGAGGTCTTAATTAATGAAGGGAAATGGGAAATTTTATTTCTTAGTGCATGAGTTTAACTTCCTATAGTCAATTCACACTCTACATACACTAATAAAACTTATAGGAAAAAGTTAACCATCCTCATTGGTGATCACAATGATTCTATATTTCTTTGGAACAACTTGAATTGGGATTACCCAGTCACTCTCAGCAATGGGGTAGATGATACCCGATTTCAACAACATAAGAAGTTCTTTCATTACCACATGAATAATATTAGGATTGATTCTCCGATGAGGTTGACAACATGGTTTCGAGTTAGATTCAAGAACAATAATACGTGTTCTAATGAGTGGGATAGTCCCAATAATATCATAAAGGGTCCATCCAATTGAATTCTTATGCTTTCCTAGGACATCCAAAAGCATCCTCTCTTGATTGGATTCAAGGGAAAAAGAAATTAAAATAGGAACGGTTCTATTATACCCTAATAATTAATACTTTAGTAAAGAATTTAGGACCTTAAATTTGAGATCATATCAATTAACACTTTCAAAATATGGATGAAACCTTTTATCGAAATCGGTTTTATTTTCAAAATTTCTTGACAGAATTGGTTCCTTTTGAAACGAATATTAAACCACCACATTGGCTAGACTAGTGTTAGGAATGGGTATAGAATCAATTTTTTTGATTTCACCAATGGTATCATTGATTTTTGATCCTAAAAATTCATCAAGGGAATTGTTTGAAAGATATTTAATCCAAGGAGAGAAATTTCCCTCATATGAACAGTGGAAATCAACCTCATCTTGACTTATAAATCCTTTAATAATTACCCGATGTTACTCTGGTTCAAAATCAACAACACATATCCAATTAAACTCATGGATCTATTTATTACCCCCAATTTTATAGTTTTCATTATATATTTTTAGATTGAGGATCATGTTTCCAAAGGTTATTTTCATGTTCCAATTCCTAATTCAGATGACTGAGTTGATTGTAGCTAAGAAGGGATGACCAAGGATGATGGGGGTTTTCTCTATAGGTCATAATCTTGGGTGATTTTAAAGGACAATGAAGTCAGTAGGGTAAATTAAATTTTCAACTTTCACCAAAACATTTTTTAAGATCCCCTTAAAAACTCAAACACTACGATCAACAAGTTGAAGAGTCATCGATGTGGGTTAGAGCTCCTCGAACCCTAACTAACAATATAAGGAACATGTAATGATGTTCACACTAGATCTTAGATCAAAAATGTATTTCTAAACTTTATTCTATCCTAACTAAAAATTGATTTTTGAAAACCTTGGGTCTTTCAACTTAGGAGGAACGATTCCTTGAATGGTGGTACTCACATTAACATAAAAAAGGACTTGATTTTTATGGGAAATTTTTCTTTTTAAAGTAAAAAATTACAAAAGGTAATTTGGGTAGGTAGGAATAGTTTGTATTTAACTGAGAAGTGGAATGTTCGGATTGACCTGAAAGAAGATTTCACTCAACGTGTCATTCAATTATGGTTTAGATTTTCCTCTCATGTGTTGAGGTAAGGGAGAAAGTTATTTTATTATTTTGTGTGGTTGTGGTTACTTCACATTATCATTGGTTTTTTAAGAATTTGAGGGTGTTTATTCATCATTATCATGTGATGTTGAATCTTTTAATGGTTCTATAATGGGGTTTTTATATTTTTCAATGGATTTCCCACTTCTTAAGACAATCAATGATTTTATTTGTTCATGAGTAGTTTGTGTGAAACTGGATTCTACCCTTAAGGTTTAGGATGGTACTGCCAAAGTAGGAATGGATTAATTTATAGTTTTAATGGGTTTTAGTTCATGTTTAATATATTATACTTCTAATTTCATTTTATATATTTGTTTACACTACTATTAAAGGATTTAGAGAGGGACAAACTAGGCATGGGCTTGTGCTAGTTGGTTTATCCAAGGAGGATAATTTGGTTGTTTCATTGGTTTTTGAATGGGTTGTTGGATGTGTTTTTGGTATTGTATAGGTGGATTTTGATATTGGATTGGTTTTGGTTGGAACTGGTTATGGTTTTGAAATTTTTTGGAGGGTAGGGTTTTGGTCTTTATGGATGACTAGGTTTTTTGATGGGTTGTTGGTTATCTTTCTAAAGGAATCCTGGATGGTCATTATACCTTAGGTTGAAAGTGTTTTAGTACTGTGTATTTTGAAATTTTAGAGCATTGAACTATGATATTGGTCCTCCTAAAAGAACATATTTTATGGAAGGTATGGTTGTCCAGTTATCTATCTTGTGGTCATGTTTTTCACAAATTGTGAAATCAAGCTCAACAGTTTGGATTTCATGTACCTTCATACGACTGATCTCCTCAAACTTTCTAGTGAGTGCAAAACGTTTTTCCCTAAGGATTTAATCTTACCTAAGGGAATGAATTCCACAATATTTTGGTGGCTTCTCATATTAAGGTGATATTACCCATTCTTGGTTTTTTTAGATACACCTTCTAGATACTCGTAAGTATCATCTGGGGATTTGTTTTTGAAGGTTACATTACACATCATGTTAATGATTTTTTTTGTTTCACATAATCAACCCTTCATAGAAAATTCGAACTTGTTATTGAATTGAAAATATATGGTTAGGTACCATTTTTGAGTGTGTCTTTGAACCTTTCCCATGTTTCATAAAATTACTCCTTTTATTTTTAAAAAAAAATTTTGATGACCTTTTTAAGTGAAATTATTTTTTGACGGGGGATGTATTTTTTTGTAGAATTATCTTTGAAATTGTTCCTAGGAGTGGATTGATGTAGGTATTAGATTTTTTAAACAATTATTCGCTTGATCCTTCAGTGATAATGGAAGTATTATCATCTCATTTGACTCAAGTTGATGTGGTAGGTACCTGGTTTCAACAATGTCTTTTAACTCCTTGACATGAAGGTATGGAATTTCCGACTCTATCCCATGGAAGGTTGGAAGGTGGTTTAGGATATGAGGTTTGAATACATAATGGGATTATACTAGGGCAGTATTCATAATGCAAGAGGGTTTATTGGTCTAGGAATTTGTAAGGTATTCTTTCACAGTTTGATCAACAACATTCCCCAAGTTTGGGGCTACCTCATTAGGATTTCAATTTTGGTTACCACTTGGGTTTATGAGTTTGTTTATTTGAAGAAACTAAATTAAAATGGGATCAATTTTTGAATCTGGAGTATTTTTAAGATTAGGATCTAATTTAAAGAGAACCCTATGTGTGACTGAATCACTATCCCTAGGACTATCTACCCTAACTAGACAGTTTGATAGTCATGGGTATTGTAAGGACACGACCCTAGTTGCCCAGAGTCGATGCCTTATTTGATTAAGTTGGCATAAATACAAGGAATACGAATCCCGAAGGACCAAGTAGTTTAGTATTATTGGAAAAAAGTTACATACATAATTTGATCATTAAAACATGAAGGAAAAAAACAACACTAATTTATTCCACTAGCAACATCATGTCTCCTAGATTAAGCTTGTATGTCATTCATAATTTACTTCTTCATATCCTGAGAAAAATGAGACATAAGAAAGGGTGAGATCAAATGCTCAGTAAGAGTAAGCAATACAGCAGAAGATAATATAAAAATTATACATGGTGAATAATTGAAAACACATTCCTTAAATAATAAACTTGAAACACATTATGGAAGGTATAAGAGCCGAGTAAATAACGCCATAATAAAACATAATCATTGGTATTATATTAGTTGAATAACCACATGAACTTTCAATTACTAGATTCATAAAGAGGGAAGTTCATATTATGGACATTCCGAATCATTTTTTTCATGGCCTCAGCCAAGACATCTAGAGATTAAGGCCTCGGCCAAAATCCATATCACATTGGGAAAGGCCTCGGCCAATTCCACATCTATTTGTCTCATGAGACCTACCGATGCATCGAGGGGATATAAAGGGCCCCACCCGTCACATAATAAGTCCAATTAATTCCTCATATGAGCAGGTATAAACATAAACAACATATAAATTCATATTGAAACTATCATATGAAATGTAACAAACTTTCCCTAATTATTGAACATAAACACTAACCATTCAGAATAATATGGTGAATGGTTTTAGGACAGATCATCCAAAATAGAGTTAGTCATAAACCGTTAATTAAAATATGGTATATTAATTCATAAATTATTAAACCCAATAATACAATGGAATCAACAAGAGTGTTGAATTAGACGAAAACACTCTTATAAAATCATTAAGCAATTCTTGAGATAAATACTCTTTTATTTTGAAAAGAAGATTTCTTTTGGAAAAATCTTTTTATAAAACCAGAAGTGAGGTAAGATAGTATTTTCATAATAAAATGAGTGATTTTATAAAGATAAAGGTTTACAAAAACAGATCATAGAGTGACCTTGAAAATAGGAAAGAATTTGAGAAATCTCCTTGAATCAGGCTTGTATTTTGGAAACAACTTTGAAAGTTCCTTTAAAAATGTGTAATTATCCATAAAATAAGGAAGGGTTCTGGTTTGTACACATATATATGATAATCACACAGAATATATGATGAGTACATAACAATACATAATAATTTCATTGAGGTAATTAGACAATGAAAGTATCCCGAATGAAAATGGAAGTTCGGGTGGAAAAACCCTTACCTTAACTCCAAATGTGTTCTTATCTAAAAATTAAGCTCCTGGAATATGAAATTATACTTATTAATAACTTATTTAAAACCTATTATACATTCATTTATTTTATCATAATTCTTTTTAGTTCATTTATGTATTTATTGACAAGTTATTGAATTGAATTTCGTCGTTCTGGAGTGTTCGTTTCCTTTATTTTCATATTCGGTTTACTTGTTTTTATGTAATGGAGTTCATGTGGAAAGGTTATAAAAATCCTGGATTGGAACTATATATTTATTTATAATAATAAATAATCTTTAATTTTCATTTCTATCATTTGGTTATATGGAATGAGGATAAATCATTAGATGAGAACCACTTCGATTATTTGGCAGTATTTGGATTATTATGAACTATTTTTGTCATATAACTTAATTATATGTACATAATCTGGTTCCTGAATATTAATTAGGTTATAAAACATATATTATATTCTGGTTCAACCATAAATATGGTTTCATGACCAGTAATGAAGAATAAATTTTAGAACGAAACTTCGTCATCCACGAAGGCTATAAATTGGAACCTCTTGGAAGTTGATTTTGTTTATAAAAATAAAAGGGAGGGAGTAAGAATATTTATGATTGGACTTCCATTAACATGAAATAAATCCAGTATATATATGTTACTGGAGTTATCATGATCATTTGTATAGAGGAGGTGAGGAGAGAAAAATAAAAGAGATGAACTTTAAAATAAAAGAAAAGTTAAAAGATCCCTTATGAAAATTCGGCAGCCTAACGACGTCACTTGAAATTTCATAAAATAAAATGATGAGAAAAAAAGGGTATATCATCATATTGAAATAAAAATTACATTAAGAGGAATGAATAAAATCAAACTTCAATATATGAGAAAGGAATTTCAAATAGATATCATAAAAGAAGTATCAACTTAAAGAAGAGAATGAAGGATTCCCTTACCTTGTAGAATAAATCCTAGATCTTAAAGGTTGGAACCTTGGGGGCTTAAGAAAACATTTGGAGGACTCTTAGAGAGGTAAAACCACCATATATTAAAGGATGATGGATTTGGAATGAAATAAAATGAATGGATGAGTGGGTATTTATAAAAAAAGAGGGGTAATTTTTTAATAATTTCAAAGGGACACCTCATTAGTGGTTTTTGCCAAAAAATGGGCTTGCCCATGGTATTTTCCCATGCTTTAAGCCACTTGGGACACCTCATGTCATAAGTTACTATAAAAAAGTCGACCATCCTTTTATTTTAATTATTATGTCATTAAACTACTGAATACTAAAAACTGTATTTTTCACTATTCACGCAAAATTCAAGTATTTTAGAAAAATCCCAAAAATTCACCCCTACCATTTTTCAACATGTAGAATTCAAAAGTGAAATCCATTTTTCAAAAATAACTTTCTAAATATTATTAATTTAATTTTTAAATAAGGTCACAGTTAATTCGAAAAATAACAATCTTGAAGTGCAATTAGTTTTATGTGACATTGGAAAATTGATTAAGATACCATTATCCTATTGCCTTAAGAAAATAAAATAATAATATTATTTAATATTCATAAGGTCATATTACTATTCATATTACTATTCATAAGGGTATTTTACTATTCACCAAAAATCAAGTTTGTTCTATCAGACTCCAAATGACTTACTGAACACAACTCTAGATGACCATTTCTTGAAATTCAAAACATAGAAGAGGATAGATTATAAAATTGCATTCTATATTTATTTTCAACACCTTGGGGTGTTACATTCTCCCCTCCTTACAAAAATCTCATCCTTGAAATTCAAAGAATATTACCTAAAAATATTGGGGTATGTATTTAACATAAGCTCCTCAGGCTCCCATGTTGCTTCCCCCATCTTATGGTTCCTCCATAGAACCTTTACGAGTCAAGTTGTCCGATTTCTCAATAATTGTTCTCTAGTATCAAGAATCTTGATAGGCTCTTCACAGTAAGATAGATCAGGCTCAAGTTACACTTCTTCATAAGTGAGTACATGTGTTGGGTCTGGCATGTACTTTCTTAACATTGACACGTGGAACACATTGTGAACCTTGGAGAGACTTGGCGACATTTCCAAATGGTAAGCTACGGCTCCAATTTAGTCCATAATTTCAAAAGGTCCTATGTACCCAGGACTCAATTTACCTTTCCTATCGAAACATATAACTCCCTTCCATAGAGAGACCTTTAAGAAAACATGATCTCCTACATGAAATTCCAAATCCTTCCTTCAGATGTCAGCATAGCTCTTCTACCTACTTTGAGATATTTTGATATGGTTCTGGATAATCTTCACCTTCTCCATTGTTTCTTCAACAAGTTCTGGGCCCACGAGATTTTTTTCACCAACATCGTCCCAACAAGTTGGTGTACAAAATCTCCTCCCATATAATGCTTTATAGGGTGCCATTTGAATACTTGAATGGAAACTATTATTGTAGGAAAATTCCATGAGAGGTAAATACTGATCCCACATGCCTTGAAAATCAAGTGAACAAGACCTCAACATGTCTTCCAATGTTTGAATAGTCCGTTCTGATTGTCCATCAGTTTGTGGGTGGTAGGCAGTGCTCAAACGAAGACCAGTATCTAGGGCCTTCTGAAGACTTTTCCATAATCTTGATGTAAAACGTGGATCACGATCAGAAACAATCGATAGGGGTACTCCATGAAGTCTCACAACTTCATTAACATATAGTCTTGCTAGATGTTCAAGTGGTAGATCTTCTCTTATAGAAAGAAAATGTGCTGACTTGGTAATTCGATCAACAATGACCCATATTGCATTGTTTATTCTAGGAGTATTTTGTAGTCCCATGAAAAAGTACATCGTGATATTATACCATTTCCACTCAGGTATGGGAAGAGGTTGCAATACTCCTCTAGGTTGTTGCCTTCCAGCTTTCACTTGTTGACAAACCATACATATTGACACAAAATCAGCAATCTCCCTCTTCATGTTGTCCCACCAAAAATGTTCCTTCAAATATCTATACATCTTAGTACTTCCAGGGTGTGTAGAGAAATTAGAACTATGAGAATCATCCAACAATTCCCTTTTTAGATCAGGTATATCAGGAACATAAAGTCTCTTCCCAAATTTCCAGATTCCATCTTCATATACGAATTCACTCAATCTCCCATCATTCACAGCTTTAGTCTTCTTTTGAAACTCCCTATCATCAGCCTAAATTTTTTTTTATCCTTTCTAGTAAAGATGGTTTGGAAACCATTTGAAAAAGCATTTATGTCTCACCTTCCATGGTTATTCCCATATCCATCTTTACTTGATCCATAAAAATAGGGTCCCTTGCAACTATCATCTTGCTCAAAACTCCATGATCCTTTCTGCTCAAGGCATATTCCACCTTATTTTCCTTCCCCGGGTGGTAGTGTATCGTGAAATCATAATCCTTGAGTAGTTCAAGCCATCTCCTTTGCCTCATGTTGAGTTCTTTTTGTGAGAAAATATACTTTAAACTCTTGTGATCAGTATAAATCTCACATTTTTCACCATAGAGATAATATATCCATATATTTAAACCAAATATTACAGCAGATAAATAAATATCATGAGTAGGATATTTTTTATCATGAATTTTTAGTTGTTGTGATGCATAAGCAATAACCCTATCATTTTGCATAAGGACACAACCAAGTCCTTTCTTTGAAGCATTACTATAAATAACAAACCCGTCATTCCACGATGGTAGAGTCAATATAGGAGCATTGACTAATATTCTCTTCAGTTCTTCAAAACATTCTTCACAATCTTTTGTACAAACAAATTTAACCCCTTTACATGTGAGCTTCATTAGCGGGTTAGCCAGTTGGGAAAAATTCTGTACGAAACGCCGATAATAACTTGCTAAGCCAATAAAACGGTGTACCTTAGTTATGTTTGTTGGCGTGGGCCAATCTTGGATTGCATTTGTCTTTGTAGGATCAACTAGGATTCCATCCTTAGAAACAATATGTCCAAGAAAAGAAATCTCCTGTAGCCAGAATTCAAACTTGCTAAACTTCCCATATAATTCATGTCTTCTAAGAGTCTTCAGGATAATGCGCAAGTGATTTTCATGTTCTTCGCAGATTTTGGAGTATACCAAGATATCATAAATGAATACCACTACAAAATCATCGAGATATTCCTTGAAAACTCTGTTCATTAGATCCATGAAGACAAAGGGTGAATTAGTCAATCCAAAAGGCATTACTGTAAACTCGTAATGCCCGTACCTGGTTCGAAACGCTGTTTTTAGAATGTCTTCCTTCTTCATGCTCAACTGATGATATCCAGATCGAAGTTCAATCTTTGAAAAGTATTGATCTCCATGAAGTTGGTCAAATAAATCATCAATGCGAGGTAGGGTATACTTTTTCTTTATTGTTATACCATTGATATCCCTGTAGTCGATACATAACCTCATAGATCCATCTTTCTTCTTAACAAAAAGGACAGGGGATCCCCATGGAGAAACACTAGGGTGGATAAATCCCTTATTACTCAATTCCTCTAGTTGTTTCTTCAGTTCCACTAGTTCCACATTGTCCATTCTATAATGGGTCTTCGATATGGGCCTTGAACCAGGAATTAAATCAATGGAAAACTCAATTTCTCGTTCTAGAGGATGTCCAGGTAAATATTCTGGAAACACATCAACATATTCTCTCACAATAGGTACATCCTCTATTTGAACATTCCTTTTCTCACCCACAGTTATTTCATTCTCTTCCTCCCCAACAATTGAATTTAGTTTAGCTACTGGGGGTGGATCTAGATAAGAATCAGGTGGTGACGATTCTACTCTAAAGATAAAGTGTTCTTTATCATCGTCATCAAAAATCGTAACCTCCTTCTTCTTACAATAAATTTTTGCATCATGATCTGAAATCCAATCTATACCGAGTATTATATCGAATTCAATCATGGGTATGATGATGATATCAGCAGATAAAGTACATTTGTATACCCTAATGGGAACAGATTGATAGAGCTTTGTAGCAATGATACTTCCCTTAGGAGTTTTGACTGACAACTCCCTTGTTAAATCAAATTGGAAATACCTAATTTTCTTAGCAAACTGGGAAGATATGAAACAATGCGATAATCTAGAATCAAATAAAGCATTGTCTAAGCTCGAGGAAACGATCAAAGTACCTGCCACCACGTCATGAATAAATTCAACCTCTACAGTTGGGATCACATATGCTTGTCCTTGCTCTCTTGGCCTCTTCTGTTGCATATTTCCTTGAAGTTTTGGACAATTATTAGCATAGTGCCCTATCTCCTAACAATTATAACATTAAACATCATTGGCTTCCTTCTTTCCTTTGCAATCACCAGCAAGATGGCCTTTCTAACCACATTTTTAGCATACTCCTTTTCCTTTTAATCACGCACCGAGGTGTTTCCTTCCACAATTGTCACATGGTGGAAATTCAACTCTTCCCTTCTTCCCTGTTTCCTTATTTCCTTTCCCATGGTTTTTAGCATCCCTCTTCTTTTCTTGCTTTCCCTTAAAGTCATAAGACTTAGAGAATTATTTTTCTGTCTTTATGGCACACGAAACTATATCCTCATATGATGAAAAACTTTGGTAGACCAGTTGCCACCGGAGGAATGGATTTAGGCCATCAAAGAATCGATCAATTTTGATCCTTGGATTTTGTATATAGTCCATAACATGTTTTTCTAACCTTGTGAAGTTGGATTCATACTTGGAAACATTTTCATCCACCTTCTGCCTCAGATTCAAGAATTTTCTCTCCATATCTGCTCGCTGCTCTCGAGGGAAATATTTTTCTAATAATATTTCCTTAAAATCCCTCCATTCCATCGTTTCTATCTTTTACTCCTCCTTTGTGTTTTGGATTAATGACCACCACTGATCCGCATCTCCCGATAGACGATATACTTCCATTAGAACCTTCTCTCTTTCATTACATACCAAAATGAGAAATATCTTCTCAAGGGAACATATCCACTGCCTTGCTACAAACGGGTTTGTAGTCCCATTGAATGATGGAGGCTGTTGTCGCATAAAGCGATCTAGTATGGATCCTCCACATGGTGGATCCAGATAATCTATACGGGTAAGGTTATTATTCATAACCGGAGTAAGTTGTCCCAGTATAGTTATGAGTTGCTCAACACTAGTCACAACACCAGATCCAACATCATTATCTTACGTCGGAGGAAAATCCCTACAGGGGACACATGCATTCGTGCAATTTCCATTCCTTCCACTAGGCGCTATATCTAGATTATGTCATACACTATATTAGGTTATGAATCATAATGTATAATATTAACTTAAAACTACTCAAAAAAATTGAGATCCTATGCATGGATAATCCCATATTCACCAAAATGGTTTCTTTGAGGAATATTTACATTAAACTCCTTCATAATGGCTTTTAAAGAAAATATGAATTATCCTAATCATATCCCCCGGGAGTGTCGTAACCAAGAGTGCAGCAAGGCCAGTTTTCATGCACCAGTTCCTTGTAAGATTGGTATAGAGTATGAGGTTTACAACCTTTGATACCAATTATAGGATCGAAATAATGATGTATATGATCAATATACAAGAGGGGGGGGGGTGAATTGTATACTTAAAAAATTTCCTTAAACAAGGAAAGATATAAGTTTAACAAAGTTAAACTAAGCAAATTCACAACACCTCTAATCACAATTGGAGAATTGGAACAAGGTATGAAGTTATAAACTTCAAGTTCTATGCACTTGCTTAAATCTGGAAAGTGATTATGAAAACCGGTTCGGGAAATATGGATCCGAAAATTGAAACTTAACTAAAGTTTACAATATGATATTCTACCTTAAAGTGTATAGAATCTAAATGAATCAGAGTACAAGTGTAAGGAAATATAAGAAGATTATACTTTCCTTATAATACAAAATGCAGTGGAAAAAAGTTGTAAAAAACTACAAGTAACAAGATATAAATCTTTTAACCCAAAGAGAAGGGTATCCAAAAACCTTGGATAAAGGTCCCTTGATTTATACTTTCAAGCAAGTCTGTCTTACCCACACCAGGGTAAGCCCTCGATATGAAGATCGGTGTCTCTGTCTTGCTATCCCCACAATCCCTCAACTTCAAGGTAGTTGGAACCTCTTTCTTCCTCAACAAAGAAGCCCTCGAACTTCAAGGTAGTCAGCACCTCTGTCTTCCTATCCCCGGAAGCCCTCGAATGTAATAACCAACATTCGAAGTTACATGAAGCAATCTGAACAAGTAGTTTAGTACGTACAGGGCATGAAAAGATTCTCTCTCTAGAAATCACCTTAACAGCGTGTGGTCTCTAGATCGATCAAATTATTATTGAAGTTCAGTCAAATGAGCTCCTATTTATAGGCTCGGTTGGAATGATCGGCTCCCTCCTCCAACGGTCATATTTTCCTTGAATTTTGGAGGGACCTGTACACGTTTCACTAAACCAATGGTTAATTAGAAACATAATGGACGACATCGTTTTATAAAAAAACATGTGTAACTGAAATCACGACATCGTTTTACAATGAAACAAGTGTAAGCATAAGCAAAACTAGAATTCAGAATGTAAGTAAATAAAAGTTCGAAGTCTAAACAAAATGGAATTTGGAGTCTATGTTAAAAAAATGTTCGGATTCTGTTTTATTGGAATTCGGAACCTGAAATCTGTAGAAGTACGGAGTCTGAATTTCTAAGGAAATTCGGAGTCTGGTTTCACCAGAGTTCAGAATATGAACTTGCAGAGTTCAAAGTAGAACTAGTAAAAGTTCGGAGTCAAACTACATAAGAGTTTGGAGTCGAACTCATGAAAGTTTGGAGTCAAATTTCATAAGAGTTCGGAGTCGAACTCATGAAAGTTCGGAGTCGAACTTCATAAGAGTTCGGAGTCGAACTCATGAAAGTTTGGAGTCGAACTTCATAAGAGTTCGGAGTCGAACTCAGGAAATTTTGGAGTCGAACTTCATAAGAGTTCAGAGTCAAACTCATGAAAGTTCAGAGTTGAACTTCATAAGAGTTCGGAGTCGAACTCATGAAAGTTCGGTGTCGAACTTCACAAGAGTTCGGATTCGAACTCATGAAAGTTCGTATCCAGAATTCTGAGTGGAACTTTATTATAGTTTACCTCTAGAATTCGGAGTGGAACTTTATTACAGTTCACATCCAGAATTCAGATCCTAAAAACAGAATACTCCAATTCTTGACATTATATGATTCCGGGGTTTTGGGTATGAATCCGGTTTTTGTACTTAAGAAAAATATTGATATGTATAATAAAATCTAAGTTAGGTTAAATTTCCTTAAAGAAGAAAATTTTTCTTATGGAGGTAAAATATAGATTTGCTTAAGTATAAGGTGTTTGTGATTTTCAAAATAAGAAGGAATGGAAAAGTCATAAGGAAAACCTTATTGACTCAACAATCTCCCCCTTTTTGGAAAGCACAAACATCCTTTCGAAAAAGAATATAAGGACTTTGAAAAATTTCATTAGACTTTGAAATTAAAACTTATCTCCCTTTGTTCATGGATGAAAGTGAATACAACTAACCCCCCTTAGGCATTGAAACTCTATGGATTGTATTCTGAATTTCCAGAGTGGAGTTTTCATTATCATGAGAATGAGAAACCTTGTGATGAGAAACTTCGTGATGAGAAACTCCCCCTTACTTTAAGGATTTCTTTACTTAGAAATTTTTCTTTCTAAATTTTTATTTCTCCTCTTTTGAGTAGTTCTTTTTCTTCTACCCCTTTGTGATTTTCAAAAATACTTTAGGTAATGGAAAATAAATATGGTACCTGAAACATTAGTGTATAACAAAACAAGATACAACCAACCAAATATTTCATTAGAGTTGAGAAATTTTTTACAAATAAAGGCAAATACAACAAAAGATCAGAGTGGGTTTATTTGTCTTACTTTTCCTTTGGGATAAGCTTCTTTAACAAAGATTTGAGCTTCTTCAAATCCCTTTGGTCTTCCTCAGCTTGCCTCTCAAAGGTTGAGATCCTTTCCTCTTGAACTTTTAAAGCTTCTTCCTGAGCCTTCAAGGCATCTTGTTGCAAGTTCACCAACTCATCTGTAAGGGTTGGTGTCCTGAGAACCAACTGTTTTGTACTTTGATTACATGAATGTTAACTTATTATATATTGTTCATTGTTATGCATGAATATAATATAATAATGTTCTGGAATATTTTTTGCATTAATAAGGTCATAGCAGATCCCCGCTATGATGAGAACCTTGAATTGCTATAACAATATTCTTAAATAAAGTTATGTGGTTGGATGAAATACTATGATAGGACACATAGTATACAGACCGTAATGTGCGAGTACTCGTAAGAAGACGAGACTCTCTCTCATGGAGTTCGCACTTGGTGATATCCAAGATGGGAGATTATGAGAACAGACCTGCCAGTAGTAATTCTGCATGTCTTGGTGTCATCAGATATTGCTATCTGCGAGCGTGTGTAATGTTCCTTAGACTGAAAGATTATCATTAACTCATGTCATGACTCGCACACTTAGATTTATTGACGAAAACCGTCACGCATATAGTTGGCGGGAAGTAGGGTAAGTTGGGTGCGTCACGAGTGACATGTTGTTAATGGATAAGCCGAGGAAGGATTTCCCCTTCCATTTATGGAAGTTGATATCTCGGCCCTTTGATTGAAATATAACTGTCACATTAAATTCCATGGCCATGGTGTAAACGATTAGTTTATTTCAGGTAGTCAAAGAACGACAGATCAAGCATATAGGTTTATGACACTTCTATGAAACCTTCTTGATGAGATATTGAGACAAAGGGATTAAATTATACAGTAAGTGTTCTTATGAGGTGATACATCAATGCGGCGTCAACTTCTTTCTCTTGGGTGCCTTGACCCGTTGCTAGACAGTAATCTTGGACTTTAGGCAAGCCTGCCTAATGCCAACGATAAAGAGGCCTAGAGGGTCACATACTAAGTGTATCCAAGTATCTCAAGTTGAATAAAGATTATTCCCGTACGTGGTTTAATAATTATTCAAGGAAGCCTAATTTGTTTTAAAGGATGGAGGAAAAATAAAATAAAACAAGTACACGCCGTGTAGTTTTATTTTGGAAAGGAAATGAATAAATGAAAACAAGATATACATGCCATGTACATTTAATGTACACACCATGTAGTTTTCAATGAAAAACAAGTACACGCCGTGTATTTATTATTATACGCCGTGTAGTTTTTTCAGTCAGGATTTTGAGGATATAATATTGTTTTGAATGATATTTATTATAATCAGCATGGATGCATGTCAAGGAATTATCTATTCGACATGGGGGTTCTTAAATAAGAGTCAATGAAATAAATAAAATGCGTAACACGTTTATTTATTATCATAACTCTATAACCCCACACACCCGATTATAAATATCCTCACAACCCCAAATATTTTCCTACACACAAGAGAATCGTTGTGCACATCATCTATGGAGAATTCTTTCAAGGCCTAAAGAACCTCTTCCTCCAAGAACGCTCTCAAGACCGAGAGAGATCCTCTTCCATCGGATCAAGACGTTCTAAGGTGGACAACGCAAGAAAAGGATTCTCCATTCTAGCACCCGGATAATCCTTTGGCGACGTCCAGAGATACGAGGTACACGTGTGGATCACCGCTAGAGGGAGTCTACACTTGGCTTCTGCGACGCAACGACAGATCACATCGACAACGTGATCGAGAAAATCAATGAAGAAAGAACACCCAAAAGGTATTTCTTTATAATTAATTAAATTAATTATAATCAACCTGTAATGATCCTTGTTTGTGGTTCCGGGACAAACCATCTTCTTTTTCTTTTTCTGTGATTCGATCCGTGGAGACTGGCGTTTATCGTTGTATTGATCCCGGATTGATCATTGCTAATGACAAAAAGCCAAGTGGGCACATCCACCCACGCGCTTCCGCTATGCCCGGAACCTTCAAATGGTATCATAGGGAGGTTACAACGTTGATTATAGTTATTTAATTTTCATTGATAATTTACGCATTCATATTTGATTCAATTCGAAATAAATCGTTCTATAAATCTTAATTAACGAGATCTATTCTTCCTTCTTCGTTTCTCAATTAATATCACAGAAACAACCTTTTAATTTTAATTTTTGATTAAAATAAAAAATGAGGAACTCATCCAGAGGAGCTTCTCTTTCAGTCTGTACAACACGGGATTACACAACGTGTAATTAAAACTACACGCCGTATACTTAGGTTCAACGAACCAGCACTGGTCTGCCAAACCACATCGTGTGAATTGATTATGCCTAAGTTTTAATCACACCGTGTTGACCAGAATTGAATGGTGCATGGAAACCGGAATACACGGCGTGTATGTTGGGGCAACACGCCGTGTAGTCCGTTCCGACCCAGGTGAAACCGTGTACAAAGATAAGCCGTGTACCGCGTATATGGGATCGCCAGGCCGGTTACTGTTTAACAAGGAAGTACACACCGTGTATGATTCATCTACACGCCGTGTACTCTAAAATTTCCAAAGTACAGAAAACACGCCAAAGCCCCAACGTGTACTTTGGATAAAGGGTGAAAAGAAAAATACATGCTGTGTAATTATAAACTACACACCGTGTACTTTCCAGAAATGGAATTTCACCAGGTTTCCTCTAATGTACAAAGACCCGTACAAGGAATATGGATGAGAAGAATCTCAAGGAAATTCAGAAAGGAATTTAAGATAAATAATTGATTAATTATAAGATTATAATTAATTTAATTCGAGCGCGTCTTATCTTAAATAAAAGAACGATTAAAAGAATTTAAATTCTAAATATGCGTAAATGTCGTTGCATACTATGGATGATCATGAGTTAGACCAAAGACCCTTTGTATGTGTATGGTTTCATTTAAATTTATTTAATTTAAATTTGTTGGCCTGCGATCCTTCTTCCAATAAAATGTAGGGCCTGCGTGCCCGTGGTTTCTTTAATGTAAACCCATGTAATGGAGGATCTCCCAAGACAGAGGAGACGGTTCAAATCCCGAAGCCGAGGTGAAACCGATGCAAAAAGATACAATGGTGGACAGGTGGGAGATGCAAAACACAAACCAACAGGTTCAAGGTGTTTTCCCTAGGTCAGGGTTAGCTTATCAAAACCGCTAGATAAGCTAACCAATAGAAGCTCATGATCATACCATCTTATTTTATTTCTGTCTGATTTCATGGTTTATTTATTATGTATGTGTTTTCGCGATCACATAATTAATAAAATGAACAAGCATGCAAAGATGGAATAAAATAAAAACCAGACTATGCGTAAACATTATCGGAACATGGTTAATCACTTAAGAAAGCATCACTTAATATTAAAAAGTATGTGATAATGCAAAAATATGCATAAAGAATAAAATCCCTCAAATACCATATTAAGTCAGACCAGGCCTTCCATTACTTGATTAAGGGAAAGACTCAATAAAACTATGTGTTTGACCAACCCTTGTTGGGACACTTACTTTTATAAAGGAAGCCCTTATGAAAGGTTTCAGGTTGACTTAACCATATTACATCAAGAGAAGTAGCCCTTGCTAGACTTGATGTAATATTGGAGGCAAGAGTTGAGGAAATCCAAGTCAGGATTTCAGGATTGGGGAGTCCACTCAATAGATCAAGGAACTGTAAGCTCACAGTTGGCAAAGACCTGCCTACCTAAATACCTTCAAATAGCTTGACCAACCCTTGTTGGGGTTATGCGAAGGGGAATATGGATCCTTGCCACTAGAATGTCAAAGAAACTGGACATTCCGAGTTCAATGGTGAGGGCCATTGGGACTTGATAAAAGAGTGGGTGACTTAATAAAATTTATTATTTCTCATAAAAATGTAATCAAGAAAGTACTAATAAATCTGCTCTTTTAAAATTGTAGAATCAAGATGAAAAACTCATCAACCACATTTTCTCTGAGATCAATACTAGATAAAGACAATATCCTCACCGGAAGTAACTTTCAGGAATGGTTTAGGCGCCTTCGGGTTATCCTACGCCATGAACGAAAGTTTTATGTGATGGAGTCCTCACTTCCTGATTCCCCTGCCCCAGGGGCGAGTGATAAAGATTTCCTAGTCTATGATCAACATTTGAACGATGCACTCAACTTTCAATGTTTGATGCTATCATCAATGTCTAGTGAGCTCATGAAGTCTCATGAAGACATGGATGCCTAGAGCATGGTCGAGCATCTCCGTGGTGTATACCAGGAGAGAGAAAGACGGGAAAGGTTTGAGATATCCAAGGCTCTATTTCAGAGCAAGCTTGGAGAGGGTTCCCCAGCCGGGCCTCATGTAGTCAAGCTCATTGGCTACATTGAGCGCTTGGAGGTTCTAGGGTTTAAACTCCCCGAAGAGCTGGGTACCGATCTCATTATTGCATCACTCCCCCAGAGCTTCTCAAACTTTGTTGTGAACTTCAATATGAACAACATTGAGAAGTCTTTGTCTAATCTTCTCATCCTCATTGACCAAGTGGACACTGACATGAAGCGTGAAAAGCCTTCTGTCTTCATGTTGAATAAAAGGAAAGGGTAGGTGAAGATATTTAAGCCCAAAGCTTCTTCAAGGCCTTCCAAGAAAAGGAAGATCAAAGGGGAGGAAAAGGAACATGATGCTATTTGTTTTTCATGTGGCAAGAAGGGCCACTGGAAGAAAAACTGCACCCAACCAAGGAAGCAAGGGGAAGCTTCAGGTGCGTTTGTTATCGAATGTAATCTATCTGTTTCTACTAATTGGGTATTAGATACTTCTTATGGTTCTCACATATGTATCCAAATACAGGAACCAAGTAGATTCAGGAAGATTGATCGAGGGGAGGTAGATCTACGAGTAGCCAACGGAGCCAGACTCGCTGCTGTAGCTGTTGGAGACTACCACCTCACATTGCCTACCGGGATGGTCTTGGTTTTGAAAGGTTGTTATTATGTGCCTTCTGTCACTAAAAACATTATTTTAGTATCCATATTAGATATTGATGGATTCATATTCAAGTTTGGAAATGAATGTTGCTACTTTTATAAAGATAGCATTTGTTTTGGTGGGTCACATTTATATAACGACCTTTATGTGTTAGACTACACAAACCAAGTAATGAAAATCGATAAAAAAGTTAATTAACATGAATCATACCACACCCAACTTTGGCATCACCGGCTAGGTCATGTCAATGAGAAACGTTTGACAAAATTACATCAAGATGGGTATTTAGATTCTTTCGAACTAAAACCACTTGGTATATGTCATGCGTGTCTACAAGGCAAAATGACCAAAGCCCCATTTAGTGGGAAAGGTGAAAGAGCTAAAGAGCTTCTAGAATTAGTTCACACAGATGTGTGTGGATCATTTCCAGTTGAAACAAGGGGTGGGTTCTCAAACTTCATAACTTTTACTGATGATTTTAGTAGATATGGATATATCTACTTAATGAGGTATAAGTCAGATTCTTTTGATCGGTTCAAAGAATACAAGAATGAAGTTGAGAACCAGCTTGGTAAGAAGATTAAGAAACTCCGATCAGACAGAGGAGGAGAATATCTTAATCAGGAATTCATTGATTTCTTACAGGAGTTTGGGATTATATCTCAACTCACTCCTCCTTACACACCTCAGTGGAATGGTGTAAGTGAAAGGAGGAACCACACCCTGTTGGACATGGTGAGATCAATGATGAGTCATGCGAGTCTTCCATTATCCTTTTGGGGATATGCATTACAAACAGCAGTGCACATACTAAATCAAGTACCAACTAAATCGATAAATGGTATTCCATATGAGTTATGGAGTGGACGCAAAGCCATGTTATCTAATTTACATGTGTGGGGTAGCGAAACATTTGTTAAGGCCTCTTCAGGTAACAAACTCACACCCCGAGGCACAAAGTGTATCTTTATAGGATATCCCAAGGAAACAAGGGGATATTACCTATACAACCCCTCAGACAAAAAGGTTACAGTGGAAAGACATGCCATATTCCTTGAGAGGGAGCACATCTCTAAAAGAGATAGTGGGAGCGAGATAGACTTCGATGAAGTCGAGGCTCAAGATACACATGAGTTGGTACAAGAAAAAATTCCACAAAGCCCCGTGGAAGAACAATCTGTTCTAGAGACACAAGAACTGCGTAGGAGCACGAGAGAGGTGAGAGAACCAGAACGATATGGTTTTCTTGTCACCGAGGATGGTGACTCATTATTGGTTGACAATGATGATCCTCTTACCTACAAGGAAGCAGTTGAAGACACATACATTGCCAAGTGGTAAGAAGCCATGAATTCTGAAATGGATTCCATGTACCAAAACCAAGTCTAGATTTTGGTAGATCCTCCAGTTGATGTAAAGCCTATTGGTAATAAATGGGTATTCAAGAAGAAACTGGACATGGAGGGGCAAGTCAGCACCTATAAGGCACGACTGGTTGCAAAAGGTTTTAGACAACGTCAAGGAATTGACTATGATGAAACCTTTTCACCGGTTGTGATGCTGAAATCCATCAGAATCCTATTGGCCATTGCTGCTTACCATGACTATGAAATTTGTCAAATGGATGTCAAAACAGCTTTCCTTAACGGGAACCTCCAGGAAGATGTCTACATGACACAACCTGAAGGGTTTGTGACTCCAAAGGATGCCAACAAGGTATGCAAGTTGCATAAATCCATTTATGGATTAAAGTAAGCATCAAGGTCATGGAACATTCGTTTTGATGAAGCTGTTACAGAATTTGGCTTTGTTAAGAATGAATGTGAGCCTTGTGTCTACAAAAGGTTTAGTGGAAGTGAAGTCGTTTTCCTAATAGTATATGTTGATGACATTTTGCTAATTGGAAACGAAGTACCTGTCTTACAGTTAGTTAAGGCATGGTTGCATAAATGCTTCTCCATGAAAGACTTGGGTGAGGTGACATATATTCTTGGGATCAAGATCCATCGTGATAGATCCAAGAGAATGCTGGGCCTAAGTCAAAGTACATACATTGACAAGATACTAAAGAGATTCAGTATGGAATATTCCAAGAGGGGATTGTTGCCAGTGTCACATGGCATTCATCTTTCCAAGAAAATGTGTCCTCAGACACATGAGGAAAGAAAGAGGATGGCAAGGATCCCTTACGCATCCGCGATTGGGCCAGTCATGTATGCTATGCTATGTACGAGGCTAGATGTTGCTTATACATTACGTGCGGTAGGCAGATATCAAGATGATCCAGGAGACCGCCATTGGATGGCAGTCAAGACTATCCTTAAGTATTTGAGGCGTACTAAGGATATGTTCCTAGTTTATGGAGGAGATGAGGAACTAGTCATCAGAGGACATGTAGATACTAGTTTCCAGACTGATCAAGATGACATGAAGTCGCAGACTGGATACATCTTCAGTTTGAATGGAGGTGCAGTGAGCTGGAAGAGCTCAAAACAAAGTGTGGTGGCAGATTCTACAGCGGATTCCGAGTATATCGCAGATTTTGAGGCAGCTAAAGAAGCAGTATGGATGCGAAGATTCGTCCAAGAGCTGGATGTTGTACCGAGCAGTAAAGATCCTATCACACTCTATTGTGATAATACTGCATCGGTGGCACTTGCAAAAGGGCCAAGGTCACATCAGCGGAAAAAGCACATACTTCGGAAGTATCATCTCTTGAGGGATTTTTCTCAGAGAGGTGAAGTTTCAGTGAGCAGTATTTCCATGGAAGACAACGTGGCATACCCCTTGACTAAAGCCTTGACTCAGCAGAAACATGATCATCATGTGAGGTCTAGCGGAGTAAAAGTCGTAGGCAGTTGGCTCTAGTCCAAGTGGGAGTTTGTAAGGGTTGGTTTCCTGAGAACCAACTGTTTTGTACTTTGATTACATGAATGTTCACTTATTATATATTGTTCATTGTTCTGCATGACTATAATATAATAATGTCCTGGAATATTTGTTGCATTAATAAGGTCATAGCAGATCCCCGCTATGATGACAACCTTGAAATGCTATAACAATATTCTTAAATAAAGTTCTGCGGTTGGATGACATACTATGATAGGACACATAGTATACATACCGTCATGTGAGAGTACTCGTAAGAAGACGAGACTCTCTCTCATGGAGTTTGCACTTGGTAATCTCCAAGATGGGAGATTATGAGAACAGACCCGCCAGTAGTAATTCTACATGTCTTGGTGTCATCAGATATTGCTATCTGCGAGCGTGTGTAATGGTCCTTAGACTGGAAGATTATCATTAACTCATTTCATGACTCGCGCACTTAGATTTACTGATGAAAACCGTAATGCAGACAGTTGGCGCGAAGTAGGGTATGTTGGGTGCGTCACGAGTGACATGTTGTTAATGGATAAGTCGAGAAAGGATTTGTCCCTTCCATTTATGGAAGTTGATATCTCGGCCCTTTGATTGAAATAGAACTGTCCCATTAAATTCCATGGCCATGCTGTAAACGACGAGTTTATTTCAGGTAGTCAAAGAACAACGGATCAAGCATATAGGTTTATGACACTTCCATGAAACCTGCTTGATGAGATATTGAGACAAAGGGATTAAATTACACAGTAATCATTCGTATGAGGTGATACGTCAATGCGGCGTCAACTTCTTTCTCTTGGGTTCCTTGACCCAATGCTAGATAGTAATCTTGGACTTTAGGCAAGCCTGCCTAATGCCAACGAGGAAGAGGCCTAGAGGGTCACACACTAAGTGTATCCAAGTATCTCAAGTTGAATAAAGATTATTCCCGTATGTGGTTTAATAATTATTCAAGGAAGCCTAAGTTGTTTTAAATGATGGAGGAAAAATAAAATAAAACAAGTACATTTCGTGTAGTTTTATTTTGGAAAGGAAATGAATAAATGAAAACAAGATATACACGCCGTGTACATTTAATGTACACGCCGTGTATTTTTCAATGAAAAAAAGTACACACAGTGTATTTATTATTACACGCCGTGTAGTTTTTTCAGTCGAGATTTTGAGGATATAATATTGTTTTAAATGATATTTATTATAATCAGTGTGGGCGCATGTCAATGAATTATCTATTTGACATGGGGGTTTTTAAATAAGAGTCAATGAAATAAATAAAATGCGTAACGCGTTTATTTATTGTCATAACTCTATAACCCCACACACCCGATTATAAATATCCTCACAACCCCAACTCTTTTCTTACACACAAGAGAATCGTTGTGCACAACATCTCTGGAGAATTATTTCAAGGCCAAAAGAACCTCTTCCTCTAAGAATGCTCTCAATACCGAGAGAGATCCTCTTCCATCGGATCAAGACGATCTAAGGTGGACAACACAAGAAAAGGATTCTCCACGCTAGCACCCGGAGAATCCTTTGGCGACATCCAGAGATACGAGGTACACGTGTGGATCACCGCTAGAGGGAGTCTAGAATTGGCTTCTGCGACGCAACGACGGATCACATCGACAACGTGATCGAGAACATAAACAAAGAAAGAACACCCAAAAGGTATTTCTTTATAATCAATTAAATTAATTATAATCAACCTGTAACTATCCTTGTTTGTGGTTCTGGGACAAACCATCTTCTTTGTCTTTTTCTATGATTCGATCCATGGAGACTGGAGTTTATCATCGTATTGATCCTGGATTGATCATTGCTAATGACAAAAAGCCAAGTGGGCACATCCACCCACACGCTTCCACTGCGCCCGGAACCTTCATCATCTTGGTTTACAAGTCTTTTCTTGAGCTCAATCTGGATATTTATGTCACTTATAAAATTTTGAGCAAGAGAGTTAGTCTTATCATTCAGTTCCTTCACTTGTTGACTCCGAGAACTCTGCTCAACAATCAACTTATCTTGAAGATTCTTAATCTTTTTATCCTCGGTGTCAAAGGCATCTTTCACCTCATTCTGAAAATTATCATACATAACCATGTCTTCTTCAACTCTCTTGGACCACAAATTTATTTTGCTGTAAGACTTTCTATGTACATCATAATTGATACGAAAGAATTTATGGTCGGCCTAAATCTTTATACACTTTTCCATGACCATGGATAAGGAATATGATTTCTGATTCATACTCTGTTGCAGCATCTGGCATCTGGAATCTATAGTTGAAAAAATCGGAATGGTGTCCACCAACTTCTTCAGAGATTCCACCACAAAATCATGCCTATGAGCTGATGACTCCGAATCAGATGATTTTCTTGGATATTTCTCTTCCTCAACCTGGACTAGCTTTCTTATAGATGAACCACCGACCTCTTTCTTTCTGATGATATCTTTTATTGGTGTGTCCATCAGAACTTGCTTCCCTTGGTCAAATTTCAGAATGGGTTCCTCATTAGGATATTATTCCTCAGATTCAGAAACATGAATAATATGATCTTCGTATAGTTTATCCTTTTCTACTCCTTCCTCTTGAAAATCCTTCTCATATGATTGTTCCTCATCATACAAAACATTTTCTTCTTCTTGTTGTTTCTTATCATAATCCTTAAAATTTTTCTCAACTCCCTTTCCTGGAGTAATTGACTTTGCAGATTCTGCCTTATCTTGATAATCCTCTACTTGCTTGATCAAGGCATCCAAATCTTCACTTCCCTCTTCTTCATCTTCTTCTTCAACCTCTTCCTCTACTTCTTCCCCAGCTACTTTTTTTTCTTCATCAACCACTTTTTCACCCTTAGATTTTTTTGGAGTGAAGTAATTTTTTCTAGGAGTCTCTGGTAATGGTTCAGTAAGGAAGGTTTCTAGAATCAGAATCTGCTCAGAAGCTAACTCTGTAGATTTTAGCAAAGATTGCACTACTTCAGCTTTAGATAAATTCTTTTTCATCTTCTTCTCTTTCTCTTGCTTCTCTAACTAATCAGCAGTTCTTTATCTTAAGGCCTTAGCCTCAGTAGGGTCCAATCCGAACTGTGGATCCCCTTCTTTCCTCTTCTCTTTTTCTTCTCTCCACTTCGCAACAACTTCATCAGGATAAGATTTTTGTTTCTTTGGTTTGTGGGGAGAAGACTGAGTTTTCTTAGACTTGGGATTTTCTTCATCAGCAACCACTTCCTTAAGATTTTTCTTCTTCCTTGCCTTTTTAGATGGTTCCAGAGTCTGTGTATCTTTCTGAACTTCCTCAACCTCTTCCACAGATAAAGGGTAAAATTCTCCGGATTCACTAGAAAAGCCCATCTTCATCCTCTTCAAAGTATCATCACTTACCAGCATAAGCTTACAATTCCGGACTTTTTATTTTCATGAAACCTTGAAGGATTCTAAACACCGCACTATCAGCTTATATAGTAAGGCATGGAACATGATTATCTGAGCTCTTAGGTTTCCTTCCTTGATGTTCTTGATCATAATAAGAACATGCCTCATCAAATTTATCTTTCTTAGATTTACTAAGAAATATAATACATATATATCACTCTTCTTCAGATTATCCTTTTCACCCCTTCTTGGTACGAGAAAACCTTGAACCCACAGCTGTACAATTCTATTGTTCGGAGTGAGATGAGCAATCTTAGCAGTCGTAGCATCCTTAAGTCCAAGACATTTCAATGACTTCACCTTGTTGAAACCTCCTTGCTCATCTGGAAGCTTATGTGAGCAAAACTAAGCTTCCCCTTCATAGGATAAACCAACCAAACTTGCGGCCTTGGTGTAAGCTAACTTGTAAGTCTTCCCATAAGACTTGAACTAAAATCAGTCTCTTCCATCTTCCTTTTGGAAGGAAATAGACTCATAGAACTCAATCAGAAAATCAGTATAAACCGGATCCTATTTATCTGACTTTGCTAAGAAAACATCCTCCCATCCATTCAATCTAATATTCTCTGATATAAGGGAATCAAACTTATAGAAATCCAGATGCACTAACCTTTACCTAAAAACTAAACACTTTGAGATTGGTTTTAAGGTAGACATATCTTGGGATGTTGCTTCAATAGAAATTTGGAACTGATAGATTTGAAAGATTCGGAACGACTTTGGAAAGATTGGAACCAGCCTTAAGAAGGGAAGCAGGGCTTCGAGACACGAAAGATTTGAAAAACCGATGTGGGACGAGTCTTGGGGTTCCCTTTATATAGGCGATGAATGTGAGCTTTGGTCTTCCAAAATCCATCTAACGGTTGAAAAACTTTTTGATCTGATCTGACGGTTGAGAAAAATCCCACAAGGAAAACTTGACTCTGATCTTTTGAGGTTTTAAGAAAAACAATAGGATTTAAGGAAAACTAGAATCCAAATTATTTTAAAACTCAGGAAAATACCAGCAAGAAAAATATGATTACGAAAATTTAAGTAAGGAAATCATACATTTCGGATTGGCTAGAAAGGTTGTTCGTAATTGGTAATATTCTTCTTAAAAAAACTCATTATGAAAAATCCTAGTACGAAAATCTCATTACAAAAATTCTCATTATGAAAATTCTCATTACGGAAAATTCATTACAAAAATTATCATTATGGAAAATTCATTACGAAAATTCTAGGTACGAAAATCCATTACGAAAACGTCGGTTTCGTAAATTTCCATTATGAAAATTTCAGTTCCAAAAATTTCCATTATGAAAGTTTTCATTCCGAGAATTTTAGTTCCGAAAATTTTTATTTTGAGAATTTACATTCCGAGAATTTCCATTCCAAAATTTCCATTCTGAAAATATTCATTTCAAGAATTTTTCAAAAATTTGTTAAGAAAAAAAATTTAGTTACATAAGTTTGAAAAGAATTAAGTTAACAATCAAATGTACTCCCCCTATGAAAAGGAGTTTATTACTGTTAGGATAATTGCTCAACAAGAAGTTAATGAAGAATAATTACCTCATGGTTATCATTCCTAACTTTTGTTTAATGTATTCAAATCTATCATAAGGTAATGATTTTGTGAAAATATCAGCAAGTTGATCTTGCGTTCCGATAAACTGAAAAATGATATCTCCTTTTAGTATGTGATCCCTAAGAAAGTGATTCCTAATATCTATGTGCTTTTCACGGGAGTGATGTGCAGGGTTTTTACTAAGGGCAATGACACTTGTGTTATCACAAAAAATTTGAGTCTTTGTAAAACTCAAGCCATAGTCTGTGAGTGTGTGTTACATACACAACACTTGAGCACAACAACTTCTAGCTGCTACATATTCTACTTCAACAGTGGAGAGTGCTACTGAGTTTTGCTTCTTGAATGACCAAGAAACTAATGAATCTCCTAAGAAACGACAAGTTCCAGATGTACTCTTTCTACCCATTCTACATCCACCAAAGTTATCATCTGAAAAGATTTAAAAAAAAAACCATTTCCAGAAGTATAAAATAATCCTAGATCCATGGTTCCCTTTAAGTAGCGAAAAATTGTTTTCACTTCCTTTAAGTGAGATTCCTTAGGATTGGATTGATATCTCGCACATAAGCATACTGAAAACATCAAGTCTGGTCGACTAGCTGTCAAGTATAGTAGGATTTCTATCATACCTCTAAAATATGTTTGATCTAATGGTTTCCTAGCTTCATCAAGATCTAAAGAATTTGTGGTACCGATGGGAGTATTTATACTCTTAGTGTTGTCATATCCATACTTTTTAATAAGATATTTAATATACTTATGTTGAGATATATAGGTTCCTTCAAGGAAAAATGTTAACTCACCCATCATACTCATTTCAAACTCATATTTCATTAGACTTGCAAAAGAATCAGTTAAAGATTGCTGAGTTAAACCAAATATGATTTCATCAACATAAATTTGAACAATCAAAACATTTTCTTATCTTTCTTTATAAAAAGGGTTGGATCTTCATTTCCCTTAACATAGTTATTTTGAAGCAAAAATCCTGTAAGTCTATCATACCAGGCTCATGGGGCTTTTTTAAGGCCATACAAAGCTTTGGTAAGTCTAAAAACATGATCAGGATGTTTTGTATCTTCAAATCTAGGAGGTTGTTCAACAAAAACTTCCTCTTGAACATAACCATTAAGGAAAGAACATTTCACATCCATTTGAAAAAGTTTAAAATTGAAGAATGCTGCAAAGGCAAGTAAAATACGGATAGATTCAAGTCTAGCTACTAAAGCATAGGTTTCTTCATAGTATATTCCCTCTTGCTAATTATAGCCTTTAGAAACTAGTATAGATTTATTTCTTATAATGACTCCATTATCATCACACTTATTTCTGAAGACCCACTTTACTCCAATAACATAAGTTTTCTTAGGTCTTTCAACCAAGGTCCAGACTTTATTCCTTTCGAATTCATTTAGTTCATCTTCCATGGCTTTGATCCAATCATCATCACCTAAAGCTTCATCAGTTATTTTTTGTTCCAATTGGGAAAGAAATGCTAGATGTTCTACTTCATTTCTCAAGGAACTTCTGGTCCTTATAGGTTGATTTACATCACCAATGATACTATCACTGGGATGATTCTTAAGGAATACCTAGTTTGGGTTTCGTAAAACCTGTTCATCAACATAATGTAGAAAATCTCCTGGGGTAAATGTTTCAGAAGTATCTTCTTGAACGTTTTCCTTATCAAAAGGATCTTCTATCAAAGGTTGATAATCAGTTTTTGAAAACACATCCAAGGATGTAGGTTGGGATGTTTTAAAAACAAAAGGATCAGATTCATCAAATTTTACATGCACTGTTTCTTCAATAGTATAAGTATTTTTATTGAAAACTCTATAAGCCTTAGAAGTTGTGGAGTAGCCTAAGAAAATTCCTTCATCAGATTTTGGTGTGAATTTGTGAAGATTATCTTTAGTATTTAGGATAAATACCTTGAAACCGAAAACCTTGAAGTAGGAAAGTCTAGGTTTTCTACCATTCCATAACTCATAAGGAGTTTTATTAAGAAAAGGTCTAATCAAAACTCGATTTATAGTATAACAGGCAGTACTTACAACTTCAGCCCAGAAATGTCTAGCTATAGAATATTCACTCAACATGGTTCTAGTTATATCTTGAAGAATTCTATTTCTTCTTTCAATTACACCATTTTGTTGAGGAGTTCTAGGTGCTGAAAAGTTGTGAGTAATACCTTTTCTACTACAAAAAGTTTCAAAATCAGAATTTTGAAATTCTCCTCCATGATCACTATGAATAGTTTTCAGTGGAAGATTTTTCTCATTTTTAACTTGGGCTCTAAAACTTTTGAAATAAGAAAAATCTTCAGACTTCTTTGATAGAAAATAGACCCATGTAAACCTAGTATTCTATGCCATAACCAATCCTTAACTAGTTTCCTCTTAGAAAGTTTACATAAGTTTCTAAGGTTACAGTGAACTAGTCTTCTATGCCATAACCAAGAATGATCTTCCATTGCACTAAGGCAAGGTAGGTCTTGGCTCCTGAGGTCTTCTAAGTTCAAAGTGTAAACATTCTCTTGCCTATTGGATGAGAGAATAAATTCTTCCTTGGAATTGTGAACTAAGCATTTATCATTCCTAAAATTCACAGGGTATCCTTCATCACATAACTGACTTATGCTAATGAGGTTGTGCTTAAGACCCTTAATAAATATAACATTTGAATTCAAAGTTTTACCAAGAATAACAATATTACCTATTCCAAAAATTTCTCCCCGAGCATTATCTCCGAAAGTTACCTTTCCTCCTTTCGTCTTGATAATATTTTTGAAATAGCTTTTATTACCAGTCATGTTCCAGGAACATCCACTATCCATGTACCATGTATTTTTGTTGGTACTTCCTTTATCTTCCTGAAAACAAGAAAAGAGTTAGACTTTCGAAATCCAAACTTGTTTGGATCCGAGATTTCCAGATAACAAAATTTTAGGCACCCACACCTTCTTAGAAAAGTAAGCTTTATGAAAATCTAAAGATTGGGTTTTATTTAAAGAGAAATTTTTTTCCCAATGACCACCACATTGAAACTTGGTACAAAATGGGTCACTTTGTGGAACAAAGTAGTTATTACTAAAAGTTGGTTTTTCATGGGTATAACCAAATCCAGATTTGTTTCTTAAAGGTCGTATTTGTGAATACATTTTATCAAAATTTTCTTTACCATGGGTAAAGTTTGATAAACACTTATTCAAAGAAAAAATTTTGGACTTGAGTTTTATAACCAAGTTCTTATTTTCAAAATCGTAATATTTAGAACTAGAACTAGGCTTGAAAACACTTTTCTTAGAAATTACTTTTTCTAACTCTTTAGAAAGTTTGTTCTTCTCCAAACTTACTTCCTCAAGAATTTTTGAAATACTTTCAAAATCATCATTTTGTTTATCAAGATCTTTACAAAGATCTGATATTTCCTTAGTAAGAATAGTATTCCTAGAGTTTTCCTTATCAAGTTTTTTATTGAGTTTTAAATTCTCAATCTCAAAAAGTTCAGCAAACCTAGAAACTTCTTCATAGGTAGGTGAAGTATTTTCTTCATCAGAAGAGGATTCTTCATCTGAAGAGTTATAATACTTACTATCATTATAATTTAAAGAAACATTGGTCAATGATTCAGCATTGTGTACCTTAGCCATGAAGTAATGATTGTTAATAGGTAATCTAGCTATAAGACAATGATTTTTCTATCCAGAAGATTCACAATCAGAAGATTCATCTGAAGAGTCAACACCACTGGCACTCCAAGTATCATTAGCTTTCATGACTTTCTTATCTTTGGCTTTATAATAATTCTTTCTCTTCCTTTCAGAATGCATTTCTTTTCCTTATTTCTTTTTGAGCAAAGGGAAATCCGGTCTAATATGTCCATCTCTCTTGCATTCATAACAAGTAACTTCTCCATCTTTCCTATATTTCCTTTCCCTTTTCTTATAATTGGATTGGAAATTTCTCTGACCAGCTATCTTGTTCATCCTTCGAGCAAGATTTGCTAACTCATTCTCTGAGACTCCACTATCACTAGATTCTGATTGAATAGCCACCTTCTTAGACTTGGATCTAGTTACTCTCTCAGGGGTCTTGACTTTCATATGATTCGATGTTGTTGTAAAAGCAACAGTACCATTTCCATTCATCTTTTTGATGTTATCATCATCTCTCTTCATTCTTGTTTCATGTTGAAGAAGAGTTCCAAATAGCTCATCTAACGAAATTTGAGTTACCTTTAGGTTCTCATCAATTGCTGTTATTTTTAATTCCCACTTGTTAGGAATAATATCAATAATCTTGTCAACAAGGGCTTCATCATCTAACCCTTTTTATCCCATAGACTAAAGACTGTTCACTATAGTCATAAATCTCTGTTGAACTTTACAGATTGGTTCTCCATACGGAAAATTGAATCCATGGTATTCACCTATAAGCATTGCTCTCCTAGTTTCAATCACTTTAGAAGTGCCAAAGTGTGTAACCTCCAGCTTCTTCCAGATACAATTAGATGCTTCACAAGAAGAAATTTGCCTATATATATTTCTATTCATTGAACATAGTAAAGTATTTCATACCTTATAATTGATTTGATATTCTTGCTTTTCCTGGTTAGTGAAAGTTCTAACTTCCTTATCAGGAATTTTATAATCACTAGTAAGCATAACGAAATTATCTACTCCAGTATTGATAACGAAAGTCTTCATATGATCCCTCTAGTACTTATAATCATTACCATAAAAAATTGGTGGTCTTGTAGGATTTAAGTTGTCAATAGAACCAACATTCAAACCTGCCATCTGTAAGAAAAATTTCTTTCCACACAAACTTGTTAATAACAAAAGTCCGGAATGAAGGAAAATATTCCTAAGCAAGGAAAATATAGAAAAAAGAAAAGTTGAGCAAGAAAAAATTATATGTGAGTATAAGTATTTCAAAACCTTGGCTCTGATACCAAATGTAAGACTGGTATAGAGTATGAGGTTTCCAACCTCTAATACCAATTGTAGGATCGAAATAATGATGTAGATGCTCAATATACAAGAGGTGGGGGGTGAATTGTATACTTAAAAAATTTCCTTAAACAAGGAAAGATCTAATTTTAACAAAGTTAAACTAAGAAAATTCACAACACCTATAATCACAATTGGAGAATTGGAACAAGGTATGAAGTTATAAACTTCAAGTTCTATGCACTTTCTTAAATCTAGAAAGTGATTCCGAAAACCGGTTCCGAAAATATGGATCCGGAAATTGAAACTTAACTAAAGTTTACAATATGAGATTCTAACTTAAAGTGTATAGAATATAAATGAATCAGAGTACAAGTGTAAGGAAATATAAGAAGATTATACTTTCCTTACAATACAAAATGCAGCAGAAAACAAGTAGTAAAAAACTACTAGTAACAAGATATAAATATTTTAACCCAAAGAGAAGGGTATCCAACAACCTTGGATAAGGGTCCCTTGATTTATACTTTCAAGAAAGTCTATCTTACCCACACCAGGGTAAGACCTCGATACGAAGATCATTGTCTCTATCTTGCTATCCCCGCAAGCCCTCAACTTCAAGGTAGTTCGAACCTCTGTCTTCCTCAGCAAGGAAGCCCTAGAACTTCAAGGTAGTCAGCATCTCTGTCTTCCTATCCTCAGAAGCCCTCGAATGTAATCACCAACATTCGGAGTCGCACAAAGAAATCTGAACGAGCAGTTCAGTACGCACAAGGCATGAAAAGCTACTCTATCTAGAAATCACCTTAACAGCGTGTGGTCTCTAGATCGATCAACTTATTGTTGAAGTTCAGTCAAATGAACTCCTATTTATAGGCTCAGTTGTAATGATCAGCTCCCTCCTCCAACGGTTATATTTTCCTTGAATTTCGGAGGGACCTGTACAGGTGTCACTAAACCAACGGTTACTTAGAAATAGAATGGATGACATCGTTTTATAAAAAAACATGTGTAACTGAAAGCATGACATCGTTTTACAATGAAAAAAGTGTAAGAATAAGCAAAACTAGAATTCAGAATGTAAGTAAATAAAAGTTCGGAGTCTAACCAAAATGGAATTCAGATTCTATGTTAAAAAAAATGTTCGGATTCTATTTTATAGGAATTTGGAACTTGAAATCTGTAGAAGTCCGGAGTATGAATTTCTAAGGAAATTCGATGTCTGGTTTCACCAGAGTTCAGAATATGAACTTGCAATGTTCGAAGTCGAACTAGTAAAAGTTTGAAGTCAAACTACATAAGAGTTCGGAGTTGAACTCATGAAAGTTTGGAGTCAAATTTCATAAGAGTTAGGAGTCGAACTCCTGAAAGTTCGGAGTCGAACTTCATAAGAGTTCGGAGTCGAACTCATGAAAGTTTGGAGTTGAACTTCATAAGATTTCGGAGTCGAACTCATGAAAGTTCGGAGTCTAACTTCATAAGAGTTCGGAGTCGAACTCATGAAAGTTCGGAGTCGAACTTCATAAGAGTTCGGAGTCAAACTCATGAAAGTTCGGTGTCAAACTTCATAAGAGTTCAGAGTCGAACTCATGAATGTTCGGAGTCGAACTTCATAAGAGTTCGGAGTCGAACTCATGAAAGTTCGTATCCAGAATTCAGAGTGGAAATTCATTATAGTTTACCTACAGAATTCGGAGTGGAACTTTATTACAGTTCACATCTAGAATTCGGATCCTAAAAACAGAATAATCCAATTCTTGACATTATATGATTTCGGGGTTTTGGGTATGAATCCGGTTTTTGTACTTAAGAAAAATATTGATATGTATAAGAAAATATAAGTTAGGGTAAATTTCCTTAAAGAATAAAATTTTCCTTATGGAGGTAAAATATAGATTTGCTTAAGTATAAGGTGTTTTTGATTTTCAAAACAAGAAGGAATGTAAAAGTCATAAGGAAAACCTTATTGACTCAACATTTCCGTTCGAGTCTAGCTCAAAGTGATATTTTCGGGTTTTACCCCTAGATACATCTGTGCCAGAGCCGCCTCTACCTGCTCGTATCCAGACAGGGATGTATTGCATGAAAGATACAAATAATCTATTCCTTACCAAAATATCAGGACGTTCTTGTATGTTTATCCTCAAAGAATATCTTAGGGACTCTTCCCTAATTCTTCATTTTCTAAATCTATTTTCCAAGTATTCTACTAAAATTCCTCTGATACCAACTGTAAGGACCCGACCCCAGTTGCCGGGAGTCAGTGCCTTATTTGATTAAGTTGGCATACATAAAAGGAATACAAATCCCGAAGAACCAAGTAGTTTATTATTATTGGAAACAAGTTACATACATAAGTTTATCATTACAACATTAAGGGAAAAAAGCAACACTAATTTATTCCACTAGCAACATCATGTCTCATAGATTAAGATTTCATGTCATTCATAATTTACTTCTTCATATCCTGAGAAAAAATGAGACATAAGAAAGGGTGAGATCAAATGCTCAGTAAGAGTAAGCAATACAATGGAAGATAATATAAACATTAGACATGGTGAATAATTGAAAACACATGCCTTTAATAATAAACTTGAAACACATTATGGCAGGAATAAGAGCTAAGTAAATGATGCCATAATAAAACATAATCATGGGTATTCTACTAGTCGAATAACCACATAAAATTTCAATTAATAGATTCATAAAGAGGTAAGTGCATATTACGGACATTCTGAATCATTTTTTCGTGGCCTCGCCCATGACATCTAGAGATTAAGGCCTCGGCCAAAATCCATATCACATTGGGAAAGGCCTCGGCCAATTCCAGGTCTATTTGTCTCATGAGACCTACCGATGCATCGAGGAGATGTAGTGGGCCCCACCCATCACATAATAAGTCCAATGCATTCCTCATATGAGAGGGGATAAACATAAATAACATATACATTCATATTTAAACTATCATATGAAATGTAACAAACTTTCCCTAATTATTGAACATAAACACTAACCATTCAGAATAATATGGTGAATGGTTTTAGGACAGATCATCCACAATAGAGTTAGTCATAAACTGTTAAATAAAATATGGTAGATGACTTCATAAATTATTAAACCCAATAATACAATGGAATCAATAAGAGTGTTGAATTAGACGAAAACACTGTTATAAAATCCTTAAGCAATTCTTGAGATAAATACTCCTTTATTTTAGAAAGAAGAGTTATTTTGGAAAAATCTTTTTATAAAACCATAAGTGAGGTAAGATAGTTTTTTATAATAAAATGAGTGATTTTATAAAGATAAAGGTTTCCAAAAAACAGATCATATAGTGCCTTTGAAAATAGGAAAGAATTTGAGAAATTCCTTTGGATCGGGCTTGTATTTTGGAAACAACTTTGAAAGTTCCTTTAAAAATGTGTAACTATCCATAAAATAAGGAAGTGTTATGGTTTGTACACATATATATGATACTCACACAGAATATATGATGAGTACATAACAATAAATAATAATTTCATTGAGGTAATTAGACAATGAAAGTATCCCGAATGAAAATAGAAGTTCGGGTGGAAAAACCCTTACCTTAACTCCAAACGTGTTCTTCTCTCAAACTTAAGCTACTCGAATATGAAATTATACTTATTAATAAATTATTTAAAAACCTATTATACATGTATTTAGTTTATCATAATTCTTTTTAGTTTATTTATGTATTTATTTACAAGTTGTTGTATTGAATTTCGTCGTTCTGGAGTGTTCGTTTCCTTTATTTTCATATTCGGTTTACTTGTTTTTATGTAATGGAGTTCATGTATAAAGGTTATAAATCTACTGGATTGGAAGTATATATTTATTTATAATCATAAATAATTTTTAATGGTCATTTATATCATTTGGTTATATGGAATGGGGATGAATCATTAGATGAGAACCACTTCGATTATTTGGCGGTATTTGGATTATTATGAACTAGTTTTGTCATATAACTTAATTATATGTACATAATCTGGTTCATGAATATTAATTAGGTTATAAAACATATATTATAGTCTGTTTCAACCATAAATATGGTTTCATGACCTGTAATGAAGAATAAATTGAAGAACGAAACTTCATCGTCCACGAAGGCTATAAATTGGAACATCTTGGACGTTGATTTTGTTTATAAAAATAAAAGGGAGGGAGTAAGAATATTTATGATGGGTCTTCAATTAAAATTACATAAATCCAGTATATATATGTTACTGGAGTTATCATGATCATTTGGATAGAGGAGGTGAGGAGAGAAAAATAAAAGATATGAACTTGAAAATAAAAGAAAAGTTAAAAGATCCCTTATGAAAATTCGGCAGCCTAACGACGTCACTTAAAATTTCATAAAATCAAATGATAAGAACAAAAGGTATATCATCATATTTAAATAAAAAGGATAGTAATAGGAATGAATAAAATAAAACCTCAATATATGAGAAAGGAATTTCAAATAGATATCATAAAAGAAGTATCGACTTAAAGAAGAGAATGAAATATTCCCTTACCTTGTAGAATAACTCCTAGATCTTGAAGGTTGGAACCTTGGGGGCTTAATGACACCTTGGGAGTACTCTTAGAGAGGTAAAACCACCAGATATTCGAGGATGAGGGATTTTTAATGAATGAAAATTAATGTATGAGTTGGTATTTATAGAAAAAAGAGGTAATTTTTTAATAATTTCAAAGGGACACCTTATTAGTGGTTTTTTCCAAACTATGGGCTTGCCCATGGTATTTTCCCATAGTTTAATCCACTTGGGACACCTCATGTCATAAGTTACTATACAAAAGTCTAAAAACCTTTTATTTTAATTATTATGTCATTATGATGCCATTAAACTACTGAATACTCAAAACTGTATTTTTCACTATTCACGAAAAATTCAAGTATTTTAGAAAAATCCCAAAAATTAACCCCTACCATTTTTCGACGTGTAGAATTCAAAAGTGAAATCCATTTTTTAAAAATAATTTTCTAAATATTATTAATTTAATTTTTAAATAAGGTCACAGTTAATTCGAAAAATAATAATCTTTAAGTGCAATTAGTTTTATGTGACATTTTAAGATCCCATTATCCTATTGCCTTAATAAAATAAAATAATAATATTATTTAATATTCATAAGGTCATATTAATATTCATATTACTATTCATAAGGGTATGTTACTATTCACAAAAAATCAAGTTTATTCTATCAGACTCCAAATGACTTACTGAACACAACTCTAGATGACCATTTCTTGAAATTAAAAACATATAAGAGGATATATTATAAAATTTCATTCTATATTTATTTTCAACACCTTGGGGTGTTACAGGTATAGGCGGACATGCACTAGGAAAAGTGAAAAACAAAAGAAAGGGGAAAAGATAAGATAAATTGGTGCGAGAAAAGTGAAATGCTAGAGAATAGAATGAGTGTCAAGATGAATTACTTGGGTCCCCAAAAATAGTTCCAAAATTTAGTGTCACCCAAATTTACCCAAGTTTTTAGGGTTAAGAGGTCTCTTGTAGTGTAGCTTGGGTTTTCGAATCCTTAATGGCCTAAGAATAAACCTACAAACACCTACATTCTATGGATTTTTTTTGGATATGAATTGATCAACATTGAGTTTATTTTATATGGGTTTAAATGAGTAATAAGATACCCATGTGAATTAAAATTATAATAAAGGGTTGATCCTAGGTTATTAAAAGTGATGGATTGGATAAAATTCCATTTTAATGATTTCAATTTCTTAGACCCATGAGTGATTCATTTAAATAGATAATAAAAACTTCATCAATTATTGGTTTAATAAAAAAAAACATAATGATAATAACCTATACACTTGAAGGATAAATTTTTATGGGCACTCCAAGGTAAAGGTTCTTATTAGAACTTGAAGCGTGTGGCCTTAAAATTCATCAAGGACGAAGAAGTATTAAGATCATCAAATGAAACTCTCAATTAAAAGTAGTGATTAAACATTAACATAGTGAGAAATAAAATCCAATACAAACCCTTGATACTCCATTTAATCAACCTACAAGAGGTTTATCCCTCCATTTATGCTATGATTTCAATGGAAGAGGGAAGTAGACTCATGATGGAGGAATTGAAGAAGTTAAAAGCAATGAAATAAAGAACACTCCACTGTTGTTTGAAGGATTTATATCTTTTATATGTGAATAAATTAATACCTTAATAAAATAGTATCAAAATTTTAACAAAAAGAGTATAAAAAAATAATAATAAGAAATTTTATTAATAATCTAAGGTGATTTGATCAAATTACAATTTGAAGAGATGCGATTACAACATCAAATTGGCAGCATAAAATTAAAATGAAAAACACACACAAAGATCCTTAAATAATAAAAACCCATACATTAATTAGAAAATTTTGAATCCTTGGGTATAGAATCCAATAGTGGAAGTCACCCCAATTAATGGTGGTGGTCCTAGGTGGGTGGAAAGTTAATGGAGAGAAGACATTTCCTCTATTGAAAAAAATTTGAGCCATCTTACATCTACCAAACAAACATTCCAAAACGATCTTCTAGATGAAAAATTTGGGGTGGGATATAGAATAAGAAAATTCATCTCCATATTTCCCCTATAATCCTATAAAATGTCATCCCAAATAGATGTTGTGTTTCTATGATATGACCAAAATTTTGGTCTGTTTTTTAGGGACACAAAATCTATCCCATAATTTCATCTTCAACTTGGACCATATTTCCCCTATTATTGAGGAATTTTATTACTAAAAAAAAGTTATTTATGTATTCTTTGAGTAAAAAGGCGACTGAGGAGTGGACCATACCAATATCTATAATATAGATATACAGTTTCCTTGAACTAGTTGGGTATTATTGATGATCTGTGAGGACACTTTCATGAATTTAAAACCTATTTACCAAGATAAATTAGAAGAGAGTAAATTTTTTCTATAAAAATGAATAAAAAAAGTGCTTCATGGAATTAGAAAATAGAATTATCACTACACTAGTACTCACACTACCCTCAAGTGGTAAACTTTTTATGGTATACATATATAATTTAGATAAGGGATTGGGTTATGTAATGATGAAAAATGATAAAGTGACAGCTTATGCCTCAAGGTAGTTTAAATCCATGAGAATAACTATCTAATGCATGATCTGGAGTTGGAAGTGGCGATTTTCACATTAAATATTCCATGAAAATATATCCATGGGGAGAAGTGTGAAATATATTAGGACCATAAGAGCCACAAATATATATTCCCATAGAAGGAGCTTAAGATGTACCAACTAAGATGGTTAAAGATAATAAAGGACTATGAATTTTAAATTCATTACCATCCTATGAAGGTTAACACAGTATACCATTTTCTAAGAATAAAGGATTATGTATCCATACTAATGATGATAATTTAGAAGGTTACAATATTCTTAGATTTAAAAATGTTGCAAATGGAAGCCATACAAGAAGGAACAAAATCCTAATGTCATGACTCGTCCCCCGGGGCCCGTGCCATGACTACCCCAAGCCCGCCTTCCATAGGCCAGGGGTTGGTGACTAGCACCAAAGGCATAATTCTTTAAAACTAGGAAGGCATTGCCTTTATAACCTATAAACACACACAGAAGAAAGCACACAACTAGATGAAACACCAAGTAAACTATATAAAAAAAGAGTACTGAAAGTAAAAGGGGCCAAAATACAAGCCCAACAGTAAAGTTACAAGTACAACTAAAATAAAATACAACGGAAGAAAGAGAAAAGACAACTACTGGATCTTCCTCTGGGATTCCTACCTGAAGGTTAGGTATAGATAGCCTCCTCAACACTTCACATCCGTCCGTATCCTCTGGGTACCGACATGCTGTATGGTCCATCTCTGGGTACCATCCAGTCCTGGTACTCTCAGCCTCCATCAGCGCTGTCCGTCGTCTGCATCCAACACAATGAAGTGCGGGCATAACCTGTGCAGGGGTGAGTATAATGATACTCAGTAGGGACCCCAAGACCCTTGAGGTCTCAAAAAATCCAACAAGGATAAACCACAAAGTATGAAATCAACAGATAACCTTACTTAGGTATATTCCCATACATATACCTAAGTTATCAAGTGATCCATCTCAATAATGAGGAAAACATAGAAAAAACTGACTCAGCTCAACCAGGATTTTATTCTAGGGGTAGTATAAAGTAACATCCCCAATCACATTGTCAAAACCTCAGCTACTATAGAACTCCTCCTCTATCGAGTACAGTGGGCCAGCCGTGACAACAAGTGCACTTCCCACTAACCTTAAACTGCTGAGGTAATCCTCCTGTCGAGTATCGTGGATCAGCCGCATCACCAAGCACGCCCCCCACCGTGGGTCTTCCGCGTCACCAAGTGCGATCCCCCTCGTAGTCTGCTGAGGTACTCCTCCTATCGAGTACTGTGGGTCTTCTGCGACACCAAGGTTCTCGCCATTGTGGGTCTGCCGTGACACCAAGTTTCTCCCCACTGGGCTAGTAGAGTCACTCCGAGTCAAAACAGTTAGCAATCGCCAGGTCTCAGCCAGATACTAGGTCTCTGCACTACACTCACTCATCTGAGGGAGGATCCGCTATACAAGTTAATGGTAAATAATCCAACTATCAAGAAGTCCCACTAAGAAGTATCTCAAAGGTTCTACATGTCATAGGGGTCTCAACACAATAGACGACGCGTCAATCAGACACCCAGTCTGTGAGTTATTAGCCTTTTAGTCTTAGGTGCCCGGTTGGATTCGTGCACGATCCGACCTAACCATATCTCAACTATACCCCAAATTCCAGTGGGGGTATACTCAAAGGGAAAGTCACTCTCCAAGATTTCCAACGCCACTGATGGTTCATAAAACGGATGTCCGGTACCAAAGATATGGCAGAAGGAGCGTAAATGGGTCGTAGTGGGCCCGGGTCTGGTCTGACCCGATCGGACTGACCCGGCCCAACCCAACCAATTCTGGGCCGACCCGGTTCAGCCGGCCCATTGGGACCAGCCCAGCAGGCTACGAGGTACTGCAGAGATCCGTGAGGGTGCAGACCGGCCATGAGGGCGCGGACTGGCCGCGGGTCGGCGTGAGGGCAGTTCGGCCCGGAGGGCGCCGCGTGGGCGGCTCAACTTGGAGGGCATCGCACGGGCGGCTCAACCCGAGGCGTGGGGCTAGTTTGGCTCAGATGGACGGAGTGAGGACTTCTTGGGGCGGCTTGGCCCGGAGGCCGGGATGGTGCGGTCGGGGCCAGTTCGGCCAGCGGGTGGCGTGACTGGGGCTGGTTCGGCTGGGAGGCGGGGCAGCTGGGGTGGATTGGTTGGTGGATATCACGACCAGGGTGGCTCGGCTGGGAGGCCGGGGTGGCCGGGGCCGGTTTGACCAGCAGACGGCGCAACCAGAGCGTCGCGGCCCGACCCGGGGCGGCTCGACCTAAAGGTTGGAGACCGCAGGGGCAGTTTGGCCGGGGCACCACGAGGGGTCACAAGGCCGGTTTGGCAAGCGGCGGTGCGAGGCGCTGTGGGGGCGGCACGGGTTACGGAGGCCGCAGGTGGTGGCATCGTTGCCTTCGTCACCTTCATCGCCGTCCACCATTTCGAAGAACTCCGCAAATCAACACAAGGGTTACAGAGAGGACTGGACATGTTAGTTTGCCTCGCACTCTCCACATTAGAGCGGTAGTAAGTGGTTCACAAAAATGAATCACATCAGACCCCCCCGCAAAGATTCATTACAACCCGCAAAAGAAAAGAAGGGGTGTATTTGCGAAGTGATAATAAAAAAACATTAACCCCTACCTCATATTGTTCGTTGAAGATGATGAGGAGGGAAGGTCAGTCATCGAAGATGTCCCACATTGGTTGCCTCCGCAAGGTGCTTCCGAGGAAGAAGTCAAAGACATTCCACACCGATATTCTTCGTGGAGGAATCATTCTTCGTTGGAGAGCATAATCCTCTAAGTGTTGGGCGCCACGTCAGTTTACCAGTGCTTCATCGCTTGGTGAAGCCGTCCCAAATCATCCTCCCAAGCTCCCTATATATAAGAGAGGGGGGAAGGTAGGTAACAATCATGGAATTTATGAAGGTTCATTTATTTGGAACTTTCCTAAATTCCAACGATGCTGTTACTTAATTTAAAATGGAAAATCCAATTAACTAAGTTGGCACAATTAATAAGGTGCGTTGGCACAATTAAAATTGTGAAGGTGTTGAAGAGGCTCCCCCCCACATTTATGAGGGGGTTGAGAGGTTTCCCTCTCCTCCCATTAATAGGGGGGTTTTGAGATCTCAGGTGGTCCCCACCATAATAAATCAATAAGAATAGGTTTAGTTCCGATAGACCACATCCTTGAACATCCACATGGTGGGTGATTAAAACAAAATAAAATAAAATATGACCTTATTTTATTTTATTATTTCCATAAAAAACAAAAAAACTAACTTTTACCCTCAACCAACTGCCATCGAGGTGAATGTATTATTAAGTGAATACTGGTGTTGTGAGTTCAACGGTGCCCTTGGATTTCGATTCTGAGCACCAGTTCAAAAGTTAGAAAAACCTGCTCACACTTTTACTGAATTTACCTGAAAAAAAGTTCAGAAATTCATTTTGGGCACTCCGGGCCTCGGAATCACGTGCCGTCAATTTTCATGGACTCTTAAAATTTCTATTTAATTAAAAAAAATTATATGGAAATTACAGATCTTTACATTCTCCCCACCTCAGGATTTACGTCCCCATAATCCACAACTCAAACTAAGGGAACAAGTGGGGGTACTGAGCACGCATATGAGCATCCCGCTCCCATGTGCTCTCCTGGAGGTTCCCATGCTGCAAGCGAACACGCACCAGAGGTATCGACCATCCACGAAGGACCTACTCCTATCAATACTCAATCTCTATTGGAACCTCTGTAAAAGTCTCCCCATCATCAATGTCCAGCTCCCCATGGTCAATGATGTGAGAAGGGTCGTGCATGTATCTTCTTAGTTGGGATACGTGAAAGACATTGTGCACCTAGTGAAACTGAGGTAAATGATCTAAGTGGTATGACACCTCTCCAAGTATACTGAGGACCTAAAAAGGTCCGATGAACCTTGGAGATAACTTGCCGCCTCGGCCAAATATCCACAAACCTCATCGAGGTGAGACCCATAGAAAGCCATGGTCTCCATCCTCAAACTCTATAGGTCTCCATATCCTATCAGCATACAACTTCTGCCTGCTCTGTGTAGTCTTTATCCACTCCTGGATGATCTTCACCTTCTCTGTGGTAGCCTGTACCATCTTTGGCCCCACTAGTGCTGACTCCCCTGGGTCAGTCCAACACAAAGGTGATCTGCAAGGTCGCCCGTATAATGCCTAGAAATGTGCCATCCTAATGGTGGAGTGATAACTGTTGTTTTATGAAAAATCCACCAAAGTTAAGTGATCTTCCTTACTGTGATCGAAGTCGAGGAAACAATCACGCATCATGTCCTTGAGGGTCTGAATGGTCCGCTCAGTCTAACCATCCATCTGCAAATGGAAGGCGGTGCTCAAACGAAGCTACATCCCAAAAGACTTCTGCAACCCCTTCCACAGTCGGGAAGTAAATCGTGTGTCATGATCAAAGATAATCGTCAAAGGTACTCCATGTAGCCGCATAATCTTCTGCACATAGAGGCGTCCCAATATCTCTACTGAACCTTGCTCTCTAATCGGTAGGAAGTGGTCCGGATTGTTGAGTCGGTCGATGATCACCCAAATCGAGTCATGTCCCCTGGATATATGTGGAAGTCCTATCACAAAGTCCATGTATATCCCATCCCACTTCCACTCTGAGACCTGTAAAGGCTAGACCAAGCCTGTTGGTACCTGATGCTCCGCTTTCACTTTCTGAAAAGTGAGGCATCAAGAAACAAATTCTGAATCTGATTTCTTTATTCTCAACCACTAATTCTGTCATCGGAGATCATGGTACATCTTCACCACTCCTGAATGTACCGCTAGAGGGGATATATGGAACTCCCTCGACACTTCCACCTGAAGTGAAACTAGCACTACAGTACATCCTCTGAAGAGGATGACATGCTACCCACCTTTAGAAAATCCATCAGGTGCCTGCCCTGTGGATATCTAAGCACGTCGGGTCTTGCAGTCAGTGTCCCCACGCTGTGCCTCCTTGACTCGATGAAGAATTGGGGGAGTGACTATAAGAGAATGAAGAAAGGATGCTCCATCTCTATCCACAAAGGATATCTATAAAGTAGCCAGATGCTCCATCGCCTCTCCTAGAAGATGTATACCAGACCTCCTGCTGAGTGAATCTGAAACAAAGTTCCCATTCCCTAGAGTATAGACTATCTTGAATTCATAGTTTTGGAGGAACTCAAGACAACATCATTGTCTCAGGTTCAGTTCCTTCTGAGAAAAGATATACCTGAGACTCTTGTGATTAGATTACATGGTAAAACGCTTTCCCATCAGATAGTGTCACCACATCTTCAAGGAGAAGACCACTACTGCTAACTACAGGTCATGGGTAACGCAGTTCTGCTCGTGTTTTCTCAGCTGTCGAGAGCCATATGCTATTACTACTCGCTCCTACATTAGGACACATCTGAGTCTGGTACCTAATGCATCATAGTAGACTATGTACCCTAGGCCATCCTATGGAATCCTCAAGATGGGGGCACTAGTCAGCTTTGGCCTCAGCTCCTGAAAGCTCTGCTGGAATCTCTCCAACCACACAAAGGTTTGACCCTTCTTCATCAAGGCTAATAGTGGTGCTACAAATCTGGAGAAATATGGAAAAAATCTCCAGTAGTATCCATCCAAACCCAGGAAACTCCGTACCTCCGTCATACTCCTGGGTGGCTCCCAAGCAAGTAACGCCTCGATATTTGCTGGATCTACTGCAACTCTGGCCTCTGATATGACATGTCCCAGGAAGTGAACCTCTTGGATCCAAAACTGGCACTTCGAGAGCTTACCATAAATATGGTGCTCTCAGAGTGTGTCCAGTACTACCTGTAAATGATAGGCATGCTCCTTCTCAGTAGTCGAGTAGATCAGAATGTCGTCGATGAAGACTAAGACAAAGAGATTGAGGTATGACTGAAAGATCCAGTTTATGAGCCCCATGAACACTACTGGAGCGTTGTTTACACCGAATGGCATAACCAAGAACTCGTAGTGGCCATACCGACACTTGAAGGATGTCTTCTGCACATCCTCATCTCAAACTCTGAGCTAGTGATATCCCGATCTGAGGTCTATCTTCGAGAACCACTATGCTCCCTTCAGCTGATCAAAGAGGTCTTCGATCCTCAGGAGTGGGAATTTGTTCTTTACGGTCACCTGGTTCAGGCGCCGATAGTCAATACAAAGCCTCAAGCTCCCATCCACATTCTTGGAAAACAGAATCGGGGCTGCCCATGGTGAAACACTGGGCCAGATGAACCCCTTCCCTTGCAAGTCCTACAGCTGTACCCGTAGCTCACAAAGATCTGCGGGAGCCATCTGATATGCTAGTGTAGATATCAGTTCCATCCCAGGGTACAAGTTAATGTAAAATTCCACCTCTCTGTGAGGAGGTAGACCTGTGACATCATCATAGAAAACATCTGTGTATTGGTCTACCACTACAGGATAACTCAGGCTCTCCATATCAACAACTCCGAGGGTAAGGCTAGCCAACTGATGAGTGATCGACTGAACTCTCCTTCAAGAAAGTCCATCATGTGCTGCAAAGGCTCCCTTATTATCAGTGAAGGTAAACCTGGTCCCATCTGTGTGGACACACCACACTTTGTGCCTAATACAGTCAATCTGAGCATGGAATATAGATAACCAATCCATACCCAAGATGACATCTTAAGGACTCAACCCCACTACTAGGAGATTCCAGCTGAAGCTCTCGCCTCCTAGAGTAAGATCACACTACCAGAACCAGTGAGTAATCGTCGAGTTTGATCTTGTAGGAGTCTCTATCCATAAGGATCGAGGCAACAGCTTCATCGGAATCTCTGAGCTCCGAACGAGGGTAGTGGAAATAAAATAATGATTGGAACCTGTGTCTATAAGTACTGCAGCTATGGTTGAGTAGAAACATATCGTACCTCGTATCATCTCCGGAGCATCGTGATCATAAGCCTCAACTGCCTGAAGCTAGGGTCTCCCCTGTCCACCAGTTCCCTGTGGTCAGGGTGGACCTCCTGGTGGTGGTGGTGGTAACATCTTGAATCGTCACCCACCGCCAGCTGCATGAGTAGCTCCTCTTCCACGTCCTCCTGCTCCCCGCAGAACACCTCGATCGAATCTATGTCTCTGCCTGGGCGGTCCTTCGACTGTCGGCTAATCCTCCGAATGGCGGGTCGGACAGTCACGAGCCATGTGACCCTGCCCGCTGCATGAGTAACACTGCTTGCTCCTGGTAGGTCTGTCTCCGCCTCGGGTGCCCCACACAACTGATCCTGAGTCATGCGGTCGTCCACCTGTAGGTCTGGTCCTCTTGGACCTCTGTGATTTCTGTCTGCTACAAACTACAGAAGAATCTGCTATGTGTCGACTAGTGGTGGATCTCACTGCTAGAGACTACTCAACAAGGAAACTCTCCATTAGGATGGATCTCTCTAACACCCCCACCTATGTCGGGATGCTAAGTGAGATCACCGAAGCCCTGATCTTCTGCCTAAGTCCATGCTCGAAGGTCTAGGCCCTAAATAATGGGTCCCGCACCATATCGGTGGAGTAGCGTGAGAGGTATATGAACCTTGCTGAGTACTAAGCTACTGTCATTCTGCCCTTCTGTAGATGAAGTAGCTCCTGTATACGCATTGAGCGAAGAGTCTCTGAAACAAACTCTGCCCAAAACAGGATCTCGAAGTCTGCCCAGAGAAGTGTCACCTCGTCATGAACCTAGAGCATCAAGCTCCACCATCTGAATACTGCTTCCTATAGAAGTCTAACAACAAGGATCACCATGGTGTCTACTTGTGTCCCTACCAGTCGAAAGACTCTCACCACATCCTCCAACCAATTCTCAGTCGCCTGCGGGTCCATCTCTCCCCTGAACCTGGGTGGCCTCTAGCGCTGGAACTCGTGCAACGTGCTCAAGAGGAATGCACTGTCTGCTGCTGGGGATGGTGGAATTAGTGGCCCAATGGGGAAAGGTACCGCTAGTTCCTCCATTGGTGCCTCTACTGGGAAAGGGCCCTACACCGAGGCCTCATCGCTCGGTGGGCTATCAGTGCATATAACTCTCAGGACTCTAACTGGCAGTCTGTGTGGGGGCATCCCGAAAATAATCAGATGCTACACGATCAAAAGTTATACCTGGTGAGATGACCTGGTGAGATAAATTAAAGAAAACTTTTGAAAACACACACGCAATCAGTGTTTTATTGCACTAAGTCATAAATTAGTAGTCAATGTCTTGGTGTATGGATACGTCGACCGCCACACCAACACTGGACTCCCTGAACTAGAAACCACACTCACTACACTTAACACTATTGCTTCACAGAAAATAAAGACCAGAGTCCTAAGTTCTGCGGTAGAACCGACTCATCTAATACCAATTTGTCACAACCCGTCCCCTAGGGCCCATACCGTGACTACCCCAAGCCCGCCTTCCATAGGCCAGGGGCTGGTGACTAGCACCAAAGGTGTAATTCTCTAAAACTGGAAAGGTATTGCCTTTATAACCTATAAACACACACACAAGAAAGCAAACAGCTGGACGAAACACCAAGTAAACTGTATAACAAAAGAGTGCTGAAAGTAAAAGGGGTCAGAATAAAATCCCAACATTAAAGGTACAAGTACAACTAAAATGCAATACAATAGAAGAAAGAGAAAAGATAGCTACTGGATCTTCCAATGGGATTCCTACCTGAAGGGTAGGTACAGATAGCCTCCTCAGCACTCCACGTTCATCCGTCTCCTCTGGGTACCAACACACCATATGGTCCACCTCCAGGTACCGTCCAGTCCTAGTACTCTCATCCTCCGTCAGCGCTGTCCGTCATCTGCATCCAACACAACGAAGTGCGGGCATATCCCATGTAGGGGTGAGTATAATGATAATCAGTAGGGACCCCAAGACCCTCAAGGTCTCACAAAATCCAACAAGGATGAACCAAAAAGTATGAAATCAACAGATAAGCTTACTTAGGTATAAGAACATACATATACCTAAGTTATCAAGTGATCCATCTCAATCATGAGGAAAACATAGAAAAAACTGACCCAGCTCAACCAGGATTTTATTCTAGGGGTAGTATTAAGTAACATCCCTAGTCACATTGTCGAAACCTTGGCTACTAGAGAACTAATCCTCTATTGAGTAAAGTGGTCCTAACGCGACACCAAGCGTGCTTACCACTAACCTTGAACTACTGAGGTACTCCTCCTGTCAAGTACCATGGATCTGTCGTGTCACCAAGCATGCTTCCCATCGTGGGTCTGCCGCGTCACCAAGCGCGCTCCCCCTCGTAGCCTACTGAGGTACTCCTCCTGTCGAGTACTATGGGTTTGACGCAACACCAAGGCACTCCCCACTATGGGTATTCCGTGACACCAAGGTTCTCTTAACTGGGCTAGTAGAGACACTCTGAGTCAAAATGGTCAGTAGTCGTTAGGTCTCTGCCAGCTACTAGGTCTCCGCACTATGCTCTCTCATCTCGGGGAGGATCCGCTCCATGAGCTACTGGTAGATACTCCAATTATCATGAATTACCATGAAAAAGTATCTCAAAGGTCCGACACATCATAGGTGTCTCAACGCAATAGACGACGTGTCAATCAGACACCCGGTCTGTGAGTTATTAGCCTTTTAGTCTTGGGCACCCAGTTGGATTCGTGCACGATCCAACCTGACCATATGTCAACTATACCCAAAAATATAGTGGGGTATACTCAAAGGGACTGTCATGCACTAAGATTTACAGTACCACTGACGGTTTTTCAAAGAGTTGTCTGATGCCAAAGATATGGCCGAAGAAGCGTAAATGGGTCGTAGTGGGCCCGGGTCCGGTCCGACCCAGTCGGACCTACCCGGAACGACCTAGTCTAGGCCAAACCGGTTCAGGTCAATCTAGACCAACCCGTTAGGTCTGGCCCGGTCTGTTGGGTGGGTCAGCTCGTTGGGTTTGGCCCGGCCCGCTGGGCCCATCCCAGCAGGCTGCCAGGGGCCACAAAGAGCCATGAGGGTGCAGACAAACCACAGGTCGGCGCGAGGGTGGTTCAGCCCGGAGGCCTCCGCGTGAGCGGCTTGACCTAGAGGGTACCGTGAGGGCAGCTTGGCCTGGGGCGTGGGGCCGGTTTGGCTCAGAGGGCCGCGACGAGGACGGATCAGGGAGGCTCGGCCCGGAGGCCGAGATGGTGCAACCAGGGCCAGTTTGGCCAGCGGGTGGCGCGATCGGGGCTGGTTCAGCCGGGAGGCCAGGCGGCTGGGGTGGCTCGACTGGAGGATGGCACAGCCAGGGTGGCTCGACTTGGAGGCTGGGGTGGTCGGGAGCCGGTTCAGATGGGAGGCCGGGGTGGCCGGGGCTAGTTCATCTTGCAGACGACGTGACCAGGGCGGCTCGGCCTGACCCGAGGCGGCTCAGCCGGAAGGGCGGAGACCGCGGGGGTGGTTCGGCCAGGGCGCCGTGAGGGGGCGCGAGCAGGTCAGCCGGGGCACCATGAGGGGGTGCAGCCGATTTGGATGGGGTGCTGTGAGGGGTCGCGAGGCCATTTCGGCCGGTGGCAGCGAGGGACGCCGTGGGGGCGGCACAAGTTATGGAGACCGCGGGTGGAGGCACCGTTGCCTTCATCACCTTCCTTCGTTTTGAAGAACTCTACAAATAAACACAAGGGTTACAGAGAGGACATACCATGTTAGTTTGGCCCGCACTCTCCGCCTTAGAGTGGTAGAAAGTGGTTCACAAGAACGAAGCACATCAACCCCCCCATGCAAAGATTCTTCCCAAACCAAAAAAGAAAAGAAGGGGTGTATTTGGGAAGAGATAATCAAACAACATTAACGCCTACCTCGTATTGTTAATTGACAACGATGAGGATGGAAGGTCAGTCATCGAATACATCCCACGTCGGTTGCCTCCGAAAGGTGCTTATGAGGAAGAAGTCGAAGATTTTCTTCACCGACGTTCTTCATGGAGGAAGCGTTCTTCATTGGAGAGCGTAATCCTCCAAGTGTTGGGCGTTGCATCACTTTACCAGCACTTCGTCGCTTGGTGAAGCTATCCCAAATCCTCCTCCCAAGCTCCCTATATATAGGAGAGGGGGGAAGGTAGGTAACAATCGTAGAATTTATGATGGTTCATTTAATAGGAACCTTTCTAAATTCCAATGACACTATTACTTAATTTAAAAGGGGCAATAAAATTAACTATGTTGGCACAATTAATAAGGTGCATTGGCATAATTAAAATTGTGGAGGTATTGAAGAGTCTCCCCACACATTTATGAGGGGGGTTGAGAGGTTTCTCTCTCATCCCATTAATAGGGGGGTTTTGAGATCTCAGGTGGTCCCCACCACAATAAATCAAGAAGAGAAGGTTTAGTTCTGGTGGACCCCATCTCTGAAAATCCACATGGTGGGTTATTACAACAAAATAAAATAAAATATGAGCTTATTTTATTTTATTATTTACATGAAAAACTAAAAAACTAACTTTTACCCTCGACCAACTGTTGTCGAGGTGAAAGTCTTCTTAAGAGAATACCGGTGCTGTAAGTTCAATAGTGCCATTAGATTTCAATTATGAGCACCAGTTCAAAAGTTTGAAAAACTCGCTCGCACGTTTATGGAATGTACCTGAAAAAAGGTTTAGAAATTCATTCCAGGCACTCTGGGCCTCAGAATCATGTGCCGTCAATTTTCATAGACTCGTAAAATTCCCATTTAATTAAAAAAAATTTACATGGAAATTCCAGGTCTTTACACCCACCTAGCTAAAATTATTGCTCAACCATCCATTCTAGAGAAGATAAAGGAATTTGAAAGGGATGATATGGAAATAAAGTAGAATGTAGAATATATAATAAAAGTTAAATCAATATAATTAAAAATTTATGAAGAATGAATTATAAGATTTGGTTCATAACTATGTGTAACATCAAATCCTGAGATAAAGAATGAGATATTGAATAATGCACATAGATCAACATTCTCTATCCACCCAGGGAGAATAAAGATGTATCAAGATAACCAAGAGAACTATTTGTAGGAAAATATGAAGAAGGAGATCAAAAAATATACATCAAAGTTCCAATAATTTCAGCAAGTTAAGGAAGAAAATAAAAATAGATAATGAATGATGTAACCATTACCCTTAGCTTCATGGTAATGGGAGAACATAACCATGGATTGTTTCATGATCCTTCTTAAGAAAACCAAAGGGGATATTTCTACATGGGATATGGTAGATAAAATTAAAAATATTTCTCATTTAATTAAAATTTGAGAGGAATTTTCACTCAATAAAATTTCAAGGATATATATTAGAGAAGTAGTGAGATTGTATGGAACACCACTATCAATTTTTTATGATCTAGATATGAAATTCACCTCAAAATTTTGGAAAAGTATCTAAATTACTATGAACAAAGAGTTTAACTTTAGTATGACCTATCATCCTCAAACTGATGTCCAATATGGGTGGAAAATCTTGACATTTAAGGATATGTGAGAGCTTGCTAAATATACTTAAAAAGAGTTTGGGATAAACATATTACTTTACTCAAGTTCTCATTAAATAGTTGATTTAACTTGAGAATTCATATGGATACTCATGAATATCTTCATGGAAGGAAATTTGGAACTCCAACATGTTGGGATTGAGTTGGATAATGAAATCTATTGGGACTTAAACTGGTGGAAGAGATTACTGAGAAGGTCAAATCCATTTAACAACACATCAGAGTAATAAAAAGCTGAAAGATGAGTTATGTTGATAACCATCGATGATACATGGAGTCTTTTTTTGGAGATAAAATTTTCTTTCATATATCTTCTTGGAAGAGATTCACGAGGTTTAAGAAGAAGATAAAGCTAAGTATTAAGTATAATGTCCCCTTTATGATTCTCGATTACATCAGAGCTGTGGAATATCGACTTGAAATCCAACCGAACTCATTCTAAGTACAAAATGAGTTCTATGTTTCCCTATTGAGGAAGTACCTACTAAATCCATAACATGTACTAAATCCAAATGTAGTATATTTGGATAATGATCTCTATAATGAGGAGCAACCAGTGAAGATCTTGGATTATTGAGATAAAGTTCTTTATAATAACACAAATCACCTAGTCAAAGTAATTTGGTGGAATAATAAATAAAAAGAGGTGACTTGGGAACCCAGAGAAGAAATGAAGTGAAAATTTCTTATTTTTTTTCATATTAATGTATGAAATAAAGTTTTTAGGGTGAAATTTATTAAGAGGGGAAGAATATAATGACCTAAAAATCCCCTCTATTAGTATAAGAATCTATGATTCACTATAAATATTTTATTATGTTTTATAATAAATTCACATAGAAATAATTTTAAATTTCACAGGAACATTACACATCATGAAATAATATTTAATATAACAGTTAGGATTAATACATGTAAATAAAAAAAAATGAAAAATTAACACTAATTTAAACTTCACAAACTCAATTATCTCATGAAGATCACTCCTTTCATAAAGATAGTAAAAAATAAATTAAAGCATTAGAAAATAATATAAATTATTAATTGAAGTGTAGAACCTTTTAAGTGAAGTAGTTAATGAAGAGTTATGTGAATAATGGAGTATATTTGGGTGTAAATGGAAATATGACCATTAGAATCTGACCATTATATGACCATTACTTGACAATTTCAATGTGGCCATTATATGATTGATGGAATATAAATTAGACCATTAGGAATAGTAAATTGACTAGTATAATAATAAAATAATATTTAGGAAACAATATAATGAGTTTTTATCATAATATAATTAAATAATTTTTTTAAATATTATAAAATAAATGCTCAGCACAATGAAATCATAATTACATTTTTGAAAATATATATATGATTTATATTCGTTAAGATTTTATATGATAATTTTAAAAGGATTAAATAAAATTTCACTTTAATAAAATGGATTCATGAAAAAAATATTGGTATTAATATGATAATGCAATTTTATAAAACCATAAGTAATTTTTCTAAGTGTTAGAAATTCGGCCATTTTATAAAAAATATTTTTTAATAAATAAGTATCTTATTTAAATAATAAATTTAACATATTTATAAATTGATTTCTATAAAATGGATTTTAATTTTGGAATCATAATGTTTAAATTATCTTAGGGTGAATTTTTCATTTTTTTAAATATTGAATTTTTGGGAAATTATAATATGCAAAAAATATGGTATTTTAGATTATAAGTTAAATAAATGATTAATTGAATAAGAAATGGTGTAATCAACCATTATATTATAATCACATGAAAAAATTAATTTATTTAGTCACAATATTCATAAATTTTGATATTCTTGAGAAAAAATAACAAACTAATGAATATTACATTCAAAACACCCATCCCCCCTTATAAACACTACCTCCCACCATCCCTTATCCTCACACATTTCAAGCCTTGTAGATAGTCAAAAATCTACCCATTTCTCTCCCCAAAACTCATTCACAAATCTAAATAAATATGGTCTTACCAAAAGACCATCTCAATGATCCTTAAGGTGTATCCAAAAGGAGACTCCTAAAGGAAGAGGTAAAATCCTAAACTAATTCTCTTCCAATCGTTTTCTTCTTCTACCCCCACATATGAATTTTATAACCTTAACAAAACATTATTAGTATCATAAATTTATTGATATGTTATTATTATGATGGAATACACATTTCTAAACTCCCCTCAACTAATTCCAAATGATAACTTTTTTCATATTATGGTTGGTTCAACGACCCCATGAATAACTAATTTCATTTTCCACCACTACCTCCACGGAAGGTTTAAATTCAATTATTATGGTTAAAACTAATATTAATAAGTATATTTTATTTTTTTATTATAATTTTTTTTAAATACTCTTAATGATAAATAAAACCAAGTATGTTCATCATGGTCTGAAAACCTCACTAAATGAACTAACCATATAATTATAAAACCTATACACTCAAAATCATGATTTTTATGACTACTTTTAGATACTAAAAACCATGTTAACTTTTGGAAACACATTAAAAAATTTTCATCACATCTATAGAGTTATGAAACTAAACCTTATGAACTCTCATAATTACTTATGACTAATATGACCTTAGATACATGACACAAATGACCTTGGGACAGTGAGTATAGACTCAATATCTCAATTAAATGAATTTAAAATAACATAAAATATTAATAATAAATAAAATACAATTTAATTATTCTCTCAATCAAGTTTAAAAAAAATATAATTTTATTATTTAGGATGTTAAGTGAAAATTTAGAATGAATTCAGACCTAAGGTGAGGTAACTCTCTGACCAACCCTCTTTTCTTTCTATTATACATTTTTTCACTCTACCTCAATTTATATCTATATTTATCACTATTTAATGATTCTAAATTATGTATATATGTCTCTTACATATGTACTTATCTTAGTATCCCTTATAAACTGGGGTTATACACACCTTTAATTCATTTCTAAATACCTTCTTTAAAATCAAACCTGATTAAGGGAACTTTTTTTATCCCTTAACCCCTATATGTAACACTATTTTAAAGCCTTTTACCCATTAAAAATTTCATAAAATGGAACTATTTTAGGTTTAACATTTTTTATTTACCTATGGTTTCAAATAAAATACCTTATTCTTTCCTTCTTTAAAATTATTACTAATTTCTTAAAATACCTTTTTATGGGTTCATCTCTATACCCAATTATCTACCCTTTCTATTTATTTTTTAAAATGAACTCTATATTTTTGAATTATGATTATTGATTAAAATATATAAATCCAAAATATTTAATTCTTTATTATCCTTATAATCTTTATGAAATATACTCTGTTTTTTCTTTTTAGTCAAAGCTATGTAACACATCACTTTCCATAGGTATTTCTTTCGCATATGCCTTATATTTAATTCCATTATGTGGAAACATATGAATGTACAAGTTATGATGGGTGGAAAATAGATATCTAATGAATTGTGTAATTTTTATATCTATTAAGATGACATGAATGGTATTAGAGAGTAATCCTAATCCATTATGGGACTCTATCCACTATATTATGATGTCTCAACACTGAGACTTGACTTATGCTTATGAATACATGTATTATGATGTTGCCACATTCCTATGATTTCATTTTTTTATGAGGATATATTAATTATGTCATGATTCCATATAATTATTCATGATCATTGTATTTTATGATATCATGTTATTCCATTTGAATCACATGTTGTGCTTCGTTATCATGCTTATTCCCTTACTGGGCTTTATAGATCACCCCATTTATTTATATATTCCCCCAGGTTATACTATGAAATTTTAGAAGATAAAAGGTATCTAAAATCACATTATGAAGTTTAAAATAAATATTTTATATTTTAGATTCATGTTTGTCTTTTATGAAACCAATCTTCCAAAGACACTAGGTCTATGGATCCTTGGGTTGTTTTTATTGGATATTTATATTAAAAATCATGTTATAAAATTTGCAATAGGCTTGGGTATTTATACTGAGAAACCCTCCTAGTATTATAAGTAAATATGAGAGTGACCCCTAAGTCCCACCTCTAATAGTTACCAAGTTGGCGATAACACCTAGGGTATATATAACATCCTCTCCCAACCCATTTTCTTGAGTCATTTCAGAGGTTCTACTAACCTTTGGCAATATCGCCAAGACACCAAATGATGGAAATAAATTCCAAGGGCTTGAATGGATATTTGGAGATTATGTTCCATTTAAAAAAATATAACCTATCAATACAAAATGGAAAAAACAAAATCAACCACATGATGCATGAGTATAAGTAAAATAACTTAAACAAAAACCAATAAAATAACAATATCAGAGTAGTAATGAAAATGTATAACAAAGTAACTCAATAAAAATAAATAAATCTCAACATAGAAGAATATATGTGGAATTAGTCCAAATACTCCAAATAGAAAATCCAAAAACCAATACCATATTGATGAAATAGCATCATGATGCTCTATTAGATAAATAAGAGACCTTTCCTTTACCTATTTCACAAAGAATAACATCTGCATATAAACCAAAGTGAATATACAAGGGGCGAGTAATCAAACCCAGTAGTCATTCCCTATCATAATTACCATACATTAAATTAGGACTAGAAACAAGTTAGCTCATAGTTTATATAAAATAGAGGGTGAGAAAATATAAATAGTTTACCAGAAGAAAACAATTTATGAAAAAAAAGAACTAAAACAATTTGTTTTTTATTTATTAGCAATTAGTATAACCATTATATGTTTTACACACATAAAAATTCATTATGAAATATATTTCCATGATCATGAGTAGTCTATATTCCTTTAAAAATTCATCATAAGGTGATAAATCCCATATACAACTTCTAGTATATAATTAAGGACTAAGTTCGAACCAAAAAGGCCTTTTATAATGTAATATGAACACACACCACCATGTATGCCAATAATATATTTCATAATTCTTTTTAACAAGAATAAAAAATTTATCCAATTTTAAAAAAAATTTCCAAATCCAATTTCATTCCTAAACCATTAAAAACAAAGGATTTCACAAGGTTCAACAAAATTTATTCGAAACACAAACCATTTTTTAAACAAGTAGGAAGAATTAATTAAATCTATAGAAACCAAGATTTTAAAACAAAGATACAACAATATGTTTTATTAAAAATAAAAACAATATGTTTTAGAAATCAAAGCCTTCCAATTACAGAAATAAAGGAGTGATAGAGAATCTACCTACCTCTCAATGGGTATCAACAATGAAAAAAGACCCAATAAAAACACTAGATCCATCCTTGAAACATATTTCCTTCAATATATCCAAAAAATATATAATAAAAAAACATCATATATCATATATCTATCCATAATATAATATAATATATCTAATATTACATGTAAGAGTATAATATAATATATAATGTGAAAGAGAGATAACAAAGACTTACTGATGATTATGCTAACCATGCACATGCTACTATCTCTAGAACACCCCCTCACATGGTTGCTTCACACAGTTTGAAAGATTGTGTTCCAACCACACTTTTTTCCTTCTATATATACTCACAAGTTTTCTCCTAGAACTCTTATGGTTTAGAAAAACCATGCACTAACCATTTTCTTTCCCAAAAACTCCCAAAACCATGCACCCATAAAATATATTTTAAAACACACCAAAACCTTATAGAAACTTTTAAAAATAAACTTAAATATTATATAGCTTCAAAATACATAATAAAATGGTAAATTTCCTCAAACTAGAGGTGTTAAATTATCCCCACCATTAGGATTTATATCCCTAAAAAAGTGTAGATTCTCTATGCTTTAGAAAAGTTTGGGATACTATTCCAATATATCTTTTTCATGTTCCCAAGTCTCCTCCTAAATCTTAAAATTCTTAAAAAATAAATCACCAAACACATACTCTTTTCATGTAACAATTTATATTGGTTATACACAATCCATATTAACACATGAAGTAAAGTAGATTCTTTTTAAAGATTAACGTGGTTCCATAAGATCACATGGTCAGGATCATATCGACACTTATTTAGTTATAAAACATGAAATTAATTGTGTATAGTGATGAATCGTGGTGATAAATCTAACTCAAATACTATACCGACAATCTATTCTAGTATTTCAAAAGGACTGATGAATTGGGGAGACAATTTACATTTCTTATCCAAATATTAATGCCATAGCCTTAGAGATACTTTCAAGAAAGCACGATCTCCCACATTAAATGATAATGTTCACCGATGATGACCCATATAATATTTTTTACAACTCTGATCCATCACCATACTTTTCCTCATAATTTTGAATTTTCTCAATCATCTATTGAACAAGACTAGGTCTAAACAATGATGTTTCTCTAGTATCTACCCAACAAAGTGGAGATCGATAAGAAAAACCATACATTGATTCAAAAGGTGACATATATATATCAAGGATTTATAACTATTATAGGATAACACTAATAATAGAATATGATCCTCCCATAAGCCTTTGAAATATATAACACAAGCTCTAATCAAGTATTTTAATGTTTGGATTATATGTTATAATTGTCCATCCATTTTTGGATGATAATCTATGATCATGGTCAACTAGGTATCTGAGGATTATTAAAAATATAAATAAATATAATAGGTTAAATTAGTATATAATTCAGACAACATTGAAATTGGCATTCTATGAAACGTTTTTACCTCATGAATATAGAGTTTTTCCAAGTCTTCCACTATATTATATTCATGAATATAGATTAAGTGAACTGAATTTGTGAGAAAATCCATAATCAACCATATGAAATCGTGTTTATAAACCATTATTGGTATAATTTTGATAAAATCCATAGTTATGTGCTTCCATATTCAGATGGGTATAAGTAAATTTTGAAACACACCAGCTGGTCATTGGTTCTCATCCTTGACCTTCTGAAAAATGAGGCATCATGAGATATACTCCGCCAATTTATTTTTCATTATAGCCTACCAGAAATGGGTTTTAATTCCTTATAAATCTTAGGAATTCTAGGAGGAACAAACAATTTCTAATGGTATTATACAGAAAGAAGTTTTTCTTTATAAGACAACAAAAAATATCAAATATCAAAAAAGTAGCATAGATTCCCCATCTTATTTCCATTCATTAACAGTCTCCCTCTATTAAGTTTTTATGTAATGGTAAGGAAATCATGATCCATTATTTGAACATGATTAACTTGTTCAACCAAGTCAAGAATAAAATTCATCATAAAAAAACCATGAATTCATCATGGTCAATGAGATACAAATGGTTGTTTACAATCATACTCATCAATTTCCACTGATCAAGTTCTTCTTTGGAAAATTGAGTATATGTCTTTAGATTAAATCATATTCCATAGAATTACCTTTTCCAGGTGTATAGATGAATTAAAATTCAAATATATAAATATATTCCATCAATTATATTCATATCATGCTCGAATATATTTGTGAAAAGATATATTTTAAACTTTTATGATTTTTGAACACTGTGAATTTATAACCAAAGAGATAATGAAACCAAGTTTTTAAATCATGAACTGCAAAAAATAATTCCAGGTCATGGATTGGATAATTATTTTTAGGAATTTGAAACTTTCATGATCTATAATCTACCACTTGATCTATTAACATGAGAACACAACTAAGTCCTGGTCTATATGTGACACAATAAACCACATAACCCTTCCTTGGTTCTAGAAAAATAATAATTAGTGTGGAAGTGAGCCTATCCTTAAGATATAAATAGGATTTTTTTAGAATAATCAATCTAATGGAATGGAGTGGTCTTTCTAATTAGTGTTATCATAGGATACGAGAGTTATGAGAAGTCCCAAACAAAGAAACGATACTGACCTACTAATCCTAGAATGCTAGATATATCAAATAAATTATTCAATAGTTTCCAAGAGATAACAACTTATTTCATTACAGGGTGTACTGATACACCTTTCTCAGAGATTAAATGGTTGAGGAAGTTAAATTATTGTATTCAAAAAGCACATTTAGATAATTTTGTATATAACTGGTGATCTTAAAAATTTATCAACACAATATTGAAATGTTATTTATGTTCTCTATAATTTAAATAACAAACCAGAATATTATCCAAAAATACATGATTCATTAATTCCATAAAGAATACCAGTGAATTTGTGAGACCAAAGTGCATGAACATATATTCATAATGACTGTGATAACTCCTAAAAGTTATCTTTGGTATATCCTATTTTCTAAATTAGAGTTAGTGATACCCTAAGTGTAGATAAATTTTAGAGAACCACTGGGATCCAATTAATTGATCAAAGAGATCATCAATATTAGGTAGTATATGTATTCTTTATCATAACTTGATTCAACTTATGAAAATAAATATAGAGTTGTAATGAAATATATACCTTCTTGAAAAAAATAATTGGGGCATCCCAAGGTGACGTACTCTGTCATATGAAGGATTTATTTTCCAAATCTTCTAATTGGATCTTAAACTCCTTAAACTAAATTAGTTCCATTTTATAAGATAAAATTTAAATAGGATTTATACCTATAAGGTGATAAATAAAAAATTAAAATATCTTTTGTGGTGAAAAAATGATGACATTTTCAGGAAACCCATATGGATAGTGATCCATAATGATAGGAAAATATATAGTCTCATTTTTTTTCATTAGTCCCCAAATTGACTGCTACTAATTTATAAGAGTTTCAACCATTGGTGATAAAGGTCCCTTTTTTATATTCATGACATCCCAATATCAATTAAAAACATGCACCATCTCATCAGGTGATATAAAATTTACTTATCATGCATAGAAATCAATACGGGGTTTGAAAGAAACTGACTAATCTATTCCCATTATCAAGTTTAGGAAATACATGTAAAAAATAGAAAAGTCCAAATAAATCTGGACAACATCAATTATTATTAAAAAATATAAACATTTAAATACCCTACTATCTAGCTACCTGAGATGTGTCTGGATACTCATCACATGTGTAACACCCCAAGCTTCCACGGTATGCTTCTCGCTGAATAATACAGTAGCGTGTGTTGTACGCAACTTCAAGTTCTAACACACACCACAACTAAAAAAACTAGCTGTTATGAATAGTAATACCCACTTTTTGAAATTTTATACATTTTATCTTTCAAAATGGAATTCATTTTTGGATTCAGAATATCGAAATTATCCTAGGGTGAAATTTTGGTACTTTTCGGATAACTTTCATATTTTGATGAATAGTGAAAATTACTAAATTTTAATTAATTTTTTTAATCGAAAAAATTAATAGTGATAAATTATGAATTTGAGTGGGTTTAAAGTATATTTAGAATATATTTTTACCATTTAATACAATTTTGGTCATTGGACATAATTTCACATTTAAACCAGACATAAACAAGTTTCAATCTTTTGATAATTATTATCTCTTAAAAACACGCTTTTTGTTTTGACAGCGGGAATTAATTTTAAATTAATTTCTGCCACTTCTGTGTTTTGAATTTGGAAAAATGGACTCTATATTTGGAATCATTATGTTCAAATTGTGTAAATAGGTAACTTTTATTTTTATACATTTTGAATAATTACTTCGGTAAATATTTTATTTACCATGGTTAAAGGGTAAATCCGGTAAATAAGGGTAAAAAAATAATACTATAATAATAATAAATTACCCTAAAATGTGTCTTAAACTTATTTGATGATACATTTCCGACCATGGGAATCTTATGGTTGATTTTGGGACCCCATGGATCCACTTGTAAGTGATAATGACACTTTATATTAATTAAGTTAAAGAAAATACAAAAATGACATAAGCCTATATCTTTTAGATTTTTTTTACATAGGGTTATATGTGTTTTATTTTCGACTATAAATATTCATTAGAAAGATAATGAGATTTCCTAAATAATGGTATTTTATTTATAATTTGTAGACATTATATAATTTAATTTATTTATGACACAATGATGATGAAATAATAACCTTATTAGTGTAATATTAAGATAATTGATATTATAAATACCCAAATAAATATAATTGGAGACTTTTAATAAATTACACGAATTTTATAGGTTAATATGACATGTTATTATTGATTTTATTAACATTTTTTTTGAATTAATCATGATGTTATGATTTTCACAAAAATCAAATACCAAATAGTGTGAAAATTGACATAAAAGAGTTTTTAAAACAAATATTATATTATTAATTGATATTAAATTCCTAAAAATCTAAGGTTTGGAAAAAGGACATTTATCATGATAGGTGTATAATTAATGGACCAATTTGGGGTCTCTTGGAGGTATATAGTAAGTTTATTAACTATATAATAAAAAAATACAAAGTGACATGGTAAGTGTCAAACTAATTAACCAAGAGTTAAAACTAAAAGATAAGGTTAATATAATGACCGAAACCTGTCTAAAATCTATTGGTTGAAAGTATTTCGACCCATCCCCACCTTATGATTTGAATAATCCACTTTGGAGTTTTATAAACCGAATATAAATTTATTATAAAATAATAATTTAAGTTTTTCCTAAAGAGCCGCTCCTCCCCCTTATAAAAGGACACAACTTCTAACCAATTCTTCACACCTTCAGAGCCTTTTGGCTCTGCCAAACTCTGCCCAAATATCCTCCCAAATTTCCTCACTTAAATATAGAGGCCTTATTTTGATCATAAATCCAACCTAAGGAGCCATTTTGATCAAATCAAAAGGAAGAACCCAAAGAAGAGGTACTATTTTCACCACCCTCTTTCAAGTTCCTTTCTTCTTCAACTTATTCTTTTTTTGTTATTTCTTTTATAAAGTAATAACTATAGTATCTTCTATATAATGTGATGTTATTATAAATATGGAACAAACAAATTCATTATTCTATCCATCCCTTGAATGACATGTCACCATACGTGCGTACGTACGGCCTACCGTCTTCACGTTGTGGTGTAATTGTTATTCAATATATTATTATTTAGATGGGTATAATAATGATATTTAATTCATATAAATAATAAATATAACATGATAATGATTATGTATACATGATATACCATCCAATTATATATTATTTTAATATCAAAATAATGATATTTCCGCTCGTGCGTACGTACGGATTACCATCTCCACGAACGCGATGAGATTCATTCCCCATCATATCCATTCAAGACTAAATTTTATTTTATGAATAAAAATAATTTTTAGAGACATGATATCATTATGTATATGAATAAGATATGTCCCATCCATAACAAATATGTCTCGCATAACAAATAATATAAAGGAAAACGAATCCGTTAACACCCGAAACGACTATAATACTAAGATATTATTTACAAATCAATGTTAAAAGATCATATATGATATCATATTAATGTAAAATATTTCTGTATAATTAAATAACAATTATTTCACCATTATAAAGGAGGTTAACCAACCTTCTACAAAGGAAAAAGTACAAGTAAGGGGTTACTTATATCACTTTTAATTCTGTGAGATTTCCATTGTTCACCACTTATTTATTGAATGTGGTGTGTGTACTGCCCATGATTGTATTAATTGTGTAATATACCTTAATTTATGGATATTTACATCATCATTGTATGATCCTTCTTTCATGGGTGTATGTTTCGTAAGTTACCAAATCAATAAGGGAATTTGAAATTTCAATTTCCACTCATTCGGTTTACGCATACTTCAATGATTATTTTACTCCAAGATTATGTGTGGAATCACTATTCATTTGATTATGTCATAATTTACACTCCCATTTCTGTGGATATAATTTTTATACACATAATCACTCCATTGATAAATTCTCAAGTCATCGGTATGAACTTGATAAGAGTAATTTTTACTCAATCTCGATTTCTTGAGTTAAACATCCAATTCATTGGAGTTGTTTTTACAAGAATATGTGTGAATGTACTTTGATTGTTCTAAACTGAATATCCAATAATATTGATTTTATTTATATTTGTCACACATAATTATGTCATTTATTTATCCTTAACATAATGATACGTTCTTTATGAGACCTTTCATCTCAATTTACATTCCATTGAGACTCCTTTGTTGTTATACACCAAATCACTTTTATATGGTGTATATAATGTACTTTGACATATTATATCATGAATCCCTTTATTCTCATGATATTACAAAGTTTTTATTACCTCAATAATTTGTATTCAAGTGTATCTATTTTGGTTATGAACTCTAACTAAAATATCATTTTAAAATGTTTTAAAGATTTATTATTCTAAATCTTTCTCATTAATGTCCATGTTTTAAAAATGGTTTTAAGGATTTATTTATATGGACATTAATGTTTTAAAAACAAAATTCCTTTTAAAAGTTTCAAAGTGGTATGGGACACTTTGATTCAAAAATATATTTTAAATGGCTTCTTGAATAATAATGTGACTTTTAAATGTTTTCAAGGAAAAAGGGATATTTCTCTCAAATAGTTTTGATGATTATTTTAATCTATGTAAATATCCTTCATTATTCACGATTGAGGTTAATCTGTAACAATACAATATTCCATATTGTATTGAATGAGTTATGTTTGACTGTGGATGTGCTATTTTTATACCATTCATGGTTTGTAGAGAAAGTATTGACATTTCGTATGCTAGTTTTAATACGAATGTTTATGTTATGTTTCAACTTTTCATATGAGGAATGCATTGGACTTAGTAAGTGACGAGTAGAGCCCTCTATAGCTCCTCGATGCATCGGTAGGTCTCATGAGACAAACTAGTGTCTTGGCACGAGGCCTTGACAAAATCTTATTTTTAGTCTTGGCATGAGGCCTTGGCTACATGGTTATGATAGTCTGACATTATGCATTCCATCATTATGAAAGTGGTTATTGATATTGCATGTGATTATTCGACTAGTAGAATATCCATGTGAATAAGTAAATGGAATTATTTCATTTTATCTTTTCCATATTATGCCAAAGTTCGAGTTTAAAAGGATTTTGTTTTAGTTATACATTGCCTTAAATTTTTATGCTTATTTATGAAAGTTTCCGTTATATTGTTATCCTTACTGAGCATCTGAGCTCACCCCTTTGAATGTTTTATTTTTCCCAAGATATGAAGAAGTAATTTATGAATGACCTGCAGGGATAGTATGAGGGGATATGAAGACAAGTTGTTGTTGTAGTAGTTTGCACTTTATGATGTAATGTAAACTTTATGAATGTATCTAGTTATTCCAAGGCTACTAAACTAATATGTCTTTCGAGACTTGATATTTTGTGATAATGCCAGTATTATGTAATAATGCACCGACTCTGGGTAACTGGGGTCGGGGCATTACAGTTGGTATCAGAGGAAGTTTAGTACAAACCTTGGGAGCTAGATTTAGATAAACTCTGATTAGAGCACATATCCCTAAGATAGACTTTGAGGATTAGTATAGAAGAACTTCCTAGAATTTTGGTATTGTAGAGATTTTGTGATTTTTCTGAGCAATACATCCCTGTCTGGATATGAGCAGGTAGAGGCGGCTCTGGAACATATATAACTAGGGGTAAAACCTAAAAACAAAGCTTTGAGCTATACTTGAATGGGAAATGGTGCACGACAACGGGCCTTGCTGCACTCTTGGTTACGACACTTCTGGGGGATATGCTTAGGATAATTTACATTTTATTTACAAACCTATTTGAAGTATTATATATAATATGAGAGTAAATGAACTTGGTTAATCCTAATGTGTTTCAAATTGAGAATACGGTGACATGATATTCTCTAAATGATTTTCTGACTACTGTTACTCACACAATGCTTTCTGGTTTTATTCAATGGCTGGATTCCAAGGAAGTCATAGTGACTTTGAGAATGATGTACAAGGTGGGAAGGGTGGTGGAAATGAGAAAAAAATGGAATGTTGATAGGCGTAAAAGATATCGTCTTCATGCTAAATCAATTTTCCAAAAATATGATCAACAATATATATATTAACCAATTCCCGGACTCAACAAAGAAGAGAAAGGTGATGAATGACAAGAGCTCCAGCAGTAGAGACCATGGAGAAAGGAATCCTAAATTTCCATCATGCAGGAAACGTGGAAGGAGACACCCAGGAAAGTGTCTCAATGGGATAAAGAAATGCTTTACGTGCAGGAAGGAAGGACATAAAGTGAATAATTACTGAAGAAAAATGAAGAGTACTATGGAAGAAGATAAAAATGGTCCCAAGAATCCATTTACAGTCATTTACCGTAAATGTAGGGGACCTATCCATTACCCGAGTGAATGCCCTATTTTATAGGATATTTTCTTGGTCAAAGAAAAAGCTATGTGTAAATAAATGGTTGGAGAAATGTTTAAAAAGTATTAGTGCTCCTTGTTTATGGGTTTACTTTGGAATAATTTTCTCTTGTATTTGTAACCTTGCAGTTTTCCATGTGAGAATGATATTTGAGGAAGAATTATCTTTTCTCTTGTGGATATAGTTATAAATAACCATTTGGTTTTATATGATCATTGGGTTTGAGGAAATTACAAGTTATTATAATTTGGGATGAAAATGAAAGTTATGAGATAACATTTGTGGTTAAATTATGTTATGGTTATTTTGAGGAATTTATCTCATTTTGGTAATGTTATAAAATATATTTTTTGAAATAGGACAACACACAGACCATGTGACAACCGGTCGCATCGGAAAAAGCTGTGGGAATCGAACCCACAACCAAAGTGCGATTAGGATTTATCACCTACCATTGGACTACGTGAAGTCCCTGGTTAGTGTGACTATTATTTTTAGTTAAATGATTTTATTGATCAATAATAATTTGATTTAGGATCTTATGTCTTATCAAATGAATAACCTTAGTATAGAAAAATTATTTGGTGATTAAGTGATAAATGTTATTTTGGAAGATTTTCGCTTTGTTGGGAACACTATATGCCCAAGGAAAATAGAATAGTATGGGATTTCATTTGAGGAGTAATGGGGGATTTTTATCTATGTTTTTATTGTGGATTTATAGTGATTTGGGTTATTTATGGAAATTATTAACCTATAATAGAGAATATGTGATTTGGTTAATTACTTTTAAGTATGTAACTTTAAGAGTAATTGATGTCATTTAGAGATACCATTTAACGTGGAAGACTACATAACCAAATTCTTCTAAGTTTTGAGTTTCAATATTATTTTGGATTTTATTAAAGGATTTTAAGGAAAATTCTTTATTGAATTCTATTTATTTAACTTTGGGGTATTGTTGGTTTAATTTTAGAAATTAAGATTAGTGTTTCTTTCTCTAATGAAATAACCTTTTGGGGGATCATCAGATCTTATACTAACCATTTTGGTTTTGATTAATCTCTAAAGGCAAGGTAAATATATAGTTTATTCTTCATGGATCATGTGATTGTATAAGAATTTTATTGTAGCTCTTTTAGTGTGACCAAGTCTTCTGGAATACTCATTGTTTAAGAATGAGTTAGTAATATAAATTTATTAAATAATGAAACTTTACTTAAAAATTAAGTACATCTCTTTATGTTCTTATTCAATCTCAGAAATTAATTCCTCATCTTTATGCAATGTAACTTAAAAAATAATAATAAAAATTTTGTCCATTTACTTTTCCTACTGGGAAACTAATGACCATTTGTCCCATCACAAGTTTGTGGTTTTCTTGTTGTTAACTTTCTCCTGGTCATGTTTTCTATCCCTCTCCATCAGAACTTGAAACTTAGTTTATCATCCATATCCATGTTTTTCTACATGGAATACTAGTATAGGTTATCTCGGGTGACCTTTGTACTTCTCTTTCTTTCTTTTAAAGTGATAGTTTTATTGACTCTTTTTCCGATGTTTGACTTTCCATTACATTCCCAAGCCCAATTTTAAAAAATTGTGAGGACTCAATTTATTTAAGGAGGGGAGAATGTAACACCCCAAGATTGCACGGTACGCTTCTCACTGAATAATACATTAGTTTATATTGTATGAAACTTCAAGTTCTAACACACACCACAACTAATAAAACTAGCTGTTATGAATAGTAATACCCACTTTTTGAAATTTTATACATTTTATCTTTCAAAATGGACTTCATTCTTGGATTTTGAATATCGAAATTAGCCTAGGGTGAAATTTTGGTACTTTTTGGATAACTTTCATATTTTTATGAATAGTGAAAATTACTAAATTTTAATTAAAAACAACTTTTTTAATCGAAATAATTAATAGTGATAAATTATGAATTTGAGTGGTTTTAAATTATATTTAGAATATATTTTTACTATTTAATACAATTTTTGTCATTGGACATAATTTCACATTTAAACCAGACATAAACAAGTGTCAATCTTTTAATAATTATTATCTCTTAAAAACACGCTTTTTGTTTTGACAGCGGGAATTAGTTTTAAATTAATTTCTGAAACTTATGTGTTTTGAATTTGAAAAAATGGACTCCATATTTTGAATCAGGATGTTCAAATTTTGTAAATAGGTAACTTTTATTTTTAGACATTTTGAATAATTACTTCGGTAAATATTTTATTTACCATGGTTAAAGGGTAAATCTGGTAAATAAGAGTAAAAAAATAATATTATAATAATCCTAAATTACCCTAAAACATGTCTTAACCCTATTGGTTGATACAGGTACGACCATGGGAATCTTGGGGTCGATTTTTGGACCCCGTGGATCCACTTGTAAGTGATAATGACACTTTATATTAATTAAGTTAAAGAAAACACAAAAATGACATAAGCCTATATCTTTTAGAAAAACAATTTTTACATAAGGTAATATGTGTTATATTTTCGACTATAAATATTAATTATAAATATAAAAATATTTCCTACATAATGGTATTTTATTTATAATTTTTAGACATTATATAATTTAATTTATTTTTGACACAATGATGATGTAGTAATTATTTTATTAGTGAAATATTAAGATAATTGATATTATAAATACCCAAATAAATATAATTGGAAACTTTTAATGAATTACACGAATTTTACAGGTTAATATGACATGTTAGGATTTATTTGATTTACTTTTTTCTAAGTAATCATGCTGTTATGATTTTCAAAAAAATTAAATACCAAATAGTGTCAAAATTGACATAAAAGAGTTTTTAAAAAATATATTATATTATTAATTGATATTAAATTCCTAAAAATATAAGGTTAAACCAAAGTACTTGTATCAAGATAGGTGTATCATTAATGGACAACTTATCTGTCTCTTGTAGGTATATAGTAAGTTTATTAACTATATAATATAAAAATACAAAGTGACATGGTAAGTGTCAAACTAATTAACCAAGAGTTAAAACTAAAAGGTAAGGTTAATATAATTACCCAAACCTATCTAAAATATATTGGTTGAAAGGATTTAGACCCATCCCCACCTTAGTCTTTTAATAATCTAATTTGGATCCATTAGAAACCAAATATGAATTTATTATAAAATAATAATTTAATTTTTTTCTAAAGAGCCCCTCCTCCCCCTTATAAAAGAACACCACTTCTAACCAATTATTCACACCTTCAAAGCCTTTTGGATCAGCCAAAATCTGCCCAAATATCCTCCAGACTTCCCTCACTTCAATCTAGAGGCCTTATTTTGATCATAAAGCCAACCTAAGGAGCCCTTTTGATCAAATCAAAAGGAAGAACCCGAAGAAGAGGTAATGTTTTCACCACCATCTTTCAAGTTCCTTTCTTCTTCAACTTATTATTTCTTTGTTATTTATATTCTAAAATAATAAATACAGTATATTATATATAATGTAATGTTATTATAAATATGGAACAAAAAAATTAATTATTCTATCCATCCCTTGAATGACATGTCACCATACGTGCATACGTATGACCTACCGTCTCCACGTTGTGGTGTAATTGTTATTCAATATATTATTATTTATATGGGTATAATAATGATGTTTAATTCATGTAAATAATAAATATAACATGATAATGATTCTGTATACATGATATAACTTCCAATTATATATTATTTTAATATCAAAATAATGATATTGTCGCTCGTGCGTACATACGGATTACCGTCTCCACGAACGCGATGAGATTAATTCCCCATCATATCCATTCAAGACTAAATTTAATTTGATGAATAAAAATAATTTTTAGAGACATTATATCATTCTGGATATGAATAAGATACATCTCATCCATAACAAATATGGCTCGCATAACAAATAATATAAAGGAAAACGAATCCGTTAACACCCGAAACGACGATAATACTAAGATATTATTAACAAATCAATGTTAAAAGATCATATATGATATCATATTAATGTAAATGATTTTTTTATAATTCAATAACAATTATTTAAACATTATACAGGAGGTTAACCTACCGTCGACCAAGGAAAAAGTACAAGTAAGGGGTTTCTTATATCACTTTTAATTCTGTGAGATTTCCATTGTTCACCACTTATTTATTGAATGTGGTGTGTGTACTGCTCATGATTGTATTCATTGTGTAATATACTTTAATTTATGGATATTTACATCATCATTTTATGATACTTCTTTCATGGGTGTATGTTTCGTAAGTTACCAAATCAATAAGGGAATTTGAAATTTCAATTTCCACTCATTCGGCTTTACACATACTTCATTGATTATTTTACTCCAAGATTATGTGTGGAATGACTATTAATTTGATTATGTCATAATTTACACTCCCCTTTCTATGGATATACTTTTGATACATATAATCACTCCATTTATAAATTCTCAAGTCATCGGTATGAACTTGATAAGAGTAATTTTTACTCAATCTCGATTTGTTGAGTTAAACATCCAATTCATTGGTGTTGTTTTTGCAAGAATATGTGTGAATGTACTTTGATTTTTCTACACTGAATATCCAATCATATTGAGTGTATTTATATTTTTCACACATAATTATGTCATTGATTTATCCTTAACCTAAGGATACAGTCTTTATGAGAGATTTCATCTCAATTTACATTCCATTGAGACTCCTTTGTTGTTATACACCAAATCACTTTTATATGGTGTATATAATGTACTTTGATATAGTATATCATGAATCCCTTTATTCTCATGATATTACAAAGTTTTTATTACCTCAATTATTTTTATTCAAGTGTCTCTCTTTTTTTTAGGAACTCTAACTAAAATATCATTTTAAAATGTATTAAAGATTTATTATTCTAAATCTTTCTCATTAATGTCCATGTTTTAAAAATGGTTTTAAGGATTTATTTATATGGACATTAAAGTTTTCAAATAAAAATTCCTTTTAAAAGTTTCAAATTGGTATGGGAAAATTTTATTCAAAAATCTATTTTAAATGGATTCTTGAATAATAGTGTGCCTTTTAAACGTTTTCAAGGAAAAAGGGATATTTCTCTCAAATAGTTTTGATGATTATTTTAATCTATGTCAATATCCTTCATTATTCTCGATTGAGGTTAATCTGTAACAATAAAATCTTCCATATTGTATTGAATGAGTTATGTTTGACTGTGGATGTTCTATTTTTATACCATTCATGGTTTGTAGAGAAAGTATTGACATTTCGTATGCTAGTTTTAATACGAATGTTTATGTTATGTTTCAACTTTTCATATGAGGAATGCATTGGACTTAGTAAGTGATGGGTGGAGCCCGCAATAGCTCGTCGATGCATTGGTAGGTCTCATGAGACAAACTAGTGTCTTGACACGAGGACTTGACAAAATCTTATTTTTAGTCTCGACACGAGGCCTTGGATATGTGGTTATGATAGTCTGACATTATGCATTCCATTATTATGAAAGTGGTTATTGATATTGCATGTGATTATTAGACTAGTAGAATATCCATGTGAACAAGTAAATGGAATTATTTCATTTTATCTTTTCCATATTATGCCGAAGTTTGAGTTTAAAAGGATTTTGTTTTAGTTATACATTTTCTTAAATGTTTATGTTTATTTATGAAAGTTTCTGCTATATTGTTATCCTTACTGAGCATCTGAGTTCACCCCTTTCAATGTTTTATTTTTCCCAGGATGGGAAGAAGTAATTTATGAATGACCTACAGGGATAGTATGAGGGGATATGAAGACAAGTTGTTGTTGTAGTAGTTTTTACTTTATGATGTAATGTAAACTTTATGAATGTATCTATTTATTCCAGAGCTACTAAACTAATTGGTCTTTCGAGACTTGATCTTTTGTGATCATGCCAATATTATGTAATAATGCACCGACTCTGGGTAACTGGGGTCGGGGAATTACAACATGTGACATCATCTCGATATGAAACCCCATTTATCAATTTCACATAAAGAAATAAAAGAGTGGGATGGAATTGTGTCACACAAAACTATTGGTTTTTTATTGGTGGAAAATATGACCGGGGGGGGGGGGAGGGGGTTAATAGTTATTTTAAAATTTAAAGACAAAAAAAATTAGAGTTTATAAAATATTAAATAATAGTGAGTGCGGTGTTCTTATGTTGGGTTGTAGTGGAAATAAAAATTAATGAACACAAGATTTATAAAGGTTAAGATCACAAAGATCCTAGTCCACTCCTTAATCTCCTCTACTCCTAGAAGAGACTGGTACCCATTAATAAACTCACTTTTAAAGGTGTGAGAACCATATTATAGACCCTACCTTTTTAACAATACATGGGCACAATGTAGTCTTGATATAGGAGACCAACCTAGTCTATTATTCCTGAATTTTTATCAGGAATCAGGACCCTGACTTCCTTTTAGGAGGTGGAATAAATAGAGAGATTAAATACATTCTTTTGATGGGAAAATCAAAAACCATACATGAAGAAATTAAAAACAAAAGGAAAAAACGTTAAATGAATAAAATAAATACAAGAAAAGTATAAAATGATAATAATATTGAATAAGTTTAATCTCTATGATCTTTGATCATTTGGAAGGAACAAATTTTGAAGTTGGAGTCCTTTGGTGATCACATCAAGAATACAGAAGTCGCATAAGATCATGAACAATTCAAAGCATCAAGAATTTTGAAGATGAATCATACATGGTCTCTATGAATGATATTTATAGGTATATGTTTTATTACTTGAAAGGATTTTATAGATCATTAAAACAAGATATTATAATATTAGGTCTATACCCAATGTATTAATGACACCTGTTAGTGAATAACAATGAAATAAAATGACTATCACCTTTGATTGTTTAATTTGTGCTTGAATAAAATATAATAAATTCAGGATTTATATTTCTTCATTAATATATTAATATAAAAAATTAATATATTAATATTTTTTTAGACAATTCATAATTATACAAAAATTAAAAACAAATATAATCTTGAGATTATACCTACAACAAAAATTACAGAAAAACTGAGCGTGGAATAAACTTCAAACAAAATGAATAAAGTACGTGAAATAGTGTTACAATTATTTTTACATTCTCTAAAATTATATTTCAATATAAAATAATAACAAACTTAAAAAATAAATTATTTTAATAAAATAAATGGGAAATAATAAATAAGATTTGAGAATAATAAAATGTTAACTAAAGGTGTTTCATGACCCACTTCTAAAAATAGTGAGCAATGAATCCTGACCTACCACTGGAACAGAGAGAAGATTCCCTTAAAATATAAAAAAAAGTATCCAATCAAAGAAAAATAAATTCGATACATATTAGAAATAAAAGTATTCAGTAGAGGCAATCAAATTTTTTCTACCATAGGATGTCCAATGGTAACTCATGACCCACTATTTTATGAAGACAATGATGGCTCATGACCAACTGTTGGAGGTGTCGAATAATATATCACTAAATACATTGAAAAACAATAGGAATAAATAGAATATTAAAAAATATACTATAAATTAAATTATAATACTTCAAATAGTAAGAATAATGGACTGAATAAAAATAATAATCTTCTTCCAAGCCTCTTTGAACTTAAAGGTGGTGCTAGTGTACAAAAAAGAGATAACATAAGAAATAATATTTGGATAAAATTAAAACAGAAAGGAAATAATTTATTATAAAATGAGAATAAAGATGAATAAACTCATATTTTAGCTAGATAAACCTACTGATAAGATTATTTATATATCATCCCACATTTTTATTATATAACTTTTCATTTACATGGTATAAACAAATGATATTTTAAAGTTTAGTTTCTTGGAAATAAGGCACATAATACATGAAAAATTAAAAAAATTATTCCAATACACTTGAAATAATTCATAATAGGTTCATACTTTGTAAAATTACTACATATCATAAACTAGGGACATACATCAAAGGAAAGGGTGATCATAATGCCCAATAAGGGAAAACATGGGAAACATTTTACATGTGACCATGAGAAATATTAATAAGAACTTGAGGAATAAAGGCATGAGAAAAGTAAAAATGGGGATTTAATAATAAAAATAAAATGAATCATAAAATATAAATGTGGCCACAACATTTAAATGAGTCATTCATAAGCATACCACCAAGGTTTTTCACTGAGGTGTCGTAAAAATTACCAAGGTTATTCACCAAGATATTGTAAAACATGTAATCTCTAGAGATTAAATTATTTACCCAATGCATTAGAGAGCTATAATGGAGAACCCTTAAAATTTATTAATTAATGTGATACACATATATCATAGTCAAAAATTTCATAAATAACCCATAGAGAATAAAATAAATGGGTTTCATATCAAAATATTAGTGTTTTAATAGTGCTTAAAGAAGATGATCATTATGCATTTTTTAACCCACATAAAGAGAATGAGGGTTTTATGTATGTAAATACCAAAATAAAATAAATAAATTAAAAATATTGGATAATATACCTAGAAAATAAATATGTTTTAGTGTTCAAAAAAATAAAGTAAAAGATAATTTCTTGACGAGAAGAGAGAAATTTTGAGAAGTAAATTCAGTAGCTTAATAGGTATAAAATATGGTTTTAGAAAAGGGTAAAAAGAGAGGGGAAAGAGGAATAAAATTGATAAAAAATATTTTTTAATTAAAGGAATGAATAAAAATGAAATAAGAGAGTCTTTACATAATATTCAGAAGACATATACAAAAAGAAATTCTTAAAATGAAGAGAAAAGAAGGATATTTCCCTTACCTTGAAGAGTAACTCCTAAAACATGAATATTAGGACCTTGGGGGATTTAGGATACATTGGGAGGTCAAAATTTCTTATATTTTTTAGGATTATTTTTTAGTGAAATTAAATGGAGAAATGGGTGGATATTTATATCAAAAGTGGATGATTTGTTTATTTATTTCCAAATATAGGCCTTGGAAAACTAGGTTGTGGAAAATAAAAAACCATGGGATTTCAGATGGTATTTTCCCATGTTATTTGACACTTTGGAAAAATTTTATGTTATTTTAATCCAAAATAGTTAACCATAATTTTATATTACTTATTTTGTCAAGGAAAAGTAAAGTTTCCCCAAAATAACATTTTTAAAGTTAAAGTTTCTATTTTAGAATTTGGAAAATAAATTTTAGATTCAAAAATTGATGTAAATATATGAAAATAATTGATATTAATAAAATAACATATTTTAGGTCGTTTATTGTGGTTAATTAGTAATTAAATCATTAAGAAATAATTATTAATTCATTAAACATACCAAAAAATTGAAACTGCATTTTAACTATTCATGAAAAAATGACATATTTTAAAAAAATTTCATAAATTGAACCTAACCTAATTTTGATGTTAAGATTTAAAAGATGATATTTATTTTATTATAATAATTCTATAAATATTATAATTATAACTTTTAAATATAAAAATCCTTATTTATTAAGAATAATAGTGGACTGAAAATGCATAATAAAATTTTTAACACTTGAAAAAAAATATTTTATCATTTATATTTAAATAAGAGTGTTTTTATAATACTATTTAAATAAAATAAGTATTATTAATAATATATTATTTTATTATAAATATATATATCTTTTTTGGAAAGTACATTTTTTGTCTGAAAATTCAATTTATTAAATTCTATCTCAATTTTATTAAGAAAAACTATTCTTAAAACAGAATTAATGGAATAAAAATTTTATTTATACAATGGAATTTCAATTTAAGTAACTAGGGACTCAATACATAACCCCTTATAACACCCGCATATGACCTAATGGTAAGGTGTGCGATGGTGATAGATTCACAGGGTGGCTCAGCTAACATTGCCCAAGTGGTAACTTCCACTAGCTTGAACTTCTCTCATAGGTGATTTCGATCAAGATTCACCTATTGAAGCTCAAATTGGGATTGGTCAAGGGATAACCCCAGTGATTCTACCTATCTGCCAAGCTTCGAAAAATTGGCTTTAAATGACACGACCCTACTAGTTTAGGCCATCATTTCTTCTTTCTACAGTAATTATACCTTTTCATTTATACTTATAAACACACAATATAATGTTAAAATTATCACTAAGAATATAGATTCCAATGGTAATATTGAAAAATAAATTTATAATCACTTCATTATTAAAGAGATATAGTTTTGTTGAGTAAAAAATAAAATAACACACATTTTCTCATGTAATAATTTTTATTCAAAAATTACGGGTCATTACATTTTTCCCCCATTAAGAAATTTCATCCCCATAATTTCAAATCATAATCTCAGTTGAGAAAAATTGTGGGTACTTATATCTTATTGTCTCCTCTGGTTCCCACTTCGCTTCTTCATATTTAGGATTCCTCCACAAAACTGTGAGGAGGTGGGTTGTCTTGTTGTATAGAACCTTGTCCCTATGGTCCAAGATCTCCACCGACTACTCCTCATAAGAGAGGTCATGTTACAGTTATACCATCTTAGTTTTTAGTACATGTCATCAAGAGAGATACGTGGAACTAATCCTGAAGTTGAGCTAGATTTGGTGGAAGTACTAACTAATAAGAGACTGATCGCACGTGATCAAGGATTTCATAGTGTCCAATGTACTTGGGGATAACTTCCATTTAATACAAAACCATATGAATCTATTCCATGGTGAAATTTTAATGATAAATTTGTCACCAACATCACACTCTAAGTCCCTTTGATGGTTGTTAGCATATCTCTTCTACTGACTTTGAGAAACCTTTATGTGTTTTTGGATGGAATGAAACTTTTCCATCATATCTTGCAAAAGATCAGGTCCAAGAAGATTCCTCTTAAAAACTTAATCCCAACAAGTAGGATTTCTACATAACTTCCCATATAGAGTTCTATAGGGTTCCATTTCAATACTCTAATGGAAGATATCATTGTATGGGAACTCAACTAATGTGATATATTGATCCCATCCACATTTAAATTACATTGATCATGTTCTCATCATGTCCCCGAGTGTCTGAATAGTCCTTTTAGATTGTCCATCAGTTTGGGGGTGATAGGCTGTATTAAAATTAAATTCAGTACTTAGAGCATGTTGAAGACTTCTCCAAAATTTTGATGTGAACCTTGGATCCTGATAATAAATGATAGAGAGTGGTACCCTATTCATCCTTACCACATCCTTCACATATATCTTTTTAAGTTGATCAAGAGATAAATCATCTTGAATAGAAATGAAATGGGTAGTCGTGGTAAGATGATCCACCATAATCCATATCATATTATTTCCTTTGGATGTTCCCAGGAGACTAGTGACAAAGTCTATAGTGATATTATCCCACTTTTATATTGGTATGGGTAGTGGTTTTAATACCCCTTTAAAAATTTGTCACTCTGGATTCACTTGTTGACACACCAGGCACCTTGTAGTGTAGTCAACAATATCCATTTTCATTTTATCCCACCAATAACAATCACAAAGGTCCCTATATATTTTTGCACTTCAAGGATGTATAGAGAATATAGAGCTATGAGATTCATCCATCAACTCCTTTATTTACAGAATATATGGAACACATATCCTTGTGTGAAATTTGAGTACACCTTCTTAGTCAATATTGAACCCAATAAACCTACCACTCTTCACAACCTCTATATTATTCTATAAAAAAGGATCTTCACTTTGAGATTTCTTGATATTCTCTAGAAATGATGGTTGAAAAATCATTTGGGATAGGGTTTATGATGTTCCTTCCCACATGATTCCCACGTCCAACCTTACCAGGACTTTGATCAAAGGATATCCTTAAATCCTCATAATTTCCAGCACAATAGGGCATTTCCAACTTAATGTATCAATGCCTTTTTTTCTATTTCGAGATGACAATGAATTGAACAATAATAGTCTTTAAGAAGTTCCAACCATCTAATCCATCTCATGTTTAATTCCTTTTGTGTGAAAATATACTTCAAACATTGGTGGTCTGTGTATATATCACATTTTTCTCCATAATGATAGTGCCTCCATATATTCATAGAAAAAAAAAACTTTAGACATCTCCTGGTTATGTGTTGGATAATTATTCTCATGAGGATTTAAATATTGATATGCATAAGAAATCACCTTATCATTTTTCATGAGGACACACCCAATCCATTTCAGAGATGCATCACTAAAAATAATTAATCCTTCTTTAAAAGAGGGTAGATTTAACAGATGTGTAATAAACAATCACTTCTTCAACTATTGGAAATTTTCTTCACACTCATTTTTTCAGATAAACTTGGCCCCTTTTCGAGTTCACTTGTTTAGTGGATTATAATGTCATGAAAAGATTTTCAAAAACCTCCTATAATATCCTGATAAAACAAGGAAACTATGATTCTCATTTACTGTTGTAGGATGAGTCCATTCCTCCACAACCTTTTTCTTGGTAGGGTTAACTGAGATTCCTTCAATGGTTATAATGTTACCCATGAAAGCAACTTGTTGTAACAAAAATTCACATTTTTGATATTTTTTAAATAATCTATCTTTGTTCAATGTTTTCAATATAAAACTTAGATGATCCTCATAATCCTTGAGACTTTTATAATATATCATAATATCATCAATAAAAACTACCATAAAGTTATCATGGTAGTACTTAAAGACTCTATTCATCCAATCCATAAAAATATCATGAGCATTAGTCAAGTCGAAGGGCATAACAAGAAACTCATAATGATCATATATTGATCGGAAGGTAGTCTTTAAAACATCTTCTTTATTCACCCTCAATTGATGATAACCAAAATAAAGATCAATCTTGGGGAAGAATTGATCACTATGAAGCTGGTAAAATAAATCATCAATCCTTGGAAGAGGGTACCTTTTATTCACTGTAATCCCATTAAGTTATCCATAATCAATGCATTGACACATTGATCTATCCTTATTCTTCATAAAGAGAATAGGTTATCCCCAAGGAGGAATACTTGGTTAGATAAACCCCTTATCCAAGAGATATTGGAGTTTTTTATTTAATTTCTTCATCTTTACATTTTCCATTCTATATGGGGTCTTTAATATCATCTTGGATCCATGCATAAGTTTAGTGGAGAAGTCTACATATTTTTATAGGGTAGGTCTAGGTAACTCTTCATGAAATAAATCAATGTATTCTTAAATTATGAGGTTATTTTCTATTTGTATACTTTCATTTCCTTCTTCATCTTCACTGATCATCTCTATAAATAAGGCTATGAGAGGTGATTCTAGTCAAAGATTAGGTTAAGATATCTCTCCTTTGAAAACAACTATAGGCTATCTATTCAAGTCTACAAAATTTTTATTTATTATTAATTTGATATTATTATTATACTTTGAGAGCCAATACATCTATAATATAGTGTCAAATTCTAGAATAATAATGAATACTATATTTGTGATGGGATTGTGATTGTCAAAGTGAATACTAGAGTTTCTAAACACTATTTATTCTTGGATAATCCCTCAAAAATTCTTGAATGATAACTCTACTTTTAGAAGTTTAGGTATTGATTATATATTATTCACAAACTTTTATGAAATAAAGGAATGTGTATAACCAGAATCAAACAAAGTACTTGCCATCTTTGAGAGAAAAATTAGATAATCTTCTACCACATCATTTGAAGCTTCAATTTAAGCTATAATGAAAAAAATCCCAACCTTATTGACTTGTCCTATGCTGAGTTTGATGGTGATTCCCCTCCATTAACTTTGGATTTGGACAGTGATTGGGAAAGTGTTCAAGATTTACACACTTGAATCATTAGACCTCAAGATAAACCTACACCATCTTCCCTTTGTCATTAGTGTTGAGAAGTTAAGGATATATCTCAACATGATAGTTCTAAACAATATGGAAATATCTTCCACACTTGTAACATTTACCAATCTCGAGAAAGAAGTTACCGAATGCTTCTTCCCACATTTTTTATATGTGGAAAATTTCACTTACTTCCACCTCTTCTATGATCAAATATACTCCCTAATCTTGGATCCATTTATCCGTTATTTTTATTTGATCTATGGAACCACTGAATCTCTACGAACTCCAGTTTAAACTTCATAGTACTTTAAACTATCTCCTCATAGATTTCATAGTCTCGATTGTCTAGATTCTTCTGTAGATAGGGTCATAGTCCATTGAAGAATCTATAAACCTTTACAGTAGGATCCATGAAAAATATAGAGGTTTAATATGAAATTATTGTAATGTTCATCTCATAGATTCCCACAGATACATTTTCCTTCTTCTTCAACTAGAAATACCTCATCTATTTTCATTTACATAGAATGGGGGAAATATTTTTTGAAAAAGGTTCCCCTGGACTCTTCCAACTCTATAGCTTCAATATAACTTACTAGCTTCTTGTTTTTAATTAGTTTCCACTACTGATCATCTTCTCCCTCCAAGTGGTACACAACCTGGGTGACTCTATCTTGTTTCAAAAAATAGAGTACAAAAAATATCATTTTCTATAGAGCTTATCCATTGTTCAGAAATCAGTGGGTCAATAGATCCACTGAAAGCTAGTGCTTGTTGAATAATGAAAGACTCAAATGGAAAGTTATTCCCTTCAAGGTGAATCTGGTCTCTCAACTTGATTCAAGTTATTTCTCATAACTCTAGTTATTTGATTTATCATTCTCATGAAGTTTTTCATTCTGGATTCCATAGAAGGGCTATTAGCATATGGTCTATTATAGTTACCATTTAAACTGTTCCTCATATTTTCATCCATTTTATAAAAGAATAAAACCTTATTGAGAAATGTGTTTTATTTAATAATCTTATAATTCTAAAGGAATTTTTATATCTTAAAACATCATTCTTAAATATGTTATTCTTTAATAACAATTAAAATTTCGATAAATCCTTCATAATGGTTCATAAAAAGATTGTGATTAACAAAAAATATTTCCAGGAATTTTTAAACTAGGATTTATTTGAGGAACGTTGTCATACACCAATTCCCATTTGAGTCTAACTCAAATTGGTACTTTCAGCTTTTACCCTTGGATACATTTGTGCTAGAGCAGCATCCACTTTTTTATATCCAGATATGTATTTATTTTCTTAGAAACAAATTACTCAATACATTACCAAATTAATAATATGTTTTCTTATATTTGAGAAATTTCTATAGGGTTCTTCCTAATGTTTTCAAATCCTAATTTCTACAAATAACTAAAGCATCCTTTGATACCAATAATGTAATCCCACCTTTCTATTGTATAAATTTTCTTTTACATGGTACAAATAGAGAATCTTTTGAAGTTCAGTTTCTTGGAAATAAGGTACGTAAAACATGAAAACATAAAAAATTATTTTAATCCACTTGAAAGGATTAATTATAGGTTCATCCTATGAAAAATTACTACACTCATAACCTAGGAATATACATCAAATGAAAGGGTGGTCACAAGGCCCAGTAAGGGAAAACAAGGGAAATAGTTTACATGTGACTATAGGAAATATCAATAAGAACATGAGGAATAAAGAAATGAGAAAATGAAAAAGGGAAATTTAATAATAAATATAAGAAGAATCATAACATGAAAATGTGGCTACGACATTAAAATGATAAATTCATAATCATTTCACCAAGGTTTTTCATTGAGGTGTCATAAAAACTACCAAGGTTATTCACCAAGGTATCATAAAACATGTCATCTCTAGAGATTAAATTATTTACCAAATAAATTGGAGAAATATTAGGGTAAACCTTTCATATGTATTAATTAATTTTATCCACATATATCATAATAAAAAATTTCATAAATAACCCATCGAGAATAAAAGAAATAAGCTTTGTATCAAAATCATGGAATTTTAAAAAATACTTAACGAACATGATTATTATGTAATTTTTAACCCATGAAAATGTAATTTAAAATAAATCATTTAAACATATTGGTGAATAACCCTATTAAATAAACAATTTTCTATATTCAAAAAAATAAAATAAAATATAATTTCTTGAGGAGAAGAGAGAAATTTGGAGAAGTAAGTTTGACAGCATAACGAGTATAACATGTGGTTTTAAAAAAGATTAAAAAGGTAAAAAAATTTATCCCATTGATAAAAAATAATTTTGAATTAGTTTAACGAATAAAAATTAAATAATAGAGTTTTACCATAACATTGTGAAGAAATATACAAAAAGAGATTCTTGAAATGAATAGAAAAGAAGGATATTTTCCTTACCATGAAGAGTAACTCCTAAAACTTGATGATTGGGACCTTGGGTGCCTGAGAATACCTTGGGAGGGATCCTTGGTAGGTAAAAATATCATATATTTGTGTATGATGAATTTTTAGTGAAACAGAATAGAGAAATTGGTGGATATTTATATCAAAAGTGGATGATTTGTTTATTAATTCCCAAATATAGACCTTAGAAACCTATGTTGTGGAAAATGAGAAACCATGCGATTTCCCATGGTATTGGACAATTAGGACACATTTTATGTTATTTTAATCCAAAATATTCAACCATAAATTTATATTACTTATTTTAGCAAGGATAAGTAAAGTTTTCTCAAAATAACATTTTTAAATTAAAATTTCCCATTTTAGAATTTGGAAAGTAAATTATAGATTTAAAAATTGATTTAAAAATATTAAAATACTTGATATTAGTAAAATAACATATTTTAGGTCTTTAATTATAGTTAAATAGTTATTAAATCATTATGACATAATTAGAAATTCATTAAACATACCGAAAGACTCAAACTGTATTTTTACTATTTATGAAAAAATAATGTATTTTAGAAAATTCTCATAAATTCAACGTAACCTAATTTTGAAATGATGAGTTAAAAAATGATATTTATTTTATCATGATAATTATATAAATATTATAATTATAACTTTTAAATATAAAAATTATTATTTATTAAAAATAATTGCAGATTGAAAATATATAGTAAAATTTTAGGCACTTGAAAATAAAATAAAATAATTTTATCATTTATATTTAAATAAGAGTGTTTTTGTCATACTATTTCATTAAAATAAGTATTATTCATAATAACTTTGTTTATTATAAATATTTATATATTTTCTGTAAAGTATAATTTCTTTCTGAAAAATAAATTTATTAAATTCCATATCAATTTTATTAAGAAAAAATATTATTAAAATGGAATTGATGCAATAAATTTTTTTATTTATATAATGGAATTAAAATTTAAGTAATTAGTGCCTTGAAACATAACCCCTTATAAAACCTATATATGACCTAAGGGTAAGTTATGTGATGAATATAGATTCATGGGGAAACTCGACTAACATTTCATGTGTGGTAATTTTCATTAAATTGAACTTCTCCTATAGGTGATTTTGTTCAAGATTCACTTGTTAAATCTCATCTTGGGCTTAGTCAAGGGTGAACATTAGTTATTTTACCTCTCTATAAATATTATATAAATGATATTCATATGACATGAACCTATTATTTGAGGCCATCATTTCTCCTTTCTCTATTAATTATACACATTCATTTCTACTTAAAAAAAATTATATTGTAAAAATTATTATTAAGAGTATAGTTTACAGTGATCATATTGACCAATGGTCATATAATGGTTGAATATATATTTTCAAATTTCAATTTATAATCACTTTATTATTAAAGATATATAGTTTTGTTGATTAAAAAATAAAATAACACACATTTTATTAGGAAACAAAATTTATTCAAAAAGCATAGGTTGATACACTATACAACAAAAGAAGAATCAACCAGTGGGTAAAAATAACCCACTGTTGATGTCAAAAAATGATTAATATGACCCACCATTGTAATTTGGAAGTGGATTCCTGAATGAAAATTGGGTTCTTCCAACAGAGACTCAACTCACTTTCCATTGGTATTTTCTAATGGCGACTCAAATCACCCACTATTGGTATTTTCCAATGGTGAATCAACTCACCCACCATTGGTAGTTTCCAATAGGGACTCATTGAGAAACCAATAGGGGAAGGCCAAAGAACTATAGAAGCAATACAAGATGATTTATTGAACATAATAAATCTTAAAGAAGAATATCCCCAAGTGACAGAAAGAGAAGATGAAGTTGAGCTGACTATATGCAAGATAAAACAACCATGAAGAGATGCTGGGATAAAACAAGAAAGATATATAGTCTTGAAGAAACATGGTTAGATTCATCAGAGTACATGATATTGAGGTTCAGGTTTCTGGGGAAGATGATTGATAGTCAAGGAAGGAAATAATCGCATGGGGGTTCAAATGGGAACACAAAGGATTTCAAATAAAAAATTATGGATGATATTAAAAGGATCCAATAGTCAAGAGCTTGACCATGTTTTTTTTATAAAATGAATAGTAATAATATAGTGCTATCCTACATCAGAATGAAAAATAGAGGGTGAGAGGTATATCAACCAGGATGTACTGATCCTCAGTTCAAATTTAAAAACAACCCACGCACACAAGGGCCACAACCCAGCAAGTGACCTAGATCAACCTCTATGCATGCAGGCACACACTATTAGCTTTATTCATGGGACCACATTCCATAGATATTCACTATTAAAATGACCTCTATAGCCTCCCTATTGGGCTTCCTAAGGCAGGCCTTCCCACGAGGTTGACCTAATAGGACCCCTATGTGGTTGAGGGCTAACCAAGGTTCCTCATAAGGATGGCCAAATTTTTCTACGCAAATAAACATAAGAAAATAATAATAACATGAAGTATTATTAAATCAACAATAATAACAATCAACTCTTTTAAAACACGTAATTAAAAATAAATATTAATTTAAAACACTTGAAATTTAATAGTTTTCAGAATTTAATAAAACATTAATAAATGGTAATTTATCATAAAAATAAAAAATAAAAAATAAAAAATAAAGTTGATAAAATATTTAAATCACTTTAAAATACTAATAAAATCCCCATTTTTTTAAATTAAAAAACTAAACATTTATTAAATTTTTACGAAAAATCTACCCCTTTTTGAAATTTATCAAAAAATTCATTAAAAAAAATATTTTAAGGAAAATCATTTTTTATCATAAACAAATACTTTAATAGAAATAAAGTAGTTTATAATCATGAGAATAAAAATATGGATACACTATTCAATTGAAGTATAAATAAGATAATGTTATTTTCTAATAAATTATTTTTTAAATAGAGTGATTTAATTGTTATTTAATTAAAGAATAAAATAAAATTTTCAATTACAAAACATATGTAAAAAAATATTTAAGGATAATGATTAAACTAAATAATATTTTAAGATTCTAACATACCTAATTCAAATTTCATCTTCTCAAACTTAATTGAATCTATGGGTTACATAAAATTTTCAACTAGTTGTTTCTTAGTGGAAAAAAATTCTAAACACATATCACCTTTATTAACATGATCTCTTAAGAAGTGAGATATTACATCTATGTGTTTTATTCTAGAGTTTTGAAGAAGTTTTTTATAAGTTGATATAGTACTTGAGTTATCACAGTATATAAGCATTTAATCAAAAATTATATTGAAATCATATAAGGTTTTTTTATCCAAATACTATATGAAAAACAACTAGAAGTTGAAACATATTCAACCTCAGTTGTAGACAGTTCCATTAAAAGTTGTTTATTAGAGATCCTTGAAATTAAAAGTTTTCCTTAAAAGAGACACATACCTTTAGTGCTTTTCTAGTAAAGTATACAACCTCTAAATTTATAATCATAGTAAGACAATAAATCAAGACAGTTCTCATTATAATATAATAGTCCAATACATACAATACCCTTGAAATATCTAATTAATACTTTAACATTGTTAATATGACTTTTTTGGGGTTTGAATAAAACCTAGCACATAAGAAAACTGATAACATAATGTCTAGTATGTATTCAGTGAGATACAAAAGGTTGCCTATCGTGCCTCTATATTTTTTAATATTAACTGAATTACCATATTCATTTAAGTCTAATTTTGAATTAGTGCTCATATGTGTTTTCATAGTTTTACTAGAATCAATTCCAAACAAATTTACAAGGTCTTTAACATATTTATATTGATTTAAGAAAATAATTTATTTTCTTTGATTAATTTTTAAATCAAGGGAAAATTTTAGTTCACCCATTAAGCTAATGTAAAATTCACTTGTAATTAGCTTAGAAAAATAATTATATAGTGAATAATTTTCTGAGATAAATATTATATCATCAACATATATCTGTATAACTAGTATATTACTTGAAACTCTTTTTATAAACAATGTTGGATCAACCTTAACCTTAACAGAATCTTTTTTAATAAAAACTATGTAAGACTTTCATACCAAGATCTTGGAGCTTGTTTAAGACCATATAAGGCTTTATTAATCTTAAAAACATGATCTAGAAAATTATCATTTTCAAATCCAGGAGTTTGTCTAACATATACTTACTCTAAAATAATTTCATTTTAAAATGAACTTTTTTTCATCAGTTTCAAATAATTTTATGTTTTGAAAACTAGAAAATGCTAATAGAATTATAATAGATTCCATACTAGAAAAAGGAGAAAAGTAATCTTCAAATTCAATTCCCTCTTCGAGGGAATAATCTTGAGCTACAAGTTTTGCTTTATATTTAACTATGTTTCCAGATTCATCAAGTTTATTATGGAAAATTCATTTAGTTCCTATTACAGGATTTCCTTTTATAAAGTAAAATAAATCCCATACCTTATTTATTTTAAATTTATTTAATTCATCATTCATAAAATTAATACAATTTGAATTAATTAAATCATTTTCAACATTAATAGGAAAAAATTTAGTAATAATTGAAGAATTGGAACAATATATAAAAATAGACTTTATAGTTTGAATCCTATATTCTACATCACTAATTACATTTTCAATAGTGTGATCTTTAAGATTTTTCCATTCATTTGGACAAATTTCAGAAGAAATATGCTGCCCAAAACTGATACATTATCATTATCTTGGTCATTATTTTCACTAAAGTTAAATTCTCTAAAATCATTATTCTCTTTGACAAATTTATAATCCTACTTATTAGAAATGTTTTCATTAAACTTAACATGAAAAAAATTCTTCAGCAACTAAAGTTTTTTTATTTAAAACCCTATAATATTTACTAGTATTATAATATTATAAAAATATCCCTTAAACTGATTTATATTAAAATTTATCTAAATTATCTTTAGTATTTAAGATAAATACTTTAAATCCAAATAACCTGAAGTAAACAAATTTAGGTTTAAATCATTTTAAAAGTTCATAAGGGGTATTATTTAACAAAGGTCTAAATGAAACTCTATTTAATACATGGAAAGTTTTATTTAAGATTCTACTGAAAAATATTTAAGTGCAATAAATTCCATTAGCATAGAACTTTCCATTTCTTGAATAGATTTATTCTTTCTTTATACAACACCATTCTATTGTTCTTTCTTAGGGGAATACAAATAATTTTTATATCTATTTAATTAAAAAAATTATGAAATTATAAATTCACAAATTCACCACCTCTTTTAATTATAATATAGACAATTGATGAATTTTTAAAATTTTGAATATGTTTATAAAAATCACAAAACTTGGATAAAGTTTCATTTTTATGAGATAAGAAATAAATGAATAAGAATATATTATAATCATCTATAATTAAAAAAACATATATTTTCCCAAAAAAACTAGTAGGTTGTATAAGTCCAAACAAGTCAATATGTAGTAATTCTAAACATCTATCATTACTAACATCATTTGTACATTTAAATCTTTTTTTGTGCAGTTTACCTTTTAAATAAGAATCACACATGAAGTACTTACTTGTATGTAACTTGGGCAGTTTTAGAACCTATTTGTGCTTTGAAAGTTTGTGAAACAGTCTGAAATTTTCATGCATAATCCTCCTATGCCACAATATGTAATATTAATCTATAGTATTTTGAAAATTAAACCTTTGTTTAGTTATTTCATACAAATAAATATTATATACATTTTCTTTTTTATTTTCATAAAATAATACTAATTTATTTTTTTATAATAGCACACTTATCATTTTAGAGTATAAAATTTAATCTAACATCACATAACCATGATATAATTATTATATTATGTTTTAAACCAATTACATATAATAATTTTTAAATTATAACTATTTTATAAAAACCAAATTCACCCATACCTTTAATCCAGCCTTTAGAGTTGCCTCCAAACGTGACAAGGACACCATCACAGGAGTTAAATGATAAAAACTTTGAAATATCACATGTAATGTTCATGGAGTATAAATTGTCTAATTAACATTATTTATTGATACTTTTAAGGTATATTTTCTGAAATTAAACAACCAAACAGACTATTTTATTACCCATTCTAACTTGGTTCCAATATGATTAGTAACAAAAAACTAAGGCACCCAAATAGATTTAAATCATTCAATAGTGGGATTATTATAAATTAAATCATTAGTAATGAAAGTTTTACTATTATAAATAGTTTGTTTAAATCTTAATGATCACTCATTAACATAATTATCTTTCATTCTATATTTAAAACATGTTACACTTGAAATAATTTCTTTTTAGATTTTTAAAAAGTTAGTCTTATTTAAACTTGAAGTAATATTGCTATATCTAAAACCATTCTTATTGGTGTTTAGTTTCATTAAAGACACCATCTCATCATATTATTTTTAAATTTTATAAAATTATTTAATTAATATTTAATATTAAAAAAATTCATTTTTATAACCATATTTTCCTTTTGAATAGTTTTGGAATCTGTAAATATCTTTTCATTGGATCCAAAAGGTGTATTTCTTAATTTTTTATTTTATTTATTTAATTTATTACATTCATTTTATACTTTAGTTAGATAATAAATAACTAAATTAAATATCCTATATTTATCTTTATCATTTACAACCATAAAGTTTTTAAACCTTTAATTTTCATCTTTTAGTTTTAGCAAAATATAATTATAATCATCTTTAGATTTATCTTTCAAAGAAATACGTATTTTCATGTTTTTAAATTACCTATTAAATTTATTAATTTTTTGATCAAATTATTATTATTAACTTTCAAGTTAGTATACTTTTCAATTATTATGTCTCTATCATTTTTTAATTGTTCATTTTCTTTAAGAAATTTCTTAACTTTTCAATTTTTAGAATTAGATTCAGAACATGAATCAGAAAAAAATTCAATTTCATTTCCAGATAAAAAATTATTATCAATATTTGTAGGAGTTTTTAAATAATTAAAGATATAACAATTTACCTCACATATATTACCCATTAGGTTAATATTACATATCTTCTATTCACTTCCAGAATCATCACTTGAGTTAGAACTGTCTGAGCAGTCCCAACCTTCAAAAAAATATTATTTTTCCTTTCTTATTTTATCCTTTTTTATTTGGATGTTTTAGTTTAGTTAAGTCATTCATTGTGTGACCTTTATTCCATCAACCATTACATGTTAATTCTAAAACATCATCATTGTTGGTAGTATTACCTTTCTTATAGTCCTTTATAGATTTCCTCTTGAATTGCCTCTTCCCATATTTGTTTTTCATGAAATTGAAAAATTTATTCATAAAGTGTGACATATATTTTTCACTTTACTAACAACCATTATCAAATACATTAGAGGTATCAATAAAATTTGATTTAAATGTAATAACATTTCTTTTAGTATACTCCACATTGGCAATATTCTTGAGCTCTAACTCATACAACAATAAAGAGCCTATTGGTTCTTCTAATGTATACTCCTTAAAATTATTACTCTCACCGATGAAAATATTCTTTTCATTCCATCTCTTTGGAAGACCTCTAGTACTCTTTTCCACTTGAGTAGTGTTGTTCAAGACTTCTCCAAGAACACTCATACCATTGGTGATACTGGTGAACTGATAAAACATCTAGTTTATAGATTCTTAATCTCTCATCTTGAAGTCCTAGTATTCTACTCGGAGCATTCCTAGCTTGGTTATATTAATACTATCAGTACCACAACGAGTCACTTGCAGTATATTCCATATGACATGGGCTGTCTTAAAAGATGAAACATGGCTATATACACTTCTAATTATAACACAATTTTTTTTGAATTTATAATTCAAAACATATTTTATAATTTCATTACCTACCAATGTCTTAGGATCCACCTTGGATAGCTCATATGGATTTTCCATTATATTCTAGTGAGCCACACTCAATTTTTTCTACCAGGATTCCATTATATCTTTCCAGTATCCATAGTCACCGCCATAAAACATTGGGGGTTTCTGTTGAATCCAGCCATCATTGGCATTGAAACCTGCCATCTTAAAAAAGAATTTTATTTTTCTCCTTAGACTGTCAAGTTTAGGATATCAGGTTAGCACAAAGTTAAAAATATGCAACAGAAAGACTGACCTATCAAAGACAAGGTTTTGATACAAATTATTTTATATTATAACTTTAGAACTATTGAACTTTATATGATACCATTTTTTGTATTGTTATTAATGGAAAATATGAATAGGGGTTAATAGTTGTTTTAAAATTTAAATACAAAAACAATTAGAGTTTATAAAATATCAAATAGTAGTGATTGAAACATTCTTGAGTTGAGTTGTAGCGGAAATAAAAATGAAAGAACACAATAGTTATAGTGGTTCAGATCACAAATAACCTATTCTACTCCTTAATATCATATACTTCTAAATATCCTCTACTCCTCAAGGATATTGGTACCCATTAATAAAATCACTTTTAATGGTGTGAGTAACTTATTAAGGACACTACCTTTTAAACAAACCATAAGAACAATCTAGTCTTGATATAAGAGACCAACTTGGTCTGTTATACCTGAATTTTGATCAATATTCATGAACCTAACTTTCTTTTAGGAGGTGAAATAACCAGAGAGAGAAACAACTTTCATTTTATGGGAAAATCATAAACCATACATGAAGAAATTAAAAATAGAAATAAATAAGATTACATGAATAAAATAAATATAAGAAAAGTAGTAGATGACCAGAATTTCAAATAAGTTTAAGATTGATTATCGTTGATCACTTGTAGGGAAAAAATGTCTAAGATTGAGTCCTTCAGTGATCAAAATAATAATATAGAAGTCATAGAAGATCATGGAAAATTTAGATTAACAAGAATGTCGAAGATGAATCACACATTTTCTGTATGAATGATCTGTATAGGTATATATTTTATTCCTTTAAAGGATCTCTCATATTATTAAAACAAGATCCTTTAAGATAAGGTCCATATTTAACATATGTACGAAACTTGTTAGTGCATAATAATGAAATAAAATGATCTTTAACTTTGTTCATTAAATTCACACTTTAATAACATAGAATACATTCATGATTTATATTTATTCATTAATTTATTAATTTAAACAATTAATGTAACAAGAATTTTTTTAAACATTTCATAATTATAAAACAATTGAAAAATAAATATAATCATGTAGATTATATATATATATATATAAACTATATAAAAATAAGCATGGCATAAACTTCAAATGACATGAATGAAAGTTCATAAAATAGTGTTACAATTATATTGACATGATCTATAATTATATTTCAACATAAAATAATAAAACATTTAACAAATAAATTATTTTAATAACAACAATTTAAAATAATAAATAAAATTTGAGAAACACAAAATTTTATCTAACGGTTTCTCATTACCCACCACTGAAAATAGAGAGCGATGGATCATGAACTACCACTAGTATAGAGATAAGCTTCCATTCCAATTTCAAGTAAAAACAAAAGTATCCAACAAAAAAACATTAATTTCAATAATCTCAGAAATAAAAGTCTTCAGTAGAGGAAATAATTTTCTTCTACCATTGGAAGTCAAACAATGACTCATGACCCACCATTTCATAAAGCCAATGGTGGCTCATGACCTACCATTGAAAATTTCCAATGGTGGATTACTGAATACATTACCAACCAATAGGAATAAACAATATATGAAAAAATATATTATAAATTAAAAGAAATAACTTTAAACAACAAAAATAATGAACTGAATAAAAATAATAATATTCTTCCAAGAATATTTTCACTTGAAGGTGGTGATAATGTATAGAAAGAGACAACATAATAAATTATCTTATGATAAAATTAAAGTAGTAAAGAAATACTTAAATAAAAAATGATAGTAAAGATGATGAAGTTTCTATTGGATCTAGATAAACCTAATGAGAATATTATTTATAGAAAAAGAAGAATCATCTTGTGGGTAAAAATAACCCACCATTAATGTCTAACGGTGAGTAATATGACCCACTGTTGATTTCAAATGATAAGTAAAATAACCCACCATTGAAATATAATGGTGGACCACTGACCCACCATTGAGTTCTTCCAATGGTTACTCAACTCACCCACCATTGGTATTTTCCAATAGTGACTCAAATCACCAAACTTTGATATTTTTTAATGGTGACTCATCATGTAACCAACCGGGGAAGGCCAAGGAACCATAGAGACAAGATGAGACGAAAAATTGAACAGATTAAATCTTGAAGATGAATATCCCTAACAGATATAAAGATAATACAAATTCTAGATGATTGTATGATCGATAAAATAACCATGAAGAGAAATTGGGATAAAATGAGAAAGATCTACAGGCTTGAAGAAGCATGGTTAGATTTGTTAGAGTACAAGATGTCAATGGTTGGACCTCATGTGAAGAAAATTGATAGTCAAGGATGGAAATAATTGTGTGGGGTTTCAAATGAGAATACGTGTGATTTAAAATAAAAAAGAATATATGAGATTAAAAGGATCTTATGACTGAGAGTTCAACCATGTTTTTAAAAAATATGAATAGTAATCATATAACGCTATCCCACATCAGAATGAATAAGAATAGGGTGATCAGTATATCAACCAGGATGTGTTGATCCTCAACTAGAATTAAAACACAACCCACACACATAATGGACACAACCCAGCAAGAGACCTAGACCAACCTGTACTCCTACAAGCATGCACTATGGGACTTATACACATGCCCACATGCCTTAGGCATGTGCTATGCACACCATCCTCCAAATACTCTTTTTTGGGATTCCTACGACAGTCCTTCCCATGGGTTTGACCCAATGGGCCCCTTATGTGGTTGAGGGAAATCCAGGGTTCCTCATAAGGATGGCCAATTATTTTACACAAATGAATTTAAGAAAAAATAATAATAACATTAATTATTATTAAATTAATAATAATATCAATTAACACTTTTAAAACATGTATTTAAAAATAAGTATTAATTAAAATACTTTAAATTTAGTATATTTTAGAATTTAATAAAATTTTAATAAAGAGTAATTTATCAAAACAAAATAAAAGTGATAAAATATTTAAATCAGTTTCAAATAATAACAATAACTTTCATAAAATATGAGTTAAGAAGAATGGTACCTCATACAGTCAAAGTCCTGATTGGTCTTCTATGATCATCTATTCAACACCATACAACTTCTCACTCACTCCACCATATTCCTTGATTTCTTATTTTTGTTGCATTAGTCGAGGATTTAAGGTGTTCCTAGAATCACCCAGAGTCACTCGATTCTGAGGAATAGAACTATTTTTATGTGATTTTCCCATCGAAGCATATGATGTATAAGACACATGATATATATTTCCAATAACTTCCTTTATATTGCTACAATAATACAACTAGAAATGTCCCGTCTTATTATAGTTGTGACATTATCTAGGTGGTTTTATTGAATCTCACTTCATATGCTTGAATGAAACATATTGGAAACATCTAGGATTGTTATTGTGACATAGATGAAAGTTAACCAATTCAATGGTTAGATTTTAAGAATCTCTACCACATTGGAAGTGTGTGTCCCTCTTCTTCTTGTTCACTTCATTAGAGTTTGTAACTATCCCCATGGAGTTAAACATACATCCTTTAATCATATTTCCAATAATATCTATTTTTTTCTAATATCACTCTACTAAAAACTCTATATAATTAGTAATAAAGAGGATGATTATTTTAGAATTAATTTATACTCAATTTCTAGATTCATAGATGCATTCCTTCAAGGATGAACTAACAATTAACACTTCAGAAAGATGATCTAAGTTCATAAACTTAGCTGAATATCCTGGTAATGATAGAATTTTAGGCTTTAGTATTTATAAATCTATCATTTTGGCTATCTTGAAGATGTAAGGATAGAACTATTTATTGAAAAATTATTAAAATTCCTCCAATGTAAGTCCTTGGTTAAATTTATATTGGATAAAAAAATCCTACCATTGGTGTATAAGATCCTCCAACTTGTAAACTACTAATTTGAACTTTAGATTATCTAGAGTTCCAAGGAAATCAAAAATATGCTTCATTCTATTAAACCAAACTTATACCTTTTTAGGTTTTGAATCCCCCTGAAATATTGGTGGATTAAATTTATAAAACTACACATAATGGTCCAATTGTTGTGGTTTTTCATTTTGATTTACCTTATCAATAGCTTAAAAATATTGAATAATGATTCGAACAAGCTGTTTGTCCACCAGTAGTTCAGGTGTAATCATAGTTTCTGTGGAATTTTCCTATAATATTCTACATTGTATAAGTAGTTAAATTTCTCTAAATATGGAGAAAAATACTACTATGTCATCAATCATTTGAAATTTAAGTATTAGAATCCACGAAATCAACAAAATCATTAATTAATATTAAAAATTTTAAAAAAATCATCAAACATAATATGAAAAATGCAGTCCTAGTGGTAAGTATCACTACTAATGAATGATATGCTACCCTCATCATCTAAACCCATGTTGATAAGATTAAAAAACACTTAATAGTGTTCTATAACACTTTATTTCACCAATAAAACTATAATAATTTAAAGTTAAATATAAATAGGTTAAATACATCTTTTTACGATATACATTTCAGGTTCTAACATTTTCTATCTCCTTTATACTTTGTCATGATTAAGGAATAATAAGACTGATACCATTTTTAACATCCTTATCCAACCAATTATATTGATGTGGGTTGGAGGTGCTACTAAATTTTACATGACATCCCCAAGATACCAAAGGTTAACAATAAATTCCAAGGGATTAACTAGAGATTGGGGGATTGTTTTTCTTTTTAAAATAATAAAACCCATCTAGACAAAATATAAACAACCAAACCAACTATATGATTCAAGAATATAAGTAATATAACTCAAATGAAATCCAATAAAACAAAAATATCAATTTATAATTGACAAATTATAATAAGAAAAATCTATAAAACCAAAATAAGTCCTAACATAATAACATCAACATTGAATCTCTCCAAATAACCTAAAGAGAAACTCCATTCACCAATACCATCCTAAGGAAATAACATCATGATGCTCCACTTAAAAAATGTGAGACCTTTCCTTTACCCATGTCATAAATAATAACATCTACACACACACCAAAGTAAATATGTCGTGGTGAGTAATCATACCCATTAGGCTTTCACTAATAGGCTTCCCCTAGAATCAACTAGGACTAGAAATAAGTTATATCAAAATTTACATACAATATAGAGTGAGAAAATATAATAAGTTTATCATTATTAAATGGTTTATACAAAAGAAATAAAGTAAAACACTTTGTTCTCTCTTTATTTCCAATTTTCATACTAATTACATGTTTCTAAAACACACAAAAACATTCTAAATAGTAGTTTTATACTTATGAACCACTCTTTTTCCTTTACCAAGTTTTCACAAGGTGATAAATTCCATGTTCCATTCCCACTCTGACACTAAGCACCATGCCCGGACCAACAAATCCCCATATAATCCAATATGAACACATGACACCAATTATCACAAAACCATATTTCATAATTTTTTTACCAAGACCAAAAAATTTATTCAATTTCATTATAAAACCATTAAAAACAATGTATTTTATAAGTTTCAGTAAAATTTCTTTGAAACTTAAACCATATTTTAAAAAAGTGGTAAGAATTACTTGAACCATTATAAACCATGATTTTAAAACAAATATAAAACATGAGTTTTTCTTGAAAACTACAACAAGATATTTTAGAAATAAAATTCTCCAAATTATAAAAAAAGAGGCATGATAAAGAAACCACATAACTCTCTAAATGTGTCAATTATAAAAACAAGCTTAATAAAAACACTAAATATGTCCTTTAAAACTCTTTCCTTAAATATATCCAACCAATATCTCATCAAAACACATCATAGATTATAGATTTATCCATAATAGAATATATATAATGTTCTATGTAATAGGGTAAGATAAGATCTAAAAAAATAGAGAGAATATAGACTTACTGATGATTCTAGAGATATAACATACTTAGAACCATCAATACAAATTTCTAGATAAAAAATAACCACTAAGAACACTTAGGGGATAAGAGGAGTTTGATATACTTAGAGAAGAGAAGAAAAATGATGGTTTTTAGGGATAAAAGTGAGTTAAATTCTATTTTTTAGAGCATTAAATGCATGTTTCATGGTTAGGCTGCATGGTTTGGGAAATGGTGTACTAAACAAGAGCATGATACTATCTATGGACCACCCATTTCACCATTTGTTAGAATGGTTTAACAAAACATATGTAGACCATGTTTTCTCCCTCTACCTGTAATTGCACGATTTCTATTAGTACTCACACGGTTTTAAAAACTATGCACCAACCATGCAACTACTGAGAAACTCCAAGAATATCTTGCACGGTTTCCTAAAGATTTTTCATGTTTTCCTTAACTATGATGAAATCATGCACCCCCAAAAATTATTCCAAAACACATGAAAAACAATAATAAACTCTTTAAACTCAACCCAAGTATTATATAACTTCAAAATAAATAATAAAATGGAGAAGTACCTAAAACCAAGGGTGTTATAATATAAATAATTCAAATGGGATACATCATCATCATAAATTCCAAGAACTTACAAATGAAACCAAAAATCAACACCATAACATAATTAAAAACCAATATCTCATAATAACCATATTTAATGTAAATTACATACAAATATATATCTCTAAAATAAATACCAAAATAAACTCATATGAAGAAACACCAACCAAAATAAGAGATAATAATGTTCATCTTGATCTCTAAACTTTCCATTGAAACCTAAAAAATAGATTTATATATATAGGGGTGATCACACATGTATACTCCCTAGGATACTCCTCATGCCCTCTCAGGAAAGTTTGGAAAAAGATTACTAACGCTTCAATGAATAAAAAATAGAACTAAAAAGAACCTACTGGGTCAATTATCATCCATATTTACGAAGGTTTGATCACAAAACATTTCATTTAAGTATAATAACATAATAATATAGTAAATTATCAATAGGTAACCCCATAACCACTTCCCCACTAGTTTTTCACTCTCATTCCTCAATTATAAATGTTATGGTACCCCCATCCATTTTATATCATTATAGAAACATCCATATATACATATACCACATATCCACATCATACCACATAACCAAATACCCACAACCACATGACACATATCCATATCTCAACCACACATAACATACCAATCATTATAATGTATCATGAACATGAAGGACATCAACCACATTCCCTCCTTTTACCATACATGTCCCCAACTATATACCACATCATCATCATCTCATAATCACCATATTAATCTTACCTTTAAATTTTGACCATTGTATCCCATGCATAACAATCTCCATAAGATAAAGTGGGGAAGATGGAGCATCTAATTATATGTTCCCTCACAAACCCAAATGTTCAAGAAAACACCCAAAAACTAAAATATTCAGGATTCATCTTGGTTATTTGAATTTAGTGGGATGCATATCAAATCACAATAAAATACCAGTATATTGAAACCAAAAAATCCTAAACTAAAGGGTTCATTCCAAAAAATACTAATCCATCCCTCAAAACCGCCACACCATCACCACTATGTGCTACCATCACTACCGACATCTGGACCAAAAAACTAACACCACTTCTGAAACAAAACAACCACAAATACCATTAATAGTTTCCAATTTGATCACACCATTTAACCATTTTTCAATTTACCATTTACGTACCATATTGTATTAATTATTCTATTTAAATCCATATTTAATTATGGGCCATTCTTAATCCATAATTCATGTTAATGAAACCAATTACCCATCCATTTCAAGCATTAAAAATTTATTTACATCCTATAATTTTTGAAATCCCATCCCACACTCATTACTATTTCCATTGTTAACATTAAAATTCCATATCCATTAGGAAATTATAAAACATCCCTACAATCACTAACCAACTACTACAAAACCTTCCTATAATGTGCACCAAAAATCCCCACAACAACCACACAACACTTCCTTGTTCCACACAACCAACCATACCACTATTCCATATCAAAAAACATATCTCCTATTTTCAACCATGTCAATTAAGATGCAACACTTCCTATACATTCCATACCAATAGCCCAAACTAGCCAAAAAAAATTACCAACCAATTCTACACAATCAAAATATCACAACAAGCATACCGACCACACACAACAACCATTTCTATTAATAAATCGCTTTCACAATACACTTTTTAAAACATTAATATTCATTTAACATCTATTACTTAATGAGAATAATATCAAATTACATATTTCAAGCAATTTATTCTTTACCTTATTTATGTAATTAACCTTTTATGAAAGGTGATTCCACCACTTAAATCACAACAACAACATATATACATTTATCAATAATAAAATATTTTCAGTAACAAAAAAGTAAGTCATCAATCACATAAGAAAAATCATAAAAACATGTAAACATATATGAATCACCATATTCCCTTAAATTTTCTTAAAACCTATTCATTGTATTTATTAATTAAATTCAAACCATCCAATCAAGGAAAAAATCATGAAACTTCCTCCATTTACACATAATTAAAATTTGAGTTCTCAAATCCCCCACCTCAATTGAATCTCTATAACAATTGTGAAAGGACAAGGCATGAAAGAGATGATCTGTTATATCCCAACCTGGATAACCAATCCATCTTGGATACAATACAGAATGTGGTAATACTCAAAAGGCATTATGATTCCAATTGGATGGATACTAGCACTCGAGCATTAAACAAAAACCAGAGGGAATGACTTCTCCCAACTTGAAACAAGATACATGACATATATGTACATGTTGAATAAAAACCATAAATAATATATGCCATAACAAATAAATAAAGTGGTAGAGACACAAATCAAAAAAAAAACAAGATAAAATCCTAAAGGAAAATGTCCAAAAAACCTAGAAAGTACAACTAAAATAAAAAACTTATAATCCTTGTAATAAGGGAGAAATTTACCACCATATCATCACCAGATACCGATACCCAACTGACGTGAACCTTTCAGCGTCACTATAGCATGTTCTATTTTTCTATATCAAAAGTAAAAACAAGGTCTACACACCAATGAAGGGGTCTGAATAGTGTGATCTAAACAAGATTAGAGAGATACCACTTAGGTGTTCCATATCAAGTCTCAATAAAATAATCCCAATATTATCAATTTATAGGAAAACGTGAAATGATCTGTAGTTGAATGGTTTTTTATCTAAAAATCATGGAAATTAAATCCCCATTTTCCATAAGTCTAAAACCATCCAGGTAAAACAGTTCAAATCATATCACATTTATCAAATCAGGTAATGAAATCCAAAAATAATACAAACCAAACAATAGTTAAATCCAATCAAGGATCACTACAGGTCAGTATAGCAGATTACTTGTACCACAATTAACAACTAGTGTGCACTCTAGTCCTTAGAACATAGTCCTAAGGATAAGAGGATCACCCAATGAGTGACTCCCTAACAATGTCAATACTAAGTACCCATAAAAAATCCTAAGGATCAAAGGATCACCCTATGAGTGAACCACCCAATAATAAAAATGTATGAGGACCAATAAAACACCTTCTACTTAAGTACCCAAGTCTTCCCATGTTCTATATTTTCCAAAAAAATTCAGTAAAACTGTGTTTTGAAAACCAATTTATAAATTCATTTCAAAATGATTTGAAAATACCATTAATTTTACCAAAACAAGGGGAAACCATGTTTTCTAAAAAAATATTTTCTACACATGTAAATAAACAATTCATTAAAATTATTTATAGAAAGATTGAATAAGAAAATAGAAATAAATAGTTCACATGACATAGGCTAGAGATAGAACCACCCACCAAAACTTTAGGTTAGATGCCAAAAGTGATGGGACCAAAACCACTGAAAAGAAAGAAGAATGAAAAAAGTACCTATCAACAATTACCACATATTATAATCATATTCCAAAACAATAAGGGTTAGTGGAGAGGTTTAGTCACACATACCCCAAGAACCACACATGCTGCACCATGACCAAAGAAAGGACTGGACCCTATAAAAAGATTACATAATGGATCTAGAAGGATAAAGAAAGAATCATCATCACATGATTAAATGATCCATGAATGCAAGACAATGCCAAAAACATGACCAATGTTAGTAAAGAAGATAAATGTTCTCTTACGAAGAGAGATGCAGTACAACCACCATAGAGACTAAGCACTGAACGAAGCAATTTGGAAGGAGAAGAAACACCCAAAATTTACTAGAAGAGACTAAGGTTTGGAGGTAGGGAAAAATAAAATGAATGAGTTAAGATTTTATTTTGGAGTTCATAAAACCTACTAGGGTCAAGGGGTTTACCTCATAAAACATATATTTGTAGAGTAAGTCTACCATGAATTATGTATACCAAAAAAATATGTTTTCTTATGTTTAAAATACTATCCAATATATTTAGGATGTAAAAATAGGTTTTAAAGCATAAATAGAATTACACTGCACACAACTTTCATGGCTTGTTATCCATGAACCATTTACACTGTAAATTAACCATTTATGAAGTAAATTTACCCTACAGGTAGTACGTAGTCCCGAATCTACTGAAAAAGTCCCAAAAACAATTCCTAAACCCTCAAAACCTAAATAAAAGGATCTTAAACATTAAAATTGGTACCTTTTATCCAATATGATACAATATCCCCACCATCAAATTTTCCATCCCAAATAATTCTTGTGGAATAAGGGTTATATAGAATGAGGTGAGGCTACTACTCCATCACTAATGATTTATGCTCCCAAGTATCATGAGAATTTGATATGTGTTTCCATAACACTATGAAAAGAACAATAGAATTCCCAAACATGAATCTCACCTGAGAATAAAAAATCTACACTAGTTTCTCCACAACTAAGAAATATGGATTCAAGTCAATATAATCCCAACTCATAACATGAGAGGGATCCGTATGGGATCTCCTGGGGTGATATATGTGGAAAAAAACATGGATACCCATTAAATGAGATAAAAAATCTAATAGATAAACAACCTATTCTATTTACTCAATAACCTCAAATGGTCCAATATATCTGAAACAATCTTTCCATGTTTACCAAATCGAAAGTGACCCAACCTAGGAGAAACTTTCAAGAAAACTTGATCACCAATGCAAAACTCCAAAGGATGAAATTGACAATTATCAAATGATTTATTTTGACTCTACATTGTAAGAAGACAACAACATATATCTTGGATTCTCACCGACATATCCTAAAAAAGAATATATACCACAAGAGTGGCTTCATCCACTTATGCCCAATAAATAGGTGACATGCACATGTGACCATAAAAATCCTTGATAGGTTCCATTCTAATAAATGACTAGTAGCTATTTTTATAAGAAAACTCAACCATTCCCAGATGACTATCTCATTATGCAACAAAATCCAAGACACAACCATAAATAATATCCTCCAATATCTAAATAGTATACTCCATCTGACCATCTATATATGGATGGTAAGATGTACTCAACTAAACCTAAGTCCCCATCACCTCTTAGAGACTCTTGCTTTAATTATAAGATAACCTATGATGGAAATTTTATACCAAGAGAATCTAGAATGACATTCCCCTTATCTGAGGTGTAAGTGATGTTGAAATAAAAATTATGAAGGTACTCCACCCACCACACTTATATGAGATTAAATTCATTATAATAAAATATATAAATTATAATCTTATGGTCAAAAAAGACTATGGATATCTCCCCAAAAGATAATTCCACCAATACTTGAGTGGATACATAACTGCATAAAGCTATAAATCATGAGTGGGGTAATGTTTCTTAGGAGAAAAAAGATAATGAGAACCATAGGAAACAACATGATCATCCTGGATAATAATTTAACCTAGACCAGTAAAAAATCATTATACTATACCACACACCTCTTATAAGGATCAGGTAAGATCAAAATAAGTGAAGATGTTAAAATTCACTTAAAATCATCAAAAGAAGTCTAACAATTAACACCCAATATGAATTTTACCCCTTTCCTAGTAAGAGTAGTCAAAGTTAATTCCAAATTTGAGAAATACTTAAAGAACTACTAATAGTATCCAAAAATACCTAAGAAACTCTAAATCTTGAAGACATTCCATGGATCCTCCCATGATAAGAAAACCTTCAACTTCTCAAGATTGAATGATAATCCATGGTTAGAAATCAAGTACCCCCAAAATTTCACTTATTAAATCAATCAATTTCATTTTTAAATATTTCTTTAAAGTTAGGTTTCTCAAGATTTCCAAAACCATATTTAGATGGTACTCATGCCCATGCTTGGATCTTGATTAAAATAGAATATCATCCACTAACACTATGATGAATTTTTTGAGATACTGAGGGAATATTTGATTCATTAAATACATAAAAACTGTATGAGTGTTAGTTAAAACAAAAGGCATCACAAGATATTCATAATGTCTATACATTCTCCAGAAAACCATCATCGATATATCAGACTTTGGATACCTGATCTGATGATTACCCGATCAAAGATCAATCTTTGAAAAACACCTTGACCCATTTTAATGAATAAAAATTCATCCACATGGGGAAAATGGGACTTTTTCATAATCATCAATTGGTTAAAATTTTGATAGTCCACACACAAACAAAGTAAACCATTATACTTATTATAAAAGAACATTGGGGATGCCCATGAAAAAATAATAGGGTGACAAAAATCTTTCACCATTAGATCACCCACCTAAATATTGAGATCTTTCATCTCATTTGATTCCATGAGATAGCAGATTATTGAGATTATATGTATATCTGACATCAAATAAATCATAAACACTACCTAACTCTCTGAAGGAATACTATATAAGTCATTTAGGAAGTTATTAAGGAAGTCTTGAACAACTCCGGGAAGATCATTGAAAGGGGAAACATCATCAGGATCAAGTATAATAAAAGACAATAAAATCATGATCTCTGGGTGGGGAGGTCCTTCATACCTAAATACTGGATCCCAATCTCTCTGAAATACCCTAGTTCTCCCATAGATGATAAATAATGAAATACACTGAAAATAAAAATCAATCTCTACATGATGAGTGATCAACCAATCCATCTCGACGATGATTTCAAACAAATCCAGATAAAGAACTAGAAAATCCCAAAACAACTCCTAATAAAATATTGATAGAGAACAATACAGACATAAGAAAACTATACTCTCTCCTATTTCTAAGAAGAATCTCCAAATCCATAACAAAATACATGAGCTCCGTTGGAAGTTTCAACACATAAAAAAATGGGATGACATAAATGAATATGAGGATTCAGTATCAAATAAATCAGTTCCTATAGAATATAAATAAAAAATGTACCTCTCACTACTGCTGGGACCATGTCAACCTCCACTAGAAACTCAAATAATTTGTGATGGTGCTTGAACCCCAAGACCTATGGTTAGAAACTTGTATATTTTTAGTCTTATGACTGTGCTGTAGTGGCCTTTGGAGATGAAGATACTTGACCATAACAAGTTATAAACATGGAATGGAAAAATGTTTTCAAGTGTCCATAGAGGATACAACCATTTCACATATTCACAGGCATGAAATAAGAACATCAAATGTGCCTAACCCTGCCACACTGGTAACAAGTCAAGGGCACATTGTTGGATACCATAAATGGTTTAGAGGAGGCCCATTAATGAGAACCACTCCCAACACTCTTGAAATTATTATTCCACTTCATATTACTTACCTATGCACCAATTAAGTTTCCACTAGGTGTAAGAGAAGGGAAAATATAAGCAATATTTCCTTCTATGTTATATATGACAACATATCCTTGTAAAATGTGTTTTCATAGGTATAAATATTCAACATGTACACCCATGATCGAATAACTTTTTTAAAACCCTACTGGTAATTTTTATCTTTCATCTAATAATTATTTACTACATCTAGATAAAAAAGAACCATCTCTATAAATATATTGGTGTACTCTAATACAAAATGCTCTTCTTGTTATAATGAGAGGGAACTCTAGAGACTTCACCATCATCAAAGACTTTGGGCAGAACTTCTGAATGTAGAGGGTATTGAAACCCTTCTTATACAATCCCACATATTGATCTTCCTATACCATGGAATACCACCACCACTTGTTGGGTCCCTTAATCCTGAATGCCACACACTTCACCTTTATAACCTCAGGTGTATCCAAGAATTAAAAGATTTAATCAATATTTTCCTACAAGTCCTCCACCTCTTGGGGTTCATTCATACCCTTAAAGGATGATGGATTATGGTATAATAACTACCATGATCATTCTATATATCCTAAATATTCTAGATGCTCCTCAATTATTGGGTTCTAAATTCATGGTGAGTTTTAGCCCATGGAACAAACTAATTTCACAAAAACCTCTATAAGATTTTGATCCAAAGGAGGTTTCCCTTGAGGAGCATTCCTTATCCCTCCCATGGAACCCATGGAAGACACCTCAAAGACATATTGATACACACCTAAAAAATAAAATGATTAGATAATGGAATAATCTCATTTCAAATCAAAAATCCAATAAAAAGAAATTGATATTAAGATAAAAAACCTACACAAGAGACACACATCCCAACATCCCATGGTAACTTGAGGCCTGTTATGGTAAGAGCTAGTTAGGAACTCAGAAAAACCTACCTATAATGTCTAAAAATTACTATATACCATCTAAAAACATCCCAAGACTAAGCATCATCATGATCAGATACAAAATTGTCACATCCCAACATAGAAAACCCATCTATCTAGGCTCCAATACAAAATGTGGTTAGACTCGAAGGGCATTCCCAATCCACACAAGTTGGCAATTAGTACCCATATATCAGAAAAAACTAGAGGGAATGATTTATTCCAACCTGAAACAAGATAGATTACATATATGTATGTGCATAATAAAAAAAAATATTCCATAACAAATAAAGGTTGTGGTAGAGATAAAACTCGAAAATAGAAGATAAAATACTAAAGGAACATGTCTAAAAAACCAAAATGGAAAACCAAAACCAACAACTACTAGTCCATGTGATAAGGGGGTAACATCCCACCATCTCACCACTAGAAAACCATACCCAGATGACCTAAACCTCACTTCCTCACTATAGAACCTTAATTTTTCCTTCATCAAAAGACATAATAGGGTCTACACACTATCGAAGGGGTATGAAGGGTTTGAGCTAAATAAGATCAGTGGGATCCCACCCCAGTGTTCCATTTCAAGAATCTATATAAAAATCCTAATCCAATAAATTTATAATTTTTTTTCATGACAATCATTTAGAAATTTTATCTCAAAATCATGGTAATTAAATCCCCATTTTCTACAATTATAAAACAAGTCAAATAAAACAGTTCAAATAATAACACATTTATCAAATCAGGTAATCAAATATAAAATAATACAAACCAAATCATAGGTAAATCATGTCAAGGATCATTATAGGTTAGTCTAGAAGACTACTCATACCACAATCAATAACTAGTGCACACTTAATTCCTTCTAACATAGACCTAAGGAGTATTGGAACACCCCATGAGTGAACCCCAAAACAATATCAATACCAATTCCCTAGAACAACATACGTAGGGAGAATAGAAACACCCAATGAATGAACCCCCCAAAAATAAAAATGTACAATTCCCAATACCACACCTTCCATTTAAGTACCCAAGGCTTCCCATGTGATATATTTCTCAAATCATTTCATCAAGATTTTGCTTTGAAAACCATTTCGTAAATCCATTTCATCATGATTTGAAAGTAAAATTCCCATTACAAAAAGAATGGGAAAACCATATTTTCTCAAAAAACCATTTTATAAAATGAAAATCAATAAATCATGCAAATTTATTTTTAGAATAATTTTATAAAAAAAGAGAAATCAATGGTTCACATAAAATAGGATAGAGACAGAACCATCCGCCTCAAACTCCAGTCACACACCAAAAGTGGTGTGATCCACAACTACTAAAAGAAAATAAGGATAAAAAATGGAGACCCTATAAATTATTCCCATATAATAGAATCATACTACAAAATACAATGGTCAGAGGATATGTTTGGTCACACATAACTTGAGAACCATTCGAACCGCACCATGACCAAAGCAAGGACTAACCCCTAGAATAAGATCACACAACATATATAGAAGGATAAAAAAAGAATCACCATCACATGATCAACTGATAAATGAACATATCCCAATGACAAAAACCATAACCAATAGAAACAATGAAGTAGAAAGGATTCTTACTGATAGATACATAATGCAACCACCGTGGAGATCTAGTGCAGAACGAAGCAGTCTAGAAGGATAAGAAACACCCCAAATCACTTGGAGGAGTCTGAGATTTGGAAGTAGGGAAGAATAAACCAAATTATTTATGATTTAGACTTTTAATGAATATAAACTACTATGTTAGAGGTGTTTATATTGTAAACTAGGTATTTATAGCCTAAATCCCCCATGAATTATGTATGACAAAAAACATGCCACCTCAGGTTTAAAATACCGACTAACATATTTAGGAAATAAAAATAGGGTTTACAATATAAACGAACTTATGTCATAAAATTATTTGATGTCTTGTTCCTTGTGAACCATTTATGTCATAAATTAACCATTTACACTGTAAATGTGCTTTTTAGGAAGTAACCAACCTAGGCTCTACAAAAAATATCCCCAAAAAATTCATGTACCATATGAACCCAAATAAAAAACTCCTAAAAATTAAAAAGAGGAAAATTTTATCCAGGTTGTTACATTATAGATAGACCGAAATCACATAATGGAATTAAATAAATTAATATATGTATTTTCTACTATGATTTTACAGTAATTGGAGATTATTTTCATGGTTTTGACCCCTAGACATGTGTATTTAAAAATCATCAAATCTTTAAAAAAAATTTATTCAGTCATTTAAATCATACCACATGTTATATTGATGTTATATCCTCTAATAAATGACAAAAATAATTTAGAGAAAATTTTACTTTTATTTCATGTCAATCCAAGGTCGGTTGATATGGATTTAACTATTGCACGCATCTTTTAGTGTTTGAAAACACTAAAAATGAGTTTTTGGTCCTCCTAAGCACGCAAAACATATTTTGGAATAAATTTACTTATTATATTTAAAAAATTAATCAATGATTTTTTATCTATAATTTCATGGAAATTAGATTCCATTTTCTATGTTTTGACCCTCCGATGCATGTTTTTAAAGAATATAAAATATTTAAAAATTTATTATTTAGTCAGTATGATCACACCACACATTAGATTGAAATTTTATCTACTATTTTACATAAAAAATAAATCAATGTTATGTTTTTATTATTTCATTTAAATTTGAGATCACTTTCTATGATTTTGACCATTTCACACAATTTTTAGTATTTTAAAACAAAAAATATGTTTTTGGTCATCCTAAGCATAAAACATCTCATTTTGGGAATAACATAGTTCCTCAATTTTAAAAATAAATCTATGGTAATTTTCCTATGATATGACAATAATTATAGGTTTTTTTCTTGGTTTTGAACCCCTGAAACATGTTTTAAAGACCGTAAAATCTTTAAAAACTATTTTTTAGTTATTTTAAGTACACCACACATCATATACATCAAAAAATATTTAAATATAGTTTTCCTATGATTTCACATCAATATTAGTTTTTGTATGGTTTTGATCATTACATGCACGTTTTAGTGTTTTAAAACACTTAAAAAGAATTTTTGGTAATCCCGATCAAACAAAAACTCTAATTGACACACCGTCAGTTCCTATATTTTAAAAATAATTCTATAGTTATTTTATTATGATTTCATGATAATTTTAGGTCCTTTTTATTTGTTTTTACCCATTGGAAAATATTTTTAGGGGATTCCAAATCTTTAAAAAACTTCTTATTCAATTAGTCTAAGAACACCACATGATTGATTGATATGTCTTCTACTCATATATGTAAAAAATAATTTAAATATTGTTTTATAACATTTCTTGTCAATCCAAGGTCATTTTCTATGGTTTTTAGCATTATATTCACGTTTTAGTGTTTTTAAAAACTACAAATATTTTTTAATCATTCCGAGTAAACAACAACTTGAATTTTTGAGCCGCAAGATCTTACATTTCAAAAAATCAATCTAAAATAATTTTAATATGATTTCATGAAAATTGGAGGTTGTTTGATTGGTTTTTACCCAATGATGAACATTTTTAAATACCTTCAAATCTTCAAAAACCATTTATTTAGTTATTCCAAGAACATCACACTTTATATTGGTATGTATTCTTCCAATAGATGTTACAAATAATTTTAGAAAAAATTTCATATAAATTTCCATAAATATGAGGTCAATTATTATGGTTTTTACCATTAAAAACACGTTTTAGTGTTTTAAAACACTAAAAGGAATTTTTTGTCATCCCGAACAAAAGATTGCTCGGACTGATACTCCATCAATTCTTATATTTCATAAATTAATCTATGATTGTTATCCTATGATTTCACATTAATTAGAGGAAATTTTTTTAGCATGATTCTCATTATATAAAAAAATTATGTAAAATAAGATCTACCAATTATGAAAATTAACTTGAACATGTACATTATATTTCAAATATGATATTCATCTGTATGAAATATTTTAGTTTTAAATAATAAGATCACTTTGTGATGACTTATTTTAATGAGATATAAAAATAACAAATATAATGTACATTAAAATAAATAATGAAAAAATATATTCTAATATGAATTATTATAAGAAAGAAAATGTTTAACCCCTAGTAATGATCGGGTATTAGGTAGAGTTGATAAACCCATAATATTTATTAAACTACTACATATAGATATTAAAATATATATATATTACTAAATTAACAAAAATTTAGAATGATTCTAAATTAAATCACTCATTTTTAGACATATGAAATCCAAACTAGAAGAACTTTTAAAATTTAAGGAATGTAGAAAAACACATCAACTATTAATTATGAAATTTATTCACATGAAGAGAAAAAGAAAATTTATTGGAAACTTAATTATTGAGATAGAGGAAGAAGAGTTGGATCTGATAAGTGAGTTATTATATGTAAGTTAACTAAAAAGAACACACATTTATTGTTTTAAAAAACCATAATGGAAGAAAACCTAAAATTTCATAAATCTGTATCTTTCATACTAAATAGGATATAAAAATTAGAAAAGTATAGAGCACAAACTAACCTTTTGAAGATTTAATTATTTAAGAGGAGTCAACTTGTAATACCTGAGATCATCCTATAACAAGTAAAAATCACATCCTAGACTAATATCCAATACACATCCTATTATTTTATCATTATAATAGAAATAGTTAATGGTTATATTTAAAATTAAAATTTCTAAATTTTAATATTTTAATTTGATTAAATGGGTATAGTTTTTGAGTTTATATGGTTGAATTTATCTTAGATTTAATTTTTTAGATTTTTTTGAAATAGTTGTTTTTTTGGGTGAATAGTAAAAAATTCTGTAACATTTTGGTCTAGGTGCCACTAAACTGGTTCCCCAATGTGGGTTTTTACATAACCTCAGGAATGAATCCACATATTCCATAGGCTTATGACTAGCAGCAAGGGTATAATTTGGTAGGTGGGTAGACTACATCCTCTTTACTATAGTAAAACAATAACTAAAATCAAAATAAGGGATAATGAGGATGATAAAATACAATAACCATGCATCACATAATGGGGACCCAAAACCAATTTAATTACACAAACCAATATAATAAATATTCCATGTTATTATAGTGTCATTTATTTAAGGAAAACCCAAAATAAAGACACATCGACAATCCCCAAAAGTGTCCAAACATCATGTTTGGTCTCTTCATCCACACTCCATCCCAAGTAAACCATCAATTACATGGCCTTTTACCTTATCCTAACCTACAACCATAAAATTTACTCATGTGACAACGAAGGCCTAAAGAGGGTGTGAGTATACTCAATAGGTCACCACCAACGATGTCTAAAGTTATATGCAGTCTAATAAAAAAAGTGTATACAGGTGTAGAAGGGCATAATAAATAGGAAAAATAAAAGTAAACATAGTAGATACTTAAACATCATTTAATTAACCACATCAGATCTTGGGTCCCAAATTTCACCCAAGATAATAAAACCCACTTTGGTCTATGATAGTCATCTGAACATATATATCATTGGTGTTTAAATCTATATGTCACAATTGAATTCATTAATCAATTTACTTTAATCTAGTGCACCTTGGAGAATTAGTCCAAGTACCCACATCATGCAAAAAACTATAGGATCTTGGAGCATCAGTCCAGCATCCAAATCACATAATATATTTGTAGGGCCTATAGAATTAGTTTATCCCACCCTAAAGAAAAGTATAATCAGTCCAATATCCCCAACCAAACCATTATTTACACTATCCTAAGGTTCATCATCAGTGACCTTTTTTCAACATCAAAAATAAGGGTGCACCTTTTTCATTTATCACAATTACCATGGTCTATTTCATTAAATACCTTTAATCTCAACACACAATTCAATTCCTTCATTATTAATTTATATAACCAACCCATTATATGTTCTTAAAAACCACTTAATATCTTAAGCATGACACCTTTTCTATTTACCATCTCTTACCTTAACAAGTTATAAACCATTTAATTATCTAATCAAGAACAACCAACCCTTATAAAAATCTAACATGCTAATAAAAAAATTCTATAGGTTTACTCACATAAAACCTCTATTTACCTTTAAAATCCCCTATTCACCATTTTTAAGTTATTGGAACACCCCTTGGGAATCCATTATGCCCAGTCTTATAAACTCTAATAGACCCAAGAGGATCTGTTAAAGGTCTCACATAACATTCTAACACCAACTTTATCATTATTAGATAAGAAACAATTGAACATCACATTAGTCCATCAACACCCATAACATACCCATAAAAACATCAAGAATATGACATCAAGCTATTATACCACCTACATCAATCCTGTAGACAAAAAATCAACCAACCATGCCCTTCGATTAGAACTAAAACAACTACAAACACCAAAGATATCAATTCTATAGAAATAGAGTTTATAAGTTTTTTAAGAAGATAAATCAAACAACCAAGACTCTTCCTGAAAAAATAAGGGAAAACGTTAGAGACTTAGTAGGAGCTTTGATTCTCACTAAATAATACTTCAAATACCTAAGTATCGAAGGAGAAGCACCCTTGTAAGAATTGGGAGCTCTTAGTTTGCACCCAAGGACTTTGGTTGAAGAATGAGGGTGAAAATTGGGTGAAATTTTATAAAGGTTGGGAGGTAAAATGGTAAAATACCAATTTTAATGAGGAATATGGTTAGGATTCATGGTTTTACTAACCATGGGCCAACCATGTGGTTCCCTATTTCCTAGAGGAAACCAATCTACAAGGTTTTCTAGGGCACATAAACAGTTAGAAAAAACATCTAAAAGATATGTAGATTGCTCTATATACCACTAAATGGTTTCTAGGACACCCATTTCATGGTTTTCAAACCATTCTTCCTACTTCTCTATACCTCATGGTTATAAAACATAGTTTGTACTAACCATGATGAAACCATGCTCTCTATAGAGTATATATATTTCCCCCTTTTTTCATGTATGAACCTTTGGGACACTTATAAGACCTTCCCTACATGTAGGATACTTTCCATTAGCCATTTTAAAAGGGATTAAAATAAAATTTAAATATAAACATACCTTGTCAAAGGGTTAATATCATATAACCTTCCCACCTTATAACAACTCATCCTTAAGCTGTACTCCCAAGAATCACTAAGCCTCAAAGGTAAAAAGGCCAGACCACTAAGATTGCATATCTAATTCCCTCTCATAAGTTTCCTCCTAAAAATGGCCATTCTTACACAAAACTTATACCAATTGAATAGTCTTACCCTAAATATTTTTCTTATTGTGATCCAAAATATGAATAAGATTCTCTATAAAGGATTCATTAGTCTCAAGCTCAACACCATTAACATAAATCACATGATAAGGGTAATAATGATAATAACAAAGTTGTGACACATGAAAAATTACATGAATATCACTATACCATTATGTAAGATCCAATCTATATGCCACTGGATCGATCCTCTCCACAATCTCAAATGACCCAGCATATCTGGGTACTAACATACCCTGCTTCCAAATTTGATGGTGACCCAATCTTGTTGACACTTGAAGGAACACATAACTACCCATGGTAAACTCAATAGGTTGATGAAATAAATTAAAGTATTAATTTTTTCTAATTAGTACCATATCTATATTCTTTTGGATCAACTATACTTGTTCTGACATCACCAACATGTGACTCAATCCTAAAAATTCTGATTCACCTTCTTCCATCCAACACAAAGGTAATCTTCGTGACCTACCATAGAGTTCCTTGTATGGTTCCATATGGTAGTCACCAGGTAACTATTTTTATTTTAAAACTCAATTAAATATAGGCGCTTTTCTCATGTACCACCAAAATATAGGACACATGCTATCAATATGTCCTCTAAAACCCATATAGTACATTATGATTTCCTATCCATCTGCAGGTGGAAGGATATGCTCAAAAGAACCTGAGTACCAAGTTCCTTCTTCAAGTATTACCTAAAGTATACTTTAAAATGTGGGTTATGATAAAAAACTATACTTTGAGGCACCCCGTAAAAACCCACTATCTATTTAACATATAATTCACACAACTTTTCAACAGTGAAAATATCCTGAATTGGCAATAAATGAGCCAATTTTGTTAGCTTATCCCAAATAACCTATATCACATCATTATTATAAAGATTCATCATAATAACTACCACAAAATCCATGGTAACCACATCACACATCCATTATGGAATAGGAAATGGTTGTAAAAGTCTAACAGACCACTGATTCTCAGCCTTTACTTATTGATAAGTGTAGAAACATGTCACAAAACTAGCTATCTATTTCTTCATTCATATACACTAATACTGTCTATAAAGATCATAGTATATATGGTCAAACCATGGTACACCACCCACTTTTAAGAATGAAACTGACACATAATATCCTTCCACATAAAATTAGGCATAACTACATGGCCATGAATGTGGATAATTTCATCATCATTGATAATATACTTAGGTGGTTTCTACCCACCATTAAGGATGTCCCACAACGACAGAAAATATAGATCTTCATGAAACCTATTCTTGATTTTAATTTGAAGTGAGTGCTCTACAAATAAATAAAAAAGATCCATCTGCTCCTACTCCATCTAAACACCTATATGAATCTCAATGAACAAGGCCATTATCTTCCACTCGAAACAAGACTCTTGAACTACCAGAGTTTATGTCTTCATAATCAAGGAGTTATCAACACTATTGCATTTTCTAGGAATATAAACTAGCTTAAAGTTGAAAGATTTCATATACTCAACCCACATACACTGCCAATATTTTGATCCCATTGATAAAAGATATATTTCAGTATCTTATGATTAGTATACACCATAAATTTCTCACCTAGGAGATAATTTCACCAAAAATTTAAGGCATGAACTACCGTGGATAAATAAAGATCATGCATAGGATATTTTCTCTCATAAAGCATCAACTACATGATCCACACACAAAAAATTAGTCTCCCTGCATAAGAACTTCCCCAATTCAAATCCATGACTCATTACAATACAAGGTATACTCCTCAATTGGATCGAGTAAGATCAAAATCATTGTAGTTTTCAAATGATTTTTTTCTCCTAGAAGGAATTCTCATATTACTCGAACCACTAAGACTTTATACCCTTCTTTCTCAATAATGAGAGTAGTACTGATAATAGAGAAAAGTAGTTGATAGGCCTTTGGTAATAACCCACCACACCCAAAAAGTATTGGATGTCAAAAAAATTCTTTAAACACTCCCAAGAAATAACTAATTGTACCTTCTCGAGGTCTAATCCCTACCCAAAATAGGATTTTATCAGCACTAAAAAAGCCTTTATCAGTGCTAAAAAAGTGATGATAATAGAGCTAATATTGGGGGGGGGGGGTCCCCTTTATCAGTGTTAAAAAAGTGTTGATAAAGGTTCTACTTTATTAGTGCTATTAGAAGCACTCATAAAGTCCCCTATTTATCAGTGCTTCAAATAGAGCTGATAAAGTCCCCATTTATCAGTGCTTTAATTAGCACTGTTAAAGGGTTCCTTTATCAGTGCTATTTGAAGCACTGATAAAGGATTACCTACATGGGTGTTCTATTTATATAATATCACACCCATCCAACCTATAAAAAATAAACACCAAACCATAAAAAATAACCTACGCAAACTGGAAAAATCCTTCTAAAAATACCCACCCTTAGTATATACAAAAGAACCACATACACGATGAAAATGATGAAAACAACAAGAAGTGCACACAAAGGTTTGGAAAACAATGCTATATACATTTAATTGACATCATGAATATAAAAATATTAACTCATGATATATTCCAAAAAAACACTTCTATATACATTTTGAACAATGTTTTATAAAATTACATTTCAAATTATCCAACAAAAAGTTAAAAACATTAATGTTTTCCCTTTTGATGTCTGTGGTCCCCTATAAAAGATGCCCTCCAATGGTAATAGTTGCAAAAAAAATCATACCAACTCCATAAAAAGGTTCCACATATATAAGAAAACAAATATTACTTTAGTAATACTATAAATAAATAAATTAAATATTAATTTGAATAATACATAAAAAATATCAATTTTTAATAAAAATAACAGATTTTGAGTTATACTAGTCACACTGTGCATCGTATTGAGGTGGGTTTAGATTATTTACATGTCACAAATGAATAAAATATCATTTTACTAAATTATAAAAACAATTCGAATGCGTTTTCTCAGTTTTTAGTATGTCAGTTGTGTTTTTTTACTAAAATATCACTTCAAACTGAAAACATGCAATTTGTGTCATACAAGTCACATCATGCGTCATTTTGATAGGAGAATACTTAATACACTTCACAATGAACTTAAGAATTTATTTCCTTAATTTTGAAGACAATCAAAGTTTATTTTCTTGGTTTTTAGTGAGTGACACGTTTTAAGATAAAATGTCAATTTTAAAATGCTAGCAGGCACTTTTAGTCATACATATCACACCATTCATCTAATTGATGTGAGGTTGATTAATATACATTAAAACCGACTCATGGATCATTTTACTAAAGTATCAAAAGAATTTGAATATTTTTTCTTGGTTTTCAGTATGTCAGTAGTGTTTTTATACATGAATTAATGTCAATTTTAAAAAACAAGACACATTTGGAGTCAAACTGGTGACACTGTGCATCGAATTGAGGTGCAGTTGATTCCTACACATCACAAATTATTGATAGATCACTGTACTAATGTATCAAAACAATCAGAATGCATTTCCTTAGTTTTTAGTACGTCAATTGTGTTTTTTACTAAAATGTCATTTCAAACTGAAAACATGAAATTTGAGTCATATCAGTCACATCATGTGTCAGTTTGACATGAGAATGCTTAATACACATCACAAATGACTGAAGAATTGTTTTCCTTAATTTTGAATACATACAGAGTGAGTTTTCTTAGTTTTTAGTGAGTGACACATCTTGAGCTAAAATGTCAATTTTAAAATGACAGTGGACACTTTTAGTCATACCGGTCACACCGTTCACCGGATTGAGGTGGGGGTTGATTCCTACACATCACAACTAACTCATGGATCATTGTCCTAAAGTATAAAAACAATATTAATGCATTTTATTAGTTTTCAGTATGTTTGTTGGGTTTTTTACTTGAATTAATGTCAATTTTAGATAACAAGACTCATTTAGAGTCATACCAGTGACACCGAGCGTCAAATTGAGGTAAAGTTGATGTCTAAACATAAAAAAATGACTGATAGATCATTTTCCTGAAGTATCAAAACAATCATAATGAATTTCCTCAGTTTTCAGTATGTTAGTCGTGTTTTTTTCTAAAATGTCATTTCAAATCGAAAACATGAAATTTTAGTCATACTAGTCGCATTGCACGATAGTTTGATGTGAGAATTATTCATACACATAAAAAAGAACTGATGAATTGCTGTCCTTAATTTTGAAGACAATCAGAGTGCATTTTATTGGTTTTTAGTGAGTGAAATGTTTTGATCTAAAATGTCAATTTTATACTGATAGTGGACACTTTTAGTCATACCAGTCACACTGTTCATTGGATTGAGGTGGGGTTTATTCCTACACATCATAATTGACTCATGGATCATTGTATTAAATTATTAAAATAATCCAAATGCATTTTCTCAATTTTCAGTATGTAAATTGTGTTTTTTTACTTGAATTAATATCAATTTTAAATAATAAGACACATTTGGAGTCATACCGATGACACCGTACGACATATTGAGGTACAGTTGATTCCTACATGTCACAAATGACTGATAGATCGTTTTCCTAAAGTATCAAAACAATTGGACTACATTTCCTTAGTTTTTAGTATGTCAGTTGTTCTTTTTTACTAAATTGTCATTTCAAACTAAAAACATTCAATTTGAGTCATACCAGTCACATCGTGTGTTGGTTTGATCCCTGTACGGTTGACATAGAATAACATCCTCATTCTAAAACATATATTTAGTCGAACCCATGAAGAACCAAAAATCATATATTCCGGAACTCCGAATGAATATATAATAGTTGGTTCTTCACTGGGTTGACTAAAGAGGGTAACTGGAAATGTTGTAGATTGAATCAATGTTTTTTTTGGAGAAAATCCCTTCTCGTTGTTGAAAATGAGAAGAGTGGAGTAATCTCCTATGCCCGTTATGTCTTAAGACATCACAAAAAACTCAAGGGACGGGGAAACCCCTTCTAGATACTTGTTATCTTTTTTGGTCTATCAACAATACACATACCCTATAAATGAGGACCAACACTTTCTTTTAAAAAATTAATCAATATGAAATTCATTAAGTGCAGAAACAAGAACCACCAACGACCATGATTTTCAGTAGTGCATTTAGACCATAAAAATAAAAAAATTACCATAAAAAAGAGAAAGATAAGGCAGAAAATATTATTAATGAAAAAATTATTTGATAAGTTTACCATATTTATTCTATATTTGTACATTCTTCCATCAGGTATACTGCCTGATCACATAACAATTCACTATTCAATTCCACCCTTATACTTATATTTTAGACTAGTTTTGTAATGAATATTTCAAATATTATAATAAAGTTCACTTCATGTTTAATTTAATGAATTAATTTTTATCACAATTTAATAGGTCAATTTTACCTGTTTCGTTGTTTAAATTTTAAGAGGAGGTGATTTGGAGAGCCCGTGATAAAATTCAAGCAAAATAGGCCAAACTACGTGAGATCCCAAGCATGTATGTAGACAATAATATGTACTGTGGATAATATTTACATCAAATTGGGATAAAAATGGGTGTATGAATGAAAAAAAATGGGATACATTTATCTAAAAGATCATAGATCCCAATTTTTTCATTTTAATGCCCAAAATAGGCCCACAATGTGATGAAATTCTAGGTGAGCCAGATTGGAACACCCTTCTTTATTTGGGCCATAACTCGGGCCTTGAAGATCTAATTGGGCTGATTCAACCTCCCATGGACATCTAACTCAAATTTCTGAATCTCCACTGAATTTTAAGTCATTTACACGCATTTTGGTGAGTCAAAAATCTGGATAAAGATGGAGTAAAAATTCCTCATTAAATAGTCACCTAGCCCTTTAGATACTTGAGCACTTTTTGTGAAAATTTTGATGAAATATCCCATGAAATTACTCCTCCCCATCATTCTATCAGGTTTCAAGACCAGGGGTGAAGCTTAGTAGAATTTTAGATCTCTCTTCATCCAATTTATTTCTCTTATCCATCATGTACTTATAAGCCTATTAGTGATCAATTTGGGGGGTGTTCCTTGTTATAATCCCAAGCTCCACACTTGTAATCTTTGTAAGGTAATTGATTTCCAGGTTTGTTGTCAATTTTTCTTCATTTATACCTTCTAAATTTTTGTTTATCTGGTATGATCAAATAAAAATCATAGGAACAAGAATACACATGCTACCATGGATAACCCATATGTTGTGATGATTTGAGTGTGATTGCCTCTTCTCTCACCCCTTCCCTTTCATGAGTGTGAAAGCGGATTGCATCGGTTGATAAAATCTAGGATCTTGAACCTATGAATATTCATGTTCTTGTATTGTGGTATATTTTATCATTGACACAAATCTGGCTATCTCATCATGTTATTGATTTGATGCCTTGATTGAGTTCCGTTTTTTACATCGATTCATGTTTGTTGATTTTGAGAGGTTTTCGATAATCAATATCATTGATTGGTCAAATACTATGTGGTAACCTAGTAATAACTCACATACCATTACTGGTTTTAGTATGTATAAAATCAACGAATAAATGATCCTCCCCTTTCCCTTGAGAGCGATGAAGGATTGAGAATCAAGGGACACTTACCCGAGTTGATCATGATTTCTCCAACCAGTTTTTCTCAGTAGTAATATAATTTCAATTTCAAATTTTAAAGAAAAAAACCAAACTTTATAAAAACCCATTCCTATTTTAGTTTCTTAATAAAATTCTTCCTTTTTAACTAATGATCTAAATCTCTATCAAGAGATGACCTAGCGTTACTTCTATACTGTAGAAATTCTAGTAAAACTAAACATCTAATTTGACGCGCTCGACAACACGATCAAATTTTGGTGCCATTATCGGGGATGCAAGATCATTTTTCTCCTTTTACTATTTTATTTTTTATTTCTTACATCTTTAAATATCCCTCCTTCCCCTTTGATTATTTTTATCTTTGTATTTTTTTGGTGTTCTTCCTCTCTTCCTCTCTTCTTGTTCTTCTTCTCTATCTCTCTCTATCTTATTCGATCGTATAACATTCTATTCTTCTTTCAGCCTTACTAAGTTTTTTTTATCCATCTACAATCATAAAAAGGAAAAAAAATCACAACTTATTTGCATGACTCGAGCAGGAAAAGAAAAACTGTTTGAAATAGACCTTGAAATTGGAAAGAAACTTCTCTAAAAATTTAGGTCATACAAAGTAGGACAATAAAGTAACATATAAGAAACCATTTCTGAACCTCAAGTGGTCTCAGACCAATAAAAAAATGAACCAAATCAAACCCCAAAAATCATGGCTATAAATAACCAAATTTTAAAAGAACTGACCACCCTAGATGTGGAGTACCAACATGTGTACATCCAATATCCTGAAGAAGCAACCAACTTTGAGCTGAGATCTAGCCTCATCCACCTACTTGTAAAATTTGATGGTCTTCCTGGTGAGGACCCTCATAAACAACTTAAGGATTTTCACATAGTGTGCTCCAATATGAAACCACAAAATGTATCTGAGGACTTAAATAAGTTTAGGGCCTTACCTTTATCCCTTGATGGTGTAGCCAAAGATTGGATATACTATATACCTTCCATAATTGGGGACTGGAATGACCTGAAAATAATCTTTTTAGAGAAGTTCTTCCCTGCCTATTTAACTGCAACAATTAGGAAAGAAATTTGTGGCATTAAGAAATCATAAGGAGAGACCCTTCATGAATACTTGGAGAGATTCAAAATACTTTTCTCAAGCTTCCCCCACCACCAGATTAGTGTAAAACTGTTAATAAAATACTTCTATAAGGGACTAATCCCCATGGATCGTGGAATGATTGATGCTACAACTGGTGGTTCCCTAGTTGATAAAACTCATTCCTTTGCTCATGACTTAATAGCCAACATGGCTCAAAATGCACAATAATTTGGTACACGGGCTATTGCATCGACCCGAGGAGTTCACGAGATAATTCATTCATCCTTATAAAAAAGGTAGATAATAAACTTTATGAGATTCATACCCTTTTAAGTCAATTAGATCAAGCACAAGGTAACTCACAATCTTCTTCAGTTCCATTACATTGTGTTATTGTTTCTGACAATACTCATTTTTCTGACCAGTTCCCACAACTTCAAGATTCACCTAAGTCTTGTGCAGCCGTGTTCCCAGGGCATCCATTCCAACAAGCATCTCCCTTCAAGAAATAACCATTTAGGAAAAATTCAAACCCCGGGTGGCAAGCACAACCCTAGTACCGATAATAAGGAAACTCAAGCTACCCCAAGCATAATTGGTATAAAAAAGGACAAGGTATGAAACTTTATTATCCTTCACCTTCTTAAAACAATCCTACTCCTCCTCCTCCACCCATGTCTGAACCAAGACTCGAGAATATAGTGAAGCAAATGGAAACCCAGAACCTCCAGTTCCAACATAAAAAACAATCAGCTATTCAAGACCTATGAAATCAAGTGAGACAATTGGAAAACACCATAGGTGAGATAAAGATGAAAGGTTCTACACAACTACCTTCCCAAACTATTTCCAATCCAAAAGACAAAGGTAATGCTTGTTCATTAACACTTTTTAGTGGTAAGGAAGTTTCAACATCCTATGATTCTACCCAACAGGTATGTCCCCCTCTTGAAAGGAATGTCTCAACCATTATTCAACTAGAAATTCCAACCAAATGAAAGGATTTGGGAAATTTCACGATACCTTGTACCCTAGGGGAGACATTCTTTTCAGATTCTATGTTATATTTAAGTGATTCCATTAATGTAATTCCTCACTCTATGTATACTTCTCTATAGGTTGGAGGGATTCAACCAACAGGCATTGTCGTAAAACTTTCCAACTGGAGTACTACACATCCAACATGAGTGATTGAGGATGTCCTTATAAGAGTGAATAATATCATCTTCCCTGCTGATTTTTACATTCTTGATATGAAAGATAACCGAACCCAATGAAATGATCCTCTCATACTTGGGAGGCCATTCCTCAAAACAAAAAATATGATCATCAATGTTCACAATGGTATGCTGTCCATGGAGTTCCGTGGAGAAAAGGTAAGTTTTAACATCTTTGAGGCTATGAAACACCCTCTTAAAGAGCACTCCACTCTTCCTCTCTATTCGATGTAAGTGCTATCAAATGACACACACAAACACACAATTATCTTCTCAACCCATAATATAACACATTAACCTCTCCTTATCCCTTGGATAATTTTATTTTTGGTTCACGTTTTGATTATTGTGTGGGTTTTAAAAAATGTAAATTTTGTGCTTTGATTGATGAGTGTGTTCATTATTAGGTACCCATGACCATCAATGATTATGAAAATATCATTTTCCTGGATTCTCTTTCCTTAGAGAATAAAAATGAGTATATAGACAGTTTCATGGACCTCACTCCCCCCAAAACCCCTCCCTCAATCAAAAAAACCACCAGTCATGGAACTTAAAAAACTTCCTTCTAATTTAAAACATGCATATATTGAGGGTATTGACCAATTGACCGTCATTATTTCCAATAAACTCTCTCCACAAAAAGAATCAAAACTAATCGACCTTTTTAGAGAGTGTAAAAAGGAAATAGGATGGACATTGGCTAATATTATTGGGATTATCCCATCTATTTTTATGCACCATATACTTTTAGATGATGAGGCTAAGCCTGAAATACAATCTCAATGCCAGATGAATCCTACTATCATTGAATTGGTAAAATTGGAAGTCAGTAAATTAGTTTCTATTGGGATCATTTATCCTATATCTGATAGTAAATGGGTTAGTCCAGTACACATTGTTCCTAAAAAATGGAATAATAGCTGTGTCAAATAAAATGAATGAATGGATTCCAACACGTGTGCAAAATAGTTGGCGAGTCTGTATTGACTACTGTCGATTGAATCAAGCCACGCCGAAGGACCACTTTACTCTACCTTTCATTGAACAAATGTTAGAACGGTTGGCTAGTATGTCCCATTATTGTTTCCTTTATGGCTATTCAAGTTATTTTCAAATCCATATAGCTCCCTAGGATCAAGAAAAGACAACATTTACCTGTCCATTTGGAACATTTCCATACAGAAAGATGATTTCTGGTCTATGTAATGCTTCTAGTACTTTTCAGGGATGTATGTTGAGTATTTTTTATGAGTAACTTGAGAGTTTTATGGAAGACTTTATGTATGATTTCACGGTGTATGGTTCTTATTTTGATGATTGTTTGGAACACCTAGGTTCTATCCTCCACCACTACATTGAAAAAGATCTTATTTTAAATTATGAGAAATTCAATTTCATAGTTGAGCGGGGGATAGTTCTTGGGAATGTCATTTCAAATAAGGGAATTCAAGTTAATAAATCTAAAATTTAATTAATTTCATCCCATTAATATCCAAAATGTGTTCGTGAGGTGCGATCTTTCTTGGGTCATGCTGGTTTTTAATGTTGATTCCTTAAATCCTTTAGTTAGATTACACTTCCATTGTCCCAATTATTACAAAAAGATTTTGAGTTTGTGTTTGATAAAAATTGTGAGGATGCATTCAATTCACTAAAAAGGAGTCTCACATCACCCCCCATCATCCATCCACCAAGGTAGGATCTCCCCTTCAAACTTATGTGTGATTCCTCTAACTTTGTAGTTGGGGAAGTCTTATCACAAAAGGTTGATAAGGCTCCTCATGTCATTTCATATGCCTCACATACTCTTGACCCTGACCAGGTAAAATACAAAACCACTGAAACATAACTCCTTTCTATTGTGTTTTCCTTGGAAAAAATTTGTTCATATCTTCTTGGGTCAAAATTCATTGTATTTTCTAATCATTCATCCCTTCGTTTTCTCCTAAAGAAATTTGAATCTAAGCCCCACCTCATATGGTGGATTCTCCTCCTACAAGAGTTTAACATTGAGATTAGAGATAAGAGGGGTGTGTAACATGTTGTAAATGACCACATTAGTAGGATTTCTCCACTACTGGACCACCATGTTGACTAATCCCTCCCCATTGAAGATTTATTTCCTCATGAGAACCTTTATGATGTTGTGTACCTTACCCATGGTATGCATACATTGCGAATTTTCTAGAAACATATAGGGTCAAAACTAATTTCAGCACTTCACAATCCCAAATAATTAAGCACGATTCTTGGTGGTATATTTGTGATGACCCATATTCATGGAGAATTTGTGGTGAGCAGTTAGTTCATTAGTGTGTCCCTGATGATGAGTTCACCTATATTTTGACCTTTTTCCACACTTTGGCTTATGGGGTCCACTTTGGATCTCAACATACAACTCGAAAGGTCCTTGAATCCGGAATTTATTGGCCAACATTGTATAGGAATTCCCATATATATTTTCAAGTAATGTAGTCATTGTCAATTCACAGGGAATATCTCCAAGATGAATGAAATGCCCCAACATCCCATGTTATTTTGTGAAAATTTTGATGCATGGGGCATTTAATTCATGGGGTGTTTTCCAAATTCATTTGTAATTTTGTACATATAATTTTCTAAGGACTACGTGTATAAATGGGTGGAAGAAAATGATACTAGGACCGGTGAATCTCTAGTTTTTGTTGATTTTTTAAGGTCCCACATTTTTAGTAGGTTTGGTTTGCCGAGATTCATAATTAGTGATCAAGTTTCACATTTTTTCAATCGTAACATGAAACATTTTCTTCATAAGTATGAGGTTGATCATAAATTCTCCACTTCATATCAACCCCAAACTAACGGAAAAGCAGAAATATCAAATCAGTATATTAATAGAATCTTGGAAAAAACAGTAAAACCCAATAGGAAAGATTGGAGTTTGTGCTTGGATGACGCACTTTGGGCATACCATACAACTTTTAAATCCCCAATCGGAATGTAACCATATAGAATTGTGTTTTTAAAGGCTTTTTAACTCATAGTGGAGGTAGAAAACCATGCATATTGGGTTGTTAAATAATGTAATATGAATCTTTTAGATGCATGTGAGCATATAAAGCCGCAGATTCAAGATTTGGAAGAAATTAGATGTGATGCATATGAGAACTCCCAGATATATAATGAGAAGAAAAAGGATACACATGATAGCATGATTCATCAGCGGAAGTCCCGTATTGGTGAGAATGTCCTCATGTACAATTCTAGGATAAGGCTCCACCCTGATAAGATTCATTCCTGATAGATCAGTCCTTATAATGTTACTAATGTTTAACATTTTGGTGCAATATATATTTTGCATGATCAGAGTTGATGAAGTCTTACCATCAATGGGAAGAGACTTAAACACTTCTATTATGATTTTCCAAAGAATCTGGTGGAGGAAATATTCCTTATAGAAGCAACATACCAGTGAAACACACAAGGTTTAACCTTCCTTCTCAAATTATCAATTATTATAGTGAGGACACTTCATATTCTAGGTGTGTGTGGGGGGGGGGGGGGGTGGATACATTCCTGGGTTCCTTAGGATTTTCAGCATCTTTCTTCTTTATTCTCTTTTTTGACTTCTTTATAGTATTTTCACTTTTCCCTATCTTGTTGAGTTCATTAGAATTTTCATTGTCTTTATTCTTTCTTCTATTTTCACCTTCTTTATGGTATTTTTACTTCCCCACCTTATGGTCACCAAATCTTGGAAATTACTGAAAATGCACGTTGAAATTTTTGATTCCACATTGTTTTAAAATTTGATGAAAACCTGTCTCTATTGTGCAATGAATATTTGTATGAATTTAACATCAGGGAGTGATTTTTAGTGAATTGGTTTTCTTTCAATGATATAAATGGTTGTATCTATATGAAACCTTTGAGATGATTGATGCCCCTTGTCTGAGTAGTTTTTGGGAAAACCATGTCACTAATATCTCCACACATTTTTCACTAAACCAAAAAGTGTGAATATTTCTTACTTAATATAAGGTAAATATAAGTTTGGTTAATATTTTTCAGCTTAAAATGATATTTCCATATGTTTGTTCTTTATCCGATCTATTTTATTACTGTAACGGTTGACCTATGTGTGTGTACCTGATATTCGACTATTGTACACCATAAAAAAAATAAAAAAGGGATGTGTCTTGGGTAGGTCAAAAACCACTATTCCTCAACCTTGATCTTGTTTTAACTTTGACAATTAGTGTTTTTCGGAGATTAAACAAGGGTTGTGAGATGAGTGTGAGATTTGTTCCAAATGCAACTTCAAAAAAAAAACAAAAAAATAATAAATGACGGGAGTGATTAAATATACAAAATATGGGGATGTCTAGGTCATGAGATTATGGTTTGACTTCCAAGAATTCTTAATTGAGTGTGTTTTGAAATATTTTTGTAAAGGATGTAGGGAACGTTCAGTGGAAAATATCATTTAAGCTAAAAAAAGATAAAATAACATATATTTACTGGATAGAGAGTGGAAAGAATAGCATGAAATGGTTTTCACACATACACATGGAGATTTAGTGGAATTGTTGAATTTTTAATTCCTTTCTCAATTTGGTATCATAAATCTTTTTGAATTTCATTATGATATGATTTTTGAGACATCTTTTTCCATTTTCACTAGGAAGATCTCCTTAGTGTGGCTTGTGCATTGATCACATTACTTTAATGAATTAAAATTTCATCAAATGTCAAATCTTCATGATGTTGGAAATATATACATTCATTATTTTTTTTGGATATGTGACTTTTCCCAGGAGTTAAAATGTTTAGGTGTGGGGGTGTGATCACATAGTGATTCACTATTCAATTACACCCTTACACCGCTATTTTAAACTAGTTTTGTAATGAATATTCCAAGTATAATAATAAATTTTACTTCATGTTTGATTAAATGAATTAATTATTATCATGGTTTAATAGGTCAATTTTACTTGTTTTGGTGTTTACATTGTAGGAGGAGGTGATTTGGAGAGACCGTGATGGAATTCAAGCAAAATGAGCCAAACTGTGCTAGAGCCCAAGCATGCATGTGGACATTAATATATATTGTGGATAATTAATGCATAAAATTGGGATAAAAATAGGTGTATTAATTAAAAACAATATGGTATAATTTTCTATAGAAGACCATGGATCCCAATTCGTCAATTTGGAGGCTCAAAATAATCTCACAATGTGAAGAAATTCTGGGCAGGCCAGATTGGAGCACCCTTTTGTATTTGAGACATAACTCAGGTATCAGAGTTCCAATTGCGCTGATTTCACCTCCCTTGGATAGATAACTTTAATTTATGACTCTTAGCCAAATTTCAGGTCATTTACACCTTTTTTTATTAGTCAACCAGCCAAATAAATATAGATTACAAATTCTATCTTGAATAGTCACTTAGCCCTTTAGATACCTGACCAATTTTTGTGAAAATTTTGATGTAACACCTATAAAATCACTCCTCCCCATCATTATATTAGGATTCAAGACCAGGGGTGAAGGTTATTCTAATTTTATATCTCTCTTCATCAACTTTAGTTTTCTTCACCCTCATATACGTCTAAGCCTCTTAGTGATCAATTTGGGGGGTGTTCCTTGTTGTAATCCCAAGCTCCATGCTTGTAATATTTGTAAGGTAATTGATTTATAAGGTTTTTTTCAATTTTTCTTCATTTATACCATATAAATTTTTGTTTGTTATGGTTTGATCAAATACAAATCAAAGGAACAATAATCCACATGCTTCCATGCATAACCCAGATCTTGTGATGATTTTAGTACGATTGCCTCTTTTCTCACCCCTTCCCTTACATGAGTGTGAAAATGGATTGCGTTGGTTAATAAAATCCATGTGATTGAACCTATGAATATGAATGTTTTTTTCTTGTGTAATATTTTATTTTTGACACAAATCTGTTCATATCATCATGTTGTTGATGTGATGCCTTTATTGAGTTCTGTTTTTTACATCGATTCATGTTTGTTGATTTTTAGCGGTCATCGATAATCAATATCATTGATCGATCAAATACTTGGTGGTAACCTATTAAGAACACAAATACCATTACTAGTTTCATTATTTATAAAATCAAGGAATCAATCATCCTTCCATTTCCCTTGAGAGCGATGAAATATTGAACATGAAGGGACACTTACCTGGGTTGATCACGATTTCTCTAACCATTTTCTCTCAGTAGTAATATAATTTCAATTTCTATTTTAACGAAAAAAAACCCAAGTTTATAAAACCCCATTCCTCTTTTAGTTTCTTAATCAAAAAACTTATTTTTGATTTAATGATCTAAGGATCCATCGAGAGATGGCCTAGGGTTACTGCTATACTGAAAAAATTCTAGTAAAACTAAACGTCTAATTTGACGTACTCAACAATGTGATCATTACCCATTCATTTCTAAGAATATCTATATCGTCTTGTTAATATGAGTGTTTTTGGAAGTCATGGTAGTACTGAAAATATATAAATACACAAAATATTAATACGTATTTTAAATGAAATATAAATTATCTTTGAAAATACCTCTTTAGGGATGCTGGTTTGTTCATGGAATATGATCTCTTTCATAAATTTACAAATATAATAACCATAGTCTTTATAGTTTTTTTTGGGAACTGTATAAACATTGAGAAAAATAATTAATTTTTTATATGTGTTTGGACAGTGAAATATTACTATATATACCCTGATACTTATCTAATCATTGTACATGTCAGGTTTCTTGTCCTTTTCCCCTGGCCTCATTCTAGGATGTAGACGATATTCACAAACCGCCCTATCATAACAGAATCATCATTAAAAGATAAAATAAATTATATAACTAGATGTTTAGTTCTAAAATTTTGGATGTAATTTATTAAAAAATGAAAAAATTACATCATGTGTGGCTGGTTTTTTGGATATCCATGCATTGAATCTTGAAAATAAATCTTTAGAGTATCCAAATTGACCATAATGAGCATCCAATGCTGCCTAAGAACACAAAAAAGAATAATTAATGAAAGAAATTAAAATATATTTGATATTATTAAATTATAGAGTTTTACCTCTGCATTGTTGGTATTAAGAAGAGTTTTTCATCCATAATTTTTCTGTTAAACGATTTGAGTAGTCCTGCAACTATTTCACCCTCTTTCTTGGAAGTTATGTCTTCTTGTTCTATAGAGGTGACGTGAGGACTAATGAGTCCACATTTTTTTCATTGGAAAATCCCTTCAATTTTTTTTTTCATATATAGGTATGTGAAAAATATGAAATGTATTTAGTCATAATTATCATAGTATATCTCAAATCCATTTTTTTATTGATTTTCAAGCAGACCACAGTGGGTTGAGTGGGGACTAGAAACATGACATCTCAGAAAACATAAACACAACCATAGAAAGAAAGACTCTTAAGAAATACCTGGTCTCTGGCCCGAGGGTGGGCGTCGATATTTCCATGCCAGATCAGTATTGATAAGCTCATTCTTCATCTACTCAGAAAAATGAGAGGGGAATGCGAAGTGGATTAGATCCAGTTTGTCAAGAGCAATTAGATCCTGTTTGTCTATTGGGTCTGGTGGCACATGAATAACTGTAGGATAAGGGTCCAGACCTTTAGTCTCAGTTTGTTGTGTCAGGTCGGACTTGCATTGCTTAAAAGAAGATATATGTGCTTCAACAAGATCATAAGTTTCACCAATAGTGGCGACACTAGGAAATCCCCTAATTCAGATAGTCCATTCTTGCCTCTGCCCGCACTGGTTCTAAGGTAATCATCAACTGCATGAATAACATCAAGGCCTGGAAAAATCAATCATAGTATATCATCTTTTGGAAAATAAAATCCGGAAAACATACCTCATGTAAATATTTACAACTGAGCTGCCTAACCAGCCATAGTCAAGGATTTCAGGTTCACTCTCAACACTAATGAAGTCTGGAACTTCCCCTCCATACAGATTTGGTTCAAAATCCATTATGCTGTTTTTTTTGAAAAGGTCCCTCGACCAAAAGGTCAAGGAGAATATTCATAAAATTAAGTAAAGTTACAAGAGATGAAAACACAAGATCTTATTACAATCAGCCTCATAATGAGGGAGCAGGACCACGGGAAGCATATCTAACCAGGTAAGAGCCTAACCAACTCCCATATTCGTAAGACCATCCTCTACCATATTCGCCTCCCGATAAACATGTGTGATGATGAAGTTTATGTTCAAAAGGGTCTTCTTGTATTCCATCCACTTTGTAGGAAGCCTCCAAGAGATATGAATTTCACCATTTCTAATGGCCTGTACAAGAGTGGTAGAGTCACTTTCCAACCATATATTAGTCAAAATATTCATTATAGATAATGAGAAAACATGAATTATTAGAAGCACCTTCGCCTTGAGTGAACTAGTCACGCCACAAGTGCCATAGAAACATTCCTTAACAGAATCATCATGTGTCCTAAAAACAGAACCACACCCCGCTAGCCCTGGATTTCCCTTTGACGCACCATCTCTATTCACCTTTATCGAATGAAGGAGAGGATGCAACCAAAACACTTCAAAAGTACCCAAAAAATGTCTGAAATTTCCCTAAACACCCATATTTTTCAGCAGAATAAAATCCTGTATACTATTGTTGCACTCCCCCATTCCAGTTCTACACATGTCTCTTATAGTAGAAAAAATCTACTTCATGACCAGATTCAAAACACAGCCTTTTACCAAGTGAATTTCTACATTTCAGTGCCTCCAAATAGCATGAAAACATTAAGCTACAACCACACAAAGTAGATCACGTACCTGGGGAGATAACTGGATGACTGAGAAGTACTGAAGGAGGGCATGTAGACCTAAATATTGAATACCAGCCAGCTCAAAAGCCTCCAGGACCTCATTCCAAATAGATGAGGCCATTGCACAACTGAGGAAAAGGTGATCCACATCCTCCCTATACTGGTGACATGTATCACACCTAGGAAAAAGATGAATACAAAACATTTTCAGTACCTAATCATAGGGTAACCTATTTTAGGCTAGCCACCAAACAAGGGTAAGACGTGAAGGCCTGATCCAATTTTTGTTGAGAAAAGATAACCAATTTTAGTCATCATGATGGCCCTTGGTGAAATGTTGATAATAGAGTTTTCTAGTAAGAATTCCACTTCTATCTGGTTCCAAAACCAGAATATCAGGGCAACAAACAAAATCATAATGATCAACCATAGCTTGAAGCTCATCCTGGAGCGATGAAGGAGGATAAAAAAAATCTTTAATAGTGATATGATCATTTGATTCCAGAATATCCGGCTGGAAATTATCTGAGAGAATGGCCCCATTCCAATTATAAAAACATAATTTTAGAGTCAATATACTGTTCACAATCCATATAGAACAAGTCATGATATTCTGAAAATAAGATTTAATTTCTTGCCATAATGAAGAGTTGATATAAACATTCCTTCCCTACCACAATTTACCCACAAAACGAGCACTGAGAAAACCCATTGACTTAGAATTACTGCGAAGAATATTCCAGATAATGAAATATTGAAGGGAATCATTTAAAAGGAAAATATCCATCATTTCCATTCCACTGTTATGTAGAGGGAGACATTAAACCTTCCAAGTAACAATGACCATTTTCCTCTCATGGATATTACCACTCCAAATAAAATTCCTGATAGAGATATTTAGACATTTGAGAATCCATCTTGTCTATTTATAGACCATGAACGAGTAAATATGTTTAGAAACTATAATAGACTTCACTAAGATTAATCTCCTAGCCATGGAGAGATGATGCACTCAATTTGTGTATACATTTTCAAATATATAATTGAAGATAAAAGCATGTTTTCAGAAAATATCTGTGGTTTCATGAACATATTATTTGATTTTGGTGAATCTGTTTACTTGAAGTAGATTTCTAGATTAATACACAGATCAAGGGAAGGTTGTGACATTTTTGAAACTACACGACGTGTACTTTCTATACACGCCATGTACATCTAGACAAGGACACAGACCAAAGTAGGGAGTGCACACCCATTTCTCCAGGAAAAGATGCACGCTGTGTGGGGAGGCGCTACACGTCGTGTACCACCTTCTAGAAGTGGTGGTTGCAGAGAAAAGTCCACACGCCCATGTGACCGTTGATGAAGACACGGCGTGTTTGAACTTTTACAGGATGTGTCTGCTATTCTAGAAGGGGCTGGCGGTGCTACACGCCGTGTATGGCGGTGCTACACGTCGTGTATGGTGGAACTACACGCTGTGTTCACTCAACTCATAGATGGCGCTGTGTGAAAAAGTCAAGAACGGCGTGCTCGGCCACCTGCCAGCGGAGAAAATGGCGCCAAAACGCGTTGACGAAAAGTACACGGCGTGTACTTTATATACACGCCGTGTACTTAATTTTTCTAGAAAATGAGGCCTTGTCCTATGGATTTAAAAGGGTCAGAACCATTGGAGGAGGGAGAATCTTTTCTACCACCATTACCGAAGCCACTGAGGTGCTGTCATTCCGCTATTCCACCATTCCACCCTCCGATACTCTACCTCAACGCCTACACGATGAATTCGTCAGGTATCACATGTGTCATTTCTCTCCTAAATTCTATGTGTAACTAAACCCCTCGTGTTGGGGCTGTGGATGATGGGGTCATAATTTGTATATTTTTTTATATAGTTGTGTTTGAATCATTGTAATTAATCTTAATTTTCTTAAGACACTATCTAATATAACTGAGAATTCTTAGCCGGACCAAGGGAAGGATTCTCAGCGATACAAAAGAAAAGTAACAGTGCAAACATCCATGACCATTGGAAGGTTTTCACCGATTCAAGTAATGGACTAGACGTAATAAAGAATTATGGACATTGACTACTGGACCAAGGAGTCAACTGCTCTCATTCCAAACAAGAGGAACCGGACCAAGGAAATCTTGTAACAAAATGAAATCCCGAATGATTGAATTATTATGAACATCACAACCATTTAAACAATCTGCATAAGAACTCCTTATTCACCACAGCCCCGACATGTCTTTTCTTTCCATTTCTAAGAACTCTTTAAATTTTCCCACTGTTTTCCTTCAAACTGTATCCATTCTTCAAAGTAAATCAGTTTAGTTTAAATCAAAACCCAAAAACCAACCCAATCGTTTCTAAACTTTGCATACTTCACCTAAATAAGTATTAACTCAATTAAATTCATTAACGCCATGGTTACCTGTGGATTGACCCTGAACTTATTCTATACTAAAGTTCTAAGAACGGGTAATTAATTTGGGACGCATAAAACTTCAACCAACGACAAGCATAGACCAAATTTTGGCGCTGTTGCCGGGGATCTCTCGTTTAGTGCTAAGATTTAAATTGTGTTAATAATTGGTTTAAGTGAACATAAATATCAAAAATTATCAAAAATCTCTTTTCTAAATCTCATTTCAAATTTTCTATTTTTCTATTTTTCCCTTTTACGCCTGGTGTTCGTTTTTGTGTTGTGTAGCGCTTCAAGTGTATGTTTCGACGCTTTACATGATCCAGAAGTGCCGAGTCATCAGAATTAGTTCCACTTGACCTGGAAATCGAACGGACCTTGCTTCATCATCGGCGTACATGGACAGAAACTCACAACCATCAACCACAACCCATGGCGAAAAAGGAAGAGGGAGCACCAACCGTAGATGCTGCGACTGAGCATCAGTACCAAGATCAGCAGCCTCCCGCTGCTGGTCTACCGGAGCAACCTCTTGAAGCCTTCATGGAATTCCTCCCAAGGGATTACCAACGGCCGCCACAACAACTCTTCCCACGGCCATACTTTGCCCCTCAGGAACAGTTTATGCAAGCTCCACCCCATCAACAATAACCTCCAAGACGTACCCTTATGGAGTACGGACTTCCTTCGATTCACGGAGCTGATACGGGCATCGTTCGTCCTCCGGTCTAGGCCCAACACTTTGAGATCAAGCCTGCTATCATGCAGCTGATCTAGAACACCGTCCAATTTGGAGGCCTGGCCAGTGAGGACCCGAACGCCCATCTCTCCAATTTTATGGAGATCTACGACACCTTTCGGTACCATGGCGTGTCCGAGGATGCCATCTGTCTTCGCCTATTTCTCTTTTCTCTACGGGATAAGGTGAAGGACTGGATCAAGGGGCTGCCACAACGATCTATCCTCACCTGGGAGGAGCTAGCCCAAGCGTTCCTTTCCAAGTACTTCCCTCCATCCAAGACGGTGACACTCCGGAATGAAATTCATAACTTCCAGCCGCACGACTCCGAGTCGTTGTACGAGTCCTGGGAACGCTTCAAGGAGATGTTACAAAAATGCCCCCATCACGGACTCCCACTCTGGATGCAAGTCCAGACCTTCTACGGAGGACTTACCACGAATACCAAGTCCGTGGTGGACGCTGCTACTGGAGGTACGGTGATGCAGAAGTCCCCCAAAGAACTATTCGAACTATTGGAAGACATGTCATCCAATAGCTTCCAGTGGCACTCCGAGTGGGGGACTCAAAAGCGAGGTATGCACAACATTGACTCTACCACTATGTTAGCTACTCAGTTGGACGCTGTGTCCAAGAAAATTGATGCATTGAACCTCAAAGTAGCATCTCAAGTTCATGCGGCGCACCACCCAACATGCGGCGATTGTGGTGATAACCACATCATGGGAGAATGACCGGGTTCAACTGGAGGCACCTCGACGAGCGAGGTGAGTTATGTTGCCCAAAATCGAGGGCCCAACTAGTACTAGTAGTACCAGAACCCGGCATGGCGAGATCAATAGAACACAAGCTGGGGCCAACAACAGCAGAATCCTTCGCCCTAGTGACCGCCCAACTACAACCAACCTCCATATCAGAACCAATTCCAAAGGCCGCAACAACCCCATCAGGGTCCTTATCAGCAACAAGGGTATCAAAACCCTCGTCCACAGCAGCCACGACAGTCACCTCCTCCACCGGCTCAACAACCACCTCAGCAGGAGAACACCTCAAGGTTAGAGGATCCAATGACTAAATTCATATCTACTGCTGAGACTCGGTTCCAGAATCAGGAAGCCTCGATTCGAGGCTCGGAGAATCAGATTGGACAGCTGGCAAATCAACTCTCAGGGAGCCAGCCCGGTACACTACCGGGGAACACCGAAAAGAATCCAAGGGAGGAGGCCAATGCTATCATGCTCGAGAGTGGAAAAGAGCTCCACTAGAACCAATCAGCACAGCAAGGTGCATCCACACCCACTGTTGAAGAAAAGGTACAAATACCGACCCCTCCTCATCCAATATCCCACAGAAGGTGGCTTTACAAAATAAAGAAAAGGAAGTAATCCATCCATTCAAGCCTGCCTTACCCTTTCCGGAAAGATTGAAGCAGAGGAAGCCAGACCACCAATTCAGCAAATTTATGGATGTTTTCAAGAAGCTACACATCAACATACCATTTGCGGAATCCCTGACACAAATTCCAACATACGCCAAATTCATGAAGGAAATCCTCTATAATAAGAGGAAGATGGAGGATTTGGGCGTTATTTCACTAACGAAGGAGCGCTCCATGGTGGTTCACCATTCCATTCCTCCCAAACTCCAAGATCCAGGTAGTTTCACCATTCCTTGTACTATTGGATCCTGTGAATTTGGGAAGGCCCTCTGCGACTTAGGGGATAGCATGAACCTTATGCCCCTCGTAGTATTCAAGAAGCTGGGACTCCACGAGATCAAGCCTACCCGCGTCTCCCTTCAACTTGCTGATCGATCCATCAAACACCCAAAGGGACTACTCGAGGATGTACTGGTCAAGGTGGGTAGGATGATTCTCCCTGCTGATTTCATCATCCTCGACATGGGGGATGACCAGGAAGCACCTCTTATACTTGGAAGGCCTTTCATGGCAACTGGGAAGGTATTGATCGATGTGAACCAAGGAGAGATGATTTTCCGGGTAGGAGATGAGAGAGTCTCCTACAATGTTCTTAAAGCCATCAAGTAGGCATCATCATCTGATAATGAGGATTGTTCTGCAATAACTACCCTGGATGACCACCTGGTGGATGATCTGGTATGTTCTTATATTTTTGATAATTTTTACAATCCAAACATTCCTGTTGAAGAAGATCCAGAGAACTTCCAACTTATAGATGGCCAGGGTGGCCACTATTGGGACCATTATCCACCGTAAAAATCAGGTAAGCATGGTAAGTAGGTCGAGCCAACGACCTAAAACAAAGGCGCTTCCTGGGAGGCAACCCAGAGGTTACCCGCCATGTCCCACTTATATACACGACATGTAATTATCTTTTTAATTTGTAAACTTAATAGTATAAATCTATAGAATAACGAATAACTAACCAGGGATGATGCTAGTGCCGATGTCAAATTCACTGGAGTTTATTCAAGCCGACCTCGGTTCGAATCCTCCTAACCTACCGTCGGCACGGGGTTCCTCCTTTTTAATTACACGACGTGTGTAGTATTTTTAATCTATATATATATATATATATAAATGTGTTTAATAAAACCCATGACGGGGATGGGCCGGTTCTCTAAAATCGTAATTCAATTTCAAAAGACCCGGGTTCGAATCCAGACAACCATCCCATTTCCATCATTTGTTCTTTTAATAAAATCACAGGACGTGTACTTCGATATACGCTGTGTGCACCATGATTTTTCAAATATAAATAAAAAAAATTTAAAAATAAGAAATTACATGCGGGTGAAGTTGTCGGATTGGCAAAGTCTCGACACCAGGTTCACAAGACCCGGTTTCGAATCGCGCTAATCTCCCCGCTTCACCCCCATCCTTTCCTAAATAAAAACCACACATCGTGCTTTTATTTCTATTTGTGTGTATAGGCTGTATAGAATAAATATATATATAAAATAAATATGAATAGCAGAACAACCTTTGCTCCAGTGGGTGAGGGCATTCGTTCGAATCAGCCTATCGCCGGTTCGAATCCTAACCCAAACACCAGACCAAAGGTTGTACTACTCTTTTTCTTATTTTAAAATACACGCCATGTATTTCCCGATATATGTCGTGTATAGGCTTATGTATAATATAATTTGTCAATATTTCTATTTTTAATAATTATTATATAGTTTACTATAATAATTAAATTTTGTACTTCAAAAAAAAAAAAATACACAGCGCGTACTTTACATACACGCCGTGTACCTCGGCTATATAAGCCGCGGGGAATCCGGATTGAGGCCATGTTGCACGGACGTCCCATTCTTCCCCTTCTTCCCGTTTCTTCTCCCAAATGCCGTCCGAACCCCCTTTTGACAAATCCGTCAATTTTGGGCGTTTCAAGTTCTGATTCCTCTCACATTATGATCCTCGATCTAGGTACACCATTCTACACCCTCTGTTTCAAATTTTTAGACTCGTTTAGGGTGTTTTTCGGATCGGCCAACCGTTCGGCTTCCGGCAGTACATGACCACGAAATGAAGAACACACGCCGTGTACTTCTAAACATGACCTCAGAATGAATTTTCAGAAATTTGAATATACATGGTGTGTATGTTCGGTACACACCGTGTCCGTTTCATCGTGCCCGCGTACACTTTGGCACACGGTATCACACACCATTTTCAATTACACAGCGTGTGTGTTTGGTACACGCCGTGTCCGTTGTTTGTGTTGGCCCCTACGTGTGTGGCACATAACACGGCCTGTCACCCCATGTTCCAGAACATGACGTGTATGTTCGGTACATGTCGTGTCCTCTATATCTGTGGCGGGCCTGTGTCTCCCCCTCTTCACGACCATGTTCTTCATGTGCAGTACACACCGTGTCTAGAAACTCCACGAAATGTATTGTTTTCTCAAAACTGATAAAAACATGGCCATGTCATTTGTTACATGACCACCTGCACTTTGATGTGAACACGACGTGTATGTTCGGTACACGCCGTGTCCTATTACATGGTCTCTTTCCACCCTCGGTGTGTCTTTCCAGAGAACACGGTATACTCTCCATTTCTGACTACACGCCGTGTACTATGGAGTACACACCGTGTACTTTTATTTTCCAATTTTCTCACATTTTCTTTGTTTTATTTTCTTCTTTTGTTTTGTTTTCTTTTTCTTTTTCTTTCTATTTCAGGATATGGAATATCATGATCATTCGTGCAGGAAGCGGCCAGCCTCTGCCACTGAGGGCGAGGAGTCCAGTTATCGTCGGATCCGACTCCGACCACCTAATCAGCCGATCCCCGACGCTCCGGTCTTTGAGCTCCCTCCGTTGGCCATTCTGCCACCACTCACTCCCTCCGATGAGGCGAGGCCTCCTTCTGCTGCACCAGCTGCCACTTCCACTGTACCATCATCCTCAGCAGCTGGTCCCTCTTCGAGCACCCCTTCAACCGAGCCACCTTCTTCTTCGGCAGATCCACCTCCAGAGCCAGATGCTGCTGCACCGGCACCTGGGCCGGGACCTACAGGTGCTACCTATCCCTGCACGGTATTCCCGGTCACCGAACTCACATCTGACAGGCTCCGACGTTTTTCTCGTCGGCCGATACCATTGAGCGGAAGGTACCTTGACAGTATCATTCCGCAGTGGCTCGGTATTTGGGAGGAGTTGGAGGTACTTCTCAGGCACACCGCACTCCTCGCGATTTTTCAGGTCAGCACTCCTGTGTTCCAAGATTTATTTTTGGAGTTTGCGGCCTCCTTTGAGTTAGATGGAGTGGAGTACCGAAAGACCCCTGGCAATGCGGTGCTAGTAGTTCGATTCCGGTTAGGCGGCCGACGTTTTTCTCTGACGATGACAGAGCTCGGCCGAGGGTGTGGCTTCTACCCCCATCCTTTCACCCCACCCCCGTTTCTGACTTGACCCGGCCCGAGCGCTCTGACCTCATTGCCATGTGGCGGGAGATCGCTGGGCCTGACCACCAGTACTCCCCCACTTCTCAGAAGAGCACTCTTATAGACAATCCCGTCCTTCGCTTCACCCACCGGTGCTTTAGCGCCATAATCTTCCCCTGCCATGAGGATATGGGGGTCGTGACCGGCCGTGACATGGATCTTCTTACCTGTGTCATCTGGCACGCCTACCCAGACCTCCCCTATCTTGCTGCCTCCTATTTTCACTCCATGTTTACTGGACGTCAGGGCAACCTGAACGGTGGGTTTTACACCACCCGTCTCGCCGACCACTTGGGGGTATTTGAGACCTCATTACCTCATGACTTGATAGGTTCACCCCAGCGGATGGACTTCCTAATTCTCATTCGCATGGGATTGGTCTGGAAGCAGGGGGGAGCCTACATCCTTGCTCAGGCTCGAGCCCCGCCACCTGCTGACCCTGCACCTCCTTCCCCACCTCCTCCCGCTTCTCCACCTCACCCACCTCCTACTAACCCCACTTCTTCTGAACTTTCTTCTTCTGTCCCATCTCCCATCTCACCTACCCCCGCACCCTCGGTCGATCCGGCCATTTCCCTCCACCTAGACACGATGGAGCAGCAGTTGGCCCGTATCATCGGCCACCAGGACACCATTGCACTCCATTTGATTTGTCTGGACGGCCGCCAGGACCGGATGCAACATCTGCTGGTACATATTGCTCAGCATCTTGGTGTTCCACTACCTCAGCCACCAGCCCCTACCTCCGTTCCTGGCCCTTCTGCTGCTGCTCCACAGTCATCTCCTACGCCGGCCACAGCTTCTGTTCTGATGACTACGGTGAGCTCTGTTGCTGCCACTTTTGCCGGGCTAGGGCCTACTGCTGAGCTTCCAATCCCGAGTCTAGCACCTGTGGCTCCTACTTCTTCAGCTACCCTTCTCGATGCCGATTCAGAGCCTCACCCTTCCACGACTCCTACGCCGTCTCTCCCGGCCGTTTCTGTACAGGATGATGCCTCCCCTAAGGCTACCCCATGATAGTGACATTTTCCTTTCTCTTATATATCTCTTCTGTCATTTTTTGTGCTGTGATGTTATGCAAGTCTGTAGTCTTATTTCTTTTTCTTGACAGTCACAGGTACCGGCATGGTGCGCTTTGGACATCACTTTTCATGAGGGGAGTATTTTTCCATTTCTATTTTCTTTCTTCTTGGCTTTACTTCTTCCACTACTTTCCCTCATTTTTCCCCCATTTCTCCCTGCTGCCCACCCTTTACCTTGGTTTTGCACTTGGTGGACCATGTGCAGTGTTAAGTGTGGGGGAGCATCTATATCTTTCACCTTAGTCTTTTCCCTTAAACTAACCTAGGAGACATCATTATTAGACTCTATATTTGTAAATGTAAATCAATTTTTGTTAATTAATCTTATAAATGCTAGAGTTATCAGTAGGAACTTTTGGAAAGGTTACATGCTTTTTAGTTTTTAATTATTTTAAAATGATTGCTGATATAGTTTCAATTACAACCTTTCATCCTTGATTAAATTACATTAATTAGGCTAATCATTTATATGCATGTCATGAACTGATTGTCCCTTTATTATTTTTCCACTCCTGAGAGGTATTCTAAACCCTTTTTCGTATTTCTTTTCTAATACCCTCTTTCTTGAGAGATTCTTAGGATATGCATCACTACTAGAATTTGCAAGTTTTTCTTTTCAAAATATGAAGAAATTTTTGAATTACTTTAACATGATTGAGGCATTAGATTGTTTCAACCCCTTTATCTTGATACCTACCCTACAGTTTAATCATCTTTAAGACCATTGAATCCATGAACATCCTTTATAGGAAGCCACATTACAAGCCTATTTCCCTTCCTACCCTATTTCTTTTTAAACTTTGCATGATTATTCATTTAATCTTTAAAGAGGGAGTTGGAAATATGTGGCATATATATATATATATATTTATTTTGTACAACCATGAAATAAAGTGTGGGGGAGTGCCTCTTGATTTTTTGGGGCAGAATGGGTTACAAACATGTACTCATTGTATTCATAAGGGATGCCCTTGTGTTTTTTTGTAAAAAAAACAACAACAAACAAACAACAAGGGGACCTTATACTTATTTTCCCATAAACCCTACTTACCTAAGGGAGTTGGTAATGATTACAAAAGAATTTGACTAGGCTTTTGAAGGATGTATTTTCAATGAGATTTACTTTGAATATCATGCAATGTTGTTTAAAGGAATTAACAATCCTTTTTCAAGCCTCAGAATTTATTTTCACATCTGAACCTACTAACCCTTAGCCACAGAAACATCTAAACCTTATTGACAAAGCCCTCATGATTTTTGTAATTCAATTTTTCTGAATTGGAGAACAAGATATCTTGAAAACCTATGGATAGAATGTATATGCCTTGGATTGAGCATAACTTTGATTAAAAACATCTTGAGTGTGGAGTGTGATTTTAACTGGTAAGGTAAATCATCAAGTGGCATGCTTATTTTTGAAAGGTTGAACAATGTGTTGAAAGAGGATGAGAGTAGTTAATTACATTATATATGAGGCATGATTTTAATATCTTATGAATTTAATTTGTTTGTGCCTTTTAGAATTTTTCCTCAGTAACTTTATTAGTTATACGTTTGATTAACTAAATGCCTTCCTTTTCAAAGTATAGGCTCTCTTAATTAGATGTTGATATTTTTCTTGAGGGCAAGCAAACGACTAAGTGTGGGGGAATTTGATGCACCCAATTTGTGTATACATTTCCAAATATATATTTGAAGATAAAAGCATGTTTTCAGAAAATACCTGTGGTTTGATGATCATATTCTTTGATTTTGGTGAATTTGTTTAATTGCAGGAGATTTCTAGCTTAATACACGGATCAAGGGAAGGTTGTGAAATTTTTGAAACTACACGGCGTGTACTTTCTATACACGCCGTGTACATCCAAACAAGGACACGAACCAAAGTAGGGAGTACATTCCCATGTCTCCAGGAAAAGATGCACGCCGTGTGGGGAGGCGCTACATGCCGTGTACCACCTTCTAGAAGCGGTGGTTGCAGAGAAAAGTCCACATGCCCATGTGGCTGTTGATGAAGACATAATGTGTTTGAACTTTTACACGCTGTGTCTGCTATTCTAGAAGGGGCTGGCGGCGCTACACGCCGTTTTCACCCAACTTACCGGCGGCACCATGTGAAAAGGTCAAGAACGGCATGCTCTGCCACCTGCCAGCGGAGAAAATGGCACCAAAACGCGTTGACGAAAAGTACACGACGTGTACTTTCTATACACGCCGTGTACTTTATTTTTCTATAAAATGAGGCCTTGGCCTATGGATTTAAAAGGTTCATAACCATTGGAGGAGGGAGAAGCTCTGCTACCACCATTCCCGAAGCCACCGAGGTGCCGTCATTCCGCTATTCCACCATTCCACCCTCTGATACTCTAACTCAACGCCTACACGATGAATCCGTCAGGTATCACGTGTGTCGTTTCTCTCCTAAATTCTATGTGTAACTAAAACCCTCGTGTTGGGGCTGTGGATGCTGGGATCATAATTTGTATATTGTTTTATATATTTGTGTTTGAATCGTTGTAATTCATATTACTTTTCTTAAGCCACTATCTAATATAACTGAGAATTCTTATCCGGACCAAGGGAAGGATTCTCAGCAATACAAAAGAAAAGTAACGGTGCAGACATCCATGACCATTGGAAGGTTTTCACCGATTCAAGTAATGGACTGGATGTAATAAAGAATTAAGGACATTGACTACCGGACCAAGGAGTCAACTGCTCTAATTCCAAACAAGAGGATCCGAACCAAGGAAATCTTGTAACAAAATGAAATCCTGAATGATTGAATTATTATGAATAGCACAACCATTTAAACAATATGCATAAGAACTCCTTATTCACCACAACCCCGACACGTCTTTTCTTTCCATTTTTAAGAACTCTTTAAATTTACCCGTTGTTTTCCTTCAAACTGTATCCATTCTTCAAAGTAAATCAGTTTAGTTTAAATCAAAACCCAAAAACCAACCCAATCGTTTCTAAACTTTGCATACTTTACCTAATTAAGTATTAACTCAATTAAATTCGTGCATGCCATGGTTGCCTGTGGATCGACCCCGAACTTATTCTATACTAAAGTTCTAAGAATGGGTAATTAATTTGGGACGCATAAAAATTCAACCAACGACAAGCGTAGACCAAGAGACTCTTCCTTTTCTAAGTTAAGAGTTTTCTGTTAACCCTGTCAACAATTTCAGTAAAGAAAGATGCTCTAGGATGCCCCCCAAAATAATCGAACACCAAGACAGTGAAAAAGAAGGACCCATTATCTTATTCCCAACTCTAAAATAACCCAATGCTTCTTGGAAATAGAAAAACTATTCCAAAAAAGTATGGAGGATTTATTCCAACAGATACATTGGCCAAAAACACCCTCATAATGATGAAGAACTTTCTTCAGGAAACACAATTTTTTTTGCTGCCCTGCAAGAATATGTTGATATCATCAGCGTATAAAAGATGAAATGGGGTGATGAGGGACCTGGATTCTTGAATTGGATTGAGCTGACCCTATGAGACCATGTGAGAGATGAGTCTATTGAGATAATCTTCAGTGCTAGAAAAAAGTAGGTATAATAGAGGATCACCCTAACAAACACCTCTATAGAAATAAAATTACACTTTAGGGGATCCATTTAAAATAACTGAGACATGAGAAGATACAAAAAGAGCGTTAATCTAGCTAATAAAGATGTCATTGAAACCAAAACTCCCCAGAACCTTATAGAGAAAGGTCCAATCCAGTGTATTAAAATCCTTTTTAACATCAATCTTGATAATAATTCTTCCCTCTCTTGAAGGTTTCCTGGGTATATTTAAATACTATGATGATGAAAAAATATATTCCTGAATACATCTTCCTTTAATAAATCTGAATTGATTCCAAGAAACAATCTTAGATGCAATTCTTGAGAGCCTGTTAGCAATAATCTTACTTATGATCTTGTAACTAGTGTTGACCAAGTCAATGGGTCGAAAAAGGTGAATCTCAAAGGAATTTTGAACATTAGGAATTAAAGAGATAAACTTAGCATTGTGGCCCTGAGAGAGAGATCCTGAGGAAAAGAAAGAGGAAAATAATTTACAAACATCACCTTTAATAATGTCCCAATACTTTTGATAAAAGAAATTGTTGAAGCCATTTGGACCCAGGGAGCTAGAGGAATTAAGACTGAATACAACTTCCTTAATCTCAAATTCCAAAGGGGGACTAGTGAGAAGGAAATTATCAGCAACATAATCCAATTAAGGTATGATACCATCCATCAAGGATCCCCCCAAAGCAGGCCCATAGAACACCCTAGTGAAATAATAAACAATATGATTAGAGATTCTTTATTTATTGTCTAATATTTGATCACCAACCTTAAGATAGGATAATAGATGATTGGAATTCCTAATTATTTGGAGAGAATTGAAGAATTTTGTGTTCTAGTCCCCTTCTTGAAGCTATTTTATTTTAAAGGTTTCTTTAAGAATATTCTCTTTCATTGCAAGGAGAGAGTTCAATTTAGAGGTCAGAATAGATTTCTTAGAAAAATACAAATTGAAGTATACTTTCGTGGCTTCATCTTTAGTTTTCTAGAGAGAGGATTCAAGACATAATATTTCCTTGTCTAACTCACTATAAGCCTCCTTGCTCCAATATTTTAAAGAGCACTTAACCATCCCCAATTTGGAGAGAAAATCAGAACCTTGCATACTATTCCAAGAGTTTTCAATCAGCCTTCCATAGTCACTTTGAAGAGCCTAAGTGTTGTTAAAATGAAAAGTAAGAGGCATACGATGCTTCTTTCCCGTAAAAATAACCAGAATCAAATGATGATCAGAATCCATTTTAGGGAGTGTAGTTCTAGAAATGGAGTCCCATTTGTCTAGGGCTATATTATTCACAAAGGCCCGATCCATCTTACTAGTAATCATATGGATGAGATATATTCTACACCAAGTGTACTTTTCACTAACCAGAATAACCTCAGTCAAATAATTATCATCAATAAAACCTTTGAATTCACTAAGAGAAATATAAGAATGAATGAGACCTATTTTTGCACGAGAACAGAGGATAGTGTTGAAATCACCAATAATGAACCAAGGGGAAGTAATTCCCCTAAAATTATCAAGTTCCTACCACAAACTCCAATGATCTTGATACCTACTTTTAGAATAAACAAAATAGACAACCATCCTCTCAGAATACCACTACAAAGATCAATAAATCACATAATCATTGATGGAGATGGTGTCAACAATACCAATGGAGGTATGAGAAAAAACCCATAAACTCTCATACTTCCCAGCTAAACAATTTGTAGCAATCAAGAGAAATCCATACTTATTAAGGCCTAAAAAACCCAAATAAAAGGGGGATTTCAATTCAGAAATTATAATTAACTTAGTCTTGTGAATCAGAATATGCCTATACAAATTATTAACAATAGAAGAATTAGTGAGACCTTGATAATTCCAATAGAGAACATTCATTTTGAAATCGATTTATAATTGAAATTTCCCTTATTATTTTTCTTCTTTTCCTTCTTCTTTCCTGAAATTATTTTTTGAGCCATTAGAAATATTGTAGAGGGTTCTGGTTTGCATTCTGGGAGTTGAACTCCCAGCAATATCCATTGCAGGTTCATGATTTCTTCCTTCCAAGGAGGAGACTTTTTCCTCCAAAGAGCACAGGGGGGGGGGTACTTTTGGACTCTAATTTTTCTTCTTCATCAACCATGTCACACCATATTTTCTTAAGAAGGCATGCTGTTTTTTTTCAGATCAATATCTACCAAAGAACCCATTTTATTTTCATTCCTAGACATTGGGGCATTAGTTTTTAAAGGAGAAACATGGATGTCAAGGACATATTTTACAATTACTTTTCACTCATCCTCCATAGAGTTAAGATCCATAACAAATGTACTAGAGAACAGATTAACAACCTCAAGATCATCTTTGAGTCATCAACATGAATAGTATTTTGATGAGGTATGTATGATTTCTCAACAATAGCTATAGAAGGCATTGGAACAACCTGCTCCTCATTCTGTTTAGATACATGATGATATGTATCAGAATGTTCCCCATTATCTGTTGTAGGGACCTTGGCCTTATTTGTTTTGTCAACCTCCTTCCATGGGTTATTTTTGTCAGCAGTAGAGTCCTTACCTAACCTCTACTGTTTCTAAATATTCCAGAAATTGTATAATGGGGGGGGGGGTAAGGTGCTTTAGGTAGATATTTTTGATCGGTTGGTTGATCCTTGAGATGGTTTTGAAATGGTCTTTCATTTCACCCCCTTCCCTTTTTCTGTCTGTAATAACATGCATTGGTTCAGACCTTTTTTCATTAATTGTTTAAAGTTTATCTTAAAAATTAAATTGGAAATGAATACCTCATTGTAGACATGTTTTTTACAAGATGTTATGGACATGCGATGAATGTTCCAAGAGCTTGATTGACAGTATGAATATATGCATCATCAATTCGAATAGGCAGCTCAACGCTTAGATCTAGGGCTATAATAATTAACAATCTGACATGATCTGTTAGAAGTGGTCTATTGTATAGAATTTTGTTCTAGATATTGAACATTGTATCCCTTGCTACAAGGAGATGGGTGGGTGTTGATAGATATAAATCAAAATCATTTTCACCCTATAGAATATCAATATTGGAAAGGTATCAGTGTATGGTGTCTATATGATTCACATTTCAAAGAAACAATAATAAACAATTGACTACCTCAGTTAACAATTGTTTTTAGGGGAATGTCTCACCTCAAAATTGGTGGGGGGTGGGGTGGGATCTTCATGGATGAGTTGTGCTTGAGTTGTTTCTTCTCTTTACCTCCCCCCATCAAAGTTTATATCATCTCTATCTAGTATTTTAATTATTCTTGAAACATAGATAATGTTTCTTTCATATTTTTCATTTCCTCAGTTTGATACTCCACTAGTTTTTTTCTCAAAATATGTTCGGGGTGTCACCCTTAAACCCACACCTCTGACGCGGCCATACTTTTCTGGCCACTTCAAGGCCAATGAAAGTATGTCTGCATTCAGTGTGGTTGTTTTTGATTCTTGTGACTATGTCATATAGAAAATATAGGAAAATAAGTAATCATTGTTATTTAATATATATTTAAAGAAAAACAAATTTTTATTATGTCATACTAACACATGTTTCCCACACTTTTTATGTGTTTTCATCTATTATTTTTCCATCTTTATTTACACGCACCTCCTTCCATAGCATAAAGTGTGGGATGAAAGTGGCTGTGTATTTGGACTCTTCAAGCTGCATATAAACAAAATAATATAGTTATTTTGTTGTTTTATGCCACCTAAAAGTATTATGGTATATTTAAAATGCATACCAATTTTTTTTCATGTGATTCATACCCCATCCTTGCTTTACATTAGGGGTACAATGGTTTTGATGCCCGTTGTTTATTTTCAAAACTCAGTTGTTATTTCATAAATAAAACACTTTCAATCAAAGTGATGAATACATGTACCGTCAAACAACGTATTACCAAACATAATGTAATTGAAAAGACTACTTCACACGATGGCCAGTAAATGCATCCCATGATTATTGGGTTATCAAGTGTGCATAAATAAGAGGTGGGTGTAGTTTTATTTTCCTTTCAACATCTTTAAGATGACATTTCATTAAAAGTGTGAGAAAACCCCTGTTAATCATTCTAGAAACTCTTATGAAATAATATTTGTGTGAGTCATCTACTATAAATTAAATTTTCAAGAGATGATGAAATGTAAGTCAATGTTTCATTATTTAATTTTTAATAAATTAAAAAAATGATATCATAATGTTACCATAATATCTCCCCACATCAGTGTCTTAATCTCATCCACAAAATGGTTCCATGAAGTTACAGTCGCCATGCGTTGCTGAGTGACAATTCCAATGTAATTACTGAACATGGAATTGTTGGGGTTAACATGTTGGCCCCTCTTATTCCATCCAATCTCTTATTTATTGCCTTTCTCATTAGCCTTAATGATTTTTTCTAATTCCATCAAACTACAACGCTCTTGATTTTTCTACGTCACTGGTGTTTCGTCACCTTTAATTTCCTTGGATCCACCATCATCAATATATTCCTAAAACTTTTGAGGGCTAACATCAACATGTGTAGATGGTGGTTGTACCTCTGCACTGGGAGTAACAATAGGTTGAGTAACCTATTGTTCTTTTGCACTATGAGAAACAGCAGGTTGAGAAACCTATTGTGCATGGGGATTGGGAGCATCATCACATGCAGAAGTCATTATATGAAAAATTGTTTTAACATTTAATTTAGATAACATAAAAGTATCAACAAATAGATATTAACATAAGGCCACAGGTTGAGAAACCTGTTGTTCATCTGCACTACAAGAAGTAGTAGGTTGAGAAACCTGTAGTGCCTAGGGATTGGGAGCATCATCACATGAAGAAGTAATTATATGAAAAAGTGTTTTAACATTTAATTTAGATAACATAAAAGCCACAATGAATAGATATTAAGATAAAGTAACATGATGTATATTAGAAAAAATATAACTTGAATAATGAACTCTATTTTTTTAAAGGTTATATAGATTTACCCCTTTATCGATTATCCAAATCCCTTCATTGTGGTCTTCTATGATATACAAAATCCCATCTACACTAGGACCACTACGAAATGATTATGAAATCCCAATGAAAGGGTCACCCTCTATTGAATTTTTATCAAACTCTTCAGTATTTTTGGTTGATAATAGAACAATTAACCAGTTTTGGTTTGTGGGATCTGAGACTTATAATACTTGTACTACCTATGATTCCATTATGAATAGTTCATATTTGTACCCTTCCTTACTAAAATCTATTTTCACACATCCCAACTCATATATTTTAACATCACTTCTACTAACAACCCCCTTTAATTGAAATATCATCACTCAAAATTTTGTATAATCCAACTCTAATATTTTTTTGATGATTCCAAAATATGACATATTCATGTAAATTGGATTTCTATCCTTAGAACCAGAAACATGCATCATTTTAGCCACAAGTTTAACTATACTATTCTATCTAGTACTATCTTTATCATGTTCATTAGTATAGAATTTATAACCATTAATTACATAATAAATATAAGATAATACATACACACTTGGTTTTCCAACTAGCCATCAAAGTTGTTCTAAAATTGAGTCTGGATTTTCATTTGACTCCTTAAAAATATGGTCCTAAAACCATCCTATAAATTTTTTGTTATGTTTATTTGATATCCATTTTTCATCCCTTGATGGATTCGAATGCCTAATAATTTCTTTATGGGTTTCAACATATGGGTCAATGTCCAAACTATTATGAAAAATGTAAAGGTGGGCCTGCTCCCGATATGTAATATTGATTGTGATGACCTTTTTTACAGAAATTACTTCACCTGAAAGTTTCCCAGTGTGAAAAGATTTCATTAGACGAATGCTTTTCACACCAGATAGGTATTCAATACAGAATTCAATGTCTTCCTCAACAATATATCACTCTGCAATACCACCCTCTAGCCGACTTAAATTCTTGACATACCCTTTAAAAATATTTATATACCATTCAATGGTATGCATTTATATATAGTGCACATGAATATATAGCCGAATCTCTCTCACAAAGTGAACCATAAAATGAACCATCATATCAAATAATGTCTGTGGGAAAAACATTTCCAATTCACATAATATGACAAAAATTTATCTTTCCATAGTCAGAAATTTCGTTGGGTCTATACATTTTATACATATATCTTTGAATAAGAAATAGATCTTCATTAATATATGATGGAAATTCTTGGAAAAAATTCAATGTAAATATATAGGAATTGGATCTTACATAAAAACAAGGTATTCATGTGATTTCAGAACTTTTAACTTTAAATTGTTCATTGACACAATGTTCTTGATATTCTATGAATACCCCTATAGAACCTTTACATAATTCAAGAAGTTGAAAAACTAATACATCTCATTCCTGGAAAGATTCTAAGCAGTAGGAGGAAGAAATGTTGGTTTTTCACCCTTCACTGGTGTCAACTCTTCCTGTATTCCCATGTCAACCATGACCAGCCTATCCTTAATTCCATCCATTATTTTTAAGGTGCATTTAGAAACGTTCTGATGACACTATCACATATTGTTTTTTCAACATGCATAATATCCATCAAATGTATAATGTGAAAAAAATTCCATTATGGTAATTAAAAAAACAGATTTCTTTTTCCAACCAGTTTTTGTAAGGTTTTTTGAAAATAGTTTACCCAAAGCAGTGTCCACATATTTAACTTTCTCAAATAGTTGATCACCTATTAGTGGAGATGGTGGTGTATGTTCTTCAAAACTTCCATTGAATGATGTTGTCCAAGATCGGTACTTATGTCGTCGGGGTAGAAATATGTGGTGTCCTAGAAACACATTTTTTGGGGAATTTTTCAACCTAATTGATTGTATACCTTGTTCGATGATAGGACACCCAAGAGTTCTCTTAATCCTATATCCTGAAAAATTTCTATAAGTAAGAATGTCATTTATCATCCCATACAACATGGATCTTAACATGAAATATTCATTTATGTAAGAATCATACATCGTAACACTTGAATCCCACAATAATTTTAAATCCTCAATCAATAAAGCCAAATAAACATCAATATCATTACCCGGTTGTTTTGGTCTTGATATAAGCATAGATAACATGATGTGTTTTTGTTTCATGCATAACCACAGTGGAAAGTTATAATTTACCAACATAATCAGCCATGTACTTTGAGTGCTGCTATGAAAACCAAAAGTATTCACTCCATCTGTAGATAATGCAAGATGAAGGTTTCTCGTCTCATTTACAAAGTTAGGATACTCATGATAAATTATCTTCCACTGAGGATAGTCTGTCGGATGCTATATTTTTCAATATTTATTTCTTCTTTAGGAGTTCCATGTCAATTTCCCCATAGTATCCTCACTTCCATATAGGCGCCTAAACCTTGGAATGATTGGAAAGTACCATGAAACTTCCATAGGTCTAGATTAATATTTCTTGTAATGAGAAGCACCACACTTTGAGAATTCTCTAACTGATTTTTGGTCCTTGATAAATAGTATAAAATAATCTGGGCAAGCATGTATTCTTTTAGATATCATACCCATGAGGCACAGTATTTTTTTGGCATCGCATGTTCGGATCAAAATCTCATTATCTTTTGGGAGCACATCATTCAAGAGAGAAAGTAATTACATACAACTAGAGTCACTCCATCCATTTCCTACATTCAAATTAAATAGCTTCAGTACGACTAAAAATTCTATATATTTAGTGAAACCATCATACAATGGCATCTTTGCACAACTATTTAACTGCTCAATCAATTTTGGGCAATCACAAAGTTCATATTAAACTTTCATTTTCATTTTCTTAATACAATATTAATCATCACGCACATTTGTAATCATGTCCTCAATACGGTCTTATTCATTTTCCACACTTTTAATCATATCAAATGATCTATAAAATGAAGTGTTATCCCAATCACTAGATACATCCTATTTTTCACCGTGTTTATTCCAACATTTATAACTTTGATCTATTCTGTGATAGATCAAGTGTTTTTCCAACTCCTCTTCACTAAATTTTCTTGAATAACAATAGCTTAAATATGAACAAAGGGTTTGAGAAGGATCATATGCATGATCTTTTGCAAACTTGATGAACCCTTTCACTCCGTATTCATACTGTTTTATCAGACGATTGGCATCCATCCATTCTTTATTCATATCCATACTATTTCATTTAGTGATATTAATATTTGACAAAATAAATATACAAAACATTGACATAAAAATTAACTAATGCTAAAAAAGTTTTAGAATTTAAATATCCTTTGAAAACTATTTATAAAATCATAGTTGAAATCCCATTAAAAACCCAACAATTTACACAAATTCCTCTTTAAAATAACAAACCCTTTTTAAAATAAACCAATTAGTCCCAAACATCCTTTGTCAAAACCCAAATTTTTTAAAACCATTTTAAAGTAATTTAAAACCTAAAAAGGGTATGTTGAAAACATATAACTTTTTAAGAAACAATTCAAAACACTTGAATCATTTATAAATTGAACCCCTAAAAAAATCACTAGATGTCATTGTCACTTCCCTCTATCTATCCAATGAAAATAATTGATGGCCGTACACCTTATATGTCTCATGACACCCCCTATTTAGCTCTGATCACTAGTTTTCAGTGCTCCTCCCATCAACCTTATGGACTATCCAACACATCACTGGTGGGTGAACTCTTTTTCTGATATTTCGACCCCCCAGTGGCTACTCAAAACCATATTCACATTTAAATTTATGATTAGAGATTAACACCACAACACTCACCCATGAACATAACAACTTGATAACTTATTCACATGAATTATTATGAGTATAACTTAACTTAATCAAACTAACCCTTTTTGAACCTATAGACTTACTAACCTATTCACATAACATTTATATATCATGATATATAATATTTTACCCATTGAATTAGTGGAAAATATAGGTACTACCCATCTCATAATACATAAATATGTTTTCCACTTGAAAATCAAACATTCATTATCTCATAAAGAACCCATATCAACTGTAGAAAATAAATTCAAAATGAATAAGGGGACCATGTGATAAAGGAACAATATAATAGTAAATTAAACCAATCTTAATTGTTACACTAATAAAACAAGCATAAGGGGGATGTAATCAATATAATAATTTAATCCTATATATAGAATCACAAATCAAGGAACAAAATGTCATGGGATATACCCTAGGTAATAGCGTGTGACGATCCAAAAAGGAACTATAACTACATGGACCAAAATCTGATATATTTTTCATCCAACAATAACATGATCCACCTAATTAAACCATACTTAACTCATCATAATGGAACCTTCCCACTATCCTTTTCTTAAAAAAACTAGGGGGACTATAGAAGTGTGTGTACCAACTAGGGTATCATGCATCAAGACCTCCCACCTAGATACCCAAGTTACCATAAATCATATCGGAATAACATATAAATTGTGACTAATATATCACTACAAAGAAAAAAATCCTAATAATATAAATATAAGGAAAACACAAACCTTTTAACAACAACTTTTTAAAACATGGAAGTGAAAACTATATTTTAATTTTTTAAGGGAAATAGATTACTATTGAAAACATTATTATAAATAGTTCCTAATAAAAATTTATTAAATATACACAAAGGTTTTAAAAATGAGAAGTAAAAATACTTTAAAAATGTTTAATTTTAATATAATACTTAACAATTCAAACTTGAAAAAGGCATAATGTATTCATGGGGAAAGGCATCTGTAATGTGGTAAATAGACGACCCCTAAGTCACAGTGTTTTAGGTGTATGAGACAATCAATTCATTTGGGGAATGATATATAACCTATCAAGGTATGATTAGTGTGGTGATGAAATCCAAGTTTGACAATTATTTTTTGGGTCTTATCTCATCACGATAGTTTGTAATTTGAGTAATGATTAGTTGTGGTTCATGAAAATACTATATTTTTTTGGTCACTAACAAGCCCATGTGGGGATGTAGAGAGTAAAAGTGTAAGAGTCATGTCTGGGTAAGTGGATGGGTCCTTGAGTTATTCCATTGGGTTAATTTATGTGAGAATGTATGGAAGTTTTTGGAAATAATTGTGAGTGTAAATATTCTATAGACAATGAGATATGTTCATGCTTATGTTTTGGTAGTGATAGAATTTATTAGTGCACATTGGGAGTGGTGTGTAGGTGAACCTAACCTGTAGGTATAGGTGGTTGGTTTTGTGTGTGCACATAATTGGATGAGTTTCACTAGTAGATGATAGATACTCATGTAAGGGTATCGATTTGACAAGATCAATAATGAATCAATGATGTCAACCTATAGAGCAGGGCTTGGGTTGTTAGGGGAACTTGGTGATGGGATCTAGTATGGTTTGTCACTTAGTTCATGGGTTAAATCATGTGACAAATCATAATGAAGTTTTATTTATACATCTACACTTTGTAAAGTAATAAAATTTGGTATTATTGCTTGTGATCATGAGAGGGACCCGATGTGTGAGTTGTTAGTAGAAAATCCATTGAGTCAGCAATTATCAGGTTGAGTTTAGTGTAGGAAACCTCAGAGTGGGTGAAATTAATCAAAGAGTGGTTGGTTACCATTTATATCATAAAAAGTTATTATATAGACCAATGATGGATACCATTAGTGTTCTCCATGTAGGATTAAGCTTTCTTGCAGGTATCACCTTGGTTGAGGAATTAGTGACTATGAAGGTAGGGGAAGTTGGTACTGCTATTTATGGGACCATTCAAGACAGTGGAATAGATCAGGACGATGTATTTCCAATTGGATCCTCCTCCATGACATCGAGGTGTGTATGATGTGTTCCATGTATCTCAACTTATAATGTATGAGTTGAATCCTTGATATGTGATTAATAATGAAGAATTTGATTTGGAGGTAAATTCATCATTTGAGAAACATATACTATGAATTATTTATTGGATTGAAAAGGTATTGAGAAGGAAAATAGTGCTTAACATTTGAGTTTTTTTAATTGTGGGAATATTTAAGAAGAATATTGGAATTGGGAGTCTCATTCATAGGCTCAGTGGAATAATCTGGTCGATCAAGACCTCTAGAGAAACTTCTCAGGGATGATATGTCCTTATAGGGGGATATTTTAATGGATTTGGACTTTTTAGGTGTGTTATTACTTATTTTCAGCCATTCTTTTAAGTTATTTTAGTTACTATTTGTTTGGGTGAAGTCTCAGGTATTTGATAGGTCTTCTTAGAGGGTTTTAAAATCCTTTAGGGGGGGGTTATGGATAAGGTAAACCATGTTATTTTACCTAGGAAATTATGTAGCCTACTAGAGAGGAAGGGAGGTTGGAACATGATTGGAACACAGTTATATCTAACCATGTAACATAACCTAGGTAACCATGTAACTTGAAATAGAAACAAAAGCATGATTGGCACAGGGTTAACCAAACAATGCATCTAAACCATGAGTGTACCCTAATGAGGCAATTATCCTTGCATGGTTAGCACATAGTTTGATAAATCATTAGACCAAACCATTCATGTGGGATTAATTAATCCAAAAATTGGATTTTTAACCCAAAAACTCCCAAAAACCCCCCATTCTTACTCCTATACCTGGGGATATCAAACTTACGAACTCTAGTGGTGGTTCTTGGTGAATTCCTTCCCTCTATAGAGCATTTCTATTAGATCTATAGACGTTAGTCCTAGGGATTTAAAGGTAAGTGATCACTTTTCCCTCCATTCTTCTTGTTCATATAATAACTTCTCTCTTCTCCTTAGTAAATACCCAATATCCTGACTCTAATGTCCAGATTTAGTAATTTCGACATGATCTAATGGGATTCCTTCTATATTCAATGAAAATGAAGGCAGAAATACAATTTTTCTATATTTTTATCATATTTATCTAGATCGGATCATTATTTTGGATCTTTTAGGGTAAGTATAAACCAATATTATCCCTTGACATGTTCTTCTTCTTGTATCTTCACTCTTGAATCCTTATGAGGTGATTTAGGGTTGGTTATAGGGATCATTGGTGTCTGAGCTTGTTTTAGTTGGAGAACCATGATTTTAGGATTTGATACTCTTAAAGTATGATGTTCCTTACCATGTTATAGAAATTATAAACAATTTTATGATAAAAAGTTATTGTGTGTTTGTGTGTGTTACCATGATACTTTTCTTGGTATGACATTCTTGTGTGTGCGTGTGTCACCCAAGAGACCTGTCTTAATAAGACATGCTTTTTTGCATGTGTGTGACCCATGATACATCTCTTAATTTGACATGTTTATTCATGTGTATAACTCCATAATTTCCTTTTATGTCTTGTATTTGTATATATGTGTATAGATGTAGAATTATGTTATCTGGTATCACGGTGACATATAGACCCTTCATGGCTTGGTTAACCCCTTAGAGGGGCAGAATGTGAAATGTGATGCATGATGATTATGGTGGGGGTATTGAATGAAAAATAGCGGGACATGATAGAAATGTGTCCTGACCTGATACTAGAAGCAAGGCATGATGGACTTGTGGCTTGACCTGAGATAGTTGGTGGGGTATTATGAATTTATGGATTGACTTGCGATAATTGGTGAGGCATGATAGAATTATGGATTAACCTAAGTTATGATGGAATTATGAACTATTATGAGACTTAAATTATCCATTTGTCCTATTATGAGATTCATGGAAACCAGATATAGCATTTCTTCTGATATGGATTCGAAGCTAGTAGGGTTGGTGTTCGTGGTAGCCCGATTAGCGCACGATGAACCAACATGATATTTTTTTTACTTATGAATTTACTTTATTATTGTCATATACACTTATATATAACTATTTATCTTATTTTAAGAACATATAAATGGTTTCCTACTATTTTGTATACTCACACCCTACATGAGCATCTCAGGGCATGTGCATACTTCTTTAACCTAGATTTCAGATGAGGGTAGTGGTCCTGCTTAAGGAAATTATACTGGAGGATTAGATTAATCGAGGTGATATAAGGATAGACTCTAGGATAATTGTAGAGATACCTATTTAATTATTTATTTTTACTTGTTTATTGTTTATGGTTCTACCACATATTAAGACCTCTTGACTTTTTTCATTGGATATTGTATGTCATATTTTTATAGCATGGGTTGACATTTTTGTTATATGATATTTTTTTCTTTTAGGTTCTAATTTTTACTTTGATTATTATTTATACTATTCTATACTCTAATTATTATTATTTACCAAGGGGATAGTATCCCCATGATGCCACTTATGCCCTCACCACTAGTTGGAAACATATTTTGTATAGGGAAGCATACATGAGGTCATGTGACACTTCGGATCAGTCCTAGAGATTTAGTTTGGGGTTTTATAATTGGGACATATCAAGTAGAAGTTTTTAAATGAGGAAAGAGACCTTGTTGGTGGTTTAGGTTCTCAAAGAAGCTTTGGAACTAGATCATGGAGGTCAATTGCTAAAAATATTCATTGATAATGGAAACTTGAGAAATGTATAACATTTTTAGTAAATGAAGTTGAAATACTTTGAAGACTTTTACTTTTAAAAATAAATTTTATAATAGAAACATAAAAAATACATAATTGTTTCTATACAATAAGTAGAAACACTTTGAAGACATTTAATTTTCAAATGAATATTTAATAATATAATCATAAAAAATACATAATAGTAATAAAAAAATAGGAGTGGATGATAAAAATTTTATTTTTGAATACATGGAAAACATTTTGAATTTTTTTAAATAAGAATGATGAAAACCCACATTTCGTTAAATATTTTTAAATCAAAAAATTCAAAATATGGTATAGGAAAATTGAAGTTTACCAAATATAACTAGTGTGAAAATAAGGTCCACTGACAACCATGATTTTAATTGGGGAGTTTAGCCCATACAATTCAAAACATCACCGTCAATATCAAACTGTAATAAGTAAACTCAAGGTGAAAGAAGAGAAAACTAACCACAGAGGTGTGGATCAGCATGCGGAGGAGGTGTGTTCGCAGTGTAGGAGAGGCATGACTGAGGAGAGGTGCAACAGAGGAGATTCATGTGGTGAAGCTCAGTTTGCAGCAGCAGAGGAGTCGACGACCAAGGAGGAGGAGGAGGGAGGATAGGAGGGAGGAGAGGAGGGAGGAGAGGAGGGAGGATAGGAGGCGGTGACAGTGGTGGCGGCAACGACAGAGAACATCTTCCATGAGAGCTTGAGGGGTGTGAGGAAGCAAGAGAAAATTTGGGTTTATTTATAAAACCCAGCGACACTTTTATCAGTGCTAGATAAAAAGCGTTGATAAAAGTATGTTTTATCGGTGCTATAATTGAAATCCCTAATAAAACATGAATTTTAAAACACTTTTTTAGCACTGAAAATGGCCCATATTTATCAGTGCTAAAAATGTACTGATAAATGTATGTTTTATCAGCTCTTCTTAATTATATTTTATAAAACATACCATTTATTCATAATTATAAAATTATAACCAATATATTAATTAAACTTATAATTTTATAAATATATATAATTAATATGTTTATTATAATTTAATAATTTAAATTATAATTAAATATATATATATTTATGTTTGTGCTTGTGTATAAATTATAATTAAATATATATAAAATTTTATAATTTAAATTATAATTAAATATATATAAATATATACTGATATATTAATTTTAATTTTAATTTCATAAGTATTTAAATATATATATATATATATGTGTGTGTCTATTTATATATTCATTAAAGACATATATTTATAAATAAATATATTCAAAAGGTATTTATAAATATATATTTATAATTTAAAAAAATATTTTGTAATTTTATTATTTTTTAAACATATTTATATTTAATTAGTTATATATAATTATAATTACATATAATATATTTAAAAAGTTTATAATTATATATAACTGAATATTTATATTTTTAAATATAATAATTTTTTTTATTGTTTATTTAAATATATTTATCATGATTTTAAGTATTTATGAGAAGATAAAGCTTCATAAATATAGGAAATGAATGAATACACCAAGTATATATAGTACTATAGTATATATGGCCAACATTATGGTAAAAAATGAACATATATTCATGAGGATATGAACGTACGGATTAATTGAAACATTCATATGAAAATATAAATTTATTTAAATAAATAAATAAATAAATAAATATATATATTTAATAAGTATTTGTATATATATATTAAAAATTATATATATATAATATTATAAACATATATCATAATAAATATATAATAAATATATAACTAAAACTAATAAACATAATAAAAATAAATAAAACGTAAACATAATAAACATAATAAACATTAATTATTTATTTGATGTTTACATATAAACATTATTTTTGAATATAATTAATTTTTTTATATAAAGTAATAATATTTTTTATTAAAAAAATTCATTAGTGATATTATTAGCACTGATAAAGTCACCTTTTTACCAGCACTGATAAATGGGGGACATTATCGGTGCTAATATTAGTGCTGATAAAGGGTAGATTTATCAACACTTTTTTCTAGAGATGATAAAAGTCCCCCTTTTATCAGGGCCTTCTGATTAGTGCTGATAAAACCCAAGTGCTTTCCTTTTCGGCATTTGTGGTAGTGAATGGAAAACCTTATTTTGAGATGATGTGTCCCAATAAATATACCTTGTTAATCTAGAAATGACACATATATAGCTTGGAATATAACTAATTATCTCTTAGTGTACTTAGGATGATATCAAGATGTTAGGAATGATCATCATGAGTCTGGGAGTACACTAAGATATCATCATCAATGAATAAAACCACAAAATAATCCAAATATGAGTGAAAATTTTGGTAAATAAAGTACATAAACATTGCGGGAGTGTTCGTACTTACAAAAGGAATAACTAATAACTCATACAAACCATAACTTATTCTAAAAGTGGTTCATTGTATATTTGAAGGTCTCACCCATAACTAATGATACTCTAATCTCAAATAAATCTTAGAGAATACACATTCACTCCTTAGATAGTTAAAAATATTACCAATATATGGAAGAAGATATAATTTCTTAATAATATTATAATTTAATTTTTGTTAATTGACACACAAGTGTGGGTTTCCATCAGCCTTATTGGAATATAAATATAGAGATACCAAAGGTGAAGTACTCAGGTAGACGAGTCCTTTATCCTCTAGCTCCTCCAACTTAGTTTTAGGATCTTGGAGTTCTCAAAGCACCATTCTGTAAGGTAGAATAAAAATAGTCTCAACTCCAGGCATCAACTCAACCGTGAACTCAACCTCTCTGTTAATTGGAAACCCTAAAAATTTACCAGGAAAAATATCCTAAAACTATTCCACTACAGGATAGAAACATAATTCTTTACTCTCCTATCCTCTAGAAAAAGACTCAAAACCTAGTCTATAAGATCACCCAACAACTGATGAAATTCCCCCATGCAGCCTTCCTAGATATCCCATTCCCCATGGTGAACATAAGTGTTACCCTCAAGAGTCATTAATTTCACTCTCCTTAATTAAAAATCAAATTGAACTTGATAAAAAAACTAACCATTACACACCCAATCTCAATTAAAAACCTAAAATATTGAGGACATACAAATTTCAAAGGATATTGTACCCACCAATATTAAGAGAACATTCCTTAAAATGATGAATCCACTTTTATCACACACCTAATGGTGTGTCGATCAACATAAACCCATACATAAACACCACTACCAGAACCAAACCATCCAAAAACTGAACATATATTAAATAATGTGAAGATCTTTTATCAAACAAAGCACTAAAAATCATTGAAGTTATAAGAATCGTACCTTAGACAGTTTAAAATCCAACCTTTCTACCAACATGTAAAGATTTAAATGAATGCAGTTAAAATATCCCTATACCCTAATCCCCTATTTTAGTCCCATGTGCTGTAATTATCTATATATATGTATGCTCTTGTCTTGAAGCACCTCATCCCCCACCATGACCGGTATGAATAGTAGAACTCAAACTATTAGACTGATATGGGTAGAATATCCCCTTCCCATGCTCTCTATTGGGTTAAGCCCTCCATCATTACCCATTTATCGGGGGTTTCTATAGAACCCCTATATATATCAAATCCTGCCACATGCTTAGCACATCACTAGTGCTCAGGGGAATTGACTACAAATGTGACTTGACCTACCACGCTAATAGAAGAACACCTGATTAGTACCCTAAGTGGTTAATCATATCCCCTAAGTATTATTTCCATCACCATCCTAGTGAAGGATCTCATAATGAAAATTCCTACTATTGTAGTACATACCACTAGATCTCCCAACTGAAACCGTCCGTCTTCCCATAGAGTCCTCCTTCAGGTTCCCCTTAAATATTAGAGCTTGATTCACCAATTAAGAAAACTTCCTCAAATGAAATATATTTACCTGTGAATTTATGTTTTATCTAATCCTATCCTAAAAAAGTTTTTATATAGTATATTTTCCTCTGGTAAAAGTTATAAAAAAACTCTACAAGTTGGTGAAGTGACCAGTATAATACATTACTGACATATTCCCCCAGGTCAACTACATAAACTTTGATGATCTCTCTTACATTAGGGACTTGGGGTAAATGTTTTCTAGGAACTTCACTTGGAAGTCCTTACATACCATGCCTACCAATTGCTCACCCCAAGACTAAATATCCCACCAACACTTTTCTAGTCCTCACAACATATAAGCTTCTAAATTGTTCCTCTTCTCCAAAGGAGATTCTAAGGGACCCAAAATCTTCTAGATAGAATCAATAAAAAACTCAACTACATCATGTCCACCCTATATGGTAAATATAATAGGATGTTGCTGCTATAATTCCCTAGTAAAATCAAACATAATCAGTGCTCCCACCTTGGATATCTTTCCATAAACTGCATTAAGTAAGAAAAATTCTTATGAAACTGTAATTCTACCTGAAGGTTCCTAGAAAAGCAGAAACATGTGATGGTTCATGCCCAACTCAACTTTTTTTAATGATCGATGATTAATATGAGATTTATATGATGATAAAACCCATGATCAACAAAATTGAATCAAATAATAAAGAAAATGGATAAACATCAAAACAAAAGAACGTGATCGTCACATATTATTTATAATTAATTTAAGAAATTAAATAATTACGTTGTGAGAAATTATTTCTCTATTTATGAATCTAACAATGGATCTACAGTGTATTGTTGTTGCGTTGTATGAATCTTGTTTATATTACTTATATAAGTGATCGAAACATGGTCCATGAATCTCCAAATGACATCTTAGGAATCTTCAAGTGCTAGCATGGTAGTTCTTATCACTTTCATTGTTCATATTTGATTGCTGTGAGAATAAATTCTAAAATATTCTTCTTGATCTCTCTAAACTTGAGAGTGGATGGTGTACAAAGATATCTCTCCATTCTTGGGATCATTATTGGATAAGGGAGCACCTTAGGGATTTAATAGGATTCTCTATATTTCATTATACACAACAAAAGAAAATAATCGGATCTACTGAAGAATAATATAATTTGGTTTATATACCGATGGAGTTAAAAATAAATAATTACAAAAGTTCTTCTTATTATTTATTTAATCGCTGTAGAACCTCGTGTCTATAATAATAATAATAATATTATTTACTTACATGTGATAAAATCAGAAATTAAATTAAATACTATTTAATAAAATAATATTCAATATATATTATTTCTCACGGGACCTATAAACTCAGTCCTCCATTCATCCAAAATACTTACCAGACCTTGAATAATGAATATTTTTTAATAAATAAATATAAATGCATTATTATTCAATAAATAAATAAATATTATATCAATAAATAAAAATAAATATTTATTAAATATTCCTATCACATAATAATATATTAAATAATCAGTGATAGAATATATGGAATCAATAAAATATGAATAATTATTAAACCACATGTGGGAATAATATTTATTAAACTTGTTAAATAATAAATAATAAAATATTATTTAACGGAGATTCTAGATAAACTTAGTGTGTGAAAATCTGGGCCTTTTTTAGTGGCATTAGGCAAATAAACCTAAAGTCCAAGGTTAACATCTAACAACACACCGTGGAACCCATCGAGAAATAAGTTAATGCTAAAATGGAATAATATCTCATACAGATTCTTACTGTGTAATATAACCTCTATATCATGGCATCTCTAATCAATAAGGTTGCATGATGGTGCCATCAACCTATGTTCTTGATGTCCCTTTCTTTGAATTTTTAGAAATCGAACTTGCCTATAAAATTCATGGACATGGATTTATTTAGGCTATATCATTTCCATCAAAGGTCCGGAGATATCAACTTCCATTAATGAACAGAAAGGAAAAATCCTTTCTCACATTATTCATTAATGATACATTACTTTTAAATCACCCAACATATCCTACATCATTGAGAACATATGTAATTATGTATTTTGTCAATACATCAAATTATGTGACTTATAATACTCATTAAAAATAATAATAAAGTCTAAGGACCAATACACATGTTCATAGATAGGAATATCCAATGAAACTTATAAATGCAGATTTTCTATTTATGGGTCTCATTATCATAATATCATATACTATATATTACCAATGGTGTACACAATGACAAGGTGCCTCAAAGTCCTATGAGTCTACACCCATGATAAAATGAATCATTTTACACTAAAATTATTTCGTCCCACTATAGAACATATATTTAAGAATACTGTCATTGAAATTATTGGTTCTCATCATATCGGGGAACTGCTATGATATTTTAGTGAAAAAACTACTCTTAGGTCATTATCACATACCATGTCACAAATAAGAAAAATCATGATGTTATAATAAGTTTATTAATATTAAAAATAATGAATACATGTTATCATAAAGTACACAAAAGATAGTTCTTGGGAACCAACTCTAATAGACTCTAACCTGCATTAGAGACAACTACTAACAACCTCTAGTCTACTAGTCACACACATACTACTCATGATTCTACTGAGATAAGAATTTAATTAATAGTTATACCACATTTTATTTTTTGGTAACTTCACTTACCACAACTTAACCCCTTTTATAAAAATCCCTCAAGAGGTGATACTTTTGGAGTATGTGCTTTTTTCATTGGAGTGAACTTGGCTCTTTTGAAAGAGACACCACTGCTGTATTATCATAATACAATGTGATTGGGTATTTACTACTAGGTACGACATCAAGATACTGGATAGAGTTTCATATAAAAATATCTTCCTTGGATGCATCATAAGCTACTATATACTTGGACTCCACTATAGAATTAGAAACAACTAACTACTTTGAACTCTTCCAGCTCACAGATCCTCCATTGAGACATAAAACACATATTGACTACGACTTCAGATCATTCTGATCTATTTAAAAACTAGAATCAATATAACCCTTTATGAATAGATCTATGTCTCCTCTATACACCAAGAACATATCCTTAGTTCTTCTTAGATAATTTAGGATAACCTTAATAGAATACCAATGTTGTTCTCCTAGATCTTCTTGATATTTTACTACAATGATCAATGCATAGGTGACATCTAGTCTAGTATATAACATGACATACATTGTTGATCATATCACTAAATTGTATGGAATCTTACTCATTCTATATTTCTCCTATTGTGTTTTAGGACACATTTTCTTAGAAATATGTATACCATGTGACACTAGAAATAATACCCTCTCAGATTGTTTTATCTAATTCTATTTATTATCTGGTCAATGTATATAATATGATTTATTCCAATCAGCCTCTTGGATCTATCATTAATGATCTTGATCCCTAGAATATAGCCTAATTCACCTGAGTCCTCTATAGAGAAACACTTGTTTAATTAGTCCTTAACATAATTTAATACTATTATTTCATTCCCAATAAGTAATATGTCATCAATATATACTTCTATGATAATGAATGAATTCCCACTAAACCTTTTGTAAACACATGTATCACATTAGTTATTAATGAAACCAAATTATTTTATAGCTTCATCGAATCAAATGTTCCATGAATTGGATTCTTGCTTCAATCCATAATTGGATCTATAAAACTTGAAAAATCCTTTTGGCATCACCTAGAGTTAGAAACTCTTCTGGTTGTATCCTGTAGACATCTTTCTAAGGGTTCACATTAAGGAAATATATTTTAACATCCATATTCCAAATTTCATAGTCATGTTAAGATACAATATAAAGTATAATTATGATGGATTTAAACATGAAAATTTCTGAATTGGTTTCATCATAGTCAATTTATTGATGCTATTTAAAACTTTTATCCACTAGCCTTATTTTATCGGTATTTAATTTACCATACATGTCCAGTTTTCTATTGAATACCCATTTTTACCCTATATGGTTTTCATCAATTGGCGCATCAACCATAACCCAAACATGGTTTTGATACATAGAATCCATTTCAAAATTCATGGATTCTTTCCATCATACAACTTATGATCTCTCTACTATATATTTTTAGGAGGGAGTTTCATTATTATCAACCAATAATGAATCCCCATATTTGGTGACTAGAAAAAAATATCTCTTTGGTTTTTTTACCTCTCCAATGATCCTAAATAATACTTGGGTTTTAGGAACTAATTCCTCCATGGGGAACTAAGGAATCTATTTATGTACCAACTCTTGTGTATGTTGAGCATAAATTTCATCCAATTAAATCTTGGTCCCACTATCATTTTTGAGGATGTTATCCATCAAGAAAAATGGCTTGTTTTGTGATAATAACTTTCTTGTATTAGGGTATGTATAGGTAGTTTCCCTTTGTTTCCTTAAGATAACCTATAAAAATACACTTTATACCCCAGGGTTATAGTTTGTTTCCTGATAAGTCATTAATAAATTCCTCGCAACCACATACACATGTGTGAAACAAAATAGGTTTTTTCCACTCCATAATTGAAAGGGAATTCAATTTCCACTTTAGTTGGTACTTAACTTAATGTATATGCCGCAATTTGTAATGAATATCTCCAAAAGGATAATGGAAGATCTTCATACTCATCATTGAACTTACCATGTATAATAAGGTATGATTCCTTATTCCATTAACCCAATTCCACTATGTTGTGTAAGTTGGAGTGAGTTGGGATAGAATCCCAAAATCCCATATAAATTTTATGAACAATTAGTTATGATATTCTCTACTTCAATCCAATCTAATAATATTTATCTTCTTTCCAAGTTAATTATCTACATCATTACTTAATTCTTTGAATTTATCAAAAGACTCAAAATTATACCTCCTTAAGTAGAAATATCCATATTTACTCAAGTTATCAATAAATTTTTTGAAGTAATAATACCTACCTCTAACTTTTATTGAAAATGGTCTACAGACATCGGTGTTTACCAAACCTAGATACTCTGTGGACCTTTCACCCTTTCCATAAAATAGTGGTTTTATTATTTTTCCATTTAAAAAATCGTAATATATTTAAAGTAGTTTTAATATATAAATACTGTTATTTAAATGTTTCACACTATAAAATATGTTTTCTTTATAAATAAAAAACTTTTATTTCCAAATTTTAAAATAAAACCATCTGCATCTAGGAATGATAAAAAAATTATGTTCTTGAAAATAATTAGTACATAATAAAAATCCATTGAAACAAAAATCATTCCTATTGGAAATAAAAGTTGGTAGTCTCTAATAGATAGAGTATCCAGTCTCATTCCATTATAAGCTATCAAATCTACCTATCATCTAGAAATTATTTAGAATCTACTTGGTTCTTTTATTTAGATATATATGTGAGCACCACAATCTCTATCTAATATACAATGTGTAGAAACTAAAATATTAAACTTAATAATGAATGCACCTTTATCTCCCCCTTGTTTTTGGGTGCAGTTCCACTTCTAGTGGCCTTTATTTCCACATGAAAAACTTACTTCAACATTTTCTTTTTCCTACCTCTAGATCTTCCTTTTATTGGAAGGGAGGTGGCCAGGAACATTAGACTTGTTGTGAGTCTTAGGCCCCTTCTCCATGTTATTACTTTTATTATTCACCATAAGTACTATGGGGTTTTCATTACCCTTGTCCTTATCTACATATAAAACTAGATTAAGATTTTTTTAAAGAGTCTTAACATTATTTCTCATGTTATAATTAACAATAAAACTAGAGTAGGTCCTTGGTAGTGAGAAAAGTATGAGATCTATGCGCAAATAATCCAGGAATTTAACCCCTAAAATGTCTAAGTATTCAATGTGGCCAATAATATTGACTACATGAGGCCCAACTGACACTGAATCTCCAATATTAGTTGTAAAAAGAGTCATGGAGATCGCTTATCTCTCTTATCTTGCCTTTTCTTGACAGATATCCCGAAGGTGAGACATCATGCTATATGCATCCATGTCCTCATGTTGCTTCAAAAGATCATTAGTCATGGATGATAAAATAAAACACTGAATATCTATAGAATCATTAAAATGTTTATCATAGAGAGATAACTCTTCCTTACTAGCCTCATTAATAGGTTCATTAGTAACAATTTCTTCAAACACAAACAATTTCATTTTATGGAATAAGATAACATGTAAGCGCCTTTTATTCTCTTGGAAATTTGTTATGTCTAGAAGGTTATCCTTATAAAGTATTTATTTTAGTGATATGTTTGAATTAATTTTAATTAGTATTTCTATAAATAATATGAGAAGAGTTTTATTACTTTGTTTGATAAAATTTAGACAAATAAATAAATATTATATTTATTAATTTCCCACTATTTTATCGAAACCTAAAAACCATCACTATTAGATTTAGAATATATTTTTGATTTTTTATTCTAATGGAAAGGATCTATATTTCCCTTATCATCACCCCAAATTTTTATGGTCAAGAAATTTGAAGGGATTCAGGTAGTAATTCCAAATACCGACTGCATTAACTCACAGTTCCTTGAGTTGTTGAATGGACTCCCCAAACCCGAAATCCTTAAATTGTATTTTCTAAACCTTTTCCTTTCAATTCCAAAAAGTTATAATTTTACATGCAACCCTTGATGTGAGTAGAGTTAATTCAACCCAAAACTTCAAGATATAATTCCCTAATAATTGATATCACCCCAACATTTCTTATTCAATCCCTTTGAACTATGGTTTGATTTTAACTGAAGTAATGTAGGTCTATACTAATTTAATATATATAATCAAGTGATTATATATTTATGAATAAATTACCAATTATTATCTTTATTACATGTTTTTTTATATTTAATGTATTTACTTAAGTGATTAACCATATTTTAGATAATATTTATGCATAAGCCAATTTATTTTAGTTCTATATTGCATGCTTGTTAATTAATTAATTTTCATGATCATGAAAAAAATATACATAATGAAATAACCATGAAAATTGATAGAAATAAAATAATAAATTGGTATGATCATGATATTTTAATAATGGCTAGTTTATATAGTAATTGATAAACTAGCCATCAACCTAGGGGAAAAACACCTGGAACCATTTATGGTTCATGTTGTAGCTTTACACCTATCCACCCATGTATCTCTCTTGGATTGGTTTCACCTCATCTCAAAACATGAACTGCCTCCACAAGCTTGGGAGATACATCCCTTACATATACTTTTATTCTCACACAGGTGAGGGGAACCAAAAAATTGGTTAAGGGGTTTATATAAAATAAATCATGGGAACACATGCCATTATATAATAAGATAAGATATGAAAAACCATAGAATAATTTAATTTAATAATAAATTAAATAAAACCAATAACATATAATGGTCTGGTCTAGGCTCATGATTATCCACTTAAACACTAATAATTACACATTTAATAAAATTATCATTCAATTTTAATCATTATTATTTAAGATTAATCATTCTTGAATCAATTAGTTATATAATTTAATTAATCATTTATTTTATTTTAATTATCACCCAAATTTACTTGAGATTTTCATCCATCATAACTTTAAACAATATAAACAAATTTATTTAAAATTAACCATGTAAAATAAAAAAAATTACCTTAGAGGCAACATGGGGATTACTCGTCCAAACTGCCTAAATTTTATTATACTCGTATACTATTTACTCTTGTGACATGTGTCATACAATAATTATCATGTATTTTCATGATGTGTACTATCAACTTAATTACCACACAGTTTATATGATATTTACGTAGCATGTTATGCTTCAATGCATGTAGAGTAATATCTATAATACAATATATATATTATATATAGATCTGAAAATTAAATATAAATTAATTAGAAATTTTTATATATAAAAACACATCAATTTGAATGTCCTATAAACTTAATTACCACATTAAATTACATGTTGATAAGGTTTTCACAGTATAAAAAATAATTTTAATTCTATATAATTTGATAAAAGTACACATTGTGTACATTGGAGTTACAGAACATGTATTTTTGTCACCATATATCCACAGAACATTCCAAGAAACTCAGTGTATAACTATTCTATAAAAAATATTAGATTACACAAGTGTATATGGGATACACAGTGTGCGGTCTCCAAGTTACACATCCACCGGTCTTGTAGGACATATAAGAAGATACATGGCTTGTCTGTTCCTAAAAGACTACATGTCATGTATTGAAGTTACACGATGCGAACTCTAGATGACCATGATCCAAGTTAGATAAATCATCACATGGTGTAAAATTAAATTCCCCAAATTTAATAAATGCACATTCCTTGAATTAATTCTGAATTAGTTCTTGGTGAATTAAATAGTAGTACATGGAATGCACCTCTGGGTTACACAGTGTATACTCTTGTGTTATTCAACTAGATTCCTTAGCACCTCCAGATGAGATCTTCATTTTTTTCATTAGTAAAATTAATAATTTTAATTATATATATGAGAAATTAATAATAATAAATCATATCTCACAATTTGTATTAATGAATGATTCAACTAGAACTGAAAACCAATAATAAATTCATAAATCAATCAATGATATTTAAATAATTATAAATAATTATGCGATCACTCTGATACCACTTGAAGGTTACAGGAGTAGAGGAAGCCAGTGATGGGTCATACCCAACTTAGTTTTTTGTCATGATATATAATTAATATAATATTTACATGATGATAAACTCTGTGATAAAAAAAAATTGATTCAAAGAATATATAAAATGGATAAACAATGAAACTGAAGCACATTATCATCACATATTATTTATAATTAATTTAAATAATTGATGAATTATCTTGTGAGAAATTAATTATTTTTTGATGGATCTGAAAATGGATCTATGATATACTATCATTGCGTTGTAGGAATAAATATTAGATTCCCTCTTGAGGTGTTCCACCACATAGTCCATAAATATTTGAACATTACCATATGAATTGATGAGTTTTAGAATGATAGATCCTATCACTTGATCCATTCATCTTTTAGTGCCCCGAGAATCAATTCCAAAGGATTCTCCTTGATCTCTATAAACATGGGAGTGTATGGTGGAGGAATATTGATCTCCATTTTGGGAGCATTCTTGTAGAATTAAGCTCTCTAGGGCTTCAAGAGGATTCTATAAATTTCATTATACACAATAAAAGAAATCTAGTGACTCTATTGAAAAATAATATAATTGGGTTTATATATCACTATGGTTAGAAATAAATAATTTCACAAGTTTCCTTTATTATTTATTTAATCCTTGTGGAACCCCATGTCTATAATAATAAAAATATTATTTATTAACATGCACTAAACTCTTGAATTAAATTAAATATTATTTAATCAAATAATATTCAATATATATTATTTTTCATGGGACCTATAAACATGGTCCAAAATTCCTCTAAAATATTTATCAAGACTTGAATAATGTCTATTTATTTAATAAATAAATATCACAACATTATTTTCCAAAAAATAAATAAATAATATATTCAAAAAATAGAAAATAAATATTTATTTAATATTCCATTCAAATAATATTCTATCAAATAACTAGTGATAGAATGTATACGATCAAGAAAAAATGAATAATTAATAAACCAAATTTGAGAATAATATTTATTAAACTTTTTAAATTATAAATAATAATGTATTATTTAATTGAAATTTTGGATACACCTAACATGTGACCCTCTAAGCCTCTTTCTCAAAGACATTAGGTGAACCAGCCTAAAGTCCAAGGTTAACATCTAGAAACATGCGATGACACCCATAAAGAAAGAAGTTAATTCCATACTAACACAATACCTCATTTGGACACTTACTGTGTAATATAATCTCTTTATCATGATATCTCTAATCATGTTGGTTTCATGACGGTATTAGCAACCTATGTGCTTGATGTCTCTTTATTTAACTTTCTAGAAATAAAATTTTTCTACAGAACACCATGGCCATAGGTTTATTTAGGAAATATAATTTCTATTAAAGGGCATAAGATATCAAAATATATTAAATAATAGAAGGGAAAATACATTTCTTGCATTATTCATTAATGTAATATTACTCATGATGTGCCCAATGTATCATACCTCACTGATAACATATATCATCAAAGTTTTCATCAATACTTCAAAGTACATAACTTGTAATACTCATTAATAATAATCTTAAAGTATAATGATCAATACACACATTCAAATATAGGAACATCCAATGATATATATAAATATTGATTTATTACTCATGGGTCACATTCTTATAATATAATACACTGGATATTACCAAGGGAGTACACCATGAGAAGGTTTCCAAAATTCATATGAGTCTCCAAACCGGATAGACTGAATCATTTGTGTCCCTCAAATTATTTCATATATCTATAGAACATATATTTAAGAATACTATCATGGAACTTATGGGTTCTCATCATTGCGGGGAACTACTATGACCTTTTAGTACGAAAACTACTTTTATGAAATTATCACATACTATTTCATGATTAAGAACAATAATGATTTGATAGGAAGTTTATAAATATTAAAAAAAATGAATAAATATTATTATAAATTACAAATAATCTGGTTAATGGGCACAAACTACAACACTACCCTATCACTCGGAACTAATGGGGCTTCTTGTTCCACTACTAGAGGTGCATTCTCAACAACATCCTCATATCACCCAACAAGTAAATATTATCATGGTAGAATCTATCAAAAATTCCAAGTTAAAATATTAGAGTTCACAAATTAAAATTATATAGTTAGGAAAAAAGTTGTCACGACTAGAAATAATGATCTACTCCACATACACTATACCAATGGTCATAAATGCATCACTATCACTACCATCAACCATCCCTATCCGGGGACATGGATAATACAGGGTAAAAAAAACTTCCCACAATTACAGAACTTTTCATTAGACACTATTTTAACCATTTCAATTAGCATATTAAAATTTAAAACAATTATAACTTCTTTATTTGGAAATTTTTATTTAAAACTACATAAGAAACATAAATACATTTTATGTCCCCAAAACCAAGCCATACATGATCTCCCATAAATTCATATCATGGTGCATGTCACATAGATCCCTAAAAGCCTAAAATAATAAATTCTTACACAATCCTCATTCCATACTGGTCCATGAGTAAAATTTCAAAAAATGGTAACATCACAAACAAGTGTATCACCCAAGGTGAAATAACATCCAACTGTAGTACGAAAACATCAAGAACAACAATACCACAATAGAAAATTGGGGTTTCATCCGCACATGGGTCAGATAATCCGATGATCATTACTAAGAATTGGAACATCCTATCGTACTGTCAACTTTCCAAAATATTAAATCAAAAGAAAAGAAACATCTCTGATGCCACTTCATAATACTCTGGACTAGGTGCCACTAAATTGGTACCTTGAGATAGTTTGTTACATGGCCTCATGCACACCTCCACAGACTCTAGAGGCTGATGACTAGTAGATAAGGTTTATTGTAGTATATGGGGATACTACACCATCTTTAGCTAAGTAAGAAAATAATAAAAATCAAAATAAGTGATAATGGGGATGATAAAAAACAATATCCATACAACACATAATGGGGTCCCAAAACTAAGTTAATTATAAAAAACATTACAGTAAATATTCTATGTCATACTATTCTATGTGTTAAAAGAAACCCCAAAATAAAAACACATTGAAAATTACTAAACGGGTCCCAACATCATATATGGTCTGACCATCCATGCTCCACCCGAAGTCAACCATAAATCATAGGTACTTTTCCATTATCCTAACATGCAATAATGAAATATGATTGGGTACCAATGATGGCCTGATTAGGGTTAGATTAGAACATAGTAGGTCATCACCAACAATGTCTAAAGTAATATCCAGTATAATAAAAGTGTATATAGGTTTAAAAGGGAATAATAAACATTAATAATAAAATTAAATAATTTTCTTACATAAACATCATTCAATAAACCACATTGTCCCTTGGGTCCCAAATATCACCTCAGCCGATCAAACCTAATTATACCCATACTAGTCATATAAACATATAAATCATAGGTATTTTAATCCTTATGTCATAAGGTAATTCATTAACCAATTCAATTTAATCCAATTCACCTTGGAGCATCAATCTAGGCACCCACATCATATTATAAACTATAGGATCTTGAAGAATTAATCTAACATCTAAATCACACAATACATTTGTGGGGCCAAGAGCATCAATATGGCCTAACCTAAAGATTTAGAACATTAGTTTAACATCCCCAACCATATAATTCTTCACATAATTCCATGGTTCATCATTAGTTATCCTTTTGTTAATATTACAAACAAGGGTTAAAACTTTTAATTTATTAATATTATAATGGTCTATTTCATTAAAAACCATTAACCCCATTACACAATTCAATTATTTCATCATTTATTAATATAAAATTCTCATTATATATTCTTAAAAAACATTTAATATATTAATAATTCTACACTTTCCATTTACTATATAATACCTTAATCAATTCGTAAGCAATTTAATACTCTCATAAATACCAACAACCCCTTATACCAATATAACATGCCAAGAAACAACCTCAACTAGTTTACTCACATAAACCCTATATTTCCCCTTTCAAATTCCATATTTACCATTTTAAAGGTATTGGAACACCCCTTAGTTTCCAATTAACCTCAGTCTTATAAACTTTAATAGACCCAACATGATCCATGAAAGATCTGACAAAATATTTGAACTCCCAATTTAGCATTATTATCCAAGAAACAATTACAAAACACATTGGAGAATTAATAACCACTACATACACATAAAAATTTAGAATATGGGGAAAAGTTCTTAAACCACCCACCCCAATATCATAGAAAAACACTTACACAAACTTATCCATTAATTCAAGTTAAAACAACCACCAACACAAAATTTAATAATTCCCAATTAATATAGTTCATAAGTTTTTGAATAAGAGAAAAAATTAACTATGATTCTTCCATAAAAAAAGAAGTAAACAACGTTAGTGACTTACCCGGGGCTTTGGTTTTCACTAAACAAGTCTTCAAATGACTAATAATTGAACGAAAAGCCTATTATAAATACTTGGGAACTCTTGGTTCACACCCTTTTCTACTTTTTGAATAATAAGGGTGAAAATTAGGAGAAATATTTCAAATTAAGGGAAGGAAAATGGAAAAAATACCACTTTTAATAAGGTGGATAGTTAACCAACACAATTTTACTAATCTGGTGCCAACTATATGGTTCCCTCTATCTAAAAGAAAATTGATATTTAAGGTTTCTTTGGAACGCACACATAGTCATAAAAACCATTTAGAATCCATGCATATAGCTCTATCTAGCTCTGCACAATTTCTAGGATTCCCCTTTCATGGTTTGAAAACCATGATTCCTCCTCCTTTAGAATACATGGTTTTGGAACAAGGTTTTTATTAACTATTTTCCAACCATTCTCTCTAAAAAATTTAGCTATTTCCCCCTTTTTTAATCTCCAAACTCTTGATACAACCTTAATACCTTTCTTACTCTTTGGAGTCTTTCCATTAATAATTTTTAGAGTAATTCAACCATAATTTAAACCAAAACATACCTCATCAAATGGTCGGTATCTTATAAATACTATTTTTAAAACTATCATTTATTTTATCTAAAGCAAGTAAGTTAAAACTCCAATGGTGTTTATATTTAGTTTTATAGTAACATAAGATCCCTTTTATTAAAAATAATCAAATTACCATTTTCATCTATCTTTAAATCTATAGTTTTTTAATATTTCCTTTGATTAGGAAGTCATTTTGACTGAATTTGAAATAAAGTTTCAATTTAAAAATTTTAATCACACCAACATTTTATGTTTAATCACATCCATATAAAATACATTGGTATTTTTCAATATATCTCTAGCAAAAATTATTTAATCACTTCCCTCAGTATTTAAATATTTATCATTTCTAAAACAAAATGTTCCATTAATATGAATCACTGTATTATTTAACATAATTATTTCTTGATCACGTGGGATGAAAAAATAATATTAATAAGTCATATAATGAATTTATTTCTTGACTTTAGTGAAATTTAATCCAATATTTTATTATCTTTCTCCTCATTTCCTCTCTAAGAGATTATAGATTGAGATAAAACAAAATTAAGTCTATACTAATACTTTTATGTATATTTAGTGTCATATTATTAATCCTCTTCCAATATAGAATTTTTTTATCCAATGGGATTCAGTTCATTTATTACCTTTCCATTATTTTTTAACCATGATTGTATTTGTTTCCTATTTCCTTAAATCTTTAATCATAATATTTATACCCAAAATTTGAGTAGTGAAAATAATTTCCAAAAAATAATTTATTATTTATGGTGTATGATATTATCTCATCCTTTATTTTTTTTGGTGATTCTACAAGTATATAACTATTCTTTTCATAATAGTTCTTATTATGACTTAAGTAATCACAAAATTAGCACATCATTATAGAAAATACTTTTGCCACTTTCCTTCAACATGTTTTCAACATCCAAGTAACTTTTATATTTTTTAAAAATACTTGATAGTTAATTTATTAATTAAGGTGTATGATATTATATTTTTCATTGGAATAAATACTATATTCGGTTTTGGTATAAGATAATTTTTATGCTTTAAACACATTTTTATATAAAAATAATTTTTTTCATTGATTTTTATGAACATGTATAAAAATAAATATCTTAAAATTATAAAAATTGAATATTGAAAAATGGATCCAAAATTTGGAATCCGTAGGTTCAAATTTTTTAATTAGTTCCATTTCATTTTTGGTCATTAAAAATAGTAACATTGTTAAAAATGTTTTTACTACGATAAAGGGGTCAAAATTGTTAATTAAGGTTAAAAAATTGTTATAAGTTCATAAAATATCATCTTAAATTTTATTATATGATATTATTTATACCCTTATCACATTATATTTTAAATTAAATAGTTTAATTTCCATAAATATTTGAGTAATACACATAAAATATTTAATTATTAAGTATAATTACAAGTGTTCTACTCACCTCACTTATAAAAGGGAACCCGCTCTCCTCACTTATTTAAACCAATTAATACATTTATATTGAAAAGTATATACCCAAATACCTTAAAAAAAATTCCTCCACATGTTCTAGAGGCCTTGGTATAACCAAAATACCACTTCATAAAGGATTATTGTGTAAGCCAAAGGAGGGTTCTCAAAGAAGAGGTATAACTCTTAACCGAGTGTTTTCATGTTTTCTTCTTCTTCCAAAACATTAAAATATTCTATAAACATGATGATATGATAACATCAATATATTACATATAATTAATTTTTATTATGTTTATGTAACAACCCTTTATCATATCCTTTTCCATTCTAGGTAAAATGAAAACATTTCTCATCCATACGTATGACCAACTGTCTCCATGTAGCGGTGTAATTTGTTTTTAATCACCACTTTACATATATATTTATAAATATAAAAATAATGAATACATATATTATATTTATGAAATAATTATAATTATATACATATAATATATAATCAACCTTTTTACCTTTCCATCCGTTAAAAAATGAGAACGTCGATTGTGTGTACCTTTGTACTACCACCTCAACGAAGTGATGCGATTCATTTTTCATATTTTACTTTCATGGATGATTATAAAATTTCATGTAATGTATCAAAATGATAATTATTTCAGTATTAATATTATGGAGATAATGGAACCATTATCACTTTAACCATGGTCAACACATTGATGTTATTTGGAGGTTATAAATTGAAGGACCCCAAAATGTCCAAAGTGTACTTAACCGATTTACTAACTATATAATATATGGTATAAATGAAGTAAAAGGGATTATAAAAAAGTAATAAACATGAAAAATATTGTTAATAAATTATAAAATTAGTATAATTTCATTATATATGAGTTAAAATTGGTATGTGGTGAGTCAAACTCGAGGTAAGGGTTTATTCTACAATCTCATTTTAATTTGGGATTATTTATGTTTAACATTATATTGAAGGAAATTAAAATCTATTTATATTTTAAACTCATTATATTTTATTCTCCTCTTTTTATCTATTAATTTTACTTGTTTTAATTTCATTTTCATCTCTTTGGTACATAATACAACCTAGAAAATGTTTTTTTAAGTAAAGATGACCATATTTCCTGTCTGGTAAATGGGATTTTTATTCCATATCTATATTCAATATACTATTTTAAATAATATTTTTAATATGATCCAATTATTTTTTAAATTAATTTTAAACTATTTTTAACTTCCTTACGAAGGTTTAAATGAAATCTTCTTATCATTATCTAAATGAGGCACTTTTAACTTTTTCCCAAAAGTGAGAAAGAAATCACTATTTTTACATTTTTTAAGTGAATGTATTTTCCCACCATCATAACTATTATTTTATTTGAAGAGTACTTTATAAGATTCCATTATTATTCCAAAATAAAATTATTTGATGAATATTTTAGAACTTTTTATTTAAAATGTTTTCAAAATAAATGATATTTTTATCATGTTTTAAAAAATGTATAAAATGTTCATTTAAATATATTTTCATCAATTTAAAACTAATTTAATGATTATTATAATTTATTGGGGATATAATCTAATGATACCATCCACTTTATTTCCCTATATGATTTATGATCATGTTGTTATATTTTTTGATTGTGTAAAATGTAAACATTTCATAAGGTAGTTTTTCAATATAAAAGTTTATATAGATTATGTATTGAATTGTTATTAATTTATTTCATATTATGAATTAATTAGACTTATTATGTTATAGTTGGGGCCCTTTAAAGCTCCTAAATTCATCATTAGGTCTTATGATACAAACTAGTTTGAGTTTTTAGCATACACCTTACCTATTTTTGTATAATATTTTGGCTTGAGTCCTTGATGGTAGGATTATGTTGTTCAACATTTTTAATTATATAATTATGAAGTAGTTATTATTTTACATGTTATTATTTATGTTTTTATGTTATCTATGGATATATTACCCTTTTATGATATTAGTTATATGAAATATTTGATTATTTTTTATCATTACCATATTAATCATGTTTTATTTATTCTAGGACAATATTTTTTGTATGATTTAAATTAACAAGACTCTGAGTTCACTCTTTATAATGTTTTAATTTACCTAAGATATTAATAAATGATCTATGAATTATTTAAAGGATATAATAGAAGAAATAATAAATTTATCTCTATAATTTTGTGTTTTATTTTATGTTTTCAAATGTAATATGAGAATCATATATGTATTTTGTATCTAAATAATGCTAGACTACTCAATACTTTCAAATGAGATCACTTGTATCTTATTCCAATGTATTAATATAACCTCCAAATTTGAGTTACTAGATTTAGGGTGTTATATTTGGTATCATCATAAGTTTAGTATAAACCTTTGGAACTATATTTAGGGAAATATATATTAGAGAACATAACCCTATGATAGATTCTAAGGATAAGTATAAGTATAAAAAAATATCATGAAGCTTTGGTAAGGTAGAGAATGTGTGGTTTCCTAGTAATGACATCCTTATTAGGATAAAATCAATTGAATAAAGATATGGAATAGATTCACCTAGGGTTAAGCACGTTGAAAAAGGCTGGTTGAGTATCAAATCGATCTTGACTCGATGCATGATGAGTGGGCCTAAGACTATACACCTAGATATACACTTCCAAGTGATATTATTTGGTTTATTTACACACTCTTTATGAACCATTATAAAATATTTGAAATATTTTTATGATTTTAGGATATTTACAAAGATACTAAGATTATGATTATGAGATTCTATATACATAAATTTTTAATTTATATTAAGTATTAAAATGGATTTAAAATAATACACTATGATTTAAAATTCATAACATTATGAGATAATTCAGTATATTCCATTATTTAGAAATAGTTTCTAGAAAAAAGAATATAAAACATATTAGTGTATATAATATATGTAGGGATTTTCCTATTGGTAAATACAATAAATATGGAGTTAGTGCTAAAAATATTATAACCATATTAGCGTAGTTGAATTAACTTATGACTAACAACATTTCCTATATGGTGAAACTTTTTAATCACTAACATGGTGAGAAAATTGTGTAAAACTTAATTTAACAAAAAAATATCATTAAATGTGACTAATAATCCATTAATAGTAGAGAAAAAGATAAAATCCCTTGACAATATATTTCACTCCTTTGGAAGTATAGAAATAGAGAAAGTTATCATGATAGTTTTTCATCTTGAAGAAGACAATGATAAATGGTGGTCATTGACCCAGAACACCATGGAGCTAGAGAAAATATATAGTATATAGTGAAATAATTTTAGGGACATATCATTTAAAAAATAATTTTCTCATGATCAAAAAACTGATATAGAGATTAAATTCCACAATATAAGTCAAAGGATGGGGAAAATATTTCCGAATATGAATCCCATTTTATAAGGTCAGAAACTAATTCTATGGATTATGTACTCATTCCAAGAAGTAATTTTGATTACTTATTTAATGGGATAAAACCTATCCTTCAAATGGAATTACCCTCTCAGAAATTATTATTATACAAGGATGTAATATCAAGTAACATCAAGAAAAAGAAATAATTCTACAAGTCTTATGTTTTCCATGTAAAACAAGAAAATAAGAAGGTTATTGAGAACTATGAAAATAGAAATAAAAAAAGGGAATAAGGGAAGGGTAATATTTAAAAACTGTAATAATTATATAAAGAAACACTATGGAACATTGTTTATGGGAATGAGAGTTTTATTTAAGTTTGGAGAAAAATAACACCAGGCTTAGATTGTAAGGGAAATAAAGAACAAGGGAAGTTTTTTAGAAAAGGCCAAGGGAGAAAGGATAAGATTATGAAATCACTAACACTATGATTTAAGTTCCAAAATATTTGGTACCAGGTACTTTGATCATAACCTTAAATTTATCTAATTCTTTATTTGATTCTAGATCATCACACTATTTTATATCTTTCATGTTTTCCAATAAAATCAGATATTTACCTAGAACCTTAAGAAATGAGTTGTAAATAAAGACTGATAGTGGAAATATTATTTCAATAATAATTATTTAGATATTTACCATTATGACACATAGATATACTCTATTTGAAAACTTGATTATTATACCTATGTTTGACTTTGATATAATACTTGGAATAGATTGGATTTCATGTTATAATGAAAAAATTTATTTATAAGAGAAGGAAATTAAAATTCATAATGGGGATGTTTAATTCCTTATTTTTAGATAGGATACTATATAATATGAATCATGGATGGATCCACCTAAAATAGCTCTACTTAATGAAGAGAAGAAGAGTAGAAACAACCTATAAATGGGAAAATTATCCTTAAAATAGAGGATATACATATTTAGTAGGAATACATTTTTGTGTTTCATAAAGAAATACATGGAAATCCACCTGAATGTGAAGTTGAATCTTCCATTAATCTAATAAATTATAAAAAACCTATATCTAAGACTCCCTATAAGATAACCATAGTTGAATTAATGGAACTGAAGAAAAAACTGTAGTATTTTCGTGATAATGGATTTATACCCCCTAGTGTTTCAACATGGGGAGCCTTTGTTATTTTTTGTTTGTAAGAAAGATGTATCTATGAGTTTTTTCATCAATTATAGGAGAATCAATAATATTACTATAAATAAAAAGTATCATATTCCCCACATTAGTGACTTTTTAATAAAATTCAACTAGATCAATATTTTTCAATGATTTATATTTGTTTTGGGTATCATAAAATACAAGTAAATAAGAAGAATATTCAAAATATACATTTTTATGAGGTATGGACATTAAAAATTTACAATAATTCCCTTTTAATTGAAAAATTCACCCTATGTTTTATGGATATTATGAATAATGTATTCAATGATTATCTCTATAATTTCATTGTGGTATTTATTGATGATATATTGGTATAATATAAAACCTATTATTAGCATAAGATTCAATTATTAATCATTCTTAATACTCATACAAAAAATGAGTTATACGGAAAATTTAGTAAATGTGTATTATGGATTTAGGAAGTTTCTTTTCATGGACATGTTTTCTATAAGGATGGAATATTTTTTGATACTTTAAAGAATAAGGTAGTCATATAACAGGAAATGAAAATGAATATAATTGAGGTATTTATTTTCCTTGTATTAGAAGGTTACTATTGATGATTTATTCAAGTTTTTTTTTTCAATTATCTAAACCGTTAACCACGTCGAATAAAAAATGGGTTAAGTTCATATAGTTATAATAATATAATTTTTTTAAATAATTAAAGTTAATATTGTTCAATGTATTTATATTGAATTTACCACCCAGAATAGATGAATTTGTGATATATAATGATTCATCAAATAAGGGACTTTGATGTGTTCTTATACAGAATGATGGAGTTTTTTCCTATGAATAAAGGTAGTTAAAGATTCATGAATATATTAATCCAACCCATGATCTTGAAATGGGCGCCATAATCAGTGCATCAAAGATATAGATTCATTAAATTTATAGTGAAATATATAATGATTTCAAAATTTTAGAATAAATATTATCATAGAAATATCTCAACAAGAGGAAAATTATATGGCTAAAACTACTTAATGATTATGATTTCTCAATACACTACTATCATGGGAAGGAAAATAAGGAAGATGATGAATTGAGTAGGAAAGATCATTGAATTTTGACTAACATATTGATAGTAAAAGATCCTATAATCATGGATTTAGTGATTTTGGATATGGGAATTATTATATAAGGGTAAGTATCATATCATTCAAAATTATTTCCAAATAATCCTTATTAGAGAAAATAAAAAGTTCACAGGTTGATGATAAGAATATCCAAACGAAAATCAAATCCCAGAGTGATGGGAAGTTGGTAGAATTTATTTATTAATTTGGTATATTGAAATTTGGAAATAGGCTATGTTTTCCTTCTACAACTAATATTATAAGAGAATTATTAGATAAATCTCATAGTTTAAATTTCACTATACACCATGGTAGTACCAAAATGTATTAGGATTTGAAGAGATATTTTTGGTGGGATAATATGAAATAGGAAATTATAGAATATATATCATGATTATTAGGTTCCCATCAGGTAAAGGATTAGAAACAACATCCTAAAGGATATATGAAACCTCTACCTATTCTTGTGTATAAATGGGATGGTATTACTATGAACTTTGTCACCAGATTTCCAAAGACTCGTAGAAATAATGATTCCCTATGGGTTATTCTTGATGAACTTACCAAGTCCTCACATTTATGCACTATAAGGGAATATATACATCATGATCTCCTTGTGTGGATATATATTAATGATGTTTGAGACTATATAGTATACCTCTTTCTATTTTGTCTGATCATGATCTATGGTTTAAATTTAAATTATGGAAGCGTCTTTAGAAAAATATTGACATCATGTTACATTTGATCACTTCATATCATCCTCAAATTGATGGTCAGTTTAAAAGGTTTATTTATTTAGATATTATAATATATGTTTAGGTCATGTTATATTGACTTTCAAGGTATGTGGGATCAATATTTACCTTTGGTGGGATTTATATATAATAATATATTCCATTAAATAATTAAAATGGAACCATATGAAGTATTGTATGGAAAGTGGTGTCATACTCTAACTTTACGGGGGTGAAGTTGGTGAAAGGAAGATTATAGGCCCATATATTATAGAAGATTAAATGGTGAAAGTGAATATTATTTGGAATCATATTATGTAGGCTCAAATTAGACAAAAAAGATATTCCAAAAATTGAAGGAAGAATTTAGAATTTCAAGTGGAAGATCATGTTTCCTTAAAGGTATATTTGTGGAAGGATGTTATGAGGTTCAGTAATAAAGGGAAACTAATTCCATGTTACATTGGTATATTTTAAATTCTTTAAATAATTGCATATATGGATTACCATTTTGAATTTACCTTAATATATCTAAATTTCATGATTTTTTCCCATCTCATTATTGAGGAAGTACATAAAAGACCCAATTAATGCACTAAATTATGAAGAAATATAATTTTAACATTATTTATTTTACTATAAAGATAATATCCAAATTATTGACACTATAGAGAATGTGTTATGAAATCAGACAACTTGAATGGTGAATATTCTTTGGAGAAATCACAAACTAGATGAGGTAACATGGGATCCTGAAGAAGCTATGGGGAAGTATTACCCACATTTATTTAATAAAAAACTTTTATCAAAATTTAAAATATGATATTATTTAATTGGGAGAATATAATATCTGATATCATCATATAATAGGTAAAAGTTACACCACTAGACTAATATCTATTGCACATCTTATTATTTAATCCTTATAATAGATATAGTTCATAGATGCATTTAAAATTTAAAATTCTAAATTTTATAATTTTAATTTTATAAAATTTATATCATTTTTGAGTTCGTAATATTGAAATTAACTTTTGATTAATTTTTGGTATTTTTCTGAAATAGTTTTTTTTGAATAGAGAACAATGCCATTTTTTGCAAAACTATCATTTATATTCTATAAATAAAATAATTTAAAAGTCTCATTATGTTTTAAATTTATTTACAAATTAACATAATATCCATTTTATTAAAAATAATCTTATTATTTATAAATTAATGAGTATTATATTTTGTTTTGGTATAAGTTTATTTTTATGTTAAAAACACAGTTTTCTATTAAAAAATGTTCTTCACTTCATTTTAGGAACTTATATTAAAATTAATTTCTTTTAATTATGAAAATTAAATCTTAAAAAATATATCTTATATTTGGAATCACGAGCTTCAAATTTAATAATGTGATCAATTTCATTTTCAGTTATTATAAATAGTAACATTGGTAAAAAAGTTGTCACTACGGTAAAGGGGTAAAGAATTTATTTAGGGTTAAAAACTTGTGATAAGGTTATAAAGTCTCATATTAATTCTTACTTATGTGTGTATTAAGACCCTTATCAACTTATATAAAAAATTTAATTATTTATGTTCCACTTATCCATGAGTAAGGTACTTATAATATTTAATAGTTAAGAATAATTTCAAGTGTGCCACTTGTCTCACTTATGAAAGGGAAACTTTTATCCTCCATTATTAACACCACATAATTGATTTATATTGACCAATATCTAACCACATACCTTTCCAAAATACCTCCCCATGTCTTAGAGTTATTGGTTTTACCAAAATTTCACTTTTAGAAGACTTAATGTGTAATCCGTAGGAGGGTTCTCAAAGAAGAGGTATAAATCTTAACCGAGTGTTTTCATGATTATTTCATTTTAAACCTCACAAACTATGATATAAACACACTAATATGATAATATTAGTCTATTTAATATATTTAAATTTTATTATACCGATGGCACAACCCTTTATCATCTCATTTTCCATTATATGGAAAATGAAAACATCGCTCATGCATATGTATAACCTACCTTTTCCACATATCAGTGTAATTTATTTTCCATAAAAACTTTTCTTATATGTATATAAAGATCAAAATAATTAATATATATGATATTTATGACATAAATATTATTTTTTAATTATAATATAGAATCTACCTTCTTACCCTTCTACCTGTTAAAAAATGACAATGTCACTCATGTGTACATGTGAACTACCACCTCCACAAAGCGATGTGATTAGTTTTTTATGTCAAAATTTCATGGATGATTATATAATTGTATTTAATTTATAAAATTAAATATTATGTTATTATTATTATTCTTTTTATAATTTTTCCATGACCCCTTTGACCATAGTCAGTGCACTGATGTTATTTTGAGGTTATAAACCGAAGGACACCAAAATGTCAAATGTTAACTTAACTGATTTAATAAATATATAATAAATGGAAATAAATTAAATTAAAGGATTTATTAAAATGGAATAAGTCTAAAAAATGTTATTAATAAAATATAAAATTAATATAATTTTATTATATATGAGTTAAAGTATGTATATTGTAAGTTGGAATCGAGGTAGGGGTTTATTCTATAATCTCATTTTTATTTAGGACTGTTTATGTTTAAAATTAAATTGAATGAATTAATAAGATATTTATATTTTAAATATCATATATTCATTATACTCTAATTATATATGTATTTTATATTTTTTTCTTTTATTTTCATCTCTTTGATACTTAATATGGGTGATAATTTTTTTTAAGAAAAGGTTATCTTATTTTTTATTTGGTTGAGGAATACTTTCTTCTATATCCATGTTCAATATAATGTTTTTATTTTTTTTAATATGATCCAATTATTGTTATTTTTATTTTCAACTATATTTTACATCCTTAAAAGTTTTAAAATAAATATTTTTTTTATTTTCTGAATGAGGCACTTTTGAATTTTTACCAAAAGTATGAAATGAATATTTTTTTTTAAAATTTACTAAATGAAAAAAATTTCTTGCCACCATAACTATTATTTTATTTTAAGATTTCTTCAAAAATTTCAATTTTTATTTTCAAATAAAATCATTTTCTAAATATTATATAATTTTATATTTACAATTTTATCAAAAGAAAAGGATATTTTTCTCATGTTTTCAAAGAAAGTATCGAGTGTTATTATAAAGTTATTTTCATTTATGTCAACATACTTTGATGTATCTTCTGATTTATTAGGGATAAAATCTAATTATACCATCTAAATTATATATCTTGATATATTATGATCGTGTGATTATATTTATTTAATGTGGAAGATTTTAACATTTCATATGTTATTTTTTTAATATGAATTTTTATATTGATTATGTATTGAATTATAATTCAATTATTTAATATAACAAATGCATTAGACTTAGTAAGTGACAAGTTAGACCCTTAATAACCCATAAATGCATCTATAGGTATCATGAGACAATATTGTTTGGGTATTTTACACATAACTGACTTATTTATATTTGATATCTTGGTATATAATCTTGATGGTAAGATCATGATGTCTGAAAATATATATTTTATCATTATGAAACTAATTATTATTTTCCATGTGATTATTCCTATTATTATATGATCCATGTATATATCAAATTTTTATGATATTTTTTATATAACATATTTTATTATTATTTATCTCTACCATATTATTCATGATTTATTTATTTTATGATATATTTTGTTATATGATTCCCCTTACTTAGCATCTGAGATCATCCTTTATTTTGTTTTCCTTTCCCTAGGATACCACAAAGGGATATATGAATGAATTTCAAGATATAATAGAATAAATAATAATGTTCTCACTTGGATTTTAAATTATATTTCATATTTTCAAATGAAATATAATAATAATGTATGTATCTAGTCTCCCCAGACCACTAACAATTATATCCTTCAGGATAAGATCTCTTATATCTTGTTCCAATGTAGTAAGATAACCTATGGCTTCTAGTTAATATATTTGGGGTGTTACACAACTAATTTAATAGACATAAGACAAAGAATATTTCTATGATGGAAAATATAAGTAAGGCAGCTGAAAAAATTAGTCTACTTGTATGGAAGACAATACTGTATACAATGTGAATGATATTCTATTTTAGTTATAGAACCTTTTGTTAACTAATATGCTTCATAGTGAAGGAAAAACTAGATAGAAGCACCCTAAAAATCAATAAAACCCAATGTAGAATCTATATCATAAAAATTAGGCTATAGAAATGGTAGTTTCATAAAATATTAAACCTATTAATCATCCAAAAATAGAAATTTTTGATGAAAATAAAGCATTAATATTATAGAATTCATAACAAATTAAATATGTAAAAGCACTAATGATTAGATATCATTACATATGGTACTTGAAAATGACCTTATAATACCATTAATTTATCAATAATGGGTTAAAATGGGATGGCATTCCCCTAATACTCAAACCAAACACATTCCTAAAAAAAATATAAAGAATTGATGATTTAGAAATATAAGTGATCGAATTAAAATAAATCTAGTGTTATTTTTCCCAATTTAAGCATTTACAAAATAAACCAAAAAAGGATAAATACTTATCATACATGGTAGTTTAGATTTTAATAAATGTTTTGAGGATTGAAAATCCTAGAAAATAAAAATTCAAAAAACATGAATATTTTTTAAGAAAGGTTTTGAGGATATAACATAGGGATATATGTTTTACCTTCATCAAATTTATATCGAAACTTGATCATTAGAATTTTTCCAACACCACCATTTCTTATCTAAGCATCCATACATATAAAAATCACATCAATAAAATTTTGATCCTGTATTTGAGGAAAACTATAAAAAATATGAACCAATTAATATAAATAAGTAAAACACCTAGAAATATACCAAGAATTAGTTAATATCTATTTAAATAATTAAAATTTAATTAAATAAAAAAACAAAGTACAATGAATCATATTAAATTCAATATCACCAGCTAATATAAACCATGGAGCTTAAATAGTGTCTTAGAAATGAATCAAAAAGCTATTTGGGTAAAATGAAAATAAACTAATATAATGCATGTATGGTACATTAAAGAAAAAATATCCAAATATCCACTATTTGTAAATGAATAAAAAAACATTTTTTATAAATTAGATGAAAAATTAGATGAATTAAAAATAGAATATTATATCTAACTATCCTGTAACCAAAACTATGATAAAATTTAAAATCTTTACCATTGGTTATTTTTTTTTATTCTAAAGGCCATAAAAAAATAAATAATAAAATGAAAATATTTGAAAACAAATAAACTACCCAAAGATGGAAAAATAATATTTACCAAGTATCTATGGGTATTTAAAACAATATAAAACTTCACAATTTAGCAAATATCTGGTTATGGTCTACTAATTTCCTTGAATAAGGTAAAGTTTCCAAGGAATATTTATAAAAAATTGAAAAAAACCCGGACTTATGAAACAAAAATATATAAGACATGCATGATAAATCCTCCTTATATGAATGAAAATTAAACATGTGTGGACTAGACTATAATGGAACTCAATCAATCATTTAGAAAACATGAAGTTTTAAAACCAGTGAAATAAATCATCATTTTGATAGTGAGGGAATGATGTATAGGGAATTAGAAAAATAAACAACCCTAAAGTATAATTAATGAATAAATGGTAGGTATAGAATTATATTCCAATAAAATTTGATTTTATAGATCTATAATATAATTAATAATAGAAAAATGAAATGTATTTACCATTTTATTTATAAGAAAAATATTAACAAAAACAAAAAATGGTGAACATGAAAGTATTAAAATGAAAGGACTAAAAACATTATAGGGGTAGTTGATTCATGAAGGGTGTAATAATGTTTGGGGATGCATATATTCTATGGGTTAATATTCTATGGAGGGATCAGTAAAAATGGTTTAAATGTTTTTACGAAACCATCAATGAATGTTACCTAAACATCTACAGTCACGCTGAGTCAGTGGGGGGGCATAAATAATGATGACAGTTTGGGAAGTGGAGAACTAACATCAATTCATAAGACTGGAAGGGGTGACATTGAGAGGAGGTCAATCATGGATGGGGTGGTGTAGGGTAGAGTCAAGGGTGAGGTGTAGGATGAGGTTAGGTTTGGAAAATAAATTTTAGGTAATAATTTTTGGTTTCCATTAAGGTGTGCTACTATAGATAGGGAGGCATGCAATCATTGATTGGGATGGGGTATAATAGCGCGTGGTAAATTTTATATTTATATTTTATAATTTAAATAATAATAATAATAATAATAATAATAATAATTAATATAAATAGATTTGGGTTTATGAAACATTATTACTAGTACCCAAACCCTATCCGAATCAGAATAGGGTATTAATTTTATTACCACAATATGAATAAAACATGGTTTGAGGTTACCCAAACTTGATTTAATCAGATCGGGTAGTGCCAAGTACTTAGTAATAGTATAAACATTTCCATCCTTATGTTTTGATAAAATTTGAGTTGATTTTATTCTATTATAATTGGATTTTATAATTTATTATATGTTAAATTGTTAGTTTTTGGAATATAATCTCATGATGTTAAAATCTATTTTCAGTGTAAGAGCTTGTTTTGTTATGAAATAAATTGATGTTGTATTCATTAAAACCTTCAGTTATGATCATTTTTATTCTATATGTAATTGATATATTTCATAATATGGAATGATATAATAATAATATGGAAGAGGATATTTATATAGTGGGTTTATTGGTGATGACATGAGAGATTTCTAATTTTTTTATTTGATGCTTTTATGTTTGTTTAGAAAAGTTCATGGAAATATTTGATAATCCAAGTGAGAGTTCAAGAGATTAATTTTATAATATTTATGATTATTCTTTGTCCTATACCTCTAAATGTGATTTTTCTTTGCTTTATGGGATTCCTTATTGATGAATCCATGTGAGAGAAAATTGGGTGTGTGTTTCTAGGATCTCATCAAAATAAAAGTTTGATAGTTATTTGAAATTAATTTTATATATTATCTCCTTAGGACCTATGGGTTTTCCCTATGATATATGGTGTTATTTTTTTCTTATGATGTTTACTGTTCTTTGATTTATTTTATTTTACCTGGTGAATTATCTATATTTAAAAAAATATAGAAGTCATGTTTTAGTTCTCTACTCAGTATTATGTATATAAAACTACAATATTATTTACTTTAAAACTAAAATATTTAGTTTTTTACATAAAAGTAAATATATAAAATCTTAAGATGCATACCACTATGTTTATTATCCCTACATGCACACCAAGGTTCACATATAGATTTCTAATCTTGGACTATCTTGCAGATATAAAATGATATTTTTTTATATGTAGGAGTGAATCATGAGCTTGTGTTTATTACTATGAGGGGTGAGGGTGGTAGAATAAATATATGACCATGTATCACAAAAATATAGATGATGATTTCATTTTTTTTATGTCGGGTTATTTTTTTGTTCATATAGGATTGCCTTTGTATTTATTTAATCATGTATCATGTTATATATGATTTTTATATTTTTTATTTGTATAGTTAGATGTTATTTTATTATTCATGACATGTTTATTCTCTTTAATTATGAGTTTTTTTCACATGATATGAAAATTCCAATGTATGGATGCTTTATGTGGGTTTTTTGGTAGAAGTACATAATTTAGTCTTTATTGTTTATAAAGGGTAAATTTATCCCCATTATATACATTTGATACCGATGACACTTTTTCTTATATATGGTGATCGATAATGCACTTTACTTTATGGAATGATGTTTTGGGTATTATGGAATGATATTTGGATTGGTATGTTGCACTTATCAATACAACTAAATACCTAAGGTTGTCAAAAGAATAACGAGAATGAGAATCCACCCAACTTGATTTTCAAATAATATAAAGAAAATTCAATACATTTACCCAGTCCTTTGTATCATATCATCACCAAAACATGACATCTCAGTAGTTTACATGAGTTATATAAGGTTCCTTTCCCAAAAAATCTCACAAACCATTTATAATTTTTTCAAATCACCTAATACACAATTTTTTCAAATTTTCATCTATATATTATGAGTTGTTTCCTAAGACTGTCTGGTTTATTGAGAAACTCCCCAAGAAAATTGTGTAAACAATCACGAAAAGAAAGGAATATGAGGTAATAGGGTGATAAATGATCAAATTAGAACATATACCACGACTTTTATAGGCCATGTATTCTTACACGACCAGAAATTGAATTGTTCTCATGTTATCCAGAACACCTTGAACCTGTTAATCTCCAAGAACACAAAAAATCTAGATACAAAATTTAAATGTAAGGACATTATGATTTTACATGGTTCACCATAAAAGGATAATATAATGAGGATATTATGATAGTGTTTCAGCATACTAGGTGATAAAACTACTCAGTATATATGTTAAAAAATGTTAAGAAGGGTACAATATCAATCCTAGGGACACACTCTCTTATTACCTCTATGTGCACTAATTTGAGATAATGAATATATGAATAATATGATACAAAGATCACTCAAAATTATTATTTATAACAAAAAACACCTCTCCAACAAGGGTGTTGTCATTGAACATATGTTCCTTCTTCAAAAACAAATCTTTAATAAAATTATTATTAAAATAGTCTCCCTTATTTTTATCATTCTTTAACTCCCATATTTTTCAGATTACACCAGTTTTGGTCAATCCTTTTTATTTATACTTGTATAAATATTCACAGAACTAAATGAATATTATTTATATAATATTTGTTACCATAATGTTATCTATATTAACTTCTTAAAAAAATTACATGAATTTACCCCCATAATCCGCATCCTTTAATTCTCAATAACATCCCATGATTGTCAAGCATTTCTTTCTCACAATTTTCCTCAATTATCTAGATTCATTTTTTCAAACTTCTAAAAAATCAAAAATATTATATTTCTTTATGTTCTATAATCATGGAGTGGTTCTATACATCATGGTATGAAATCATCCATGAATGAACACATTATCAATCATATTTTTTAATTGATAAAGTATATCATAATCCACAGCTAGCCGATGAATTCTTCTCGAAAGACTATTAAATTTTATATAACTATCAATTATTCCTCAAATAAAAAATGAAACAACCATTAAGTATCAATCAATGTGTTCTGATTACTTTTATATATCATCCCTATGCTACTTATTTGATTTTTTAAATTTGGAAAAGTTGAGTACCATTATGTATCACTCTACTTTGAAAAAAAGGGCCTTAGTTATTTACTCTATTAAAGAAATGACTCATAGGTATCTCACAATTACTTTTATGTATGGGTACTATTTACCTTTTTCTTATTATAATGAATATTCCAAGACTTTTATAATTATTACTCTACTAAAAAACACTCCTACATATGGATCCCCATGTGAAATTTTCCAAATTTCTTCGCAATTCTTCAGAAGTTACTCATATGTATACATGGAACTTTTGAACTTTTACAATTATTGATGGAAAGTTCCACGATTACCATTATGTAATTTATTTTTCATTTTCAGTACCATTACGAACCTTAAATATTTAGTCAATGATCGTATGTATTAATGGCACTTCATTCTCTTTCTATATTTCCATACTTCTTCAAAAGTTACACTTATGTATACAAAGAATTTTCCAAGACTTTGATAAATTCTTGTCGACTTCACTCATGATGTGATCCTTGTTATTTAAACATGGTTTCTTCTTATAATTATCAAAATATTATCAATAAACTTTTATGATTGATAAGCCTTCAAAAATAAATTCTTGACTTTTAATTTACATTTGGAACAACCATTCCTAGAATAATTTCATTTCTAAAACACCCCCATCACTTATTATAAAACATAAAAAACTCCTATTCCAAAATAACATTTGATTTACTTATTAAACATCCATAAATTCTATACATTTTATTATTATTCATATTATGGAGAGAATCATTCTTTCTAAAACAAATCCACTTATTCTTTTAAGATCAATTTCATACTACTAGAACTTTTTATAATTGATAAAAAATACAACATTACAACTTGTGGTTACAAAAAAACATAAAACCCATCCCAACCCTGAGTGATAATAAAGAAAATAAAGAGTGACCATACCCATTTTGATGAGTTTTATAGTGTCTCAAAACACATCATACATCACACATCACACATCATTACAAAGGTTTGGAGTATCTTCCACCCATATTACTAACTCAATTCATCAAAACTAAGGTTTATAATGAATAATTCCATGGATATCATCACATATCATCAATACCCTAGGTTATAATGTTTCTATCCCCTAGTTCCATCACATTTAGTCAGCATGTTAGGTTGGATTTCCACCTTCCCCCAATTCCTTCACATAACATTAATTCAATGTGTCATAATGGCACTTACCAATAGTTCTATCACTTAACATAAAATCCTTGAGTCAAAATGGTTCCAAACCTCTATTCCACCACATATAATAAACATAACATGTAAAATTGGAACCCGCCTCCAATTCCCTTATATAACATTTATACACCGGGTCATAATGGAACCTTTCCCTATTTCTATCATATATAGTCAAAACATTGAGTTTGATTGGGGCCCAGACTCCATTACATCACATAACATCAGTATGTCAGGTTAGAATGGTGTCTAACTCAAGCTCTATCATATATCAATAATTCATTAGGTCATAATGGTGTCTACCCCAGTCCTCTCACATATCATCAATACACGTGGTCGAAATGACCCCTCAGTTCCATCACATACCCCCAATATACCAGGTTGGAATGGAGTCTACCCCCGATGTCATCACATATCAGCATGTAGCGGTTGAATTAGTTCTCACTCCTACTATAATCCCATGAAATAAATATATATGGGTAGGAATAACACCTTCCCCTGATATCATCACACATTATCAATATACGTTACTAACACGTAGGGCTAGAATAATGCCTATCCTTGGTACCATCTCTATCATTAATATTTTGTGTCAAAGTAATGACCAACCCACCGTATAAAAATTAGTATCCAAATAATATAAATCATTTCTTAAATTAAATACATAAATAGTTTAAAAATCTAGAAAAAATATATATATTTAGGTTCACATGGACTAGAAACTCACTCAAACCTAGTACACATATCCTAGGTTAGTATCTCAAGAACAAAAACTATTCCCACACCCATTTTATTCAAGGATATCATTGTGTAGAACTAATTTCACTATTTAATTGATCATAGGAATAAGACCTAGGTACATACATGGTACACTAATTCATATCATAACTAGGGAACCCCTCATGGGTTCCATTATTCTATTTCTAAAATGTATCACCAATTCTTATGCTCAATGGGAAAAGTTTCCCCCAAACATATATATGACTATATCATAGCATAATCTATCAAAAAATTAATGAAATATAATATAAAAACTAAAGGGATGTAATATTAACTATCTCACTTTCAAAGTCAATCTAGGTCAGTCTTATAATAACCTATCTATACATAAATTCTTTCCATGGTATACCCAACTAGATATATACATACTAGTGGTGGAGGGGACACTCACTTTCACTATATTTTAGTTTACAAAAGGAATCCTACCAGGTTCTAGTTATCATGTTCCATATTACATAAGTTAACCCCCATGACCCTCATCAACCATGAAATTAATTCCCACCACTTGGGAATCCATATATGGTCCCATTAAGGCATATCAATTATAAATTAAAAAGTTATAATCAATTTAATTTAATTAGGATCAACCACACATGATCAGTATGATCACATATCACATGAAGCATGGAAAAAATGTATAAACCACTAGGAAACAATTAGGGACCACTTACCTTAGTTAGAGTTATTTCCTTTAAGTGAAGCCCAACCACCAATGATGTACACGCTAAACTAGAAATCACCCATAAAAGGACCTAAATCCATTAATAATCATTATAATTAATTATAAACCATATATAAATAATTTACACAATAAAAAAACATTAATAGCATAATGAGTAATTTGGGAATAATCAATAAAAAACTCACCAATCTATCTTCCATAGCCAAATCCTTGAGTAATGGGATACACACCACCCACAACATCCACTCAAACCTCTAAAAATATCACCAAAAATACCATATTAGTCTGTAAATAAGTTTAAAATAACTCAATGGAAATTCATAAATAATTCAAGTTAATGACATACCTTAAGATAAGTGAAACAATAAGTAGTTCAACCATCCCCCAAGAACCCCTCTAGCTAAGAAAAAAAGCCCCATAATATCAGGATGATTCCACCATGCTATTGTGGAATTAACATCACACCCAAAGATTAATCCATTCCATTATTAGAGGGGTAAAGATATAATATAAGTATATAAAAATGTCTAAGAACTCACCTTATTTAAAAAGGAAAACCAATCCAAATTGATCCCACACCAAAGGAGAAAATGGAGGGAAAAGTGTGGAGAAGGGGGAAGATCTACCATATATTTGGCCGATCTAGATAGAACCTATAAAGGGGTGTTAAAAAAAGGATAACAATGACCATTATACCCCTTATAAAAAAACAAAAAAGAGGGATTAATATGGTATGACCCTCACCATAATAGTTCAACACCCCCAGGGCTCCCAAAAACCTCCCACCACCCATTAAAATGTGTTCATGTGCCATATGATATGACACCCTATCCCACAAAAGAACCATAAAAACCACAATCACTTGGAATATAGGTCACACTATGGAATGAGCAACCACATCAAAGTGTAACTACCATATCATCCTAGACCTATAGTGAAATCTCTATCACTGCAACACAACACCCCTAACTTGGAGCCTATCTTCATAGTGCAACACATACATTTTAGTGTTACCAACCACCTACACTAAATGGTTAATCATAAAAAACTCTCATCATGTATTGATATATTATTATGCACCCCTTTTCATAATTCACCTCCCATACATTGTGGCATAAACCTTACCTAGATCCAAAAAATTAATCTCATGTAGAGAGGTTATAGAATGATCCCCATATTTCAAATAAAAACCATTTTACTTTCTCTAAAATTAAATCTCACAAAATAAATTCCATATTAAAACACTCCATCATCATGGAATTATTTAACACTTTTGGTAGAAATCTACAATAGGGTCACCCCGACACTACTCTGATGCTCCCTTAATCACCTCGGAAACCCCCCGACCATTCAAACACATCTAGAAAACCTCATATAGATGTTTCAATTCTTAGTATCCCAATATAAATCCCAATTATTAGAAAAACGACTACTATGGGGCTAAAAATTTGAATTTAACCTAATTTCACCAACCCATAATGAAAGAGGTCATTAGAATCGACTTTTTCATTTATATTTCTCAAGGATACTAAGTGAAGTGCTTTAGGATATTTCAAAGTGAATATCCTTATTTTGGATTTGGGTTATTTTTTGTAAAACCTATGTGTATTTTTTTCTTATTTGAGGGATTGAATATGTTTCATTTCAGTCTTTTCATGTTAGTTATGGTTTAATATTGTGTGGTTGTTCAATTAGTTTTTTTCATAGGTGATAGTAAATTTTTATTATAAAAAAATATAAGTTCTCATTAAGTAATATAAATAGTGGAGTTTTCAATAAAATATTTCAATAAATAAATAAATAGGTTATATCATGTCATCATACCTTCTTGGAAATCTTAATAATGATTTAATATGGGTTTAAGTCCATTATATCAAATTTATTCTATGTATGATGGATCTAAATGTCATATATGATAGTTTTGCATCAAATTCACATTAAGTGGGTATTGATTATATTTCAATTTAGTCAAATATATTAGTATATTAGAACCATTGATACATAACATTATATATAAATATTGAGGATTACCTTTAAATATTCCCACCCATCGAGACCTTAATAAATCATGCAAGGTACATCATGACTTCATGATCTATCTTTTGTTAGTTGGTGGAGTAAAACCATGTATCTCATTATAGAGATGAATTCATTGTTAATGAATAATTTTTCAAATACTACACAAACCATGTGATTTTAGTAGGAAACCATTAATTTTCTAAAAATGATTTTTTGATGGTTAATTTTCACCGTTCATCCTTAAACCTTCAAACTCAACCATTAAACATTATTATACACATAAAAACAATGAGTTTCAATTGTTGAAACTCAAAATTTTCATTTTTAATGGTTCATATGGATTGAATTTTAGTTGATTGAAGTCTTAATTTGGTTGGGATTATTTTAGTTTCTTGGTTTAAAGTTTATTATATTGGTTTATGAGAAATTTGGATAAGGTATTAAGGGAATATTAGCTTTATAAAGACCCAATCTTAAAAATTACATAAACTTGAGTATTAGTCAAGAACTTACATTATTGCACATTGAGGATCATTTCAAGTTTATAATTTTATAGAATTTGGACATAAAAAATACATAAAATAAAATAATCATACAAGAGGATACTACTAAATCAATATCCACTTTTTCCAAAATATAAAATATTTAAAATAAAATATGATTTTTTTCTTGAAAAAAATCTTCATAACATTAATCTTGACTTCCTCCTTTCTCTTACCCATCCTTTTACCCAATGAAAAAACATTTGAAAACATGGGATGAGAATAAAAGGCTCAGTAAGGGATATAAAAAGGAGATAAACCACTAGTAAATGAATACTTATAAACATATGGAATTATTTTCCCAAAGACATACTTCTCACTAAAAAAGTATCATATAGTTACTTAGTGAAAACATGAGATTTTCATAAAACATAAAAAAACATAAATTAAAAATATATGTTACTTGGGGAATTTCTTACTTAATATTGTAACCCTCATGAATTTCTTATGATTTTTAACCCTAACAGGTACCTTACAATGTAACCCTCATGACTACCTTATATTGTAACCATCACAACAACACTTGCAGTAACCATACGCACGATCTCCAAATTACCAATAACCAGTGCATGGGAAGGAGATTTTGGTACCAACCTTAATCATAAAAAAATCCCAAAAACCATAAAATAATAATAAATCATTAACACTTTCATAAAAACATCCCTTTTGAATTTTTGTAAAAAATACCAATTTAAAAGATGATTTGTAAAGAGGAGTCTCTTACATATACCATAATATTGAATCGAGAATTAAAAAAATTAAAGGAATATGTATACTTACTGTAAATACACATAATACAACATAATATTTTAAAAATTAATATCACAAATAATCTTATCAAGACCAAATCAATGAAGTAGAAGGTTAACCTAAAGAATGGAACTTGATTAAGAATTCCCTTACCTCGGGTTTTTCTTACTTAAAAAACATTTAAACCTACTTTATAATGGTTATAATAGTTTTATTTGTATTTTAAAGAAACATATTGATGTTTATAACACCTTATATGATCATTTTAAAACATCATTCCACCCATTTATTAATAATATTTTGTTATTTCCATTGTTTTGGGTGCTTTCTTTACATGGTTTCTATGGTCAGTTCGTAATGTATTTTCTTGTAAAATGGAAGAGAAAATACAGAACTAGAATAAAATGGTATGAATACATTTAAAAAATATTAAATTATACCATAAATCATTTTTCAGATATTATGATGAATCATTATATAAAACATTAATGACATTCATTCAAATCATTTTGGCGGTTCTTCGATAATCAAAATGTAGTTTTGTTATATAATTTAGTGTTATGTATATATGTTAATTATAGAACCTAAAAGAGGTTATATAATATAATTTAAAATATGTTTCAACCATTAAAATGGTTTTATATCCATACATTATAGAATTAATGGAAATTTAAAGCACAATGTCCACGATGTTAGTAAATCGATGCATCAGAGATAATGTTTTTATTTTTAAAGTAAAAGGGACTGGAGAAAAACCATGATGATTAAATTTTTTATAAACATGATAAAATTACATTATATATAATATAATTGAGTTTTAATGAATTTTTATAAGTTTAGGTGAAGATAGTATAAAAAAATAAAATGAATTGAAAAGAAAATAAAAGAAAAAGAAAGAGGATTTTTACCAATTAAATTATCCTACTTGAGATCCTCTTTAAGGCCTTTGGTTTTAAACTTTCGATGAGACCAAAAGATCTTGTATGTGGGGAATAATATTGGAAATCGTATTGAGTAGAATTTTTACAATTATAAAATATTTAGAGGTTTTAGGAGAAGAGGGGGTGTGGGGTGGTATTTATAGTGGAGGAGAGGAGTATTTTATCATTATTATATTCATTTGTTTATTAATTTTTATCAAGACTATAAATAGTTTGATAATTATCATTAAATATATTAAAATACTTATGTATTTTTTGATATTTTGGGTTTACATATTCCTTACATTATCTATGACTCAATAAATCATGCATTTAGCTTATTTCGTAAATTATCATATTTCACTATTCACCAAAAATTCAAGTATTTCAGAAAAATACCAAAAATTCACTCCAACCATTTTTCAATGTGTATAATTTAAAAATTAACTCTATTTTTTGAAAATAATTTTCTAAATATGATTAATTTAAATTTTAATAAAAATCATAATTTATTCGAAAAATACCAGTTTTAAAACTATAACAACTTTTTTAACACTTTGAAAAATTAATTAAAGTCTCATAAAATTATCTTATAATCTTAAGAAAAGAAGATAATAATTCATGAATATATTTTATGAAAATATATTTTCTTTTAAATGATTATTTTAATTATAAAATTCTAATTAAATACTTATGAATCAAAAAAACTACCAACACTTAATTTATAATTTTTAAAAAAATTATTAACTTGATAAATAATATAAATATATCATATTTTTACTTATAATATGGGTAAATTTTATTTATAATTTATCAGGTGAGGTTACTATTCTATTTAACATATTACTATTCCTAATGGCCATGTTACTATTCCTAAGGTCAAGTAACTATTCAATTAGTATAAATTCCTTAATTACTATAAATACCACATATTTCATTATAAATTTATAATGAATTTTACTACTTAATTATATAATTAAAAGAAATTATTCTATAAGTACCAAGTCTATTACAAGCTTTATGACCTTGGTTTAGATAATTGCAAAGAGATTATTTTTGGGGAAATAAGTATATTTTATTTTGATTTCAATGACTATTGTAGAGTTTATCATTTTTTTAGAAGTTTGGGTATAAATGGAAAGTGGGTGAGTTCATTTGGAGAAAAAAATCAATGGTTGTTTGAATTGAATTATGATAATTCAGGCTTTAACCCCATGTAATTAGGCATGAAAGCTTTATTGGGATATTATTTGTTGGATTTGGAGTTTTACTTATGAATATGTATATTTGGGTTGTTGGGTTTAGTTGAGTTTTTATAGAAAAGTGTGGTTTTAGAGAGTTATAAGTTTAAAACCTCATTCATTTATTGTTTTAAGAATTTAAACTCATCATTTTTAGATATATAATGATTTTGAGGGTTGAGTTAAACCTTTTGAGGCAGTATTGTGAGAATTAACCATCAACCAAACATTTATATAAATTTCACACATGGGACTTTGTATAAAAATATTTAAAGTACACTTGTATTAAGTTATGCACTCAAAATGATTATTTTAGCTAATAATATCGAGACTAAGATTTATAATCTAGAAGGATATAGGTAATACATTGATTTTGAATATTTTAGTTGAATTAAACAATCAATTAATTATTAATTACACCAAAATATTTTAATTTTTATTAAATAATTTTTTTTTTCTAAAATATTAAAATAACAACAACAACAAAAATAAGATAATAGGAATAATTTTGAAAATAATTTTTAGAAAAACTGTTATCCATGACATTATTTCCCAAAAGGGAAAAATTAAATTTAATTTCATCTTGAGTTTTTAAATTTTTTTATGTGCTACTCATGGAAATTTTATTATATACTATGAAAATTGAAAAATATAGTATATGATTACATTCAATTGTAGAAAGAATTATTTATTTTCATTTTTTAAACATATATTAGAAAATATGTTAAAAATTTATTAATTGAAAAAAATAAAGGATAAACATTGAAAAAAATGACTATAATAACAATAATAATACAATTCACTACAAGGGATCACAATTTCAAAGTGGGAATAAAAATTCCTATATATAAATATAAATGATTGTTAACCATTGGAAGCCCATTTGATTAAACTTCCCCCATCTCACAAACCAATGGATTCTTATATACCATAAAAATGTCACCTCAACTATAATTAACCCCATAATAATGCACTAGGTGTGGGATAAAATCTTTGTAAAAAAATATGGCCATTAAAAATGTGAGAGAAATAGAGAAAAATATCTATGATGTGAAAGATATTTTAGATGGGAAAATACTTTAGGTAATAAAAATCTTCAGATATGAGATAAAATATTGAGAGGGGGATTTTGGAATGGAAAAAATCTTAATTATTTATATGATCACTTTTTTATGTACTTATAATTTGATGACTTGATAATAAAATTACATATTTATCTAGTTTAGTATACATTAGTGAATTAATGTTATCACACTGGTGTTTTGTAATTTTTTTTCATGCTTATATCATTCAACCACAAAATCAATTTATCGGGTTGATGTATAATAGAGTTTTATTAACAAAAATACAAATATTTTCTTATGATTTTCATTGATCTATAAAAGACATATGATAAAGTTCCTAGGGAGGTTTTATAGAATTATCTTTTAAGGAAAGGGGGTGTAGGTGGAATATATCAAACTCCTTGAAAACATGTATGAATGAAGTTTGAATCAAGTTAGATATCTAGTAGGTGACACTAAAAACTTCAGTATCCTAATAAGATATCATCAAGGTTTTTATTTAAGCCCATAGCTTTTCTCTTTGATGTTATATGAACTTATAAAGAATATTCAAGATGCGATTCTTAATTTAAATCTTTTTGTGGATGATATAGTTCTCATTGAAGAATTTAAAGGGACCATCAATTTAATGTAATAGATTTTGTGAGATACATTATAATTAAAAGGTTTCCATATTAATAGTGATAAAATAGAATATATATAGTGTGTTTTTGGTAAATTATTTTCTAGTAATTTTATGGTTGTGTGATTGGGAGACCACGTTATTTCAAAATATGATCATTTGTAATATTTAGGCTCATTTATTCAATGTGATAAATATATTAATATATATATATATTTCATGGAATTTAAATTGGATGGATAAAATGGGTAAAGTAATTTGGGGTTCTTTGTGATCATAAAATTCCTTTTAAATTAAATGGTATGTTTTATAGGACTATTTTTAGACCAATTATTCTATATGGTAGTGATTATTGGCCTTGAATGAGATTTTTTGAATAAAAATTAAGGGTAGTATAAATGAAAATGTCAAGATGGGTATGTGGGAATTCTATTATGGATAAGATTATAAATGAATGTGTACAAGATAAAATTAGAGTATCTCCAATTTATGAGAATAAAGCTAAGACTATATTAAGATGGTTAGTTCATGTTAGAAGAAGACCTAGGGATAAACTTAATAATAGGGTAAAAGTAATAAAAAATTCACTTATTAAAAGTGGAATAAGTATAACAAAAAGTAATATTAAACAAATCATTCAAGATAATTTGTTTTAAATGGTTTCAATGAAAATATAGTCTTGAATAAAGCTAATTGGTGATGTTTTATCCATATATATGACCCCATTTAATTGGGTTTAAGGATTGTTTATTATTTTCATTTTTAAAAGAACTATTTCTGGATGCACCTAGGATTTGATATACACATACATAGATGTAATATTACTGTGAGTATGATAGTTTTATGTGTGATAATTTTCTATCTCCATGAAGAAGAATCTCATCAAATCCCCATATTCCCCACTCCCATGATCGTGATAGGAGTGATTGAGGCCACTCTTCTAGCATGTTTTTCACCCACCACTAATTGAATCCTCATTTACTAATGATTTATAAATAATAGAATGAATAAAAATAGGAATAACTATCAATAAATGTTATATTCTTACCATTTTAGACATTACCCATTAGGTATCATTTCCAAATTGACAAAAAATATTTTCCCTGCTAATTCATAATAAACAAAATAATAAAATTTAGACCCATAAACTTGCATTGTAACTATAACTGAATCCAACATGATAGTGCTAAGAAGATTTTATATGTTCCTATTAGAATATAGGAGAGCATATCTATATGGTGGTGAGATCCTCAATTTTTTTCTGAGGCCTGAATATTATATGAATGACCTACTTAAGTAGAAAAAATACCCTACCGAATTGATCACCATCTCCAGCTAGTCATTGAATCTAATGAATTTCATGCATCTAAATTAATAAATGAGACCTACTTGTCATGCTATGGAACATTAGATTTATTACGCATCATTATCATCTATGCATAGTATTTGTATTACTTCTCAAGGGGCCTCTAACTAATGTAAATATCCCCAATGAATTTTATATAAAATTCATATTTCTACACAAGTGGTGCATAGAAAAAACTATTTTTATAATTTTTCTTGTAATTAATCTCACACTGTTAGAATATATACCTCCTAATCAGACATTCTATCCAGATAAATGCCCACTATATAACTATAAATGATATATTCAAGAGACTCAAGTTTTACTCAATAATCTCTCAAATTTGACTTGATTTTTGTCTAGTTGAGCTTTTAATCTAGTTTTTTCATAAATCTAAATTCAAGTAGCATGATTTAAAATTTGATTAAATTCAAATCAAAATGGGTATTGAGCTTCAATTTGTGTATTTAGCCTGATGTTTTGTATCATTGTCAAAATAGATTAGTATCCAATATCAACTTTCAACACTTGATGACACACCTAATCCCACCCCCATCCCTAGTGATCCTTGAAATAGATTTTTTCTATTGATAAAATCATATGAAATTATTTTTTTGGATTCTAAACCCCTAAATGATCTATATTTACAATATTTTTATCTTAAAATCTAATAAATAATTATTCTTGTTGCTATAACTTGAATAATCTAAAAAACAAGAACACTTGGGAGATGAAGAGAGATAGAGAGAGGGATATATATATATATATATATATATATATATACAGATAGAGATAGTGAGAGAGATAAATTTTCCATAAAAAAATTACAATAAATTCTCCCACTTCTTTTGTAGACCATAGAATATGGGTTTAACATCTTTCCCCTCTCTTTCTAACATTTTATTACAAAAAACATATGATGATTGAGTTATTAAAATTATTGCACAAATTTATTTTAGGTTACTCAATTAACCTTAGGTTACTATTCATTCATGTGTAATATCCTATATTTCTATAGTTCAATATTAATCGAGTTAACCTTAAGGAATTAATTCAAAAAAATTTTGTTGTTAAATTTGTCTCAGAAATAATATTGATCATAGTTGTAATCGAAATATTCAAAATATTATAACATTTATAAAAATTCCAAAAATTAATCAAAGCATAAAATTTGGCTAAAAATATCTATAAGGGGCGACTAATCTATCTAATTAAAATATAGAATTTACTTTCCAATTTCAACCACTAGAAACACTTTAATGGGAGAAAGGTTAAAAATAATAAATAACAAACTCAATATATTTTATTCAATACAATTTATATTTCATTTATGCTTCTATTCTACCCACAGTGGAGATAATATAATTTTTAATGATTCTTAATGATGAAATTATCTCACTAATACACATTAAATTCAATACAAAATATAAAAACATAAAAAAAATCATTGGATCAAACCCAGTCCAAAAAATCATTGAATCCATATTTTAAATTATAATTATTAAGATAACATATAAGGATACCGAAGAATTAGATACAAGAAGGAAACTTGACTCTTTTCAAAAAATCTAAGATGTTTTGTGTCATATTTATTAAATATATTATATATTATATATTTATTATTATCCAAATCTGAATTTAAAGATGTACGAGTTAGAGAAAGATCATTATTAATGAGTGTAACTCTCTTTTAAAGAGAGTTGTAAAGATTTATTCAATAATTATTATCAATCTACATTAATGATAGTTAGATAAGGGTCTTTATTAAAGAGTGTAAATATTCATTAAATTGGTGTGTCTCCTCATTTCTCTTCAATTAAAAGTTTTAACTCTTCATTAAAGTGATGTAGATACTCATGTCTACACATTTTTAAAATAGAGTGAGAATCTCCATTTTTTATATCATAGCAGTGGAACATTGCAACTTGATATCATGGAATTTCACTATGGAGTTTTGATGAATTTTCAAATAAGTCCATATTTCACATTATCAATATGGTGTTGGGAATAGTTCATCCTCAATGACAATGCACTCACACAACTCATAACATGTCCATATTCATCCATTTTTTTCTCAAAACATTTAAGGATATAGTCCCGAAATGATGTATTTTTAATCCTTTAAGGTTGTGAATCAATACATGGTAAACTTTTATAAGTTTTATAGAAATAAATTCCCTTGGTGGAAAAAATATTATTTTCCTTCTTACTGTATTAAATATTTTTTATATACATAAACTAAATCTTCCTCATATCCCTAGAGAGACCACTCAAAATCCTAATGGAACTCCAGTTGATGTGATATAAGTCGATCAAATTCATTTAATAATAGAAATGCATGAAGAAAATTAGTAATTGTATTGAGGAAATATTGTCAACACATAATAAAATCCTATTTATGATTACTTCTTCTAAATAATGTCTTCTTGAGAGATTTGGGATATACTATAATTCAAGTAAAATCCCTGAAATAAGGTACCACCAAATTTCTTACTATAAAATATCATAACTTTTAAATGGTTGATAACAAGATAGTGTTGGAGCAAGTTTATGAACTCTACATCATAACAAAAAAATTATTTCCCTTAAAATTAATATACTAAAATGTTCTAAGTAGGTGAAATCATTGATAAATTTCAACATATATGGAAATAATTTAGTAAGTTACTCACAAAAAAGATTCAGGATGTTTCCTTTTAATAATTACAAAAAATTATTTACATTGAAGAAGAATCCATGTTGATAAATGTGGGTATATCTTTAAAATTTATCACCAAGGTTATTATCATTGATGTAACATACTAAAAAAACTATTCATTAAATGCTATGAATAAAATTAAATAATTCAAGAACTAATGAAACCCTTACAAAAATAAAGGATAATACTTTATCTATGGAAAACAATGGTATTTTACAACGGAGTGTTGATATATAAAGAAATTTAGCAAACCTACTCCAAATATACCGACTAAAGAAAATCTAGTTGTGATGATATTCAAATTCAATATGGCTTCGATAAAGATGGGTTAGTGGATTGATTCTAGAGTAATGGTGTGCAAGTGAAAATATCATTCAATGTTCATAATATTTTATGAAATCACTATCATGAAGTAATTACACCTTGAAAATAACTCATGCATCAATGTCACCGGTCATGGGACCGTGGAACTAATTTTTTTATTATGGAATAAGTTGACTCTTCTAAATGTGTCTTATGTATATGATATTAAAAATAATACAATCTCTATTGATATTATTTGTCATTGGATATTTCAAGTTCCATTGTAATCCAAAAAGTTTATATTATTGATGGTATGCATGTTTTTATGGCTGAGGTACTCAAGCGATGGCCTATATCAACTATCTCTTGATAATATGATTGAATCTTATAATTATTTGATCTATTCCTATAATTTATGTCATTATAATTTGGAAAATTTTAATTTTAATTCATTAAAATTAATTAAAAAATAAAATTTAATTAAATTTGGAGATGAATTTGATAAATTTGAAACATTTGTATATGTTAAAATAGTTAAGAAACCTTTTCAAAGTTTATAAAAACTTATGATATATTATAATATGTATATTATAATATATGTGAATTAAATAGCTTATTAACTTTTGGAGGGAAAATATATTATATTACTTTTGTTAATGAATATAGTATATATTTATATGTATATATTCTTTGAAAAAATATGAAACCTTTAATATTTTAAGAGATATAAATATAATGTTGAAAACAAACCCGTTGAAATATTAAATAATTAAGCTCAAATAGAGGTGGTGAATACTTTATGAATGAATTTAATAATTTATATGAATAAACATGTATAATTAATCAATTTAGTACTCCATATACACCACAAAAAAATAATTATCTAAAATTAAAATTCATACATTACTATAAACGATAAACCACATGAATAATAAAACTAATTTACCATTAAATTTATGGGGTGATGATTTATTAATGACATATTATATTCATAATAAAATTTCATGTAAAAAGGCTTAACTATCCCCTTATAAAATTTGAAAAGGAATAATACCTAATATTTTATATTTTAAAGTGCAGGGGGGTTTTAACCTTTTATAGAGTTATAGATACTAAAATAAATAAATTTGGTCACTAAGAAATTAAATATGTCTTTACTAGTTATTAATATAATAGAAAAGAAGATAGAATTATATATTTGGAAGCAAATTCCATTATTTAATCAAGGGATTTATAGTTTTTTAAAAATAAAATTTTAAAAGATAATGGGAAGGAGGCTATTCTATATAACACTGTCTCTCATACTCCATATATTTAAAATAAAATAGTATAGAATTATGATATTTCTCAAGTTGTACCCAAACAAAGTACAAGACCCAGGGAGGAAAAACATCTATATACATATTTTATTTTTCCTAATTCCATAGTTCTACTTTTTGATGGTGATCAGACTAATAATCTTTTTAAATAAATATCCTACAATATTAACTACAAAGGATGAACACAATCCATATAAAGAGGCTATGCCTTCCAGAGATTTATATTTCTCTAAAGAATAAATTAATGGTGAAATGGATTCCATTATAGGGAACAAAACCTAGGTCATTTTGGACTTACTAAATGGTTAAAAACTTATCGGTTGAAAATGGGTATTTATAAAGAAGTATGATTCCAATGGTAATATTAAATATTTTAAAGAAATATTTGTTGATAAAGGATTAAAAAATGAAGAAATTTATTATTTTTATACTTATGATCTTCTATCATGAATTACTTAATAAAGATATTGTTTTAATTATCTTCAATTAATCATTTATACATACATCGAATAGATTTTAAAACTAAAGTTTTGAATAGATATTTAAAGGATTAAATTTACATGTAATAGTCACAAGGGTTTATTTTATAGGGTATTGAAAAATGGTATATAATCTAGTTAAATATATTTGCAGTCTTAAACAAGCTATGAATAAATTTTATGAAAAATTTGATTCAATTTTTGTATTTAATGGTTTTATTCATAACAATGAGGATAAGTGTATTTATTTAACTTTTTAAAAAAGAATATGGAGTTTTTTTGTGTTTATATATATATTATATGTTAATTTTTAGAACCGATATAATATTTTCAAATGAGACAATGAAATAAATATTCTTTATGATTGAAATATAGTATCTTGGAAGAGATGACACTCTTTTAGGTATTAAAGTTAGAAAAAAAGTGGGTGTTATACTTTAAGTTAGTTTAATTCCCTTGAAAAAATGTTAAATAAATATAATCATCTTGGTACGAAAGATACCAATACACCATTTTATTATATTTTTAGATATTTATAAATATAAGTAGATCCACAATAGAACATGAATATATTAGTGAAATTGGTTCTTTAATGTATGAAGTTCATTATACTAGGCCTGATACTGATTTTTTATTTTGTTAAATGTGTAGATTTACTAGTAATACTAGTGAGTATCATTTGAAATTATTATTTATAATATATGGATACTTAAATAAGGAAAAATATTTATACTTATAATACAAGGATTATTTAGTTTTATTAGAAGGATACACTAATGTGAGTTTGATAACTAGTATTGGAGATAAAAAATCCATATCCAGATGGTTGTTTGATTATAGAAGTTATGTTGTTTCTTGGGTGAGTGAGATAAAAAAAATGTATTTCATATTTGACCGTGGAGTTAGAGTGTGTTTTATTAGTGTACTGTGGTAAAGAGGCTTAGTGGATTAGGGATCTATTACAGGATATTAATTTTTGGTCTAATCTGATGCCTCTTATTTCTATTCATTAAGATAAAAAAGAAAAACTTTCACGCACATATAGTCTCATGAATAAAGGTAATTATAGAACTATATGTTTGAGATATAATCATGTGTTATAATAATTAAAAGATGGTACCATAATAATTTAATATGTGAGACTTTTCAAAAACATTGCAGATCCATTTATAAAATATCTATCGAGAGTGGTTATATGTGTGATTATTATATAAATGGTAATAAGAATTACTAAATATTCATTTGGTAATGGTAACTGAACACTTAATTAGGTAGATCCTAACTTTTGTGTTTACTTAGTATAAATAAGTTACTATAATGATTCTTGATATTGATAGTTTGTCCCAATATATATAAAGTCAACATCACAGGTTATGATTTGAGGTTTAGAAAATGATCTTAATGAAACGTCAAGTCACTTAGAGTTATGTGGTGATAATAATTGAACCACATTATAATGATTCACCTATATGAACTTAGAAGTGGTTTTCCTTCTTATTGAAGTTTAGGGTTTAAATTCCTAGAGATTTCATTATAGGATTAAATCATATGGCATAATAGTGATAGAAATTTGTGATGTTATGATATATGTTAAATTTATATATGTGTGAAATATCTTATGGTGTTGTATAATATATAGTTTAATGATTATTAAAATTCATTTTTTTTGTTTATTTGATATTTTTAAACTATATAAAGGTTTAAATCGAAATATAACTTTATTATGTATAATAATTTGTGTGAAATTTGGTGGTTTAAAGGATTATAGATAATATTAAATAAAGTGGGATAATGTTATATTTATTAAATAGAATATTTATAATTTATTTATTATTATCCATGTTTTAACTCAAATAGTTAAGAGATAGATAAGTCTATTCATTTAATATTGAAACTCTCCATTAAAGAGAGTTATAAAATGATCTTCATTAAAGAGTGTAACTATCCATTAAAGAGATTTAGATAATGATATTTATTAATGAGTTAAACTCTTCATTAAAGAGGGATGACTCTTCATGGATTATAAATTAATTTTTTTAACACTTTATTAAAGTGGTGTTGATACACTTGTGCACACATTTTTTGAAAAAGAGTGAGAATATCAATTTTTTATATCATAGCATTGGAACATTTCAATATACTATCATGACATCTCACTACGTTTTTTGGATTCCTTGAGGAAGTATGGATTTCCCACTAGTTATGCGGTGTCGTGAACAGATTCAGTGATATTATCACCATCATTAGAAGGTTAGTGGATCAGAGTCATGAAATGAATCATTTCGATTTGAGGACGTTCAATCCATAGGGGACTATATTTACTATCAATTAAACATGTCTATTTGGTAAGGGACTGAAATATTAAGGTAAAAATTTAATCTACATCCTACCCTACTGTATAAATTTTTCCAATAAATTCATCATGAACGTGATGATATATAATTCATTGTACCTAAAATTATTATCTCTTGTATCAATTATTTTTAATTAAAAAAATTATTATTGTTATAAATGGATATCAAGTACCTAATATTACATAATATGATTATATTACATTGAGATATTAATTTCATTTTATATTGATTTGTTTTAGATTTATAAATGAATTTTTCAATTCTTAAATTTCAAACTAATATTTAAATGAATTATGATAGATTTAAGAATATATAAAAATATAATATATTACATTTTGGATGATGAATTTAAAAAACTAATAGGTTATAAATGGTTCAGTTTTTAAAAAACTAAATTTGTTATTGTTCAAGTTTCCCAAATTTCATGGATATCCAACACATTTTCAGTATTATTATGAATTGCTCTAATTAAAATTCTCATCATAAATTATCAATTATTTTTAAATCAAAAAATATAGTTCTCATAATTTAATTAAATATTTTTTATACAAGTAACTTTTTTAATTTATAAAATTGATGAATTAATTTTTAGTAAATCACTTTAAAAACTATATATTTTCAAAAAAATGGTTGTTCTGAAATTAGTTATTTTTTTAAAATCCCTAGATAGATACATCCCATTCACCCCCATTAAAAGTGAATCATATTTGGATTTACTATAATTCCTTATCTGTGTTTTCATGAGATTAAATAAGTAATAAGATAAAATAACACATCATAAAATTTAAATTTAATAAAAATGTGAATGTTTAAATAAAAAAGTAGGTTTAAAATAACACGATAACTCAAGTATTAAAATGTTTTTTCAAACAATGATATTACTTAAAAATTAATGGTAATTTTACTTGAATGTTAATTACAAGACCTCTTGAAAATGATATTCAAGGTCAAAATGAATGGGAAGATCACATAAAAATAAACTACAAGGTCCCTTGAAAATATGATAAAATGCCTCCTGAAAATTAAATATAAATTTAGTTAAAAATGAGATACAAGGTTAATTGAAAATTAAGTAAAGGATGACTTTAAAATAAACTACAGTATCATTTGAAGATTATTTTTAAGGTCACTTAAAAATGAATTGAAAGTTAACTTAAAGATAATTAATTATCACTTATTATTTATCACTTATTATCATTGTTGTTTTTAATAATTATTAATAATGTTATACTAAGGGGGGTGGCTGAGCAGTTAGGGTCATTCATTGAAGGCCTCAACATCTGGGGATTTATTCCCACCGGTTGTTCTTTCCATTATAAATACACCATATCATGATTTATCATCTTGATAGTGATGGTGTAAGAACCTATTTTTTCAATCAAGTATAGATCCTTTAAATTTTGGTATAAATATATAATTTGGACCTTTTGTGGATTCATTTTATCTTAGTAAAGTTCTCAGGAATTACCGGGGAATGTTTGGAGCCCAGAACCCACTGGAAAAAATGGACAGGTGACATGGTTAGCACATGGTTATTGCACAGTTTGGCTAACTATGCATATTGAAATTTCCAGACAGAACCACTTCACACTGTTTGCACATGGCCATGTGACCTAACCATGAAAAGCAACCCTCTACCTATAATACCCCACATAGTTTTCATATGGTTTGTCAAACCATACAAACAAACCGTGAAAAAGCCATTTTATGGGTGAAATGTCTAAATTTCCCTTAATGATATATTAATCCAACTATTTTCCCTAATCCAAGAACCATCCAGATTAACCCATTTTTCTATAAAATTGGACCTTTTTGAAGTCCAAATATAGAGATTCAATGATATATTTTTTCTGGGATTCGATCGAGCTTCCGTTCGTCACGTTGGATACACAATGATAAGTAATATAGTCCTCTTGTGTCATTATACTTATCTTTTTCTCTTGAACGATTTATCAGGGTATGAGTGTTTTTCTCTTTTACTTAGATCTACTCTAATCCAAGAAAAAATAAAGGTCCAATATTCGAGTAGGATAGTCATACAATCCTAATATGGGTGGTCTATAACTCATCCCTAAACATCATTGATTTTGGATTTATTGTGTGGGGACCACCGATTTCATCGGGTGCCATTTATAGAATTTATATGCCATGATTATAATCATTAGAACCTTATAGTTATTATATTTACAAATATGTTACTAGTTTCTAGTTTTTACACCCACAAATCCATACTTTCCATGTTGAAGGTAATTTCATATTTGTTGTTTACTGTTTTGACACGTCTGTTCCACCATTCGGGTGTGCCATGGGTTGACCATCCTAAGGTTAAGTTATCCTATATTAAATGTCTTGATTTTTATTGTGAATTACATAATTTAATTTACCATGTATACATACCACTTTATCCCCCTAATTCAATCGATTTAATTTATAATTAAATGTGAAATGGAAATTGGAAATTATATTGAGTATATGACTTGACCAGATTAAATATGAATGATTGATAGGTTGCATGCCCATAGAACCCATTACCACATTAATGGAAGGTATAAGATTGAAACTTAATTATTTAATATGACTTAAATGGAATTAAATGAATGGTTTCATATTACTTGACCTTATCACACTAATGAAAGGCAAGGCTTGAACCAAATGGACTTATTTATTAATTATCACTTGATTAAGAGGTTGCATGCTACTTGACCTTATCACACTAATGAAAGGAAAGAATTTAAACAATGGTTGCATGCTACATGAACTTATAAGAATAATAAAATACAATGATTTAACAAATTGAAATATTACATGACTTCATAAATGAGAATGGACTGACTCTAACTCACATTGGATTCTTGTTAGGGAATTCCATGAGCCATTAGAAACCCCATTGTGATTCAAGGATATGGATTGCTTAGGTTAAGAACCACCTAGATCACAATCCTTTTCCACTCTTTGGATGCTCGGTATGAAACCTTATGATCCATTCAATATCATTATAGGAAGCCTTGGATACACTCCTTGGATATAACATTGATAAATAGGTTCCATGGTTACAACCCATAGGGCCCTATCTCTACTTATCCCCATTTTACCTTGGACGATCACGTTGGATTCGGTAGTCACCTCATTATAGAATGACTTGGAATATGCTCCTTGGATTACACTATTACATCATGACAGGCTACAATTATTACTGAGTTTGATATAGTTGAGGTCTACATCCCCTTGGTTATTACCATGTGACTTCATTATTATATGTCATTATAGGTTGCCTTGTTACAACTTGGAACCTTTTCAATTGATAACATGCGACTTATTTATAAATTATTAATAATAAATAATAATTTGTTGACATGTTAAGACACTAGAAGAGGGATTAAAAAGGTACTTGGGTATTTAGTTACATTTTACTGTTTTAATTTATACATGAATGATTACACACTGTTACATTTCCATTACACGTGCTGGATGTTATTGACACCATTGGTGGTGACCCAATGAGATTTATCTCACACCATATATAGGTTCCATTTGGTACCCAGGGAGGATTACATGGTTGTAGGTGTTGATAAAGGGAAGAATACGACATCAAACACTTAGTTGCTTACTGTTTAGTATAGATCATGATAGCAGATGACTGAGTGGAAGATCAGGATACTTGGATTAGTATTTTATTTAATTTTACTTATGTGAAACATGTTATTACTAATATATTGTATCATTATTTTCTTATTTTTTAGTGAAATGACATGTCATCATTTGTTGAATTCTATTGAATTTGTTTCAGTTATTATTACTATTTTCTCTATTTTTATGTTGTGCCTTATGTTTACTTATATTTCTTATGCTATTTACCTATTTTTACTTTAATATGCTACACTATACTTTGGTAATGAGGGAATAGTCTTCCCATGGACACACCCTAGGCCCTCACTGCTATCCAGTAGCCTTTGGCATTTGGGGAGTTGCGCTTGAGGCAATGTGGCCCACCAAGCTTGGGGAACCCCTTAAGTAGAATTATGGAATGATATGTCACAAATTTGTATCATAGGTGGTTTATTTTATTTCCATACTATTTGGAGAAAATATGTTGGATATTATGAATGCATGGGACTTGGTCGTAATCCATTCTTGGGCGTTGAAAACCCATGTTCGGGGTAAAAACCAAGTTTCCTAAATTATAATTGTGGTTCTGATTTTTCCTATTACAGTTGATATTATTTCACAGTTGGGTGACACACATGCTATGTGGTGTTTTTGATTATTACTATGTTTGAGGATTTTCTTTCATCCTTAGACCGATGATACGAGGGAAATGAGATTTGTTACATGCGTCATTATATAAACCTATAATTCACATTTCATTCATATTTCCATGCCATTTAGGTGAATTTCACTACCTTGCATTGCTTGATATGCCTGTGATTGATGAGTGATGTTGTGACAGTTAGCTTATGCCTGTATTACCCTTGGTTGCGATTGAGTGATTTCCTATCTCAATTACTGAGGTTTATGGGCCCTCATTGGTTGGGGTGAGTAATTTATTAAGTTGATCCATTCTGCTAAAAATAAATTGGCATCGTTTCTAGTGATCGGTATTTGGGTATAGATTCACCAAAAATGAATATCCATTATAAACTGAATCATGACATCTAAAATGAAATGTATTCACATCCTTATCCCACCTTATCATGTTTATGAAAGGTGAAGGAGTGAATCTGGTAATTTAATGTAAAATGAAATGAAACTTACACTTGAGAACTTACTGATACCTATCTGTCTAAGAGGGTAATTGGGGTAGTATTCCTTGGGTAGTGATTTTTCTTAAATTTAGCTTTTTCTAGTGATTATTTATTTCTTTGTAATCTTGTTTTGAGGTGTGTTCTTGGGAATTATAGATCAATGTTTCCATTATATCCTTGTATCAATTCCATGAGGGTGGAGACAACCATGCTCCAGACGTGGTGGGCCCTGAGCCTCTAGTCTTACCTCTAGGAGTGACACTTGAGGAACCTCCTGCTATACCTGATTTGGTAACTGACATACAAGTTCATGATAGTTTCCTAAGTATGATGTAGTCCATTCATGTTGCTCCATATCTTTCACCTATGATGGCTAGTCTGACTTGTGAGTTCTAACATCAGCATCATCCTACCATTTTAGGGGATGGAAGTCCACAGGCTGTTGAGACTTGGATTGAAGTCACTCAATCTATCTTCGAGCATATGGAAACTCCTATAGAGTATAGATTCAAGATTTCAACTTACATTATTTATGATTCAGACAAGAGTTGGTAGGATGTGATTACCTAGGATGGTCTTCATTAGGGTATGTTATGGGTTGATTTCCAAACCAACTTCTTGATCGGTTCATTCCTTAGACACTAAGAGATGATAGATCCAGAGATTTCATGAATCTTGATCATGGTTATATGATAGTTATGGAATATTTAGTACATTTCATGGAGTTACAATACTTTTCACCACCTCTAGTTGGTAATTATATTTCATGTGCTAGAAGTTTCGAGGATGAGCTCTAATATGACATCCACACATAGGTGGATGCCTTTCACTAGCCCAAATTTTATATAATAATCAACCAGGATCTTATCATTGAGCGCAAATTGAGGGGCGACAATAGTAATGGGCAGAGGGGACTAGTGCCACATTAGGCCAGTAGTTCTTTTGGTGGTAGGAAACCTTCTCTCGAGGTTTCTTGTCAAGGAATTGACAACCAGAGTGCCCGTTTTGATATCTCTTTAGTGTGTCATCAGTGTGGAAAACAGGGGAACAAGAAGCCTCACTATGATAGAGACCCAATGGAATTATGGGCTTGTGGCCATATTGGGGAATCTCTAGAATTTCTGTAGGATGTGTCTACCAGCTTCAAGTAGAAAAGGATCCATGCTATCTCCACCTTCAGTAGATGGTTTTTTATGCTGCACCGAGCAATGAATTGGGATAACACTGATAGGATTGGCCGAGGAGGAGGTCATGACTGTGGTATCTAGACCCCTAATCACCAGAATTTCCAACATAGCAATTTTGATCATGGAATTCCATCTATTGCACATGGCCATAGATCAGTTCAGTTGCATGCACTACAACCAATACTTGAGGATCAGGCTGAAACACCATCTACAATACGAGGTATTATTCTAGTAGCCTCTACTATAGTGTCTGATTTATTTTATACAAGTGTTTCAAACTATTTTATATCTTTATCTATCGTGTAGTGTCTCATACTGTAGATATAATATTACTATTGTGTAATAACCCTAGATACACTGTTAGGGGTATGAACAGAGTGCATACGCTGGTGTAAAGACTATCCCCTTGGGGTAGGCAGTTTCTCTTTCTTATGGAACCTCTTCATTCTCAAGATGATATGATTTGATTTCATTCTTGGGATGGATTGGTTAGTTCACTATCACGATTTTGTAGACTGATATCATCATAAGGTATCTTTTACATCACCAGAGGGTAGTAGTTATCTTCATAAGGGTGAGTGGGATGTCCCGACTGTTAGAGTTGGACCATGGAATCATGGGTTAGGGTAAGTGACCACCTAGATTGAAAATATCTTCATAGAGGATTAGGGTTTTTGAAAAGATGATTTCCCTATAGTAGTGTATGATTTTAGGGATGTATTTCTTGATGATTTTTCTGGACTACCTCTTGAGATAAAGGTACAGTTTGCAATTGAGCTTATTATAGGAGAATCTCCAATGTATATTCCTCTGTACAGGATGACACCTGTAGAGATTCAGGAGCTCAAGCGGTAGTTAGAGGATTTAGAGGCAAAATGTTTTATATGACCTAGTATATCTTCTTGGGGTTCTACCATGATTTTTTTTTCAAGAAGGAAGATGGACACTTACATGAATTCATGAATTTCATAAGGTTGAATCAACTTACGGTCAAGAATTGATATCCAATTACTCGAATATATGATCTATTCGACCAGATAAGAGGAGAAAAGGTATTTTCCAAGATCCACCTGAGATCAGTTTATCATCAGGTACGTGTCAAGACATCAGAAATACCTCATGAAACTTTTCATAGTGGGTATGGTCTATATGAGTACCTTGTTATGCTATTTAGTCTTATGAATGCACCCTCCATTTTCATGAATTTGATGAATAGGGTTTTACACCCCTATTTGAACTCTTTTTTCATGGTATTTGTGGACTACATCTTGGTGTATTCTCACAATCATAGAAACCATGCCAAACATATTGATACTATTGAGTACACTGAGAGAGAATCAGATTTACATGATGCTTTCCAAGTGAAACTTCTGGATCGACAAAGTCTACTTCTTGGGTCATATAATATCAGAATCAAGAGTGTCTGTTGACCCAGAAAAGGTTAGTACTATAGTTTCCTATGAGAATCCCAAGAACATTTTTGATATAAATAGTTTATTGGGGATGGTTCAATATTACAAACATTTCATAAAATACTTCTCACATATTCCTTCACCTCTTACTAGTCTTACAAAGAATGGTTTCAGGTTCTCATGGTTAGAAGCATGTGAGAAAGACTTTTAGGAGCGGAAAGGGAGGCTTGTATCAACACCTATTCTAACTCTTATGGATCCAAGTATAGGTTATACCATCTTCTTTGATTCATCAATCATTGAACTAGGAGCACTGCTAATGCAGGAAGATAGAGTTGTTACGTACGAATACCAATAGTTAAGGCCTCATGAGTGAAACTCACTGAGAAACGACCTTGATTTAGCAGTAATTGTCCATGCCTTACATTAATGGATTCATTATTTGATGGGTGAGTTCTTTATGGTGTACATGGAGCAGAAGATCCTCAAATATATCTTTTCTCAATGTGACATGATCCTTATACCACAAAGATGGTTCGAGTGATTATAACCCTTTTATTTTGACCTTGCTTATACACCTGGGAAGGGAAATGTGGTTGTAGATACACTGAGTTAGAAAACTGAAGCATATGTTATCTGAGAATTTAGTAATGAATGGAAGTTAATGGACCAATTTTCTAAGATGCATCTGGATTTTCATGATAGTCACAAGCAGTCTTACCTCTCAACCTTGACAGTTACCTCTTCCCTTCTTGAGAATGTGAAAGGTAGAAGGTTTTCAGATCCTAAAGTCTTGGTGCCTTATGAGAGTATATCAGAAGATAAACCACCTTCGGATTGGCCTATGGGTAGAGATGACATCCTGCATCCACGTGAATGTATTTGGGTTTCTACAGATATGAGAGAGGAGTTGATGAAAGAGTCCCATGCCTCTCAGTGGGCAGTTCTCTAGGCATCTCGTAGATGTATTGAGGCATACAATTCCAGTATTGGTGGATTGTGATTAAGCATTATATAATAGGTTTTATCACTAGGTGTTCCAGCTATCAGTAGGTGAAGGTGGAGAACTAGAGACCTGCAGGCTTGTTACATCCTCTTTTAGTCCTAGAATGGGAATTAGAAGATGTTGCTATGGATTTGGTAGTTAGTTTACCTAGGTCACTAAGGGGCAGAGATGCTATCTAGGTAGTTATTGACCAACTAATGAAATCATTCCACTTCATTCCTATTTGGGAGATTTTATTAGTTGATGGAATGGGAAAAATGTATGTCTCTGAGATCACACAACTCCATAAGGTTCCCTATACTATCCTTTTATATAAGAATGCTCATTTCACAACACGGTTTTTGTAGGTATTGTAGAAGGCTATGGGAACACAGGTGAATCTAAGAAAATATTTTCACCCTTAGACCGATGGAAAATCAGAATGGAAAATACATGTAAAATAGGATATTCTCTGAGAATGTGTCCTTGATTTTAGTGGTTCTTTGGATAAGAATATCCCTCTCATCAAGTTCGCCTATAATAATAGCTTTCAAGCGATAATTCAGATGGCTCATTTTGAGGCCTTATATGGTAGGTTGTGCCGTTCACCCATGGGATAGATAGAGGTAGGTGAGGTGGTCCTACTAGGTCTTCATCTTGTTCAGGAGACTTCAGAGAAAGTTTTGCTGATCAAAAAGTGTATGACTACTGCTCAGTCCTGACAGAAATCTTATGCTGATCTTTGTTGATGACCTATTTTGTTTGAGGTCGGGGATCATGTTTTCCTTATGGTATCTACCAAGAGAGAGCACAGATAGTAACAAAATCAAGGAAATATGTCACCTCATTTTTTAGGGCCATTTGAGATTCTAGAGAGAGTCAGGCTGGTGGCCTATCAGTTTCTACTACCTCAGAGGTACCATGCCATGCACGATGTATTTTATGTTTCACAGCTTTGTCAGTATCATGATGATCCATCTTATACCTTTTATCCTGAGGAAGTTGAGTTATATGTTGATGCTACCTTTGAGTAGTATCCAATACGCATCTTCGATTAGAGCATGAAGGCTCTCTGAGGCTTTTCTATCCCTCTAGTATGGGTGCTATGGTAGCACATTCAAATAATGGATGAGACTTGGGAGATGGAAGCTGACATATGTACCCAATGGCCAGAGTTGTTCTCAGATAATGTTTCTCTAACCTTGTAAGATGAAGTCGGGGATAAGTTATTTTAAAGGTGTAATATTGCAAGAACACAATTTCTCACTCAGGTATGGATCCTTTAAATTTTAATCTAAATCTAGAATTTAGACCTTTTATGGATGCCTTTGAGTTAGTAAAGGTCTCACAGGTTCCTGAGGAATTTTCAGAGCTCGAAACCCATCTTTTTGGAAAAAATAGACAAGTCTCATGGTTAGCACATGGTTAGAACACAATTTGGATAACCATGGATATTGAAATTTCTAGCTAGAACCACTTTTCACTGTTTGTGCACGACTATGTGGCCTAACCTTTCAAAGTGACCCTCTACACAGAAAACCTTTCATTTTTGCGCATAGTTTGTCAAAACGTGTGAACAAACTGTGCACATGCCATTATTCTGGGTAAAATGTCTAAATTTCCCTTAATGATATATCAAGACACATCTTCTTCCCTAATTCGAGAACCAATAGGATTAACCCATTTTTCTCCCAAATTGAAGGTTTTTTAAGGCGAAATATAGGTATTAAAAGATATCATTCTTATGGGATCTGATCAAGCTTCTGTTAATCACGTTGGATGCACAACTGTAAGTACTTGAGTCCTATTGATCCATTCTACTTATCTTTTTCTCTCGATCGAGTTACCAAGGTATGTGTGTCTTTCTCTTTTTATTAGATCTACTCTGATCTAAGACAAATCAAGGTCCAACCCCGGAAGGGGAGATTCACACAATCCTAAGGTGTGTGGTCTATAACTCATCCATAAAGTTCATTGATTTTGGATTTTTCATGTGGGACCAACCAATTTCATTGAGTGTCATTTGTAGAATTTATATTCCATTCTTATAATCATTAGAACCATATGGTTATTATCTTTCCAAATATGTGATTAGTTGTTAGTGGTTACACCCACAACTTCATACTTTCCATATCATAGGTTATTCCATATTTGTTTTTTAGTGTTTTGACACATTTGTACTATTATTCAGGTGTGACTTGGATTGAACATCCTAAGATAAAGTTATCCTATATTAAATGAATTGATTTATATTGTGAATTTCATAATGGAAAGTACCAATTGATCCAATTTAGGTATGTTCTTCAATTCATAATTAAATTTGAAATGGAAATTGGAAAGTATATTGAGTATATGAATTTACCAGATTAAATATGAATGATTGATAGGTTGCATGTCCATAGAACCCCTTAACACATTAATAGAAGGTTATAAGAATGAACCTTAATTATTTAATATGCCTTAAATGCAATTAAATGAATAGTTGCATCATACTTGACCTTATCAAACTAATGAAAGGAAAGGCTTGAACCAAATGGACTTATTGATTAATTATGACTTGATTAAAAGGTTTCACGCTATATGACCTTATCATAATAATGAAAGGTAAGGCTTGAACCAACAGTTTCATCCTACTTAACCTTATAAAACTAATTAAAGGCAAGGCTTGAACCAAATAAAATATTATATACCTTCATAAATAAGAATGGCCTGACTTGAGCTCGCCTTGGATTCTAATCGGGGAATGCCATGAGCACTCAGGAACCCCGTTATGATTCAAGGATATGGATTACTTAGTATGATAACCACCTAGATCCCTATCCTTTTCTACTATTTAGATTTCAATTATGACACTATAGGATCCCTTCATTATCATTACAGGATTCCTTGGATACACTTTTTTGTTCTAGCATTGACAAGTAGGTGACATACTTACAACCTATAGGGCCCTATCTCTACTTAGCCCCATTTTACCTTAGATGATCAGCTTGGAATCGATAGGCACCTCATTGTGGAATACCCTAGACTATGATCCTTGTATTACATGGTTACCCCATGCCAGACAGCAGTTATTTCTGAGTTAGTGACCCTTGAGGTCTACGTTACCTTGGTTATTACCTTATGACTTCATAATTAAATGACCTTATAGGCTGCCTTGTTACAACTTGGAACCTTTGAAATTTCTAACATGTGACCTATTTATAAATTGTTAATAATAAAATAATAAATTATTGACATTTTCATACACTAGTTAAGGGATAAAGTTGGTACTTGGGTATTTAGTTACATTGTTCTTCTTTACTTTATACATGCACGCTTGCACACTATTAAATTTTCATTACATGGTCCAGATGTTATATACACTATTCATGCTAGCCCATTGAGATTTATCTCAAACCCTCTTTGGGTGCCATTTTTTACCCAAGGAAGATTACATGGTTTTAGGTGTTGACAAAGGGAATCATATGACTTCAAATACTTGATTACTTGCTGTTTAGTATAGAGCTTTATAATAGATGGCTGAGTCGGAGCTCAAGATGCTTGGAACAATCTTTAATTTCCTTTTACTTATGTGTAACATGTTATTCCTGCTATCTTATATCCATATTTACATGTTTTCTAGTGACATGACATATCATCTGTTGTTGAATTATATTCCATTTTTTTAGTTATTTTTATTGTTGTCTCTATTTTTCCATTGTTCATTCTATTTACTTATATTTTTTTTTAATATTTACCTATGTTTACTTTCATCCACTGCACTAAACTTTGGTAATATGGTCATAGTCTCCCCATATACACAACTTTGGTACTCACTTATAGTTATAATCCTCTGGTGTTTGGAGAGATACGCTTGTGGCCATGTGGCCCACCGAGCTCGGGGCACCCATTAAGTGGAATTAGGGTCCGAGACATCACATCAAGGCAGTATGGGGATGTCAGTTTTACTCACATAGATCAAAATTCACCTATGATACTTGAGGTTTATTAATCACTTCAGGGGGTCTACTTTTGGAAGGGAATGAATTAAATGGATTGGGTGGGGTTTTTATTCAGAAAATTATTATTAATGTGTTATTATTAATTATTTATTAGATATTAATAATTAATAATGTTTTATTGGTATAATAATTAATATTATTTAATAATATTTATTAATTATTATTAAACACTAATAATTAATTATTATTATTATCTAATTATTATTATTTCTTATTATTAAAAAATTGAGTGGTGAAAAAGGCAGGAAAATCCACATTGGAACCTGAAAAGTCACTTGGAATTGAACTATAAGGTGTTGAAGTTGGTTCCCTAAAACTAAATTTTCAATTTTTATTATAAAAATATAAATAAATATATTATCATATAATTATTGTTCTTATCATAACATTAATGTTATAATGCCATGAATATTCATCACATTGAAAAGTTATATTAGCTACCTAATATAATGAGTACTTAGAGATTCTAATACAACAGTATTATGTCTCATGGTTTGGATAGATTATTTTTAATGGGACATGTATTATTTTTTACTATTAAGTGCTAGAGGATTATAATACATTAAGATATCTTCTCACTAAGTTCACACATGGTGATCACCAGGAATTGAGTTCATGAGGACTAAACAGCTAATAAGAACTCCATATGTTTTATGTGTCATTTTATATTCTTATATTCTACTATGTGTATTGTTCCTTGACTTGAGATTATTATTAATGTGTATCATGAATCACATAATTTGATGAATGGATGAAAACTAGGATGAAAAATGCTCACACTGAGGTAGAATGTGTTGGGTGTGTCATTAGTGATATGAAATTAATTGAATTAGTAATGAAAGGATTTGATTATTTTATATTAATGTAAGAATATTACTCCAACCCTTTTATTTAAATGTATTTTCCTTATGAAATCCATACCCATGGAAGTTTATAGATGAGTTCATTTCAAAAATTTAAAGAAAGATATATCAGGAATATAGGGTGAGGACACAAGTATGCATTCATCTTGATGAGATATTGATACACAAAATGATTATATTACACAACAAAATTCATAGAAAGGTTGTTGTAGTAGCTAAATAAACTTCTTTTTACGGGTATCTCATTATTTTATTAGATACTGATCTTGGACTTTAGGTAAGTTCATTTAATGCTGTTAAGAAAGTGTTTTAGATGATGCCACACTAAGCATATCCAAAATATCATTAAATTATATTAAATTTAATATTAATAAAAAAAATATTTTTATCGTTTTTTGAAATAATAATGATTCAAGTAAATCTATTCACATAAAATTTATTTATGTGGTGTTTGAGTTTAAAATATGTGAGTTAAATTTTATCTCTCATTTCATTATTCATAAATAAATAAATAAATAAATTTATTCACCTATTTATTGAATAAATTAATTACATGAATATTAAAATAAACATTTATTCATGAGTTTAGTGAATATAATATTTATTTATTTATTGAATGATTGATATTTACTCAAATAAATATTTTATTACCACTCGTCAAGTGCATCCAAGAGAGCCAGGATCAAATCTGGGTGGAGACATATTATCAATATACAGTAGAAGTACTGTAGCAGGCACTATAGTAGGTACTGTAGAAGCCACTATTCGATACTATAGAAGCCATAACTATTCATCCATTTGGGCCTTCAGGCCACTGGTTCGGTCCTTGGGTCCTGCAAGGCTTTTGGGCTACCCAAGGCCTTCAGGAAATTTGTCTCTCAAGGCCTTCAGTCCACCCCAAGGCCTTCGAGCCACATGAAATATGCAGATATACTCGTCAGATTATAAGGTAGAAGGCTCTAGATGGGGGTTCAGAGCTAGGATATTCACCAAAGCAGAGTTAACCAGAATTGGAAGAATGAGAGGGTATGACATTTCCATCAGGTCCAGACCTGTGAAAATATACACATGATAGCTATATGAACATCCTTTTGAAGGTGGATTACTAATATCATGACATTTTTTGGGGAGTATCAGTTTTTAGTTGTCTTGTATGGGTGATTCCCATAAGGCCTACGAGTCATATAATTGTATCTTAAAGCCTTCGAGCCTTTTAAGGGTTCCACATCACCCCTTTTAAGGTGTATTATCATAAATAATAAAAAATAAAGCCCTTCGGGCCATTTAGGCATAAAGGGTCCTTTATCACCACTTTTTTTAGGACTGTTAAAGGCCCAACTTATAAAGGGTATAAAGTTCTTTTTCCATGCCCACCCCCTTTATCAGCACTTCCCAACCCCATTTACTAGAACTTCCCCCACCCCTTTATCTGTGCTTTAGATAATCCCAACCCCTAGCATACGTCCCTGCCTCTAGCGTGTTTCAAACCTGAGACCGCCAGCTTATACATCAGTGCCTTTTCCACTCCCCTATATTGTTTTGTTTTACATATTATGATATAAATATATATTTATATATTTTTTTTGTATTTCATTATCCACATATTTTTATATATGTTTATATATATGTTTATACATATATGTTTATACATATATATATATATTTATTTATATTTTTAAATACAATTTTATTTATATATATTTATATATATTTTTTTAATACATATTTATTTATATATATATTTTCAAAATGGATATTAGTTTTTATTTATATAAGGTTAATATATTGATAAATATATTTTATAGGTAAATATTTTTAATTATTTATTTATAAAAATAAAATTTTATATGGGAATATATAAAAAATGTATATATTTTTATATATTTGATTATAAATAACAATACATTGTGAAAAAATAAAATTTCTAATCCATAATATCAATATGAATTTAATCCCTCAGAATAAATTTAGTCCCCATTGAAAAAGGGAAAAAATAACCCCTTAAACGAGGCTTAAAATCCATTGAATGTTAACAAATTGGGACATAGAGGCTAAAAACATAGTTTTATAGTCCTTTTAGGTATATTTTGGCCAAAAAATAGGTGATTTGAAAATAAGGTGGGTCACAAAGATGTAGATATCATCACAAGATTAAATTTGATATGTGGTATAGCACAAACAGACACCCATAGTAGAAGTTATGGCAGTGTGAAAGGCCATCGAATGTGAAAAAAGTGGGGTATAGAAACAATAAAATCAGTTTTTTCCTTGATAAAGGTGATCGTCGATTCCTGTGGGTTATTGGGGAATAAATATAATCAAAATATTCAATTTTATATTCAGTATAGGCCGAACAGGCACCCGGATCAAAAGTTATAGCCGTTTGAATTTTAAGAAATTGGGGTACCCAAACTAAAATCATAGTTTGGAGGACTTCTAGGCCTTTATTGGGGTCAGAAAATGTTAATTATTCTTTAAGAGCTCACCAGTAGTCCTCCAAAATGTAGTTCTTGTTGCAGGATTTGATTTGATATGTGGTGGAGCCTAAACGAACACCCGGATTAGAAGTTATGGTCATTTGAAGTCCGAGTTCAATTTCCAACTTTTTTGAAACTGTAATATATTTTATTCCTTTTATTATCACATGATTTAAATCTCATTTTGTTTTATATCATTTCATAGTCTTTGATTTGACTGGTTATGGAGCTTAAACAAACTCCCATATGAAATTTTATGGTCATTTTAGGGTTTTAGGGTTTCTTAATGTTTTTATGGGTTTTAAGGGTTTCTAGAGTTATTATCGGTTTTTCGATATTTTGGGTTTGTAGGTATTTTCTAGAGTTATGATCCATTTTCCCTAAATATTATATATATAATGTTTAAATTTCTATTTAGGCTTATCTAAAACATATTTAAAAAATATAATTTAAATTTATATCAATATTAATATATTTATATATTAATATATTATTTTTAATGAAATATATATTTTTTAAAATACACCCTTTATTAGTGATTTTTTAGAAGTGTTGATAAATACCCTTTTTATCGCCACTTTTTTACTAGTACTGATAGGGGTGTGGGGATTTACTAGTGATTTTTTACAAGTGATAATAAAAGGACCCCTTTAATAATGCATTTTTTGGCACTGTTAAAGACCCCCTTTAATGGTGCTAAAAAAGAACTATTAAATACCTCCCTTAATAGCATTTTTTATAACACTAAGAAAGGGGGTTTTTAATATCAGTTTTGGATAGAACTATTAAAACCCTATCACTGGATAAACCCAGTTTTGTAATTATTAATTTCTTTAGAATTATCTCAAACTCTAGAGATAAAATTATCCCTTCCCATCTCTTATGAACAAGATAAAATATGAAATATTTTTTTGATAAACGAAGAATGAAGTGAATCTCTTGTATATATCAAACCAGAACCCAGTGATTGAAGAACACAATTTAGATATTCATGGATTATGTGACAAAACATATAGAGGAATCCTCACTTGTATTTTCCACCAAAAAGAAAATTTTAAAAGAGAGACAATTGAAATTTATCAAGGAGATTATCATTGACGTGGTAATTATTATTTAAATTAATTATAAATTAAATGTGCAAGATCCACACTAGAATATTTTGGGGAATTTTTATCTTATTATTTATATTTTATCTATTTATATTTATGTAAAACAAAATAGGTTTCTCCTCTGATGCTTTAACTTCACCCAAAAACCTCCAAGTGGTATTAAATAAACAACATTTTAATTTATAGTTCTTTATGATTTACTAGATAATTTTTTTTTCATTTTGTTAGTTTTCATATTAAAATTTTCATTATTAATCCATAAATTTATATAATACATTCATCCAAGTTTGTAGGCTTAAAAATGGGTCAAAACGCATAAATAATGCTTGAAGATTCCATACAGAGTTTTCAAGGTTGCAGGATGCATGATACAATTAAATGATGTGTAATAGTAAACTACACATCATTTACCCATGGAAAAATCACATAAGGAGTGATTTATGTAAATATTTTCCTTTCTGTGTGACTCAATACATGATATCATTACATTTTGTGTATTTACCACCAGCACGACACAAGTTTTGATATGGACTATACAACGTATAACTAGTTTACATATCATGTAACCCCACTTGATTAAACATACTTTGTAAATCAAGGTGAGTTATGTTGTAAATATGATACATAATTACATGTCATGTATTAGATGACATCTGAGTGACCCAACATGACATGAAGTATAGAGTGTGTGGTTTGAATTTACACACTATATAACACATGTCAACTCACACATGGTGCACCTTGATTGATTTTTAGTGTGTCTTGTGGGTTAAAACATAGTGATTTAAATACCATTTAAATTATACCACTACATGATATGAATTTTATATCACACTATATGTCTACTAATACTTGGATTTTTAAAAGTGCATTCTACATATATTTATAACATGTCGCGCGGTCATACACATTGTGAAGACTACAAAGTTTGACACACAAAACTACATGCCTTGTATATCGTGATATTTCTTATAAAAATACATTACATTTGAGTACTTAACACATGAAAAGGAATATAAATGATGATTTTAAATTGATACATCAAGTTACATCACACATCATGTAAGTTTTAAATTAAAAAAATGGGATTTTAATAATACATGGAAGGAACATGTTGTGTAGCCTCTTAAATATACATCATGTACTTAAATGTTTTAAAATTAAAATTATTTAAAATAATAGAACATGATATTATTATTATGTATCAAGGATTTTTAAGGAAAAATATTAAGATAAATAAATAAATAATAAATTATTTTATTAATTTATTAATTTAAACAAGTTTATCATAACTTGAAAAAGATGAAACTTATACTAGAAATACTAAATGCATTTATCATTGCATGTTGTGATTGATCATGAACTTGACAGACCAATTCATTTATTAGGTTTTTTATTTAATTTAATTATTTATTACATAATTTTATGTGATAATTTATTATTAAATTAAATATTATAATCAATGTATCATCCTTCCCACCTTCATTATATATAGGCCCATATGGCCAATGTTGATTTTATATTACTCTATATGCTTGGAGACCCTCACCTGTGTGTGAAGAAAAATTTGTAAAGGATGGAGTTACCAAATAGAGGAGACAATTAAGAACACAAACTAAGGTGAATCCAACCAAGTTTCAAAGAACTATGTTTTTATGTGTTGTAAATTTAGGATGAATTTGATGTTTTTGAATATGGAGAAGTGGTTGTTTTGAGAAACTGGATTCAGATTAGATTTATACGAGTTGAAGCATTTAAAAAATATTTTTTCGGATATATATTGAGTCTTAGGTGGTGTTTTATGTTCTTAGGTGAATATCATGAGCTTTGGGTTGATGTTAAAAATTTTAAAGGGGTTTTTACCCTATCGAATAGTTATCACATGTTTTAGGAAAACCATATTAGTAAAATATGTATAATAGTTTTTCCTAGAGGATAAAACAATATTGAAACAAATTTTAGAACAATGTATGGAAAAAATATGTGAGGATGTCACTTGTGTTTCGAGTGAATAATATTTTTGGCACATGGTTAGTAAACCATATGTTCAAACCATACAACAAATGTCTTGATTGAGGTAGTGATAACCACATGGTTGGTGCACGGTTTGGAAATCCATGTGGTAATCATGAAACCTACTAGATTTGAATAAAAAATGGTAAATTTTATTTTTAACCCCTCGGGGTTTTGACCCTCAATCTCATATTCCTCTTCCTTCACACATACTGAAAAAATGGAGGTGTTGCTTCAAAATTCTTCTTTTAACCCCATTTATTTGGGGATATTTCATGGAATTTATTTGGAAATTTTTGGTGAATTACTTTATTTATTTTCCCCTTTTAAATTCTATTTGTTTCCTCCATAATTTCAGCTATGTCATCTAGGAATTTGAGTGATGATTATATTAATTATTGGAAAGATCATCCAAATATGATGGAGATTTTTATCAATGTGGATAAAGGAAGACCTAAGATGATGAATGCATGTTGTTTCATTCCATTTATATGAATTCATGTCACCATATATATTTTTATAGAGTTTTCAATGTAATTAGATGAAATTAGATATTGAATAAGTTTCATTTGATAGGTTCTTTTTCCTAGTATTTCATTTAGGGTACACCTTGGAACTTCTGTGGGTGGTTGGTTGTGGTTTTAGTGTGAAGGGATAACACAGTGAGTTATTAGAGGTTTATAGCTAATTTAATTAAATTTTAAAATTAATTATAAATTTTTAAAATTAAGTTTTTTTAAATTTTATATCTTTATATAAGTGCTTGGGATGTTGATATTGGAATTGTAAATCCTTGGATGAGTTTAGGTAATGGTTACCACCATGTGATTAAAGATAATACCTCAATATGTGGCAGGCGGTCCCTTGAGCATACCCCAATGGTAATTGTTTCTTTTATGATGTATGTGATTTTTAGTATCACCATCAAGGGTAATAAAATTTTTATTTAAATTAATTTATTCTTTAAAATAAAATTACCATAGATAGATACAAGTGTTAAGGTCCATGATGGGACCTTGATCACCATCTAGGTGCATCGACCTCTGATTACTATGGGATTGATTTTTAAAATTTATACCTCGTAATAAATGGACCTTGAGGGGTATAAATAAAATAAAATGAATTAATATAGTGGGATTAGTGTAGTATCTCTTAGATACATCCTTGTCAGGGACTGTAGAATTATGATGATTGGAATGAGTAGGCCATGATGGGAGGTAAAGATGAATTATAGCCTTTGGGCTAGGTGACCAGAGAGTGGGGTGAGTGTTTCTCCCTGTATAGTATTTGAGTACCTAGGTAGGTATACCCTGAGTAGGATTTTGGTTAGGTTGGGTGAGAGAACTAATCTAGGATAACTCAGGAGGAGAGATGGATATCCTACCATCTTCTTAGTAAGACATTTCTTATGAGACCATGAAATGATTTGGGTAATGGTGAGGGATGATATCCCCTATGAGTGAAAAATTAGACTAAGAGATTAGTATGGGATAATGGAGACCATAGAGGGTTTCAAGTTAGATGTGTGATCCAGGGGACCCTGGTGGGTGCCCCAGACTCCTGATAACTCTATAGAGGGGTAGTGTATAGAAGTGTGTATCATTGATTATGGGTGGTACCTTAGGACTTTAGAATTGATGGTGATGGTCTATGTTATGCACAAGATAGAAAAACACATGAGTTTTGTGATGGGATAAATGTATGGATATAAATTAAAATGATATTATTATGAGATGGTACTAGGTGGATACTGTCCCCCTAGGATATTGTTTGAGATTCCTAGTATAGAGCCTAGTGTCAGGTAGTCATACTTAATATTATATAATATACCTATGGTGTCTCCTAGAATTTTTTGATTGAACCTATCAATATTATAGATGCTTAGGATGTTCCTAGGATATGGATTATGTGATCAATATTATGATATTCCTAGGATATTCCCTAGGATATGTATTTTGATCCTAATGACATTTTATATGATTCCTAGAATTCATATGATTTGATGAGATTCTTTATGATGTTTCATGCGATGCTTGGGATTACCTCATAAGATCTGGTTATTATTACAGATTCTATGAGATTATTAGTACACCTAGTATCTATATTTTATGCATGATACCATGATGTGATTAGTATTCTTGGGATCTAGATTATATTTGTGATACTATGAGATTCTAAGTATTCATAGAATCTAAATTGTATAAATTATATTATAAGATATCTAGTATGCCTAGGATCTAGATTATATGAATAATATAATGATATAATTAGGACTCCTAGGATCTATTTTGTATGATTGATATAATGATATTCCTAGTATACTCCCTAGGATCTATATTTTTATCTTGATATGATGAGATGCTTAGGGTACTTCCTATGTTATAGATTTATGCAAGATACTAATGAGGTTTCCTAGGATACTTCCTAGGATCTGCTATTTACACATAATGGAGGCATGTTCATGAGATCCTAGGGTAGGACTTGTATCCTCTTGAGGATAAATATCATGTTAGAGACATTCAAAATGGGTTGTAGTATGTATGGTTGATATTGGGTGCCACTTTAGAACCTGAAGCTCAATGATGATTATTTTATTATACTTTTTTATTGTATGTTTTATTTTGATCATATTAGATGTGCATATACTATTTTTACTAGTTATGTTAGAGACTTTTTTGGTGGTTCCCAAATGATTTTCACTCACACAATTCTTGGGTGTCCATGGAACTTGGGTACATGAACAAACTTCATTGTTCATGGGTTCATGTAGGGAAAAGGCCAAATGTTATATGACATAGTGGGGTTTCTCAGATGGATCCTAAAGATTCAAGAGAGATAAGGCTCAAGGATGGTGGCAGAACCTCCTCATATTTTTATTATTTTATTTATTTATTATATACAGTCATCCCAATGGGTGACCAATCATTATGTATGATTTTATACTTCTTCATTTCATTTGTATATAGAATGGTTGTTGTTTTTTTCTTCAGTATACTATGATTATTTTGATATGGATGTTTTTTGGATATTTTTACTCTAATATTTCTTAATCTCATATGAGGGTATATTATCCCATCAATAATAACCTATACCCTCACTACTATTTTACAACCTTTGACAACATGAAGGTAAGCTTGAGGTCAAATAATGATCACTGGTCCAGAAATCAGTCCAGTGGTTTGGAGCGGTGGGATATTACAAAGTGGTATCAAAGCATATTTTTCTTTATATTACTATTTTGGATTTGGTATACAAGGAATAGGTTTATGTCAAAGTTTGTGATGGACCTTGGACTAGTGCTTTACGAACACATTTCCCAATGGGAAGTATAGGTTACCAGGGTTATGGAATTTTTATTCTAGGTTATTATTATTATAGTTGTGATATTTATTGAATACTGAGTTTGTTATAATGGTTTATGCTCTTGACCCATTGAAAGTGTCTTGTGTATATGAATCATTATTGGAACATAGGAATGACATAACATTCATGTGATTTTATGTGATTGATATCACCAAAGATAGAGGGTTCAATAGTTTAGATTGTCATAAAAAACTAATATAAAATTTTCCTATATATTTTGTTGGTGGAATTATACTTATCTAATCCATAATATTTTACTTCTGATGACATGTAATTTAGATCCCAAAATTGGATATTAATTTTAGGTATTAGATAGATAAAATAACTCTGCTTATCCTTATATGATATTTTTATTATAAAAATTATTAGGTCTCAATGTGGTGATGGAAAAGGAAAATTGTGTGTGTGTGGGGGGGTGAATTGTATTTATTTTAAAAGCAATAAGAGTATAAACTTATTGATAAGAAAGTTATAAATTTAAATAATAAACAATTCAACCACATCAATATAATAAATGAAAGGGAAAAATTGAAAAAGTAAAATATGAACACAAGATATTTTTATAGTAGTTTAGATATAAATTATCCTATGTATACTCTTCACAAAACAACCTAGTGTATGGAACCCACTATGGTATTTCAATTTCTAAGGTGAGTGAAGCTATTTACATCATTTTTTTCACACCTGAAGGCTCAAAACAATTCCATTTTCTTTTATGGGTTTAGAAAAAAAACCCTATAATTTTATAGTAGAATACCCAACTTATAATTTTATAGGATAAATCCTAACATATTTCCTTCTTCAAGTTTTAACAAAACCTAGTCTGTTACTATGGAAAACCTAACCGATTATTTTATAAGTGTAGAACCAGCCTAAAATTTCACATGATAATTTCTAACATCTTTTATGTTACAAGTCAAGAGGAACCAAATATTTTAAGGGGGAAGAATAAACTTGAACTCTTATGGAAGTGGTCCTTTACTATGATATTTTATGGGTTAAGCATAACCCAGTCCTCTAAGGGGATAGACTAAGACTAATGTTTTAATGGGAAAGACTCAACCCAAACTCTTATAGGAGTAGTCTTATCCTATTTTATTTTATGGGTTAAGAATAACCTGTCCTTATAAGGGATATACTAAACCCAATATTCTAAGGGGACATAACATACATAGACATACCTATTTTTAGGGCAGTATAACGCCGTTAAAGACATGTTAATTAAGTGATTCAATACAACCTGCATTGTTATAGTATAATAAAAGAATAATTTTTTTTAACCCAATTAATAATTGTCGATAAAGATACTGGTGGATGAATTAGGTAGTTCTCAGGACGTTCTAGATGATGAAACAATGAAGCTCAAGCATCCAATAGTGTAATTTCAACAAGAATATGATATTTGAAGCTCTAGGAATCAATTTTAAACTATACACTACATAAAATAAAAGAAGATTCATGTCTATCTAGTCTTCACTCTATGATTTTGTGTTTTTATATATCAAAATATCAACAATTATTTTCTCTACTAAAAAATCTATGAATATTCTTCATAAAATACATTGATAAAAACTTCACATTAAAGAAAACTTTTAATTATATTTTGATAATGAAAATAATGATACACATATATAATCATTAGAATAAAAAATAATCTATAAACCAGTAAATATATCCATAAAATTTGGTAATAAATTCCATGGAATACTCCCATAAATCATGTGAAACTAACTCTTCATATTCAAAAATTCAAATTTGAACTTCACCCATGCTATTTTTCGAGATAAATAGAGATAATTAATATCCATGTGAACTTTATCTCGATATCATGTTTTGAATAATTAAAAAATTAGGTAATAATAAGCATTAATATCCATGTAAAGTTCATCGATAATAATTGAGAGAAACTCTATATATTCCGACCTATCGGAATTTAAATTTCTTAAGTTTTTAAATTGAAATGTGAATATCCATGTGTGATAGAACTCAATATAATCCCATTTAATTCATTATAAAAAAATTTAAAAAATGTTAACATGGCTTATAAATAAATAATAATTATTAAACAAAAAACATGAAAATAGTCATTAAAAACATGCAACAAATTGAAAAGTGAACCAATATGTAAAAAAGAGAATATTTCTAGGTTTTACAACATCCTATATAATGTTACAGAATAACATAGGCAATTACATGATTGGGATTCACATATTATATTTCTGTAGGGGATTCACGATTGAATCTCTATATCCAAATCTATGTAAGAAAATTCATGTACCTAATTTCATATAGGCAATTTGGGAAAATGGTAGACAACTTAACTTATAAAGTTTTAGACTTAAAACAGCTCATTAAGAAATCAGAATTATCATTATCTCTAGTGGAATTATATTTAGATAATTTCATAATATTTTCATATATTCAAGAATCACCTTAATTGAATACCTATATCTAAATATATCATCAAAATATATTAAAAAATTATTCCTGAAAATTTTAGAACTCTAACTGAAAATATATAATGACTTTAATCTAATTTCTATAATTATATACATTGATTAAATTTTATATTTATTCTAAATAAATTTATATAATATTTTTATATTTAAAAATAAAAAATAATCACTTACTTTGGAGTTTTTTTATCCTATAATATAGTCAAAACATATAATATAATTATACTAATTGTAGATTCCATGGTAGGTTGACACAGTTAGGTGACATAGATAGGTGACACAGTCAGTTGACCCCACACGATCAATACATTTTGTTCATCTAGTAGGTTAGCATGGTCAGATGAAATAGTTAGTTGAATCCCACATTTTTAGAAGATTTTATTTCATGAGGTAGGTTGATATAGTCAGGTGACATGTTTAGTTGACTCCCACATGAGCATTATATTTTTTTCACGTGGTAGGTTGATACAGTCAAGTGCATGTTTGGTTGACTCCCACATAGTAGATTCCATACTTTTCTAAATTTTTAATTTTCATAATTTTAAAAATTTAGTTCTAGAATAAGTAAAATGATATTATAAGGTATCACAAGATTTACTTTTACTAGGAACACTTAATTAAACTTTTAGTACATGCTATGAAATATGAAAACTAAAAAACTAAAAACATTTTTAGGAAATAAATATTATGATATGATAATTAATAAAAATACTTTAATTAATACATAATTCAAACTATTATTATAATTATCAAAACATAAAGAGGTTTAATTAGCCACTCAATGTTTTGTTGATGATGGCTATATAATCCCTCTATAGATGGGATGTAAGGAAATACTTAGTAGTTTGATATAGGAATTGGTTTCTTTGATGATGAAACCCTTGTGGGTGATTTGAAAATGGGTACATTTACTTATAGTTTTAATAAAAACCTATATGATGTTTCCAATATTGCATCTTGGTTGTATTATAGTCAACTACAACATATGATTATGAAACACTTGACACTGGTCATCATGGGATGATTTTATTATATATGTGTGTAGATGGTATCGTGGTCCTTGATGGGTTAGTCTCATATTTAGATTCCAAAATAAGATTAGTTCCATGGGATGGGATAATGAATTAGAATATGATACCAGATATGTATATGTCTATAAGAAACATAGAATGACCAATTTATCCTATAAGTTTCCTTTTGATATTTGAGACGAGATAAGGGATGTTTCCTATTGAGTCATAACTTATGTGATAACTAGTTTATGTGCTTGGTGGTAGATCCTACTACTTTGATATGCAGCTCGATATATTAGTGATTTGGGTGATATATACAAGGGTAAACTAATAAAGTGGTAATCCCAATCCCATAAGAGCCTTATATATATGAAACATGAGTAAATGATTTGGGTTATGAGATCATTTTATGGGAGGTTATTCCAAAATGTGGCATAATAATAGAGATTCCATATAATTTTATAATAAAAAACACTTAGAGTGCATGGGTACCAAGGATGGATTTATAGGGTAGTATTAGTAAGATGCCTGACCCTGTTGATTCTAGATACACTTTTGATGGTACAATGAGAGGTGGTAGAAGAATTTTGTTTAGATACAATTACCAAAGTGATGGGTGATCATTTGTCTATAATTGGCATGAGTGAGATGCCATGGGATTATTAGAAGGTTAACACTGAGGTTATTGGGTTATATGATAATTACATTATGTGGTATATGATCAATGATGTAGGTAGGTGATCCAAGATATTATGACATGAAACTCATGAGAGTGTGAGTTGGGTTAAGTGATAGGGTGGTATAAGATGATACTTCTGATAGATTTATATGATATTTAGGTAGTATACACTAGTCATTTACAACATTATTTAGGATTTAAATCAATAGATGATTGCGTGTGGGATAAGGACTGATTATTTTAATGGAATGTTTATGGTCCTTCTTTCTCATGGTTTTGATAGAGGTGAGAGTGAATTTCCCACTTTATGTATAGATTGTATTTATTTTCAAATTATTTTCATTGATTATTAATATTGATCAATAAGATAGGAATACATCATTAATTTCAATATGATTAAGTATTTCCAAAATTCATGGGGATTGGATGAAGTGATCAAGTCTTATAATTTGAAGAAACATATAAATGGTTTGGATTCATTGAGTTCTTAAGGTTATGGTTGAAGAATTTTTATGGATTCCTTATATTACATTAGATATCATGGTTGAATAATTCTACTATCAACTCAGATGATTTTTTAACTGGTTCTAATTTCAGAGAACCCATGTCAATAGGGATACATTATTTACAACAAATAAGAAAGTGATTTTGATGATGAATAAGTTCTTTGGAATGAATTTTAAAGACCCGTAAAATTCAAGGGAATTTTTTTTCTTAATTTTATTTGGGATTTTACATGAATGTTGTTTCTGACGGCACCTGATTCCGAGGCCCGGTGTGCCCGAAATCATTTCCCGAAGTTTGGATTCGGTACGTTCAGTGAACAAACGAGCGTGTTTTCCTAACTTTTGAACCAGTGCTCGGAATCGAATTCCGAGGGCACCGATGGAATCACATCACCGATAATTGCTTAATAATGTCTTTTCTGGAGTTGCGTTTGCTCGGGTGAGGTTGTTAAAATATTTTTTTTGTGTTAACTAAAGAATAAAATAAAATTGTGCAACAGATTTTATTTTTATTCTAAGCAGTGTTAATCTAGGCATGGCGGTTGGAGTGGGACCCACTAATATCCTAACTCCTAGGTAGGATATTAGTGAGGTGGGGCCCACACGATCCCCACCCCTTTATTTCCTTTTACCTTCCACGTGCATTAAATTTGGTAACTCACCCGTACCCCCCCTCTTAAATTCCAAGACAACTCTCGCGTTAAATTAATTATTAAACGCCTCTTTAATTGGGTGGTTAAAACTCTTAAATTAAATCAATTAATTAAATGATCTTTTTTTGATTTTCAAAAACAGTTGGCGTGAGAAATAAAATAAGGCTATGCCTTATTTTATTGGGGTGGCTTTGGTTGTGCGGGATGAATTGAGAGGTTTTTCTCAAAGCCTTGAAACATCATCTTCCTCCTTGAAGAGCGCGAAGAACGCACCGTCTCCAACGAAGAACGCCGACCTCCGATGAAGGGAGACGAAGAACACTAGTTCTCCGAAGATCGACGACACGGCGCTGTATACCGCGACACCGACGATCCTCCTACAGCGACGCTGACGATCCTCCTTCTGCGATGCCAACAATCCTTTTCCACGACGCCGTCTCCCGCGATATCTTTTCCCGCGACGATCTTCATTCATCAAAACCTTGAGGTAGGGGGTTTTGGTTTAATAAAATCTATGTGATTTATATCCTCGACATGTGTTTAATTGTCGGAAGTCATTTGAACCGCTAACGCGGTGGGTGCGGACCAACGAACAAGTCCGAACCCACCGTTTCTTCGTTCTTGGGGTGCGGATCGACAGGCGATGATGAAGCAGGCCGCAAAGGCTTTTTGAGGTCTTCTTAGTGAAGAGACAGTCCTGGGAGGACCGCTGGAGAAGACGACAGGGAAAACGGACCACCAGAGCACGTCCGGTGGTCCGCAAAAGACCCGTCGGCGCGCCGCCGCGGCTGAAGCTGCGACGGCAGACGGTTGGTCCCGCGGCCGCGCGGGATCGAGGGTGATGCGGCGCCGGGCCACGTCCGTTAGCAAGTAGCGGCCACCACAAGGGGGTCATGGCTCCAATCAAGGGGGTAGTGCCCCCTTTGCGCGGCAACTTGGCCAGCGCCGAGCCGACCCCACTCAGCCAATGCCAAGCCGCCCCGGGTCGGCTGGGCCGGGCCACGCCCACCGGGCCGGGCCGCGCCCTAATGGGCTGGACCCGAACTCGGTTCGGGTCGACCCGATTCGGGCCGACCCAGGGGGGGTTGGGCCGAGTCGGTCTGGGCCCAGACCCCCCATTTTCAGGCAACTTCTGGACTTTTGCATATATCTTGGGATATAGACCTCCGATCGACGCACCGTCAGTTATGATGCGATCCTTTGATCGAGACGGTCGTTTTGTTATATTAAACTCAAGGTTTAAGAGATGTTTGGGTACCTCCGGGTTGGTTCGAACACGAAACCAACCGGGCCCTCGGAGCGGAAACGCTTATAACTTGATCTCCGGACGTCCGATTGACGTGCCGTCGACTTTGTTGGATTCCTCTTAGTGAGAAGGACCTTTTGGATTACTACACTCAAGGTTTGGACACAGTTGGAGTGTGGTCGGGTTGGTTTTGACTTAAAAACCAACCGGGACCCTAGAACGAAAAAGCGAATAACTCTCAGACCGGGCGTCCGATTGACGCGCCGTCTATCAGGTTGAGTTCCTCTTGTCGAGACAGAACTTTGAGATACATCAACTCCGGACTACGTGTCAGTTGATGTATCGACCCCTTGGCTCGTGGAGTGGACCCTCCCGGAACGAGCATGCTGTGTGCGGGAACCCTAGAGCTGGCTGCGACTGTGAAGACTGCACTGAAATCCTATGTGGGTTCGGCAGCGATGAAGACCATACTGAAATCCTATGTGGGTTCGACGGTGATGAAGACTGCACTGAAATCCTATGTGGGTTCGGAAACGATGAAGAGCATACTGAAATCCTATGTGGGTTCGACGGAGATGAAGACTGCACTGAAATCCTATGTGGGTTCGGCAGCGATGAAGACCGTACTGAAATCCTATGTGGGTTCGGAGGAGATGAAGACTGCACTGAAATTCTATGTGGGTTCGGCAGCGATGAAGACCATACTGAAATCCTATGTGGGTTCGACCGAGATGAATACTGCACTGAAATCCTATGTGGGTTCGGCAGTGATAAAGACCGTACTGAAATCTTATGTGGGTTCGACGACACTGACTACTATTCTTGTATCCAATGTGGGTCTGGCAGTGTCTGACTCTGTTCTTGCTATCCTATGTGGGTCTGGCAGAGTAGCTAGTTTAGTATCCTACATGGGTCCCATATTAGATGAATCAGTGGCTATATCAGATCATCTCTATCACCGAAAAGTATACCTGTGTGACCTGAGTCTTGAATTTCAATAATTATCTTTGATATGATTGACTTTCTTTCCTATGTGGATTGTGTTGTGCTATCCTGTGTGGACGTGATAGAACTTGGGCTCAGATGTTGGAGCCGAACTGGAATTGATGACTTAGATGTATGTATGGGCATATACCTAAGTAGTGTTGGTTGTTACTTCGTGATTGTATCTTTCTTTTGTGGATTATCCTTTGTGGATTCTAGGAGACCTTCGGGGGTCTCGGGGTACCTACTGAGTAGCGTATACTCACCCCTGCACGGGCTATGCCTGCACTACATTGTGTTAGATGCAGACGACAGACATCGTTGATCGTGGTCGAGGCTAGAGGAGTAGTCGATACCTGGAGGTGGACCACTGGGCGGGACGTACACAGAGCGGACGGCTGGACCCGAGGAGCTGAGGTGGCTATCTGTACCCACCCTTCAGGTGGGACTTCCAGTGGATGGCTCAACGTTGCTGCTTCACTTTCAGTTGCTGTACTTTCTGTCCAGTTGTACTTTACTTTCAGTTTGGGTTTGTATTCTAGCCCATTTATTTTCTGCACTTACTTGTACTATGTTTACTTAGTATTTACTTCTGCTGGCTTACTCTGTGGTGTTTGTTTACTTATAAAGGCAATGACTTCCCCTTTTTGTCGGGATTTACGCCTTGGTGCTAGTCGCTAGCCCCTGGCCTATGGAAGGTGGGCTTGGGTTAGTCACGACACGGGTCCCGAGGACGGGTCCTGACAAATTGGTATCAGAGTTCGATTCTACTTCAAAACTCTGGACTCTGATCTTTCTTCTATGTGAAGCAATAGTGTTAAGGGTATTTTGTGTGGTTATCAGTCAAGGGAGTCCAGTGTTGGTGCGGCGACCGACATATTCGTACACTAGGACCCTGACTTCTGATTTCTGACTCAATGCAAGAAAACAATGATTGTATGTGTGTTTCAAAAGTTTTCTTTGTGATTAATTTGTGTCAGCTCACCAGGTATACTGTTTTGACCATGGCGTACCAATTTCTTTTCAGGATGGCCCCATGACGGCGGCCAGCTAGGGTTCCGAGCGTTGTGCGAGACGACAACCCACCAAGCGATGAAGCCTCGGTGCAAGGCCCTTTGACAGCGGAGGCACCGGCGGTACCTCTACCCACCGAGCCACCGATGCTACCAACCCTAGCCGCTGATAATGCACGTCGCCTTAGCGCACTGCATGAGTTTCAGTGTTAGAGACAGCCCAAGTTCTGCAGGGAGACGGATCCTCAGGAAGCTGAGGATTGGCTAGAGGCAGTTGTTCGAGTTTTTAGGATAGTGGGGACACCAGCCGACATCATGGTGATCCTCGCAGAGAGCCTCCTTCACGCGACAGCAGGCAGATAGTGGATCCTGATGCTCCAGGTGCACGACTAGGAATCTCTCCTCTAGAAGAACTTCGAGAGCCTCTTCCACTCAGAGTTTGTCCCAGCCACCCTCCGTGCGGTGCACATCCAAGAGCTTCTACAGCTGCGACAGGGCAACATGACGGTCGCCCAGTACTCGGCGAGATTTACCGATCTCTCGTGCTATTCGACAAACATGGTACAAGACCCATTCTTCTGGGCTTGGTCCTTCGAGCAGGGACTGAGGCATGAGATCTGGGAATCAATGATCTTCCTCAACATTCCGACATAGGCAGGAGTATTGGAGCGAGCTCTTCTCTTAGAGAGATTTCTTTCCGAGCCTATGCCAGCAGCGAGACCTACCATAGGGCGGCACATAGGAGATTCATCTGCAGCTGGAAGTCGACAGATGTCATAGGGGTCTAGGCGGACTGGACCATCAGGAAGACGACCTCAGGACACTGGCTCAGAGGTGCAGGGCACAGGGCGCAGAGCCATCCTTCCGAGGAGCAGAAAATTCTACGCATGCGGAGAGCAGGGCCACCTGGCTCGTGACTTCCTGACCCCCCATGCAGAGGAGCAGCAGATGATTGAGGGGCCACCCAGGCAGAGGCAGAGGGTCGACCGTGGCAGTCCACCGAGAGCAGGCGGACGAGACAGGGGAGCTGGCCGAGCATCAAGTGGTGGGAGACGCTTTGAGGCTTTACCACCACCACCACCAGGATGTCCACCCCAACCACAGGGAGCTAGCGGGCTAAGAGAGGCTCAGCTTCAGGCAGCGGAGGCCTACGACCACGACGCTCCAGAGATGATTTGAGGTACGATCTGTGTCTACTCCAACCTTGCTGCAGTTATTATAGACATAGGAGTGAGTCATTATTTTATTTCCGCTTCCCTTGTTCGGAGCTCGGAGATTCCGACTGATCCGTTGGCTCGATCCTTATTCCTAGAGACTCCTACGGGAGCAGAATCGATGATTACGCACTGGTGCCAGCAGTGTGAGCTTACTCTAGGAGGCGAGAGCTTTGGCTGGGATCTTCTTGTAGCGGCGTCGAGGCCTTCTGACGTCATCTTGGGCATGGATTGGTTAACTACAGTCCATGATCAGATTGACTGTATTAGGCACAAGGTGCGGTGTGTTCGCACCGACGGGAGTAGGTTCACCTTCACCGGTGATAAGGGAGCCTTTGCAGCACATGATAGACTCTCACAGAGGAGAGGAAATCCCATCACTCATCAGTTGGCTAGCCTCATCCTAGGAGCAGTTGACGTGTGAAGTCCTGGTTTTCCTACAGTGGTGGATTAGTATGCAGCCGTTTTCCCCGATGACATCCTAGGGCTACCTCCTCATAGAGAGGTAGAGTTCTATATTGACCTGTACCCCGGGACAACCCCAATATTCACTCCAGCATATCGGATGACCCCCACTGAGCTTCGAGAGCTACGGGTACAGTTGGAGGACTTGCAGAGAAAGGGATTCATATGACCCAGTGTTTCACCCTAGGCTTCCCCGATATTGTTCTCCAAGAAGGAGGACGGGAGCTTGCGACTTTGTGTCGACTATCGTCTCCTGAACCAGGTGACCGTGAGGAACAAGTATCTGCTTCTGAGGATTGATGACCTCTTTGATCATCTCAAGGGAGAACAATGGTTCTCGAAGATAGAACTTAGATCAGGCTATCATCAGCTCAGAGTTCGAGATGAGGACGTGCAGAAGACGACCATTAGATATCGGTATGACCACTATGAGTTCTTGGTTATGCCTTTAGGAATAACCAATTCTCTAGAAGTGTTCATGGGTCTCATGAACATGATCTTTCATCCATAACTCAATCGATTTGTCGTGGTCTTCATCGACAACATATTAATATACTCGACCACTAAGGATGAGCACGCCTACCACTTGTGGGTTGTACTAGACACACTCCGAGAGTCCCAGCTTTATGGAAAGCTCTCGAAGTGTCAGTTCTGGTTACGTGAGGTCCACTTCTTGGGACATGTCATCTCTGAGGTGGGAGTCGCAGTGGATCCCGCGAAGATTGAGGCAGTGCTAGCTTGGGAGCCACCCAGGAGCATGACAGAGGTGCAGAGTTTCTTAGGTCTAGCTGGGTACTACTGGAGGTTTGTGCCAGACTTCTCCAGAGTTGCGGCACCACTCTCAGCTTTGACGAAGAAGGGGAAACCCTTCATGTGGTCAGACAGATGTCAGCAGAGCTTCCATGAGCTGAGACAGAGATTGACCAGCGCGCCTATCTTGAGGCTACCGGAGGAGGGAGTAGGGTACGTAGTCTACTGCGATGTATCAGAGACCGGGCTCAGATGTGTCCTGATGCAGGAGCGGGTCGTGATCGCCTATGGATCACGTCAGTTCAGGCAGCATGAGAAGAACTACGCTACCCATGACCTGAAGTTAGCAGAAGTGGTCTTCGCTCTGAAGATGTGGTAACACTATCTGATGGGCAAGCGCTTTACAGTCTACTCTGACCACCAGAGTCTCAGGTACATCTTCTCACAGAAGGACCTGAATCTGAGACAGCGGCGATGGATCGAGTTCCTCCAGGACTATGAATTTGAGATAGTCTATACTACTGGGAAGGGAAATGTAGTAGCCGATGCTCTCAGCAGGAGGACGAGCATCCAACTATATGAGGAGGCGATGGAGAAGCTAGCCACTTTGCAGATATACTTCGTTCATAGAGATGGATCAACCTTTATTCAGTCACTCACAGTCACTCGTCCACTACTACAGTGGGTCAGAGAGGCACAACGTGAGGACGCTAACTGTGAGACGTGGCGTGCGCAGATATCCTCAGGACAGGCACATGATGGATTCTCTATATGAGGAGAGCACGATGTCCTTTTTAGAGGACGTACCATGGTACCAGCTTCTTTACAGGAGGAGGTGCTGAGAGAGTTTCACACTTCCCCTTTAGCAGTATATCTAGGAGTGGCGAAGATGTACCAGGATCTCAGAAGAAAACAGTAGTGGCCGGGTATGAAGAAGGCTGTGGCAGAGTTCGTTTCTCGATGCCTCACCTGCCAGCAGGTGAAGGCAGAGCACCAAGTACCAGCAGTCTTGGTACAGCCCTTGGAGGTCCCGGAGTGAAAGTGGGATGGGATATCTATGGATTTCATGACTGGACTTCCACGTACTTCCAGAGGTCACGACTCCATCTGGGTGATTGTCGACCGACTCACCAAGTTGGCCCACTTCTTACCCATCAGAGAGCAGGGCTCAGTAGAGATCTTGTGACATCTCTACATTCAGGAGATTGTACGGCTTCATGGTGGGCCATAATCTATCGTCTCCGATCGAGATGCTCACTTTACTTCCCAGCATTAGAAGGGGTTGTAGGAGGCATTCGGGATGCAGCTACGTCTGAGCACCGCATTTCACCCTCATACGGATGATCAGACGGAGAGGACCGTTCAGACTCGAGATGACATGCTCCGGACATGTGTCCTCGACTTTGGTCACAGCTGGGAGGACCATCTACCCTTGGTGGAGTTCGCGTACAACAACAGCTACCACTCCACCATCAGGATGGCACCTTACGAGGCATTGCACGACTGACCTTGCAGATCACCCTTGTGCTGGACCGACCATGGGGAGTCAACACTTGTGGGACCGGAGATGGTTCAGGCCATGACAGAGAAGGTCCATGTCATCCAGGAGCGGATGAGGATAGCCCAGAGCCGGCAGAAGTCTTATGCTGACAGGATGCGGAGGCCACTGGAGTTCGAGGATGGCGACCACGTCTTCTTTCGGGTCTCACCTCGACGTGGATTACAGAGATTTGGCCGAGGCGGAAAGTTATCTCCACGCTTCATCGGACCATTCCAGGTCCTCAGAAGGATATGCGAGGTGGCTTATCACCTGGCTCTACCACCTCAGTTGCACCGGGTGCATGGAATCTTCCTCGTATCTCAGCTGAGGAGATACATGCACGACCCGACGCATATCATAGACCATGGGGAGCTATACCTTGATGATGGGACGAATTTTGCGGAGGTCCCGGTGGAGATCGAGGATCAACAGGAGTAGGTCCTACGTGGACGGTCGATACCTCTAGTGCGCATCAGATGGCAGCACAGAAACCTCCAGGAGAGCACTTGGGAGCAGGAGGCTCAGATGCGTGCTCAGTACCCACTTTTGTTCCCCTAGTTTATGATGTATCTTTACGGGGACGTAAAGCCCTGAGGTGGGAGTAATGTAAAGACCCATAGAATTCAAGGGAAATTTTTTTCTTAATTTTCTTTAGGATTTTACATGAACGCTGTTTTTGAAGGCACCTGATTCCGAGGCCCGGTGTGCCCGGAATCATTTCCCGAAGTTTGGTTCGAGTATGTTCAGTGAACGAACGAGCGGGTTTTCCTAACTTTTGAACCGGTGCTCAGAATCGAATTCTGAGGGCACCGATGGAATCGCAGCACCAATAATTACTTAAGAACGCCTTTTCTGGAGTTACGTTTTCTTGGGTGAGGTTGTTAAAATTTTTATTTTTTGGGTTAACTAGAGAATAAAATAAAATTGTACAATGGATTTTAATTTTATTGTAAGCAGTGTTAATCTAGGCATGGCGGTTGGAGTGGGACCCACTGATATCCTAACTTCTAGGTAGGATATTAGTGAGGTGGGGCCCACACGAGCCCCACCCCTTTATTTACTTTTACCTTCCATGTGCATTAAATTTGGTAACTCACCTGCACCCCCCTCTTAAATTCCAAGACAACTCTCGCGTTAAATTAATTATTAAACGCCTCTTTAATAGGGCGGTTAAAAGTCTTCAATTAAATCAATTAATTTAATGATCTGTTTTTGATTTTCAAAAATAGTTGGTGTGAGAAATAAATTAAGGCTACGCCTTATTTTATTGGGGTGGCTTTGGTTGTGCGAGAGGAATTGAGAGATTTTGCTCAAAGCCTTGAAACTTCATCTTCCTCCTTGAAGAACACGAAGAACGTACCATCGCCAATGAAGAACGCCGACCTCAGACGAAGGGTGAAAAAGAACGCTAGTTCCCCAGATATCGACGAGGCGACGCCGTATACCGTGACGCTGAAGATCCTCCTACCGCGATGCCGACGATCCTTCTTCTGCAACGCTAACGATCCTTTTCCGCGACGCCGTCTCCCACGACGTTTTTTTCCGTGACAATATTCGTTCATCAACACCTTGAGGTAGGGGGTTTTTGTTTAATTAAATCTTTTTGTTTTATATCCTCGACACATGTTTAATTGTCGGAAGTCATTTGAACCGCTAACGCGGTGGGTGCGGACAAACGAACAAGTCCAAACCCACCGTTTCATTGTTCTTGGTGTGAGGATCGATGGGCGGCGACGAAGCAGGCCACAAAGGCGTTTTGAGGTCTTCATAGTGAAGAGACGGTCCCGAGAGGACCGCTGGGGAAGGCGGTAGGAAAAACGGACCACCGGAGCGCATCCAGTGGTCTGCTGAAGACCCCGCCGGCACGCCATGCCGGCACGGCGGCACCGGCGGCCAGAGGCGGTGGCCGACACCAATCGGCCGCTAGGAGACGGCGGCACCCGGGACACCGTCGGGAAGGGCCGCCGCGGCGGTAGACGCCCGGTCCCGCGGCCACGCGGGACCGAGGGCGACGTGGCGCCTGGCCGCGTTCGCTGGCAAGGAGTGGCCCCCACACGGGGCCGCGGCTCTAATCAAGTGGGCAGTGCCCCCTTTGCGCGGCCGCTCGGCCAGCGCCGAGCCGACCTTGCGTGGCCCGCGCCGAGCCGCCCCGGGCCGGACCGGCCGCAGCGGGCCGCGCCAGCGGGGCCGCACCCACTGGTCCGGGCCGCGCCCTAATGGGCCGAACTTGGACCCGGTTCGGGCCGACCCAGGGGGGGGGGGTTGGGCCGGGTCGGTCAGGGCCCAGACCCCCCATTTTCTAACCACTTCCAGACTTTTGCCCATATCATGGGCTACAGACCTCTGATCGACGCACCGTCAGTTGCGATACAATCCTTGGATCGAGACGGTCCTTTTGGTATATTACACTTAAGGTTTCAGAGAACTTTGGGTATGACCGGGTCGGTTCGAACATGAAACCAACAGGGCCCTCAGAGCGGAAACACTTATAACTTGAGCTCCGGACATCCGATTGGTGTGCCCTTTGACTTTGTTGGATTTGTCTTAGTGAGACAGACTTTTTGGCTTACTCCGCTCGAGGTTTGGACATAGTTGGAGTTCGGTCAGGTTGGTTTTGACTTAAAAACCAACCGGGCCCCTGGAACAAAAAAGCCAATAACTCTCAGACCGGGCGTCCGATTGACGCGCCGTCTGTCACGTTGAGTTCCTCTTGTGGAGACAGAACTTAGAGGTACATCAACTCCGGACTACGTGTCAGTTGATATATCGACCCCTTGGCTCAGGGAGCGGACCCTCCCATAACGCGCATGCTGTGTGCGGGAACCCTAAAGCTGGCTGTGACTGTGAAGACTGCACTGAAATCCTATGTGGGTTCGGCAGCGATGAAGACCGTACTGAAATCCTATGTGGGTTCGACGGAGATGAAGACTTCACTAAAATACTATATGGGTTCGGCAGCGATGAAGAACGTACTGAAATCCTATGTGGGTTCGACGGAGATGAAGACTTCACTAAAAACCTATGTGGGTTCGGCAGCGATGAGAACCGTACTGAAATCCTATGTGGGTTTGACGGATATGAAGACTGCACTGAAATCCTATGTGGGTTCGGTAGTGATGAAGACCGTACTGAAATCCTATGTGGGTTTGATGGAGATGAAGACTACACTGAAATCCTATGTGGGTTCGACAGCGATGAAGACCTTACTGAAATCCTATGTGGGTTCGACGACACTTACTACTGTTCTTGTATCCTTTGTGGGTATGGAAGTGTCTGACTCTGTTCTTGCTATCCTATATGGGTCTGGTAGAGTAGCTGGTTTAGTATCCTACGTGGGTTCCAGCTTAGATGAATCAGTGGCTATATCTGATCATATCTATCACCGAAGAAGTATACCTGTGTGAGCTGAGTCTTGAGTTTCAATCATTATCTTCGATATGATTGAATTTCTTTCCTATGTGGATTGTGTTGTGCTATCCTATGTGGACGTTATTGAACTTGGGCTCGGATGGTGGTGCCGAACTGGAATTGATGACTTAGGTGTATGTATGGGAATATACCTAAGTATTGTTGGTTGTTACTTCGTGATTGTATCTTTCTTTTGTGGATTATCTTTTGTGGATTCTGGGAGACCTTCGGGGGTCTCGGGGTCTTTATTGAGTAGCGTATACTCACCCCTGCATGGGATATGCCCGCACTACATTGTGTTGGATGCAGACGACAGACAACGTTGATCGTGGTAGAGGCTAGAGGAGCAGTCGGTACCTAGAGGTGGACCACTGGGTGGGACGTACACGGAGCGGACGGCTGGACCCGAGGAGCTGAGGTGGCTATCTGTACCCACCCTTCAGGTGGGACTTCCAGTGGATGGATCGACGTTGCTGCTTTACTTTCAGTTGTTGTACTTTATTTCTAGTTGTACTTTAATTTTAGTTTGGGTTTGTATTCTAGCCCATTTACTTTCCACACTTACTTGTACTTTTTTTACTTAGTGTTTACTTCTTCTGGCTTACTCTGTGGTGTTTTTTACTTATAAAGGCAATGTCTTCCCCGTTTTGTCGAGATTTACGCCTTGGTGCTAGTCGCCAGCGCCTATGGAAGGCGGGCTTGGGGTAGTCACAACATGGGTTTTGAGGATGGGTCGTGACATGAATATTCCAAAAAGAATTTAAATTAAGAAATAAAATCCCATGAATAATTTCATTGAGTAAGGGAATAAGGTGTCCATTCATGTATTTAAAATATTTCACGATAAATCATATTCTGGTTTTTCATTTATGGAATATTTCACTTATATTTTTATAAGTATTGGAAAAAATGTGGCCAACCAATTCCACCCAAGGATTCCAGCTCAAACACATATATAGGGATTATGATCAATCCATGTGGGAGCCTGCCTGTGAATGGGCTATGATAGAGGCATGATGAAGGCCTATATAGGCATGCTCGGCTAGGTGCAATCCCATGTGTAAGGCCTGAGGAGAGACTAATTGAGGTCGTGAATGGGTTGGGCATGAATCTTGTAAAGCCCATGGATAGCATGGGTCACTTCCCATAAGGACATGAGGGTCTATGTTTTCTAGGTTCTAACCCGATTCCTTATCTAAGTGCTTTTTACATTCTTAGGGTAATAAAAGAAGGTGAAAAAACTATGAGATTTTTAATGTGGGATAGTGGGGTAGCACTACTGTTCATCTGTCTTAAAAATAAATAACATAACTAGGACCACGTAATAAGATTAATCAAGGCCATCTAATCTCTCGTGCATTTATAATTTAAAATTTCCACACATGTTTCCAACAATCCATTGTTTTCCTCCTCCAATATCTTGAAAACACTACTATCTCACTAGAGAAGATGGATGAACCACTATTGGTCAAACTTGAGGCCACCATGATCAAACTGAGGTTGAAAAATGAGATGAACACAATCAAAGAATCATTCAACCTTGTTTGTATGATTAATATAGAGATGCCTCATTTGATCTTCAAATTCAGTTGCGGGCATCTGTTTGAGATTAGGTATTCAGAAAGATGATTTTCATGTGTTTATGATTGCATGAACATGATATATTCACTGAAGAGGAGTATCCTAATCATGAATAAAGAACACCATGTATTTTGGTGTCTCTTAACTCTTAGTTTTAAGGTATCAAAAATGATATCTTTATCTCTTTATATCATTCTTCACCACAACATAAAATCTATGGTTTGATTTAGTGAATCTCACTGATGCAACACATTGGGTTTGGTTATAAATATCAAGGCACTGAGATGAGTTTATATGATTCCTCCGCTCGTGATATTCAAGAGATTTCATTTTTTATGTAAAAAATATCCCCTCTAAGCTTCCATTTACGTGAAGTTAAATCAGATTTCTATAATCCTTTAAGGATTTGTGAAGAAGTGGATCCTCGCAAACCTTCCTGGATTCATAAAGGAGATTCTCACACATCTTGTGCAAATAATTTTTGAGGACACATGATTTTTTTCACACCCTCATCATACTTCACAAAGGATATTGATACCACAAGCCATAATGCATGAGTTGAGAACTCAAACTATGCTTTGTGATGATTTATTCTATGTTAATTCCATCTAACTTTCATAAAGTTTTATAAAGGAATGATAAACACTTTTGTGAGGGATGCTATCTCAAACCAGTGTTAATAATAACCCCATTTTGCACAAATTAAAGGAAGTTCAAACTTCTATTCAAATGAGGTAGTGAATAAACAGAAGTGGAGTGTGTGAAATTATTACACACTACTTTTACAAAGAAAATTGAAGTAGGAGTTCAAATAGTATAGTGAACACAAAAAATATAGTGTGTATATACAACTTTATATGAAAAAAGTGGACATTGAATACATGAATGCATTGATATTTATATGCATGTGCGCATGAATATTTCATTGAGACAATGTATGAAATTGTGTGAATAAGGGAGAATAAAGAGATAATGTAAATAAAAAGAAAAAATATATTCATGCATACAGAAACCCATATTCATATGGGATCATAAATTTACAAAATATTTATCAAAGAATAATTGTATTATATGGTTCAAATGTTCTATAAGACCAATGAATATTGTTATAAATGCATAAGATGACATGTTTAGTGTAGTTTAATTAGTTTTTCTAAAATATTCAGTTTCCCTAGGAAGAACTGATACACTCAATTGGTCATATTTTATATTGATGAAAGAAAATTTGACACTACTACATAGTTGAATATTATTGAGTGTTGAAGAAGAAGATAATGGCCAATCTATAATTAGTTTAGTATTCAAGACATAATTTTTTTCATGATGCTAGGATATGATGATATTCATTTATTTAATAATCACAAAGGAAGTATGTGATTATAGAAATAATAAGAAGAATGTTCGGTGAAGTTTTTTTCACTGAAGAAGGGAGAGAGAAGAATAGAAGAAGATTTGGTGACCAATTCATATTCAGTTGATTATTATTTGGTCAAGAATAATTATATTTTCATCAGTTGACTACATTCATATTATTATGATTAATAAAAGAAGAATATTTTTCAGCTTTTAGTTTTATTTTGGGAAGTTTTAAGAAGAGTTTCTTTCCCTACTGATGTGTAAGTAAACAAGTGAAGGATAAGTTCGTGGAATAACTAAGCAACACTTAGACATCCAATAATATTCTCAATAGGTGGAGGAATTTCTTGGTGTTATAAAACATTAGTAAGGAAAATACTATCTTCAGAGGTAGTATAAAGATCCATATTGGAGATATAAAACATGCACTGTCAATTAACTATAGTGCATTGCAAGTGAAATGGTTTATCCTAGTTGATAAAACCATGATTAAAGGATTGTTTTATAAGTGTTTGTGTGGTAATGATTATTTATAGATAATGATAAAGACTAGAAACTCTTATTGATTAGTGAAACTTGAAAAAACATTATGTGATATTCTTTACTTCTTTCATATACTTACATACAATAGGGAAAATAGAATAAGATAATCAAGATCCAAACAGGTCTAAGAGGTAAAGGGATTATATTTTTCAATTGGTTTAAAAATTCACCAACATTGATTCACCCCACTATCATTATTAGGCATATCCCAAACTAGTACATTCTAGTGGTATTAGAGGGAAGTATCACATTTTTTGGATTCTTTTTAGTTAATCTATTCACTTTTTAAGATTTGAGTTTCTTTATTGAGTCAACAATGAAGTGTCTTTTTGGTGAAGATTTAGTTATCTATGATCAAAAGTATATATGTACCAATATCATGATTAATAGGAAAAAGAAATATAAGATAAATTTGAAGTATAATCCCCTCTCATATAAATAAGAGGAAGTATTTGTTTCTCCAGTCCTTGGAAACAATAATGACATATCAGGATTGGGGAGTAATGAGTAGGTGGATCAAGTTTCCACTAAGAAGATAGATTACCTTCCCACCTCTATTAATTAGGAGGTATGTGTTAGTACATTTTAAATCTATACTCAAGATGAATATCTTATAATAAGTGGTGATGATTATCAATATACAACCTTTTAATAATTATCAGTTGATAGATTGAGAGTCTTTCTATATGGTATTCCTAAATAAATAGTATCCTTTGTCTGTGGAGTCTTTCAATGTATGTATAAAGAGATCACCCAACTATAATTAGAAGTTAATGTTTGGAGAAGGACTTGTAATAAAAAATTAAAGAATGTTTAAATCTCTCTAGATAGGTTTGAACCTTTAAATCAAAAAAGAAGAAACTTTAAATAAATTACTAAAAATGTCTCAAAATTTTTGATGATAAATAGGGAGTAAGAAATTATCTAGAAGAAAAGATACATGTGATTTAAATGAAACTAAAAAATAGCACTGATGTTAAGGGTTTACAATTGGAATAAATATCCAATAAATTCAAGTAACTTGAATCTTTTATTCAGAAAAAAGTTAAGCTATATGAAGATTAAGTTTATAGAATGAATAAGGATTGTGAATAAAAGATGATTATGATTGAAAATAAGAAATAAATCCTCAATATGAAATGTAAATATTTTTAAGATCTGTTTCCCAATATTGAGAAGACATATATTGAGACTTAAAAAATAAGTAAATTGTTCCTACATGTACTCAATGATCACTAGAGGATTCTACGGTTGAAAGACCCTTAACATGTGATAAGAAAATTTCGACTTCATTGAATGATCTACCACAATAAAAATTTAATAAAATAGGTAACATACATATCATCCTATAAAAATATTTCTAAATCAATTTTCATGAGTAATTTAGGTTATAAAACAAATTTTGAACATGTATGGATAAAGAAAGGTGATGAGAAACCTACCACCATGTATAGGGTGGATAGGAAAAAGAATATGGAAGTTGGTTCACAACATAGATCACAGAAATCCATGAAGAAGACCCAAAAAACTTATTCATAAGATATCCATATCTCAATATTTGTGGGTCAATGTTGGTTATGTAATAGATTTGAGTATTTTTCTCATGATTTTTGGTAAAATCCTCTAAATTTTAAAGCACAAATAAGTCCCATCTCAAGGGGGAGCAAGCCAAAGATAAAGAAGAAACATCCATAGGTTCAGAGAAATATATATATTGTAAATATATTTGAGAATATTGATAACATCTATGATGTATGTAACATAAGTGTTCAAAATTTTGGTACATTCTCATCTCAACATGTATCCAAAGTTGATAAGATAAGAAGACCAAAGTAGCTGGATAAGAAAGAAGAAGCTACATAGGGAAGAAATCAAAATAATACTATGAACAAAAATTATCCTAGGAAGATTACAATAATAAAATATGAGAAGTCCTTAGATCTAAAATCCAAGTAATTAAAAACAATTTCATCCAAAAGATCAGATAAGAAGGATGAAACTCAGAAGAAACTATGTGTAAGATCCAAACTTACTTCCACAATTCCTAATGAGATGTAAGTTATCTAGACAAAATATTTTTAAAGATTGACTAAATTAGAATATTAAAAATACTAGTTTAAGTTATAAGGAAAGGAAAATATTCCAAATGAATATATTGAAGTTCTGTGTATGTGGTGAAATATATATAGTCATACTATTAGAAACTGTACTGCGATTATTCCAGCATAAAAAGAATTCCTTAAAAAAATTATAGTTGTACTCGGAGATGAAAGTTCTTTAAAACCCCCTATGAAAAGAAAATTCACACACAAATAAGTTAAATAAGTGATAATAGACACAAACCACAATTAAAATTTAATATTAGAATTGAATGTGTGAAGAGTGGATCAAATGGAGGAACTTAGTGGAGAAAAAAAAATCTAAACCTTAATGTTCATATTGTTGAAGAAAGAAGGATCCACTGTATTCCCTTAATATTTTTGTATTTTAGATGTTATTATAATGTATGTAATTGAAGGTGAATAATTTTCTTAGGGTGAGAACCTGAGAAGTAGTGAGTGCTATCAATTCTTGATAGCAAAGATGAAGAAGTAACCATATTTTAATGATTCCTCAATTTGGTATTCAAATAAAAATGTAATGGAGGGTCATTTTTGATGAAGTTTAAGATTTTATATTCTAGAAAAATATGATAATGAATATACCATATTGTATTGATATTATTTATTTATATCATTAAGAAATAGTGTTCAAGAATATCATCCTTGGTGAAGTTGTAAAAGTTGTCCAATCTGGATTGTCATAAGTTTAAGATCCATTCTGGTATATTATCCATACTTAAATTTATTGAAATACATTCTATATGATATCAACCATTATGAAGATTATTATAAGTGATTCCCTTGAGTGGGAGACAAATGAATAAGCTTCCCAAATTATTATTTCAATTGGTATCAAATTTATTCATTCTGGAAATTTATTTAAGATATTTTCATTTGAAAAGGTATGTCTTTTCTTAATCTCTTATACTTGGTTGTTCATGAAAAATATCATTTTACAATTAGGGAGAAATTGAATCAATCAATTTAATAATGAATATAGAAGTTCCCCAAGACCACTTATCCCACTTTTTTCACTTGAATATTTTTGATTTATTAGATGAAGTGAGTGTAGGAGATTTAGGTAGATTGTTCTTACAAAAGTTTTATAACTTATTTATGTTTATTCAACATGGAATGAAAGTGGAAAATCCTTGAATAAAAGTTTATGAGTTATAATTTCACGTGGTATCATGTCATTTGGTAATGGAAATATTTCTTTTAAATAAAATCCTCTTGTTTTCTATGCTGAGAACAACTTAAGTAGACTCCGAGTGAAATTTTGGATGACACATTGATTAAGTATGCATTGATTCCCATTTCCCATGAACTTTTTATTTATTTTCAATATGGGGTATATAAATTGAATTGAAAGTATTTAAAAGTAAAGGGTATAGATAAGACAATGATCCCCATATTGACACATTTATTTAGAAAGAACATAGAAGGTCCTTACAATAAATAAAAAGGGGGATATTGAAGATCCCACTTTTTATATGGATTATATATGTTGTAAAATGATTTTCATTAGCTGTCAATGGTGATAAATGAGATAATAATATCTCATTTATTTCAATTTTATTAAGTAGTTCCAAAATTCATGGATCTTTGATGGAGTTCTCAAGTATTATTATTTGAAGTAACATATAAATGGTTCGAAGAATTTGAGTTCCTAAGGTGATGCATGGAGAATTGTTATAGGTCCCATATATGAAATTGGATGTCACAGTTGAATAATTATCCTAGTAACTTTTAATATTGTTGAACTTGTTATAAGTTAAAATAACTTGAGTCAATGGTGATATATTGTTTACAATAAGGAAGAATGTATTTTTGATTATAAATAAGTTATTTGAAATGAATATTCCAAAAAGAATTTAAATGAAGAAATAGAAGCCCACGAAAAATTTAAATGATCATAAGGTAGAAAATTTCCCATTCATGTATTTAAAATAATTCATGATAAATCATATTCTGGTTTGGAATTTATGGAATATTACAATAATATTTTTCTAAGAATTAGAAAAAATGTGGCCAACAAAATCCACCTAAGGAGGCTATTTCAACCACATATTTGAGGACCAAGATAAACCCATGTGGGAACCAGATTATTCATGGGATACCATGGATGAATGAAGGATTCCTTTATAAGAAGGCTCAACTACATTCCTGCCCATGTGTAAGGCTTGCGGAGTGCACAGATGAGGCCGGACATAGTTTGGGCATGAAGACCACAAAGCCCATGGACAATATGTGTCAGAACCCATGAGGGCATGAGGTATAGTTTTATCTGAGTTCTAACCCTAGTGTTGTCTCAAAGTATTGCTAACATGATCAAGTTAATAAATCGTGGTGAATATCTATGGGATTTTCAATGTGTGATAGTGGGATAACACTACTGTTCATCTATCTTAAAAACTATAGACATAAAAAATACCACCTAATAAGATTAATCAGGGATGTCCAATATCCCACACATTTATCATTAAAAATGACCATTAATATTTTTAATAAGCCATAGTATTCCTCCTACCAACTCTCAAAACCACTTTTTTCTCACTGGAGAAGATGGTTAAACCACTATTGGTCGAACCCAAGGCCACCATGATCAATTCATGGTCAAAAAATGAGATGACCATAATCATAAAATCATGCAACTTCATTTTCATGATTAATATGGAGATTCCTTAGTTAATTTAAAAACACTGTTCTAGGGGGATATTTGATCTTAGGCATTTGGGAAGATGCATTTCATGTGTTTATGATCACATGCATGTGATATGTTCACTACAAAGAAGTATCCCAATCATGAAGAAACAATACCATGTATTATAGGGTCTCCTAACTCATGGTTTGGATGTGTCAAATATTATATCTTCATCTCTATATATTAGTCTTCTACATGGAATAAAATTCAGGGTTTGAGTCAGTGAATCTCATCAATTCAAGGTAGTGGTTTTTCTTATAAACATTGAGGCACTGAGATGAGGTTCTATGATACCTCCACTTATGATATCTAAAATATCTCATTTTCTCTGTAAAATAGACCCTCTATAAGTCTATATTTATATAAAGGTAAAGCATATTTACTTGAGTCTTCAAGTCTTTTCATTTAAGTGTAGTTATTTGAACCTTCTTATTTTCACAAATAATATCCATATATACCATGTAGGAAGAAGTTACATAGAAATAAGACTAGTATTCATACCCTCATCATACTTAATGAAGAATATTGATACCAAAAGACATAATACATGAGTTGAGAAATACCATTATTCTTTGCAATAATGTATTCCATGTGAATGCCTTCTGGATTATACAATGGTTGAGAGAGTCATGCTAAAAACTTGTGTGAGGGAGACCATACTGAAGTAGTGCAAATAATAGAACTGTACTTATGAGAAGTGAAGAAGCTTTATACTTCTATTTAAATTAGTAAATGAATAAATATAAGTGGATTATGTGAAATTATTACACATTGATTTTACAAATAAAATGGTAGGAGGTGTTCAAATGATACATTTAACACAAAATATATATTGTGTGCATATACCTTTATGTGCAAGAAAAAAGTGGACAATGAATACATGCATGAATTTATATGTGTATGCATATTCATATGAATATTTGATTGAGATAGTGTTTTAACTTGTGTGAAGAAGTTAGAATAATAAGGGAATATAAATAAAAAGAAAAAAAACATGTATACATGCAAAAACACATATGCACAAGAGACTATAAATTGATAAACTCTTGATCAAAGAATAATTGTGCACTGAGGTTCAAAAGTTTTAGAAGACCCATGAAATTTTTTATATGTGCATAAGATGATGTGTTCTGTGTAGTTTAATTAGTGTTTAAAAAATATTCAGTTTCACTAAGAAGAACCAATACACTCAATTAGCGATATTGTGTATTGAAGAAAGAGAATTTGACACTACTAAAAAATTTCATATTATTTTGTGTTTAAGGAGTAGACAATGGAAAATCTATACTCAGTTTATTATTCTGGCTATAAAAATTTTGGTGATGATAAGATAAATCAATATTCATTGATTTAATAATCACAGAGGAAGTTTTTGATTATAACAAGAATAAGAAGAAGAAGTGTCAAGGAAGTCTATTTTCACTAAAGAATGAAGAGAGAAGAAGAGAAGTAGATTTGTTGACCAATTCATATTTAGTAGATTATTATTTGGGTAGGAAGTATTTTGTGTTCACAAGTCTATTACATTGATTTTATTGTGACTAATAGAAGAAGAAGATTGTACAAATTTAAGTTTACTACTGAGAAGATGTAATAATATTTTCATTCTTACTACTATAAAAGTAACCAAGTGAAGAGGAAGATAGTGGAAGAAATAATAAGCAATGTGTCATCCAATAATAATATCAGTAGGTGGAATACTTTCTTAGTGTTAAAAACCATTAAAAAGGACAATACTGTCTTCAGAGGAAGTATAAAGATCCATCATGGAGTTGTAAAACATGTACTGTTAATTGAATATAGTGCACTTCAAGTGAAAGGGTTTATCCTACTTGTTGTAACCACACTTAAAGGATTGTTTTCTAAGTGTGTTTTTGGTCTATATTATTTCTATAACATGCCAAGGAATATTTACTCTTACTGAATAGTAAAAATTCTAAAAACATCATGTGCTATTGTTTACTGCTTTCATATAATTGCATGCGATAGTTATAAGAGAATAATAGAATTGAGATCTACATAGGTCTAAGAGATAATGGGATAAAAATTTATAATTTGTTTGAAAAATCCCCAACAATAGTTCATACCCTCTTAGTTTTAATCATATCCCAAACCAGTTATTTCATAAAGAAGTCCCTCTAAGGTGAGGGGTGACATTGGAGTGGATTAGGGTGTTATTCCATGATTGATTTGAGTTTTTTTCAATGACATTGGTTGTCAGGATTACTAAGAATGGATTAAGAAAAGGAACATGCATGAGATAATGTAACTTTTTGAGGTTTTTCTTGAGAATTTATGTATGGAACATCATGTGGTGGGGATTACACCATTAGATATGGAGGGTAAAACCCTCATTATGGACGAAAAATTAACGGATGCAAAGGATGAAATTCCTGGTAAACCAAGAATGGGTAGTGTTTGATGATTCATATTGGTTCTCTAGTATGATTGGGATAGCCATTTATAACCATTATGTGTGGTAATGGATAGATCATGGGTTTTCGAGGTGAGATAGATATGTGGGTTGGGTCATGGGTGTAATGAGACCAGTTGTTTGATTCATGAGATAACACTAAGATGTCGATGAGTAGGTGGATTAAATTTCTTATAGTTCCTTATTGAATACTAGATTCATTAATTGGATGTATAATTACATGAATTTTGTCCATTTTAATTAGGTTTGGAATTTATTTGTATATTATTTGAGGGGAAAGCAGATTAGAGGTGTTCCAGTGCTGAAAGTTAGAGGATAACGATTAGTTTGGTTGGTTAAGTAACCAACCATGTAATTACACCAAGTGTTGGGTTCAGACATTGGTGTGGATATGTGGATTATCACATGATTCCTATGGGATTTAATTCATCATGATAGGGTGATTTTACTATGCATTGGTAGGGGTTGTTGAGCATTTTCTAGAATGGATTTCCATAGGATCAACGACTGGTGTTTTGGTATGGAATGGGTATAGTGATATGGAAAAAACACAAAGAACTTCCTTGAACTATTGATAATATGTTTTTATAAGGTAATTTTGATGATGGTGAGTATCATGGCTCAAAACTAGCCTTGTTAGTTGAGTCTTATAGTGGGGAGCATTATACTCTCATAGAAAACCTTGTTGATGAAATTGTTGTGTCTTAGGGTAGATGGGAATATGTGAGTGTTCTATCAATGATTCAGTGATTATGATGAGTGTTATTTTTTTTTTTATGAATTTTGTTCCTTGAAGTTGAAGTTGTACATTGGAATATCAACCATTATTTTAGAGTATAACATGATGAGTTTATTATAAATTAATGATTGAGATATGCCAGGATTGAAAGTCTAATTACCTCCCATACTTATTAGGGATGATAAGTTCTATCATGTCGAGGTTATAGAGGCCAAAATTTCTATGGTTTGTAAAATTTAGAAGGAATTTTAATTTTGGACTCCATAGTAAGGGTTTATTTTGTGAATTGGAATTATGATTAGTATTACTAGAGTTGGAGTATCTCAAGGAATTTTTTTAGATATGTATGAAGGACCTATAGGTGTTTTAGTTAACTATATAAATCTTGGGATATTTTATTTGAATTCATAAAATTTAAAGAGTATTTTACCATATCAAACAAGTAATTCATGGTTATGGAAAAACATATGAGTAAACTATGTAGGCTGGTTTTGGATAGGAGTGTGATGTATGGTTGGAAGATAGTTGTAGAGAAACTATGAAAAACCTAAAATTCAGTTTTATGATGGTTTTTACTAATTAACATATAGTTTTAAAAATAGTACAAATAAACCCTATGGGTGTGTGGTTTAAGTTTAGAGTAATAAATTTTTTTCGGGCAAGGTTGGTAAAATGTCTTGTAAAACCATGTGAGAGGGTCTGGCTCAAGGTGGTGAAACCCGAACTGTTGGTTCAATGATTAGAAACCCAAGTGGTAACCATGGGGGGAACTAGATGTTAATAAAAAGGGGGAAATTACTATTTTACCCCTCATGTTTTTACCGCTTACTTTCCTTTTCCTCTTCCCTCACATGTGACATACCATAAAGGTTATCCTCCCTACCCCTTCTTTGATTTCCCCTTGGTTTGGGGTGATATCATTCCATTTCATTAGTGATTTAGGTGAGTTATTTCTTTTCCTCAACACTTTTCTCTTATCCTTATTATGCCTTTGATTTTAGATGTCTCAGTTAGGTATTTGAGTGAATATTACACTATATAATAGTGAAATCATTTTGATATGATGGGTATTTTTCTCATTATGCATAAAGAATATTCTGATATGGTTAATGCATGACATTACTCACCATTTCGATGAAGTTACATATCACTATATATTTATATATGAATTTATATGTAATTCAAGAAAATTGGATACTAAATCAATTGAATTTAACATGGTTTTTTCTTAGGCTGGTGTTGATAGTACACAATGGACCTTCCAGAGGTCGTTGGTCATAGTTTCGATGTAACAGAATGACCTGGTGAGTTATTAGATGTTTATTCCTAAATTAATTAAATTGTAAAATTAATCATAAATAATTATAATTAATATATTTAAATGTTATGAATTGATATAGGTTTTTGAGATGTTTATATAACCATGAGATAGTATTATAGAAGCTTAGGTATTGGTGATTGGCCTATTATTAAAGGGATTAACTCCAGATGAGGTTGGTGGTCCCTTGATCATAACGCTATGCCATTTTATTTTTTTATGTGGCATGTGACATGTGGTATCTCTATTGAGGGTGGTAAAACTTTAATTTAAATTAATATATTCTTTAAAATAAAATTCTTATTGATAGATTCCAATGTTAAGGGCTATAATGAACCCTTTAGAACTAGCTAGGTGCCTCAGCTGCTGATGTCATATTGATTGATTTTAAAAATTTATGCCTTGTGATGAATGGATACTTAGTGGTATAAATAAAATAAAATTAATTGAAATGGTTTCCCTAGTCTGGGTTCCCTTTATAACAACCTAGTCTTAACGTATAAAGATGTTACATTATTTTAATGGAATGCTTAAAAAAGTACACAAATATATGCCCAAATACTGTATTAGTTTAGTATATTTGGAAACATGGAAACATAAAATCTAGTACATAAGTGAGCTATATTATCTCCCACTAGGTTCTGCATGACTGTAACTCTTCTTACACACATCATACCTGATACATATATTCATATCCTAGGGAAATAAACATTAAAAGGGATGAGATCAGTTACTCAGTAAAGGTAAACAAGGGATATATGTAAGAATAAACATGAGAATAAGTGTATGAGGATGTGATCATAACATTAAACGATCAAAGAAACATATAAAAGATAATAAACATATATAATGGAATAAATATTAGCAGTTCATAATACATTAATCATAAGGGAAACAAGAGAATAAGCCATGAAATCCTAACATATGAATAAGACATAGAACTGTGTAATACACATAAACATGAAATATCATTCCCTATAAGTAAATATGAATTTATAAAACTTGATAGGGAACTTAATGCGGACTACACCTATTGGGTTGGACACACCACCATCCCCAGTCACAATCCTTTACTTGTAAGGGATCAGGTTTCCACATCTTTCTACAATGGTTCGGGCTTCCCCTTCTTCCCATAATGGACCAGGTTTCCTTATCTTCCTATAGTGGACCGGGTTTCCCCATCTTACTATCTTCATGGTGACTACACCTATTGGGTAGGACACACCACCATCCCCAGTCGCTGTCCCTTCCTTTCAAGGGATAATGTTTCCCCATATTACCACAATGGATCAAGCATATTAACTTGAATCACATCCTTATCTCTGGGATATAAATATTTACCTAATGAATTGGAGGGAGATATATGTCCAACCCATATCATAATAAAATAATTCACACATGTTCCACAAGATAATAAAACATTCATCATATCATGACCCAAAAAAGATATGGGTTTTATAAACATCGTATCATAACCCATGAAATAAAATGGGTATCATGAAAATTTAATCATATCATAACCTAAGTAAAATATATAGTTTTCATAATTATGTCATTCTAGAATAACCCGTGATAGGAAGTGGGTTTCATAAGTATTTAATATGGTATATCACATTAAAGATAAATTATTTTCATAGGAATTTATCATGGTATAACCCATTGAAGAGAAAAATGTTTCCTAAGTATATAACCTATGAAAGAGAAATGGTTTTCATAAACATATAACCCCTGAAAGAGAAATAAGTTATATAAACATCATGCCATCAAAACATAAACCATTCAGAGAAAGAATATTAATAGAACCTTTTTATCATTTCATGGAAAGGAATGATTAACAATAATAGATGACATATTACCAGGAATGTTCATGACTCGAGCGAACTCGGTCCTAAAAATTTATTTAAGAAAATAAAAGTACATAGAACATACCAAACATGCAGCACACAAGCACTGCCAAACCAGCACACAGGCACATAATGAAACCCCAACACACCAAAAGTTAAAAGACTCATGCACAACTAGACCCAAAAACCCTCAAACAATGGCCAAGCCTAGTATCCATGAGAAACTCAAATCTGGCCCGACAGTAGGACCGCTTAGAGACACTGCAAATCAACCCGCCATGCGAGAAAACGCCACTCCTCCCACATAAAGTATAGTCCCTCATACCGAGGGCAAAAAAAATCTCACTGGCACATAGCCATGTGCCACCGCCTAGCAGTACCAAAATTCCACATACAGCCTGTCTGAAAATTGGATATCCCGTATCCCAAGGAAAACCTCCAAGTTGACCCAAAACCATGTCAGCTCACACCTATCTCCATCATCTCTATCCCATCCACATAGTGCCACCGGTAATCACTGCTGATCACGCGCTGGTGACCAAACAAGCTCCGTCACCTCCTTTAGGTCGTCACCTCCTAGCTTTGTCATCACTGGACCTCAACTTCATCAACAAACTTCCATCCCGAACCCCAATTCGAGGTCGCACCACAAGACTCCCCGTTGGGATCCCCACGTCCGTCGTCCCAACACTGGAACTCTGCTGGGATCCCTTCAACACGACACGATCAACGCTATTCACGCCGACCTTCCCTCCTCAATGACGCACCGCAACAATCATCACCTTTGAACCCCACAACCCTGCTGTCCCCGGAGCCCCTGCAAAAGCAACGTCGTCTGACACACCAGGTCCGAATGACGTTTCCCCTATGAGATTTGATAAGGAGAATAATTCTAGCGAATCGTTATCTCCGAAATCATCAACACTGTGATTGCCGAGCTGGTCCACGAACGAAATTTCGGTCAAGCACCAGCCTGCCATGCAGATCGAACCGTCAGCTCCGACCAGAAACCAGATCCCATGCATCGTGCCCGCAACACCTCCTGAACGCTGCACCATTTCTCGTTCCAGTACCCACCGAAGAAGATCCTCCAGGATCCCACACAAATACACCACCTCCAAGGTCATCCCGTTCCCGACATTAACCATCAACCTCTGTCACACGCCAACTCCTATGCCGACCACAAGTAAGAACCCTGATACGCCATCCACCCACCGCCGTGGTCCATGCAACCGGTCTGCCTACGTAGAACCCTACCGATCAGACCCCATTTGGCTAGACTGGAATTGGATTATCGTTAGCTGAATCCCTATTGATGGGCGGGATCCTAGAACAAAATAAACTGCTTCGTTGTCAAACCCCACAGAAGGGATTAGATCTGTTTGTATCACCGCTGAAATCATCCTCCAAAAAAATCAATTTTGAATCCCCAGTCATATCCCTAATTCTTGAAGCACCCTGACATACATCAGCCAAATTGGACGGACAACAAAGAGCAAATATCTCATAATGCCTAACCACATCAGAAAGAGTTGAATCATCCTCACAGATACTGAAATTGAGATGAGATCCAAACTGATCTCCATATATTGATAGAGAGAGAAGCTCTCCCCTAGTGAGAGAATCCATCAATGACATATTATATAAGAAATAATTTGTAAATATCCCTTTAAAAAATTTTCTTGAGTGAAATATCAATTATTATTTTAAAAAGGATTTTTAAAACATAAAAACTTTTTAAATCCATTTTATATGAAAATAATTATAAAATATATAAAGAAGTATTGAAATCATTTTCAAAACCTTTTTCCTTGAAAAATAATAAAATAATTTGGAAATCATTTTTAAAACCCTTTTCCTTCAAAACTTATGAAATAATATTCAAAACATTTTAAAAAAACATTTCATTGAAACCACTTAGAAAACTTATAAAGAAATATTGAAAACATTTTGAAAATGATTTATTTGAAAATAATTTGAAAATATATAAATAATTATTTAAATATTTATTAAAATTATAGATTTTAAAATAATTTGAATATTTATAATTAAATCTTGATTTTTTTAAAAACCATTAATTTTAAAATACATTGAAGACTTATACAGAAATATTAAAAATGTTTTAGAAAATAATTTATTTGAGAAATTATAAAAAAATCTTGAAAAAAATTTAAAAACCATTTATTCAAAAATAATTATAATAATTAAATAAATAAATATTTAAAACATTTTGAATAACATTTTAGAAAATATGGGTTTGAAAGAACATGGATGTCCGACTAAAGAGAGAGTTAAAGTCATAATTTCTTAAAAACACGTTTTTAATCTTATTATATAGAAAAGAGTGAAAAAATGGTACCAATACATGAATATATCCTAAATATATAAAGTATAACAAAATTCATGATCTCTCCTGAGTTGTTGGTCCAAATATTTCATTAATGGAAGCATAATCCTAAACAATCTTGATAAATGATGAGATTTTTTCAATAAAATATTACCATTTATTAACATTGAACTATAATACCCTTGTAATAAAATGAAATTAAATGAATATTAAAATAATTACATTCATTATTGAACATTTCAGGGGTATTATATACACTTCATTCAAAAATATAGGTGCATAACATGACATGTGTCTCAAAGAAGGAAAATCAAAAAACAATTACTTTACAAGTTTGGTATATTTAGAAACATAAACCCCTTGAAATAAATAATATCAAATGGATAAGTAAATACCCATTAATTTATGTATAATAATCATATAATACATTTATGTGCATTATACATACCATATATAATAAATATGAGGTGAACATGGATTGTGTCTCATGGAAAATAGAAGTGGGACACTCGAGTAACTTTAGAATCATGGTCCCCATGAAAGAATAACATAAATTTAAATATTTTTACATCATTATATAGATAAAATTAATTATATAACATTTTATAGGGATGTATATACACCACACAATAGAATTGAGTGGTTAATATGACATGTATCTCATGGAAATCAAAAGTGAGACGAAGTTCTGTTACCTTATGTCTTGACTCTCTTCATACTCATAAAAACCTCATGTATAATAAATATAAGTATATTATACATATTTTATGGAAATATATTCTTATTTAAAATACCATATATGGTTTGATTATTTCTTTATATTACCCACTTATTAACAATTCCATGTTAAGGTTTCGCTTCAGGTAATATCCGCTTTGTTTTTTGTATGTGTCTTAATTTGTTATATTTTTGGTCACCATACTTATATCATGAATTATAGAATGAAAAAAATGATATAAATATTATTTATATTCATTATATATGTATTTATAATAATCAATAGAAAATAGAAATATGAAATGGAATACACCGTTTATGGAGACGGTAGACCGTACATACACATGAATGCCTTTTCCGTTTTCTTTGTAATATTGATAGAAAGAAAGTAAATAAAATATATATGTATATATATATAATATAATTATAGTATAATTATTATTTCATATATATCATATAATTTTACTAAAAACATACGTAATACATTTCATGTAATGTGTTAACGAATCACATCGCTTTTAGGAGATGATAGTCCACTCTTCAACAAAAAAAGTTATCGTAGTTACACAAAATAGAAAAAATAAAGGTATGTTATATATAAAAATTACAGAATCATAAATAAATTATAAATATATAAAATATAATATATAAATATAATGTTCATCATAATTCCTAACCATGAAATTTGGTAAAGGAAAAATGAAAAATCTTTGTTTCATGAGGCGGTAGTTCGCCATACATGAATGGTAAGTTCATTACCCATTAGATGGAAGTGTGTGAAAGTGTTGGTATAAAATCTATTATAAAAACATATTAGTATATTTATTATACTGATGTTATTATGTAAGTATGGAATACGAATAATTTAGGTGTTGGAAAAGGAAACAAAGTAAAAGAGCTTGAAAAATGATGTTACCTCTTCTTTGGGTAACTCCTCTTGGTTTACAGCAAAGGGATTACTTGGTTGGATTTATGACCATAGTGAGGATTAAAAAATCAAGGGTGGTATATTTTTAAGTGAATTTAGTTGCAACTATATGATCCTAAGTGGTTTTAGAAGTGTGAAGAAGGGGTAGAGGTGGTGGCATTTTATAGGGGTGGGAGGGCACAAACTTGAAAATTTTGAAAATAATTTAGGTGTACTCACGTTTTTACATCAAAAAACGTAATAAAAAACAAAAAAAAATCAATAATAAAATTTTTATGTATGAAATATGTCCATAAAATGGGTGTTTTACAAGTATCTAGGTCATTTTGGGCCTTAAGTTTAATGTTTAGTCCCTGGTTAAGATTAAATTTACCTTAATCATTATAATTAATTTTAATAAATTCACTAATATTTATAGGAAAAAATTAGGTGGATATTATTCGAATATAAATATTATACTAATCAGTAAATTTTATATCTATTTTATGAAATCAATTCATAGAACGGAAAAATTACGTTTAATTCTAATCCCAAAGACGTGGTGAGAAAGCGAGTTTTTAAAGTGAGAATATTCAAAATTTCATTAAGATTTTATATCTAAATTCAATATAAAAATGATTCCAGTGAACTAAATTGGGTTACTAAATGTATAATTGATCTATTGTGACTTTAAAACCAACTTCAACTATAATTTTAATATATAAATAAATTATATAAAAAATATATTTGAATTAAAATTCAATAATTCTTTTTACTATTCATACATAAATGAAGTTCCTCAAAAAAATCCAAAAAATTCACCCTAAGAAAATATTTAAATTATAAAATAAAAAATAATTTTATTTTATAAAATTAAATTTCTAAAGGTTCCTGAAGTTAATTTTATTATTGTTCACTAAAGGACATAAAAATCTATTCTTTTAAGAAAAAAATATTTTCAAATATATAAAGAATTTACCAACACAATTGTATATATTATTATCAATACAATATAACTATATAAAACCATTATATATAATATTTTAAAATTATTTATCACTATTTATATTACTATTTTTACAATATAGTTTATAATCACCACCTTTAAAAAATTATAACAATATAATGCTTTTTTGTAGAAACTCAGTGTTGCGTGTAACACAATAAAAACCGGTGTTTCATGAATCATAGGCTAAAAATTATTTTACATGTATTGTATGATTAACTAGGTGTTTCATATAACAAAATCCAAACTTAATGAATTAATTTAAAACACACTATTTTCAGTGTTGCGTGAAATAAAAAATATCAAAAATATAAAAATAATTTGAAAAAAATATTTCACAAAATCTGAGGGTGTTACATTATACCCCATTAAAATTAGTTTTATCCTTGAAATTCATTTGTGTATTAAAGGTTCAATACATTATTGTTCCTTTTATAGAATACCACATCATTAAAATGGATACTAAAACATTCTTTAAGAAGGTAAATTTGGAAACATAATGGTTGGCCAAGGTAACTCATAACTAGTATCCAACATAGGAGAACATAGGTGGGAAGTAAAAACATGGACATGGAAGAAAAATATAACTACCAAGTAATGATGTAGAGTAATAGATAACATTTATCATAATAAGTGGGTGATCGCAAAACTATAAATCTCTGATGATCTATGGGTCAATTTGATTCATCAAAAATGAAGGTACCTGGATAATATTTTTGGTTTCAAGATCCTTTTCATAAAGCTGCAGTGCTTTCACAAGAAGATATACTAACTATGTTTTAGAATTATATTACCCTTTGGTTGTTCCTTGACCAATTTCTACTTCATCCCTTACTCCAAAAATGAAGGTGAATTTTTCATTTGTGAATAACTAAAATATCATGAGATCCATAAATAGAATGATAAATCATTCCATTTGTATTTTTTTATCCGAACACCAAAATGGTTAGAAAAAGTTATCCAACATGCTTAAACCCTCATATGGAGAGATAATAATTTAATATTTGAAACCTCATTCGATGTTTTACTTAAACCATTACATAAATAGTTAACCTTTTAACCCTTCCAAAAGAATAAAATATAAAACTTTATAAAGAGATCACTAAATCTTGTTAACATTGATCCCCCTTATATCACAAAGTAGCTCTTGGTTGTCACATTCTAAACATGTTAATACCCTCATACTGTATTCTCTTGAAACATGGTAATAACCCAAATTACCATTAATACTTTTGAAACACATGCATTCTTTATTATTACAAAGATTACTTGATATATCACTTAAATCCTAGAAGTTTAAAACATCATCCATGATAATATAGAATAATTTTTGAAAAAATCCTTTACCAATTTTGATGTAATTAGTACAATCCAACATATCTTTATACAAACATCATTATCTCAACATCAGGAATAAATTAAGGGTTACCTTATCTTAATAAAAATATAACCTTTTCATGAAATCATTTTTATAACTCACCAAAATCATTCAACATATCCTTTAAAATAATTAATGAAAAACTTATACTTAAAATACTTATATATTTCATGATTCGTATAACGTAATTATTTAATTTCAAAACATATGCAATTAAATTATCCATATTTATTATTAAACCATTACATAGGATTCATCATCTTATCCCTTAATAACCTTTTCCTATAATATGAAATATGAATCACTTTTTAAGGTTCCTCAACCTCAATCCAATAAAAATTCTTACATTTAATGTAAATAATTTTGGAAGAACATCCGATAACATTCACATGTCGCTTGTAGTCACTTTATCTTCAGCAGTATAACCAATACTCACGGACCTTCATCATTATATTCAAGACATTTATAATTAAAAAATAAATTTTCATCCTTCCCATAATTTGGAAATATTAAAATTCAATGTTAATTCAATTCATTCTAGTTACCACTATTGTTTAAAACCTGAAATCATATAGTGAGAAACACTTATCAAAGTAGAAAATCATATAATCAGGAAAAATTACTTATAGGATGTATAAATCATGAAACATTATTCTTTAATCTATTACACCTTAAGTTTATCCTTAGTTATTAATATTCATCTTTAATTTAAATCCTTAATTATGGTTCATGAAGTGTTTGTGAATTCCAAAAGCCTACCCCTCTAGAGTGTCAAACTAGGTGTGAAGTAAGGCCTATTGGATTGTACTATGTTACACTCAAGTCTAACCCAAGACACCTTTTTAGAGTTGTTACCCCTAGGAAAATCTGTTCTAGAGACACATTCACTCAAAGTATTCAGATAGGGATGTAATGCAAGGAAACCACTCCCTCAATCCTTTACCAAAATTCTAGGACATTTTCCTAAACATTAACTCATCCTTATACTTATCCTTAGAGAAACCCCTAGACATATCCTTATAAATATCCATATATATCTCAATAATGTTTTATCATCATACTTTAAATTTTTTTAATAAATATTTGCTCTGATACCAACTATAATAATCTAGTCTTAACATACATAGACGTTACATCATTTTTTTTGGAATACTTAAAACATTAGTCAAACAGGCACCCAAATAACATGTTAGTTTAGTGACTTTGGAAACATGAAAACCTAAACACTTGTAGATAAGTGAGATATGTTATATCCCACTAGGTTCTTCATGATTATCACCATTCTTAGATACATCATACCATCGATCACTTCGGTGGATGCTTACGACCACATCATTTTTCAAAAATGGGGTTACAAGAGTGTGCTATTGTTGTCCTCCTCGACTCCAGGAGCTTCATGATTTGGTTCTCCGTTGATGATTACCTGATTCTCGTATAGTCGAGTGTGCCTTGATCATATGATGGTGCTCTATTTATCCTCTTTAAATGGTCATACGATATCCACATGAAACGAGACTCTACAAAGCTAGTGGTTTGGGTAAGTTTTCCATAAATTTATCATCCTTTTCAAAATCCCTCGATTCTTCAGTTGCTCAGAAATCTAGTCGGGCAGTTTCTCTGAACCGATAATCAGACTCGTGCATTGTGTCACCCAATTTTTCCAAGAGTTTTTATTGAGGTTGATATTACAAAGCCTCCGATTGAAGCCTTCTGGATTGCCGTGGGAGAGGAATTTAGGTATACGCAGAACATCATTTTTGAGTCATGGTTTGATTACTGTTCTTTGTGAAAGATGCTTGGGCATAGTATGGTGATATCCAAGAGAAGGGTGAGCCAACATGATATTAATCGGGAGGTCTAGGAAGACAGGGTCCAGGGTGGTCCTACAGGTGATGTCGATGTACTTAGTGCTAGGGATGGAGCAGGATTAGGAGATGGTTGTGAGGGTTTTGGGGAGGGAAAAGGAAAGGATGAGGTGCCCTCATGTTTAGCTGGAGTAATGGTACAAAAACCTATAAGGTGCTCTCACCCAGAGCCCAGTGTAGCAGATATATTCAAAAGGATGTAGAGATATTTGGTGATCCCTCCTAGAATGAAGTCGTTTGTAGGGGGTTTCCAAGCTAGTGTTGTGGCCGAGGCATCTCCGGATGTGAACTGTGTTCATTCTCAGGATTCAGGGGGATCTATAGGAGCTGTTGTACCAACCTACAAGGGTGTGGCTAGTCTGGAGCCATGCAGTTATGTTCTGGCTGTACGTGATGGTGCTAGAAACAATTATGACATGGGGTTTCATTCATTCGGAAAGAGCAAGTCCAAGGATGGCATGGGTGGGAGAAGCCTGCTCAGGTTGGTAGGCCGCTAACCACCAGTCATGGAACCAACTTGGGAAGGATTCTGTCCTGTCTCAAGATGAACAACAGATTCAAAAGTCTTTATAATGAATAAGGAAACTCCAACTATCCCTATGAGTCCTAATCTGATGAACAGCCCTCAGATGACAGTGGTTTGGGAGGGGTTGACAAAGGTCTACACAACCAAAGGAAAAAGAAAGGGAATAAGGAAAACAAGGACCTGGGGAGCTATATTGTTTCCAAGAAGCCGAAATCTACGAGCCATAAAGACTACTATTATCTTCCTAAACTGATGGATACTCGGTTGGCCAAAAAAGAGGATAAACTAAAGGAAAACCAAATTCAGAAACAGGGAAGAGAGGTGGTTCTGCAGGATGTTGTCACCGGGTCCCAAGTGCAAGTGGAAAGAAACTCAAGGGTAGATGAATAACATCAGGAGACGCATATGCACTCTGAGGAAATGATATAAAGGGAGGATACTCCTTCCCTCAGACAACAACGTGTATCAGAAACCCCTGACGTCTTGTAGGGCATAAAGGACTCAGATTTGGATACTCATTCGGAACTCCTCATGCACTACGGCGATGAAATGAAGAGGATGTCTTGGTGATCAAGGTAGTAAGGGAAGAAATTGATGAGATGATGGGATGAGTGATCCAAGTGGCAGTTACTAGGGAGCAAGCTGAATGGATTGACAAGCAAGATTGCATACTGATCAGATGCTTTAATAGGATGAAGATCAATAAAGTAGAATACATGAAGGCTTGGGAGCATCAATAAAGGCACTATGAAGATAACATAGGGAAAGATCCATACTTCCAGGTAAATTCACTACCCTAGAATCTATTTAGGTAAAGATATTCTAATCATATTAGACTTATATTTAATAAGTCAAATGTAACCATTGATGCTCAATCTGTTTTTCTATAAGGTTCTCACTCCCCCCTTAAAAGTGTTTTGAAAATAAAAAAGTTATTTTGGAGTGAGATACATAATACTTAATAAATATCTTCATATCCTAGGGAAGGAAACATAAAAAGAGGCGAGCTCAGATGCCATGTAAGGGTAAGAAAGGGATATATGTAATCATAAACTTGAGCATAAGGATATGAGGATGTGATAATAACAATATAAGATCATACCATTCATATAAAAGATTATAAATGTATATCATGTTCTAAATATTATCAGTTTATAATACATGAATCATAAGGGAAACAAAAGAATAATCCATGAAATCATAACATGTGAATAAGACATGGAATTTTGGGATACATATAAACATGTAATATCATTAACTCTAATTAAAGAGGAATTGATAGAACCTATTAGGGAACATCATGGGAACTACACTTAATGAACAAGACACACAACCATCCCCATTAACAGTTCTTTACTTGTAAGGTATCAGGTTTTCCAATCTTCCTAGAGTGTACCAGGTTTCCCTGTCTTCCCATAGTGTATTAGATTTCCCCATAATCCCATAGTGGACCAGGTTTCCCCATATTCCCGTATTCATGGTGACTACACCTACTGAGAGGGACAGACCACCATCCCCAGTTGCAGTCCTTTCCTTTTAAGGGATTTAGTTTACCCATCTTCCCATTGTGGATCAAGCCCATCTACATGAATCTCATCATTGTCTCATGAGATATAAATATTTTCCTAATTCATTAGAGAGAGATATAGGTCCCAACCATCACATAATAAAATCATTTACACATATTCCACAAGATAATAAAACTTTATTCATATCATGACCCATAAAAAGATATGGGTTTCATAAACATCCTATCATAACCCATGAAATGTAATGGGTATCATGAACATTTAATCATATCATAAACTATAGAAAATATATAGGTTTCATAATCATTTCATCCTAGAATAACCTATTATAGGAATTGGGATTCATAAGAACTTAACATGGTATATCCCAATAAAGAGAAATGGGTTTCAAAAGAATTTATCATGGTATAAACTGTTGAAGAGAAAATGGTTTCATAAGCATATAACATGTGAAAGAGAAATAAGTCTCATAAACATATAACCCATTAAAGTTAAATGGATTCTATAAACATCATTCCATAAAAATATAAACCATTTATAGAAAAAATATGAATGAAACCTTTAAATTATTTCCGATAAAGGCATGAGTAACCATAATGGATGACCTCTTATATGGGAAATAATTTGGAAATATCCTTTTAAAAAAATTTCTTCAGGAAAATTTCATTTTTTCTTTCGAAACATACTTTTAAAACATAAAACCATTTGAAATATATTTTCTTTGAAATAATTTGAAAACATAGAAATAAGGCTTGAAATAATTTTAAAAACCTTTTCGTTGAAAACATATAAATGAATCTTGAAAATATTTTGAAAAATATTTCCCTTGAAAACTTATAAAATAAGATTCAAAACATTTTAAAAATATTTTTCTTTGAGAATAATTTAAAAATAATAACAAAATATTGAAAATGTTTAGAAAATGATTTCATTGAAAATAAATTGAAAATTATAATTAAATCTTGATAACATTTTAAAAAACATTTCTTTGTAAATACTTTTAAAACTAATAAAGAAATCTTGAAAACATTTTGAAAACCATTTCATTAAAAATACTTACAAAACTTAAAAAGAAATATTGTAATATTTTTTAAAACCATTTCATTGAAAATAATTTAAAAACCATTAAATAAATATTTAAAACGTTTTTAAAACAATTTATTTGAAAATAATTTTAAAACATATAATGAAAGATTGAAAATGTTTTGAAAACCCTTTTAGAAAACATGGTTTTGAAAGAACATAAATTTTTGACCGAAGAGTGAGGTAAAGTAAAACTTTATTAAAAAAAATTTATTAATAATATTATGTAAAAAATAGTGAAAAAATGTTACAAATATATTAATATATCATGATTATATATAGAAGAAGATAATCCATGAGCTCTATTGAGAGGTGGTTCAAAATATTTCATCAATGGAAGCATAATTATAAAAAATATCGATAAATGATGAGATTATTTTTATAAACTCTTACCACTTGATAACTTTGAAATATATTCCCCATGTAATAAAATGGATTTACATAAAGCATAAAATATCACGAATATAATTAAATTCATTATTTAACATGTCAAGGGTAGTATATACACCTCATAGAAAAATATAAGTGTATAACATGGAATGTTTTTTAAAGATGGAAAATAGAGACAAAATTTCTTTACCAATTTGGTAAATTTTGAATCATAAACCCCATGAAATGAATATCATAAAATGGATATGTAAATACTATTTAATTTAATATTAATAAACATATAATATATTTATGGGTAGTATACACACCACATATAACAAATATGAGGTGAACATGGCTTGTGTCTCATGGAAAATAGAAATAAGACTAGGAACACTTACTACTCAAGTAACTTTAGAATCAAGAGCCACATAAAATAATAAAATCAATTTAAACCTTTTAATGTCATTATATAAAGTAAATTAATGGTATAATACACCACACAAAATAATCTAGTGGTGAATACGACATTTATATCATTGAAATAAAAAGTGAGATGAAGTTCACTAACCTCATGACTTGAATCTATTCATACTCGTAAAAACTAATGTGTAATAAATATAAGTTTATTAGAAATATTTTATAGAATTATATTATTATATATAATACCATATATGGTTTTATTATGACTTTATATTACCCTCTTATTAACAATTCATAGTTATGGTTTCGCTTCCGGTAATATCTGTTTTTTTTCATATCTGTCATAATTTTTTATATTTTTGGTCCTAATACTTATATAATTAGATAAATAATGTAAAAAATGATATAAATATGATATAAATATTATGTATATTAGGTTTATATTTATTTATAATAATCTATATAATATTTAAATATGAAATGGAATACACTGTTCCTGGAGATGGTAGTCCATGCGTACACATGAACGCTTTTTCTGTTTTTCTTTATAATATTTATAGAAAGTAATGACATATATAACTATATTTAATATAATTAAATTAAAATTATTATTTCATATATATATTATAAGTTTAATAAACACATCCTTAATACATTCCATGTAATGTGTGAATGACTCACATCACTTTGCGGAGGCGGTAGTCCACACTTCCACAAACGAAGTTATCATAGTTACACAAAATAGAAAGCATAAAGGCATGATATATATAAAAATTACCAATTCATAAAGAAATTATAAATATATAATATATCATATATAAATATCATGTCCATCATAGTTCCCAATCATGAAATGTGGTGAAGGGAAATGAACAATCTTTATTTCGCAAGGCGGTAGTTCCCCGTACACGAATGGTAAGTTCCTTACCCATTAGATGAAAGTGTGTGTAAGTGTAGGTAGAAAACTTAATATAAAAAAATATATGTATATTTATGATACTAGGGTTATTATTTAAGAATTTAATAGGAATAATTGAGGTGATTTAGAAAGGAAATAAAGGAAAGGAGCTTGAGGAAGGATGTTACCTCTTCTTTCGGTAACTCCTTTTAGTTTGCACCAGAGGGATTACTTGGTTGGATTTATTCACAATGGGAGGATTAAAGGAGTAATATAGGGATTTTCATAAGTTAATTGAGAGGATATTGACCTAAACTAATTGGTTTTTTAGGTGTGAATAAGGAGAGAGAGGTGGTGGCCTTTTACAGGAGAGGGAGTGGACACATTTGGCATTCTTGAAAACAAAAGAGGTGTACTCACGTTTTTAGCCAAAAAAAGTTATTAAAAACAAAAAAAAATAAATAATTGAAGGTTTATGACCGAAATATTTCCATAAAATGGGTTATGAACAAGTTTATAGGCGATTTTAACCCTTAAGTTTAAGGTTTAGTCCTTTGTTAAGCTGAATTTTACCTTGATCACTATAATTAATTTTAATCACTTTCACTAATATTTTTAGTAAAAAATTAAGTTTATATTATTAGACTATAAATATTATACTCATTACAACTCTTTATTTTTAAAAATTTCAAAATTAAATTCACATAAGAAGAAAAATCAATTTTAATTCTAACCTCATATATGTGAAGAGAAAGTGGGTTTTTAAAGTGATAATGTTCAAAAGTTCATCAAGATTTTATATCCAAATTAAATATATAAATTATTATAATGGCCAAAATTGTGTTAATAGATGTATAATTGATTTATTGTGACTTTAAAACGAACTTAAAATATAATATAACTATATAAATATATTATATGAAAAAATAGTTTTGAATTAAAATTCATTATTTTTTAACTATTCATCCAAAAATGAAGTTTCTCAGAAAAATACAAAAAATTAACCCTAAGATAATTTTGAAATTATGAATTCAAAAATGAAGTTTATTTTATCAAATTAAAATTTTCAAATTACCTAAAATTAATTTTTTATTATTCATAGAAGGACATAAAAAGAAGTTCTTTTAAGAAAATAGCATTTTCAAATATATAAAGACTTAAATAAAACCATTGTATGTATTATTATCTATATTATTTATTTATATAAAACCATTATAAATAATATTTAAAAAATAGTTACCACTGTTCATATTAATATGTTTAATTGATATGTTATAACTAACCTATTTAATTAATTATGACAATAAAATATTTTTTCATAGAAACTCGGTGTTGTGTGTAGTATACACTAAAATTTACATTTCATGTAATGCCCCACCCCTTCTCATTGGATTGAGAAGGAGGTGTAATTACACTTGGAATTAGGTGATGTTACCAATGTGCCAAAGGCAGACAATAAATGCCTAGGGCTTCAAGAATAGTTGTGGAACGATTTTCCCTAGAAATGAAAATAAACAAACAAATATTCCTTTATCACCAACCACTTACCAAATACATGATGCGTGTACAGAAAAAGGTACCAAAAAACAATAATACCACAAGATCGATAGAACCAAAAAAAACTATAATGAATGTACCAACAAGAAGACAAAACAATAAAAACCAAGATGATATGACACAACTCTATATCTCCACTATTCACCTAGCTCTAAACACAAAAAGAATCCCAATGAATCACGATGAACCACTGAAGAAATGATATGATTTACCTTTACCTATTTCCCAGATTACAACATCTACAAAATTACTAAATATATAATTCAAGTGGTGAGTAAAAATACTCCGTGGGTTTTCCCAAAATGACTTCCCTACACACACCACTAGGATAAAAATGGTTAGCACATTTAGATAAGAAAATTTATATAGAACCAATAAATAATGAAACAAATTAAAGCAAGAAAAACATACCCTTATCAAACTATTTTTCACCAAAATAACACATTCCAAAGGAAAAGAACCAAACAAGGAATTAAACTTTTTCCCATGTAATTTTGTGTGGTTGCACACATATTGAAACCATATTCACAATTTCTACACACACAAAAAACCATGTAGAAAACCATAGACCTCTATATTCTCACGAGTGGTGAGTTATCCGTTCTTTGAGCCGTCACCCAGTGAACCAAATTTGAAGGGGGAGAATCATAACACTTATCCATCCCACTAATGATGGGGGAGACTCCTTACCTTTATTCGTCCTACTTTGGTGGGGGAAAAACCCTGACCCCAATCCATCCCACAATGATGGGGGAGACTTATTACCAAACCATCCCAATGCATACAAACACACGCCAACCACATTTAATAAAATAAATCACGCCAAAAAACATGTTCTAATCCACATGAAACCTTAAGAAAACAAAATTCCATCAATAATCCAAAATCCCCTTTAAATAAAATCTAATAATTATTGAAACATCATTAGGCCACATCCATTCCAAACCACCTTCCAATAAAAAATGATTTTTATTTAAAAACATTTTCACAAACCATTTTTCATAAATCAATCATTACAATGATTTTAAAATCATTATTTTGAAATCCAACATCAAGAACATTTCACAATAATAACCCATTTTTTCAAACCCACAAAATATAAAAAAATGGGTTCCAATAAATATTTTCACATCTATATCACAATCAATTTCAAGCCCCAACCATTAATTTAAAATTAAATCGTTTTTGTTCTATAAAATTGGAGTTGATATAGAAGCCACCAACCCAAGGGTTTCAGTGAAATTGACTTAATAAAAAACAACACACAAAAACTGGGTGAAACTTACACAAAACTACCTTATATCCCTTTCCCTAACATAGAAAATCCCAAATATCAACATTTTAAGTAATAGAAACCCAAGTTCTACATGCGATAGAAGTATATCTAGAAAACTGAGAGAGAGAGAGAACTAGATCTAAGGAAAACCAAGAAAACACCAAGTGATGAGACTTACCCGAGGAGAACTTCCTTTACCATAGCAAGGAAACCCTTAAAAATGCCTCCAAGTTGGGTGGAAGAGGTTCCCTAACCCTTGATAAGAGAAAATAATTAATGGGGTTCATATGGGAATGTAAATGGCTATTTTAGGGAAAATCTTGAGTGAACACATTTTTAAAAACCCCATTTTTAATGTAGTGCATAGTTAGGTGACACATTTTGACAAACCGTGCGCAAACTGTGTGACTAAAACTGTCCCAATATGTGACCTACACAGTTGGCCCACATGTTTAGACAAACTGTGCACCAGTCATGTGGAATCCCACTATCTCAATTTACACAATTTTCTTGTGCTGGATGCATGGTTTGTAGACCATGATCCATAACTGTGAACCATCTCACTTTCATTTTCCTCCACCTACATGATTTCATGGAGAAGCATCACGGTTTTCCTAAACCATTCTCAAACCATCCACCCTTATAAAAACCCCAAAACCTTTCCAAACCCTCATAAATATTACCCGACCACTTTATACACATAAGAACACATAAAAATGGTTACATACCACAAACTAGGGTTGATACCTTATCTACACCATTGGAATTTCCATCCTCAGAAAGTATAGAACCATTGATTTGCTGAAAGAGATCGAGTCATTGCTTGAACATCTATTTCTCCCACTCCCAAGTCTCCTCCTTAATCTGGCTATGTTTCCACAAAACCAAAACTAGACTGATGATTTTACCATGAAAGACTTTATCGTTCATATCAATAATATGAACTATCATATGGATCAAAGGAGCATCCATAATTAGCTCAACATGATCCCATAAAATCATATGGTCAGAATCTGGCTAATACTTCTTGAACTATGAAACATGAAACATATTATGCACTACACTAAACCATGGTGGAAAATCCAACCGATATTCAACCTCTCCAACCTGATCCAGTATCACTAAAGGCCTAATATACCTCAGATATAACATAAACTTATTTCTAAAAGGACGATGTCCAAGCCTAGGAGAGATTTTCAAGAAATTGTGATCACCCACCTTGAACAACAATGAATGTTTACAATGGTCCACTTATGATTTCTGATGACTGTGAGAAATTTAAATTCTCTTTCTAATAAACATTACCTTCTCATTGTATCCTGGACAAGGATTGGCCCCACCAATGATATTTCACCTACTTCCATGAAACAAAGTAGAGAATGACATGGACAGCCATAAAATGCCTCAAATAGGGCCATATGTATTGAGGTTTTGTAACTGTTATTGTAGGAGAAATACACTAAAGGAAGGTGCTCCTACCATGATCCACCAACATTTATCACACAAGAATTAAATATATATTTTAATATTTGTATCATCATATTGGATTTGACATCCGTTTGAGTGTGATACACCGTACTCATCATCAACTGAGTTCTAAGATATTGCTGCACGGATTTATAGAAATGAGATGTTAACCTCAGATCTCTATCTGATACAATCAAAATTAGAACACCATGTCTCTACCACCTGAAAAATATATATTTTGGAAATATCCTCCACTGTATCTGATTCGTGAATAGTGATTAAATGAGTCGACTTTGTGAGCCGATCCATTATCACCCATATGGAATTGTGATTCTTGACAATTATTGGGAGGCCTATAAAAAATCAATCACTATCTTTTCAAAATTCCACACTAGGATAGGTAAATACTCTAACATACATGCTGGTCACTGATTCTCTTCCTTGACTTTCTGAGAAGTTAAGTTTCTTGAAACAAACTTGATGAATTTACTTTTCATCCCCACCCACCAAAACTGGGATTTCTATACCTTATACATTTTCTAAATTCTAGGATGAACCAAACATATGGAATGATAGTATGCACTAATAATCTTTTCTTTAAAATCCACCAGTACAAAAACTTAATTCTAAAATCATAATACTAAATTCCTATCTAGTTTCCAGCCTTCAAAGGTTTAACCACCAATGAGTTTCGACCTCACATCCACACACAATGAACCTGACATATGTGCCTCTTTAACCAAACCAACCAAGTCAAGAACCAATGAGACCGAAAATAAAACCACTACCTCACACTGGTATTCACATTCCAACCACATATTAGCTATAACTGACATCAAATACCACTAATCTGATGCTTGTTTCACCACTAGACCATATTACTTTCTAATTAATAAATCCACCATCAAATTTCCTTTACCTGGTGTGTGCATCAAGTCGAAGTAAAGCATCTATAGATGCTCCATCCATATTATTTTCGTCAAATTAAAATATATCTACGATAAAATATGCTTTTAGATATTATGATCATTAAACACTATGAATTTATCATTGAATAGATAGTGACACCACATTTTCAAAGCATGAACCACTACCACCAACTCGAAATCATGCATTGGGTAGATATTTTCATGAAACCTTAACTTCTTTGAGCCATAAACAACCACATGTTTCCCTTTCATGATAAAACACCCCAACTCTAATCCCTATGCATCACAATACACCACATACCCTTTCCTTAGTTAAAAAAATCAAGTTTAGTTCTAATGTAAGGAAACCCTTAAGATTTTAAAATGAATTATGACACTGATGATTTGATTGAAATTAAAAATTCTTCTTTGTCAAAGCTATTATTGGTGAGCCTAATTTTAAGAAGACACAAACAAAGAATTGATAATAACCAACTAGTCTATGAATGTTTTGTATATCAAAAACATTCTTTGGAAATTCCCAAGAGATAACAACCTCTATATTCTCTGAATCCATTGAATAACCCTTCCCAGAAATGACATGGAAAAGAAAAAAACCCTATTATATCCAAAAAATCACACTTTAATAGTTTTTCATACAACAAATTATCTCTCAATATCCCCAAAAATATCACCAAGTGTTTCTCATGCTCAACCCTTGTATTAGAATACACCAATATATCATCCAAAAATACCACCATGAAAGAATCCATATATTTCTAAAAAATCCAATTCATCAATTCCATAAAGACTGTTGATGCATTTTTTAGGCCAATGGTCATAACCACATACTTCTAATGGCCATATCTACTCCTAAAATCTATTTTTAGAATATTGTCCTTCCTCACACACAACTGGTGATATCCTGATCATAAGTAAATTTTGGAGAACCACTGAGCTCCCCTCAATTGATCGAACAGATCATCATTGCATGTGAGTGGATATCAATTCATTATCATAACATGTACAATCTTTTGATAATCAAAAAACAACTGTAGTGTTCTGTATGCATTTTTAAAGAACAACACTGATGCTGCCCATGGAGACGCGCAAGCTCAAATGAACCCTTTGTTTTACAATTCCTCTAACTTCAATTTCAATTCCATGAATTCTATTGGTTCCATCCTATAAGACAGAAGTGAGATAGGACTGGTCCCCAAAAGGATATTGATTATAAACTCCACTTCTCTTATGGGTGTAATCCTTAAGAATTTTTTGGGAAAGACATCCAAAAACTGATCAAATACTACAGGAAAACTACTGTTTTTTATTTCTTCCATCGATACCAATAAAAAATCCACAAACTAATACAATATTGTCCCAACCTCTAGTGAAAACAACCATATTGTATCCACTTCCACATTTTTCTCTCCGCTAAATATATGGTCAATGCCATCCCCAGTCATGAAACTAACAGTTCACACATAACAGTTGATGTGTCCTTAAGAACCTTCAACCAATTTTTAACCATGATTATATCATAACCACCCATATAAAGAACTGATAAATCCCAAAGAACCTAAAACCCATCAACTTACATACAAAATGATCTGCACAAAAAGGATCTACACTCTCTTTGACCCATAAGAGTTAGAAGTTTCAAAACAAAAGGCATCATTTACATATTTAAACCCAAAAAATACTCTGTATACTATGAAATTAAATAATGGAATGCACCCATATCTAAAAACTATTTCATAATGGTTGAATTAAAAATAATCATACCTCTAACTTTGGATGGACTCGACTGCGCATCCACCACAACTTGCTCAGATCCAAAAACCTTCTTAATTTCCATACTTTTCTCTTTACTTCCTTAATAAAATTTTCCCTGCTAAAGATTCATGGTATTCCTAGAATCACTATGGATAACTCTACCATGATGGATAGGGGTATTTTTATACCCTTGACCCATAGAGGCATATGAAACATGTGAATCCATATAATTGTCAAAAACACCCAACCTCAATGTATTGCGAGAATAATGCTTGAGATGCCATAACTTCTTACAGTTATAACATTATCGAGGTTGTTCCATAAAATCCCACTTATTGTGGTCAAAAAAATCACATTGAAAATATACTAGCTAGATATGTATCTTCTGAATAAGATGCACCAATCTTGTCATTGTATTGTAACCCGTACTACCACCCTAGAAATAAGTGTCCCTATTCCACTGGTTTCCCACATTATAGTTCCCTCCATTTCCCATTTGTATCACCATGATTTTCCCTCTTGTGGTCCCCAAGATGCCCCTTTCATCCATTGATGTTCTGTTTACCATCTCTGTATAATCTTTTATATATAATAACACAATTTTGGAATTAATTTCTTGCCTCAAATCCGATTCAATGATCTATGCCTTCAAGGACGCACTAGCTGAAACTTCAGGCAAAAACCAGACCAAGTTCATGAACTTTGCCGCACATTCCATTACCGAGGGATTATATTGATTCAAGATAAATAAATCTATTGTGTGATTAATTTTGAATGTGCGAGGTTATAATTGTTTGTTAAATAATTCCCCAAAACCTTCCCATGGCATACCTTGGTTCGTTTTATCTTGGACCACCAAATCCCACAACTTCTGTATAAGATCTTACAACATGTACATCACTAACTTCATTTTCAATTCTACTGATGTTCCTAAGAAATAAAAAATACTATTCAACTTGTTTAACCATGCCTCCACCCTTTTTGGATTTGAATCACCCTAAAAAAGGGGTGAATTTTTCTTCTCAAACTGAACAAAGTGATTAATATGCCTCAACTCATCCCTTCCATTGCTATTTTCCATAGCTTGTAAATCTTGTACTATACTCTCCACTAGCTTCAAGGTCACCTGAGGCTCAAGTGACACCATGTTTTATATATCACCCTCTAGTTGGTCTCTTCAAAGCATACTAGGTTCCATTTCCATCAATACAAGAATCACTATAAGTCTCACTCCCTAGAAACTAAAGGCTTACAATTTCAAATTCAATTACATTGAAACTATCACAACCATTATTTTAAAAATATAACATTTTCCATATTCAACCATTTTTGAAAAATACACCATGTTTTGAAAATCATCCATTTTTCAAATACCAAAACCATTACCTTTTCAAAATAGAACATTTGAAAAAAATTCCCATATCTTTAAAAAATCATACATTTACATCCAAAAAATAAATCACTATGCCAAATGAAATATGAAATCCTAGTGGAATGTCGTTTCTCCCATGCATTCCATGATCATCTCATTGGCTACACAAATGAAAATGATATTTCCAATGCATATAAGTGTCTCTAAAACACTTATGTACTCAAATCCCTGGTAACTTGGAGTTAAACATAAAAGAGTCAGCAGTGTTATTTTATACTATAAATTTCATGTTCTGACAATCATACTCCATTATACCACCCCAACCTAAAGAATAAAGAAAGCATGAGTACTAACTCCATGACAGTTACTCAATGCCAATGAATGAAACAAACTAATTTCACATGAAAGTCAAGGACCAAACATACTGACATCACTTGTAATATAACTTCCCTCCTCATTGGATTGAGTCAAGGCGGAAGTTCTACTCAGCCTTAGGTGACATTCCCAAGGTGCCAAAGGCTAGAAATAAGTTTTGAGGGATTCAAGAATAGTTGGGGAATGATTTGACCTAGAAATAAAAACAAACCAAATGTTTCTTTATCACCAACCACTTAAAAACTATATGATGCATTTATAGAAAAAGGTACCATAAAACAATAATACCACAAGACCGACATAACCAAACAAAAAAAACATTATTCGAGTACCAAGAAGAAGACCAAAAAATAAAAACCAAGGTGATATGACACAACTCCATAGCTCTACCGTGCTCTATGTTCCAAACACCACAAGAATTACCAAGAATCCTGATGAACCACTAAATACATGAGATGATTTACCTTTAACTATGGTTTAAATTACAACATCTACAAAATCACCAAAGTTCCAAAGTAAGTGGTGAGTAAAAATACTCAATGGGTTTTCCTCAAATGACTTCTCATTACATGCCACTAGGATAAAACTAGTTAGTACATTTAGATAAAACAATTTATATAGATCCAATGAATATTGAAACAAATTAAAGGATTCCAAACACACCCTTATTGAACCATTTTTTCACCAAAACAACACATCCTCAAGGAAAACAACCAAACAAGGCATTAACCTCTTTCCCATGTCATTTTGTATGGCTGAACACATATTAAAACCATATTTACAATTTCTACACACACACACAAAACCATGTAGGAAACCATGGACCTCCCTATTTTCATGAGTGGTGAGTTATCCTTTAACTGAGCCATCAGCTAGTGAATCAAATTTGATAGGGGAGAGTCCCAACACTTATCCATCCCACTAATGATGTGGGATACTCCTTACCCTTATCCTTCCCACTTTGGTGAAAAAAAAACCCTGACCCTAATCCATCCCACAATGATGGGGTAGAATTTTTACCAAACCATCCCAATGCACATGAACACACACCAACCACATTTAACAAAATAAACCATTCAACAAAACATATTTCAATCCACATGACACCTTAAGAAAAAACAATTAGAATAATAAGACAAAACCCCCTTTCAATAAAATCCAACATTTATTGAAACATCATTAAACCACATCCATTCAAAACCACCTTCCAATAAAAAAACCCTTTTTATTTAAAACCATTTTCACACACCATTTTTTATAAATCAATAATTTTAATGATTTTAAAATTATCATTTTGGAATCCAACATCAAGAACATTACACAATAATAACCTATTTTTAAAATCCACCAAATATCATAAAATGGGTTCCAAGAAAGCCTTGCACATCAATATCACAATCAATTTCCAGAAAAAACAATTAATTTTAAATTAAATCCATAAAGTTCTATCAAAATGGAGTTAAGAGAGAAGCCACCTACTAGAGGGTTTCAGTGAAATTGACCCACCACAAAACCACACACCAAAACCTGGTGAAACATCTACAAAACTACCTTAGATCCCTTTCCCTATCATCAACAAGACCAAATATCATCATTTTAGGTAACAAAAATACTATTTCTATATAAGACAAACTTAGATCTATAAAATTAGAAGAGATAGAGAGAGAGAACTAGATCTAAGGAAAACCAAGTAAACCCAAGAGAGGAGACTTACTAGAGAAGAATTGCCTTTATCACAGCATGGAAACCCTTCAAAACTCCTCCAAGATGGGTGAAAGATCCTAAAATATATTAGATTTGTGAATATGGATGAAATGAGTCAACTTTGATAGCCAATACACTATCACCCATATGGAATTGTGATTCTTGACCATTCTTGGGATTATTATAAAAAAATAAATCACTATCTATTCGCACTTCCACACTAGGATAGGTAAAGACTATAATATACCTTCTGGTCACTAATTCTCTTCCTTCACTTGCTAAAAGACTAAGTATCTTGTAAAAGACTCAACCACATTCCTTTTCATCTTGACACACCTAAAATGGCCTTTCAAATCCTTATAGACATCCATCGGCCTGAAGGCCTTCAATTTTTTTATTAAATGATAAAGCCCCCTTTTAAGGGATGAAGGGGGTAGAAACCCAAAGACATCAATGGCATAGGACAATCCCAATTGAAGGATAGAAAGAGAAAAACCCATATGACAACACTAAACATCTTCTCCCTAGCATTTGAACATGAAGAAGCTCTCCACTGTCTCAAGGCTAATTGGAAAGAAAGTGTCCTATGTCAAAGCACAAGCCCAATCTGATGGCTTGTTCCATACCCTCTAAAACAACCAAATCCAAAAAATAATGAAATGAAGGATCGCCAGCTCTAAAACCTCCATGAAGGCTGTCCATGAAGTCACGTCTGGATCACAAGCTTCCTAACTTTTAAATAAAAAACCATTAAATCAAAGAAGAACCACCATGTTGTGACCTTCAAACCATATCTGCAAGGGATCGTCAAAACCAAACATCAACTGAAACCAAGAAACAAATTCATGAAGCCCCAAGGCCCACCTCTAAGCCAATGGACATTTCCCAAAGCACACCAGAGAATACCAAAAGCCGATGCCAAATCGGGACGAAGACGCATAGAGAAGCTGGAAACAAGCAGAGGCAAAAGCCACACACACCATAACTGATGCCAAGAAGTCACATGAAGCCGAAGCTGATCATAAGAACACCAAAAATGAAGAAAATAGTTCTGGAAGGAAAAGGGAGACCGAATCCAAGAATTACAAAGCCAAACGACCCACGCCACTTGCCTACACCGAGCCATGGCCCCAGATATGAGCATTCTAGAGCAATCACCTAGCACACCAGATCTTCCCACGAAAAATAGATCTGGAACAACCCAAAACTGGGAGGAGAAATAGAGCTGATGCCTACCGACACCAGACCACACATATCCATTACAACCCACACCGAAGCGAGGCACTCCATACCTGTCACCGATCATGGAAGATCCGACCACGAACACTCCAGATATGAAACCACCTGAAGATAGGAGGCGCAACAAAGACACTGCTGAACAAATCCAGACTGATCAGGTCCATCACCAGCTAACGCCGAGCCGAGGCAAGACATCAGGCACAGAGGCCGGACCACGCCAGAGGGGGAAGGAGTAAAAACAGGTGGGGAAACCCTAATAATGCAGAGGGAGGAGAAGAGCCTCCTCTTAGAGGTAATGGACAGTCTCACCCTTTCAAATCCTTATACATTTTATGAGTTCTAGGATGAACCACCCATATGAAATGATGATATGCACTAAGAATTTGTTCATGAAAATCCACCGTTACAACATTCTGATTCTAAAATCACAATATTGTATTACCATCCAGTTTCTAACCTTTAAAGTTTTACTCACCATTGAGTTTTGACCTCACAGGAAAACACTATGAATCAAACATCTGTGCCTCTTTATCCAAACCAACCAAGTTAAAAACCAATAAGACCAGAAAGAAAACTAATAACTCACACTAGTCTTCACATTCCAACTGAATGTTAGCTATAATCAACATCATCAACCACTAATCTGATTCCTATTTCACCACATGTGCATATTACTTTCTATTTAATGCATCCGCCACTGAATTGCCTTTATCTGGTGTGTGCATCAAGTCAAAATGAAGTATTTGGAGATGATCCATCCATATCCTTTTCCTTAAATTCAAATATATCTATGATAAAATATTCTTTAAGATTTTATGATCAGTAAACATTGTGAATTTATCACCGAATAGATAGAGAAACCACATTTTCAAATCATGAACCACTGCCTCCAACTCCAAACCATGCATTGGGTAGTTATTTTCATAAAAACTCAACTTTCTTGAGCAATTTTCAACCATATTATCCCCTTTCATGAGAAAAAACCCCAAACTTGATCCCTATGCAGCAAAATACAACACTTACCCTTTCCCTAGTTCGTGAAAAACCACATCTAGTTCTAATTTAAAGAAACCCTTAAGATTTTAAAAGGACTTCTGACACTGATCATTTGATTGAAATGGAAAATTCATCCTTATCAAAGGTGTCAGTGGTGAGGATAATTTTAAGAAATCATGAAAAAAGAATTGATAATACCCAACTAGGCCAAGGAAGATTCATATATCAAAATCATTCTTCAAAATTTTCTAAGAGATAACAACCTATATATTTTTTCAATCCACTAAAACACCCTTCTCAGAAAAGACATGGAAAATAAAAAGAACCCCTTGTATAAAAAAATCACACTTTGATAAATTTTCATACAAAAAATGATCTCTCAAGATCGTCAAAACTATCTTGAAGTGTTTCTCATGATCAACCCTTGTACTAGAATACACCAATATATCATCCACAAATACCACCACAAAAGAATCCAAATATCTTTGAAATATCAAATTCATCAATTCCATGAAGACTACTGATGAATTTGTCTGACTAATGAGCATAATAACATATTCATAATGTCTATATCTACTCCTAAAATCTATTTTCATAATATCCTCTTCCCTCACCCACAATTGGTGATATCCTAATCATAAGTCAATTTTGGAGAACAACTGAGCTCCCCTCAACTGATCAAACATATCATCAATGAATGTGAGTGGATATCAATTCTTTATCATAACTTGGTTAAGCTTATGATAATCAACACAAAATTATAGATTTCCATCCGCCTTTTTAAAGAACAACAGTGGTGATGACAATGAAGAGGTGAAAGGTCAGATGAACCTTTTTTTTAAATTCCTCTAACTACATGTTCAATTCCCTCAATTCTGTTGGTTCTATATTGAAAGATGAAAGTGATATAGGACTGGTCCCTTGAATGAGATCAATCTTAAACTCCACTTATCTTACTAGTGTAATCCCTAAGAATTTTTTGATAAAGACATCTATAAAATGATCAAAAACCTCTAGAAAACAATTCTGCTTGATTTCTTCCACCAATTCTAACAACAAAGCTGCCAATTGATCTAATATCATCTCAAACACTAGTGTCAAAAAGCTTGTTGTATCCACCTCTACATTTTTCACTCCTCTAAAGAGATGTTTGATTCCACCCCCATCATGAGACTTAACAGTTTATGCATAATAGGCGATGTGGGCCTTAAACATCATGAGCCAATCCACACAAATGATTATATCATAATCATCCTTCTCAAGCACTGAGAAATCTAATAGAAACTCTACCCCATAAACTTCTATACAACATGATCTATATAGAATGGCTCGACAGTCTCTTTCACCCATAAGAGTTTGAAATTTCAAAACAAAAGGATTCATTTCCACATTTAAACCCAGAAAATCACCAGCACATGAAGCAATGAAAGAATTAAATGCACCAATATCAAAAACTCTTGCATAAAGGTGGAATTAAAAAGAATCATAACTCTAAATGTGGATGGTATCAACTGATCATCCACCACAACCTACTCATATCCAAACACCTTCTTACTTGCAATAATTTTCTCTTTACTTCCTTAATGAAATTTTCCCTACTGAAGATTCATGGTATTCTAATAATCACCATGGTTAACTCTACCATGATTGTAAGGGGTATGTTTTTTCCTCAACCCATTGAGGCATATGAACCCTATGACTCCGGATAATTTTCAGAAACACCCAAACTGAAAGCATTGTTACAATAATGTAGAAGATGCACCACATTCTTATAGTTATGAAAATCTAAAGGTTTTTCCACACAACCCACTTTTTGTGGTTGAATGAACCAAATTGAAAACATCTAGGATGGATCTACATATTTAGAAGAAGATTCACCAATAATATTATTGGATTCTGACCCATAATCCCACCCTATAAATAAGTGTCCTCTTCCACTTGTTTCCCACGTTAGAGTTCCCATAATTTCCCATGGGTATCACCATAATTTTACCACTTTTAGCCCCCAATATGTACCTTTAATCCATTATTTCTCAGTTTACCATCTCTATATAATATGTTATATAGAAAACTAAAATTTTGGAATGAATTTATTTCCTCAAACCTAGTTTAAATATCTGTACCTTTAAGGATGCACAAGTTGAAACTTCTGTCACAAAATTGACTAAGATCATGAACTTAACCACACATTCCATTACTGAGAGGTTCTATTTCTTCTAGATAAAGAAATATTTTCTAATCTGAATTCTAAATGTGTGAGAGTATAATTTTTTATTAAACAATTCATCAAAACCCTCCCATGTCATACCTTGGTCCGTTCAAGTTTGGACCACAAAATCCCACCACTACTATGTAAGTATTCCAACATGTATGTCTCCAAATTCACTTTAAATTAAACTGGTGTTCCTAGGAAATAAAATATACGATTCATCATGTTTAACCATGACTCCACCCTTTTCAGCTCTGAATCACCCCAAAAAATGGGTGGATTATACTTTTGAAACTGAACCAAGTGACACACATCCCTCATCTCATCCCTTATATTGCCTCTTTCCACATCTTGGAATGCTTTCACTATACTTTTCACTAGCTTCTAGTTCACCTAGGGATTAGGTGACACCAAATTTTCCACAACATCCTCTGGTTGGTCTTTCAATGCCTACCCTCTGCCATTTCTATCAACACAAGAATCACCATAAGTTTCACTCCCTAGCAACTTAAGGCTTACAATTTCAAATTCAATTACCTTGAAACTATCAAAACCATTTTTTTTTCAAAAGACAACATCTCCCATATTCAACCATTTTTGAAAAATGAACTATGTTTGAAAATAGACCATTTTTAAAATACAACAACCATTTCATTATTCAAAATAGAAAATTTGAAAATAATTTCTATATCATTAAAAAATCATACATTCACATCCAAAACATAACTCATTATTACATATGAAATATTAAATCCTAGTGGAAAGTCATTTCTACCATGCATTACCTGATCATCTCATTGGCTACACCCATGAAAATGAGATTTCCAATGCCTATAAATGTCTCTAAAACACTTATGTACCCAAATTCATGGTAACTTGAAGTTAAAAATAAAAGGGTTAGAAGCATTATTTTATTCTATACATTTCATGTTTCGACAATCCAACTACTTTCTATCATCCCATATCAAGGAATAAACCAAGAATGAGTAATAACTCAAAGATCGCCAATAAATTCCAAAGAACTAAACAAATTGCTTTTACATGAAAGTAATTGACCAAATAGACTGATACCACTTGTAACATCACTTCCACCCTCATTGGTTTGAGTTGAGGAGGAAGTGCTACTCAGCCTTAGGTGATGTTACCAAGGTGCCAAAGGCTGGAAATAAATGCCGAGGGATTCAAGAATAGTTGTTGAATGATTTGACCTGGAAATGAAAACAAACAATTAAATGTTCCTTTATCACCAACCACTTACCAACTAAATGATGAATCTTCCAAAAAAGGTACCACAAAACAAAAATACCACAAGACCGACATAACGAAACCAAACAAACTAGAATCATAGTACCAAGAAGAAGACCAAATAATAAAAACCAAGATGCTATGAATCATCTCCATAGCTACAACATGCTCTAAGATCCAAGAACCACAATACCACTCAAGAATCAAGATGAATCACTAAAGTCATGATATTCTTTACCTATACCTATTTCCTTGAGTACAACATCTAAAAAATAACCAAAGTGCCAAACCAGGGGGTGAGTAAAAATACTCAGTAGGTTTTCCCCAAATGACTTCCCTACACATGACACTAGGATAAAACAAGTTATAACATTTAGATAAATCATTTTATATAGAACTAATAAAAAATGCAACAAATTCAAGCAAGACAAACACACCCTTATCAATAAATCTTCACCCAAACAACACATCCTCAAGTAAAACAACCAAACAAGGCATTAGCATTTTCCCATGTCATTTTCATGCCCACATGATTATTTCAACCATATTCCCAATTTCTACACACACAACCTACCATGAATGAAACCATAGACCTCCCTATATTTGTGAGTTATGGGTCATCCGTTCACTAATCCATCACCTAGTGAATTAACTTTCATGGGGGAGAGTTTTAACCCTTATCCACCCCACTAATGATGAGGGATACTCTTTACCCTTATTCGCCCTGCATTGGTGGGGGGGGGAATCCATGACCCTTATCCATACCACAATGAAGGGGGAGAATTATTAACCAACCACCCAATTGAACATGAACACACCCTAACCACATTTACCAAAATAAACCATTCTTCACAACATGATCAAATCCACACAACACATTAAGAAAACACAATTCCAACAACAAGATGAAACCCCATTTTAATAAAATCCAACATTTATTGAATCATCATCAGGACACATCCATGCCAATCTAACTTCTAATAAAACAAACCTTTTTATTAAAAACCATTTTTGAAATTTTTTTTTTATAAATCAATTATTACAATTATTTTAAAATTATCATTTTTAAATCATACATCAAGAACATTTCACAATAATAACCCATTTTCCCCAATCCACCAAATATCACAAAATGGGTTCCAAGCAAGATTCACACATCAATATCACAATCAATTTCTAGATAAAACCATTAATTTAAAACTAAATCCTTTATTTTCTATTAAAATGGTGTTAAGAGAGAATCCAATAACCTTAAGGTTTTAGAGAAATCGACCCACCACACAACCATACACCAAAACCAGGTGAAACATCCACAAAATTGCCTTAGATCCCTTTTAATGACATCAAAAAGCCCAAATATCACCATTTTAGGAAACAAAAACCCTATATATACATGAGACAGAAGTATATATCAAAAATTGAGAGAGAGGGAACTAGATCTAAGTAAAACCAATAAACCCCTAAGAGTTGAGACTTACCAGAGGAGAATCACCTTTAACACACCAAGAAAATCCTTCGAAACACATTCAAGATGGGTGGAAGAGGTTCCCTAACCCCTATGAAGGGAAAATACTGAGTGTGGTTTGTATGGGTAGAAAAATATATGTTTTAGGTAAAATAATGAGTGAACCTATTTTAAAGAACCCATTTTTAATGCCGCTCATGGTTATCTCGCACAGTTAGAAAAACCGTGCGAGCTAACCATGTGACTTTTACTATACTAAAGGGTTCCCTAAACAGTTTCCCTACACGGTTCGAAAAAACATGCACTAACCATGTGGAATCTTACTGTCTCAAGTTTCATGGTTTTCCTAGTCTATCCACAAGATTTGTAGACCATGTTCCTTGATCGTGCTCCATCTCATTTTCCTCTACCTCCACTTGCTCAATTTATTAGAGAAGCTACATGATTTTCCTAAATTGTACTTAAATAATGAACCCATAGAAAATCTCTAAAACCATCCCAAAACCCTTCCAAAACTCTCCCAAACATTACCCAATGAATTTAGACATAGAAAAAGGAATAAACAAGGGTAACGAAACTCAAACCAGGGGTGCTACCTTGAATGTAGTGTATGGTTAATTAGCTGTTTCATATAAGAAAATTCAAACTTATTGATTTAATATAAAATAAAATATTTTCAATGTTGCATGAAATTAAAAATATCAAAAATATCAAATAAATTTTAAGAAAAATATTTCACAAAATCTCGGGGGGCGTTACACCCTTAGACACCTCCCTGTAGGGGGGCTATTGGACCAAGATGTTTATCTTGATTAGACAAAAATGAGACATAAAAGTAACTTTAATTATTTGGGATGGGTGTATAGAGAGTGAGGATAGTGTTTCAACCCTCTCTTATACATGATTATCCAGTTGGGTATGTCTTGAGTTGGATTTTTATTTGGTTGGGTGAGAGGATTAACAATAGATGGATTAGGAGGAGGTATAGAATTCATGTCACATTCATAGTATGAAATTGTCTATGAATCCATGATATTAATTGAGTAAATATGGGATATGATATTCCATATGAGTGATAGTCTTGTCCCTAGAGATTAGTATAAGAGAGTGGAACCCATAGAGGGTCTTCAAATAGAGATGTGACCTAGGGAACACGGATGGGTTCCCAGACTGTATGATGACCCTATAGAAGGGTAGTAAAGGGCATATTATATCATTGATTCTAGGTGAAACTTTAGAATTCAGGAATTGATGGTGATGGTCTTGGTTATAGACTAGAGAGCCTATCCTAGGGGATGTGTGACAAGATCAACATATAGTCATCCCTTATGATGATAGTATTATGAGATTTTTTGGATGGATACTGGACCTAAGGATATTTGTGATATAATTAGGATAGTTTATAGGATTAGGCAGTCATACCTAAAATTATAAAAGATTACTAGCGTGCCTTTTAGGATTTGGTGATTACACCTATCAATATTTGAGGTTCCTAGGACGCATTGAAGTTTTTTATTTTGAGCTCTATATGATGAGATGAATAGGATACTTCATATGATGTGGATTTTGAGCCTAATAATATTTTATAATATGCCTTGGATGACTAGTATATGGAAGGATAACTAATGATGTTTCATGAGATACCTGATATTTCTTCCTAGGATCTGGTATTAATGATTGATACCATGAGTTTACTAATACACCTAGGATATTTCATGTATTCCTAAAACCATGATATTTCAAATACACGTAGGATCCATACTATATGAATAATACCATGAGATTCCAAACACACCAATGATATTCATAATATTCCTTGTATCTGGATTATATGCATTATATGTTGAGATTCCTAGGATTTATAGGATATGGTTTTCACACATGATATTATAAGATACCTACGGAAATCTCTATATATGTCTTCTGATCTTTATATGATGAGTTTTTAGGTTCTCCCAAGTATCTTCTTTTGATCCTTTCACTATCTAGGATGCATGGGATACTTCCCAAGATTCTATGTTTACACTCATTCGATGCATTTTTGTTTGAAATCCTAAGGAAGGACTTGTATCCCCTCAAGGATAGGTATCATGCCCAAAGACATATGAAACTAGTTAAAGTAGGTATAATTGATCCCAGGTGTAACCTTTGAACCCAAGGATCAATAATGATTATGTTAGAATACTTTTACATTATATGTTTTATTTTAATCATATCACATAGGCTTACGCTATGTTTATTGGTTATGTTAGGGATCTCATTAGTGGTTCCCTACTTTTTTATACTCAAATTATTATTGGGAAGCCTTGGAACTTATGTGTCTGAGAAAGTTTTACTATTTACAGGTTCAAGTAGGGAAGAGTCCACTATTGCATGATCAAGTGAGATTTATTGTATTGAGTATTGATATTTGGATGAGATAAGAATCAAGGATGGTAGAAGATCCTCTTATAATTTTTATTATTTTATTTATTTTTTATATATATTCAACACTTTTGGAGACTGATCCTGATATGTGATTGTATGCTTCCACATTTCATTTTGATATATCATGATTGTTGTTTATTTTTTTCACATGCTATAATTTTTTTTATAAATATTGTTTTGATATTTTTTTCATTAATATTTATTACTCTAATATGAGGTTATAATTTCCCCATTTAACACCCTAGATCCTCACTACTAGTTGGAAACCTCAGATGTACAAAGACCCATTCCTAGGGTTAAGTTGCGAACTTTGGTCTAGACACCATCCAAGTGGTCTAGGATGGAAGTACATTACACAAGGAGATAATGAATCTCAATCCAAGAATATGATCAAAGGGTTATTTCCCATAGGTTCATGGATCATTTATCATTGATCAATAAACCAACTAGTTTATAAAATATGATTTTATTTTCTCAATTCACGGTTACTTATTTATTTATGTGATGCACAATTTATTTTCTTTTTTATTTAAACATGATAACATAAATTAAATTAATTAATATACATGTTAAGATAAGATAAGATAAAATATATAGAATTTAATTTTTTTTATTTAAGTTAATTAATTATTCAAGATATTATATAAATTAATTAACAAGTATTTAAAGATAAAATAATATATCTTGTTCTATTATGTGTTTAAATTATTTTATTTGACTCAGTTAATTAATTATATAAGATACACATAATGTTTAGAATCATGTGATGGATAAAGTAATTATTATTTATGCATAATTCAAACAAAAATTCCTCAATAAAAATATTATTTCATAAAATTTATTTCATCACGTGATTTAGAACACAACTACAATTTTAAGTAATTGTATAGACCTCATCAGAATGCTTTAAATTATCAAAGAGTTAAAGTGAAATTATTGGATAGGATTACTCGATTTTTCATCAAAGGTTTATTTCCTTAGTTATACTTGGTGTAATTTGGAGGAATGTATTGACCAAATATGAGTATCAGATTTTGTGATTAGAGAGTCCACATAAAAGATCAAAGTGAATCAAGTTAATTAATTTGAAAATTAAATCACACTTAAATAATTTCAAATTATTTGATGAGACCCCCCATCTAGGTTACAAGAAGGGAAATATTAATAGTTTACACTAGAATATCCAAGCAACTAGATATTCTAAATCCAATTGTTAGAGCTCACAGGATTTGATAAAATAATGGTTTAATAATTAATTCATTAATTAATTAATCCATAACTAGTAACCAAGATAAAGTATTATAATATTATTTTATTTTTTTGTAGATAATGGTGAGTAAAAAAATCATGATATAAATACTATCATTTTTGGGAAAGCATTACTTTATATAAGTAATTTCAAAGAGTGGTATTAACACTTTCACATTTCATTATCACATGAAAATATGTTTTATGTAATCGAATCCTCTATTCCATAACAATAATATTATGGAGAAACTAAGGGTTATAAATATTCTTATAGATTTCACATTGAGGATGCATTAGATATCCCTTTCATCATATTTTTAGTTATAAAAAGAGAGATAAAGATCTAGTATAATGATATACAACACATTTTCTCATCTCAAATATCATTAAAAGGAGAAAGATAGGATAATGATAAATGAGGTTGTCATTGATTTTTACATGTGTAAACTAGAATACATATACTTATCTAGTGTTCACATAATCATGTTGCTAAAGTATATTGACCAGTTCTCCAAGTTAGGATTCCATATAGATAAAAAATTATATATTAATATCATATTATGATCCATATCACATATATTACCCACATTCATTAATAATTATAAAATTAATAATATGGAGAAGCCACTCAAAAATATTTTGAAAATGCCTCACTAACTAGATAATTATTAGTGGGAATTTGGTTCTCCAAACTTTAAAGTGAATTAGGTTAAGGATAAGGTTGAAAATAATATGAAAATTTCAAAATAAATTGATCCTTTAGAAAATAATTTAAATAAAAAAATTATAATACTTGATAGTAATGAATAAAAGGATACTTTATTCACATGAGGTAATAAAGGACACTGTAAGAGTAATTATAATGAAATTAAGAAGGACCAAGACAAATATTTTACTATAGGTATATTCATCATTGCATGTAATATTTTTATTCCAATTATTGGTTATTAAATATAATATGTGGCTCATATAATTTTATCCAAATATAATAACTAAGTAAAAAAATAAATATTATGATAAGTAATATAAATATTCATGTTTTTATGGTACTTGACTCATATATCAGCTAAAGAAGATCAAAAATTAAAGATTTCCAAGTGTAATGATTCTTATAGAACTGTGTTTTAGTATTTAGAGTTAACAAAATATTTATCTTAGTTTTTAGTTTTAGAAACAATGATATATTATTTCATTTATGAAATTAATTTTGTTAGGATATTCCATAATTTATCAATAGTTTAATTTTACTTGAATCATAAATGTATTGTTTTGAAAATTATTGATAAATATAAAATATAAGACCCAAAGATTACCTATATTTTACAAGTTTTTTATTGATAAAAAAAACTATAAGTAAATTTAAAATATATACATTTAAGGGTGTTTATACACTTTATAGTTAAGGATCTTAGATGTTTTACATGAGTAATTATAAAATTTTTAGATAAATAATCCATTATAAATTAAAGGTGATAAATCCATATAGATTTTATAATAAGTTCAAAAAGAAATTTATTAGCCATTATAATTGGAATATGTAGGTAAATTCATATACTTAATGAGATTATATTTATAAATTTTGGAATGTAATGTGAATTAAAAAATATACTTGGTAAAGAGATGACCTAGGTGGGTTAGTCAGAGAATATCCTATCCAGACATTCATCAAACATGAAAATATGGAGTAAATTTATTATGAAACTCATGTTGAATTATACATATCATTATAACGATATTAGAAAAAGTAGGATCGATGATGTGTCTTATATGTGTTTGAAGTCTTCTATTACCACTTTCAATACATGATTAGAAAATTTTAGCATAAAAACTTTACCATATACAAAATATAGTGACAAATGTTTATCATATAAGTTATAATATAAAATAAATCAATTATGTTACAATTTCATGTATTTTTATGTTTTTTTATAACTATTATTTATGAAATAAACAGTAATCAAGAAAATACAGAGTTAATCTCAATTAGTTATTCAAAATTTTTCTTATGATATAACTATTCTTATGATAAAAAAATATTATTCAAGTGATTGGTTATGTTTCTATAATAAGTAAACACATCTCTATTAAATATAGTGTGGGAAAGCTATAATTCAATAATGTAAAGGCTCCAGCTTTACATGATTATTCATAAGAATATAAAATCCACAATACATAATGGGAGGAGTTATTATTGAGTCAGATTTGGTGCAGTAAATATAAAACCAAAGAGATGTTGTTTTTAAATTTATTGAGTTAGGTGATATATTATTTAGTAAGAATAATGAATTATTGTCCTATAAGGAATTAGTAAAATCTAACAAGTTAAAACTGGAAAGTTAATTTAAAATAAAATATGGATTCCATGAACCAAAACAATGTTTTGGTTTTAGTAGAACCTCTAGTTGATGTAAATACGATTAGGTTTAAAATGGTATTCAAGAAGAATTTTGGATATACATTGTAATTTTATTACCTATAAGGGTCAATTGGATGCTAATGTTATGAGGTAATGTCATGTAATAGTCTATTAAAAAACTTTTCCATGAGTTTATATGATAAAAACAATAAAAATTAAACTTTACAACAATGATTATCATGATTATCTGATTTGTAAAATAAATTTAAAAACCACCTTTCTTAAATTAAACCTTGTGGAATATTTCCATTTGAGACAACAAAAATTTATTGTGACACTAAAGGATTCCAATAAGATATAAAAGTTCGAGAGATACATTTTTGGATTGATGAAATCATTAAGATCATGAAATATTTCTTTTGATAAATCAATTAGAGTATTTAGTTTTATTAAGAATGAATGTGTTTAATTTTTTTATAATTGGTTAGTGGGAGAGTCACATTTTTCGACGTAAAATATAATGATAAAATAGGGATTTTTTAATCTTATATTCAATTAATAGTAAGTTGAAAGATATTTATCAAATATTGAATTAAATTATTGATCCAAGTTATAGGGAATAATATCTACTAAATATACACCTTTGGAGTTTCTTAGATCATTTCATAGTATATAAAATTCACATAGTACTGAAAATACAAGATTAAATGATTTAATAGAATTTTTTTAACTATATTACATGGTATAAAACTCTCAAATACGATGTTTCAAGGAATAAGAGGATATTATTATGATTATTATAAATACATATGATTAATTTATTGTATCTATCCATTATTACATGATATTTATATTGTTTTTATATTTCTTATGTATAAAACATAGTGGGAATATATCAAACAGAAATAGGATAATTGTATAAGGTAGTAGTTAAAACTGTCCAATAGTAATTTATAATGAATTAAGGATATGTTCTTGATAATTAGAGAAGTTTTAATGTTAGTAATCAAGGGGGTACAAAAATATTATTAATTTATATCAATTTAGTCCTACATTGAATTTGTCATAGAAAATAATATATACAATATTTTTGAAACATGTAGTTGAAGTATCAAAAAATACCGAGTATATTGCATCTTCTGATGAATATAAGAAGTGGTATAAAATACACAATAATTTATTCTATATTTTTTAATTGTACTAAGATATTAAATTATTATGATAATATATATTATTATAATTTATTTAATATAGTATGAGCTTAAATTTCAAGTTTATTATAGAGGAAAAAAAGGCATCTATTCAGTAATATTATATCTTGTGAAATTTTAATCAAGGATGTAAAATCAAAATTATTAGAGTAAACAAAAATAATAATTTTTAAGGCTCATAAAAAATAGATATAACTTATTATAATCATGAATATCATGAAATATCTAATTATTTGAGAAATGTTAGCAATTGGATCTAGTACAAGTGTGATTCTATTGGAGTTGGTGCTCCGAAAGCAACTATATTTATACTTTTGATTACCTAGAAATACAAAATATCATACCATATAAGGATTTTTTTTGTCTTAAATATCAATGTGATAATATATTTAGAATATTCATTATATAAAATGTTTTTAATAGTTACTAGTTATAACATAACCTATAGATGATATGGAAATATTCCAAAACATATATCATAGGGTCTAGATAACATTAGTTTTATGGGACATAGATAATTTTTGTCTATTCAGTTTCAAAGGTTCACAAGACATTGATACTTCTTACCATCAATTTTTCACTTAGTGATCACTTATAATATAGGTCATGAGGATTTAATCCCCAATATTAATTAAATATTAATTATTTATCATTGGATATTCCTATGAGAAAACATGTGTATTTTTTCTTGGATATAAGATAATTATTAATGTGTATGATTAATAAAATAATATGATGTTTGGACCAAAACTATGACAACATATGCTCATATATGGGTAACATAATTTGGGTTCATCATAAGTGACATAAAAATAATTTAAAAAGATAATAAATGATTTTTATCATATATATTAATGTATGTCGATATCTATAGAAATTTCATTGAAATAGAACTGTCTCAAAAAATATATGGACATGTTATTTTATATATGAGTTCATTTCATAAATTTAAAAAAATATATACTAAGAATATAGTGTTATGAAAGAAGTGTGCATACTACTTTATGAGACATTGATATAAAAATAGATTTTTATTACACAATATCATTCATAAGAATGTTATTGTTGTTTTTATATTAACTTATTTCTCTATGGGTTCCTTGATGTGTTGCTAGATGTTAATATATAACTTTAGATAAGTTTACCTAATTCCACTAGGAAATAGGTCTAGAGGGTCACATAATAAGTGTATCCAAAATATAATTCAATTCCATTGAATTTAATGTTAAAACAAATATTTTTCATGTTTTTTTGAATAATGATTATTCAAGTAATGTTGATTTTATAAATTCATTATTGATATATGTAAGATCCGGTGTCCCTACTGGAATTGTAAATTCAAATAAAAATTTAAAAATATGAATTAGTGACCAAGTAATTTTGGGGAATGGGATGTGGAATTAGTTTCTAAGGATTGGAACACATCAGATAAGGTTTTTGAAACTTGTTTGAGGATTACTAAGTTATTCAGGGGGCTTGAAGGAGCGTCAGGAGAGGTTAGGTGGCTACTATAGACAAAATTGTTGCAAATCCATTTGATAACTGATGGGATTTTAAAGGGGGTAATTAATTTTTCCCTATTAAATTGGTGGGGGGGGTGGGAATCACCTCTCCCCTTTGTTTTTCTCTCATTTGAATGAACCATAACTTACCATATCCTTTGGGATTACCTTGGTTTGGGGTGGTATTATATTTCATTTTTGGTAACTATAATAGGTACAAGATCCTATCCCTTCCCGTCTCTTTACCTTATTCCGTATAATAATTAAGAGTTGTTTTTGTGAGGTGAGAAATCGTGATTGTATTGTAAAATGGTGAAATTATTTGATTTTAAAGGGGATTTCATACATCCTTGGTCAAGGACATCCTGAGGTGATGTCTGGGGGTGTTAGTTTGTAAAATCATCAAGGGTATGTTGCACCATGTATTTCTATTTAGTTTTTCATAAAATTTTAATTTTTAATCATTAAATTGGAAATTTAGGTTGAATATTTCAATCAGCATGGGTTTGTGGGTGTGTCGAGGGTGGCCTACATACTATTTTTAAAATAAATAATGGTTTTTTTGATGAATTTGGTGAGTTATCTAACATTATGTTGAAATTTATTTAAACTAAATAATTAATTAGAAATGTTATAATTAGTAAATAATGGATTTTTAGAATTATTTAGGGGATTGAGTCATTGAGACAATCCTAGTTGATTGAGGAGAAGGTTGGATGAGCTTGGATGGGCCTTGGTAGATACTTTCGAACCTTGGAAATAAAAGTGGAAATAATTTGAGATGGTAGGTGGTCTTGTGTGCTTTTCCTATGGAATTTATGCTTAATATATATTTCATATGAATGTTGTGGCATTTCTCTGAGGGTGATTAATGGTTAATTTAATTAAAAAGGAAATTTTTATTTTAATTAAATTAAAAATCTAAATGTATGAGTGACATGGTTCATGAACAACCCTTGTGAACTAGTTTTTCACTTTTTCTATTGATGACTGATGCTAGGACTATTGGTACATTGTGTATCCTTCATACCTCTTAAAAGGTGAGGCTGTATTGACTAAGACCATTTTTCCATATACGGGGTTGAGAGACCACCAACATATAGGTAAGGATGTATTTAGATACTATAGGTAATTTTTTACTTTGTAGAACCCCTTATAGGATTCGATCTATTAAAGATCAATGAGATGAGTGAGGGAATATCATTCTTTTCCCTTATGATGTGGTAAGGTCCAGGTGGTAAGACCTTAGGCAAGTCGTGATCAGGTTGGGTGAGTGGACCGAACCAGAGTGACCTTGTGAACTGAGATTGTCCATGGGTCATATCATGACTATTTACTAAATAGTGAGACTCTATGTAATTGAAATGGACATGATACCTTGATGTCGATTCCATGGGATTTGATATCCTTAGAGCATTGTGTGTTGACCTGAGACCCTATTTATATCGAGGAATCCAAGTAGAGGGCCTCTATAAGGATTGACCAGGGAAACCCTAGTGCGAGAGTGACTATGGAAATGGGTAGAGATGACTGATGGTTTCACCTTAGAACCTACATTGAAATTTTGAGCTTATTTAGGTTGTGGTTAGATAGGACACACTTTGGGTAGTATTACCTTGGATTTTCAAGTGTGTATGGAATACGGACACCCAGATTTATATTATTTTTTATATTGATGACTGATATGGTATATGAATTTGGGAATTTTGATAAATGGATGGAAAACTACCATAGGTAAGGTTTCTGAAATTATTATAGTGAGTATTCCATGGATGTGGAAACTCGCATTGAGGAGTTTGCACCAAATAGTTTGAGATAATATATGGTTGGGATGCTATGAATTTGGAGTTAGGTTGTTTAGGAGGACCATCATGTGTTTGACTGACGAGGGTATTATAGCGGTGGCTCAGATCCTACAATATGCACAGTCGTGGATAGTCTAGTATTCTAGGGTGATATTGGATCTAGGACTTTGAAAATACTATTATTATTCTGGATGAGGAAAATCCTACATGGGAGGTCTCTGATGACTATGGAAAACACCCACAGGGGTGGTTTCTGATAACTTGATGAAAAAACACACCCAATGGGTGGGTTTATGGTTATAGTTTGTAGGATCATGAAATATTATCACAAACACTCTAACATTGGGATAAAGTTGGTTTGGTTGATTGGGGTCACATACCTAAGGAACAATGGTTTTATTTTAGTTTATTTTTAGATAGATATTTATTTTCACTAAGAATGTCACATGCATATATCACTGTATTACTGGTTAGTATGGGACAAAATATGTGGTTCCATATTGAGTTTTATATTTACAACCTATTTGGTCCACCAGTACACTTGAGTACCCAAGAAGGCTTCACTTGATTATTAGCACAAGTAGGGCCGAGTCCTGGGGTTGATTGAATAGGGATGGATCTGACATGTACCAAGATATTTGGATGTGGTATGGATTAGAGGTTTAATGGAGACCATTTGTTTTATTTTTATTTATTTTGGTTTAAATATATAACCAACCCAGTGGGTGGTCTGTATATGTATGATATGGGTTCTTGGGACTAGAATACATTTAATTTACTGTTCTGACTTGATTATTTCTTGTTTTGATTTTTATTTTATCATGTAATGTATGATATATGGTTTTTTATATATTATTGATTAAACTAATACAATGTGTATAGTCTCCCCATAGTACCACCTTAGACCCTCACTACTAGTCTACAACCTCTAAAATATGATAAGGTACACTTGAGTTATAATGACGACCATGTTTTCAGGAATCAGTCAGTGGTATGAGGCAGAGGGAAATTACAAAGTGGTATAAGAGTCATTTTTATTTTGTCTTACTATTTTTTGGGTTTGGTAGAATATATACATTGGAATGTTTTAGAGCTTGTGATGGATATCAAATTAGTGAATCAAGATTAATTATATCTGTTAGAAGTCTATGTTACCATGGATGAGATTTCTATTTTTGTTTGAAATGTTACAATTGTATTTGATTCTTTCCTTGGGAGAAAAAAATGGGGCTGATATTTTATGATTTATAATGTATTTATGGACCATATCCCAATAGAAAGAGTACAATTATTTGATTTTGAATCTTTTCCCATATAGGTAAGATGTGTATCATTAATTATATCACAGATATAATATTCACATGATATAGGTCTACTGGTGTGTGATTTTTATCATTGATTATCGAGGATCAATTATTTGATGCGTGAATAACTCCTTGTACGACATTTTACTATATATTTATTTGGTTGAACTTTACCTAGAAAGGCCTACCCATATATGTATCTTCTTCTAATGGTAGGCTATATAGATCTATGGTGAGTGACTTGACAATGAGGATGAGCATGAAGTCCTTATTCTTATGATGTGCAATAACCTTAGTCAGTTGGTATAGCATTGGGTTCCTGATGATGAACCTCTTGTAGGGTTTTTTATTTAGGTTCATATATTTAAAGTGAATTGTAATAACCTATATAGTATTTTACCATATATCTTGGAATGAATTTTTACTTAACAAAGCCAGTGGCTATGGGTATTTTTGGATATGTGTCTTCTAGGATGATGATGTTGGTTTTGGAATGTTAGACTAGTGAGAAACAATCATCCATAGAGTAGTTTTATGTGAAGATGATTGAAGAGGACGTATTCCCTAGTTTTGGTTAGTGGTAGACATGTGGTACTTTCATATGTGAGACATCACAACTGGGTGTTTAGGCATGTTGATGCTACAATTTGAGGTTGGTGAATGAAGGAATACCTATGGGTTATGACCTTGATGTGAGACCCAACAATAAGGGCTGGGTGGGAGACATAGAGGCCCTTAGTTCAACTAGGACCTTAGCGAGTCAATGATAGGTTTGATTGTGGGATACACATAAGAGGGGTTAACCTAGAATTTTGTTTTCGTTAGAAATTGAAGCACAAGTAGGGGATTTAGTGGAAGATATTTATTCATAATAGGTGATTAGGGTTTTTGGAATAAAAAATATGATGCCTTTGGTTCTTGAGGAAGAAACATGGAGTGATTTGGTTTTTAGGTTTGTTTCGATTGCCAAGACTATTTGGGTTCCTAATCCTTTTGACTAGTGGGTGTGTATTTAGAAGTATAGTCATATATAGGGTAGATTCATATAACTGGAATGGTTCTAGGTGTCACATAAACCTATGGATGAGGTTTACAAGCCATGTACGGAGGATGATAACCTGTAGTGCTAGAACGAGGCCTGTAGCGATTGGTCATATAGAAAACTATGGAAAAAGTGATGTGCCTGATTTTGAAGAGGATTTCCAATGGATACCATAGTGTGATGAGACTAAAATTCCATGGATAATGGTTATTATAACCTTGGTGGTACAAAAATAATAGGACAAATATTTAGGTGTTATAATCAGTGATGAATATGAGTGGGCCAAGGGATGATGGTAATCAATTATATGATTATAGAAATGACAACCTAGGGTTTGTAAGAGGATTTAGAATATCCCTGAATAGGAGAGTGGATTCCATAAATGGATTTTGTTCCATGGAATATATGACTGATGGTGAACCCTGACACACTTTTTCTGGGATACATGGTGCCTGGGGTTGTCTAAAGCAAAGTGTTGCTTAGATTGAAGTGATCATGGATTAGAAAGGGCATCATGTGTTTGCTGAAGGAATATTCTAAGGAATGACTCGAGTGTTCTGACACTTTTATGGGTTAAAATTTAGTGGATACCATGGATGATATTCCATTGGGTATGGAACATATAAGGACCAAACCTTAAATAATCCATAAAATTGATTCTTTAGAGAAGAATTCATTTCCTTTCATTTATAGAGATATTTTAGATTTATAGTTTTATATAATTAGATCATAAAACATAAATAAATAAATATCACACCACAAATTAGATAATAACACTCAATATATGTTTTTTTCAAAATAAAAAAACATTTAAAATTAAACAAGTTTTATTTTTATGAAAAACATTTTAATTATTTATATTAACCTAGTAATTATCCTTAGTCATCCTTAAATCCATATGAAATTTTTTAGAAACTAGGATGATCACAAAAATATAATAATGGGACATATAAAAAACAATAAAGAAACCCATTAGTCCATGAAAACTCATAAGAATTTTCGTTTTTGAAATAAAATTTGAGCTCAAAATAAACAATTTATTACCCAATAAATCTACTATTATACACAAATATTTCCTAAAAAATTTCATAAGAACTATCAAATTAAAAATGAAACACAGAATGTTTTATTTTTTGTCAGAAAAAACTCATGATTTTTTTTCATAAAATCATAGATTTCACCCTTAAGAAGTAGTATAAAATTTCCTTTAAACTTTAGCAGTATAACTTACATTGTGAAATCATAATATTTCTATAAAAACCCATATAAAGAATAGATATGACATGCAGATAACTTGGGACACCATTTTAATATCACTCTTATAATCACTCTTAAAAACGAAATAAACTTCCTGGAAAATTACAATAATCTCTCAGGAGTAACCTAACAGGTTTACTCCATCCTTTTAACCAATGCATTGGAGATATATAGCAGGATCAACCCTTCTAGTTTTATAATGGAATCATAAATAACTTTTTTAAAATGAAACCAATAATTAGAAAAAATAATTACCAAGAACTATAACATAATCATAAAATATGAAAGTTTCAATTTTTTATCATTACACTCATTAAAATATATTTCTCACACATAAGAAAACATTTCCATATGTTGAAATATCCATTAAATTTAAAAACATTTTCGAAAATATCTAGAAAAAAGGGAATTAGCGTTTTATTTTAAGAATACATGAAATATTTTAATGTTATAAAATCATAAAATTATGGTTATAGTGGCAGAAAAAACCATTGACGTCATATAAATTAAAATAGAACATTCCTTTTGAATTTTTGTCAAAACATTCCTTACAAAATATATGAAAAGATTACAATTAAAAAAAATTAAAGTAAAAAGAAATAAAATTATATTTTTCATTCCTTTATATAAATAAAATACATCCATAATATAAAGTTTAATAATATTTACATGGATGAAAAATATTTAGAAAATAAATACTTAAAACATTTTAAATGTAGTTTTTAATGTAAAGTATACCTTACCTTGAGTCCGAGTCATCACAAACATTCATTATAATATTTTATAATAAACTTATGTTGATTATTTAATTTATTAGAAACATTTTTAAGTTTATTAATCCTTTTTTATCTATTAATATGTTATATTAAATCAATTAGTTTTACATCATATGTCTTGACAATATTCAGCTCATATGTCCAAAATCACTTTGGTAGGTATACTATGGTAAAAGTGGTAATTATTCCATAATATAATTATTAATAATTATGAAATAGTCATCATTTTTAAATATTAACTATACTTTTAGAACCAACCATGAATGAAAGTTATGAAAAACGAATTAAGTTACTATTATAGAGATAGTAGGTTGTACGTACAAATAGGCAATGTTTTCATTTTTCAATGAGAATGAGGGAAATAAGGTCAATATTATTTTATCTCTAAATAATAATTATTATGTCATAAATATAATATTATTTATTTTAATACACTTATATATATAATCCATGAGATGTGGTCATGAAAAATGAATCAAATCACTTTCTGGTGGTGGTAATCCACACATACTCACGAACGAAGTTATCATTTTTCAATGGATGGAAATGTAAGAAATTAGATGACATATTATATTTAAATAATTATAAATATTTCATGAATATCATATTTATAAATTAATATATCATTATTACTATCAGTGAGAGGCGGTTAAGGAAAATGAATTATATTGGTTTGCGAGCCAGTAGTTCGCCATACAAACACATAATGGTTTTGTTTCCCATTTGATAGAATAATCTATAGATATAGGTGATTAAATTAACATAACAACATATAATTATATTAAATATACTTATTTAATTATTTTATCATGTTTTAATAAAATTTTAATGAGTTAGAAGAAGAAAAAAAATCCTTGATTAAGAAATATACCTCTTCATTATATAACCTCTTTTAGTTTATACCTAAAAACATAATAATTTTGATTTATGATTGAAAAAACACTTCTAGGAAATGTATATGGATGTAAATAAATTTATTTTTATAGGTATTGGATTAGATATAGTGCTAAAAAGGCATGGGGAAGAGAGGAGTGTATGTTCCCTCTTATAAGTGAGAAGACAAGCACCCTTGGAATTTCTAAAAATATTAAATAATATATCTATATATATATCACAATCATGTAAAGTGAAACCAATGAACCTAATATTTAAAGATAAAGAATTATAGGGAGGAAAAAAACATAGAAAACCACATTTAGAAATGTTTTGTTTAAATTTTATGATTTATAATCTAGTTAAACCACTTTAAACCCATTTTAACTATAACCGTTATAAGTTAAATGTTTAGCATGATAACATAATTATATGACCCAAAATAAAAGGGTTATTACAAAATAATTTTACCTGATAATTATAAATTTTGAATCAATTTTATCAGTTTCAAATTCTATAGATTGAAGAAATTAATTTTAATATAAGATCATAAAATGCAAGGATTTTTTTAAGAACATAACTAATTTATGTGTAAAAATAATTTTACCTTGAAATGAAGTAAAAATTTTTTCCACGATGTTTTTTGGTTAAATAATAAGGTTTTTCTACTTTTTATCCACAAGAAACCAAATTTAATATTCCAACTATTCAATTAAATACAATGACCCAAAAATAGTTTTTAATTTGAATAAAATATAACTTATCTTCTCAAAAGTCAATCTTGGGTTAAAAAAATCAATTTAATATTTTAAAATACCTTATTCAACTCTTTAAATATATAATTGGTCATAAAACACTCATAAAATAGGATAAAGGCAAATATTTGGGTAATTATAACCCGTATCACTTTAGTTTTCCCCAGGTAAATATGTTTTAACCGTAACTATGGTAATTGATTTATAGTATTTTTACAATTAATTGTGATAAAAAATTTATTTAAAACAATTAAATTATATTAATTATGATTTTATAAAATATGGTATCCATTTTTAAAAATTAAATTCATAGATGTAGTATAATTTAATATAAAATTAAACCCATAAAATCGACGGAAAGAGGTTTTCCAAAAAAATGCATGTTTAAGTATAAAAAAGATTTAATACTAAAAATAAAGTAGAATGATGATTACAATGACATTTATTAAATTATTTAATCAAAATTAACTAATTAAAATTTTAAATTAATCCAATATATGATGTGAACTTTTAAAAAATTGAATAGAAAATACAATTTTTAATAAAAATATTTATTTTTCACAATTTATTGAAAATAAAATTTATCAAAAAATTATTAAAAATTAAATATAAAATAAATTTTAAATGATTATTTAAAAAATAAAAGTAATTTTTTAAAATTAACATCATAAAATTTGGGAATCAATATTTTAAATAAAACCATATAATGTATGAAAACGTAATTTAGTTAAAAATAAATCTTTTTTCCTTTTGACTAAAAAATTACCTAATATTATTATAATAAATATAAATCTATAAATTATAATTAGTGAATAATAAAAATACTTTAAAATGATTTATCTTGACATTAATTTGGTTTCTACATTCTTTATCCCTTTTCGAAATTAGACCACCACAATTTTAGTCATTACTTAAATTAGTGGGGAATTTTTTTATTCATACCATTTTATGATTCCCATGTTTCTTCTTCAATCATATATTTTTTCAAGAAAAATAACATAGTGAATCACCTTATTCAAATACACTTTCTCTTTATGATAAAAAATATTAATAGGCTATTCCTCATATGAAATGATTTCTTCCAGCTGAACTACTTCGGGGATCAAAACATGGGATGCATATAGAATATGTTTTATTAAAAATGAAACATGAAATATTTCATGTAATTGAGATAAAATCAATGTTAAGGACACTTAATAGGAAAAAAAATCTTACATTATCCATTATTTTATATGTCCTAATAAATAATGGACTTAACTTCCCATTTTTTCCGAAATACTTAACACTTTTCCACAGAGAAAATTTAAGAAAAACATAATAACCTACCTCAAAATAAAGATATTATATATAGTCATATACATAAATTTTCTACCTACTCTAAGTCTTCCTCATATACTAATAAATTATCTTCATATTATTATCCATTTCTTCTTCCAATTATAGTCTCAACAACTTTCCTTCCCCAAACAAATCCCCACAAGCTACAGTCTGACACCACTTTTTCTATAATTCCTTAAATATTTCCATCTATATATTGTAATAAAAAATATTATTATAATAAAACTCAACCAAAGGTAGATATAGACCTCAAATTCTCTACTAATCCATTGAAAAAACTTTAATAATATCCTCCAAAGTATGAATCCTTCACTCTAATTATCCATTAGATCGGGGAAGAAAATATATACTAAAATTTAAATTAGCACCCAATGAATTTTGAATAATTTTCCAAAAATTACTGGTGAAACTGAATCACAGTCATATATAATGGAGAGTAATTTATATAATCTAATCATTAATTTAATATATAGTCATGAAATTTTATCAAAATACATATTATCTCAAATGGGTTGAAAATGCACATATTTAGTTAATTGATGAAAAATAACCCATATCAAATTATTACCTTGTGATGTCTTTGGTAATCCAACTAATAAATCCATGGATATATTCTTCATTTTCCACTTTGAAAGTGTAAAAGGTTAAATCACCCCCTTTAGTAATTTTTATTCAACTTTAACCTATTAACAATTAAAACCTTTTATAATAAAACCATAAATATGTTTCTTAATTACTTCAAAATAGAAATGTTCTTGAATGACTCTATACATTTTTTTATTTCAGGATGAATAAAAAATTGTGAGCTATAATCCTCACTCAATATTCCTTTATTAAACTATGGGACACATGAAACACTTAACCTTTTTATAAGTCTCAAAAAAATATTATTTATCAATATTAAATTCAATAAACAGACCTTTATTAATAAATTATAAATTTTCCCATAAAATACCATCTTCATTCTAAGATTTCTTAATCTTGTCTAAAAATGTGATTGTACTAACACCTGGAAAAAATAGAGGGAGTTACCGCATACAATATTCTAGTCCAAAATTCATTAAATCATTAACTAACGGATCATGTTACAGAAATAACATTGTTAATGTAGTATTATCTTTGTAACTAAAATCATCAACTACTATATTTTCTTTACATATATAGTAATGAATTGTGAAGTCATAATATTTTATTTATTCAAGCTATCTCCTCTGTCTCATGTTCAACCCTTTTCTAAGTGAATATATAGTTCAATATTTTAGGATCAATATAAATTTCACACTTTACAACATATAAATGATGTATTCTAATGAGAGATTGAATTTTCAACATTTACTAACTTTTATTCATTTAAAACACCAACATTGTAGTTCAATTCTTAGTTTGATTGCAATTTTTATTGAATTTATGAAATTTTAGCTTAATTTGAAAATTAAATTTAAATATGGTGTTTCTTTTTGAATTATTAGGATGAAATTTAATACTACACAAATCCAGAATATGAACATTTTTTAGGTTAGAAAATTACAAGGTCTTGGAGTTACTATGACATAGACAGTCACTATGCTTACCACAAATATTGACCGTATGCTGCCCCTATGTGAACTTGTTGTCACAAAGTAGACATGGTGATTGTTCCTTCAACCTACTTCCAACACTACTCATGGTTACCTACCCACCTCATTACACTATATTCTCATGGTAAATCCACCTATTGTGAGTTCCATCAGTTGACTGTGTGATTGAAAATTCTAAAAAATAAAAAATAGATGACCAAACGAATAAAATTCATTTATCATATAACTATTCTCATGGTAGGAATAACTACTTTGATCACTTTATTTTTAGCCACCATATCATGGTATGTAGACTGACTCTAAACTTCGTGGTAAACCTTATTATATAAATATTTACCCACCTACCATACTATTCCTCTACCTTCTATGTTTCTATTACATACCCCAAGACTCTAATTTCCCTTAAGAGAAATATCCCCCTCAACAGATGCTTGATGGAGATCCAAAGGATGGGTGATACTGCAAAATATTCACCACTATTTAACTACTAATAACATGAGGGGAAATAGGGCTCCACCCATTCTGATGCTGCCACCCTCTACTACCACCCCTGGATACAGGATGATGATAGAGAGATGCTACTCTACCAAGAGAATCATGATAGTACTCTTCTCCAATTTGAGCTCTACAGAGACTCTTGTTGAGATCTAGCCGAGTGAACAATGAGAGATTCCACCTTTTATATACATCATTAAATGGATCTCTATAATTCCACTATATCATGAATGATATTGTTGTTTTTGACACTATATCCATGTAAAGAATTGTTATAATCCTATCTATAGAAAATAAAGGAAGTAGAAACGAGTTTATTTTTTGAGAATATCTTTACCATTAAATAGATCCACCAATAGTTGTAAGTTTTGAGCATAAAGTAAGAAAGAAAAGACACTTTGCTAAGAATATACAGTTCCACTGAAAAAGAAAAGTTTAGCCTTCACTAATAAATGATGGGAGAATATGAGTAGTATATACTAGAAGACATGATGAATTATTGGTAAAACATTTATGCCTAGGAAATATTTAAAATAATTATGCCCATAATTAAAATCCTAGGACTATTTTTCCTTACCCATTAATAAAAATTACTAGATCACTCTATCATTCAAAGGATATTAGGCTAGACCATAGAATAGTATTGATGTCTTACAGAATTCATCTATACCCCTTATTTTGGACACATGTCAACCATAAAGATAAATGTAAACTTGCTCCCTATATACTTTTCAAAATTAAATAAAGAAACATGTGACCCTCACATGGAAAAAACCTTGTTAGCCAAGCACTTTATAAGGGGGATAAATTTATCTGGAAGGGGGATATTGATCACCCCCGACCATGACTCCTGTATTTTTCATTTCTATTTGTAATACTCTAGTGATGGAACACTAAGCACTCTATGTTTTGGAAGAGGAGAATCCTGTCACCTCCCCTATTGATGAATTCTAATATTAACCACTATTACTAAATCATCTATATAATTTAATGGTTTTTTAGTAGAGGTTTATTTTGATTTATATTTTAAGTTCTTCATCTTTTTTTCAACACTACACTCATAAGACACTTGGATTAATTCCACTACATGAAATACAAAAAAATTGGATTAATTAAAGGGTAAATGGGTATATATAAATACAAGTATAGGAAAGGGTAGAAAATATAGTGATCATTTTATTTATTCATATGAATCAAAATTTCCTAATATAAGTAACATGTTAGACTCAATTGATGTGAGGGTGATTAAAAATAAAATGAATAATAATTAAACAGGTGAATGATGGAATATGTAAGAACTTGGGTTTTTGGAACGGGTCAAAATCCTGACCTTGTTTGAATTTTTTTGACTGGTTCTGAGAAAACTGGAGAAAACGGGAAGTTCTTGGAAATTTCTAGACTATAGGTCATGTACTTTTAGTACATGCCGTGTATATGTTAAGCGAGTTCCGGCCGTGTGCTCGCCGAGTACATGCTCTGTGAAGACCGTGTAGAAATTTCTTACTACACGACGCGTAGTTTTAAACACGCTGTGTAACCCCGAACATGTGGTTGCTCTACATGGAATGTAGGCCTGTTAGCCGGGTAGAACTAGGTACACGCCATGTTCCCCTTGGACACGCCGTGTAGTCTAGCCGTGTATGAGGAATTAACATGGCATGTGGGTAAGGCGACGAGGAAGAGAAGAGAAACCAAGTACAGGTCATGTACCCATAGGTACACGCCATATACTCATGTCGGTAGGTTCGGAAAGTAATTCAACGAAATTTAAGCCATCATATGAACAGTAAAATTATACACGCTGTGTATTTTATTTTTTTCACTAAAACGGGCAGTAGCCTCGTTTTGAGGCAGAACTTCAATACCTCCTTCTGGTTGAGTGGGGAGAGCTGGCCGAATCTTCAAACCCTTCCTTTTTCACCGTTCGAACTCCGTTTCAATCGTGGTTGGATGTGTTGGAACCCCCTCGATAAGGCCTCAATTCTCCTTGAGCCGTTTTCTTTAATTTTTGTTCTAGAATGAGTTATAGGGTTTTGAGCAGTTTGGATTCTTTTGTAGATCTACCACGTTTTAGACCAAATTGAAGGCTGTTACCGGAGGAGTGGCATTGTACGAGTCTCAAGTAGGTGGTTCATGCCTCATTTTGTGTTTTCGTTGTTGTTTGGGTGACGCGGCCTTCGGTGCGTTTTCGGGTATTTTGGGCGGGACCCGTTTTATTTGCTATTTCATATTGAAATTTTTGTGGGACATATGGGATGTCTTTGGGTATGCCCTGTTAGCAGTTTGTGCGAGCGGGCTGGGTGAGGGGCCGTGGCTCATTGGGGATTTTGGCCGGGGAATGCCAAAATGGTTTTAATTGAAATTTTTATGTGTTAAACTGTTTATTTTAATTTATTTAAGCCTTTTATAATTGTTAGAGGCATTTAAGACCTCAGTGTTGGTATGAGATAACACCTTGCATACTGCAATTCAACTGTTAGTCTGTTTTTCCTGGTTTTGTTTTCTATTTGAATATGTTATATATGCAATTGCTGAATTGCATCTACTGGACCCTTTGTGGGTTGTGTTGGGCTTGGCCCGGTTACGCTTGAGTGATGTTGATCACAGGTTGGGGCTTTTCTCGGGTTACTTTGGGTGGTTTTGACCATGAGTTTGGGCATCATGGACATCGTCTTGAGGCAGTACGACTGTCAGGTTGGGCATGGTGCTAGGTTACTAGGATGGTGATGCCATCGGACTTGAGCGACAGGGTCGTAGGGATATGAGGTGTTAGTCGTGTTAGTGTCTTAGGAATTATTTTGGTGATTACCGCTCACCCAGGACTTTGAGTAGTGTTCACACAGAGATACTCCGTGATGAGGTGGTTTTGACCACTCGTGTGGGTAGAGGCCCCCGTAGTAGCGGTTAGGTATTCTGGTTGGGGGTGCTTGCCATAGAAAGCCACGTGGTAGGTGAGGAGCCTTCATGGGATAGCTTAAGACACGAGGTGTAATGAGACACACGATGTCGGGTCACTATTCTTGGCCATTCCTTCGGGACGTCAGTACTTGAGACACAACGTGTCAGGAGGCACAGGGTGATGGGTTACTATCCTTGAGCGTGCCTTCGGGACGTCGGTACTTGAGACACAAGCTGTCAGGTGGAACATGGTGATGAGTTACATGACAGAGATTCTGGCGTTGGCCGAAGCAGGTGATACTCCATGGTGGCTGTTGAGCACCAGTGGAGATTGTGTTTACTTTTGCATAGTACTGTTTACTACTTTCCTTGTAATGAACGACTGCTTAAACACATATATTTGGTACGCACTGTTGGGTGGTATCCTACTGAGATTTGTCTCACACCCTGCACAGGCCCTTCAGGATGCGCGCAGACATTATGGATTTATGTGTAGGAAAGAGGCCAGCTTCAGGAGCTGGGTTGCGTTAGTTATTGCTTGGAGATGGTATGGACCTTGAGGTCATTCCTAGATGGGTTTACTGTGTTTTGTTTACTTTTTTGTATCATCATGTTTACTTGTTGTAGCTACTGTTGGTTAACCATTGGCTCCCTTTTTATATTCAGTTGAGTATGACCTACTTTGGATGCATGTTTTACTGTTCAGTAGTAGTTACATGTTATCAGCATGTTGTTCTGTTTACTTTCTACTACTATTGTTATATTAATTTCTTTCGCTGTTTATCTATATTGTTTATGCTTCCTCTCTGTGGGTCTGGTTCAAGTATACAGAGTCTTTCTTTCCACTTCATATTTACTGTTATACTTGGACCAGTACCCTTATTATGATCCTCCGAGAGGGTATAACCTCCCCACTATACCTAACAGATCCTCACTGCTAGTCGGAAGCCTTTGGCGTTCAGGGGAGGTGCACCTAAGGTAGTGACACCCGACCCGTTCGGCACCTTTCGGGTGGCTGGCCGGGTTCGAGGTGTTACAAAGTGATATAAGAGGAGTTCTTGACAGGGATTTAATAGCAGTGTTTTCCGGCTACTAATGAGTTTGAGGCTTCTCATTTCTTTCTTCTGTTTTTTCTATTTGGGATATGGTAGACTAGAGATAGTTGTTACTGGGACTGAGTTTCTAGCTTGTGCTTGGGTTCCAGTAGCCCCAGGTACGAGGGATTGACCTAGTTGCCGCGGGTGGGAACTGCTGTTTGTTTTTGCTCAGATTACAGTTTATATGATTTCCACTATGGTGGCTCACTTGGTGTGTGATGTTTATTATTGTGATATGTGACCCTTTACCATGTATGGTAAGGGATAATTGGACCTTGGCCGGTATGGCGATGCTTGGTTGATTGGCTTTTGATAGGCACATTTTTAGGGTATTTAAATTTTAGAATTGTACGTATGCTTTGTGAAGTGATAATACCATGTGAATAAAAATAAATTTCCATGCTTGTATGCTCTTAAATATGAATTGGTGAAATTAAAGATAGAATTGATTATTTTTTAATGTGTATTCCATGCTTTATATATTTGTAGAATTGCATGCGATAGGGTATTTAGGTATGGATCTTGTACGAGCTCGGAGGTACTTTAATTGAGGTGATTTTTATCACCAGGATTGGGTGACTAGGTAGTCGGATGAGGCAACATTAGTTGTCGGGATGGGCATGGCCCGGGTTACTTTTTATACTTGGCTCTATTGAGGGTGGGTGAGGAGGCCATGAGGCCGGGATACCGTGGGGCATGGGTTGCGGTGAGGGGGAGTAAGGGCAGTTGTTATGCACTGCCTTTTTTTGCTTTCCTTATCTGCATAGAATCTATTGTTATATATATATATATGAGCTGTCTAACCATTTATGGTATTCAGCGGGTTACTCCTTCATGACTTGATGGAGCGTCAGGAAGGAGATGATACAGTGCCGTGGGATTAGAGTCAGAATTCGGTACAGGCAGAGCACGAGCCGCAGGTACAGGCTTAGGGACATGATCAAGTTCAGGACCTAGTGCAGGCAGGACAACAGCTGGGTTTGGCATTGTTCGGGCCGTGGCATGACGAGAAGCTCTGAGCTAGCCTGGTACATGTCTTGCAGGGGATTGACAGAGGCACGCAGGGTACAGATCCTTCTATGGTGTATCTGACGTGAGAGTTACAGTCGTAGCACCCGCCGCTTTTTCAGGGATAGGGTGGTCCGCAGGCGGCTGAGAACTAGATAGAGAGTATGCAGATGATTTTTGAGTAGCTGGAGATGCCTCCAGGGTGGAGGGTCAAGCTGGCGACGTACAGCCTGAGAGGACCGGCGAAGTATTGGTGGGACGTACAGGTTCAGGCTCGTAGGGACGAGGGACTGACATGGAAGGACTTCGAGGACAGGTTCTTCGAGCACTTTTACCTAGAGATGCTGAGGGCCGAGAGAGATCGGGAGTTTTTGAATCTTCAGTAGGTAGATATTTCTGTCATGGACTACGCAGCTACTTTTACTGAGCTATCTTGCTTTGCACCTGGTATGGTAAGCGATGACGCAGCTAGGGTGAGGCTCTTCGAGGATGGCTTATGACACGACATTCGGGTCCAGGTGAACATCTTCAGGCTGGGTTCTTTCTCCGAGGTGGTGAATCAGACTCTTATAGCCGAGGGCAATGAGAGAGAGAAATCTCGCTTGGGCAGGGAGACATCTTCAGGGATGGTTCAGATAGCAGGAAGTGAGGACGGGATGAGTTCCAGCTGGGCAGTCAGGCTAGGGATTCAGCTGGACCACCTCGTGGTAGTTCTTCGGTGATTTGCTTCCAATGTGGACAGCCAGGACATGTTCGGGCGCAGTGCGATAAGCCTACGAAGGATTGCCCGACATGTGGGCAGGACGAGCATCTGGAGAGGTTTTGCAGATAGCCTTCTCAGATAGCTGACAGGCAGGGACCAGGAAAAACTGTAGCATCTAGAGTTGCTTCAGGTTCGGTACCTGGAGAGCGTAGTCGAGGTTCAACTGTGCGCAGAGGTCGCGATAGAGATGGTGGGACCCAGCTGAGGGGTCAGTGGCTGGTGAATGGATTAGCATCTCAGGGAGGTCAGGCATCAGGCAACCGTGTTTTAGGCCAGGTGCATGCCATTGAGCTGCCAGAGGCTGAGTAGGCCGATGAGCCGCCGACAGTTAGTGGTACACCGCGGTGTGGCCATGATATTTGCATTTCCTTTTTGGGATGACTTGTAGAGGAATGTCTATTTTGAGTGCACGTGGTGCAAAATATCTATGTGGAATGACTAGATGCTAGTCAGTGGGATTGGCACCATATCGGGTGCATGATATATATATATATATATATATATATGTGTGTGTGTGTGTGTGTGTGTCTGTGTATGAGATGCGTAGCATCAGGGCATCGAGGATGCGGGTTACTTGAGGTGCCGTGGGCATCGGGGCATCGCAGATGTGGGTTACTTGAGGTGCTAGGCACCAGGACCTCGTGGAGGCAGACACCGATGCGGTGCAGAATACGTTGGGTGTCAAAAGTGACACAAGAGAACCAATGAGGTGCGGGGGTGACGATGCATCACAGGAGGAATACGTGTCCGTGAAACAGGTTAGTAAAACCTAGTTTGTTTTATGTTTTGTTGGTTGAGACCGAGTAGTAAATTCTTAAGGTGGGGAGCCCCCATGAAGATTTTATCCAGAACCTTGGGACCGGGGTAGTCTAGGTTGTTTAACTAGGATGGGCATGTTTGGTGCCATCTCCGGGTTTTGTTCGGTATCTCGAGGACGAGCTACCTTAAGGTGGGGAGTTTGTAAGAACCCGGGTTTTTGGAACGGGTCAAAATACCGACCCTGTTTGAATTTTTTTTGACTGATTCTGAGGAAACTGGAGAAAATGGGAAGTTTCTGTAAATTTCTAGACTACACGCTGTGTACTTTTAGTACACACCGTGTATATGTTAAGCGAGTTCCGGCCGTGTGCTCGCTGAGTACATGCTGTGTAAAGACCATGTAGAAATTTCTTACAACACGGCGTGTAGTTTTGAACACGCCATGTAACCCCGACCGTGTGGTGGATCTATATAGCGTGTAGGCATGTTGGCCAGGTAGAACCAGGTACACGCCATGTTCCCCATGGACATGCCGTGTAGTCTAGCCGTGTATGAGGAATGTACATGGCTTGTGGGTAAGGCGGTGAGGAAGAGAAGAGAAACCAAGTACACGCAGTGTACCCATGTCGGTAGGTTCAGAAAGTAATTCGGAGAAATTTCAGCAATCATATGAACAGTAAAATGATACACTCCGTGTATTTTCTTTTTTTCACTAAAACTGGCAGTAGCCTCGTTTTGAGGCAGAACCTCAATACCTCCTTCGGGTTGAGCGGGGAGAGCAGACCAGATCTTCAAACCCTTCCTGGTTTGCTGTCCGAACTCCATTTCGATCACGATTGGATGCGTTGGAACCCCCTCGGTAAGGCCTCGATTCCCCTTGAGCCGTTTTGTTTGATTTTTGTTCTAGAACGAGTTATAGGGGTTTGAGAGGTTTGGATTCTTTTACATATCTAACACATTTTAGACCAAATTGAACGCTCTTACCGGAGGAGTGGAATCATACGAGTCTCAGGTAAGTGGTGCCTGCCTCATTTTGTGTTTTCTTGGTTGTTTGGGTGATAAGGCCTTCGACGAGTTTTCAGGTATTTTGAGCGGGATCCGTTTTATCTGCTATTTCATATTGAATTGCTTGTGGGACCTATGGGATGACTTTGGGTATGCCGAGTTACCAGTTTTTGTGAGCGGTCCAGGTGAGGGGACGTGGCTCATCGGGGCATTTTGGTCAGGGAGTGCCAAAATGGTTTTAATTGAAATTTTTATGTGTTAAACTGTTTAGTTTAATTTATTTAAGCCTGTTATAATTGTTAGAGGAATTAAAGACCTCAGTGCTAGTATGAGAAAACACCTTGCACACTGCAATTCAACTATTAGTTTGTTTTGCCTAGTTATGTTTTCTGTTTGAATATGTTATATATGCAATTGCTGAATTGCATCTTCTGGACCCTTTTTGGGTTTTGTTGGGCTTGGCCAGGTTACACTTGAGTGATGGCGATCACAGGTTGGGGCTTTTCCCGGTTTACTTTGGGTGGTTTGGACCACAGGTTTGGGCGTCATGGATGTCGGCTTGAGGCAGTACGAATGTCAAGTTGGGCATGGTGCTGGGTTACTAGGATGGTGATGCCATCAGAGTTGAGTGACATGGTCGCAGGGACACGAGGTGTCAGACGTGTTGGTGTCTTAGGTACTATTTTGGGATTACCTCTCACCCAGGACATTGAGTAGTGTGCACATAGAGATACTCCTTGATGAGGTGGTTTTGACCACTCGTGTGGGTAGAGGCCCCCATAGTAGCGATTAGGTATTCTGGTTAGGGGTGCTTACCGTAGAAAGCCACGTGGGAGGTGAGGAGCCTTCGGGGGATGGATTGAGACACGAGGTGTCAGGAGGCACATGGTGCTGAGTCACCATTCTTGGGGGTGCCTTCGGGACATCGGTACATGAGACACGAGGTGTTAGGAGGAATAAGGTGTCGGGTTACTATCCTTGGGTGTGCCTTCGGGACGTCGGTACTTGAGACACAAGATGTCAGGTGGCACATGGTACCGGGTTACATGACAGAGATTCCAACATTGGCCGAAGCAGGTGATACTCCATAGTGGAAGTTGATCACCAGTGGAGTTTGTGTTTACTTTTTCATAGTACTGTTTATTGCTTTCCTTGTAATGCATGACTGCTAAAACACATATATTTGGTACGCACCGTTGGGTGGTATCCTACTGAGATTTGTATCACACCCTGCACTGGCCCTTCGGTACGTTTGCAGACTTTATGGATTTACGTGTAGGAAAGAGGCCAGATTTAGGAGTTGGGCTGTGTTAGTTATTGCTTGGAGATTGTATGGACCTTGAGGTCATGCCTAGCTATGTTTACTTTGTTTTGTTTACTTTTCTGTATCAGCATGCTTACTTGTTGTAGCTACTGTTGGTTATCCATTGGTGCCCTTTTTATATTCAGTTGAGTACGACCTGCTTTGGATGCATTTTTTACTATTCAGTAGTAGTTACATGTTATCGATATCTTGTTCTGTTTACTTTCCACTGCTGTTGTTATGTTTATTACTTTCGATGTTTATCTATATTGTTTATGATTCCGCTCTGTGGGTCTGGTTCGAGTCTGTTGAGTATTTATTTCCACTGCATCTTTACTGTTATACTTGGACCAGTACCCTTATTATGATCCTCCAAGAGGGTATAGCCTCCCCACTATACCTAACAGAACCTCGCTACTAGTCGGCAGCCTTTTGCGTTTAGGGGAGGTGCGCCTAAGGTAGTGACACCCGACCTGTTCGGCACCGTTCGAGTGGCTGGCCGGGTCCAGGGTGTTACAGAATAATCCAGGGTTGGGCCATTTATTCTTTAATTAATCTTAGAACAAACCATGTTTACTTAATGTCTCCTTAAAATATGAACCACAAAAAAAAATTTCAACACACACAAAACACTATATTTTTTGGAGACAATCAGAGTCCCACTTTTACTGCATATTTCTCGGGTTCCAATATTTTTGTAAACTCCCTGCCAGAGGCAAAAATCAAACTTGGTTCCATTTCTAGGGAATCTAGTGTTTTGTTTTTATTTTGTTTAATAAAATGTTTTCAAATACCAAATCCAGTCATTCCAACCTACCAAGATTTTATCTAAAGTTTGAGATAAATATGTTGTAAAGTATTAAAACTTTAAAAAACACCAATCAAGAGGAAAGGGAGTTTTTCACCATTCCATTTGCTAATTGATCCTCCTCATATTCATCCTAATAAAAATATATAATAGTAAGTGAAGATATGGAAGTTAATATAGATTAAGTTAATAGGAATTTTAGGTAAATGTATGCACCACTTTTCAAAATTAACAACCAAAAATTATAATTAAATGATCAACTAGTCTATGAACATAAAATTGGAATGGATGGGACACTAGATATGTTTCATTGGATATCTCGTGTAGTCCCAAATATGAACTTAAAATAATTTAAACAAGTTTGTAATGGATTCATAATGAGAGGATTCATTGAGGATCAAATTAATTTGATGCATCTCCCCTTATCATTTGAAGGAGAAACAAAGGAGTGACTCTACAATCTACATCATGGAGAAGTCAACTCATGGGAGGAGATAAAAACGATGTTACTCCCTAAATTATTTCCCTCTTTAAAAAGTGGTAACTAACCATAATGGGATCAAATAGGTAACTAGAGAAAATATATATTAGTTGTGAGAGAGATTCAATAATCTAACCATATCCTGTACACACTATACATATTAAGAAAATCACATCTTGGCATTTTATACTAATGATTTATGGAAAATGATCAGAACCTACTTGATGATTCAATAGGAGGAAAAATGGTTGAAAAGTCAAAAGCTAAGGTAAGAGAACTCACTGAAAGGATCTCAAAAATTTCCCAATAGTTTGGCAACATAATTTCATCTGAAGGAGTACATGATGTAAAAATATCCAAATCACCCTTGTTAGAAAATAAAACTTAATAATTAACTTCCATTATGAGATAATTATCTATGGAAAAAGTATAAGAATCATTAACCACCACACTCCTATTGTCCTTCCAACTATGATATTTCCAAGATAATTTTATTGATGGATTCCCTCAAGTTCATGGAATTTAAATTTGTGATTCCACATACTAGAGGAAATTATAGAACCAACTAACTTGAAAACAAGGATTCAGAGAATTCCCCACTAACCAATTTGGATATGGGAGCTATCAAACTCAAATACAACTTTTTTTAAAATTATTCTCAATAACTTTTTTATCCCCCTCCATTCTAGAAACAAAATTTATGAACATATACAAGTTATCATCTAGAAAAACCATAATAACATTCCACAAAGGACATACTGAGATAGGTAATAGAATCTCAAAATAATCAAGACACCACCCTCACCACTCATGTATTAGAATTAAAATATTTAAAAGGATAATTGGTCTAGTTCAGGACCACACTAAATAATATAGTATATCAAGGATTAGGAAATATTCTTGCTCATAAATTTCCAAACCCAAAGGTAAATTTTAGTTCCATTACATTGAAAAAGTGGAAAATAAATGGAAGTCAGTAGAGAACTATCCATGGACATTGAAACTAGAAGTAAACAGAAGCAAGAAACTTCCTAATAAAAAGAACCTAAGGAGGAGACATGTAAATCAAAAAAAAATATAAAATAAATACCATGGAAGATCTACAATAACCCAACCTACATCCAATATAATAATTAAATAACTAGAAAAAACCAAGAAAGAATCACTATAAAAGGATACACTGGATGTTTAAAAAAAGATGGAATAAATATCCCCTACAGGAAGCCATTCTCTATATTTTAAGGTATAATGAATTAATTTAGTATATTTACACCATTAAAATGATATTAAAATTAAATTAAAAGGCATGTCTTGGTAAGAATGTTTCTTCTCTTTTCACCCCTCAAATTCCTTAAAACTATCAGGATCCAAGTACTTTTTCTATTCCCTACACAGTTGGTAAGATCATTTTTCCAATGCACTGTGTGACTTGGGTGGTTAAATTAATATAATACCATATCCCATTTATTATTATTTAAAGGAGGGAAAACTAAAACCCTCCCATTTGATTTTATACCTATCCAACAGAGCCACAATTTATCTCATAGGTGTTCTTGAGGATGTCATGGTAAGTGTATAGGGTTACACATTCCCTACCGACTTCAACATTCTCAACATGAAAGAGTTTGTTGATTGGTTTAGAAAATGGCACGTAGTTGGCGTTGTCAAAACCAACCTAAAGAAGAGGCAGAGAATGTGGTTACACCTGAACCATGGGTGAACCAAGATCTTGTTCAGAGTATCATCCAGGCTTTTCAAGCTGTGGAAACAGAAAACAGGAGGAATGAGCCCCAAAATGTGGATCATACCATCCAATTCATGAAGCAGAATCCACCGAACATCTGAGGTGATGATGAATATGAGAAGATAGAGGTCTGTCCTAGTAGGATTAATCTTATCTTTGATTTCATCAGCACACCAATATAGTTAAATGTCAAGATGGTGACGTATTTACTCGAGGATCATGCACGCCAATGGTGGGATTTAGTGTTGCAAGCTAAATTGGATAAAGGCCTTACCTAGGAGGATTTTAAAGAATTTTTCAACAAACTATTCTATCCTCATATGTTCAAGATCTAGAAAATGATAGACTTGTTTATCCTAAAACATGATATCCTCTCTGCCATAGAGTATACAGCTAAATTCATGAATTTAATCCATTTTTCACCAGAGGTTGTGAAAAGTGCATCTTTGAAGGTACACATCATCTAATCGAGGATATGAGAGGAGATTAAATCGAATATTTTAGTGTTATATGTTACAGAATATACAGAGATAGTGAAAAAAGTGATTGTGGCTGAACATGATATATTGGGATCGGTAGGAGGAGGAATGATTATACCTATAGGGAATGGTGGAAACTCAACCATTGGGGGAAAGAAGAAAAGGGAAACCTATTTCCAAGGTGGAAGTGGAAATCTGAATCAGATGGTAGGATCAGTGATCCTTCCTCCATGAACCTAGAGAAAATAAGGTTGCATTCAATGTGGTTTTCTTGACCACATAAAGCGAGAGTGTACAACCCAACCTAGATCATGTAATAATTTCAACATGATGTGGCATCTTCAGCACTATTGTCACAGTGCTCCAAATTATTGTGATTGAGACACTTCTTAGGCATCACAAGAATAATATGCTTCAAAAGGGAGAGAATATTAGAATCAGTCCCATAAGTAGAATAGATCTATCCATGATGATTCTTGAAATACCATGAATCTTGAACTAGGGAAATATTAGCAAGGAAACAAGAAGAATAGTGCAGCGACGAACCGATTGTATAGAGATGAGAAGATAATGGTAAATGATCAAGCATGACCATTTATGATGATAAGTACAATTCTTTTGAATTCTACCATTGTGAAAGTGCTCTTCAATACTGGTGCATCACATTATTTCATTGATTGTCATGTTGTTTAATTTCTATGTTTAATGTTGGAAATGATGCCTTTTGTTTTAAAACTGCAAACTCCTCTCGATGAAAGATAATTTCAAGACTTTTTGTTTCAAGCAGGTGTTATAACTATTGATGAAGCTGAGCTAAAATGGAACTTATCGATGTTCGACATGGATATCTATGATGTAATCCTGGGAATGAATTGGTTTACAATGTTTAAGGATCACATTGAATGTTACAAGAGAATGATGAGATTCACAACTGAGGATGACATCAAGTATCTCTTCAAAGGAGAGAGGATGGTAAAGAAATGAGAAAAGATTTTGTTGGAACCAACAGTGGGAAATAACCTCTTACTAGTTGGTAGCATTGACTTTTGCATCAATGGAAGAGATCAAAGAAATTAATTTTCCAGCAGTTGTGGATCAATTTCCGAACATATTTCCCTAGAAATTCTCAGAGTTTTCACCTATAAGGTAAGTAGAGTTTATGATTGATCTCTTTTCGGGGACTTGTCCAATTTCCCTTAAATATTATTGGATGGAACCAATAGAGTTAAAGTAATTTAAAGTGAATTTGGAGGAGCTAGAAAGGAAGGGTTTCATTCGACCATGTACATCTCTATGGGTTGCACCAGTCTTGTTCCTGAAGAAAGAATATGGAAATCTTCAGCTATGTTTTGATTATCATAAGTTTAACCAAGTTATGATAAAGAACATATATCCACTTTTATGCATTGATGATCTTTTTTACCAATTATGGGGAGCTCGATGGTTCTCTAAGATTGACTTGAAATCTGGATATCTCCAATTGCGAGTTCAGAAGAAAGATATTACAAAGTCAACTTTTAGAAGTAGATATGGACACTATGAATATATAGTGATGCCTTTTGGTATAACAAATTCAACATCTGTCTTCATGGATTTGATGAATCAGATATTTCAGTGATATCTATATTCTTTTTTTTCAGTGTTTTTGGATGACATTTTGGTGTATTCAAAGACAAGGGATGACCATGAGGGACACCTTCAAACAATGTTAAAAATATTTATAGATCACAATTTGTATGCCAAATTATCAATGTGTTATTTTTGGAAATAAGAGGTACACTATATTGGACATATGATATTTGAAAAAAGGCATTTCTGTTGATCCTAAAAAGATATAAGATGTTATCTCATGGAAACCACCAAAGAAAGTCTTCAAGATACAATTTTTTATTGGTCTAACTGGTTATTACTGACACATTGTCCGTGATTTCTCATGACTAGATTCTCCGATGAAAACCATGAAAAATAATAATCCTCCATTCCAATGGATCGAGTAATGCTAGAAGTCTTTCCAAGAGATAAAAATATTGTCTATATCGACACCTATCTTTCTTTTTCCAAAATCAAAAAAAGGGTATGTCATGTACTGTGAGGCTTTGGGATTAGGTTTGGGCTGTGTTCTCATTCAAGGAGACCATGTGGTAACTTATAGTTCAAGGTAGATGAGGGTGCATTAGAAGAATTAACCAACACACGATTTGGAGTTAGCTGGAGTCATCTATGACTTGAAAACATGAAGACACTATCTCTTTGAAAATAAATTCATTTTTTTTACAGAACACAAAATATTGAAACACATTTTCTCAGAGGGAGATTTGAATCTGAGTAAAATTAGATGGATTGAGTACCTCCAGATGTTTGAAATTGACTTTATGTATACACCGTAGAAAGGGAACTCTATGGTGGACGCATTGAGTTGAAATTAATATGCCTAGTTGGAAAAATAAGCATTAGATGAATGGAAATTGATATCTATTGTATTTGACATGCATGTGGAATGTGAAAATCAAGGTGATGTTTTAGTTTTCATCTCAGCTACGCTTATTCTAGATTTGGTAAATATGGAAAAATAGGCACAAACATATGATGAATAATGTGTGGTTATGATTTCAAAACTCAATGGTGGGGAGACCATTGAGGGATGGGAACTTGATGGGAGTTTAGTTTTGTACATTAGAGAATGGATGGTTGTACCTATGGATTTTCAGGAACAACTCCTTCATGATTAACACCATTCTAGATGGGCTATACATCTGGGTACACAAAATATGTATAAGGCACAGTTTTGGTGAAGTGACATGAAAAGGAAGATGATCGAGTTCATCTCGCGATGCTTAACTTTCAGCAAGTTAAAGTAGAGCATCAGAGACTAGTTACAATGGTGCAGTCTTTACCTATCCTAGTTTAGAAATAGGAGTAGATAACAATGGATTTTGTTATAGGTCTACCAAGAATGGTTCGTAAACACGATTCCATATGGGTGATAGTGGATCGTCTAACCAAGTTGGACCATTTCATCCCTATTCGTGAAACTCATATGGTGGAGGATCTGTCAAAAATATATATCTGAGAAGTAGTAAAGAGGCATGGTGTACCCATTTCAATAGTCTCATATAGAGACCCGAGTTTCACATCTCGTTTCTTGATGTTGTTACAGTAAGTTCTTAGAATTCCGTTGACTATGAGCATAGTGTATCAACCTTACATGGATGGGTAATCAGAGGGGATGATTAAAATTTTGGAAGACATGTTGTGGGCTTGTGTAATAGATTTTGGCGGCTCATGGGAGGATCATATACCCTTAGTGGAGTTCTCATACAATAATAGCTATTAGTCCTCGATACACATGGATCCATTTGAAGAATTGTATGTGCGTCCTTATCATTGTCCACTATGATAGGTGGAAATAGGTGAAACTTTACTTGTAGGGCTGAGACTTGTCCAAGAAACAAGGAAGAAGATCAATTTGATAAGAAAGGGGATGAAGATGGCTTAGAGTCATCAGATATCTTATGGAAATCACTGTATAAGACCATTGTTGTTCGCTATGGGTGATCATCTCTTCTTGAGAATATCTCCAAAGCTTGGACATTGTCATTTTTGGAAGCATGGAAAGATATCTTATAGATACTTAGGCCATTTAGAGATACTATAATGGGTCGGAGAGGTTTCATATTAGTTGGAATTACCACCATGGTTATGTTTGGTTGATAATGTGTTCCATGAATCTCACTTGAAAATGTATCAGCCTGATCCTTACATTGTAATAAGATGGGATCACATTGACATAGAGCCAGATTATTTTTTGATACATATCCTGATATAGATTTTGGATAGGTAAGAGAGATTATTGCATTAAAAATAATTGGTCTAGTGCGGGTTTTATGACAGCATGGTCAGATTCAGGAAGAGACTTGGGAACCTGGAAAGAAAGTGAAGGAGCATTATACAGAACTCTTTCAGTTGGGGGAGGGTTTTTTTTTACTTTATGAGGAGAGAAACACCAATTTTGGGGAGAATTTAGTACCCTCAGTTTCTATTATGTAACCCTTACTTGATTCTTTTCATGATTATAATGTTAAGGGTGATGAATGGGAGAGTTGGGAGAACTTTGAATGAAGTTTTGCGGCAAAGGGGAAGTCACATGGGCAACACACGATTTGTCTAGTCGTGTAGCCAAACCATGTGTAGTTTGTCCTTTTGAGGTAGTGGCTCCTGCATGGTTGGATCATGGTTAGAGAGACCATGCGAGGGTCTTCCTAGGCAGTGGATAACACATGGTTAGTGCACGGTTTGTCTAACCATGCGAACTAACCATGCGAGCACTTAAGAGAGATCCAAAATGAGTAGATATCACACATTTTTACCTCTATGCAGATTTTTTTTCCTCTTAAGTGGCCATAACATGGGAATTTTCTTCTTTTAAGTCCAAATAAGGTTCTCCCATTATTCCAGAGGTGATCCGAAGGCTTCCCTTGTTGAATTGAAGCTGGATTCTTGAGGTACGTGATTGTACTTCTTTGTTCTTGTTCGGTTTCTGAGATCTACTTAGATATAATTCTCCTATTATATAGGTTTCTTATATCTATGCCTGTTATGGGTATATCTAGGTATGTGTATTCCAAATATGATGTGATTTTGTCTCGGTATTGTTAGGAGAAGAGATATAAGGCAGGTTCGGGAAGAATCGAACCAGTTTTCTTGAGCGTTATTCGTTCACTGTGGTTGTTGTCAAAACCATTGAGGTAAGAGGATTCTTTATCGACTACACATAGTATAAATAATTGGATTTATTTCAAATTTTATTTTTGGTGTTGAATTTATTGTTATTTGGTTATTGAAAACTTCTTGGAAACCTTCTTGAGTGATGGATGTGAAATCTAGAACATTAGGGATTTTGAATGAGTGGTTTGGTTCTTGGTTTTAAAACATGGGTTTTAAAAATTGGATTTTTTCTGGATTTATGGTACATAAATGGGATTAGTTGTTTTCAATAAAAGGTGATTTTTTATTTAAATGAAAAGTTTCTTTTAAACTGGTTGTTCTTGGTTTTCAATAAAAGTATAGTTTTGTTGAAGTGGTTTGTCTTTGAAATGGAAATATATGGCATAAATGGTGGTGGTGTGAGTTTATTATTAATAAGAACTTAATAAGGGATGATTAACATTGGGGTAAAAGTTATGCAACCTTGGATTGGGGGCATGTGTCATCAGGAGATGAGGTAATTGGATGAGAGACCGCTCATGAGTATGAAACTCTTAAATGAAGCATGAATGTGTGGGTGTGTTTTGAACTATTGAATGGGTATAACAAATGATAAAAAGAATTGGATTTTAAAGCTTCAAGTTAGTTATTTTTTAGGAAAAATTAATTTTTGGAAATTGGTTTCAATTAGTTTTGTTTTTCAATTGGTTATAAATGGTTTTTGGAACATGATTATATTTGGTTATAAACTGTTTTGGAAAATTGATTTATGTAAACTATTTTATATAATGTTGCTAACTTTTCTATCCGAGTGGCATGACTAGGGAATTCATTGGGGTAAACCAACTAAGTTTTATACTCACCCATTATTTGGAACATTGGTTCTTTTGCAGATGCTATTTTTTGGGATAGGGGAAAAGGTAACGTTTCCCACAGTTTTAACACTTCCTCATGATATTTGGGTTGTTCGGTGATTTTGGAGCTTTGAGCATGTAGAGAATGGAGTCTTGTGGTCTCTTGAGAGTCTTTAGTAGTTTATCCACTATTTACTATGATACCTATTGGGTCTTCTTTTGTTGCACACTTTGATGTGGTTTTGAGATATAAGCAGTTGTTGAGTTTTCTTTCATTTTTTAATGAATCATATAGTGAATGTTTGGTTATGGTTGGTTATTTTATTAGTTTATTTCTTAAAGGGTAAATCATTCCCCACTTGTATTTTAAACCCTTAATCATTTATTTATATCCTTTTCCATATTGGGGATGTTAGTTAAGGCCATGTAATGACTCGTTAAAATTTTAATCCCATGAGAATTGGCAGGTCATTAAAAATGGTATCTATCTAGTCCCTCCCTTGTGGTAAAAATCATCAGTGTTCTTGGTCTTAGAGTTGGAATTAATTTTCTTATATTCTATGGGTTGGAATCTTAGACTAGATTAAGATTTTATGAACATGAAATTTATAGCATAAAAGGATGTATCTAACCCATTTATGCTGAACTTCAAGTTACCATGGTGTTGGGTACACATGTGTTTTGGTTACACTTCTTGAATGTTGGAAATATCATTGTCGTGGGTTTAGCCAATGAGATGAGAATAAAATGCATTGTAGAGGAATTAATTCCCACCAGGATTTCACATCTCATTGGGAGGAATGATGTATGATTTTGTGCAAGTTATAAATTTTTGAAAAATGCAGATTTTTTTTCCAAATGAAAGATTTTGAAACAAGGATATTTGGTATTTTGAAAATGGTTTTATTTTCAAAAATCATGTTAAAGGTTTTCAAAAATAGTTAAACATAGAAAAAAGTTTTTTTTGGAAACAAATGTTGTGATAATGATGTGATAGAATTTGAAATGCTAAGCCATCAATTTCTAGAAAGTGAGATTGAAAGAGTATGTTGATTGGATTTGAAAATGGAACTTGGTAGGCATCGTAGAAACTAACATGAAGAAGCGGTGAAGAATGTGGTTACACATGAACCAGAAGTGAAACAAGAGATGATTTAGATTATCATCTAGAATTTTCAAGCTATGTATATGGGAAACTGAAGGAATAAGGGAATGAATGTGGATCATACCATCTAATTCATGAAGCATAATCCACCGAACTTCTTGGGTGGTGCTGAACCCAAGAAGGTGAAGGTGTGGCTTAGTAGGATGAATCGTATCTTCAATTTCATCGGTACACTGGTAGAGATAAAGGTCAATATATTAAAGTACATTCTCTAGGATCTTTCATGTCAGTTGTGGGATTTAGAAGTTTAGGCTAAATTGGATGAAGGCCTTAAATGGGAATATTTTGAATAATTGTTCAACAAACAATTCTATCCTCATACGTTCAAGATCTAGAAAACAATGAACTTATTCAGCCTGAAACATGAGAGCCTCTATGTCATAGATTATGTAGCTAAATACATTAATTTAGTCTATTTTTTACCATATGTTGTGACAAGTGCGTCTTTTTAGGAACACATCTTTGAATCGAGGCTAAGGTATGAGATTCAATCGAAGATTGTGGTGCTCTATATTACAGATTATACGGAGATGCTAAACAGAGTGACTGTGGCTGAACGTGATATCTCGGGATTAATAGGAGGAGGAATGATGATACCTATAGGTAATGGTGGGAACTCAACCATTAGGAGTAAGAAGAATAGGGACACCGATTTCGAAGATGGAAGTGGAAATCAGAATCAGGAGGTGGGATCAGTGAACCTTCCTCCATGACCCTAGAACAAAAAAGATTTCTTTCAATGTGGTTCACTTGACCACATAAAGTGAGAGTGTACAACACAACCTAGATCATTTCATAATTTCAACAAGTTGAGGCATCTTCAACGCTATTTTCATAGTGCTCCAAAGTCCAGTGCTCGAGACATTTCTCAAGCGTTGAAAGCATCGTATGCTTCGACAAGCTGAGGATAACCAAATCAGTCTCATCAGCCGAACAAAGATAGATGTGGTGATTCCCAAAGTACCATGACTCCTCAAATTGGGAAATATTAGAAAGGAAATAAAGAGAACAGTTCAGCGAAGAAGAAATTCTATGGAGATGAGAAGATGGTGGTCGATGATCAAGCTAGACCATCTATGGTGAGAGGTATGATTCTTTTTAATTCTAACCTTGTGCGAGTGATCTTTGATACTGGTGCATCACATTCTTTAATAGCTTCTTGTGTTATTTAATTTCTATGTTTAAAGTTGGAAATGAAGCCTTCTATTTTAAAACTGAAAACTTATCTTAGTGAAAGATAATTTCAAGCCTTTGTGTTTCGAGCATGTGTTATAATTGTTGATGAAGTTGAGCTAAAATAGATCCTCTCAATGTTGGACATGGATGTCTATGATGTAATATTGGGAATGTATTGGTTGAAAATGTTTAAGGCTCACATCAACTGTTATAGGAGAACATTGATTTTCAAATTTGAGGACAACATCAAGCATCTCTTCCAAGGTGAGAGGATGATAAAGAAAGGGGAAAAGTGCTTGTTGGTACCAACAATAGGAACGATCTCTTACCCGTTGGCAGCGTTGACTATGGAACCAATGGAATAGATAGAGGAAATTAATTTTTCAGCAGTTGTGGATCAATTTATAGACGTATTTCCCAAGAAATTCTCGAGGTTACCACCAATAAGGTAAGTAGAGTTTATGATTGATCTTATTCTGGAGACCATACGTCTTATATAATAGCACCAATATAGTTAAGGGAATTCGAAGTACAGTTGGAGGAGCTGGAAAACAAGGGTTTCATTAGACTAAGTACATCTTTTAGGGAATCACCAATCATGTTCATGGAGAAAGAATATTGAACTCTTTAGCTATGTGTTGATTATTGGAAGCTTAAACAAGTTACTATAAAGAATATAAATCCACTTCAGCACATTTATGATCTATTTTACCAATTAAGGAGATCTTAGTGGTTCTCGAAGATAGAATTTCAACCTAGATATCATCAATTGAATGTTCATAAGGATTATATTCCAATAACAGATTTCAAAAGTACATATGACCACTATGAATATGTAGTCATGCATTTTGTTCTAAAAAATACACCAATGGTCTTCATGGATTTTATAAATCCGATATTTCAGTGATATCTAGATTCTTTTGTTTTGGTGTTTGTGGAAAACATTTACTTGTATTCAAAGACAAGGTCTAACCATGAGTAACACATCAAAACAGTGTTACAAATCTTGAGAGATCACCGTTTGTATGAAAATTTATCAAAGTGTGACTTTTGGATACAAGAGGTATGCTTTCTTGGCCATGTGATTTCTAAAAAAGGAATTTCTATTGATCCTAAAAAGATATAATCTATTATATTGTGGAAACCACCAAAGAATATCTTTGAGATACAAAGTTTTCTTGGTCTAGTTGGTTACTACTGACACTTTGTCTATGATTTCTCATGACTTCCTTCGCCAATGAAATCTCTGAAAAATAAGAATTCTCCATTAAAATAGACAAATGAATACCATAAGTCTTCCCTCGAGATGAAAATACAGCTTACATCGGAACCTATATTTATTTTTTTATAATTAGGATAAGGGTTTTTGGTGTACTGTGATGCTTTGGGATTAGGTTTGGGCTGTGTTCTCATGCAATGAGGCCATGTGTTAGCTTATGGTTCAAGGTTGTTTATGGAACATGAGAAGAATTACCCAACACACGATTTGGAGTTAGGTATAGTCATCCATGCCTTGAAAACATGGAGGCACTATCTATTTGGTGAGAAATTCACTGTGTTCATGGACCACAAAATCTTGAAACACATTTTCTCATAGCGAGATTTGAATCAGAGGTAAAAGATATGGATGGAGTACCTCCATATATTTGAATTTGACATGATGTATACACTATGGAAAGAGAACTCTATGGTGGATGCATTGAGTAGAAATTCATATGCTCAATTGAAAATATAAGCTTCATATAAATGGCAGTTAATGTTGGTCCTAACTGACATGCATGTGGAATGTGAAAATTGAGGTGATGTTATAGTTTTATTCTTATCTATGATTATTCTAGTTTTCATAAATATTTTCAAAGAGGCACAAACATATGATGCATAATATCTAGTTATGAGTTCAAAACTCAATGGTGGGGATACCATTGAGGGATTGAAACTTGATGGGTGTTCAGTTTTGTGATTTAGAGAATAAATTGTTGTACCTATGGGTTTTTATGAACAAATCCTTCATGATTTCCACCATTCGATATGGGATGTACGTCTTGGTACACAGAAGATTTATAAGGCATTAAAGATGCAATTTTAGTGGAGCGGCATGAAAAGGAAGGTGGATGAGTTCATCTCATGATGCTTAACTTGTTAGAAAATTAATGCAGCGAATTAGATACCATCATTAATTCTTTAGTATTTATCTATCTTAGTGTGTAAACGGGATCAGATAGTAATAGATTTTGTTACAGGTCTTCCATGAACGGTTCATAAACACGATTCCTTATGGGTGGTAGTGGATTATCTTACCGAGTGGTCCCATTTCATACTTATTCATGAAACACATATGGTGGATGATCTATAAAAAATATATATACATGAAGTGGTAAATAGGAATGGTGTACCAATTTCAATAGTCTCAGATAGAGATTCAAGGTTCACATCTCGTTTCTAGAAATCGTTACAACAAGCGCTTGGGACTCAGTTGACTATGATTACAACGTATCATCCTCCGATAGATGGGAAATCAGATAGGAAAATATAAATGTTGGAAGACATGTTTTGAGTTTCTGTAATAGATTTTGGTGGCTCATGGGAGAAGCATATACCCTTGGTAGAGTTCTAGTACAATAAAAACTATCAGGACTCGATACACATGGCTCCGTTTGAAGCATTGTATGGGCGTCCTTGCCGATCTCCACTGTTTTGGGTAGAAAGAGGTGAAAAATCACTAGTTAGGCTAAGCCCTGTCAAAGAAACAATGAAGAAGATCTAGTTGATCAGAAAGAGGATGAAGATAGCTCAGAGTCATCAAAAATCTTATGCATATCACCGTTGAAGACCGTTGTCATTCGCTGTGGGTGATCATGTATTCTTGAGAATATCTCCAAGGCTTGGACTTTGTTGTTTCGAAAAGTAGGGAAAGCTATGTCCTAGATACTTAGTCCCTTTAGAGATAATGGAACGGGTCAGAGAGGTGGAATATCGATTGGAATTACCACCATGGTTCAGTTCGGTGCATAATGTGTTCCATGTATCTCAGTTGAAAAAGTTTCATCCCGATCCTGACCGTGTGATCAGATGGGATCGCGTTGACCTAGAGCCAAATTCTCTATCAATACATATCTCAGTATGGATTGTTGATAGGAAATATAAAGTCTTGAGTTAAAAAATCAATGGTCTAGTGTGGATTTTAAGGCAGTATGGTCAGATTTAGGAAGATACTTGGGAAAGTGAAAAAGAAGTGAAAGAGTGGTGGCCAGAACACTTTCAGTTGGGTGAGGGTTTTCTACATTATAAGGATAGAAAGACCAATGGTGGGGAGAATGTAGTACCCATAGTTTCTAGTATATAACCCTTACTTGATGATTTTTATGGTTATAAAGTTAAGGGTGATGAATGGGATAGTCAAGAGAACTTTGAATGAATTTTTGAGGCAAAGGGGAAGTCCCATGGGAGGAACATGGTTTGTCTAACCGTGTGACCAAAACGTGTGTAGTTATTCCTTTTTAGGTAGTGTCTCCTATATGGCTGGATCATGGTTAGAGATACGGTGCAGGGAAGGCATGCGAGGGTCTACCTAGGTAGTGGAAAATGCACAGTTAGCACACAACTTGTCTAACCATACAAACTAACCGTGTAGGCACTTAAGTGAGATCCTAAAAAAGTTAATCTCACACGTTTTTTCCTATAAGTGGCTTGTTTTTCCTCATAAGTGTCCATAACTCCATATTTTTATTCTCCTAAGGCCAAAAAAGGTTCTCCCATCATTACGGAGGTGATCCGAAGGCTTCCCTTGGCAAATAGAAGCCATATTCTTGAGGCATGTGGTCATTATTCTTTGTTCTTATTTGGTTTCTTAGATCAACTTAGATATAATTCTTCTCTTCTATCGGTTTCTTAGATCTACACCTGTTATGGGTATATCTAGGTGCGTGGATTCCAAATATGATGATATTTGGTCTTATTATTATTAGGAGAAGAGATATAAGGCGAGTTCTTGAAGAATCAACCCGGTTTTCTTGAGCATTCTTCATTCGTTGTGGTTTTTTCCAAAACCATTAAGGTAGGGGGATCCTTTATCGACTACACTTAGTATAAATGATTGGATTTATTTCAAATTGTATTTTTTTTTGAATTTATTGTGATTTGGTTATTGAAAACTTTTTAGAAACCTTCTTGAGTAATGGTTGTGAAATCTGGAAAATTGGGGATTTTGAATGTGTGATTTGGTTCTGGGCTTTATTACATGGGTTTTAAAAATGGTATTTTTCTATATTGATTATACCTAAATGGGATTATTATTTTTCAATAAAATTGGAATTTTTATTGAAATTAAATTTTTCTTTCAAATTGGTTGTGCATGGTTTTCAATAAAATTCAGTTTTATTGAAGTGGTTTGTTTTGGAAAAAGAAATATTTGGCATAAATGGAGTTTGTGTGAGTTTTTGATTAACATTCCCTTAATAAGGGACAAGTAATATTTTGGTACAAGGTATGTGACCCTAGATCGGTGGTGCATGTCCTTGGGACACAAGGCAATTAGATGAGAGACCACTCATGAGTATGGAACTGTCAAACGAATCATGCATATGTGGGTGTATTGTAAACTATGGAATGGATATACCAAATGATAAGAAGAATTAGTTTTTAAATATTTGAATTAGTTATTTTTATATAAAAATAACTTTTTGAAATTAATTTCATTTTTTTTGTTTTTCACTTGGTTGTAAGTGGTTTTTGGAACATGGTTATATTTGGTTATAAACTATTTTGGAAAAATGTATTATGTAAACTATATTATATAATGTGGAAAAATTTAATATCCTAGTGGAGTGAGTAGGGAAGTAATTAGCAGAAACATACTGAGTTTTATACTCACCCATTATTTGGAACTTTGGTGATTTTTCAGATGTAATTTTCTAGGATAGGGGAAAAGGTAACATTTCCCACGTTTTTAGCACCACCTCATGATATTTGGACTGTTTGGTAATTGTGGTAATTGGATCATGAAGATTATGGAGTATTGTGGTCTCTTGGGAGTCTTTATTAGTTTATCATCTATTTACTTTGATACTGATTGGGTCTTCCGTTGTTTCAAACTTTGATGTGGTTTTGAGATATATAATGTTGTTGATTTGTCTTTAATTTGTTCATGCATCATATAGTGAATGTTTGGTTGTGGTTGGTTGTTTTATTGGTTTATTTATTAAAGGGTAAATCATTCCCCACTTGTATTTGAAACCCAACGACATTTATTTCTAGCCTTTGGTGTCTTGGGGATGTCACTTAAGGACAATTAATGACTCTTTGGACTTTCAAGAAAATGAAAATTAGCAGGTCATTTCAACTAAAACCATCATAAATTTTAATGAAGGCTTCCTTTCTATGAATTTTTTTGAGGAGATACTAGATTTACACATTCTCGATTAAATAAATTATATATATGAATAACATTTTATTTTCACCTTAATTTTTTAATTCCTCCATTCTTATTGGGAGGAAATTAAAATGTTTGATTACATAATTATACTAAGATAATATTTGGAAACACTTGAACTTATATAAAAATATCTTTTTGAAAATGAACATAATATGGAGAGAATCTCAATTTATGATCCATTTAATGAAATTGATGAGAATTATTTTCATAAATTTCAGAAATATAACAATAACATTTTTAAATTACAAGCATAGGTAGCCAACATGGAGTATAATTAAATGGATCAATATATAAGAAATATCCCAGATTTATAGTTAATGTTACTACCCCCAAATTTAAAATTTTACTTTTTAAAATAGGATAAGAAACTGCCAGTCATAATTTCCAACAACTAAGATCATGGACATGAAAACCGACTACTGGAAATCCTATGGCCATAGGATGGACATTGGGGGAAATTCTAGGAATTAGACTTTCCACCTGCATGAATAGAAGTTTTTTGGAAGAAGGATCCATGTCAATAGGACGAACCCATACAAGGATCCAACCAACCTTCATTGAGCTAGAAAAAAGAAAGTAAAAAGACTCTTAAAATATAAAATAATATATCTCATCTCAGACTCCCTGTGGGTGATCCCCATTCAAATTATTCCCAAGAAAACTAATTACACAACTATGAAGAATGAAAATAATCAATTAGTACCCCCCAAAATAAAATATAGATAGGGAGTTTGAATCAATAAAGGATATTAAACCATATAAGCATGAAATAATATTTCCCCATAACCTTCATAGATCAAATGGCAGAGAGAATATCTAGGAAAAGACATTATTGTTTCATTTATGTTTTTTCTTGATATTTTAAAATTTCAATAGCTCCGTATGACCAAGACAATACCACCTTCAATTTCCCATTAAGTACATTTTATTACCTAAGGATTTCTTTTGGTATCTATAATGCCCCTAGTACCTTTCAATGTAGCATGGTAATAATCTTCTCAAACATGATTGGGATTTATTTAGAGGTATTCATTGATGATTTCAGTAAGTATAAAACTTTTTTTTTGGAGATTCTTTTAAATGTTTTTATAAATATGTATTGAGAAACAACAGGTTTTTATCTTTTAAAATACCTTTTTATCATGAAAAAATAAAATGTTTTGGGATATTTGATTTCTAAATAAGGAATTGAATTTGATAATGAAATAATTGATATTATTTTGACACTACCCTACCACAAAAATATCTATAAATTTAGATCATTTTTGGACATGTTATATTTTATAGATGGTTTATTAGAGACTTTATAAAAAGTTTATTCCCCCTAACTAACTTACTAAATAAAGAAACTAATTTTGTATTTAATTATTCAATCAGAACAACCTTTGAAAAATTGAAAGGATTTTTAACCAATTCCCCTATAATATTCCCACCGAACATGTGTCACCCATTTGAGATACTGTGTGATACTTCCAATAGAGTTATAGGGGCCATGTTTTCCCAAAATATTGATAAGAAACCAAAAGTAATATGCAACATTTTTGAAACCCTAAACACTACCCATGTTAACTAGAAAACAATATAGAAGGACTTTTTGTATATTGTAGTTTTTTAGAATAATGATGTTCTTATCTTTTTGGATATAAGGTAATTGTTTATTTTAATCATGTAGAATTAAGATACCTGATCAAGAATATTGATGAAAATACCAAATTTGGAAATATCGATATTGTTACTATAAGATTTCAAACTCAATATTGAGGAAAATAAGGGTTATGAAAATATAAAATATAACCTCAATATCAGGAACCTTTTCACTAATAATGTTGAACTATTCCCAAACACTAGTTTGGATGATTCTATCCCTAGTAAAAAATTATACATCCCAGCCGAAGTGCCCTAATATGAAGACATATTAAATTATCTTGTCACAACAAAGGTACCTTATTTCTTCTCTAAGCATAAAACTACTAAATTAAAATCTGAATCAAAACACAATGTTTGGGAAGACATTATTTATGAAAAATATACAATTATAAAATCATTAGAAGATACATCACTAAGGAAAAAAAATACATTATGTACTTTATTTTTTTTCATACAATTGCATGTATATGAAATTTTAGACCTCAAAGAACTACTAGAATTTTTATGGAAGTTGGATTGTTTTGGCCCTAAAACTTTAAAAATTATTATGATTTTTTAAAAAACTGATCAAAATTCTAATTTACTGGTGAAATTTCTAAAATATAGTAAATTCCACAAAAAATTTCTTTTCTATGAAATATTTTATTTTTAGGAAATTGACATCATAGTAATATTTATAATTTCATTTGAATTTTCCTATATTTTCTTAGAAGTAGACTATGTGTATTATTAAATTGATGCTAAAGGAATTCAGGTTGATTACTCCAAAACTATAATTGAATTTCTAAAATAATTTTTTTTGTAGGTTTGGAATACCTTGAGATATAATCAATGAACAAAGAACCCATTTATACCACAAGAAAATAGAGACCCTCATGAGAAAAAATGGATTGCAATATAAAACCTCTATTTACCACCACGCATATACAAATGGTCTAGAATATGTATCCAATATGGAAGTTAAAGGATCTTAGAGAAAATAGTACAACCCAACTGGAAGGACTAGAGTAAGAATACAAACTATGCACTATGGTCATACATATCTTCCTAAAAGACCCCATTAGGAATGTATCCATATCGAATTATTTATGGAAAACATTTCCACTTGTCTATTGAGCTACAACACAAGGCCTACCAGGATATCAAATGAAAAAACATGGAATTTAGCAAGGCTAAATAAAAAAAGAAACTAAAATTAATGGTTTTTAAGGAATTTATAAGAGGTGAATATGAGAAATCATTATGATACATGGTTAAAACCATGTCTTTCCATGAAAATTTGATAAAAAAATGCAAATTGAAGAAAAAAATGCTATTTTCTTCAAGGGTGAACATTTTCCAAGGTAAGATTCATTCCAATTATACTGGACAATAAATAGTAACTAATACTTTTCCTTTTTTTGAAATTGATATTGAATAATAGGGCCCAAAGAAACCATTCAAGGTGAATGTAAAACAACTTAAGAAGTACTATGAAGAATTTTGGAAAGATCCTTTAGAGGGCTCGAGACTCCTCGCTACTATTGAAAAATAAGTACTACCAAGTTATCTATTTCATTTATATGGGTATAGATATTTATTTTATTTTGATTTAAATTTCATAAAGAAAATAATACTAAAATTTAACTGGGATAGTGTTAAAAATGAGTGTGGGGAAAGAGAGAAACCAGGATCTATAAATAAGTAAAAACCTTTTCCCTATAAATAATCTTTGGTAATTAAAACTTTTTTATATTTTATATTTTTATTTTTTTCACACTTTTATTAAACAAAATTTCTACCCTTCCTAGTGTGAAAATACTTTTCTAGAATTGAGGTAATTCCCTGGATGAATATGTAAAACTTTAAGTGATTGCCGAGTGAGATTGTCACTATGTTATGGAATTCTGGTCTTTGAACTAGGAGATGGAGTGCGGGTGAAAATATTAGTGTGGAATAAATTCTATAACATTATGTCACTAGGAATTTTGAACTTAATCTGAGGTAAATTGACTACTATGAGACATAACACCTTAAAGATCCAACTAAAATAAAAATGATATAGGTTTTTTGAACCTTGAATAAAAATGGGAAATTGGGAACCCACAATGGATCTATGAGTAAAATTAATTGGGTGTGTTTATATAATTAAATAATTCATCTCAATAGTTCTATACAGAGTGATTTGCAAACAATTATGGCTGGAAAAAATAAACTTCAAAAGAGACTTTTCAAAGATGACTCCATTAAGGCTAGGGGGATATTGAACTCCTAGAAAGAGGGTCACTTTACTTATAAAACACTCATTTTATGTTGTATCAATAACACAAAAAAACAATTTTTTTTGATGAAACATAAGAATGAGGGGTAAATAGAGGTTATTTTTATTAAACTATTAATTCTACTTAAATCTAATTTGATCAAATCTTGAACAAAAACTTTGATTAAATTAAAGTGAGGTAGTGTCTTGATTCATATATTAGGCTTGATAATTTTTCATAATAGACATGCCCCTATTTCCATACTCACTGGTTGGTAAATTTAAATTTATGTGAGATGAAATTATTTTTGAATAAATTTAGTTGAATAATAATATTTTTTGGGAGTGAAATAGTGTATGTGTGGGGGAGTGATGTGATCTAGAATTTTCAAAATTTACTTCCTTTTAGTCAATGAAAATTTCTCACATTATAGTTCAATTTCTAGGTTGATAGTAATTTCTATTTACCTTATGTAATTGGAACTTAATTAGAATTTGGATTTAAATATGGTGTTTCATTTTAAATTATTAGAGAGGAATCTAATAATACACTAATAAAGAATATGAACTTTGTAGTTTGGAAAAATTAAAAAGTCAAGGAGTGACCATGATATCCATGATTACTAAGATTTCTGTGGATACTGAATGTATGCCTCCTATGTGAACCTAATATCTTATGGTAAGCGTGGTGATAGTTCCTTCCACCTACCACAAACACTACTCACAGTTACTTACCCACATAACCTCCCCAAAGTCTCATGGTAAGTATACCTTCTATGAGTTCCATCGACTAACATTGTGCTATAAAATTCCACAAAGGAAAAAATAGCTGACCGTATGAACAAAATTCACTTATCATGTTACCATTATCATGGTAAGAAAACCTATTGTGATTCCTTCCTTTTCATCCACCATCTCATGGTAATCACACGTATTGTAATATTTACCCACCGACCCAACAATGCCTCTAACTTCTAAGCTTACATTAAACTACCCAAGAATCCACTTTTCCTTAAGAGTAAGAGACCTCACGGATGATTTTTGAATGAGATCTAAGGGATGAGTGATGCTCTAAAAATTTCCACCACAATTTAATTACCACTTCCAAAAGGGGAAATTGGGAACCACCTACTCTTTAGATGGAACCTTATGTTTCTATCCCTTGATATAAGATAATGATAGAGTGAATATACTATACCAAGAGAATCATGGCAGTAATACGCTCCAATTTTAGATTCGCATCGACTTAGGGTGAGATATTACTGATCATGACATGAGTGATGTTTCCCTTCCTATAAAGCTTATAAAGGAGATATGTCATTCCTCTCTTTCATGATGTAAAGTGCTTTTTTTTGATAGTAGAACCACATGAAAAAGGGCTAATCTCTCATCTGTAGGAAATAATGAAAGAAAAATAAATTTGAGTTTTTAAGAATATACTCTAACCATTAAATAAAGTCACTAGAATTTTTTAGTTTTGAGCATAAAGTATTAAATAAAAACTACTCTTCTAAGAAGATATAACACCATTGGCAAAGAAATGATTGGACTTATCTATCTAATAATGGGAGAATCTAAATTGTTGATACTGGTAGATGTGATGTCTCACGGGTAAAAAAATTATTTCTCAGAGCTATTTAAAATAACAAGGACCATAAAAAAAATCCCTTGATCATTTTACTTTACCCAATACTAAAAAGAACTAGATGAACTCACCATTAAAAGGATATTTGGATTGATCATGGAAGAGTAATGATTCCTTACACAATCTATGAAGAACATTATTTATAGAAACATGTCAACCATCATGTTTAAATTAAATCTACTCCCTAGAGACATTCCATAATTCAATAAAGGAACACATTCCCCTCACATGAATAGAACCTTGGAAGCTGAGCAATTTATAGGGGGAGAACTTTCTCGTGAAGGGGGATCCCAATCACCACCAGCCCTGACTCTTATATTTTTCATTTTTTTGTAATACTCCAGTGATGGAAAGATATACCTTATTTTTTTGGCCCAAGAGAATCCCATCACATCCCATATTTATCAAATATGATATTACACTACTATTACTAACTATTCTGTAGAATTTAATGGTTTTTTCAGTCAGGTTTATTTTTATTTATCTTTTAATTTATTCTTATTTTTTCCTGCAGTGTACTCACAAGAAACTTAGATTAAGTTCACTAAATGTGATAGAAAATAGTGGGAGTAATTAAATTTTAAATGGATATATCCAAATACCATGCTTGGATAGGGTAGGAAATACAATTATCATTGTATTTCTTTATCTGAAAGAAAATTTTCCGATTCAAGTAATTAGCTAGATTAAATTAAAGAAAGGGTGATTAGAGAACAATAAAATAATGATTCATTAGGTGAATGGGAGAATAATACAAGGTTGGGACATTTATTATTTAATTAATATTACAACCAACTAAGTTTACTTATTGTCTCTTTAAAAAGGGAGCCCACAAAACAAGATTTCAAAAAACACACTACACTTTTTTCTTCAGAGACAACTAGCATCCCACTTTTACTACATATTTATTAGGTTCAAATATTGTTTTACTGAGTTCCCTATGAAAGAAATTGATCATCTCAAAAATTTTAAATAAAAATATATAGCTGGTAGTTTGAGGTCATTTTTAGGATAATTATTCTCATGAGGTTTTAATTTATGTAAAGAATAAAAAATTACCTATCATTTTATATTAAAACACAACCCAATACATTTAACTAAGGATATCCATAGATAACAAAATCACCATTTCTAGATGGCAGGGACAAAACTGGATCATTCACTATTTATTTTTCAATTCATGGAAACATTCATCACATTACTTTATACATATGAACCTAAATCGTTTTCGTGTTAACATAGTGTCTAGATAACTATGATTTTTTTTTCTATAAAACCTCTAATAATATCATAATAATAAAATAAAATACTAAAATTAGTAAAATTTTTAGGTATTGGTTATTCATTAACCACTAGTTTTATTGGGATCAATAATGTTTCTATCTTTATTTACAATATATCCAAGGAAAGAAATATGTTTAAAGTAAAACTAAAATTTACCAAAATTTCAAAATAACATAATTTATTTCAAGGTTTATAAAACAATCCTTATATTATTTTCATTACCCTAAAAAATTTTTAGATAAATTAAAATATCATCAATAAATACAACCACAAACTTATCCAAATATTCATGGAAAACTCTTTTCATATGATCTATGAATACAACCAGAGTATATTTCAACCCAAAGGAAATAACAAAAAATCAATAATTCCCATTCCTAGTATGAAATTATATCTTAAAAATGTAATACTCCTTCAATTTAATAGAATTGTAACCATACCTCAGATCAACATTCAAAATATATAGAGATCCCTAGAGCCAATCAAACAAGTCATTGATATGTGGTAACAAATACTTATTCTTAACAGTAATGTTATTCAATGATATATAATAAATTAAAATCACCATGTAACCATATTTATTTTTAATAAATAAAATAAGAGAACCCCATGGTGAATATCTAGGGTTAATGAAACCTTTATAAAGAAAATCTAACAATTAATGTTTTAATTCAAAAAGTTCTACTTGATCTATTTGATGAGGGGTTTTTGAAATTGGATTAGTATTAGGAGCCAAGTTAATAGTATAATCAACTTCTTTATCTAATATAATACAAGGTAACCCATTTGGAGAAACATCTAGTTATTATTTTAATACTGAGACATCATTAATCTGAATGGTTCCCTTATTTTCAAAAACCTGATCAGCACATCTTTCATTTCTATATTTTAAAAATTTCATAGCTTCTTGATATTTTATCAAAGGTATTAAATTATTATTATATTAAAATTAAAACTAATTTATAAAAATAACTTCTTTGGATCTGAAACCTATCTTAGAATGATAAATTGAAAGCCAATGTATTTTGAGAATAACATTGAATTATATAATGGGTAATATAAAAAAGTGTTCAGGGAAAATTATTACACAAATAAAAATATAAATATATTTGCAAATTATTTATTCTTTAATACAATACCCATGTTATTTTACCAAAAGTTCTTAATTTATTTATTAGGTATAAATTTTTATTTTACTAGTAAATTTATTAGAAATGAAAGACTTTACAGAACCTGGATCAAACTAGAAATTAGAATAGTCTAAATAAACAAGTAAATTAATTATTAAAATTTCATTCTATGTCCCAACATATGATAAAATAGTTAAAAAGGATTTCAACATACCCTTATGATTATGGTCTTGATGAATCCCATGATTCCTTCTCTTATTTCAAAAAATATCTACATATTGATCCATATAATTAAATTTAAAGCCCAATACTATCTAATTATCAAAATTGATCTTACCACTACAATGATATTTTTATTTTAATCATGAATCATATTCCCAAACATACTACATTAGAAGAAATTTATAGATTTCATAAGACATCCCCCTTGGTGATTTTTACCACACTAATAATAAATTTAAAACATGATTTTCTTACCTGTAGATTTATTTGATGTATTATTAATATTTTCCTTCCACATTGATCTATTTTTTATGTTTTATCATAGAACACATGGTCATCTACAAACACCATTTCTACCTTCTTATCAAAATGAAAAAGTTTCTCATAAATTTTAAATTCACTAGAGGCCAACGATATTTGGTATATTAACTTTAATCTTGAGTCAAACCAATTAATTTTATTATCCAAATCCTAAATGAAATTTGTTTTGTGCCTTGAAAATATCGGGAATTTTACTTCATATTCTGCCATTGAACTGTAACAACCCGATATTTTATAAGATACATTCTTTTTAATTTCATTCATATCTTCTGTTGTACGATACACCAAGATTGCCTTGCGCTATACGCAACACCGTATTTGCTTGCAGTATACGCAACACTATTTTTGGATCGTGTTACACACAATTTTGATAATATTTATTCTATGCAACATTGAGTATATATATATATATATATATATATTCAATGCATAAATGAAACATGGTTGGATTCTGTTATAAGAAACAACGAAGAATTCTTTCACAACACGCAACCCTGACTTGTCTTGCATTACACGCAATCGCGACCTTCCTCGATAGCGTGTGTTGTACGCAATACCGGGTTTTACTAAACAACGATATATTATTATAATGTTATTATAAACTAGCCGTTATGAATAGTATTAACTAAATTTTTAATTTTATAACATTATTATTCATCTTACACATTTTCTAGAACATGGTATAAGAACAAAATAATTTTTTCGGGTAAAATTAGTATTTTTCAAAAAATGCAGTTTTGCCGCCTTTTGATGGAGCACCCACTTTAAATATAGTTTTTGACATGTTTATAAGTTCCATTTGACAAAATAAAATTATTCTTTGGAATCAAGAAATAAAAATTTACTTTGGATAAATTTTTCATTTTATTCTGACGCCTTTCATATTTTAATGAATAGTAAAAATATGCTATATTTTAATTAAAAACAACTTTTTTCATCGTAATATCTTATGTGGATAAATTATAATATTGAATGGTTTTAAAGTATAAATAGAATATATTTTTACCATTTAATATAATTTATGTCATTAGCATTGATTTTACCTTGAATTCGTAGGTTAAATCAATTCAATCTTTTGAAATGTTTTAAAGAAAAACCCATTTTCTTTCGACAACAGGATTAATTTTAATTTAATTTCTGCAAATTTTGTGTATGGAATTTGGAAAAATGGATTCCATATTTGGAATCAGTGGGTCCAAATTATGTTAATAAGCTACTTTTTATTTTTTGGCATTGTGAATAGTAACTACGGTAAATTTTATTTACTATAGTTAAAGGTAAATCGGGTAATTAAGGGTAAATATAAGATTATACAATTACCCTAACACTTGGAAAAATCCTATTGGATGACTAAAAGTCGACCCATATCACCTAAGGGTCGGATTAGATTCATTTAATGGACTTTGTTTCATGAAAATAATTTAATTATTATTAAAACCAAAGAAAGTGACAACATGTCACTCTCTTAAATACTATAAGTATAATAATTTTGAGTTAGTGATAAACTTAATGAAACTTAGAACATTAATAGTCTACAGAAATCTAACAAAATTATCTACATCATGAGAATTTATTTATAATTTTTTGGGATTAAATAATTATTATTAATTGTGACACAATAGTGATGCAGAAATTATTTATCTAGTGAAAAATCAAAAATATAGTTTTTATTAAAGTAATAGTGACCATAAAAGGCACAAAACCCTGACCAAAACTTATTGGTCATGTAAATTTAAACTATAATCATCCAATGGTCTAATATTTAACCATTTGGAGTCTTATACAAGCAATTATGACACTTATATTATTTTATTTTAAATGATTCCAAAGTTGTCACCTTCATAATTTAATAAATATAAAAATTTAACTATTGTGATTTTAAGATGATAAATTAGAGTAAAAGTATTATTATAAAATTTAATAGATTTAACTTCATCATAGAATTTTATTTTTAATTTTTATGAAACATATAAGTATATTAAATAATTATACAAAAATGTTGTAGAAATTATTTTATTAAGAGATAAACCAAATAAATGGTTTTAAAAATAATAAAATAAATATTATTTTAACTATTTAATGTGATAAAATAATTTATAGATACATATGAACTTTTATAAATCTATTAAAGCTTTTATTTTGAACATATCTTCTGTATATATTTTATTTAAATTCAATTAAATGAATAGTGTCAAAATTGACACTATTGTTATTTTATAAAAATAACATATTATAAAATTGTTTAAAAATAAAAAAAATATTTAAAAATTATAAATTTAAATTTATATGGTCTATAATGTTATAAAGTAAAAAATTATGGAGAATTCACAACAAATAAGTAATTATGTGTTATAATTTAAAATTTAGAATTTTATTACCACAAATAAACTTAAATAGATTAAATAAGGATAAATCAAAATGATAAGGTTTAAAATAAGATCCAAACATGTCTAAATTTGATTGGTTGATGATATTACAATCCTATCTCATCTAATCTTTGAATATGAGTCATTTTTGGAGGTTTTTAAGTGGGTTTAGATTTATTATAAATTAATATTTTTAAGAATTCCAAAGGTGCCCCTCTCCTCCCTTATAAAAGGGCACCTCCTCCCTCTTCTCCTCACAACAATTTGAGCCTTCAAGCTCGTCCAAACCCTGAAAAATTATCTTCTCCACTTCCCTAGAAACATCCTAGAGGTTCTGGTCTACTTTAAGGACCAATCTTAGTGCCCTAAGAGGAGGTTTCAAAGAGGCGTATCGAAGAAGAGGTAATTTCTTCTCCCAATTCTTTCAAGCATCTTTCTTCTTCAACTTCTTCTTCTTTAGTTGTTTCATTATAAAGTAATAAAATAAGTATCAATTATATACTTATTTATTATTATAAATATGAAACAACCCCATTTCACCTTCTATCCATCCTACGGAAAATAAAATCACCGCGCGTGCGTACGTACGGAATACTGTCTCCACACCGTGGTGCAATTTGTTTTTCCACCAACACCTTACATGGATGGGTATAATGGTGTAAAGAATAACTATACATAGTTATTATAACATCATACTTATTCTGATATATTGTATCATCCACTCCAATTCAATTCAATAATTATGGAAACGATATCATCGCTCGTGCGTACGTACGGACTACCGTCTCCACGACGTGATGAGATTTATTCTCCATGTTAACCATTTAAGAATGATTATAAAGTATATATAAGTAATAATAATGAAATATATGACATTATAAAGCTACTGTATTTATGTATATATGTATGTCATCTACTTAATTCCATTCAACTCAATAAGGAAACGAAATCAGCGTTCATGCGTACGTACGACCTACCGTCTCCATGAACGGTGTATTTCTTTCCATTTATCGATCTATTATATATATGTATATTCTGAATATATATTATATATAAATCATGTTTTTTATTCTAGAATTATGTAATCATGATCTAAGTAATCATATAAATAATTACAAGTCAAAACACAGACGACAAATGAAACGATTTTACCCAAAACGCTCTTTAACATGGAATTTACAAAAGAACGGGAAATATAAAGTCATAAGTGAACCATATATGATATAATAACAATTAATATGATTCTGTAATAAGTCAATAACATTATTTAAATCATTATACAGGAGGTTCGTATACGTACGAAGCATATCAGACATAAGGTAAGGGATAATTGTGCAAATCTCATTTTTATCCGAGATTGCTTATTCGTAAGTATTTACAGGGGTTATTTCTATCATCCATGTCCATGTTTTATAAAAGTGTTTTCATGTATGTTTAAAGTCATTTTTACCCATTCTTGACTTTTACTACATGGTATGTAAGGAATCTTTCTTTTTTACGTTACGAGGTACTTTTTGACTTTTCCAGCAAAAGTATGAGAAGAATGTTTTTTTAACTTATACGACACGAACAAATTTTTATGGTTTTATAAAGACTTATTTTCATAAAGCTTTCTACAAAATATTTCATGACTATTTTCAACAAAATCCTTTTCTTTTAAAATTGCATGACATTTTGTGAAAAGAAAATGATTTTGAAGAAGAAAGGATATTTTCCTCAAGAATTCATTTCAAGTGTTTTATCAAAACCATTTTTCATATAAGATGACATTATTTCATATGTGTATGTTTCAAGTATCACGTATCTATGATTTACATTGTTTCATTTTTCTTATTATGAAATGATATCCATTTCTTTTATATGGATTATGTGATGATGGAATGATGTTTATGAAACCCATTTTGTTTATTGGGTTATTATGAATGATGTATGTTTTTTTGTGTGGAATAAGTAAGAATGATTTCATTATGAGATGGGTGGGACCTATATCTCCCTCCAATTAATTGGGTAAAGATTTTATATCTCATGAGATAGACATGGCTAGAACGGTAAGTTAATCCGGTTCAGTGTTACAGGACTGAAACGAGGAGTGAACTCGATTCAGAATGGGACTTTGTCCACTAAGATGGTCTTGGCAGCAATGCCTTGGCTACTATGGAAATCATTAAATGTGCTTAATGGATTCCACAATTACATGTTTTATTCCCATTATATTTTGTAATTATTAATGTTTTTTATGATCTATGTCTTACGTACTTCCATGTTTTATGTCATTTCTCAAGCTTTTGATGTTTAAACATTATGTTCATGTTTTTAAGTTCAAATGTATACGGTATATTTTATTTTATCCATGCTTACCCTTACAGAGCATTTGAGCTCACCCTTTTTATGTTTTCTTTTCCCCAGGATATAAAGAAAGGTTTTAGGTAAGAAAAAAAAGGGAAAGATCTTTATGGGAGATGTTGAAGATCTTTCACCACGATTAGAAGATTACGTTCCAAGTTTCCAAAGACACTAAACTATTACGGTCCTTATGTGTGTGTTTTTGTTATGTACTAAGTATTCCGCTAAAGTAATGTAATGTCCATGTACGTCAAGCTTCGGGTCTCTACAGTTGGTATCAGAGGAAAGGTTTAGTCAAGCTTTGGAAACTAGGATGTGAGAACTTTAGTGAGATCCCTAGAGATATTTCTAAGGTATGTCTAGGGATATCCCTAAGGATAAGTATACGTATAGGATATAGTCCTAGAACTATGGTAACGATATTAGATTAAAATAAAGATGTTAGATATTGAATTTACTCCCCCTTTATTATGATTTTTGCCACTCACACTATTCTTTTTGGGTTTTAGAAAATGGCTGGAAACAAGATGATTCATGATAATGGAGGATATGATAGACAATGGAATGATACTCTTCATGAGCAACCAAATGAAATGGGATTTGGAAGTCCAAACATCATTATTATGCCGAATCAGAAATGTCATAATATGATCAATAAAGTAAAATTTGGTAAGTTTCCTGACTCGGCTAATAAGAGAAAGATGGAGTTTCATGATTATCATAGAGGAAAGAAAGTTCAATTTCCCCTATGTAAATCATGTGGGAAGAGGCATCAAGGAGAATGTTTCAAAAGAACTGGAAGATGCTTTGAGTGTGGAAAGGAAGGACACAAAGCCAGTAAGTGCAAAGGAAAAGGTTCAATTAACACCAGGGATGAAGATAATGGTATTGCTATGAAATCAACAATGGTTAAATGTTTTAAATGTGGAATGTACGGGCATTATGCAAACCAATTCCCTACGGGAAAGTCTTATGAAGAGAATTAGTACGGTCGTATGGGTAGTATTTATGTTGATGATGATGAAGAGACTACAAATGATATATGAGATGAAAGAATTGTTGAAGCTCGGTCAATGGTTTAAGAAGGTAGTGGAATGATTACATGTTTATCAAGTGTAATGTTGTATAAGTAATCTCATGGTACTATGGAATAAAGAGAAATCTAAGGATTGTTACATTGTTGTCTTTCCTTGAGTTATGAAAGTTTATGATTAATGCTACCAGTATCCATGAAAGGTTATTCAGATATTTTTGGAATGAAGATGATATGCGCATAATGAAGGGATAAAGAGAAAATTAAATGTTTGATAGTATGCATGAGCTCATGACTGATATAAGGAGAAGGTTATATCATGGTCTGAGTATATAGAATTTTTGGATTTTGGTATGTGGTAAGAGTTAACTTTTGACAGCATTCAGGTTTTCACTAAGGTTTAATGGGTATTCATTTTTCAAGAGAATACATGATTAAGGTATTCACTTGATTAGAATGTGACCAACAAGTTATATGGGTGATAAATGATGGTATTCACATGCTTGGTTGATGACATTTCAAGTAATCGTTTTCTTTATACTATGAGCTTGGACCAAAGTATTTTAGATAAGCCTAAAGATTGGAATGTATTATGTTGGACATAAGTTAGTATTGCTTAAGGATAGAACTTTTTTTGATATTATTGATGGGATGTTATAGTAATGTAGTTTTAGAAAAAGGACAACCTGCAAGAAGGGAGACAACCCATCTCGTCGGACAAGGCTGTGGGAATCGAACCCACAACCGAAGTGCGACTAGTCTTTATCTCCTACCACTAACCTACAATAAGTCCTTGGTTAGTGGAAACTAGTTTTATTTTATTAAGTGACATGATAGATGAAGTATAAGTTCATTTTTTCATATACGATTAACCTCACCAAAGATGGACTTATGGATATTTGATAACTTTTTCTAACCTTTTGTTTGAAACAGATGGAATGACCCATCATTCTATCACATGATCTTTTAACACATCACGAATAACAAATTCAACTTCATTTCTTTAAGAGATGAAGTGGAAATTGTTCAAAGCACGAACAACAGTGAGATTGTACCAAAATAAAGTAAGTATTTATTCTAATTCAAATTCTTCAACTTTAGGGAAATGATCTTGAAAACCAAAAATGTTGTCCTAGTGCCTTTATATCTGATGAATCAGATGGTACCCTAGATCACCACAAATTTATGGCTTTGTGATTGTTGGCTTTTTCATAGCCATGTTCTCTACCACTCTCTATCAGAACATGATGGTTAGATTTCTCTTACATATCCATATTTTCACCAATGTTATCCTATATGGAAACCCAGTGATTAGTTAATTTGGGTAACTGTTATATTTCATACTTTAGTTTTTAAAGTTCAGTTTTGTTATTTCTTTTTACGATGTGGGTTTCTATGAATAGTAAACGATTTATAACCTAGACGAACTTCGAGGGCGAAATTCATTTTAAGGGGGGTAGAATGTAACAACCCAAGATTTTATAAGATAAATTATTTTTATTTTCATTCATATCTTCTGTTGTACGATACACCAAGATTACCTTGCGCTATACGCAACACCGTATTAGCTTTCAGTATACGCAACACTATTCTTGGATCGTGTTACACACAATTTTGATAATAGTTATTCTACGCAACATTGAGTATATATATATATATTCAATGTATAAATGAAATATGGTTGGATATTGTTATAAGAAACAACTAAGAATTCTTTCACAACAGGCAACCCGGACTTGGCTTGCATTACACGCAATCACGTCCTTCCTCGATAGCGTGTGTTGTACGCAATACCGGGTTTTACTAAACAACGATATATTACTATAATATTATTATGAACAAGCCATTATGAATAGTATTAACTAAATTTTTAATTTTATAACATTATTAGTCATCTTACACATTTTCTAGAACATGGTATAAGAACAAAATAAAATTTTCGGGTAAAATTAGTATTTTCCAAAAAATGCAGTTTTGCCGCCTTTTGATGGCGCACCCACTTTAAATCTAGTTTTTGACATGTTTATAAGTTCCATTTTACAAAATAAAATTATTCTTTGGAATCAAGAAATAAAAATTTACTTTGGATAAATTTTTCATTTTATTCTGACGACTTTCATATTTTAATGAATAGTAAAAACACGCTATATTTTAATTAAAAACAACTTTTTTCATCGTAATATCTTATGTGGATAAATTATAATATTGAATGGTTTTAAAGTATAAATAGAATATATTTTTACCATTTAATATAATGTATGTCATTAGAATTGATTTTACCTTGAATTCGTAGGTTAAATCAATTCAATCTTTTGCAATGTTTTAAAGAAAAACCCGTTTTCTTTCGACAATGGGATTAATTTTAATTTAATTTCTGCAACTTTTTTGTATTGAATTTGGAAAAATGGATTCCATATTTGGAATCAGTGGGTCCAAATTATGTTAATAAGATACTTTTTATTTTTGGGCATTGTGAATAGTAACTATGGTAAATTTTATTTACTATAGTTAAAGGTAAATCGGGTAATTAAGGGTAAATATAAGATTATAAAATTACCCTAACACTTGGAAAAATCCTATTGGATGACTAAAAGTCGACCCATAACACCTAATTGTCGGATTAGATTCATTTAATGGACTTTTATTCATGAAAATAATTTAATTATTATTAAAACCAAAGAAAGTGACAACATGTCACTCTCTTAAATACTATAAGTATAATAATTTTGAGTTAGTGATAAACTTCATGAAAATTAGAACATTAATAGTCTACAGAAAGCTAACAAAATTATCTACATCATGAGAATTTATTTAGAATTTTTTGGGATTAAATAATTATCATTAATTGTGACACAATAGTGATGCAGAAATTATTTATCTAGTGAAAAATCAAGAATATAGTTTTTATTAAACTAATAGTGACCATAAAAGGCACAAAACCCTGAACAAAACTTATTTTTCATGTAAAGTTAAAATATAATCATCCAATGGTATAATATTTGACCATTTGGAGTCTTATACAAGCAATTATGACACTTATATTATTTTATTTTAAATGATTCCAAAGTTGTCACCTTCATAATTTAATAAATATAACAATTTAACTATTGTGATTTTAAGATGATAAATTCGAGTAAAAGTATTATTATGAAATTTAATAGATTTATCGTTATCATAGGATTTTATTTTTAATTTTTATTAAACATATAAGTATATTACATAATTATACAAAAATGTTGTAGTAATTATTTTATTAAGAGATAAACCAAATAAATGGTTTTAAAAATAATAAAATAAATATTATATGAACTATTTAATGTGATCCACTAATTTTATAGATACATATGACCTTTTATGAATCTATTAAAGCCTTTAGTTTGAACATATCTTCTGAATATATTTTATTAAAATTCAATTAAATGAATAGTGTCAAAATTGACACTATTGTTATTTTATAAAAATAACATATTATAAAATTTTTTAAAAATCAAAAAAATATTTAAAAATTATAAATTTAAATTTATATGGTCTATAATGTTATAAAGTAAACAATTATGGAGAATTCAAAATAAATAAATAATTATTTGTTATAATTTAAAATTTATAATTTTATTACCACAAATAAACTTAAATAGATTAAATAAGGATAAATCAAAATAATAAGGTTTAAAATAAGATCCAAACATGTCTAAATTTAATTGGTTGATGATATTACAACCCTCTATCATCTAATATTCGAATATGAGTCATTTTTGGAGGTTTTTAAGTGGGGTTAGATTTATTATAAATTAATATTTTTAAGAATTCCAAAGGTGCCCCTCTCCTCCCTTATAAAAGGGAACCTCCTCCCTGTTCTCCTCACACCAATTTGAGCCTTCAAGCTCTGCCAACCACTGAAAAATTATCTTCTCCACTTCCCTAGAAACATCCTAGAGGTTCTGGTCTACTTTAGAGACCAATCTTAGTGCCCTAAGAGGAGGTTTCAAAGAGGCGTATCGAAGAAGAGGTAATTTCTTCTCCCGATTCTTTCAAGCTTCTTTCTTCTTCAACTTCTTCTTCTTTAGTTGTTTCATTATAAATTAATAACATAAGTATCACTAATATAGTTATTTGTTATTATAAATATGAAACAACCCCATTTCACCTTCTATCCATCCAACGGAAAACAAAATCACCCCGCGTGCGTACGTACGGAATACCGTCTCCAGGCCGTGGTGTAATCTGTTTTTCCATCAACACCTTACATGGATGGGTATAATGGTGTAAAGAATAACTATACATAGTTATTATAACATCATAATGATTCTGATATATTGTATCATCCACTCCAATTCAATTCAATAATTATGGAAACGATATCATCGCTCGTGCGTACGTACGGACTACTGTCTCCACGATGCGATGAGATTTATTCTCCATGTTAACCATTTAAGAATGATTATAAAGTTTATATAAGCAATAATAATGAAATATATTACATTATAAAGCTATTATATTTATTTATATATGTATTTCATCTACTTAATTCCATTCAACTCAATAAGGAAACGAAAACAGTGTTCATGTGTACGTACGACCTACCGTCTCCATGAACGGTGTATTTCTTTCTATTTATCGATCTATTATATATATGTATATTCTGAATATATATTATATATAAATCATGTTTTGTATTCTGGAATTATGTAATCATGATCTAAGTAATCATATGAATAATTACAAGTCAAAACACGGACGACAAATGAAACGATTTTACCCAAAACGCTCTTTAACATGGAATTTACAAAAGAACGGGTAATATAAAGTCATAAGTGAACCATATATGATATCATAACAATTAATATGTTTCTGTAATAAGTCAATAACATTATTTAAATCATTATACAGGAGGATCAGATACGTATAAAGCATATCGGACATAAGGTAAGGGATAATTTTGCAAATCTCATTTTTATCCGAGATTGCTTATTCGTAAGTATTTACTGGGGTTATTTCTATCATCCATGTCCATATTTTATAAAAGTGTTTTAATTTATGTTTAAAGTCCTTTTTACACATTCTTGACTTTTTCTACATGGTATGTAAGGAATATTTCTTTTTTTATGTTACGAGGTACTTTTTGACTTTTCCAGCAAAAGTACGAGAAGAATGTTTTTTTAACTTATACGACACGAACGAATTATTACGGTTTTATAAAGACTTATTTTCATAAAGATTACTACAAAATATTTCATGAATATTTTCAACAAAATCCTTTTCTTTTAAAATTTCATGACATTTTGTGAAAAGAAAATGATTTTGAAGAAGAAAGGATATTTTCCTCAAGAATTCATTTCAAGTGTTTTATCAAAACCATTTTTCATCTAAGATGACATTATTTCATATGTGTATGTTTCAATTATAATGTCTCTATTATTTACATGGTTTCATTTTTCTTATTATGAAGTGATATCCATTTCTTTTATATGGATTATGTGATGATGGAATGATGTTTATGAAACCCATTTTGTTTATTGGGTTATTATGAATGATGTATGTTTTTTTGTGGCACAAGTAAGAATGATTTCATTATGAGATGGGTGGGACCTATATATCCCTCCAATGCATTGGGTAAACATTTTATATCTCATGATATAGACATGGCTGGAACGGTAAGTTAATCTAGTTCACTGCTACAGGACTGAAACGAGGAGTGAACTCAATTCAGAATGGGACTTTGTCCACTAAGATGGTCTTGGCAGCAATGCCTTGGCTACTATGGAAATCATTACATGTTCTTAATGGATGCCACAATTACATGTTATATTCCCATGATATTTTTTCATTCTTAATGTTTCTTTATGATCTATGCCATACGTACTTCCATGTTTTATGTCATTTCTCAAGCTTTTGATGTTTAAACATTATGTTCATGTTTTTAAGTTCAAATGTATATGGTATGTTTTATTTTATCCATGCTTACCCTTATGGAGCATTTGAGCTCACCCTTTTTATGTTTTCTTTTCCCCAGGATATAAATAAAGGTTTTAGGTAAGAAAAAAAGGGAAAGATCTTTACGGGAGATATTGAAGATCTTTCACCACGATTAGAAGATTACGTTCCAAGTTTCCAAAGACACTAAACTATTAAGGTCCTTCTCTGTGTGTTTTTCTTATGTACTAAGTATTCCACTAAAGTAATGTAATGTCCATGTACGTCAAGCTTCGGGTCTCTACATGAACCTTCATCATTTTCCCAAAATTCTAAGATTTTATTTCCCATTCTATGTTGAATAGCCTTAGGAGAATATTTATCAAGAGAAATTTTCGTAAATTCATCCCATTCAACAGATGTAACGCCCCGACCCCAGCTACCCAGAGTCGGTGCATTAATTACAAACATTGGCATGATCACAAGAAAGATCAAATCCCGAAAGACCGATTGGTTTAGTAGCCTTGGAAACACTAGATATATTCATAAGTTTTACATTACATCATAAAATGAAAAACTACTACAACAACATAATGTTTCCAACGTCCACACTATAAACCCCTCATAATATCCCTGCAAGTCAATCATAATTTACTTCTTCACTACCTGGGAAAAATAAAACATAGAAAAGGGGTGAGCTCAAATGCCCAGTAAGGATAACAATATAGCGGAAACTTTCATAAATAAGAATAAACATTTAAGGCAATGTATAACTAAAACAAAAGCCTTTTAAATATGAACTTTCAACATGGTATGGCATAAATAAAATGAAATAATTCCATTTACTTATTCACATGGATATTCTACTAATCGAATAATCACATGCAAAAAAATCAATAACCACTTTCATAATGTTGGAATGCATAATGCCAGACTATCATAACCACATAGCCAAGGCCTCGTGCCAAGACTACAAATAAGATTTTGTCAAGGCCTTGTGCCAAGACACTAGTTTGTCTAATGAGACCTACCGATGCATCGAGGAGCTATAGCGGGCTCCACCCGTCACTTATTAAGTCCAATGCATTCCCATATGAAAAGGTTTAAACATAACATAAACATTCTTATTAAAACTAGCATACGAAATGTCAATAATTTCACCATAAACTATGAATGGTATAAAAATAGCACATCCACAGTCAAACATATCACAAAACCTTCAATACAATATAGAAGTTTTGTATCATAATAAATCAACTTTAAATAATCTTAAAATCCATCAAAGGATGTTGACATAGATGAAATCAAAATTCTTTTTAAAGAAGTATCTCCTTTTATTTTGAAATCATTTAAGATCCATATAAAATAAAACATTTTCTTTGAAAATATTCTTATAAGCTTGTATGGAAAGCTTCGACGATTTTATAATGGCGGAAAATAACCGCACCCGCCGTATAAGTTAAAAAAACATTCTTACCTCAATTCTGTCGAAAAGGTTAAAAAGGACCTTGTTTTGAAAACGACAGAAAGATTCCTTTATAAACCTCTAATAAAAAGTCAAACAAGGGTATAAATGACTTTAAACCATATTCTTGTAAATAGAAAAAATGTTTTGAAATACATTTTTAAGAAACATGGATGTGGATGATAAAGAGATCCCAGTAGATTATTACGTATAAACAACCTCGAATAATGAAGAGATTGTGAAATAATCCTTACCTTGTACTTTTCCTTGGTTGGGGTAGGTTAACCTCCTGTATAATGGTGAAATAATTGTTATTAAATTATACAAGAATCATATATATTAATATGATATCATATATGATCTTTTAACATTGATTTATTAATAATATCTTAGAATTATCATCGTTTCGGGTGTTAACTTACTCATTTTCTTTTATATGTTTTGTTACATAAGCCATGTTTGTTGTATCTTATTCATATCCAGAATGATATCAAGTCCTTAAACATCATTTTTAAATCATAAAATGATAATTATACTTGAATAGATACGATGGAGAATGAATCTCATCACGTTCGTGGAGACGGTAGTCCGTACGTACGCACGAGCGACAATATCATTCTTTTGATATTTAAATAATATATAAATGAATGGTATATCATATATACAGAATCATTAACATGTTATATTTATTATTTACATGAGTTACACATCATTATTATACCCATCCAAATAATATTATATTGAATAACAATTACACCACGACGTGGAGACGGTAAGCCGTACGTACGCACGTATGGTGACATGTTATTCAAAGGGTGGATAGAATAATGAATATGGTTGTACCATACTTATAATAACATCACAGTATATGTGATATACTGGAGTTATTATTTTAGAATGGTAAGAACAAAGGAAGAAGAAGTGGAAGAAGAAATGAACTTAGAAAAGGGTGGTGAAATCATTACCTCTTCTTCGGGTTCTTCCTTTTGATTTGATCAAAAGAGCTCCTTAGGTTGGCTTTCTGATCAAACTAAGGCCTCTAGGTTGTAGTGAGGGATGTTGGGAGATTATTTGGGCAGAGTTTGGCCGAACCAAAAGGCTTTGAAGGTGTGAAGAAATGAGAAGGAGGAGTGCCCTTTTATAAGAGGGGTGAGGGGCACCTTTGGAAAAGCTAGAAATATTAATTTATAATAAATTCATATTCGGTTTCTAATGGCTCCAAAGCTTATTATTCAAAGGTTAAGGTGGGGATAGGTCGAAAACCACTCAACCAATAGAATTTAGACAGGTTTGGGTACTTATATTAACCTTATCTTTAAGTATTAATTCTAAGTTAATTAGTTTCACTTTTACAATGTCTCTTTGTATTTTTATATAATATGGTTAATAAACTTACTATATACATCCAAGCGACCCCCAAGTGGTCCATTAATGATTAACCTATCATAATATAAGTCTCTTGGACGAACCTTAGATTTTTAGGAATTTAATATCAATTAATAATATAATATTTGTTTTAAGAACTCTTTTATGTCAATTTTGACACTATTCAATAGTTGATTTTTGTGAAACTCATAACAGATTGATTACTTCGAACAAAGTCCATTAAATCAATCCTAATATATCATATTAGCCTAGAAAATTAGTTTAATTCATTAAAAGTTTCATATTATATTTATTTGGGTATTTATAATATCAATTATTTTAATTTTTCACTATTATAGTAATTACTGCATCATCATTGTGTCATAAATAAAATAAATTATTTAATGTCTAAAAATTATAAATAAAATATCATTATGTAGGAAATCTTTTTATCTTTATAATGAATATTTATAATCTAAAATCCAACATATATAACCCTATGTAAAAATTGTTGTTCTAAAAGATATATGCTTGTGTCATTTTTGTATTCATTTTAACTAAATTAAAATAAAGTGTCATTATCACTTACAAGTGGATCCATGGGCTCCCAAAATTGACACAAAGATGTTCATGGTCGACCATGTATCAACCAATAGGGTTAAGACACGTTTTAGGGTAATTTAGTATTATTATAATATTATTTTTTTAACCCTTATTTACCGGATTTACCCTTTAACCATGGTAAATAAAATATTTACCACAGTAACTATTCAAAATGTCTAAAAATAAAAGTTACCTATTTACACAATTTGAACATCCTGATTACAAATATGGAATCCATTTTTCTAAATTCAAAACACATAAGTGGCAGAAATTAATTTAAAATTAATTCTCGCTGTCAAAACAAAAAGCGTGTTTTTTAAGAGATAATAACTATCAAAAGATTGACACTTGTTTATGTTCGGTTTAATTGTAAAATTATGTCCAATGACCAACATTATATTAAATGGTAAAAATATATTCTAAATATAATTTAAAACTACTAAAATTCATAATTTATCACTATTAATTATTTTGATTAAAAAAGTTGTTTTTAATTAAAATTTAGTAATTTTCACTATTCATCAAAATATGAAAGTTATCCGAAAAGTACCAAAATTTCACCTTAGGCTAAATTCGATATTCCGAGTCCAAAAATGAAGTCCATTTTCAAATATAAAATATATATAATTTCAAAAATTAGGTATTACTATTCACAACGGCTAGTTTAATTAGTTGTGGTGTGTGTTAGAACTCGAGGTTGCGTACAACACACGCTATCGCATTATTCAAAGGGAAACGTACCGTAGAAGCTTGGGGTGTTACATTCTCCCCTCCTTCAAATAATTGCGTCCTCGCAATTTCTAGGGTATTACTGCATAAAAAGACTCGGGTGGTTCTTCATCATAAGTTCCTCGGGTTCCCACGTTGCCTCTTCCATCTTATGATTTCTCCACAAAACTTTTACCAGACGCGTCGTCCGGTTTCTCAGCACTTGTTCTCTCGTATCAAGAATCTTGATGGGCTCTTCACAATAAGACAGATCGGGTTCCAGTTGTAATTCATCATAGGTGAGTACATGCGTTGGGTCAGGCATGTATTTTCTCAACAGAGATACGTGGAACACATCGTGAACTTTGGAGAGACTTGGAGGCACTGCCAATCGGTAAGCTACAGCCCCAATTCGTTCTAGAATTTCGAAAGGTCCGATGTACCTGGGACTCAATTTACCTTTCTTACCAAAACGTATGACTCCCTTCCATGGAGATAACTTTAGGAAAACATGATCACCGAATTGAAATTCCAAATCCTTCCTTCGAATATCAGCATAGCTCTTCTGCCTACTTTGAGCTGCTTTAATGTGATTTTGGATTACCTTCACCTTTTCCACCGTTTCCTCCACCAGTTCTGGGCCTACAAGTTTTCTTTCACCAATGTCATCCCAACAGGTTGGTGTACGACATCTCTTTCCGTATAACGCTTCATATGGTGCCATCTGAATACTCGAATGGAAGCTATTGTTATAGGAAAATTCTACTAGTGGTAAATATTGATCCCACATACCCTGAAAATCAAGTGAGCAAGATCTCAACATGTCTTCTAAGGTCTGAATAGTCCGTTCTGATTGTCCTTCTGTCTGAGGGTGGTAAGCAGTGCTCAAATGAAGTTCAGTATCCAGGGATTTCTGAAGACTTTTCCAAAATCTTGAAGTAAAACGGGGATCACGATCAGAAACAATCGATAGGGGTACTCCATGAAGTCTCACAACTTCATTAATGTATAGTCTTGCTAGACGTTCCAGGGGTAGATCTTCTCTTATAGCAAGAAAATGTGCTGACTTGGTAAGACGATCAACAATAACCCATATTGCATCGTTCCTTCTAGGAGTCTTTGGTAGCCCCATGACAAAGTCCATTGTAATATTGTCCCATTTCCACTCTGGTATGGGAAGAGGTTGCATGACTCCTCCAGGCTGTTGCCTTCCAGCTTTCACTTGTTGACAAACCATACATCTTGACACAAAATTAGCAATCTCCCTCTTCATGTTGTCCCACCAAAAATGTTCCTTCAAATCTCTATACATTTTGGTGCTCCCAGGGTGTATAGAGAAATTGGAACTATGAGCATCATCCAGCAATTCCCTTTTTAGATCAGGTAAATCGGGAACACAAAGTCTCTTCCCGAATTTCAAAATTCCATCTTCATACACAAAGTCTCTCAATCTCCCATCATTCACAGCTTTAATCTTCTTTTGGAATTCTTCATCATCAGTCTGAGAACTCTTAATCCTTTCTAGTAAAGATGGTTTGGCAACCATTTGAAAAAGAATTGATGTTTCACCTTCCCTGGTTATTCCCATGTCCATATTCACTAGCTCCATGAAAATTGGATCCCTTTCAATTCTCATATTGTTCAAAACTCCATGGTCTTTTCTACTCAAAGCATCTGCCACCTTGTTTTCCTTCCCTGGGTGGTAGTGTATCGTGCAATCATAATCCTTGAGTAATTCAAGCCATCTCCTTTGCCTCATGTTGAGTTCTTTTTGTGAGAAAATATAATTCAAACTCTTGTGATCAGTATAAATCTCACATTTTTCAACATAGAGGTAGTGCCTCCATATCTTCAAAGCAAAGATCACAGCTGCTAACTCAAGATCATGAGTAGGATAGTTTTGTTCATGAATTTTCAACTATCGTGATGCATAGGCAATAACTCTATCATTCTGCATAAGGACACAACCAAGTCCTTTCTTTGATGCATCACTATAAATAACGAACCCATCATTCCCCGATGGTAGAGTCAATATAGGAGCATTGACTAATCTTCTCTTCAGTTCTTCGAAACATTCTTCACACTCTTTTGTCCAAACAAATTTAACCCCTTTACGTGTGAGCTTCGTTAATGGGTTAGCCAATCGGGCAAAATTCTGGACGAAACGTCGATAATAACCTGCCAAACCAATAAAACTACGTACCTCAGTTATACTCGTAGGTGCTGGCCATTCTTGGATTGCCTTGGTCTTAGAAGGATCAACAGAGATTCCATCTTTAGAGACAATATGGCCAAGAAAAGAAATCTCCTGAAGCCAGAATTCACACTTGCTAAACTTCCCATATAATTCATGCCTCCTCAGAGTCTTCAAGATAATGCGCAAGTGATTTTCATGATCTTCGTAGGTTTTGGAGTATACCAATATATCATCAATAAATACTACCACAAATTCATCGAGATACTCCTTGAAAACTCTATTCATCAGATCCATGAATACAGAGGGTGCATTAGTCAATCCAAACGGCATTACAGTAAACTCGTAATGCCCGTACCTGGTTCGAAATGCTGTTTTCGGAATGTCTTCCTTCTTTACACACAACTGATGGTATCCAGATCGAAGGTCAATCTTTGAAAAGTATTGAGCTCCATGCAGTTGGTCAAATAAATCATCAATACGAGGTAGGGGATACTTGTTCTTTATCGTTATAGCATTGATCTCCCTGTAATCGATACATAACCTCATAGATCCATCTTTCTTTTTAACAAAAAGAACAGGGGCTCCCCATGGAGAAACACTAGGGCGAATAAATCCTTTATTACTCAATTACTCTAGTTGTTTCTTTAGTTCGACTAGCTCTACAGTGGCCATTCTATAAGGGGTCTTCGATATAGGCCTTGATCCAGGAATCAAATCAATAGAAAACTCAACTTCTCGTTCTGGAGGATGTCCAGGTAAATCTTCCGGAAATACATCTACAAACTCTTTCACAACAGGTACATCCTCTATTTGAACATTCCTTTCCTCACCGATAGTTATTTCATTCTCTTCCTCCCCAATAATTGAATTAAGTTGAGCTACTGGGGGTGGATCTAAATAAGAATTAGGTGGTGACGATTCTGCTCTAAAAATAAGGTGTTCCTTATCATTATCATCAAGAATCGTAACCTCTTTCTTCTTACAATAAATCTTCGCATCATAGTCCGAAAGCCAGTCCATACCGAGGATTATATCAAACTCAATCATAGGTATGACGATGAGATCAGCAGATAACGAAAATTTATGTGCTCTAATGGGGACTGATTCGCAAAACTTTGTTGCAACGATACTTCCCTTAGGAGTTTTAACTGACAAATCCCTTATTAAATCAAATTGGAAATATCTAATTTTCTTAGCAAACTGGGAAGATATGAAACAATGCGATGATCCAGAATCAAATAATGCATTTGCTAAACTTGAGGAAACCATTAAATTACCTGCCACCACGTCTTTCGGAGCTTCTACCTCAGCAGTAGTGATAGCATAAGCCTGGCCTTGATCCCTTGGCCTTTTCTGAGGTAAGTTCTCCTGACGCTTAGGACATGCATTTGCATAATGCCCCATCTCCCTGCAATTGTAGCACTGAACGTTGGTAGCTTCCTTCTTCCCCTTGCAATCATGAGCTTGGTGGCCTTTTTCACCACACTTGTAACAGACTCCCATTCCCTTCAAGCAAGTACCAGGATGTTTCTTCCCGCATTTACCACAATATGGATATTCAACCTTTCCCTTCTTCCCCTTATTTCCATTCCCAAATTGATCAGAAGGTCTCTTCTTCTCTTGCTTCGCTTTAAAGTCATAAGACTTAGAGAATTCTTTTTCGGTCTTGATAGCACATGAGACAATGTCTTCGTACGACGAAAAGGATTGTGAGACTAATGCTCGACGGAGAAATGGTTTTAACCCATCAAAGAAACGATCAATCTTACTTCTTGGGTTGCGAATATAATCTCCAGCATACCTCGCTAACCTTGTAAAGTTAGCCTCATACTTTGTGACATTCTCATCCTCCTTTTGTCTCAGACTTAGAAATTGTCTTTCCATATCTGCTCGATGGTCGCGAGGAAAGTATTTTTCTAAAAATAAATCTTTGAACTCACTCCATTCCATATTTTATACTTCATCATCTTCCTTCGTATTTTGAATCAATGACCACCATTGATCAGCATCTCCAGTGAGGCGGTAAACTGCCATGGTAACTTTTTCCCTTTCACTACTCCCCAAAGCCTGAAATATTTTCTCTTGGGAAAATATCCATTGCTCAGCTACTAAGGGATTTGTACTCCCATTGAACGTTGGTGGTTGTTGTCTCATGAATCGATCTAACATTGATCCTCCACGCTGCGGATCAGGGTGCTCCATACAGGTAAGGTTATTATTCATAACCTGAGTAAGTTGTCCCAGTACGGTGATTAGCTGATCAGCACCAGTTGCATCACCAGCCCCACTATAATTATCTTGAGCAGGAGGGCAATCCCTATATGGAGTGCGTGCATTGATACGGTTTCCATTTCTTCCACTAGGCGCCATTTCTAAAAAATGGCATAAACTAGATCAGTTTATGCATCAAAATACATAATCCCATACTTATAAAACACTAAACATAAATTGAACTATCTATGGATATAATCCATAATCATAAATATGTTTTCTTTGAGGAAGTATATACTCATAAACCCTTCATAATGATTTGTAAAGAAAGTGAGAGTTATCCTAAGCATATCCCCCGGGAGTGTCGTAACCAAGAGTGCAGCAAGGCCCGTTGTCGTGCACCAGTTCCCGTTCGAGTCTAGCTCAAAGCGGTGTTTTCGGGTTTTACCCCTAGGTACATCTGTGCCAGAGCCGCCTCTACCTGCTCGTATCCAGACAGGGATGTATTGCTCGGAAAACTCACAAAGTCTCTACAATACCAAAATTCTAGGAAGTTCTTCTATACTAATCCTCAAAGTTCATCTTAGGTCTATGTGCTCTAATCAGAGTTTATCTAAATCTAGCTTCCAAGGTTTGTACTAAACTTCCTCTGATACCAACTGTAACGCCCCGACCCCAGCTACCCAGAGTCGGTGCATTAATTACATAACATTGGCATGATCACAAGAAAGATCAAATCCCGAAAGACCGATTGGTTTAGTAGCCTTGGAAACACTAGATATATTCATAAGTTTTACATTACATCATAAAATGAAAAACTACTACAACAACATAATGTTTCCAATGTCCACACTATAAACCCCTCATAATATCCCTGCAAGTCAATCATAATTTACTTCTTCACTACCTGGGAAAAATAAAACATAGAAAAGGGGTGAGCTCAAATGCCCAGTAAGGATAACAATATAGCGGAAACTTTCATAAATAAGAATAAACATTTAAGGCAATGTATAACTAAAACAAAAGCCTTTTAAATATGAACTTTCAACATGGTATGGCATAAATAAAATGAAATAATTCCATTTACTTATTCACATGGATATTCTACTAATCGAATAATCACATGCAAAAAAATCAATAACCACTTTCATAATGTTGGAATGCATAATGCCAGACTATCATAACCACATAGCCAAGGCCTCGTGCCAAGACTACAAATAAGATTTTGTCAAGGCCTTGTGCCAAGACACTAGTTTGTCTAATGAGACCTACCGATGCATCGAGGAGCTATAGCGGGCTCCACCCGTCACTTATTAAGTCCAATGCATTCCCATATGAAAAGGTTTAAACATAACATAAACATTCTTATTAAAACTAGCATACGAAATGTCAATAATTTCACCATAAACTATGAATGGTATAAAAATAGCACATCCACAGTCAAACATATCACAAAACCTTCAATACAATATAGAAGTTTTGTATCATAATAAATCAACTTTAAATAATCTTAAAATCCATCAAAGGATGTTGACATAGATGAAATCAAAATTCTTTTTAAAGAAGTATCTCCTTTTATTTTGAAATCATTTAAGATCCATATAAAATAAAACATTTTCTTTGAAAATATTCTTATAAGCTTGTATGGAAAGCTTCGACGATTTTATAATGGCGGAAAATAACCGCACCCGCCGTATAAGTTAAAAAAACATTCTTACCTCAATTCTGTCGAAAAGGTTAAAAAGGACCTTGTTTTGAAAACGACAGAAAGATTCCTTTATAAACCTCTAATAAAAAGTCAAACAAGGGTATAAATGACTTTAAACCATATTCTTGTAAATAGAAAAAATGTTTTGAAATACATTTTTAAGAAACATGGATGTGGATGATAAAGAGATCCCAGTAGATTATTACGTATAAACAACCTCGAATAATGAAGAGATTGTGAAATAATCCTTACCTTGTACTTTTCCTTGGTTGGGGTAGGTTAACCTCCTGTATAATGGTGAAATAATTGTTATTAAATTATACAAGAATCATATATATTAATATGATATCATATATGATCTTTTAACATTGATTTATTAATAATATCTTAGAATTATCATCGTTTCGGGTGTTAACTTACTCATTTTCTTTTATATGTTTTGTTACATAAGCCATGTTTGTTGTATCTTATTCATATCCAGAATGATATCAAGTCCTTAAACATCATTTTTAAATCATAAAATGATAATTATACTTGAATGGATACGATGGAGAATGAATCTCATCGCGTTCGTGGAGACGGTAGTCCGTACGTACGCACGGGCGACAATATCATTCTTTTGATATTAAAATAATATATAAATGAATGGTATATAATATATACAGAATCATTAACATGTTATATTTATTATTTACATGAGTTACACATCATTATTATACCCATCTAAATAATATTATATTGAATAACAATTACACCACGACGTGGAGACGGTAAGCCGTACGTACGCACGTATGGTGACATGTTATTCAAAGGGTGGATAGAATACTGAATATGGTTGTACCATACTTATAATAACATCACAGTATATGTGAGATACTGGAGTTATTATTTTAGAATGGTAAGAACAAAGGAAGAAGAAGTGGAAGAAGAAATGAACTTATAAAAGGGTGGTGAAATCATTACCTCTTCTTCGGGTTCTTCCTTTTGATTTGATCAAAAGGGCTCCTTAGGTTGGCTTTCTGATCAAACTAAGGCCTCTAGGTTGTAGTGAGAGATGTTGGGAGATTATTTGGGCAGAGTTTGGCCGAACCAAAAGGCTTTTAAGGTGTGAAGAAATGAGAAGGAGGAGTGCCCTTTTATAAGAGGGGTGAGGGGAACCTTTGGAAAAGCTAGAAATATTAATTTATAATAAATTCATATTCGGTTTCTAATGGCTCCAAAGCTTATTATTCAAAGGTTAAGGTGGGGATAGGTCGAAAACCACTCAACCAATAGAATTTAGACAGGTTTGGGTACTTATATTAACCTTATCTTTAAGTATTAACTCTAAGTTAATTAGTTTCACTTTTACAATGTCTCTTTGTATTTTTATATAATATGGTTAATAAACTTACTATATACATCCAAGAGACCCCCAAGTGGTCCATTAATGATTAAACTATCATAATATAAGTCTCTTGGCCGAAACTTAGATTTTTAGGAATTTAATATCAATTAATAATATAATATTTGTTTTAAGAACTCTTTTATGTCAATTTTGACACTATTCAATAGTTGATTTTTGTGAAACTCATAACAGATTGATTACTTCGAAAAAAGTCCATTAAATCAATCCTAATATATCATATTAGCCTATAAAATTATTTTAATTAATTAAAAGTTTCATATTATATTTATTTGGGTATTTATAATATCAATTATTTTAATTTTTCACTATTATAGTAATTACTACATCATCATTGTGTCATAAATAAAATAAATTATTTAATGTCTAAAAATTATAAATAAAATATCATTATGTAGGAAATCTTTTTAGCTTTCTAATGAATATTTATAATCTAAAATCCAACATATATAACCCTATGTAAAAATTGTTGGTCTAAAAGATATATGCTTGTGTCATTTTTGTATTCATTTTAACTAAATTAAAATAAAGTGTCATTATCACTTACAAGTGGATCCATGGGGTCCCAAAATTGACACAAATATGTCCATGGTCGACCATGTATCAACCAATAGGGTTAAGACACGTTTTAGGGTAATTTAGTATTATTATAATATTATTTTTTTAACCCTTATTTACCGGATTTACCCTTTAACCATGGTAAATAAAATATTTACCACAGTAACTATTCAAAATGTCTAAAAATAAAAGTTACCTATTTACACAATTTGAACATCCTGATTAAAAATATGGAATCCATTTTTCTAAATTCAAAACACATAAGTGGCAGAAATTAATTTAAAATTAATTCTCGCTGTCAAAACAAAAAGCGTGTTTTTTAAGAGATAATAACTATCAAAAGATTGACACTTGTTTATGTTCGGTTTAATTGTAAAATTATGTCCAATGACCAACATTATATTAAATGGTAAAAATATATTCTAAATATACTTTAAAACTACTAAAATTCATAATTTATTACTATTAATTATTTTGATTAAAAAAGTTGTTTTTAATTAAAATTTAGTAATTTTCACTATTCATCAAAATATGAAAGTTATCCGAAAAGTACCAAAATTTCACCTTAGGCTAAATTCGATATTCCAAGTCCAAAAATGAAGTCCATTTTCAAATATAAAATATATATAATTTCAAAAATTAGGTATTACTATTCACAACGGCTAGTTTAATTAGTTGTGGTGTGTGTTAGAACTCGAGGTTGCGTACAACACACGCTATCGCATTATTCAAAGGGAAACGTACCGTAGAATCTTGGGGTGTTACAACAGAATACAAATATTCTATTTCTATGATATTCTTAACTAATAAACACAATTGGTTTGAATCACCTTCAAAATTTTAAATCTAAATGTTTACCTTAATAATCCAAAAAATCTATGAAATCAAATATATTTTCTAGAGATTTAATCCATCCCTTAGATAGTAATGGGTTGGAAGATCCCCTAAATGCTGGAGGGGGCTGTATTATAAAATACACCACTATCCACATGTTCTTCTATGGAATATTTGGTTTCTCTCTCACATGGATATCACCACAATTTATAGTACATGTTAACTAATCCATCATAGAATAAAACCACTCAGTTAAAATTAAGATCATTCAAGGATGCTGATTTTGAAAGATATTTTTCTATTGATTCCTTCATACTTTAGTTTACCTGTTTCCTCTCAGAAAAAAATTTATGAACAAACATAGTTTAAAAGATGAAACATTCTGAAATTAAATTACTATAACGTGGTAACCATAAATTATAATATATTAAGATTATTTACATACATTATCCTAACCTCTAAAATTATGTTAAACTTTCCTGTGATACCAACTATAATGAACAATCCTTTAATAATTCATAAAATAGATTCTTTAGATAATAATTCATTTCCTTGAATTCTTAGAGTTATTTTAGGTTTATAGTTTTAAATAATTTGTTAATATCCATTATATAAATAAATATTACATCTCAAAGTGGAAAATTCCACTTAGAATCCAATTTTTTACAATATAAAAAATTTTAAATAAAAGAAGCTTTATTTTGATAAAAAAATTTCAAAACTTTAATCATGAACTCATCCTTTTCCCTACTCAGCCTTAAGTCCCTGGGAATTTTTTTAAAATGTGATATGATTAAACAAATATCAATAAGGGACATATAAAAATGAAAAAATAAACCCGTTATTCTATGAATACTCACAAAATATTTCTTTTTGAAATAAAATTTGAACTTAAGATAAACATGTTCCTACCCAAGAAATAAACTTATCTACCCAAATATTTTCATAAAAGATTTCATAAGAACTCCTAAAAGAAAAATAATACATATAAAGGTTTCCTGGTAATCATGAAAAATTCACAATAACTTTTTCACGAAGTCATAAATTTCACCCTTAATAAGTAGTATAAATATTTCTTTAAACTTTAGAACATTAGCTTAACATATAAAATCATAATATTTCCTTAAAACCCATAAATAAAATAGGTAAATCATATACGTATCTTGGGAAATAATTTTCATATAAGTCTTATAATCATTCTTACATATGGAACAACCTTTCTAGAAAATTCTAATAATCTCTTAGTAGAAACATATCTAGTTAACCCAATACCTTTACCCAATATGTTGGAGAGCTATATCGAGCTCACCCATTGATGGTTTATAATATAACCAACCATAGCTAGTTTATAATAGAATCAACCATGATAAAAAATAGTTCCAAATAAATAAAACATAATAATAAAACAAGAAATATTTGACTTTTCAGTATTATACTCATAAAATTATTCTGTTCACCCATAAGAAAATACTTATAGATATAGAAATATCCATTACATTTGAAACACCTTTTGAAAATACCCAAAAAAGGAAGGAGGTTTTTTATTTGAAGAAAAATTAAAATCTTGTAAAGTAATCCCAAGATAAAATAATGGTTACTACAATGAGAAAAACCATTCATTCCATATATTTTAAAATATAACATTCCTTTTATTTTTGTCAAAACATTATATATAAAATATGTAAAAATATTAATTTTGATTTTTCTATAGAAATTGACAAAAAATTAATTTTTTAATTAATTTATTTCCATTTATATACATCTATATAATAATTTTAATAATATTCATATGGAAGAAAAATATTTATAAAATAAATCTTTAAAACATTTAAAATGAGGTTTTTAAGTAAAGTGTGCCTTATCACATGTCCAACTAGTCACATATGTTCCTTATATTCCTAAATAATTAAATTATCTTAATTATTTAATTTTTTAAGATCATTTATAAATTTTATTTTTTCATTTATTTTCTCTATTACCATATTAAACACAATCAATCAGGTTCATGTCATTTGTTTTGATGATATTCAGATCATTTGTCCAAAATCACTTTAGTAAGTTAAATATGGTCAAAGAGGTCATTATTACATAATCTAAAAAATAATAATCATTATATAATTACCAATTTGAAAATTATTTATACTTTTAAAACCATCCATGAATGATGGTTGAGAAAAATGAATCATGTTACGACCAATGAGATGATAGGCTATGCATACGCATGAGTAACATTTTCATTTTTAATGAAAATGTGGGAAAGAAGGTAAGTATTATTTTATCTTTATATAATTATTATTGTATAATAAATATAAAAATATTTATTTAAAATAAATTATATATATTAATTATGTGATGATATTATGAAAAACGAATCACATCTCTTTGTGGAGGTGGTAATCCACATGTACGTACGAATGACATTGTCAATTTTTAATGAATGGAAAGGTAATAAAGTAGATGATATATTATATTTAAATAATGAAAAATATATCATGAATATTATATATATATATAAATTAAATAAATTAATATAACCATATGTGATAGGTAGTGAAGGAAAATGAACAACACCAGTTCGTGAGGCGGTAGTCCACTATACACACAAATGCCGATTTAATTTCATATTTGATGGAAGAGGAGATGGATAAAGGTGATTACATTAATATAATAATATATCAGTATATTAAAGATAATTATTTTACAATTTAATAATGTTTTAATAATATTTGAATGATTTAGAAGATAAAATAAATAAAAAATTATAGGTTAAGAACTATACATCTTCTTCGGACAACCTGAATAGGTTTATACATAAATCTTTACTAGGTTGTTTTTATAATAAAACCAAGGAATCAAGGATGTACGGAGGGATATAAGAAAGTAATTTGTATAGATATTGTATTATATAGGTTTCTAAAAAGCTGTTAAGAAGAGAGGAGGTGAGTTTCTCTTTTATAAGGCAGGAGAGGGGAAGTTTTGGAATTTCTTAAATAATTAACTATTAGATTTATCATAATCATGTAAAGTGGAACCAAGGAATAATAAATTAAAATATAATTTCTGATAGTCTAAGAATACACTAAAAAAATCACATTTATACAAGTTTGGGTTATATTTTAATAATTATATCCTAGTTACACCACTTTAAACTCATTTTAACCTTAATCATAATAACTTAAATTTTTAGCATGAAAAAATAATTATATAACCAAAAATAAACGGGTAATTATGAAATAAATTGAAACTAATTTTTCAAAATTTGGAATAAATTTTATAATGCTAGAATTATTTAACTGGAATAAATTCCATTTAATATAATAACACAAAACACATGAGAAATTATTTTTAAAAAATATCTTATTTATGTGTAAAACTTATTTTTCATTAAAATATAGTAACAAATTGGTTTCCATGATTTTTTAGATCAAGTAATAAAAAAATGTTTTTAGACTTTTTAGAAAGAAAAAACAAAATTTCTTCTAACAATCATTCCATTAAATAAAATCACCCAACAATATTTTTTAATTTGAATAAAATATGACTTATTATCTTAAAAGTCAATATTGGGTTCGAAAATTCAAAATATTGTTTTAAAATAAAATATTTAACACCTTAAATATATAATTGGTAAAAAATGATAAAATATGACAATTTAAAGTGTTTAGGTAATTTTAAGCCTTATCTTTTTAGTTTAACACCAAGTAAACCTGTTTTAATCTTAATCGTGATAATATATTTTTCCATTTTCTACTATTAATTATGAAAAAAAGTTTAGTTGAGCATGTTAGGTTATATTATTTATGATTATTCCAAAAATTTAATTCAATTTATCAAATTCAGTTTACATAAGTGGGAAAATTTATTTTAAAATCATACCCACATAATGTGTTGAAAATTAGTTTTCCATAAAAAATGCGTTTTAAGTATAAAATTTTTTTTATATAACATTTAATTATATTTTTGGTTAAAATTAAATTTATAGGATTATTTGTAATGAAAATTAACTAATTAAATTTTAAAACAAATCTATAATTTAATTTTACCTGTAAAAACCTTAAAAGAAAAGTATGTTTTCGATAAAAATTAGTATTTTTCCCTATTCATTAAAAAATAAAAAATCCCAAAATATTATAAAAAATAAACCCTAATATATTTTTGAATGATGAAAAAAATGAAATTACAATTTTCCAATTCAAATTCTAAAATTTGGAGATCAAGATTTTAAATAAAACCATATAATACATGAAAACCCAATTTAGTTAAAAATTATGTCTTTTTATTTTTAAGGAAAAATTACCTAATATTATTATAATGAATATAAATATATAAAATATAATTAATGAATATTCATAACACTTGATAATAGTTTATCTTAACATTACTTTGGTTTTCACAAAATGAGAGATGAATTGTTGTTGCTAGTTGGTGTTGGAAAATGAGTAGTTTATCTTAACATTACTTTGGTTTTCATGGGTGTTAAGTTTTGGGTGGATTATGATGGTCGAAATGTTATCCAGCTAAGGAATGAATCAGTGCTCATATTTGGAGCATGGTGGTGAACGAGTCGAATGAGGATTGGATCATGGTTTTACACTTGAAGTCTGGTCAAGAACTCTGTGGGAGTATCTGAATGATATTAGGGTAACTCCTAATATAGGGGAATTGAGATCAGTATTTGGTGTTTCTTCGATAGTTGAGACTAATCATCTTTGAAAAGGGACAATATGAAGTTTCATGAATAATGTTTTGAATGGGATAGAAAGTGGTGATCCATAAACCTCTTAAAAACATAATTATGGATATGACCAGAGCATTTTGGGAATTGGTTGAGGTATTTCGAGGAAAATATGAGAAACTCATGTAATATATAGATGATGTAGTCACATATATTCTAACTCATAATCTTGAAATGAGAATGGGTGCCAGTGTTTAGATGGTGTTTTTTCATTAGATTGGGTATGTTTAGTGGGAATTATTCTAGGAACATCAATAGGATACTGGAGGAATGTTTCCTCAAGAAATTATAACAGTGAGGCCAACATACAATATAATTGTACTTCACATGCTATGTCATATGGTGGGAGATAACCACAGTCCGGAAGATGAATTATAGATTAAAACCATTGATATTTTGGATAGACATTATTGATCAAATGGAATCTGGATGTTTCATCAGTGGTTATAAGTGTTGGCTCGATCTTTGTTGTTATAAGTGTGTTACATTCTGGGCGGCACTTTAGAATCATTTTGAGAATTTATAAGAATAATTTAGTTATTTGAGTGGGAATTTGAAACTATGGTAGGTCATGATATTCAGATAGATGATCCCTAAGGCTTCTTAGGGATGAGAATTGCTAAAGTGGTGTAGTTGTAAGATCCCATATCTATATGAGTGTTTGAAATTGGACATAAATTCAAAATTTTGAATTAGAGGATGAGTTATTTTAGTAACCATGATTTTTAATTGGTTTTAAAGGCCTGGGAAACCTCAAAAGATGTGTTTGAGAATTTTTTGGGAGCTCGAGAGTCGTCATTGAGGCTTAGAGGAGCCCCGAGAGAGGTCAGATGGTTGTTGGAGCCAAAGATGTAGTAGATCCATTGGCTGGCCAATGGCCTACACTAGTTAGCCCATGAAATTTTAAATGGGGAAATTACTATTTTACCTATTGGTTATTTTTAGGGGACATTTCCCTCTTCACATATTTTTCTCTCTGATGATCAAACCCTCCCTTCCACTCTCATCATTTTTTCTTTCCTCAGTTTGGGGTTGTTTTCTTTTCTTTTTTGGTGATGATAGAAGGTATGTGATACTCTCCCTCATATGATATATTTTTCTTGTGCCTCTAATTTATTTTAAATTTTTTCTTTTAGATTAACAAATGGATATGTCACTGGAGAATAAAGAAAAACCTCGATTTTAAAAAGGATTTCAAACAACCTAGGTTGATGATAAAATGAAGTGATGTCCAGGTGCAGTCATCTATCAAATCATCAAGGGTAAATTAAACTATGGATTTGTTTTTGAGTCATTCATTAAAATAAGAAATTTTTAATGAAGAAGTTATAAGAATATATTGGGGATATTTATTGGATTGGGTTCAGGGGTGTGTAGTGGGTGGCTGAAACCCCATTGCTTAAAGAAGTCTCGGTCGTTGGATGAATCTGGTGATTTATCAGGAATTATAAAAAAGTTTTATTAAAATAATTATTTAATTATAAATATTATAATTAGATAATTATGCATGTTTGGAATTCCTTAGGGGATCAGGATATTGATACATACCTGATTGATCGATGACAGGTTTGGATGAGTTTAAACTGTACTTGGATGAAACTTTTGTCCCTAGGACATAAAAGTAGAAATATTGTTAAATGGTATGTGGTTTCATATTATTTTCCTATGAAATTTAAGTATTTTATATTTTTTATATGAATGATTAGGAAATCCATTGAGGGTGATTACTAATTAATTTAATTAAAAATAATGTTTTATTTTAATTAAATTTGTGATATAAATATATGAGATCAAAGGGTCATGAAAAACCCTTTTGTGCTAGGTTAACACCTCAACCACTGATGGATAAGGACAAGTCTATTGAGAAACTAGATAGACTCCAGACCTCATGAGAGGTGAGGCTATATCAGAAGATACATATTTCCCATATCTAGGCCTGGTACACCACAATGTAGGAGGTGAGGTCGTATTTAGAGACTGTAGGTCATGTAGGCCTTGGGAGGACCCCTTAAGAAATTTGATCTATTATGGATCAATTAGATGAGTGAGGTATGAGAGATTATATCCCATATTATGTGACCAATCCTAGGTGGATGGACCTTGGGTAATCCTAGATCGGGTTGGGTGAGAGGACCGACCCAGAGAGACGTTGTGAATGGAGATGGTCCATGGTCCATATTTTGACTACAAGATAAGTGGAGATACCCCATGTAGTTGGAAAATACATTCTACTATGATATTAATTATATGGGATATGATATATTTTAAGCATATATTATTGACCCAATACCCTATTGAGATCAATGATTCCATGTTGAGTGCCTATGTATGGATTAAACAGGGAGAACCTAGTGGGAGGGTGGTTATGAAAATATTTATAGATGAGCACAGATATCGCCTTAGAACTTTTATTGATGTTTAGATCTAGTTTAGGATATGGTGAGATAGGTTTCTCTTTGGGGAATTTGACCATGGATTTACTAAAAAGCATGGTATAAGGCAACCTAAATTTATAATTTTTTTATATTTATGATTTATATTGTATACTTCATATGGATTATTAATAAATGGTTAGGAAACTCGTATAGGGGAAGTTGCTAAAATTATTATAGGGTTTATGATCCTGTTGTGGAAATTCACATAGGGTAGGTTTTTTAAATTATTATAGGTTATATACATGAAATGGATCACTCCCATATGGGAGGTAGGTGATACAAGTTTGGCTACCATGGATTTAGATCCAGATATGGATAGAGCTACCACATAGTTGGATCTTAGATGTGGTTGGGATGCCATTAATTTGGAGTTAGGATATTTAGGTAGGTCTTCATATATTAGACTGACGAGGGTAATGTAGTGGGGACTTGGAGACTATGATCTACTAGGGTAATACTATATACTAAGGTGTGGCTGGTCTAGTATACCGAGGTGAGAATATATCTGGGTTTGTGGTAGTAATAGAGTTATGATGGATGAGGAAACTATTATAAGGGAGTTTTGTGACACTCTGATTGAACAATTCACCTAACTGGTGGTTGTATAGTTACTGTTGGCACAATCACGTGATGTTATCAGAGAAACTCCGACATTGGTCTGAAGTAGGTATGGTTGGTCGGGGTCATTAATTTATGGATTGATGATTTTATTTTTCATTTATTTTTTGGTTTTTATTTATTTTAGCTGAGTATGTAAAATGCATATATCACCATATTTATTGTCTTCATGGGGATTCATTGGTTGTGCCCTATTGATTTTTATACTCACACCATTATTAGCCTTCTTTTACACTTGGATACCCAAGAAGACATTATCTTGGTTTCAAGCACATGTTGAGAGAGGTTTGGGGTTGATTGAGTAGAGATGAATCAAATGTATATGAGGATATTGTGATGTGGTATGGAACATAAATGTAGTAGAGAACTTTGGTATTTTATTTTATTTTGTTCAATATATGTAAATTATCTAGTGGGAAGTTTGTATAAATATGGCATGAATGTTCAAGGATTTACTAATTTTTATTTATCATTTATCCTTACGTATATTTCTTTATTCTACTTTTATTTTATCATGTAATGTATGATACATGGTTGTTTATTCAATATTGTTCACTATGATAAATGGGGTATAGTCAACCTAAAAAACCACTTTATACTCCCACTACTAGCAGACAACCTTTGATGCATAGGGATACACAAATGAGGTACACTAGTGACCATCAGTCTGGGAGCCAGTTTCTGGTCCAGGGTGGTGAGACATTACAAGATATTTAAATTTAGAATATGTAAGTTTAATTTTATATCATGTTTTTTTATTAAAAATCAATGAATTTATAAATATTTATTCAATGGTTTATTGAATATTTTAATATATATATATTTATATAGTTATGTGAATATTAAAATAAATATTTATTTCTGAGTTTAATTAATAGAATATTTATTTATTTGTTGAAAAATAATATTTATCTAAATAAATATTTTACTACTATTAATGGTTTAATGAATTACATGTAGGATTGAAAAATCTATTGAATTTCTCAATATAAATGATATTTTTATTTTTTTAGGAATTGATATTTAAATAAATCCATATCATGGAAATAATGATAATAATAACAATATTTTACATGGGATATTATTTAGGTTACATAAGTTTATAAGGTAATGAGTATTATTATATATTATTTAACCGTAATCATATAAAGGAAAATATATCACAATTCTAGGTGTCGGGTTATTGACACAAAAAAGGAAACCTCTAGAATTCTCTCCAATAATTGAAAGTAAATACTTCATTCCTCCCTCTCAGGAATGAAATTTATTAATATTTATTATTATGATTTATGTTAAATGTAGATCTACTTCAATAGCACACATAGATTCAATAACATCATCCAAATATTTGTGAATAATGTTTAGATACATCTAGAAGAACCCTTACTTGGATTCTCTACCATAATGATAATGTGAAAAGAGCATAAATGGGAATTTATCGAGGAGATTACCATGGATATGATTGTTTTTATTTAAATAAATTATAGAATTAATGACCAAGATTATTTCTAGAAGACCTCAGGACAACTTTATAAAAATTTTCAGGTTTTATCCATCAATATAAATGTAAAAAAAATAGGACCCACATCTAAAACTTCCACTACAGTCCATAAACTTTATAAGGTCCCTTGAAAATGAATATAAAGTCCATTTAAATTATCCTATAAAAATTTCATTTATCTTAAATACAAGTATAAAAAAATATGAAAAATGATTATAATAAATGTCATAATGAAACTAAAAATCAAATTTATTTTAAAAAACCACCTAATTTCAAAGTAAATATTCATGTAAAATAAAATAATAGATTATAAATAAATGAATTTTGTGATGTAATAAATGTAATATAATGATAAAAAAAATTAATGAATGTTAAGGGATATAGAATCCAAATAAAATTATGTAAAAATAGGAAAACCTATAACAGATGAAATTTTTTGAATCGTAATTACATGATAACTTTGTTCTCAATGGCATGAAAAAATAGATTTAAGGAAAATCAAAAGAGTAATCTTATGTACAACCATATAAATTACAATTAAAACAAAACAAAACAATTATTTACTTGTGATATTTATGACAAGTTATTTTTTAAGGGTTTTCAATAAATAATGCCATATGAATCATAAAGTGTATGATGGAACCTATAAATCAATTATTTTTGTTGCTATGATTAATTTTTACAACAATTATTTAAATTTTGGGTTATAATTTCAGACCATATTGATGGGAAATAGCTTTTTAGATGCATGAAAATTTTATAGTTCAACATAATAGAATACTTTAAAAAATATGAAAATAAAGCATCCATGGAATTTTTTATGTTTTGAATGTTTTAAATTTTTATGAGATCCTGATGTATGTAGTGTGCTCTTTAATGAAATTATTGAAAATAAATGTATTATTTTAAAATATTAATTATTTCAAATTATAATAATAATATTAAAACAAAATATTATTTATGTATTTTATACACAAAAATAATGAATACTATATGTGTTATTATTTGATTCAACTTATTTTAAGACTTAAAACCATACTAATAAAGTTACTGTAATAAAATAATAATACTTTTTAAAAAATATGACACTATATATTTATTATTTTATGAAAATTATTATTATATATTTTATAAATTAATTTGATTCATATCAAACCTAAAACCATGAGCTAAACAAAACTCAACTTGTGTATATTCTTTCCCACCACATTCATAATCCAATAAATAAACATTTTAGTATAAAAATCCACACTCAATAGATAAGAAACATAGTTAAAAAAATAAATAAAAATTCATAGTTTATTAAATGTATAATAATAATCTCAAGGTAATGATTTATAAAAAAATGAAAAAGATTTAATATAGAGTAGAAGAGAATATATATATTTAATAATAACTACCTAAAGAGTAAACCATATTACCAAATAACAATTTAATTTCCTGTGATTCAAATTTTAGCCATAGATCTTATGAGAAGTGAAATTTAACCTAATGGAATCCATTTCTGCTCAGTTGTACAATGTCAAAAATCTGTACAAAACCATCCATAAAAGCATAAAATTTTAAAAAATAACCAAAATTCAAATGACAAAAAAATCAATTGAGGAGGGCTAGGATGGAACCTAGAACGAAAAAACCCAAAAAAAATTACTTATGGTAGTAATACTTACACTTACTCTTAGATTTCAGCAAAAAAAACCTATAAACTCTATCAATTTCCATATACTTGGGGAATAAAATAGATATGATCATTGTATCTCCACCACTAATCCTATCAAATCAGAAAATATTACCCACTCATATAACTCTGAAGAAATTTGTATATATAGAACATGAATTATAACTTCCTTGAAGGTAGTGATAGTTAGAGTCCGAGAAGGAGTGTAAGTAAAAGAGGAAAAGGGAAGGTGGAGAGTGAGAGGGAGAGGGGTGTGTGTGTGTTTGTGTGTGTGTGTGTGGGGGGGGGGGGGGTTGATCACTAACCCCATACAATTCATGAAAAAAATCACATTTCTTTGAAAACTCAAGAAAAAAACCATCAAAAGAGTAATAAATATGACCCTCCTTTAAAATTACTCATTGTATACAAATACGTCATACGCTATGCTAATTAAATACTAAAAAATATCCAGGATACTAACAAAAAAATCCAAATAAATTAATTAAATAAGATAATATAGAGTGGAGATATAGAGGATATATGTTATACAAAACCATTATAATAAGACAAATACAAATCTGAGTAAAACTTAATTTTAAACTTCATACTTGTAAGACCATAGTTTTTTATAAAGGAATAAATTTAGGTTTTTATGATTTTTATTATTGTGGGTGGGTTGTTTAAGGTGTTTTAGAATTTTTTAACAGTGTGGGGAAAGATTAGGGAGTGTTTGGAGGAGGTTAGAGATTCTAAATGAAGAAAATGGGTGTACAAGGGGAGATTCATGGTTACTTCATAGTCCCTAGGTTTTTTTCAATTTGGAGTGGAGGTAGTAACATCTTTATAGACAATACATGGTTTTATGAGACTATGTAGCTTGGGAATTTAGATATCAGGGGTTTCATGGTTGATGAAATGTCACATGAGATTGTACATTTTGGTGGTGAAACAATTAAAAAGAAACTTGAATTTTGGTTTTACAAACCAAAAACCCAAATTTAGCCCTCATATAAATTTCTGTGAAGTATATATATACATCTTTTTAGATATTTTTGGTTTGTTTTGATGAATATATTTCATTATATTTCTTCTCTCACAAATATTTGTAATTTTTGGAACTAGAACAAAGGTATCTCACTCATCATTATTTCTTTATTATGTTTCTCTCTATATTTATGGTTTTTTCAGGGGGGTTTCATCTAATAATGGTGAAATATATTCTATTCATAGAAATTTTGTTAATAGGGGTTTTTAGAGGCTATAAAAAGTAAGTATATTGGATTCGGTAGTATGAATTTTCTCAGACAATGTGATTAATGTAGGTGTATTATCACTCATGAAATGTTATTCCAAAATCACATGAGCTTAGATGTGGGTTTTTATGTAAATTATATAAGGGATTCATAATAATTTAGTGGTTTTATTTGGAATTTTCTTTGTTAAAATGGAATTTTTATATAAATGAATTTTTAGAAATGTAATGGATGGATTTCTGAGTGTATATGTGGTATCTAAAAAATTTGGGAATTTTCAATGTGTAGCTTAAAATTGGATACATTATTGAATGGTTTTTTAGATTTTAATTTTTTGATTGATTTTTGAAATTTGTTTCATGAGAATAGTTATTATTGTAGTTTATTTATTGACTATCACTATGGATGATATTTTGGTGGTGTGCATTGGTTTTCATGGAGGATATTATTTAGTTTTTTATATTGAGCTGTATAGTTGATGTTTTTTATGTGAATTTGGTTAGTCAATGGATTTAATTTTTATTGTGCATTAAGTTTCATGGGTGATATTTTTATTGTGGTTTCTTTTGTTGAGTTACATGAGGTTGTGTTTTTTATATTAATATTATTGATTTATTTTGGCGAGGGATTAGAAATTAATTTGGTAAATTTCTACTTGGGTGTGGTGAATTTTATGGTAATGGTAAGGTGATGTGGTGCTAAACGCACACTTGTGTGTGAGGAACTTGTAAGAATAGATAAGGTGATGTTTGTAGGTAGTTAGTCCAATTATGAGTTGTTGTCACCCATTAATGGATATTATTAATGGTCTAATGGTTAACTTGAGTTTTATATGTTTATATGAGTGTATGGATAATTTCATTGGGATTATATGATTAATGTTAAGGTATTTGATTGATTGGAAGAATTATTTTTATTAACATGTGTATTTTATTCCTGTTTTTGGATGTTATATGGTTTAATATAAGCTTATTGATTTTAAAAGTTATTTCAAATGGTTTTATAAAATTGGGCATGTTTTATAAACATAATTGTATCTTGTTTTATTTCCACCTATATAGGGTGCTTGGGGATAATTTTTTTAAATACTAATGGGTCTTATACTCACCCATTATATAGAATTATTATAGCCTATTAAGATGATGTTACTTGAGTTTCAGATTACCAGATATTACTTCAAGGGATGGAATAAAGTGGATGTTGTCATCTAGTGGAAACTATTGGTGGATGGGTCATGCCATCAATGTTTATAAGATTTCTATAGACTATAATTGTATTTTTAAGAAGGTTATTGCATTTTATTAATGAATATACGTCCTTATAAGCTAAGTGCATGCATCTTCCACCCCACAGGCTAAGTGCATGTATCTTCGACCCTGTAATCCGAGTGAATGTAGATATCATCTCTTTCCCTAGTGGATTCTTTTAGTTAATAATCCATTAGGAATCGATTGATTATAGATTTCAATTCCATTTAGTATGTAAAATAGATTACTCAAATGGGAAATAACATTCACACCTGATATGTTATATGTAACTAATGTATTTCATTAAATAGAGAGAGTAGAGGATAGATATATTAAAGGATGAGATCCCTCTTATTGTGTGTAGAAAATTAGCATATATTTCAGGAAAATAATTTTGAATATATCTTCATGTATCATCTTTCATCATATATTATGAACTCATGAACACCCCTACCGATGCACATGAATACTCACGATATGATCACAGATTCAACAATTGGTGTAATCCCTTATAGAAATAAGGATTTTGTTTTACTACTTTAGAGATCAACGTATAAAATTATTCTTTGACAAGAAAATGATGGAGGAAAGTTCTTGGACTATATAGCTATGTATTTGTATGTTTTTTATATTTCATTTATATGTTGACTTTGTTGAGAATAGATCACAAAAATATGGAATTCCTTTTACTACCATGTTTATAGGATGAATCCTATAAACCCCATTAGTGGAATCAGAGCCAAATTCCTTGATGGATATAAATTTTTCTTATATATTTAACTGAAGAACATTTTAACACAATATAAACTCGAAAATCCATGCTTAAGGATATTTTGGGAACATTGTAAAATGAGGGGGTGTTTTTGGGACTATGTTAATTGTTAACGTATCTTTCATTATTTCCGTGTATTATATTGATGAGAAAACGTGTCATGCATTGAAATTTGACATTATATTCAATAGTTAATATAATTTTATGGATATTAATAGTGTATTCTATGGTATAACATATCATATGTCTATGTCCTGGAAAATGGAGTAGTATATTCAGGGTATATAACAACACGTTGAGTGTCAAAGTAGTGTGCGATATCTCCCTAATACTATATTGAGTTTCTATATAATGTGAATTTGTCACATGAAATTACATTATAAAACAACATAATCCATTACAACACTACATTTTATGAAAATATTGTGTTAGTAATCAACACGACATTACATTGAGGGTCAATGTAATGTAAAATGGATATATAAAATACAAATTTATTTATTTATTTTATATTTAGTTAATTTTTTTTATTGTTTATTTTTTTATAAATGATAATTAGTAAAATTTTTAAAATGTTGTTTTTGAGTTTAAAATAGTTATGAAACTTTTATATTTATATCTGATATTTTTGAAAATAAGTAAAATGTATTGTTTTATTTGTAAAATAACATTTTATATTCAGTAGTATTTTTTTATAAAATATAAACATTATGTATCCAAAAATTATGTGATAAATTAATTATTGAGGATAGGCCCTTACATTTTATGCTAAATATTACTCTATAATATTTATATTTCATGTACATTGACCTCAATTTTTGATTAAAGTTATTATCTTAGATTTAGTTATTGAGAATAGTTTGGGTATATTAGATTTTAAAATTATTATGAATTTTATTATATATAGAGTAAAGAATCCCTAGGTAGAGGTACTTTAGGTTATAATTACAACTATCATAGAGTCTTATTCCTTGTTCTCTACGGGGGGGGGGGGTGTTTCCATCTGTGGCTCTGAGCTTACTCATGTGGATTTCATCATTCTCATATAGTTTTAAACCTTTACATGAAAATTTTATATAAATTTAAATAAGATGCATATAGATATGTATGAATATATTTATATTTTATATTTGGGTGAGTCCCATAATCCTTGGATAGTGTAAATTTTTACAAATTAATGTGGTGTGAATATGTTAATTTGGTGGAAAAAAATTGGGATTCAAAAAATTAATTTTTAGAAGCATTTATACACATGGGAATAAAATATGGAATGATAATAATTTCATTTAATGAAAATATTTATAAATTTAATATTCATATGATGTATATTCAGTTGGTGATACTCTTATAAGGAAAACCCCTAATAAATATTAAGTGTGATATTCCTTCCAAAATGGCACTTGTCAAAACCTCGATCATCTAACCGGGTAGTTCATTCCAAAGTAGAGTGCTCATAGATTATATTTTATAAGGAAATAAAGTAATATTTAACTATATATTATCTTATAGGGCATGTCATTCCAAAGTTGGGCACCCCTTTATTATATTTAGTTAGTTTAATCATTTAATTTTTTAGGTTTCACTAGCTTGGAGACCATAATATGATTGGGTAGCCAGAGGAATAGAGTTGAGTATTATCCATATTATGGATGTGGGAAAAAAGTTTCCCACTCAACTATCCAGGAATAAAAACCATAATGATTAAGATAACCCCCAACCTAAATAACTACAGTGATAAAAAGTCTGAAATTGAATCGCTACTTAGTGAAACATAGATCTTGGATCACTAAATGAGTATGATTTATGGGGACATTAATTTTAGTGGGAGAAATTTCATTAATAGATCTTAATAAAAATATATAATACTTTATTCTCACTAATAGATATGTCTTTGTTATATGTTATGGATTAATTTATGAAAATCATAATGAGATTCCTCATAGGTATAACCGAAAGGTTAATTAGATATTAGTATCTAGGGTTGAAAAATGTTCTAAATGAAAGTCAATATAAGAATATAAATGGGAATTTTAAATAGATCAATTCCACTCACTCTAAATCACGGGTGTTAGATATCAGGTGTCCATTACACATTTTTATTAATAAACACAAACTCCAAGATAATAAGGAACTGATGATGGATGAAATAGATATTCATTTAAGTAATGGATCAAGATATACTTTATTAGATTTTGACACTTAGGGTTAGGTTTTACCAAGATGATTAATACAATAATTAGATAACAATTATTTTTCCTACTATTAAATAAATTTTATTTTTGCATATTTTTTGGAAAATAATAGATTCTCATTCATAATAACAAAAAGGGTTATTATATATATATGGATGATATATTTATGTCATTGCGAATATATTAAAAAATTTATATATTATGTATTTATATAATAATATTTATAACATTAGGAATAAAAATCTTAGGGTTGATTCTAATCTTACCTACCTTTGGAATTTTCACTTTGGAAATATAAATGAGAAACATACCCAAGACTCCATAAATATGGATTATTAGAACTATTAGTTTAGAAATAATTTGAAAATTAAGAATATTTTTATTAGGAAAGATGAGTAAGGTATATTTTTATAGAAAAGGTGAAAGGTCTTGTAGATTATTGTATCTCATACATAATGACATGTGTGGACTAATGAGTATACAAAAACTTGGTAGCTGTAGGTACTTAAGTAAATTTTCCTATTATTTTATTCATTATGATTATGTACATCTATGAAACAAAAGTATAAAAACTATTAAATGAATAAATAGTTTTATAAAAAAGTATAAAATTAACTTTGAAAACTATTAAGATTCTCTAATTAGATAGAGGTGGTGAATAATGTATCCAATAACTCATATAATATCTAAGAAATTATGGAATTATTTCACAACGCACTCCTCCTATAACACTATAACAAAATGGTTTCTCTAAGTGGATAAATCATACCCTATTATACATAGTTCAATTTATGATGAGTCCATTTTACCTTGTTATTACCTTTTAGGGTTAATCTCTAAAAACTATTTTATTTTTACTAAAACACATTCCATCTAAAGTAATCATAATGATACCATATAAGATATGTATTAGAAAAATTCCCAATATATCTTTCGTGAATATTTAATATTGTGATGCATTCAAACGATTATTAGTTTCTGATGAAATTTACCATAAATATTAAAAATTATTATTTGTTTATTATCCAAATAAAAATAAGGGATATTATTTATATAAACCAATCGAACACAAAGTGTTTATCTATAAACTAGTTTATTTATTTAGAATGAATACATTAGTTGAAGAGTAAGTGGGAGGAAATTTAAAAATAGAGAATTTCAATATAAAAAAACATGAAATGTTCTTGAGATGGATGATGAGATGGTTACACAATGTGTTGTGGAAGAAGTACCAACTAATGTTACACAAGAACCTCAGAGGTCTGGTAAGATTCATAATGAACATGAGAGATATGGATTTATCTTGTATAATGATGATGAATTAATGTTCATGGGAGATGAACCTACTTCTTATAATAAGGTCATTGAGAGTTTTTATGCTATGAAATGGTTAGAATCTATGGAATTTAAAATGGAATACATGTATACATACCAAGTTTGGAACTTGGTAGATGCAATTGAAGGGGTAAGACCCATAGTGTTGAAGTGGAGTTTCCATAAGAAAACTAACATGAATGGTAGAGTGTCTAGCTATAAAGCCTTACTAGTGTAAAACGGTTACAAAAAATTCATGGTATATACTATGAAGAAAAGTTTTAGCTTTAGAAATGATAAAGTCTATTCAAAATTTTCTATCCATAATAGATCATTAGGATTATAATATATTTTACATTAATGTGAAAACCACTTTCCATAATGAGAATTTATTTAAGGATGTGTATATAATATATCCAAATGGTTTTGAAGTTCCAATTAACACTTCCAAGGTACACAAGCTAAAGTGTTCCATTTATGTATTGAAATAGGCTTCTTAGAGTTAGAATATCTATTTTAATGATGAAATCAATGAGTTTGGTTTCATCAATAATGTTGATGATTTTTGTGAATACAGAAAATTATTGGTAGTGTAGTAATCATTCTAATATTATATGTAGATTATATAACCCTTATCACAAAACTATTGGAAGATATGGCTGGTTAAGTTCATCTCAATGTTAAACACGGGTGAAGTTATCTACCAATTTAGTATGAATATCTATAGAGATAAATCTACGAGGATACTTTGTCTTAGTTAGGAAACATAAATTGGTAATGTTCTAAAGAGGTTTATTATTGATAAATATAAAAGGGGTATTTAATAAGGTTACATAGCACACATGTTATAGAGATTTAGGATCCTTATAAAGAGTTATAAATTATTGATAAAATTCATTACATGTCCATTATATGTTCTCTCATGTTAACCATATTGGGTGCCTAACCTAATATCACTTATGATATTATCATAACTAGTAGATACTAATACAACACTAGTGAGAGTAACTATATTACTATGAAGAATATTATTAATTACTTGAAAAGGATTAAGGATATATTCTTGATCTTTGGAGGAAAGGACAACCTCTATATAAAGGGTTATACAAATTCTTGTTTCTAATATGAAAAGATGATATAAAATATTAGTCTAATTTTTTCCCCAAATGGCGGTTCTATCACTTGTAATAGTTACAAAAACCCACCATAGAAGACTCAAAAATATAGGTAGAGTGCATCACTACATTATAGGTTGTGAATGAACCTTTCTGGATTATAATGTTTATATCTGAACATGAGATGATTCTTACTATTCAAGGAGTAATCAAGATCAACCATGACAACAAAAAAAGCTATATATTGGGCCAAGTAACCACGATCTCACCAAAATACCCAACAGATCCTTAAAAAATACTATCTCATATGGGATAACATTGAGAGAGGTGATATAGGGATATGTTTGGTGGCTATATAGAACAATGTAACAAATATTTTGACAAATCTATTATCGCAAAAATATCATGAGGGTCGTGTTAGGTATATAGGTATTAATTAAATTATATATTTATATAATTAATATAAAATGTATCATGATTTTAAAAATAAAATAAGTATCCTTTTATTATTCATTCATTTGTGCTGTAATTTATTTTACATGAATGGTTGAATAATAATATCCGCTCAAAGCATAACATTGATTTTTATCTACTCGGTGATCATCACAAAGTGGTATGGGTTGTGATGAAATGTAAATATTACATTGAATATAATAGTGTACTTATTTAGAAGGGTTTTATATCAAATAAAAATAATATATTCATGAGGTATTATCTATAGACCTATTACTTTAATGGGATTTCTAGAGTATATCTGAATGAATTTTATATAGTCATCAATATACTTAGTGGTGTAAGCTTATTATTAATACTCCTTACCTTAGGTTGGTGAGATACCTAGAATGATAAAATTTATAAATTGATACATTAATTATGAAATTTAAAATTGACTTAGCTGATTAGGGGGTCACTGGATATTTTTCTAATGAAGTTGTCTATTGGAGCACAAATAAGATGGTACTTGGCCACTTATATGATGAGTAAATTTATCTGGACCTTGAATAGATTATACTATAAAAATTAAAGTACATTATTATTTAGGTCACATATGATTTTATTAACTACTTAGATGAGGGATATGTGATGTTCTCATCTGTTAAATGAATGAGATGTAATGTATTCATTAGATTAGTCTACCTGTTTCAGAGAATCAAGAAAATATGAGATGAACTATACTATATTAATGTGTTCCATGTATAGTGGTTACTTCATATTAAATAATAATGGATTATATAGGTATACATACGATGTATATGATACATATTTTGGTGGAAATGTTTGAATATAGACCTGAGTATATTCGAAAGAGATCACACCTTATACCTTAGTATCCTAAGCAACATTGATGATTTTATAAAGGGATATCATTGATTACATATATAAAATAGGGTTTTAGTATTTTTTTCATTGATAATAAGGTTTTTAGGGTTTTATACTTATGCCAGTGGAAAATGATTATGTTTTGAATAAAGTTTTTGTTTCAAAATGAAGAGAGATTGATGAAACCATATCCAAAAAAAGTTTTGGATAGATTCACAAAGAGTTGTATATTTTTTCATGGAGTGATTATACAGTTTTGTGAAAGTGGGAGATTTTTGGTTATGAAATAAAGGCATATTAATATGATACATATGATATAATAAGTTTCACGCAACATAATTTAGTATAAGTGTATGCATATGAAACCTTACAGACTCACTGCATGCATCTTCCATATCACAAGTTGAGTGTATACATCAGCCACCTCATAGGATGAGTGAATGCATTTTAAAAATCCTTCCAACATAGTTTTTTAGTTAATAATCTATTTTGAAAGGATTAATTATATCATTCATATCAATTTAAAAAGTTCAATGGATTCCATTAACATGAAATAACATAGTCACTCGATGTGTTGCATATGGTAAACACGTTTAAATAAATATAGAGTTTCAAGGTTGGATATATAAAGTTATGTTATCACTCTCACTATGTATGGGGGAATGATCATTAGTTTAATGAAAATATTTCTAAATATCTATTTCTTCCCATATAATCATTCATCACATACATTGAAGGAACTAGTTTCCCTATTGACATATGTGAATCCTCATGATATGATTATGGACTCAAAGACTAGTGTAATCTATATGATTACGGTGTTTTTTATTTATTTAGGGTTATATTGTAGAGACCCGTAGCTTGACGTACATGGACATTACATTACATTTGCGGAATACTTAGTACATAACAAAACACACACACACAAGGATCGTAATAGTTTAGTGTCTTTGGAAACTCGGAATAAAATCTTCTAATCGTGGGGAAAGATCTTCAACATCTCCCATAAAGATCTTCCTTTTTTTAACCTAAAACCTTTCTTTATATCCTTGGGAAAAGAAAACATAAAAGGGTGAGCTCAAATGCTCAGTAAGGGTAAACAAAAGAAATATCAATCACATAATTTTCATTAGAACATAACATTTTTTGGAAATCTTAACCTGCAAAATAGAGCATAATTTCATAACATGGGATAAATCATAGTAGTGAAATGAAATCATAACTTAAAACATTACTCATTGTGGAATACACACATAATCATAGAGAATCATTTCTTGTTAGTCAAGACTCATTGCCAAGACTATATTAGTGGACAAAGTCCTTTTCTGAATCGAGTAATCCTCGTTTCAGTCCTGTTTCACTGAACCGGTATAACCTACCATTCCAGCCATGTCTATCTCATGAGATATAAAATCTTTACCCAATGCATTGGAGGGAGATATAGGTCCCACCCATCTTATAATGAATCCTTTCTTATGTGTGCCACATAATCATAAATCATACATCATCACATAACCCATGTAATAAAAAATGGGATTCTTGAAACAACATGACATCATAAAACAAATCATATAAGGTAAATGACTTCATAAAAATAATTTCCTCAAAACATAATCAAATCAATGTAATAATAGGGATAAAAACAGAACCCTTTTATTATCTTAGATGGAAAATAATTTTGATAAAATACTTGAACTCCATTCTTGAGGAAAATATCCTTTCTACTTTAAAAACATTTTTCCTTTCATAACATGTCATACGACTTTAAAATAAAATAAGTTGATTAAAAATAAACTTGAAAACTTGTAAAGGAAGCTTCTTGGAAATAATGTTTTAGAAATCCATTCATGCCGTATAAGTTAAAAAAAACATTCTTCGTATTTTTTTCCGGAAAAGTCAAAAAGTACCTCGTACGGAAAAACGACAAAAGATTCCTTTCATATTCTTTACTAAAAACTCACCTAAGGGTAAAATTGGATTTAAACTATTGCAAGTGGATGGAAACAATATTACATATTGAGAGAACATGGATGTGGATGATAAAATACACCCCAGTAAATACTTACGAATAAACAATCTCGGATAAAAATGAGATTGTGATATTTCCCTTACCTTAGGTCTGACTTGCTTTGTAAGTGTCCGAACCTCCTCTTCTTTGAAGTGCCTCTTTGAGACCTCCTCTTAGGGTACTAGAATTGGTCTTTGAGGAAGACCAGAACCTCTAGGATGTTGCTAGGGAAGTGGAGAGGATAAAATGGCAGGGGTTGGCCGAGCTTGAGTGCTCAAATTTTTGTGAGGAGGAGGGGGAGGAGGTGTCCTTTTATAAGGGAGGAGAGGAGCACCTTAGGAATATCTCAAAATATTATTTTATATTAAAGTCAAAATCGGTTTATAATGGTTCCAAAGGGTCTTATTTCGAAGATAAGGTGGGGAGGGGTCGAAATACTATCAACCAATATAATTTAGACAAGTTTATGATATTATTTTAACCTTATCAATTAAATTTAACTCTAAGTTAAATAGTTTAACTTTTACCATGTCTTTTTGTTTTCTTTCACTATATGGTTAATAAACTTACTATAACATGCCAAACGAACCCCAAATTGTTTATTATTAATATATATATCCTTATCTAAGTCATTTGGCCGAATCTTAGATTTTTAGGAATACAATAACAATTAATAATATAATATTTGATTTAAAAACTATTTTGTGTCAATTTTGACACTATTTGATATATGATTTTTGTGAAAGTCATAACAGAATTAAATGTTCGAACCAAGTTTATTAAATCAACATTAAGATATCATAGTAACCTAGAAAATTAGTGGAATTCATAAAAAAGCTCAAATTACATTTATTTTGGTGTTTATAACATCAATTATGTCAATATTTCATTAATAAGATAATTACTGCATCATCGTTGTGTCATAAATAAATTAAATTATTTTATGTCTAAAAATTACAAATAAAATACCATCATGTAGGAAATCATTTTAGCTTTCTAATGAATATTTATAGTCGAATTTATCTTATGTATACCCCCTTATTAAAAATGTTTTAGTTATTAAACTTTGATTTTAACTATTTTAACTATTCATTAAATAATATAATATTAAATGTCATAATCTAATCCAAGTGGACCTAAATGGTCATATTATATTCTTAAGGTTGTTTTTGGTCGAATTACACTTATCCAATAGAATTAGGACATGTGTTAGGGTAATAGTAATATCATATTTACCCTTAGTTACCCTATTTACTATTAACCGCGGTAAAAAGTAAAAAGTTACTATTCACCAAAAAATTATTTTCATCTCATTGAACCACATTTTAGTCCTTGATATTAACCGTGTCTCTCGGATTTTCGAAATTCCATTCACAGAAGCGGCAAAATTATGTTTTATGAAAAATTCAGTTTTTTTAACTACCACTTAGTAGTTTCACTATTCATCAAAAATTGATGTTTTTCAGAACAATGCCAAAATTTCATCCTAAGCTATATTTCATATTCCAAATTCAAAAATGAAATCTATTTTACCAAATTCATAACATATAAGTTGCATTAATTAATTTTATAATTAAATCCCGCTGTTAAAATAAATAGCGTGTTTTTAGGAAACAATATATATCAAAAGATTGACACTTGATTATGTCTGGTTTAAATGTGAAATTACAACCAATGACCAACATTGTATTAAATTGTAAAAATATATTCTAAATATACTTTAAAACCACTCAAATTAATAATTTATCACTATTAATTATTTCGATTAAAAAAGTTATTTTTAATTATAATTTAGTAATTTTTCACTATTCATCAGAATATGAAAGTTATCCGAAAAGTACCAAAATTTCACCTTAGGCTGAATTCGATACTCCGAATCCAAGAATGAAGTTCATTTTGAAAAATAAGATTTACAGAATTTTAAAAAGTGGTTATTAATATTCATAACGGCTAGTTTTAATAATATTTTAATAGCACATCGTTGTTTAGTGAAACTCGGTATTGCGTATTACACACGCTATCGAGGAAGGTCGCGATTGCGTGTAATGCAAGGCAAGACAAGGATGCGTGTTGTGCAAGCTCCTTTTGGTGTAGCGTACAATACAAGACATTAGTGAAATAAAAAGAATATTTTTCATAAAATCTCGGGCTGTTACATATATAATACCAAATCTCATTCAAAAATAAAAATATGGATTCCATTGCTTATGGTATACATGTATGTATTTTTATGTTCTTTATATTTCATGTACATGATGAATCTTTTGAGGTATATCACATAAATTTGGATTTTCAATCACTATGAAGTTCATAAGAAGAACCTCATAAAACCCATAAATATAGAAAGGTAAATTAGATAGCCTATATAAAAATATAAACTTAATAATTTATTAAAAAAATTTCATGAAAATATTTTACTCCATAATTCTATATATTTAGTAGTTCAAGATTAAATAATTTATAAAATAAGATAGAAAATGTACATCTAAACATAATTATCTTATATTTTTAGAAATATTAATATATAATACTATTAATATTAAAAATAATACTTTAGAATATTAACCATGAAAAAATAAACCACCGAGATTTGAAAAAAGTTTAAAAATAAAGATAAGTTGTTATGAAAAATATTGTTAATAGTGGTAGATGTAAGCACATCTTTTTTAACTTTAATTATAGAGATGTTTTAGTATAAATATACTTATTTAGATTAAAATAGATCTATAGGTTAAACATACAATGGTGGTTTTTAATTATAAAATTATAGTTTTTTGTGAGATATCAATATACAACATTTTTCATTCCAATTCCATGGGTTAAAATTAACACCATTTTAGTGGATAAGCATATAAATCCATTATTTATAGTTTTATTATACAAAAGTTAGTGAAATTGTAGGTAAGAGAATTATATAATTTTTTTTGTTATCAATAAAACAATTATTTAAATGAATAATTTAATTTCAATTTTATAGTGCTACCAACATAATCAGGGGTATCATTGTTGTATAAATCATACAATTAAACATACAAATATTTTAAAACTAATAAAATATATCATTGAAATTTAAATTGATTTTAAAAAATGAAATATAATATAATTTCTATGTTTCTTAGGATTGATTAACACTTATTAAACATAGTTTAGAAAATTAAGAAATCATTACACACAAGATCTACCATTGATGAAAGTAAAAACCATGTTTAAATTGTAAATGAAGAAACTATGCACCTTTCACCATTTGATGTCCAACGATCCTTAAATCATAATGAATGATAAATATCCCTAAGGATTAGCTAAAAACTTGTCCCTATATGGTGTATCCATAAGATTATCTATATCATCCATTATATTCATGTGGTTTTTCCTCACAACCACAACATGATAATGTCTTGGTTGGTGAAGGGAGAAAGAGAAGAATGATTTGGGGTGAGGGTGAAACAATAGGAATATAGTTAGGGAAAAAACACCATAAGATAATGCCTCAATATATTTTTATAACCCATAATTATTATCCATGAGTATAATTTATTTACACATGCATTACATAACACATTAGTAAATTCAATATGGTTAGAAATATTTATAAATGTTCATCCATGTAATTAACTCTTAACTAAATTGACTCTCTATGTGTTAATGATAACTTACATGTAATAATATTGAAAATATTAATAGATAAACATTCAACCTGAAGTGGGATGATATTACGATTCTTTACGATACACCCTTAAAGTCATATGATATTCCTACATCATATGTAAATAGATTTAGGGCATATATCCGTTAATACCCCACTTCTAATACATTCTTAAAGACTTCACGTTATTTCACTTTATATCATATCATATACAGAAATGTGTGAAACCATGTTAGAAAATATTATTATATATCATCCAAAACAATATTGGAAAGCTACCAATAAATTCACCATTAATCACACTATATACAAAACCTTTATGTATACCCATCAAAAACTATTGTTAGATAAACATAAAACACTTTTACAGAATCTATCTCAATAAAAATAAATCCCCATTTAGTCAACCAAAAAGTGTGACCCACATGCCTTTGTATCATTGATGAAACATATGGATTCCTGAAATAAAAAATGTTAAAAAGATAATCCTCTAGAAAAACATTAGTACTACTCATGATGTAAAGGGATATCACATGATCACCATATGTATAACTATACCCATGTCCACCAGATTCATTATATGAAATCATGAATTATCACATGTGTAACGACCTAAGATTTTGGACCCTTTAAATCAATACGATCTTTAATAGCTTGTGTCATATGAAACCCCGAACCAACACAACAACTAATAAATCAAACTACAATATATTAAAATTACCTGAATAAAATAATCCTTAGTGTATAAAAAGATAATAACATATTAAAATGATTATATATCATTATTCTCTTTGATAAATATTTTAAGAAGGATTCCTTTTTAAGAACCATTTAAAAAGGAGGTATTTTAGTTTACCGTAATAAATTAAATTTATCATAGTTAAATGTTTTTCATAAAAGGTAATATTTATATTTGTAAATTAAAATATCAATATTCATTTATTTATAAATATATATGAAATAAGATTAAAAACACATGATTTTTTTTAAAAGTTCATTTTTTAATAAATATAGTTTTTATATCATTTATTTTAATTTAAATGATAATTTATACATTTTATAATTTTTATTTGAAAAAAATAACATATTTTTTAGATTAAACATGTTAATATTATATTAGGATGAATTTTAACGGTTTTCCAACATAGATTTATTTTTTGGTGAATAGTTAAAAATACCATTTCTATAAATAATATGTATTTCATTGAAACAACAAGTTATTTTATAATATATTTTCTCCTTAAATATTATTATATTTTTTTTACACGCAACACCAAGTTTAAATGAACCAAGATATACTATTAAATTATTATTAGAATTTAAATGTGACCATTATAACCTAATAGTTTAATGGGTGGTACAAATAGAAATACACACATTAATAAAAATATGCATAAAGGCTTCATATAGTGAAAATATATTGATTAATTAATAATATATAAGTATGAAATTTTTAGTAGTCATTTTAGGTTTCCAAAAAAAAATTTCTTCAAAAATAGTTTTTATTGTATTTTGTGTGCAGATATTGAAATTAAGTTATTCAAATTTTTGAAATTTTACTTCATAAAAATGATATCATTTTTTAAAATATAATATTAAAATTATCATAAATTGAAAATTTGGGATTTTTGGAAAATATTATCGTTTTAGTGAATAGTGAAAAAATACCGATTTTAATGAAATTTATTTTTTTCCATTCAAGAATTTAAAATGTACCATTTTATATTGAATTTATTTAAAAAAATTAATTAGTCCATTTAATTAAAAAATAATCCAATTAATTTCATTTAATTGAGATTATGCTTAATTTTTATATAAAAATAATTTTATACTTAAAAATGCATATTTATGGAAACCTTTTTTATCACGTTTTGTTGATTTGTTTTAAAATTAATATCTAAAACTTATCAGAATTGAAATTGATAAAATTTTCTCAGTATTTTGAATCGAAATATCCAATTTTTTTAGTGAGTATAATTTCATTTTTGGTCATAATGAGTAATAAAAATAGTAAAATTTGGTTTATTATTATGGTTAAAAAGAATTTCACGGGGGGGGGGGGGGGGTGTTAATCTAAGTTATAAAGATAATATTAACACATAAACTTGTCTAATTGTTATTTTTTGAATATATTTATAAGATATATTATCTTAAATTTTAATTCTCATTCATTTTGATCTACTTTCACAAAAACTTACTATAATATATTTTAATATTTTGAAAAATTTCAAGTGTCTCATCACCTGAACTTATAAAATAGCACCCCATATCCTGAATCCCACACACTTTAAAAGGATATTATATTAGTCAAGAACTTCAAAAATACTTTTTGTAAATCTCTCAATACATCTGAGAGGTATTTTATTTATCATAATACCAAACTTTAAAGCATTAGTGTGTAATTCGATGTAGGTTTCTGAATGAGAAGATATAACTCTTAACCAGGTACATTCGATTTTATTTCTTCCTTCACCTTATATAAACCCATTTTACCCATAATAGCATGTTAAATATGATATCATAAATATAACGAGATGTTATTAGGATTATGGAACTATAACACCCTAGAATGATAAAGGCTTAACCAGCTAAATGATATGACTCATCTTAACGAGGTGGACCTTTCTTTTCAGGAGCCTACCTATTTATAACTCCAAAATTAAGCATGATTGGCCTAGAGTAGTGACCAGGATGGGTGAAATTTTTGGAAGATTCCTTGGGTGTGTCCGCATGATGGAAAAGTACAATGGAAGGAAAATGTGTTATCATGTGGGGACACTCATTAGTCTGAAGAACCATTTGGGCACATGGGTGGGCCTTAGGGAGGGGAACACATGTTTACAGGTCAACTAGTGGTTCCTAGAAGGCCAGGACTAGATGACCATGTCAAGGTGTTGTACCTATGCAGTCAGTGACACCAAGTTGTTACATTGATATCAGAGCAGAAACCTAGTTTTAAGTGTGGTGGCAAAGCTTAGGTAGAGATATAGGGTCCACAATGAGTATGTTGTGCTCTGGGGGGGGGGGTGTGAATATAACACCCAAGATTTATAAAGGGTTAAATGACTAAATAACATGAATTATGTCAACAAGGTTCATATTTATTTTTGGGATCCTACCTAATTAGAACTTCATAGTTAAGCATGCTTGTCCTGGAGTAGTGATCATGATGATTTACCTTTTGGGATGTTTCCCAAGGTGTGAGAAAGTGTGGAAAAAGCACACTCTAAAGAACATGAAATTTTATGTGGGGACAATAATTAGTTTTATTATAACAACCCAGGTCGTTATAAAATAATCTATTTTCATTTTGGAATTATATAGGCATGTTACTTATAAATGTATTTTGAAATAAGTGGTATTTATATAAATTAAGATATTTATAAGGCCCCGGCCTTAAAACTTACTTAATATTTAATTAAATGAATAATTCACATTGAGGATCTTTTCAGGTTTAGAGTTTTAGAGAATTAGTACATAACTATTACATCTCAGAAGATTACAAAGTAGTCACTTCTACTAAATTTCCATAAAATAAAAACTCTTAAAAAGAAACATGTCTAGTTCCATGTCTTAGATAGCATGAATTTCCCTTGATCCCATCCTTGACCCTATTCCACATTAAGTCCTGTGAAAAACATTTCAAAAAAACTTGGGGTGAGCATAAAAAGCTCAGTAAGGGATACACAAAGAATGAAAACTGTTAGTTTTTCAAAACAATAAGTAAACCATGTATACATTATCAAAGTAATACCTTCACCTTTATGAAGTAGTAAAAAAACTCTTCACTGAATAAAAGATCATTATTACACTTTTGTAACCAAAATATTACCATAAAACCCATATAAAGAACACATAACATATAAAGGTAACTTGGGACATAAACATACTTAAGTGGAATAACCATACGGTCAACTTCCACAAATATCACTTAATGGAATATCCATACGGCTGACTTCCACACATACTTAATGGAATAACCATACGACCGACTTCCATACACAATGCATTGGAGGTTATAGCGTAACCACCCGTCCTGGTATTCACGGCACCACCCGTCATATGGTTTATCATGTAACCACCCGTAAAATGTCCAAGTACCACCATTACACATAAAATATTTAAAATATAAACATTTCAATTACAACTTTTCATTTTCAATCAAAATAAGTAATTCCAAGATATTGAATTAATCAATCCATTTTCATAAACCATTTAAAAGAGATTTTTGAATCAAAGTTTCCCATACCACTTTGAAGATTTTAATGGAATTATAATTTTAAAACATTAATGTACATATAAATAAATACTGAAAATCATTTTGAAAACATGGACATTAAAGATAAATATTTAGAATAATGAATCATTAAAACATTTAAAACGATATTTTTGTTAAAGAGTTTTTAACAAAATGAGAGACTCTTGAATACAAATAATTGCGGAATAACATTTCATCCGAACTTTATAATATCATGGGGATAAAGGAATTCATGATATAATATGTCAAAGGACAGTATACACACCATATAAGAGTGAATTGGTGCATAACAAAAATGATGTCTCATTGGAAATGTAAATTGAGATGGAATCCATTATAAAGATGGTATCCTTAAATTAAGGATAAATCTATCACATAAGTATGTGTGAGAAATAAAAATACACACAATATAAGTGGATATTAAGTGTGAAACAATCATATTTCATTCACACATATTCATAGGATGACATGTTCAAGAAGTTCAAGATGAACCCAAAGAAATCGAAATTAAGTTAAGATGTTCCCTTGTAAACATTCGACAGCCTAACGACGTCACTTCAAAATTCAGAAAATTAGTCTATGAGAGAATGAATGGAATCTCATCACTTGGACATAAAATTTACATCAATAAGGATATAGATGAACATATCTCAACATAATAAGATGTAAATTAAAAGACATAACAAAAGAAGTCTTTTAAAAAGAGGAGGGTGAAAGGTCCCCTTACCGAGTTGGGTAACTTTTGAAATGTACACCCCATGCAAGAAGGGTCATAAAATGAAGATTTCAATACCCATAAATGAAATTATACTACACAGAGTGTATAATAATGGGCAGTACATATACCACTCAAATTAAATAGTGGAAAACGTAGCATAAATGTCACGAGAATAAAAGTGAGATGAAAAATCCCTTACGAAAACTCGGCAGCCTAATGGCGCCACTTAAATCTTCCAAAAATGGATTGATGAGATCAAATAGGGTCTCTAATTATATGGACATAAAAAGTAAATAATGATGAATATAAAATAACATCCCCAAACATATGAAATATGAGCTTAAATGAAATGACATAAAAGAGAGTACTTAAAAAGAAAGAGAGAGGTTGGATCTCTTACGAAAATTCAACAGCCTAACGGCGCCACTCAAAACTTCCAAAATGGATTGGTGAGAGAAAAATAGGGTCTCTCATCATATGAACATAAAAAGTACAGTAGGATTAATATAAAATAACATCCCAATCATAAGAAATATGAACTTAAAAGGAATGACATAAAAGAGTGTACTTAAAAAGAAAGAGTGGGGTAGGATCCCTTACCTCAGGTCTGACTTGACTCAATCGTTCTTTAACGTCCTGAATAATAAACTTGAGTTAATTTCTAATTTCTTAAGAACATTTTTGAAGTTCATTATTACTTTTATGTCACTTATTACCATGTTATAAATATTATCTAATCATTTAAGTTAATAATGTTTGTTTTGTTGATATATGGTTCTTAAGTCGAAAGTGGACTTCTTACAATTACATGTTGTTCGTGTGGTCAAAGGTTCATTATATCCAGAATGATATTCATGATTTGGATATCATATATATCATATATATCCATAATATACATGTATTTATAATATTATATAATCATTTAGAGGCAATAAATGAAATGCACCGTTCATGGAGACAGTAAGCCGTACGTACGCATGAACGCTACTTTCATTTATATCTCATAATTTAATGGAAAAAAATAATAATTATATAAAGGTATATTATAATTATAGTATAAAATCATATATAATAACTTTAAATCCATACTTTATACGTCCCACATATGGCATTAACGAATCAAATCACTTTGAGGGGGCGGTAGTCCGCACTTCCTAAAATGAAATTATCGTGTTTACCCACAATAGAAACCATAAAGGAATGACAAAAATGAAAAATACAGAAGCTTAAGTAAAACATAAACATATTATATATCATATATAATTATAGTGTCATCTTAATGGCCACCTTTGAAGGTGTTATATGAGTTTTGAACAATCATCGTTTCGTGAGGTAGAAATTCGCCATCCACAGAAACAGTATGTTCTTTAAACCATTAGATGAAGTTGTGTGTAAGTGTAGCTAGATTCCTTCTTATAACAACATCCTAGTATATTTAGGATACTGGTGTTGTTTCAAAAGAAATTAATGAAAAGATTTTAGGGTGTTGGAGAAGCAAAATAAAACAAAAGAACACAAGAGAAGACACTACCTTTAAATCAGGTAACTCTTTTTTATTTGAGCTCAAAGGGTTCCTTGGGAAGACTTATGCCCAAAGTGAGGCTTCTAGGAGTAAGAGAGGGATGTGTAGAGACAAAATGGGCAGGGGTTGGCCGAGACAAAGGCTTGAGAGGTGTGGGTAAGGATGTAGAGGTGGAGGCCTTTTATAAGAGGAGAGGAGGGTCACTCTTGGAAAGTAATGAAATGTTACTTTATTTTAGAATGAGTTTCAGATTTTAAAGGTCCCACATTGATGTGTTTCGAGTATAATGTGATAAGGGTTATAAATCCACTCATCCAATAGGTTTTGGACTTGTTTAGGTCTTAGATATTACATTATCTTTCCATTTTATTTAAATCGTTAAATAATGAGGCAATCACTGCATCATCATGGTGTCATAAATAATTTAATTTAGTTAATGTCTAAAAATTATAAAAAAAATAATATGATGTAGTAAATATTTTTATATTTCCAATGAATATTTATAGTAAAAAATATGACTTGTATAACCCCCGTATAAAAATTGTTTTAGTAAAACAACACATGTTTGTGACATTTTAATTTTAACATTAAATAAAAAGTTATTAATGTCATTTTCCTTCCAAAGTGGCTCCATGGGGTCCCCAAGTTGACCCATGGATTGTCTTGGTCCTTCATGATACATCCAATGAGGGTAGGACATGTGTCTAGGTCATTTCATATTATTAAAACATTATTTTTACCTTAAATTGCACTAATTACCTCTAATCGCGATTAATAAACTTAAAATTTACTATTCACCAAAAAATTATTTTAATCCCATTGAACCAAATTTTACTTCTTAATGAAAACCATGTATGTTGGATTTTTGAAATTCAAATCACAGAAGTGGTAAAGTTTCATTTAAACGAAAAATTAGTTTCTTTAACTACCACTTAGTGGTTTCACTATTTATCAAAAATTGAAGTTTTTCAGAAAAAAAACCAAAAATTCACCCTAATCTATATTTGATATTCCGAACTCAAAAATGATTTCTATTTTAAAAAATTCAAAACATATAATTTTAATTAATTAATTTAATAATTAATTCCCGCTGTCATGACAAATAGCGTGTTTTTATGAAACAATATATATCAAAAGATTGACAGTAGTTTAAGTCCAATTTCAAAGTGAAATTTATTCCAACGACCACTATTGGATTAAATGGTAAAAATATATTCTAATTTCACTTTAAAACCAATTCAAAAGATAATCTAATCTGGAAAATAAATTAGATTAAAAAGAGGTTTTGAATTAAAATACAACATTTTTCATTATTCATTAAAAAAATGAACTTTATCGGAAAAATACCAAAAATTTACACAAAGTGAATTTTGATGTCCCGATTCTAAAGAAGAGTTTTATTTGGTCCAATAGAATGTATAAGAGTGACCACAACTATATTTAATGATGGTTCTCCATCAAAAGTTGATAAGTGGACATTTAGTGAAAATTAGAGTATATATGCCTAAAATTGAATTATTTTCGTATTTTAAGCCTTTATCGTTTATTGGATAAATGTAAAAACATTTAAAAAATATATATAATCATATTTTAGTTATTTCTATTCATTCCTTCCCATACAACGGCTACGTTTTAACTAACATTTAAAATAATTTTATTTTATTATTAGAGTGCAACGTAAGATTTCAAAGGAACTCGTTGTTGCGTATTGGGTAAGCCATCAAGCATAGCGTTCCCTTTAAATTAATATTAACATTTTATTAAAAAAAAGGGATAAATATAAAAATGTCATATTCTTTATTTACCCAGGGTGTTACATCCTTCCCCCCTTTTGGGAATTGCGTCCTCGCAATTTTAAAATTGGGCTTGGAAACTTCATTGAAAGTCCCACATCGGAATGAGAGCCGGTAAAACAATCACTTTAAAAGAAAGAAAGAGAAGTACAGAGGTCACCCAAGTTAACCCACACTAGGATTCCATGTAGGAAAACATAGACATGGAGGAGAAAACATAGGTTCATGTTCTGATGGAGAGTGATAGAAAACATGTTTAGGAGAAAGTTAACCACAAGAAAATCACAAACTTGTGATGGCTTAAATGGTATTCGATTCCCCAGTAAGAAAAGTTAATAGAAATTTTTTTTGTTTTAAGTTACTTTTTATTGAGTAATTTATTCATAATGAAACATAATTACTCATCATGTTGACTTTCAACTTGTATTAGATTTCTTACACAAACTCATATTTTCTCCAAAAGACGAGTATTTAGGAAGACTTGTTCACATTAAGAGTACTATAATAAACTTCTAGAGAATCACCTAATCCACAAAAGAGAAAAATATACTTCCCATGTCTTTAGACTTTAACCAAAACCAAAACCAAAAAGGTTAGTACAAGATTAGATAATCCAGAAAAGGATAACCCTTTATAAAAAGAAAATCTATTCTTAATCTCCAAAATTTGTCCAACAAAACTCAAAGATCGATGAGGACCATTCGATAAACAATTTTTCTATAAAATTATTCAAAGTAAACCAAACTAAGATTGAAACCCAAATATTTTAAGGATTTATTCACATAGTCTTCCAAGTTAAATCGTAACATTTATCTCCAAACAACATCAGTTGCTCTTAAAGTCTCGTATTTAAAAGTAATTAACCTAATCACATACCTCTGTGATAGGTTAATAAATTTCCATAGATAACCCAAAATCAACTTACTCTTAATTCATAAAACCATCTAACTAAAAATAATCAGTCAAACTAACCAGGGACTTCACGTAGTCAAGTGGTAGGCGATAAATTCCAGTTCCACTTTGGTTGTGGGTTCGATTCCCGCAGCTTTGTCCGACGCGACGGGTTGTCACACGGTCTGCGTGTTGTCCATTTTCCAAAAAATATAATTCTAAAATTATTACCCAAAAAGAGATAAAATCATCAAAAATAACCATAACATAATTTAACCTCAATTTTATCTCATGCCTTTCACTTTCCATCATAACATATAGTAACCCATAATTACCTCAAAAGTAAGGATCATATAAACCCAAATGGTTCTTTATAACTATGTCCACAAAAGAACAGATAACTATTCCTGGAATAAAATTTTCATATATCAAACATCAGGGTTACACATACTATAAAAAGTCTTCTAATGTAACCCCATCATCAAAAGCGACTTAATAATCTTAAGAATTTCACCATAACTCTTGAAGCCGTTATATGTTGACTTCTTAATCATTCAACATTCTTCATTATCCATTAACCATTCCTTTCCAAATTATTCTGAAATACTTCTTTCCTACAAACAAAATCATGAATCATATCCTAAGATTCCAAAATAGGAAAACAAATGTTATGAAATAATTTATACCTTTGACTGGTCATTATCAGTTTCTTCATCCTCAATCGGAATGGCATTAGGTATTGGTAAACGAATATTTTTATGATCTTGGTGATCCCATTCCCGAAACTTCTTCATAGGACATGTGTTTTCATAATGGCTGTGCACACCACATTTAAAAAATTCAATTGATCCCTCAGAAAGAACTTCTTTCCCTTTCCTCGAGTCAACTAGATGCTTCCTTTTTCTATGGAAGGTTCTTTATTTATGACCTTCATTTCCACATATATAGCATATTTATGTCCCTTTGAAACATTTTCCTAGGTGTTTCTTTCCACATATTTGACACATAGGTTTTTGAACACACTTACCTTTATGATTATTACCTGTAGTTCCGTAGGGATTGTTTTCTCACATATATGATGCCTTATAGAAATCAACAAGGTTTAGGTGGTCAATCATGACTCCAGATAGTTGGTTGAGGATAAACACAAGAGTTCTCATTGCAGCTCCCATATCATTCAGTTGCTCGCTCAGAAAAATGTCACAGTTTCCTTCACATCCACTGTTACTTTGGTGCCTGCTAGATCCAGCCATTTACTAAAACCAAAAAGGTCAGTGTGAGTATATAAAAAAACCATCATGTACTAATCAGGAAGATAAACACTAAGATATACTTACTCATTCACTTTATCTAAAACTAAGACTCTTTCTGAAATCCTAACCATTATGGTAATGTCACTTATGCTTAGAGAATACCCTAACCTCTAAAGTTATCTAAACCGACCTTTGATACCAACTATAACGCCCCAGCCTTAAACCTTACTTAATATTGAATTAAATGAATAATTCACATTGAGGATCCTTTCAGGTTTAGAGTTTTAGAGAATTTGGACATAACTATTACATCTTAGAATATTACAAAGTAGTCACTTCTACTAAATTTCCATAAAATAAAAACTCTTAAAAAGAAACATGTCTAGTTCCATATCTTAGATAGAATGACTTTCCCTTGATCCCATCCTTGACCATATTCCCCATTAAGTCCTGTGAAAAACATTTAAAAAAAACTTGGGGTGAGCATAAAAATCTCAGTAAGGGATACACAAAGAATGAAAACTGTTAGTTTTTCAAAACAATAAGTAAACCTTGTATACTTTATCAAATTAATACCTTCACCTTTATGAAGTAGTAAAAAAAACTCTTCACTGAATAAAAGATCATTACTTACCCTTTTGTAACCAAAATATTACCATAAACCCCATATAAAGAACACATAACATATAAAGGTAACTTGGGATGTAAACATACTTAAGTGGAATAACCATATGGTCAACTTCCACACATATCACTTAATGGAATAACCATACGGCCGAATTCCACACATACTTAATGGAATAGCCATACTCCCGACTTCCATACCCAATGCATTGGAGGTTATAACGTAACCACCCGTCTTGGTATTCACGGCACCACCCGTCATATGGTTTATCACGTAACCACCCATAAAATGTCCAAGTACCATTATTACAAATAAAATATTGAAAATATAAACATTTCAATAACAACATTTTATTTTCAATCAAAATAAGTAATTCCAAGATATTTAATTAATCAATCCATTTTCAAAAACCATTTAAAAGAGATTTTTGAATCAAAGTGTCCCATACCACTTTGAAGATTTTAATAGAATTATAATTTTAAAACATTAATGTCCATATAAATAAATACTGAAAACCATTTTTAAAACATGGAAATTAAAGATAAAGATTTAGAATAATGAATCTTTAAAACATTTAAAACGATATTTTTGTTAAAGAGTTTTTAACAAAATGAGAGACTATTGAATACAAATAATTACGGAATAACATTTAATCCGAACTTTATAATATCATGAGAATAAAGGGATTCATGATATAATATGTCAAAGGCCAGTATACACACCATATAAGAGTGAATTGGTGCATAACAACAATGATGTCTCATTGGAAATGTAAATTGAGATGGAATCCATTATAAAGATGGTATCCTTAAATTAAGGATAAATCTATCACACAATTATGTGTGAGAAATAAAAATACACCCAATATAAGTGGATATTAAGTGTGAAACAATCAGATGACAGTCACACATATTCATAGGATGACGTGTTCAAGAAGTTCAAGATGAACCCAAATTAATCGAAATTGGGTTAAGATGTTCCCTTGTAAAAATTTGACAGCCTAACGGCGTCACTACAAAATTCAGAAAATTTGTTGATGAGAGAATGAATGGTATATCATCACTTGGACAAAAACTTTACATCAATAAAGATATAGAAGAACATATCCCAACATAATAAGATGTAAATTAAAAGACAAAACAGAAGAAGTCTTTTAAAAAGAGGAGGGTGAAAGGTCCCCTTACCGAGTTGGGTAACTTTCGAAACGTACACCCCATGGAAGAAGGGTCATACAATGAAGATGTAAATACCCATAAATGAAATTATACTACACAAAGTTTATAATAATGGGCAGTACATACACCACTCAATGGAAATAGTTGCAAACATATCATAAATGTCACGAGAATAAAAGTGAGATGAAAAATCCCTTACGAAAACTCGGCAGCCTAATGACGCCACATAAATATTCCAAAAATGGATTGATGAGATCAAATAGGGTATCTCATTATATGAAAATAAAAATTATAGAATTATGAATATAAAATAACATTCCCAAACATATGAAATATGATCTTAAAAGAAATGACATAATATAGAGTACTTAAAAAGAAAGAGAGAGGTTAGATCTCTTACGAAAATTCGGCAGCCTAACGGCGCCACTCAAAACTTCCAAAATGGAATGGTGAGAGAAAATAGGGTCTCTCATCATATGAACAGAATAAGTACAGTATTATTAATACAAAATAACGTCCCAATCATAAGAAAAAGGAGCTTAAAAGGAATAACATAAAAGAGTGTACTTAAAAAGAAAGAGAGGGGTAGGATCCCTTACCTCGGGTCCGACTTGACTCGATCGTTCTTTAACGTCCTGAATAATAAACTTGAGTTAATATCTACTTGCTTAAGAACATTTTTAAAGTTAATTATTACTTTTATATCACTTATTACCACATTATAAACATTATGTAATCATTTAAGTTAATAATGTTTGTTTTGTCGATATATGGTTCTTAAGTCGAAAGTGGACTTCTTACAATTACATGTTGTTCGTGTGGTCAAAGGTTCATTATATCCAGAATTATATTCATGATTTGGATATCATATATATAATATATATCCATAATATAATTTTTTTTATAATATTACATAATCATTTAGAGGTATGAAATGAAATGCACCGTTCATGGAGACGGTAAGTCATATGTACGCATGAACACTACTTTCATTTCTATCTCATACTTTAATGGAAAGAAAATAATAATCATATAAAGGTATATTATAATTCCAGTATAAAATAATATATAATAACTTTAAATCCATCCTTTATATATCTCACATATGGAATTAATGAATAAAATCACTTTGAGGGGGCGGTAGTCCGCACTTCCTAAAATTAAATTATCATGTTTACCCACAATGGAAACAATAAAGGTATGCCACAAAGGAAAAATACAGAAGCTTAAGTAAAACATAAACATATAATATACCATATATAAATATAGTGTCATCTTAATGGACACCTTTGAAGGTGTTATATGAGTGTTGAACAATCATCGTTTTGTGAGGCAGAAATTCACCATCCACAGAAACAGTATGTTCTTTAACCATTAGATGATGGTGAGTGTATGTGTAGCTCGATTAATTCTTATAAAAACATCATAGTATATTGAGGACACTGGTTTTGTTGCAAAAGAAATTAATGAAAAGAGTTTAGGGTGTTGGAGAAGCAAAATAAAATAAAAGAACACAAGAGAAGACACTACCTTTAAATCGGGTAACTATTTTTGATTTGAGCTCAAAGGCTTCCTTGGGAAGACTTCTGCCCAACGTGAGGCTTCTAGGAGTAATATAGGGATGTGGAGAGACAAAATGGTCAGGGGTTGGCTGATCCAAAGGCTTGAGATGTGTGGGTAAGGAGGTAGAGGTGGGGGACTTTTATAAGAGGAGAGGAGGGCCACTCTTGGAAAGTAAGGAAATGTTACTTTATTTTAGAATGAGTTTCGGATTTTAAAGGTCCCAAAATGATGTGTTTATAGGATAAGGTGATAAGGTTTCTAAATCCACTCATCCAATAGGTTTTGGACATGTGTAAGTCTTATATTTTACATTATCGTTCCATTTTATTTAAATCGTTAAATAATGAGGTAATCGCTGCATCATCATGGTGTCATAAATAATTTAATTTAGTTAATATATAAAAATTATAAAAAAATACTATGATGTATTAAATATTTTTAGCTTTCCAATGAATATTTATTGTCAAAAATCTGACTTTTATAACCCCATATAAAAATTGTTTTAGTAAAACAACACATGTTTGTGACATTTTAATTTTAACATTAAATAAAAAGGTATTAATTTCATTTTCCTACCAAACTGGCTCCATGGGGTCCCCATGTTGACCCATGGATTTTCTTGGTCGGCCATGACTTATCCAATGAAGGTAGAACATGTGTCTAGGTCATTTCATATTATTAAAACATTATTTTTACCTTAAATTACACTAATTACCTCTAATCGCGATTAATAAACTTAAAAGTTATTATTCACCAAAAAATTATTTTAATCCTATTGAAACACATTTTACTTCTTAATGACAACCATGTATGTCAGATTTTTGATATTCAAATCACAGAAGTGGAAAAGTTTCATTTAAATGAAAAATTAATTTCTTTAACTACCACTTAGTGGTTTCACTATTCATCGAAAATTGAAGTTTTTCAGAAAAAAACCAAAAATTCACCCTAAGCTATATTTGATATTCCAAACTCAAAAATGATGTCTATTTTACAAAATTCAAAACATATAAGTTGCATTAATTAATTTAATAATTAATTATCCCTGTCATGACAAATAGCGTGTTTTTATGAAACAATATATATCAAAAGATTGACACTAGTTTAAGTCCAATTTCAAGGTGAAATTAATTCCAACGACCACTATTGGATTAAATGGTAAAAATATATTCTAATTTAACTTTAAAACCAATTCCAAAGATAATCTAATCATATAAATAAATTAGATTAAAAAGTGGTTTTGAATTAAAATACAACATTTTTCACTATTCATTAAAAAAATTAACTTTATCGGAAAAATACAAAAAATTTACACAAAGTGAATTTTGATGTCCCGATACTAAAGAAGAGTTTTATTTGGTCCAATATAATGTATAAGAGTGACCAAAACTATATTTAATGACGGTTCGCCATCAAAAGTTGATAAGTGGACCTTTAGTGAAAATTAGAGCATATATGCCTAAAATTGAATTCTTTTCGTATTTTAAGCCTTTATCTTTTATTGGATAAATGTAAACACATTTAACAAATATATATAATTATATTTTAGTTATTTCTATTCATTCCCGCCAATACAACGACTACGTGTTAACTAACATTTAAAATAATTTTATTTTCTTATTAGAGTGCAACGTAAGATTTCAAAGGAACTCGTTGTTGCGTATTGGGTAAGCCATCAAGCATAGTGTTCCATTTAAATTAATATTAAAATTTTATTCAAAAAATAGGGATAAATATAAAAATGTCATATTCTTTTTTTACCTGGGGTGTTATAGTATTTATATAGATAGAATAGTAACTTGGCCTTAGGAATACTAACATGACCATTAAGAACATTAATATGAAAAATATTATTGTACCATCACCTATCAGAGTAAAAATAAAATTTATGTATCTTATAATTTTAATCAAGATATATTTATATCATGGAATAAAAAAATAATTTTTTTGGAAAAGATAAATTAAGTCTTGGTATTTTTGTAAGTCATAAATATTTAATTACAATCTTATAATTAATATAATTATTTAAAAGAAAATAAATTTTCATAAAATATATTCATAAATTATTATTTTGTAGTCTTATGATAATAAGATAATTTTATGAGACTTTAATTAATTTTTTAAAGGGTTATAAAATCAATTATATTTTTAAAAATGATATTTATCAAATAAATTATGATTTTATTTAAAAATTTAAATTCTAAAATTTAGAAAATTATTTTCAAAAAATGGAGTTCATTTTTTAATTCAAAACTTCAAAAAATGGTTAAGGTGATTTTTTGGGATTTTTCGAAAATAATTGAACTTTTGGTCAATAGTGAAAGACATTTATTTACAATATAATCAAGATATATGATTTATTAGGTCATATATTATGTAAGGATGAAATAAACCCAAAATACAGAACTATCCTTAATTATTTTAATATATTTCATGATAATTCTCAAACTACTGATAGTCTTGATCCGAATTAATAAACTAATGACTATAAAAATGAGAAAACACCCTTCTACCCAACTATAAATACCTCCCTTCACCACATCTTACCCTCACACCTTAAAGCCTTTTAGTTTGTTTAATTTATACCAAAATACTTTTCCAAGCCTCTTCCCCATATCCAAGACTTACTGGTCTCACCAAAAGGCCAAAACCACGACCTTAAGGTGGTTCTTAAGGAGGAGAATTGAAGAGGTAAAGATCCTCTTTCATTTTATTTTTTATTTTCTTTTAAATTATTTTTCTTTTTTTATAATCTCTTAACCAAAAAATTTATAAGAGGAATTAAAAATAAATTACATTATATATATAAAAATGTTATCATGTTTATGAAAAAATTAATCATCATACTTCTTCTCCTCTCCATTTTGTTCTAAAAATAAAAACATCGTCTCTGATGTGTCAATTTACCGACATTGTGGATGATGTGTTCTCAATTTAAATTAATGCCTTTAAGGATGGTAATAAAAACATTAATATGGTTAAATAATATTTTATTATACACGTTATATGCTATATTATTATTTGGAACCAATGTTTATACACAATATGAATTAATAAAACAAAAGTGCTTCGTAATGATCAATATTTACCAAAAAAACTAAAGTTCATCACTAACGTTTTATATAATGATTCATCCTCATAACTTATAACCAAAATAATATATAAGACCACTTAAAATTATTTAATATCATTAATAAAATTTAATTTCAATTTTGGTGTTTCCTCCCTTCCTACAAGATAATTCATAATAAAACAATCATGGAAACCATAAAATAAATGCACCCAAAACAATAAAAATAATAAAATATTATTATCAAATGGGTGGAAATATGTTATGTTAATATCATATAAGTAATTAAAAATTTTAATATTATTTTTTAATATATTAATAATCCTCTTTAAATTATTATACATGAGGTTTTAAAACGTTTCAAGTAAGATGAACCCGAGGTAAGGGAATTCTTAACCAAATTTCCATTCTTTGGGTCAACCTTATACTTCATTGATTTTTTGGTACTAAGATTATTTGTGAGATGCTTTTTATGTTAATTTTTATTATTTTTATTTATATTATATTCACATATTTGATTCTTTTTTTTAATTATCACTTTAAATATATGATTTTTGTAAGAGATTTTTCTTTAAAAGTACTCTTTTAAATATCTAATTTTACGAAATAAAAAAGGAATATTTTTATGCATGTATTATTATTTTTGGATTATGTTATAGTTCATGATAATTTTTTATGATGAAGGGTGATACCTATATCTTCATCCAATGAATTGGGTATTTTTGTGTTAGAGGTCAACTGTATGGTTACTCTAACTATAGCAATGATTACACTATAAGGTAGCCGTGTGGGTTACATTATAAGGTAGTTGTGAGGGTCACATTGTAAGGTTGTCATGAGGGTAAAAAATAATATGGTATCCACAATGGTTAAAATATTAAGTAATTAATTAACCATATTACCTTTATGGTATTATTTATGTTTTATATGTTTTATGTAAATATCATGTTTTCACAAAGTCACTATATGATACTTATTGGGTGAGAAGTATGGATTTGTGAAAATGATTTCATATGTTCATAACTATCCATGTACTAATAGTTTATCTCCTATTTGTAACCCTTACTGAGTTTTTTTCTCATCCAAATTAATAAAATGTTTTTCAAAGGTTTTAAGGATGGGTAAGAGAAAATGAGAAACCAAGATGAATGTCGTGAAGACTTTTCATGAATATATTTCATGTTTTTTTTGTTAAAATGTTTTTTATTATGAAAAAATGGATATATTTTTAGTAGTATCCACTTTTTGTACTTATAGGTTTATATATGTGAATTATGTCCTAATTCTATAAAATTCTAAATAGAAAAAATCATTGGGAATGTAAAGAAGTTAATTCTAATGGAATTTTCTAGATTATGTAATGTTTAAGGAAGAGTCATTATAGTTGGTATTAGAAAACAATTTAGATAACTTTAGGGGTTAGGATGATGTTAATAAAATACCATAAATGTTTTTTACCTTATTTTTAAGTTGAAATGATATAGAATTTTATGATTTCTATGTTGTTTCATCAATGATATGTCTGCTCAAAATGGTTCTCCATAGAATAAATAGGGAAACTAATGTTGGAAGGCACTGAGATGATGATATATTATTGAATCATCATCCTAGAATAGTGGGAATTGGAACCAAAAAGTTGGTGATAGTAACTGATTAGTTGATGCAAGATATACATTATAGTGGAATCCATGAAAGATATCAACTAGAGCTACCACAAAGTAACTTGATGATAAAGGATAATTCTATGAGGAAACACCCTCTATATGTATGTATATCTTATGACCTAGTGGTGGGTAAAGGATGGATTAAATCCCTTGAAAAGATATTTGATATTATGGGGTGTTTAAATAATCAGAATGATAGTCTTGATATTTATCATTTTGAAGGTGAATCTGACTAGTCCTGGCAAATTAGAAGACTATCATGGATAATAGGGATATTTATTCCTTGGAATGAGATGAATATAAGAGTTTTTTCTTGAAAAATATTTTCATATGGTTGATCGACTAAGGATAAAAAATAAATTTCTTTAACTGAAGGAAAATGGGAAAGTTTTTATATCTTTTTTGAATAAAAATTCACCCAATTTGGAAGGTACACTCCAAATATTATTCAGTATCTTGATATAAAAATAAAGGATTTTTACCTTGTATTAAAGACAATACATCAAAGGGAATTTTAATCCCATGAATTCAAATGTTATGAGAAACTTGTCTGATGTTTCTAGAGGGTAGAAATAGTGGTTTCTGATGATCACATGTACTTGGAAAACAAATAGAAGAAGAGGTCTAGATGAAAAAATATGGGTAAGAATCAATCAAAGAAATCTGAAGGTAAGAAAGTCCAGTTTCTAGTTTTTGAAAAGTGTGGTAAATATCACCCTAGGAAATGCCTTAAAAAATGAGAAGTGTTTTTTATGCGATAAGTTTGTACATATGGCACGAGATTGTTATGAAAATGATCTTAAGATTAATTCTGATAAGAAAACTATAATGTGTTTTAAATGTGTTGAGATGAGTATTTATGCAAATACCTACCCAAATAATGATCCAAATGTTTGAAAGCATCTAGATTGTAAGCAGAAAGGTGTAGTGAGATAATTTGCAACAATGTCATTAGATTTATATCCATCCAATGAAGTGATATTAGTTACTTTATTTGTTTTCTCATATTTTTCTAATGACATGTTTGATACGCGGTCTACACATTCCTTTATTTCTGATTTTTTTGTTAAATTGGAAATTTCACCTCAAGAAATGAGACCATAAATTGTGGTTAAAACACCAGGAGAAATATTATAGTAAAAAAGAATGATAATAATCTTCATATTATTATTTTGGGTAGAAATTACCTAAAAACCATGTTGTTTTTCCCTTAGTAGTGTTTTATGTCATTTTGGGTATAGATTGGATTTCTATTTATCAAGTTAAGATTGATTATAGAGATAAAGAACTTTTTTAGAAAGTTTATTAGTTTTTATACAATAATGAACTCATAAAATTTATAGCATATTTGGAAGCTAAGAAACTGTTTAAATATAAAAATGAAATTTATCTTGCTCATATTGTTTACAAAAGGTAACTATTTAGATTGATAGTGTTCCAATGGTAAATGAATACCTAGATGTTTTTACTTATCATAATTTTTCCAAGATTGAATTGAGATTAAGGTACCATCATCTAAAGGTGAAGGAGGATGACATCCTAAAACAAGATTTTTCCAACTAGATATGGGCATTATGAGTTTGTTATTATTCCCTCTAGTTTGAAAAATTCTCCTTCTATATTTCTGGATTTTATGAAAAGAATATTTCAGGAATATTTAGATAAGTTTCTCACTATTTTTATTAATGATATTTTGGTATTTTCAAAAAGATATAAGGATCATGATAAAAATTTAAGGTTTTTCTTGCAATGTCTCAAAGAAAAGAAGTTTTATAAAAAATTAGAAAATGTTTTTTTGGCTTTAAAAATTTATTTTTATTTTAAAATTATAAATAAGGTTGAAATAAAAGTTGATACTGACAAAAAAAAGTGGATAATGAAATGAATATTCCTATAAATGTTATAGAGATTTGAAGTTTTCTTATATTATTAGGTTATTAGTAACAGTTTATTAAAAACATTTCATGATTATCTGACCCACTAAATAAATTCACATGAAAAGGGGTTAAATTTATTTTGAGTAAAGAATGTTTTGTTTGTTTTTTGGAACTGAAGTAGAGATTTGTGAATGATCTTGTTTTAGCCTTTCCTTCTAGAAATGGTGAATTTTCAATCAATAATGATTCTTCATTAAAGGCACTTGGTTGGGTTCTGAAGTTGAATGATTTGGTAATTTCTTATGCTTTAAGACAACTAATACCTAATGAGTTAAATTATCCCGCACATGATTTGTAAGTAGTAGCTATGGTTTTCTCTTCAAAAATTTGGATGTATCATTTATACCGAGCCAAGTGTAAAATATATACTAACCATAAATGTCTAAATTATATATTCACTCAATATGAATTGAACATGAAGCAAAGAAGACAACTTGAACTGATAAAATATTACGATTATAGACTCAATCACCATATTGGAAAAGAAAACAAATTAGAAGATGGATTGAGTAGAAAAAAATATACTATATTAACCTTGTTACATTTAAAACATGACCCCTTAATTAATGAATTGATTAATTTTCCTTGATTTTTTTTGGTAAAAAAATTCCTCTATTTTGTTTTAGGTGTTAGTGTATTCTTCTCTAGTAGATAGAATTAAGCAAGAACAGAAGGAGGACTGTGACTTATAGAAAAAAATAGAATTGATAAAAGGGGTAGTTTATAGAATTTAACATTGATAATGTTTGTGTGTTTTAAGATTTGGAAAGAGATTATGTGTTCCTTATGATTCCCAAACAAAGAAATAATTTTTGTTTGAAGCTCATAGTTCTGTATTTTCAGTTCATCTTAGTAGTACTAAGATTTATATAGACCTTTGGGAGTATTACTGGTGGTATTAAATGAAAAGTGATATTTCTTATTTTATAGTGAAATTTTTGACGTGTCAATAGGTTAAAGAAGATAAACTACTATCAAATGGGATGATTAAGCATTTTCTAGTGCCAATGTGGAAAGGAGAAAATATATGCATGGAATTCATGGTGGGACTACAAAATACTACTTGAGTTAACAATGTGATTTGGGTTATTATTGATCGGATGGCTAAATCATAACATTTCCTTCATATTAGAGGCACTTTTTCTCTATAATAGATTTATCTAGTGTACCTAAAAGATATTATCATATTACATGGTGTTCCTATCTCCATTGTATTTAAATATGATCACAAGATCACTTATAACTTTTGAAAAGGCCTTCAAAAGCATTGGGAACTGAATTAAATTTTGGCAATACTTTTTATCCCCAATCTGATGGAAAGGCTGAGTGAACAATATAGACCATAGAGAAATTATTTTAGCTTCTTAAATGGACTATCAAGGAATTTGGGATCAATATATTTCTTTAGTTGAGTTTTCTTATAATATAAATTTTCATTCTAGTATATAAATGGACCCTTTTGAGGCATTATATGGGAAGCGGTTTTGAACTCCAAAATTTTGGGATAAAGTCAGGGAATAGAAGTTTATGGGACCAAAATTAGTAGAGGAACTGGCTGAGAAAGTGAATATTATCCAACAACACATGAGGACAGCTTAGAGCAGGCATAAAAGTTATGCATATATTAAGAGGAAAAACTTTTCTTCCAAGGCTGTTGATCATGTTTTTCTTAGAATCTCACTATGAAAAAGTGTTACGTGTTTTTATAAGAAATGATAGATAAATCAATGGTTCATTAGACCTTTAGAAATCCTAGATAAAGTTTGATCATTCACCTACTAAGTAGTTTTTCCTCTAAGTTTATCTTAGGTACACAATGTTTTTCATGTTTCCATGTTGGGAAAGTATGTGGCATATTCATCTCATGTTTTGAGCCTAGATGTAGTTAAACTCAAAGAGAAACTTTATTATGAGGGAAAACATGTTCATATTATTGATCTTAGAGAGATGGAATTGTAGAATAATATGAATCATGAGGCTAATGTTTTTTAAGAGAATCCACATGGTTGGGGAAGCAACATGAGAATTTGAAAATACAACGAGGGAAAGGTACCCTCACTTGTTTAATAAGTCAATAAAAATTACGATGACACAATTTCAAGGAGGGGATAATGTAACAACCCAAGTACTTATAAAATTATTTATTTTCATTCTACAATTAAATATTCAAATTATTTAAAAATGTATAATGAAATAAATGGTATTTATAGAAACTAAGGAATTTACACAAATGTAATAGTAACTTGACCTTTGGAATAATAATATGACTATTAGAAATAGTAATTTAAAAAATAGAAAAGTAAAATCATATATGAGAGTATAAATAAGATTTATTCATCTTATAAGTATAATATTATATATTTATATCATGGAATAAGTAAATAAATGTTTTGGAATGACAAATTAAGTGTTGGTATTTTTGTGAGTCATAAATTTTTAATTACAATTTTATAATTAATATAATTATATAAAAAATATATTTTCATAAAATTGATCCATAAGTTATTATTTTGGTTTTATTATTATTATGAAATAATTTTATGAGACCTCAATTAATTTTTAAAAGTGTTATAAAATCAGTTATAATTTTAAAACTGGTGTTTTTAATAAATTATGATTTTAAAGAAAAAGTAAATTTATTAAATTTATAAACTTATTTTAAAAAAATGGGGTTTAAATTTTAATTCTACACATTAAAAAATGGTTAGTGTTATTTTTTTTGTATTTTTCTAAAATACTTGATTTTTTTGGTGAATAGTAAAATACAATAATTTTAAATATAAGATAAATACATGATTTATTATGTCATAGATTATATAATGCTGATGTAAGCCCAAAATCTCAAAATATCCTCAATTATTTTAATATATTGGATGATAATTATCAAACTATTCATATTTTTATCCAAATTAATAAACAAATGAATATATCAATGAGAAAACACCCCTCTCCTCCGCTAAAAATATCTTCCCTTACAACCTCTTCCCATCACACCTCAAAGCCTCATAGTTTGCCTAATTTATACCAAAATAAATTTTACATACTCTTTCCTATGTCCAAGACCTACTGGTCTCACCAAAATTTTTAAACCGGGGGCCGTGAAGAAGGTTCTCAAGGAGGATAATTCAAGTGGTAAAAGTCATCTTTTATTTTCTTTTCAATTATTTTTATTTTCTTAAAATATATTAATATTCCATTATCCAAGAGGAATGAAAAATATAGTATCATATATATAATATAATTTTATAATGTTTATTTAAAAATTCATTGTCATACTTCTTCCTCTCTCCCATTTGTTCTAAAAATAAAAACATCATCTGTGATGTGTTGATTTACCAACAGAATGGACGATGTGTTTTAAATTTCCATTATCGCCATAAAATATGGTCATAAAACTATTAATATGGTCAAATAATATTATAATATACATATAATATGTTATATTATGTCTTGGAACCAGTGTTTATACATAATATTAATTAATATAACAAAAGTAGTTAGTAATGATCAAAATTCACCAAAATAAACTCACGTTCATCACTAATGTTTTATCTAACAGTTCATACTCATAAAATATAAAAACAATTAAATATAAGAACATTTTATATTATATATTTTCATTAATAACATGTAATTTCAATAATGGAGTTTTCTCCCTTCCAAAAATAAAATCCATAATAAACCAACCATGGATGCCTTGAAATAAATGCACCCAAAACTATGAAAATAACAAAATATTATTAATAAATAGGTATGAATATGTTATGAAAATATAATATAAGTAATTATAAATATTAATATGGTTATTTAATATATTAAAAAAACTTTTTAAATTATTATACATGTGGTTTGAACACATTTTAATTATGAGTAACTCGAGGTAAAGGATTTCTTAACCCAATTTCCTTTCATTGGGTTAACATTCTACTTCATTGATTATGTGGTACTATGATTATTTATGAAATGAATTTTGTTAATATTTTATTTATTATGTGTTATTATTTTGTATTCACATATTCCATTTGTTTCATTAATTATCACTTCAAATATATGATATTTGTAATGGTATTTTCATTAAAAATACCCTTTATAATTTACGATTTTACAAAATTCAAAAGGAATGGTTTTGTGAAACTATTATTGTTTTATGATTATTATTTCTGTTATCGGAAAATTTTTATGATGAATGGCTGGACCTATAACTCCCTCAAATTCATTGGGTATTTTTATGTTGGAGTTTGACCATGTGGTTACTCCAATTGTAACAGCGATGGTTACACCATAAGGTAGTCGAGAGGGTTATATTGTAAGGTAGTAGTGATGGTTACATTTTAAGGTAGCCATGAGGGTTACAATTCATACAGAAGCTATTATGGTTACAATATTAAGTATATAATTCCCCAAGTTACCTTTATGGTATTATTTATGTTTTCTATGTTTTATAAAAATCTCATGTTTCCACAAAGTAACTATATAATACTTATTGGGTGAGAAAAATGTCTTTGTGAAAATGATTTTATATGTTTATAAGTTTTCATGTACTAATAGTTTCTCTCTTTCTTTTTATATCCCTTACTGATATTTTTGTTCTCATCCCATGTTTTAATATTCTTTTCAGATAGTTTATGGATGGGTATGTGATATGGATAATCCAAGATGAATGTTGTGAAGAATTATCATGAAAATATTTCCTGTTTTTTATTAAAAACTATTGTATTATTAAAAAATTGATATTATTTTAGAAGTATCCAATTTGAATGCTTATGGGTTAATATATATTAATTGTGACCTAATTATATAAACTCTAATATTAAAATATTTTTGGGAATATAAATAAGTTATTTATAAAAGAATTTACTAGATTTTGTAATGTTTAAGGCATAGTCCTTATATTTATGACCCATTTGGGCACATGGGTGGACCCTTGGGAGGGGACCATGTGTCTTAGAGGCAATTGGCGGTGCCTGAAGGGTGAATACCTAACATACTTGTTAGGTTGGGGTGTTTTTGCTATCAATGGGGTCCAATTTTTACAAGTACAACCATTTTACATCCCCTTCAAATGGAATGGAATAATGAAAGTATCACTCAGGTTTATGTGTGGAATAATGCCTCTATGTAGTGATATGATCCATTTTCCATATAAATATTTAATAGTTTATTATTATGATGGAATAAATGTTTATTTATGATATTTATGTCGTAATTATTTTTTTTATAATTATAATAACTTATCTAACTTCTTACATTTCCCTCGCCAGAAAATGAAATCACCGCATAGTCGTAAGTGTGGGCTAACACTTCTACAAAGTGATGTGACTCATTCTCATATATGATTTATTTTAATAATTATAAAATATTATATGATAAATAAATATATAACCTATTTCTTGATTAATATTTTATACATGATTAAACTAGGACTATGTTATAAGTATGAGACCCATTAAACTGAAACACGCATGAAAAATATACCAACATTCACCGAATGTTCATTTTAATGAAAAATTTGTTAATAAAATGATAATTAGAAATTATAAAGGAATGATATATATTAATTTATGTATTAATATAGTTATGAAATATATTTATAATAATATATATTTATTATATAGGATATTTTAATGTGTACGAAGCAAGATGAGACTTGAGGTAAGAGTTTATATTACAATCTAATTTCATTTTAATATTGTTTATTCTATTTTTCTTGCTAAGGTGAATTGTATGGTTATTATTATTTAAACCCCATATATTTTATTATACTATAGTTATAATAGGTTTTTTTTATTTTTTATCACCATTTCACTCTTTGTTAGTATAAATTATCGAGAAAATGTTTGTATAGAAAAGACGACATTATTTCCACTTTGGTCGACAGAAATTTTATTCTATGTCTATACTATTAGAAATTTATTTATGAAGGTTATTAAATATAATTTAATTGTGTTGAAAAGATAATTTTAATAAAATTTAAATTTATATATAAACAATTAATAATAAATCTTTCTAAATGTTTCATGAATATGTTTTTTTAACCGTTTACAACAACTTGAAAATTATGTTCTATTTTAACATATATGATATAAATAAAATTTTACACCATCATGAATGTTCAATTATTTTAAGAATACTTTTCAATTTTCCTTGTTTTTTTCAAAGAAAAATATTTTCTCAATATTCAAGGAATTTTCAGTGAAAATTTTATTAAAATAAAATGATAGATTTTATCATTTTTTCAAATAATGGTTTAAATGATCTTATAAAGGTATTTTAATATATATATGCCTACTTTTAATGTTTTTTAGGTTTCATTGGGTTTATTATCTTATGATACCATAAAATATGTTTCAATATATGGCTTATGATAAAGATTATTTAAAGACAATTATATGAAACTCATTTCATTACCACAGGTTACTTAAGTTATGATGAAAATTTTATTAAACATAGATCTTTTCCATTGGTTATGAAATGTTGAGATGATGAATGTTTATGAAATTTTGTAAAACATATATATGGATTTTATTACATGGCTCATGGGACTAGAATTTTATAGCCCTCAAATACATTGGGTAAAGATGGATATGTCATGAGATAATAAGGATTGGAATGGGGATTAAACCAAACCCAGTAAGGGACTATATCGAATAAGATAGTCTTGGGAGAGAACGTTGTCTAGAATAATGATGTAATGGTTTGTGAAATTAATTCAATATGATAGTCTTGGAAGAAATAATTGACTAAGGAAATTATTTCATATACTTATGTTTATTCCTAAAAACTATGTCTTATTCTTATGATATATTCTCATAAATTATGATTGATTATTGATGATTCCAAAATCTTATGAATTATATAGTCTGTTATTATATAGCCTTATTCCATGAATCATGATTAAATATAATTTAAATATTGTGTATGAATTTTGTTTGATATGATCATTTTAGCATACCCTTATGCTTGCATTATGATCATTTATGATCATTAATTAATATCACTTTTTTTACCCTTACTAAGAATCTGAGCTCACCATTTCTTCTATTTACTTTACCTATATTATAAAAAAGTGTTTTAAGTAGGGAATTTCTTTGAAGGGTACTATGATAAAATAATTTTCTAGGAGTTTTTTAATATCTTTATTGAAGTACGTTTTTATAAACCTAGTCTCCAAACACAATAAATACTTATATTTATAGGGTTCATATAATTGTGATATGTATTGAATATTTATCAAAAATGATATAATATATAAACATTTTATGCCCAGGTCACCTCAATTGTTATTAATGTATGGTTTAGTCTGTTTTTATATACTAGGGATAAAAAAATTCGATGAAAATTTAGGGGATAATTCAAAGTAAAAGACAACAACATGAAGTTTTAGTAAAGTAGAGATTATGTTGGTTTCCAAGAAAATAAATCTCTTTCTGGATATTGGAATGTAGATGTGGATATAGAATATATTCATCTAGGGGTAAAAAATATAAAAGGGGAATATTTAGTGCCAACTTGATCATCACTAGTGTATAATGAGTGGGCCTAATATTTTACACCTAGATAGAGACTACTAAGATGTGTGCTTTGGTTAATTCAAAATTCCTTACGAACCGTTATGAATGATTTGAATAGATGATGACCATGATTTTACTTGGTTAAACCTAAGTTTTCATAGATTGAAAATAATTCTTGATGATTTATACATTATTTGAATGATTTTTTATAATTATAAAATTATCCACTATAATTATTATTTCTCAAACTATGTTTTGTTGGTTTTAGTCAATGATAGAAACTAGGAGGAATCATGTAAAAATTTAATGTGGAATCCAATGAAACAAAAATACTCATGAGAAACCAAATTAAATGATACCCATGTTGAAAAAAAATGTGGTATTATCATCGAACTATCCCAAGACCTGCATGGTAACATGAATCATTTAAAACATCCAAATAGTCAATGGACGGAACAACCCACAATATAGTGTTTTATGTAGCAATGTCTTCCTTTATTCAATAGTTCATCTAATACACTTATTTTATAAAAATATATAAATTATATATAATATATATCCTCTATAGAATGTTAAACCCCAAGATTTTATGATATATTTTATCATTAAATAGATTTAATTTCTTTGATACCTTTATTTACCTACAGTACAATGTTTAATCAAACCACAATATAGTAATAAATTATTATTATTTAACTGTAAGTGTTATAAAATATCCATTAAATTGTAGATATGAATTATAATAGAAAAATTTTAAAAAATATTTATAAAGGTTTCATATAATTAAAATATATTTATTAATTTATTAAAATAAGTACTCTATTTTTAATAATGTCATTTTACACTTCAAAGATAATTTTTCTCCAAAAATAATTTTTATTGAATTTTGTGAAAGGATATTATAATTAATTCATACCACTTTTATAAATTTGATTTTATAAAAATGATATCATTTTTGAAATTATCATATAAAAATGAGTATAATGTAATTGTTTTTTTATTTTTATGAAAAGATTAATTTTTTAGTGAATAGTGAAACAACTACATTTATAAAAACATATATTTTCCATTCATATGTTTTAAAAGTCCCACTTTTTTGAATTAATTTTAAAATATCATTAGTTTCTATTATATAAACATAATCTAATTAATTTCCTTATAATTGACATTATGCTAAATTGTTCTATAAAATCATTTTTGTACTTAATAATGGATTTGTCGAGAAATCCATTTTTGATGGGTTGTGTGGGTTTATTTTTAAATAAAATTACTACAATTATATGAATTTAATTTTATAAAATATTCTCTATATTTTGAATAATCATGTCTGAATTTTTTAATGAGTCCAACTTACCGGGGGGGGGGGGTCAACTAATAGATAAGGATAATATTGCCACATCAAATTATCTATTTATTATTAGTTGAATATATCTTAGCCTTATCTGGTATTAAATTCAAATTATTATCCCTTTTTATCTAATCACATAAAAATTACAATAATATATTTTAATCTTTAGAAAATTTCTAAGTGTGTCATCTCCCTCACTTATAAAAGGGCACCCTTATATTCTATTATCAACACTTAAAGAGCCTGTTATATCATCCCAAACCTAAACAAATAATTTCCCAAAATTCCTACTCACATCCTATAATTACTATTTTTATTATAATAACATCATTTCATGGTTTAAAATCTAAGGGAAAGGAGCCTTATCAATGAAGAGGTTTAACTCTTAACTGAGTTATTTTAATTTTATTTCTTATTATAAACTTTATTAATATAATATATCCATAATGAAATTATTACTAATGTATCATAAATATAATCATATTTTATTATGTTTATTTAAAAATAATTTTACCCATCTATTCTATAGAATGGAAAATTAAATTGTCACTCTTGCATACGCGTGGATTGCGGCCTCCACATAACGACATGATTAATTTCCCATCACCATAATTTAAGGTTGATTATTATAATTGATTTAATTTTTTATATGATATTTATGAGAGAATAATTCATCTATAATTATAATATAATTTATACCATCTTACCTTTATATTAGTTGGTAATTGGTAATGTTACTTGTACATACGTGTGGACTACCACCTCCACGAAGCAATGATATTCTTTCTTCATCATCGCTATATATGAATAATTATAAAAGTGTATATGATTAATTAATATGATAATTATTTAATTATTTATATTTTATAAATGACTAAATAATTACCAAAGTGAAATTATTGAAACCATTAAACTGAAAAATACATAGAATACATACTATTTTTCACCTGAAAGTACTTTTTAATGAAGAAGTTGTTAATAGAATGATAATTGGAAATTATAAAATAACAACACAAAGTAATTTATGTATGAATATGGTTTTTAATATATATATAGTAAATCTATACATATAATACCGAATTTTTAATATGTATGAAGCAAGATGTGACTTCAAATAAGGGTTTATGTTAAAATCTTATTTCTTTTCTGGATTGTTTATAAAAAGATTCCATTAAGGAAAATCATTTGGAAATTATCATTTAAACCCCATATATTTTATTCTAGTATTTTTATTCTTGTATTTTTTATTTTTAGTACCATTATACTCTCTTTGTTACTTATAATTTCAAATAAAATACTTTTATAGAAAAGTTGATATTATCTCTTATTTAGTCGATGGATTTTTTTCTTCCATGTCCATACCATTTAAAATTGTAAAATGAATGTTATTACATAAAATTTAATTTTTTTAAAAAGGTCATTTTACCCACCTTTTAATTTATTTACAAATATTTTTAAATTTATATTTTTAAAAGGTTTCCAGATAAGTAATTTTTGACTTTTAGAAAAGAATGAAAAGAAAGTTTTCATTTAATGTATACGACATGAATTTTTTTTCCATCATCAAGACTACACAATAATTTTAAGATTACATTAAAAATTTCCATGTTTATTTTAAAATAAAAGTATTTTCTCCACATTTTAGTAATTTCTAGTAAAAATTTAATCAAAACAGAAGGATATTATCTCATGTATTAATATAAAGTTTTGAATGATCTTTCAAATGTATTTTTCTTATTTTTCAACATCCTTAAGGATTTTTATTCTTCACCGGGGATATTATCTTATGATAAAATATAATTTCTTTCCCTATATGGATTATGATTATTATGGTTTAAGGATGATTTTTTGAAACCCATTTCTTTCTCTTAGTTTAAATAAGATGTGATGAAACTTTTATGAAATGATTATCCTTTTCATGGTTTTTGATATAATGATATGATGAATGTTTTATGAACTTTTGGCATCAATATGTATGGTTCTAATTATGGGATGTGTGGGCCTAGAATTATATATCCCTATAATGAATAGTGTAATGATGGATATCTCATGAGTTAATGAGGATTGGAATGGGAAGCAAACCCAGTTCATTTAGGGACTTTATCCAATAAGATAGTATTTTGAGTGAACCTTGAATAAAGGAAGAATGGAATGGAAAGTGAACCCAATCAACTAAAAGTTTCTTGGATGTGATCCTTGACTAGGGAAAGGATTTTATATTCTAATTTTTATGCCACAAACCTATTTCTTATGATTATGTTATGTTCTCAGAGATCAGGATTGATTATTGATGGTTGTATACTCTTATGAATTATGTATTTTTTTATAAAAAAGAGTTATTTCATGATTCATGATTAATGATATTAAACTAATTGGGTATGAATTTGGTATATTATTATCATTTTATCATAAAATTATAATGGTATTATACAAACTTATGATCATCTACTGATATATCTTATGTTTGACATTACTGATCATATATTATCACCCTTTCTTATATTTCCTTTCCCTAGGTAATGATGAAATATTTTAAGTAGGGAATTTCTAAGCAGGGTACAATGACAAAAGATTTTCTTTGGAGATTTTGAAGATATTTCATAAAATATGTTTTTTATATATCTATTCTCTAAATAAACTAAAATATTAAGATTCTCGTGTGTGTATAATTGTGATATTTTTTGAATATTCATTTAAAATAAGGTAATATTAATGTATTATATGATTGGTTTGCCTAATTTAAGAAATTATTAATATATAATCATGAATTTAAAATTAATGTAACAATTTTTATAAATAAAAATACCTATTTTATAAGTGAATTTATTATTTATATTTTTTTTTCAATTTATAGACCCATATTTTAAATTTTGGAACTTAACTTATATTGCTCAAATATATTTTAACACATTATACATTTTGTATTTTAATTTTTTTTACCAATTTTATAATATTAATATAATAAAATGGATTTCAAATTTGGAGTAACTAGGTCCAAATTTTTTACTAAGGACCATGTTATTTTTAATCACAAAGGATAAATTACTTTGGTAAAACAAGTTACCTATGTAAAAATACAAAGGGTAAAAATGGTTTAAATAAGAGGGAAAGAACATACATTTATTTAAAACATGTGTGGGAATTTTTTTAGGATTTGATCAAAATGAACCATTAAACCTGTATTAGTTTCTAATTTTGGAGACACTTTTTTGAGAGTGGCTTTCCATTATGATTTTTTGGGTATTTACAAAATGTCATTTTTTCACTCATAATAGGGGAAATCCTCTCCTCCCTCCCCTTAACATAAAAAACCACTCGGTTTATCCAAAAACCTACCCAAAACTATATAAAATATTCTTATACATATTTAAGGGGTTCTGATATTCTAAAAATAACATCCTTCAAATCCTTAAATCCTTTCGAAAAAGAGATAATCCACGAAGTGATGTATAAATTTATAACAATTACTTTCTCATTTATATTTCTTTAAGTTAACTTCTTCTACTTAATTAAATCAAATTAAATAATCTTAAAATTATAACATCAGAATAATTAGTGTAATTTAATATTTTTATAATGATTGTACATTTATTAACCATATTTCTATTTTCTTTTAGGAAAAACAAAAACATGAATCATGCATACTTGTATACTAAAAACTCCATGAAGAAACATGTTTAATTTTATATCACTACCTTAAAAGGTTAATCAAAATAGGGAAATTAATATATAATTATCATATTTATGACATATTTTATATCCCTAAATTATAAACCATATTTCTCATTTTCTCTATTCTATGGAAAAAATCATCATCCGTGCATATGTGTGGATTACCACCTCTAAAAATGATTTATTTTTTATTTATTTTGATATAAACCATACATGTATGGTAATGATAATTATTTTAATGGATAAATATGATGTTTATGAAATTATTTTGGTTTTATAAATACAAATTTTATATCCTATTAACAACATGAGCAATAAACAAACGAGGTAAATTCCATCATCCAAAAATGAGTTATAAGAACAACAAAAGATTTATTCATATTGTGAAATAACTTTGTATAGGGTATATTATTCCTATAATTATTTAAAATTATGATATACCATAGTAATAAACAGTAAGTAAGATAATTATACTTAAGGTATAATGATATTTGGACTAAATCACTACATAATATTCCCTTAATTATGGTATATTATTATTTGGGTTAGTTTAACCACCTACTTGAAAAATGATATAAAAATATATCATAGATTACTATGGGTATTTAATTTATGGTAATAAATTATATAAATAATTAAATATTTATTTCTTTTTATAATTTTAATATAAAATTTAACTCATTATTTTAGAAAACACCCTTTATTCGTTAAGAATCATCGAAACATGGTCATTAAAAAATTAATCATCATAAAAAAATACTTAAGAATGAAATTATAAAATTATAAATAATTTTAATACATCATCTACAAAACCTTTTATGATCTGGTAATTTTTAAAATTGGGAGAATAATAAAGAACAACACTGATATTATAAAACCAATTGAAAAATATCATGATTAGTCATGACTGATATCAAAAATAAATAATAACTAACTAATATACATGTTAGGAGTAATTATAAATTAATTTTAAAAAGTATTAAATTTATTAAAAAGTTTACTAAATGGGTGATTAATATAGTTAATTTTTTTATATAGGAGGTTAGAGTTCATTTCGACTAAGTAGGAATTGAGGCAAGGTTTTTTTGCCTTAAATTTGTATTCCTCAAGACATGTTTTTATTATAAACCATTTTTTATTTTGGATGGTCAAAATACTACCCCATTATCATTTTGTGTGATGATTAAATAATATTTCTTGATGTTCAATTTTTTATTACAATTTCATTCTCTCATGGGGTTTTGAATCAAAAATTACAAATATTGTAATGGTTTCTTTGTCTCATTTTCAACTCCATGAGACATGTTTGATTTTGAACACCATAATTTATTTTATATGGTGTATTGACTATCATATTTCCATAAATTAAAATTAATATATTTTATATTTTGATATTTTAATTTGTATTTCATGGTACCTATCTCAGGTTATTTTGATTCTTATGTTACCATCACTGTAAGGGTTTTTGTTAACTCAACTCCTTTTGTTCAATTAACATGCATCTTATTGAACTTCTTTCTTACAATATTAGTTTCATGAAATCTACGAATTAATTTAACAGTACTTTATATTCCTATATAGTGTAAAATAATATTTTAAATTGTAATTTACTAACCCAAGAGCCCCCGATCCAGTGGGTCACATGGCCTCAAGCATGAATCCTTATATGCTAGAGGTTGATGACTTTCAGTGAAGGCCTAGGGTATGTATGTGTGGAGACTATACCCTCATGTCAGAGTTTAATGCATTGGTCTAATAATAATAATCAATAGAGAAGGTATAATATAAACCGAGACAAAAGATAAATATCTAGAAGACTGTAATAATAAATAATCCAAAAGCAGTCATATACAATATAATGATAATGTCATATGTCTAAAAAGTATAAAAATTTGTATAAAATCATACAGTGAAGTACGTTTATCAAAATACAAAAAATACCAAAAAGGAACTACCTCCAAATAGCATCATCAGCCAAACTCTGTCCTATACTCTCTTTATTGTAAAAATGGACCAGTTAGGCATCATATAACAGGTGCTTCCATAGTCCCTAACTGCATTCATGAAGTCTATTTGGGTACCCAATGGTAGTCTGCACGTGGTGTCAGATAACAATCAGTAGGACACCACCAAGGATTTTTATAACACGTCTAGTCAGTATAATATAAGTTGAAGCATTGTGCAATATATCACATGTATAACAATTATAATTGTAAAGTGTAAATGAAGATTTGATCCTATCTAGCCCAACATGGATCCCTATAAAAAATAGTCAAGAAACCATAACAAGGGATACTATAATGAATAAATAAGTTGTTGTAAGTGGACCAATATAACAACCATAATCTTATACCTATACTAGGGATATCTATAAATATTGAAGAAATTCCACATCATCCACACCGTGTAATCAAAAGTAAGCATCCACAATGACCATGTAATTTAATGTAGTGTCAATATCCACAAGGTCCATTCTTTGTAATCAAGTGTCAAACCATGAAATTCAAGATACAAAATGTATATGACCAAGTAATATTCATCAAGACCCACTAGAATCTCGATGGAAGCCTGATAATAACTTGGGTGGAGTCCATGGAAGATGCACATAATAATTTCTAATGCGAGTCCAAGAAAGATAGATCCAAGGGGTAGTAAGGCCCTTGGAATCTTATTGAATCAGGATCCAAGTAGTAAATATATCCAAGATTGTAATCAATATCAACAGAGTAGATATTTACATGACATATAATAGAATCCAGATCCAAGGAGCTCATCCAAGAAATCCACTACCATTATCAATTCATCAATAATTAACTATTTCATATCCATTCAAAAAAAATGAGTTATTAAAACTCATTAAACATTCATAAAAAATCTATTCATTCATCATAACCATAAGTAATAACATGAAAAGGAGGGAATGGAAATATCCTATCAAAACAATTTTATTCATTCCTATCATTTAGAAATGAACAGGTAAACAAGGTGCTAAAAACCTTAAAGGATTCATTTAGTTATCAATAAGTCTCCCACTATAATTTGTTCTCTCTCACGCACCCAATGTGGTGGTATAACATAGGGAAGAAATAATGGCACACCCCATGGGTGGACTTGGTTGAGGCTAAATTACCTCTAACCATAAAATAGTACTCAAGGGGGAAACCTAATTGGATCCAATTCAATTATATCAAGGCATAAAATTAATTTTAGGGAAAATTATAGAAGTTATGGAATTAAGAGAAACTATAAAAGGGTTTATAAAATGACAAACCTAAAGGAAAAAAGTATATACCACCCACCATACACACTTGGTAGAGTACTCATCTAGTATCAACATTTAATTTAGTCTAGATATAGAGAAAAATGAAGAATAGATGAAATACCTAGAAATAGGGAATATTATATTTAACCGAAATAACACTATCGATACAAATTAAAATGACTAATGTAACAAGTGAAATGAAGAAATTATATCCATTGATCCAACGATACTGACGTGTGTAGAAACATGGATCAGATCATGAAAAAAACCAAGCCTAAGTCTTGTCTTAAGAGATATTCATGGGTGGCTCTCCTATGAAAGATAAGTGATCGATTCTATCAAAATGAGGCCATACCACTTATTTTAGAAATTGAACTTGGGCATTTAAATAGCATGTAAATTCTTTACACAACATGTAATTCTCGAGGGTTCCTCCCCCTAAGAAAATCACTTAACACATCATGAATAGTCCCACCCAAGACATTACACATAATGTATTGAATACATGTATTGTATTCCAATTAAACACAATGTAATTGGACTACAATCATCCTACAACCCTCTTACCTCTTCCGTTCAAAAAACAACCCAACCAGACCATGGGATCAACTTTAGGGTCTAGGACAAAAAGAGAATATAAATAAAAGTTTCACAAGAATTATAATATCCATAACTCATGAAAAAAGTAGGATCTTAAAATATTACCCCTTAAAAAAATTCATTCAGGAATTTCCATTCCATTGGTGGTAAAGCATCATTTGAGAATAACTCCAGCCACTGGCCACGTATGTCAGCCTCATTCTCGCAAGTCTTATCTTGTAAAAACAAGTGTTTCCATAGAATCAATAATAGAGGGACATAACTACCATATAGAACATTAATTATACTATAAATGATATGAATTGGATGATCCTTGAATGATGCATCTACTTATCACTTATCCTCATTCTTTTGAAGAGTATGAGATGGGTCTGAGTGATAAAAGTGTAGTTGAGATACATGGAAGATGTCACACACAACTTAGAACCTCTAAAGTAACTACAACTGATAGGATATTAGAACAAATCTCTCCAGAATCTCAAACGACCCAAAATATCATGGTGAAATATCTTAATGTACACGAATATGTCTGTGTCCCAGCCTCAGCGAGATACATAAAAAGAGAAGACCCTCAACCTCAAACTTTTGTGGTCATCAATAGCGATTGACATAAGATTTATATATAGACTTTGCAGTATCCATCTACTGTCTTATCAAATTAACCTAGTCTAATGTTTCTTTCACGAGATAAGGTCTATGAAAAGTTTTCTCCCCTACCTCTAACTAGCACAAGGGCGATTGCTATGGTCTACAATAAAACTTTTCATGAGGTTCCATATGTATAGTCATCTAATAACTATTATTTTAGGCGAACTCAAACAGTGGTATATGCCTCTCCCAAGAACCACAAACATCAAAAAATAATTATATAATTATTTCCTCTAGAACCTATACAGTGCGCTCTAATTTACCATCATATTTAGGGTGTGATGCTATTCTTAGAAGCACCTATGTACCTAATTCATTCAACCAACTCTACCAGAATTGAGACATAAATTGGACATTCCTATTAGATACCATGCTATGAGGAACATTGTGAAGGTGCACTATCTCATAGATATACGATGTCAAAGGACCATATACTATGAAGGTATCCTTGATTTGTAGGAAATGATCAACCTTAATGAGCCTATTCCCAAAAACCCTAACAATATCACCACCTCGAGGTGATCTCGATAACCAGGTCAAGGAATCCCTCACAAAATCATTCCATTTCTACACGATAATAGGTGACCACTATAAAATACCAGTTGGTCATTGGTGATCTACCTTTACCTACTATGATTTGGAAGACCTCGTGACAAAACCAACTACCTCTCATATCATGCTCGACCACAAATACTTGCTACACAAGTCTTAGTAAATCTTGCTAATGACAAGATGTACTGCCCAAGCTGAGGTATGAAACTCCCAGATAATCTCCTCTTATATGTCTATTGGAACCAAAAAATGACCAATAATATATAAAATTACATACTCTATAATAGTGTAACCAAGAGGTGGGTCTTTACCTACCACAATATCTTATAGGACTAGCCCATCAGCCTTAACTAACTATCTCATCCTCACTCTATCTAGAAGAGGGGAAGTCACTAAAAATGATGAGATAAAATTATGCATGATACTATCCTGAACCACCATGTGTATCCATGAAATCAAGTCTATAATCTACCACTTGTTACTGGCCTCCTAAATAGCCTGTATATGAGTCATCTAGGTCAGTGCATCAACAACCAAATTTCCTTTCTTGGGCATATAGGGATGATCAAAGTTGAAGGACTATAGGTACTCAACCCACATTCATTTCTTCATATTCAGATCATGCTGTATAAATATGTACTTGAGGATTTTTTGGTTAATGTACACCACAAAATACTCCCCCAATAGATAATGTCTCGAAAAACACAAGGAATGTAAAAAAATAGCTAACTCGAGATGGTGCGTTAGTTAGTTTCTCTTGTGCGGCCTCAAATGATGAGAAATATATGCCAAAAGTCACCCCCCTACATTAGAATAAATCCCACATCGACACCTAATTCATCACAATATACTTTATAGATTATTCCTAGATCTGAAATAATTGGGATCGAAATAGAAATCAGTATCCCTTGTATCCCTTGAAAGGCTATCTCATAGGTATGTAACTATACAACCTTCACAAACATCTTAGGAAGTCATTAAAGAGGTGATTCTATGTGTGGGAAGTCATTTATAAAATTACTATAATATCCATCTAGCCCCAATAAACTCCATATATCCAAAATATTCTTGGGAATCTCCTAGGAAACTAAAACTAACCTTTTTTGGGTCAACTGATACTTTTGTCTCTGAGATAATATGACATTGGAAGTGAAATGATACATCCAAAAGTGTAACTTTGTGATCTTATCATATAGATAATTCTCTCTCATTGTATCTTAAATGATCATAATATCATTACTAAAAAGCAGGACTTTGATAATTCTAGAAAAATGAAATGACAATGGTTCCATTTAAAAGTGCTAAAACAAGCATTGATTAAGGGTCCTTTTATCAGAACTTTTTTCTATCACTGATAAAATAAAACCTTTATCAGTGCATTTATTTTAGTGATTATAAAGGGTTCCATTTATCAAAAATTTATTTTTAGCACTGATAAAGGACACCATTTATTATCACTTTATGTTTAACATAGATAAAGGGTAACCTTTATCAGTTATTTATTTTTTCAACCCACGAAGGAATCCTTTATCAGTTATTTTTTAGCACAAATAAAAGTTTTAATAAAATGAAATAATTAAATAAATAAGAAATAAAAATGATTTTATTAATAAAATATTTTATTTTTTATTAATCAAATAATTATTCATAAAAGAGAAAAAACTTATTATACTATATATAAAATATAAATACTAATTAATAGTTTATATTAAATATATAGATATATGTAAAATGAGAATTAAACAAATAAAAATCTAAAATAAGTAAATTGAGAAAAATATTAAACATTTCATTAATTAAATAATTATTGATAATGTTAATAAATTATATATATTAAATATATCTAAATATATAAATGTATATAAATATGATTTTTATAATACAAAATATTTAATCTTTACATTAATTAATAGTAATATATTTAATGAATAATGGTTTATAAAAAAAAATGAATATGAATTGAAAATACAGACTAATTGCAACGAGTAATGGGCATAAGTGAATGTCATTTGATTTTTCAATTTAACATAGATCAAATGCATTATATTGATTTCACATATATGTAATTAATTATTTTTTATATACAATGCACACACATATTTTTTTGGGAATTTAATAAATTTTTATTATTTATTTTTATATATATTTATTTACTATGTTTTAATATTTTCAGTATGTATTCATATTTATTTCAACATATGTCCATTTTTTAAGGATTTATATTTAATTAATCAAAATTATCCAATTTCTCAATTCTATTAAAGCTGAATCATTATTAATTATTCAATTTTACTCATTTTGAACATGAATGCACATAAGACTAAATATTCATTAACAATGTTAAAAATATAATTGCAAAAAAATATTTATAAATAAAAATATTTATAAATTTATATTTAATATTTCAATAAATTTATAATTATAAAGAAAGAAATAATATTTTTTTTAAAAAGAATTTATATAATTATAAATAAATAATTATATATATATACATAATTATAAAATTATGGTAAATTTATTTAAATAAATAAAAAATATGTTATATTTATATTTATATATATTTAAGAATATATATATATATATATATAATTATATAAATAAATATAATGATATAAATATTATTTTTTAAAAGTATTTATACAATTATATAAATAATTATTTATTCAAAGAATTATAAAATTATTTTATTATAAAAAGTGTTATTATAAGTATTATAATTATGTATAAAAATTATAAATTTTATTAAAAAGTTTTTTTTTTAATTTATTATAAGTATTTATGAACAATTATTTACAAAGAGTTGATAAAAGTGTCCTCATCTATTTTAAGAGCCCTAACCACCGTGAACCAGTTAGCAATATTCAAAGCTCTCCACAAAAGGCACCTTCTGCTGATTATCCTGATTGTCAAATCCAAGCTCAAATCTAGGATAGAATAATGGCACCAACTATTCCATGTCTCAAATCAAATGATCGAGCGATTGACGGGTCGAACAAAACAAGGCTTGAATTAAATCCAAGTTCTTCGACACCTCTAATTTCCCTCAGTTATCCATTGAAACTTCTCATCCCACATCCATGTATCCCAATAAATCCAGTTACACTATCATATAATAAAATAACCCAAAAATAATTATTTAATATATATATTTAAGTATCATATTCCTTGATAAAATGTGGCCCTCCTTGGGAAAACATTGGTACTGTGTGACTTGAAATATATCAAACCCAATGTTGGTTTATGTTGCTTTTAGGTATAATTTGTTCCCAATACCTATATTCCATGAAATCTATCTATTTTCAATTTAACTTTTAAAAAATTCATCCATAGAATAGATGGTGTTTTAATTGGTTTAGAATATTCAATTGAAAATCACTTGAGGACGACTTTTTTAAATTTTGATTGAGAAATTAATGTGATATGATTTCCTTGATTTTCCTATAAACCAAGGAAAATGTTTCACCAATCATAGACATCTCAATATTGTACCTCACATAATCAATAAAAAAAATTGTATTTTACTTGTTCTCATCCTCAAATATTATGTATTTTACTTATAAGAGCAATGAAATTCTTTGATCATTCTCCTTGTTGATGTAGAGCCTGTGATCAGCTCCACCTCAATAAAAACCAAGATTTTTTAGGTATTGATCCATCCTTAAATACCATATCCTTTGTGATTAATTTATCTTATATAAATAATTATTTATCTAGCATAACTTTCTCTCATTTTCATACATTATAAACCCATCCAGTTTTCCAATGTTTACACCCCCTTAAGAAGTCTAGTGGGGAACTTAGATTTGTTATCCATTTCGTATATTTTTAACTACATTTTCGTTGAAATATCCAATAAAATTAAAATAGTTTTTAATGGAGATATGAGAGTAAATTTATCATAAATATAAATTCATTTAATCTATGAGTTCCCCTCACACTATCCATTATTTATTTTGAGCCATTTTTTTATAGTCAATGAGTTTATTACTGAACACCCCCTTGGTTATAATAAAATTTCCGTCTTACAGCCTTGGAAAAATTTCCCATATCAAATTTTATTATTCAAATCAAGTATTTCATGCATAAATTTGATGTAATTATCATCATTATCAACCTCTAAAAATGATTTAGGCTCTAAATTAGAAAAAATGAGGTTTTTTTTAGATTATTACTCCATCGAGTTTTCATCAAAACTATACAATCAACAATGACATTTTATTCATTGATTTCAGCCTTACTGGTTGTAGTTGAAAATCCCTCTTCATTTTCTTCACCATCAATGTATTATTTTGAGTCTACCTCATCCATATGTTCTCCCCCTTTTCTCTTAAATTCAACCTCATTTTACTATGGTGTTTCATCATTATTTTAATTATTGACAATATCCCCATTCTAATTATTAAAAATATCTATCAATTTTACCTTTTCAGTATAAAAACATCTCAAACCACCATTTTATGTCAGTATTTAATTATCTCATTATCTAATATGATCAATTTTTCACTATCACAAACCAATTTTCTCTTTTAAACACAAATAACATAAATTTTTACCGAACCCAAATCAAAAAATAGTTCATCTAGTTTTCTGTACCTGTGTAAAAATATACCCATCATTGAAATGATATCCCACTCATTATTATGTCTTAAAAATCACTTCATTCCATTCATCACGCATCTAATAAACACTATTTATGTATTAATTTAATCCATCTAAAAAATACCAATCTTTAACAATGAATTTTGGTTCCACCCTTAGGTACCTCTGATTACCATCCATTTATTTCACAAAATGGGATTCATTAACCCATTTAGAGAACCCAATGTAGTAAAATTAGAATCGTCATCAATTTCATCCCCTAAGTAGTTATTATTCCAATTTTTTTCTTAGGGCCCATCCCTTATCTCTTTTATGTTTCTTGTAATACTCTGAGTATGAGTCATCATATAGATGACTGCTACTTTGAGTATTTCAAGGAACATATGGGAATGTCCACAAAAGTTGTATAATTATTTCCAAACAATAAAATGAAATGATAAATATTTGTAAGGTGAGTTTATGAGGATGAATATTATCTATAACTTTCACCCTTGGATGAATTCAAATGATAACACCTACCATAGTGTAGTAACTATTTTCTTAAATTCAATTAACCATTTTCTTCGAAGAATACTGAAATTATTTGATTCAATCAAATGTTGAGTTTCCCTTATTAGAATTATTTATAACTTTCACCTTTTATAATGAATATATTATGTGTATTTATTTATTTATTATCAAAAATTAATATTTGATGAACCTAATAGAATATCTTTACATTATCTCAGATTATTCAAAGCTTCAATCCAAGGAATCTTATTTTATCCTCATTATACTCACTAATTGATTGATTATTTGGTGATATCTATTTGATTTTTTATCACCATTATTGATTTTCCATCAGTATATCCCTGTGGTCAACATGTTTTTTATAGTAAAATCATTATCCACAGATTTAATGTATTATTTCATATTTATGTTTAATTTATTTATTTCTAGTATTACTCATATAATAACTATTTTCTTCTATAGGTGGATTCTTTCCTTTGAGTTGGGGTAGTTTGTTCAATGCTGCTCGTGCTCATGAGGGATTGGAAGTATAACCAACAACTGAGATAATAAAAATAAGGAAATGCATCAAGAATGCATACAACCATTAGGAAAAGGTGAATTCCCACTACTTAGTTAATTAATTTTGTCATAGTTTATATCTATTATTTGTAAGTTAATTTCATTATAATTTTTATCTAATTATTATATAGTTTTTTCATATATATTTTGGGAAGTCAAATTTTGATTTCAAATATCTGAAACAAGCCACAAAAGAGATAAAATAATTCTTTCTGTAAATGTTACCATGTTTACCATTTTCATTGACTTTGTTTGTTGAACATCCAACACTGCATATTTATTAAATGTTGTTAGAAAAAAATATTTATTATTTATTAAATAAAAAATAGAATAGGAAGATCCTATTCCCATTTTGGTGGCTTCTTATGATATAATAGGCACATGAGCTTCCTATACTCTTTTGAATTTCAATAACAAGAATGGTTTTTCAGGTAAGGAAATCAAGTTAATATGTTGTTTTTAAAGTTTGATATTTAAAGAACATGGAAACATGGAAAATTTTAAAGTTTGGATTTTTTTTGAGACAATGGGATGTGTAGAAATTGGCTGCCCCTCAATCCAATTCAGAATGTGACTATTATAACTCCAAGTGCTTATTTTTATTTAAAACAATCATTTATTTAAGTAAAAAACAAAACTGACATACTCAAAACAAATAAAAAATATTCCAATTTTTTTTATACTTTATGGAAATGATCTATAATTTATTTGGTATATTTAGGAATTATCCAAACATCAATTTTATGCTCATTTTGACCACTATGACTCAATATTTCTGTTATGAGTTTAAAATCGATAGTTAAGTTCAGAAAATGTCAGTCACTAAAAAAGATAGAATGTGCTCAAATTTTCTTGATAAATTATGAAATTTATTCATAAGTCATTTGTGACATGTAGGAATGAGTATCACATCAAACCGATACAAGATGTGATCAGTATTAGTGAAAGTTCTTGTTTCTAGTTTAAAATGACATTTTAGTTAAAGAAATTGATGTACTAAAAATCAAAAAAATGTCTTCATATTTGTTTGATACATTAATATAATTCTCTATAAGTCATTTGATACATTCAATAATAATACTCACCTCAATCCATTTCATTGTAACACCCCGAGATTTTATGAAAAATATTCTTTTAATTTCATTAATGTATCGTGTTGTATTCTACACCAAGATTACCTTGCGCTATACGCAACACCGTATTAGCATGCAGTATACACAACACTATTCTTGGATTGTGTTACACACAATTTTGATAATAGTTATTCTACGCAACATTGAGTATATATATATATATATATATTCAATGTACAAACGTAATATTGTTGGATTTTGTTATACGAAACAACAAAGGATTCTTTCACAACACACAACCCTGACTTGGCTTGCATTACACGCAATCACGACCTTCCTCGATAGCCTGTGTTGTACGCAATACCAGGTTTTAATAAAAAACGATATATTATTATAATATTGTCATGAACTAGCCGTTATGAATAGTATTAACTAAATTTTTAATTTTATAACATTATTATTCATCTTACACATTTTCTAGAACATGGTATAAGAACAAAATAATTTTTTCGGGTAAAATAAGTTTTTTTCAAAAAATGCAGTTTTGCCCCCTTTTGATGGCGCACCCACTTTAAATATAGTTTTTGACATGTTTATATGTTAAATTTGAAAAAAATAAAATTCTTATTTTGAATGAGGATATAAAAATTTACATTAGATAATTTTTTGATATTTTTCCGATAACTTTCATATTTTAATGAATAGTAAAAACACACTATATTTTAATTAAAAACAACTTTTTTCATCATAATATCTTATGTGGTTAAAATATAACACTGAATGGTTTTAAAGTATAAATAGAATATATTTTTACCATTTAATATAATTTATGTCATTAGCATTGATTTTACCTTGAATTCGTAGGTTAAATCAATTCAATCTTTTGCAATGTTTTAAAGAAAAACCCGTTTTCTTTCGACAACGAGATTAATTTTAATTTAATTTCTGCATCTTTTGTGTATTGAATTTGGAAAAATGGATTCCATATTTGGAATAAGTGGGTAAAAATTATGTTAATAAGCTACTTTTTATTTTGGGGCATTGTGAATAGTAACTACAATAAATTTTATTTACTATAGTTAAAGGTAAATCGGGTAATTAAGGGTAAATATAAGATTGTAAAATTACCATAACACTTGGAAAAAATCCTATTGTATGGATAAAAGTAGACCCATATAACCTAAGGGTCGGATTAGATTCATTTTATGGACTTTTGTCCATGAAAATAATTTAATTATTATTAAAACCAAAGAATGTGACAACATGTCACTTTCTTAAATCTTATAAGTATAATAATTTTAATTTAGTGACAAACTTTATGAAACATTGAACATGAATGGTCTCCAGAAAGATAATACAATTATCTACATCATAGGAATTTATTTAGAATTTTTAGGGATTATATAATTATCATTTATTATGACACAAAGATGATGCAGTAATTGTCTTATAAATGAAATATTGACATAATTGATGTTATAAATGCCCAAATAAATGTAATTTTAGACTTTTTATGACTTAAAATAATTTTATAGGTTAATATTACATTTTATTGTTGATTTAAGTAAATTGTTTTGAACTTATCATTCTGTTATGAATTTCATAAAAATCATGTACCAAATAGTGTCAAAATTGACATAAATTAGTTTTTAAAACAAACATTATATTATTAATTGTTATTTTATTCCTAAAAATCTAAGGTTCGGCCAAATTACTTAGATACGGTTATATATATTAATAATAAACAACTTGGGGGTTATTTTGTATTGATATAGTAAGTTTATTAACCATATAGTTTAAGAAAACAAAAAGACACGGTAAAAGTTAAATTATTTAACTTAGAGTTAAATCTAATTGATAAGGTTAAAATAATAACCTAAACTTGTCTAAATCCTATTTGATGAGAGGATTTTGACCCATCCCCACTTTAGCTTCGAAATAAGACCCTTTGGAACCATTATAAACCGAATTTGACCTTAATAAAAAATAATATTTTGAGATTTTCCTAAGGTACCCCTCTCCTCCCTTATAAAAGGGCACCTCCTCCCTCTCCTCCTCACACCAATTTGAGCATTCAATCTCGGCCAACCCATGACAAAATCTTTTCTCCACTTCCCTAGTATCATCATAGAGGTCCTGGTCTTCTTCAAAGACCATCCTTAGTTCTTTAAGTGGAGGATAAGAAAAGGCGCGTCAAAAAGAGGTAATATCCATTACCGATCTTTTTCAATTTCTTTCTTCTTAAACTTCTTATTATTTAGTTGTTTCATGATAAAGTAATAACATCAGTATTTATTATATACTTATATTTTATTATAAATATGAAACAACTCTAATTAACCTTCTATCCATCCTACAGAAAAAGGAAATCACCGCGCGTGCGTACGTACAGAATACCGTCTCCACGCCGTGGTGTAATCTATTTTCCGCCACCACCTTAATTGGATGGGTATAATGGTGTAATGAGTAACTATATATGATTATTATAAATTGATATTGATACTGAAATAGTATACATACACTTCAACACAAGTTCACGATCATGAGAAGAATATCATCGCTCGTGCGTACGTACGGACTACTGTCTCCACGACGCGATGAGATTCATTCTCCACATTAACCATTCATGAATGATTATAAATTATATATAATGAATAATAATTAAATATATGAAATGTTAAATCTACTGGATTTATGTATATATATATATGTATGTCATCTACTTACTTCCATTCAAGACAATAAGGAAAGGAAAACAGCGTTCATGCGTACGTACGGACTACCTTCTCTATGAACGGTGTGTTTCATTTCATTTATCTATCTAATATATATATATACTGAATATATATGATATATAAATCATGTTTTATTTTCTAGAAGTAATTAAATCATGATATAAGTAATAATAATGTCAAGAACAACAAGTCCAAACACCTACGATAAATGAAACGATTTTACCCAAAACGCTTCTTTAACATGGAATTTACAAAAGAACGGGTAATATAAAGTCATAAGTGAACCATATATGATATCATAACAATGAATATGATTCTTTAATAAGTTAATGACATTATTTAAATCATTATACAGGAGGTTCGGATACGTACAAAGCATATCGGACATAAGGCAAGGGAAATATCACAATCTCATTTTTATCTGAGATTGTTTATACTTTAGTATTTACTGGGGTGTATTTTGTCATCAAAATACATGTTTCCTCAATATGTAATTTTATTTCCATCCACCTAAAATTGTTTAAATCCAATTTTACCCTTCGGTGAGTTTTTAGTAAAGGATATGAAAGGAATCTTTTGTCGTTTTTCATACGAGGTACTTTTTGACTTTTCCAACAAAAGTACGAAGAATGTTTTTTTAACTTATATGGCATGAATGGATTTTTAAAACATTATTTCCAAGAATCTTCATTTACAAGATTTCAAGTTTATTTTTAATCAATTTCTTTTAGTTTAAAATTGTATGACATTTTAATAAAGGAAAAATGTTTTTGAAGTAGAAAGGATATTTTCCTCAAGATTGGAGTTCAAGAGTTTTATCAAAATTATTTTCCATCTAAGATAATATAGGGTTATGTTTCTATCCCTATTATTACATGGATTTGATTATGTTGTGATGGAAATATTTTTTGGAATTATTTTATCTTATATGAATTGTTTTATGATGTCACGATGTTTAAGATTCCCATTTTTATTTCATGGGTTATGCAATGATGTATGATTTATGATTTTGTGGCACACATAAGAATGGTATCATTATGAGATGGGTGGGACCTATATCTCCCTCCAATGCATTGGGTGAAGATTTTATATCTCATGAGATAGACATGGCTGGAATGGTAGGTTATACCGGTTTAGTGAAACAGGACTGAAACGGGGAGTGAACTCGGTTCAGAAATGGACTTTGTCCACTAAGACAGTCTTGGAAATGAGTCTTGACTAACAAGAAATGATTCTATATGATTATGTGTGTATGGCACAAAGTTTCATGTTTTAAGTTATTATTATTGGGATTACATTTCACTACTAAGATTTATCCCATGTTATGAAATTATGATCTCTTTTCCAGGTTATGATTTCCAAAAGATATGTTCTTATGAATATGACGTGATTGATATTTCTTTTGTTTAACCTTACTGAGTATTTGAGCTCACCTTTTATGTTTTTTTCCAGGACATAAAGAAAGGAATTAGGTTTAAAAAAGGAGATCTTTATGGGAGATGTCGAAGGTCTTTCTCCACGATTAGAAGATTATATTCCGAGTTTCCAAAGACACTAAACTATTACGGTCCTTGTGTGTGTGTTTTTGTTATGTACTAAGTATTCCGCAAAAGTAATGTAATGTCCATGTATGTCAGGATTTGTGTCTCTACAGTTGGTATCAGAGCAAAGGTTTAGTCAACCTTTGGAAACTAGGATGCGAAAATGTTAGTGAGATCCCTAGAGATATTTCTAAGGTATGTCTAGGGATGTACCTAAGGATAAGTATACGTATAGGATATAGTCCTAGAACTATGGTAACGATATTAGATTAAACAAAAGATGTTAGATATTGAAGTTACTCCCCCTTTATTATGATTTTGGCCTCTCACACTATTCTTTTTGGGTTCTAGAAAATGGCTGGAAACAATATGATTCACGATAATGGAGGATATGATGGACAATGGATTGATATTATTCATGAGAAACCAAATGAAATGGGATTTGGAAGTCCAAACATCATTATTATGCCGAATCAGCAATTTCATAATATGATCAATAAAGTAAAATTTGGTAAGTTTCCTAACTCAGCTAATAAGAGAAAGACGGAGTTTCATGATGATCATAGAGGAAAAAAAGTTCAATTTACCCTATGTAAATCATGTGGGGAGAGGCATCAAGGACAATGTTTCAAATGAACTGGAAGATGCTTTGGGTGTGGAAAAGAAGGACACAAAGCCATTAAGTGCAAAGGAAAAGGTTCAGTTAACACCAAGAATGAGGATAATGGTATTGCTACGACATCAACAATGGTTAAATGTTTTAAATTTGGAATGTACGAGCATAATGCAAACCAATGCCCTAAGGGAAAGTCTCATGAAGAGAATCAGTATGGTCGTATGGGTAGTATTTATATTGATGATGATGAAAAAACTACAAATGATACGTGAGATGAAAGAATTGTTGAAGCTCAGTCAATGGTTTAAGAATGTAGTGGAATGATTACATGTTTATCCTGTGTAATGTTGTATAAGTAATCTCATGGTACTATAGAATAAAGACACATCAAAGGATTGTTACACTGTTGTCTTTCCTTGAGTTTTGAAATTGTATGATTAATGGTACCAGTATCCATGAAAGGTTATTTAGATATTTTTGGAATGTAGATGATATGCGCATAATGAAGGGATAAGGAGAAAATTAATTGTTTGATAGTATTCATGAGCTCATGACTGATATAAGGAGAAGGTTATATCATGGTTTGAGTATAGAGAATTTTTGGATTTTGGAATGAGTTAACTTTTGACAACATTCATGTTTTCACTAAGGTTTAATGGGTATTCATTTTTCAAGAGAATACATGATTAAGGTATTCACATGATTGGAATGTGACCAACAAGATATATGGGGGATAAATGATGGTATTCACATGCTTGGTTGACGATATTTCAAGTAATCATTTTCTTTATACTATGATCTTGGATCGAAGTATTTTAGATAAGCCTAAAGATTGGAATTGATTATTTTGGACATAAGTTAGGATAAAACTTTTTTCGATATTATTGATGGGATGTTATAGTAATATAGCTTTTGAAAAAGGACAACCTGCAGGACGGGTGACAGCCCATCGCGTCAGACAAGGTTATGGGAATCGAACCCACATCCGAAGTGCGACAAGCCTTTATCGCCTACCACTGGCCTACAGAAAGTCCCTGTTTAGTAGAAACTAGTTTTATTTTATTAAGCGGTATGATATGTGAAGTATAAGTTCATTTTTGGAACCATATATGATTAATCTAACCATAAGATGGACTTATAACTTTTGATAACCTTTTGTTTGAAGGATATGGAATGACCCATCATTCTATCACATGATCTGCTAACACATTATGAATAACAAATTCAACTTCATTTCATTAAGGGATGAAGTGGAAATTGTTCAATTCACGAACAGCAGTAAGATTGTACCAAAATCATGTAAGTATTTCTTTTAATGATTTTAAAAACCAAAAATGTTATCCTAGTTCCCTTATATCTAATGAATCAGATGGCACCTTAGATCATCACAAATCTATAGCTTTGTGATTGTTGGCTTTTTCATTGCCATGTTCTCTACCACTCTCCATCAGAACCCGATGGTTAGATTTTTCTTCCATATCCATATCTTCACCTATGTTCTCCTACGTGGAAACCCAATGACGAGTTAATTTGGGTAACCATTACACTTCATACTTTAGTTTTTAAAGCCATGTTTTGGTATTCCTTTTTACGATGTGGGTTTCTATTAAACAAACTTTTGAGTAGTAAACCATTTATAACCCCGATGAATTTTGAGGGAGAAATTCATTTTAAGGGGGGTAGAATGTAACACCCCGAGATTTTATGAAAAATATTCTTTTAATTTCATTAATGTCTTGTGTTGTATTCTACACCAAGATTACCTTGCGCTATACGCAACACCGTATTAGCTTGCAGTATACGCAACACTATTCTTGGATCGTGTTATACACATTTTTGATAATAGTTATTCTACGCAACATTGAGTATATATATATATATATTCAATGTATAAATGTAATATGGTTGGATTCTGTTATAAGAAACAATGAAGGATTCTTTCACAACACGCAACCCTGACTTGGCTTGCATTACACGCAATCAGGACCTTTCTCGATAGCGTGTGTTGTACGCAATACCGAGTTTTAATAAAAAATGATATACTATTATAATATTTTCATAAACTAGAAATTATGAATAGTATTAACTAAATTTTGAATTTTATAACATTATTATTCATCTTACACATTTTCTAGAACATGGTATAAGAACAAAATAAATTTTTCGGGTAAAATAAGTATTTTTCAAAATATGCAGTTTTGCCGCCTTTTGATGGCTCACCCACATTAAATCTAGTTTTTTACATGTTTATATGTTCAATTTGACAAAATATAATTCTTATTTTGAATCAGGATATAAAAATTTACATTAGATAAAGTTTTGATATTTTTCCGATAACTTTCATATTTTAATGAATAGTAAAAACACGCTATATTTTAATTAAAAACAACTTTTTTCATCATAATATCTTATGTGGTTAAATTATAATATTGAATGGTTTTAAAGTATAAATAGAATATATTCTTACCATTTAATATAATTTATGTCATTATCATTTATTTTACCTTGAATTCGTAGGTTAAATCAATTCAATCTTTTGCAATGTTTTAAAGAAAAACCCGTTTTCTTTCGACAACGGGATTAATTTTAATTTAATTTCTGCATCTTTTGTGTATTGAATTTGGAAAAATGGAATCCATATTTGGAATAAGTGGGTCCAAATTATGTTAATAAGCTACTTTTTTATTTTTGGGCATTGTGAATAGTAACTACGGTAAATTATATTTACTATAGTTAAAGGTAAATCGGGTAATTAAGGGTAAATATAAGATTATAAAATTACCCTAAAACTTTGAAAAAATCTTACTGGATGGCTAAAAGTAGACCCATATAACCTAATGGTCGGATTAGATTCTTTTTATGGACTTTTGCCAATGAAAATAATTTAATTATTATTAAAACCAAAGAATGTGACAACATGTCACTTTCTTAAATCTTATAAGTATAATAATTTTAATTTAGTGACAAACTTCATGAAACTTCGAAAATGAATAGTATACAGAAAGATAATACAATTATCTACATCATATAAATTTATTTAGAATTTTTAGGGATTAAATAAGTATCATTTATTATGACACAAAGATGATGCAGTAATTGTCTTATTAATGAAATATTGACATAATTGATGTTATAAATGCCCAAATAATTGTAATTTGAGCCTTTTTATGACTTAAACTAATTTTCTAGGTTAATATGACATGTTATTGTTGATTTAAGTAACTTTTTTAGAACATATCATTCTGTTATGAATTTCATAAAAATCATGTACCAAATAGTGTCAAAATAGACATAAATTAGTTTTTAAAACAAATATTATATTATTAATTGTTCTTTTATTCCTAAAAATCTAAGGTTCGTCCAAATGACTTAGATAAGGTTATATATATTAATAATAAACAACTTGGGGTTCGTTTGTCTTGATATAGTATGTTTATTAACCATATAGTGGAAGAAAACAAAAAGACACGGTAAAAGTTAAATTATTTAACTTAGAGTTAAATCTAATTGATAATGTTAAAATAATAACCTAAACTTTTCTAAATTCTATTGGATGAGATTATTTATACCCATCCCCACTTTATATTAGAAATAAGACCCTTTGGAACCATTATAAACCGAATTTTACCTTAATATAAAATAATATTTTGAGATTTTCCTAAGGTGCCCCTCTCCTCCCTTATACAAGGGCACCTCCTCCCTCTCCTCCTCACACCAATTTGAGCATTCAAGTTAGGCCAAACCCCACCAAAATCTCTTCTCCACTTCCCTAGTATCATCCTATAGGTCCTGGTTTTCTTCAGAGACCATCCTTAGTTCTTTAAGTGGAGGTTAAGAAAATGCGCGTCAAAAAGAGGTAATATCCATTACCGATCTTTTTCAATTTCTTTCTTCTTCAACTTCTTATACTTTAGTTGTTTCATGATAAAGTAATAACATAAGTATTTATTATATACTGATATGTTATTATAAATACGAAATAACTCTAATTAACCTTCTTTCCATCCTACGGAAAAAGGAAATCACCGCGCGTGCGTACGTACGGAATACCGTCTCCACGCCGTGGTGTAATAAATTTTCTGCCACCACCTTAATTGGATGGGTATAATGGTGTAATGAGTAACTATATATGATTATTATAAAGTGATATTGATATTGAAATAGTATACATACACTTAAACACAATTTCACGATCATGAGAACGATATCATCGCTCGTGCGTACGTACGGACTACCGTCTCCACGACGCGATGTGATTAATTCTCCACATTAACCATTCATGAATGATTATAAATTATATATAATGAATAATAATGAAATATATGAAATGTTAAATCTACTGGATTTATGTATGTATATATATATGTATGTCATCTACTTACTTCCATTCAAGACAATAAGGAAAGGAAAACAGCGTTCATGCGTACCTACGGACTACCGTCTCCATGAACGGTGTGTTTCATTTAATTTATCTATCTATTATATATATATACTGAATATATATGATATATAAATAATGTTTTATATTATGGAAGTAATTAAATCATGATATAAGTAATAATAATGTCAAGAACAACAAGTCCAAACACATACGATAAATGAAACGATTTTACCCAAAACGATTCTTTAACATGGAATTTACAAAAGAACGGGTAATATAAAGTCATAAGTGAACCATATATGGTATCATAACAATGAATATTATTCTGAAATAAGTTAATGACATTATTTAAATCATTATACAGGAGGTTCAGATACGTACAAAGCATATCGGACATAAGGTAAGGGAAATATCACAATCTCATTTTTATTCGAGATTGTTTATACTTTAGTATTTACTGGGGTGTATTTTGTCATCCAAATCCATTTTTCCTCAATATGTAATTTTATTTCCATCCACCTACAATTGTTTAAATCCAATTTTACCCTTCGGTGAGTTTTTAGTAAAGGATATGAAAGGAATCTTTTGTCGTTTTTCATACGAGGTACTTTTTGACTTTTTCGACAAAAGTATGAAGAATTTTTTTAACTTATATGACATGAATGGATTTTTAAAACATTATTTCCAAGAAGCTTACTTTACAAGATTTCAAGTTTATTTTTAATCAACTTCTTTTAGTTTAAAATTGTATGACATTTTAATAAAGGAAAAATGTTTTTGAAGTAGAAAGGATATTTTTCTCAAGAATGGAGTTCAAGAGTTTTATCAAAATTATTTTCCATCTAAGATAATATAGGGTTCTGTTTCTATCCCCATTATTACATGGATTTGAATATGTTGTGATGGAAATATATTTATGGATTCCTTTATCTTATATGAATTGTTTTATGATGTCACGATGTTTAATATTCCCATTTTTATTACATGGGTTATGCAATGATGTATGATTTATGATTTTGTGGCACACATAATCATGGTATCATTATGAGATGGGTGGGACCTATATCTCCCTCCAATTAATTGGGTAAAGATTTTATATCTCATGATATAGAAAGGGTTGGAACGATAGGTTATACCGGTTCAGTGAAACCGGATTGAAACGGGGAGTGAACTCGGTTCAGAAATGGACTTTGTCCACTAAGATAGTCTTGGCAATGAGTCTTGACTAACAAGAAATGATTCTCTATGATTATGTGTGTATGCCAAAAAGTTTCATTTTTTAAGTTATGATTATTGGGATTACATTTCACTACTAAGATTTATCCCATGTTATGAAATTATGATCTCTTTTGCAGGTTAAGATTTTTCAAAAGATATGTTCTTATGAATATGACGTGATTGATATTTCTTTTGTTTACCCTTACTGAGTTTTTGAGCTCACACTTTTATGTTTTTTTCCAGGACATAAAGAAATGAATTATGTTTAAAAAAAGGAGATCTTTATGGGAGATGTTGGAGACCTTTTACCACGATTAGAATATTATATTCCGAGTTTCCAAAGACACTAAACTATTACGGTCCTTGTGTGTGTGTTTTTCTTATGTACTAAGTATTCCACAAAAGTAATGTAATGTCCATGTACGTCAGGCTTCGGCTCTCTACAGTTGGTATCAGAGCAAAGGTTTAGTCAACCTTTGGAAACTAGGATGCGAAAATGTTAATGAGATCCCTAGAGATATTTCTAAGGTATGTCTAGGGATGTACCTAAGGATAAGTATACGTATATGATATAGTCCTAGAACTTTGGTAACGATATTAGATTAAACCAAAGATGTTAGATATTGAAGTTACTCCCCCTTTATTATTATTTTTTCCTCTCACACTATTCTTTTTGGGTTTTAGAAAATGGCTGGAAACAAGATGATTCACGATAATGGAGGATATGATGGACAATGGAATGATATTCTTCAGGAGCAACCAAATGAAATGGGATTTGGAAGTCCAAACATCATTATTATGCCGAATCAGGAATCTTATAATATGATCAATAAAGTAAAATTTGGTAAGTTTCCTGACTCGGCTAATAAGAGAAAGATGGAGTTTCATGATGATCATAGAGGAAAGAAAGTTCAATTTACCCTATGTAAATCATGTGCGAAGAGGCATCAAGGAGAATGTTTCAAAGGAACTGGAAGATGCTTTGGGTGTGGAAAAGAAGGACACAAATCCAGTATGTGCAAAGGAAAAGGTTCAGTTAAAACCAGGGATGAGGATAATGGTATTGCTACGACATCAACAATGGTTAAATGTTTTAAATGTGCAATGTACGGGCATTATGCAAACCAATTCCCTAATGGAAAGTCTCATGAAGAGAATCAGTATGGTCGTATGGGTAGTATTTATGTTGATGATGATGAAGAAACTACAAATGATATATGAGATGAAAGAATTGTTGAAGCTCAGTCAATGGTTTAAGAATGTAGTGGAATGATTACATGTTTATCATGTGTAATGTTGTATAAGTAATCTCATGGTACTATGGATTAAAGAGACATCAAAGGATTGTTACACTGTTGTCTTTCCTTGAGTTTTGAAAGTGTATGATTAACGGTACCAGTATCCATGAAAGGTTATTCATATATTTTTGGAATGTAGATGATATGCGCATAATGAAGGGATAAGGAGAAAATTAAATGTTTGATAGTATTCATGAGCTCATGATTGATATAAGGAGAAGGCTATATCATGGTTTGAGTATATAGAATTTTTGGATTTTCGAATGAGTGAAATTTTGACAGCATTCATGTTTTCACTAAGGTTTAATGGGTATTCATTTTTCAAGAGAATACATGATTAAGGTATTCAAATGATTGGAATGTGACCAAAAAGATATATGGGGGATAAATGATGGTATTCACATGCTTGGTTGACGACATTTCAAGTAATTGTTTTCTATATACTATGAGCTTGGACCGAAGTATTTTAGATAAGCCTAAATATTGGAATGGATTATGTTGGACATAAGTTAGGATAAAACGTTTTTAGATATTATTGATGGGATGTTATAGTAATATAGCTTTAGAAAAATGACATCCTGCGGGACGGGCGACAACCCATCGCGTCGGACAAGGCTGTGGGAATCGAACCCACAACCGAAGTGCGACAAGCCTTTATCGCCTACCACTGGCCTACAGGAAGTCCATGTTTAGTAAAACTAGTTTTATTTTATTAAGCGGTATGATATATGAAGTATAAGTTCATTTTCGGAACCATATACGATTAATCTAACCATAATATGGACTTATAACTTTTGCTAACCTTTTGTTTGAAAGAGATGGAATGACCCATCATTCTATCACATGATCTTCTAATACATCATGAATAACAAATTCAACTTCATTTCTTTAAGGGATGAAGTGGAAATTGTTCAATTCACGAACAACAGTAAGATTGTTCCAAAATCATGTAAGTATTTCTTTTAATGATTTTAAAAACCAAAAATGTTGTCCTAGTTCCCTTATATCTGATGAATCAGATGGTACCTTATATCATCACAAATCTATAGCTTTGTGATTGTTGGCTTTTTTATAGCCATGTTCTCTACCACTCTCTATCAAAACCTGATGGTTAGATTTTTCATCCATATCCACATTTTCACCTATGTTCTCCTACGTGGAAACCCAATGACGAGTTAATTTGGGTAACTGTTACACTTCATACTTTAGTTTTTAAAGCCATGTTTTGGTATTCCTTTTTACGATGTGGGTTTCTATTAAACAAACTTTCGAGTAGTAAACCATTTATAACCCTGACGAATTTCGAGGACGAAATTCATTTTAAGGGGGGTAGAATGTAACACCCCAAGATTTTATGAAAAATATTCTTTTAATTTCATTAATGTCTTGTGTTGTATTCGACACCAAGATTACCTTGCGCTATACGCAACATCGTATTAGCTTGTAGTATACGCAACATCGTATTAGCTTGTAGTATACGCAACACTATTCTTGGGTCGTGTTACACACAATTTTGATAATAGTTATTCTACGCAACATTGAGTATATATATATATATATATATATTTATATATATTCAATGTATAAATGTAATATGGTTGGATTCTGTTATACGAAAAAACGAAGGATTGTTTCACAACACGCAACCCTGACTTGGCTTTCATTACACGCAATCACGACCATCCTCGATAGCGTGTGTTGTACGCAATACTAGGTTTTAATAAACAACGATATATTATTATAATATTGTCATCAACTAGCCGTTATGAATAGTATTAAATAAATTTTGAATTTTATAACATTATTATTCATCTTACACATTTTCTAGAACATGGTATAAGAACAAAATAAATTTTTCGGGTAAAATAAGTACTGTTCAAAAAATGCAGTTTTGCCGCCTATTGATGGCGCACCCACATTAAATCTAGTTTTTGACATGTTTATATGTTCAATTTGACAAAATAAAATTTTTATTTTGAATTCGGATATAAAAATTTACATTAGATAAAGTTTTAATATTTTTCCGATAACTTTCATATTTTAATGAATAGTAAAAACATGCTATATTTTAATTAAAAACAACTTTTTTCATCGTAATATATTATGTGGTTAAATTATAATTTTGAATGGTTTTAAAGTATAAATAGAATATATTCTTACCATTTAATATAATTTATGTAATTATCATTGATTTTACCTTGAATTCGTAGGTTAAATCAATTCAATATTTTGCAATGTTTTAAAGAAAAACCCGTTTTCTTTCGACAACAGGATTAATTTTAATTTAATTTATGCATCTTTTGTGTATTGAATTTGGAAAAATGGATTCCATATTTGGAATAAGTGGGTCCAAATTATGTTAATAAGCTACTTTTTATTTTTGGGCATTGTGAATAGTTACTACGGTAAATTTTATTTACTATAGTTAAAGGTAAATCGGGTAATTAAGGGTAAATATAAGATTATAAAATTACCCTAACACTTGGAAAAAATCCTATTGGATGGATAAAAGTAGACCCATATAACCTAAGGGTCGGATTAGATTCATTTTATGGACTTTTTTCCATGAAAATAATTTAATTATTATTAAAACCAAAGAATGTGACAACATGTCACTTTCTTAAATCTTATAATTACAATAATTTTAATTTAGTGACAAACTTCATGAAACATAGAACATGAATAGTATCCAGAAATATAATACAATTATATACATCATAGGAATTTATTTATAATTTTTAGGGATTAAATAATTATCATTTATTATGACACAAAGATGATGCAGTAATTGTCTTATTAATGAAATATTGACATAATTGATGTTATAAATGCCCAAATAAATGTAATTTTAGACTTTTTATGACTTACACTAATTTTCTAGGTTAATATGACATGTTATTGTTGATTTAAGTAACTTGGATTGAACTTATCATTCTGTTTTGAATTTCATAAAAATCATGTACCAAATAGTTTCAAAATTGACATAAATTAGTTTTTAAAACATATATTATATTATTAATTGTTATTTTATTCCTAAAAATCTAAGGTTCGGCCAAATGACTTAGAAAAGGTTATATATATTAATAATAAACAACTTGGGGTTATTTTGGCTTGATATAGTAAGTTTATTAACCATATAGTGTAAGAAAACAAAAAGACACGGTAAAAGTTAAATTATTTAACTTAGAGTTAAATCTAATTGATAAGGTGAAAATAATAACCAAAACTTGTCTAAATCCTATTTTATGAGAGTATTTCGACACATCCCAACTTTATCTTAGAAATAAGACCCTTTTTAACCATTATAAACCGAATTTTACCTTAATATAAAATAATATTTTGAGATTTTCCTAAGGTGCCCCTCTCCTCCCTTATAAAATGGCACCTCCTCCCTCTCCTCCTCACACCAATTTGAGCATTCAAGCTCAGCCAAACCCTGAAAAAACCTCTTCTCCACTTCCCTAGTATCATCCTAGAGGTCCTGGTATTCTTTAAAGACCACCCTTAGTTCTTTAAGTGGAGGTTAAGAAAAGGCGCGTCAAAAAGCGGTAATATCCATTACCGATCTTTTTCAATTTTTTTCTTCTTCAACTTCTTATTATTTAGTTGTTTCATGATAAAGTAATAACATAAGTATTTCTTATATACTGATATGTTATTATAAATATGAAACAACTCTAATTAACCTTCTATCCATCCTACAGAAAAAGGAAATCACCGCGCGTGCGTACGTACGGAATACCGTCTCCACGCCGTGGTGTAATCTATTTTCCGCCACCACCTTAATTGGATGGGTATAATGGTGTAATGAGTAACTATATATGATTATTATAAAGTGATATTGATACTGAAATATTATACATACACTTCAACACAAGTTCACGATTATGAGAACGATATCATCGCTCGTGCGTACGTACGGACTACCGTCTCCATGACGCGATGAGATTCATTCTCCACATTAACCATTCATGAATGATTATAAATTATATATAATGAATAATAATGAAATATATGAAATGTTAAATCTACTGGATTTATGTATATATATATATGTATGTCATCTACTTACTTCCATTTAGGACAATAAGGAAAGGAAAACAGCGTTCATGTGTACGTACGGACTACCGTCTCCATGAACGGTGTGTTTCATTTCATTTATCTATCTATTATATATATATATACCGAATATATATGATATATAAATCATGTTTTATATTCTTGAAGTAAGTAAATAATTATATAATTAATAATAATGTCAAGAACAACAAGTCCAAACACCTACGATAAATGAAACGATTTTACCCAAAACGCTTCTTTAACATGGAATTTACAAAAGAACGGGTAATATAAAGTCATAAGTGAACCATATATGATATCATAACAATGAATATGATTCTTTAATAAGTTAATGACATTATTTAAATCATTATACAGGAGGTTCGGATACGTACAAAGCATATCAGACATAAGGTAAGGGAAATATCACAATCTCATTTTTATCCGAGATTGTTTATACTTTAGTATTTACTGGGGTGTATTTTGTCATCCAAATACATGTTTCCTCAATATTTAATTTTATTTACATCCACCTAAAATTGTTTAAATCCAATTTTACCCTTCAGTGAGTTTTTAGTAAAGGATATGAAAGGAATCTTTTGTTGTTTTTCATACGAGGTACTTTTTGACTTTTCCGACAAAAGTACGAAGAATGTTTTTTTAACTTATACGGCATGAATAGATTTTTAAAACATTATTTACAAGAATCTTCCTTTACAAGTTTTCAAGTTTATTTTTAATCAACTTCTTTTAGTTTAAAAATGTATGACATTTTAATAAAGGAAAAATGTTTTTGAAGTAGAAAGGATATTTTCCTCAAGAATGGAGTTCAAGAGTTTTATCAAAATTCTTTTCCATCAAAGATAATATAGGGTTCTATTTCTATCCCTATTATTACATGGATTTGATTATGTTGTGATGGAAATATTTTTATGAACTCCTTTATCTTATATGAATTGTTTTATGATGTCACGATGTTTAAGATTCCCATTTTTATTACATGGGTTATGCAATGATGTATGATTTATGATTTTGTGGCACACATAAGAATGGTATCATTATGAGATGGGTGGGACCTATATCTCCCTCCAATGAATTGGGTAAAGATTTTATATCTCATGAGATAGACATGGCTGGAACGGTAGGTTATACCGGTTCAGTGAAACATGACTGAAACGGGGAGAGAACTCGGTTGAGAAATGGACTTTGTCCACTAAGATAGTCTTGGAAATGAGTCTTGACTAACAAGAAATGATTCTCTATGATTATGTGTGTATGACACAAAGTTTCATGTTTTATGTTATGATTCTTGGGATTACATTTCACTACTAAGATTTATCCCATGTTATGAAATTATGATCTCTTTTGCAGGTTAAGATTTCCAAAAGATATGTTCTTATGAATATGACGTGATTGATATTTCTTTTGTTTACCCTTACTGAGCATTTGAGCTCACACTTTTATGTTTTTTTCCAGGACATAAAGAAAGGAATTAGGTTTTAACAAAAGGAGATCTTTATGGGAGATGTTGAAGATCTTTCACCACGATTAGAAGATTATATTCCGAGTTTCTAAAGACACTAAACTATTACGGTCCTTGTGTGTGTGTTTTTGTTATGTACTAAGTATTTTGAAAAAGTAATGTAATGTCCATGTACGTCAGGCTTCGGGTCTATACATTCATAGTGTGGACAATATGACTCAAATTGCATCTTTTTATTTAAAATTGACATTAGTTTTAGTGAAAAGGAAAACTGACCTACTAAAAAATGATCAAACACATTCAAATTGTTTTGATACTTTAGTGAAACAACCCATAGGACATTTTGTATTTGTAGGAATAATAAAAACCTAAATATGATACATGATGTGAATGGTATGAATAAATGTGTCTGTTATCAGTTTAAAATCGATATATTAGTTAAAAAATCCCACTAATAGAAAACCAGAAAAAAACACTCATATTTTATTGATAGTTTCATAAATGGATTCATAATTAATTTTTTATGTGTTGGAATTGGTCTCACATAAAACTGAAACATGATGTGATTAACACGAGTCAAAGTTCATGTTTACAATTTAAAATAACATTTTAGTAAAAAACACAAGTGATGTAGTAAAATATAAGTAAATCCATTCATATTGTTTTCATAATTTATTTAAAAGATCCATAAGATATTTACGATGGTTATAAATTATCCTTACCTATATCCAATTCACTGTGTGACCGATATGACTCCAAATGCATGTTTTTATTTAAAATTGACATCGATTTTTGTAAAAATGAAATCTAACCTACTAAAAACTGATAACACACATTTATATTGTTTTCATAATTTATAAAAATGATCCATAAATTATTTTTGATATGTATGAATCATCATCACCACAATACGACACATGGGGTGACTAGTAAGACTCCAAGTGCGTCTTTTTAATTATAGTTGACAACAGTTTTTGTAAAAATGACAACCGACCTTTTTCAAAACCAAGAAAACACATTCATATTGTTTGGATACTTTATTAAAATGATACAAAATTAATTTATGATATGTAGGAATCACCCTCACCTCAATATAATACACTATATGCCTCATAAGAATCAATGTCTCCATTATCGGTTTAAAATCGACATTATAGTTGAACCAAGTGTCACTCACTAAAAAATAAGAAAATGCACTTGGATTGTCATGATAATTTTGTACAAGGATTCATAAGTCATTTGGGATGTGTAGGAATTGTTATCACATAAAAATGTTACACGATGTGTCTAGTATGAGTCAATGTACATGTTTCTAGTTTAAAATAACATTTTAGTAAAAAAGACAAGCAACATACTCAAAACCAAGAAAACACATTCATATTGTTTTTATACTTTTGGAAAATTATCCATAATTCATTTGAGAAATTTAGGAATCAACATCACCTCAATACGATTCATAGAATGACCGGTAAGACATCAAGTTCATCTTTTCAATATATAAGTTCTATTTTAGTTTAAAATGTGCATCACATCACCAAAACTGAGATAATGAGACTAGATTGTTTTCTCTTCATTCTATGTACTATTAATTAATTAATTTCCTTATAATTTTTATCTTATAATTATTTAGTTAATTTTTACATAGATAACTATTGAAGATCAAAAATATATGATGTGATGTGAAAGAATAAACCACAACACAATACGGTACACAATGTTCCAAGTTTGACTTAAAGTCTAGTTTAAAATTAAAATTTTTTGTTCATTTATTTATTTATATTACTACTAACATAAGATTTTTTTTATATTGGTGTGTTTTTTGTATGAGAAGGGTTTGAAATTAAAATAAAAAGGAAGATGACTATTTTTTAATATATGTAATAATGTTTACATATGAAATTTTATACAAAAATATTTGAAATATCTATTATATAGTGTTTTATATTGTATTTTTTTTAAATTAATTTTATTTAAATTATGTATTTGTACTTAATTTGTATGATTTCATGGTGTTTTTGGTGCTACAGTGTACTATTACAACACACTATACTAGGGCTGCAGTGTGTTGTTGTAGAATACTATAATATGCCCCTTTATCAGTGCTTCTAAAAGCTCTAATAAAGGATACCTTTATCATCTCTTCTTCAAGAAATGATAAAATGGTCCTTTATCATAACTTGTTTGTACTAATAAAAAACTTGGGATTTTAATCATTCTCTGGTATTCAATGCTCCTATAGCACTAATAAAATCCATTTTAGCGATTTTAATGGCCTATTTTGTAGTAGTGGATGTTTGGAATGGTCGTTTCAATTTTAAGAACACTAAAAGATATCATCCACAAATTCCACAAAAAATGAATTGAGATATGGATTGGAAATATGGTTTATCTGTACTATAAAAACTACTAGCGCATTCGTGAGACTGAATGACATAATGAGATACTCATATAAACTATAATTGCTATGAAAATTTGTATGAGGTATGTTTGAAGGTTGAAAACATACCTGGTGATAACCCGACCGCAATTCAATCTTTGAGAAAACCCAAGCTCTTAATAGCTAGTTGAAGATATAACCTATTTGAGGTAAATGATACCGATTATTAACTGTTAACTGGATCATTTTTTGGTAATACACACATAGAATAAGAGTACCATCTACCTTTTCACAAAAAGGACTAGAAAACCCCATTAAGAAGTACTGGCTCATATAAACCACTTGGATTTTAAGTCCTCTAGATTCTTTTATAGCTCCAAAAACTTCATAGTATCCATAATATATGGAGGAATGGATACTGGTGTAGCTTATGGAACTATCTCAACAGAGAACTTTATATCTCTCTCGGGAGGTAAACTAGAAAATTCATCCAAGAAAATACCCTTGAAATAATTAACTACCAGATAAAAGTTCTCCTAATGTGTTCCCAGGTCATTGAGATATAAACATGAAATCTAGGATATCATCCCACCTAGACCATGATGCTTGGGTCTAGCTCTGCCTTCTTTGAAATCCCATTCACCTATTTGAATAAAAAACTCCACCCTAATCTATAGGATTAATAGAATATATATGGCATAAATAGTGACCATATGAAAAAACATCACTACCTAGATCTAGCCAACTCTACTGCCTATGTACAATTAGTTCCAGACTACTTTGGACACAAACACAACCTCTACCCAAAAAATCGAAAATTATCTAGCTTCTAACTTATCATAGATCTATAAATCCCACCCTTAAAACTGTATTTAGAGTCGATCCCCTTCCAATGACTTCTGGAGGGAAGGTCCTACAAAAACTCTATTCATGGCCCATCTTTTTATAATCTTGGCACTCGACTAGTTCCTTATTACAATGGTTTCTCATATATCCTTATCTCCCACACTGACGATAGAATAAAACACTACTAGTCGAATAACCTGGATTGTAGTCCTCTCATGAGAAGCCTCAAAACAATGCTTCCTACCATTCGAAGAATAACCCCTAGGTTGAGAGGATGAACTTCCATTTTCTTCACCCCCAGCTTCCCTTAGGTTCCTCTCAATAATAAGTTCATGATTGGATATTTCTATAACATTCGTCAATAAAAACACATTGACCTATAATATAACCACATGCTTTATAACTTTCTTAAAGAATCACACAATCACTCATCAGTAAGATAAATTAGTGAAAACACTAAATATCTATAAAACACGTTGAATACTCCATAACGATCATCACTCCCTACTCTAGATTCCAAAAATCAAAATCCCTTTCATTTATTAGGTTCATAGTAAAGAATTATTCATAAAAAATATATTGGAAATTCTTCCAAATGATAACTTATAGTGTATCATCCTAGTTCAAAACATTCCACCAATGCCTTTCTATTTGCTGAAACATATATATTGTGAGCTTCACTATCCTCTTTGGAGGTTTCTATAGATGCTAAAAACTGAAAATGTAGTGTCAAGCCATAGATCAATATCCTATAGACTTATGTACCTAAAAAATATGGGAGTATGCTTCTACTGAAACATATGAATCATCTAGATTGAAGAGGATTCTACCTATGGGGCTCCTTTAAAAGTCCACATGAATCACATAAAACTCTCACAGAACTGTGCCTCAGTATCCATATCTAGTACAACCACTAGATTATAAAATGACACTCTTTTTGGATATATTGGTATCCCAAGTCCCACCACATCTAGATCTTGATAATTTCCATCATAATGGAATATGACTGTAGGTCGTTGGGGTGTCATATCTATACAATTATAAGAACATGCCTCCTAAGTGAAGGAGTAGCGTCCATGTTGTAGATATAAAAGTTTATGACAAATCAAATCCTTCCTAAAAAAATACACACCCCTTTGTATACTCTTGAATCAAGGAATAGTTAATGAAAACAACCGTAAAATCACCCGAGATACTACCTATATCCCACTCTAAAGCCAGGTCAAGTTCATGTTCGTTATTTCACCCATTCAATTTCATTTAAATCACATTTATATATAATTATATTTAAATGGTTGAAAAATGGTTCAACACCTCAGATACATAAGGTCTCATACACCATATAAACCACAATGTGGCATCTAATTAATACAAACCATAATACGGTCCAGTCCATGCGACCAATGGTCCATGACTCAATGTGCCATAATTGACTTCTTAGAGTGTATGTTATAGACTATGTAGGAAAAAAATTCGTATATTATGAAAGGAACTCTAATTACTAACTATGTTTCTCAATTACTAAAACAAAAACATTTATCAAACAATACATTTAACACTCAGGGAACACACAGAAAGACATACATTTTAAGAAATGAATCTTATATGGCATGGAATAATGCATGACATGTGAATTATGAAAGGTTCATTAAATGATGCATGGTATGAAATACCCACATATCACTGGGAAATTTCAAAATAAAAAATCCTATATCATATCATAAATAACATCAAAATTCAACTGAATCACCCAATATTTGGATAAAGTCAACTTTAATAGGAATAATACAGAACATAGATTTCTTGGTCCATGAAATTTATATTTTTACTGTATGTGGGTAAGCTACTCTTAGGAAAAACTTATTAATAAATTATAACATTTCATAATCAATTGTCTATTGTCCAAAAATAGTAAAACAAATAGAAAAGAAAGACCATTACTATACAACATTGTAATGTACCGATTTGGGATCCACTAAACAGTGCCTCAAGCCAATGGGTCACATGGCCTCAAATATGCCTCCCCACATGAAAGAGGTTTCCAACTAGAAGAGAGGTACTAGGGTGTGTCATTGGGGAGAATATTCCCTTATATTAGTGCGTAACATAGGTATGTAATCCCAATAATCAATAGCTAAAGAATAATATAAACCAATACAAAAGATAAATACATAGAAGATTGTGATAATAAATAATCTAAATGTAGTCATATACAATATGATGATCATGTCATGTCTCTACAAAGTAAGAAAATATTTATACAAGCATCCAGTGCAGTATATGTATGAAAATAAAAAAAATGACAAAAGATGAAACTATCTCCACCTGTCATCGTGAGCCTAGCTCAATCCACTACTCCCCTACTTCTAGGAAATGAACCAGTCAAACATCATAAAATAGGTTCATTACCTAATCCCAACCTATATCCATGAAACTTGACTGGGTACCCAACAATGTCTCAAACACGGTATGAGATAACACTCAGTAGGCCACCACCGATGGTGTCTATAACATGTCTAATCCGTGTAATATAAAAAAAAGCAATGTGAAAGATAACAAATGTATAATAGTAATAAAAGTAAAATTTAAATGCAGATACGATTCTATCTTGCCAAACATGGCCCCTATGACCAACATTCATGCACTGATGATAAGGGATACTCTGAATCATAAACAAGAAGGTGTAAAAAGGTATAGTCTCACAACTGTAATCAGATTCTCATACCAGGGATATCTATAAGTATAGAAAAAATTCCAAACTGGTCATACAGTGTAATAAAAAGTATAACATCCATAATGGAGAATTTTTGTAATCAAGTATAAACATAAAAAATGGCCACACCATGTAATAATGTTTTAGACCATAAAGGAACATATCTATGGTATAAAATACCAAGGTCTCCTTGTCGAGTCCCATAATCATCTCGATGGAAACTCGGTAATGACTTAAGGGGTATCCAAGGAGCATGTTCACAAGAATGTTCAATGTGAGTCCAATAAAGTTGCATCCAAGGGGTAAAAAGGCCCTTGGGATCCTACAAAATCAAGATCCAAGGAGTAAACATGTCCATGGAATCCAATACCATAATCAAGATCATGGATTGTAAATATATATGAAATCTAATGGAATTAGGAATTAATGAGTTCATCCAAGGAATCTTCTAACGTTATAAATTCATCAATCATTAACCATTTCATATCCATTCACAACGAATGAGTTCTTCCCACTCATTAAAAATTCATAAATAACCATTTATTCATTTTAAACATAAGAAATAGCATGAAAAAGAGGCAACAACCTTTTCCTATCAAAAATAATAATACATTTCTATCATTTGAAAATGAATTGGTAAATAAGGTTGTAATGATGTTAAAGAATTCATTTAACTCTCAATAAGGATCCCACTATAATTTTCAATATCACATGCACCCAACAAGGTTGTATAACATAGGTCAGAAATAATGGAACACATCGTGGGTGGCCTAGGTTGAAGTTAACCACCTACAACCATAAAATTTTACTCAAGTGGGAAATCTAATATGTACTAATTATATTAAATAAAGAAAATTGATTAATTTTAGGCAGAAATCTGGAAGGTCCTACATGTGGAACAATTGCAATAGGGTATATAAAACACCAAATCTCAATAGAAAGGTACAGACCACCTACCATTCACACATGGTAGAGTAATCATCTAGTATTAGCCTATGATTCAGTCTAGATCAAGAGAAAATATAAAAACACATGAAACACATTTAAATAGGGAACATTAGCTTGCATAAAAATTACTATATCGATACCAAGGAAAATTAAGAACAGAACAAGAGAAATGATGAAATTAAAGGTGTATATCCAATGAGGCCAATAGTGGAAGAAATGGAGTCCACATCACCAAATGGCACTAAAGCCTATGTCCTGGATTGAGAGGGCTTCTTAGTTGGCTCTCCCGTTCGAGAGAAGTGAGGGATTCAACAAAAATGTGGCCCTATATATTATTTTAAAAATTAAACCTATGAACTTAGATGGCGTGTAAATACTTTACTTGTTATGTAAAGATCAAGGTCTCTCTCTCTAAGGAAAAACATTTACACATCATGAATAGGCCTACCGAAGCCATTACACGTCATATATTGAATATACACCATGTATTCCAATTAAAAATCATGTAATTGGCATGAAAAATATTCCATTCTATAAACAACCCAACTGACCCACCGACCTATCTTTTGGGTCTAAGCCAAAAAGAGAACATAAAAAAGAGTTTATCTGGAATTAAAAGAATTTGTACCTCAAGAAAAATTTAGGATCTTACAAAATTAGAATCTTTTACCTTGATTAAATTTATTTCCTAAAAGTATATCATTGTTGAGAATAATTACCATCCTATTTGATAATTATTTCACCTATTTTTCCATATTAACCTTTCCATACAATGTTACCTTTTATAATTGGAAACGAAATTACATGTTATCTCATTATACCTATACATTTTCATTCTCCTATTTTTAAAAATGATGTTTTCACAATCTTTTTATGATGTGGATTTTTAATAATGATATTTAAAAATATTTAGAAAATTATTTTATCCTTTTAAATCAATTATTTTATCTTCCACCACATATATTTTACAATCTTTATTTACTTTCAAGGGACTATTATTGAAAATTATTTTTCAAGAAAACTAAAATTTTCTAAATATTTCACTTCACCGTTTTGAAAATAAAATTTTAAAAGCCCTGTAACTTCTTATTTTTTATAATATTGTGAAAAATGTTTTCTAAAATATCATTTTTGGTTTTCTTTCACGTGGAAATACATTTACACCACATTTTTAATTTTATATAGCACTTTCTCCCTCTATGTTCATGAATTTTAAATGTCATTGTTTTTATCTTATTTTTACAAAATATTTCATTGAAAACAATTTTAAAATATCATGGATATTTTTAATTTTGAATGTGACTTTTTAAAACTCTCAAAATATTCTTTTCTATATAATTAATTAACCTTTAATATGTATATTTAATGAGAAATGAAAAAAATTAATAAAAGGATATGATCCACATCCTTTCAAAAAATGGCTTATATAATGTTTTTTTCTATCAATGATATGATCCATCATTCTAATATACAAATATTTTAAAATAAGACAGATCAATAGTGCACAATACATGCAACAACAAGCTTTAACGATGATGGATTATTATTATTTAAATATAAACATTATAAAATATCTATTTAATGGAAGGTTATAGATGTTAATAATTGAATTATAAAAAATATATAAAATATTCATACACAATTTTTTTGATTAATTATGATGAAATAAAAACTAAATTTTAGTAAAGTCATTTTATTATTCAAAAATACATTTTCTTCAAAAAAATGGGTTTTATTTATTTTTATGAGGATTTGTTATAAATAATATCTATTTTTTAGATATTTAATTTGTTAAAAGGATATAATTTTTAAAATAAACATATCAAAATTACCTTAGGGTTAAATTCTGTGATTTTTATGAAAGATAGATTTTTCAATGAATAGTGAAAAATATAAATTTTAAAATAAAATGAAAATTATTTTATAGTATTTAAAAAGTACCATTTTGTTTTAAATTGATTTTAAAATATCATTAAATCCTTGTTATTAAAAATAATCCAATTAATGTTATAGAAATTAACATTATACTTAATTTTAGATTAAAATCATTTTGATAGATTAAAAAATATATTTCTAGAAAACCTTTTTTCATCACGTTTTTCGGGTTTATTTTAAATTTAATTTATTTCACCTAGAAAGATTTTATTTGATAAAATTGACCCAATATTCAAAATATTCATGTATAAATTTAGTAAATAGGTCAACTTTATTTTTTGTCATAATGAATTGTATCCATGGTAATTAAGGTAAAAAAATTGTGACAAGGATTTAAAAATATATATAACTTTAATTATTTATTTTGGATGATTTTATTTCGATCATAATTATCCAAAATATGCAAATAAGGAAACTTTATACCATTTTTCTTTGATAATGACCTTACTATTATTTTAAGCAAAAAAAAAATACAAAATGTCACTCTCTTTGTTTTAATATATCTAATATTTTTTCATAGGGATAAAAAAGAGGTTATTTTCAGTTATAAATTTTTATTTTTAACATTGATATATTTTTTATGATTTTAAATTATTTTTAATTTTTAGTGGTTGATTAATAACTTAAGTTGTTATGAAAAGCTTCCACAATGTTTGTTCATGTAATATATAAAAATCCAGTGAACAATTTTAATAAAATTGTAAGTAAAACAGTTTGGATTAATTATTATGTTACATGAATTTTTTTTGATAAATATAACATATTATTGATGTTTTAAATGTTTATATTCATATTCCATTACTATATTTATGTCTTTAAATTCAGACTATGTGAATAGTCCTGAAAATCACAATATTAGTTTATTATGTTAATTAATAATTTATTATATGATTTAAAATTAATAAAAACATTATACTTGACAAAGTTTATGGTATTGGGTCAATAATATTAACCGTTTAACAAAGATGGATCAATTTAACATTTATAGTAACTTTATGAATCACTAAAAATTAAAAAACATTAACACCGTGGTTATCATCAAAAGGGATAATGGGAGTTTAAAACTAAGAGATAAGGATTAATAAAATCACCTAAAAATATATAAATTAAATTTTATAAGATTATTTATACTCATAATAATCATATATTCTATATAAATTTATTTTGATTCACATTTCCTTGAAAATTTGTTAATATAATACTTCAAGTAAATTTCAAGTTACCGATCCCCTCATTTATAAAAGGGAACCTCTTATCCTATCTTCTTAAAAACTATTAAGAACTATATTTTAGATAATAAATGCTCCAATTCCTTTAAAAACTTCATCTACATTAACTATAGATTTTGTTCTCAAAAAAATACCAACCAAGAAGGATTAATGTGTAATCCAAAAGTTGTTTTCTCAAGAAGAGGTAAAAAAATTAATTGCACATTTTGATTTTACAACTTCTTCTACCTCATTAAAATATTAGTAAACCATGATTATATAATATCACAAATATACCCAATATAATTATATTTTATTATGAATACTGTAAAACCATTTTTTATGTCATTTTCCTTAAATGTGGAATGAAAACATCATTTGTGTGTACGTGTGGACTACCACCTCCATGAAGCGATGTATTTCGTTTTCCATCACTGCATGTCATGGATATTTACAATGATGTAATTTATGTATACATATGATATTAATTTATTAATTATAATTATATAAATATAATATATCATTAATTTTCATACCCTTCCTTCCTTTGAAAAATGATAACATCATTCATGCGTACATTTGGATTACTACCTCCATTAAGAAATGTGATTCATTTGTCTTGTACGACTTTCATGGATGGTTCTAAAATTTTACAAAATGTATAAAAAATTTAATTATGTCATGATTATTTTTTTATATGATTTATTAATGAAATCATTAACTATGATCAACCTACCAATGTTATTTTTCAAATCGGAACATAATGTCTTCAAAACACCTGATGTGATATTAGATGACTAAGTAATTAAATATTTCATTAAAATAAATGAAATAAATAGTATAATGATAAATTAATAAAAATTTTAAAATTTTATAAAATTGTTAAAAAATTATTATAAGTTTATTATATAAGTTTCAAAGGATAAACATAGCAAGTTTGGACTTGAGGTATTGGGGTTCTTAACTCAATTTACCTTCACTGGGTTATAACACTTACTCACTGACGTTGTTATCCCATGATTATATATGAAATTAATTATTATTATATTATGTTTTATTTATAAATTATTTGTGGTTTTATAATTTTTCACACATAATCACCTCAATGATTAATTCTCACCTTAATGATATGATCATTGTAAGTATTATTCGTCTCAATATGGTTTATTTGAGACATGTTTTGTATTATGAAACTAATTATATTTATGAAGAATATATATTTCCTTTTGAGATATTATACCATTAAATAGTATTTTATTATGATATATAATTTTCTTTTTAGGTTTTATATTTGATGATATATTGATTCAAATTTTCTAAAATATGTACGATTTTTCATGATCTCAATTTCAATAATTTGAGACATAAGTCATGCTATGCAACATGATTTATTTTATATGGTTTAATTGATGACCCATGAATATGTTTTAAAATATCATTTCATGGAAATTATTTGTTTTATAGAATTAGTTTATGTTCATTCATTAAATGTCTTTTTGACTCAAGTATTACCCAATCTGAAATGTTTTATCATCTTAAACATCCTTCTTTGAGGCATGTTTTGATTGATGCACATATATTCATTAATATGGTGTATAAAATGAATCATTATATATAATTTAATACTTATTTTAAAACTAATTATATTTTATTTTTCTTCTTATGTTCTTTATTTAAAATTGTTTTTATCTTCAAAAGGACAGAAATGGGGGCTTTTCATTAAAAACATTATTTTTAAATTTTTAAAGCCCTTTAAATTAAATATTGTTTAGGTTATTTTTTTAATTTTAAATAATATTAATTTATAACATAAATTATTTCATATATTTCGTTTCCATTATATTTGATATTATTTTAAAAGGTTTAAAAAATTATATTTCTTAATGTTTTATACCCAGGTCACTTCGGAATCTCTTTAAAATAGTTTGAAAAGAATATTTATTTTTATAATTTATGACATTAAAATATTTTTAAACTATCAATACTATTACTTTCATTAATATTAATTTACAAGCATACATGCTTATTTTAAAAAAAAATAATTTTCTTATTTTTTTTTAATTTTTTAATTTCAATGTTACCGAAAGAAAAGTTTATTTTTATATATTTTAAAAGAAATATTTTAAATGTTTATTTCAAGCAATTTTAATCAATTCCAATACACTTTAATGATTCATATTATTCACTGTAATATAATCACATGATACCATTCATATTCCTTCTCTGGATAGATTATTATGATTGTTTTGAAGATATTTTCATGAAACCCATTTATTTTCCATAGGTTAACCAAGATATAAATTAATGATGGGTTTTTTCAATGGTGTTATATTTAAAAGTGACAATTTTAAAAAATTTATCCATTAATTGATCTTGGAAATTATTAATGGTTATGAGTGAGCCTAATATATCTCATGATGATGGGAGATATTGATACAACTTATACAATGAGTGATCTTGACACAACTCATTTGATGAGTGAGATAGATAAATCTTATTCGATAGGTGATACAAATTCAGATTATACGACAGGTGAGCCTGATACAAATTATATGATGGGTGAGCCTAATATATCTCTTCAATGAATTGGGTAATGTTTCTGGTCATTAAAGGCAATAAAGAGGGAGTTAAATAGGGTGGTTTCTCTTATGTATTTAACTAGGATCTAGTTATTTCTGACATGAGTTAACATGGGTGATGAAGATAATTTTCCTAGATACCAATACTTTTTCTATACATTCGATAATATTTTATTGTTTTCTTTGATCAATATTAAAATCCCATGGATCATGATTGTTGATTCTAATTATTATTTCCTTTGATAATGATTTATTCCATGACACATGTTAAATGATCATGGTTTTGATGGATATGAATTATCTTATGTTATGATAATGCACTTTTATTATGTTATCATACACTTATGTTCATATTATTCTCATTGATGAAATTTAATTGTAATGATTATTTTTACCCTTACTGAGCATTTTACCTCACACATTTTCTGTTTTCTATTCCCTTAAGTTATAATGAATGGTTTTTATTGAGTTATATTTAGAAAGGTTTCATGTGTGGAGATTTTTATATGATATGATGAAGTATTTTTTATAAAATAAGAAAAATCTAGGTATAATATAAATAAAGATCACTTCAAAACATGGGTAATGTTAGGTTACTATTTTTCTAGGTTCTCAAATACTCTAAATCTAAAAGGTCCTTGGGTATGTAAGTGATACACTATTTTGATTTGATGTTGTATGTTTCGAATAGATAAAATTGGATCACATTTATCATTATCAATGCTAGAAATGAAAATATTATATTTGTAGCACCAGATATTAGAGTGCGGGTTTAAATATATTATTATCAATAACCTTTTTCTTACATAACCATCCATCATGATTAGAAATAACTTTTGTTCCAATTAAATTTCTTCATAAATACAGAATACTTCCTTCATTTATTTTAAAGGTGTTCACCTAGATTCCATACATCAATTAATTCAGGAAAATATTGACTCAAACATATACCCTTTATATATATGGTGTAAATAACATTTTATTAATATTGATTTAAGGGTATTTACCAATAAATTAATTGAATGTATTTAGATTCCTATATCGTTTCAATGGATTTATCATGTTGATGACTTACTTTTTGAATCCATTTGAAAGGTATATGAAACCCATTTTCTTTCCATGGATTCTTTATTATTTTTTGAATTAAACACATTTTCATTATTTGGGTTATTTATGATGTTATAAGTGAATGATTTTCAAGTGGAAATCATAAGCATGAATGATAATGGGTGAGGTATTATATTACCCTTGAAGCCATTGGTTAAAATTTTGTATCTCATGAGATAAAGTATTCATGAGTATGTTTTAGTTACTCAAAAGAGTTTTAACTGATGGTGTGGCTCAATAAAGTAATGTTCCTTATTTAAATGTATGTGTTATATTTGAGTTACGTTTTACATTATTATCTTATGATATCATGGCATGGCTCATGAATGTTATGTTTCTATATATTAATTAATGTTTTATATTTGAAATATGTTTATATTATTATCATATGATCTCATGATCTGAATCATGAATATTATGTTTTACTATACTAATGTTTGTTCCATATTTGAAATATGTTTTAAAATTTTGTGCCTGTTGTCATAAATATGTAATGATCTCATGGATCGTGTTTATTTAATCATGTGTAGACACACTTTTAATTCATGTATTATACTAAGAAAAGACTTATTCAATGATTTAAGATCCATTCTTAGTTTGGTATACATTTTTTATATATCATTATTATACCCAAATTATTATCTTATGATCAATTATGATATTTAATTATTAATTCTTAGGTTTACCAATACTGTGCATCTGAGCTGACCACTTTCTTATGTTTCCATTTCCCTAGGTTTTGAGGGTAGGAAAAGTATGAAATGTATAGAAGAGTTTATTATTTGAAGATTTTAAAGACTCATTATTGATTATGTAGTTTTGAATATAATGGAAAAATTTTCAATTGATATAAAGAACATGGGTTTTTAGTTAAATTTTTATCCAAATTCTTTAAAACTTTGAACCTAAAATCTCTTAGGAATTAATTGTAATGAAATAATTTCTTTATTTTATGTTGGAGATATGACCACATATATGGGAATATATAATATTATCCCTTTATCTAATACATCGATTAAACATGATATACTGAGTATGTAAATACCATATAGCTACTACTATATTCTCGATTCTCAGAGTGTAGAATGTCCTAGTTTATGAATATATAAAATTTCATTAACCTTTATGAATGAATGAATCATGTTCCCCTAACCTAAATAGATAAATACATCACATGTATTATGTAGGAATAATAACAAACTTCCTTAATCTATCTCAATTGAAGGAACCACTATAAAACATTTCATATGATAGGACACACCCCATCCTAGTTAATCTCCAACCAATGAAATGATCCGTAATATACACAACCACACCCTAATTAGATAACCCCAAGGATTGTTTAATAAAGGTATCAATTTATGAAGGTTATCATGATAAAAATCTATTCAACTTTGGCAATTGGGAACTCATAATATCAACCATGCACCCCTAGTATACCAAATAAATAAGTCATGACACTATGTGGTATGATTCATGTGTCCTCTAAGGATACGAACTCATTTTATACCCCATGAACATATTATTTATCTAGATACAATAATCATTCTTATACTAACCTGAAAATATCATTACAACCTATAGTACACCATGATGAGAATTTATAACGAACTGACCTGGGTTTCCCTCAAACCTAGAACCCGACCCAATCCGTCACTTATCTGAAGTGTGTTCCTGATTCCCATAGGCTGGCGAAAAGCACCAAGTCGTTGAAAAAGAAAATAAAGAGAACGATATCACCCAACCTGATAAAACACATTTCATATTTGTACTAAACAAAAAGGAACAACAGAAGACAAAGAAGATATATATTCCAAAAATATAATAGAAACAATAGAAATAAACAAATGAAAAAGAAGCTAAAACTAAAAGTCAAGTCCAACTACAAAGGAATAAAAACCAAAAAGCTACTCCAAATGATGTTAGGGATGTACTCACACCATCTCACCACCATCTACCGAACCAGATGACATGAACCTCATTGAATCACTACGACTCATTGCCTTTCCCTACACTAGAAGAAAAACAAAGATCTATGCACCACCGAAGAGGTGCGCAGAGTGTGAGCTAACATGCTCAGTAGGATTTCACCCAAGTGTTCCATAACTAGTCTCTTTATAAAAATCCATGTATTATAATTTTGAGTAAAAACATGGAATGATAGGAAGTAAATAAGTTTTTTATAAAACATGGTAAACAATTCCCTTTCTATAGTTCTAAACAAAAGATGGTATATCAATTTCAAATTAATTTTTTCCATATCACATTATACAAGCATAAACATGTATATCAAGGATATCATAGAAATACATGTAGTATAAAATAGAAGTAGAGGTATCAAAAAACCTAGGAATACTTTAGGTTTGGGATGCAGACTAATCATACCACAATAATCAGGTGTATAAAAAATGATCCTAGAACTTATTCCTAGGAATCAGAAGAATTCCCCATGAGTAAACCCCCCACAATGTCAATATAGGTCCCCTAGAAAAATAGGGATAGGAAATAGAGAAAGGCCCCAAGACAAGCCTCCTTGATAATCACAAAATAATGGATGAAAACCTCTTGATAAACCTTCCACTTAAGTACCCAAGGATACCCATGTGCTCAATTTCAAAAAACAATTTCAATGGTTTAAAAACCATTCAAACCATTTCACAATCCATTTATCAAAAACTAGGGGAAACCCATTTTTGTTTAACAAATCTATGAAACACACACACAAATGATTCTAATTCCATTTATAAATCTATTTATAAAGAAATAATAACCAATATTATCAATATAGGCAAGAGAAATAATGACCTACCTCAAATAATGGTTTGTAGTCACCCACAATGGAATCCAAAATCAATGAAACCTAATGTCAATGAAAGCACTGAAATCAAATAACCACATCATAGGATTGATCCAAATATAAACAAAAGTGGTTGGAAGAAGAGAGGAAACCCACATACCTTGAGGAAGAAAACTCACCACACCACAAAAAGTGATGGAAAGGGCCTCTAGAATGAGATCTCACAATATATATAGATGAAACCAAGAAGAAAACAACCAACTTAGATCAACGAATCTGATAATGCAAAGAAAGGTAGCTATTGTGATCAATCGTGATGAAAGACTGGAAAGAAAACTTACCCGAAGAGATGCACTATATATGTAATGAAGATCTAAATATAATCAATTCAATCTATAAGGATAGGTGCTAATTAAAGTCACATAGAAAGAGTTCTAGTTCGAGAGCCAAGAGGTCTAGAAATATAGGAGAGAGAAAAACTGAAAAAATGCATGACTTAAACCTGGGCATAGGCCGAGTCACGACGTTTAACCCTTAGTGACGTCATAAATGACATGTTGGATTATTATTCTGAAAAACCTGATGCAATATATTAAAAATCCAATATTTAAACCATACATGATGTTTACTCACCGTTCACATTGTGTACCAGTTCACAACATTATATCCCCTTTCATGACATGTATCCAACAACTAGTACATGGTGTTTAGCATAGGTACACGGAGTGTACCTACTCTACAAGCTATAGAAAATCCATAAAACCATCTCCATCGGCTTTGAACAAAAAGGGAACTTTTAGAGGGGAAAAACTTAACTAATCAAGGTAACAATATGTTATAAACTCCACTACAAAAATACTTTCTTTCCCTGGGACTTCATGTGGAAGATGTAACCTCTGGAAAGAGATGAGACCATTTCTACCTCATCAATGACCCACTTTCCCAAATCTCATTATAATTTTATAACTTTTTCCATAGAACTTTGAAAAAAAAATTGGATTTCCATGCAAGAATTTATCCTCAGAGTCAATGATCTTAACTAGATTCTCTATATCAGAAACATATGGATCTATCTCAATTTCTTCCAAACTGAAAATGTGAGCGGGATCATAGTGATACTTACTGAGCTGAGATATGTGGAAAACATCATGGATTCATTTGAACTAAATCGACAAAGATAACCATAAGCAATGTTTCCAAGCTATTCAGGGATCTCAAACAACCCATCATATCTTGGAGCCAACTTCCCCTATTTTCCAATTTGATGGTGACCCAAATGAGGATAAACCTTCAAAAAAATCCAGTCACCTATAGAAAACTACAATGGACGACACTACTAATATGCATATGATTTTTGTTGACTCTGGGCTGTAACCAAATGTCTTCATACATCCTAAATATTTACTTCCATCTCCTAAAACAAATTGGGTCTAACCAAATATAAGGCCCTAGCCTTAAACCTTAATTAATATTGAATTAAATGAATAATTCACATTGAGGATCTTTTCAGGTTTACAGTTTTAGAGAATTAGATCATAAATCATGAATTACATTCCGCATTTAAACAAAGTGGTTACATAAAAGATAGTATTCATATTTTCCCATCAACGGAAACATATTTAAAATAAAACATGGATTCTTTCTTGACACTTCCTTGACACTATCATCATATCATGGACCTTTCCCTTGACCTGTGAAAAACATTTCAAAAACATGGGATGAGTATAAAAAGCTCAGTAAGGGTTATAAAAAGTATGGAAAGGAAACATGAGTACATATATACATAAGAATGAAATCATACTTTACACATAAAACATAATCACTTTAACATACCTCATAAAATCATGAATAAATCATAGAAATCATAAGACATAAAGGTAACTTGAGGAATTCATAACATTCTTACATACGGAGTAACCCTCTTGGTTACGTTTGGAATACCCATCACAGTATATTCCCTAAATCTCTTTGGAGAAACATTAACGTTTAACTCCTTCGCGTTACCCAATGCATTGGAGAGCTATATCGGGCTCACCCGCCCTTAGTTTATCACGGAACCACCCATCTTCATAACAATGCCCAAGAACCATAATATAATAATAGCACATAACTAAAGCATAAACGAAAGATAACATTCCCACATTGCAATAACAATATAACATATGAAGATATTGAAATAATGAATCCATTCTAAAAACCATTTTCAAAACCATTTAAAACATTTGATAAAGAGATTTTTAAATCAAAGTGTCCCATACCACATTAAAGATTTTAACAATTTAAACCATTAATATCCATATAAATAAATCCTTATACCCATTTTGAAAACACAGATATTAATGATAAATATTTATAAGATTAAATCATTAAAACATTTAAACCGATATTTTAGTTAAAGGGGTTTTAACAAAATTAGAGACACTTGAATACAATAATTGAGGAATAACATTTAAGAAAAACTTTATAATATCATGAGAATAAATGGATTCAAGATAAAAATTTCCAAAGGACAATATATACACCATATAAGAGTGAATTGGTGCATAACAACAATGAAGTCTCAATGGAAATGTAAATTGAGATTAAATCCATTATAAAGATGGTATCCTTAATTTAAGGATAAATAAATCTCATAATTATGTGAGACAAATATAAATACACCCAATTTAAGTGGATATTAAGTGTAAAATAATCAAAGGTCATTCACACATATTCAAAGGATGACATATTCAATAACTACATGTTGAACCCAAAGAAATCGAAATTGGGTTAAGAAGTTCCCTTGACAGCCTAACGACGTCTCATAAAATTTTAGAAAAAGAGTTGATGAGAGAGATAAAGGGTATCTCATCACTTGGACATAAAATTTACGGCAATAAGGATATATAATAACATATCCCCACATAATAAGATGAAAATTAAAAGACATAACAAAAGAAGTCTTTTAAAAAGAGGACGGTGAAAGGTTCCCTTACCGATTTGGGTAACTTTTGAAATGTACACCCCATGAAAGAAGGGATATACAACATTGATGTAAATAACTATAAACGAAAGTATGTTACACAAAGAGTAGAATAATGGACAGTACATACACCACTCAAAAGGAAATATTGGCAAATGTAGCATGAATCTCACGAAAACACAAAGTGAGATAAAAAGCCCCTTACAAAATTTTGGAAGCCTAACGACGCCAATTAAAACATCCAAAATGGATTGATGAGAGAAAATAGGGTCTCTCATCATATAAACATAAAAATTACAGTAAGATTAATAAAAAATAACATCCCAATCATAAGAAATATGAGCTTAAAAGGAATGACATAAAAGAGTGTACTTAAAAAGAAAGAGAGGGGTAGGATCCCTTACCTCGGGTCCGACTTGACTCGATCGTTCTTTAAACTCCTGAATAATAAACATGAGTTAATTTATACTTTCTTAAGAACATTTTTGAAGTTCATTATTCCTTTTATATCACTTACTACCATGCTATGAACACTATGTAATTATTTAAGTTAATAATGGTCGTTTTGTAGATCATTGCTACTTGAGTCAAAAATAAAATCTTTATAATTACAAGTTGTTCATGTGGTAAAATATATATTATCTCCAGAATTATATTAGTTATGTAGATATCATATATATAATATATATCCATTATATACATGCATTTATAATATTACATAACATTTTGAGGTAAGAAATGAAATGCACCGTTCATGGAGACGGTAAGCCGTACGTACGCATGAACACTACTTCCATTTCTATTTCTTATTTAATGGAATTAAAACATAATGATACATAATAGTATTATAATTCCAGTATGGTATAATATATAATATCATTAAATCTATCCTTTATACGTACCACATATGGTATTAACGAATCAAATCACTTTGAGGGGGCGGTAGTCCGCACTTCTTAAAATGAAGATATCGCGTTTAAATATAATGGAAACCATAATGGTATGCCATAAATTAAAAATACAGAAGCTTAAGTAAACCATAAAAATATAATATATCATATATAAATATAGTGACATCTTAATGGACACCTTGGAGGGTGTTAAAAGAATATTGAACAATCATCGTTTCGTGAGGCAGAAATTCACCATCCAGAGAAACAATATGTTCTTTAACCATTTTATGTTGTTGTGTGTAAGTGTAGCTCGAATACTTCTTGTAACAAAATCCTAGTATATTTAAGATACTAGATTTGTTACAAAAGAAATTAATAAAAAGAGTTTAGGGGGTTGGAGAAGCAAAATAAAACAAAAGAACACAAGTGAAGACATTACCTTAAAATCTGGTATCTCTCTTTGATTTGAGCTCAAAAGCTTTATTGGGAAGACTTCTGCCCAAAGTGAGGATTCTAGGAGTAATAGAGGGATGTGGAGAGACAAAATGAGCAGGGGTTGGCCGAGTCAAAGGCTTGAGAGGTGTGGGTATGGTGGTAGAGGTGGGGGCCTTTTATAAGAGGAGAGGAGGGGCACTCTTGAAAAGTTATAAAAGGTTACTTTATTTTCAAACGAGTTTCGGATTTTAAAGGCCCCATATTGATGTATTTCGAGGATAAGGTGATAATGGTTCGAAATATACTCATTAAATATGTCTTTGACAAGTGTAAGTTATAGTTTTAACATTATATTTTCATTTTATTTAAATCCTTTATTAATGAGGTAATCGCTGCATCATCATGATGTCATAAATAATTTAATTTATTTAATGTCTAAAAATTATAAAAAAAAATATCATGATGTATGAAATCTTTTTATCTTTATAATGAATATTTATAGTAAAAAATATGACTTGTATAACCCAAATAAAAATTGTTTTAGTAAAACAACACATGTTTGTGACATTTTAATTTTAACTTTAAATAAAAAGGTATTAATGTCATTTTCCACGAAAAGTGGCTCCATGTGGTCCCCAAGTTGACCAATGGATTGTATTGGTCGGCCAGGACTCATAAAATGAGGGTAGGACATGTGTCTAGGTCATTTCATATTATTATTACATTATTCTTACATTAAACTACACTAATTACCTCTAATCACGATTAAAACTTAAAAGTTACTATTCACCAAAAAAATTATTTTAATCCCATTGAACCAAATTTTACTTCTTAATGACAACCATGTATGTCAGAGTTTTGAAATTTAAAACACAGAGGTGGTAAAATTTCATTTAAACGAAAAATCAGTTTTTTAAGTACCACTTAGTGGTTTCCCTATTCATCAAATATTGAAGTTTTCAAGAAAAATACCAAAAATTCACCCTAATATATATTTGATATTCCGAATTAAAAAATGATGTCTATTTTACAAAATTAAAAACATATAAGTTACATTAATTAATTTAATAATTAATTCCCGCAGTCAGAGCAAATAGCTTGTTTTTATGAAACAATAAGTATCAAAAGATTGACACTAGTTTAAGTCCAATTTCAAGATGAAATTAATTCCAACGACCACTATTGGATTAAATGGTAAAAATATATTCTAATTTCACTTTAAAACCAATTCAAATGATAATATAATCATATAAATAAATTAGATTAAAAAAAGGTTTTGAATTAAAATACACCATTTTCACTATTCATTAAAAAATGAACTTTATCGGAAAAATACCAAAAATTTACACAAAGTAAATTTTGATATCCCGATTCTAAAGAAGAATTTTATTTTGTCAAATATAACACATAAAATTGTAAAAAAGTGGATTTAAAATAGGGTTTTCATCATAAGGCGGTTAATCGACCTTTTAAAGAATATTAGAATGTTTACGCTTAAAATTGGATTTATTCGCATTTTTAATCCTCTAACATTTATTGTAAAATGTAAAAAATATTTGACAAACATATATAATAATTTTGTAGTTAGTTATGTTCATTCCTGCCATTACAACGGTTAGGCGTTAACTAAAATTTAAAATAATATTATTTTATTATTAGAGTGCAACGTAAGATTCCCAAGAAACTCGTTGTTTCGTATTGGGTACGCCATCGAGAATAGCGTCCCCATTAAAGTTATATTAATATTTTATTCACAAACATGGATAAATGTGAAAATTTCATATTCAACTATAAGGCCCCAGCCTTAAACCTTACTTAATCTTGAGTTATTACAAGATTACACATTGAGGATCTTTTTAGGTTTAGTGTTTTAGAGAATTAGATCATAAAACTTGCATTAGATTCCACATTTAAACAAAGTGGTTACATAAAAGATAGTATTAATTTTTCCCATAAACAGAAACATATTTAAAATAAAACATTAATTCTTTCTTGACACTTCCTTGACACTATCATCATATCATGTACCCTTCCCTTGACCTGTGAAAAACATTTCAAAAATGTGGGATGAGCATAAAAAAGCTCAGTAAGGGATATAATAATATGGAAAGGAAACATGAGTACACATATACATCAGAATGAAATCATACTTTACCCATGAAACATAAGCACTTTAACATACCTCATCAAATCATGAATAAATCATAGAAATCATAAGACATAAAGGTAACTTGAGGCATTCATAACATTCTTACGTAGGGAGTAACCCTCTTGGTTATGTTTGGAATACCCATCACAGTATATTGCCTAAATATCTTCAGAGAAACCTTAACGTTTAACTCCTTTGCGTTACCCAATGCATTGGAGAGCTATATCGGGCTCACCCACCCTTAGTTTATCACGGAACCACCCGTCTTCATAATAATGCCCAAGAACCATAACATAATCATATCACATAAAACTTGCATAAAGGAAACATAACATTTTCACTTTCCAATCACAAGATATCAATACAACACATTGATATAAAAACATTATTAAAACCATTTTCAATACCAAAATAAATAAAAGTAAAACATGGTATTTATTTTTCATTTAAAAAAAGGTATGGCTTGTAGAGGAATCCAAAACTCAAATAATGGTCACGGTGGCGGAGAAGTCGTTGTCGTTGCATGCGTATGAAAAAAACATTCCCTTTTGTCATTTAGTAAAACTCTTCGTATAAAAAGATTCCTTTTGTATAAACTTAAATGTTAAAGGGGTTTATACACCGTATAAAAGTAGGTTGTGTATAAAACAAAATATGCCTCAATGAAAGGAGATTGAGACGAAGTCCCATACCTCGGGTCCGACTTGACTCGATCGTCCTTTAACCTCATGAATAATAAACCTGAGTTAATTTCTACTTTATTAAGAACCTTTTTCAAGTTCATTATTCTTTTTATATCACTTATTACCATGTCATGAACACTATGTAATTATTTAAGTTAATAACGGTCTTTTTAACGATCATTGGTAATTGAGTCAAAAATAAACTCTTTATAATTACATGTTTTCATGTATCCATTATATCCAGAGTTATACTCATGATGTAGATATCATATATATCATATATATTCAGTATATACATGCATTTATAATATTACAGAACGTTAAGAGGTAAGAAATGAAATGCACTGTTCATGGAGACGGTAAGCCGTCCATACACATGAACGCTAATTTCATTTCTATTTCATATTTTATGGAATGGAATCATAATGATATAAAGGTATATAATAATTCCATTATGATATCATATATAATATCATTAATTACATCCTTTATACATCCCACATATGGCATTAACGAATCAAATCACTTTGAGGGGCGGTAGTCCGCACTTCCTAAAATGAAGATATCGCGTTTACCCAAAATGGAAACCATAAAGGTATGCCATAAATAAAAAATACAGAATCATAAGTAAAACATAAACACATTATATATCATATATAAATATAGTGTCATCTTAATGGCCACCTTTGAAGGTGTTAAAAGAATATTGAACAATCATCGTTTCGTGAGGCAGAAATTCGCCATCCACGGAAACAGTATGTTCTTTAACCATTAGATGTAGGTGTGTGTAAGTTTATCTCGAATCATTCTTATAAAAAAAATCCTAATATATGGAATATACTTGTGTTGTTACAAAATAAATGAATAAAAAGAGTTTAGGGGGTTGGAGAAGCAAAATAAAACATAAGAACACAAGAGAAGACACTGCCTTTAAAACGGGTAACTCTTTTTGATTTGAGCTCAAATGATTCCTTGGGAAGACTTATTCCCAAAGTGAGTCTTCAAGGATTAAGAGAGGGATGTGGAGAGACAAAATGGGCAGGGGTTGGCCGAGCCAAAGGCTTTTTAAGTGTGGGTAAGGTGGTAGAGGTGGGGACCTTTTATAAGAGGAGAGGAGGGTCACCCTTGGAAAGTTGAGAAAAGATGCTTTGTTATAAAATGATTTTTGGATAAAAAAGGTCCCAAAATTATAAATTTATAGGATAAGGTGATAAGGGTTCGAAATCCACCCATCAAATAGGTTTTTTACAATTTTAGGCCTTATATTTTACATTTTTTTTATTTTATTTAAATCGTTAAATAATGAGGTAATCGATGCATCATCATGGTGTCATAAGTAATTTAATCTATTGAATGTATAAAAATTATAAAAAAAATATCATGATGTAGGAAATGTTTTTATCTTTTCAATTAATATTTATAGTAAAAAATATGACTTCTATAACCCCATTTAAAAATTGTTTTAGTAAAACAACTCATGTTTGTGTCATTTTTACTTTTACTTTAAACAAAAGGCATTAATGTCTTTATCTTACCCAGGTGGCTCCATGGGGTCCCAAAAATCGACCCATGGGTTGTCTTGGTTGGAAATGACACATCCAATAAGGGTAGGACATGTGTCTAGGTCATTTAGTAATTTTAAAACATTATTTTTTACCTTAAATTACACTAATTACCTCTAACCGCGATTAAAAATTTAAAAGTTACTATTCACCAAAAAATTATTTTAATCCCATTGATCCAAATTTTAGTTCTTAATGATAACCATGTATGTCAGATTTTCGAAATTCAAAACACAGAGGTTGTAAAATTTCATTTAAATGAAAAATCAGTTTTTTTAAGTACCACTTAGTCTTTTCACTATTCATAAAAAATTAACGTTTTTCAGAAAAATACCAAAACTTCACCCTAAGCTATATTTGATATTCCGAATTCAAAAATTTTGTCTATTTTACAAAATTAAAAACATATAAGTTGCATTAATTAATTTAATAATTTATTCCTGCTGTCAAAACAAATAGCATGTTTTTAAGAAACAATATCTATTAAAAGATTGACACTAGTTTAAGTCCAATTTCAAAGTGAAATTAATTCCAATGACCACTATTAGATTAAATGGTGAAAATATATTATAATAGTACTTTAAAACCAATTAAAAAGATAATATAAACATATAAATAAATTATATTAAAAAGAGGTTTTGAATTAAAATACAACATTTTTCACTATTCATTAAAAAAATGAACTTTATTGGAAAAATACAAAAAAAAATTTACAATGTAAATTTTGACGTCCCGATTCTAAAGAAGAATTTTATTTGGTCCAATATAACATATGAAAATGTCAAAAAGTGGATTTGAAAAGCGTTCTCCATCAAAAGGTTGTTAATCGACCTTTTAAAGAATATTAGAATATTTACGCTTAAAATTGGATTCATTCACATTTTAAGCCTATTATATTTATTGTATAAAAGTAAAAATATTTGACAAACATATATAATCATTTTGTAGTTAGTTCTGTTCATTCCCGCCATTACAATGGCTAGGCGTTAACTACCATTTAAAATAATATTATATTATTATTAGAGTGCAAGGCAAGATTTCCAAGAAACTCGTTGTTTCGTATTGGGTACGCCATCGAGCATAGAGTCCCCTTTAAAGTAATATTAAAATTTTATTCACAAATATGGATAAATATGAAAATGTCATATTCTTTATTTACCTGGGGTGTTACATCCTTCCCCCCTTTTGGGAATTGCATCCTCGCAATTTTTAAAATTGGGCTTGGAAACATCATTGAAAATACCACATAGGAACAAGAGTCAGTAAAAATATCACTTTAAAATAAAGAAAGAGAATTACAAAGGTCACACGAGTTAACCCATACTAGGATTCCATATAGGAAAAAATGGACATGAAAGAAAAAACAAAGGGTTATGTTTTGAGGGATAGTGATAGTAAACATGTCTAGGAGAAAGTTAACCATAAGAAAATCACAAACTTGTGGTGGGTTAAACGGTATTCGATTCCCCAGTAGAAAAAGTTAATAGACAACATTTTTGTTTTAAGTTACTTTTCATTGAGGAATTTATTTTTAATCTTAAGGTAATATACTTACATGTCGTGTAGACTCTCATCTCCTACTAGATTTCTTACACAAACTCATATTTTTTACACAAGACGAGTATTTAGGATGATTTGCTAATATTAGAAGAGCTATAATCAACTTCTATAGAATCACCTAATCCACAAAAGAGAACTATATATTTCCCATGTCTTTAGACCTTAAAAACACGCTATTTGTTTTGACAGCGGGAATTAATTATTAAATTAATTAATGCAACTTATATATTTTGAATTTTGTAAAACATACATCATTTTTGAATTTGGAATATCAAATATAGCTTAGGGTGAATTTTTGGTATTTTTCTGAAAAACTTCAATTTTTGATGAATAGTGAAACCACTATGTGGTAGGTAAAGAAACTGATTTTTCATTTAAATGAAACTTTTACACTTTTGTGATTAGATTTTCAAAAATCCTACATACATGGTTGTCATTAAGAAGTAAAATTTGGTTCAATGAGATTAAATTTTTTTTGGTGATTAGTAATTTTTAAGTTTTATTAATCGCGATTAAAGGTAATTAGTGTAATTTAAGGTAAAAATAATGTTTTAATAATATGAAATGACCTAGACACATGTCCTACCCTCCTTGTATGTGTCATGGACGACAAATAAAATCCATGGGTAAACTTGGGGACCCCATGGAGCCACTTTGTTAGGAAAATGACATAAATAACTTTTTATTTAAAGTTAAAATTAAAATGTCACAAACATGTGTTGTTTTACTAAAACAATTTTTATATGGGGTTATACAAGTCATATTTTTTACTATAAATTTTCATTAGAAAGATAAAAAGATTTACCACATCATGATACTTTTTTTAAAATTTTTAGACATTAAATATATTAAATTATTTATGACATCATGATGATGCAGCGATTACCTCATTAATAAAGGATTTAAATAAAATGAAAATATAATGTTAAAACTATAACTTTCACTTGTCAAAGACCTATTTGATGAGTATATTTCGAACCCTTATCACCTTATCCTAGAAATACAACAATGTGGGACCTTTAAAATCCGAAACCCATTTGAAAATAAAGTAACCTTTTATAACTTTCCAAGAGTTCCCCTCCTCTCCTCTTATAAAAGGCCCCCACCTCTACCACCTTACCCACACCTCTGAAGCCTTTGGCTCGGCCAACCCCTGCTCATTTTGTCTATCCACATCCCTATATTACTCTTAGAATCCTCACTTTGGGCAGAATCTTCTCCAAGGACGCCTTTGAGCTCAAATCAAAGAGAGTTACCCGATTTAAAGGTAATGTCTTCCCTTGTGTTCTTTTGTTTTATTTTTCTTCTCCAAACCCCTAAACTATTTTATTACTTTTTTTTGTAACAACACCAGTATCTTACATATACTAGGATGTTTTAATAAGAAGGATTCTAGCTACACTTACACACACCTACATCTAATGGTTAAAGAGCATACTATTTCCGTGGATGGCGAATATCTGCCTCACAAAACGATGATTGTTCAATATTATTCTAGCACCTTCAAGGGTGGCCATTAAGATGTAACTATATTTATATATGATAAATAATATGTTTATGTTTTCCTTAAGCTTCTGTATTTTTCATTTATGGCATACCTATATGGTTTCCATTATGGTTAAACGCGATATCTTCATTTTAGGAAGTGCGGACTACCGCCCCCTCAAAGTGATTTGATTCGTTAATGCCATATGTGGGACGTATAAAGGATGTAATTAATGGTATTACATGTTATATCATACTGGAATTATAATATAACTTTATATCATTATTATTTCATTCCATTTAATACAAAAAAAATGAAAGTAGCATTCATGCGTACGTACGACTTACCGTCTCCATGAACGATACATTTCATTTTTATCTCCAAATGTTATATACTATTATAACTACAAATATATAATGGATATATATGTAATATATTACATCTAAATTATGGATATAATTCTGTAATTATAGTATATATATCTATCATTTTTTTAATTCCATTAATATGACAAAAAATGAAAGTAGCGTTCATGCGTACGTACGGCCTACCGTCTCCATGAACGGTGCTTTTAATTTTTTATCTCCAAATGCTATGGAATAGTAAAAAATGAATCTATACTGGATATATATGATATTTAAAACATAAATACTGTTATTTATATGATGTACCTATAACTACATGGAAAATCCTTTTCCAACAAGTTCAATTTTTACTCATGTACCGAACATCGACAAAAACATCTGACTTGAACTCACTTTATTAACAAATTATTATAACATTATAATATGTGACATGAACTGAATAACAATCTTTGAAGGTGTTCCTTAAGAAATTATAAGTTGTCCAAATTTTATTATTCAGGAGATTAAAGAACGATCGAGTCATTTCGGACACGAGGTAAGGGATCTTACCCCTCCCTTTCTTTTTAAGTACACTCCTTTATGTCACTTCTTTTAAGCACCTATTTGTTATGCTAGGCGATGTTATTTTTTATTCCTATTGCTGTAAAAATTATTTTAATATGATTAGAGACCCTATTTGATCTCATCAATCCATTTTTGGAAGTTTTAAGTGGCGCTGTTAGGCTGCCGAGTTTTCGTAAGGGATTTTTCATCTCACTTTTATTTCAGTGAGATTTATGCTACATTTGCCACCATTTCCATTGAGTGGTGTATGTACTGCCCATTATTATACTCCTTTTGTAATATAATTCTATTTATGGGTATTTACATATTCATTGTATGACACTTCTTTAACGGGGTGTACGTTTCGAAAGTTACCCAAGTCGGTAAGGGAACCTTTCACCCTCCTATTATTAAAAGACTTCTTTTGTTACATCTTTTAATTCACATACTATTATGTTGGTATATGTTATTATATATACTTATTGATGTAAATTTTATGTCCAAGTGATAAGATACCCATTTTATCTCTCATCAACTCATTTTCTGAATTTTGAAGTGACGCTGTTAGGCTGTCAAATTTAACCAAGGGAACTTTTTAACCCAATTTTGATTTCTTTGGGTTCAACATGTATTTATTGAATATGTCATCCTTTTAATATGTGTGAATGACATTTTATTGTTTTAAACTTAATATCCACTTATATTATGTGTATTTATATTTTTCACACATAATTTTGAGATTTATTTATCCTTAATTTAAGGATACCTTCTTTATAAGGGATTTCATCACATTTTACATTTCTATTGAGACTTCATTGTTGTTATGAACCAATTAACTCTTATATGATGTATATACTATCCTTTGGAATATTATATTATGAATACATTTATTCTCATGATATTATAAAGTTCTGATTAAATGTTATTCCTTAATTATTGTATTCAAGTGTCTCTAATTTTGGTAAAAACCCTTTAACCAAAATATCGCTTTAAATGTTTTAATGATTTGTTCTTATTAATATCCATGTTTTCAAAATGGTTTTAAGGATTTATTTATATGGATATTAATGGTTTAAAATGTTAAATTCTTCAAGGTGGTATGGGACACTTTGATTCAAAAATATCGTTATTAAATGTTTTAACTGGTTTTGAAAATGGGTTTTTTTGAATGGATTCATTATTTCAATATTCTAAAATGTTATATTGTGATTGAAATGTGGAAATGTTATGATTCCTTTATGAATGTTTTATGTGATACGTTTATGTTATGGTTCTTGGGCATTGTTATGAAAACGAGTGGTTCCATGATAAACTAAGGGCGTGTGAGCCCGATATAGCTCTCTAATGCATCGAGTATCGCGAAGGGGTTAAACATTAAGGTTTCTCCGAAGATATTTAGGGAATATACTGTGATGGGTATTCCAAACGTAACCAAGAGGGTTACTCCCTACGTAAGAATGTTATGAATGCCTCATGTTACCTTTATGCCTTATGATTTCTATGTTTTATTCATGATTTGATGAGGTATGTTAATGTGCTTATGTTTTATGAGTAAAGTATGATTTCATTGATTCTTATGTATACATGTACTCATGTTTCCTTTCCATATTTTTATATCCCTTACTAATCTTTTTATGCTCATCCCAAGTTTATGAAATGTTTTACACAGGACTTAAAGATGAATAGGGTCAAGGATGGGATCAAGGAAAGACATGCTATCTAAAACATTGAACTAGACATGTTTCTTTTAAGAGTTTTTTATGAAAAATTAGTAGAAGTGTATACTTTGTAATATTTTGAGATGTAATAGTTATGTCCTAATTCTCTAAAACTCAAAACCTGAAATGATCCTCAATGTGAATTATTCATTTAATTCAATATTAAGTAAGGTTTAAGGCCGGTGCCTTATAATGCCCCAGCCTTAAACATTACATAATCTTGAGTTATTACAAGATTACACATTGATGATCATTTCAGGTTTAGAGTTTTAGAGAATTAGATCATAAAACACGCATTACATTCCACATTTAAACAAAGTGGTTACATAAAAGATAGTATTCATTTTTCCCATCAACAGAAACATATTTAAAATAAAACATGGATTCTTTCTTTTCACTTCCAAGACACTATCATCATATCATGTACCTTTCCCTTGACCTGTGAAAAACATTTCAAAAACATGGGATGAACATAAAAAGCTCAGTAAGGGATATAAAAATATGGAAAGGAAACATGAGTACATGTATACATAAGAATCAATGAAATCATACTTTACTCATAAAACATAATCACTTTAACATACCTCATCAAATCATGAATAAAACATAGAAATCATAAGGAATAAAGGTAACATGAGGCATTCATAACATTATTATGTAGGGAGTAACCCTATTAGTTACGTTTGGAATACGCATCACAGTATATTCCCTAAATCTCTTCAGAGAAACATTAACGTTTTACCCCTTCGCGTTACCCAATTCATTGGAGAGCTATATCGGGCTCACCCGCCCTTAGTTTATCACAGAACCACCCGTTTTCATAACAATGCCCAAGAACCATAACATAAACGTATCACATAAAACATGCATAAAGGAAAAATAACATTTCCCCATTTCAATCACAATAAAACATTTTAGGATAATGAAATAATGAATCCATTAAAAAAACCATTTTCAAAACCAGTAAAAACATTTAAAAAAGCGATTTTTGAATCAAAGTGTCCCATACCACCTTGAAGAATTTAACATTTTAAACCCTTAATATCCATATAAATAAATCCTTAAAACCATTTTTAAAACATGGATATTAATAAGAACAAATCATTAAATCATTTAAAGTGATATTTTGGTTAAAGGGTTTTTACAAAAATTAGAGACACTTGAATACAATAATTGAGGAATAACTTTTAATCAGAACTTTATAATATCATGAGAATAAATGGATTCATGATATAATATTCCAAAGGACTGTATATACACCATATAAGAGTTAATTGGTTTATAACAACAATGAAGTCTCAAGAGAAATGTAAAATGTGATGAAATCCCTTAAAAAGAAGGTATACTTAAATTAAGGATAAATCAATCTCAAAATTATGTGTGACAAATATAAATACACCAAATATAAGTGGATATTAAGTGTAAAAAAATAAAAGGTCATTAAAACATATTCAAAGGATGACATATTCAATAACTACATGTTGAACCCAAAGAAATCGAAATTGGGTTAAAAAGTTCCCTTGGTAAAATTCGATAGCCTAACGACGTCACTTCAAAATTCAAAAAATGAGTTGATGAGAGATAAAATGGGTATCTCACCACGTGGACATAAAATTTACATCAATAAGGATAGAGAAGAACATATACCAACAAAATATTATGTGAATTAAAATACATAACAAAAGAAGTCTTTTAAAAAGGGGAGGGCGAAAGGTTCCCTTACCGACTTGGGTAACTTTCAAAATGTACACCCCGTTGAAGAAGTGTCATACAATGAATATGCAAATACCCATAAATAGAATTATATTAAAAATTAGTATAATAATGGGCAGTACATACACCACTCAATGGAAATTGTGGCAAATGTAGCATAAATCTCACGGGAATAAAAGTGAGATGAAAAATCCCTTACGAAAACTCTGCAGCCTAACAGTGCCACTTAAAACTTCCAAAAATGGATTGATGAGATCAAATAGGGTCTCTCATCATATTAAAATAATATTTACATCAAGAGAAATATAAAATAACATCCTCCAACATAACAAAGAGGTGCTTAAAAGAAGTGACATAAAGGAGAGTACTTAAAAAGAAAGGGAGGGGTAAGATCCCTTACCTCGTTTCCGACATGACTCGATCATTCTTTAATCTCCTGAATAATAAAATTTGTTCAATTTATAATTTCTTAAGGACCCCATTTAAATATTATTATTCAGTTCATATCACATATTATAATGTTATAATAATTTGTTAATAAAGTGAGTTCATGTCAGATGTTTTTGTCGATGTTCGGTACATGAGTAAAAATTGAACTTGTTGGAAAATAATTTTCCATGTAGTTATAGGTACATAATATCCAGAATAGTATTGATGTTTTAAATATCATATATATCTAGTATAGAATCATTTTTTACTATTCCATATCATTTGGAGATAAAAATTAAAATCACCGTTCATGGAGATGGTAGGCCGTACATACGCATGAACGCTACTTTCTTTTTTTGTCATATTAATGGAATTAAAACAAAATGAGAGAGATATATATTATAATTACAGAATTATATACATCATTTAGATTTAATATATTACATATATATCCATTATATATATGTACTTATAATATTACATAACATTTGGAGATAAAAATGAAATGTATCGTTCATGGAGACGGTAAGTCGTACATACGCATGAATGCTAGTTTCATTTTTTTTGTATTAAATGGAATGAAATAATAATTCTATAAAGGTATATTATAATTACAGTAGTATATAACATGTAATACCATTAATTAAATCCTTTATACATCCCATATATGGAATTAACGAATCAAATCACTTTGAGGGGGCGGTAGTCCGTACTTCCCAAAATGAAGATATCGCGTTACCCATAATGGAAACCATAAAGGTATGCCATAAATGAAAAATACAGAAGCTTAAGGTAAACATAAACATATTATATATCATATATAAATATAGTGACATCTTAATGGCCACCCTTGAAGGTGTTAGAAGAATATTGAACAATCCTCATTTCGTGAGGCAGAAATTCGCCATCCACGGAAACAGTATGCTCTTTAACCATTAGATGTAGGTGTGTGTAAGTGTAGATAGAATAATTCTTATAACAACATCCTAGTATATGGAAGATACTGTTTTTGTTACAAAAAATAGTAATAAAAACAGTTTAGGGGTTTGGAGAAGAAAAATAAAACAAAAGAACACAAGGGAAGACATTACCATTAAATCGGGTAACTCTCTTTGATTTGAGCTCAAAGGCATACTTGGAAAGGATTCTGCACAAAGTGAGACTTCAATGATGAATAGAGGGATGTGGGGAGATGAAATGGGCATTGTTTGGCCGAGCCAAAGTCTTTAGAGGTGTGTGTAAGGTGGTAGAGGTGGGGGCCTTTTATAAGATGAGAGGAGGGGCACTTTTGGAAAGTTATAAAATATTACTTTGTTATAAAATGATTTTCGGATTTAAAAGGTCTCAAAAGGATATATTTCTAGGATAAGGTGATAAGGATTCGAAATCCACCCATCCAATGGGTTTGTGACAAGTTTAAGACTTAGATTTTACATTATCTTTTCATTTTATTTAAATTGTTAAATAATGATATAATCGCTGCATCATCATGGTGTCAAAAATAATTTAATTTATTTAGTGTCTAAAAATTATAAACAAATATCCTGATGTAGGAAATAGTTTCAGATTTATAATGAATATTTATAGTAAAAAATATGACTTGTATAACCCCATGTAAAAATTGTTTTAGTAAAACAACACATGTTTGTGACATTTTAATTTTAACTTTAAATAAAAAGTTATTTATGTCATTTTCCTACCAAAGTTGCTCCATGGGGTCCCCAAGTTGACTCATGGATTGTCTTGGTTTAATTTATTTAATGTCTAAAAATTATAAAAAAAACTATCATGATGTTGGAAATCTTTTTAGCTTTCTAATGAATATTTATAGTAAAAAATATGACTTGTAAAACCCTATCTAAAAATTGGTTTAGTAAAACAACACATGTTTGTGACATTTTAATTTTAACTTTAAATAAAAAGGTATTAATGTCATTTTCCAAGAAAAGTGGCTCTATGTGGTCCCCAAGTTGACCCATGGATTGTATTGGTCGGCCATGACTCATCCAATGAGGGCAGGATATGTGTCTAGGTCATTTCATATTATTAAAACATTATTTTTACCTTAAACTACACTAATTACCTCTAATCGCGATTAAAACTTAAAAGTTACTATTAAACAAAAAAATTATTTTAATCCCATTAAACCAAATTTTAATTCTTAATGACAACCATGTATGTCGGATTTTTGAAATACAAAACACAGAGGTGGTAAAATTTCATTTAAACGAAAAATCAGTTTTTAAGTACCAGTTAGTGGTTTCACTATTCATCAAAAATTGAAATTTTCCAGAAAAATACCAAAAATTCACCCTAAGATATATTTAATATTCTGATTTAAAAAATGATGTCTAATTTAAAAAATTCAAAACAAATAAGTTACATTAATTAATTTAATAATTTATTCCTGTTGTTAGAGCAAATAGCGTGTTTTTATGAAACAATAAGTGTCAAAAGATTGACACTAGTTGAAGTCCAATTTCAAGATGAAATTAATTCCAATGACAACTATTGGATTAAATGGTAAACATATATTATAATTTCACTTTAAAACCAATTAAAATGATAAAATAATCATATAAAAAATTTAATTAAAAAGAGGTTTTGAATTAAAATACAACATTTTTCACAATTCATTAAAAAACGAACTTTGTCGGAAAAATACCAAAAATTTACACAAAGTAAATTTTGATGTCCCGATTATAAAGAAGAATTTTATTTTGTCAAATATAACACATAAAATTGTCAAAAGTGGATTTAGAAGAGGTTTCTCATCAAAAGGCGGTTAATCGACCTTTTAAAGAATATTAGAATGTTTACGCTTAAAATTCGATTAATTCGCATTTTTAATCCTCTAACATTTATTGTAAAAAGTAAAAAATATTTGACAAACATATATAATAATTTTGTAGTTAGTTCTGTTCATTCCCGCCATTACAACGGCTAGGCGTTAACTACAATTTAAAATAATATTATTTTATTATTAGAGTGCAACGTAAGATTCCCAAGAAACTCGTTGTTGCGTATTGGGTACACAATCGAGAATAGAATCCTCTTTAAAGTTATATTAATATTTTATTCACAAACATGGATAAATGTGAAAATTTCATATTCTTTATTTACCTGGGGTGTTACACCAAAGCTACGTCTCCCACATCTGACCAAAAAATTGGTGATCTGCATGAGAGACTATATAACGCCTCTAAGGGATCCATTCTTATCAAGAACTGATAACTATTATTGTAAAAAAACTAAAATAGTCTTAGATGGATATCCCATGATCCATTGAAATCCATTTTTTAGGAGCAAATCATATCATCTAGGATCTGAATCACATGCTTCGTATGACCTTCTGTCTATGGATGGTAAGCTCTAATCAACTTGATCTGAGTTCCCATTTACTCTTGAAGACTTATACAGAACCTCAAGGTAAACCTTGGATCCCTATATGAAGATATAATATAAGTACTACCATATAACCTCATGATCTCTTACATGTACAACTTACCCACTTCTTCGACTTTAGGGGTGTCTTTGATCAGAATTAAATGAGTGAACTTCATCAACTGTTCAACAACCACCATAATAGAATTTTTCCTTAAGGTGTCTATGGAAACCCAATAGAAAAAAATACATGGATACCTCATTCTATTTAAAAACCGGCACCATAAGAGGCTAAAGCATACCATAAGATTTCTAGTTCTCTTCCTTTATCCATTGGTAAGTGTAACAATGGGACTCATACTATGCAACGTCACACTTCATACTCGGCCACCAAAATATTCTTCTCATTCATAATACATATTCATAGAAATTGGATGAATTAACCATGAAGATTTATGAAAATAAAAAAAATTGAACTTCTCACATGTGATGGGATAAAAACTCGCTTCCCTAAATGAGTTATTCCATCTGAATAAAGATACCAACCAGAAATGGTCTCCCAATCGTAAAGGCTTTCAGGAACATTACTAAATACATCATCCTGTTGTTAACTCTATAAAATAAACTCTAAGAGGGATGATAAAAAATGAACATGAATAAAAACCATACCTGAAACATTCTCCTTATCATCCATGTACAAATGAGAGAAAATCCCTATAAGATTTCACTCCTCCTTTGATTCAAGAACAACATGTGATGGTACCTTCCTACTAACATCGTCTACAAAAACATTCCCTTTCCCCGAGGTGTAGGTGATGTCGAAGTCAAAAATTTGAAGGTATTATATCCATCATCTCTATATGAGATTCAATTCATTCTGAGAGAAGATATAGCTCTAACTCTTCTGACCATAGAACACCGCGAAATTCTCCCCCAAGAGAGAGTGCTACAAACATTTAAGAAAATTAATAACTGTAGAAAGATCTAAATCATGAGTAGGGTAGTTCTTTTCATGTTTTTAGAGATAAAGAGATCTGAAAGCTATCACATGATCATCCTATAACATCACACATCCCAAACTAGTGCTGGATGCATAAAAAACACCACGAACCCCTTACCAAATGCATGTAAGATCGGAATAGGAGCTGATGTCATAGTTCATTTTAGTTCATCGAAAGAACACTGAGAATTCACATCCCATGTGAATTTTAACACATTACTCGTAAGAGCAGTCAAAGGTTATTCCATCTTAGAGAAATCCTTGAAGAACTATGGGTAGTATCCAGTAAGACCATGGAAGCTCCATATCTAAAAGACATTCCATGGTTCCTTCCAAGACAGAACACCATTTAACTTCTCTGGATCAACTGATAAGGAATTATTAGAAATTTTGTGCCCCATGAACTTCAATTATTGAATCCAATAACTACATTTCAAAATTTTTCTATACAGATGGTGATTTATCAGAATTTATAAAACCAAACTCAGAGGGTACTCATGCTCACACTGAGATTTCGAATAAATAAGAATATCATCCACTAAAACTACCAAAACAATTTCAAGATATTGATGGAATACCTGATTGATCAAATCGATGAAAACTACATGAGCATTATTTAGACCAAAAGGCATCATAAGATATTTATAATGGCCATAAATTCTCTTGAAGTCTATCTTTGATATATCAGACTATCAAAATTTGAGATGATGATAACACAACTGAAGATTAATCTTTGAGAATCATCTTTACCCCTTCAACAGATCAAACAAATAATCCACATGAGGAAAATGTTATTTGTTCTTAACCATTACCTGGTCGAACTTCCTATAGTCCATATGTAATCTAAGTCAACCATCCAATTTCTTAGAAAAGATCACAGGGGTTTCCCATGGAGAGACACTAGGTATAATGAAACCTTTCTATAATAGGTTGTACAACTAAATCATGGGTTCTTTCAACTCCACTGGAACCATTCCATAAGAAGGCATTGAAATCTGTTGCATACCTAACACAAGGTCAATATTAAACTCTATATCTCTTTATATAAGAAGACCAGATAAATTTTATGGGAAAACATCAGGAAAAATTCAAACAAAAATAGGATGGTCATCAATAGAAAAAAATCATCAGGCTCAAACTCAATAACAACCAACAAACTCTTGAGCTCAGGGTGGGATGGTCCTCCATGAACAGAACATAGGTCCCACCCTCCTTGAAACACATGAGATCTCCCATCAGCAACAAAAAAAACATGCCGATGATAACAATAAATCTCATCTCAAAGAGAGAAAATCCAATCCATACCAATGATAACGTCAAACAATTCTAGATCAAGAATGAGAAAATCCCAGACCAGCTCTATATCAGCTATTGTTAACAAACAAGAAGGGCACAAAAACCCATGCACTTTACACTTTCCAATAGGTGTCACTAAATCCATTATAAATGGAATAATTTCCATTGTATGTTTAAGCCCATTAACAAAGAATGAAAATATAAATGTGTGGGCAGCACCGATATCAAACATGAAATTACTACTAAAGATAAAATAATAATTGTACCTCTCACTATTGCCATACCTGCATAACAATCCATTGGAAACTCATTTAATACATATAAATACTTCATTACTAAGGCCTGTGGTTGGATCCCTATAGTCTTTAAAGCTTCTGACTACACTGTAGTAGCCTTTGGAGCCGACAAACCTTGACTATAACAAGGCGTAATCATCCCCTAATAGAGACACTACATGTTACCAACACATCTTCAACTATTGCACATATTTTAAGACATAGGAAAATAATGCCTAGTGTTACCTCCTTTTCCACACTGATAGAAAGTAAGAGGAACACTTCCATCTATAATGGATGGTTCTTAAGAGGCTCACTACTATGACCCACCTCCACCACTTTTGTGATGGTCCTGCCACTTTGACTTCTTCCCATGCATGCCACTAAAGCTATCATCAGCTGGATGAGAAGAGGTGGTAACACCAACCTTGATTTCCTTATTCATATCCACCATTATAGCTCTATCTAACATCTCCTCATTGGTATAATGATTTATCATAAATACCTATGATCTGATATTCGGTTTCAAACCTTGAAAGTACTTCTGCACCTTCATCTAGTCATTCTTTCTGACATCTGGAGAAAAGAGGAAAATCTCTGAAAACTGGTTAGCGTATGCTGGCACTAAATTATCTCCCTGTTATAATGATAGGAACCCCAGATAAATTTCTATAATCAGAGACTCTGAAAAAATTTTCTGAAAGAATAGGGTTTTGAAACCCTTCTAATCCATGTCTATGTGCTTATCTTCTTGGAATATAAAATTACACCATTACTTATCAGATCCATCAAGTCTGAATGCTGCACAATTCACCCTCATATTCTCAAGTGTCTCTAGGAAGTTGAAGACTTGATTGATAATTTCCATCCAATCCTTTGCCTCTTGAGGTTAAGTTGTTCCTTTAAAGGATGATGGATTATCACGCAAGAACTCCTGTGATCCCTCTATCTCTCCTCCATCTCATGGTTGTACGTCAACAGCAACATGAAAACTTGTAGTACATCTTGATCGTTAGCATGAACTGAACATATGATAGTCTCAATGAGGTTCTGATCTATACGTGGGTTCCATTGAGTTGCATCATCTACACCTTCCTAAGGAACTCGTGGAAGACTTTTCAAAGGCATACAGTTACACACCAAACAATAGAATGATTAGACAATAAAACAAATCTATCTTTAAACTAGAAAACCTATATTAAAAAATATTATTAAAAAAAACAAATACAAGAGACACAAATCCCAATGCCCCATGGAAAATTTAGTCTCATTAAGACAAGATCTCGCCAGGCACTTGTCGCAACATACTTCTCAAGTCCTAACAATCCTATCTCTAGTCTAATAGGCTTCCCAAGAAAATGATTCTCATGGACATACCTACTATGATACCAAAATTAATGGACTAACCCATGTTTCCCTTAAAACCAACACTCGACTGATCCCTCACATACCCAAAGGGTGTTCCTGATCCCCACTGGATAATGACAAGAACGCGAGCATCGAAAAAGACAACAGAGGGAACACTTTCACATGACCTGATCAAACACATGGCCTATATGTACTAAAAAAAGGAATAGTGGAAGACAACGAAGATATATATTATATAACTGTAATAAAAACAGAGGAAAAAGATAATTGAAAAAGTAGATAAAAACTATAAGATAAGTCCAAATGAAAAGGACTAAAAACCAAATAGATACTCCAAACAATGTTTGGGACGGACTCCCAGTATCTCACCACCAGCTACCCAACCAGCTGACATAAACCATGCCACCTTACTATGACGCCTTGCCTTTACTTACAACAAATGACAAACAAAGGTCTATGTATCACCAAAGATGTGCATAGGGTGTGAGCTAACGTGTTCAGTAGGATCCCACTGAGGTGTTCCATAACTGTTCTCTATAAAAAAATACATGTATTCTTATTTTAAGTAAAACATGGCATGATAAGCAGTAAAGTGGTTTTATAAAAAACATGGTAAACACTTCCCTTTTCCACTATTCTAAACAAAAGTAGGTATATCAATTTCAAAGAAAATTTTTCCATATCACTTTCCTCAAGAATAAACCTGCATATCAAGGATAACTTAGAACACTAAGCAGTAAAAAATAGAAGAACATGTGTCACAACACCAAGGAATACTATAGGTATAGGCCATAAACTACTCATACCACAATAATCAAGTTCACAAAAACTTATCCTAGAAAAAATACCTAGGAAGTATAGTAATACGCCATGAGTAAACCCCTTAAAATGTAAATATCGGTCCCCTAGAACAACATGCCTAGGAAATAGAGGAAGTCCCTAAGACAATCCACCTTGACATTCACAAAATAATAGATGATGGACTTAAGCTAAACCTTCCACCTAAGTACCCAAGGTAACACATGTTCTCAATTTCACAAACCAAATTCAATTATTTAAAAACTATTCATACCATTCCACAATACATTTATCAAAAACCATGGAAAACCCATGTCTATTTGAAAACTATTTTCAACACACACAAAAAAATCATGAAAATTACATTTATAAATCAATTTATAAAGAAATAACAATCAATATTATCAACATAGGATCGAGATGGAACCACCTAACTTAAATCTTGGGTCACAAACGCCTGAAATGGAATCCAAAATCAATGAAATCCAACAACATCAATGAAATACATGGAATAAAATCCCCACATATTTGGATTAATCCAAATCTAAACACAATAGGTCATTAGAAGAGAGGAAACCCACATACCTTGAGGAATAACACCAGCCACACCACAACCACTGAAGTAAAAGGCCTCTAGAATGAGATTTCACAACAGATCTAGAAGAAACCAAGAAGAAAACCCCCCAACATAGATAAAAAAATATGATAATTCAAATCAAGGAAGCTATCAAGATCAATCAAGATCAATCAAGATGAAATTATAGAAAGAAAAATTACCCATAGAGATTCACCACAGGAACAATGAAGACCCAAAGCTGATCAGATAGATTCGGAAGGATAGAATCCTTTGAAAATCTCATAGGAAGAGTTCTGCTTTGAGAGCCAAGAGGTCTGGGAAGAAAGGACTGGGAAAAACTTCCAAATGCATGACTTAAAACTAGGTGTAGGCTGAGTCATGACATGTAACGCCTAGTCATGTCTTGAAGGCCATGCTGGATAAGTACGCCAAAAAACCTGTTGCATAGAATAAAAAATCTAATATTTAAACTATTCATGATTTGTACTCACCATTCACTATGTGTATCAGTTCAAAACTCAATATCACATTTCATGACATGTATCTAGCAACTAGTACACCACGTGTACCACAAGTACACAGTGTGTACATACTCTACAACCTACAGTACTTCCGAAAAACTATCTGTAAGGGATTTTAAACAAAAGATAACTTAGATATATGAAAAAACTTACCTGATAAAGGTGAAGGATGTTACAACATTAGTTGGGGATAACTTAAAATCATACTTTAATAGTTTAGCTATCATGTCACTTCATACACAATAATCATTATTTAATTTTTAGGTATAGAATTATTTTCATTTATTTTTCTTTTTTATTTTATCATTTACAATGCCTTTTATTTTCAAATTTAAGAATTTGAGGAGGTAGTGGGTGCCACATGATTCATTCATAATTCGTGAGAACTATGTATCCTATCCATGCATAGGTCTATAGAAAATTGTAGAAGAGTCATCTTGGTTGGTTCAAAGTATCCTTAAACATGTGACCAAACCACTAAACTTCCTAAAAGGGAAAATATTATCCTTACATAGTTGACTCATGGATTGGAAAACCATGGGTCCAAACCATGAATCCTACGAAGATCTTAAAAAATGTATAATTTTATAATTTTTCCCTACTCTTTTTTAATCATCTAAACCTCCCTTTTACTCAAAATTTTAACTCCAGGTCTACTCCCACTCCAAGGACTTTTCATTCCCCTTTATGGGTTGATTCCAAGTGTGTTTTCACCCAATTTATTCAATGAATCTATTGGAATGTTCTTGCTTGGTTCATTTTCTTACTCTTTGTTGGTTTTATCTCCTTTTACTTGGATATAAAAGATTGGGTTTCATTCAATTAATTTTTTTATAATGATATTTTGGTGTTTAGGGATTATTATTTACTTTTAGATATCCCTAATCATTATAATAAGTGAGTTCACCTCGTTCATTAATGTTTATATTAGATTAAGGTAAGTGGTTCCATGTTCATTATTTTTTATTGAACTATATGTGATTACCTATTGATATTATACTTATTAATTTGATTTAAAGTATTAATTGCAAAACTTAAGGACTATTTATGATTAATAAGATGTTTTATTTTGATTTTAACATGAGTGATAATATTTTTTCCAAAGGTTTTTTCAATAAGAACTAATTAGTGATTATAAAATTATTGACATAGTGACTTATTTAAGTTATTTTTAGAATTTATTAAACTTTATAGGATACCTGGGTACTCTTTTATGAATTTCTAGAATGGTAGAAAGTCCCTTTATACTAGTTCTGTGTGATTTCCTGATTGGTGAAGTCATATGTAATTTTTCCCCACTAGCTATTGAAATCATTTGAGGTTCAGTCGAATAGTTGAGGGTATTTAACTAACTAGAAATGTTATTCCATTAAGTTACCCTAAACATAGTGACATTAGGGTATATCCTATACTACCTATTTTGGAATTTTTCGATTTTATAGTTTGATTCACCTACTTTACTCTATAAAAATAATTGAATCATGCTACCTTATTTCTTTAATTTTTAATGGATTATTTTCATGTATTTATTTTCAAAATAGATTTTTTTATTTTTATAAAAATATGCTCATGTAAAACATGGTGAGATCTTAGTTGGCTCATTATGTTCAAACCCTACTTACATGAAATAGATGCATGTTTACATCATTTTGAATTATGTAGCTAATATAAGAAATATTTTGGTGCTTAAAAGTTCTCATGTTTTATCATTTAAGTCTTGTAAAGGTGAAATGGTGGGTAGGTCCCCATTTTCATATAGATATGGGAAATATCTATTTTTAGGTTTTTTTATTTTTATATTATCTTGTACCATGTGTATATACAGTTGGTGTATCCTATTCAGTATTCCATATTTTCCTCTTATTTTTGTATATCAAGTTGTTCTTGTATAATTTTATATGATGTTTTCATATTATGGTTATGTATTTCAATTAATTTATTTCATTTTATGACATGTTTCTTATACATTTATTATTATTCATGTATTTTATTGCATGACCAACCAACGTATTATAAGGTCACATTAGGTCCTCAAATTTGACATGTTTTGTGGATGTTTTGTGAAAATAGTTCCTAAAGAGTGTTTTAGATTACTGTTCACTAGTTTATACAATGTGTGGATCAATTTTTACCTTTTAAACTTGCATAATACTTTCTCGTATTTCCAGGTGGGTTCATAAAAATATGGCATCTAAGAAACTTTTTCATTTAATTTATTTAGTAATTCTAAGTAGGTGAGAGATAAGATATTTGAGACTTTAGGGGTAGGTTTTGAGGGATTTTATATCCAAAATTGATCATAAGGACACATAATTCACCACATGATATCATGAAATGAGTATTTAAGATGTATTTTGATTTGGTTTTGGATTTTAATGAATTTGAAGATGAAAAATAGAAGGCTAGAAGACCATCCTTAGGTTCACGGGTATGAAACCTGGTTTATAGAAAATTTGGTCATACCATGTGTCCATATTGTAGGATTTCCATGGTTACCCAAATGATTGGTGTATGGATTTGTAAACCGTGTGTCCAAACTATGCACATTATGAATTTTAGATTTTATGTATTTTTCATGCTTAAAATTATTTCTTATGATAATTAAAGTTATTTGATAGATATTTGTGATTTAAAAGTTACGTTTTTTCACATGATTTAATGTTTCTATTTCTACATATTCAATATTATATAGTGTCATATCATGGAAAACTCTTTAGAGGGTGTTGAAGAAAAATTTCCATGAGTGAATCCCCTACTCATAAAAATCATATCAAATCTATGGTAAATATGGTAAAAAATATGATGAAAGAAGTTGATTCTAGCATGTATCAAACTGAATAGGTTATTTTAGATCTAAATTCGGAAATGGAATAATCCTAAGAGTTTCTATTTCATCAATTGAAAAATTTCCAGGGTAGTAGAAATTCTATTAAAGTGGAAGATTGGTTGGAGAAGATAGAGAGGATCATTTTATTCCTCAAGACTCTTTAATAAATTAAGGTGGGATATGATCCTTTAATGCTTGAAGTCCCCAACCAAAAATAGTATGGATCAGTTGTTTAGGTGAGACTTCATGATAATCTTGAATGTAAGGATTTTAATGTGATGTTTACTTATTAGTTTTACCTAAACACTATGAATATTTTAATTCCTGGGAGTTTGTATTTCTTTAGAAGTGTGACTAGACCATCATTGAATATTCTATTCAGTTTGTAGATATTATATAGTTTTTCATTGTAATAGATTCCAATGATAGATTAAAGTCTCACATATTTTATATGGGCCTTCAATCAGACACATAATCTCCTGTTTTCTGATTAAATATTTAAACCGATTCAGAAGTGGTAGATTGATATTTGATGGTGGGAATTGATAAATCTAAGATATTTGGGATTCTTGAAAATATTATTTTCCTAGAGGTATTAATGGTGGTTTTATTGAAAGGAATAGGAAGTCGGATGAATATACAAGAGTTAGTAATGGTGGTTCATGAAAACATTCTCATATAACTACCTCTTCCATAACAATGTTTAAATTTCTTGTTTTCCATTAATATAAAAAATTTGAAACCACTTTCCCAGATATTTCTATGACAGTTCATACTTGTGGGAAAATTGTTAACCTTCATAGGTTATATAGGATTAATATTTTATGAAGGAGTGTCATTGGTTCTTTATAACCTAATGGATCTTGATCATAATATGATGCATTGATAGAATAAAAGATTTGTCCTCATGGGAATTGGGGTAGAAAAATTCATCATATATTCTAATTCAGTTGAGAAATATTCCATTAAATTATAATAAACCTTAGAAACATGTTAAGATAATGTAGTTTCATGTAATGGGGAAAGTTCCCATAGAATATATGGTGACATCGATGGCAGTGATAGGTTTTGTTCTAATTGATTTGTTTATAAATGTTTTTTATGGGATACTGATACTTATCACTCATTTACATCTACCAAAATTATGGATTTATTTAATATTAACTCAGTTATTGTGTATTATGTGGTGAAATTATCAACTTCTCTATGAAAGTTGAATGGGTATTGTCTTTTGTGTCCCTCTTATATCATCTCTGTATATGAGCTAGAGTTGACTTGGGATTTAATTATCCTTGAAATGAACATTTTTGATATAATATTTAGGATGGAATAGATGAAATATTTAACAGATCATATTTACTATTATCATCAACGAGTGACTATAACCACCCTAATGTGAGTGTTTATCAATTATAAATAGAATGAGATCTGTGGTCTAGTCAAGAGAGACCCGCCCTACCTGAAGTTGGAATCCTTTTATGTCTGATGTCTTCTCTCGTTCTATAAGCCTATGAGGGATATTCAAGAAGTGACCTTCCTCTTATAGGTAGGGTGTTTATTGTGGTTTTTCCAAATGGTTTCTAAGTGTTAACCCCAATGTGGTAAGATTAGTTTTCTATCATTTTTAGGCTAATGCAATTGATTTAATTTTCATAATATCTCATGGTTGTTTTCACTATAGGTGTGACAGTGGGATGTATCAACTACCTAGTGGGAAAATTAAAGGGTCAAAATGACCCTCCCCACCCTCAGGTTTTGAGGGTTCAACACCCTATTTCTCCTCCTTGGATATCATAACTCGGGGGGGAACCCCTTCAACCACCATCATCAACACTTTTTTGGTGGCAGATTTTTGGTATGTAATTATGGAATTTTATGGTACAATATCCCCCCTTTAACCTTTTTGGTCTCCATACACCTATTTTTTCATTTTTTTGGTCAGGGTATTTTATTCTGATTCCATTGGAGCATATTGAAATCATATATCACTAATGGGACTTTTAATATGCCTAGGAAGAGGGTGACCCAAGATGTTTTCTGCATGTGGTTGCACACTGTTTCATCAAGGTATGTCTCCCTGGTGATATTTATATGTATTTCATCTCAAATTAATTTAAATTAATATTTTTTATAATCATTGGTTATATATTTTACCCAATATAGGGTAAAGGGTGTTAGGAAGACCTATGGGGTGATTTTGGTGGTGGTTATGGTGCAATGCGACAACCTATTGATTTTTTTTCAAATATTCCATGTTCAAAATAAAATTAAATAACTAATTATTGTTGTTGTTATTAGTTAATTATGGATGGCTGTGATGATTTATGGTGTAAAATAGATTGGTGACGGTCGTTCGATCTTGGAAGAATCTGGATGGGCCTTGCCAGCAGCTACTGTCCCTTAATGATAAGTTAAGAAAACTTACATAAAAGGAATGTGGTATTTCATGAATGTCTCATGGAATTAATTATTTGTTATTCTTCATGTATATTCTCAGAGTCTAGAGGTAGGTGATTAAACAATTTAAATTAATTAAATTAAATTGTTTAATTATAAAAAGGAGTGAATGACACGGGTCATGAACAACAGTTTTATGGTATCTTGGGGCCTTGGTCATCGATGGTTAAACTAAGACCCTGGGACATCAAAAGGCCTCCAAACCTCTTGAAATGTGAGGATGGACTTTGAGACTGTTTATATTATCCACATGGGACTTAGGTACCAGATTATCTATTTATGTACATCAAACTGTTTGGGGATTTCAAGATACGGATTATATGAGAATCCTTCATCTTCCTGATATGATCGGGCCTTGGTGAAAATACATTTGGTAGAATAGGATTGGGTTGGGTAAGCTGATCATCCTAAAGTTACCTTATGGATAATTATAGTCCATGCTTTATCTAATGTATATTTATAAAATGTAATGAACCCAAATATTTAGTAAATACCTGCTAATTGTTTGACGATTTCGAGGGATATGATGTCCTGGTGCATTGGGTGTTGACCCGAGTCTATGTCCAAGACAGAGTACCCATGTGAGGGTGAATACACTATGATTATAGATTGGGAATCTACTGGGATACCCATCGAAAAACTAGACCTGATAAGGTGTGTGAGATGTTAGCGGGTGTCACCATGTAACCATACTAGATTGGGTGGCATGATGGGCTATGGATAGTGTTATCGAGCATGGAAGTTTGACTAGCCATTGATTTTTTCTTATTTATATATTGATACTTTTAGGTGGATTTTACTATATGGTATGAAATATTATATCCAAGTATAAAGGTGTAGTTGACTTGGATTAAAAGATTGGTATATGGTTGGAATTCAATTCTTGGCACTTGGTATATGAATGGGAGTTTCAACACATATGGATCTTAGTGTTTGGAGCTTCCATATATTTGGGTCTTGGTATATAATAGGCGAGGACATATATTTTGATCCCATATTGTATAATCTTAAATATATTTAATTCTCTTGATAGCGATATCATGGAACTTATCTCGAGAGTCATGAGAACATGATAGGGGTTGCTTGGGAATAGGATCTCGAATTATAGGGATACTGTAGGCCTCATATCTAGATTCATAAGTATATTATAGGGTATGCCATGTATTTTGAGCCCAGTTATAGGACTGACAATGGTAAACCTTAGATTCACGAGGATTAGTTAGGGAAACCATGGGGTTCGAGCCCACATTATTACTTGGTTGGCTTTTTCATCAATATGTTCTCAGAGATACCCAGTATTGGATGAAGTATGTATGTTCAATTGGGGTCATATTCCTAAGTATCAATAATAATTTGTTTAGTTTTAGTAGTTTCTTACTTTCAGCTAAGAACGTCACTTGCACATATCAAAACATATGCTAGTCAGTATAAGACCATGTTTGTGGTTCCAAACTATGTTTTCCAGTAACACATATCTTAGGTTTATATTACACATGGGTAACCTAGTAGCTATGACATGTTTTTTAGGTAAAGATTTTGGATGTGTCCCCAATTTGATCGATCCTGATGGCTTGAAGGTATATGGAGCTTGGGATGATTTTGGATTGAAATATCTTGGAGACAACATAATTTTATTTTTCTTTTATTTTGGAATATATATGAAACTAGACTTGTGGGCGGCCTTTTATATGTATGAAATAGATGTTTGGGCCATTACTGCATCTCATTTGTTGTTTTGTTATATTTACTTTTATTACTTTTTAATTATAGTTTATTATTTTGGGCAACGTTTAGTTATTTATCCATGATTATCTACTATAATATGGGGGTATAGTCTCCCCACAGTACCACCTTAGACCCCTACTGCTAGTTGGTAGCCTTTGGCATATAGGGAGGTTCACCTTAAGCCACATAACATTCTAGTCTGGTTACTATTCATAGAGTGAGTAAGGCTGAGGAATTACACTCTTGATGGATATGATTTGTAATATTAATATGCTCATTATGAAGAATAATAAAGGATTTTTGCTACCATTATCATTGTCTCCAACCAATGAAAACTATTGAACCCAAAAAGTGTCACCTATGGATAACCCAACACACTGAAAGAAAAATCCCCTCTATATTAATTTGATAAGGTTAATTCCTATTACTTTAATAATTCCCAATAGACTCTATGTTTATTAAGTAAGGTTCTCTTAGACATCCACAATATTATATTGAAACAGAAAATATTTATTTTCAATATTTATCATTATATAAGTAATCATGTTTTTTATTCATCTAGAGGTTACTTTGATAATGGAATGAATAATCTTATTGTCTCTCATGGTGAATGTATTGGACTTAATCAAGAATCAGGTTGGCCCCAAAAATTATATATCCCCTCGATGCATCGACAGTTCTCATGAGACAAGATGATCGGGTTTTGGTTTATGCCTCTTCCATTATTAGTATAGTGTCTTTTTATAAGGCTTCAATAATATTTTTTGATGTCTTTAATTATTAATTCAATGGGTATGAGATCAATGATTTTTTTATCTATGTTTTCATTTATTTTAATGGATATAACATGTCATATATTGGTTGATTATAACATTACAATGTTTTTCTATTCCTTCCATATCACAAATATGATGTTTATATTATGACAATGTTCTCTCAATGCTACTCAATACTGAGAATCTAAGTTTAAAATTATATGTTTTCATTTCCCAATGAATATTTGAGGATAAATACATATAAATTTTAGGGATTTTATTAAAGGAATAATAACATTCTCACAATACGTTCATTCCGTATCTTATGTTTTCAAATATAAATTATGCATTTATATATTATTTTAAGATCACTATGCTATTGGATACTTTTGGAACTTTTATATTGGGTAAGAATTATTTAATATAACAACTAGATCAAATTTTTTGGAGTCTGGGTTGTTACAAGTATGATATTAAATAATCACATATAAATTTTAACTTCCCGAACTACATAATAACAACGTTGATTACTTATGAAGAATCTTATAGAAAATAAATAATATGTTGATCATATTCATATCACAATGTTCTATTTATTTTAATTCATGAAACAATTCAATGATGTAAAAACATTAGAGTAAACATTTTATACTTTTTACTACCCCACCACAGACTAAAACTTACCTTTTAGGAAACCTGTATTTATTAAAAATATTAATAGAAATAAATCAATCTAGCTTCTTCCCAACTACCCCACCCTTTCCTCCTACATCATTTCTCAGAAAGATGACCTACCCGGAGTCTTAATAAATCTATGTTAACCATCATATGATAATGATACCCCACTAGTAATCTCCTTCGACATACACAACCTTTGATATAGTGTAAATTTAAAAGAGTAAATAAAATGAATATTCAAATAAAGTAATAAAAAATATGATTAAAAATTCATTGAAAACATAATATACTTATACCATAAATAGGTTTTTGAGGCATGGTTGGGATAGATTATAGAAAGAACTATGAAAACAATAATCATAGAACAATAAAGAAAGAAAATAATAAAACATATAGAAAATATAGTACTAGAACACCAAAATAGGAAATACAAAGTGACATCACAATTAAAACTGAATAGTCATATTCCATCCTTTTTGAGGTCTGATTATAAGGTCACTATTAGTGAGAGAATAAATATCTACCTTGAATATTTATCATATTAGAGGATAACATTTAAGGGATAATTTAATATGAGAAGATGGATCCTTGTATTTATTTTCATTATGTAATAGTTTAATGAAACCACTTGGGATTTATTATATTGGGAGATAAACATATGATTATAATCCTATTAATAAATGAAAGATTTTATATGAGATTACTCACTTGAGAAATAAAATTCAAGGAGTTATTTATTGGTTCGTCACACTAGAGTAGAAATATTAGGTAATGTTTGTTTCTATGGGGATTTTATTAGAGTTGATAAAATAAAGGGATAACATTTTTGAACTGAACTACACAACATGAGAAACAATAAAGAAGAAAAATTGATCACAAATGGTTTCATTGAGTATAAAATAAATCAATTTCACATTTATGAATTTCTATCTTCTTTCTAATTCAAGTAATCTCAAATAAACTAATCAAAACTTATAGTAAAAAATTGACTGAAACATATTTTTTTGAGTGGATTTTCATTAATCATACCTAAAATGGTTAAATAAATACGAAAATAATCATGATAAGTAATGAATGAATTTATGGAAATAATCATTTGATGGTAAAATTACGATGAAGATAGATGCCTCTAATGAAGGGAGAATTCCACAAGATAGAGAGAATTTTTCTCTCATCAATGAATGGGAATGATTGTGTGAGAGGAGGATAAATTATTCTTGGGAGATTATTGATGAAGGGGGAAACCACTTATAAAACATGTATGAGAGTTGATATTTGGAAAATTAGGTCCCTCTTTGATTGGGAATTTCCATTTCTAAAATCCACATGAAAGAGAAGAAATGATTTCACTACTTTTAGGGGATCCTTTTTTACAGAATCTTGAACAATGTATAAAACATAAAATATATGACCATTAATGATAGGATACCATCATATAATTCCTCCAAAAACTCTATTTATGATGGATGAGAAATCATGAGAAACTTTGGGGGGGGGATGTTTGTGATAATGGGATGAGAGAGTGGGGGAAGATTTAGGAAGAAACTTTATAGAGGTAACTGAATTAACAAGTGGGATGACATGTCAATATTATATTTACACCTCTTATATGAATTATTTATTTTCCCATGTATCTCAATCTTACATCTGGCTCTAAAAGGTAACATATAACAATCTATAACCTTGTTATAACAATCATGTTAAATCTATTTAATCTAATATATTTAAAATAAATTATAAAACTTTCCTTATTATGAATACGTGAATTTTACAAATAAAATATTAGAATTTATATCAATTTTTTTCATATTCCAATTTTTGAAATAGTGGGTCCTGATCCATCAGATGAAGTTGGTTCGAATTTCTAGTGGCCCATACATTTGTATTGTGGGATTCAACATGGTTATTGTAGTGGAGATGACCAATGGCATCAACATATTTACTATATATCGATATACATAGTTCCTTCATTAATCTATGATAATGGAACAATGATATACTTTTTTCTCAATAGTAATGTGGTTTAGTGTAGCACCACATTACTTCATGATTTTATTTTTAGTTAGGGTTTGATATCTTGAGTTTTTCCTTATCATACAAATCTTGTATATAGTCAATTTGTTTTTCGTCTCTTTTTACATAGAAATTATTATCAAACCACTTAAATATTGTGTTTATATTATAATTCTTTTTTTAATTTCCCCTCGTTTTTTCTTATTATAGAATCATCTATTATTGGTACTCTAGTAACTTTTATAATAACTTGTATTAGAGATTTATTTAAAAAATTTTGGTCCAATTTCTTGAATTGAATGATGGATATGTTAGAAGGAAAAATAAAAATTGATAATTTTAATAGATTTTTATTAAATTAATTTAAATTTTTTATCAAATACTATCTTTATCAGAAGATGATCCACTTTCTAATTAATGTTTTTAAACTACAAAATATGGATTAATATGAGTATAAATTACTAGATCTATAGGTTTTCGGATCTGTGAACTTTTCATTGGAAAAAATGTAGTTTTTAATATAATATAGGATAAGAAGATAGTTGTGTTGATGAAAGATCCCATGAATATATATGAGAATCCATCCACACCAAATAACTTGTAACTTATGAAATGGATGTTAAATTTGAAGATGATTTAAGGGAATATTTTTAATGATCACATCAATGAATTCAACACCATCACATGTTAAATGACATAAGTGGGAATTATTATAGACGATGAGGTATGTGAAATAGTTTGAATATCTTCATTACATGATAGTTGGTAAGTTACTATAAATACTGAGAGTAGTTATTTTAATAGTAAAAAGTTGTAGTTGAATAATTTATATGATTTAATAGTTATTGTGGATATTTAAATAATAAAATAAAGTAGATTCCCTAACTTTTCTCTTCACATAAGTGAAAGTAGAAAATATATATTATGAGATAAAAATTGAGGATGATCAAAATCAAGAGAAAATATATAATACAATGGAATTTAAATTGTTCCTAACTACTAGATCCAAAGAAATAATGGAAGAATCAAGAAAAATTATAGAGAAAAATGAAAGGAATCAGAAAAATGCATCAAACACATTGTTTGAAAGAGATAATGATGACTTACTATTGAGAGAGGATAACCCTATGGGGTCATTGATTTTAGAACAAAGGAAGTTATTCTATAATGTATTAGAGAATTAATTACAAAATAATTATGTTTTTTGAAATTATGAAAAACTACATCTTGGAAATGGTGATCCCTTATAAAGTATAATAAAAGGTGATGCACAGATCAAGACTAATAATGGAAGTTTTATTATTATGGATAATTTGAGACATATCCCTTGATTGAGTAGAAAACTTATTTATCTTGGAAATCTTGATGATGTAGAATTTAGTACCACTTTATTGGTGGTATAGGAAAATTATCATGGGACCTATAGTCATAACACATGTAGTAATGAATGAAACCCTATAAAATATGATAGAAAATGGTATAGACATACATTTAACAATTAATATTGTTAGGGATTAAAAACTATGGAAATAATGGTTAGTCCACATGAGTGAGAAGAGGATAAAGGTTCATGAATTAAATGGAAATATACAATAAGTGATGTTTTTAGAAGTTAGGTTATATGAAGATTGTATATTTACAAATAATAAGAAGGTATCTTTTACAGAATGAGAAAGAACACTAATGTTTGAGAAAATTGACCTAGTTCACATTGATGTTTAGTGGATTAACTTGGTACTTTCTCTTTGAGGGTCAATATATTAGGTTACATTTTTTGATGAATCAATAATAAAGGTTTGATTTTACGATCGAAAAGGAAAATTTGATTTATTTTCCATGTTCCAAATGTTAAATAATCTAGGGAAAATTATTCAAAATCAAAGCTGAAATGATTGAGGTCAAACAACGGTGGAGAGTATAGAAGTAAATTTTTTATGGAATTTGATTCTAATAATTAAATTAAATGGGATAAAAATCTTCTAATTACACCATAATATAATATTTTGGTTGAAAGGATAAATAATACATTGAATGGATGTTTCCAAAGTATGAGGCTATATGTGGGATTACCCAAGTTATCATGGGTAGAGGTAGTGAATATGAAATCTTATCAAATAAATATAAGTATTTCTATAAATATGGGAGAATTTATATCCAAGTATCTATATCTAGTAAAGGAGGAAGTCTACCTCATTTATGCATCTATTTATTTTAAAATATGTAAATATTTATTTTTATACAAGGTATAAACTATGATTTTTTATTGTCTATGGTGTCAAAAAAATATGTATATCTCTTATAGGATGATGAGAATAAGAACATAATTATAATACATAATGTGATATTTAATAAAGGTGTCATTTTCAATGACTGTGATGTAGTTGAATTTGATAGTGGGAGTAAATAATTATTGTGTTATCATCAAGTGAATATTTAAGGTGCACTAGAGCAAGTTCCAAAAAAATACTGGATTCTACACCTAAATTTGAGTTGAGGAGATAAACAAGGATGATAAGAAATATTAAAAGGTATTCATCAACCCTATAATACTTTTCATTTACCAGTGGAAGAGATCAAAAATTCATTTTAGAGGTAGGGTAGTTGAAATGGTTGAGAAATTCAGAGCTAGCTAGAAGGAGGAGATTTCTTATTTTCATTATAAAAATACTTGGCAGCTGAATTATTTTCCACAATTAAATTAATAATTGAGAAATTAATGGGTATATACGGTCTAATAAAAACATGATTATTATAGGATATACAAGGAAGGGTTTATAGTTATTTTTTTTCAATATTTAGTATAAATTTTCAAAACATTAGTGAAGCTTAACACCGACTGACTAGTTCTTAGTATTATTTCCTTAGAGGATTTTCATGTTGATGAACTATATTTTAAGATTTAATTATTTCATATAGACTTGGAGGATTAAATTTATATAGATAAACCTAAAGTGTTTACTAATTCTGTAATGGAATTCCTAGAGGTAAAACTTTGAAAATAAATATGTGGTTTAAATTGGTAATTAAGGCAGTGTAATTGGAAGTTTGATTAATTCATGAGTAAAAATTAATTCAAATATTTTATAATAAATAAATGATCTTATTTACATTATTTTTTTAATTGATACATTATATTTCCTCCTCCTCTAATGGCCCGAAGGCCTTCACTTTTTATTGATTTTCGATAATCCACCTTTCAAGGGGTGAGGTGGAACCCTTACAAGGCCCGTAGGCGAAAGTATTACATGGACCATAGGACTTAGAGGAATTAATTTGCCCGTAGGCTTCAAAAATTATATTTTTTTTGTATGTTTATGATATGTTCATTATAGGATGATGCATGCATTGAATTTATGAGCTGAAAGGGAATATGACTATGGATTTCTAGATGAAATATCTTGGAAAAGATAATATTATTTTTAGGATAAAGTTCAAGAAAAATCATGCATATGAAGCCTTGATGTTTTCATAGGATGACTACATTATAATGGTTTTAAGTATATTTACTATTTAAGAATTTTTTTTTCTATTCACATGGAAATATATTTTAAATTATCAAAGGATGAAGCACTAAAGATAGTATAAGATTTTGAATAAATTGAAAAGGTTAAATGCACATCATAAATTGGAATCTAGATGTATTCCATGGTTTATACTAATCCTAATATTGATCTTCTAGTGAGAATTGCGAGTTGGTACATGGATAACCCTAGAAAGAAACATTATAAAGTTTTGAAGTGGGTTAAAATGTAATTAAAATGAATAAAGTAAGTATCTTTGTGCTTTTGGAAAGAGAATTCATTATAGTGGTATACGAATATAGAAATTTGAGGCGATGTCAACAAGAAGAGGAGTAACACATGTTATATATTTACTTGTAGAGTTGTTGAAGTTATATTTATATACCAATTAAAGATGGTAGTGATATTATCTACCCTGGAGAAAGAGTAAATTATAATAATAGAAGCATTAATGAATATGTTTTAGTTGATGATTTTTTATAGGAGCTATATATAAAGTGATAAGAAAATTTATTACACCATGGAAATTATAGTTATATATATATTTCAAAGAACCTACTATTTTACTCCCAAAAAACCTTTATTTAAAGTACCACTTAATTATATGTTTAATATTGGATGAGATATTGACATTGAAAAACATCTTTTGGAAGCATTAACTCAGTAGAAATATTGAAAAATCCAAAATGATTAGAAGGTGTGGAACTATATTTCTTCTTCTTATCATCATTAATTAATGGAGGATGAGAGAAAAATATATAATAATAGTATGAGTTCATATAAAAAAAATAATAATTATTTTATGAATTTTCATCTTGAAATTGATGCTTTGATGAGAAAGTAGATGGGTATTTCATTTATTGTTTGTTTAAAATTGAATATTTAGTTGGAATATTCTCATAAGTGATTAAATTATATGAGGATATATGATTATGTACGTTGTTTAAATCTAGAATCATATAAGGAGGTAAATTTAGTATATTAGGCTCATAGTGGGAGATTATCGAAATGGTGGATCCTAATATATGAGATGAAGATAGGCCGAATTTATAGATTCCAATACTATAGTATAGTGGACTTTGATAGATATCTATTGTAGAGTTAACCTATGCCATTTATAGGTTTATTGTAACATTATAAACATAATATAAAAATAATTTTAGTAAAATTAAATAACAATGCTAATTTGGAACTGTAGAAATGTTTGATATTACAGTACCACACTGTTAATGAGATAATTTTAATCTAGGGTTTCTATACAATGAGTTTGTGCCCTATAATAATTATCCTAGATATAGTGAATATTATCTTCCTATGAATGGATGTAGGAATTAATCCCAAACCACATAAATCCTATGTTCTTATTTTTTATTTTTATCCCTTTTACCCTTCTTCTTGGATCATTTTTCATTACTGCTCCAAGAATTTCCCTAATAACAATGAATTATTGGGTTGATGTATGAAACTATTTTCATTGTGGGGGAACTATTTTGTGGAGTATTTGTAGTTTCACTATTGAAACATAGAGATTAAGAATCAAGAGTTGGGTTGGGGAGGATGTTTTGATGAATGACTAAATGAATATGGGTGGTGGAGTTCTTGTTTCTCTAATATTGGTAGGAATATAATTTATATAGGAAAGAACAATAACTTTTAAGGATTATTATCTAAATATTAGATGAATGTGTTGAATAATGTATGGATTAATTGTCATAAGATTTTTTCTATAAATATGTGGTCTTTGTAAAGGAATTTAATTATACTTTTAATCATATCTAAATAATAATTATTGAATCACTTATAACTCTATATTTTTTCCCTCTTCACTTTGAATGAATTGATGTGTTTATTCATGGTTTTAGGGTATATCACAAATCAAATTAATATCTTTTTTATAGTGTGTAAGTGTGTGTTTTTCATTCCATTGTTTCTATTTTCATTCACATAGTTACCCACCAATAATATATTTGATCGATAATGAGAATAGAGATGAAAGGGTTCGGTGGGGAAAAAAAATTTCTAAATAAAGAAAAAATAATCTACCAAAACCAATTTTCTAAAATATCTGACCATTCAATTGAATTTATAAAATATAAATGAAGAACATATATATTTTTCTATATAAAGTAAATAATTCCATGATCTTTTACCTGATGTTGATGGAGATCCATGGGAGGAAAATGTTTCCCTTATATGAGAGTAACACATTTTTAGTTATTAATCTCTCAATTATTGAGAATTATTCCCTCTTACTCATGGTTTTCTAGAAAACGAGTCAAACAAAAATAGAGAAGGAGAGTTTTTTCTTTGAATTTCACACATACTATCAAATAAATTTTGTAATAACAAATTGTATAAGTATTAAAATAGTTTATATATCATATAAAGATAATCTATAGGATTTCTAATGTTTTACAAACACTTTATTATCAAAAAAATGTTTTGAAAACTTTTTAAAAAATTTAATTCCGTTTATAATTTATTATTCAAAATCCCATTGATTTTTTAATATTTAAAAAATAAATATGTGTGATTTAAACTCCTTAAAAAACATCAAAAGATGTTTCAATTGATATATGATTGCTAAGATGAAATAACTAAGAGTTTTCGAAATTATCATGTTACACATTCATTTCTATACACAAAATCATGACGATATTTTCTATAAAAAAACCACAACATGGTTAATACCACCATACCATGGTTTAGATTTAGTGTATATTTGTATCAGCCTCCAACTATCCTTAAACCCTCATAATCATAACTAACTTTAACCTTATATCACATCTTACATAAAATCATGTGAGACTATATTCAAAACTCATTTTGGATTTCCACCAAAACAAATTTGGGAAAATAATTCATCAATATTCATTATATGATAAATCATATGAAAAAACTTCATAAAATCTATCAAAATATATATTTTTTTATTTCCCATAATTGATTTTAATTTCGTTTATTGTTTTCACAACTAATTTAAAATAAAAAAATCTATATTCACACAACAAAAAATTATGACACGACATGCCCTTATAACATTGAAAAAAATTATGAATTCTCTAGTTTATAATTTTAAACAAAGAGAGTTTAAATACCAACATTTTCAGGTGTCAACGGAATTCAATAAGAAATGAACTCTAGTGGAACTAGATCCATGATGGATTTAAATTTTCAAATTTATATGGAGTTTTTATTGGTAATTAAATGAATGAAGAATGATTTTGGAATTTTTTTGTGATTTTATATATGTTTTAGAGGCCCAGGCATAAGAAAAATAATGGGGATGGTATTTCCCCCATGGGTGATAAATATATATATATACATAAATTGATTTTATTTGGACCCCACTTTATAGAGATTTGTTGGTCCATCATCAAGAATTTTTCCTTAAAATGGGGGGGGGGTGAATCATGGTAATATATATTTAAAAACATTGTTCCTTGAATTTTTTTATTGTTATATAAATGTGAAGAACATGTCTTTATCTCTAAAACTTTCCTTCTATGAGGGATAAATTTAATAATTCACACAATATATTTTTACATGGTTCACCATAATAGGGATAATCCAAGGAGTATGAAAAGGTGATCTGCAAATGAAACTACAAATCTAGAGTGCACTACATATGTTCTGATTACACAATACAAAGGATACACTGACCCTCTAGTCTCAATTTTCACATACATGAGAAAAGAGCACTGCCTTTCATCATAAAGAGGGAATCATAGCTCCTTCCATAACATCCTTTTTAATTATAAAATGAGTGTGAAAATATATACCTAGAACAATGTGTATCATTTTCAGAAAATGATGTTTTTTAGTGAGATAAAGCTGTTAGATTCTCCCCCTTATTCTCCAATTTCAAATTTTCCAAAAAGTATGGAAATCCTCTATCAACTATCTTCTTGCACCTCACTCTCCCTAGATCATGTATTTGTCACTATATCTCCATGTTACTATTGGGTGGAGTTGATCAGTAATCAAAACATTTGATTTGATCCCATGGTTAGTGTCAAGAAACTCTTAATCTCCATTCATAAGATTATTCCATGTGCCATTCCCGCATAAAGGTGATGAATAATGACCATTTAATATAGATCAATGTACTAAAATATTGAGTATAACTTCCACATCAAAATTCAAGTCATTTACTATAACTTCTTTTCTATGATGTGACTTCATATTTTATGTAATAGTTTCCTACGACTAGAGAAAAATTATAGTATAACCTCTTACAGTATATTAAAAAAGAGAAATTCCATCAATTTCATTGATCAGAGCCTCTTATTTTGTAGTGTGGATTCCAATGATCAAGTCCTTTTTTAGAAAATAAAATTCCACTTTTAGAAATACTCACGATCACATGAAACTAACTATGGCATGGAAATATATTTTGGGATGAGATCATATAGGATTTGAATAAATTAAAATAGTTCACACTACTGAATCCACAATCTCCATTCTAAATGGTGGTCTCATATCCAGACCTATGCACAATAACATATCCTCCAGTCATAAGACTCCTTAAAACTATTGAGATGTTGAAAATCATCTGAACACCCTTTTATAGATCTTCATGGTGCATCCTTATATGCTATGGTATACCCTCTTATAGAAATGGAGAAACAATAAGAACTATCACCCCACAAAAAACACACCTTCTATAGAGTAAATAAAATCATCGATATAGTTTTCACTTCTTCCATAGGGTTACAAAACAAGTCTCTATCCATAATAAATGAACTATGAACATGAATGATCCTATGAAAGAACATGACAGGTTGTTTCATAATTAATATCTTCTAAATTTATTTTCTCCAACATCAATAAACTTTACAGATTTGAAAAACCCATAACAATCTACTAAGAACCACCTATTCTCTACAAGATTTGATTGTAAACAAACAAAATAAATGAAATCCTTTAAAGGTATTATGTACACCAATCCCCCCTTTAGGTTTATTTAAATTTTTATAGAAACCAAACTTCCTTCATTAAGAAATTAAAATTACATAACCAAAACAACTTGAGCCAAATTCTTCTTCTCTTTCCCTTATAGAGTGTTTCAATGAATCATCAATCATAACCACTAAGATCATGTGATTTGAGGCTCAATATGGGAAACACGAGTTAGGTGAAATAATTATCTGGATAAAAAATCAATAAATTTTATACTAAAATCGTTAATTGTTTAATCATCAGGCCCAAAATCTATAATAAAACTATCTTATCTTCTTCATATTCCACCGCATAATTAGTATTGTTGGTTCTGTATTCTCTAACATTATACCCCCAAACACCATGATTAATTTATACCCAATTTTCTACTTACACAAATTGATTTTCCTTGAAAATTAAAAAATGTGGGTTATAAACACATGGAATTAGTTTAGGAGAGAATTCATAACATTATCATAAATAAATTACCACAGTGGACTGGGGAAACCTACTCAAAGTCTATCTAAAGAGATTGATTTCACTATACTATAGGAGAAAAAAATTATTGTTCAAATTCCACCTTGGGTAAATCATTTTTCATGATATTGGATAATTTTTTTGGGGTAGGCACAAACTCAAACATCATTCTATATTTTTCTACTTTATCTTTAAATAAACAATACTTAATATTAGTTTAGTTTTTCCTCGAGTACAAAATGATATTTTTTTAATGTTTGTCACACTTGATTTTTAAAACATGATTGAAACAAGAGATACCACTTCAATTATAAATTTCATTTAATTATTAGTTTAAAATTTCTAAAATTTCTCACGAAACATTTTTGAATATTCTCTCTAATACCACATGATTCAATTTTACAATTAATTTTCATGAGTAATCACTTTTAAAAAGGCCATCCTACTAAAATCATCAATAAAAAACAAATAATACCTATTTATTTCAAAATAAGTCGGATTTATTGGACCACACACATAAAACTGAAAAAGATATATCACTCTTGATGATTCTCACTTTATTGTCTTGTAGGTCTTCCATACAGTCTCCCCTTTAAAAATAGCCACATTTATGATTATTGTCACTTGTGAGTATGAAAAAATAACATGATCCGTCATTATTAATCAAATTGACAATGTTTTTTTGTTCAAATTCAAATGTTTCTTATGATAAATCCTACTTTCATCTTAATTGGAATGTATAAAACAATTTAATTCACGAATAAGATAATAATTTCACTTATTCCTTCTTCCTTATAAAAAAACGAACCATATTTAGCTTTAACAGTGCACACACTTTTCCAAATTCCATAGCATGTCCCGAGTCACACAACTATATCACACTTAGCAGATCATTGATATGTCCTTCCACCAAAAAAACATCTATCTTTATAAGATCCTTTCCACAAGCCTTGGTCTTCCCAGAGCCAATGATTATGATACCATAATCATTACCATGTCGAGCTACTCCACCTTTTTCATATTTTGTTCTAGTGATAATATCTTATTTTCCAATAACGTGTGATAAAAACTTGCAATCCAAAACCCATAAAAATGACTTTTTTGTTTCATTTAATGAAATATTAGCAATATTTGTCCGCACATACATTTTTTTCCTCATCCATTTCCATTGATGAACTTATCCTTATTATTGGTACAAATTTTTCTCGCATAGAATAATAATTTCCTCCCCATTATGAAAAATTAAGAATCTGTTATCCTTTTTAGTGCATTTTTATAAGTTAGGGGTTTATAATTTCCTCCCTTACAAGTCTCACTAGTTAATTACCATTAAAATCTTGATGCAAAATAAGATGTATTGTTCTAAAAAATATAACACAAAACTAAATAACCATTAAAATCATAAATAGATAAGGGAAATATGAATTCCTATCCTTAGTGTTGATTATATCTAAAAAACCATTTTAAAATGGATCAGACCTGTTAAATGTGTCTTAATTTTACCCATTAATAACAACTAATTTTTGGTGTTATATTTCCATATACTTCTATAGGATCTAAGTCCATTTGATATTCTACCATGTATAATTTATTTTTAGGAGTTGATGCTTATGGTTTATCACAAGGGATGACTATATTCTCTGTGTAACCATAGTACACTATAAATATTACTTTGTTTTTAATGTGTTATGCCAGTAGAATAAAAATACTCGCTTCAACAATCACAATATGACTTCAATAACATTACTTGGGGACCATTTCTTGGAGTAAGCTTATGAAATTCGAGGCGTAATGATAATTTCTTGAACCTCATGCTTTTATCTCTAATCCATGAATTCTTCTCAGAGTTCATCTGTTAGTTTAACCCATTATTTCACTGTATTGGTATATCCATCAATGATTCGGTCTTGTTACTCTACATTGAGATTGAGCCTAGATTCTTTTTCAGAGTGTTTAGAAATCCCACATTTCAATTTTTTGATATATTCTTTCAAATATGACTTTTCTTCCTCTAATTTATACATGTATATATTAGAGACCTAAAAAACTACATTTTATTTATTTCTTTAATCCCTCAATATTTTATCTTCATTAAGTGATACCTCAATATGAACCTTTAGATCAACACATACATTAATATGATCATTTTATATATCAGTATCATCATCTTTTAGTTTATTAATCACCAAGGAAAAATAATTTTCTCTAAGCTATATTAAATCCTTGACTTATTCCACTTATAACTTACCCAAGATTCCATCTTCACAAGGTAGTTGGTTTTTTATCTTGAATAATTTCAGAATTTTTTTTCTCTTATGTTTTCTACCTATTAAAGGATTCTTTTCAAAATTTCATTCTCATAATCAATAATTTTTTAAACACTTAAAAATGAGATGAAATACCTTACCAAACTAGAGGAAAACAAGTGGAATCGAATATTTGAATTTTACTTTTCCCTTCTTGTGGTTGGAGGAAAGGATATACATCACTTCATCAAATTCATCATCATCTGAACCATATTTAATAGAAAGTATCTTCATGTATTTGAATTTAATCTCCTATGATATCTCTTTAACCTTGGATTCATTATCATCATTTCTGATTTCATATGTGATAATTTTACTATGAAGGATATCAATAGACACATACTTTAGATATCTAACTTTAAAAACATTCACCATTGCATTGAATTATGAAGGAAGTATCCTCAAGAATATTTTGATGATATTTACATATTTAATATTTTCTCCAAGACTTCACATGTTTTCTAAAAGATCATTTGAAATTATAGGAAAAAAATCCCTCGATGTGTTCTCTTGGTGTGTTTTGGGTGTGATTGTGTTTATTGGAAAAGCTAGATGACTGCGAATGAGTATGGTTGGTGTTTTATAAAGACATGCTTTTAAGGTGGAACTATTTTCCAGTGTTTTCCAAATTTTTGGGCCTCAAAAATGGGAATTTTTGTTTGGAAATGTATGGGTTTTTTATAGAATTGGATGGTGTGAAGAATGGTGAAAAAAGTTGGAAAAGGAACAGAAACGTAGATATCGGGACATGGATTGTGTACCATGTCTGGGAAGGGTATGCGGCCGCGTACCTGGCAGCAGGAACAATACAAAGGATCGGTATGCAAAAACAAAAACAGTTCACGATGGAAGGCAGTGTAGTACACGGATGGATTTTCATCAGTGGAAGAGATCAAATGTTTAGGATAAAATGCAGTATGCAGACTGCATATGAAAAATGGTTCACTAGAAGGCTTGCAGCTCACAGTAGCTAAAGGATCGGTATATGGTGGAGGCTGTACCAAATCAAATATTTGGTAAATCTTAGATTAGCGAATATTGTAGATGTCTTTGCCTATATAAGAATAGATAATCCCATTGATTATGAGTAATACTGAATATTATTATATAACATCTTTCGCTTTGGAATTTTTGAAATGTCCAAAGGAAGTTCACGAGGTATAATTCCGCAAGTGTTGAAGTGGTTCGCGCAGAAGAAATTCCAACAATGGTTTTTGCGGAGATTTATAACCCACATAGGACACTATACTAGGAGGAAGAAGGTTTGGTAGGTTGGGGGTTGGTGAAGGTTACTGTGAACAGAGAACAGTTCGTGGGAAGAGGGTGATTCACAGAGGAGGTTCAAGGAGTTAGTACGTAGAGGCAGTTCATGATAGTGAAGGCAGGGGCAATCTGCGAATGAAGGGAGGTTCGCGGATGTGGAAGCGGTATGCGAAGGAGGTGTTATGCATACTAAACCTGGTACTCAGTACGTGGGAGGGAAATGTGGTTCACGATTTTCACAAGGAATCTTGTGAAATATTCAAATTATTTTGCGAAAGTATTTTATAGTACCTTGCAGTACTCGAGAATGTGGTCTTCATCTACAGGTGAAAAAGGAACTTCAACAGTGCATCTATCTATAGTTGAGGATGCAAGAATTCATGAAAATTAAGGGACCTACATGTCAATAAAATATTTTTAACCTACAATTCTATAAACTGCGTTTGAATTCCTTTCCAAGAGCAGTGATCATAGTAAGAGGAAGACGATAAACATTTCCACCAGCAGTGATCCAGAGAAAGAGGCATATGGAGTGGCACTCAGGAATGCAGTGAGCAAACCCTAAAACATATAAAGGTAGTGATATTGTGAATAAAATATCTAGCCCAAACAATTTACTCATTATTGTGTGTGAACCTTAGTGAATTTGGTTCATTGATTCATCGCCATTTTATGCCCCATGGACATAGCCTAGTGAGGGTGAGCCAAGTAAAAATTGTTGTGTCCTATGTAGGATTTCATATCTGGTTATATATTTCTATGAGAGGAAGATAGAATTGAGTTTTTTCTAACAATGAAATGAGATACAAAAGGGAGAATGTTTTAATATGTCATACCCAGAATCACCCCCTCTCAGGGTATTCGACTGAGTGGACCTATCAAAAAGACTAAAGAACACATCTTGAGTTTCTGTTAGGCTCATCCTCAAGTATTCAGATTTATTCTACAATACATAATTCTTTTACAATAATACTTTAGAATAACCTCTAAAAATGTTCATTGATTTTTCCCATATATAATTATATTTTTTGTTTTAAATTACCTTGGTATAAAAAGGATTATAAAGATATCCCCCTAACACATTGATTTAATTTTTATCTGTATCTAATTACTTTTGTTATCTTTATGAAACTTCCTTGGTTTCAAATGATATACCATCAATAGATTCTATGTAAACTTTCATCCATAATGACCTGAAGTAATTATACATCTTATTATTCTATAATAATAAATTGTTTCCTTTAATAATTGGAGTTCCTTTGTGATTAAAAACCATAACCACAACCATACTTCAAAGGGAGAGTAACCATTATGAAAAACCATACCTTTAATACCAATTGTTGGTCCCTTATCATGGAGATTACCCTGGGGGGGGGGGGGTTAATCAGGGAAATACAAAACTAAAATATTTCTCCTTGGAATTTAATCATGTTCTATAAAAGTGTTGAATTTTTTTCCTCTCCCTAAAATTATTTCTTTGAATCATGAAATCACTAAAGCACACAATATATTTTTAATTGGTTCATCCTAACTGAGATGGTATAAGGAGTATTCAAATTTGATGTTCCCATTCACCTAAAATAATAGTGTTCACTACTTATATTTAGTTTACAAAATAGAGTGGTCATAAAGACCCTATAAACTAATTGTTCACACAAATGAAAAAATGTTCACTACCTCTCATGATAAAGATAAACTCGCTAGTTCTTCTTTTACATCATTCCTCTTTATGAAATAATTGTTTAAAAATAGAACTAGAATGGTGTTTCACTTCTATACAACATGATAATGTTACAACGAGATAAATATTCTATATTATCCATCTCTTTACCTAATTTCTAATTTATCAAAATTTTTAGAAATACCGTATCAATTCTGCTCTTGATCCTATGTCCCTCCCACTCAGGCATGTCTCACTGTATATATATGAAACAATTTTCTGTTATTGAGGAGTAATAAATAATTGGATTTGATCCAAGGTTTAGGATCAATAAACTCTTCCTCTCCCATCCTAGGATCATGTCATGTGTCATTCCCACTAAAAGGTGGTGAATAATGATAATTTAATTCCTATAAAAGGTCAAAAATACAGATTATAAATTCCTTATAAAAATTCCATTATATGAATATAAATCCTTATTTGTCATGTGACTTCACATTCTATGGTATAGGTTCCACCAACCAAATAAATACCACAATGTCACCTACTATCCTATAGTAAAGAATATAGCTCAACAAATTTTTACAACCATGGTATCCTACTATGTGGTGTGGTTTCCTATAACTAGGTATATGTTTCACATGAAAACAAATACTATTAGGAATACCCATGATAAAACCATGATCTTTTCTAACATCTTGACTCATGAAAAAAAAATCAGGGTGAACATATCCTACGATGTGATCTCTTATAGAAATATAAGAAACCAAAACAAATGAGTAATATTATAAAACATAAGTGATTTATAGAATGAATGTCAATGAAAGATTTAAGAAAGTGGGAGTTAATAATAAAAGGTAAAGTTTCATCATTTTATGGAAATAATAATTTAGAATATGAAAATTTAATTAACAGACATTTCATGAGAAATGGGTAAACTATTTAAAGTAAAAACATGATTATAATTTAAGGTATAAGAGGAAATTTTTAGTATAGAGTTTTCAGTGGATGAAGGTGTGGAATAAACAAGTTTTTTACTCTACTGTTAAATTAACAACCATTAGAGTTATTTTTATCATTATAGTTGTAGAGGTTTTTCTAATCAGATGGATATGGGGATTTACATCCTCTATAGAAACATAGTGGAGGATATCTATATGGATAAACCAAAATTGTTCATTGAGTCCAGGAAAGAATATATTTTTTTAAAATCAATGTATTAATTTCTATGTAAACTATAATTTTTCATAAGTGTGTTCAAAATAATAAATATATTAGAATGTATAGAAAATAAGGACCAAAAATTAAACAAACTATAAAATAAGGATTAACATTTTGAGAATTAAATATAAAAAAATTAAAAAATATATCTAGATATTGGATACTCTATGATTCAAATATAGATTTTAATTTTATATTTGAACCACTAGAAACAACTGTAAGGAGAGAAAGGCTTATAAAAACAGATAATTGAATTAATATATTTTATTGACAATAATCCACATAGATGTTACTATAATTTATAATTAGGCTTCTTGAAGAAATTTTCTATAAGATACACATTAATATTAATACTTACATTTAAAACATACCCAAAATATGCTGATCAAATTTTGGAAAAAAAAGAACCATAGAATCTATATTTTAAATAATAATAATAATAATAATAATTAAGCTAACATACATTGATACGAAAGGATGAGAAAAAATAAGGATACTTTCCTATTTTTGGACAATACATGAGTTATTGAAGATAGAATAAAAATAGAGGAAATATAGATTGATAGTGGCTTCAAAATATGATTATTATTCGATATTTCTTATTTAACAATTTTATAATACCCTAAAGTCAAATAAAATAAAATTAATTATTATTATTGTATTAATTATTTTAAATAATAGTAATATTATATAATGTTTTTATTTATTTTTAATATAATTAATATCATAATGATAAATTAATTCTAAGTCTGAGCCCATTTATATTAATTATTATTAATGCATTAAATATATATTATTAAATGATAAGAAAAATTATTATTTTAATTTAAGATAGACTCATTTTAAATTTATAATTTTTTTTTGATATTATGAAATTATAAATGGGTATTTAAATACATTATGTTAGATAAATGATTATTCAAAAACTGTAATAAAGTAAGGCCATGGTAATGGATTTAAAATATCTAAGGGTTATAAATGGATTTAAGTTTTTAAAAACTAAATAGGTTAAGCTTTGTATTTCCCATATTTCATAGATACCTAACACATTTTCTTCCATGTAAGGAATTACTGTAATTAAATTTTTTATTACAAATTATCAATGAGTTTTAATTCATAATATATAATTTAATTAATCTAATTAAATATTATTAATACCAAGAAATTTGGTTTTTTAAAATTAATTAATTGAAAAATATATTAGTTTCAAAACTATATATTGGAAAAAATAATTATTGATGATAATATTTATTATTTTCTAAAGATTGAGATAGATAAGTACCATTCGACCTCTATTAAAAGTTTATAATATTTGGATTTATTTATAACCAGTGCCCTTATATCTCAATCATCCTTCTATTTCTAAAACTACTGACTGGATGACAAGTTACAAATATTTTGATACTATCTTGGTAAATATGGTTAACTTATATATTTATAATAATGTTTATAAATATCATTATTTTGTGTGATGGTCATGAAATAATGATTTACTTAAATAAAATGTTCAATGTCATTGGTTTTTTCCAATGCTAATAAAAATTAGTGTAGACGTGTGGAACTGTCACATCCATGAAATATTTTAAAGGTATTTTTAATTTAATTTCCATTATTGCTTTGTTTTGGGGGTTTCCTATGCATTTTTGGAGGAATGGGTGAGTTTTCATAATTTGGGCCAAATTGTGAGACAAAATTTGAATTTAAAAATAAATATTATTTCATTTATAACTCCTTAAATTTTCAACATATTTCATTCATTCCAATTCTTAAATGTCCTCCCCTGACCTATTAACACTGAAATATTAATTTGGACCGCTTTGGAATCCATAATCATGGTGGAGTTGGGTTTTTATTTAAGGGATTGGGCTTGCCCTAAAGTCCATTTCTAGTTTTAAAAATGATTTTTTATTTAATAATTTATTAATTGTCTACAATTTTTTGGTGATTCCACCTCCCACTCGAATATAGAATCATTAGGTGCATCACCATTACCTTTAACCCCTCTTTGAAGCTCGTTTGCATCAATAAGTTGGGTAGACCTTCATAGGGGTTCTCAAATCGTCCAGATTTGAAGAGGTAACTTCTTTCCTTCATTACTCCACAATTTCTCACTATTTTACCCCATTATAGATCCCACATGATATAATCATCATTTTTATGAACCCCATTTAATTTTTTAAATCTCAGATACTGGTGTATTTGGGGATATTTAGTCAAGATCCCTCAAGTATGTGGGTCTCCTTCAGTCTTCTTTCGTTTTTCTTAGGGTTTCATTCAATTTTCTTAGAGTTTATTACCATATCCTTGAGGTTCATAATGTATAGAAACTAGGTTTTATAACATATGGTTTATCTTTGGGTTTTCGTGGTCCAATATTTTGATTTTAGTTTCAATCTACCTTTCTTGAGGTGTGACGGTGGTGCGATTGAATTTTCACAAAAAGGATTCAAGGGTTTTCGTTAATTTGGTAAGTGATTAAATGTGTATGAAATTTCAGTGAGTTGTAAATATATGTTTGTGATATTTTCATATTCATTTCATTTGATTATGGCTACAAAAATTGGTTTTAGTGAAGTTTTAATGCAAATGAATTTTAGTGCCAACTTTATGTGAAAATGGGGGGGGGGGGTTCCTTGAAATATTTTAATGGGTCAATTGGGGATGCCCTATAAATAATTAGTTGATTTTATTGAAATTTAATATACATTCACATCATGTTTTAAAATTTTAACCCATTTAGTTGTTGCTGCAAAAGTGGGTTTTAATGGTGTTTGTTGAACTTGTGAACTTTAAGTGTTATGCTTGTTTAAAAATGGAAGTTTTACAAAGATAAAATTTCTTGGTTCACATGGGGATGAACAAAATTTGATTTTATGGTTTATTTGAAATTTATTTGGGATTCCATTTCCATTTTAGTGAATTTTGAATATGCACATGGTATGCAAAGTGGGGATTTCAAAGAGTTTTGGGTGCAAAACAATGCGGGATTTTTGAGGAATCATTTTATTAAAAATGAAAGTATTTTATTGTGTGTTTTAAGTGGTTTAAAATTTGAATAACTACTGTAATGATTGTATGTGACCATTAGTGGTTTTTTATATGAAAATGTATTTGTGTATCTTGTTGAAATTGTTTGATTACAAAGGGGTAATCCCATGTAACTAAGCAGGGTGAATATATACTAGTACAGCTAGTGGACCAGATGGGTTTTGTCCCTATTTAACTTAGAATTTCGATAACAAAAAACTCTAACAAAACTATATGGATGATTATTGGGTACAACTAGGTTATGGGTATATTCCCTACTAGTGGTTTGTGCACGATAACGGATTTTACTAAGATTACTTTACACTAATGTACGAGGTAGATGGGGCCCGAGACTGTCTAGTGCCTAGGGGTGTTCTTGATTTCATTACTCATTGGATTTGTGGTATTTAACCTTGTATTCGGGTTTTTTTTGGAATTATATTATAGTATATAACAAGAATATTTAAAAAATTTAATATTCTAAATGTTTTAGATAGAAAACTATTTTCAATTGAATGTTGCATTTCATTGAATTTGTCACCGCTTTTCTTTTCATATTAAAACATCTTGATTTTTCACCTTGTATTGCATGCACTTCCAAATAATTTGGTGGTATCTTATTGAGATTAGGCTAACACCCTACATACACACATTGGGTGTTTGTATCATTTATTATTCTCGTCTCAGGTAAAGGGAAGGCTTTGGGTCATGGCAGTTCGGGGGGTTAGTTCGCATCCTTGGGGCGGGGTTGTGGAGACGACTTGTGGGTGATAACCCCTTGTTGTGTGGAGTACTTGTGGATGTATTGATATTTTGTTTATTTTGTATATGGAACTCTTGTACAGTATTCATGTACATGTATTCAATTCTGGTTTTTTTATTAATACTTGATTAGCTGAAAATTTCACATTTATATTATGGATTGTTTTTCAGGTTTTATGATTTCATACTCGGGTAAATCGTTCAAAAACATAATTTTTTGATACCCATGAACTGGTGATAGACTTTGGGGATAGGGAACGCCCTTTTAGGCTTTCTAGGGTCTGGGTTTTGTGCCAGTATTGGTGGTGACCAGATTCAATTCGTGAAAATATGGTATCAAAGGAGGTTAATGTTTTGGGTTATATTACTATTTTGGGATGAGTCAGGCTAGAAATGACCTATTAATTTTAGGGATTGAGGTTTCTATCGCGAGTCTTGTGCTAGGCCCACACCCCTCATGGAAGACTGTGAGTCACTAGGAGATGTTGGAATTGTCAGATTGACTACACATCTAGGGGAGACGTGTGGGCTGCAGACCACATGTGGACACCAACTGAGGGTGGAGTAGTTTCATTTATTATTGAAATGTGCTTAGTTTATTTATATATAATTTATTTCATAAAAATTTTCATAATTATGGTATTGATTATGGTTTTGTTACTATTTCATTTTGTAGAAACATGCCTCCCTAGAAAGCTCCCATGCGCAGATGGGAGGAAGCCAGAGAGGGTTATCCTACACCGATTAATCAGAGGCTAGTCGAGGATGTGCTTCGGGCAATTAATGATTTGGGATAGGGACCAGATTGTGCTCTTATTCTTGTTAGGTAAGATGAGATGGGTCCTATACAAGATAAATCACATGAGTTTCTAAAAAACAAGCCTCATACCCTCTGAGGCAGCTCAGAACCCCAAGAAACAGAGGAATGGATCAAGAAGATCAAGCGTATGTTTGAGTTCATAAAAACACCTGAGGAGATCAAGGTGAAATGTGACTCCTTTCTATTGGAGGTTCCCATCCATAAGTGGTGGGAGTCAGTTCTTCAGACTGGGACAAGTGAGGAGATGCAATGGAGAGATTTCAAGTCCATCTTCAATGAACAATACTTCCCCGAGGTCTTAGCATATCCAGGTCCAGAGAGTTCATGAACATTGTTCATGGGAATATTTCTGTGATGGAGTACGCCAACTGTTTTTCTGAGTTGGTTCGGTATGTCCCTAAAGTTTTCTTGAATGAACAATTTACGGGACATAGGTTCGATAAAGGCTTGTGACCAGTGATATACTCCCAGGTCTTCTTGTTCAAGATGAATACCTAGGCTGAGGTCATTGACCAAGAATGTATGGTGGAAATTGATAGGATAGGCAGGGATGGTTTCTCTAGTTCAGTTTCAGTAGTGGGTAGTGGCAGCTCATTAGAGAAGGAATGGAAGTAGGAGGAATAAGTGAAGAAAGGAGGTGGTGGTTCAGGGCACTCTTCCAGGCAGTTTTTGTATGTGGATTCTAATGCGAGATCGTTCATGTGCCACAAGTGTGGGAAGTCCATGCACATCCAACCAGCATTCCCACTTCTTTTGATGCCTTGTTACCAATGTAGAGGCATGGGTAATTTACAAGGCTTCTGTGGGGCTTCACATCTACTTCCAAGTGGGGTAGGGTCAATGGCTCCAAGAGGAGTGCCAACACAGTCAAAACCATCAAGGACTGGGGTATCTCGATTTGGTGGCCATGTTGGAAGGGCTGTGTTATCTTCTAGAAAGATCTATTATAGTGCACAACCATAGACCAATCACCCTTAGGCAAACACCGAACATCTCCATGTGGTGGATCAGGAACTAGCAAGATCAGAGACAAGACCGTTGACTGTTCGAGGTATCATTTTGATTGCATGTTCTTTAGCTGCCTCTATTTTTGTTACTAGTGTATCTATTTCAATCATTTCTTCCCATTGTGTGGACACGCCGAATTTACCATCCGATTTTCTGTATTTTGCGAAGGTGATGGTGACGCCACTGGGAAAGAAGAAGGAGCAGGGTCTCAGGTTCCCCTCATGTGCACTTTCTGTAACAGGGGATGCAATGGTGTGGGACCTCTTGGTCCTAGATATGGATCTATTTTACATAATACTTGTAATGTATTAGTTAGTACACTTTGTGGTGCATATTTAATGCTACATGAAGCGAGTGATTTTCACAACACCTGATGGGAGTCTTCAGGTTTTTTGGGGAGAATGGGATCCTCGATCAGGTCGTGTAGGACCTCCAAAACCAGATTTGGGATTTATTACCTTCCAGTTATCATCGCTCACTCTATAGGATGATGTTATTTCTTTTGAAGGTGCACTAACTCATGTAGTCAATGAGTTATTATAGGAATTCCTAGATGATTTTTCAGGTTTTCGCCTGAAGCAGGATGTGGAGTTTTTGATTGATATGTCATCGGGAACACAACCAATATCTCCTACCTCTTATCACATGGCTCCTATTGAGATGATGGAATTAAAGATACATTTAGAAGACATAGAATCCAAAGGATTTAATTTCCCTAGCATCTCTCCTGGTCCTCTCCTTTTTTGTTCGCAAAAAGGCTAATGGATCCCTCTGGTTGTGCATTGACTATCCAAATTTGAATAAGGTAAAAATTAAGAACAAATACCCTTTTCCCACAATAGATTATTTTTTGATCATTTGAAGGGGGAAAGGTGGTTTTAAAAAATAAACTTGTGTTTGGGATACCATCAACTCAGGGTGATGGAGTCCGATATTCCAAATAAAACCTTCCAAAGTAGGTATGACCACTTTGAATATTTTGTGATGCCCTTCAGATTGACCAATGCTACATCGGTATTTATGGAACTCATGAACATGGTGTTCCATAAATTTCTCGATTATGTCATTGTGGTGTTCATGGATGACATTCTAGTATACTATGGCTATGATAAGGAACATGAACATCACTTACAGATCATTTTGGGCACCTTACAGGATCACCTCCTCTATGCAAAGTTTTCAATGTGAACTTTCTAAATCAAGGAGGAGAAATTTTCTGGGCAGGTGACCTTAGAGTAGGGGGTTTCAGTGGACCCCAAGAAGATCAGTGCAGTCATGTCATGGGAGAAACTGAAGAAGGTGTTTGAGATCCATAGTTTTCTTCACCTGGTTGGTTATTATAGGTGATTTGTTTGGGATTTCTCTCAAATTTATTCACCAATGACCGCGCTCACCTGGAAAGGGGTAAAGTTTATATGGGCCCTAAAATTTCAGGAATCATTAGGGGAGATGAAGCGACAATTGACTACCAACCCCGTGTTGATTTTTCCTGAATCTGAAAAGGGGTATGTGGTCTATTGTGATAGTTCGAGTATGGGTCTTGCGTGTGTGCTTATGTAGGATGATCACGTGGTGGAATACATCTCTCTCTAACTCCAACTACATGAAAATAATTACCTAAACTACTACATGGAATTGGCAGTGGTGATTCATGCTTTGAAGACCTATAGTCACTACCTCTTTGGAGAGAAGTTTGTGGTATACTCTGATCATAAAATCATGGCCTATATCTTCTCGTAGTAGGACCTCAACTTGAGGAAACATCATCAGATAGAGTACTAGCAGGTGTTCGACTTTGACATTGTCTATACCCTAGGAAAGGGTAATGTGGTGGCTGATTCCTTGATCAGAAGAGTTCTAGTACATGCTTTGAGGAAGTCCAGTGATGAGTGGGCTTTGATGTGACACTTTGCTCAGATGCATATGGAGACCAGGGAGCATAGTGGAGGTGCGTTCTTGGAAAGAATCCAGTTTACTCCCCCGTTAGAGTTGATTCAGCGGGAACAACCTAGTGACGATGTAGAGACCCAAATCTTGATATACATAGACGTTACATTACTTTTTCAGAAAACTTAATACATAAAAAAACAGACACCCAAGGACTGTAGTAGTTTATTTTCTTTGGAAACTCAGAACATAATATTCTAATTATGGTGAATGATCTTCAACATCTCCCATAAATATATTCCTCTTTTGTTTTCTTACCTAAAACCTTTCTTTATACCATGGGGAAAAGATAACATATAAAGGGTGAGCTCAAATTCTCAGTAAGGGTAATCATGGAGAAAATAAAACAAACCATATACATTTGAACATAAAAAAACATGAACATAAAGTTTAAACATCAAAATCATGAGTTGTGAAATAAATCTTGGTAGTATGTAAGGCATTGATCATAAAGGAACAAAAATCAGGATAAAATAGCATTGGAATAAAACATGTAATTGTGGAAAACCATTAAGAACAAGATATTATTTCCATAGTAGCCAAGGCATTGCTACCAAGACCATCCTAGCGGACAAAGTCCATTAATGACCCGAGTTTACTTGTCGTTCTAGACCTATATTAGTAAACCGGGTTTACTTGTATAGCCACCCATACTTTACATACATTATTAGTACTTTAAAATTGAAGTAAACTTATTACAACATATAACAAAACCATGAAAGGACTGTATAGGTATAGTGTCTTTAGAAACTGGGAAACATAATCAACTGGTTCATAAAGCATATACACTATCTCCTATTTTTTTCATCATATCTATAGTCCCTTTTGGGATATCTTACTTAATACCCTTCTTCCTGACATGGGGAAAGAAAACATACAAAAGGGTGAGCTCAAATGATCAATAAGGGTAAACAAAAGAAATATCAATCACATCAAATTCATAATAACATAACATTTTGTAAATCTTACCCTGCAAAAGAGATCATAATTTCATAACATCGGATAAATCATGGAAGTGAAATGTAATCACAATAATCATAACATAAAACATGGAACTTTGTGGCATACACACATAATCATATAGAATCATTTTTTAGTAGTCAAGACTCATTTCCAAGATTATCTTAGTGGACAAAGTCCATTTCTGAACCGAGTTCACTCCTCATTTCAGTCCTGTTTCACTGAATCGGTTTAACCTGCCGTTCCAACCATGTCTATCTCATGAGATATAAATTCTTTACCCAATGCATTGGAGGGAGATATAGGTCCACCCATCTCATAACGATACCATTCTTATGTTTGACACAAAATCATAAATCATACGTAATTGCATAACCCATGTAATAAAAATGGGATTCATAAACATCGTGACATCATAAAACAATTCATATAAGATAAATGGATTCATAAAAATAATTCCATCACAACATAGTCAAATCAATGTAACAATAGGGATAGAAACCGAACCCTATATTATCTTAGATGGAAAATAATTTTGATAAAACACTTGAACTCCATTCTTGAGGAAAATATCCTTTCTACTTCAAAAACATTTATCCTTTCTTAACATGTCATACAATTTTAAACTAAAAGAAGTTGATTAAAAATAAACATGAAAAATTGTAAATGAAGCTTCTTGGAAATAATGTTTTAAAAATCCACTCTTGCCGTATAAGTTAAAAAAACATTCTTCTCGTACTTTTGTCGGAAAAGTCAAAAAGAACCTCGTACGAAAAATGAAAAAAGATTCCTTTCATATCCTTTACTAAAAACTCACCGAAGGGTAAAATTGGATTTAAACAATTTTAGGTGGATGGAAAAAATATTACATATTGAGGGAACATGGATGTGGATGAAAAAATACACCCCAGTAAATACCAAAGTATAAACAATCTCGGATAAAAATGAGATTGTTATATTTTCCCTTACCTTAGGTCTGATTTGCTTCGTAAGTGTCTGAACCTCTTGTATAATGATTTAAATAATGTCATTGAATTATTCCAGAATCATACTCATTGTTATGATATCATATATGGTCATATTCTTAGCTTCTTATTAGTAATATTTCATTGCTACTTGTTATTCGGGTGTTTATTACTTTTTGTTCTTATGCGTGTTTTGTCAAATAAATTCTTATTATTATCTTTAGGTTATAGATGACTCATTTACAGAATGGTATTAGTGTACTATATATCATATTTATTCATTCAATTAATTTATATAATCATTATGCAATGAAGATCATGTAGAATGAATCGCATCACATCGTGGAGACGGTATTCCGTACGTACACACAAGCGATGATATCGTTACCATGATCGTGGAATTGTATTAGAGTGTATGTATACTATTTCAGAATCAATACCAATTTACAATAATCATATATAGTTATTTATTTTCACTATTATACCCATGCAAGTAAGGTGGTTATGGAAAATAGATTACACCACGACGTGGAGACGGTATTCCATACGTACGCATGCGCGGTGATTTCATTTTCCGTAGGATGGATAGATGGTGAAATAGGGTTGTTTAATACTTATAATAACATATCAGTATATGAGTGATACTGATGTTATTACTTTATAATGAAATAACTAAATAAGAATAAGTAGAAGAAGAAATAGAGTTGAAAGAATCGGTAACGGACATTACCTCTTGTTTGAAGCGCCTCTTTGAGACCTCCTTTTAGGGAACTAAAATTGGTCTTTGAAGAAGAACAAGACCTCTAGGATGTTTCTAGGGAAGTTGGTAAGTGAAATGGGCAGGGGTTGGCCGATCATGAAGGCTCAAATTGGTGTGAGGAGGAGAGGGAGGAGGTGCCCTTTTATAAGGGAGGAGAGGGGCACCTTTGGAATAACTAAAAATATTATTTTATTATAAAGTCAAATTCGGTTTTTAATAGCTCAAAATTCATATATTTGGAAGCTAAGGCGGGGATGGGTCGAAATCCTCTCATCCAATAGAATTTAGACAAGTTTAGGTCATTATATTAACCTTATCTTTTAGTTTTAACTCCTAGTTAATTAGATTGACATTTACCATGTCACTTTGTATTTTTATATTATATAGTGAATAAACTTACCATATACTTCCAGGAGACCCCCAAGTGGTCCATTAATGATACACCTATCATGATATAAGTATCTTGGCCGATCCTTAGATTCTTTGGATTAAAATAACAATCAATAATATAATATTTGTTTTAAAAACTATTTTATGTCAATTTTGACACTATTTAGTAATTGATTTTTGTGAAAATTATAACAGAATGATTAATTAGAAATTATTTAATTAAATCAATACTAACATGTCATATTAACCTATAAAATTAATGGAATTCATAAAAAGTCTCAAATTACATTTATTTGGGTATTTGTAACATTAATTATGTCAATATTTTATTAATAAGATAATTACTGCATCATCTTTGTGTCCTAAATAAATTACATTTCTTAATGTCTCAAAATTACATATAAAATACCATTATGTAGGAAATCGTTTTAGATTTTTAATGAATATTTATAGTCGAATTTATCACACGTATAACCCTATAGTAAATTTTTTTTACTTATTGAACTTTGATTTTAAATATTTTAACCCTTCTTTAAATAAATTAATAATAAATGTCCTAATCTAATACAAGTGGGCCTAAATGGTCATATGTTATTACTAAGGTTGTTTTTGGTCGAATTACACTTATCCAATAGAATTAGTACATGTGCTAGGGTAATAATAATATCATTTTTACCCTTAATTACCCTATTTACTTTTAACCGTGGTAAATAAAAGTAAAAAGTTACTATTTATCAAAAATTATTTTCATCTCATTGAACCACATTTTACTTACTAACATCAACCATGTCTCTCGGATTTTTGAAATTCCACTCACATAAGCGGGAAAATTAAGTTTTATGTAAATTTGCAAATTCTCCTAGGAGGTGGGTAAAAGACGGTGAAAAGTTCAATAAAATTTTTTTATATCTAAAATTATTATAAAATTACTCCAATGAATTACATTGAACATATATAGGTATTATGTATCAATTTTGACCTAAAATAAATTTAAATAAAATAAATAATTATTTAAATAAAAAGTCGGTTTTTAAATAGTAACCCAGTGTTTTCACTATTCATCAAAAATTGAAAGTTTCCAGAAAAATACCAAAATTTCACCCTAGGATAATTTCAATATTCCGAATCCAAAAACAAAGTCCATTTTGAAAAATAAAATATACAAAATTTCAAAAAGTGGTTATTACTATTCATAACGACTAGTTTTAATAATATTTTAATAGCATATTGTTGTTTAGTGAAACTCGGTATTGCGTACGACACAAGCTATCAAGGAAGGTCGCGATTGCGTGTAATGCAAACCAAGCTAGTGTTGTGTGTAGTGAAATATTCCTTTGATGATTTATATAACATAAAAACAAAATATTTGTCATAATAGTCTCGGGTGTTACATTCTACCCCCCTTAAAATGAATTTCACCCTTGAAATTCGTCACTTTGAAACAAAAAGATGAGGATACCTCTCCCTCATCATATCCTCAAGCTCCCATGTAGCTTCTTCTAATTGGTGGTTCCTCCATAAAACTTTCACCAAGTGAGTGGTATTATTTTGTAGGACTTTTGCACTACGATTGAGAATATCTATCGGTTGTTCTTCATAAGAAAGGTCTTGTTCCAGTGAACAACTTCTGAGCTGAGTACATGTGAAGGATCAGGTATGTACTTTCTCAGGAGAGATAAATGGAACACATCGTGAACTTGAGAGAGATTCGGTGGAAGAAAAAATCGGTAAGCTACCTTTCCGACACGATCCAGTATTTAGAAAGGACCGATATATCTAGGGCTTAACTTCCCCTTCTTTCCAAATCTCACGACCCTCTTCCAGGAATATATTCGTAAGAACATTTTATCACTAACTTCAAACTCTAGGTCTTTTCTTCGGTTGCCAGCATAACTTTTCTGTCGACTCTGAGCTGCTCTTACATGTTTTTGAATAGATCGGACCTTTTCTGCCATCTCATCAACAAGATCGGGTCCTAATAGCTTTCTTTCCCCAACTTCATCCCAGCAAGTTGGAGTCCTGCATTTCTTTCCATAGAGAGATTCATAAGGAGCCACCTGAATACTGGAGTGAAAGATATTATTATAAGAAAATTCCACCAAAGGTAGGTGTTGATCCCAACCACCTTTGAAATCCATAGAGCAAGCTCTCAACATATCTTCTAGAGTTTTAATTTTTCTCTTAGACTGACCGTCTGTCTAAGGATGATAAGCAGTGCTGAAACTCAACTCTGTATCTAGAGTATGCTGAATACTTCGACAAAACATTGAGGTAAACCTCGGATCCCAATCAGATATAATATAAAGCGGTAATCCATGCAATCTTACCACTTCCTTTACATATATCATGGCAAGCTGATCTAGAGAGAAATCCTCTCTAATAGCAATGAAGCGTGCAGACTTTGTAAGACAATCAACTATGACCCAGATAGCATTATTGCCTTTGGATGTTTTAGGAAGTCCGGTGACAAAGTCCATAGTGATGTTTTCCCATTTCCATTCGGGTATGGGTAATGGTTGTAACATCCCCTTATACTTCTGTCTCTCTGCTTTAACCTGCTGACAAACCAAGCATTGAGAGACATATTCAGCAACATCTTTTTCATTCCATCCCACCAGAAGTACTCTTTCAAGTCCTTATACATCTTCATGCTTCCAGGATGAATAGAGAATGAAGAACTATGAGGCTCATCCAGCAGCTCCTTCTTTAATTCGGGGATGGGAGTAACACAAACCCGATTCCTGAACTTTATTATCCCATCACAATCAAGGTGGAATTCAGGAACATTTCTCACCTTCTTTTGTAACTCTACATCTTCTTTCTGTGCCTCTTTAATCTTCACATGTATAGATGGTTGAACATTCATTTGAGAAAGATACAATTTTCTTCCTTCCATTATGATTCCAAGATCCATCCTTTGCAAATCCATAAATATTGGATCTTTTGTGATCCTCATCATGGATAAAATGACATGGTCTTGTCAACTTAATGCATCTTCCACCTTGTTTTCTTTCCCAGGGTGGTAATGGATTGAGCAGTCGTAATCCTTAATCATCTCTAACCATTTTCTTTGGCACATATTCAGCTCCTTTTGTGTGAAAATATACTTTAAACTTTTATGATCAGTATAAATGTCACACCTTTCTCCATAAAGACAATGCCTCCAAATCTTTAATGCAATGATTACCACAGCTAACCCCAAATCATGAGTTGGGTAATATTTCTCATGGATTTTCAACTGTCGTGAGGCATAAGCTATCACCATATCATTTTTCATAAGAACACACCCCAATCCCTTCTTGGATGCATCACTATAGATCACAAACCTTTCTCCATTACAAGGATGTGTGAGTACAAGTGCCCTGGATAACCTTCTTTTCAACTCCTTGAAATTCTCTTCACATTCCTCCATCCAAACAAACTTAACTCCTTTCCGAGTCAACTTGGTGAGTGGATTAGATAATCATGAAAAATCATTCACAAAACGTCGATAATATCCAGCCAAACCAAGAAAACTTCGTATCTCAGTTACTGTTGTTAGTCTCAACCATCTTTCGATAACCTCTGTTTTTGTTGGATCCACAGATATCCCCTCTTTTGAGATTATGTGACCCAAAAATGCAACTTTTTGAAGCCAAAATTCACACTTGGTAAATTTGGCATAAAGCTTCTCCTTTATCAGGGTCTTCAATACAATTATCAAGTGATATTCATGTTCTTCCTTGCTCTTTGAATAGACAAGAATATCGTCTATAAAGACTACCAAAAACTGATTAAGATAGTCTCTAAAGACTCTATTCATCAGATCCATGAAGATAACAGGGGCATTAGTAAGACCAAATGGCATTACTATAAATTCATAGTGTCCATACCTTGTACGGAAAGCCGTCTTTGGTATATCCTCCCTCTTGACCCTTAATTGATGATACCCTGAATGAAGATCAATCTTGGAAAAGTATTGAGCTCTGCGTAGTTGGTCAAATAAGTCATCAATACATGGGAGAGGATATTTGTTCTTGATAGTGATCTTGTTATGTTCTCGATAATCAATGCAGAGTCTCATTGATCCATCTTTCTTCTTAAAAAACAGAGCAGGTGCTCCCCAAGGTGACACAATAGGGCATATGAATACTTTATCAAGATTCTCTTGGAGTTGCTTCTTCAATTCCTGTAACTCAATTAGGGCCATCCTATAAGGTTTCTTTGAAATAGGTAAAGCACCTGGTATGAGTTCTATTGAAAACTCAACTTCACAATTTGGTGGAAGACCCAGAAATTCCTCCGGAAAGACATCATCAAACTCCCGTACAATGGGAATATTCTTAATCGGGAGTTTCTCACCAACCATTTGAGATAAATAACCTTCATTTAGTTGGATCAAGACCCATAAGATGGAATAAATTTCCACTGGAAGGTTATGTTCATCCTTGTATCGATAGACGATCATAGTTTGATCTTGAATATGAAATGTGACTTCCCTTCTTTGGAAATTGATATGAGCTCCAAATAGAGAAAGCCAATCCATGCCAAGGATCACATCAAATTCCACTATAGGAAGGATCACAATATTTGCAGGAATCACTTTCCCACAAACATCAATTGGGGAAGAATTATAAACTTTTGATGTGATTGTTGTGCCATTAGGGGTTGTCACAGCTAACTCAACATCTAATTGTTGTGGTAATATGGTGATACTCTTAGAAAATTATTTAGAAATAAAAGAGTGGGTGGATCCAGAATCAAATAAAACATTTTCTACTTTAGAGTGGATGGTAAGTGTACCTTTCACCACATCGTTATCGTACTCCACATCGCTGATAGAAATTATAACGACCCATACTTTACATACATTGTTATTAATTCAAAATTGAAGCACACTTATTACAACATATGAAAAAACCGTGAAAGGACTGTATAGGTATAGTGTCTTTAGAAACTGGAAAGCATAAACAACTGGTTCATAAAGCATCTACTCTTCCTCCCATTTATTTCATCATATCTAGAGTCCCTTTTTGGCATATCCTACTTAATAACCTTCTTCCTGACCTGGGGAAATAAAACATACAAAGGGTGAGCTGAAATGCTCAGTAAGGGTAAACAAAAGAAATATCAATCACATCATATTCATAAGAACATAACATTTTGGAAATCTTAACCTGCAAAAGAGATTATAATATCATAACATGGGATAAATCATAGTATTGAAATGTAATCCCAATAATCATAACTTAAAACAAGAAACATTGTGGCGTACACACATAATCATAGAGAATCATTTCTTAGTAGTCAAGACTCATTGCCAAGACTATCTTAGAGGACAAAGTCCATTTCTGAACCGAGTTCACTCCTCGTTTCAGTCCTGTTTCACTGAACCGGTTTAACCCGCCGTTCCAGCCATGTCTATCTCATGAGATATGAAATCTTTACCCAATTCATTGGAGTGAGATATAGGTCCCACCCGTCTCATAATGATACCATTCTTATGCGTTCCACAAAATCATAAATCATACATCATTGCATAACCCATGTAATAAAAATGGGATTCTTAAACATTGTGACATCATAAAATAATTCATATAAGATAAATGAATTCATAAAAATGATTTCATCACAACATAATCAAATCAATGTAATAATAGGGATAGAAACAGAATCCTATATTATTTTAGATGGAAAATAATTTTGATAAAACGCTTGAACTCCATTCTTGAGGAAAATATCCTTTTTACTTCAAAAACATTTTCCTTTCTTAACATGTCATACAATAAAAGAAGTTGATTAAAAATAAACTTCAAAACTTGAAAAGGAATATTCTTGGAAAAAATGTTTTAAAAATCCATTCATGCCGTATAAGTTAAAAAAAAATTCTTCTCGTACTTTTGTCGGAAAAGTCAAAAAGTACCTCGTACAAAAAATGACAAAAGATTCCTTTCATATCTTTTACTAAAAACTCACCAAAGGGTAAAATTGGATTTAAACAATTTTAGGTGGATGGAAATAATATTACATATTGAGGAGACATGGATGTGGATGATAAAATACACCCCAGTAAATACCAATGTATAAACAAACTCGGATAAAAATGAGATTGTTATATTTCCCTTACCTTAGGTCCGATTTGCTTCGTAAGTGTCTGGACCTCCTGTATAATGATTTAAATAATGTTATTGACTTATTCCATAATCATACTTATTGTTATGATATCATATATGGTCATATTCTTATCTTCTTATTAGTAATATTTCATTACTACATGTTATTCGGGTGTTTATTACTTTTTGTTCTTATGCGTGTTTTGTCGAATAAATTCATATTCTTCTCTTTAGGTTATAGATACCTCATTTAAAGAATGGTATTAGTGTAATATATATCATATTAATTAATTCAATTAATTTATATAATCATTATGCAATGAAGATCATGTAGAACGAGTTGCATCACATCATGGAGACAGTATTCCGTACGTACGCACGAGTGATGATATCGTTCCTATGATCGTGGAAATGTATTGGAGGGTATGTATACTATTTAAGAATCAATATAACTTTATAATAGTCATATATAGTCATTATTTACACCATTATTCCCATCCAAGTAAGGTGGTGGTGGAAAATAGATTACACCACGGTGTGGAGACGGTATTCAGTACGTACGCACGTGCGGTGATTTCTTTTTCCATAGGATGGATAGATGGTGAAATAGGGTTGTTTCATACTTATAATAACATATCAGTATATGAGTGATACTGATGTTATTACTTAATAATGAAACAACTAAAGAAGAAGAAGTGGAAGAATAAATAAAGATGAAAGAATCGGTAACGAACATTACCTCTTCTTTGAAGTGCTTCTTTGAGACCTCCTTTTAGGGCACTAAAATAGGTCTTTTAAGAAGACCAGAACCTCTAGTATGTTTCTAGGGAAGTGGAGAAGAGAAATTGTTAGGGGTTTTCCGAGCTTGAAGGCTCAAAGTGGTGTGAGGAAGAGGGGGAGGAGGTGCCCTTTTATAAGGGAGGAGAGGGGTACCTTTGGAATAACTAAAACTATTATTTTATTATAAAGTCAAATTAGTTTTAAATTGCTCTAAATTAATTTATTTAGAAACTAAGGTGGGTATGGGTCGAAATACTCTCATACAATAGAATTTAGACAACTTTAGGTTCCTATTTTAACCTCATCATTTCGATTTAACATTAAGTTAAATAATTTTACTTTTACCGTGTCTTCTTGTGTTCTTATACTATAAGGTTAATAAACTTACTATAAGCAGCCAAAAGAACCCCAAGTTGTTTATTATTAATATATATAACCTTATCTAAGTCATTTGGCCGAACCATAGATTTTTAGGAATAAAATAAAAATTACTAATATAATATTTTTTTTAAAAACTATTTTATGTCAATTTTGACACTATTTAGTAATTGATTTTTGTGAAAGTTATAACAGAATTATTAGTTCAAAAAAAGTTAATTAAATCAATACTAAAATGTCATATTAACCTATAAAATTAGTGGAATTCATAAAAAGTCTCAAATTACATTTATTTCGGTATTTATAACATCAATTATGTCAATATTTCATTAATAAGATAATTACTGTATCATCGTTGTGTCATAAATAAATTAAACTATTTAATGTCTAGAAATTATAAATAAAATACCATTATGTTTGAAATCTTTTTAGATTTCTAATGAATATTTATAGTCGAATTTATTTTATGTATAAGCCCATATTAAGAATTATTTACTTATTAAACTTTGATTTTAACTATTTTTACCCTTCTTTAAGTAAATTGATAATAAATGTCCTAATCTAATACAAGTGGGCCTAAATGGTCATATTTTATTCCAAATATTGTTTTTGGTAGAATTACACTTATCTAATAGAATTAGGACATGTGTTAGGGTAATAATAATATCATTTTTACCCTTAATTACCCTATTTACTTTTAACCGTGGTAAATAAAAGTAAAAAGTTACTATTCACCAAAAATTATTTTCATCTCATTGAACCCCATTTTACTTACTGAAATCAACCGTGTCTCTCGGATTTTCAAAATTCCACTCACAGAAGCAGTAAAATTAAGTTTTATGAAAAATTCAGTTTTTTAACTACCACTTAGTGGTTTCACTATTCATCAAAAATTGAAAGTTTTCAGAAAAATACCAAAATTTCACCCTAGGCTAATTTCAATATTACGAATCAAAAAATGAAGTCCATTTTGAAAAATAAAATTTACAAAATTTCAAAAAGTGGTTATTACTATTCATAACGGCTAGTTTTAATAATATTTTAATAGCATATCGTTGTTTAGTGAAACTCGGTATTGCGTATGACGCAAGCTATCGAGGAAGGCTGCAGTTGCGTGTAAAGAAAGCCAAGCTGGTGTTGTGTGTAGTGAAAGATCTTGCTCCAACTGTACAACTTCTGAGCTAAGTACATGTGATGGATCAGGTATGTACTTTCTTAGGAGAGATATATGGAACACATCGTGAACTTGAGATAGATTCGGTGGAAGCGCCAATCAGTAAGCTACCTTCCCAACACGATCCAGTATTTCGAAAGGACTGATATATCAAGGGCTCAACTTCCCCTTCTTTCCAAATCTCATGACCCTCTTCCAGGGAGATATTCATAAGAACACTTTATCACCCACTTCAAACTCTAGGTCATTTATTCGGTTGTCGGCATAACTTTTCTGTCGACTCTGAGCTTATCTTATGTGTTGTTGAATAGATCTGAATTTTTCTGCCATTTCATCAACGAGATCAGGTCCTAATAGCTTTCTTTCCCCAACTTCATCCCAGAAAGTTGGAGTCCTACATTTCTTTCCATAGAGAGCTTCATAAGGAGCCATCTGAATACTGGAGTGAAAGCTGTTATTATAAGAAAATTCCACCAAAGGAAGGTGTTGATCCCAACCACCTTTCAAATCCATAGAGCAAGATCTCAACATATCTTCTAGAGTTTGAATTGTTCTCTCAGACTGACCGTCTATTTGAGGATGATATGTAGTGCTGAAACTCAACTCTGTATCCAGAGTATGCTGAAGACTTCGCCAGAAATTTGAGGTAAACCTTGGATCCCGATCAGATATAATAGAATGTGGTACTCCATGTAATCTTACCACTTCCCTCACATATATCCTGGTTAGCTGATCCAGAGATAAATCCTCTCTAATAGTAATGAAGTGTGCAGACTTTGTAAGACGATCAACTATGACCCAGATAGCATTATTGCCTTTGGATGTTTTAGGAAGTCCTGTGAAAAAGTCCATAGTTATGTTTTCCCATTTCCATTTGGGTATGGGTAATGGTTGTAACATCCCCTTAGACTTCTGTCTCTCAGCTTTAACTTGCTGACAAACCAAGCATCGAGAGACATATTTAGCAACATCTCTTTTCATGCCATCCCACCAGAAGTACTCTTTTAGGTCCCTATACATTTTCGTGCTTTCAGGATGAATAGAGAATGAAGAACTATGAGCCTCATCCAGCAGCCCCTTCTTTAATTCGGGGATGTGAGGAACACAAACCCGATTCCTGAACTTTATTATCCAATCACAATCAAGGTTTAATTCAGGAACATTTCTCACCTTCTTTTGTAACTCGACATCTTCTTTATGTGCCTCTTTAATCATCACATGTATAGATATTGAACATTCATTTGAGAAAGAAGAGATTTTTCCCCTTCCATTATAATTACAAGATCCATCCTTTGTAAATACATAAATATTGGATCTTTTGTGATCCTCATCATGGATAAACTGGCATGGTCTTGTCGACTTAATGCATCTACCACCTTGTTTTCTTTCCCATGATGGTAATGGATTGAGCAGTCATAATCCCTAATCAGCTCCAACCATCTTCTTTGGTGCATATTCAGCTCCTTTTGTGTGAAAATATACTTTAAACTTTTATGATCAGTATAAATATCACACCTTTCACCATAAAGATAATGCCTCCAAATCTTTAATGCAAATATTACTGCAGCTAACTCCAAATCATGAGTTGGGTAATTTTGCTCATGGATTTTCAACTGTCGTGAGGCATAAGCTATCACCATATCATTTTGCATAAGAACACACCCTAATCCCTTCTTGGATGCATCACTGTAGATCACAAACCTTTCTCCACTACAAGGCAGTGTGAGCACAGGTGCACTGGATAACCTTCTTTTCAACTCCTTGAAATTCTCTTCACATTCCTTTGTCCAGACAAACTTTACTCCTTTCCGAGTCAACTTGGTGAGTGGATTAGATAATCGTGAAAAGCTTTCACAAAACGTCGATAATATCCAGCCAAACCAAGAAAACTTCGGATCTCAGTTACTGTTGTTGGTCTTGACCATCTTTCAATAACCTCTATTTTTGCTGGATCCACAGATATCCCCTCTTTTGAGATTATGTGACCCAAAAATAAATCTTTTTGAAGCCAAAATTCACACTTGGTAAATTTGGCATAAAGCTTCTCATTTCTTAGGGTCCTCAATATAATTCTCAAGTGATCTTCATGTTCTTCCTTGCTCTTTGAATATACCAGAATATCGTCTATAAAGACTACCACAAAATGATCAAGATAGTCTCTAAAGACTCTATTCATCAGATCCATGAAGATAGCAGGGGCATTAGTAAGACCAAACGACATCACTATAAATTCATAGTGTCCATACCTTGTACGAAAAGCCATCTTTGGTATATCCTCCCTTTTGAACCTTAATTAATGATACCCTGAATGAAGATCAATCTTGGAAAAGTATTGAGCTCCTCGTAGTTGGTCAAATAAGTCATCAATGCGTGGGAGAGGATATTTGTTCTTGATATTGATCTTGTTAAGTTCTCAATAATCAATGCAAAGTCTCATTGATCCATATTTCTTCTTAACAAACAGAACAAGTGCTCCCCAAGGTGATGAACTAGGGCGTATTAATCCCTTATCAAGATTCTCTTGGAGTTTCTTCTTCAATTCCTACAACTCAATTGGGGCCATTCTATAAGGTGTCTTTGAAATAGGCAAAGCACCTGGTATGAGTTCTATTGAAAACTCAACTTCACGATTTGGTAGAAGACCTTGGAATTCCTCCGGAAATACATCATCAAACTTCCGTACAATGGGAATATTCTTAATTGTGAGTTTCTCACCAACCATTTGAGATAAATAACCTTAATTAAGTGTACTCAAGACCCATAAGATGGAAGAAATTTCCACTGGAAGGTTATGTTCATCCTTGCATCGATAGACGATCATAGATTGATCTGGAATATGAAATGTGACTTCCCTTCTTTGGAAATTTATATGAGGTCCATATAAAGAAATCCAATCCATGACAAGAATCACATCAAATTCCACTATAGGAAGGATCACAAGATTTACAGGAAGCACTTTCGCACAAACTTCAATCGGGGAATAATTATAAACTTTTGATGCGACTGTTGTTCCATTAGGTGTTGTCACATCTAACTCGACATCTAATTGTTGAGGTAAAATGGTGATACCCTTAGAAAAATCTTCAGAAATAAAAGAGTGGGTGGATCCAAAATCAAATAAAACATTTGCTACTTTAGAGTGGATGGTAAGTGTACCATTCACCACATCGTTATCGTAATCCACATCGCTGATAGAAATTGCATGTGACTTTCCTTTGTCTTTAGCCTTAAGATTTTGTTGATGTAGATCATCATCAACAACCCTTGGATTAGGGAATTTATTGGCATAATGCCCCATCTCCTTGCACTTGAAACATTGAAGTGTAGTAGGTTCATTCTGTGTGTCCCTTCCTTTGTTTGCATCATTAGACATATTCTTCCCATCATTGCGGCATTCAAATGCCCGATGACCTTCCTTTCCACATTTGAAACATTTACTTGTCCCTTTAAGACAACTACATCCATGTTTCTTTCCACACTTTGAGCATAAGGGAAAGCTCATCTTCTTTTCAGTGTGCTCTTTAGATTTTTCTTTGAATTCCATTTTCCTCTTCTTATCAAACCCATATGACTGATGGGTTACTCCAATCTCCATCTCAACTTTGAGAGCACATCGAACGATTTTCTCGTAGCTATTGAAGTCATTTATGGATAAGGCCCTTCGAAGACTTGGTTTTAAGCCACTAAAGAATTGACTGATCTTACTCTCAGGTTGGATAATAATACTAGAAGCATACCTTGCATGTCTTGTAAAATTTGTTTCATACGTACCAACAGATTCATCATCCTTTTTCTTCAGTTCAAGAAACTCTTTATCCATCTTTGTTTGGAGAATACGAGGGAAGTACTTATTGAAAAATAAGTTCTTGAACTCGTCCCATTCCATGGACTCAATTTCATATCTTTGCATCGTATTCTTAATAAGATTCCACCATTGATCAGCATCTCCTTCCAAACGATACACTGCTAGGATGACTTTATCATTTTCAGAACATTAAAGAACTGAAAATATCTTTTCAGTAGTACTGATCCATTGTTCAGCAACTAATGGATCAGTAGACCCGCTGAATGAAGGTGGACGCTGCCTCATAAAGGATTCAACAGAATGTTGCTCCTTCCTTTGCTCATTCTAAAGTCCAGCATGATTCATAGCTTGAGAATGTTGTGTGAGCATGGCTATAAGATTTTTCATTCCAGCTCCCATAACGTTTGGTTGCTCCGGGGGACAATCATTGTATTGCCCGTCGCATTCCGCATTAACACGGTTCCTTCGAGTTCCAGCCATTGACTAAAACCAAGAAGAATAGTGTGAGCAACACTAATTATAATAGGAAAACCACATAATCAATAATAAAATTTCACACTTAAGGTCTTATCCTAGGTTATTCATGGTCATTTCTAAAACACTAAGATTGTGTTCTATGCTTAGACTTATCCTTAGGGTTCTTACTAAGGCTTTCACATCCTAGTTTCTAAAGGTTGATTATACCTTTCCTCTGATACCAACTATAACGACCCATACTTTACATACATTGTTATTACTTCAAAATTGAATCACACTTATTACAACATATGACAAAACCATGAAAGGACCGTATAGGTATAGTGTCTTTAGAAACTGGAAAGCATAAACAACTGTTTCATAAAGAATCTACTTTGCCTCCCATTTATTTCATCATATCTAGAGTCCCTTTTTGGCATATCCTACATAATAACCTTCTTCCTGACCTGGGGAACTAAAACATACAAAGGGTGAGCTCAAATTCTCAGTAAGGGTAAACAAAATAAATATCAATCACATCATATTCATAAGAACAAAACATTTTGGAAATCTTAACCTGCAAAAGAGATCATAATATCAGAACATGGGATAAATCATAGTAGTGAAATGTAATCCCAATAATCATAACTTAAAACCTGAAACTTTGTGGCGTACACACATAATCATAGAGAATCATTTCTTAGTAGTCAAGAATCATTGCCAATACTATCTTAGCAGACAAAGTCCATTTCTGAACCGAGTTCACTCCTCGTTTCAGTCATGTTTCACTGAACCGGTTTAACCCGCCGTTCCAGCCATGTCTATCTCATGAGATATAAAATCTTTACCCAATTCATTGGAGGGTGATATAGGTCCCACCCGTCTCATAATGATACCATTCTTATGTGTGCCACAAAATCATAAATCATACATCATTGAATAACCCATGTAATAAAAATGGGATTCTTAAACATTGTGACATCATAAAACAATTCATATAAGATAAATGAATTCATAAAAATGATTCCATCACAACATAATAAAATCAATGTAATAATAGGGATATAAACAGAACCCTATATTATCTTAGATGGAAAATAATTTTGATAAAACGCTTGAACTCAATTCTTGAGGAAAATATCCTTTCTACTTAAAAAACATTTTCCTTTCTTAACATGTCATACAATAAAAGAAGTTGATTAAAAATAAACATGAAAAATTTTAAAGGAATATTCTTGGAAATAATGTTTTAAAAATCCATTCATGCCGTATAAGTTAAAAAAACATTCTTCTCGTACTTTTTCCGGAAAAGTCAAAAAGTACCTCGTACGAAAAACGACAAAAGATTCCTTTCATATCTTTTACTAAAAACTCACCGAAGGGTAAAATTGCATTTAAAAAATTGTAGGTGGATGGAAATAATATTAAATATTTAGGAAACATGGAAGTGGATGATAAAATACACCCCAGTAAATATCAAAGTATAAACAATCTCGGATAAAAATGAGATTGTGATATTTCCCTTACCTTAGGTCCGATTTGCTTCGTAAGTGTCCGAACCTCCTGTATAATGATTTAAATAATGTTATTGACTTATTACAGAATCATACTTATTGTTATGATATCATATATGGTCATATTATTAGCTTCTTATTATTAATATTTCATTACTACTTGTTATTCGGGTGTTTATTACTTTTTGTTCTTATGCGTGTTTTGTCGAATAAATTCATATTCTTCTCTTTAGGTTATAGATACCTCATTTCCAGAATGGTATTAGTGTAATATATATAATATTAGTTCATTCAATTCATTTATATAATCATTATGCAATGAAGATCTTGTAGAACTAGTCGCATCACATCATGGAGACGGTATTCCGTACGTATGCACGAGTGATGATATTGTTCCTATGATCGTGGAATTGTATTGGAGTGTATGAATACTATTTCAGAATCAATATAAATTTATAATATTCATAAATAGTCATTATTTACACCATTTTTCCCATCCAAGTAAGGTGGTGGTGGAAAATAGATTACACCACGGCGTGGAGACGGTATTCCATACGTACGCACGAGTGGTGATTTCTTTTTCCGTAGGATGGATAGATGGTGAAATAGGGTTGTTTCATACTTATAATAACAAATCAGTATATTAGTGATACTGATGTTATTACTTCATAATGAAACAACTAAAGAAGAATAAGTGGAAGAAGAAATAAAAATGAAAGAATCGGTAACAGACATTATCTCTTCTTTGAAGTGCTTCTTTGAGACCTCCTTTTAGGGCACTAAAATAGGTCTTTGAAGAAGACCAGAACCTCTAGGATGTTTCTAGGGAAGTGTAGAGGAGAAATAGGCATGGGTTGGCCGAGCTTGAAGGCTCAAAGTGGTGTGAGGAAGAGGGGGAGGAGGTTCCCTTTTATAAGGGAGGAGAGGGGTACCTTTGGAATAACTCAAACAATTATTTTATTATAAAGTCAAATTCGGTTTCAAATAGCTCCAAATTGATTTATTTCTAAGATAAGGTGGGGATGGGTCGAAATACTCTCATCCAATAGAATTTATACAAGTTTAGGTTCCTATTTTAACCTTATCATTTAGATTTAACATTAAGTTAAATAATTTTACTTTTGCCGTGTCTTCTTGTGTTCTTATACTATAAGGTTAATAAACTTACAATAAACAGCCAAACGAACCCCAAGTTGTTTATTATTAATATATATAACCTTATATACTTCATTTGGCTGAACCTTAGATTTTTAGGAAAAAAATAACACTTACTAATATAATATATGTTTTAAAAACTATTTTATGTCAATTTTGACACTATTTAGTAATTGATTTTTTTTGAAAATCATACCAGAATGATTAGTTCGAAAATAGTTAATTAAATCAATACTAAAATGTCACATTAACTTATAAAATTAGTTTAACGCATAAAAAGTCTCATATTATATTTATTTGGGTATTTATAACATCAATTATGTCAATATTTTATTAATAAGAAAATTACTGCATCATCGTTGTGTCATAAATAAATTAAATTATTTAATGTCTAAAAATTATAAATAAAATACCATTATGTTGGAAATCTTTTTATATTTCTAATGAATATTTATAGTCGAATATATCTTATGTATAGCCCCATATTAAAAATTATTTACTTATTAAACTTTGGTTTTAACTATTTTAACCCTTCTTTAAGAAAATTGATAATAAATGTCCTAATCTAATCCAAGTGGGCCTAAAGGGTAATATTTTATTCCTAATATTGTTTTTGGTCGAATTATACTTATCCAATAGAATTAGGACATGTGTTAGTGTAATAATAATATCATTTTCACCCTTAATTACCCTATTTACTTTTAACCGTGGTAAATAAAAGTAAAAAGTTACTATTCACCAAAAATTATTTTCATCTCATTGAACCACATTTTACTTACTGACATCAATCGTGTCTCTCGGATTTTCTAAATTCCACTCACAGAAGCGGTAAAATAAAGTTTTATGAAAAATTCAGTTTTTTAACTACCACTTAGTGGTTTCACTATTCATCAAAAATTGAAAGTTTTTAGAAAAATACCAAAATTTCACCCAAGGCCAATTTCGATATTACGAATCCAAAAATGAAGTCCATTTTGAAAAATAAAATTTACAAAATTTCAAAAAGTCGTTATTAATATTTATAACGGCTAATTTTAATAATATTTTAATAGCATATCATTGTTTAGTGAAACTCGGTATTGCGTACGACACAAGCTATCGAGGAAGGCCGCAGTTGCATGTAAAGAAAGCCAAGCTAGTGTTGTGTGTAGTGAAAGATTCCTTTGATGATTTATATAACATAAAAACAAAATATTTCTCATAAAAGTATCGAGTGTTATAGAAATTGCATGTGACATTCCTTTGTCTTCAGCCTTAAGAGTTTGTTGACGTCGACCATCATCATCAACCCTTGGATTTGGGCATTGATTGGTATAATGCCCCATCTCCTTGCACTTGAAACATTGAAGTGTAATAGGTTCATTCTGTGTATCCCTTCCTTTGTTTGCATCATTAGACATCTTCTTCCCCTCATTTCAGCATTCAAATGCCTGATGACCTTCCTTTCCACATTTGAATCATTTACTTGTCCCTTTAAGACAACTCCCTCTATGTTTCTTTCCACACTTTGAGCATAAGGGAAAACTCATCTTCTTTTCAGTGTGCTCTTTATATTTACCTTGGAATTCCATTTTCCTCTTCTTATCAAACCCATATGACTGATGGGTTACTCCAATCTCCATCTCAACTTTGAGAGCACATCGAACGATTTCCTAATAGCTATTGAAGTCCCTTATGGCTAAGGCCCTTCGAAGACTTGGTTTTAAGACACTAAAGAATCAATCGATCTTACTCTCAGGTTGGATAATAATACCAGAAGCGTACCTTGCAAGTCTTGTAAAATTTGCTTCATAGGTACCAACAGATTCATCATCCTTTTTCTTTAGTTCAAGAAACTATTTCTCCATCTTTGTTCGGAGAATTCGAGGGAAGTACTTATTGAAAAATATGTTCTTGAACTCGTCCCATTCCATGGACTCTATTTCATCCCTTTGCCTCGTATTCTTAATAATATTCCATCATTGATCAGCATCTCCTTCCAAACGATACACTGCTAGGATAAATTTATCATGTTCAGAACATTGAAGAACTAAAAATATCTTTTCAGTAGTACTGATCTATTGTTCCGCAACTAATGGATCAGTAGACCCGCTGAATGAAGGTGGACGCTGCCTCATGAAGGATTCAAAAGAATTTTGCTCATTCCTTTGCTCGTTTAGAAATCTTGCATGATTCATAGCTTGAGAAAGTTGTGTGAGCATGGCTACAAGATTTTTCATTCCTGCTCCCATAACGTTTGGTTGCTCAGGTGGACAATCATTACATTTCCTGTCGCATTCCGCATTAACACGGTTCCTTCGGGTTCCAGCCATTGACTAAAACCAATAAGAATAGTGTGAGCAACACTAATTATAATAGGAAAACCACATAATCAAGAATAAAATTTCACACTTAAGGTCTTATCCTAGGTTATTTATGGCCATTTCTAAAACACTAAGATTGTGTTCTATACTTAGACTTATCCTTAGGGTTCTTACTAAGGCTTTCACATCCTAGTTTCCAAAGGATGACTATACCTTTCCTCTGATACCAACTATAGAGACCCATAATTTACATACATTTTTAGTACTTCAAAATTGAAGTACACTTATTACAACATATAAAAAAACCATGAAAGGACCGTATAGGTTTAATGTATTTAGAAACTGGGAAACATAAACTAATGGTTCATAAAGAATCTACACTGTCTCCCATTTATTTCATCATATCTATAGTCCCTTTTGGCATATCTTACTTAATACCCTTCTTCCAAACCTGGGGAAAGAAAACATACAAAAGGGTGAGCTCAAATGATCAGTAAGGGTAAACAAAAGAAATATCAATCAAATCAAATTCATAAGAACATAACATTTTGGAAATCTTACCCTGCAAAAGAGATCATAATTTCATAACATGGGATAAATCATGGCAGTGATATGTAATCATAATAATCATAACTTAAAACATGGAACTTTGTGGCATACACACATAATCATAGAGAATCATTTCTTAGTAGTCAAGACTAATTTACAAGACTATCTTAGTGGACAAAGTCCATTTCTGAACCGAGTTCACTCCTCATTTCAGTCATGTTTCACTGAACCGGTTTAACCTCCTGTTCCAGCCATGTCTATCTCATGAGATATAAAATCTTTACCCAATGCATTGGAGGGAGATATAGGTCCCACCCATATCATAATGATACCATTCTTATATGTGCCACAAAATCATAAATCATACATCATTGCATAACCCATGTAAATAAAATGGGATTCTAAACATCGTGACATCATAAAACAATTGATATAAGATAAATGAATTCATAAAAATAATTCCATCACAACATAATCAAATCAATTTAATAATAGGTATAGAAACAGAACCCTATATTATCGTAGATGGAAAATAATTTTGATAAAACAATTGAACTCCATTCTTGAGGAAAATATCCTTTTGACTTCAAAAACAATTTTCCTTTCTTAACATGTCATACAATTTTAAACTAAAAGAAGTTGATTAAAAATAAACACGAAAACTTGTAAATGAAGCTTCTTGGAAATAATTTTTTTAAAATCCAGTCAAGTCGTATAATTTAAAAAAAACATTCTTCTCGTACTTTTGTCGGAAAAGTCAAAAAGTATCTCGTACGAAAAATGACAAAAGATTCCTTTCATATCCTTTACTAAAAACTCACCGAAGGGTAAAATTGGATTTAAAAAATTGTATGTGGATGGAAACAATATTAAATATTGAGGGAACATGTATGTGGATGATAAAATACACCCCATTAAATACCAAAGTATAAACAATCTCGGATAAAAATGAGATTGTGATATTTTCCCTTACCTTAGGTTCGATTTGCTTTGTAAGTGTCCGGACCTCCTTTATAATGATTTAAATAATGTCATTGAATTATTCCAGAATCATACTCATTGTTATAATATCATATATGGTCATATTCTTAGCTTTTTATTAGTAATATTTCATTGCTACTTGTCATTCGGGTGTTTATTATTTTTTGTTATTAGGCATGTTTTGTCGAATAAATTATTATTATTCTCTTTAGGTTATAGATACCTCATTTCCATAATGGTATTAGTGTACTATATATCATATTTATTCAATCAATTCATTTATATAATCATTATGCAATGAAGATCATGTAGAACGAATCGCATCACATTGTGGAGACAGTATTCCGTACGTACGCACGAGCAATGATATCATTCCCATGATCGTGGAATTGTATTGGAGTGTATGTATTCTATTTCAGAATCAATACCACTTTACAATAATCATATATAGTTATTTATTTTCACTATTATACCCATACATGTAAGGTGGTGATGGAAAATAGATTACACCACGACGTGGAGACAGTATTCCGTACATACGCACGCGCGGTGATTTCGTTTTCCGTAGGATGGATAGATGGTGAAATAGGGTTGTTTCATACTTATAATAACATATCAGTATATGAGTGATACTGATGTTATTACTTCATAATGAAACAACTAAAGAAGAATAAGTAGAAGAAGAAATAGAGTTGAAAGAATCGGTAACGGACATTACCTCTTCTTTGAAGCGCCTCTTTGAGACCTCCTTTTAGGGCACTAAAATTGGTCTTTGAAGAAGTCCAGGACATTTAGGATGTTTCTATGGAAGTGGGGAAGTGAAATGGTCAGGGTTTGGCCGAGATTGAAGGCTCAAATTGGTGTGAGGAGGAGAGGGAGGAGGTTCCCATTTATAAGGGAGGAGAGGGGTACCTTTGGAATAGATAAAAATATTATTTTATTATAAAGTCAAATTCGATTTTTAATAGCTCCAAATTGATATATTTCTAAGATAAGGTGGGGATGGGTCGAAATACTCTCATCCAATAGAATTTAGACAAGTTTAGGTCATTATATTAACCTTATCTTTTAGTTTTAACTCTTAGTTAATTAGATTGACATTTACCATTTCACTTTGTATTTTTATATTATATAGTTAATAAACTTACCATATACATCCAAGAGACCCCAAAGTGGTCCATTTATGATACACCTATCATGATATAATTATCTTTGCCGAACATTAGATTTTTAGGAATAAAATAACAGTCAATAATATAATATTTGTTTTAAAAACTATTTTATGTCAATTTTGACACTATTTAGTAATTGTTTTTTGTGAATCTCATAACAGAATGATTAATTAGAAAAAAGTTTATTAAATCAATAATAACATGTTATATTAACCTTGAAAATTATTTTAATTCATAAAAAGTATCAAATTAAATTTATTTGGGTATTTATAACATTAATCATGTCAATATTTCATTAATAAGATAATTACTGCGTCATCTTTTTGTCATAAATAAATTAAATTATTTAATGTCTAAAAATTACAAATAAAATACCATTATGTAGGAACTCGTTTTAGCTTTCTAATTAATATTTATAGTCGAATTTAGCATATGTATAACCCTATATTAAAAATTATTTACTTATTAAACTTCGATTTTAACTATTTTAACCCTTCTTTAAATAAATTAATAATAAATGTCCTAATCTAGTCCAAGTGGGTCTAAATGGTCATATTTTATACTTAAGGTTGTTTTTGGTCGAATTAAACTTATACAATAGAATTAGAACATGTGTTAGGGTAATAATAATAACATTTTTACCCTTAATTATCCTATTTACTTTTAACAGTGGTAAATAAAATAAAAAGTCACTATTCACCAAAAATTATTTTCATCTCATTGAACCACAATTTACATACTAACATCAACCTTGTCTCTCGGATTTTTGAAATTCCACTCACAAAAGCGGGAAAATTATGTTTTATGTAAATTTGCAAATTCTCCTAGGAGGTGGGTAAAAGACGGTGAAAAGTTCAATAAAATTTTAATATATATAAAATTATTATAAAATTACTCCAATGAATTACATTAAACTTATATAGGTATTATGTATCAAATTTGACCTAAAATAAATTTAAATAAAATAAATAATTATTTAAATAAAAAGTCGGTTTTTAAATAGTAACCCAGTGTTTTCACTATTCATCAAAAATTGAAAGTTTCTAGAAAAATAACAAAATTTCACCCTAGGCTAATTTTGATATTCTGAATCCAAAAACGAAGTCCATTTTGAAAAATAAAATACACAAAATTTTGAAAAGTGGTTATTACTATTCATAACGAATAGTTTTAATAATATTTTAATAGCATATCGTTGTTTAGTGAAACTCGGTATTGCGTACGACACAAGCTATCAAGGAAGGTCACGATTGCGTGTAAAGCAAGACAAGCTAGTGTTGTTTGTAGTGAAAGAATCCTTTGATGATTTATATAACATAAAAACAAAATATTTCTCATAAAAGTCTTGGGTGTTATAACTTGCCTTTCCAGCTATGTATATCTCATGAGATATAAATCATTACCCAATGCATTAGACGGATATATAGGTCTCACCCATCTCATAATGAAATCATTATTACCTGTGCCACAAAATAAACATAAATCATTCATCGTAACACAAAGAATAAAATGGGTTTCATAAATATCATCCCATCGTAACATAATCCTTATAAAACAAATGGATATAATTTCATCATAAGAAAAATTAAACCACGTAAATAATAGAGACATTATATTTGAAACATAATCATACTAAATAATGTCATCTTAGATAGGAAATAGTTTTGATAAAACACTTGAAATGGATTCTTGAGGAAAATATCCATTCTCCTTCAAAATCAATTTCTTTTCACAAAATTCCATTTAATTTTAATAGAAAAGGAGTTTGTTGAAAATAATAATGAAATCACGTAGATTAATCTTCATGAAAATAAGGCATTATGAAACAGTAAAAATCCATTCATGACGTATAAGTTAAAGAAACATTCTCCCCGTACTTTTGCTGGAAAAGTTAAAAAGTACCTCGTATGGTAAAGAAAAGAAAGATTCCATCCATACCTTGTGGTAAAAGTCATAAATGGGTAAAAATAATTTTAAACATACAAGAAGTTTGGTAGAAAACAAGGATATGGACGATAAATATAACCCCAGTAAATACTTACGAGTAAACAATCTCAGTTAAGAACGAGATTGGAATAATTATCCCTTACCTTATGTCCAATTTCTTCCGTATATGTCCGAGACTATTGTAAAGTGGGTTTAAACATATTATTAACATATAACAGAACCATAATAGTATTTATTATGACATATACAATTCACTTACAACTTTATATTACCCATTTATTTATCAATTACATGTTAAAGTAGCATTTTGGGTAAAATCATTTCATTTATCATACGTGTTTGGGCTTGTTATTCTTGATATTATTACTTATATCCGGATTTACTTAATTTCAGAATGTGAAACATAATTTATATATAATATATATTCAGAATATAAATATATATGATAGATCGATAAATGGAATTAAATACACCATTCATGGAGAGGGTAGGCCGTACATATGCATGAACGCTATTTTCGTTTCCTTATTGAATTGAATGGAAGTAAATTACATACATATATACATAAATCCAGTAGAATTATTATGTCATATATTTCATTATTAATTATTATATATACTTTATAATAAATCTTTAATGGTTAACATTGAGAATGAATCTCATCTCATTGTGGAGACGACAATCCGTACGTACACACGACTGATGATATCATTCCCATAATTAATGAATGGAATTGGAGTGGATTATATAATATCTCAGAATTATTATTATGTTAAAATAATCATATATAGTTATTATTTCCTCCATTATACCCATCCAATTATGGTGGTGGTGGAAAAACAGATTACACCACGGCGTAGAGATGGTAAGCTGTACGTATTCACGTGCAGTGATTTAATTTTTCGTATGATGGATAGAAGGTGAAATAGGGTTGTTTAAAATTTATAATAACATATAAGTATATGAGTTATACTGATGTTATTACTTTATAATGAAACAAATAAAGAATATAAAGTAGAAGAAGAAATAAATTTGAAAGAATCGGTAAAGGAAATTACCTCTTCTTCAACGCGCCTCTTCTAAACCTCCTCTTAGGGCACTAATGTTGGTCTTTGAAGAAAACCAAGACTTCTAGTATGTTTCTAGGGAAGTGGAGAAGATAAATCGACAGGGTTTTTCCAATATTGAAGGCACAAAATGTTGTGAATAGGAGAGGGAGGAGGTGCCCTTTTATAAGAGAGGAGAGGGGCACTTTTGGAATCCTCTAAAATATTAACTTATAATAAATTCAAACCCCACATAAAAACTTCTAAAATGACTAAAATTAAAACATGAGATGATATATTGTTTTAAAATCATCATAAAATAAAATTTAGACATGTTGGAAAATTATTTTAATCCTTATCAATTTGATTTATCCTTATTTAATATATTCAATCTTATTTTTGGTAATAATTTTCAAAATTTTAAATTTTTATAAATACTTACTTATGTGTTGTGAATTGTCCAAAATTTGATACATTATAACATTTTAGACCATATAAATTTAAATTTATAATTTATAATTTTTTTGTGATTTTTAAACAATTTAATAATATGTTATTTTTATAAAATACCAATAGTGTCAATTTTGAAACTATTCAATTATTTGAATTTAAATAAAATACAAACCGAAGATATATTCAAAAAAAAATTTATTATATTCCTAAAATGTCATATTCATCAAAAAAATTCATGTAAAACATTAATTTGTTCATATAATATTTATTTTAATGTTTTTAAAACCATTTATTTGATATTTTTCAAAATAAAATAATTATTACAACATTTATGTATAATTATTTAATATGCTTATTTTTTGAATAAAAATAAAAAATAAAATACTATGATAAATATAAATCTAATATATTTCATAATAATACATTTACTCAAATTTATCATCTTAAAATCACAACATTTATATTGTTATATTTATTAAATTATGAAGTTGACAACTTTGACATCTTTTAAAATAATATAAGTGTCATAATCGCTTTAATAAGGCTCCAAATGGTCCAAAATATGACCATTGGATGATTATTGTTTATATATAAATGAAAAAGATGTTTTGGTCCGGTTTTTGGGCCTTTTATGGGTATTATTAGTTGAATAAAAACTATATTATTGAATTTTCACTAAATAAATAATTTTTGCATCATTAATGTATAAGCTATTTTGGTAATTAAATATTTCATAAAAATTAAAATAAATTACCATAACAAAAAAAAGACATTTTAGCTTTCAAATGAGTATTTATAATCAAATTTATATTATGTATAACATTATATTAAAAATACTTTAATTATTAAAGTTTGAGTGAGACATATTTCACTTTCTTTAAATAAAATAAATTAAAGGCCTTAATCACATCTAAGTGCATTCCAAAAGATACCATTTAGACCCAACTATATTTTAGTAAAAAATATAATCATCCAATTATATTAATACAAGTGTTAGGGTAATTTAATAATATTATATTTACCCTTAATTTCTCGATTTACCTTTAACTGTGGTAAATGAACTTTATCGTAGTTACTATTTATAATAACTAAAAATAAAAAGTAGCCTATTAACATAATAAGTACCTACTGATTAAAAATATGGAATCCATTTTTCCAAATTCAAAACATTTATGTTGAAGTATTTAATTTAAAATTAATCCCGTGGTTGATAAAACGGGTTTTAAAAGTTAAAACGTTGCAAAAGATGGAAATGTTTTTATCTATTAATTCGGTGAAAATTAATTATAATGACTTAAGATTATATTAAATGGAAAAAATATATTCTCTTTATACTTTAAAATCATTCAATATTATAATTTAACTATATAAATTATCTCGATGAAAAAATTTGTTTTTAATTATAATTTAGCGTATTTTTACTATTCATCAAAATTTGAAGGTCATTAGAATAATGTCAAAAATTTATCCAAAGTAAATTTTTATATCCTGATTCCAAGTAAAAAGTTTTATTTGTCAAATTTAACTTATAAAAATTTCAAAAAATATATTTAAAGTCGGTGAACCATCAAAAGACGGAAAAACTGTATTTTTGGAAAACTATTTCCTTTATACGAAAAATTGATTTTGTTCTCATAACTTGTTATTGAAAATGATTAAGATGAATTATAATGCTATAACATTCAAAATGAGGTTAATACTATTCATAATGTCTAGTTCATGGTTATATTAGAACAATATATTGTTGTTTAGTGAAACTCGATATTGCATACAACACACACTATTGAGGAAGATATCTCTTGCGTGCAACACAAGCCAAGAATAGCGTTTGCGCATAATTCAAGATAATACGATGTTGTGTATAGCACAATAAAATCTTGGTGTAGCATACAATACAAGACATCCAAGAAATTAAAAATAACATTTCTCATAAAATCTCGGGGTGTTACATGCTACCCCCCTTAAAATGAATTTCACCCTCGAAATTCGTCGGGGTTATATATGGTTTACTACATGATTGTTTCTTTCATAGAATCCCACATCATATAAAGGAAAACCAAAACATAATTTTAAAAACATAATTATGAAATGTAACGTTTACCCAAATTAACTCAACATTGGGTTTCCACACAAGAGAAGATAGGTGAAAATATGGATATAGAAGAGAAATCTAACTATCATGTTTTGACAGAGAGTAGTAGAGAACATGGATATGAAAAAGACAACTATAAAAAAGCCATAAATTTGTGATGATATAAGGTACCATCTGATTCATCGGATACGAGGGTACTAGGACAACGTTTTTGGGTTTCAAGATCATTTCCCTAAAGTTGATGAATTTTTCCATAAGGATAAATACTTACTTGATTTCAGTGTAATATCATCATTGGTCATTACATGAACAATTTCAACTTCATCTATTATTTAAAGAAATGAAGTTGAATTTTTCCTTCTTGAAATGTTAGTATATCATGCGATAGAATGATCGGTTATTCCATCTATCTTAAAAAGTTAGCAAAAGTTATTAAATATACATAAGTCCATCTATGGTGAGATTAACCATATACGATTCAAAAAATGGACTTATACTTCAACTATCACACCACTTAATAAAATAAAATTAATTTCTACTAACCAGGTACTTCCTGTAGGCTAGTGGTAAGAGATAAAGGAATGTCACACTTTGGTTGTGGGTTCGATTCCTGCATCCTTGTCCGACGTGACAGGTTGTCTCTTGTCCTACGGGTTATCTTTTTTCTAAAACTACCCCATTATAACATTCCAGAAATAATATAAAAAAAGTTATTTCCTTAAACAATACTATCTGATGTCCAACTTAATCCATTACAACCTTTAGGCTAATCCAAAATACTTCTTTCCAAACTCACAGTTTAAAGAAAAAGGTTACTAGAAAGGTCATATAACAAGCATGTGAAAACCATCATTTATCCCCTATATATCATAACATATATCTTATTGGTCACATAAAAACATGTGAATGCCTTAATCATGTATTCATGGAACATGAATTACCATAGAACCTTAGTGAAAACATGAATGCTATCAAAATTTAACTCTTTCCACATACCAAAATCCCAAAAATTCTATATACTCAAATCATTATATCACTTTTTCCTTATATCATTCATGAGTTCATTAATAATATCCAACATATTATTTTCTACTTATCCCTTAATTATGCGCATATCTTCTACTTTCCAAAAATATTTCAATCACTTTTCATGGTTACTGGTACCATATTCTTATAGAAAACCACAATGGACAAATACATAGATATTTCAATATACCCGAAATGTACCTCAACAACATTATTCTAGAATTCTAATACATAAGACCTTCAATCCATTATCTTCAATGATTAGCATGGAATCAGTCCTTCCTCGATTTATAAGTAACCTCTTAGGTCAGGTCATTGTGTTGGGTAATTCCCATGTTCTCCACAGATAAGACATTGAACTCCATAATAGTCTGTCACTCTATGCCTGTAATGCCTCAACCCCAGTTACCCAGAGTCGGTGCATTATTACATAACATTGTCATGATCACAAGAAAGATCAAATCTCAAAAGACCGATTGGTTTAGTAGCCTTGGAAACACTAGATATATTCATAAAGTTTTACATTACATCATGAAGTGAAAAACTACTATAACAACATATTGTCTCCATAATCCACACTATTATCCCCTCATAATATCCCTGTAGGTCATTAATAATTTACTTCTTCACTTCCTGGGAAAAATAAAACATAGAAAAGGGGTGAGCTCAAATGCCCAGTAAGGATAACAATATAGCGGAAACTTTCATAAATAAGAATAAACATTTAAGGCAATGTATAACTAAAACAAAAGCCTTTTAAACTTGAACTTCAACATAGTATGGCAAAAATAAAATGAAATAATGCCATTTACTTATTCACATGGATATTCTACTAATCGAATAATCACATGCAATATCAATAACCACTTTCATAATGATGGAATCCATAATGCCAGACTATCATAACCACATAGCCAAGGCCTCATGCCAAGAATACAAATTAGATTTTTCCAAGGCCTTGTGCCAAGACACTAGTTTGTCTCATGAGACCTACCGATTCATCGAGAAGCTATAGCGGGCTCCACCCGTCACATATTAAGTCCAATGCATTCCCATATGAAAAGGTTTAAACATAACATAAACATTCGTATTAAAACTAGCATACGAAATGTCAATACTTTCACCATAAACTATGAATGGTATAAAAATAGAACATCCATAGTCAAACATATCACAAAACCTTCAATACAATATAGAACTTTTGTATCATAATAAATCAACTTCAAATAAGCGTAAAATCCATCAAAGGATGTTAACATAGATGATATCAAAAATCTTTTTAGAGAAATATCTCTTTCTATTTTGAAATCATTTAAGAGTCTTATATTTATGAAATAAAACATTTTATTTGATAATATTCTTATAAGCTTGTAAGGTAAGCTTCGACAATTTTATAATGGCGGAAAATAGCCGCACCCACCGTATAAGTTAAAAAAACATTCTTACCTTAATTCTGTCGAAAAGGTTAAAAAGCACCTTATTTGGAAAACGATGGAAATATTCCTTTATAAAACTCTTATAAAAATTAAAACAAGGGTATAAATGACTTTAACCCATATTATTTTAAATAGTAAAAATGTTTTGAAATACATTTTTAAGAAACATTGATGTGGATGATAAAGAGATCCTAGTAGATTATTACGTATAAACAAACTCAGATAATGAAGAGATTGTGAAATAAACCCTTACCTTGTAATTTTCCTTGGTTGGGGTAGGTTAACCTCCTATATATTGGTGAAATAATTGTTATTAAATTACAAAATAATCATATGCAATAATATGATATCATATATGATCTTTTAACATTGATTTGTTAATAATATCTTAGTATTATCAATGTTTCGGGTGTTAACATACTCGTTTTATTTTATATGTTTTGTTACGTAAGACATGTTTGTAATGGATATGTTTTATATTATTCATATCCATAATGATATAAAGTCCTTAAACATAATTTTTAAATCATCAGATGACAATTATACTTGAATGGATACGATGGAGAATGAATCTCATCACGTTCGTGGAGACGGCAGTCCGTACGTACGCATGAGCGACAATATTATTATTTTGATATTAATATAATATATAAATGGATGTTATAACATATATACAGAATAATTAACATGTTATATTTATTATTTACATGAGTTACACATCATTATTACACCCATCAAAATAATAATATATTGAATAACAATTACACCACGACGTGGAGACGGTAAGCCGTACGTACGCACGTATGGTGACATGTTATTCAAAAGGTGGATAGAATATTGAATATGGTTGTAACATATTTATAATAACATCACAGTATATATATGATACTGGAGTTATTATTTTAGAATGGTAACGACAAAGGAAGAAGAAGTGGAAGAAGAAAGGAACTTGGAAAAGGGTGGTGAAATCATTACCTCTTCTTCGGGTTCTTCCTTTTGATTTGATCAAAAGGGCTCCTTAGGTTGGATTTCTGATAAAAATAAGGCCTCTAGGTTGTAGTGGGGGATGTCGGGAGAGTATTTGGGCAGAGTTTGGCCGAACCAAAAGGATTTTAAGGTGTGAAGAAATGAGAAGGAGGAGTGCCCTTTTATAAGAGGGGTGAAGGGCACCTTTGGAAAAGCTAGAAATATTAATTTATAATAAATTCATATTCGGTTTATAATGGCTAAAAAGTGGATTATTTAAATTTTAAGGTGGGGATGGGTCGAAAACCACTCAACCAATAGAATTTATACAGGTTTGGGTACTTATATTAACCTTATCTTTAAGTATTAACTCTAAGTTAATTAGTTTCACTTTTACAATGTCTCTTTGTATTTTTATATTATATGGCTAATAAACTTACTATATACATCCAAGAGACCCCCAAATGGTCCATTAATGATACAACTATTAGTAGATATGTATCTTGGCCGAACCTTATATTTTTAGGAATTCAATATCAATTAAAAATATAATATATTTTTTAAAAACTCTTTTATGTCAATTTTGACACTATTCAGTAGTTGATTTTTGTGAAACTCATAACAGAATTATTACTTCGAAAAAAGTTAATTAAATCAATCATAATATGTCATATTATCTTAGAAAATTATTTTAATTAATTAAAAGTCTCAAATTATATTTATTTGGGTATTTATAATATCAATTATTATAACTTTTCACTATTATGGTAATTACTGCATCATCATTGTGTCATAAATAAATTAACTTATGTAATATATAAAAATTATAAATAAAATATAATTATGTATGAAATCTTTTTATCTTTCTAATGAATTTTTTATACTCTAAAATCCAACATATATAACCCTATGTAAAAATTGTTGTTCCAAAAGATATATGCTTGTGTCATTTTTGTATTCATTTTAACTCTATTAAAATTAAGTGTCCCTATCACATACAAGTGGCTCCATGGGGTCCCAAAATCGACCCAAAGATTAATATGGTCGAACATGTATCATAAAATAAGGCTAGGACACGTTTTAGGGTAATTTAGTATTATTATAATATTATTTTTTAACCCTTATTTACCGGATTTACCCTTAACCATGGTAAATAAAATATTTACCGAAATAATTATTCAAAATGTCTAAAAATAAAAGTTATCTATTTACAAAATTTGAACATCCTGATTCCAAATATGGAATCCATTTTTCCAAATTAAAAACACAGAAGTGGAAGAAATTAATTTAAAATTAATTCTCGTTGTTAAAACAAAAAGCGTGTTTTTAAGAGATAATAAATATCAAAAGATTGACACTTGTTTATGTTTTGTTTAATTGTAAAATAATGTCCAATGACCAAAATTGTATTAAATGGTAAAAATATATTCTAAATATACTTTAAAACCACTCAAATTCATAATTTATCACTATTAATTATTTTTTTAAAAAAGTTGTTTTTAATTAAAATTAAGTAATTTTCACTATTCATCAAAATATTAAAGTTATCCGAAAAGTACCAAAATCTCACCTTAGGCTAAATTCGATATTCCAAATCCAAAAATGAAGTCCATTTTGAAATATAAAATATATATAATTTCAAAAATTAGGTATTACTATTCATAACGGCTAGTTTGATTGGTTATGTTGTGTTAGAACTCGGTGTTGCGTACAACACACGCTATCACATTATTCAAAGAGAAGCGTACCGTAGAAGCTTGGGGTGTTACATTCTCCCCTCATTCAAATAATTTCGTCCTCGAAATTTCTATAATACTTATCACATGAAAAGACTCGGGTGGTTCTTCATCATAAGTTCCTCGGGTTCCCACGTTGCCTCTTCCATATTATGGTTTCTCCACAAAACTTTTACCAGACGCGTCATCCGATTTCTCAGTACTTGTTCTCTCGTATCAAGAATCCTGACGGGCTCTTCCCAATAAGACAGATCAAGTTCCAGTTCTAACTCCTCATGGGTGAGTACATGCATTGGGTCAGGCATGTATTTCCTCAACAGAGATATGTGGAACACATCGTGATCTTTGGAGAGACTTGGCGGCATTGCCAATCGGTAAGCTACAGCCCCAATTCATTCTAGAATTTCGAAAGGTCCGACGTACCTGGGACTCAATTTTCCATTCTTACCAAAATGTATGACTCCCTTCCATGGAGATACCTTCAGGAAAACATGATCACCGACTTGAAATTCTAAATCCTTCCTTCGATTATCGGCATAGCTCTTCTGCCTAATTTGAGCTGCTTTGATGTGATTTTGGATTACCTTCACCTTTTCCATCGTTTCCTCCACTAGTTATAGACCTACAATTTTTCTTTCACCAACGTCTTCCCAACAGGTTGGTGTGCGACATCTCTTTCTATATAACGCTTCATATGGTGCCATATGAATACTTGAATGGAAGCTATTGTTATAGGAAAATTCTACCAGAGGTAAATACTGATCCCACATACCCTGAAAGTCATGTGAGCAGGATCTCAACTTGTCTTCTAAGGTTTGAATAGTCCGTTTTTATTGTCTGTCTGTCTAACGGTGGTAGGCAGTGCTCAAATGAAGTTCAGTATCCAGGGATTTCTGAAGACTTTTCCAGAATATTGAAGTAAAACGGGGATCATGATAAGAAACAATCAATAGGGGTACTCCATGAAGTCTCACAACTTCATTAATATATAGTCTTTCTAGACGTTCCAGGGGTAGATCTTCTCTTATAGCAAGAAAATGTGCTGACTTGGTAAGACGATCAACAATAACCCATATTTCATCATTCCTTCTAGGAGTCTTTGGTAGCCCCATGACAAAGTCCATCGTAATATTGTCCCATTTCCACTCCGGTATGGGAAGAGGTTGCGTGACTCCTCCAGGGTGTTGCCTTCCAGCTTTCACTTGTTGACAAACCATACATCATGACACAAAATCATCAATCTCCCTCTTCATATTGTCCCACCAAAAATGTTCCTTTAAATATCTATACATTTTGGTGCTCCCAGGGTGTATAGAGAAATTGGAACTATGAGCATCATCCAGCAATTCCCTTTTTAGATCAGGTATATCGGGAACACAAAGTCTCTTCTCGAATTTCGAAATTCCATCTTCATACACAAAGTCTCTCAGTATCCCATCATTCACAGCTTTAATCTTCTTTTGAAATTCTTCATCATCGGTCTGAGAACTCTTAATCCTTTCTAGTAAAGATTGTTTGGAAACCATTTGAAAAAGCATTGATGTTTCTCCTTCCCTGGTTATTCCCATGTCCATCTTCACTAGATCCATGATAATTGGATCCCTTTCAATTCTCATATTGTTCAAAACTCCATGATATTTTCTACTCAAAGCATCTTCCATATTGTTTTCCATCCCCGGGTGGTAGTGTATCATACAATCGTAATCCTTGAGCAATTCAATCCATCTCCTTTTCCTCATGTTGAGTTCTCTTTGTGAGAAAATATACTTCAAACTCTTGTGATCAGTATAAATCTCACATTTTTAACCATAGAGGTAGTGCCTCCAAATCTTCAAAGCAAAGATCACAACTTCTAACTCGAGATCATGAGTAGGATAGTTTTGTTCATGAATTTTCAACTGTCGTGATGCATAGGCAATAACTCTATCATTCCGCATAAGGACACAACCAAGTCCTTTCTCTGATGCATCACTATAAATTACGAACCCATCATTCCCTGAAGGTAGAGTCAATATAGGAGCATTGACTAATATTATCTTCAGTTCTTTGAAACATTCTTCACACTCTTTTGTCCAAAAAAATTTAACCCCTTTACGTGTGAGCTTCGTTAATGGGTTAGCCAATCGGGCAAAATTCTGGACGAAACGTTGATAATAACCTGCCAAATCAATAAAACTACGTACCTCAGTTATAATCGTAGGTGCTGGCCATTCTTAGATTTCCTTGGTTTTAGAAGGATCAACAGAGATTCCATCTTTAGAGATAATATGGCCAAGAAAAGAAATATCCGGAAGCCAGAATTCACACTTTCTAAACTTCCCATATAATTCATTCCTTATCAGAGTCTTCAAGATAATGGGCAAGTGATTTTCATGATCGTTGTAGCTTTTGGAGTACACTAAGATATCATCAATAAATGCCACAAAAAATTCATCGAGATACTCCTTGAGTACTCTATTCATCAGATCCATGAATACATAGGCTGCATTAGTCAATCCAAAAGGCATTACAGTAAACTCATAATGCCCGTACCTGGTTCGAAATGCTGTCTTCGGAATGTCTTCCTTCTTCACACACAACTGATGGTATCCAGATCGAAGGTCAATCTTTGAAAAGTATTGAGCTCCATGCAGTTGGTCAAATAAATCATCAATGTGTGGTAGGGGATACTTGTTCTTTATTGTTATATCATTGATCTCCCTGTAGTCGATACATAACCTCATAGATCCGTCTTTCTTTTTAACAAAAGAACATGGGCTCCCCATAGGGAAAAACTAGGGTGAATAAATCCCCTATTACTCAATTCCTCTAGTTGTTTCTTTAGTTTGACTAATTCCACAGTGGTCATTCTATAAGGGGTCATTGATATAGGCCTTGATCCAGGAATTAAATCAATGGAAAACTCAACTTCTCGTTCTGAAGGATGTCCAGGTAAATCTTCCAGAAATACATCTACAAATTCTTTCACAATAGGTACATCCTCTATTTGAACATTCCTTACCTCACCCACAGTTATTTCATTATCTTCCTCCCCAATAATTGAATTTAGTTGAGCTACTGGGGGTGGATCTAAATAAGAATTAGGTGGTGAAGATTTTTCTCTAAAGATAAGGTGTTCCTTATCATCATCATCATCAAGAATCGTAACCACTTTCTTCTTACAATAAATCTTCACATCATAGTCCGAAATCCAGTCCATACTGAGGATTATATCAAACTCAATCATAGGTATGACGATGAGATCAGCAGATAAAGAAAATTTATGTGCACTAATGGGGACTGATTCACAAAACTTTGTTGCAATGATACTTCCCTTAATAGTTTTAACTGACAACTCCCTTGTTAAATCAAATTGGAAATATCTAATTTTCTTAGAAAACTGGGAAGATATGAAACAATGCGATGATCCAGAATCAAATAATGCAGTTGCTAAACTTGAGGAAACCATTAAATTACATGCCACCACATCTTTCGAAGCTTCTACCTCAGCAGTAGTGATAGCATAAGCTTGGCCTTGATCCCTTTGACTTTTCTGAGGTAATTTCTCATGATGCTTAGGACATTCATTTGCATAATGCCCCATCTCCCTGCAATTGTAGCACTGAACATTGGTAGCTTCCTTCTTCCCCTTGTAATCACGATCTTGGTGGCCTTTTTCACCACACTTGTAACAGACTCCCATTCCCATCAAGCAAGTACCAGGGTGTTTCTTCCCACATTTACCACAGGATGGATATTCAACCTTTCCATTCTTCCCCTTATTTCAATTAGCAGATTGATCAGCAGGTCTCTTCTTCTCTTGCTTTTCTTTAAAGTCATAAGACTTAGAGAATTCCTTTTCGGTATTGATAGCACATGAGACAATGTCTTCGTACGATGAAAAGGATTGTGAGACTAATGCTCGACGGAGAAATGGTTTTAAACCATAAAAGAAATGATCAATCTTACTTATTGGGTTACGTATATAATCTCCAGCATACCTTGCTAACCTTGTAAAGTTAGCTTCATACTTTGTGACATTCTCATCCTCCTTTTGTCTCAGACTCAGAAACTGCCTTTCCATATCTTCTCGGTGGTCTCAAGGAAAGTATTTTTCTAAAAACAGATCTTTGAACTCGCTCCATTCCATATTTGATACTTCATCATCTTACTTCGTATTTTGAATCAATGACCACCATTGGTCAGCATCTCCAGTGAGGCGGTAAACTTCCATGATAACTTTTTCCCTTTCACTACTCCCCAAAGCCTGAAATATTTTCTCTAGGGAAAATATCCATTGCTCAGATACTAAGGGATTTGTACTCCCATTGAACATTGGTGTTTTTCCCCATGAATCGATCTAACATTGATCCTCCACGCTGCGGATGAGGGTGCTCCATATGGGTAAGGTTATTATTCATAACCTGAGTGAGTTGTCCCAGTATGGTGATTAGCTGATCGGCACCAGTTGCATCACCAGCTCCATTATAATTATCTTGAACAGGAGGGAAATCCCTACATGGAGTGCGTGCATTTATACGGTTTCCATTTCTTCCACTAGGAGCCATTTCTAAATAATGGCATAAACTAGATCGGTTTGTGAATCAAAATACATAATCCCATACTTATAAAACACTTAACATAAATTGAACTATTTATGGATATAATCCATAATCATAAAAATGTTTTCTTTGAGGAATTATATACTCATAAACCCTTCATAATGATTTGTAAATAGAATTAGAGTTATCCTAAGCATATCCCCTGGGAGTGTCGCAACCAAGAGTGAAGGAAGTCCCGTTGTCGTGCACCAGTTCCCGTTCGAGTCTAGCTCAAAGCGGTGTTTTCGGGTTTTACCCCTAGGTACATATGTGCCAGAGCCGTCTCTACCTGCTCGTATCCAGACAAGGATGTATTTCTTGGAAAACTCACAAAATATCTACAATACCAAAATTCTAGGAAGTTATTCTATACTAATCCTAAAAGTTCATCTTAGGTCTACTTGCTCTAATCAGATTTTATCTAAATCTAGCTTCCAAGGTTTGTACTAAAATTCCTCTGATACCAACTGTAACGCCTCGACCCTAGTTACCCATAGTCGGTGCATTATTACATAACATTGGCATGATCACAATAAAGATCAAATCTCAAAAGACCAATTGGTTTAGCAGCCTTGGAAATACTAGATATATTCATAAAGTTTTACATTACATCATGAAGTGAAAAACTACTACAACAACATATTTTCTCCATAATTCACACTATTATCCCCTCATAATATCCCTGTAGGTCATTCATAATTTACTTCTTCACTTCCTGGGAAAAATAAAACATAGAAAAGGGGTGAGCTCAAATGCCCAGTAAGGATAACAATATAGTGAAAACTTTCATAAATAAGAATAAACATTTAAGGCAATGTATAACTAAAACAAAAGCCTTTTAAACTTGAACTTCAACATAGTATGGAAAAAATAAAATGAAATAATTCCATTTACTTATTCACATGGATATTCTACTAATTGAATAATCACATGCAATATCAATAACCACTTTCATAATGATGGAATGCATAATGCCAGACTATCATAACCACATAGCCAAGGCCTCGTGATAAGACTACAAATAAGATTTTGCCAAGGCCTTGTGTCAAGACACTAGTTTGTCTCATGAGACCTACCGATGCATCGAGGAGCTATAGCGGGCTCCACCCGTCACATATTAAGTCCAATTCATTCCCATATGAAAAGGTTTAAACATAACATAAACATTCGTATTAAAACTAGCATACGAAATGTCAATACTTTCACCATAAACTATGAATGGTATAAAAATAGCACATCCAAAGTCAAATATATCACAAAACCTTCAATACAATATAGAATTTTTGTATCATTATAAATCAACTTCAAATAAGCGTAAAATCCATCAAAGGATGTTGACATAGATGAAATCAAAACTCTTTTTAGAGAAATATCTCTTTCTATTTTAAAATCATTTAAGAGTCTTATATTTATGAAATAAAACATTTTCTTTGAAAATATTCTTATAAGATTGTAAGGGAAGCTTCGACGATTTTATAATGGTGTAAAATAGCCGCACCCGCCGTATAAGTTAAAAAAAACATTTTTACCTTAATTCTGTCGAAATGGTTAAAAAGCACCTTGTTTGGAAGAAGACGGAAATATTCCTTTATAAAACTCTTATAAAAAGTCAAACAAGGGTATAAATGACTTTAACACATATTATTTTTATAAGGCCCCAGCCTTAAACCTTACTTAATCTTGAGTTATTACAAGATTACACATTGAGGATCTTTTCGGGTTTAGAGTTTTAGAGAATTAGATCATAAAACTTGCATTACATTCCACATATAAACAAAGTGGTTACATAAAGATAGTATTCTTCATTCCCATCAATGGAACACACATTTAAAATAAAACATGGATTAATTCTTGACACATCCTTGACTCTATCATCTTATCATGTACCTTTCCCTTGACCTGTGAAAAACATTTCAAAAACTTGGGATGAGCATAAAAACTCAGTATGGGTTATAAAAAACATGGAAAGGAAACATGAGTTCATATATAAATAAGAATGAAATCATACTTTACCCATAAAACATAGGCACTTTAACATACCTCATAAAATCATGAATAAATCATAGAAATCATAAGACATAAAGGTAACTTGAGGCATTCATAACATTCTTACGTAGGGAGTAACCCTCTTGGTTACGTTTGGAATACCCATCACAATATATTCCCTAAAATCTCTTCGGAGAAACCTTAACGTTTTACTCCTTCGCGTTACCCAATGCATTGGAGAGCTATAACGGGCTCACCCGCCCTTAGTTTATCACGGAACCACCCGTCTTCATAATAATGCCCATGGACCATAACATAATCATATCACATAAAACATGCATAAAGGAAACATAACATTTCCACATTTCAATCACGAGATATCAATACAACACATTGATATAATAAAAACATTATGAAAACCATTTTCAATACCAAAGTAAAACATGGTATTTATTTTTCTTTTAAAAAAGAAGGTATGGCTTGTAGAGGAAGCTGAAACTCAAATAACGGTTACGACGGTGGAGAAGTCGTTGTCGCCGCATACGTACGAAAAAAAACATTCCCTTTTGTCGTTTAGTAAACGCTTCGTATAAAAAAGATTCCTTTTGAATAAACGTAAAAGTCAAAGGGGTTTATACACTGTATAAAAGAAAGTTGTGTATAAAATAAAATATGCCTCAACGAAAGGAGATTGAGACGAAGTCCCATACCTCATATCCGACTTGACCCGACCGTTCTTTAAACTCCTGAATAATAAACTTGAGTTAATCTCTACTTGCTTATGAATCTTTTTCAAGTTCATTATTCCTTTTATACCATGTTATGAACATCATGTAATCATTTAAGTTAATAATGTTCATTTTGTCGGTATTTGGTTCTTAAGTCAAAAATAGACTTCTTATACTTACATGTTGTTAATTTGGTCAAAGGTTCATTATACCAGAATGATATTCATGATGTAGATATCATATATGTCATATATATCCAGTACCTGCATTCATTTATAATATTACATCACATTTAGAGGTAAGAAATGAAATGCACCGTTCATGGAGACGGTAAGCCGTACGTACGCATGAACGCTACTTCCATTTCTATTTCATATTTTCTGGAATGGAATCATAATGATATAAGAGTATATTATAATTCCAGTATAATAACATATATAATATCATTAACTTTATCCTTTACACATCCCAGATATGGTATTAACGAATCAAATCACTTTCAGGGGGCGGTAGTCCGCACTTCCTAAAATGAAGATATCGTGTTTTACCCATAATGGAAACCATAAAGGTATGCCCAAAAAGAAAAAAACAGAAGTTTAAGGAAAACATAAACATGTTATATATCATATATAAAAATAGTGACATCATAATGGCCACCTTTGAAGGTGTTAAATGAGTGTTGAACAATCATCGTTTCGGGAGGCAGAATTTTGCCATCCACAGAAACCTTATGTTCTTTAACCATTTGATGTAGTTGTGTGGGAGTGTAGCTCAAATAAATCTTATAACACCATCCTAGTATATTGAAGATACTGGTGTTGTTACAAAAGAAGTAATTAAAAAGAGTTTAGGGGGTTGGAGAAGCAAAATAAAACAAATGAACTTGAGAGAATGAATTACCTTTAAAAAGTGTAACTCCTTTTGAGTTGAGCCTAAAGGCTTCATTTGAAAGGATTCTGCCCAAAGGGAATCCTCTAGGATGAGGAGAGGGATGGGGAGAGAGCAAATGGGCAGGGGTTGGCCGAGCCAATGGCTTGAAGAGTGTGTGAAATGAGGTAGAGGTGGGGGCCTTTTATAAGAGGAGAGGAGGGGCACTTTTGGAAAGTAAAGAAACATTACTTTATTTGAAAATGTGTTTAGGTTTTAAAAGGTCCCACATTGATAGAATTCGTGGATAAGGTGATAAGGCATCTAAATCCATTCATCCAATTGGTTTTGGACATGTGTAGTTCATAGATTTTATATTATCTTTCCATTTTATTTAAATCGTCAAATAATGATGTCATCGCTGCATCATTATTATGTCATAAATAATTAAATTTATTTAATGTCTAAAAATTATAAAAAAATTACTATGATGTAGGAAATCTTTTTATCTTTCCATTGAATATTTATAATCAAAATTTGGACTTGTATAACCCCACTTAAAAATTGGTTTCGCAAAACATATTATGTTTGTGTCATTTTCACTTTAACATTAAATAAAAAGTAATTTATGTCATTTCCCAACAAAAGTGGATCCATGGGGTCCCCAAGTTGACCCATGGCTTGTCTTGGTCGGCCATGACACAACCAATAAGGTTGGGACATGTGTCTAGGTCATTTTATATTATTAAAGCATTATTTATTCCTTAAACTACACTAATTACCACTAATCGCGATTAAAAACTTAATAAGTTACTATTCACCAAAAAATTATTTTAATCTCATTGAACCACATTTTACTTCTTAATGAAAACCATGTATGTCGGATTTTCAAAATTCAATACACATTAGTGGTAAACTTTCATTTAACTGAAAAATCAGTTTGCTTGATTACCACTTAGTGGTTTCACTATTCATCAAAAATTGAAGTTTTTCAGAAAATTACCAAAAATTCACTCTAAGCTATATTTGATATTCCGAATTCAAAAATGAAGTCTATTTTACAAAATTTAAATCATATAAGTCACATTAATTAATTTAATAATTAATTCCCGCTGCCAGAGCAAATAGCGTGTTTTTACAAAACAATAAGTATCAAAAGATTGACACCAGTTTAAGTCTAATTTCAAAGTGAAATTGATTACAATGACCACCATTGGATAAAATGGTAAAAATAGATTCTAATTTTACTTAAAACCCAATTCAAAACATAATATAATCATATAAATAAATTAGATTAAAAAGTAGTTTTGATGTAAAATGCAGTATTTTTCACTATTCATTAAAAAAAATGAACATTGTCAGAAAATTACCAAAAATTCACACAAGGTAAATTTTGATGTCCCAATCATAAAGTATAAGTTTATTTTGACAAACATAGTTTATAAAATTGTCAAAATATAGATTCAAAAATGGTTTTCCATCAAAAGGCACTAAAACAATCTTTTAAGAATATTAGTGTATTCCATGCATAAGATTGTATTTATTTTCATTTTAGGCCTCTAAAACACTATCTTTATCATTAATAGACATAGATAAAAATATCTATTATTCATTACTTACTTGGGATGTTACATCCTTCCCCCCTTTAGAAAATTGCGTCCCCGCAATTTATTTACTTATCAAATAAATTGGGGTACTTATCCCTCATTGCATTTTCGGATTCCCATGTTGCCTCTTAAATCATGTGGTTTTTCCACAAAACCTTTACCTGCTTAATCACCTTATTCCGTAACACTTGCTCCCTGTGGTCAAGAATCTGGACCGGTTGTTCCTCATAAGATAGGTTCTCTTCCAGCTGAACTACCTCTGGACTCAAAACATGAGATGGATCTGGCATATACTTTCTCAACATCGAAACGTGAAAAACATTGTGTACCTGAGATAAACTCGGAGGTAAAGCCACTCGGTATGCAACTGATCCAACTCTCTTTAGAATTTCGTATGGTCCAATGAACCTTGGACTCAACTTTCCTTTCTTACCAAATCTCATCACACTTTTCCAAGGAGAAACCTTGAGAAAAACATGATCACCTACCTTGAAAGATAGATCCTTCCTCCGGTTATCCGCATAACTCTTCTGCCTGCTCTGAGCTGTTCTCATGTGTTTCTAAATCAGATGAACTTTTTCTGCCATCTCTTTTACCAATTCTGGTCCCATCAACTTTCTTTCACCCACTTCATCCCAGAAAGCTGGAGTTCGACACCGCTTCCCATATAATGCCTGAAATGGTGCCATCTGTATACTGGAATGCAAACTGTTATTATATGAAAACTCAACCAAAGAAAGATGTTGGTCCCAACTTCCCTGATAATCCATAGAACAAGCTCGTAGCATATCCTCCAATGTCTGAATTGTTCGTTCTGACTGCCCATCTGATTGAGGATGAAAAGCTGTACTAAAATTTAATTCAGTACCCAACGACTTCTGAAGGCCTTTCCAAAAGTTAGAAGTAAACCTAGGATCACGATCTGATACAATGGAGAGGGGAACTCCATGTAACCTGACTATCTCTTTAAGATACAAACGGGAAAGTTGATCAAGAGAGAAAGTATCTCGTATAGCAAGGAAATGAGCAGATTTGGTCAAGCGATCAACAATAACCCAGATTGCATTATTACCTCGAGATGTCTTTGGTAATCCAACAACAAAGTCCATGGATATATTCTCCCATTTCCACTCTGGCACTGGTAAAGGCTGAAGCATCCCTTTCGGTAACTGCCGCTCTGCTTTAACCTGCTGACAAGTCAAACACTTCACAGTAAAATCAGCAATATCTCTTTTCATTCCATCCCACCAGTAATACTCCCGCAGATCTCTATACATCTTAGTACTGCCCGGATGAACTGAAAATGGAGAACTATGAGCATCACATAACAACTCTCTCTTCATCTGTGAATCACAAGGCACACACAATCTCTTCCCAAATCTCAAAACGCAATCATTATCAATGTTGAATTCAGGCAACTTACCTTTCTGAACCAGCTCTACCCTTTTCTGCAACTCACTGTCTTGCTTCTGTGCTTGCTTGATTCTATCTGATAGAGAAGATCTCACTGATACCTGAAACAAAATAGAAGGACTTCCTGCACCAACAACTTCTATGCCAAAGTTCATCAAATCCTTAACCAAAGGATCACGTTCCAAACGCAACATTGTTAATGAAGCATTACTTTTTCGACTCAAAGCATCAGCCACTTTATTTGCTTTTCCCGGATGGTAATGAATTGTACAATCATAATCCTTGATTAATTCCAGCCATCTCCTTTGTCTCATGTTTAACTCTTTCTGAGTGAATATATACTTTAAACTTTTGTGATCGGTATATATTTCACACTTTACTCCATACAAATGATGCCTCCAAATTTTTAAAGCAAAAACAACAGCAGCTAATTCCAAATCATGTGTAGGGTAATTTACCTCATGAGTTTTCAACTGTCGTGAAGCATAAGCAATTACCTGATCATTCTGCATTAGGACGCAACCAAGTCCTTTCAATGAAGCATCACTGTATATAACAAACTCACCATTCCTGGAAGGTAGTGCCAAAACTGGAGCATTCACCAATCTTCTTTTCAATTCCTGAAAACAATCATCACATTCTTTTGTCCAGATAAACTTAACACCTTTCCGAGTTAGCTTAGTCATTGGACTAGATAACCGTGAAAAATTTCTAACAAACCTTCGGTAATAGCCCGCCAAACCAAGGAAGCTACGAATCTCGGTTACATTTGTGGGTCTTGGCCATTCTTCCACAACTTTTGTTTTTGTAGGATCAACAGTTATTCCATCTTTAGAAACAATGTGACCAAGGAAAGATATTTGTTGCAACCAAAACTCACACTTGCTGAATTTCCCATACAATTTCTTTTCTTTTAAGGTTTGCAAGATAACCCTTAAATGTTTTTCATGCTCCTCTTTACTTTTAGAAAACACCAAAATATCATCAATGAAAACCACCACAAACTTATCCAAGAACTCATGGAAAATTCTATTCATTAAGTCCATGAATACAGCAGGTGCATTGGTTAGCCCAAAAGGCATTACTACAAATTCATAATGGCCATATCTCGTACGGAACGCGGTCTTCGGAATATCTGCCTCTTTTACCTTCAGCTGATGGTACCCCGATCTCAAGTCAATCTTTGAAAAAAACTGAGCTCCCTGGAACTGATCAAACAAATCATCGATATGAGGCAAAGGATATTTGTTCTTAACAGTGATATTATTCAAGGATCTATAATCAATGCAAAGTCTCATAGAACCATCTTTCTTTTTAACAAATAAAACAGGAGCACCCCATGGTGATGTGCTAGGTCTAATGAAACCTTTCTCTAATAAATCTTGCAATTGCTCCTTCAACTCTAAAAGTTCAATTTGTGCCATTCGATAAGGGGGTTTTGAAATTGGCTTAGCATCAGGAACTAAGTCAACAGTAAACTCAACTTCCCGATCTGGTATTATTCCAGGCAACTCATCAGGAAAAACATCAGGATACTCATTTACCACTGGCACATCATTAATATGAACAGTTCCTTTATTTTCAACGACGTGTGCAAGGTAACATTCATTTCCATCTTTTACAAGTTTCTCGGCCTCTTCATAAGTTATTAAAAGTAATGGTTCATTCTTGTAAACAAACTGAAAGTCTTTCTGAAAAGAAACTTCTTTAGCTCTACAGTCAATCTTAGCATGGTAAATAGAGAGCCAATCCATACCCAGGATAACATCAAACTCTACTAGAGGTAGAACAATAAGGTTTGCAAGTAGGTTCTTTCCACAGATAAGGATAGGAAGATTCTTATAAATTCTTTTTGCCTCGACACTTCCCCCAGGTGTTTTTACCAAAATTTCAGGAGTCATTTCTTGAGATGGTATTCCCATTTTACTAGAAAAGGTTTCAGAGATGAAAGAATGTGTAGACCCCGAATCAAACAACACACTGGCATAGTCTGAAAAAACAAACAAAGTACCTGATACGACTTCATTTGGTGGCCCGACATCTGCTGAAGTAGTTGCAAAGGATTTCACCACCCCTTTCTACTTGTAGTCTAACTGCTTCCCATCACTCAAGCTCCTTGTCCGACACTCGTTTGCATAGTGACCCATCTCATTGCACTTATAATATTTCACTAACTGTAAATCAAATTTGTTCTTACCTTCACCTTGATCCTTTTCAGTGCAATCACGAGCCTTATGTCCCATCTTACCACATCGGTAGCACTTCCCAGAATTCAGAAGACATTCCCCAGCATGCCTTTTGCCACATTTATCACAAACTGGAAACTTAGTTCTCTTACCATCAGACTTCTTTGAAGAATTCTTACCTTTCTCCTGCCACCTCGGTCTCTTCTTCTGCTGGTTGTTATAGAACACTTGGTCATCGACAAACTCCATTTCCACCTTCTCAGCACATCGAACAAGCTTTTCATAACTTTTAAACTCACGAGAAGATAATGCCCTTCGATACTTTGGCTTTAATCCTGAGTAAAAACGATTGATTTTACTATCAAGGTCCCGGATAAAATTGGGAGCATACCTTGCCAATCGAGTGAACCTTTCTTCATAGGCAGCCACTGAGTCTTCCTCTTGCCTCAATTCCAAGAATTGCTTTTCCATCCTAAGTCGAACAGCCTTAGGAAAATACTTCTCAAGAAACATACCTTTGAATTCATCCCAGTCAAGAGCATCAATCTCATCGGCATCCCTGATATTTTTAACCATAGACCACCACTGATCTGCTTCACCCTCCAAATGGTAAATAGCAAGACTAACCTTTTGATTGTCTGAACACCCCATGACATCAAAAATCTTCTCCAGTGCTTTAATCCACCCTTCAGCTTGCACAGGGTCAGATGATCCTCTGAATGATGGTGGATGTTGCCTCATGAAATGTTCCACCACTGACATGTTCCTCTGCGGTTGATCTGGCTGATCTCGTGCATGGATACCACCGCCATTTATCGCCTGAGTCAACTGCGCCATTACTGCAACAAACTGTTCAGTTCCAATTCCGACCATTTCTGGATGCTGATTCGGAAGGTTATTTCCTTCTGTATGCCTTCCTAGCACAGCTTCCCTGTTTCCTCTGCGGAAAACCATTCTGAACAAACATGTCTTAGATGAAGCAACATGGTAATCTTTAAATGCTATATCATTTCGAAAGAAAAAAAAATATTTTTGGATAATCATTTTATAGAATTATAACTCCTAAAGTTATCTAAACCGACCTTTGATACCAACTATAAGGCCCCAGCCTTAAACCTTACTTAATCTTGAGATATTACAAGATTACACATTGAGGATCTTTTCGGGTTTAGAGTTTTAGAGAATTAGATCATAAAACTTGCATTACATTCCACATATAAACAAAGTGGTTACATAAAGATAGTATTCTTCATTCCCATCAATGGAACACACATTTAAAATAAAACATGGATTAATTCTTGACACATCCTTGACTCTATCATCTTATCATGTACCTTTCCCTTGACCTGTGAAAAACATTTCAAAAACTTGGGATGAGCATAAAAACTCAGTATGGGTTATAAAAAAAACATGGAAAGGAAACATGAGTTCATATATAAATAAGAATGAAATCATACTTTACCCATAAAACATAGGCACTTTAACATACCTCATAAAATCATGAATAAATCATAGAAATCATAAGACATAAAGGTAACTTGAGGCATTCATAACATTCTTACGTAGGGAGTAACCCTCTTGGTTACGTTTGGAATACCCATCACAGTATATTCCCTAAAATCTCTTCGGAGAAACCTTAACGTTTTACTCCTTCGCGTTACCCAATGCATTGGAGAGCTATAACGGGCTCACCCGCCCTTAGTTTATCACGGAACCACCCGTCTTCATAATAATTCCCAAGGACCATAACATAATCATATCACATAAAACATGCATAAAGGAAACATAACATTTCCACATTTCAATCACGAGATATCAATACAACACATTGATATAATAAAAACATTATGAAAACCATTTTCAATACCAAAGTAAAACATGGTATTTATTTTTCTTTTAAAAAAGAAGGTATGGCTTGTAGAGGAAGCTGAAACTCAAATAACGGTTACGACGGCGGAGAAGTCGTTGTCGCCGCATACGTACGAAAAAAAACATTCCCTTTTGTCGTTTAGTAAACGCTTCGTATAAAAAAGATTCCTTTTGAATAAACGTAAAAGTCAAAGGGGTTTATACACCGTATAAAAGAAAGTTGTGTATAAAATAAAATATGCCTCAACGAAAGGAGATTGAGACGAAGTCCCATACCTCGTATCCGACTTGACCCGACCGTTCTTTAAACTCCTGAATAATAAACTTGAGTTAATCTCTACTTGCTTATGAATCTTTTTCAAGTTCATTATTCCTTTTATACCATGTTATGAACATCATGTAATCATTTAAGTTAATAATGTTCATTTTGTCGGTATTTGGTTCTTAAGTCAAAAATAGACTTCTTATACTTACATGTTGTTAATTTGGTCAAAGGTTCATTATACCAGAATGATATTCATGATGTAGATATCATATATGTCATATATATCCATTACCTGCATTCATTTATAATATTACATCACATTTAGAGGTAAGAAATGAAATGCACCGTTCATGGAGACGGTAAGCCGTACGTACGCATGAACGCTACTTCCATTTCTATTTCATATTTTCTGGAATGGAATCATAATGATATAAGAGTATATTATAATTCCAGTATAATAACATATATAATATCATTAACTTTATCCTTTACACATCCCACATATGGTATTAACGAATCAAATCACTTTCAGGGGGCGGTAGTCCGCACTTCCTAAAATGAAGATATCGTGTTTTACCCATAATGGAAACCATAAAGGTATGCCCAAAAAGAAAAAAACAGAAGTTTAAGGAAAACATAAACATGTTATATATCATATATAAAAATAGTGACATCATAATGGCCACCTTTGAAGGTGTTAAATGAGTGTTGAACAATCATCGTTTCGGGAGGCAGAATTTTGCCATCCACGGAAACCTTATGTTCTTTAACCATTTGATGTAGTTGTGTGGGAGTGTAGCTCAAATAAATCTTATAACACCATCCTAGTATATTGAAGATACTGGTGTTGTTACAAAAGAAGTAAATAAAAAGAGTTTAGGGGGTTGGAGAAGCAAAATAAAACAAATGAACTTGAGAGAATGAATTACCTTTAAAAAGTGTAACTCCTTTTGAGTTGAGCCTAAAGGCTTCCTTTGAAAGGATTCTGCCCAAAGGGAATCCTCTAGGATGAGGAGAGGGATGTGGAGAGAGCAAATGGGCAGGGGTTGGCCGAGCCAATGGCTTGAAGAGTGTGTGAAATGAGGTAGAGGTGGGGGCCTTTTATAAGAGGAGAGGAGGGGCACTTTTGGAAAGTAAAGAAACATTACTTTATTTGAAAATGTGTTTCGGTTTTAAAAGGTCCCACATTGATAGAATTCGTGGATAAGGTGATAAGGCATCGAAATACATTCATCCAATTGGTTTTGGACATGTGTAGTTCATAGATTTTATATTATCTTTCCATTTTATTTAAATCGTCAAATAATGATGTCATCGCTGCATCATTATTATGTCATAAATAATTAAATTTATTTAATGTCTAAAAATTATAAAACAATTACTATGATGTAGGAAATCTTTTTATCTTTCCATTGAATATTTATAATCAAAATTTGGACTTGTATAACCCCACTTAAAAATTGTTTTCGCAAAACATATTATGTTTGTGTCATTTTCACTTTAACATTAAATAAAAAGTAATTTATGTCATTTCCCAACAAAAGTGGATCCATGGGGTCCCCAAGTTGACCCATGGCTTGTATTGGTCGGCCATGACACAACCAATAAGGTTGGGACATGTGTCTAAGTCATTTTATATTATTAAAGCATTATTTATTCCTTAAACTACACTAATTACCACTAATCGCGATTAAAAACTTAATAAGTTACTATTCACCAAAAAATTATTTTAATCTCATTGAACCACATTTTACTTCTTAATGACAACCATGTATGTCGGATTTTCAAAATTCAATACACATTAGTGGTAAACTTTCATTTAACTGAAAAATCAGTTTGCTTGATTACCACTTAGTGGTTTCACTATTCATCAAAAATTGAAGTTTTTCAGAAAATTACCAAAAATTCACTCTAAGCTATATTTGATATTCCGAATTCAAAAATGAAGTCTATTTTACAAAATTCAAATCATATAAGTCACATTAATTAATTTAATAATTAATTCCCGCTGCCAGAGCAAATAGCGTGTTTTTACAAAACAATAAGTATCAAAAGATTGACACCAGTTTAAGTCTAATTTCAAAGTGAAATTGATTCCAATGACCACCATTGGATAAAATGGTAAAAATAGATTCTAATTTTACTTAAAAACCAATACAAAACATAATCTAATCATATAAATAAATTAGATTAAAAAGTAGTTTTGATGTAAAATGCAGTATTTTTCACTATTCATTAAAAAAAATGAACATTGTCAGAAAATTACCAAAAATTCACACAAGGTAAATTTTGATGTCCCAATCATAAAGTATAAGTTTATTTTGACAAACATAGTTTATAAAATTGTCAAAATATAGATTCAAAAATGGTTTTTCATCAAAAGGCACTAAAACAATCTTTTAAGAATATTAGTGTATTCCATGCATAAGATTGTATTTATTTTCATTTTAGGCCTCTAAAACACTATCTTTATCATTAATAGACATAGATAAAAATATCTATTATTCATTACTTACTTGGGATGTTACAATTTTAAATAGTAAAAATGTTTTGAAATACATTTTTATGAAACATGGATGTGGATGATAAAGAGATCCCAGTAGATTATTACGTATAAACAACCTCGGATAATGAAGAGATTGTGAAATAAACCCTTACCTTGTACTTTTTCTTGGTTGGGGTAGGTTAAACTCCTGTATAATGGTGAAATAATTGTTATTAAATTATACAAGAATCATATACATTAATATGATATCATATATTATCTTTTAACAATGATTTGTTAATAATATCTTAGTATTATCATTGTTTCGGGTGTTAACTTACTCGTTTTCTTTTATATGTTTTGTTATGTAAGAATATTTGAAATGGATATGTTGTATATTATTCATATCCAGAATGTTATCAAGTCCTTAAACATCATTTTTAAATCATCAAATGATAATTATACTTGAATGGATATGACGGAGAATGGATCTCATCGCGTTCATGGAGACGGTAGTCCGTACGTACGCACGAGCGACAATATCATTCTTTTGATATTAAAATAATATATAAATGGATGGTATATCATATATACAGAATCATTATCATGTTATATTTACTATTTACATGAGTTACACATCATTATTATACCCATCCAAATAATAATATATTGAATAACAATTACACCACGACGTGGAGACGGTAAGCCGTACGTACGCACGTATGGTGACATGTTATTAAAAGGGTGGATAGAATATTGAATATGGTTGTACCAAATTTATAATAACATCACATTATATATATGATATTGGAGTTATTATTTTAGAATGGTAACAACAAAGGAATAAGAAGTGGAAGAAGAAAAGAACTTGGAAAAGGGTGGTGAAATCATTACCTCTTCTTCGGGTTCTTCCTTTTGATTTGATCAAAAGGGATCCTTAAGTTGGATTTATAATCAAACTAAGGCCTCTAGGTTGTCGTGAGGGATATTGGGAGAGTATTTGGGCAGAGTTTGGCCGATCCAAAAGGCTTTGAATTTGTTAAGAAATGAGAAGGAGGAGGGCCCTTTTATAAGAGGGGTGAGGGGCACCTTAGGAAAAGTTAGAAATATTAATTTATAATAAATTCATATTCGGTTTCAAATGGCTCCAAAGCAGATTATTTAAATTTTAAGGTGGGTATGGGTCCAAAACCACTCAACCAATAGAATTTAGATAGGTTTGGGTACTTATATTAACCTTATCTTTAAGTATTAACTCTAAGTTAATTAGTTTCACTTTTACAATGTCTCTTTGTATTTTTATATTATATGGTTAATAAACTTACTATATACATCCAAGAGACCCCCAAGTGGTCCATTAATGATAAAAATATTATGAGATAAGTCTCTTGGCCTAACCTTAGACTTTTAGGAATTTAATATCAATTAATAATATAATATTTGTTTTAAAAACTCTTTTTTGTCAATTTTGACACTATTCAATAGTTTATTTTTTTGAAAGTCATAACAGAATTATTACTTCGAAAAAAGTGAATTAAATCAGTCCTAATATGTCATAGTATCCTAGAAAATTATTTTAATACATTAAAAGTCTCAAATTATATTTATTTGGGTATTTATAATATCAATTATTTTAAATTTTCACTATTATGGTAATTACAACATCATCTTGTGTCATAAATAAATTAACTTATTTAATCTCTAAAAATTATAAATAAAATATCATTATGTATGAAATCTTTTTATATTTTTAATGAATATTTATAGTCGAAAATCCAACATATATAAACCTATATAAAAATTGTTTTTCTAAAAGATATATGCTTGTGTCATTTTTGTATTCATTTTAACTTAATTAAAATTAATTGTGCCTATCACCTACAAGTGGCTCCATGGGGTCCCAAAATCGACCCAAATATTCCTATGGTCGAACATGTATCAACCAATAAGTCTAGGACACGTTTTAGGGTAATTTAGTATTATTATAATATTAATTGTTAACCCTTATTTACCGGATTTACCCTTACCCAAGGTAAATAAAATATTTACCGAAGTGATTATTCAAAATGCCTAAAAATAAAAGTTACCTATTTACAAAATTTGAACTTCCTGATTCAAAATATGGAATCCATTTTTCCAAATTCAAAACACAGAAGTGGAAGAAATTAATTTAAAATTAATTCCCGTTGTTAAAACAAAAAGCGTGTTTTTAAGAGATAATAACTATCAAAAGATTGACACTTGTTTATGTCTGGTTTAATTGTAAAATTATGTCCAATGACCAAAATTGTATTAAATGGTAAAAATATATTCTAAATATACTTAAAAACCACTCAAATTCATAATTTATCACTATTAATTATTTTGATTAAAAAAGTTGTTTTTAATTAAAATTTAGTAATTTTCACTATTCATGAAAATATTAAAGTTATCCAAAAAGTACCAAAATCTCACCTTAGGCTAAATTCGATATTCAGAATCCAAAAATGAAGTCCATTTTGAAATATAAAATATATATAATTTCAAAAAGTAGGTATTACTATTCATAACGGCTAGTTTGATTGGTTATGGTGTGTTAGAACTCGGTGTTGCGTACAACACACGCTATCACATTATTCAAAGAGAAGCGTACCATAGAAGCTTGTGGTGTTACAATTCCCCTTTTCCCCAGATAGATAACATCTTCCCCTCCAATTGAGGTATTCCTCAAGGTTCTTCTTCCCTTATTCTAGATATGTATAAAGCTTAATCTTCCTTCCTCTATTTTCCTCACCATTCAAACATGAATAAAATTCCATATTCCTCATATTTGATGAATTAGGAATACAACTAAATTTCACCATGCTAATAATCTATCGGGATGAAAGATTCAGTATAATCACAATGTCTTTCTCTCCAAGAATTAAACAATTTTTTTTGACTATAGTCACCAATTTTTCCATTGGAATCAATGTTAACTGAATTCCTTCACGTTTCCTCAACTGACTAAAACCAGAAACCATAGTGTAGGAAACAATTAAAATAACGAGGAACCATATAATCATAAAAAATCACTTATAGTATGTATAAATTGTGACACCTTTTTTAATATCTGAAATCATAGGTTCACCCTATGTTATTCATGATTGTTAACATAATTCTGAGACTGTATCTTATACATATACTTAACCTTAGGGACATCCCTAGATATAACTTACAAATCACTAAAGTTTTCATATCATAGTTTCCAAAGGTTGGCTAAACATTTCCTCTGATACCAACTGTAGAGACCCAAATATTTATGTACATGGAAATTACATTAATTTTTCATAATACTTAATACATAAAAAAAATAGACACCCAAGGACCATAGTAGTTTAGTGTCTTTGGAAACATGGAATAAAATCTTCTAATCATGGGGAAAGATCTTCAACATCTCCCATAAAGATATTCCACATTTGTTTTCTTACCTGAAACCTTTCTTTATATCCTTGGGAAAAGAAAACATATAAAGGGTGAGCTCAAATTCTCAGTAAGGGTATCCATGGAGAAAATAAAACAAACCATATACATTTGAACTTAAAAAAACATGAACATAAAGTTTAAACACCAAAATATTGAGTTGTGAAATAAATCTTGGCAGTACGTAAGGCATTGATCATATAGGAACATCAATCATGATAAAATATCATGGGAATAAAACATGTAATAGTGGAAAACCATTAAGAACATGATATTATTTCTATAGTATCCAAGGAATTGATACCAAGACCATCATAGTAGACAAAGTCCATTACTAAACCAGTTTTACTTGTCGTTCCATCCCTGTTTTATTGAACCAGATTTACATTCCATTCCATCCATGTCTATCTCATGAGATATAAATAATTACCCAATTAATTGTATGGAGATATAGGTACCACCCATCTCATAATGAAATCATTCTTATGTGTGCCACAAAATAAACATAAATCATTCATCATAACCCAAAGAATAAAATAGGTTTCATAAACATCATCCCATCATAACATAATCCATATAAAGAAAATGGATATCCTTTCATCATAATAAAAATCAAACCATTTAAAAAATAGATACATTATAATTGAAACATAATCATACTAAATAATGTCATCTTAGATGGGAAATAGTTTTGATAAAACACTGGAAATGAATTCATGAGGAAAATATCCTTTCTTCTTCAAAATCATTTTATTTTCACAAAATGCCATGTAATTTTAAAAGAAAATGAGTTTGTTGAAAAAAATCATGAAATCATGTAGAGGATGCTTCATGAAAATAAGGCGTTATAAAACCGTAAAATTCTGCTCATGATGTATAAGTTAAAAAAATAGTCTCCTCGTACTTTTGTCAGAAAATTCAAAAAGTACTTCTTAGGGTAATGAAAAGAATGATTCCTTCCATATCCTATGGTAAAATTCATAAAAGGGTAAAAATGATATTAAAAATACATGATTTTTTTAGAAAACATGGAAATGGATGATAAATATAACCCTAGTAAATACTAACGAATAAACAATCTCGGTTAAGAACGAGATTGGAAGAATTATCCCTTACCTTATGTCAAATTGCTTCCATATGTGTCCGAGACTCCTTTATAGTGGGTTTAAACATATTATTAACTTATAAGAAAACATAATAATATTTATGATATCATATATGATTCACTTACGACTTTCTATTACCCGTTTATTTGTCAATTCCATGTTAAAGCAGCGTTTTGGGTAAAATCATTTCATTTATCATACGTGTTTGGACTTGTTGTTCTTGATATTATTACTTATATGCTGATTTCCTTAATTACAGAATGTAAAACATGATTTTTATATAATATATATTCATCATAAAAATATATATGATATATCGATCAATGGAATGAAAAACACCGTTCATGGAGACGGTAGGCCGTACGTACGCATGAACACTGTTTTCGTTTCCTTATTGAATTGAATGGAAGTTAATGCCATATATATACATAAATCTAGTAGAATTATTATGTAATATATTTAATAATTACTTATCATATATACTTTATAATAATTCTTGAATGGTTAACATCGAGAATGAATCTCAACGCATCGTGGAGACGGTAATCCGTACGTACGCACGAACGATGATATCGTTACCATAATTATTGAATGGAACTAGAGTGGATGATATAATATCTCAGATTTATTATTATGTTATAATAATCATATATATTTATTATTTCCACCATTATACCCATCCAAGTATATTGGTGGTGGAAAAATAGATTACACCACGGCGTGGTGACGGTAAGCCGTACGTACGCACGAGCGATGATTTCATTTTTCGTAGGATAGATTGTAGGTGAAATATGGATGTTTCATATTTATAATAACATATAATTATATGAGTGATACTGATTTTATTACATTATAATGAAACAAATAAATAATAGGATGTATAAGAAGAAATAAATTTGAAAGAATCAGTAAAGGATATTACCTCTTCTTCGACGTGCCTCTTCAAAACCTCCTCTTAGGGCACAAAAGTTGGTCTTTGAAGAAAAAAAATACCTCTAATATGTTTATAGGGAAGTTTATAATAGACATGGGCAGGGTTTGGCCAAGAATTAAGGCTCAAAATGTTGTGAAGAGGAGAGGGAGGAGGTTCCCTTTTATAAGAGAGGAGAGGGGCACTTTTGAAAACCTCCAAAATATTAATTTATAATAAACTCCAAACCCACATAAAAACTTCCCAAATGACTCGAATTAAAATATGAGATGATATAGTGTTGTAATATAATCATAAAATTAAATTTATACATGTTGGAAAATTATTTTAAACCTTATCAATTTGATTTATCCTTATTTAATCAATTTAATCTTATTTGTAGTAATAATTTTCTAAATTTTAAATTGTTATAAATTATTACTTATGTGTTGTGAACTTTTCATAATTGGATACTTTAGGAAATTCTAGAACATATAAATTCAAATTTATAAATTTTAAATATTTTCGTGATTTTTAAACAATTTAATAATACGATATTTTTATAAAATATCAATATTGTCAATTTTGAAACTATTCAACGATTTGAATTTAAATAAAATAAAAACAGAAGATATATTCGAACCAAAATATTTAATATATTCTTAACATGTCATATTAATCTAAAAAATTCTTGGATAAAATTAATTTGTTCATATAATATTTATTTTAATGTTTTTAAAACCATTTATTTGATATATCTCTTAATAATATAATTTTTACAACATTTATGTATAATTATTTAATATACCTTTTTGTTGCATAAAAATGAAAAATAAAATAATATTATAAATATAAATCTAATATATTTCATAATAATACTTTTACTTGAATTTATCATCTTAAAATCACAACATTTAAACTGTTATATTTATTAAATTATGAAGGTGATAACTTTGACATCTTTTAAAATAAAATAAGTCTCATAATCGATTATATAAGGATCAAATTGGTCCACAATTATACCATTGGATGATTATGGTTTATATATACACTAAAAATAAGTCTTGTTCAGGTTTTTGGGCCTTTTTGGGCATTATTATTTGAATAAAAACTATATTATTGAATTTTCCCTAAATAAATAATTTGTGCATCATTAATGTATAAGCTATTTAAGTAACTAAAAAATTTATATAAATTAAAAATAAATAACCATAACAAATAATTAAATTTTAACTTTTAAATGAGTATTTATAATCGAATTTATATTCAGTATAACCTTATATTAAAAAAGCATTAATTATTAATGTTTGAGTGAGACATATTTCACTTTCTTTAAATAAAATAAATTAAATGTCTTAATCACATCCAAGTGGGTTCCGAAAGATACCATTTCGACCCAAGAATATTTTAGGATGAAATATAATCATCCAATTATATTAATATAAGTGTTAGGATAATTTTATAATATTATATTTACCCTTAATTTCCTGATTTACCTTTAACTGTGGTAAATGAAATTTACCGTAGTTACTATTCATAATGCCTAAAAATAAAAAGTAGCATATTAACATAATTTTTACCAACTAATTTCAAATATGTATTCCATTTTTAAAATTTAAAACACAGAAGTTGCAAAATTTAATTTAAAATTATTCCCGCTGTTGAGAAAACGAGTTTAAAAAGTTAAAACATTGCAAAAGATTGAAATGTTTTTACTTATGAATTCAATGTAACATTAATTCTAATGACTTACATTATATTAAATGTCGAAAATATATTCTATTTATACTTTAAAAGCGTTAAATATTTTAATTTTACCATATAAATTATCTCGATGAAAAAAGTTGTTTTTAATTAAAATTTAGCGTATTTTTACTATTCATCAAAATATGATGGTTATCAGAATAATGTCACAATTTTAACCAAAGTAAATTTTTATATCCTTATTCGAAGGAATAAGTTTTATTTGTCAAATTGAACTTATAAACATGTCAAAAACTAGATTTACAGTGGGCGCACCATCAAAAGGAGGCAAAACTGTATTTTTGGAAAAGTATTTCCTTTATACTAAAAATTGATTTTGTTCTCATAACATGTTCAAGAAAATGATTAAAATGAATTATAATGTTATAAAATAAAAAATTTGGTTAATACTATTCATAATGGCTAGTTCATAACAATATTAGAACAATATATCATTGTTTAGTGAAAATCGATATTGCGTACAACGCACGCTATTGAGGAAGGTCGCTCTTGCGTGCAACACAAGCCAAGAATAGTGTTTGCGTATAATACAAGCTAATATGGTGCTGTGTATAGTGCAAGATAATCTTGGTGTAGCGTAAAATAAAAGACATCAAAGAAATTAAAAATAATATTTGTCATAAAATCTTGAGGTGTGAAAGACGAGCTTTGTCAGTGTTCGAGGTAGTTTCTTCGTAGTGGGGAGACGTCCTCTGATTTTTCATCGTCCAGATAGGGCATCTTATGCTTCAAGGGATGCTCGGTAGTGCCATCATCTCTGCGGATGGCAGTGATGAAGGATAACCACCAATCTCAGTGGGATATTAATCAGGGTGCCACCATGATGTATTATGATGTCCAAAGACATTTATGGTGGCCAGGTATACGACAGGACATTGTGGAATTTGTGTCGAGATGCTACATGTTCCAACAGGTGAAAGAAGAGTATCATAGACCCTCCAGTTTTCACCATTCATTACCCATTCCAACCTGGATGTAAGATGTGCTCTCTATGGACTTTATTGTTTGCTTACCTCATACAACTTGGGGTAAGAATGCCATTTGGTTGGTGATTGATCATCTGACCAAATCACCCCACTTCATTATGATAAACGATATAGTTAAAGTGGATGAGTTAGGACGGTTGTCTCTTTAGGAGGTGGTGAGACTCCATAGTGTTCCATCAGTAGTTATCTCAAATAAAGATCCCCGTTTCACATCTCGGTTTTGGGAAGGACTTTATAAGGCCTTGTGGCCTGAGATTAAGATGAGCATGACATACCATCCTCAAACGCATGGTCCGATAGAATGGGTGAACTATATTCTGGAGGACATGCTCTGTGCATGTTTTTTGGACTTTATAGGTTCTTGGTATTGCCATTTGGGGTTGGTTGAGTTTTCTTATAATAAAAGTTACCAATCCTTGATTCGAATGGCTCATTTTTTGAGGCACTCTATGGTCGGCCTTGTCGGTCCCCCCTATGTTGGTATGAGGTAGCACTACAAAATAATTAGCTTTTTCCAACATGGGTATATTTGTTGGTAAAAGTGCATTTTTTATTGGTAAAAAGTTTTACCAACACAAATTGTCCTGTCACTAAACTATTGGTAAAAAATATTTCACTAAATTTTATTGCAACATATAAAATGGTTATATTGAAATTATAATAATACCAAAAGATAATATATATGTTGGTAAAAATGCTTATCAACATATTAATATGACTAATATATATGTTGGTAACATTATTAACATTTGTAAACAATATCAAGAATTAATATTTGTTTTTAAATTATACTCTAAATGTTGATATTCCGATATTTATTGTTTAAATTTTATATTATATTTATTAATATAATTATATATAATATATTATAATATTTATTATATAATAATTACAAAATTAGATTATATAAAATACCCAAAAAACGATTCATTATTTCAAAAAACATGCTCCAATATAATTTAAATATATCTTCAAACTTCATGTAAAGACAAGAAGCTTCAAAAAACATATTAAATACATGTTCAAACACTAAGAGAGTTTACATGAAACTCAATGTAACTTCTTTAGATATCTATTACTCACAAACATCAGACATCACTATCGTGGAATCTCCATAACTTCACAGGAGCTATTATCTGTTGTAGTGGATCAAGAAATGAAAAACATCACTACTATCCCTTTAACTGTAGCGGACCACCCTTCTATATTTGAAGCATCACTTATCCCCACTCCCTCTACTTTAGACATGCTTCATCATCATGAAAAACATTCTGATCACACACAAAAAAAACAATTAAAAAATAGTTTTCCTTTAAATGAAAGATATAAAAATAATAACACAAGATATAAAACCATCGTACCAAAGTATAATCTAACCAGTGGAAACAGCAACCATAAGATAATCAACTTTTTTTTTTCAAAAAACTGTGGCATGAATTGGTCACCCAATTCATGCCCCAAATACATTTATTAAATCAAAAGTATTACAATACAAACATGAGTTTTAATGAGTTTACACCATCAGATAATTGAGGGAGATACATGATGGTGTAACAATAAAACTTGAACAAAAACTCACAATCCATCATACCTGCTAGAAACATCCATCAAGTAAGAAATAAACTAATTCAAAAAAGGAAGCAACACCAAGATATCACCAAAACCTCATAAGTAAGATATGTAGTCTTCAGGAGACACATTAAAGAACTCTGAAATACATAAAAGTGGAATTATTGACATCATAAATGCAAGCAGTAGAAGTGATAGGACCACCCAGAGAAAAATCCACAAGTAAAAAATGCACTCCCATCAGATGCAGAAGATCAAAGAATATCATAAAAAAATAATGCACTAGAAATCCCCAGTGCATGCAAAATAATCAAAAGAAACCAAAAGGGGATCATAGAAGGTCACTGCTAGCTTTATAATTGACTGTAAGTCCATACATATTTATAAACATTGGGATGTTTCAGTAAAGAAAGGAGTCTCTATTCCCTATCTTAAACAGGAATTAGAATTAGGATATGAGGAACCACGCATACAATATGAACAACCAGCCTATGGAATCCAAAAAAGAATCAAAATCAACTGATTTAGGAAGCATAGCATAAGATAGGCAATTCCCCAATACTCTGCTCAAATAGGAAGAAGACTTGGTCCACAAAGAGAAGGCATGGAAGCCTATGTCATACTTCTCCCAATTATATCAGCTTCCAAGTTTACACTCAGAAACATCAAATGCATTCCATAAACAGCAATAAAATGATCCAAAAAACACTAAGGTCAACTAGCACAATAATCCTCTAGCCAAAGTCAGCTGCCACAAAAAACAACCAATAGAGCACAATGAGAATATATAATGAATACTCATTTCAAATCATTAACAACATAGAAAGTATAAATTGATATTTAAGGTGAAAATTTACAATATTAATCTCAATTGTAAATTAATCAATAACCAGAAAATTCACATGAACACTTCAGAAAGAAGAAATTTTCAGCATGCAGTGAAAAAAGAAGTAGGTCTCACAAATTTACTTCAGAATACAATTCAGAAAATAAAAGTAACAAGTGAAATAGATACTCTCCTAAAGAATGCCGTTTTATCCACTGAATTTAGCCACAAAACATCACCCTTCCTCTTAAAAATAATGAAACCTTGTTGCAATCTACAATTCAAAATAGTGTTATCCATTAATTACAGCAATGAAGTTAAATTTAAAAAATCCATAACAAGACAGTACAAAAATAGAAGATAGAAGTTATTTCAATAACCTCTAGTTGTCAAGGATGAAGTCAAAAGTAGCCTAAAATTGTTCCAAAAATAGGGCACCACAATATCATTGTTTCCATTAATGTTGATTTTCATTGTTCCAACAAAACAGAGTGATTCAAACATTAGATGCATCATTAGAGTTAAAGAGAAACAATCAAGCCTCAATTAGAGTGGTGATGTAAAGAATAACCTATGACAAATGTTCATTTTTATTTTGAAACCCAAGGCCCTAAATGTCACCCAAACTAAGAGAATGAAATAGCAGCATGTGAAAAGACCCTTCATCCACTGTTAAAAGAATACAGTTTTTGATACATGTAACCTTATGGTGAGAAGATATTGAGATGTTAAAACTCATATTTAACACTCAAGAGAGAGAAAACATGTTTTGAAGAGGAAAAGTGGTTCCAAAACATAAAGTTACAAGAAGGTTAAAAAAAATAATTCCTCCCTAGATTAACCAGATTCGTCCCTTTTGACAAAAAATTCTTGGGAAACATGAATTAGTTCAGTGAAAACTGAAAATGTTTTACAATTAAACGCACAAAACAACATGTAAAGAATCACTTTTCAGTAGGATAAGAGACAAATTTAACGAACATTTAACATTAAAATCAATATGAAATTTTTTTTAATAACAACTCTAACACTGACTTTCAACAAACTAATCATGAAATATAAATTTCACAATAAACAATAGAATTTATTGAAACTTAACACTCTTCATGCTTTACCAGAAGCTAAGAAGATTTTAAAAAACCCATCTAAACAGATTTAGTGAAATAACATAATCATGAAAAGTATTTCAGTGTCAATAACAAACACTCGTCAATAAATAACCATAAAATGAAGTACATACTCAAGGAGAACAACACCATCATCCCTTTAGACTCAACAAACAACATGTTTTATAAGCAACCATGTAGTTTTCTAATAACCAAGTTGTACAGACATATTGTAGTGATTATTTGAATGAAAATATTAGGCACTAACACATAACCATAATAATAAAGGGCGTTCCAATAGAAAACAAAATGAATGAGAAATTCGATTCAGATTAAAATCAAATGAAGAAATTACTTCCTTTCAATGAGAGGGTGTTATCCATGATCCATCCATCATTCTCTATTTAAATTTCACTCAACCTGATGGTGCGTGGGAATGAATCTAGGTTGTGAGGGGATGCGGATGCTAGGTGATGCAGAGTAGGGCTAGGGTGACTGTGGAAGGTGGGTTGGGGTAGGGTTGCACAAGGATGTCAGGGATAGGGGTGTGCTGGGACACTACGGATGGAGGGGTCACGGGGGGATGATGAGGAATTGAGATGTTTGGGATGGAGGGGTCTCGGGGGGATTCTAGTCGAGAACCGGATAGGGGTTTGTGCGAGGATTTCGGTGGGAAAGCCATGGATGATAAAGGAGCCGAAAAAGATACAGGTCGCGCTATTGGGGGAAACAACTAGGGATAGGGGAGGACATGTTAGGGTGATGGGAGGTGAGGCTGAAGTAGGGAAGGTTATGATGTGAGGCAGGATAGGGGGATGAGAGGGAGGGATGTGTGAAGTGAAACAAGGGGCGATGATGGGTCACTGATTAGGGACAACAAAAAAGGTGCGAAAAAAATAAAAAGTAACCAACCATTTCAAACAACAGTTGATATGTAAAAACTAAATATTCCAAATAGGCTACAAAAATCATAGGAAAGTTCCCATATTCTTCTTAAGGGTTTAGCCTCACATCCCCATTTGAAGAAACAAAACTTCCATGATTATTGGAACTCAATAAGTCAAGAATCTATAGAAAATAAATTACCTTGTTCCCATTATAATTATTATGTATTGAAAAAAACTTTCATGGAACTGTTAGGTATTCCCACATTCATAAACCTAATCCCAAGATTATCATAGTATCTTTATTTATTGGAGGCCCAAAATATTCTTCCTCCATAATCATTAGAAAACCCATACACTAAATGGTTTAATAAGCTGCATGAGAAAGAATAAACTCTATGAACACCTCAAAAATGAAGATAAAACACATTTTCATTGAGATTTTAACAATTCAACAAAGCTTTATACAATAGGTCGAACATCCTAACAGATAATATTGAAGTTGTTATTTGAAGTCATCGAATCCTATGTATAAGCATCCAAAGGCTGTTAATTATAATATCAGAGTGTTTAAAAAAGAAATACAATATACTGGACCCATGGAGAAAAGGATGTCACATAAAATCAATCCATAAATAGTTTTCCCTACCCAAAGAGACACAATGTCATAAAATAAAATCAATCGAATGTGCTGGTTATTCTGCCATTCGCCAATCAATAAAAATCTCACTCTTCAATCGGGGGATACATATACAATATCTATGAATGATTGAGAAATGAAAATGAGAAAAAAATGAAGGAGACGAGATGGTGGCAGGTTATGAAAGCAACAAGGAGGCGGGCGATGTGTGGGATAAAGGTGGGCGATGTGTGGTCAATGGGATAGAGCGGGATGGTGGCGACAAGGAGGCAGGACAGAGGAGGGAAGAAGGCGGGATAGAGGCAGGACGAGGGCAGGAAATATGTGGTCGATGGGATAGATCGGGGATGGCGGCATAGATCAGAGATGGCGGTGACAAGGAGGCAGGACAAAGGCGGGATAGAGGCGGGACGGAGGCGGGTCGATGGGATAGATCGGGCTGGTGGGATAGATCAGGGATGGTGGTGACAAGGAGGCGGGACAGAGGCGGGTGATGTGTGGTCGATGGTTCGCCGATTAGGGTTTAGTGGTGTTATTTTTTTATAATTTTTTTAGATGTTTATTAAATAAATAATATTGGAAGATACAAAATCATTTAATATTTTGATAAAATTGAATAAAAAATATTGAAAAATATAAAAAACATTAAATATATTGAGAAAATTGAAAATTAAAATAAATTATGAGATCTTTTTAATAAAACTCATGTAATAAAAACTTACTTTGGTCATATAAATAATATATATATATATATATAAACTATGTTTTTCTTTATTTGATATTGATAAAATATTTTTTTATTGAATTGTTTATTTTAATAGCTTTTGATGATGGAAGAATGTTTTTTGGTAATAACCTTATTCATAACCGATTCATGTACTAGAAAAAAAAGTTGGTATTAGTATGATAAAGCAATAGATTCAATTGTTGGTATTAAATGATCAATATCTATAGATATATCTGTTGGTAAAAAGAAGTGTTGGTATTAAAAATCAATACTAATAAAATATAATATCTGTTGGAATGCTCATTTTTACCAACAAATATACTATCTGTCAGTAAATTTCTGTTGTTAAAAGCCATTTTTTGTAGTGGGTGAGACCTCACTACTGGGCCCGAGTCTAGTGCTGAAGATATCTTAGATGGTCATGTTGATCAGGAATCATTTATTGATTGCTCAGAGTCTCCATAAATCATATGCTGATCTAAGGCATCGAGACATATATTTTTCTATGGCTGATAAGGCATTCTTGAATGTGACCCCACGTTTAGGCCATAATCGACTGTGGAAGCAAGGGATGATGATGCTGCGATATGTTGGAACTTTTTAAATAACCATGAATATTGGAAAGGTGGATTCAAGGTGGGGCTTACCTTCTCAGATGATTTCTATCTATGAAGTCTTCCATGTCTCACAGTTGAAAAAATAAAACCCAGATCCATCGCATGTGCTGAGTTGGGAAGAACTGGAGATAAAGCCTGATTTATCAGTTTTTGAGAGGAGAGTGCAAATATTCGACTCCCAAGAGAAGGTGATTCAAGGGAAGTCCATTTCGCTGGTCCAAGGTCATTGCCAGTATGGTTGTGATACACATTAGGCCTAGGAGTGGAAGTTATGGGTTGAGGAAGAGTACCCCTTCTTGTTTTCTGATCAAGATTCAGGTTGAATTTCTACGGAAAAGAGTCTTTCATGGTGGGAAGAATTTTCACATCCCTGACATATTTTAAAGTTATTTTTAATTTAATTTCCATTATTTTTTTGGGGGTTTCCCATTCATTTTTGGAAAAATGGGTGAGTTTTTATGATTTGGGCCAAACCGTGAGCCCAATTCCAGATTTAAAAATAATGTTTGTTTCCTTTATAACTCCTTAAGTTTTCGAAAAATTTCATATATTCCAATTCCTAATTGGACTCCGCTGACCTATTAACACCACCATATTAATTATTACCATTTAATAATCGATAATCTTGGTGGCTTTGAGTTTTTATTTAAGGGATTGGTCCTTCCCGGAAGCCCATATCTAGTTTTAGAAATAAATTTTGTTTATTTAATAATATATAAATTTTAACTTTTTTTCAGTGATTCCACATCCCAATAGAAGCTAACATCCTTAGGCACGTCCCCATTACATTTCATCCCTTTTTTAAGCTTGTGTGCATCAAAAATTTGAAATGAACTTCATAGGGGTTCTCAAATCATCCAGATATGAAGAGGTAACTTCTTTTTTTCACATCTCACTCATTTCTCATTATTTTCCCCCATTCCAGTTCCCACATGATATGCTCATAATTTTTCAAACCTCCATTGAATGTTTTTCTATTTAAAAATTCATTAACTGATTTATTTGAAAGATTTATTCAAGTTCCCTCAAGTAAGTGGGTCTCCATTCTTTTTTCATTTTGCATAGGGTATCATTCAATTTTCATAGAGTTTCTTCCATTATAATTGTGGTTAATAATGTACAAAAATTAGGGGTTCAAACCTAGGGTTTATATTTGGGTTTTCTAGGTCCGATATTCTGATTTTAGGTTCAATATACCTTCTTTGAGGTGCGGCAGTGGTACGATTGACTTTTTGCACAAAGGATTTATGGGGTTTCGTTAAATTATTAGGTGATTCCTTGTATATGAAATTTCTGTGAATTGGAATGCTGTTTTTATGATATTTTAATGTTCATTTCATGTGATTATTTCTATGAAAATTAGTTTTAGTGGTGTTTGTAATGAAAAATAATTTTTTTCCAATTTTATGTGAAATTGGGGGGGGGGTGGGTTTCTAGAAGTATTTTAATGGTTCAATTGGGGCTTCCCTATAAATACTTAGTTGATTTTATTGAAATTAAATAGGTCTTGAAATAATGTTTTTAATGTTGTACCAGTTTGGGTGTTTCTGAGAATGTGGGTTTTGATGGTGTTTGTTGAACTTGGGAACTTTAAGTGCCATGTTTGTTCAAAAATGGAATTTTTGCAAAGATAACATTTCCTAGTTCACATGGGGATGCCCTAAAATTTATTTTTTGGTTTATTTTAAATGTATTTGGGATTCTATTTCTAATTTAGGGACTTTTGAGTATTCACATGGTATTCAAAGAGGGGATTTCAATGAATTTTGGGGGCAAAACAATGTGGGATTTTCTAGGAATTGTTTTTTTAAATCAGAGTCTTTTATTCTGTGTTTTAAGCGGTTTAAAATGTGTATAGATACTTTAATAATTTTATATGACCATGAGTGGTGTTTTATATGAAAACATATTTGTGTATCATTCAGAAATTGTTTGCGCACAAATGGGGAAGCTTGGGTACCTAGGTGGGGCGGATATGTACTATTACGACTAGTGGCCCGGATGGGGTTTGTCCCTATTTTACATAGAATTTGGATAAAGGAAAATCTAACTAAAATATATGGATCATTATTTGGGACCGATAGGTTATGGGTATGTTCCCTACTAGTTTCTTCTTCATTAGAATAAATTTTACTATGGTTACTTCACACTGAGGTACGAGGTACGTTGGGCTTGTGACTATCTAGTGTCTAGGGGTGTTCCAGATTTCATTGATCATTAGATTTGTGGTATTTAACCTTGTATTAGGGGTTTTTATAATTATATTATATTATTAGACATGAATATTTAAATTTTTTAACATTCTGAAATTTTTACCTTGAAAAAATTTTTCAATTGAAAGTTTCATTTATTGGAATTTGTCACTGCTTTTCTTTGCATATTAAAATTGCTTGATTTTTCACCTTGTATTGCATGTACTTAGGAATAAATGGGTTTTATAATATTTAAATTAGTCTCAAACCCTACTTACACCCCTTGGGTGTAATTATAAATTATTATTCTTGAATTAGGTAATGGGAATGCTTTGGGTGATGGCGGTTCAAGGTGTTAGTTCCCATCCATGGGGCAGAGTTGTGGAGACAACTTGTGGGTGATGAACCCTTGTCATGTGGAGTCCTCATGGATGTCTTTATACTTTGTTTATTTGTATTTGGACCACTTTTACTATATTAAATGAAATTTATTAAATTCTAGTTTTTTCTAAAGACTTGTTAGGATGAAAATTTCAGATTTATATTATGGATTGTTTTTAAGGTTTTATGCTTTCATACTTGGGCAAATCGTTCCCAAAAATATTTTTTTGATACCTAGACACTTTTTCCATCCCATGGAGATAGGGAAATACTTAGGGTATTAACATGGGTAGGGTTTTGTGCTAGTATTGGTGGAGACCAGATTCGGTTCGTGATGGGAACCAATTTATCGATAGGATCACTATTCGATGGAGTAGTTATAGGTTCACTATTGCAATTGGTAGATCAACAATAGGGGATAAATTATGGACGAAGTTTTTATCAGTGATTGGAAGTTGTTCAGAAGTGAAGTTCTAGTTTTCACAATATCAACATACATGTAACTACAATTGGAAACAACAATAATCAGTGACAATGTATATTCTCTAAATATTTTTTCCTTGTGTTTAAAAAACAATGGCTTAAGGTTCAAAGTCTTTTCCTATGTATAGGACATACTTGTAAAATATTTGAATATTACTTTTACTTATGTATAGGTAGTAATTAGTCAATATAATGTTAATCTAGAGTTTCTCTCTCTCTTTATTAATGGATTTTATTGTTTCTCCACGGATGTAAGGTATATCCTAAACCTCATTAACTATTTTTGTTATATAGGGTACTTGTGTGTGTGTATAATTCCATTACTTAATTTTTCATTCACCTACTTAACTACTGGTGATCTATTTGATAAATATAGAGTGTATAGATATTGGGTTTTAGGGGATAACTTTTTTATTCCAAAAGTAATATAAGAAATTCCACAAATACCTTTTTCTATAAGATATTATTATTCATTTGAATTAAATATTATATTCATGAAGAACATAAATATTTTTTGTAAGAAGTTGATCTATCCAAAATTTTCTACATGAGATTGTTGAGGATCCTTGAGAGTAAAAAGTAACCCTGTTTCAAGGGAAATCTAGGGGACATTATTAATCTTCCAATGCTTGGGAATGATTCCACATTCCTCATGGATTTCTAGAGCCTTAGTTAAAGAAAAATAGAGAATGAGAGAGTCTTATTTTAATTTTCATAAAATTTGATGAATAATATTCACATTAAACAAATTATATAATTCCTAAAACACATTATAAAACCTTTAGGATTATCTTAAAACATACAAATGATTTATAAATATTTAGTAAATATTATATTTTTTAAAACTCTTCAAAATGGTATAAATTTTATATCTTTTCATTCATCCTTTTATTTATTTTATAAGTTTTTTAAAAAAATATTTAGATTTGAAAACCATTGAAAATCATTATATAATTTTTCAACTAATATATGATAGGTAATCTAGAAGAAAGAATTTGAGTCATGTGTTATAAAATAATGAATGTATTTCCTTGTAAAATATATATGTATGGTGACCTTAACCATGACATGATTTACTTCACCACAAACTACTAATTGGTTAATACCACCATACTATAGTTTAACATTAGTGTATATTTTTATTAGTCTCAAGCTTTCACAAAATCGTTATAGATTTTATGAACATTAACCTTATAGAACATCACATGTAATAACATGTGAAAACATATTCAAATCTAATTTTAGATATCCCATGAAATCACTCTTAGTAAAGTTGTCATTAATTAAACCATATGTTAAATCATAAGAAATAATTTCTTTAAATCTATAAAAAAATTCTTTTTATATATCATTCAAAACACTTTTGGATTATCTTTCATTATTTTTCCCAAGTAATTTATAATTGAAAAATACTCATTCATATGACCACAATGTGTGACCATATTTGAATTTATAACATTGAAAATAATTATTAATTATCTAGTATATAATTTTATGCAATGGGAATGTAATGGCATATTCCATTAGTTGTTAGTGTAGTTGGAGAGGATCAGAAATCTAGTGGAATTGGATCCAGGGTTGATTTGAATCTCTAGATTTAGATATATATTTTCAATGAAAAATATTTAATAAAATTGATTTTAGAATTATTGAGGGATTTAGGAACGGATTTAGTGATTTAGGAATAGAAAAAAGTAAGTGGTGGTAATTCTACAATGAGAAAAAAGAATTAAAAAATCTTTGGATATTAATTTTATGTAGTAGAAATTGTATAGTGAGCCCTAAATTCCACCATTCCATGAATGTATAGTCTAAATTTTCTATTTTATTTAGATTCATAGAAATAATTTTTAGGTCGTATTTGCATGAAAAAATAGAATTAAACATTCATATGTGTGTGGATGTGGAGATATTGGAAATTTATTTTATATATAAAACTATTTCAATAAACAATTAACACTCACTATAATTTCACCTACCTTTAAATTTGTACTTATGCCATTGGAATCCATGAGTCTAAATTTATTTCCTTCTAATTATATTTAAATTTTTTGAAATTACTGATTCTTTTAATGGGTTTAGGGTATATCCCATATGACTCCCTTAGTATGAGGTGATTTTCTATTTTATTATGTATTTTAAATATATATATTGATTGTGTTGAGTTTTGAGAGTTTACAGATGGTTTTGGGGAGTTTTGTAAGCATAGTCTTGCTTAGTGGAAACTATTAAGATTCCCCCAGTAACCATTTGAGGGGTGAAGAAGTTCTCTAGCTAGGTGCATGATAAACTAAAAGTTTGGGAAAATATTTGGTAACTATAAGGCTTTGAAATATTTTAAATGGTGTAATTTTTATTATTGGAACATAGTTTACCAAAAAATGTAGACCAACCCTAGGCACCTAGGTATTGTACATTATCAACCACATGGTTGGTGTATTGTTTTAAAAACTACGTGGTATAACCTTTTGGTGTGATTAATGAAATACTAAAATTATATTGAATTCTTTTCCTAAAAAACTATTTATTATCCCATGAGATTTTCTCTTGGAAATTAATCATTATCTAGATGTTTTGATAGATTCCTTTCCTCCCAAACAATGATTCTAACAAATTAGAGAGTATTAGATCTATAAAATTAATGTAAAGTGCCTTATTATTACATTTTCTTCTTTATGTTTTCATTTTCTATAGATTGTAACCCTATAATAGATCTTCCACTCCTAGATCTATGGTTTATGGATTTATCAAATAGAATATTATGTTGATAAATTAAATGGATTTTAAGAATAACCATGATCTATTATATTTAAAATAAAATATTCACAACAATATCATTTTAGGTAAGTGGATTCTTCCTCATTCTATTTTTTCATGTAAATTTATGGATTTCCATTTTCTAAAATAAATTATTTCTTTTACTAAATAACTCATTTTAAAACCCTATTAAAATATATATCATTTTTTATCTTAAAATCTTGGTTTGTAAGAAATTCCAACATATATTTAATAAAATCATTAAATAGAAATTTATATAAATAATGATTTGGGTGTGTGGAAATTGAATGGACATGGTCATTGTATTTTTACATGCATTTTGAAAGGTAATATTGGTTATACATGTCTATGGTTCCAATTATAGTGCATTGGACTATACTAATGAGTGATAACATGGGACCAGAAGGAATAGTTTCTTGCATATGAGTTGGACTGTTTAGAGGAATTTTTGAGACAAGAGATGCATTGGTTTTTTGTACTACAAGGGTACATGGGTTCAATCTTGGTTTATAAATTGATGTGGGTAATTATTTTTGTATATCTTACTTTCTAACTACTTTGATACTTAATTATTATTTTACATAAATCATTATAACCAGTTCTTATTTTAGTGGAATGTTTAGGGAAGTCTTGGGTATTTAATACTAAGTTGATATACTCACCCTATTCATTTTAGTTCATTTGAATATTATATTTATCATGAAATAAGAAAATGAAATAATTAATAATTCCCCAGTGGAGAATCTCAATGTTTTGTTTATTAGTAAATGAAGCTCTGAGTTAGTTGAGCACTGGATTCTAGTGTAGTTACACCTTGGTACCATGTTTTTTTCACGTTTGGGGTTTTTAAACTTTATATTGTTTACTACCATGACTCTAATTATATTTTTTCCATTTATGTCTTATATTTTTTTTGGATTTATACCATGAATCATGTTTCATTTATATCATTGTGGTTTTTATATCACAGTTTTTTATATAAGGTATAATTATACACCATTGTTTTTTTATTCCCTTTGAATTTCTATATAGCCATTGGTGTCTAAGGGACATCAGTTATGTTTAGTGGCATTTTGGACCAGCCCAAGAAAATAGTCTAGTTCAAGATATTACATTTGGTAATGGTTTGTTATAGTCCATCCATTAGGATTAATGTAAGGGGATATGATGTGTGAGGATAAGAAATTTATTGAATAAATATACGTATTTAACTTTTCATTGATTAACATCAAGTTACAATAATTTTCTAGGTATTGAAAGTGTTTTTAAGAACTTTTATGTGTCTTGTTAACCCATTTTAATGCATTTATTGGATGGTAATTTGGAATCACACATTTGTAAAGATACTTACCACTAGGTTTTCATCATATATATGTATTTTGAAATTATTTATTTTGAAATTTATGCAATTATGACCTTATGTATTGTGGTGTATTATACTATATAGTTGTTGATATAAGAGGTGTGTAGTAACTTACTCGATATTGAAAATATTGATCTAGAAAGACACCACTAATCTGGATGCATAGAAACTAGTAAGAGGGTGTGGCTTAGAAAGTGGTTCCACTTGAACCATAGGTAAACCAAAAAATTTCCCAGATAATTTTGAAATCATTTTAGGATATTGGAAATAAAAATTTAATATAGGAATCCCATTATATTGATTAAAAAAAACTTAAATTTCAGATATAAAATCCATTGATATTTTAGGTAAATTTTAGACGGGAGAAAAAAAATCATGGATAGAGAGAATGAAAATGATATTTTTTCCATGAAACTATGAATGACATCAAAGTAATATAACAGTTAAATTATTGAAGTCCTGAGATGACACTAGTGTGACCTATCTATCGATTTTAGGGTCAATAAAGGTTTTACATTGAAAGGGTTTCAAGACTTTTCTAAGAGTTAGTTCTACCCAAACTCTTCAAAGATATCTAAATTGATGAAAATATTTGATCTAAATCAAGGTAATCATTTAGAGATTGAATATGCGGCCAGATTTTTTTATTTGGAACACTTTACTCTAGATTTATCTTCTAGTGAGTCTCTCAGGGTTTATATATTCTAGTTTGGTCTATGACCAAATATTAACTCTATAGTTGTCAAGTTCTATATTGAAAACTCTATCGACATAATGAACAAGGGATTAGTCATAGAAAAATATATTACCATGAACCAAATGTGGGGAAAAATCATTGTACAATTAGACATAATTTGTTACTGCAATATATGGAATAAATACAGAATGGATAATAACTCTCAAGGTATAAAATCACCAAAGAATAAATTTACAAGATCAATATCATTTCCCCTTCATCACAATTTAAAACTAAGCTTTATTCAATGTGGAATGTGAGGGAATAAGAAGAGGGATTATATAAAACAATCATGAGAGTGTTAAAATAATGGATAAAGAGGAAACCATAAACTACATTGACCAAAACCATTAAATTATATAAGTGGTGATGACACAAATCAGCCTCATGTCTATTGTGCTTAACCAATAAAATATCATTATAATAGTTCTCTCCCATAACTACGGGTCACCCATGATGATTCTAGTAACACATTGATAATCTATAATATACTAGTTTAGTAAGGGATTAAGGAATACTCAATGGTAGTTGATCAAAAAAGTGCATGGAGTTGAGGAATTTTTTTTATCTAAGTAACAGTGTACTTCAGTAGTGCGATGTACCATCCTTCTTAAATAAACCCTTATGCAAGTCTTATTTGATACTAGAACTTACCACTCATTTATTACATATTATGTGATAAATAACTTAGGGTTGACCAAGGAAATTATGTCTCATTTCTAGAGCATCAAAATAGATCTTGGGAAATAGGAATGTATAAGATTTAAGGGTCTGGAATGTTCCATTTGCATTGATGCAGTGCACTTTTTTTAGAGTTTACTATCATGGAAATAGAAATCATTGATTTAATATTTGAAATGGAATTTCTAGTAGTATTCCACACTCATATCGACTATTATTATTGAAAAATAACCATTACACCCTTGCTAGTGATTATCATATATTAAATCGAGATTAGGATGATAATGCATGTACAGTAGGTCCTTTAGTGATAATAAATGGGGGGGGGGGAGAAATCTTCAACTAGAAGCGTTGACATTGGGAGAAAATGATGAAATGGGGAATATGATCCTTCCTATTATATTATATTGAAACCCTTACATCTTTATATATGATTTATATGGGGTAAAAAATTAAAGATAAATTGAATTTTTTCTTGATCTACTTCTAGAAACAAGTTTGATTTCACTCCCAACATGTAGAATAACACAAGAAAAATTAAAATAATTTAATTTCCTACTAGAATAATTTGAATTTAGGTGATTAATTAAACCAAGTTCATTTCTTTGGGAAACCCTAGTACTATTTTAAAAAAAGGAACATAGTTCTATTTCACTATGTGTTGAATACCCTAGACTAAAACTATTTATAAAAATTAATTAATATCTATATACTCGAATCAACGAACCATTTATTCAATTGAAGGGAGACAAACGGTTCTCTAAAATCGATATATGACATGGGTATTAATAAATATGAGTTACGAAAGAGGATATTATGAAGACATATTTTGAAAAAAAATACAGTTCCTAATAATACTTGGATATTCACATTGTCTATACAAATAAACCTAAAATTTTCATGTCCTTAATAAACTATATATTCCATAAGTTATTGGACTTTTTTCATAGTGTTTTTGGATAATATATTGGTGTACTGTTGAATGAGAGATGATTTTGAAAAGAACCTAAAAATTGTATTGGGTACATTATTTGAACATAAACTCTTGCATAAATAATATAAGTGTCACTTTTGGTTATTTAAATTATGCTTCCATTTCCATTATATTTTTGAGAAATGCATATTAGTTAATATTGAAAAATTTTAAGTGGTTATTTCATGGAAACTTTCTAAAACCCTCTTCAAGATAAAAAGTTTTCAAGAATTTGTAAGCTATTATGATTAATTTTTTTTGATATTTCCCCAGAAATGCTTATCCTATGACTTATTTAATACATAAATTTATTCCATTAAAATATAGTGATAAATAAATGAAATCCCTTGAAGATATTAAAAATTATATAACATAAACACATATCTCCATATTTTATGAAATATGAAAAGGATATATGGTATATTATGATGCATCGGGATTTGTACTGGGATATGTTCATATCATGGTAGAAAATTTCAAAGATTATGGCTCAAGGAAATTGAGAAAAAATTAATATAATTATCCAATAGATGAAATTGAATTATCTATGGGGGCATAGGAATTTAAAAAATAGAACCACAACCTATTTGGGGAAATTTTCACCATTTTTACGGATTATAAAATCTAGGAAAACATATTTTTTCAAAGATACATGAAAATGAGGAAAAAAATATGGATAAAATATCTCTAAATATTCAAATTGAAATAGTTTATATGCCTAGTCCCAGGAATTTAGTGGCTAATGCATTGAGTCAAAATTCATATAGAGAAGTGGTCAAAGAGTCTCATAATTAGATGAATGTTGTGGGAGTAATTTATGACATGCATTTAGTTTGTATAAAATATAATTGTGATTTATTTTATTTTTAATTACTCTAATTCATGATTTGGTCAACTTGGTAAAGGGGGTCATTAAATAAACCTTACCTACCATACAATTAGGTAAAACTGTAATGATAGAGAGATCACTGATGGTTGGTTAGAGGATAAAAAATCAATACTATACTTTTTCTTTATCATATAATAGTTACTTTATCATGCTATGAAAAAATATTTTCTTATTATCATCATTCTAAATGGTTTGTATTCCATGGTATTTAGAAAATGTACATTGTAATGAAGACCCATTTTTGGTGGCTAGGATTGAAATCTAATTTTTCTTATTATGTTATGAGATACCTCACTTATTAAAAGGTGAAGGATGAGCATCAATGTAAAATATTAATGTTAAAATCTATTATTATACTCATATATAAATGGGAAAAAATTTCCATGGATTTTTACACCGGCCTACCACTGATAGTTTAGAAGCATGAAATTATTTTTGTTATTATAGACTAACTCACCAAGTCCCCACAATCCAATTTTAAAGTCTATTATAGTATATTACTTTTAAAATATTTATATCCATGACTTTTTTAAGTTTCATGGTGTAATAGATCCTATTTAAAATATTTTTATCCCTAGATCCACCACACAATTTTAGTGATCCTTGCAAAAATTCATTTTAATTCAATTTAACATGAGAATAACATATCATTCAAAAATATATAGATAACCAAAACATAATATATTAATACTATAATAAATTCTTAACGGGGTTTTATAGATTTCATTGGTTTATGGGAAAATCATATATCTTTAGTGGAATTTTCATATAATAATAGTTATTAGGAGATGATATATATAACTCTGTCTAAGGTATTATACAACTGTCTATGTTGATGTCTACTTTGTTTGGTAAAAACATGGTAAGATTCATTTATTGGACCAAGTCTTGTCCAATAGACCTTTGAAAAAATATAGATAATATTAAAACTAATGCCTATAGTGCATAACTATCATAAATCATATGTAGATCATCATAATCAATAATTATCTCTTGATTTAGGTGACCATATATTCTTGAATGTGTCAGTGAGATTGGGTCATAGTCATTTGGGAAATAAAGGGAAATTGTATCCTTATTACATAATAACCTATGAGATTTTCAAATGTATTGGTGAAATTGTATATTGATTATCCTTACCACCAATATAAAGTTCCACCCATAAAGTTTTCCACGTATCCTAGTTAAAGGAAAACCATCATGATCTGAGCCACATGATTCATCGATACTATATAAATAATGAAACAAATGCAATATTTATCCAAATATAATTATTATTTTGGATATAAAATATAATAACATTCAAGGAAGTTCAATACATTTGGTATGGGTATTATGGAAGCATGAATTGATTCAAGAAGAAAATTTGGAGTGGAAAATTTAATGGTGGAGTAATGGAAAGATATCTTATAGGAAGCCACACAATTGTAGCTTTATAAGGATATAAATCCCAATTATGGGGAGAATTTAACACCATTTTTAATGTAATTTTCAATTTTATTACATATTTTTAATTTATATAATTATTTGGTTGATTTTGGGGAGTTTTTAGATGGTTTCAAGGTGTTTGGAATCTTTATAAAGAGTGCATAGTTTGAGAATAGTTAGGGGAAGACATCTAATTTCCTAAGATACCCTTTTATGGTATAAGGTAACTATTTTGGAATGTTTATAGTTATTATGTGTTTTTGAAAAAATGTGTGGACCAATAATGCGACCCTGTGAACTTCTCTGTAGCACCCATACTGTTGGTGAATGGTTTTCTAAACTGTGTGGACAAACATTTTAGGGTTATTAATGAAATATTAAAATTATATTTTAAACCCAAATATTTCCATTAAAACCTCATTCTTTATCCCTTAATATAATATATCTAACCTCATGCTTCCACTAGGATTTATTATCAGTTCTTTTTATCCTAGATGAAAATTAAAATGAATTGGAGAGTTTTAAATCAAGTAAGTTTAGTGAAATAGCCTTGTTCTTCCTTTTAATTCTTGATATAATCATTTTATTTAGATAGGTACCCCAAACTGGGGCTTCCAGGAAAGGATATATGGTATATGGGTTGTTATAATGGAATCTTCTTAGGATTTTTTGAAGGAATGGAAAGGGGGTCTCAGATTAGTTAAATTATAAAGAAATTATTTATAATAAAACTATTCAAGGAAGGAGGTTTTTCAATCATTGTAATTTAGGATGTAACCTGATGGAATTATACTTTCGAAAATAATTTTCTTCTACATTTACTAGACAACACATGTTAAAACCATATAGAAATCTCTTTTATGGGTTTGTCTTAAAATCATGGGCTGTGGGAGATTACAAAAACATGATTGATAAAGGTTTTTAATGAAATTTCAATCAAATATAGATTTCTGAATGTTTAATTGTCATAGAAATGATTAGTGTGAATTCATGTACATTTTGAAATGGAATTCATATTTAGACATGATTATGATACAAATTTGGGCCCATTGGATTGTATAGCTGATGGATGACTTGGGACTTGAGAGACAGTTTTTTACTCGCTTGTTGGATTTTTAAGAGGTATTTTTGAGATCATAGATGCATTGAGTTGGGGAATTTCATGAGTTCATAGGTCTATTATTGGTTTATACTTCAGAGTGGGTGATTTTACAACATTTTTATATCTATCCTTATAAATTGTTTTTCTCTTCGATAGTTGTATATAATTTTTTCTAACTTGTTCTTATTTTAGTAGAATGATTGTGCAATATTGGTTATTTCCTTTGGGTCTATATAGTCATACCTACCTATGAAATTTATTTCACATGTAGATTCTATTTATCATAACATAATCAAAGGGAAGATATCATACTTCTCTAGTATGTAATCTTAATGTTGTTGTTGTTAGTGGATGGAGCTTGGAGTTTTCGAGTTTTGGAGTCTGGTGTAGTGACACCATTATACTTAGGTCATATTGTATTTCTAATTTTTAGAATTATGTATTGTATTTTTAATTATATGAATTTAATTATGTTTTTTCCTTTATGTCATTGTGGTTTTCTTTGGATTAATATCATGCATAATGTTCACTTTATATCATTATGGTGTGTCTTCAATAGTTGTTTATAAATGGGAAAATTACCCCCATGTTTTTTCATTCCCATTAAATTTATTATAAGTATTATGTGTCCAGGGGACATCACCTAAGGTTAGTTCCATTTTTCTTCTTCATAGGATAATAGTTTTGTTCAGGATGTTACATTTCCCAAGGTATATAATTATAAATGATCAGTTTCATTATATTTCTATTTCTCTTATTTTCTATAATAAGTTGTATTAACTAATTTAAGGGTTTGAGGGTTGGAAATTATTCATGGAATTTAGAAGTAGATAAAAGAAATATTAAGACTAATTTCATTGATGGAAATGACTTTAGCTTCTAGAAGATGGATATTAAAGACTATATTTATTAGAAAAAGATGCTCTATCCTTTAATGGGGAAAATAATAATAATAATTTCATCTAAAAATTTATATTTTATTGATCGTAAATCATTGGGAATTATTATCTTGGAATTAGTGAGAAATTATTCATTCAAAATAAATATAGAGAATACTACCATGAGTTTAACAAAGGCTTTATAAAATATTAATAAAATTCTTTCTAAATCAATCATGGTGTTTTTCAAGATAATACATTTGGAAAAAAAATATGGATGATGGTAGTACTATCATAGATCATATAAATTAACTATATATTAATAAAACATATTAATTTTATATTATATTAATTTCATGGATGAAATAAATTTATAGTTTTTCTTATGATTAATATTGGCTATAGTGAATATAATGGCTAAAATAGTGAGTAGTTCTTATAAGAATTATAAATTAAAATTGATTGTGGTTTTTGATCTAGTATTAAGTGAAGATATTGGCATAATATAATCATGAAATTTATCTAGATATTTTTTAAATATTAAAAGTAGAGGAATATAATTGAATTTGGGAAACTATAAAGGTGGTCTAAAATAAGCTGTTGGAGCACAAATAATTATAGACAAGGTTTTATCTGTTGGAGTTGAGCTAAAAAGGACCCTTTTAATAAATTATACATGGAAAGACAAAATACATTAGGTAGTGAATCCTTGAACGCTATTATATAGATCTATGAAAATGAATTGATACTCAATGTAGATAGTCTTATAGTGCCATGGATATTGGACTTTAAAAATTCCTTACATTCAATATTAGAGAATAAATATCAATGAATATATATTCTATGACTTTTTGAAAGGTACATTTGACATCCTGGGTTTTATAGTTATGTCACCCTTTGGGTTTCAGTTATTTATGTCTAGAAATTTGATTTTTTTGTGTCCATGAAAACTATATGGTCAGGTGAAGGATACGGAGGACCATTCTGGTCATATGGTAAATATAGTAGAGAGTAAATAGCCAGTGAAAATTTCTAATTGATTAAAATTCATGATCGTTTATTCTAGGTTTATTGAGAAATATTAAATGTATAGTTAGTACAGGGTCTTTAGTGACCATGTATCTTGACACAATAGTTGGGTTTAGATTCCATGATTTATCTTTTAAAACCTAGATTACCATTTCTTAAACCTCATTATATTATTTAACATGACATTGATTGATCTCTAGGATTCTTGATATGAAAAATTTGGATTTTATATTGACTTATGATGTCTCCCCTATAGAGTTGATTGGATCACCATCATATCTATGGTTTTACCATCACGATATCTTTCACCCTTCGATATTTCTATTTTATCCATTTGGTTAATTATTATTTAGATATATATATTATGTCATAATAGATCTAAAATATGATAAATGTAATTTTAATCATGAAGGAAAGAATCATGAATCAAATAATGTCAATATGGTGTTATTGTTTCTATGGTTCAGATGATAAGATCAATATTGAATAAAATACATATATTGTTTTAGGGACATGGATATTCATCATCAAATGTATATGGAACTTATTCAAAACTTTAAGGATTAGGATTCCATAATGTGTTATTGATGTATTTTTAGGCCATTTTCTTATGTTTTCTAAATATCTGTTAATTGTTTTTAATTGATTTGATAACTGGTATTTGTTGAATTTAGTGAAAACCAAGCATTTGGGGATTTTGGAATTGATCAATGGGAGTTGGTTTTCTATTGAGTATTTTTAGGTACAATCGTTTTTTGGAATCTTATATTTATTGAATTTAAGACATGTGTTTTCCAATATTTTTGTTTTTATTAGAAACTATTTTTGAGAAGTTAAACTATTTTGGAATTTAATGGTTTGGTATGAGAATAGATTATGAAATTTTGATTATATAAAAAAGCTCTGAGTAGTTTATGTGGATAATAAGTCTCATCCCATGTTCATTGTAGATGGGGCATACCAAGTTATTCAAGAACCACTCAGGTGAATGATGATCGAAAATGGGTGTATGCTAGGATCATAGTCTAGAGTTTATGTGATTTGATTTATTATTTCCAATGTATGATTGGATTATAATGTTTATATGATATATGGATATTTTTTTGTAACTATAGTGGTTTTCAATTATATAATAATATAATATATTTTATTACATTCATACACTAATTTGGTTTCATCTAGAATTATGAAAAATTAATATTTCCTTTAAAATTCAATAAATTTATTTTAAGTACATTGGTTATGTGGTGGGGAATATGTCTTACATGGGGTTTCATGAGAGTCTTTCAGAATACTACTAGGTATTCAAATAATCATTTCTACTCATAAATATCAATGTGAGTATAGATTTATTATTTTATAATTCAAGTATGGTCTAATATGTAGTGTTATTTCATGATGGATCTTTGAAACTAATTTCCTGGGGGATGTGGTGGTGTTTGGATATGGGTTTCTATAGGATTTTGACCATCTATGTCAAATGGGCTTCATTTTTTATTCACTGTATCAGGTTAGGACTTGTGTCTATATTATTTTTTACTAAAATACCTTTATTTTTTGGGTTTCATTACATTTATTTTTAAAGTTACATTTTATTAGTAAATAAAGGATATATATTTTCTCATATAATCAAAAATGTTTTTACATTGAGGGAAAATTGTACTCCAATTATTGGTTATATCCTTATAAAATAATTTTGATCCTCTATAAATTATTAAAGGTACCTTAGTCCATGTGGAGATCTCAACTCAGGACTTCAAGTATAAGATTCATGTTTATATTATCAAAAAAATTTATTAGAGCAGGGTTTTTAAAATGCTGAGCCTTAAGATGTTGGTAAGTATAAAGAATAAGTTTCTTAGAACTCCAAATGTACCCATAAATGGTATATGAAACCTCATTATGAAAAAAATGAGTTATTAGGGAGTTCAGGTATACTATGTGATCAAAAGGATCCCATTTGGATGTTAGTTGGTTGTTCCATATTGGTGTTCATGAATCATGATAGGAACATGCAGGGATGACATGTATATTCACTGGATTTCCAAAATGGTACATGATGTAAAGGGTAATTTCAAATGGTTTTTAATTTTCTATGTCATTGGGAATGAATTTACGTGAAGTTATTTTATGCTTATTGTGTGAAACTTTGTTGTGAAGGAAATAATAACTTGAATTTGAATCGAACCACTTAGATATAGGATTGATATCCTATGTTTTAGGTATTATAATATAAGATTAGTTGATTTATATATGGATCCTTGTTTTATTTTCACTGTGGTTCATGGTGGGGTAGATATCCCTCAGAAAAGAGAGCTTATTCATTTAGAAGAGGTTAAGAATGTTTGGAGTGAGTATGTTCTTGAGGATGGATATATTAACAAGGAGATTTTTTATTTACTATTTAATGCACTAGTTAAAGTGGTTCAACTGCTTGGAAATGGGACAAATCAAGAGTGTCCCTAGGATATAGATCATAATTTAGATTTTCACAACCAGAACCCTATTATATTTAGGGATAATGAAAGTGTATAAGAAATCAAGTATTGGTTAGAGTGAATCACCAAAATAATTTATCCATTTTAACCCCTGATACATCAAGGGTGGATTTAACTACATAAATGCTAGATGGAGAAACTCATAAATTGAGGGAGATAATTGTGAAAGTGAGGTTATATGATGATCTGACATGGGTTGGATTCCAAATGATGTTAATTAATTGATTTTTTCTAGATACATTAAAGATAATTAAATCTAGAAGTGTACCTAGAGATGGAGGATGGGAACATGGAAGTATCCTCATTTACTTTCCACTTTATTTAGTTGGTTCAATTTTCAATAGATATTATCACTAATGAAAATATAAAGAAAAATATCTTCAATATTATCCTTAGACCCAACATTCCATCAAGGTTTATTTTTATTTATTTTCCTAACTATACATTATTGTTAAATAGAGAAACAACTTTTGAGGAATATATAATGGATATGAATTTGAAAAAGTTTTTGTTCTCTAACATGAGGGAGAAAATATTTTTTATAATGGATATAAGTGGATGGTGGAAAATTACCAGTATAGTGGCATTTAGAAAAATTCTGAGAGATCATGTAATTATCAATGTACGAGGTAGCTTAGGTGTTACAAGTGCGGTGAAATGACATACCGAAAATGTGGCTTCCCTAATGAAGCTAAGGGATGTAATCAATGTGGTAACCTTTAGTATGTAAATAATTTATACACTTTTCTCTCTTAGGGAACTAAAATTGGAGCTTCCAAACAGACACAAGGATCAATGATATATATTGAAGCATTAAACAATGTTAGAGATGAATCTATGTTTAGGATTGGTGGTAATCCTCGATGGGTTCTAGATCAGAAGAGAAAAAGGTGTCTATTTACTATAAATCATGTACTATATAAATTTTAGGTGGGACATCTGATGGTGAGAGGGACACAAATTATTACTTCAACTACAGTGTTTTCTATGTTTGATATGGGTGTATCTCTTTTATCGATTTCTACATGAGTGATAGATCAGTTGATTTTTTGGGGGAAATGATGTACAATTACTTAATGTTTGAGATAGATCCTTGAGAAATTTTAAATCATGGTTTTATATGTTTAAAATGTTCCATTAAGATTAGAGATAGTGAAACCTTAATGGAAATTTTGGTTTTAGAGATGAACACACATGTTGTCATAGTTGGAATGGATTTCATGTTGAAATTCACGACCCATGACAACTATTATGGATACAAATTTTCCTTTAATTAATATAATGAGAGTGTTAACACATTTCAGGGTGGGGGATACTCCTATAAGTTGGATTTTTCTGATTTCTAAAGACCTTGGTGCTTCGATGTGTCAGTTAATAGGGTCAATTAAGAGATCAGCAGAATATGGGAATTTGATTCTATTACATGTGGTGTGGGATTTTTTTTTATTTTTTTCACAAACTAACTCTTTAAACTTACATCAGAGTGAGGAATAGGTTTCTACATTGACCTATTTCCAAGAATGATTCTAATAAGCTTACCTTCATAACATATTCTTCCTAATAGTTACTATAGCTAAATGTACAAATAGAGGATTCATAGGTAACAAATTTTATTTAACCTATAATTACACCTTGAGAGATTATTTTTTCCATTCTGAAAGATAGATGATGGTAGTTTTTAGTAATATATAAAGTAAAAAAAGTTTAATTAGGTGATGTTGAATAATAATTACCATATAATTCATATTGATGACCTATTAGATTATTTAAAAGGTGTTAATTGGTTTTTGATGATAAATTTGAGATTGGGATATCCCCAAAAAAGAGTTCAGAATGAAAATATTCCAAAGATAGATTTTAGGAGAATTATTAGTTATTAGTAGTGTCATTTGGGGATTTTAATTATCCTACAATTTTGATATCCTTAATGGGTAAACAATTCTATAAATACCTTGTCTTATTTAATGTAGTGTCTGTGGGTGATGTTATAATTCATTTTAGAGCATTGTAGGATCATGGAAAGTATTTAGATACAATCATTGAGCTATTGAAAGACCATATGTTTTTATATGAATCTATACAATTTTTTATATGGTCGGTGAGGTTCTTAGAGCACATGATTTCTATGATTGGTGTCTGAGTGGATGTAGATAAATTCAAAGTAGGGGTGTATTGGGAGTGAACCAAGAATTTCATTGATTTTTATATCATCCTCATATTAGTTGGTTACTAATAAATATTTATCTAATAGTTTTTAAAGTTATCTTCTCTGATGATGGAATTAAAACAAAAAGTTTTGAATTTTGAGTGGGGTGATAAGTGGCAATGGGATATTGATAAGTTAAAGAAGAGGATAACTTCTAAAATAGTTTGATAGTTCCTAATTCTAATGGATGGTTTCCATGTATTGTTTTACATTTAGAGATAGTATATATTTTGTATCCATATAATGGGATAATATGGTGGCTTATAGATTTATCTAGTTACTAACACATACAAAAAATATCCCATGCTTGATCTATATTTGGTGATACTATACATTCCTCAAATAGATGGAGATATTACTTACTTGGAAGGAGTTTCATAGTGAATATATATCATATAGGTCTAAGATACATCTTATTTTAGTGGTATTTGAACTTGAATTAGTTGTGATTGGTGGAGTATCTTTAGATTTTTTATTTTGTGTTATACTATTCAACTAGGAAGGGTAATGTTGTGATTAATTACTTGAGTCAAAAATCTCAAGTGGTGATGGAATTACATTAGTAATACAAGTTGATGGGATTATTGAAAATTTTGTTTTTGGAAGCACATGAAGGGGAGAGTAGAATGCTGTTACATTTTATTGAAGTCACATATACACTTGTAGACTATGTAAAGGGGAATAAAAGATTGATCCAAAATACCAGAGGATTATCAATGCCCAAATTAGCGAGGAGACTATGAAATAGTGATAATTGATCATATAATAAATACAGTGTTTTAAATATAGAGTTCTTGTTCCTTTATAGATATGGAAATAAATAATGGGAGAGTTCCATAAATCCGATTTGTTAGCTCATCCTAGAGTGAAAAATATGTATCATGACATCATATGAATGTTTTAGTTGGTATGTATATAGAGGTATGTGGATGATTATATATCCCTATACATGAATTGTTAGTGAATAAAGGTAAACTATTAATGATATATGGGAATTTAGAATCTTTTTAATACAATATTGTGGAAGTAAAAAGGAAATTATGATGAATTTTATGATCTGTTTTCATTGATTTTTGTGGAAGTATGATATGATATGAGTGATAACGGATCATATCAAAAATTTATTCCTCTTTAACATTTTGAAGATAGGTTTTAAATTATGTAATTGGGTAATTTGTACATGGATGAGGTGGTTATGATTCACAGGGTAACTTTATTGAGCATGTGATATAGATATCATTGATATACCTTGATATTTTGTATACTTATATAGAAATTGATGGGTACTTAGTTGAAGATGAGTATGTGATATGATCCTCAGGAAAACTACCTAATGGAATAGACCCTATATACATTAATGTTTATGCTTCGATATTGTGTTATAATATTTTAGATATGTGGGGAATGATATTATTTCTTTTTTAGAGTTTTTCAACAATAATATATTAGAATCATTTATTCACATGGATGTATTTGAACTATTTTATAAAAGATCACTTTGATCACCATTTTGTTGGGTGGAATTAGCAGTGAGATCTCTTTTTGAACCTAACATTGTATAGGAGACAATATATTAATTTAAAATACCTTAAAAGAAATTAGTGACATATAAAAATGAATAAAAGTAATATACTAATAATTGTTGAAAACCATTTTAGTTCACAATTTTGTATTGAGTATTCAGGTTGGTGTCATCTCAGTTGGGATATTAATTAATTTATAATAAAGGTAAGGTAGCACACCGATATGTTAATATATTTGAGATTTTTAATCATGTTGAATACATGGAATATGGTTCTGATTTTCCCTTTTTATAAATTTTATTACCAAATGTATTTCATGTTTCTAATATAAGAAGTACCAAGTTGTCTAGTTCCACGTTCTTTCCTATGATGTGGTGGATTTTTAACAGGATGAAACATTTATGGGAAGTTAAGTGGGAATTTATAATAGGTGAGATAATATCTTAATAATAGAAATCATTTTATATGTGGGATTATTATGTAAGAATGGTCCAATTAAATAAGACAGGTGGGGGTGTGAGGATTATATTCAATAATAGTGGTCGACCTTATTCAAGTGGAATGAGGCTCAATAAATTTTTAGGGAGGAAATGTTTGTGGTCAATATAATTTTGATATCTAAATCTGATATGTAGTACCCAATTTTATATTTTATGATTTTTGAGATTGAAATTTTAGTTTTGGGTGTAAGAGTGAAAATTTCATAGCATAGGGTATAATATTGTGGGACAATTTAGGCAAGTGGAGAGTGCATGGTCTCAGTTGAATGTTCATAATGTCCAAGCATTCTAGGTTTTGTGAAAACATGACTTATTTGGTTGATTCAAATTCTCTGGTTATCATAAAACATAATCATGTAGTTAGGTTATGATTTCATGGTTTATATTTTAAAAACTTGATTAGTGTAACACACAAAACTCTATTATAGTAGGTAAACACCATTCCTTGAAGTATCATGAAATACACCCATTAAAGAGCCATTAATCATAGATTTATTTAATATATTAATTTAATAATTTTAAACTTACTAAAAGTATTTTTTTAAATTTATCATATTGAAAATTTCATAGTATGAATATTTTATCTTTTATGAATTGGTCAGTTTTTAGTCAAAAATTTGGTTTTTATAAAACATGTATTTTTCATGAATTTTTCATTATATAAAAATAACCTAAATTTTTTTAAGAAACATTAAAAATAAAATATTAATTAAAGTAATAATAATATTCATTTAAAAATATTGTTTTAATTTATAAATCCTATTTCCAACATTTTTAGAACTAATTACAAAATTGCTTTAATAAATAATACTTTCGATATTTTTATTAAATCAAGTATTTTCATGGTAGATTTAGTTCTAGTTTACCTTGAAATACTTATGACCTTTATTTTTTAATAATAAATAATCTTATTTCAATATAATCTGTATCAAAGATAATTTTCTCTTATATATAAATTTAATTCTTAAAAAATTATTTCTCTAAAAAATGTTTTACACAATTCAGGTATTTATTTTAATATTAAAATTTCACACCTTTATAGGTTTTATTTGATAAAATTATATTTATGTTTTAAAATATAATTATAAAGTTAGGTAAAAAGTTCAATCTTTATCTTTGATATTAGAATTAATTACTATGTTTAAAAATTAATTATCATGGTAAAAGTAAAAAGGGGGTAAATTGAGTTTAACCTTGTGTAAAGAACTAAAAAATTCAAAAAAAATTCCTTTAATTGAATGGTATATATATTTTATCTACAAATAAATGTGTCCCTTAAAGATTTATTTACATTTTTAACCATTGAAACTTTAATAGTAACATTACATAACTGAAAATGTGAGGGTTACACCCAAAACTAACCTTCCCTTCACTTATAAAAGGGTAACATATTCACCACTTCAAGAGTCGACAACCTCGAAACTACTCATTTAATTTCAGAAACTAAACTCTCCCTAGAACCTTATTCAATGAGAATTATCCCATTTACCCTCATTGTTAGTCTATGCACTTAAAATTCAAGGAGACTCCAATGGAAAATTAATGTCTCTAATGTGAGTATTATCAACTACTTAGTTTTATTTTTAATTATATTGTTCAAATTTATTAACTAAGAAAAAATATAAGGAAAATATAATATTTTATACTATAATGTTAATATATTAATGTTATTATAATTATTTATTCATATACCACATCCATTATAAAAAAAATTATGTTTGTGCGTTTTGAAGACCGTCACATCCATGATGTAACATGTTTTGTTTTACTTCACCAACATACAAGGATGGATATAAGGATGACATTAAAGGGAAAATATTATTTTTATAATTTAATTTAGGTTCTTTTATTATAAACTAGATAATTGATTTATAATGTTATCAATAAACGATCATCATTAATTTATTCATTTAAAATAAGCATACTAAGTGGATAAACTTTTATTTCAATTAGCGTAATATTTTCATAATGATTACATATTTTATAATTCCTTAAATTTATAATATAAAAAACTAATAAAAACTAAGTAAGATAATTATTCTTCTTTTATAATGATATTACAACAAAACCACCTCATTTTAATTCATTAAAGCAGGGCAAGTCTTTGTTTGGGTCATTTTTACCACCTACTTGAACAATTCTATGAATTTATTTAATGGATGAATTTGAGAAATTAATTAATGTAATAATGTTATATAAATGTTTTAATATGAACTTGTTTTTACTTCTATATATAATATATAAATATATAATTAATCAATTAAGGAAACCCCCTCAATTCGTCAAAAATCATTGAGACATGCTTATATTATTGAATTAATCATCAAGGATATGGTCTAAAAATATCATGAATGGAATTTGAAAAATAATAAATTATTATATATAATTGATAAAAAAACTTTTACTCATTTATTAATAATTTACTTTATTAGATTAATTAATATAAACACTTTTATTTTGAAACTAAAACAATGAGAAAAATAATAAACACTAATGTTCAAAATTGGAATAATTCATGATGAGAATGAATATTTATGAAGAGTATGAATGAAAATATCACTACTAAAAAAACAGGTATTTGCGACGGGGTCCCGTCGCAAATAGCCCGTTGCTGAAAACGTCGTCGCAACTACACTTATTTGCGACGGGCCCGTCGCTAAAGCCTTTTTTTGCGATGGACATTCTCCCCGTCGCAAATAGTATTCCGTATTTTTGTAAAAAACTTTTAAAATAGTTTTTGCGATGGGACCCGTCGCAATCGCTTTTGCGACGGTTCCGTCGCAAAAACTATTTTTTTTTAAAAATAAAAAAAATTAATAATACTAGTATTTGCGATGGGAGTAGTATCCCGTCGCAAATACTATTTAAAAAAAAAAATAAAAAACTATTAATAATACTAGTATTTGCGACGAGCCTAGTATCCCGTCGCAAATACTATAAAAAAAATAAAAAAAATAAATTATTAATAAATTATTTTAATTAATATAATAATAGAATTATAATTTAGAAATGAAAATAATAAATTATTTTAATTACTATAATAATAGTAGAATTATAATTCAAAAATAAAAAATAATAGAATATTAATAAATGATTTAATTAATATAATAATATTACAATTATAATTTATAAATAAAAAAATATTAATAAGTTATTTTAATTAATATAAAAATAATAGAATTATTTTACATTCAAATATTAAAATAATTCAAGTATTACAAAAAAAATAATTAAATTTTAATATTATAAAATTTTAATATATATATAAAATTTTAATATATATATAAAATTTAATATTATAAAATATAAATAATATTATTATTCATATTAATATTGTTATTTAAAAATATAATATTATTAATATTTTATAATGAGACAGAAACTACGAATAGAAAAAAAAAATTTGATTTCACAAATTTCATAACAGAAATACAAACTCTAATCTGAAGGAGGGGGGGAGGGGGGAGGTGGGGGATCTGCAGATGGTGGTGGAGGAAACTCCATCCCTAAAGCATGAGTGAGTCGGCGCATGTACTCCATCTGCTCCTGATGCTGCTGCTGCCACCGACTCGCCTGCTCCTCGTACAGCTGCTGCTGGCGTCGACGCTCCTCCTCATGCTGCTGACACATCTGCTCCTGCTCCTGTCGGAGACTCTCTATCTGTGCAGTCTGAGATCGCAACTGATCCTCATACTATGTAGAAGAAGATGCACGATCTCCTCTCGAGATGGACGCCGACATCGCAGCACTGCCATAATAATCTCCGGGAGTCAGTCGAGAGCCGATACCAACTAATTATTGGTAATTATTACTAATTATTCCTAATTATTACTAATTATTCCTAATTAATACTAATTATTCCTAATTAATACTAATTATTACTAATTATTGTTAATTATTACTAATTATTCCTAATTATTACTAATTATTCTTAATTATTACTAATTATTATTAATTATTGCTAATTATTAGTAATTATTGCTAATTATTTGTAATTATTGATAATTATTGGTAATTATTACTAATTATTGGTAATTATTACTAATTATTGGTAATTATTACTAATTATTAGTAATTATTACTAATTATTCATAATTATTACTAATTATTCGTAATTATTCATAATTATTACTAATTATTCGTAATTATTACTAATTATTGGTAATTATTACTAATTATTGGTAATTATTGGCAATTATTGGTAATTATTGGCAATTATTACTAAATATTGGTAATTATTGGTAATTATTACTAATTATTGTTAATTATTACTAATTATTGTTAATTATTGGTAATTATTACTAATTATTGGTAATTATTCCTAATTATTACTAATTATTGGTAATTAATACTAATTATTGGTAATTAATACTAATTGTAGGTAATTATTACTAATTATCTGTAATTATTACTAATTATAGGTAATTATTACTAATTATTGGTAATTATTACTAATTATTGAGAATTATTCCTAATTATTCCTAATTTTTCCTAATTTTTCCTAATTTTAGGTATTTATTACTAATTATTGGTAATTATTGGTAATTATTGGTAATTATTGGTAATTATTGGTAATTATTGGTAATTATTGGTAATTATTGGCAATTATTGGTAATTATTGGTAATTATTGGTAATTATTCCTAATTATTGGTAATTATTGGTAATTATTTCTAATTATTCCTAATTATTCCTAATTATTCCTAATTATTCCTAATTATTGGTAATTATTCCTAATTATTCCTAATTATTGGTAATTATTCCTAATTATTCCTAATTATTCATAATTATTCCTAATTATTTCTAATTATTCCTAATTATTCCTAATTATTTGTAATTATTGGTAATTATTGGAAATTATTTGCAATTATTGGTAATTATTACTAATTATTACTAATTATTGGTAATTATTGGTAATTATTACTAATTATTACTAATTATTGTTAATTATTGTTAATTATTCCAAATTATAGATAATTATTACTACTTATTGGTAATTATTACTAATTATTACTAATTATTGGTAATTATTACTAATTATTACTAATTATTGGTAATTATTACTAATTTTTACTAAATATTCTTAATTATTGATAATTATTGATAATTGTTCCTAATTATTAGTAATTAAATGAATAATTACCAATAATTAGGAATAATTACCAATAATTACAAATAATAACATTATTAGTATATTTTATTATTAATATTAAAATAATATAATTTTCTAATTTATATACAATTCTCCTTTCATCTGTGCGTTTTCTATCTCCACATACAAATAATACATGTGAAGACAGTAAACACACAGATGAAAAGAGAATTGTATATATATAAAAAATTATATTATTTTAATAATAATAATAAAATATACTAATAATGTAATAATGTTATTATTCCTAATTATTGGTATTTATTACTAATTATTAATATTTATTCTTAATTATTAAAAATTATTACTAATTATTCCTAATTAGCATTAACTATGATCAATACTAATAATTTAAATTTATTAAGTAAGAAAACAATGTAAACATAATTAAATTACAACTAATTAAGAATAATTGAAACTAATAAAAAATTAAAAATAAATATTAAATTAAAATGAACATAAATACCTTGAAAATTGATCTGCTCTGATCGTTCTTGAAAACTTTAATATCAGCTCCGAAGAAAAAAATTAAACTGAAAAAAAACTCAACTTTAGAAACAGAAGTTTGAGAGCAGGAGATGGTAGAGAATGAGAATGATTTGAAAAAAACGGATGGGGGTATTTATAGGTTAGATTATTTGCGACGGGATTCCGGTCGCAAATAGTATTATTTGCGACGGGTACCGTCGCAAATACATTAGCCCGCATTAATTACGGTCAACGAGTAAATAGTTATTTGCGACGGGTCCCGTCGCAAATAACATACTATTAGCGACGAGAATACTTTCCCGTCGCAAATACCTTTTACCGCCGCCGGTTATTTGCGACGGGAAAATTTTCCCGTCGCTAATAGTTTTCCCGCGATTTGGCGCGCATCGTGGGAAAACTATTTGCGACGGGGAAAGAAATCCCGTCGCAAAAGCCTATTTATTTGCGACGGGTAAATACCCCCGTCGCAAATAAGTTTTTAACGGGACTATTTGCGACGGGATTTATTCCCGTCGCAAATAACCCGTCGCAAATACCCATTTTTCCCGTAGTGTATATATGAGTAAGGTTTTTAATTAAGTTATTAATATATATATGTTTATGATATAGGGGGTTAAATCTTGTTCATTGAAGTGAAAATAATAGGTAATGGTTTATTTGTCTCATTTTCAAATTCATGAGACATGTTTGATATTTCTCACAAACATTTATATTATGCAGTCTGATTACTACTTATTCATTTTTCCCATATTAATGGAACTCATTGGGTTTTAAGATCAATATCATCTTCTTTAATTACATGGGATTTATCTAGAATGATTTTAATGTTGTAAGGGGTTTTCATCACAAATTACTCTATCTAAGATAGGTTTTATATTATGCATCTAATTTATTTTATTTGGTGTACATAATGATTATTTTAAATGCCATATAATGAAATTAATTTATTCATAGTATTTTATTATCATGTTTAATACCACACATTAAAGAGGTATTATATTTCTACGTAATACATTATTGGTATATTTTTATGTCATTTTTTATTCATTAGGAATCATGTTATAATCACCATCAAGTTCATTTTGTTTGGTTAAAACATTACCATGGAATAAATTTTTCCATTTTACTCTGGAAATCTAAAGTATTTTGAAAAAAAATTTATCCCTCAATATTTTTTTTGATTCTAGAGTCAACAAAATAAATATAAACTCAATCTTTTCCATGATGGAAACACCATCCTATATAATGGTAAAGAAAATGTGTGTGTAATTTACTAAAAAATACATTCCTGTATGGATAATTTTATTTGGATAAAGCTTTGGTTTTGATGAACCCATGGGTAATAAACCTAAAATGGGTTGGTTTAGAATTGAATCAATAATCACACTAATTCACGATGATTGGTCAAAATACTGGACACTTGGTGAGATACTTCTAGGGGTAAGGATTTGGAATATTTACACACTCTTAATGAACAATGATGAAATATTTTTACTAACATTGAATTGATCTCCTAAAAATTCAAAATGTTGAATCTAATTAATATCATCCAAGTATAACCCACCAAATTTTAAATACACCCACCACTATATTTATTTGATAAGGGTACTTCATATTTCTTTAATGATACCCCACACCATATAAGTTGATTAAAGAATATTATCCTAGACATACACAAAATTGTATTAAATGGGAAGGTATTTTATCTTTGTATTTATCATTATAAATATATTCATGTTTTATTCAGTAAGATATTACTTTGGAAAAAATAACATAGTTTTAAGGAATCATATTGTGAATGCATTGTACTAAATTAGGTGATGGGTGGGCCCTATAATTATATTGTCCGTCAATGCATCAAACTATCACATGATACAAAAAGGAGGGTTTTCAGTGTATACTTATCCCCATGATAGTAATGTTTCTTCACACAATATAATGGCTCATTACTTTTACACATATTATAAAATTATTTTTAACAGAAATATTCCATTAAATACAACCAAAGGATTGGTAGACCTAACATCTTAGAGAGACTGGGTATATAAAACAACAACATGAATCTAAAATAAAAATACTCAATTTTAATTATCATAATGATATCCAAAATCCAATTAAGATCATAAATCATCCTAGGATATCCTAGGGAATACATAAAAGAAAGGGACAATCTAAAAGGACCAATAATGAAATAAACATGATAATGAGGCATATCATATAATTTCAAAAAGGTATGAAATGTTATTATAAAAGGGAAGGATCATGAATAATCAAATTTAAAAACGATCATAACCAAAGGAAACCACTTTTCATCCTCTTCCTATTCCCCCCTATGTGGGAAATCATTTTTCTTCTTCTCATGGTTTATGCTCTCCAACATCCTTGGATGGTGTGGGTGGTGTCATGGTTTATTTAATGTCAATTTGTATCCCCCACTAGAGATCATGAAAATCAACAAGGAGTCATATGGACCAGTTCAATTACTCTTAAAGGCAGATAAAACCCTTGGATGACCATATATGGATATGTTTGAAGATGTGATCTTAGTAGGTTCTACAATCAAGCCTACAGATAATAGTGAGTCTCTGAATTTTTTTTCCCTCTTTCTCCAAATAGTTTGAAGGAACCAAGTTCCCATATTCCATAAAATCTAGACATTTAACATGGGAAAGTGTAAAATAAAACCTCCTTTCCAGCATGTTGAACAAATTTGTGTATTTCTCAGGGTTCTCTTACTCCAACTATAAGGCCACCAATATCACTTTTTAATGGTTTCAATTATGACTTAGAATACTAGTGGTTTGGGTGTTCTAGATAAAAGTGATGTCATATTAAATGAGTATTAGAATCAATAGGCCGTTGTTCTTTAAATTTTCAAGACAAATAAAATGGTGGACTATATCTCAATTCTTGAGAAGTGTCCCAGATTCCCAAAGTTCATGCATAAAATTCCATACAGGTCTTCTTGAATCATTCTATCTTTGTGAATTATATGGATTCTCCAGATCACAAGCTTACTAAAAATGTGTCATTGAGAGATTAGTTTATTGTTTTTATAATTGTTTATACCAAATGTGACAATTTTTTGAGATCTTCTTTCTAGAAGAACCTATCCAACTTCAATGTAGTATGATATTACTAGTTTCTAAAAGGATATTTTAATAATCTTTTAGATGTGTATGAGAGAAAGGGATCAGGATCTCATTCTAGCCCATCTCTATTGTAGTTTATAGATTTAATGTATGATTCGGGTTTGATGGATCTCAGATTCTCAGGATGTAGATACACATGGTGTAAAAAATTCAAAGGGAATCAATGTACTTGTTTCAAAATGGATAGGTTCTTATCCAATATACAATGTGTTGGTTTAATTACTCATACCTTAGTCACTCATATTACTTGATATCTATTAGAAAATTATCCCTTATTAGTGAATATCAGAAAGGATATTAGTACCTCAAATCATTTTCTCTTCTTTCATAATTAGACGTAGATGGATTATTTCTAACATATGGTCAAGAACTCATGGAACCAACCCATCTATGGGATCTCCTGGGATAGGTTATTAATGGGATTCCAGTGGTTGAGGAAGGATATATATCAGTGGGTATTGAATAATAATGATAATAATTCCCACTTAAATGTGATCCAAAATGAGATCGATAAACTAGAATAAAGATTAACCAATAGTGGAATAAAGGCACCTTCATCGATATGTTTAGAAAATAAAATAAACTGGTAGAAAAATGAGAGATTTAGAAAGGTCTGAGAAAAACAGATGAAGTTATTTACGGATTAAATTTTGTGGATAAAATATGTCCTTTTTCAAGATTTGAATTAAGGAAACGTTGGATTCATGAAAAATTAATCTAATGCTTTAAGATGAGTCATATATGGATGAAATTGAATTTTTTTTGAGAATAACCATAGAAAATGTTTCGATATATTAGTAAATCTGAGGAGGTTTAATGACAGTAGGTATGAGTCCATATAAGAATTAGGTTTCATAAAAATAATCTTTATTATGGTTGATCTTGAAATTAACAAGATGTTTGAGAGACTTCTAGGAGAGGATGAGATAAAAGATACCACATTCTGCATGAACCTAGATAGCGTGTTAGGTCCTGATGGGATTCTCAGTTAATTCTTCATGGATACAAGGGAGATAATAAATGACCAAATTACAGAATCAATTTGTGACTTCTTTAAAGGTGGGTTTCTTCTATGGGTGGTATGTGCTTAAATATTATTCTTATACAAATGTTGAATCATTCCACTACCATCAATTAGTATCAGCCATAATATTTTGACATATTTTCTATTAAATAATTTATAGTATTATAAACCTTAGTTTAATCCATATCATAACAATAATTTTCTATAAATAACAATATGGGATCATCAAAGGAAGAAACATCCAAGGTGTGGTGGGGATCGCAAAAGAAATGGTAGAGTATCTTAATAGAAAAGATATTGGTTATAATAATATTATTAATAGTAATATTGAAAAATCATATTATAAACTTGAATGGATATGTTTTATCCGAACTATAAGGACATTTGGTTTAAAAAAATGGGTTTGCGGCTTTCTCTTCAAATGTTACTCCTCTCCCTGGATCTCCTTTTTGCTCATTGGGAAGTGTTTTGATTTTTTTAAATTTATTTCATGGTCTCAAAAAGGTGACCCAATTTCTCCTAACCTTTCAACACTATCTCAAGAGGATATCATGAGGAATCTTAAATTTAGTCTGCAGGAGGGATCCATTCTACATTACAAATGCAAATCAGGTAACAGTCTCATATCAAACATAATGTTTGTTGAGGATGTTCTTTTTTTATGAGCTGTAGGAAAAATTTCATTCAAGGGTTGAATAGGTTATTGGAGATCTATGGAATACTAATAATAATTTGACTTAATAAATATAATAGTTATATTTATATTTCCAACAAATGATCAAATAAGAACTGTCATTATATTCAAAGTAAACATGGTGTGTAGAGATGTAATCTCCCCACATTATACCGGGGAGATACCCTCCCAAATAGAATAATTATGAAGGAACTATTTAAGGACTTCTGTATATGCATCACGGGGTTAATTCTAATCTACAAAACACATTTATTTCGATTCATATGTTTTATCAAATTTTTGAATACCACACTAACCATGATTCCCATCCACATTTTTTCAATAATAAAGACTCTAAAAGGGACTATTGGAAATTTTGAAAGACTTTTGATAGGTTTTATATGGTATGATAATCAAGAAAGAAAATTTAACTTGGCTTCTTAGAGTAGGTTGGCTAATCCCATTTATGAAGGTGGTGTAAACATAATTAATGTATAAGAGACCATGAAAAGTTTTTAGGCTAAATAATCCTGTGAAATCCTATAAGGGACCTGTATTTATGAAATATTTATAAGAAAATGTTTTGGGAATGACTAGAGTAAGTGGGTTGAAACCATAGGGTGTGTTTTAGGTCTTTTTAGTAACATTTCTTCTCATCTAGAGGATTTAAAAGGTGTGGTTAGGTGGGTGGTGGTTGACAGTCCTATCAACGAGTACAAGGAAAAATAGATTGGTAATACTCTTTACTTTTGAGGGTGTCCAATTCATAAAATTTCATTTAGAAAAGAAATATTTTTCCTTGACCTACTCAGTACTAACCCTAATCCTAAAAAGGATTAAAATTGATAATATCACCCTTAATAACGAGTCTGATAAATGCATTTTTCTAGGATCCTCCTCTGGGAACTCTAACACCTTGTAATTTTCGGAGATGAAACATGTCAGTAGTGGGAATGATGGTTGGGATCCAAAGATCTGGTGGAAATTAATCATATTCAAAATTATTTTATTGGTGTTATGCTTGAGAAATAGTGCACTAACTTCTGAAGACAATGTACAGAATAAATAGATTTGACTAGCATCTACCTACTGGTGATTCTCTACACCATGTTATGAAACTATTTTTCACATATTCATCAGAGGAGGCTCATCTTGATGTATATATAATTTTCATTCCCATTTTCAAGGGTCTTTCTATCTATAGGTATGATATTTATAAGTTCATTAAGACCTAGTTTCAAGTAAATTATCATAGTAGTATTGAGGTGAAGGCTCGTAGCATGGACTTTACTGTGGGTTAGTAGATTATCTTAGAGGGAAATAATAAAGGTAGATAATGGGATTCCTACACTATACATTTCATGAAGATGTGTGTGAAATTACTGGTGTCCTAGTTATGGACTCTCATTACTGGTGGGGGATCTTTATAATTACTATCCAGAATCATAGCAACCATTTTGTGGATGTTGGGTATAGATGAATGTAATAATCAGGGTTGTGGGTTAAATGTAAAGCTCCATAGTTGTGGTTGAAACTTAACATGGATGGGTCGTGCATATTAGGGACTACGAGGGGGAAGGATTGTTTAGGATGATAGATTTTCTATAAAATTTAGCATCAAATCTTTCAATATACGACCCCGACCTTAAACCTTACTTAATCTTGAGTTATTACAAGATTACACATTGAGGATCTTTTCAGGTTTAGAGTTTTAGAGAATTAGATCATAAAACTAACATTACATTCCACATTTAAACAAAGTGGTTACATAAAAGATAGTATTCATTTTTCCCATCAACCAAAACATATTTAAAATAATACAGGGATTCTTTCTTGACACTTCCTTGACACTGTCATCATATCATGTACCATTCCCTTGACTTGTGAAAAACATTTCAAAAACGTGGGATTAGCATAAAAAGCTTAGTAAGGGTTATAAAAAGTATGGAAAGGAAACATGAGTACATATGTACATAAGAATGAAATCATACTTTACCCATAAAACATATTCACTTTATCAGACCTCATAAAATCATGAATAAATCATAGAAATCATAAGACATAAAGGTAACTTGAGGCATTCATAACATTCTTACGTAGGGAGTAACCCTCTTGGTTACATTTGGAATACCCATCACAGTATATTCCCTAAATCTCTTTGGAGAAACTTTAATGCTTAACTCCTTCGCATGACCTAATGAATTGGAGAGCTATATCAGGCTCACCTGCCCTTAGTTTATCATGGAACCACCTGTCTTCATAACAATTCCCAAGAACCATAACATAATCGTATCACATAAAACATGCGTAAAGGAAACATAACATTTCGACATTTCAATCACAAGATATCAATACAACAAATTGATATAATAAAAAAATTATGAAAACCATTTTCAATACCAAAATAAAAGAAAAGTAAAAGATGGTATTTATTTTTCTTTTAAAAAAATGTATGGCTTGTAGAGGAACCGGAAACTCAAATAATGGTCACGGTGGCGGAGAAGTCATCGTCGCTGCATACGTAAGACAAAAACATTCCCTTTTGTCGTTTAGTAAAACGCTTCGTATAAAAATATTCCTTTTGTATAAATGTAAATGTCAAAGGGGTTTATACACCATATAAAATAAGGTTGTGTATAAAACAAAGTTTTCCTCAATGAAAGGAGATTGAGATGAAGTCCCATACAAAGACTGTATCCTTGGATTAAGGATAAATCAATTACATAATTATGTGTGACAAACGAATACACCATAATATAAGTGGATATTAAGTGTAAAACAATCAGAGGAAATTCACACATATTCATAGAATGAAATATTCAAGGAGTACAAGTTTATCCCAAAGAATCAAAATTGGTTTAAGATGTTCCCTTGCAAAAATTCGACAGCCTAACGACGTCAGTTCAAAATTCAGAAAAAGATTTGATGAGAGATAAAAAGGGTATCTCATCACTTGGACATAAAATTGAAATCAATAAGGATATAGAAGAACATATCCCAACATAATAGTATGTGAATTAAAAGACATAACAAAAGAAGTCTTTTAAAAAGAGGAGGGTAAAAGGTTCCCTTACCGACTTGGGTAACTTTCAAAACGTACACCCAATTGAAGAAGGGTCATACAATGAATATGAAAATACCCATAAATGAAATTATATTACACAAAGAGTATAATAATGGGAAGTACATACACCACTCAAAATAAATGGTGGAAAATGTAGCATAAATTTCACGGGACTAAAAGTGAGATGAAAAATCACTTACGAAAACTCGGCAGCCTAACGACGCCACTTAAAACATACAAAAATGGATTGATGAGATCAAATAGGGTATCTCATCATATTACAATAAAATTTATAGCAAGAGGAATATAAAATAACATCCCCCATCATAAAAAATAGGAGCTTAAAATAAGTGACATAAAGGAGAGTACTTAAAAAGAAAGAGGGATGTTAGATCTCTTACGAATATTCAGCACCCTTACGGCACCACTCAAAACTTCCAAATGGATTGATGAGAGAAAATAGGGTCTCTCATTATATGAACATAAAACGTACAGTAAGAGTAATATAAAAAAAAATCTCAATCATAAGAAATATGATCTTAAAAGGAATTATGTAAAAGAGTGTACTTAAAAAGAATGAGAGGAGTAGGATCCCTTACCTCAGGTCCGACTTGACTCGATCATTCTTTAATGTCCTGAATAGTAAACTTGAGTTAATTTCTACTTGCTTAAGAACCTTTTTCATGTTCATTATTCCTTTTATATCACTTATTTCCATGTTATAAACATTATGTAATCATTTAAGTTAATAATGTTTGTTTTTTTGATATTTGGTTCTTAAGTCGAAAGTGGACTTCTTACAATTACATGTTGTTTGTGTGGTCAAAGGTTCATTATATCCAGAATGATATTCATGATTTGGATATCATATATATCATATATATCCTGAATATAAATTTATTTATAATATTACATAATCATTTAGAGGTAAGAAATGAAATTCACTATTCATGGAGACGATAAGCCATACGTACGCATGAACGCCACTTTCATTTCTATGTCATATTAATGGAATTAAAACTAAATGAGAGGTATGTATATTTGAATTCCAGAATTATATTAATAATTTATATGTAACATACATAATATATAATAACTTTAAATCCATCCTTTATACATCCCACATATGGCATTAACGAATCAAATCACTTTGAGGGGGTGGTAGTCCGCACTTCCTAAAATGAAATTATCGTGTTTAATCACAATGGAAACCATAAAGGTTTTCCAAAAAACAAAAATTCAGAATCATAAGTAAAACATAAACATATTATATATCATATATAAATATAGTGACATCTTAATGGCCACCTTTGAAGGTGTTATATGAGTGTTGAACAATCATCGTTTCATGAGGCAGAAATTCGACATCCACAGAAACAGTATGTTTTTTAACCATTAGATGTAGGTGTGTGTAAGTGTAGCTCGAATTATTCTTATAAAAACATCATAGTATATTGAAGATACTGGATTTGTTACAAAAGAAATGAATAAAAAGAGTTTAGGGAGTTGGAGAAGCTAAATAAAACAAAAGAACACAAGTGAATACATTACCTTAAAATTAGGTAACTCTCTTTGAATTGAGCTCAAAGGCTTCCTTGGGAAGACGTCTGCCCAAAGTGAGGCTTCTATAAGTAATAGAAGGATGTGGAGAGGAAATATTAGCAGGGTTTGGCCGAGCCAAAGGCTTGAGAGGTGTGGGTAAGGTGGTAGAGGTGGGGGCCTTTTATAAGAGGAGAGGAGGGGCACTCTTGGAAAGTTATAAAATGTTACTTTAATTTCAAATAAGTTTCGGATTTTAAAGGTCCCACATTAATTTATTTCTAGGGTAAGGTGGTAAGGGTTCGAAATATACTCATAAAATAGGTTTTTGACCAGTTTATGTTATAGTTTTAACATTATCTTTTCATTTTATTTAAATCCTTTATTAACGAGGTTTTTCGCTGCATCATCATGATGTCATAAATAATATAATTTATTTAATGTATAAAAATTATAAAAAAAATATCATGATGTATGCAATATTTTCGACTTTATAATTAATATTTATAGTCAAAAATATTACTTGTATAAGCCCATTTAAAAATTGTTTTAGTGAAACATCTCATGCTTGTGACATTTTTATTTTAACTTTAAATAAAAAGTTATTTATGTCATTTTCCAACAAAATTGCCTCCATGGGGTCCCCAAGTTGACCCATGGATTTTATTGGTCGTCCATGACACATCCAATGAGAGTAAGACATGTTTCTAGGTCATTTCACATTATTAAAACATTATTTTTACCTTAAATTACACTAATTACCTCTAATCGCGATTAAGAACATAAAAGTTACTATTCACCAAAAAATTATTTTAATCCCATTGAACCACATTTTACATTCTAATAACAACCATGTATGTCGGATTTTTGAAATTCAAAACACAGAGGTGACACAGTTTCATTTAAACCAAAAATCAGTTTCTTTAACTACCACTTAGTGGTTTCACTATTCTCAAAAATTGAAGTTTTTCAGAAAAATACCAAAAATTCACCCAAAGCTATATTTGATATTATGAAATCAAACATGATTTCTATTTTACAAAATTCAAAACATATAAGTTGCATTAATTAATTTAATAATTAATTCCCACTCTCAAAACAAATAACGTGTTTTTAAGAAACAATATCTATTAAAAGATTGACACTAGTTTAAGTCCAATTTCAAAGTGAAATTTATTCCAATGACCACTATTGGATTAAATGGTAAAAATATATTCTAATTTCAATTTAAAAACAATTAAAAGGATAATCTAATCATATAAATAAATGATATTAAAAAGAGGTTTTGAATTAAAATACAACATTTTTCACTATTCATTAAAAAATGAACTTTATCAGAAAGATTAAAAAAATTTATACAAAGTAAATTTTGATGTCTCGATTCTAAAGAAGAATTTTATTTTGTCAAATATAACACCTAATATTTTCAAAAAGTGGATTTAAAAGAGGTTTTCCATCAAAAGGAGGTTAATCGACCTTTTAAAGAATATTAGAATGTTTACGCTTAAAATTGGATTTATTCGCATTTTTAATCCTCTAACATTTATTGTAAAAATTAAAAATATCTGAGTAAAATATATAATCATTTTGTAGTTATTTCTGTTCATTCCCGCCATTACAACGACTAGGCGTTAACTACCATTTAAAATAATATTATTTTGTTATTAGAGTGCAACGTAAGATTTCAAAGGAACTCATTGTTGCGTATTGGGTAAGCCATCAAGCATAGCGTTACCTTTAAAATAATATTAAAATTTTATTAAAAAATAGGGATAAATGTAAAGATGTAATATTATTTATTTACCCGGGGTGTTACATCCTTCCCCCCTTTTGGGAATTGTGTCCTCGCAATTTTAAAATTGGGCTCAGAAACATCCTTGAATGTCCCACATCGGAACAAGAGTCGGTAAAACAATCACTTTAAAATAAAGAAAGAGAAGTATAGAGGTCACCCGAGTTAACCCATACTAGGATTCCATGTAGGAAAACATGGACATGGAGGAGAAAAGATAGGGTCATGTTCTGATGGAGAGTGATAGAAAACATGTTTAGGAGAAAGTTAACCACAATAAAATCACAAACTTGTGATGGGTTAAACGGTATTCGATTCCCCAGTAGGAAAAGTTAATAGACAACATTTTTGTTATAAGTTAATTTTTATTAAAGAATTTATTCATAAGGAAACATAATTACTTATCATGTTGACTTTCAACTTTTATTAGATTTCTTACACAAACTCATTTTTTCTTCAAAAGATGAGTTTTTAGGAAGACTTGTTCGCATTAAGAGTACTATAATCAACTTCATGAGAATCTCCTAATCCAAAAAAGAGAACTATATATTTCACATGTCTTTAGACAAAAACCAAAACCAAAATTGTCAGTATGAGATCAGATAATCCACAAAAGTATAATCCTTTATAAAAATAAAATCTATTCTTAACCTCCAAAATTTGTCCAAAAAAAACCCAAAGTTCAACAATGACCATTCGATAAACAATTTGTCCACAAAATTATTCAAAGTAAAACAAACTAAGATTGAAACCCAAATATTTGAAGGATTTAGTCACATAGTCTTCCAAGGTACAAATTAACTTTTATCTCCAAATAACATCAGTTGCTCTTAAATTCTCATATTGAAAAGTAATAACATAATCACATATCCTCGATGATTGGTTAATCATTTCCATAGATAACCCAAAATAAAATTACTCTTGATTCCTAAAATCATCTAACTAAAAAGAATTAGTCAAACTAACCAGGGAATTCACGTAGTCCAGTGGTGGGTGATAAATACCAGTCGCACTTTGGTTGTGGGTTCGATTCCCGCAGCTTTGTTCGACGCGACGGGTTGTCACACGGTCTGCGTGTTGTCCTTTTTCCAAAACTATATAATTCTTAAAACATTCCCCAAAACGAGATAAAATCTTCAAAAAAAATCATAACATATTTTAACCTCAAGTTTATCTCATGCCTTTCATTTTCCATCATAACATATAATAACCTATAATTACCTCAAAAGTAAGGATCATATAAACTCTAATGGTTACCTTTATAATTATTACCTGAACTTCCACATCGATTGGTCATCTCATACATGATGCATTACAGATCATACCAAGGTTCAAGTGGTTGATCATGACTCCTTGATAGTTGGTTTAGAACAACCACGAGTTTCCTCATTGAATCCCCCATTTTATCTAGTATCTTAATCAGAGAACCACCACAGTTTCCTTCAAACCTGTTGTCTCTTTGGTGCCTACAAGATCCATCCATTCACTAAAAACAAAAACTTTAGTGTGAGTATATCAACAAAACCATCGTGTACTAATGAGGAAGGTAAACACTAAGATATACTTACACATTCACTTTATCTAAAACTAGGACTCTTTCTGAAATCCTAACCATTTTGGTAATGTCACTTATGCTTAGAGAATACACTAACCTCTAAAGATATCTAAACCGACCTCTAATACCAACTATAAGGCCCTGACCTTAAACCTTACTTAATCTTGAGTTATTACAAGATTACCCATTGAGGATCTTTTCAGGTTTAGAGTTTTAGATAATTAGATCATAAAACTTGCATTACATTCCACATTTAAACAAAGTGGTTACACAAAAGATAGTATTCATTTTTCCCATCAACGGAAACATATTTAAAATAATACATGGATTATTTCTTGACACTTACATGACAATATCGTCATATCATGTACCATTACCTAACCTATGAAAAACATTTCAAAAACTTGGGATGAGCATAAAAAGCTCAGTAAGGGTTATAAAAAGTATGGAAAGGAAACATGAGTACATATATACATAAGAATGAAATCATAATTTACCCATAAAACATATGCACTTTAACACACCTCATAAAATAATGAATAAGTAATAGAAATCATAAGACATAAAGGTAACTTGAGGCATTCATAACATTCATACGTAGGGAGTAACCCTCTTGGTTACGTTTGGAATACCCATCACAGTATATTCCATAAATCTCTTCGGAGAAACCTTAATGATTAACTCCTTTATGTTACCCAACGCATTGGAGAGCTATATCGGGCTCACCCTCCCTTAGTTTATCACAGAACCACCAATCTTCATAACAATTCCCAAGAACCATAACATAATCGTATCACATAAAACATGCGTAAAGGAAACATAAAATTTCAACATTTCAATCACAAGATATCAATACAACACATTGATATAATAAAAACATTATGAAAACCATTTTCAATACCAAAATAAAAGAAAAGTAAAAGAGGGTATTCATTTTTCTTTTAAAAAAAATGTATGGCTTGTAGAGGAAGCTGAAACTCAAATAATGGTCACGACGGTGGAGAAGTCGTTGTCGCCACATACGTACGACGAAAACATTCCCTTTTTTCGTTTAGTAAAACTCTTGGTATAAAAAGATTCCTTTTGTATAAACGTAAAATTCAAAGGGGTTTATACACCGTATAAAATAATGTTGTGTATAAAACAAAATTTTACTCAATGAAAGGAGATTGAGACGAAGTCCCATACAAAGACGGTATCCTTGGATTAAGGATAAATCAATTACATAATTATGTGTGACAAATGAATACACCGAATATAAGTGGATATTAAGTTTAAAACAATTATAGGACATTCACACATATTCATAGAACGAAATATTCAAGGAGTACAAGTTTATCCCAAAGAATCAGAATTGGGTTAAGAAGTTCCCTTGCAAAAATTCGACAGCCTAACGACGTCACTTCAAAATTAAGAAAAAAAGTTGATGAGAGATAAAAAGGGCATCTCATCACTTGGACATAAAATTTAAATAAATAATTATATAGAAGAAAATATCCCAACATAATATTATGTGAATTAAAAGACATAACAAAATAAGTCTTTTAAAAAGAGGAGGGTGAAAGGTTCCCTTACCAACTTGGGTAACTTTCGAAATGTACACCCCATTGAAGAACGGTCATAAAATGAATATGTAAATACCCATAAATGAAATTATATTACACAAAGAGTATACTAATGGGAAGTACATACACCACTCAAAAGAAATGGTGGCAAATGTAGCATAAATCTCACGAGACTAAAAGTGAGATGAAAAATCCCTTACGAAAACTCGGCAGCCTAACGCGCCACTTAAAACTTGCAAAAATGGATTGATGAGATCAAATAGGGGATCTCATCATATTACAATAAAATTTACAAAAATAGGAATATAAAAGAACATCCCCCATCATAACAAAGAGGATCTTAAAAGAAGTGACATAAAGGAGAGTACTTAAAAAGAAAGAGGGAGGTTAGATCTCTTACGAAAATTTGGTAGCCTAACGGCGCCACTCAAAACTTCCAAAATGGATTGATGAGAGAAAATAGGGTCTCTCATAATATGAACATAAAAATTACAGTAGTATTAATATAAAATAACATCACAATCATAAGAAATATGAGCTTAAAAGGAATGACATAAAAGAGTGTACTTAAAAAGAAAGAGAGGAGTAGGATCCCTTACCTCGGGTCCGACTTGACTCGATCGTTCTTTATTGTCCTGAATAATAAAATTGAGTTAATTTATACTTGTTTAATAACCTTTTTCAAGTTAATTATTCCTTTTATATTACTTATTGCCATGTTATAAACATTATGTAATCATTTAATTTAATAATGTTTGTTTTGTCGATATTTGGTTCTTAAGTCGAAAGTGGACTTCTTACAATTACATGTTCTTTGTGTGGTCAAAGGTTCATTATATCCAGAATTGTATTCATGATTTGGATATCATATATATCATATATATACATAATATACATGTATTTATAATATTACATAATCATTTAGAGGTAAGAAATTAAATGCACCGTTCATGGAGACGGTAAGCCGTACGTACGCATGAACGCTACTTTCATTTCTATGTCATATTAATGGAATTAAAACTAAATGAGAGGTATGTATATTTTAATTCCAGAATTATATTCATCATTTATATGTAACGTAAATAATATATAATAACTTTAAATCCATCCTTTATACATCCCACATATGGCATTAACGAATCAAATCACTTTGAGGGGGCGGTAGTCCGCACTTCCTAAAATGAAATTATTGTGTTTACCCACAATGGAAACCATAAAGGTATGCAAAAAAAGAAAAATACACAAGCTTAAGTAAAACATAAACATATTATATATCATATATAAATATAGTGACATCTTAATGGCCTCCTTTGAAGGTGTTATATGAGTGTTGAACAATCATCGTTTCGTGAGGCAGAAATTCTCCATCCACGGAAACAGTATGTTATTTAAACATTAGATGTAGGTGTGTGTAAGTGTAGCTCTAATTATTCTTATAAAAACATCCTAGAATATTTAAGATACAGGAGTTGTTACAAAATAAATGAATAAAAAGAGTTTAGGGGGTTGGAGAAGCAAAATAAATCAAAAGAACACAAGTGAAGACATTACCTTAAAATCAGGTAACTCTCTTTGATTTGAGCTCAAAGGATTAATTGAGAAGACTTATGCCCAAAGTAAGGCTTATAGGAGTAATAGAGGGATGTGGAGAGGAAAATTTAGTAGGGTTTGGACGAGCCAAAGGCTTGAGAGGTGTGGGTAAGGTGGTAGAGGTGGGGGCCTTTTATAAGAGGAGAGGAGGGGCACTCTTGGAAAGTTATAAAATGTTACTTTATTTTCAAATGAGTTTCGGATTTTAAAGATCCGACATTGATGTATTTCGAGGATACAATGTTAAGGGTTTGAAATATACTTATCCAATAGGTTTTTGACATGTGTAGGTTATAGTTTTAATATTATCTTTTCATTTTATTTAAATCCTTTATTAATGAGGTAATCGCTACATCATCATGATGTCATAAATAATATAATTTATTTAATGTATAAAAATTATAAAACAAAAATAATGATGTAGTAAATCCTTTTATCTTTATAATGAATATTTATAGTAAAAAATATTACTTGTATAACCCCATTTAAAAATTGTTTTAGTGAAACATCTAATGCTTGTGACTTTTTTATTTTAACATTAAATAAAAAGTTATTTATGTCATTTTCCAACCAAAGTGGCTCCATGGGGTCCCCAAGTTGACCCATAGATTTTCTTGGTCGGCCATGACACATACAATGAGGGTAGTATATGTGTCTAGGTCATTTCACATTATTAAAACATTATTTTTACCTTAAATTACACTAATTACCTCTAATCGCGATTAAGAACATAAAAGTTACTATTCACCAAAAAATTATTTTAATCCCATTGAACGACATTTTACTTCCTAATGACAACGATGGATGTCGGATTTTTGAAATTCAAAACACAGAGGTGGCAAAGTTTCATTTAAACGAAAAAATCAGTTTCTTTAACTACCACTTAGTGGTTTTACTATTCATCAAAAATTGATATTTTTCAGGAAAATACCAAAAATTCACCCTAAGCTATATTTGATATTCCGAACTCAAAAATGATGTCTATTTTACAAAATTCAAAACATATAAGTTGAATTATTTAATTTAATAATTAATTCCCACTGTCAAAACAAATATCGTGTTTTTAAGAAACAATATCTATTAAAAGATTGACACTAGTTTAAGTCCAATTTCAAAGTGAAATTAATTCCAATGACCACTATTGGATTAAATGGTAAAAATATACTCTAATTTCACTTTAAAACAAATTCAAAAGGTAATATAATCATATAAATAAATTAGATTAAAAATAGGTTTTGAATTAAAATACAACATTTTTCACTATTCATTAAAAAATGAACTTTATCGGAAAGATACAAAAAATTTATACAAAGTAAATTTTGATGTCTCGATTCTAAATAAGAATTTTATTTTGTCAAATATAAAACATTAAATTTTAAAAAATTGTATTTAAAAGAGGTTCGCCATCAAAAGGCTGTTAATCGACCTTTTAAAGAATATTAGAATGTTTACGCTTAAAATTGGATTCATTCTCATTTTTAATCCTCTAACATTTATTGTAAAATGTAAACATATTTGAGAATAATATATAATCATTTTGTAGTTAGTTCTATTCATTCCCGCCATTACAACGGCTAGGAATTAACTACAATTTAAAATAATATTATTTTGTTATTAGAGTGCAACGTTTGATTTCAAAGGAACTCATTGTTGCGTATTGGGTAAGCCATCAAGCATATCATTCCCTTTAAATTAATATTAAAATTTTATTCAAAAATAGGGATAAATATAAAGATGTCATATTATTTATTTACCTGGGGTGTTACATTATAGGACATAGGTAGCTCCATATAAGCGGAAGAAAGGGCCATGGATAGTTGTCTCAATTTTTTTAGAAACTTAAATTTCTACATTACAAAGGTGGAGTCGGAATCAAAAAATTTAGTTGGGTTGATTCAGGGTAAATATAACCCTCTATGGTACTTGACTTATTTAATATTAAATTATAAGAATTTTTTTAAACCATGGCATTATGGTCAGCCGTAATTGGAGATAGGTCAACTTTTCTGCTGATGCACTAGATAAAAACACAGTTCGTAGTTACTTTACCATCTTATATTTATGTCTCGGTTCCCTTACAAATTATTTTAAGCTAATTTTTAAGGGATATTATTTACTTCTTCACCATTACCAGCCACCGTGAAATATTTCTTTATTTATTTGTGTATTTTACATATTTTTCTTAATAACAATTACTTTTCAGGAAATGCTAACTAACAAGACAATATCACATGGTGGGAATATTCCCATCATCTATTAGGTTCACTCCTTAATCCCATACATACCGTCACATAATAAAAACAATATCCAACGTATGAGATCACAATTTGGGTTTACCCATAACAACATGTAAATTTTTCTACGTTCCAAAAAGGAAATCAATAAAAATGCAAAAAATATAATAATTACCCAGGGAAAGAAATGTATTTCATTATATTTACCTATATCATAATCAAAAAAGATTTTATAATGGTTTGACTTGATAAATGAACACAAGGAATGTATTAAACCATCAAAGGAAGGAATAAGGATATAGGTATATATGTGAGAGAAATATATACAGAATTTATAATTATTCCATTACATTAGAGAGAGAGGAAAAGTTAGTTTTATATAGAAAGGTCATAACCCAATGAAAAAGGGTGGTTCCAAGTGATCCCTTAACATTGGTTCAAAATTATTCTACACATGTATTTAATATAAAAAATTAACTTATTTAATTACATAATTCATAACATTATATATATATATTTTACTTACTATAATATTTTTGTGTTTATTTATAACTATTTCAGTAATATTTAGAGTTTAATTTCATTATTCTGAGACCATTTATTTTACGGTTCCATAGTCAGATCACTCATGGATAATAATTGAAATTCTTTTCAAATGGGACTATAAATAGAGAATTTAAGTAAATTTGATGTCATGAAATTATATACATTTAAATGGTCTCATGTATCCATATGTATTTTGACATATTCACGAAACATTTAGTAAGTTTTTTTATTATATGGTCAGTTAATTTAAATTATTTTACCGAATTTCATGAAATAAAATAATTTTATTTGATTAAATAGTTTTTAAAAATTTTAAAAAATTTAAATATGTTAAAATATAAATATTCTAATCATAATTTTATATAATATTTTTTCTATAACTAGTTGTGATGGAGGTAGATAAAAACAATTTACATTGTTCATCGAGGCGGTGGACCAACCATATTTAAACAATGTTTTCATTTTAGAATCTAAAGAAGGGATAGTTTAAGATGGATATTCCATAATAATAAAAACATATCAATGTTTTTAGAATAATAATGTTACTATGTTTAGGTGAATTGAGTTATATGGTGGTCGTATAAGAATAAAAAAAATATAAGAGTTTAGTTGAGATTTTTACTTCATTTCTTTGTAACGGTCTGGAATTACTTCCAGTGGACTATAATTGATACCTATCAGGGCACTCCATGGGTGGATACACCCCCTGGGCGGGACACACCACCATCCCTAGTGGCAGCCATTTCCTCATGAAGCCCTTGGACGGAGAGCCATGCTTCATCCAACACTCACATGTGAGAGTTCCCAAGGATCAGATAAATTCCTACCTCCATTGCCTCTGATACCAACTGTAAAGACCCTAATCTTAAGGTACATGGAAATTACATTACTTTTTCGGAATACTTAATACATAACAAAAAAAGACACATAAAGACCGTAATAGTTTAGTGTCTTTGGAAACTCGGAATATAATCTTCTAATCGTGGTGAAAGATCTTCAACATCTCCCATAAATATCTTCCCTTTTTTATATACCTAAAACCTTTGTTTATATCCTGGGGAAAAGAAAACATAAAAGGGTGATCTCAAATGCAAAGTAAGGGTAAACAAAAGAAATATCAATCACATCATATTCATAAGAACATAACATTTTGGAAATCTTAACCTGGAAAAGAGATCATAATATCATAACATGGGATAAATCATATTAGTGAAATGTAATCCCAATAATCATAACATAAAACATGAAACTTTGTGGCATACAAACATAATCATAAAGAATCATTTATTATTAGTCAAGACTCATTGCCAAGACTATCTTAGTGGACAAAGTCCATTTCTGAACCGAGTTCACTCCTCATTTCAGTCCGGTTTCACTGAACCGGTTTAACCTGCCGTTCCATCCATTTCTATCTCATGAGATATAAAATCTTTACCCAATGCATTTGAGGGAGATATAGGTCCCACCCATCTCATAATGTTACCATTCTTATGTGTGCCACAAAATCATAAACCATACATCATAGCATAACCCATGTAATAAAAATGGGATTCTTAAACATCGTGACATCATAAAACAATTCATATAAGATAAAGGAATTTACAAAAATAATTCGATCACAACATAATCAAATCAATGTAATAATATGGATAAAAACAGAACCCTATATTATCTTAGATGGAAAATTATTTTGATAAAACACTTGAACTCCATTCTTGAGGAAAATATCCTTTCTACTTCAAAAACATTTTTCCTTTCTTAACATGTCATACAATTTTAAACTAAAAGAAGTTGATTAAAAATAAACTTGAAAACTTGAAAAGTAAGCATCTTTGAAATAATGTTTTAAAAATCCATTCATGCCGTATAAGTTAAAAAAAAACATTCTTCTCGTACTTTTGTTGAAAAAGTCAAAAAGTACCTCGTACGAAAAACAACAAAATATTCCTTTCATATCTTTTACTAAAAACTAACCGAAGGGTAAAATTGGATTTAAACAATTGTAGGTGGATAGAAACAATATTACATATTGAGGAAACATGGATGTGGATGATAAAATACAACCCAGTAAATTCCAAAGTATAAACAATCTCGGATAAAAATGAGATTGTGATATTTTCCTTACCTTAGGTCCGATTTGCTTCTTAAGTGTCCGAACCTACTGTATAATGATTTAAATAATGTCATTGACTTATTCCAGAATCATACTCATTGTTATAATATCATATATGGTTCACTTATGACTTTATATTACCCATTCTTTTGTAAATTCCATGTTAAAGAGCGTTTTGGGTAAAATTGTTTCATTTATCGTCTGTGTTTTAACTTGTAATTATTCATATGGTTACTTAGATCATGATTAATTAATTCCAGAATATAAAACATGATTTATATATAATATATATTCAGAATATACATATATATAATAAATCAGCAAATGGAAGGAAATACACCATTCATGGAGACGGTAGGCCGTACGTACGCTTGAACGCTGTTTTCATTTCCTTATTGAGTTGAATGGAATTCAGTAGATGAAATACATATATATACACATAAATACAGTATCATTATTATGTCATATATTTCATGATTACTTATTATATATACTTTATAATCATTCCTGAATGGTTAAAGTGGAGAATGAATCTCATCACGTCCTGGAGACGGTAGTCCGTACGTACGCACGAGCGATGATATCGTTCTCATGATCGTGGGACTATATTGGAGTGTATGTATACTATTTCAGAATCAATATCACTTTAAAATAATCATATATAGTTATTATTTACACCATTATACCCATCCAAGTAAGGTGGTGGTGGAAAATAGATTTCACCACGGCATGGAGACGGTATTCCGTACGTATGCACGCGCGGTGATTTTATTTTCCGTAGGATGGATAAATGGTGAAATAGGGTTGTTTCATACTTATAATAACATATCTGTATACGAGTTATACTGATGTTATTACTTCATAATGAAACAACCTAAGAAGAAGAAGTGGAAGAAGAAATAAACATGAAAGAATTGGTAACAGACATTACCTCTTCTTTGAAGTGCTTCTTTGAGACCTCCTTTTAGGGCACTAAAATAGGTCTTTGAAGAAAACAAGAACCTCTAGGATGTTTCTAGGGAAGTGTAGAGGAGAAATTGGCAGGGTTTGGCCGAGCTTGAAGGCTCAAAGTGGTGTGAGGAAGAGAGGGAGGGGGTGCCCTTTTATAAGGGAGGAGAGGGGCACCTTTGGAATAACTAAAAATATTATTTTATTATAAAGTCATGTTCGGTTTTAAATAGCTCCAAATTGATTTATTTAGATGCTAAGGTGGGGATGGGTCGAAAGCCTCTCATCCAATAGAATTTAGACATGTTTAGGTTCCTATTTTAACCTTATCATTTAGATTTAACATTAAGTTAAATAATTTTACTTTTACCGTGTCTTCTTGTGTTCTTACACTATAAGATTAATAAACTTGCTATAAGAAGCCAAACGAACCCCAAGTTGTTTATTATTAATATATATAACCTTATATAAGTCATTTTTCCGAACCTTAGATTTTTAGGAATAAAATAACAATTAATAATATAATATTTGTTTTAAAAATTATTTTATGTCAATTTTGACACTATTCAATAGTTGATTTCTGTGAAACTCATAACGGAATGATTACTTAGACCAAAGTTAATTAAATCAATAATAACATGCCATAATAACCTATAAAATTAGTGTAATTCATAAAAAAGTCTCAAATTATATTTATTTGGGTATTTATAATATCAATTATTCTAATTTTTCACTATTATGGTAATTACTGCATCATCATTATGTAATAAATAAATTAATTTACTTAATGTCTAAAAATTATAAATAAAATATCATTATGAATGAAATTTTATTAGCTTTCTAAGGAATATTTACAATCGAATTTATATTATCTATAATCCTATATTAAAAATGTTTTAGTAAATAAACTTTGATTTTAACTCTTTTAACTCTTCTTTGAATTAAAAAATAATAAATGACCTAATCTAATCCAAGTGGGCCTAAATGGTAATATTTTATTCCTATTGTTGTTTTTGTTTGAATTAAACTTATCCAATAGAATTAGGACATGTGTTAGGGTAATAATAATAACATTTTTACACTTAATTACCATATTTACTTTTAACCGTGGTAAAAAAATAGAAAAAAGTTACTATTCACCTAAAATTATTTTCATCTCATTGAACCACATTTTACTTACTAACATCAACCGTGTCTCTCGGAGTTTTAAAATTCCACTCACAGAAGCGGTAAAATTAAGTTTTATGAAAAATTCATTTTTTTTAACTACCACTTAGTGGTTTCACTATTCATCAAAAAATGAAAGTTTCCAGAAATATACCAAAAATTAGTCCTAAGCTATATTTGATATTATGAACTCAAAAATGATGTCTATTTTACCAAATTCAAAACATATCAGTTGCATTAATTAATTTAAAAATTAATTCCCGTCGTCAAAACAAATAGCGTGTTCTTAAGAGATAATAACTATCAAAAGATTGACATTTGTTTATGTCTGGTTTAAATGTAGAATTACATCCAATGACCAAAATTGTATTAAATTGTAAAAATATATTATAAATATACATTAAAATCACTCAAATTAATAATTTATCACTATTAATTATTTCGATTAAAAAGTTTGTTTTTAATTAAAATTTTGTAATTTTCACTATTCATCAGAATATGAAAGTTATCCGAAAAGTACCAAAATTTCACCTTAGGCTAAATTCGATACTCCGAATCCAAAAATGAAGTCCATTTTGAGATATAAAATTTCTAAAATTTTAAAAGGTGGTTATTACTATTCATAACGGCTAGTTTTAATAATATTTTAATAGCATATCGTTGTTTAGTGAAGCTCGGTATTGCGTACTACACACGCTATCGAGGAAGGTCGTGACTGCGTGTAATGCAAGGCAAGTCAAGGATGCGTGTTGTGCAAGCTCCTTTTGGTGTATCATACAACACAAGACATTAATGAAATTAAATAGAATATTTTTCATAAAATCTCAGGGTGTTACATTCTACCCCCCTTAAAATGAATTTCACCCTCAAAATTCGTCGGGGTAATAAATGGTTTACTATTCGAAAGTTTCTTTGATAGAAACCCACACCGTTAAAAGGAATACCAAAACCAATCTTTAAAAACAAAAGTATGAAATGTAACGGTTACCCAAATAAACTAATCACTAGGTTTCCACATAGGTGAAAATATGGATATGGAAGAGAAATCTAACCATCATGTTCTGATGGAGAGTGGTAGAGAACATGGCTATGGAGAAGCCAGGAATCACAAAGCCATAAATTTGTGACGATCTAAGGTACCATCTGATTCATCAGATATAAGAGCACTAGGACAACATTTTTGGTTTTCAAGATCGTTTCCTTAAAGTTGATGAAATTGGAATTAGAAGAAATACTTTGGTGATTTAGGTATAGTCTCGTCGTTGGTCGTTCTATGGAAAATTTCCACTTCATCTCTTAAATAAATAAAGTTGAATTTGTCATTTGTGATGTGTTAGCAGATCATGTGATAGAATGATGGGTCATTCCATCTGTCTCAAACAAAAGGCTGTAAATGTTATAAAAAAAATACATAAGTCAATCTATAGTGATATTAATGATATATGGTTCCTAAAATGGACTTATACTTCATATATCATACTGCTTAATATAATAAAACTTGTTTCTACTAAACAAGGACTTCTTGTAGGCCATTGGTAGGCGATAAAGGCCAGTCGCACTTCAGTTGTGGGTTCGATTCCCACGGCCTTGTCCGACGTGATGGGTTGTCGCCCGTCCTATAGGTTGTACTTTTTCAAAAACTATATTACTATAACATCCCATAAATAATATCGAAAAACTTCTATCCTTATACAATTATATCTTATGTCCAACATAATCCATTCCAATCTTTAGGCTTATCCATAATACTGCAGTCCACTCTCATAATATAGTGAAAACGATTACCAGAGATTTAATACCATCGTTGATCCCCATATATCATAAGATATGTCTTGTTGGTCACATTCCAAACATTCAAAGGCCTTAATCATGTATTCTCTTGAATACCCATTGAACCTTAGTGAAAACATGAATGCAGTTAAAAATTAACACTTTCCACATACCAAAATCCTAAAAATTATATATACTCAAACCATGATATCACTTAGTCCTTATATCAATCATGAGCTCATGAATACTGTTAAATATTTCATTTTCTCGTTTTCCCTTCATTATGCGCATATCATCTTTTTTCCAAAAATATCTCAATCACTTTCCAGGGTTACCGGTACCATAAAATTATTGAAAACCACAATAGACCAATACATAAATATTCCAATATTCTACGATACTATATACAACATTATTTTGGAATCCCATTACATAAACAATTAATCATTCCACCACATCGTTATCATATTCAACATCGCCAATGGTGATCGCATGTGACTTCCCTTTGTCCTTTTCCTTAAGTGGTTGCTCATGTCGATCATCACTAACCCTTGGATTAGGGCATTTATTAGCATAATTCCCCATTTTCTTGCACTTGAAGCATTGAAGTGTAGTAGGTTCATTTTGTGTATCCCTTCCTTTGTTTGCATCATTAGACATCTTCTTCCCATCATTGCGGCATTCAAATGCCCGATGACCTTACTTTCCACATTTTAAACATTTACTTGTCCCTTTAAGGCAATCTCCACCATGTTTCTTTCCACACTTTGAGCATAAGGAAACATTCATCTTCTTTTCACCATTATTCTGAGATTTCTCCTTGAACTCCATCTTTTGTTTCTTGTCAAAACTATGAGATAGATAAGTAATACCAACTTCCATTTCTACCTTGATAACACAACACACAATTTCTTCATAGCTACTGAAGTCTCTTATAGCTAATGCCCTTCGAAGATTTGGTTTTAAGACACTGAAGAATCTATCAACTTTACTTTCAGGTTGGATGATAAATCCAGATGCATACCTTGCAAGCCTTGTAAAATTCGCTTCGTATATACCAACCGATTCATCATACTTTTGCTTTAGTTCAAGAAACTCCTTGTCCATCTTTGTTCGAAGAATACGAGGGAAGTACTTATTGAAAAATAAGTTCTTGAACTCGTCCCATTCCATAGACTCAATTTCATCTCTTTGCCTCGTATTCTTGATAAGATTCCACCATTGATCAGCTTCACCTTCCAAACGATATACTGATAAGATAACTTTATCATGTTCATAACATTGAAGAACTGAAAATATCTTTTCAGTGGTACTGATCCATTGTTCAGCAACAAGTGGATCAGAAGACCCACTGAAAGAAGGTGGACGTTGCCTCATGAAGGACTCAATAGAATATTGTTCCCTTCTCTGCTCATTTGGAAGTCCAGAATGATTCATAGCTTGTGTAAGTATAGAAATAAGATTTTTCACTCCATCTCCCATAACATTTGTTTGTTCAGGAGGAAAATCATTGCATTGTCCATTGCATTGATCAACATGGTTCCTTCGGGTTCCAGCCATCGTCTAAAACCCAAAAAGAATAGTGTGAATGGCAAAAATCATGCTAGGGAAAACAACATAATAAAGGGGGAGTACCTTCAATATCTAACATCTTAGGATAAATTCTAAGATCGTTAGCGCAATTCTAGGACTATAACATATACGTATACTTAACCTTAGAGACATCCATAGACATACCTTAGAAATATCTCTAGAGATCTCACTAAAGTTCTCGCATCATAGTTTCCAAAGGTTGACTAAACCTTTCCTCTGATACCAACTGTAACGGTTTGGAATTACATCCAGTGGAATATAATTGATACCTATCAGGGAACTCCATGGGCGGCTACACCCCCTGGGCGGGACACACTACCATCCCCAGTGGCAGCCATTTCCTCATGAATCCCTTTGGCGGAGAGCCATGCTTCGTCCAATGCTCACATGTGAGAGTTCACAAGGATCGGATAAATTCCTACCTCCTATGCCTATGATACCAACTGTAAAGACCCAAGGATTAACGTACATGGACATTATATTACTTTTTCGGAATACTTAATACATAACAAAAACAAACACACAAGGACCGTAATAGTTTAGTGTCTTTGGAAACTCGGAATATAATCTTCTAATCGTGGTGAATGATCTTCAACATCTCCCATAAAGATCTTCCCTTTTTTTTCCTAAAACCTTTCTTTATATCCTGGGGAAAATAAAACATAAAAGGGTGAGCTCAAATGCTCAGTAAGGGTAAACAAAAGAAATATCAATCACATCATATTCATAAGAACATAACATTTTGGAAATCTTAACCTGCAAAAGAGATCATAATATCATAACATGGGATAAATAATAGTAGTGAAATGTAATCCCAATAATCATAACATAAAAAATGAAACTCTGTGGGATACACACATAATCATAGAGAATCATTTCTTATTAGTCAAGACTCATTTCCAAGACTATCTTAGTGGACAAAGTCCATTTCTCAACCGAGTTCACTCCTCATTTCAGTCCTGTTTCACTGAACCGGTTTAACCTGCCGTTCCAGCCATGTCTATCTCATGAGATATAAAATCTTTACCCAATGCATTAGAGGGAGATATAGGTCCCACCCATCTCATAATGATACCATTCTTATGTGTTCCACGAAATCATAAACCATACATCATAGCATAACCCAAGTAATAAAAATGGGATTCTTAAATATCGTGACATCATAAAACAATTCATATAAGATAAAGGAATTCATAAAAATAATTCCATCACAACATAATAAAATCAATGTAATAATAGGGATAAAAACAGAACCCTATATTATCTTATATGTAAAATAATTTTGATAAAACACTTGAACTCCATTCTTGAGGAAAATATCCTTTCTACTTCAAAAACATTTTTCCTTTCTTAACATGTCATACAATTTTAAACTAAAATAAGTTGATTAAAAATAAAATTGAAAACTTGAAAAGGAAGCTTCTTGGAAATAATGTTTTATAAATCCATTCATGCCGTATAAGTTAAAAAAACATTCTTCTCGTACTTTTGTTGGAAAAGTCAAAAAGTACCTCGTACGAAAAATGACAAAATTTTCCTTTCATATATTTTACTAAAAACTCACCGAAGGGTAAAATTGGATTTAAACAATTGTAGGTGGATGGAAACAATATTACATATCGAGGAAACATGGATGTGGATGATAAAATACACCCCAGTATATTCCAATGTATAAACAATCTCGGATAAAAATGAGATTGTGATATTTTCCTTACCTTAGGTCCGATTTACTTCGTAAGTATCTGAACCTCCTGTATAATGATTTAAATAATTTCATTGACTTATTCCAAAATCATACTCATTGTTATGATATCATATATGGTTCACTTATGACTTTATATTACCCGTTCTTTTGTAAATTCAATGTTAAAGAGCGTTTTGGGTAAAATTGTTTCATTTATCGTCCGTGTTTTGACTTGTAATTATTCATATGATTACTTAGATCATGATTACTTAATTACAGAATATAAAACATGATTTATATATAATTTATATTCAGAATATACATATATATAATAAATCAGTAAATGGAAGGAAATACACCGTTCATGGAGACGGTAGGCCGGAAGTACGCATGAACGCTGTTTTCGTTTCCTTATTGAGTTGAATGGAATTCAGTAGATGACATACATATATATACACATAAATCCAGTATCATTATTTTGTCATATATTTCATGATTACTTATTATATATACTTTATAAACATTCATGAATGGTTAATGTGGAGAATGAATCTCATCGTGTCCTGGAGACGGTAGTCCGTACGTACGCACGAGCGATGATATCGTTATCATGATCGTGGGACTGTATTGGAGTGTATTTATACTATTTAGGAATCAATATCACATTAAAATAATCATATATAGTTATTATTTACACCATTATACCCATCTAAGTAAGGTGGTGGTGGAAAATAGATTTCACGACGGCGTGGAGACGGTATTCCGTACGTACGCACGCGCGGTGATTTCGTTTTCCGTAGGATGGATAGATGGTGAAATTGGGTTGTTTAATACTTATAATAACATATCAGTATATTAGGGATAATGATGTTATTACTTCATAATGAAACAACCTAAGAAGAAGAAGTGGAGGAAGAAATAAAGTTGAAAGAATCGGTAACATACATTACCTCTTCTTTGAAGTGCTTCTTTGAGACCTCCTTTTAGGGCACTAAAATAGGTCTTTGAAGAAGACAAGAACCCATAGGATGTTTATAGGGAAGTGGAGAGGAGAAATTGGCAGCGGTTGGCTGAGCTTGAAGGCTCAAAGTGGTGTGAGGAAGAGAGGGAGGGGGTGCCCTTTTATAAGGGAGGAGAGGGGCACCTTTGGAATAACAAAAAATATTATTTTATTATACATTCAAGTTCGGTTTTAAATATCTCCAAATTGATTTATTTCGAAGCTAAGGTGGGGATGGGTCTAAATAACCTCATCCAATAGAATTTAGACAAGTATAGGTTCCTATTTTAACCTTATCATTTAGATTTAACATTAAGTTAAATAATTTTACTTTTACCGTGTCTTCTTGTGTTCTTACACTATAAGGTTAATAAACTTACTATAAGAAGTCAAACGAACCCCAAGTTGTTTATTATTAATATATATAACCTTATAAAAGTCATTTTTCCGAACCTTATATTTTTATGAATAAAATAAAAATTAATAATATAATATTTGTTTTAAAAATTATTTTATGTCAATTTTGACACTATTCAATAGTTAATTTTTTTGAAACTCATAAAAGAATGATTACTTCGACCAAAGTTAATTAAATCAATAATAACATTCCATACTAACCTAAAAAATTAGTTTAATTCATAAAAAGTCTCAAATTATATTTATTTGGGTATTTATAATATCAATTATTCTAATTTTTCACTATTATGGTAATTACTTCATCATCATTGTGTCATAAATAAATTGATTTATTTAATGTCTAAAAATTATAAATAAAATATAATTATGTAGTAAATCTTATTATCTTTCTAATTAATATTTAAAATCGAATTTATATTATGTATAACCCTATATTAAAAATTTTTTAGTAAATAAAATTTGATATTAACTCTTTTAACTCTTCTTCGAATTAAATAATAATAAATGTCCTAATCTAATCCAAGTGGGCCTAAATGGTCATATTTTATTCCTAAGGTTCTTTTTGTTCGAATTAATCTTATCTAATAGAATTAGGACATTTTTTAGGGTAATAATATTAACATTTTTACCCTTAATTACCCTATTTACTTTTAACCGTGGTAAAAAAAAAGTAAAAAGTTACTATTCACCAAAAATTATTTTCATCTCATTGAACCACATTTTACTTACTAACATCAACCGTGTCTCTCGGATTTCTGAAATTCCACTCACAGAAGTGGTAAAATTAAGTTTTATGAAAAATTCATTTTTTTTAACTACCACTTAGTGGTTTCACTATTCATCAAAAAATGAAAGTTTCCAGAAATATACCAAAAATTAGGCCTAAGCTATATTTGATATTATGAACTCAAAAATGATATATATTTTACCAAATTAAAAACATATCAGTTGCATTAATTAATTTAAAAATTAATTCCCATCGTCAAAACAAATAGCGTGTTCTTAAGAGATAATAACTATCAAAAGATTGACACTTGTTTGTGTCTGGTTTAAATGTAGAATTACATCCAATGACCAAAATTGTATTAAATTGTAAAAATATATTCTAAATATACTTTAAAATCACTCAAATTAATAATTTATCACAATTAATTATTTGGATTAAAATGGTTGTTTTTAATTAAAATTTAGTAATTTTCACTATTCATCAGAATATGAAAGTTATCCGAAAAGTACCAAAATTTCACCTTAGGCTAAATTCGATACTCCGAATCCAAAAATGAAGTCAATTTTGAGAGATAAAATTTCTAAAATTTTAAAAGGTGTTTATTACTATTCATAATGGCTAGTTTTAATAATATTTTAATAGCATATCGTTGTTTAGTGAAACTCGGTATTGCGTACTACACACGCTATCGAGGAAGGTCGTGATTGCGTGTAATGCAAGGCAAGTCAAGGATGCGTGTTGTGCAAGCTCATTTTGGTTTAGCGTACAACACAAGACATTAATGAAATTAAAAAGAATATTTTTCATAAAATCTCGGGGTGTTACATTCTTGGTTTCATCTTCTTAGGATATCCCTTAAATATCTTTGAAATATTCTTTGGATAATACCAACAACACTAGAATGTGGCCAAGAGGATTGGGAATGGAATTTTGAAGAAATTTTGTTGTGTAAAAGGGTTATAATGGGCGAGGATAGGGGGTTTTGAGGGGTGGTATTTATAAGGGGAGGAGAGGGTTGTTTTTAATATTATATTCATAAGTTTATTATTTTGGAAAAATAATGCAAATAGAATTAATTATTGTGAACATATACATTAAACGGTTCATGTGAGTTAGAAGTAATGTATTATTACCTAATCCATGACTTAGAAATTAATATAAAAACCTTATAATGTTAAATATAGTATTTTGCCATATTTAACTATTCACTAATAATTCATATATTTTAGAAAAATACCAAAAATGCTCCCAAAATATTTTTCACGATATAGATTTAAAAATTGATATCCATTTTTTGAAAATATTTTTCTAAATAAGATAAATATAATTTTTAGAGAATATCCTCAATTTTTTGAAAAATATCAATTTTAATATTATGATTAATTTTATGACACTTTGAAAAAGTAATTATTGTCTCATTAAATAATAATATCATTATAATACAACATAATACTAAATTATAAAACCATTATATGAAATTAATCATTATTTTAAATCATTTTTATTATAAAAGTTCACTTAAAACTTTTAGGTTTTACAAAAATAAAAAAGATTATTTATTTTCACAATGGTTTAAATATATCATATTTTCATTTTTTTAGATACCTAAATATTATTTTACACTTTTATATGTGATTTTACTATTATAATAACTAGATTAACATTTCTAACATTCATATTACTATTCCAACGATCAAATTACAATTCCAAAAACCAGGTTTGTAATAGTCATATGGGTTCCCTACTTCTTATAAAGACCTCATAATTTAGTAATTTATTATCCAGTACTATTTCCTGACAACTTTATATATTTTTATTCTCAAAATAAATATTGTATTACTAGTATTCAGATTAATTTCTACAAATTTTTTTTCATGAGTGCAATTATTCTAGGGGATCGAGCTGATCCAAATTTCTTTATTTTTATTATTATTACTTTAATATTATTTTATATATTTTATCTAATTTTAAAACATTAAATTATTATGTCCATTTTATTCTATGAATTTAATTTCCAAATTAATATAATGAAATTTAGTTGGATATATCTTTCAATTCTTGTTCATTATATAATATTATATTACCAAATATGAAAAAATTATTTGAATGGATATTCTTTTGAAAAAAAAGTATCGGTCGTTACATTATTCCCCCCTTAAGAAATTTCATCCTTGAAATTTCATATTATATACTAAGGTGAAAATGGGTGGGTGTACTTTTTCATCATTTCATCCCCCAGTTACCAAGTCAAATCTTCATACTTAAAGTTTCACTATAATACTTTAACTAGGTGAGTTGTCTTGCTTTGTAAAATATTATCTCTATTGTCGAAGATCTTCACCGGATTCTCCACATAAGAGATAACATTTTATATCTGTACCAACTATGTACCAAATATATGTGAGTGATATGGTATGTAATTCCTTAATAGGGATACATAGGACATATAATTTACTTGAGAAAAGGATGATGGGAGTTCTAGTTAGTAGGACACAACACCAATTTGATCAAGAATATCAAAGGGGATGTCGTACATAGGATATTACTTTCCCTTATTCCCAAATATCACAACTCTCTGACATTGAGATATGTGGAGGAACACTTTATCTCTGACATCTAACTTTAGGTCTCATTGATGATTTTTAACAAATATCTAACATTGAATTTGAGAATCCCTTATGTTTTTTGAATGGTCTTGACCTTTTCTACCATTTCATCAATCATAGTAGATCCTATCAGCTCATGTTCACAAAATTCATCCAAAAAAATAAGTGACTAAAATTTCATCACAAAAAGGGAATCACATAGAGTCATATGGATAAATGAGTTGAAACTATTATTGTATGAGAAATATATAAGAGGAAGATAAAGATACCATCCTCTATGAAGCCCATCGAGAGTTATCTTAACATGTATTAAATGTTTTGTGTAGTATGATCATATTTACATCCTTTAAGGGTTGATAAGACATATTGATGTTCAACATAGTGGTTAGATAATGTTGGATACTTTTCCAAAATATAGAAGTTAATCTGTCTTCTTTCTTAGATACAATCAATAAGGGTGTTCCTTATAGACTCACTTGTTTCCTGATGTATTTCCTTGAAAGTTGATCATAAGAGAAGTAGTATAGTATTACAATAATGTGAGAAGTCTTTGTAAGATGATCCAAAAAAACCCATATACCTTTTTCTTCTCTTTATTTATTTGTAAGGCTTGTAACTATGTTTTTGGTGATGTATTCCCATTTCCATATAGGTTTGGGTTATGGTTGTACTTGTCAAAACCCTTCCTCAGGGCCCATGCCGTGACTACCCCAAGCCTGCCTTCCATAGGCCAGGGGCTGGCGACTAGCACCAAAGGCATAAATCCCAGTAAAAAGGGAAGGCATTGCCTTTATAAAAGTAAACAAACACAATAGAGTACACAAGCTGCAGTAAACACAAAGTAAACTGAGTAGAAAAGTAAGTGCTGGAAAGTAAATGGGCTAGTATATAAACCCAACTGAAATTACATTACAACAGAGAAAGAAAGTACAATAGCTGAAAAGTAAAGCAGTAACCACCGAGTTGTCCTCCGAGAATCCCACCTGAAGGGTCCGTACAGATATTCTCGTCGGTAATTCGGGTCCGTCCGTCCACTCTGTGAATGTCCCGCCAGGTGGTCCACCTCCGGATACCGTCCAAATCCACAAGCCTCGACCACGATCAGTGTTGTCCGTCGTTTGCAACCAACACACCGTAGCACGAGAAATGACGATGAAGGGGTGAGTATAAAGATACTTAGTAGGGACCCCAAGACCCCCAATGGTCTCCCAAAATGCACAAAGGTTAAACCAAAAAGGAAATATACAAACACGAAGTATCAACCAACTCTACTTAGGTATATGCCCACACATATACATAAGTCATCAATCTCAGTACGACTCCAACCTCCGATCCGATGCACAACCAGTCCACATAGGAAAGAAGTCAATAAAACCTATGATAATGATTGAAAGTCAGGACTCATCTCACATAGGTACACTAATCATGAAGAGGGGTGTAGATGATTAGATTTAGCCTCTGAATCATCTCCTCTCCCTAACCCACGTACGATCCAAGTACAAGAAGTCGTTGCTGCCAAACCCACATAAGATCCAAGTACAATAACCATCACTGCTGAACCCACGTAGGATCCAAGTACAGTCGTCATCATTGTAGAACCCACGGAGGATCCAAGTACAATATTCGTCACTGCCGAACCCACATAGGATCCATGTAAAGTCGTCATCGTTGTCGCAGTCGCAGCCAGCTCTAGGGTTCCCGCACTGAGCGTACTCAAATCTGGGAGGGTCTGCTGCATGAGTAAAATGGGTCGATACATCAACTATCAAAAAGTCAAGAGTTGATGTATCCTAAAGTTCCACCTCGTCAAAAGGAACCCAATGCGACAGAAGACGGGTCAAACAGATACCCGGTTTAAGTGATATTGGTCTTCCGTTCCAGGGGCCCGGTTGGAAATATGATCGTTCCAAACCCGGTCATTTACCAAAGCTATCCAAAACTAACTTAGAGTATAGAAAAAGGACCGTCTCATCGAAAGAGTCCCAATTCCATAGACGGCGTGTCGATCGGACGCGTAGTCTTTACGAAGTTCATGTTTAAGTGAAAAAGGGCCCGATCCGATAGGTTCGATGGGCTGACGGTTCGGGTCGACTCAGTTTTGGCAGGATCGACCTGGCAAGGGGGTCGGACCGACCTGGTGAGTCGTGCGGCCTGTCCCGAGGAGTGCGGCCTGGCTGGCTCGACCTGAAGGCTGAGCGGTCCGAGGCGGGGGTGCGGCCCCCGGCTGCCCGAACCGGCGGCGCCGCCCTCACCAAACCGGCCGACTGGACTTCTGGCGCACGCGGCCCGCATGGGTGGGCCGCCAGTCTTCCAGTGTGGCGACCTCCTGGCGCCATGGTCCAGCTTCACCCGGCTAGTTGACGGGACGAAAGATGGGTCAGCTGGTTCCTCAGCACGACGCCCTCCTGGCGCCGCAGTTCGCCTCAGCCCGGCGAGCCGATGGGCTGGCCAGTTCTTCTGCCGAAGCGGCCCGTGATGCGGCCCGTGGTTCCTCCCGCATAGCCGATGTGATGGCTCCAGCTTCCTTCTCTATGTTTTCAGCACGGCGTGACGGCGTCGTTCTTTTCCCGTCTCCAGTTGCCAATTCCAAAGGAATAAAGATCCAGCGGAGGGTCGTCAGACTGTGTTCGTTCGGCCCACGCCCTCCAGTTTAGACGGTAACACAGAGCCATGAATGAACAACATTCACGAAGCAAAACCAAACAATTTTATTTTCAATAAAATTGAAACAATTCACCCTTCCAAAACATTTTATGATGAACGTCGACGTTGCGGTAGATGGCGTCGCGAGGTGAGGATTCGTAGACGTCGACAGAGAGCGACTGAGGAGAAAACGGTGTCTCCCCACTTATCGCGGAGAAGAGAAAGGTTAATGAATTTTCATTGGCGAGTTTACCCACCACGGTGTCTCCTCCCTTGTCGCGGGGAAATAAGAAAAGATTGGAGGAATAGGGTGCATTCTTCGCCGAGAGGAAAGGTCTTCGTCAGAGAAGAACTGTTCTTTGTTTAGGAAGAAGTTCTTCAAAAACTCTAGATTTCTCCCAATTCCTCCTCACACAAGAAATTGCCAACCCAAATAAAATATGGATTCTCCTTATTTTATTTAATCTTTCCATGCATTCAAAATTTAAAATTCAAAAACTTAATTCATTTAATTGAAGAGGTTCAATCAATTAATTATGGTGTGTGTTGGAAAGAATTAAAGAGGGAGAGAGGGGAGAGGAAGAGTTACTCAATTAAAGGGGAGTTAACAATTAAGAAGGGGTTCAAAAGGAGTTTAGTGAATGTGAAAGGTTGGGGCTCGTGTGGGCCCCACCTCACAAATATCCTCACATGGGTTGTTAGGTGCTTGTGGGTCCCACCAAAACTCCCCCATGTAGGATATAACCACCTTATATATAAAATAAAAAATGTTCCACAATTTTTATTAATGTTTTATTTAGTCCACAAATTTAAACTTCTCCACCCGTCCAAACAAAACTACGGTAAAGGTCTCCTTAAGCAATTACCGGCGTTGCGAGTTCATCGGTGCCCTCATATTTCAATTCCGAGCACCAGTTCAAATGCAAGAAAAATGCACTCGTTCGTTCACTAAATGTACCCTAGCTAAACATCAGAAAATTATTCCGGGAACATCGGGCCTTGGAATCAGGTGTTGTTAGAAACTGTGTACTTGTAAAATCTCAACGAATTTAAAAAAAAATCGTTCAATTTTATGGGTCCTTACATTACTCCCACCTCAGGGGTTTATGTCCCTGTAAAGCTTAATCATAAAATAGGGAAACAAATGAGGGTACTGTGCATGCATCGGAGCCTCCCGCTCCCATGTGCTCTCTTGGAGGTTCCTGTGCTGCCAATGAATGCGCACACGAGGAATTGACCGTCCATGTAGGACCCACTCCTATCGATCCTTGATCTCCACTGGGACCTCCACAAAAGTTTCCCCATCATCGATATCCAGCTCCCCGTGATCAATGATGTGAGTCGGGTCGTGCACGTATCTCCTCAACTGAGATACGTGGAAGACGTCATGCACCCAGTGCAACTGAGGTGGAAGGTCCAGGCAGTAATCCGCCTTGCCTACCCTACTGAGGACCTGGAATGGTCCAATGAAGCATGGAGATAACTTGTCGCCCCAGCAAAATCTCTGTAATCCACGTCAAGGTGAGACCCGTAAGAAAACGTGGTCGCCATCCTCGAACTCCAGTGGTCTCCGTCTCCTATCAGCATAGGACTTCTATCTGCTCTATGCAGTCCTCAGCCGCTCCTGGATAATCTGCACCTTCTCCATCGTAGCCTGAACCATCTCTAGCCCTACGAGTGCTGACTCCCCAAGTTCAATCCAGTATAGAGGTGATCTGCAAGGTCGGCCGTACAATGCCTCGTATGGTGCCATCCCGATGGTGGAGTGGTAGCTATTGTTGTATGAAAACTCCACCAAGGGTAGGTGATCCTCATAGTTGTGACCAAAGTCAAGGACACATGCACAGAGCATGTCCTCGAGTGTCTGAATGGTTCTCTCTGTCTGGCCATCCATCTGAGGATGAAAGGCGGTGCTCAGGCGTAGCTGTGTCCCGAATGCCTCCTCCAACCCATTCTAAAGCCGGGAAGTAAAGCGAGTGTCTCGATCAGAGAAGATAGATGATGGAACACCATGAATCCATATGATCTCTTGAACGTAGATGTGTTCCAAGCTATGTACTAAGCCCTAATTTCTGATCGGTAGGAAGTGGGCCGACTTGGTGAGTCGGTCTATGATCACCCAAATGGAGTCGTGTCCTCTGAATGTACGTGGGAGGCCCATCACAAAATCCATGGATATCCTGTCCCACTTACACTCCGGAACCTCTAAGGGTTGTACCATGTCTACTGGTACTTGGTGCTCTGCCTTCACTTGCTGGCAAGTAAAGCATCGTGAAACAAACTCTACTACAACCTTTCTCATACCCGGCCACCAGTGCTGTCGTTTGAGGTCCTGGTACCTCTTTTCCACTCCTAGATGTACCACAAGAGGGGAAGTGTGAAACTCCCTCAACACTTCCTCCTGCAGTGAAACTGGCACCATGGTACGTCCCCTGAAGAGGATGACGTGCTCTCCTACTTCAAAAAATCCATTAGGTGCCTACCCTGTGGAAATTTGAGCATGTCACGTATCACAGTCAACATACCCACGATGTGCCTCTCTCACCCGTTGAAGTAGTGGAGGAGTGACTTTTGTGTACTGTAGGAAGGCTGCCCCATATCTATGCACGAAGGATATCTTCAAATCGGCTAACTACTCTATCACCTCTCCAAGTAGGTGAATGCCTCATCTCATGCTGAGAGCATCAGCCACAATGTTCCCCTTCCCAGGAGTATAGACTATATCAAATTCATAGTCCTGGAGGAACTCAAGCTGTCACCACTGTCTCAGGTTCAAGTCCTTCTGCGAGAAGATATACCTAAGACTCTGGTGGTTAGAGTAGACTGTAAAGCGCTCGCCCATCAGATAGTGCCACCACATCTTCAAGGTGAATATCACTTCTGCTAACTCCAGTTCATGGGTAGTGTAGTTCTGCTCATACCACCCCAACTATCATGAACCATAGGCGATCATTGCCCACTCCTGCATCAAGACACACCCGAGTCTGGTCCATGATGCATCCTAGTAAACTACATACCATACGCCCTCCTCCGGTAGCCTCAGGATGGGCGCACTGGTCAATATCCGCCTCAGCTCCTGAAAGCTCTATGAGCATCTATCTGACCACATGAAGGGTTTACCCTTTGTCATCAAATATGAAAGCAGTGATGAAACTCTGGATAATTCTAGCACAAATCTCCGATAGTACGCAGCCAGACATAGGAAACTCCACACCCCCATCACGCTCCTGTGTGGCTCCCAAGCTAGTACTGACTCGATCTTCGAAGGATCCAAAACAACTCCTGCCTCCAAGATGACATGACCCAAGAAGTGAACCTCTCAAATCCAGAACTAGAACTTCTAGAGCTTACCATAAAGCTGGTACTCTCAGAGTGTGTTCAGTACAACCCGCAAGTGGTAGGCATGCTCCTCCTCATTAGTCGAGTAAATCAGTATGTCGTTGATGAATACTATGACAAAAAAATTGAGGTAAGGCTGGGAGATCCTGTTCATGAGACTCATGAACACTGCTGGTGCGTTGGTTATGCTGAAGGGAATAACCAAGAACTTGTAGTGGCCATTCCGACACCTGAAGGCCGTCTTCTGCACATCCTCATCTCGAACTCTGAACTGATGATAGCCTTACATGAGGTATATCTTCGAGAAAAATTTTGTTCCCTCGAGCTGATCAAAGAGGTCGTCAGTCCTTGGAAGTTGATACTTGTTCATTACGGTCACCTGATTTAGGCGACGGTAGTCAACACATAGTCGTAAGCTCCCATCCGCCTTCTTGACGAATAAAATCGAAGAATCCCAGGGTGAAACCCTGGGTTAGATGAATCCCTTTCCCTGTAAGTCCTCCAGTTGTACCTGCCTCTCACAAAGCTCAGTGGGAGCCATCCGATATACTGGAGTGGATATCGGTGTTGTCCCGAGGTATAGCTCAATGTAGAAATATACCTCTCTGTGAGGAGGTAGTCCTAGAACATCATCAGGAAAAACGTCTGCATACAGATCCACCACAACAGGAAAACTTGGACTTCACACATCAACCGCTCCTACGATGAGACTAGCCAACTGATGTGTGATCAGCTTCCCTCTCCTCTGAGTAAGTCTATCATGCACTGCAAAGGCTCCCTTCTCGCTGGTGAAGTTGATCCTGCTCACATCTGTGCGGACACACCACACTTTTCACCTAATACAGTTAATATGGGCATGGACTGCAGATAACCAATCCATACCCAAAATGACGTCGTAAGTCCTCGACTCCGCTACAAGAAGATCCCATCTGAAGATCTTTCCTCCAATAGTAAGCTCACACTATTGGCACTAGTGCGTAATCATCGAGTCTTCTCCGGTAGGAGTCTCTAGCTATGAGGATTGAGCCAACGGCTCCGTCGGAATCTCTGAGCTCCAAACATGGGCAATGGAAACAAAAGAATGACTCACTCCTGTGTCTTTAATAACTGCAGAAAGGGTGTAGTAGACACAGATAGTACCTCGAATCATCTCAGGTGTACCGTGGTCATAGGCCTCGACTGCATGGAGCTGAGCATGCCCCTCTCTGCTAGCTCCCTGTGGTTGGGGTGGCCCTCCTGGTGGTGGTGGTGGAAGAGCCTCGAAGCTTCGTCCACCACATGCTGCTCGGACAGCTCCTCTTCCTCGTACTCTTTCTCCCTACGGACCGCCGTAGTCGAACCTCTGTCTCTTCATGGTAGGTCCCTCTACTGTCTTCTGCTACTATGCATGGCGATTCGGGCAGTCACAAGCCATGTGGCCCTGCCCGCTGCATGCATAACACTGCCTGCCACTCGTATGACTGGCTCTGCTACATGTTTCCCACACATCTGAACCAGTACCCTAAGGTTTCCCACCTGATGGCCTGGTTCACATGGACCTCTGCGACATCTATCTACTATCGTCTGTAGAAGAATCCTCTACGTGTCGCCCTATGGTGGGTCTCGCTATTGGTGTCAGCTCAGCAAGAAAACTCTCCACAAGAAGGGCTCGCTCCAATACTCCTGCTTGCGTCGGAATGATAAGGGAGATCATTGAAGCCCTGATCTCATGCCTCAATCCCTGCTCGAAGGTCCAGGCCCAGGAGAATGGGTCTCTTACCATATCCGTGGAGTAGCATGAGAGGTCGGTAAATCTTGCCCAGTACTAGGCTACTGGAATGCTTCCCTACCGCAGCTGTAGTAACTTCAGGATGTGAACCTCACGGAGGGTGGTTGGAACAAACTCCGAGCGGAAGAGGCTCTCGAAGTCCGTCCAAAGTAGAGATGCCTTGTTGTGCACCTGGAGAATCATGATCTGCCATATACCAGCTGCTGCATGAATGAGACTTGCGGAAAGGATCACCATAAGGTCTACTGGTGTCCTTACTAATATAAAGACTCTGACGATAGCCTCCAGCCAATCCTCGGCTGCCTGAGGTTTCGTCTCTCCGCGGAACCAGGGTGGCCTCTGTCGCTAAAACTCATGCAACGCAATCAGGCAGCGTGCACTCTCCGCTTCTAGGGCTGGTGGTATTGGTGGCCCAACGGGTAGTGGTACCACTAGCGCCTCTGCTGTAATGGGGCCCTGCACAGAGGCCTCATTACTTGGTGGGCTTCCATCCCACATGTAACTAGGAACCCTAGATGGCTGCCTTCTTGGGGCCATACTGAGAAGAAAAAGGTGTTCCATGGTTAGTACAATATACCTGGTGAGCTGAATCAAATTAATCACAAAGAAAACTTTTGAAACACAAATCCAATCTTTGTTTTCGAGCACTGATTCGGAAATCAGATGTCAGGGTCTTGGTTTATGGATACGTCGGCCGCCGCACCGACACTAGACTCCCTGGACTAAAAATCACACTCAATATTCTTAACACTATTTCTTCACATAGAAATATTTATCATAGTATTGAGTTCTCCAGTAGAACCAACTCCTCTGATACCAATTTGTCGCGACCCATACTTGGGGCCCGTTCCGTGACTACCCCAAGCCCGCCATCTATAGGCCAGGGGCTGGCGACTAGAACCAAAGGCGTAAATCCCGGTTAAAAGGGAAGGCATTGCTTTTATAAAAGTAAACAAACACAACAGAGTATGAAAGCTGGAATGAACACAAAGTAAGTTGAGTACAAAAGTAAGTGATGGAAAGTAAATGGGCCAGTATACAAACGCAACTGAAAGTACAGTACAACTGAGAAAGAAAGTACAACAACGGAAAAGTAAAGCAGAAACCACCGAGTCGTCCTCCGGGAATCCCATCTGAAGGGTGGGTACAGATAGTCTCGTCGGTACCTCGTGTCCGTCCATCCACTCTGTGTACGTCTCACCAGGTGGTCCACATCTGGATACTGTCCATCTCCACAATCCTTGACCACGATCAGTGACGTCCGTCATCTGCAACCAACACGACGTAGTGTGGGCAATGCCTGTGCAGGGGTGAGTATAATAATACTCAGTAGGGACCCTGAGACCCCCGAAGGTCTCCAGGAATCCACAAAGGTTAAACCACAAAGGAAAAATATAAACATGAAGTATCAACCATATCTACATAGTTATATGCCCATACATATACCTAAGTCATCAATCTCAGTGCGGCTCCAACCTCCGAGCCCATGCACAACCAGTCCACATAGGAAAGAAGTCAATCATACCTGTTATAATGATTGAAAGTCAAGACTCAGCTCACACAGGTATACTACCCAGGAAGAGGGGTGGAGATGATTAGATGTAGCCTCTGAATCATCTCCTCTACCGAACCCACGTAGGATCCAAGTACAGAAGTCATCACTGCTGAACCCACGTAGGATCCAAGTACAGTAACCATCGCTGCCGAACCCATGTAGGATCCAAGTACAATCGTCATCGTTGTCACAATCGCAACCAGCTCTTGGGTTCCCGCACTAAGCGTACTCGATTCCGGGAGGGTCCGCTCCATGAGTAAAAGGGGTTGATAGATCAACTGTCACGAAGTCTAGAGTTGATGTATCCCGAAGTTCTGTCTCGTCAAAAGGAACCCAACTCGACAAATGACGCGTCAAATAGATTCCCAGTCTGAGAGATATTGACTTTTCCGTTCCAGGGGCCCGGTTGGAAATATGCTCGTTCCAAACCCAGACATTTTCCAATGCTATCCAAAACTCACTTAGAGTATCGCCAAAGGACCGTCTCGTCGAAAGAGTCCTAGTTCTGCAGACGGCGCGTCGATCAGACACGCAGTATTTATGAAGTTCGGGTTTAAGTGAAAAAGGTCCCGGTCCGATAGACCCGATGGGCTGACAGGTTGGGTCGACTCAGTTTTGGAATGGCCGACCCGGCAAGGGGGTCGGACCGGCCTGGTGAGTCGCGTGGCCTGGCCGGAGGAGTGCGGACAGACCCCTCTTGGCACGACCCAGCCCGTCCTGGCGCGGCTCGGCTCGGCCCTGCCTGGCGCAGCCTGGCTCGACACCGCCCGACACGACCCGGCTCGGAGCGGTCTGACGCGGCCCTGTTGGCTTGGCTAGCTGGCCGAGTGGCTCAGCCCAAAGGTCGAGCAGTCTAAGGCTGGGGTGCGGGCCCCGGCTGCCCGAACCGGTGGCGCCAAGCGGCGCCGCCCTCCCCGAACCGGCCGGCGAGGGTAGTCGGCCTTCTGGCGCATGCGGTCCGCACGGGGGGGGGGGGGGGGGCACCGGTCTTCCAGCGCGGCTCCCTCCTGGCGTCATGGTCCAACTTCACCCAGCCGGCCGATGGGCCGGCCGGTTCTTTAGCACGGCACCATCCTGGCGCCCTGGTTCGCCTCCTCTCGGCCGGCCGATGGGCTGGCCGGTTCTTCCGCCGAAGCGGCCCACGATGCGGGCCGTAGTTCCTCCTGTACAGCCGGAACAACATCTCCAGCTTCGTTCTCCATGTTTCTAGCATGGCGTGATGACACCGTTATTTTACCATCTCTGGTTTTCAATTCCAAAGGAATAATGTTCCAGCGGAGGGTCATCTAGCCGTGTTCATTCGGCCCACGCCCTCCGCTTTAGATGGTAACACATAGCCATGAATGAACAACATTCACAAAGCACAACCAAAAAATTTTATTTTCAATAAAATTGAATCAATTCACCCTACCTCAACAGTTTATGATGAACGTCGACGTTGCGGTAGACGACGTCGTGAGGTGAGGATTCGTAGATGTCGACGGAGAGCGTCCGAGGAGAAAACAACATCTCCCCACTTGTCATGGAGAAGAGAAAGGAAAGTGCGTTGTCGTTGGAGAGTTTCTCCACGTCGGTGTCTCCTCCCTTGCCGCCGAGGAAGAAGAAAAGATTGGAGGAACGAGGTACGTTCTTCACCGAGAGGAAAGGTCTTCTTCGGAGAAGAACCATTCTATTTTGAGGAAGAAGTTCTTAAAAAACTCTAGAGTTCTCCCAATTCCTCCTCACACAAAAATTGCCAACCCAAATAAAATAAGTCTTCTTCTTATTTTATTTAACCTTTCCATGCATTCAAAATTTAAAATTCACACACTCAATTAATTTAATTGAAGAGGTTCAATCAATTAATTATCGTGTGTGTTGGAAAGAATTAAAGAGGGAGAGAGCGGAGAGGAAGAGTTACTCAATTAAAGGGGGGTTTACAATTAAGAAGGGGGTTGAAAAGGAATTTAAGGAATGTGAAAGGTTGGGGATCGTGTGGGCCCCACCTCACAAATATCCTCACATGGGTAGTTAGGTTCTTGTGGGGTCCACCCCAACTCCCCCATGTAGGATATAACCACCTTAGATATAAAATAAAAATTGTTCCACAATTTTTATTCACTTCTTATTTAATCCACAAATTTTAAATTCTCATCCCTTGAAAATGTAACTATGGTAAAGGTATCCTTAAGCAATTATCGGCATTGCGAGTTCATTGGTGCCCTCAGATATCAATTCCAAGAACCTGTTCAAAAGATAGAAAAACCCGCTCATTCGTTTACTAAATGTACCCGAGCTAAACTTCATGAAATTATTCCGGGCACACCGGGACTCGGAATCAGGTGCCTTCTTAAACTGCGTACTCGTAAAATCTCAAAGAATTAAAAAAAAATTCCTTGAAATTTACTTGTCTTTACAATACTATACCCTTATATGTTTTTCCTATTATCCTTCACCTATAGAAATACCAAGAGTTTTTATGTATATTATAAGATCTTTATCTTTATATTATCCCACAAATATTTTTCTCAAAGATTTTGATACATCCTCATGCTCGATTGGTGGATAAATAAGGTAGATCTATTTGAATTATTATATAATTCATTCTTTATCATAGGATTTTATGGTACACATAGTCATGATCAAAATCTTAAAACTCCTTCTTCATCAATTTTGAAATTTTAGGATTAGCAATTTCTTATAGATTCCACTAACATTTGAATTTATAAATCATCTCTTTGAGCATCCTTTATCAAATCTAGAAGAGATTGTTAACAAATAATTTGAGAAATGAATTATGACATTAATTAATTTATGATTCCCATGTACATCCTTTACAACTCTCAGATAATTGGATCATTCTGAATTCTCATCATTGAAAGGTCACATGAACCATTTTACTTAAGGAATCTACTAATTTATTTTCTTTCCTTGGATGACAGTGGATTGAGCAGTCATAGTCCTTGATCAAATTGATACATCTTCATTGGGACATATTAATTCCCTTATATGTGAATATATATATTTGAGGCTCTTATGATTCATATATATCTCATATATCTCCCATAAAGATAATGAAACCCTTTTTATTCATAAGAGTAGAGTATTCAACTCTAGATCATGAATTGGATTGTTTTTGTCCTCAAATTTCAACTTCATTGCGGTGTATACTATTAGAATATAATTCTAAATTAGTACATAAACCAATCCATTCATTGAATAATCATTCTATACTATGAAAAGTTTCCCACTTGAAAGTAGTCTGAGAGATGGTGTAGTGATAATACTCGTTTTCTAATCCTTGAAGTTGTCTTCACATTCACATACCTAGAAAAACATTACTCCCTTCTAGGTTAGTCTAACTAGTTTGTTAGAAATCATGATAAGATTCTCAAAAATCATCAGTAACACACAACTAAATCAAGGAAACTAAATTTCTCTATTATAGATATTGGTATATGGAACTCCATAATTGTATTTGTCTTAGATGGGTCAATATGTATCCCTAATATAGTGATAACATGCCACAATAATGATACGTCATCCATCCTAAACTCATATTTATTTTATATTTCATATAAAATCTCTTTTCTCAAATATTGTAGAATAATATTGAAATACTCCTCCTACTCCTCGTTACTTTTAAAGTATATCTAAATATCATCTAAAAATACTAAAACAAAATTTTTAATGTAATTCCTAAAGACTCTAATAATTAATTCCATTAATATTTATGGAGTATTGTTGACCCCGAAAGGCATCACTATGATCTTATAGAGTCCTACCCTTAAAAGAAAGGCTGGCAGGGGAATATATTCCTTCTTCTCCATTAATTAGTGATATCTAAAATAAATTTCCACCTTAGAGAAAAAATTTACCTCCTGATGTTAGTCTAACAAGTCGTTTAAACATGGAATGTGATAATTTTTCTTTATCATGATATTGATAAGTTCACAATAATTAATGGAGAGGAAAATTGACCCATAATTCTTCCTAATGAAGTGGATTGAAAAAATCCATGGTGAAGTACTTAGGGGTATAAAACACATTTCTAGATTCTCTTGTAGATACTTCATCAGTTCTTCTAAATCAATTGTCGATATTTGATAAGTATTCATGAATATAGATAGACATCTAGTTGTAATTTCAATTTATAAATCAACCTATTTTTCTTGAGAAATTCCATTGAACTATTTTGGGAATACATAAGTATAATCCATCTAAATGGCCATGTCTTCAATCATGATTTTACCCTTTGACTAAATCATTTGAGATTTATAATATTGTTCATAAGGAAATTATGTCCATATTTGACAAGAATATTCCAACAGAGATTCACCATCCTCCTTACACTTTTACAAAATCAGAGGATGAATCAATATGTATAGAGTGATATCCCTATCTTGGAAGTTAATATTGGTTTTATATAAGGAAAGACAATCCTTTCCCAATATAGCATCCGAATCCACTAAAGGATGTAGAAAGATATTTTTTGGGAGGTTCAACCCATAATAATTAACTAGGGATGATTTATATAACTGGGATGTAATAATTTCTCAATTTTGTATTATAATATAAAATCAAACCCATTGTTTTGAGGTGGTGTTTAAATAGTTCTGCTAATGTTTAAATTTAGGAAATAATTCATAGAACCCAAATCAAAGTGTATATTTTTTATTCATGAATGAATAACCAATGTACCTGTAACCATGTTGTTATTTATATCCACCTCAGTATTACCAACAATATATTACCTTTCTTTCTCTCTAGGTCTTAAAGGGTTTTGTACTTAATTATCTTATACCACCCTTCGATTGGGGTATGGTTCACATAATTTTTATGTTCCTTATAGTTGAAACAATAGTCCATATGCTGATCATTAACAATAACATTATTTTAATCTATTATATTATTTGGTCTCTCTATATCCCTTAAACAATTATTTAACTAGTTCCCATCTTTTTCATAATTGAATAATCTCTTGGTTTTTTAGATAGTTTCTATGATGCTTCTTCCCACACTTTTAACATATTGAAAGATGTGTTTTATTTATTCCATGATATTTCTCTTTAAATCCTCATAATGAAAAATCATTCAAAACTTTTTTTATCTTTAGTACCATGAGACCATTTAGAGTATCCACTATCTATATAGGCTATGTGGGAACACTTGAAAATATCTTCACATCCCTTAAAGTCCTGAAATTCCAAATATTTTCATAATCTTGGATTTAACCCACTAAAGAAATGATACACCTTACATTTTATGTTTATGATAAAGATAGAGGCATTCCATGAAATGTTTTTGAAGTTTTTCTTATATGAACCAATAGAAACATATTAATTTCCATCAATTTTAGTAACTACCTATCTATTTTGAGGCATAGAGTTCAAGAAAAATATTTGTTGAAAAATATTTTACTGAATCCATCTCATACCAAGGAATAAATTTATTCTTTAGACATCATTCTCTTGATCAGTGTCAACCACTGACCATCTTATTATTCAAAGTGATAAAAATATATCATAACTTTAACTTTTTTTGATCATTAGAGGATATATAATATCCTCTATAAATGGATTTAATCTATTAGTTGATTCAAATTTATTTTTCATAAATTTATTTAATTGGGCTAGAACTACCATGGAATGTGTACCACTAGCTCCCATAATGTTATTCATATCATTAGGGAAATCATAATATTTCCTATCATGTAGGTTTTTAGAATGGTTACTTCAATTTCCGTCCATTTACTATTTTTAATGGATGAAAATAATTTAAAAAATATAGATATAAAGATGAAAATATGATCATAGAAGGAAGAAAATATAAATGAAAAATAAATTATAAATTATGAGTCTGTAGGTTTTCAATCTATCTTATCCATGGTAATTTCAGCATTAGTATTTCTAACCCATGAATTTTTTCAAGTTTTTCATAATAGATTGCAAATAGTTTATGAATTTCTGTAGAATATCCCTAGGGAGTATGAATCATGATATGAATCAATCCCTATTTATTATACTCCAAGTAACAATTGAGTTAATACCCATTAAACCATTTTTAATGTCATTACCCCTAGGTACAACTATTATAGAGACACATCCATTTTTAGAATCCATAAAAGGATGAAATTTCATAGAAATTACATACTCTATACTTCCACAAAAGTTTAGGATGTTTTTATATACAAAGGATTATCCCTAGGATTATCACTAAATTATTATAATAATAATACTTTAAATTAAATATATCATACTATGATAAAAAATATAGATTCCCAATATATTTACACATATTATTACATGTTTTTAAACATAAATATTCTATTAAAAACCAAAGGATAGAGAGTCCAAGTATACTTGGAATACTATGCACATAAAACATTAAATGGAATATAAAATTAAATTTATTTATATTAATCTCTATATTGATCTCCTAAATACCATTAATATCATAAAACATTATAGAATAACCTAGGGAATACATAAAATAAATGGGGAGATAAAAAATCATTATAAGGGAACAAACATGATAACGAGGGATGATATATGGTGTCAAAATGAATAACATGATATCATAAAATAGAATGCTCACAAATAATCACGTGAGAGAATAATATAAATAACTATGTATAATAATATCATGGAAATATAGGAAGTTAAAACCAATATAAAATATTATGTAAACATAAGTCAGAGATAACTGCCAAGATAATATCACATGGTTGACAGAGTCTTATCATGGATTATATTCACCTGTTAATCCCATATATATTTTCACATGAGACAAACACATTAACCATTACATTGGTGTTATATATAGGAACAACCTTCATAAAACCTAAATTATTATTCATGCTATAATGGAAACATATCATAAGGTATAAATGTAAGAATTTCCCATGCAATGAAATGGGTTTCATAATCTTACCTCATATCATGATCAAAAGAGAATTCATAAAGTGGAAATATGAGAAATGAATATAAGACATGAATTACCCCATCAAATGAGGGGGAATAATTTAGTTATATATTAAATAGAGATATATATATATATTTATTATTTATAATAAATATATAACATTAAATGGAAATTGTAAATGAGTTAGAGAGAGAAAGGTCACAACCCATAGGAAAAGGGTGGTTTAGAGAGATCCTTAACTTTTGGTTCCTGAATCATTTCATGCTTACAATTAAAATCCCAGATAATCAAATTAACTTCATTAATTACTTAATTAATAAAATTATACATATATATTTAATATAATATTATTTTATTATGATCATTTATAACTATTTAAATGAGATATAATATTAAATTTAATTTTTCCAAGAGCATTCATTTTATGGTTTCAAGGTTGGATCACTTATGAATAATTATTGATGTTCTTGTGAAATAGAACTCAAATCATATAAGAAAACTTAAATGGAATTAATGACCTTCAAAAAATTAATTTTTACAAATATATGCCTTTTTTTCTCTATATGGATGATTTATTTAGTAAAAATACTAAATTTATCTGGTTTTTTCATTTAGGTGGTTTTACCGACAACCACAAACTAAATTAATTTTATTTTATTTAATTATTATAAAAAATTAAAAAACTTGAAATAAGATATAATATACATATTATAGTCATAATTTACCATAATATTTTTTTTCTATAACCATCCTTGAAGGTGTTGGATAAAATTGAAGTACATTGCTCATGGAGGCGGTGAACTAACCATATAAAAAACAACATTTTTTGTTTTAGAATATAATGAAAGGAGGGATTAAGATGGATATTACACTATAATACTACAATTTAATTATATTTATTATAATTAGGTTACTATTTTTTTGTGGATACTGATTATATTTGGGAAGCTGAAGAATATTAAAATTAAAAGAGGCTTGTTGATATTTTTACCTATTTCTTTGGTAACCTAATCTTAGGATATACCTTAATGTTCTTTGAAAATATATTTGAATGAGATAATTAGAACTATGTTTTGAGGGATAGTATTGGGAAGGTAATTTGGTAAAAATTTGTTAAGAATAAAGGCTTATAATGTGTAAGGGGAATGGTTTGTGAGGGGTGGTATTTACAAGTAGAGGAGATATGTGTTTTTAAAAATTATTTTCTTTAGATTTTTATTATGGATTAAGACTAACAACAGTATTTATTCCTATGACTATATATTGTAAATTGTGAATGAGTGTTTGAAATAATGTGTTATTATATCATACATGACTCAAAAATTAATGCACACACCATATAATGTTAAATACCATATTTTACTATATTTCACGACTCATAAAAATTCAACTATTTTAGAAAAATACAAATAAATTACCCTAAATTTTTTTTATATTGATTCCAAAAATTAAATTAATTTTAGGAAAATAATTTTATAAACATGATGAATTTAATTTTAAATAAAATTCTCATTTATTGGAAAAATATCAATTTTAAAATTATGAACAATTTTTTAACCCTTTAAAAATTACTTATTGTATCATAAATATCTATTATCATTATAATATAACATAATATTAATTTATAGAAATAATTTTTGAAAATAATATTTCTTTTAAAAATTTATTTTTATTATAAATGTGAAATAAAACATTTATGTTTTATAAAAATACAAACGTTTATTTAGTTGTAAAATGGATTCAATATATGATATGTTTATTTCATAGGATACCTAAATGTTATTTTACACCTCCATTTATGAGGTTACTATTTTAATGGTTAGTTTACTATTCCTAATGGCTAGATTACTATTCCAATTTTCAAATTACATTTCAAATGATTAGATTTGTAACTATCATATGTGTTCTTTACATTCAAAAATATGTAATATTTTATCCATTCTTTATTCACTTATATTTAATCTGAATATTATATATTTTTAGTTTAAAAATATGTGTTGGATTTCAAATATTATGCCTTATTTATACATTTTTGTTCGTCAATGTGAAAATTTTAGGGGATAGAGAAGATCCAAATTTCCCAAGATTTTTTTATTTTGTATTTTTATTCTATTACAATACTTTCAGTTATTATGGACATTTTTAGTCTCTCTGTTTAATGTTGAAATTAATATAATAAAATATAGTTGGTTACATCATGTTTTGGAAACATATTTTAAAATATTATATTACTAAATATTAAACAATTATATGAAGGGAAATTCCATTTAAATAATTATGGGTCTTTACGCAAAATCCCTTGAAAATATGTTTTGGTTTCTAAAATTATGAATTCCAGAAATATGTGATCAATGATTATTATTATCTATGTTTCAATTTATTTTCATGGATATATAAATCATTTAGTTTTAATTAATTTTATCTTCATGTTGTTCCTTTATTCTTCCAATATCACTTATTCCACATTTATGTTATAAAATTTTACATTGTATGCTACTCCTTAGTTAGAGTTTTAGGTCAATATTATTTTCTTTACTTTCTCTAGAAAACATATTGGAGGAATATATATGATTTTTGAGGTATATGATGGAGGGGAGAATCATGTTCTCTTGATAAGTTTGTGTTGTATATTATGTTTTGAAATTTATTTTATGTATGTGTTTGGTATTCCAAGACCACTAATCTATTAAATCCTTTAGGAAATATTTTACTCTGTACCATTAATGTAATATAAATAAAGAATCTGGGTTTTATATGTTTAGGATGTTAAAGTTGGTATCAAATTATGTTTTTAGGATCATTGGGGGCATGATTTAAGGGGACAAAGTCAAATAACATAAGTTCTATGTAAAACCATCATGTTTATTTGAAACACAATGGAAAACATAATATGAAAAATATTTTACAATAGTATATCATCAAATTATATGGTTAATTTCATTAAAGAGATATGGTGAATAATAGGAGGAATGCGAACTATATCAATACCATTAATTAATTTTGGGATGTTCCTCCCAATAAATTTTGTGAGATTACTATTTATGAAGGGGAATTAGAAAACCTTATTTTGGTGGGATACAATTAACCTCTTAAATATTTTCTAGACCCACCCCAGTATCTATAGTTAATGAAAATTTTGGCAAGAGAGGAATATTAATCCAGATCTATGAATGATGAAGACATTCTAAGAACAAAGGATGTGCCTGTGGTACAAAAAACGATTGATGTTTTTCCGAAAACAATCACCTGACCATCCACCAAAGTGTGACAATAATTTTTCTATCGAATGAAAGGCCTCCATATAAAAATATTTGTAGAACGTAACCAATGGATATTGTGGATTTTAATATCTAGTTAAATGATTTTACTGATAATGGATTTATATACGATATTTTTTAGTCATGGGGACACTTGTTTTATTTATGAAAAACATGTATTGGAATATAAGACTGTACATCGAATATAGGGAGATCAATGTCAGTAATATAAATAATAACTATCCTTTATGATGAATTTATGGCTTATTTGATCAAAATTAATGATGATAATACTTTTCAAATATCAATATTTTCTCTAATTATCAACAATTTCAGGAGAATGAGGATTATATGCCAAAGATGAAATTTTTAATAGGTTATAGACATTATAAGTTTACATTAATGAATTTTGGATTGACTAATTATCCATCTAAATTTATGGATCTGATGAATATAGTATCAAGGGTGCATACTGATAACATTTTTCTTTTATTAATTGATGATATCTTGATATACTTAAGAGATATGAAATCCATCATATTCTTCTATGAATAATTTTGATGATCCTCAAAAAATAGAAATTATATTGAAAGTATAGTAACTATGAATTTTGGCTCAATAATGTTTCTTTTTTTGGAAGTATTATCTTCAAGGATGTAATTTTTTTGGAAGACTTAAATACAATGGTAGTTAATTAATGGCCTACATAAAACAACAGAACTAAGATCCTATGATCTTAGGGATTAATAAGTTACTACTAGTGGGTTGTTCAAGATTTTTCCTAACTAGAAACATATTAACCATATCAACAAGTAAAGGGGTAAAATTCACATGGATAAGGGAATATAAGGAATGTTTCGAAGGGAAACAATGGAAGCTAATTAATGAAACAACATTAACTATATGCTCAGGTAAGGAATGATTTGTAATAATGATTCATCAAATAAGAGACTTGGTTGTGTCATTATTTAGAATAACAGGGTGACTTTATATGCATCAAGGTAATTGAGAATTCAATAATATATCCATATAATTTAGTAACATGAGATAAATGTTGTAATATTTGATTTGAAAATATGGAGAAAATACCACTATGAAGAACAATGTGATATATATACAGACCACAAGAGTTTCAACTATATTTTCTCTTATAAGGTTCTAAAGATGAGGCAAAGAATATGGTTATAATTTTTAATGGACTATGATTTCTCGATATACTACCGCCCTGGGAAGGGAAAAAATGTAGATTATGTATTGAGTAAGAGGTAACATATATTTCTAACCATGATGAGGATTAACAAGTATCCCATATACAATGCTCAAGTAAATATGGATACGATAGTTTTTTAGAAAGGGGATCCATATTTATTTTTGTAAGAAATTTCTAAATAACCCTTAATATAAATGATATATAAGTCCATGAAGAATTATTAAGACCTAAACAAATATTAATGTAAAAAATTATGTGAAATTGATGGGATTTATGTATAGATATAAAGTGTTGATGTTTGGGATGGTTTTAACTATTCTTTCTATATTGTATTTGAAAAGCAAGATACCAGATAAATCAAGTAGATAAAATTTCTCAATACACCATGGTTGAACAAAAATGTATAGGTATTGAAGATAATATTTCTAGTGGGATTATCTGAAGAATTTTTTTTAATATGTGTCCCTATGTTTAGTAAGAAATTAGGTAAAAGTTTAATGACAAAATCATAAGGGAGTCATGAAACCTATTCCTATAACTATATGAAAATAAAAAAAAATATTACAATGGAATTTTTAATTAAATGCCCAAAGAATCTAAGGAATACTAGAACAATATGGGTCACCATTATCCATTTTTCTAAGTCTCCTAATTTCATATAGACAAGAGAATATCTACACCTTGAGTGCTTTTCCAAGTTCTGTATTAATAAAATTGTAATGCTACATAGAGTACCTTCATCAATTGTATCTAACAATGTCCCTCAATTATCATAAATATTTTAGAAGGGTCTTAAAAGGTATATCGATAATTAGACATATTTAGTCACCATATATCATCCCTAAATTTATGGATAGCCTGAAAATATTATCCATACTTTGGAAAACATGCTATGATCATGTTATCTTGACTTCCAAGCAATATGAGATTAGTATCTACCTTTGGTATAATTTTTATACATTAATGGAATTCATTTGAGAATAAATATTATACCATATAAATAATTTTTTGTGAAAAGGTTTTACACTCAAAATTGTTGGGGATAAGTCAGAGAAAGAATGTTAGGTGGCGTAGAGTATGTGGTGGATACACCTGTTAATGTAAAAACTATTCAGGATCATATTAAAGGATCATAGAGAAGAAAAAACATTTATTATCATAATATAAGGATATAATTGGAATATTAAGTTGGGGATAATGTATTCTTGTAATTTTCACCATGTAAGGTGGTTATAAGACTTGGTAAAAAGGGGAAGCGAATCCTTAAGTACATTTAACCTTTGGAAATACTCAAAAAAATTTGAGTTGTAGCATATTGATTTACTATTCTACCCAAACATTAAAAAGTACATGACATAATTCATGTTTCATTACAAAGAAAATACATGTGATATCCCACCCATTTTCTCATATAAGAGGGAATAGAGTTTGACCTAAAATTTCCTTATAATGAGAAACTTATCCATATTCATAACACCAAATAGAATTTATTATGGAATTAAAAAACGTTATTGATGAAACCACATTAGATTTTTTTAATGTTTGGGTCCGAAGCCTCATTTTATTATTAAATCAAAGAAAATATCTCATTTTAACTAGGTAGAGGGAGACCCATTACATAGGCCAAAGTCCCAGTGGTCTTGTAGCCCATTACATAGGCCGTAGGCCTAAATTTTAGGCCCATTTTTTATACTGTGAATAGTAACCCAACTAATCTAGTACCACACAGTACCGCCGCTGCAACAATACCCTGCTGCCACTCCAGTACCCACTGATGTACAGTGTCACCACTACTACAATACTACTACAATGTCTGCACCCAATGGGTTTTGAACCCCCATTTTTCTTCTAGGATTACTAGGTTCTTACCACTATGCCAAACCCTAACTACATGAAATCACATTAGATAAATCATAAAATAGAAGAGGAAACCAATAATAATAAAGAATATAAGAGGAAGAGATATCAATTTTTTTTAAATATATAATATATATACTAATTTATAGAACAAAATTTGGTATGGGGGGGGGGGTGTGAGAATGTAACACTCGAGACTCTACTAAAGCGCTTAAACACCATATGCTGAACTACCATAAAACTATCCCTTTAAGAAGCATTAATTCATTATTTTTTAGTATATTTATTTAATAATTTATAATTAAAGAAAATAAAATCATTTTTTAATCCATCATATTGAAATTATCTAAGTATACTGTTTTTATATTTTTCTAAAAAGGTTTGTTTTTTTGTCAAAAATACGGTTTTCATGAAACATGTAATTTGTATGAATTTATCATTACATAAGAATGAATTAGAATTTCATAAATCCTTTTATGTAATAAAATATTATTTTAAGGAATAAAAATATCTATTTTGAAATATTCTTCAAATTTATAAATCCTATGTCTAATGTTTTTCAAGTAATTAAAATTGTGATTTAAGGGAAAAACTATTTTTAATATTTTATTTTATATAAAGTATTTTCAATAGAGATTTATATTTCCTAGAAAGACTCATAAATGTTATTTTATTTATAATAAATCAATATTTAAATAAAATCACAAACTGATATAATTATATATATATATATTTAAATCTTAAAAAATTTATTTGTTTAAAAATTATTTTTACACAATTAGATGATTTTATTTTTATTTTAATTTTGCACAAATTTAAAGATTATAATTACTAAAATGATATTTAAGATAAAAATTATATATGTCATATTAGGTAAAAGTATCAACCATTATCTTTTAATTTAAAATTATAAAATAAGATTGAAAATTAAATATTGTTGTAAAAGTTAAAAGTGGAAAATTGAGTTTGACCTAGTTTAAAGCCATGTAAAATCTAAAAAGTGCACCTCAAATTGAAAATTTGAGAATTTAATCAACCAATACATGTTTCCAATAATTGTTTTTATATTTTCGGTTCTTTTAAAACTTTATTTCAACCTTATATTTTTGTAAATGTAATGGTTACTCCCGAAACTAACCTTCCCTTCACTAATAAAAGGGTAAAATCTCGACCAGTTAAAGATCAACTTTTAATTTAAATTCATTCATTAAAATATACCCATATACTCTTCATAGAACTATAAACCACAAAAATAATCATATATTCACTTATAAAAAGTCTAATAAATTCAAATTCAAGGATACTTCATAGGTAAATTCAAGTCCCTGATGTGAGTATTATCAACAACACAATTTTTTCCAAACTATCTTATTTAGAATTTATTACGGATAATATAATATAATAAAATGATTATAATTTATCTAATTTAATGGTACACTATTGAGAGAATTATTATTATTTATTCATATAACCCGTCCATTTTGAAAAACAAAATCATTCTCCGTGCGTTGTGTGGACTACCGTCTCCACTAATTAACATGTTTTCTTTTTTCCTTCGTTACCTTATGAGGTAATATGTAAGGATTATACAAAAGAATAAATATGTTTTTTATAATATAGTTAATGTTATGATTTGAAAAAATAATGAACCTATTCATGATATGATCACCAAATAATCATTATTAATTGAACCATTTAAAATAATCATATAAAGTGGATTACATTTTATTTCAAATTGGGTAATATTTTCATATTCATTACATATTTTAAAATTCCATAAAATTATAAAATATTAGAATAAAAAACTGAAAATAAAACCATTATGCTTCTGGAATAATGATATTACAACAAAACCTCATAATAATAATTCATTAAATCGGTGTTTGTTTATGTTTGGGCTAGTTTAACCACCTGCATGAAAAATAATATGAATTTATATCATGGATCAATATGAAAAAATATTTAATGGTATAATATGATACAAATGTATAAATATTTTTTTATTTATGGAGATAATATATCAATATCTAATTCATCAATTAAAGAAACACTCTCTATTAGTCAAAAATCACCAAAACATATCATTATCGACTTCGTATTCAATAATAAGGTCAGAAAACCTCATGAATGGGATTTGAAACATCTTAAATTAATATTGATATTCCATAATAGAAAATTCAATTACCTACTATTAATACAAATTGGAATAATAATGAATACTAACACTACTATAATGAAACTATTATAAATGATCAAAACTATATACACTGATGTAGAAAATCTTTAGAATTCATGTAAATAATGACTATTTATGATGAATATTAATGAAAATAGATATGATTTATTTCCTTAATTAAGTTTTTAATATTTATATGTTTATGATACAAGAGGAAACTGTATGCTTGTGGAAGTCAGGACAAGAGGTATGGGTTTCTTTATCACATTTTTAAATTTAAGAGACATGTTTAATATTGAAAAACATTATTTATTTTATGTGATGTGATCAATACCTAATGAATTTATTTCACTATACTCATGTAATTCATGGGGTTTAAAGAACCTTATCTTATTATTCAATTACATGGCCTTTGATTCAACAGATACAAAATTTATAAGGGGTTTCTATAACAAATTCCTCTCTTTGGGACAAGTTTCATATTATTCTTATAATATAACTTATGGGGTATATATAAAACAAATTTGAGGTTTCACATCATGAAATAATTTATTAATGTGATTTAAATATAAATTTTAAGCTCTATATTTCAATAAGTAATGATTTAATTACTACCTAATCCAAAAGTGGAGGTTTTCTATCTAATTTTTTGTTCTTTGGGACACTTGTTATAATGACCACCAATTTTCTTTTATGCAGTGAATAAATTTACAAGGAATAATTTTTTTCCATATTAATCATGAATTTTAATGGATTTAGAAATCCATATTTTTCCCCATCTCATGTTCTTTTTATTCAACTATTACCAAAACCATTGTAATCTCAATCATTTCCCTAGTGAAAAAATAATCATAGGTTTTAGAAAAGTAAAATTTTGTGTAATTTTCTAGAAAATACATCACAATAAAAATACTAGAAAGAAGTTGTGACTATAGATATAATTAATCTAAGGTTAATCACCTTGAAATGGGTTGGCTGACCACTGACTCAATCGTCACCCTTTTATAGGAGGAGTTGGTCTAAGACTATACAACTGGGAAGATATTCTCAGGGGAGATGATTTAGAATATTCACATGCTCTAAATGAACCTTGATGAAGGATATTTCCTACCATTTCCTTGGTATCCTACCAATTCAAATAATTAAATCCAGTTACTACGTTATATGGATAACCGAACACATTGTATGTTCCCCCACCACTATATTTATTTGATAATGGTACTTCGTGAGACTTTGATAATACCACATAGATACCAAGTTTATTTAGGGATGTTATCCTATACATAAACAGTATTCTATAGAATATGGAATTATTGTATTTACAAATTTCTCATTATATGTATAGAAAAGTTTTATTAAATAATAGGATTCTTAGGCAAAATATGAATATTCTTGATAACTCTTATAGTGAATTCATTGAATTTTATTAGGTGATGAATGGGGCCCAAAATTATATACCCCCTTAACACATCAACATGTATCATAAGAAAAAAATGTTGGTATTTGGTTTATACCTATTAGAAAGATATTAAAGTGTCTTGGTATAGGGACTTGATAATATGTTTTGATTTCTAAAATTTTACATTCCATCAATTTGAGATAAATGATTATTGTTATTTTTGGTTCATTTGTTACAGAGATTTAGCACACCCTCACTTTTAGTTCATTATCACTTCACTTTTTTGATTTAATCTTTCCATATCACATATTCCATGATTATTTTATATAATATTCCTCTCTATGGTACTCTTTACTACAGATATGATATTAGATTTTTATGTCTTCTTTTCCCCAAGAAACATAGAGGTTGAATTTGTGTAATTTTCAGGGATATGATGGACGGTGGAGTATGTTCTGAAGATATGTTTAAGTTGTATCTTATATTTTTTAATGTATTATATAAATGTATATGGTCTTGAAATAATATTAAACAATTATACCCCTCAGGAAATCTTATACTTTATGACACTTATGTAATATAAATACTATATATAAGTTTTCTGAGTGCATGATGTTATAATTAGACTCATGTAAAAACAATTAGACTCTCTAACCCAATGATGGGAAATCCTAGGGATTATTGGGAGACAAATTGGGGATTTCCATAGATCAATGATACATTTCTCTCAATATTAGATCTTACTAACATCATATCTAAGGCTTAACCTAGATGATCTAATGTTTCCATTTTTATGTTTATTTTTATCCTTCTATTTCATCATCCTTTATATAGATCTATTATTTTAGATGGTATATATGGAATGTGAATTAGTATTTGAATCATGAATATAAGAATCATGATATCTTGTTCTCATTGTTAGTGTTTATATGATCAAATTGATGTTGGATACATCAGATCTAGTATTTTAGATAAAAATGTATTCATTTATTAAGGTAGGTTGCTCTTATTCACTCTTTAATAGATTGTGATTCCTTACTATTTGACTTATAATATTTAGTCTATTTTCATATATTTAGTAATTATCAAACATTTTAAGTAAATTTATTTGATAATTTGAAATTTTAATATTTTATTAATACCTTGGGTTTTTTCTTTTTATGAAGGATCCATGCAATTTGTTTTTCAAAATTTGTTTCTTTGGGTAAATTTTATTTTCAATGTATTAAATTTATTGAATTTATGACATATTCTGGGTATGTTTTTCTGTTTTTCATTGGAAAATGTTTTACGAGAATGAATTTTTTTGGAGTTTAATATTTTGGGTATGAGCGATGGAAAAGAATTATTGGGTATGGATGAAAGGCCCAAGTATTTGAGGATGATAGGTTGTTCCATCACATGTAAGATATATATAGTTTACTTCATGAAATTGGAGAACCAATCAGGTGTATAACACTATTTTTTCTAGGATTGTGATAAACCATGGGGGGGGGGGGGGGTTCCTTGTGTTGAGAAAATAATGGATTATAATATTTTTTATGACACTTTGTTTTATCTAGAATTATGATAAACTATTTTTTATTAATAAATGTGCTAAGGTTTTTCAAAGGAATTTATTACATGATTGAGAATAGTTTTTTCAAGTGACATCATGAGAGTCTTGTGGAATACTATAAGGTATATGTATACTCACCCATACCCACACATCATAGTGTACATGTAGATGTATTATGTTGTGATGGAGTTTTGGGAAAGGCTTCGGTGTTCCTGGACTATGGATCCCACGAAATGAGTTCATGGTGTACATAGAGGCATTTGGTCATGTACTATTAGAAGAGTTAGACTGTCCTTATTTTATCATCATTGTTTTCTAGTCATTGCATCATTATAAGATATGTATCCATATTATTTTATATTTCACTCTGTTTTATTTCTATTTTCCTTTAAAATTAGTTTTAATATTGGTTTTGGTTCTTAAATAAAAGGTTAAATTTTCTCTTATAGATGTTTAATTACTTTGAGGCTAAATCATTTCCTAATGATCTTGGTTATCCGTCAACAATAGTTTATAATCTCCTGGAATCATGGAAAATGCCTAAGGCCATGTGGTTATCCTTATTTTCATCTCAAGGTGAAAGATCACTAGTCTGGGTCATCCCCATACATATATTTGCTGATGAAACTATTGATGATGTTGGAAGAGGTGATGTATTAATTAAAATAAAAATAGAAATTATTGGATGTTAAATGATGTTAGATATATTGTTAGTATTTTATTGAAATAAATATACACCCTAATACATAATGATACTTAATATTGTATAACATTTGTTAATAGATCATGGAAAATCACAAATAGTGTTATTATTGTATCACATGAATGGAATAATGGGACATTTTACATGAAAAATGATATAAATCACATACCAAAATCAATGAAATAATATATAAATTCAAGAAAATGGAACTGGGGACTATTTTACAAGATGTAAAATGAGATAAATGTTCCAAAGGGAATGATTATAGATCTGAAATCAATTGTTATTAGATTTTGATAGGAATATATTCTTGGAAATAAGAAAAATTTATCCTTTATAGAAGGTGAAAGTTCACTAATGATAGGAATAGTGGATACTATCCATTCAAATGTTTGGGGACCCTTATGGGAGATCAATTTAATATTTCATATTAATTAATTACTCAACAAGAAAAGTATGGTTATATTTTTTGAAAAATATTTTGGTGTTTTTTCAACATTTAAAGATGTTTGTGTTTTTTTAAAAAAAAATGGCTTATTGTTAAAGTATTTGAGATCCCAAATTAGTGGCCAGTATAGTTTTTTGGATTTCAAAGTGTCCTTGATATAAAACCGATTTATTATGGATAAAAAATATATAATATATAAAATAAAATTTTTGTAGTGAATTTATGAATTAAAAATTGATTTAGCCCCATGGTGGTAAAGTTTCTGATCATTTTATGCATATAAAATTATACAGGCCTAAAGGGAAAGTATGCGAGTTCTAATATTTTTTGAATATATAATAGTATAGAGTTCAAATATTTTAATGTATCAATTGGAATTTATATAGATTTGAATGCTCATAGAATACCACAATATAATGCTGTGGAAGAATGAATGATTGATTTTTTAGGGATTTTTAGATGTAAGAAGTTTCAGTTAGGATTTCCTAAGGAACAAGGTGATTCATAACCATCAAATCTTCCAGGCTAGTGTCGCGCTACCTGGTATACTATATGCTGTTCGTAAATGTTTTTTTTCCAAAAAAATCTGCTACTCAAACTCCATTCATGAACTCTCGATTTTAACTCGGATTAAGGCCAAAGGAAATTTATGACCCCCATATGGTACGATTGACGTTCTTTGGAAAGCTCTGTTCTCTGGTTGGATTAAAATCAAATCTGATGGTGCCTCGAGAGTTAATCCCAGACCTGATGGTTTTGTTTCTGTTTAAAGGGATCTTCATGGCGGTGTTCTTGGTTGTATGCATGGATTTTGTGGATATTCCTCTGCTCTTGAAGTGGAAATTCTTAGTCAGATTATCACGGTTGAGCAACCTGAAAAACACGCTTGGAAGAATATTTGTCTTCAATGTGATTCTACCACTATTGTACTTACCATTCGATTAGGTTCTATTTATCTTTCATGAAATCTCACAAACAGATGGACCAGATGTTTGGATTTTCTTTACTCTAGGGATCATATTGTCACCCATATATATCAAGAGGCTAATGATTTTGCAGATGGTCTTGAAAAAAAGGGAATATATAGTCCTATATTTCAATGGTATGATCAGGTTCCAGATGATCTTATTCCCCTTCCCAAGAGGCATCAATGTAAATCTCCCATTTTCAGAATTGTGTAAGGTTTTTTTATTTAATAAAGGGGTATTTCGTTTCTGGTAAAGGTCTTAGTTTACAATTAAAAAAGTAGTTATTTTAGCTACATAAATAATAAATAGGGGTTTATCTTAATCCTTGGGAGAAAAATAAAAGGTGTATAATAGATTAAAAAAGTGTTAAATTTAACACATGTCAAAGTCTTTAGTTGTTTCTCTTATGTTCAAGATGAATCAAATATTTGGGGTAATTTTTTTATTGGTTTCCAAAAATATTTTTCATTGGATTAAATAATTATGAGTTTTGTTACCTCTTATAGGATAATGATAATAAAAATATCATTAAAATACATTTTTTAAATTTTCATGAATGTATTCTTTATAAAAATAGAAATACAATTGAAGATAATAGTGGTATAATTGAAATCATGCATTGTAATCAATTTGATCACAAAATCATATCATAAAAAAATATTGTGAAAAATAAAAATCCATTAGAGAACCAAATTAAGGATATATATATATATTAATAGTTCAAAGAGGGTATGAATTCAAGTTAAAATATATGAATCCTATATGCATAATTTATTATTAAATAATAATGTACAACTCAAGTTTTATAAAATAATAATTCTTGTAAATGGAAGTAGGAGATAACAATAAAAGATGAAATTTCATCATTTTATATAAATAAAACATAAGAAATTTATGCTTCACTAGAATAGAAGAAATTGTTTGATAAAAAATTGGTATATTGTTTCAAGGAAGAATATAATGGTATTAGAATTTTTAATGAGTAACTCATTGTGAATGGTTTTCTAAAACTGAGGGTGTCGATTACACTAAATATTCCTACAATTAAATTAACAGATATTATAGATTCATTTAAAAATGTATATTAAGAGGGATTACATTTTTTATAGATGGATTTGAAGTCAGTCCACAATAGAGACTTTATAGAGGATATCTATATAGTTTAATTGGAAGAGTTTATTGAGTTCTAGAAAGTATATATTGTATAAATACTGGAAAATTGTATATATGTACGAAAAAAATCACCATAGAAGTAAAATAATCTATTTGGAACATTCATGGGAAGAGATGATTGTAATAGATGTGGAATGAAAATATTTATTTTTTTCACATATATTAATGATTTTTATATCATAATTTTGTTATAGGTGAGTGATATTATCATTAAATGTTTGAGTTAAAAAAGGATAAATTAGTTAAATTTGGAATTATCAAATGAATATAATATAAAGGATCTTAGAAAGGAGTGTAATGTACTTTGGATGATGATATTTTTAGACCCTTCTAGTTGAACAATGAATCAATAAAATGACATATTAATTAAAGGTTTCGAGTAGGTTCAATATGAATGAGGAAAAACTAGTTTCTATTCCTCTTACAATTCAAATAATGTTATTAATAGAGTATTCTCTAAAGTCTGATGATGAATATAAAAATATAGAAAAGATTAAATATGAATTAGTAATGTTTATTCTGATGTATGTAATGGTTCTCACTCAATATAACAAATAAATTTAGTGGCATGTAAATTGAAAATCCATGAAGTAATCATCGAGAGGTTGTACAATGGGTACTAAAATACTTGAAGGTAAGTAACGATATGTTCTTGTATTTTAAAATATGTATGATTTTATTAGGATATAATGATTCAAACATGAGTGCTGATACTTATTTCAAAATACTCACATACAACTATGTTTATAGTTTTAGTGTCATACTTATGAGTTGGGCGTCACAATTAAATAGGATAGTGGGGTCTTCTAATAAATATATTTTTTATTTATCAATGAAATAATGGAGATACTGTTGATGAAGATTTTATTAAATGTGCTTTTTTTGATAGACAGAGTGTAAAAAATATTTCAGTGAATTTGGTTTTCTATTCCTTGATTAATAGTTTTTTGAAATAACATTTTATCAGGGGACTATAAAATGACGGACCTTTTGACTTGAGGTAGATTCGTGGAATCATGAATCCAATAGATTTGATGAAAAAAAATAAGATTGAAAAGATGATATATTTTTATACCATAATAGGGCATCAATGATAATGAAGGTTTGATGGGATTAATGTAAAGGTGTTACTTAACGAATAAGAAGAATGTTATATGAGAGTATCCCTTGAATTAGTATCCAAGTTGGATATTGTTGAGATATGTGTGGAGTCAAATTTTGATACATTCATACTTTATATTGAACCTCTAATTCTACAATTCAATATTGGAATTGAAAATTTTCCCATTTTTATAGAGGCCATGGGTCCCTGATGTATTTTAAAAAAGAACAGGGGGGTATATGTTGAATTTTTGCTTGATGATGAAAATATAATTTTATGTTCACGTAGATTTTTGGTTAAATATTTTTGTATTACATGTGGATAAGACGGAGTCATTGAAATAAATTACACATGGGCTGTTCATGTAAATACATATTTCATCTTTTTCATGGTTGTTTATGTAGAGACCATGGGAACATATTCCTTATGGAAATCTATTTCCAGAAAAAATTAATTACTCATTGTATTGTTTATACCTATACTTAGAAAAACAGAATTTGTGTGGATAAATTTCCGACCATGTAATTATTTCAAAAAATAGTGAAATTATTTCTACCTCTATTGATATAGTGTAAATTTCTTAATCCATTTAAATTATTGTTTAAAACCTCTCTTTATTTATGTTCTTATTCTCTAATAAATGTAACATCATGTGCCACCAAGTACTTTGTGGTGGTGCATTTTATACCTGATAAGATTTTTTTTTGTTATTATAAATAGATATATTTGGGTACTCAATGGGGGTGTACTAGGTACTAATTGGTGTAACTAAAAGAGTGTGTAGACCCAAGGTGACCATCAGGTACCTAGTAAACACACAATGGGTTCCAGAGGGTCACAAAAACTATTTTTTAGTGAGGGTAGAAACATTTTTTGAAATCAGTTTCCCATTGGGTTTTATTGATGTTTTCTCTTATGATAGTCCATTTTAGATAACCCCCCCTTCTTCATTATCCCCCCTTTTACATGGGATGGTTTTGGGTGTCTTAGTGCATTGATTTTTCATAAGCTCCCCCTCATTCTTCTTCACATATTAATTTTCATATTGTTTTATTTGATTAGATGATGAATGATTGGGGAATTTTATGATGATTGCACTAGATAAAGTTGGAGTAATGTAGGCATGAGAGGGAATAAATGTGACAAGTATAGAGGATTTCATGCAATGAAGAACACATGAGTTTGTACACTAGTTTAGATAAGGTATCTCACATGTTGATTTATTCATTCATTTTTTGTCAAATTAGGGAGAAATTTTTTACTGATTATAATATAGAATTATGGATATTGTTTATAATTATGACTTGAGTGGTCAATGATGGATATTTTTTTGTTTTATTGGGATTTTGGTATGGTTATATCATCTGATGAGTTTTTCCATGTTTTTCCTCTAGGATTTAATTATATAATAATTAATTAAATTTAGTATAAAATTTTTGTAGTTAATTTTAGTGAGTCTATCATGAGTTAGATGATCATGTGCATTGATAATGATTGATAATAACTTAGTCAAGTATAAAATAGGGCTTATTAAATGGGATTACTATGTTAAAAGGTTTTTGGTCCGTAATTTTACATACCTTGTATGAAGGTGCATGTAATGTATGATAATATTATGGGGGTAAGAATGAGAGAATGAACTAAGATAGAAACAAGGCAGCTTCCTATATATTTTGTGAGATATGTAAGTTATATTATGACTATAACATGACCTTAAAATGTTTTTCCATGATTAAAAAACTATCAATTTGTATACTGTATTTAATTGGATCCTATAGGGGGTTTATAACTTTTTAAAAAGTATCTAGTGACCTTGGAATATCTATTGTGATATTGCATTTCTTTCACCTGGAGTAATGGGTGAGGTGTGATCCATGTGAGTGGTTTCTTGGGAAACCATTAGAATTTTTCAATTATCAAATATGGGTAAAAATAATGATCAAATTTGAGATGTTTGAGATGGGTCTAGATAATATTTTCATCACTAAGAAAATATTTTTAACATGGGTAGACTAGTAGTATAACAACATAATAATCTGGTCATCATTAGGGGTCAATGTATTGTATTGGTTAGTGGTGATTTATTTGGGTAAGTCACCAAGATTATGTGACTTGTGAGATGAAAAAGGAGTGATGGATGTTGAATTATGGTCATTTAATATGAGTATGGATGATAAAAAGGGTGATTAGAATATTATGTTATTATACAATGATGGTTATATGCTATGGAATTTACATAGAATATAAAATGGGGTAATCCTTTAGTGTTACGGTCTGATCTTTGAATGGTCGATTTGTTCTCAATATATTAGTATTTTTTATAATTTTTATGAATATAATGACATTAAAAAAGTGTTGTGAGTGGTTTTCAACAGTATTCATTCTACATGAGGTGTAATGGGTTATTTCTAAGTGATAATATATGGAAATGGTGTTCCTTATGATGAATTTATTCACATTTATGTCAATGATATGATACCACATTAACTATTGAATATTAAGATGTGTATTCCATCACTACTATAAAGATGTTCCCAACATAATGAGGTTATACATTGGCATAAAATATTATAGGATCAAAATGGGTTGAGCGCATATCTATCCTATATTAGAAATTGGATGATGATATTTTTTTCACAATTAGAATAGTTATATTATGTATATCATTGATTAATATAATATTAGTGATAAAAAATTCACCACAGGTGATAATCTATCCCCCACTAAGTGAGACATTAATTCCTACCTCACATGAGATGGGTAATAATCTATTCAACCTAGTTATATCCTAGCCATTACTAACATATTAATGAATAGTGATACAATATTAACTATAATAATAACCAACCCACGATGACATTTTTGATTAATGGTGATATTCAATCCACTATTTCATGATTAAGATGTAGTGATTAACAACTCAACATTAGATGACATGATAACTAGTGATACACCATCCACTATAGTTAATTATCCATTCATAACCACCTTATTTATGATTAGTTATAATCCATTCAACAATTATTTATCAATGATTTGTGATAATTTTTTCCCCATTAATTGATTTGGAAACCAATGATACTTAGTTCCCAGTAGTTGATATTCTGTTCAGTGCTGAGATGGAATTTTTGTCCACCTTGATTGGAAAATGTTCCATTCTATTCTCTTAGGTGATACTTCATCCATTGATGATATAATTTATACTTCATTCATGACCAATGATGTGATGGGTTCCATGAAAACCCATTGTATTGAGGCTGTACTCGTGCCTATACTTTGGAGAGATATAGGAAAATCTATCCCACTAGGAGTCATCCATTTTAAAGTCGTTCCTATTATATGATGTGATCATACATTAGGAGTATCCATCCCATATTCTACCACTAGATGACGTAGGTATGATTCTATTCAAGTGTGTATTTTGATCAATATATGGTACCACATGACTATGCATGTGTTTTTAACCTTATTTTTATACCATTGTTTCATGTACATATATACCTATTATTATTATGTGAAACATTAGTGGTGAATAACTGAATTTTATACTCACACCCTTTATATGAACCCTATGAATGTGAAGACCTTATTCCTAACAATCATGTTAGGGAATGAGACCCATTAAATGTGAACAAGATGGAGAAGATTGGTGGAGATGTAGAGAGAATTCAAGGAGAGGATGAGGCACAAAGGCACTATCCACATTATTTATATTTAATCACTATTATGTATTATATATGACCCTCCATTAATAAATGTTTTTATATATGACTGTATGATATTCACGGGATCCATTATATTAAAACATAAAATTTATTTATATGATATGCATTCCATTTTAAATCAGCTATTAAACTTTGATATTTTATCTATTATAGATGTTTCATTAAATTTCATTTTATTGTATTCCATAATAATATGGGTACTATCTCATCACTTAATATCACTTAAAACTCACTACTAATCATTAGAATATAGCTTATAAGTAATATTTATGGAGGTCATGTCAAATTCTATATTAGGTTGTATGGATGGTATCCACGTTATGGATATTACAATTTATTATCAAAACTAGTAACTAGACTAGAGTTATAATGGAGAAATTGGTATTTAAGGTAGGGGGATTACAGTAATCCCACATTAGTAGGAGTGATTTTAATAAATCACCTATTAAAGGGGCATGGTTAAATTTCCTATCATGAAATGTTTTCTAAGGTAAACCTAAGAAAAAGAAAATTGTGAGGGAAATACCCATATCATAAAATATGACAGTTCAAGAGGTTTGGGATGTAACAAATGGTATAAAAAAATTTGTTTATTTTTTATGGTTTAGGATTTTGTATATGGATATAATATTGATTAGAAATTGTAATGAGATCCATTATAAATATGGTGGAAATCCATGTTTCAAGGGACTTGGAATTAATATTTTTATATTAGTTATTAGAACTGAGTGGGTTTAAGAAAAAACAATGTTATAGTTATATATTATTGATTTTACAATTAGAAAAAGGTATTAAAAGGCAGGTATACAAGAATCATACTTAACAAGTAGGTTCACATGACACATGATTACAAATGGGTTATTAAGGAAATGGTTTCATAAGATAGAAAGAAGCTACAATTATTTATAATATGAATAATTACTTATTTGGTTCTTCAATAACTAAATTTTAAGTGGTACTATTCTTAACCAAAATTGATCTATGTTAAATTAAAGGATACACATTTTGTAAATACATGACATTGATATTTACATGAATGTGATTATGAATACCATAGGGTGAGTATGGGTATTTGGATACTTGATGACGAAGATAACACTACTGTAGATATGATGGAATATGATTTTTATAGGAATGACACATAGGTGATGTGTGAGTCAAGCGTGATATCATAATAGCATATAGAAATTCCTATTTCCACTTTAAATGAGTTATGATATGTTATTGAATCCCAAGGTTGAGGGGATTTCCCGATAACATAGATTCTTTTAGAGATACATAGAAATAATAGATGATTCTTTTGATTGGTATGACACACAAGTGATGTGTGATCATGTTTTGGTTTAGATATATGGATTTTCTCATGTATTTGTGGGATTGGAAGTATAATTAGTGATTACTGGTAGATTTTATTGAAATAAATTGGATGTATGTCCAACTTATTGATTAGACTTGATAACCCTGGGAAAATGGAAAGCAACTCATGATGGTGGTAGTTGAGTTGTATATTATGGTAGTATAGTAATGAATACTCTTGCATAGATATAATGAGATAGATACCTGTGATGGAAATGAAACATTATAGTAATGGTTCTTAGATTAATATCTTTCAATGATTATAAGATGTAAAGATTTTATATTAATTATATTTATAGTATTTGGGATAAGATAAACAAATATTGGTCTTATGATGGTAAGATTAGAGATTATCTAAGAATGATCATCCCTGAATTTCATGTGAGACATACAAATTATTGGATAATAGATAACCTCATGAAACTGATATTATACCATATTCAACAACTTTTTAGGTCTATTAGTTAGAGTTATATTCTGTGTATCCTATATGATTAAATAAGTGACCACACATGGTTATGATTGATTTTTTATGGTTCAAGAAATAATGTTAAGACTAAAAAACGAATAATGGATTTAGCTTAGATGAGATGTCATTTGTGGGAAAGTGAATAATTTTATATATGTGTAGTCTTGTGAATATTTACAAGTGTGAATTGGCAGACTAGGGTATGAATAGTGAAGGAGAAGGGATCCTTGATAGTTGTCATAAAATAGTCAAGGGTTCATGAGAATCATAGGTAAGATAATTTGTTCATTGCATTTAGGTGATGAAAAATGACCTATTTATAAATATGATATATAGTGTAATGAATGATGATTAAATGGGATGATAAGGATTGGATCAATATGGTTATTGAATAACCATTAATGTTACTCAACTATAGTGAGTTAAAAAGTAGTCAGTAAAGGAAATTGTTAGTATAATTTCATGGAGTGATCAAATAGATATTAGATGAGTGTCGTTTAAAAGTGGGCGAGGTCACTCATCCAATGATATATCTATCTAGACTTTATTATTGGGGTGATGGTTTGTCGATGAATTGGATTTTAGTAGTGTTAATTGTTGGATATAAATCTGAATGTAGGGACCATGGGATGGGTCTATTAGGATAGAATGGGCATGGAATTTGAGTGATGACATATGTGTCATGACAAAATTTAGACTTTTTGATGCTTATTGAATGAGGTTAGGCGAAAAAACATAATGAGGTAAACACTATAGGATGTATTTGGGTATGACCATTATTTTGGGTGAATTATTATGAACATAAATTGTATCATTAATGGTGAAACCATACCAATAGTGGTTGGGGATTAATGTTGGTTCATGAATTCGTGTATCCTATATTTATTTAGGGTTTATAAAAAAAGAAAGGATATTGATACTGTATAAGTGATTGATGTAGGTAATTTTAGTAACCAAAGGATTATAAAATTTCAAAAAATATCTAAAAGTATAACAACATTAGAGAATGTTATTACAGATGGAATAGTTGATTAATTAGTTAAATTGACGGAGGATTCATTAGATTGGATGATTCATTAATAGATAATATGAATTTTATATACACATAATTTTGGTGCTATAGAGGTGAAACACTAACAGAGATTCTATATAGTATAGAATATAACCATATTCAGGGATTATGACATTGATGAATAGGAAATATATGAATGCTTATAGGATTCATAAATCTTCATGAAGTTGGTCAAATTAGTCAGCCCACTATGCATAACATATCATGTTTTATAACGAAGTTGGTATAATGAGGTAATAAATGTCATATTTCAGGTATTATGGGATATGTGAGGTGAAAATTTATTTCTAATTTTCATTCAAAGAATAAATTGATTATATATTAGGATGTATTACATGGAATTAGATGATTAAATAGTTTTACCGGTTTGGGTTTTTTATGATCGTGACAAAAACTAGTAGAAGTCCATAAATGAGAAGTGATATAGGATCTAAATGACTTGATCAGATCACTTTACATTATTGATTATTCTTATCATGGTTGAGAAATGGTATGCGAGGATCTTGTAATGAACCAAATTATTAGGTTTCAGTATGATCAGAGAAGATCAAGACTCTAGTGGAACTAGAGTCAGAGTGCATTTAAATTTTTTGATCTGAATCGATATTTTTTGTGATTAATGATTTAAAAGAGAATATGTTTGGATATTTTTATAGGTTTTAGACAAGTTTTTAGGGCCTGAGAATGATATAAAGGAGGGATGGAATTGTTTTTATGTGAGGAAAGTACCACTGTGTACTTGGTGGTGGTGTATCTGGTACCCAATATGATCATCTGTTGTCCTTATATGTACATAAGATACCCTGGGGTGCCTTGTGGGGGCCGTATGAAATTCCAGATGATGTGTTTAGATGGGAGGGTAGCTCTGGGGTGACCATATGGTACTCATTATGCACCTTGTGAGAAATATGAGAGAATAGATCATGTTTTTGGTTTGGAAAGAACTATAAATTAATGTTTGCACCCCTTTAATTTTTGTTATATAACGTAACCCTGAGAGAGGAAATTTTTATCAAACCATGCCCCTATATTATTCTTTTTTATACCTTTCATTTGGGATGGTTTGGGGTTCCTTGGTTCAATGATTTGTAGTATATTACAACCATTTCTTCACTATATCTTCTTTATATTCCACTTATTTTTATCTGAGGATGAATGATTTTTGAGATTTGGTGATGATTCCACTAGATCATGGAAAAATAAACTTTGAATGATAGGGATTCTATGTTTTATGGATATTAAATTCCATGAAATTAAAAATTCATAAAGTTACATGTGAATTTATTAACAGTTTGTTAGTCATTAATTTATTCTATGATTTTTATCTATTTATGTTGAAATTGATGAATGAATTAGAATTTATGATTTATGATTTTTCTTATCATGGTGTTAGTAGTATAGTGTAATATATCAATATATTGGTTTTTAAGATTTCATTGAGGTTAGACCATCTGATTAGTATTATTGTGTTATAAAAAATGGATTTAATATAGAATAATTTATATAATTAATTATAAAAATTTTATAATTGATTTTACTGTTACATTCTTGAGATAAAGTGATTAAGAGAAAAGAGAATAAACAATGATGGATTAATCAATGATAATGATAGATTTGTTAATGAGGATAACTCTATAATGAGGTCGGTGGTACATAATTTTTCATACATTAAATTTGAGTTCTGTTGTTGTGTGATATTCTAGTGGGGGTTAGTAGGTTAAAATGTCTAAAGAAGAAAATGTGGTAGGTTCCCATGTGTGTTAAAAGTAATTTGTTTTGTCTCTTATCATTATAATAGGTTCTAAAGATGTTATTATTAATTACATAGCTTCTAATGATTATGTTCTTTTTAATTATACCCCAAAGAGTGTGTGAATGTTTGAATGAAGGATCCAGTGGTCTGGGATGGTCTAATGTGATATTATATGACATTTACCTTCACATATATACTAGGCGGTATTTTGTGGAGTTTATGGAGAAATAATTATATATTTTTTGGTTACCCAAGATGGAAAAAATTTAGAATGGAATTATTAATGGATGAGGGAAGTCTTGAGAGGCCATATGTGATTGAAAAATGAGTTATACAAATGGTAGTCAAGAATGATAAACATCTAACGGCTTGTCCATTATAGGTGTTAGTGTATATTATGGTTTATTTTGGGTTTTATAATTAAGTATCCACATAAATTAATTTGTAGATGAAATGGGAGTGAGAGGTACTGACCTGGGGTTTTTAAACCTAAGTATCATCCTTGACCTAACATGGGTTTATAATCATGTGGATGAACAATAATGGTCATACTCTATGTAATTTCTATAAAAGCTTTAGAAGGGTGATACTAGGGAGTTATAGGTTGAACATAGAATATTTTAACCAAACTTAGTGTGTATGTATTAATGACTAGGTTTTTTGAGGATACATTCCACATATGGTGTCATGGTTTATAGGAAAAGGATAAAATATGAAATGCACATGAAATTGATTGCGATGATTTTTTTTTAACTTTTGAATCAATTACATGATACCCCATTCACAACTTAGATATGTTGATTGTATATCATAATCAATATGTTGATGTTTCTAAATAGTATGAAGCTATACATGTTCCTTGCATATCATAATATTGAAATGATTTTAGAAAATGAATTACCTATTTTATATATTTATAATATATATTCAATTTAATTCTATGAAAAGTTATATTTCATTCAAATTTGTTTAATTTAGTATCGATGATAGATAATTATCTAGCTAATATTTTATTTCTATCGAGAGAGGCAAGCGATACTAACTAATATTCGATGGGTGATACTCCATTTACCAAGGTGATATTCCATTCACCACTACCTTGTTTATGAATGGTGATACCTCATTCACCACATGTGATAATATATTCAACACTACCATGTTAATGATTGGTGATAGTCCATTCACCAATTCTTGAGTAAGGATTAGTGGTAACCTATTCACCATCACTTGGTTTTATTAGTGGTGGTATCTCATTCGCCACTGGTGATGAACCATTAAACAATACCTTATTGATGGTTAATGATAATAATTTACCATTATTTGACTAAAGATTCATACTGACCCATTCATCATTAATTATCTTGATAATGATTGATAATCTATTGACCATAGTTAATATTTCATTTCAAACTAAGATGGTATGATTATCCACCACAATGAATATATCTTATTTTTTTCATAGATGAATTATGTATACTCTGTCCATCAGAAAGGATGGGTTGGGAACTAGGGAAACCAAGGGTTTTGAAGATGTTACTTGATTTTGGAGGGGATAAAACATATTTAAATGTAGTGAAACATATATATAAAAATAAGTTATTTGACAAGTTAAATACATTGATTTATAATGAATAAAATAATAAACAATGTCATATGTTTTATTATATTTCCTAATCTATCAAATATTTTCCACATGAGTTTCATGCGGATCACTAAGAACAAGATAATTAACTTCATTATCCTAGGGTATCATTGAGATGCATGAATCCCCCAATACCGGGGAAGGATATTATCTAATATATGATCTTTTAGAACATTTATTTAATTTCATTATGAAATGTAAGTGATTGAGTGAGTGAATGAAAATATTTTTCTTAATATTCAAATTCAATCCTTACACTAATTAAAAAACTGTGATCCTATTTAAATATATCTTCAAGAGTCTAAAATTATTTTCAAATATAAATCTTATTAACTGAAATGTTCTATAAACATTTCATAGTTTATAATGTTTAAAACTATAGGATATTCATTTAATATTAATTGTTTAATATTTAATCAATTAATTTGGATATTCAAGATACTCTAATAATTATAATATGATTATTTGATAGAATATGATATCTTATAGTGAGAGAAATAAGAAATATATATACATTATCACATAATTCATAAACTACTGTACACTAAACCATGTTATAGTTACCCTTATTATGTCATAGTTTACACTAGATCAATCCATGATGTGGATTATAATACTGGTTCATGGTTTAATCTTTTGTGAATAATTATAATAATTCCCCCCTTACACTAAATCCTCATAGACTTAACATATAGTCATATTATTTAATATTTTATGTAACAAATTTTGTAACCATATACAAAAATATTTTTTCAATAAATCTATCATTTATTTTCCCTACATTCTACACCATAGGTAATAAATTGGGAAAATCCATTTAAAACATCTTCTGGATAACCTATGAAAACAATTCAAGGGTATTTTTCAAAGTGTTTTAAAAATAATTTTTTAAAAACATAATCATCATTCAAAAAATACAATGTGTGACCCCACAATCCTTTTTAATGTTGATTTTTTTAATTCCATGATATATAAATTTTCATAAGATTTTCTTATAGAAAAGTTTCTACACTACTCAAGATATTAAGGGATCATATATGATCCTTATAAAACACAATTATCTATAAACATGTGTTCACCAGCTGTATCACATATAAGTATGAATAATCACATAACATGATTTTTTTCTTTCATTAACATAATATGAAACATATATAATTTCTGTCCAATATATCATACTCCTGAATTTTAAATTCCTTGAGTATTGATTAACCAAATGGATAAACACATCACATTTTATTTAATAATACAGATGAACACATCACATACCCCTCATCCAAATATATAAGAACACCACATATATCTTTTGTAGGTATGTCCAAAGACTCTCTCAAACAATCTTATTTGAGGGACAATGTTTTACACTCATCATATGATATGATAAATTCCATCTTGGTTAAATCTCAACCAATGGAATATCTGTATCATACCAAACCACCACTTGATTTTCTCAACCTAAATGATGGGGTATGAAAGGTGTCCAAGTATAAAGGTTATCAGGAAATATATTTTTTCAATTACACTTATGTGGATTCAACATAAAAAATACAGACATGGTATACAAATGATATACTGCATGACACTCCATGTTGTATATATTATGGGTCATCCAACACACAATTAAAATTTTGTACCTCATGAGTGATTCCTGAATATCTTTATGAAATACAGAACATGTTAATATATTTAAATAATCATAAACTATAATACTCCATGAATAACATCAACTAGGGATTATATAATTAAATACGGCGAGTTTTCAATTATCAATTCATTTATTTAATATATACAACCAATATCATAGAATGATAAATTGAGACATGAGATTTAACAATGGTAATTTAACCATTATTTATTCAAATTTCCAAAAATTAAATAAAATCATATAATAATTATAATATTACTATAAATTATTAAATATTTATATCAATAATTTTATTGTAATGGCACATTTATGTCTTAGAATAATAATTAGATTTACTAAAAGAAGAGTTTTATAATTTTAGGTTACAAATACGTAATTTTAAAATACATTATTGATCTTATTTAAACATTATATTTTATAAATATTTTGAATTTTTTATGTAAAATTATTTAAATTTAAAATCAACACATACAAATTAGTTTTGTGTGATTTTTTTGGGATATTTATGAAGAGGATTATTTTTTTGAATAGTAAAATGTATAGGTTTTATGAATACATATACATTTATGACATCAGCATAATGTAATCAAGAATTGGAAATTTATGAAACATTTTTTAAACCAAAAAATTGTTTTGAGGAGTAAAATATTTTTATTTAAAAAATATGTTGAAATTAAGAACTTATATTTCAAATTTTGGAACTTGAATTAATTTTTATCCTATTAAAAACATTTTTTTATTCTTTCCATAAAAGAGGGTAGTTGGAAGGTAAAATTTGTTTTTTATTGATTGAAAAGTCAAAAAACACTACCTTAATAACAATAAAACAACTAATTTCATGGAAATGAAATATTTTAAAAATTAATTTTCCTAAATAACAAAATAATCAATATTTGTACAAATAATTAGCTCCACTATGTATAAATACAAACCCATTATCCCATTCCGGCCCACTAAAAATTAATTGAGAATGAAACTATAATTTTACATCTTAATAGTCTCTCCAATGAGTTTCTATGATTTCATATTGTTCCTCTCAGTATTTAAGAACCTCTATTTCAAGGTAGGGTTACTAACCTCTTCCTGACCTTTATTTTTTGAATAGTTCTATTTACTTTTCTTTATAATGATAAATTTTATTTTTCATTATTGATATAAAATCAAAATTATATTATTAATGATATGTCATGATTTCATATCATTATACAAACTTTATAATTTGTTATAATTCTCAAAACCTCTTATATACATTGGGTAGACTAAACATTTGCTAAAGTAAACAGAGTTTGGTAATATGAAAATGATATCCATATCAAAATTCAAAAAATTTGATAAAAGATATAGATTAGTTACTCATTGGGGTAATAACGCTGAAAAATTTAAGTTGGGTATTAAATTGATCTTTACATAGTTTATTATTAATGGGTCAAACTATACACCTGGTTTGACACACCTAGAGGTTGTGCTTTGGATAATTCATGAGGACTTTATAAACTATAATGAAGAATTATTTCTTATTTATATCACTTCACCATTAAATTACTCTTAAATACTTCCTTGTTATAATTTATTTTATAAATAAACTTTCCATTTATAGGTGAATATTATATTTTTTATAATTTGATTATGGGATAATCACCTAGATAGCTATGTTATTCCATTTGGGGGAGAAACATTGAAATTCAATATTTCCAAATTCGTATATGGGATACTATAGTTTACATTGCCATGATTATATATAATATTTCTTTAGGAACATTATAATATGTATTTTTATGCATTATCTTCATTTTATAGTTGCATTGGACTTGTTATGTTATAGTTGGGTTCCAAAATTGTCTAGCCTCTCGATAAATATATGTATCTTATGATAAAAATTATTTGGCTATTTTCTATAATCCTTACAAATTTATATAAGATATCTTATAATTAAGCCTTGATAGTTTATTTATGATCTTTGGAATTATGCACTGCATCACTATGAGATAAACCATTCTTATCCATGTATTTATATATTGTAATGTAATACATGGAAATATTATACAATATATCCATTTTATGGAATTTATTTATTCCTATAATATTATTTTTTCCACGATTATGTATGATATCTTATTATATACAGTACCCCAAACTGAGCATTTGATATTAACCCTTTATATATTTTTCCCATTTCCCAAGAAAAATAGTAGGATTACAACATGTGATATATATATTTACATTGAAAATTAATATACTTTTCATGTCTTCATATGATATATGCTCCATTTTAAATTTAATATAATGTTTATTTATGTATCATGTATTTTAAGACTACTAAACTATTGGATCATGTTTTATATATTTATAAAATGTAAAAAAAACCACTATATTTGGGTTACAAAAGTCTAAGTCTTACAATTGGTATTTATGAAATTTTAAAAGAAACATTAGCAAAATAATTTAGAATAAATTTGTTAGGGAGAAACATTATGAAAAATGCTTAGGATATTTTTGAAATATTTCAAGATTAATTTACTTTTATTTACAGTAAATTAATACAAATTATAAACTATTATTTATAATTCATTGATTTATTCATTAACTCTTTATGTTTAAATAATTTTCTATAAATGGAACACAATATAAGGAACATTAACCATGTAGAAACTAATAATCAATATGTGGATTTCCATCCAAATAAATTCAATGAGTTTGGTGTTGGAGAAGAGAAGACTATAACTATATTAGCTTAATTGACTTAGTCTGTGACTAATAACCTTACCCGTATGTAATAATATATTTTTCTATTTCATTGTTTTATAATTTTTGAATGATTCACGAGGAACCATAATCCATTTTTAATTGGATCCATGAATTAATTAGTATCTTAATGAATGTTCAAATTCCTAGAGGAGGTATTCCATGGTTTTAGATGAAGATAAAGGGACAAGGTTATAATTATTATATTTCATCTAAATGGACATTCTGAACAATATATTTCATTTATTTAAAACAAAAATAAGTAATAATAGACAAATAATAAAGAATTTAAGTATTCTTTAGTTGATATTATTTGAGAAATTCTTTCCTCATGAGAAATTATATAAAATGGAAATACAATTAAATAATTTAATATGAAAGGAATAAATTTTTTTGTTGAATATATGGATAAATTTACAATGTTAAACTGATATTCTATATTCTATATACATTATCTAGAATGAAATATTGGTCAACTCTTTGATGGGTTGAGGAAAATCCTTCGACTCACATTGGTCTCCTGAAAATTTTCTTCATATGAAGATATTTTGAGATGTTTCATCAGGAATAAGAAATAGTTATCCAAGACTTTTAATTTTAAAGGGAAGAAAGAGAAGAATAGGGTGGTTGGGAACTATATTAAAAAGAATTTGAAAAAATGATTGGAAGGGAAGGGTAGAATTTCTTCCAGGTATCAACTACAAATATAAATGCATGAAAGCTTACATAATGGGATTAAGAGTTTTTACAAGAGTGAAGATAAGGGCCACTAAGGTAATGTGTGAAAGGTAAATAAATAAGATACCAATTTCTAATTCATAAATTTTAAGTATATGATATACCATTGAAATCAATTCCCTAAGAGTCTAGGGAATATTTCCCAGAAAAAGGCCAATGGAGAATGAACAGACTTATACAATTATAATAATATAAGTTGAGATCACAAATGATTTTCTAACAGGTACTTTGAACACAAAACCAAAGTTAGATAATTTATTATTTTATATTAGATACATGCATTCATTCATATAGTTTTAGTTTCTGAAGACGTTGAGTCATCCCCTGATGGAAAAATGACGGATTTTTTAGTAAAAATACTTGTAAAAATATGATAGTAATGAAATTATATTTATTAGTTTCTATTAAAATTAATAGAGGATCCTTAATAACAGACCATATTTTAATACATTTGGTTTACTTTTAAATAATAATTAGGATGGATTACCTCATGAAGTATAATGAAAGCACTTACATTCTTGGGAATGATATTATAATATCTAATGTTGGAATAAATTAACTTATTTTTATAGAGGATAATTAATTTTTTATATCTCATTCATAACCACATCTAGGGGAACATCTAAATTAAATTACTGGATATGATGAATCAATTAATGAAAAGGATATACATAGAATTTAATATGTATCTATTATGAGAGATTATATTAATTTATTACCTAAGAAATTACCTAGATATCCATCTTATTATTAAGTGGAATTATATATTTATATTATCTTGAATGTGAAGTCCATATGTATTCCTCTCAACATAATAAATCTAGTAGAATTAGTGGATTTAAAGAATAATTACAAGATTTGTGTTATAAGGGATTATTACACCCAAGTGCTTCACCATGGGGAGAACATTTATTATTTGTGAACAAGAATTATGGTTCAATGTCATTAAACATTCTAGGATATCATTAATACAAACTCATTATCAAGCCCACAACATACTCAAGGGGTATATTCGACCCCCATGGTGCCAACATGCATCCAAGGAATCATAAAAAAATTATAGAGATGATTTATCCCAATAATCAAGATACCAAAATTGACAATAGAGTATATAGAACAACCATAACACATTAACAATTGATCTTAAATAAATAACTAAAACAATATTCAGATATAAGATACCAAATAAATACTGAAAAAAACATGAATTAGAAATGATATCCATGTGAACACATATTTACCAGATTTCCATAAATCCCACTCATACCTAGAGTGTTTCATAAATGATAAATGATCCTAAAAATCAAAACATGGGTTTACAAAAATCTAGTGGAAGAAATAGGGTGTGAAAATAATTACAGTCAGTAAGAAAACCCTATAGAGTCCATAAATTTACTTTTTTCTAAAATATACCATCTATTCTAGTTTAAATTACATATAAAAAGATATATTTTATTTATAAAGAAAACTAATCATGGGAATTTGAGATAAAAACATATTCAAACTCAATCATGGTATAAATAAAACATTTCAATCCTCCATAAATCCATTTTATTTTAAATCAACTTTTAAACCCACTTTTAAATAAACCACCCAATGCACACTAAAAAAATTGATATTAAGAAAGGAATATGAGTTTGTGCCTAATATAAAAGTGTAACCTGATTGAAATGTCATAGAGGGGCCATAGAAGAGATAAAAAATGATTTAATAAAATATAATAAGAATTAAATGATCATGTTATGATAATAATGGAAGTTCTTAATCATTCTATGAGGTGAACCAATACATAATCGACTTAAAACCATCTTCTAGACTATCAATGATGTTACTATGTTAATAACCAACCTAGAAGCTCTCAAATAACATCAACAATATTACCAAACACATATAATTTACATAACAGAAGAATATATTCTCTATAATAAGGACATAGATTGAAGCAAAACTCATCCCCTATAAAAATTCAGATAATCCCATGATGAAAAATTAAATGGTAGGTAAGATAGCAGATAACTAAACAATGACTCAATCATAGATCAACAAAAACTAACTAGAATTTTCAACCAATATCCTAAAAATTTCCATGCAAAACCATCCTTCAAGAAATAGGGATTCCATGAGGGAATACAAATATTTGGAAAAAACATTCCAATTTTCTATCCAGGACATTATATTTATAGTAATTATAGTAATATATCTACAAATCCCTTGAAAACCATTTGACATGAAGTTATTTGAAAATATTTTTTATAAAATTACAAATAATATTTTATACCGTGATTTAGGAAATAACATTTAAATCAAAATTTTCAAATAAAAATCATTTTAATAATCCTTTATAATGTTCTTAATAGGCCTAAGAACCATTTTAAGGGGAGTAGTTTGGGAGAACCTTTTTTTGAGACCAATTTGGAGAACTAACGACCATTTCAAGATCTATGTTTTCAAATATGCCTTCCCATGAACTATCGTATATATATATACATATGTAATCCAATATATTTATTCATATGAATTCATATATAGCTGTTCAACAAAATTAATATATATATACATGTGTGTGTATATGTTTTTAGGGAATGCACCCAAGAAATCAGTGAATAAGAAAACATAATCCATTTTACAAACCAAGGGGATAAATGAGGAAATCCACTACAATAATTAAATATTAAAGAAAAAAAATTAATGAATAATAATAACCTATGATAAAACCATATATAATCCATTGAAATCCATATTCATCAATTTAAATAATAAAAACAGATTTAGAACAGATTTATGGACTTTTTCAAATACATGACATATTCCCCAAATGATTTAAAACCATTAACCAAATCATACTCTTTCGAAATTACTTTATAAAATCATTTTAAATTTTTTAAACCATGATAAATTAAATATCAAAATATTTATAAATCTCAAGAACATATGGTATGTTAGGAAAATGTGGAATCACAAAACATCCTACCTCAAACTGAGAACATATTGAATGAAACCTTCAAAAATAGGAAGATAAGGACTAGAGGTATGATCTGCAAACCCTAACATCAATAAATTAAGAAAAATACCTCAATACCACATATTAGGGTTCTACTAAGAGATAAAAAATCTATGTGAATGAAATGAAGACAAAAATAAAGAAATAAGACAATAAGAAAGGGGATTACCTCTTTGATGACTACCTATTATGGGGCGTGGAAAACACTAAAGTGTCCATTTAAGGGATGTATTAGTAGTATTAACCTATGTGATCACCAATGAGTACTTCTCTAATATATTTTCACTAGTTAAAAATAAAATAGACAATATTTTATTTCTATGACTTGCTAACAACAACTAAATGGAATTTTAAAATTCAAGATGAGAGAAAAGTGATCGTGTTTTGGATCGATTTCACAATTTTATTTCTATCTTTGTCTTATAAAAAATATATATTTCCAATTTTAATTGATTTAAAAAAAGGTTTCATAATAAATTTCCATTTTTAACCATGATTAATTTTTATTATGATGAGAATAGTCCCAAAAATTTCTATTATTAAGACTTTTATCCTTCTTATGTGAGAAATCCATAATAAAACCCTGTACATTTACATAGGAAATAAATAACTAGGTATTTTTATTACTACGACCCTCTTACTCGGATTTTTAGTAATCAATAAACACGCACCACATGAATCTAGACCAATTGGTCAATATGATCCAGAATCAGTTTGAGGGAGGAAAATATTACTTAATCAATTTAATAATTAAAAACCATGATCAATCAATAACAGAATTTCATTGAAATTAAATTATGAAATTAATGAATGAAAACCATTGACAAAAAACTATATCAATATAATTCAATCTCATAGATTAAAAATTTAAAAATAGGTTTCTTCCACTTCCCCAATCACTCAAGAATTATAACCATACATTAAATAAGAAAAAATAATGTTTTTAGGGATAAAATACATGTTAAATAAAAATAAAATAGAAAGAAAAAACCACAATATATGGTATTAGGATGATACTAACATGAAATTCCACTACGTGTGTCTCCCTTTCTTAGTAGCATTATTAGAATTTGTTTCCCATGGTTTGGTCTTTGAATATTCAAAGTCATCTATTTATTTAATATATTATTTTTCCACTAAAATTAGTCAAAGCCTTATTTTCTATTAATTATAATAAATATATCATTCATAAATTCATATAAAATTATCCATGATATAGAAAATGGAACTTTGAATTATATATATTACCATATCTTTATATGCTGATTAAGATAAATTATAGATTCCACATGACCTCTAACATGACACTTCATTGAACCGAATGAGTACACATGGGCATGTTGGGGATATCTCATCCCAAGATGTGAATGTTAGTGTGGAAAATCGTACTTGAGTTTGTATTGTTTTCATCCCACTATTGGCCATGATTTCTCTTACCACGACCCATGGTATGATATCTCCTCCTTAAATCATGAATTCATGTCAACCATTGGATGCAATTTGGGCCACAAAAAACAGTATTTTACCATATTAGTTTATTGTATATGATTTTTTGATTATTCTCATCCTCTATATCAATATATTCTTGTGTCTTCACTATTTAATATTAATGTATTTGGTTCCATAACCTATTTTTATCAAATTGTAGTCTTTAGCTTAGGCAATGGCCAATCAACAAGATATCGAGCTCTCAACGTGAGGAAACCATGTTTTCTATTGAACCAAAGCATGAAATTTATGGTGTCATTTAGGAACTATTGAAGGTATAAAAATGGTGGTATCATGTATGACGGTAGGAGGATGAAAATAGTAGTATCATGGGAAACAATTGAATGAAACAACTAGTAGTAGAACAAATAAATAGTCGAAAAAATAAATTATGGTGGTTATAACACTATACTAGTAGTGGGGAATGATCATGGGAAGTAATATAAAGGCTCAATGGTTGTTTTAGAAGTGGTTTCAGTGGTGGTAGTAGAAATGAGTGGTTATTGTACTAGAGGTAGCATCAATAGGAAGTAGTAGAATGCATGAACTGGAAGTATCATCACAATAATTGTATCATGAATTATTGGTAGTATATCCTTAATCTACAATAGTGATTTACTAATCACTTTTTGATTTTTGTTAAGATCCAGTGGTGATCAATAGTGATCTGAGGATTTATGGTGTATTTGTGGCTTAATCTCACATTCCAACAATGGTCGTGATGGAATTCCCCTATAGTTTTGTTGATCTTTACATAGTATGTGGAAGCTATGGATTTCCATTATGTATCAATATATTTATATAATATTTAGAAAAAAATATTCCCTTAAACACAACTCCTTTTACCTTTACATAATGTTTGATAATTTTTAGTTACTATCATGAAACCCTTTCCTTCCTTTATGTAGCCTTAATAAATTGGAAGAGACATGTTTTTAGAATAGTCTACCCCTATGAAACACCGACCTTACCTTTATGTACAACCTTCATACCATTACCCAGCTTGTTGAAGTACCCTTATACAGTGAATAGTGCTGATGGATTATATTTTATTATCTTATAAAATCCTAGGGGTACCCCTAGGCATCTTGTGTAGTACCATTACACAACCCCTTTACCTTTACAAAATGTATCAAAATGGGAAACATACCTATACATAATACTATAAATCCCTCTAGACAAATGTAGATAATATTTCCCTTTCTCATCCCATAGGCCATGCATTTTGGAAAAATAAGATCAAAATTTTAATAATTTCTATAAATTTTGTATTTTCCACTATTTTACCCAAATTAGTAATTTATTTTAAAATCACCCATATTTAAATAAATCTATTAATTTCATGTGGAAAATGATTAAAAAAATTAAAATTTACTACAAGAAATTAAAAAATATGGCATGAAAAATGTGCATAAAATACCCCCACACTTGAAAAATTCTTGTCCTCAAGCATTAAAAATAAACATTAAAGTAAATAGATTAAAAAATTATACTAATAGCTAAGTTTAAAATAAATAAACAAAAATGATCAAAAATTTTAATCTAAAATTTCATATTAGAGATAAAATAGCAATTTTATATCAAAACCTTTAACAAAAAAATCATCCCAATATTTTTAATTTTTACTTTTGGAAAATAATTGGTGTTCTCATTTCATTCATTCATGATTTTAAATTAATTATTATTATGAATTCTAATTTATGGTCTACTACACTATAAGTTAGTTTCTCTCAATAATTATAATAAAAATTCAACTAAAGTAACAATAAACCAATGAGTACATGCTCCTCATCCATATGATTGTAAAGGATATACATTCTCTAGTTTGTAATGAAACATATTACATAAAATCATGATGAATTTTCAATAAACGTTCTCATGAATTTAAGGCTTAAGGTTGGTAGGTATTGATGTGAAACTTTTTAGCGATGAAATATAAGAATAACTATAAATAATAATGATTTATATCAAAAGAAAAAGATCATTATAAATCTCTCCTAAAAAGTGACAACTCTTAATTACAAGAACTCAAATTAGGGTCTTGATCAATGTAAGCATAAGGAAATATTTTCACCATCTATAATTTTAATTACATTGTTACTAAATTGATCTTTTTAAAAATAATTAGTTTAATTTTTTAATTTTTGAATTATATTCATGGATCAAATATCATATCAAAAACATTACCCCATATAATAAATATAAATGGTTTTATAATGGTGATTTTTTATTCTCCAAAATCACAATATTTTTTTTTCAAGAAGGGGAAAAAAATAAAAATAAACTGAATGAATCATGAACATTTCAAAATACCCATAATAGAGCACCGAGGAACTTATTCCTTTAAATATATTGAATCCCTTCTTACATTAATTCAGTTATCCCCACTCTTTAAAATTAAAAGATCATACAACATACATTGAATAGGGAAGGAATGGATACAAATATATTGTAATGTTGATCATTCCTAATAATTTAATTCAAGTATTCTATATTTTAACCAATTATTTCTGTAATAGGAGGTATCAAGGTTATGGTCATACAAATAAGAATTAAAAAATCATATTATATGTGTATTTTCATAGTCATAACTTTTACAAGTTACAATGAAAGATCAAATTGGTGGCATTCCCCATGATCAGTCATGAAATATGTTCAATATAGAATGGAAAATTTTATGTCTGTAAATCCTCTTGGGAATAAATATAATGAAATTATAAAATCACTAATTTCATGTAATAATAATGGAAAATAAATATACATGAAATTTAGAAATTTAAATTAGGAAAAATGTAAGTGGAATTTAATTTACATAAATCAACCAATTTTATCAAATCATGAGTCCTAAATTTAGCACATAAACATCACATAAATTATTTAATTATCCATATTACTTATTAAATATTATTATCATTGAAATATAAAATATGGAATCATAGGATTTCTAAGAATCTCATATATCCTAAAATAGTCGAGTAAATTATGAAGCCTAAGTGCAGACACACAAATTTTCTATTAAAAATAGAAAACATATTTGGAAACAAAATATTAGGTAAGTATAGAAGATAATTAAGATGATAGTGAAATCCCATTTCGACATGATGATCTTTATCTCTTTTCCACCTCCTCCTTATGTTGCAGGGTAACCCTATGTCTCCCTCTCTTGATGGTGCTACAAAATAAAGTATCTCATGTAAGTCTAAGTATAATTCTATTATAGATGTAAAATGAATAATTTAATGGTGGATACAACCTAAAATCCTAAATCATAATATATCATTAAAAAATGGATTATCTCCTTGAATAAATATTGTTTACTCTCATTGGATTGACCTAAAATCATGAGAAAAGATCAATAGCTAGGTTAGAGAAGGTTTATATCCTCCACTGGTTTTGTGGGTATGTTTCCATGGAATGTTTTTATCCTTTTCCCATCAATAGTAAATCGATTTTATTCTTCTTATTTCTTGATATAAATTTTTCCAAAAGGATGAAAATGAGTTAGTATATGTTTCCCTTCATCTAGAATGAAGTTTACCTATAATTAGCTTCAACATGAAATTGATGAGTGGAACATGGTCTCCAGGTTAAATGTTTTTTAGTTGGACCAACATTCCATGGGCCACAAAAATCTATTCTTTATAATTTTTTTAATATTTACAGGATTATATTTTGACTTTTTACAAATATTGTAAATTAATTTTCCTATCTTTTACAGCACGATCTAAAACCAAATTTATCTTCTTTGCATCCCAATATTCATGGTGCTCCAAATCTACTAGTAGATAGATACATTTTTCCTAAATCAACTGGTAAGGGATTATACATATAGGTGTTTAACATGATTTTTAGTATGAACACAGGGTATCTTCCAACCTATGGCTCCAATCATTCATGTAGGGGTTAAATATTTTCTTCAAAATACATTTAATATCTCTATTGTGCACTTAAACTTGACCATTTTTGAGAATGGTAAGTTATAGATTTCCTATAATGTACTCCATAATTTTTAATCATAACATCTAATATTTTATTGTAAAAAATGGACCCTTGGTCACTAATTATGGATCTTAACACTATAAACCTACAGAATGTTTTGTACTTGAAAAAATCACACCCATATTTTGAATCATTAGTTTTGGTGTCCATGAATTCCACAAATTTAGAAACATAACCAACATCAATTGGAATGTTGGAATTTTAAATTTATAAAGGAAAGGTTCCTATAAATTCAATTTTCAAAACTTAAAATATTTCCTAGCAGAGAATGGGGTTCTAAGGAATCTCTTATATTTATGAAATATTTTTATTAAATTAAAAAAATTACTTCTTACAAAATTCATGAAAAAATTCAGACAATTTATGAAAATATATATATGAATAAAAGAAATTTATCACAGTTATTTGAGTTACAATGTAGACTTCACAAGAATGGGTGTGATATAATTCAAAAATAGAATCAATTTCTCCAAAGGGAAAACACATTCTTATTGCATGTTTATATATAATTTTTACAAGGAATGGATCCTCCCAAATAAAAAACCAGGATTCTTATTTTAGTTATTGTTTTTTATTGGAGTTAAGGTGATATTATACCCAGTATGCCACAAAATAATAGACTATGTCTTCATAATATGGTACTTAACATATCATAATGGAATGTTGTTATCTAGGTCTCATTTAGAGAGTTAAGACTTAGAATATTTGATTTAGTGGTCTTTGGATTTTCGATGTGGTGATATGATAACTAATTGAGACCCTAATTATAATTGATTTAAAATTATAACTCCTATAAGAGAATCATCCATATTTTCATTTTGGGGTTAGAATCAACCTTAATCATCAATTACATAAGGGCTACATGATCTTAAAACACAACAATATTAGTTTCAATAAAATCAGATAAACATTTATTAAATCCAAAGTCTATATCAAGGAACTCCTTTTTAGTGGTTGTTTAATTTAGCTAAATGACATCCAAGGTTCTTAAGGCCTATAATATTACTTTCAGTATTCCTTTAATTATTTTGGAAGGTGATCCTCCCAAATATTAGTTTTATGCATAACAATGTATCTCAAATCGGCATTACCAATCAAGTGGTTTCATTATTGGTGGGGTAATTAGACTTTGATTTATATCTTAAAATTATTTAAAATAATTAGCTTTAAAAATAAATTCATCTTATTTTAGAAGTAACATTGAAAGAGGAAGAGAAATATTTCTATAATACTTGATGAATCTTCTATATAATCCCACTTGGACTAAAAATAATCAAAAAGTTTTTAGAAAAGTTTAATATAAAATATAGTTTTTCACTTCAACCTTGGATTTTTTACCTCAATTACTTTTTGGGAAATTATTTATCCAAATAACATCTCCTTCTCAACCATAAAAATAATCTTTTAAAAATTAATAACAAAATTATATTGAATGAATTTTGAAATAATTTCTCTTTATTTCCATCATCACGATCACAAGAATTACAAAAAAAAGAGAAGTCATCAAAAAATACCTCCATGAAATCCCCCATATGATCTAATAATATACATTACATGAACCTTTTTAATGTATGTAGGTAATTTAAGAACCCAAATGAATCCTTTTATAGGAAAAGTTTTCGTATTTACATGTGAAGGTTTCTTTCTCTTAATCCTCTTGGGTAATTGGTCCCTAAAAATATCATGAGAATCTATATAATAAATAATAACGAGTTCTTCCTAATAAACTCTCTCACATTTTTCCATTTAAAAGAATAAGAAAGTGGCCTTTTATAGTTACTTTATTATTATTCTATAGTAAATACACACTCTCCAACTATTCTAAACTCTCATGGGAATTAATTCATTAATATCAATTTTCACAATGGTCAAACTAATTTTCATGGGAACATCATAGATAGAGAATAAGCATTATGAATCAAAAATTGGGTATATGATATCATGTCCTAACAACTTCGATATATCTTTCATTACTACTTCCATATTGGTGGGGGTTTTTCCTTCTCTAGGTTTTCCTAAAAGTTCAATACTCCCACTCTAACAAGATTTTATGTGAGAAAATTTAGGATTAATTGTAGGGATGTCTCCTAATATCCACCCTCTGGCTCTAATGTTTCTTTTTATATGTTCAATAATAGTTTTAGTGGGTTGTAGATAGGTTATTAAAAATTATTACGGTAAATATTTCGTCTTCCATGAGGTATACATATTTAAAATAATATGATGTTTTATTTCCATGATTCAAGGTGTTTTAAATGGATGAAATTAAATTTAGGTTCCCCACTTCTAGTGATTAAATATTCTATGTGAATGAAATCATATGATCCTCTTAAAATAAAATATAAAAAATTAGATGTTATCTCTTCTTTTAACTTAAAAATAGAATTTTGAGATTTTTTTTCTAGTCACCCATTTCATGGTATTTTCCTTGGAAGATATATTTCCCAAGGTTAGGAATTCCTGGATCAAACCCGAATCATTGATTGGTTCAATACCTTCTTCATGGGGAATTTAAAAGAGAGAATTATTACATGAATCATTCTTCATGGAGTCAATAATGTATAAGTGCATAGTACCATGTACAAGTTTTATAGTGAGGTTCCTTCATATAAAATAATTATTGCCTTGGACATTTTTATGAATGGTATTTCCAAAATTATTGGTTAATGGATCAATTACATTCTTCCTCCAAGGAGTAACATAGAAGTTTTTTTTTTGGGAATATCAATCCTTTAAATCCAACTAGAAGATATTTTAAAACTATTACTATATAATCAATGTATATTATTTTAATTATACCCCCACTCATATGTAATTCAATTCACCTATTTGAAAATATATAAAAAATAGAGTGATTCATGAAATTTTTGGATGCACCAATATCACATAAATAATCATAAAAATTTATAGATATGATAGAGTAAGTAATATAAAAATTATTGAACAATGAAAATTATTAGTCCTTGGTGGTGTGATAAAATATTATACAATCATACCTAGGTTGATCCTACCATTCCCATCAAGTATCTTCCTTTTGAGAGAAATCTCAATAAAAAATTTGGAAGGGATGGGAAATTATTATATGTATTACATAAGAGCGATATTTATATCAACCTCTTGAATGGTTTTTGAATCTATTTTTGAATTTTTTATTATTTGATATAATTTTTTGGAGTAAAAATAAAAGGGTACAATGATTAATTTTCTATATATTCCATAGTTTTAGTTTTAATGGTATTTCATGTTTTTTCTTTCCAAAACCAAGAACTCATTTTTTATTTCTTATTATATTCCTATATTAGTTGGATGGATTGATCTTCATTGTTGTTTTCTAGATTCCTATCCATTATTTTATGAGTTTTAGCATGAAAATTATTGGGTTTGAGTGGATTAATCTCATTACCAATCACTACTATTATAATTATTACCCTCTCCTTCAGATCATGGACTCTTTGATCTAGAAGATTCATAATATTTTTAGTTAACATGTCCATGAGACTTATAATCTTTATGTATAAATATTTTATGGTTTCTTTCAACTCATCCACCATGGACTATAGTTGTTGATTCTCAAATGATGGTTCACTTATTAAGGGATTTACATATTAATTTTGCTGTAAAGGGTGAGGTTAATAATATTACTATATGTATTACCATTATAAATCTTATTATTAAGCTGTTGGGTTCTGGAGATGTTGTTTGTGTAACGGCTGATATGGTTATTATTTTTTGAGGGGGGGGATTATCGCATGATTATTTGAGTATCCAAATCTTGATTGGGTTTGTGAAACTTATAAATGGCTAGAATTATATTGAACATTCATTGGTTGGAATATTGATTCAAAACTCTCTATTACATTTAGTTCATTACATTTTTTAGTAATGTTTTTGGGTGATGAATATAATCTACATACATGAGCTAGGTAATATTTATCCCTCACTTTATCCAAAACAACTTTTATTAATAATATTTTAATTTCATAAAGTGTTTCTATATGTAAATATAATGAATTAGGAGTTATTACCTTATGAATTCCATTTGTTATATTACCTCAAGTTTCAAATTACTGTGAATTTTAAGCTATATTTTTTAATTGTCTCGTAGTTTCTATTGGTAACTAATCAATAAACGACCCTCTAGAAGATGTATCAAAGAGGTTAATTTCATTTATAACATGCTATGATACAAGAAAACATGTAAGTGATGTTCTTCCACATCATGATGATGGAATAATGTATAAATATTCTTGAATCCTTCCAAAAACACATAGAGTGTTTTTTTGGATGATTTTAGAGTGGTGTAGATCTCTATCCTTGTTATTTTACTCTGTGAGACTGGAAATAATCCTTGTAAAAAATACCTTTGGTGGTCTTCCAAATCGTGGATATATAATAGTTGTAGGGTATAAAAAAACCATTTATATATCCTTCACGTGAAAAATGGAATTCCCTCCACAAATATTGATCTTTATCCACTACTCTTGGATTTAATCTTAAACACACAAAGATGAATTATTGAATATATATGTTTTTATCATTACCAGTAGGATCATAGAATTTATGTTGTATTGGAATTATATTAACAAAAATTTGAAGACATTTTACAATGTAGGCAAAACTAATTGATTATGCTGATTTGAAAATTATGGGGCATAGAGGCCCCTTAAGGTCTAATTTGTATTTTGACCATTACAATTGGATCTAATTTAATTCTTGATGTTTAAATCAAGTATACTAGACTAATTTATATAAATTTATTGAGGTTAATAATTAGTGTTAAAAATTATCTCTCTACTACAAGATTAAAAGGGAATAATCATCTATTTGGGGTCCTAGTCATTTAAATTCTTTCTCATATTGGGACTCAGTCCACTACAAAAACCCAAAGGTTTGAAGCATACTAGTTTTGAGTTATGGAAAAAGATAAATTATCACCCCAAGGAAAGTGTTAATATTAATAACCTATTTATTCTATAATGATTAGTGATATAATGTAGTTTTTATGATTAAAAAAAACAAATATTCAGGTTTTGAATTCTAGGACATGATAACATTGAAACCATTACTTTTAAAAATCAATATTAGATTAATGTTATCAGGTTTATGTTCATATTAAAAATTTTAATGCTAACATAGTGTTTTAAAAATAATTTCCTTTCCTTTTATAATTTATTTAACAAAATGTGACATAATTACTTACCCCTTTTCACCTTTGACTAAGCTTGATGATTTGAAGAATAATCCTAACAGTTTCCTTGATTAAGACTACTCAATATCCTATGTCCAAAATCCGTACTAAATCTCCCTTTATTTACTTAGGGAATAACGAATTAAGTATTATTATTAAAAATAAATCATGTTGATTAATACCTTTTCCTAAGATGTTTATCAATCATAGAACACCAACTGATTTACTCATGAAAAAACAAATCTATATGATCCAGAATCAATCAGAGGGAGAAAAAACATTCCTTAATGAAGTAAATAATTAAAAATAATAACTAATTAATAAAACTGTTTTATTAAAATTAAATTATGAAAAAAATATATTTAAAACCATAAAAAAGAAAATAGATCAATATAATTCAAGCTCTATAAATCAATATTTTCAAATATGGAACCTCCCTCCCCCTATCACTAAATATTTCAACCCCCCATTTTTTAATAAATAATGATATTTTTAGGGGATGAATGTAATGACACTGCCCCCAATATCCTAGAGTTGGTGTCGTTATTTATTACATTGGAATAATAAAAGACTAATATCATCCTAAAGTACCAAATAGTTTATCTATCTTGGTAAGATAGATACATACTTGAGTCTTACATTACATTTGAAAAAAAAATTACAACATAATTTTTATTCTTTTATAATACCATTATTCCCTCTAGAATATCCTTGTACAAAAAATCACTGTACACTTCATGGAATCATGGGGAAAGGAAACAAATATAGGTGTGATCAAATACTCAGTAAGGGTTAAGTACAACAGAATACATCATGAATTAATAAATAATAATCAATATGGATAGGTAAAACACTAAACAAACATTATATTTAATCAATAAATTTTCATTCACAATTAGATATTTCAAAAAAATAGGACATGGAAAATAAATTAAAAGAAATGGAATTTAATCAACAAATAGATAAATATTTGAATTTTGGGATAATATCACTACTAAAATTACATGTATAATAATAAATAAACTCACAATAAAGGAAATTATTAATTATTATACATAATGCTTCAGGAACATAATACATCTACTATGAAGAAAATTCACCAGATAGTTTCAAACTACAGTTAAAAACCCATTTAATGCAAGATTACAGATTGTTCTCATGAGACATATAGATTAATCAAGGGTATATATATTATAATTCCTATCCATAATTGTAGGTCCAAATCATTCTTTACATATTTAATGATCAATTTAATTCATTAATCAATATGTGTTACCAATAATTATCCATATTGAGCAAACAATAAGGAATACAAATTTTTTCCTATTCAATAAAATATTGTTCAATGTAAAAAACCATATATAGAAATGAGATACAATTTAAGAAACAAGTATATCCACGATAAATAAAATGGATATTTAGGGAAAATTTATTGCCTATTTATCACATGAATGTGGATAATTCATGTTAAATTTAATGACTACAAAAATTAATCAAGAAAGTGAATGTCAATAATCTACATAGTCAAATCATCATAAACAAACTATATAATGAATAATGATGGTATCAATCCAACATATACACATTGTACTAATAATAAATGGTTTTTTTTAATTTATGAATAAAAACACCATAAAAATATATTTAAAAACATTTTTGGGAAAAATATCCATTTCATTTTCAAAATCACTTTATAAAACTATGTTTTCATAAAATATTTTGAAAATAGGTTTCTATAAAAATAACCTTGTATACATAAAAAAGATGTTTTAAAACATGTAATGGTCATTCCATTATGAAATTATATACAAGTTGAGTATGTTAAAACAAATATTCCTTTTAAAGTTTTAGTAAAATCCAAACATGGCTTGTTTTCAAAATGACATGAATATTACATTATATATTTTTTATGTAAAAAGTAAAAATGGGTAGAAATTACACTGAAAAATCATTCTAAAAATTGTTAGAAACAGTATTAGAAAAAATTATTTTTTAGAAAATATGTTTTTGGTAGAAAATAGATTTCCTACTCAAGAGAGAAATAAAGTCATATTTTACAAAAAAAATAAATTACTTTTCATACAAAATAGTTGAAAATTATAACATTATCTTAAAATATCAGGAATAACTAGATGAGAAAAAAATGAAATGATTTTATTAGAAAATAATCATATAGTTTCCTTTAATTAAAATTTAATAATAATCATTCACTATTGGAATGAGATTGTTAAATAAACCCTTACATGGATCAAAATGTTTAAGTGGGTATTATCCAATAAATAGATTATGTGTATTAATGGTAAATAAAAATAAAAAAATTATAAAAAAAATAGTTATATTTATAATTCATTACTCACACAATCTTATAATTTCAAAGACAACAAAGGAGTAATATAACCCAAAGAAACAAAATTTAGTTATGAAATTGTTACCACTTGATAAATTTTATTTCAAAAAAATCTTAGATGAAATATTTAAAATTGAAACTAAAATTAGAATTAATTATTAATGAATAATTTTATTTCATATCAAATAGTCATTATGTACACCATATATAATAAATTATATTTATATCAATAAAATATGCCTCAATTTAGAGAAATTGGGACAAAGTCCCTTACCTCATGATTCCTTTTTCTTGAACAATGTTTAACCAATTTTATAATAGCTTAAAAAATGTTATTAACTTATAAAAGACCATATAATTATTTATAATATCATATATGTTCCTTTTATAAAATCTTATCACCATTTTGTTAATAATTTTTTATTATTGTTACTGTTTTAAGTGTTAATTTCCATATATTCTAATTCATGATTTGTCATGAAATTTATTTTATTGTGAATATTATACAGTTATATAATATCCAGAATAATAATCATGAAATATTTATCATATTTATACATAAATTATAGTTTTATTACTAATCATGAAATATGGTTTTTGAGAAATGATGTATGTTACTATCATGGAGAAAATAAGTCATACATACTCATGAGTATCATTTCTATTTTTCATCGATCATTATGGAAAGGTGTTAAGTAATATTTTAGATTTACAGAATAGTAATAATATCATAAATACCATATTAATTTTTTAAATATACTTATAAAACCATTCGTGTGGATTGGGGATGAAAATATAGTCACATCTCTTTGTGAAGGTGATAGTTCACTCATACTCGAATGATGTTATAATCTTTAAGTGAGTGGAATGTTAATAATTAAAATGATATATTATGTTTTAATAATGATAAATACTTCATTAGTAACATTATTATTTCATTTATGTCACATATATTTATTAAAAGTATTCACATTATATTCGATTATAGCATTAGTGAAAAATGAATTATGTCGCTTCGTTACGCTGTAGTCCACCATACACCCAAGCGATGTTATCAAATCCCATACAAAATGGAATAAAAAACAATATATATGATATAATGAATCAAAAGATTTAATTATGTAATAAAATCATATATATAATATATATCTATCATTATATCCAACCATGATATTTTGTAATGAAAAAACGAATGACATCGATTTGCGAGGCGGTAGTCAGCCCAACACACGAATGATCATTTCGTAACACATTTGATGGAAGTGGGGTTGTTTTTAGGTAATAAAAATAAGATAAAAAATATAATTATATGTAATATACTAATTATTTTATTTAATAATTGTTTTAAAAAAAATTATGTGTGTGTAGGAAGAACTAAAACTAAAACGATCATTCAAGAACAACAACTATTCTCCGTGTAACCTCTTTAAGTTTGCACCAAAATCATTCCTAGTATGGATAAATTCCCAAACTAATGAATATATGATGAATTTAGGGAATATTATAAGTGATTTTTGTTGGTATTTTTAGACCCATAAGGGTATTAATGTATGAATAATAGAGGATCATAGGTGGCCTTTTATAAGTGAGGTAAGTGATAAAATTATAAATTTTGAATAGAAAAATGTTTAACCACATTTTTAAAAGGAAAAAAGGGTACCAAATAATGTATTAAATAGAATTATAAAATAAATTATCAAAATATGTTAATAAAATATATTTTAGATATGTTTTTTGGTAAATTTAACGCTTATCATTTTAGTTTTTCCCATGACAAATCCATTATTACCTTAACTACAGCAAATAAAATTTTCATTTATCACTATTAATTTTTCTCAAAAATTAATTTTAAATTATTATATATTATGAATTATTATTATTAAAAACATGTAATAGTTTTTTTAAAATTCCATTTACATAAGTGATTAAATTTTGTTTAAAATTAAACCCATAGAAGTGATGTGAAAGTGGGATTTCCAAGAGAAAATGGTTAAAAGTTTACAAAGTTTTTATACAAAAATTCAAAATAAAAATGATTCAAATGAAATAAATTGGATTAAAATATATATATAATTTAACAATTTTTACTTTAAATATAATTCAAAATATAAGTTTAATTTATAATAATTTAATCGAAAAGCTAGTTTTCATTTAAAATTTAGTATTTATCACCTTTCATCATGAAATGAAATATGTTAGGAAAATAAAATAAATTACCTTAAGATAATTTTAATATTCTAATTATATATATATATATATATTATTTTTTCAAATTAATTTTTTATAAGTGGTAAAAATTAATTTTAAATTACGTGCGAAAAGAATGACTAAACCAACTTTTAGAAAAGATAATTTTTCTCTTAGAAAAATATATTTATTTAAAATGATTTTTATTTGATATCTAATAATAAGATAATGTAATTTTAATAAATTATTTAGTACCATTAAAACTATAAAATTAAATGGTTTGGTTATAATGCTATATTATATTATGGTTCATTGTGAATCAGGGTTTCATGTTCCATAGGCTATCAAAAAGATTAGGCTCATAGTTGTGTGTTGCATACTCTATCAAATACAATGTTATTATTTTATAACTTTTGTGTGTTACATTCTCCCCACGTTAAATAAAATGTATACTCAAAATTTAAACATTATCTCTATAACCAAGGGTTTTATATTTTAAAATTATTTTGTTGAAAACCCACAATATAGAAAGAGTTAATAGAAGATGCAATTAATAATACAGAGAGGGAAGTAAAAAAGTTAAATGAGATAACACATTACTAGGTTACCAATTAGGAGAAAATTGGTAGCAAGTGATGTTATAGACCTAGAATAAATCTCTAAAAAATTATAGATATTGATAGAGATCATTGATCACAAGAAGGTAAATGATCTATGGAATGTTAAGGACCTCAAAACCATAAATATGTGACGATTTATAAAAACATATGATTAATCAGATATGAAGGTAATATGATAATATTTTTTCAAGATGCTTTTATTATAGTTGAGGAATTATTTTACTATCTAAGATTATAAATAAACATAATTACTTGATACATTTCTATTTTATAAGAACAATTTTATCCTTTGATTTTTTTTGATAAACATCCAATTCACCCCTTAATCCATAGAATGAATATCCAGAAATATTTTTTATGCCTATAACACTAAAAATAATTTTTATTAGATATCAATATCCATATTATAATGATAATTAATTTCTTCGATCTATAGTTATCATTATAAAACAAATGGTTTTCACAAGTTATTCAATATGCCTAAATCTCTAAATTGTGAAGTAATGCATGAATCTCTAAATCCGTATCCAATGTAGAAGTTATAAAATTTCATAAATAATGAACCTTGGGTCCCATGAAAAAGAGTAAGATAAAAAACATATAAATACGGTCACTAAATATCCAAAATGAACTTTTCATTAATACCATAAACAAAATAAATAGTTTTTAATATTTACATTACACACATGTTAATACAATCATCATGTATATTCTTAAAACATGGTAATTACATAAATTACCATAAAAAATGCTGAAAAGATTCATTATTATTTATTACATATATAAAATACATATTATTGGGTATTTTTATTAAATAAAAATATGTTTCAAATTTCGTCAATGATAATATATACAAATTTATCAACAAATAATTATAGAGTCCCAAGGTTATTAAAAGTATCCAATTTACATTATCCATATCAATTATATATTCAGCCCAAAATTATTATCCCAACATCAGGAACATATTAGTGGTTATATTTTCCCAAATAATTTGTTTTCCAAGAAGTTCAACTTGCCACAAAACCATTGTCCTTATTCATCGATACCATTCACCATAGGATTTTAGATCCTTAATGAAAAAGTAATGCAATACAATCCTTATACATTTAATAATTATTATAAAAATTATATCATTAGTAAATTTGTAACTTCCTAACATGGATTTCCATAAATATTGGGAGCAGGACTGGCCACCCCATAACCTCATGTGCATATCCCCAAATGTTGAAGGCTTCCGACTTGTAGTGAGGGAATTGGGTTTGTCCATGGGGAGACTATTCCCTCATAAATTAGTATATGTTCAAAAATAAATAGTTGATAATATACTTTGGAAGAATAAACAAGAACATACCACAGTGAAGTGTAATATAATAACCAATGAATATAAAAGATGGCCAATTCCAATTTAAAACATTCTATGTATGACAGATTATGATAGAAGTGTAAGAAACATGAAATACAAATATCAATATAATATAACAATAGAAAAGAAAAGACCAACGATCAACTCCTCAAGCATCCTGAGCATGAGCCCAATCATGTTCTCCCTAGCTCCTATGTACATGTCACAACATAATCAATGAATCTAAATAACTGAAAGAGTCTAATACTTCTTGGGTACTAGAGTGTAATGAATGTTTTAGTAGGGTGTGGGTCATAAATCTTAGCTCGCCCAAGTCACCAGTTTCTATCAAAATCTAGATAATGAATTGTTAATTTAAATAGTGTGTTGTGTGTGTTAATTGTAGAGTGATAACAATTGATAACATCAACTTGGTCCAGGTTCTTAAACACACACCTATCCTATACCACCTTCTTTAGCCAAATCTAGAATTCTAAAAATTAATCATGTGAAAAGAAGAATATATATATATATATATATAATCAGGGTCCATTTTTACCTAAAAAACCAATGAAGACATACCCCAAGCTTGTTCTTTAGCTTGGGTTATAAATCCCATGTCATAAAATATGTATTTTAGTAAAGTAAGGGAAAAATTTCAAGTGAAATCACAATACATGATAATAGTAATGAATATATCTCATATAAAATAAATCAATCAATCCATAAAATCATAGGTAGATTCACATTCCAATCCAATCCAATCTAAAAGAGTCCCAAGAATTGCAATGAGAACATCCAATAATATCCAATACCACCGAGTGCATCTAATTTGATCCATAATGGGTCCATATATCACTACGAGGTATAATAACTTCTGAGTCTATCCCAATATTATCACAAGGGGACCTTGTATCCCCCAAGGCAAGGTGTATCCATCTTTCCAAAAGGACCATCCACAGTTTCTCCCCTTAGGAACTAGTATCACTTAGGAGTATATAAAACCCCTCTAGAAGCCCTTTCATGGTAATCCAAACCATCACCCCCAGTGTGTGGGTTATAACTCAAAAAAGCATCGAATGTCCATCCATGTATCCTTAATACAAAATCCTCATTCTCTTCCGGCTGTTTAAAGAGCCACATCAGATGGAAAATATTACAGTAATGAATTTATGATTACGATCCAAAAAACCATCTTCTCAGTACCCCATTATTTCCATTTAACAATGGTATGAAATTCTATCCAATTAATAATGGATCATTTCATATAGAATGAGAATAATAATTAATTAAAACTAATCAAGGTATGAGGAATTAGTTACATAGAATGAGCCTTGAATAATATAATTTCATAACATGCAACTCAATTTCACAAGCTAGAAAGTTAACAAGAAATTTCATATGGTTTAAGCCAATAAAAAGGGAGTGAGAAATAAAGAAACTTTCATAATCAATGAATTATAAATAAGGCATATGACATTGACATGCCTCTTACCAATATGTCATAATTGAAATTTCATCATCTCAAGCAATCAATCTTGAGAATGTTTAAAATTCCATTAAAACCATTTAAATGTATTATTCAAGGGGCACCAAATGAGGCATAATGAGTTCATAAATAGGAAAGGGACTCATTTAACTTTAAATGGGTAATTTATCATGTAAGTCATATTACATTAAAATAAAGATCATGTATGCCAATTGTAGGAGGCACTACACAAGGGGAAAATTATTATGCTCAAGATTAGACACTATCAAGAGGGACCCGATTTCTAACTCATTTATCATTATATGCTCATTAATCTATTTAAGGAACTACTAATGTTCCACACACAACCCATTAATGATTTACACATTTTAAATACAGGATAATTAGACCATTTAGTACTCCCACCAAAAGGGGTGTCTGAATCCATGGTGATATCTATAGACATGGGTTTCACCAAATGGTATAGCCTTAAAGGTCATGAAAAAACAAGTCAATTATTCTAATACGCGATAACAAGCCTCACCAAAAAATTACGATGGACAATACAGTAGTGAGACATCTAAAAATAGAAGAAACGACAAGAAAGAAGAACATGCATAATACGCAAACCATTTACCAATTCAATCACGTTTTTAAAAAAATGGAAATTTCATTTATGAGAATCAATGGTTGAAATGAATAGTTTCATGGTTCAGGCATATTCTTACTCTGGAAATGTGATTTAAACTAATTGATCATGAAAAAACAGTTCATATTATTCAAAGGGGGAAAAGGTAACTTTCCAAAATAAATTACCCACAAGAGGCATATGGAAAACTCAAGCCATAGCTAAGCATGACATAAACAATTATATCTACTTTTTTGGATTTAAAGTCAAAACACCACCATTGTAGGGGATTTATTATAAAATATTAAATTTAACTTCAATAAATTCACTTATCATATTTAAAAAATCATTCAATTTATCAAATGAATCATTTAATCTTGAATACCAAAATGTATTAATTAAAATTCACGAATGGTGTTATATGTAAATAATTAATTCATATTTAAAATTAAATGGTTTGGAAAAGTATCCTACCTCTAATATTAGACCAATTAGTCAGTCGATAGTTGAAATATTTTGTGGTGACCACCTGAAAATCTCTCTCTCTCTCTCTCACACACAAACTCTCTCTCTTTCTCACACAAACACATATATCATTTAATCCAAAGCATGTATTCCCGTCACCATGAGTTAATACGTACAAGGAAGATATATATATATTTATATATAGACGCACACACATACCTATGAATGTGTGTTCATGCCTTAAAAGATGTTCAAAACCCACTATAAAAAATAAACAAGACTCAAAACACATAAATAACCTAAATTAAAAGCTGTGAAACAACATTGAATAGGTAAAACATTATCTCGGGCAGTGACAGGAACCTGAAATGACCATAAAAAGTTCAAAACATAATGAAGATTACTAGAACCATAAATATTATGAAATTCCCAAAAATAAATTCAGCAACAACAAGGAAATAATGAAACATTTCTCAAAATTGTCAACTAGTGTTTCAAGGTGATTCAACCCACTTGTCCTTCGATGGAATTTGCTGTAATACAAAGATGAGGTTCTTGAGGGAGCCTTCACATGACCTTAAATAAAATGGAACACCAAAAATCTAGGTTAACCATAACCTAGTGTTATGGGAAAATAGTTAGGGAGAATGGGATAGAAAATCTCAACCTGAAATAGAGATGAGAAAATATATGAGATTGTACCATGAAGGATTGAAGATATTCATGAAGAAAAATCAAGAAAAATTGAAACTATAGGTGGAGGAAGTGTGGGTATGTCGTACACACTAGAGAGGATGGTGAAGAAGGGGGGTCGAATGACTTGGGGGTTCGGTCTGGGGTTTCATGCAAGAAGGGGAGAAGAATAACTCCATTTGGGTGTATTAAAATTAAAATTAAATTAATAATAATAATAATATTGTTATTTTTATTATTATAAAAAAATTTATCAACTCTATTTAATTTTCCAAGTAATCACATCTAATTTTTTTTTTCATTTTAATTATAATTTATTTAGTTTAATTAATTTCATAAAATAAAACTTACAACATGGTTTTCTATAGAGGGTCACATATTTCATGAAAACCGCGCACCCAACCCATTTGGTTTCTCGACCAGGTGCTTATAAAACTCATAATGAAGCCCAAGAAACATATCAGTTCTTTACTTATGTCCAAAAACATCACATAGGAGTGTTCCAAATCATGGATTTATGTTATGAATCTTGATATTAAAAATAATCCCATCTATTAATTTATGAAATTTTAATTTTCCATGAATTACTCCTCAACTTTAAACATGGGATGTCACAACCTATACACCTTTGAATTTAGTATCCTTGAGAATCCATCGGTAACAATGAACACTTCACCCATCCTATGTGGGTCTTGAAGACATGTTCTAATGGTAGTGTTGTGTTTCTAAATTCCCAACACACCTAAAATAATTTATTACAAAGATGACACCTAAACCGTCAAAACATGAATCAACACATGATTTCTATCCAAACCACGAAAATAGTAAATACCCAATCTTGTTGAGATAGATACGTGACTTTGTATCAATATTTTTAAACATATAGACTATGGTTCACCCCACATTATATTTTTAACTTGAAAATTTTACAATTCCAAGCCATGACACCACCACCATCATAATTTCTTATAAGAAATTCCTTTAAGCATTATATGGATGATCCTACAATGATTTTATTAAAAATGGATAGTTGAATATGGGTCGACAAAACAGAAACTGGTCACACAAGATTCCTTAAACACAGTATCGATCCTATTAAAAACAGACATTTCCTAACCATGGAGGCATTATTAAAACGGTTCCAAACTAACAGTACACACATTTAACAAGAGGGATAACAAGTTGATCCACCTTTGTCTGACCTAACCCGAAGAAGATAAACTTGGATGGATGATAAATTTATAATATAATGATGATGTCTTCGCCCAAGGAATCTAGAATTTAACACGAACACATTCACTGAATATCATAAACAACTTCTGATGACAATCCTTGGTACCAAAATATTCTGACCACTTTAAACTATCATGCCAAAACAAAACCAGAGGCATAACACATTAATCCTAACTGCATTAAAACATTAACATGATGGAAGACTGATGCTCTCTAAGTGTATCCAAGAAGAAGTCAATATATGGTAAACACCCATATCTGAGTAGAATACAGTAAGAGAATTTAAATGGTTTCCAGTTAATCATACAAAACAACTACAAGGAAGAACAATTGATCCACAACTGGTCAACTTTTTGAAAGAAACTCATATTCACCTACCAACATCTCATCATTGACTGATCACAATGATTTTACCCCTGAAATTATTTTACGATCACTCAAGATTAACCATCAATGTCTAAACACAACCAATAATGTTCTCATAATGTTTTTTACTCAACCAACCACATCAATGTCGTTTTGCTGAGCGAGCACTGAAAAGATTTCAAAAATCAAAGCCTAAGGGGCATCAATGTAAAACTGACCATTTCTTGTGGTACTCTTGGTTATGTTCCTTCTACTTGGAAACAAACATTCATCAAACACAACATGAAACTCCCAAATCCACAATCACATACATTTTAATGTTTGGAAGGAAATATAAAAACCCAACTAGCCGGTGTGTCAAAACACCCGAATCTCTGGGGAGAGACACCCAGAGCATTAGGATGAATTGGTTACTTTAAACTCATAGGTCATTATACTATGGAGATGGCCCGAGTATATACTGAATAGAAAAAATTCACAATGATTTATCTAATCTTAACCAGTTTATTACATCATTTATCATCTCGATGGGAACCATGTAGATCAATGTATACTACCCAATGATTTAAGATGAAAACGAAACATCCAGGATGCTATCTATTGGATTTATACCATATGCATTCAAGTATATAGTGGCCCATACAATAGATTTAATCCCAGAGTTTCATTCCCCATAGAACCTTATACAGGATGATTATGTTCAATGTCATCCATTATTGAGGAAATAAATTTTCACATAACCAATGAAACAACAAAACATGCTTGAGGAAAATATTAACAGTAGAAACGAGAAATAATCGATGATCATGCCCATAAAAAGGTTCAGTGATACAACAACCACCATCCTAATAAGGGTGTAATTTAGAAAATATAAGTCCTATGAGGGACAATGACACATGAACAACACCAGAAACAAGAAAACTAAGGGAATTAGTAATGAATTTAAACTCTAAGGGTGATACCTATCATAGTCACCCCCATACGAAAGCGAAACATAAACCCTATCATTAGGTCACTCCAACTGTAGTCACCAGCTCAAGAGAAAATAATTTAATGAATTTCAATAAAGGAGGAAGGATATAGAAAAGCCCTATGGTTTCATTCTAAGGAAATACAATGAGAAACTTATACTACCCCCATACGAGTGTTTAAAAAAAAGGATACCACCTAGGGTAAACTTTCCAAGACATTCCCATTTAATCAAATTTAAACTTTTAAACATTTAAAAGTTTTAAAACAAAACATCAGGTAATATTTTTGATAAAAAAGCACTTGGTATATTGATTTAGCTATAATCTCAAATAAAAACATGAATCTCTTATAAAAAATCACTTTTAACCAATTATCATTTATTAATAATCCATATTTATTATAAAATTTGTCATATAAATTAATATTAGAAAATAAAGTGACATATGAAGGTCCTATTATGACAACATGGGTTCTTTAGAAAGTAACCCAACAATAATTGGTTGATTTTAGAAATTTTAAACACCCAAACATGTCAAACCAAAAGAATCCCGACTCCGATGAACCTATTTGGGACCAATTGTACTTTTAGAAGTTTAACCAATATATTTCAGATTAAAATTAAACAGTTATTATATTCTCACCATTTAAAAATATAACATGGTCAATTTTACTAGTTTTTTATATGGGCTTCCATTTCCCAATTTATGAAGCACCCACACACTTCATAAATTGAAAATTGGATCATATTAATTAAAACCAATTCACTTTACCCATTTAAACTAAATGGGCCTTTTTTTCAAATTAAAATTTCAAGATATAATAAGATTATATATAATGGTTAAAGTACAAAAGCTACTATTTTCCAAGTATATGGTTCCCATAAACCGTATAACTAAAAATTGTATACCATTAAAACTCTCAACCAATCCATTCAGCCCATGCATTCAATTACATCTAAAATGAACTTGCATGTCATCACTAGCATCTAACACAAAGAAGACATGCTATATGCATAAAAGAACGGGATATAAACACATAATCATGTTATGTAATCAAGCATGATAAAGAAAATGAAAACATGGCATATCACTCAAGGAATACAATCCAAATCAGAAATTATCCGTATATGAAACTACATGGAATAAAAATATGTATGGAATGTGAATATCCTTTAAATGGGGTGACCAGTCCTAGGCACAACTATTTACCAAGATCTGAAACATTCTTAGTATTCTATAAACCATCCCAAAAAAGTAATAAAAAAGGAAAGACACCTCTAATAACACTTTTTGATGTCCCTATTCAGCTTACTATCTGTATTGGGAGCCAGACCCGTCACCACATGACATCAACCACTTATCCCCAAAGGCCATAGGCTTGCGACTAGTAGTACAGGCCTATAGTGTATCCATGGATAGACTATTCCCACATAGATCAGAGTATGAAAAATGATAAATAGTTTATAATAGATATCGGAAACATAAATAAGAACAAACCACAAGAATAGTATAATATAATAACATCTAAATATAAAATATGGCCAACAGCATGGCCATTTCACAAGGATTATTCTACAAGTTCATGAAACAACAAATTGAAATAGAAATAAAACATAATAATAGAAAAGGAAAACACAATGATAATCTTCTTGAGCATCCTAAGCACAATCCCAGTCCTATGATCCCAAGATCCCATGTGCACAAAACAACATATGAAATGAATCTAAAGACTTGTAATCATGTAGGAGTTCACATGTAACTGAGTAAAATGTTGGTCTAAGAAGGGTGTGAGATATAAATAATAGTATGATGTCACCACTGGTGTCTATCCCAATCTACAAGACACATAATAAATTATGATAGTGTTACATGTATAATAATTTTAGAGTGATAACAATTGATAATATAAACTTGGTATTGGTTCCTTAACAGACACCCATCCTGTACCACATCATTCGACCTATGCCAGAAGTTTGAAAAGTATACTGGTGAAAAGAAGAATATATATATATATATATACACATACATATAAGTTCCATTGTGACTTTGAATACCAAAGAAGGCATACCCCCAAGGGAATACTTTGGCTTGGGGTCAAAATCACAGTCCATCACAAAACTGTGCTAGTAAGGTAAGGGAAACATTTTATGTGTATGAAAAATTCATGATAATAAGAATAAATTGATCTAATATAAAAAAATTAATAAATCTATCAAATCAGAGGTGGAGTAATTTTTCCCATCCAAGGCGTTATGAAAGAATCCCAAGTATCACAATGAAAACATCAGATGATAGAAAATACTATTGAGTCTATCTAAGGAGATCCATAAGGAGTCCCTTGTATAACTATGAGGTAGAGTAACTTATGAGTCCATCCCTGGTATCTCACTAGGAGACCGAGTATCATCCAAGGATTGATGTAGAAATCTTTCCAAAACGTTTTCCCCAATTTCTACCTTATTGAATTAGTATCAATTAAGAGTATATATAACTATCCGGGAAGTCCATTTCTAGAACGCCAAAGCATTTCCCCCTACGCATCAGCTTATAAACCAAACAGTCATGGAAATTCCATCCATGTATCCTTAATATATAACCCTCTTTCTCTCCTAGCCATGTCAAGATCCATATCACAAGGAAAATATAACAAAAATACAATTATTATTTCATTCCAACAAATCATATTCTCAAAACCCCATGCTCCCCATTTAAGAAAGCTATGCAATTATATCTGATTAACAATATATCATTTCATATATCAAGGTAGGATGTGTTAAGTTAATGTAAGCAAGGTTTGAGGAATACACTACATGGAATATTCCTTATAAAAATTTCAGGTCAACACATGCAACTCAATTTCACAAGCTATCGAGTTTAAAAAGGAATTTCATATTGTTATAGACACTAACAAGGGAATAATAAATAAAGAATGTTTCTTAATCAATGAATTATATATAAGTAATCTGGACTCAATGTGCCTCTTACCAATATGTCATCAATGACATTTCATCATCTCAAGCTATCAAGCATGACCAAGTTTTACATTACATTAAAAACCATTCAAATTTATCAATAAAGGAACACTAAACAAGGAATAATGAGTTCATTTATATGAAAGGTAGTCATTTACCTTAAAATGATTAATCTAGAATGTAAGGGATATTGAATTTAGATAATTTATTAATCACTATAAGCTCATTAATCAATTTGAGGCATTACAATGGTTCCAAACACAACCCATGGAAATTTTTCACATTTTAAATAATGTCAAGTTAGGCCATTTAAGATGATCACCCAAAGGGGTGGATGAATCCAAGGTGATCAACCTTGACATGTGATTTGGAACAAGTTATAGCCTCAAAAGTAATAGTAAAATAAGTCAATTATTGTAAAATGTGATAACAAGCCTCACCGAGAGAGTATAATAGGTGGCACAACAATGCGACATTTAAAAAGTGATGAAACGACAAGAGAAAATTCTAGGCTCCCTACACAAATGATTTACCAACTCATTCAATTTTTCCTAAACATGAAAATTTCATTTATAAGACTCAAAGGGTCAAATGTAATGTTTCACAGTCAAGGAATATGCCTACTCGGGCAGTGCGATTTAAACTAATCGAGCATAAAAAATCTGTTCATATTATTCAAAGGGGGACACAAATAACTTTCCAAAAAACAAGCACCCAAAAGAGGAATATGTATAACTCAAACCAAAGATACGAATGACATAAACAACTATTTCTTATTTTTGGTTTATAAGACAGGGCACCTCTTTTTGAATAGTTTTACTTAAAAAACATTATAATAATCATCAAACAATTCATTTTTCATATTTATCATTCCATTCAATTTATCAAATGAATCATTTAATCTAAAAAACAAAACTGCATTAATTAAAATCTACGAATAGTGGGATAATTAAATAATTAATGCATCATTAAAATTAAATGTCATGGAAAGTGATCCTACTTCAACCATTTGACCATACCGACACTAGAAATATTTTAATGCGACTGCACAAAATTTCTTCACACTCGCATCCACATACACTCACACACACACACACAGAGATATATATATCCTTTAATCCAAAGAATGTATTCCCCTCTCCATAAAGGGAATACATATGAGGAAGATATATATATATATATATATATGTTTATAGGAACAAAAACACACATATACCTATGTTTGTGTGTGCGCGCCTTAAAAAAATGTACAAAACCCAACACCAAATTACACGAGACTCAAAACACATAATGAACCTAAATTAAAAGGTAACACAACAGAGGTAAAACCCTACATTAAATAGTTTAGGAAACCAAAAAACAACTGTGGTAATGGATACACACTTAAATAAATTTACCAACACCACAAATACTACAAAATCCCCAAAAGATAAATCAAGTGAGAAAAAATAATTATGGGAACCATACCCATAATTGACAATAGGGAGTCTGAGGTGATCTGAACGACTTCACATTTAGTGGTAGTTGCTAGAATATGAACAAGTGGGTCACAAGGAAGCCTTAAAATAACCCAAAATATAATAAAACACAAAATATACTAGTTAACCCTAACCTTGGGTTTTGGAAAAATATATAGGGCGAAGAGGAGAGAAAATCATGGTCAGAAACATAGAGGAGAAAGGAAATGAGAGCGCACATTGGAGAATCAAATATACTTATAAAGAAAAATTAGTAAAAATAGAAATTGAAGGAGGTGTTTTTGGGGGTGCATCATACATTTAAGAGAGGAAGGGGAGAATGGGGTAGTACGATTGGGGGGGGGGGGTCGGCCCTGGGTGTTTTGTAAGTAGGGGAGAAGAAGATCCCCTTTGGGTGTCTAAATATTTAACATAAATTAATATTATTAATAATAACAACAACCAAAATAATAACAAAAGAATATTACTATTGTTATTATTATAAAAAAATTTCGTTAGATATTTTTCCTTTTCCATGTAAAATCATTTATTTTTTTAATTTTAATTTTATTTTAATTCTTTAAATTAATTTCATAATAGAAAATTGACTGCACAGTTTGCTTCTTAGGGCCACACAGTTTCATAAAAACCATGTTCCATGGTATGTTCACCCAAAAAATTTGTTTTTTAGTCCAAACACTTCCAAAACTCACCATGTCACCCTAAAAAATTTCCAAACCATCACTCATGTCCAAAAAACAACACATATGAGTGTTCCAACTCTTATATTTAACTTTTGAAGCTCGGTTTTAAAAATCATCCCATCTTGTAACTGCCAAAATTCAAAATTCCCTTTAATTAGACTATGTCATTAAATGTGGGATGTTAAAAAATTACTCAAATGAAATTATTCATAAATACAAACAGATGTACATAATCATTCAACATCTTTTATGGTAATAGAATATGCTTGACCAAGATCCATTAGCTTATTTTTAGGTATATTTTTTTGATTATTGATACATTGATTTTGATAGTTCCCCAACTCCTTAAATTTGATGAATTATAGATTGGAAATTTTTTTATTACACTTGAAGTCACAAGAATGGTGGAATTTCTCATAAAACATACATCAAACTCATATTCCATTTATGAAAGTACCAGAGTGTTTTTTATATAGTAATCATGTGTGGGAAAATACTTTTTTCCCTTAGTCCCTTTATCCATATTCTTCTATATATTACTATTCTACTTAGGATTCACATTGATCCATAATACTGAGATAATTATTTCTCTATCTTGTTGTCACATTATACAATATCCTCATATGGCTATAATGTTTGGGAGACAAGATATATTCAAATTATTTTATTAATCCCATCTAATAAATTCTCATTATTACTATTTGGATTATGTTCATTAATGTGGTTCCAATTACATATGCTAGGAATAATTTATGAATGATTAAATACACTACATTAGATCATATCATTATAAAATATAATGAATCATCCCAAAACTACTAAAATATTTAACATAAATAGAAAAAATTTTCCTTAGCTATTATCATAGTCATAAACATGGTTACATTGGTAATATATTTATTTTAAAATAATTCATAATAGGTTTTAAAGAAAATGTGAATTATCCTAAGAATATACCCAATAAGTGTCAAACCAGGTATCTAGTAGGGCTCATTTTCATATACTAGGTGATGAGTAGTTCAAGCCCAATGTTCCATTTTATGAGTTATTACCCCTAGTTATGTTTGTTCTAAAACCAAATCCACTTATTTTATATATACATGGATGTATTTATTTGATAACCAAATAATATATACATTATTAAAACATTATAATGTTCGTTTATACAAATCCAAAAAGGCTGTCATTGGGTTATATTCCATAATATATGTTTTACTTAATTTAGTTCCCAAATTTTATACTAACCTCCCAATGATACCAATTAAAATGACATATATCCTAGTATCCCGAAGCTAGTTTATTACATTAAAACATTGGGATAAGATACAAGAAATCACATCCCAATGGATGAAATTGTTTATTAGTCATGGTAAACTAGATACATACATTAGTGTTGTATTGAAGTTTAAAACAAAAACGTAACATTTTTTTATAATATCATTATTCCTTCTATTAAATCATTACATATCAATCCTAGTACACTTCATATAATCCTAGGGAAAAGGAATAAAAATTGGGTGATCTCAAATGATCAGTAAGGGTTATGTATAATTGAATATATCATGAATCAATAAAGAATAATCAATATGGAAAACAAAATAACTGTACGCACAGACACAAACCATTTCATCAATAACATAGCTATGATAAATGGATATGGAATAAGAAATATAAAAAAGAAAAAATTGGGAAACACATGTCATTTAATAAAAAAATAATATTGAAATGAATCCAGTGATAATATCACTATTAATATTTGATGGATAATAATCATTGAATTTTTAATGAAGGAAATCCATAATTACTGTAAATTATTTCTAAGGTACATAATACCTTTACCATAAAGAACTTTCACAAGTTGGTTTAAAACTATTCGTAAAAAACATTTTTAATGATAGATTATTGATTTGTCCCATGAGACATACCAGGGCATTATGGGGATATATAATAATGATCCTCACCCATCACTATATTCCTAAAGCATTCATTACATACCAAATGATTGATTTAATTCATGAATCAATATGTTTTACCATTTAATATCCTTACTGAGGAAGGAATATGAATTATAAATATATCAAAATCCAATCAAATAACATTCAATGTAAAATAATTTATTTATAAATGAGATATAGTTTAAGAAACAAAAACATACAAGCTATATAATATGTATATTTAATGTAAATTAAATGTAAAATTATGAAAAGAAAGTGAATATTTCAAGGGAATGTGAATGACTAAAAACTGAATCAAGAAAGTGAATGTCAATACTTTCTGTGGTAAAATGATAATAAAAAATTCCTATAAAGAATAAGGATGGTATCAATAAAATTTATACCAATTCGAGTAGTAATAATGGGTTTTTTCCATTATTGAATAGAAATACCATAAAAATAACTTTAAAAACATGAATGGGGAAAATATATAGTTATTTTGAAAATCAATTTCTAAAACTAAAATTTTATATTTTTTTAAAATAATTTTATTTTAAAATAATAAATAAAACATATATAATAAGGTTTAAATAATTGAGTGGTCAAAATATCATAACATTCTATATATTCCTTGTATGTTAAATAAAATATTCCTTTCACATATTTATTAAAAGAAAAACGAGCATTATTTTGAAAATGATGTGAAGATTCCTTTAAATTTTTTTAAAGTAAAAATATGAAACAATTTATGTAATAAATAATTTTAAACATGGTTAAAAAAAATTTGAAAACATTTTTAGAAAAATGGTTTTGGTATAAAATGGATGTCTCACCGAGGAGAGAAACAACATTGAATTTTATTAAAAATACATTACCTATTATTTAAGTAAAAAATAATTATAAAATGGTATTATTACAAAGTTATATCATGAATAAATGATGTCTAAAAAATATAATTGTTTTATTATAAAATTATCAAATAAATTTGATCAACTGAAATTCATGAATTAACAATCTCGATTAGAATGTGATTGTGAAATAAACCCTTATAATGATCATAATATTGAAGTTAGAAGTAACCAATGAATTGAATTTGTGTATAGAAAGTAAATACACATAAAAAACTTGGAAATAAAATAATATATAGTCAAAATTCAATACATTAATAATCTTATAATATTAAAGATATTGAATTAGTAATATAACTCAATGGAACAGAATTGTGTTATGAAATTCTTTACCACTTAGAAAAATATAATTTAAAACACAATTAGATGAAATAGTTAAAATTGAAACTTAAAATAACATTAATTAATAATTAATCATGATATTATATTTCAAAGCATTAGTATGTACACCATATATAATAAATTATGTTCACCAAAATAAAATATGCCTCAATGAAGGGAAATTTAGGGGAAGTCCCTTACCTTAAGCATCATTTGGGTTGATAATTCTTTAACCTACCATATAATTGTTTCGAAAATGTTATTAACTTTTAATAAAACCACATTAGTATTTATAATATCATATATGGTACTTTTATAACATATTATCACCCTTTCATTAATAATGTTTCATATTTTCATTATTTTTGGTGTTAATTTCATTGTTTTCTCCATCATTATTTGTCATAAAAGATCTAGTTATTGAGAATATTATATAGTTAAATAATCTTTAAAATAATAATAATGAAATAATTGTCATATTTATACATTAGTTTAACTTTTAATACCAATCATGAATCATGATACGATCATGGAGATGGTATGCCGTACGTATGGATGAGTAATGTTTTAAATTTTCTACAATCATTTGGGAATGGTTATAAGTAATACTTTATCTTTCCATAATTATAATAATATCATAAATACCATATTACACCTTTAAATAAATAAATATATACCATCCATGTGGTTTGGTGACGAAAAGAGAGCCATATCCCTTCGTGAAGGTGGTAGTCCAAATGTACACAAATGATGTTATTATCAATAAGGGAGTGAAAACATAAAAAGTAAAATTATATATTATTTTTCAGAATTAAAATATTTCATTAATATCATAATTATTTCATTTATATAAAATATATTCATTGAATTAATCCTTATTATCTTATATGTATTGTGTTATTAAAATAAAAATCACATCTCTTCGTGAGATTGTTATCCTCCACACACATGAGTGATGTTACCATATCCCCAAGAGAATGTAAAGTAATAAGGTATATAAAATATAAATAATAAATATGTATATTTATGTTATAAATATCATATATATACTTTATATGCATATTATTAGAAAACCATGAAATATGGCAATGGAAAAATGAATAAGATCAGTTCTTGAGGCGGTGGTCCATCATACACACAAACGATGATTCAATAACCAATTTTATTAAAGTGGGGATGGTTGTAGGTAACTATATTACCATAAAACAATTTCTATATATATAATATAATAATTTAATTATATCATAATTTGCTAAGAAAATTAAAGGATGTGGGAGAAGAAAAAAAATTAAAATACTCATTGAAGAACATTACCTCCTCTTTGGGTAACATCCATAGGTTCACACCAAAATCCTTATAAGGAGAGGAAATTGACAAAAAAGAAGTCTTATAGGATTATAAAATGTAATTTTTAAGTTATTTGTTCATTTAATTTCCAAACCAAAATGGTTTTACTGTGTGAAGAAGAAAATATATGGGGTAGCCTTTTATATGTGAGGTGAGTGGCACCAATGTAATTTTTGGAAAGAAAATTTTGTACCCACATTTGTTTGGCATACCAAAAGGGTATAAAAATGGATTATTATAATGAATCATGCAATATATCTTTATGATATTTCTATACAATTTATTTTAGGAAATATTTTATTTAATGTAATCCCTTATCTTTTTAGTTTAATGCCCAGTGAATCCATTTTTACCATAACCCCCGTTATTAATTTTTTCTTTTTTCACTAATCATTTTAGTAAAAAAAGAAGTTGAAAAAATTATATAATATAAATAATATTTATTAAAATTATTTAATCCATTTTTGAAAATTATATTCACTTATGTGGTAAATTTAAATTTTAAATTAATCCTACACATGTGATGAGAAAGTGGGGTTTCAAAGATAAAATATTCAAAATTTTACAGAGTATTTATATCAAAATTAAATATAAAAATGATTCCAATGAAATAAATTGGATTAATAGATATATAATTTAATTAGTTTTATATTAATACTAATTATGATTTATATTTTACTTTAAAAATAATGTAAATGAAAATGATGTTTTCAATTAAAATATAGTGTTTTCACTATTCATAAAAAATGAAATATCTTAGAAAAAACCAAACAACTTACCCTCAGACAATTTTGATATGATTATTTAAAAAATCATGTTAATTTTTTCAAATAAATTTCCTTTATGTGATAAAAAATAATCTAAAATTATCCGTGCAGAGGGAGACTAAACCGTCATTTAGTAAAAATAAAATTTTCCAGAAAACAATTACTTATAATTTAAATGATTATTATTTTATTTCTAATAAATATATAATCATAATATTTATAATTTATTTAGTAATATTAATACCCTAAAATTTAATAGTTATGTTATAATGTTATACAATATTACAGTTCATTTAGACTCCGGGCTGCAAGTTCCATAAGCTGTTGAAATGATTGAATTTAATGAGATACATTTGATTGGTTATTTAAGACTAGTGTTGAATGTCAAATATGATATCTAATACAATGTTATTATTTTATAATTTTAAGGTGTTACAAATTATACATGTTAAAGAGAAATAAAATAGAATGGATACAATAAAAATCCATGGTAGTAGTTCAAGTCTTCAACCATCATCCTCTATGTGTGCCTCCCTTTCTCAGATGCATGAAATCTCAATTTTATTAGAATTGGTTGACCAAGTATCAATAACTTATTTAAAATATTATATTAAATCTTCAAATATTTTTACCCTTGAATTGATGAAAGTATTGTTTTTATTTAATACTCATGAAGATATCCTTCTTAAATTAATCATTAATATTTTGTGATTTTCCCTTGCGCATATTCCTATATCCTTATCCCCCTTTAAGATAAATTTCATAATCTATGTGGTCTCTTTCATGGCATGTCATTGGAATGAATGTGCATGAACATGCATAGTGGGGATTATGTTGGCCTTGGATTTTAATCTCAGTGTGCAAACCCTAGATTGAGTATGCGACCTTCTCATCCTAATATGAACCACAACATCTATTTCCGTGATGTAGGGTTGGGAATACCTTCCTAAATGTAACCATTCATTTTGAACGTGTGATGAAAAATTGACCAAAATGAACAATAATTCTGTATCATTGTTTCTTGGCATCAATTAGCGTCATTATTCTCTACCATAGCATCCATGCCTTCTCATTTCTTTACCAATTATTATCAAAGTATCAAGAAACATTGGATCTTTTTTCTTAAATTTGATTCTTCGACCATGATAATGGACCTTCATATTGAGATCATGTTCTCACAGTCGTTGGAATTGTGTTTCCTAGAAAACTCACTCACACCAATAGTGGTGAAACAAAGGTAATGCTGGTGGCTGTATATCTGATGGTAGGATGTTTGTGGTATTAGTAGTATAGAAAATAATACAATTTAAAAACCAGTTGTAGCATGATTCAATGATATCATATGGGGATGATGGTGGAGTTATCACTCAACAAGTAATGGTATGTAGTAATGTGCAAGACAATAGGGGCTCTGTGGTGGTTGTAGCTATGGCCGCACTTGAGGTAGTGGCAACATAAAGTGGTAAAAATTGGATTTATTAGTGGTAAAATTCAAATGAAATGTTATCTTGAATGCAGTATAGGTAGTAGAACAATGACTATTTTATGACTCAATGGTTGCATGACATTTTTCTAAAATAGCGATTTGTTCATCATTATAGGGTTTGAATTAAAATATAGTGGCGATCTATAGTGATTTGAGGCTTTATAGTAGCATTTTGGATCAATATTAGAATCCAAAAGTAGCAGAAACCACACTTTTTTGTGGTTATGGAAACCCTAACATAGCCTATGGAATCTTTTACTTAGCCATACATATCATTAATAAAAAAAAATTTACCAATAAAAAATTACTGAAAAAATGGGTCACACTTAAGCATGAATCCTCTTATCATTATGTATTGTTTTATAGTTTTAAGATACCCTCACACAAAATATGACTTACCATTATATAACTGTAATAAATTGGAATCTACCATTACAAAGTCTATTAAACTATTACATAGTGCTGACATTACAATTTTTTGAGACAAGTGAGATCAAAGGCTCTTAATAAATGAATGTATGGTCATAAGAGTATGAAGTAATGAATTTTATATTTATCCCACTAGAAAACAAGAAGCATGTCACTAGGAAGAATATTAAAATTTGCACAAACATCATATGAAACTCATTTTGTTCAAGTCTGTAAGCAAGTAGGTCGCCTTCATGAAAGGTATGCGTGATGATGTAGTTCAATGAAGAAATCCTAAAATGAAGTTTATCCCATTTAGCTATCAAAATCCATGAAATATGGTTTTTTCCAAACCTGATAGCCTATATAATTGTTATAGAATCATATTCAAACTAGATGTTATTCTAATTTCTTTGACTTACAACTGAGACCACATTGATAAATCCTATCATTTATGCCTCTAATGTAGTGAAATGAACACATATACTGTGAATGAATTCCATAAAATCACCATTTTGGTCTCTAAAAATTAACCCATAACTAGATAGTCTAGGGTTTACCCTCGATGCCCCATCAGAGTTTCATTTAATCTAGATAGAGAATGGAGAGAACCAGAAAAACTCATGTGTACCAAGAGGTTTTGGAAACTTTCCTCAAATTTTCAATTTTATCAAGATAGATAATTCTTTAATCACATTACAAAAACACCCTTCATGAAACATGTGGGACATTGAACAACCAATGTGATATTAATAAGTGTAGTCTTTGTTTTGATGGTAGGCCATTAATTTATGCTATTATTCTTTCTTTTCTAGATGACATATTTTAATTCATCACATGAAATCTAGAATAAGATAAGGATTTATTTGGACATCTTAATATCCATCAAGTCTTGAAGAGAATCCTTCAAATTATTGTATAATAGAGGATGAATCTCAAACATATCCAAAAAATCACTCCATAGAGAGGTATTATATTTTCAACACAAAAATAAGTGATCCACATCATCAAGATGTCGGGGACATAACACACATTGTGAAAAAAAAGATATACCGACCGTATGAATATTTACATTAATTGGATGCTTATAGAGGGAGATTCATCAAAGAAACGTGAATATGGATTGAGATAGACATTTTTTCTAAATATCCCAATCCATTTGTGATTATCTTAGAGAAGGTTCATATAAAAACTATTTGATTCAATAATTTCATTTAGACATGGTTTTAAGATAATATTTTCCTCCTTGTTCTGGATATCATATAAGGAAACATCCAAATAAATTTTATGAGGTAGCATGTCCAGATTTGCCAATTGATATTTAATGGATGTGTTTTAGTCAATCTATTTATATGGGGATCTAATAAAATCAAGAATAGGGGCTCTAATACAATTGTATTACCAAAAAATATGGTAGTAATCGACACTCATTATAAGGACCCAACCTTAAACATTACTTATTGTTGAATTAAATGAGTAATTCACATTAAGGATCTTTTCAGGTTTAGAGTTTTAGAGAATTAGTTCATAACTATTACATCTCAAAGATTACAAAGTAGACACATCTACTCATCTTCCATATTTTTTTTCACAAAATAAAAAATCTTGAACAAAGGAGTCACGTCTAGTTCCTTGTTTTAGAGAGCCTGGCATTTCCTAGATCCCATCCATGACCCTATTCAACTTTATGACCTGTGAAAAACATTTCAAAAAAACTTGGGATGAGCATAAAAATCTCATTAATGGTTATAAAAATATGGAAAGAAAACATTAGTCCATGTATACATAAGAATCAATGAAATCATACATTACTCCTAAAACATAAGCACGTTAACATACCTCATGAAATCATAATATTTATGAATAACTCATAGAAATCATAAGACATAAAGGTAACATGAGGCATTCATAACATTATTACGTAGGGAGTAACCCTCATGGTTATGTTTGGAATACCCATCACAGTGTATTCCCTTAATCTTTTTGGAGAAACCATAACGTTTAACCCCTTCGCATTACCCAATGCATTGGAGAGCTATATCGGGCTCACCCGCCCATAGATTATCACAAGACCACCCGTCTTCATAAACAATGCCCAAGAACCATAACATAATCATATCAAATAACTTAAGCATAAAGGAAAGATAACATTCCCAAATTGTAATAACAATATAACATTTTAAGATATTGAAATAATGACTCCATTCTAAAAACCATTTTCAAAACCATCTAAAACATTTAATAAAGAGATTTTTGAATCAAAGTGTCCTATACCACTTTGAAACTTTTAACAATTTAAAACATTAATATCCATATAAATAAATCCTTGAAACCATTTTGAAAACAAGGATATTAATGAGAAATATTTATAAGAATAAATCATTAAAACATTTAAAACAATATTTTAGTAAATGTGTTTTTAACAAAATGAGAGACACTTGAATACAATAATCGAGGAATAACATTTAATCAGAACTTTATAATATCATGAGAATAATGTGATTCATGATATAATATTCCAAATGATAGTATATACACCATATAAGAGTGAATTGGTGCGTAACAACAATGAAGTCTCAATAGAAATGTAAAATGAGATAAAATCTATTATAATGAAGGTATCCTTAAATTAATGATAAATCAATCTCATAATTATGTGTGAAAAATATAAATACACCCAATATAAGTATATATTATGTTTAAAACATTCAAATATCATTCACACATATTCAAATGATGACATATTCAATAACTACTTGTTGAACCCAAAGAAATTGAAATTGGGTTAAGAAGTTCCCTTGGTAAAATTCGACAGCCTAACGGCGTCACTTTAAAATTCACAAAATTAGTTGATGAGAGAGAAAATGGTATCTCATCACTTGGACATAAAATTTACATCAATAAATATATAAGAAAATATATCCCATCATAAGAAGATTTAAATTAAATGACATAACAAAATAAGTCTTTTAAAAAGAGGAGTGTGAAAGGTTCCCTTACCGATTTGGGAAACAATCGAAACGTAGACACCATGAAAGAAGGGTCATAAAATGAATATTTAAATACCAATAAATGAGAGTATATTATACAAGTAGTATAATAATTGGCAGCACATAAACCACACAAAAGTAAATAGTTTCAAATGTAGCATGAATCTCACGAGAATAAAAAAGTGAGAAGAAAATCCACTTATGAAAATTCGGCACCCTAACAACGCCACATAATACTTCCAAAAAATGGATTGATGAGATAAAATAGGGTATATCATCACATGAACATAAAAATTATATAAATATTAATATAAAATAACATCCTCCAACATAATAACATGGAGCATAAAAGAAATGACATAAAAGAGAGTACTTGAAAAGAAAGAGAGAGGTAGGATCCCTTACATCAAGTCTGACTTGTCCTGTTCGTTTATTTATATTCCTGAATAATAAAATTTTTATCAATTTATAATTTCTTAAGGACCTCCATTGATGTTTATTATTCAATTCATATCACATATTATAATGTTATAATAATTAGTTAATTATGTGAGTTCTTACCAGATGTTTTTTATTGATGTTTGGTACATGAGTCAAAAATGAACATGTTTGAAAAAAATTGTCCATGTAGTTATAAGTATATTATCTCCAGAATTGTATTAATGATTTAAATATAATATATATCCAGTATATATTAATTTTATACAATTCCATAACATTTACAGATAAAAAGAAATGAAATGCACCGTTTATGGAGACGGTAGGCCGTACGTACGCATGAACGCTACTTTCATTTCTTTATCATATTAATGGAATTAAAAAAAATAATTGAGAGAGATATATATATTATAATTCCAGTATAATATATATGTTATCTTGGTCACATAAGTTCATTAATTTCATTCTTTATATATTCCGTGTATTGCATGAACGAGTCACATCACTTGAGGGGGCGGTAGTCCACACTTCCTCATATGAAATTATCACATTTTCACAACATGAAAAGAATAATGGTATGTTTCAAATATAAAATACATAAGCATATAGAAAACATAAATACCATATATATCATATATAAAATATAGTGACATCATAATGGCAACCTTTAAAGGTGTTAAAAGAATGTTGAAGAATCATCGTTTTGGGTTGGAGTAATTTTCCATCCACAGAAACAGTATGTTCTATAACCATTAGACAGATTTGTGTGTCAGTGTAGCTTGAATACTTATTATAACAACATCCTAGTATATTGAAGATACTGTTGTTCTTACAAAATAAAGTAATAAAGAGAGTTTAGGGGGTTGGAAATGCAAAATAAAACAAAAATAACACAAGTGAATACATTACCTTAAAATCGGGTAACTCCATTTGGTTTGAACCAAAAAGGTTTCTTGAAGAGATTCCTGCCTAAGATAAGGCTTATAGGATGAGGAGAGGGATGTGGAGATACAAAATGAGTAGATCTTGGCTGTGCCAAAGGCTTGAGAGGTGTGGGTAAGGAGGTAGAGGTGGGGGCCTTTTATAAGAGGAGAGGAGGGGCACTCTTGGAAAGTTATAAAATGTTACTTTATTTTCAAATGAGTTTCGGATTTTAAAGGTCCCACATTGATTTATTTCGAGGATAAGGTGATAAGAGTTCGCAATCCACCCATACAATAGGTTTTTGACATGTCTAGGTCTTATATTTTACATTATTTTTTCATTTTATTTAAATCGTTTATTAATGAGGTAATCGCTGCATCATCATGATGTCATAAATAATTTAATTTATTTAATGTCTAAAAATTACAAAAAAATACTATGATGTAGGAAATCTTTTTTGCTTTCCAATTACAATTTATAGTCCAAGAGATCATTTATGTAGTCAAAAGAGTCTTAATTACATAATTTGGACATTATGATTCCAAATATGGAATCCATTTTACCAAATTCCAAACACAAAAATTGCAATAATTAATTTAAAAATAACTCACATTGTCAAAACAAATAGCGGGTTTTTTTGAAACAATATCTATGAAATGTTTGGAATTTGTTTATGCCCAATTCCAAAGTAAAATTAATTCTAACAACCACCATTGGATTAAATGGTAAAATTATATTCTAATTACACTTTAAAAATAATTAAAAATATAATCTAACCATATAATTCAATTAGATGAAAAAGCAGTTTTGATGTAAAATGTAGTATTTTTCACTATTCATTAAAAAAATGAACGATGTCAAAAAAATAAAAAAAATTAATCAAAAGTAAATTTCAATTTCCCAATCATAAAGAATAAGTTTAGTTTGACAAATAGAGCTTATAAAGTTGTGAGAAGATATATTTAAAAATTGTTCGCCATCAAAAGGCGGTATAACAATATTTTAAAAATATTAGAGTATTCCATGCTTAAGATTGGATTTATTATCATATTAAGCCTCTAAAACACTATATAATTCATAAATAGACGTAGATACGAATATTTATTATTCATTACTTACTTGGGATGTTACATCCTTTCCCCCTTTAAAATTGTTTCTTCCCTGCAGTTTATTTACATATCGAATAGGTGGGGGTATTTATCCCTCTTTGCATTTCCAGATTCCCATGTCTTTAGACCTTAACCAAAACCAAAACCAAAAAGTTTAGTATGAGATCCGATAATAACAAAAAATGATAATTTTTTTTACAAAAATAAAAACTGCTCCTAATATCCAAAATTTGTCAAAAAATACCCAAAGTTCAACAATGACCATTCAATAAACATCTATCTATATAATTATTCAAAGTAAACCAAACTAAGATTGAAACCCAAATATCTGAAGGATTTAATCACATAGTCTCCTAAATATTAACATTTTTCTCCAAAATAAAATTAGTTACTCTTAAAGTATCATACTGAAAAGTAATTCACCGAATCACATACCCTCCATGATAGGATAATAATTTCTATGATAACCCAAAATCAACATAATCTAGATTCATAAGATCATCTAACTAAAAATAATTAGTCAAACTTACCAGGGACTTCACGTAGTACAGTGGTAGGCGATAAATACTAGTCGCAATTTGGTTGTGGGTTTGATTCCTGTAGCTTCGTCAGACGCGATAGGTTGTCACACAGTTTACGTGTTGTCCTTTTTACAAAACTATATAATTCTTATTAAATTCCCCAAAAAGTGATAAAATCATCAAAAATAACCATAACATATTTTAACATCAAGTTTATCTCACTCCATTCATATTCCATCATATCATAGAGTAACCCATAATTACCTAAAAAGTAAGGATCATATAAACCCTAATGGTTAGCTTTATAATTATTACCCAAACTTCCACATCGAGTTGGTTCTCTCATACATGATGCATTAAAGAACTAACCAAGGTTCAAGTGGTTGATCATGACTCCTGATAGTTGGTTTATAATAACCACAATATTTCTCATTGAATACCCCATTTCATCCAGTCTCTTAATCAGAGAACCACCACAGTTTCCTTCTAACCCATTGTCACTTTGGTGCATTCTAGATCCATCCATTTACTAAAACCAAAAAGGTTAGTGTGAGTATATCAACAAAATAATCATGTACTAAAGAGGAAGATAAACACTAATATATACATAGTCATTCACATTATCAAATAACTATGACTCTTTAAGAAACCGTAGACATTATGGTAATGTCACTTATGCTTAAAGAATAGCCTAACATATAAAGTTATCTAAACCGACCTCTGATACCAACTATAAGGACCCGACCTTAAACACTACTTATTTTTTAATTAAATGAATAATTCACATTGAGGATGTTTTCAGGTTTAGTGTTTTAGAGAATTAGGACATAACAATTACATCTCAAAGACTAAAAAGTAGACACATCTACTTATATTCAATATTTTTTTCACAAAATAAAAACACTTGAACAAAGGAGTCATGTCTACTTCCTTGTTTTAGGCAGCCAAACATTTCCTTGATCCCATCCTTGACCCTATTCAACTTTATGTCCTGTGAAAAACATTTTAAAAAAACATGGGATGAACATAAAAATCTCATTAATGGTTATAAAAATACGGAAAGAAAACATTAGTCCATGTATACATAAGAATCAATGAAATCATACATTACTCATAAAACATTAGCACGCTATCATACCTCATGAAATCATAAGATTTATGAATAACTCATAGAAATCATAAGACATAAAGGTAACTTGAGGCATTCATAACATTATTACGTAGGGAGTAACCCTCATGGTTACATTTGGAATACCCATCACAGTATATTCCCTAAATCTCTTCGGAGAAACCTTAATGTTTAACCCCTTCGCGTTACCCAATGCATTGGAGAGCTATATCGGGCTCACCCGCCCTTAGTTTATCACAGAACCACCCGTCTTCATAAACAATGCCCAAGAACCATAACATAATCATAGAACATAACATAAGCATAAAGGAAATATAACATTCCCACATTGTAATAACAATATAAGATTTTAAGATATTGAAATAATGACTCCATTCTAAAAACCATTTTCAAAACCATCTAAAACATTTAATAAAGAGATTTTTGAATCAAAGTGTCCCATACCACTTTGAAACTTTTAACAATTTAAACCATTAATATACATATAAATAAATATTTGAATACATTTTTAAAAATTGGATATTAATGAGAAATATTTATAAGAATAAATCATTAAAACATTTAAAACGATATTTTAGTAAAAGGGTTTTTAACAAAATGAGAGACACTTGAATACAATAATTGAGGAATAATATTTAATCAGAACTTTATAATATTATGAGAATAAAGGGATTCATGATATAATATTCCAAATGATAGTATATACACCATATTAGAGTGAATTGGTGCCTAACTACAATTAAGTCTCAATAGAAATGTAAAATGAGTTAAAATCTCTTATAAAGATGGTATCCTTAAATTAAGGAATAATCAATCTCATAATTATGTGTGAAAAATATAAATACACCCAATATAATTGGATATTATGTGAAAAACAATAAAATATCATTCACACATTTTCAAATTATGACATATTCTATAACTAAATGTTGAACCCAAAGAAATTGAAATTGCGTTAAGAAGTTCCCTTGGTAAAATTCGACAGCCTAACAGCGTCACTTTAAAATTCACAAAATTAGGTGATGAGAGAGAAAATGGTATCTCATCACTTGTGTAGGATCGAAATATAGTATGAGATTCTCAAAATACAAGAGGGGGGGGGGTGAATTGTATACTTTAAAAATTCCTTTGGAACCTTTAATGTTAGTTAAGAATAACTATGTTTTCCTTAAGCAAAGGAAAGGAATAAGTTTAACAAAGTTAAACTAAGTAAATTCACAACACCTCTAACACCGAACTAAACTTGGAAAAGTAGGTTCCGGAAATATGGTTCCGGAGATTGAAACTTAACAAAAAATTACAATATGAGATTATACCTTAAAGCGTATAGAATCTAAATGAATCAGAGTAAGTAAGGAAGTATAAGAAAGTTATACTTTCCTTAAGATACAAAATTCAGCGGAAATAAAACAAGTAGTAAAACTACTAGTAACAAGATAAAAGTCTTTTATCCCAAAGAGAAGGGTATCCAACAAACTTGGATAAAGGTCCCTTGATTTATACTTTCAAGAAAGTCTATCTTACCCACACCAGGGTAAGCCCTCGATACGAAGATCGGAGTCTCTGTCTTGCTATCCCCGCAAGCCCTCAACTTCAAAGTAGTTGGCAACCTCTGTCTTCCTCAGCAAGGAAGCCCTCGAACTTTAAGGTGGTAGGCACCTCTGTCTTCCTATCCCCGAAAGCCCTCGAATGTAATCACCAACATTCGGAGTCACACGAAGCATTGAGAGTTAATAAGAGCCTCTCTCTCTAGAAATCACTTCAAGCAAATTAGTCAGCCTTTCAGTACTTTTAATCAGCCATCAGCTATCAGCTATCAGCCTCTAGCTCTTTCAAATGAGCTCCTATTTATAGGTAAGGTCGGCTCCTTCTCCAACGGTCATATTTTCCTTAAATATCGGAGGGACCTGTACACGTGTCACTTAGACAACGGTTAGTTTATAACAAAACAGACGACATCGTTTTATAACAAAACAAGTGTAACAGAATGTACGACACCGTTTTAAAACTCTAACATAAAGGTTCGGAATGAACACTTCGAAGTGAAGGTTCGGAGTGTAATGAAAATAATAAAGAGTAGACAAATTATAGAAATGTAAGCAATATAAAAGGTTCGGAGTCTAACAAAGATATTTTTCGGAGTCTGAATTAATTCAGAGTGTATAAAACAAAGATAATCAGATTCTGTTTAATAGGTGAATTCGGAATGAGAATTCGGAATAGGAATTTGTCATCAGAAATCGTAATGAGAATTCATCATCAGAATTCGTAATGAGAATTCGTCATCAGAATTCGTAATGAGAATTCTTCATCAGAATTCGTGATGAGAATTCCGAATGGGATTTCTTCATTAGAATTCGTAATGATAATTCTTCTTCAGAATTCGTATCCTGAATCTGGAATAGAACTTAGTCAAAGTTCATATCCGGAATTCGGAATGAAACTTCCTTATAGTTCTTGTTCAGAACCGAATCCTAAAACAGAATGCTTTATATCAATGTTTCAACGATTCCGAGAAAATGAATCTGAATCTTATACTTAAGAAAAATATGGATAAAAATATGATAAGGATAATTTTTCTTATAAAAGCGATTTTCCTTAAGAAAGAAATTTTTCTTATAAAAGCGATTTTCCTTAAGAAAGAATTTTTTCTTATAAAAGCGATTTTCCTTAAGAAAGAATTTTTTCTTATAAAAGAGATTTTCCTTAAGAATGAAATTTTTCTTAAAGAAGCAATTTTCCTTAAGAAAGAAATTTTTTCTTAAAGATATGGTGTTTGTGATTTTCAAAACAAGAAGGAATGGAAAAGTCATAAGGAAAACCTTATTGACTCAACAATCTCCCCCTTTTTGGAAAGCACAAACATCCTTACGAAAAAGCTATTATAAGAAGAAGAAAAAAACATTAAGTCTTATCTCCCTTTTCTTTAAGGATATTGATGAATACGACTAACTCCCCCTTAGGATTTGAAACTATAAGGATCGTATTCAGATTTCCGGAGTGAAAACTAAGAATGTCTTCTTTAATGAAAAAGCTCCCCCTTAAACAAACTCTTATTAGAGTCTTTCTTTTTCTTAAAGATCTTTTTCTTCTCCCCCTTTGATAAACTCTTATTTGAGTTCTTCTTTTTCTTAAGGATCTTTTCCTTCTCCCCCTTTGTGATTTTCAAAAAGAATTGAAGGGAATGGAAAAACTTAACAAAGTACCTGAGATATTAGTAATGATAACAAAAGAAACAAGAAACAGGAAACACAACTTTCATTAAATTTGTAATGTCGACAAGAAAGAAAAAATTACAACAAAAAGATCGGATTTGATTATTTCGGATCTTTTTCCTTTGACATGATCCCCTTTAGAATAGTCTTGATCTTCTTTAGGTCCTTATGATCTTCTTCAGCTTGCTTCTCTAAGGAAACTATTCTTTCAGATTGGGCTTCAATTATTTCTTCCTGAGCCTTCAAATTTTCTTCCTGAGCTTTCATCTTCTCTTCCCGAGCCTTCATCCTTTCTTCAAAATCGATCCGATGATCCCTTTCAAATTTCCAATTTTGAGAAACGGAATTGAGCTTCCCATTCAGATCTCTCACTTGCTGAATCTGAATGTTCTTTTCCTCTGTCAACTTTTCTTCAAAGGATGCAGTCAGCTCATTAATATTCTTATCCTCGGTCTCAAAGGCATCCTTAACATTATCTTGAAACTCATCGAAAAGCCTCATTTCTTCCACAGTCTTCTTAGACCAGCTTGTCATCCTCTTGGAATATCTTTTATGAGCTTTTAACCAATAAAGAAGTTTTTGAACTGTGCCTCAATCTCAACGCAATTATCCATAACCATGGATACAGAGTCTGTTTTCAGATTCAACGCATGTTGGAGCATCTAGCATCGTGAATCAATACTTGAGAAGGTCGGAATGGTTCCTACCAACTTCTTCAAAGACTGAACAACAAAGTCATGCCCCAGAGAGGATGACTCCGAATCCGAAACTTTGCTAGGAGAATTTTCTTCCCCAATAAGCTCCAACTTTTTTTTTGAAGAACTACCAGCTTCCTTCCTCTTTCTTACTTCTGAGCTCGGAGTCACGGTAAGAATTTTCTTTCCCTTATCTTTTTCCGGAATTGAAACCTGTTCCGGAGATCTCTTCTCACTATCAGAGACTTGAGCAATATTATCTTCCTCATCATAAACTTCTATATTTTCCTTCTGAGCAGCATCAAGTAAAATATGTTATTCTTCTCTCAGATAAGAAACTTCTTCTTCACCTTTCTCTTCTTCCATTGTCGGAGTAACAAGCTTCGAAGATTCAGCTTCAGAAGTTCGGAGCGATAAGTGTTCCGAAGGAGTTCCCTTGTACTCATCTACTTGTTTTAGCACATCTCCTGTCTCACCACTTCCTTCAGCAGCCTCTTCAACTTGTTCCCCTTGCTCTACTTCCTCAGTATTAGTAGCAACAGCTTGTTCTGAAGCAACGAGATTTCTTCCTGGAGTCTCAGGTAGAGATTCCAGGGAGAAAGTTCTCGGAACTGGAATTGTTGCTGAAACCATTTCATTGAACTTTAACAATGCTTGAACAGCCTCGGCTTCTGACATCTTCTTCTTAAGCCTCTTCTCCTTTGCTTGCTTTTCAAGCTCATCAGCCGTTTTCTCCTTCAAAGCCTTAGCCTCCACAGGGTTCAATCCGAACTGCGGATCCCCTTCTTTCCTTTTTTCTTTATCTGCTCTCCACTTTGCAACAACCTCATCAGGATAGGCTTTCTTCTTCTTAGGCATTGGAGGTGCGGAATGGACTTTCTTAGACTTGGGATCTTCTGCTTCTACTTCCACTTGTTTCAACTTTCTCTTCCTTACCGGCTTAGAGGATTCCGGATCAGCAGTTTTCAGATCCACTTCTTCTTGAACAGGTAGATCAATAAACATTCCAGTATTCTTGTCAAAGGCTACATCCATTATTTTCATAGTATCATCACTTACCAACAAGACTTTACACACCTTTGGTTTAGATCTGCAAGCTACCTTGAAGGATTCAAGGCACCGAACTATCAACTTCGACAAAATTGCTGGGTACATCACGATCTGTGCTCTAAGATTTACCTTCTTAAGATTCTCAATGGTTATGAGAATATGCTTCATGAAGTTAAACTTCCTTAGATTTATCAGAAAATCTAAGATATAGATTTCACTTTTCTTCAAGCTGTCCTTATCACCTTTTCTCGGTACGATAAGTCCTTGCACCCATAATTCCAGAATCCGAAAATTTGTAGATAGACTTGCAATTTTCGGAGCCTTATCATCAGCCAGTCCGAGAGTTTCTAAGGCTTTCCCTTTTTTGAAGCTTCCCTTGGAGTCCGAAAATACGTGAGAAATAAACTCAGCTTCACCTTCATAAGTTAACCCTACCAAGCTTGCAGCCTTGGTGTAAGAAAGCTTATATGTCTTGCCATACGATTTGAAAGAAAACCTCTCTCTATCATCTTCCTTAAAGAAAGAAACTGATTCATAAAATTCAACAAGTAAATTAGAATATAATTCCTCTTGATTACCGGTTTTAGATACCGCAACATCCTCCCAGCCATTCAACTTGATGTTCTTTGAGATAAGGTAATCATAATTGTTGAAGAAATCCGGATGGAGTAACCTTTCTCTATATACTAACCACTGAGAAATAGGCTTGGTTGAAGACATTTCGTGAGAAGCTAACTCTGCAGACATTCGGATCTGAAGTCCTCTGAGAAATTCGGAACGGAGTAAACTATGGTTCGGAACGGCCTTAAAACAGAGGGGAAGAGCTTCAGCACGCAAAAGCTTGAAACCAATGTGGGACTAGAATTTATGGTCCCATTTATATAGGCAATGGGATGATGGTTCACCTTCCACGGTTGATCTAACGGTTTAGAATGAACTGAGATCAAATCTGACGGTTGATAACTTGAATCCGATCTTTTTGAGGTTTTTATTAAAGTAAAGAATTAAGAAATCCAAAATCCGAAAACAAAATATAAGAAACTGCCAGCAAGTAAAATATGATTACGAAAACTTCAGTAAGGAAATCATACCTTTCGGATTAGCTTAGGAAAGTTATTCGTAATGGGTAATATAAAGATGACTACGAAAAACTCAATACGAAAAACTAAATACGAAAAACTCAATACAAAAAACTAAATACGAAAAACACAATACAAAAAACTAAATACGAAAAACTCAATACGAAAAAGTAAATACGAAAAAGTAAATAAAAAAAACTTGGTACGAAAATTTGGTTATGAAAGTACCAGTACGAAAGTTTTCTATTCCGGAAATTTTCAATACAAATACTTTCATTCCAGAAGTATTCTGTACGAAAATATCCATTCTGGAAAATGGTAGTTCAGGAAGTTTCATTCCGAAAATCTTCGTTCTGAAAAGTTTGAAAACAAATTTTGAAAAACTTTGTTAAACAAACAATCAAATGTACTCCCCCTATAAAAAGGAGTTTATTACTGTAAGGACACTTTTTCAACATAAATTTAATTAAGAAAGATTACCTTACGGTTATCATTCCTAACTTCTGTTTAATATATTCAAATCTATCAGAAGGCAAAGATTTTGTGAAAATATCAGCAAGTTGATCTTGCGTTCCTATAAACTGAAAAATAATATCTCCTTTTAGTGTGTGATCCCTAATAAAGTGATGCCTAATATCTATGTGTTTTGTACGAGAGTGATGTGCAGGGTTTTTACTTAGGGCAATGGCACTTGTGTTATCACACAAAATTTGGATTAAAGCCATGCAAGATGAACTAAATGAATTCGAAAGGAATAAAGTCTGGACCTTAGTTGGAAGACCTAAGGAAACTTCTGTTATTGGAGTAAAATGGGTTTTCAGAAATAAATGTGATGAAAATGGAGTCATTGTTAGAAATAAAGCTAGACTTGTTGCTAAAGGCTATAATCAGCAAGAAGGAATAGACTATGAAGAAACCTATGCTCCAGTAGCTAGACTTGAATCTATCCGTATTCTACTTGCCTTTACAGCATTCTTTAATTTCAAACTTTTTCAAATGGATATGAAATGTGCTTTTCTTAACGGTTATGTTCAAGAGGAAGTTTTTGTTGAACAACCTCCTCGCTTTGAAGATACAAAACATCCCAATGATGTTTTTAGACTTACCAAAGCTTTGTATGGCCTTAAACAAGCCCCACGAGCATGGTATGATAGACTCACTAGATTTTTGCTTCAAAATAACTATGTTAAGGGAAATGCAGATCCAACCCTTTTTATAAAGAAAGATAAGAAAAATGTTTTGATTGTTCAAATTTATGTTGATGACATTATATTTGGTTCAACTCAGCAATCTTTGACTGACTCTTTTGCAAGTCTAATGAAATATGAGTTTGAAATGAGTATGATGGGTGAGTTAACATTTTTCCTTGGTTTTCAAATTTCTCAAAAACCAGAAGGAACCTACATATCTCAACATAAGTATATTAAAGATCTTCTTAAAAAGTATGGTTATGACAACACCAAGAGTATAAGTAATCCCATTGGTACCTCAAACTCTTTAGATATTGACGAAGCTGGGAAACCAGTAGATCAAACATCTTTTAGAGGTATGATAGGGAGTCTACTTTACTTAACAGCTAGTCGAACAGACTTAATGTTTTCAGTATGCTTATGTGCAAGATATCAATCCAATCCTAAGGAATCTCACTTAAAGGCAGTAAAAAGAATTTTTCGCTACCTTAAGGGAACCATGGATCTAGGATTATTTTATACTTCTGGTAATGATTTTGTTCTAAAAAGCTCTGATTACAATTGTAGGATCGAAATATAGTATGAGATTCTAAAAATACAAGAGGGGGGGTGAATTTTATACTTTAAAAATTCATTTGGAACCTTTAAAGTTAGTTAAGAATAACTATATTTTCCTTAAGCAAAGGAAAGGAATAAGTTTAACAAAGTTAAACTAAGTAAATTCACAACACCTCTAACACCGAACTAAACTTGGAAAAGTAGGTTCCGGAAATATGGTTCCGGAGATTGAAACTTAACAAACAATTACAATATGAGATTCTACCTTAAAGCGTATAGAATCTAAATGAATCAGAGTAAGTAAGGAAGTATAAGAAAGTTATATTTCCTTAAGATACAAAATTCAGCGGAAATAAAACAAGTAGTAAAACTACTAGTAACAAGATAAAAGTCTTTTAAACCAAAGAGAAGGGTATCCAAAAACCTTGGATAAAGGTCCTTTGATTTATACTTTCAAGCAAGTCTGTTTTACCCACACCAGGGGAAGCCCTCGATACGAAGATCGGAGTCTCTGTCTTGCTATCCCCGCAAGCCCTCAACTTCAAGGTAGTTGGCAACCTCTGTCTTCCTCAGTAAGGAAGCCCTCGAACTTTAAGGTGGTCGGCACCTCTGTCTTCTTATCCCTGGAAGCCGTCGAATGTAATCACCAACAGTCGGAGTCGCACGAAGCTTTGAGAGTTAATAAGAGCCTCTCTCTCTAGAAATCACTTCATGAAAATTAGTCAGCCTTTCAGTACTTTTCATCAGCCATCAGCTATCAGCTATCAGCCTCGAGCTCTTTCAAATGAGCTCCTATGTATAGGTAAGGTCGGCTCCTTCTCCAATGGTCATATTTTCCTTAAAGATCGGAGGGACCTGTACACGTGTCACTTAGACAACGGTTAGTTTATAACAAAACAGACGACATCGTTTTATAACAAAACAAGTGTAACAGAATGTACGACATCATTTTAAAACTCTAACATAAAGGTTCGGAATGAACACTTCAGAGTGAAGGTTCGAAGTGTAATGAAAATAATAAAGAGTAGACAAATTATAGAAATGTAAGCAATATAAAAGGTTAGGAGTCTAACAAAGATATATTTCGGAGTCTGAATTAATTCAGAGTGTATAAAACAAAGATAATCAGATTCTGTTTAATAGGTGAATTCAGAATGAGAATTCGGAATAGGAATTCGTCATCAGAAATCGTAATGAGAATTCATCATCAGAATTCGTAATGAGAATTCGTCATCAGAATTCGTAATGAGAATTCTTCATCAGAATTCATAATGAGAATTCGGAATGGGATTTCTTCATTAGAATTCTTAATGAGAATTCTTCTTCAGAATTCGTATCCTGAATCTGGAATAGAACTTAGTCAAAGTTCATATCCGGAATTCGGAATGAAACTTCCTTATAGTTCTTGTTCAGAACCGAATCCTAAAACAGAATGCTTTATATCAAAGTTTCAACGATTCCGAGAAAATGAATCCGAATCTCATACTTAAGAAAAATATGGATAAAAATATGATAAGGATAATTTTTCTTATAAAAGCGATTTTCCTTAAGAAAGAAATTTTTCTTATAAAAGCGATTTTCCTTAAGAAAGAATTTTTTCTTTTAAAAGCGATTTTCCTTAAGAAAGAAATTTTTCTTAAAGAAGCGATTTTTCATTAAGAAAGAAATTTTTTCTTAAAGATAAGGTGTTTGTGATTTTCAAAACAAGAAGGAATGGAAAAGTCATAAGGAAAACCTTATTGACTAAACAGCTTGGACATAAAATTTACTTCAATAAGGATATTGGAGAAAATATCCCAACATAAAAAGATGTAAATTAAATGACATAACCAAATAAGTATTTTAAAAAGAGAAGTGTGAAAGGTTCCCTTGCCGATTTGGGAATCCTTCGAAACGTACACCCCATGAAAGAAGGGTCATAAAATGAAGATGTAAATAACCATAAATGAAATTATATTATACCAATAGTATAATAATGGGCAGTACATACACCACACAAAAGGAAATAGTGTCAAATGTAGCATGAATCTCACGGGAAAAAAACTGAGGTGAAAATCCCCTTATGAAAATTGGGCAGCCTAATGACGCCACATAAAACTTATAAAAATGGATTGATGAGGTAAAATAGGGTCTCTCATCACATCAACATAGAAAGTAAAGAAATAGGAATACAAAATAACATCATCCAACATAAGAACATGGAGCATAAAATAAATGACATAAAATAGAGTACTTGAGAAGAAAGAGAGAGGTAGGATCCCTTACCTCAAGTCCGACTTGTCTTGTTCGTTTCTTTATATTCCTGAACAATAAAATTTTTTCAATTTATAATTTATTAATTAAATACTTTGAATTTTATTATTCAATTCATATCAAATATTATAATTTTATAATAATTAGTTAATTATGTGAGTTCTTATCAGATGTTTTTTGTCGATGCTTGGTACATGAGTCAAAAATGAACATGATTGAAAAGAATTGTCCATGTAGTTGTAAGTAAATTATCTCAAGAATAGTAATAATGATTTAAATATAATATATATCCAGTACATATTCATTTTATACTATTCCATAACATTTGGAGATAAAAAGAAATGAAATGCACCATTCATGGTGATGGTAGGTCGTACACACGCATGAACACTACTTTCATTTCTTTATCATATTAATGGAATTAAAAATAATAATTGAGAGATATATATATATATTATAATTCCAGTATAATATATATGTTATTTAGGTCACATAAGTTCATTAATTTCATTCTTGATACATTCCATGTATTGCATGAACGAGTCACATCACTTGAGGGGGCGGTAGTCCACACTTCCTCGTATGAAATTATCGCATTTTCACAACATGAAAAGAATAATGGTATGTTTTAAATATAAAATACATAAGAATATAGAAAACATAAATACCATATATATCATATAAAAAATACAGTGACATCATAATGGACACCTTTAAAGGTGTTAAAATAATATTGAACAATCATCGTTTTGGGAGGCAGTAATTCGCCATCCACAGAAACAGTATGTTCTATAACCATTAGACGGATGTGTGTGTAAGTGTAGCTAGTATCATTATTATATAAAAATCATAGTATATTTAATATACTGTTTTTGTCACAAAAGAAAGTAATAAAAAGATTTTAGGGGGTTGGAGAAACAAAATAAAACAAAAGAACATAAGTGAATACATTACCTTAAAATTGGGTAACTCCCTTTGGTTTGAACCAAATGAGTTTATTGAAGAGCTTACTGTATAAGGTAAGGCTTCTAGGATGAGGATAGGGATTTGGAGAGACAAAATGATCAGAGCTTGGTCGAGCCAAAGGCTTGAGAGGTGTGGGTACGGAGGTAGAGTTGGTGGCCTTTTATAAGAGGAGAGGAGGGGCACTCTTGGAAAGTTATAAAATGATACTTTATTTTCAAATGAGTTTTGGATTTTAAAGGTCCCACATTGATGTATTTCGAGTATAAGGTGATACGAGTTAGAAATCCACCCATAAAATAGGTTTTTTACATGTCTAGGTCTTAGATTTTACATTATCTTTTCATTTTATTTAAATAATTAAATAATGAGTAATCGTTGCATCATCATGATGTCATAAATAATTTAATTTATTTAATTTCTAAAAATTATAAAAAAATACTATGATGTATGAAATATATTTAGATTTCTAATAAATCTTTGTAGTCCAAGAGATCATTTATGTAGACAAAATTAAAAATGTTTTACTCAGGTGATACATTCTTTGTTATATTTACTTTCTTTAAAAAATAAAAAGATAAAAAGTCATTATCACTAAAAATTGATTCCATGGGGTCCCCATGTTTGGCACAAGGCATCCCATGGTCGACCATGACACAACCTTTAGTATTATGACACATGTTGGTGTCATTTTTTATTATTATGATATTATTTTATTATCCTTAACAACCCGATTACTAATTAATCAAGATAATTAACGATAATTACTGTCGTTACTATTCATAATGTCAAAAAAATGAGTATTAATTGCATAATTTGGACCTTTTGATTCCAAATATGTAATCCATTTTACCAAATTCGAAACGTAGAAATTTCAATAATTAATTTAAAAATAATTCCCGTTTTCAAAACAAATAGCGGGTTTTTTTGAAACAATATCTATGAAAAGTTTGGCATTTGTTTATGCCCAATTCCAAAGTAAAATTAATTCTAATGACCAAAATTGAATTAAATAGTAAAAATATATTCTAATTAAACTTTAAAACCGATTAAAAAGATAATCTAACCATATAAATAAATTAGATGGAAAAGAAATTTTGATGTAAAATGCAGTATTTTTCACTATTCATTAAAAAAATGATCATTGTCAGAAAAATACCAAAAATTAATCAAAAGTAAATTTAAATAACCCAATCATAAAGAATAAGTTTATTTTGACAAATAGAGCTTATAAAATTGTCAAAAGATAGATTTAAAAATGGTTCTCCATCAAAAGGTAGTAAAACATTCTTTTAAAAATATTAGAGTATTCCATGATTAAGATTGGATTTATTCTCATTTTAAGCCTCTAAAACACTATATAATTCATAAATAGACATATATAAGAATATATATTATTCATTACTTACTTGGGATGTTACATACTTCCCCCATTTATAAAATTTCATCCTCGCAATTTATTTACTTATTGAATAAGTGGGGGTATTTATCCCTCATTACATTTTCAGATTCCCATGTCTTTAGACCTTAACCAAAACCAAAACCAAAAATTTTAGTATGAGATCATATAATACCCAAAAAGGATAATTTTTTTTACAAAATGAAAACCTACTCCTAATCTCCAAAATTTCTCAAACAATACCCAAAGTTCAACAAAGACCATTCAATAAGCATCTATCCATAAAATTATTCAAAGTAAACCAAAATAAGATTGAAACCCAAATCTCTGAAGGATTTAATTACATATTCTCTTAAATCTTAAAATTTTTCTCAAAAATAACATCAGTTACTCTTAAAGTCTCATACTGAAAAGTAATTAACCTAATCACATATCCTCCATGATAGGCTAATAGTTTCCATAGATACCACAAAATCAACCTAATCTGAATTCATAATATCATACAACTAAAATGAATTAGTCAAACTAATGAGGGACTTCACGTAGTCTAGTGGTAGGTGATAAATACTAGTCGCAATTTGGTTGTGGGTTTGATTCCCGTAGCTTCGTCAGACGCGATAGGTTTTCACACAGTCTGCGTGTTGCCCTTTTTCCAAAACTATATTATTCTTATAACATTCCCCAAAAAGTGATAAAATCTTCAAAAATAACCATAAAATATTTTAACCTCAAGTTTATCTCATTCTATTCATATTCCATCATATCATAGAGTAACCCATAATTACCTAAAAAGTAAGGATCATATAAACCCTAATGGTTACCTTTATAATTATTACCTAAACTTACACATCGAGTTGGTTCTCTCGTATATGATGCATTAAAGAACTCACCATGGTTCAAGTGGTTGATCATGACTCCTGATAGTTGGTTTTGAATAACCACAAGATTTCTCATTGAATCCCCCATTTCATCTAGTCTCTTAATCAGAGAACCACCACAGTTTCCTTCAAACCCATTGTCAATTTGGTGCCTGCTAGATACATCCATTTACTAAAACCAAAAAAGTTAGTGTGAGTATATCAACAAAATAATCATGTACTAAAGAGGAAGATAAATACTAATATATACTTAGTTATTCACTTTATCTAAAAACTATGACTCTTTCTGAAATCCTAGACATTATGGTAATGTCACTTATACTTAAAGAACACCCTGACTTCTAAAGTTATCTAAACCGAACTATGATACCAACTATAAGTACATGACATTAAACATTACTTATTATTGAATTAAATGAATAATTCACATTGAGGATATTTTCAGGTTTAGAGTTTTATATAATTAGGACATAACTGTTACATCTCAAAGATTACAAAGTAGACACATCTACTCAGCTTCCATATTTTTTTCACAAAATAAAAACTCTTGAACAAAGCAGTCATGTCTAGTTCCTTTTTTAGACAGCCTGACATATCCTTGATCCCATCCTTGACCCTATTCAACTTTATGTCCTGTGAAAAAAATTTCACAAAAAACTTGGGATGAGCATAAAAAGCTCAGTAAGGGTTATAACAATACGGAAAGAAAACATTAGTCCATGTATGCATAAGAATCAATGAAATCATACATTACTCATAAAACATAAGCACGTTAACATACCTCATGAAATCATAATATTTATGAAAGACTCATAGAAATCATAAGACATAAAGGTAAATTGAGGCATTCATAACATTCTTACGAATGGAGTAACCCTCATGGTTACGTTTGGAATACCCATCACAGTATATTCCCTAAATCTCTTCGGAGAAACCTTACCCTTTAACCCCTTTACGTTACCCAATTCATTGGAGAGCTATATCGGGCACACCCGCCCTTAGTTTATCACAGAACCACCCGTGTTCATAAAAAATGCCCAAGAACCGTAAAATAATCATAGCACATAACTTAAGCATAAAGGAAAGATAAACTTCCCACATTGTAATAACAATATAACATTTTAAGATATTGAAATAATGACTCCATTCTAAAAACCATTTTCAAACCATCTAAAACATTTAATAAAGAGATTTTTGAATCAAAGTGTCCCATAACACTTTGAAACTTTTAACAATTTAAACCATTAATATCCATATAAATAAATCCTTGAATCCATTTTGAAAACGTGGATATTAATGAGAAATATTTATAAGAATAAATCATTAAAACATTTAAAATGATATTTTAGTAAAAGGGTTTTTAACAAAATGAGAGACACTTGAATACAATAATTGAAGAATAACATTTAATCAGAACTTTATAATATCATGAGAATAAAGGGATTCATGATATAATATTACAAATGATAGTATATACACCATATAAGAGTGAATTGGTGCGTAACAACAATGAAGTCTCAAAAGAAATTTAAAATGATATAAAATCTCTTATAAAGAAGGTATCCTTAAATTAAGGATAAACCAATCTCATAATTTTTTGTGAAAAATATAAATACACCCAATATAAGTGGATATTAAGTTTCAAACAATCAAAGATCATTCACACATATTCAAATGATGACATATTCAATAACTACATGTTGAACCCAAAGAAATTGAAATTGGGTTAAGAAGTTCCCTTGGTAAAATTTGACAACCTAACGGCGTCACTTTGAAATTCACAAAATTAGTTGATGAGAGAGAAAATGGTATCTCATCACTTGAACATAAAATTTACATCAATAAGGATATATTAGAACATGACCAAACATAAAAAGATGTAAATTAAAAGGCATAACAAAATAGGTCTTTTAAAAAGAGGAGTGTGAAAGGTTCCCTTACCGATTTGGGCAACCTTCGAAACGTACACCCCATGAAAGAAGGGTCATACAATGAAGATGTAAATACCCATAAATGAGATTATATTATACAAATAGTATAATTATGGGCAGTACATACACCACACAAAAGGAAATAGTGTCAAATGTAGCATGAATCTCACATGAATAAAAAGTGAGATGAAAATCCCCTTATGAAAATTCGGCATCCTAACGGCGCCACATAAAACATCCAAAAATGGATTGATGAGATCAAATAGGGTCTCTCATCACATTAAAATATAAAAGTACAGCAGGAGGAATATAAAATAACATCCTCCAACATAAGAACATGAAACAAAAAAGAAATGACATAAAAGAGAGTACTTGAAAAGAAAGAGAGAGGTAAGATCCCTTATCTCAAGTTCGACTTATCTTGTTCGTTTCATTATATTTCTAAATAATAAACTTTTTTCAATTTATAATTTCTTACAGACCTCATTTTAAGTTTGTTATTCAATTCATATCACATATTATAATGTTATAATAATTACTTAATTATGTGAGTTCTTATCAGATGTTTTTTGTCGATGTTTCGTACATGAGTCCAAAATGATCTTGTTTGAAAAGAATTGTCCCTGTAGTTGTAAGTACATTATTTAAAAAATAGTATAAATGATTTAAATATAATATATATCCAGTAAATATTGATTTTATACTATTCCATAACATTGGAGATGAAAATAAATGAAATGCACCGTTTATGGAGACGGTAGACCGTACGTACACATGAACGCTACATTCATTTCATTGTCATATTAATGGAATTAAAAACAATAATTGAGATATATATTTATTATAATTACAGTATAATATATTTTTTATTTAGGTCACATAAGTAAATTAATTTTATTCTTTATACATTCCATGTATTCATTGAACGAGTCACATCACTTGAGGGGGCGGTAGTCCATACTTCCTTGTATGAAATTATCGCATTTGCACAACATGAAAAGAATAATGGTATGTTTTAAATATAAAATAAATAATAATATATAAAACCTCAATACCATATATATAATATATAAAATAAAGTGACATCATAATGGCCAACTTTAATGTTGTTAAAAGAATATTGAACAATCATCGTTTCGGGAGGCAGTAATTCGCCATCCACAGAAACAATATGTTCTTTAACCATTAGACGGACGTGTGTGTAAGTGTAGCTCGAATAATTATTATAAAAACATCATAGTATATTGAATATACTGTTTTTGTTACAAAATTAAGTAATAAAAAGATTTTATGGGGTTGGAGAAGCAAAATAAAACAAAATAACACAAGTGAATACATTACCTTAAAATCGGGTAACTCCATTTGGTTTGAACCAAAAGGTTTTCTTGAAGAGATTCCTGACTAAGGTAAGGCTTCTAGGATGAGGAGAGGGATGTGGAGAGGCAAAATGAGCAGATATTGGACGAGCCAAAGGCTTGAGATGTGTGGATAAAGAGGTAGAGTTGGGGGCCTTTTATAAGAAGAGAGGAGGGGCACTCTTGGAAAGGTATAAATGTTGCTTTATTTTCAAATGAGTTTCGGATTTTAAAGGTCCCACATTGATTTATTTCGAGGATAAGGTGATAAGAGTTGGAAATACACCCATACAATAGGTTTTTGACTTGTCTAGGTCTTATAGTTTACATTATCTTTTTATTTTATTTAAATCATTAAATAATGATGTAATCGCTGCATCATCATGATGTCATAAATAATTTAATTTATTTAATGTCCAAAAATTATAAAACAAATACTATGATGTAGGAAATCTTTTTAGATTTCCATTTACTATTTATAGTCTAAGATATCATTTATGTAGACAAAATTAAAAATGTTTTACTTAGGTGATATATTTTTTGTTATATTTACTTTCTTTAAAAAATAAAAAGATAAAAAGTCATTATCACTCAAAAGTGATTCCATGGGGTCCCCTTGTTTGGAACAAGGCATCCCATGGTCGGCCATGAAAAAACCAGTAATATTAGGAAACATTTTGGTGTCATTGTTTATTATTATGATATTATTTTATTATCCTTAACTACCCGATTACTAATTAATCAAGATAATTAACGATAATTACCGTTGTTACTATTAATAATGTCAAAAAACAAAAGAGTCTTAATTACATAATTTGGACCTTCTGATTCAAAATATGGAATAAATTTTACCAAATTACAAACATAGAAATTTCAATAATTAATTTAAAAATAATTCTCTTTGTCAAAACAAATAGCGGGTTTTTTTGAAACAATATCTATGAAAAGTTTGGCATTTGTTTATGCCCAATTCCAAAGTAAAATTAATTCTAATGACCACCATTGGATTAAATGGTAAATATATATTCTAATTTAACTTTAAACCCAATTAAAAAGATAATATAACCATATAATTAAATTAGATGAAAAATAAGTTTTGATGTAAAATGCAGTATTTTTCACTATTCATTAAAAAAATGAACATTGTCAAAAAAATACCGCAAATTAATCAAAAGTAAATTTCAATGTCCCAATCATAAATAATAAGTTTATTTTGACAAATAGAGATTATAAAATTGTCAAAATCTTGATTTAAAAATGGTTCGCCATCAAAAGGCGGTAAAATAATGTTTTAAAAATATTACAGTATTCCATGCTTAAGATTGGATTTATTATCTTTTTAAGCCTCTAAAACACGATATAATTCATAAATAGACATAGATAAGAATATATATTATTCATTACTTACATGGGATGTTACACTCATTGGAAAATTAATGTTCATGCTGATTTCAATAAAATTATTCTAAGATCAGAACAAATAGAGGAGAAGATGAATGTAGACATTCTATAAATCAGATTATCTATGAATCTTGATACAAGGAAGCCAAAATAGTAAGATTTTCTATTTATGAGTCTCCAAAGAAAATTATCTTTGAGGGATTGGTTTAATTATTCAATGTTTTTCATACCAAGGCCTCCTATGACTATGGTCACCACACATTTATTCCAAGGAGCTTTGATAATTTCCATCTCCAGTATGATAAAACTCAATCGAAAGTCTCTCATTATAGTGTTGATAGGCTTAGTGACAGCTACAGGACTAGAGTACACCCTAAACATACAAACTAGCATTTATACCACCCTGTTCTTGAATTGACACTCTCTTCCTACCATTGATAGGGATTTACCTTTCCATGAGAAGTTATTTCTTCTTATTTTACTCACCATATTGATGATGTTAGAAGGATTAGGTTTACCTCAGAACTTTGGGACTTCAAGGTAAATTAATTGGAGGGATCCTTCCCTAAAACCCAACTCATTGATCATATATTATTTTTTAGATACTGATATGTTCTTTCCCAAATAAATAATGGGCTTTCTCTAGTTAACTTCTTGACTAATGAAAATTTAATTGTTCATTAAAAAATTCTTGATGTATTTATTATTCCTCCAATATCCCTGAAAAAAGATAATTATGTCTCTAGAAATGAAAATATGATATGGATAAGAAATACCTTGAGCTGATCTAATTGTTTTAATACCACCCTTGCTTTTCGTATTCTGGATAAGCCTACCGAGATTGTTCTCAACAATAGAAATGTTGATGTCCGAAAGGGGATCTGCCTATCTAATATAATAAATCATTTTAATTTTCCTTATACGGACCCATTTACGCGAATGTAAATGTGAGTAGATCGATGCATGGATTTTATCCTGTGTTTGAATCTCATGAAAAATCCAAACTCAAGAAGAATATGACTAATAAATACCCAATCCATTGTATCAAACACTTTAATGATGTCAATATTAAGAATAATATTGCATACCATGGTAGAATTCTAAATAATATTAACAAATTATATAGTTGTGTGTAGAAAATTATGTATTTTTCTGGTTTTAACAAAGAAAAATTGGTTCCATGAAATAATTTTGTCTGATACCCGAGAAAGTCTATTCACAAGAATCATGTTAATGAATTTGCTGATGGTATTGATCAGAGAAACCAGTCTGAATTGAATAATATCATTTTTTTCTTGTATTTTTTAATTAAGAAAATTAATTGGGAATTGAAACCATGAGATAGAGATCCAACTATAAATATATTTTTGACAAGTTTTTACTCATCATTCAGAATTAAATCCTAGTATAATTGAATGTAATGGTCAGTGAAGCCATCCAAACAGGGTTAACATCATTTTTTGAGTCAAAAACAACATCCCTAATCTTAAAATACATAGGAGTGGAGGTGATAATATTATTTTTATACTTAGTGATCATGTTTTCAATGATGAATTCTGTGATCCCCACACTCCTTGGTGGACCATTGAAAAGATTAATGTAGAATGAAAAATTTGATTGGGAAGGGCCTGTCTATAATCCAAAATTGTGTTTCCATCCTTAAAAAAAGATAGGGTCCTATTGGCCCTTCCCACCGTTTGAATAAAATTGATTTTTTTGTTTCTATCTACATCAGTGATCCACATGATCTAGAAAATGTCCTTTTCAATACTATCCCTCAATATTATAAGGTGTTACAATTTTGGGGACATTACTTCTTCTTGAGTTTTGCCTCCATAGAAGTTTTTATTAGTAATAGATTCCTGAAAAACATGGAGATATAATTCAAGGTCATTAATATCTTCATTAAGAAAGATTAATTTTTTCTTGATCCATTTTTTCTTTCTATTATTGAGCATTTTGAGTTTAAAAATATAGGATAATAGGATTCCACTGCCATCATACACTTCCCAAGTGTCATGAATTATTTGAGAACTCTCCGGAAGGGTGGTCCAAGAATTTTTGAACTTGAAAGAAATATGATTGTTTTTAACATCGTCAATAAAATTCACCAAAACTGGGTGATGATCCAAGTTTTTTTCCAAAGTGACAAACGAGATAGCTATCCATGTTCCAAGTGAGATATCATTAATAAAAGCTCTATCAATTGTTATTTATCTCATTCAATGTAAATTTCTTATATACCACATATATTCGGAACAATTGAAATTGATTCTAGTTCGATTATATTCCTCAACACATGCCTTGAATTACTTGATTGAAATAGTTTTTGAGACATGTCCCATATTTTCATCTGAATGTAGGATAGAGTTAAAATCCCCCATAATGACCCATAGATTCGAGAGAGTATTAGATAGCTCTATGATTTTAATCCAAACAAGTCTTCTGTCGAGCTAGTTTTTAATGCATAGAAAACTAAGAATATTATTTTTCCCATATTTGTTGAAATTGTATGTAATGACTTGATCATCCTCTCAGGTAATAGAAGGGTTTTCCATATTATTATGACCATTATACATATCCTGTTAGATCTAGAATAACTCTAATAGTAACATAGAATTGAGCATACATTTATTTCAATGGGAGATCCTTGATTAACTGATTTTATATTTGGTTTGGGAATACCAATTAATTCTTGCATATACCTATCTGTACGGAGCCAAAGGAAACCTATCATGCTAGGTTTGTACAACCCATGGATGTTCTAAAATAATATCCTCATTTTGATCATAGTTTGGTGGTGAGTCTCTATTTATCTTTTAGTTCCATGTTTTTTCATCTCTCATATTCTAGGGGTTCTACCTTCTTGGATGTATTAGTAAACAAATTTTTATTTGACCCATCATTCATGCATACCTGTATTGATACTTTTCCTTCTTCTTTTTTGTTTTTAATAGGAGTATCCTTAAATAAATGGTCCATTGAATAAAGATCACATGGATCACTGGTCCTTTGTTTTGTTGCAGGATTCTGATGGATAATTTATGTCATGGGCATTTCTAGATAGGAAAACAAATTTAGATCATAGTTGGCCAACTCGAGTGGAAAATTCTCAACTTTCATAGAGAGAGAATTCAAAAAAAATCTGATGAGATGTACAATAAATCATTAATATATTCATTTATATCATACCATTGTTTATCTGATTCTACTTTTATGAATGGAGAGTGATTATTTTCATCCTTCCAATTTTTTTGTCCCTCTTCCTCCTTAAAAAACCACCCAATCCTTGCTCGAGCCAGCATGATTGTCCCATTTCTCCCATTTGGTTTGTTCCATGGAATCATTTGTGACATATTCCATTTGGTCTGACTTCTTTCCTCTAAAGACATCCTTCAAAAACATGTTTTTATTAACTACTTTATCCAGCTTTTGGACCACTCAAACATTTTATTGAATATCGCCAACCATTATAAAGTGTTCAAAAAACTAAGGAATATTTTCAAATTCAATGATATCCTCAATTAAATAATCTTTATATTCTATATATACGTAATCTGGTTGTGGTGAATCTATGTTGATCTTAATAAGAACTATTTTATATTGACCAATGTTAGCACTGATTGTGTAGTGATCGATATTTAAGAGGGGTACCAATTATAGAGGCCGAATCATATTGTATTTTAGGATGTAAGTAGATCCATAAGAGACCATGAATCCTGGTCCAGAATTGAGAAAGGGAATGATTTTGATTGAAAGGATTAAAAATTGCATCCCATTCAGATAGAATCAAAATCCCCCACTTCAGATTAATATTTCCAAAGTTCCAAGCCATATAGATGTCCTCCTAATTCTCTAGGATGAACTAGAAGTATCCCTTTCTGATCAAAATTATCCTTTATTTTGATAAATTCCTATTACGATAAATTCATTCCTTCAAGTCATCATAAGACTAGGGTTCCCCCCCTTTTCATATGAAATCCGTCTAAGCATCGAGTACCTTCAAATATCCATACTTTGATTTTTTTTCATCCAGATCTGCAACCACTGTAACGAAACCTTCCCATAAACATTTGATGATTGGAGGCCTATTGTGTTTAACTGAAAAATCCATATAACTTTCAAGCACTTCCACAAAGGAAATGGGTTTGTGAGGAAGGGAAGAAGAATATGGCACTATGATGAGCTCATTTTGAGGTGGATTGAATACTCTTTCACAATTTGGATCAAATTACTCCATCAGTTCATAAATTAGCATTATGTATCACTTTTACCTTTATTTAACTCGTTGATGTACCCGTATATAGTATGTAGAGAAGGGGGGTTACCATTATGTATCTTATGAAAACCTAGTGTTCCCTTTACACATCATGTGAAGTAACCTTACACATCCCCATGATATTTACACAACCTATCAAAATGGGGTATTTACGATTTCACAGAACTAAAAATACCTCACATATAAAGGTAGATAATATTACCCTAACACAACCCTTATCACATATGTAAGGGTAAACAATTTTATTTTAATTTATTTTAATTAAGAAATTTACACTCTTTTATACAAATAAATACATTAATTCAATATAAACCACATTAAAATGAATCAATTAATTTAATAGGGAAAATTATTGAAAAAAATAAAATGTATTAAAAAAATTTTAAAAAAATTTCATGAAAAATACATACAAAAATCTTGAAAAACACAAATAATATAGCAATAAATCCATGAAAATTGATGGTAGGGTCATGGAATATTGATACCTAGACCCCTTAGTGAAAAATGGGAAAATAAAGGAAAAAATATCCAATTTTTTTTCTTAAACTTGAGGGGGAATTTTGGGAAACCAAAAAATTTAATGTTATGGAAAATGAGCATGGTTTGGCAATATATTTTGTCAAACAGTTCCTCAACCATGAACTCCTAATTTGAGGGAAAATGGGTGCTTGACAGTTCTGTTGCATGGTTTAAAAAACCATGGGCCAAAATTTATTTAAAAAAATAAAATATTATAGAACTAACCCACATTTTCTCTGTATGTATAGAAACATTTATTGTGGTAACCCTGCTCCCTATAGAAAATCCACAAAACATGAATTTTTTTCCCATATCATCCTGAAACTGAAGGGAAAGTCCAAATAAAATGTATATAATTAAAAGAGGGTTGAGAGAGGTCAAGGTTTTGTAATTTTCCCAACCATAAACCCATTTTCCCATTAGAAAGTCCTTATGTTTTGAATTAAAGGTAAAGATCCAAGGGATCCAACAGAATGATGGATAAAATCCCTCTTCTAAATCACTATAACACACAAACCTAACTAAACCAACTAAGAGGTCAAGATATGTAGATCCAAAGTGGTTCTCTAGAATATTGATAAATGTACTAATCTTACTGGTTCAACCAAATAAAAACAAGATATTATATGACACTACTTGAAGCCTCAATCTAAGAGACTCAAATAAAAAAAACAAATTTAATAACATTTATAAATCTCACCAAAAACATCTTAATATACAAATGAGAATATAAAATTTATCATCTCAATAGAACACAACAAATTCAATAATCAATAAAAAACAAATCATGAAAATTGGGATAATAAAAAAGTTAAATACCTCAAAAAACATCTTAAATCATAATCAAGATCTCAAAACTAAAGAATATATCTTACCCAATAGATGATTCCAATTAAAAATCTTTTTTTGGTGTCCTAGATAACTATAGTGGTGTCATGTTATTTTATTATCTGATAAACATGGCTTATAATGTCCAAACCTACCCCATTAGAAATATACACCATAAGGTTTTCATTTATATAACACAACAACTAAATAAGAATCACCCATGATAGGCTCCTATGGCCTAACCACTTCACAAGATGGAGTGATTTTAGAACTCTAAAAGGAAAAGAGACACCACATACCAAATTTCACCCCATAAAATTAATCTCATCTAGGTAGACCTCTTCCCCAAATATTGAAACCGTAATGGACCAACATAAAGGAATCAAGAATTAATTTTCATAAAAAGTGTAACGACCCAAAGCTTTCAATGGAAGTTTTCATCTTAAAATTATGTAATACAATCGCATGAAATCACAACATAATTAAATACTATGTTCCATGTGACATTTAAACCTATGATTGTCACTTTTGTGATTTGAATTTCAAAAATCTAATATAAATGTTTGCGATATGTAAGTTATTTAGAGTCTAATATGACCAACTTAATTTTTGGTGAACAATAACACACCCTTATGAATATTAATGTTACCATTATGAATAGTAAATTACCATAATTAATAGTAACTATAGTTCTGATAATATATAAATAATATTAAAGTGGAAGTACGATATACCTATATCTGGGAATAAGAAAATAAATGTTTTAAAATTGTTGTTTTTTTAGTAAATTGAGATTTTAATCAAAAATTAAATTAATCACATTTAGAAAATTAATTTTGAAAAATGGATTTCATTTTTGTATTCTACATGACGTAAAATGGTTAGGGTGATTTTTGGTATTTTTCTAAAATACATGAATTTTTTATGAATAGTGAAATACGATAATTTATGATAAATTCTAAATAATGGATTTACTAAGTCATTAATGTTGATCTTCTGATGTATTTTCAATTGGTTCGAACGTTCCTACACTTATTACTATTTTTTGTCAAGGAATCATCACTATTTCTAGCATTGAGAGAAAATAATAAACTAAGGAATTAAATATTGTGGGAACCCTCATCTCCTCCAAAATAAATACCACCCCTCCTTACTTATTCTCTTAACTCCTCTAAAGATTTGTAACATGCGTATATTATGCTAAAATATTCCTCAATATCCTAACCCATGACCAACATCCCTTATCCTCTTCAAAAGTCCAAATACACTCCCCTTAAGATGATCTCAAGGAAGGTTGATTTAAGAGGTAAAATTCTTCTTTTGTTTTCTTTCGTTTTTAAATTCCTTTATTCCCTTTTCTTTCACAAACTATACTTAACCAAATGGTATGAAAAATATAGTAACATAAATTTACTATAATGTTTTTATTCTAATTGGATAATTCAATATCATTTCTCCTTTCCCACCTTTTATTTGAAAGAAATGAAAACACTGTTTGAGAAGTGTTAATTTTGTACATTGAAGGACATCATGTTATCAATTTCTATTAATATGTTCAATTATGGTCATAAAACCATTTTTATGATGGATCCAAATTATTATATGTGTATTTTATCTTATTTAATGTTATTTAATCTTTACGCACTCATGATGTTAAATAATAATATAGAAAAAGTTATTTTTGAGCAAAATTGTTAAAATTAATTCAAGAATTTATCATTAATGTTTTATAAAATGATTAACCTTCAATTCAATTAACAAAATAAATTTTATAACCATGTCATATTATGTATTTTAACTATCAGCATATAACTTTATTTCTAGAAAAACATTCTCATTTTACATGGTTCTCCATTCATGAACCTAAGTAACCCGATCGTAAAAACCAAGAAAATGAATGGACCTGAACAATGAAATTGAACCACTGAAACCCTTAAAAAGACAATGAATTATCTAAAAAATGGTATAATAAATCAATTAAATATATAATAGGTTTGGTACATACTGATTAATAATTATAATTTGTTTTTTCAGGTCATTCATAACAACCATATAATAGCATCAGACTTAAGGTAAGGGATCCTCTTCATTTAACTTTTATTCAAGAAATTACTCTATGTAATTCCTGTTTATGTGTAATACATAATGATGGGGTATTATTTACCAACTCCCCATACTCATATCATGATTTATAAGAGATGATAAACCTCTTTTCCCATCATGAATCCCCCTTAAGTACACTCGATACCATGCAGATAATCTGTGAGGAATTCAACCAGAATATCAGTTATTCCTTCGGGTTTCCTTATCATTATTTCTACCAAAATGAAGTTATCTTATATATTTATGTGAATATTATAAATTATTTTTACATTTAAAAATTCATTTATCAATACCCTTCCATATTATTTTTGGGATATACATGTTTTATTTGATTCCCTCCTCAATACTGACCAATAAGCAAACATGTCTTAAGGGAACTTCCTAAATTCATACATGATTTCATGTGCACTCTATATTTTGTTTTAATCCACCATCGTGTTGATAAAATCAGTTATTTTTATTATGAAAAACTTATGGGTTCACTTCAGGTTCTATATAAATTATTGTTCCATTTTATATTTTAATGGTTCTACAGTATTTTCTTTAAAACCTCAAAAAATGTTTTAAAGCTAAAATTCCTTAAATACTTTTCTCACATGTTGTCAATTTTACATGAAATTACTTCCCATTATCGAATCCTATTTTCATTTATGAATGTTAATCAATATTTTATTTCATTTATTTCATGTATAGTTTTATGATATGCCCATTTGTTATGCTTTATGACATGATTGTGGTACCCAATTCATTCCACGAGTAACCCTTTATGTTAATATATGATTGATTATGAATGATTAATTATGTTAAATCATTATTAATGTAATTTTATGATGGGTGTCCCTTGATAGAGATCCAATTAATTGGGTAATGTTGAGTCTAATGAGAGGTTATGTGCGATGGTCTTGGCCGTTAGCCTTGGCTTTCACTACTATGTGCAACAGTCTTGGCGGTTAGCCTTGGCTTGTTCTACTATGGGGAAAAGTCTTGGTAGTTAAACTTTATTGTTACTAAATTCATGTTTTATGTTTCTTCCAAAATTATATAATTCATTTTTTAAATAATCCCATGTTCATATGTTCCGATTCTTTATGTTACATTCCTTTTTTATCTTCATGTCATGTCTTTTATCCCATGTGTTGAGGATTTATTATTATTTTTATTCCATTACTGGGATTTTTAGCTCACCTATTTTTTTCATGTTATCCCTAGGTTATACTATAAAACTTTATGCACACAATATAACATATGAGATCATTATTATTTTTAAATAAAAAATTTTCTTATAATGTTTTATTATGTACCAAGTCTTCCTAGACAATAGACATTAAGATCCTTGGCTTGTACTCTGATGAATAATTATGCATAAAATAATGTAATGCTATATGGAAATGGTTAGGGTCTTTTTAAAATGATCACTTAAGGAATCAAACAAAAAACCTCTAAATAAAAACTAACTAGATCATTAAAAGTCATAACAAATCCAATGACCATATAAGGATCTTACTGTAGACTCAGAATATTTTCAACATTCCAATATTTAAACTTCTCATCAAGGAAACATTAATAAAACGTGGTCTAATAATGTTCCCATGAAATCCTTACTTATGATTGATCCAAACCAATCAACTTCCACCAATCTAAACATGGCCCTAAAACAACCTCAAAGAAGATATTTCTATCACAACACTAGAAGATTCCAAATATGAGAACAATCACTTAATTTACTAAAGAAACTGTTATTCCTCTCTAGAATCTATATCACATTATGAAATTGATAAACCTATATGAATGATCCAAATGTTTTATTTTGAGTTTGATTGGTTTTGTAAACTGGTGAAACTACTCTCAAATACTTATAAACATTCAGAACATATCATGGAGATAAAATCTCAATATCAAAAGAAAAAAACCAAATAAATATCAACCCTATTTTAAATTATAGACAAAAAGATAAAAAATTAATACTCAAAATTTTAAATCAAAATTAAAATCAATCAAATAAATGAAAATAATTTTGAAAATATCATCTTTTAAAACCATTTATAACATCACATTTTACATTAAAAAATTTAAAAATTTACTTGAAGATCACATTTAATTGCATAATTAAATTTTAAAGACTAATTTATCACTGGGATATTCCTAAAATTCAGACATTTTTTCAATTTAAAATATTCACATGTCATCAAACACAAATTTAATTCAGTTCACTTCACAAAACACCCTTAAAATGTTTCTAATGCAAACCCCCACTTTCACTTTCAAACCAAAGAAAACGTTTAAAATCCATTTAATACCAAAACAATTAACATAAAAAACTATGAAAACCCTCTATAAACTACACAAATAATATCAAAATGTATCGTAAGTAGAAATGAGATCAAAATGATTTCAAAAAGAACATTTTAAGGGAGTATAGTGGAAATAAACGATTTGGCCTCATGGTTTGGTGGACCATACACCAATAGTGTGACCACTAAAGGAAGGAAACATGGCCATATTCATGGTCTCCACATGTTTTAAGACCATTTAGGGAAACCTTGTACCATTTATTTTTTCCTTTTTATTCACCCCCAAATCATGGGAATCCTAAAATTCGCCCATAAAAATTTGATGCAATATCAAATACGATCAATATAAGTCAAAATAAAACATAAAATGATAAATAATGATAAAAAACATGTCTAAATTCCTAAAAACGATGTAAATGAGGGTCTTAGGATGAGTAAAATATTGTGAAACTCTTTTTTATCATACCTCTCAAGTTCTATCAGTCATATTATTCAACATAAAAGACATCCCAAACAATAAAGGATACTATAATAACACTTTTTCCTGAACCAGCCTAGTAAATCCCTAAAATGATCAACCAATCCCTCCCATAACATACCCATGTGGCATACCTAATCCCCCAAGTGTGACTAAAAACACTAAAGAAATCATTAAATTCCACTGGGGATGATTTCTTCCAATAATCATGATATAAAACATAGAAAATAGGATACATTGAAAAACGTAATACAAAAATGATCTATCATAAATAAATAATATAAAAAGGATTATGATATAAGATACCAAATAAATATAAGAATAAAAATGAAACTAAGCACAATCTATGTATGACCACTAGTTCACCATTCATCCACAAAAACTAATAATTCCAAGAGATATTCTAAAATGTTACTTGGTCCAGAAAAAAATTGTTCTACCAACATTGATTGGCATAAGTATGTTGTGATAATTATTAATCTCAGTAGGAAATCACCAGAGATTCAATGTATTGCATATTTATAAAATACACTATCAATTATAGTTTACAGTATATAGTAAATGATACATTTTATTTTTTTAATGAAAACCAATCATGGTCATTTTATTTTAAAAAATATTTAAAATGAATAATTATTTAAGGAAAAAATTTAGATCCTCTAGAAATCCATAATTTTTTAAAACACATTTTAAATCATCATTCAAAGAAACCCTCTAACTCATTTCAAATAAATTATAAGAGAAAGAATATGATAAAAAGACTAATATAAAAGTGTAGATAGCGGGAAATTTAGTTTTAGAACCATAATGAAGAGAAAAAATGATGTAATCTAGTATAATAAGTAGAAAATGATAAATTTAAGTTAATAATGGAAAATAATTACCTTTATATAAGGTGAACATATATTTACTTGGTTTGGAACCATCTATCAGGCTATCGATGAATTTACCAAGTCAACAACCAACCCAACTACTCTTGACTAGCCTCAATAGTGGAACAACCCACCATTTCATTTCCATACTATGGGGATATAATACCTCTAATTGAGATATATATAAAATCTTTTTTAATCCCCAATAACATATTTTAGGATTCCATGATGAAAATAGAACTAGGAGGTGAGGTAATAGATAATAAATAAATATATTATTCACATATCAATAGGTGCCAACTATAATTCTCAACCCACCTTTTAACACCATCCATGAACAACCAAATTTCTATTGAGAGGGATTCCAAGAATATGAATCAAAATTTAGAGACCAAACATAAATATATCAACCAAAAAATCATATTTATAATCGAAATCATATTTCTATATATCCCTAGAAAACTATTTTAAGCCAATTAATTAAAAAAACCTCTTTCTAAAATAAGAAATGTTATTTTATACTAATATTTTGTAAATAAACTTTAAAAACCCATTTATAAATTCAGATCATTTTAATGATCCTTTATAAAGTTCCTAAATAATCCTAAGAACAATTATATTGGGAGGAGTTTTGGATAACCATCATTTGAAACAACATTTGTGAATCAAAGGCCATTTTTAGAGAATTTTTTGAAATAACCCTTACCATGATATCCCACACACACATATATACACCTATATATGTATCTCAATGTATACAAATATAGTTTCTCAACCACATACATATATATTTTTAAACATATGTACGTGTTCATGAGAACCACTAAATAAATGAATGTGGTAAACTAACACAATACATTTAACAAACCTACGAAATCAATGAGTCAAACCCCTAAGAGTAAATAAGAATCAAGAAAGAAATTTAAAAACTACTCTAAAACCGTGAAAGAATCATATAAAATCTTGAAATATACATCTCCATCAATTTAGATAATTAAAAATCATTTATAACTAATTTATGCATTATTTTGAACACATGGAATGCACCAAATTATTTTGGAAACTGTTCAAAAAACTCCATAATAGTTACCTTATAAAATCCATAGAAACCATTTAATCCTCCAAAAATTAAATTTAAATGCATTTTGAAGTCTCAGTCATATATGGTATTGAAGAAAAGGTGAATGCATGAAATCAGAAACCTCAAACCGCGTTCAAATTGAATGAAACCTTAAAAAACCTAAATTGAAGGACCAAATATATGATCTATACACCATAACATGAAGAACCAAAGAATAATACAAAAAATCCCCGAACTTAGTGATTTTTTAAGAGGGAAACATTCTAACTAAAAGAAAAATATAGGTAAAAAGGAATATAAGAATAAATATGGGGCTTTCCTATTTATGAAAAAATTAGTAAAAAATCCATCCAAAATCAAAGGGATGAGAAAGGGGAGTCAAGAACTATTTCCCCACATGGGTAAATATCTAATGGGGGTGAAAAGACACCATTTTAGGTCACAATCCAATGATATAATTGTGGTGAAAATTTTAAAAAATAAAAATCGCTAAGAACCTCGCTTGATTAGGATTCACATTTTTTTTTATGTTCCCTGGATAAATGCTAGATCATTGAGAGAAAAAAGGTGAATTGGTTATCAATAATTCTCTTGAAGCATTTATTATTAACATTGTAAATAAACATTTAGTAACCTATGGAACTTGTTATAGTTTCAATCCACTAAAATATAAATATCAACCACACATTTGGTATACAAATAATACAAATAGAGATCATATAATGATATTTATAATGTTTGGTATAATGAAATATTCCTTTCCATTTTGGTTATTCAACACAACATGGATTGTTTTATTAACTTATTTTAGGATTACTAAGGCATATATAGAATCTTATTATACCCCACAATAAAAGTCCCTCAAGAAAAACTATGTTCTTCTAAAAAAATGAGATATTCTTCCATATTTGGTTATACTGCCATAATTTACTAATTGTATATACTTGATGTCATAGTTGGTTAAACCCCCAACTAAAATCCTTTTCAATAAATAGTTATACCCCTAGTAATAATATATATTCTTCTTTTTTTAATCTACTATAGAAATATATTATCTTCATCTATACGAAAGTTATATAACCTTAAGCTATATATAATCTTTAATATGTTGAAAAAATCCCCTAATATTTTATTAGCCTTAACACTTCCTCATGATCTTATGAAGACCTGCGTATTGTCAATATTAACTTTTCCAGAACCTCATTTAGAAAAATTGATTTTAAATGTTCATCTAATGATTCCATTTGACATGTCTCCTTTTGATTCTCCACACTACCCCTTTTCCTGGAATGTCATATTTGATGGACCAATTTCCCAAATTCTCATACTAATTTTACTGTGTATGATGAATCTATCTCGGTCCAATTCACCTGTTTATTGGATTTTTCTTCATCCATTGGAACTCTTATCAAAAACCTCAATCCAATGCACTATTCTTCAATTGATCCAGAAAACAATTAGTTGAACTAACTTTTACTTATTTTCTAGATAAATCATAGATGGATGAAACTTATTATCTATCTAATAAAACCTAGTATGAAAAAATAAATCTTCAATGAGGTACGAAACTTGGTTGGAAACTTGTGGCATTAAATATTTATCACTTTCACTCCTCTTCACATATGAACAATGTTCCACACCAGTTCTCTATATTTTTTCACACATTTATATTTGTACACTTACTTAATAATGGGTGGAAACTCAAAACACTTTTCCCTCTTATATGAAAATAAAATTTTAGATCCCATGGTTAAAATATTCATAGGAATCTTCTTAACTCTCTTTGAATTGTTTTAAGTCTTCCTGAAGTTTAATAAAATCACAAAATATCTTAAAACACTCTTAAACTCAAATTTAAGGAACATAGGAAAAATTAATTTGACTTGAAATGATATTGAACATTGAAAGTTTTCTTAAAATAATCATGTTATGGAATTCACATAGTTTGTTTAATGTTCCTTATAAATCCTCTATCTAGTGCACATTCATCTGTTTGCTTCATTAGGAAATATCTATAAAATGGTATATCTTCATATTTATCTTTATGATGGAATTAGTGACTTTCATCATGTGATAGAAATTAATTTGGTTTAATTTTTTTTTTGAAAACTCCATCCAATTCACTAAATATATTTTTATCTAATGATATCTTATATCTCAGTCAGGTGGATCATTATACATCTATCCAACAAAGGATTTTCATAGGCAACCTATGACCTATGAATAAAAAATCTGCAATCAGATCAGTCTAAATGATAAAATTAGTATGGAAAATATTTATTGGATAATTTATCTGATTACATCATGAACCGAAGTCCAATTTTAGTCCACCCAATTACACTCAACTTCATCTACAACATTATGTTCCCTTTTCTTCTTGGATCACCTTTTCATCTGTCCATCTGTGTACATAAAAAATTTTATATGTTGGATCTTTATTATGTCTATATGATGGACCTTAATTTGTTTTAATTATTACATCATCATTTATTTATCCATCCTTTTCAATTATAATATTTATTCTGATCAATATCTTTGAAAATATTTCTTTAATACCTTTATATAGGTTGTGTAAAAAATAAATGACCTTTATATGGATGTAGGAGTTTTATACCACCTTCATGTAGTGACTTTGATACCTTAATGTAGGTAATTAAAAACAACACTTACCTTTATTTAGGATTTAAAACTCTCTCCAAATAGCCGCAACTCTACCTTTGTAATTTTGGATTCTGTCGTATACATCAGTTTAGGTCATCCACTAAGATTATTAAACATTTTACAAACAGTCTATCTGATATCTCTACCGTGAAATCAGACGTCCAATTATTCCACCTTTGTATATATCTCTTTTTTTGGTTTCAATATTTATCAAAATGTGTATAAATTATACTTCATTCATTATTTACTTCATTATGTTAGTTATTTAAGAATGACATAACATCATGTCACTTTTTATGTAAACATTCTTACAACCCATAAGGAAGGTTTCTTATACATGACAAGTAAAATTGTATTACACATCATAAGGAATGTTTCCAACATATCTCTAAAAATATATTATCTCAACATTATATACAAAAAATATATTTCTATATTGATAATAAATGAATCTGTACACTCTTTGGTAAAATAATGTCCCCCTTTGTGTTGTTTTTAATATTCTCATCCCAACTCCAAAATTCTTCGAAGTCAATATGTGAGATCATAAATTTATTCATGATGTTTTACTATCCCTAAATATTACCTCCACCCCTTATTGAAAATAAAATACAAAGGGTAACATAAGGATCCTCTCAGCACATCTTCCTTCATCAGAGATAGTTTTAAAACATCCTCATAGAGAAACATAGTATCACATGTGTCTATTAACAGAGAACCTTCAACTAAACAACTCTAAATATACTTATGTGAACCCAATATATAAAAAATAACTTATAGTCAAGGGGGTCAATATTATATATTTTATTTAATTCATTTAATAACTTCTTCAAACTTATTACAACATATTTATATCATTTGAAATGTGAAATCTTTTATTAAGGAAACACCTACATCGATATCAACAAACATATTAAAATAGTTTATGTTTATAAGAATAATTACCAAAAATAATCATCTTTTTTATCATATATATTATTAAGAAAAGTTTGATAATCATTTTTAATCATTATATTTAATACTAATTTATGACAGTAATCAATTACTCATCATAGTGATAATAATTCTATATGATGAACATCTCTTCATCCTACAAAAACTACCGCAACAGTCAAAAAAATTTATTTCTTCTTCTAGTTAAATTACTTACATGTTAGAAAAAATAAAAAATTGTTTTGAATAAAGGGAAAATTTAATATTCCTTAGAATCAATTTTTAGAGTGACTGTAATATTTTAATCTCAAATGCATCTTCTTTTTTTTTAGATTTTTCATAGGTTACACTTTCTTTCTTCTCATCTATAGAATTTTCAAATAAGCTATCATCCTATCTGTATGTATGATGATATCTATTTGAAATTCAGTTTCTAAAGTCCTTTTCATGATTTATTATTGTTCTATTATGTTATTAATATAAGGTTTTGTAATATTACAATATTTATTACACCTCTTGCATTTTTTTAAACGTTTAAATTTTTTATATATTGATAACCTATTATCAGAATTGTTCTCATTTTTATGAAACCCTTTTCCTAAATTTATATTCATTAGAGTAATATGATTCCTTTATATTTCTAGGAGTGACCATTTTATTTATCCAAAAAACTAAGAACTCTTTCCTTTCAAGCTAAAAATTCTTACCCTAATCAATTTTCTTAAATTTTGTAAGATTTAATTTTATTTTTCTCTTAAACACTTAATATTCCTCACCTTATGATATATTATTACGTACTCATCATAATTTCTTGGAATGTTGTTTCCTATATGATCATTATATCTCCATGTGGTTCATATTTCATTCTTGATAGAGGAATACTATATCAGCATAAATATTCCCTATTTTTAAAAAGTCCACAACACCAATAGTGACCTCTGAATGATTATCTTTTAGGAATATACTAGGATTTATCTGAGGTTTTTTTATAAACTATGGGAGACTTCGTTCATGTATATAATTTCCTAATTAATTCAATTATTTCTTATTATAGGATGATTTATTAAAATTCATAACTTTTGAGCCTTTATAATTAGTAGAATCAGATGTACATTGATATTTTTTGGGAATAAAAATAACCTAATTCTATGAAAATTTATTTTTTACATTATTTAAAAGATTAACCTTTAACCTTAACTTATTTGGTAAAGTATTAGCACATTTTTATTAAATCAATTTAGTTTTTAAGAATCATTTATTTTACTTTTAAAAACACTTCTTCTTTTTTAAATAAATATATTTCAAAACATTTAGTATCATCCCAAATTCATCCAAATTCATCTTATTATTAGTAAAATCATCAATCTATTTTTTTAATATTGTCTTATGATTTTCCTATTATTCATACATTCCTCAAAACATTTTTCTTACTAGTGACCCATATTGAGTGTTTTATAGTGTGGGTTTGGCCTATTGGAATAAATAGGATGTCTAATAGTTTTGGAAATGTGACATGTGTTGTGGTAATTCACTACTGATTTTTAGAAATCAAAGGTTACCCTAAGGGGAGGTTAGGCCAGTGTTTCTGGTTCCTCGGAATGCGACGCATGAGTGGGTGATTCAAAGGTGGAATCAATTCATGGTTGTTGCTATTGAATTTCATCAAAGAGTATGTTTGTTACTAGATTCATTCCAATATAATAACATGAAAAACTATGTATGGTTGTATGGTTGGTTTGAAAGGGAGGAATTTTTTTGGCGCCTAGCTCAACTGGGTTGGAAACATTGAACAGGGATTGATGTTAACTCTAGATGGAAATTTAGGTATGGAAGTAACACCTGAGGAGATTTGTGGTCACATTGTTTATATTGTTGCATAAAAGTTTGGGTTTATGGATATGAACTTTGAGAATGCATCAAGTCCAATGAGGCTAATAGTCCATGAGGCATGGTCTTTTGTGTAATAGGGCATTGGCCAATGGACCTATAATGTACAACTCATGGAATCTTGTGTTGGGTTTAGTGATTGACCATAAGCAAGTGAGAAAGATCAGGTACTCTAATAAGGTCAATGTGTTGGTAACATGATCGGGATGCATGATACCATTTTTGGCATGTGAACAACTGGATTAGATATGTGAATGATTTTTTCCGTGTGACTAAATGAGGGAACACTGGTTATGTGATAGACTAATTGTTTTTTAATTTGGGTGATGGATCATTGTGTTCAATTGTGAATCACCAGGGTCGTTCTAGAAGAGCTCTGGTGGTGTCACAATAGAAATTCTGAAGGTGGCCTTGTTTCATGTCTTATTGGTGGAGAGTCATAAAAAGGTTGTTAGTTTAATTAAGAAATACAACTTGAGTTAGTATAGTTGAGTGATGATAAGGCACTTTCTAAAAAGGAAGATAAAGGATTTCTAGTGGGATTATCTATCCTTATGGTCAGAGGTGGAATTTGAAATGAAATTATTGTGGTAGTGATCATTAGTGAAATCTTGGTGTGATCTTGGATTGAATATGATCATTCCCAATATATTGGAATCATTATAAATATACCAAGATACTGTTATATCTACATCGAGCTACATATAAGTTTTTCTCTTTGTATGATGGAGAACCTCTTAGAGGTTGTGTTCACGATGCTGTGTATGTGAAACTTTGTGGTGAGTGGTGCACCACCATCCATCTTTAAATGAGATTTATTTATTCGGTTTCATTTTGGAAAATGAAAAAGTTTTCCTTTTTTATATACTGGGGATTGGCGATGGTTAATTTTTTTGTATCTCAAGTTGTGGGGGTGGGGGGGTGGGTACGATGGCCATATCAAATTTTAGGTTACACAATGACATAAGGATGATCCATTATGGTTGGAATAGGTTGGGGATGTACGATATAATGATGCTCCCAATGTGGGGAGTTATGTGTTAGTCATGGATATGTATGATGGATCGTGAAATGGATGTGGTGGCATTAGGGAATTGATATGAAACCTATAAGGTATGTGTTCCGATTTTGCAGTATGGTTATATGGGCCATGTATGTGGGTGGTTATTAGGGTGAACATTGACCAAGGGATCAAGATGAATCAAAAGGAAATGAGGGGGTGTTTGTGTCGAAGATACATCAGTCGGTGATGCAGAGTGTGACCATAGTTTTGGGTGTAGTGGAGGACCTGATGGTGGAGTGTAACCATAATTTAAGATACACTTTGTTAGGTTCATTGGATGATGGTTGTTTTCATTTAGTGAGAAGGTGATAGGGCTAGGTAATGTGGTGATATTCTAATAATGAATGTTGGGCATCAACAAGATGAGTCAGTCGAGGATGGACCGACTTATCTGGGGAAACGTTGTGGATGTGGTGGGCAGTAAGACACCTCTAGTGGATGTTCTGAAATGACATGTGCATTTCAGGTACTCGAGTGATCTTATGTGAAACCATGCTATCTGTATTTTTTATATAGATGGTGGGTTCACATCCATTACCAGTGGTTTTAATGATAAGGATGAATGATGATATTTTATGGTGTTATCATGGATGCTTAGGGAATGTTGAGTTGGAAAATTCATCAGGTATGTTGTGGAAGTTTGAGTTGTGGGGGTAGTGGTATGTTTTATATGTGGAAGTTCCAAATAAAAGAAGATATAAGTAGTAAGATATATAATATTATGGAGATAACAATAGAAGATAAGTGGTTGGTGGATGGGGTAATTAGTTTTATGGGTTGGATGGGTACAGGTAAATTCTATCTTTGTGTCTCAGTTTCGAAAATTAGAATTGGATCATATTTTGACTGGTTGAGTGCCTTGAGAATAAGGTTGTTCTTTGGGTGTTTGAATATGGAACTAGGTCATTGGGCCTTTAGTTATGAACTGATATAGGTTATTGAATGTGGTTGGAAAGTCATATTTTTTCCTTTGTATGACTCCATGTTTGTGTCATTGTTGGGTTCATAAATTAGGATCAATTAGTAACTTGGTATGAAAAGTTGTTTTGGGTTTTGGGGAGAATTAGAATGGATATTCACCGATTAGATCTCCTAGGTCGGATTAGTGATTTGCTCGATGTTTTATATGTGTGGTATTTTCAACGGTTTTAACCGAAATCTTCTCTTGTGTTTGATGTTGTTAATGTAGGTCATTAGGTTAATGAGTCTGTGGGGAGCATGAGGTTCATATTGTGGATCAAAATTGAAAAATTCCTTGGCTAATACCATTCCTTAGTGAAAAAGTCACAGTGACATGCCCATGTTTTGGAGGAATCATGGTAGATGACTATTGATAAGTGGTGATAGTGGTTTGACCATTTTCCTTAAAGGATTGGTGATGCATCTCAAGGAAAAGTTATTGTAAGGTGGGGAGGTTTTATGATCACAGACCTAAGGTAAAATATACCCTGGTATGAATTTTTGTTTAAAAGAATGTTTTTTGGGATTAGAGTAGGTTCTAGAGATGTTCTGGGTGTCCGGGACATGAAATAGATGGAAAAGAGGCCAATATTTAATTGTGAGAATGGTAGGAATATGATTAGTAATAACCATGCACTATAGCCCTACAACATATACAAGGGGTGTAAATAGTTAAGGAAAACCATGTAGGGTGTCCCAGGAGGCCATGAAACTTAATAAATCCTTAGAAACCAGTTAACACATGGCCACTGCCTGATTTTTCAAATTGTTGGGATTCCTAGGAAAACTGCATGGCATAGTTTTGTTTTAGATAAAGGGAACCACAAAGTTAGTGCATGGTTTAAAAACAGTTTAGCAAAACCACATGCCACATTAAAATTATGGGTTTTACAATTATTCCATCACGACCTTAAATGTTTTCCCTTGATTCTATCCCCCATTTTGCCCCCTATAGCTATGATGACGAACAAAGAGATATCCCCTCCTCTATGGGTGTTTCTCTTTTGATTCATTGGAATTTGGAGTTCCATTTGGTGAAAATAGCTTCTCTAGGTAAGTCTTCAATCGTATATCATTGATTTTTTGTAAGAGTCTTGATGTGATGTTTTCTTTCCTTTAAATTCCCAAAAACCATTTTTTCTATATTTTTATTCATCATAGTATTGGTGGCCAGTTAAGTTGTTTGGACAACTAATCATTTTCAAATATGGGGTTAGTGATCTAAAATCTTTTCCCCTAGTCTTAAATATTTACAAGTGTATGTGGTTGTTCCCTTGTGTGGACTTTCTGCATTTTAATTTATTTGACTAATAAAATAAAATTAGACCTTATATTGAGGTTTTTGACCATTCATAGAATCTGTTGGGTTCATTGATGATTATGACCATACCTAAGGATACCCTTGGTGTATGGAAAGCCCCTAAAAATAGTGAAGTAAATTGGTAACCATTGAGATAGTGTAATTATAAGAGTGAAGGTGTTTTAAATTGTAATTTACTATTTGTTCATGGGTAAAGGGATTATTTGAATGCTATATGTTATCCCTTGTAAATGACCAAGGGTATTTTGAAATGGTTTAAATGATGTGTTCTATATTTTGTTTCGATTATGGTTACAAATGATATAATATGTTGTTTTTCATGTGGTTAATGTTTTAAACGAAGGTTTTGACCTCAAAGTGATATGAAAATGGGACTTCTTAATAGTTTTAAAATGATGATTTGGAATGGGGGTGTAGTAATTAATTTTGTGAAAATGATTCAAGGGATCATTAAAATTGATTGGAATTTTAATAAAATCCGTGATGGGATTGTAGTTATTTTAATGAGGAAGTAACATGTTTTAAATGGTTACATAAAGTTGATTTTAAATGAGTATTTTGACCAATATTTAATTTAATGGTGCGGTTTATGGGTATATCATAACCTTGGTAAAATAAATTATTAAAATGTGTAATGTGTGAAATGGTTAATGAGGCATGTGAACATGTATATGTTTTATGTGTGGGGGAACATGGTTGAGGCTCTACTACATGATTCAGGATAGACTGAAGCTATTGGATACACCTAGGTATTGTATGATTAGGATTTTGACTAATGATTTTCATCTTTTGGATGGGAAAAGCTGATGCCCCAAGCCCTAATGATGGATTTTCGTGGTTTGGAATATTTTTATGAGGATCTAGGATCCCAAGGTATTGACATAGAAATTTTACATGGACTGATTCTCCAAGGTAAGTGGCCAAATTGATTTTGTTAATAAACACCATGTTTGAAGAAAATAATGTAACAACATATGCTATTGTTAGCTCTCAAAATTGATGGATTGGGATATGTTTTTTGGATTAAATGATGGAACTTAATGGATAAAATGGTTAAAAAATATTTTTTTTAAATGGGAAACAATATTTTTTGTTCCCTTTTTTATCCATTTCAGCATTGTTTATCTATATAATCATTTTTATAGAAGGGTTATTACATTAGATACCATTGGTGGTGGCCTACTAATTTGTACTCACACCCTACTTGAGATAACATGACACTTGGGTTGATAATCATAAGATACATTTTTATCACATGTTTAGGGAAGGGGCCTAATTTTTGGTTTATGCATGGGCTTATGGGTTGGAGCATTGGATTTTAGGGTCAGTTTGAGACTTAGAACCATGTTTGGAATGTTTTTTTGGTTTTTGGGTTTGAAATTTTATTTGTATGACTTCTTGAAATATAGTGTATACATATCATGTAACTCCAAGACCCTAGTGACACAGAGTCAGTGAATTATTACATAACATTGGCATGATCACAAGAAAGATCAAATCTCGAAAGACCGATTGGTTTAGTAGCCTTGGAAACACTAGATATATTCATAAAGTTTTACATTACATTATAAAAATGAAAACTACAACAATATAGTCTACATATTCCACACTCCTATCCCCACATACTATCTCTGCAGGTCATTCATAAATTACTTCTTCACATCCTGGGAAAAATAAAACATAGAAAGGGGTGAGCTCAAATGCTCAGTAAGGGTAAGCAATATAGTAGAAACTTTCATAAATAAGCATAAACATTTATGGAAATGTATAAAACAAAAAACAAAAGTCTTTTAAACTTGAACTTCAGCATAAGATGGCAGAAATAAAATGAAATAATTCCATTTAATTATTCACATGGATATTCTACTAATCTAATAATCACATGCAATATCACTAACCACTTTCATAATGATGGAATGCATGATGCCGAACTTTAATTTCTGTGTCGAGGCCTCGTGCCAAGACCTAAGGGATAACTGTAACCGGAACCCAACTCGGAGAGCCTCTGTAACCGGACTCCATCCCGGAGTGCCTCTAATAACCGGACACCATCCTGGAGGGCTTACTTTTACTGGTCCCCAACCCGGAACATACTAGTCCAACACATTCATCTTAAGAGTAGGATGAAGTATGACATAAACATTCATATTAAAACTAACATAAAAAATGTCAAAACATTAATCATAAACCATTAATGGCATAAATATAACTCATCCATAGTCAAACATATCACAAAACCTTAAATACAATATGGATGATTTTTATATTAATAAATCAACTTCAAACAAGTGTAAAATTTATCAAAGGATGTTGACATAGATGAAATCAAAACTATTTGATAGAAATATCTCTTTTTTGAAATCATTTTAAAGTCACATAATTATAGAGAAAACCTTTATTTTAAAAATATATTTATAAGAGTTTGAAGGAAGATTAAAAGGTGTAATAATGGCGGAGAATAACCACACCCGCCGTATAAGTTAAAAAAACATTCTTTCCTTAATTTTGTCAAAAAGGTTGAAAAGTAACTTGTTTCGAAAACGATGGAAAGATTCCTTTAAAAAAAATATAATGTCAAATAAGGGTATAAATGACTTTAACACATTGTCTATTAAATATTAAAAATGTTTTGAAACAAATTTTTAAAAACATTTATGTGGATGATAAAGAAATACCAGTAGATTATTACTTATAAACAACCTCTGATAATGAAGAGATTGTGAAATAATCCCTTACCAATATGGTAACTTACAAAACATACACCCCTTGAAAGAGGTATCATACAATGAATATGTAAATACACATAAATTAATGTGTATTACACAAAGAATACAATTATGGGTAGTACATACACCACACAAAAGGTAATAGTGGAAATATGGCATGAATATCACGAGAATAAAGGGTGAGATGAAAACCCCTTACCTTGCACTTTCCTTTAGTCAAGGGTACGTTTATCCTCCTGTACGAACATATTAGTATGTTATTAAATTATACCATAACCATATTAATATTTATGATATCATACATTATTCATTTATAACTTTTTATTACCCATTTAATAATAATTTCCATGTTAAGTTAACATTTTGGGTAATAATCACTTTCTTTATCGTACGTGTCTTAACTTGTCACTCTTGGTTATATCACATAGATAATGATTCTAATAATTAAAGAATATAAAACATGATAAATATATCATATATATTTAGAATATAAATATTTATAATAGACATATATATGAAATGGAAAACACCATTTATAGAGACGGTAGTCCGTACGTACGCATAAACGCTGTTTCTGTTTTCATTTAGTATTGAACGGAAGTAAATGAATAAGATAAATGTAAGTAAATAAATCCTTATATATATATTTATATATATCTTCAGTAGCATTATTATGTCATATATTAAATACTTATTAGTAATATATATTTTTATAATCGTCGATGAATGGTGAACTTGGAAATGAATCTCATCGCGTCATGGAGACTGTAATCCGTACGTACGCACGAGAGAAAATATCATTATTTATATAATTGGATGTTATATCATATATACAGAATCATTATCATGTTATATTTATTATTTAAATAAATTAAAATTCATTATTATACCCATCCCAATAATAATATATTGAATAACAATTTCACCACGACGTGGAGACGGTAAGCCGTACGTATGCACGTATGGTGACATGTCATTCAAAGGATGGATAGAATAATGAAAATGGATGTACCATATTTATAATAATATTAAATTATATATTAGATACTGGATTCATTATTTTATAATGGTAATAATAAATAAAGAAGAAGTGGAGGAAGAAAGGAACTTGAAAAAGGGTGGTGAAATCATTACCTCTTTTTCGGGTTCTTCCTTTTGATTTGATCAAAAAGGCTCCTTAAGATGGATTTCTGACTAAAGGAAGGAATCTAGGATGAATTGAGGGAAGTTGAGAGAGTATTTGGGCAGGGGTTGGTAGAACCAAAAGGCTTTGAAGGTGTGAAGAATTGGTTATAAGTTGGGTCCTTTTATAAGGGGGAGGAGGGGCTCTTTAGAAAAAACTAAAAGTATTAATTTATAATAAATTTATATTCGGTTTTTAAGGGATACAAAGAGTATTATTTAAATTTTAAGATGGGGATGGGTCGAAAACCAGTCAACCAATAGATTTTAGACAGGTTTGGGTCAATATATTAACCTTATCTTTTAGTTTTAACTCTTAGTTAATTATTTTAACAATTACCATGTCACTTTGTATTTTTATATTATATAGTTAATAAACATACTATATAAATCCAAGAGAAAACCAAGTGGTCCATTAATGATACAGATATCATAATATAAGTCTATTTTCGGAACCTTATATTTTTAGAAATTTAATATCAATTAATAATATAATATTTGTTTTAAAAACTCTTTTATGTCAATTTTGACACTATTCAATAATTGATTTTTGTAAAACTCATAACAGAATGATTACTTCAAAAAGAGTTAATTAAATCATTACTAACATGTCATATTAACATAGAAAATTAGTGTAATTCCTAAAAAGTCTCAAATTATATTTATATGGGTTTCTACAATATCAATCATTTTAATTTTTCACTATTAATGTAATTACTGCATTATCATTGTGTCATAAATAAATTAACTTATTTAGTGTCCAAAATTTATAAATAAAATACCATTATGTAGGAAATCTTTTTATATTTCTAATGAATTTTTATATTCTAAAATCCAACAAATATAGCCTATGTAAAAATTGTTTTTCTAAAAGATATATGCTTTTCTCATTTTTGTATTTATTTTAACTTAATTAATATAAAGTGTCATTATCAGTTACAAGTGGCTATATATGGTCCCAAAATCGACCAAAAGATTCCCATGGTCGTACATGTATCAAATAATAAGGCTAGGACACATTTTAGGGTAATTTAGTATTATTATAATATTATTTGTTAACCCTTATTTACCAGATTTACCCTTTTACCATGGTAAATAAAATATTTACCAAAGTAATTATTCAAAATGCGTAAAAATAAAAGATAACTATTTACACAATTTGAACATCCTGATTCCAAATATGGAATCCATTTTTTCAAATTCAAAACACATAAGTGGAAGAAATTAATTTAAAATTAATTCCCGTTGTTAAAACAAAAAGCGTGTTTTTAAGAGATAATAACTATCAAAAGATTGACACTTGTTTATGTCCCGTTTAATTGTATAATTATATACAATGACCAAAATTGTATTAAATGGTAAAAATATATTCTAAATATACTTTAAAACCACTAAAATTAATAATTTATCACTAATAATTATTTTTATTAAAAATTTTGTTTTTAATTTAAATTTAGTAATTTTCACTATTCATCAAAATATTAAAGTTATCCGAAAAGTACCAAAATTTTACCTTAGGCTAAATTCGATACACCGAATCCAAAAATGAAGTCCATTTTGAAAGATAAAATTTATAAAATTTCAAAAAGTATGTATTACTATTCATAACGGCTAGTTTGATTGGTTGTGGTGTGTTAGAATCTCGAAGTTGCGTACAATGCACACCATTGCATTATTCAAAGGGAAACATACCATGGAAGCTTGGGATGTTTCATTGTAAATTTTTGATGTCCCCATTCTAAAAAGTAAATTTATTTAGTCAAATTGAATATATAAAAGTTTAAAATATTGGATCTAAAAAGGTTTCACTATTAAAAGTTTGTAAAAGTGCAATACTGAAAATGAATATGTTCTTACATTATGTCTAAGAAACTCATAATATGGATTCTAAAATTATAAGGATTATATAATGTTAAAAATTCAGTTAATATTATTCATAACCTCTTTTGAACAGCTAGTTTGGTAAGTCATGGTGCGCTTGAACTCAGTGTTGCATGTAGTGCAAGTTATTGAATTATTTTAAAGAAATAACGCACTATGAAATCTTGGGGTGTTACATTCTACCCTCTAATAAATTGCTTCCTCGCAATTAGAAACTATTCATCGAAAATAAAATGTTGAAAATAGAAAATTTCTTTTTGGGAAAACCCACATCGGAAATTGGGTTAATAAAATTTAGTCTTAATATGAGGAAAAGGTAAATGAAAGGGTCACCACCAAATTATGATCTCGATTAGGAGAACATTGGTGGAAATTAGAGACATATAATCGGAGGAAATACATAACTATTTATAGGTAGTGATTGAGGTCATCAATCAAAAACATGTTTAAAATTGAGGTCCTTAAATTCATCAATCTATGATGATTTAAAATACCATCGGTTCTACAAAACATAAGTTACTAGGATAACACATTTTTAACGTTTCAAAAAATCTTAGTTGAAATCCCACATCGAAAAATGAATTAATGAGGCCTCTATTTAAAATAAAGAGTGGAAATTATGAAGATTACCGAAAATAACACATACTAGGGTTCCATGTAGGAAAATATGGATATGGAAGAGAAATCTAACCATCAATTATCTGATGGAGAGTGGTAGAGAGCATGACTATGAAAAGGCCAACAATCCCAAAGCCATAAATTAGTGATGATCTAAGGTACCATTTAGGACAACATTTTTCTTCTAAGTTCCTTTTCTTAATGTTGAGGAATTTATTTATGAGATTGGCTAAGATCATAAGGAGGTATACTTACTTTATAATTAGAGTTTTATCCATTAATAAAAGTCTACCACAAACTCATCTTTCACCCCAGAACATAATACAAATAAAAAATACACAATTTATCCTAATCGTATAGGGTTCCAAATATAATGAATTTATAATTCACATATCAGACCCTTTATATAAATAAAATACATTATACCATCCAGGAACATCATGTAGCACAATGGTAGGCGATAAATTCCAATTGAACTATGGTTATGGGTTCGATTCCCGCACCTTTGTCCAACACGATGGGTCGTCACACGGTCTGCGTGTTGTCCCTTTATAAAAATCAAAAAAATAACCTTTCAAACTTAATCCATTCCAACCATTAGACTTATACAAAATACTATTATCCAAACTCACAGTCCAAAATTTACAAGGAAGTTAAACATAATGAGGATCCTTTTTTCCAGGTAATAACATGGGAACGCCTTCCTCATATATTCTTTTACAACACCGCAACATCCTGAATTACCAAAATCAACCATCTCTTATTCCAAAATCACTACCTCAATATTAGGACCATATTAAGGTTTATCTTTCCTTCAACCATGTAATTTCCAAAAAAAAAAATTTAACTCGCTGTAGAGTCACTTTTCTTAGTACCATAAAATCTCAAATCCTTAATTAAATAGTACTGCAGTACAATCCTTATTTATTTCCAGAACATCATTGATACAACACCTAAATGAAATAATTCTAAAATAACAACATAAGAACACTAGTTATTCCTCTTCATCTATGGTAATATAATAACCTGATTATTATCCAATAGCATAATTTGCGGCATAGTCTGATGACTGGGAAATTGGTTCGCGTAGTATCGAATCTCCTTGTAAATGAAGCATTGTACATTTGAAAACATTTTCTTAACCTTGTAGTCACATAATTTGTGCCCTTTTCCTCCACACTTATAACAAACTCCCATTCCTTTCAGGAAAGTTCCAGGGTGTTTCTTCCCATAGTTATCACATATGGTGAAATTCTTCTTTTCCCTCTTCCCTTTATCCATCTTTCTCTCTTCCATCATTTTCTTCTCTTGTTTCCCTTCAAAGCCATAGGACTCCGAGAATTATATACTCATCTTATCAGCACATGATATTATTTCTTCATATGATGATAATACATGGTAGACTATTTTTCTTATAAATTATGGCTTAAGACCATGAAAGATATGATCCTTCTTTCTCTTTGGATCATGTGCATTGCTAGAGTTCTCATTCCTTCTACTAGGCGCCATTTCTAAACAATGGCATACACTAGATTAGTTTATGAATAACAACACCTAATACCAAACTTGTAAAACACATAACATAAATTAAATAGTTTATGGATATAATTCATAATCATAAAAATGCCTCCTTTGAGGAAGTATATACTCATAAACCCTTCATAATGGTTTGTAATGAAAAAGAGAATTATCCTAAGCATATCCCCTGGGAGTGTCGTAACCAAGAGTGCAGCAAGGCCCGTTGTTGTGCACCAGTTCCCGTTCGAGTCTAGCTCAAAGCAGTGTTTTCGGGATTTACCCCTAGGTACATCTGTTCTAGAGCTACCTCTACCTGCTCATATCCAGACATGGATTTATTGCTCGGAAAACTCACAAAATCTCTACAATACAAAAATTTAGGAAGTTATTCTATACTAATCCTCGAAGTTCATCTTAGGTCTACGTGTTTTAATCAGAGTTTATCTAAATCTAGCTTCCAAGTTTATTGCTAAACTTCCTCTGATATCAACTATAATGCCCGGACCCCAGTGACCTAGAGTCGGTGCCTTATTACATAAAATTGGCATGATCATAAGAAAGATCAAATCTCGAGAGACTGATTGGTTTAGTAGCCTTTGAAACACTAGATATATTCATAAAGTTTTACATTACATCATAAAAATGAAAACTACAACAATATAGTCTCCATATTCCACACTCATACCCCACATACTATCCCTGCAGGTCATTCAAAAATTACTTCTTCACATCCTGGAAAAAATAAAACATAGAAAGGGGTGAGCTCAAATGCTCAGTAAGGGTCAGCAATATAGCGGAAACATTCATAAATAAACATAAACATTTAAGGAAATGTATAAAACTAAAACAAAAGTCTTTTAAACGTGAACTTAATCATAATATGGAAGAAATAAAATGAAATAAATCCATTTACTTATTCACATGGATATTATACTAATAGAATAATCACATGGAATATCACTAACCACTTTAATAATGATGGAATGCATGATGCCGAACTTTAATTTCTGTGTCGAGGCCTCGTGCCAAGACCTAAGGGATACCTGTAACCGGAACCCAACCCAGAGAGCCTCTGTAACCGGACTCCATCCCGGAGTGCCTCTAATAACCGGACACCAACCCAAAGGGCTTACTTTTACCGGTCCCCAACCCGGAACATACTAGTCCAACACACTCATCTTAAGAAGAGGATGAAATATAACATAATAATTCGTATTAAAACTGACATACAAAATGATAAAACATAAATCATAAACCATTAATGGCATAAAGATAACTCATCCATAGTCAAACATATCATAAAACCTTAAATACAATATGGATGATTTGTGTCATAATAAATCTGCTTCAAACAAGTGTAAAATTTATCAAACGATGTTGTCATAGATGAAATCAAAACTATTTGAGAGAAATATCTCTTTTTTGAAATCATTTTAAAGTCACATAATTATAGAGAAAACCATTATTTTGAAAATATCTTTATAAGCGTTTGAAGGAAGCTTCAAAGGTGTAATAACGGCGGAGAATAACCACACCTGTTGTATATGTTAAAAAACATTCTTTCCTAAATTTTGTCTAAAAGGTTAAAAAGTAACCTGTTTCGAAAACGATGGAAAGATTCCTTTCAAAACATATAAAGTCAAATAAGGGTATAAATGACATTAAACCATTGTCAATTAAATAGTAAATTTTTTTTGAAATACATTTTTAAAAACATGTATGTGGATGATAAAGAAATCCCAGTAGATTATTACGTATAAACAACCTCGGATAATGAAGAGATTGTGAAATAAACCCTTACCAATTTGGTAACTTATGAAACATACCCCCCTTGAAAGTGGTATTATACAATGAATATGTAAATACACATAAATTAATGTGTATTACACAAATAATACAATTATGGGCAGTACATACACCACACAAAAGTTAATAGTGGCAATATGGCATGAATCTCACGAGAATAAAGGGTGAGATGAAAACCCATTACCTTGCACTTTCCTCTAGTCGAGGGTACGTTTAACCTCCTGTAAAAACATCGTAGTATGTTATTAAATTATACCATAACCATATTAATATTTATGATATCATACATGATTCATTTATGACTTTATATTACCCATTTAATAATAATTTCCATGTTAAGTTAACATTTCAGGTAATAATCACTTTCTTTATCGTATGTGTTTTAACTTGTCACTCTTGGTTGTATCACTTATATCATGATTTAAATACTTACAGAATATAAAACATGATAAATATATCATATATATTTAGAATATAAATATGTATAATAGACATATATATGAAATGGAAAACACTGTTTATGGAGACGGTAGTTCGTAAGTACGCATAAACGATGTTTCTGTTTTCATATAGTATTGAACAGAAGTAAATGAATAAGATAAATGTAAGTAAATAAATCCTTATATATATATATATATATATATATATCTTCAGTAGCATTATTATGTCATATATTACATACTTATTAGTAATATATATTTTTATAATCGTCGATGAATGGTGAACTTGGAAATGAATCTCATCGCGTCGTGGAGACGGTAATCCGTACGTACGCACGAGAAAAATTATTATTCATTATATAATTGGATGTTATATCATATATAAATAATCATTATCATGTTATATTTATTATTTACATGAATTACAAATCATTATTATACACATCCCAATATTAATATATTAAATAACAATTACACCACGACGTGGAGACGGTAAGCCGTACGTACGCACGTATGGTGACATGTCATTCAAAGGATGGATAGAATACTGAATATGGTTGTACCATATTTATAATAATATTACAGTATATAGTAGATATTGGATTCATTATTTTATAATGGTAATAATAAATAATGAAGAAGTTGAAGAAGAATGGAACTTGAAAAGGGTGGTGAAATCATTACCTCTTCTTCGGGTTCTCCCTTTTGATTTGATCAAAAGGGCTCCTTAAGAAGGATTTCTGACTAAAGGAAGGCCTCTAGGATGAATTGAGGGAAGTTGAGAGAGTATTTGGGCAGGGGTTGGCAGAACCAAAAGGCTTTGAAGGTGTGGAGAATTGGTTAGAAGTAGGGTCCTTTTATAAGGGGGAGGAGGGGATCTTTAGGAAAAACTAAAAGTATTAATTTATAAAAAATTCATATTCGGTTGTTAATGGATTAAAAGTGTATTATTTAAATTTTAATTTTGGGATGGGTCGAAAACCACTCAACCAATAGGTTTTAGACAGGTTTGGGTCACTATATTAACTATATCTTTTCATTTTAACTCTTAGTTAATTAGTTTAACAATTACCATGTCACTTTGTATTTTTATATTATATAGTTAATAAACATACTATATACATCCAAGAAACCCCCAAGTGGTCCATTAATGATACATATATCATGATATAAGTCTCTTGTCCGAACCTTATATTTTTAGGAATTTAATATAAATTAATAATATAATATTTGTTTTAAAAACTCTTTTATGTCAATTTTGAAACTATTCAATAATTGATTTTTGTAAAAATCACAACAGAATGATTAATTCAAACAAAGTTAATTAAATAATTTATAACATGTCATAGTAACCTATAAAATTAGTTTAATTCTTAAAAGTCTCAAATTATATTTATTTGGGTATCTACAATATCAATCATTTTAATTTTTCACTATTATGGTAATTAATGGATCATCATTGTGTCATAAATAAATTAACTTATTTAATGTATAAAAATTATAAATAAAATCCCTTAAGTAGGAAATCGTTTTATCTTTATAATTAATATTAAGAGTCGAAAATCCAACAAATATAACCCTATGTAAAAATTTCATTTCTAAAAGATATATGCTTATGTCATTTTTGTATTTATTTTTAGTTAATTAATATAAAGTGTCATTATCACTTACAAGTGGTTCCATGGGGTCCAAAAATCGACTTAATGATGCCCATGGTCGGACATGTATCAACCAATAAGGCTAGGACACGTTATAGGGTAATTTATTATTATTATAATATTATTTTTTAACCCTTATTTACCAGATTTACCCTTTTACCATGGTAAATAAAATATTTACCGAAGTAATTATTCAAAATGTCTAAAAATAAAAGTTACCTATTTACAAAATTTAAAAATCATGATTCCAAATAAGGAATCCATTTTTCCAAATTCAAAACACAGAAGTGGCAGAAATTAATTTAAAATTAATTTTGGTTGTTAAAACAAAAAGGGTGTTTTTAAGAGATAATAACTATCAAAAGATTGACACTTGTTTATGTCCCGTTTAATTATAAAATTATGTACAATGACCAACATTGTATTAAATGTTAAAAATATATTCTAAATATACTTTAAACCCACTAAAATTCATAATTTATCACTAATAATTATTTTGATTAAAAAAGTTGTTTTTAATTAAAATTTAGTAATTATCACTATTCATCAAAATATTAAAGTTATCCGAAAAGTACCAAAATTTCACCTTAGGCAAAATTCCATACACCGAATCCAAATATGAAGTCCATTTTGAAAAATAAAATTTATAAAATTTCAAAAAGTAGGTATCACTATTCATAATGACTAGTTTGATTGGTTGTGGTGTGTTAGAATCTCGAAGTTGCGTACAATGCACACCATTGCATTATTCAAAGGGAAACGTACCGTGGAATCTTGGGATGTTTCATTGTAAATTTTTTATTTCCTCATTCTAAAAAGTAAATTTATTTAGTCAAATTATATATATAAAAGTTTAAAACATTGGATCTAAAAAGGGTTCACTATTAAAAGTTTGTAAAGGTGCAATACTGAAGATGAATTTGTTCTTACATTATGTCTAAGAAACTCATAATATGGATTAAAAATTTATAAGTATTATATAATGTTAAAAATTCAGTTAATATTATTCATAACCTCTTTTGAAAGGATAGTTTGGTAAGTCATGGTGCGCTTGAACTCGGTGTTGCATGTAGTGCAAGTTATTGAATTATTTTAAAGAAATAACGCACTATGAAATCTTGGGGTGTTACATATCATTATTGTAACATGTTTTTAATTTTGTTATTGTTGGAACTTTTTGTGTGCTTTCTATTTATTTTTCAAGACAGTTATTTTTATTTTTTGTAAACATGTGTTTTGGTTTTTATTTGAAAAGTGGGAATATTCTCCCAATTTTTTTATTTACACCTGAACTTATAGTTGGATTCCTCTGGTATATGGGGAGTCGCTCCTGATTCCATCTGGTGATCCGGATTAGGAAACAATTTTTAGTGGTTTTCGGGTAGGGGAATTACATTATGTAAATAAATTAATAGAAATTTTTATTTATTTATTAAATATGAACCATTTAATATTATCATTTACATGGTATTTAATATGAATACCTTATAATAAAAAATTTGGGACAATTCTGAAAACATTTATAATCATATAAATGTTTCATATTTTAGGTAAACAAATTACATAAAATAGAAAAAATAGATATAATATTATTTAATATGTTAACTAAATCAACTAGAACTCATTTGGGTATAGTTTAAATATATTTAAAATAATTCCATTAATATGATAATTTAATATCAATTTTTTTAAACATTCATAAATCAATATAATATATTTTATATTGTGGATTATCTTATACTTTATAATAACTTTATAAATTTATAAACACTTTGAATCCATTTTATACTTAGATTATTTTGAATATTTTTTTTGGAATAGATTAAACATCCCTCATAAGGTCTAATGACGATAATGGTTTTTGTTATTTATTTTTAAAAATAAATTTTATTTAGAATTACAAAATTATGATCATTTTTCCCTAAAACTATGATATAGTTCATCCTATGTGATAAATCATTCTATTGTAATACCTTTCAATTTATCGTTAGACAATCCAAATTGTTTTTAAATTTTTAGAAGTTTTAAATATGAAACCATGAAGTGGTTTCACTTTGGTAATTAATGTTTTTCTAAAGGAATTCATATTTTGATACAAAACATGATGGGTTTTCAGTGAAAACCATGATGAAATATTATCATATTTATAATGCTCTATTTTCATTGAAAACATTCCATGAATATTTTTATCAAAATGCAATACGGTTTTATGTTATTTATAAAATAATTCTAATTTTATCCTAAAACATGTCATTGTTGGAATAACTCTACAAACCATGTTCATTTTCCTAAAAAACACAACAGAACTATAGAGAAATTAGTATTTATAGTTTCACCACATATTGGAATACACAATAAACTGGATAAAATACTTGAATATTATTCTAATATTGGGGTTTGAAGGGATTGAATATTATACTAGCACAAAAAGTATCAAAAAAACAAAACTAATTATCCTCATAGTTCTTCCATGATATGTGGAAATATCCCAACTCAATGGGAGAATCACCTCCAACATATGATATAAAATAAAATTTCGTTAAATGCATGACGAAATCAGATGTAGAGAGTGTGATTCAATACACGGATTTCTATTAGTATTTGAATGAACCTTTCAAAATTCATGAGCCTATTTATATTAGAATATAATATTCAAAATTATTTCTCAAAAATTATACCAATTGAATGTAATATTTGAAAAAAAATTAATTGGAGACAATGTTTCACAATCTTTTCCGATGATACAATGTTTGTAACTCTCACTATTCACCAATGATTAACATTATAATACATAAAAAGTTAATTTAGATGTTCAAAATCATATAATATTCATTATATGATTATCAAAATAATATAATGTCATATGTTACTTCAAATAAGAAATCTCAATTAATTATTTTATAATGAATAAATTTCAATGCAACAAACCACACTATAGTAGACCTCCCTATAGTGCGGTTTACACTTTGTCAAACCATGGAATGGTTTATATATCCACATAATGGTTTAGTATTTTTTTAAAATTTCCAATTGTCTTTATTATGGGAGCTAGAAATTTTATGGTGGGAAAATCCATACTAGGTTGAGAAGTGGGAAACATATTCTCAATAGGAGCTAGAAATTATATGGTGGTTCCACTAGTATGATGTGCTCAGACACATGGAGTAATAGTCCCACATTCTGGAACTAAATGACTCAGGTATAAGTTTACCATTCGTGTGGATTCTAAGTACTATATAGTATAATAGTTGTATACATGTGGTTTTTACTACTTCATATAATGTCAAGCATGCATGAACGTTAATATTGGTTATTATTATGGGAATCATTAGTGGAAACCTATTTGGTTTTAGGCTCACGCCCTTTATATGAACCTTTCTGAACATCCATACCTTATGGTTATAATTAAGGTTAGGTAAAAATACATAAAAAAGGTAACAAAATATAATATATCTCAAAGGAGATGCAGATAATATCAAAGTTAAGGTTGAGGAATAGAAGTAATGACTCATTTTCGTATTCCCTCATGCATATTTATTCTCTATGATGGAACCAATAGTGATCTTTTGATATATAAATATATAATATACATGGGTCCCATTATGTTATAAAATTATTTTTTATAATTTATTCCATCCATAATAAATCCACTATTTCACATTGATGTTTTATTTATTATATATATTTAAATTATTTTCTTGTTGTTATATATGATGATATTAATGGTAAAGTCTCTCCATGTGGTACTATTCAACCCTTTTCACTAGTATAAAACCAGTAGAACACTAGGGGTAATTATTTATGTTAGGTAATTCCCCATATTAATCATTATCGATAATTGTCTTCCTAAAAATGTCACAGAGTGGCATCTAATAAAATATTAGTGTTACTCAATCTACTAATGGATCTGATATGATTTATATTAAAAACATATATATCAATAAATATGTCCATAAGATATATCATATAAAAAATTCATAGTCATATAAACCATTTTTGTTATTCATAAAGTGAACAGAAGGCCATGGATAGACTAACCAGATTAATGGACTCATCACATGTCATTATCTTAGATAGATGATCACACACTAGTAGAATTAGTGGCTTCAACCTCAGGGTTTTAATGTCAGTATTTATAAAATGTTGTGAATTTTTCAGATTTGGATGTTAACATTTGTTATAATTTAAACCGCAATTAAAATTCCCTCCCTTTATCTATTAACGTTGGTTTTTTAAACTGCTGTTAAAATATTAATAAATTATTTCTAAAGGCATCTTTTATAAAAACCGAAATTAAAAATAATAAGAATAAATCTTTAATGTTAGTTTATTTAAAAAATATCATGAATGGGATATTATTTAGCATCATTTTCTTATTTAAAATACTATTTTTAAATACTAATTTTAAAACCCTTTAACATTGATTTTTAATTAAACTTACATTAAAACAAAATTTTAAATTAAGAGGATAGTTCAAACCCTTATTTTTCATTCAGTAAAATACCTACCCCTTAATCGATTATCAATCAAAAATACTTATAGCACTTTTAATACCTTTTATGATCTATTGAAATCAATTTTCAACAACATTTTACATTCTTATTTCTCTCAAAACCATATCTAAACTGATTCTCAAATATTGATAGAACTGTCGACTTAAAGGACCTAAACCAAATTAAATTTTATGTTGATGTTTATTTTCATTCACTTATCACCTTATTTATCATGGAACTTTAATTATTCATTCTTATTCAATGATCATAGAGCTATTACATTCTAACAACAATAAGGATTTATGGATTTTTTTGGTGTTTTATACCAAAACTATTCACTCATTTTTCACCAATATCATAACATTTGTTCTATTTCCATGGACAATGATTAGTTTTATATAAATTATCAGGTAATTTATATTTATCATGATTCAAAAAAATTAATTTATTTTTTTATTTTTAAAACAATTATTAATAATTTTTTTGATATTTTTTTGTATGTTATTATTATTTTTTAACTATTTTTATGATAAGTGTTTTTTTAATAATTTTTTATCAATTATTTTCAACAACTATTTGAATAATGTTTTTTATTGTTATTTCTGTGTAAATATTTTTATAATTGTTCATGTAATTTTTATATAATTTTTATTGTAAATGTTTTTAAGTTATTTTTGTATAAATATTTCTTAAATATTTTTTATAATTGTTGGATTAATTGTTATTAATTTTAGATCTACTTTATATAATTTTTAAAAGTTATTATTTTAGATCTAATTATTTGGTATGAATTTTTTTATGATAAATTTTGTATTATTTTTTATTATAATTGTCTATTATGATAATTTTTTGGTAGTTATTATGAGTTTCTTAGTTATTTTTTAATTTTCAAGATAAATTAAATATAATAATTTGAATATAGTGTATGTAAATTAATAATGTATAATATTATTTGATCATTATGTATAATATTTGATTATGATCAAATAATTATCAGAAATTTATTTATTTAATTATAGGTTTTTTTGTTTAAAATGTATCTCTTCTTTATATATTTTTAAATGTTATTATGTTTTATTATATCCAACTTTTATATTGTGATAATAGATATTTAATAGATCATAATTGGTTAATATTACCAAGACCCACAAATGAATATGAAAAAGGAGTTGAAGATTTATTGTAATATTCTAAATTAAATCTTCAAAACATATATTTTATTTTATTTCTTTGCATGAGGTGTTAGAATATGAGAAGGATAAATTATATAAAAATAAAGTATCATCTCATTTTATATGGAATTATCCTTTATTATATACATTGGATATGGCATGGTTAAATAATGGAAAATTAAACATCTAATGTTGATGAAAATATTCAGAATGAGAGAGAGGATGATATTGAATAATTAATTCATGATGTTGGTGTTACAACCATAAAAAACATCAAATATTGAATGATTTTATGATGATTCTAATAAAAAATTATTCTATGGTTTTAGAAAATATATATTGTTTTCATAAGTTATTATATTAGTTAACTTGAAAGAAATAAATTGATGGAGTGATAATGGTTTCTTTGAGTTTCCTTCACTTTTAAAAGATATACTTCCCAAAGTCAACGATCATCCAAATTCCAAATATAAGGAAACAGACATATTATGATACATTTGATTGAGTTATAAAAATATACATTCTTGATCAAATAATTGTTTATTAAAAAGAAATAATATATATATGTATCAAAACAACCTAAATGTAAGATATCACAATATAAGGTCGTTGGAAAATTCAACTATGATTCATTTCAAAGTATTGAAATTAAACATCATTGTAAAATAATTTGGTACCTTCCAATAAAAATTATAACAATTACATACAATAATTTATAAAATTTTAATTTTATTCATTGTCACATATGAAAATAAAAAATATTGCTAACTAAATTTTGTACAAGCTAATAATTCCTCATTTTAAGTATTTATTTGTAAAATTAAATTGATGAAAAAAGTTTAGGATGACATAAAGATGAAAAATATCTTATAGAAACATGAATAAACCAATAGATTCAATTCAATGAAATAGATTTGATAAAAAGTTTCATGATTTTTGAAGTGATTTTAGAAATCTCAAAATGGTATTGTGAACTTAAGAAATGAATACATATCAGATCCTAATTTTCCATCATAGTTCATGGATTTGTTTTGGTAGTTTAAAAACATTACTCATAGATATGTATGAAGAAAAAATTTATAATGGTGATATTAATGATTTTGAGACCAAAAAATCCCTGAAATTCTATTGATTCATTTCTTTCTCACATTATTTTTTTATTTGAATCATATATGAGAGAAATGTGTTACCATTTTTGAGGCATATAAGAAAGTATAACTTAATCTGTAAGCTATGATAATGTTCAGTATAAATGTCTTGTATACATATGGGGACTTAACTGGGTATAATTTTAAGGGACAAAATAAAGTCCAACTTGTTAAGAAGAGGATTCATATTATCAATTTTGGAAGGGAATAAAGATAGTGTACATGGGGCCTCAAAGATTTTTGTGAATTGATGATTCTTATAATTGATTGAAAAAGGAATATAACAGTTTACAATAATTTAATCTTACCTCAAAACCATTTTAATTGAATAATATTACCACATAGTAAAAATTATAGATATAAAATTAGAAATGAAAGCAAGTTTTAGTCATCAAAAAATTATCTAGAAAAACTAGTCTATTTTTATGAAATACCTTATTAAAGATTTTTGGATATAGAAATAAAATTCATGTAATTCATGTTTTAGAAAAATGTGATATTTTGATTGGAACTTTGTTAGATATAAAAAAGAAAGGCAAAAGTTGTATTTCCTGCCAGATTATACTTGATATCAATGCTAATATGTTGGGAGTCACCTCCCATAATGAAAAGAAATGTTTAATATTTACCTCAGACTTGTCACACATTAAGAAAATGTGATAAGATGAAATATTATTAATATCTTCATGTTATTAATGTTTCTTATTGATAATCTTTAAATGTGAAGAGTTTGGTTTCATTGAATCATTATAAATTTAAAAGTATGAAGTCTCATGTTTATGATGTATTGATGAGACAACTGTGACTAATCACACTACATGGTATATTTCTGAAACCATTCAGATAGAATACCCTCACGTTATGTAATGTTTTCAAATCAATTTTTATAAAATTCATTAATCCATATTTTTTAGACATATTAGTGAATGAATATCATCTTATAATTTTACAACTAGAACTGTATTTCCCCTTTATTTTTTTGATATAATGGTTCATCTAGTGATTCATCTAGTGTGTGAGATAATAATATATAGCCCTATTTATTTATGATGGATGTATCATTTTTAAAGATATATGAACATTTTAAAGGAAAATGTAAAAAATACTCATTGACTAGTGGCCTCTATTATTATAAAATATGTATCAAAAGAGTTGATTGAGTTCTGTAATGATTATTTGAATGATGTGGAGCATATTAGTATTTCCATATCTCAATATATGAGAAGTTGATATTGAAGGTAGATGGATTAAAGGCTTAAATGTGATGTTCGTTCCACATGATAATGTGATGAAGACCCATTTATACATTTGACCAAAATAGATGAGGTTCAACTATATATACCAACACATATTTATGAATTAAATGTATTATATTAGAGATGAAATGAAAAAGTAGTTATTTTTTAGTATAAAATGAAATTTGTTTCATAGTATGAAGACAAATGTGTATGAGATATATCTTCCACAGAAACAATCAAATGGTTTGAAGGTTGACCATCTCTTAATTTGATCATAATTAATAGTTTTTATAATAACCAGTTCATATTTTACAAAAAAAATTAGGATAAATATAGTTCTATTCAAAAAAGTTGGGTAATCATCATCATTAATGAACTACATTTTTGAGTGAAAAAGATAAAAACCTAAATTTTGAATCAAAAAAATATTTTATAGTTCTTTAAGATATATTGGAAATTTATTATAATAAATTTTGAGTCACACTGTCCAAGTGTAACTAGATTGATAGTAATTGTGGTGTGAAACATGATTATTATGGGTTTACAATGGTTTATTTGAAAATATTTACTTGAAAATAAGAATAGTTTATTATAGAACCACATGAAATGAAAATATTTTTTGTTATTGAATCATTGAATGATCAGTGAATGATCATTTTTAAGGGAAAATAATTTATTTGGGTGATGAGGATGATAATGATTTTATGGATTTATATGAGGATTTTATCTAATATTTGATTTTTGGATGATAAAAATGTCTTTAATGTAGACATAGTTCATGCTATACAAAATGATCATGCTTAAGGGATTTCAGAAATAGTAAATTAGTCTCCTAATTATTTATGTAATGTTTTATATTATATTTATTTTTTTAAATTTACATGTTTAATCTTTATTTTTCTTAATTATTATAAGATTATTTATATATATTTGACCATTTTTATGATTTTTGAGTTAAATATTATACTAAAAAATATGGATTAATTATTTTTTATTGGAAAACCCGATGTAAATCATTATCTCTTGGTTAGATTGATACATACAAAGACACCATTTTGTGATTGTGATATTTAAATTTATAAATGTTTCATTCATTTTAGATTATATGTTTATATTCAATAGTTTTACATAATTATTTTATGGTTAAAAATCTTGAAATAATTATTTTTTCATAAAAATTACAGATGGGTGAAACTATATTTTTACTTATATATTTTCATAATTATTGTTTTTAAATATTTACTTATCTAATAATATAAAGGTACATGGAATTTCATTAAATTTTCCTATTTTAATGAAAAAAGAGGGAGAGGAACATTTAACGTGGTATATGTCTTTTTTTAATTAATTTTACTAGATTAGTATTTTATATCCTGATTGGATTTCCACATAAAAGATGGTGAAAAAGAAGCTCTGGCTATCTATACTGGTAATTTACCACAATAGATTTATTTTTATCTCATTTTTAAAATTTTTTATATTTTAAATGACTAATATTTGATTTATTCATTTATATATGACATTAAATTTTGATAAAATGAAAGCAATTATTATAATATTTGTCTATATAACTATGGTTTATAGAGATATTTTGAAACAAAATTGATAAAAAAATTATGTTTTTGGGATGTTACAAAATGAAAACCCATGCCACAAGTATGAGTTATTATATGCAGATACAAGAAAAAATATGTCTCGAGCTGATATGATGAATCATTTATGGTATAATAATTAATTTATTTAATATTTTTTTATATTTACCTAATTAATTATTAGTGTATTTTTCTGTAATAGGACACTAGGATATCTCATCAAGAGAGGAAAATTAAAAACATATACCGTCATAATTTTTCATATAAGGGATATCATTTATTAAAGGAGAAAATGGTTGTAGAACTATTTAATGCATTATGAGGTCAATCTATTTGTGGTTCATAAGAAGTATACTTTAGTCATATATATCCTCCAATCGCCACAAAAAAGGAAAAGCATGAGAAGGAAAACCCAAAAAGTCTTTTAACAAGTATACTAGGTAAGTAGATGAAAAAATTATAAGAAAATAACTTTTACATTCCATGAATGTTTGTATTCTCAAAATTAATAGGAATAATATACCATTTTAATTTTTTATTTTTGTATTATATTTAGGATAAAGATATTTAGGGTTATTTTATCATTATGTATAGCATGGACATCGTAGCTACTGCTTTAGGAAAGACCAAACACCTTAACTAAGTTAGAGGATATGAGGCGAGTGTTAGTGTTAGGGGAGATTTTTGTCATAAAAGTAAGAAATGAAGAGACCCAGAAATATATTCCTTAAAAGTTGAGATTAAAGGCATGAAAAAATCCTTAAAGAATAAAAGTCATTCGGTTATGTAGGTTATAATTAAAAAAAATGACAATACAATCCCAACCTACATAGCCTACACAACCGGCCTAGCCTACCCAGCCTACCTACATGGATCCTCCACCTACTCATTCAAACTCAACCATATACTATGATTTTTATACAGGAGATCCCCATTTATGAATTTTTTTACAAGATCAAAATATTATTTGGGATGTTTTACATCACCAACCTATATAGCTGGGAAAGGTAATAATATCAGTTCATGATATTATTGATACAACTAGTCTACAGACACTATCTACCAAGGGGGATACCATAGTTGTATATTGTATGGGTCAATTTTTTAATTGGTCTATATAACCTTTTTCAATATCTAAAATATGAGGTATTAATTGTTTTCTAAATATTACATACATTTTATTAATAATTAATTATAATGTTTTTTGACATTTAAATTAAATTGTATTATCTAAAATCAAAAGTAAAAAGATAATAATGTTTTAGACACCAACAAAATCATATTATTTTGAGATTTCTAATGGGATAACATACTATTCTACTTTTCCTAATCCATGTATAAATTTATGAGTTTCATATGACATATGATATATGTGGAATAAAAAATCTTTTTTAGTTATTCAAAATAATATAACATGGATCTAGTTACATTTGATGAGCTCAACATACTTGTGTTACAATTTTTTTTCTATGTCATTAATCTTATGTTTCTCTTTATCTTATTCTAAATAAAGTGGAATTCATGTTACTAACTATCTTTGATTTTTAGATAGGAACTTACAAAAAATTCACATCCAAAATAATACCACTTGTGTTATATTCTTATAAATCTACAAATATTTTCAACGAATGAAAAATATTTGATAAAATGTTCTATATTTTCATTTATATATATATATATATATTTGAGATATTATCAAATACATAGATTGGGTGTTTGTTTTTTCTATTCTTTAATGGGTAATAACATTAAGATAAATATGAAGTAATATTCATTATAATGTCCATAATTGTGAACTTTTCATATTATATAGGTCATTGGATGTTAGGTGTATTCTACCCAACTGAATGTGCAATATAATGGGTTTTCTCTTTATTATGTGGTGATCATAAAAAATTTATCATCTTATTAGACAAGTAAGTTTTATTCTTTTTCATAAGTTCTTTATTTTTAATTATTATTGTTTATAGATGTTTTACTAGATGATATACATGAAACTACTCATCATGAACAATGTTTGGAAAAGAAAACTTATTGATAAAGTAGTGATACAAAATCCAATTCATGGATTTAATGGTAAGTATATTTTATATTATAAACATTTGGTTTTGGTACATATATATATATAGGTTTTAATTATCAATTTACTGTTTTATAACCACTATGTCATTACCAAAAAGGAAGGGTGGAATGTGGTTATTTTGTTTTAAGATTCTTGTTTGAGATAATTATTACCAGGTCAATGATTAAATATTATAAGGTTAGTTATTTTAATTATTTTATTATTTATAAAAAAATATTCTATTTTTAATCTTATTTTATTAACTTTTATTGTAGATTTTAAAGATATAGAGTTGTATATTAATGAGGAAATAAAAAATATTTATAATTTGTTTACAATATATTTCTTAACAATGAGTATTAATTAAATTATATGGCATATATTTTTTAATTAAATTAACTAAATTGAGTATTTAGAAAATCATTTTATGATTTAATTTTCTATATTGTAGTTATTTTTATAGTGTTGTTATTTATTGTATAAATGGTTTTCGATCTATGAAAAATTACTACACAATATAATCCTTTAATTTTTCATTTATGTGTATTTTAGTTAATGTTTAAAAAATATGAAATTATATAGTTGTTTTTTGGTTAGAGTTTTTTGTAGGTTTCAAGTATTTCAGGTATGTATGTTTTAATTAAAGATAATGAAATGGGTATTTATACATACTATTTTTTGCTTTTATTTTTTTGATATTACATGGTTTTTCTTTTTCATGTATTGTTGTATTAGGATGAGTACATAAATATTTAAGAAAATTGTTAAAGATGTATGTTTAATTTTTATATAATTATTTATTCATAATAATTATTTTTATAGGTGTTTTATCATTGATATATAAAAATTCAGGTGGTGGAAAAAGGTTGAACAATGACCCATTCTTGAAACAAAAGTAAAATAATGTAAACTACATGAAATTATTTGGTTAATATATTTTATATTCATTAATATATGTCTGGTATTATATATATATATATGTGTGTGTGTGTTTTTTTTATTTTAAAATTAATGTTTTTTAACCATAGCGTCATCGTCAAATGGAAGGTTGTAATATAGTTATTTTGTTTTATTATTCATGTTTGAGATAATCACAATTGGGATGATGACTGATTTAAATAAGGGCTAGTTATATTAATTGTCTTTGGAATTATATAATAATACTCTTTTTTAATCTTATAACACTTATTGTTATTATTGATGTTCAATGAAGTCAATTTGTATACAAATGGAGAACCTACCAATATTCGATTGTTTTGAAAAGTATTTTTTAAGCGTCGTTAACATTTAAATCATAATGTATTAAAATCTTATTTAAATTTTAAAATGTTAGTGACTAAAAAATATATATTTTCTTAATTATGGTATGTTATGTTTATTTTTACAGGTTTATTATTTTCAAAGTATTATTTACGTTTGGTTAAATTTTAATTATCAGTTATGTAGCTTATAATTTATGTTAAAAAAATACATAATTATACAATCATTTTTTTATTCATGTTTGTATATTTTTTATTGGTCTCAGATGTTACATAAATGTTTCTTTTAATTAAAGTTAAAATAATGAGTAATTATGCATGTTTTTATATACTTTTATTTGGTATATTATCTTTTATTTTAGAGGGTTGTTCCATGATTTATGTTAGTCTATTAAGCGGAGAAAGTAAATCCGTAGAAAATTGGGAAACCAAAATTTTTTTTCTTTATTATAATTTCTTTAATCTTATTTATTATTTTTTATATGTGATTTAATAATTTAAATATTAACAAATTGTTTATGGAAAAAGGTTCAAAAATTATAAATTGTCTGTACGGAAAAAAAATAAATTATACTACGTGAAATTATTGGTATATATATTTTATATTAGATAATATATGTTCGGTTATATATATATATATATATCTATGTGTGTGTGTGTGTTTTGGTTTATGTTTTCATGCTATTGTTTTATTTCAGAGATCTTATGTTTTAATTTTTATTTAACAGACCAAAAGTATAAAAATTTATTCATTCTTGTCTTGAAAAGATTTATGAATTTCATGATAATGTTGATAAATTTTTTTAGGAATTACATTATATACATATATTTAAGAAATATGATGGTTCTAGTATCTAAATAGAATATATTTTATAATAATTTGTGAAATAGTTTCCAAAATATATATTTAAGTTTGGTTATTTTTAAATTGGTTTTGTTAAATATAAACTAGGTTTTTATTTATTTATTCTAAAACACACTGTAATGGAAGTCTTTGTCTAAATATCATGTTTTTTATTTACATTTATATGTTAATATGTTTCTTGATGGGTGATGAGTTTATTTTATATTTTTTATGTTTAATATTCCATTTTAAAAATTAAACGTTTTCAAAAACATATTCTTTTATTATAATATACGTTTATGTTTAATATTACATTTTCCAGTACCCAATATTTTAATATATAGAATTCATGTTTAGTTGGATAGTATTTTTTTCTATGTAAATGTTTTTTTTGTAATTAATTTATATAAAAAATTTCTTCAGGATGTTTCAAATATAGAATATTTTTTAGTTTTTTTAATAAAATGATTAATATTGTATTATAATTGAAGTGATGATGACATAGTTTTCCATAATATGAAAAAATTAATATTGTAATGTTTTTTAATAATATTAATAATTTTATAATACTACCAAATAACATTTAATGTACAGTGAGTTGATAAGGAAGTAAATTAAATAATTTAATTCAATATAATAGACTATTTATACTATCCGAAAAAATCATGAGACTTTTTTATGTGAGTTATAATTTTGATGAAACTAAATTGACCGAGAGTTAATTATGAATACATAATTCATAACAATATTAAAAGAAGTCCTTTATTTTAGGGAAGTACTATATGGTGGATATAGTTTTCATTCAATGGTTAGATATATAATTTCATGTTTTAATTTTTTCTATCAATGCATGGTTAATATTTTTATTTCATCAATGTTTTCAATTTTGAAAACGTGTTTGATGTTTCAATTATGTTTTACATGGAAATTTTCTTAGGGGAGGAATGGTATGAATTTTTTGTAATCTCATTCAATGAACACTGTTACAGGGTCTAAAGAAGGCTAGAAGCTTAGAACCTGCCTCCACAATATTTTAGATACATTCTATACTGATTACATGTAGGTATTGGGTTGGAATTACAAAATTATTTATGAGACTCCATAGAGTCAAAGGAAATTCACCATGGATAAGATAACAAATGTTTTATAAAATAGGTATTCATCTTTATTTCAATTTTTGTATCTACAGTTTACAGGTTTTTATATTTTGGGTCATAAAATTCACCTTGTTTTTCTTAAAAAATACATAACATTCAATGTTGGTTTTTTATTAACTGGTGTGGAAAAAAATCAATGTCTGTTAATTATAAATAAATGAGGTTGAAATTTTATCTTGAAAGGACTTTCTACAATATTTTTTCATTAAACCTGACAATGAAATGTTCTTTCATGATTAGTTTGGTTAAGAACTATTGTGCAAAGTCTTAAGATATTTTCCTATTGGACTTTCAATGTGTGTTTTCATAGACAACCGACCTTGGAACATTGAATCAATTTTCCCACATTCAATATAAAATAACTTTCCATATAAAATATTTATAATACTAAAATTGAAATGTATATTAGAGAGTTTTAATAATTGGTTTTCTCAAAAAACCATTGTGGAAAAATATTTTCGATGTTGGGTTTTTATATAAACTCACATATAAGGTCCCCTCAATTTCTTTTTGAATTAATTATTAGATTTTATATTTAAGAGAACCGGAATTGAAACTATAGAATATAACATCATCTGCAAAAAATTTAGTTAAAAAACTAATGTGAAAAATATAAAAAAACCAAACATGTAAATATACTTTTCCACTAGTGACATCAGATACCACTCATTAATGTTGATAACAAAAAAAATATATATCTTCTAGCTATTAACATTAATGTAATTAGTCAATATCTATCATGAGACTATATGTCAAATTGTTTTATGATAGTAAATAATCAAATCATAGTTAAAGGTAAAAAAAGATATGATTAACAACATACCCAACCACCCCATGTTTAAATCATATTCCTGAGTGGTATAAGAATGGTATAAAAGTATAATGGATATAATGATTGTAATATTTTCAACCTCATGTTATGGGAATTTAATATAAAAATTGAAACCATTTCATATCAATGACATAGTATTTGACACTATAAATGTTGTATGAAGAGATTTACCTAGTACAAAAAACTCCCTTTATGAATCTTCAGTGAAGTGTGTATCTCTACAAAAAACCCAATCCATGATAGTTTTCAGATGTCACTATAACATGTAATAATCTATAGTGTCCATTCATTACGGAAAAAATCAAAGTCACACATTCAGTGGTCAGTTATCATTTAATTTTATATAATAGATTAAACCAACATGTAAGTAGGATAATGTAAAGATGAAACTTATAAAATAGATACAATTTATATATTATTAAAATCCTTAAATAATAATAACAAAACTATACATAAGTGTTAGTCTAATCATATCCCAGGTGATAGAACACCAGAGAAACCTTATGTATCTAATATTTTAAAGGTTCTTGAATACATTAGGACACTATATAATTCCTGCTACATATATGTGTCAACGTATAATAAATTCTCCCAATGAATATTTAATGGGTAAATATTTATTAAAAAATATTGTTTTATTAATGGTGACACTCATATTAATAATAATCATGTTCAACTATTTGAAAATAATATTCAAACTTGATTAATTTTAAATATTTAATTTTATGTTGGTAATAATATCTATTATTTTAAATTATTAGAACCCTTTTAAAGTTCATAATCATTATCATGTAACATTTTTATATTTGTAAAATTTAATTTAGATCATTTGGAAATAAAATTAAAATTTAATATTTACATTATGATATTTAATTAACAATATATATTAATTTTTTAGGATATAATATAACATTCACTTTGAATTTGACATGTATAATTATTTATTTTTTATAATTTTTATTTATGTTAGTCCAAACAAACACCCAATATACTTATTGAAATTATCGATTCTGAATAATATTTTTTTGAGTAAAAAATTCTTATTTTATGAAATAATACATACATTATTTTTTTGAATAATTAAAAAATACTATGAAAAAATATATTATATTGTATTTTATTGGTTTTGGTAATTTTGTTAAATTTTTTTTTTCATTAAAATTAATTTTTTATGGGAACTCTTCCGATCATATTTTTTAAAAAATAAGGATAAAGTTTTTTATCTTTGTTAATTTTTGTCCTTTATTTATTTGAAACATGATATAGAATTAGATCAATTATATACCATATATATTTTCTCACATTTTAAAAGATAACTCATTATTTATGGCCATATTATTTCTATGTAAGAGGAAGTAAATTAGTTACACTATCAGGACACATGTGATTGACAGTGATGGATTTTAACATATTTTATGTACATGATAAATCACTCATGATATAAGAAAGGGAAGTTCATATATTCATATCTATATAAAAAATATATAATATTGTTATAAATATAGTTGAGATAGATTCTATTTTTTGGGAAAAGTCCCCACCTTGGAAGTTAAAAAATTATAGGTCTCTCATCAATCCCATTAGAGAAAACAAAGAGTGTAAGAAACCTAACATATTTATTACATATTCTAGTGATTTTAAACTATATTTATATTTATTATATTTCAAATGATATTTACGGTTTATAGATTTAGAGAGTTAGGTCATAACTCTTACATTAAAAACTCATAAAAATACAAAGTGGGAACTTCTATTCAGTAATCATTTTTTCAAAATATAAATATTTTAAAATAAAACACTATTTCATTTCATGAATAATATTCAGAACATTCAAATATATTTCTTTATTTCCCTTACCCATTCATAATCCTATTAAAAAACATTTGAAAATGTGCGATGAGAACAAAAAGATCAGCAAGTGACATAAAGAGAAGAACTTTATAAGTCTATTTAAAATCATAAAACCCATGAAAACCCATGAAAGTTTTACCTTTATGAAATTAATCTTTTATATAATGAACTAAATAATTATATCATGAAAAAACACACAACTTTTGATCAAATAAAATCATTAAAACATATAGGAATAAAATAAAAAATGATTTTAGAAAAATAAATAATAACATTTATAACTGGTTTTAAAATAATTAAGAAATTATTAGAGGCTACTAAAATCCATAGGATAAAACCTTATATAAATCCAACCTTATTTACTGGAAATAAAATATAAATTACCCAATGAATTGGAGTGGTATTTATGCATAAATAAATCTATAAGTGGCTCACCGAATTATATCTATGTACACCAAATTTATAAGCTATTCTAGAGTTACCTGTGAGCATTAATGCGACATCACTATTTATATAAACTGTATGAGGTTCACAGGTTTCACATATAATGCTGAAGTACCATAACATGTATGATTTTTTTGATTTAAATTTTCATCATAAAAACATTTAAAAGAACTTATAAACCGATATGAAAAAACATATTTTGATATTAAAATACACAATGATTTTAAAAAAACATTTTTTAAAATATAAAATATGTAAAAATGAAAAAGAAACCACAATTTTTTAAAATAAAAATAGAAAAATATAATACAAATATAGTTATTATGTAATTAAAAAGATAGGTAATTTAATTAATTCTTTAAATGATAAAAAGATTATTTGTTTACATTGGTAAAAAGTGTTAAAATGGGAACTTTTAAAAAATCAAAGAATGTGTCTTACCTCAAGTTTGATTTATCACATATCTCTTTTTTATTATTTAATAACAACCTTTTGTTAATTTATTACTTAATTAAAAACATTTTTAAGTTCATAATTCCTTTTATATAACTTATTATCATGTTATATGAGATTAATTAATTTGATTTTGTGGTGTGCCTTAGTGGTAATGGGGCCCCATGATTCAACATCAAACTCAGGTTCAAATCCAGGTTGAGAGTGAATTTCCACTTATAGGTAGTGACGCAGCCATTCCACATGCATGTGGTGAAGCATGTATGACATAGGCATAAGGTGATGTAGTCATCATGTAGACATGATGCTGCACTGGGTCTCCAGGCCAGATTGTGGACCTTTGGTCTATGTAATAGGTTTCATTCTCACTGGGCCTTCGGGCAATGTACTGAATAAGTAAGGTTTGATGGGTGAGTTATCCCTTTGGGGCATGTCTTACTTTGTATCTAGTATTTGTGGTGTGATTATGTTTAATGTAATTATATCCCCAATCACCTAATATATACATATAATTAATTAATTATTTAATTTCACTTCAGATGTTTTGATGATATTTAATAATTAATTCTAAAATGAATTTGGTATGTTTACTATGATAAATGTTTTCATTAGTCCAACATTTATAGAAAAATAATTTGTAGGTAACAATCATTTTAATAAATAAATTAAAATTTTAAATCCAACTATTAAAAATGGTTATAAAAATGAACTATGTTACAATCATGGAGATAGTATATCCTTCATATACATGAGTAAAACTTGGATTTTTTAAAGATATTTATAGAATGAAGTTATGTATTATTTCATATCTAATTAGTAACAATAATTTCATTAATATCATATTATGAATTTAAATATACTTATATATATCATCCATGTGATGTGGTGATAATAAATTGAATAACACCGCTTCGTAGAGGTGGTTTTCCACATGTAAGAACAAATTACATTGTAATTTTATAGTGGGATGAAAGATATGAAATTAAATGTTATATTAACTTTTAAGAATTATAAATATTTCATGACTATAATATATTAGAATTAATTTTATCATTATAATCATCCTTTAGAACTGATGATGGATAACAAATAATATCAGTTCATGAGGGGGTAATCTTCAGTACACTCAAATGATGGGTTTGTTTCCAATTTTGATATAAGAGGAGATGGATATAGGTTGTAAAATTAATATAAAAACACCACAATATATTGAATATATTTTTCAATATATAATCACTATTATAGAATATTTAAATAAGGTGTAATAAAAAATAAAACATATACCCTTTATCAAAAACAACATCTCTTCTTCTAATAACCTCCTTTTCTTAACACGTTAAAACCACTAAGGATTGTATTATGACTAAAATAAAACATCTAGAATGAGAGGAGATATTATAAGAAAGTATGTGGGTAGTTAACTCCTAAACCAAATCAACTTTAATGTTTTAAGGATTGAGAAGATGAGGTTCCCTTTTATAGAAGAGGGGCAGGGCACACTTAGAATTTCTAAAAATATTAAATTAATATAAATTAATTGTATATTTAAAATGTCTAAAATTAAATTGTTTTAGAATATAGGAATACTATGGGACAAAATAATCTCAATTTTTTTTGCAACATTATTTCAAATTTCAACACTTACTATATGTTTTTAACACCTCATTAACCCTTTTAAAACATACCATGTCAACTAGGATTTTTAACTTTAAGAGTTAATATAGTTAATATAAATGAACTAGTGGAACATAAAAATAACATGATTGATATTAAATAATATCCTAATCACTTGGTTGAATCTATGTTTTTTATTAATTTTATATTATTTAAAAAAATTAATGTATTATAAAATATCAATAAGGTCAATTTTTAGAAGTATTCATAACTTTGGTTTTAATAATATCAATATAACATCTATATTTAGAAAAATATATTTTATTTAATCCCTAAAATTTAATGAAACTCTAGAAATTTTTTTGGATCATATTATTTATTTCAAATTACACCACATTTAATAATTATAATATCATTTATATTAATTTTTATTTATAAAAAAAAGTACTCCATCACCATTGTTAAATAATTTAAGATAATTATTTAATAACTAAAAATAAATAAATTATCCTTATGAAGTTAAATATTTTATATTTTTAAATACTATTTTTAGTATAAATAACCATTTATATAATCCCATGTTGAAAATATGATAGTTATTAAAAATAAGAGCGTGACATGTTTGACTTGTCTTGAATTAAAATACCATAAAGGTCATAATCACATCCAAATGGATATAAATTACCATATAATAGAATATTGGATTATTATAGAATATATTTAATCATAAAATAAAATAATTCAAGTGTTAGGGTCATTTTATAATCTCTATTATTTTATTTTTATCTTTAATTACATGATTTACCCATCACCGTGGTAACCGAAATTACTAGTCCTTATACATGTTAACTAAAATAAAAGTGAAATATTTAATGGATTTAGACCCACTAATTAAAAATAAATAATTATCTTTAAAAAAATTTAAAACATAGATGTGGAATAATTTAAATTAAATTTAAATCGAAAAAATGCAATGAAAATTTGATTTATTGAAAAATTTGATTTTAGCCCTAACAATGTACTTATACCAAAATAATGGATAATTATGATAAAAATGTAATTATTTGGATTATATATAACTAAATAGTACATACTATACTTTTATATCAAATTGAAAGCATAAAAGTAATTTTAATACAATTTAAATGACTATTTTATAAAAATATATATTTACACTATTTACTAAAAAATTAATGTTTTTGGAAAATTTTCGAAAAATTATAATAGGGTAATTTTGAAATGAAGAATCCAAAAATAATTTCATTTTTTGAAATTAATTTTTTTCTGTTAAAATTAATAATTAAAATAAAACCATATAATTCATGAAAATCATTTTTTGGTTATAAATAACGGTTTTTCTTTTTGTCTGAAAGATTATATAATAATATTTTAATGAATATAACTATTTAATATCTAACTAGTAAATATTTATATGACATTAAAAATATATATTCTAAAATTTCTTGGTCAGTTAAATTCTTCCACCCTTTAGGAAATCACATCCTCACTATTTTATTCACTTATTAAAAAAGTGGGGACACATTTCCCTCTAAGAATTTTAAGACTCCCATGTTTCATTTTAACTATATGAGTTTTTTACAAAATAATAACCTAGAAAACTACCTAAATCAGCAGTAATTTATCATGGTGATCTGGATTCAAAATTGGTTATTACTTTAAAAATGTTCTCTTTTAACTGAAATAATTTAGTGATGAAAACATTAGATGAATCAAGAACATACTTTCTTAACATTGAAACATGAAAAAAAATTCTTACATGGGATATACTTAGAGGTAAAGACACTCAAAATGAAACTGACCCAAATTTCTCTTGGATTTCATATTGTCCAATGAATCTTTTAATTAAAATTACATTATTTCCAATTTACATAACATTTTTTCATAGAAATACATCAATAAAAACATATTCACTGACCTCAAAAGAAATATATTTCCTCCTATTATCCTAATTAACTTTATTCTAATTTTATGTTCTCCACATATGTCACTGAACCATATTCACCTACCCAACAGTTTCCCTTTTACCAATTATCTTATCGTAAACTTAATTTTTCTTAAATCATCCCAAAATATGGATTCTGACATCACTTTCCATAAAATTATTTAAATGTAACATATGTTCTCTTGAATTAAAATTGTTATTTTATGAAAAAATAAAAAAAACAAATATATTATTGATATAAAATAGTATAAATGTCCCAATTTCATTCAAATGACCATAAAATTTCATATAATCAATTTTTTTGACGAATATTAAAGAAATGGACTAATATAATAAAATTAAGGAAAATTTTAGGGTCATTTTATAATTTTTATAATTTTATTTTTTCTTTAATTACCTAATTTACCCTTTATCATGGTAACAAAAATTAAGAAAGTCACTATTCATATTGACCAAAAATGAATGTGACCTATTTAATAAATAAGTACCCAATGATTCCAAATTTATAATCAGTTTTTTTTAATTAAAAACAAATAGGTGAAATTTCTTAATTTAACATTAAACTGGAAAGATACCACGAAAAACAGTTTTCTTGAAAAAAAATGTTTTAAGCACAAAAATGTACTTATACCAAAATAAGGTATAAGTATGATTAAAAAATAATTAATTAGAATATATATATATATATATATTATTTTAAATTGATATAAAATTAAAATAATAAAGGGGCTTTTTAATATAATGAAAATAATAGTTTTATAAAAATGGTATTTTCACTATTCTCTATTTTTTTTCTTTTCATAAAATGATCAAGAAATAATTAAAAGATAATTTAAACACACTAAAGAAAAAATAATTTAATTTTATAAAATTAAAATTTTATAATTTGGAAATAAATATTAAAAATATAACCTCATAATTCGTGAAAACCCCTTTTTGGTTTGAAATTATGGGTTTTATATTTGACTGAAATATTACATAAAAATATTATAATGAATATAACTCTATAATATCTAACTAAAAGATATTTATAATACATGAAGAGTATTCATTACATCATTACCCGGGTTATTATAGAGGAATCCTCAATCAATAGATAGAGTTGTTTCGAACATGGTGTGAGAGAAGTAATGCAACCGAGATGCTAATGTACAATAGTAACAAGAAAAATCCCCTCATTATTTACTCAACTATTGTTTATTTACTTTTTTATTTTAATAATATCATTATAGGAGACTCTTTGTGGCCCAATCACATTATACCATAATAAAAATGTCTTAAAAGTCCTTCATATTTATATTTTATATTAATAAACTAACATTTTTTGAGTGAAATGTTGTACATTACACATCTTTTATAATTTTTGATTTTAAGTAACCCATTGTATACAATTCCTTTGTGTACAAACACTTTTTTATCACATTTATAACATCTTAAAGGTCCATTAATTATTTCTTTCTCAATTTAGAACTCTTATATATTTAAAAAATTATAAAATGTAGAGTGGGAATAATTTACCATTAAAAATAAAAGAACAAATTTCTATTACATTAATATATCACAAAGAATATCTAAATAATTTCACTCACTCATTTAGTAATTATAGGTAATTTAATCTCTAATTAATAGAATTTTCAGAATCAAATAATTTATCTTCCTTCATAAAACCTCCCTTGGGTTTAAATGACCTAGCCTGACTATTGGACACTCTAATTATCTTCTTTTAAGTTAAAATTTTACTCTTACCACTGTCAATACAACTTTAATGACTATATAACCCATTTACCAATCCTATATCTTTAACATATCATGGACATCATGTGGAGTTTAATTGAATTCAAGTATATTTTCAAAATCCTTCTAAAAATGATTATGTAATTAATTCCATAACCAAATTCAATCTTAAAGGATACCCTTACCTCTATATTCCATTATATTAATCAATAATATTGAGTATAAGAGCAGATAATTAATATCATTAATTTATTTTACATCTAAATAATAATATTGAAACCATAAATCAAATTATTCTCATACTTCTCATAAGAATCTAAATCCAACTAATGTTCAATTTTTCTAGTTGATAGTCATTGGAGGGGTTTCTCAAACACATATTATTTTCCTTATTATTCATGAACAATTCTCATGTTTCTATACCAGTCTAATAATATTCTTTTATTAATATTATCCTTTTAAATAATGCGTATCAATTTCTATTTTAGGGTGATTATTCCATTATATATAAAAAATATTATTTTATAATATTATATGATGATTACAATCATTTAATAAAGAATTTTATTAACTAGGGTCTCAATAAATGGATACACACTTGTAATTTTTTAAATTATATATTAGTGTCAAAAGACCCAAATTTCACTAAGCTTTGATTCCACTTTCGTATTTATATCATCTCATAGTTATTTTGGAAAACTATATTGTCAATTATATTATATATGAAACTTGTATAGTTGAGAGGATAATTATATCATATAGATTATGAAAACTCTATGTATCTAGTATCCTAATTTTAATGTTTTCTAGCTAATTATATCCCTAATAACATAATGGGACATTAGTATTACCCATACCCCCATGACTTATGATAATCCATGGGTAACAAAATTTAACTTGAGCCTACTTATTTGGATTATCAAGGTATTGATTTGGGTTCTCATTGTAAGGAATATAATATTGAATATTTTTATGGGGTTTTTCACCATACTGTATTATATCATGTATTCCCTTCATGTATGAATTCTTCTAGTAATTTAGTTATTTGATCCTATAGATTCAACCACATTAATAAGATAAAAAACATTAATATAAAAAATGTTATATATATCCTTATTATATTTACTCACATAAAAATAAAATCCAATTATATTCACACGTATAAAAATGAATCCCATGAATAGTCTACGAGAAACCATTTTATATATAGGGGTAGAATCACCAGAAATCAAAATCCTCAATAGATAAATTATAGTATGATTTGTAGGTAAACCCCACATTTCATGATAGAACCTAAGACCCCAGGTTATTGATATTTCCAATCTCGAGTTCCACTGTTCCTAGGTTAACACTCAAGATTAACTTCATTTTTAATACAATCCTAATATATATTATATATAAATTATAGTAAGCCTTTTTTAATTTCATAAGCCATACATAAATCATCACCATGGCTAAAAAAACTAAATCTAATATTTTACTTTTAATGTAACTCATAATATTCATGGTATGAAATCTCTAAGAATGAGTTTAACAAATTAAAATAAATCATACATTCATTTATTATATAAAAATATCATACAAATCAGTTAAATAAATTTGGTAATAAAGTAAATAAATTTAAAATTTAGACATTATATGAACTATTATGAACATATTATAAATAATTAATTATAAGGACATTTCAATTGAACATATTTTATGGAATTTAAATGAATAAATAATCCAAAAAACGTCACATTTATTTTAATATGAACCCCTTTAATATAATAATATTAAATGGAATTCAATACTAACTCTTTTATAATTCAAATATAATACATTTATTAAAATATTAACCCATTTATATTTCATATGAACATTTCAGATTTTATATAAAAAATTCATAATTTGAATATCACCTATATTTTTTATTTACACGTTGTTAAAATACAAAATAAAATCCTCTATTCGTGGTTTCAATTAATTTCAAAATAAGTATTTTATCATGAACATTTAATAATTTAATTGAAAAACATATATAGTTAGCCTTATTTTGAAATTTAAAGAAACCATTTAAATTGATAAATCTTGTAAATCCACTTCAATCCTCGATCATGTCCACAAAAACAAATTTTAATTGTTTAAATCCAAATTCAAAATTGGAATAACCACTTTTAGAAATTTTTCCACTACCGTAATTAATGGGTTATATATTCCATCTAAACCATAACCCAAACTAGACCAAAACTATGCCTAATGGTCATTCCAGACCCCATGGAAAATGAATTAGTTCATGGGTATTAAAAATAATCTTTTGGAATTATTTAAATCGCATATTTTATTATAAAATAAAAAAAAATTAAAAACAAAAAATTAACCAAACAACCAAAAATAAGAAATAAACATACATATAAAGATAAAAACTTGAATATATATATAGTGGAAGTATAAACATACATAAAAAATCTTATACTGAATGGATGAGATAATAACACCAGAAATATTATATAAGAGATTGAATCCAAATAGATAGAACATCACCACTATTAACCCCCAATCACATCCCACATCCCACCATCAATCCCTGGACTAACATAAAATTTTTGTAATAAAAATATAATAGTGATTCTAAATGCCAAAAATAGTTAGGCCTGAGTTATACAATCAAATTATTTTCTACCCACCGAGACTATGGAAACATCATAGTAATCTAGTTCATAAGTATCTAGTTATTTAATAATATGTAAATTAGGGGTTCTTCAAATATTCAATAAAAAATTAAAATATCAAGACACTCAAACATTTTTAAAGAACCACATATTTTTTAAAATGAATCAGGGATGATTATTTTAATAATAATTACCATTTAAAGTGAATGACAGAGGGACATTGAAACCACAAAAAAAAATCCAGTATAATTATTTTTACCTATCAAAAAATACACCATTTAAAAAATTATTTTCCTTAATAATCTCATTTAAAATCACTTTATTAAAACTCATTTCATAATTATTCATACGAATTCCTTTAAAACCATACATTCCAAATAATTTTAATTATAAACACTTCAAAAATTAAATGAAAACACCCACACAAGTTGATTCTAAAATATAAACAATCACTATGCCTCAATGTATATAAAAATGGTGCCTTGTAATTAATAAATCTAGTAGAGTAAAAGAGAACCCTGGAAAAATACCCTAAAACATCCCAAGAAGGGCATAAGCATCTTGGGTAGTATCCTAAGGCATGAGTAAAAAAGACTTGAGCTAGTGGTAAGGAATCAAATCCACCACTCACTACAAAAAAATGACTTATACCAATAGATAATTTTGGACAGATAATATATCTATTGGTAAAAATGATCAATTCCAACAGATATTAAGTTTTATTGATATTGATTTCAATTACCAACAATTATTTTTATCAACGAATATATCTATTTGTATTGATCGCTTAAAACCAAAAAATGTTTTCCCAAATGTTAAATCTGTTACATTATATTACTAATACCAATAATTTTGTACTAACACTAGAATATATTATTAATAATTAGTATTACCAAAGAATATTTTATTATCAATAATATCAATTACAATTAACCATCCATTGATAATAAAAAAATTATGAGTAATGAAAATTTTTATATAGATTATTTTTTTATGACCAAAGACAGTATTCACTTTTAGAGGTTTTATTAAAAATATTACCTTAAAAATGGTTATATTTTAAAATTTCTTTCATTTAATAAACGTTTAAATACTTCTATAATAATTTAAATTACAACGATATTTTAATTTAATAAAAATAATAAATAAAAACATGGTTTTTGATTAAAAAATATACATAATTGAAATACAATTAATTAACAATTGATATTCAAATATTCAAAATTCGGTTTATATTATAAAACAAATATTTTATTTTTTTATAAAATATCATATAAATTATAAAATAATAAATTAAGTAAATGGTAATGGGTATTTTAATATTAATTTTTTTTATAATATATTATAATATATTATTTTTATTTAGTTTTATAAAATTAATAACTTTTCTATGTATCTATATATATTTATTATATTTTAAATCTAGAATATTAAATGTAAATTCAAATTTTTATTCTCTAATGTGTTTACACACTTTCTACATATACACCCAGATGCTTCACCAAATAGATTAGGTCTAGATTACATGATCGAATCCAATCCATCAGCTTTAATCCTTACACCATCCTTAGATTCATAGCTCTGACTAATGTATTTGAGGATGGAGCATCCTTGGCCACATCCGGAGACCAAGTTTCTGAAGGACTGTTGAACATCTCTGAGGTGACCGAAGAAGGAAGCGTGATTAAACAATCCGTGTTGTGGGATTTCAAAGAGAAATCAAAGGCTATGTAGGATTCAACTTCAGAGCTTTAGAATGTTTCTTGGTGGTTTCCTATGAGGGGATGGGTATGGGAAATGGAGTTTTATCTAGGGATGATGATGGTGCCTCTATTTAGTCAATTCTGATGAACGCCAGTGCATGATATCATGAAGAAGAAAGGGAATACTCAGATGGGGGAGAGGAGGAGAATTATATTGATTAGATTTTTCAAAAGTTGAAGAACATGAGCATGAATGAGTTGATGGGGGTGCTGAAATGTGCATGGAAGCAGACAAGGTTCATGTATGACAACTAGGATGTGATTGGATAAGAAGTGGTAAAGGAAGGGGAAGGAATAGAGATTGCATCAGCTGAAAAAGTTTAGATCTCTCCTTCAATCCTCTCCATGCATGAGAAATCTCCCACTTTCCCCAATCATGAGGGTGGATGTTCCCATTACACAATCCATTTTGGCACCTTTAAGGTACCATGGAAACATAAACTCTTACTTTCTAGTGCTCGGTATTAGCCGCCCCCACAAAGGATTTTGCATCACATCCCCTTGATACTTAGGCTTAAAAGGCAATTTATGTCATCTAAAACAATATATCCCATGACATGGCATGAGCATGAGCATGTTAGAGATGGTAAGTTAAGGCACCCGACATATTAGTATTCCTGGAAAAAATTTAATAATAAATATCCTGATATTTCAAGTGATCGATGAAATGTTTTGTTAAGCTTGGAAAGTGACGAGTTTAATCCATTTTGTTTTGTCTCATTACTTTAGAAGGTAAATGTTTTTTGGGATACCCTGGATGTTTTTTTATGATCTACCCTATATACAGCTCAGTTTCAATTGATGGAGTTGTATTCCTTAATGGTACTTTAATAACTATGAATAAACAACTGAATGAGAGTTATGACGGTTGATACTTTATACATTTCAAGGAATATAATATTCTTGTTATGAAATTTTATTATTCTTTTGCATTGATATTTTCTATAATTAAATGTATATATGTTTCATGTTATAAGATGCTATACTGTGTGTTTATTTTCAGGTTTTATATAGTTCAATTCATACAAGATTTCTGTTTCAATTATTTTTATTTTACATCATTTATCATTAATGAAATAAAAATATGTGTAGCCAGTGATAGTGATTTTAAATGCTTCTTTAAAAACTCTGGTCATTGTATGGAATCTAAACAATGAATATGTAGGCTCATTGAAGTTAGAAGAAGAAACAGATTAACAAAAATCAGATAAAACTATTTAAATATTGGAAATTGGTTGTAAATGGAGTTTTATGTGCTTATTTTAATTATTCATTACTAAAGGTGTTTTTTCATAGGTGTTTATAGATCATTTATAAAAAACCATGTTTATATATTTTTATGTGATTTATGATAGGGAGTGGGGCTTTAGAGGAGGGTTTTGGATGATTGATTCTACAATATTGAGTGGCTATGGAATATTTTTCAGGAGCTCACTGCTAATGTCTGATCCCTTCATGTTCCACACTAAATTTTCATCATCAAATAATCCCTTTCCCAGTTTAATCATGGATTTGGAATGATTCAATGTAAAAAAATGTGCTAAAATGGATAATGTGATTCAATGAGATCTAGTGGGTCTTGTACGGATCCATTTTACAAAACATTAGATCAAGATAATAAAATGATCTTTAACTGCATATATGTGGTTAGTATATATTAAGGGTGGGGAGATCTTTTTAAGATACCTAAAACTGTTATTTCTTGTAATAATAATGCATGTCTTATAACTAATAATAGGAAATATTATATACATTGTGTATAATTAATATGATTACATTGTTAAATTTTTGACGTATAGAAGAGTTATGAAATAATGCTCATGGAGTAGATAAAATCCTCCTAAAACCTGGTTCCCTTCCTCACCCATGCCATATGCCACACGATTGATTTGAGGGTTGCCCTACTTTGATCAATGCAATTGAAGGTACATCCAGTGTCATTTCCTTCAAAATTCAACCTATCCAGGTGAACCCATTTCCCTCATAAAAACAAAATGAAAATATTTATTTTTAAACCTATTTTACTCTAATGTTGATGACTAGAGAAATATATTTCAGTAAAGTAGTCATTACCAGCATTTGATTCATCAATACTTGAATTCTTTTGTAATTTTAGAACATGAGTTACCCCTATGTTATTAGCTTCTTGATACATAGTCTACTTATCACTAACATGTATGGTTCCAAGATCATTCTTTATATTTAGGAGTTATATTTAGTGGATCAAATACCCCTCCTTTATCAATAACCATCTCATCCTAATGAGTGGTATTCACCATAGCCTATGAATTATACTCAATATTAGTGTCCAGACCATCTTCATTTTGAGGTAGGTTCCAAGAGTCCCATATATAACTTATTATCACTATGAACCACCTGTATAAAAATAGATTTTCAATAAATGATAATTTATCTAAAATCAAATGTCAAGGGATAAATAGTGCATACCTAGAGGACAATCCTAGATATAATTTATTGTTAGAAGATCATAAGACAGATGGATGACCTAATATTTATTATCTTTGATCCATAATAGATAAGTACTCAGGAATGACCAGGATATAGAGGGTTTTCAACATCAACTTATATGTAATGATATACAACTCATAGGATATTTCATTAAAACGTGTAATTCTTAGCCACAATTTATGTGCTTTGAACAATAGAGAGATCCTATGAATATCATGAATGTTTGAGGTGCTGGAAATACAATAAAAGAAGTGTTTAATTATCATCATGTGTGTATGAGAATTTATCCCCATGAATGTAGAGATAAAGTGGAATACAAATTAGTAATAATATAATGAAATATGTGCACAAATTTTATTTACTAAATAGTATTAAAAAAAATGAATGGGAGGAGATTAAATGTTTGATACATTGTATTTCCATTTAAATCATTTTCATTACTTATTACAGAATATATATACAATACATTGTAGTATAGTTTTTTAAAATTTTTTTTGACCAACCAATGTATATTATATAAAAAAATTATTAAAATCTTAGATATCTAATATTTAAAATGTATATTTGGTTTTTTAATGCTTTTTATTAAATATTTAATATCGTAAAGAAAATACACATGATAATTATGAGTATGTCGACTAATAGTATACTATTAGTCGACATACTAAAGTGAATTTCATTGTATTATGTATTTTACTTGTAATCTCTTACAGCTTACTACGGGTGCTATTTAAAGTTATTTTTGAGATCTAGTATTTGTATTATAGAACCTTTAAAACAATTACTGAAGTGTACATGACCCAAAAAAGTGGATCAGTGATACATCTATTTGGAGTTCTTTAATTTGATACTTAATATCAGAAAGGGTTACTTGGTATCCAAGAGTATGTAAAATCTCTTAAGATGCATGATAATTATGATCCAATCCATTTTAATGTCACCATCTCCATCAACCATTTCAAATAAAACTAACCCTTAAAATAGATAACATTCTTTGATCATAATTAACATACATATTTAATCACTACCATGTATTTCATTATTCCTTTAATAGAACCTGTAGTGATCTAAATTGGATTTCATTGTACTTATTATATTTTCTCAATGTTTCATTAAATTGTAATACAAATACTTTTTTTGATAGTAAGTACATACTGCACAGCTTACTATGGATGTTATTTGATAATATGTAAGCCCTTCAGTATATACACCGTACACTTCAGTTATTGTTTAAAAGTTATGTAAAGAATGTTTCAATGATTTAAATCATTGTGTTGTAAATAATGTACATTGTACTAAAATAATTTGAGTATATATTCTGAAATAATTTATGAAAATTATTTAAATGGAAACATCATGTATCAAACAAATGTACATAATCAATCAGTATGAATAGGTACACCATTAATGTTTATGGTTAGTATTATTTTACCATTACTCATAGTGTTTAATCATTTATGACCAATAGATTATCTTGTTTGGTATATTAATACTCTATTAATCCACTACTGAATATATAAAAAATATTTTTTAAAATATTATTTAAAATTTAGTGTAGTTGTAATTTATGAAATATTTACAGTATGGTAGATAATTCTATTTGGTGACTCTACAATTAACCATTAAATTTATTTGGTCTTTCTTATTCAATTTATATCTACCTCAAAATAATATTGACATATTATTCAAAATTTAGTACACCATTTCTATTTATTCAAAGAACATACCTATTGTTCACTAGGTTTACATAAATCATGATATATAAATAACCAACGAACAGAAAAATATAAAATGGACTAGAACCATTTATTGTGAAATCCTTTTTAAAAGTGATCATATTAACAAAAGACAATAAGTGACCATAATAATGTTCTAGTTGTTCTCAACTGTAGTTTGAGTATCGTATTTTTGTTTTTTTACTAGTTATAAAATCCTCTTATGGTCACTAGATGATATTTTTATATCATGAATTTTTATTTTTATATCATCAGTTTAAATGAAAACTATTTTCTAATTTTGGTGTTTTAGTAATAAGAACGTTTCTCGTGATGGTGCATGTCTAATTTGGACAGGTGCTACTTGTGATTAGACTTGGGATAAGTGATGATTCAAGCTTAAAAGGATGGTCCACTCCAATCAAATATATAATGAAGTTGTGCATGTTTAGATTCACTATAATGGATAGTAGCTCATGTAAAGTGATGAAGATTCCATGACAGCGTTGTTTGATGTTAGCAAGAAATAGACTGTAGACAATGTTTTTGTTGGGGGGTATTCTGTTGGGGTATGGATCATGCATTTTTTATTGATTAGTTTTGAATTAAATTTAATTATTAATATAATTAATTTTTTTTCTAATATTGAACATTAATTTAAATAATTTTGGATTTAATAGTTAAATCAGATGAATTATATGTGATAAATTAATAAATATAATATAAAATTTTACTAGCAAAAAAAATTACAATTTTTATTAAAATGTAATTTATAAATATATATTATATATTGGTAATATAATTAAAAATAAAAAAACTTCAATAAAAATATGTTTCTAGACACTTTAACCAACATATATATCATCTTTTGGTATTATTATAATTGTAACAGAACTATTTTATATGTCGTAAAAACATTTAGTGACAGAGTTTTTGTCGACAGTTGTGTGACAGGGATATATGTGTTGGTAAAACGTTTTACCAATAGAAAATACACTTTTACCAACATATATTTCCCTATTGGAAATATTTAAACATTTTGTTGTGAGTAATTATATTTTCAACATCCCCTATAGCCCCATCACAATATCTAGAGACAAAATACTTGATATTTTACCTCTTCCACATGCATTAATAAGTTTTCTATATTTAATGAACCAATAATGATTTCATTTTAACAAACATGGTTTATCGGAAAATTATTACCTAGTAAAAAAATAATATACAATAGGGGTTTGTCTCTTATAGGTCTACTAATGTCCTTATATGAATCCCATAAAAATACAAATAAAGGTGACTAAAAAAACATCACGTGAATCAACAAAATGTCTTTTTAAATAACTATCAACTCAACTTTATCACCCTCTTATAAAATATCCCCCTTCACATACAACCATAATAAACTCATAAAGACACATTGATTCAAAAGACCTCCCCCTAAGTGATAAAAATTCCCAAAGGGCATAAAAAATTCCACATATTTGACAAATGAGTACCATACACATTTGTCAAAATAAATCATATAAATGTGCTAGTCATTATTTCAAATAAGAGACCAAGAATCCAATCCTTTTTCACACCATTTAAACACCACATTTCAAATGTTCTTTGGAAACTATACATCGCACCGTTCTTGGAATAATTTTTGGAAAGCCCATGAAAATTCCAAAAATCAATTCTCTAAATAATAACCCTCTTTTTGTTTGGTATACATCTAGTACAATGTATCCTTTAATAAAATTTTGATTCTAATTATTGAAATACATTTCATGATACCACAATACCAAATAATCTCAAATCTATTTAAACTAGATGATGGTAAACCCCCTTCATTAAAAAAATTATTAAACCACCATACACCCATTTCAAACACAAATCCAATGTCAGATACTATTTAAAAATGTTCAAAAATCTTTTGAAAACACCTCATGTATTTTAGTGAACACTTGTCACGCGACACAAGTGCATACCAAGTGCTTAAACTATTTTATATCCATTTAGAAGTTAACATATCATAACATAGTCTTATAACTTTATAATAATAAATTTATAAAAAAAAATTATAGGTCGAAATAATATGTAATTACAAAGAAACACCTACCTCATTCAAGTGGAACTCAATAAAAACAATTTACATTCAATTGAGAATCCATAAAAAGTGAATATATATCATTCTATTCCAAAAAGAAACCTAATTATTATCATTAAAAACAATCAAAACCATAATCCTAACACTGATAAGAGTTATGGTTTTCAAGTGATAGAAAAATTGGGTGATATGGAAAATGAAGAATATGGGAGAATAATAGAGGGAGAAAGGAAGGCTTAACCTCTTTAATTTGAGATGAATGAGGCAACAAATCAAATAAAAGGAGTAGGAGAAGATCCCACAAACACACCATATGCTTTAACAAGATAGAGATATTAGAATAAAGGGTGAAAACTAGAAAACATGACGTATAAATATGGAAATTTCACCTAGTTAATGAAATATAGAAAGGATCCACGGTTTGTGAAAATGGTCTGCTAAACCATGTGCTAACCATGTAGATGGAACAACCATAGAAAATAATCCGCATATTTTTTTTCCAAAATGTTTAATTACCATTTTCAAATAATGTAATAATTATTTATTAATTATATAATGTTTACCACATACTTATCAAAAGATTTCCACTAACCATGTCCAAGACATGTGCTCGTAACTATATGCATCAAGACACACATATGGTTTCCCCTAATCGTAAAAAAACATTGAACTAACCATGAACTACACATATAGGCCAACAGTGAAATACATAAAATGAAATAAAACATTCTCTCAATAAGGGTAATAACATGTTCTACCAAAACCATGTGTGAAAACGAAGAATATACCGAATAATTTCAAAAACAGCAAAATTTGAAATGAAATTCACAAAAATGGATATTAAACATGGAAAACGGAAGATAATTTTAAATATAAAGTAGAAGTGAAATGTTGTTATAATAATTATAAAATTATAAAACCATTTCATTGTTTATAATAAAACACATCTTGGTTCATCTGAAGTGATAAAAATTTCCAATGAACCATAAAATTGTTTCATATAAAAAACCATTTCATAAAGGACCATTAAAAGTCTTACTTTGGAAATTTTATTCCATTATTAGATATTTCATGGTGTTAAAGTTAAAATTGTATTCCCCTAAAATCCATGACTCTTTTTATCTAAATCCATGAAAAAATATCCTTATTTAATGATCCACTATTTTCATGGAATAGATTCCATGAACAGTTTTCTTAAAAAATGAGGTAGTTTTATGATTACCATAAATCTATCCCATTTTTCTTATAATCCAATATATGTTTTCAAAATATTACTGAACTAAAGAAGTTTTTCAAAAATTACATATTGTTTTTTTTAAAATAATTTCTTAATATTATTTAACTATGTATAATAAATGTTTAACATAATGAGAGATAATTTGATTACATTTTTGGGTTTTGGTGGGGAAAACCCTTTTACAGATTTCATAAGAATAACATACTAAAATAATCTATCAAAATTTGTTTCTATCCATTTTAATAAAATAATACATAAACATAAGATATTTCTATTTTTATATTTGAATCCAATATGTCCAAGATCTAATTCAGACGATTGATAGTGATCCTCTAAGATCAAAATATTCATGTTTATTCTAATTTACAAGGGGGGGGGGGGGTAATAGAAGCTTTAAGAACATGAATTTTTATCCTTATGAAAATATATTTTTATAAAGTTAAACATGATGGATTTAAAAACCCATTTTAGTTCTTAACTAAGATACAATCCTGCCTAGGATCTGAAAATATGGATCTAATAAAGAAACTGAAGAAAAGTTTACAAAAAGAATGATTCCACCTTAAATCATATAGAATCTTATTTATCTGAGTATACATTTATATGAATGTATAAGTATGTTTTACGTTATTTCATTAACAAAATTTAAGAAGAAATAAAAACTTTTAAAAACATAAGATCAGGTATAAAATTTATTTTAACCCAAATACAAGGATATCCAACAACCTTGGACAAAGGTCCCTTGATTTATAATTTCAAGAATGTTTGTCTTACCCACACCAGGGTAATCCCTCAATAGGAGTATTAGAGTCTGTCTTGATATCCCTACTATCCCTCAATCATTAAGTTAGTTGGAACCTTTCTCTCTCTATCCTCATAATACCTCGATTGTACACAACAAAAACTAGATTTGCACTAATCAGTATGGAAAAGTTGTTCTAGGAAGAATAATATGTTCACATATCACACAAGGAATGAGAGTCACTTTCTAGAAAACACTTCACAAAACCGCATCACGTAATCTTTAGATGTGTCCACCTATTTCAATGTATCAATATGTGTCAAAATATTCAAAAGCGTGGGGTATTTATAGGAAATGGTTCCAATGGTCGGCTCGTACTCCAACAATTATATTTTTCCATGAATTTTGTAGGGACCTGGACATGTGCCACTCAAAAAATAGTTAGTTAAAAACAGATAGTATGAGATCATTTTATATAAGGAAACATAAGAAACATTATCATCTGTAAGAAACAAAAAATATGTATGTAAAACATTTTAATCTTAAGAAACATTAACATGTTTAAGATCTGATAAAATGTAATGATTCATTAAGGAATTGAGATAATTGTAACAAATGAATTTAAACAGATTCTTAAGGAATCAAGAATTAGAGTAAAAAAATATGATAAATCAAGTTCTGAAATAATATATATTCAGATTCATAATTCTATTGAATTTTGTATCTGAATGATAAGGATTTCGTTGTCTAAAAAAATGAGTATTTAGAGTCTGATTTCTAGATAATTCAGAGTTTGATTTTTGGGAATTCAGAGTCGAATTTTTAGAGATTTTTTTTTCTGAATTTTAGAAAATTTGGAGTCTAAATTTTATAGAATTAAGAGTCTAAATCATAGATAATTTTATTCTGAATTTTATAGAATTAAGAGACTGAATTTCATAGAATTTAGAGTCTGAATTTAAGAGAATTCAGAGTCTAAATTTAAAATAATTCTATATCAAAATACATGATGAAACATAGTCTGAAAACAGATGGATTCCATGTCTAAAAATAGTGAGACTCGGTGTCTAAGAAGTTGTATGGTTCTGAGGTTTTTTAAGGATCTGATTATTCATATAAATATTTGGACTTAAGAAAAATATGGTTAACCTTACCTAAGAAACATTAAACATAACATAGAAAATCATGTTAAGATATAAGAAAATAAATTTACTTAGAGAAATAAAATAATATTAATGGAAAAATGTTTTTGATTTTCAAAACCTAAAGGAATAGAAGAGTCATATGATAGCTTATTGACTTCAAAATCTCCCCCTTTTAGGAAATAAAAAACACCCTTTTGAAAAATAGTATAAGGAATATGGTTTTCCTTTTTTGAACATAAAAAGAAATAATTATCTCCCTTTATTTTTTATGACTTATAATGCATACGAATAACACTCCCTTAGATTTTGAAACCCCCAAGGATCATATTCTTCTCTTTCGTAGAGAAGTTACTTATTTCAAACATAAGAATCTATTTTTTAAGTAGTATCCCTCTTACATGGGTATATTCGTTTTTATATTCTTTTTGAGCATGATTTTATTCCTCTTTGTGATTTTCAAAATGTAATGAAGGGAATGAAAAAAATTACACCTGAAAGGTATAGAATATACAAGACAAAACAATAAAAATATAACAAAATTTCATTCTGATTAAAAAAATTTGTTACAAGGAAAATACAACCAAAGATCATATTTTACGAAATTAGTTAACATTATTTTACTTTGAAATAAGAATTCTCAGCATCTCTTTCAACCTTTTTATCTCTTTAGGATCATCCTCAAACATATTGAGCAGCCTATCCAGATCCTGATTTTTCTTTTCAAGTTCATTGATTCTTTATTCTTTAGAAATAATAATTTTAGATTGATACTTTACCTATTCTTCATTATCTTTGAATTTTTAATCCATCTCATCCCTAAGTTATCTTTCCATTTTCAAATTTATAGAATTTGAATTTAGCTTTCCATTTCGGTGTTTATTCTCTTGGATTGAAGACACTTTCTCAAGATTAATCTTTTTTGAAATACTGGATAAAAGGTTCCAACTCATTTCAGTATACTTATCAAATTCATCTATTATTGAATGTTGTAAATCATATATTATTATCAGAACATCAATCAATAACATAGAATATTTGGTTACATTCATTAATGATATCATATGAACATCATAGCCAATCTGAAAATTTTCTAACACAGCTTCAATTTTGACAATGTTTTCCATGAGAATTATTATTGAGTATTAATTTTGATTGTTTTTTTGTTGAAGAAACTGACACCTTGAATCAATACATGGAAATAAGGTAATTTTATTCACTATCTTATTCAAGTACTAAACAACAAAATAATATCCCAAGGAAGATAATGATTCCAAAGTAGATTCTTTTTTGGTGTGGAATATTTATCTTGCTCATGTTATTTTCCCTTAGATGTTCTAACAATATCATTCTTAGATTTTAAAACTCGGTCTTTCCTTAAAGAATCAACTACCACTTTCATTCCATTCAAAACATAAGATATTGATTTCTCAAATTTAATAATATCTTTACAAATAGTAGAATCATGAATATTTATATCATTATCATCATTAACTTTTTCTCCAACTTCCTTATCATCATCAGGATTAATAAAATCATGATTACTACGTTCATCATATGAAGGTTTACCAACCTCATCTTGAGCATCATAATATTTCCCTTCTGATATTATCTTGGTTGATTCAACTTGGGATGTTCAGATAGACAACTTGTTTAAAAGACATTCCTTCCCTTGATATTTTTCTACTATTTGAATTACATATTCACTTTCCTCCTCCTCCTCATCATTTTTATCTTCTTCTTCTTGCTAAACTAATTCCTCTCCAATAATGGTTTCTATAATTGAGACTATCTTTCTCTTATCTGCAAGAAAAAATTCAATTGATACTGATTCTCATAAGAATGTTTCTTGTATGTAAATTATTTCGGAATATTTCTCAGCATCTGTAAGAAAATATTGGACAATATCTACTTCTAACATATTCTTCTTCTTATCATTTTAATTTCTTGCTACTCAATCTCTTCATCCTCTTGGATTTTTATGGCCTTATCCATAGTAGGATATAATCCAAACACTACATCTACTTCCTTATTTTTCTTATTATAGTCTCTACAAATGGTTACTACTTCATCAGAAAAGGCCTCTTTTGTTTTTGGTTTGGGTGGAAAAGATATTGACTCCAAAACTATTACTTTATCTTTTAGTTCTAGTTCTTTTCTATTCCTTGGGGTTTACATAGAATATTCTCCTACTTCACCTTTATTGCTGATAGATTTTTGATATCACTATCTTGAAGATCATATAACTCTCCAAACTTAATACTAAAATCGATTATCATCTTTCTCAGAGTGTCATGACTCAACACAATTATCTTAAAAATTTGGGGTTTTGAGCTGCAAGTAATTATGAAAGATTATATTCTCAAGATGACAATCATTGCCAAGATTGCTGGGTACATAATGATATGATACTAGAGGGTTTCGTTGTTCATATTTCTGATGGCCATAATGATTTACATGATAAGGTATAACTTCCATAGATTTTCTAATAAATTCATCATGAAGATATCACATTTCATAATGGAATCCTTGACACATTTTCCCATATTGAGAAAAGCATCCATGTACATGGTTAAAAATATAATTTTTTTAATGGTGATTGTTATTCGGTGAATTAACTATTTTAAGACCAAGGCACTCAATTTCCTTAACCTTTACAAAAAATCCCTCCTGGTTTGGAAAATTTTTGAGAGAAACATATTGATTCACTTTTATAAAAAATATCCAATATACTAGCCTCTATATCAAAAGGCAAATAATAAGTCCTCCTATAGATCTTGAAAGAAAAAAAATCAACTTCCTCCTTTTTCAAAAAAACTAACTAAATATTATAATTATATAAGAATATTAGGTTAAACCAAATTCCGATTCTTTGTCTTGGAAGCGTAAAGATGTTCCCATCAATTATTCTTAATGATTTTTGAAATCATAGAATCATACCTGAGAAATAAATTTGGGTCTACCAACCTTTCACTAGAAATTAACTAATACTTGAGTTCCTTGTTTGAGGCCATATGATTTTTCAAGGAAAATTCAAGAGTCATTCAGAACATAAAGAAACTAAGAAAACTGAATGGCTGATTTGAAGATTAGTAGAGCTTTGTTGAAGAAACACATGAAAAACTGATGCGGGACGCAAATACGGGACCTTTATATTGGCTTTTCAGTCATGGTTCATATTCCCAAATAAATCCAATAGTTTTTACTTACTTTTTTATATCTGATAGTTCATATTAATGGAAAAGAAGGATTTCTAAGGTTCCAAACTTTTGAGGTTTTAAGGAGAATTCAGATTTAAGTAAATTGTATCTGATAAAGTTATCTTAAAACAAGATTGAAATACCAACAAGTAAAAAAATAAAATTAATAATATTTATGTAAAGAAACATACCATATATATTTCTTAGAAAAAATGTTAATATTCATATATTCTCTTACAAAACATAGGTTTTGAAAATTTTATTATGGAAGAAAATTTTTTTGTTCGAAAAATTTTAGCGAGGAAAGAAAATTTTAAGGTTCTGAAAATTTTATCAAGGAAATAAATTTTTTAGCTTTAAAAAATGTTATTAAGGAAAGAAATATATTATGTTCGAAAAACATTATTGAGGAAAGAAAATTTTAAAAGAGAAAACAAATTTACTCCACCTATGAAATGGAATAACTTATTTTATGGATATAGGTTTCAACAAAAAGTTAATAAAAATGATTACCTTATTATTATAATTTATATCTATTTTTAATGTATTTAAATCAATCAAAGGGTAAATATTTGGTAAATATATCCTCATGATGGTCTTTCATTCTAAAAAATTATAAAATAATATGTCCTTTTAGTGTGTGATCCCTAAGAAAATGACTCCTAATATATATGTTCTTAGAATGAGAGTGTTGTGAATGGTTTTTTCTTAGGGAAATTGTACTAGTATTATCACACATTATCTATGTTTTGGTAAAACTCATGCCATAGTCTATGAGTATGTGTTACATCTATAACACATTAGAACAACTACTTCCAACTGCTACATATTCAGCTTCAGCAATGGAAAGTGGTTCTAAGTATTTCTTCTTGCATGACCATGATTATTATGAGTCTCCTAATAAATTAAAAGTTATGTATGTACTCTTCCTATCCATTCCAGATTCACCAAAATTAGAATCTTATTTTTTTAAAACAAAATCATTTCCAAAATAAATGAAAATTCCTAAATCCATTATTCCCTTGAAATAGTAAAAAATTATTTTCACTACTTTTAAATGATATTAATTTGGATTATATTGATATATTTCACATAATAATACTAAAAAATTTAATTCTGGATGACTAGATTTAATGTATAATAAACTTCCAATCATACATCTAAAAGATGTTTGATTTACTGGTTTTCTAGCTAAATCAAGATCAAGAAAATTTTAGGTATCAATTGGATTAATTATAATTGTAGTATTGTCACATTCATAATTTTTAAGAATATATTTAATGTAATTATGTTGATATATATAAGTTCCTTCTAGTTTTTGGGAAATTTGAAAACCAAGGAAAAATGTATACTCACCCATCATACTCATTTCAAACATAGATTTCATGAAATTCACAAATGAATCAGTTAATGATTTCACCATTGATCGTAATATAATTTAATTAAAATAAATTTGAATAATAATTTTTTTTGTTATCTATCTTTATAAATTTTTTTGGAACAACAGTTCCCTTAACATAATTATTTTGTGACAAAAATGATGTTATTCTGTCATACTAGGCTCTAGGGGATTGTTGAAGTTCATATAATGCTTTCACATGTTTTAATACATGTATACGATGTTTTGGGTATTAAAAACTATGAGTTTGTTCAATATAAATTTACTCTGGATTATATCCATTATGGAAATCACACTTCACATCGATTTGAAAGAGTTTAAAATTAGGGAATCTTGTAAAGGCTAGTACAATATGAATACATTCAAGTCTAGATACTAGAGTATAGGTTTCTTCGCAGTCTATATTCCATCTTATCTATTATAGCCTTCGTAAACTAATCGTGGTTAATTTCATAAAATGATTCCATTTTCATCTCATATTTTTTATTAAGACCTGTTTTACACCAATTATAGAAGTTTACTTAGTTCTTTCAACCAAAGTCCAATCTTTGTTCCTTATGAATTCATTAATTCATCTTGCATGGAGTTAATCCAACCATCCCAACATAAATCTTCATTAGTTCTTTTAGGTTATAATTGGGAAAGAAATTCTTGATGTTCAACATTATTTATTATAGAACTTATAGTCCTTACAGGTTGATTTAAATCACCAATGATACAATCAATGGGATGATTCTTATGAAACAATTGATTGCAGTTTTGTAAAACATGTTCATCAACATAAGGTAAAATACTTTCTATCGTAAATACTTCAGAAACATTATCTTGAGTATTTTCCTTATTAGAATAATCTTCTATAAATTGTTGATAAATAGATTTTGAAAACACAATTGAATAAGTAGGTTTCAATTTTTTAAAAACAAAAGGTTCTATTTCATCAAATTTAACATATACTTTTTCTTTAACAGTACAAGAATTTATGTTAAAAATCTATAAGACTTAGAAGTATTGGAGTATCTTATGAAAATACCTTCATATGAATTGGGTGTTAATTTATGAAAGTTATTTTTAGTATTGATGATGAATACTTTTCACCCAAATACATTGAGGAAAGAAAATTTATGCTTTCAATAGTCAACAATTCCAAAGGTGTTTTATTAAAAAAAATTCTGACTAAAACTAAATTTATAGTATAACAAGAAGTACTTATAGATTTAGCCCAAAAATGTTTAGAAATACAATATTAAATCAACATGTTAATTATTATATCTTGAAGAATTAAATTTCTTCTTCCAACAACACCATTTTTCTCAGGTGTTCTTGGAGTAGAGAAGGTTTGAGTAATTCATTTTTTACTAAAAAAAGTTTCAAAATATGAATTTTCAAATTCTCCCCCATGATCACTATGATTAGTTATCAATATAAGTCTATTTTTATTCATAAAATTGGAAAAAAAAATTAAAATCAGAAAAATATTCTAATTTCATTGCAAGAAAATAGACCCATGTAAAACTAATGTAATAATTAACTAAAAAATGCATAGTATTTTCCTCCAATAATTACAATTTCTGTTGGACTGAAAAGATCCATATCCACTAGATATAACACATCAGATGTTGAGACTTCACTAATTTATTTCAATTTTGACTTATGTTGCTTTCCATATTTTTAAGGATTACAAACTTTTTAAGAATCAATTCTAAGCTCCGGTAGATCCTTAGCAAGTCTTTTCTTTGAGAGTTTTCATAGGTTTTTATGTTTATATTGACTTAGTATTTTATTCCATAATAAATATTGATATTACATTCCATTAAGACAAGGTTGGTTTTGGCTCCTACATTCTTCTATTTTCAGTGTATAAAAATTCTCATGCCTATGGGCAGAGAGAATAAATTCTTCCTTAGAATTGTGTACTATGCATTTATCATTCCTAATATTCACAAGGTAACCTTCATCCCATAATTGAATTATTGTTATTAGGTTATTCTTAGGACCATTAACAAATGAAATATTTTATTTTCATGCTATTCCTTGAAGAATAATGTTACATATACCAACAATTTCTCCTTGAGAATTATATCTGAAATTTACCTTTTATCATTTTCCTTGAATATATATTAAAATAAGTTTTTGTTACCAGCCATGTTCTAAGAACATCCACTATCCATGTACCATGTATTCTTGTTTGTAATTATTTTATTTTACAAAAAATTAAATGGTTAGACTTTTAGAATCCAAACATTCTTGGATCCAAAGGTGTAAGAAAATAAAATATTAGGTATCCGCATGTTCTTAGAAAAAATATATTTATAAAAACAGAATGATTGAGTTTTATTTATGGAATAATTATTCTCCAATTTTCCACTACATTAACACTTAGTGAAAAAAGGAGTGCTTTTGGGATCAAAATAGTTGTGACTAAAAATAGGATTTGAGTGAGTATAACCTAGTCCATAACTATTCCCAACAAAAAGAGGTTGTGAATACAATTTTTAAAATTATATTCATTCTATAAGTGAGATTTGATAAAACATTATTAGTGAAAAAATACTTTTAATTTTTATTTAATGATTAAATTCATAGCCTCTAATTCATTAGTCTTGGTGTTTGAGTTATTTTCTTAATCATTTTTCTTAGAAATAACATTTTCAAGATCCTTTGAAAGTTTATACATATCTAAATTAACTTAATGTTTTTATAAATATTATAAAAATAATGAGTTTTTTTGTCAAGATATTTAGATATAGAAGATAATTATTATTTTTAAATATAAATTATAGACTTTTCATTCTATATCTTCTTTTTTATCTTATTATATTCATTATCAAGAAATTTATCAAATCTAGAGAAATCATTAAATGAAGGTAAGGTATTATCTTATAACAAGGAAGATTCTTCTTCCAAAGACTAGTAATAATCTTTATTAGGAAAATTAGAATATAATGAAACATTGGTTAATGATTTGGAATTGTGTACCTTATTTATAAGACAATGATTTTCAATAGAAAATCTACTAAAAGATCAATATTCTTCTAATTAGAAGATTCATATTATGAGGATTCATCTGGAGAGTCACCACCACCAGCACCCCAGGTGTCATTATCCTTTAAGACATTATTATGCTAAGATTTTCAGTACTTATTTATGTTCCTTTCAGAATACTTATCCTTTCTGTCTTTTCTCTTCAGCATAGAATAATCAGGTCTAATATGTCTTTCCCTTTTTCATTCATAAGAAGTTAATTCAGAATATATCTTTTCTTTTCTAACTTTCATCATATTTTATTACTGAAAATATTTATTTCCCAAAATATTGTTCATCCATTGAGAAAAATTGTCTTGTTCATTTACATACTGATCAATGTCACCTGATTCAGATATCACAACAACTTTCTTAGCTTTAGATCTACTTACCCTTTTTAGAGTCTTCTATTTTGATTTAGTAGTGATAGAAACACTTCCATTACCATTATTATTCTTATTTATGTAAACTTATCTATTTATTATTGTTTCATGTTGAATAAGAGTTCCAAATAAATCATAAAGTGTGATGTTACATAATTTATTATAATCATAAATAGATATCCATTTAGATTCCTACTCATGGGGTATATTATAAATTATCATTTCCATAAGAACTTCATCATCAAGTACCTTTTCGCCAATAGATTAAATACTATTGATGATATTCATAAATCTTTGTTTCAGTTTTCAAAATAGTGCTCCTTGAAGAAAAAAAAACACAAGATATTCAGCTCTTAACACATATCTTCTTGTTTCTATCACATTTGAAGTTCCAAAGTGTGTAATTTCAAATATCTTCCAAATTATATAAGATGATTCAAAATTGGATATTTGACTATAGTTATTCCTAGTCATGGAACATAAATGTGTATTGCATACCTTGTTGTTTTGTTGATATTCTAGTTTTTCATATTTTGTGACGATTCTAATTTCATTGTTAAGAATCTTGTATTCACCAGTGAGAATAACAAAATTTCACACTCTAGTGTTTATAACAGAGGTCTTCATCCTATCTCACTAGTACTCATAATCATTAACATCAAATATTGGTGGTCTGGTCAGATTTAGATTATCTATAGAACCAACATTCATTCCTACCATTTTTAAAAAAATATAATTTCCACAAAACAAGTTAGTAACAAATGTTTATAAACAAAGATCATAAATATTTAAGAAATTCATGAACAAGTAAAGCTAAGAAAGAAAATTTGAGCAAGAAAAATTATATGTAAAAATAGGTATTTTAGTTACCTTATCTAATTCCAATTATTCGATTGAAATATAGATAAAGGTTCTCAATTACAATTTGGGGGTTAATTATAGGTTTGAAACCATTCATTATTATACTTAAGAAAATATATGTTTAACAATGTTAAACAAGAGGAATTCACAAACACTATTTAGTTCATAGCCAAGAAACAATTTTAATTAGGATAAAAAAACATAGATCTGATAATAAAACTTAAGAGATGTTTACTTAGAGAAATATTCTAACATAAATTGTATATAATATAATTTATCAGAGTATAAAGTATAAGAAGTTTTCATTTTCTTTCTTTAAAAAAATTGTAGCTGAAATAAAAACTTGTAACAAAATAATAAAAACTATAAGAAATCATTTAAACCAATGAAAAGGGTATCCGACAAACATGGTTAATGGTCCCTCGATTTATAATTTCAAGAAATTATATCTAACCAACACTGGGGTAAGCCCTTGGTATGTTTATTAGAGTCTTTCTCGTTATCCCTGCAAGGCCTCGAACATTAAGGAAGTGGAACCTCTGTCTTCCTATCCCTATAAGCCCTCGATTTTACACAACAACAATCAAATTCACACTAAGAAGTTTGAAAAAGTTGTTCAAGGTTGAGAAAGATGTTTACAGATCGTGTAATGAATGAGAGTCTCTCTCTCTATAAATATGTTCACAATATCACATCATGTAATATCTATATGTTTGAACCTCGTTAAACATGTCAACATTTTCCAAACTCTACAAATAGTGGGTTATTTATAGGAAAAGATTCCAATAGTTGGAACCTCCCCCAATAGTCATATTTTTACATGAATTTCGGAGGGACCTAGACATGTTTCACTCAGCCATTGTTTAGTAAAAATAGATTGTACATCATCATTTCATGTAAGAAAACTTGAGAAACATTATCATGTGTATGAAACATGAAATATATAAGGAAAAAAATATAAGATTAATAAACATTAACATGTTTAGGATCTGATAAAATTAAACAAAACATTATGGAAATGATATAACATTATGAAAGGAATTTAATTGGATTGATAAGGAATCAAGAACTAGAGTAAAAAAATATGAAAAATCCAATTCTGGAATAATAAATATTCGATGTTTAAATTATGATGAATTCCGAATCTGATTTATGAGGATTTGAAAGTCTGAAAAAATGATATTTCAATGTCTGATTTCAAGATAATTTGGAGTATGAGTTTTATAGAATTATGAGTCAGATTTTTAGAGAAATCATTGTTTTATTTTCAGAAATTTCAGAGTCTGAATTTCATAGAATTCAGAGTCTGAATTTCAGAGAATTTGGAGTCTGAATTTCAACGAATTCAAATTCTAAATTTTGGAGAATTAGGAGTTAAAACATAGGATGAGATGGTGTCTAAAAACAGATGGTTCCAGAGTACAAATATAGTGAGACTCGATATCTAAGAAGTTGTAAGGTTCCATGGTTTTTATTAAGATCATATTATTCATAATACAATTTGGTCTTAAAAAATTATGGTTATGCATAGATATGGAACACTATGAATAACATAGAAAATCATGTTAAGGTTTAAGAAAATAAATTTCCCTAGAGAAATAAAATAATCTTTAATGAAAAATTCTTTGTGATTTTCAAAATACAAAGGATTAGAAGTGTCAAAAGATAGCTTATTAACTTAAAAAATTCTTGAGAGGTAACAAGGTTCCTCTTCCTAGGGTAATAAAAGGGATATTAGAAATCTCCCAACACATTAAAAGGACTCCATATACCTCATGGTATTATAAAATGTTAATTAAATAATAATATATAATGATCATGTTGACATTGAGTTTCATATACATGGTCAAATATTATTAACATGAAACAAATATGAAAACATTGGAATTACATTAAATGGACTCATAGGATACTCCTTCAACTTCCAAATATTTCATAATGATTTATCTATTACTATCCATATCACAAATTCATTAAAATTTTATAAATATGAATAACCTATTATTCAACATCTCATTGATTTTTTAACATATAAAAAATAAAAATTGAATTTTAAAACTCCTTTAAAAACAACATATTATTATATGACCTATAGGTGGTAAATAGTAAATAATAAATAAATTAAATAGTAAAGTATCATATAATTCATTAAATTATATATCCAAAACCATGAAAAGGTTTACTTCAACACAAATTATGACATTGTTATTACACCACTCCATGGTTTTGATTTGGTTTATCTTTTATTAGGTAATAATAAATTCTAAAATACTCCATTATAATATTTTATTAGGTACTCATTCTGGTTTTCTATGTTATAAAAGTGAAGGCTTATTTATGTATGAGTATAACAACTATTATAAAAAAAATACTTAGTATAAGATGAAATATATTTTTAATATGTTATTATCTATGAAAATTAATGTCTTTATCATATTCTATTGTATTTGAAGAAGGAAATATGGGGTTTATTTTGTTTGGAAAAATATATTATAGTTTTTGAAGATATAGATATAGGACTATATTTATAATATGGACAAAGATAATATGTTATTCAGAATCAATCTAAAGATGAGGGAGATAGGAGGATGAGAAGAGATCTTTCAGAAGACCCATGGATTTATTTAGATGATGTTAGAATGATATTTTCCAATTAATGTTTCAAAATTTAATATTAACTTTTAATTAATATTATCATTTACTAACATGTATGATACTACTTATAATATATACAAGGTGTTTATTACTTGGAGACTCTTTATGCGCAATAAAAATTAATTAAAGTTAATGAATAATAATATGGATGAGTTTAGTGTGATTTAAAAATAACAGTGTACAAGAAATTTAAATTTGAAAATAGTTTATAATAAGTTAATTTTATATAATTACTTCATGAATCATTGGATGAAATGGTTATCATGGTGATACATTCTAAAATTACAAATAACATAGTTTTTGAGGATATCTATGATCTAATTTTTAATTAATATATATAATTAAATTTAATAAAAAAATATACTACTATAATATATAGTATGGAGTGTAGAGAAGAACCCTCTAAATGGAGAAGTTAAAAAAGGGAAGTGGATTGTGGGAAATGAATCAAGGTAAATCAATTGGATAGGTTCCAGTATACTAGTTGCATGAGAAGAAAGTAAACTTAATGAAATATTGAAAAAAGTAGATGGAAATTTTTTGAGGATTATATTAAAATCAAAAAACTATGAAAGATGACAATAGCTTACCAATGGGTGTTAAATGTCAAATGGAATCATATATTATTAATTCTAGAACATCATTTCATTCAACAACTGAGATATGATGCATATCAAAGTATATGCATAGAATGTTATATAATGTTTATATAACTATTGAAGAGGATCTTGAGACAATATAGAATGGTTTATGGTGGAAATGAAGTCCAAAAAATATTTAAAGGCATTAGATATTGCATTTTTGATAATAATCAATAGATTTTAATTTGAATTTGAAACATCATCTTTAATGAAAGCTTCATTTATAATGATCAATATTTTGTCAAAGGCTCAGTTAGGAAAAATTAATCTATAAGATAAGATTAAATGGAAATGAATTATATGGATTTGTAAAAATGTTTAGGGAGTACAAAAAATATGGAGTTAAAATGAGTCTTGATATTATTAAATATGGTAATAATTTAGTTGTATAAGGAATAACAAAAGTACCCCAATATATAAATAAAATTGATTCATGGTTGAAATTACAACAAGATGTATTTCATCATCATTTCAGATTTATTAATTCAACCCAAATTAGAGGACTAGTGAAAAGGATTAAATAAAAATTTCCCTATATTCTTATGACATATGGTGGAGAACATAAAATATATAAAGGGTTAAAGAGTCTGAGTGAATCTAGTAGTTAGATAAAAAACAATGGAATAATGGATTTACTGGGATGGGAATATATTGGGAGAGTTAATGGGTCTACTACTAGGGAATTGAGGTTTCAAAACATGTGGGTTTACTATCTAAATGATGAATTTTATGGTAAAAAATAATCATGCAAGGTCATTTGTGATTTTTTTAAATAATTAAAATGAACATATTTTAATGAAATATTCACTTCTGTAGTGAAGTATAGAATAATATGTATAATACTCATTTTGGGTTAATAGAAAGTTCTATATCTTGAAAACATAAATATTAATATTACATTCCTTCACGAGGATATAGATGAAGAAATTTATATGGATAAACTAAAATGATTCTATAAATCTTGAAAGCTGGATAAGGTGGACATGCAAAAATAGAGTTTTTGTGTCTTCAGATAAGTACTAAGAAAATAGAATATGCGGTATGATGATTTCATGAAATAGAGAAATTTATTTTAGTATAATGGTAATAGGTGTTTCTATTATATGATATCATAAAACAGTTTTTGTATATTTATATGGCACTTTTAAAAGACACACATGAATCATAAAAATTTCATCCAAATAAAAAAATAAAATAAATCATTCCAGATCAAGAATTCTTGGAAGTACCACTAACCAACATCTAAATAGTTTTGAAAAGCCTCAACCTGTGTATATCCACTTTTTTAGATGTCCCATGTAGGTTTTCATGGGCCTAGTATTGATGAAAATTTTCATACCCTCTTATTTTTCCCAACCTGGATGGCTATGCTCTGTTGAATGCTTCATGATCTCAATCCTTATCTGGAGCTGTTCCATGTAGTGCGTCTAGTTGGATTCACATTCAAAATTCATGTGCTGAACCACATATGAATAATTTATTTATAGTGTGGTTGGCTTCCCTTAGTAGACATGTCACGACCCGTCCTCGGGGCCGTGCCGTGACTACCCCAAGCCTGCCTTCCATAGGCCAGGGGCTGGCGACTAGCCCCAAGGCGTAATTCCTGATAAAAAGGGAAGGCATTGCCTTTGTAAAGTAAACAAACACCATAGAGAAAGCAAGTAGTAGAAGTAAACACTATGTAAAACTGGGTACAACAGTAAGTGTGGAAAAGTAAGTGGGCCAGAATACAAACCCAAACTGAAAGTAAGTACAACTGAAAAGAGAGTACAACAACTGAAAAGTAAAGCTGCAGCATCGAGCCGTCCACTGGAAGTCCCACCTGAAGAGTGGGTACAGAGAGCCTCCACAGCTCATCGGGTCCAGCCGTCCACTCTGAGTATTCCCCGCCTAGTGGTCCACCTCCGGGTACTGACCTGCTCCTCGTGCCTCTACCACAATCAGCGTTGTCCGTCGTCTGCAACCAACACAACGTAGTGCTGGCATAGCCCGTCCAGGGGTGAGTATATGCTACTCAGTAGGGATCCAGAGACCCTCGAAGGTCTCCCAAAATCCACAAAGGATAATCCAGAAATGAAAGATACAATCACGAAGTAACATCCGACATTACTTAGGTTTATGCCCATACATATACATAAGTCTTCCATTCTCATTCGACTCCAACATCAAAGATCAAGTACATCCCAGTCCACATAGGAAATCACAACCCGGTCCACACAAGAAAGCATAACGAAATCCACAAAGGATATCAAGTCATTCTTATCGAAGATAAGGATGGAAAGTCAAGATTCAGCTCACACAGGTATACTTCTTCGTAAGACGATAGAGATGATCATATATAGCCACTGATTCATCTAATCCATCATACCCACACAGGATCGATAGGTAACTAACCCCCACAATGACCCACAAATGATCAATAGGTAACTAACCACCACAATGACCCACACAGGATAGGACCCACACAGGATCTATAGGCACTGGCCCACACAGGATCGCTGAGCACTGACCCACACAGGATCTGACCCACACGGGATCGGTAGCACTGATCCACATAGGATAGCTGAGTGCTGTAGTCATCGATGTTGAATCCACGGAGGATTTCTGTACAGTCTTCATCGTCGTCGCAGTCGCAGCCAGCTCTAGGTTTCCCACACACAACAAGCTTGTTTGGGAGAGTCCGCTCCACGAGCTGAAGGGCTGATACATCAACTGACACATAGTCCGAAGTTGATGTATCCAATAGTTCAGTATCGTCAACATGAACTCAACATCATAGACGGCGCATCAATCGGACGCCCGGTCTGAGAGTTATTGGCTTTTTCGTCCCAGGGGCCCGATTGGTTTTTAAGTCAAAACCAACCCGACCGTTCTCCAACTACATCCAATCCTCGAGCAGAGTAATCCAAAAGGTCCATCTCACTTAGAGGAATCCATCAAAGTCTACGACACATCAATCAGACATTCGGAGCTCAACTTATAAGGGTTTCCGCTCCAAGGGCCCAGTTGGTTTCGTGTACGAACCAACCCGGCCAAACCGAAAGTACTCCGAAACCCTGAGTGAAATATATCGAAACGACCGTCTCGTTCCAAGGATCGCATCGCTGCTAGAGGTGCGTCGACCAGAGGTCCACATCCCACGTTATGTGCAACAGACAAAAACAGCCCGGTAATAGGGGGTTTGGGCCCGGTTCAACCCAGCCCGGTACCCCCTGATTCAGCCAGAACCGGGTCCGGGTCTGGCCGGATTGGGCATGGCCCGGCCTGGGCGCGGCCCGACCTGGCGGCTCGGCGCGCTGGCGCTGGCCCGTGCCAGGTGGCTCGGCCGTTTCGGCTGAGCAGATGGGGGTGCGGGGGGGGGGGGGGGGGGGGGGCTACCCCCCACCTTTTGTAACCGCATCCCCATGTGGGGGCCACTCTTGTCCGGCCTGCCAGGGGTTACGAACCAAGGCTCTTCCTCTGGCCGGCCGGCCTGCCCCGGCCGACCGGCTGCTACACCACGGGACCAGCCTTCCTGCTCCGACTCCGGCAGCCCGGAACCGGCCGCCGGTCCTGCACCGCCGCGGCCTAAGCTACGGCCATGGTCCGTCTAGCGTGGCGCGATGGTGCCACGTCCCTCCATCATAGCCCCGCTACGACCGCGGTGCCTTTGGGTTCTTCTGGCCCAACGCGATGGCGCCGCGGTCTTGTTCGATTCTACGACACGACGCGACGGCAGCACACATTCCTTGTCGCATGTCCCCGCGTGGTGCGACGACACCGCGCCATCCTCGTTCCATTCCACCACAAGGTATACAAGATAAAAAGGGGAGGAGGGTCAGCCGTGTTTGTGCGGTCCGGCCCCCTCCAATTAATTGGAAACAAACGGTCCAATTTTACGAGGAATAATGACGGAAGAAATTCACGAAAAGAAACCCATAAACCCCAACATTGTCGAATTCGTTGAATGAGGGTTTGTCGTGGAAATAACTGTCATGGAAGGAGAGAGTCGCGTCGCGGAGAAATGATTCTTCTGCGTCACGTCGTCAATCTCCGAGGATTCGACATTCTTGTTGACCTTCGTCGGAGGTCGGCGTTCATTGCGTTCTTCGTCAAAGACGAAGAAGTTCTTCAAGCTCCTCAACTTTTCTCCAAATCCTCCCAATGCAAAAAGTTCCATCCAAAATAAAATAATTCCTTTACTTATTTTATTAACATGAATTAAGCATTTGAAAATCAAAAGTTGAATTAATCCACTCAATTAATTAAATCAACTTGACTTAATAAATGGAGGGTTATGGATGGTTAGATAAGATGAAGGGGTGGGGTTTGTGTGGGCCCCACCACTCTCATAACCTCCCATGGGAAGATGGGTGGTTTCACCTAACTTCCACTCAAAGGTTTTAACCACATAGAGAAAAATAAAAATTGATGTTCAATTTTTATTTTACCTTCCACAAATTTTAACAAATTCTCTCGTGTAAACGCAACTGCAGAAAAGGTGGTCCTAAGCAATTACCAGCGCTGCGAATCCATTGGTTCCCTCAGAATTCGATTCCGAGCACCGATTAAAAAGTTAGAAAAACCCACTCGTTTGTTTACTGAACGTACCCGAGCTAAACTTCGGATAGAAATTCCAGACACACCGGGCCTCAGAATCAAGTGTCATCAGAAACCGCGTTCTGGTAAAATCCCAAAGAAGATTAAGAAAAAATTTCTCTTGAATTTTATGGGTCTTTACATTATTTCCACCTCAGGGCTTTACGTCCACGTAAAGATACATCAAAAACTAGGGGAACAAATATGGGTACTGTGCACGCATCTGAGCCTCCCGCTCCCAAGTTCTCTCCGGGAGGTTCCTATGCTGCCATAGAGGAATCGACCATCCACGTAGGACCCGCTCCTGTCGATCCTCGATCTACACTGGACCTCCGCAAAAGTCTCCCCATCATCTATGTCCATCTCCGCATGGTAAATGATATGCGCCAGGTCGTGCACGTATCTCCTCAGCTGAGATACATGGAAGACATCGTGCACTCGGTGCAACTTTGGTGGTAGAGCCAGGAGATAAGCCACCTCGCCAATCCTGCTGAGGACCTAGAATGGTCTGACGAAGCGTGGAGACAACTTTCCACCTCGTCCAAATCTCTGTAATCCACGTCGAGGTGAGACCCGTAAGAAGACGTGGTCGCCATCCTCGAACTCTAGTGGCCTTTGCCTCCTCTCTGTATAAGACTTATGCCGGCTCTAAGCTGTCCTCATCCAATCCTGGATGACGTGGACCATCTCTGTCGTGGCCTGGACCATCTCCGGTCCCACAAGTGCTGACTCCCCAGGGTCTGTCCAGCACAGAGGATATCTGCAAGGTCGGCCGTACAATGCCTGGTATGGTTCAATCCCGATGGTGTAGTGGTAGCTTTTGTTGTATGTGAACTCCACAAAGGGTAGGTGGTCCTCCCAGCTGTGACCAAAGTAAATGACACATGCGCAGAGCATGTCCTCGAGAGTCTGAATGGTCCTCTCCATCTGACCATCTGTCTGAGGGTGAAAGGTGGTGCTCAGATGTAGCTGCGTCTCGAATGCCTCCTGCAAACCCTTCCAAAGCTAAGAAGTAAAGCAAGCATCTCGATCGGAGATGATGGATGATGGAACACCATGAAGCTGTAAAATATCCAGAACATAGAGACGTCCCAATATCTCCACTGAGCCATGCTCTCTGATGGGTATGAAGTGAGCTGACTTGGTGAGTCGGTCGACAATCACCAAAATAGAGTCATGACCTCTGGAAGTGCGTGGAAGTCCAGTCACAAAGTCCATAGATATTCCATCCCACTTCCACTCCGGGACCTCCAAGGGTTGCACCAATCCTGCTGGTACCTGGTGCTCTACCTTCACCTGCTGGCAGGTGAGGCATCGAGAAACGAACTCTACCACATCCTTCTTCATGCCCAGCCAACAGTGCTGTCATCTGAGATGCCGATACATCTTCTCCACCCCAGGATTTACCTCTAAAGTGGATGTGTGAAACTCTCCCAGTACCTCATCCCGTAAAGCAACTGGTACCAAGGTACGTCCTCTGAAAAGGACCTCATGCTATCCTTCCACGGAGAATCCATTAGGTGCATGTCCTGAGGATATCTGCGCACGCCACGTCTTACAGTCAGTGTCCCCACGCTGTGCCTCTATGACCCACTATAGTATTGGAGGAGTGACTGTGAGTGACTGGAGGAAGGCTGCTTCATCTCTATCCACGAAGGATATCTGCAAAGCGGCTAGCTGCTCTATCGCCTCCCCATGTAGCTGAATGTCCATCCTCCTGCTGAGAGCATCGGCTACCACCTTCCCCTTTCTAGGAGTATAGACTATCTCAATGTCATAGTACTGGAGAAACTCGAGCCATCGCCGCTGTATCTGGTTCAGGTCCTTCTGTGAGAAGATGTACCTGAGACTCTGGTGGTCAGAATAGACTGTAAAGCGCTCGCCCATCAGATATTTTTGCCACATCTTCAGAGCGAAGACCATTACTGCAAAATCCAGTTCATGGGTAGTGTAGTTCTACTCATGATGCCCCAAATGACATGATCCAAAGGTGATCATATCCCGCTCCTGCATCAGGACACATCCGAGTCCAATCCCTGATGCATCGCAGTAAACTACGTATCCAACTCCCTCCTCCGGAAGCCTCAAGATAGGCACGCTGGTCAATCTCTGTCTCAGCTCCTGGAAGCTGTGCTGACATCTTTCTGACCACACAAATGGTTTCCCCTTCTTCGTCAAGGTGGAGAGTGGTACCGAAACCTTGGAGAAGTCTGGCACAAATCGCTGGTAGTACCCAGCTAGTCCCAAGAAACTCCGCACCTCTGTCATGCTCCGGGGTGGCTCCCAAGCTAGCACTGCCTCGACCTTTATAGGATCCACCAAAACTCCCACCCCAGAGAAGACTTGTCCCAAAAAGTTGACCTCACGTATCCATAATTGACACTTCGAGAGCTTTCCATAAATATGGTGCTCTTGGAGTGTGTCTAGTACAACCCGCAAGTGGTAGGCGTGCTCCTCCTCAGTGGTCGAGTATATCAAAATGTCGTCAATGAAGACCATGAAAAATCGATCAAGGTATGGATAAAAGATCATGTTCATGAGGGCCATGCATAGTGCTTGAGCATTGGTTATGCTGAATGGCATAACTAAGAACTCATAGTGGCCATACCGACACCAGAAGGCCGTCTTCTGCACGTCCTCGTACCGAACTCTGAGCTGGTGATAGCCTGACCTAAGGTCTATCTTCTAGAACCACCATGCTCCCTTGAGCTGATCGAAGAGGTCGTCAATCCTAGGTAGCAGATACTTGTTCCTCATTGTCACCTGGTTTAGGCGATGATAGTCAACACAAAGTCGCAAGCTCTCGTCCGCCTTCTTGGGAAATAATATCGGGGAAGCCCAGGGTGAAACACTGGGTCGGATGAATCCCTTGCCATGAAAGTCCTCCAACTATACTCGTAGCTCTCTAAGCTCAGTGAGGGCCATCTGATATGTTGGAGTGGATATCAGGGCTGTCCCGGGGTACAAATCAATATAAAAGTCTACCTCCCTACGGGGAGGTAGTCCTGGAACATCATCGGGGAAAACGTCCGCATACCGATCAACCACTGCAGGAAAACCATGAATTTTTACGTCAACTGCTCCTAGGATGAGGCTAGCTACCTGATGAGTGATGGAATGTCCTGTCCTCTGTGAGAGTCCCTCCTGTGCTGCGAAGGTTCCCTTCTCACCGGTGATGGTGAACCTGCTCCCGTCGGTGCATACACACCGCACCTTGCGCCTAATACAGTCAATCTGAGCATGGACTATAGATAACCAATCCATGCCCAAAATGACATCGTAAGGACTCGACGCCACTACAAGAAGATCACAGATGAAGCTCTCGCCTCCTAGAGTAAGATCAAACTGCATGCACCAGTGCGTAATCATCGAGTCTGCTCCCGTATGAGTCTCTAGCCGTAAGGATCGAGCAAACGGCTCTGTCGGAATCTCCGAGCTCCGAACAAGGGCAGAGGCTATGAAATAATGACTCACTCTTGTATCTATAAGAACTACAACAAGGGTGGAATTGACACAGATAGTACCTCGATCATCTCGGGCGCACCGTGGTCATAGGCCTCCGCTTCCTGGAGCTGTGTCTATCTCCGCCCGCCACATCCCTGTGGTCGGGGTGGACCTCCTGGTGGTGGTGGTGGTGGTTGAGCCTCAAAGCGTCGCCCACCACCTGTTGCTCGGACAACTACTCTGCCTCGTCTGTCTTCTCCCTGCGGACCGCCATGGTCGACCCTCTGCCTCTGCCTGGGTGGTCCCTTAACCATCTGCTGCTCCTCTGCACGGCGGGTCGGGCAGTCACGAGCCATGTGGCCCTGCCCGCCGCATGCGTAGAACTTCGTGCCTCTTGAAAGACTCGCGTCGCGCTGTGCGCCCTGCACCACTAAGCCAGTGTCCTGAGGTCATCTGCCTAAGGGTCTGGTCTTCCTGGACCCATGAGTCATCTGTGGACTGCCTGCTACAGAAGACTCTGCTACGTGACACCCTGCGATAGGTCTCACCGCTGATGTAGGCTCAGCAAGGAAGCTCTCGATCAGAAGAGCTCCCTCCAGTACCCCTGCCTATGTCGGAATGCTAAGGGGGATCAGTGATGCCCTGATCTCTTGCCTCAATCCCTGCTTGAAGGTCCGGGCCCAGAAAAATGGGTCATGTACCATGTTCGTCGAATAGCGCGAGATATAGGTAAATATCGCCAGGTACTAGGCATTGTCAAGCTACCCTGCTACAGCTGAAGAAGCTCCTGGATGCGCACCGTACAGAGGGTGGCTGGGACGAACTCCGAGCGGAAGAGGCTATCAAAGTCCTTCTAGAGGAGAGATGCCTCGTCGTGCACCTGGAGTATCAAGCTCCACCATCTGCCTACTACCGCGTGCATTAGGCTTGCTGCGAGGATCACCATGAGGTCCGCTGGTGTCCTCACTAACCTGAAAGCTCATAGAACTGCCTCCATCCAATCCTCGGCTTCCTGAGGGTCCATCTCCACGTGGAACATGGGCAGTCCCTGATGCTGAAACTCTTGCAGTGCACTAAGGCGACATGCATCGTCAATGGATGGGGCTGGTAGCATCAGTGGCTCGACGGGTAGAGGTACCGCCAGTGCCTCTGCTATAAAAGGGCCATGTACCGAGGCCTCATCGCTCAGTGGGCTATCGTCACACACAAATCTCAGAACCATAGCTGGCTGCCATCGTGGGGACATCCTGAAAAGAAACAGGTGCGCCATGGTCAAAACAGTATACCTGGTGAGCTGACACAATTTAATCACAAATAAAACTTGAAACACACATGAAATCAATGTTTTCGTGCATTAAGTCAGAAATCAGAAGTCAGGGTCCTGGTGTATGGATACGTCGGACACCGTACCAACACTGGAATCCATGGACTGATAACCACACCCAATAAACTTAGCACTATTTCTTCACATAGAAGAAAGATCAGAGTCCAAGGTTCTGTGGTAGAACCGAACTCCTCTGATACCAATTTGTCACGACCTGTCCTCGGGGCCCGTGTCGTGACTACCCCAAGCCAGCCTTCCACAGGCCAGGGGCTGGCGACTAGCACCAAGTCATAATTCCCAATAAAAAGGGAATTCATTTCCTTTATAAAGTAAACAAACACCACAGAGCAAGAAAGAAGTAAAAGTAAATAGTAATTAAAACTGGGTACAACAGTAAGTGCGGAAAAGTAAGTGGGCCAGAATACAAACCCTAACTGAAAGTAAGTACAATTGAAAAGAGAGTACAACAACTAAAAAGTAAAGTCGCGGCATCGAGCCGTCCACTAGCTGTCCCACCTAAAGTGTGGGTACAGATAGCCTCCACTGCTCCTCGGGTCCAGATGTCCGCTCCGAGTACGCCCGCGTAGTGGTCTACCTCCGGGTACCGACCTGCTCGTCATGCCTCTACCACAATCAGCGTTATCCATCATCTACAACCAACACAACGTAGTGCGGGCAAAGCCTGTGCATGGGTGCGTATAAGCTACTCAGTAGGGACCCCGAGACCCCCGAAGGTCTCCCAGAATCCACAATGGAAAGATACAATCACGAAGTAACTTCTAACATTACTTATGTATATTCCCATATATATACCTAAGTCTTCAATTCTTGTTCGGATCCAACATCCGAGCTCAAGTAGAACCCAGTCCACACAGGAAATCACAACCCGGTCCACACAGGAAAGCATAAGAAAATCCACACAAGATATCAAGTCAATCTTATCGAAGATAAGGATTAAAAGTCAAGATTCATCTCACACAAGTATAATTCTTCATAAGATGATAGAGATGATCAGATATAGCCACTGATTCATCTAAGCCGTCAGACCCACACATGATCGATAGGTAACTAACCCCTACAATGACCCACAAAGGATCGATAGGTAACTAACCCCCGCAATGACCCACACAGGATAGGACCCACACAGGATCTGTAGGCGCCGGTCCACACAGGACCACTAAGCGCTGACCCACACAGGATCTGACCCACACATGATCGGTAGCACTGATCCACGTAGGATCGCTGAGTGCTGTAGTCGTCGCAGTTGAATCCACAGAGGATTTCTGTATAGTTGTCATCGTCGATGCAGTCACAGCCAGCTCTAGGGTTCCCACACACAACAAGCTCATTCGGGAGGGTCTGCTCCACGAGCCGAAGGGCTGATACATCAACTGACACATAGTCCGGAGTTTATGTATCCAAAATTTCCGTATTGTCAACAGGAACTCAACATCATAGACGACGCGTCAATCGGACGCCTGGTCTGAGAGTTATTGGCTTTTTCGTCCCAGGGTCCCGGTTGGTTTTTAAGTCAAAACCAACCCTAACATTCTCCAATTGCGTCCCATCCTCGAGTGGAGTAAGCCAAAAGGTCCGTCTCACATAGTGGAATACATCAAATTCGACGGCACGTCAATCAGACGTCTGGTGCTCAAGTTATAATTGTTTCCACTCTAAGGGCCCGGTTGGTTTCGTGTACAGACCAACATGGCCGAACCCAAAGTACTCCGAAACTCTGAGTGAAATATATCGAAACAACCGTCTCGTTACAAGGATCGCATCGCCGCTGACGGTGCGCCGAGCAGAGGTTCACAACCCATGTTATAAACAACATACCAAAATAGTCCGGTAATAGGGGGTTTAGGCTCGTTCCGACCCGACCCAGTACCCCCTGGGTCGGCCCGAACCGGGCCGACCGGACCCAGGTCCGGGTTCGGCCTGCTTGGGCGCGGCCCGGCCCTGCTGGCGCCACCAGCACGCTAGCGCTGGCAGGGGCCATGTGGCTCGGTCGTTTCGGCTGAGCGGATTGAGGTGCGGGGGGGCGTGCTGCCCCCCACCTTTTGTAACCGCAGCCCCATGTGGGGGCCGCTCTTGTCTAGCCATCTGGGGGTTACGAACCCCCGACCCTTCCTCTGACCAGCTGGTCCGCTCCGGCCAGCCGACTGCTGCACCACATGACCGGCACTGGCCGGTCCCCCTGCTCCGACACCGGCTGCCCGGAACTGGCCGCCGGTCTTGCTCTGCCGCGACCTCAGCTGTGGCCTTGGTCCGTCCGGCGCGGCACAACGGCGCCACATCCCTCCATTGTGGCCCCGCTCCGGCCACGGTGCCTTCGGGTTATTCTGGCGCGGCGCCGCGGTCTTGTTCGATTCAACGACGCGGCGCGACAACGCCGCCCATTCCTTGCCGCATATCCCCGCGTGGTGTGACGACACCGGGCCATCCTCGTTCCATTCCACCACAAGGTAGACAAGATAAAAATGGGAGGAGGGTCATCCGTATTTGTGCAGCCCGGCCCCCTCCCGTTAACTAGTAACAAGCGGTCCAATTGTACGAGGAAGAATGATGGAAGAAATTCACAAAATAAAACGCATAAACCCCTACCTCGTCGAATTCGTTGAACGATGGTTTGTCGCGGAAATAACCATCACGGAAGAAGACATTGCGGAAGGATAGAGTCGCATCATGGTGAAATGATTCGTCGACATCGCGTCATCGATGTCCAAGGATTCGGCGTTCTTTTCGACCTTCGTCGGAGGTCGGCGTTCTTCGCGTTCTTCGTCGAAGAAGAAGAAGTTTTTCAAGCTCCTCAATTTTTTTCCAAATCCTCCCAATGAAAGAAGTTCCAACCAAAATAAAATAAGTCCTTTACTTATTTTATTAACATGAATTAAGCATTTGAAAATCAAAAGTTGAATTAATCCACTGAATTAATTAACTCAATTTGACTAAATAAATGGAGGGTTATGGAAGGTTAGGGAAGATGAAGGGGTGGGGTTCGTGTGGGCCCCACCACTCTCATAACCTCCCATGGGATGTTGGGTGGGTTCCCCCAACTTGCACTCAAATGTTTTAACCACTTAGAGAAAAATAAAAATTGATGCTCAATTTTTATTTTACCTTCCACAAATTTTAACAACTTCTCTCGTGTAAACGCAACTCTGGAAGAGGTGTTCCAAAGAAATTACCAGAGCTGTGAATCCATCGGTTCCCTTGGAATTCGATTCCGAGCACATGTTAAAAACTTATAAAAACCCGCTCGTTCGTTCACTGAACGTACCCGAGCTAAACTTCAGATAGAAATTCCGGAAACACCGGGCCTCGGAATCAAGTCACGTCAAAAACCACGTTCTTGTAAAACCCCAAAGAAAATTAAGAAAAAATTTCCCTTGAATTTTACAGGTCTTTACAAGAAAATCAAAATATTAAACAGATCATAAAAAATCAAGTTCATACCCATTAAAATTTAATTCCATGTGGCCAAAAAATTAAAATTAAACAATTTTGCGGCTAGCCGTATCGAGCGTAGGCCATGAACCCCCTGAGGACTGAAATCCATTATAACTTTTCACCTACAAGAATCTATTCACATAATTCATTAAAACATCATGAAAATAACTTTGAAATTGTTTCCATCCGATCATCTCTAGAAATGATAACCAGAGTAACCGAAAACACAGAGACCCCATCAGCCACATCAAAGTCCAACATCTACACTTTACCATTACCAAACATCTGATCTAGGGGATCATTCCTTGGAGAACCAGTGACTGCCCAAATTTTACCTCGCAAAGATCCTAAAATCCACCACTCTCGACCGACCTAGAGAGGAGAAATGGTTCTCAGGGCCTAGGTAGGTTTAATGAAACATTAGTTTTTAGGGGAACACGCCTTTCACCAAGAATAATTCCAGCAGAAAAAAGAACAATAGAAAAAAATAAACCTAAAACATAGCCATCTGAGGTAAGTCTTAAAAAAATAACAAGAAACTGTCCACATAAAGAAAAACAACACTAGAGGAAATAGAAACAAAGGACTGGAAACCTGAATGGAAGCTATAAAAGGATCCAAGGATTGAAATCCCAAAAAATAACCACAAATAGGTTAAGAGAAATTGAAGGAGAGAGCTTATGAAATAAAGAACCCCATGTTACCCCTACTCCCACCACGAAAACCCCAACCCCAAGATGGGGTTTTGTGTGTCGGGTTAGATCAATAGAATAGGTGTGGAAGGGGATAAAGTGTGGTAACTATATAGAACCATAAGAGAAAGAACCTGGAAAGAAGTAAGATGGAGAAGTCGTAAAAATGACCCATTAATGCCGAGAAGACAACAATACATGAGGAAGGATATGTTGAATCTGAAAGGGATGGATGGGTGATAAAAACCTATAAATAGGATCAATGAAGCAGCTAGAGGAGGGGGATAAGGCCATTTCCGTTGGGGAGAACATCAAACCCAAAAAATGGGATGATATTCTATAAAAACATTTAAAGATGAAATAAATAGTATATTAGAAGAAGTATCTAGTTAGAACTTTTGAGATGAATGATCATAGAGTACAAAAACATATTTTGGTGATAATGACTATCATAGAATTGAAGAAAAGTAAATTTATTTTATCTTATCCTGATTAAATTAAAATAGTTTTGGTAAGATAAAAAATGACTAGATCAGAACCAAACTCCACACTATTTTCTAATCACTTCATGTAATCTCAATATATTGTACCCATAAGGGATTATAGATCCAAACACATAAAGGGGGTAATATATAAATTCCTGGTAAAGAGTTTGAGGTATGTTAATAATTGTATACAAACTGTTTTTTCTCATATAGTGGCTATTCATGGAAAACTTATATCAAATATAGGGAAAGACAATTTGTTTGTTTTGAAGATGTACTATGATAACTCAAATGGGACCATCAATTATTTTATATGATTTTTAATAGATAAAATATTTTAGGGATATTATGAAATAGAATATTGAGGCGATATAGATACAAAGAGAAGTATTATAGGATATGTGTTCACACAAGAAAAACAATGGTGAAATAGATGTCACAATATCAACCACCAGTAGTAACATTGTTAACAGCAAAAGAGGTATGTGGTAACAATAGATGTTTGGAAGGTGATGATCTGATTGAAGGGGTTATAGATGGAACTTAAAAGGATGTATGGGAATGGAATGTTTTTAATTGAAAATTATATTACAATGCATATTTCCTTGAATTTGGGGTTTTATTTGTTAAAAATCAAATTCATTTGAAGTATTACATCACTTGGGATCTTTTACAATATAAAGTATTGAAGAAATAAAATTTAATGGGGATTGAAAATATGATAGTTATGTTAATAATGGCCATATTCTATGATTTGTATAGAGGTTTAATGTATCATAAGTACTTGAATGATGAAATGTGTGTTTTTTAAATCACTATTTTAAAGAGATGCAATTTTGAAAAATAGTTGAACAAAAACTGCTTGAAAAATATTTATATGGGATATTTTTTTTAGAATGAATCTAGTTTCTGAATGGGTTCATTATTTGGTAAATTAGTTGATGGTTTATTGTTATTATCTAGATATCAATAGTAGAGAGTTCATGGAACGTGGAATGAAAACATATAAATGATTAGAAGTAAATAGATCATGATAATTCATCTTCCACAATATTAGTAGGTATATCAATCCTATTGAAAATAAAAGTATCGGGTGAAAAGGAATGTTTTCTGAAGAGTTTATCTACATGTAGTATAAGGGTATTTTAATGAAATATTTTTTTCATTATTTATATATGGTCCCACTATAAGAAAAAGATCATTTATTTATGGTTCTCAAAACAATCATTAAATGTTTCACGTTAATTTTTTAGTGGTAGTATTAGAAAACCACCTCTAACTCACAATGGTATTAAAAAAATAGTTTTCATTTGGAGATGTTTAAAAACATCCTTAAATATAAAATTTAATTTTATTTATTATTAATTTTTTTAAAAAACTACCACTAAACAAATAATAATTAATAAAAATTATTAAAAATTAATTAAAAATCTATTTTATAAATAATTAATAATTATTTAGAGTTATAATAATTAATTATTTTTATTTTTTATTTTTTAATTATTTAGTAACTAAATTAATTATTATTATATATTAATAATAATTATTGATTAATTGTAAATTTTGAATTAATTATTATTTATAATTATTCATTATTAATTATTAACAATTAATCATTTCTAATAATTAATTAATTGTTAATTGTTAATGATTATTGATTAATGATTAATGGTTAATGATTACTGATAAAATATTGGTGATTAATTATTCATTTTATGTTATTTAATTTTTTTATATTATTTCTTAGTTATTATTTAATCGTTAATTATTTATTGTTAATATTAATTATTAATAACATTTTAAATAATAATTACTATTTAGTAATTTTTTTAATACTTATTATTCAATAATTATTATTAATTAATAATTAATATTCAATATTTATTATTAATTATTTATTGATAATAATAGCTCATTGAAATTTTCATTAGTTGATAGTCATTAATTATTAGTTAATGATTATTTATCATTTAATGGTATTTCTTTATTATTTTCTATAATTAATAATCACTGATGATAAATTTTTAATTATTGATAATTAATAGTTATTAATTATTCATTATTTAAATTGGATTTTTAGTAATTACAATTTATTACTGAATTTAATATTATATTATTAAATAATTATTTAATTATAGTTATTAAATATTTTTAATTATGATTTTTTAATAATTATTGATTAATGTTTTCTTTAATTTATTCAATACTTATCTATAAAATTCATTTTTATCAAATAAATTTAATAATATTTATTGACATATTATTGCTTATAAATTAATTTGGCAGAGTGGTTAGTACTTAGAGAGTTAAGAGGGAATGATTTGGTGCATGGATATTTGACCTCTTTGTATTTTGTTATGAAATTTTGATAAATATTGAAATAAGTACGTTCAATAACATTTATTTTCATATTAATATTCGTAAATACCTTTAGTAGAGTGGTTATTACATAGAGGGTTATGTGAGAATGAGTGGAAGTGGGCTAAATATGGGTGGCCTTTTGTGAAGCTACCGAGCTATACATATATAAATACTAAAAGAAGATGAAAATAGTTAATATATGGTAAATAATTAAAAATATATTTTTAATAAAAAAAGTATATTAATTTAAAAAATTAATAAAAATAAAAAATTTTCATTTTCATTAATTTTTTTAAAATATATATTGAATAAAAAAATCCCAAAAAATAATTCAGGGTGGTACAAATAAATATGCCAAAATAATTAATGAAATAGAAATTCTTGATGTTTTTAGACACCATCGCGAATCATTCATATCCATTTAAATCGCTTCTAAATGACAATGAATTCATATAAATACCATCTTTCGTAATGTTTCCTTACCCGGGATATGAATATGAGTCATAATCATATATGAGCAGTGTTTTTAACGAATTATAACTTAAGATCTTCTATCTCATTCTCTTTATGAATTTTAATGTTTCTCCATGGAAGTAATTTATATCCTAAACTATGTAAATTCATAATTTTCTGAATGGGGAGTGTGTGTGTTTTTATTTTTATTTCTCCTTGTATTCATTAGCTTTCCTATTAGTGATTTCTTAATCGATTCTATTATAAATTGATTTTTTTTATGATGAATAATATTTATTTCAATTTCTATGGTTGGGAATTGTGATGGAGAAAAGTGTTTGTGGGGAATATAACATAGTGATTTGAAAATTTCTTATAGAAAAATTATAAATTTAATAGTTGTTACATGAACAATGAGAATTAAACATGGAAAATAGGGATTTATATGATCTCAAAATATAATTTTACCTATATCGTTGATTCTAGATTGCGGTGATTACATTGGGATTTATGTTTAGTGAGAATCTTATTTGTTGATAAATGTTTGGAGAGGTTTTACCAGGGTTACATGATCAAGATAAAGCTTAAGGTAACCAGGCATTTTTTCCTTGCATTATAGTTTTTTATTTTAGTGATTAATTAAAAATTTGGGAAACCACACATTTCTCCTTGGAATGGTGAGTTTTGGGGTAGTGGAGAATACATAGTTATGTGCATTTTTAAGAAGGTCATGCCAACAAACCATACATATGACATTAGGTTATAAAATATTATTTTTGACTACTAAAAACTTCCATATAACATCCCTACACTAGTGCAGAAAACATTTTTACAGTGGTTAATTTTTAGTTTTTACGTCGGTTTTTTGTCTGTGTTATTACATAAAACGTTATAAGTACATTTTTACGTCCGTTATTTTAAAACTGACTTAAAAAACAAAAAACCGAAGTGTTTTTCACGTCAGTTACTCAAAAATAAATCTAGAAGTTGATTTGGATTCATGATGTATTACGTCAGTAATGTAAAAACCAACATTTAATATACCTTATCACATCGGTTATATAATAACCGAAGTCCGAAATCACACCTCTGAGGCATTTATCATGTCGGTTATTTCCATAACTGATGTGATAAAGCTGTCTGCCAAGAAGTTTTCCACATCCGTTAAATAATAACCGAGGTGAGAACATATCTACTACGTCAGTTATTTTATAAATGATGTAAAAAACTTTTCCTTTCCATTTTATTACGTCAGTTATGAAATAACCGACATAAGGATTATTCCCATGCATATGTTACATCGGTTTTCAAACAAATGACCTTAAAACCAATCTTGGTGCATAAACAACGTAATTTTTTTTAATAATACTGTTCAATCACAATTTTGACCAGCCAAAAGAATACCTGAAATAGAATAAAAGCAGACCCAAACCCACCACCCCACATGATAGCCCCCCATCCCACACCCCTGGAAACCACCCCACCCCTCTGGACACACCTCACACCCATAGACTTCCCCCACCCTCCTAGACAACCCCCACACCCCTGGACACCCCACCCCACTGTACAACCCTCCCCCACCCCCTGGACATCCCTCCCACCATCCTAGACATCCCCACCCCATGGAAAACCTATAAACCCCCACACCCCATGACTACCCTCCCAAACCCCTAGACAACCCCCACACCCCTAGACTCCCCTTGGACTGCCCCCACCACCATGGACACCCTGGACACACAAACCCACACCCCCTGGACAGCTCTTCCACACCCCGAGAAAGCCCTCAGACCCCACTGGGAACCCCCACACACACTAGGAAACCCCCTAGACATCTGTCCCACCCTCCAAGACACCCCCACCCACCCCACTGGACAACACTCCCCCACCCCTGGACATCCCTCTTATAACCCTGAACCCCCCCCCACTATGAAGCCTTCCCACAACCCCAGACACCCCAACCTTCAGGATAGCCCCCACCCCCTGGACAACCCTCCCACTCTCCTGGACACCCCCACCCCCAAGGAAACCCTAGACACCTCCACACCCTGAACTTCCCTCCCACACCCCATGAAATGCCTCCACACCCCTGGACACACCCTGGACTGCCCCTCCCTCCTGGACACCCTTGACACCCCCACACCCCCTTGACAGCCCTTTCATGCCCCTATAAAGCCCCCCGACCCCACTGGGAACCCCCACGCTCCTAGAAACCCCATCGATAGCCCTCCCACCCTCTTGGACACCCCACCCCACTGGACACCCCCCCCCTGGAAAGCCCTCCCCCACCCCTGGAATCCCCCACCTGAGTAAACAGACTGACCACAACCTTGGACACTCCCATGCTCCTAGAGAACCCCCACCCCGGGACAGACCTCCCACCCTCCAGGACACCTCCACACCCATGGACACCTTGGACACCCCCACACCCCTGGGCTTCCCTCCCACACCACAAGAAACCCCCCTCACCCCTGAACACCCCCTGGACATCCCCCACCCTCATAGACACCCTAGACACCCCCACACCCCATGGATATCTCTCCCACCCTCCTGGACACCCCACCCCACTAAACAGCCCTCCCCACCCCCTAAACAGCCCTCCCATACCCCTAGAAACCTCCAACCCACTAAACAGCCTTCCCACAACATTGGAAACCCCACTCTCCTAGATAGCCACCACCCCCTAGAGAGCCATCCCACCCTCTTGGACACCCCCATCCCCATGTACACCCTCACACCCCTGGAATTCCCTCCCACACCGCTAGAAACCCTCACACCCCTGGACAACCCCAGAGCTTCCCCCCACCCTCATGGATACCCTGGACCCTCTCACACCCCCTAGATATCCCTCCCACACACCCTAGAAATCCCACTGACCCCACTGGAAAGCCCCCACAACCCTGGACACCCTCTAGACAACCCTCCCACCCTCATGTACACCCCCACCCCATTGGAAAGCCCTCCCCACCCCTGGAAAGCCCTCCCACACACTTGGAGACCCCAAACCACTAAACAACATGCCCACAACACTTGATACCCCCACCCTCCTAGATAGCCCCACCCCTAGATATCCCTCCCACCCTCTTGAAACCCCCCACCCCATGGACACCCTAGACACCCCCATAGCCTTGGACTACCCTCCCACACGCCTAGAAAGCCCCCACACCCATGGACACCCCCTAGACTACCCCCACCCTCATGGACACCCTGGAAACCTCTCCACCCCACTAGAAATCCCTCCCACACACCTGGAAATCCCCCTGACCCCACTAGGCACCCCCACACCCCTAGACACACCCTAGATAGCCCTCCCTCCCTCCTGGACACCCCACCCCACTGGACTACCCTCCCCAACCCCTAGAAAGCCCTCCCACACCCATGAAACCCCCCACTAAACAGCATGCCCACAACCCAAGACACCCCACCCTCCTGTACAGCTCCACCCCATTGGACAACACCCCCACCCTCCTTGACACCCCAAACCCCATGGACACCCTAGACACCCCCACACCCCAGGACTACCCTCCCACACACCTAACAACCACCCCCACACCACTGGTCACCCCCTGGACTGCCCCAACCCTCATGGAAACTCTAGACACCCTCACAGACCCCTAGATAGCCCTCCCACACCCCTATAAAGCTACATGACCCCACTACGAACCCCCCCCCCCCAACCCCTGGACACCCCCTGGATTTCCCTATTACCCTCCTAGACACCCCAACTGCACTGGACTACCCTCTCCACCCCCTGGAAAACCCTACCAGCCCCCTGAAACCCCCCACCCCACTAAAAAACCTCCCCACAACCCCGGACACCCCATATCCTGGACAGCCCCCACCCCCTAGACAGCTCTACCACCCTCCTAGACACCCCCACCCCCATGTACACCTTGGACACCCCCACACCCCTAAACTACCATGCCACACCCCTAGAAACCCCCCAGACCCCAGAACACTGCCTGTACTTCCCCCACCCTCATGGACACCCTGGACACCACCACACCTCCTAGATAACCCTCCCACACCCATGGAAAGCCCCCTGACCTCACTGGGCACACCCCACACCCATGGAAACCCCCTGGATAGCCGTCCCACCCTCCTGGACACCCCCACTAATTTGTAAATCCTTCCCACACCCATAGAAACCCAACCACACTGGACACCTCCCCTCCCCTAGACCCCCCCCCCCATAGACCAAAATTCATACAAGAAAAACCATCAGAACGAGACCAAATCAAGATGTTGTTCAAAATTAAATAGTCACATATATAACATTCATAACTTACAGTGTCCAAAAAACCCTAAATCCAACCTAAATGACTAACAAATACACAATTATAAGGACAATATTCAAAATTTCCTTTTACACTATAAACAAACTAAAATCCAATCAATCCTATAAAATAATTCGACCATTCCACTTGTAAGTGTTAGACCTCTTAAGAACTATAGAGTTGAGGTTCATCAATTAGATATAAATTAAAAGGATATTTGTTAACATGTATAATGAATATATAAAATTAAATATTATGGAAAAGTTTAAAAGGAAATATTACTATGTCAAAGTTTAAAAGGGAATATTACAATGTAAAAGTTCACAAGTGTTCTAGTTTTAATTATTTCATACATAAATCTTAACATATAACATCCACAGTCGATGATGCCTTGTTATTCATGAAAATTCTGTTTGAATGAGTGTAAATTAAAAATATTATTTTTATGTAATACATCAAAAAGGATAAATTATAAATGGATATTTACATTTACTTATACATATTTGATCATGGCACTCCTTTTCATTGTGTTTTTTCGAATGTAGACCCATCCCATATTAAAAAATAATATGAATAAATTATATTTATAATTAATTATAATATATATAACTATTACGAAATTGAAACTTTCTTTTCCAACATATTCTTAAAACATTCTCGCACATCTCCATGGACAGAGCATATCCAATAATGTGTTTTCTCTATTTGGAAAAAACATCTAACATCCAATGTTCACTAATAAAAGATAATTTAAGGTTAATGGGTTTTTATGTTAAAAGATAATGAACTCTTTTCCCAAGATTTGTTTCATACCTCCCACAAAAAGGCATCATCCAACACTATGTGATTATATTCTATTCAAATCTTTCAGTAATATAAAGCATTATTTGTTCCTCATCCAATGCATGTGCTTCAGGGGAAATCAAATGCGGGTCCATGAATCTATATACATCTGTTTTCTCATTCTTCTCACACATTTTATAATGATACCTAATACAAAACAGACATAAGTATACATTTTTAAAAAATATAACAAAGGGAAATAGAGTTAAGACATACATTGAAAAAATTTGCACCATGTTGATACCCAACTTATCTCTAGTAACAAGATCCATGATATCAGTTTTCACAATCCCCATAGTTATTGAACGTCCAAAAACATGAGATTCCATTGTAATATCATAATGATCCCCCAACAAATTGGAATATCTTGAAAATCTGTCAAAACTACTAGAATCTGTATCTGATGTCATAGCCATTTGTCATTGTTGTTTTCTATATAGTATTTATTTACCTTCGACGTATTCCTATAAAAATAAATAGAAAAATATATTAGTTTTCAGATGTTAAAACAACTTTAATAATAATATAAAATAGAAGATATAGCATACATACCTCTATGGTAATGAGTCTTAGAAGTCTGGATGACCAAATTAAAAAAATGGACAATACTATCTCCAACCATCATCACCTCATCTGTAGGTAATGGTACTCAAGATGATCTATCTATAATATCCTTTACAGTGACCCTATGATGCTCTACCTCTAACTGTTGATGATGAATTGTATCTCCTATACAATATACAAGCTCATATGAAACTATATGATGTTGAGAATCATCAGCATACAAATCTCAATAAGTAGGAAGTTGCGACAGAGAAGTAGGATAAGAAATGGAGTCTATAGGTTGAGGTGGGGGAGTGGGAGCTACTGGTGGAGGTGGAGGATAGATAATGGGGTCTGCAAGGGTAGGTGGAGGAGTGGGGGCAGCAGTCCAAAATTTTCCTTGCATGTCTAAAAATATAGACTGTACCAATGCTCTAATATTTTCCTCCATCTTCGTATTAATATTATGAAATTTATCTTCCAAGGATTCTATTTTTTTATAAACACCCTTTACGAAAGAAGTAGAAGAATGTGAAAACACTTTTCTTACCAATACACCCATCAGATATCCTTGTATAAGACCGGGATGTTCAGAATTTCCCAATGCTGCAGATAAAATATCTTGCCTCCCAGCAACTGGAAATACCCCATGTTAGATCTACTCCTCAACAAAATTTTGTATTAATTAATTGATCATTTCTATAATGATTCAAATTATATGAAGAAAATAGTTAACTTAAAAAAATACAATAAATATCTTACAATACTCTCAGCTACGATTCTCAAATAGTTTGAAATATATTTCCTATTTTGGCACATCCGAGCTCTCTTCTGTTTTTCATGTCTAGATGGAGGGGATGGAGGGGAATCCTCTCCAGAGCTTGAAGAATCAGCTCTGAGTTTTTGTAATTTTTCCGCCATCATTTGTTCTTCCAATAATGTATACCCTCCTCGAGACAAACTACGAGGGTATAAATTTTTAGATAGGATATCTTGATGATATTTCCTTGTTTTCTTTAAATAAAGAATAATAAATCTTTTACAAAACATTAATAAGATCATTTATATTATTATTCATATAAAAGTTTATATTACCCTTCCCAAAAATGAATCTTTTCTTCTACTTTCAACAAATTTTCTCTATGTGTCTTCTACTATGAAAGGATATACATGGCAGGGATTGTCATGATTCTTATGGCCAAAAATGAAATCAGATGTGAGCATTGATTTGAAATCCCTCCATCTACTATCAGACATCGATAAAAATTTGTTCTTAACTCCTCCAGTGTCAGGAATATCGAATGTAATCTAAATAAGAAGGGGTAAAACATATTATATTAGAAACAATTAAAGAATAGTAAGACAATAGAAAAAGAAATTTTGAAAATCCTCTCCCACAACTGAGATATTATCACTTTTTTCACACTTCTCCAATCAGTAGACAACATTTTTACTTTGATCTTACCCTGATTTGATAGAAAACTCAAAAACTCACTTTCATTTGGACCTCTAAGAATATCATTCTCATCAAACTCCACGAGTATCCTCTGGTTCTATATAAGGGCAAGTGATAATTTTGGTAAACTTGTGCACCCAATTTTACCAACTCTTGAACTCTTTTCCATTACGAGGGCACATGAGGAAGATTGGGGGACATCAAGAGGAACATGTGAATGTTCTTCCCCAGAGGTATGATTAATATGGTCATTTCCAGAATCATGTGGTTGATCAAATGATTGATCTGTCATTATACTTAAAATCTAAAAAAACAAACATTAGTTCAAAAATTTAAAAATTCAAATATTACAATACTAATGTAGACATGAAATGGAAAATTGAGCTAAGTTGCGTAATAGTAATCATGGTTAATATGGTAATCATGTTAAACAGTGGTAAATATGGTAAATGTGGTAAACATGGTAGTGTAATTCTCATTCAACAAAATCAATAAATATATAAATTACACAAATGTAAACTATAGAAAACAATGGTAAACTTTGGTAAACATGGTAAACTACAGTAAACAAAATTAAAATATACAAAAACTTCTAATTATTTGTTTTAATATGCGTTTTAATAAAGAAAAAAATTATAATATCTAACATTTTATGAAAATAATAAATATAAACAAGAAATAAACACATGTCACCTATAATATTAGGAATGTACAAATGGATTGTTTTCCCAAATTCATTCATCATGATCATTCCTTATATAACAAACCATGTCTTCAACATGCTCTTCATTATGTTCTGCTAACGTTTCCTTGGAAGTAGGGATATCATATAAATCATCATATTCATCAAGTTTATCCTCACAAACATATTGTTTTTTCTCATGTAAAACAACATACCGCTGCATATCTGATTGATTGACTACATAGAAAATCTGTTTTTCATGTGTTTCCATTATAAAACAATCAGTTGTGTCTTCCAATCTATTCAGATTAACAACTTTCATTAAAAATTCATCGTGTCTGAAATAGTTGTTATCGGTAAACCATTTACAATTAAAATCATAAACCTTAATTTTAAATTAATCAACCACCCATATTTCCTTAATAACTCCAAAATATGCACTTGATACAGAAATTGTGTTTTTGTCTTTAGAACTCAAAAAATATATTACTTCTACAAACACCAATACACCACTATTCTGAAGTGCACTTTTATTTTTTTGAGCTTTAGTATAAAATGTATAGCCATTAATGTCATAACTAGACCATGTTATCACATTTAAACGTGGACCACCAACTATCCATCTTAATGTCTTTGATACATATGATCTACCAAGCAATGTCTTTTTAATCGATGAAAAAAATGTTTTTTTGCGCTCATTCAAAATACACAGTTCTTTCTTATTTGGATGACATTGTGTCAACTCATTAATATGTAATGTGATATACATTTGAGCACCATCTATGTTATTCAAGATGTATAATTAGAAAAACTTTTTTTGTTTAGCTAACAACAATTTGACTTTCAAGCCACAAATCCCCTTTCCCTCACTATTAACTCGTTCTTGGTGGTATGGAGGCAAACCCATGTGCTCCGCTGCATTCATGTAGCTCGTACAAAACCCCATAAACTCCTCAGAAATATACTTTTCAATAATGGAGGCTTCAGGTCGATATAGATTCTTAACATACCCCATATATATTTTCATATACCATTCAAAAGGATACATCCAATGAGGATATACAGGTCCACAAATCATTATTTGTCGAACCAAATGAATCATTAATTACACGATTATATAAAAAAAGATGGAGGAAAATACATTTACAATTGAAAACGTATAGAAATTGTATCCTTTTCAAGAATGTTCAAGGCATTCACATCAATAACCTTATTACAAATTGAATTGAAAAAATAACAGAACATCATTTTAGTCTTTCTGACACGGATGTGAAATATTCCACGCAATGCAACTATTTGATGTTGTTGAATCAAGATGTGACAATCATGAGATTCCATACCTATCAACTTCAAATACTTCAATGAGACAAAATTTTATACATTTGAATAATAATATTAAGTCACTTTGATATCATTTAGACACCGACAAAAGCTAATTTTATCCCTCTTGGATAATGTATGACCAGTTAGGGGAAGAAATGTTCGTCTTCTATTAGGAGTGAGATCTAACTCCAAACGTATTCCCATTGATAATAAGTCTAATATTGCATCCAACCCATATTTTTTCATTCCTATAATATCAAACAATGTTCCAGTCAAACTATCACAGATATTCTTCTCCACATGCATTAAATCAACATTATGTGTAACTTCATGATATCTCTAATATGGCAGCTTAAAAAATATTGCCATATTTTTCCAAATAAGTCTATCAGTAACAGATTTCTGTGTCTTTACCAATGTCAACTCATGGTTTTCCACCCTCTCAAAATACAAATTAGGTAATAATTTTTTTTGGAGAAATATCAAATTCTTGTGAGACATTGAATGACTATTTTTTCTTCTATAAGAGAGATCCATAAGATAAAACTTTCTATAACCCATGTACACAATTTTCCTCCCATGATGTAATTAACAATATGAAGTCTGTTGTTCGCAAATTGGAAATTATTTATGCCCCTTAACACTGTATCCAGATAAATTTGCATATGTTGGGAAGTAATTTATAGTGAACATAAGCACTTCATTGAATAGAAAATATTTCATTTTTTAAGAATCATACACCGTAATATCGTCCTCCTATAAAAGTTTCAAATCATCAATCAATGGTGACAAGAAAACATCAATATCATTTCCGAGTTTCTTCGGACAAGTGATAATTATACTCAACATGAAATATTTATGCTTCATACAAACATTAGGAGAGAGGTTGTAAATTACCAATAAAACATTCCATGAACTATGTGTGTTATTGTGGTTTTGGTATGGATTCATTCCATTTGTGCACAACCCTAGTCTGAGATTTCGAATTTCATTTCCAAATGTAGGATACTGCTCATTAATTTTCTTCTATTATGGAAAATCATTTGGTTGACATATTTTTCCATCCCATATCTGCTCATCAGCATTCCATCAAAACCTTTTTTTCATCATGTTAGTTAGAAAATAAATGTTTCAAATGATGAATTATTGGATGATACCAAAATACATTGGAAGGGATCTTTGAAATCTCTACATCAGCTTGTGATTTTTCTTTCAACGTATATCATGATGTCCCACATTTTTGACACTCTCCTAGAAATTCATATTCCTTCCTATATATCATACAGCCAATCAGATAGGTATGTATTTTCTTGTATCACAATTCCATTGGGCATAATATTTTCTAGGCCTTATAATGTGAATTTCAAAGATCATTATCTTTTGGAAGAATTTATTTCATCAATTGTAGCAGCTCTATAAAACATATGTCACTCCATACATGATTCAACTTCAAGTTAATAAATCTTAACACCACCAAAAAAACCGTAAAACCCTGTACAATAAGGATAGAGTGGGTTTTCAGCATCACAATATAGATGCGCAACTATTGGTTCTATCTCAATTTCTTCTACGGCAATATCACGAATAATTTCTTCAATTCCATAATAGTTACCATCTTACGAATCATCATCATCAGTAGATCTGACATTCTGTCCAGTTTCACCATTACAAATCCAAGGGATGTAACTCGGATTAAAACCATGACAAATCAGATGATCTTTGATCTCTATACTTTTCAAATTATTCATATTTAAACATTTCAGGCATGGAATTAAAAAAATGTTACTTCTTGGAACATTTAATTTAGAAAATTACAAGAAAGGAATCAACACCATCCTCAAATTCATTACTCACTAGATGTACCATAATCCAACTTCAATTCATTTTTAACCCATAAAAAATATCAAAATTATACATCTTGTTAAGATAAGAAAAATATATATTTATATGAAAAATATCATTATTTTAATGTAAAAAAAGTTGAAATAAAAAAATATAAATACATATTTGAAAAAAATATACATGAAAATAATTTTAAAAAGAAAATATATTTAGATATAATAATATTAAATTCATCTTGGATCCTTTCTTCTTAAGGTACACAAAGAATACATCCTGGTGCAACTGGATACCAAATTTAACCTTCTATAAAAAATAAATATGGAGTATAAATATTAAAATATGTATACATTCAATACTAAAAATTACACAAATCCCAACGATTTGAAACCCTTGGTATAACCCCTAAAACCCATTGGGTACACAACGGTTTCACACACTGTTGGCATTATGGTCATTGCAATAGCCCTATACCAACGCTTCTACAGGAACCGTTGGTATAGACTATCTAAAGTTAAAATATTCCAACGGTATCAATGAAACCATTGGGATATATATATATTTAGATATATACCAAGAGGGTGTCCAAGGGGGTTGGGTACTATCCAAGGGGGTCAGGTCTATCCATAGGGGAAGGGGACTATCCAAGGTGTCCAGGGGTTGGGGGTGTCCAGGGGGTGGGGGACTATCGAGGGTGTCCAGGGGGTGGGGGTGTCCAGGTGGGTGGGGGCCTGTCTATGGGGGATGTCCATGGGGGTGGGTGGTGTCCAGGGGGTGGGGAGTGGTTTATAGGGGGTGAGGAGGTTGTCCAACCCCAACCCCATAGAAAACGACCCCACCCCCTTGGAATCCCCCTGGACATCTCCATCCCCCTAGACAACCCCCACCCCCTAAATAGTAACCCATCCCTCTGGACAGCCCCCACCCTCGGGACAACCCCCTACCCCATTGGACATCTCACTCACCCGCTGGACACCACCCCACCCGCTGGACACCCCTACCCACTTGGACATCCCCTCACCCACTGGACACCACCCCCACACCTGATTCTCGCTCAAATTTAACAAAGAGAAGAAGGTAGGACGGTCCTTGTAGATTAGCTTGGGTTTTCAAATCCTCAGAGACCTTAGAAGTAACCTATACACACATACATTCTATGGACTGTTTTTGGCTATGAAGTGGCCAAATTGGGTTGATTTCCGATGGGTTTAAAGGAACTCTAAGAAACTTAAGTGAATTAAATTTAAAATAATAAGTTGATCCTAGGTTATTGCCTGGGGTGGATTGGACGAATTTCATTTTCAATGATTTCAATTTCTTATATTTGAGATGGGTTCATTTAAGGAGATAAAACACCATCATCACTTACAAGTTAAATTCCAACATCCTTTAATACTAATCACCTATACACTTGAAGGATCAATTTTTTGAGCACTTCAAGGTAAAGGTTCATATTAGCACATGAAGTGTGTGGCCTTAAATTCAACAAGGATGATAGAGTTTAAAAATCATCAAATGAAAATCTCAATTAAAGAAGTGATTATACATTAATGGGGTGATAAATAACATCCAATCCATCCCCTTTATACTCCCTTGGATAAAACCATATGTGGGTTATCCCTCCATTGATCACATGGTTTCAATGGAAGCGGAAAGTAGACTCATGAGGGAGGAAATGCAGAAGTTTAGAAAAGAACAAAAATAAATTGATCACTCCACCGTTGTGTGAAAAATTTCACAAGGTTTGGTGTGAATAAATTCACACCTTGATCCAATAGTATATCATTGATATGAATAACAACATAATAAGAGTATAATAAGAACATTTATTAAGAAACTAAAGTCAATTGAACAACTTACATGTGAAAGACAAATTTGAGACAACAAAATTGCAACATAACATTACAATTGAACAAAGCACCCAAGATCCTTCAATTATCCGACACCACTTACTTAAATAGGTTTTTTTGAGCCCTTGGGTCGAGCCTAAAACAGTCCAAGTCTTCTCAATTAATTGTGATAGTCCATAGGTGGGTGGAAAGTAAGGGAGAATTAATTTTTCCACCGTTGACCCCAGGTGGCAGCCAACTTTCTTTTACCGAACAGACGTGCTTGGAAGACATTTTATATGGCCGAATCAGAGTGAACCATAGATGAAGAAAATGGAGCCCCAGATTTCTTCTAACCTCCTGTAAAATTGGAACCCATTCGGAGTTGTGGATTCCGAGATAAGATCATATTAGTGGGCTGTTTTTCCGGGCCGCAGAATCTGGCCTAGAATTTTATCTTAAACATGGGCTGCTTAAATTACCATAATGGAGGCATAATTAGCACTGGAACATGGAGAATTATTTTTTCCTATATATATATTCTAGAATACTACGAAATTTGGGACTTATTGGGACTGTATTGTGGGCCCCACATTCTCATCAGTGGGTTGGATCAATCTACCTTCTCCAGAATTGTTTCTTTTCATCGCCAAATATCTCCTTCATCCTTTATGAATCATCCATTGATACCTGAATGAAAAATGTTTAAATTGAAGTGAAGATAAATTTCAAAAAATATCAAATTAAAATATGGATAATTACATTCCTCAAAATCAGATCAATCATTGGTTACTTTAAATTATGTTAAAAAATGTACCACATAAAAGTGCATTTTAAGAAAGAATTACAATCATAATGTGAAATGATGTTCAAAGTGTAAAATTCACTAAAATGGTGTTTATGAATAATAAATTACATGAATATTATATATATTAACAATGAATATTATCCTCATTTCGTGGCTAATCACACCCCCCAACTTGAGTTTTTCTAGTCCCGAGAAAAATATATCTCAACAATATGAAATTCGAATTCCCTTTTCCAAAAAAATATTAATACACAATGATCACCAGAAACCCTTATACCAAAAAATCATAAAAACCATCAAAATATTTTAATACAAGATAGTTTCATAAGCATATCCCAATCCCAATCCCATTCCATTGTTCAAATTCATTTCCATATTGCATCCAATATCAATTAAGTATCAGGATGTGTTGTGTATCACAATAGACATGGGGGTTCATCTTTATTCAAGGGAGAAATGACAGAAGTGCTAGATGGAATCACATTTCAATATTAAGATGAGTATTCAAAAAAAAATTTATTGTATTTTTTTTCCAATATTTCCATGGTAATTGAAATTGCACTAAAAAAAGTCAACCCCTGTAAAGAGACTTTTTCGATGACTCTTAGGCTCAAAGACCTTAGGGCACCAAGTGATGCCCACATACTCGGGCATCATCTCAAGTTAACTAAGTCAAAAACAAATTCAAATTACCAAAAATAGAGATAAAATTACTAACTTTGGGCCAGAAAACTATGGAGTCATGATCCCCAAGTACTGAAAGCGATACATTAGGTCATTTCATTGCTCTACGCGTAATTATTTTTTTTAAAATTTTGTTTTGAATACTCATATTAAACTAAAATGATCACCAAACCTATTCTATTTATTTTTGGTACCCCATGAACTCAAATTAATATCCCACTATCCTAGGACGTGCATTGTGATCTTTTTTTTATTTGGATAAAAATATAAATGATGAAATATCACATTGGATAGCCACACTTTCCAAAATCTATGCTCATGAAATTATACAGGGATTAAAATCAGAATCAGGGCATGCTAAATTATTTGATATTCGGTTTCAAAGTATGAAATGTGTATTACCATGTTCAATGTTAAAGGAATTTTTCCTTCCATTTACATTTTTTTCTTCAAATCATTCATTTTTATTGACACAAAAGAATTTTTTTTATTTTTTTATTCACCCAACTTAAAAGAACATTGTCCCTGGTGTTTGAAGAAAATAAAATTTAGAATGGGTAGAGGTAGAGAATGAAATTTAGAAAAGGATATTGAAATTGAGGGTCATGGAATGATGTCACCTGGTGGTTGAAGTTGAAATTCTTGCTGCTCCCTTTTAATCCTTTGATATCCATGTCACTTGTAGAGTTTCCTAGTAGAAAAAACAAAACAAACAAAACAAAACAAAACAATATATATATATATATATTTATATAATAAAGAAAGTATAATATAAGTATATGTATAAAAATTATAGAATAAGGAAGCACAAAAAGTCGTAGGTCAGTGGTAAGCATGCGCCCCTGTCTCCGTTCGGTCTCGGGGTCAAATCCCCGCGACTTTGCTAGTTGTGATGGGGTTTGACCCATGACCCACAATGTGTCCCTTATTATTATTACTATTATATTTTTATTTATTTGTTTTATTTTAATTTTAACCTACAAACACATTAAAATAAAACAAACAGATGATACATTACCTTCTTTTTAAAATTCTAGGTAAGGCATTACTCAAGGATCACACCACGTGACACGGATGAATATGGTGCTCCCATTTCATACCCATCCAAAATCATAATAGAAGAACAAGTAAAAAGTATATTTTTTTGATATAAAAAAGGATTCATTAATCATTTTTAAAATATAAGGTTGACTAAAACAACAAAATTATTGGAAACATGAAAACCATGGGTTTCCTCCCATGCATCACTTTGTTTAATGTCTTTAGCCTGACTTTAACCCCCCAACTTATCCAATACCAACTTTTAAAATTTTAGGGACCACATGTTTCACCACTTCTAGTAGGTTGAGATTGATTCTATGTTTAGAATTTTTTTCATGCAGAATCCTCTTTTCTAAAAAGAGCAGGTTAATCCAAGGAATATCATAAATGATGGATTCAATTTCTTTTGTAGTATTTTCTAAGACATTAAGAATAATTACATCTTTATTGGTTTCAAGATAAGAAATGGTGACACATGGATGTTTTTGGATATCCCCAATGAAGGGAAACTTGAGGGTGGATGGAAAGTCCTTTTGTTCAAGTTCAGGGAGGCTAAAACTTTCAAACATAGTTTGGGACTTTGAATTGGACTCAGTTTCATTTTCAAAATTACTCAACAGAATTTGTTCCTTTTGAATAGAAGATTCAAACACCAAATTGGAAAGATCAGTTTTAGGAATGGGTATCAACTCAAAGTTTGTGATTTCTCTTAATGGTTCAGTGATTTGTGTTTTTGAAAATTCATCAATGGAGTTATACTTAGGAGACTCAATCCATGATGTCAAATTCTCCTCTTGTTAATCCAAAAAGTCAATTTCATCCAAATTCAAACACCCATAAATAATTCCTTGATCCTATTCATCTTTCCCAAATCCAAAGGTTTTCTCTTCAGTAAATTCACGTGAGGTTTGTGGGAAACTAGACACTTCACATAAGGTTATGGAAGGGATAGTTTGTGTAGGGATGGGTTCCTCACAAGTTTTAATGCTTTGTAGTTCTAACCGCAATGATGAAACCTCAAAATTCATTATCTCCATTTGTTGACACAGTTTTTCAAGTAATAGATGTGGATTAGGATGGATAAGGGGTTCATCCAAATGGTCTATTCCCGGCGGATAATTAAGTTGTTGGAATCGCACAGGAGGGTGTTCAAATTGGCTTTGTAGGGATTGAAATTAATTATATGTTTTAATGTTTTGTGGATAATAGGAGTAAAAAAATTGTGGTTCATTAGGTTGTTGATGATCCCACATGTATAAATTAGGATAGTCATTGTACATCACACATGGGGTTGGGTGATCAATGTGGGGATAGGATTCCCATGTTTGGACTTGTTCAAAATTTACTTCCATAGGAGTGAGGGGTGATAAAAGAGAAGTAGGATGAAAAAAAGGATGATAGTGTCTAAGATAACTTACTTAGGTCCCCAGAAATGGCGCCAAATTTTGATTTTCACTCAAATTTACCCAAGAGAAGAAGGTAGGATGGTCCTTGTAGTTTATCTTGGGTTGTCGAATCCTCATAGACCTAAGAAGTAACCTATAGACACGTACATTCTATGGACGGTTTTTGGCTATGAAGTGGCCAACTTGGGTTGATTGTAGATGGGTTTAAAGGAACTCTAATAGAATTAAGAGAATTCAATTTAAAGGAATTATTTTATCCTAGGTTATTGCTCGGGGTGGATTGGACATATTTCCTTTTCAATGATTTCAATTTTTTATATTTGAGATGGTTTCATTTAAGGAGATAAAACAACATCATCACTTACTGGTTAAATTCCTACACCCTTTAATACTAATCACCAATACATTTGAAGGATCAATGTTTTGAGCACTTCAAGGTAAAGGTTCATATTAGAACTTGAAGTGTGTGACCTTAATTTCAACAAGGATGATGGAGTTTAAAATTAATCAAATAAAAATCTCAATTATATAAGTGATTATACATTAATGGGGTGATAAATAACATCCAATACAGCCCCTTGATACTCCCTTGGATCAACCCATAAGTCGGTTATCCCTCAATTGATCCCATGGATTCAATGGAAGCGGAAAGTAGAATAATGAGGGAGGAAATGGAGAAGTAATGAAAACAACAAAAATAAATTGATCACTCCACCGTTGTGTGAATAATATCACAAGGTTTGATGAGAATAAATTCACACCTTGATCCAAAAGTATCATAGTGATATAAATAACAACATAATAATAGTATAATAAGAACTTTTATTAAGAAACTAAAGTTAATTTAATAACTTACATGTGAAAGACAAATTTGAGACAACAAAATTGCAGTATAACATTACAATTGAACAAAGCACCCAAGATCTTTCAATCCTCCAACACCACTGCCTTAAATAGGAATTTTTGAGCCCTTCGGTCTAGCCTCCAATATTCCAAGTATCCTCAATTAATTATGGTAGTCCATAGGTGGGTGGAAATTAAGGGAGAATTGATTTTTCCACCCTTTACCCGAGGTGGCAGCTGACTTTCCTTCATCGAACAGACACGCTTAGAAGACCTTCTAGATGGACAAACCAGAGTGGGCCGTAGAAGAATCTAATGGATCCCCGTATGTCTTCTAACCTCCTATAAATTTGGGGCCCCTTTGGAGATGTGAATTCCTAGATAGGATCATATTAGTGGGATGTTTTCCTGGGTCGTAGAATCTGGCCCAGAATTTTATCTCTAACTTGGGCCGCTAACATAACCATAATAGAGGGAGAATTAGCACTGGATCCAGTAGAATTATTTGTTCCTCTATATGTCTTGAAGAATTATAAGAAATTTGGGCTTCATTGGAACTGTAGTTTGTGTCCCACAGTCTCATCTGTGGGCTGGGTCCAATCTACCTTCTTCGGAATTGTTTCTTTTCATCGCCAAATATCTCTTTCATCCTTTATGAATCATCCATTTATCTCAGAATGAAAAACTATTAAATTGAAGTGAATATCCATTTCAAAATATATAAAATTAAAATATAGATAATTACATTCCTCAAAATCAGATGAATCATTGTGTACTTTAAATGATGTTAAAAAATGTACCACATGAAAGTGCATTTTAAGAAAGAAATACAATCATAATGTGAAATGATGTTCAAAGTGAAAAATGCACTAAAATGGTGTTTATTAATAATAAATAACATGAATATTATATATATTAACAATAAATATTAGCCTCATTTAGTGGATAATCAACCCCCTTGGACACCTCAACCCCCATGGATAGCCCCCGCACCCCTAGACACCACACCACCCCCTTTGACATCCCCTGGACACCCCCAACCCTCTGGATAGCCCCCATCCCCTGGAAAACCCCCACCCCCTGGACACCCCATCCCCTAGACACCCCTACCCCCTTAGACTCCCACTCACCCACTAGACACCACCCCCACCCCTGGACACCCCTAACCCATTGGATAGCCCCCTCATCCCCTTGGACACCACCCCACCCCCTTGGACACCCCAACCACCGTGGAAAGCCCCCACACCCCCTAGACACAACCCCCACCCCATTGACATCCCATGGACACCCCCACCCCTAGAAAACACCACCCCCTAGATAGCCCCCAACACCTCTAGACATCCCCCACCCCCCTAGACACCCCCTACCCCCTTGGACCTCCCACTCACCCCCATGAAACACCACCCCACCCCCTGGAAAACCCCACCCCTCTAGAAAACCCCACCCCCTGGACACCCCCTACCCCCTTATATAACCCACTCATCCCATGGACACCACCCCCAGCCCCTGGACACCCCTACTCCCCTAGACATCCCCTCACCCCCTAGACACCACCCCCACCCCCTTGGACACCCCAACCCCCTTGGACAGCCCCCGCACACCCCTGGAACCCACCCCAACCCCCTTTGACACCCCCTTGACACCCACACCCCTCTGGAAATCACCCAACCCCTAGACAACCCCCACCCCTCTAGACAGCCCCCGACCCCCTGGACCCCCAACCCCCTGGACACCCCCTACGCCCTTGGACATCCCACTCACCCCTGGACATCACCCCCACCACCTAGACACCCATATTCCCTTGGAAATCCCCCTCACCCCTGGAAAGCACACCCCCTTGGACACCCCAACCCCCTTGGACAGCCCTCACACCACCTTGTCACCACCCCACCCCTTTGACACACCTTGGACACCCCCACCCCTCTAGACAGCACCCCCACACCCTTGATAGCCCCACCCCTCTGGATAGCCCCCGCCCCCTGGCCACCCCCACCCCCTGGACACCCCCACCCCTTGGAAAACCCACTCACCCCTGGACACCATCCCCCACCCCCTAGACACCCTAAACCCATGGACAAACCCCTCACCCCAGGAAACCACCCCCACCACCTCGTACACCCCAACCCCCTTGGATAGCCCCCGCAGCCCATAGACACCACCCCACCCCCTTTGACACCTCCTAGACACCCCCACCCCCGGGACATCCCCCCACCCCGGGACAACCCACACCCCTCTAGACAGCCCCCACCCCCTTTGATACCCCTGTACGCGCACACACACATGTTGGAACACACAAAATGTATAACGTTTAATGATATCACTTCTATGGTTTCTTTTACAAGAAAATAATTTTTCACTGTATAAATGAACATTATGAAACTTACCATGATAGAAAGAAAAAATATAGAAAAATTACATATCAAAAAATTAGTTTAGGGCATCACAACAAATAAAAACTGAAACAGATCTGTGTGGATCTTACTTGAGTGTTGCGAGTCGACCTGATAGATCTTGTGACAATAAAGATGATGAATGGTGTTGGAAAAACAAGACCAGAGGTCACAACATTGAAGAATTATTTCTAGGTTTTCAGTATAGGAGAGATGAGTCACAAGTCGCCATATCAAAGAAAAAAGAATGACTAAATACGAGGCGTGATAAATCATTTAATAGAATTATATCATCAGTTATTTTATAACCAATGCGACTGACTATTTTTTAATGTTTATAACATTGGTTATTTAATAACCAACATGAAAAATGGTGCTTTATCACATTGGTTATTTTGATAACAGACGTGATAAATTGTCGAGATTTTTTTATCACGCTGGTTGTAAAATAACCGACGTGATAAAGTGCCCAGATTCGATTTTCATGATGGTTATAAAATAGCTGCCATGATAAAGCTAATCTCAGTATTTTTTTTGTCAGTTATTTCACAACTGACGTAAAAAATGGATTATTATCAATTTATCATGTCAGTTATAAAATAACTGGTGTGATAAATAGATCTATACAGCTTTACACATTGGTTATATATAACTAATTTGTAAAATGCCGGTGTGTTAAAGGTTTTTTCACTAGTTCTAACCAATTCTAAACATTACCTATGATATTTTTAACTTCCTTGGTTTTATTTTTAGTTTCTCTTTAAAGTATTGATGTATTTTTTATACATATATTTATTTCATCTCTATATTAAAGGTAATGGCCCTAAATCTAATTTCTTATTTTTCCATATTACTTATTTCCTTCAAATCTATATTGTAGTTGATTATTTATATTTTTTCTTGACCACCCCAATTGGAATTTCTCCTTAATGGTTAAAAACAACATTCATGGAACCCTCGATGTTTTTCTCCAATAGGCCATGGGTTGGCGACTAGTACCGATGGTATCTAATGAAAAAATAAGAGGCATAACCCTAAAATATCCCATGAGTGAAGAAAATTCCACCAAAAAACTCAATAACATAAATTACTATCCACATAATCCCAGTATATGGTATCTCATACAATATAAAAGTAAAATTAAAGCAAATCAGAATCCACCACTATGATAGTGACCATTGTCCCCCGTAACTCAGGATTAGTCCATGAAATAGTACCTCCCAAATCAATCACCAAATCCCACTGATATACTTAAAAAATATTTTACACACACATATATAAGGGTGAGTATAACATGAACAATTAGTATGATGCTCCCCAAAACCTGTAAAAAATGTGGAGAAAGCATACTGAATCCCCATTGAATAAACGTTGAACCTAACTCATCACATAATAAAATATAATATATTAAATAAATGCACCAATCCCAACTCACCAAATAAAACATAGAATATGGTAACATCATATCAAGTATATATACGAAAAAGGGTACCCCACTACCACATTTCCATTGAACTAGTCACATAGAACCCAAAAAATCACTTCTTGGTGCCAACATCTCCACATCAGCCATTTTATACATTAGTGTTATCATATCATCACCACAAAACGAGGTCATTTGACACCCCATGAAACACATCACAACCACCACCTTAAAACATCCCAATAATCCCATATTATACCACGAGCCATTACATCCCTATAAATCGATGCAGAATACCTTACACCACTATTGCACATATATAATTACACTTATATAATAAAATTATATACTATAAAATTATTTTGAAATATCCCAAATATAAAAATATTTAATGGTCAGGAGATATTATTGCCTATGTGTTCTCATAAAAAATAACCATTTTTCACTTCCACCCATGAATAACTATATACCCAGTTTATATCTATAGGAGAGAGAAGGTTAGGGGGAGTTATAAACCATGAAAAAACTATAAAAAATGTTTGGAAACACTATAAACCCAATGTCAATATGATATTTAGCTACCCTAATCAACCAGTGTGGTGGAGCATAATAAGTTATAGAACATTAAGATAGGTACATCACACAAATATAATAAGGGATACTACCAACCATAGGTTCAAATTTTCTAATGTACCACATGAAAACCCAACCACCACTACCAGTACTAGAATTTAAGACCCATATAGTTCTATAGGAAACCAAATTTCATCATCAACTATTACCTAAGGATTCAATTAACTTAAAATTAATTTTAAAATTCTATGACTCTTATAGTATAAGAGTGTATGCCATGATAATCAACAATTATGCACTATTCCCAATTATTTATTTTACTAATTATCTATCTTCTATAATCCTAGATGAACTAGGACCTAACAAAAATACATTATGGCTAAGACTTGTACCATGGTTTACATGAAAACCAAAATATTCATAATGTAAGCATCTCTATCCATGACCAACCAAACAAAACGCCTATATCTCAAACTATTCCTAATAACCCAGTTCTTTCCCAATACCTTTCCGACCATCCACCAAAATCAACTATCCAAAAAAAACTTGTTTCCATATGAAAATATTATAATCACAAAATAGATATATATATTAAAAACCCATTATAATGTTTTAATGACATTTAACATATCATGGAATCATGTATAATGTAACTTAGAGTTAATATGATACACCCAAACACAGAGATATTTTTTTTGAACACATCCCTTATCCTTGCTAAAAAATAAATTTATAATCATATTAAATCTCTTATTTTACATCATTAATTATATTATTCATTTATGAATTCATAAGACATTCTTAAAAGAATGATACTATTAAAACACCTAGTTATTATTTAATATGTGAATGCTGTGTTCATTATATTTATTAATTAACATAGAATATCATTATTCATTTATAAATATTATAATATGTAAATCACTATTTTGTTGTTGTGAAACTATATCAACCTATAAATATAGTTTAATAGAATCCATAGTGGCATTGACTGGATAAGGGATTCCACTCTCCCTCCCGGGCATCTCTAGGGTTCTACTAGGGCTGGCTAGACCATTTACCGCTCCCCCACTCAAGGGGGGGGGGGATTTTCACTCCTCTAACTATTTCTTCTCATTTATTTACCCCTTTCATAAAACTAAGGATACACTCTGGTTTTTTTGGAATCATGTTATCCCCAATGGTTCTGGGTTTTTCTACTAGAGACCCTTTTCTTTCGTTCTCCCACTAATAATTCTCAAAAACATCTTCCATGCATAAGATTACCTAGTTATGTTTGTTCTGAAAACATAGGCCATTAGGTGGATGTCACCACAAGATTTATCAATAGATAGTGGGGTATTCATCATTATGTGGTGGTTGGACTTCTTGAGTCTAAGAAAACAATGATTCCATTTTTATCCAAATAAGATATGGATATTTCATGGTCCCATGGATCGTTCCATCTCAATAGCTTTCACTCTTTCCCCCTTTGTAAGTCTTTTTTATGATCACCTGAAATGAGACCCAACGACTACATAGATTTGGGTTCGTCTCCCATGTTTTCCTCTAACATTTTAAATTTCATCCATCAATCCGAAGCTTCATAATATTATAGGTCACTTCCTGGTTGCAGGTCTCAAGTCCCAAGTGGTATTCCACCCTATTAAACCCCATATTTACATTGAGGATGACATATCCAAACCCCCAATGCCCTTAATATGAATTGAGATTGAGGGATACTGCATACATAAAAAATATGATAAATTATGAGTCATGGACCCACGATTACTGCTCTTTCTCTCTCCAAGGGCATTCAATATAGTTATTTTATCAAATGGGAATAACTCCTCTATTCTTGAACCTGATAAAAGAGGCTATCTCAAATAACTATGAGGATATAAATGGAAAGGAGAAAATGATTTTAGAGAGTAAGATTCCAAATAGATCAAATATTAATGAATTCATTGGACCTTATTTTTCAGAAGAGGTGATTTAACCATACCTCTTAGCATTGATTTTTGGGGAAACATCAGTATAGGTCATACCTGAAAGGTCATCAAAACACTCTCTTTATGGTAGAGCGAGAATGCTCGGATGAATATATAGAGGAACCTAGGTTCTATGAAATCATTATAATTAGAATGAAATTGGCATATCCAGTAATTAGTTCAAAGATACATCCAACGGAGTTGGTATCAAAAAATGATTTTTAGTGTTAGGTGATGGGGAGACCACACCACTCAAAGGTGGATATAGAAAGAATGTAGCTCATAGGGGTAAAGATCCTCTAGGTTCCAGGTTGGATATGAAAGAAGCTAAAGAGTAATCTGAATCTAATTTTAAATCCTCTAAGACCATGGAAGTGGAACTAGTAGAAGAGTAACTTAATTCCTATTCAAATAATAGAAGGATGTCCCTTGTTGATTCAGAGAGTTTCATATAACATATTATAGATACATGTACTACTCTACCCAGCCTTTCATTTAAAAAATCACAATTAATATTAATTTAGTCATAGGGTCTTGGATTATAAGAGGAGTTAAAAAGGTATTACAGTGATGAGGATATGGAAACATAGGAAGACGAGAAATTATACCATATAAAATTTTGGAAGCTACTGATAGATTTTCATAGAGTCAAGTTAGTGAGGAAATTAACAAAGATAAAACCCTGTAGAATATCCAAAATTAGAAAGTAGAGATTTATGGGGATTCCTTCCATATCAAGGTCTCAAAGGAGGATTCCCATAGAATTCTTGAAAAACTTATTCGAGTTGATCTAAATGAATAATATACCTCTGGTATCGATAAACCAAATCTCATATTGATATGTGGATTTAATGAGGGGAAATTATTCTTAGAGAAACTTATACTGAATTGGAAAAATATTTCATACCACTTTGAGGTTCTCATCAAGGAAAATCCCTATAATTAGGTAACCTAAATATCGTATAATTAATATAGGGTAAATCATTCAAACTCATTTAATTTTTTCTAGAATGGATTGATTATCTTGTATTTGGTTTGATGTTTTCGGTAACCCTACTATTTATGGTTTCCCACTTTTCCATATAAGTTCTTGAAATTAAAATATTAATATTCATCATATAAATTTAGTTTTAAAAAATTGAAATCTTGATAGCTCTCATAACATGAGAAACCGTGATTTAGGTGAATTGTGTTATATTATAGAAATATTATTATTTAAATTTGACCATTATAACATAGTCATTGAATTATTGTGTATGAATATCAGTATCATCATTATAAAATTTATGTATAATTTCCATACTCAATTCAAATTAATAGATTAATTCTTATAAAATTATATATCAATCATTAGTAAAGTCATTTTATAATTTAAGAATCCATTTTCTCCAAAAATATTATTTATTTATTTTACAGAAAAATTTTAATAAATAGTTTCCCAAAATTTTAGAAATTATATTTTATAAATGATCTAATTTTTTGAAATAAATATATAAAAATAATATTTGGGTGAAATTATCAGAATTTTAAAAAAAGATTAAATTTTTTGTGAACTATGAAAAAATACTAATTTTATAAAAAACTTATCTTATACATTCAAGTGTTTGAAAAGAACCATTTTGATTGGAATTTTTATTAAAATTTATTTAGTTATATTTTAATAAAAATATTTTAATAAATGTTATTATAATTGAAATTCTAATTAATTTAGCTAAATAACATTTTGATACAAAAAAAATATCCTTTGGATAATCAGTTTTCATTGAGTTTGAATAATTTATTTTAAAATAAATTTTTACCACTAAACGGGATTTAATTTGATAAAATGGATTCTATGTTTGGAATCCTACTGTAATTTTTTAAAATGCTTTCAATTTTTTTTTGGTCACAATCAATAGTAAACTTTATAAAATCTTTGTCACCATGGTAATGGAAAATCATGTAGCACAAGGGAAAATATTGATATAAAGATTAAAAATAATCCTTAATAACACATATATTTAATTTTATGAATATAATTCGACCAAACACTTCAAATATTAAAAAATATGGCCTTTCAGAACCCTAAGTCCTTGATAAAAGCATTTGTTATATTTTAAGAAATTGGACATTTAAAAATATATATTTCATAAATTTTAATATCCATATATATTTTAAAAGGATTAAAATTATGTTATTAATGGTTTTAAAATTTTATTTTAAAAAAAATAATTTTTTTTCTTTTGATAATATTTTCAAAATTGTTTATCGATAAAATAATTATCTTTAATTCTTTTGTAACACCCACATAGTGCTAGTGTATAATATAGAAAAATTAAATAAACAATTATAAAAATATAAATTATAAAACAATTTGGTTGAATTATTATGTACAATAAATATTGTAATAAATATAACATATTATTAATGTGCTATAGTTTTTTTATCTGAATTTAATTTCAATAATTTTTTCCATAAATTCAAATAATCTGAATTGTCCTAAAAATGCCTTTAAGTATTTATTTTGTAAAAAAATATGTTATTAAATAAATATAAATTTTGTATAATTATTTTATTCATCTATTTGAATGGGATATAGTTGGTCATGTGAACGATTTTCCAATTATCGGTAAATTTTTCTTATATAGTAACACTCTTAAACACTAATGGGTAAAAACATTGATTTTTTTTGAAATATTTGAAAGGATTGATGATGGATTGAAACTAATAGATATCAGATAAAATATCACCTAAAATTTTCTAAATATTATTGGATTAGAGTTATTTAACATATATTCATCATATATTATAAATATATCAATTTAGATCCACTTAAGCATGAGAAATAATCCATATTATTTTAATAATTTAAGTAATTACAAAGTTCCACTCCCCTAACATAAAAAAGGACAAATCTTATCCTCATTTATTTACGATGTTTTATCACTATATAACTCCCATTACCCACCCTAATATAATCATATATTCCATCCCCACATCCTATTGATTCTAGTACTTCAAAAATACTTTCTTTTCCAGAATTATGGTAAAATCCCAAGTAGGTTTATCAATAAATAGGTGAATAGAAATCATATGATGCTAGCCAGAAATGTGATAAGAGTGTATCATCGCACTTAAAATTTTGTGATCCATATTCCATATTCACCGCTTGTTACCATTGTGAGGTTTTTATAATACACATGTATTTACAATATTATTATTTCTTAAAAATTAATGGTATTTAACAGTCCATATAATGTTTGCTCTTTCATTATGTTTTATTCAATGATTTCAAAATTTGTAAGGTTTCTTCATCTCAATATTACCTCGTTGAGACATGTTTTAGGTTATGTATAAATATTTTTAATGAGGTATAAATAATCCATATTTGAAATTTCATATCATAATTCTCAATATATTTACGATATTTAAAGATTCATTTTATGTTATTATATTTTGGGTCTTAAAATTCAAATTCTATGAATGTGGAAAGGGGTTTTTGTTAGAATATCATTTTTACTTGGATTTTTTATTCAAACATTTCTGATTATAAAATTATATTACTTTTCTCTCCAAAAATGTATGTATTTTATTATAATATGGTTATTTTGGGGATTATATATTTTACTTTTATTTTCCTCCCTTTAAATACTGAAGGGAACAAAATAATGTTTTTAAGGAAACCAAAATTTGTTTCAGTATTCTCTAAGGAATATTTTTCCTCCATGTCTATATTTTCATTAAAATGGTTTAAAGAATGATTTCATTATTCTCCTATGATTATTTCGATTCATTTTTACCAATGTTTTAATTTCTATATACATTTTTAAAAGGAATCTTTTTTTCTGAATGGGGTACTTTTTACTTTTTATAGAAGATGTGAGGGGAATATTTATTATAGGATACACAAAATGAATATAATTTACCACCAAAACTAACACTAAATTCATTGATTATTACTTTCAATTTACCATGTTTCTTTTCAAAGAAAATATTTTCTATATTATTTTGGATATTTATTAATTTTAAATTTGTAATTTCAATATGAAAACAGTATTTTTGTCCAGAAATATTTCAGTGATCTTTTGAATGAATTTTTAATTTATGATGATATGTTTTAATGTTACTTATATATCACTAGGGGTATTATTATATTATGACTTCTAAATCGTTCCATGGATTGAATTCTATTATGATGATGAAATTTTGATGAGACCTATTTTCTTTTTGATGGGTTAATTTATGATGGAATAATAAATGATTTCATAATATAGTATTATACATAAGAGTGGATTATGAATATGTGATAAGTGGGTCCAAAATTATATATCCCTCCAATTAATTTTGTGATGAATAATGTTTTCAATGATCAAACGGTACATGAAATGTTTTCATAATCACAAAAGAGGGTACATAGTTAGTTATCCAAAGATTGAGAGATGGTAAAAAAGGAGGTTATACAATGCCTAATGTAGGTAAACATGTGGTAATACAAATAATCAAATGTGAAAGTTGTATTTGTGGGAATCCTTGGCATAAAATTTCTATATTTATGATTGTGATACTTTTTAAGATACTCTTTTATGAAATTATCAAGTTCTTTTGATATATTATCATGGATTGTCAATTTCAATTATCATATGATTCTTTTATTAATAACTATCATGATTGATGAAATGACTCATGATTACGATATTTGATATGCCATGTATGTTTTTCATATGATATAGTTTTGTTCCCAAAACATTATTCTCATGGTAATCTCAAATTATCATTGAGATCTACCATTTTTACTCTTATTGAGTATCTGATCTCACACATTTTTTTGTTTATTTTTTTCAAAGGATATGATTAAAGGTTTTCAGTATGATATTTAAAAGAAGCTTCAAGTTATAAAGAACTTAATGAGAGTTTATTATATCTTTAATGGACCAACAATTTATCCAAGATTTCAAAGGTACTAAATATTTATTGTTATTCCATGGAATATAAATATATGTATTGAATATTCATCTGTGATGATAATATATATATATATATAATTTTTGGGAAGTTGTAGTATGAATCAATGCACATATTCATTATTTTTTAAAACTAGGATAAGAAAAACATAGTGAGAAACCTTATGATACGCCTAAGTTTACGAGAATCTCTAAAGTTGTGGTAAATATAAGAGTATGTTTTCCAAGAAAACACATCCTTACAAAGATACTGAGAATTTGAAGCATGATTAGACATATTTTTACTTATGTGTAATAACCCCTAGGATAATGTTTTTGTTGTGAACTCAACCGTGACATATTTTTTTGAAAAATGACCCAAATTCACACCTATCTAGACAATCCGGTGATAAATTCTTATGTTAATCAACATTTTTATTATAAAAAATTATTCATGATTTAAAAATATGATGAACATGGATACCATAGGTTAATACTTTTGTGTAATTGATTTAAAATAAGGTTCTTTGATTTATACATCCTATAGAATATTTTTTAGGTTCATACTATTACACACTATAACAATTTTTAATCTCAATATGATTTTTATTTTTATAAAATGGTTTAAACTAGAAAGAATCATATTAAATATGAATGTTATGGACAATTAAATAATGATATTTTTGAGAAAAAAAAATAAAATGGGATATCTAATATGAAACATTTTGATTATTACTAACCCCATATCAATATATATGAAACACGACCTAAAAATTAGTGAGTTTATAAATGATCCAAAAAAGTGAAAAATAAATTTTAATAAATACCAATATTTAATGAATATTAATCTTATTAATGTTGGGTTTATAGGATTATTAATCTATAGAAATGTGTTAAATGAACAAGAATATATCTTAAGTGTACAGAAAAAAAGAAAAAAAGAATGTTTTTTTTAGTAAAAATAAAGAGATCAATATAAGAACATAAAGTACTACCTAAGTTTTGATTTATATTTAAATTTCTTATGTGTAGAGAATATGGGTATTATCTGTGCCAATTATAAAATCCAATTGTTATCTCTTATATAAAGGAGGGTCTTATTATATTCCAATCCTTGAAGTGGAACGATTGAAATATTTCTCTACTGAGGTTCAACAATTATGTTTTATCAATGATTTTGTGGTAATAAAGATCATAAATCATATATGGACTGTATTGTAGTTTTTTTGTTTATAGATTTTTACGAATATGTTGAATGGTACTAATAACGTAGAAATTTACTTTAATGTTAAGGTGATATTTTATGGAATGTATATGATTTAGGGATAGATAATCATTAATATATTCTTTATTTTTAGATAATAATATTTAATTTGGATAAATTGATGATTAATATTGAAAAAGTAAATATGAAAATATTAAATTTCATATAATGGATTATTTATTTGAATAAAAATTGTTTTATTCTATCTATAATGATATTTTATGGGATACACCTACCCATTTATATGTAGTGTGAGAGCGATGGGGAGGGATAAGTCAATAACCAATCAACACACTATCATATAGGTTAGAAAAAACACCCCATAAAACATTTAGTTTTTGGTTTTCCAACTGTAGTGGGTGCAATAGGGTCTAAAATCTTAAAATATAGAATTATATCATAGAAATCCTCAAAAAAGGATGCTATCTCAAATTATAATCATTTTTATCTATTTTCACACAAGACCCTCGACATTTACTATTACAGTCAAGATATCTAAAAATTATTCAAGAATCAAGGTTTAATTATTAATTAATTCATTGTAAATTAATTAATTATTACCCTTTTAATTTCTATGATTAATATTTTAAACTTCAAGGCCATGTGTTTAGTTCAATACTAATTCATTATTATATTCTCAAGGATATCATCATTATTTATAAACACTGTGAAATAACATAGTTCATTTACTAGTTCCATTATAAATTCGTAATTATCTGGATACTCTTGAAAAAGGCCTAAAATACAACTTTAAGATTCATTAGTAGCATAAAACAAAAAAACATGTTGATTAGTTGGAAACCGATCAATGAAAATGATTCATCCATCCGATCATCAATAAATTATCATTCAAGATTGAATATATGAATAAGAAATCCCCACATTAAATTCAACAAAATGAATCAGTGTCCCACACCATTGATCATATAATCAAACTATCTGGTCATCATCGGTATTGACCATCGCTAAATCCTAAACTCCCAGTCCACTAATCTTTAACGTAATCCTTAACTAGTTGAACCTCGATCCTCCATCCCATTTCTCAGTAGGGGTTCCCAAACACAATAAAATCATCCAAAAATAAAATAAGGATTTAAATACCTAAATTTAATATACATTTAAAATATATTTTCTACACCTAGAAAAAGGAGATAATGCCATGACATTTAGGAACATAGGGCTCCCTCTGCGGGGAAAACTCTCATTCTGACCCAAAAATTTATTAGTTAAAAAAAACCTTTTAATTCCTTATTTAATTAAAGAATTATTTATTAATATTTTATAAGAAAAATAAAAAATTAAATAAATAAGTATCTATAGATAAAATTTTTGGTCAATATTCTTTTAAACATTATTTACCACATTTAATCAAATACAATATTTACAGTTATCACACTAATCAAACCTTTTATACTAGTTTTTATCATCATTAGTATTTAAATTTTTTATAATATGAATCATTTATCTATTATAGACAAATAAAAAAATTAATACCAAACATATATCACACTACCTAATATAATAATATGAATAAAAATAAATAAAATTCAAAAAGTGCAAATGATCACAACAAAAAATTCATTTCATTCACCAAAGAAAATATTAATTAACTAAGACATGTTATATTTCCCATTTTGAAACACTTATTATAAAATTTTTAAAAAAATTATTACAATAAGTAAAATAAAATTTAACAGTATTCCATGTGATTAATAATTCTAAGAAGTAGTCAATTCACTGATTAACAAACATCATTTATTTTTCACATGATAATATTTCTACCCTTTTGATGATTATATTCATTAATAATAATGAAATTAATTATTATTGTTAATTTTAATTATATCATTCAATTATTTTTTTATACTTATAAGAAAAGATGATTAACAGATCCCTTACCTCCATTATAATGCCAACATTCTCTAAGAAAGAAAAATACATTGAAACAACCATTTCTAAATGAAACATAAATAAAACATTTGGAAACACTACTAGAAAATAAACATGACAACCACTATCAATAATATCTGAAAATTATAATCCAAAATAGTGAAACTCCCCAAAAATAGTCTTATGGATAGAATATGATCAAGGAGAATTAATAAGATAAGATAATATAGGTAATCTGGATTCATGATACTTGAGTCTAGAAAAACTAATGGGTTATACTCTATAAATATGTGGTTTGAGTTTAGTGAGAATTATAGGGGTTTGATAGGATTTGGGAGATGGAGAAAAAAATCCAATCCATGGGAGGTAATGAACTCTATTTATGGAGGATTCCCAAAGGCCCTCAAAATTATGTGGTGAACTTCTAAAATTTATATTGTACCACTGGATATAGTGTTATCTAGTTTTTAAATATATTGAACCTTTTGGATCACACACCTTTAAACCTCTAATTGAACAATTTTTACAACCACCGTGGCCTCTATCCTGGTGTGGTGAAAAAATGTAAGCTATTTTCCCCCAACTATACCAAAATATTTTGTATTGTTATGTACACACATGCATATTTTTGATATCAGGACTCATAGAGTTCCATACATAGAATACATTCCTTTGAATAATACCTCAATACATTTATTTATATGGTTTCATATAGGTATAACCTTTAGGAAAAATGGATTACGAAACATCTACCCAATTTTTTTTCTCACCATGGTGAACACCATCACCAAATGTCTGAATCAATAACCCATCTAAAAAACACCAATCCCATATACCAGAATAAATTAATGCATAAAAATAGCCATCACCACACCCACTACCATGGTGTGGAGACCCTCTAAAACAAAAATTATCTCTAAACACCTTCAATACTTATTTGACCCCTATGAAACTAAAAATGGAAAGGATTTAAAAATCATGGACCTTACACCAATTTTTTACATTGATATAATCATTAGTATATATTAGCTCTCAATTTATAATTTAAAAAATTATTATTAAAAGAATAATATTACAATATATGAGTCTAGAATTGATTAAGATATTTTTCGATGAGAGAATCCTTCACCTAAGTTTTTTTTTGAAACACCACAAGTGGATCATACTAATGAAATTATTGGTAAAAATGAAATAATGAATGGAGAGGACGTCCTATGAATTGAGGATGTATCTCTTAGGAGGGATTATATTGATGTATTTAAAAAAGAAATACTAATATATACTATTTATTTTGAGTTTTAAAACCTAATTAACACTATTAGTAATAGAAAACCCTTATTTATGGATCCCTATAGAATGGATCTAGCGGAATATGTGGGATTAAAGAAAAAATTGTAATACTTATGTGAAAAAGGATTCATACATCCTAGTGTGTCACCAGGGGGATAATTTATCATATCTATGGAAAATAAGGATTGGTCTCTGAGTTTTTTCATTAATTATAGACAAATCAATTCCATTAGAGTAATGAATATGTATCCTTTATAATGAATTGATGATCCATTTGATCAACTTTAAGGGGATCAATAATTATTAGTGATGGAACTTTATATTTGTCATCATCATTTAAAAACCAATAAGGTTGATATACAAAAGTTGACTTTTCATACAACATATTGTCCTTATGTCTTCATTGTAATTATTTTTGGGTTAATAAATATACTCTAATTGTTCATGGATCTAATGAATAGAGTAGTGACGTATTATCTATATAATTTTATTAGAGTTTTTAATGATGACATATTGATATAATATATGTTCTCTGAATATCATGAGGATAATTAATATATTATCCATGAGACTCTAATAGATAATGAGACATAATGGAACTTTAATAAGGGTGAATTTTTTATTTAACAAGTATATTTATTTACCATATTTCCTTTAAGTATGGAATATCTGTCGAACCATAGAAGAAAAAGGTTGTTAAATAATGGACCACACTAATGAATATAGCTGGGATACATTGTTTCTATGGATTATATGCTTAATATCATATATTTATTGAATTTTTCCCTATTATCTAATCCATTAACAGTGTTAACACCTAAAGGGTTTACAATTACATGTTTTAAGGAATATGAAAAAATATTTACAGAAATAAATATATTTTTGATCAATATGATGTTATTGACCATAATATTTATAATGGAAATATTTTTCATATATAGTGATGAATAATAGAATGGAATAATATGTTTCCTTATGAAAAAATGATTGGTTTATGTTTAGGCACTATGAAAATTAATGACCCATGAGAAAATGTATCCAACTCATGATCTTGTGTCGAAAGTTTCAATCTTTGAGTTTAAAATATGGAGGTTCTATCTATAATAAAAAATATGTGATATATATATGATTCAAAAATATTTGGGAGTGTATATTCACTTGAAAATAACTCAATATGATACAAAATAGATAGCTATAACTACTCACATACTATGAATTTGTAATATACTACCACTACAAGAAGGGTAATAATGTGATGGATGTATTGAGTAAGACAGATCACATATTTCAATCCATGATGAGGATGTAGAGGGAAATTATATTCATATATTTAATAAATTTGGATTTAGAAGTTATTAATGAATAGATAGAATCATTCCTTTTCTAAATTATTTCCTAACTATATTTAATAAATAATGTAAAGTGGTATCAATAAGATGCTATGTATTTAAAAAAGAAAATTAGAGCAATGACTGTTCTGAGATTTAAAATTTTTACCTATAGAGACATTGTAATTAAATTTGAAAAGAGACTTTGTGTACCACAAATATTATTGCTAAATAGATAATAACTATATGAATCAAAAAGAAAAAAACTTCTCTATTCAACATTATAGTAACAAAATGTTTAGGGATATAAAAGGGAACTTATATTAGAAAAATATTAAGTGTGATATATAAACTATGAATCATGATCCTAGGTATGATAATATGTAAAGTATGAGAATAAAATTTGAAATGGTATAATGTAACATCTCTTTATACCAACGTGTAAATGAGACATCACCAAAATAGGAAAAAATTGGACTAACCATAAAATCTAAGAATAACGATGTTATATGAGTCATTGTGGATTGATATTCTATTTCTATATATTTCTCATAAATATGTGGGTATATAACCCTTGAATGTGCTTTATGGATCCATATCAATGATATTTTATGAATTCATGGGGAATATTTATAAATTATATCTAATCATATACTTTATTATTCATCAATATCTTAAATAATTGATGATAAGTATTTGGACACCAAGATATATTTTATAACCACATTTATTCCTCAAATTCATGGGAAATATATGAGGATAATCCAAACCATAGAATACATTCTTAGTGTAATTACATGATATAAGAGACCAATACCTATATCTAGTATAATTAATGTATAACAAAAATTTCTATTCATGTATTCAAATGGAACCAAATGACACCTTTTATAGAATTATATGTCATACACCAACATATTGTGATCATGTTATGGAAATGAGGCTAGTTTATTTCGAACATATTGTGGAAATAATGAAGAAGGTGTGAGAAATGCCACATAATATCGGGATACATTAGAGAAGAGAATGAAGCTTTAACGATTATCAAAGTAAGAAATTGGAGTTATAAGTTAGATATAATTTCATCATGAAATTATCAACATGGAAATGAGTTTTAATGTTCATTAATAAGGGGAATATATGTTTGAGTACTTTGGATCCTTTTATATTTTGGATAGAATTTGAGCCATGGTTTATCATTTGGTATTTCCACCAAACCTCAGTAAATTTCATGAAATGTTCCAAGATTTTATGTTAAGTATATACATTCTGGTACATACACAAATAATAACCATTAATTAGACTGATTTCTAACCTGAACTATTATATAATATATATGCTATCCTGATTCTTGACACTATAGAGAATGTGTTAAAAAATCTAATAAACTAATTGGAAAACTTTTTTTGAGGAATTTAGGATTAAAAACCCCAATAGGAGCCATAGGATGTGATGATGTAGAAGGGCCTAATTTATTATTATAATTATGTACACCATAAATTTATAGGTGAAATTATTTTAGGGGTGAGAATGTAAATTTTGTTTTTCTAATTTACGAAAAAACATTTAATCACAGAAATTATGGTATATTGAAAATTATTTAATTTTACCTTGATATTACAACACATTTTAATACAAATGAAATTGAAAATTAAATTCCTAATAACTGAAAAAACTTGTATCAAAAAATAAATTTGTAATAATATATTCTATAATTAATATATATATATATATATTGATGAATAATTCTATAATTACAGACACTGAATTAGAATTGTTTTTTATTTTTTAGTATAATTAATTTATTTCTCCTATTTTTGTTTCTCTTTGAGAAATTATTAGGTTATTGATACTTCTACATCATCAGAAATAATTTTAAAATACAATTCAATTATTTGTATTATATATATATATATATTGGAACCCTAAAAGGAAATTTAACATTCTAGAATACTATTCTGAATTTGAAATACATTTTTAAATTATTAATTTGAAATCTAGAAAATTGAATTTTAACTGAATGTTCATTTAAACTCTATTATGTTTTGAAAATATTTTGTGAAATATTTTAATTCTACTCATTTTTCAACTATAACCATGAAGAGACTATGAACCTTCGCCCGTATTTCATTCCTATGATAATGAGCCTATATTAGTGGGTAAAATGACCATGGGAATGAAACTATGCTCCAACCTCTATCATGATATACTATTTAGCTCCATTAAAAAAACCAGAAGCCTTTAACCATCATTCTATATCTTACAGTTAGCATCTACGAGCCTTCTTCAATGTCATAGATCATTCCTTCAACCATGATGGTCACTTTCATGGAAGTATCCATCCTTCGACCGTGCTCCCACTTCTACGAGTCCTACAACCCATGAGAAGAAATAGTGACTCACTCAACCCATCTCCATGTCTATTGAATACGAAATAATAAATTCATACTCATGTATAAGTGGAATGCATCCATGGAGAATCATTGAAGGTCCAACCCCACTGAGAGAAGAAAAAGTCACCATTCTTGATTCCATTTGGGTCAAGACTAAGGATACCCATATAAGAAGATGACAATGATGTTGGTTCATAAATTGGAAGGAAGAATTAAATTATGTTGGGGACTCAACAGAATCATCACCAAGGAAGATGAATATTTCATTTATCTCCACCTAATTAGATTACTAAAATGAAACTGATACTGGTATAATAATGATCAATATATCATTGGGATGACACCACTCACACCCATAAAAGATGATCTCTAGTGGATAAGAAATATTGGGAGGTGATGGATTATGAATAATCACTTTGGATGCATGATGAGTTTATTCACCAATATATTTACTAACATATACTTCAATAAGGGAGTCCAATAGTTTGGTATAGTCCATGTATTTTAAAGCTAGTCACATATCAAAATTTAAATGTTAATGGGATACCATGTGAATAAAAGGATTTTAGATTCTCTAAGAGTGATCAACTTGATTAATTACAGGAATAAAATTTTGGAATTTACTCCATGTGATGTTATGAGGGGGAATAATATTAGTCTTTTCATTTCCCTAATGCACTGGAGATAAGGATTATAATTACTACACATCACATATTTGATGTTTTTTATGATAGAATATTTCAACAATATGAAGTTACAATGTTTTAATGAGGTTCGAATTTGGCCGATTGGTACTAATTAAATTTGGAGTTCCCACTAAGACAAAAAATTTGGGGATTCTGAGCTTGTTTCATGATAGGGTTTTGTTAATAGAATCATATGGGTTCATTCAATGTTATTAGAGTTAGTTATTGAAGAATAATTTTTTTAACCAGTAGGGAATTCATAATCAATGCATAATAGAAATGAAATATGTAATGATTCTATAATAAGATTGTACTCGGTTTACATTAAGGCAATATATCATTTCTATGTGAAAAAACGTTCATGAACATTTTATATGGAGCCTTGCATGTGAGTAAACCCAAATATGTTTAAAGAAATTCTCAAACTAGTAAATATACATATAAGGAATATTTACCATGATTCTGATAAACCTACATGTGGTAGAAGTTATGTGCACTTCATGAAAACAGAAATCAATTCCTTATTGGGGATATCACAAAATAATATACCAAGATTGAACAAGAATTTTAAAACATATGGTTATAAGGATTTAGGGATCTCCTCAAATATTTTTCATTGAATTACGAATGATTTCTTCAAAAATAAAAATTCAAATGGGAATCTTTTGAGTAATAAATAAGGAACTATTTTTCCTATAAATAATTTTATACATCATTTTATAGGTGGATAAAAACATTTAAGGACATGAATAAATTTATAATAATCTAATTCTAATTTTATTTTCTGTTATCTCTTATTTTAGTATTCATAATTTCTTCCACTCCTTCATTCATATTTTTTTATATCTATAGTGTAGGGTTAAACCATCTAGTTTTTTATTTAATATTTAATATAATTTATTCTTTTTATGTGAGGATCCTTAATCTCCCTCTACTCGGTTTTAGACAATGTTCTTTGAATTTTCTTATGCCATGTGGGGAAGTATGAAGCAGTTGGTGACTTGTGAGGAATGTTCGATTTCTAATCAAGTTTTTCTTATGAATGAAATATACCAATTATGTGTTTCTTGAGTAAATTGGAGTTAATATTTTATTACACAATAAAAAATTATTTTGAGGGAGGATCAAAGAAAAGGACTTCGTACGACTAATTTTTTAATTTTCATTCAACCATGGGTGAAAGGGGATGATATTTTAAAACCCATCACATATAAATTAATAATAAAAAAAGATCAAAAATTACATACTAATATAACATTATAATTAGAAATCTAACCATATCCTAATCACTTTTCTTTCACCATCTATTTTCAATTCATTATTTCAAACTAAAATAGTTTCAAAGATCAAAACAATTTTCTTACTAAAAAACACATTAAAATTGATCTAGTGTACTCTTATATGGAGAAAAATTATGATTTAAAATACAAAAAATCTTTACTAGGAAATAATATATTTTTTCACACCCCATTAGAATGTTATATTAATAACTTAACACCATTTTCATGGAGTCTGTGCCAATATAAATATATAAATTTCATGAGTAAGAATACAAATTAATTTATTTACCCCTTTGATCTATAAATTAAAAAAAATATTTATAGAACTACGATCAATAATATATATAATATATTTTAAGAAAGAAATATTATAAACCGAAGCGAAATATAAAATTTTCACTCTATACCTGCCACTATAGCTATTAAACCCAATCAAACATTAAGAGATTGGTGTGAACCAAAATTGTTTAACCAATAAAACCCAATTGTTTTTAAAAAATTATAGAATGATTTTTAATTATGAATTATAATGATATATGTTCTTCCGAAGTTTCATGGTATTGAATATAGAGACCCCAATTGATACATAAAATAATTCATATATTATTTCTCAAGTTTCATGACCAAAGGAGTAGCTGAAGAAATAGTGAAGTAGAAGAAATTCCCCTTTTCAATAAAAGGAGCCACCAAAGAGTGGTTTTAAAACTACATCGAAAAAATATTTATTCATATGATAAATTAAAAATAAAATTTACTAAAATATTTTTTACAACATACATAGTAATAATATTAAAGAAATTACTACATGTTATTCGATAATCATCTAGAGAGACACAATATGAGTACTGGGAGTGATTCATGAAGTTGTTCAATTGTTAATCCCATAAATCTATATAATAGAACTAATTAATTATATTATATTATCAAGTACATAAAGATATTGATTTAAATATACTTAATTCATTATCTAGAGTGTTTATGATTGGAAAGTGACTAGTAGAAGCTAGGAACCTATGTAGATCATATTAAAAAAAATCAAAACAATTCGGAATAAAATATATTGGTAAAAGAGTCATTTTAGAGATAATAAAATCTCAGTCATCCCCATTAATAGAAACTAAAATTAAAGAGATAAAAAATCATAGATAGATATATGTTCATGAAATGACTGAGTGAATAATAAACCCCATCTGAGGTATGTGGTCTTTCTCTTCACACAATAATTCCACTTATCAATATGCTGAAGTAAAAGAAATGGATGGTTGTGATACACTTTCCAACCAGGGTGGAAGACAATATAATTATTTTTTAACCATCTATGAAAACCAATACCTATTTCTAAAATAACAATTCCAAAACCCACCCCCTAATTGATGAACTTATAAACAAACATTCCACCAAAAATCTTATCAATGAACTCCATTGGAATTGAATTACTATGAGAAATTCTCATGTAGTGTACCATTATCAGAACCCTAATGGCTACCATATACGTATCAGGGGATAGAATAAATATTGAAATATTTATCAAATAGATCATAGGTTTTTGGACACAATGAAGAAAATTAAAAACAAAAAGTACCAGATTTGACAATTCCAAATTTGACAGAAATTGAAATTATGATAAAAATAAATAAATATAAAGGATATTCAAACATGTGAACCCACGAAATATAAATTTTTAATTGATGACAGAAAGCTTATAAAATCTAAACAGGTTTTTTTTAAATCAACCTAACCACGTATAAGTGAGGGAATTGAATACGGAAGAAGAAGGTATGACTATAATGAATTGGAGTGAAAACTAGAGACACCCATTAAAAGTAATCAATTGTAAAATAAGTACCATACACTTCCTTTTATATCTTGAAATATTTAGTTAAACAATATTAAAGAACAATAATCTCAAATAGAGATTATGGAAACCCTCTATAATTTTTAAATACATATACCCCTATTTTATTACATTAATAAAATCCTAAAATATGACAAATTTTTTGGGGAACATTTCACGAAAAATTAATGACATTAAAATAATGATAATATTCATATAAGAAGAATTGTTTTAGATCTTACCAAACGAATCATACACACAAAATTTCATCATCCAAGGTCATTCTCCATTCCCCATAAAATTAGAAATTAATTTTTTCATAATAATTTATATGATATAAGAGGTCTGATAAATGTTTTCCTTACTCAGCATATAAATATTTTGAAATGGGAGAATTTAGTTCCCCAAGAGTTGTCGTAGAACCTTCTAATAGATCCACTATTCCTACAATATGAATTTTAGAAGATTTTATAGTAGGAGTTAGAGGCTTGATATTCTTATCCAACATCAATATTATTACCATAGTTAATGATAGAGCACTGGGAAACTAACCCATAATATTGGGAAGGCCATTATTGAATATAAAAATACAATAATCTATTTACATGAATGAATCCTTTCCATGGATTTTGGAGAGAGAACTATCCACCTGAATATTTTCAACTCAACAAGGCACCCATTAGATAATAAATCAAATTTTAAATGATCTCATGTTAGTGATACTAAATCTACATAATAACTAGGTATGTATCATGAATTTTAAACTTAGTAAATATGTTATTTATATAAAACATTATTGAAAATAATGCATTCTATATTTTTAGAAATCCTGAAAATTATAATTTTAAATTAAAATAAAAGAAAATATATATGTTTTATAATGAATCTGTATAATTTTTTCAAGAATAATGATCTTTTATGTTAAATTTTTGTGTAGTAAATTCAAGTCATAGAATCAGGGGACCTAGATTTAATTTCATCTCATTAATAATCACTGAATATTAATTTAAAACCAATTCGTATTGATTTTATATTTTTTACCTCATGGAAGGAGGTAAAATATTTGGGATAATATCTAATAATATATATATATCTCTCTCCAATGATAAATAGTTTATTGATATTTTGATAAGGAATGTAAAAAAAATAGGGAATATCTTAGGTGATGTCCCATGATTAAATCAAAAATTATTCTCCCATGGAACATTACTAGGGGATCCCACACTAATATTAAAAACCCCTAGGAGTATAAATCCCACCATAATGTATGTAGTAAATATGAAATAGTAATATTATTAGAAGTACACATAATTTATACTACTTAGGAATTGTATCGGGTCAACCCAACTAAATAATTCCCATGAAAATTGGATTGACCATTATTAAATATGATAATAATAAATTAATTCCAATAACAATTCAAAATAGAAGGAGAGTGTGTATTTATTAAAGAAATATAAAGAAATTCCCTTTAAAATATGACATTATAATTTCATACATTAACCAAATTATAGAGAAGATTTTATGAAGAGCTCATTACTATTTCATATATGGTGTTTTTTTTGGATATTTTAGGTCCCTATTTTTCAAGAATTAATTATCACGGTTAAGGTAAATATGGGTTTATTAGGGGTTAATGTAGGTATATAAGGGTTAAAAATGAAAAAAACATGTTAAAACCAATTTTATTAAAATATTTATACCTTATCACCTATAAGTTTCAATTGTGACCAATTTCAAGGATTTTGGGATGAGGAAAATGTTGGCATCACATAATCTTTTCAAAAATTTAAAGTTTGTCCTCTCCAACATTTATTAAAAAACAACTAATTTACTACCCCTTGAAAAGTTCAAGAAACATTTGGTTCAAAAAATAAATTAAAAGATACTATCATTAATTTCCTAGACACATACTATAGGAATTATTTTTATAATTAATTACTCCACTGATGTCTTTAGGTATAAACCTAAAGAGGCTCTCCAAAGAAGAGGTAAAATTAATAAACCTTCATTTTTTATTTCTTATTAAAAATACTAAAAAAATATTAAAATATGACAATATAATAACAATAGTATGTTCTATATACTTATATGTTATTATGATAATTTAATAACCTACATTCACACCACATCTATGAAACGCGAAATGAAATAGTCGATCATGTGTATGGCGGTCTACAGCCTCACAAACCAACGTGATTCTCTTTCCGTCAGCACCTTTGATAGATTTATATAATGATGGATTTAAATTTTTTATAATATATTTATTAAATAATTATACTTATATAGTTATTATATCATATATAACTTATTACATTCCATTCCATGGGGGATACGTGTATTTCACAGCTATGTATGGAGGACTACAGCCTTTCGAAGTGATGTGATTAATATTTCACTTATTCTTTACATGGATGGTATTAAAGATAATGGTAATGAATATATGATATTTTTATGAAATAAAATTACTTCTATAAATATTATATCATATCTAACATCTTACCTTACAATTGTTTTGGAAATAATAACATCACACGTGTGTACGTGTGGACTACCACCTCCACGTAGGGATGTGAAATGATTTCCATTTTATTTTCACATGGATTGAAATAAAGATGGAAAAAATTAATATTAATAGTACATATTTACTAATAATTATTATATAAATGTTATTTAATATTTATTTATTTTTTGATCTGTCGAGAGAAATGGAAACATCGTCCCTATGTACGTGTGACCCACCGTCTCAAGGAATAATGTAATCCATCCTTCATATATAAATTTTATAGAATAATATAAAGAAATATATATTGAATATTTGTGATATTTATATCATTGTTAACAATAGAGGGTTTATGTAACCATTATCAATGTAAATTGAATGAAATTGTTGAACTAAACCATACATGAAAAATGACGCAATTATCACCCAAAATATAGATTTTAACCAATAATAGTTAATAAAGATATTATAAAAGTTTATAAGTAAATCATATATGGTAAAATATATATTATTTTATTTATATAATATATTTATATTAAACATTTAATTTCTATACAGTAGGATTAGAGACATATGAAAGAAGTCAAACCAGATGTAAGGGTTTCCAGTCTCACTTTTACTTCAGTGAGACATATGTAATATTCAACAGTTGTTACCTTATAGGGTGTATAAAATAACCCTCTGATATGTTATATCATTAATTTATTTATATTAATTTAATTTAAATTTAAATTTTTCTATTCCTTTAATGGGGCTTAAGATTCAAAATATTCCAAAGTTGTATAAGGTTTATGTTTCAATCACATTCTATTTGTGATAATTTATAATTGAATTTAAATTTAAGGGAATTATCTAATAATATTATAATAAACAATATATTGTTATTATTCTATGCTTATTTATTATTATTTTTAGTAATAATACCATATTCCACTTTTTAGTTCTTGAAATAATTAATAAAAAATTTTTAATAAAATTTTACCTTATTTTACTATTCGATCAATAATAATTTTAATAAAATATCATTTTTTTTCAAAAAATTGTTTGAAAAATTGTTTAATCATTCACTAAATAATTTTTATATACATTTTAATCAATTTTATAATTACTAAAAAATGTTTTTAAAGGAATCTTAATGTTCTTTTCTAAACAATACATGGTTGGATTTACCTGAGAATGGGAAAGGAATACTAGTTTTAGTATGTATGGAATTAAGGAAATTTCCCACTATTATGAACATAAATGCTTCAAGGAATAATTTATATATTTCATTGTTATTTTAAAATAATTTTGTAAACATTTAGTTTTAAAAATATTATCAATGTAAAATTTTTATTTTCCATTAGAATGTTTTTAATGGAATTTTTATAGTAATTATATTCATCAATAACATCAAAAATTTACAATAATTATGATATACTATATATAGGTTATAATGAAACCATTGTTATCATTTCTATATATTTTTTACGATTAGTTGGTCGTTGGATGTACCTTTTTGTTAGCAATGATATTACTCTGGTTGGTTCATTATTATGTTTATTGATTTTGGAAATTCTTAATATTTAGTATTCTATTTGTTCATTAAAAATATTTATATTGATTATGTTTCAGCCATGTAATATATATACTCCATCAAACATAATAAATGATGTGTGGGCCCCGTTATATCTAGTCAATTAATTTGTAGGTATTATGCGATAAACTAGCTTGGATTCTTGTTTAAGGCCTCTCCCATTTATGGAGGATGTATAAGAAAGTGTCCTTAATGTTTTAGTTATGATCTTCAACATTATGTATTCAATCATTATGATATTAGTTATTTATTTCCCACGATATTATTCTATTAGTCAGAATATCAATGGAAATGTTTCAATCTCATGTGATCAATTATATGAAATTATATGATCTTTTTTTCCTCTGAAATTATAATCATGTAATTGATTTAATGACATATGTTTTATTTATTTATCATTAAATTGTGTTTTTTATTTTTATTAATAATGTAACACCCCGACCCTAGTTACCCAGAGTCGGTACATTATTACATAAAATTGGAATGATCCCAAGAAAATCATGTCCCGAAAGACCGATCTATTTAGTGTAATTGGAAACAAGATTCAAAAATAAGATAAACTTTACAACTAGAAAAGAAATACAACAATAATTTATTCCAAAATAAACATCCAGGAATCCTAGATTATGCTTCCATGTCACTTAGAACTAAATTCATCATATCCTGGGAAAATGAAACATAAGAAAGGGGTTATATCAAACACTCAATAAGGGTAAAAAATACAGCAGAAGATAACATAAATAGTAAGCATGGTGAATAATTGAAAACACATACCTTTACCAATAATAAACATGAACACTTTTATGGAAGAAATATGATCTGAGTAAATAATGCCATAATAAAACATAATCAAGGGTATTCTACTAGTTGAATGACCACATGAACCATCAATATTATTTTCATAATCAGGGAATGTATAATACTGGACATTCTGAAACATTTTGTCAAGGCCTCGACCAAGTTGTCTAAAAATGATTAAGGCCTTGGCCAAAACCATATATCAAATTGAGAAAGGCATCGGCCAATTCCACGTCAAGTTGTCTCATGAGACCTACCGATGCATCGAGGAGCTATAGCGGGATCTACCCACCTCTTACTAAGTCCAATACATTCCTCATATGAAAAGGTTGAAATATAATATAAACATTCGTATTACAAATAGAATAAAAAATGTAAATACTTTAAACATCAACCATTAATGGTATAAAAATAAAACATCCACAGTCAAACATATCACAAAACCTTCAATACAATATGGAAGATTTGTATCATAATGAATCGACTTCAATCAAGTATAAAATCAATCAATAGATGTTGACATAGATGAAATCAAAACAATTTGAGAGAAATATCTCTTTATTTTTTTAAATCATTTAAAGTTACATAATTATAAAAGTAAAAATTTATTTTTAAAATATTATTATAATCTTTTAAGGGAATATTTGACGATTTTATAATGGCAGAGAATAACCGCACCCACCGTATAAGATAAAAAAAATACATTCCTACATTAATTTTGTCAAAAATGTCATAATTTACTTTGTTTGGAAAACGACGGAAAGATTATTTTCATAACATATGAGTTCAAATAAGGGTATAAATGACATTACCCCATTGTATATTAAATTTTAAAAATGTTTTGAAATACATTTTTAATAAACATGGACGTGGATGATAAAGGGGTCCCTGTAGATACATATATAAAAACAACCTCAGATAATAAAAAGATTGGGAAATTAACCCTTACCTTGTACTTTTCCTTGGACGATGGTAGGATAAAATTATTTATAATGGTGAAATAATTGTTATTAAATTATAAAATAACCATTTACATTAATATGATATCATATATGATATTTTAATATTGTTTTGTTAATAATATTTTAGTATTATCATTGTTTCGGGTGTTAACTGATTCATTTTATTTTATATTCTTTGTTATGAAAGTAATGTTTATTATAGATATAAATTATATTATTCATATTCATAATGATATTAAGTCTTTAATCATTATTTTTAATCATTATATGAAAATTTAGTCTTGAATGGATACGATTGAGAATTAATCTCATCGTGTTCGTAGAGACGATAATCTGTACGTACGCACGAGTTATAATATTATTATTTTGATATTAAAATAGTATATAATTGGATGGAATATCAAATATAAAGATTCATTATCATGTTATATTTATTATTTACATCAATTATACATCATTATTATACCCATACAAATAATAATGTACTGAATAACAACTACACCACGACGTGGAGACGGTAATCCATACGTACGCACTTATGGTGATATGTAATTAAAAGGATGGATAGAGTAATTAATATGGTTATACCATAATTATAATAACATCACAGTATATAGAATATACTAGACTTATTATTTTATAATGTAAACAACAAGGCAAGAAGAAGTGGAAGAAGAAAAACATTGAAAGAGGTGATGAAAAATTTACCTTTTCATCGGGTTCTTCCTTACGATTTGATCAAAAGGGTTCCTTATGTTGGCATTATGACTAAATAAAGGCCTATAATATTAAAGTAGGACATTGGAGAGGATATTTGGGAAGGGGTTGGCCTAGCCAAATGACTTTGAAGGTGTGAATTTTAGATAAGGTGATGTGACCTTTTATAAGAGTGGTGAGGGGTGCCTTAGGAAAAGATTGAAATATTATTTTATAATAAAATCATTTTCGGTTTATAATTGCTTCAAAACGAATTATATAAAGTATAAGGTGGGTATGGGTTAAAAACACTCCTGAAAATATGTTTTAGCCATGTTTTAGTCACTATATTTACCTTATCTTTTAGATTTAACTCATAGTTAAATAGTTTGACATTTACCACGCCTCTTTGTATTTTTATATTATATGGTTAATAAAAATACTATAACATACTAGAGAACCCCAAGTGGTTAACTAATGATAAAAATATCATTATATTTGTCTTTTTACTGACCCTTAGATTTTTATAATTATTATATCAACCAATAATATTATATTTATTTCAAAAAACACATTTATTTCAATTTTGACATTGTTTAATAATTGATTTTTGTTAAAGTCCTAAAAACATTATTACTTGGAGATAAATAAATTTAATCAACAATAAAATTTCATAGTCACCTATAAAAGTTTTGGATGGCATCAAATCTTTAAAATTATATTTATTTTATTATTTATAATTGCATTTATTTAATTGTTTCATTAATAAGGAAAATACTCCATCATTATTGTGTCATATATGAATATATTTATTTTATGTCTAAAAATTATAAATAAAATATCATGAGATAGGAAATAATTTTATATTTATAATTACCATTTATTTTCTAATAGATCAATTATATATTCTAATGTAAAAATTATTTTACTAAAAGATATTTTGTTTTGTTATTTTTGTATTTACTTCAGTTTTTTTAATATAAAATTTCATTATCATTCCAATGTGATTCCATGGGGTCCCAAAATCGAACCAAGGATTCCCATGGTCAGAAATGTATCATCCAATAGGGTTAATACACGTGTTAGGATAATTTAATATTATTAATTTATTATTTTTTATGCTTATTTACTGGATTTAGCCCTTTAACCACGGTAAATAAAATATTTTCTGAAATTAATATTCTTAATGTATAAAAATAAAAGATACCTATTTACATAATTTGGACCTCCTGATTCTAAATATGGAATCAATTTTTCCAAATTCAAAACACAAAAGTGGCAGAAATTAATTTAAAATTAATTCTTGTTGTCAAAACAGAAAGCGTGTTTTTATGAAATAATAACTATCAAAAGATTGACACTTGTTTATGACCAGTATAACTTTGAGATTACATCCAATGTCTTAAATTATATTAAATGATAAAAATATAATCTAATGATACTTAGAAACAATTCAAATATATTATTTAACACTATAAATTATTTCTATTAAAAAAGTTGTTTTTAATTAAAATTTAGTATTTTTACTATTCATCAAAAATTGAAAGTTTTCAGATAAATACCAAAAATTCACCCTATGCTAATTTTGATATTTTGTATCAAAAAATGAAGTCAATTTTAAAATTTAATATTTATAAAATTTCAAAAAGTGGGTATTACTATTCATAATGGCTAGTTTGATTGGTCGTAGTGTGTTAGAATCTCGAAGTTGCGTACAATGAAAGATATTGCATTATTTAAAGGGAAATATACCATATAAGCTTGGGGTGATACATTATCCCCTCTGTAAAATAATTTCGTCCTTGAAACTTCTAAAATATTACTGCATAAAAAGATTCGGGTGGTTCTTTATCATAAGTTTCTCGGGTTCCCACGTTGCCTCTTCCATTTAATAGTTTCTCCATAGAAATTTTACTAGACGAGTCATCTGGTTTCTCAAAAATTGTTCTCTTGTATCATGAATCTTGAGAGGCTCTTCGCAATAAGACAAAACGGGTTCTATTTCAAATTCCCCATAGGTGAGCCCATGTGTTGGGTTAGGCATCTATTTTCTCAATAGTGTTAAGTGGAAAACATCATGAACTTTGGAGAGACTTGGTGGAATTTACAAATGGTAAGATACATTCCAAATTTGTTTTAGAATTTTGAAAGGTCCGATGTAACTGGGACTTAATTTTCCCTTCTTACAGAATTGTATAACTCCCTTCCATGGATATACCTTCAAGAAAACATCATCTCTTCCAGAAATTCTAAATCCTTCCTATGGTTATCGGCCTAGATCTTTTACCTACATTGAGAATCTTTGATTTGGGTTTCTATAACCTTCAACTTCTCCATCATTTCCTCCACAAGTTCTGGTACTATGAGTTTTATTTCACCAACATCATCTCAATAGGTTGGTGTGCGACATCTCTATCCGTATAACACTTTATATGGTGTCATCTGAATACATGAATGGAAGATATTGTTATAAGAAAATTCTACCGGGGGTATATATTCATCCCACATACCTTTAAAGTCAAGTGAAAAAGATCTCAACTTGTCTTTTATGGTTTTAATAGCCCTTTATGATTGTCCATCAATTTGAGGGTGGTAGGCAGTGACCAAATGAAGATCAGTGTTCATGGATTTTTGAAGACTTTTCCAGAATCTTGATGTAAAATGTGGATCACGATCAGAAACAATCCATAGGGGTACTCCATGAATTCTTACAACATCATTAATATAAAATCATGCTAAACATTCAAGTGGAAAATCTTCTCTTATAGCAAGAAAATGTGCTGAATTGGTAAGATGATCAACATTGACCCATATTTCATCATTCCTTCTAGGAGACTTTGGTAGTCCCATGATAAAGTCCATCGTAATATTATCCCATTTCCACTCAGGTATGGGAAGAGGTTGCATGACTCCTCCAAGATTTTTCCTTTCAGCTTTCACTTGTTGTAAAACCAAACATCTTGACACAAAATCAGCAATATACCTCTTCATGTTGTCCCACAAAACAAGTTCCTTCAAATCTCTATACATCTTAGTGCTACCAGGGTGTATAGAGAAATTAAAGCTATGAGCATCATCTAACAATTCCCTTTTCAGATCTGGTATATCGGGAACACAAAGTCTCTTCCCAAATTTCAAAATCCCATCTTAATATACGAAGTCAGTCAATCTCCCATCGTTCAGAGATTTAATCTTCCTTTGAAATTATTCATCATCAGCCTGAGAACGTTTTATCTATTTTAGTAAAGATGGTTTGGCAACCATTTGAAAAATCATTGAACTTTCACCTTCGATGGTTATTCCCATATCCATATTTACTAGATCCATGAAAATAAGATCCCTTTCAACTTTCATCTTGTTCAAAACTGCATGATCCTTTCTACTCAAAGCATCTGCCACCTTATTTTCCATCCCCGGGTGGTTGTGTATTGTGAATCCATAATCCATGAGTAGTTTAAGCCATCACCATTTCCTCATGTTTAGTTATTTATGTGAAAAAATATACATCAAACTCTTGTGATCAGTATATATCTCACATTTTTACCATATAGATAATGTCTCAATATATTCAAAGTAAATATTATGGATGCTAACTCAAGAACATGAGTAAGATAGTTTTTCTCATGAATTTTCAGCTTTCATGATGTATAGGCAATAACTCTATCATTTTTCATAAGGACATAACCATGTCCTTTATTTCAGGCATCACTATAAATAACAAACCAATCATTCCCTAATGGTAGAGTCATGATAGGATCATTGAATAATATTCTCTTCAGTTCTTCGAAACAATCTTCACACTCTTTTTTCCAAACAAATTTAACCCCTTTACGTGTGATATTCATTAAATGGTTATCTAATCGGGATGAATTCTGGAAAAAACGTTGATAATAACCTGATAAACCAACAAAACATCATACCTCAGTTATACTTGTCAGTGCTCTCCATTCTTGAATTGCCTTTTTCTTGAAAGGGTCAACACAGATTCCATCCATAGAGACAATATGTCCAAGAAAATAAATCTCTTAAAGCCAAATTCACACTTTCTAAACATCCTATATAATTCATTTCTTCTGAGGGTTTTCAAAATGGTGTGCAAGTTACTCTCATGATCATCATAGATTTGAGAGTATTACAAGATATCATCAATAAATACCACTTCAAAGTCATCAATATATTCCTTGAAAACTCTGTTCATTATATCCATGAAGACAGAAGGTTCATCAGTCAACCCAAAAGGCATTATTGTAATCTTGGAATGCTCGTACCGGGTTCGAAATGCTATTTTCGAAATGTCTTCTTTTTTTCACACACAAATGATGATATCCGTATCGAAGTTCAATCTTTGAAAATTATTTATCTCCATGAAGTTGGTCAAATAAATCATCAATTCAAGGTAGGGGATACTTGTTCTTTATTGTTATAGCATTGATCTCCCTCTAGTCAATGCACTACCTCATAGGTCCATATTTCTTCTTAACAAAAAGAACAGGGGCTCCTCATGGAGAAACACTAGGGAGAATAAATCTATTATTACTCAATTACTCTATTAGTTTCTTTAGTTCCACTAATTCCATAGTGTCCATTCTATAAGGGGTATTCGATATGGGCGTTGAACCAGGTAATAAATCAATGGAAAACTCAATTTCTCATTCTGGAGGATGTCTAGGTAAATCTTATTAAAACATATCAACATATTCGTACAAAATAGGTATGTCCTCTATTTGAATATTCCTTTCATCGCCCATATTTATTTCATTCCCTTACTCCCCAATAATTGAATTTAGTAGAGATACTGGGGGTGGATCTAGATAAGAATGAGGTGGTGACTCTAAAGATAAGGTACTCCTTATCATCATCGAAAATCGTAACCTCTTTCTTCTTAAAATAAATTTTTACATCATGGTCTTAAGTCCAATCCATTGCAAGGAATATAAAAAATTCAATCATGGGTATGATGATGATATCAACAGATAAAGAACATTTATATTCCCTAATGGTAAATGATTCAAAAAACATTAGTGCAATGATACTTCCCTTATGAGTTTTGACTGAAAACTCCCTTGTTACATAAAATTTGAAATATATAATATTTTTAGCATACTAGGAAGTTACAAAATAATGTAATTATCTAGAATCAAATAAACTAATTGGATAAAAATGAGGAAACAATTAAATTACCTGCAACCACATCTTTCGGATCTTCAACCTCGGTAGTAGTGATCGCATAAGCTTGGCCTTGATCCCTTGGCCTTTTCTTAGGTATGTTTCCCTGATGCTTAGTAAATTCATTTGCATAATGTCCCATATAATTGTTGTTGTATCATTGAACATTGGTAGCGTCTTTATTTCACATAAAATCATCCGTAAGATTGACATTATGTTCACATTTGTAGCATAATCCTCTTCCTTTTAGACAGGAACCATGGTGCTTCCTTTCAGAATTATCACAGGGTGGAAATTCAATTCTTCCCTTCTTCCAAGTTTACTTATTCCCTTTCCAAGAGTGTTTAGTAGATCTATTCTACTCTTTATTAGCTTTAAAGTCTTCAAACATAGATAATTCTTTTTCTGCCTCGATAGCACATGAGACAATATCTTCGTACGATGAGAAGGATTGTGATACTAATTCTAGAAGGAGAAATGGTTTTAACCCATAAAATAAATGGTTAATCTTAACTCTTGGCTTCGTATATTATCTTCCACATGCCTTTATAATATTGTAATGTTGTCCTCATACATTGCAACATTCTCATCCTTCTTTTTCCTCAAACATAGAAATTTCCTTTCCATATCTGTTCGATCATCATGAGGAAAATATTTTTATAAAAAAAGTTCTTTAAACTCCCTATATTCCATACTAGAGACTTATTCATCTTCCTTTGTGTTTTGAATCAATGAACACCATTGATCAGCATCTCCAGTGAGGCGATAAACTCTAATAAATTTTTTTTCCCTGTCTCTACTCCCCAAATCATGAAATATATTCTCTAAAGAATTTATCCATTACTCAGCCTCTAATGGATTTGTACTCCCATTGAATATTCGTGGTTGTTTCCAGATGAAGTGGTCTAACATTGATTCTCCAGATTTTGGATCAGGGTTCTCCATATGGGTAAGGTTGTTATTCATAACCAGTGTGAGTTGTCCTAGTCTGGTGAAAAGATGATCCGCACCAGTTGCATCACCAGCTCCTCTATAATTATCTTGAGTAGGAGGGAATTCCCTACATGGATTACGTGTGTTGATACGGTTTCCATTCCTTACACTAATCACTATTTCTAAACAATGGATTACACTAGATTAGTTTATGAATCACAATACATAAATCAAATCCTGTAAAACACTTAACCTAAATTGAACAGTTTATGGATATAACCAATAATAATAAAAATGTTTTCTTTAAGAAAGTATATACTCATAAATCCTTCATACTATTTTGTGAAGAAAATGATAATTATCCTAAGAATATCCCTTGGGAGTGTCATAATCAAGAGTGCAGCAAGGCCCATTACCAGGCACCGGTTCTCGTTTGAGTCTAGCTCAAAGTGGTGTTTTCAGGTATTACCCATTGGTACATCTGTGCCAGAGCTGCCTCTACCTGCTCGTATCTAATAGGGATGTATTTCTTAGAAAACTCACAAAATCTCTATAGTCCCAAAATTCTAGTATGTTCTTCTATATTAATCCTCAAATTCTATCTTAGGGCTATTTTCTATAATAAGAGTTTATCTAAATCTAGTTTCCAATGATTGTACTAAACATTCTCTAATAGAAACTCTAACGCCCCGACCCTAGTTACCCATAGTCAGTGCAATATTAAATATCATTGGCATGATCACAAGAAAATCATGTCCTGAAAGACTGATCAATTTAGTATTATGGGAAACAAGATTCATACATAAGTACAAATTTATAACTTGAGAAAAAACAAAACACTACTTTATTCCAACAGAATCATTTATGCCTCCTAGATTATGCCTGAAAGTCACTCATAACTAAATTCTTCATATCCTGGGAAAATGAAACATAAGAAAGGTGTGATCTCAAATGCTCAGTAAGGGTATCCAATAGAGCGGAAGATAACAAAAATATTAAGTATGGTGAATAATTGAAAACACATGCCTTTACCAATAATAAACATGAACACTTTTTTGGAAGGAATTTTAGCGGTGAAAATAATTCCATAATAAAACATAATCATGGGTATTCTACTCATCTAATGACCACATGAACCATCTATATTATTTTTCTAATGAGGGAATATATAATTCCGGACATTCTGAAACATTTTATCAAGGCCACGACCAAGACATCTAAAAATGATTAATGCCTCGGCCAAATCCATATATCATATTGGGAAATGACTCAGTAAATTCCATGTATAGTTGTCTCATGAGACCTATCGATCCATTGAGGAGCTATAGCAGGCTCCACCCATCACTTACAAAGTCCAATACATTCCTAATATATAATGGTTGAAATATAACATAAACATTCATATTAAAAATGGCATACAAAATGTAAATACTTTAACAAAAAACCATGAATGGTATAAAAATAACACGTCCACAGTCAAACATATCACAAAACCTTCAATAAAATATGGAATATTTGTATCATAATGAATCTTCTTCAAACAAGTATAAAGTAAATCAAAGGATGTTGACATAGATGAAATCAAAACTATTTGTGATAAATAACTATTTCTTTTAGTGAAATAATTTAAAGTAGCATAATTATAATAGAAAACACTTATTTTTAATATATTCTTATAAGATTCTAAGGGATGATTTGATGATTTTATAATGGTGGAGAATAACCGCACCTACCATATAAGTAAAAAAAAAGACATTCTTACCTTAATTTTGTCGAAAAGGTCATTGTGTACCTTGTTTGGAAAACAACTGAAAGATTCCTTTAAAAAATATAAGATAAAATAATGGTATAAATGAAATTAACCCATTCTCTAGTAAATATTAAAAAATTTTTGAAAGACATTTTTAAAAAACATGGATGTGGATGATAAAGAGGTATATAGATACTTACATAAAAACAACCTCGGACAATAAAGAGATTGTGAAATTAACCCTAACCTTCTTCTTTTCCTTGGTCGTGGGTAAGTTAACCTTCTCTATAATGATAAAATAACTATTATTAAATTATACAAGAAATATATACATTAATATGATATCATATATGATCTTTTATTATTTCTTTGTTAATAACATTTTAGTATTATCATTGTTTCAGGTGTTAACTGATTCGTTTTCATTTATATGATTTGTTACATAATTAATGTTTGTTATGGATATGATTTATCTTATTAATATTAAGAATTTTATGAATTCTTTAAACTTTATTTTTAATCATTAAATGAAAATTTAGTCTTGAATGGATACAATGGGGAAATGAATCTCATTTGGTTCATGGAGATGGTAATCTGTACGTATGAACGAGCGACAATATCATTCTTTTGATATTAAAATTGTATACAATTGGATGTTATATCATATATAAAGAATAATTATCATGTTATATTTATTATTTAAGTCAATTATACATCATTATTATACCCATCAAAATAATAATGTATTGAATAACAACTACACTACGACGTGGAGACGTTCAGCCGTACACACGCACATATAATGATATGTCATTTAAAGGATGGATAGAATAATGAATATGGTTGTACCATAATTATAATAAAATCACATTATATATAATATACTGGAGATATTATTTTATAATGGAAACAATAAGGAAAGAAGAAGCGGAAGAAGAAAAAACATGAAAGAGGTGACGATATATTTATCTTTTCTTCGGGTTCTTCCTATTAATTTGATAAAAAGGGCTCTTTAGGTTGGATTTATGATTAAAATAAGGCCTTTAGAATGATGGTATAACAGTTTATTGGATATTTGGGTAGGGTCTGTCTAAGACAAATGGCTTTCAAGGTGTGAATTTTAGATAAGGGGAAGTGCCATTTTATAAGAGGGGTGTGGGGCACCTTAGGAAAAGATTGAAATATTATTTTATAATAAAATAATTTTCGATTTCAAAAGGATCAAAAATAAATTATTTATAGTCTAAGGTGGGTATGGGTCGAAAAAACTCAACCAATAGGTTTTATACAGGTTTGGGTCACTATATTAACCTTATCTTTTAGATTTAACTATGAGTTAAATAGTTTGACATTTACCATGCATTTTTTATTTTTACGTTATATATTTAATAAACATACAATAAACATCCAATAGAACCCCAAGTGGTTAATTAATGATACACCAATAATTATATAAGTCTTCTTACTGAACCTTAGATTTTTAAATTTATTATATCAACCAATAATATTGTATTTGTTTAAAAAAATCATTTAAATCTATTTTGACATTATTTAATAATCTATTCATGATAAAGTCCTAAAAATTTTATTACTTAAAAATAAATACATTTAATAAACACTAACATGTCATAGTAACTTATAAATTTTTTATGGCATCAGAACATTCAATTTATATTTATTTTAGTATTTATAATATTATTTATTTGATTGTTTCATTAACAAGGAAGTACTGCTTTATTATTGTGTCATATATAAATATATTTATTTTATGTCTAAAAATTATAAATAAAATATCCTGAGGTATGAAATATTTTTTGCATTATAATGACTATTTATAGTGGAATAGATCAATTATATAACCTCATATAAAAATTGTTTTATTAAAAGATATTTTCTTCTGTCATTTTTGTCTATACATTAGATTATTTAATATAAAATGTCATTATCACTCCCATATAGCTCCATGGGGTCCGAAAATCCACCCATGTATGCCCATTATCGGATATGTATCATCCAATAGTTTTAGAACATGTGTTATGGTAATTTAATATTATTATAATATTATTTTTTAACCTTATTTACTGGATGTACCCCTTTAACCACTATAATTGAAATATTTACTGAAGAAAATATTCATAATGACTAAAAATAAAATATTTCTATTTACACAATTTGTACCTCATAGTTATAAATTTGGAATCAATTTTTTCAAATTCAAAACACAGAAGTAGTAGACATCAATTAAAAATTAATTCCCGTTGTCCAAACAAAAAGCATGTTTTTATAAAATAATAACTATCAAAATATTGACACTTATTTATGTCCAGTTTAATTGTGAGATTAAATCCAATGGCTTAAATTATATTAAATGATAAAAATATAATCTAATTATACTTAAAAACCTATAAAATTTATTATTTAACACTATAAATTATTTTGATTAAAAAATTTGTTTTTAAATAAAATTTTGTATTTTCACTATTAATAAAAAAATTGAATGTTTTCTGAAAAATAAAAAAAACTCACCCTATGATAATTTTGATATTACACATCTAAAAATTATGATGATTTTGAAAGATAAAATTTATATAATTTTAAAATGTGGGTTTTACATTTCAGAATGACAAGTTTGATTGGTCGCGCTGTGTTAGAATCTATAAGTTGCGTATAATGCAAGCAATTTCATTTTTCATAGAGAAACTTATCGTAGAAGCTTGGGGTGTTACAAATAATATTTTAAAATGTACACATACCCTTAATGAGCAGTTGAGTTTATCCCTTTCTTATGTTTCCTTCCATGATATGTTGGTATGTCTATTATAATTGATATGTGAGGTTATTCTAGAGTAACTAATGATGAAACTGAAGTAAATACTATGTTCTATTTTATTTTTTTAGGTGTAAAATGAGATTCAAGTATGTATCTAGTTTACCATGACTCTAAACCTATTGTATCCTTCAGGATGGGATTTCTTGTATCTAATGACAATGTAATAAAGTAAACACCAATCTTTGGGATACTAGGTTCGGTTATTTACCCTTTATATTATAGTAATATTAGTAGAAACCATGGGAAATAGATTTAGGAAAATATATATTAGGGAAAATAACCATACGATAGTCAATGTGGATAAGAATATAAGAACATACTATGGTTTTGGTACAATTATATTATTTGGTTGTTCCTAATAATACATATACATTTGGATACTACAATTCGACATGCTTCTACTACATACGTACCTTGCGGTAATAACTCTGAAAAAGGAATGTTAGACTTTGGTTGAGTGTTCCCTTGTATATGAAGATATGCCTTACTACAAACCTAGTTTGACACTCCTGGGGAATTTACTTAGGAAATTTTTTTTTTCTTTACAAACCACTATGAAGTATTTAGAAATAATTTTATGAATTAAATAATATACAAATGAAACCAATTTTTTGATTATGAAATCATCCATGAATAATGTTTTCAATTTATGTTATGTGATTCAATATTTTTTTTGTATTTTAAAAAAAATTTCATAATTTTATGATCCAATCTAGTGTATTTAATTATTTGGAAATGGCGCCTCATAGAAGGAATCGAAACTATATCAATTCACATAATTTATCCAAGGATTTCATTCAAGGGAAAGATAATGAATTTATAGGTGGATCTACGTCTAGAACTGATCCAATTATAACCATATTAGGGGAAATGTATTAGGTGATGCGAAACAACACTGCAAGTATGGAGCATCCTGCTAATCCACTAGGTGGTGTAACAATGTTAGACCACTCTATGAATTAACAAACACCATAATTTAACGAGACTAAAAGTAAATTTGTAGATAATTAATAGATATGTTCCTTAGAATAGATATTTCTCACTTGGGGATAAAATTATAGTGGTAAAGTTTTAATGGTAGTTTATCATCTATCAAGGGATTCATATCAATGGCAGTCATTAATTAAAAACCCTAAGGATGGGGAAGAAATAGAGAATATATAATGGAATTATTTCAAGTTATTCTTCCTAGAAAATTATTTTCCTCATTTCTAATGAGTGGATATAGAGTGTGTATTCTTATGCCTATGATAAAAGGATGTACAATTTTTTTCTAAATATGAATTTTAATTTCACGACTACTAAGGCATGTTATGTACTATATATGTAATAAAAAGATATATATTGATCATATATTGTATGTTTATAAGACAATTATTTAAATTCATCCAGTATCCAAAAATTTCTCATCAAACAAGGACATAATATCACATGTATAAGTAATAATAACTGAATCTTCATGTCTTATAGATTATAAGTGATGAAAGTGAATAAGTGGTTAGCTGAGAAGAAGACAGATAATTGGAAGAAGGGAAAGAAATAATTTCCAACATGTTATAATTTTATAAATAGACACTGAAGTACTTTGTTGAGTGGAATGGATTTTTTCTAGAAGTGTGGAGAGAAATACCACAATGATCATAATTTTAAGGGAAATAAATAATATTGGGATGTGCAATGATTGAAATTATAGGATATCTGACACTATGAAAATTAATTCCCCAAGTGTTAAGGTAATATACCTAAAAATTATCTAATAGGTCTAGTTAAATCTTATGATAGTACTATATGAAAATTGGAATGAATAATGTACTTGTGTTTGGATTTAATAATTATGTTATATAATTATTTTATCAACTAAATTCTTGTCATAGGAACTGTGAAATGTATAAGGATTCGAGAGAATATGTAAAATAGTATTGATGACCAAGAAAAGTGATCTAGTTAAAAGGAGACCTTCTTCAAAAAAATAATTGAGGTTAGATAACTCTTATAATGTTCATGATGTAGATATATTAATGATAACATGATTTTTATAAAGGTGTTTGAAATTATTATGGTTTATATAACATCTGATGTTGAGGTTATTATTGGTCATTAAAATCTGGTAAAATTATAGGAATTATATTAATAATTTTTTGGAATAAGGAAAACCTATAAGAAGGGTGACAACATAGTATATATGGAAAGGATGTGGGGATTTGACCCACAATCAATGTGTGAAAAGGGTGTTTCATGTACCATTATCCTACATGATGTTATGGTTAATATGTCATTGTTTTCAATTAATCAATTTAATAATTAATTATTAGTGATTGTATATTAGTGTAACTATTTATGTGTAGATATTGAGGTATTATATTAGATAACTTGTTATAAACATATTGTTTTTGGAAATATATATTGATAAGAATAAAAACCTGTCACTCTTTTATGGGTCTTATGATCCGTTAATAGTTAATTTTTATGCATCAAGTGTCATAAATTAATTTTTTATATACATTTATTTGAGTAAGATGTGAAGGGAAAATTATTCAATGGACTCAAAAATAATGATTTATTGGTTATGAAATATATAGGTAAGAAGTAAGTATACTTGTTTATATTCTTAGACAGTAAAATAATTCCTCAAATTTTGGAAAAAAGATCATGAATAAAAAATGTTATCATTCTAAATTTAGATCTGATGAATCAAATGGAATTTTAAATCATTTCATTTATATGGGTTTTATTACCTTAAATATATATTGATCTATGAATTTCTCATGGTCAATTATAAATATCACTATTTATAATTATTTACTGATTTCTTCCATGTCCGTATCTTATTTTCCCACCAATGTTTTCTACATGAGAACATTGTTATGTTTTATTCTAGTTGACCTATTTACTAAAATTTCTCTATCATCAATAGGATGTTTTATTAACCACTTCTATTATGTGGTTTTCGATTTTTTTTCAAATGTAAACCCATTAATTTCTGGGATCAATATTAAATATCAAGTACAAAATTTATTTAAGCGGATAAAACGTAACTCCCTAAGAATTTAAATGAGCAAAATTATGTTCTTATAGAATATATAACAAAAAAAACTAAGATTAAAAGATAATATAACACCTTTAGTCTTTTTAGTCTTTATATTATAGTTATTTTTAAATTAATATAATCACATTGATATATTATGATGCACACAAAAATGTATTTGAATTAAATGAGACACTCTTTTAAAATAACATTATTTAAACATGACTATTTTAATCTAGTCGTTTACATGGTCTGTAAGAATGTGAATTACTAAATTATGAAAATTATATGAATTAAACATGTATAAAATAAATTCACTGGTTTTCTATTGATTAAAAATAAATTAAAAATCATTTTAATGAAAAAGAAATGTTTCCTAAAAAATTGCATACTTTTTTATATATGGTATGGTCATGATTTTCTCAAAAGATTTAAAATTAATTTTTAACAAATACATAATATTTATTTGAAAAAATAAACTTCATTTTTGAAATTTAGATACGAAAAATTATCTTTGGGTGAAATTCTTAGAATTTTATAAAAAAATTAATTTTCCGATGAATAATGAAAATATTTATTTTAATTGAAAACAAACTTTTCATTTAATTTTTTAACAAGTTAAAATTATATTTTTAATTGGTTTCAATGAATAATTAGTTTAATTATATTAATATTTAACTATTTTTTTAATTTTATCAAATTCATATTGAATTATAAAATAAAAACTTTTTAAATTTTTATATTTTTTTCTGTGGAAAACCAGTTTCTTGACATATTTATGAGTTTAATATTAAGCTGAATTATAACACTTATATAAACTAAATTTGAAAAAATGGACTTATAAGTTTTAATTATAATAATTAGTATTATTTTATTATTTCCTCTTAATTCATTATCATAATTAAGTGTAAAAAAGGTAAATTTTCATTACTATGACTAAAGTATAACTAGGTTTATCAGGGGATTTAAAGAAGATGATAAGGGTTAAAAATGACCTAAATCTAATAAAACAATATTTAATTCCCATAATAGGAACTTATAACCTATAATGTTCTATAATAACTGATTTTATAGGACCATTTCATGAGAAAAATATGGGTAACAATTTATCTTTTAAAATATTCCCTGGGTGTCGTCTCCCCCAATTATAAAAGGCAACACCCTCTCCACACCTATTGAAAATTAGAAACAACTTTGGTTTATAAAATCCATAAAAATAGTATACTTATGTATCTAACCACATCCTAGAATCCACATTTTTATTATGAATCCATCATAATAATTATTTAAGTATTAACATAACGAGGCTCTCTAAAGAAGAAGAAGAAGAAGAAGAAATATTCTTAGACGTGCGTATTTGTTTTCTTTGTTATTAAACATCATAAAAACCTTATTAAAATATGATACTATAATAAATATATTATATTTTAGATAATTATATTTTATTATGTTAATGGTATAACATAGATCTATCTCCACTTCCCTCAAACATGAAACAAAACTGTCGATTGTTTGTACGACAGAGTACTACCTTGCAAACCGATGTAATATTCCTTACATTAAAGCCTTTCATTGATGGATATAATGATTTATTAATAATTTTTATATGATAAACATTACATTATTATTATTAAAAAATTATTATATCACATATTCCTTCCTACTTTCCATTCTTTGAGGGATATGATTACATAGCTCGTGTGTACGGCAGAGAACCATCTTGTGAAGTGATGTGATTTTTTTTCGATTATGCATTACTTAGTAGTTATTAAGTGTAATGGAAATTGATATGTTTTTCATTTATCATGTAAATTTTTTTTAAATGTAATATCACATATAACTTTTTACCTTCAATATCCACTAGAAAACAAAAACAACACTCATGCATATGTGTGGACTACCACGTCCACATAACTATATGAAATGTTTTTCAATTTATTTTAACATGGAAGCTAATAAGAATTAATTTAATTAATAAAAATGATATATATAAATAATAAATATTAGGGAAGTTTTAATTAATATTTATTTTCATTTCATTCAATTTTTCAAGAAAAAAAGAAACAATGTTGTTGTGTATAAACAATCTACTGTCTCCATGAGTGGTGTAATAAATCTTCTATCTCTAAATTTTATAGATTATTTGAAATATATATATAATAAATATAACATATATTTTTATAATGGTTGAAATTATGGATATAATTTAACCACTATCAATGTAAAATAGATGAAAATACTAAACCAAAACATATATAAAAATTGAAGCAATTATCACATGATATAGTGATTTTAACAAAAGGTAATTTATAAACTCTTCCTAAAAGACTATAAGAAAATAATATATAGTATTAATGAAATTAATAAAATTATTTAAAATATTTATAATAAACCTTTATTTACTTAATACGAGGGTCATGAAACATACTAAGGTAGTCGAACCTAGGGTAAGGATTTCTCTTCTCACTTATATTTTTTTCAGACACTTGTCATATTCACTACTTATTACATTACATGGTGTATAAACTAAAACTTTGGTAATTTTATAATTAATATATTTTTATTCATTTTATTTAAATATTTATTTTATTTTAATTCTTTCACTGGTCTTAGGAATAAAAAGTTTCCTATGGGATAAGGGATTTTTGTTTCAATCTCATTTTAATGAGGATTGTTTATACATGAATTTCCATTAGAGGAAATTATTTGATCATTTTATAATAAAACCATTTAATAAAATTTTCCATTGGGTATTCATGATTTTTTTCATGTAATTGTATCATATTATTCTTGTTGGTACTTATAATTATTGATGAAATGTTTTTATGAAAATTTTTCATTATTTTATTCTCTAATAGAAATCCATTTTTTGTAATTACAATTTTCTAAAAATCTATTAAAACTCTCCTAATAATTTATTAAACATATTTTAAATAATTTTTAAATTTTTAAAATAGGTTTTTAAATGAATATTCAAGTAGTTTTCCAAAAAATAATCATTTGGATTTTATCAAAACGTTAAAGGGATCATTGTTCTAAAATAAAAAACATGAACTGAATTCCCCCCATCATGTCCACTCAATATTTTAAATATAAATTTATATGTTTAAAAAGTTATTTTCATAGAAAAATATTTTCAAAATATTATATGAGCATTTATTTAAAAAATATTTTCATATTAAAGTGGTTATTTTATTCAACATAGTTTTTAATAACATTTTTATAGAATTTAAATTCATAAATGACATCAAAATTTTATTAATTTTATGTTAAATTGGGGATGCATCATAATGATACCATATTTATTATTTACCTATATGTATTATGATCTTTTTGACTTCGGATTTTCCAATTTGATAAAACACATATTTATCTAGATGGTTTATGAGTATGTTTCTTGAATTTGTTAATTATTATCATTTCCCATGATAGTTTATCAATATGAATGTTTACGTTCATTATTTTTCAGTTCTTTCATATATATGATGAATGTATTGGACTTCATAAGTAACAGTATGGACACATTACATCCACTCAATGCATCAATAGGTCTCATAAGACAATCTAGCATTTGTTTTTTGGCAGAGGTCATACCCATTTATGTAAGATGTCTTAAAGAAAGGCCTTTATGGTATGGGTATGATGTATGAAATTATAAATTAACTCATTATTATATTATTTTTTTATATACCATGTGATTATTGGATTAGTTATAATATCTTTTGAATCATTTCAAGATCATGTTATTATTTATATAAAATAATATGATCATTTTTAATTTCTACAGTATTATGTTCAAGTAATTGATTTAATGACATGTGTTTCAGTTATTTACCATTACATATTGATTATTTGTATTTATTAATGATATTTTCCATTTTTTGCACACCCTTACTAATATATTGAACTCACCCCTTTGTTATGTTTATTTCTTTAAGATACCAAGATGTGGAATGTGATTGGTGTTCATGGTTATGATTGAGGAAATAATGATGCACTCAAAGAAAATATTTTATTTTATTTTATGTTTTCAATAGTAAAACTTGATTCATGTTTTTATATAGTTTACCCAAACAGGTCAAATATTTTCTCCTTTAGGATGTGACTCATTGTACCTTTTTGTTGTTTTCACAATGTAACCACCAAATCTGGTCTACTAGGGTTGAATTATTTGCAACATCATTATTTTTAATAATTATTTACATCATTACATTATTAAATTTGATAAAGTATTGAAAATTTTTATTGGTAAAAATATTCTGTTAAATATTTAAAATTTTTATTTCATGGTCAAAATTGTAATAGTTTTAGTGAAAATTATTTCAAAAAAGGAATTGAGGTAGAAAAATCTATAATTGAAATAATATATTATTTACACTACCAAACTTGTGTTAAACGTATTAAATATTTCCTAGGGAATGAATGTTTTTATAATAGATTCATAAAGGATTTTAGTACTATTTTTCAATCATTCAAGGAGTTATTTAAAATAAGCTTATTTTGATTTCTATAAAAAATTTAGTGAATCATTTAATGAAACTGAGAGGATATTTTTCATCCCATTGGAAATGCATCCAATCAATTGGGAAAATTATTCTTAAATACATTTTGATGCTTTAAAAATTTATATGGTAGAAACACTCTCTCAAAAAAATTAAAATCATATGATTATTTCTATCTTATACCTCCAGAATACGAGATGTTACTTAGCTCTACTAGTTATTTGTAGTTTTTTTCTATAGAGAAGTACAAATCTTATTAGTTTGGAACTAATGTCACTACATTTTCATATCATCTAACTTCTAAGTAGATAATGAAGAAGGTAGAAAAAAAATCCCAATTTGGAAATATGGATTCCACTTCTATAATTATTTTGGTTGTGGGTTATAGATAAAAAGAGAGATGTGTAATCAGAATCCGATAAACAGGTAGACTACATAATTCAACTAAAGTGAAATTTACAGACCAAAACCCATTAAATATCCACATTCCAAAATAAAAAATCTATTTTATCGAATGGTAAGTACCATGGTATGCAGATATAATAAATTATTTAGTGATTTCATATATACCTTTTCATCTTAAATCCTATAAAAAAAATTCAAAAATGAATGTGGATTTTATATTTTGGAAGATCCATTCCTTTTAAATGTTTTCAATTACCATGTAATAATGAGATGTTTCCCTATAATGGAAATGGATTTTACTATATAATTTTTTCAAATAGTATATTGTGAAGGATACATCAGAACGCAAATAAATTAGATAAATTTTTTGGAATCTAATATTCGTTATCCCACACTATTTAATTATTATCATGAACATAGTAAAATGTATGAAAATGTCAATTATCCTGGAGTATTCTACAAATATAGTATATTATTTAACAAAACATTATATTTTTTTGAAAAAACATTTTTATGGGGAATTGACATTATTGGAACTTTTCTTATTCATTTGGAAATCATTATATTCTTATTTTTAGATGATTATGTTTCAAAATTGGTGGAAGCTAAATCCACTAAACTGATAATTCTATAGTCGTGTTTTGTTCTAACATATTTTGAATGTTTAATGAATTAAATTCCACCATCAATTACCAACGGAATCACTTTTTAATAAAATAATGGAGGAACTACTGAGGAATTAAGGAGTAAATCATAGGTAAGTTACACCCAATAATCCAAAAAACAAATTTCCAAGATAAATTTACAAATATATAAAATATATATTTTTGAAAAATAGAGAAATAAAATAGGAAGTATCAGATCATATAAAAAATTATGGTAATGAGCCATTACCATTTAATCTATGGAATGTGTATTCACCTCCCAATGTATTTTGATAAAAAAATATAATGTGCTATAAAATAAATGAATTTTGACTTTGAAAGAGATATAAGAGATAGAAAACTATAATTATAGGAAATGGAGAAAATTAGAGTAGAATATTTTTAAACTTCTAGAATCTATATAGAAATCACTTGAGTGGATAAATAAATGATGATAAAGCCTAAAATCTCCAATCTTAGAGACCACATGTTGCTTTAATATATCTAGGCTCAAGTTAAATTTTGGTATGCTTCATCCTAGATGGGAAAAAATTCACAATCCGTCATCTCTAACATTATAGTGATTTATAGATAATAATATATGGACAAGAAAACCAATTAACAATAAATTGGATCATGTTGAAGAAGTAACAAGGGAATCTACTAGGAGAGCAATTGGAGGAGCTCACACTTCTATAACCTATCTTTCAATAAAAACCAATTAGGCTATATATATCTTTAACACATTATTTCACGATGTTACTCTACTATAAATATGACCGCATGATTAATATATTTGAATTAATTGATGAAAATACAACATTTATGTTTGGGGGATAGATCTTATAGTATCATACCATTAGTTTATGTCTAGTCAATTTTTCATTTTCAAATTTTTTCATTATTTTACAAAAAACAAATGCATCATTATTTTAGTTTCTAGTCACTTTATTAGAAATATGACTTTAATTTGAATACCCATGAAAACATTAAATATATTCCAAGATTGAGGAACATTTTGAACCATTTTCTAGCCTTATATGAATCCGAAAATATGGTTTTATTCAAATTCAAAATAATGAAAATAATTTTAAACCACTAATTTTTTATTCTCATGCCCTAACATATGGTCTACTATTTCTTTTCACTAACCTGTAGGGTTTTGAAACCAATTTTTAAATTTTATTTATGATGTTATGTCATGAACCGTACCCTAGGGCCCGCATCGTGAATACCCTAGGCCCGCCTTCTATAGGCCAGGGGATGGCGACTAGCACCAAAGGCGTAATTCGCTAAAACTGGGAAGGTGTTGCCTTTATAAATCGTAAACACACACAACCAGTGTACAAGAGAAAGAAAACACTAAGTAAAAATTGTGTAACAACTATGCTGAAAGTAAAAGGGGCTGGAAATACAAGCCCAACTGTAAAGTACAAGGAAAGGACAAATAGGTACAACTAAAAGACAAATAGTTGGAAGGTGTCTAGTAGCTCCTTGATTGTCCACCACAGATCTAACATGAAGGGTAGGTATAGAAAGCCTTCTCAATGATCTATGCCCATCCATCTCCTCTGGGTACCATCTCATCGTGAGGTCCACCTTCGGGTACCATTCCTTCCTCGTACACTCAGCCTTGGTCAATGCTATTCATCATCTGCACCAAACAGAACGAGGTGTAGGCATTGCCTGTGCTTGGGTGAGTATAACGTTACTTAGTAGGGACCCCGAGACCCTCAAGGTCTCACAAAATCCCACAAGGATATACCAAAAAGTATGATTTCAACAGATAACCATTACATAGGTATATTCCCAAACATATACCTAAGTTATCAAGTAATCCATTGAAATTATGAGGAAAACACAAAGGTCATTGACTCAGCTCAAACCATGATTTTTATTCATGATGTCGAAACCATGGCTACTGGAGAACTCCTCCTCTATTGAGTACAGTGGGCCTGCCGCTACAACCAAGTGCTTCCCACTAACGTTGGGCTTCTGAAGTACTCCACCTTTCTAGTACTGTGGGCCTACTACTACCACCTAGCGCTTACCACCATGGGTCTGCCGCTATAACCAAGCACTCCCCCTCATAGCCTCTAGAGGTACTCCTTCTATCGAGTACCATGGGTCTGCCTCTACAACCATGTGCTCCTCTTTCAGGGGTATGCTGCTACAACCAAGCAATCCCCACTAGGCCATCCGAATCACTCCAAGTCTATCGATCAACAGTATTCAAGTCTCACCTAGCTACTAGGTCTCTGCAATCTACTCGCTCATAACCAGGAGGGTCCACTCCACGTGCCACAAGACGATACTCCAAGTGTCATGAAGTCTCACATAGAATTATGACAAAGGACCACCTTTTCATAGGGGTCCCAACACAACAGACGGTGCATCAATCAGATGCCCGGTCTATGAGTTATTAACATTTTATTCCTTGGGGCCCGGTTTGTTTCATATAGGAACCAACCAAATGTAACTCAACTATACCCCGAACTCCCATGGGGTGTACTCAAAGGGACCATTTATCAACAATATTACCAATGCCGCTGATGGTTCGTCAAACGGACGTCCGGTCAGAGAGATAATGACTTTTCCATTCCAGGGGCCCGGTTGGATTTATGCTTGATCCAAACACGGAAGTTTTTAAAAGTCGTCCAAAAATCACTAAGAGTATCGCAAAAAGACCGCCACATTGTTAGGATCCAAGTGTCACAGACGGCGAGTCGATCCGACGTGCGATCTAGATGATATTCGCATTTAAGAGAAATGGGCTCAGTCCGTCAAGCCTAGTGGGCTAGCAGGTCGACCTGACAAGGTTTGGAGGGTCTGACCTAGCTGAGGGTTGACCCAGCCCGATAGAGCGTGTCCCGGCCCAACCCGACATGGCGCGACACGGCCCAGCATGGCCCAGCCTGGCCGGACATGGCGCGGTGCGGCCCGACTGACTGAGCAATGCGGTGGGGTGGGGGGGGGGTGGTGGTTTCCCGAACCGGCAGCGCCGAGTGGCGTCGCCCCTGCTGTCCGGCCCGCCGAAGATGACCGGTCTTCCTGGCGTGAGCGGCCCGCACTGCAAGCCGCTGTCCTCCTGCATGGCACATGCGGGTGCCCTGACCTCCTCCAACATGTCCGTTTTGTCCAACGAAGGAGCCTGCAGAGCGCGGGCCACGGTCCTCCACAGCTCGACACCATGGGGCGCCACAGTTCCTCCAGTCGGTTCTTCGTCGGCCGAGAGGCCCATGGTTTTGGGTTGCGGTTCTTCCACACACCGTCGGTACGCGACCTCCATTATCTCCGGTCACCATCTCTTCCAGTCACCATCACCTCTCCCAACACCACTTCCATCACCAATATAAACATGGATCAACAGAGGGTCATCGAGCCGTGTTTGTTCGGCCCGCGCTCTCTGCATTAGGTGATATCAAGGGGCCAAGAAGATCACTTGCATTCAACAACGAAAAGAGTATAATTTTATTAAACTGAAATTATACAAACCCCCTACCTCATAATTGAGGTTCGTTCGTCAATGAGCTGTGGAAGACGAGCGTCTAAATAGTCGGGCATCGTGGAAGACAACATCACAGAGAACGGTGTCAGCCCATCAATGTTGGAGGAGGAGTCATTGTCGTAGATGGAGTTCCTCGCGAGCGGTGTCTTCTCCCTTGACGTGGAGGAAGGGGAAGGAAGACACGTCATCGTTCTTCGTCGATGTGGACGACGTTCTCTATGGTCATCACCATTCTTCGTCGAGAGAGAAACACTATTCCTATAACTCTCCAGAGCCTTCCCAACACAACCAAAAGCACACCCAAAAATAATAGCTTAGGCTGTCATTTTATTCTCAACATGAATTTCAAAATTCAAACACTTAAATTAATTAATTAATTGTGGATCAATTAATTATTTAAAGGGTGTCAGAAAAATTAATGGAGGGAGGTGGAGAGTTAGAATTAATGTGGGGAGGTGGAGAGTTTAGAGAGGGGTTAAAAGGAGTTAAAGAGGGGAGGTGAAAGGGTTTGGGTTCGTGTGGGCCCCACCACACTAAATCCTATCATGGGAGGTTATGTGGTGTGTGGGACCCACCTTCAACTCCTCTTTGAATGAGATGACCACCATCAAATAAAAATTATGTACACATTATTATTATTATTATTATTTTAACGAAAATCCAAAAATTTACTTCTCCTTTCTAGAAAACATAACTGCGGTAAAGGTCTCCTTAAGTGAATACCAGTGTTGTGAGTTCATCGGTGTCCTCAAATTTCAATTCCGAGCAATGGTTCAAAAGATAGAAAAACCTGCACGTACGTTTACTTAATGTACCTGAACAAAACATAAAAAATTGATTCCGGGAACATCGGGGCTCAGAATTAAGCTCCATCAGAAACTATGGACTCGTAAAATTACCATGCCTTTAATAAAAAAAATTCCATAGAAAATTAGGGTCTTTACAGTCTCCCCACCACAGGGCTTTACGTCCTCGTAAGCTACATATCACACTAAGGGAATATATGGGGGTACTAAGCACGCATCTGGGCCTCCTACTCCCATTTTCTCTCCTGGAGCTTCCCGTGCTACCAATGAACGCGCACCAGAGGTATCAACCATCCACATAGGACCCCCTCCTATCGATACTCAATATGCACTGGAGTCTCCATGAAATTCGCCCCGTCATCAATGTCCAGCTCCCCTTGGTCGATGATGTGGGATGGGTCGTGAAAGTATCTTCTCAGCTAGAATATGTGGAAGAGGTCATGCACCCAGTACAACTGAGGTGAAAGAGCTAAGCGGTAACCCACCTCTCCCACTCTGACGAGGACGTGGAAATGTCTGATGAACCGCGGAGATAACATTCTACCTCGGCCAAATCTCCGTAAACCCCGTTGAGGTGAAACTCATATAATGACGTGGTAGCCATCCTAGAACTCCAAAGGTATCCTTCTTCTGTCTGTATACGACTTATGTATGTTCTATGTAGTCTTCTTCTGCTTCTGGATGATCTGCACCTTCTTCGTGGTATCCCGTACCATTACTGTCAGTAAGAAGTGGGCCGACTTGGTGAGTCGGTCGACGATCACCTAAATGAAGTCATGTCCCATGGACATACGTGGAAGACCCATCACGAAGTCCATGAATATCCCATCACACTTCAACTCTGGGACCTATAAAGGCTGTACTAAGCCTGTTGGTACATGGTGGTATACCTTCACCTGCTGACAAGTGAGACACCATGAGACAAACTCTTCTACCGCCTTCTTCATACATTGCCAGCAGTGCTGTCATCAATCGTCCTGGTACTTCTTCACCACTCCTGGATATACCGCTAGAGGGGAAATGTGGAACTCCCTCAACACCTCCTCTTGAAGTGGAACTGGTACCATGGTACATCCTTTAAAGAGGATGACGTGCTCCCCACCTTCAGAAAATCCATGAGGTTTCTGCCCAATGGATATCTGAGCACGTCGCGTCTCGCAGTCAGCATCCCCATGAAGCACCTCCCGGACTCGCTGAAGAAGTGGTGGAGTGACTGTAAGGGACTGTAGATAGGCTACACCATCTCTATCCACAAGGGATATATGAAAGGCAGCCAGCTGCTCTATCTCCTCTCCTAGAAGATGCATACGAGTCCTCCTGCTGAGCACATCCCCAACAACGTCCCCCTTCCCAGGAGTATATACTATCTCGAAGTCATAGTCCTGGAGGAACTCAGGCAATCGTCGCTACCATAGGTTCAGGTCCCTCTGAGAGAAGACACACATGAGACTATTGAGATTACAATAAATGGTAAATCATTTGCTGAAGGGACTATCGGTGAGTCTATCCAACTGTAAGAACTCGACCTCACCCTTCTTCGCCTATGTTCTACAAGAGCTTTTAAGATTTTTCCATTACCAAAAAGTGAAATCCAGTCTTATCCCCTAGATGAACCACATCCTTTTCCTAATACAGTCAATACTGACATTAATGGTAATAATTCATGTCATGGATGATGTCATAAGGTCTTGATGGTACTACCAAGAGATCCAACCGTTACTCTCACCTTCAAGGGTTGAGTCACACTATAGGCATCAGTGTGTGGTCACTGGGTCTCCTATAGTAGGAATCTCGAATGTGAGGATCAAGTCAACAGTTTTTACCGGAACCTCTTAGTATTAACCACACAAAAAGTCAGGAAATAAAATGTCACAAGGACAAGTGTATTCTATTACTGCATCTCAAAGTACAAAGACACAAAGCAACAACAAAAAATGACATTAACCAATCTAGAAGCATCACGAACAAAGGCCTCTATGCCTGGAACTAGTCCTGCTCTTCTCCACCTACTTCTGGAGCTACATAGTCCTATGCTTCGGCTGCATGAAGTTGTGCTCTCCCCTGTCCACCTGTTCCCTGCGGTCAGGGTGGACCTCCTGGTGGTGGTGATGGAAAAACCTCTAAGCGTCACCCACCACCAGCAATACGGCCAGCTCCTCTGCCACGGTCGCCTGATCATTGCGCTCCACCTCGATCAAACCTCTACCTCTACCAGGGAGATCCCTCAACTGCCTAGTGCTCATCTATATGGCGGGTCGAACAGTCATGTGCCATGTGACCAAGCCCACCGTAGGAGTAACACTGCCCGCTCTTAGTATGGATGGATCTTTCTCCACCCTGGCTGCCCCACACAACTAATCCTGAGTCGTGCAGTCGTCCACCTGAAGGTCTGGCCCTCTTGGACCTCTGCATCATCTGTCTACTACTGTCTGCAGAAGCCTCCGGTGCATGTCGACTTGTAGTGGGTCCCTCTGGGGGTGATTGCTCAGCAATGAAAATCTCCACTAGGAGGGCTATCTATAACAACCGCGTCTGCATCGGGATGTTGTGGGAGACAACTGAAGCTCTAATCTCTCGCCTGAGTCCCTGATCAATGGTTCGGGCCCTGATGAATGGGTCCCGTACCATATCTGTGGAGTAGCGTGAGAGGTCAGTGAACCTCGCTAACTACTGAGCTACACTCATGCTACCCTGCTGCAGATGAAGTAGCCCCTGTATCTGCACTTCTCGAAGGGTGGCTGGTACAAACTTCGCCCAGAAAAGGCTCTCTAAGTATGCCCATAAAAGTGTCGCCTCGTCGTCCATCTGGAGCATCAGGCTCCACTATCTGCCTCCTACTTCCTGAAGGAGGTTGGAAGCAAGGATCACCATGATGTCTGCTGGTGTCCCTACCAGTCTGAAGACTCTCACCACAACCTCCAGCCAATCCTCATCCACATGTGGGTCCGTCTCTCCCCTGAACTTGGGTGGCCTTTGGAACTGGAACTCATGTAGTGTGCTCAAGCGGTGTGCATTGCCTGCTGCTGGGGCTGGTGGCATCAGTGGCCCAACGAGAAGTGGTACTATTGGTGCCTCCGTAGGTGCCTCAACTGGGAGAGGGCCATGTACTGCGGCCTCGTCGCTCGGTGGGATGACAGTACGTACAACTCTTGGGGATCTATCCGGTCGTCTGCGGGGAGGCATCCTGAAAGAAATAGATGTGACCCGGTCAAAACACTATACCTAGTGAGCTGACCTAGTTTGAGCTGACTTAAAGAAAGATTTTGAAAGCACACACACAATTAGTGTTTTCATGCACTAAGTCAGAAATCAGAAGTCAGGAACCTGGTTTATGGATACGTTAGCCGCCCGCACCAACACTGGACTCCCTGAACTGAAAAACACACTTAGTAAACATTACACTATTGCTTCATAGAAAATAAATACACAGTATTAAGTTTTGCGGTAGAACCGACGTCCTCTGATACCAATTTCTCATGACCTCTCCTCCGGGGCCCGCATTGTGACTACCCCAAGCCTGCCTTCCATAGGCCAGGGGCTGGCGACTTGCACCAAAGGCGTAATTCGGTAAAACTGGGAAGGAGTTTCCTTTATAAATCGTAAACACACACAACCAGAGTAGAAGCGAAAGCAAACACTATGTAAAAACTATGTAACAAGTATGGTGAAAGTAAAGGGGGCCGGAAATACAATCCCAAAAGAAAATTACAAGGAAAGGACAAACAAGTACAACTAAAAGACAAATAGCTGGAAGGTGTCTAGCAGCTGCTGGATCATCCACCAAGGATCCTACCTGAATGGTAGGTACAAAAATCCTCCTCAGTGCTCTATGCCCATCCATCTCCTCCGAGTACCGTCTCATCGTGAGGTCCACCTCCGGGTACCATCTAGTCCTCATACAATCATCCTCGATCAATGTTGTCTGTCGTCTACATCCAACACAATGAGGTACGAGCATTGCCTGTACATGGTTGGGTATAACGTCACTCAGTAGGGACCCTGAGACCCTCAAGGTCTCCCAAAATCCAACATGGATAAACCAAAAAGTATGATTTCAACGGATAACGGTTACTTAGGTATATTCCCATACATATACCTAAGTTATCAAGTAACCTAGCACAATCATGAGGAAAACACAAAGGTTATTGACTCAGCTCAATCAAGGATTTCTATTCACGATGTTGAAACCACAGATACTGGAGAACTCCTCCTCTTTCATGTATAGTGGGCATACCGCTACAACCAAGCGCTTCCCACTTTCCTTGGACTGCTGAATTACTCCAACTGTCGAGTACTGTGGGCCTACTACTACAACCAAGAGTTTCCCACCATGGGTCTGCCACTATAACCACCTTCTCCCCCTCATAGCCTACAAAGGTACACCTTCTATCGAGTACCGCGGGTCGGCCACTCCAGCCAATCTCTCCTCCACCATGGGTCTGCTGCTACAACCAAGCACTCCCCACTGGGCCATCTGAATCACTCCTAGTCGATCGATCAGCAGTCATCAAGTCTCATCCAGCTACTAGGTCTCTGCGATATGCTCGCTCATAACCAGAAGGGTCCGCTCCACATTCCACAAACCTATACTAAAAGTGTCACGAAGTCTCACTTAGAAGTATAAAAATGGACCTCATGTCATAGGGGTCTTAATGCAACAGAGGGCTCATCAATTAGACGCCCGGTCTGTGAGTTATTAGCATTTTAGTCCTGGGGGCCCTGTTTGTTTCATGTATGAAAAAACCCAACCATAACTCAACTATAACTCGAACTCCCATGTGGTGTACTCAAGGGGACCGTTTCTCAACGAGATTACCAATGCTGCTGACAGTTCGTCAAACGGACGTCCAGTTTGTGAGATACTGACTTTTCCATTCTAGGGGCCCAATTGGATTTTTGCTCGATCCAAACCCGGAAATTTTCTAAAGTCTTCCAAAACTAATTTTGAGTATCAAAAAAGGAACGCCTCTTCGGGAGTATCCCAGTAATGCAGATGGCGCATCGATCAGATGCGCGGTCTAGATGATATTCACATTTAAGCGAAATGGGCCTGGTCCGTCAAGCCCAGTGGGCGGGCATGTCAGCCCGACCTTGTTTGGCGGGTCCGACCTAGCTGAGGGTCAACCCATCCTGATGGCGCGCGGCCCATCTCGGTGTGGCGCTGCCCGGCCCGGCCTGGCGTGGTGTGACCTTTCCCAGCGTGGCGCGGTCCGGCCCGGTGTGGCGCCGCCTGGCCCGAGGTGGTGCGGCCCTGCCCGGCGTGGCGCGGCGTGGCCCGCTGCTGGCTATGGCTCGGCCCGGCTGGCTGAGCGATGTGTGTGTGTGTGTGGGGGGGGGGGGGGGTTCCCGAACTGGTGGTGTCTCCCCTCCTGTTGGGCTGGCCTAAGCCGACCGGTCTTCCCGGCGCGACCCGCTTACACAAAGGGCCGCTGTCCTCCCGTGCGGCACCTGTGGGTGTCGTGGCCTCCTCCAACTCGGCCGGCTGATGAGCCATCCGGTTCGTCCGCCAAATCGGCCCACGGAGATTGGGCCGCGGTCCTCCGCAGTGGGGCGCCGTGGTTCCTCCAGCCCGGCCGGCTACGACGAGCCGATTTTTATTTAGCCGAGCGGCCCGCGTTTGCGGGCATCGGTTCTTCCGCACGCAGCCAGCGCGCGACCACCAATATCTCCGGTCACTTTTTCTTCCGGTCGTCGTCGCCTCTCCCGACACCGCTTCCATTGCCAATATAAACGTGGATTAAAGGAGGGTTGTTGAGCTGTGTCTGTTCGGCCCTCATTACATGATATCAAGAGGCCAAGACGATCACTTGTATTCAACAACAAAATGAGTGTAATTTTATTAAATTAAAATTATAGAAACCCCTACCTCGTAATTAAGAGTCATTCGTCGATGAGCCGTTGAAGACAAGCATCGCGGTAGTCGGGCATCACGGAAGACAACATCGTAGAGAACGGTGTCATCCCGCAAATGTTGGAGGAGGGGTAATTGTTGTAGACGGCGTTCCTCACGAGCGGTTTCGTCTCCCATGACGCGGAGGCAGAGGAAGGAAGACACGTCATTGTTCTTCAGTGGAATCAGTGTTCTTCGTCGAAGTGGCATCATTCTTCGTGATTTTCACCGTTCTTCGTCAAGAGAGAAACATTATTCCTCTAACTCTCCAGAGCCTCCCCAACACAACCAAAAGCCCACCCAAAAATAATAGCTTAGGCTATTATTTTATTCTCAACATGAAATTCAAAATTCAAACACATAAATTAATTAATTAATTGTGGATCAATTAATTAATTAATGGCTGTTGACAAAATTAATGGAGGGAGCTGGAGAGTTAGAATTAATGTGGGGAGGTAGAGAGTTAAGAGAGGGGTTAAAGGGAGTTAAAGAGGGGAGGTAAAACGGTTTGTGTTCATGTGGGCCCCACCACACTAAATCCTCTCATTGGAGGTTATGTGGGGTGTGTTGCCCCACCTCCCACCCCTCTTTGGAGGAGATAACCACCATCAAATAAAAATTATGTACACATAATTTTTATTATTATTTTTTAACGAAACTCCAAAAATTAACTTCTCATCCCAAGAAAACGCAACTGTGGAAAAGTCTAGTTAAGAGAAATCTGGTGTTGCGGGTTCATCGGTGTCCTCTGATTTCAATTCCGAGCAGTGGTTCAAAAGATAGAAAAACCTGCACATACGTTTTCTGAACGTACCCAAAAAAAATTCAGAAATTGATTCCGGGCTCACCGAGCCTCAGAATCAGGTGTCGTCAGAAACTGTGGACTCGTAAAATTGCCATGTATTTAAGAAAAAAACGTTACACATAAAATTTCAGACTTTACATTTTATATTTCATAAGTGAAAAAATATAAAAATTAATAAATTGAAAATTCTATGTGAATTAGTCAAATCCTTATATCATTTGAGTATACAATGATATACATAACTGAGGAATTTTATTGAATTTTAATATCTTTTAGTTCAACTAACTCTATTTTAAATTATAAATGTACATTAAATCTTTATAGAACATAGTTTCCATGAATAATATCTTTAAACATGCACATTACAAAACTAATATCACTATAAATGATTCTCTATATTCCCATTGATGGTTTATGTTGAATTCAAGTGTGGGTAATGAATGAAAATGTGTTATAAAAAGAGTTTTGTACATTCTATTTAAATGTTAAAAAAATTCTAAATATATTTTGTTACTGATCTAAAAGAAGAATCACGATGAAAATAATTGAATTTTTTTTTAATTTCATTTAATGTAGTGTATCAAGATTAAATACTATTTAATGATTTAGTTCCCTAGGCTTCTCTTAAAATAGAATCCGATGATAAATCTAGATTTGAAATTGTTAAAAAAATGTAGTTTGGAAGGAGAGGATAAATTTATGATTATACTGATATATAAATTTATTGAATAAAAATTTTAAATGGATCTATAAAAGGACCCAAAACTACTATAGAATATATAATGTTCATCCCTTCAATAAATATTTAAAAATAATAATAACAAAGAAAATTGATGAAGGATACAAGGAAGGGAATGTAGACCTCTATATAAGTGAGGATAAATCAGATATTTATTTGGATAATTTAGGGAACTAATTTGAGTTGAAGAATATATAGTAAGGGATACTTCTAAACTTATAATACACTAAAAATCATGAATTGAGATTCATTCTAGATCTATGACTCTGAATTCATCTTAAAAGGTTTAATAATCAAATCCTACCCAAATTTAGTCCAAAAAAACATTTGAACCCTTACTTTAAGCCCTTATGTCATGGAAATATAATAGGCTCTTTTAGTGGAGATAAAAAAATTCATCAATCCTATGTTGTTAATTATATGAGCATAGAATGAGAAAAATTATTCTAAAAAACCCTACATAGTTATTGTTATAATAATATTGGAGAGCTATTATAAGTTCACATGATAGGATAAAAGAAATTGGTTTTAATTGAATAAAATTGATAATGAAAATGGATTCAATAATTTTAATGAATATTGATATGGTAAAGACAATGGTTTTGAGAATTTAAATTTCATTTGTTGGTATTTAAATAATTCATTGGTAATGTTTTAAATTATGTTGTCTAAATCGATATGGGATTTTAATAGTTTATATGTTCTATGGTGAGTATTAAAACATGGAAATTTATATCTTTTGAAATGATTTTTGATTACATTGTACTATTTTTAAATTATTAAGAACTATTTTCTTGAACTTAATAGACTCTAAATATGCTAACTTAATAATAATTGAATAAGTAGTATCTATGTTTATGCAGCATACTTGTGAAATTTGAATATTTATTCACATTTTAAATGGCCTCCTAAAAAACTATATAGGATTTTTAATTGGATTTATTGTAATTTATGCATATTTTTTGTAAATAAGATCCCTCTAAAAATAATACTACATTTTTTGGGATTTTTTATGAGAAATACCCAATTTATTTAAAATTCTTGTTGGGTCAGATTTTTTAAGGGAACTATTGAAATTTCTGGGTTGCGAAAGTAACTAATTGTGGGGGAGAAATTTAACATCAAATTTGATTGTTTTTTTAGTATAATTCACCGCATGTTTCCACCTATTTTTAATCGAATTTTAGAAATTATTGGGTTTTTTGTACTTCTAGTTTGTTAGACATAATTTTTAAATACATGAAAATTCTTTGGATTTTAGATATAATATATATATATTAATTTTTTGGGATCTATGAAATGAAACATAAAATTATAGAATATTATTTAATATTGGAAAATCATTTTGAAATATTGAATTATAAATTTGGTAAATGAAATTTTATCTAGATTTTAATTTTAACTTTGTACAATTTTTTGAAATATTATGTTCATTATATTGATTCTTTTCAACTTTTACTTATGGATATGAAGTGGAATTGAGAATTTATCTATGATATGGTCTAATAACTGTGATCCTATAACCGTTATGACAACAATCGTTCTCCAATGATCATGGTAATGCATCCTTGCTCTTATCTTTCTGAATACCGATAACGATGCACCGGTTTTATGACCTTATGGATTCATCCACAATTTTGCATTCGTGATTCTATATTTTTCAGTCTCTATCTATGATTCTGTATCTATGATTCTACTACCACTTCCTTTATCATGACTAATAATATGAATCATTCTAATATGTAATGTATCTATACTTTGACCATGATCCTACATCCTTAATCCCAACAACTGTAAATAATAAATTTTACCTCCCTCAACACACCTACATTCTAGTTGAATCAGAAAGACCAAAACAATACTCATATATCTATGGAATGTTTCTATAGAGGCCGATTGAATGTCTAACCACATTGAGAGAAACTAATGTTTTCATTCCTAATACCATTTTATCCAAGTCCAAGGATACCCAAACTGGAAGAATACATTGATATTGGTTCATAAATGGGGAGGAAGAATGAAATGGGCATGGTTGGCTGCAATTATTAAACCATGATACACTAAGAAAGATGATTCCACTAAATCTCCCAAATTGTTGAAATCATCAATAAAAAACAGATATTGGATGAATAATTATTGATCCATTATTAGAACGACTCCTATCCAAGTTGAAGATGTTGACCTCTAAAGAAGTTTTTGGATTGGTAAGTGTTGGATGATGAAGAATCACCTTGTATTTAAGCTTTTATTGTTATTGTATCTGTCAAAAGATTTTGAAATGATTATGTGAGTCTATATTTTTATTCAGTCCCTACATTGGGAAGTTGGATGATGCTTCATTATTTAAAAGTATGGGTGAACTATAAAAAAATAATTGTACTAAATTATCCAAGAGTGATCATTCAGATGGAAGATGTGAATCCAATTCTAGAATTTTCCTCATTTATAGATCAAACGAGATAAATATTGGGCTTTGAGTTTCCTCAACACGTAGGTGAAGAGGATTGGGAGAAATGTATATCATTTTTTATGATTATTCATTGATAAGCATTCTACAAGCCGTTGTTTCTATGTTTGGATGAACTAATAAGGTCTAAATTCTATTAATTAAATATGATGTTTCCATTAAGAGACAAAATCAGTGGATGTAAATATTATTGTATGATTATTATGTGAAAAAACATTCACATTGTTTCATTCAATTATGCCAAGGCTGGGGATTGAAGGATGATATTATTAACTGAATAATCATTCATAGTCCATGCATAATATGGAGGAAGTATGTCATGATTCTTTAATAAAGAATTATTAAAATTACATGAAATATATACATGAGTTCTACATCACATAGAGCACCTATATATTATAAATTTAACAATTCATGGGATTTGGGATTATATAAGTAGGAGGAAATTTTCAAACATGGATATACATGTATAATGAAAAATTTTTCACAATTCTAATCATGTTTCAAGGTAAAATTCACAAGCACTGCATGCACTTGAAAATTAAATCTCAAGGGGGGTATCACATGATTATATTACATGATGTATAGCTATTTCTAAACCATGAGTTATAAGGATTTGAATATCTTCTAATGTATTCATATTGATATTATGAATGTTCGAACAAGAATAATGATTCAAATTGGAATCATTAGCGACTAGAAGGAAGACATTTTGTTCTAATAAATAAGGGGAGACATCATTTAAGAGAAGGATGAAAGCATGGATGGACGAGAGTAACCTTATGAGAATCTGATGATACTTTTATTTTTAGTTTTCACTTTTATTATAGTCTTCATAATATCTTTCATTTCTCCATTCATCATTGTTGTATATTGAATATTAGGGTAAAGAATATATGTGATTTGGGCAGGGTAGATTGGATAGATGTAACATTATCTAGATAGAGTCTCTGTAAAGAGTTTATATGGTTTTATGACGATCTTATAAATATTTAAGCAGCTACATTTTAATGTAGTGTTTTTCAGACATCTTCTATTCCTTTCCAATTGAAATATATTTTTCATGATATCATTTAATTTATTTTTCCAATGTTTTTTTCTAATTATTATATGGTATTTTCATGCAATTGATATTTATTGTCTATATATTCTCTTTTTTAGAAGGATTCATTGGACTTTCTATATAACTGGTTGGGCATAACATATCATCCCTCGACGCATTGGTATGCCACATGATACCAATTAGTTTGGTATTTTTAACTACTAATTCATGATTACTTATAATCTATCCTTGATATATTGTTTATGATATCTTTTATACTGAATTCAATCACTATGTGATCATTTATTTCTATCTAAGAATTTATTTTTTTTATGTAATCCTGGGATATATTATAATTACAAATCCATTTATTATAACATTTATTTATTTATATAATATTATTGAATCCATGATTATGTATGATGTATTCCACTATAAGATAACCGTAACTGGGTATTGGAGCACATTACATTTTATTTTATCTCATTTCTATAAGAAACCATATATAATAATATACACAACTAACGGTATTTACAGATGAAACACTAAATTTTAATTCAATTAGTTGATGTACATTAATTTTTCAATGACTTCTAAATAGATAGATCCTATATATTGTAATCTATATTTACTATTATATTAAATAAAATAACCATAATCTCTTTGTTAATTGAGTTATGGTGTTACAAAACATTTGGAATCAAATCCACATTTATATCTCTTTTAAAATTATAAAGAATATTTCAAAAATAAATACTATAGTTGATAATAAAAATATTTTACATGATTAGTAGAAGAAATGGGATCAATAAATAAGAATTAAGTGTTTATAAATTCCATCAACATGAAGATTAAAATATATTCAAATATATTGGAACTAATTTATAGAAATGTGTGCAATTTCATGAATATTACTAGAATACATGAACAGAAATACGTTAGATTTTTTTTACTATTAGAATATGTTGAATCATGTTCATAGTTGAAAAATAGAGTAATTAGATTACAAAATGTAATTTCAAAGGAAACATGAATAATAAATTTTTATAATGAAAATGTTTTAATACTATATAACAATAACGAATATAACACAAATTATGTTTAGAGTTACCTGGTGAAGATTAGAATCAAGCACAAATTCACATTAGTGAGGGATCGAACACAAAAAGGGTTTGTTGACAGGTAAAACAATATAGTGAAAAAACTTGAAAAACCAATTTAATTGAGATTGAAATATATTGACATCATTTGATGTTTGTTTTATGTGTTTTTGTGTCCATACAGAATTAAAATTTATTAAGAATCATTGAGAAGAAAATTCTATATGATATATGGAAATGGAGTAATGTATCAGTAAGAACCTTTTTTTAGAAAGTGATATATTGATAACAAAAGGGTAAATGAAAGAAAATATTGAGATGTAATAAATAATGTGATATTCTTGTGGTACTTAGTCAAGGGTGAATCATATAAGTTATTTAATTATTGGTTGAACAATATCATGGAAAGAAAAAATATAAGTATGATAAAGAGAAATGTTGAAAAAATGATGAATTTTATATTTCAGGAAATTTGAGAAGAATAATAATATTATATATATAAAAATTTGTGGTACCCCAAATAAAATATTGTGTGGAGAGATTATTGATATTGAATCAGTTTGTAAAAAATAAATAGAAAACAATTGAAAGAAAACACATTAGATAAATAAAAAATCTATGATTGATGAATAATATATTATTAATTATTATATCTACACAGTAAAAAACTAATGGGATTATTAATTAAGAGATAACTGATCTATTATAACATGTGTATTTATATTCATTAGAGGATGTGTAAAAATATAATTCATTGTCCAAGGTTATTAATAATTATTTTGATCACACAGAAAAAAATAGAACCAGGTAGCATATGAATAGAATAAAGGGTCAAAAAATCATTGTAATAAATTATATGTCTAAATATAAATATAATTATCATGGAAAGAAAATCTAAAATTAGTAAATACTAGAATGAAAGCCCCATACACATGTAAAAAGTGTGGATGCGGAAGAAACATTAAAACCAGTATCAAGTCTTAAAAATATGTTTTTCCTAGTTACAAAAAATCATGTTTATTTGGGAAATTTTAAATAGATTTCATGACTATTTTTGAATGGATTTCTAGTAGTGGAGGTATATATAGAATAGATGGAAGATTTTTTGATCAGTGATGATGAATCAATTATGTACAAGTTGATAAAGTATTTTTCTTCTAGAAAAAAGAACGTAGATTTTGGTATACTCAATTAGATTACTTCTTGAATAATTTGGAATTAAGAATATTTGGGATATATTATAAAATTTTAATGAAATAAAAAAGGAAGATAAAATCATGGAACATTTATAGAGTTATAATATCATATTTGGTTATTGGAAAAAATTAGAGAAATATTATGGGTACTTAAAGAGATCTTAATCTAAAATTTCACTTATTGAAGAGATTACATATTTTATTATACTAAATGTAAATAAAAATATTTTATAAATAATTTTTCCTCATGATAAATATGAAAGAGAACAATTGAGAAAACATTATGTGCATGATATCATGTGGGTTTCCACACCCATTAAACATGGAAACAATCATGGGAAGTATGAATATAAAAAATAATTGATCCTATAAATTTATTAAAAATGATTAAAATAATGTTGTATCTCAAACAAAAAAGTTTTAAATATTTTATTCTATATTATTAGTTTTTCATATTACATGTTTTCCCAAAAATTAGCATCTCAAGACAATAAAATGAATCATGTGCTATATTCAATTTTTGTTTGGTACTTTGTGTTGGAAATAATCAAATACTATTTATATATTTTAATATAAACCCAGTTGAAGAGTTCATGGATATAAAATAAACTAGTATAGAAGAATTAAATATCATAATAATTTTCATAAACAAGATTAGACAAAAATAAGAAAGTAATTATATAGGCTTGACAAAAGAAAAATAAATTTCATCCATAATGGTATATACCCACCAACTGTGGTTGAAACAACAAATAGAGGATATTAGAGAAGATGTGAAAATGAAAATGGTGGTTTATTATGACCAAATTAGTGTAATTTAGTTCGTAATGAATTTTGTATGACATTTTTGGCAGAGATATTTTGAAATATGGAATCACGTTATTAAATGGAATGTATAGAAGTGAATCATAATGACGGAGAATGTTAGTATTTTTACCAATTTTTTGTATATTGATTAAATGTATATTTTAATATTTTAATATTAATAAAATATCTTATTATGTATGGTTTATTATTCTACATGACTTTAGTGTAATAATATATTTGGGTATTTGCTGCATTGATACATTCATTGGAGTTCCTTGGTATGAGGAGAACATTGAAATGCTATGATAATATTCTTAAATAAAATTATAAAATTGAATGAAATTATATTATGGAAAATATAATATATTGACTGTTACGTGTGAGTACTCATAAGAGGATGAGATTTATTCTTATGATGTTCAAGCATGATAATCTACAAGATTAGAGATTATGAGTACAAACCCACCAATATAAATTTTGCAGGTTTTTTTGTTATTATATATTCTTATATGTTATAATTTTTTATGTTATTTAGACATTAAGTTTACCAATAATTCATTACATGACTCGTACACATAGATTTAATGAAAAAATCATGACATCATATATTCATAGGAAGTATGGTACATTGGGATAATTACTAATGACATGTTATTAATTGTTAATTTGTGGAAAGAATTTTATCTTCCGTTTTTATGGAAGTTGATATATCAAACCATTAATTAGAAGAGAACAATCACATTAATCTCCCTAGACATGGTTTAATGACATATTTTTTCCAAAATTTGAATGAATTATGGGTTAAGTATATAGGTTGGTGACATAGATGTGAAACCCTCTTGATGAAATATTGTGATAATGGGATTATATAACACAAATAAAATTCTTATGTTTTTGTTGAAACTTTAAAATTATGTTTTTTCTTCTGAGTTACATTTCCTATTACAAGATAGTAATCATGAACATTAGACATGTCTTCCCAAAAACAATGAGAAAAAATCTTTGCGGGTCACATGAAAATTGATTCTTTTAATCACGAAAATATTATATATAAATTTAAATATTAGAATAAATATCACTCATAAGACCAAGGAATAATTTTATTCAATTTTAATTGATCACATTAATTAAATAAATGATTATTAATCAGATTGAAAATAAAATATATTAGTTTTATTTTTAATAAATATCAATTATATGGTTTTTGGATGATGTATTTATTAATCAATAAAATATTTATTTGTGTATTTAATGAAAATAAACGATTTTATATTGTCTAAGATCATTGGTGGTGATAAATAATAATTTATAGGAGAGTAAAGAAATATTTATCTCTATTCCAATTAGTATATTCCATTGAATAAAAGTAAAATAATAATTATTATATGTATTGAGGATTGATAAATATTATTATAATATATAAGGTCCAGTATAAAATTAAACAATATTTTAACCTAAAACCTAACACTATAAATATATGGTTATGTCTATTGTGTAAGGTTAGTTGAAAAAAGATCAATATTTGTGATTTTTTTCACATAACATACTTCTCTATCAATTTAATCCTTCTCTTAAACTCTTATGTAAAGGAACAACATGATAGAATCCTTTATAAAAAAAGGATCATGTAGCAACAAAGATTAAAAACTAAAGATGAATGTTATACTGTGTTAGCAACCAATGTTCCAACAGTGATTGTTTGGAGATTATAAGAGAATGTACTGATGACCACTAGAGAGATTCTATAATTACATCATTTATACTCAATGTATTTAGTTTGGAAAGAGTTCTATATGATCTCATAATTTTTTAAATAAGCCTCCTCAAAAAACTTATTATTATTTTAGATATAATATTAATTAATTATAAACATAACATGTTAATATCTTCTTCTGGTTTTGGTTTCTCTTATATCAATTTACAATGGAATATTTTGGTTGGTTATAGTATTTTTTCATGAACAATTTATGAATTATCCATCAAAAAAATAACTGTTATTATTTCCCTTAGGATATTCTACTATACCTGAATCCTTCATGTCGAATCAATGGGGTAACATCTAAAATAAATAACAGTTTATTTGTTTTTTGAACTATTATGTGCAATAATGGATAGATGTTTAATTTAAAAATAATCATTTTAACCCTATTTTAAATTAATATTATTTTGAAATTTTAATTTCATAATTCAATATTCATATTTTCATTAAGGCCCAAGAACACATGAGGAACAAATAGAGATTCCACTGGTATGTGACAATAATTTTTGCTTGTAATATTGAGTTACAGAGAATATATCCAGAGTACACATTCGGTACACAAGTGCACTTTACCTGGACATAACACGAGATACAAATCATTCCATGAAGTAATTACATGTGATATATTTATTTCAAACCACATGTAGATTGGGTAAACATGTAATATGACTTGTCTTATTAGAGGATGTGTAGCTGTATTTCATGTTATTTAGTCTATATAGTTTAGTAGTGAAATTCCAACAAAACATGTGGTCAAATACATGTCTAAATACGACGTGATATTGGTAATCTGAAACATTAATAAAAAACATGATATGTACCTAGTTTACATGGCGTGTAGGCCATTATTTTACACATACAATGTGAACAAAAATATCATTAGTGAGTCTGAAGGACACATGGAAAGTGGAAAAAATGACATATAGCTAGAGTACATGTTGTACAGTCCCATATTTTACGAACACATTGTGTATTTTTCTTGGTTGTATGAAAACATGGAAATAATGATACACACAATGTATCTAGAAAGTATGAACCATGTAGTCCTTCCAAGGAACCTGACAAAGCACAAACCGTTTAGCTTAGGTATATGGTAATAAAGTTACACAACATCTACCTCAATAGTACACTTCAAATATTCCCCAAATAATATATTTAATTAAGGTACATTATATTACTAATTGAAGCATTATTAAAACATTAAATTTATCTGGACCTACTGTGTTTGAAAATTTAACATTTGTTGTAAATGTTAATAAAACTTCAATTAACTTTTTTTAATTATCTGTAATTATTGATTGTGGTTTATTTTCCATGAATTCATTTATGAATGGTATCTCCAAGAGAATTAAAATTGTCATTATGAAAAACAATAACAACTAGTTAATTAATTATATCATTAATTCCAGTGTGGTTATTTTAATAATAAAGGATGAATATGAATTAATTGTATCCAATATACTTTGGTGTATTTTTTGCATGTGTATGACCATTTATCAGCTTGAAAAAGACCTATGAATGTGTTGGTTTTATTTAATTATACATATTTCATGGTTTTGAAATTATTTATTATTGAATAAAATATGATGGCATATGAGTCATATTTCCATCATTTATTATATAGAACCTACATATCAAAGGATATTTATGTATTTTCAATTAAATAATCCTTTGGTTCCTCTCACCTACATGTGATTTATAAATATATGTAATAAGAGAAGAATCCTAATGTTCATGCAGGTGGTTGAAGATGGGACTGAGATGATACCGACCCAAGAAATACACAAATGGATAGGTGGAACATTGTTACTCATGATAATTCTGGAACATTGAGCTTTACCTTAGTTTATAGGTTGATTATTTCCTTCTTAATATATTAATTGTTTTATTATATCATAATTGATTCATTTATTTATTTAATTATTTTTTCCTTGTGCAATATTTATTCTTTTGGTGCAAGATTGGGATCATATACATAAATGGATGAATATGATTAAATGAAATATAAAAAAAAGTAATTTGTGAATTTTATTAATAAAAATATTGGTTATCAATTAAGAAAAATCCACTTAATATTTACTAGACATGTAAAATATAAAAAAGAATTTTTAAATTATAATAAAAAAATTCCTTAAAATAAATGTTAAGTCATTCATGGATATCTGTTAGTTGATTAGGGATAAAATATATATAACTTGTTGTTTTACCAACCCTAATTGGGACACTTACATTTATTATGGAGTTCTTATAAAGGATATGGCTTGACATATTCATCTTACATTAAGAGAAACAACCCTCATAAGAATTTTTGTATCTTGGAGGTAAGTGTTGAGGAAATCCTACATCATTTTTTAGGATTAAGGATTCTACTAAATGGATAAAGGAGTTATAATTTTGTGGTTGGGAAATTCCTATAACATAATAATATTTTAAAAGTCAATTCCATGTTAGTTAGAATACAATATGCACTACATCAAGTTTAAAAAATAACTAATTATTATTATTTAATATGGAAGTTATCACATAGCCATTATATTGGTAGTAATTAATAATACATAATATATTTTGTATACACATTTTTCTAATTTTTTTTGAGATTAATCCAATAGATTTGATTGTCATAAGATAATAATTAAACATATTTTACGCATAAAAATTGTATTTTTATAAGAGGAAATTTTCCACACATTAATGAAAAACTTTTTTAAAAACTAAATATTGATAAATTTATAAATTTTATATATCAAAATAAACATTATTTTTTCAAACGGGGTAACTAAATTTACCCAGATTGAAATTTTGGAAGTTTTGTTATATCATTTATTTTGGTTGAATAGTGAAAAATACTATATTTTAATTGAAAATTGACTTTTCATCTAAAAATGGATAATGTTAAATTATATTTTAAATTAGATTTAAAGTAAAATTATATCAATTAAAAATCTAGTGATATAATTTATTTCATTGGAATAAATTTAATATTCAAATTGGATATAAAAAGTTTTTGAATTTTTGAACATTTTTCTTTAAAGAAATTCTTTATCACCCATTCTACGAGATTAATTATAGATTAATTCTATCCAGTAATTCTTGTTGAATGTTTTAAAAAAAATTCAATATATTGAATCAAAATTAAAAAACTTAGTAAACAAGTACTATTTTCTAGACAATATAAATATTAACTCAGGTAATTTTTATTACAACTGTAAATGGAAAATTTGGTAATTAAGCGAAAAAATAATATTATAAATATTAGAAATTACCATAACACCAATCATAATATTATTTTATAAGTGATTTTTTACCAAAATCATTCTTTTTTAGAATTTATGAAACCATAGATCCACTTATATGACTTTAATCCCCTTCTATTGTCTAGTTCTAAGAAATGTTAAACTTGTCATACTTATGTTCTTAATAAGTATCACATGATTAATATGTTGTTATTCAGAAGAAATGTTTAAACAAAATTAGACTACTTAAATCAAAAATAAGTATATTAATAATGAGTTATTTATTTTTTAGAGAATAAATAATTGTTTTAGATTATTATGAAATTATGATGTAATAATTATTCAATTAATAGGAAAATAAAATAAAATATATTAATTTTTTTAAATTGGATTTGAGATAATTTATTTCATCCAAATATTTTATAGACACAATTGAAATATTTTGTATATATTAAAATTGTTTTTTGAATATAAAATTCCATTGTAATTTTTGAAAAAATTCATGTAATGAAAAGTTCAAATTGACATTAATGATATTTTAAAAATAAAAATATTTTATTAAATGATATAAAAGGTCATAAAATATAACATTTATAAAAATTATATATATATGTTTTGAATTATAATCCATTATCCATTTATGGTTCTTTTGGAATTTTATAGCAACTATATAATCCTTATAATTTAAAAATCCACGTGTCAGGTGAAAAGTTAATTAAGTTAATTAATTGTTAAATCCAAAATACAGGGAATAAAAATTAAATAATTTTAATTTTATGAAATTACTTCAACCCATAATCATATTATATTATAAATTAATAATATTGGATCCATTTATAATAGAAAATTAATTAATTATAATTTAATAATTTGAGAACTTCTAAGAGTTCCCTCCCCTCTCCTATAAAACGGAACCACTAGTTCCATTTTATTCACACTTATAAAAATAATTGGTTCAACCAATCACTACAAAATACCCTTAATTTAATCATTTCCCACATACTAGAACTCTTATTTTTGTAATAAAACAATCATTAGTGGTCTTATGTTTTTAATAAATGAATGACTTATAGAGAAGATGTGTCTTTTTTAATTAAGTGTCTTATTTTGTTTCTTTTTGTACCTATAAAAATCTTATTCAAAAATAATAAAATAATAACTAATATATCCTAAAAAATATTAGATGTTATTATATTAATATCACCACCTAAATACATCTCCATTTCCATAAATTGGGAAAATATGTTATAATTTGTGTGTATAGCGGATGACCGCCTAACGAACCGATGGAATTTGTTTTCCATCACCATCACTCAAGATAGGTTATAATGGTGGAATTAGTTCTTATATGTGATATTTAATAAACATTTATCATTATTAAAAGATATTTATTAAATATTGATATGAAATAGTGCTTTCAAAATGTAAATCATTCCTTGTCTAAATCTTTTATTGTAAAATCGTTAGTGTTTCAAAAGTATTCTATATGAATCCATGTTTTCCTGAGACATAAGGATCACAATTTAAATATATTAATGCATCAAACACTAAAAATTTACCACATCACTCATATTTTCGTCATAGATAAGGAAAACTTCATCAATTTCCTCCATTGTAGGCAGATTGAGAAGTGAGGATTTCGGCACAGAAGATTTTAATTTATGGTTCAACACAACCTAATGGTTTCTTTACCATTCCTAGATTTTACAGAAAGTGAGGATACTTTATTTTTCTCAAATTGATCATTGGGATAATGTGGATTAAGAGAAATCTATTTTGAGAAAATATAGAAGATAACATTATTATTACTTTTACTGTCTAATTTGTTTTACGAAATGATAAATTAAATTAAATTTTTAAATCTCATACTATTTAATAAAGTCTTAATATAATTCACCATTAAATATTGAATGTCTAATTTAAAAAAAATGTACTAGAAATAATCCATATTACTTTTCTTACTAATCTATACATTGGTAATGAAAACTAAAATAAAGTTTTAGGTAGTAGGTATTACCAACTACAGGCTTGCATCTTTTTAATCCTTTTAGTGGAATCCCCAATCCTAAAACTCTAAATTATATTCCTTTAAAACATGACTCTAAATTTTTATTGAACCAATGAATTTCATTAAATTCAAATCAAATTTTGGTTTTTTCAACCTAAAAACATAATGAGAACTCACCAACAAAAGTATGTGTCTAGGAATTTTCCATGAAAACACTTAAATATATGGTTTCATTACAAATCATGTAATGGAAGGAATATTATGACATAATATTATCTTGAGTTATTTTAGTTTATTATGAAATAATTTTATTATTGTTTTATAAAAAACATGTCATGTTAATTTTATGTGCATTTTACTTAGTTAATTTACCATGTGGGATAAAAAATTATACAAATAAAATTATTTAAATTCCATCTTGGAACATTAATTTATTTATAGTTGTGATAATTATATTATATAGATACAATAAATAATGTATAGTAAAAAATAAATAATTAATTAATGACCCATTCATTACCATATCTAACAGTTGAGTTATCATGCAGGCAAAAAATCATTTTATGGACTTTTAAAAATAATACATATCACTGGTCCTGCTATGAGTCACCACGTTAGACCTATCCATGAAAGTAACACTTGGGTTGGAATCATAGTGGTTTTATTTCAACTACCTCCACACGAATTTAGAAACTCCATTAATTACATGTATTTATAACTCACATGTAGGTGAGGGGAACAAATGAATTAGCTAAAGGGGGTTACATAAATATCCTTAGATTAGAAGGGCCTACATTATAATGGATGGAGGGATGAAATGAAGTCCATCAAATTAATTTAACAATTAATAAATCAGACCATATAAATATATTTAATTATATTCACTCTAACACATAATATAGTATGGATCTATATCACAAATGATCATACATTAATTACATTAAAAAATAAAACTGATTAGCATTAATATATTATTAATAATTTTTTATTAATAAAAACACAATTTCATTAATTAATTGATTGATTAATTATTTAACATCCATATCAAGGACCATATAAATCCTCTCAAAGATAAAAATCATAATGAAATTAATGAATAATAATTAAGAAGAGAAAATTATTACATATTATAATGATAAATTAATTGACCATTTAAAAATATTCAAAACCATTAGTCAAATTTCAAACACCATAGGTTCCAAAAAAATAAGATTTAAATTTAGAAATCTTCAATCTAGTATAATTTAATTATTGTAATAATTTGAAGACTACACAACATGTACTATCCAGCTACATTCCATGTACCTCAGTTTCCTTGTATTTTATTTACATGCATTGATATTTGGCATATTAAATCATTTGGAAAATTTGATCTACACATGAGAGATATAAATAATGTATCGTCATTCTGTGTAACCATGATTGTGGACAAGGCTTAGGAATATATATTGACGAGACTACAAAACCTGTATAACCTAGCTACATGTTATGTATCCATTATTTTGTGCATCATATTTTTCTTGATGAATGGAATAATGTGTATTTTGGACATAGGAAATGTTAAACCACATGGTGTTTACACATTATACACATCATTCATGTAATAAATTCTCTAGAATATTAATCTCATGTTGTGTTACAATGTATAATGACTAAAAATATTGTACAATTTATGCATCTAACCAGTGCAGATTGCATGATGTGTTCACCAACTAAACACTATGTAATCTGACATCACGTGGGTTATGTAGGTCTTGTCTGCACAAGGTGTTAGAGAAATTCACCATGTGGGATTAACTGCTTGGCATGTCATGTATCTCATGACACATCTCTATATAGTGCACATTTTAGAATGATGTGTACTCTAGATAAATGTCATAAAACCATTTTTATAGATCAAATAATTTGGAACTTCTAATATAATCATTCGATATTATTCATCTCTTATAAGACCTTATTGGTAAAAAAACATTGAGAAACATGATTTATATAATTATTACATGTTAATTCATATCATATTTATGAAAAAATAATATGAAATGAAATATTCAACCGTGATTGAGTATTGGTAGAAAATATAGTAAATAATTATAAAATTAAAATGTTAACCCTCTAATATGTCTTTTTTTTGGGCATAGTGGAAGACCGTGATGATAGGAAATATATTTAAAATTTTCATCAAATAAAATGTACCAAAATACCAAAAAATAATTTTTTAGTAATATTTATAATTAATTTATTTAGATCTTGAAAACAAAATACCTCAAATTGGGATATTCAATTCATTGATGATGCTGATATTAATATATACCATTTTTTGGATTTCCTTCACTTTGACAAGGGGATACATGGGTATAATCCCTCTAGAAGTGATCCACACATGCTCCTTTGTTATCTGAGAAACACAAATCGATTTTTGGGTGTTATCATGGAGAATCAGTTATATTGCGTTGTTCGTGTTAATCTCTCATCATTTACTCCTAAAGCAATCACTATTTACATAATTATTATTGAGAGTGATATAGAATGAGGAGTAAATAGCTTCTCTTTTTGAACACAATTATTATTTTTATTTTTACCATAACACACAATATACATAAAAATATATTAATAAAGCTAGGATTTAGATTAAAATATTATATAATTTCATTCCATCCTTTAAATAGTAATAAAATATTCTATAAACCTCATGTCATGTAATAATAATAATAAAAATATTATTATTATTTTTGGTGAGAACCAACATGTGTAATAAATTTTTATTTAACTGGCTTGTTAGTTATTAATTGTCTCAAGACCCAATCTTGGTAATTTCATAATCTTTATGAATTTATTGAACACATAAATAAATATAAAATATTTTATTTATCAATAAATAATTTTGATCGATAAAATATGAATACAATTTATCCTCAGCAATGATAATATTTTTTTCTATTAATTAATTTCATATATAATTTAATCAAGATAAACATAAATGAATAGTTTGTGGACCTATTGGATTCTTTATTTTTGGAATTTTGAAGGGATGCCTAAATTCCATGACTACTATTTTAAAATTGGTCAAGGCCCCAAGAGAAAGAACACAATATCACAACTATGACAACCACATACAAACACTCAAGGTGTAACATATTCCCATTGTCACAATATCTCATCAACAAGGTTTCATGTCCATCCCATCAAACTATGATCATGATAGGTATTCCATGTACTGTATACAATAAATATTTCAATACACAATATCCTTGTAAATTTATGTGATTGATCCATTCTAATAAATTGGTGAGATATCAACTTCTACAAACATGTAAGGAATAAATCCTTCCTCGACTTATCCATCAATAACAAGTCAATTGTGACACACCCACAATACCCAACCTCATTTCAAACACCGTAATCATGGATTTCATCATAAAATATAACTCCATGCGTCATGACATGAATTAATGATTATATTAATGTATACAGATGATTACACACACATGTATAAAAATATCTGAGGACACAAAATGATATGGAATTCCTAATGGAATACCTTTACTCATAATGTACAATCCTTGAGAATACAAAGAGATATATTCATGGGAAGAAGCCTCATCAAATTTCTTGTACTCACACCTAGTAGTCACATTATATATTTCAAATGATATAATGTTATCTTACAATTGAACTGTATTTAAGAATATCGTCATGAAACTTCATGGTTTTTATCAAACCGAGGAAATACTATGACCTTATCAATCTGACATATACCATATTTCATTATTACATTACATTCATGATAAAAAATGAATAATATGTAACAATATGTTATTAATATTAAAATCATTCAATATACATGTAATAAGAGTAAACAAAGTTGGTCCTTGGGAACCAAACCTTAGATTATATACTAGAAGAACACCAAAAAATTAATACTTTAGATTTTTTGTGAGTGTAAATTATCAATAATTAATACTAATGAATAACCTTATAAATTTTTTCCTAAGGATAATGAATAAATTTTCCATTATTACTCTATAACTATTATGACTTATAGAATTTTTAATTAACAAAAAAACATTATTGGGGAAACAAATCACATAAATTATGATTTAACTGGTCATTATGTTTTTGTAAAACATACAGATTTTAGTCATCTGAATGATTTTTTTGAAACTACTTCTGTTCATTAACATGATGTTGAACCGAAACAATAAGTATTGAATCCACCAAAATTAGGTCAACAAATCATCAATATATATAAATTATTTCAACAAAATATATAAAATATATATTTGAGGATCAAAATATATTTTTTACCTAAAAATATTAACATATCAATTTACTGATAACATCATTGAATATGTAAATAAAACAATGAAAAATAAAAACTCCTCATGAAATGAATGTGAACATTATTAATTCCTAAAATAATTCATATTTAAAATTATAAAATACACTTTTGTTGATAAATGTTGGACACGGACTATGCCAAAAGAGCATAACCAATTTTAATGGAATCGTGTTTGGAATTTAGATGAACTACCAAAAGAACATTTGATGATTATAGTTAAATTTTTTTAAGAAAAAAAATATAATTAGAATGGGATATTTTTTGGAATGAAATATTTTTTGTATCAAGGGATTAATTTTAAAGAGATGTCATAGAATATGGTGGGACCTTTTCACTAATGGTAAGGATCGAATCTATCAAACTCTAATTTTCCATTTAAAAACTTCTGAATGTTACATTGTTTCAAATAAATGTGAAAAGTTCAATTCTTAGTGGTTATATTCAATAATAATTTTACTTTTAACAACGTCCTAGTTTTGAATATAAAAAATTTCAAATCAAATATTGAAACTTACCAAAGCTCTGTACAACCTTAAATAAGCCCCATGATCATGGTGTGATATAATTACCATATTCTTATATCAAATTATTTTTCTTGATGTAAATGTTTATCGAACTCTTTTTATAATTAAATTTTCTAAAGACACCATAATTTTACAAATTTATATTTATGAAATTATTTTTTGACCAACATAAAAATTAGTCTCCATTTTTTTTAAAACATATGATTATTTAGTTTAAAATGAAAAACATTGGAAAAATATATATTTTACTTGGTTTTGAAATTTCTATAAAATTGGGTGGAATTTTTTTAAATTATCATCAATTAAATATTGATTAACTAATTTTTTTGAGAATTCATTGATTATTAGTACTCTGAAAATTACCTTAATCAAACATGACCATGATGAATATAAGAAATCAGTTGTTAAAAAATTTAATTGAGTTGTGACAATAATATTTTATATAGATCATGATATTTAAACTAAATTTAATGGAATCACTTTAAAAATTAGTAAAATACATCTTTGATCACTTAAAAGATTCATCCAAACATAATCAATTTTTTATATTCCAAAAAATATTTTATACTGAAAGGTCTCTTGAATGATGACTTTGGAGTTTATATGTTAAATAAAAAGAGTTATTCTATAATATTTCATTTACTAATATAATATTAATTTTCTTTTTATAGAGAGATTAAATACTTGGTTGGAGGAACCAATGTTGATGCTAAATAAGAGGCAATTGGATATTTTTATGGATTCTTCAAACAAACATGTATTTTGGTTTAAAATTTACTCAAATTATATTCATTTTTATAAAAATAGTAATATTTTATTTTCTAAAGACCCAAACAATCACTCATGAGAAAATAACATATATTTAAGACAATATTTATAGATAAATTACACATAAAAAGGAGATACTTTCTTGATTTAATAAAAAAGAACATTTACTTGCTCATATATTTACAAAACCCTTAAATTATAATATATTAAAAAATATAAAATAGATTTTGGAAAGGATCAATTTAAACTAATAATAAATTTAAATCTTTTTTAATCCATCTCGACATATTTAAATTAATCCGAAAAAGGGCTGGACATTTTGAGAGCGTTTTAAATTATTATCAAATTTCTGTATTTTTATTTAAAGGTATTTCATATTTTAAATTTTTTTAATCACTGTAATTCATTAAATGAAATATATATATATTTTCTATAAAACACAATATTCTTAAATCCATTTTCTATTGAGTTTTACTCACTTTTTTCTTTATGTTGTTTTAAAAAAAATTTATTCAATTATAATTTAGATAGCCTATTTTTAAGACACCAAAAAATATGAATTAATCATTTAAATTTACACCAAACCCATATTCAGAAGAATAATATCATGCATTTTTTATTATAATTCAACTTATTGAAGAGGGGTAATTTTTTATCTTCTACCCTATGAAATTATTCAAAAGATTATATCCTTCAAAAATAAGATATTTTTTCTTCCTTTTTATATTTTAATAACATAGGAATAAATTATCCAAGGTGGAGAATTATTTATATTAAATTGAAAGTAAAAACATGTGACTAAAGAGACCTTGCTTATATAAAATTGAATCTAATGAAACATTTTTTTTTTATACTATAGTTAATATAATTTGAGTTCTTAATAATGAGGAATAAAATTGATATAAAAAATTATTTAATAATAATGATGATCTTATTGATGGAGTTATTGTTTAAAATGATACTTTGTATTATCTCAAATGAGTAATGATTAATCGAATTTAAGAGGGAGTGTTTTATTTTCATTCTCATATATAATTATTTTTAAAATGGACATAATTTTTAAAAATTATTAAAACTAAATGATTAATCATTATCATCATTATTGTTTCATTTTATAAATCACTAAGTGGGATATGGTTTTGGAAATGAAACTTATTAAAGTATATTCATGAATATATTTTAAAAGAGGGAGAATTATTTATAAATATTATATTTTATAAAAAGGAAAATGATGTACTTCATGTTTTTTGGTTATATTCTTTTAGAATGTGTGTCATTGAGATTGTTTTTGAAAATAAATTTCTAGAAATATTAAAACAAGAATTATTTTATTTTATATTGTAGTACAACATGTAGATTTCATTACCTATCATTATCATTCTAAATAGAAGGAGATCATTAAAGTGTTTTTTATTCAATGAATCCTTTAAAAATTTGGTTTTGAAATCAAAATATATAACATAATATGATTTTATTTAACTCAAATATTTTTTAATTTATTTTATTATAAAGTTTAAAATTAAAATAAAATAATTTCATTCCATGTTTTATTATTAATATATAAAATATCCTTGTAATAGTAAAAAAACCTTACTAGAAGCTACAATGATATGTCGTGTTCATTGGAAGATATTGAAGATACTTTTGATGTGATTACAAATGATACCATTTAATTCTTGTTTTAATTTTTATAGTTTATTTCAATTTTATCTATAAATTAATGTTATTCTTGAAGAATAAAAAGGACACAAAGAACATAAAAGGTATATAATTAAATCCATTATGAAATCCTCTGGTAATTTTTATGATTTTCATTTTCTTGTTCCAATAATCCCTATCCATCAGTATAATATTTTTATTTCTGATATTTTCTTCTAAGAGCTATATATTTTAATGAATATCTTTATAAATGTCTTTATCATTTTTAGTTTTATTAATTTTATTTAAAATCATCGTGATCAAGTAATTTCAAGGATAATAAGAAAAATATTTCTTTGATTTTGATTACCCTTGGACATGACTATCTAATTATAGGACATAAATATAAAATTCATTTACAACATATTGTGATTATCTTTTAAGAATAGAGTTTTAGATACTTATGATAAAACAAAATCCATGTAATTATGACAACTATACATTTTTCCACTATATGAACAACTGATTATTTCATAAAAAATGCTTCAAAATCTCCTATAAATTCGCTACATAATAAAATATTCTAGACAGTGCATAAATTTATTATCATAATAAAATGGATAAATGAAAATATAAGAAAGGGCTGAGAAAAGTCTATCAGAAAGGTAAAACATGAGATATAATAATCGAAGATAATATTTGAGCATAATATAAGTATTTTGGCATAATCAGGATTCATAAAAATATAATATCCAACAAATAATAGATCATAATTCAGGAGTCAGTGTTAAATATTGGAATAATATAATACACAAATCAAAATACTATGAAAACATATGCCAATAATCATAATTCATGATAGAGTGACATAAGAAAAAGAACAAGAATAGAAATTTTGGAATATCATAATAAATTACTTGTATATTTGACATAACCGTAATCATATGAATTATAACATAGTTGACTAGGTATAAAAACATATTTACCTTAGGGAATTATCCTTCACTCACCTATTTCCCTTGGGGGATCATGCATTACTCACCCATTTCACTTCATGGATCGAGTCATTGCAATTGATTTTCATTAATATAATGAAATAAAAAACATTAAATAATGCATTGGAGGTTGATATTGGACACCATACATCATCATCCATACACATGTGTTCTGTATAAATAAAACATCCACAATTCATTAAATAATAATAACATGATATACTAGTGGAAAATAAATGGGAATCTAAAGATATTCAGTATCATTCTATTAAAATACCATTGAATGAAGAAAACAAAGCATATGATAATTACATTTAAAAAATAAAGGGTATGCAGTAAAGTTAATAATTTCATAAATTAAACAATGTAAAGAATTTAGGTGAACATACTTTAATAAATGGATTCATAAATAGTGTTTTCCTAGTGGAATGACATGGAATAAACATTACGATTATAGGCCGATGAAGAATAATCAATTCAATGTAAGTGGTTGATCATTCATATAAAATAGAAGCTAATTTTATTTGTAATCTATAGGAAGATGTTATATGGAATAATTTAAACAATATAATCAATTAATTATATTTTAAATTTCCTTGATGTTTTGAAAACTTTTTCAAATAATTATTTTTTAATATAGTACATAAATCATTTGTTTTAGTAACAATGAAAAAAGGGTCACTTTTTATATAATATTAAAAATATTGAAATTTTTTTCTGAAAGAAGAAAATCGTAGATGATATTTTATAAATCAATTCTAACATTATCAATAAATGATAAAGTTATTCTGCCATTAAAAGGATATTTCCAAAAAAGCTAATTCAAATCCTTAGAAAATTTCTAATATTGAAAAATATAAATTAATAATAGATACCTAAATGATATAAGTGTTATCAGAAGAAATTTTGGGTGGGACATATAATTTTTCTTGAATATATATGAAACATGTTTAAATATTTCAAAATATCCTTATTGGAAAACCACGTCAAAAAAATATTACAAAGACATAATTTTTAAAATAAGATAATATAAATATTTATTTCACATAAGATAACACATAATTATTTTTCCAATAATAAAGGAAAATTAGAGGGAATGTAAAATATAGTGAACTAGGGGACACCTTCATTAAAGATGTTGTGAAAATTTATCAATAATGATATAATTTTGAGAAAGAAGTTGTATCAAGGGAAAAAATATAAATTAAAGGTAAATTTTCACTAGAGAGTAAGATAAATCACCATTAAATAAAATATTTTCTTTGATGAAACAAATATTAGAATAATGAAGTTCAAGAAGAATCATTTCAACTCCATGATGGTAGTTGAGATAACAAAAATCATTACTTTAAGGGTAACATAAGAATAAAAAAGAAGATATATTTTAAATTAGAGATCAAATTTAATATAATTATATAAAATATATTCATTATAATTGAGGAAAATATGACAACGAATACACTATATAATATAAATGATATAGAAAAATATAAAACTTGTCTTACCAAGTTGAAAATGAGAGAAACAAAAACTCACAAATTTTGTAATTTTGGAGTAAAAACCCATAAGAGGATAAAATTAGTGAATAAAATTGTACATAATGAAGTATAGGGGAATAAAAAAATATATTTTTTAATATATAAAATAAATTATGTTTTATAAAAAAACATTTGTCAAGGGGTTTACATTCGTTAGAAAGAACCCTTACCATTCTTATGTCTTCCATGAATGAACTTTAAAAATCATTATAAAAAAATAAATATATTAATAAATTATTTTATAAAAAAATTAATCTATGAAAATATTTATAATAATTATTTATGATAATATTAAATAGTTTTTACCTATTTTACCACGTCAGTTTATATTTTTGACCATTTCATCTTGTTTCATAGGAGCAATGCCAGTATTTGTTCTTTTTCAAAGGGTAATTATTAAAATATCTTTAATGTTTCTAAAATGGAGTACATATAATTATTTATTGACTTTATTTTTTATCAATGTTTCAATCTGTACCAAATAATTCGAAATTGATAATAAGCACATTTAAAGAGTTTCATCACCAAAGAAATGGGTTTTCATAAATTATTGATTAAAAAATAGTGTATAATACCAAAAAAGAAAACCAGATAATTAAATAAATATTTTAAAAAATTTATAAACTTAATTATGTTTTCAAATTCACCCATGATATTTTTTTCATTGTTCATACTCGTGGTCAAACTGTCCAAAATAAGATCATACAATGATTAATGGATGATTATGTGGTGATTTAGTTTGAATATCATTATAAATGTATCATAATGATATAATTATTTATTTATTATTGAGATAAATAACAAATAGAAATTATTATGTGAATAATTGATGGACATGAAACAATTACAAAGTATGAATAATTTTTTATTCCATCTTAGTTAACTTATTTAATACAATTAATCTATAATGATTATTTTACATTTAGGTAAATATTATGTTATTAATTTTTTTTTATAAAAACAATTCATATCATAAAAATAAAATATATACTTTTTAAAAACTCAAAAGTCCATTAATGAAGGAAGAAATGTAAAATTAAATCCCTCAATCCATAGATCCAGTAGTATGCAGGTACGCATGAATGATGCTTTCACCTTAATAGAAATAGAGAGCGGAGAAATATGGTTTGACTTTTAATAATATAAAATATGTCATAAGTATAATAATTATATATTAAATTCTATTTTTAACCATCCAAAACTGAAGGAGAAGGAAAATAAACATGTTACTTTATACAGGTGATAATCCACACATACACACATTTCACGTTTTTATTTTCAATAATAGAAAATGGAAAACATGGTTAATGCTTATAACATAAATATAATATATATATAAATAATTATATTAATTTTATTATTTTATTACTGTTTAGAATATGATTTAGATGAATTTTTAAACAAAAATAAATTGAAACTAGAGAGGAGTGGTTAGAAATTTGTACCTCACTTATTGGATTATCTAATGTGAAAAAGGGTTTTATCATTTTAGAAATAATATTTTGAGAAGGTAGAAAACTATTTAAGGTATGTTGGAGTTATTAATATATTTTCATGTATATTTTGGTCTAAACTATGTGGTTTTGGAGTGATTTTAAGTGAGAATGGAATAACCCCTTCTATAAGTGAAAAAGGATGACATTTTTTGTAAATAATTAGAAATTATTAATAATGGGAAGTCTATCTCAATGAATGTTTCAATAAATGTATAAAAATCGAGGTGATAATTTATAATGTTGATGAATTACTCAACTACCAATTACCACACATTTTTATAACATGTTTAAAGTCATTTACTCTATGTTTTTTACTTTTACTATATAAATTTTTCCAAATTAATTAGTATTGTCCTAAATATAATACCCTTTATAATGTAAAATAAAATGGTACATTTCATATAATTCCAAACAAATGATTTAAAATATTAATTTAATTTAATTAATTCAATTTCTAAAAGTGAATAAGATTATTTCTAATATAATATGTATATAAAGTATAAAAAATATTCGGAAAAGGTTTACATATGTTTGAAAACAGTAAATATTATGTTGTAAAGGAGAATAAGTATTTTTAGTTTATTAATATAACTCATAAAAGTTATTTTTTTTCTTCTACAAAATGGTTTCATAAATCTTTTAATCATTTTTATAAATTCATAGTTTCAAAAATGTTATTGTATTTAAAAAAACTACAAATTTCACTACTCACTTAAAAGACTATTCTTTATGAAAATTTCAAATATTCATCATATTTTACTATATTCAGGTTTAATATTAAATTATGTTAGTTTTTAAAATAAAAACACTAAAATATCAACATTTTTATTTCAAAAAATACAATATTAAGAAAACTTTTTGGAAAAATTACTTATTAATCGTCATGTATTATCAAAGTTATTTCATATAAATTTATATATAATTAAATATTGATATCTTAGTTTATAAATATAAATATTTCATATTTAATTAATTATAATTTTTAATAATTCAAATTTTTATGGTAAAATAAAATACTCATTTTTTAACTGGTACTCCGAATTGAATCTTTTTAAAAATATTAATCATTAAAAATAATAATTTATAATTAATTTAATTTATTGTTAGATTTTTATAAAATATTGATTATATTATTCATGAAATCTTAATATGGTTCAAATCATTTAATTCTATTGCGGAATTATTTTGGAGTTACATTTGACCCACACTATTAAAGATAATATCAATTTAAAGGGTCTAAAATCAGGGTTTGTTAAACTAATCTGGAATGATCAAGGGATTCTAGGTATATAAAGATAAAATTCCTTAAAAGAGATTTAATAAAAGTTATATGGGGTTTATAAATATATATCACCTTCATATGAGTTTATGTTGAGTTCTTTTGGGGTTAGTAATATAGGATCCTTATATTAGGTTGAATAATCTTCCATACATTTCAAGTAAACATTTGTCTTTATAATATCATTTAATACAGCTTCTTGATTATAATTTTACACTCCATTTCTTTTAAATATATATTTTTTATAAATTTTATAATTTTAAATTCATATTATTTTAAAAAACATTCACTAAACTGAATGTCTTATATATATTAAGTATTAAGATTTTTTATAATTTATCTAAATTTATAATGATTTTATTTATTGTTGAATTTAAACAATTTTTACTAAAATATGTTTTGATCTAATTATAATATTATAAACTCTTATGGTTTTAATCCTAATGGTGGATAGAAATTATGAGTCCCATTTTAGACTATGATTCACACCCTCTTGTAGATTTCATATTTATAATATTAGGAAAGAATGACATACCATTATATTTTATTAATCAATAAAAAGTACATAATTCCTTTTTATATCAATTTATTTTATATATAATTCCAATAAACATCCACATCCACATGAACTAATTAAATTAATTTCTATAAATTTTTATCTTCTTAAACGTTTGAAATCTGAATTATATTTCAATTTTAGAAACTATCGTATATTTTAGTGAAATATTGTATATAACATGTTATATCGATATATGCATAAAATATAACAATTTATTATATGTATTTTTTTCTTAAGTGTCCAAAAAAATAATGGAACAATATATCAAATTTCTTATTTATAAGAAAAAACTTTTTATTATCTAAAATGACAAGTTATATATATATATATATTATAGTTTCCTTTTATCAAGATTACACCATCCCTACCTTTGGTACATTGAGTGTCCATAGAAAATATTTTAACATTTAGAATGATATAAAATTGGCATACACGTAATATATAGTACCCAATAACATGAAAAAAATTCATTTAATCTTGTCTTATAATTTCCACAAATTTTATATTTTTTATAGACAAAATTATATGATTTTTTATTAGAGAAACTTTTTATGATTTCTTATGTTTTTAAAGACCTTCAATAAATTTTTATTTACCACCATTTGGAAAGTTCATATCATATTAGGAATCCAAAAATACATCATAATCAATTTATTTTAATGTAATCGCAACCACTAATGAATATTTGGTCAACATCATTTAGACTTAAACATTTATATTCACACAGTTTAGTAGTCGATATGAATGTCCATCCGTAGGATAAGATAAATCATCATCATTAAAATGTAGAAACTTATTTTTAGTTTTTACTTTTATTAATAACTCATTGATATGTATTTTATTAGCACATTATATTTCGCTAAATATATTCCTTCACATTTTTCATATGACATAAATGGACTTATTTCTGTTTTCTTCAAGAAATTAATTTTATCCATAATAAACTCACCAATAGTATTCAAATTCACTTATGTTTTTATGTCCCTATTTTATTTTGTTTATATTTTTTGTGTATTCCCTATATTTTCTTGTATTAATTTATGATATTGTACCTTGACACATTATTTCATGATATTACTGAAACCATAGACAATTTTGGCCTGATTTTCAACAGTGATCATGAGGATATAAATTTTTATTGAGGTCAAAAACTTCTTAAATGCGAGTTTTTAAATTGTTTACATTCTCTAATCATTATCCATTTTATAATAATTCATGTATAGAATATAGTCAAATACTACTTCCATAAATATCTAAATATCCCTCTATTAAATTTGAACACTAAATTTAACTTTGAGGTTAACAAAACCAATTTTTTTTATTATTCACCTTTTCATTAGTCCTAATTTTTTCCTAAGAAAATATATAACAAGATCCATGATAAGTTATTTAAATTCCTTTTTTTTATATTCATCTGATTCTTATGAGACAACACCATTATATAATATCAATATATACATTTTATTTTTTTTGAAATAATTTTACTATTGACATCATTTAAGTGCTTATTAAATTATTCATCATATTCCACTCCATATTAAATTTTCTTGGTACACATAGAAGAAATGTGATTAAAGTTTCCATGATAAAACAAAGAAAGTGGTCCCTTTTCATTAAATTTTCATTTCCTCTTTTATAGTTTGTGTAATGCAATGATATCACCTGATAAACTTATTTCTCTTTAAAATAATCCTCAATGATGTGATTTTTTATCACCTTGAATGAAATATCCCTAGATAATTTCATTATTATAAGACCATAATTTTTTATTTTTATCTCATATGCAGTGAAACTATGTTACAATTAATCTATTAATAATTCCCTTTGATCCATTTCCACAATCACCAAAAAAATAAAGTGAAGTGTGGTAGAAAACTTCTTCTTATTAAAATCATGTTTTCATGTTATTATAGTGTTTTACTTATCAATTCATGGCATATAAAATAACATTCACACAATCAAAGTATGATTAAATAGACTTAGATAGGTTCATACTTAAGTCACCTTAATTGTTTCCAAAAACATATTATTATTTTTCTCTTATGTTCATGTCATACATACTATAATTAAACATCTTTTACCACACGGTGATAGAAGGATTAGACAAATTAATTTTCAAGAATATTGTATCACAAAAATATCTCCATAGATAATTATTCCTTTTATATTTTACATATAAATCCTTTTCCAATATTTCAATGAATGACCCACTTTGTATGTTTACTGTAATTATATGTTTGATACTCGTATACACGTCTATATCAAGGGGTAATAAAAATTAATTCATCACATTATTCCATAGTTTATGATTTTCAGCATTAAAAATCAAAAACCCCATTTGTATTAATAAACTCTTTCATATCTCTTGAATAGCGTAATCACATTTGTAAAATAACTTTTAGATTTGATATCAGTGACAACATCAATATTAATGATTAAATACAAAGACTTTCTACCACATATAAAGTATTTCCTAAGAGGGGATGAGTGATTTTAAGTAATATGAATTTACAATATTCACTAACATGAAAATGTTCGATAATTAAAAGAGATATACATATCATCCTCATAGAATATTAAATTTATATAACAATATCATATAAAAAACTTTACATCATTAATTCTCCATGTGATACATCCTATGTAAATACAAATGTATTGTTTGAATGTAATAATATTTATAAAGCTCAATACTTTTATATTATTTATAGTTGTATCACTATCAATATTGGCTCTGAATCAAACGCACATGAAGTCACAATACTCTCTTTTATAATATTATCTCAATTTAAATCTAGTAAATAATTATAAAGTCAGTAAAAAAACACATAAATTGGTGTTTTAATATTATATATTTTCATCACATTGAATATTTACATCTTTTTTAACTTTTATATTAAGTATTAATGAATGATATCTAATTAATTTATATTTTTCTAGGATGTTACTTTTGAAAATTAAATTCATTTATCCATCATTGAAAACTTCATGTTTATTCACACATGTCTCTTTTTCACTTCATAAGAAAAAAATCAATGATTTGAATGAATTCAAATAAATCAAAAATTCAATGTTCATAAATCACTCTTCCAGTTATTATATATTTAAAAAAATTTAATGTTCAATATATAATTTTTTTCTCCTACCAAATCCATCATGTTTTAAGGAACTTGAATTCTTTAAAATATTCTAACATAAACTCATTTATATCACAATGATCACCATTATATCCTTTTTGATTCTAATTCTCGGTACCAAAGAAACAATTTCTAAATACATATATTTATCTTGAATTTTATGGTATTATGAACTTTTAAAATATATCTATGAAATTAATTATGTTATGAATAGAACATATTTTGCTTCCTTAGAAAATTCAATGCCCATCAAATATAGAATATAACACAGACTAGAGTGAATATAGTTGAAATCCATTGTTAAAAATAATTTTCATCAATATATAATGGAATATTATTATGGCATTGTCTTATAATCAAAATTCATTAACCAAAAATCTTTCTTCAATATTCAATCATACAATAAGAATCAGGACATGCTATTTACACATTGTAGAAAAATATTTTCCTTCACCTTAAACCATAATTATTATATAAAATTAATAATTTCATACCCTCAAATAATCACATCATAATTTCTAATCCATAACCCATATATTTTCACATTATAACTGTGACAAAATTAACCAAGAATTAATTATTTTCTTACGATTCTTTGAAAAAGACACATTCACATACTAGAGATAGAATGAAACTCTATTATATTAATTATTAAGGATTACTTTGTATTTTGGATATATTTTTAACTATTTTTATGAGTAGTCACAATAAAAGAATATTATATTTTTTCTAAAAACGTTTACATTTCAAAAAATATATTTTTTAAGAATTACATAAGCATACTAATTGGATTAATTTTTAAAAGTTACTATGTAATGATAAACCAAAAAATATTATGAACTCTATGTACCACATGAATCAAAATTTAATAATACATAAAACTCATTATCTAATTCTCTTTTTTCAATAAAAGAATATTTGGTCCATTTTTTAGGTAAAAAATATTTTGAAATAATATATAATCAAAAAATTTAATAATCCATCTAGATAGAGTCATTCAGAGTTTCTCATTTATATGTTAAGGATGGAAATTTCAAAAGTAAGCGGTGTTTGAATAATTTACTGTAAACCTTTTATTTTGAAGGTTTTATAATGAATTATACATTTCTACAATATATAAATCCTTAATTTTATTCCCAAATCGATAAAATATTTCATCCATATATATATACAATATTTGATTTTTAATAATAAAATATCATTTCTTATCTAACTGTGAATTATAAATACACTTTTTATTTATGGTTTAACTATCATAAATATTTTCTTATTCTAGAATTAATCAATTATGAAGATGTAAATCATAAATTACATTCTCAAATTAAATAACCCTTTATCCATTTACAACATATATATTTACTTATTCATTCTACAATTTTATTAAATTACTATGTATTCGTACCTTACTATAAAGATATAAATGTTATGGAAATAAATATTTGATGAAAAACTAGTATTTAATGCCTATAAGTGTTTTTTTGTTAAATCCATAACATTCATTTATGTGTACACACAAATCGTCTCTTTATAATCGAGGAAATTTATAAAGGTATAATATGGGTCTGTAAAGTTAGAAAAACAACCAATAAAATATCTAAAAATATTTAGGTTTATTAATTTCACTCTAATCAACAACACAATTTATTTACTTAGTATGAATAATGTTTTTAAAAATTAGAATGGCATGAATTGATCCTCTATGTTGATAGCAACGTGCCACATGAAAACATTTATTCCTCCCTATACTCCAGATCCTTCTAACATGAAATGAGAAACAATGTCCATCAGTGGAGATATCATATACTCAATATCAATTCATTCTAAAATAATTAAAATAATAATAATAAAAACTCTTATTAACATGTGAAAATAAATTAATATAAGGACATATGAGATACATTTCATAAATAAAGAACAATCTCCTATGGTGGAAATCCAAACTAGAGAATTAATATAGTAGGAATGAAAATAAATAAAATATTTTTATCCTATAGTGTTTTCCTGGCCCTACCATTAACTCCATACTCAACAAATCTACCAACATCATGGGACCCTTACCCTTTCTTGGATCCCTATACGTCAAATTTTAATGAACATCAAAATTATCATACAAGGTGTGATGGATATGCCTCATATGACACCACTAATTCATCATCATCAAATATAAATTGGTATTATAGGTGTATTCCATGATGAAATAAATTTACGTGCAATTATAGATAGACACACAATCATATAATGTGTGTCTGTGTGTTAATAATTCCACCATAACACCCATTTGTACCTACTTTGGATCCATGTCATTAGTGTAAACACAAAATATTTAATAAATGATGTAGTCTAGCAATAAAGAAATAAAAAAGGTCACCTATAATCCTCATAAAATTGATTCGACATTCCACTTGGTATCCAAAAAGTATTGAGTTCAAGCACCTCACTCGAGATCCTCATGAAATCATGTTCTAGCCCATGCCCCACATATATCATCATCCTACCCCATTAATGGGTTTATCAGTGTCATCATCTCATGTCATACATGACCCCCCTCTAAGGGTGACCATACATTGACGGTCCACTGTTCAAAGATACCATGAACCATCCTTCAAGGTAAAGTTAACACACAAAAAGGTATATAAAAATAAGAAAATCCTAACATAGTTTTATAAGAAACATTGTAAAATCATACAATAACATGTGGTTCAACATCAAACATGGTAGAATTCTACACTAGAAAGTACCCTTTAAAAAAGTATTATATGTGATATCACGATAAAACATACACCCGCAACCCATCAGTATCAATAAAGAAAAAAAAGTCATGATGAAACATATATCTTAATAAGGAAACACATTTATACAGGGGATCTAAATAGTAAAGAACTTCAGACCTCATTTTTTTGATGAAGAATATATTATTTACTAAAAGGATAAAATTTTGAACACTGTATCACACAATAGAGAGGAATATAACACATCATGTGTGCTTAACCTAGGTTTTGGTTCATTAATAAGAAGGTTTAGAATGAATACTCAAGAGAAATCCCTATCATGATAACTTTTCAAAAATGATATAACTTTCTTAATACATAGAAACACACAATTATATGATATATAAATGAAAGGAATTATAATTTATTATATTCATCATCGATCAAAGAGAGGACCGTAAATTCATTGCCTATTATAGAAAAGGTACTTGGGTCAAGATAATTATCCATAATCCATAAACAAACTATCAATTGAGGAATTATCCAAGAAGGAATAATGCCACACCATGCTCATTCTACAAATAATTATATAGAAACATCACAATTATTAATAATTCTACAATCGGTCAAGAGATTATCTGTTGACATGTTAGTGTCAACTACAATATACCATGAAATAATTTATGATTTCATGTTCCATCAACATTTTACTCTCATTAATGGTTCCATGGATGATAATCTGGGAAAACTTACTTGAAGAATACTTTTGGTTGATTGTAGATTTTAGATTGATGAATAAATGAAATAAAATCATTTCATCCTCCACTGTTCTACCATGAATGGGAGGGCTCATCATCTAATCTTCATGAAAAATACATATATAACATAGATATCTGCATGTCTAACAAAGAGGATACATATATGGCTTGTACATATATAGAAAAGTCAATATTAGTTCTTTCTAGATCAGTCAATTGTTTGAGAAATAGTGAGAGCAGTATTGGAGAGTCTAAGGACCAGGGGAGAGGTATCCTATTTGGGATAGTGGCATTGGGGTTTAAATTAGGTGTTAAGGGTGGTGTCATTGCACTTAAAATTAAAGCCTATGCGGTGTATTAATTTTTCGCCTAGAATGGGTGCACCAACTACCTGGTGGGGCACGCCAACTGTCATGTGGCATCACCAAGTGGCTGGTGGAACCCCAAAAACTACCTAGTGTAGTCTGCATAAATAAATAAACCTAAATATATGGTAATAACTAGGTGGTGAGTTCATTAAATCCCACACAGACAATCCTCCCCTAAAAGATCCAACTATTGATTTTTGGTCCCTTTTCTATTAAAAAGGACCCATAACTCCCCAAAAGAAGAGGTCATCATCAGAGGAAAAGATAATTCCATTTACTTCATAATATATTACTAAAAAACCAAGTCATAATGTTACAATTAGACATATATAATGACTTATAATACCTTATAAATATGTCAAATGTTCTACTCTAATTATACGAGCCACTAAGCTCCAAAATATACCTCTTATTACCATTTCTCCTCTTAAATCGATCTATGACACCATTTAACATGGAAAAGTTGTATCATCTTGCCTCAAAGGACATTATAACTCATTTATATTATCTGTAATAAATGATCCATATAGGATTAATCATGTAATAACTCAACATCCTCATAATGGATGACTTGTGTGGAATAGTGTATCGACCTCTGGAATTGTGACACAATAAAAAGAATTATAAATACCTCAGTATAAAGAGGTTAGATCATGAATGTATTCCATTTTATGTACCTTTTTTTTAATAATTAAGGGTCCAATATAAAATAGTTCTATATTTAGTTGAATCTTAAAACATTAGTGTAAAAACCAAGGAGTCTCTCTTAGAAAACATTTGTCACCTATAGTGAATTATAGAGGACTCTTCACATGGTCAGCCTATGATTTCTACATGCTCGGAGTGGTTATAAAAATTTTATGGATTACATTCACTCATTGAAAGGTGTCTTATAAATATTTTTCCCAGAGTCACTAGATCACCTTCCCAGTTCTAATAAAATATAAATTGACATGCTGTATCATATATATCCGAATAACATTCCATATATATTAAACAATTGAAACTATTTTTTATGTGAACAGAACCAAGGGGAGGTGATCATCCTATGATCAAAAAAATTCAGAGGCACCATTTAAAATTCTCTCCTCTATTATAAGTTTCATCAAATTATAATTTCCTTTACTCTTCGGATGGTTCATTATGGTCAATATTAGATGATTCCATACGGCCTTCTATAAGCCCTACTAAAATCAAAATGTAAAATTTGTGTATCTATCAGAATCAAATCACATGATGAATCAATATTATAATATGATATCAATTAAATAAATATTATTTAAATCATCCATTGAGTGTGTTTCATAGATCTGTAAAATTTGAGAAACATTAGTAATCTGATCACAAGTCACCCAATTTGTGTCACAACTCCTCAGGGTCAAGGGAAAACACATCCCAAATTCCTTCATGATGTCCTCCCACTTCAAAAAGGAAACTGGAGAAGGCTAGGGAAAACCAATAGGGATATAATGATCTGACTTAATCGTCCAACATGTATGGTACATGGATACTAATCTAGTAATTTCCATTATCATCCCTAGACACCAGAAGTGTCGATTATGTCATGATACAGTTTATCCCTTCTTGGATTTATCACCGGTCAAGAGGTATGTATGTACCTCATTACCTCTCTCTTGATATAAGTTGGGAATACTACTATCCCATGTACCTTGATCATATTACCTATTTCTATGAACCACGAACATAACGGGTCAACGCATATCATCAATTATCTTTTCATATGACACACATGGTAAGATTCATGAACCACCTTCACCCAATCAACAAAATAATATATGATCACCAAATGGTAAAAATCCATCAATCCATGATCCCCAAAGAATCCATTCTATAGTCTGAAAACAAGCCCATCAAGAACCATTACTCCTTAGAAGGACTCTAACCATGATCTTTCTCTACCTATGTCTTATGAGTAAGATTATCTGAAATATTGTTCCCTTTTCCAAGTGATTAAGAAATATAAAAGTCAAACATCTATTGATATTGTACCAATTTCTTTTATCTCATGTTCATGTCATACTTTATAAATATGAATTATAGTATCTTATTGTTATTGTATATAAAAAACCTTTCACCAATGATATAATGTCCTTAACACATCAAAATGTGAACCATAACAACAAGATCCAAGTCTTGTGTATGATTTTTCCACTCATGGGGTCAAAAATAAGTTTTCTCATAAGCTAAAACTCACTCTCTATACATTATAACAATACCTAAGAAAATTATTTACGTATTGTATTAGAAATCATAATTAATCCCAATATCATGTAAGAATAGAATTGGAGATATAAACAACCTCCAACTTAGATCAAGAAATTACTATTCACACTAGACAAACCACTAGAAGTTCAGAATATTTTTGTTAAAGTTGTTATAGGTACTGATAGACTGGATAATTCTCAGATTAAATATTTGAAATATAGGCCCAATCCCAGAGATTCCATGACCTCTAACATGTTCCATGGACATTTTGAGGACATAACTATGACTACTTTATCTAGGTACACATTTATAATGATCTTAGATAATGAAATACTATATAAAATCACCTCATAATTCAAAAACTAAATTTTAAAAAACATGGAATATAGACTATGTGATTGAATTTTAATCAGGAATATCTTGAGGTGCCAAGCATGATTATTTTGCATCAGTGATTTAATGAGGAAGTCTTAAAAAATATATTTATGAAAAAGTCTAGATATTGGTGAAGGATCTTATTTTTGAGATCCATGAACATTATCAGTGAAATAATCAATAAAAAATCCATCACTAGGTACTTATATAGCCCATAACCTCTCCATAATTCCCTCTTCAAGATATCTTCATCTCTAACTAAAATTTATTTTTTTCCTAATTGAAGATCAATCATAGAGAACCATCAGGATCCCAATAACATATCAAATAATTCATCAATCAAGGAAAAATGTTACATATTATTCAGCATCACCATGATTGTATTATAGTAATTTATAAGTATTTGCAGACTATCAACTTTTGTCTTAGTGAAAATGATATGTACACCCTACAGTGATGTACATTGATTGATAATTCCCTTTTTCTCTAATTCCATGATTGCCACCTTGAGATGCTTTAGATCATACAGATTCATACAATAAAGGGGGATATAAATGAGAATGACACCAAAAAATATCCTATAACAATTTCAAAACGTTTATAAGGGTAAATCATTTATATATGTATAGAGATATATCCTGATTGAGATCTAAGACTAATGAAAAGGAAAGGGGTGGTCACTGATCATTTCGAAAGATCCATGCTCGCAGTATGTGTTGGGATTATATTTAATGGGATCATGTTTGGAACAAATCTAACCAATCCTAGTTCCCATTCACTAGCCATCACATACCTCTCTCCCTTCAATGAAGTGAATCATAACTATATCTGATAACAATATACATGAACTCAAAATATCGTTTACCAGTCTATATTGATAATCATGTTGAACCTCATAATTCTTATAATCATAACATACAAGTGATTTCCTTATCCTTTAATGACTATATGACACTGTCGACATTGCTAAAGGAAATCTATTTTCATACCCAAAGGAGTGTCAAGGGAAATTAACATAGAATAAAAATTGTCCAATATTTTATGTCTATATACAACTTGTGATGATATGATGAAATGATAATCATTAATATTAAATAAAAAAATAGACAAAGTTGATGTGACCCATACTGTATCTCATATAGTAGATGCCCCCCAACTATCCACTGTTTTTTAATCCACTATGTACACACAAACTTCCTCAGTTCCATGATAATATCCCAAAGATACATAATTTATATGCATCCTTAATATTTAGGTCAATTGATAAGGAACTTAAAAAAGTACATAGGTGGAATATTAAGTCGGTGTTACATCCCTATGGGTCCTTGATCTCAGAGCACTACAAAAAACTGTATAAGATTCCCAATGTTACATCACTATCGATATAAGATACAACATGCTTTATAGAAAATGAAATAATGACTGAACATTACATAATATAAGCACTATGTAAATCATCTATAGGAAGCTAATGAAGTCGTACTAAAATACACCTACATAAAACCACCTTGTTATGCATCACTGTTCTTACTCTTCTTACTACTATAAGTGAAAATATTCAATAAATTGGAAGTTCTACAGTCCTGGACACCAATATTTGATGAAAAACTAACTGCCTGATCCTTCTCCAAAACCATCTTGATTTTCAAAGACTTATGAAAAATCTATTGGTAAATTTTAAGGTCAAATATATGAACCTTTAATCTTATGTCACCCTTAAACCAATATCAAACATACTCGCCTTATATTCCCCAGATCCAACTAAAACACAAAAAGGTTTAGAAGATCAGTGAAGCAAGTGGAGTAAGAAGACACTGTAATGGAACCCTTTTTACATCCATGAAATTATTTACATGATCAAGATTTAGTGTATTAGTAAATAAATCCTTGAATAATTGGTCCTTTAAGGTCTCCCAAGTGATACCCTCATATCAAATAGCCTATATTATAATGCTCAACCATGACCTAGAAGGTCCTTATAGTGTGACTATTTCCATATCCACTATCCTTTCCACTGGTGTATCAATTAGGTCAAAAATATCATATATGATATCCATCAATTTTTCATCATCATATAGTCTGCCATTTCCTTGAAATGATATAGGAGGATAAATATAGAATATTGTCACATAATCTACTATGGTTCTAAAGACGTCTCTACTTTGAAAAGGAACATTTGGGAGGGCACCCAACAGATGTAGTCCCACTAAATTTTCACCCAGTTTTTGGTGTGGGAGTATACACTTCAGTGACCTCCTTCATAAGAGGAAATGAAAAAGGGGTGTCCTCCCTAGTGGAAGTACCCAAACCCACATCATTTAGTTGTCCCATCAGTCATCTATATATAAGAATATTTTATAATATGAAGGAAAAATAGAAATTATAAATTGATCCTCACACATATCCCAAGGTATATCTCTCCTTGAAGTGTCTTGGATAAATATCCATCAACATTGGTAAGAGTAATATATATAAATTGTATAATGATGTGGTTGAACAAATTAATGTCATAATTGATATACCAAAACTTTTAAGAATGATAGAATCTATGTACAAATGTCTATCACATATAAATAGAACACGTCAAGGAATTAAATTAATGAAGTAACATTCATAAGAAAAATTTGTATATATATATATACGGATTGTGAACCTATATTTCTATTCATGATGTATGAATGCACCCAATATCAAATAAAACCATAACTGAAATACTATTAATCATAACTCATATGTTTTTTACACATGAACTGTCTAGGAACATGAAAACTCGCATACATATGTCCCACATAACTATATTATTTCTATCATTTCCTTGGATCGTATAAAAAGTGAAAGAGAAACTATCCTCTGATGAAAATTTTTAATTCCCTTACATGAACCACTATATGTGTGCTAGTGTTCCAAATGAACTCATGCATTCACACTGTATGTAAGAGCATGTCAGCTAGCAGAGAGGGCTTATGTACATCAACGTGAGATTGTACCCTTAGTATTAATCCTTCAAGAAAAATATAATTAATATAATAATAAAAACTCTTAGTAACATGAATAAATAAAAATGAAAAAACGATAGATGGGATAAATGTCATAAATATAAAATGGGCTCCCATGGAGGAAATCCAAACTAGAGTATAAATTCAAAATGTAAAAAAATATATGCTATCCTCTATATTATATATTGATCCCACTTCTAACTCCATGATACATAGCTCAACTATCCACCATGACCCCCTTGCCCCTAATCAGATCCCTATACATAAAATATACTTGTGTTTCAAAATAACCATAAAAAGTGTGAGTAATAGACCACGTAGGACACCACCAATGCATCTTTAAGAAAATTTCATATATATAAAATGTATATTCCATGATTAAAGAGATTCTCAAGAAATCATATATAAACACAAAATCTTATATGATATGTTTATGTGTTAACCAATGCACCATAACCCCCAAACATACCTAATATATATATATATCCATACTAGTAGTGTAAATAGAAATGATTTTGAAAAATATATTAGCGGGCCTCAATCCCAATAAAACATATTACTCAAAATCTACATGAAATCATGTTAGCATGACACTTTTTATCCACATAGTATCATGTTATATTGAATCACTCTATATAAAAAAAGTTCTGAACTAGGACATAAGTATTCCATGATCCTACCCATTCTATAGTTCCATCATTATCAATGTCACATGACATTAATAATCCGCCTCTAAATGTAAAATTTTCATGATAGGTCAACAATATTGGATTCCAAGAACCATCCTTCAAATGTAAGGTAACACAAAAAAGTTATTTCCTAATAAGACAATAATAATAAGGCATCATGAGAAACATGGGATCATTAGAAAACAACATGTGAATAAAAATATAACATGGTAAAAATATACTCTAACAATTCTCATAAAAATAAGTATTTCACAAGATATCACAACTCACACACCCACAAGTGATCACTATCAATGAAGGATACCAATTCGTTCCATCAAATACATAATATCATGGATATAATAATATATGAGAGATCCAAATGGTGGGAAACTTTCTATCATTATTTTGTTGATATTGAACACAAATGTTTGTCAAAAGATAAAATATTGAACCATGTTTCACACCACTAAGAATAAATTCACATTCCAAGGGTGCCTAATTCTGAATCTAAATCATCAAGGATAAAATTTATATTTCATGCTCATGATAAATATAAGTCAACATAAAATTTCAAGATTTGAATATAATAAGGAATATGATAATGGTGTAAAATCCAATGTATGTTAATAGAAGAAATGAAAATTTACTAGATCCAAAATCAGTCAAATAGATGATCTTGATTTCATTTTTGGTTCTAGAATTGTTTTTGGAGTCAAGATAATGATCATTAAACCATCAATAAACCACCTAATGGATGAATGATTTAATAAAGAATATGGTAATACCATGATTGTTATAGAAAATATTACCCTACAACATAAATTTTATTGTGAATTATACCTTTGTTCTAAAGCTTCATCATTGACACGACGATTTAACCACCAATATACAATGAAATCACTAATAATTTCAAGTTTTGTCATTTTTCTACTATCCAGAATGGGGTCTATGATAACGATTCAAGAATAAACACATGAATAATTCATACTTTCTAAATTAGATTTTGGTTTGTTCAAAAAATGATGTCAATTCCTTAGGACTGTAAAGATTATAACAAAATAGAGGATCCATCATCATATATTCACAAGAATCATAGATATAACATTTATCAATGCATGTACCACCAAGAGGAAGATTATTTTTGGCATGGATCTATAGGGAAAACTCAATTTTATTACTACCATTATATATAAAATAATAGACATAATAGGTGAGAGTTATTGGATAGGGTAATGGTGTTGTGGGAGTTCTCCATTGAGCTATAGGAATTGGTTTTTGAATTGAGTATTAATGGACTTGGTACGCCACATGAAATTAAAACTGGGGGGGTGCTTTATTACACCCCCAGAATGGGCTCACCGGCTGCCTAGTGGGCCTCATTGATTTTCTAGTGGCACCAATGGCTAGCTGGTGACTAACCAAAAAACCTCTAGTGTTCAATGTAGAATTCGATGAATTTTGACACATCCACCACCAAGAATGTGGGGTCTAAAAAAATTAAACCTAAAATAAGTTCACTAGATACTTGTTAGTATCTTTATAGTCCCGCCAATATAATCCTCCTTTCAAATCACTAATCAAATAATTCTTGAATTATTTACACAGAAAACCCCATATCACCCCATAATCTAAGGTAAACGCCAGAGGAAAAGATAATTTCATTTATGTCACATATCTTACAACAAAACCACATGATGTTTTTATGAAAAAAATACAATAAATTGATGTTCACTTAGGTCATACTTATATATGATTCAAGATCCTTAATTTACTTTTTCGTGTGTAATAGTTAGTTGTTATATCAACCATTGATCTTCTCATGTAGGCCATGAAGAATTAATTCCATGAAAAACATCTTATACCATGTTATATTTTTTTAACATTTAATCATACTAGATTTAAAATTCAATTTTTTAGATTAATGTCCCCAATAGATATTTATTTCATGTCGTTTCTCTTCCTACATTCAAGCATACTGAAGCATGAATTATATGATACCGATAAGGGAGATTAAGTATTACACCCATTATAGAAGATATAATTTAGTGTATATCATCTTGAAGATGAGATGAAGCAAACAACATTAGATGATATTCAATGGGGATTCGATAATAATCTATGATATGATTATGTATACATATTATGATTTTTATATAAATATCAAATAAGATATTGGATTTTATCATATACTTATGTTAGCTCAAGGAATTCTTTTATAAATGAATTTATGGAGCTAGCGTGGTATATATTCATCGAAGAAAATATTGACTAAAGAGATCATACAAGTTTATAAAGAATAATAAATCTTTGAGGATATTTAATCACATGAGTTATATTGAATATAATGGATTTCATGACTCATTATTATAATAAACAATGGTTCCATTGGGTATTTGATTATACATTCACCAAGGGATGGGGAATCACATATAAACTATATTCCAACTGATGGTGTTATGTTATGAACCTTTAAATGGATCTATCTATAAATTTAATAAATGATGATTAGTTTATGAGGCAATAACATATTTGATATATACATATATATCTATGTGTGCATGTGTATTTTTAGTTGTGTCTATAATTGGGGAGATATCCATAAAATTGAAATTCATCTTTGTATATCACTTATTATCACCATTATGATTAAGGAAAAGAATTTGGAATGTGGATCATTATTTTAATATGGGTTTGATATATTTTGGAAGCATCATAATGATGTTTGATGTACATTAGGGATATTGTATAGAAATGTAGGAAGAGTGTACACTCTCACATGAGAAGAATATATAATGGAATAAAATTTGGAATTAAATACAATTTTTTATTTGGTTGAACATTATGAGGATTAATCAAATATAGAAAAAAAATTGTGATGTGTTGAAAACAAAAATATAGAAATTATAATGCTGTTGTATATCTAGAACACCAAAATGTGTGTAGAATGATCACCCCATGAAATGGAATTTAAAAAAAATCAAATATCAGTGTTAATTTTGACATAATATTAATCTAAATGGAGAGTCATAACATTCCTTTATGACGAGTTAAAGGTAAAATGATCATTGTCATCATTTTGATATAATAAATAATCTTGAGAAATATGTTTTTCACTATAATGATCTCTGAAATAGTTGTTTACATGGTATATAATGACATTTTGTATGTTTAACCCATAGTAAAAAAACTAGTAATATATATAGATGAGTTAAAAGTCATCTTAAAATAACTAAATCAAAATGGGAGTGGTTGATCCTATGTTGAGACGTAAAATCCCCTCTCAACAAACTCAGGAGTAGAATTATCAGGATGTAATACAATTCATGATTAATTTTTGAATGATTATGGAATTTATAGGATAACTTCAACATTGTTTTCACTGAAAAATATGCTAGAGTGAGGTACTAAAAACAATTAAAAAGGATATATAGAGGAACCAGCCCACAAATTTTAGATATGTATTTGATTAAGTAATTATTCCAAGGGGAACTCAATATCACACTGACGTGTTACAATGTCCAGAATATAAAAATATTAAATACTCTAACATTTAGCGATAAAATACATCCATTAACAAATATATCAGTATGATATTTGTGATTGACTCCAAAATTAATATACTTGACACGTAGAAGAAGTAGAGGAAATCCATGACTCATGAGTTTATAATGATATTTGATAGAGATATAATGATATATGACATATATATATATAAATGGATAACATATATTCCTATGAGTATAGTGAGAAGATTAATAAGTGGACCCTTTATAAGTGAATAATCAATGGATATAAAAATGGTTATGAACACTAAACTGGGTTGTTCTTTGGAGAATAATAATGCATAGAGAAATCAATATCATGAAGAAACATAATTATGTAAGTGTAATATTTATCAATTTTTTTATACTCATCTTGAAAAATAATCTACTGGGAGTTCTGGACCATCATCCATCTCTATACATAGTTCTTTTTAATATTTTTATATGATTGAGGACAATGAGATTAAAACCATTAAAAACCAATGATTAATCACTCGATACCAAGTGTGTATGGAGTTTGTAAATTACCTTCCATAATATGAATTATACTCTTACTCTAAAAATATATTATCATCATTGTCGTCATCATCATTATCAATTACATATCAATGGCATTACAAAAACTAATATTCATCGATTGAAAAATATTTTGAAGAAGTGAAAATGAGATAAATTGTTAAATTGAACTTTAATAAAAAATTCACCCTCTCTAACAAGACATCAATATATCTTCTTGGATGCACAAAACGTATCTATTTATATTAAAAATTAGGTCAATTATATCAAATATAACTATTCGATACTATATTATAAAAAATATTTCCCAAATATATCAAATAAATTTTACAAACTAGAACCTAATGTTTAGTTTTACCCATCTAGTTGTAAAAAAAAGTTTATATTATGTATACTTACATTATGATTATAGTGCCCCATATTCCCCTCACCTTTCAAAATAAATCTACATGTAATCATCATCAGTATGACCTACTCATTTGGATGATTAATTTCATGATGGTTGTTCACTTTTGATGGAATATAACAATAATTAATTTTTAATAATTTTTAAATATCTCACCATTTTATATATCGACCCATGGATTGTCTATATTTATACATAAATATAATTAATTGTTTTATATGTATCATAACTACCAATATATTAACTTGTTTCAATAAAATTTATATATAACTCTTATACTACTAAAAATCTATGTTCATGATTCATATATTGAATTTAATTACATTAATGAACACACAGATATATATATATATATATATATATGATTTAAATGCATAAGGTTTTGGATACATAAAATATATCATTAATCATGATGTTCTATAAGATAACACATTTTGGTTTGTGGTTTGAAATTTTTTTTTGTTTCCATATCACGGTGTTCTTCATTAATGATATAATATATATTTTCAATACTTATTCGACATTTTATATCATAATTATTGATTATATAACATCATATGAATATGTGTAGATGATAAATTAAATTTCCAATGGGTTCAATGAGACACATAAAAAATTAGGCTCCCATTTTAAATGTTAAAGAAGATAGATCTATATTGTTGACCATTTCAAAATTAATGAAACTTATAAAGACACATAATTTAAAGAAGAATTTATTTTAAATGGACATCGAGGACCTAATTTTTGTCACTATATATCACTCTATAAAAATCCATAAATATTTCTCATTATTTTTCCTTTATTTAAAGTGAGTTAAGTCCAAATATTCCCTTGAAGGGAGATTTAATACTACCAAAGTGTTTTGTGGCTCCATTTAAACAAGTGGATAGCTATGGAGGGTGGAATAAATTAATTGATATTACAAAATCTATATAAATTTCTTTTTCATGTATAATACATAAGGGATAGTGTGTAATATTAATTACTATTTTTTATTTTATTTTATTATTTACTCTACATGTAGATCTTATAGTTGGGGTTTTTTATTCCACTACATACGGTAAAATTAATATACATCAAAACATTTTATTTTATCAAAGATAGTGTTTGTGGATAATCATTCAGGTAAATTTTTAAAATTTTAAGCTAGTTTAATTTTTTTTAATCCATGGACTTGGTTTAAATAACTACATCACACATTAATGGAAATAATCTTTTTCATTATTATAAAAAATGAATCATCGTAAAATCAGTTTTTCACACTATAGCTTTGATAAAAAATATTCATGGTCCAATAAAATTGTATTTTAGGAAGAAAAAATATGATTTCAAAAAGAGTAACAAGCTATGGTTGAAGGTATTACCATTGAAAAATTATTTTCCTAAAATAACATAAGAAAATAAATCGTAGTTTTGTTCATTGTGTGACATGATAATAATATTCTTCTCAAAATGACTTATATAAAAATTCACATCATTGTTTTTATAATATATTTATTGAATATTAAAAAAAGATCAAAACCATTAATAGGTTTGAGCTTGAATGTATGATAATGATATTAAAAAACTTTAAACCATATCAAAAGTTTTTTTATTTAATAAATAATTGGTTAATGTTGATATATTACCTAATAAATATTTGAATTTTTCATTTATTTATTTAGATAACTATTTAATATTAATGTATATAAATTATCTATATTTCTAATTTTAATATTCTTAAATTTAAGTTGTTTAATTTTCTTTTTGTTATTTCATTAAAATGAATTTAAGAGTTTCATTCTTGGTATAATAGAAGACTTAGTTACATTTAATTAAGACTAGAATTATTTATTTAGTTATGAATTAATTTATAAATGTTGATAATGATTACACATAATAGGTATTAAGAAATTATTATAATTCAAGTCTATATTTAGTAATATTCTACAAGTAGTGAGAATTTTAGGGATACATCACTCTGGTCTGGGAGACTGGTCTTTTTTTTAAAAAGGCATGGGTTGGATGTCTATCAAACTATAATTTCTCTTGGAAAGTTTTTTATGTCATTTGATTCTAAAACTTTACATTAAATGGTTTATTAGACCTTATTCATGTGATAAATTTTAATATATATTGAAATAGATCATTTATATATTTAGCTATGTAACACAAATCATAAGTTTAATTATAGATTTCCCATCTCAAGAGCCACTAAACTGTTTCCCCATGTTGAGTTGGTGCAAGGCCTCGAGATGCCTCCCCATATGACAGAGGTTGCTAACTAGTAGTGAAGGTATAATAGATCACATTGGGTGACTATAACCATTTTATTATAGTACGGAATAATAGATAAAATTCAAAATAAATGGAACAATAAACAATAAATATTCATTACCTACCATTTCCCAAAACTCGATATAAGAACACAACCAAATTGTAAATATGAAATGTCATGAGATATAGATATAAGTGTAAGGAAGAACCAAATTAAAGGCCAACTAAAGAATCCAAGAATAGGGTGTCACCCTTGCTCTGGATCCCCTATCCGTCCATAATCCATGCCCAAATCAACCCTCTATCATATGGATTTTCTCTTTTCTTGGATTACATAATGAAATCTACTCATGTTTCTAATGGAGGTTCTCACAGGGTTTGAGTACTACACTATAGGCCACCACCAAAGTGTCTAAAAATATATAGTATAAAAATAGTATATTCATGTGGTGGTTGGATAACAATATAGAAAAAGATGAACCATGTGGAATTAGTTAACATTATTCATATAAACCATTTTCAACATTTGTTTAATTGGTTATGAATTTCATTCATTTCATTATGGCCCATAATGGTCAACCAATATGCATAAGGGGATATGTCAATTTTCCTAACTCACTATGGATAACAATACACAAAAAAATTATTTCTAACATACCATCTAGCCCCAATCTAGGTTGTATCATCATATGAAACTACTAGGGGACTAGAACCTAATTCTGACACCCTAACACATGCATTCATGGGGATGGGTTTAGAGACTCAGTCCATCATGGCATGTGGGTGCAGAACCTCGATTCAATACACCACATACCCCCATGCCAGATTCACGTACATTTTTAACCATTTACACATATACCATTTGAAACCCCACACTTAATTAATATACAAAACATTAAAAATTAATGGTTAATTTCAAGCATAAACATTATCATTATTTAAGCATTAACAAATCTACAATTTAAGGTTCTTGACATATTAACCCATTAACATTATAAAAAATTCCCCTTTATTCTTGGTTATCAAATAAACACAACTATAATTAGTTTCATCCCATAACCCAAGCTTACATGTCAACACATTCATCAAGGGCTCTTTGTCAATACAATTAGATTACATAATTATCATTTTAATTCCCATATTAAAATATAGGAACACCCCATGGGTTACCCATAACATAGTCTAAATAACCTCCATATATCCCACATGTATTGGGAGGGGTTCAGCTAAACATTTGCCCAATCAAAATATTATTTCTACCAAGGAAACCCCAATTAGAAACACAACGACACCAATGCAAAACCACATGAACCTAAAACGAGCATCAATACTTTGGGATATGACTTGTCTATTTTTTACCTAGATTCCAATGAAAACCACACACCCAAACTTATTCTTTAACTTGGAACCAAACACCCTTAAAACCCACTACATCAGATCTATTGTAAAAAGATATTTTTAGGGATCTGGATGGGTAAGAATAATTATACAGGACCTAATTCTGAAAAGGAATAAAATTGGAGTGTTATAATCACACAAATATTTCATTCACAACTAAAAACACTACAAACCACATAGAAATGAGGGAGATCAATCCATGGGAAGTCTAGGGAGATTTAATTAATTCCTAGGGATATTGGGGGAATAATGGTTTAAAATATTGAGTTATAACACATAAGGGTCAAGATTGAAAATTTTAAAAAACAAAATTTTAAAGTGGTTTATAGTTTGGCCGCACCGTTCAGCAAACCATGCACTAACCATGGAACACCATTTGTCTAAGAGGTGGAATGGTTTCATGATTTCCATGGAATTCCACACAATTTGAAAAACTGTGTGATGACTATGTGGCATCGATCTATCCATTTCAACAAGGTTTTCATTTCTACTTTCACAATTTATTTAATATTTTCACCCCTCATCCAGGAATACATGTATTTTGGAGCATGGTTACTACCATTCGTACACCAACCATGCAACAAGAACTAGATGGATAGATTCTCCCATCATTCATGTCTCAAACCCCTAGAACACCACCAATACACCTCATTCACATAGTAAATGTTCCTTTTACAAAAAATTAGAGAATTAATAAAAAACATAAACAAAACATTCATAAAGGATGTTCGTGATCTAATAAAGTCTCTAGCTTAAAACAACTATTCATAGATGAACTCTCCCATGAATCACTAAGTTTTCATGGTAAAAGAACTGATCCATAAGGCCTGCATATCCATATACATCTCCTCGGCCTCTTTAGAAACATTACCATGGTACAAAAATAATCTCACTAAAGTCATAGTCTTACCTAAAAATACATTTTGACTAATATCCAACATATGAACCAGATGATCCTAAAAGGAGGCATCAACCTCATGCTCAATGTAATCAACATTAATCACATGATATGGGTTAGGGTGATACTATTGAAGATGTGACACATGGTAAACATCATGTGTGACACCGTACCACCATGGAATAGAAAATAGGTATGACACTAGTCTGATCCACTCCATAATCTCAAATGTCCCCACATACCTAGACACCAGTTTTACAGGTTTCAGAATTTGATGGTGTCCCTGCATATGTGGAACCTAATGAAACAAATGATGACCCACCATAAATTCAATAGGTCTATGAAATAGATTCTCATACAATTTATTTTGACTCTAAGCCATAACCACAAATATCTACATCGACTGAACTTATTTCCACATATCCTATATGAGACTCAGTAGAATGAGATATGATTTCTCATCCTACATAAAACATAATGGTGATCTAAAATTCCTACTATAGATTAACTCATATATTTCCATGGTAATTATTTCCTATTAACTATTTTTTAGGTTAACTCAACAAGTAGTAAGTGCTTCTCCCGTGATCCACCAAAATATAGGACACATTCCCTCAAAAGTTCATCTATTACCTGAATAGTATGCTCTGAATGGCTCTCCAAATAAGGGTGGAATGTCGTAATCAAAAGCACTTGGGTACCAAGTTCCTTTTTTAGAACCTGATAGAAGCATGATGTTAAACGTGGATTATGATAAAAAAGTATAGTTTCTGTCACCCCATGAAATTTTATTATTTCCCAAACATACAACTTTCCCAATTGGTCAATGGTGATGGTTTTTAAAAGCAATAATAAATTTTACACTATGTTCATCTAATCTGTAAATACCTAGATTTTTTCACTCATACTAGGAATCCTTGAAATATACACCACAAAATCACTTTTCTCATCATCCCATTTCCAATTTAGAATGGGTAGAGGTTATAAAAAAACACCAAGTTTTTGATGATTAGACTTCACATGTTTATAGGTATAAGATCATGTCACCTAACCGAAAACCCATTTCTTTATCCTTTTCCACCAATACTATCTTTGAAAGTCATGATAAAATTTCATCAAACCTGGTTGTACTACCCACTTCATTGTATGGAACTCATGCATAAACTCTTCCTAAATACATATAGGAATTAAAATATTTCCAAGAATAATATATATATCGTTATCCCCAAAAATCCAACTAGAAGGAAACAACCCACATTCACAGATATTCCTTAAAGATAAACACTATGGATCCTCACACTGCCTCTCCTTGATTTAACTCATATGGGTGGAATCAACTTCTATGTATTCAATGGTCATATTTACATTCCCACGTAGAACATAAAAATGTATATTAGAAAACAATTCCATCATCCTTCACTCGGAACATGATTCCTAACCTTCCTGTTTTGAGGACTTCCAACTCATGGAATCCACAACACTCTTTCCATTTCTAGATGTGTATACCTATTCAAAATCAAAGGGTTATTTTGTTAATGAGGCCATAAATGTAGTGACCCATATACCCCAACACAATCATCCTACAATAATAATACCCCAAGAGTAACACTCGAGGCATAAAAAATGGTATACTATTTATCCACCTTGAGAAAGATCATTATTATTACCACTATCAACAACTTTTTTAACTCAGAGAAAGAATTATCCTACGCATCAGGCCATTGAATTTTAATTCTTATATTTCTCAATCCTGAGAGTGGTGATACAAAATTGGAAACACATTTGCTGAACCTTTAATAATCTTCCACCATGCACAAATAAAATTGGATATAAAAACACTCTAAGTATACTCCCAATATAAAACCATTTTCACATTCTCTGGTTCCACATAAACAACTTCCTCAAAGATCATGTTACCCAATAAATTATCCATGTCAATCATGAAATGACAATTGGATATCTAGGAATATTACATATGCTCGGTTAGTGTAATTAAGACGATTTCCAGATGTTTGGAATGGCTATCATGAGTCTTGTAGTTCAAAAAGATTTCATCAATAATGTCAACTAAATAATGATCCTGGTACTGATTAATGATTCAGTTCATTAGATCCATAAACACTACTTGTGTATTGCTCAACATGAATGAAATAAAAATAATTCATACAACCCATAACTTCCTATGATGTAAGTCGGTGGTATGTTAGAGTGTCTAACCCTTAGTTGATGATACCCTGATCTCAAAATTTTTTTTGTAGAACATAGAATCACCTTTTAGACTGTAAATAATATCATCAATTTGAGGAATATGATATTTATTATTAATAGTAATTTGATTCAAACATCCATAATCAAAAAACAACAATAATGACATGTCATCATTCTTCGAAAAAATATCTGGAGATCACCAGGGTGATTTATAGAAAGAATAAAACATTTATTGTCCACCCACATAAACCTATTTTTATGTTCACAAAGTTATTCAGGTTCTATTCTATATAGTGGACTAGAAACTAGTTATACTCTATAAAGAAATCAATCATGAACTCGTCATCTCAATCGGGTGGCAGTCCCGAGAATTACTCCTAAAACACATCTTGAAACTGATCCACCTCCAGAGGAAATAAACATTTCCTTACTCCTCCATCATCAAGAATAAGTTAATTCACATGGTCTTTGAGTGCACCAAATTGAGGATAGATTTCCCTGACATGGCATTCTGGGATATCCCATTCCCCATGGAAAACATAAGTATTTCCATATAAGGATGTGGGTGATACCATACAACGGAAATAGTGAATACAGTCATTGTACAAAACTAACCAATAAATACAAAAAATTAGATCAAAACATGACATGTCACATAAAAACAAATCACAAAGAAAACGGGAGTCACAAAAATCAAGGGAACACTCCTTATATTATTGGATTTATTCTATTCATACCCCAAATGGTGTATCATTTGACATAAACCCAAAAATATATTCCATTTATAGCCCAACACAACCGGAAATTGGGTAGATAAACAATAATGTGGGGAACCGATATCAAAGCACGCACATAAATCACATAGTTTACAAGAATCACACCTCAAATTGTTGATGTTCTAGCCTTTCCACCTCTAGGGAAGGTTGAATTTTATGAAGATGAGTTTCACCTATACCCTAGGATTTGGCCTATGTTTCTAGTGCTTCATTAACCTACCAATATAGATGATACCTTCCTATAGAACCACTTCATCTACACTAACTCATACAACTAGTAGAGCTCCAACTACCTGCTTCTTATTGTGGGAACGAACCCCCTTTCGACACTATACAATGGCATTGGTCCCCCATCATCTTCCAATCATTGAGGGTTACTATATTACCAATATACCATCCCCACTCTATTGCATTCATGACCCTAAACTACTGTTCAATGCCCCAGACCACACATGTTTCCCGGATTACCAAAATGATAGTATAAAACTTGATAACCACCATGATGGGATTTTTATCTTTTCTGATTGCCGAGTCCACCATTGAAATGATTTGAAATTTTTAAGTGATGTTTCCTATTATCCCAATCCACACCACTATATTTCCTAACTAGTACTCCAATTTCCCCCCCAGAATCCCCCTTGAGATTTGTTTCTTAAATAGGGTATTTATCTACCACATCATAAAAATAATTTATAAGAAATATATTACCATGGGAATTGATCTCATATATAAGTAAATAATGGAAATTCTGGGTGGTAGCTACCTCATCCCAGACCAATTATTGAATAAATCATTGCATGTTAGAGAAGCGACCATCATAATCTATCGCTATCATTGTCCCTTGAGTCAAACTAATAAAGTTTTACTCCTCATGCAACATCAAGGTCTCTAGATAAAAATTTTATATAGAACTTTCTTAGAAACACTTCCACAACCCACCCACATCCTATAATGTCTGATGTAAAATATCCCACCCGGTCTTTCCTTGTCCTTGAAACATGTAATATTCCATATTTTCACCATTCTACATAGGAGTCTCTATGTGACCAAGAATCATTATAATGGACTGTATCTAGATCTCAGAGCCTTAGTCAAACCAAACCCAAGGGAATAGAACCTCAATTAAATAACCCACATACCACTAATACATATTAAAATAATTTGTTAACAATTTACCACATATACCATTTAAAAAACCACACTCAATTAATTCACATAAAATTTAAAATTCATGGTCCATTAAATGAATATTCATCTTTATGACCTAATCATTAACACATTTAACATTTAACATTCATGAAATACTATCTCATTAACATTATACCAAATTCTCCATATTTTTTATTTTAAATTAAACATAATTACCATTAGTTTCATCCTATAACCCAAGAAAATATGCCAACAGATTCATCATGGGCTCTATATAAATACAATTTTATTATGCACATAAAATTTGAATTACAATTTTTGTGGAGTGTAACACCCAATGGGTTTCCCAAAATCTCATAAATATAACATTAATGCATCCCACAGGGACCATGATGCGTTCAATTGAACATTTTACCAATCAATTTATTATTTCATCCAAGGAAATCCAATTGGGAATCAAAATGACACCAAAGGAAAACCACATGCACAGAAACAAAAAATCCAGAATATATGATATAAATTATAAACCACCTACCACAATTCTAATGAAACCACATGCTCAACCATAGAATTCGACTTTTATTCGAACACTATTTGTATACCCAACCTAAGATCAACTAGAGAAAGAGAGTTTTAGAGTTTCAGAAGGATAAGAAATATAATGCAATTCAAAAATAGGAAAAAATAGAAATGTGTAGTGTTAAAGTCACTAGATCTTCAATTCACAACCAACAACGCTTTAAATAGATTATAAATGAGGATGTTAAATCCTAGGAAATTATATGGTGATTTGGTTTTTCCTGAGGGATGTCGGGAAAATATTGGAGGAAAAGAACATGTTATAAAACGTAAGGAATATGACAGATAAATTATAAAAACACACTTTTAATGGGATCCACGGTTTGGACCCATGGTTGTATAAACTATGTGCCAATCGTGCAGTACCCTCTATCTAAGAGTGGTGGGGGGATTCACAATTTGACCAACTGTGTGATGATTGTGTGGGATGGATTTTACCAAGACATCATGGTTTTTCATTCCACCTTTCATGGTTTCTTTAAACCATACAACCTTCATCTAGGAATGCACAGTTTGGGTTCATGGTTACTAAAAACCATGCACCAAACTTGCCACATGCCCTGGATGACATAATTTCCCATTAATTTCTATCTCAAACAACTAGGACACCCCCGAGCATCCTCACACACTTGCTAAAAAGTTATTTAACAAACCTAAAGAAACATAAGATAGAATTTAAACACAAAATACCTCAAGGAAGTCATGGATATTACATGTATATTGTTCTATAAATTCATATGTTTGAAAGATATTAATTTTTTTATGGAATAAAATATAAAACTAAATCAATAGAATCCTAAATAAATATTTACATTACATGGGATGGAATGACTATATGAGATTTAATATCAAATATTATATGAGCATAGATATAGTGTGAATAGGAAAACCCTAGAAAATAATATATGTTATATACCCATGAACAATAAAAATTTCAAGAGCTCAGTCACTTAACAGATAGGTCCATACTAAAGTACAGTACCCATGAATTTTCAAGAAAAAATAATCATGTATATAAATATTTAAAATAGTTCTGAAAATAGATAAATGAAATTTTGAAAATATATATTATGTATATTGACATGGTTTTTTTCACCCAACTGTCCAAGAATCATATGTAATATGGTTGGAATGATGACTTACCTAAATAGATAATTTTTTGTAGTAATTTTAAATTAGACACAAAAGTAATTGAAATAGGGATCTTGTACAATTAATATATATGATGTAGTCAGTCATAATTCTAGTGTAAGTAATTTCAATTAAAAATTCTTATTTAATTAAGATAAGACAATATCTTCACACTATAAATATATATTTTTTCAAAATATGGAATGAATCATAAACATCATTTTTATTTTTTCAGTTTTTGGATACAATGATAGATGTTTATGTTTAAATTTTTTTTCCATGGATAATCATTCAAGGCACAGAAATATTATGGTAATAAAATCTAATGTCTATAATTATAACTCATGGGATTATCTTACACGGTTTACGAGAAACATTTTTTCTATTGTGTAAAAAATAAAAAAAAGAAGATTAGTGATGAAAATATAATTATATATATATATATTATGAATAATAAAATAGTTGGTTCATTGGATTTTGGAATTTATTATCTACATCCACCTAGTGAACTTCTTAAAGAATAAAAAAAATTACTATATTTCAATTATAAATAGAAATTTTATTTTTATATATTTTTTAGATAATATGGTATTCCCATTCATGAATAAGAAAAAAAGATGGTTTATATACAGTATGTAAAATATTTTTAATATTTTGTAGTTATTAAATATAGATATCCCAACTTATGAAATTGAATATAATCATTTATAAGTAGGTGATTATAAAATCAATTATCTTTTGAATTTTATCCTTGTGAATTTAAATGAGAAAAAATTTCAGTGACTTGAATAAGATTAATTATTTCAATCATTAAATTATGAATCATTTTATAATTTTAAATTTTGATTATTAAAAATAATGAAAAAATTTGTATTTTATTCTAAAATGGAAAATAACATGTTGGTTATCGAACATGATAGATAGTGATTTACACATAACTATGAGTATAAAAAAATATTGGGTATTGGTACTTTATAACAATTATTAATGGATTTCATATATATGTTTATGTCTGTCATATGTGGAATTCGGTTGAAACATTTTACATTGTCAAATATTGAAAAACTAATTATAGATTTGATTTAAGAAAAACTATTAATATACATTTATTATAATGGGTGGTCAATACCTGATTAAGGAAATTTATATTTATTTTAGAGATAGAGGAATAATTCAGAAAATTACTCATATTGGAAACCTATAGAATAATTTTTTTTCCATAGGGAGGAATAATTAATTTTTATATATACATTGATTTATGATGAGTTTTTGAGACCACATTATATAATTAAGCTGATAATATCTTAAAACCACTTCATTACTACTTATCCATATACCATAAAAATAAATCATAATGTAACCATAGTTGATACGAATCCGTAACAATCCAATTTTCATTTTCTATAGATCCAGATTGGTAAATAATACATTTAACATTGGATTTCAAAAAAACATATCCATATGTATAAAAAGTAACTTTTTGGTTTTCCTAATGAAATGATTGGTTATTATTTTTATAATCCACCACACCATAATGATTTTTTCTTGATTCATTATATACATTATGAAGTTAAATATTAATAATGCGATCAATGAGAGGATAGTTGACCTTATATAAGATCAATAGATAATATGAATGGTTCCCAAGGTGGAAAGTTTGATTGTTCAACAATATTTTTTGAAAACTGAACTAAATTAGGATACAATAGAATACCAAAGGTATGAAATGATTTGTTAGGATCCTAAGAGATATGAATTTATAATAAAAAATCATGATGAAGTAATGATCATAGAGGATAAATATACCCCCTTCTAATAGTTAATTGAGAGTCATAATTTTGAGAAATGGTTAGAGTTAATAAAAGAGTTTGGTTTAATGAAGAACCTCCATGAGTATTTTATGTACATGAATGTTAGTGGGCCTTTTGTGGAATCTTTTCTATTGTATGTTGATGATATATTATTTATCATAAATGTTATTCTAAATTGTGACTCTATAAAGGTACAATAGTGAAAATGTTTCTCAATATAAAAAATTTGTAAACCCGACAACATATCAGGTATGAATATCTATATAGATAAATCATATAGGTTTATTTGTGTGAGTTTGGACACATTATTTGGTGATATTCTAAATAATATTTATATAGAGAACTCCAAGAGTTTTTCCTAACCAGTGTTTCATGAAATTATTTATAAAATCTATTAATATATGTTTATCAATTTATAATGGAAAAAATTAGTGAAATTCATTTTACCATGAAAAATGAATTAATTATGTATGTTTTGTTGTGTACTTCTCTGAAAGTATTGTAAAAATTTATCATTACTACTAGATTATAATAAAATTAGGGTGATTTTTATTAGATTTTAGTAATCTAAATGACTATTTGATTGATAATATATAATTTTTTTATTTTCATTTAGTGATCAGGAATAGATCATTGTAATGAGTTACACAAATTATAGCTTATAAACTAACAATAATGACTCTAGATATCAATTTAGTTTTGTATTGTTTCTGTTACGGTGGTATTATTGGTTAGGTGATTATTAAAAAACCCATCATATTGGAATCAGTTATAGAAATAATTTAAATATCTTTATTATATTTTATAAAAGTATCCATTAAGATCATTAAATAAATCATTTATCTCGAGGTGGTTCATACCATATTCGGGGTAACAAAGAACTATTATAAAAAAATTAGTCAATTTCAAAAGACATGTAATCCAAGTATCACTAAAGAACTAAATACATCCTTATGAAATAAAATTTCATTTATAAAATCATTAATTGCGGGGATGAAATGATTTTTAGATAGATACATAGGATAATATTGTTGTTCCATTAAAACCCCATTAATATAGAAGAATCCAGAGATAGACATAAATTATTTAGGTATTAGATAAATGGGAAACAATATATAATGGTTGTTTTAAATAAAAATGTATAATGGTTTTATAATAAATTCAATATATTCTAAAAATTCATTCATGTGTTATGAATATTTTAAAAGAATAGTGTAATGATAAAACTTCTCAATTTAGGAAAATTATTTTTTCCTAATCAATGATCATCATCAATTATTAGACTTTTTATGAATTTTTAATATTTATATGAATATATTATCATAAATTATGAGTTAATAATTCTTGAAATAAAAATTCATGACTTGTTGAATATATATTCAACTATGGAATTACATGACATTGAATATAATACAAATAATTATTGAAATACATAGATTCATATGTTTTATATGAATCCCCATTACTAGATCATATAAAATTATCTTAGTTGTGAATCATTATAATTTTTATATTTATTATAATATTCTTGAGGATCAGTTAATCATGGGTTTTTTATTATATTCTAAATGTGTTACGATTAATTTTTAACCAAGATAGAATATTTCCAATCACGTGACTAGTATAATATATTGACCCTTTATTTGAATATAGTAGAAGAATTCATGGAAATTATTGTTGAATGATATGTAATATGTTGGTATAATGAAATGAATTTAATATAATTTATTCATTCTTTATAGGATGTATATTTTGGGTAATCAAGAATGTATGAGTTAAAAATACTATAATAACTTCCTCTATGTCTAGTGGTTTCATTGATGTCTTGGAAAAAAGGATTATATAAGTAGATTTATTACATGTAAATGTATATGTCATGGTTGACATGATAATACAGAGATATGAGTGTTTTTGATTTAGATATCACCTAAACACTTTTTAGCTCGAATACCAATGATATTTTAATAATGGCTACTCTTTTCTTAATATTTTTATTGGGTAATTTATAATTCATTTCAATGATACAATGGCCTAGAGGGTCACACAATAGTATATAGAATAATGATAAATATTAGTGTCATTTTCTTGTCTAAAATAGAATTCTTTTATATTATAATAAAATTTAACAGTGTTTGGATGGATTTTCATATAGTTGTGTTGTCTTAAACACTATACGATAGGTTTTAGAGTACGTAAGATATTTTTGAATATATATACATAATTATAAACCATGAAGAGTTGAAATTCAGAACATCATGGTTTGTGTTATGGAATGGTATCTAGTTTCCTTGTGATGGTATTCTTCTTAAATAGTATAATAAATAATTTTATTGCTACTTTGAAAAATATTTTCATACTAATAGATTGTAATACATCACGTAATGATATATTTATGATTTTGATACAATAAAAAATTGTTTAAAAAATACAGTAATAAACGAGGTATCTATTGTAAATTATATAATTAAATGAGTCAATGAGTGTTCCATTTTATAAATGATATATACTCTATATTTCATTTGGTTCATTTATTTAATGAATTTGATTTATTCAAAGGAGGTAAAATCCCCCATAATAGATATATGAATCCACTATCTAACAAGTTGAAACCCTTATTCAGTCTCTTATCATTATATACCTTGAAGGTATTGTAGAAATTTCATTTAAAAGGGAGAAGTTCTTATATTTTTTTTCATGTCAATCATTAAAATAGTATTTATAATTATCATATAATTCAATATAAGTAAATTCATGGTCATATACAAATTAGCTTGGTAAACATTCACATTTCTTATTCCCTTATAATTTTTTTGTTTTTTTATAATTAATACATATAAAAGTATTAGAGGTTGTGTATGAAATATATAAATATAAATGAAATAAAAAATTAAATTCATGTAGTTTAATAATTACATGATTGGAAAGAATGAATCAACCGTTAGTTAGATAGCAATATATACCCTAATTAACTCCAAAAAATTAACCTCACTCTCACTATATGTTCACATCCAATAATAAAAGTACACAAAACCTTGTTACATTTATGTGAATACATAATAAATTTGATATGTATAATCACACCCTATATCCACTTTTTGTGGGTAAGAATTTGAATTATTCATCAATAAAGTGTCTCTAACTTAATTACCTGACATAATATTTAAACAATTCATTACCAATATCTTGTTTCCATTTTATACCATCATGAATATATTGGGATGGAATAAATTATTTATAAAAAGATGGATGCAATCCAATAAAAATTGTGGGTTTGTGACGATTTTTTACATACTTCTCACTTTCAGACCCCAAAAACCATATTGTAGAAATAAATTGGATAATAATTAAAAAATATGGGAATTCATAAAATACACTAATGGGTGATCCATAATTAGTCAGTGATCATGAGTCTAATGGGTTTTGTAAGAACATAATATTATCCTAATTCATAGATGAATCCCTTTATTTAGTTAAATAATTATTTATAAAATAAATATATAAAAAATATAACTTATGTACAACAAGACCTATGTTATCTATCTCATTGGAGTATACACAAGGAATATAATATAAAAAAACACTTCCTTTCTCACCTCTATAGGTAGTACACCATCCACTACAATTTATGTATTGTATATAAGGATTCATTGGTATTTTAATTGTTCTATAAAAACTTATAATAGGAGATAAATAAATTCGATAGTGGAAGATATATTTGGATTGGAATTATAATTCACCACACAAATAAATATAAATGATCACATACGTTAGATATAGTCATATAATTAAAAGGAGAGAATCAATTTCCAATATTCGATAGAGTCAATATGTCACATATAACTTAGGGTAGTTTTGTGTCTGTGATTATTGAATATTTAAGTGACTATAATAATTTTAGTTATGCTTTAAATAATAATCTCTATGGATTATAATTTATGTAAAATAATTTTTGAAATTTAGAAACCCTCATTCACCTGATATAACATATTTTGGCTATATAATATATGATACAATAATATATAGGTGTCTCATTCCTTAGGAGATATAAATATATCACCACCTTTGACATGAATTATATGCATATCATTTTTTATTACTCAAGGTGAATCTTATAATAATATGCACATATTTTAGTTCATATAAATCAATCTCCCAATTTCACTAAAATCCCATAAGTAATTTATCGAAAACATCACAACAGATTATGAATCCATCAAAACTATTTTCTATAAAATTTATCATACTTCATTAATTTCGGAATAAAAACATTATCAAAAATATATTTATTATTTTAAGGACTAACCATGTTACCCTATATGAAATTTTAGTGTTGAAAAAATTATAAAAATATAAATTTATAGATGTATAAAAATAGAGGTCTCTATTAAATATAATTTATTCTCAACCTATAAAGGGTTTGGGTTTGATATAGATAACTACAAACATATCTCTATATAATCATTCCCACTATAATAAATATAATATAAATTATATCTATACTTATATAATCCATCTATATTTGACATCGAGTGATGAATAGACATGTAATATTTCATTTTTGAGTAGTAAAACTAAATCATATTCAATTATATGAGTATATTGGTCCTAAAAATAATTACACCACAAGTTAATCATTCTAATAAACTATAAAAACACATCTAACTTATGTATTTGAGTCTATTAATTTTATCAATAGCTCAATAATAGTTGAAAATACATTTTCTTATCATATTAGTTGAAATTTTTTATCTCTACTGAGATCAATTAAAAATATGACCAGTATCATACCTAAAAACTCATGATTATATCAGCATAAAATATGGCATAATAAATATATCAACGTATGGAGGTTTACTTGTGATGTATCTTATAATCCTCATATAATAAGGACACAATAATAATTATTGGCCCCTAATTTTATCCATGACTATATACCATTAAATGTGATATACATTTACTAGTTTTTCAAAATAATAAGTACAAACATAATATAACATGATTGAACTATGTATCTTATATAAGACTTAATCTCATTATAATATTTAAATATCATCACAACCTAGAATAATTATTGATTACATAGAGTTAATAATAACTCAATGTCATTCCTTATGCTATTTTTATATTATTCTGTTATTGTTTAACATATGAATCATGAATATATATATATGATAAATGGAGACCACCATTATTATAAAATAATTACACACATTAAAAATATTATATCTAATTTATCATGTACATAATACCCAGAGATTCAACATGGTCCTCATTTATTTTTGGTGATATTTATTTTTTCAATGAATTCACTACATTCATCTATATAGACATCTAAAATTTCTTTACACCACCCCTATTAGTGATCTCTCCAATGAGATTGTATTTTCCAAAGAATATTTTTAGTAATTTATAGTAATAAAGGATCCTTAGAATATTTAATAAGCATATTTTTTCTAATGTAAGGTTCAATTTATCCCTCTAAAATACAAACTAATCAAATATGATTAATGGAATTATTTATCCAAAAAATATAATTCATATAATTTCATGTAGTTATACACTATGCATTTTTAGTTGATTCATACACTACGGGTTTCATGGAACTCTTCCATGTTATAACTCCACCATAGAAGAAAAAACTAGTTTGAGATCTCATGTCATCATTGTTTTCCTAAAAAAGAATTTATGTTACCCCATATAAAGGGATCATTATAACCTATGAAGAATAAGAGTGCATCATTATTTATTACTATGTACTTAATGGTATTATTAATACAAACCTATTGTAATTCACTTGGATTAGACTGATATATACATATTATTCTCAAAGAATATGTGGCATCGAGTTGAGTAGAAAATGTGGTATACATGGTCAATCCAATATAAGAAACACAAATAACCCTAAATTTTTTTTATAACTCTTTAAAAAACTCTAATCCATTCTCTGATTCTGGACACATAAATTAGGTAATGATCCCTTATCAGAGTTCTCTATACTAAACCACTTTATCAATTTACCAATATATATTTTCAAACCTAGCCCAAGAAACTACATTGAATTTTTTTATTTATCTTCATATATAGTACATATGCCTATTCTCCCATGTATTTAATTGGGAACCATTTAACTTATCATAAATTTATTGAATGTAAATTGTTTAAATTTTTTTGATAAGTACTAATATATTTATATAAAATATTAAAAATACTATAACACTCCCACTGATCCACTTGTATTGACATAAATAATTATAATTATTAATGAAAAAACTCTTTTATTTCTTCATAAAACATTGTATTATAACAATTTAAAGTTTTATTAAATCCATAAATGGACCAATACAACATGATAACATTTTAGGACTTATTTGTAACATAAAAACCTTTGGTCTATATTATAAACAAAACATTAATAAATAAATTCAAATTATGTTAATCAGTTTAATAATATTTTTTCTATGTCCCAAAATCACAAATAGATGTTACAATAAGTTATTTATAAATAAACATTATCATAAATGCTAAGGAAAAGGTTTCTTTAATGTTAATACCCTAAATTGTTTTTTTGTAATATTTCAAAACCAGAGTCGATTTATTTGTAGAAATATATCATTAATATACATTTTCTTACAAAAAACCCCACATTAATTCTATGGGTCACACCTCTATTAGTGTATCCATCTTGTTTTTAATCTGGGTAGTGTATATGGAGTCTATTTTATATTTCATTTAATTTAACAATTTTATAGAATACGATCTCTTGATTTATTACTGATAGGAATTTAATTCATTATTTGTTAACATTTAGTCATTATTGTTTTCCATAAAAAAATCCATATCGCTCCCGATACTAATAAATATAGGAAAGACTTCAGATATCTTGTATAACCTGAATTAGTTCCTTCTCCATTACTAGGTATCGAAAAAAATTATTATTTATACTTGAAACAACATTCTATTTTTATTTAACTTTCGAATGATCAAATTTACCCCCATCGAGTCCTTGAAAAATTTGATACTTCTCAATGAAAGCACCAAATTAGGTAAAAAACATTTTTGTTCCTTAGGATTATAAAATAGATATAAAATAATATCATTGAAAAAAACCATCTCATTTATTTAAGGAAATGTTATTTTGAATCCAGATATCATATGAATTCTTTTGAACACTAAATAAACCTAAATGAAAAACATGACACTAATACATCCATATATCATATGGTTTCCATATTTATACCATATATGGGAATTAGTTTAATATGATATATTTTTATTCCAGAGAACATCCATATAATGATAATGGATGGTGACACGAAATCACCATTGATTAAAAAATGTCCAACAAGTAATGATTCTTACTTTCAGACACACTTTCCCAATATGGTTTTCCTGAAGAAGTGATCTATAAAACAACTCTATAATCCCTCGAATGATTACTGAATTCTTGGATTATGTGATCACCACCTCAAAACCTTTAGTGAATTTTGTTACCCTTTACATGTTTATGAAGTACTTATTTTATAAAATCTTTGAACATTATAAATGTTTCATAATTATTTCATGTAATAAATATATAACAATACTAAATTAAATCATCCATAGTGGTTTCTATGTAACTATACCCAACACTTATATATGTACTCACTTGTCCATAAAACTAACTATATATAAGATCAACAACATTCCTAGTCCTCTCACATTTTCTTCTAAAATATAATTATGCCATTTTAATCATTAGTATGATTTAAAATTATGAAATTAATAATAATTTAAGGAGTAAAAAAAATCCACATCTGTATTATATTTAGACTCATTTCTGATTCATAAGTATAAGGGAAAAATTTCAAATATATTCAGTTTATAATACACTATGAACTTCTTATCCGGAATTTTATAGTTGGGATTATCTCTATATAAAATGGATAATGTAGTCACTCTATTCTCAATTCAACAAAACAAGTCATTAATTTAAGAAGAAAAGTTAACTTATTTATAATAAATGAAAAAGAATTGTTATTTAAACTATCTATAAAAATCAAATGTATATTTGTGGTTGGAACATAATAAAGTTTTTCAATTCTAGGATTATTCTACTAGGTAGAATTATATTATAATACTATCATCTAATTCAATAATTTTTTTACATATTTCTAACCTATAGATAAATTTTACCTTTCACTAAGTCCCATATATTTCTATGTCTATGTTTATCAATAAAAATTTGTTATGCACACCTAATATCAAATAAACATTAGTTCGAATTAAAAAATCTTATTTCTATAAAAATCACACCTAAATGATCATAATTATTCTCTATGAGAACAATTCTTAGCCTCAAATATGAATATATAATTTTATTATAGGTCATAAAATGAAAATAACTCAAAATGATAACTATGGTGTATTTTATAATAATAAAAATACATATCAGTGGGTGAGTATCATGTTTTATATCTTCAGAAAAATGAATTTTAATAAAAGTGTTCCCAGTAAATTGATAACCACATAAAAAATTTCCTTTAATTGTATTATATCCATATTTCATCATGAATTATCCCATTTAATCTCAAATTATAATTGATGGAAATATATAGTTTAAAATAATATCAATCATATCGTATATTTCACTTGGGAAGTTGAGAGGATAACTCTTTATCCAAATCCTTCATATATATTCCCTTGATTATATCCCTCTTGTATATTAATTGTCAGAGTTTAAATATTAATTGTCACCCAAATGATTCATTATATATTTTTTCAAAATAGTTATGGTTTCCTATACCATTTTTTTGTTACAAAATATAATTTATTGGAAACTAATAGTTAAGTCCACCCTTATAGAATGATCAAGATCATGAAAAGTTTTTCCTTCTTAAGGAGTCTCATACATAGTATTTGAGGGGTTTTATTGATTTCACCAATTTAATACGGATCGTATGTATATTCAATTTATAATTATATTATCTTATAATGTTATGACCTAGTTTTTATTTTTTACATATTGTTCACTATAATAGTTGATGTAACTGGATCCATTATAATATCATTAATAAAAAAATTACCGGTGGATTGTGAGTATATAATTTTTTTGATTAATACCATTTATGTAGATATATTGATATATAAACTATGCGATTCATGAGAAATAAACTAAATTTTTAGAGATACAATGTGGAGAAGCAGAGGTTGTGAGCCTCATTGGTGTTATAAGGATGAGTTCAACATTTCATTCAAGAAATTATATTGAAATTGAGTTATGATGATAATAGAAATTATGATGTTGATTGGGAATATATTTGATAGTATTGTAGATATTATACAAGAAGTTTTATAGTTATATATGAATAGATTTATAGGGGATTCAAAATGATGATGTTACTTTTCATTTGAATTATCATTCCATGGTGATTATTGATTTTCATATTATATGTAGTGGCATATCATACATGTAAAGGTAAAAGAGGAAGGTACCATGAAATAATTATATATTAAGGATTTTTTTTTGGAAGTGATGGAATAAATATGGAATGTGAATTTCATCAATATGAGGAATTCGAATTCTATGTGAATAGTGATAAATATTTATACTAGTTCCCAAAATTGTTGGTGAAAAATATTTAAGGACTTTTGGGAGTTTTTTATATGATACTAAAATAATTTTTTTGATAAAGGGATAAAGTTTCAATCTAGGCTATCTGATATTATTTTAGTTGAGTATTTTAACAATGTTAAGGATGTTTGTTTATATTCTAGAGGATTCAGACATACTAAAGTTAAATCCATGCTCATATAGATTATTTTAAAAGTAGAAGTATCGTGAACCCAGAAAACTAGTGAATTTTCAAGCATATTAAAAGAACTAAAGAACCATATGATAAGTAACATTATAATTATACAATTTAATTATTAGTATATTATGTGTTTCAAAATGTTCTTGATTTTTCTATAAACATTGGCTTACCTCCTCATTTTCAAGTAAAAATGATGAAAATGAGGATTAAGGGATCTCTCTTCCAAAAAAAAGTGTTACCTTCAAAAATAGGACATGAGAAATATAACTTTGTGAATTATATTTCTTAAAAGGGACATATGGAAATATAGAAGATAGAAATACCTAATAAAAGGAGGTAGATAAATAGGTATTTCATGAACATATTTCCACGACCCATACCAAAGTAAAGGAACTTTATTTTACTCACATTACTGAAGGATGATTCGTGGAAAAAACAAGAGAAAAGATATATTGAGAGGATAGTTTCACAAATATAGTTGTGTGAGACATACTTAAGTGAAATTTCTTGTTTAAATGATATGTTAGGAATTACAGTTAACTGACTATACAATGGAGAACTACTACCTAAGAAAATATGGATAAATAAAATAACTAGACTTATTTAAACCAGACACCAAAAATATACATGTTTTTATTAATGATAAGACAACTAATAGGGATAAAAATCATACGGAACTAATAAAATACATACAAATTTAATCCCAAATAACAATGTCAACACCTCTAGGTGAAGGGAGCCATAATTATAAAACTCTATAAGAAGGAAGTCCAGATAGGCCTTTACGCTAGGATGTCTTCCCCAAGATTTCCACTAGTCCATGTATGTAGAATTTCAATTCCATTTTTAAAGAGGGTATTCCCTTTAATGGTCAAATAAATGATGTGATAATGTGTATAATAGATGCCTTTAAGGGAGTTATAGATGATCTTTCAGTTCATATCCACTAATATAAGAAATATTATTTCCATAGAATAATCTGAGACCACAAACCATGAAGCTTTTTTCTTCACAGAGAGTGTCCCCATTCCCATATAACAAACTTAAGGTAAGCACCACTAATCTTGTAGAATCACATACAAAATATCATACTGCATGAAACCCTAGGTATATGAACCAGAAAATTTAATCTTAAGTTCGTGGGGGATTCAAAATCACCCAGCGCTTGGATGATGAAGGGAATGGCCTATTAGAAGAGTGAATTAGAACCATATAGATCCTAAGGGATGGTGACCCCTCCTAGTTATTGATACAGTGCTGATCTCAATGAAAAACAAATGGCCCTCACCAGTAAGACCTGACCCATCAAGATGGGTTCATCGTGGTGATAGTAGTTCTTAGCCTCCATGATACACCAGCAACAACCCATCAGGTGGAGGACCTAATCCTTTAACTTATAGTTATTGTTTGAAATTCCATAGAACAAACACATAATGAGTCCATAAAAATAGTAAACTACCAATGAAAAATCAGAGAACCCACCCAATACTACCCATGATTTTGTGAACCACTAGATTTGACATAAGAGGTGAATAATTTTTTCCTTCATATGATCTATGAAAAAAATATTTTGGAGTATAATAGGATTCCCTTACCGTTGACAACAAAATCCATAGGGAGATATGGATTTCATATTCTCTAGAATAGAGTGTTAAACTTAGTTTGGATATATTTATAATGGAGAGGACCTCCCCACATATCACTGACATATTACTGAAGCACCACATTTTTGTTAGCCTTCTCTAAAAAAAATGTCTGACACATTTCCTATGAAATTGAACTCATTAGTGACATCCTCTACTATGATACCATTAAATACATATTTATTGGTGGGATTCAAGACTTCCTGAAAGAATGAAGGGTGGAATATGGCTTATTGGAATGTAATATATAGCCTTATGATCCATGGATAGCCCAAAACTAGGACCACCCAACTACAATACCTAATGTTGATATCCACACATACAAGAATCCACCAAGAGCGATTTTTCAGGTAATGTATATAGAAATGGAGACAATTACAAAGGTAGGAGGGGTGTCCTCTAATTATTTTAAAATCATTTCCATATATGATAGTGATAAACGTACTATAGGCGGACCTCCATTCAATCACCTCCAACACTAACTTACCTTGGACGTAATTCATCTCCACCCCATGTTTCATACATTTATTCCTCCATTTTCCACTAGTTTGACATGTTTATTCTAGTAAGACTAGTGACATATACCATCCCCAAGCGTATACTAAATTAATGTTCATTGTAGGTTCTCAGTATATTTATCAATCATCTTGGGAACCATGAGAGAGAATTGGATATTCATGGGAATAGAAGACCACACACAATTGACGAGTGTGATTCTATAAAAAAATTACAGATATTGTTTTTAAAATTGGTTATATAATTATATTTTTTTCAAAAACATTCAATGTCACTAATCCAGTCTATAATAGAAGCCATAGGATCTGCTAGATATTCCATGGGGAAGATCTTCTTATGCATTCTAAGAGTGGAATCGATTTTTACTTCCCCTATTTGGACATCAGGGGTGAAAAAACACACCACTTTAATCTATGATGATATTTTAACAACAGCATTTATAATATTATTCCAAGATTTAGTTAAGTCCCCTAACATAATATTAGATATTATTGATAAAAAATACCAAATCATCAAAATAGAGATGGTGGGACAACCAACTGGAGTGAACACTGTAGTGGTAAGGACTAATCAATCCAAGCTGCAAACCAGATGAAACGTATTTACTGAGAGATCCCTAAACCATAGGGGAAATTCTGGGAGATATTATGTCTCCTTGTCTTAACCCACTAACACATTTATGAAATCCATATTTCATCCCCATGAAAATAATATTGAACCATGCTGAGCTATAATAGTGGATGAAAAAAATCAACCACCCATTCCAAGAAACCCATGTACCTCATAAAAGTGAGAATAATATTCCATTTTAGAGGTCCATAAGACTTATCCATATAAAATTTAATAATAATATTGGATCCCACAACCTTACTATTAATATATCTAATCATTTATTGAGAAATTATCAGGACTCCATAAATTTACATGCCTTTGATGAAAGCATGTTGCTACTCTGAAACCCAATTGTTGAAATATTTAGAGAGTCTCCTATTGATTATGGATGATAAAATCTTGTATGGATTATTTCACATACTAATGATTCTAAATTTTATGATGGAAGTTGGATATTTAACTTTGGGATTTCAGACCATTGTAGTGGAACATGAAACTCAGGGAAGAGAACTACCATGAGTGATGTTTTATAAGGATTATAATATGTTGTTCATAATGATATTCAAGGATGTAACATAAAAATAGATAAGGAATCCATCTAGTTCAAGTGAACTTACCTAGTTAAATTAAAAAATTTATCCCATGCCTCCTCATCTTAATTATTTTGAATGTTTATTTTCAATTGAGAAGAAACCAGCAATGGGATAGAACTAGAGAAGTCCATCATGCCACCTAGAAACCCCTTCTACATGCATGGGTTTGTTTTATAGTGCATGGAATTATAGTGAGAGCACACCACACCATTCATAACTACCGGGTAATTAATTAAGGAGCCTTAATCAATCCGAATATTCAAATAACTACCATGATTTTTTTTTTCAAATATTCTTGGAAGAATGTTGTGTTTTGATTTCCTTCCTTATGGTAGGTGGCTCAAGATATTATGTGTAGACACCCCTAATTATTAAGAGACAACCCATTAAGATATATATTTTTAAGGCCAAGATAGAAGAAGGATTCTATATTATAGGTATATTATAGAATTGTATCCACCCACTCAAGATCAATTTCGATAAAATAGAGGTTTTTGTGGGTAGAGAAGAGGGAGTTGATCCAATTTTGGATGTATTTTTTCAAATTCCATAGATTGTTATGAAATATGATACATAATCATTCCTATGTTATATTTTACTATAAATCATGAACTATTAGGAAAAATATTTGGTGATTAATCCACCAATTATAAAAGAAAATGTATCAACCGCCATTGAATCCAAACTTAAGGTTAATTAAGAGTGGTGAGTTATCAGAAAAATTACTAACCTGGTGTATAAATTTTGTATTAATAATGTCAGAGTTGTCAAAGAGGTTGGAATGAAAATGATCAAGCATATACCATGTTATCAAAATAACACCATGGGCATTACATGAGGTGTATTTTTTTACCTGATAATCCCATGTCTATGATCCCCCCCTTGAGAAACGAAGGAAAAGAATTCCATAATGTCCCTAGAGTAAGTGATGCATGCACAATTGTTTTCTGAAATATCAATAATAGTGATAATGTATCCCCTTTCCAACCAAGAAAATTTTCATTGGTGGATGGATTCATGTTCCCTCCATTATTGATCTCTTATCTCAACCTCACACTTATCATAGATAATGTAAAATAAATAAAGAAACATTACTAGTTCTAATTTATACCAAGACATGTTGATAAAATATTTACAAATATTCCACCAATATAGTGTGTAACAACTCACACATTTCATAAATATATATTACATCTAAATAGATTAATATCGACATTAAAATATAATATAAAAAACATGTGAGAATCTTATGGGTTTAGTGTCTCCAAAAACTAAAAACCATAAAGAATTGGTTTATAATACATCTAAATAATCAATCAATTATCTATTCATTACTAGAAACAGTTTTTCATATCATACCAAAATCCATTATTCATATCCTATATGAATGAAAAATATGAAAGGGGTAAGTTCCAATGCTTAGTATGGGTAAATAAAAAATATACAAAAGCATTTCATGAGGATAAGTGTAAAAAAATAGAGAAATAAAATTTGATTAGGATACCCTATATGTCAAAGATCATAAAATTTAATCAAAATGTTCATAGTTTATAAGAAATGAATCATAAGTTAATCGAAGCACATTAGCTATTTGTGTATAATACTGGTATACACCAACGAATTTTTAGGCATACACATAAGTTTAGAATATATTATTTTAAAGATACCTACCCCAATATTTATAGCATGTTATGCATTGGATAAAGAAATATGTACCTACTTTGGTCATTGGATGAACTGTTTTGAACATTATAGTTTTGGTATTAGGATAACCTCCCTTGTACCATCTTATTACGAGCTTAGCATGATCTCTCGTGTACCCAATTATTGTGGGATTAGGATGACCTCCCATGTACCCTATTGTTTCCATATTAGGATGACCTCCCATGTCCCCTCTATAAACATTGAAAAAATATAATTTCAAAATGAATTTTTGAGATATATAGGTCTCACCCATCACATAATAAATAATATACATAGACATTCCACAAAGAACAGAAATCATATGAAATCCTGTATAAGATAATAGGTTTCGTAAATATTTCATCATAGAATGACCCAAGAGAGAGGAATATATTTCATAAATATTGATACAAATTAACCATAAAACAATAATGATAATTTCACATAATAATCTCCCTTGTAAAGAATAAATAACAATAAATAATGTTATCTTATATGAAAAATAATTTTGAGATATCACTTGAAATAATTCATAAAAAATATCCTTTATAATCTTTAAATAATAAAACTTTTTGAAAAACATTTATTAGTTAATATAAAAATTAAAATTATAAATAATTCTTTGAAAACAATTTCAAACATCATTTAATACCTGAATATTCTCAAAATACCACATAAAAATATTTTTTAAAACATATTTAGAAAACACGATTTATTTAATAAAACAAATTTATGATATGATAGAGTATAAAAATAAATTTAACATATAATATCATGAATATAATTATTTTCATGATGATACATGTCAATGGTCCTTATATATTCCTTATAATGCTATATAGGGGCATAACATGACATGTGGCTCCTAGAAGAAAAACTAAGACAAAAGTACCATACCGATTTTGTTAATTTTGGAACATAAACCCCCTGAAACATATATAATAAAATGGATATGTAAATACCCATATATTTAAGTATATTATGGATAAACTAAAGTAATGGGATGTATATTAACTACAAAAATTTATTATTGTTGGATATGGAAAAAATATTTCAAAAATATAATTGAGAATAGAATTACCCTTACATATATCATATCACTGAAGTAAGGATTAATCAAATGAATATATTATATTTATTAGATGTGAATCCATATAAACATGGTTAGAATAACACATAATAAAAATAAATTAAACTTCATAAATAATCATATAATAACATAATCAATTAAATAATAGTTTAACCCAATGAGTGAAAATTATGTTAAGATTTCCATTTCCACTTTGAAATCAGTCATATCATATATCCAATAAAAGTAATAATTATAAAATAAATAATCTAATGAAAATAATATAATTATATTAATGATATTAGATATCTAATTTCATTATATACCCCATACATAAGGCGTACATGACAAATAAGGCTTATATCTAACAGATGAAAAAGTGAGATGGGGAACCCTTGCCTCACACTTCAATTTAGTTTTTCATACCTAAACAAAATGTATAATGGATTCTATAATGGTATTAGTTAAATATATAACCATATTTATATTATAATACCTTATATTATATCTTTATAACATCTTACCACCAATTTATTAACAGTATTTCCTGATATCCATTGTTTTAGGTGAGTTCATTTCAATATTTTCATCATTAGTTTATTTGTGTATAATTTTGGATTTCCTTTTAAAATTTATATAAATATTTATAAGATAAATTAAATTTTATGAATTCACTTCTATAATTATAATTCTTCAAAATTATCTTTTTAATTTCCTACAAGGGTATGATTCAGTTGATAAAATGATAATGACCAATGTTTTGTTTATTTTAGTTTTTTTTATAAATACATAGTACTAGTGTTTTAATTATATCTAATATTATATATTATTTATATAACATTAAATAAGTTATAATATACCAATTAAAATCCAATGTAATTATAAATTTATTTCTACCATCAATGAATGCGGTAGTGAAAAAAAAATACATTATTTACGATGGTAATAAACCAACATAATTTTGACAATAGTTTCATTATTATTACATAAAATTAGTTAATGAAAAAAATGGATATAATATATCCATTATAAACATAATAATCTGGTTAATTCATGATTCTGTAGTTATAATTCCATGATGGATGAATTAGGTGAGAAGAAAGTAGAAGAAGAAAAGAAATTAAGAGTGGTGTTTTATGAAAATAACATCTTGAATATTACCTCCTTAAGAGACACATGAAGACCTTTTATTTGGTATTTTGGTGATGAAATAAGAAAAAATATAGTGTGGGATTTAGGATGGGAGTATTCAGGTTATAATTTTGGAGCTTCACGTATCATGTTTCGAAATGGGGTGGTGAGGGGCAGTATATATACTTGAGAGGTGGGTTTAAGTGAATAATATAATGAAAATTTCATATTTATAGCCAAAAACATTTTGGTGGAATTACATTCCATTAATTTAGATATAAATTAATATTTTATAGGTTTTTATGGTACTTATATAACCAAAAACAACCATTAAATGTTGAAATTTTTAGAGAATTTAATCCTTTACCCCTTTTAACATTAACCTATTGCATTTTTACCTATAACTTTGTAAAACAATTTCTTACCACGCTAATGTTTTATTTAAATAAAAATTCAACGGAATATAACAACTAATATAAACCTTATTTTTACAAATATGAACTAATTTTACAATTAAATTATTTAAATAATAGGTAAAATTCGTATTTAATTTTATCCCACAGACACAACAGAAAACTGGGGTTTAAAAGTGAAAAGCTCAAATGATTGAAATGTTTTTATATCTAATTTGAATATTAAATTGATTAAAATGGCTTAATTAGTTTTAATGATATATAATTGAACAAATTATCATTTAAAAATATTTGAAAATATAATTTAACTGTAAAACTAAATTTAAATAAAATCTTGTTTTCAAATAAAATGCACTATTTTTCACTATTCAGCAAAAAAGAAACTTATCATAAAAAATATCAATAATTAAACCTAAGAAAAAATTGATGTAAATATTTCAAAAATGAATTTTATTTTTTCAAATAAAACTTATAAAGGAGTTAAATTTTAGTTTTAAAATAATTACTCCACCAAACGACAGAAAAATTGCCTTTTAGAAAAATATAACTTTTTTTACTTGAAATTGGATTCATTATTATCTTATGACTATAAAAATTATTGTAAGAACATATTTTTTTTATTAACTATATAAACTATAAATATATTTAATATAATTTAGTAATAGTATTTAATTTAATATATAAATATAAAATTTCATTATGGGAATAAACAATAGTTTTTTTTATAAAAACACATCCTTATTGTTTTAGTTTTATTTTAATTTCTAATTAATTGGTATCCAAAGAATTAACTATATTAATATTTTTAAAATATATTTTCATAATTTAGTTTATATCATTAATTATATTAATTCAAAAAACTAGGTGATAACTATTATAAGTTAATAATAATATTTTAGAGTTTATTTTAGCTTGGTCTTTAGCACAAAGTAAGATATCGAAGAGAAAAAATTATACGTAACATAAAATATTTCACTGTTACATTATAACCCCATTGAAATGAAATTTTTCCATTAATTTTATTTATTTTATATAAACATATTGGGATACATATTCCAAAAAACATCTTTATGTTCCCACATAACTTACTAAAATTTGTGGTTGAGCCACAAAACATTAACTAGGTGAGTAGTATTGTTTTGTAAAACATTATCTCGACAACATAGAATCACTATATATTGTTCATTATAAGAAATATCTTTCTATAGTGATATGAAATATTAATTTATTATATATAAATTATTATGTATGTAATTACTCAGGTGAGATATATGGGCCACATAATATAGTTGAGAGAGATTTGGTGGAACTTGTAATCAATAAGATTCCATCTTGACATGATCAATAATTTCTTGATATTTCATCCTATAAATTTGTAATTTCACTTCCAAAATCAATGATAGATGTTTAAAAATTTCAATTGTTGGAAAACCACATCCGATAAGGCTTCAATAAAACATACACTTAAAATAGGGAAAGGAAGACGCAATTATCAACAAGTAATCGAGATTCCGGTTATGAGATTAATAGTGGAAAGTGAAAACATGGGAATCCAATAGAATTACATCTATTATGTTCTAATAGGTAATTATAGAGAACATGATCATTTAAAGGTTATACTCTATAATACTGGAGACCAAATTGTTTGGAAAAAGGTCATTAATATCATCGTTATTGATGATAATAAGATAAAAGTATATTTAAAAATAATTTAAGAATATATATTTCCAATATTTCATCTCATAAGTATGAATTCAATCTTGTGATATATATTTATCAATATAATCTTCATTCATAACTCTATGAAATGATGTTGATGTGGTAATTCATATTGAATAAGTTCGTCATATGATCCATAATAATATGATAAGTCATTCATTCTCTCTCTAGTTATCATAGAAAAATTATGAGAATATAATATCCAAAGAATATTCGTATGGTTATGTAATAAATTTTTCTTAAAAACACCTTTCAATTTTCAACATTAAAAAATTAATAGATGGTTACCCTTAAAAACCATCCTAAAAATTTAAATCCAAAACCATTAAATGATGTTCACTAATATTTCAAAATAAACATATCATTATTCTCCCAAAAAATATGGCGTTGATCTTAAATATATCACAGAAAAAATGGGAGGATCATTAACATGTATTCTCTATAAACAATTTATTAAATTAAATTACAGTAAAACCTTAATGATATCATGAAATAATTAAAAAATTAACTCTTTCCTCAATCCATAAATCGAACAAATTCTATAAAATCAATTCATAAACCACCTTTCCATCATATTAATTTTCAGTTACATGGTCATCAATACTATAACATTTATTTTATCAAAATCAGACGTCTATTTATCTTTTTATTATCAAAGTATAATGCACATATTAATGGTTATATTTTAATTATTAATTTATTCTCCAAAAATACAACCTTATCATTAAATCAAATTTCTAGTCAATTAACATCACTCAATATATATTTTAAATTCCTTAATGAAAACTTATGCATATATGTTTCATGATTGATATAACATAATTTTTAAATTCTGATACATAAATACATTATTCACCTCAGTTCCTTCTGTATTAATTAACTAATATTCATATCTTCTTTATTAACACTTCATTTCATTCACATTTCATTTATTGTATCAATATAACCAGTACTAACACAGCCTTACTGATTTTCTTCACAAACATCCCCCATGGTTATCTAATTTCATAATTCACATACATTCCATATCAAAATAATTAATTTATTGATAATACATTCGGAAGACCAATATTCCCATCTGTTTTGTTAACCTAGCTCTTAATTTTTCATTTAAAGTTAGTTTTCTATAATTTACATAGTAAGAAAACCTTTGTATTCCTGAAATGGATCCACTTGGAGTTATCTTCCCACATTATAAATATATAGAAAACATAATCTTCTTTCCTAAATGGTCCCCACTACCCAAAATAATAGCAAACTATTTCATTATATTCTTCAAAGAGACTGAGAGTTTGTTATGGTATCCATTTTAAATCATGTTCTATGAATATTGGTTAAGACTAAACACAACATCAATCCCTCTAGTAATCAGTCTATTTCACATATCATTACAGAATTTTTGATTACAGTCAACACTATACCAGTTCTTTATGGTTCTCTCCATTTACTAAAACCAAAAATAATAGTGTTATTAGAACTAATCATACTAGTAATACAACATTTTAAATGGAAAAACTTATAACATTCCAGTCCATTAGTCCTTAGCTAAAATAATAAGTTCATCAATATCACTACAAAAACTCTAGGATTGTAACCAAGAATTACACATAGGGATCATACTATGGTTTTCAAATCCTATTTTCCATAGGATAACTAAAACTTTTCTCTGATACCCACTGTAACAGCCTAATATTTTCATATATATATATATATTACATCTAAATAGATTAATATTTATATTACAACATAACATAACAAAACCAAGCGAAAATTTTATGGGTTTAGTGTCTTTAGAAACATGTAAATATAATAAAAACGTCCATAAAACATCTAAATTGTATTCCTCTTATCCCTTAATAACAAGAACCCTTTTTGAAAAATCAAAACGAAAAACTTTCTTCATATTGTGGGAAAAAAAGTATAATAATAGGGGGATCTCGGATACATAGTAAGGTTAAACATGGATGATACATAATTATAACATGATCATAAGGGTATGAAAAAAGAAGCATAACCTGTTATGAGCATTACCAAAATATAAAAGGTCATTATATTTAGTAATTTTATGGGTAATTTATTTGACATGAATCATTATATAAAAAAATTACAAAATTATTGAGAGTATAACAATGGTATGGGATATAAAATTTCTTGACAACAAATATGTGTAGATTATCTTATATCAATGACACCTTCTATGACATTAATATTATTTTAGGATGCAGTTAATAACACATGCACATACTTTATCCTTGGATTAACATCCCATGTAACTTCTAGTTTGGGATTATTCTGACTTCCAATTTATTCTTTTTTTGGGTATTTATGATGACCTCTCGTTTACCTTATTGTTACATATATACGGTGACCTCCAATATACCATATTGTTATAGGATTATGATAAAATACTATATTTAATTTTATATCAAAGATAATTTATCATTATTCAATGATTCTGTGGGATAAATATTTCCATCCGATCGCATAATAAAAACCATAAATATCTATGACACAAGAAAATAAATCACATCAAATCCTATGAAAATAAATAGGTTTTATAAACATTTAATCATAGAAAAGCCCATGGGAAATAAATAGTTTTCATAAATATAAACATTATCCAGAAATAAAATAGTAAGGATAATTTTTCTAATTAATATCCCCAATAAAGCCTAAATAAAGTCAAAAGATGTTATATTAAATGAAAAATAATTTCCAGTTATCACTTGAAATAATTCTTGAGTAAAATATCATTTCTGTGTTTTACACTACAAAAACTTTTACCAAACCATTTTTTAATGAAAATAACCTTTAAAAATATTAATGAAAGATACAAAAACACATTTTTATCAACTCTGAAATTCTTTTCCTTTAATATTCTTAAAATATAATTTAAAATCATTTTTTTAAACATTTTTATAAAAAATGGGTTTCTGAGTAAAGAAATTTTATGATAGAAGAGATAATAACATTACATGAATCATATAATATCATAAAAATAATAATATTCATGATAAAAAAATTTAAATAACTGTATATATACCTCATAAGAAAATATAGGTTCATCAAAAAACCTGTGTCTCAACGAATGGACATTGAGACAAAATAAAATTTGTGATTTGTTACTTTGAAACATAGACACCATGAAAGGGATATCATAAAATGGATATATGAATACCCATAAATTTAAGGATAATTATTATATATGTAATTAATAAAAAGTATATACATCACACAAAAAATAAACGAGTGGTTAATATGTCAACAATCTCACGGAAATATAATTGTGATTAGAAACCCCATTACAAATATCATATCATTGATTTGAGGATTAACCAAATGAGTTAATTATTATCATTCACTATAAAAAAATTAACAAACACAAAATATAAAAAAAACTATTCACACATTTTCATATTATTACATAATCATGGAAATAGCAGTTTAACCTAATGAATTGTAATTGACTTATAAATTCTCTTACAAATTTTTTATCTGTCAAATCATATACCCACAAAAGTAATAATTATAAAATTAAAATATTAAGAGAATTAATATAATTATATTTATGTAATTATTTATTAATGGTTATTATTTACACCACACGCAAGACGTAAGGTGTGAATAAGGCACAGATCTCATAAAAGAAAAGGTGAGACGAAGAACCCTTACCTCACACATCCCATTAGTTTTACATTCTTAAAACTTGCGTATAATGGTTAAAATAATGTTATTAATTCTATAAATAATCATAATTAAATAAATAATTCATGTTATTTTATTTCTAGAATATATTTACATTCATAAACAATATTTTAGGATATCCACTATTTTAATCGTTTATTTCATGATTTTATTGACCTTTTTATTTTTTTATTATTATGTATTTCCATGTATAATGTAATTAAAACTCAAATTTTTAATGAAATAGAATTAATTAAATTCCATTTGATTAAATTTTCAGATTTATCACTTTTTTAATTCATACATTAATAGGATTCATTTGATAAAAGGGTAACAATAAATGTTTAGTTTATTTTGGCATTTTTTCCAAATACCACAAACTAGTTTTATTTTATTTAATTTTACCATTATATATTTTTTAGAGAAAAAATATATCTTATAATATACCTATCAATATCTTATATAAACAGAATAATATTTTAATTACCATTAATTATTGTGGTAATGGAAGACTAACAAAAATGTTATTCACAGATGGGATTAACTGATATAATAAGGAAAACGTTTTCTTTCTTTGAAAAATTAGTGGTAATAAAAATAATGGATATAATATATCTATTAGAGACATAATATTTATGAATTTTCATTATTATGGAGTTATAATTCATTTATGGTTGATGTAGGTTAGGATAATGTATAAGAAGAAAATAAATTCAGATATATGTTTATGAATATCACATGATGAATATCACCTCTTCGAGAGATCCTTGGGGACCATAAATTTGCAATTTTAGTGATATCATAAGAACTAGGACATGGGGTGATTGATTGAGAGGGTATTTGGAAGATATCTCAAGAGATTGAAGGATTTTTTAAAGAGATGGGGTGGTGAGGGGTTGTATTTATACATGATTATTGGTCTGTTTAAGTGATTTAAATAATGATTATTTTATATTTAAATCCAACCAAATTGTGGTGGTATAAATATTAATTACATTTTAAAGACCATAGTATTTTAGAAAAGTTTTTGGGTGTGTAAATACCTAAAAATAAATAAAATTTCTAATATTGTTTTATTTTTTGACTCTAACTCTTTTAACTTTTACCCATTTCATTTTCTTGCAAATAAGACTAGTAATTTTTTTCCATAGTAAATTATTTTATAAATAAAAATTAAAGCGACCTTATCACATAATATGAATATTTTGATTAAAAAATTTTAATAAATTTTTGGAAATTAATTTCACAAAATTGGAAAAAAGTGATTTAAAATTAATCATGTAGGCAAAAAAAATAAATGGTTTTTAATGTGAAATGTTAAAAAGATAAAAATATGTACATATCCATTTTGAATCTGATATTGAATCAAAGGACATATAATTGTTTTATTAAAGAATAATTTATTTAATTATTCTTTAAAAAAATTAAAATATAATCTAACTATACAAATATAAATGAACAAATATCAGATTTTATGTAATGTACAGTGTTTTAACTATTCACTAAAAGACGAAACTTATCATAAAAATTAAATTTTTATTACCAATGATAATTTAAATATTCTGATTTATAAAATTAACATCATTTATCCCATAAAACTTATAAATGTTACAAGATTTAATCATAAATTAGGTGCGCCAACAAATGAAAGAAAAATTTCCTTTAAGAAATATAAAGCTTTTTTAAAATGAATTAGGATTTATTCTTATATTTAGCCTATCAAACATATTAAATGAATTTATAAAATTAGATTGAATATATAAAATCCAAATATTATTAATATATTTCCCTAATAGTTGTTAATTTCAATTATAAAGATAAAGTTAGATTGTGGAAATAAAAATATTTTTATATAAAAACACATAATTTATGAACAACTAGTTTTGTATCATATCAAATTTATTATTAACCAATTAATTAATTTAATTAATGTATGTAAATTATATTTTTATAATTTATTAAATCTTATTCATTCCAATGATTCCAATGGCTGGGTGACAACTATCATAATTAAATAACAGTATTTTAGAGTTCGTTTTAGGTCTCTGTTTAGTTCAATGTAAGATATTGAAGGGAAAAAACGAAAAATTGCCTAAAATTTTGGGGTGTTACAATGAGGATTTTCAAAAATACATATGTTTCTATTAAAAATATGACAATGAATAAAGGACCACATATCATTACATTCAGAAAACTCCCCAATTTTGGAGCAACATTGTTTGGGTTTCAAGACCACCACAAATGAAGTATTATTTTTTATGCTTAATTTGATAGAAAGTAAGTCATCATACGACATCAAATGCCACTATCATTCTATATGAGATGATATATCATTGAAGTAGGGTTTTTTGGGAATAGTCCCTAGGCTTGAGAAGCCTTTAGTCTTCTGAACCAGATAATTAGACATATAGTACACACTCCTTTAGCAGGTGTAGCAGGGGTGGATTAAAACAAGGGAACTTCCTCTCAAGGATGAGAATATGATATAATTATTCCCTTTATCAAATGGATAAGATATTCACATTCCTTTACAAAGAAATAATTCAATGTATTTCACAAACAGTTCAACTAGGGTGATTGCCGAAGAAATGGGGTCTTGAGGCACAATAATGCCATTAGTAGAGTCAAAATAAGAAATATATTTCCCATAGAATATAATCCTTCAAAGTAAAGAGGATTTGGATAGGGTAATGGTGTCTAGAGAAGGAGAAGGATTCAAGAGTTAAGAGATAAGTTCCATTACATGGTGAAAATGATGTAACTATTACCTACCGATGAAGGACTGTGGAAATAGAAGGGTCATCTGATGGAATAACTATGTAATTGTTACCCTCCTCGCCAGTCAACAAGGTCACATGATCAGAAAAAAAAATAATTCCTTAAATGGATATTTAGATTCTCCTCTAGATGAATTATAAAATAGATATGATGATGAATGATGGAATACCTGCATCCTGCATGCTGAAACACTACGTCCATGGAGGTGACATGATGTAATTAATTGATTTATCAAAATAGAAAGAACTGATTGACTATATTCCACAAATCCATCTACCTATAGAAGCAACTGATATTGTACATGGGAGGAAATTTCCAATGAAATAGAGATCTGGGAAAATGATGTGTCTTGATTCAAGATATTTTAATCATATACACATAGAAACATTCCAATCAATTCACATATTCTATCCCAGAATGATGTGTTTTTAAATAGAAGTGGAGGTCGTAGAATTTTAATGAAGATCTCATATTAGGGGACACCCTTACATAATGTAAATTCATTAACCAGTGGTAGAGATAGAAATTAATTTATTTTACCAATGTAAGGTTCTTACTACAATCATGGATGAAATAACCAAACGATTCAAAAAATATGAAAATGGATTACTTGTTTTGGTCAAATACTCAGGTTGGGCATGCTAAAACCTAGGAGTGGACAAAATTATAGAAGAATTGTGATGATTTATTTTCATCAATTAATTGGACCACTAAAGTCCACTAGGGGATCACTAAGGAAACTTCAATCATAGTAGTTTGAAAATATAGCAAGAGGAACCCATATAACGAACCAATGAATATGATACTAGAGGAACCACATTGAAATAGTGATGTTAATGGGAGTTATTGTCAATGATATATTTTAGTGACAACCTTTGGGGATGATCAGGGCTCAAGGAACTAGGATTAGTAGGCTTGGGAGGAGAAGGTATAACTATAGTAGTGACTGATCCTAGTGGGGAGGTTGATCCAACATCCCTAGTGACTCTTTGGTGACCAATCCCACAATAAGATTTTAAAAATTCACTTTTGAAGAAGCGCATGTAGTGCATTATTTGGATATATAGTATTTCATTTCGTTTAATTAAAATTATGATACATATGGTGGGTATTATTATCTATTTGGTATGTTAATACACCTCCAACATATTCTCTTTAACATGGGTAAACCATACATGATTGATTTTACTTGGGAGAATGAATAGGTTTATTAGATAAGATCAAGATTTATATATACATTTTAGTTGAAAAAGATAAGATCCTTTTATAACCCCATTGTCTTATATAATTTAGTTTAATCAATGAATGCTTAGAGGAATGAAGGAATATTTAATTTATACTCCTGACTATATAGAAGGGCCTAATGAAACTATAAAATTTTAGAAAGGAATCACCCTCATCCAGAGAAGTGGTGATTCTACCTTAATATTTTGGAAGACAAGTATTAAACTCTCACATTATTGAGTTGATATCATCCATTATTTTTGAAGAATTCTGCTATAAAATAGCGGACAATAAAGAATCAAATTGAGATCACTATTGTATGAAGTTTCTCATGGTAAATAGAGACAATCAATTATGTACCTAAATATTTGAAACATCCCCAATGTCAATAAACTATTAAATATCATTCATCAAGGAAATAAGTTGAGGGAATGAATAAAGAGAGTCCCTAGGATTGGCTATGTTCATATTCTAAAATATAATAATACATATAGTGAGTAATATTAGCTATTTATTATATTGATACGCTACCAATGTATGATCCTTGGATTGGATGTTTATTTTAAACCATGTAAAATCATAGTCTTACTATGCGATATTTGTATTTATATTTCTATTATTGAGATTTAGAGATGAATAGTGAAGTAAGAATTAAGTGGTTGGTAGAAGATTTTTTGGAAAACATGGTTACAATATTCAATAGGGAAAGTATAAATTGGGCCTCACCCTAATTCAACCATCACCAGGGTGTATCGGGTTTTAATGATTACCAATCTTATCAGCTCATGTTTTATTCATATATATATGTATTATTTTGAAAATTTAGTTTTATAATCAATATTCCTTCCAATATATTAATCTTCTAAAAACATATAAATTTTTATCTCTTTACATGGATCTTAATTTGTGTTACTTACCAAAAAAAATTACACATAACCAATTTTTTCTTATGCCTAATTTTATGAAACTATTTCATGTAATGGTATAGATTTTTTTGAATCTAGAAATCCATACAAGAGTAAGTATGAAGTGATTTATAGCCAACACTCATTTTTCTAAATAATCTATTATCCAGTAGTCTAGTGAGACTTTTTACATCAATTCCCTCTAATTATAGTTATTTAGTAAGGAGAGAATAAAAATCTATATAAAATATAATACCTGAAATGTTTAAAATACATGAAAACTCTAAATTCAACCTCATGGATTCATTGTGATATCATTAATTATTTTTTTCAAGTTAACCATATGTGTGGATGATTTATTATTGGGTTCCTATATCTCCCTCCAATATAGTGGTTGTTCACTACCCAAAAAATGATATATGGTTTCCTTGGATACTGATGAAGTTCCAGAGGGTGATCACAACTATAAATTTATGGGAGATAGTTCTATTTTAACAAAAATATATAAAAAAACTAATGTCATGGTGGATTAAAACTAAATCAAAATTTTTTTTAAAACTAGAATATCATTCTTGGTATATTAATTTATATTAAATTCATCACACAAATTTATTCATACAAAATATTCGTATCATATAAAACATTTACATTAGTATTTGTATAAGAATACATAATAAATAATTATTATAATCATGAGATATTAACCTGATCATATCAACTCTAATTAAGAATAAAAATTATTTATTTATAATTAATAATAATTATCTTTTATAAATTATTAAAAACTATAAATATCATTTCATAAAATAGTAAATTTTTATATTTTTCCTATAATTAATTGAGTAAGGAATTTTATCAATAGTAGGATATAAATGACTCATATTATAAAATATATGACACAACTAATATCCTTCAATATTTTATAAAAATTACTATCATATGGTATGGTTTCAAATTTGGACACATTCATAATCAGTGATATCACCTATATCACTGTTACGATATGATGTTCTATTTTACATAAACAAAGGCTATTAGTCAAAACCTATGATTATATGAAGAGACCCGAATCTTAACATACATGTATATTACATTACTTTTGCGGAATACTTAGTACATAACAAAAACACACACACAAGGACTGTAATAGTTTAGTGTCTTTGCAAACTCGGAATATAATCTTCTAATCGTGGTGAAAGATCTTCAACATATCCCATAAAAATCTTCATTTTTTTACCTAAAACCTTTCTTTATATCTTGGGGAAAAGAAAACATAAAAGGGTGAGCTCAAATTCTCAGTAAGGGTAAACACAATAAATATCAATCACATCATATACATAAGAATATAACTTTTGGAAATCATAACCTGCAAAAGAAATGATAATTTCATAACAGGGGATAAATCATAGTAGTGAAATTTAATCCCAATAATCATAACTTAAAACATGAAAATTTGTGTCATACACACATAATCATAGAGAATCATTTCTTATTAGTCAAGAATCATTTCCATGACTATCTTAGTGGACAAAGACCATTTCTGAACTGAGTTCACTCCTCGTTTCAGTCCTATTTCACTGAATTGGTTTAACCTGCTATTCCATCCATGTCTATATCATGAGATATAAAATCTTTACCCAATGCATTGGAGAGAGATATAGGTCCCACCCATCTCATAATTATACCATTCTTATGTGTTCCACAAAATCATAAACCATACATCATAGCATAACCCATGTAATAAAAATGGGAATCTTAAACATCGTGACATCATAAAACAATTCATATAAGATAAAGGAATTCATAAAAATAATTCCATCACAACATAATCAAATCAATGAAATAATTGGGATAGAAACAGAACCCTTTATTATCTTAGATGGAATATAATTTTGATAAAACACTTGAACTCCATTCTTGAGGAAAATATCCTTTCTACTTCAAAAACATTTTTCCTTTCTTAACATGTCATACAATTTTAAACTAAAAGAAGTTGATTAAAAATAAACTTGAAAACTTGTAAAGGAAGCTTCTTGGAAATAATTTTTTTAAAAATCCATTCATTCCGTATAAGTTAAAATAAACATTCTTCTCGTCCTTTTGTCGGAAAAGTAAAAAAGTACCTCATACAAAAAATGACAAAAGATTCCTTTCATATCATTTACTAAAAACTCACCGAAGGGTAAAAATGGATTTAAACAATTGTAGGTGGATGGAAATAATATTACATATTGAGGAAACATGGATTTGGAGGATAAAATACACCGCAGTAAATTTCAAAGTATAAACAATCTCGGATAAAAATGAGATTGTGATATTTCCCTTACCTTAGGTCCGACTTGCTTCTTAAGTGTCCGAAACTCCTGTATAATGATTTAAATAATGTCATTGACTTATTATAGAATCATATTAATTGTTATTATATCATATATGGTTCACTTATTACTTTATATTACCCGTTCTTTTGTAAATTCATGTTAAAGTAGCGTTTTGGGTAAAATCGTCTCATTTGTCATTCGTGTTTTAACTAGTAATTATTAATATGATTACTTAGATCATGATTACATAAATCCATAATTTAAAACATGATTTATATATAATTTAATTCACAATATACATATATAAAATAAATCAGTAAATGGATATAAATACACCGTTCATGGAGACGGTAGGCTGTATGTACGCATGAACGTTGTTTTTGTTTACTTATTGAGTTGAATGGAATTAAGTAGATGACATACATATATATAAACATAAATCAAGTATCATTATTATATCATATATTTCATTATTACTTATTATATATACTTTATAATCATTCATGAATGGTTAAAGTGGCGAATGAATCTCATCGCATTGTGGAGACGGTAGTCCGTACGTACGCACGAGCGATGATATCGTTCTCATGATCGTGGTACTATATTGGAGTGTATGTATACTATTTCAGAATCAATATCTCTTTAAAATAATCATATATAGTTATTATTTACACCATTATACCCATCCAAGTAAGGTGGTGGTGGAAAATAGATTTCACCACGGCGTGGAGACGGTATTCCGTACGTACGCACGCGCGGTGATTTCGTTTTCCGTAGGATGGATAGATGGTGAAATAGGGTTGTTTCATACTTATAATAACATATCTGTATATGAGTGATACTTATGTTATTACTTCATAATGAAACAACCTAAGAAGAAGAAGTGGAAGAAGAAATAAAGTTGAAAGAATCGGTAACGGACATTACCTCTTCTTTGAAGCGCCTCTTTGAGATCTCTTTTTAGGGCACTAAAATTGGTCTTTGAGGAAGACCAGAACCTCTAGGATGTTTATAGGGAAGTGGAGAATATAATTTGGAAGGTGTTGGACGATCTTGAAGGTTCAAAGTGGTGTGAGGAAGAGAGGGAAGAGGTGCCCTTTTATAAGGGAGGAGAGGGGCACCTTTGGAATAACTAAATATATTATTTTATTATAAAGCCAAATTCGGTTTTAAATAGCTCAAAATTGATTTATTTAGAAGCTAAGGTTGGGATGGGTCTAAATCCTCTCATCCAATATAATTTAGGCAAGTTTAGGTTCCTATTTTAACCTTATCATTTAGATTTAACATTAAGTTAGATAATTTTACTTTTACCATATCTTTTTGTGTTCTTACACTATAAGGTTAATAAACATACTATAAGAAGAAAAATGAACCCCAAGTTGTTTATTATTAATATATAAAACTTTATTTAAGTAATTTGGCCGAACCTTATAATTTTAGAATAAAATAACAATTAAAAAATCTATTTATTTTAAAAACTATTTTATGTCAATTTTGACACTGTTTAGTAATTGATTTTTGTGATATTCATAACAGACTGATTAGTTCTAAAACAATTAATTATATCAATAATAACATGTCATATTAAACTAAAAAATTAGTGGAATTCATAAAAATCCTCAAATTACATTTATTTTGGTATTTATAACATCAATTATGTCAATATTTCATTAATAAGATAATTATTGCATCATCTTTGTGTCATAAATAACTTAAATTATTTAATTTCTAAAAATTACAAATAAAATACCATTATGTAGGAAATCTTTTTATCTTTCTAATGAATATTTATAGTCTAATTTATTTTATTTATAACCCTATATTAGAAATGATATACTTATTAAACCTTGATTTTAACTATTTTAACCCTTCTTTAAATAAATTAATAATAAACGTCCAAATCTAATCCAAGTGGGCCTAAATGGTCATATTTTATTCCTAAGGTTGTTTTTGGTCGAATTACACTAATCCAATAGAATTAGGACATGTGATAGGGTAATAATAATATCATTTTTACCCTTAATTGCCCTATTTACTTTTAACCGTGGTAAAAAAAAGTAAAAAGTTACTATTCACCGAAAATTATTTTCATCTCATTGAACCACATTTTACTTACTGACATCAACCGTGTCTCTCGGATTTTTGAAATTCCACTCATAGAAGCGGTAAAATTATGTTTTATGAAAAATTCATTTTTCTTAACTACCACATAGTGGTTTCACTATTCATCAAAAAATGAAAGTTTCCAGAAAAATACCAAAAATTAGGCCTAAGCCATATTTGATATTATGAACTCAAAAATGATGTCTATTTTACCAAATTCAAAACATATCAGTTGCATTAATTAATTTAAAAATTAATTCCCGTCATCAAAACAAATAGCGTGTTCTTAAAAGATAATAACTATCAAAAGATTGACATTTGTTTATGTCTGGTTTAAATGTGAAATTACATACAATGTCCAACATTGTATTGAATTGTAAAAATATATTCTAAATATACTTTAAAACCACTCAAATTAGTAATTTATCACTACTAATTATTTCAATTAAAAAGGTTGTTTTTAATTAAAATTTAGTAATTTTCACTATTCATCAGAAAATGAAAGTTATCCGAAAAGTATCAAAATTTCACCCTAAGCTAATTTCTATATTCCGAATCCAAAATTGAAGTCCATTTTTGAAAAATAAAATTTATAAAATTTCAAAAAGTGGTTATTACTATTCATAACTGCTAGTTTTAATAATATTTTAATAGCATATTGTTGTTTAATGAAACTCGTTATTGCGTACTACACACGCTATCGAGGAAGGTCGCGATTGCGTGTAATGCAAGGCAAGTCAAGGATGCATGTTGTTCAAGCTCCTTTTGGTGTAGCGTACAACACAAGATAATAATGAAATTAAAAAGAATATTTTTCATAAAATTTCGGGGTGTTACATTCTACCCCTCTTAAAATGATTTTCGCTCTCGAAATTCGTCGGGGTTATAAATGGTTTACTACTTGAAAGTTTATTTAATAGAAACCCACATCGTAAAAAGGAATACCAAAACCAATCTTTAAAATCAAAAGTATGAAACGTAACGGTTACCCAAATAAACTAATCACTGGGTTTCCACATAGATGAAAATATGGATATGGAAGAGAAATCTAACCATCATGTTCTGATGGAGAGTGGTAGAGAACATGGCTATGAACAAGACAAAAATCACAAAGACATAAATTTGTGACAATCTAAGGTACCATCTGATTCATCAAATATAAGATCACTAGGACAACAACTTTGGTTTTCAAGATCATTTCCCTAAAGTTGATGAAATTGGAATTAGAAGAAATACTTTCGTGATTTTGGTATAGTCTCACCATTCATCGCTCTTTGGACAATTTCTACGTCATCTTTTAAAGAAATGAAGTTGAATTTTTCATGCATGATGTGTTAGCAGATCATGTGATAGAATGATGGGTCATTCCATCTGTCTCAAACAAAAGTTTAGCAAAAGTTATTAAATATACATAAGTCGATCTATAGTGAGATTAATCATATATGGTTCCTAAAATGGACTTATACTTATTATATCATAATAAAACTAGTTTCTACTAAATAGGGACTTCCTGTAGGCTAGTGGTAGGCAATAAAGGCCAGTCGCACATTGGTTGTGGGTTCGATTCCCATAGCCCTGTCCGACGCGATGGGTTGTCGCCCATCCTATAGGTTTTCCTTTTTCTAAAACAACAAAACATCCCATAAATAATATCAAAAAAAAGTTCTATCCTTAAACAATACTAAATTTTGTCCATCATAATTCATTCCAATCTTTAGGCTTATCTAAAATACTTCAGTCCAAGCTCATAGTATAAAGAAAACGATTAGTTGAAATGTCATCAACCAAGCATGTGAATACCATCATTTATCCCCCATATATCTTGTTGGTCACATTCCAATCATTTGAATACCTTAATCATGTATTCTCTTGAAAAATGAATACCCATTAAACCTTAGTGAAAACATTAATGCTGTCAAAAGTTAACTCTTTCCACATGCCAAAATCCAAAAATTCTATATACAAAAACCATGATATAACCTTCTCCTTATATCAGTCATGAGCTCATGAATACTATCTAACATTTAATTTTCTCCTTATCCCTTCATTATGTGCATATCATCTACATTCCAAAAATATCTGAATAACCTTTCATGGATACTGGTACCATTAATCATACACTTCCAAAACTCAAGGAAAAACAATAGTGTAATGATCCTTAGATGTATCTTTATTCAATAGTACCATGAGAATACTTATACAACATTACACATGATAAACATGTAATCATTCCACTACATTCTTAAACCATTGACCGAGCTTCAACAATTCTTTCATCTCACATATCATTTGTAGTCTCTTCATCATTATCAACATAAATACTACCCATAACACCATACTGATTCTCTTCATGAGACTTTCCCTTAGGGCATTGGTTTGCATAATGCCCATACATTCTATATTTAAAACATTTAACCATTGTTGATGTCGTAGCAATACCATTATCCTCATCCCTAGTGTTAACTGGACCTTTTCCTTTTCACTTACTGGATTTGTGTCCTTATTTTCCACACACAAATCATCTTCTAGTTCCTTTGAAACATTATCCTTTATGCCTCTTCCCACATGATTTACATAGGGGAAATTGAACTTTCTTTCCTCTACGATCATCATGAAACTCCATATTTCTCTTATTAGACGAGTCAGGAAACTTACCAAATTTTACTTTATTGATCATATTATGAGATTACTGATTTAGCATAATAATGATGTTTGAACTTCCCAATCCCATTTCATTTGGTTTCTCATGAAGAATATCATTCCATTGTCCATCATATCCTCTATTATCGTGAATCATCTTGTTTCCATCAATTTTCTAAAACCCAAAAAGAATAGTATGAGAGGCAAAAATCATAATAAAGGGGGAGTAACTTCAATATCTAACATCTTTGGTTTAATCTAATATCGTTACCATAGTTCTAGGACTATATCCTATACGTATACTTATCCTTAGGGACATCCCTAGACATACCTTAGAAATATCTCTAGGGATCTCACTAATGTTTTCGCATCCTAGTTTCCAAAGGTTGACTAAACCTTTCCTCTGATACCAACTGTAGAGACCCGAAGCTTAATGTACATGGACATTACATTACTTTTTCGGAATACTTAGTACATAACAAAAACACACACACAAGGACCGTAATAGTTTAGTGTCTTAGGAAACTAGGAATATAATCTTCTAATCGTGGTGAAAGATCTTCAACATCTCCCATAAAAATCATCCTTTTTTTACCTAAAACCTTTCTTTATATCCTGGGGAAAAGAAAACATAAAAGGGTGAGCTCAAATGCTCAGTAAGGGTAAACAAAAGAAATATCAATCCCATCATATACATAAGAACATAACTTTTGGAAATCTTAACCTGCAAAAGAAATCATAATTTCATAACAGGGGATAAATAATAATAGTGAAATGTAATCCCAATAATCATAACTAAAAACATGAAACTTTTTGGAATACACAAATAGTCATAGAGAATCATTTCTTATTAGTCAAGACTCATTGCCAAGACTATCTTAGTGGACAAAGTCCATTTCTGAACCGAGTTCACTCCTCGTTTCAGTCCTATTTCACTAAACCGGTTCAACCTGCCGTTCCAGCCATGTCTATCTCATGAGATATAAAATCTTTACCCAATGCATTGGATGGAGATATAGGTCCCACCCATCTCATAATTATACCATTCTTACGTGTGCCACAAAATCATAAACCATACATCATAGCATAACCCATGTAATAAAAATGGGAATCTTAAACATCGTGACATCATAAAAAAATTCATATAAGATAAAGGAATTCATAAAAATAATTCCATCACAACATAATCAAATCAATGTAATAATAGGGATAGAAACAGAACCCTTTATTATCTTAGATGGAAAATAATTTTGATAAAACACTTGAACTCCATTCTTGAGGAAAATATCATTTCTACTTCAAACACATTTTTCCTTTCTTAACATGTCATATAATTTTAAACTAAAAAAATTTGATTAAAAATAAACTTGAAAACTTGTAAAGGAAGATTCTTGGAAATAATTTTTTTTAAAATCCATTCATGTCGTATAAGTTAAAAAAACATTCTTCTCGTCCTTTTGTCGGAAAAGATAAAAAGTACCTCGTACGAAAAAGGACAAAAGATTCCTTTCATATCTTTTACTAAAAACTCACCGAAGGGTAAAATTGGATTTAAAAAATTGTAGGTGGATGGAAATAATATTACATATTGAGGAAACATGGATGTGGATGATAAAATACACCCCAATAAATTTCAAAGTATAAACAATCTCGGATAAAAATGAGATTGTGATATTTCCCTTACCTTGGGTCTGAATTGCTTCGTAAGTGTTCGAACCTCCTGTATAATGATTTAAATAATGTCATTGAATTATTATAGAATCATATTCATTGTTATTATATCATATATGGTTCACCTAGGACTTTATATTACCTGTTCTTTTGTAAATTCATGTTAAAGTAGCGTTTTGGGTAAAATCGTCTAATTTGTCGTTCGTGTTTTAACTTGTAATTATTCATATGATTAATTAGATCATGATTACTTAAATACAGAATTTAAAACATGATTTATATATAATATATATTCAAAATATACATATATATAATAAATCTATAAATGGAAAGAAATACACCGTTCATGGAGACGGTAGGTCGTACGTACGCATGAACGCTGTTTTCGTTTCCTTATTGAGTTGAATGGAATTAAGTAGATGACATACATATATATACAAATAAATCCAGTATCATTATTATGTCATATATTTCATGATTACTTATTATATATACTTTATAATCATTCATGAATGGTTAAAGTGGAGAATGAAACTCATCGCGTCGTGGAGAAGGTAGTCCGTACGTACGCACGAGCGATGATATCGTTCTCATGATCGTGGGACTGTATTGGAGTGTATGTATAATATTTAAGAATCAATTTCACTTTAAAATAATAATATATAGTTATTATTTACACCATTATACCCATCCAAGTAAGGTGGTGGTGGAAAATAGATTTCACCACGGCGTGGAGACGGTATTCCGTACGTACACACGCGCGGTGATTTCATTTTCCGTAGGATGGATAGATGGTGAAATAGGGTTGTTTTATACTTATAATAAAATATCATTATATGAGTGATACTGATGTTATTACTTCATAATGAAACAACCTATGAAGAAGAAGTGGAAGAATAAATAAAGTTGAAAGAATCGGTAACAGACATTACCTCTTCTTTGTAGCGCCTCTTTGAGATCTCCTTTTAGGGCACTAAAATTGGTATTTGAGGAAGGCCAGAACCTCTAGGATGTTTATAGGGAAGTGGAGAAGAGAATTTGGTAGCGGTTGGCCGATCTTGAAGGCTCAAAGTGGTGTGAGGAAGAGAGGGAGGGGGTGCCCTTTTATAAGGGAGGAGTGGGGCACCTTTGGAATAACCAAAAATATTATTTTATTATAAAGCCAAATTCGGTTTTAAATAGCTCCAAATTGATTTATTTCGAAGCTAAGGTTGGTATGGGTCAAAATCCTCTCATCCAATAGAATTTAGACAAGTTTAGGTTCCTATTTTAACCTTATTATTTAGATTTAACATTAAGTTAGATAATTTTACTTTCACCGTGTCTTTTTGTGTTCTTACACTATAAGGTTAATAAACATACTATAAGAAGAAAAACTAACCCCAAGTTTATTATTATTAATATATATAACCTTATCCAAGTCATTTGGCCTAACCTTATATTTTTAGGAATAAAATAACAATTAATAATATAATATTTGTTTTAAAAGCTATTTTATGTCAATTTTGACACTATTTAGTAATTGATTTTTGTGAAAATCATAACAGACTGATTAGTTATAAAACAATTAATTATATCACTAATAACATGACATATTAACCTATAAAATTAGTGTAACTCATTAAAAGTTTCAAATTACTTTTATTTTGGTATTTATAACATCAATTATGTCAATATTTCATTAATAAGATAATTACTGCATCATCTTTGTGTCATAAATAAATTAACTTATTTAATGTCTAAAAATTACAAATAAAATACCATTATGTAGGTAATCGTTTTAGCTTTCTAATGAAAATTTATAGTCTAATTTATCTTATTTATAACCTTATATTACAAATGATATACTTATTAAATCTTGATTTTAACTATTTTAACCCTTCTTTAAATAAATTAATAATAAATGTCCTAATCTAATCCAAGTGGGCCTAAATGGTCATATTTTATTCCTGAGGTTGTTTTTGGTCGAATTAAACTTATCCAATAGAATTAGGACATGTGTTAGGGTAATAATAATATCATTTTTACCTTTAACTACCCTATTTACTTTTAATAGTGGTTAAAAAAAGTAAAAAGTTACTATTCACCAAAATTTATTTTCATCTCATTGAACCACATTTTACAACTAACATCAACTGTGTCTCTCAGATTTTTGAAATTCCACTCATAGAAGCGGTAAAATTAAGTATTATGAAAAATTCATTTTTCTTAACTACCACTTAGTGGTTTTACTATTCATCAAAAAATTAAAGTTTCCAGAAAAATACCAAAAATTAGGCCTATGATATATTTGATATTATGAAATCAATATGATGTCTATTTTACCAAATTCAAAACATATCAGTTGCATTAATTAATTTAAAAATTAATTCCCGTCATCAAAACAAATAGCGTGTTCTTAAGAGATAATAACTATCAAAAGATTGACACTTGTTTATGTCTGGTTTAAATGTGAAATTACATACAATGACCAAAATTGTATTAAATTATAAAAATATATTCTAAATATAATTTAAAACCTCTCAAATTAATAATTTATCACTATTAATTATTTCGATTAAAAAGGTTGTTTTTAATTAAAATTTAGTAATTTTCACTATTCATCAGAAAATGAAAGTTATCTGAAAAGTATCAAAATTTCACACTAAGCTAATTTCTATATTCCAAATCCAAAAATGAAGTCCATTTTGAAAAATAAAATTTATAAAATTTCAAAAATTGGTTATTACTATTCATAACGGCTAGTTTAATAATATTTTAATAGCATATTGTTGTTTAGTGAAACTCGTTATTGCGTACTACACACGCTATCAAGGAAGGTCGTGATTGCGTGTAATGCAAGGCAAGTCAAGGGTGCGTGTTTTTCAAGTTCCTTTTGGTGTAGCGTACAACACAGGACATTAATGAAATTAAAAAGAATATTTTTCATAAAATTTTTGGGTGTTACATTATACATATCATATTCTATGATTTAGTGGAATATATTGGGATATAACGAATCATATGTTATAATTCATCTGTAAATTCCTTATAATTATGAAAGTTTTGGATCATTCCTTAGGATATTTCATATTATAAAAAATTGAATAATGATCTAATAACTAACAGTTATCCACATCATATCGTACCATATGATATCACATATATCTTAGCATATGATATCACATATATCATACAATGACATACATGTGAATAATAAAATTAATAGTGACCATAGTCTTTTATAAAAATTTATAATACATTATTAACATAAATATTCAATAAACACAACCAGAATATTGAAATTCATAGCTTCCTTGGGAGATTTGAATAATGAAACATAAAAATTTGATTAAACCAAATAGTACTTATTTTAGTTCCATAATTATCTCAAAAATTTCTTATATATTGAAAAAAGTATATGAAAATTTGGAGAGTATATAAGGAAATTAGGTGAGAAATAAATTACATTAATGGAATAAACATGATAAACGATTAATGAGTATTTAAGAATAGGATATAGCATATCAGCCTCCATAAAACTTGAAATTAAATATATTTGATTTTCCAAAATATAATGACCAACTATATAAAACATTACTGTATTAATATATTTTATTTAATTGTACTTTTAATATGGTAATAAAATAAATATATTCCCTTTGATCGGGTATTCTTAATGAATATAATTGGGATGGGAACCTTTGAAACATGCATATGACCATCATGGAACAGTAAAATAATATATATATATATAATATAATATGTATATAATAATAATATAGTGGGGAAGTTAGTCGAATAGAGAGAAATCATAACACAAATGAAATAGGTTGGCTTAGAGAGATATCTTACTGTATTTTCTAGAATGAATATTTACTTGATGTTAACATCAGAGTAAAAAAATAAGAACAATTAATTAAATAATTCATAACCTTTTACGTCAATAATTTATGTTCCATAATTATATTATGTTAATTTACCACCGTTACAGTGAGATGTGTTTCTTAATTTCATTTTTCATAGGGAATTCATTTATTGGTTTCCAGGTCGAGTCACTTGTGGATAATTATTCATGTTTTTGTAAAATGGTAATAAAATTAAATACGTTAAATTAAATTTTATTTATTTCATTATAGAAATTGATAAAGTCCCAAGTATCCATATTTTTACAATACTCAGATGATTTATTTACTATAAACATTATTGTTATACTGTTAGTTTATTTAGGTTGGCTTACCAACCATCATGAACTACATTAGTTTAATCTATTATTAATAATATATATTTAATCTTAGACATGATAAAATAAATAATATTCACATTTAGATCATTTTAAACCATTATAATTTAATTTAGATCTAATATTAAATTGATAATAGAAAATAAAAACTCATCATCCATGGAGGTTTTGAACCGATCTTATATGGAAAATGTTTTTAATTTTTAGAATAATAGGTGAATGGAATATGATTGATGAAATATTTACTATAAAAATTAACATTTTAGTATAAATATGATTGTGGGGTTATTATTATTATGTGTATGGAAGATGTTTTGCAGGATGAGGAGGAACAAAAATTAAAAGCACAAATTGATGGTATTACCTCTTCTTTCATATTCCTCCACTTAGGTTCCCTTAAGGAGACTTGGACTGCTATATTGTTCATAAAATTCATCTAGACATGTAGGGGATATAAAAGGAGGGATTTTTGTGTAGTTTAGGTATACACCAAGGCTTATAATATGTGAGTGAATGGGGTGATATTTATATGGTGAGGATTAGGGGTTTTTTTGAATATTATATTCATTAGTTTAATATTTTGAACCAAGATTACAAATAGTGATGAATACCATGACTATATTCATTAAATGGTGTATGTGATTCTAATAAAATGGCCAGATAAATCAACCATGTCTCATTTATACTTTTATTTTTCTTGTAATTTAATTTACTATATTTTACTTTAATTTATCATTCAAAAAAAAACTATTATAGTCAAATAAAAAAATATCCGTTACTATTTAGTGTTTTGTAGATTTTATAAATGAAATCCATTTTCCGAAAATAATTTTGAATATTTGAGAAAATTATTTTTTAAATAAAATAAATATTTATTTCAAAAATCCCAATTTCTAAATTATAATCAATTTTATAACTGTTTATAAATTTATTTGTGGTCTTATAAAATTACATTTTAAATAGAGTGAACCATAATATTATTTTAAAAAAAAATTCTAAAAATAATATATATTTCAAAATATTATATTTTTTATAAAAATTTAAAGAAAACATTTGTGTTTTACAAAAATACAAACACTGGACTTATCATGTTTAAATTATATATTCACTTGTATCAAAACATGAATATGTATTTTATTTTATTTTATAAGACACTACAATAAAATTTTACACTTCCATAGGTGAGGATACCCTTCTAATAGATAAGTTAATATGCATAATCATCAGATTAGAATTCAAAAAATCAAATTTCCAATACAATGGTAATATTAATATTGAAAATTAGTATACTTATAAGATATATATGAGTTGTATACTTCTTAAAAAACATTATATTTTATTAAATATTCATTCACCTGTATTTTATCTCAAGGATATATATTTTTTAATTTTAAGAATGAAAATTAAACTACCAATATTTTGTTTCATTTCTATAATGTTATTAGTGAGTTTTGTTATTATATGAGATTGATTTTATCCAAATTTCGATACAATAGTTATCTTAATTTATATTTTTATATATTGAAATTCATTAAATTTTTATGGACATTATAATTTTAATAATATAAATTTTTATATAATTTAATAAAAAAAATTCTCGTTCTTTAAAATTGTCCATGTTCTTCATATAACATTACATTACCAAATATGACAAAATTATATTGTCAGAATGGAAATTTTATCCATAAAATTTTGAGTCCTTACATTCATCTACCCTTAAAAAATATCATCCTCAAAATTTCATTTTTGATACCATGGAAAAAACTTTTTAGGGTATTTACACTTCCTTTATTCTAGTAGTTCCCATGTTATCTCCTCATATATATGGTTCATGTAATGACCCAAACTTTTATTAATTTTTGTTTCCAATTTGTGTGTTAATTATTTTATTCTCAATAATACTATATTTTTTAATTAATGAAGTGAGTACGATTAAATGAGACTATTGGTTTTTGACTGTTATATGACCATTGTAAATTAAACTCTTAACATTATAAATATTACTTATAAATACAAGTGATATTGATTAATTAAGATAGAAAGAAGAATCGATGGCCTAATCCATAAGACTCAGGTCATTTAAAGCCCATTTGATGGAACATTGGAATGAGTTTTCACCATTGGGATTTGCTCTGGACCAAGCCCAATCCAAAATTCATCATGTGAATCATAAACAAAATCACATACGGGAGAAGTTTGAGCTGATTGAAATCACCATCCAGGCGATGTTGGCAGAGCCACCCCAAGATTATATCACCTTAGCACACCTTACACTTAGGTCATATGCTGGTGATATAAGGGGCTATGTAACAAGACCTTAGCGACTTTGTGTAATCCTTTGAGATAAATAAAATTTTTATTTCTTATTATGGTAAAGTCTGTGAATTTAAAATGTCTGGATATATATTAGATGTATATTATTGATGAATTTTGAAAAAAAGGACAACTTAAAATATTTATGTAGACCTTAAACAATTAATAATGTGTAATTACTTTCAAAAAATAGTCTTTTATAGTTGTGTTCAGTAAGAAATTTATATTCCAATAAGATCTACCTAATTTTTAGTGAATAGTAAATTATGAATAGTAATTTTGTGCTTATGAATAGTAATGTAACCAAATAAAATAGTAACCTCACTTAAGAAAGTATTAATATAATTTAGGCACCCTTATTAGCTAATTTGATTCAATAAAATATGTAAATATCTGTTTCAAAAATTATTAGCTCAGTATTTGTTTCTTCTGGTGAATAGTGTTTTTATTTAAAATTTAAATTAAAGATATTTAGAAAATTAATTCCATAAAATGGAGTTCATCTTTGAATTCAGAGCATCTATATTAGGTTAAGGTGAATTTTTGGGATTTTTCTGAAACACTTGAATTTTCAGTGAATAGTAAAAATAATGTTTTGAGTTTTTGGTGTTTAATGACATCATTAATGATGTAATAATTAGTTAATAATTCTAGTATAATTATTAATTTTATTTTATTCTATGATATTTCCCATTTTTCCAATACCATGGGAAAACACATTGGGAAACACCTTGGTTATTCCAATACCACCGATGAGGTGTCCTTTGGAAATTAATAAATTAATCCCTCACTTATCCTATAAATTCCAAAGCATTCTATCATTAATTTCATTTATAAATCCTCCCCAACTATGTTATGATATTTTTACCTCCCAAGGAGTCCTCCAAAGGTTCCCTCAAGCCTCCCAAGGCCACGACCTTCAAGCTTTCGAAGATACTCTTCAAGGTAAGGGAATCTATTTCCCTCCTCTTTTAAGCTATGACTTCCTTTATGTTGTTTCTTCTAGTTTCCATCTCTTTATGTTGAGGGTATGTTCATATATGTTATCATTACTATCCATTTCATTTATAATTGTTGAGATACTCTTTCTGCTCTCATCAATTTGTTTTTTGAATTTTAAAGAGACGCCATTAGGTTTCCAAATTTCTCGTAAAACAAATCGCATCTTCTCTTTTATTTCATGTTTTCTTTTAATGTGGTATGTCATTGAAATATCCATACCATGATCTTATTATTTACCCATACCTTATTATGAATTATTTATGAGTGTTTGACCCTTTTCCCCTCTCTTTTCAATGTTTTATAAAACAATGTTATATAGCTGTTATGCTGCCTAAATTTCAGCTCAAAATTTATTTCTATTTCTCTCTAGAAGTTCTCTTGTTTTATTTATGTGAATACCTAGAACTATTTCATTTCACTGGTTGTTCATAAATATAAAAATATGATATATTTTATTCTGGAATTAACATACATACAAACCTCACTCTCTTTCCATGGTTTATAAATGACATAATGATCTTATTTTTAAGAACTTTTAAAAAGTCACGATCTTGAAATGAACCCCATTTCTTTTATTGTTCATGGGTTATTAATGAAATGTTTTATTATGATATATGTGTCGCACAAGAAAATAAAAATATATTAAGGTTGCACCATGATAGTTCTCCAATGCATAGGGAAATGAAATTAATCTCTAGAGATGAAAAGTTTCACGATACCTTGGTGAATAACCTTGGTAATTTTTATGACACATCAGAGATAAAAATTTGTGATATTTTTAATGAATGGCTAAATGAAATTTTGTATCCACAAATTTATGTTATGATTCATGTTCTTGTTATTATGATATTACTCTTTTTCTATTTCTCATGTCTTCCTATTTTTCATCAAGTTCTTATTGATATCACAAGTAAATTGATTCTCTTATTTACCCCTTACCAGGACTTATGCTCACCCTTTCCTTTGATGTATGATCCAGGATATGAGATGACGTAATTGTACAAAGGATGAACCTATTATGAATCCCTACAAGTGATTAAAAATAAAATATTATTTTGTTTTCATGTATTATGTTCATGATTTACAAGACACTACACTATATAGATCCTCTGTTTGTAAAATGTAATGAAAAGTTATATAATAAAAAGGCAGGATGCAATAGTTTGAATAAAAGGATAGTTTAGTTATTTATGTAAATTAGGATATGAAAAATTTAGGAAGAATCCTATAGAAAAGATTAAATATATGAAAACTTCCTAGTATTTTGGTGAGTATTGAGTAAGTTGGTTATCAAGAAAATGCATCCTTGTGTGGATATGAGTAGGTAGAGGTGGCTCTGGCACAAATGTAAATAGGGGTAAACCCCAAAAACACCACTTTGAACTAGACTTGAACGAGAATAGGTACATGACAACTGGGCTTGCTGCACTCTTGGTTACGACACTCCTGGGGGATATGTTTGGTTATTCAAATGCTTTCTATGAATCGTTATGAAGAAATTATAGAGAAATGTAATTGTCTAAGCATGAAGTTTTAAGAAATAAATTCCAATATAGTTAAAATATTCATAAAAAAATATGTTTCTCACTAAGGTTTTATTATTTTAGAAAATGTGGGGAAATATGAGGAACCGTACAGATGGTGACCGCAATGGACCATGCACTGACGACCCTCCAATGGAAGCTGGAATGGAAACATTCATGCGAATGATGAACCAACAGACTCATGTTATGGGAAATAACATGACTCAACCATAGAGACCGATCTCAACACAAAGGTAACAAAATTTTATTGAGTCCTTTATTCATAAAAAACAGCCAACCTTCAGTGGATTAAATACCCAATTGATTGTTGAACATTGGACTAGCTCTATCGAGACGATCATTTCTATGCTCCACTGTTCAGAGAAAGATATTGTCACACTGGCTGTCTATCAGTTATAAGTAGAAGTTGATCAGTGGTGGGAACTAAATAAAAACACAAGTGCAAGAGTTGAAGTTGAATCTATGGAGTGGGATTAGTTATGAGGTATCCTTTTCAGTAAGTATTTCCCTCAATCCATGAGAATAAGAATGGATAAGGAGTTTCATGAGCTGGAGCAGAAGGAGAATGAATCTGTGGGAAGATATTAGATGAACATAAAAATGCCTTCACATTACACATCAAGCTTTTTCATGGTTACAAATGGTAAGGTTGTTAGATTCATCGATGGACTAAGACCTCGTCTACGGAGGAATCATGCCAACCAATACTATGATAGCTATGAGAAGATCATTCGGAGTACGATTAAAGTTGAACTGGTGTGTGGTGAGACAGAGTGGTCTGTTAAATCCAATGACAAGAAGAGATCCATGGAGCCTAGCTTAGGGAGGACCATTGATCATGGAATATGAAGAAAGAAAGTGTGACATCCCATGTGTAATAAATGTGGGAAGAAGCATTCAGGGAACTTCCTACTCAAGAGTTTGAAATGATACAAGTGTGGAAGAGATGTCCATATTGTGATGAATTGTCGTAGTGAGGTGAAAACTCAACATCCTAACACAAATGAAAAGGGGACACTGGTGTAGGCCCTACTGGATGTCCGATTCTTTATGTGTGGAAAACTTGGGCACTTTTCCAATCACTGTCCAAATCAGAGGGCCGAGGAGGGAAACCACCATTATCCTCAACAACGGCCAAGGGAACAAGGTCGTACTTTTGCAATCAATATGGCTGAAGTTGAAGAACCAAATGATGATGTGGCATGTACTCTTGTTGTTCTCTCAAAGATAGAAAGTACTTAGTTTTATTCTAGTTCTATCAATTATTTTATTTCCTCCATGTTTGAAAAGAATTTAGAAAGAACCCCTGATTTTCTAAAAGTAGAGTTATTAGTCAAGACTCTTGGTGGGATTATCCAAGCATAATCATTGTTCAGAAACTCCAGTATTTAATTTCGTGAGAACAATATTATCATAAATATAGTAGTGATTCCCTTTCCGGAATTTGATGTTATACTAGGGATGGACTGCCTCTCAAAGTATAATGCTAATATCAAATGCAGAAATAAGGAAATCGTGGTAGTCTTGAACGGAAAACCTACTGCTATCTTCCAAGGAGGGATATCCCAACCTGATCTTTGTCTAGAAGAACCTCTTATATTCTTCTTTGTGGAGTTAATCGGTGAGGAAGAAGAAGGATATGATAGTTTAAGGATAGAAAGTATCCCCATCATCAAGGAATACATGGACGTATTTTTGGAGTTGCCCAAACCTCCCCACAAAAGAGAGGTAGAGTTTTCCATTAAACTCATACCTAGATCTCATATGATATCAAAGACCCCTTATAGGATTTCAAATGTGGAGCTTGAGGAATTAAAGAAACAAATACATGATCTTTTGGAGAAGGGGTTTATCCGACCGAGTGTGTCTCCTTGGGTAGCAAAGTTTAATTTTTTAAAGAAGAAGGATGGATCGATGCAGATATGCATTGATTATAGTGAACTGAATGGGATCACAGTGAAAAAAATACCCTCCTCCTAGAATTGATGACTTATTTGACCAACTTCATGGGTCTCAATTCTTCTCTAAGATTATCTTCGATCTGGTTATCATCAATTGAGAGTGAAGAGAGAATTTATTCCCAAAACTTCATTCCAATCAAGATATGGGCAATATGAGTTTGTTGTTATGCCCATTGGACTAAGTAATGCACATTCTATTTTTATGGATTTGAGGAAGAGTGTCATTACGGACTACCTTGATAACATTGTAGTAGTTTTAATTGATGATATTCTGATATATTTCAAAAATTTTGAGGAGAACGAAGATCATCTATGGGTTATTTTACAAAATCTACAGAATGAGAGGCTTTGTGGGAAGTATAGAAAATGTGAATTTTGGTTACAACAGGTTTCTTTCTGGGGGAATGTTGTTAACAATGAATGAATCATCGTTGACCAAGAAAATATAGAAGTTATAGAGGAGTGTCCTCAACCTACAACAATAACTGAGATTCGAAGATCCTTTGGATTGGCATGATATTATAGAAGGTTTGTGAAAAAATTTCACAAATTCCTAATCCATTAACCAAGTTAACTCAAAACTGGGTCATGTTCATATGAAAAAAGGAGTGTGAGGAAAGTTTCCAAGAGATAAAGAAGAGATTGGTTACTGTGCCTATGTTAACTCTTCCCTCAAGTGGAGAAGGATTATTTATTTTTAGTAATGCATCTCTCAAAAAACTTGGGTGTGTCTTCATGATAAATGAAAAAGTAATTGAATAATCATGTTGATAGTTGAAGACTCATTAGCAGAACTATCCTACGCATGATCTAGAGCATGTTGTGGTTGTTTTTTCTCTGAAGATATGGATGCACTATCTTTATGGGGAGAAATGTGATGTATACACAGACCATAAAAGTTTGAAGTATATTTTCATACAAAAGAAATTGAACATGATACAAAGGAGATGTTTGGATCTTCGTAAAGACTATGGTTGTTCAATTCATTATCATCCCATAAGAGAAAAAATGTTACGGATGAATTAAGTTGAAAAGACCAATTTGTTCTTTCGATGATGAGGATTCAAAAAGATCCTTTGATCAATGACCTAGTAAAGCAAGAAATGGGAAATATAAGTGATGTAACATCATCAACCCTAACCCAAATAATTTCTCAACCATCATTACTAGATAGGATCAAGAAATATTAGAAGAAAGATATTTTTTTACAGAAGACGTTTGAAGCATCGAAGGATGGAATGTTTCCTGATTTTAATATTGAAGAAGAAGGTCTACTGAAATTTCGTACAAGACTATGTGTTCCATCTATTCTGGAAATAAAGAAGGAGTTGATGGATTAATCTCATATCCTGACATTCTCTATACATCCTGGAAACTCAAAAATGTATAGGGACCTTCGTGATCATTTTTGGTTGGATAATATGAAAAGGGAGATTTCTAACTACCCTTCAAGGTGCCTGGTATGTTAGAAAGTGAAGGCAGAATGAAAACTTCATAAAAGGGTATTGAACCCACTACCCATACCGTCATGGAAGTGGGACAATATCACAATGGACACCATCAGTGGTCTCCCGATAACATCCAATGGAAATAATTTGATATGGGTTATTGTGGACTTTTTCACAAAGACTGCGCATTTTGTCTCTATTCGGGAAGATTTTTCCCTTGATAAACTTTTCAGGATTTATGTGAAGGAAGTGGTAAGGCTGCATGGGGTTCCAGTTTCTATCATATATGATCGTGATCCAAGGTTCACATCAAAATTCTGAAGAATTATTCCACATTCTCTAAGCACTGAATCAAATTTCAGTATGGACTATCACCCCCAAACTGAAGGCCATTATGAAAGGACTATCCAAACAATCGAGGACAGGCTAAGAACAAGCTAAATGAAATTTAAAGGTGGATGGGATCAACATCCCCCTTTATTTGAGTTCTCTTTAAAAAAAAGCTTCCACTCGAGCATTCAAATGGCGCCCTATGAAGCTACATATGGGAAGCGATGTAGAACTCATACTTGTTAGGATGAAGCTGGTAGGAGAAAGCTTCTTGGGGTTGATCTTGTGCTAGAAATGATAAATAAATTACATGCCATAAAATAACACATTAAGGCTGCTCCGAGTCAGGAAAATATCTATGATGAATACTGTCGAACGGACTTGGAATTTGATGTTGGTGATAAGGTATTTCATTGAATTTCACCTTAGAAGAGTTTAATGAGTATTGGGAATAAAGGGAAGCTAATCCCTTGGTACATAGTCCCCTATGAAATCCTTGACCATATAGGAGCAGTGGCCTATTGACTTGCACTTCCTCCAATTCTAGCACAAGGTCATGATGTCTTCATTATATCCCTCTTGAGGAAGTACATACCTGACCCTTCACATTTACTAAACCAGGAGGTGGTACAACTGGAACATGACCTCTCTTATGAGAAGAAGCCAGTGGAGATCATGGATCATAGAGACAAATATCAATGAAACAAGACTACCCACCTTGTCAAGGTGCTGTGGAGAAACTACAAATTCGACAAACCCACCTAGGAACCAGAGGAGTCTATGAGGCAAAAGTATGCACACCATTTCTTTTCTATGGGTACGAGTTAAAATTTCATGGATGAAATTTATTAAGGGAGAGGAATGTAACGACCCGATCATTTATTAATTTTTATTTATAATTTGTGTGTTACTTATTCTATGCTGAACAAAAATATATTCAATAATTAACTAAGTGAGTATGATTAAATGATACTATTGGTTTTTGACAATTATATGACCGTTGGAAATAAAACTCTTAACATTACAATTGATTTTTATAAATACAAGTGATCTTGATTAATTAACACAGAAAGATGATTTGATGGACTTATCCGGTAGACTCAGGCTGTTCGAAGCCTATCTGATGGAACTTGGGAAGGAGGCCACACCACGGGGCTTTGATCTGGACCAATCCCAAGCCGAACTGCATCATGTGAAGCCTGAATGGAATCGCCTATGGGATAATTTCAAGATGATATAAATCACCACTCAAGAAATGTTGGCCGAGCTACACCAAGATTCTATCACCTTAGAACACCTTACACTTAGGCCCTATGTTGGTGTTATAAGAGGATGTGTTACAAGACCTTATCTTTTTGTGTAATAAATTGAGATAAATAATATTGTTATTTTTTATTATGGTAACGTTTGAGAATTTAAAATGTCCGGATTAATATATGATGAATATAATTGATGAATTTTGAAAAAATGATATCTTAAATTATTTATGTAAAACTTAAATAATTAATAACGTGTAATTATTTTCAAAAAATGGTCTTCCACAGTTGTGTTCAGTAATAAATTTAGTGTCTAATAAGATCAACATAATTTTTAGTGAATAGTAAATTATGAATAGCAATTTTGGCACTTATGAATAGTAATGGGACCAAATGGAATATTACCCTCACTTAAGAAAGTATTAATGTAATTTAGGCACCTTGATTAGTTAATTTGATTCTATAAAATAAGTAAATAACTATTTCAGAAATTATTAGTTATGTTTTAGTTCTTTTAGGTGAATAGTGTTTTTATTTAAAAATTAAATTTAAAATATATAGAAAATTATTTTCCCAAAATGGAGTTCATTTTTGAATTCAAAGCATCGATATAAGGTTAAGGTGAATTTTTGGTATTTTTCTGAAACAATTGAATTTTCAGTGAATAGTAAAAATACACTTTTGAGTTTTGGGTGTTTAATGACATAATTAATGATGTAACAATTATGTAATCATTCTGGTATACTTATGAATAGTATGATATAATATGACGTGTCCCATGTGCCCAATACCATGGGCGAATACCCTGGTCAATCCCATGGTTTTTCCAATACCACCGATGAGGTGTCCAATAGAAATTAATAATTTATTCCCTCACTTCACCTATAAATACATGACATTCCCTTGAGAATTTATTTCTAAATCATACCTGAAGAATTTATGGTCTATTTATCTCCCAAGGAGTCCTCCAAAGGTTCCCTTAATCATCCCATGGTCCTGACTTTCAGGCTTTTGAAGTTATTCTTCATGGTAAGGGAATCTTTCACCCTCCTCTTTTAAGACATGGATACCTTTATGTTGTGTCTTCTAGCTTACATATATTTAGGTTTAGGTTATTATCTTATATGTTTTCATTACTTTCCTTTTCATGACTTATTTTTTGAAGACCCTTTCCACTCTCTTCAATTTGATTTCTGAATTTTTATGTGGTACAGTGCCGCTGCTGAATTTCTCATAAAATAAATCACATATTCTCTTTTCTTTCATGTTTCCATTTCATGTGGTAGGTCATTCAAATATCCATACCATGATCTAATTATGTACCCGTACTTTATTATGAATTTTTTATTATTTTTTGACCCTTTTCCCCTTTCTTTTCAGTGTTTTCTAAATCCATATTATATAGCTATTATACTGCAGAAATTTCACCTCAAAATTTATATCTCTTTCTCTCCATAAATTCTCTTGTTTTATTTATGTGAATACCCAGACCTATTTCATTTCATTGGGTGTTCATAAATAAATAAATGTGATATATTTAATTCTTTAATTTACATACATATAAACCTCACTCCCTTTCCATGTGTTATAAATGACATAATGATCTTATTTTTAAGAACTTTTAAAACGTAATGATCTTGAAATGAAACCCATTTATTTTATTCTCCACAGGATATTTATGAAATATTTGATTATGACCTATGTGTCTCGTATGAAAATAAATACATATTAATGGTGGACCTGATATCGTTCCAATGCATTGGGTAAAAAAATTAAACTCTAGAGATGACAAGTTTCATGATACCTTGGTGAATAACCTTGTTAATTTTTATGACACCTCAGGGATAAACCTTTGTTATATTTTCCGGAATGTCTAACTGAAATGTTTTAGACACATATTCAAGTTATGATTTATTTTCTTCTTATTATGATTTGACCCTTTTTCCATTGCTAATGTCTTCATATTTTTCACCATGTTCTTATTGATATCAGAAGTAAACTAATTCCCTTGTTTACCCCTTACTGGGCCATCAACTAACCCTTTCCTTTGATGTATGTCTCCAAGATATGAGGTGTAGTTATTGTACATAAGATGAACCTATGATTAATCCTTACAATTGGTGTATAGGAATGTTTTATTTTGTTTTCATGTATTATGTTCTTTATTCTCCAGAAACAATACTTTAAAGATCCTCTGTTTGTAAAATGTAATGATAAATTATTTAATAAAATGGTGGGATGCAATAGTTCCACCATAATAGTTTTATTAAGTGAGTTTTATTTGTTACTAAGAAATTTTTCTCAATGGTATAATATAATCAACGGTTTTTTCATAAAATAAAGTTAATGATTCATATTAAATATATATAAATTGATTATTTTTTAGGGATCATGTATGTACTTCTCCAATAATGATATGTGGAAATTGTCATGTACTAGATAAATGGTTTGTGTGAGTGCTATTTGATTTGAAATAGCTCCGATGCGATCAAGAATCTAAAAATATCGGGCTATAGTTTCCCTTGATCCAAAATTTTATGGATCTATTATATATCATCATACATAGGACCTATTTATCTCAACCATAAATTATATATCTTTTCGACAGTAATCAATATACAAATTTTCTCGAATCATAGCTTTCCAGATGTGAATTTGAATAGTCTTGACAGTTTGTACCATCTTCTCTACCATTTCATTTCCCCATATGTTTTTTTACTAAAATCATCCCAACACATAGGTTTTCAAGGAATCTTCCCATTAATGGATTTATATGGATCCTTATTGTTGTTTTATTATAAACCATTTTTGTATAAGAACTCAACCAAAGGAAGATGGTGATCCCATTACCTGTTGAAGACCATTGTGAATTATATCAACATTCCCTAAAATGTTTTTTTAATACTGTAATTTTAGAAATTAGTTTATTGGTGAAATACTATAATAAAGATCAACTCCGTGTTTAGATCATGTTTGATGATTTTATAGAAATAAGAGGAGAATCTAAGATCTCAATTGGATACAATTGATAGCGGAGTTACATTATTCCCCAACACTTCCCTTATGTATATCCTATAAAGTTGATTGAGTTATAAGTCCTCCAAAATTTTAATTAAATCATAATTCCTTATATGATTATCAAATAAAACCCAGTTAACATTATTTTCCCTAGTTATCTTTATATTAACAATGAAAAAAATACATGGTTATGTTTTCCCATTTATAAATAGGTATGGATAATGTTTTTATAATCATCATGGTGGTTTTACTATTGTGACACAAAAAGTGCTATTATAGATCGAAAAACATCATTATGATCCCAAGGAGGATGGAGAAGATTGAGATACCATAATCATTAATCAAATCCTTATTTATCTCACTATTTGATAGTATATATAGTTGTGGATCAAATATTTCAAGTAATTCAACCAAAATTTGGACCACTAAGGATTTCCATTTTCTTATATCTTTTACCTTCTTCAGTATTTCTATATCATTCCTTTGAGTAACCTTTATATTTTCTATAAGGGATAGTTAAGAAATCATTGGAGAAAGGAATAATGTTTTTTTATTTTTTTATAACTTACATACACATCCTTTGAAAGTCAAAGATGATGGTATACCTCCCAATCATCATCATGGTAAGGTTGTATGATCCTTTATATTTGGGAATAACCCATATTATTTTCATTCACTCGATAATAATGTATTGAGTTGTCATAATTATTTATCATGTCTATCCATCTTCAATGGTACAAATTATTCTCCTTATATGTTAATATATAAGTAAGGATAATAATATTCATATACATTTCACACTTCTCAACCAAGAGATAATGAAACCAAATATTCAATGAAAATATCACAATAAAAAACTCCAAATAATCCATTTTCTAGTTGTACTACTTTATATTCAAATTAACTGTGAAATAGGCTACCAATTTATCATTTCATATTAGTAAACAACCCAAATACTAATTTTTTGAATTAATTTATACAAAAAATGTTCCCCACATTAGGGATGTGTGTATACTGATGTAGTGATAATAATTTTTTTCAATTCTATATTTCTCTATTCACATTCATTAAAACACCGACTCTCTAATGATTCATCTTGTCTAGTGGGTTTCGAAATCAAGATTAGATTCTAAAAAATCCTCAATTATATCCATATAGTGTAAGAAAACTCTGGATCTCCAACATATATGTTATTCTTGGATACTATTAAATTTCCATAATCATAGAATGATCCATATGTATCCCTTTCCAATAGAAAACATACCCAATGAACGAAACATCCCCAACATAAAACTCACGTTTATAGTAATTTTAATATATATTATACTTTCATGAATTATTTATCATAGTTTCATTATTCTTCTAATTCTACCACATTCTTGTTGAGTATATTATAATATCATTTATAAACACCACAAAAAAATTTCATGGTGATCACTAATGAATGTATTCATCAAGTCCATAAATATTTAAGGAAAATTAGTGATTTCAAGGTTAATAACTATGAACTCATGGTGTCCATACGTTTTTCAAAAATAATTCTTGGGAATATATTCCTTCTTAATCGTTAAATGGTGATATTCGGACTAAATGTACACCTTAGTGAAGCACAAGGACCCATATTGTAAATCAATGGAGTAATAAATACATGGTAGTGGAAACATTGAATTTATCATTATCATGACGAGTTCATGATAATAAATGTTATGCAACATTGACCTAAATTTCTTCTTGATAAATAGTACCCATTCTTCTCATGGTGATGAAGTGGTTGGGGGGGAATAAAATCCTTGCACAAGTTATCTTATAATTTCTTATTCAGTTCCTCTAACACCATGATGGTTGTTATTTACGGAGTCTTGTATTGGAGAAGTTATCTTGTTATATTTTCAATTGATAACTCAAACTATTGGTCCTGACTAAGACCAAAAAACTCCTCAGGTAATACATTAGTATATTCCCTCACAATTGGAATGTATTTGAGAATTATTCATTCCATTCTCTTAGACATTTGAGCTAGATACTCATTCTCCTAAAGAAATAATTACTATTCTAAGGATGAAAAATATAGAGGTGATTCATCCTCATTATTACACATGCATTGAATTTGGGGATGACCTAGGATGTGAATAATGATCACCCTCTCCCAATTTTTGATGTTATATTTATATAAGGATAACCATTCCATGCCCAATATATCATAAAATAACACTAATGAATGTATGGAACGATTTACAAGGAGGTTAAGTCCATAAACATTAGATGTGGATGAGTTATATACTTGGGATTTGATAACTAATCTATTTTCTACTAACATAGAAATCTCAACCCTCATGTTTTAAGATGGTGTATAAATAAGTATACAAAACTCGAATGATATAAATAATTTTTAATAATAATATTGATATCATAAATTTAATATTCCTAAATAAATAAATATTGTACATATTTCCGCATCATTATTGGGAGCCACCTCAGTAGTAGTGATAGCATATACTCTTTCATTCACTTGAGGACATGGATGTCATTTTCATTTACTGTCTCTAACAACCATTTGCATAGGTAATTTTATTACATTATTCTTGTCTTCATTGTAGTTGAAAAACTATAACACTGGCTAATGGTTGATCTAAAATATCTTTTCTTACATCATATTAGTTGTATTATTTATCCTTAATTGGCATTGATAATCTAGGTTCGGCTTTTTTCACACATGAAGAATCTCCCAGATTCTGTAATACAGTTTATGAGATGCCTCTTCCCTAAATTTTTACACATGTGAAGTTGGTTTTGGTTCTAACCATGGTATTTATCCATTCATACTTTTATATTTAACTCAATTTTAACTTTTTTTTATCTCTTTAACTTTAAGACCATTGAGAGTCTCCAATATCGATCATGTCCTAAAGGGAAGACTAGATAATCTCTTTAGAGTTATCAAGGTCTCAAAGAAACAAATATTTTCATAGAATCAGCATTAATCCACTAAATAATTGGCCCACCTTACTTTTGGTGTCCATTAATAATTCATAGGCATATCATGCAATGATATGGAAGTTTTCCTCATATGCATTAATAAATTCTAAGTAATTTTTATTCAATCTATGGAACATGGTATCTATTTTATGATTATGAGTTTGAGGAAAATATTTATTACTAAATGTTTTATTGATTCCCTAAAATTAAATGGAATTAATTTTGTACTTGGTATTCATATTCTCGATCAGTATACAACATTGATCTTCTTCCCCCTCTTGGTGATAACTGGAAAGTATGATTTTCTCCTATTATAATCATTAGAGTTTATAGAATATATTATAAATGGTTTTAGTCTAATGTTTTACAATTTTGGGAATATAATATCTACTAAATGTTGGAGGAATCTGTCACATAAGGGAAATGACCAAAACATTCTCTTTCTTTTTATATGTATGTTATTCCTCAACGTTTATGTAATTATTCATAACATGATTCAATTGAGATTTTACTTCCATGATTTTCTCAAATATGACTTCCAATTGGTTAGTAATCTCATTAGGGGAATCGTCACATTGGTTATTGGCATTTTTCAACTTACTTCATTCCATTAACTAAAATAAACAAAATAAAATTAGGGACGAGAAAGGTCAAAATAAAAATAATATTAAATGGAAACTATTAATATATGTGGAATAACATAAAAATTAAATGAAAATAATTACTTTTCAGTATTTAAGATTCATTCTCGGTTATTCATGGAAAATTTTATATTTTATTTTCTATAATATCAATAGATTTATTACATAATAATTTTTTTTTAAATATTTTTTGATTTTTTGAAATCATATCCCACGGGATTATAAAACTAGTGTTCAATAAGGCTACTTCTCCAGGAACTATTCATATGTTATGATAATAACGAAATGGTATTAATGTGTTATTACCCATAGGTAAATCAATTATAGTTCCATAACCACATGTATTACCCAGAAAAGGATTTAATTTCTTAGAATCCACATTATATATAATACACTTGGATATTAGGATATAGTTCTCATACATAAACTAATCACGTGGGTTTTTAATAAAGTATACCAATTATAATCTCAAAAATAAGTAGTTATTTTTTATTAAAAAATAATAATGACTCGGGTCTTATAAAAAAATTACATGTATTTTATAAAAAATATCCAATAATGAAAACCAAATGATTTAATTTCCATGTGTGTTCGGAAGAATAGGATCATAATAAATTAAAATGAGCCTAAATACCAACATATTTATTTTATTATTTATAAAGAGCTCTTAAATTTCATGGATCTCCTAAAACTATGTAGGATAAACTATGGAATAGATAAAGGATATGGGTGAGGTATAAAGACTACTAAAAAATAAACATGACGGAGAAGCATATGATATGAGTCCAAATGAACAACACGATATCATAAAATACAAGGCTCATGAATAATGATTTTGGAGAATGTAATAAAAATAAGGAAACATAAGATCATTTAAACATAGGAATGTGAAAATAACAAAAAATTGCATAATTATAAGTCAATGGTAGAGACCAAGAAAACATCACATGGTGGAAAAAGTCCCAACATGGATTTGGTTTACTCCATAATCATACACATATAATTTGATGAGATATAAATATTCCCCAATAAAATAGATATCTATCTGAACACCTATCCTAAAATGTATGTGAATATGTGTTCAACATAAGTAAATAAAACATAATTAATACAAATAAGAATTACCAATTGAAAATAATGGGTTTCAAAATCATGTCTTAATGAATAAAAGAGGAAATATCACAATATTTTCCATGAAATATAGGATTAAATCATTGTTGGATATTAATAGTTTAAAAATATTAAGATGACATGAAAATTATGTCTATGTGAATACATGAAAATTAGTGGAGAAATACCTTTGAAAATGTACCTATTATTTAGGGTTTTAGAAAATTGGGTAATGAGTATTTATAGATTGGAAGGAGACTATTAATATCTATAAAACCATAACTGAAAAAAAAATCTATAATAAAATGAGTAATTTTAGAAATAATATTTGTTTTAAAACATTTTACATAGTGGTACTTGAAATGATTTTGGAAAACAAAGAAGTTACATTTGATTAGGTTTTCTTAATAAATGAAATTGCTAAGGGAACCATAAAAAATTTATATATCCATAATGGAGGGTAAATAAACAAGGTACATATGATTGGGGAATATATATAGAATATTAGAAAATAATATAAGAATAATAGAATGATGAATATATTTAAATATATATAAATAATAACCTAAATAAAATTGGGTGGTTCAAAGATGTAATGTCTCAGACCTCTCCAGTCCATTAATTTGTTAATATGCGGTGTTAGAGGCATTCCAGGAGGTCAAGGTAACTTATCCCCAACGCTTTGCCAAAATCTTCCTTTCTAGTGAATAGTTCCAACTATAGACAAGTGTGAACTGTAACATCACGTTATGTCTTAAGGTACATTTGATGTTTCTAACTACTTTTTGATTGGATTAGTGACTTGGGGGTGGGTTAGGGTGAATATTTGAGGAAAACTAAAGGGCAGTAGATTTTGCACGGGCTGCACACAGTTTGTCTAAACTGTGCGGCCAGACTGTGCGTAGGTAATCTTGGAGGCAGTGGCTAATGCATGGTTAGCGCACAGTTTGTCTAACTGTGTGGCCAAACCGTGCGAGGAGTGTTTGACGAGGCAGTAGTGACCGCACAGATAGCGCACGATTTGTCTAACGGTGCGAGCAAACCATGAAGGCACATAAATTAGATCCTAAATTTGTGGATCTCAACTGTTTTACCTCTAACATGCTCATTTAAGCTCCTATGTGGCCATAACTCGGTATTACCCTCCCTTTAAGGTAGGTGGACCTATCCCAAGTGTTTTGGAGGTGATCCGAAGGCTTCTCTTGGTGAATCAAAGCCAGATCGTCGAGGTATGTGATCATTCTTCTTCGTTCTCGATTGGTTTCATAGATCTACATAGATCTACCTCTCACTTTCTCTCGGTTTCTTAGATCTACACCTGTTATGGGTAAGTCTAAGTGTGTGGATGCCAAATATGATGATATTTTGTCCTGGTTGTGGTAGGAGAAGAGATCTAAGGAGGATCCTTATTCAATCATCCCAGTTTTCTTTAGCATTCTTCGACCGTTGCAGTTTTCATGAAAAACCATTGAGGTAGGGGATTCATTGATTTTATTTATATTATGTGAAACTGTATTGTTAGAATGTTTTATCCCAATGAATGGAAATGGAATTGAAATAATAAATATTATTTTAACCAGACAAATAAATTGATATCAGACGTATGTTATTGCCTCTTGTTTTTCCTAGATAGTGTGATATCTATGCAATCATTGCTTAGCTGTTTGTTCTTGATGGAAATTGGTAAAGAATGTAAACCGGTATTAATTTATAATTGTTTGGATAAAGATAAAGAGGCATGAAAATGATTCCAGTTCATGTTGTAATTTGATGCTAATCAATTTGGCACAGTAAGCATGTTTAATACTTCTTGATAGCTTACTGGTTACATGTTCAATGTTGGAACCAACAGATTATAAATCTGTTAATTCAAGAGGGATTAAAGAATTTTATTTTTTGATAATTTCTTGAAGGGTTCTAAGTTTCCCTCATGATTGTTAAAGGTCCAATAGCCTAATGGATGTGATGTTTGTTGTTTCCTACTGCTTGGGTTGAGACGTGACCCTGGATTGGGGTTGTGATATGTGGGGGCCAAGAGGCCATTTGGTTTTGGAAGCGGATGGTGCCTAGAGTGGCGAGATGCATCGATCTATGCATGTGGGTGTCAGGGAGGACATCAAGGATGATGGAAAGGGGATGGAGGTGATTGATGGATTCTTGCTATTTCTTTAGTTGATATCTTCCTTACTTTTCCCCATTTCTCAAGGAAGCTGATCTTGCTTACCGTTCTTTTGAAAGAGGTGAAGATGCATTGGGTAAACCATGTGCTTTCCGTATTTATCTTCTCCAGGGAGAATGGGTCTACGCTCTTTCCATAGGCGGCAAAGACTCGACGGGTAGTACATCTACTCATCGTGTCGATCCCCTTTGTTTTAGAAGCATATATTTCTTTTATTGAATTACTGGGAATATGGAAAAGTGTTTCTGTAATGAATATTTGAATAAATGGTAAACCCATGGGGTTGGATTTCGCAGGAACATAATGATGAGGTTGAAATTTTAAAGGGACTATGGACTTTGGGTGTGATGAAATTTAATTCTAACGTGGAATGGTTCATGGTTAGTTAATGTTTAAAGAATTAATTAACGTACAATGGAACTGATGAAAAAGGGAATGGAGTAGTCTAATAAATCTCTTATTTTGTGGGGTGATTATAGGATACCTAGTCATAGATATAGCAGCACGTAGTCTGAGATATGTTAGCTGTAGTTGTGTCTAAGACTAGTTATTCCCATAGTGTGGTTGTGAGTTATAGTATATTCTATACTTTTTGGGTTTCTATATGCTACTCCACCCTATCAGTAAGGGAAACTAACACCCTCGGTATTCTAATCCCTGGGGGGTGTATTCCCCAACATTCTGGTGGGATGATGGATGGTTGACTACCCTCTTTAGCCCCACTCTCTAATCTTGGTAGTTACATGTGTTGTTTGGCACATTGGTTAGTTTTCCCCATATATGTGTATAGAGGGCTGTAATGGCTTGTGGTTTTTCAAACACATATATTATGGATGTAGTATCCTATAGACTACTATAGGTGTAACGTGTATAGGATATAATGGATTGAGGATCCTTACTCGGTGTATGGGATGTAATGGCTTGAGGTATTATACCCAATGTATGATACACGTTATGTGAGCTGTGGTTGCTCCCGGAACCTACCTGGTTACTTATGGTTGTGAGGATGGTGTGTGCTTCGCCCAGGTGTCTACGGGTAGGCCTTTGTGTTGCACGAGGTGCATATTTTGGTGTTTCGCCCAGGTGTCTGCGGGCCAGCCTTTTTGGAGAGAGATGCTTAGGACGTGCGACGTTGGAGCAAAGCGTCAAACCAGTGTTGAAGTATTAGTGGGGTACCCTTGATATTATTTACTATATGTTATATTATATTATGCATTACTTTGTGAGAGTAGCCATGGTGATGTTGGGAACATATTATACCTTCTTAGGTAACAAGTTAGTTTCACTTGGTCTTCACTATGCTTTAGAATTCTCTAATTACATTTGCATGAGATACTTTGGAGAGGGTTCTATTGAGTATACTATTATACTCACCCTATGTATATATCAACTTTTTTCCACGTTACTTGTATAAGGTTTGAGATCAAGCTGGTGTTTACTTGTTTTTGGTTGTCGGAGCTATTCGGGCTTGTGGTTGCTGCAGTTTTTACTTTCTTTTGGGTACTTGCAGTTTTTCCCCTTTCAGTTGTAGTACTTTTTCATGGGATTACATATGTGCACTTGGGTTTCTTTTCTATTTCAGTTCTGAGTTGGAGTTGGCTTGTGTCTATCTTATTTCTCTTTTCCGCATGTGTTCTCTTAGAGGGTAAGGCCTCCCATTTTTGTGTTTACTATACCCTCAGTTCTAGTCTCCAACCCGGGGCCTACTGGAGGCGAGACTGGGGGATCATTATCTCCCTTCTCACATTTCTGGTCTAGGAGTGGTACACTTTGTCAGGAGGGGGTCGTGATAGAGTGGTATCAATGGTCTGGTTGAGGGATATAATGGAGTATAGAGTTTGCCACAGGTGAGGTCACATGGGTTGGTAGGGCAACAGTGTCATTCATGTTTAGCAAGTGAGGTAAGCACTGGAGACCAGCTGAGAAATAGGAATTTAGGGACCCCTATGATCTGATGTACGAACCTTTAAGTTTACAATGGCTACAAAACAAGGTGATATTAGTTGCAGGGTTGAGACATAGGAAATGATCATGCTTCATTCTTCTTTGTGCCTATGTTTGAATGTGTAGACCATGGGATAGGTTAACCGAAATTGAATAAAAGAAAATAAATAATTAATTAATGTTGAGTCTTCCATATTGCTGGTTTAGGATCTATAATTGATTGTTATATTACAGGTATGGCTCCAGGTCGACATCCTCGTCAGGTTTGCACATAAAATGTCTAGTAGGTTGATCCAACAGATCACCGTAGGGTAGAGGTTGACGAAGTCGACACTTGGAAGAAGACACTCCAAGAGTTTCATCCCCAGAGTCTACCAAAGTACGAGGTCTCCATTTCAGATGCAGTCATGGAAGACTGGTTAGAGGAGGTTGAGATCGGCTTCAGTTCGATCTGTGCTTGGAAGGTGCACTGGGTGTACTTAGCTATGACGATGTTGCGTGGAGTAGTAAGGAAGTGGTGGTTGTTGTTCTTCAGGGATCATGAAGAGTCAACAATCTCAAGGGAGGAGTTCCGAGACAAGTTTAGAGTCGAGTTCCTTTATTCGACTATGAAGGCATCCAGTCGCCATGAACATCATACACTTCAATGGGGGAGATCCAGTGTTTGGGAGTTTGGAATCCATTTCAGGAATCTTTTATGACATTCATCGGACCTGTTACCAGATGAGGAGGCCAGGGTGAGCCATTTAGAAGAGGCTTTTCATCTAGAGATCGAGCTCTATGTCACCACATTTATTCCGAAGACATATCATGAGGTACTGGAGAGGGCAGGGGTTGTTGAGAGGACTTTGGCCACGACCGGATCATCACAAGAGGGGTATCTTCATGATGCCTCACAAAGTAGACCTATGGTTCGGGGTTCTCGGTTTTCAGGGCAGAAGAGTTTTTGTTCAGCCAGGGGTAGGCCCCAGCCATTCACATCTCATTTTTCTAGAGGCAGCAACCCTCAGGTCTATGCTAAGGGATCAGGTGCTTGTTTTTATTGTGGTGGTCATGGCCATCAGTAGCAGGAGTTCCAGACCTTTCAGAGCAGTCATCATGCACAGGGCGCAACGTTCTAGGTTCCTCCTTTGAGGCAAATCTAGACGAGGCAATAGTAGCAGTAGGTTGCACCAGCTTTAGATGACTAGAGGGTAGATGGTGCAGGTAGAGGACAACCCCATGATCCTCCCCGTCCTTAGAGAGTAGAGCGCGGCTGTGGTGGTGGTCTTCATCAGGGTCAAAAAGACCTTAAAGGATGTTGTGGTCAGCTTCATGCTCTAGCGTTGCCAGCTCCAGGCGAGCCATATGTCGTTCGAGGTACCCGTTGCTTGTTTTCTACCTTGTTTTATGCCTTGTTTGATTCAAGAGGGACACACTCCTTCATATCACCTACCCTTGTCCATGTTTTGGCACTTGAGGTAGAGAGGCTTCTAGTGCCCTTGGCGTTGACTACACTAGTTGGAGGTCGAGCTAACATGTTTGAAGAATGTATAGACAATGAGATAGTGTTAGGGAAACACCACTCTTGGGGAGATTTCCTATGTTTATGAATACAACCATATTATGTCATCCTCAACATGTATTGGTTGTATTTGGTGTTGGCTATCGTGGATTTCATTTGAAAGAAGGTCATTTTCCTTGGTGCGGATGGAGAGAAAGTGGTGTTTTTTGGTGAGTGAGATCCTCAGATGGGTCATAGGGGTGTTCCGTCCTTATCTTCCAGGGTGGTTGAGATGACACTCAGTTCATCAGAGGTTCATCAATTGGTGTTTCCTAGGGTCGTAGAGGAGTACCCTGATGTCTTTCCAGAAGAGGTTGTAGCATTACCCCCTCGACGAGAGATCGATTTTTGGATAGAGCTAAAGCCAGGAGAGTCTCTTATATCTATGTCTCCATATAGGATGTCCCCTTCTGAGTTATGAGAGCTAAATATACAGCTTTATGGTTTGTTAAAGTGCGGTTTTGTTCGGCAAAGTGTGTTACCGTGGGGTGCACTAGTTTTTTTCATGAAGAAGTCTGATGGCAGTTTGCGGTTGTATGTCTATTATCATCCCGTAAACAAAGTGACAATAAATAATCACTATCCTCCTCCATGTATTGATGATTTATTCGATCAACTGAAGGGTGAAAGTTGGTTCTCAAATATTGGCCTGCGGTCAGGATATCATGAGATGCGTGTGAAGGATGAGGATATTTCAAAGACTGCTTTCCATTGTCGTAATGGGAATTATGTGTTCATTTCAATTACATTTTGCGTGATGCATGCTCTAGTTGTATTCATGGGATTGATGAATGCTGTGTTTTGAGAGTTCCTGGACACATTTGTGGTAGATTTCATTGACGACATCCTTGTGTACTCGACGTCTGTGGATGAGCATGTAGAGAATCTACAAGCCATTTTGGGTGTCCTTAGTCAACATCAGCTATTTGGGAAGTCATCTAAGTGTGTGTTTTGGGCTCGAGAAGTCCTTTTCTTAGGGATTGTTGTGTCCCAAAAGGGAGTAGTTGTGGATCCATAAAATATTGAAGCAGTTTTGTCTTGGGCAGCCCCCAAGACAGTGTCAGAGGTGCGATGTTTCCTTGGTCTCACATGACACTATAGGAGGATCATAGACAAGTTATCATGAGTTGCAACCCCCCTAACATCTTTTACCAGGATGGATCAGGCATTCACATGGACTGATCACTATCAGGTTGCTTTCAAGTATGTAAAGGAGAAGTTAGAAAGTGCTCCAGTCCTTTGTCGTCTAGCTGAGGGAGTTCAGTTTGATGTTTTCTGTGATGCTTCACATCTGGGGTTAGGAAGTGTTATCATGCATCATAGGTCAGTTGTTTCTTATGGGTCTTAGCAGTTACTTCCCCATGAATGCAACTATTCCACCCATGATCTTGAGTTGGCAGCTGTAGTGTTTGGTATGAAGTTGTGGAGACATTACCTCATTCGTGAGCACTTTATGGTTTTCACCGATCATCAGATTTTTGGGTATGTTTTCTCCCAGCATGTCCTGAACATACGACAACGTCGGTTGATGGAGTTCCTGCAGTAATATGACTTTGAAATATCATATATACCTGGAAAAGGGAAGGTTGTAGATGATGCGCTGATGCGCTGAGCCAAAAGTCATGTAGTGATGTTGTGTGTGAATCTTGTGATTCCTGGAGAGTAATGGAAGAACTGTCAGCATTGCATCATGATATGGGAGATTTTGGGGGTATAGGATGTCTTATTCAGATGACGGTATAGTAATCCATGGTTCAGAAGGTTGAAGAGTCCCAGTTGGGGGATCTTGAGGTACAGGTCTGAAGAAACCGAGTTCTTTGTGAAGATGCCCCGGCTGGTTGGACTGAAGATGAATTACACCGAGTATTGAATCATGGAAGCCTTTTTGTTCCCATGACGATACGCAAGATGGTTCTCATAGAGATCCTTATTTCACCTTTAGCGGTGTATCCTGGTGTGACAGAGATGTACCAATCCTTGAGAAGTTAGTTTCGATGGCTGGGGATGAAGCATACGGTTGCGGAGTTTTTCTCTCGATGTTTAGTCAGCCAGAAGGTGAAGTCCAAACACCGTGTTCTTGGTGGTCTTATCAATCCATTAGATATTCCTCAGTGGAAGTGGGAGGACATCTCAATGGTCTTTGTTACTATTTTACCTCGAACTTCGGCAGGACATGATGATATTTGGGTGTTAGTGTATTGTTTAACAAAATCGGCCCACTTTATAGCAATCAAGGAGTCAAGCTTAGTGTATGTTTTGTCAAGGCAGTATCTAGAGGAGGTGGTGAGACATCATGGTATCCCTTGGAAAAACATTTCTGATCAGGATCCTTGTTTTACCTCCAGGGTGTGGAGAGGTCTCCAACATGGGTTTGGTTCTTAACTATGCCTTAGCATAGCTTTTCATCGTCAAATGGATGGTTAGATAGAGCGAACCATCTAGAATCATGAAGACATGTTATGCTCCTGTGTTCTTGATTTTGGAGGTTCATAGATGAGGCACTTACCCTTGGTGGAGTTTGATTCAAATAATATTTTTCACTCCACCATCGGTATGGCGCCATTTGAATCCTTGTATGGCTGGCCTGGGCAATCTCCGTTGTGCTGGACTGGGGTTTGAGAGTCAGAAATTCTCATACCGAAACTAGTTCATACAACAACAGACATGGTTTAGGTGATTCGTGATAGGATGAAGACAACACAAGATTGTTATAAATCATATGTCAATCAACGAAGGAGACCCTTAGAGTATAATGTTAGGGGTCATGTGTTTCTGAAGGTGTCTCCCCGTCGTGGGCAGTGAAGGATTGGTCATGGAAGTAAGATTTATCCTTGGTTTGTTAGGACTTTCGAGGTGTTAGCACCTGTTAAAGTTGTGGCATATCAGGTGTCACTTCCCCCATAGATTAGTCGGATACATGATGTTTTCCATGTATCACAGCTCTGTCGTTATCTTCATGACGACTCTCATATCATCGATTGGGGAGATATCGATGTTGATGATGATGCACCCTTTAAGGAGAGACTTGTGGAGATCCAAGACTGCAAGGATAAAGTGTTGCGTCGACATTCTATTCCTTTAGTTCATGTCTTATGTCGACACCGTGGCTTGGAGGAGAGTACTTGGGAACGTGAATCACATATACATGCTCAGTACCAAGAGCTATTTGATTTTTAACTCTTTTCATGTATTGATGTAACTTATGTGGTTATGAAACATTCATGTTTATGAGATGAATCCCTTTATTGTTTTGGTGGCTTGCTCTCTTTTGAGTGGTATCTCGATGGGTGGTTGTTCAGACCTGGTTTTGTTTTCTCTTTAAGTGGGATTTGGATTCCCGAGGATGAGATTGTTTTGAGAGGTATCTAATGTAACGGCCCAGACCTCTCAATTCCACTACTTAGTGAAAATTCGGTGTTAGAGGTATTCCGGGATGTCAAGGTAACTTATCCCCAACGTTTTTCCAAAATCTTCCTTTCCGGTGAACAGTTACAATGGTAGACAAGTGTGAACTGTAACTTTATGTTACATATTATGTTACTTTTGATGTTTCTAACTAATTTTGGTTTGGATTAGTGACTTGGGGGTGCGTTTGGTTGAATCATTAAGGAAAACTAAAGGGCAGTAGCTTTCGAACAGGCTGCACACGGTTTGTATAAACCGTGCGGCCAGACTGTGTGTATTTAATATTGGAGGAAGTGGCTAATGCATGATTAACACATGGTTTGTCTAACCCTGAAGTCTAACCATTCGAGGATTGTTTGATGAGGTAGTATCTACCGCACGGTTAGCGCAAGGTTTTTCTAACTGTGCGAGAAAACCATGCAGGCACTTAAATTGGATCCTAAATTTTTGGATCTCAATCGTTTTGCTTCTAAGTTTCTCTTTTATGCTCCTAAGTGGCCATAACTCAGGATTAACCTCCCTTTAAGGTAGGATATCCTCTCTTATTAATATTGGTGGTGATACAAAGCCATCTCTTGGAAAATCAAATCCAAATCCTCGAGGTATGTGATCGTTCTTCTTGTTCTCGATGGGTTTCATAGATCTACTTAGATCTACCGCTCCCTTTCTCTTGGTTTCATAGATCTATATCCGTTGTGGGTAATTTTAAGTGTTTGGATGCCAAATATGATGAAATTTGTTTTTTTTTTGTTAGGAGAAGAGATCTAAGGAGGATCCTTAGTGAATCGTCCCAGTTTTCCTCAGCATTCTCTGACCATTGTGGTTTTCTTCAAAAACCTTTGAGGTAGGGGATTCATTACTTCTCTTTATTTTATGTACAACTATATTGTTAGCATGTTTTTTTCAAATGGATGGAAATGGAATTGACATAATAAATATTTTTTAACCAGATTAATAAATTGATATCGGTCGTATGTTATTTACTCTTGTTTTGCCTAGATAGTGTGATAACTATGATTTCTTTGATTAGCAGTTTGTTCATGATGGAAATCAGTAAATAATGTAAACCGGGATTAATTGATAATTGTTTGGCTAAAGATAAAGAGGCATGAAAACAAATCCGGTTCTTATTGTAATTTGAGGTTAATTAATTTTCCGCAGTAAACACATTTAATTTTTTGGTGATATCTTACTGGTTATGAATCCAATGTTGGAACCAACAGATTATAAATCTGTTAATTCAAGAGGGATTAAATAATTTGATTGTTTTATAATTCTTCAAAGTGTTCTAAGTTACCCTCTTTATTGTTAATGGGCCAATAGCCCAATGGGTGTGATGTTTTTTTCCTGCTGCTTGTGTTGAGATGTGAACCTGGATGGGTGTTGTGATATGTGGTGTCCTAGAGGCCTTTTGGTTATGGCAATGGATGACGCCTAGAGTGGTGAGATGCATTGGTCTATGCATGTGGGTGTTGGAGATGACACTAGGGATGATGGAAAGGGGATAGATGTGATTTGTGGATGCTTGTTGTTTCTTTGGTTGTTATCTTCCTTACTTTTTGCCATTGCTCAAGGCAGCTGGTCTTGCATACCCTTCTTCCAAAAGAGGCAAAGACGCACGGGGTATGCCACGTGCTTTCCGTTTTTTTCTTCTCAAGGGAGAATGGGTCTATGCTCTTTCCATAGGTGGAAAAGACTCGACGAGTATTACATCTACTCACTATGTTGATCCCCATTGTGTTAGTAGCATAGATTGTTTTTCTAGAATGCCTAGGAATATGGGAATGTGTTTATGTAATGAATATTTGAATAAATGGTAAATCCATGGGGTTGGAGTTCCCTAGAACATAATTATGAGGTTGAAATTTTAATGGGACTGTGGACTTTAGGTGTGATGCTAATGTAGTCTAATGTGGAATTTTTCATGGTCAATTAATGTTTAAATAATTAATTAACATACAATGGAACTTATGAAAAAGGGAATGAAGTAATCTAATAAATCTCTTGTTTTTTGGTGTGTTTATAGGATACCTAGTCTTAGAAATAGTTGTCCGGTGTCTGAGAGACGTTAGCTGCAGATGTGTCTAAGTCTTGGTTATGCCCGTAGTGTGGTTTTGAGTTATAGTATATTCTTTACTTTTTGTGTTTTTATAGGCTACTCCACCCTGTCAGTAAGGGAAACTGACACCCCGGGGATTCTAACCCCTGGGGGGTGTTTTCCCCAACATTATGGTAGGAGGATGGATGGCTGACTACCCCCTTTGGCCCCTCTCTATTCTCTGGGTAATTACTTGTGTTGTTTGGAACATTGGTTAGTTTTCCCCATATATGTGTGTAGTGGTCTGTAATGGATTGTGGTTACTCACACACACATATTCTGGACGTAGTATCCTATGGACTACTATAGGTGTAACATGTACAGGATGTGATGGCTTGAGGATACTTTCTCGGTGTATGGGTTGTAATAGCTTGAGGTATAATACCCGACGTATGATACATGTTATGCGAGTTGTAGTGCCTCTTGTAACCTACCTGGTTACTTTTGGTTAGGAGGATTGTGTGGTACTTCTCCCAGGTGTCTGCGAACAAGTGTTTGTGTTGCATGAGGTGCATATTGTGGTGCTTCACCCAGGTGCGTACATGCCAGCCTTTTTGGAGAGAGATTCTTAGGATGTGTGACTTTGGGGAAAAGAGGCAAACCAGTGGGGAATTAGTAGCAGGGAACCATTGATATTCCTTACTATATTCTATATTCTTGTATGTGTTACTTTGTGAGAGTAGTCATGGTGGGGTTGGGAACATAGTATACCTACTTAGGTAATGAGTTAGTTTCACTTGTTGTTCACTATACATTAGCATGCTCTCTTTACTATTGCATGAGACGCATTGGGGAGGATCCTACTATGTATACTAATATACTCACTCTATGTATATATAAACTATTTTCCAGGTTACTTGGAGAAGGTTGGAGATCGGGCTGGTGTTTACTAGCTTGTGGTTGCTGGAGCTGTTCGGGCTTGTGGTGGCTGTAGTTTTTACTTTTTTTTGGTACTTTCATTTTTTTCCCTTTCAGTTATAGTACTTTTTCATGGAATTATATATGTGCACTTGGGTTCCTTTTATATTTCAGTTCTGAGTTGGAGTTGGATGGTGTCTATCCTATATCTCTCTTCCGCATGTGTTCTCTTAGAGGGTAATTCCTCCCATTTGTGTGTTTACTATACCCTCGGTGCTAGTCGCCAACCCAGGACCTACTGGAGGCGGGAAACTGGGGACATTATCTCCCTTCTCACATTGCCGGCCCAGGATGGGTACACTTTTTGGAGAGGGGGTCGTGACAAGAGAGATCACTTAACATAGGTTCCATAACCTTTCTTTAAATGACATTAATATCCTGAAAAATTAAATTCGAATTATTAATTAGTTTATTCATATTTTTTTCAACTATATATTATTTAATATAATTGTATTATGATCATAAACCATTATTGTGGAATGACTTAATGTTTAATTTCATTCTTTGGAGGGAGTTCATTTCTATATTTTGTGGTCTGATCACTTGTGGAAAAGTATTGATTATTTTGTTAAATGAGACTACAACACCCATAATTATATGAAATTATATTCATTACCATCTATATATTGATATATTTTTATGTATTTTTTTCATGTTCTAACCCAGGTAAGATTTATTTAGTATAAATCTTATCGTTATAGTAATTTTTTTTATTAAGATGGTTCTACATACAATCATGATAATGAATAGTTTTATTTAATATTATGTCTATATATTCATTCCAGAATGTGAGAAAATATATAATACATGCATTTTGGCCATTTTAAACAATTTGAATTGAATTTAAACCCTCTGTAATGATTGTAATATAATGAAACTCATCATCCATAGAGGTGGTGAATCTATATAACATGGATGGAAATTTCAATTTTTATAACAAGACATGAAGAGATGGGTGTCAAAAACTAGCATGGGTCATCCAAACACTACACTCATTTTGGAAACCATACAGAATATAATGATACAACTAAATACACAAAATCAATGAAAAACCATCTATAAAAGTACATAAAAATATTATAAGAAAGACAAGTCTCCATTTGAAAAATAGTCACCTCCAAACCACCCTTCTACAATGTAAAAATTAACAGGAGAAGTAAACATGATAGAAGATTCCCCTTCCATTACCAGTATCCTATAAAAATATATCTACAACCACCCAAGTTAAAAAGTAGTTTGTGGGAAGACATCCTTGTAAGATTCCATCACAATATCTATACGAGTTCCAATAAAGAGACTGAATTGTTTCTTTCTTAAAAAAATAGTTCTACAAATCTTTTTCATCAATCTTCTTCATTTGTAAATCATTTCCCTTTACTTTGCCAAAAAATTCTATAATATTATCACACTATTAATATAACATGTATAGGTGATAAAATAGGAAATCACATCCATGCATGGAGAGGATAGTGTGTAAAAAATATCAATGGAAAAACATGTCATGCAGAGATACGTGATACAACCTCATATAAAAACACATAAGAAAATTATCCCTCATAAAAACTATCATGAAATAAAAAACAATAAATGAAATTTCACCTCATATTGGTCCCTAGAGTATGATAAAATGTGTACTGCTTACTCAATATCCTAAGAGGTAATAACATTAGTTCCAGTAAATATCGAATCCAACCACAGTCGATCGATATCCAAATGGCTACCTTATAGTGGTACCACACAAATTAAGGCTACCCATGTCTCTTTCCCAATGCACCCATGCTTCTCAATGTTCCAATTGTAAAAATAAATTTTAAAAACCATGACAGCAATTTAAAAAAACATTTTCAATTCAAACCCATTCATATTTGGTGTTTTAAAATCCATTTATAATTCAAGATTGACTGTTATCAGAGAAAAACACCATTTTAAAATATTTTCCTTTTCAGGAAAACCTTTTAAACAATTCATCATTTAAATTATATGAAAAACCCAAATGATATTTACTCTAAAAAATAAGTAATACATTACATCAACCCATTTTATAGATACACCTACCTCAAACTAGTATAAATATAGTTGACTAAGAATATGTAGATTAGAGATAATAATAACACTTTTGAAAGAAAAGAAACACCATGAAACTAAAATAGATTGAGACAAAACACTATCTAATTAAAAATATAAACAATAAACACAACAAAACTATTTTTGTAAACAAAAGATGATCTGAAAGGATCCCATACTCTGAGAGAGGAACCAAAACAAGCATGATGACCAATGGCTGAATAAATGATTGAGATGGAGATGAGATCCATAAAATTCTTTTGGGAGCCCTCCAGGTTTAGAGAAGGGTGGTTGCACTCCAAATTAACCCTTAATCCACCATATAGTTGCCTAAAATAAAGAATCCAAAAATTTATGAAACATGTAATTCTTTCACACTATGAATTTAATTATTAAAATTATTTTCTGAAAAAACAATTCTATATTTACTAAAAAACAATTTTCCACTAGGAATCAACGTGAAACTATTAGATGATGGGTAAATAATTCATTCCAGGTATCAATTCACAACATATTTTGAGCCATGGTTTATTGTTTTCTAAACCCTTACATAGTGTGTAAATATCCATCAAGTTGTAAAAATTAGAGGTTTCGATAGAAAACTCAAAAAACCCAATTAAGGGATTTTATGCACATGAGAAGAACTAAAATAATTATTTCAAACATTTATACCCAGACTCCATTAATTCAAACATGAATACATCCAGGATAATTATATGATTTTCCTCAAAAAAAAAGTACATCCCTAAGAAACCCACAAATTCACCCAAATAAAGACTATATGAAAACATAAACAATGGGGAACCTAAAAATTTTAATGGGTTCTTAGAATCTCCCCCCAACCATAAATGATTTCAGCCCCTTGGAAGACCTTGGATACCTGAACTAGGAAAATGTAAAGGCCACTACTACCTCATCAACAACTCCCACTCCTATGTTTCATAGCTACCTTGTCTGCATTTCCCCAATATCCAGACCAGAAGAATCATTTCATCACATAATACCATCAATAAGAGTTCCATAATCTCAACAGGTTTCTCGACCACAATGATATTAGGCTCAATTTCAATTGCATCCCATCCAATCACATGGGAAGGATCCAGTATATACCTCCTCAGTTGGGAGACATGAAACACATCATGGATAGAAGTCAAACTAGATGGGACATTCAACTAACATGACACCTTCCCCACTTTTACAATAATTTCACAGGGTCCCACAATCATTTGTGTAAACATAACTTTCATAACCAACAGATGATGTCCCAAGAGAGGTGAAGCTTTAGGATAATACCAATCACCAACATCATAGTCTATCGGTTGAATATGACAACCCACTTAAGATATTTAATTACTTGGTGTTCAGATCAAACAACTTAGGATCAACTACACCATCTCCTTTATCTTTTGAAAAATAATCAAGCCAAACAAGGAAAAGTCTCCCAAATCTTCCCATCATAATAGAGATCTACATGCTAGTCCAAAAAAACACAAATGGTACCATCCTAATCATGTCCTGATAACTGTTATTTTAGAAAAGTATTACCATTGGAAGATGATTTTCCATGATCCATTAAAATATAGATTACAAGCCCTAATCATACAATCTTGATCATGGATTTCCCTCTCTTTATATAAAACAATTTTCAGATTATAATTCATTCCCAATCTATTCTAGGAACCAATATCCTCCAAAAATCCTTTCCAGAAGCTATAAGTGTTCTTTAAGAACATGTTAGATAAAACACCAAAGGTAAACCCATGATGTCTCAAAATATATTTGAAATAGAAGTCCTCACAATGATCCACCTTTATCATCTCCTTGATAGAGAATAAATGTTGAGAATTTTTTAGTCAATCAATGATCAAAAAAATTGAATCCCCCCACTTGGAGTCCATGGAAAAATAATGATGAAATCCATGGATTTTTCATTCCACTACCACACCACAATGGTTCAGGTATGAAACAAAAAAGGGGGTCTCTATTGTTCCCCCTTAATTATGTGACATGTAGGAAACCATGACACAAAATCCATAATTGACTGCCTCATCCCTTTCATCCATACCAAAATCTGATGTCATAATACATATTAGTATCCCCATGGTTCATGAACCAACAAGATAAGTTTCCACTATGTATAAAGTATTTAAAAAAAACAAAGTAACCAACCTACCAAAAAATCATAAAAAACCACTGGTAGACCGAGACCACTCACATGAGGTAAACCTACCATAATGGATTTCACTACAGAATTGAATATCAGTGTCTTTAATCTTATTGAGATGAAATAACTCATAAATAGATGATTCATATTTCATTGTATCTAAGAACACTTATCCACTAATCTTATTCACTCCCAAGATCATCTTTACAAACAAACTCATTTCAGGCTGCTGCTCAACCAGTTCCTCCATGCCTTGTATCCATAATTTCTGGTCAAATACATTAAAAATCATATTTACATTCCCATATGTGTATGAAATAACAAATTCAATGGTACAGATATACTCTACCCAACATCTCTATCGCAAGATCAGATCCCTCTAATTTCAAATATATTTATGTCTCTTGTGATTTGAATAAACTACAAATCACTCATCAAATAGGTATGACACCACATTTTGAGATTATTAATAACTAATTATATCTCAATATCATTCGAAGGGTATTTATTCTCGTGGGGATATAAATGGTGTGAGCCATAGGCCACCACATGTTTCCCGACATCATGACACATCCCAAACCCATGAAAATCATATCAAAGAATATGTCATTACTCAAAACTAGTTTTGAAAGTATTAAAACTGGCATTGATCTGAACCTCACCTTAAACACATTAAATGATTTATGAAAGTAGTCATACCATTAAAACATTAATTATTTATAGGTTAATTATTCCAATAATGATGTGATCTTGGAGAAATACAGAACAAACCACCTATTGTAACTAGTCAAACCCATGAAGATTCCGATATCCAACACATTTATAGGGTATTACCCTGACATTATAGAATGTATATTTCCATGACACAATATGATTACCCTATCATATATCACACCCCTTATAAATTTTACTTTATGGATAAAAAATAACATTTTGAGAGCATAACATATCGATGATGTTCCTATAGGTTCGATAAATGATATCAAAATGGTCCCTATGTTCCTCCTCGGACATTAAGTATGCTAAAAAATAATACATTAACACGACATCAAAACAATACAATAACTAATGAAATATATGGATCATGAAATATATAAATACCACAAGAGAATCCTTCAGACCAAACTAAATAACCTAAAACTGATAATTCTTATATTGACCCCTAAAGCTAGATTTCATTATATCCACCTCTCAAACCATCAAATAGTGATACCCTAACCATATGTAAATAATTAAAAACCAACATCACCATCTATTCTAGTCTAAAAGATCAGCAATTATAGATAAATGACATTTTTTATAATGATCACTTGATTTATCTAATGATATTCAATTAAATGTTTTAAGCTCATGGCTACCTTCTTACCAAAGTGGAAGGGTGAATCCGAAAATGAAACACTATGACGAGTAAACCCTTTAACCTCTAGGTCATCATGCTAGAAATTATGTTCCATCGAGTATGAAAGTTATATTTGATAAGATGGAATATAAAGGGAATCATATGAGGGAGAAGGTATATAGTAAACATGATCACTCACTATGGTAGTAAACAAGAAAAATCATCTAGTAGGACCTTAGGATACACACACCACTAAAGGAAGTTAAACACCCAAACCATGGTCAACTTTATCAAGAATCTTCTCTAAAAAATGACAAGAGATTACCCAGACTTATGGAACAACATGACCAATCCTTCTTGATCGTGAGTACCACTCACCCTAAAAGACATGACTGACACCATTAGAAGATAAGAACTATACCCATTGGTGATAAAAATATATATGGTCCTTAAAAATTATCATCCAATCCACGTTGTTAATAAATTCGATGACATCATGATAAAGCACCAATAAATCCCATTCTACCTCAATGTTTTCTGTCATCACCCAACACATGATACACCTGAAATATTGGTCGTACATACTTTATAAGGTTATTTAATGATCCAAAAAGTATTAAATAAGTTCTCAATATAATTACCTCATGTCAACAAACATTGCTGATATAAAAAGTGAGTAGCTCCTACATAAAACAAAGATAACACCATAGATGAAAAAATAAATACCTTACCTCTAACTTTAGACAGCCCATATTCAGATTACTCTTGCACATAATTGGTCATATAAAGTTATAATGTTCTTGTCTACGGATTTGACCCACTACCAGTGGAATCATAAATTCAAACCTATGAACCCATGTCGAGAGTGAAATATGGATTAAAAACATGGTACATCCTAACATAGAAATTTTTCAGATGGCATAATAATCAATAATAGTGGTAATTAATAGGTGCCTATATATAGTTAGGAGTTATATTACCAGATATCGCATAATAATAGAAAATTATATAATATTATCTAGAAATATACCTTGAAACTAGTCTTTGAGATAACTTTGCAAACTTCTGTTTCCTTTTCTATCCAGAAGATACACTCTAGATGACAACTGCACCAGTTGGAGCTCCTCACAAACCAGTATTCCTAGATATGGATTCATCATCCAAATATATTTTTTCAAATACCAGCACAATGTTTTAAAAGATCATGCGAATCAATATTAACCTAATATTATGCCTCATTCCTAACTCCATATTCTAAACATTTAGGTACTCATTAGTTACAATCACTGCAGCCTCATGAAACATCTTATAAAATAGGTAGACTATTCTAAAATAGTACAAGTATTGAAATGGGTTTTCCTTGTTTAGATTTTAATTATTTAAATATATATTTCTAGAACTATGTATGGTTACCCAAAATTAATTTTATAAAAATATTAAATATTTTTTATAATGAACACACAAGGTTTCCTAAATAAAATAAGACAAATCTTAAATGGATGCTCAGATCAAAAATATGAGGATACAATAGAGTCTAGAATAATGTTTTTACACTAGGTGAGACCGAAAATGTGTCAGCACTAGGTGTTATGATATCCAAATCATTTGTGGTATTTTCAATGGATTAATTAAATAATTCATTCATTCATTCATTTTAACCTAAAAAACTATATAATAATAATTACATGTTTAATTCTCCAGGGTTAGCTACATAAAACCAAGGATAATTCAAGAGATTATTCCCCTCCTTTCATTGGTGAATCACCATAGACAATGATGAAATGATGGATCAGACAATATTGGGATTCCTGGAATGTAATGAATTCCTTCAATCATTTGAACGTTAATTCCTGGATAAAAAATGATCCAATCCCTAGGTAGGAATCGTTAGGTTGTGGTTTGAACAATTTTTTATTAAATTTATTGACTATATAAATACATTGTATTGAACTATTAATTTTTTTTCCTAAGAGTATACCTATATACCAATTATGAATAAAATTAATAAACATCTATTATTTTGAATTTATCCACCAATTACTTTGTGTTTATCATCAATAGGACCCATCTGTCCTAGATCAACTTGGTTTGGCAATACCGAGCCATATCGGACCCTAGAATCATGAAATATTTAGAATTTATAGGAATATCAACGAATTGGGAATGGAACTAGGATTTTTGACAGATTTGGATGATCATTTTGAGTATTGAATATTGAATAATCTTTCAAAGAGTAACATGGAGGATGCACAGTATGAGGTGACATGTGTCGGGCTTTGGGATATAGGATTTCATCCACCCAAGGCTCGGAATCTGGAGGCCAATGTTAGATCAACTAATTTTATAAGGATTTTTGGAAAGATCTGATTGCAGAATACCATATTTAGAGCATGGATTGTAGATCTAAGATTATATGAAAATCCCAACTTCATGTTGTTTATAATGATGAACACATGGCATGCATCCCCTTAACTACAGTGGCTGGGGTTTGGGGATTTCAAAATTATAACATTCCATGTAGACTCTCTACATGATGTGCAACCTATTTCCCAATTGGATGAGAAATGTGGTAGAGGAAACGTCAAGGAACACACTATGTGCTCGAGTACATGGGCCTGAACAGAGCACCCGAGAAACACACTGTGTCGAGAGGCACACTGTGTACTAAAGTTCATGGATATGGGGTAATGTAAACATACACATGATTGGTTACATAGACGTGTCCAAACTCATGGGTGCGACCCTAGGTGGAATGACCATGCTATATATTTTACCCACAAACCTTTTACTCCTAAATGTTTGGTGATTCATGTGTCTCTAGGGATATGGATAAGTGAATAAGTTGGAGCCCATGTAGTGTTCATGCCCTTATATTCCACATACCACTTGGATCCATTTTATGAATCTATGGACTCCATTATCTATATAATTTGAACACAGAGTTTGGCTCATGAGTAGGCTGTCTAGAGTGTTTTTTCATACAGAATGGAATGGTTCCCTCAGGTTTTTATTTCATGATATGATATGTAATGTTTTTGGAAAAAAATCTTATTTGAGAAAATACCAAATGATGATAGTGATTAGGTGGGATACCCAGGGGTTATTATAGAGTTGATGACACCATTATCTTAGGTTCAGGTCCGCTACATCTATATACTATGTAGAACCCCCAATCAGATAGTTCATGAGGCCTCGATGACCAGAATGGAACCCCATGTCACACCCATGTTTGGGTCCTCGACCCATAAAGTGTTACCCCCATCATCTTGGGCATGAGTCCTCAACCTTATTACATGGGACCCCATATTGGATATGGAAAATGTCCTTGATGACCAATGTGGAACCTCCCTATCACACCAAGGTCTAGGTCCATGACCCATAGTGTGGACCCCCCCATCATCATGGGAGTAGGTACTCAACTTTAACAAGTGTAAAAATCATATCAAATAGGGATATTGTCATTGATGACCATAGTGGGACCATGTATCACAACGTGGTGTAATTCCTCTAACAATAGAGTGAAACCCTACATCATCTTGGGAATGGGTCCTCTACCATACTAGGTGGAACACCCTATTGGACAATTTGTGATTCATAATGACACTAGAGTGGAATATCCCCATCATCTAGGGTGCATGTCCTATACCATCAGAGTGGAACCCTACTAATGAATTAGGTTGTGTTTCTTCTATGGATACTTATAGAGTGGAACCCCTTCAAAAACTAATTAATGGGTCCTCTAAATATCGGTTTTCCCCATCGTCTGTGAAACATAGTGGAAAGGAACATGCCTTCACATAGTTAATTATGAGGAGACTTGTGAGATGCTGGCCATCCTTGATAGACATTGGGATCAATTGGTGACTGTTCTTCTTAGGCCGACCTAAAAAATGGAGATCCCCTATCTCTCTCATTTGGTATTCATTTGACATAGCATATATATACCTATATTTATCCAAAACATTGGATTTTGTTACTCTATTTTCATGGTATGTGAAGCCATGAGGGCTATTCCACATTCTTTTTCAGTTCAGATTCTTGTGGATAGATTTTCATAATCACTTGATACAAGTGTAAATTATTTGAAATGTAGTTCATCTACTCACTATGTTGATACAAATAAGTTTGTATGAGGTTACATATTCTCTTTGTTGTGTTGAGATTCATCTTATTTACTATTTACTATCTTTCTATTACTATTGTATCTCTTAATGATACCCATTTAGATTTTAATCTTTATTACTATGTACGAACATAATCACCATTGAATGGAATATTACCACATGTGACTTTCCTTATTTAGATGATGAATAGGTCGATGGAGAATTCAGAAGAGCTTAACAACACAATGTACATTGGACTGCATTTGTTGGTTGCGCCTTGGATATCAGGATCTATGATGCCTCAGCATTTTAAATTTTTATAGGTTGTGACATATTTCATGTTTGGCATGTATTTTTCATCTTTAATTTTTCATTTACACTACTATAATCTTTTATTGTCTAGATATTTTACAAGAATGGTTGGTTCCCTAGGGATTTTCATCTTTTACACTTTTCCTATACTTGTTTTTATCAACATGGCTATTTTTGTGTATATGTACTTTGGAAAAGTACTCCCATTTAGGTTACTTATTTCAGCACTAGTCTCCATCCATAGTATACGGAGGAGGGATTAGGGGAATCTGTGGCTCGAGCCTTTCCTAGGGTCAGGTTCTGAATGATTTGTATCAGAGTAGTTTAGTAATCGGGACCATGTTTGGAGTAGTCCCCTTACAAATATTTTGTTGGGATTAGGGAAACATTTTTTCAGTGCCTTGAGTGAGGCTCTCAGACCTAGGAATCCAATAATGGTATGTGCGGCTGACATATCCATTCACTAGAACCTTGACTATGTTTATGTTGACTTGGAATTCCATGACACTTGTATTTGGGATCAATGGTAAATAAATCTTATATGATTGAGTCATTGGATATAATTTTGTATTTATCTCCCCATTATTGTATATATATATAAATATATTATCATATGACCAAGGTATATCTTGATTAAAATTTCACGATTCCACCATGATGACTACCAGTTGGGAACCAATTATATATCATGATAATTATCGAATGAGTGATGACGCCATTTTTTAGGGTCAAGTCCATGAGATTATTTTTCGAGGTTGGTAGGTTGAAGCACATATACATGTCGAGAAGTAAATTTCCCCACTAGATCATGATGATGATGCTTATAGGCTTAGTGTATTCTACGATTTCTATCGCTAGAGGTTGATGAGGTTCCACTGTGATCCAAATTCTCAAGAAGTAGAGGAATGGCTAGATTCAGTGGTCCTTTTCTTTAGGCTCATCCAAACACAAATAGAACGGGTGGTTACAATGAAATTTTGCATTTTTCATGGAGTAGCAGGGCAGTGGTGGAGTCTCAATACCTAGATAAATGATGAGAAGGCACTTTCATGGAATGATTTCTAGGAGTTGTTCTATGAGGATTTCTACCCCACATGATTATTATCAATTCATATTTTGGAGATTTTGGAGCTTTAATATGGATGGATAGTATTGGATGAGAATTAAACGAGGTTCACCAACATTACCTGGTACTCAATTGACATGATCTGAGATGGATGCTTCCATGCATGGTTGTTTGGGAAGGGACTCCACACACACAAATATATATATATGACAACACGTATCTCTTGTGCATCCCCACATATGTGGCATTATGGTAGAGGGAACTATTTATTGAGATATTTCTATTAATGGGATGAAAATTGGATGGAGATAGTAGTGGCTATCATAAGGATGAGTCATTTGTAGTATTTAGCTGGAACCAGACACCAGGATATTAATGCAGGATACCTCCTTATGATCATACTCAGGCATGTGGTAGTGTGACCCATGGATTACACATATCACTAGGGTATACTGGAGAGGTTTATTGTTATTATTATGATAGGAAAGGTAACATATCTTGAGACTTCACGATAAGATGTTCTATATAGTGAAACTAGTTATGTGATAGACCCTTATAGAAGACACAACACCATGAGTAGGGGTCACCCGGGTGGGGGAAGTGTGGTCCCCATGGAGGAAAATCTATAAGTGGAGAAATGTGTAATATGGGTGGGGGACGACTCTATGAGATCATTCCACCACCAGCACCAGGAAGCCCATATCTGGATCAGGGAATGGGTGGTCAGGGCTGTGAAAAGCTGCAAGATTTGGAGGCATATGACCATGTGGAAAATGAGTCGACTATAAGTACAATTTTTATCTATTATACACTTGTTTCAGAAATAATATACATAGGTGATGGTAATTTCATAGTCTGTATCACCATGGTTCACTATTTGGAGCTCATAGTTGAGGTGTTAGCCCTACATCTTGGTCTTGATGTTCCTATAGGGGACACTTATTATTTATATTTATATATTATATCTTCTCAGAGTGAGAGATATCTATTGGGAGAGAGGGGTTTGTATGGGACCCTTGGTAAATTAGAATTGAACCATATGACAACATGTTGTGTATATATTGGGTTTTCATGGTCCAAGACCAGATTAGAGATCACTATATAAAAGTTAAATTCCTAAACAATGATGATATGATATTCACCTTTATGGGTGAGATAGATCTCATGGTTGGACAAGTGAGTGTCTCAAGAGGGAATCTATATCCCATCATCCATTAGTTTTTGGGTGTAGCCCTTAGTGAATTAGGATATTCAGATATCTAGATTTCATTAGTTGTGGAGGATTATATGGGCATTTTCCTTCAGTTTGTTCTAGGACTAAATTTGATGAGGGAGATGGAGTTTTCCATAAACAAGAATCTTGGGACCACTCTAATATCTTTTTTTTCATACCATACAATCCCTACAGTTATCCAGGAGGTTTGGTTATATTTGGAGGACCATCAAGGGAAGTGTTTCATCTGACCCAGTGTGTCCCCAAGACATCTCCAGTGTTGTGCATTAAAAAGGGGATGAGATATTACGACTTTACATGGATTATCATTACCTGAACTACTCTACAATAAAGGAGAAAACCCCTATTGAATATTAAAAAATTGTTTGGCTTATAAAAATGTGGGTGATGTTTCTTGAAGATCAATCTAATGGCTGGATACCGCTAGTTGAGGGTTTTCAATGCTTATATTATGAATTTGACATTCTAATTTCATGATGGACACTATGAGTACCTAGATATGAGCATTGGGATGACAAATTTCTTTTCTATGTTTATGGATTTGATTAACTAGTTCTAGAATCCATACATGGACAAATTTTTGGTCATCTTCATTGATGAAATATTTTCCGACTTTTCATCCGAGGTGAAGCATGCAAAGTATTTGAGGATGGTTCTATATTTTATTTAAGAGCACCATATTTATGCCAAACTATCTAAGTATGTATTCTAGATTCAATAGGTTCAATTTCTAGGGAATATAATTTCTAAGCATGGGTTTTCCATGGAACTAGTGAAGATATATGCTATTATTGATTGGGATCCACCCAAGACCGGGTCATAGGTGGAGACTTTTCTTAGTCTGGATGGATACTATAATAGAATTATAGAATAATTATCAATTATTTCATCCCATTTGACCACACAAACATGGAAAAGATAGTATTTCAACTTGATTGAGAAGTTCCTCAAGGATTTTGATGTATTGAATTTGAGGTTGACTACTGTTCTTGTGTTGAGGTTATGGATGGAGGGAGTGAAAGACATATTTTATAGAGATCACAGAAGAGATGGGCTCAGATGCGTGTTGATGCATCAAAAGATATCTATTACATACCAATCGATTTATTTGATAACCCATGATAACATTGATGAAACTCACAACAAAGAGCTAGAAGCGATATTATTTTCCATGATGATTTTGAGGCACTACTATATGGGGTAGTGCTTTATAGTTTATTCAGACCATTTGATTCTCAAGTACATATTCACTCATATACAATAAAAAAAATGAGAAAACAGAAATGGTAAGAGTTACTATAAGACTATGACATCGAGATAGTATACACTCCCGGGAAGGGAAATATAGTAGATGATTCCATTAAAAGGAAGACCCAGGATAACTTTATGTTGGAGGTTTCAGAGTAGTTGTACTCCATGCAGCTGACCAAATTGGAGAAGGAGGTTAAAATTTTTCACTAGTCAATGACGTTGAATACTCTACTTCTCATGTGTATAAAGGAGTCTGAGATATAATTCATTTTCTATGATATTTTTGGTGACTCTATATACATGGTTGAATCACTATATAGATATTATGAAGGGATATATGATATAATTTTTCCTGGACATATGGTGGATCCAATAATGTTACAAGAGGTGGTAATGTGGGAGTTCCACACTTCTCGCCGAGATGTACATCCGATCATGGGGAATATGTTCATGACCATTTAGTGGATATTTTGATGGTATGGAATAAAATGAATTGTAGATGGGATTTTCTCTTGATGCCTCACATTTTAGAAGGAGAAGGTTGAGGAAAAAGATCCAGTAGTTTGGTTGTACCCCCATTGAGATCATGGAATTTAAGTGGGATGAAATATCCATGGACTTTGTGAGATGGTTTAAATAAATAATGAGGATCCATGAATCCATATGGGTGATAGATGACATAATCATGCAGTCACCACACTTCCTTTCTATCCAGGAGAAGAGTTTAGTGTATATTTTGGGATATATGTATGTATGGGAGATCATTTTACTTCAAGGGGTTACCTTTATGATTATCTCCAATTAGAATACATAGTTTGTGTCACGATTTTGGAGATCCCTCAATGAGAATCTTGGAACCCAATGATTATTAATATATCCTTCCACCCATAGAACGATGGGATTACTGACCTCATAATCCTTGTAATAGAAGATATGTTGTGGACATTCTTGTAAGACTTTTATTAGATATAAGAGGATGAAATTTCTCTAGTAATGTTTGAGTAAGACAACTAGTAGAACTCTATCAACATGACATATTTTAAGGGCCTATAAAGGGGACCCTATAGGTCACCATTGTTAAGGATATAGATCAGTGAGAAATCTCTTGTGGTCCTTGATATGGGGAAGGTGATAAAAGTTAAGGTCCATGTCATCCATGAGTGAATGTGGAAAGACCAAATCAGGTATACATAATTTGAGGATAATGAACACAAGTCATTGGAGTTCAAGTATGAAGAAAAACTTTTCTTGAGAGTATCTTCATGATTAGAAATAAAGATGTTCAGTTGGAGAGGTAATATTCCCATGAAGACCATCGAGTTGTTCGAGATCATGTATAGGGTTGATGAGGTTTCTTACCGCCTATCTGTACCCCCATACCTGGAGAGGGTTTAAGATATCTTCCATGTGTCAAAACTGAGGAGATTTTTTCATGATCCTACACACATAATTAATTGGGGTGAGATGGAATTTGAGGATGGATCCACCTTTGAGGAGCACCATGTGGTGATCAATGATCAATAAGATAACACCATATATAGGAAAACAATTTCATGGGATCATGTTTTGTGTTGGAATAGAAATGTGTAGGAGAGTTATTGGGAGAGAGAGAGTTCGAGAAATAGGATCAATATCCCAGTTTGTTTGATTTGTTTTGATTTTCTAGGATTAAAATAACGATGGAGGGAATGATGAATTGAATCATTTTATTCCTCATAATACTTTTAAATATTTCTACATATATTCCTAGAGCCAGGCGTAGATATGGTGTGAAATTATGAGATACAACGTACCTGGAAGTAATTTTATAAAAATATAAAAAAAAATTATTTTTCACAAAAATGGTTTCTTAATGAAAAATGTATAAATCATAAACCAATTCTTGTATTAAAAACCTATGACCATGTTTGATTATAGAACATAGTGCTTACCTTATATGAGACCTAAAATATATTTGAGCAATGCATTCAGATATCTCTATCATTTTAGGTATGTTCTCTAGACCAATTAATTAATTAATCCAAAAGAAATTTATATAAGAATATTTAAATCAATAATTATCCATGGATAGCCACATAAACCCTTGGGTAATTATGGATTTTCTTACATACCTTCTGTTGTAAAATCACCTCTGATGATGATGAAATAATGGATTAGAGCAGACTAGGGAAATGTGAAGGCAACCTATTCCTTTGATTGTTGGAAATCAAACTATTTTATGAAAAATGATCCAATATCTTGGTAGTATTAACAATGCATTTGATCACACCATTTTTGTTAAAATTTATTGACTATATTATTCTCTTATATTGATCTGTTCCAACTGTGGCTTCATCTTGCACCTGCGTACAGATTAATTTTCTCATTCATTTGTTTTTGACCTGTATATCATTGTTCGTGATTATTTTCCATGAACGCTTAGCCAATGATGATTAATCATTTTTTAGTTGTGAATTTATCCATCAATTTATTTTTTCCTTCATCAGTATGGCCCCCTCTATGTCGGTTCTATGTTTCTGGGTGGTATAGATCCTAATCAAACCACTAGAATAGTTACATATTCACGAGAGTGGGACAGATCAATAAAATAAGAATATATTTGGGTTGTTTTTAGGTAGTGGAAGTTATTTTTGAGGATCATATATTGAATCATAATTGTTATAAGAATCTAGAGAGTTCATGGTATAGGGAAACATGTGTGAGGATTTACGGTTTGGGTTTAAGGATATTAGAGGGTAGGAATCTCCCGACAAACACTATATCCTCTAATTTTTGGATGATTCGAGGAAATATCTAAATAGAGAAGACTTTTTTTGAAGAATTTTTCTTGGATCTACTCTTCTATGAAAATAATGACTTCATTCCTTGTATAATGATGTACGCATGATGTGTATCCCTTTGGTTAATACAAGTAGGATTTCATGATTTCATAAACAATGACTTTTATACTCTGTACACACCATATACCAAATTTATTAGGTGGATGAGGTATGTGGAAGACCAAATATCATGGAACATTCCATGTTCCTGAGTACATGAGCACCACTTCAACGCATGGGAGACAAAATGTGTGGAGAGGCACACTATGTGAAAAAGTACATGAAAATAGGGTAATGTACATATACCTAAGATTTGTTATATTGAAATGAGAAGAAAAACAGGAAGGACCATAGGTGGCATAGTCATATCATGGATATCCCCTACATGATGTGCACTCCAACACAGTTTGAAAGACATGTACCTCTAGAGACACAATCATGTGAAGCAATATGACCACTCACCCAATGGATCCCCTCATGCTTCAGGAAACCCTTGGATTCTTTAGCAAACTTCTATATTTCATATATGCTACATTGGAGCATAGATTTTGGACCATTTGTAGACAATAATTATTTTTATATGTAGAACATGATGGTTACATCAATTTTGAATTTTGAGATATTGAGTGAAATTTTCTGAGAACAACACATATTTGAGGCAACACCTGATGATGATAGTGATCATGAAATATTAGTAGTGGAATAACATAGAGGGAAACCCCCATCAGCATGGGAGAGGGTCCTCTATAGATAATTAACATTTTAAATCTCTCCCCGAATCTGATTGGGTGCAGAACAATGGTGGCTAGAGTGGACCCACCATGTCACACTAGGATGCAGGTCCTCAAACCATAAAGGTCACACCTATCACCTTGGGCATGAGTCCTCTACCATATTGAAAGGAACCACATATTGGATATGGTGAAGTTCCTCGTTGACCAGAGTGGAACCCCCTGTCACACTAAGGCACTATTTTAGGACCCATTGATTGGAACCCCCGTCAACATGGGAATGGGTCCTCTACTTTACCTAATGAAAACACCCTATCAAATTGGGTGTGTGTCCTCAATAACCAGTTTAAAACACCATATCACATCAGTGTGTGGCCCCCTATCATATAGATTAGAAACACCCATAATCATGGGCATGGGTCCTCTACCTTACTAAGTGGATCCGCATATCAGAAAAGAAGTGGTTCCCTATAAAACTACATTGGACAACCCCCACCCATTATATTGGGCGCATGTTATCTTCCATTAGATTGGAACCAGATGATGAATCAAAGATAGAGTCCTATATAAAAACTTATAGAGTGTAACCTTATAACATGATAAGGTACAAGTCCTCTACAAGGAGTTCCCCCCTAGGATGTGAGGCACAGGAGTGTGGTATGGGACATTACATGGTCACTTCTTTCTACATGCATGAGTTGCTGGGGATCATTGAAAGACTTTTAGAACTGTTGGTGATTAATATTCATAGTAAAATCTATGAAGTAGACATAGCCTTTCTCTCTCATTGGGGTTTCATTTGACTTAGCATATTTATATACATATTCATATCCAGAACATTAGATTAGGTTATTCTCTTTCCATGATATGTGATGACATGCATGGTATTCCACATACTTTAATTGTTTAGCTACCCATGGTTGGATGAGATTAATATCCTACTATGGTTGGAAAAGACTCACCATTTAGTTAAAATAATCACCATATTGATCCAATTACTCTTTTTTATGATACTCGTTCAGTTTTTTTGGGTTGATATGTGGCATATTTACTCTCTACTATCTTGATTCTCATAATTAATTTTTCACCACTCCCCTATAGTTTTCAGGAAATCCAACTTACTGTGTATATACTCAACACTGTATGGGATTTTTCCTAGACATGTTGTGTATTATTCAAATGAAGGACATGTTATAAATGACTTCAGAGAGCCTTATGGATGCATGGTAATTTAGACTGCATATGATGGTTTCAACTTGAAGATCAGAAGCTAGGATCTCTATGTAGTTTAAATTTTTATTTTTTTCAAGATGGGTCATATTTATGGTTTGGTGTGTGTTTCTCCATTACTTTAATGTTCACACCACCATACTCTTGTATTGTCTAGAGGTTTTACATGGATGGTTTTTTAGCAGTATTTTTCTTCTTTTACTCCTTTCATCATCACTTCTTCATTGATATAGTGGTGGGTGTGAAGGTACTTAGACAAACGCCTCCCATTAAGGATATTCCTTTTGGAACATGTCGCCACCCCTATCCCATGGAGGTTGGATTGGAGTAGGTTTTCTTTGATCCTCGGCATGGGTTGGTCCATAACAGTACACCCCCTTCTATATGGTCCGGAATTTCTGGGTCATTTCACTATGTTTCGTCTTCAAGTAAAATTGTGGGTAAAATGATTTATTGAAATAATACAAAGTAGGGTCCTCATGTAACTTATCATACAAAATAAGGACCTACAAACTCCTTCCTGGTCCTTCAAGCACATATGTGGAAAAAACCATTCTCAATACTTGAGGTTTCATTAAGAAATTGAAGATCCTCCTAATACATCCAATCCACTACTCAAATTCCTATAGTAAATTTTCACTAAGGAAGATGGGTAGATGCTTCTTAGTAAACACAGATCCATTATCAACCATCATTCTGTGGTTCCTAACACCCATTTCACCCAATGTCTGAATAGTGTTGATTACAGCCTATACCAATGAAGGGCCCACAGGTTGATTTGACTGTGGAACCAGTCTAGAATATTCCTCTCTTAGATTTGGAATTTCTATTCTGTTATGAATTATTTAATAAACACAAAAAATAACAAATTATATCCTCTAATAATTTGAAAAATATTAGGGCTGCATCGCAAATTCAAAATAATGATTTAGAACAAAAAAATTAAATAAATTTATAATTCTTATCAATGAAAGGAATTTTCGAAAGAATAGGTTGATTTAAATATAAATACAATAAAATTAATTCAAATAACCCCAAAATCCTAGCCTAAAACCTGGTATAAAGTCTCTGACCACCCATTTTAACTCTGTTTGAGTCATGAACATGAGGTGTTTAGTCCCCTTCTCTAAACATACTATCCTTATTTTGATGGTCATGGTTACAGTATACCGAAGAAAAATAGCCCAACTGAGTTGGTGTTAGAAAAATTTTGGATGATCCTTTACTCAAATAATAAATTGTAACAAAACCTGTAATTTTAAAAAAACCATACACCTGAGTTGACTGTGACATGGTGAGGTGAAGAAATAAAATAAATAAAGGTCTTGTATATAACTAAAAAAGACTGAAAACTACAGTACTATCTGCAAGAAAAATAAAAAACAAATACATAAAATACTTTAAAATAGGCTAAACATGAAATTTTGAATAAATAATGACAAACAAGTCTCCATGTCACCAATAATCACCTCCAAACAACCCTTACATGAAGGAAACGGTGGAAGTAGAAGTCGATATGGAACATGTTTCCTATTCCATCACAAATTTCTTATAATAGAACATCAAAACAACTAAAAAGTACATATAGGGTGTGATACCAATTCTCAATAGTGCACCACCATAGTTTCTATAAAAGGTCTAAAAATAAGAATATGATGGTTCTAGATTTTAAAAAAGTGTTTTAAAAGAGATTTTCCAAAAAATAATTCATTTTTAAATCATTTTCAATTTGGTTTTTACTAAAATACTTTCATATTATAAATCTAGAAATATGAAAAGAAGAACGGATAAAACAAGAAATCATATCTGTAGTGTCCTGGATCCGAAATCCACATAGAGGTGCCCCATACCTAGTTGGACACATGGCCTCAAGCACATTTCCATGAACGCCAGAGGCTACCGACTAGCAGCGCGGGTCATGGGTGTGATAGTGGGGAAGCTATGCCCTCATTGGAAGAGTACACAATGGAAGAAAAAAAAAAGAAATAGCGGAAGCATTAATAATCCCTACAATAGTAAACAGCGGAAGACTGATAGTAAGGAACAACTAGATCATTGCATAATAAATGATGCAGGATACATAAGATTATGAAAACAGCCAAACAAGTTGCAATGCTGAATACAAATAATACTGAACTAAGTACACAAGAAAAATATAAAACCTCTTCAGCATCGCAAGCCTAGGCTTGGTCCCATGCTCTCCACCTGCAATAATATAACCTGTTGGGGCCCAAAAGCATGGCCCAAACAGGGTGTGAAACTAAATCCCAGTAGGAAACCACCCAAATATTTTTTCCTAACAGTCAGTGAATTAATGGCCGGTAAAAGTACAGAAAGTAGTAAATAGGAACATGCTGAATAATAAACAATCAATTGATCCAATATCAAGAAAATTCCAATGAGCAGCTAAGAACAAACAGGTAACCCTATGAGAAGTACTCACATCCATCCCCTCTGGTCCTACCAAACATGTACAAGAAAACCTCTGGTCAGTACACTCAGCCTAGCCCTTCCAGTTTAGTCATACAAATTCATAAATACTCTTTGAGGAATCACACACAGTCAATTACCATTATAGTCTAAGGTAGTTAAAGAGTCTCTGAAGAAGCACACAAGGTCAATTCCCATTATAGCCTAAAGGTCATGGACTCTTTGAGGAAGCTCACCCATTCAATTACCCTTATAGCCCAAGTCATTAAAAGCCTCTCTGAGGATACTCAGTCCTTCAATTCCTCTTATAGTCTAGGATGGTTCAAGGTAATTCAAAGTAAACAAAGACTCTATGAGGAATATCACTCGGTCAATTCCCTCATAGTCTATGATGCTCAAAGACTCTCTGAGGGAGCTCACTCCATCTATTCCCATATAGTCTATAATACCCAAAGAATCTCTGAAGAAGTTCACCCTGTCTATCCTTTTATAGTCTATAATGCTCAAATACTCTCTGATGAAGCTCACTCGGTCTATCCCTTTATAGTCTATAATACCCAAAGACTCTCTGCGGAATCCCACTCAGTCTATCCCATTATTGTCTATAACACCAGGTTCTCACAGACCTGTGCAAGTATACGAGCATAAAAATAAAAAATGGCCATGGTATACCATTAGACCTACTTGGATAAACTATCTAGAGGTCAACAACAAGTCAGAAAAACATATCTCCATCCTATAATCACTAGGCATGGGAAACTGAAAAAACATGACTAAATGGTTGGAAACCAGACAATCATGGGAAAAACATCCAAAGCTTATCAATTTAACCCTATTTGTATCAAATAAACCTCTATGCCAGACTACAAGCATGGTAGAAAAAAGACAAGGGCAAAATGGTAAACACGCAAAACCTCGTTCAATGGTATTGGAACAATTGCACATAATACTCAAATATTGTCAACGGAATGGCACAAACCACCTACCATTTGGGTTATGATAAAAACGATCCACAATCCCCCGCACCCACAAATCTGGGAAACCGATTCACGAAACACCATTCTAAATCTCCTTCCCTATCATCCACAAGCCAAAAAATCAATACCCAAGGAAAACCCAACACTGGATATATATGCAACAGATGTAGATCTAGAAAACCTTGAGAGAGGGAAGAGAAGATCTCTTGAAAACCAAAGAGAAACCAAGCGGAGGGACTTACCTGAGAAGAACCACCTTCGATCCACCAAGAAACCCATTTGATTTGCCTCAAAAACGAGTGGGGGAGAACCTTTACCCATTGAGAACCTAAAATCCCGAGTGAGGATCAAGTGGGAGAGAGTTTGGAGAATAAATGATAAATTATGAGTGGTTTGGGAAATAAAACCCTAACTTTATGTGGCTGCACGGTTACCCCGCATGGTTTGGCAAATCAAGTGCCAATCGTGCGGTTGCCACTGTATCTCCCAAGGATTTCACATGGCTTTCCCACATGGTTTTACAAATAGTGCACTACCTGTGCAGAGCCCACTATCAAGGGTTGCACAGTTTCCTCAGCTGGCCTCATGGTTTGTTCAGATCGTGCACTAACCATGTGCCAACCGTGCGCCCCTAGATTACTTCCATAATATCCTCTTTTCTCATAAATCACCAGAAAAGGAAAACATACCTAAAAAGAAGGTCCGAGTTCTTACAAACGTACCCCTTAAAGAAAATTTTCCCCGAATTTCCCTAGCAAGGTGTCATAGAAGAAGAACCCCCAATCAATTATAGACATTGTGATCAAAAATCAGCCTCCCTCTTCCAAGTCTCATCTTGTACTCGCCCTTGCTGCCATAACACTCATACAAGAGGAACAAAATGGCCATGGAGAAACATTGTACAACGATCTATAATCAGGATAGGATTCTCCTCGAACGAGTAATCCACCTCTAACTCAACCTCCTCGGGTTGCAAGACATGAGACGGGTCTGAAAATTAACATCGAAGATGTGAAACGTGGAAGACGTCATGCATATCCTGGTACCTCTGAGGTAACTGAAACCGATAGGAAACCGGCCCAACTCTCTCCAACACCTCAAATGGCCCAACGTACCTCGGTGAAATCTTACCCTATCTCCTGATCCTTCTGTTCCCCAACCTCAGTGCAACATGTAGAAAAACATAATCTCCAACCTCGAACTCTATAGGCCGTCTCCACTGATCAACATATGACTCCTGATGAGACTGTGTATAAGCCATCCTTTCTTGAATCAACTCTATATGTTTCGTGGTCTCCAGGACAAGACGAGGTCCCGGTATAGCTGCCTCTCCTACCTCCAACCAACACAAGGGTGATCAGCATGTCCTAACATACAAAGCCTCATAAGGTTCCATATAAATAGTTTCTTGAAAATTATTGTTGTAGGAAAACTCCACTAGACATATATGTATCTCCCAAGACACTCCAAAATCCAGAATACATGCTCGAGGCCTATCTTCAAGAACCTGAATCTTATGCACGGATTGGCCATCTGTCTGGGGATGATATACTATATTAAAGAGTACCTGTGTACCCAAAGCCTTCTGAAGCCCCTTCAAGACCCGAGAAGTAAAAAATTCATCCCTGTTTGAAACAATGGAGTAGGGAACCCAATTTATATGTACTATCTCTCAGATGTACAACTGTCCTAGCTGGTCAACACTAAAGGTCACTTCTATCGGCAAGAAGTGAGCGACCTTCATGAGTCTTTCAATGACAACCCATAACGCATCATTCCCTCGAGGAGATCTCATCAAACAGGTCACAAAGTCCATCACGAAGTCATTCCACATTCACTCGGGAATGGGTAACTACTGTAGAAGTCCTGCTGTTCCTTGATGCTCCACCTTCACCTTTTAACAGGTGGAACACCTCATGAAAAATCCAGCAACATCTCTCTTCATACCAGGCCACCAATATTGACGGTGTAGATCATGACACATCTTGTTGAAACCAAGATGAAATTCACAATCTGAGGAATGAAAGTCCCGCATTATCTCCTCACGTATGTCTTCTTCCACCCATACGCTCCCCTAGAAACGAAATGTATTATCCTCTCTTATGGTCCATCAATGCATAATGTCCTCTCCTGACACACATTCCCGCTGGACTAGGCCTCCAGAATTTGATTACTACCTCATTCTGACTTGATAAATTAGACTAGAGATAACAACTACCGAAGAAAGTAACTTTTTCCATTGTCTATTGTGCAACTCCAAATGCATCTTAGAGAACAGATCCATAAGATGTCACACACTGGTGGCCTTCTGAACATCCTGTATCTGATTCCTCCTGCTTAGTGCATTAGCTGCTGCATTGCCTTTCCCAGGCATATAAGTATGCTCTAATTCAAAGGACTGTAGGTACCCAACCCACCTCTGCTGTCTCAAATTTAAATCAAACTAAGTGAAGATGTACTTGAGACTTTTGTGGTCGGTGAAAACCACAAAATGCTCTCCTTGTAGGTAATATCTCAAAAAACATAAGTCATGAACAACAATTTACAACTCTAAATCGTGTGTCGAGTGGTTCCTATCATGTGACCTCAACTACTGAGACCCGTACACAACGGCTCCATCTCCCTGCATGAGAATAGATGACAGACCAATAACTAAATCATCGCATTAAACATTATAGATCTTCCCTAGCTCTGTCAAGACTGGTATCGGTGTATAAGTGAACCTCCCTTTCAGATTTTGAAAGGCTGACTCACATGAATCTGACTACGAGAACTTTTCACCCTTCTTAGTCAGGCCCGTCAGCAATGATGCTAAGCATGAAAAGTCTTGACTGAAGCGTCTGTAGTATCCAGAAATCCCTAATATCTCCGCACCTTAAAAAAATTCTCCGTCTACTCCCAGGAAACTACTGATCTCACATTTCAGGGTCTACTGATACTCGTGTCTCTGAGATAACATGACCCAAGCAGTGAATCTGATCCATCTAAAAGTGTCATTTCGAGAGCTTAGTATATAACTTATTCTCTCTCAGTGTACTCAAAACTATCTAAAGATATGTGTCATTGTCGTGTGTAGTCTGAGAGGACACCAATATATCGTCCACAAAAAAACCACAAAAGTATCCATGTATGGATAGAATACTCAGCTCATCAGTGCGATGAAAACTTCATGCACGTTCGTGAGACAGAACGACATAATAATATACTTGTATAGACCATACCTGCTCTGGAAAACTATAAGAGGTATATTAGATGGTCTAACACACAACTGATGATAACCGGGCCTCAAATCGATCTTCGAGAACACCCGGGCTCCTCTAAGCGGATCAAAGAGGTCATCAATCCTCGGAAAGGGATATCGATTCATGATCGTCAACTTGTTCAAATTATGAAAATCTACACACAACCTAAGAGTACAGTCTACCTTCTTTACAAAAATAACAGGAAAAACCCAAGAAGAAGATCTGGGTTGGATGAATCCTGTTGCCCGCAACTCCTCCGAATGCTTCTTGAGTTCCTGCAACTCAGGTGTATCCATCCTATAAGGAATAATGGACACTGGTGCTACTCATGGAACAAGCTCAATCGAAAAGTCTACCTCTCACTTCGGAGGAAAACCTGAAAATTCTTCTAGAAAGACATCTTTGAAACGATACCCTACTGGAGGAAAGCCTAACTATCAAGTCCCATGGTCATCCAGATATAGATTGCCAATCTGGGCTATAGCTCCTCCAGACCCTTGATGCTCTGGACCCGCTCTGCTCACCCGGAAATATCATTCGCCATTAGGAAGAAAATATCAACCTTCTGGTGATATAAATCACACCCTACGATGATATAAATATACGACTTCATGGAAGGGAACCAACCAGTCCCTTATGAGGATGACATTATAGCCTGTCATCTCTAGGACATAGAGGTCCCAAAGGAGGTGACACCCACCAACATCAATAAGACACTCCTTGCACTGACGTATACTAGATGTCCTCGTCCCCAACAGAGTTAATAACATCAAGATATTGGTAGAGGAAAAGATACAGAGCCCATGACTCTCCATGATAGCAACAAATTGAAAGCTATGGGAAGCCCCTATATCGAAAAGAGTAGAAGATAAAACAAAGGTAACTAGAATGGTACCTCAAACTATAGAGGGTCTAGGATCCTGCTCTGGATGGGTCTTATCCACTGCAATATATGGCCTACTCCATGGCCCTATGACCCTGCCTGACCACTCTAAGCTGATCCACCATGTTGTCGCTGATAGCCTTGTGACTGGCTTCCACAACCATGACCTCCACCTCGGCCTAAACGGCCATAAGAACACTAGTTCCCTATTTGGTGAGAAACTGATGGGACTTCTCCTATATGAGAAGTCATAGAAGAACCACTATCACTAGATTATGGTGATAATATCTGACAGAAACGCTTTAGAAGTCCCATATTTCCATAAGATCGGCACACCATGAGGTCCCTCTAGCACTACATCCTAGTATTCCTGTTTCTCTTGCACTGGTAGCAAACCACCTAGCTACCAAAAGATGCATCTTTCTTACTCTGATCTCCTCATCTAGACCTCCTATGTCGCTTCCTACTATCAGTAAGAGGAATAATAAATGTTGATATCGAACCACCCTGGCTCACAGCTCCCGAATCCCTCAGATTGCACTATGTGATCAGTTCCTGGTTGCCAATGGAGGATTTCAAAATCAACTTGAAGATGTTCACCTGTGATCGGCTGTCGTGCCTCAGACCATCCTCAAGCTTCCATGAAAGGAAAAACTCATCACCTCCTTTAAGAGGTTTGAAATGCTGCATCTCAGTAAAGCGAGATGCGTACTCCATAACAGAAAGTGTACCCAACTCCAGACTCATGAACTCCCAGGCCCGATTGGCCCTCAAGGTCTCTGTATAGATGTAATCATAGAAGATGCGCCGAAACTCATCCCAATCCATACTCTGTAGGCGCCCCACCTATGAGATCACCTTCCACAAACTCTTGACGGAGTCTCGGAGCATGTAGGTAGCGAGCTTCACCATCTTCTCTGGAGGTATCTCCAAATGATTGATAATTAGCAGTGTGGCTTCCAGCCATGACTCTGCAGCCTGGGGTCTTCGATCACTTGAGAAAATAGAAGAATGCTACTGTTGAAAGACCCATGTCAATTCTCCCATCGATGGGGTAGGAGGTGGCACTCCTTGATAGGTCTTCATCATCCTCAAAAATCCATCTCTGAACAGAGAATCAGCTCCTCTGTCAGGAATTACTGCTGGTGCCAAGACTGGCACAACTGGAGGATCTGTAGGAAGTCCCTAATTAGCCATATCCGGTGTCTGGTCACCGTCTGTAAAATGGCGTACAACCAGAGGGCGTCGTGGTGGCATGACCCTGCAAGGTCAACTGCACACCTTAGATTCGTGATTATCAAGGACTGAAAAATGGAAGGAGAAGAAGGGAATATAAGAAATAAAGAAATCGTGTTTTTCAAAACACGGCTACAAGGCATGTACATGAATTTCTATTCCCCTTCCTGATTCCTTCTACATGACTAACCCACGCTGTTTCATTAAAACAAAACTACACGTTGTGTCCTTTACAGACACAAAATGTACTAAACAAGCTTCAAAAACCAATGTTGTTAGTTACACATCCGGATACAAGGTCCCTACACATGGCGTGCACTTCTGGCACACAACATGTTCTACCATGATTTTCACAACCCCGTGTCTCTACCCACATAGTCAGTGACATGGTGTGTAGTCTGGGTATTTCCAGACAATAAGCCTCAGAAACTACTCTGGAACCCATAAAATACTGGAAACGAACATTTAAGTGCCACATTCCAATCCATAAGGGCCCATACTCCCCACGAATCCATGCTTGACATCATTTACATGTTATAACAAAGTGAAGAAGTCCATGGTCCACCAAATTCTGGTCCATGAAGGCCTATAACACCTCACGAACCAAATGCTGGTGTTCATTCAAACAAAACCTCACACAAAAAATACCCTATCAAACAACAGATATATTTATGAAGGCATCTATCACTAAATCATGAATATTCTGCACAACATCTATCACAACAACATGAAATTTCTAATGCGCCCTAATTGGAATGGCAAGAATGCATGACATGTGATTTCTAGAAAGTGACTATATGATGCTTGAGATGGAATACCCTCATATAATCAGGTTGCAACAGAATTAGAACCTTAATAATATCAACAGTAAAAGCACAAGGCATGTGAATCACCCAACCGTGAAATCGAATCAACTGTAAAATTGCAAAACCAGAAAACTCACAATAATCGAGGTAAATTAGCTTTTCCCTATAAACGAGTTAGCTAATATTGGCCACATATTATTACTAATTACCTATTCCATCCTATCCATTCCTATAGGCTCCAAAAATTAATTCAATAGAAAAGAATCCTCTGATACCACTTTGTAACATCCCGGATCCGGAAGCCACCCAGAGGCTCCCCATACCCAGTTGGTCACATGGCCTCAAGCGCATTTCCCTGAATGCCAGAGGCTGCCAACTAGCAGCGAGGGTCATGGATGTGGTAGTGGGGAAACTATACCCTCATTGAAAGAGTACACAATGGAAGAAAAAAACAATAGTGGAAGTAGTAATAATCCATACAATAGTAAACATCGAAAGACTGAAAGTAAGGAACAACTTGAGCAATGCATAATAAATGATTCATGATACATATGTCTAGAATTATTAGAAACTGGAAAAATTAAAATAGTATTGTCCTAATTAGATTGAAAAGGAACTAAGGCCCTATTTATAACCCCATTAGGTGGAGGCTTCTGAGGAGCCAATTTTTTTATTCAGATGATAAACACCAACCATTGGGATGGCAAGTCCAACCAATACTGCATCAAAACTCTGGGCCTCATCCGAGGTAGTAGGCACAATTTCCACTAAATGTGGAGAATACATTTGAATGACATTCCCATTTCCCAAAATATCATTAGTAAACCGAAAACAATCATCATAAGACCATATTTTATTCAATAGGAACTGAATAAAATCAATCAAATTTTATTTGAATAATATAAAATACAATAATTAACCTTTCAAAAGGATTTACTCTTTTCATAATCAATTTTAAATTCATCCCTATTATCTCAAAAATAATAAATTAGTATTCCAAGAAATGTATAACAGAAAATAAATTTCAAGAAGGCTCATAATTTAATCAACTCATATGGCCCTCTCTATGTCTTAATCAATTTTTTTAGAATGTAAACCACCGATTCAATACCCCATAGGATCTTACGACGATAAAAATATTGCTAGCCATGAGCACGAACCCATACATTGGAAATTGAGTTCTTAGTGATGTAAATATTAATAATTGGTCCCAATTCCTAGATATGTACAAGTCACAGTTTCAGGAAAACACAACAATTATTGCATTCCTAGATCTTATGCTTAGGTGAAGGGAAAAACCCATGTAAAATTACCTTTCTAATGGATAACATTGTCCAGTTATCAATACCTCAATGAATATCCATATGAATATTAAATTCAGTTAATCACCATGGTTTGTTAAATATATTAATTCCCATATCATTATTTAATATATACAGATATATATATTAATAATTAAAAAGTATATTTATTATAATAAATATTTCTAATAAATTTATTTTTTACAATTGAAAAAGAAATATTACAATTCAATACATATTTATATATAACTATTATAATAATTTTACAAAATTATTATTTTAATTATAATATAAATTTATTTATTATTATATAAATATATGTTAGAAGTAAAATATATTAAATATATATATATTTTAAGAAAATTTATAAATTAATAATTTTATTATAATATGAATATACTTATTATAATTTAAATATTCATACTAATTAAATATAATATATATATATATATATATTTACTATATATAAATAATTAAATAAATAAATTTATTAAAATGATAGTTTATGTCAAGGTTTCTACTGCACCAACTTGCATTCACCTACGTGATGGTGATATAGTGCTGCATTTTGATTTATATTTTCTTATTCTTATGAGAGAGGAAAATCAAATGGGGTTTTTTTATTTTAAAAATGATTTAGAAAAAAAATAAAAAATAATGAAATTATAGATTTTGTGGAAGTGAATTAAAGTAAGTATTTGAATGGGTTACCAAATGCATACATTCTTTCATCTATTATCTCAAAATTTATTAGAGGCTCAATCCTTTGAAAATCAGTTGCCATCAAAAAGTGATCTAAAATATCTAGGGTTTTGAATAACTGATGATGATTACCCTTGGTAATTAATTTTATCATGTTTTTTCCTTTAGATATATTAAAATAAAAAACAATGTGAAGGGATTCATACTTCTGAATATTGTTTTATTATGGATTCAAGATTCAAATATATTGATCAATCAAATCTGATCCAAGAATTAAATAACATTAATATGGATCAAATTTAATGGTTTTAAATAGTTATTTTGTTCACAAAAAAAAATTAATGGGATATTTCATTTTTAGGGGGAATTCCTATCAGATTCTACAGGGTGGTGAAAAAATCTAGAATTGGGAATTCTGTCATGTTCTAAGTGAGGTAGACTTATATTTACCTCTTATTAATACTATTGTTCTGGTTTCTGCAAAGTCCATAACGAAATTATCCTTAAAATTTGACAATACTCATTATTTTTTTGCATCAATTGTAATATTATTGGGCACCCTCTTGGTTTTTTCCAACGAACTTGTCTAGTGTTTATTGCAATTAGACTATCCATTTAAGAAAAAATATATGAGATCACAGATTCACTGGTAGTTTTTTTTATGGTGGTTAATCCTCCCTTATCATTGATGAAATATTCTGATAAATAGACTATATATGAATATATAAAATATAGAAAACCATGTATACCAAGACAAAAAAACTGGGTTCTATTATCAGTTCTTGAAAGATATCTGTTGACCATAAAAATGACTATGATATTCTTACCCATGATAAGGGAAATCATCTCGCATGGGATGAATATTGTACAGAATACACAAGGTAGGATGGCGGGGATTCTAATTGGTTTTCTTAAGCATGTTATGTCATAGGACTACATTCTAAAGGAGTAGTTTTCTTGCTTCCTCATCATAGCAAGAACCTCAACTTGTTGTAAAGGAAGATTACCCTATTTATGTTGTATCATATTATTTTTTAGTGGATATCAATATGGGTGGGAATGATGTTTAATTAAAAATTAAAAGTTATAATAATAGTGATTCATATATCTCTAGACACAAGAATATTAATGTTGTATTTTATAATCATAAGATATAATCTCCGCCATCTTCAATAAATTCAGGAGGCCATAATTCCTTAGGCAAAATTATTGGATTTTTTGAACATATTTGGAATGATATTGGATTAACCTCCTTAAATGATCCTAGAATATGGGTTTCATCTGAATCATAAGAGGGATATATGGATGAAAAATACATGAATATTATTTTTTGTCATAATGATGGTTTATATAGCACATGAATACATTAAAAACAATATTATGGTGTTGTCAAAAATAATATGGATCCTAAAAGTATGTCAATGATGGAAAGGGTAATATTAAGATATATTAAGAAACTCTTCCAATAAAGAATAAGTTTGGAAGTAATTATCTTGACCCAAATCATATACATCTCATTTATAACAATGATGTGGTTTATGTCGTATTCACCACAAAACCATTGGTGGTTGGGGGTGAGGATCTTTATCAAAATACCTCGAGGGTGATGATATTTTATATAGCCTTGATTCTCTCAATACACCTGATTTCTATACTATCTATATCTTCATGTTTTCTATGATTTTATAAAACTGAAACAATGAAAACATTATTTTAGAAAATTTAATCAGATCAGAACAAATAGTCCTCTATAGTTAGTACATCATGATTTTTTTTTCAAATGAAATTTATATCTATTGTAAAATGAAATATACATAAGTTATTGTTGATTATTAAATTAGATTTACATGGGTCTAATTTCTCTATAATAAAAATTATACATTATTAAGACTTATATCTTTTTGTAAATTACTTCAAATTGAAAAATGTTGTATGATTATTTTTATTCATAGTGGTAAAGTAGGTGAATTTCAAAATCAATATTTTTCTAATTATTGTAAAAGTAATGGTTATTTTTATTGCTTTTATACTCAATGATTATCATAGAAAAATAGTGTTGTATAACAAAAACATAGATCTCTTTTTTAAATGTCTCTAACTTTGTGAAAAAAATATAATTTTCCTATATATTTTTTGTGGAGTCCATTTTTAATACTTGTTATTTTGAAATGAAATTCTTATTAGAACTTTTTTAAATATAAATTAAAATGAATTATTTAAAACCAAATACAAAAAATTAGGTTATTTTATAGTTTTTGTTTGTAATGTATCAATTTTGAATTAAAAATTAAATTTAGGTAAATTATATTTTAAAAGTGATTATGTTTTTTCATAGATATTTAAATAATTGTAAATCCAATATATTTCATAATAAAATAACTACGGTTACTAATTAATTTTTCACATTCGCTTCAATGAAAATAAGGTTAAATTCTATTATAGTTCTAAAATTTTTTATCATGAGTTTAGAAATATAAATTTTGTAGAATAAAAACCTTGGGATAATGTTGAATAAATTGAGGGATTATAATCCTCAACCTGATCTAAAATCATGAAGGATTAAGAATGATCATCTTGATTAAAATATTATTGTAAATGTTGATTCGGCTGTTAAGAATATAAATTCCATTCTAACATTTTGTTCCAATTTTTATTTTATTTATTATTTTATACCTAATAATGTTAATTGTACTTTCAATTATTCTTATTAGACTATTTCTAGAATAATGATATTAATAAGTTTTTGAGAAATAATGAATGTTCTTACGTAGAATTTACTGTGTATAATTATTTCATTGGAACTAATAAGATATTTTGAAACAAGGTGGATAAGTAGGGATAGATTATCAAAAAATCCACACTTTTTACTCAAGGATACTCTAAATAAGACGGTATTGAATTTTTCGATTTATATGACCATATTTCCCAGTTAGAGGCCATTAGAATATTTTTATATTTGACTTGTTTTAAATATTTAAAATTATATAAAATGGATGAAAAAGGTTATTTATTAAATTGTTTTACAACTAAAGAAGTTTATGTGTTATAACCCCCAGTTTTGATAATGAATAATACATTTATCTTCTTATTAAATTACCTAATTCTTTTTACTATCCCAAATAATCACCTAATTCATGGAATACAACACTATCTAATGTTTTATTAAGTAATGAATTCAATAAAGTCAATTTCGATCCATCAATTTTTATTAAATAAATTTAAAATAATATTTTAATTGTGAAAATCTATGTAATGATATATTTTTTTGTTCTTCTTTTGAAATTATTAATAATAGTTTTTGAACACCTCATTCTTATGATTTTTTCAAGTGTTCAATGGGAGAATTATATTTCTCAAATAGACGTAAAATTTCTCAAATTAAAAATGTGATATTCCATTAAAAATATAATTATTCTAACTAGTAAGTTAAAAGGATTGTTCTCAAATCCTATAAATATATAAAAAATTTCATGGTTAATAATTTTAAATTAGATGTTGATGGATCTGGTAAATATATTTATATTCAAGTTTATAGAGGCATGATAGGTAGTTTAATATATTTAATTTAATGTAGACTAGATGTCATGTTTAGTGTTTTTTATATGCCATATTTCAAGAAAATCAAAAATAGATTCATTTTAAAAATGTAAAAAAGATTCATTAGATATGTCAAAGGAACTATTAAATCTGATTTAATATCTAAAATATAACTTCTTTGATTAAATAACTCGTTATTACCTTGATTTTGGAGGCTGATGAATTGAATAAAAATGAACATCAGGTGTCACAACTGAAATTATTTAAGATGAGAGAAGGGATAAAAAGATGTTGATACCTTCTTTCCTAAAGATGATGATAAGGACCCCCCCCCCTAAGTCCCTCCTGTAATAGGTTTGAGGTTGGTGACTTGCACGAAGGGTGTAGAAATCTCTCAAAAATGGGATGCAATACCATTTTTATAGTAACTAGGATCATGAAAATATATCAAAAAAACATAAACAACTCAATGACATACATATAATTATATAAGAATACTAAAATCCATCCCACATGAATGTTTTATGTAAAACTGGTAAAAATAAAAAGAAAAATCCAATGTGAGCACACAAATAAAACTGAGTAGTGACATGGGAACCATTCCTAGTGTCCAAGACAGTAAGACCCAGCATGATAAAATTAACATCCTAAAAAACCTAAAAAAATTTATATAAATAGTGTGAGCATATAATTATACTTATTAGTGAGAAAAAAATTTCACCAGTGCATAAGAGTAGAAAGAATATTAATGACCTCAGAGAAAACAACATAAAATCAAAAACACCTAAAAATGTAAAATATCCACCCGAACCTCACAAAGGAATGCTCACAAAATAACGCAAGTCATGTAAAGTCATGTAATAAGGACATAAATATTTGGGTACCCTACACCACTTCCCACTATTTAACATCTCATTCCTAATGGTGATTGTCCTTATGCTACCATGCTCTTCCATAGGCTCCGCTACCACAACCTACGCTCACACAACTGGGTCACATATAACATCACATCTAGATTGGAAACACGTGGGCCACAAACCACAACCCCATCTTGATGACACTATGGAATCACCACACAAATCATCCTAAAGACACCTAAGATGAACAAATCACTCACAGACACCTCGACCTCACAACCACACCACAACCAACCAAAAGAGTCTAGGGAAAACAATGCCTAGAAGAGGGATCATAGAAGATCCAATAACCATCAATCTATCCTTCCATCAAGATGTTTGGAAAGAACACCCTCCCCTAACAATGGGTGTATTCAACATTTCGTGATCAACATGGATGGGGTGTGTATAGAAATCAAAAGGAACTACATGTGTATATATTGGTACCAGATAGTCATCCCAACCTATGGGTTCTCAAAACAACAACCATCCCACAAAAAAAACTTCTCTTTCTACCAACCCTACATTCATGTATAACCATGACTGAAAATCACTTTTATAAGTCGATAAATGAATGCCTCATAACTATAAGTTACAAATAGAAACATAACCCCAAACAATTCATTTAACCTGTTACCATTCTAAATCATAAATTTACTTATTTCTAAAATCCCTACCCTAGAAACTACCAAACACTACAACCGTTATTAGGTGGAACAACCACACCGACCACTTCCAAATCCAACCAAGAATGAAGGACATGGTAAAAGAATCAATTCTAACACTATTTCTTAAAAAATATCAACCTCTATAAAATCCATGTAAAAGGACCACTGAAGGGAACACCATAATTCCACAAAATCATTCTTCTTAAACCATCCTCACCAACCCTGATTCTTGAGAAACACAAAATTTAGAAAAAAAACTCACCCAACATGTAGTCCCACTACACACTCCCCTCTCTTGAACACAAATTCAACAACTGGAATCATCATTCTTCAATGTCATGTCCCAGTTTCATGCCTCTCAACAAGTAAATCCCCCCCCCCCCCAACACAGTTCATTACATCCACACTTGGTAACCCCAATGTAAAAAAAACCACAAAAAACATAACCATTAACATGAACAAGAAACAACTTAGTCCTGCAGCCCCACCACCCAAACACTACCCAAATTCAATCCCACTACATAACAAGTTCATCCATTACAAAGTCAACCAATCTCTCAGCCTGAGAAACCCTTACACAATTTATAACACACCATAATAACAACCACACTCCCAGCCAAAACACCACTTGAACAACATAGACATAAGGGTGAACACAACCACACACAACACAGAACCACACCGACAAAGAATGGTTTTTCATATTTAGAAACACTTCTTATTTAATTACACTATATAAAACAATGGTTAACACAGAACAATTTCAATGCTAGGGAATCCATTTATTTAATTGAATATACGTGATTAACTAGAATGAAATTATTATAGTAGTTGTTTAGAAATTATATATGTGCGAAAATAGTGACTACTACAGAACATGATTTTAAAAAGAATACCATCCATTAAATTCATAACATGGATCAAGGATAACATATAAAACACAATGATCATCATCATAATTACACCCCACCCCATTTATTACTTATTATTATCTTTATTAAATTGGTTTCATCTGTATTCAAAAGAGGACAGTAGTACACCCACCACAAATGATGCAAAAAATAAGTAGAGATGACATAATACCTACAATGAACAACCCATGATCAACAATTCATCATTACATCAATTATATGGGGAATGTGAGTAGTAGTAAGGAATCGAGGTGAAAAATGAACATACTGCTACTACATAGGCTCATGGATCATTGGAGAAGAAGGTTCTCAACACAGCAAGAAAAACCAGAAGGGTTCAAAGGGAGATAGGATTTTTTATTTAGAAGGGTTGGATCCAAAATATATGGGGGAAAATATTTCAATTGTCGATAAAGATGGATCATGATAAAGACCACATAGTTTGGGTGTAAACTGATGTTTTAGATTTTTATTAGAAAAATACCATTTGAAATAGTCCAATAAATAATTAAATAAAATATTTAACTCATTTAACATCAAAGGATACGTTAAAGGGGGGAAACTGAAAAAACTAGAAAACCCAGGATTTTTTTACCGATGGGTTTGTCACCGACATGAGTCACTGGTAGAGAGTCACCAAGGTCTGAATCACTGATTGATGAGCCTCCAAAACCGAGTCACTGATGCCACTCACCAATAGTGAGTCACTAACCCTACTCACTTCTCCCGACTCATCACCACCTCACCTACTGACACCTGTAACTACTGATTCCCTGAATTAGTGATGACACAACCTAAAAATTCCCTGAATCATTGAATGATCAATATACCATCATTAAGACCCACTGATGCTTTGACCTACCAATGCTGAGGTACCATCATTGATTCACTGACGCACTCACTAACACCTGACTCGTCGATGAAAAAATAGAAATTTGGAAAAATCTAGAAATGAGACATCTTTCCCTCAAAAAACAACCCTAACACTAGACTTTGAAAAAGTATGTGACTAAGGAGGTTTGGTACATTACATTAGATACATTTCAAACTATTCTCTTCCATGATAATAAAAAACAAATCCTATAAAAGAGAGGGGATTGATCAAGCACCATGTAAAATAAAACTCAAGGATGTGTCTTTTGAATGATGGAGTAAATCCTCAACATACAATAAAACCTTTTCCATATTCTTATAACACAAACATCCATATGATATTCCAAATGAGTTCCAAATATCCTAACACATAAATCTAAGAATTTCTTCCTCTATGTCACAATAATATCAGCTCTGGGCATCATTGACTCACCACATAGGTTTAATTGTATCTCAATTAATGAGTCTTAATTATGAATATGGTAGCCCAATTTTTCAAATGTTATTACTCTATAGTACATTACTGAAAAAGTAAACAACGTATCTCATAGGAAACAATGTTCAAACACTACATCACAAAGAAAAACGAAGGAAAAAATTCATAGCAAACCTGATTCTTGGGCCCGAATATATATATATCTCCCCCATATACTCTCCTCTAAGACACCAGGCCTCTACAAGACATGAAGCATGGAAATTATCTGTCCAGACAACCCCTTCTTCTGATGATATTTGATCTCTACTAGACACTCCATGAATGTTGTGTCATCCTCAATACACAAATCCGACCAATAAATGACATTGCAGTCATCATGAGGATAAAAGTGAAGATGGGGAAATGAAAGAAGTCATGGATCCTTATCAACTGTGGTGTAAACAACAACTGATATTTAACCTTGACAACTCATCCCAACACCTCAATAGTTATGATGAACTTGGGAGAAAAATTACTCCCTCTTTCAAACCTCCGCTACCCACGTTTTGGGGAAACATTAAAGAAAACATGATCTCCAACGTTGAACTCCAAGGTACATCTCCTATTATCATAAAAAGTCTTATAATGGTCATGCGCTACCTTCATCCCCTTACTTTCATGCATTACCTTCTCTTTCATACTCTGCACCATGTCTGGTCCAAGAATAGTTGCCTCACCATCTTCTATCCTATAAAAAGGTGAATGACAGGGTCTCCCACATAAAACATCAAATAGAGCCACTCCAATGGAACAATGATAGATATTATTGTTTGAAAAATATACCATGTGAAAACTTCACACTCAAGACCCACCAAGGTCCCATACACAAGGTCACATCTTATCTTCCAATGTCAAGATGTTCCTCTCTGTCTGCCCAACTGTCTGACGGTGGAAAGCAGTGGTGAGTAATAAATGTGCACAAAAATCATTTTGCAATCATCTATAGACTTTCAAAGTAAAATGAACATCCTAATCAGAGATGATGGATATCATGACCTTATGTATTCACACCACATAATCTACATACATATGTGCTAAGGCATCTACTTCAATCAACTCCTTGATCGTTAATAAGTGAGCAAATTTCGTCCACTGATGTACAACTACCGAGATTACATATCATCCTCATTGAGTGATGGGTGTCCCTGTGATTAAATCCATTAATATTTCATCCCACATCCACTCCGGAACATTTAATTTCTAGTAAATAATCATGAGTAACATAGTTCCTAGCCTTCACTTACTAAAACCTCATGAACTATTCCACAAACATCTCCATTTCTCACATCATCCAAACATACCATAACAATTCCCTCAAGAAACTATACCTCTTGGAGACACATGAGGGTAATGTTATGGGTGATCTATGAAACTCATAGAGAACTCCACCTTGCATCTCCACTAGAACAAAAATCTTCTCATGAAACTACATCCCATTTTGACCGTCATCTGAAGATCAATGCAGAGAATCACACTGGTCAAAGAGATTAAAAAATATCTCTACCTCTGAGTCTCCTCAGTGAGACTCCTCCACCTACTACCACAGAGATGACTACACCGTCATTTGAAAAAGACAACCTCAATTGTCAACTTTCCCTGCATCCAGGTGAAAGGAAGAAACTTCCTCTATTTCCTTCCAAGAATCTATAGATTCATAAACAACCTCCTTCAGTGACATCCTTCTCAAATAATATTCCACAACATTCCCTTTTACTTAGGTGTAAGAGATCTCTATGTCATAATCCTAGAGAAACTATATCCACATCTAATGTCATATTTGTAGACCTCACTAAGAGAATAAATAATTCAATATCTTCTGATCCATGAAGACCACAAAGCGCTCCCTAATGAGGTAATGTCTCCCTAGCCTGTAACGACCCGAGAAACCATGTTTTGAGTTTTGACAAGTTTGTTTTACAATGTCACCCATTAAGTGAACAAATAAGCATCTTATAAGATGATAATAATAAAATAGCATCAAATGAATGAAAGATCCTTTATTCAAATGGGTAACATCATGATAGCTATAACTCCCACTGACTGAACAAAAGTATAATCTAACCAAAAATCCCAATTAAAACCTCGATTAGAATAATTGGGAGACCGCTTAAAACCACCAGGTCCCCAAGAAGGCGGTAAGGGTTTCTGAAATCCATCAGAATAAACATGAGGATGGGTGAAGCCACAGCAACTGTGCTGAGCACCAAGGGAATCACACGAACCATCTCTTCTTTTCTCCTTCAGTCACCTGGAGTGAGGGACACCCCGAGACCAAACCCTTTATAAGCACACTAATCCGACCGTTGAACCCAAATGGCTATAAATATGACCGTTGGATTCTCCTATCCACTATGTTTTATTTTTTTGACCATTGGAGATAAGAATGTCTTACCCCCAAAAGGTTTAGAATGGTAATTATGTAATTTGCTTTAATATTTAAAGAATGACATCAATTATAATTAAATTAATTTATTTCTTGTTTTCCCAAAAAAACGAATTATATTTTATGTTTCAAAACGGTGAAAATTGATATTTTATTTTTCCACTATTCACTCTACATATTTTCTTAATTTGACCAATTAAAATTTTATGTTAAATCTGATGGGTTTTTATTCTGTCTAAGAAAATATGTACTAACTATTGAGTTATATATATATATATATATTGCATCAAATTAAATGTTTCTTTTTCTCTAAATTAAATAAAAGAGATAATATTAATGCGAATGTTTATAATTTGGATTAACAGTTTTGGAAACTACGTCAAACTATGATTTATTTTACTTATGTGTTTCATGGTTATAATATTTATATCAACGCACTCTTATGTGTAATTGAATGTAGTTACGTTTAATGTTTAATTAATAATAATCTTTAACTAAGGAAATTAAGGTAATTATCTAATAAAGGAAATTAAAACATATATATATATATATGATATGTTTTGATTTACCAATTTTTTCTTTATATATTAAATGAACAATTGTCCTTCATAATGTAATATTAAGTAATCAATGGTTTAATAATAATAATGTTAATATAATAAGGTTAATAAATTTTATTGATTTTTTAAAAATAAAATATATATATATATATATATATATATAATATGTTTTGATTAAATCAATATGATTTTATTGACCAATGACTTTTATTAAAAAAAAGTTGGATTAATAACTGAATTTTAATAATAAAAACAACGTTATAATAAAATTAATAATAATATTTATAAAACAACGTTGTTTTTTTAACCCGTTGAACCACGTTTTTAAGCGCTGCAGCAGCTGGGCCATCTGATCTTCTCCCCTTCGATTGCAGCCGTCCCTTTTCTTTTAATGACGCACCACGTCTGAACCGTCCGATCAACTCCAGCTTAATAACGGCCGCCCGCTATTTTCTCGGTTTTTCTTCTTCCCCGCATCCCGCGGCTTCTTCTTCCTCGCGTCATCGAACCAGTAGGTTAGGGTGGATCGTTTTTTCTCTCGTAGGCTGGCTAGTAGACCTGCTTGTCTCCTACTCTCCATGATTTGGCACCGACCCCCTGGATACCCTCCATGCAAGTGGGTCTTCGGTTTCTATTTTTTAAGCACTGGTTTACACCGAAGGCCGAAAGCCTTGCACCGAGCTCCTTTGACCTCTCCAACCACCGGACCGGTTTCACTTGCCTCGTCGCTGCTTCATCTACCTCTCCACCTCTCCGAAATGGTAAGGGAAAATACTTGCTTCTGTTTAGTCTTTTCCAGTTTTGTTACACTTTACTTTATATACGCATAATGTATATATGTGTATATATAAAAGTATATAAGGTCGAAGGGAAAAAAAATAATCTCACCATTTCACTCTTCCTGTTTTGAGAGGCGACCGATGGTAAGGTCTCGTTTAAAATTTCTCCTACTTTGGTGGATATACCTGGTCATATACACTTCATATGGAAGTGTATATAAATATATATATAAAGGCCTTAAGAACTGGTTACCACTGCTCTTCTCTTCCAGAACTCAACCGGGATAAAGGAAGTTTTCTTTTTGGTGATTTTTTTAATTCGGTTTTAATAATATACACCTTGTGTGTAAATATATATATATATATGTGTGTGTTCATATATATATAAGACGATACATTCATGTGTACAATTTTTTTCACATGTTTATAACCCTGGTTTTTACTCTGCCCTACGAAAAACGGAGTTTGCGGGTAATTTTATCAACATATAAGATGATGAAAATACATAGGGCATATAGATATATATGTACATGTGATTATATAAGATGTACATATACATATATGTGCGAATATGAGGCATAGTTTGTTTATTTCTATTAAAATTTACCACATTATCACATAAAGATTTATTGCAAATTATATGTACCCTTTAAGATTATTATTTCAAGAAAAGTACCCAAAACTATTTGTTATACATGTTTATTTGTTTGATTATGATTAAGGGTTAGTTTGATGGAAAAATAATTCTTTCAGTTGAGAATTTTCATTTATCACCATTCTTGATAATTCATGATTTGGTTTTGAGAAAATGGGTAGTATGAATTCCTTAAACTATTACAAGTGTATACACACATATATATATGTACTCACGTTTATGGATCGACCTTGTTGTATGCAAGACTGATTTTACGTCAATATTGGTTATATGGAATTTATGTTCACATTTTTATTTTATGTAAAATAACTCTTTTTACCGAACATTAATTTTGTATAACATGAGAAATATTTTTGAGTATGGTTTAATTTGGTGTACCCATTCACATATGTATATGCACCTATATTTTTTTTCAAATACAAGTTCTCCCTATAATGTTTGCAAATTGTCCAAAGGAAAGGTAATATTATTTAATGTGCAAAATGAGTCTATACACAATTATATATGTCCATGCAATTTGCTTACATATATACATGATTTCCCAAGATTGACCTAATTACGCACATTGTATCCATAACTGCATGTATATTCACCCAGTTTTGATTAAACAATACCCATTTATCAGCATATGTGTTAATTACGAACGACCATTTTTTTAACTGGGTATTATGATGTTTTGAAATGTTAAGTGTTTATGTTCATTTCCTTAAAACCCATGTTTCAATTGTTAAGATGATTTCTTATGTGTACGGATATTATCATGCTTGTCTCAGTTTATTTATGATTGAACTGTATTCAAGTTTTGAATATGTATGTGAAAAAGGGATTGATTAAAAATGTATGAAACCCTATGAATGATAGACCATGTCAAGATATGTGAGGGATGTGTTGGACTTACATGTGACGGGTGCGCCCAGAAATAAATAGTGCAATACAAATGATGTGACGGGTGTGCCTGGAATTATACAGCGCTCCAATGCATTGGGTAAAGTATGAGTCTCATGAGACATTATGTGCAACGGTCTTGGCAGTAATCCTTGTCTTGTGATACCATGGAAACAGGATTGGCAGTTAGCCTTGACCCGTTAAGTATGTTATACAGTATTGACGAATGGTCTTGACAAAGTCCGGCATTATACATTCCCTCTGCATGTGATGATAATTGGTCAACCAGGGGTTAGTTCAACTAACAAGACATCCCCTACTGAAAATTCCCATGACTATGAAAATGTAATTATGTGTCACGAACTGAATTTCATGTGGTAAACTATTAGACGAACTATATATGCTCATGAATAATGTTATGAACGTCTACCCTGCTTAGTCACAAAATTCTTTTTAGAATTTAAGTAACCTTGTTTGAATATTATGCATTGTCTATTCTTCATGTTTTTAAGAAAAGATAATTCTTCGTTTTTAGCAAAGTGTTTTACTCTCTTCAAAAGGGCTGCTTTGAGAAAGAGTTTTCTTAAAACGTTTTTAAAACCCCTTACTGGGCATATTTTCTCACCCTACGTTTTTGTTTAAAATTTTTCAGGCATGGTTGGTACTAACGACGTTAATCAGAAGCAACTGGTTTCCTAGAATATTGAGCCTCGCGATCTTCTGTAGTAATGGGACATGATATCTAATTTGTAAATGATGTAATGAAATGATAGAATATCATGTCTCATTAGGCACCCTGGGTTTGGGGGTTTCTACATAGCCTCAGTGTGAACATTACTGCTTCTTCCTCAAGATCATGGGTTTAATAGTTACATTCATGGGGACATAAAATTCCTTGACCAATATTAGTTAACTCTCCATTGAGTCATCAGAACACACCTCAATCCTAGACAGGAAGGATCCTAGAACACATTTAACATTAAATCCACCTCTAGTGACCAATGCATTGGGGCAAAGAACAAAATCCTCTTCAGATAGTTGAACACTTCCTGACACTACTCACTCCACAAAAATCATATCCTTTTCTTGTTTGAGTCATCAAAGAAGGAGATACTGGATAGAAATCTGGTATGAATCTCTAATAATAGCCTTTTATACTGAGAAAATGACATACCTTTTCCACAGTATTGGGTTCTTCTAAAGAAAAGACTACATCGTCCCTTGATGGGTCAACTACTACACCCAACTGAGACACCACATGTCAAAGGAAGTGGAACTCCCATGTCCCAAACATACAGATGGACATCTTTCTTTAGATATGGTGGTGCTGAAGAACCTATAATATTGTCCAGAGATGCTTAGTATGCTTCTACTCTTAATTTGAGTAGATCATAATTTCATCTATGAATATCATTAAGAACCAATCTAGAATCACACAAAATATGGAGTTCATAATCCCCACGAACACAACTATTGTGTTCCTAACATCGAATGACATAAACCTGAACTCAAAGTTCCTATACCATCACCTAAATTAAGTATTCAGTATGTCACCATCCATCACCCTCAACTAGTTAGACTTGGATGACATATTGATCTTAGAAAACCAACATTCACCACTTAGTTGGTTGAAAACATCATCTTTCCTGGGGTGATGGTAGAGGTTCTTGACTGTGACGTAATTCAACCTCCTGTAGTATATACATAGTGTTAGACAACTATATTCATTCTACTCAGACAATATTGGGGTCACCCAAAATGAAACAATGGGCAAGATAAATCCCACATACATTAGAGCATTAATTTGTATAATAAAATCTCATATCTCATAAGGTTCCATGCGATAAGGATCCATCGAAATAAGACTAGCATTGGGTTGTATGTCTATCCCATACTGAACGTCACATTAAGTGGGTAACGTCACTAAATTATTTGGGAAAACATCCCAAAACCACCAAAAAAACTAATAATACCTTCATAGTGTCAGTATCCACTAATTCCACTTATATATCAGCCATAAAGGAATGGTAATACTCCACATGAGAACTGCCCATTAGACCACTCCTCTCACCAACGAATGCCTCACATTGTCTACCCTTTTGTAAAAAAAATGAATCTTCTCCATAAGCATTTGATAACAGCATACACATATTACAACTAGTAAATACTAAGGATAACACCCTATGAAAATATCTTAATAAGAAATCGATCCCCACTGAACTGATGCGTCCTCAACCATAGTCTATATCATCGGAAAAATCAAAAAAGCTACTCTAACTTCTGACTGGTGTAATCAAAATGAGGGGAACATAATGTATCTTAATGTGTAGACCCAATTGATGGGATAGAATGGGTGCAACAAATATGTGTGAAGCTCCTAAATCGAAAAATTCACAAAAAAAGATTTCTAATCAAATCGATTGTACCTCGAACGATCTCATACACATATGAAATTATTGCCTATACAACAGGAAACTGACCATGCCCATCTCCTATTCATCTCTACTATCTGTCGACTTCTGGACCATTCCTAGTTTAGGGTCCCTATGGAACACCCATAGGATGGCCCCCACAGTCTCTATCTCCCATCAATGGAACAAGATCCTTCTGTCCCCACTATTAAACAACCACACCAGAAACTAAATCTATGGTGGGATATGATGCCGCCCACCACCACCATACCGAGTTCAAACTAGACACATATATTGAAGGTAATCACAACCACCACAATTGAAAAACCTACTCCCCATGACTACAATAAATGTACAATGACTAGATGGAGAGAACTGTAATTGATGAGGTCCACTGCTCGTCGGTCAAAAATTGGTTGGTCCTAACACTGGTGACCTACTGCATACAACCTTCCCTTTATGAGTACTCAGCTTGAACCCCTCTCAATGTAGACATACAAATGAGGGCATCTTTTCCACCACATCATCATTCTTTTAAACATATAATATTGTTTTTAGGTTGAATAGTGTAGGTGTATACTAGATGGAAGGATAGAGTGCCTCCTCAAAATGTGTCACCCGAGACACCTCATCTGTAAATAGGTCTGAAGAAAATTGAAGGAGGTCCTTAAACATGATCCCCAACAATCGTACCAATATACACCCCTAATGTTGGGAGAGTGTCTCTTATTTATTCTGAAACTTCATCATCAATGAAATGAATTCATTTTAAAACTCCTTCTCAATGTCATCCAACAGAACATTGTTCTCCTTCCTCTACCCGAGGTAATGCATCAACCACTAACATGATGATCCACTCATCTGACACACTGTTAGGGGAACCTAATACTCTGTCGGAGCCCAGATAAAGCATAAAGTGATAACCATATCCTCTTCCCAACCCTCAATCTCCAGGAATGATACACTTCCTTAGTACATTATAAAGTCTATCACTGAAATGCACGAAGCACTTCTAACACTAATTTTCCACCTCCTCTAGATCAACCCTCCACCAATATTCCGGATTGTCCGGATGAGCCTACACTACCAAATACACTCAAGGATGATGACCAGGTGACATAGAAAAAAGTTATATAAGGTATTCCTATGCATGGGTATTATAAAATTTATTTTGGACTAATTTTTATCTCATTTTTTTCTTTTAATTTCCCATAAACTCCCAGAAAAAACCAGAATATTAGTAATCATGATTCATGTAACTTTCTTAAGGTCTCTACCTCGTAATCATTGTAGCCTCACTTGGTCATTATGTAAGCTTAGCGTCCTTCCATTGGATCACATGGTGCCTTAAAATAATGTATCCTAGCTATTCTTCCCTTGAGTATGTCACACCCCAAGATCACCTGACATTATTTCCCTAGAAACCCATGAAATCCTCAATGTTCCTAACTCCAAACTCTATCCTACCTCTCAACCATCTCAATTAATACCATTTTATCACAACCCACCTTCTTCAAGATAAGGGAAGGGATATCATGATTCCAATACCTTCCTACCTCATGAGGAAGAAGAGATAATGCCCCCCTGAGTCCTGCCTCTAATAGGCCCAAAGGTGGATACCAACACTAAGGGTATAGAAATATCACACAAAATGGGAGGTATTATCATTTTATAGTAACCAATATTAGAAGATAAGATGCATCAATGTCAAAAAACTCCAAGACACTCACTCACTGACAAACAATGAGATATATATATATATATATATGGAAACCATAATCCTTCCCACATACATGTTTAATGTAAAAATGCTAGAAATAACAGTAAAAATCCCAATTACCAAAATAAAACTAAGGTGTGAAACAACAACCATCCACAATGTTTGAGATTATAAGGTCCAGCATGGTCCATGAAATGTATTTGAAAACTAGAAAATATTTTTATATAAATAATGTGAGCATACAACTATAATTAGTTCGAAAAACCCAATGTCACCCACGCACAAGTGGGAGAAGAATAATAATTACCCTGTTACAAAACAACAGAAACTCAAAATCACAAAACGTCGTATACTATCCACCACAACCACACCAAGGAACACACACTAATTAACACAATTCAAGTAAATTAAATTAATAAGAACATATATATTTTGGTACCCCAAACCACTTTTAATTGGTTAACTTCTCATCACTAACGATGAACATCATGTCTCTACCATGCTCTTCCACAAGCCATGTTGGCACAACCTTCCCACACACACCAGGAAAACCTACAACATGACATATAACCTAAAAATACATGGGTAAGAAACCTTAAAACCATCACAATGTCACCTGGGAATCACAAAAAAAACATCCTGAAGAAAAATGGGAAGCACGCCTCGCCCGCAGACATTGGGGCCTCCCAACTACACCAGAACCTACATGATGGGAGTAGAGAAGAGCCGATAACTAGCCATCCATCCCCCCACTGGGATGTTGGGAAAGGACACCGTCCCTCAAAGAAATAGGGGTGTTTAGAATGTAATTCTCAACACAGGTGGGGTGCGTATAGAAATCACTAGAGACTATATATAGATATACCGAACACTAAGTCCAACATATTGGTTCTCAAAACAACAACTATACTACAAAAACTAACCTTTATTCCAACCCTATATGCACGTACCACCATGAATGATATTCAATTCCCTAAGTCGATACATGAATGACACTTCAATACAATTCATAAGTCAAAACATACAACCAACCAATTAAGTTAACCAGTTTTCATTCTTTATTATCTATTTAATTATACATTCCATCCCTACATGGGAAACTACAAAACACTAAAACTATTATAAAGAAAATAAATTATACAAACCACTTAAAAATATATACAATAAATATGGGATATGGTAATAGAATACATTATAACACCCATTGACAACAAATAACGGCCTTTGAAAACTCTAGTAGAAAGTCCCACTCTAGGAAACAGTATGAATCCTAAAAATAATCCCACCAAAATTATCCTTGGAAGACCCGATACATGAGAAGCACCACATTCGGAAAAATAGGACTCACCCTACTTGAAGTCCCACCACACACTCCCCTATCTTGAACAACCATTCAACCATTCAACCACCATTCTTCAATGTCATGTTTCCATGCCCTTACTCTCAGCAAGTAAAATCCCCATCACACCTCATAACTACCACACTTGGTAACCACTCTATACAACAACACTACACCTAGTACACCCATAATATTGAACATGACACAACCAATTATGTATCCCCACTACCCACCCATTACCAAGATGTTATCCCAGAGCATAAAAAGTTCATCCATTCCATAGTTAACCAATATCGTAGCCTGAGATGCCATTTCACTACCCATACCACCCCATAATCACAACCACACACCGAACCACATCACCACATGAAAATCAATGAGACAAGGCCAAAAACATCAACAAGTAACACAGAAACACACCAATAAGGAATGGTTTATTGATATTTTTAATCACTCGTTATTTAATTCCACTATATAAAATATGGGTTATCATAGAACAAGTTTGATCCGAAGGAATCAATTTATTTGTCCAAATATACATGATTAACCAGATTCCAATTCTTATAGTGGTGATTCACCAATCATATAAGTTCATAAACAGAGGCCAACAATAGCCATGATTTTTAGAAGAATACATCCCATAAAATTAACAACATGGATGAATGATAACATATAAATCAAATTGATCATCATCACCATACTTCCAAAACACCCCATTTATTACTTCTTATTGCCTTCGTTAAATAGGTCTCAACATTATTCACAAGGGGACATAAGTACACCCACCATGAATGATGTATAAAAGAAAGAGAGATGAAATAATCCCTTCCTGGAATAACCAATGATATAGAATTCTACCTTACATGAAAAATGGGGGGTCATACGAGTTGCTGGAAAGACTAAAGTATAACTGAACAGACTGCTACAACATAGGAACATGACTCCTCGGGGAAGAAAGGTTCTCGGTGTAGCCTGAGAAAGAAGAAGGATTCAAAGGAAGATACGATTTTGTCTTTATAAAGTCTAGATCATAAATATATGGGGGATTTTGTTTCAAAGTAATTAACACTGGATCATGATCCCGACCACACAGTATATGAGTCAAAGTAAGATTATGGGTTTTAAGAGATAACTACAATTGGAAATGGCCCAAAAAAACTCAATATATATTACATTTAACACATTTAATTTCAAAGGTTATGTCAAAAGGGAGAAACCAAAGAAACTTGAAATGATTCACTAATGGGTGAGTCGCCAACATGATTCATGGATAGTGAGTCATCAATTCTTGAATCATCGAAGGATTAACAACGGATGTTGGTCCACCGATTTGACTCACTGACATCGATTCACTAACACTAATCACTAATTCTTGACACACTGATGACCGTACTAACTACACCTTGACCAATCGATACCCTAACTCACCAAATAATCAACCTACAAATAACCTAAATCAATAATGCATCGACCTAAAATTGTTATGACTCATAGATTCCTCAACATACCGACATTGACCTAGCAATGCTGAGTCACGGACACAACTCTCTGATGCCTGACTCACCGATGGAAAACAAGAAATTTTGAAAACCCTTGGAATGAGACACCATTGCCTCCCAAAACACCCCCAAACACTTGATTTTGACAAATTAAACGACCATGGAGCTCTAGGCCATTACATCAGGTATGTTTCATTTTAATAGATAATGATTTATTTCTTGGTCTTATTCGAAGAAACTATATGTTTCTTTATCAACTAAAGAAGCTGTGTATATCAATGATTAAACTATTTATGCTCATATATTATGGATTAAGAAATAATTATATGATTTTTATATTCATCATGGTGAATTTCTTATTCATTGTGATAATTATTATGTAATTTCTTCTTCTAAAAATCACTAACAATTCTCCACAACAACAAATATCTATCATAGATTTAATCTTATTAGAGATCATGTGAATAAGGGATATATCATTTTAGAATTTATGCATACTAAAAATAATATATAATACATATTTACAAATCCATTAGAAAATGCTCAGTTTTGAAAAAAATTAATTTTGAGCTTATAATGATTAAAGATTATTTTTTTAACTTTTCATTCTAGGGGGTGGTTTTGTTATATCTTTTGGTTTATTTACAATGGGGGGGGGGAGGGTATTTTTAAATGTACATGTTTTTTACTCCAAGCATTAGGGGAAATGTTTTGTGCATGTTAAGGAATATTTTTTATTTGATGTTAGTTATTGTTTTTAATAATCCAATTTTTTTATTATTTTATTTGAAGATATATTTTCACAACCCTGTTTTCACTTCAGTTATAGTGATAATAATATTATAATTAAATATTCATATTAAAGATTGAAATATTTATTAAATTTTATTAAACTATTATTCGATCTAATTATTTCTTTAACATGTTTAAATTTTGATCATTGCATGATACATAATTTTAGTTTCAACATTTTCGTTTAGTTTAATTTACATTATAGTTTTCTATTATATTTGTTTATTACTTTATCTATAATGATTAAAGTATTACTAAAATACTTCCAATAGAAATTAAACCCATTTACATAAAAATTATTAGAATTAATTTATGAATTAATTTATTTTTTATTTTATGGATTGAATGGCCAAATATCTAGTAATAGTCATGGAAATTAGGATTTTTTAGAATTCATATATTTTTTTATTTCATTGATTTCACAATAAATTCACATTTGAATCACATAGATTTTGTTTATATATGAACATTATATGTTTTTATGTAATTCATTAATCTCCATGAAATTCTAAAAAGTTCACTTAGGTACCTTGAAAATAGTCTTAAGTGCTACAATGTTTTCTGTACTATTCAAATCAATTTTTTTCTATATTTAGATAATATATTTTTAAATACATGTCGAATTGACATGAATATTTATTCATTGTAAATTTATAGAAATTATAATCAATTAAGTATTCAAGAAAAAATTATAATTCATTCATTTATTTAGCTTTTAAATTCAAGGATTTTATTCGATATTTTTTACATGAAATGATGAACACTATTCATCATCTTCAACCTCCAACATATTTTCTCAATGGAAGCTCCTAAATATTATTCTCCTTTAGTCAGTATCCCAATAATAGTGTTATTTCATTCTATATTATCCCTTTCATCAACATCACAACTATATTTCCAATGATTTTCTCCTCAATCCAACTGATGCCTTGGAATCTTGAATCATTCTTTCTCTTACACTTATAGGGTGCTCCATTCACATGAAACTAGTTCTTCATTATTAGTGGTTACACTCTGATTCATTGTATGTTCAGTTCAGTAATGGTATATATACACATTTTTTCTTGAAATGTTAGATCTTTTTTACATTTTTATGGTAGATATTTTTTTCATTTCAATGGTATCTGATTTTTTAACACTAGTGGTGGATGATTTTTTTATCTAACGATTGATCATTTCTTGATGTGTTGGTGGATTAACATTTTTTACATATCCTTGTATTTTTTTTGAACTAATGGTTGACCATTTATTAATTAATGGTGGATTATTTATTAAATAAATGTTGATAATGTTTTATATAAAAGTGTATACATTATTTATTTAAATGGTGAATTATTTTTTAAGTAACAGTAGATCTACACCAATATCTAATTGAAATCATGAATCAATCATTAATACACAATGGTATCATATTCTTGCTACCACAAGGTGTTTTTATTATCCTACCATTAAATGAAATATATGATACCTCTTGTAAAATAATGTTTGTTCTTAATTTTTTTTGGTACTCAAATTTTCATTACATTTAAAATTTTTAATTATATTATACTTATTATAATTATTTTAAGTCTGTTATTGATTTATAAAACACGTATATACTATATGGGTGTAGTTAATACTGATTTTACAAAAAAATAGTTATAATATATGTATTAAATTATTCTTCCTTGACTGTAGAAAGATAAAACAATTACATAAAATATACATTATTTCACATATTCATTACACTAATTGGATCTAAAATTTATATTTATATCATTAAATATTTTAAATATTCTTAAATGTATTAAATTCATAAAAATTATTTATTAATATTTTTACAGATTGTAATAAGATGTTTTTATTATGAGTTATAATTTCTAAATTCATGGAATTATTTTCTTAGTTTTAATTGTTTATTTAAAATTATGTTTGACATATTATTAGTGAATCTATTAGAATAATTTAAAATGTATTTTTAAATCGGTTTGAATTGGTTTTTAGGTTTTTAATTAAATCATTATTTTTATGATTTTTATAGAGATTGGTTTTGTCTCCCTTAAATAATTTTGAATTGTTTTACCTTTAGAATTTGTTTATTACTCTATGTAGATATATGATTAAAGTGTTTCCAAACAGCCTTTAAAGGAATCAAATGCATCGGAAAACATCATTTACTCTCTTTTTCCACATAATTAATATGTGATATTTGAACTTCCTATAAAAACTAATGCTATGTGAGATACATTGTTTTACCAACTAGACAAAATCCCATGATGATTTAAGTCTTCTATGACTATTACTTGAAGAGGGATCATTATTTCTCCAAATACAATACTTATTCATTCACTATTAATATTTTATGTTTTCTAGTTTCTATGCCTTTTACAGTACTTCCAATATATCACACTAAATCTATTTTTTCTTTTACATAAAAAATAATTATCCATATTCTCTTTATTATGCCTCTGACTCTGAGATCCTAATATCAGAACCATTTACGTTATGACTACCAGTATCTAAAGTCGGTGTTATAATTAAGTTGTTACTCCCAATGAAAAATTCAGTGTGTCATGGTTATCCCACCCCTAGAAAATGATGTTGTATTTGGGTTACGATTCCCCATCAAAATTATATTATAGTCATATACATATCTCCCACTGAGTAGAGAGGTATAAGAGTAGATTAATTCCACTTTAGGCTGATCTAATATAAAAAAAATAATTTTCATATTTTTTATTTCCAATACTGATTAATTAGAATAATTAAAATTTATGAAAAAAATAAACAATAAGTTTATTTGATTAAATTTTTATTTTTTTAATTCACCCGCTTTGGTCCATCTGTCATTACCATATCTAACCTAACAAATGAAAGCCTCATGGATGGTGCAAAAAACTCTTAGTAGGTGGCTATAAAATTAAGAAATGTATAATTAGACTCTTATAAAATGGATTATATGATGGTGGGTACTAATGGGGCTTCTAAATTTGGGAGCTCATTGGGCACCTGGAAGGATAAAAACAAAATGGATGATCTATGTTTTCAAAAACCAAAGTCTATGTATAATAATAATATATCATTTTATAAAGGTATTTCAAATTTTAAAGAACCTATGGGTAGTGACCCATCTATATCATATATGAAATCCCAAATAGTACATCTTTTTTGTATGTAGCTATATGCTTGGCAGACTTGCGGGTTAGAAAATGTGACCTCTTTATTTTAATTAACACCTTCTATTATTGGTTTTGAATACCATGAGAAAAAAATTTGTGACTATTTTTTCAATAAATGAAATTATATCATTATTGTATATCATTAGGAAACCTAGATCTTAGAGGATTGGATACATGAGAGGCTAGGGAACTAAATCTAATATATAAATGATCAAATTTATGACTTGTTTCAGGGATGGGTTTTTCATCATGGGTACTACTATATTAGTTTTTTAAACAACAATTTATGCAGTAAAGTACCCATATTAAAATATATTTTTCAAAAAACCCTTTAAAAGTGAAATATTACATATATATATATATATATTATCCATATCCCAATAACCACTAGCACTTAGGGTTACATTGAGTTTTCTCTCCCTGCCTCAATAAAGAGACACATTCCATGGCTTTCATCCCTTTCTGTTGGTAAATCCCAATCCCCGGTCTATGATCCTACAATTTAAATCTCACTTAGACCTCTAATGTTTCTTGACTCCTCATTGGTGTTCTATATATCACTAAGGATACTTTAGGAGGCCACAATATTTCCATCACCTATTCACCTCACAATTTATCCTAGCCCATACATTCATGGATTCTTTTACTCAATACATCCATTTGGAATGATTCATTTCATAGATGACATTGTTCTTCACCTTATTTGATCATAACTACTATTTTTCACGAAATAAGAAGAAGATATATCAATTGTGTTGTTAAGGGAATATCTTTCAAGTTATTAGAGGATTTTTATCCTCTTATGGTTGAACATGGACATCCATGACACTCTGGACCCCTTGTATATAGTGGTTTCGATATAGATTCCATGGCTCCTCCACCCATTTGAAAACAAAAAAACACCGATTGTCAATAGGGTTTCTATGGGTAGTCTGATAAAATATTATTATTAAAGACCTGAATTAAAATTATTTATGGTTTCCCATAATTGTGTGGTACTAGATATGTCTTTTTAACTTTTTCAACATTAATGTAAAGATTATGGAAGAGATATTGTAATAGAAAGATATTATTTATGAGTCAAAGTCTAGTTATTTCTCATTTTCTACCTTATAAGTTCATGGCCATAACTACTATCACATACATATTCCCCCTCCCATGTTCATATACCATGTATATTTACATTATCATATAAATAAGTTCCTTTAAGTAGATGACTTTTCTCCACTATCCACGCCTCCATCTCATCTTCTCTGGGTTTCAATACATTGGATTATAAACTCGTATGCATTCCATTCCAATTAATTGATCTCATTTCTTATCATCCCCTTTTTTCACCCCTTTCCTCTACATCGCATGATGTCTTTTCTATTATTGTTTGAATTTTAGACTCTTGTTATTTGACACCCGTTTACATGGAACAATATCACATTGAATCTTGTGATACCATGATCTATATTCTGAGCAATCAACATTTCACATAGATAAGTATTTAGGTTTTGTGTGTACAGACAACTTATAATGTATTCATTTAATCTATATATGAAATAGGATATGTATTGTGGCATAGGTTATCAATGTATTAAAAAATATATTTTTTCATATATATAGATATATTCTTGAACATGTCTGTCATGTTGGGGAGCTGTGAAGTAGTTCAACATAATTTGAGTATCCGTTACACTATTTTTTTTACTTTTCTTCTCAATGAACACATTCTATGTTAATGTTGAGTACCCCTTGAGATGAATTTCAAAAGACTAAATTGCGATTAAATCAATTATTATAGGATATTATTCATGTATCATATCCCCAATTGTCTATTGAATATGAAAATATATATTCCTTTATCTTACTCATACCATCGGGTAACTGCAAATGTAACTGAGAACTTCTACTCATCATGAAGTCAGATGCGGGTCAGCCCCATGTTTGTGAGTTAGCAAAGATTGTGGAGTGACCCCATCCTGATTCTCGGTTTTGTCATCAATAACTACTGAAGTTCACTCGATGATACATCATGTGCAGAAGTAGTTTCTATTATAATCAATGGTTGTTCCTTCACTACAAGGATCCATTATCCAGTTGATGAATTAATCTAGAAATTTAGTGACAATGTTTATCCAAATATCTAACTTCAACCATATAGAGTTATATATATCATATCTAAGCCTCCTTGAGAATCTCCACATGTTCCTTTAAATCTTTCTCCGAAACATTTTATGTTGAATTGAAAGACTTGAGGGGGACCTCCATAATTGACCGAGTATACTCTAGAAATTCGAATATATATTTAATATTATTAAGTTGGATCTGATGACAAGTTTCCATCTTTGCATCATTTTATAATCAAAGAAACTAGCAAGTCCAATCCAGTGGCATGACTAATTAAATCCCTATATTTTGTAATATGTTTTTTTCTAAATTGATACTACATTTGATCACATGATTCAAAAACAATTCCAAATTAAAAAAATATACTAAATATTAGATGAATATTATTTATAAATAAAAATAAAAATAATGAAACTTTATAATTAAATAAATTATAAATTCATAAAAAATATTATTAATAACAAATAATGTATTAAAATGGAGTGATTTTAATAAAAGTAATTATACTACATATTTTAAAATTTTAATATAAGAGATAAATTTATAAATTTTACAAATTTTTTAAATGAACTAAATTTATGAAATCATCTAGCCAAAATTAGTGTAATTGAATTTTTGAGATTTTTAAAGCATAACCGACATTTTCAAGAATATTGAAAAATATCAAATTTTCAAATATGACCACCTTTATAAAATTATCATAAAAAACGAAATAATAGTTTTGGAACATTTTTTCTCTGATAATTATATTTATGATGAAAAATAAAGTATTTTAGTATAATCTGTTGAATTTAAAAAACCATGTATTTTTATTTGGAAACATAAGTAATATTTTATTCTAAAACAATATTTTCACATTTTCATTAAAAATTATATTTCTTTATATATAGAAATTATGTCTAAAAATATATTAAATATTTTAGGTCAACATTTAAATATATTTTAAGAACGTAAATTTAATTTTTAGGTATAAAAATATGATTACTACATTAATTTTAATGCCCACGATAATGGTGAAATAGTTATTTTCAATGAATAGATCTGTTAACATTGTGTAATTTATATCTAATAAAATAAATTAATATATTTCCAAAAATTGACCTATTATAATTTGTAATCAAATAAAAAAAATATTTACACTAATTTAATTGGTTATTAAAACTAATTGTGATTAAGAATACTGAATTTTAAAGACACCAATTTTCTACAAAACAAATATTAAATATATTAAATTATTTAATTTAAAAGTTAATTAATTTTTTTTTAATTTGAAGTAAATTATAATTATATTATATTTATGTTTATATAATCTATATTTATAAATAAGGGACAATTTATATTTTAAATAAAATTAAAAGTAATCGAGTGAAACCTAGTTACTATGTTTTAAAAAGGTAATAGTTAAAAACCTAATGGTAAAACAAAAAAAGTTTAAATCATGAAAAAATGAATTGGAGAAGATGTAATGCCCTTAAATCATCACCCAGTCAAATATTTTCCATTTTGAGCTTTTTTCTGTTTAATATTTTCATGCCATCTTGATTTCTTAATATACAAACATTTCCCATTCATAAATTATTAGACGGGATCACATCCAACACATTTCTCCACCTATTTCAAATCATTATCTCTAGCAAAAATATTCCCTAGTATATCCCAAAAATTAACCTCATCTCATAGATTTGTTGATATTTCAAAAACATTAATGTATGTCTCCTTTAAGTGTTTCCAAAGGGAGAACATCCAATGAGAAAGGTAATGCTCTCAACCCAGATTTCTTAGTCACATTCTTCTTATATAGTAATTTTTTATATCCTTTAGTGCATGATTACATAAGTTTTATTAATATTTTTAGTTTCATTTTAGTAATTTAATTTCACAATTCTACATCCCTCAGAAACTGTATAATAAATGAAAATGACATCATGTTGTTGTGCAGAATACCACTTCCAAGAATGAAATATTCAATTTTTCACAACCGATACATATGGTTGGTCCAAAATATATATTTTAAAAAATATGTAATAAATATAACATTATTATTATTACGAAATAATAATGACGTTAGTTTTTATACCCCTGAAATTATATAGAAAATGAATGTGTCACGTATGTATGAGAAGACGGTCACCAACACAGAAAGATATATTTAATTTTCCCACTACCTCCAAAAATAGATGACATTAAAAATGTATTTAATTTATAAAAATTATATTTATGAAAATATAAAAATTATGTAATTTTAATATTTGAAAATATAGAAGTGATATTAACAATAAATATTCAATGTAAACTTAACCACCTTAAATATACATATAGAATGAAATTTATTAATTTTAGACCATTTTTGAATAACATATGGAACTGAATATTATATTTGAAAAATAATAATTGAAGATGTAAAAATATAAAATAATTTATACCATGATGATATTTTAGAATTTTTTTTACCATTTTCAATATACAGAGGATGTTTCTGAGAAATTGTTCAAACTACCACCAGTAACAGACCTAAGTGGATACTATTTAATAAACAAATAAAACATGAAAATAAACCAACATATAATATAAAATATATATCAGAAAAAATTAATATTGTTTTTAATAATATTAATTTAATTATTCAGAACATTTGGAGTAGTATTATAATCAATCTGAAGAAAGTTTAAGTTGTTTGGATATAAAATTTGATTCATTGAGATATGATTTTCATTCTCCACATGTTTATTTTTCAGGTTTATATAAAGAAAATATATCAATTTTTTATAAATTTCATGAAATATAGGGTATTTTGAAATAAATCACATGTTCTTCCTTACATGTATATTTAATTTAAATAATTATGGTATTTTAATAGTTTTGTTTAACTACAATCACATTTCATTGAGTTATTAAGCTTTATATTTAATTTCGTACATCAATGATTGGTATCTTCCACCCTGTGATTTTATTTAATCATACTATATCTTCAGATCTAGGGAAAAAATATTTTTAAATTCAAGTATTTTACTATGATATATTTCTTACATAAAAATTATAACATCATTGAGAATATTTCACATCCTATTTTAATAATGTTTCCCCTCTATTTCCATATTTTTCTATCCCTATCAACATTTAAATTTATATTGGGAAACCCAATTATATGTTATCTAATTATAACTTTGAAATTATATGATACTGTTTTCAAAATAATATTTTATTTTACCTTTATAGGATGTATTATTTTAGAAATTTTATTTTAAAACATAAAAAGGGATCTTCTGATCCATCCTTACATCTTTTGGGATATGTTTTCCAATTGTTTTTTATCCAATTTACAATATAATATTCTAACATTTTTTTAGTTATTAATTATATATGTTACATATATATTTACCTAGATTACCGTACCTTTCATTTTTGGGGATAAAACATGCTTTATGTTACCTTCACAATTCCCTCTTTTAATGGAACCCGATTTAGTAGAACTTATGTATTTATATTTTCATTAAATGTACCACCCTTATAAGATGTTTTTATCCATGAATAGTTTATAAATACCCTATGTTTTTATTTAAAAACCTATCAATTTAATTCTGATTTAAAAGTATATAATAATATCGATCATTAATAAATCCTTTATGCATTTCATAATTTGTCACAAAGTTGTTAATATTTTCATCATTACTTTTTCAATAATTATCATGGATCTTTATACATTGGTACTTCATGTTCGATAAATTTTTTTCATCCAAGTATGAACATGAAAATTGATAAATTTCTTCTTATCTTATGAATATTTATAATATAGTCATTGGATATTATTTGAGACAAGATTAGGAAACCCACTTCTTTATCATGGGGTATAAAATGCTTATGATTTATGTATGGTTACCTATCTTTATTTGGAAAACATTTTCATGAAAATTATATGAATAAAAATGATTTCCCCTAATATAAATATAAGGAATTGGGTAATTTTTCTCCACTTTAGACACCGTATATAGTTCACGGGTGGTTAGCCTAAGAATGTTATGTTTGATTATCTTGGTGGTGATCATTAATCTATTATTATGATGACATGTTTTATGTTATTTACATACATTTATGATTACATGATCTTGTGATATAAGTCCCATATTATGTGATTCTAGGCTTATATCAAACTCTTATACCATGGTACATGTTTTTCATTTGATATTCATGATCCACTATCATGACTTATAGACAAAACTAATTGTTCTATGCTCTTAATAAAAACTTATTTCTCTACTGATGATGTTTTCTCTAATTGGAATAATCCTTAATGACATGTTGATGAGTTTTTACTTTAATAATAGTTTTAAATCACTATTATTATGGTTCAATTAGATATGTTATGGTGCAGAGTATAATATGTTATAAGTATAATAGGTAATCTATTGTTTTTCAATCAATGATAACTGTTCACACACGTATAGTAATATAAATCACTTATAAATCTTTCCCTCGAAAACATTAAAAATTATTTTCTTATGATGTTGAGATTATTTTGATATGATATATTTTTTTACCAAAGTGATGTAAACCATATTTATGTTTATCTAGGGTCATCTCACTTTGTATCCAAGCTACTGTTTAATGAAAGTGTTTTTAGCCCTAGACCCATTTTTGCGGGTCTAGGGATTTATATATTTTTTTCAATGTATTGTTTATTTTTTTGAGGATTATTTTTGTTATTTTTGGGGGTTTTGGATAATATATCTTTGTAAAAAAACTATTTGTATATCTCTAAGTGATAAATATATGTATAAGAAAACATCATGGATTTTTTTGTTTTGGGTATGTGGATTTCATAGAAATTACATATATATATTGATACTAGGAAGTGTACGTTGTGGAACAGTTGAAACTATGGGGAGTCATATAGAAATATAGTCGTTTAGTATCAATTATATATTCACTCAGTGTATAAACCTGCCGAGACACTTCGGTGGGATTCTCTTTATTTAATTAAAATTAAAATTATGAACCATTTTGAATGATGTAAATGTAATTATATGATGTAATATATATTTAATAAGGTTATACAAACAAATATTTAAATTATAATTAACAACCTATGTTAAATAAAGAGATCTAATAGATGAAAAATGTGTGAAATAATTGATCCAAAAGTACCACAGTTTTAAATATTGGTGTACATGGGGATGACAACTTATGATTGAGTTTTTGTATTCCTATGATCATTTAATTTTATTTTATTACACATTATCATAACCTTTTGTTTTAGTACATGATTTTTAACAAGATCATGAATATGAATATGCGAAAGGAATTTTTCTAGAAACTCCAAAAGAAAAATATTTTAAACAAAAAGTTTCACAACCTTACCTAATATAATAATTAATATATATCATTAGAAATAAATTTTTGAGTTTTTTATATATTTTTAATACTGTTAAATATTTCATTATTTGATGATAATAAAATTTAATTTATCAAACTTATTTTGGGGTGTATGTAACCCCAAGAGATTTAAGAATATATTTATCTCAATATTAATTCTATATTTTGTAGTTTTATTTATGATAAAACCAAAATAAATTGATAAATAACATATTAGAATAATATAATTAATGAAATTTGTTAAAAATGAAACAACTATATGTAAAACAATTAGAAATGCATACAAAATATTATTAAAAACACAAAAAAAAAATTAAAAATGATTTTTAATAAAAGTAAGGTTCCTTTATATATTCTATTTTATTTTAAAAGATAGTATTTTAGTCCATAAAAAATTATTTTCTTAAAAAAATATCACCTTTAAATCGATAATTTCAAAATTAGATTAGAGTTGTATTTTTTGAGATTTTTTAAATTATGTTATTTCTCGAGAATAGTGATGATTCTGATTTCTATAATACCCTCACTGTTATTACAATATCATTATAAAATAACTAAAAAACTAAACTATTTATCTATAAAAATATATTTATAATCACAAATTTATCATTTAAAAATACTATTTTGAATTTAAAAACCCCATATTTGACATTTCAGAAACCTAACTAGTATTCTACTCTAAAATTGGTTTTCATCCCCTTATATTAAAATTTAGATTTCACTAATTATATAAATTAAATATATAAATTTGGATTTTATATTTTAGATCAACAAAGTCATATTATTAAAATTGGTTATTTTTTTGAAAAAAAATATGATTACTATGATTAACAACAATGAAAATTAAACTAGTGGAAAGATTTTTTTTAATGAAGTTTATTATTAAAAATATCTAATTTTAATATAATGAAATATATTAATCTATTATAAAAAAGGTATTATAACACCACGAACAGAACCTGTGAGTCTAAACTAGACTTCCACATGATCTCATGCATGCCTTCTTGTCCCCAAGAGGCTACTCACTAACAACCAGTGTCAAAGTCCATCAGTGGGGAGACTATACCATCATTATAATGTCATAGAAAAATAAAAAAATAATATAACTAAAAAAATAATAATAGTATCATGAAGAACGTAAAATACATCATACCTGTCATAAAATAATAACCGGCCTCCAAAAGGGTAGTTCTGAGCCATAGAAATAGAAGAAGATGTTATATAAATAAAGGAAATAATAGAGTATTCTGGATTTTGTCCCGATCAACTATTAGACCCATTATCATCTACTCTATTATTAGCCATGGCCCCATTTCAGTTACAGAAGTCCCTATACATGAATTCTATACGCACATCAAAATAACCATACATGTTGTGAGTAATAAAACCTTGTACAACATAATAAAGTCTTCCTTAACATGTGTGATCAATGATAACAAGTGAATACCATAGTAATAATAAGCGTGTAACAGTCATAACAAAAATTCCACATATAATTATCATTTATTCCCTAACTATGACTCTATAGATGCACATATTTTCCTTCTTTAGATCCATACTAGTAGGGTGGCTACAGGATATAAAAAATGAGAAAGAACATACTATTGGTCTTGTTACACATCTCTAAGTGGTCTTAAGGAAAATAGTCAGATCAGGACTACAAACTATCATATCCATTCTTTTCTATAGGCTAGGCCTCTATACATTCATACCCCATCTATGGATTAGGTTAGGCAAGTAGTCAGGCATTCCCCAAACACACTCCCTTAGTATAATCCCCATCCCATTATCCACCAACCATTTTCTCAGGTCCATCATCATCATAGACTCATGCTATGAACACTCCCCCACTATGGGACAAAAACACAATGGTCCACCTCTCTCAAGTAACAATAATATCCACCATGATTAAGTGACACACATAACATATAAGTACATTAAAATTAATAATAACATATCATCATAATAAAATAGTTTCAGCACGTAACAACTTGTGATCATAATTAAACATGGAAACATGATACTCTAGAAATTCATATGGAATCAAATATAAATCCAAGTCTCAAGAGAAACAAACACACGATCTCATGTGTTCATAATCAATAATCGTAAACAAGGAATGAAAGCACAATAATTATATCAAAGAAACATGTGTAAACATTTGACCCAAAATATTGAGAAGTTCGTACATCAAGGTTCCAAAAATATATTTCGAGGTTCATTAAGGGTATGAACTCCCAAATCTTCCTTTTACCAACTAAAATACCTTTCAAAACAAGAAATCCTTGAATTGGGTGAAATACAATATGAAATCATGTTTTAGTGGGAGTAAATGTTAAAATATCCCAAGGGTATAAAAAACTATTACCTATGTTCGATCACCATTTCATGGGTATTCATGTATAGTTTGTATAAAAGGAGAAAGTCTATAGATTGATATGAATAAAAACAAAATATGGTGGAAAAATTGAAACACCTAGACAGTTTTTTTCTAATATTTTAAAATTTTTAAATTATTTAATAGATTGAATTGCATAGATCTATGAGTTTAAATGAACCATGAGACACCCTTAGTATGAAATTACTATTTTAACATAGCTATTAGGTTAGTGGGATAAATATAACTTACTTATGAAAATGTATTTTGAATTAATTTGCTAGAAATTATTTAAGAAAAAATTTAACTCAATTATATATTGGTATTTTTGTATTAATAAATTGAGTTAATTACTATTTTACAATTAAATTAATGAAATATATATTCTATATAATTAATAAAATGATTTTGATAATCATATAATAGATATTTTTATCATAATGTTTGAATAAACTATATTCGAAGTATAAAAACGTATATTTTAACAAAGGGTAATTTTCCACCTATTAATGGAGAACCCATTTTAAACTAATATTTTGAGACATTAATAATTTTTATATGACAAAATAAATAGGTTCTTTGTAATCGGGATATAAAAATTTTATTTTTATGATGCTTTTGATATTTTTATGATAACATTCATGTTTTAATGAATAGTAAAAATACAATAAATTTAAATTAAAAAGAATTTTTTTCATCGAAGTAATTTAAATGATAAAATTATATTATTTAATGATTTTAATGTCATATATTATATAATTTTATCATTCAATATAATTAAATTTTTTATCATCAATTTTACATTGAATTCAGATATAAAAAAATTCCAATCTTTTACAATGTTCTAACTTTTAAAAACTGTTCTCTTTTTATGATAATGGGATTTATATAAAATTAGTTTTTTCAACTTATTTTCAATAATTTTAAAAAAGTGATACCATATTTGGAATCATTAGATAAATTTTTTTAAATATATTTATTTTAGTTTTAGTCATTATTAATAGTAACTTCGATATTTTTTATTAATATTTTAAAAAGGTATGTCAGGTAATTAAGGGTAAAAATAAAATTATAAAATTACCCAAACATTTTTTCAAATATCATTGGATGTGTGTGTTTTGATACAAATAATCCTTCGGTCAAAATGTATTCTTTTGGAAGCTACATGGATGATGTTAAGAAATTTATTTTATTTTAATTAAAGAAAAGTTAAACACGTCGTACTCAAATGTTAATAAATATATTATCTTTAATATAAGGTTATGCAGAAGATAAAATATATTATAAATATTCATTTGAAATAAAAAAAAATTTTCTTTATCATTATTATTTATTTATTTATTTTAGGAATTACATATGTACATTAAAGACTATATCGTAATGATGTAGACATTAATTATTTGATGTGAGAAAAATAAAATAATAATTATTAAAGATATAATAACCATTAAAATTCAAAAACACGAATAAAAATTATTGGTGGAGTATATATGGACCCTAAAAATCTAATGTTCTAATTATGGACCATTTGGATCCTTATAGAAGATATTATTACACTTATATTATATTATTTAAAATGATGATAAAATTATCAAATTCATGTTTTAATATGTATAACATTTTTAATGATAGATTATAAAGAAGATATATTTGATTATAAGTATTATTATGAAATATAGTGTATTTATATAATTCATAGTATTTATTTTTAATTTTTATTCAACAAATAAAAAACTAATTAATTACACAAAACTATTGTTGTAATTATTTTATTGAAGGAATATAAAAAATATATATTATTGAAAATATTAAAATGTATTTAATTTGGGATAATTAATATGTACATTGAATTTTATAGATAATCTTGACCTCATAAGAATACAATAAAATATTTATTTGAAGCTAAATTTTTATCTTAATATTTTTATAAATCAATGAATTTAATTATGTCAAAATTAAAACTATTGATTTTGTATTAAGATAATGATTTATTAAATTATTTAAAAATCATAAAACATTTTAAAAAAATGTAGATAAATTATGATGTGGTTGAATATGTTTTCAATTATTTATTTATGGTCTAATGGGCATAAAATAAGCAAATATATCAGCATTTTAGTATTTAAATATTTGTCACCCTAGTTAAAAATTATATAGAATAAGTTAGTTTTAATTAAAATGATACAGTTAAAATTGAAATAAAATATTTTAAAAAATGTATTATTTGATGATATTATATCCCTATATCATCCCTTATTATAAAATGGGATAGATTTTTGGTTTTTTGATGGGTTTCAATTTGATGATTAATTAATATTTTTTGAGCTCCCAAAAGTGGCTTTCACCTCAATTATAAAACGGAACCTCCTACCTCACCTATTCACTTCACCATGAGAATCCAAGCTTGTCCATACAATGATTTTTTACTTAAAATAACCTATTAAAATTCTAGAGGTTATAGTCTTTTTAGAATATGCACTTTATTGATTTAAGAGGGTATTAATATAGAGCACGTCGATAAAGACATAATATCTACTACTGATTCATTCAAAAATCATTGTTTTCGACATCCTATTAATGAGTTGTTTCATTAAAAATAATAACTCCAATTTCAATTATATACTAAGACTATGTTATTATTATGAAACAACCATATTCCATCTTCTATACATCCAATGAAAAATGAAATCAACACGCATGCGTATGTATGGATAACCGTCTCCACGTCGAGGTTTAATATATTTTTCACCAACATCTTACATGATTGAGTTTAATGATGGAAAAAATGAATATATATGATTATTATTAATTAATATTAATTGTGAAATATTATAAACCATCCACTTCAATACCATTCAATAATTATGGGAATGATACCGCCACTCATGTGTACATCTAACCTACCATCTCTGTGATGCGATGCAGTTCATTCTACACGATATTCATTAAATCCTGATTATATAAATAAATGTAATGAATCATTATGATATATGTTTTATTAATATCTTTCATTAAATGAAATTACTATAACTAATGAAGAGTAATATGAACTTATCCAATAAAAATGCATCATATATTAATGAAGTTAACACCCAATGGACAAGTAATAAAGTTTCTAAAAAATAATTGATAATATGATCATTTATGATATCATAAAAATTAATATGATAATGAAATATGTAAATGAAATTATTTATATAATTATAAATAAGGATTAGATACATATAAAAGAAATCATAACTAAGGTAAGGGATAACTTCGTTATCTCATTATTTTCTAAGATTGAATATACATATGTATTTACTATGGTATATTTTTCATGCAAGTCAATGTTTCCTAATAATGTATTAATAAAATAGTTATATTATTCTTAAAATAAGTATATTCAATTTTAACCATTTCTGAACTTTTTTTAAATGATATGAAACAGATATTTTTTCATTTTCGATATAAGGTACTTTTTACTCTTCCGACAAAAGAATGAGGAGCTTCTTTTTGGACTTATACGCCATGACCATATTTTTAAATTTTCATAATTCCTTATTTATATGAAGTTTCCTTTTACACAATTTCAAGATTATTTTCAAATAACTTCTTTTCTTTTTGAACTGAATTTCATTTTGAAAAAATAAATCATTTTATGAAGTAGAAATGATTTTTTCCTCAAGGACTAATTTCAAGACTTATATCAAAATAATTTTCAATATAAGTTGAAATTCTAGAATATATATTGGTTTTAGGTAGAATATACTTATTATTCCAATGGATTTGTTGTTTTTATTATCAAATGAAACTTATGAAATCTATTTATTTTATATAGATTATGTTATCGTGGAATTATGTTTCATGAAAACCATATTATTCATTAAGTCATGATAAATGATTTATGTTATTGTGGAACAAAAATGATTGATTTCTTTATGACATGGATGAGACCTATATATTTTTCCAATATATTGGGTAAAGATTTATTTCTCATGAGATTGACATGGATGGAATGCAGAGTAAACCCAGTTCAGTATTGGGTTTTTTCTCTATGATGGTATTGGAAATGAGACTTGACTAATATGAAATGATTTAATATTCTTATGTCTATGCCAAAAAAATTCATGATATATGTCATCTCTTTTGAGATTCTGTTCATTGATTCTTATGAACATTTATGATTTATGACATGTCTAGATATCAAATTCTTTCATATGAAGGATACGATTTTAAAATAATTTGTTCTTATGTCATATGATTATGATATTATTGATATATACCTTGTTTAACCTTACCAAGATTCTGATCTCAGCCTTTCAAATGTTTCCTTTTCTTAGTCCATAGAGAATTGTAGTAGGTAAGATATGTCAAAAAAGTGGTCTAGTTATCACAAATGAAGTGGGAGATAATAAAAATTTCTTGTGAAACAGTTGTGTATGATTCCTATTTTCAAAAGATTCTATATTTATATGGTCATGTCAGGGATTTGTAATATTTTGTAATGAATTTTCTTCAAATTTGATGTAATATAAATTTATGTATTGTATAGTTCATTATAGTTGGTATTATAGGAAAGGTATAGTTATCCTTTTGAAATCATGATGAGAAAACCTTAGTAAGAACCTAAAAGATATATTGAATTATAGATTACAATCCTAGTGTTTTAGTAGTGATCATGAACAACCTAGGGTAAAACCTAATTGTCCTAAATCGAAATCGTAATTTTGATTATGTGGTTTTCTCAATATGATTAGTGTTTTTCACACAATGCTTCATTGTTTTAGTTAGTGTATGGAACCTAGAGGAACCTTTTTAATGTTGAATGTGAAAAGAAATATAATTATTTTCCTCCTAAGCAACCAAATGTTATGGGATATGGAAAGAAAAATATTTTATCTTTTCTCACAGAACATTTCTCAAACTATTAATCATGCAGAACTTCAAAATGATAAAAAGATGGAGAAAAATGTTGATGAGTCCTTCATGAGTCTTCATACACATTATTTCAATGGGTCTTTCAATCCATTAGTGGATGAATAATGGACCAGTACTAATAAAAAGATATTTTCATGTCTCCAACATTCATAACATGATAAATTCATATTAGGATTCTATCATTTGGAAGTTGAAGTTGATCAATGGTTAAACCTTATCAAGAATATTAGGAAAAGAAATGAAATTGAGTCCATGGAATGTGGTGATTTCAATAACTTATTATTAAAAAAGTTCTTTCATCATATTCTTTGAGAAAAGGTGGATAGGGAGTTTCTTGAGATTAAGAAAAAATACTATGAATTTGTTGGTACCTACAAGTAAATATTACAAGACATTCAAGGTAATCTTCTAGAATTATTATCCGATATGAGTGTAAAATTGGTCAATTCATTGGTGGCCTTAAACCAAATATTCAAATTGAATTGTCCATAAGGGACTTTAATAACTATGGAAAAATTGTTCAATGTTCTCTTTAGGTTGAGATGTATATTGGACTAAACCATATGTCCTATGGGTTTGACAATAAGTGAAAAATGGAATTCAAGGGATAAATATAAATACCACACTAAAAAGAATATGAGTTTTTTAAAATGCTCAATGTGTGGAAAGAACATAGAGAAAATTGTTTTAAAAGGACAATAAAATGATTTCAATGATAATTTCATCAGGTGGTTGAATGCTGAAGTGTTGGAAAAAATATGTCAACTGATACGAAAAAATAAAAGGCCATAAAGAATGCACCTCCTACACATCAATGTCACAAGTGAAAGGAAATAGGTCATTATTCTAATAAATAACCTAACACAAGGTTTATTGACGATTATCAACATCAGAAAACTCTTATGTACATATGAAGAGGAAAGTCACATGCTATCACTATCTATGATGTGGAGAATGAGAATGAAGTGGTCAAAGGTACACATACCATCAACCATATAGTATAAAATGTATTATTTTATTCGATATTCTCCCACTCATTTATTTATAAATAATTTTATATTGGTATATCCATATTACCTCAACAAATAGATGTTGAGTTAGTTGTGACAACTCTAAATAAAAAAACAGTTTCATCACATGTTTATATTTATTCTCTAGTTGATATTTGTGGGATAATTCTTCTTGGAAATATAGTGATCCTTCATATAGTGAAATTTGATGTGATTCTTAGAATCGATTGGATTTCTCTATTTTAAGATCATATCAATTTATAAGTACGGGAAGTTACATTTCGTATTTTGGATCAATATATGATCATCTATGGATGTACGAATTAATATGACCTTACATTATAAGTTTTTACCCAATTACGAGACATGATTATAAGAAATGAAGGATATTTATCCCAAATGGTTGAAGAGAAACTCAAAATTACAAATACACCCATTATACAAGAGTTTTATAACGCCTTTTTAAAATAATTTTCAGGTCATCCATAGAATCGTGAGGTTGAGTTATAAATAGAACTCATACTGGGTGATATGCTTATTTCAAAGACACCTTATATTATGGCCCCAATTGAGTTGCAAGAATTGAAGATGCAACTCTAAGAGAATCTTTAAAGGGTATTCATAGGCCTATGTACAGTACCTTGGGGTGCACATATTATATTTTTTAAGATGAAATATGTATAAATGAGTCTCTTTATTCATTATTCTGAACATAAAAATATCATTATAATGAAAATATATCCACTTCTACAGATTGATTACTTATTTGAAAAATTATGCAGAGATAAATAATTTTCTAAGAATGATCTTCATTCAGGATATCATCAACCGTGGGTTAAGAAGGAGTATATAACAAAGGTGGCATTCTATACAAGGTATGTACACTAGGAATTTTTAGTGATGCCTTTTGGCCTTACGAATTCCCCATATATCTTGATAGACCTAATGAATAGAGCCTTTAAATACTATATTGATCTATTTATGGTAGTATTTATAGGTGATATTGTTTTTCATTCAAAGAGAAAGGATGATCATAAGGATAACTTGAGAATTTTTCCGATTACCATAATAAATGATATGATTTGTAGAAAATATAAAAAGTGTGAATTTAGTATTGAGAATTTTTAATATTAGAGTCACATAATCTCAAGATAAGGGATATTTGTCGATCCGGCAAAGACAGATGTTATTAAAAGATGGTCGAGACAAACAATGGTAACTTATATCCAATGTTTTCATTGTTTCTATGGATTTTATCAATGTTTTTGAAAAAATTATTCATTATTATCCAATACACTCACCATTTTGACTCAAAAATGAGTTAAGATCTTAAAGATGGAAAATGTGAATAAAAATTCAAAAAGATAAAAATAATGTTTTCCATTGCACCTTTCCCCACAATTCCTTGTAGTGGAAAATTATTTGTTGTCTATAGTGATAAACCCATGAAAGGGATATGTTTTGATCTAATGAAAAATTTTATGATGATATCTTATGCCTTAAGATAATTTAAAATCCATGAGAAAATTTACCGAACTTGTTATTTGGATTTTTCTTTAGTAATATTTTCACTAATGATATAGAGGATTTATCTTTATGTTGAAAGGTGTGATATTTATACAGATCGTAAAAGGTTATGTATATTTTCACACAAAAGGAGTTGAATATGCATCAAATAAGATTTTTGGAATTGATTAATGATTTCTATATCTCAAATCATTACCACCGTTGAAAAAATAAGAAGGTGGATGATGATTTTATCTGAAAAGACCATGTAAGCCTATCCATGAGGAGGATCCCAAAATATCCAAAATTTATGGATTTGAAAAGGATTTATCTTAAACTTATAATGGAAGGGGAGAAATCATACCTTTTGCAATTAAATTTTCAAACTTCTAGACTTATGACGATTAAGAAGGTGCAGAAAGAATATCCACTACTAAAAAATGTAAGAATGATCCTGAAGTAATCATTTATTATTTTGGAATAGTAAGGTTCATAAACCAAATTCTTATTCCTTCCATAATATAATTAAATCATGAGATATTATATTAGTCTAATAGTTCATTATTCTCTATTCATCTTCGAAGAACAATGTTGTATAGGGACATAAAAGAGTAATTCTGGTGGGATGGCTTGAAAAGAGATGCAGCTGAATATGTATCTCTGTCTATGGTTTGTTAGCATGTAAAGGATGAGAGATATAAGTATAAAGGGACATTACAACCATTACCCATACATGAATGGAATTGAGAAACATCACTAATGAATTTGTTATCAGAATTCCCAAAACATCTAATGGCCATAACTTTATATGGGTTATAGTTTATTTCCTCACAAAGTTGACACACATCATTTCATTTAGACAGTATTTCACTCTTGATCAGCCATCCAGAATATATTTAAAATTAGTGGTAATATTACATGGAGTACCATGTTCCATTATATCTTATCATAATCAATTGTTTATCTCAATGTTCTGCTGATGTTTTATGTAGGATCTGGATACTGTGTTATGTTTCAAAATTGCTTACCATCCTTAGATAGATGTTCAGTATGAGAGGATAATTTTAACCCTAAAGGACATGTTGAGAGATTTATCTATGGATTTAAAATATTTTTGTCATCAAATGATTCTTTTTGTTTTATTTTCTTACAACAATAGATTTCATTCCGATATTCAGATGGCACCTTATGAATTCATCAATAGATAAAAGTGCAGAACTCCAGAATGATGGGATGAAGTTTGGTAAAGAAATCTATTAAGACCTGATATTGTAGATGAAATGGTTGAGAAGGTTAAATGTATTCAGTTCCACAGATGAGATGATCAATGTAAAAAATATGTTTCCAATCAAAGAAAAGACCTAGAGTTTGAAGTGGGGGAAAAGTTGTTTCAGTGACAATCTACCTAGAAGAGTGTAATGAGATTTCGAAAGAAGGGAAATCCGAACACTAGGTATATCAATCCTTTTGAAATTATGGATCATGTTGGGAAGGTAGATTACTAATTGGAACATCAACCTAATCTCTATCAAGATCATGATGTGTTTAATGTTACTCTCATGAGAAAATACACACCTGATCCTTCACATATACAAAACTCAAATGTTTTACCACTGGAGAATGATCTTTCTTTTGAAGACCAACCAATAGAGATTCCAGCTCACAGTGAAAATGATCAATGAAACAAGACCACTCGCTTAGTTAATGTTTTATAGTGGAACCGCCAATTTCAGAATGTTATGCATGAACTTGAGGGTATGATGAGGTAGAATTATCCTCATATGTTTGTTTCCAAATGGTGAATCTGAAGGGAGAAATTTAGTTTAATGGGTGTAGATTGTAACAAGTAGAATTTTTTTTGAAAACATTTAGCTAAATTTAATTCATCAATATATTGTATTTCACAGAACCATGAGATTATATGAACTAAGAGTTTCCATTAGTATAAAATTACCATTTTAATTTTTTTGTAAGGTTATCAGGAACAAATATAACTATCTTATGAAAATTTGTGGATAATTTATTAACGACAAATTATTTAAGAAAAAAAATCCAATTTTTATTTTTATTTTTGTATTAATAAGATGTGTGAATAAATATTTTCGAAGAAAATTAATAAAACATATATGATTTATAGTTAATAAAATATTTTTTTATATTCATCTAATAGATATTTTTTCCATAGGGTATGAATAAACCATATTCGATTTATAAAAACCTATACTCTTCAAAAGTGTTATTTTATTCCATTTAATGGAGAACCCATATTAATTAATATTTTTACACATTATTAATAATTATATGATAACATAAACATGTTATTTGGAATAAAGATATAAAAATTTAAATTGGATGAATTTTTGATATTTTTATGATAACTTTTAGGATTTTATTAATTGTAGAAATACACAAAATTTTAAACGAAAACAAATTTTCCAATAAAAATATTTTATAAGATTCAATTATATTATTTAATGGGTTTAAATTATAAAAGGAATATATTTTTGTCATTTAATATAATGTATGTCATTATCTATAATCTTACATTGAGTTCGTATGTAAAAGCATTTCAATCTTTTGCAATGTTTTAACTTTTAAAACTCATTATCCATATCTAACAATGAGATTAATATTAAATTAATGAGTGAATATTCAATGATTTTAGTTTTAAAAAATGGATTCTATATTTTTAATAAATAAAAGAATATTATTTAAATATATTACTTTTATTTTTTGGCATTATGAATAGTGACTTGTAATTTTTATTAATATGGTAAAAGGGTAAATTAGGTAATTAAGGGTAAATTTAATATTATGAAAATTAGCCTAACACATGTCATAATATCATTTGATGAGTGTCTTTAAAACTATATAATATTTGGGTCAAAATAGTTTCCATTTGATTCCACTTTGATGATATTAGGATATTTAATTTAATATATTTAAAAGAATGTGAAATATGGCTTACTAAAATTTTAATAACTATATATTTTTATATATTTTCTTAAAAAAGGTAAATATGATTATAAATTTTAATTTGAAATATAAAATATTTTTCATTTTCATGATAATTTATTTTTAATTTTTAAGAAAAAAAATAATTAACAAAAAGCCTTATACTCTAATGATGTATATATTACTTAATTGACGAGAAATCAATAAACAATTATTATTAATTTTCTATAAATCTAAAAACCCATAAAACATGATGAATTTATTTTTATTATATCCCTACCATAAACATCCATGGGTTGAGTTATTGGCCATTTGGATCCATAGATAAGAGATTATGTTACTTATTTTATTTTATTTAACGTGATAATAAAAATGTCACATTAATGTTTTAATATTTATAATATTTTTAATTATGGGTTATATTAATGATATATAATATTATAAGTATAATTATGAAATATAATGGATTTATATTTGTAATAGTATTTTAATTTTAATGTTTTTTTCAAAAAATATGCATATTAATTAATTACACAAAACTGTTATAGTAATTATTTTATTAAGGGAAATATCGAATAAATATCAATAAAAAAATTAAAATAAATATAATTTTGGTTAATTAATTTGTTCAATTAAAATTTCATATGATATTTTCCTATTATTAATATGATAAAATAATTTTTTCGAAGTTATATTGTTATCTTAATATTTATATAAATCAATGTATAGAATAATACCAAAATTGACACTACTGAGGGTTTATCAAAATAATGTTTTATTAAATTATTTAAAAATAATAAAAAATATTTAAAAAATTGTAGAATTATAATATAGTTTATAATGTTCTAATTTATTTTTTATTGTCAAATTTATTTTAAATCAGTAAATATTTCCCTTAAAATATTGATATATTTGTTACCATAGATTAAAATTAAATATAATTACTAAGTGTTAATTAATATTATATGGTTTAAAATGATCGAAATATTTTTCTAAAATTTTTGCGTGGAATACATTACATCTCTATATAATCTCATCCAATAATTGAAATATTTCAGAGGTTTTTGGATAGGGTTGTATTTTTTGTAAATTAATATCTTTGGAGATCCCAAAAGTGTCTCTCACCTCAATTATAAAAGGGAACCTCCTCCCCCACCTATTCACATCAATTTGAGCCTTAAATCGTTGAAATATCCTACACATTTCTGTTAAAGAAATCCCTCATAACATTATAGTGGTACTGGTCCACTTCAAAGACACACTCAAGTGCATTAAGAGGAGATTTAGAGGGAGAACGTCGAAGAATAGGTAATATAATCTATAGATTCATTCAAACATCTAAATTCTTATACATCCTCTTCATGATTTTTATTCATTATAAATTATTAACTCTAGTATCAATTATATACTGAGATTTTATTATTATTATTATTATGAACCCACCATTTTCTATCTTCTACCCATCCTTCGAAAAATGAATTCACTAGGCATGCATACGTATAGATTACCATCTCCACACCATGTTGTAATATGTTATTCACCACCATATTACGTGTATGGGTATAATTAATAAAAAATAACTATATATGATTATTATAACATGATACTTATTCTGAAATATTATACATCATGCACTTCAATACCATTCATCAATTATGTGAATGATATAGTCGCACATGCATAATTACGATCTACAATCATCAAGATGAGATGTGATTCATTCTACATGATCATCATTATAAAATGAATAAATAAATGAATTGAATAAAAAATATGATATATATTATAATAATATAATTATATATATTATATTACTATAACCAAATAAGTGGAACCAAAACATATCTACCAAAGAAGGCGTAAGAATATAAAGAATTTAACACCCGATGGTTGAGTAATAATGTTAGTAATATGAATATGATAATATGATGATATATGATATCATAAAAATGAATATGATTCCAAAATAAATCAATGAAATTATTTAAATCATTATACATGAGGTTCATATGCATAAAAAAGAAATTGGACTTATGGTAAAGGATAATTTTGCAGTCTCATTATTATCTGTGATTATTTATATCTAAGTATTTATTTATTATATATTTATCATCAATGTCCATGTTTCCTAATTACTTATTCTGAAATATTATTTCTATTATTATAAAAAAATTTATAATGAATTTTACCCATAAGTTACTTTTTTTAAATTGTATGAATGGAATCTTTTGTTGTTTTTGATACGAGGTACTTTTTGTCTTTTGTTGAAAAACTACGTGGATAATTTTTTTTAAACTTATTATACATGAAAATATTTTCATGTTTTCATAATTCCATATTTCCATGAATCTCCCTTTACGTGATTTAAATATTATTTATAAATAAATTATTAAAAAATATCGATATTTTGATAAAAGAATACGCTTTTGAATATGAATGGATATTTTCATCAAAATTTATTTCAAGTGTTATATCAACATTATTTTCCATTTAATATTGAATTCTATAATATAGTTATGTTTCAAGTATAATATGAAAATTGATTATAAAGTTTTTTCGATGGAATTGTATCTATTAAATCCATTTGTTTTATATGGATTATTTTATGGTGGAATGATGTTTAAAGAAAACTTATTTATCATTAGGTTGAGATGAATGATTTATGTTTTATGGTCCAAGTAAAAAGGATTTAATTATGAGATGGGTGGGACGTATATATTCCTAAAAGGAATTGCGTAAAGATTTATATATCATGAGATAGACTTGTATAGAATGGGAAATGATATTGATTTATTAGTATAGGGATGGAACGACAAGGGAACTTGATTATATAATGGATTTTGTCTACTATGATGGTCTTGTAAATGATCCTTGACTAATATGAAATGGTTTTCTATGCTTTTGTGTATGCCAAAAAATTACCTGTCATAAGTTGTGACTTTTGGTATTAGGTTCCTTAATTCTTATGATCTTTTATGATTTATCATAAGATGTTATATCACGATCATTCATATACAAGATAAGATTTTCAAATCTTATATTCTTATGTATTATGATTATCATATGATTCATATCTCCCTTGTTTACCCTTACTGAGAATCTAAGATCACCCTTTCATATGCTTCTTTTCCCCATGTCATGAAGACTGATATTATGTACGTTCTGTTAAAATGGAGTGTAGTTATGCCAAAATAAGTTGGAGATAATGAATATACCTTATAAACATGTTGCTTATGTTTCCCAGTTTCTAAATACTTTATAACTATAAGGTCCTGTCATGGATTTGTTATATTTTTAATTGATATTCTTCAATTTTGATGTAATGTAAATGTATGTAAAGTATGGTTCTTTATAAAAACACTTCCTAACATCAGGGAACCTTGATTCATGATGGTAACTGTAGTGTGTAAGAGTACATAGTCAGGTTCCATTGTAATGAGATGACCAACTAAATCATAGAAGCTTCCACCAATATGTAGGATGAAGTGTCGTGATTTACAGAGAACTAGAATTTGAAATACAAGGCATTGATGGGTTTACTATGGAATATAACCACACGAGGTCATTAAAAAATTTGTAATGAAATTAATTATTATGGTTTGGAGTCTTTTTTGAATCCTTTTATAAATCTCGGATTCATCGATGAAGTGACGAAGGAGATGAGATACTTTTAGTGGTTTTTCCAAGCACCATTAGTTGTGAAAAAACATAATAAAATCAACATAATATTTATAGAAAAAATCCCCAATCAATTACATAATGTGAAATTAAAGACAATAAAATCTAAAAACAAAAAAATCATCCCACTATTTATAACTAATGTGAAGAAGGACATGCAACATAGTCTAACTAAACATCGAATATCCTCGTCAAACATTCATACATGAATAATTCTATGAAGAATCCTCCTTTTATTTACATCACTAAGGCATAACCCTTTCATTTTTTTTCTTGTACTGAATTTCATAGCACAACGATAGTGATTCCTCTAACACTATGGTGTAGTGCCACCTTTTTTCGTCTTGATAGTTTTCAAAAAACACTATTAAGCTCAAAAAAGATTATCAAGGCCTAGAAGTCTTTACCAAAACATGGATCATCTTAAAATCTCATTGGATAGGAATTGGAAATCCTTTAATTATTATATAAATAGATCTAATAATTTATAATCTCCACTCATATGGAACTATCATCCCTAAGAATAAATATTATGGTTCCCCCTAAACTAATTCAAGCCTTTGAGCTTAAACGATAGATTTTTTCTCGTAACACTCCTCCTAAATCATCCCATGATTCCATGAGATCTAGAAAATTGGTAATATTTTATTCAAATGACTTCATTTATGTTGTCTACAATATGCATAATTTACTCCATGAATGATGCATAATGATTTAGCTCAAACAACTCAAAAATAAATGACATGTGCATGATCAGACATGACCCTCCTAAGCCATGACACATGATACACTTCATGCATAACTTAGTAGTGAGAATAATTATCTATATGATACTCCATTGTACCAACCCACTCATTTATATTGATGGTTATGACATAACATGGTGTTATATATATTTACTACCACAAATGTATGTGGAATAATTGTAGTATTCATTGTTATGAATAACTGATCTAGTATAGAAAAATACAAAGGTAACCATATTTGGTCGACAGAAGATCAATGTCAATTTGGTGCTATGAATAACCTCTTCTTATTCAGCTGGACTCTCTTAGATGAATGTTTAACCATACCAGGCCTTGAAAATATTGTTTCAATATGATCATGCCAATTGAGTGGTGAATGAAAAATACTCCTTTAATGAGCATTATAACATTAAATTTAGATGAAATCCTAGTATTTGTTGAGGTGAATGAGAACCAAAATGTAAATATGATCATCCCATGATCCAACGATGTCATGGAAGATAGTTAAAATCACATCCTCAAATATGTGAATCATCCTCTCAGATTATTCATCTATCTGTGGATGGTACACTATGCTCAACCACATCTGAGTCCCTAGATCCCGTGGAATCCCTACCAAAACCATGTAATGAAACCAATATCTTTGCCACATATGATACTCAAGGTAACTCGATGAAACCGTACAATGCAATGGAAAAAAATATTTCATAGCTTGTCTACAATGTGTGTGTCCCATATTTGGATAAGTCTTATATGAAGTAGTGATAATAACATTATAGACCAAGAAATCTAAGAATAACAAATGTAGTATTGAGACACACCAAATATACCATTCCTAAAACCATATTTGGGACAACATCTACTATGGACTAGGGTATAACATGAAAAAATAAGTTCAATTTTACAATCTATAAATTTTATTTGGATATGATGGAAAAAATATGAGAGTATCTCAGTGTACTAAATATCATTTCATGATGTTGGGTATGATCTTCTGTAGAAGGGGATTACTCCAAGAATATATTTATGAAACAAATAAAAAACTAATGTAGAATTGATAGAATACCAAATTCATCATATCCATAAACACTTATTGTATAGTTTTTAGGCTGAATAACATCACTACAAACTAATACAAGCCATACCTAATCATAATAGTGGTATGAGGTATGTTAGATGGTCTCACCCTTAACTGATGGAATCCTAACCTGAATTCAATCACAGATAAAAGCTAGGCACAAACTACATGGTCGTTGCGGCCTAGGATGTGAGAAAGGGGTTACAAATTATTGGGTATCATTTGGTTGAGTCTTTTATAATACATATATAAATGAATAGAAAAATAAAAATTCTGGGATAAAAAGTACGAGTGAATCCCATGGGGAAGTACTAGTTGATATGAATGGCTCATCCTATATATATTTAAAATGAATTTACAAATAGTGAATCTCTACTAGTACAATTATATGAGTCAAGATAGATATTGGATCTTCTCATTGGTCCAACTTGATCTGTTATGTTTGATATAAGAATAAATATTATTTTTGAATAACATCATGAAAATAACATACTCCATGAGGAAAAGTAATATATTATATTTCAAAATAATCTAAAACAATGTCCACTACCGAATCCTTGACACAATCCAATATGTTCTGGATTGGACTATCATGACCAACATAAAGATCCCACTGGCCTTGGTGGTAATAGTTTCACACTAAAAGTGATAGAATGATAACTCTCCCTTAATAAAAATTTGAATGATCCTGTTAAAGAACTAGAAAATCCATACATATAATCAAATCAAAGAATAACATTTGAAGCATAAGTATCTCCTAATGTAAATGGTTGTTACTAAATTTCACGAAAAAATTAGTTGAAACATTTCACATCCATCTGTCACACTTCAATAGGTGTGACAATGTTCATAATGCCATACATTTTGTACATATCCAAACCCTAACCATTTGAAAAAAGAGTAGGTAAAAAAGGAATGAGATTATATTATATAACACATGATAATATAGATGATACTTTAATTGTACATGTTATGGTATAAGGTTCTTCATCTAGTCCAATTAGAGTAGACATTATAAAATCAATATGTCTCACCCGAGTACCATTGGATCTAGTTTGAATTGCATATAGTTCTCCGATTAGTTGGTATTGCTACACCTATATTGGACTACAATTCCCCTACCTCATAATGAATATCTATTGTAACTCTAACTTCCCATCTACTAAGAAGTATCTGAGTTGTTCCATGTTTCTCGTTATTATCCCAATCCCCTTCTTCAAAATTTCAATGGTGTTCCCCTTAAATATATTTTTATATGGACCATATTATAGCAAGGGATAAAATATATAGTGGGGTAAGGACATTATAGGTTATGGTTTCAAAAAATTCCATAATGGAAACACTACAATGGTACAAAATTCTAAGATGGATGACCACATCCTTGACAACTCTTCCCACTATAGGTCTAGTGGTAACTATCTTTGAAGTGCTTCGTTCCATGAGATGTAAGTTTATTAATCAGAAATCTAAAAACACCAAGCATCCATTTTGGGTATCCCTAGGTTCCCCTTATATTATTAGATATTTATTAATAGTGTTTTCAACATTACTAAGAAAAAATGGTCAACTTAACCCTTATCTCATATGGAAACACATCCTAGAAACATTTAATCATGGGGATATCATCTGCAAATTATGATCTAAAACAATTATAGTGTTCGGTGAAGTTTTCATCATAATACATCACTGATATTACCTCCTATATCAACTATATTTACTCGTGACATCTCCAATCCACAACATCTCTAGAAAGAAGTGTCTCAAGAACTTTTCCAAAAAATACCTCAACGATAGATCTTATTTTTATCTGGTATGCTCCATAATGTCCCACTAATTCATGTATAACCCTCATGACATGTATGAAGAAATCATAAACCTCATATCCATAAGACTCTGAAGGTTTTTAAGAACATACGGATTAAATCAATATATAAAACAACTATATGAGTGAATCCCTCCCCCATGAATGTTGGAAGATGCTACAACTAAAATGATACTTTCGTATCATACATTGAAGATATAATGTGAATGGTCTCCCTATCCCAGGATCTCACTATCCTATTGAATCTATCATAGATATAATCATTCATCATGTTCCCTATAGTTACATAATCTTCTAAATTTTCAATTTTTGGAGTTATCTAATTACCACACTCATAGTGCTCAGCTAGAAGACGACATGAATAAATTTTCTCAATAAGGGAAAACACTCCTTAGAATGCATGATACACATCATGAAAACCCTAAAAATTGAGATAACAACATAGAATCACTAACCCATGGTTTCTATTCACTAGTATAAATAACGAAATTTTCATAACATAATAAGGGATTACATTTCATTGTTTATATGGGAAGATATTTCACATGTAATATATATTTCATTGTCATGATTAATTCATGTGGACATATATCCCCACATGGATACCATGATGCATGAATACTCAACTGATTACATGTTTTCTCTTGAGTAAAATATTAATAAAATAGAAAATCTCAAATCAAGTGAATCACTTGATGTAAAATAACATAAAAATATAACAAGAAAACAACATGAACAATGATCCCATCACTAAGAGTAAATCTTTCCATCAACAGATGGGTTATTTAATCCCATTTAAATGCTCATTTTCATGTCATGACACAATCCTATTATCCTTTCTACCTTTCCACAAATTTTAAATAAATATAAAAAAACATGATTCAAGGATACCAGTTTGTAACGTCACCGACTCAGTGCTCTCTTGATGATCGAGTTGGGTGGGGAACAAAATATTAGTTATGCCTCCTCATAAGAAAAATGTTTCTTAGTAGTAGTTTGGGTGTAAAAAACATATTATAAAGACTATACCCTCTTGAATTAGTATATGATATACAATTTTGTACAACCATTATATTTTTAAATGTTACAATACCATTCTTATATGTGAACCATGTCCTTAAATTGAAATAAATCATTATAATGTAATTTTTATGTCCTTAAAGTATGCTACGATATTATAAATCCTATTACATCACCTTAAACAACATAGTTTTCTTTAATATCAATGTTCAGTTTATGTATCTTGAATGTGATTCAAAACACATCAAACTAAAAAAACATTGGACGGGAAGAATTATATTTTAATAATTTCTCACTAAGCACTATCTTTTATGGTAGATGAAAAATTATATAATTTTGAAAAGCGATGTGACGTTTTTAGAACAATTATTCAGTTTAGAAATATTTAATATAACCATCTACATCATTGACTAAATGTTAAAAAATTTAAAGGAACTATACTAAACATAATTACCTATATATATATATAAGAACAATCTAAAAAGAAAAAAAATTCCATTACCCTTAGCATGTAGTTTTAATATAGACGGAATCTCACTCATCATAACTAGTTAATTAAATGATTGATATTTTTTCCTAACATTAAAAATTTTATCCTGTAATTTACAATTTTGATTCAATATTTATTAAATCAAACTACAAAATAGTAATACATTTTTTATTTATTACCCTAAAATTAAAATTTCAATTTTAGTGTAGTCACTATTACTATAAACTAAGAAGTGTTATTATGGATTTAATCTATGAACATAAACAATGATGCACCATTTGTATCTAATCTATGTGAATTTAAGATAAAAATATGTGATTAATTATTTTCCTATATATTTAAACTATTGGGAGACATTTAAAACATGATATATAACAATAATAAATTAAAATAAATTATTTGTAAGATAAATATATCTAAACTATTTATTTTTATATTATCCAAATTTCATGTGTAATATTCTTGTTCTTATACAGAGGTATGAGTCATTTAAATGTTGGTTTAAACCACTCATTAATATAAATATATGTTGCTAAAGATGTCTTGGAGGGTTTGAGAGAACATATACCTTGTTTAGAGACTTATGATCTAGTATCTAGAGATCCATACTAAGGCCCATTATTTGAATTAGTTTAGTAATTACCATGTATCCCAGACATGAATCCTAATTAGTAAGGGGAAATGGTTTGTTTAAACCATGTGATAAGCCCTAGAAAATGGTGTTATCCTCATTGGAAAGTTCGAGGGTTATTGAAACATGTGAGGGAGGCCACATGTCCATGAGAAACTATAAAATATATTTCAATGTCGTGACTCACAACATTGGCACAATTAATCTATCTATGTGTGAAACAATGTGAGGGGTGGCCCCTTAGAGAGTCAATGTGCACAAGCTATACAGATTTTTTTTACCTGTGTGTTAGGTATCGTGGGGGTTATCTCTATATGGATAGTTCTAGTACATGGTTGGAATATACATAGTCTAGTTTTGCTTCCAAAAATCACACCCCTTTAAATATAAGTAAAATAACATTTTCCCTTAAAACCATATAATCCCCACCCCTATTTCTTTTCCTTAAAACTATTATTACCTTCTTCCAATAGAGATCTCCAGCCCCCTAAAACTATCTACTAGGCCATATCCTCTATCATACATCAAATTCAAGAATCAATTTTCACATTGGATATCCAATGATAAGACTATGATTCCGATTATATGTTTTCTCATATTTATTATCCTTATAAAGTTTTATTTGCATGGTTGATAATATTCCACATTTTTAGGAAGTATATATATATATATATTTAATTATTCACATTCTAGCTATAGTTAATATTGGATAATGGATAAGGATTAATCTACCCATCTATGGTAGGTGTTCAATAAAATTTACAAAAAAATTTACGTATTTATATATGGTTTTCGTTGTGACACATTTTTTCATTGATTGAATTTCTATAAAAAACTAATAAATTCATAAATTAAGGATTTAATTTTGATTAATGAAATGTAATAATATCATGATAACTTATTAGTGGCTTTAAATGTCAACCCAATCCATACCATTAGCGGGTTTGATAAATTTCATTCATGACATATATATCCCTTGTGACGGAAACACCACTATGGTGTGTTTGTCTTGGGTTGGATAATGAAATTTTATAAAATGGATTAATTAATTATTAAAATAAATGGACACACCCACAAACCATTATCTCACTTATAGTCTAATTTAATAAAAAGTTGAACGGTATGACCATGACACATGAGCATTGTTAAATGTTTTATATAAATTTTTTTACACCTATCATTTTTTATTTACAATAGTATCACATTAATTACATGATAAATTTAATTGATTATATAACTTATATGTGATTACATCATGCACATATTCTGTTATGAAAATTATATCTTATATTGGATAGAAAGAATTTATAGACATGACGATCTATATTGATTAATAAGTATTATTATATATGACATTAAATATTGTTTTACATAACTAATAGACATGACATTCCGTATACTATATTTATAATTAATGAAATTGACATTCCCCTAGTTATATTTAATTACTGGAAATGAAATTAAATGTTCTTTATATGGAATTAAGGTAAATTCCCTTCTAAATTATTAAATTTAAATAATGTATTTGACATTACTCATTATTTACTATGATTAAATAAACATGATGATCATTAATTTTTATAAAAAATGTTCAGAGACATTGTACAATAGTTTGTAACAATTATAATGCATAGTTGTCCAGTGAGGAACCCTACCTAAGGTTTGTTTTGTTTATTTCATTTATTGGTTTTGATGTTGTTTAAAGAAAACAACACCAGTGAATACTCATGGATGCGATTAGTTAATAATACTATTGGATCTGGCCAACAGAGTTTTTCTCAAACCCTTTTGGGCCATAGATTAGTTACCTAATAGATTTCATGAATTAAAGATGGGGTATATATAATGGGTTTGTTTTGGACACTTGATTTTATACACAATGATAATGATTGGGAGCGGGGGGCTAATATTGTTCTCCCAATGATATTGGTGATATATTTTTGTCTTTGTGTCATGTATCATGTACTACTAATGTAATATTTCTTTTTTCCCATTACCCCATTTTTCATAGTACTTGGGAATCATCATTTTTTCATATGAAATTTGGTATTGATTTTCCTTATTATATTTATTTGTGTTCTTCTATTTCATTATTTTCATTCTTACTTCATTAACAATTTTATTTATATGTTTCCTCACTATGATCCTATGGAATTATGAGGGTATATTTTCAAAACTATACCATCATTCACCCTCACTATAATTTAGTAGCCTCTAGAATATGGGTATGTCTTCTTGAGTCCATGTAGCCAATTGGGTTTTGTTACCCATAAGTGAACTGGGTCTTGAACATCACAAAGATTTTTCAGAGCTTCTTTTTTCCTTTTTCATACCCTTTTTGGTTTATATATTTGTTACAATAACAAGCTAAAATTTTGTAATTATCTTGTTACTAAGATTTCAAAAACAAATTATAGGATAAAATCCATGTTTCATGGGATCTAACACTATATTTTGAATTTAAAAATTATTCTTTTATTGATTTCACTGTTGGGTGATGCACATGTTATGTGGAATTTATAATCCATATAGATCTTTACCCTTTACTTAGTATATAAATGAATTATTATATCTAGAAAATTTATAGGACCACGATAATTGGTAATTCATTCATATTCCATAATTTTTTAATTATATTCCATTCATTACTTATGAATGATTTAATTTTCCTTGAATGTTATGATTAAAAATTATACTAACTTTTCATGAAGTAAAATGTGAAAACCTATATTTAATTAAATTGTCAACATAAACCTAAACGGTGTTTTCCTACATATCATTGTGTTTGAACCTTAATTAATCTATTACAAATTTTTTGATCCAGTAAACCTTAACACCCTATGATGAAATGTCAGTTGACTGTTTTTAAATGGTTACAAATATAAATTTTAAAATCACGTACTTATCTAAATTGGGATGGGTGATAAATATAATTTAATCATCATATAATGAAACATTGAATCATGCATCTAGGTGTGAGTATAGATTTAGTTTCCCAAAATCCAATGTTAAAATATAAATATAGGGTCTCTATAACATTGGAATGGCTATTCTTTTAACTTTACCATTTTTTAAAACAAAAGGTTGTAAAATTATCATACATAAATGAAATGGTCAATGTTAAATTGGATTTTAATTCGGTTTTAGAGAGTGTTGAACCAAAAAATTGGTAATTTATTATTATAAAACTATATCACAGATTGAATCATTGAACTCTCGTATGTGGCATTTTTTTGTTATTTATCAACCATTGTAGATAACCACCTTGGCGATAAATTTATGATAAAAATGGATGTCTATTAAATGTTTTATCAGTCACATATATGGTTTAACATATATATTAATGGGTTAAAAGAACTTATTCGAGTAATATTAGATGATAAAATGATTTATTTAATATTTTAGAGTTTATGATATTAGTATTTGGTTTATTAATTTCCTAGTAAAAAACAAAGTCTTTTTTCACTATATCATTTGAGTGCAATTTTCTAAAACTAAGCCCAATTGTATGAACATATGAAAAATGGAAATACTGTAGGAGGAAATTATATAGAAATATTCATAACATTTTATGATACATCATCTAAAAAATAATCCAATTATTGTTTTTAAAATTTTTATATTATTATTTTAATTTTTATATTATATGTTTGATAGTATTTAGTATTTAATATAATATAAAATCAATATAATTGATTGAATAAAACCCTTAGTGTGGTTCCATAGATATACCAAACATAGGGAGTTGGTTTAATATTTTCCTTGGGATTACATGAATAGGAATACAAATTTTTTCCATGAGACTATGATAATTGTTCATACTGATTTAAAGTTAGAGGTTAGGAATCAGAGCCATGTGACATTTTTGTAATGATCCTAGTTTTGCAAATGATATCTTATTTATATAAGGGGTCACCCACTATAGAATCACCCTTAGTGATAAAAAAATTTATAAAGGATTGTGAGGATTACTAATGTCAGTGGAGTCATTTTTGTACCTTTTGAATTGGGTAATACTAGTAGTGTTAATGTGAAACCCTATCTATAAGGCTGGAAATTAAGTAAGATTAGGACCATCTAGGACATCCGTATCATGAAATTCACAAGATCAAGGGCTTTGAAATGCCCAAGGAATGACCAACCAATTAATAATTTAGTATTCTTTCACTTTTCTGATATACCACATGGATTGTCATTAACTAGGTTTATAGTCATATAAAATAATATGAATCACTATTATCTTTTCATATGGGTTATCTTATATGTGGATGTGTAGTTCCATTGGGACTGTGAGTTAAGATAATATGTGGACACCTATTCTGTCATGACCTGTCCCCCATGTCCCATGTCATGACTACCCCAAACACACCTTCTATAGGCTAGGGGTTGGTGACTAACACCAAAAATGTGTATCCATATAAATGGAAGGTATTGTATTTAAATATGTACAACACTAAAAATCATAGAACACAACAAGAATCAACCACGATGTAAACTGTTGTAGTAAAAAGTGTACTTAACGTAAAGGGGATGGAATACAAGACCAACTGAAATGTAAAAGTACTACTGAAAAGAGAAAATAGATCTAGGATCGTTCATCGAAGATCCTACCTCTAGGGTAGGTATATATCATCTCTACATCACTCCACCTCAACCCGTCTCCTCCATGTACCACCTATTCCTTACTCCATCAAGACTTAGACTAGCAGCTTGTCTTCTACACAAGACACAACAAAGTGCAGAAAAAACCATTGTAGGGGTTAGTCTTACAATACTCAGTCGGGACCCCAAGACCCTCGAAGGTCACCCAAAGTTCCACAAAGGAAAAACCACAATGAAATACCTCAAACAAAAAGCAAGAATCATTAGTCATCTCATTCGAGGTATACAACTTAGTGATCGGGAATAAAGACTATTAGTTATAAGTTATTTCCTTTTATCCTATTAGAAATTTCCACAAATAAACAATGAAGTAGTTGTACCATTTTTGATTCACACAGGTTCGTGTGTCGCTGATCTATGGTGGGCCGCTCTAAGGCTAGTCCTCACCAGGTCACACACTGTTGATCCACATAGGTTCACTCTTCAATTGACATCCATCCAAAAGATTCCGGATCATAACTTCCTATATTCTGGGAGAACCGCACCTCATGAAAATGGTAATATTTCAAAAGGTACGAATTCCCGTGATATGAATACCCAAGAGACTGCCCTATCATATGGGCACAAATGTGAAAGATGACACGTCGATTAGACTCCCAGTATTTGAGATATGTGCACTTTGGTAAAAAGATCCCAGTTGGATTGAAGTCTGATCCAACCCATTATGCATGTAAAACTTCATCAAAAATCACTTAGAGTACCTCTAAAGTTTATCCCAGTCACAAGGGTCCTTATTCCATCGATAATGCATCATTTGGACACCCGGTCTGTTAGTTACATCCCTTTTCGAGAAACAGGTGTTATCGCACCTCAGTCAAGATTGGCTTGGTTGGGTCCACTAGAATATTCCAAAGGGAATGCTTCCCAAAGGGGTCCCAATGCCTCTGATGGTGTGTCCAACAGACACTCAATTCATCAGTTATGAGTGTTTCTTTATTCAGAGACCGGTAGGGTTTGGGCCCGGTCTGACTCAGTTAGACCGGCCCGTCGCAATGGGTCCCAAGGTTTACCTAACCCTACCTAGGTTCGGTCCATTAATGGTCATCCTGATTCATTGGGTCCAGTCCATTGGGGTCATCCCGGTTCAGGTCACGAGCCAGGGCAGTGGTAGGCCTGGCCCGTCGGGTGGGGCTCGGCCCACCCGCACTGGCCCACCGGGCCTCATGTAATGTCTAGCCTGCGAGGCTGGTCTGGCACACATATAGCTTGGTCTGCATAAAGGTGGACTGTTGGGACACGCTTGCCCTATTATTGTAGGGTCGTTTCCACTGCTGGTGGAGTGCTATCCCACCACATGAATAGACAGCCATTTGGCCCACTAGGTTCCACCAATGTAGTGTGTGGCTGGACTGCGCTGCTTCTTCCAACTGATTCCCACTGGCCACATCTACTCTGTTCCACCCTCATTTACTACGGCCCTCTGGGCGCAGATGCTTCGCGCCACCAGCAGCACCTGTCGGGGCCGCCCTTTTCTAGCGCGGCCTGCTCGGGCCGACTGCCTTCTTCCACCATGGCTTGTCGTTACACACCACCTTCTAGTACCCGTGGCCAGTTTCTGCGGGTCTCCTCTGTCCACCACCAGGTACTGACAACATAGCGTGCCGACAGTTTCTTCATTGTGTCATCGGACGTGCTCTGTTGGTCGTTCTTGGTGCTGTCTGGGCCTACGACTTTCTCATGCTACCACTGTCATATCATGACCCACTATTTTGTGTTTCCTTCAATCTAAGTAAATCATCCCCGAAGAATGGAGAATGAGAGAAGCGGTGGATGGTCCAAGCCTTGTGTGTTTGGAATGTTCCCTCCGCGTTAATGTGATATCAAGATTAATCAATGTAAAACATCAAAGATAACTTTTAAACAATCCCCCAACCTGGAAGTTACGCTTTCAGATGATGATCTATGGAGCCTCCTTTGTCATTGTCGTCGATTTTTTTTTCGGTTGAGCTCGATAACGCTTACTGAAAATCATTCTCATTGTTTAAGTGGTTCGTATTGAGGTACAATGCCCGATCTTCGTTGCATGGTGAAGCTGTGCCAACACTCCACCCCGAGATCCATATAAATAGGATAGGTAAGGGTGAGTAACGGTTGTGGAAATAATGCGGTTCATTTAATTAATGAAATATCCAAATTACAATGGTGTGGTTATAGAAATAAATGTGATTTAATACATTTAATGGATTTACATGTTGTCGTTCCCACCACTGTCGCTCATCCATTGGATGAAAAAAAATGGAAAAATATTTTATTATTCTTTTAAATGTCCAAAAACAATATTGTTATCCTAACCTATTGTACATAAAGTGGTTCCTCCCTTATGTTAATCCTGGAAGTACAGATTCAATGGTTCCCTCATATTTTAAATCCTAGAACTGGTTCTAAATTTAGAAAACGCAATTCGTGCAATTACTGGACATACCTTAAAAAAAGTTCAGAAATTCGTTCCAGGCACACCGGGCCTCGGAATCCTGTGCCGTCAATCTTAACAGACTTGGAATAATTCTATATAATAAAAATGTTACATGGAAAAATATGAGTTTTTACAATTGTGTTGATTTTATATCACAGTTGTGTGTTATGTTAAACACTACACATGTTGAGTTAAATTGAGTTTTGAGGTGTTGTTTATAGATCAATGATAATTATTATTCTAATGAGTCATATCTGCAGTAGAGTGGTCTATGTGTTAAGGGGTTTTTATGAGAAATTAGAACTTAAATGATAATTAAATGGCTGAGTAATTCTATCACTTTGATTTTGTTTTAAATTTTTTGGGTGCTGTACCAACTCTAATGTAAGAACCCAGTTTTTTAATCAGGTATGGATCCTATAAATTTTATTCTAAATATATTCTTGGGACCTTTTGTGGATTTATTTTATCTTAGTAAATTTCTTAGGGGTTTTCGAGGAATGCTCAGCACCTGGAACCCATCTTTTTGGAAAAAATGGATAGGTCGCATGGTTAGAGAATAGTTAGCACACTATTTTCCAAACCTTACAAATTAAAATTTCCAAACAGAACCACTTAACACAGTTTTCACAGAGTCATGCCACCAAACTAGGTAATGTTCCCTTTTTCCTACGTAACTGTGAAGATAAATCATGCACATTTCATTTATCCTGGTAATTTGGGTGTGAGTTTTATTCTCTTTTTCACAGATCTACTCTGATCCGAGCGAAATCAATAGCCAATAACAGAGGATGAGATTTGTAAAAACCAAAGGTGGGTGGTCTATAACTCTTCCCTCAAGTTTGTTAATTATAGATTTTCCAAAATGCCCACATATTTCATCAGGTTTAATTTATTGAATCAATATTCCATTCTTATAATCATTTGAATCGTATGGATGTGCTATCCCCATGTATGTGATTAATTATTGGTGGTTATGACACAACTCCATAGATTCCATGTCAAATGTTATTCCATAAATGTTTTTTAGAGTTATGATATGTTTGTTCCACTGTTATGGAGTGCCTTAGCTTGACCACTCTATGGGTAATCTTTTATATTTTAAATGGATTGTTTATATTTTGAATCATATAATAGAAAATACCATGTATGCGTACCAATTTACCCACCTAAGGTAAATTCATAAATTCATTATTATATGTGAAATGGAAATTGGATTGTATATTTATTATATGAATTTACCAGAATAAATGCCAATGATTGATAGGTTTCATGTCAGTATCAACCCTTACCACATTAATGTAAGGTAGTGGAATGAACCTTGATTATTGATTATGCCTTTAATGTAATAAATGAATGGTTTCATTCTACTTGGCCTTATCTGTAACATCCTAGGTAAGTAAAGAATAAAACATTTTCAAATCTATTAATATTTATGAATTAGATAGTGGATTTATCTAAATAGTGATACTATCTCTGAAAGAGTACTCAACACGCAATAATGGAGTTCTCTGAAATCATATGTTACACACAAGACTAGGTCATAATGAAAAATAATACAATATTATTATTAATATTATTTTAAATAGTAGTTAACTCTTAACCATTGTATTCTAAGGAATGAATAGAACAAATATATTATTTTTAAAAAAGTTTGATAAATGTTTTTAGAAGAATAAAATATATTATAAAGTCATAAAATGAGAATTAATCCAATTTATGAAAAAAATATTATATTTTTAAAAAGTTAGTTATACCTCCTTTTGAAGGAAACCCCATTTTAAATATAGTATTTGAAATTTTTATATCTTCTATTTGAAAAAAATAATAATTAGTCTATTGAAGAGGTATATAAAAATTTCTTTTGGTTATTTTTGTATTTTTGTGAAAAGTTTCAATTTTTGAGGAATAGTGAAAAATACTACATAGTAGTTTAAAACCGATTATTTCAGTTATATAATTATTTTAAATGAAATTTAATTGAATGTAAAAATAGATAAATAATGCATATAAGAGTATAATTTAATTCATTAGAATGGTTATTATAATAGCATTAGATATAAAAAAATTTATTTATATTTTGAACATCTCGTTGACCCACATCTTAGGCACTTTTGGAAATTAGATTTAAAAATAAATTTACTGCTTCTGTGAATTTAATTTCAAAAATACGATATACATGGTTGTAGTCAGGGTAAAAAATATTGTCTAATAAGATCGAAATATATTTTTGTGAATTAAAGATTTTGATTTTGATTTTCCATGGTTTAAGGTAAATATAACACCATAGGATTTTATAGAACATTATCTATTCAAAGTAATTCAATAACTTGCGCAACACACAACACCAAGTTTGTGTGCACCACAACCTACCAAACTTGTCATTAAAAAAGAATTTATTAACTATGATAACTGAATTTTGAATTTTATATACTATATAATATTTTAGAATCCATAATATGAGTTTCTTAGAAATAATATAGGAACGAATTCATTTTTTTCAGATAAAAGAAGTATTTTTCAAAAAATGCAATTTTACCACCTTTTAATGGTGAACTGTTTTTAAATCCAATATTTGACACTTTAATATTTTCAATTTGAAAAAATACACTTTTTATCTAGAATCAGGACAAAAAAATTTAGTTTTGATAAATTTTTGGTGTTTTTCTAATAACTTTCATATTTGGGTGAATAGTGAAAATTACTGAATTTTAACAGAAAACAAATTTTTTAATCAAAAAAATTTATAGTGTTTAATTATACATTTGAATGTATTGAATGTAGAGACTCGAAGCCTGACGTACATGGACATTACATTACTCTTGCGGAATACTTAGTACATAACAAAAACACACACACAAGGACCGTAATAGTTTAGTGTCTTTGGAAACTCGGAATATAATCTTCTAATCATGGTGAAAGATCTTCAACATCTCCCATAAAGATCTTCTGTTTTTTCTAAACCAAAATACTTTATTTATGTCCTGGGGAAAAGAAAACATAAAAGGGTGAGCTCAAATGATCAGTAAGGGTAAACAAAAGAAATATCAATCACGTCATATTCATAAGAACATATCTTTTGAAAATCTTAACCTGCAAAAGAGATCGTAATTTCATAACATGGGATAAATCATAGTAGTGAAATGTAATCCCAATAATCATAACATAAAACATGAAGCATTTTTTCATACACACATAATCATAGAGTATCATTTCTTATTATTCAAGACTAATTGCCAAGACTATCTTAGTGGACAAAGTCCCTTTCTGAACCGGGTTCATTCCTCATTTAAGTCCTGTTTCACTGAACCGGTATAACCTACCGTTCCAGCCATGTCTATCTGATGAGATATAAAATCTTTACCCAATTCATTGGAGGGATATATAGGTCCCACCCATCTCATAGTGACACCATTCTTATGTGTGCCACAAAATCATAAACCATACATCATAGCATAACCCATGTAAAAAAATGGGAATCTTAAACATCATGACATCATAAAACAATTCATATAAGATAAAGGAATTCATAAAAATAATTCCATCACAAAATAGTCAAATAAATGTAATAATAGGGATATAAACATAACCCTTTATTATCTTAGTTGGAAAATAATTTTGATAAAACACTTGAACTCCATTCTTGAGGAAAATATCCTTTCTACTTCAAAAATACTTTTCCTTTCTTTACATGTCATACAATTCTAAAATAAAACAAGTTGATTAAAAATAAACTTGAAAACTTGTAAAGTAAGCTTCTTGGAAATAATGTTTTAAAAATCCATTCATGCCGTATAAGTTAAAAAAACATTCTTCTCGTACTTTTGTCGGAAAAGTTAAAAAGTATCTCGTACGAAAAACGACAAAAGATTCCTTTCATATCTTTTACTAAAAACTCACCGAAGGGTAAAATTGGATTTAAAAAATTGTATATGGATGGAAATAATATTACATATTGCGGAAACATGGTTGTGGATGATAAAATACACCCTAGTAAATACCAAAGTATAAACAATCTCGGATAAAAATGAGATTGTGATATTTCCCTTACCTTAAGTCTGATTTGCTTCGTAAGTGTCCGAACCTCCTGTATAATGATTTAAATAATGTCATTAACTTATTACAGAATCATATTCATTGTTATGATATCATATATGGTTCACTTATGACTTTATATTACCCGCTCTTTTGTAAAATCCATGTTAAAGAAGCGTTTTGGGTAAAATCGTTTCATTTATCGTAGGTGTTTGGACTTGTTGTTCTTGACATTATTATTACTTATATCATGATTTAATTACTTTCAGAATATAAAACATGATTTATATGTCATATATATTCAGTATATATATTTATAATAGATAGATAAATGAAATGAAACACACAGTTCATGGAGACGGTAGTCCGTACGTACGCATGAACGTTGTTTTCCTTTCCTTATTGTCTTGAATGGAAGTAAGTAGATGACATACATATATACATAAATCCAGTAGCTTTATAATGTCATATATTTCATTATTATTTCTTATATATACTTTATAATCATTCTTAAATGGTTAACATTGAAAATGAATCTCATCGCGTCGTGGAGACGGTAGTCCGTACGTCCGTACGAGCGATGATATCGTTCTCATGATCGTGAACTTGTGTTGAAGTGTATGTATACTATTTCAGTATCAATATAAATTTATAATAATCATATATAGTTACTCATTACACCATTATACCCATCCAATTAAGGTGGTGGTGGAAAATAGATTACACCACGGTGTGGAGACGGTATTCCGTACGTACGCACGCGCGGTGATTTCCTTTTTCCGTAGGATGGATAGAAGGTTAATTAGAGTTGTTTCATATTTATAATAACATATCAGTATATATGAAATACTTATGTTATTACTTTATCATGAAACAACTAAATAAGAAGAAGTTGAAGAAGAATGAAATTGAAAAAGATCGGTAATCGATATTGCCTCTTTTGGAGGCACCTTTTCTTAACCTCCACTTAACAAACTAAGGATGGTCTTTGAAGAATACCATGACCTCTAGGATGAAACTAGGGAAGTTGAGAAGAGATTTTGGCCGGGGTTGGCCGAGCTTGAATGATAAAATTTGTGTGAGGAGGAGAGGGAGGAGGTGCCCTTTTATAAGGGAGGAGAGGGGAACCTTTGGGAAAACTAAAAATATTATTTTATTATAAAGTCATGTTCTGTTTTAAATAGCTCCAAATTGATATATTTTGAAGCTAAGGTGGGGATGGGTCGAAATACTCTCATCCAATATAATTTAGACAAGTTTAGGTATCAATTTTAAACTTATCATTTAGATTTAACTTTAAGTTAGATAATTTATCTTTTACCGTGTCTTCTTGTTTTCTTACACTATAAGGTTAATAAAATTACTATATCAAGCCAAAAGAAACCCAAGTTTTTTATTATTAATATATCTATCATTATCTAAGTCATTTGGCCGAACCTTAGATTTTTAGAAATTAAATAACAATTAATAATATAATATTTGTTTTAAAAACTAATTTATGTTAATTTTGACACTATTTGGTACATGATTTTTATGAAATTCATAACAAAATGATAAGTTCTAACCAAGTTACTTATATCAACAATAACATGTCATATTAACCTATAAAATTATTTTATGTCATAAAAAGTCTCATATTAAATTTATTTGGGCATTTATAACATCAATTATGTCAATATTTCATTAATAAGATAATTACTGCATCATCTTTGTGTCATAATAAATGATAATTATTTAATCCCTAAAAATTCTAAATAAATTTCTATGATGTATAAAATTGTATTAGATTTCTGTAGACGATTCATTTTCTAAGTTTTATGATGTTTATCACTAAATTAAAGTTATTATACTTATACGATTTAAGAAAGTGACATGTTGTCACATTCTTTGGTTTTAATAATAATTAAATTATTTTCATGGAAAAAGTCCATAAAATGAATCTAATCCGACCCTTAGGATATATGGGTCTACTTTTAGCCATCAAATATGATTTTTACAAGTGTTAGGGAAATTTTATAATCTTATATTTACCCTTAATTACCCGATTTACCTTTAACTATAGTAAATAAAATTTACAATAGTTACTATTCACAATGCCCAAAAATAAAAAGTATCTTATTAATATAATTTGTACCCACTGATTCCAAATATGGAATCCATTTTTCCAAATTAAATACACAAAAGATGCAGAAGTTATATTAAAATTAATCCAGTTGTCGAAAGAAAACAGATTTTTTTTAAAACATTGCAAAAGATTGAATTGTTTTAACCTACGAATTCAAGGTAAAATCAATGCTAATGACATAAATTATATTAAATGGTAAAAATATATTCTATTTATACTTTAAAACCATTAAATATTATAATTTAACCACATAAGATATTACGATGAAAAAAGTTGTTTTTAAATAAAATATACCATGTTTTTACTATTCATTAAAATATGAAAGTTATCGGAAAAATATCAAAACCTTATCTAATGTAAATTTTTATATCCTGATTCAAAAGAATTTTATTTTGTCAAATTGAACATATAAACATGTCAAAAACTATATTTAAAGTGGGTGCGCTATCAAAAGGCGACAAAACTGCATTTTTTTAAAATACTTATTTTACCTGAAAAATTTATTTTGTTCTTATACCATGTTCTAGAAAATGTGTAAGATGAATAATAATGTTATAAAATTCAAAATTTAGTTAATACTATTCATAACGGCTAGTTCATGACAATATTATAATAATATATTATTGTTTATTAAAACCCGGTATTACATACAACACACGTTATCGAGGAAGGTCGCGATTGCGTGTAATGAAAGCCAAGACAGGGTTGCGTGTTGTGAAATAATCATTCATTGTTTCGTATAACAGAATCCAACCATTTTTCATTTATACATTGAATATATATATATATACTCAATTTTGCGTAGAATAACTATTATCAAAATTGTGTGTAACACGATCCAAGAATAGTGTTGCGTATACTGCAAGCTAATACGGTGTTGCATATAGCGCAAGGTAATATTAGTGTAGAATACAAAACAAGGAATTTAAAAGAATATTTTTCATAAAATATCAGGGTGTTACATTCTACCCCCCTTAAAATGAATTTCGCCCTCGAAATTCGTCGGGGTTATAAATGGTTTTCTACTCGAAAGTTTGTTTAATAGAAACCCACATCGTAAAAAGGAATACCAAAATATGGATTTAAAAACTAAAGTATGAAATGTAATGGTTACCCAAATTAACTCATCACTGGGATTCCACGTAGGAGAACATAGGTGAAAATATGGAAATTGAAGAAAAATCTAACCATCAATTTCTGATGGAGAGTGGTAGAGAACATGGCTATGAAAAAGCCAACAGTCGCAAAGCCATAAATTTGTGAGGATCTAAGGTACCATTTGATTCATCGGATATAAGAGCACTAGGAAAAAATTCTTGGTTTTCAAAATCATTTCCCTAAAGTGGAAAATTTTGAATTAGAATAAATACTTACTTTATTTTGGTACAATATCACTGTTGTTCGTACATTGAACAATTTCCACTTCATCTATTAAATAAATGAAGTTGAATTTTTTATTCATGAAGTGTTAATTGATCATGTGATAGAATGATGCGTCATTCCATCTATTTCCAACAAAAGGTTAGCAAAAGTTATAAGTCCATCTTATGGTTAGATTAATCGTATATGGTTCGAAAAATGAAATTATACTTCATATATCATACCGCTTAATAAAATAAAACTAGTTTCTACTAACTATGGACTTCCTTTAGGCCAGTGGTAGGCGATAAAGGCCAGTCGCACATCGGTTGTGGGTTCGATTCCCACAGCCTTGTCCGACGCGATGGGCTGTCACCCGTCCTTCAGGTTGTCCTTTTTCTAAAACTATATTACTATAACATCCCATCAATAATATCGAAAAAACTTCTATCCTTAAACAATACTAACTTATGTCCAACATAATCCATTCCAATCTTTAGGCTTATCCATAATACTGCAGTCCACTCTCATAATATAGTGAAAACGATTACCAGAGATTTAATACCATCGTTGATTCCCATATACCCTAAGATATGTCTTGTTGGTCACATTCCAAACATTCGAAGGCCTTAATCATGTATTCTCTTGAAAAACTAATACCCCTTAAACCATAGTGAAAACATGAATTCAGGTAAAAGTTAACACATTCCACATACCAAAATCCTCAAAATCCTATATACTCAAACCATGATATCACTTAGTCCTTATATCAATCATGAGCTCATGAATACTATCAAACATATTAGATTCTATTTATCCCTTCATTATGTTCATATCATCTGCTTTCCAAAAATATTTCAATCACTTTTCATGGTTACCGATGTCATATTCTTATAGAAAACCACAATGGACCAATACATAGATATTCCAATATACAATAAAAGTACCTCAATAACATTATTCTTGAATACCAATACAAAAACACTTCAAACCATCATCTTCAATTATGGTCTTGGAATAAGTCCATCCTTAATTAGAAGTATCTTTTTTGGTCAGGGCATTGAGTTGGGTAATGCCCATGTTCTCCACAAATAAGACATTGAACTCCATAACAGTCTGTCACTCTATGTCCCTTTTCTCCACACAGATATCATATGTCCCTCCATTTGAGGTATTCCTCAAGGTTCTTCTTCCCTTCTTTAGAAATCTCATCCTTTCTTTCTTTATGCTCCTCAACATGAGAACATGAATAAAAGTCTATCTTCCTCTTATTTGATGAATTAGGCATACCACTAAATTTCACCTTGTTAATCATATATCACGATGAATGATTTGGAATAATCACAATATCTTTCTCTCTAGGCATTACGCAATTTTGTTGCTTATAGTCACCAATTTGTCCATTGGATTCAATGCTAACCGAATTCTTTCTGGTTCCCTCCATTGACTAAAACACAAATGGAATTCTGTGAGAGGCAAAAATCATACAAGGAAAATAACATAATCAAGGGAGAGTATCCTCAATATCTAACATCATAGGTTAAATTCTATGATCGTTACCATATTTATAGGACAATAACCTATACTTATACTTAACCTTAGGGACATCCATAGACATACCTTAGAAATATCTCTAGGGATCTCACTAAAGTTCTCACATCCTAGTTTCCAAAGGTTGACTAAACCTCCCTCTGATACCAACTGTAGAGACCCGAAGCCTAACGTACATGGACATTACATTACAATTACGGAATACTTAGTACATAACAAAAACACACACACAAGGACCGTAATAGTTTAGTGTCTTTGGAAACTCGGAATATAATCTTCTAATCATGGTGAAAGATCTTCAACATCTCCCATAAAGATCATCTTTTTTTTCTAAACCTAAATCCTTTCTTTATGTCCTGGGGAAAAGAACACATAAAAGTGTGAGCTCAAATTCTCAGTAAGGGTAAACAAAAGAAATATCAATCACGTCATATCCATAAGAACATATCTTTTGGAAATCTTAACATGCAAAAGCGATCATAATTTCATAACATGGGATAAATCATAGTAGTGAAATGTAATCCCAATATTCATAACATAAAAAATGAAACTTTGTGGCATACACACATAATCATAGAGAATAATTTCTTGTTATTCAAGACTCATTTCCAAGACTATCTTAGTGGACAAAGTCCCTTTCTGAATCGAGTTTATTCCTCATTTCAGTCCTATTTCATTGAACCGGTATAACCTACCGTTCCAGCCATGTCTATCTCATGAGATATAAAATCTTTACCCAATGCATTGGAGGGAGATATAGGTCCCACCCATCTTATAATGATACCATTCTTATGTGTGCCACTAAATCATAAACCATACATCATAGCATAACCCATGTAATAAAAATGGGAATCATAAACATCATGACATCATAAAACAATTCATATAAGATAAAGGAATTCATAAAAAAAATTCCATCACAGCATAGTCAAGTCAATGTAATAACAGGGATAGAAACAGAACCCTTTATTATCTTAGATGGAAAATAATTTTGATAAAACACTTGAACTCCATTTTTGAGGAAAATATCCTTTCTACTTCAAAAATACATTTCCTTTCTTAACATGTCATACAATTCTAAAATAAAACAAGTTTATTAAAAATAAACTTGAAAACATGTAAAGTAAGCTTCTTGGAAATAATGTTTTATAATCCATTCAAGTCGTATAAGTTAAAAAAACATTCTTCTCGTACTTTTGTCGGAAAAATTAAAAAGTACCTCGTACGAAAAACGACAAAAGATTCCTTTGATATCTTTTACTAAAAACTCACAGAAGGGTAAAATTGGATTTAAAAAATTGTAGATGGATGGAAATAATATTTCATATTGAGGAAACATGGTTGTGGATGATAAAATACACCCTAGTAAATACCAAATTATAAATAATCTCGGATAAAAATGAGATTGTGATATTTCCCTTACCTTAAGTCTGATTTGCTTCGTAAGTGTCCGAACCTGCTGTATAATGATTTAAATAATGTCATTAACTTATTATAGAATCCTATTCATTGTTATGATATCATATATGGTTCACTTATGACTTTATATTACCGGTTCTTTTGTAAATTCCATGTTAAAGAAGCATTTTGGGTAAAATCGTTTCATTTATCGTAGGTGTTTGGACTTGTTGTTCTTGACATTATTATTACTAATATAATGATTTAATTACTTCCAGAATATAAAACATGATTTATATATCATATATATTTAGTATATATATAAATATGTAATAGATAGATAAATGAAATGAAACACACTGTTCATGGAGACAGTAGTCCGTACGTACGCATGAACACTGTTTTCCTTTACTTATTGTCTTGAATGGAAGTAAGTAGATGAAATACATATATACATAAATCCAGTAGCTTTATAATGTAATTTATTTCATTATTATTTCTTATATATACTTTATAATCATTCTTAAATGGTTAACATGGAGAATGAATATCATCGCGTCGTGGAGATGGTAGTCCATACGTACGCACGAGCGATGATATCGTTCTCATGATTGTGAACTTGTGTTGAAGTGTATGTATAATATTTCAGTATCAATATCACTTTATAATAATAATATATAGTGACTCATTACACCATTATACCGATCCAATTAAGGTGGTGACGGAAAATAGATTACACCACGGCGTGGAGACGGTATTCCGTACGTACGCATGTGTGGTGATATACGTTTTCCGTAGGATGGATAGAAGGTTAATTAGAGTTGATTCATATTTATAATAACATATCAGTATATATTAAATAATTATGTTATTACTTTATCATGAAACAACTACAGAATAAGAAGTTGAAGAAGAAAGAAATCGAAAAAGATCGGTAATGGATATTACCTCTTTTTGAAGCGCCTTTTCTTAACCTCCACTTAAAGAACTAAGGATGGTCTTTGAAGAAGCCCATGACCTCTATGATGATACTAGGGAAGTGGAGAAGTGATTTTGGTAGGGGTTGGCCGAGCATGAATGCTCAAATTGGATTGAGGAGGAGAGGGAGGAGGTGCCCTTTTATAAGGGAGGAGAGGGGCATCTTTGGGAAAACTAAAAATATTATTTTATTATAAAGTCAAGTTCGGTTTTAAATAGTTCCAAATTGATATATTTCAAAGCTAAGGAGGGTATGGGTCTAAATTCTCTCATCCAATATAATTTAGACAAGTTTAGGTATCAATTGTAACCTTATCATTTAGATTTAACTTTAAGTTAGATAATTTAACTATTACCGTGTCTTCTTGTTTTCTTACACTATAAGGTTAATAAACTTACTATATAAAGCGAAAAGAACCCCAAGTTGTTTATTATTAATATATATATCCTTATCTAAGTCATTTGGCGGAACCATAGATTTTTAGGAATTAAATAAAAATTAATAATATAATATTTGTTTTAAAAACTAATTTATGTCAATTTTGACAATATTTGGTACATGATTTTTATGAAATTCATAACAGAATGATAAGTTCGAACCAAGTTACTTATATCAACAATAACATGTCATATTAACCAAGAAAATTAATGTAAGTCATATAGAGTCTAAAATTACATTTATTTGGGCATTTATAACATCAATTATGCCAATATTGCATTAATAAGACAATTACTGCATCATATTTGTGTCATAATAAATGATAATTATTTAATCCCAAAAAATTCTAAATAAATTCCTATTATGTAGAAAATTATATTAGCTTTCTGGATACTATTCATGTTCTAAGTTTCATGAAGTTTATAACTAAATTAAAATTATTATACTAATTAGATTTAAGAAAGTGACATGTTGTCACATTCTTTGGTTTTAATAATAATTAAATTATTTTCATGGACAAAAGTCCATAAAATGAATCTAATCCAACCCTTAGGTTATATGGGTCTACCTTTAGCCATCCAATAGGATTTTACAAGTGTTAGGGTAATTTTATAATCTTATATTTACCCTTAATTACCCGATTTACCTTTAACTATAGTAAATAAAATTTACCGTAGTTACTATTCACAATGCCCAAAAATAAAAAGTAGCTTATTAACATAATTTTGACCCACTGATTCCAAATATGGAATCCATTTTTCCAAATTCAATACACAAAAGATGCAGATATTAAATTAAAATTAATCCCGTTGTCGAAAGAAAACAGGTTTTCTTTAAAACATTGCAAAAGATTGAATTGTTTTAACCTACAAATTCAAGGTAAAATCAATGCTGATGACATACATTATATTAAATGGTAAAAAAATATTCTATTTATACTTTAAAACAATTCAATATTATAATTTAACCACATAATATATTACGATGAAAAAAGTTGTTTTTAATTAAAATATAGCGTGTTTTTACTATTCATTAAAATATGAAAGTTATCGGAAAAATATCAAAACTTTATCTAACGTAAATTTTTATATCCTGATTCAAAATAAGAAATTTATTTGGTAAAATTGAACATATAAACATGTCAAAAAATATATTTAAAGTGGGTGCACCATCAAAAGGCGGCAAAACTTCATTTTTTGAAAAATACTTATTTTACCCGAAAAATTTATTTTGTTCTTATACAATATTCTAGAAAATGTGTAAGATGAATAATAATGTTATAAAATTCAAAATTTAGTTAATACTATTCAGAACGGCTAGTTCATGACAATATTATAATAATATATCATTGTTTATTAAAACCCGGTATTGCGTACAACACACGCTATCAAGGAAGGTCGCAATTGCGTGTAATGCAACCCAAGTAAGGGTTGCTTGTTGTGAATGAATACTTCATTGTTTCGTATAACAGAATCCAACCATATTTCATTTATACATTGAATATATATATATATATATTCAATGTTTCGTAGAATAATTATTATCAAATTTGTGTGGAACATGATCCAAGTATAGTGTTGCGTATAATGCAAGCTAATACAGTGTTGCGTATAGCGCAAGGTAATCTTGGTGTAGAATACAACAGAAGACATTTAAAAGAATATTTTTCATAAAATCTCAGGGTGTTACATTGAAAGTATACTTAGATTATATTTTTATCTTTTAATACAATTTTGGTCATTATAAGTAATTTCACATTTTAATTTGACATAAACCCATGTCAATAATTTGATAGTTTTTACTTTTTTAAAAACCCTCTTTAGGGTTTTTACAGCAGGAATTAATTTTAAATTAATAAATTCAACTTAAATGTTTTTAATTTTGTAAAATAGACTTCATTTTTTAATTTTGAATATAAAAATTAGCTTAGGGTGAATTTTTGATATTTTTCTGAAAACATTCAATTTTTGATTAATTGTGAAAAACACTACGTTATTGTTTAAAACCAACTTTTTATTTAATTAATTAGTATTTTTTTTATTTTTTATTTAAAAATATATACATATTACCTATATATGTCCAATTCTATTCATTGGAGTCATTTTATAATAGGTTTAGATATAAAAAAATTTATTGAACTTTTTATCGTCTTTTTCCCACCTTCTAGTAAAATTTGAAAATTTGCATAAAACATAATTTCACCTCTTCTGTGAGTTGAGTTTCAAAAATCCTAGAGACACAGTTAACCTCAATATGTAAAATGTGGTTCAATATGATGAAAATAATTTTTGGTGAATAATACCTTTTGGATTTTAATTACCATAGTTAACAGTAAATATGGTAATTTTGGGTAAAAAAGGTATTATAATTACCATACTACATTTCCTAATTATATGGGATACATTTAATTCTACCAAAAAACGTAGGAATAAAATATGATCATTTTTGTCCACATTGATTAGATTTGGACATTTATTATTATTTAATTTAAAGAAGAGTTAAAAGTGTTAAATTCAAGTTCTCATAACTAAGTTTTCTTTAATATTGGGTCATACAAAACATAAATTCAACTATCAATATTTATTATAAATACAAAGCGATTTCCTACATAATGGTATTTTATTTATAATTTTTATACATTAATTAATTAATTTTTTATGACACAATGATGATGTAGTAATTACCATATTAATAAAATATTAAAATAATTGATATTATAAATTTCCAAATAATAGTGATTTGAGACTTTTGATGAATTAAACTAATTTTAATGTTTAATATTACTTTTTATTGTTGATTAAAACAAATTTTTTCGTAGTAATCATGCTGTTATGTTTTTAACAAAGAACAAATACCAAATAGTGTCAAAATTGACGTAAGATAGTTTTTCAAATTATACAATATTTTTGGTTGATATATTATTCCAAAAATATAAGGGTAGGCCAAAGGGATTTAATGATATTTCATATGTCATTAATGAACCACATTAGGGTATCATGGAAGTTTGGAGTAAGTTTATATACCATATAGTGTAAGAATACAAGAAGACAAGGTAAAAGTTATACTATTTTACAAAGAGTTAAATAAAATATATAAGGTTAAATTGATAAACTAAACTTGTATAAAACATATTTCTTGAGAATATATTGACCCATAACCACCTAAGGCTAGAAATAAATTCACTTGGTGCCATTATAAACCGAATATTATGGTATAATAAATTTGTACTTTAATCTATTCCTAAAATGACCCTCACCCCTCTTATAAAAGGGAACTTCCCCTTCTCTCAAAATCACACATCCAAAGCCATTTGGCTCAGCCAAAACCTACCCAAATATCTTCAAAACTTCTCTCACATCATCCTAGAGTAATTAATTTTATCTGACATCCCACCTATGTATACATTTTGATCAAATCAAAAGGAAACACCAGAAGAAGAGTTAATAATTTCATCACCGTCTTTCAAGTTCTTTTCTTCTTCCACTACCTCATTCTTTGTTATTACCATACCAAAATAATAAATATTGTACCTTGTACATAATTTTATGTTATTATAAATATGGCACAACTATATTCATTATCATATCAATCTTATGAATGATAATATCACCATGCATGCATACATAGGGCTTACTGTCTCCACGCCAACACAATATTATTTGGACGGATATAATGATGAGTAATATGTAAGTAAAAAATGAAAATAACCTAATACTTTTTCTGTATTGTTAGTATACCATCTAATTTCTAAACTTTTAATCATTAATGAAATGATATCCTCAATCGTGTGTACGTACAGATTACCATCCCCACGGCATGATGAGATTTATTTCCAGATTCACCATTCAATGATGATTATAGAAATATATATTATTAATAATTATTTAATATATAAAATAATATTGGTACTATATATATATATATGTATTTATGTACTTACATATATCATATTAACTTACTTATGTTCAATAAGATATGAAAATAGAAACAACATTTATGCGTACGTACAGACTACCATCTCCATAAATGGTGTTCTCCATTTCATATATCTATCTATTATAAATATTTATATTCTAAATATATATGATATATAGAACATGTTAATATTCTTGAAGTATTTAAATCATGATCTAAATGATATGATCAAGAATAACAAGTTAAAACACGTTCGATAAAGAAACTGATTATTACCTGAAATGTTAATATAACATTGAAATAATTATTAAATGGGAAGTATAAATTCATAAATTAATCATGTATAATATAATAAATAGGAATATGGTTCTAGTATTAATTAATAACATACTATGGTCATTATACATAAGGTTAAGCATACCCTCGACCAAAGGAATATGCATGGTAAGGGATAATTCTACAATATCTTCATTTTCAGAGGTTGTATTTACGTGAGTAAATAGTGAGACCTCTTTATCAACCACATCCGTGTTTCACAAAAATATTTTCAATTGGAATATTTTATGGTTTCATGGAAGGAACTCTTTAACTAAATCATCATTTTAAATAGTTTACATATTTATTTATCTAAATTATTCTCATTAATGTCCATGTTTTCAAAATGGGGTTTAAGGATTTATTTATATGAACATGAATGTTTTTTAAATGTTAATTCCATTAAAAATTTCTGAAGTGGTATGGGAATGTTTGATTCAAAAATGTCTTTAAATATATTCCTTTCTAAATTGTGTGACTTCTAAATGTTTTTATGAAAAAGGAATATTTCTCTAAAATATTTTTACAAATCATTATCACTTATGTCATCATCCTTTGATGGATTTTAAACTTGATGGAAGTTGATTTATTATGACACAAATCCTCCATATTGTTTTGATGGTTTTCTGATATATAGTACTATGGATGTGTTATTTTTATAACATTCATGGTTTATTGATAATGTATTTACATTTCATAGGTGAGTTATAATACGAACGTTTATGTTATGTTTAAACCTTTTCATAAGAGGAATGCATTGGACTTAGTAAGTGATGGGTGGAGCCCACTATTTCTCTTCTAGGAATCGGTAGGTCTCATGAGATATACTAATGTCATGGCACAAGGCCCTAGAAAAAAAAATTATTTCCAGTCTTGGCATGTGGCCTTGACTATGTGGTTATGATGTCCTGTGTTATGAATTCCCATATTAAGAAATTAGATTTTACATGTGATTATTCGACATGTAGAATATCCATGTGCATGGTAATATGGTAATGTTTGATTTATTTTTGCCATATTATGTTAATGTTTATGTTTAAAAGACAATTGTTTTTATTAAATATCTTTCAATAAAATTTTATAGCATCTGCTAAATTATTTACCCTTACAAAGCATCTATCTCCCCCCTTTAATTTGATTTATTTTCCCAGGATCCCAAGAAGTGTTTTATGATTGATATGCAGGGTTATGCAAAAGGGGAAATGGCGTTCTAAAATGACTATTTATGTTGTGTTGTATGTTAAAAAGATTAATATAACATTCAAGTATGTAATATATTTTCCAAGAATGCTAAACGGATCAGTCCTTCGGGACTTGATTCCTTGTAATCATGCCAATGTATTAAAGTAATGCAATGACTATGGGTAACTGGGGTCAGTGTGTTATAGTTGGTATCAAATGAAGTTTAGTACAGGCATTGGAAACTACATTTAGAAAAACTCTGATTAGGGAACACTACCCTAGGATAGACTTTGAGTATTAGTGTAGAAGAACATCCTATAATTTTGGTACTATAGAGATTTCGTAACTTTTAGGAGCAATGCATCCATGTATGGATATGAAGAGGTAGAGGTGGCTCTGGAAAAAATGTACTTAGGGGTAAAACCCAAAAACACTACTTTGAGCTAGACTCAAATGGGAACAGGTGCACGATAATGGGCCATGCTGCATTTTTGGTTACGACACCCCCAGGATATATGCTTAGGATAATTAACATTTTTATTACAATAAATTATGATGGATTTAGGAGTAAATACTTCCTCAAAGAAAACATTTTTATTATTATGGATTATATTCATAAACTGTTTAATTTACATTAGGTATTTTAAAAGATCAGAATTATGAATTGTGATTCATAAACTGACCTAGTGTATGCCATTGCTTAGAAATGGTGCCCAATAGAAGGAATGAGAACTCCAGAAATACGTATCATCCAAAAGGTGAGAAGGATCATATCTTTCATGCTATTAATCCAACATTTATAAGGGAAATAGTCTCCCACATATTCTCAACATATGAACAAATAGTATCAACTGTTAATAAGATAAGAAACGAATTCCCTGAGTCATATGGCTTTGAAGTGAAGCAAGAGAAGAAAAGGATTGTAGAGTGAAAGATGGATAAGGGGAAGAGAGGAAAGAAGTATTTTCCAACATGTTATAATTGTGGAATGAATTACCTTCGTAAATGCTTAAAGGGAATGTGAGTTTGTTATAAGTGTGGAGAAAAATGACACCAAGTACATGATTTCTTGGGTTATAAAAAGTTTTCAATTGTCAAATGATTTATCTACAATGTGTTGTGACACAACAAGAATAAATTTCCTAATCATCAGAGTATACCACAAATGATTATATTGGATAATAAAAAATTATGTTACTACCACATGTGAATAGGAATAACTAGCGGTCTTATGTTGTTAACAAAGAAATATTTATTTTCAGTGTTGAATCGATGATATACCAGTTATATGAATATGGAAATAAATCAGGATTCTACTGAAGTACTATTTTATTGTGGATTTGAGATTATATGGTTCAATTAAAAGTGACTCAACAACATGTTAAACTTTTTGGAAAATACATGGTTGGATGAAATATAAAATTTAATATTTTCTTGATACTGAGATAGTAATTTTGGAATAAGAGATGGTTTATTTGGAAAAATTATATTGGATATTGATGACTATATTGGAACTGATTAATGGTTTTCTTATTTCATCATTGATAGAGTATTGAAAATTTTTGGATATAATGAATATATCTAGTATTTTGTAAGGAATAAAGGGGAATTAATGTAATCAATAAGTTATTATCATAATTCAAGGTGTAACCATGTTTTAAAAGAATTCATGATGAATAAATTCACACGTTATTACTTGGAAGAAAAGATCTTCATTGTGTTTACCTTTCTTATAAATTTTGGATTGTATGTTTGGAAAAAAGTATTTTGGATAAGTCTAAAGGTTCAAATGGATTGAGATAGAAATTGGATACTATTGATAAGGATAAATCATTAATTGAGATTATTTTTTTAATTTTATGAAAAGGACAACCCAGAGGTCGGGCGACAACCCGTTGCGTCAGGCAAGGCCGTGAGAATTGAACCCGCAACTGAAGGGCGACAAGGGTGCATCACCTACCACTGGCCTACGTGATGTCCTAGTTTGTGTAATGTAGTTTTCTTAAATAGTATGAAAAATTAATTATAATTTCATTATTTTAGGAACCCTAGACAATTATGATAAATTGAATATTTTTGAATTCTGTTATCTTTTGAAGTGAAAGATGAGTTTGTGGTAGGAATTAGTTGAATGATGAAACTCTACATGTCAAGTAAATTTTTTTCCTCTTATTCTATGAATAATTTATTTTATAAAATTTAGTTAAGGGATCTTATAAAAATACGTTTTATCCAAATACATAATATTTTGTTGAACTGATGGTATTTAAATCAACATTGAATTATGGCTTTGAGGCCCTCAATATTCCATTTTTTATTTATGTGTTTATGATTTATGACCTCAACCACTACCTATAAATATTTACGTTCTTCCTACAATTATGTGTCTATAATTACCACAAATTTTCTCATATTGGAAACTCTAATTTGGTGGAAGCCTTTTCATTTCCTTTTTCCTCTTATTAAGACTAAATTTTATAACCCAATTTATAATGTTGGTTTTCCACAAGGGTATTTTCTATTTTTAACCTTTTATTTTTGAAGAAAAATTTTAAATTGTGAGGACATAATTTATTAAAGGATTGGATAATGTAACAACCAAATATTTTATAGTACGTTATCTTTTCAATGTAATTCAATAACATGTGCATCATGCAATACCGAGTTTGAGTGCACCACAACGTACCAAACTAGGTTTTCAAAATGCAATTATGAATAGTGTTAACTGAATTTTGAATTTCATATACTATATAAAATTTTATAATCCATATTATGTGTTTATTAGACATAATATATGAACAAATTCATTATTTTCATATAAAATAAGTATTTAAAAAAAATCAATATTACCGCCTTTTAATGGAGAACCATTTTTAAATAAAATATTTCAAACATTAATCAATTAAATTTTAGAAAATAAACCTCTTCTTTAGAATCAGGACATAAAAATTTATTTTTTATAAATTTTTAGGGATTTTCTGATAACTTTGTTATTTGGGTGAATAGTGAAAATTACTAAATTCTAATTAAAAAAATCTTTTCTAATAAAAATAATATATTGTGTTAAATTATACAATTGATAGGTTTGAAAGTATAATTAGATTATATATTTATCATTTAATATAATTTTGGTCAATATATGTAATTTCACATTTAAATTTGACATAAACAAAAGTCATTATTTTGAAAGTCTTTACTTTTTTAAAGATTTGCCTATTGGTTTTAACAAGAGGAATTAATATTAATTTAATAAATGAAACTTCTATTTTTTTGCTTTGTTAAAATATACATATATTTTGAATTCAGGGTATCAAAATTATCTTAGGTTGAATATTTGATATTTTTGAAAAAACATTCAATTTTTGATGGATAGTGGAAAACACAACATTATTGTTTAAAACTGACTTTTTATTTTAGTAATTAGTTATTTTAATTTAATTTATTTTTGGTCTAAATTGATATATAATACCTATATATGTTTGATGTGATTCATTTGAGGTATTTTATAACACATTTAGATCTATAAAATTTTATTGGGCTTTTTACCATCTTTTACCCACCTTCTAGGAGCATTTGAAGATTTGCATAAAACATAACTTTACCACTTATGTGAGTTTGATTTCAAAAATATGAGAGACATGGTTAACCTCAGTAAGTAAATTTTTTTTCAATAAGATGAAGATAATTTTTGTTGAATAGTAAATTTTGATTTTTATTTACCATAGTTAAAAGTAAATAGGGTAACTAAGGGTAAAAATGATATATTAATTTTTCTAACACAAGTCCTAATTATATGGGATAAGTGTAATTCAACCTAAAAAAACATATGAATAAAATATGATCTTTCAGGACCACTTGGATTTGATTAGTACATTTATTATTATTTAATTTAAAGAAGAGTTAAAATTGTTAAATTCAGGTTTTAACATGAAAAACATTTTTAATATAGGGTTATACATAAGATAATTTCGATTATAAATATTAATTATAAAGATACAGATATTTCATACATAATGGTATTTTATTTATAAATTTAAGACCCTAAATGAGTAAATTTATTAATGACACAATGATGATGGAGTAATTAACTTATTAATAAAATATTAAAATAATTAATATTATAAATACAGAAAAAAATATAATTTGAGGTTTTTGATGAATTCCACTAACTTTATAGGTCAATATTACATTTTATAGTTTATTAAATCAATTTTTTTTTTGAATTAATCAAGCTTTTTTGATTTTTACAGAAACCAAATACCAAATAGTGTCAAAATTGACATAAAATGGGTTTTAAAACAGACAATTTATTATTTGTTTATATAATATTCTTAAAAATATAAGGATAATCAAAAGTTATTACATAAAATTATATATTTCATTAATGAACCACTTGAGGTTCTATTGGATGTTTAGTGTTTGTTTATTAACCATATAGTGTAAGAATACAAGACGCCACATTAAAAGTTAAACTATTTAACTAAGAGTTAAATATAAAAGATAAGGTTAAAATGGTAACCTAAACATGTATAAAACCAATTGTTTGAGAGGGTTTCGACCAATAACCACCTAAGGCTCGAAATAATTTCATTTTAAGCCATTATAAACCAAATATGATTGTATAATAAAATAATAATTTCATCTTTTCTGAAAGTGACCCTCACCCCTCTTATAAAAGGGCACATCCACTTATCTCAAAATCACACCACCAAATCCATTTGGATCGGCCAAACCTTTCCCAAATAACCTCCTAAATTCCAAAAATACATCATATAGTCCTTAAATTGATCATAAATACCACTTCATCTGCCGTTTTTATCAACTCAAAATAAAACACCTGAAGAAGAGGTAATAATTTCACGACCCTCATTCAAGTAATTTTCTTCATCCATTTCCTATTTCTTTGTTATTACCATACCAAAATAATAAATCCAATACCTTTATATACTTTGATGTTATTATAAATATGGAACAACCATATTCATTATTCTATCCATCCCATTAATGAAAATGTCACCATGCATGCATACGTACGACTTATCGTCTCCACGTTGTGGTGTAATTTGTTATTCAACATTATGTGTTTTGTATGCACATAATTATGAATAATATGTATGTAAAAAATGAAAATAACATGGGTAATTTATGTACAATTATTATACCATCAAATTCCATACCTTTTTAATCATTAAGGAAATGATATCCTCGCTCATGTGTACGTACGGATTACCGTCTCCACAACGCGATGAGATTCATTTCCAGGTTCACCATTCAACGATGATTATAAAAATTTATATTATTAATAAGTAGGTAATATATGATAAAATAAAGGTACTGGATATATATATATATATATATATATACTTATATACTTAAATATATCTTATTCACTTACTTCCATTCAATACGATATGAAAACAGAAACAGTGTTTATCCATACGTACGACCTACCGTCTCCATAAACGGTGTTATCCATTTCATATATCTATCTATTATAAATATTTATATTCTAAATATATATGATATATAAATCATGTTTATATTCTAGTTGTATTTTAATCATGATAAAAAATGATACGATCAAGAATAACTAGTCAAAACATGTCTAATAAAGAAAGTGATTATTACCCAAAATGATGATTTAACATGGAAATCCTTATTAAATGGGAAGTATAAATTCCTTAATGAATCAAGTATAATAAAATAAAAATTAATATGGTTCTGGTATAATTTAATAACATACTATGGTCATTATACAAGATGTTAAGCGTAACCTTGACCAAAGGAAAGTGCAAGGTAGGGGTTAATTCTACAATCTCTTCATTATCCATTGTTGTTTTTATGTTAGTATCTACTGGGACCTCTTTATCATCCACAACCATTTTTCATAAAAATAGTGTTAAATGTACTATTTTTTGGTTTTATGGTTGTAACTCATTAACTATTTTATCAATTTAAATGGTTTAAATATTTATTTTTCTAAATCATTCTCATTAATATCAATGTTTTCAAAATGGGTTTTAAGGATTTATTTATATAGACATGAATGTTTTTAAAATGCTAATTCCATTCAATAGTTTCAAAGTGGTATGGTAAACTTTTATTCATAATCTTCTTTAAATATCTTCCATTATAAATTGTGTGACTTGTAAATGTTTTTATGAAAAATGGATATTTCTCTCAAAGAGTTTTACAAATAATTTTCACTTAGGTCAACATCCTTTGATGGATTTAAAACTTGTTTGAAGTTGATTTCTTATTGTATAAATATTTCTTATTTTATTAAAGTTTTTGTGATTTGTTTGACTATATATGTGTTATTTTACTCCATTCATGCTTTATGCATAAAGTATTGACATTTAGTAGGATAGTTTTAATATGAATGTTTATGTTATGTTTAAACCTTTTAATATGAGGAATGAATTGGACATAGTAAGTGATAGGTGGAGCCCGTTATAGCTCCTCCAAGAATCGGTAGGTCTGATGAGACAAACTATTGTCTTGGAACTAGGTCTTGGCAAAAAAACATTATTTTTAGTCTCGACACAAGGCCTTGACTACGTGGTTATGATGTCCGATATTATATATTCCCTCATTATGAAATTAGTTATTACATGTGATTATTTTACTAGTAGAATATCCACATTCATGTTAATATGGTAATGTTTGATTTATTTTTTCCATATTATGTTCAATTTTATGTTTAAAAGGATTTAGTTTTTATGACACATCTTTCCTTAAATGTTTATAGCTTCCAATAAAATATTTACCCTTACTAAGGATATGAGCTCACCCCTTTCTTATGTTATATTTTCCCAAGATCCCATGAAGTGTTTTAAGATTGAGATGCTGGGTTAAGATAACGGAACAATGGTGTTCTAAAAGGATTATTAAGGATGTTTTGTATGTTACAATGTATAATGTAACATTCTTGTATGCAATCTATTTTCCATGACTGATAAACAGATCAGTTTTTCGGGACATGATTCCTTGTAATCATGCCAATGTATTAAAGTAATGAACCGACTATGGGTAACTGGGGTCGGGGAGTTACAGAAAATAATTTAATTAAATGTTAAAATAATATTAAAATAATATTAAATTACACTAACACTTTTTCTAGGTTTAGTGGATATTTTTTTCGACCCAAATCAACCTTAGGTCAAAAATACGATCCTTTTCACTCCACTTGTGTGAGATTAATACATAAATTATATTTTATTTTAAGAAGAGTTAAAAGTGTCATATTCAAATTTTAATAACAAAACCATTTTAAATATTGTTAGATATATATATGATAAATTAGACTATAAATATTCATCAGAAATATAATAAATTTATCTACATCATGATAATTTATTTTATTTCTTATACATTAAATAATTAAATTTAATTATGCCACAATGATGATGCATCAAATGATTTATGAAATGATATTAATATTATTAAATAAAAATAAGTTGAAAATTTTCATTCCATAAAAGAATATTTTGTATGAAATTAACATGTCAGGGTTTAGAAAATGATTTTTTAAGGAATCATATATTTATGAATTTATCTAAAATCAATTACTAAATAGTGTCAAAATTGACATAAATGAGATTTTAAGATAAATACTATTTTATTAAATGATATACAACTCAAAAAATGTAATGTTATTTCAAGTAAAATTTATAGTTGTAAAAATTTCATAAATGATCCTCTTGGATTTCTCTTGGATTTTTATAGCCACTATATTAACCATATAGTATAATAATACCAAAAGACATGGTAAGAGTTAAATTGTCTAACATGGAGTTAATGATTAAATATAAGGTTGTACTTGTGTCCTAAACATATCTAAAATTAATTGGTTGAGAGAATATAGACCCATACTAATTATATCTTAAAAATATATTATTTTGGAGCTATTAATAATTGAATATCAATTTAAAATAAATTAATATTTCCATCCATTCTTAATGTGACCCTCCTCCCTCTTATAAAAGGCCACAACCTCTACACACTTCCATACACCTCTAAAAGTCCTTGAATTTCCCAAAATATGGTCAAATAATCTCCAATTATCCATAATATCTCATAAAATCCTTAAATTTGAAATAAAACAATTTAAGGTAGCCGTTTGGCACAAATGAAAAAGAGTTACCCAATTATGAGGTAACGTCATCCTGCAAGATCGTTTTTTTATATTCCTTCTCCACACCGGATCTCTCCTTATTCCATTATTTATTTATAAAATAATTATCCTCATCATTATATGTTGTTTTGATTATAATATTTCTACGTACACTTATACACACATCTATATAATGGATATGATCATACAGTTTATGTGTACAGCGAACTACTGCCTCATGAAATGATGATTGTTCAATTTTCCCCTACCAAATTTCATGGTTACCATTATGATAGAAATAATATTTATTTATGATTTATATTATATTTATATTATCTCAGTTCTTCTGTAATTTATATTTATACTATTACTTTATTCTTTTCATGTTGTGTAAATTCAAAAATTTCATTTGAGTATGTGAAGACTACCACCCTCTCAAGTGATATGACTTGTTCATACCAAACATGTAAAGTATAAAGGATTATGTTAATAAACCTATGTAACATATACTATATTGATATTATACTAGAAATAAAATATATTTATCTATCATTTAGTTTTAATTCTTTTAATGCAAAAATGAAACGAATGTAGCGTTCAGGCATACGTAGGTCCAAATGTATCCCTGAACGGTGTACTTCATTACTAATGTAAAATATTATGGATTATTATAAAAATTATATATAGAATAAAAAATATATTTAAATTTTTTTTACATTATATAGGTGAATAAACCACAAACTATTTAATTGGTACAATAAATAACATGTCCAAATATACTCAAGAGACTAACTGATTAACACCTGAAATAGTGATGATAGTGAAATATTTCTAACAAATGGGTTATAAGATATTATAAGAGGATAATATAAGATATAATAATTATTAATATGGTTCTATAATTAGTTATTATAATTTTTTAAACATTTATACATGAAGTTAAAGGACATTCACTTTAAAGGAAATTAAATGTATGGGACTTTATCTCAATCTAATTTCACTAAAGAATATATTAATTTATATAAGGCCTTATTTATATGGTGGAAAATAAAACCTTTGATTTTTATTTTCATTCAAACTGAATCTTTTTATATGAATTATTTTACTAAAACACAATAGGAATTTTTTTAACTTATCTGGTGATAATGACCACTTTGATGTCATAATTGTTATTTCATATTTGGCTTCCTCGATCATACTTAATGTTATTTAAAATGGAACAATTATTCCAATTTTTGAGTATTTTGGTATCAAAAATAGTTTTTAAAAAGGATTGACCATCTCAATATCTAGAAATTGTATTTTTAGATTGGGAATGAAATTCTATGAGTGAAATGTTGAAAATTAAAATCTTTTATGTGTGGTGATTATAAAATTACACTTAAACATTTGATGGATGGTTACATGATGAAACAATTATGGTTGGATATGTAATAAACCATAGATAGGTTGTTTCATGGTAAACCAATGATGGGTGGTTACGATAAAACCTTCAATGAATTGGTAATGGAATTCCGTTGTGTGGATATTCCAATTGTAAGAATGATATGTGTAGAAGTCTACCATATGGTTATTTCATTTAAGTGTGAATATGTCCCCAGACACCTTTTATATGTTATGTGTAGTTTCTATGGATTTTATGGAAATCTATTGGTTACTAAAGTGTAAAAAATAATTTTATATTTAGTAATTATTATTTACTACTTCATAAAGGTGAAAAATATTACATTATGATAGTGTATTAATGGTTTAAATGTTTTAGAAATGAGAATTATTTCTATTATTTGGGTATCCTTTTCTGATATTTTTATGATCATTCCATGTTTAAAATGTTTTTCATATAATTTAAAATGAGAATAATGTCATGTATGGGATCATGGAAATGTTAAGATGTTTAAACATGAATTTATATCATATATCTCTTTAAAAAAAAATTTTTTATGAAAAAATTGATAGCCAGTAAAAGTGCCTACATTGTAACATTTATGTTGTTATGTATGAATTATGGAATAATTCAAAAAAAATTTAAACTTTAATGGATCCATAATGTGACTGAGAGTCAAATTTCTTACAAATCTAATGATTAAGTAGCATTTAAGGAAAACGCCTTATAGTTGGAAACATAGGTCGGTTCAGATAATATTAACAGGTAGAATAAAGTAAATTATATATCCTTAAATTAATTTTACCTATGTTCAAATCTAAATAATATAGAATTTTAATATTTCCATTTCACTTCATCCAAGATATGTCTTTTCCAAATGTTTTTTCATAGAGGAAACATGGTAACTATGGTGGGAAGGCATACAAAGGATAAAAACCATCAAAACCAACATCATGAGATGGTCCAAATCAGAACTTAATAGTTTGTTGTATGGATGCCTTTTTTTACTCAAGAGTTAAATTTTTGTGGTGTTCATGGACGATATCAACCAGACCAACTGTAGAAGAATAACTTGATAGTGGAGAATTTCATGAGGCAACATCCCCCATAATTCAGAGGATCATTAGACCCTGTGAAATCTGAAATGTGGATTAAAGAATTGGAAATTATTTTTGATTTAATGGGGTGTTTATATAATCAAATGGTTAGTCTTTCTGTATATCATTATAAAGGTGAATTTGATCAGTCATGGTCAATGACTAAAAATATTAGTGTAAATAAAGATATTGAAGACATAGAATGGGATGAATTTAAGAATATCCTCCTTGAAAAATATTTTCCTAAGGATATTTGACATAGGATGGAAAAGAAATTATTGGAATTGAGACAAATAGAGGAGAATTATGTGGTTTCATATGAATAAAATTTTTCCCTTTTTTCAATGTACGTCCCATGTTTTATTCAAAATATTGATAGTATGATAAATCTATTTTACTCATGATTGAAGCCACAAATATATAAGGGAATTATTTTTTCATGAGTTCAAAATCTATAAGAAACAGGTCCATTTTGATGAGAAGGTTGAAATAGAGTTTTATTATGATCTTGTGTTCCCTGATAGAAAGAAAAATAAGTTGTCCAATTGGAAGGAAAATGGAAAGAATTCATCAATGAATTCTAGGGGTAAGAAAACTAAATTTCCAACATGTGATAGTTGTTGTAAAAATAATATTGGAGAATGTATCTGAAAATATATAAAGTGCTTATTGTGTGGTAAGAATATTCATATTTCTCATAACTATTAGGAAGTTAATCAATAAGGCAATGAAAATCCAGTGGTAAGATGTTTTAGTTGCAGTGAGTTAGGGCATTATGCAAATGTGTGCCAAAAGTTGATTACCTATGGTGGAAACCGGTAATATCAAAAGCAGATGGGCATGGAAAATTAATTTTGTACTACTACGGTTGATGTGGGACAATCAAATGAAGTGGTGGAAGGTATGTTATAGGATTTTTCAAATTATTCCTACACTCATTTTGAATTTGGATCTTTACATTCTTTCGTTTCTGAGATCTTTGCATGTAAATTGAAAATAAAACCTCATGAATGTGATATAGAACATTTGTTAAAAACTATGTGTGGGAATATTAAATGAACCAATATTTATAAGAAAATGCATACTATCCTTAGTTGGACGGTATTTCCTCCAAATCTTATTTAACATTCCATAGTAGTGGTTGATATCATATTGGGTATAGGTTAGCTTTCATTTTTTATGCCAAAATATATTGCATTGATAAGAATGTTTTATTTTTTTATTTTTTTATTTTAATAACATACCATGGAGCTGAAATATTGATTAAATATTGAAATTACAGTAATCTAGCTCTTATTGTTGAAAATAAATAGACTGTTTAGATCAGTGACATCCAGGTATTGAATGAATTCCCATATGTTTTTCATAATGAATTGCATTGTATTTTCCCTAGTCTGGAGGTTTAATGAACTATTGACTTAGTTACATATTCTAAGCGTGTTTATACACCACCATATCAAATTCCTCAACTATAATAGGTATAATTGAAAAATCAGTTGAAAGAATTACCTTCTAAATGTTTTATTTGACCTAGAACTTAACCATGGGGTGCTCCTATTTTATTTTTGAAAAAGAAATATGGTTTTATTAGAATTTGTATTGATTAGATAGCCTTGAATAAAATCCATATTAATAACATTTATCCTTTACATCAAATCGATGATTTTTTGATCAGCTCTAGGGAGAATAGTATTATTTATAGATTAATTTGGGTTTCGAGTACCATCAGCTGAAGGTGACAGTGGAAGACATTCCAAAGAGATCATTTAGAATGAGATATGGGCATTATGAGTTGTAATTTATAACCTTTGGGAAATATAATTCACATTCTATATTTATGAATCCCATTAATGGAGACTCTCATCTGTTTTCGGACTAGTTTGTGGTTGTTTTAAGAAATGATATATTTTTTCTATTTTAAATGTTGAGAATAACATGAATGCCACTTAAGGACAATTTTTCAATCCTTAAAATAAAATAATCTATATAGAAATATTAGTAAGGTTGAATTTTGGTTGCAAAATAATTCTTACCTTGGTTATATTATTTCTAAATATGGAATGATTATTTATCATTCTAAAACAATCATTATTAAATGGTGGCCAAGTCCTACCGATATCACAAATATTTATAGTTTTCTTGTTTTTTTGGGTTATTGCTGAAGGAGTGTGGAAACCATTTGTCAGTTTCCAATCCCACTAAATAAGCTAACTCGAATGGGAGTTATATTCATCTGTATAATATAATGTTATGATTTCTTTCCTAAATTGGAAATAAGTTTGGTAAATGATCCAATTTTTTTCTTTCACTACATGAATGGTGAGTTTTTTATCTACATTGATGCATCATTGAAAGGACATGGGTGTATTTTAATGGAAAATGACAAGGTAATTTCTAATGCTTCATGTCGGTTTAATCCTTTTGAATTAGATTAACCTACACAAGAATATCAATCATCCACTTCGGTTTTTGAATTTAAAAATTTGAGGAATCATTAGAATGGAATAAAGTGAGAACTATATACTAATCACAAATGATTTAGGTATATATTCTCTAAAATAAAATTGAACATTAAATTGAGGAGATGGATGGAATTAATCAAGGATTATGATTGCATAATTCATTACTATACCAGAAATGAAAATAAAGTAGACGATGCTTTGAATCAAAAAACTAATGATATGATTACCATGCTACCGTTGGAATGAGATCCTTAGGGCAATGATTTAATGAAACTTGTCTTTGACGTTTTTGGTGATCAAAATTTCCATATTTTGGTTAAGGTTTTAGTGAAATCATCTCTATATGATATAATTAAGTGAGAATATAAGGAAGATAATGAGTTGCAGAAAAAGTTATAATTGGTATAGAAGGTTATGTTACCTGAATATAATATTGATAAAGACTACACCTGTGGTTTGGGAAGAAGTTATGTCTGCCATGTGATTCATAGTTGAAGAGATATTTGTTTTGTTAATCTCATATTTTTCCATTTTGAGTTCATCCTTTTAGTTCTATGATGTACATAGACCATTGAGAGTATTGCTAGTGGGATGGAATGAAAATAGATATTTCTGATTTTACCTTGATATGTTTGAATTTTCAACAGGTTAAGGTAGAGTAGATGTTACTAAAGAGGATGCTTCAACCATTTATAGTTTTAGAGTGGAAATGGGAAAATTTATCCATGGAGTTCATGGTAGGATTATAGAACACATCTCCAGGTGGTAATAAAATCTTGCTAATTGTTAATCAATAGACTAAATCTGATCATTTTCTTCCAATTAGAGATACTCTATCTCTAGACCAACTTTCTTGGTATTATATTAAAGTGATAGGTAGGTTACATGGAATTCCTCAATCCATTGTATCTGATTCTAATCCTAAGTTCACTTTTAACTTTTGGAAAATCCAACAGAAGTCATTGGGTACTAAATTAAATTTTAATAAATATTTTCATCCTCAATCATATGGGCAATAAGAATGAACAATTCAGAACTTGGAGTATATGGTATGTTCTTGTTCAGTGGATTACCAAGGATGTTGGGATCAATATATTTCCTTGGTTGATTTTTATTACAATAAAATTTTTCATTCCAGTATATAGATGACACCATTTGATGCATTATATGGGAGACAGTTTCAAACTCATGATTTTTTGGATGAAATAGGTGAAAGGAATTTTATGGAACCTGAATTGGTAGAATATATTTATAATAATGATCTGTTTATTCACAAGCACATGAAGATATCTGAGATCCAACAGAAAAGTTATGCGGATAACCGGAGGAATGATCTTTCTTTCAAGGGAGGTGATATTGTCTTTCTCAAAGATTCACCATGGAAGTGTGTGATGTTTTTTGGTAACAAGGGGAAGATGAGTTTGTGGTTCATTAGACCAAATGAAATCATAGAGAATATAGGATTTGTTTTTTATTGAGTGGATTTAGCTCTATGTTTGTCCAAGTTACCCAACATTTTTTCATGTTTGAATGTTAAGAAAATACATTCTAGATCCATCACATGTTTTCAGTCCATAAGTAGTTCAGTTGAAAAAATATATTTCATATAAGAAATAACTTGTATTGGTTCGTGACCATTGAGAGAAAGTGTTACAGAAAATGGTGATTCATCATGTTAAGGATTTTTGGAAAAACCATCTATTCGAAGAGGAAATATGGGAATTTAAAAATGCTATGATGGAATAATTCAACTGCATAGTTGATACATAAATAAAAATGTGGGGATGCAATTTCCAAAAGTGGGCATGGATATAAAATCCTAGGTGAGTAAAGGATAATTAATTTTCATATATACATTAATATTTATTAATTAGATAATTTATTTAACTTAATTAGAGCACTATCTATGGCAATGTACTCAACATGCCATACTGGGTTTCTCTGAAATATTGATTTGCATAGAATACTGAGTCATACCAAAAAATAAGAAAATATTTATATTATTATATTCAATGGTAGTTAATACCTAACCATTTTATTGGTGGAAATGAATATAACTAACTGTAATTTTTTACACCTATTTTGTAATTTTTTTTATATCTATACAATAAATTTTACAGGAATAAAATGAGAATAAATTATATTTATACACAAAATACTCTATTTTTTAAATGTAGTTTTACCACCTTTTGATTGAAAACCCATTTTAAAAGTATTTTTTCACACTTTTATAATTTTGATTTGAAAAAAATAAAATTCTTCTTTAGAAGGACTTCCAAATTTAATTTGGTAATTTTTTTTACTTTTCTAAAAAGATTCAATATTTAATGGATAGTGAAAAATACAGCATAGTAGTTAAAAATAGACTTTTTAATTAAAATAATTATTTTATTTTAAATTTATTTTAATGTAGAAAATATATACATAATACATATATTATTTCAATTTAATTCATTGTATCCATTTTTATAATATAATTTGATATGTAAAATTTTATTGAAATTTTGAACATCCCTTTTACCCACTTCCTAGGAACTTTTGGAAATTAACATTAAATATAATATTACATCTTCTATGAATTCAATTTAAAAAATATGACATACATGGCCATAATTTTGGTGAAACATGTTGTCTAATAGGATCAAAATAAATTATAGTGAAAAGTAACCTTTGAATTTTATATACGTCGGTTGAAGGTAAATTGGGTAATTAAAGGTAAAAATAATATTATAATAAAAATAAATTACCCTAACACTTTTCCAAAGTTCACATGATAAGTTTAATTCAATCTAAATAAATCTTAAGTAAAAAATATCATTCTTTTCAAGACACCTCTGTTATATTAATAAAATTATTATATTTTAATTAATGTAGAGTTAAAGTTTTCATAATTAAATTTTCATAACAAACCCATTTTTAATATAGGGTTATACATAAGATAAATTCGACTATAAATATTCATTTTAAATATAAGAGATTTATCTTCATCAGGATATTTTATTTATTATTTTTATCCATTAAATAAATAAATTTAATTGTGGCACAATGGTGATACATTAAATGATTTATTAAATGAAAAATTAATTTATTGACATTACTAATATTAGAAAAAATATAAATTGAAACTTTTTATTCAATAAAAGATTTTTTTTGGATGAATTTACATAATAGGGATGTGTTATTGTTTTTTACGGAGTAATTTGTTTATTAGTTAACAAAAATCAAGGACTAAATAATGTCAAAATTGGCAAAAATGAGTTTTTTAATAAATACTATTTTATTAAATGATATATGGCTCATAAAAATATATGGTTATAAAAAATAACGTTTATTGTGTTAAAAATTTCATAAATGATCCACTTTAGGTTCTCTTCACATTTTATAGTAAATATATTAACCATATATTGTAAAAATCGAAAAAGGCATGGTAAGAGTAAACGTATTTAACTATGGGTAAAAGATAAAAGGTAAGGTTAATTTTTGTGACCTAAACATGTCTAAATTAATTTTTAGAGTTTATTTATACCCATACTTATCTTATCTTATAAATAAATCCTATTTTTTATTAGAAATCAATAATATATTTATAATAAATTAATATTTCAAGATTTATTCTTTATGAGACCCTTCTATTTATTAAAAAAGGCCACCACCTCTACTAACTTCCTCACACGTATAAAGTCACATGTATTTCCAAACCATTTCTTAAATATCTCCCAACATCCCTCCCTTCCTCCTAATAAACATACCTTCAGATGATTGAAATTTAGGGAAGCCTTTTGGAAAAAACCAAAATGAGTTTCCCAATTAAGAGGTATCATCATAACGCATACTACTTGTCTTTATTTTTATTCTCCACCCACTGATCTCTCTTTATTCCACTATTTTTAACAACATAATTATCCTAACTATACTATGATGTGGTTATGATAATAGTTCGACCTGCACTTACACACACCTCAATCTAATGGATAAAAACATACTGTTTCTGTCTATAGAGAACTACTACTTCCTGAAATGCTGATTGTTCAATTTTCCACAACAACCTTCTAGGGTGTCCATTATGATAGAAATTATATTTATATATGATATATATTATATTTATATTGTCTCTATGATTCTTTAACTTACATTTAAAATATACCTTTATTATTTTCATGTAGTGTAAGTAAGATAATTGTGATTGAGGTAGTGTGGAATACCACCCTCTCAAGTGATATGACTTGTTCATACCATACATGATGCAAATAAAATAATTGTGTTAATAAACAAATGTATCATAGAAAACATAGATACTATACTAGAAATATAATATACATATGTATTGTGATATCCTAGATCTGTGTGCCTCCCAATGGTGCCCCGTACCCGGTTGGGCATTTGACCTTGAGCACATTTCCCTAAATGCCAGAGGCATACGACAAGATTCGAGGGCCTATGTTCTAATATTTGGGAAACTACACCCTTATTGGCAAATTAAAAATAACATAAAACAAATAGTAACAAAAGTGAAAGCAATAATACCATAAAAGTAAATTTTTGAATATTGAATGAAAATCCAATAGAATCCACAATATATATAAATATATGATTCATGGAATATGTATCTAAGAAAATTGTCAAACAAGTCCCATTTCTGGAAATCAATATACAAACCAAAGTATAAAATAAATAAGGTATCACCAGAAGCATGGCAAGCCACAGCTAGGTCCTATGATCTCAAGCTCCAACAACAATCAAGTACCTGATGAAGAAGGGAAATTTCCATTATTTATGCCTGCAACATTATAATCTTTTTGGGTCCAAAACATGACCCAAATAGGATTTTAGACATATCCTTGTTGGTAGGAACAATAATATATGTGGTTAACTGTTAGTGAATATATATAGAAGGTAATATGTAGAAATGAGGCAATAAAATAGGAAGTATTCAAAAGTAAAAAATCCTATATTTTATAATACATTCATTTACATTAATTATTTATCCTCTTAGTCATTTAATCTCATGATCCAGCCAAACCTCTATATCCCATGTGTAATAGTGACTAAATTGACATCCAAGAAGACCATCTAAACAATCATATTAGACAGAGACCAAGCTTGTGCTTTGTATTGGCAAACTCATCATAATCATTTAATCATTCATAAAAACCCCACTAGGAAATCTATCACAATCTAAGCTCTTTGTTTCAACATAGAAACAATTAATTAAATTATGAACCTCTAGGAAGCCTTCACGATCAAACACCTTTGGTCTACCATAGAACTAATCATTTACAAATTACCACCTCGACCTCTCTCATGGTCAATACCCCTCAGTCAACATGGAATCAATAAATTATAAACAACCTCTTAGGTATCTCTCACCGTCAATACCCTTCGGTCAACATAGCATAAGATATTTAGAAATGACATATTGGGTATCACTCACTATCAATACCCATGGGTCAATCATCTACACCAAGGATCTCAAAGTCATGTGTAAATAATGAGCAAGTCCATGCTGCCCTCCTGGTCCAAGGCTCTCATGGTCCTTTGGAAAAACAATGGGCATATAATATAAAATCATCTCATGTAATAGGAAACTATGACATCACTTTTAATTCAAAATAATATAACATGCATTATCTATAATCAATAAAACTCCATCCTAATCAACCATGTAATGGAAAACAAGGCAAGACTAATAGTATTCCTAGACAAAATAGCCATAAGCAATCAATTAGGGGAAACACAACCATGAGGTTTCTTGTGAAATATTATCTAACCATACACATAAGAAACAATCATTTATCAGTCAATCAAACCATATAAGGTAATTAACAGTGTTAAATTCTAAATCATGAAATACCCCAATCATGGGTGTATGTTTCACTATTAGAATAAATAATCCAAAGACGAACAACCAATGGCACAATCCACCTACCTCAATGTCCTGCGATTGATATACTTGACCTCCAGCTCTTGAATTGGCCTATATCAGCATGAATCTGCAAAAAATTAAAAAACACCCTACCAATAATAATTCACGAGAGAGGAAGAATCATGAATAAAGGCTCTTGAGGATTTGATAACTCATCGATGGGATTCCAACACACCTGATTGTGTCTTAATCAGAGATTAGATGAAGAATCTGGGGTTAGATCATCATTATTCAATGTTGAGTTCTCCTGTACTAAACAAGGTAACTAAATGTTGTTTATGGACAAAATACAGGACCCCACTTTTATACATTGATTTAAAAAAGAACAAGGAGTGTTCATTAAAACTACACGCCCTCTTGTGGCCTTAACCAGTGCCTGGATAATGCAGTCTCCTGAGTCACCACAGTGAAATGAATTTTTCCTTCACACAGCCAGATGATGGTTTTAAGTGGCATGCTTGGTACACAAAATGTACTCATAGGTACATGGAGTTTAATTAAAAAAATATTATTTTCATCCTTTTTCATAAAAAACAATCCGAAATCAAGATCCATACCTAAAAGAAGGATTATAGTTCTAACATACATCCCCACTTAAAGCAATTCGTCCCTCAAATTTCCCTTACAAGGGCGGTGAAGAATAATTTGGGAAGAAATTTGACCACTATGATCACATGTCGGACTCCCTCCCCCATGTATCATCATGCACTTTCCTATGCTACCATAACACCCATACTAGAGGAACATAGCGACCTAAAAGAACCTTAATGTGGTGACCCAAAATCCATTTTCGATCTCGATAGAGCAAATTTACGTGCATATTTTTTATCAAATAATGAGTATTTTTTATTTTTTTCACTAATAAACCCCATGTATTTACATGTTTTATAAAAATAATGGGTAATTTTAATTTTATAATGAAAAAAGCATAATAGAGAAAAGTGCATAATTCTGGATTTTGGACAAATTTTGACAACAAGGGTATTTTTGTCATTTCTCATAAAATATATATCCAAACATTGTGATTGAAATTTATTTAGAATTCTGATTTTATTTCCTCCAATTTTGGATTCTGGATAAGGAGCTGATTAGTCCATCTAAAGGTCCTAAAAATTCATTGAATGTCGAATTTTTTCGAGCGGATAGCGTGGAACCCACCACAGTAACAGAACCCAGGCTCGACTTAAACACATCCCAATGATGTGTTTCCACCTCGGATAGCACGAGAATACATATGGACGGCTCTACAACAAATTTGGGGGAGTTGTGAAGTCATTAAGGCTGCCATTTAATGAAATAATTCTGGAGGAACCTTCCAGGAAGCTTCACCTAGAAACATAAGCCTTCAATGAAAAAATCATAACTCCTTCATCTGGGGTCCAAATGTGCTTAAACATGTAGGGTGAACGGCCAACACATTTATATAAAACATTAGAGAAGGGGTCCACATGTGTATTGGACATTGAAGGGTCACACAACGCATAATCGTTTGGAGTACAGAATGTTGCCTATAAAAAGAGGTCCTCGCCTCCTTCTCAAATCATCAGCTCGACACCCACATCCAAGGAGGGATCCCACCTGGGCACGGGCCGCTGGTGCTCCTTTCTTCCCCCATCATTTCTTCTTTTTATTTTTATTTTAGTTTTATTTTATTTTCAATTTCAATTTTAATTTACATTTAAGTTTTATTAATCCATGTTGTTGTGTTTCTCCATCCACTTTTCTTCATTTCATTCCCTCTCTCTCTCTCTCTCATCATCCACCCACTCCACCAAGTAATATATTACTCTCGGATGTGAGAGGCTGACCTTGAGACTTGGAAAGGGGGTAGGTGAAGGTGATCATTAATTTTCATTAATTTTTAATTTTACGTTTGTAGATGGAATTGAGAAGTATTCACTGGTAAGGGGAATGTCCCCGATGTTGTGACTGCCTCCGATGACATACAACTGAACCGATCTATATCCTTTTAATTAATAATTATTACCTCTCTCTATTGGTTAGTTATTCACATGTTGTAGTTGAGCTAATAAATGGATGAAACAGATTCAATTGAACCAGGTCCTAGAAGATGGCTCATTCAAAACAATAGTGTGTCATCAACTTGGATTAATGGAGGAGGTGGAATTGAGAGTGCTCAAACATTCAATGGCATTCCACAATTTCCAAATAAATAATAGTAGTTCAGACATGAGATTTCATATTTGGATTGTAAAAATTAAATTTAAAATATAAAGGAGAATAATGATTGTACATTAATCCAACCCCCAAAACCATGTTCTTTTTTATTAACTCATTCTATTTAGATTTGAATGATAGTTTAAATTAACATTTTTCATGTCATTATTTTAATTATCAAAAACCCAAAAATATTTTAATCATTTTAATTAAATAAAAAAATATAAAAAAGAGATAGATTAGGTAATATTGAATAATGTATGTGAACACACTGAAATGATCCTCAAGAGAGATGACCTTGGTCATCCACTATGCTGCACTCGGAAAAAAATATAATTCTTTTTGTCCATGCCATGCGACAAGAGTGCATCAAAACTGGTGTGGTTTCCAGGGATCCAATCAGTTATTCACTTACTTTTCCTATTTTCACATCATAGTTAGATTTCATTTCTTAAAAAAACAAAAAAAATTCATTCCATGAATTATTCAAATGATTATTATTCTAAACGGGCTAAAAATTACTCACAAGATCAACAACAGGAGTACACTGAGGAGGCACAACAACGAAGAGCTGATGCACTGATGATAATGGTCAAGCATATGGAAAGAGACATTACAACATATATCTAACCAAAATTCTTGATGGCGATGGTCGATGAACTTCAAACAAACATAATAATATTCGAGGCCAAGAAGGATGTGCCACTAGTCTTCCCAGATTTCACAGAAGACTTCCATGAACATGAGGCCAAACTCAAGGTGGAGGATCCTATTTAACTACCTTCACCTTCCACCATCATAATTTAAGAGGCACTTGACACTGAGGCAGTGATTGAAGCTGAACCAACTCAGGGAGTGTAACCTCTCTTTGACCCCAACTCTTTAGATTTTGTTGAAACAGATTTTTATATCACTCCATCTTGTTTTGATTATACAGAATCAGACATTAATTGTTATTCCTTTGATGAAGATGAAGAATACAATGGAAACACACATGTTAAGGAAAATATGATGCTCTTTAATTTAAATGAAAATACATTCGAGGAACCCCATCAAGATATCCTGGTAGTTGAGCCTAAGAAAATTAGACAAGAGGCTTCTCTTCATGCAACCCCCATGAAGCCAGCACTAGAAGATAAGATGGTTTCAAAAGTAGAAACCAAGTAAGAGGATGGTCCATAAATCATCCTACCCCTAAAATGAAAGCAATATCCTATTGTGAAGGGGGAGGATATGGTGTACTCTATCCATGAATCCCCCTTAAAGAACAAGGAAGAAGCACAAGCTGGGAAAAGCCACATGTGGTGGTTCAAATCAAAGAATCTTCATCCTCCATCAGACTTAGGATAACAGCTGGTACTGCCTCTAAAGGTACTAAAAATTTAGGGCCCACTTGGGGGATTTTATCAGGATTTATCATTACATGCTTTCTAAGAATTTAGATTTCAATTTAATTTATTAGGAAGTAGTCTAGCATGCAGCCCGCTCCCTCTATTTTTTTTGAGCTTAAATGACATGATCCTTATGATTAAGTGAGTTATTTTCTTTTATAGGTTCATAATAGGCAGCCCCATTTAGTGAAGGGGAAGGACTAAATTTCATGAAAAAAATGAGATCAATTTTAGTGATTTATCTTTTAAACTCTCCATAATTTGGTCCAAAACATGTTTTGTGCATTAAAGATAAAATTCCACACCCACACTTGAATTAATGTTTTAATCAACTTATCTAGGAGACATGAGTTTCTTAAGAACCCAATAATGACATGATTTAGATTTCAATGTTTATATGCTTAAATTATTGAAATACAGAATTTAATTTTTAAATGTGAAGCATAGATATTGAAATGATGACTCCTGATTTGATTGATTTAATTAATTAATGTAAATGAAATTTCCCTACCATCTTTCATTCTTTGAATTTAAAAAGATTATGTGAATTTATTTGTTATTATTAGTCATGCCATGATTTATTGTCCAATGTTATATTTCCCATTCTCTAGAGGATTTCTAGATGAAGTGATTCCTATTTATTCTTGAGTATATTTCTTGAGTGATCATTGGACATATAACACCCCAGAACTTGTATTGAAACATGTCAAATATATGACTATGAAAAATCACATTTAAAATGATTGAGTCATCCTTTGAAAATACACTTATCTTTAAAATAATACCTTCACATCAATATTTTTTTTAGCCCATAGAGACCATGAATGACCTTTAAAGGGATGGGCCATGTTTCAATCCATTTTCTCCATTCCTACCCTATTTTGGGTATTTGCATGATATTTTAAAGTTGATGTGTGGGGTAAATGGAATCATATTGGATGAGATGATACACATTGTAAAGAAGAAGTGTGGGGCTGTTATTTTGGGAATGGTAAATGGTTGTGAAATCATTCATTATACTCTATTGTTTTCCCCTCGTGAATTGATAAAAAATGACAAAAAATGACATAAAATATCCAAAGAAATATAAAAATGGGTTTTGATTTGGGAGAACAAAAAATAACCATTTTCCAGACTGATGATTTTTTAATCATATGTGGTTAGGTGATGGATGTGAGGTTTGATCTAATAATAACTTTCAAAAATTTAAAAAAAAGGCCAAAAGTAAAAAAAATATTCAAGAGGGTGCACAAATCATTTTTTATTCATAATTTGATCATAAAAGTTTCTTTGAGTTTTTGGAAGTGGGTGTTTCTACTTTTAAAGGGATAATTTCATTACAATTTTACTTTTGATATCGTGAATTGTACTTAATATTTTAGCCTCCTCCTTAAGCCTAAGTTTTTAAAGAATCAAATCCAACCAACCTAATGCCTCAGATTCATTTGCACCTTTATTGAAAGTACTAATGATTTTATGTGTCTTTTGGATTTACAAAGTGGAGAAAGTAGTTCATTTACAAGCCTATGGATAAGAAGCATGTTCTCAGGATATGAGAAAAACTTAACTTGAATTGTATCATGAGTGATGGGAGAAAACAATAAAAAGTGAGGTAAATCCGGACATAGCCTGATTAATAATAATGATTCAAGGAACTTGATTGAATGAAATGAGAATTTCCATCATTTTTCAATGGGTGAAAGTTAAATATGTGAATTATTTATTTAATTAAAAAATGGTAAACTAAATTGATATTTTATGCATATTTTTTAATGTTTGATTTCAAAAGGAAAATTTTTGGACTTTATTGCTTTGAAATTAGAATATTGGTAACATTGGTGTCCTCTGATTTCCATGTTGAGATTTTGTTCTTGAGGAAAAGCATGGTTTATGTGTGGGGGTATTTGACAGAGAAAATTTACGTGCATATTTTTGATCAAATAATGAGTATTTTTTACATTATTTCAACAATAAACCCCATTTATTTACGTGTTTTATTAAAATAATGGGATGTTTGACTTTTATATGGAAAAATGAGCATAATAGAGAAAAGTACATAATTTTGGATTATTGACAGATTCTGACCACAATGGTATTTTTGTCATTTCTCATAAAATATATGTCCAAACGCTGTGATTAAAATTTTCGTTGAATCTTGATTTTATTTAATCCAATCTTTTCTTCTCGACCAAGAGCTGATTCTGCCATATAAAGGGCCTAAAAATTCATTGAAGTTTGAAATTTGTTCAGGCAGACAGCGTGGACTCCACCAACATAACAGAACCGAAATGTGGCTTAAACACATCCAAATTATGTGTTTCCACCTTGTATAGTACTATAATAGATAGGGATGGATCTAAAACAAATTTGGGGGAGTGTTAAAGTCATTAATGTGGCCATTGAACGATATACTTTTGGAGGAACCTTCCTGGAAGCATCGCCCAGAAACATAAGCCTTCAATGAGAAATTCATAACTCTATCATCCTGGGTCCAAATGCGCAAAAAATTGAAGGGTGAATGGAAAAAAGTAGTTACGAAAAACTATTAAAAGGGGGTCTGTGAGTGAATCGACCATTTCTGGGTCAAACAAAGCACAGACTTTCGGTGTACATAATGTTTCATATAAAGGAGTCTCTCACCTCCTCAAATCATCAGCTCGACACCCAGAACCTAGGAGGGATCCCACTGGGGCATGGGCCATGGCTGATCATCTTTTACCCCCTCATTTCATCTTTTTATTTTTATTTTATTTTTCTTTTATTTTCAATTTGAATTGTAATTTAAGTTTTAGTTTTATTAATCCATGTTGTCATGTTTCTCCATCCACTTTTCTTCATTTCTTTCCCTCTCTCTCTCTCTCATCTTCTACCCAATACCCCAAGTAATCTATTACTCTCGGAAATGAGAGGCTGACCTTGAGACTTGGAAAGGGTGTAGGTAATGGTGGTCATGAATTTTATCTAATGTTTAATTTTATGTTTGTAGATAGAATTGAGTAGAATACATGGGTAAGACAAATGTCCATGATGTTCTGACTACCTCTGATGACATACAACTCATCCAATATCTATTCTTTTATTTAACCATTTTTTCCTCTCTCCATTGGTTATTTATTCACACGTATGATTTGAGTTAATAAATGGATGAAATAGCTTCAATTGAACTAGGTCCTGCAAGATGACACATTCTTGAAAATGGTGTGTCATCAACTTGGATTAATCGAGGATGTGGAATTGAGAGTGCTAAAAAATCCAATGACATTCCACAATTTCTTAATAAATAATAGTAGTTCAAACATGAGATTTTATATTTAGATTATCAAACTAAATTAAAGCATATTAAGGAAAATAATGTTTGAACATTAAACCAAGTTTATTCTTATTAACTTATTCTATTTAGATTTTCATGATAGTTTAAATTAAAAAAATTCATGTCATTATTTTAATTATCAAAAACCCAAAAATATTGTAATCACTTTCATTAAATAAAAAAATATCAAATAGAAATAGATTATATGATATATAATAATGTATGTGAACACACTAAAAATCTACTCAAGAGGGACGACCCTGGTCAGCCATTGTGCTGCACTAGGAATAAAATATAATTGTTTTTGTCCACTCCCTGAGAGAGGTGTGCATCAGGCTCTCCTCAATTTATGAATCAACCTCCAACTCTACCTCCTCGGGTAGAGAAACAAATGATAGGTATGACAGCTAGTTCCAAGATGGGTACAAGGGTACCTCTAATGTAACTGCAACTGATAGATAACCAGACTGACTCTCTCCAAAACCTCAAATGGCCTTCCGTACCCCTGTGAAATCTTCCACCTATCTCATAATCTTCCTATGTACCAATCTTGGTGTGACACGTAGGATAACCTGATTTTTTACCACAAACTCTAGAGTTCATATCCATTGATCAACAAAAGATTTCTGTTGGTACTGTTCAGTAACCATCGTCTTCTAAATCAACTCCAACTTCTCAGTGGTATCCCTGACAAGATGAGTTCTCATCATAGCTTCCTCTCCTGCCTCTAGACAACATTCATATGATTAGCATGTCATGTTCTACAAAGACTCATTAGGTGCCATATAAATCATTGAACAAAAACTGTTATTGTGGGAAAAATCCACTAGGGTTGTGTGTCTCTCCCTGGTGCCCTAGAAATCCAAGATGCTTACTCAATGAATGTTATCTAAAACTTGAATCGTGTGCTCATAATATACATCTATTTGGGTATGATAACCATATTCAGAAGTACATGTGTACCCAAAGCCCAATGTTTTATTTCTAGACTTGATATGTAAACTGTGCATCCCTATCAGAAAAGATATAGTGTTAAACCACATGAAAATGTACTATATCATGGATGTAAAATATTCCAAAATGATCAAGACTAAAGGATTCCTTTATCAGAATGAAATGAGAATCATTTGTGCTCAAGTCGATAACATCCCAAACCACATCATTTCCTCAAGGAGACCTCAATAAACCTATCACAAAATCAAATGCGACATCATTACACTTCCTCTCGAGAATGGGATACTACTGTAAAATCCCATTTAGTCATTGATGATCCACTATCACCTACTAATACGTGGAATATCTTATAAAATTCTTCCAACATCCCTCTTCATACCTAGAAAAATATACTGATGATGTAGATCTTGATACATATTAGTGACACCTAGATGAACTACTGTTAACTCTTCTTTCTGTCACAGAGTCTAAATGAATTGAAAAGGGAAATATCTTGAACCCAATGTGATTCATCCTTTGAAGAAACATAAAAATTTGACAAAGGAATGAACCAAGATTCAAATGCACTTGGGTCACGCAAGTTCCACCAAGGTCGCACAAGTATACTTGCGCGCTGCCCATTAGTCGCACAGGTGACTTGCGTGCATTCTTTAAAATTCTCCCAAGGTTTCTCCAGCCTATAAATACCACCTATGGGCCCCCCATATCAGGGGGAAAAATTCTAGAAACTCATATTTGAGCTCCCTGTGCCCAAGTCTCTTCTCAAATATTCCGAACACTTCTATGGAAATTTCATACCTAGACCGGAAGATCTTAAGAGGGGGAGGAAGGACTATGTGTTGAAACTCATCAACACTTGCGCGCCTAAGTGTCTAGCCCATATGGGAAATGACCACACTTGTGCTCCGCCTTACCCCTTCAACATAACTTGCATGCCACCCTTCTTATATCCCTTAGGGATAGTATTAAGGGCTTGAGCCAGGTCTTTCCCAAGTATTACCTTAAGGGTTGACCGTCGAGAATGTACCCATGTGTCGTGAAGGTACACCTATGCGACCAGTACTTGAGCACCCACGCAGTACTTGCGCGCCCTCGTAGAACATGCACGCCCACATCTTTTTGAGTGCCCCTCCTTCATATTTTACCTCTCTTATGCCTATCCACCTCTCCTCTTCAAATTATGCTTTCAGAACTCTATCCAAAGCCATTCATGGCATGATTTCTTTGTTAGATTCCTTATCTTAAAGTAATTCTGTGGAACATCTCTTAAAACCTAGTGATTTACATATCTTTATGTCACTAAGGTCAGATATTTCATTCACTTAATCTCATCCTTTAAGATTAGAGAATCCTTAATTTAGGCCTCCTTTTCTGGAATAATCCCCAATCTTCATGTTCCCAAATATGGGCATCCTCCTTAAGAGTAAGCCACAAATTCCAAAGTCCTTTAACCTGGGCCTCCTTCTCAGGAATAATCCCCAGTCTTCAAGTTCCCAAATATGGGCATCCTCCTTAGGAGTAAGCCCCAAATTCCAAAGTCCTTTAACCGGGGCGTCCTTCTCAGGAATAAGCCCCAGTCTTCAGGTTCCCAAATATGGGCATACTCCTTAGGAGTAAGCCCCAAATTCCAAAGTCCTTTAACATGGTCCTCCTTCTCAAGAATAATCCCCAGTCTTCAAGTTCCCAAATATGGGCATCCTCCTGAATAGTAAGCCCCAAATTCCCAAGTCCATTAACTTGGGCCTCCGTCTTAGGAATAAGCCCCAGTCTTCATGTTCCCAAATATGGGAATACTCCTTATAAGTAAACCCCATATTCCAACGTCCTTTAACCTGGGCCTCCTTCTCAAGAATAAGCCCTAGTCATCAAGATCCCATATATGGGCATCCTCATTAGATGTAAGCCCCAAATTCCAAAGTACATTAAGCTGGGCCTCCCTCTCATAAATAATCCACAGTCTTCAAGTTACCAAATATGGGAATCCTCCTTAGGAGTATGACCCAAATTCCAATGTCCTTTAACCCAGGACTCCTTCTCAAGAATAAGCCCCAGTCTCCATGTTCCCAAATATGGGCATCCTCCTTAGGAGTAAGCCCCAAATTCCAAAGTCCGTTAACCTGGGCCTCTTTCTCAGGAATAAGCCCCAGTAAAAATTTCTTTTAACCAGTCTTAATTTACCTTTTGATTTTGGCGTCCTTCTAAAGAGTAAAACCCAATCATAAGTCCCCTCTTAATTTGGGAATCTTCCTCAAGAGTAAGCCCCAAGCTAGAGTATCCAAATCTCCATAAAGTATGTATACCATTATGGACCTTGTTCCTGGGTTTCTTCCGTGGAGTGAAACCTAATCTTCATCTATTTGGGCAGTCATATATACCTAAGTCCCATATCATTTCTTATGATGGAACAATTGTATGGTTTTACCAATAACTGTTGTTTCTCACACCGAGCACGACTCGCGTGAGATTCTTGTGTAAAAGTAATTATGACATCTTTCTTTGAGCCATCAATAATACATAAACTTCATACATCTTTACTTGAACTACATGGGTTCTGATTCCTTTTCCGAAAAAAGGATACTTAGGTAGCCCATCTGCAAGTACGATAACAACTCTGAAATAATCCATGTCCGTCTGAATGACAATAAACTTCCTTTTCCCCACTGAGTGGCATTAAAACCAGTATGGTCATCATAATTACCAAGAGACATTTATATAATATATTGAAGGATACCATTGACTTAGAATATCTAAACAAATACAGATGATTCTCTATCAATGAAGAAACATGAATACAGATAAAAGATCTGATATATCACATACATATTTAATCATTGATTGTAAGATCTAAATAAAAGATCATTTTATACATGGTAATGTAATAATGATTCATGAACATAAATTAAATCTATAAAGAGAGTCCCAGATTAGACAATAATTCCCCTCAAAAACATGTGATGAGTCTGACCTCCCATCCTCTTGACCAATGAAAATTCCTAAGTCTCATCAGTTCACAACTAATGATAACCTACCTTTGGAAAGTAGGTCCAAATGGATATGGAATCATTGGATGTTTCCGATTCTACAAAAAACCCAGTTAGAAACCACTTGGAATGTTTGAATCTTAAATCAATGAGATCATCCCCAATTCCAAAGGAAACAAGAAATGGTGAACCCGATGTGAATCCTTAACCAAGTTAAAATGATGTTTTACTTATTTGTTAGGCCCCTATTTAAAACTCAATGAGAGGACCTACAAAACAATCAATAACATATGTGCTTATCCAAAAGATGTAGTGGCTGGACTTATCTTGAATACGTTTGTTATATCAAACATGCACTCTTTTTCAAGATCTTCTGCATTATGAGAATTAATTTTCTTAAGTTCATTTCTGTGAATGCCTCTACTATGAAAACCTCTGTTGTGAATGCATCTACTACTACTCCTGCTGGATCGTTGTCCGCTCTGAGGGCAACATCACCTACTCAGCATCTTCAATGCTGGGTATCGAATTCACTGGTTAAGGAGTACTGTCAACACGATACCATTCCAACTCTGGAGGCTTCTCGACAAGCCCTCCATGTGAATAATTCACCCTAGTCATCCGGATAGCGACGACCAGTGATCAAGAAGCAGGCGGTGCTAACCACTGTCTCCAACCATTTCGGGTCGTTATCCCCGGAAAGAAACAACCATTCCCTCCCATATTTTGAGTAGGTGAATGAGAAGGCCACTCAGGGCCTTAATTCAAGGAATCATGTGTCCTTCCCAAGGGCTCACACTAACAATCGCCACTAGACTCGTGTGGTAGTATGCACTCAACATGATGAGGGTGTCGTCTCCAGGCGTTCCGCTTCGGTTCCTCGAACCCGAGCAGGAAATACGAACCACCAAATGTGACAGCCAGTTAACATTGAGCATGTTCTTATCTCTGCCATTTCTGGAGAAGTCCACTAACCTAAATTCGTGGCAAGAAATGAGTGGGTACACACACCCGTCCGTTTTAATTCCACTGTCCAGCAGACTCATCGGGCAACAACACCCCAATCCTGCAAGTAAATTCTGACAGAGTACTATAGACAGGAACATAAAACTGTTTATAAATCATTAGCTAGTCAGTAGGCTCGTCTGACTACATATTTTGAAACCCGCCAACCCAATGTGTTGACAACTGGTAAACTAGCACATACACCTGCTTACACTCATCAATCCTTCCAGTAGCCTCGTCTGTCAGTGTTGAAGGAGGCTCGTCAACCACGTTCGGTGGAGTGTAATCAGCAGGCACATACATATGCTAGTATTGATCAAGCCTACCAATAGTCTCGTTTGGTATAATTCGAAGAAGTCAGTCGGAAAGCTCTGGCGACAAACAGGAGGCAGACTCAACTCTCTACCCCCACACTTGAGTTCTGTTAGAATTCACTGATAGGAAAAGGAGGATAGGAGTAGGAACACACACCTACTCCAATCATGGAATGGACGTATATCCCCGTTCTGGAAGCTGAAGTCACCAAGCATATTCAATAAATGGTGAAAGGGCAGAAGAAAATCCCTGCTGATATTCTGGATGTGTGCCAGGATATTATAACAGCTTTAGCAGCATCTCAGAGAATGACACGTAAATCTATCCCTACCAGTGGCGTGACACATCAACAGTTCACTCCAGAATAGACACACACCTCTGTTCCATTACAAGAGGGTTGTGGGGCGTATTCCCCCATATCATACGGACAACCAAGTCAAGAAAAAACACCTGATTTGAGTGGAGATAATCAGAGTAACCTGACCACTTATCCTGAACATGCAAATACACCTGCTCATAATAACCACTTTCATCAACAAGTGGATTTCAAATTGAGTAAAAAGGCATCTAGGAAGAAGAATCTCCCAACATAGTCAAGAAATAAAGGGCCAATCTATAATAAGGCCTTACTCTATGCTGGAGTTCTTGATGCATTCTGACAATTATATGTTTGAACTCATGATTTTTCTCTCTCAGTTACCAATAGTGGGAACATTAATTCTGAAGGTCTACATCAGATAATTCCCCATGAAGGCTCAGTTCATGACAATGCATTCGATCTCAAATTTTCATCTTCAGATGAGAGCCAGAGGAACCCTCTTTGTGGTAAGAAGACCAAGGAGAAAAATGTTTCATCTTTTGCTGTAACCCACCATGGTGGTCCTCCCCATGATGATGAATTTAGCTGCAAAATTCCTCTCCATTGATGTAATTCGCATTGTCTGGAAAATTCTTCAGAAGACAATGGAGTGACGAGAATGCCCTCTTATCTTGTGGCACCTGGAAATACGAATCCATTCATGTATGATGATTTACCACTAACAAGTGAAACAATTTCTCAATCAGAAGATAGCCCGAGGTGTAAGACATTATCTGAACTACCACTGGGTCGTTCATCATCTAGTTTGATCAGTGAATTCTCTACTGATCTTGTTGAATTAGATGAACAGCAAGGAAGCACCATCATTAGTCTAATCAGGTAGAAGAATCTTCATTTAATGCTAAACAGGATGTACTGAATATGAGAATACAACTGAAAAAAGATGATGTGCCAGTCATTTTTGTCCTTTGGCCAACTCTCAGTATGATTTTCAAGTGATGTTGACGGAAGAGGGAATTCATGATATTCGTCTCAACATATGGAAAACTCATTGTCAGTTGAAAAAGAATATATTATCTTATGATGAATATGAATATCATATCAAGATAATATAAGGGTTACAATGCCTAATTGACTTGGAATCTCTCTCAGTTTCACGATATCCGAAGGCTGAAAAGAAGTAGAGAGACCTTCAGTGTTCATGCCTTGGCGCATTAAGAATATTGTGCCAGTTAATTACTAATTCCCCTTATGGTATTCATTTTAGGGGATGAGGTGTTCATGGATCACTACATTTCACTGTTCTCTCCAGTCAGCAAAGCCCGCCGAAAATGGTCTCATGCAATCTTATTGCCCACTTCCGTCCACAGTCAATGGGGTTTGTTTGTAATCAAAAGAATTCCCAAGAACAAGCTTCAAATAGTTCCACTCAAAATCAAGAATACAGAGAACACGTTGTTGAATTACTCCTACATAAAGCAAAGGAGAATATTGAACTGGACTCTCGTTTGGAGAAAGCACATCACCATGTGACAGAAGTGTCAGAAATCATCCAACGACCTTTTTATCCAGGTGATAAAAGTTGATACAGGTTGATGCATCTAGTTAATTTCCAGACTAATGTCCGAAATATCAGGAGAGATTTCAAGAAGGTCTCAGATGTAGCATCTCAAGAGCCACCCCAGCTTGCCAGACTGAGGACTCTTTTAACCCAACCCTTGGAATCAACAAATAGGATTCGAGGAGTTGAGCAGGAACAGCCCCAGTCGACCAGACTGGGAACTTTTTCAAATCAACAATATCTTCCTCAGAAAAAGTTAGTCTTCTCTCGATTAGGGAAGAAGCCTCAAGAGGAATGAAGAGCCAAATTATCATGAGATTCCCTCCAAATTACAGTTCATCACGAAGTTCCTGAGGGATCAAATCGACAAAAGGCAGTGTCTCATCAGAGACATGGAAGAATACAATATTGTATAAATGTCGATTGAATGGATGCAATGTATTATGAATCAATTAATTTCATCAATGTCATTTTTTCTGATCCACCATATGAGGTTCAATAAGATGGATAAGAAGAAGAGGTTCCTGCTCAAGAAGGTTTTTTCACAGACACAAATGAAAATAGTGTGCGTACACAAAAACAAAGGCTTACCCAAAATCTGGGTATTCCTTCAAGTAACCCACTTCCCCCTCTTCGAAAGGGATCCAACAAAGGGAAAGGAAAGAATCAGGTTACAAAACCTTCCTCTAGAGAAGGTTAATCACTCTCACTAGAGCAATGATTTACACAATAAGAGGAAGAAATGAAGGAATTGAGTAGGATGAATGTAGAACTACTTTAGGGTAGTCTTCCTCCTAAACCTTCTGGAGTCAGTAAGCCAAAGGAATTTTTTGTGGATACTGAGATTGATCAAGAATATCCTCCTTTATCAGTACACCCTCACAGGTCTAATCCTATGGGTCAATTGCAACAACAATCGGTAGTGCTACCATTGGATGCAGTGTCAGCTGCCACATCTATCCAAGCTCCAGTCATTTCACCCATTCAGGTCCAAGCTCAATCAGATTTTTCTCATAAGCTAATAACTACTATTGAGTCATTAACAGCTCGGTTGGAGGCTATAGAGGGAAAAAGATCTAAAATTATAAAAGAATAGAGATCTTACCATGAATGGGTTGATGCAATTCCTCCCCCATAAAATTTTTCAAGTACCACATTCCCAATCATTAATGGTTCGGGAGACCCAGAGGAACACAGAACATATTTTGTTTCTTGTTGCGATCCTATGATGGTAACCCTTCAGCAACAAGAACAAGTTAAGCTCAGGTGTTTTGTATAGTAATTACAAGGACCTGCTTTTGTCTGGTACACAAGATTGTAATCCCAGTCAATTACCAGATGGGAGGATATTTTCCAAAAATTCCTTCTTCAGTTAAGCACAACATTTCCAAAGACAACAGTTTTTGATCTTATAAACTATATGTAAAGGTAGAATGATAGGTTCTCTGATTTCAGTGCTCGCTGGAAGGGATTAACATATTCACTAAGTGTAGAACTCCCTCAAGAATAGTTTTTTCTAATCTGTGTGTCAAATTTACGTGATGAGTTACGCACAATGCTGATCCCTATGAAATACACAGGAGGGTTTCGAGACCTTACTTTAGTTGCTCAACAGATTGATGATTCCATTATAAACACTAAGGATAATGCTTGTGTAATTCCATCAGCTCCAGGAAAGAGAATGGGTAATGTAGAGACTGCTACAGTTATGGTTAAAGAAGCACCTGTACCTACTTCTACTTCAAAACCTTCATCTTCTCGAAGGGCTCCGCCTCCTGAGTGCCAACAATAGAAGCCATTTTGTCAAGATGATCAAAGATATCAAAGAAGAATACAATTTAAGGATTTCAAGTGTAAATTTTACTCTTTTTGAAATGAAAAAGTTACTGGTTGCTTCATTTTGGCTCTGGAAAATAATTTGGTTCAATTTCCAAGGCCCAAAAGGCTGAACAAGGAAGGAGATGAAGACCGTTCCAACTATTTCCCATTTCATCAAAAGTTGGGAAATACTATTCAGGAGTGTTTTGTCATCAAAATCCTCCTGAAAAAAATGGTCGACATGGGACAAGTCAAACTAAAAGTTTTTTTAGCTCAGGTAGCATGTGTTACTACTACAGATCCATAGGAGGAAGGCGAGTGGCAAGAAGACAAGAAAAAAATGCACAAAAATATGATGATTGGATTGTCAGAAAAACGATCAACCAAACTCATTATATTTTGCGAACATAATTGAATAATCGAATTGTGTCTTCTGCCATGAATGCCGCAGGAAAACCCTCTTCACTAGAGGCAAAATCCTCAAAGAAATGGCATAATTCAAAGAAAGAAGAAAAATCAGAAGAAGATGAGTATGTGTCAAAGCCCAAGTTGTCCTTGACTCTGGAAGATTTTTTTCCATCTCTTTCGAAGAAATGGGCACCACCCCCTCAAATACCACAACCTAAATAGGCTAGTCAGGTAGAGTCTTCATCAGATGAAGAGTTAATATTCAGTTCTGTTAATATGATTCACTTAACAGATCCTTATGCCAATCAAAGTTTCGAACTCGATGAACCTGGGTTCCCCGTATCAAATATATGAATCAGAGGATGTTCTAGAGGCTCTTGATATAGGGGAAGACGTGGATATTTCAGAGGCCACTATTCCTATTCTACCCCTGCTAGAACTGTGTATGCATTAGAAACTCATTGTAGAGCCCTTCAACGAGCTCAACAAGAACAATCAAGTTCTTCTACACAAGGAAGATTCAGTCCTGGCACAATTATTCTAGAAGAACGGTTGGAAGTTCCACCTTATTCTTCTCTGCATGTAAATAGACCTAATCGGTTAATCTTACAAAGCCAAGAGTATTACCAAATCCTATCCTGGTACAAGATGCATCAACTTCTAAAGCATCATGTTCCAAGGCACCTACTAAACCACATGTTCCTGTTGGGAAACACAGACCTTTGGATCAAAAGTATGATGTATTGAGACACATGGCCCAAGTACCAGCCAAGTTATTAATTCTGGATGCCTAGAATTTATCAAAGGATATTCGGGAGGAACTCATTGAGGCTTTGTCAGGTCCTCAGGAGTTTGAAACTAAAATTGCTGCAGGTGAAGCCTACCATGTGGAGAATAATCTTGCAGAATTCCATGCTGTGATATATTTCACAGATGAAGATGAAGATGATGTCCTGCATGGACATATTCGACCTATGTATTTATTTGGAAAGTTCAATTGTGTATACATCCGAAGATATTTCATTGATAATGGTTCAGGAGCCAACCCCATGCCCATTCGTACACTTCATCGATTAGACCTCACGGAATCTGATTTATCTCCTTCTACTATGATGTTACAAGGATATGATAAAAATGAACAAGAACCACTAGGAGAGATTACACTCAGAACACAGTTTATAGATCTTGTATCCAATTCAGATTTCATGGTTCTTGATCAAGACTCATCGTTCAACATCTTGCTTGGAAGACCCTGGCAACATCAACATGCAGCTATCCATTCATGATACCATCAATGTCTCAAATATTGTTTCAATGGTCAAGTTGGGACTTTTAATGGTAATAAGGCCCCATTCAAGACATGTGAATCTCAATACATTAAGGCTGAATTCTATCATATGAAGGGAAAGGAGGAATCCACAACTAAAGGGATTACCGATTTTAATGCTCCATATGGTTTGGAAAAGATTCCAGTAAACCTATAAGCACATGTGAGTACAGATTTTGTATTTCCTATCAGTCCAATTGACATGATAGACCCAAATCAAATTACTCTTATGGAAACCTCAATAATTTCAATTACGGCAATCAAGCCGGAAAGAATGGGAGAAAGTGGTGATCCACACAGAAATGATGAAAGCTCAAATGGAGATGTCTTAATTTCATCTATTGAATTCCAACATGTCTATACTTTGCCAACCAGGCCAGAAGAAGTTATAGCAATGTTATAGGTGAACGATGATGTCGATTCTCAATCCCTCATCTCCTCTTTATTACCCAAGTAATAACTTTAATCATCAATAGGGTCGGAAATGGAATCTTCTTCTTCAAGATGTTCAAATCTCAACATCTCTTCTCATCATGGAAATTATACTTCATCATCTACTATGCAAGTAGAAACAGAAGAAATAACACATGTTGAAGAAGAAGAGGAAGATCTTAGGGATGCTCCTATGGCATTTGAAGAGGGTATCTCTACCACAGTGGATGAACTCAAGGAAATAAATCTGGGGACAAAAGAAGATCAACTCCCCACTTTAATTAGTGCGGACATGACTCTTGAAGATGAAGAGATGTATATTTATTTTATAATGAAAAATAGAGATATATTTGCTTGGAACTATACAGACATTCCAGGGCTTGATCCTGATGTTTCCACTCATCGTTTGGGTTTTCCACAAGAACATCAAGGATTCAAACAAGCTGCTAGAAGAAAACACCCAACCTATGCTTCCAAAATTGAAGCTGAAGTGGATAATCTCATCAATGATAACTTCTTCAAAGAAGTTCAATATCCCATGTGGTGTGCTAATATTGACCTTGTGAAAAAGAAGAATGGGAAAATTAGAGTTTTCATTGACTTCAGAGATCTTAATCAGCATTGTCCTAAGGATGATTTTCCAGTACCAATTACAGAACTCTTAATTGATGCAACAACTAGCTATGAAGCACTTTCCTTCATCGATGGATATTATTGATATAATCAAATCCGAATGGCTCCAAAAGATGAATAATCTATAGTCTTTAGAGCCCCTCAGAGTGTGTTTTTCTATCAGGTAATTCCCTTTGGCCTAAAAAATGCAGGCACAACATATCAGCGTGCCATGCATCGTATCATCACACCATTTTTAGGGAAGTTAGTTGAATGTTACGTGGACGCTTTGGTGGTCAAATCCAGGCAACATTCTAATCACATGTATGATTTGGAAATCATATTCCACATACTTCAGCAACGTAATTTGAATAAGAACCCCTTAAAATGTACTTTTGGGGTAACCTGAGGAAAATTTATCGGCTTTGTTGTATGCCATTGTGGTGTCAAAGTCGTTCCTGAGAATACAAAGTCAATCCTTGGTATGTCACCTCCTCAAAATTTGAAATAATTGAGAGGACTTCGAGGACACTTAGCCTATGTTCGTAATTTCATTGCCAATTTGGCAGGAAAAAGTTTATGCTTCACCAAATTGATGAAGAAGGAAGTCACATACAAGTGGACTGAAGAATGTCAAGAAGCATTCGATATTCTTAAGAAGTATCTCTTGAGTCCACCAGTGTTAGTTCCACCTGTTGAAGGAAGACCAATTATCCTCTATGTGACAGCTTTAGAGCGATCATTGGGTGCCTTTCTTTCTCAGAAGAATGATGCTGCGAATGAAAACAACCTCTACTATCTCATTCGGACTATGTGAGAAGCAGAAACACGATATTCAAATATTGAGAAGTGCTGCCTAGCATTAATCTTTACAGTTTAGAAGTTGAGACACTACCTACAACATCATAAGGTCTAATTGGTATCTCACAATAACCTTCTCAAATTTATCCTTAGTCATCCAATGCTTACAGAACGTCTAGAAAGGTTGGTAGTTATTTGGGAACAATTTGATATTCCATATGCCTCAAAAGGCAATAAAGGTCCAAGCTCTGGCTGATTTCCTTGCAGAACACCCTTTAGTGAAAGATACATCTCTAGATATTGAACTTCCTGATGAAGAAGTCTTTTTTATTCAAGACAGTCTTCAAACATGGGGAATTTACTTTGATGGTGCTTCCAGAAGTCAAGAAGGGATGAAAATGGGAAATCCTATATTAAACAAAGCTGGAATAGGAATTGTGCTCATTTCTCCAGAAAAGGTAGGGTTACCTTATTACTTATCATTGTTGGGAGGAGGTACAAATAATGAAGTAGAATACCAAGCTCTTATCGCAAGATTGGAGTTGGAGCTTCAACCACAAGTGAATCACTTAAAGGTGAAAGGTGATTCAAACATGGTAATCAAACAAGTCAATGGGGATTATGAAATCAAAAAAGAAGAGCTAATCCCTTTGTATGATTACATCAGAGAGTTAATGGCTGAATTTCCTTCAGAACCGACATTTACTTATGTCCTGAGATCTCAAAATTCCCATGCTGATGCACTGGCTAATATAGCCACAGCTCTGGCAGATCCAAATCGGGATGAGACAAGTATCAGTATTACCCACCATCATACAATTTCACCTTATGTTCAATCCAAAATAGAGGAAATCAATGAAATTAGTCCCATCTCGGAACCAAATGTTCATACTACAGGATGGATAACACATATCAGGGAATACCTTCAAAATGGAACACTTCCACCTGATAGAGCTGGGAAAGAACAAATCCGGCGATGTATGGTCAATTTTACTCGTTATGATTTCCCATATCACCAAAAGAAAATTCTCTACATGTGTGGTTTTGATGGAGTTCTCTTCAGATTCATAGATGGTGAAGAGACAATGGTTGTCATAAAAGAAGTGCATGCATGAGTCTGTGGTTCGCATCAGTCTGGACATAGACTGTTTGATCAAATTCGAAGTCTTGGATACTTTTGGCCTTCAATGATACAAGATTGTGTTGATTTCTCAATGAAGTGTCATTCATACCAAGTACATGCCAACATCATTCATCAGCCCCCAGAGTTGCTTCATACACCTAAATACTCGTGGCCATTCGCCACATGGGGATTGGATGTGGTGGGACCTTATCCTTCATCTACATCCAAGAAGTTTAAGTATATTCTTACTGCTACTGACTTCTTTTCCAAATGGGAAGAGGAAATACCTCTCAAAAATGTTAGTTCTAAAAGCATTGTTAGCTTCATCAAGTCTAACATCATTACCAGATTTGGTGTCCCTCATACCATATTAATGGACAATGGAACCGACTACTGTTCGTCCGAGGTGAAGAAGTTGTATCAAGAATACAGCATCAAATCCAACCATTCATCTCGGTATCATGCAGAGGATAATGGCCAGATAGAAGCCTAAAACAAGACTCTTTCAAACATACTACAAAAGATGGTGGATAAAGATAAGAGGTCATTTCTTGATAAACACTTTCATGTTTTATGGGCTTATCGGACCACCACCCGCACTGCAATGCTGTCAACTCCATATTCATTGGTATATGGAACAGAAGCAGTCTTTCCAATTGAGGTTAAATTACCTTCACTCAGAGTAGCCATTTGTGATCAGTCATATATAGATAAACAATCTCAAAAGTGATTGGTTGAATAAGAATGGTTAGATGAGAAAATATTCTGCACCCTGCACCACCTGGAAGTCTATCAGAATCAAATAGCACAAGCTTTCAACAAAAAAGTTTGTCTTCTTTCATTCATTTAGTGAGAATTGGTATTAGTTCACAGAGCTCCAATGATACCTGGAAAGAAACCTCCCAATCTTGAACCAAAATGGGAAGGACCTTATTCAATATATAAGGTCTACTCCAATGGAGAAAATTCTTTAATCTAAATGGATGGAGAACTCATCAATATTCCAACCAATTCCAGATTTCTGAAGAAATATTTTGTATGCACACAAAATACACCAAGGGTCCATGCATATGACTTTAAACTATTGGAATATACGTCCAACATGATATTAAACTTTGACTTCCTAACTACATGACGCTAGACTATAAAGAAGTCCCTTACATCCATCAAGACGTTAAACTGCATAACCAATGGTCCATGTATACGTCCTTAAAGCATTGGCATTTCTCTCGTCTAGCAAGACGTTAAACTACATCATCATCCACGTTCCATGCATATGACCTTAAAATATTTGCATCCCTAATATGTCCAACATGATGTTAAAATGTGTCTTCTTTGTTCTTACTACATGACATTAAACTGCATAGTCCCCCTTTTTCGTCTAGCAAGACGTTAAACTGCAACATCTGCAGTCCATGCATATGACCTTAAACTATTTTCATTCTTTTCATCCAACATGAAGTTAAACTGTATTGTCCCCATCATCTTAGCTACAGGACGCTAAACTGTATAACACCTTTATAGTATAACATGACACAAAACATTGTTCACATCCAACATGACATCAAACCGTATCCCTATATACGTCCAACATGACATTAAACTGTATTTTTCCCTGCTACATGACACTAAAATTGTGCAGCACCAATAGTCCTCATTGCAAGACATGAAACTGCATTGTCCCTTCATATGTCATGCATGACATTAAACTTTTCATCGTTAAGGTTGTGGATACCTCTTTTTTCTCACACCGTGTATTACTCACGTGAGCTTAGGGTAAACATCAACCATAACACCCTCTCGGGGTCTCTAACCATGTGTAAGTCCCAACATCATTTTTTATGTCATTGTCCCCAAGAACAACTTGATCACTACTTCATTGTTTAATTGAACTATGAAAACTTTGATCCTTGCCTTCTAGGCTGGGTACGTAGGCAACCTCATGAGGTTCAATCCCAAAACCAATATCATTACATTGGTTCACCTCCATCTCATACGATGTTTATTCATGAAGCCATCCCCAGAATCAATATCTTTACATTGGTTCACCTTTGTCCTTGCTATATGAAATTAAACTATACAACACTTTTGTCATGTACAACCATAAACTACACCATTCTTTGATACCATCACCTGAGATGGAATCATTATTTATAATGATTTACAATCATTTTATATTCCAAAGACTACGTGCATACATGGAAATACCCGAACCTTTTATCTTGGCTCAAACCATCATTGAACTAAAGTCCCCTTTCACCCTTCACATGTACGAACCAAATCTGTACAGAGGGAATTTCTAGAACTACGTGCGGCTTGATTCCCATCCTTATGGGATACATAGGAATGTTCGATCATCCCTCGAATCTAGACCCAAGTCTTTGGGCCTAACCCCAAATTCTATTTTCAGTCCCCTGGTTGAAAAGTCCCTTTGAAAACACACACTGTGTATTCATTATTATTGTCCGAGCTCTATGACCCTAAACTAAGATCTCCCATACTTTCGTCCCACATGACGTTAAACTATATTTCAAGAAAAATGTATTTCTTGATTCCCATCATTATGGGATATGTAGTGAAGTCCAGTATCTCAATTCAGGGCCCAGCCACAACATGATTATGGTTAGCATTGGTCTGTGTATCTCTATATGCATTGAACAAATTCCCATTTTATGAGTCGTTCTCTTAGTCATAAATACTTCCAGATCTTCATAACCCTTTTATTGACTTCTGGTCACAAAATATCCAATTTCTGAGAGTTCTTTTGCCTAACTATGCAGCACGAGCCCTTAGGCGGCCTTACATAAACAGTCTGCATAACAGACTTTTCATCCAAAATATACTATCATTTGACTCTGCAGCCAATGCCCATAGGTGGCCCTGCATAATTCAACCTCCTAACAGTTTTTTTCAGATAATGGTAACTTCATTCATTGGAATAAAATATCTTTTGTCCTTATTAGTCTTATCAACAATATGTAAGGATATGCAAAAAATTAGCCATCCTTAACATATTTGTCTCATGTTCTTTTTCATGATTTGAACTTATTCAACTCTATGGTTTATATTTATCTTCGCTACGTTTGGGTCAGATATTCGTAGGAGAGACATTAATCCAGTTCATGGATGATCTTGCTTGGAAATATCTTCTCCATATTCATGTACCTCTCTCCGTAGAGCAAAATCTATGCTTTGGAAATTTGAATCCACATAAACTTCTACTGGCTTTTTAGCATAAGAAAAATAAATTTCTGATAGTTGTTTTTCCTGATTATGCAGCACGTGCCCTTAGGCAGCCTTGGAGAAACTGTCTACATGACAGACCTATCAGCCAAAAGAAGCTATTATTTGACTATGAAGCCAATGCCCTTAGGTGGCCATGCATAATTCAACCCCCTAACGGGTTTGTCAGATAATGGTAACTTCATTCTTGAGAACTACATCTTTGAATGCCTTTTAGCAATATTTTCGTATCATTCCTCAGATTCAAAATTTCTTAAGTCATAGTTTACATTTTTTCCTTCATACTTGATTTTGGTAAAATGTTTTCAGATAAGTTTTCAAGGAATTGAGTCAATTTCAACCCATTCGGTCAATGCTATTTCGACCTTAAACATTAGACTTTTTATGTCCGACATGCATGACATCAAAATTCCCACAAAATACAAGGGAAATCTAAATAAAAGTCAAGTCCTAGCTCACTAAAAATAAATTTTATTATAATTTAGGTAATATTGATCAATTAAAAGATTAAAATTTTCTAGGGTTATTTATAATAATCCTAGCAAACATTAAACTATGCTTACTAGGCCCATTGGCTTAGGTAAAATTTAAATCAGGTAACAAGAAAATTCTTGCACAAATGATTGAAAATAAAAACATTTTTCCATTTCATGAACAAGAATTAGAAGAACATCCACAGACTAGAGTCTCTTCTCTTTTACAAAAAAATTACAAAAGGATGTCAACATAAATCTTCACTTGATTTACAGCATCCCGGGCTTCATCAGAAGCCACTTGAAGCTCATCCACTCGACCAAAATCACTCATTTCAGCTTGATGTAGTTCTTTCTTGGAATCTGTAATGGCTTTCATACCATTCGTTTGAGCTCATTCCAGTGAATTGTTCAGTTGTTCAAGTTCCCCATTAACAAAATCTAACTATTGTTGAAGGTGCATCGGCTGGATGAATTTATCTTTGATCTTATTCTTCAGCTCCTTCATCTTGGCAGCATAATCAGTCTTAGCTCGGGATACTACATCCTCAAATTCACTGATATTGGCTGACAACTTCACCCTGGTCAAATATTGATGGCACTTTTGCTCCTGATCCCTCCTTAAGCGGAATTGTTTCAATGCTGCATGGATCTCTTGATATCCAAAACCGCCAAGTCCCAGCATGATAAAAAGGGATGACAGTCGCAGGATCTTCGATGATAGATCCTCTAAAGGCACATCAGATATGAATTTTCATATGTTCTATCATGCCTTGCATCATGAAAATTGGAGCTCCTTTTGTAATTCCAAGTCCGACTCCACATCAATGTCGCATGGGGGAATATAACCCAGGATTAATGCACTTAAGGAAGTACCATGTTCTGCTCCTTCCCCCCTCACCCATTTTTCTTCACTTTTTATTCCCATTAGGGCAGAGGCTGAAGCTTTACCTCCAGATCTAGCCACTGAAATTGACAGACCACCATAATCAATTGAATGATTTGGTTAGTTTCAAAAGATAAAAAAATTGATTAACTGTTTTGTAAATTTAGTACAGTCGGAAAAAAAATTGTTATCCCTTACCCAATGGTAGATCAGTAAATTGAGAAGGCTCCTTCCCGTCATTCCTAGCCTCAATAGGATTTTCAAGACGAGTTTTAGGAAGCTCTTCCAGGTTCAAATCCACATGAGCTAATGTCTCTACAATAGTAGGGTTTTCTGTACCCCCTTCAGGCATTGGCAGTTCAGTAGCTTTCTCAGATAGAACTGCAAATTTCTATTGATCGTGATTAGACATGTAATAAGAAGTTATTTTTAATAGGGAGTAGGATAACACTCAAGTCCATAATCTTACAAATTACTTGGTAATTTAACATGATCTAAAAAATATTCAAAAGATGCACCGAGTCCCATCATTTCATACAATTTAATATCATAATTATGTTTAATCTCACCAGTGGGAGCATTTGATATGTCTTCTTGGCAACCTTCATTTTACGGCCTTTGACCCTGGAAAGCTTCTTCAGATAAATTAGCGGTGTCAGTTGCAATGGCCGCCAAAAGCTCTAATATAGGGGTTGAGCCTAAAGTATCACAGATTGGAAGTTAGTTGATATTTCGTTCAATATTTTATAATGCATTGTTTACTTACCAGAAGCAGGTTCTTCTCTCCTTACAACAGTAGCAGGAGTGATATTGGGAACAGACGTTGTCTCTTCTTCGAGAGCATCCAAGTTAGCCAAAAGTTGTGATTGTTCACCAACACCCTCTGTTGTTCTTAAAGGAAGGTCAATCATCTCCCTCAAAGGGGAAATTTATGAAGCCCCTACAATCCTAAGAAGTATGAGCACCCATTTCATTGTTATAGACTAATGATTATCTGAAGGACTTACCGCTGCTAATGAATCGTTTAGCTATGGACTTCCTCCTTCATTGCTTTTGCTTCCTTGGCGTTTTGGGAGTGTCAGAAGCCTCCCTTAAAAGAACTTTAATTGGATAATGGAAGGACATGTCCAACTCCTCATCCATGGATGGCTGGCCTGGAGATATCTCGCCGGATTCGTGAGGATATTTAGCAGCAGACCCGATGGCAGTACCACTAGGGTTATATTTTTGCGATGGGACCCCAGTAGTTTATTTATTTTCAAGCTACAGGATGAAGAAAATAATTTCCTTGAGTTACCAAGATTTGATTGAAATAAAGTTTTAAAGAAACTAAGGAAGGAAATCTTACATCTTTAGGAGCCATGTAATTGTGCCACTCCTCATCTTCGGAAGCATCAGTCCCCTTAACGGCGCCACGATCTATCATTTCCTTCACCAGGTTGGTGACATGAATGGAATCGTCAGTGGCATATATGATCATTTCCAGCTCTCTGATATAAGCCCGCACTTCATCGGGGTTATCCTTGTAATGAATATCTGTAGAATCCACAAGATTCCCTCTTCTAGGGAGGTGTATCCCCTCGCACAAATATAGCCAGGCAGTTTTAGCACTACAGTATAAACTCTGGTATGTCTGGACAGCCTCTGGTCGTTGATATTCAGTATGTGTACTAGAAGGCTGCGAGGAAGGTCCTACAATCTTGGACTTCAGTTTCTTCCCAGCCCCTTCAACTACTGATAGAGAATAAGAAAATAAGATTTTTTCCTCTATAAATTAATGGTGATTAAATTTACACAATGATGTAAATTACCAGAAGATGATGGAGTAGGTATTTTGATTCTGACTAGAAGATTATATTGGGCACGAGGCCGCTTATCCGTTTGTTGTGCCTCGTCATCCCCATCTTGGGAATCCGGTGAGACAGTCCTAGATGAGGAATCTGGCGAATCAGCTTCATGTGGGGAAGCGTCACCTTCCAGAGGAAGGGTTTCTTTCTCTATAGTTCTCTTCCTTTTCCCCACCTGATAAACTGGGTGATTCATCACCCCTCTATGGTATGATGTTATCTAGTTCTCAGCATACCATGTGGTCAAGTTATTTTCTACTTTATCGACTGGGAGATCAAAAACTACCCCAGTCTTCTCCCTAGATGTCCGAAACCATTGTTTCCGAGAAACCATCAGATGTTTCTCTATCCTGACATGCACAGGGGGAGATACAGAAGTTTGCTGCAAACACATGAATTGGTGTGCAAATCTATATGGAGCATAGGCCTCTCATATAATCTCTTCGTCAATCCCGGTGACCAGCACACAATCTCTATAGGCCAGCATGTATGTCCTTAATTACAGACTGGTTGTTCAATCATCAACAAACCACCCAGTTGGCGGACTTCCATAAAGAATGAAATTAAATTCCTTATACATGCTTATCCTCCTTCATGTAATAATAATTGAGAGATAGTGGAGCAATTCCAGAGAATCATTGCACTGAAGGCCAGAATGAACTTCGGGGGATCTGTAATCCATTTTGTACATTATACTTCATGAAGTGAGTGGCGATCCATCCCCAAAAAACGTGGAATGGTCCCACAATTCTCAAAGGAGACTTACCCATGAAGACATGGATTAAGATCCTATGAATATTTGCTAAAATGTGGGTAACCAACCCAACCATTTTCCCCTCATCCAATTTAGCTGCAATAATGAAGGTCCCTGGCCTGACACCTCCCTTCGAGTCCTAGGCTGGCAAGAGATAAACATTGAGCCACAAGGCCATGAAGCCCGCCAAACGAGTCTTTTTTGGGATCCTCTACTTCACCTCATATCCCCACTTCTCAAATTATCCTTCTTCTAGGGTCGGCCAAGATATTCCAGGAGCACCTCTCTTCTTTGTTTTGGGGAAGGTGGTAGGACGAGTGGGCCTCTTTTTCTTGGATCCCTTCCCCTTCGATCCCTTCTCCTTCGGCTCCTTCTCCTAATTCTCAACAAGAAACATATTCATCCACTCCTATAGATGAATATCCCCTCTAGAATGAGTTAAGGGGGTTTCTGAACTCTTGAGCTTATGGAAGATTTTCAATAATTCCCGAGCTAAATCTAGAGTCTTCTCTGAATCATTCCAAGTCGCCTTGGGAGGGATGAATTCATCACACATATCACCCAATATTGGAGCCCCTGAGATCTTGTGGATATCCCACAAACTATGGCCTACGTCTCCATGAGTCAGATGGAAAGAAATGGCTTCTGGGATCCAATGGCTGAGTATCTCCGGTATGAAGTTATCATGCCTGTAAACATATGTTTGCCCAGCCCAAATGGCTTCATATATCGCAACTCCTTTCAAATCCTCAACAAACTCTACACAGGTTTGTCATACCCAGTATTCCCACATCCAAGTTAGCTTCACACCTCCTCCAGGATGGAAGACCCAGCTCTTCTTCCAGCCTTTGGATTGATCAATCTGAGAATTTCAAATGATTGAAGGATAACAATGTGGATGCATCTCAGGCTTGTGAGGTTTCAGATCCGGCGTACAAGGGATATGATTCATCATATGAGCCTTATCCACAGTTCCAGCATTTATATATTCACCTCCACATGAGATATTTTCTAAACAAAAATTGTTATAATTCTGAAACAAAAAAATTGGGAGATAGTTCTTTGCCTATGGAATGGTAACTTCTCACAGATGACCGTAGCCATACAAAGGCAAATAGATGCTTTGTGGGAAATCAAGATTATACTTCTTTAGGCACTTGTCCAAATCTAGGAGAGTGCTGTTGCAGATGGTATAGTAATAATGGCCAATGAATCTCATCATATCATCAATTCACTTTCTAGCATGTTCATCAGCCTTTCCGATTCTCTTGGGAGCCATTGAGTCTTCACAAAAGTTGAATAAAATAACTATTAAATGGGATGATTTTTCCTATAATTTGTGATGAAATTCAAAAAAAAGGCTAAGTAATTAAGCCGCACAAGTATAATTTTGGTGCACAATTATGGATGTGTCACGCAAGTATGGATGTTTCACGCATGTTTTTGGTGTGCAAGTATCACCACGCAAGTCCAAATACCTTGACAGCAGCACGACAGTGAAGAAATAGCGGAAAACAGAGCAACATGCACGACAAAGGCAACTTGCACGACGAGAGCTCAAAATTATGATATTTGGGGCTTTGTGCGAGAAATGGCCGCATATATATAGGCCAGGCCGCACCCTTGCGTGGTGATGCCTGCGCGGCTCAACACTTGCACGCCACAATTTGCGTGCTCAACAGAACTTGTGCGCCGCATGTTCCATGATTTTCTTCTTTTCCTCAGAGTCACATCCTTATTTATTTTGGATCCAACTCTGAGGGGGGACTTTTGATGACACTCTTTTTCATCACAAAGTCTAAACAAATTGAAAAGGAAAAAACCTTGAACCCAAAGTGATTCATCCTTTGAGAAACATAAAAATTTGACAATGGCATGAACCAAATTCAAATGCACTTGGGTCGCGCAAGTTCCACCAATGTCACGCAAGTATACTTGCGCCCCACCCATTGGTCGCGTAGTTGAGTTGTGTGCCTTCTTAAAAATTCTCCCAGGGTCTTCTCCAGCCTAGAAATACCCCCTGTGGGCCCCCCATTTCAGAAAGAAAAATTCCAGAAACTCAGATTTGAACCCCCGGTGCCCTAGTCTCTTATCAAAGCTTTTGAACACTTCTAAGGTAATTTGTTACCTAGAACAGAAGATCTAAAGAGGGGGAGGATGTCATAATTGTTAAAACTCATCAACACTTGCGCGCCTAAGTGGCCATCCCTTAAGGGAAATGACCACAGTTGCTCACCGCCTTACCCCTTCAACATACCTTTTGCGTCACCCTTCTGGAAGCCCTTAGGGATAGTATTAAGGGGTTGAGCCAAGTCTCGGGCATGTATTACCTTAAGGGTTGACCGTCGCGCAAGTACCCATGAGTTGCGCAGGTACACCTTCGCGGCCAGTACTTGCGCGCGCACACAGTAATTGCGCGCCCTCGCAGGACATTCAGGCCCACTTCTTTTTGAGTGCCCCTCCTGCCTATTTTACCTCTCTTATGCCTATCCACCTATCCTGTTCATGATTAAGCCTTCAGAACTCTCTCCAAATCCATTAATGGCATGATTTCCTTGTTGGCTTCCTTATTTGAAAGGAATTCTGTGGAATATCTCTTAAAACCTCGTGATTTACATATCTTTACGTCACTAAGGTCAGATATTTCATTCATTTAACCTCATCCTTAAAGATCAGAGAATCCTTAATTAAGGCCTCCTTTTTAGGAATAAGACCTAGTCTTCAAGTTCCCAAATATGGGAATCCTTCTTAAGAGTAAGCCCCAAATTCCAAAGTCCTTTAACCTAGGCCCCCTTCTCAAGAATAAGCCCCAATATTCAAGTCCCAAAATATGGGCATCCTCCTTAGGAGTAAGCCCCAAATTCCAAAGTCCTTTAACCTAGGCCTCCTTCTCAGGAATAAGCCCCGGTCTTCAAGTTCCCAAATATGGGCATCCTCCTTAGGAGTAAGCCCCAAAATCCAAAGTCCTTTAACCTGGGCCTCACTATCAGGAATAAGCCCTAGTCTTCATGTTCCCAAATATGGGCATCCTCCTTAGGAGTAAGCCCCAAATTCCAAAGTCCTTTAACCTGGGCCTCCTCATCACTAATAAGCCCCAGTCTTCATGTTCCCAAATATGGGCATCCTCCTTTGGAGTAAACCCCAAATTCCAAAGTCCTTTAACCTCGGCCTCCATCTCAGGAAAAATTCACAGTCTTCATGTTCCCAAATATGGGAATCCTCCTTAAGAGTAAGCCCCAAATTCCAATGTCCTTTAACCTGGACCTCCTTCCTAGGAATAAGCCCCAGTCTTCAAGTTCCCAAATATGGGAATCCTCCTTAGGATTAAGCCCCAAATTCCAAAGTCCTTTAACCTAGTCCTCCTTATCAGGGATAATCCCCAGTATTCTCGTTCCCAAATATAGGAATCCTCCTTAGGAGTAAGCCCCATATTCCAAAGCCCTTTAACTTGGGCCTCATTCTGAGGAATAAGCCCCAGTCATAATTTCTTCTAACCAGTCTTAATTTAACTTTTGATTTGGGCTTCCTTCTCAGGTGGAAAACCCAATCATAAGTCCCCTCCTAATTTGGGCATCTTCCTCTAGAGTAATCCCCATGTTAGAGTATCCAAATCTCCATAAAGTGCATATACCATTATGGACCTTGTTCCTGTGTTTCTTCCCAGTAGTGAAACCTAATCATCATCTATTTCGGTTGTCATATATACCTAAGTCCGCTATCATTTCTTATGATGGCACAATTTTATGGTTTTACCAATACTTCTTGTTTCTCACACCGAGCATGACTCACATGATCTTAGAGTGTAAAAGTAATTATGACATCTTTCATTGAGCCATCAATTGTACATAAACTTCAAACTTATTTACTCGAACTACGTGGGTTCTGATTCCTTTTCCAAATCAAAGGATACGTAGGTAGCCCATCTTCGGGTATGATCCCAAGTCTGAAATAATCCATGACCTTCTGAATGACAATAAACTTCAAGTGCCCCACTGAGTGTCTTTAAAACTAGTATGGTCATCATAATCACCAAGAGAATTTTATATAATGTATTGAAGGATTCCACTGACTAATAATCTCTAAACAAATACAGATGATTCTCTATCAATGAAGAACCTCTAATACATATAAAAGAATATCTAAATCACATACATATTTAATCATTGACTGTCAGATCTAAATAAAATCTCATTTTATACTTGGTAATGTAATAAGGATTCATGAAAATAACTTAAATATATATATAGAGTCCCCAAGTAAAAAATAATTCCCCTAAAAAAGGTGTGATGAGTCCGACCTCCCATCCTATTGACCAATGCAAATTCCTAAGTCTCATCAGTTCAAAAATAATGAGCACCTACCTATGGATAGTATGTCAAAATAGATATGGAATCATTGGATTTTTCCATTTCTACAAACAAATCCGTTAGAAACCACGTGGAATGATTGAATCTTAAATCATTTTGATCATCCAAAATTCCAGAGGAAAAAACTGCCCATAATGATTCATGAAAATCTCAAAATAGATCCTCGCTTATGTCTTCAGACACCCAAATGTTCCCATGAAAATGCAGAATCGTATTCTTTCATTTAGTCCACCTAGGAGTAGGGTCGTCACCCAATACACTCTCCTATAAGACTAGGCCTTCAGAATTTGATAGTTGTCTCATTCACACTTGATCTAGTAGAGTAGAGATAACAACTATAGAAGAGAGAAATGGATGTCCCAATATTTTGTGAACCTCCAAATGTATCTCATAGAGTAGATCCATATGATACCACTAACTACTAGCCTCCTGAACTTCTTATATCTGATTTCTCCTTTTCAACTCATCATCCTCTACGTTGCCTTTCCCAAGCGTGTAGGAACATTCAAAGTCAATATACTGAAGGTACTCAACCCACCGTCAATGTCTAAAATTTAGATTGCGTTGAGTAAATATATATTTCAGGATTTTTGGTAATTTTATTCCAAAAAATTATATCCCATAAGATAATTTCCTCAATAATTTAAATCATGGACAACTATAGAGAACTCGAGAGTGTGTGTCAGTTATTTCCAATCATGTGGCCTCAACTGCCAAGACCCGTACACAAAAAATCCTTCCTCCTATATAAGAAATCCACTCAGCCCGATAGCTGATGCATCGCAGTAAATGGTTTAACTATTTCCCAGATCTGGAAAAATCAGTATTGGTGCTAAATTCAATTTCCCTTTTCATCTTCTGAAATTATGAATCGCCAGAATATGTCTATAATTTCTTTTCACCGTTCTTAGTTAAAGACATTAGTGGAACTTCTAAGCATAAAAATTACTAAATATATCATTTTTAGTAACCATTCATCCCCAAGAAACTCTATACCACAATAATGTTCTTCAGATACTCCCAGAAAACTACCTATCACAACTTATCTGGGGGTATTGATACTGCTGTTACAGAGATAACATGACCTAAGAAATTAATCTGGTCCATCCAAAAGTGGAAATTTGATATATTATCATATAATTGATTCTCTCTTAGTGTAATCAATACATTCTCAAGATGGATGTCATATTTGGGTCGAGTGTGACATTACACCGTGATATCATCCATATATACTACCAAAAAAATCCAAGTATGGATGGGACACTTGGTTCATCAATACCATGAAAACTACCAGCGTGTTCGTGTGACTGAATGGCCTAACCAAATACTCATTTGGATCATACCTACATAGAATGGCTATAATAGGTATATTAAATGGTCTAACACATAACTAATGAATATTGTATGTTCAGACAATCTTCAAAAACACCCAGCCTCTTCGAAGCTGATCAAAGAGATCATCAATCCTAGAAAAGGGATATTAGTTTTGGACCATAAATCCGTACAACATCTGATAATAAAAACATAGATTGAGTGTTCCGCCTATATTTTTTTTCAAAAAAATATAGTGAATTCTAATGGTAAGTACTGGTTTTCATGAAACCCATTGCATGCAAATCCTCTGACTGCTTCTTGAGCTCCTGTAACTCAAGGGTAGCCATCCTATATGGAGGAATAGACACCGGTTCCACTCCTGGAAGAAGATAAATAGTCAAATCAACTTCTCAATCCATAGGTAAAACTAAAAAGTCCAATAGAAAGACATCTCTAAAATGATCCACCATTGGAGGAAAGTCGATCTCTAAAGTCCCCTCGTCATCCAAATAGAAACTCTCAATCTGGGTGGTAATTTCTCCAAAAACATGATGCTCGGGTCTATCTCTGCTCACCTAGACATCTTATTCACCCTTTTATAGAATTAAACTACCCTCTAGTGATGCGAAACTAACCCTATAGATATAATAGTAAAAAAGACTAGAAATGAGTCCAATCAACCTATTCCTAGAATGGCATCGAAACCTGCCATCTCTAAGACATAATGGTCCTATAAGAAGTGACACCTAGAAACTTCAAGGTAGACCTCCTTGAACTGATGTTCAATATCATTCCTAATCTAAAATGGATTGTCTATCATCCTAACATAATCAAATGTAATGGTACAGATTCCAAGGATCTCTACAACAAAAAAAGATATAAAACTATGGGAAGTCCCAATATCAAAAAGGGTAGAAGCCAAAACTGAAGAAACTAGAATCGTACCTCTAACTTTAAAGGGTTTGGGATCCTTTACTTTCTGGGTATGTTCCATCATAAAATTTTGAACTGTAATGAGGCACTGCGACCTTTCTTGACATCACTGAGCTGGTCCCAGCTATTGTCTCTAGAAACCTATTGTATGGATACCACATCCCCAACTACCTCCTTGGCCTGAATGAACTGATGATCTCCAATCCCCATCCTAATGAGAAACTGGTGGTGATACTTCTGGATGTGCAGTAATAACATATCCCATTTCACTTGCAGATGGTGAGAAATTTCTACATGAAACTGAAGATAAACCATCTTTCTGCAATATCGGCACTCAACTGGGTCTCTCGGACACTTTGGTCTCATGTGCCCACTCTTCCCACACTGTTATCACCTCACCTAGCTATATGAAGAAACATAATTTGAAATCATCCTACAATGATTCTTTATATTGGTCGAAGGGGTTAAAGCCATGTATGATGAACCGGCGTGGCTCGCAGCTCCAAACATCCTCAAATTATGCATGGAATTCAGCACCTAATTTACTATAGTAGTCACCGAAGTTAACCTGAAAACATTCACCCATGATCAGATTTCATATTTGAGACCATCCCCAAATCACCTAGCCCGTGATAACTCATCACCTCACAAAATATTTGTGAATCACCGAAGCTCTAAAAAGCAAGAACAATAGTCCCTCATCAAAAGAGAGCCCTGCTCCAATGGCTTGTACACAATGTCTCGGTCAACCCTCAATGTGTCAGTGTAGATGTAATCATAAAAGTTCTTATGGCACTCTTCCCATGCCATACACCAATGAAATCCCTCCTCTGAGATAACATCCCCCCAAAATAATGGAAGAATAAATTAGAATGTAAGTCCCAAGATTCACCCTCTTATCAAGAGGTGTCTCCAGATGCTCAAAGACAGAAAACATAGACATCAACCATGACTTCATAGCCTATGGTCCCCCATCCCCAGAAAAAGTGGGAGGATGCTATTGTTTGAACACCCATGTTGACTCTTCCACAATAATGGTAAGATATTGTGAACCCTAAAAGGTCTTCATTATCCACATAATTCTTTCATGGAACTGTGTATTGGAAACTATGTTTGGTATAACAGCTAGTTCCAAGATGGGTATAAAGGGAGGATCTGCTGGTAGTTCCTGATCTACCATTTTCAGTGTTTGATCACTGTTATGTGCCTCGTGTACCACCCGAGGATGCCTTGGTGACATGTCTCTACAAGGTCAAGAACACACATATTTATGAGATTAAAGAAACTACAACTCATAAGATTATGTACGGAACATGTGAAGGAAGGAATTCAAGTTTTCAAAATGTTGGAACACAGCATGTAAAAACCCCACACAGCCTTTTCAACTGAGCTTTAACATGGGAATGAACCTCTGCCAACCTGTTTGTGTAATACCCCATACACATGGCATGTTTTTTATGAGACATGACATGTACATGAATGTTACATCCTCCCCAAGTACTTCTACATGACTAGAACTGCACGGTTTCATTGATGTGACAATACAAATCATGTTCACCCTAGAAACGAAATGCATGACTTTAGTTCTGTCAAGTCATGCTATTAGTCACGCTGCTGGATACCCAGTTGATTACTACATAGATTTTACAATATAAACACAGTGTGTACAATCCAGGTTTCCTCCACCCCTATCATTAGTCATAAGACCAGAAACATGGTTGACTATAGAAAAACGTGTACTTCTAGTACACTGCGTGTTCTACCATGAATTTACCAATCTTGTGTAACATATCACATAGTTAGTAAAACAGTCAACCACTACATGGTGTGTACAAAAAGTACGTAGTGTGTACTTAGGAAAGTTCATTCCTTCCAGAACAGAAGAAAACATGGCGTGTGTTCAAAACATCACATGTCATGTTGTACAGTTTTCCAGATAGTATGCCTCTAAAACATCTCCAAAACCCCCAAAATCATAATATTTAGCCATGGAATTCCACATTCTGATCTGTGAGAGCCCATAATCTCTACGAATTAATTTTATAAATAATTATTAATGCCATATCTTAACATAATTCAATTAAAATTCAAACATGATTCAAAAAATTCAAATCCATCAGGGCCCATAACTCCTTCGGGACCAAAGCATGGCATCCATCAAAATCAAACATAAGTACACCTAAACCCTATCAAAATATAAGGTATATTTCTTTATCACATCATCTATCACAAAAACATTCATATCTAGCATGACATCTATCATAATAGAAGGCAATCATTAATGATCCCTAAATGGCATGATAAGAACTCATAACATGTGATCTATAGAAAGGGCCTATATGATTGATGAGATTTCATAACATCATCTCATTAGGTTTAAATATAAATATAACTACAATGATATCATTCATAACAACACAAAACAAGTGAATTTCCCAACGAAAAAATTAAATCAACTGTAAAAATTGAAAAAACGAGAAAAATTGAAATATTTTAGGTAAATTTGCTTTTCCATGTACACGGGGTAGGTAATCCTGAGGAAAGCTTATTTCCAACTACATTTTCCTTCAATTCCCATTATATTTTTTCAAAATAGAAAAGAAGAGTATTAAATAAAGATCCCCTTATACCACATTGTACTGTCCCAGATCCGGGTGCTTTCCAAAGGTGCCTCGTACCTGGTTGGCAACATGCCCTGCATAGCATTTCCCCAAAATCAAGAGAATATCTTCAAGAATTGAGTGCCTTTGATTTTATAGTAGGGGATACTCTTCCATCATTGGTAGATTTAACATGGAAGAAAAAATAGTAACAAAATCGGATGCAGTAATACAAAAAAAGTAAACACAAGAAGTCTAAATGTAAATAGAATAGAAGACACAATATTTTTATGATGCATGGTATATGAATATAATAAAACTTACAAAAAATTCATAATGATGGAATATAATACAGAAACCGAAGTAAAAAAAACAAGTAAACTCCAGGAACATAATAAGCCTTTTCTTGGTCCCATTCTCTACAACTCCAACAATAATCAAGTACCTGAGGAGGGAGTGAGCTTTCCCTTATCTATACCTGCATTCATATAATCTATCTTGGTCCAAAACATGACCCAAATAGGGTGTCAGAAAATCCCTTTAGGAAATCACAAAATGAGATATGCCTAATTGTTAGTGAATATATAAATCAGAAAATATGAAGAAGAAAATAAATAAAGTAGGATGTACTCATAATTAAAAAATCATACAGTTTTCAATTACATTTTTTTTATATTTAATTTTCATCCACTAAATCATGGAATCTTGAGATCTGGCCTATGCTCTATATCATGTTGTGTAATAGTATCAAAACAGACTTCTCAGAAGACTATCTAAACAGTCATGTAAGATCGAGTCCAAGCTAGTTCATTGGCTTGGAAGACACGCCACAATCATTGAATCATTCATAAACAACTTTTGGGGAATGATCTCATAGCATAACCCCTTTGGTTTAACATAGCACCAATTCATTAAATAAAGACCCTCTGGTAGGCTCTCACGGTCCAACCCTCTGGTCTATGATAACACTAATAATTTACAAATGAGCACCCGGGCAGCTCTCACGTTCAATACCCCTAGTTCAACATGGAATTAATTAATTATAAATGACCTATTGGGTAGATCTTAAGGTTAACACTCCTAGTTCAATATATCATATGGTAATTATAAATGACCAAGTGGGTAGCTCTCATGATCAATACCCCTGGGCCAATCAATGACACCAAGGCTCTAATGGTCCTGTGTAAATAATAGGGATGTTTCTGTAGTCCTCATGGTCCATGTCTATCATGGTCCGTTAAACAAATTGAGTGTATATAATATCAAATAATTTCATGTAATCTGAAACTAGTATATTGAAAATCATTCACAAGAATATTTCATTAATTTTATAGAATCAATCAAACTCCTTCCTAATTGATCAAAGCACGAAAAAACAAGAAATAATTGTAGGAATCCTAGAACAAACGACTATAAACAATTAATTAATGGAAACACACCCATGGGGTGTCCCATTCCTAGGTATCTAACCTTACACATATGTAAAAACCCTTTATCAATAAATCAAACCATAGTAGGTAATAAACATGGCTAAATTCCAAACAAAAAAATACCACAATCATGGTTATAAAGCACTTTTAGCATATATAATCCAAAAATGGACAACGAAAGGAACAAATCACCAACATCGATGTCAGGCGATCAATATAATTGAACGTCTGCTCTTTAATTGGACTAGATTTGTGTAGATATACAAAACGGTGAAAAAACCATGCCTGGATATTTAACGAGAGAAAAAGAATCAGGGAGAAAGGATCAAGGGGATTCTAGAACTCACTAGTGGGATTCCAATGCAACTGATAGTGTCTCCATCGGATCTCAGACATAGAGTTGGGGGTTCTATATTTGTTCTTCATTCCCAAGTTCTCTTGTATGAAACATGGGAAGATGAAATCATTTACAGAAAAGAGATGTGACCCCGCTTTGATATATCAATTAAAAAAATAGTACACGGTGTATTCATTAAAAATGGACATTGTATAGTGTCCTTAACCAACCCCAAACATAAGCAGTCTTCTAGGTCACCACATGGCCATGTATTCGACCATGAAACGACCAAAACATGGTGGTAAACTTCTTGCTCGGTAGAATGTGTGTACTCAGAGGTACATAATGTGTACATAAAAAATCCTCTTTTATTACGTTTTACTCTAAAACAATCCGAAAATCCAGATCCCTGCATGATAATAAGACCCAGGTTCTTACATGTATCATTTAGTTTTCATTATTTTAATAAAACAATGAAATGAAAGTAGTGTTCATGTGTATGTATGACCTACCATCTCCATTAATAGTGCACTTCATTACTAATCTCAAATATTTTTAATTAATATAAATACATATATAATAGATAAATATGATATTTAAATGATGTTTTAAATTTTGGAGATGATTAAACCATGATCTATTTAATGGTAACAGTAAATAATAATTGAAAACATACTCAAGATACTAAGTGGTTAAAACCCGAAATAGTGAATATAATGAATGATTTTTATCAAATGGGTAATAATATATTATAAGAGCATCATATATGATATCATAAAATTTAATATGGTTTTGTAATTTGTTAGTAACATTTTTGTAATCCTTTATATAGGAAGTTAAAGGATGTTCACCTTAAATAAAATGAATGGTAAGGGACATATTCTCAATCTCTGTTCATTGAGGCATTTTTTAATTTACACACATCCTTCTTTATACCATGTATAATTAACCCCATTGAATTTTAATTTATTCCAAATGTGTATTTTTCTATGAAGAATTTTACTAAACAGCAAGACAAATATTTTTAGTGGATGTGGTGACAATGACCCCTTTTCCTTCATAATTGTTATTTCATATTTGGATTCCTCTATAAGACGTAATGTTTTTTACAAGGAAAAGACATCACGTATTCCAATTTGTGGGTATTTTTTTACTGAAAAAAGTTTTTAAAATGGATTGACTATTTCAATATCTTGAAATTATTTCTTGTGACTGAAAATGAATATTTATGAGTGATTTTTTGATAATTGAAATCTTTTATGTGTTGTGACTATATAATTGTACATGGACATTTGATGAGTGGTTATGTGATAAACCAAGGGGTGGTCACATGATAAACAAAAGATGGATTTTTCAAGGATAAAATAATTACACGTGGTTATGTTATAACCTCTAATGGATTGGTTATGGAAGTAAGACTTATGAATATTCCATTTGTAAGAATGATATGTGTGGAAGTAGACTATCTAGTTAATCCATTTATGTATGAATTTATCCCATGTTACCTTTTTTATGTAATGTGTTCTTTATATGGGTTTTATGGAAATATATTTTATTGAAAAAGGGTAAAAATGAGTTTATTTTTTGTGAAAATTGTATACTACATAATAATGGTGAAATGTATTACATTAAGATAATATATCCATGGTTTTAATTTTTTATAAAGGATAAATATGTTACATATTTTTGTATCCTCTACTGATCATTTTGTGCCCATCTTTAGATTGAATTTTTTTTCCCTAGACTGTAAAGGAGATTAAAATCAAGGATAATATCAACGAAAAGTTATGATTTTTAAACATGACGAAAAACAATGTTTCTTTTAAAAAGTGTTTGTTTTATAAAAAAATGGATAATGAGTATAAGTGTATAAATTGTAATAATTATGCTATTATGTATGAAATATGGAATAATTCACTAAATATATAAGCCTAAAATGATCCTCGATATGATTGAGAGGAATATTATTGACATAAATCCTGATTAAGTAATGTTTAAGGTTGTGGATTTATATTTTCACACTAATGAAAGGCAAGGATTGATCAAAATGGACTTGTGGATTAATTATGACATGATTAAAATGTTTCATGATACTTGACTTATCACACTAATGAAAGGTAAGGATTTACAAAAAGGTTTCATGCTACTTGACATTATCCAAATAATGAAAGGAAAGGCTTGAACCAAAATTAATATTTCAAGACAACATAATCAATATGAATGTCTTAAATCAAGCTCCCCTTGAATTATGATCGAAGGCTGCCATGAGTATTCAGGAACCGCAATCCTATTCAAGGATTCACCTTTTTTATGTTGAGACCCACATAGATCAAGATCCTTTTCAGTTCTTTGATTCTCGGTATGACACCATTGGATCCCTTTATATCATTATTGTATTCCTTGGATGCACTCATAGGATAAATCATTGAAAAGTAGGTTCCATGGTTAAAGCCCATAGGGTCATGTCTCTAATTAGGATCATTTTTCCTTGGATGATCACCTTGGATTTGGTAGGCACCTCATTATGTAATTATCTAGACTGTGCTACTTGGATTACACTCTTACCCATTACTAGAAGCCATTATTACTAAGATGGCGGCCCTCAAGGTCTACATAGACTTATTTATTACCTTGGGAATTCACTATTAAATATCATTATAGGTTTCATTATTACAACATGTAAATATTGAAATTTCTAACATGTGACTTTTTTTTTAAATTTATAATTATCCAATAATAAATTATTTTCGGGTTCAGACACCTACTGAGGGATGAAGCCAATACTTGTGTATTTAGTAAAATTGTACTACTTTACTATATATATATATATATGACTAATTTCACACTACAAAATTTCCATTACACATGCCTGAAGAAATATACACTAGTGGCGAAGCCTCACTGATATTTATCTCACACCCTCTATGTGTTCCGATTGGCACCTGGGGCGGATTACATGGTTGCAGGAGTTGAAAAAGGGAACTATATGACTTTGAACACATGATTTCTATTTATTTAGAAAGGAGCTTGATAGTAGAGGATAGAGTTGGAACTTGATAGGCTTTGGATAGACATTCATTTCTTTTATACTTTGTGGATTGTGTTATTTTTTATGCCTTTTATCCATCTTTTCTAGTTTTTTAGTGACATGACATATCATCTGTTGTTGAATGATATTCCAGTTGTTTAATTTTTTATTATTGTTGTATCTATTTTCTACTATACCTTATTTTTACTTATACATATTCAGCATTTTACCATATTTTTACATTAACCCATGTGCTACACATTGGTAATGATTTCATAGTCTCTCCACAAACACACCCCTGACCCTCGCTACTAGTCAGAAGCCTCTGGAATTCGAAGAGATGAACTTGAAACCACGTGTCCCACTAGGATCAGGGCACCCGTTGAGTGGAATATGGGTATGTGAAATCAAAAATTGTTATTAGAGGAGTTTTCCTTACTTAAATTACTATTTGGAGACAATATATTTGATATTATGAACATATGGGACTCGGTCATAAGCTGTTCTTGGGTGTCGCTGACCGATGTTCAGTTTAAAAACCATATTTCCTAAAATTATAACTATTGTTCTACTTTTTACTATTATACTTGATATTATTTCACTATTGGGTGATGCACATGTTGTGTGCGATTGTTTATTATTACTATTATTTAAAATTTTATCATTATCCTTGGCCTGATGATATGAGGGGAATGATCATTGTTACGATAATCATTATAGGCACATAGAATTCACATGTCCTGCATATTTCTATTCCATATTGGTGAATTTCACTGATTATCAATGTTTTATATACTAGTGATTGTTGAGTGATGAAGTGATAGTTATCTTATGCTTTTATTACATTTGGTAGTGATTGAGTGGTTTCATGTCTCAACTAATGAGGTGTATTGGCCCACCTGGGTTGAGATGAGTAATTTACCGAGTTGAGTGATTATGCAATGAATAAATTGGTGTCATTTCAAGTGATAGGTGTATGGGAACTGATTCACTATGAATGGATTTCTTTTATAATGTAAAATATTAATTCTAAAATGAATTTTTATAACATCCTTGTACTTCATTTTCATGTTTATGAAAGGAAAAAGAGTAAACATAGTAATTAAATTTATAATGATATGAAACTAATACATGAGCACTTAAAGTTACATGGCCCTCTAATTAGGTAGTTGGGGTAGTATTCCATAGGTTTTTAGTTTTCCTACATCTAGCTTCTACTAGTGATGTTATATTTATTGTTCTTATAAAGTTCTTCAATAAGTGATTATCTATTTGAGATCAATTCAGCCATGAAATACTCATGTTGTCTTCCAGGAAGGTGGCAACATCCATGCTCTAGACATGGTCGTCCCTGAGCTATCTGTCTTACCTCCAAGAGTGTTTTGAGTAAATAAGGTTTTCCTTATGAACATTCAATTCCTTCAATTTTGGTTGAGATTGTTGAGTTAATAAGGCCTCCTTACGACTTTACCATTCATTCTTGTTTTGAAAATCACAAACACCTTATCTCAAGGAAAATCTAATTTTACCCGGTGTTTTACTTCTATAACGAAAATTTTCCTTCCCTTAGGAAATTTATCTTTACCATGTTTTTCATTGTTCATTATCTTGTCTAAATGTAAAATTTGGTTTCATATCTAAAACCTTGGAATCATATAATACATAGATAAAAAGCATTCTATTTTCAGACTCTGAATTCTGACTCCGAGTTCAGACTCCAAACACTTCTTGAGTAATAATTATGAATTCTAATGAATTCAGACACCAATCATTGTGAGTTCTAACTCCGAATTCTATTGAATTCAAACTCCGAACATTGTGAGTTCATACTCCAAATTCTAATGAATTATGACTCTAAACATTTTGAGTTCTGACTCCGAATTCTCATGAACTCTGACTCCGAACATTGTAAGTTCAGGTTCATATTTTTGGTGAATTCAAATTCTGCATTTCTAGGAAATTCAAGCTCCGTAATTCTATAGAGTTTAACATCCAAATTCCATATAAAATAGAATCCTAATATCCTTATATTATAGATACCGAATGTGTTATTGGTAAAACTCTGAACTTTTATTTTCTTACATTCCAAATAGTTGAATTTGGTTATGTAACCACATTTTGGCTGACACATGTTTGGGTTATAAATGATGTCGTGCATTTAGCTACTAACTAACAATTGTTTGGGTAACACATGTACATGTACCTCTAGAATTCAAGAAAAATATACGACCGTTGGAGGTGGGAGCCTACCACTGAAGCCATGCATATAAATTGGAGTTCATTTGAAGGAGCTCAAAACAAGTTGATCAATCTAGAGATTACATGTTGCAGATGTGATTCCTAGAGAGAGGGAATTTATTGCTTTGTGCGTACTGAACGTCTTTTCTAGATTTGCGTTGGGTGACTCTGAATATTGCTGAGTACATTTGAGGGATTCCGGGGATAGGAAGACAGAGGTGTCGACGACCTTAATGATTGAGGACTTCTTTACTGAGGAAGATATAGGTGACGACTACCAGGATGTTGAGGTCTTGTAGGGATAGCAAGACAGAATCTGATCTTCGTATCTAGGGCATACCCTTGTGTGGGTAAGAAAGACTTTCTTGAAAGTGTAAACCAAGGGACCTTTATCCAAGAATGTTGTATACCCTTCTCTCTGGGATAAAAGATTTATTACTTGTTACTTGTTTTGTTACATGTTTTCCGCTGCATTTTATTTGTTGAGGAGAGTATAACTATCTTATACATTCTTATACTTTTACTTTTATATAGTGAGATTCTATATGCTTTTAGGTAGAATCTTTATCTTTTCAAAATTTCGTTAAGTTTCATTTTTCAGAACAATATTTTCCGGATTCACTTTCTCAGAATCATATTTCCTCAATCAAGCAAGTGAGCAGAATTAGAGGTTTTGTGAATTACCTTGTTTAACCTTGTTAAATATAACCATCATTAAAAGTTCCAGAGGAATTTTTTAATGTATACAATAAACCCCTCTTGTATTTTAAGCATCAATAGATATATTATTTAGTATCTCAATTTTTCGACCCTACATTTGGTATTATATAGTATATTATACTTCACATTCCATCTCAACAATTGGTATCAATTTATTGGTTTAATCTGAATTAACCTCGTGATTATATTCAGAAGAGAATTCCTCTTCTTCTTATTTTCGGAATCGATTTTCAGACTCATAAAGTTCGGATTCATATTTTTTCTTAGAGATACTCTTGATCTATATTTTTCTTGTTGAGGAATATTTTTGTTGTTTACAAATATTTTTTCTAAAAAGTTTATGTGGAATGATTTTTTTTAAGATGACAGGAATCAATGTTAGTTCCATCGAGAATCTCAATCCAACCAGACCACCTGTTTATGATGGGAATGATTACGAATAATGGAGAAAAACCAACCAAGAATAGCATGAATATCAACTGAATTATAAGGTACATAGTACTTTTTTTTCCTATGACTATAAATATATAGAGCCAAATTTTATCTTGTGAATAAGAAAATTTTATATGGAATAAGCATGAAGATACACACATTGGAACTTCAAAAGTGATTGAAACTAGAAGAGCCATGCTCAGAGCTAAATATCATGTTTTTAACTTTCCTTATGAAGAACCCATATTTAACGTGCAACAATGATTCATGACTATTGTTAAAATTTTACAATCCATGGGTGAGAGGTATTAGATGATGATGCACTTGTATAAAAGATCATAGACATCATTCCCAGCGAGTGGGAGTCCAAGAGGACACCTATTGATGAAAACATAAAGGTTACTCAGATTTCTCTTGATGAACTTTTTGGAACTCATCTACAGCACCAAACTAGAACGAAGAGAGATGCAGACAACATTTAGAAGAAGAATGGGAATGGAAGTGTTTCTTTTACTACAACATTGAATCATATGAATGTCTAGACTCCTAAGAGAGTTACTAGATCCAAATCCAAGAAGATTGTTATTCAATCTGACTCCAATGAAAGGGAATATACAGAAAATGAGTTAGAAAATCTAGCTCGAAGGTTGAACAAGATTGTTGGACAGAAGAACTTTCAATCTAGATACAAGAAGAAAGAAAGGAAATATAAGAATGATTTAGAAGTTACATGTTACGAATGAAAAATAGTTGGACATATAAGGTCGGATTGTCTTATGCATAAAAGAAAAGAAAGAAAGGAAAATCATTCTGAGAGAAACAGAAAGATGTACTACAATGCTAAAGCTAATAATGTCTTGAATGATAATGACACCTGGAGTGTCAGTGGTGGAGACTCTTCAGATGAATCATCAAATTATGAATCTTCTTGACAGAATAATCTCAGTATAATTTCCAGACTACATATTGAAATTTATTGTTTGATGGCTAAGGTACACAATGATGAATCTATGACCAATGTATCATTGAATTATAATTATAGTGATAGTAAATATTATAACTCATCAAATGAAGTATCTTATTCTGATGAAGATAATACTTTACCTACGTATGTAGAAGTTTATAGGATTGCTACGCTCCGTGATATTGAGATATCAAAACTCATGATAAATCTTGATAAGGAAAATTCTAGGAATACTATTATTAATAAGGAAATATCGGATCTTTCTAATGATATTGATAAGAAAATTGTTGATTTTAAAAGAATTTCAACAAAACCATAGGAAGTAAAATCTAAAAAGAATAAACTTTCTAAAGAACTAGAAAACGTAATTTCTAAGAATTTTTCTTCGAGGCTAACTCTAGTTCAAAATAAAATGTTTTTGGAAGAGAATAACAATGTAATCAAACTAAAATCAAAAATTTCTTCCTTGAGGAAGTGTTTGTCAAACTTTACCTTAGGTAAAGATAATTTTGATAAAATGTATTCCCAAATCTGACCTCTAATGAATAGTTCTAGTGTTGGTTATACTAGATCTAAACCGGTTTTTAGTAACAATTATTTTTTCCTAAAAGTGATCAATTATGTACTAAGTGTTAATGGATTGGGAATTGGGCAAAAAAATGTTCCTTAAACAATAATTAGCCTTTAGGATTTCATAAAGCCTATATTTATATGAAAACATGGGTACCTAAAATTTTTTTTTCTGAAATTTCCAGATCCAAGAATGTTTGGGTTCTGAAATTCTAACTCTTTTGTTTTTAGGAAAGTAAAGAAAGTACCAATAGAAATACATGGTACATGGATATTTGATGTTCCCGGAATTTGACGGGTAACAAAAACTACATTGAAAATATTATCAAGATGAAAGGAGAAAAACTGACTTTTGTAGATAATGCTAAGGGATAAATTATTGGTATAGGTAACATTATTATTCTGGAAAAAACATTGATTACAAATATTTTATTTTGTAAGGGTCTTAATAACAACCTCATAAGGATAAGGCAATTATGTGATTAAGGTTACCTTGAAAATTTTAGGAATGAAAAGTGCTTAGTACACAATTTCAAGGAAGAGTTTATTCTTTCTACTCATAGGCAAGAGAATGTATATACACTAAACATAGAAGACCTTATGATCGAAGATATACCTTGCCTTAGTGCAATGGAAGAACATTCTTGGTTGTGGCATAGAAGGTTAGGTCACTATAACCATAAGAACCTACAAAAACTTTATATTAAATGATTAGTTAAGGATCTACCAGAGCATAGATTTGATTCTTCAAAAGTTTGTGACCCTTGTAAATATGGATAGAAACATAAATCAAGTTTTAAATCAATTGGTGGAGTCACAACTGCTGATGCATTACAATTAGTGCATATGGATCTCATTGGTCCTACTAAAACTGGAAGCATTAGAGGCAAGTATTATGTATTTGTTTTAGTTGATGTTCACACTAGATTTACGTGGGTCTATTTTCTAGAAAATAAATATGAAGCTTTTTCTTATTTCGAAAGATTTAGATCCCAAGTTAAAAAAGTGAAAATCCTTCCTTTGATAACTATTCATAGAGATCATGGAGGAGAATTTCAAAATTCTGATTTTGGAAATATTTTTAGAAGAAAACGTATTACTCAAAACTTCTCAGCACCCAGAACACCGCAACAAAATAGTGTTGTTGAAAGAAGAAATTTAATTTTTCAAGAGATAATTAGAACCATGTTGAGTAAGTATTCTTTAGCCAAAATATTTTGGGATGAAGCTGTAGGTACTGCTTTTTATTCTATAAATCATGTTTTGATCAGACCATTTCTTAATAAAACTCCTTATGAGTTATGGAATGGTAGAAAACCTATAATTTCCTACTTTATGTTTTTTGGTTTCAAGGTATTCATCTGGAATACTTAAGAAAATATTCATAAATTATCACCAAAATATGAATAGGGAATTTTTTTAAGATACTCCACAACTTCTAAGGCTTATAGTGTTTTAAATAAAAACACTTGTACTATTTAAGAGACAGTACATGTGAAATTTGATAAAATTGATCCCTTTGTTTCTAAACAACCCCAACCGAAATCATCGAATGTGCTTTAAAAAACTGATTATTAAACTTTGTTAGAAGATCCTTCTGATAAGGAAAATTCCCAAGAAAATGTTTCAGAAGTATTTACCCTAGAAGATTTCCTACCTTATGTTGATGAATAGGTTTTACAAAACCCAAATAAATTGTTTCTAAATTATCATCCTATTGATAGTATCATTGGTGATGTGAATAAAACTGTAAGGACTAGAAGTTCCTTATGGAATGAAGTATAACATCTAGAATTTCATTCCCAATTAGAACCAAAAATCACTGATGAAGCTTTCGGTGATGATAATTGGATAAAATCCATGTAAGATGAACTAAATTAATTCGAAAGGAATAATGTCTAGACCTTGGTTGAAATACCTATGAAAACATCTATTATTGGTATAAAATGTTTCTTTAGAAATAAGTGTGATGAAAATGTAATCATAGTAAGAAATAAAGCTATATTGGTGGCTAAACTATATAATCAATAAAAGGAATAGTCTGTGATGAAACCAATGCTCCAGTAGCTAGACTTGAATCTATTCGTATCCAACGTACCTTTGCAGCATTTTTTAATTTCAAACTTTTCCAAATGGATGTGAAATGTGATTTCTTTAATGGTTTTTTAAAAGATGATGTTTTTTTTGAACAACCTCCTAGTTTTAAAGATAAAAGACATCTTGAACATGTTTTTAGACTTACCAATGCTTTGTATGGACTTAAGCAGGCCCCTCGAGCCTGGTATGATAGACTTACATGATTTTCTCTTCAAAATAATTACATTAAGGGAAATGTAGATCCAACAATTTTTATTAATAAATATAAGTATTTTTTTATTGTTCACATTTACTTTGATTAAATTATATTTGGTTCAACTCAACAATATTTAACTGATTCATTTTCAGATCTAATGAAATCATAGATTGGAAAGAGTATGATGGGGGAGTTAACATTTTCCCTTAGTTTTCAAATTTCTCAAAATCTAGAATGAATTTATATATCCCAATATAATTATATTAAAAATATTCATAAAATTTATGTATTTGACATCACTAAAAGTATAAGTACTTTCTTTGGTACCACAAACACTATTGATCTTGATGAAGCTGGGAAACCAGTAGATCAATCATCTTTTAGAGGAATGATAGAAAGTCTAATTTACATAACAGCTAGTCATTAGACATAATGTTTTCAGTATGCTTAAATGAAAAATATCAATACAATCCTATGGAATCTCAATTAAAGGCAGTGAAAAGAATTTTTCACTACTTAAAGGGAACCATGGATTTAGGAATCTTTTAGACATCTTGAAATTATTTTATTCTAAAAAGCTTTTCGGATGCTAATTTTGGTGGATGTAGAATTGATAGAAAGTGTACATCCAGAACATGTCATTTCATAGATGATTATTTATTTTCTTGGTCTTGCATGAAGCGACACTCAGTAGCACTTTCCACTGCTGAAGCTGAATATGTAGTTGCTGGATGTTGTTGTGCTCAAGTGTTGTGGATGCAACACACACTCACAGACTATGGTATGAGTTTTACCAAAACACAAATTTTGTGTAATAATACAAGTGACATTGCATTAAGAAAAACCCTAAAAATAACTATCATGAAAAACACATAGATATTTGGCATCAATTTCTTTGGGATCACACACAAAAAGGAGATATCATTCTTCAATTTATCGGAACGCAAAATCAACATGCTGATATTTTCACAAAATCTTTACCCTTCGATTTATTTGAATACATTAAGCATAAGTTAGGAAAAATAACTATAAGGTAATCATCTTCATAAACATTCTATTGAAATAAATATCCTTATATTAATAAACTCATTTTCATAGGGGGGTAAATTTGTTTGAAAATTTTCTTTTAAAAAATTCTTTTTTGTAATAAAAAACTGTTTTCGTAGTCATTTTTTTGATATTTTCATTTTTCAAGATTTTAGTATTTGAGATTTTTCGTAATGATGATTTTCGTACTGGAATGTTTTCATAATAAAGATTTTCGTACTTGAATATTTTCGTAATGAAGATTTTCATACTTTAAATTTTTCGTAATATTGATTTTTGTACTTGAAATTTTCATAATGTAGATTTTTGTACTTGAAATTTTCGTAATGAAGAGTTTCTTCGTACTCATTTTTTGTAGATTTTCTATAGTCGATTTTTTTCAAGAAGAATATTACATATTATGAATAATCTTCCTCATATTCCAGATGGTATGATTTTCTTTCTTAAATTCTTGTAATCATCATTTACTTGTTGGTATTTTAAAGAAAACAATTCAGATTCCCTTTTCCTTAAATCTGAATGTCTTTTATAGAAAAACCTCAAAAGATAGGATTCTATCAAATTTTCCTTGTGTCTATCATTACAACTGTCAGATCTAATCAGAAGTTTTCTCAACCGTTGGATTGACTCTGTAAGTTCAACTTCCATGTCAAACGCTTATATAAAGGACCCCCAAAGGGTTGTCCCACATAGATCTCAAGCCTTTTCATGATGAAGCTCCGCCCCTCTTTCAAAAGCCTGTTCTAAACCTCTAAAATATTGTTCAAATCTGAATATCTGTTGAAGTTCCTTCTCATGATATGTCAACTTTCAAGCCGATATCAGAGTGGCAGATTTACAAAGAGAGGTTGGACCATCAGAATTTCTATTCCATGTATTTTCCATTATATCCAAGAACATCAGGTTGATTGGATGGGAATGTGTTTTATATCAAATCTAGGAGCTTAAGATGTATTATATCCGGAACTGCTTTGTGGAATATTATGAATTTGTGAGATTTTTCAAAGAAGAAGAGAGGAGTAAATTTTCTTTCAAAAGCCATGGAAAAACTTATGACCTTTCATACACCAAGTTTGAAAGCTTGGTGGGATTTTCTTATGAAGGGGAAGCTGAATTCTGTTCCCATATGCTACCGGATGTTCAAGGTAGTTTTGTAAAGGTGAAAGATTTGGAGTGTCTTGGACATTCAAATTTCAAGAATCCAAATATTTATCACCTCTCTACAAATAATTGGATCTTTGAATTATGGGTTGAAGGTTTTATTATTCCAAGAAAAGGAAAAAAGGACCCCGTAAATAATAGTGATATGTACATTATATACTTTCCAGTGAACCAAATGAAGATTAACTTGATGAAGAATATTATCATTATGATTGAGAATATCAAGAATGGGAACTTGAAAGATAATATAATCATGTATCTAGCCATCCTCTCTAAGCTAATTTTTTGGTTCCGTGAGTCATTCAAGATTCCGTGCAGTTTCAAGCTGAGGAATTTCAATGTCATCTTAGTAAGTGATGATACATTGAAAAGAATTAATATTGGTGTCTCTAATGATTCTAGAGAATTATATGACTTTCCAAAGGAAGAGGCTTAAGTTGTTCCGAAGGAACAATAAGTTCTTGAACCATCTAAAAAAAGGAAGAAAGAAGAGGAAATTGAAGGAAGTGGAAGATGAAGAGAAAACACCAAAAACTAAAGAAGCCCAATACGCACCTCCAAAGCCTAAGAAACAAAAAGCCTATCCAGATTAGGTTTTTACCAAGTAGAGGGAAGAAACAAAAAATCAGAAGGAAGGAGATCCATATTTTGTCATGGATCCTGCAGAAGCTAAGTCTTTAAAAGAGAAGACAAATGATGAGCTTGAGAAGATAGCTAATGAGAAAAAATAAAAGAAGAATATGTCTGAGGTTAAAATTGTTCAATCCCATCTAATGGGTACTATGAAAGAATCTAAGAATATCCCTATACTGAAATCCTTCTTGGTAGAGGCCTTACCTGAGACACTGAGGAAGAAATTTATAACTCTAGAAAAAGTACATGAAATGATTGTTGAAGAAAAGGATGATGTGATAGAATTACAAGAAGAAGAATGCACTGGTGACACAGATGACCTCATAAAGCAAGTTGAAGAATTTCATGAGAAGGAAAGTGAATATGATATATTTTCAATCCAGACCTCTCAAACCGGATCGTTAACAATTTCTACTCTTAGGTTAGATAAAAAAGCAGAAGATGAAGTGAATAAGCCTTCTGAAGAATAATGTTATAATCATCATTTCATTCACCCTGAAGATGCTATGGTAGGAGCTGCAAAGGAAAAAATAGATGAAGATAGAATTGTTCAGCTGTCTAACATTGAACTAGAGTCTCTGAATGAGGAAGCTGTTCTGAGAACTGATAAAGGTAAATAGGGGATTGTGGATACACCTATTAAATTTTTTTTAAAGAAAAAAGTAGCTAGTGGATCTTTGAAGAGGAAGCATGTCGAGAAACAGAAATATCCTTCACCAAGAAAAGTCCTAGATTTGGAATCATCATCCCTAGGACATGATTTCATCATTCAATCACTGAAGAAGCTTGTTGACACTATTCTGATCTTTCCAGGCATTGACTTCCAATGTCATATGCTTCAACACAACATGAATCAAAAATAAGATTTCGTATAATTGGAGATCGATAATTGTGTAAAACATGAGGCTGATTTAAAGAGATTCTTCATTAACTATGATTCCCACAAAAAATCATATAATAAAGTGATTAGCTGGTCAAATAAAGCAGTTTAATACTTAAGAGAGCTTTATGTGTTTCAACATGATGTTAAGGAAGCCTTTGATAATGAAGATAGTAAAATAAAGGATATCACAAATAGATTTGAGGAAACGCTAACTCTTGATCAGAATACTTGAATTCAAGAGGTAATAGATGTGAATGGAAGTTGTATTATATTGCCCAATGTTGGAAAAGTGAAATTGATCTTTGGATCGAGATCGACAAGAAGTTATCTATGCATGATGAGTTGTTGAAGGAATAGGAAGAGGATCAGAAAGCTCGGGACGAAAAGTTGAACGCTTTGGAGAAGAAAGTAGAGGATCCGGATCAGCTCCTAAATCAAGGAGAGGAAGACCACAAGGAACTCAAAAATCTGAAAACAATAGTGAAGAAATAGATACCAAAGGATAAGGACGAAAATAGATCCAATCCTATATTTTGTTGTATTCTTTCAGTTTTCAAATTCTTCCCATCTTAATGGAATTTTTGGTTGCTCGTTTTTGTTTGGATTCTTTGGACTAATATTTCAAGTACTATAATTTATTTTCCATTCCCTAAAATTATTTTTGAAAATCTTAAATGGGGTTAAAGGAAAAATAATACTAATAAAAGAAGAAATATCCCTAATTAAGAGGGAGTTTATATGGGGGGGTTCATTATGAAGATTTCCATATTCAAGATTATGAAAAATCTCATTCGGGAAATCTAGAATATGATCCTTAGAGTTTCAAAGTCTAAGGGGGAGTTAGTAATATTCATCCTTTCTCATATGATAAGGGACATAAGTTTTACTTTAAATGTCTAGAAAAATATTGTCTAAGACCTTTTATTCTTTTTCGTAAGGATGTTTTTGCTTTCCAAAATGGGGGGGATTGTTGAGTCAAATAGGTTTTCTTTATTACTTTTCCAGTCATTCATGTTTGGGGGAGATTGATGAGTTAATAAGGTCCCCTTATGACTTTTACATTCATTCTTGTTTTGAAAATCACAAACACCTTATGTAAAGGAAAATCTCATTTTACCCTATGTTTTACTTCTATAAGAAAAATTTTCCTTCCCCAAAGAAATTTATCCTTACCATGTTATTCATTGATCATTATCTTTTCTAAATGTAAAATTAGGTTTCATATCTAAAACCTAGGAATATTATAATACTAAGATAATGAGAATTCTATTTTAGGAATATGAATTCTGACTCTGAGTTCAGACTCTGAACTCTTCTGAGTACTTACTCTGAATTCTAATGAATTTAGACTCCGAACATTGTGAGTTCTGACTCCGAATTCTAATGAACTAGTACCTCGCCCGTGCATATGCATAGGGCAATAATTCAAACCTATTTTATAAAAATGATTTAATAGTTTGAGTTGTTAATAATGGGAAATAGTTAAAAAAAATGTTACATTTACAACTTCAGTTAATGAAATAATTGAAAAAAATTGAAAAAAATTGAAAAAAACGTGTATCCAAAAATATAAATGAAAAGGAATCAAAAAGGAAATAACATGATGTGAAAATATACATCAAAACATGAATTATCATTATGTATATATGATAATAGAACCCTCATTTTCACCATGGACTTATTATAAAACATAATGTATATGACATATCTAATAAGAAATGATAAAATGTAAAGTGAACTCTTAAATTGAGTTCATAAGAGTGAATCAGGATCTATAGCTCATTTCATATAGACATGCCTGGAAATATATCATACTAATTTGAAATGGTATCCATACATGGTCACCCACTTCCAGTTTCCAGCTAGGTTGTAGTAGGTTTTTGAACACTGTTTACCATCTTCCTGTATTTTGCAACACAATAGCCAACATAAAATGAATCACTTCTGATTATAAGGATCATGATAGAATTTAGAGAATACCTTATTCAATTAGGCACTGATGGAAGAACATGTTCATGAGGGACCAAAAGAAATCATTTATAATCAAGTTAGTGTGTTAATACCTTAACTGCCAAAATAATGAAGGAAGAGAAAAAAATAGTGAATAATATAAATCAACAAACTTACCAAAGTTTGACATTGGAATATAGTATGGATTCTTTTAATTAATGTTTCCTTTCCTTTCATAATAGATTAATGATTTGAAACATTTTTTTTGAAAAGAAAAAATCATCCGTATTAGTAATAATAAAAAACTGCAATCATAAAGATGACATGATTTAAGAATCATTATATCATGTTATTCATTTGTAAGGATCATGGTTGAATTTAGAGAATAACTTGGTCAACATCTTTATTTTCATTCAATATATAAATTTCATATATAATTTCCTGAATATATAATCTGTAGGGGGATAATAGATATTCACAAAATCATAGTTTCTTTGAAATAGCATGATATATTGTCATGAATAAAAGAACTACCTTAAAAAAATACACCACATAAAATGAATCATTATTATTTTGGATAGCTATACATCCACTGCTGTAATGAATAAGAGAAGCACTTAAAAATGAATAATCCAGTAACTCCTAAACATGAATAATATAAGTACAGGAAATAGTGAATTTCTGAATAAATGAACTATAAGAAACAAGTGTCATGATTAGAATAACTACCTCAAAAATATAAACTATAGTGAATACCTTGGTTAGTTAGGCTTCACTGATAAACATGCACTGCTATCATGTTGATATAAAACATTTGTAAAATTTATAAAACAGTTTTAAAATGGAGTTGTTGTGGCCATGTACCTAGAAAAAACATTTCACAATTGAATGTTGGTATATTAATGATAGATTTTTTCATGATCAATAGTAACATATCGAGCAACCCTCTCTATCAAAGAAATAATGAAGTAATAATAGTTATAGCAAGACTAAGTAACTCAAGGAAAATATTATGAAATAGAGTAGTAAAACTTAGTCAATGAGAAGTATAACCATTTTTTATATTCCAACTCAAAGAACATAATAATTAACAGATTTCAAAACAATGATAAAACTAATTAAGTGCTTCCAAAAACAACAACAATGGAAAATATCATCTAAAAAATTCCATTAGTTATGAATAAATTTTATCATAAAATGGTGGATGAAAAAAGATGAAGTTAAAATTAGATTAAAAAATGTTTCAAAAGTTACAATTCTGGCGAAGAATCAAAGTCTGATAGAGACGAGATAGCTCAGAACAAATTCATAGGTTGAATACGGAAGGTACAGCTACAAGAATACTAAACCAATAATGTCTATGGAAAGTGATCGACCTTCAATTTTCATCTGCATGCTCAAAAACAATTCTTCGAGATCGCCGTAAGATCTTCCAGTTTTTTCCCACTCTGGATGATGTAAGTGGGGCATTTCGAATCCTCATAATCTTCCTCATATGACCCTACAACAAATAACATCAATATAGAACACAATGAAAATCGATTGCAATTTGATATAAATGGATATCAAAACTTTTCAGCATTGGTGAGCTTGGAATCACAGCCTTTGGTGATTATGGTTCTAGTTCATCCCTCCTAGATAAAGTCAAATATTGGTTTGCTTTGGCTGCTGTCTACACATCCATGTTCATCAGGTATGGGTGTCACCGACCCTTCAGACTGTCAATTAAAATGAAAACTGGTCTCATCTTTTGTCGATCAGAGCGCGATCTCGGTTGACATCAACGTAAAATCATCATCAATGATGGTACCTATTTTGGGTATCAATCATATTCTTCATGTTAGAACTGTATCTTGGACGCGGCATGATCTTTGGGTTCGTCAGCCTAAACATCGACCGCAGACTGACGATTTTTGTGGCGGTAGAGGGGGATAACGTTGAAGGTGAGAAACCTAGGTCTAGAGGAAGGAACCGTCAGTAGTGGTAGATGATAGTAACAGAAAACCGTAGGAGAAGGAAGTGGAACTCCTTAATGGGAGGTGTAGGGATTGGATCTATAGAGAGTGGTGATTCATGAATCATAACTTATACACTGCATAATATTTTATGTTGCATGTACATATAAACTATTAAAATAAATGCTCAATAAGATGGAATGTGTACAGTTCATATAAAATACATATTCCAAACTAAAAAACTAAAAAACAAAACAGTTTGAATAAAATAATGGTATACTCGAATGTTTCGCACTATGTGTAACAAAAAACAATCGTTGTTGATTTTATTCCAAAAAAAAGACCCATACATTAAAACAACTGAAACATCTGGTTGACACATATTCACTGACTAATTCATTTAAAACATATTCAGTGAATTCTTCATTTAATACTAACTGATAATTAAAAAAACAATTTTCTTAGTTTTTACTTCCATTAAAAAAACTGAAATACATAACTTGAGGATTTTTCATCATTATAAAGGAAGCAGTCCGGGAATGACGCACCTATGTAGCCCCCTGCACAACACTGGATTCCTCTTCATCCAGCTTCTTCCATTCCAAAATGTTTTCATGTTGACATGAATTTCCAGCAGAATGAAATCAAGAGGTCAAAAATTGAGAGGAATAAAATGAATTGAAGTTAGTTTAATCATTTAAGGTAGTGAAAGTTAGTGGAATATCACAGGGATCTCATTATATGGCTACCTTCATATGTTCCAGCTCTGTATAAATTAACATGCTTCAGCAGCTCTATTACAAACATATGAGCACTGAAAGAACAAAAAATCAATCAAAATAATATCACATAGTGAACCAATTTTATACCAGACTATAGGTAGGAAACTATATCCAATCAATAGAAAATTTTTGTGCTTTAATTCTTTCCAGTTAGCAAGGATTAGTTTGGAAGTTCCTGCAAAAAAAAACCTCAATTTACATGCATCAGAAAACAAGCTGTATGGATTTAAAAATAATTAATACAAAATTGATATTCTAAATCTCCCTATATTCCATAATATTTTTGATTCACTATGAATTTTTTCATGTATCTTAACTTATACATGCTCTAAAAATTGATTCATGTAACTTTTCTTATACACTGCATAATTTTTTATGCTGCATGTACATATAAACTAATAAATGCTCAATAAACTGGAATGTGTACAGGTCATATAAAGTACATATTCCAAAATAAAAAACTAACAAACAAAACAGTTTGAATTAAATAATGGTATACTCTATTGTTTCATACTATGTGCAACAAAAAACAATCGTTATTGCTTTTAATCCATAAAGCAGACTCATACCGTAAAACAACTAAAACATCTTGTTGACACATATTCATTGACTACTTCATTTAAAACATATTCAGTGAATGTTTCATTTAATACTGACTCATAATTAAAAAAATCAATTTTCTTATTTTTCAATTACATTAAAAAAACTGAAACACATAGCTTGATGATTTTTCATCATTATAAATGAAGCAGTCAGTGAATGACACACCTATGCAGCCCCCAGCACAACACTGGATTCCTCTTCATGATGCTTCTTCCATTCTGAAATGTTTACATGTTGACATGAATTTTCAGCAGTATGAAATCAAGAGGTCAAAAATTGAAAGGAAGAAAATGAAATGAAGTTCATTAATCATTTGAGGTAGTGAAAGTTAGAAGAATATCGCGAGGATCTCATTCTATGCCTACCTTCATATGTTCTAGCGCTGTATAAAGTCACATGCTTCAGCAGCCCTATTACAAACATCTGAGCACCGAAAGAACACCAAATCAGTCAAAATAATATCACATAGTGAACCAATTTTATATCAGACTATAGGTAGGGAACTATATCCAATCAATATACACTTTTTTTGCTTTAATTTTTTACAGTTATCAAGGATTAGTATGGATGGTCCTGCAATGAAACCTCAATGTACATGCATCAGAAAAGAGAAAAACTTCATTTTTTCTATATTTCTCATAAAAGAAGAAAAGTGAATTAAATAGACAAAAAATGTAGATTTCATAGTAGGTTGTTGGTGCAGAAATTCCTATACTGGTTTTAGGGGTAAGGGTAACAACAATACATATTTAGGGTTTACCATAGCTAGAGGAAATTGAAATCGCTAGCCCAAGGTGTTTTTTCAGTGTAGACAGTGGGAGCTGGAGCCAATGTAGGCAGATACAACATAAGAATTAGGAGGTGGAGAACTTGAAGCTGGAGGATCCATAGCCATAGGAGACCGAGCCGGAGATGGAGGTCGATCAAGAACCTGCAAGATTAATAACGTAGCAGCCAGTCCAGGTTCTAGTCCAGAGCAGAGGGTTGTATCCTTTTTTTGGGGAAAAGTTATCACAGTACAAACACCATTAAAGGTGTTAATCTGCAGTCACATTAAAGAAAATACTAAGGGGAACTTATCAAAATGAAACTCATTTCTCATCGAAATCAAATTCACTGGAATAGAAATAATGGGATCAGGGGTACCGTATATCTTGCACATGACCCGAGGGAATCCAATTTTCAGTAGATAGTGAATACTCTATTTTTGCTGTATTCATGTCAAGGATAAAGAAAAACAAATTTTTAAATTGGAACATTTCATGAGCACAATATGGAAGTTATTTTTCTCTTTACAACACTTCTCTTCAGGATTAAATTAATATACAAAGAGATCCGTTGACAGTTTGAGAAGAAACAGAAATTTACATCATTGTTCCACTAAAATACATGTGTAGCATAAAATTTCCAGACTAAATGATTTGTCATATACCACCTTGAATTTTTCTACCATTTCACCATCCATTAGTCATGATATTGATATTTATCTAAAATCATATTTTCATAAAATTCAAATAAGAATGAACGATCAATTCAAATTGCATAATTCGGGCCACATGCCTTGTTTGGATCATAAACATAGGATTGTAAACTATCAGTTTATGAAGGGCATGTCAGATTTATCCCTGCACATAATTAATGAAGGAAATCATTATGAAAATGGTCAACCATTGGGAGGAAAAGAATATGTAATTGTCACATGATCCATGGAAAGATCCCTACCTCCCAATGGTATAATGAAAATTCATAGATAAGCTAATAAAAATACAAAAATTTTTGTCAAATGAAAAACACATATTCAGAAGTGATTCAGTTTTTTATAGAGATCATCCACATAAAATATTACCTTTTGTAATACAAAGGGACATTGGATGGTGCATTAAATAGAATTAATCTCAAAAGAAAAAACTTCACCTCCACAATGACAGCTAAGTTCATCAATCCACCATGGTAGTAGTTTTGGTACATCTTCATAATTTGCACATGAAACATAATCCCTCTCTCCATAGAATCAACTGAGTTGTTGTATAACCTTCCATGCAACAAATAGGATATTTGTTTCATAAAATCATGAATTGGAAACGTATCTATGATATCAAGGTGGGAAAATTAACTAAAACATGAAAAATTACTCAAATAGAACCTATTAAAAGGATGACCAACTACTGTAGAGGTATGGAATTGAACTTGTTCGAGATGAAAAGCATAGTTTGGAATAACTTGATCAAATTTAGTGATTTGGTTTTGTTTCACATTGCATTATAACAATCCTAAAAGAACATGTTAGCATCACGAAGTAGGAAATGAAAAATATGACTTGATACATGTAGATATGTGAAGTTGTTTGGGATAGAGATAAACCTGAATCAATATCCATGACTTATCTCTCGATGGATTTGATTTTAAACAAATGAGAAGTAAAGATGTTAGAAAAAAGTAGTTGAAACAAATTGTGAGAGTGAAATGTGGATATGGAGGAAGCCAAGATTAGTAGATATAGTATATGCGAACACCAAAAGAATTTGAATCAAAACTGGATAGCTTTGGAGTGGCCTGTAATAGCACTAAATCAGAAGCCTGTAAGGTTATAAATATTTGGATACTTTTCTGGAAGCATTATATCCACAACTGCACAATTCAAACATCATCACTGATGAAAACAAATGAAACATTCAGCTAACAGAAGTCGAAGAACAATCATTTGAATCGCACTACAATTTAGTTATAAAGAAAGGGCACCAGAAATAAAATGGAAATATATAATATGCGAACACCAAAAGAATTTGATGAAAACTGGATAGCAGTTTTCATACCTGATGCAAAGGTAGGATACATCTACCATGCGTGAATGGTTGTGACCCAATTTGAGAGTAGGATGAAAAGTCGCAGATATGAAGACCGGGATGATGAGGTTTTGTTAGACGCAACTTCCCACAGCCACATCATGTAGCTAGCGTAGGGGTAGCAGGGATGCAGATGCACAGGGACGGCCAAGCGCACTGGGAATAGCTAATTGAAAACCAAAAATCTCTGGATTAGTCAAATGTACTCGCCTGCGTTGGGGGGTTCGAAGCAGTGGACACAAAGCGGAAGGATACCTCAACCCCATGATGAATTGGATGTTAACCAATTCGCGAGCCAGTTATACCCTCACGGAGGTGAAGTCCGGGATGACGAAGGTTGCGGGGTCACCAGTAGTTGCATCGAGCGCGAGCATGTCATAGTAGGAGTACACAGGGATGCAGAGACACCGGTAAAAGGTTGCGGCCATCGGCAGAGGTTTACCGGTAACCCTAGATAGTGAATAGATGTTACACGAAATGGAATCAGAATCGATGAAGGTAGGAACCGTCAGTACAAGATAGGAATAGGTACCTATTTGAGAAAAAGGTCGACTAATTTGAGCGAGGAAGGGCGGCTTAGCACGGCGACGGGGAGGGTTTTCTGGTTTTAGAGATTGGGAGGAGATGAAACCAGAGCAGGAGATGCTTCAGGATGGAGAGAAAATAAATTAGGAGGTGGTCTTCAGTGGCATGGACACTCAGAGCTTGGGGTTTACGATGAGCAAAGGTAGTGACGAGGAGAAAGGAGAGCGAGTAGTGGAGGTCGCGGTGCGCATAAACACGAGGGTTCGCTGGTTTTGGAAAATGGGAAGAGACGAAACCCGAGCGCGAGATGCTTGGAGCGGGAGAGCGGTGTGGAGGCCCGGTTAGTCGACACGTAAGGATTTTATGACGTGGAGAGTTAAGAATTTGACATGTGGATTAGAAGAAATCCAGGATTAGTAGATATAGTAGATTTCGACTCCGAACATTGAGAGTTCTGACTCTGAATTCTCATGAACTCTGACTCCGACCTTTGTATGTTCAGGTTCTGAATTCTAGTGAATTCAGTTTCTGAATATCCTTGAAATTCAGACTCTGGAATTATATAGAGTTCATGTTATGAATTCCTTAGAATATAGAATCCGAATATCCTTGTATCATAGACAATAAATGTGTTTTTTGTTAGACTCCAAACATTTATTTTCTTACATTCATAATATTTGATCTTGGTTATTTAAACACATTTTTTCTTACACATGTTTTGGATATAAAACGATGTAGTGCATTATGTAACTAACTATCCATATTTTGAGTGACACGTGTACAAGTCCCGCCTAAATTCAAGGAAAAATATGACCATTGGAGTAGGGAGCCGAGCGTTGAAGCCATGCCTATAAATTGGAGCTCATTTGAAAGTGCTCAAAACAAGTTGATCAATCTAGATATTTTATGATGCTGAAGTGATTCCTAGAGAGAGAGACTTTATTTCTTTGTGCATACTTAACGTCTTGTTCAGATTTTCATCGTGCGACTTTGAATGTTGTTGAGTACATTCGAGAGATTCTGGGTATAAAAAGACAGAGTTTCTGACTTCCTTAAAGTTTGAGGACTTCCTTGTTGAGGATGATAGAGGTTCCAACTACCTTGAAGTTGAGGGGTTGCAAGGATATCAAGATAGACTCCGATATTCGTATCAAGGGCTTACCCTGGTGTGGGTAAGACAGACTATCATGAAAGTATAATTGGAGAGACCTTTATCTATGTTTGTTGAATACCCTTCTCTTTGGGTTAAAAGATTTATTACTTGTTACTTGTTTTGTTACAAGTATTCCACTGCATTTTATTTTTTGAGGAGAATATAACTATCTTATACTTTCTTATACTTTTACTCTGATTTAGTAAGATTCTATATGCTTTATGGTAGAATATTTATCTTTTCAAACTTTTATTAAGTTTCACTTTCTGGAACCATCTTCTCCAGATTCACTTTCTCAGAATCATATTTCTGGAATCAAGCATGTGTGTAGAAATAGAGGTTCTATGAGTTATCTTGTTTAACCTTGTTAAACATAACCATCTTTAAAAGTTCCAATGGAATTTTTTAAAGTATGAAATTAACCCCCCCTCTTGTATTCTGAGCATCATTGGATGATTTATTTAGTATATCTATTATTTCTATCCTACATTAGGTATTATAGAGTATATCATACTCCACATACCATCTCAATAGAGTGAAACTCGATGCAATGACTAATGTACATGATCTGGGCAATGATTACCATGTTAGTTATTGTTTCCTACGTCTGATGTAGTCAATGAATGGTGCTCCACAACATGCTTCTCTGATGACTGATCTGACACATCACTTCTAGTAGCAGCATCCTCCTAATTTCTCTGGGGATAGAGGTCCATAGGCTACTGAATCATGGCTAGGGGACACAATTTATATCTTTGAGAATATAGAAATGAATCTAGAGTGAAGCATTAATCATTCCATAAACATTCTTTGAGATTCATCCAAGCACTTGTGGGAAGTTATTAACAAGGATTGTCATCATCAGGGCTCTTTATGGGATGATTTCCCAACTACCTTATGTGATTATTTCATTCCATAGATGCTGAGAGCTGACAGAGCAAGAGATTCCATGCATTACGAGTAGGGTTCTATTTTAGTGAGGGATTATTCAACATATTTCATGGAGTTACAGTGCTTTGCACCAATTCTGGCTGGTGATGAGCTTTCACAAGATAAAATTTTCAAGGATGGGCACCAATATGCCATTTGTATACAAGTGAATGTCTTTCTCCTATCAACTTTTTACGAGATAGTGAATCATGCCCTTATCACTGACCATAACACAATGCATGGTAATAGTACAAGGTATAGAGGATCAGTTCCGTGTCGGACCATAAGATCTTATGATGGCAGGAAGCATTCTATTGAGGTCTCTCATGAGGGGAATGACAACCAAAGCACCCATTTAGATATCTATATAGAGTTTCATCAGTTAGGACAGTGGAAAAAATAAGACTTAATTTGATAGAGACCCACTAGAGTGTTGGTCATGCGGCTATATGGGGAATCATCAGCATTTATATAGGACCTTTTCACTAGCTTTTAGTTTAAATGGATTATCACCAAATCCACCTTCATGAGAAAGATATTTTAAACAGTATTAGGTGGGCAGTTGGAATTGAACCGGTAGGTTTGGAAAAATATGAAACCATGTCCATGGTAGTCAGAACCCAGATCAACAGTAGTTCCAAAAGAGTAGTTTTGATCATGGTAATCAATTTATTGCATTGGGTCATGGATTAGGCCAGTTGAATGCACATTATCCAGTACCTGATGATCAGGTTATGGGATCATCTACAGTATATGGTACTATTATATTGGAATCAAATATAGTGTTTTCTTTATTTGATAAATTATATTCAAACTATATTATATTTATATCTATTGTGGAGAGTATAGGACTGATGAAACAATATTACAATGATGTAATTAACCAAGATATCCCATTTGGTGTATGAATAGATGGAATATGCTAGTGTAGTGACTATCTCCATGAGGAAGTTTGTTACCCTTTCTTATGAAACATTTATTTTATTGAGATGATAGGATTCAATGTCATTCTCGAGATGGACTGGTTGGTTCACATAAAATATTTTGTAGACAATTATCACCACAAAGTATAAATTACATCACTAGAAGGTAGTAGTTATCTAAATAAGGGTGATTCAGATGTTCAGGATAGTAGAGATGGACCAGAGAATCATTTTCTAGGAGGAGTGACTGCCCATGTTTGAAATCATTTCAGGGAATACTAGGGTTTATTACAAGTTGATTTTCCTCTACTAGTGGATCATAATAGGGATGTATTTACCGTTGAATTTTCTAGCTTACCATTGAATAGACAGAGGTATAGTTTACAATCAAGGGTTTTTTTGGGAGCATCTCTAATGTTCAATATACCATATAGAATATAACTTATTATGATTCAAGAGCTGAAGTGGAACTTAGTGGATTTAGAGGAAAAAGTCTATATATGACCCATGCATCATCATGGGGTTTTCCCACGTGTTTTCCAAGAAGTAAAATGGGACCTTACTTTTGTGTGTAGATTATAAAAGGTTGAACTAACTTACTATCAAGAACCAATATCTACTTCCTTGAATAGATGTTATATTCAACCAGCTCTAAGGAGAAAATTTATACTCTATTATTGGCATGAGATTGATTTGTCATAAAGTATGAATCAGACCATCAATAATACCTTGTATATCATTCCATATTAGTTATGGTATGTATGAGTAAAATTTTATGTCTTCCGGTCCAATGAAAATACCCACTATTTTTAAGGATCTGATGAATATAGTTTCCACCCCTATTTGGATTATTTTTTCATGGTTTTAGTGGATAAAATTTTGGTGTATTTTAACAATCATAGAAACCATGCCAATCGTATTGATATCATTTTGTGTATTCTGAGAGAGAAACATATTTTAACCAAGATTTATTTGTGCCACATCTGGATCGACAATGTTCACTTATTGGGTCATATTATGTTAGAATCAGGGGTATCTGTTTACCCCAAAAAGGTTATTGTTGTTGTATTCTTGGAGTAGCCCAAGAATGTGTTATACATAATGAGTTTGGTGGGAATTTATAGATATTACATGTGATCCAAAAAACACATATCACATCTTACTTCACCTATTACATGTCTTACAATGAAGGGCTTCATGTTCATATGGTCAGAAGCATGTGAGAAATCATTTCAAGATTTGAAAGGGAGGCTTCTATCAACACATATTCCGACTCTTCCATAGCAAGGTATCAATTATACCATATTATATGATGCATCAAGAATAAGCCTAAGAGAAGTTCTAATGATGGAAGATTGAGTCATTTCATATGGATCATGGTTGGAGAGGCGTCATGATAGAAATTATCCAACACATGACCATGATCTATTAGCAGTTTTCCATGCATTACATTGCTGGAGACATTATTTGTTGAGTGAGCTCTTTGTGGTTTACACAGACCACAAGAGCCTCAAATATATATTTTCAAAGAGTGAAATGAACTTCATACATCGATCAGGGGTAAAATATCTACAATGTTTTGGTTTTGAGCTTTCCTATACACCTTGGATGGGCAATGTGGTTATAGATCCACTATGTCAGAAAACTCAGGCAAAGGCCTTATGGGAATCCATCAATGAATGGATGTTAATGTACCTCTATTCTGATATTAATCAAGAGTTTCATGATAATCATGAAATTTATTACCTCTCATCCCTGAATATTACCTCTTCTATCTTTGATATGGTTATTAGGAGATAGTTTTCATATACCGATGATTTGGTTGTTTGTGAAAGTATATTATTTGATAACCCACGTCCTGATTGGTCTAAAAACCTAAATGATGTCCTATGTCAATGTGGACTTATCTGGTTTCCAATATATATAAGATTGGATTTTATGAAAGGGTCCCATACTTCTCAGTAGGTAGTTTATACTGGCATCTCAAATATATATTGAGATATAAAATTCTAGTAATGGTGGACTTGGATGAAATGTCATATAGAATGCTTTATCACTAGGTGTTCCACCTGTCCGTATGTGAAGAAAGAGAACCAAAGACCTGGAGGCTTGTTACATCTACTTCCAGTCCCAAATGGAAATGGGAAGATGTTGTCATGGGTTTCATAGTCAGCTTACCAAGGCTGCCAAGGGGTAGTGAATCTATCTAGGTTGTCATTGGAAAAATAAAAAAATCATCCTACTAAATTCCTATTCAAGAGATTTTCCCAATTAATGAGTGGGGAATACTATATGTACGTGAGAACATATGACTACATGAGGTTTCTAGAACTATTGTTTCATATCAGGATTCTATTTTCACTTCACGGTTCTTGCAGGATTTGCAAAAGGAAATGAGAAGACAGTTTCATCTAAGCACACCATTTCATCCATAGATGAATAGAAAATCATAATAGGAAATACATGTTCTAGAGGATAATTTTTGAGCATGTGTCCATGATTTTGTATGTTCATGGGAGATTCATATCCCTCTCATGAAGTTCTCCTATAATATCAACTTCCAAAAGATAATTGAAATGGATCCATTTGAGTCCTTAAATGGTAGGTCTTGTAATTCACCATTATGCTAGTTAGAGGTAGGTGAGGAAGCCATACTAGTTCCTCATCTCATTGATGAGACTTTATTCCATGTTCAGATGATCAGAAAGTGTATAACTACTACTCAACCAAGAAATAAATATCATGCAGATTGTGATCGAAAAACACTTGAGTTCATGGTCAGGCTCATGTTTTCCTTTGGGTATCTCAAAATATTTGGAACAAATGGTTACAAATGTTAGTTATGTTGTTTCCCCCTATTGTAGGGCCTTTAGAAATTCTAAAGAGAGTCAGGCTGGGAGACTATAAGATGATTTTACCTCAGGGGTACCATGCCACACACAACATCATCCATGTTTCACATCTTCACCAATATCATGATGATCCATCTTCTGCCATTGATCATGATGTTTTCAAGTTAGATGTTGATGCTATATTTGGGGGCTATCCGACATGCATCTTTAAATGTAGAAAAAAGGTTCTCTATGGGATCTTTTCCCCTCTAGTAAGGATTATATAGCAACACAACGAAATATAGGATGAGACATAGGATAGGGAATCCTATGTATGTGGCTAATATCCACTATTGTTCATAGACAACATTTCTACTCTCTTGGAAGGTGATCTTAGGGAGGCGTTTATTTAAGGGGGGGGGGCGATTTTAAGAACATAGTTTTTCGATAAAATATGAATCCTTAAAATTTCAGTATAAATCAATACTTTGGACCTTTTGTGGATTCATTTTGAGTTAGTACAAGAGTTAGGGGTTCCCAGGTAACATTCATCACCCAAAGCACATCTTTTTGGGAAAACTATATTGTTCATACAATTAGTGGAGGGTAGGCTCACATTTTGGCTAACCGTGCATATAGATATTTATTGTCATAACCAATTCTCAGGATTTGTACTCTGTTGTGTGGCCTAACCATGCAATGTGACCATCCTAGGTAACCATGCATGGTTTTCACATAGTTTTTTAAATTTTTTGGACAAACAATTTATATGCCATTTAACTAGGTAATTTGACATTTTTTCCCTTAATGGTCTAATTTTAACCCATATTCCCCCTAATTTGTATTTCATCTAGATAAACCTAAACTAATCTAATGATAGACACCTTAGAATATATAAGGAAGGAGTCATGTTATATCATTCATTAGGGATCCAATCAATCAATTTTTATCACATTGGATGCACAATGGTATGTACTCGGGTCCTCTTGTGCCATTATACTATACTCATTATATCAACCGAGTTATCAAGTTATGAGAGCTTCTATTTTCCTTAGATATTCTATGATCTATGCCAAATAAATGGCCAATATCAGAAAAGGAGAGTTGTTATAGCCTAATGTGGGTGTTCTACAACTCATCCCTAATGATCGTTGATTTTGGATTTGTTGAGTGGGGCCCAACGATCCATCAGGTGTCGTTTTTTTAATTTATATGACATTATTGTAATCATTAGAACCATATAGATATGATCTATCCATATTTGTGACAAATTTGTAGTGGTTATGACAAAAAATACATTCTTTCCATGTTTATGGTTATTCTATAATAGTTTTTTACTATTTTTACATGTTTTCACCACTGTTCAGGTGTGCCTTGGCTTAACCACTCCCAAGGTGATCATTTCTATATAAATTGTATAGTTTATGTTATTAATTGACTAATAGAATGTACCATGTATGTCATCCACCTGACCTACAATCTCTATATTATTCAATTTATAATTAAATGTGAAATGGAAATTGGAGTGTATTCTGAGTATCTGACTAGATTGTATTAAATGTGTATAATTGATAGGATGTGTGTCTATAGAACCCCTTACCAGGTTAATGGAATATAGAAAAATATACCATAATTATTGAATATTCCATAAATGGATTAAATAAATGTTTTAATGCTATATGGTCGTATCACAATAATTAAAGGATTGTCTTGAACCATATAAACATATTCATTAATTATGATTTGATTAAAAGGTTGCACGCAACTTGACCATATCAAACTAATGGAATGAATGGATTGAACCAATAGTTGCATGATACATGACCTTATCACACTAGTGAAAGGAAAAAATTGAACCAAAAATTATATTACATGACATCATAATCAAATTTCAATGGTCTGAATCAATACCACCTTCTATTCTGATAAGAGAATGCCATGAGAACCTAAGAACCGCGTTCTGATTCAAGGATTCATCTTTATTAGGTTGAGACCCTCCTAGATCCCACTTCTTGTCTATTCTTGGATGCCTGATATGAAACTATATGATTCCTTCACATCATTACAGGATGTATGGGATACAATCCTTAGATACTGCATTCACAAGTAGGTGCCATGGTTAAAGTCCATAGGGACATGCCTCTACTTCGCCACAGTTTACCTTAAACGATCACCTTGGATTCAGTAGGCAACTCATTGCAGAATTCCATGGACTATGATCCATAGATTAAACTTTAACTCATTCCATGATATAATTGTTAGTTATTTTGAAACTCTTGAGCTCTATGTCACCCTGATAATAACCATGGAACATCATTATTAAATATCATTACAGTTTTCATAATGAAAGCATAAAACCATTGAAATGTTGAACATTTGACTTATTTATAAGTTGATAATAATAAAATAATAAATTTTTTACAGGTTCAGACACTAGACGAGGTTTGATGTTTGTATATGGGTATTTAGTTACATTTTACTAAATTACAATATATATATATGCATTCTTACACACTATTATATTCCCATTACACTGGTCAGATGTTATAGACATCATTGGTGGTGGCCTACTGAGATTTAGCTCACACCCTCTCTAGGAACTGTTTGGTACCTAGGGATTATTACATGGTTGCAGGTGTTGAATAAGGGATGCATACAACTTCAAACACATTATTTCTTTTTTAGTATGGAGCATTATAACATAAACCAAGGTTAGAACTCGGGATGCTTGGGATATTATTTCATTTCATTTATACATTGTCGATCATGTTATGATTACTATCTTGTATCCATGTGTTCCAGTGACATGGAATATCATTAGTTGTTGAATTCTATTCAAGTTGTTTCATTTATTATTATTTTTCTTCTCTATTTTATGTTATGACTTATCATTACTTATACTGCTACTACTATTTACCCTACGTTTATATTACCCTTTCAAATGCAATTTTATTATGAGGAAGTATCCTCCCCACGAACACATCCTTATCCCACACTGCTAGTCGGTAGATTCGGGCAATTGGGGAGATGCGCCTGAGACCCTGTGGTCCACTGTGAATGGGGAAACCATTGAATGAAATTTGTGTCCAGGACATCACATCCGATCCAATTTTGTTCCTTCTACGCCTAATGAAAATGATATGCCTGATAATGGATTGTGAATAGAGTCATATGTTATTCTATAAGTGAATCTAATCTAGGGAATTTTCTTAATTGTTTGTTTTACTCAATTTTCATAATGAAACCCGGAATAAGTTGGATGGCCATGTTTAGGAATTTCATACGGTGGTAGATTACGTCTATCCATATAATGAATTTACATCCCAAATAAAGTGATGAATATGAAACTCCAATGGTGGGGAGTGTCTGGTCAGTTGTTAAAATAAGGTCCATTTTTGTTGAAGGAATTTTACTATAGAGGAATATTTTATAATGTTAAGATCAACATTAACTATGCTCAAAATTATTAGTCTCAAATATGTTCTAGTGTTTTTACTCACATTTTTGATATTAATGAGTCTGAATTCCATATTTAGGCTCAATTTATATAAGCAATACAAGATTTCATACGGGCTAGTAGAATGTATGGTCTTTCATAGTAGCTTAAAAAAGGTTGTTTGATGGGTGTCCAACAATTTATAAACAGAAGAAGTTAATTTTGGACATTTTGGGTTATTCTTTTGTGTTCAATGGTGCCTTAGAGATTAAGGAAATGTTTTAGAACATTGAATAATATATTTATTATTATAATAGATTTCCCTTCTAAAATTTCAGCCTTAGTTTTGTTTATATATATTTGGTAAGAATGTTTTTAAAGTGATTTGAAATATTTATTACTGCATGGTATTAACATGGCCACTCTTAGAGGACTGAACCTTAGAGATATATCCATAGTGTACAATAATAGTTTTGGGTAGCTAGTGGAAAACCATGATATAGTTGTACGTAAACGTTTTAGTTTGAAACCATGGAATGGTTCATTAAGGATTGAGTGAGAGCCTTATGTTGTTTTCATTAGTGACCATGAATAATGTCACTCATAATAAAGACATCATGATAGTGTATTGATAATGAATAATTGGATGTTGTATATCAATTTTCTAATGAGTCAACTATAAATGGTTTCATGGTCTTATTTCAGGATGTGGGATGCAGTTATTTGAAACCTCACAAGGCAGTTTGTTTTGGTTATTGGTTGACATTATTCAGCCACAAGTGACAATGATCATTTTTTGAGTAATAAATTATTTACTATCTAATCGTTGACCCATGGCTAGACATAGACACACATTATTGGGTTACATGCGGCTATTAGCCATCTAATTTAATATATATCTTGTTTTTATAGATCATAGATAAAGGAGAGTGATATATATTTATCAAAGATTTTTTTTGTAATCCTAGAAAAATGTATAACATTCCCAATGTCTTTTAATAATTTTGATAATAAAAAGAGAGAATCGGATATATGACATGTTAATGAAATATATTTTTCAAATTTGGAAGATGGATTCCATGAATTTTGTGCTCAATAAGAGGTTTATGGTTTTTCATAATGTGGGGAGAATGAATTTAGATATTTTATTGTGGTTATGATCATTTTAATTTGAAATTTACTAAATAATAACGGACCGAATTTTGAGATGGGGAAACCTGTGATGGGTGATGTTTACATTAGAAATTAGGGATTTGGGGGCTCATTACCAAGACATTCATTAACTATGGGTATAGGTGTGGCACTATCTACTATAATCAGGATCCATTTTCAGTTGTTAGACACCGTAGAAGATCCAATGGTGGGGTGAGGGATATAAGTCATTAGTTGGAGTCCCTCATGTGATACATGTTGTAGGATCACAAGACTAGTAGTATAAGGTTCATTGAATCCTCTATATTTTTATATAAATAGAACCATTCCAAACTAGATTTTTAGGTAAATTCCAACTGCTTGTTTTAGTATGTACTTGGGTAGACCATTTTCATTGGCATCCATCCTGGGATATAATATGACGTTCCCAAAAAATATGGATAACAAATGCCGGAGTACTATTTATGAGGCATGATATAAGAGTTAAATAACAGATAGATTGAAAATGATATTTCATCAGGAGTCGAATATGTGATTTGGTGACTGTTCTATAAAAACAGGGGAATTCATCAAAATAAGGTCATCAAGGTGTAGTTTTGGTGATGTGTTGGCTGTTGAGGATGACTGTTTTTGATAGATAGTCATTCGTAGGTGTTTTGAAATTAGTTATTTCTAGTTTTTGTATTTAATGGATGAGAAACCACAACTAGAATGATGTGGGTTTAGAAAAGTGTCTGGAAATTGTCAGTTGGGTTTTTTCATGGAAAATCTTGTGCGACTACGTAGTGATTGTTTGATTAAATTTTTATTGTTTGATCAAATCAATGATCGATGGATGTTTCCTCAAGTGTGATATGTTTTATCTGGTTGAGATTAAAGCTTGTAGAATCATTAAGAAACATTGGGAATTATCTAATAGTAAATTCCAATGGTGAGATTATTGTTTCATGATATTGGACTTTGATAGAAAGAACACATAGTGGGATCAAGATAAGACATCTTTTAGAAGTGATTACGATGTAATCATATCTTGTGTTATAAATGCATGTGTTAGAATCATCTTGATGTTTCAATATGATAATGATCATTGAATCACAATTTTGAAGTTTAGGAATACTTTTTTATGAGTTTTTTAAGGAATCCTTGGAATTTGGAAATTCAACACAACCATTTGATCTCAAATTTGAATCCCAGTTAGGTTGGGTGGTTTTGTTGTAATGCCCACAAGGCTTGTTACAAATGAGATGTTTTAAGGAAGGGTGGTTGTATGATAGTAATTTTTATCCTGAGGAAAATATAATTTAAATTTTTGTTGAATCATTCTTTTTGACTAAATGCATGTATCCAAGAATATCATTGTTGTTTAATAATTTCTGAGGCTTGTTCTAAGACCAAGGGTACAGTTTTGGGAAAGATAGACTAAGGTTCACTCTTATTTCTAACTGTGTAGAAAAATAAGTACAGGAAAATATCTTGTTTTAACTATGTGACATGTCATGAAACATTATACAAACTATAGTGGAAGGATCAATGATTTTCGAACCATGTATGGGAGGAAACATGGCCATGAAAATCTCTCTAGTAAATTATAGTGGTCCAACACATGAATTTACCATGGTTAGTGTAACTGTGCACCAAGTATATGAGAGGGTGGGCCCTTGGATAGTGAGTTCATACATGCCATTCATGGGTTTTCAAATAGTGTGAAATGTCCTCACATTGATATCTCTACGTGGAAAATACTGGTGCATGATTGGCCCATAGTTCATATTATCAGGTTGGAAACTGTCCACACATAAATATTTGTTGAAATTATCCTTTTTTATTAAATTATTATAACTATGATAACATCATATTTTACCTTAAACACATATTATGATCCTATACATGGGAGCTCCTCCAATAAAGAATTCATTGATCTATCTTTTTCATCCAAATTCATTTTTTAATCATTATTTATCACATTGTATATTTAATTGTATGACTACACATACGATTACTTATTTTCCCATTTTTCTTCACCAAATCAAATTCAATTTTCATGAAATATAATATGCTTATTTTTATGTTTTATATCTATTTTTAGATATTTTCCTTTCCAGAATAAGATAATGAATGGTAGTGGATGAGAAGTCTTAAACCCATCTATGGTTGATGGTCCTTACATTTACTTTAAATGTTTTGGTGTTTATATAATATCTCTATTGTGGCACATGTCTCTATTTCTTGAAATTTTACCTTATATTTATAACCACCTAAATCATTGGTTGAAAAGTTATTGATTGGGATAATTAAATGTTATTTTAAATAAACATACCCATGGAACACCAAATGAATATTAAACTAGTTTAATTATAAGTTTAATGGAATGACTATTTCAGGTGACCCTTTATAAATATTTTATATAAGTTGATTATATATTTACAATATAATTTAACGACCTTCATGATAAGTTGAATTGACAATATGACATGTATGTGATTACATCATGCTTACCAATTTAATGGACATAATTCCCCTATTGATTAGCTAGAATTAATGGAAATGATGATCCTTAGGTATTAATTATATTAAATGGAAAAGTTTTTTCATTTTGTAATATCTTTTTAATGGTCAAGATGTTCTAAATTGTGTATTTTGAATTAGTGGAGATGATTTTCTTCCCTGATATATCTAATCAATGCAAATTTCATTAAATATCATGTATTCAATATTAGTGAACCTAACACTCCGTCTTATTACATCTAACTAATGGAAATGACATTTTATATTATTTACATAGAATACAGGGAAAAAAGAACCATATTTTTTATAAAATAATATAATATCAAAGAAATTATGGAATAGTCAAAAGTAGGTAGTAATGGATGGGTGTATCATGATGAACCTGAGATAAAATGGGTATTATTTATGATATTTCCTTCCTTTGATACTATTACTTGAACACTAGTTTATTATATACTATTTTAATTTATTCGATTTTAACACCATTGTTGGTGGCATAGTACATTTTACTCACACACATTTCATCTTTCTGATTGATACTAGAAAGACTTAATGGATGTAGTTCAGGGAAAAGGGAAGTGATTTTCTATGAAATATTCATTATCAATACTGGGATAGAGTTTAAAAGAAGGGGAAATATATTTCTATTATGATGATAATGTAGATAAATTCTGATATTTGTGTAAATTTCTATATCATGTACTAATTATGTATATTTCACTGATTCCTTTAATAAAAATTTTTATTTTAACAAGGAATCATAATATCTTTATATGTGACTTGATATTAATATAAATATAAAAATTTATCTAGATGGATTTCTTCATTTATTTCAGTTATTACTACTTTCACATGTATATTAATATGTCCCCCCTATGATCCACTTGGATTATGAAGTCATAGTCTCCCCACCATAACTTCTCAGATCCTCACTACTAGTCGGCAGCCTCTAGTATATGTGGATGAATTCATGAGACCATGTGGCTAAATAGGATTGGTTACACATGATTAAACAAGTCATGGATGTGACATAAATCTCATAAAATATGAATTAATTTGTAAATAATATATTATAACAAATGAAGAATATGAATAAAGGTTAGTGAAAAAAGAAAAATATGTATAAAATATTATAGGCACTGATATTTATCTATGTAAAGAGTCAGGTTACGACCTCTCTGTAAAGTTGGAAAGATAAAATATTGTACATGACCCCTCTGACTACATTAATATGTGCTTAAAACATGAAAATACCAATATGAGACATTCATCGTCATTTTAGGACCACTTTCCCATACTGCTATGTTCCATTAAAAATCTATTTTATTCTTTCTTATAATTATTTCCACAATAAATAAAAAATTCAATCCTGGTTATCATCTTATTATATGATTGAATTTTATATTCTCATCTCACATATACTTGTTGCCCAATTATATTTGATCTCACATGCTTAGAGTTATCCTCTCCCATGAATGTATTGGGACACCACACGCCTTTTGAAATATCATTTCATATCAGTACACCATATATTTTTCCATGATGCTACATGGCTTAAAAATAAGATGTAAAAAACAATATCAAACATTAAATATTCTAAAAAACCCGTCTCCATATAACTAATTGATGAGTTACACAACCTTTCATCTTCATGTACCAAATAGTTTCAAAGATATATTGATGGCAGAAGCACACATGTTCTTTGTATACCTTTATATCATATATATCATGAATAAAATCAAAAACATTCATTATCATTTCAAAATATACTCTCTTATTATGATTAAGTTGTAATAATATATATTCATAAATTATTGATCATGGTTATAAATATAATTGTAAAATTCTCATAAAGTCATATCCTTAAGAGCCTTTCTCTATAAGGTGAGTTTATATGCACAAATGATAAACCAAAAATAATCAAGTTGATATTTTTTTGTGGTCAATTCTATCAAAATACCCATCAAATTCTCAAGAAATTTAAATCCTTGATTATCCACATACCATATCCTTATGTCCAAATTGATTCATCTATATTTGGTGTCAATCACCTATGTATAGTGAACACAATCAAAGAAAAACCTTAATGCCTCTATCCATTTTCCTTTCTATTTATAAACAAGGGTTAAAATTCTCTTGGGATGAAATATATTATTTAACTATGTCATTTTATTGATTGAAATATTTATAGCTATTCAATGTATATTTGAGAAAGTAAAATTGATGTTCATAATATAGAGATATAGTAAAGTAATTAAATTAAAATATATAGTTTCAACAAATAAAATTAAACAAATAACTAGAGTCTGAGTAGTAATTGATGTGTAGACTCCACAAGGTTTCACATATATTTTAGCTAGGTATTATCGACTATAATAGTAGATCAAAACACTTTTACAAGAGATGTGGTGTACAATTTATAAATTTATGAACTTTCATCCAGTGAAAACACATTCACCATATTTTCATGGGTGTCCTTTAATTATTTGTGAAGATATCTCACAATATATTTCATCTCATCATAATTAAAATGGTTTCAGGAATCCTTACTAAGTTGATTATTTTCTTGATGGACCAAATCCTGAGAATTTAATAAGAATGACTCTAATAATGTTAGGAAAAAATGTATTAACCACTAATTTTCTACACCATTGATTTTAGTATTAACAATATGGTATTATAACATTAATTTTTTTGAATATCTTTAATAGTTTATAAAGATGAACCATCTCCACACCGATCTATCCCAGATGGTTCTAGATAATTTTTCCTTAATTATTGAATAAAAAATTTCATCACATCACCTAAAATTATGTCAAAGACTCAGGTTTTAGGTATCTATAATCATTATTATGTGAAATATAATTTGGAACATATTCAATCTTTTATATGAAAATTATTAACATGGGCCCTATAGAGATTTGTTATAGAATTATCCTTCTTTAGAAAATTCCTTAATAAATTTTTGGAGTTGTAATTGATGGTATAGAATCATATAATGATAAAATATAATTTTTTTATTACTAAAATATTTAATAATCGTGTATATTGTTAATATTTTCATCCAATGGTAATGATTCAAATTTAATAATACAATATTATTCTTACCTCTTGAGTTGTATGGCTAAATTTGATTATTTCCTAAAATAGTCCACTTTAATTGTATTAAAATATAGGTATTTGTACCCATTGAGTTATTGGTGACCCTATCCACAATATGAATAAACATCCATTAAATTAGGAAAAATGATAACAAGATTACATTGATACTAGTATATTTAATTTTCACCCCTATCCAGATTCACCTTTGTTATGTTAAATTAAATAGGTCAACATAAGAATTCATGTTTATGGAAAATGATGTAGAATTTATGTAATACCAGTATAGAAATAATAAACATCAGTGATTTTATGTCTTTCCATTTTAATTGGATAATTTTTTATATGAATCATTATTATCCTAATCACATGAACCAGTAAATCCTCTAATTTGAATTTTTTATTGGTTATGATAAATAAAAATTGTCAATATCATGTTATATTTGATATAATTGTTATCATTTCATACATTGAATTTTTTTATTCATAGAAATTTCATATTTTGGAACGTACACTAGACCTTCCTCTTCTAACATTAGAGACAAAGTCGAAACTAGTCCATAATTTACCTGAGAAACATAATTTTCATCAATATGATCTGGGGGTATACCTAAGTGAATAACCCATCACCTCAAATACTGGGTGTTCCTATCCCATCAGTAGATGGATCAACTCAAAATTATAATTTCATGGTGATGTATTTATCTACGATTGGGCATAATGGTACAACAATTTGTGAATTATACAAATAATTATCATTTACAAATATGTTATATAAAGATTTATAAAAAAGATTGAATTATAATTATCATATATATGGAGAAAATAAATTCTACTAATCTCTCATTGTGTCTAGTAACCTAGCATAATGGATCCATATTTTTTTACAACCATGGTTAACAAAAAATTCAATTTGAGGGATAAAATAAACTATGTAAAATTGTGTTATGAGCATCTTTTATCAATCATTATTTTTTAAGATTCCATGATCAATTATCTCATAGATTAGCCTGAGAGATTTCATAAATCCATATAGGGATGTTAAAAAGAATCATATCCCCTAAATAATATGAAAAATTATTTAAATAATAAGTAATTATCACAATGCCAATAAAATCCCATGTAAGATAATACCAAATAGTAGATGTTAATAAATGTGTGGATAACAAATAATAATCTTTATTAGAACACATTTTTTTTAAAATGCATCCTTACATTATTTCTATTTTATTGAGTCACCCTCACACAAAACATATACTTCATCATCTTTATCATACTCTTTATCACAATCAAATAAAATATCTATGAGTTTCAACACATGATTGGTGTAATCAAGATGATCCCTACGAAAACCTTTCACGATAGCTAATTTTAAGTGATAAGTTATAGATTCAATAATATAAAAAAATAACATAACATCTATGATATATTTTAATAATTTATTTTATTAGGAATTAACCACTACATGGTTGGACACCCATATACCAATATATGTTATACTAATTATCTATGGTATACCCTTAAGGATAGTATAAATACATTTCAAAATTTTATTTTGGACCTCCTTCATTTATAATTATCTTGTTAATCCATATTCGATGTCATTTATCTTCCAGACCACAATTTATAGTGAATAAAATCATATTTTAGAATAATATTTTATTATATACATGATATTATTGTTATAAGTTTTGTGTGCCTTTATATAATCTTATTGATATTCACAATAAATTTAAATGTCATTCTTATTTATATTTTTCCTATAATGGGGTAAATGTTTTTCAAAAACTAAGGTAACAGTATCATAGAAAACCAGTTCGTTTTTGGAGCCTGGGTAAGAATAGATCCAAGCCATTTGATATACCTAGTGAATCCCTAATACATCATCCAAAATGGTAATGAAATTTGGAATTAGATTCATCTATAGTGATAAAAACCCTTAATTGAAAAAAATAACTAAATAATGTTTCAATATTCGAACATTGACTAGAGGAATTAGGTGTAATTTTTAATGACATTTAAAGTACTATAAATTTTGATTGTGTTCATAATATGGAAAAAATAATCCTTTGATCTCATATATATTCCCATAATATAAAATAACCATTCAGGATATTTTTGTCAATAATTTTTAGTGTTTTAAGTAAATATATTCCATGATATTTCCCATTTGTATGAGGATAAATAAAATTTGAGTATATTCCAAATTCTATGAATGTGTTCCATTGGTTCATTGGATGTGTAAAAATTATTGAGACATATCGAATGAGTGTCTACATCTAGGATCTAAGAATGGTAAGTAAATCATGGAATATAATAAATCCAAAATATGTAATAATTTATTAATAATAAATACATAATAATAAAAAATATAATATGATAACATTAATTATTACATGAAATGATGTTATGTGTCAATAATTTTGAATATGAAGATAACAATTCATGGTATTTCCTAGTGAAAATTACACTTCTATAAGAATGGTGATTTGTTGTAACAATTTGAGTGATTCATGCATCAATTATAAGTGAAATCATTGACATGTATCCTTTAAACAATATAGAAGTATCCTTTTATCAATGTTTTAGATGATTTTCTAATGATACATAATAAACTATGAATATGGTATGTATATGTTTTCACTATCTTTGATCCCATGGGTATTATAATTATTTTCACCCATATATCCTTTGTACATCGTGATATAATCCACTTGAATTCATGAATATGGATGCTAGAATTTCATGTTGTATTTTCATCATAATTTGATTATTTTTATTTATAAAAACCGATGTTTCTTTTGTAATCTTATTCTATAGATGTGGGGTTGCTCCATATCATTGAATGAATCCACTGTGGAAGGAAAGATATCATGTATGAACCCTGCGATGGGGATCCCATAGGGATTTCATAAATCCCATGGGTAGATGATGATTTATCTCTAAATAATATTTAATGTGTTTAAATATGGTATCCATTTACATTGAATTTGAATAATTAATTATTCATGATAATTAACATAAAATTTTTAGAGTAAGAGAGACCCATTGATTCAATGGTTTGTTCGCAAGACATCAAACTCATCACGGTTTAATTGAAACAAGTATTCCCAAGACAGACTATTTCTAAATATTACCATCTATTTTATGTAAACATTATATTTCATTCCCTATATTTTATCATTTATCGACATATTATAAATGGAATAGAATTGTTAGATAATAGGTTCAATAAAATGTGTAAGATCCCAAACATCTTGTGAGGTATGAACCTATTTAAATTCATGTTTCACTACATTCAGTATGGCTAAATAAATTTTTCCCTAGTGTATGAGGAGGTACATGGGTGTTATTGGGAATGAATACATGAAATAAGGGAGAATTCTGCCGTCCAATACATGTTGCAGGGTTGACCCATGGTTAAATGTAGTTGTTCACCAAAACAATTCATTCTTGGAGGAGGGGTGAACTGTTTGCTGAAACCATTCATTGGGGAGGGAAAAACCACGTAGGCTTAGACAGATCCATCCAACATTTTCATCTCATGGGGTCTCTATCATTTCAGGATCCCCTAGAAACCATACAGCTTAGGACACTCTTCTATTGATGGTGTCAAACAATTTTTCCAACCATTTGGAAAAACCACAAAGCCCTTTAAAAGTGGTATTTTACAATTTTCTTCTAAGGTTTAAAGTATAATAACTATGGATTTCCTCTATTCCCCCAACTATTCCTAGTGACAATCCAAAATTCCCCAATCATACTAATGACTTATATTCTTCATATCGAATCCACACGATGCACATTGGGGTACAATTGAAGATTTCGGTGAGATTAAGACTCCAATTTATTATATTTTTATTAGTATGTATTGGGTATATTTTTATATTATTATAGATCCATAGAACCCTACTTTTACAATAGAACATTGGTTGGCTCTTCGAGGGGTGTTCTAATAACAGTCAAAGTATAATGTTATGTTAGTTTTCTTCTTAGGAATCAAGGTTGGTGGCCTACAAGATATATCCCGGATTCTTGATGTTTGGTTTATGTGTATGTGGTAGTTATAAAGTTCTATCTTGTGTTGATTTTTATTCCATTAGTAAGATTTTGTGAATTAATTAGATAAATGATGAATTAAATCTATCATGATTCTTGTGGGATTCAATGAGGGCGATTCTACAGCTTATAGTGCCACCCATGGGGTGTGCCATCAACCCTAACAAGGAAACATTTAATGATGTCATAGAATTTTGATGGGATAAAATATATCCCATGAGTAACATATTTATAGGTTAGCATGAATTATTAAAATACATTTATAGTTATTGTGTCTAGATGTTGACATGGAATATGGGGTTGTTTCGAATACTTTTAACGGGATAAATGAATTAAAGTGAATGTGATAATGACATAAGGGTTGTAATAGAAATATATAAATTATTCAAGGAATATAAATCAGTATTTATAAATGTTATAAGGTATAATGATGGTTTATTTGTTAAACAGATTGTGAATTTTGAATGTTATGGGTATTTCTTGATAATGGATTCTGAAATAGTCTATGTCTAAATGGGTAAAGGAGCATGTTTACTTGGCTTGGTGGTATGTGTGGTACTGGAATGAGGTTATATTCCCATAAGTGATGTTGGAATGAGGCTCTAAAACCCACCCCTAGAATGCATGGTTTATGTATTTAGACTAAGGATCTATAACCCAAATGGTTGTATTCGATAATACTACACAGACTGGGGCTCCAAGGTAAGTTTGATGTTATTGATTTTGAATTGATTTCCCATAGTGAGATAGGGAATTTGACTTCTCCACTTTTGCATATTAGTTAAGAAACATAGATCATAGTGTAAATGATGAAAATTCCGAACCCTTGGAACAAATGATGAAGATAGTTTTAGTGACGAATTTTATCTAATGTAACAGAATTTAACACTGTATACTTTTTCATTCTTTTAGTATATGAATACAATATTTTGTTTAGAATGGATATTATATAGATACCATCAGTTGTGACCTAATAAGTTGTTCTCAGACCCTGCATGGGCCATCATTGGGTACTCAAGGAGATTTCATGGTTACAGGTTAGAAAAATTGAAGAGGCCCTATGCTTGATGGTTGAATTTGGAATGGTTTGTTCATGGATTATTGAACCAGACAAGGATTCGGGTCCCAATTTGGGTATTCTTCGTATTTTCATTATTTTTGTTTTCCTTAAACATGAATTAGTCTTAAAATTACATAGAATGTTTAATTTTGATTTTGTTCATATACTTTTTTTAATGTATTTTGATGCATGGTTATTGGCTATTAAAATTTCTCATATTTCTATTTGTTATTTGTGGTGGATTACACTGATAAATATGATGTATTTTCACATGATATTACATTTGGCCCTTACTAGTAGTCAAAATCATATGACATATAAGGAGGTACGCTTATGTTCATGTGGAAACTTCGCTCAGGGCACTGGTTTAGTGGCCTCTAGGTTGGGGACATTAAAATGTTTTATGAGAGTGGTTATTTTCTATCGCCTTACAATGTGGGCATAATGGAGAAGAGATTATGAAGTGTTGGGACTTGGAAATAAGATATTATATGGGAGTTTCTAACCCATTTTTGGCAAAAACCCCATGTTTCTTGGGGGGATTTCTTTTCTTTATCTATGTTTTCATAGTTTAATGACATTTTACCATTGGGTGATGCACTCATTGTGTGATGTGGCAATTTTATAATATTTATCTCAATGACAAAATAGTTCAAGGATTTTCATTCATGCATATTTTTTTGGAATCTATGTATATTTAAGGCACGGTTCATGGTGGGCACACACACATGGAGGATTTTTGGAGCATTCTAATTAGAATGCTTCTCATTTTCCATGAAAATATTATAGAAGTCATGTCTAATAAAGATGATGAAAATTGGTAAATGGAATGTATTTTAAATAATATTTAATGGTAGGTTTCTAATTAAAAGTTATAAATTTGATAAAATATTTCTTTTAACTAATTTTAAGGATTGAAGGATAAAAAAAGAGAAATATTTACATTTTTATTGAGAAGATTGTTAAAAAAAGGGAGTTTTATGAATAGTATTGTTGTTGTGTGAGTTGTTTTAAACCATATTTTCCATGATCACGGTAGATATTGATGCATATAGTTATAGAATTGGGGATGTAAACATTGCATTAGTGTTTGAGAAATGGGGGTTTTATTTCTAGCAAATAAACTTATCTTGTGAAAACAATGGATATTTTATGTAATGTGTTCAGAGATGTGTGTTTGGCATTATACAGAAATTCCACCACGCTGACATGTGGAAATTGGATGATAAGAGTATATCCGTGATAATTATTCTCCAAAAAAAATTTCATGATACCCCAAAGATTTAGTGTAATAGAGGATATGAGTAGATACATCGTAAATCGATTAGTTTTATTCAGATTAAACAATTTGACATAGGGTAGTTTGTTCCTTACATGTTTGAGATAACTAAAGAGTTCTAACTTCAACACCCTCAAAAGTTTTCTGAAGTGGGTATACCTAAGGTGCCTGAGTTTTTTATAGAGTCCATAAAATTATTCTTGACCACAAAGGGACACCTCCTGAGAAGAGAGAGGTATTATTGGATTACATGTTGCTACAACATGAAAATAACATGTGTTACATCTTGGTTTATACTGAGCAAGAAGAGGGTATGTTTTGGAAGGAATTACTGGAAATGTGTCTAGATCCGTTCTATTCTATACACCTTGTGGTTGTAGAAGGATACATAGTTTATGATTTTGTTATAGGGGAATGGAATGTGATGGATTATACATGGGTTTTCACTAACATGAAACACATTGTCGATGAATTTTTAGTGGGTAAAGAAGCTATGGAAATACATTTCTATGATGGACGTAGATATGAAATTATATCCTGGGTGAATACATTCTATTTGAAGAGTTTTTTATAAAGTGGTGGATCAAGACCTTATTTTAGAAGTAAAAATGAATAATTATTATGGTGGATGACATATACTTTAAGTTAGATGATCCAGTGGTGTGGCTTGAGAGGCGTTGAAGCACTACTTAGAGAGTTTCCTCTTGGGAGGTGGTGAACGTAGTATTCAGAAAATATATCTAGTCCCTTAGTTTTGTGATCATGTTTATTTTAATTAGTGTGATATGCTGGTATGAATGTGTGGTCAATTACCTTAACCACCAATGTAATTATAAGCATGTTTTGGGATGGGTCATGTGTATAGTTTTTCTAGGAACCCTCAACTTATAGTCATAGATGAAGGATCAATTCTGATTTATATTAAATATAAGGGTCACTTACCCCGTACCAGGTAGGCCATTATAGCTATATTGTTCATAAATGTCTTACTAGAAGATGTGTTACACTAGGGAGGGAGTATCCATATCATTGGTGTAGTGTAGAACCCATTAATCATGTTATTTCCAGGGGTTGAGTGATGTTTCAACTTTGAATAGTTCATTTAGCACTTGGATCGGGTGAGGCTAGACCATCAATTGAACAAGTACAATTGTTATAGTTTCCCTTCTAGCTGGTGATTTTTTATATGAGTGCCTAAAATTATTTTAAATATTCTCTTTTTTGGGTATTCTAGGCTAGTATTAGAAAATATGTGTAGGGTCATGATGGTTTATACAGAACATAGAAAGTGTTAGGGGTGTTCCCTCGATGACGGAGAGTACTATTTTCTATTAGATTATTGGTATTTAGATGTCATGTTTTGATCTTATTCTGGGGATGGATAGGCATGTTCTATACCAGGCCCATATCAATATTTACCATTGTAGGTTCTCATTCACATCCCTTGAGGGGAATTTTTTTTTAATCATGAGTTATGGGATATCTGATCTGGCAGTGTACAGTTAGTCTTTCAGTAGTTGGGTGAAACCACATCCGATGTGGTGTGTCTTATGCTTGATGATGTTGGAGTAGTGCACCCTATCTTTCCACAAGTGGTGGATTTTTTATAGAAGATGTTCCCTGGGAAAATATAAGGTCTACCACCTAATATGAATGGCTAATTCATGAGATCTTTTCTATTTATAGAAGAATCGATTTCTTTACTTCCAGATTGAATAGAATTGGCGGAACTTCGAGAGCCCAAAACATTGCTGGAGGATCTGGATAATAATGGAATTATTCATTCAAGTACTTCTCCTTGGGGATATGTAATATTATATTTCAAGAAGGTTGATTGTTCTTTATGACCCTTGTTCATTTATAAAATGTTTAATTGAATGAAAATTAAGAACCAATATGCAATTACTTAAATCGATGATCACTATGTCTAGTTGTGAGGGGCTTCAATGTTATAAAAAATTTATTATAGGTTTGGGTATCCATAGAAAATATGATAACTTATGATATACAACCTACTACTATCATAATCAGGTATGAGTTGTATGAGTTTTTTATAATGCTTTCCAGTTTGAAGAATCCACTAATAGTTTATATGGTACTATGAAGCTAAATATTTCTCACAAACCTAGATCCGTATGTAGTCATCATTGTGGATGACATCTTGGGTTACTCAATTATTCATGATGATCATAATAAACACCTTTAAAACATCATGAGTACACTAAGAGAGCACATTTTATACACCAATCTATCTTTGTTTCACTTCTAGATCAAAAATATACATTTTATGGGTCACCTCATCTATGATAATGGTGTGTTTGTAGACCAACAGAACATGAAAGCCATTGAATCTTGGTATTAGAACAATAATTATTCTGACGTATCAATTTTTATCAGTTCAAAATTTTATTATATAAGGTTTATCAAAGACTTATTCCATTTTACAGTGACATATTTTGGTTTCACCAAGAAGATAATCATGTATGAATGGTTCGAGGAATGATAGAATTATTTCCTGTTGTTAAAGAAGTACTTGTATACCACACCTATTTTTATTTTACCTAATCCTAGTAAAGATTATACCTTGTTTTTTGATAAATCAAGTGTTTGTATTGGGGTATTTTTGGATGCAAAATGATCTGGTTATTGAATATGGTTCATGATAGTTTAGGAATCATGAACAAAATTACCCTATGAATGATCTTCAGTTGGATATGTCGGTTTATTATTTAATTTTTGAGTGATATTTATTATTGAGGTAATGGTTAATTGTGTAAATTGACTATAAAATCCTTAATTAAATATTCTCCAGACATGATTTAAATCATTGATAGTAACGATGGTTTGAACACATGAAGTCGTTTGATTTTGAACTGGTAGACACACTAGGTAAATAGTATTGTACACTCCATGAGCTGAAAGACTCAAAACCAGGATTTTCTGAAATCCATTTTTGAGTAGATGATCGTGGTGTTGTTTGATGAGATGCATCTGGTGGTTCCTGATGTGAAAGAGTTGATGACACTAACTTCCTTTGAAGTTATGTGCACCCTCCTAAGCCAGATCATAGTTAGGACGAATGAGGATATTGACTGTTTTTATTTGAGGGAATGTATTCAATGTGAGGATTAAACTTATGCCCAGAACATTAGTGGTTATGATATCATTTATAATTATGGTCGTGTTTTTGTGCCTACATGTACATGAGAAGAGTTGAGGAACGATTTTCATTCCTTGAGTTATGTGGTTCATCCTTGTTTTACTAAAATGTATCACTATCTTTAAAGGTATTATTGGTGGATCGAAAGAAATAAATATGTTAGAGGTTTCATAACAAGATGTTAAACTATTAGATGGATAAGGATTAGCATCAACGATCTTGTGATTTGTTACAAGTATATCCAATTCTAGAATGAAAATGGGACATCATGGTTATGGATTCTCTAGAGGGTCTTTTGAGGATGCCTCAAAAGAATTATGTGATCTTGGTTTTTGTGGATCTCTTTACAATGTTGGAACATATCATAACAATTTAAAAAATGGCCACTATGTATTATTTGGGAGTTTTATATATTTGAAATATAGTACAGTTTTATAGGGAACCACAAATTATAGTTTCGGATCATCACCCAAATTTTACATAATTCTTCTGAAAAAGTCTACAGAAGTCTATTGTTACAAATGTTTTTTTGTTTATGTATTACCTCTAATGAAAAGTTGGTAAATTAGAACATACTATTCCGGACATAAAGGCCATGGTGAGGGATTATGCCCATGATTTTGGTGGGTCTTATGAGAAGCAGTTAGCACTCGTTGAGTAATCCTATAATAACAGTTACCTGGATACAATTTCGATGGAACCATATGATGTTCTCAATGGAGGGTGTTGTAGATCTCAGTTATGTTGTATGGAGCCTAAAGAATCCAAGGTTTTGGGGATGATCCTAATAGAGGAGATATTAAAACATGTTCTGATGATTTGGAAGCATATGAAAAATATTAAGAGTAGACATAATTCATATACTGATCATCTTCATTGACATATTTCGTTTATGGTAGGTGATCTTTTGGTTCTTTGGGTCTCACCAAGGTTTGGTCACCATAGGACTCAAAAACAGGTAATGTTGGAACCCAGGTATGTGGGGCCTTGACATTGTAGACAGGACCATACCGCTGGCATAATAATTTGTTTTTTCATAGTGGTATAGTGGTATGCATGATGTTTTTCGTGTGTCACAACTTAGTATGTAACTACATAACTAATTAAATTTTATTGATGTATCCATGTGGTTGAAGTATCACCCTAATGAATTTTATAAGGATCACTATGTTTGAATTGTGGATCATAATGAGATGCACTTCATGAAAGATAGTGATTTTGGTTTGTGTTCTCCAGTAGCAAGGTATTGTACAGGATGAACAATGGGATTTGGAGATGGATTTTCATTCCCAGTGGCCTGATCTCTTTACATAGGTAGCTCAACGATGTTTGGGATGATTGTCTCATGGATGAGCCATTATAAGGTGCGGTGTTTGTAAGAACATAATCATATAGTGAGGTATTTACTTATTATGTTCTAGTTTAAATACATTAATAATAGTTAATTAAATACGTATTGGTTCTATGTGGAGACTTGGGGGTGTTTCGACGATTTAGTACATGAAAGAATAGTGAATCCAGACCGCTCATGTATATTGCATGGTTTGTGGATACCATGCTCCTAAACCATCCATATCTAGAAGAGTGTTGCATGGTTTGAAGAAACCATGCCTAGGGGATGAAAAAATAATGCGGCCTTGGGAATATGCATCCCACATGATCATTGAATGGTATTTCAAACTATGTGGGATTCCAAGATAACTATGTGGGCCACACCCATGTTTCCTAGAGTGTTTCACACAGTTGGTTCATGGTTTGGATAACCGTGTGGAAAATTGTATGCCCCATTAAAAGTGATATTTTACCCTTTTTCACTCTTAGGACTTAATTTTTTTAACTTCTTATTTTCCTCCATTCTTCCCCCTTTATCTATAGGAAGAAACAAAAATTCTTCAAGCTTCTCAAGGATAAATCTCATTAATTTCTTAGATTTTTGAAATAATTTTGGGTGAGGATGGATGTTATGGATGATTGTAACACTCCTCTTTACCTTTTACATGTTAGGTCTTTATTAGTCATTAATATTATTCAGATTCCTTAAAAAACAACTTTTTCTAGTGGATCATTGGTTTTGGATTGATGTATATTCAGATTTGGGTCAAATCCTTTAGATATGTGAGAGTTTGTATTCTGAATCGAGGTAGGTTGTATACAGTTTATATCCCATATAATTGTAGTTCGGATTTTATGTATCTTTTTTTAATATGGTTCCTTTTTGTCATGATTTTTATTCCATTAGTATGATTTGGTAAACTAGTTGGCTATATTATGAATTAAATCCCTTATAATACCCATGGGAAAAAGTTTATTTTGATTAGACCATTTATAGTTACATGCTTGCGGTGTTCCATCATCCTGATCATGGAACATTTTAATGATGATCTTAAAATAGTCTTTTGATGAAATAGATCCAATGATGAGAATATTGAAACATGATCTTGAATTCTGGAAAGGCATTAAGAAATGTTGTGTCTAGATATTAACATGGAAAAGGGGATTATTTGTAATCTTCTTATTTGGTTAAACAGATTATAGTGTATGTGTAAATTGCTTATGGGTTGTAATGGGAATATTGAAATGTGTTAAGACATATAAATCAAAATATGTAAATTACATAAGGATTAATTATGGTTTATGAATTGAAATAATGAAGAATTTTTAAGGTTATGTTTATTGATTATGTAATTAATATGACATGTAAAATGTTGTAAATTGTTAAGGAAGTATGTCAACAAGAATTGATGGTATATAGAGTTTTTACTTGAGGTTCTAAACACAAATGTTGGGTTGGATTGAGGATAAAAACACTACCCCTAGAATGCATGATTTAGGGGATCTAACTGAGGCTCTAGGCCCCAAATGATTGCATTGGATGAGATTTAATAGAAGAAAGACCAAGGTAAGTGTGATTTAATTAACTCTGAAATGGTTTTCCCCATTGAGATAGGTAATTTTTTCCCCTTACACATAGTAGTTTATCAGTATAGACTATAGTTTAAATGATCAAAATGTATAAACCATGAAAAAAATGATGTAAATTGTTTAATTTGTTAATGTTAACTAATTACACATGATTTACCATTGTTATATTTTTATTATTTTTGTACCTACAATCACTACCCCTTTAAACATTATATTTTTTGGACATTGTTTGTGGTGGACAATTGAGTTGTACTCAATCCCTGCTAGAGCTGCTGTTGGGTACCCATACAGATTTCATGATTGCAGGTCAAGATAATGGAAAATTCTCTATATGAGAGGGTTTATTTTGGTATGGGATGTGAATATATGAGGGACCCAGTCATGGACTCAGGAACTATTTTAGGAATCCTCAGTTTTTCTTTATTTTAGATCAACCATAATCATGACACTATATTGACATAACATATCATGATTGTTTTGTTTTTTTCACCTTTACCGAATTTGGAAAACGGATTTGGATGCATGATTATTTGTTATTCTATTTTCCTTTATTTCTACTTGTAATTTTTTTCCATACTCCAATAAAGAGGGTATAATCTCTCCACGTATTACATTGTAACTGGAAATCTAGTCAGCAACATCTATCACATAGGGAGGCACACCTATGGTCACTTGGAAACATAACTCAAGGAATAATTTGAGTGGCATATAGGTTTGAGATGTAACAAAAAGTGATTATTTAGTCAAAGTTATAATAAAATTTCATTGTATGTAAGACACTCAATATGCTTCCAACTTTATAAACCATATGGTATATGAAATGTCTAATATGTTTATTTCAATTTCATTATTGAGCCATGAGAATGATATGTTATGGTTTGGTAGAAGGATTGCTCCATCATTCAAAACTATAATGATAAATAAAAAAATAATCTAAAAAATAGAAAAAAACAATGATGTCTAGAAAAGGTGATCAATTTTGATAACTATATGATATTTACCCATTCCCTGATGCCGTACATAATCACTTTTATACTAGATTCATGTGTTGAGACATAAACCATTTAAAAAAGAGAGAATTGAATATTAATGATTCATTAATATATATAGAAACCCATATATAGTAGTCCCTATATATATGGGTAAAAAAAATTACATACCACCATCTCAAATAGTTTAAAAAAAATGAAATTATTATCAATATTCTTAACAATACGATAATATTTTTCATTAAATAATCCTATTTGGTAGAATTTGATGTCCTTAAAAAATTTATTGACACAAAAACATGAATAATTGAGTTAATAATTGAGAATATATATATCAAAGAGTAAATTTATCCAATTTTAGAGTGTAGTAAACAAAAAATCATTATTTGGAATTTCTAACCCTTACAATCATTCCTTCACAATCCCAATACCTATATTGTATAGTAAATTAAATATAAATATGATATTACATTTAAAATTTGAGGTTTATGTTATATATTCATCGTTATAAAAAATAGAGAAATTGAGGCTCAGTGAATATCCACTTTATGATAGTTTAAAGAAGAGATTTCTACTATATTTTATAAACAAATCAATGCATAATCGTAAGGGGAAAAACATTTTAATAAATTTTCCACCATTTGAACAATCATCATAGACCAATTAATCAAGGATTAAGACATTATTATTGGTAATGATTAATTGAAGAACTAATTTTTATGTAATCATGAGTAAAGAAATAATTAAACTCCCCATTCATGTGAGGTAAATTCAATAAGTTATTTCAAACTATTGTATGTACGGTATGATTTTCATGGTTAAATACAATGGTAATACTAGTTCTTTTTTCTAAAAAAATCTTTTTAATGGTATTTTTTTGTTAAATATTATACTTAAAGAAGGTAGTTTGTAAATTTTATCCACATTGATAATATCCATCACCTTTATGAGCTACTCCTTCTTGGTTGACAAATAATGTTTCACTCAGTTCTCAAAATTCACCAATTTTATATTTGTACATAACCCACATCATTAACGTATCCCTAATTTTATTGGTTTATATATATGACCCATGATCCTTGAATCTATTTAATAAGAATCTAAAATTATATTTTTTATATTATTTAAAACAACATTACGTATTTCTTATCACATCATAATTTTTTTATATTAATTCACATATGATTTTAATTAAAAGGATTGGCCTCTACTATTTTTATAGTATTATAGGAATTTTATCAAAGTTTAATGCTATTTAATTTTTACATGGACTATAAAATAGAAAATTATCATCACATTTTTGGAATGATGTTAAACAAAGTGGTATAAATTTATTTAATGGATTACAAATGAATCACCCATTTCTATTGTATTCCTATGATATGTCGGTTGTCTTGAAAAAAAATTGTATTATGGTATTTCCTATATTACCATAAAATATATTGTTTTATTTTTAGTGGCTTGAAATTATATGAATCGTTTATCAATGATAGAGTAACTACCATATTACATATTTCCGGAATACAATGATCATCTAATGAAAAACATGTTATTTGATAGCTACATGGATCTAAAAAACACATTAAAAATATCCTATTTCAAATTAGAAGAAAAAATTCTATGAAATATCCCTTGTATAGCTTCAAACTATTCATTTCATATATCCAAAATAATGATTATTCTATTTATTCATTTATTTAAACTAAAAATCACTCTATTTATACATCATTCACATTAGTAAACTATATATCACACCATTCTTATATGGAATAACAAAACACAATTCACTTATTAATGATTTTCAAATTAATATAATACAATTATGTAAACTTGATGTTATTATATTCTTTTATGAACTAAAATTTAAGGAATTTTTTCAAAACAATAAATTTCATGTCTTATTTATATGGATTTAGAATCATGGATTCACTATTATAATAAAATGGATATTGATTCATTTAATCATGATACATATAGGGACACAATGAGGTTTAATCCAAAAATATTTATCCCCCATCACTACTAATAATTTTTAACAAAACTATCCTTTCATTTATTCGATCTACCACCAAGATGACATTACACTATCTTGAAATACATTATTCTTACAATATGTATTTAAATTAAATAATAACCTCAATCATTATAATATAAATAATTATTATGCATTAATATTTATCTATTAATTTCTATAATTAAATGATTTTATCCTCACACCTTCTAATTTATCTATAAACATTCTCAAAACAAGATTCCTTTTATTATGATAATATATTATTTCATACCAACCAACATTTATTATTTATTTAAAGAGGTAAAAAATTTAATTTCATCATTTTAAAAATTCATATATTTTAAATATTTATAGAAATATTAGTATTTAATTTTATATGGGAAGACATGAGGGTACACTATATTTTAATGTAATCAGTGGAGGATTATGTTATTAATTGGTTTTATGGTGTCTCATGGGGTATTAATGATTATGATAGTGTTTATTTCCATCCAAGATGGATTAATTTCTCTAATAAAGTTTAATATAATTTTGTAATAAATAAATGTATTCATGAGTTTAGTGAATCTAGGAATCTGGAGGATATATGATAGTGAATGTGGGCCTCTAGGAAGACATAAATCATTACTGGAGTTTAGTGTTTTCTGTGAAGGATTAAGGGTTTTAACATTTTTTAAAGATATCTGATGAACAATAAATTGTTATGTTTGATTTGAGTTCTACCCCAGATGGATTATGTGTTGAAAAAACGTATAATCTATCATTATTATATGTTTATTAAAAAATCCCAAAATTTTCCATTAAAATATAATTCTTGTTTAATAATAAATATTTTACATTTCCATAGATTAGATGAATATGAAATTACTATTACAATTAAAAAGAAAACTCTATATCATGAAATAATTTTAACTATAAAACTAGATATAATTAAAATAGATAAAAAGATGAATAGGGGAAAAACTTATATTATCAAACTATGATTGATTTCTGAAATAGAGATCATTTTTTCTATAATAATAGTATAAATGAATAGAAGAGTTAGGATATGATATAAAATATCAAGATAAGTGGTGAACCATTTTTAGTGGATTAAAGATATTTGGGTATGAGAGAGTCAAAGTATATGTAATCTATAAAGGATAATCTGATAGTTATGGTTTGACTACTCGTAAACAATTGGTGAATATCACAAATGGTAATTATTTTTCGTTTAGAAATTCTGCATAAAAAGGGTAATTAAAAAACAAAATTGATAAAGATGGTAGAAAAGAATAAATCAACTAGTAAAATCATGAATTTTGAATCCCATAAATAAGAATATAGGAGGGAGATAGTTTCATTCATGTTCTCCCATAACCAAAACCAAGAATATCATCAACAAGTATGGATTGAGTGAAATTGTCTGTTAGGGAATTTTATGTTATTAGAGATCACAACTCAGTTAATGTTTACTGACCGACCCCATTAAAGTACCACCATCACACACATTTACCTTAAGTTGAATATCAATGTAATTAGTTATTATTTATATTTAATATCATATTATAATCAAGTAATTTTTATTTTAGATATGAAATTGTGGGTTTTTATTTTTATTTTAATTTATTTATTAAAAAAGAATACAAAAGAATTCAAAATGAATATATATTTTTGGATATAAGGTAACAATAAATTTATTAATGGTATGTATCTAATAAAAATACTCTTTAATAAGAAATTTATATATTATAGATAAATTTAATTTTATAGGAATAGAATTATAAAACACTTATTTTCATAAGAAAGAGAATATAATGTCCCTGGTAATTTTCATAATGTTCTGAATGTTAACAACATCAAATCAATAATTATTTAAAAATATATAGATTTTTAAAATACATAAATAAAATTATATGTTTTTGAAATGAAATTTCATAAAATTAATATTTTTTTAGAAATTTTAACACCTAGGTTAGTTTAGGATGACATATTAAGAATTCTCTAAAATGATTTATTTTTCAATGAATTGTAAAAACAATGTTTTTTGTTTATGGTTTTTCATTAAATCATAAATGTGTTATTTTGATTTTATGATTGATATAATATAATCCATGTCCAAAAATAATTTATTTATTTACAAAAATTAATATTAAAACATCAAAATAACTTTTCAATGTCTAAAATGGATATTAATGCTTGAAAATAATATTTTGATGGAAAATTTTTTTCCAATAAAAATTGTAATATAACATATTGAATTTTGGTTCTCACAATGAAATATGTTAAAAAAAATTCATTATCCCATAGAACATGATCCAAACACATGGGAAAAAATGGTTTTCCATTTTACCCAAAATTTATTTCCATGGAACATTTTCAAATAGTAATAAAAAATAATCCCTCGTTTATATAAATATATTTTCAAACCACATATAGTCTTCTCCCATGACACTAAACAAAGAGTTATACTCATTTACCACTCCACAAACTTCCCACGGTATTTCTATGGAACCAATGAACTCTCTTGAAGCAATAAAAGGTATCCCATATGGTAAGGAATTCATATCAAATCTAATTTTATCAATATTTTTCAATTGTAGGTAGTATTTTAATTAAATAACTACTATTATGATATTATTGTCAACTTATTGTAATTATATTTTCATAAAAAATGTAATTCTATCAATGAGTGACATTCATTCTCTATCATTAAGGCCATTACATCAACCACATTTTAAACACGCAATACTTTCAATATCTTAATTTAATTACGCTTGAAATTAATTTCATTTTAATAAAAATTTCACTATTTCTATTCAAGGGCATTCATATATATGTTTTTATACATCAAAAATTATGGAATTACCTTTATGAAGCTATAATTCCCTTCTCATGGGTTAAAATGAGGAAGGAATCCATATTAAAGAAAATATGTACTAAGTTATTTTTTATGAAAACTATTATTTATTCTCTTTGGGTTATTGACGTAATGCATTTATATAATCAATGTGGTTCTCATTAATTAATATATATGAATTTTATTCTATGATATCACTAAAACAAATTTGGAAATGATGTAATATCTAGTTATGTGATTTTATGATACCATGGGGAATAAACCTAGTATTATATTTTTTTACACCTTGGTTATGAATATCAATGATATTCTTATATATGTATTTTTTTAATATATTGCTAAATTTCCATATTTCGTTTTCTTATTCTAATGAGTATGATATCCTGATATTCCATATGTTTTATCTATGATTATCCCTATTCCTATATTTAAATTTTTATTCCCATAAAGGGAATTATGTTCTCCCTTTTATATTGATTTATTTCCCTATAAAATCACTTATATTGAGATTAAAAATGGTTCAATAACAGAGGATTTTTTAAATATGATTAAATAATGGATTATTTCATGTTTTCATTATGTATCTATTTTTATATATATATATTTTCCATGACAATTAACATAAATAAGTCCTTAAACATTTCTAATTTAATATATTGTTATAGAATTATTATAAAAATAATGAATTTAGATGATCAGTTTTCAAACATGACCCGAATGTAAAAATTTATTTATCTTTTTAAATAAAGACATTAATATTTTTCTAATAAAACTATGGATTCTTCTAAATAAATAAAAACATATTGATATTTTAGAAAACCGTAATGTGTGTGGAATACATGATATGAAAAACCAATCTATATGGTTCATATAGACATGGATCGATATAAATTTATATTTTTTCATTAACCTCCAAAATCGTGTATTTTTTTCTAAATCGGTCATCACATTATAAAAATTAAACCGTTATGTTTGTAAAATTGGCTTAACAATCCAAAGGGATATTTTTTGGTTAATCACATGCTTTATATATTCCATTATAATTTATATGTTAACAATGTATTATTTTTATAAAAATTAAATTATAGTATCATAGATTAAAGAAATATTAAATTACTATGATTAAAATTACCTTTAGAGTTATTATTATGTTGTTTCCAATAGACCAAATATCATAAAACAAATTTATCTATAAAAAATTATTTTAAATATATTTAATTGTGTATAAAATGTTTTAAATTGATTATGAATTTAGATTAATTTTTATATAATTATATTTGGAGTTTATAAAATAAATATTATGATGAATTTGTTAAATAGGTTGTGACGAAAATATTAAAAAATTGAAGAACATAAAATGACTGTGAATAAAATAATTAGTTACTGAATCATTTATGTGAAAATGGGAGCTTTTATTTAGCAGAACCACAGATCTAGTGATAACATAGAAATATAAAAATAATATTGAAATGTTAATTACATTACCTAGTTTCTCTAATAATGAGATTGTAAAATTTGAATTAAATAACTTAGATAGAGAATTTGATTAGTGGTGTACAATAATCAATAACAAAAATTTCAAATAGAATGGTGAATACATGATGTAGGAAGACATAAATAGGTATTTTTTTAAAAATATTCTCCTAACACCCTACAAACTAGGATGTAGAGGGAATGAAATATGATATCCCTTAGTTAAAATGAATCAGTTTGGAATTATGATATGAATAACAATAGGGTTCTGTGTTTCTCTTCATGGGTTATCATTGATTTTTTCATAAATATTATTACATTTTTTTGTTGATTAAGACAAATTATAGAAAACTTATTATCAACATAATTATTTGGGATTTATGAGTTTATATTATTATGTTATATCATTATAAAAATAGAACACAAATGTATTTAGTTGTCTCACTGGTAGAATTAAATTAATACAATGATGTATATATCTTCTTCAATGAATCAAGACACATGATGGGAAAGGATGAAGGTACAATAATCCATGTGAATAAAATATATAAAAAATGGAACTAGGGGAAATAACATTATAAAAATGAAAGTTTTTGAAAGTTTTAATGACATATATGGACAATATGAATCTGCTATGGAGATTTAAACCATCAATATTTAAATTATAAGGACATGGTAAAATGATTCATGTAAAATTCATCATGTGTGGTTATAAGAAACTATGATTTTGGATACATTAAAGTATATAATATATTTTCTACTATTTGTCACATGATAAAACCTATATAAAAAAAACCATATTCGAATACCATTATATGTAATACCATAAAAAACACAAGGATAGTAAACTATTAAATGTTTTTAACATTAGATTGAATATAATAAATATGAGGTAATATTGAAACAGATATTTTCTAAAAATAAAATTTCCATTATAACATGAATTTTATTTACTAAACAAATACATTTTAAATTGGATAAAGTAAAATTAATTTTTTTTCTCTGAAAACATATCTTAGGTTTTATTTTCGATATTTTTATAAAATAATAAATATCCATTTAAATAGATAAAATAAATATTTTCCAAATTTAAAAATTTTATAAATTATTTTGTTATATGAGTTCATAAAATTTTTATGATAAAAAATTTCAATAAATTAATATATTATAATTTACAATAAATAATATTAATGTTTATTTCTGGATTTATAAACCTATGCCTTGTGTTTTTAAATTCTATGTATAAATTTAAGGAATTTTTTTATAGCACGTTTAATTCATTTTAACACGATGAAATTATGTTTTTATTTATTTTTTTAGAAATGAAATATTATTTTAATGATAATAATTATTTTAATTTTATTTAAGTCAATGTTATTGATAAATATATCCCAATCATAAATCTTTTGGTACAATATTAATCATTTTAAAAAACTAGGTTAAATTATGTTAAATGGTCTTGTTTAAAAACTAATTTTAAACACAAATAGGATATATATTTTATATATTGGAATTTATATTTTGAATGAGTACGTATTTTTGTAGGAGTAACGGTCTCAACTTGGGGTGAATTGAGTACCCAAAAAAATTCTATTCAAAATTGATTAAAAATGATTCCTTCAATTATCATAAAAATGACCCATTAAATAAAAATAAAATAATTCTTATAATTTCAATAATTCAGAAAAAAATCTGATAAGATTGACTATGTGTTGGATAAATTAATATTCAATATTACTTAAACCATTGATATTAATTTATTTAATTAAAATCATATAAACCTCTAATTATGGTTAGATCACAATGTATTAATTTATTTTTTACATTTGAAACATTTTTTCATTTTATGTAATATATTAAAAATATAAAAAATAAATTATGTCATGAAATTTTGAATATATGAGCTTTAGTCTAAACACATGATTTTGTCCACTCCACTTGGAGATAACCTTCCGCTATGTAGATTGTATAAATAAATATTTTGATTAAGAACGTTGGTCTAGATTCTCAAAAGTATAAAAATTTCAAGAATACATAGGGAATATTCCATTGTTATCCGTGGTAGTAAAAATTTAATTAGGTCACAGAAGTCCCCATACAAAGATTCTATGGGAAAATAATTGTAAAAGGAGTTGAGAAGTTATCTATGTATCTTCCAATTTTTTATAATAAAACATGTGTATATTAAATAAAGTATTTCACAAATTCCTCATAATGTAAATGGATATAAATTATAGGTCTTCTTGGATTTTTATCTCATTAAACCTTGTCTAAAATTTGAAATGAATATCGAGTCAGATTTCAGAAATCTAGGGTAGAAAAGAGTGTCGTAGACACTTATGTTCTGGAATGAAATAATGCACTAGATGTGAATTGATCTTATTCTTCCTCAGTTCAGTGTAGTAACATAATTCATTTCAATTATCTATATATCTTGTACATTATAAAGCATTAATATTGTTGTTTTATCAGCACATCACACACTATAAAGGAAGGTGTTTTCTTCAATTTATATTATCAAGATGCTTTATTATCCACGTGAGCATCTAATTATTCTAATAACTCATACTTAGGGAATAAAAATAATTTAATTTATTATATCAATCCATTTAGAAAAAAACACTCATAATTGAATTATATAATATATCCCTTATAGAAATTTATTCAAAATGGATAAATAAAGAAATAGTGGAGGTGAGTTGTGGAGTAGTGAAAAGAATCTTGTGGTGTGTCTTTTCAATAGTGTCTCTCTGCAGTAGTATATTATTCTGGAACATATACATTAGAAAAGTGTCACAATGATATGGTTGACTTGTACTAGTGTTGTTACATTGGAGGTCTGACATTATATACGTATATGAAATTATAAGCTTGCATTATCTCAGCGGACAATGAGTTATCTGATGGAGAGTCTTCTCGATGGTAGGTAAGGCTGGCGGTGTCTCATTATTTACCAATTTTATAATTTAGGAGTACGGCAACATGATAGTGAGACCATGTCTGCCAGTGAGTCAGTATCAATGGTGACTCATCCTCAGTTGTGTCTCAATCTCAATGGCGAATCATACTTTAAAAAATTTCATCACCTATCTTAGATTGTAAGATTCATATAGTAAACATGAAACATACTAATATTATAAGAATCATGAGTACGTGATAATTAAAACAAATATTTCAATAATCTACCCCTTTTGATGACAAAAAATAATGGAATCTATGTTAACATCAAAAAATAATTCAAAACATATCATTCAAAATATATTAATGACAAATCCATACATTTTATACACATGATTATAAAGATGAAGAAAGAAAAATAACATATAAAGAGAGAAATTAATGTCATTCTAGAGCTCCTGGCCATTTGTTATTATAAAAAAATAGCATAATAATATAAAATAAGATAATTCATATTAATAAAACGATCTGGAGAAGTTTCATTAAGAACATCAAAAGTTCAACCGTAAATAGTGATTCATGAGAAAAGTAAAATCATTGAATAAAAATAATAATCAAATAAATATCTCAAGGTTTAGAAAAAGGGTTTATCTATTATTTTCGTTTATCCATTTCATGGATTTAGTTGGAGGTAAAATCCAGTGAGACAGATGGTGTTGTAGGAACCTCGGTTTTAGCTGAAGGTGGAGGAGGCAGTCTTGAAGGTACACCATGTAGAGAGTGAGGTGTTCTGGTAAATATGGGAATGACGTGCCTAACAGTTTCTACAGGTGATAAAAAACACATCAGGAGATAGTATGGAAGATGATCAAGGGGATATTTGGTTACACCTGACCAAATAGAGAATTAGACATTAATTCCTCGAGTAGTGGTATGAGGAGAAAAATGGGAAGTCACTAGTATGACCTCATGAGCCACTAGTGTTGTCCTATAAAAATATAATAAAGGTTCTATAAGGTGGATAAATTCAATGATGTTTTTCAAACATCTTAACATGGAACTAAAAAAAGTCTCTATTCATTTCCATTAATTTTTGAATAAATGGATTCATTTTATTGAACAATATAACATTATCCTTGAAGTATTGGGTAACAAATGGCATATGAAAATTCTTATCCAAAAAATGAAATTTTAATCTATTTAATTCTTAGTGTAGATACTATAGATATAATAGATAATTTACATTATTATACTTTCCCAATATGAATTCATTTATTTTTCATAATTTCTTATCGTCATGTGATCATGATCAGTTATTTTCTCGAATTCCCTCAGAAATTCATAAGGATTGATAGGTTAACCAATGTAAGGTCCCCTTGAAAAAAATGTTATTTCTTCTATTACAACATTTCTAAGATGACCAGTATAAATAATATGGGGAGGAGGTGTAGTATAATTAGATGATATGAAAGTGAGATTATCCACCCTTTCAAGAAGGTCATTCACACTGGCTGCAATTGATGATTAGCTTCCTTCCATAGAATATTGTAATGACTCAGCTCACTTGAAATCATTAAATTTTGAATATCTACCTCTAGAATATGAAAAATAGTTTTAGGTTTATTATGTTAAATAAACACCTCAATGATATATCTATTATATTCATCACTGATTAAAGACACATGATGAGTTTGATTGTGTGGTATCACACCATACTCAAACTGCTCATTTTTACTGAAAGAGTCCAAGCCTCATATGGTGATTACATTATTAGGAACTGGAGGGAAAATAGGAAGAGGATATCTATAGAAATGAACATCGCTAATAAACAAGAAACATCAATCAGAGAAAGAAATAATATTTTGGGATCTATTTAATCAAGAATTGAACGTTCACCAATCTTTGGTGAATAAAAACTTTTGAAGATCATAAATCCCTTCCTCTATCATGGGGTCAATCCATTTGTCAGAATACATATAAAAATATCAAATAATGAAGTAGTAGCAGTAGTATTTACCACTATAGTAGGTATACCAACATAGTTTTCCATTATCCTTTCATCAATAGAATGTTAATTCTCTATATTCTCATTAACTATTGTCTTATCTAAAGAAGCCCAAAATTTTAATTGATCATCAAATGTAGGATCTATTATTATCTTCTCAGGCACATGCATCTCAATAGTAGCTATAATACACATCTTAGCAACAATAGTTAGATATGAAACTATTTGATCACAATAAGAAGATACATTTTAAACTTCATTAATAAAATTGTGAATTCATTGACATGGGAATTTATCCCCATCATCATATGAGTCACCCCCTTTTTTAAAAAAAAATATTTTATCCAAAAAAATATATCGCTATTTGGTTCTAGAAATAGAACCTTAATGATATCCAATTAGATCTTATTCGGTCTCAACATCCTATCTTTTGATTTTCCCACTAGAACCACCAGGGTCAGAATATCCATCATTTCCATCTTCACTATCTTATCTATGTTCACCATTATAATCGTCTCAATTTTCATTATCATATTAAAATATATTTATAAAAAATCATTTCTTTGTAAATTTCATTTTTATTTTCATCACTTATTACTAATTTTTCGCTTTTAGGTAGAGCCTTAGGTGGTCTACGATCTCCAAATGTGATACCAGGAGAAATAAGAGAGAGATATGGATCACTTCCATCGTCTACTAGATATTCATCATCTATTTTTCCACCAACAAAAGATTCTTGTTTCTCATTGTAATTCTACCCAATTTAATATGATTCCAAACTTGGATCGAAAATTTCTTTTGGACATCAATTATGGTTTACTATATTAAAAATAATATAATTTTTTCACTATTATATACCCATTATTTATAAGGGGTTCCAGCAGATCTTCATCCTTGAACAAATCTTTTTTGAGAAACAAAAAAGATAATAGTCTATAATCGAATATTCATCATCAGTAACTAGTTATTTTTTTATCACATCATAAATCATATTTGTATAAATATGATAGTCAGATTATAAAGTAGTATTGATCATTTCAAATAAGTGAACCATAATATACGAACATAATTTGATATTTTATCCTCTTTTTAGAAGACTTAGTAGTTATATGTTCGACTACCTTATGTTGAAATAATCACTTATTCTGAGGCATAACATCTGTTATATTAATTTTATATGTAGTCAATATCCCTCATCCCATTTAGAAGATAATTATCCTCTGGTTATGCCACCACTAGTTAGTCTAATTAAGGCATCTCCATATGAAAAAACCAGACTATATTTTGGAAAAGTTCTTTCATAGTAATCATATACACCTTCATGTGGGCCACCCTAACATATTGCTTATATTTATTGGAAATAGATCTTATGTGGCCATTTAATTATTTTCCTATCCAATATTATTCTTCATCATTTTAAAAAATCTATATATTATAAATTTTATAAAAAATAATAGGATATATGGCTCTCTTATTCAAAGAAAACCAATCCAGCCGTCCTTGGTTATAAATACATTAAGCACTAATGACATACATTAAAACATCCATTATGATTGAAATTCCTTTTCAGGTATGATAACACAATTTTCTTACTTATGATTCACTAATTCTAAATCAGGTCAATGAATGGAAACCCCTTTACATTTCATTAATGGACACAAATCTTATAGGAGAGACATAGAAGAACTCTTCACTTTGGCCACGTAGACCATCCTAGTAAGATTAGAAAAAGAAGGGAGGCTAAGGGTTAATGATTGATATAAAAAATAGGGGAAATATTTCTTGAGATAATTGTCAGGAAGAAAGTGGTGTTTTGGAAGAGACAATATATCTCATTTATCATTTTTTATTTTTTGTAGATTTTAAAATAAATACCGAAAATGAGGGAAAATGTGCATTTAGGCATAGAAATTTTTTTAAAAAATTCATAAAGAAATTGAAAACTAAATTTTCTATAATTTAGAAGCGAAATATTGTCAATGGCATAAAATAAAAGGGTTTGATGTTCACAGCAGCAAGACAATCACAATGTCAAGACAACCACACTTGCAAGATAACCACTACATTGATACAACCACAAAAGTGATTCATACCCAATGATATATTTTTGGAAAATTAAACATAATCTAAATTAATACCACATTGAACGTGTTTTATGGAATTTTTTCTCTCAAAAATTAATTATTTTTAAATATATTATCCAATTAATATTTATTATCAATGTATTCAAGACTGATATAATCATTTTGAAAATGGTCCCTTAAAAAGTGATGTATTACATTAATAGGTTTTGTTATAGAGTGAAAAATTAGATTATTATAAATATTTATCACCTTTTTATCATATTTTATTGTTAAATATAGGAATTGGTATTCATATCCTAGTAATGATTGTTATATCCAAAAAATGTTGTGCACCGAAGCTACCTATAACTATTTAGGTAGATTTAAGAGTAGACATTGAAAAAACATTGTGTTTATTACTACAGAAATAAACTATAGAATTTGATAAAAAGCGACATGTTCTAGATGTTATCCTTCTATATAACTTACATCGACTAAAATAATCATCCAAATAACTAACTAAATCAAATATTTATACTCTTGGACAAAATAATCCATAGGTAGTAGAATATTTGAGTGATTTTAAAATAATTTTAAAAATATATATTTGATAATATTTTGTATTAGAACAAAATAGAGAACATAAACAAAAACTAAACATTATATCAGTTAGAATATCAGTGATGTAGAGAATACATCCAATCATAGATCTTTAAATGGTTTGATCAACTGGTTTCCGAAATCTATTAAGATCCCTTTATCTTGAGGTACTCATAGGAGTATCGATACTCTTAGTTCTATCAAAATTGGAATGATTTTAAATATTATTGGTATATTTAATTTGATTTAAAATGATACCTTCCTTATTTTGAAATATATGAAATCCAAAAATTAATTTGAGGTCACCCATCAAAATCATTTAAAATTCAATTGGAATCATTTTAGAAAAATTAGTATAAAATGGAATTTCATGATTTTATAATGATTATATAATCTATATAAGTTTTCCCAAATAAAACATAATTTGAAATTAGTATTATGAAAATTTTAGGATCAACTATACCTATTATAAATCTTATTGAAAAAAATAATCTTGGTGAGAATTTGATTCCATGCACTAGGACCTGGTTTCAAACCTTATAATTCTTTAGAAAATTTGAAAAATGGATTTGGAAAATTGGGATTGTGAAAACCAAGGAGTTGTTCTACAAAAACAAAATCCTCAATTATAAAACCATTCAAGAAATCACTATTGACATCCATTTGATATGATTTTAAATATTGATGTTACTCATAGTAAAGAACAATTATAATGGATTCATGTCTGGATAATGGTGAAAGGGTTTCCTCAAATTATATTACTTATTATTTAATATATAATTGGTCACATAGTGTTTCCATGATTTTAATATCATTCGTGAATCATCTACCCTATTTATAAACACCCCTTTACTGATAATAGTTAGCGTGTTCTTAGGTAAATCGATAACTTCAATAATTTTTTATTTTTAATCGATTTAACTATTCTTACATTTCCATCACCATGTATTAAACATTAATAGATTTATTGATCTTCTTAGGCTCTTGATAAGATATGAATTATTAATTATCAACCATATTTTAAATACAATCTATTATTAGTGTACCTATAACTAGACATCCTATAATAAAATATTATGGGTGATACATGAGGGTTGAAACAAATCTACAAAATGTAAGACTTGTCACTTTGGGAATTTATACTAGTTTAGGTTCAAGATGTTTTATAAATTCATTATAATTGGATGATTTTTTGAATATTTAATATCATATTCATAATGTTTGGAATTTATGTTCATATATTACAAGTCATACTCAAGATTTTCTAAAATGTATTAGGCTCATTTGGATCTATTTAATAATATTTTACATAAAAATTTATTCTATAGTATTGGTCCTTATCTTGATAACACTATAGGTTATACTTGAAATTGAATTACCTCACCAAATTCACTCATACCATTTGGATGAAAATTTGTAATATTACCCTTAGTGTTAAGAATAAATACTTTTCAACCAAGAACTCTAAATAAATGAACCGCAATTTCATTTTATTCTAATGTTCATAAGGGGTCATATTCAAAATTCATCTAATTAACTTTCTATATTTGATGTAGAAGGCTATATTCACACGAACTTTCAAAAAATAGACAGGTAAGTCATATTATTAATATACAGTTCATGTTAACTATTATAATGGTTTATTTAACCTTTCAATAAATCCATTATGCCGAGGGCTCTTAGGAGAAGATATATTTAAAGTGTATCTATTTGTGATGAAAAATATTCATTGTCTTGGTTCGGAAACTCATGTTCATAGTCAATTATTTGGATCTTAATTGTACTTACACTTAGGATCTCTAACGATCTACCATACATAGTGAAATTAGAACAATAATCACTCATGATAACCAAAAAATAAACAATTATTCCTTGAATGAAATCTAATAAATAATAGATTCTGCTTCCCATTTTGACCTGAAACAATTGATGGTCAAAATAATTCCTTATAAACCAACTCAAGAGGTTTTGAAGATAAAAATTATTTCTTCAGTTTAAAAAAATTGTTTTATTTCGATTTTATAGAGTGTTTATATACATTATCAATTGGGAACTATAGTTTAGGTAGATCCTTGATTAACACATTTTTTTGTAATATTCCAAATTGAGTAAATATTTCAATGGCCTTGTCTCCTGTCACAACCTGTCCCACAGGGCCCATGATGTGACTACCCCAAACCCTCCTTCCATAGGATAGGGTTGGCGACTAGCACTAGAAAAGAATATCCTAAAGAGGGAAGGCATTTCCATTAAACCAGTAAACAAAAAGACTATGAATAAAAAAATGGAAAACCAAAAAGTAGAATTGATGATAGTAAAAGTGTTAAATGATAGTAAAAAGGGCCAGTATACAAAAACAACTGAAAAGAATGTACAGAAAAAAGGTAAAACTTGCTTCGAAGGTATTATACTCTGGATCTTACCTGAAGGGTAGGTATATCTCGTTGTATGCCATCATTTCAGCTCACCGCATCTATCAATCACCTCTGAGAAATGTTTATCCCTTGATCCACAAGTCTTATTCATGATGTATGTCATCTACATAAGACACAACAAGGTGAGAGTAAAGATCATGCTTGCGTGAGTATAAAAAACCCAGAAGGGGCCCTAATAAAATTTAAGGTCTCGTAGAATTCCACAAATGAAACCCACAAATCATGATCTCAATCACAAATGATAAATTAAAATTTAACTCACAGCATGTATAAAATGTAGATAAGAGAAATAAAGAGTATTAGTCTTGAGCAAGATAAATTTATTTTTTTAGATGTTCTGCTGTTGATCCATGAGTGGTTTCTATACTGCTGATCCATAAAGGGCCACTCTACTACTGATCCACAGAAGGCCTCACTTCTGCTGATCCATGGAGGGTCGCATGACGCCAACCCACTTCGGGTCGCACTCATTCCAATCCACAAAGGGTCTCCTTATTTATAATCAATGGATGGTCACACTACTACCGATCAATGGAGGGTTTCTCTCACGTTGATCTACAGAGGGTAGCTCTTCACTTGATTTCCAGCCATAGGATTTCAACACTTTTTGTTCTTGACTTACGTAGGTTCTTCTCCCCATATTATCGGTCATACCTTAACCACCATGAAGTCCCATGATGAAGTAACCCAGTTGACCCCTTTGTTGTAAGAGTTCCAACGTGACAGAAGGCCTGTCAATCAGATGCTTGGTCTATAAGAAATAGTGATAAAGATAAATAGGGTATAATTAGATTTGAGTCTGATCCAACACATCCATACTCAATATTATATCAATACTCTACTAGATTACCTCAAAATTACCACCTCATAAAAAAGGTCCTCATGTTGTTGACAAATGTCAATCAGACATCTGATTTTTTACCTATGTTGGTTTTAGAAAAAAGGGGCCAGTCGGGTCCTGGTCAGGCTGGGCTGGCACGTATGACATGCAGATATTACCCGGCCCATGCTGTATGTTCTGATGGAGATGAATTGGATGTAGGGAATTCGGTTTCTCCCTGATGGTCGTGCCAGAAGGGCTCCACCCTTCATTCTGAACTGTCCGGCTGGAGGCCCCTATTGCACTCTAATAGAGTGGCATGAGTATGCTATTTATCTCCCTTGTGTAGCACATCGATGCTACGCAATTTGACCCACTACGGACCGACTGATAGCTAAGCTTGTGGGAACCAATTTTCCTTGTGGTTGTCTTGAACTGGCCACAACTGTGATGGTGGTGTTGGGTCACCGGGTGCATTTATTACCCAACAGAGATGCTCTGGTGGTCCGTTCCACATCCAATCTACACCTACGAGATTCCCGGGTTTCCTCATTCACTGCGAAGCCAGAAAAATTCCCTGAATGATACATTACATAGTCAATGTTGAAGAACAATCGAAACCCATGTACGATGGAGGGTACATGCCTCATTCAGATTGTCCCATGCCCTCTACGTTAATGTTTCAATAATTGGTGATAACAAATATCATTTAAAAAGAATAATACCCAAATTTAAACCCTGCAACAACAAAAGAGACACATATAAACCCGTGAGTCAGTTGATCCACGTTCGATGTATTTTCTAAGAAAAGGATGAGAGGAATAATAAAACAAATAGAAATGAATTTAATTCACCTGCCTGGATTCAGTGGAATCTGTTGTAGATGAAGGAATGAACTCATCATTCATTGTCGTTCAATGTTCTCCACCACTTTTCAATCCCGGGTGTGATTCCTCCAATGATCGTTGATCGATCATCATTCTTCATTGGATATGAAATTCTTCGGTGTCATGAAAAAGGCTTCTACTATTATTTTTAAATTTCTTTCCCATTATTTTATTAAAAAATGAAACCAATCATGTTGTTTTCTTTAATATGGTTCATTAATGAACCGTAATTAATGATCCATTAATCCCATGAGAGTTTCTATTACAAAAAAGAGTATTGAGTCATTAAATGACCCTCATTTATTGGCTGTCGTTACACTACAGTTCCGCCAACAACCTCTCAATGGTGGCATAAAAAGAATAAAATAACTTTTATAACTTTTATTATTTTTTAGCAAAATTCCAAAAAATTAACATTTTCGTCTGACCCTTAAAGGTCAAAGTTATGCTTTTCCCAAGTGAATCAAAGTGCAAAAAATCCAACAGTGCCCCTAAAATTTAATTCTGAGCACTAGTTCAAAAGATAGAAATTTCTGCCTGCACGTTTACTGAACATACCATAAAAAAGTGCAAAAAATTCATTTCCACGATCACTTGGCCTTGGAATCACATGCCATCAATTTTCTCAGTCTCGTAACAATTCCATATATTTAAAAAATTTATGGATTTTATGGGTCTTTAAATTCAACCCACCATATGGCTTTATGTTCTTGAAAGCCATAACAAAAGCTAAAGAAGAAATTTGGGTACTAAACATGAATACGATACTCCTGATCCCACATGCTCTCTTGGAGGTTCCCATGCTGCCATCAAACATGCACTAGAGGGATTGACAGTCCCTTAAGTACTCACTCCTATAGATCCTCTATCACCACCAGGTACTCTGTAAAAGTCACCCCATCGTCAATTTCTAACTTGCCCGAGTCGATGACATGTGATGGATCATCCACGTATCTACTCATCTGAAACACATGGCAAACATTATGAAGTCTGTGCATCTGTGGTGGAATATCTATCTGGTATGCCACCTCACTAACACTATTCATGATCTAGAATGGTCTATTGAAACTCAGAGTTAGCAGGTCACCCCAGCCAAATATTTACAATGCTCGTCAAGGTGAGACCTCTAGGAAGACTTGGTCTCCCTCCTTGAACCCCAAGGATCTCCGTCTTCTATCGACATAAAAATTTTGCCTACTTTTTTCAGTCTTCATCTGATGTTGGATGATATTCACCTTCTCAGTGGTAGATCTTACCAACTCTGGATCTAAAAGTTCTGAATCTCCGGGATCATTCTATCATAGAGGTGATCGGAATGGTCACCCATACAAGGCCTCAAATGGTTCCATATTGATGGTCGAGTGATATCTATTTTTGTTTGAAAACACCACCAATGGTAGGTGGTCTTCCTAACTATGCCAAAATCATGGGTTAAAAGCATGAAGCACATCCTCAAGTGTCTATATGGTCCGCTCCATCCAACAATCTGGATGTGGATGAAAGGCGGTGATCAAACGTAACTGAGTCCCAAATGCCTCATGTAATCCCTTAGACAACTGGGATGTAAAACAAGAATCACGTTCAGAAACAATCATCGATGTTATACCGTCAATCCATATATTCTCCTGGAAATAGAGGCATCCTAAGACCTCTACTGATACCTGCTCCAGGATGGGTATGAAGTGAGCCGAATTGGCAAGTCTGTCAAAGATCACCAAGATAATGTCATGGCCCCTGGACATATGTGGTAACTGTTTCATGAAGTTCATCGAGATAACATCCCATTTCCACTATGTGACTTCAAGTGGCTAAGTCAAGACTGCTAGAACAAGATTCTCGACCGTCACTTTCTGAAAAGTGAGGCATCATGAAACAAAATCCACCACTTCATTATTCATCCTTGGCCACATGTACTGATCTGAGAGGTCTTGGTGCATCTTCACCACTCTAGGATGTATTTCCAAAGGGGATGCATAGTACTCCCTCAACACCTCCTCCCAATACATCAATGGTTCCATGGTGCATCCTATTAAAATGATGATGTTCTCCCATCCTAAGGAAAATCCTTCCAAAACCTATCTTGAGGATATCTAAGCATCGCGGGACTTACAATCAATGTCCCCATGCAAGGCCTCCCAAAACCGTTGAAGGAGTGGGAGAGTAAGAGTCATATACTAGAGGTATGCTTCTCCATCACAACCCATGAAGGATATCATTAATGCAGATAGCTTCTTTGTCGCCTCACTCAATAACTGTAGTCCAGGAATCCTGTTGTGTACCTCTACCACCATGTTTCCCTTCCCAAGAGTTTAGACTATCTCAAAGTCATTGTCCTGGAGGAACTCTGTTCATCGCCGCTGTAATAGGTTTAGGTCCATCAGTGATAAGATATACGAGAGATTATTATGATTGGAGTTGATAGTAAACCGTTCACCCATCAATTAGTGTCTCTACATCATCAATTTAAATACCACTACTACTAAATCATGTTCATATGTCACGTTTTTCTACTCATGATTTCATTGGTGTTGTGAGATATATGCGATTACCACTCACTCCTACTTTAGGACACATACTTTTATGGTCCTTGATGTGTCACAATACACTACATATCTAACACCCTCTTCTGGTAGCCTCAAGATGGGAAAACTATTCAATCTCAAACTAAGCTCCTGGAAACTCTGCTGGCCACAGTATGACCATACAAAGGGTTTCCCCTTATTTTTCCAAGCTGACAAGGGTGTGTAAACCATAGAAAAGTCAGGTACAAATCTTCGGTTATACCCAACCAATCCTAGAAATCCCCGTACCTTAGTCACACTAATGGGTGACTCCCAACAAATCACTACATCTATATTTGCGAGTTCCAATGCAACTCCAGCCTCAGAGCTAATGTCTCCTAGAAGTGGTTCTCTCGTATCCAGAACATTCACTTCGATAAATTTTCATAAAGCTTGTGTTCTCAGAGTGTATCTAGTCTATCATCATATGTGTGGCGTGATCCTCATCAGATGCCTACTACAGAAAGATGTTGTAAATAAACTCCACCATGAAGTGATCATGGTAATGTTGGAAGATCATGTTCATGAGTCCCATGTACACTGCTGTGGTGTTGGTTATTCCAAAATGCATCACCAAGAACGCATAGTGGCCATATCGACATCTGAAGGCTGTCTCCAATACAGCCTCATCCGGAACTTAAAGCTGATAATAGCCTCATCTGAGTAATATCTTCAAAAACAACTGATCTCCCATCAACATAATTAAGAGAACATCAATCCTTTCTAGAGGATACTTGTTCATCAAGGTCACCTAGTTCTGGCACTGATATTCCATACAATACCCCAAAATCCCATATTCCTTCTTGGAAAACAAAATCAGGGCTTCCCATTGAGAAATATGGGGCCTTACAAACCCTTTCCTCTATAGGTCCTTCAACTATATCCCCAACTCCAAAATCTCCAAAGAAGCCATCGGATATGCAGGTGTAGATATCAGTGTCATCATAGTGTATAGATCGATGTATAATTCTACCTCTCTATGACGATTTACTCCCATAAAATCGTCATGAAAGACATCCACATATGAGTCCACCACTATATGATAGATTGTACTCCACTCGTTAACTACACTGAGGGTAAGGCAGCCAACAGATGAGTGATCAGCTTCACCCTCCTCTGAGAAAGTATATCTTGTGCTGCAAATGTTTCCTTCTCACCTGTGAAGGAAAACCAAGTCTCATCCTCAAAGACAAACCATACTTAGCCCCTAAAATAGTCGTTCTGATCATGGAATCTGGATAACCAGTCCATCCCCAAGATGATGTCGTAATTCCCCAACATTGCTACTAGAAGATTCCAACCGAAGCTCTCACCTCCCAGAGTACGCTCACATTGTCAGAACCATTGATTATTTTGTTGAATCCTATCCCATATGAGTCTCTAATCATAAGGATAAGGCCAATGGCTCCACCGGAATCTCCGAGCTCAAAATGAGATTTGTGGAAATGAAAGAGTGACTAGAACCTGTGTTGATAATAATAGTAGATAGAGTAAAGTAGACACAGATTGTACATCAAATCATCTTCAGAGCACTATGGCTATAAGCCTATGATACCTGAAGCTGACCTCGTCCCTGTACACATGCTCCCTGGGGTCAGGGTGGACTTCTTGGGGGTGGAGGTGGTATTTCCTCAAACTTTCACCAACCGCCTGCTGCAAGGCCTTCAGCTCTACCACATCAGTAGCCCAACATACCTCCTCACTCAGACTTCTACCATTTCCTTGACAGTATATCGACCATCTGATGTTCATCAGTATGGAAGATCAGGAAAACAAGAACCGTGTAAACCTTCCCCAGAAATAGTGGAATAGTCTGCTCCTCTCTGGTCTCCATTATACCTAAGAGCTCAGTACCACTGACCATAAACCGTCGGGTTGTCTTCTCACTGGTCTGTGCTTTTTTGGACTCTATGTTGTCTTCCTACTACCTGCTATATATGACTCGTCATCCTATCTTCCAATGGTGGAATTCACCATTGGTTCCTTCTCAGCTTGGATGCTCTCCACCAAAAGTGTTATCTCTATCAATTTAGCTTGCGTCAGGATTTTGAGTGATATAATCAATGCTCTGATCTCTAATCGGAGACCCTAATCAAAGGTTTGTTCCCCTAAGAAAGGGTCTTGTACCATATTGGTGGAGTAACAAGAGTGGTCATTGAATCTTGTTGATTATTGGGCCACTGTTAGGCTACACTACTATAAGTGTAGTTGCACTAGTATACAGAATGACTGTAAAGTCACTAGTATGAACTCTGCCCTGAAGAGGCTCCTGAATTCCAACCAGGAAATAGTTGTCTACTCATGTGTTTGGTGAGTTAGGGTCCACCATCTCCATATTTTTCAATGAAAGAGTCTAGTTTCTAAAATCACCATCTGGTCTGCTGGTATCTCATCTAAGAGGAAAATTCAAGCCACAACCTCCAGCCATTCCTCAGGAACTTACAGATTAGACTCACCTTAAATCCTCATAGGCCTCTGTCTCTGAAACTCATGAAACATGCCCAGTTAGTGGGCATGGTCTACTAGTGGGACTAGAGGAAACTTATTCCCTACGGTTGGTGGTGTTTCAGGTACACCACTGAAGGTGATATCGTTGTAAGAGGGCCTTGCACCAACACATCGTCACTCAATGGGCCATCATCGTGATCTCTCAATCTAATCTAGGGTGGCTATCTTTTCAGTGGCATGCTATAAAAAATAGATTCACTACATTAAATAATTTATACATGATGAGATGACTAAAAAGTGATCAAAATATTTTCAAAACACATGCAAAGAGTGTTTTCATGTATCAAGTCGGAAATCCAAACTCATGGTCCTGGTTTATGGATACATTGATTTCCACACCAACACTAGACTCCCTGAATTGTAATACAAACTTAGTATAATTAACACATTTGATCCATTGAAAACATAGACTCATAGTTATTATTGTAGAACTGGTCGCCTTTGACACCACTTTATCATGAACTATCATCCAGGGACCACTCAATGTCTACCCCAAGATCGTCATCCATAGGCCAGGGGTTGGATACTAGCATAGAAAAGGCATATCCCCAAATGGGAAGGAATTGCCTTTAAACATGTATATACAAAAACTAGGTACACCATAAAAGAAAATCACAATGTAGAACTGCTGATATTAAAAGTTTGAACTGGAAGTAAAAAGGGCCAGTATACAAACCAAACAGAAAAGAAAGTACATAAAAAATAGAAAAACGTTCTCTAGAGGTCGTACACCAATGATCTTGCCTGAAGAGTAGGTATAGCTCGTCTTATGTTGTCACTTCCACCCAACACGTCTATCAATCACCTTTGAGAACCATTTAACCCTTGCTCCACATGTCTTAGTCAAGCTGTCCATCACCTTCTGAAGAAAAAACAAGGTATGGGGAAAGCCTGTGTAGGGGTGATTATAACAATACCTAGTAGGGACCCTTAGACCCCGGATGGTCTCCCAAAATTCCACATAGGAAAAACCAAAAAGCATGATCTTAATCACAAAGCATAAAGTAAAAGACAACTCACAATAGGTATTGAACAAAGATAAGAAAAATAAAGATAATTATTCATAAGGTAGATCATTTTATTTTGTGGAGTGGTTCTGTTGCTGATCCACGAATTGTTGTTATACTGCTGATACATAATGGGTCACTCTACTACCAATACATAGAGGGTCCCACAACTATTGATCCATAGAGGGTTGCAATGCTGCCGATCTGCGGAGGGTCCCTCTCATGATGATCCACAGAGTGTCTCTCTATTGCTGATCCATGGAGGGTCACAGTTCTGCAGATCCATGAAGGGTCAATCTCATGACGATTCATGGAGGGTCTCTCTTCACATGACAGCCAACCACATGATTTTTGCACTTGGGAATCTTGTGTTCCGGTGGTTCTGATCCTCATACTACAAGTCACACCTCAACCACAACATTGTTCCGCGAAGAAGTAACCCAAAGTAATGCTTTGTCATAAGGTTTCTAACTTGAAGGATGACATGTCAATCAGATGCCTAGTCAGTAAGATATATGTAGAAAGGTAAATAGGGTCTGGTTGGGTTTGAGTATAATAAAACCCATCCATAATCCAAATTATGAAAAAACTCAAGTGGAGTATCTCAAAAGGACCTCCTGGTCGCAAGAGTCATCACGCCATAGACGACACATCAATCAGACACCTGGTTTGTGAGTTACATTGGTTTTAGTGAAATGAGGTCAGCCTGGTCTGGATCTAGTAGCGGTCTAGCCCAGCTAGAAAATTGGGCCCATGGGTCTGGACTGGCTAGAGGGTCCGGCCTGGCCGCAAAACTAGAATGGCTGGTGGGTCCATTACGCATAGAGAAGCTAGCATGCATGGTGTAGGGCCCCACCCTTCTTTCTGAAATAGGTGGCTGGAGCCGACCGTTGCACTAAAGTCGAATGGCCCGTGCGGGCCTCTCATCTACCCCATGCGACATGTAGGTGTCGCGCCATTCCACCTTCCATGGTACCTATGGGAATCACTTCTCCATGAAACCAGATCAGATCGGTCGTCAGTTGCCGTTGTCGGTCGCCAACACCACCGCGTTGGTGGTGCCACACTATTGGGTGCTTTCATGGGCCACTGAGATGTTTTGATGGACCCTTATACTTCCCTAATGTGCCGATGGGATTCTTTAGTTATTGACTTCACTGCGAAGCCCGCAAAATCGCCTTGCCTCTAAACTACTCAGTCACCCATGAAGAGTACTCTAAACCCAAGAGTGGCGGAGGGTCCATGCCTCGTTTTGATTAGCCCGTACACTATGCGTTAACATTTCAACAAGGGGTGTTAACAATAATTGTTTAGAAATAAGAATCCTCAAATTTTATCTCTGAAACAACCACCCCCATAAAAAAACTGAGATAAAGATCAACCCATTATTCAGTTGATCCACTTTTTTTTTCATGAACGAAATGAGAAAAATCATAAAACACAATGAAATAAATTTAATTCCCTAACATTGATTCAACAGAATCCACTATAGTCAAAGTAAATAACTTTGTGTTCGTTGTAGTTCGATGTTCTTAAATGCTTATCAATCACCTGTTCAATTACTCCAACGATCATCACTCGGTCACTATTCTTCATTGGAGATGAAAGTCATCAGCATCCTGATAGAGGCTTCTATCATATTTTTCAAATGTCTTGTAACTATTTTATTAAATAAAATAGAAACCTCTCACATTTCATTCATTAATAGAGTTCATTAATGAACCGCAATTAATGATCCATTAATACATCAATCATTGTTTTTACCCAATGCGAGTATCAAGTCATTAAATGACCCTCATTTATTGATGAAAGTTACACTGTTCTTCCGCCAATAGATCCTCAATGGTGGAATAAAAAAGAATAAAATTACCTATAGTAATTTTATTATTTTTTCCGAATGTCCAAAAAATTAACCTTTTCATCCAACTTTTCCAGTCGATGTTAATTTTCACCTTAGAGAATCCCGACGTTGTGAATCCAACGATGCCCCCAGAATTTTAATCCAAGCACAACTTCAAATGATAGAAATTTATGACCACATGTTTACTGAACGTACATTAAACATGTTAAAAAATTCATTTCTGGGCTCTCTGAGCCTCGGAATCATGTGCTCTCATTTTTTTCATTCTCGTCATAATTCGATATAATTAAAAATATTAATAAATGACTTTTGGGTCTTTACATTTCCTCTTCCATATCGAAATTTCATTGTGATTTGAACTCTTGAAGGATTTTTTTTAGAAACTAAGCAATTTATATCAACATCTAAAAATTATAATTTCATATAGTAGTAGAAATTAAAGCATTATTGGAATCATAATCATTGCATGAATAATTGAAAAATTCCACAAAAAACCATAATCAGATAACAATAAACTACTTATAAGGTTATACTTCAAACCATCAACAAATAATTCTATAAAAATTAATACCGAATTACTATTACCAATTTGGACAAGGGTGATGAATTTCCATTTTTCATTATCACCAAAGGTGACATGACCACCATCAAATTGAATAAGGATCTTAAGGAAAGAGCAGTCTCTGGTCATATGTCTCAAACATCCAATATTTGAAGAATATAAACTCTTCTTGGATGTCTTAAAATAGTTTTCCCACAAAATAAAATTTATACATGGATGAATTTCATACCCTATTATTTGTGGGTCCATAGATGTTATAAATTAATGGTTTTGGAACCAAAATATGATTGAGAGGATTCCCATAAACGAACTAATGAATTTTTTTAATAAAATATTTGTTATGTCCAATAAAAATATATGTAGCATAATAAAATTCCTGTATTGACTTAGGTAAAAAATTTATCTTTACTACTATCCACTATAGATGTTTATATCCTACATTTGTAAGATATTTAGTTGAAAATTTAATTCCTACAATATTTTTCAATGTTTCTCTAAAATTAGTAATATTTTCCAAGTCATTCATAGGTTTCTGATTATAATTTTTATTTTTAGTATTATATGTTAATATTGTATTATTATTTTCATTTTTTATAGACATTTCAAGTGTAATGTTTGTAGTTAATGCATGTTGTCTCTTAAATTATCCTCAATTTAATTAAATGTTTTTATATCATTTTATATTATTCAAATAATTCTTCATTTTTCATATCAAAATAAATTGTTCCATTCTCACAATTATCCAAAATAAGTACAAATGATATAGTAGGTAACTTAAGAAAATATATAATAAATCACGTATTGGTTATGTCAGATTTTTCCTATAAGTAGATTTAGAATAACAAGATCATTACTCGGAATCTTCCCACGGTCCTTCATTTATTTCTTTTATGTTTTTAATTTTCCATCATATCCATTTTTTTACTTTAGTTTTCAACAGTCATATTTCCCATGTCCTTTCCTTTCACAATAATGTATGTTACTTTATTTTAATCCTTCTTCAAATCAATCTTAGAGGTTCCTCTATAATCATACATTTATTTAAAACTAAATTCTTTAAAAAATAATCTTTTTTGTAAAAATTATTTATTCTCCTGGCTAGATGGGCCTCCACTTATCTTTAAACAGCAGTGAATCACTATCAGTTGAACATCATTCTTGATATTTCTCCTTTCCCTTTTATTTAGATGCATTAATCTTAAACGATGCTCATTTTTTATATGGATCATCCTCAACTTCTCAGAAGAATTTTAACACTTCTTCACACATAATTTTTTTTCTAAAAAAATCATTGGTACTTAGCTTATTGATATCACAATACCCTCTAATTGACACTAGTGTTCCCCTCCATATTTCATGTAAACATCTTAACAACCAAATGATATAATCAATTTCTAGTGTAGGATTAGTATGAGAGATCATCATATTAATAATATCATTGAAAATGAGGTACATGTCATATGTAGGTTTCCCAAGATTTATCTTATTATTATAAATAATAATGGTATATATTTTAAGTATCATATCGTTAACATTAGTTGTTCACTCACATGAAACAAACAAAGTATCCCAAATTTCATATGAAGTTGTTCACAAATAAATTATATTAAATTATTCAACTCTTAATGAAATATAAATATGATTCATTGCATTATAGTTATTAATATATGTATGATTATTTCCAATAGACCAATCATTTCATGAGGCCTTAGGTAACTGATTCTTATCCTCAATAACATACAAAATCTAAAAACTCATTCTCTCAATATGAATTATCATTTTGATCTTCCACTGAGCATAATAATTTCCCTTGAAAAAGTATGCCTCTTGTTTTTACAACATTCTTTATTATTATCCATTAAAATTGAAAAATTTCAAAACTAATATAAATTTAGTGACATTATTTATTATTAGAAACATAATTAAAAAGTTCTTGAAAAAAATTGATACAAAAGCTTAACATCGTTGATACCAAATTATTGTCGGAGTGAGTATCTTGCGTGGGGGGAGTGGGTGAAATTAGTACTCAATAATTTTTTTAAATGGTTTAAAATATATTCCTTAAATTAATATGAAAATATCGCCGTAAACCAAAATATTATATCATTATAAATATAAATATTTCAAAAATATTTTTTATACTATTAATTAAGTCTCAGATAATATAATACTCAATATTACTTAATCCTTTGAAATTAATTTATATAAAAAAATATTATAAAATCACTAAATATGGTTTACTATCAATGTATTCATTTCATAACAGTTTAAAAAAGTTAGTTTTATGGAATATATTTGAAATAAATAAAAATAAAAAGTAGAACAGAATTTTGATTATAACAGGTTTAGTGTGACGATGAGAATTTGTGATGTTCACTTGGTGATTACATTCCAATAAACATATTTTAAAAAAAATCTATTTTATCCACAACATGGATCCAGTTTTAAGACAGTATACATATGTCTAGACAACATAAGGAGTCTTCCACTTTTATTAGTTGGTGTACGAACTATAAAAAGCCATATAAGGCCTCGTACACAGTTGCAGTGGGGAAATAAATGTAAAAGGAGTAAAGAAGATATATTTGTATCTCCGGGTTATAGTAGGTGGAAATATACATATATATAAGTTACACTACAAGAGGCACCTTTTTTTAATTTAAAGAATTTAAACAGACTATGAATCTAAATGATGTAAAGGGATTGAAATTATCAGTTTTTTAGATTTTCATCTAGTGACTCATTGTAATAAATTTGAAATGAAGATCGAGTCAATATTTAGAAAACATTTATAAAAAAGATAGTTGTAGACACATATTCTTGACTATATTAAGGTAGTAGAGGTTTATTTTTTTATTCTTCATTATTTGAGTGTAGCAACTTATGTTATTTCAATGATATAAATCTATTGAACTTTTTACATCATTATGTTTGTTATTATTTTAGTACATCACACACCATGGATGAGTGAGTATTATTCACTTTTTATTACAAATATGCATGAGTATCCATGTGAGAATTTGAGTATTCAATTTGCTTTTACATAGGGATGAAACTTCATTTAAACAATTCTATCAAATTATTAATACAAAATTATTAAAATAAAATGTTTCATAGAATTACATAATATAAAAAGTAGTGAAATTAATTCCAAAATATTATTTAGAGAAATCATGCTGGTGAGTCCTTTAATAGTGATAAGACTCTGGTGGTGTGTATTTTTAATTGTCTCTCTATGTATTGGTGTATAATTATAGTACAGAAACATTGTAATTATGTCACAATGATGTTGGGGACTTGTAATAGAAGGGTGATAATGGAGGTTCAAAATTTTATACTTATCCACAATTATAAGCTAGTAGCATCTCTGATGGTGAGTTATCCATCTGGCAATGAGTCTTATAATGGTTATTCCGGTAGGCAGTGTATCATAAATTTACAATTTTATGATTAATTGGTATGAAATATTGAGAGTTAGACCTTTTTTGGAAATGATTCTGTATAAATGGTTACTCATCCTCAGCGGTGTCTTAGCCAAATGGTGACTCATAATTAGTAAAACATCATTACCAATCTCAAATTATAAGATGTCTATAGAAAACATGAAACATATAAATATTATAATAAGAATTATTTTTTGATCATTAAAATAAGAAGGACGACATATTCTATATTATATAATTTGGACTACTTTATTTTGGGTCATAAATGATAAATTACATAGGATAAAAGTAGTTTCCAGGAAGAAAAATAAAATTGTAGAAGAGAGTAACATTTGAGAATATGGTACAAACATGTTAAAATAATTTTCATATTTGAATGGCATAGATTTGGATTTTCTTTTTACCACAATAAATCAATTATTTATAAATATTATAAACAATTTCATTAATTATGAAATCCAATTGCATAATTGTTAAGGGAACATATAAAATATGAAACTCATATCCCTTATAAAATAGGAACACCTCTACTGAAACCCCCTAACACCAAAACCAAAAATGTTCCTCTCAATATCTTCCCAGAAATATTCTACACACACATGTATACCTTAACACAGTGATATGATTCTCAAAAGAATATCCATTAAAGGGTTATTTCCCTTTTAAAAACAAATTGTAAATATATATATATATATATATATATATATAATGTAAATAAAAATTATATAAAGAATTTTGTATAAATATATTTTTGAATTTACTTAATAATAAATTAATAATCTTTTATACAAGATCATAGAGTAAAAAAAGAATTGAATTGGAACAATGAAAGAATTTCCTTCCAAAATATTTTGATCCCTTGAGACGTGTTTAGGTTTTCCACTAGGATTCCTTTTAAATGGTGTAAATAAAACCCTATTTCCATTATTATAATTTTCATATAATATTTCTATATATTTATTCTTATAAATTATATTATAACTCAAATTCGGTTTTGATTCAAAGGTTATGATGGTTGTCTGGTATTTTTATTACTCAATACCCTTGGGTCATAATCAATATTAGTTATAAACATCTTTGATGATTGATTTACTATAACCTATTATGATGGTATGATGTATTTATACATTATATTCTTATGAAATCATGTTTCCAAAAAAATTATTCATTCTTGAGGAATCCATTTTCTCATGAAAATTCATTTTTTAATAAGCATCATTTGATTTATTGATATTTCTTCTATATCAATGTAATCATATCCCTCAAATTTTCAACATTAATTATTTGAAAATAAATTTTTTCTTTATCAAGTAATATTTTGTCTCAACATTATTCTTTTTATAATAATGGTTATGCCATTATTCTATTAATGTGGGTTTTCAATAGGTTTATTTTAGAATGTTCAAAATGTTATTTGACAATTTGATATTATATTTCGTTTCATACACCCCAAATTATCTTTTGATAAATATTATTTCTTGGATCTATAATTATATCATATTTTAAAATTAAATGTTTGAAAATTATTTTCATAACCATTTTTTAAAACATTATGCCTTTTTCCTGATTCCATTCTCAAATATTCATAATTTAAAGTTATTTTTTTCTGTTTAATGTCACTTCACCGTTTTGAGAACCTCAATGAGTTTTTTAATAACTTTCATTTAAAACAAATTAAATTTTTGATATTACAAATTCTTCTATTTCCCTTATCAAAAATATTTTCTAAGATTTAATTTAATATTAATCTTTGATAATAATTTTTAAATGTTTTTATAAAAGAATTTTTATTTGTACTTCTAATATTCCAAAAAAAATTATCTATTATGAGTTGATGATAGTTATATTATTAAATAAAACATAATTCTATGAATCCATTAAAAATAATATTCTACTATCATATTATATTATAAGTCCATATTATGTGAGATGTTTTCGAAACCCGTTATTTTTTCAGGGGTTATTAAAAAATGATGATGAATGTTTGTAACACATATGCATGGGTGATGATGGGTGGTGTCCTATATCTCACTCTATTACGATTCTTTATTTTATACCTCATAATATAGTCATGAGGGGTCATAATGAGATTGTTTACATAGGAGAGGACATGATGTGTTTTGTCACATATTCAAGTGTGGACATAATGAGGGTGTTCACATAAGTATTGGACTAATTAGTTATCTCACTCATGTTTTCATATGTTAATGTTTATTCAATATTATCATGTTCTTTATAAAGTTATGATAAAATTTTAAATTTGTATTTAATTTAAATGAAATTATATATTTTTATTGTTATGAATTATTATTAATGTATTCAACACTTTTATGTCATAACCCAATGTTATATGACTATTGAGATATATTTTTCAATTGGTCTATAATGAACCTAACTCTAATAACTTGGATCTATTGTATACATTATTAAGATTTAATAATATACATATATTGTCATCCTGAATGACTAAAATTTATATTTTTCTTATAAAAATATATACACACATGATTCACATATTACATTTCTATAAACTATTTTATATAAATATCATTATATCCTCTATATTATCCTTGAATACCATTCATAATAGACATCCTATATTCCTAGGGATGGAAAAAAAATATGGGTGAGCTCAATTTCTCAGTAATAGTTATGTAATGTAAAAGTTATGATGAGTGAATAAAGAGTATTAAATATGGAATAATAAATATGTAAAGGTAAATATCTAATAAAACAAGACATTTAATCAACGACTTAACAATAAAAAATAGATATGTAATGGTCCACATGTCACCTTAAATAACTGAGAATAATTATATTTAAATAAAATCTCTATTATAAATTGATATGGAATAATAAATATGTAAATTTAAATAGTTGAACACACACTACATTAAAATTACAGTAATATCATGAATAGATATGGAATAATCAACATAGTAATAAATATAATTGAACACACATTCCATTTAAATATCATGACTATCATAAAAATATAAATCACAATCAATATGAAAATGTAAATAATAGAAAAAACATTTAATTTAATAAATAACTAATAATAAATTCATGTTTAGATAATAAAAATTAAAAAATATCATGGTTTTTAAAATTTGAATTCTTAATAAAGGGAATTCTTAATCATTGGACGTCATGATGTCAGGAATCGTGATAATTATACTACTAGGACCATTCAAAAATAATAATAATATGGGTAAAAAATCAATCAATTCCTTATGAATGATTTTACTTATGAGGCAAAAAATGCATTTAGGGGTTATATAATTTCAATCCCACCTAATAATACATGCCCAAATTATCCATCATATATTAATGAATAAATTTTATTCAAGAACAACATTTCTTATAATTAAATATCATTATTGAGTAAAGAATATAGTTTTCTTATAAATTTCAATAGATAAAGAGTTAAGTTTCAATATAGAACAGCATTTGTAGAAATGATATATCGATTAATAAATAAATATATTCATGCGAAATGATGTTGATATTTAGGGAATATTTAAGGTCTATTGATTATAGGAAAGTGAAAATTTCAAGGAAATGGTAATGAAAACAAAAATGAATCAAGAATGTGATTTTAAATAATATATTTAGTCACTATTACCATAAAACATCATAATAAATAATAATGATGGTATAAATAAAATATATTACCATTTTATTATGATTAAAAAAACGGTTGAAAAGAACAATAGAAAATTAATGGTTCAAAAAAATTATAAAATAAATTTCATTTATTGTAACCCAAGATTCTTATATAATAAACCTTAATCATTTAGAGGTCATAATTTCTAAAAACTCCTTTAAAGGAAAAAAGTTAAAACAAAAATTCATTTCTTGTTTTTTAGTAAAAGAAAAATTAGAATTATTTTGATTAGGAAAAAATATTTGGTTCAAAAAATAAATTAAAAAGTTAAATTCTGTAAAAATTTATTTTATTAAAAAATTGGATAATGATAAAAGAATTTTTGAAAAAAAAAATTTTGGGCATCGGTTTTTAAGGAAAATGATTTTTGATAAAAGAGAGAAGTGAGGTCGAATTTCCTTGAAAACAATTTTTATAAAATTTTAAATACTAACAGGTGAAAAAATTGGTCTATTACATAAAAAATTAATAAAGAAAAATAATAGAAAAAAATTAAAGGCATTTATTTTCTGATTAAAAAACAACTTCAATCAATATATATTTAATCACAAATAATCCCAATGAAAATAAAATTTTGAAATAAACCCTCAAAATAATAATAATGTTATTTTAATAATTAATCAATCAATTAATTATGTGTATAAAATGTAAATACACATAAAACAAGTGGAAATAAAAAAATAATATAATAAAAATTCATTATTCTCATAATCTATGAATATTAATGATATTGAATAATTAATGTAATATAATGAAATGAAATTGAGTTATGAAATTCAAGACCACTCGGTATAATTTCTGTGAGGACCCCTTAATTGAAATAATTAAAATTGAAGAATAAAATACCATGAATTATTAATTGAAATAATATTAAATTTCAAAATGTAATTCTATAGAATATATAAATAAAATTTTGTGTATAACATTTCAACATGTCTCATTGAAGGGGAATTGAGATACAATCCCCTACCTGACACTTACATCTGATTGAACATATATTTACCCCCTTTATAATGTCATTAAGTGTATTATTAAATTATACTATAGAAAAATAATTATTTATAATATCATATAATATAAAATTATAACACATTATCCCCTGTTTTATTGATCATTTAGTACTTTCATTATTTCGGGTGTTTGTTCCCTTGTCTTCTAATACATGTATTTTCTTGAATGTTTTAGTTCATGTGTAGAGTTTATTGATGAACTATACCTATAATGATATTACAGTTATATATGTAACTTTTTTTAAATTTATGATTTTTCATAGTAATTTTTTTAATTTTATCTAAGAGAATAGATCACATCGCTTTTTGAAAATTGAATGTCGTACATACCCATGAGAGACATTCTAATTTATGTAAAGGGTGAAATTGTAAAGAAGTATGTGATAAATTTAATATCATTATACAATATATTGAATTATATATATCTTATATTAATTTAATTTATCTTTATTATATTCCTTTTAAAGAATAATAGGAAAATTAAGCAGATCACTTCGTCAAGCGGTAGTCCTCCCTACACATGAGTGTCGTCATTCTAATATGAATATAATTGAAAATAATATGTTTTATATGATATTATAATTACAAAATTATAATAATATCATAAATATAGTATAACTGAGTTAAAAAATCAGTACATCCATCCTTGAATGTTGGTATTAAAAAATAATTACATTAGTTCATAAGGTGGTAGTCCATTGTACATATGATTGATGACTTCATTTTCCATTTTATTGAAGAGGATATAGATATAGGTCACTATGTTAACATAATAAAAAATTAATTTATGTAACAAACTTATTTTATTATATATTAATGGTTTAATAATATATTTATTATATTGAAGAAGAAAAAAAAATATTGTTTATGAAAATTACCTCTTCTCCCGACAAATTCTTTTTGATTGAACAAAAACTCATGATATTTAGGTTTTTTTATAAAAAATGGATCAATGATGTTTATTGGGGATAAATAATTTTATTTTTTTCATTGATTAGATGATCCTAATGGATTTTAAATTATGAATATGGGTAGATATGGGGTGACATTATATAACTGTGGAATAAGACATACATGAATTTTTTTTAAAGAATCAATTTCAAACCAGTTTGTATCATTTAAAAATCGAAAATATTGTTCATTTTCATATATTGTATGGTATATGTTATAAATAATCCCATAAAATAGGATTTTGACAAGTTATTAGGTAATTCTATCTGTTATCGTCTTAGTTTATCCCTCTATAATTCAGTTATTACCTCAACCATGAAAATTATTTTTTACTCCTTTTAATATTAATTATATTAAAAAATAAATTTTAATTTAATAGAGTATATATTATATTTAAATTCCAAATATGGAATCCATTTTACAAATTCAATTTTTGAATTTTTTGAATCTAATTTAAAATTATTCCAATAGATGGTCTGAAAAAGAGGGTTTCCAAACTGAAAATCATCAAAATTATTTAAGGTGTTACTAAAAAATTCAATATAAGATTGATTCTAATGACCTATATTAGCTATATTTTAACATAATTGAACAAATAGTACATTATATCCATATAATTTATCATGATATTTTATGTTTTTTTGAAATTATAATATATTTTCCAATAAAAATAAGTATTTTTCCTTATTCAAAAATATATATTTTTAGAAAAATCCAAAAAATTCAACATAATATTATTGTTATATTCTAATTTTGAAAATTAATATTATTTTTTAAAAATGATATTCAAAAAATTTTACAGAATAATTTTAAATTCTGTGTTAGAAGTGTGACTAATCCTTTTTTTAGAAAAATAACATTTTTTAGAAAACATTTAATTTTCCTCTAAATATTATTATTTAATATATAATTATTTAATAAAAATAATTTTAAAAATGTTGATAATAATATTAATAAATAAAAATTTAGTATATTGTTTATGATGGTATACTATTTTAAGGTTCATAAGGATTGTGGTCGCATGTTCTAAAAACCCTCAGAGAGATTAAATTGAGTGAGATATATTCCATTAGTAATTTAAGTGTGGTGTAGTGTGTCACAAGAGATATCTTAGGAAGAAAATATAGTTTTAGAATTTAGGGGTGTATAATTCTCCCCATTTTTAAAAAATTTCATCTTTAAAATTTATAATTCTTTTGAGAAAATAATTTTATTTCAATTTTCAAATTCAATTTTGTTTGAAAACCCGGACTATAAAAATGGTTACAAATCATATTAATAATAGATAAAGGGACATATAATGGTCATCTATAAAAAACATAAAATCATTTTTGAGGAGGAAAGAAGTGAGTAGAATTAATGATATGGACATATATGAAATGAGTAAATAATTATAGAGTCTGATAGAGATCACTGATAATAATAATGTGAAATATCAATAGAAAATTAAGACCCTCAAAACCATTAATCATTGTGATTTAAAAGTATATTTGACACATTCAAGATATATGTAGTTGGATAAATTTTTTGTTTCTATACTCTTTTCCTATAGTTGAGGAATTATTTTACATTCTACGAATATATGGAAATATAATAACATGATATGTTTCTATTTCATAAACTCAATTTCATTTTTTTTGTTGTGATTTGATCAATTTACACTTTATGAATATACAAAATGAGTTTTCATGCATGAGGTATAAAAAATTTCTTTTAATAGATCATATGAACCATACAAGAGTGAAAAGTCATTCCTCCTATTTCTAATTTTTTTACAAAACCAATATTCTTATAGAAATTTATTAATAACTAAACTGTAATTGTAAAAGCACTAGTCAATAATTAACTTTAAGTATCAAATTGGTTATGTAAAAATGAAATAATAATGAGAAAATCACATAAGTTAATTCTCATATCTAAACCCTTATCATAATTCAGTTGAAGTTCCCATCCATGTGTCCTTTTTAGATGTGTCGTGTTGTCACCCGGTATGTGGGTTGTTCCTTTTATAAAACCATACTAATAAGATTCCTATAATATTCCCAAATTATGGTTAACCATAATTACTATAACATAAATGATAATATAATACCGAAAAAATATAGATACCAAAAATCTTATACCAAAAATCATATTGTTATTCTACATTAAATAAATATTTCCCTTAAATAAATACTAAACAAATGGGTGGTATTTAAATTAATATCTCCTAAAATATCTTGAATCATACTCCACTATAATAATACATAAGACTAATGGGGTTACATGAATTTTAACATATAATAAATCCTATAATCATAAATCCATGATAGAATCTACTGGACTTATGTTAATTGAAAAAAATGTGATTTTAAAATTCAACACATTCTTTAGATATTTCATGATTATTATTACTAAAATACCATAGCTAAAACTTATTCTAAAATATAATTATGGAATACCAATACATAAATTGTTTAACAACATTATTTAAACATATGTCCTTACATTGTATAACATCTTACTATTTGATTATGAAATAGATTGATTGAAAGATAGTGATCCTAAAATTTATGATAATGAACTATTAATGGATCAATCAGAGGATATTTATTTATTTCCATCCAAATACTCATTTTTTCATGAAAATTCAATACTATATTCCCTTATTATTGTCAAATAAAACTTTTCCATGTATCTTTGAGTCACTTTAAGGGGAACATGTTTCTACATTTTTGAAATAAAGAAAACCAAGCCTTCCTTCCAACATGGTTTCTACTAAAAAATCTCCTAGTGAAATCCATAATTCTATTCATTTGTGAGTCAATTATTTATTTAAGGGATTGTTGTTTAATCATATTTTTGGATAAATGATTACACATAATCAGGATATTGTTCAAACTATTAATAATCCCATTAATTTCCCAATTTTACACATATATTTCTCCATATTCATGTGAGAATGATACCATTGGATTGTATCCAATGAATAAAATGAAATGTATTGTCTGAGAAATAATGACTATAGTGAAAAACATATAATCAAATAGTGGATATCGAAATAATGTAAATTTATTTTCAATAAAAGACACATTAGTTTTAGTATTTTTCATTCATTTTAATCATATATTCACGTCTTTTATGATGGTCTGTAAATAAATAGGAATTATCGAATTAAATATCCCCTAAGAGTGACAAAAACATGCTCATAATAAGGAATGTTTTCGTACACTAGGTAATGATAATATTATTCCTTACACGTCATTTTTTGAGTTATTACCCAAGGGTACAACTATTACAGATCCTCATCCACATTTAGTATCCATATTGGGATATAATTAATAGAAAAACTACATAATAACAATTTTACCTAAACATTAATATGTTTTTACATAGTTGTCATCATACTCTATCATAAGGTTATATTCTCTAATATGTGATTTCTTAAATATATTTACAAAGGTTTCTACAAAACATCCCATGATTCTAACATTAATTCTACCGACTCCAATAACATATTATTGATTTCTAATTTATTAAATTTATAAGAGATATAAGGAATCACATCTTGAAACATCAAATTTTAAAGTAGTCATAGTAAACTATACACAAAAATGATTCCCATATTACATTACAACATAGTTTTTTATTCTAGATTATAATTATTTCATCTTGGATATAATTACATATCATTTTTAATACACATATTAAATCCTAGTGAAATAAAATAAATAAGGGTGAAAGAAAATGATTTTTAAGATTTACATAAAGGGAAAGAAATCATGAGTAAATTTAGAATATTCGATATAGAATAATCAATATTACAATGTAAATATCTCAGCACAAATTCCATTTATAAAATAAATTGAATATCATGATTAGATATGGAATAATCACTATATAATTATATATAACTAAACACACATGCAATATATATAACATGACTATCAAGAATTGACAAGGAATAATAAATATGGAAATATAAATAACTATACACACAATCAATTTAAATAAAATTTAAATCATTAAAAGGCAAATCATAATTATCAATTTAAGGTAAATAACTAAACACACACTACAATTAAATAACATTACAATCATGAAAAGGTAAGGAATAATCAATATGGAAAAATTAATAACTCAAAACAAATTTCATTTAATAAATAATTGTGAATTAAAAGAATCTTGATATAATATCAGTGTGAAAATACATTTGATAATAATAAATGGATTCTTTATTTAAGAAATTAATAATTATTTTATTTCATAACCTCGTGAATCGGGATAACTCTTATGGAAAGACCATTCACATGAAATTTTTAATTTATCTGTAAAAAACATTTTTAGGACATATTATTGTTTCAACTCATGAGACTACTGATTCATTGAGGGGATATATAACTATAAGCCCCACACATGCCTATATTTCAAAATCATTCCTCATATATAAAATATCATAAATTATCAATTATCAATTTGGTTTATTATAAAATATACCTATTTAGTAATGAGAATAGATTTGTCAATTTTTTCTTAAATTAAAAAATAACAATTAATATAGAGCACCACATACAGAAAATCTATACATTTTAAAAAATAAATAGTTTCCTCACAAATTTTATGCATATTATGGTTATATTATATGTCAAAGAAAAATGTTAATGTGACATTTAATCGAATAATTGATTATGTGTCTAAAAGTGAAATAAAAAAACTATGAATACAAAATAATATAATCAAAATTCCATACACACATTACTAAATAATTTAATTGAAAATGAAGAAGTATTATAACCAAATAAAAGGAAATTGAGTTATAGAATTATTTACAACAATGTAAATTTTATATAAAATTACAGTGGATGAAATAATTGAAATATAAACATAAAAAACCATAAAATAGTATTTAATACTGATATTACATTTAAAATGGATATTATATACTCTATATAATTTAATATTTGTTCATAATATTTAAATATGCCTCAATTAAATGATTTTGAGGCGATGTTCATTGCTAAAGGATTGTTTTTGGTTGAACATGATTTACGATGTCATATAATGGATTAATGATTTTTGATAGTTTATTAAAAAAAATATTTTTATATATAATATTATATATCATCCAAGTATGAAATAATATCACATGTTTTTTAATAATCATTCATTATTTTCATAATTTCACTTATTAGTGGAATTGTTTTATAATGTATGTTTTTAGGAAAGATCTAATTCTATTTTATTTTATATAGATCATCATATAAATATCATATTTTTTAATTATAATAAATTTCACAATCCTTATTGAAATTTGAATATGAATAATGGATCACATTGCTTCATGGAGACGATGGACTTTACGTATATACGACAAATGTTATCATTTACATAGAAGGATAAAGGGTAAATAATTAGTTAACATATTAATTTTACATTATAATTATTATGTAATATATATCACACAATTAATTAAATGTATCCTTATTTACTTTGATGTAATTTGAAAGTGAAAAATGAATCACATCACTTCGCCATACATTAGTCTTCCAAACACATGAGCGACATTATATTAATTTAAATGGAATAAAAAGTATAAATGTATATTATATATTTAAAATACGGACATATAATCATATAATAAATATATTATACATGATTTAATTACATAATTATAACCATCCTTAAAAGTTAGTGATAGAGAACAAGTTAAATTAGTTTGAGAGGTAGTAGTTTGTTGCACACTTGATCAATGACTTTGTTTCTCATGTAATGGAAGAAGCGATATATAAAATACTTGAAATTAACATAATAACATATAAGTATATGTTCGATAATGAGGATATTAAAAAATAATTATTTAATAATTTTTCTAAGAGTTTTATAGAGAAACAATATAAAAACTCTTAGAAGTGAACATATCCTCTTCTTTAGACAACTCCAAGAGGATTTCCCAAAAATAAGTCAGCTGCCAGAATTTTCATAAAAAAAGGGATCTAGGAAATTTTATTGTTTATCGGTTAAGTTGTTTTATTATGTATTTATACAAACTAATGTTTTTGGATGAATCAAGAAGTGAGAAGAGGGGGTGGTTTTTTATAAGTGGGGGTGAGGACATACATGTAATGATTGAATAGATTCGAATGCATCTAAGTTCTTATCACAAATAAAAGCCTATAGTTTATTTAAATAATGAAACATAAAGTCTATAAGATCATAATATGTCTAGTAAATTAGTTATTTCATGTTATTTTGACTTTTAAATCCTTATATATTTAGTGTAACAGCTTGGTAAGTCAATTTTATCAATAATTACGGTAATTAATTTTTACAATTTTATATATTAATAAGGGAAAAATGATAATTTGAATAAATTATATAATATAAATTATTAGGATTACAAATTTATAACCCATTTTTTAAAATTAAAATCACTGAAGTGGTAGAATCTATCATAGATATACCCTTAGATGTGATAGAAGTGCAGGTTTCCAAATATAAAACATTCATAAGAATAGAGGGTTTTAATATAAAAATTAAATAATTAATTTACTAAAATTCCTTAAATTAGGTAATTTTAAATTTTATTATAACAAATTTTACATTAAAAACTATTTAAAAAGAAATTTAAATATGTAAACAATTTATAAAAAATTGAAGTTTTCGATAAAAATTAATATTTTCAACTATTAATTGAAAAATAAATCATTTCATGGAAATTGTAACATCCTAGGATTTCAAAGTTCGTGATCTAATTAAATTAATTCAATAGCTTGCACAACAGGTAATAACGAGTTCGAGCACATTACAACTTACTAAACCAATCTTTCAAAAATAGGTTTTGAATAGTATTAACTGCATTTTGAATCTTATATACTCTGTATAATTTTAACATCAATATTATATGCTTCATAGACATAATATAAGAACAAATTCATTTTTTCGTATAAAATAAGTATTTTTCAAAAAGAAAGAATGTTTACCGCCTTTTAATAGAAAACCTGTTTTAAAAAAAATATTTGAAAATGTAATATATTCAATTTAGTGAAAATAAATTCTTCTTTATAATAGGTACATAAAAAATTTAGTTTGGATAATTTTTTGGTAATTTTCTGATAACTTTCATATTTTGATGAATAGTGAAAATTACTAAATTTTAATAAAAAACAATTTTTTAATAAAAATAAATAATAGAGGTAAATTATTCATTTTAGTGGTTTGTAATTATAATTAGATTATATTTTTTTCATTTATTTCAATTTAGATCATTATAAGTAATTTTACAATTAAATTTGACATAAACAAGTGTCAATCTTTTGATAGTTATTATTTCATAAAAACAAACTTTTTTTTTGCCAGTAGTAATTTATTTCAAATAAATTTCAGCCACTTCTGTGTTTTGAATTTGGAAAAATTGATTCAATATTTAAAATCAGGAGGTACATATTGTGTAAATACGTATCTTTTATTTTTAGACATTAGGAATATTTACTTCAGTAAATATTTTATTTACCGTGGTTATAGGGGTAAATCCAGTAAATAATGATACAAAATAATATTATAATAATATTAAATTACCCTAAGACATGTACTAAATCAATTAGATGATACATTTCCGACCATGGGAATCCTTGGGATGATTTTGGGAACCCATGGAGCCACATGGGAGTGATAATGACATTTTATATTAAATAATCTAAAGTAAAGACAAAAATAACAAAAGAAAATATATTTTAGATAAAAAAAATTTATATGAGGTCATATAATTGATATATTCTACTATAAATAATAATTACAAAGATAAAAATATTTCCTACATCAGTATATTTAATTTATAATTTTTAGATATATTATAATTATAATTATTTATGACTCAATAATGATGTAGTATTCTCCTTATTAATGAAACAATCAAATAAATGATATAATAAATACAAAAATAGATATAATTTGAATGATTTGATACCATCCAAAACTTTTATAGGTTACTATTACATGTTATGGTTGATTAAATTTAATTATTTAGATGTAATAAAGTGGTAAGGACTTTGAAAAAAATAAATTATTAAATAATGTCAAAATTGACATAAATGAGTTTTTAAAACAAATACAATATTATTGGTTGATATAATAATCATAATAATATAAGATTCAGCCAAAAGACTAATATAAGGATAGTTTTATCATTAATTAACCACTTGGGGTTCTCATTTATGTTTATAGTATGTTTATTAAACCATATAATATTAAAATATAAAGAGACATGGTAAATGTCAACCTATTTAACTAAGAGTAAACTCTAAATGATAAGGTCAATGTAGTGAACCAAACCTATCTAAAACCTATTTTTCGATTGGTTTTTAACCCATCCCCACCATATCCTATAAATAACTCATTTTTGAGCCATTATAAACCAATAAATATTTTATTATAAAATAATATTTCAATCTTTTCTTAAGGTGCCCCTCTCCCCTCTTATAAAAGGGAACTTCCCATTTCTCTCAAATTCACACATTCGAAGCCATTTGGCTCAGACAAACCGTGCCCAAATATCTTCCCAACTATCCTAACTTAATCCCAGAGGGATTCCATTAGTCATAAATCCATCTTATGGATCTATTTTTATCAAATAAAAATAAAGAACAAGAATAAGAGGTAACTATTTCATCATATATTTCACGTTTTTTTCTTCTTCCACTTACTATTTCTTTAATTTTTCAATTATAAAATATTAACTATTGTATCTTATATATATTTTAATGTTATTATAGAAATGGTACAACCATATTCACAATTCTATCCATCTTATAAATGACAAAGTCACCATATGTTCGGACATACAGATTTCCGTCTCTACGTCGTGGTGTAGTTTGTTATTCAAATACTTAATACTTTGGATGGATATAATAATGAATATAAATTATTTAAATAATAAATATACCATGATATTTATTTTTTTAAATGATATAATATCCAAATATATTTTATTTTAATATCAAAATAATGATATTGTCACCCGTGCGTACGTACGAATTAACGTCTCCACAAACACGACTGGATTCATTCCCCATCGTATCCATTCAAGAATAATTTTCATTTGATGATTAAAAATATTTTTTAAATACATAATATCATTCTAAATATGAATAAGATACATCAAGTTCATAATAAACATTACATACATAACAAAAAATATAATGAAAAGATATCAGTTAACACCCGAAACGATGATACTACTGAAATATCATTAACAAAGCTATATCAGAAGAACATATATGATATCATATTAATGTATATAGTTCTTTTATAAGTTAATAATAATTATATCAAAATTATAAAATAGGTTAACCTACCCTTGACCAAGAAAATTTATAAGGTAAGGGTTAATATCACAATCTCTTTATTATCTGAGGTTGTTTTTACATGAGTATCTACTGGGACCTCTTTATCATCCACATCCGTGTTTCATAAAAATATTTTAAAAAATGTATTTTATGGTTTTATTGAAGGGTCTATTTAACTAGATCATCATTTTAAATGTTTTAAAGAACTATCATTCTATATACTCTTAATTAATTTCCATGATTTCAAAATGATTTTAAGGATTTATTTATATAGACATGAATGTTTTGAAATTATAATTTTTCTCAAATGATTCAAACTGGTATGGGACACTTTGATTCTAAAATATCTTTTAAATTAATTCCTTTATAATTGTGTGACTTTTAACTGTTTTCATGAAAAATGTTTATTTCTATCAAAGAGTTTTACAAATCCTTTTGATCTATGTCAACATCCTTTTATGGATTTTAAACTTGTTTGAAGTTGATTTATTATGATAAAAATCTTACATATTGTATTGAATGTTTTGTGATATATTTGACTGTGGATGTGTTCTTTTGATACCATTCATTATTTATGTTTAAAGAATTGATATTTTTTATTCTAGTTTTAAGATTAATTATTATGTTATGTTTCATTCTTTTCAAATGAGGAATTTATTGTACTTAGTAAGTGACGGGTGGATCCCTCTATAGCTCATCGGTGCATCAGAAGGTCTCAGGAGACAACTAGACATGGAATTGGACGAGGCCTTTCCCAATTTGATATGTGGTTTTGGACAAGGCCTAAATAATTTTTAGATGTCTTGGCTGAGACCTTGGCAAAAAGTTTCAGAATGTATGACATTATACATTCTCTAATTATGAAAATAATATTGATGGTTCACGTGGTCATTCGACTAGTATAATATCCATGATTATGTTTTGTATGGTATTATTTACTTAGATCATATTCCTTCCATAAATGTGTTCATGTTTATAATTTTTAAAGTATTTATTTTTAATTATTCACCATGCTTAATATTTATGTTTTCCTCTGTTGTATTTCTTACCATTAGTGAGTGTCTAAACTCACTATATTTTATGTTTTATTTTTCCCAGGATTCCATGAATTGTATTGTGATTAATATGCAGGGTTGTGCTAAGGGAATAATTTCATTATTAAAAGAATTATATATGTTGTGTTTAATGTTATAATGTGTAATGTAACATTCATGTAAGTAATCTATTTTCCAAGACTTCTAAACTGATCGTCCCATCGGGAATTGTTTCCTTGAAATCATACCAATGTATTAAAATAATGCACCGACTTTGGGTAACTGGGGTCGGGGCGTTACAGTTGGTATCAGAGGAGGTCTATTAATAATCATAGAAACTAGATTTATAAAATATCTGATTAATGAACATTACCTAAAGATAGGATTTGAGGATTAGTATTGAAGAACTTCCTATAGTTTAGATACTACAAAGATTTTCTGAGTTTTCCAAGTAATACATCTCTATCTGGAAACAAGCATATAGAGGTGGCTCTGGCATAGATGTACCTATGGGTAAAACCCAAAAACACCACATTGAGCTACACTCAAATGAGAACTGGTGCATGAAAATGGGCCTAGTTTCACTCTTGGTTATGACACTCCCAAGGGATATGCTTATGATATTTCACATTTTTAGTACAATACATTGTGAAAGATTTACGATTATATACTTCCTCAAGGAAAAAATTTTATGATTATAGATTATATTCATAATCCATTCAATTTATGTAAGGTATTTTTCATATTTGGAATTATGCATTACGATTAATAAACTAACATAGTGTATGCCATTGTTTAGAAATAGCGCCCAGGAGATTGAATGAGACCTCAATAAATATGCATAATCCAAATATTAAGAAGGAATATATAATTCATGGTGTTTATCCAACATTTATAAAGAAAATTGTCTTCCACATATTTTAATCATATTAAGAAATAGTATCATGTGTAAATAAGATAAGTAAAGAATTTTTTTAGTACTATGGATTTCAAGGGAAGCTAGAGATGAAAAATATGGTAGAGAGAAAGATGGATAAAGGGAATAGGGGAAAGAAGGATTTTACCATATGTGATAACTGTGGAAAGAATCACCATGGTAAATGCTTGAAGAATATGGTAGTTTTTTATAATTGTGGTGAAAAAGGACACCAAGTACTTGATTTCAAGGGTAAGAAAAAGGTTTCAAATTTATAATGCTTCATATGCAAGGAGTTAGGACACTATGTGAACCATTGTATAAATAATCAGAGTGTACCCCAAATGCTGCTATTGGATAATAATCAAGTTATGATACTACCGATGATGAAGATGAATGGTTAAGAGATCATATGATGTTATTAAAGTATTATTACATTTGAGTATTGTATTAATGATGTACATGTTATGAAAATTAATGAGTATATAAGGATTGTACTACAGTACTATTTCAATAAGGATTTGCGATTGTGTGGAAACAAGAAAAGAGACTCAATGGAAGGTTCAATTTTTGGAAAATATATGGTTGAGAGAAAGTTAAACCATAATATGATTATGATAAAGAGGTAGTGATTTTGGAATATGATATGATTGATTTGGATAAATTATATTGGATATCTTTGACTATCTTGAAACTGATTAAGGATTTGTATATTCCATCATAGTTGGAATATACATCATTTTTGGATATAATGTGCATATCCAGTATTCTATAAGGAATAAGGGAGCATGAATGTAATCAATATAGTTATATGAAAATTCAGTGTGTGTTCGTATTTTAATAGAGTACATGATAAAGGTATTCTCATGTCATTACGTGACAAAAACGATCTTCATTGTGTTTCCCTTCCCTATAAATTTTGGACTGTGAGTTTGGAAAGAAGTATATTGGATAAGTTTAAAGGTTGAAATCAATTTACATTGACATTGAATACTATTATTAAGGTTAAATCATTTCTTGATACTGTTTTTAGATTTCCATAAAATGGAAAAACCGGAGGTCGAGCGACAACCCATCGCATCTGGCAAGGCCGCAAGACTTAAACCCGCAACCGAAGGGTGACAAGGGTGCATCACCAAGAACTAGCCTACGTGATGTCCTAGATTGTATAATGTATTTTTTTAAAATGGTTTAATTGATAAATTATAAATTCATTTTTTGGAACCCTATACGATTCAGATAAATAGAATATTTTGGAATTATATTATCTTTTGGAGTAAAAGATGAGTTTGTGGTAGGATTTAGTTGAAGGATGAAACTCTACTTGTAATGTATATTTATATATATATTAGTGCTTATTATATGAATAAATTAATTCTTAATCTTTATGGAAGGGATCTTAAAACCAAAAATTTTTCATCCTTACACCATATAATTTTTTGAACTTATGATATTTTACATCATCTAAGATTGATGAATTTGATGCCCTCAATTTTATCGTTTTTTCTATTAATAATATTAATCTCTCCCTATAAATATTTACATTTTTTCTCCATTTATGTTTTTCTATTTACCCTAATGTCCTCATAATCGGGATCATAATTTGGTGGGGACTTTTTCATTCCCCTTTACCTCTTATTAAGACTAAATTTTATTAAACCAATTTTCGATGTGGGTTTTCCACAAAGGTATTTTTATATTTTTAACCTTTTATTTTTCGAAGAACAATTTCAAATTGTGAGGATGCAATTTATTGAAGTAGGGGATAATGTAACACCCCAGGATTTCATAGTACGTTATCTCATTAATGTAATTCAATAGCTTTCACAACAGGAAACACAGTGTTCGAGCGTACCATAACTTACTAAACTAATCGTTCAAAAAGAGGCTATGAATAGTATTAACTGAATTTTGAATTGTAGATACTATATATATTTTTAACATACATATTATGTGTTTCTTTGTCATAATATAAGAACAAATTCATTTTCTCAGATAAAATAATTATTTTTCAAAAAAAAATGCAATTTTACCGCCTTTTAATAGAGTACCATTTTAAAACCAATATTTTACAATGTTATATATTAAATTAAATGAAATTAATTTAATATTTAGAATCGGACAAAAAAATTTACTTTCGATAAATTTTTGATACTTTTCTAATAGCTTTCAATTTCTGATAAATAGTGAAAATTACTAAATTTTAATTAAGAACAAATTTTTTAATCGAAATGATTAATAGTGATAAATTAATCATTGGAATGGTTTGAAGTATAATTATATTATATTTTTACCATTTATTAAAATGGAGATAATTATATGTAATTTTACATTTAAATTTGACATAAACAACTGTCAATGGTTTGATATATATTCTTTCATAAAAACATGTTTTTTGTTTTGACAACAAGAATTAAATATAAATTAATTTCTGCTTCTTCTGTGATTTGAACATGGAAAAATTGATTCCATATATGGAACGAGGAGGTCCAAATTGTGTGAATTTGTAACTTTTATATTGAGACATTATGAATATTTAGTTCACTAAATCTTTTATTTACGGTGGTTGAATGTGTAAATCCAGTAAATAAGGTTAAAATAATAATATTATAATAATATTAAATTATCATAACACATGTCCTACCCCTATTGGATGATACATGTCCGACCATGGGAATCCCTATGTCAATTTTGGGACCCCATTAATCCACATGGTAGTGATAATGAAATTTTATATTAAATAATCTAAACTAAGGACAAAAATAACAAAACAAAATATCTTTTAGTAAAACAATTTTCCTATGAGGTTATATAATTTATTTATTGAACTAAAAATATTCATTATAAATATAAAATAATTTCCTACCATAGGATATTTTATTTAAATTTTTTATACATAAAATAAATATATTTATATATGACATAATAATGATGTAGTATTTTTTTTATGAATGAAACAACGAAATAAATGATATTATAAATACTAAAATAAATATAAATTAAAAGTTTTTATGCCTTAAAAAATCTATAGGTGATTATGACATGGTATGGTTGATTAAATTTATTTATTTATAAGTAATAAAGTTGTTACGATTTTTACAAAAATAAATTATAAAATAATTTCAATATTGACATAAATGCATTTTTAAAACCAATACAATATTATTAGATGATATAATAATCCAAAAAATCTAAGGCTTAGCAAAAAGATGAATATAATGATATCTGTATCATTAATGGACCACATGGGGTTATCATGGAAATTTATTGTATGTTTATTAACCATATAATATAAAAATACAAAGAGGCGTGGTAAATGTCCAACTATTTAAATAATAGTTAAATCTAAAAGTCAAGGTCAATATAGTGACACAAAACTGTATAAAACCTATTGTTTGAGTTGTTTTGGACCCATACCCACCTTATCTTTTATGTAATTTTTTTTGAGCCATTTCAAACCGAAAATTACTTTTTTATAAAATAATATTTTAAACTTCTCCTAAGGCGCCCCTCACCCATATTTTAAAAGGGAACATCCCCTTCCATCATATTCACATTTTCAATGAAATTTGTATCCGTCAAAACCTAACAAAATATCCTCCCAACTATCCTCAATTCTTCCTAGATCCCTTTCATTAGTCATAAATCCACCTAAAGATACCAATTGATCAAATCAAAAAAACCTGGAGAATAGGTAAATATTATGTCATCTCTTTCAAGTTCTCTTCTTCTTTCACTTACTATTTCTTTATTGTTTCCATTATAAAATAATAATTCCATTATATGATATATACCATGATGTTATTATAAAAATAGTACAACCATATTCATTATTCTATCCATCCTATAAATGAAAAAGTCACCATACATGCATACGTACGGATTACCGTCATCACGTCGTGGTGTAGTTTGTAATTCAAATAATTCATCATATGGATGGGTATAATAATTAGTATAAATGATGTAAATAATAAATATAACATGATAATGATTATTTTTATATTATATACCATCCAATTATATATGATTTTAATATCAAAAGAATGATATTTTTGCTCGTGCGTATATAATGATTACCATCACCATGAACACGATGAGATTCATTCCCCATCATATACATTCAAGAATAATTTTAATTTTATGATTAAAAATTAGGTTTAAATACTTTTTATAATAATGAATATGAATAATATACATCTTATCCATAAAAAACATTACTTATGTAACAAATCATATAAAGGAAAATGAATCAGTTAACATCTAAAACGATGATACTACTGAAATATCATTTACAAAGCAATATTTAAAGATCATATATGATATAATTTTAATTTATATGTTTCTTTTATAACCTAATAATAATGATATAACCATTATAGATAATGTTAAACTACTTTCGATGAGGGAAATGTACAAGGTAAGGGTTAATTTCACAATCTAATTATTGTCTGAGGCTGTTTTTATATGAGTATCTACTGGGAGCTCTTCATTATCCACATCTGTGTTTCATATAAATATTTTCACAATGAATATTTTAAGTATTTATATAAGGGACTATTTAACTAGATCCTAATTTTAAATGTTTTAATGATTTATATTTTTAAACCATTTTAATTAATGTCCATGTTTTCAAAATGATTTTACGGATTTATTTATATGGACATGAATGTTTTGAAATGATAATTCTTTTCAAAAGTTTCAAAGTGGTATGGGGCACATTGATTCAAAAATATCTTTTCCATTACTTCATTTATAAATGGGTGACTTTTAAATTTTTTCATTAAATATGTATATTTATCTCAAAGATTTTGACAAATCATTCTCATCTATGTCAATATCCTTTGATGGATTTTAATCTTGTTTGAAGTTGATTTATTATGATACAAATATTCCATATTGTATATAGATTTTTGTGATATATTTGATTGTTGTTGTGTTATTTTTATACCATTCATGGTTTATTCTTAAAGTATTGATATTTAGTATGCTAGTTTTAATACGAATGTATATGTTATGTTTCAACCTTTTCATATGAGAAATATATTATACTTAGTATGTGACGGGTGGAGCCTGCTATAGCTCCTCGGTGCATCAGGAGGTCTCAAGAGACAACAAGACGTGTAATTGGCTGAGGCATTTCCCAATTTGATATATGGCTTTGTCCAATGCCTAAATAATTTTTAGACATCTTGGCTGAGGCCTTGAAAAAATGTTTCAGAATGTCTGGCATTATAAATTCCCTAATTATGAAAATAAAATTGATGGTTCATGTGGTCATTCAGCTAGTAGAATACCCATTATTATGTGTTATTATGCCATTATTTACTCATCTCATATTTCTTCCATGAAATTTATCATTTTTATTATTTGTGAAGACACATGTTTTAAATTGTTCACCATGCTTAATATTTGTGTTATCTTCCACTATATTGCATGCCCTTTCTGAGAGACTGAGCTCGCCACTTTCTATGTTTTATTTTTCCCATGATTCCTAGAAGTGTATTGTGATTGATATGTAGGGATAATCTAAATGAATAATGGAATTCATAAAGTATTATTTATGTTGTATTTTATGTTATAAAGTGTAATGTATCATTCATGTCTATAATATATTTTCAATGATTGCTAAACCGATCGGTCTTTCGGGAGTTGATTCCTTGTAATCAATCCAATGTATTAAAATAATGCACCGACTCTCGGTAAATGGGTTCAGGGTGTTACAGAAATCCTAAAAACTATCTCTACGATAAATTTCATATTATAATTTAAAAAATAAATTTACTTTTCTAAAATAAAATTTTGTATTGTGTTAAAAATTTATGATAAATTATGTGCTCAGAATCTGAAAAACTATTTGGTAGAAAAATAGTGTTTTCCAGAACACAATTATTCTTTTTTAATATAATCTTATTTTATTTCTAATTAAAATATAACCAGTATTTTAAAAAAAATTAAACTATTCATACTCTCTATTTTATCAACTATGTTATAGAGTTATATTTTATTATGGTTCATATTGGATTGGAGTTTTATGTTCCATAGGTTATCAAAGAGATTGATTTAAAAGAAATATATTTCATGGTATTTTTAATCATGTGTTCTATGTCACATATGACACTGAATCTGACATTATTCAATTAAAATAAATGGGTTATGTATTTTCATATATTTTATTATTCCATAATGATAATATCAAGACCTTATGTTACTATAACATGTTTTATGATTATTAACTAAGACACGTTAATTTTTTCTTAAAATATGTAATTACTAATCACGATTTACATAATTTAAGGACACATTATTTACATTACTAGGAATATGTTGTAATCTTATTTTTATTTAAATCTCCATGTTTGTATGATGATTATAACATCTAAAACACCTTGAAAAGGTCTAGATGAGAATGATTATGGATAAATGTTCTCAAGAATATTTATATAATATTTTTATGTAGTTAATTTTATAAACACTATACCTTGAGGTAATTAGGATGCATAACTATTTGTGAGATGTATTAATTAAACCATAAAAAATATATTATTTATTTAATGTTTATATTGGATCACTATAATTTGTATTAGAGTAAGGTTTAGTTATTATTTTATATTTATTTAGTTATTATTTGTATTAGGGTTAGAGAAATATTGTAAAGCATGTAAATTTGATCATATGTGTAGGTTGATATCTTGAAATATTTCTAAATCCTTTTGTATATGTTCTTACATATAAATACATAATTATTAGGATACATCAAGTGGATTTTCATTTCAAAATGTAGTTACCATTGTTAATATCCCTGGAGATGCATGTGGATATTAACATAACCATGAACTACTTCATGATAAAGTAGAATAAATACAAAAGTATCTTGGAAATACCATTGTATATTCATTGGTTCATTACATTTTTAGTATAAAAATATATAAATGAACTATTTCGTTGTTTTATTAAGATGCGTTGTTAAGAACCATAAGATAATAAAAAATAATTAACCAAGGAAACACTCTTATTTATAAAGGTTGAATAAGTGGACCTATATACCAATCTGATTATGTGAAATAAAATATACTTTTGTAGTTGGAATTAAATTATTTATTATGATAATTTCAATATATTGTTAAAGACTTTTAGTTATGTAAAATCTATTCATTATTAGTACTTCTTGGAATAAAAAATCCATTGGTGCGTAGGATAATGAAAAAATTACATCTATGAACAACTCATTATAATTTTATATGGAAAAAGAAACCACATGATTTTGAAAATACAACTATCCCAAAATATGATTTTCAATGTGGACATAGACAAAGGTCCGAAGACACCAATAGAGTGATAGATGAAGATTCATGAAATGTCAAGTGAAAATCTTGATGATGGAATGAAATTTAAATTGTAAATATATCTGAAAATTTATAGATTATTCAAGGGAATTAACTTCAGGGGACAAGAATGTGATTTTTTTGTATATTAGGCCAACAAGCATCAAACTATAGATGGAAAATTAATAGTTCAATTATCCCAAGGAATTAAGAGAGAAATCATCCAAGGGAACAATAAGTAATTCAATATCATAGGTTTCTATAATATAGGAGCTATCCTTGTAAATCACCAAATCCAATAATTATTGAGGATTGTAGGAATTCACAACTAAATATTCCAATGGTGTAAATAAGAACCTATGTAATAACTATTGATGAGGAGGATAGTGGTAATTAGATTACACTTATTCTCCACCACAAATTTGTGGATATATTAGATTTCTGTCAACCCTATTCTACAAAGGGTGTTTACAAAAAACATAAAGACCCCACCCCTAATGAATTTAATATAATGGAAAATATTTATTGGTATGATAATTATTTTACTAGAATTAAACATTTTTCAAATAATAATTAACACCCACATAATGATTTGGTTATCAATATAGAATTTATCTCTTTACCTTGACTCATAATTAATTCCTTGAATGAAGAATGATTAAATAAACATTGAAAATCCATTAGTTCAATTAAAAATAAAAATTAACTAAAAATAAAACTGAATCTATTATATGGGATTTTGTAACTTATATTTAGATATATTTCTTTGAAATATTTTTGATAAAAAATCATTTTTTGTATTCCATATGATATTTAGAATCATATCTCATTATAGAATATATATTAAGGATTGTCAATATTTTTAATAGCTTTTTTAATTTATGTATGTAAATGATAATTAAAAATATTTAGTTTATTTTCATTAAATGGGGTAGAATTTAATAACCATATATTTTGGATCATTTAAAATATAAATTGCGATTTATAACTTATGTCACACGCTACACCAAATGTCAATGAAACAAAACCTATTTGAAGAATATTTGCGATAAGGATGTAAGAAAATTATAACAGTAGAACATTAAATTTTATTAGCATCAATAGTTTCGAATTAAAGTCTTTTTTTTATTAAAATACCAGTTTTCAATAAAAAGTCATTTTCAATATATTATATATATTCATTTTAAAAAAAAATTACAACATTTTTTATTTAAATGTTATAAAGTTATATTCATTTATTCCTTATAAAAAATTATATTACGATATATTTTTTATATTTTTTGAAAATATTAGCTTTGGAGGTTAAAAGTAAAAATTCCAGTTTAATTAATATCCTCACTTTTATGAGATGTTTTTAAAAAATGAATGAATGGAAATTTTTTTGAAATATTTTTTATATAATTTTATATACTATAAATCATAACTAATATTTTCTTAATACTATTTTGAATTTAGGAACCCATTCTCATCATTTTTAAAATTTATATATTGTTTCAATAAAAACATTATTTCAGCAATGTTTTTTTAATTAATTATTACAATACAAAATGAATTTTTAATTTATTTTTTTGTAAATGAAAAAAAAATTTAATTATAATATAAATATTAATATTTTATGAACTAAATGTCATTGATAATTCGATCTGAATAAAAAACTAATTTCTTAAAAATATTATATTATAAAAAAATTATTTTTGTACGATATATACAATTAATTTAATGTTAAATTTCCATTCACAAATGTTTTTAATTTGATTAATTTTACAAAAAAAATTATTATCACATAGTTCAAGTTATATAATAATGACAATTTCATTTTTTTCTCTAACACATTGTCATGACCCGTCCTCGTGGCCCGTGCTATGACTACCCCAAGCCCACCTTCTATACACCAGGGGCTGGCGAATAGAACCAAAGGCGTAAATCCCCAAAAAAGGGAAGGAATTGCCTTTATAAAGTAATCAAACACAACAGAGTACGCATGTGAAGTAAGAACTAAGTAAAACATGGTACAAGGTAAGTGATGAAAAAATGGGTTAGTATACAAACCCAACTGAAAGTACAAAACAACTAAAAGGAATGTACAACCGAAGTAAGTAAAACAACAACACTAAGTCTCCCTCATGAAATTCCATCTGAAGGGTGGGTCCCTATAGTCTCCTCAGCTCCTCGGGTATGGTTGTCCACTCCATGTATGTCCCGCCAAGGGGTCCACCTCTGGGTACCATCCAGCTCCACACGCCTCCACCTCGATCCATGCTGTCCTTCATCTGCATCCAACACAACATAGTATGGGCATAGATCGTGCAGGGGTGAGTATACAATACTTAGTAGGGACCCCGAGACCCCCGAAGTTCTATCAGAATACACAAAGGATAAACCACAAAAGAAAGATGCAATCACAAAGTATCAACCGACTCTACTTAGGTGCGTGCCCATACAACTAACTAAGTCATCAATTACAATTCATCACCAACTCTCGAGCCCAAGCACAACCCACTCCACACATGAAAACACCACCCATTCCACACATGAAAGCACAACTCAGTCCACACAGGAAAGCAAGTCAAACACATCAATGATGAAGATTGAAGTCAAGACTCAACACACACAAGAATACATCATTCGTATAGGGATAGAGATGATCAGATGTAGCCACTGAATAATCTAAGCTGTCAGACCCACACAGGATACAAGGCCAGCTAAGCTGTCGGACCCACATAGGATACAAGACCAACTACTCTGTTGTCCCCACTCAGGATACAAGTACAGAGGTCAATACTGCTGGACCCATGTAAGATACAAGAATAGTTGTCATCACCACCGAACGCACATAGGATTCCAGTATGGTCGTCGTCACTGCCGAACCCACATAGGATCCAAGTACAGTCCTCCGCGCTGTCGAACCCACAGAGGATCCAAGTGTAGTCATCATCGTCACATAGCATCCAACTCTAGTGTTCCCGCACACAACACACTCGATTCCGGGAGGGTCTGCTCCTCGAACAACAGAGTCGATACATCAGCTATTACGAAGTCCAGATTTGATGTATCCCAAAGTTTCATCTCATCCATAGAAACCCAACATGATAGACGGTGCATTAATCAGACGTCTGGTCTGAGAGTTATTGGTTTTTCCGTCCCAGGGGACCAGTTGGTTTTTAAGCTAAAACCAACCTGACTGTACTCCAGCTGCATCCAATACTCAATTTGATTATTCCAAAAGAACTGTCTCAACAAAAGAAATTCAACACAGATGAAGGCATGTCAATCGGATGTCCGGTCCTTAAGTTATAAGCGTTTCCTCTCCAAGGGCCCGGTTGGTTTCGGGTTCGAACCAACCTGGCCGTACACAAAATTTGCCTAAACTTTGAGTGTAATATACCTAAATTACCATATCGATCCATGGATTCTTACGCAACTAATATTGCGTCGATCGGAGATCCGTAGCTCATGTTATGGGAAGAAGACCGAAAAATGGTCCAAACTGGGGGGTCTGGGCCCAGTTCGACCCGGCCCAACACCCCTTGGTCAGCCTGAACCGGGTGACCCGAACCTAGTGGGCGGGGCGCGGCCTGGTCTGCACGACCCGCCCCAGCCCAGCCAGGGGGGTTGGGGTTGGGGTGCGTTGGCTCGGCTAGTGAGCTAAGCAGGGGGCATGACCCCTTTTTTCCATGGACGCGGTGCCAGGGTGGCGCCGCTGGTCACCCCGGATCCCGCCCGGCCGCGTGATCCTTCACCCTCGCCACCACGGCCGATGACACGGTGGGCTTCTGCTGGTGGCGCAACGGGGCACCGCCCCCTCCAAGAGTTCGGCCGGTGCCGTCCGGCACCTCTGGCAGTCGGCGCCGCCGTGGTACTCCGCGGGCCGCCGGATTCATTCTGGTGGTCCGTTTTTGCTCCTGTCTATGCCTACGGTCGTCTCGGGACCCGAGATTCACTGCGAAGGCTTCTATTTTCCATTGAAGTATTGTTTTGTCATCTCCAATCACCCCGCACATCAAGAACAAAATAGAAGTGGGTTCGGGATTGTTCGTTAACCTGCACCTACCACGTTAGAGGTTCAATTAGTCGCCCAACAATTTAAACGCCAAGTATGAGGTTATAATTCTCAAAAACGAAAAATATACAGTGTTTCCCCTACCTCAACAATTGATTTCGAACGTCAGTGTCAAGGTTGACGGCGTCACGGGGAAAGGGATCGTAAGCGTCATTGGAGTGCGTCGAGGAGTAAGCGACATCTCCTCTCTTGTCGCAGAGAATAGAAAGGGGTGGCGGGTCATCATTATCTGAGGAAGTAGTGTTTCTTCATCAAAAGAGGCGTCGTTCTTTGTCTAAAGCCAGCGTTCTTCCAAAATATCAAGAGCTCTCTCAATCTCCCTCACACACTGAAAGCCCTTTCACAAAATTAAATAATAGGCTCATCCTATTATTTAATTACACATGAAAAGAAACTCCCAAAATTTAAATCACCACATTTAATAACATGTTGACCATTGATTAAAGGAAGGTAGAGGTAGATACCCACTAATAAATGAATTGGAAAATAATTTATAGGGAGGGTTTCCAAAAATTAGATAGGTTTTTTAAAGAGTAAGAGGGAAATTGAATGGTTGGGGCTCGTATGGGCGCCACCTCCCTAACATCCACCCTTGATTAATTAGGTGGTTGTGGGTATCAATCTTAACTACCCATGGGAGGAATTTAACAACCCTGCAATAAAATTGTACAAACAATTTTATTCACCTCTTAATTAAACCCATAAAAAACATCAAACCCACTTGACACGCAACTATGGTAAATGTCCCCTGAAGAAATTACCGGTGTTGCGAGTTCATCGGTGACCTCAGATTTCAATTCCAGGCACCGGTTCAAAAGATAGAAAAACATGCTCGTTCAGTCACTGAACGTACCCGAGATAAACTTCAGAAACTGATTCCGAGCACACCAGGCCTCAGAATCAAGTGTCGTCAAAGGCCACATACTCGTAAAATTCTAAAGTATTTAAGAAAAAAAATTCCTTGAAAAATCAGGGTCTTTAAATTACTCCCACCTCAGCTATTTCCGTCCCTGTAAAGCTACAACATAAACTAGGGAAACAAATGAGGGTACTGAGCATGCATATAAGTCTCCCACTCCCATGTGCTCTCCTGGAGGTTCCCGTGTTTCTAACAAATGCGCACAAGAGGAATCGACTGCCCACGTAGGAACTGCTCTAGTAGATCCATGATCTTCACCGGGACCTCCGTAAATGTCACCCCGTCATCGATGTCTAGCTCCCAGTGGTCAATGATATGTGTCTGGTCATGCACATATCTCCTCAGCTGAGATACGTGGAAGACGTCGTGCACCCGGTGCAGCTCAGGTGGAAGGGCCAGGTGGTAATACACCTCGCCTAATCTTCTAAGGAACTAAAAATGCACGATGAAGCGTAGAGATAACATGCCGAACTAGCCAAATCTCTGCAACCCACGCCGAGGTGAGACCTTTAAGAAAACGTGGTCGCCACCATCGAACTCCATTGGCCTCCGTCTCTTATCAGCATAGGACTTCTGTGTACTCTGTGCAGTCCTCCTCTGCTCCTGGATGATCTGCACCTACTCCGTCGTAGGCTGAACCATCTCTGGTCCTATGAGTGCTGACTCCCCCGGGTAAGTCCACCAGAGAGGTGATCTACATGGTCTACCGTACAGTTCCTCGTAAGGTTCCATCCTAATGGTGGAGTGGTAGCTGTTGTTGTATGAAAACTCCACCAAGGGTTTGTGATTCTCCCAACAGCGACCAAAGTCATGGACACAAGCACAGAGCATTTCCTCGAGTGTTTGAATGGTCCTCTCCGTCTGGCCATCCATCTGAGGGTGAAAGGCAGTGCTCAGGTGTAGCTGTATCTCAAAAGCCTCATGTAACCCCTTCCAATGCCGGGAATTAAAGATAACATATAGATCGAAGGCAATAGATAATGACACACCATGAAGTCGTAAAATCTCATAGACGTAGAGTGGTCCTAGGCTCTCTACTGAGCCCATCTCCCTAATCAGTAATAAGTGGGCCGACATGGTGAGTCGGTCAATGATCACCTATATAGAGTCGTGAAATATGGAAGTATGTGGAATCCCCATCACAAAATCTACAGATATCCCATCTCACTTCCACTCCGGGACCTCTAAGGGATGTACTATGACTGTAGGTACCCGGTGCTCTGCCTTCACTTGCTGAAAAGTGAGGCATCGAGAAACAAACTATGTCACATCCTTATTTAAACCCGGCCACTAGTGATGTTGTCTGAGGTCCTTATACATCTTCGTTACTCTTGGATGTACCGCTAGAGGGGTTGTGTGGAACTCCCTCATAACCTCCTCATGCAGTGCAACTGGTACCATGGTACGTCCCCTGAAGAGGATGACGTGCTCCCCACCTTCAGAAAATCCATTGGGTTCTAACACTGAGGATATCGGAGCACGTCGTGCCTCACAGTCAACGTCCCCATGTTGTGCCTCTCTGACCTTCTGATGTAGTGGAGGAGTGACTGTGAGGGTCTGTAGATAGGCTGCCCCATCTCTATCCATGAAGGATATCTATAAAGCTGCTAACTACTCTGTCACCTCTCCAAGTAGTTGAATGCCCGATCTCCTGCTGAGAGAAACAGCCACAACGTTCCCCTTCCCAAGAGTATAGACAATCTAAAAGTCATAATCCAAGGGAAACTTGATCCATTGCCACTACATCAGATTCAGGTCCTTATACGAGAAATTGTACCTGAGACTCTGGTGGTCAAAGTAGACTGTAAGGCGCTCTCCCATCAGATAGTGCCACCACATCTTTAGGGCGAAGACCACTGCTGCTAACTCCGGGTCATGGGTAGCATAGTTCTGCTCATTCTTCCTCAATTGTCGTTAACCATAAGCGATCAGTGCTCTACCATGCATCAAGAAACACCCGAGTCTGGTCCCTGATGCGTCACAGTAAACTACATACCCTACGCCTTCCTCCGGCAGCCTCAAGATGGTTGCACTGGTCAACCTCCACCTCAGCTCTTGGAATCTCTGCTGACATCTGTCTAACCACGTGAATGGTTTCCCCATCTTATTCAAGGCTGTAAGCAGTGATGCAACTATGGAGAAGTTTATCACAAATCTCCGATAGTACCCAGCCATACCTAGGAAACTCTGCACCTCCGTCACGATCTTGGGTGGCTCCCAAGAAATAACTACCTCGATCTTCACGGGATCCACTGCAACTCCTGCCTCTGAGATGACGTGCCCCTAGAAGAAAACCTCTCGAATCCAGAACTATAAATTTGAGAGCTTATAATAATTCTGGTGCTCTTGGAGGGTATCCAGTACAACCTGCAAGTGGTAGGCGTTCTCCTCCTCGGTTGTCGAGTAAATCAAGATGTTGTCAATGAAGACTACGACAAACCGATCGAGGTATGGCTAGAATATTCTGTTCATGAGACTCATGAACACTGCTGGAGTGTTGGTCAAGCCAAAGGGAATCACCATGAACTCATATTGGCCATACCGACACCTGAAAGTTGTCTTCTGTACATCCTCATCCCGAACTCGGAGCTGATGATAGCATGACCTAAGGTCTATCTTCAAGAACCATCATGCTCCCTTGGTCTCATCAAAGAGATATTCAATCTTCAGAAGAGGGTACTTGTTCCTCACGGTCACCTGGTTCAAGCGACAGTAGTCGACACAAAGTTGCAAGCTCCCATTAGCCTTCTTGGAAAACAGAATCGGAGAAGCCCAGGGTGAAACACTGGGTCGGATGAAACCCTTCCCCTGTAAGTCCTCTAGCTGTACCCGCAGCCCATGAAGCTCGACAGGAGCCATCCGATATGCTGGAGTAGATATCAGTGATGTCCCAGGGTACATGTCTATGTAGAAATATACCTCCATATGATGAGGTAGTCCTGGAACACCGTTAGGAAAAACGTCCGCATATTGATCCACCACAACTGGAAAACTCGGTATCCGTATGACAAATGCTCCGAGGATGAGACTGGTCAACTGATGTGTGATCGGATTCCCTCTTCTATGTGTAAGTCCATCCTGTTCTGCGAAGGTTCCCTTCCCCCCGGTGAAGGTGAACCTGGTCCCATCCATACGTACACACCGCACCTTGCGCCTTATACAGTCGATCTGGGCATGAAATCTAGTTAACCCATCCATACCCAAGATGACATCGTAAGGCCTCGATGCGGCTAAAAGAATATCATAGTCGAAGCTATCACCTCCTAGAATAAGCTCAAACTGCCGGAATAGTGAGTAATCGTCGAGTCTGCTCCCGTAGGAGTCTCTAGCGGTAAGGAACGATCCAACAGCTCCATCGGAATCTCCGAGCTCCGAACAAGGGAAACAGTAATAAAAGAATGACTCGCACCTGTGTATATAAGAACTACAGCAAGGGTGGAGTAGACACAGATAGTACCTCGAATCATCTGAGGTGCACCGTGGTCGTAAGCCCCCAATTCCTAGAGATGTGCATGCCTATGCTCGCCAGCTCCATGTGGTCGGGGTGGACCTCTTGGGGGTGGTGGTGGTGGTAGAGCCTCGAAACGTCTCCCACCACCCACTACTCAGCCATCTCCTCTGCCTCGTCCGCCTACTCCCTGTAGCCCACCATGGACGAACCTCTGCCTATACCTGGGAGGTCCCTCCACTATCTGTTTCACATCCACATAGTGGGTAGGAAAGTCACAAGCCAGGTGGCCCTGCCCGCTGCATGCATAGCACTGTCTGCTCCTCGTAAGGTTGGCTCTATGTCGTGTTCCCCACACAGCCAATCCAGTATCCTGAGGTCGCCCACATGAAGGCCTGGATCGCTTGGACCCCTGTGACATCTGTCGACTACTGGCTCTAGAAGACTCTGCTCTGTTCTGTTCTGTGGTGGGTCTTGCTGCTGATGGCTGATCGGCAAGAAATCTCTCCACTAAAAGGGCTTGCTCCAAGACCCCCGCCTGTGTAGGGATGCTGAGGGGAATCGTCGAAGCTATGATCTCATGCCGCAGTCCCTACTCAATGTTCTGGGCCCGGAAGAATGGGTCTCGTACTATTTCCGTGGAGTAGCGCAAGAGGTCAGTAAATCTTTCTGATTAATAGGCTACTATCATGTTGCCCTGTCGCAGCTGTAGTAAATCCTGGATGCACACAACACGAAGGGTGGCTGGTACAAACTCCGAGAAGGAGAGGCTCTCAAAGTCCGTCCAAAGTGGTGGTGCCTTGTTGTTCACTTGGAGCATCAGGCTCCACCATCTACCTGATTCCACGTGCAGGAGACTCACAACAAGGAAAACTATAAGGTCTACTGGTGTCCCTACCAATCTGAAGACACTGACGATAGCCTCCAGCCAATTCTTGGCTTGCTGAGAATCCGTCTATCCGCGAAACCTGGGAGGCCTCTCCCTCTGAAACTCGTGCAATGTGCTCAGGTGTCATGCACTCTCCGCCATTGGGGCTAGCAGCATCGGTGGCTCAGCAGGTAGTCGTACCGCTGGTGCCTCTGATGTAATGGAGCCCTACACCAAGGCCTCGTCGCTCAGTGGGCTGCCATCCCCCACATAACTAGGAACCCTGGATGGATGCCTTCATGGGGACATCCTTAAAAGAAATAGGTGCGTCATGGTCAAACAGTATACCTGGTGAGCTGACAAAACGTAATCACAAAGAAAACTTCTGAATTGAAACACACATGCAATTAGTGTTTTTTAGCACTGAGTCGAAAATCATAGGTCAGGGTCCTAGTGTATGGATACGTCTACCGCTGCACCAATACTGGACTCCCGGGACTGAAAACCACACTTAATACTCTTAACATTATTGCTTCACAAAAATAGAGGATCAGAGTCCTGAGTTATGCGGTAGAACTGACTCCTCTGATACCAATTTGTCACAACCCATCCTCGGGGCCCATGTCGTGACTACCCCATGCCCGCCTTCCATAGGCCAAGGGCTGATGACTAGCACAAAAGGAATAATTCCCAAATAAAGGGAAGTCGTTACCTTTATAAAGTAAACAAACACAACACAATAAGCAAGTGAAGTAAGAACTATGTAAAACTCGGTACAAGGTAAGTGCTGAAATGTAAATGGGCTAGTATACAAACCCAACTGAAAGTACAATACAAGTGAAAGGAATGTACAATAGAAGTAAGTAAAACAGCAATGCAGAGTCACCCTCTGGAAATCCCACCTGATGGGTGGGTACAGATAGTCTCCTCAGCTCCTCGGGTCCAGCTATCCGCTCCGTGTACGCCCCGCCAAGGGGTCCTCCTACGGGTACCATCCGGCTCCACAAGCCTCCAACTCTATCAGTGTTGTCCATCGTCTTCATCCAGCACAACGTAGTGCGGGCATATCCCATGCAGGGTTGAGTATACGATACTTATTAGGGACCTCGATACCCCCGAAGGTCTCTCAGAATCCACGAAGGATAAACCACAATAGAAAGATACAATCACAAAGTATCAACTGACTCTACTTAGGTATATACCCATAAAAATACCTAAGTCATCAATTACAATTCATCACCAACTCTCGAGCCCAAGAACAACCTAGTCCACATAGGAAAATACCACCCAGTCCACACAAGAAAGCACAACCCAGTCCACACAGGAAAGCAAGTCAAACACATCGATGATAAAGATTGAAGTCAAGACTCATCTCACAAAGGTATATATCTTTAGTATGGTGATACAGATGATCAGATGTATCCACTGAATCATCTAAGATGTCGGACCCATATAGGATACAAGACCAGCTAAGATGTCGTACCCACATAAGATACAAGACCAGATACTCTTTCAGACCCACTCAGGATACAAGTACAGAGGTCAATACTGTCGGACCCACGTAGGATACAATAACAGTAGTCATCACCGCTGAACACATAGAGGATCCAAGTACAGTCGTCGTCACAGGAGAACCCAGGGAGGATCCAAGTACATTTTTCCTCCGTACCGAACCCACGAAGGATCCAAGTGAAGTCGTCATCGTCGCATCGTAGCCAGCTCTAGGGTTCCCGAACACAACATGCTCGATTCTGGGATGGTATGCTCCTTGAGAAAGAGAGTAGATACATCAACTATTATGAAGTCAAGAGTTTATGTATCCCAAAGTTCTATCTCATCCAAAGAAACCCAACTCAACATACGGTGCGTCAATCGGACGCCCGGTCTGAGTGTTATTGGCTTTTCTGTCCAAGGGGCCCGATTGGTTTTTAAGCTAAAACCAACCCGACCATACTACCACTACATCCAAAACTCAAGTGTAGTATTCCAAAAGAACTGTCTCAACAAAGGGAATTATACGCAGTTGACAACACATTAATCGGACGTCCGATCCTTAGGTTATAAGACTTTCCGCCCCGAGGGCCTGGTTGGTTTCGGGTTCGAACCAACCCGGTCGTACACAAACTTTTCTTAAACCTCAAGTGTAATATACCGAAATGACCGTCTCGATCCACAGATTCCTATGAAAATGATGGTGCGTTGATCGGAGGTCTGTATCTCATGTTATGGGGAATAAACTGAACAATGGTCTGAAGTGGGGGTCTGGGACCGGTCTGACCCGACCCAACCCCCCCTGGGTCGGCCCGAACCGGGTCGAACCGACCCAGGTCTGAGTCCGGCCTGGGAGAGCACGGCCAACCCCGGCCTGGCTGGGCGTGGCCCGGCCTGTGCGACCCACCCCGGCCTAACCAAGGGGGGGGGGGGCGTGCACAGGCTCGGCCAACGAGCCGAGCGGGGCGTGCGCCCCCATTTTCTGCGGACACAGCGGCAGGGTGGTGGCGTTGGTCACCCTGGATCCCGCACAGCAGCGGGATCCTCCACCCTCACCGCCGCGGTACTTGGCGGGCCACTGGAGTCATTCCAGTGGTCTGTTTTTGCTCCTGTCTGCGCCTGCAGTCGTCTTGGGACCTGAGCTTCAGTACGAAGGCTTTTATTTTCTGTTGCGGTCCCGTTTCGTCATCACCAATCACCCCACGCATCCTAAACAAAATAGAAATGGGTCCAGGCTTGTTCGTTAACCCACACCCACCGCGTTAGAGGTTCAATTCGTCACCCAACAATTTAAACGCCATGAATGGGGGTATAATTCTAATAAAAAAAATATACAAAGTTTCCCATACCTCAACAATTGATGTCAAACGTCGGTGTCGCGGTAGACGGTGTTGCGGGGAACGAGATCATAGGCGTCTTTAGAGTGCGCCGAGGATGAAGCGGCATCTCCTCTCTTGTCGCAATGAATAGAAAGGTGTGGTGCGTCGTCGTTCACTAAGGAACCAGAGTTTCTTCATCGAAAGGGGTATTGTTCTTCTTTGGAAGCCGACATTCTTCAAAAATATCAAGAGCTCTCCCTATCACGACCCATCCTCGGGGCTCGTGCCGTGACTAACCCAATCCCGCCTTCCATAGGCCAGGGGCTGGCGACTAGCACCAAGGTGTAAATCCCAGAAAAAGGGAAGGCATTGCCTTCATCAAGTGAACCACAAACACCACAGAGCAAGCAGGAAGAAGTAAACATTAAGTAAAAACCGGTACAAAAATAAGTGTAGAAAAGTAAGTGGGCCAGTATACAAACCCAAACTGAAAGTAAAGTACAACTCGAAAGGGAAAACAACAACTAAAAAGTAAAGCTGCAACGTCGAGCTGTCCACTAGAAATTTCACCTGAAGGGTGAGTACAGAAAGCCTCCACTGCTCCACGGTCCAGCCGACCACTCCGAGTACGTCCCGCCCAGTGGTCCCCCTCCAGGTATCGTCCTGCTCCGCAAGCCTCCACCACGATCAGCGCTGTCCATCGGCTGCAACCAAGACAACGTAGTGTCGGCATAGCCCGTGCAGGGGTGAGTATAAGCTACTCAGTAGGGACCCCGAGACCCCCGAAGGTCTCCCAGAATCCACAAAGGATAATCCACAAAGGAAAGACACAATCCCGAAGTAACATCTGACAATGCTTAGGTATATGCCCATACATATTCCTAAGCCATCAATTCTCGTTCATCTCCAACATCCAAACCCAAGTACAACCCAGTCCATATAGGAAATAAAAACATAAATTCACACAGGATAGCACAACACAATCCACAAAGGAATGAAAAACATGATTCAGCTCACACATGTATACTTCTTCGTTTGATGATAGAGATGACCAGATATTTCCACTGATTCATCTAAGCAATCGGACCCACAAAGGATCGATATGTACTATCCCCCGCAATGACCCACATAGGATCTGACCCACAAAGGATCGATAGGTAACTAACCCCTGCAATGTCCCACACAGGATTGATAGGTAACTAACCCCCGCAAAGACCCACACAGGATCGGACCCACATAGGATCTGTAGGCGCTGGCCCACACATGACCGTTGAGCGCTGACCCACACAGGATCGGACCCACACAGGATTGGTAGCACTGACCCACAAAGGATCGCTAAGTGCTTTAGTCATCGACGTCGAATCCATAGAGGATATCTACACAGTCGTCGTCGTCGCAGTAGCAGTCACAGCCAGCTCTAGGGTTCCCGCACACAGCAAGCTCGTTCTGGAGGGTCCGCTCGACGAGCCGAGAGGCTGATACATCAACTGACACATAGTCCAGAGTTGATGTAACCAAAAGTTCCATATCGTCAACAGGAACTCAACGTCGCAGACGGCGCGTCAATCGGATGCTCGGTCTGAGAGTTATTGGCTTTTTCGTCCTAGGGTCCTTGTTGGTTTTTAAGGAAAAACCAACCCGACTGTACTCCACCTGTATGCAAACCTAGGGCGGAGTAAGCCAAAAGATCTGTCTCACTGAGAGGAATCCATCAAAGTCGACGGTACGTCAATCGGACGTCTGGAGCTCAAGTTATGAGTGTTTCCGCTCTGAGGGCCCAGTTGGTTTCGTGTACAAACCAACCCGACCGAACCCAAAGTATTCTGAAACCTTGACTGTAATATACCGAAACGATCGTCTCGATAGAAGGATCGCATCGCCGCTGACGGTGCATCGATATGAAGCACGCAACTCATGTTATTATCAGAAGACCGAAAAGGTCCGAAAACGGGGGCTCTGGGCCCGGACCTACGCGGCCACACCCCCCTGGGTCGGCCCGAACCAGGTCGACCCGACCCGGAGCCGTATCCAACCCCGCCGGTGTGGCCCAGCCCGGTGGGGAGCAGCCCGGCCCTGCGGTCTGGCCGGGTGGCTCGGCCGGCGCGCTGGCGTTGGCCAGGCGCCGCGCAAGGCAGCCGCGGCCCCCCGCGCACAGGGGCTGCTCCGTGACACCAGGACGCGGCTTAATCCACGTCCCTCCTCCGCGGTCCCGCACGGCCGCAGGACCAGCCAGCGCCGCCCCAAATTTAGCCGCAGCGGGTCTTCCCAGCGGCGCGCCGGGTGGCGCCGCATCCTGGCGGCCGACGGGGGGTTCCGCAGACCACCAAACGCGCTCCGGTGGTCCGATTTGCGCGCGGTCTTTTCCAGTGCTCGTCCTGGGACTCGTCCTTCACTGTAAAGCCTTCAAAATTATATTTTGGCCCCGTTTTTCATCGCCCGCCAATCCGCGCATAACAACAAGAAGGGCGGTGGGTTCAGACTTGTTAATTGGTCCACACCCACCGCGTTAGCATTTTTTTAAAGTCTCACAACAATCACATTTAACAACTGGGGATATAAATCATGAAGATTTAAAAATAAACAACCCCTACCTCGTCGTAGTCATCGAACGTGCGTTCTTCGCGGGATTGACTGTCGCGGAAGAAGAGGATCGTCACGTCGTGGAAGGGGCGTCGCGTCATCGCGGTAAATGACGTCACGTCGACGATCTCCGAGGGTTAAAGAAAACACATAGATTTAATTTCACAAATTAAATCCATATTGAGGATAAAATCCACAAAGTAATTTAAAATGTTTGAAATCTCCTACCTCAAGCAGTTGATCAAAGATTTTTCGCGGGGAAAGAATCATTGCGGAAGAAGCCTCACGGATGGATAATCGTCGGCGTCGTGCAACACGACGTCGCGTCGTCGATCTCCGAGGGTTCAGTGTTCTTCGCGTTCTTCGCGTTCTTCATGTTCTTCACGTTCTTCTCATTCTTTGCGTTCTTCGCGAAGAAATATGAAGATCTTGTAGCTTCATAGATTTCTCCAAATCCTCTAAACAAGACACCCCTCAAAAGACAAGTGTTGGTCTTATTTTTAATCTCATTCCAACAATTGATTTCAAAAATAAGTAACGAACAAATTAATTCATAGAATTAATTGCAACGAATTAACCGCCCAATTAATTGGGGCGTTAAGAATTTAGAAAACGTGTGAGTTGACTTTCATTAAAGAGGTGCTTTCGCGGGTGCATTACTTAGAGTAAAAGAAACGATGGGGCTCGTGCGGGCCCCACCTCACAAATATCCTACCCAGAGGGTAGGATATTTTGAGTTCCACCCTATCCACTTCAACTCAGCTTAAGCAGCTTTAAAGTGGATTTAAGTGGTTTTAAGTGAAATAAAATAATGTTGTCTCACCACTTTATTTTATTTTTTTCACTTAATCCCAAAAAATTAAAAACCACACACGAGAAAACGCAACTCCGGAAGAGGCGTTTTTAAGAAAAAACCAGCATTGTGATTCCATCGGTGCCCTCAGAATTCGATTCCGAGCACCGGTTCAAAAGTTAGAAAAACCTGCTCATTCGTTCACTGAACATACCCAAGCCAAACTTCGGAAAATTATTCCGGGCACACCGGGCCTCAGAATCATGTGCTGTCAAAAACTGCGTTCTTGTAAAATTCCAAATAAAATTAAGAAAAAAATTTCCATGAATTTTACAGGTCTTTACATCACTCCCACCTCACTGCTTTACGTCCCCGTAAAGATACATCATAAACTAGGGAAACAAAAGTGGGTACTGAGCACGCATTTGAGCCTCCCACTCTCAAGTGCTTTCCTGGAGGTTCATGTGCTGCTATCTGACGCGCACAAGAGGAATCAACTGTCCACATGAGACCCTCTCCTGTCAATCCTCGATATCCACCGGGACGTCCGAAAAAGTCGCCCCATCATCAACGTCTAGCTCCCCATGGTCAATGATATGCGTCGGGTCATGCACGTATCTCCTCAGATGAGATACGTGGAAGATGTCGTGCACCCAGTGCAACTGAGGTTGTAAAGCCAGGCGATAGGCCACCTCACCAATCCTGCTGAGGACCAGGAAGGGTCCGATGAAGCGCGAAGAAAACTTGCCGCCTCGTCCAAATCTTCGTAAACCACATCGAGGTGAGACCCGCAAGAAGACGTGGTCGCCATCCTCAAACTCTAGTGGCCTCCGCCTCCTGTCAGCATAAGACTTCTTCTGGATCTGAGCTGTCCTCATATGCTCCTGGATGACCTGGACCTTCTCTATCGTGGCTTGGACCATATCTGGTCCCACGAGTGCTGACTCCCCAGGGTCTGTCCAGCCCAAAGGAGATATGCAAAGTCGGTCGTACACCGCCTCGTACGGTGCCATCCCGATGGTGGAGTGGTAGCGGTTGTTGTACGCGAACTCCACCATGGGTAGGTGGTCCTCCCAGCTGCGACCAAAGTCGAGGGAACATGCGCGGAGCATGTCCTCGAGAGTCTGAATGGTCCTCTCCATCTGACCATCCGTCTGAGGGTGAAAGGCAGTGCTCAGACGTAGCTGCGTCCCGAACGCCTCCTGCAACCCCTTCCAAAGCCGAGAAGTAAAGTGAGCATCTCGATCGGAGATGATAGATGATGGCACACTGTGAATCCATACAATCTACTGAACATAGAGACGTCCCAAGCTCTCCACTGAGCCCTTCTCTCTGATGGGTAAGAAGTGAGCCGAATTGGTGAGTCGGTCGACAATCACCCAAATGGAGTCGTGACCTCTTGAAGTGCGTGGAAGTCCAGTCACAAAGTCCATAGATATGGCGTCCCACTTCCACTCTGGGACCTCCAAGGGCTGTACCAAGCCTGCTGGTACCTGGTGCTCTGCCTTCACATGCTAGCAGGTGAGGAATCGAGAAACGAACTCTGCCACAACCTTCTTGATGCCCGGCCACCAGTGCTGTCGTCTGAGATCCTGGTACATCTTCGCCACTACAGGATGTACCGCCAAAGGAGAAGTTTGAAACTCTCTCAGCACCTTCTAATGTAAAGCAACGGTTACCAAGGTACATCCTCTGAAAAGGATGTTGTGCTCTACTCAAAGGGAGAAACCATCAGGTGCCTGACCTGAGGATATCTGTGCACGCCGCATCTCACAGTCAGCGTCCCCACGCTGTGCCTCTCTGACCCGTTGTAGTAGTGGAGGAGGGAACGTGAGAGACTGAAAGAAGGATGCTCCATCTCTATCCACGAAGGATATCTGCAAGGCGGCTAGCTGCTCTATCGCCTCCTCATGTAGCTGAATGCCCGTCCTCCTGCTAAGAGCATCGGGTACCACGTTCCCCTTCCCAGAAGTATAGACTATCTCAAATTCATAGTCTTGGAGGAACTCGAGCCATCATCGCTGTCTCAGGTTCAGGACACTCTGAGAGAAGATGTACCTGAGACTCTAATGGTCAGAAAATACTATAAAGCACTCGCCCATCAGATAGTGTCTCCATGTCTTCCGAGAGAAGACCACTGCTGCTAACTCCAGGTCATGGGTAGCGTAGTTCTGCTCATAGGGCCTCAACTGACGTTTTCCATAGGCAATCACTGCCCTCTCCTGCATCAGGACACATCCAAGTCCGGTCCCTGATGCATCACAGTAGACTACGTACCCTACTCCCTCCTCAGGCAACCTCAAGATAGGGGCATTGGTCAATCTATGTCTCAGCTCCTGGAAGCTCTGGTGACATCTGTCTGACAACACAAAGGGTTTCCCCTTCTTTTTCAAAGCTGAGAGTAGTGTCGCGACTCTGGAGAAGTCTAGCACAAATCTCCGATAGTATCCCGCTAGTCCCAAAAAAACTCCGCACCTCCATCACGCTCCTAGGTGGCTCCCAAGCTAGCACTGCCTTGATCTTCGCAGGATCCACCGCAACTCCCACCTCAGAGATGACGTGCACCAAGAAGTGGACCTCGCGTATCCAGAACTGACACTTCGAGAGCTTTCCATAAACTGGTGCTCTCGGAGTGTGTCCAATACAACTCCCAAGTGGTTGGCGTGCTCCTCCTAAGTCATCGAGTATATCAAAATGATGTCGATGAAGACCACGATAAATCGATCGAGGTATGGCTGAAAGATCTTTTTCATGAGGCCCATGAACACTGCCAGAGCATTGGTTATGCCGAGAGGCAAAACCAAGAACTCATAGTGGCCATACCGACATCTGAAGGTCATCTTCGGCACGTCCTCGTCCCAAACTCTGAGCTGATGATAGCCTGACCTGATGTCTATCTTTGAGAACCACCGTGCTCCCTTGAGCTGATCGAAGTGGTCATCAATCCTCGGTAGCGGATAATTGTTCCTTACTGTCACCTGGTTCAGGCGACGATAGTCGACACAAAGTTGCAAGCTCCTGTCTGCCTTCTTGGCAAATAATATCGGGGAAGCCCAGGGTGAAACACTGGGTCAGATGAATCCCTTGCCCTACAAGTCCTCCAACTATATCCGTAGCTCTCGAAGCTCGGCGAGAGCCGTCCGATATGCTAGAGTGGATATCGGGGTTATCCTGTGGTACAGATCAATATAAAAGTCTACCTCTCTGCGTGGAGGTAGTCCTAGAACGTCGTCGGGAAAGATGTCCGCATACTGATCCACCACTCCAGGAAAACTAGGACTCCGCACGTCAACTGCTCCTAGGATGAAGCTAGCCAATAGATGAGTGATAGGCTGTCCTCTCCTCTGCAGAAGTCCATCCTGTGCTGAAAATGCTCCCTTCTCGCCGGTGAAGGTGAACCTGCTCCCGTTGGTGCATACACATCGCACCATGCGCCTAATACAGTCGATCTGAGCATAGACGGTAGATAACCAATCCATGCCCAAGATGACGTTGTAAGGCCTCGACGCCGCTACAAGAAGATCCCAGCCGAAGCTCTTGCCTCCTAGAGTAAGCTCACACTGCCGGAACCAGTGCGTAATCGTCGAGTCTGCTCCCGTAGGAGCCTCTAGCCATAAGGATAGAGCTAACGGCTCTGTCGGAATCTCCGAGCTCCGAACAAGGGCAACGGCTATGAAAGAGTGACTCGCTCTTGTGTCTATAAGAACTGCAGCAAGGGTTGAATAGACACAAATAGTACCTCAAATCATCTCGGGCGTGCCGTGGTCATAGGCCTCCGATGCCTGGAGCTATGCCTGTCTCTTCCCGCCAGCTCCCTGTGGTCGGGGTGGACCTCCTGGTGGTGGTGGTGGTAGAGCCTCAAAGCGTCGCCCACCACCTGCTGCTCGGCCAGCTCCTCTACCTCGTCCCCCTGCTCCCTGCGGACCGCCACGGTCAACCCTCTGCCTTTGCCTGGGTGGCCCCTCAACCATCTGCTGCTCCTCCGCATGGCGGGTCAGGCAGTCACGAGCCATGTGGACCTGACCGCCGCAAGCGTAGCACTGCCTGCCTCTCGATAGACTGGCCCTGCGTTGTATGCACCGCATAGCTGAGCCAGTGTCCTAAGGTCATATTCCTGAGGGTCTAGTCTACCTGGACCCCTGAGTCATCCGTCGACTGCCTGCTACAGAAGACTCTGCTACATGCCGCCTCGCGGTAGGTCTCGCCGCTGAAGAAGGCTCAGCAAGAAAGCTCTCGATCAAAAGGGCTTGCTCCAGTACTCCTGCCTGAGTCGGAATGCTGAGGGATATCAGCGATGCCCTGATCTCATGTCTCAAACCCTTCTCAAAGGTCCGGGTCTGGAAGAACGGGTCCCGTACCATGTATGTCGAGTAGCGCGAGAGATCGGTAAATCTCGCCTTGTACTGGGCGACCGTCAAGCTGCCCTGCCGCAGCTGTAGAAGCTCCAGGATGCGTACCGCACGGATGGTGGTTGGGACGAACACTAAGCGGAAAAGACTCTCGAAGTCCGTGTAGAGAAGAGATGCATCATCGTGCACCAGGAGCATCAAGCTCCACCATCGGCCCGCTGACGCATGCAGCATGCTTGCCGCGAGGATCACCATGAGGTCAGCTGGTGTCCTCACTAACCGGAAAACTCATACAACTGCCTCCAGCCAGTCCTCGACTTCCCGAGGGTCTGTCTCCCCGTAGAACCTGGGCGGTCGCTGGCGCTAGAACTCATCCAGTGCACTAAGGCGACGTGCATCGTCAGCGGCTGGGGATGGAAGAATCCGTGGCTCGGTGGGTAGAGGTACCGCCAGTGCCTCATCTGTGAAAGGGCCCTGCACCGAGGCCTCGTCACTCGGTGGGTTATCGTCATGCTCAAATCTCGGAACCCTAGCTGGCTGCCATCATGGGGCCATCCTAAAAAAGGGAACAAATGCGCCACGGTCAGAACAATATACCTGGTGAGCTGACACAATGTAATCACAAAGAAAACTTGAAACACACACGCAATCAATGTTTTCGTGTATTAAGTAGGAAATCAAAAGTCAGTGTCCTGGTGTACGGATAAGTCGGTCGCTGCACCAACACAGGACTCCCTGAACTGAAAACCACACCCAATATGTTAAACACTATTGCTTCACATAGAAAAATATCATAGTCCTGAGTTCTGCGGTAGAACCGAACTCCTCTGATACTAATTTTTCACGACCCGTCCTCGGGGCTCGTGCCGTGACTACCCCAATCCCGCCTTTCATAGGCCAGGGGCTGGCGACTAGCACCAAGGCGTAAATCCTTGAAAAAGGGAAGGCATTTCCTTAGTAAAGTAAACCACAAACACCACAGATAAAGCAGGCAGAAGTAAACACTAAGTAAAAACTGGTACAACAGTATGTGCGGAAAAGTAAGTGGGCCAGTATACAAACCCAAACTGAAAGTAAAGTACAACTCAAAAGGGAAAATAGCAACTGAAAAGTAAAGCTGCAACGTCGAGCTGTCCAATAGAAATCCCACCTGAAGGGTGGGTACAGAAAGCCTCCACGGCTCCTCGGTCCAGCCGACCGCTCCGAGTACGTCTCGCCCAGTGGTCCACCTCCATGTACCATCCTGCTCCGCAAGCCTCCACCACGATCAGCGCTGTCCGTCGTTTGCAACCAACACAACGTAGTGGGGGCATAGCCCGTGCAGGGGTGAGTATAAGCTACTCAGTAGGGACCCCGAGACCCCCAAAGGTCTCCCAAGATCCAAAAAGGTTAATCCAAAAAGGAAAGATAAAATCACGAAGTAACATCCGACACTGCTTAGGTATATGCCCATACATATAACTAAGTCATCAATTCTCGTTCGACTCTAACAACCGAACCCAAGTATAACCTAGTCCACACAGGAAAGCAAAACGTAAATCCACAGAGGATAGCACCACATAATCCACAAAGGAATGCAAAACAGGATTCATCTCACACAGTTATACTTTTTCGTATGATGATAGAGATGGCCAGATATTGCCACTGATTCATCTAAGCCGTCGGACCCACAAAGGATCGACGTGTACTAACCCCCGCAATGACCCACACAGGATATGACCCAGAAAGGATCGATAGGTAACTAACCCCCACAATGACCCACAAAGGATCTGACCCACACAGGATCGATAGATAACTATCCCCCGCAAAGACCCACATAGGATCAGACCCACACAAGATCTGTAGGCGCTGGCGCACACAGGACCGCTGAGCGCTGACCCACACAAGATCGGACCCACACAGGATCGGTAGCACTGACCCACAAAGGATCGTTGAGTGCTATAGTCATCACCATCGAATCCACTGAGGATCTCTGCACAGTCGTCGTCGTCGCAGTAGCAGTCGCAACCAGATCTAGGGTTCCCGCACACAGCAAGCTCGTTCAGGAGGGTCCGCTCCACGAGCCGAGAGGATGATACATCAACTGACACATAGTCCAGAGTTGATGTATCCAAAAGTTCCGTATCTTCAACAGGAACTCAACTTCGTAGACGGGCGTCAATCGGACACCCAATCTGAGAGTTATTGGCTTTTTGTCCCAGGGGCCCGGTTGGTTATTAAGGAAAACCAACCTGACCGTACTCCACTTGCGTCCAAACCTTGGGCGGAGTAATCCCAAAGATCTTTCTCACTAAGAGGAATCCATCAAAGTCGACGGTACATCAATCGGACGTCCAGAACTCAAGTTATGAGTGTTTCTGCTCCGAGGTCCCGGTTGGTTTCATGTAAGAACCAACCCGGCCGAACCCAAAGTATTCCGAAACCATTAGTGTAATATTCCAAAACGACCGACTCGATCCAAGGATTGCATCGCCGCTGACGGTGCATCAATCGGAGGCACACAACTGATGTTATGAGCAAAAGACCGAAAAGGTTTGAAAGCGGGGGGTCTAGGCCCGGGGCGACCTGGCCAAACCCCCATGGGTCGGCCCGAACCGAGTCGACCTGACCCTGGGTCCAGGTCTGACCCCGCCGGTGCGGCGTGGCCCGGCCCTGCGGTCTGGTCGGGCGGCTCGGTCGGCGCGCTGGCGCGGGGCAGGCACCGCGCAAGGCAGCCGCGGCCCCCCGCGAGTGGGGGCCGCTCCGTGACACCCAGACGCGGCATAAGCTGCGTCCGTCATCAGCGGTCTCACGCGGCTGCGCGACCGGCCAGCGCCGTCGCGGCTTCATCCACAGCGGGTCTTCCTAGGGTCGCACCGGGCGCCGCCGCATCCTGGCGGCCGGCCATTGCCAGCCGCCGCCTCCGGCCGCCAGCGCCGGTGTGGCGCGCCGTCGGGGGGTTCTACGGACCGTCGGACGCGCTCCGGTGGTCCGATTTGCGCGCGGTCTTCTCCAGTGCTCGTCCTAGGACACGTCCTTCACTTCAAAGCCTTCAAAATTAACTTGCGGCCTCGTTTGTCATCATCTGCCAATCCGCGCATAACAAAAAGAAGGGCGGTGGGTTCGGAATTGTTCGTTGGTCCGCACCCACAACGGTAGCGTTTTTTTAAAGTCTCACAAAAATCACATTTAACAATCGGGGACATAAATCACGAAGATTTAAAAAGAAACAACACCTACCTCTTCGTAGTCGTCGAACGTGTATTTTTCGCAGGATTGACCGTTGCGGAAGAAGAGGATCGTCGCGTCGCGGAAGGGGCGTCGCGTCGTCGCGGTACACGACGTTGCGTCGACGATATCCGAGGGTTAAAGAAAACACATAGATTTAATTTCAAGAATTAAATCCATGTTGAGGATAAAATCCAAAAAGGAATTTAAAAGGTTTGAAATCTCCTACCTCAAGCAGTTGATCGAAGATTTGTCGCGGGGAAAGAATCGTCGCGGAAGAAGCGTCACGAAAGGAGAATCGTTGGCGTCACGGAAAACGACATCCCTTCGTCGATCTCCGAGGGTTCGACGTTCTTCGCATTCTTCGCATTCTTCGCGTTCTTCGCGAAGAAATATGAAGATCTTCTAGCTTCAGAGATTTCTCCAAATCCTCTAAACAAGACACCCCTCAAAAGACAAGTGTTGGTCTTATTTTTAATCTCATTCCAATAATTGATTTCAAAGATAAGTAACGAACAAATTATTTCATAGAATTAATTGCAATGAATTAACCGCCCAATTAATAGGGGCGTTAAGAATTTAGAAAACGCGTCAGTTGAATTTCATTAAAGAGGAGATTTCGTGGGTGCGTTACTTAGAGGAAAAGAAACGGTGGGGCTCGTGCGGGCCCACCTCACAAATATCCTACCAAGAGGGTAGGATATTCTGAGTTCCACCCTATTCGCTTCAACTCAGCTTAATCATCTTTAAAGTGGATTTAAGTGGCTTTAAGTGAAATAAAATAATGTTTTCGCACCTCTTTATTTTATTTTTTTCACTTAATCCCAAAAAATTAAAAACCACACCCGAGCAAACGCAACTCCAGAAGAGGCGTTTCTAAGCAAAAACCGGCGTTCTGATTCCATCGGTGCCCTCGGAATTCGATTCCGAGCACCGATTCGAAAGTTAGAAAAACCCGCTCGTTCGTTCACTGAACATACTCGAGCCAAACTTCGGAAAATGATTCTGGACACACCGGGGCTCGTAATCACGTGCCGTCAGAAACTGAGTTCTTGTAAAATTTCAAAGAAAATTAAGAAAAAAAATTCCTTTATTTTTACGGGTCTTTACACTCCCGATCACCCTCACACAACGAAAGCTCTTTCACAAAATTAAATAACAGGCTCCTCCTATTATTTAATTACACATGAAAAGAAACTCCCAAAATTTAAATCACTACATTTAATAACAAGTTGACCATTTATTAAAGGAAGGGAGAGGTAGGTCCCCATTAATTAAGCACATTGGAAAATAATTAATAGGGATGGTTTGCCAAAATAAAAGAGTTGGTTTTAAAGAGATTGAGGGAAATTGAATGTTTGGGGATCATGTGGGCCCCACCTCCCTAACATCCACCCTTGGGTAGTTAGGTGGTTGTGGGTCCCACCTTTAACTATCCAGGGGAGGAATTTAACCTCCATACAATAAAATTGTACAAACAATTTTATTCACCTCTTAATTAAACCCCCAGAAAACATCAACCCCACTTAATACGCAACTGCGGTAAATATCCCCTTAAGCAATTAATGACACTATGAGTTCATCGGTGCCCTCATATTTCCATTCCGGGCACCGGTTCAAAATATAGAAAAACTTGCTTGTTCGTTCACTGAACGTACCCGAGCTAAACTTCGAAAATTGATTTCGGGCACACCGGGCCTCGGAATCAAGTGACGTTAGAATCCACAGGCTCGTACAATTCGAAATTATTTATGAAAAAAAATTACTTGAAATTTCAGGGTCTTTACACACATAAATAACATAGGTGAAATTTAGTAAATGTCATATAAAATAAAATGGAAAATGTTTATGACCATAATGTTAAAGGGAAAAATATATTAAATGAATGTTAATATATTAATAGTGATGGGTTGAATATTAAATATCCTCCATTCACAAAATTATTCATCTTTTTTTTGTGCCACGTTACTTTATAGTAGCTTCCCATTGTTGAATAGTTTGGGGTATTTCAAAAAAATCCGTTTAATTTGTAATGTATAAGATTTTCCATGTAGTATTTTTAAATATTATATGAGATTAATACAAGAACCGAATTTTTGAAGGACTGTGGTTCTGAGGTCCAGAGGGCCTAGAATAAATAATTGAAATAAATTAAACTCTAAATAGCACACATGTACTGATTTCCTGAAGAATTGGAATAAAATTTAAAAGGGTACCCAGATCAGAAATCTAAGGGCACCATTGCATTCAAAGCAGCAAATATAACTTATAGGGGGACTAACATTAATCGGTGTAGGTCAGCTGCAGGAGTTTGTTTTTGGATGTTTTAAAGGGAATAAAATAAAATATTTTATTAATTTTAAATGTTTCATTAACACAGTATTGCTTATTTGTGTTTTAAATAATAATGATCTCATGTTTAGGCTCATAACCCTGGAAACCTATCTAGAATACTATAAGGCCTTAGATAGGATAAACCTTGGAGAGTTCATGATGAACGCTGATGAATGATAACCTGTGGATCGTTGTGTAGCGAGATGAAATCCCGAATGATGATTTCTCTTCTTTATCGTCGATGATTGTGGTAGGTGTTGTTATCTCGATTCTTATTTTATCCATTCATGGATTTAAATGATGAATGCAGATCAACACACAAACAGGTTGATAAACGAATGGTGCATTCTTGCGGGAGGGTTTTAATATTTGTCTATATTGGGATTCGGGTATGGGGATCATGTTTATAATAATTTTCAGATTATCATTGGATTTACTATTAAAAATACTAATGGGAGTGAATTTATGTCGTGATGAATGATGACAGAGGTGCATTATTCTTTTTCTTATGAATATCTTCCTCTTATCTTTCTATGTTCTTCGTGTTCTTCGTGGGGTGACAAACAGTGGATCGTTGTGCAGTTGTTTCGCAATGAAATGATCCCAAATCAGAGATCGAACATCGCTACAACCTTGTAGAGGTGTTATGGTGATGGATGATGACAAATCGATAGAGATCATGAGAAACTTTTCATCAACCGTTCACATGGGTGGATCAAAATGAGTTTTTAAGACCGATAAAACACACAAAACATCCCAAAACATTTATATCATGATGGGGTGACCATGGATCTCGAGTTTCGTGTTAAACGAATCTCCAGAACGTGTATCCGGATATCGGGGTGATAAGAAAAATTGTTTTCATTTTTGGGAAACATTCAAAGAACATGGTGTGTTCTCATATGGACACACCGTGTGGGGTTGAAATAGTGACAGCTAGGACTAGGACGCTGCACCCGACAAAGAACATAGTGGGCTCCCAGATTGAAACCGAATGTGGGCCCCACAAATTGGAGGATGGAGATCTAGGAAAAAGGAATCATAGACATGGTGTGTGACCACTATCACATGGTGTGTGGGTCCTTACATAAGACTCAGTATATATCTCTGAAAATACACTGACACAGGGTGGAGTACACAACATGTATTTCATCACAAGGCAAGACTATGCTAGTTACACAGGTCACTCTGTATAACGGTTAGATGGGTTGGAATACATGGGTTGAGGCCATGTACGGGCACATGGATAGAGTACATTGAGAGGACCCAAAATACCTTGACATGGTGTGTGTTCTTTACTACATGCCGTGTATATGCGTTTTTACACCGCATGTTCTCCATACTCGGGTTGTTGAACACGAGTAGTACCCAGAGTCAAGGGACACGACATCTGACCAAGTATACACACCATGTACTCACTTCAACATGGACTTATTCTCTTGTCCACCATTCGTTGTTCATGTTTTTTTGGTTTGGTTACTCTTTATTGTTCCCTTGAAGTTCGTATATCGTTACATTCCATAGAAGTATGATCCCTTCAGAAGGACATTCCGAGATAGAGTAGGTATCCCTCCGAGAGGCCAAGAGCTTGATCCTTTAACTATTATTTTCCCTTGTCAGAGTCAGTTATCGACATGACTACTCCTACATGATCTATTTCCTTTACATATATAGTGAATCCAGTTGTGTTTCAGTATCCACCAAGGAACTGATAGTGATCCTCTTCTGTGTATCGTGATTTATTCCCACCTATGTATGTTTCTCCTATAATTAGTGTATCTGTTCTCCCTTCAGATCTGTCAGAGCATCCATATCTATCATGGATTTTCCTAATGAACAATTCTTCTTATAAAAACATCATTAGAGATATCATACTTAGAGAATGAGTTCTCTCGAAAGAGTATGTTTTGGAATCATTGAACGGAATCCGTTGTGTGGGTATGTAGTGGTGGTATTATACTGGTCAGGGTTTCAAGTATATTTGGATGTGTTTCTATTGTTATATGTTCAATAGACATGTACTATTTAAGGATGACTATACCTTTACATTTTGTATTGTTTTGGGGTTTTCGGGATCCACTTGATAGTATTTTTATACTCACCCCTGTAAGGGATATCCCCACACATGTCGTGTCTTGTACAGACAAGCGGCCTTTTGACAGAGTCCATGCAGGAGCAAGACCAGACTGATATTTTTGAGTTCCCTAAAGGCCAAGGTGATACTATGGCTATGATGATACAACCCAGTAAATGTTTCTTTCTTATAAGATGAACATTTTAGTTTGCAGACTCTATTCCTTTTGCTGGGATTATATTATAGTGTAGTTTACATTCCTCACATTTCTACCGTTGTACACTATTGGTCAGTTTTAAATGTATGCATGAATTTTTTTTCCTTAGTGTTTTTAACATTAATGCATTTGGGGGATTGTATATGGGTTCATGTGTATAGGTATTTTGGAAAGGCCTCTCATGTTAATGGTATTTCTACTCTTTTCTAGTCACAGGCACCTGGCCAATTGGAGGTGGGCTTGGTGAGTCGCGGAGCAAGCCCCATTAGGACAGTTTCTGAAAGAGTGGTATTATAGGCGTTCGATTATACCTTAGGACTGAGATTAACATATATTGGTTATGGAAAAAAGTGGTACGTGTTTCTAGGTAGGATTTACAGCCGTGAACTCTAGTGTTGGTGCATGCAGTTGATGTTTCCATAATCCAGGACTTCGATAAACTTTTCTCGACTCGGTACATGAAAACACTAGTTTAAGGGGAAAAAAATAAGTATAAATGTATTATATAGGAATGGACGGTGTTTTGAATGTCCTTTAATGTCTTATATCTAAATATATTCTTGACTATGGTATAATGTTTTCTTTAAAGGGTGCCTATGTGTTGAATTCCCACTATGATTCAGCAGATCGATCACTAGGATGACCCCCTCCATAATGAAGATGTGACTCAGGGGTTAGTTCCCTAGTGTTACCCCTATGTGGTGCACCCGCAATACGTCCACCAGTGGAGTAGAACGTGATACCTTCCATACTAGTAGGTGAATAGATCATACTGAGCGCACCCCAAGAGTTTCACAGATAGAGTCCCATCAGGTTCCAAGGTGAGCCTGAACCCAAGGCTGCTGAGGACTGGCTTGAGGTGGTGACCAATGTTTTCATCTTTTGAGGACTCTATAAGACCTGATTGTAATCCTAGGAGTGAGCCTTCTTTAGGGTTTGGTGTGATGGTGGTGGAGTTTGACCATGTAGACTCAGGACGAGGAGACACGTTCATGGGAGGAGTTTGAGAAACTCTTTAAGGAGGTGTTATCTCTAGTTATGCTGAGAGAAATATGTATCTAGGATCTTCTTCAACCACATCAGGTTAGTTTGACATTGGAATATTATTCATTGACGTTCACTAACCCCTCCAGGTACTCGATGGATATGGTAAATATAATGACCCATACTTTAAAGACATTGTTATTACTTCAAAATTAAAGCACACTTATTAATACATATAAAAAACTATTAAAGGACAATATATGTATAGTGTCTTTAGAATCTGGGAAACATAAACAACTGGTTCATAAATTGTCTAAGTTGTATCCCATTTATTTCATCATATCTTGAGTCCCTTTTTGGCATATCATACTTAATATCATTATTCCTGACCTGGGGAAAAGAAAACATACAAAAGGGTGAGCTCAAATGCTCAGTAAGGGTATACAAAAGAAATATCAATCATATCATATTCATAAGAACATAACATTTTGAAAATCTTAACCTGAAAATGAGATCATAATATCTTGTCATGGGATAAATCATAGTAAGGAAAAGTAATCCCAAATAATCATAACATAAAACATGAAACTTTTTTGCATACACACATAATCATATAAAATCATATCATATTAGTCAAGGCTCTTTTCCAAGACCATCATAGTGGAAAAAGTCCATTACTGAACCGAGTTCAGTCCTCGTTTCAGTCATGTTTCACTTAACCGCATTAACCTGCTGTTCTAGCTATGTCTATCTCTTAAGATATAAATCATTATCTAATGCATTGGAGGGAGATATAGGTCCCACCCATCTCATAATGAAACCATTATTATGTGTGCCACAAAATCATAAATCATACATCATAACATAACCCATGTAATAAAAATGGGATTCTTAAACATCATGCCATCATAACATAATCCATAAAAGATAAAAGGACATCATAAAATTAATTCCATCATAAAATAATCAAATAAATTTAAAAATAGGGATAGAAATAGAACCCTATATTATCTTAGATGGAAAAATATTTTTGATAAAACACTTGAACTCTATTCTTGATGAAAATATCCTTTCTACTTCAAAAACATATTCCCTTTCTTAATATGTCATAAAATTTTAAACTAAAAGAAGTTGATTAAAAATAAACATGAAAACTTTTAAAGGAATATTGCGGGAAAATTTTTCTAAAAATCTATTCATGCTGTATAATTTAAAAAAAACATTCTTCTCATACTTTGGCCAGAAAAGTGAAAAAGTACCTCGTACGAAAAACGACAAACGATTCCTTTCATATCTTTTACTAAAAACTCACCGAATGGTAAAATTGAATTTAAAACATTTTACTATGATATAAATAATATTACATATTGAGGAAACATGGATTTGGATGATAAATATTCCCCAGTAAATTCTCAAGAATAAACAATCTTGGATTAAAATGAGATTGCGAGATTTTCCCTTACCTTAGGTCCGATAATATTTGTACATGTCTGAACCTCCTATATAATGATTTAAATAATTTCATTGACTTATTACAGAGTCATATTAATTGTTATGATATCATATATATCATATTCTTATATTCTTATTAATAATATTTCATTGCAACTTGTTATTCGGGTGTTTATTGATTTATGTTCTTATGCATGTTTTGTCGAATAAATTCTTATTCAACTTTTTAGGTTATATATAAACTTTTTACAAATGGTATTAGTGTAAGATATATCATTTTTATTTATTCAATTCATTTATATAATCATTATTCAATGAAGATCATGTAGAACAAGTCACATCACATCGTGGAGACGGTAGGCCGTACGTACGCACCAGCGATGATATCATTCCCCACGATCATGGAATTGTATTGAAGTGTATGTATAATATTTCAGAATCAATATCACATTACAATAATCATATATAGTTATTATTTACACCATTATAACCCTTCAAGTAAGGGGGTGGTGGAAAAACAGATTACACAACGGCGTGGAGATGGTACTCCGGACATATGCACGAGCAGTGATTTCATTTTCCATAGGATTGATAGAAGGCGAAATAGGGTTGTTTCATATTTATAATAACATATCATTATTTGAGTGATACTTCTGTTATTACTTCATAATGAAACACCTAATGAAGAATAATTATAAGAAGAAATAAATTTGAAAGAATTGGTAACACATATTATCTCTTCTTCGACACGTTTCTTTGAAACCTCCTCTTAGGGAACTAAGATTGGTATATGAATAAGACCAAGACCTCAAGGATGTTTATAGGGAAGTGTAGAAGAGAAATTGGTAGGGGTTGGCCGATCTTGAATTCTCAAAGTGGTGTGAGGAGGAGAGGGAGGAGGTGCCATTTTATAAGGGAGGAGAGGGGTACCTTTGGAATTATAAGAAATATTAATTTATAATAAATTCCAACCCCACCTAAAAACTTCAAATAATTACTCAAATATGAATCTTAGATGATATAGAGTTGTAATCTCATCAGACAATAAAATTTAGACATGTTGGGAATTTATTTCAAACATTATCAACATGATTTATCCTTATATAATATATTTAATTTTATTTCTGGTAACGATATTCTAAATTTTAATCATTATAAATAATTACTTATATGTTGTGAATTGTACATAATTTTATACTTTATTATATTTTCGACCATAGAAATCTTAATATACAATTTTTAAATATTTTTGTGATTTTTAAAAAAAATTATAATATGTAATTTCTATAAATTAACAATAGCGTCAATTTTGACACTATTCATTTATTTGAGTTTCAATAAAATATATACAGAAGTTATGTTCGAACTAAAATATTTAATAGAATCATAATATTTCATTTTTGTCTATAAAATTAGTTGAGCACATTAAATAGTTCATATAAAATTTATTTTAATACTTTTAAAATCATTTATTTGATATTTAAATCAATAAAATAATTTTAACATCACTATTGTGTCATATTTACTGATTATTTTTTAATCCCTAAAAATTATAAATATATTCATATGATGTATATAATTGTATTAGATTTCTGGATACTATTCATGTTCAATGTTTCATGAAGTTTATCACTAAATTAAAATTATTATACTTAAAATATTTAAGAGAGTGACATGTTGTCACTTTCTTTGGTTTTAATAATAATTAAATTATTTTAATGGTCAAAAGTCCATAAAATGAATTTATTCCGACCCTTACATGATAAGGGTTGACTTTTAGTCATCCAATATAAATTTGAAAGGTGTTAGGGTAATTTTATAATCTAATTTTTACCCTTAATTACCTGATTTACCTTTAACTGCAGTAAATAAAAATTACCGTAGTTACTATGCATAATATGAAAAAAATTAACCTATTAACATAATTTTGACCCACTGAATCCAGATATGGAATCCATTGTTCAAGATTCAAAACAAAGAAGTTGCAGTAATTAATTTAAAGTTAATCCCTTTGTTAATCAATTAAGTTTTAAAAGTTAAAACATTTCCAAAGATTGAAATGATCATACCTATGAATTCAATTTAAAATTAATGATAAGGACATAAATTATATTAAATTGTAAAAATATATTATTTTTATACTTTAAAACCATTCTATATTATAATTTAACCATACAAATTTTTGCGATGAAAAATGTTGTTTTTAATTAAAATGTAGCGTGTTTTTACTATACATCAAAATATTAAATTTACCAGAATAATATGAAAATTTTATCAAAAGTAAAATTTTATATCCTGATTCCAAATGGGAATTTTATTTTGTCAAATTGAACTTATAAACATGTAAAAAACTAGATTTAAAGTGGGCGTTCCATCAAAAGGCAGCAAAACTGCATTTTTTTAAAATACTTATTTCACCTGAAAAATTTATTTTGTTCTTATTCCATGTTCTAGAAATTATGTAAGATGAATAATAATGTTATAAAATTTAAAATTCAGTTAATAATATTCATAATGTCTAGTTTATAAAATTATAATAATATATCATTATTTAGTGAAACTCGGTATTGCGTACTAAACACGCTATCAAGGAATGTCGTGATTGCGTTTAACGCAAGCCAAGCTAGTGTTGTGTGCAATGAAAGATTCCTTTGATATTTCATATAACATAAGTCATAGAAAAATATACTTCTCATAAAATATCATGGTGTTACATTCTACCCCCCTTAAAATGAATTTCGCCCTCAAAATTCGTAACTTCGTAACAAACATACGAGGATACCTCTCCCTCATCATATCCTCAAGCTCCCATGTAGCTTCTTATAATTGGTGGTTCATCCATTAAACATTCCACAAGTGAGTGGTCGTGTTCCTTATAATTTTTTTGCTACGATCTAGAATCTCTATCAGCTGTTCTTTATAAGAAAGATCTTGTTGCAGCGGTACAACATCTAAGCTTAGTACATGTGAAGGATAGGGTATGTAATTTCTCAGGAGAGATACATGGAACACATCGTGAACTTGGGAGAGATTCGGTGGAAGCTCCAATCGGTATGCTACCTTCCCAAAAAGATCCATTATTTCCAAAGGACCAATATACCTAGGGCTCAGCTTTCCCTTCTTTCCAAATCTCATTACTCTCTTCCAAGGAGATATTTGTAAGAAAACATTATCACCCACTTCAAACACTAGGTCTTTTCTTCGGTTGTCGGCATAACTTTTTTGTTGGCTCAGAGCTTCTCTTATGTGTTTTTGAATAGATATGACCTTTTTTGCCATCTCATCAACAAGATCAAGTCCTAACAGCTTTCTTTCCCCAACTTCATCACAGCAAGTTAGAGTCCTGCATTTCATTCCATAGAGGGCTTCATAAGGAGCCATCTGAATACTAGAGTGAAAGCTATTATTATAATAAAATTCAACCAAAGGTATGTGTTGATCCCAACAACCTTTTAAATCTATATAGCAAGCTCTTAACATATCTTCTAGAGTTTTAATTGTTCTCTCAGACTGACCGTCTGTCTGAGGATGATAAGCAGTGCTGAAGCTCAACTCTGTATCTAGTGTATGCTGAAGACTTCACCAAAACATTGAGGTAAACCTCGGATTTCAATCAGATATAATGGAAAGTGGTACTACATGCAATATTACCACTTCCTTTACATATATCCTGGCAAGCTGATCCAAAGAGAAATCATCCCTAATAGCAATGAAGTGTGCTGACTTCGTAAGACGATCAACTATAACCCAGATAGCATTATTGCCTTTGGATTTTTTAGGAAGTCCATTGACAATGTCCATAGTGACGTTTTCCAATTTCCCTTATGGTATGGGTAATTGTTGTAACATTCCTTTAGACTTCTGTCTCTCAACTTTAACTTGCTGACAAACCAAGCACGAGGGACATAATCAGCAACATCTCTTTTCATGCCATCCCACCAGAAGTACTCTTTCAGGTCCCTATACATCTTCGTGCTTCTAGGATGAATAGATAATGAAGAACTATAAGCCTCATCCAGCATCTCCTTATTTAATTCTGGTATGGGAGGAACACAAACTCTATTCCTAAACCTTATTATCCTATCACAATCAAGGTTGAAATCATGAACATTTCTCACCTTCTTTTGTAAATATACATCTTCGTTTTGTACCTCTTTAATCTTCACATGTATAGATGGTTGAACATTCATTTGAGAAAGATAATATTTTTCCCCTTACATTATAATTCCAAGATCCATCCTTTGTAAATCCATAAATATTGGATCTTTTGTGATCCTCATCATGGATAAGCTAGCACGGTCTTGTCGAATTAATGCATCTTCCACCTTGTTTGATTTCCTAAGGAGATAATGAATTGAGAAGTCGTAATCCTTAATCATCTCCAACCATCTTCTTTGGCGCATATTCATCTCCTTTTGTGTGAAAATAAACTTTAAACGTTTATGATCAGTATAAATATCATACCTTTCATCATAAAGATAATGGATCCAAATCTTTAATTCAATGATTACCGCAGCTAACTCCAAATCATGCGCCGGGTAATTTTGCATGTGGATTTTCAACTGTCATGAGGCATGAGCTATCACCATATCTTTTGTCATGTTAACACATCCCGATCCCTTCTTGGATGCATCACTGTAGATCACAGAACATTCTCCACCACAAGGCAGTGTAAGCACAGGTGCACTGGATAACCTTCTTTTCAACTCCTTGAAATTCTCTTCACACTCCTCCTTCCAAACAATATTAACTAGTTTTCGAGTCAACCTGGTGAGTGGATTGGATAATCATGAAAAATCATTCACAAAAAGTCGATAATATCCAGCCAAACCAAGAAAAATTCGGATCTCAGCTATTGTTGTTGGTCTCGACCATCTTTCGATAACCTCAGTTTTTTCTAGGTCCACAAATATCCCCTCTTTTGAGATTATGTGACCCAAAAATGAAACTTTTTGAATAATATATTCACAGTTGGTAAATTTGGCATAATGCTTTTCCTTTCCTAGGGTCTTCAATACAATTCTCAAGTGATCTTCATGTTCTTCCTTGCTTTTTGAATGGACAAGAATATCTTCTACAAGGACTACCACAAACTGATCAAGATAGTCTCTAAAGACTCTATTAATTATATCCATAAAGATAGAAAGGGAATTAGTAAGAACAAATGGCATCACTATAAATTCATAGTGTCCATACCTTGTACGGAAATCCATCTTTGGTATATCCTCTTTTTTGACCCTTAATTTATGATACCCTGAATGAAGATAAATCTTGGAAAAGTATTTAGCTCTGCGTAGTTGGTCAAATAAGTCATCAATACATGAGATTGGATATTTGTTCTTGATAGTGATCTTATTAAGTTCTCGATCTCCAATGGATAGTCACATTGATCCATCTTTCTTCATAATAAATAGAATAGGTGCTCCCCAAGGTGATTCACTAGGGCGTATGAATCCTTTATCAAGATTCTCTTGGAGTTTCTTCCTCAATTCCTGCAACTCAATTGGGGAAATTCTATAAGGTGTGTTTGAAATGGGCATAGCACCCAGTATGAGTTCTATTGAAAACTCAACTTCATGATTTGGTGGGAGACCTGGAAATTCCTCTGGAAGGACATCATCAAACTCCCATACAATCAGTGTATTCTTAATCGTGAGTTTCTCTCCAAGCATTTGAGATAAATAACTTTCATTTATTAGAATCATGACCCATAATATGGAAGAAATTTACACTGGAAGGTTATATACATCCTTGCAACGATAGATGATAGTAGATTGATCAGGAATATTAAATTTCATTTCCCTTCATTAGCAATTGATATGAGCTCTGTATAAAGAAATCCAATCCATGACAAGAATTATATCAAATTACAGTATAGGAAGGATCACAAGATTTTCAAGAATCACATACCCACAAACATCAATTGAAGATGAATTGTAAACTTTTGATGCGACCATTGTGCCATTAGGAGTTGTCACAGCTAACTAAACATCCAATTGTTGAGGTAATATGGCGATACCCGTAGAAAATTCTTCAGAAATAATAGAGTGGGTGGATCCAGAATCAAATAAAACATTTGATACTTTAGTGTGGATGGTAATTGTAACTTTCACCACTTTTTTATCGTACTCCACATTGCCGATAGTAATCGCATGCGACATTCCATTGTCTTTGGCCTTAAGAGTTTGTTGACATCGATCATCTTCATCAACCCTTGGATTTGGGCATTGATTGGCATAATGCCCCATATCCTTGCACTTGAAACATTGAAGTGTAGGAGGTGCACTCTATGTAGCCTTTTCTTTGTTTTCATCACTAGAAATCTTCTTCCCATCAGTGCGGCATTCAAATACCCAGTGACCTTCTTTTCCACATTTGAAACATTTACTTGTATCTTTAAGAAAACTCCCTCCATGTTTCATTACACACTTTGAGCATAAGGGAAAACTCATCTTCTTTTCAGTGTGCTCTTTAGATTTTCCTTTGAATTCCATTTTCATCTTCTTATCAAACGCATATGACTGATGGGTTACTCCAATCTCCATCTCAACCTTGAGAGCACATCGAATTATTTCCTCATAGCTATTGATGTCCCTTATGGCTAACACCATTCAAAGACTTGGTTTTAAGCCACGAAAGAATCGATCGATTTTACTCTTAGGTTGGATAATAATCCCATAAGAGTACCTTGCAAGTCTTGTAAAATTTCCTTCGTAGGTACTAACAGATTCATCATCCTTTTTCTTTAGTTCACGAAACTCGTTCTCCATATGTGTTCGAATAATATGAGGGAAGTAATTATTGAAAAATAATTTCTTGAACTTGTCCAATTCCGTGGACTCAATTTCTTCTCTTTGCCTCGTATTCTTGATAAGATTCCGCCATATATCAGCATCACCTTCCAAACGATTCACTACTAAGATGAATTTGTCATGTTCAGAGCATTGTAGTACTGAAAATATCTTTTCATTGGTACTAATCCATTGTTCAGCCACTAATGGATCAGTATACTCGCTGAATGAGGGTGGATGCTGCCTCATGAAGGATTCAACAAAATGTTTCTCCTTCCATTTCTCATTTGGAAGTCATGCATGATTCATATCTTGAGAAAGTTGTGTGATCATGGATACAAGATTTTTCATTCTAGCTCCCATAATGTTTGGTTGCTCATGGGGACAATTATTGCATTGTCTGTTGCATTCAGCACTAACACGGTTCCTTCGGGTTCCAGCCATTGACTAAAACCAATAAGCATAGTGTGAGATGAACTAATCATAATAGTAAAACAACATAATCAAGAATCAAATTTTACACTTATGGTCTTATCATAGGTTATTCAGGGCCATTTCAAAAACACTAAGATTGTGTTCTATGCTTAGACATCTCCTTAGGGTTCTTACTAAGGCTTTCACATCCTAGTTTCCAAAGGTTGACTATACCTTTCCTCTGATACCAACTATAAGGACCCATACTTTACATACATTGTTATTACTTCAAAATTCATGCACACTTATTACAACATATAACAAAACCATGAAAGGACCGTATAGGAATAGTGTCTTTAGAAACTGGGAAACATAAACAACTGGTTCATAAATGATCTATGTTGTCTCCCATTTATTTCATCATATCTAGAGTCCCTTTTTGGCATATCCTACTTAATATCCTTATTCAGGACCTATGGATAATAAAACATACAAAATAGTGAGATCAAATGCTCAGTAAGGGTAAACAAAAGAAATATCAATCATAACATATTCATAAGAACATAACATTTTGAAAATCATAACCTGAAAAAGTGATCATAATATCATTTCATGGGATAAATCATTGTAATGAAAATTAATCCCAAATAATCATAACATAAAACCTGAAACTTTTTGGCATACACATAATCATTGAAATTTTTTTCATATTAGTGAAGGATCATTGCCAAGACTATCATAGCAGAAAAATTCCATTACTGAATTGAGTTCACTCATCGTTTCAGTCCTGTTTAACTGAACCGGATTAACCTGTCATTCCATACTTGTCTATCTAATGAGATATAAATCATTATCCAATGCATTGGAGGTTGATATTGTTCCCACCCATCTCCTAATGAAACCATTCTTATGTGTGCCACAAAATCATAAATCATACATCATATCATAACCCATGTAATAAAATTGAGATTCTTAAACATCATGCCATCATAACATAATACATATAAGATAAAAGGACATCATAAAATTAATTACATCATAACATAATCAAATCAATGTAAAAATAGGGATATAAACAGAACCCAATATTATCTTAGATGGAAAATATTTTTGATAAAACACATGAACTCCATTCTTGAGGAAAATATCCTTTCTACTTCAAAAACATCATTCATTTCTTAACAAGTCACACAATTTTAAACTAAAGGAATTTTATTAAAAAGAAACTTGAAAACTTGTAAATGAAGATTCATGGAAATATTTTTCTAAAAATCCATTTATGCCGTATAAGTTAAAAAAACATTCTTCTCGTACTTTGGACGGAAAAGTCAAAAAGTACCTTGTACGAAAAATGACAAAATATTCCTTTCATATATTTTACTAAAAACGCACCGAAGGGTAAAATTGGATTTAAACAATTGTAGGATGATATAAATAATATTAAATATTGTGGAAACAAGGATTTTTATGATAAATATTCCCCAGTAAATTCTGAAGTATAAACAATCTCAGAAAAAAATGAGATTGCGAGATTTTCTCTTACATTAGGTCCGATAAACATTGTACATGTCCGAACCTCCTGTATAATGATTTAAATAATGTCATTGACTTACTACTGAATCATATTAATTGTTATGAATTAATATATGATCATATTCTTATCTTCTTTTTAATAATATTTCTTTTCAACTTGTTATTCGGGTGTTTATTGCTTTATGTTCTTATGCATGTATTGACGAATAAATTCTTATTCCACTTTTTAGGTTATAGATACCTTATTTACAGAATGGTATTTTTGTAATATATATCATATTTATTTATTCAATTCATTTATATAATCATTATTCAATGAAGATCATGTAGAATGAGTCGCATCACATTGTGGAGATGGTAGGCCGTACGTACGCAAGAGCGATGATATCATTCCCACGATCGTGGAAATGTATTGAAGTGTATGTATACTATTTCAGAATCAATATAACTTTACAATAATTATATATATTTATTCTTTACTCCATTATCCCCATCCAAGTAAGGTGGTGGTGGAAAACAGATTACACCACAGCGTGGAGACGGTATTCCGTACGTACGCACACGCGATGATTTCATTTTCCATGGGATGGATAAAAGGGGAAATCGGGTTGTTTTATATTTATAATAACATATCATTATATGAGTGGTACTGATTTTATTACTTAATAATGAAAAAACTAAAGAAAAATAAGTAGAAGAAGAAATAAATTTGAAAGAATTGGTAACAAATATTACCTCTTCTTCAACACGCTTCTTTGAAACCTCCTCTTAGGGCACTAAGATTGGTCTTTATATAAGACCAAGACCTCTAAGATCTTTATAGGGAAGTGGAGAAGTGTAATTTTCAGGGGATGGCCGAGATTGAATGCTAAATATTGTGTGAGGAGGAGAGGGAGGAGGTGCCCTTTTATAAGGGAGGAGAGGGGCACCTTTGGAATTATAAGAAATATTAATTTATAATAAATTCTAACCCCAATTAAAAACCTCCAAAAATGACTCAAATCAAAATCTTAGAAGAGATATGGTTGTAATCTCATTGGCCAATAAAATTTAGACATTTTGGGAATTTATTTTAAACATTATCAACATTATTTATCCTTATATAATCTATTTAATATTATCTGTGGTAATGATATTATAAATTTTAAATCATTATAAATATTTACTTATATATTGTGAATTGTCCATAATTGTATACTTTATTACATTGTAGAACATATAAATCTTAATTTACAATTTTTCAATATTTTTTTGATTTTTAAACAATTTTATAATATGTAATTTCTATAAATTGACAATAGTGTCAATTTTGACACTATTCTTTATTTGAGTATAAATAAAATATATACAGAACATATGTTCGAACTAATGTATTTAATAAATTAATAACATATCATTTATATATATATAATTAATGTAGAACATTAAATAGTTTATATGAAATTTATTTTAGTACTTTTAAAATCATTTATTTGATATTTCAATCAATAAAATAATTTCAACATCACTATTGTGTCATATTTAATGATAATTATTTAATCCTAAAAAATTATAAATAAATTCATATGATTTAGATAATTTTATTAGCTTTCTGGAGATTATTAATTTTCGAATTTTCATGAACTTTATCACTATATTAAATTTATTATACCTATAATATTTAAGAGAGTGACATGTTGTCACGTTCATTGGTTTTAATAATAATTAAATTATTTTAATGGTAAAAAGTCCATAAAATGAATTTATTCCTACCCTTAGGTGATAAGTTTCTACTTTTAGTCATCAATTATAATTTTGACAGGTATTAGGGTAATTTTATAATCTTATATTTACCCTTAATTACACGATTTATCTTTAATTACAATAAATAAAAATTATCATAGTTACTATTCAAAATATCAAAAAAAGCAACGTATTAACATAATTTGGACCCACTGAATCCAAATATGGAATAAATTTTTAAAATACAAAACACAGAAGTTTAAGTAATTAATTTAAAATTAATCCTGTTGTTAAGCAAACGAGTTTATAATGTTAAAGCATTGCCAAATATTGAAATGTTTTTACCTATGAATTCAATGTAAAATTAATGCTAATGAAATAAATTATATTAAATGTAAAAATATATTCTATTTATACTTTAAAACCTTTAGATATTATAATTTAACCATATAAATTATTGCGATGAAAAAAATTGTTTTTAATTAAAATATAGCGTGTTTTTACTATTCATCAAAATATGAAAGTTACCAGAATAATATGAAAAATTTATCCAATGTAAATTTTTATATCCTGATTCCGAATAGGAATACTATTTATTCAAATTGAACTTATAAACATGTCAAAAACTTCATATAAAGTGGGTGTGTAATGCCCCGACCCCAGTTACCCAGATTCGGTGCATTGTTACATAACATTGGCATAATCACAAGAAAGATCAAATCTCGAAAGACTTATAAGATTAGTAGCCTTGGAAACAATAGATATATTCATAAATTTTTACATTACATCAAAAAAATTAAATCTACAAAAACAAAGTCTCCATATTCTACACTCTTATCCCCTCATACTATCCTTGCAGGTCATTAATAATTTACTTCTTCATATCTTGGGAAAAATAAAACATAGAAAATAGGTGAGCTCAAAAGCCTAGTAAGGATAACAGTAGAGCGAAATCTTTCATAAATAAGAATAAACATTTAAGGAAATGTATAACTAAAACAAAATACTTTTAAATTTGAACATCAACATGGTATGGAAAAAATAAAATTATATAATTCCATTTACCTATTCACATGGATATTCTATTAATCAAATAATCACATGAAATATCAATAACCACTTTCATAATGATGGAATGCATGATGTCAGACTATCATAACCACATAGCCAAGGCCTCGTGCCAAAACTACAAATAAGATTTTTCCAAGGCCTTGTGCCAAGACACTAGTTTGTCTAATGAGACCTACCGATGCATCGAGAAGCTATAGCGGGCTCCACCCGTCACATATTAAGTCCAATGCATTCCCATATGAAAGGGTTTAAACATAACATAAACATCCGTATTAAAACTAGCATACTAAATGTAAATAATTCATCCATAAACCATGAATGTTATAAAAATAAGACATCCACAGTCAAACATATCACAAAACCTTCAATATAATATAGAAGTTTTGTATCATAATAAATCAACTTCAAATAAGCGTAAAATCCATCAAAGGATGTTAACATAGATGATATCAAAACTCTTTTTAGAGAAATATATATTACTATTTTGGAATCATTTAAGAGTCGTATATTTATAAAATAAAACATTTTATTTGAAAATATTCTTATAAGATTGTAAGGGAATCTTTGACGATTTTATAACGGCGAAAAATAGCTCCACTCGTCGTATAAGTTAAAAAAACATTCTTACCTTAATTCTGTCAGTAAGGTTAAAAAGCACCTTGTTTGGAAAAAAAACGGAATGATTCCTTTATAAACCTCTTATAAAAAGTCAAACAAGGGTATAAATAACTTTAAATCATAATCTTTTAAATAGTAAAAATGTTTTGAAATACATTTTTAAGAAAACATGGATGTGGATGATAAAGAGATCCCAGTAGATTATTACCTATAAACAACCTCGAATAATGAAGAGATTGCAAAATAAACACTTACCTTGTACATTTCCTTGTTTGATGGTTGGTTAACCTCCTGTATAATGGTGAAATAATTGTTATTAAATTATACAAGAATCATATACATTAATATGATATCATATATGATCTATTAACATTGATTTGATAATAATATCTTAGTATTATCTTTGTTTCGGGTGTTAACTTACTCGTTTTATTTTATATGTTTTGTTACATAAACCGTGTTTTTCATGTGTAGGTTGTATCTTAATAATATCCTTAATGATATAAAGTCCTTATATACTATTATTAATCATCAAATGAGATTCATACTAGAATGGATACGATGGAGAATGAATCTCATCGCGTTCGTGGAGACGGTAGTCCGTATGTACGCACGAGCGACGATATCATTCATTTGATATTAAAATAACATATAATTGGATGGTATATTATATATACAGAATCATTATCATGTTATATTTATTGTTTACATGAATTACACATCATTATTATACACATCCAAAAAATAATTTATTGAATAACAATTACACCACGACGTGGAGACGATAAGCCGTACGTACACACATATGGTGACATGTTATTCAAAGGATGGATAGAGTACTGAATATGATTTTACCATATTTATAATAACATCACAGTATATATAAGATAATGGAGTTATTAATTTAGAATGTTAATAAAAAATAAAGAAGAAGTGGAAGAAGAATGGAACTTGAAAAAGGGTGGTGAAATCATTACCTCTTCTTCGGTTTCATCCTTTTGATTTGATCAAAAGGGCTCCATAGATTGGCTTTCCGACTAAAGGAAGGCCTCTAGGAAGAATTAAGGGAAGTTGAAAGAGTATTTGTATAGAGTTTGTCCAAGCCAAATGGCTTTGAAGGTGTGAATTAATGAGAAGGGGGAGTGCCCCTTTATAAGAGGGGTGAGAGGCACCTTTAGAAAAGTTAGAAATATCATTTTATAATAAATTCATATTCGGTTTATAATGGCTCCAAAGTATATTATATAAATGTTAAGGTGGGGATAGGTCGAAAATCACTCAACCAATAGGATTTAGACAGGTTTGGGTTACAATATTAACCTTATCTATAAGTATTAACTCTTAGTTAATTAGTTTCACTTTTATAATGTCTCTTTGTATTTTTATATTATATGGTTAATAAACATACTATATAAATCCAAGCGACCCCCAAGTGGTATATTAATGATACACATATCATGATATAAGTCTCTTGGATTATCCTTAGATTTTTAGTAATTTAATATCAATTAATAATATAATATTTGTTTTAAAAACTCTTTTATGTCAATTTTGATACTATTCACTAATTGATTTTTGTAAAAAACATAAAATATTGATTACTTCGAAAAAAGTTAATTAAATCAATCCTAACATGTCATATTATCCTAGAAAATTATTTTTATTTATAAAAAGTCTCATATTATATTTATTTGGGTATTTATAATATCAATTATTATAATTTTTCACTAGTATGATAATTACTGCATCATCATTGTGTCATAAATAAATTAAATTATATATTGTCTAAAATTATAAATAAAATATCATTAGGTAGGAAATCGTTTTATCTTTCTAATTAATTTTTACAATTGAATTTATCTTATGTTTAACCTTATATTAAAAATGTTTTAGTAAATAAACCTTGATTTTAACTCTTTTAACTCTTCTTTGAATTAAATAATAATAAATGTCCTAATCTAATCCAAGTGGACATAAATGATAATATTTTATTCCTAAGGTTGGTTTTGGTCGAATTTAGATTATCTAATTGAATTAGTACATGTGTTATGGTAATATTAATATCATTTTTACCCTTAATTACCCTATTTACTTTTATTCGTGGTAAATAAAAGTAAAAAGTTACTATTCACCAAAAATTATTTTCATCTCAATGAACAAAATTTTAGTCCTTAATATTAACCCTGTCTCTCAGATTTTTGAAATTCTAATCACAGAAGCGGTAAAATTATGTTTTATGAAAAATTCATTTTTTTAACTACCACTTAGTGGTTTCACTATTCATCAAAAAAATGAAGTTTTTCAGAATAATACAAAAAAATCACCCTAGACTAATTTTGATATTCCAAATCCAAAAATTAAGTCCATTTTGAATAATAAAATTTATAAATTTCAAAAAGTGGGTATTACTATTCATAATAGCTAGGTTGATTGGTTGTGGTGTGTTAGAACTTGATGTTGCGTACAACACACGTTATTGCATTATTCAAAGAGAAGCGTACCGTAGAAGCTTGGGGTGTTACATTCTCCCCTCCTTCAAATAATTTCATCCTCAAAATTTCTAGAATACTACCACATGAAAAGACTCGGGTGTTTCTTCATCATAAGTTCCTCGGGTTCCCATGTTGCCTCTTCCATCTTATAGTTTCTCCACAAGAATTTTACCAGACGAGTCGTCCGGTTTCTCAGTACTTGTTCTCTCGTATCAAGAATCTTGATGGTCTCTACGCAATAAGACAGACCGGGTTCCAGTTCTAATTCCTCATAGATGAGTACATGCGTTGGGTCAGGCATGTATTTCCTCAACAGAGATACGTGGAACACATCGTGAACTTTGGAGAGACTTGGCGACATTGCCAATCGGTAAGCTACAACCCCAATTCATCCTAGAATTTCGAAAGGTCCGATATACCTAGGACTCAATTTACCTTTCTTACCAAAACGTATGACTCCCTTCCATGGAGATACCATCTGGAAAGCATGATCACTGACTTGAAATTCCAAATCCTTCCTTAGATTATAAGCATAGCTCTTCTACCTACTTAGAGCTTCTTTGATATGGTTTTGGATTACCTTCACCTTTTCCATAGTTTCCTCCACCAGTTCTGGGCCTACAAATTTTCTTTCACCAACACTATTCCAATAGGTTGGTTTGCGACATATCTTTCCATATAACGCTTCATATGGTGCCATATGAATACTCGAATGGAAGAAATTGTTATAGGAACATTCTACCAGAGGAAAATATTGATCCCACATATCCTGAAAGTCAAGTGAGCAGGATCTCAACATGTCTTCTAAGGTTTGAATAGTTTTTTCTGATTTTCCATCTGTTTGAGGGTGTTAGGTAGTGCTGAAATGAATTTCATTATCCAAGGCTTTCTGAAGACTTTTCCAGAATCTTGAAGTAAAACGGGGATCACGATCAGAAACAATCGATAGGGGTACTCCATGAAGTCTCAAAACTTCATTAATATATAGTCTTTCTAGTCGTTCAAGTGGTAAATCTTCCCTTATAGCAAGAAAATGTGCTGACTTGGTAAGATGATCAACAATGAACTATATTGCATCATTCCTTCTTGGAGTCTTTGGTAGCCCCATGACAAGGTCCATCGTAATATTGTCCCATTTCCACTCCGTTATGGGAAGAGGTTGCATGACTCCTCCAGGTTGTTGCCTTCCAGCTTTCACTTATTGACAAACCATATATCTTGACACAAAATCGGCAATCTCCCTCTTCATGTTTTCCCACCAAAAATGTTCCCTCAAATCTCTATACATTTTGGTGCTACCAGGGTGTATAGAGAAATTGGAACTATGAGCATCATCCAGTAATTGCCTTTTTAGATTAGGTATATCGGGAACACAAAGCCTCTTCCCGAATTTCAAAATTCCTTCTTCATACACAAAGTCTCTCAATCTCCCATCATTCACAGCTTTAATCTTTTTTTTAAAATATTCATCATCGTTCTGAGAACTCTTAATCCTTTCTAGTAAAGATGGTTTGGAAACCATTTGAAAAAGCACTGATGTTTCATCTTCCATGGTTATTCCCATGTCCATTTTCACTAGATCCATGAAAATTGGATCCCCTTCAATTATCATATTGTTCAAAACTCCATGATCTTTTCTACTCAAAGCATCTTCCACCTTGTTTGCCTTCCCCGGGTGGTAGTTTATCGTACAATCATAATCCTTGAGCAATTCAAGCCATCTCCTTTGCCTCATATTGAGTTATTTTTGTGAGAAAATATACTTCAAACTCTTGTGATCAGTATAAATCTCACATTTTTCGCCGTAGAGGTAGTGCCTCCACATCTTCAAAGAAAAGATCATAGCTGCTAACTCGAGATCATGAGTAGGATAGTTTTGTTCATTAATTTTCAACTTTCGTGTTGCATAGGCAATAACCCTATCATTCTGCATAAGAACACAACCAAGTCCTTTCTTCGATGCATTACTATAAATAATGAACCCATCATTCCCCGATGGTAGAGTCAATATAGGAGAATTGACTAATATTCTCTTCAGTTCTTCAAAAACTTCTTCACACTCTTTTGTCCAAACAAATTTAACACCTTTACGTGTGAGCTTCATTAATGGGTTAGCCAATCGAGAAAAACTCTAGACGAAACATCGATAATAACCTTCCAAACCAATAAAACTGCATACCTCTGTTATAATCATAGGTGCTGGCCATTCTTGGATTTCCTTGGTCTTAGAAGGATCAACATAGATTCCATCTTTAGAGACAATATAGCCAAGAAAAGAAATCTCCTGAAGCCAGAATTCGCACTTGCTAAACATCCCATATAATTCATGTCTTCTCAGAGTCTTTAGGATAATACGCAAGTTATTTTCATGATCTTCGTAGCTTTTGGAGTATACCAAGATATCATCAATAAATACCACCACAAATTCATCGAGATATTCCTTGAAAACTCTATTCATCAGATCCATGAATACAGAGGGAGAATTAGTCAATCCAAAAGGCATTACTGAAATCTCATAGTGCCTGTACCTGGTTCGAAATGCTTTCTTTAGAATGTCTTCCTTCTTCACACACAATTGATGGTATCCAGATCGAAGGTCAATCTTTGAAAAGTATTTAGCTCCATGAAGTTGGTCAAATAAATCATCAATGCGAGGTAGGGGATACATGTTCTTTATTTTTATAGCATTGATCTCCCTATAGTCGATACATAACCTCATAGATCCATCTCTCTTTTTAACAAAATAAACAGGGGATCCCCATGGAGAAACACTAGGGAGAATAAATCCCTTATTACTTAATTCCTCTAGTTGTTTCTTTAGTTCAACTAATTCTACAGTGTCCATTCTATAAGGGGTCTTCGATATAGGCCTTCATCCAGGAATTAAATCAATGGAAAACTCAACTTCTCATTCTGGGGGATGTCCAGGTAAATCTTCCAGAAACACATCTACATATTCTTTCACAACAGGTATATCCTCTATTTGAAAATTCCTTTCCTCACCCACAACCATTTCATTTTCTTCCTCCCCAATAATTGAATTTAGTTGAGCTACTGGGGGTGGATCTAGATAAGAATTAGGTGGTGATGATTCTTCTCTAAAGATAAGGTGTTCCTTATCATCATCATCAAAAATCGTAACCTCCTTCTTCTTATAATAAATCTTCACATCATGGTAAGAAATCTAATCTATACCGAGGATTATATCAAACTCAATCATAGGTATGACAATGCGATTAGTGGATAAAGAACATTTATGTGCTCTAATGGGGACTGATTCACAAAACCTTGTTGCAATGATACTTCCCTTAGGAGTTTTAACTAACAACTCCCTTGTTAAATCAAATTGGAAATATCTAATTTTCATAGAAAATTGGGAAGATATGAAACAATGCGATGATCCAGAATCAAATAATGGAGTTTGTATACTTGAGGAAACCATTAAATTACATGCCACCACGTCTTTCGAAGCTTCTACCTCAACAGTAGTGATAGCATAAGCTTGGCCTTGATCCCTTGGCCTTTTTTGAGGTAAGTTCCCCTGATGCTTAGGACATTCATTTTCATATTGTCCCATCTCCCTGTTATTGTAGCACTGATTATCATTAGCTTCCTTCTTCCCATTGCAATCATGAGCATGGTGGCCTTTTTCACCACACTTGTAACAGACTCCCGTTCCTTTCAAGAAAGTACTGTGGTGTTTCTCCCAAAATTTACCACAGGATGGATATTAAATCTTTTCCTTCTTCCCTTATTTCCATTCCCATATTGATCGGTAGATCTATTCTTCTCTTGCTTTGCTTTAAAGTCATAAGACTTAGAAAATTCCTTTCTTATCTTGATAGCACATGATACAATGTCTTCGTACGATGAAAAGGATTTTGAGATCAATGATCGATGAAGAAATGGTTTTATACCATCAAATAAATGATCAATCTTACTTCTTGAGTTACGTATATAATCTCTAGCATACCTTGCTAACCCTGTAAAGTTATACTCATACTTTGTGACATTCTCATCCTCCTTTTGTCTCAGACTCAGAAATTGTCTTTCCATATCTGCTTGATGGTCACGAGGAAAGTATTTTTCTAAAAAGAGATATTTGAACTCCCTCCATTCCATATTTGATACTTCATCATCTTCCCTCGTGTTTTGAATCAATGACCACCATTGATCAGCATCTCCAATGAGGCGGTAAACTGCCATGATAACTTTTTCCCTTTCACTACTTCCTAAAGCCTGAAATATTTTCTCTAGGGAAATTATCCATTGCTCAGCTACTAATGGATTTGTACTCCAATTGAATGTTGGTGGTCGCTACCTCATGAAGCGATCAATCATTGATCCTCCATGTTGTGGATCAGGGTGCTCCATACAGGTAAGGTTATTATTCATAACCTGAGTGAGTTGTCACAGTATGGTGATTAGCTACTTAGCACCAGTTGCATCACCAGCTCCATTATAATTATCTTGAGTAGGAGGGAAATCCCTACATGGAGTATGTGCAATGATACAGTTTCCATTTCTTCCACTAGGCGCCATTTCTAAACAAAGGCATAAACTAGATCAGTTTATGAATCAAAATACATAATTCCATACTTATAAAACACTTAACATAAATTGAACTATTTATAGATATAATCAATAATCATAAAAATGTTTTCTTGGAGCAAGTATATACTCATAAAACATTCATAATGATTTGTAAAGAAAATGAGAGTTATCATAAGCATATCACCCGGGAGTGTCGTAACCAAGAGTGCAGCAAGGCCCGTTGTCATGCACCAGTTACCGTTTGAGTCTAGCTCAAAGCGGTGTTTTTGGGTTTTACCCTTAGGTACATCTGTGCCAGAGCCTCCTCTACCTGCTCGTATCCAGACCGGGATGTATTTCTCGGAAAACTCAAAAAATCTATACAATCCCAAAATTCTAGGAAGATCTTCTATACTAATCCTCAAAGACCATCTTAGGTCTATGTGCTCTAATCAGAGATTATCTAAATCTATCTTCCAAGGTTTTTACTAAAATTCCTCTGATACCAACTGTAATGCCCTGGCCCCAGTTACCCAGAGTCGGTGCATTATTACATAACATTGGCATGATCACAAGAAAGATCAAATCTCGAAAGGCCGATTAGTTTAGTAGTATTAGAAACAATAGATATATTCATAAAGTTTAACATTACATCATAAAAATGATAATTACAACAACATAGCCTCCATAGTCTACACTCTTATCCCCTCATACTATTCTTTCAGGTCATTCATTATTTATTTCTTCACATCCTGGGAAAAATAAAACAGAGAAAATGGGTGAGCTTAAATGCCCAGTAAGGATAACAATATAGCAGAAACTTTCATAAATAAGAATAAACATTTAAGGCAATGTATAACTAAAACAAAATCCTTTTAAAGTTGAACTTCATCATAGTATGGAAAAAATAAAATGAAATAATTCCATTTAATTATTCACATGGATATTCTATTAATCAAATAATCAAATGCAATATCAGTAACCACTTTCATAATGATGGAATTCATAATGCCAGACTATCATGACCACATACCGAAGGCCTCGTGCCAAGACTACAAATAAGATTTTGCCAAGGCCTTATTCCAAGACACAAGTTTATCTCATGAGACCTACCGATGCATCGATGAGCTATAGTGGGCTCCACCCATCACATATTAAGTCCAATGCATTCCCATATGAAAAGGTTTAACCATAACATAAACATTCGTATTAAAACTAGCATACGAAATGTAAATACTTCCCTATAAATCATGAATGGTATAAAAATAACACATCCACAGTTAAACATATCACAAAACCTTCAATACAATATTGATGTTTTGTATCATAATAAATCAACATCAAATAAGCATAAAATCCATCAAAGGATGTTGACATAGATGAAATCAAAACTCTTTTTAGAGAAATATCTCTTTCTATTTTGAAATAATTTAAGAGTCATATATTTATAAAATAACAAATTTTCTTTGAAAATATTCTTATAAGATTGTAATATATGCTTTGATGATTTTATAATGGCGGAAAATAGCCACACCCACCGAATAAGATAAAAAAAACATTGTTACCTTAATTCTGTTGAAAAGGTTAAAAAGCACCTTGTTTGGAAAACAACAGAAGGATTCCACCATAAACCTCTTATAAAAAGTCAAAAAAGGGTATCAATGACTTTAACTCATATTCTTGTAAATATTAAAAATGTTTTGAAATACATTTTTAAGAAACATGGATTTGGATGATAAAGAGATCCCAATAGATTGTTACGTATAAACAACCTCGGATAATGAAGAGATTGTGAAATAAACCCTTACCTTGTACTTTTCCTTGGTTGAGGGTAGGTTAAACTCCTATATAATGGTGAAATAATTGTTATTAAATTATACAAGAATCATATACATTAATATGATATCATATATGATATTTTAACATTGATTTGTTAATAATCTCTTAGTATTATCATTGTTTCAGGTATTAACATACTCGTTTTATTTTATATGTTTTGTTACGTAAGACATGTTTGTCCTGGATAGGTTGTATCTTAATCATATCCAGAATGATATAAAGTCCTTAGATAATATTATTAATCATTAAATGAGAATTATTCTTGATTGGATACAATGGAGAATGAATCTCATCGCGTTCGAGGAGACGGTAGTCCGTACGTACGCACAAGTGACAATATCATTCATTTGATATTAAAATAATATATAATTGGATGGTATATTATATATAAAGAATAATTATCATGTTATATTTATTATTTACATGAATTACACATCATTATTATACCCATCCAAATAATAATTTTTTGAATTACAATTACACCACGACATGGAGACGGTAAGCCGTACATATGCACGTATGGTGACATTTTATTCAAAGGATGGATAGAATACTGAATATTATTGTTCCATATTTATAATAACATCAATGTATATATAATATACTAATGTTATTATTTTATAATGGAAATAACAAAGAAAGATGAAGTGGAAGAAGAATGGAACTTGAAAAAGGGTGGTGAAATCATTACCTATTCTTCGGGTTCTTCCTTTTGATTTGATCAAAAGGGCTCTTTAGGATGGCTTTATTACAAATGGAAGGCCTCTAAGATGAATTAAGGGAAGTTTAGAGAGTTTTTGGGCAGAGTTTGGCCTAACAAATTGGCTTAGAAGGTGTGAATTAATGAGAAGGGGGAGTGCCCTTTTATAAGAGGGGTGAGGGGCACCTTTGGAAAAGTTAGAAATATTATTTTATAATAAATTAATATTCAGTTTATAATTGCTACAAAGTGGATTATTTAAAGGTTAATGTGGGGATAGGTAGAAAACCATTCAACCAATAGTATTTAGATAGGTTTGGGTTACAATATTAACCTTATCTTTAAGTATTAACTCTTAGTTAATTAGATTCACTTTTATAATGTCTCTTTGTATTTTCATATTATATGGTTAATAAACTTACCATATACATTCAAGAGACACCCAAGTGGTCCATTAATGATAAACCTATCATGATATAAGTCTCTTGGCCGATCCTTATATTTTTAAGAATTTAATATCAATTAAAAATAATAATTTTTTAAAAAACTCTTTTATGTAAATTTTGACACTATTCACTAATAGATTTTTGTAAAAATCATAACAGAATGATTACTTAGAAAAAAGTTAATTACATCAATCCTAACATGTCATATTATCCTATAAAATTATTGGTATTTATAAAAACTTTCAAATTACATTTATTTGGGTATTTATAATATCAATTATTCTAATTTTTCACAATTATAGTAATTAATGCATCATCCTTGTGTCATAAATAAATTAAATTAAATAATGTCTAAAAATTATAAATAAAATATCATTATGTAGGAAATATTTTTATCTTTCTGATTAATATTTACAATCGAATTTATCTTATGTTTATCCCTATATTAAAAATGTTTTAGTAAATAAACCTTGATTTTAACTCTTTTAACTCTTCTTTGAATTAAATATTAATAAATGTCCTAATCTAATCCAAGTGGAAATAAATGATAATATTTTATTCCTAAAGTTGTTTTTGGTCTAATTATGCTTATCCAATAGAATTAGGACATGTGTTAGGGTAATATTAATATCATTTTTACCCTCAATTACCCTATTTACTTTTAACCGTGGTAAATAAAAGTAAAAAGTTACTATTCACCAAAAATTATTTTCATCTCAATGAACCACATTTTAGTCCTTGATATTAACCGTGTCTCTTGGATTTTCAAAATTCCACTCACAGAAGCGGTAAAATTATGTTTTATGAATAATTTAGTTTTTTAACTACCACTTAGTGGTTTCAGTATTCACCAAAAAATGAAGTTTTTCAGAAAAATACCAAAAATTCACCCTAGGCTAATTTCGATATTCTGAATCCAAAAATTGAGTCCATTATGAAAAAAAAAATTTACAAATTTCAAAAATTGGGTATTATTATTCATAACGGCCAGTTTGATTGGTTGTGGAGTGTTAGAACTTGATGTTGCGTACAACACACGCTATTTCATTATTCAAAGAGAAGCGTACCGTAGATGCTTGGGGTGTTACAGGGTGCACCATCAAAAGGTGACAAAACTGCATTTTTTTTGAAAAATAATGATTTCACCTGAAAAAATTATTTTTTTCTCATACCATGTTCTAGAAAATATGTAAGATGAATAATAATGTTATAAAATATAAAATTCAGTTAATACTATTCATAACGGCTAGTTTATAATATTATAATAATATATCATTGTTTAGTGAAACTCGGTATTGCGTACTACACACGCTATCAAGGAAGGTCGCGATTGCGTGTAACGCAAGCCAAGCTAGTGTTGTGGGTAGTGAAATATTCCTTTGATGTTATATATAACATAAGTCATAAATAAAATATACTTCTCATAAAATATCAGGGTGTTACAGTAACAAATCAGTACATAAGAGCTTGAAACATTGAGTGAGGTCTATGATGGGACATACATGCTAGTGTAGTGCCTCTATGCATTTTGAATTATGCTTGGGGGGGGGGGTGGGCTCGAGTGAGCTATTTTGGACAAGATCTTGTTGGATTAGTAGAGGATGCCGGTGAATGCTAGCGGCATGAAGACATGTGAGGATATCTTAGTAGCAGGGAGTCGACATCAGATATAGGGATCCATACATGGGATACATTACTAGAGAACTTATGATAGGGGATCAAAAGTCCATAGCTCTCAGGTTGGATCCAGTCTGTCTAGGGAGAGGTGATGTTAATCCTGAGATGGTATAAGTAATATATCTAGTGAATATCCAACCTGTCAAGCTACTAACAGAAAGTCACTGAATGGACCACAGAGGTAGCAGTGGAGAGTAGATCAGGCAGAAACTCTAGGTGGTGAACAAGGCAATAGAGTAGGGAGAGCTGTAGGTGTTGGTAGAAGCTTGTATCTACTTCCACCACCCCCAGGAGGTCCGTACCAGGATCAGGGATATGGGGGACAAGGGTGGGGTCATATCCATGCTGTTTAGGTGTACTACCAAAGGACACCAAGGATGATATGAGGTAAAATCTATATCTTTTTATCCTTAGTTATCAAACTCGTAGAAATAGGTTTCAATCATTCCATCCTCGTCACATGTATTGTGTGAAAACATGAGCTTTCGAAAGAGTAGTTGACTCGACCCTTACTCTTGGCGACACCTATAAAAGGAGACTTGATGATCGCAAATCTTTACAGACAGTGTGAACATTACCTTGGAGGCAATAGTATTGGTTAAACCCTCTTGGTGGTAGTGTCGAGGTCGTACGACATCATTCTTAGTATGGAATGGTTATCTTAGGTCCTTTCCCATATTGGTTGATTTGGGTGAAGAGTGCGGTGTGTACACACTGATGGGATGAGGATTCCATTTTTCAGTGAAAAAGAGACCCAAGCATAATAGAATTGGCTCATGAATTGGACGGTGCTTCCACTCAGTTATGAGTTGGAAAGAAATACACTTGGAGAAACGCATGTTGTGAGATTTCAGTTCCCAACAGTAGTTGAGAATTATAAGGACATATTTCGAGAAGTTGTTACAATATCCCCTCAAAGCTAAGAGATCAACTTATGCATTGAATTAAACCGTAGGACGTCACCGTTATCCTCACTAGCATATCGGATAGACCTGCAAAGCTCCATGAGCTGAGGGTGTAGTTGGGGGATTTGCAGAGTAAGAGATTTGTAAGACCCAGTGTTTTACATTGGGAAGCCCCAGTTTTTTTTTCAATAATATAGATGGTAGTTTAATGTTGTGTGTGAATTACATCGGACTAAACTAGGTGATGGTGAAAATCAAGTATCCATTTATGGGGATCGAAAGCCTCTTCGGTAAAGTGAGAGTTGAATGTTGGCTCTTTATGGTTGACCTCAAGTAATGTAATCACCAACTATGAGTAGAAATGATGGTATGATGAAGATGGATTTTAGATGCCTCTCTGTTCACTATGATTACTTGGTTATTCCTTTTGGTGGGACGAACTCCCCCACAGTTTTCATGGGACATATGAACCTGGTCTTTCATCCATACAAAGACTAGTTCGTAGTGGTCTTCATCAATGACATCCTTATGTACTCGGCATCAAAGGAGGATCATGTAAGACACCTCTAGATGGTTTCAGATGTACTCTGAGGGAACCCACATTATAGGAATCCCTCGAAGCGATAGTTTTGAAAAAAATTGTTCCACTTTTGAGGACATTTTATCTCATTGGATCGATTAGGAGTGGACCCGGCCAAGGTCGAGGCTGTGTTAGCATGGGAGCCACCTCGGAGTGTGATAGAGGTGAAAAGCTTCCTTCGGCTGGCATGATACTACCAGAGATTTATCCCTGACTTCTCCCTTATATAATCCCGATGAAATCATTGACCTGATTGGGGAAGCCTTTATTTTGGACATAAAACTACTAGAAGGATTTCCAGTAGCTAAGGTAGAGTTTGACGCGGGTACAAATCTTGAGATTTTGAGAGGAGTATTTTAGGTACATAGTTTCTGCAATCCATCAGGGACCAGAATTATTTGTGTCTTGGGGAAGTTAATGTTAGTGATTGGTTATGGTTCATTCCAACTAAGACCACATGAGAAGTATTACATTACCCATAATCTTTAGTTGGTAGTGGAAGTCTTCACATTGATGATCTGGAAACGCTACCTGATGGGAAAATAGTTTATCGTATACTCCAATAATAAGAGTATGATGTACATATTCTCATTGAATGATATGAATAAGTGGTAGAGGTGATGGCTAGATTTTTTTCAAGATTATTAATTTGAGAACATCTATAATCATAGGGAGGGGAACATTGTGGTTGATGGTCTCAGCATGAGATCAAGTTCGCAGCTACTGAGTTATGAGACAGAGTAGTTGGGCTTGCTATTGTTAAACATTGTGGATAGAGATTATAATGATTATCTATATTCATTATTTATCACCCCACCACTCTTATGGATTGTTTGGGAGGCCCAAATATGAGATTTTTATTGAGAGACTTTATGTGCTCAGTTATCCACATGACATGCTCTTGATGGATACTCACAAGGTGGGGTGAACATAGTCTTTTTAAGAGGATGAGTAGTTGTGTTAGTAGTGTTGCAGGATGTGGTTCTAAGGAATTTTCATATATCCCCCTTGGAGGTACATCCTAGAGTGGAAAACATGTACCAGGACCTCTGATGTTAGTTCTAGTGGACTGGTATGAATAATAAAATAGAATAAATCATTTATTGATGCTTTTCATGCTAGTAGGTGAAGGGTGAGCACCGGGTTCTAGTAGGGTTAGCTCACCCATTGAAGTGATATAATGGAAGTGGGAAATAATATTGATGGAATTCATCATAGGCTTACTATAGAAATCCAAGGGAGAAGATTCCATTTGGGTGATCATCGAAAAACTCACCAGGTCAGCCCACATCCTAGCTATCAGGGAGCAGATTTATGTAGAATGCTTGGGATTTATCTACATGTAAGAGATGGTTTGGATTCATGGTGTACCTTCAAAAATAGTCTATGATTGTTATGCTTATTTCATATTCCATTTGTGGAAGGGATTGCTGGAGGCTTTTAGGACTCAGCTACACTTGAAAACAAAATTCCATCCCCAGATAGATGGTTAGATAGAGAAGAGCATTCTGGTTCTAGAGAATATGTTGCAGGCATGTATCATGGCCTTTGGTCCTAGTTGAAAGGACCACCTACCACTGTTCGAGTTCGTCTACAATAACATCTACATCTCCACCATTGATATGGAATCATTCTAGGCCTTATACGAGAGACTATACCGGTCACTAGTATGATAGACCAACCCCCAAGAGTCAGCACTCATGGGTCCATAGTTGGTGTGAGACACCACTGAGAAGGTTCAGTTCATCTAGAAATGGATGAACACTCCCTAGAGCTAGAAAAATTATTATGCAGAAAGACGATGGAGACCTCTAGAGTCCAATTACGGAGACCACGTCTTCCTTTGGGTCTCAACTCGACAAGGGTTGCAAAGATTTGTCCATGGTGGAAAATTTTCTCCGAGAATTATCATCCCTTTTCAGATACTGTGTAGAGTTAGTGAGGTAGTGTATTAACTAGCTCGACAACCACAGTTGCACCAGATGAATGGCGTATTTCACATGTTTCTGCTGAGGAGTAATGTTAATCACCCATCGGATTTCATCGACTGTGGCACGCTGGAAGTTAAGTATGGAGTGACCTTTGGCGAGTACCCAGTGGAGATCGAGGATTAGCATGTTAAGATCCTTTGTGGGTAATCAATTTTCCTACTGTATGTCTGGGGGATGTACAAGAATCTTTTAGATAACATGTGAGAGTGAGATTCTCAGATTCGTGCCTAGTACCCACATCTATTTCAGTAGCCTTTTATTATTTTTGGGGACGTAAATTTATAAGTTATGGAGAATTTAATATCTCATATTTCCCATGTATTATATTTAAATATTATATGTGATTATTAGGGGACCAGGATTTTAACTGACATGTGATTCTGAGGCCCAGTGTACCCAAAATAAATGATTGCAATAAATTAATCTCTAAATAGCATGTGTCAATAGTTCTCTGGTGGAAGTGGAATAACATTTTAAAAAGTTTCCCAATCAGATGTCTGGGGGAACTATATCATTTAGATCAGTGCCTTTTACATGGGCAGGGCCTATCATCGACCGACGTAGGTCAGCTGCAAGAGTTAGCTTTTGGACATTACAACATGAATAAAATAAAATAAAATATTTTATTCATTTTAAATGTTTCTATAATGTAGTGATGATTATTTTTTAAAAAATAATAAGGACCCAAATGTTAGGATTATAACCCTTTAAAACTCCTTATAATCCTTTGGCGCCTTGGAGAGGATCCACCTAGGAGAGTTCATGATAAATACTGATGAACGAAGATGCATGAATTGTTTCACAATGAGATCAATTCACAGATGACGCCCACTATTCCTCTTCTTCAAAAAATTTGGTAAGGGTTGTTATTTTTATTCTTCTTTACCACATTCTTGGATTAAGTGGAGAATGTTGATAAACCCACAAACAAGTTGATCCGCAGATTGGGCATTCTTTGGGAAGGGTGTTAATATCCGTTTATTTTTTGATTTTGGCTTGGGGATCATGTTTATGATAATTGATGAATTATCATTTGATTCAACATTAAACCTATTAACGTGAGCGAATCATCACTATGATGAATGATAAAGGATGTGAGTTGGTCTTTTTCTTATTGAATTTCATCCCCTTTTCAAGAAACGTTCTTCATGTTATTCATGGAGTGATGAATAATGGATCGTTGTGAAACCAGTTCACAATGAAACAATACAAAATTAGAGATCAACCATCGCGGCGTTCTAGCCAAGATGTGATGACGATGTCAGATGATGAATTGGCCCGGATTGGGAGAAATTGTTCTTTATCGTTCTTCCCGTTGGTGGATCGAAATGAGGTTTTGGGGCGGATCAGATGCCTGAAACCTCTCGGATCATCGATATAATGAAGAGGAAACCTCTGATCTCGAGTTTCGTGGCAACCGGATCTCTGGAACGAGTATCGTGAGACTGACATAGGTCCATTGATGGAGGATGGCGTTTATAGAAATTTCCGATGAACACATCGTGTTCTCCGATGAACACGATGTGTTATCCGATGAACATGGTGTGTTCTCCGATAAACATTCCTTGTGGGGTCCGCATGTTGGTGGTTAGGTCTAGTGTGCCGCAAAAAAAAAATTCTATAATCCCAAAAGGACATAGCCTGTGGGCCCTACCCAATAGTGGAATTAGATCTGGGCTATAGAATGGATAGAAATGGTGTGTGACCACAATCACATGGTGTGAGGGTCCACACATGGGACTCAGTGTGTAACTCATAAAATACATAGACATTAGGTGGTGTACACACCATGTACTACACCACATGACCAGATGAGGTCGGTTACGCTGGTCGCCCCATGTACAAGTTACAAGGGTTGGCATACACATGTTCAGGCCATGTAAGGGAACATGGCCAGCATACACGGATCAGACACCAGATACCTTGAAATGGAGCGTGATCATTCCTACATGCTGTTTATATGCATTTTTACATTGCATATTCTCTAGGCATGGTCCGTTATACACGATTAGTGCCTGAATTTAATGTACCCAGCATGTGACATTATCTACACGCCGTGTACTCCCTTATACATGGATTTATCATATTATCCATCATTCCTTGTATAGGATTCATTTGGGTTTGTTCCCCTTCCACGTTACCCTGAAGGAAATGTATCATTTTTTTCTATAGGAGTAAGATCCCATCAGTATGAATTTCTGAGATAGAGTTAGGTATCCCTCCATGAGGTCAATTGAAAGAACCTCTATACATTCTTAACCCAAGTTAGAGTCAGTTATCAATATGACTAATCCTATAGAACACGGATCCTCTACTTAGCTGGTGAATTTGGATTAGATGGGGTATCCGCTAAGGCCCAATAATTGATCCTCATATATGTATCATGATATTTTCCCACTCAAGGGTGTGTTCTCTCAAAATTAGTGTATCTGTTCTTTCTTCAGATATATTAGAGCATCCATATATCTCATTGACTTTCTTAACAAACATTGCTTATCAGATGGACATCATCGGAGCTATCAGACTCTTGGAGTGAGTTCCCCCAGATGAGTGGTTCATGGATTCTTCGAACTGAATCCCTAGTATTGGTATGCAGTGTTTTAGACTATGTGTCCAGGATTTGAGTATATCTAGATGTGTTTCTCTTACTATATTTTAAGTAGACTTATACTGTATGGAGTTGAATGTACATTTACATTGTGAATTTATTTATCATTATTGGGGTCCCCTAGAGAGTATTGTTATACTAAACCTTAAATGGGATTTTCCCACATGTTTAATGCCTTGTGAATATGATCATCCTTTCGATTTAGTACAGGGTAGACTAGGACCAGACCGAGCAATCAGAGTTCCTGACAGGTTGAGGTGATCTTACGAATACAAGCAGTGGTACCAATACCTCTTCTTCCCTTACAAGATGGACTTTTTGGTTTACAGACTCTCTTGTTTTTGGTGGGACTATATTCTATCCCAGCTTACATTCCATAATTTGCTTCCATTGTACTCTATTTGTCAGGTTTAGTTGTATGCATGAAATTTTTTCCATAGTGGTTATTACATTTCAGAATTTTTGGGCTCGGAGATAGGTGCATATGTACAAGTATATAGAAAATTTCTCACATGTTTGTGATATGCCTACTCAATGCTACACACCAACCCCTAGCCTATTGTAAGAAGGATCGGGGAGTCGTGGCACTGACCCCACTAGGATGGGCCATGACATTTTCCCACATAAAAAGTGGAACACATCACCTCACATAAACTTAAACAAAATCACCCAAATTTTAGACCATAATATACCCAAACCAATTAAAATTATTCATGTAATCTATAAGGATGTTATATTCATCTCAAAATTCCATCCCTCAATTGTTTAATCTCATCCCTGATGTAAACAATCCATGAAGTGAGTTATAATATCCTAAAAAGCAGATTCAGTTTTTTCTATGTGATTTTATTATTAGATAAATATTATATCAAAATAATAAAATTATTACGTTTTTATTATTAATGTAATATCTTTCTATCATAATAATTCTATAAGAATTAACATCCCTCCAATATTTAATTACGAAAAATATTAATGTGAATCATCTATTTTTCAGACTACCATCTCCAAAAAAAACTATTTATTGTTTTCAATCAGCAACATATATCAATATTACTAATAGGGAAATATATTTTCAAATTTTATATATTAATAATATATATTAGGTTATGATATGATAATCTAAACTAATAATTTTCAAGGATCAATATAAAAAGATATTGTCAACCAAGTGTATATTTTTACTACCGCTTCCAAGAGGTGATTGATTCTCATAATTAATTTCATCCCCTCCTTACATAGCTGGTAATGGGAATGTAAATGGAAGATATATTTGATATATATGATAATTTTCTTTCTAATATATCATATTGAACAAACTATTAATAATATTATCAAAAAATATTATTATAATTTAAATTTTTTAGAATAATATTACTAAGAGGAAGGTCATTAATTTACTTTATATAATGGTTTTATGTCAATTATATCATCTAATATAACATTTATAATTTTCCAATATCACCAAAAATACACACTAAATAATATTATTATTCAAATTTAGAAAGTATTTATCTAAAACACATCATGATCATCAATTGTCATATAGTGTTAATGATTTTATCTGTTTAACCACATAATTGAACAATGTAATGGAATTATATCGTAGATTATTATGAAAATATAATTTCATATATATTATGACACATATTTAAATAATATTTTTTTTATTCTGGAAATTTTACTTCAATATTTTTACACTAAATAAAAAAACATGATTTGTTGCTGGATAATTAAGGAAAAATGTTCATTGTCGCATTAGAGGTTCAACCCGTAAGTGGAACTACGAGCTAGGGATTCCCCTAATCACTGCTACCTCCAATGTCTCGGGTTCGCGCGGTGTCATTCATTGTGAATGGTGAGATAGTGGTGCTGTTCTGTTTCAATGGCATTGTTGACTTTTTGGACTCGGTCATCTTGGCTATTTGCAATGTGGATGGCCTCTCCTCACTGAAATCCTTCTTCAATGAATAGGGTTATTTTGGAAGTGTGGTACCGGTCTATGTACGAGTTATAGATTTTAATGCTTGATATTTTCCTCCTTGTATCTAGTGTGTGGGCTGGGTGGTTTTTCATGATCTCTATGAGCATCCAGGATGGCGGTGAAAAGATATGGTTTGTCGTGGGTCTATCCTCAGGCATACTGGTGACTTGACTCTAATTTTGTTTCTTGAATAATTTTTTTTTTCATGGGAAGAATTTTTTGTTTAGGTCACTAATTTTGAGAGACGGTGATGGTCTTTGAATTATTTACATTTTTTAATTCATGGTTTGAGCCAGATTGTCATTAGTGGAGTTGAATAAGAATATTGTGATCTTTGTTTCTTGCATTCATTTTTTGGTATGTGAATGTTTTCAGCTGCTTTCAATGTCGGAATTTTAGGATTAGGCTTTGGATATGATGCTTGAGTCTTTTAAGCATCACAATTTTGTTGATTTTGAATTTGTTTGGGTGATTTTTTACATTTTATGTGAAATCACTTCCTTTTGTGATTCTTCATTGATGGTTGAGGAGTTGATATGTGGTTTTCCTATGATGGTGGGTATGAAAACTTTGATTTTGTTGGTTTTTGATTTTTAGTTTTATATTCGTGAAGATGTAGGGCTATGGTGTGGTTCTATATAGTGGCAATGTCAATGTATTTTCCTTCTTTGTATGTATTTTCCAACTTGGATGATTGCACAATTTTCTGTTCAGATGGAACTTTGATCTGTGATGATCTTGGTTTGATTTCATGTTTATCCTGCCTTTTATGGTTCAATGGTTCATTATTTCATATTTTCATCATAGGCTACTACAAATGAGGTCCTTGCTTCCATTTTTTTCCCAGACCCATGTGATTCGGTTATGGATGTTTGAGAGGGTATGGCCTTGGCCATTGGTATTATCCCATCTTTGTACATGGAAACTTTCAGTGAAGCGTTGGAATAGTGGAAATTTAATTTCATGATATTAAAGTTGGGAAGGGGCTATTCATATGAGATCTTTATTTTTGGATTTTGAATTTTTGGGGAAGATTACGAGGTTTTATGTTGTGGAAATAATGTTTGGTTTTCACTTAGCCTTTAAATGTGGATATATGAGTGTAAAAAAATTAATTTTCAGTCTTCCAGTTCATTTTAATTGTCAATTTTTTATTTTTTATTATAGACATCAATATTCATGGATTGTAATTTTATATTTATAAATCATTATAAGACCAAAATAATTATTAATTTTACTAACATCTACTGATGATGTATTTAGGAGGGATAAATCATGACACTGCTCCAATGAAAGGACAATAAATAGTAAAAATAGTTTACACTAGATGTTGGGAATAATAAAAATAGATTATTATTATACATGTAGATAGTGATTTTAAATAGAATCTATAATATTTTTAGGTATTAATATTAATATAAAATTAGTTTTTTATATATTTATGTGTGGAATAGATTAATATAGACTGCATTCAACTGAGCATGGGGATAAATTAAGGGTTTCAATGTCTCCTATATGATTCACTTTATACAGTATTATACTATACCCCATGATTCCTTTTAAATAGTGAAAAAATTATATAATTTAATTTTAAATCATGATCCTCTTATATTAAATGATATTTGGAGTTTTGAATAAATTTTATACCCCTCACGTGGTTTTGATTTAATGTTTTTAAAGGCTATAAATGGTTATTTTGACACAAAAATCCTCCATTAGACATAATAACTCTTCTTCACTATAATAATTTATATTTTCCATACTAAAACCTTTGAAAATGTTATTTTTAAATTTTAAATTTTTTTGAAATCATGCCTCACAAATAAATTTCACCCTTGATTGTTTTATTGTTTCATGAAAGATATTTTTTATTTTCAATAACTTTGTTATCATTTAATGACTATTTTATACATATCCTTATTTTTATATCCATCCAATGTTTTCAATAACAATATATTAAATCATGTTTTTAACTTTGATAATCATTTATCCCACTTTTTATCAGTTTAATATAGTGACCTCGTCATCCTTGTAATTATGCTTTTTCAATATGGGTTTTTTAAAATGATTCAAAAGTGTTTTAATCAATTCAATATAAAATGATTTATCATCCAATCTAAAAAACTGCACATAATTAATTTAATTTTGAATGAAAAAGTATGAATTTGTCTTTATTATTGTAAATGTTTATAATGTATTCTCACAAACTCTTTTCAAAAAAATTATGTTTCTTTAAGGATTAAATTATAAATTCATTTTTAAATTAATTATTTTATATTTATTTTCACTAATATATTTTGAAAACCATAATTAATTTTAGTAGATCATTTTTTTGGAATTATTTATAATAATTTTTTTCAAAATTATTATATTTCCTTTCTCATTTTTTTGAATTTAATTTATTCTACCTCTTTTATAATAATATTTTTAACAGTTTCTGATTAATATTTTATTTCCACACTTAATTATCATAAAAGGATTATCTATCACTAAGTTAATTTTTTATTTTACTCTTAATTTTATTAATTTTAGTATGTTATTTTTCAAGGATATTTTACTATACATGGATATATTGAGTTCATGTAATGGGATAAGTTAAATAAACCTATTTTTTCATTGATAATTGAATATAAAATGACAATTGAGTTTAAATGGGACACATTTGCATGGATTCTAAAAATTGGGGTCCCATATCAGCACCCATTTCATTGGTATATGATTATATATTATAATATATTTATGCTCTGATATAATAAGTTTGATCACACAGGCCATGAAATGATGGGTTTTCTCATATTATTAGGTGCAGACATAATGTGTTGGTTTAAAACAGTGTGGTAACAATGACATCTCGCACACACATTTTCTGTGGATTATGGTAATTCCAAATTTTCATTAAATTTATCATTCCATTCAAAAATTATGAAGATGAATTTCACTTCAATTAAATTCAAATTTTCAACAATTTTATTTTTTTATTGTATTCCAGACATTGATCTCATACACCCATGTTATATGAAAATTGAGGTTATTTTTTAGCTAGGTCATATAATTTATTCTTAATTACAAATCATGTATAGATCTTATGTTACTATAATATGTTATATTGTTATAAAATTACATGTATAGATCAATTATTATTATATTTTAGTCTTATTCATGTTTTACATCATGTTATGATATGTTTATCTCTTAATAAGAATATGAGATACCCTGTTTATTATATTTTCAATATCAAGGTTATAATTATAATTATATCATTTTCTATCTCATGAAAAAGTTCCATATGAGAAGGATTGTAAATAAACATTCAGAAGTGTTTTAATATAATATTTTTATATAGATAATTTCCAAGGCACATGACCATTCATTATGTTGGCTAAGTGATTTCTCGTGAGATTTTTTTTAAATTAAGGTATTAATATAATTTTTCAATCATTTTTACCATGTATCAATATACTGGGTAGCAATAGAAATTTTATAATTAATTTCAACATTCAATATAATTTATGGATTCCACTATAATTCCCATCAATGGTCATGGGATAAAGGTTATATAATTGAAATCAAGAAGCATAAAACCGAGGATCTAAATGATGTTATGGATATCATATATATCATATACTGTAATCTAGGATGTATATTGTTTGACTTGAGTTTTTCACATTATTTTATTTTATTCAAGTTTATAATAAACCTCTTAATAATCCTAAAATTTTTTATTGTAGTGGTATTGGTTAGAACTCATGGAGGAAATATTGAAAAAATATGTATTGCGAGTCCCCTATTAGAATTTTTTTGTATAATATCTGTACAAACCCGATTGTCTTCCAAATGTTGGAATATAAAAGAATATTTTGTATGGATGTACAAGAAAATAATAATAGAAAGGTAATATTTTCAAGTAATGTGATTTAAATTATCTTAACAAGATAATAATTAATTATCATTAAAGGATATATGTCCTATCCTATTTCTTGAAAAGAACCGTATAATATTTCATTATCAATGGAAATGAATTTAGAATAAGAAAAATAATGATTCTGTATAAATTTTAAATATGTATTAATTTTTTGGGAATAAAATGATTTATTTTCTAAATACATTAGTATAATTCCCTCAGAAAATTGATAGAGTTCTTAATTGAAATCATAGTTGCATCTATGACAATATAAATGATCAATATAGAATAGAATATGTGGACTTATATGAATATTAGAAGTAATGTAACGACATTTTAGAGTAGGGAATTATTCCATAAAATTTTCCACTATAGGGAAATACAATTCTCTTTGTGAAGAAGTTGTATGGTTAAATATAGATATCCATTGATAATAGAAAAGTTAATTATCTCATGGATAGTTAAAAATTAAATCTTCCAGTGATTGATGATTTCTTCGACTAGCTTAGTGGGGCTTAATTATTTTCAAATATTGGCCTCATGTGAGGGTGTCATAAACTACGGGTGAAGAAATAAATTACTTGAATACAACATTCTAAACAATATTTTATTATAAGAAGATTTTTTTTCTTTTTTAGTTAGATTAGCTAGCTCTCCCATCATATTTAAGGATTTGATTAATATAGTGTTTTAGGAATTCCATGATATAATTTTACTTTCTATTTTTTATAGACGATCTACATATATATTATAAATATCATGATGATATTCAGGATCGTGTAATAGTAATATTAAAAAATATAGGGAAATATATATTTGTTGTTAATACAGTAAATTTGAGTTATCTATACATAAAATCACATCCATGAACTTTTTTCATGCATTTTTATCTTCTGTTATAGGATAAACATTCCCCATATGTTACACCAAATTTCAACTTCAAATTTAGAAAAAATGAAGGATTTGGGTGTCTAGAATAGGCCACACAGTTTGGACGCATGGTTTTCTAAACCGTGCGGATAAACCTTGCATAGGTGTCCAAGTAATTTAAAATATTTTATATGTCCAATTTTTTATTCTAGGATTTAATGTATCTCACCCCTTTCATTCCCCCATTAGACCCAAGAATCCATCAATGACTTACATGATCAGTCAGCCTCAATTGGAACTCATTTATGAAGGGGATTTTGGTGGGAAAACACCATGATTTCTGAAAAAAGTTATTCCTCCATTCTTATTCATCCATTTCCTTAGGGTTTCTTCCCTCCTCCTTGATGTTCCAAAAGTCCAACAACTAGGGTTTCATACCTAGGGTATATTTTTGTGTTCATCAATTGAATCTTGTGTATTATGGTTTTTTACCCCTTGAGGTGAAGTAGTGGTGCAGTATAAGTTTTACACAATGATTTAGGGATTTTGATATCTAAGGCAGGTAATTCCTTGTGTAAAAATTCATTTACGAATTTTCATCATTGAATGACCTATTTTCGATGTTATTTTTCCATTATGATTGGTGAGAAAACCATTTCATGTAGCATTCAGTATATGGTTGATTTTGAAGATTCATTTTTGTATGAAAAGTTTCGTTTTTCATGTGTATTACATGTTATGTCTTTTGGGATTGTTTTATGACTCATGGAATTGGTTTATAAAATATTTTTGGGGCTGCCAAAACTAGATGGTTGTGATATTGTTGGGAGTTTGGGCTTATGAAATTATTTTTAATGGATTTTGTATGAAAAACATTGTCTTGCCTCTTAAAGTTGTTTTATAAAATCATTAAAGGGTTTACTAAATTACATTGAGTGTATAAAACATGCCTATGTACTATTTCAGAAGTGTATGATTCCGAAATGGGATTTTTGTGTGTGTAAATTGTTCTTTTATGTGAAAATAGAATTTTATAGCATGTGTAACTTGTTTTAGCACAAATAGGGAAACTCACTTATCTAGGTTAGCAGACTAAGACTAATATTCTAGTGATCTGTTAGTGGTATCATCCTTGTTTCACATAGAATGTTTATAATGAAAACACTAACTAAACTTTGAAAATTTTTGGGACCACAAGGCCATTGGGCTTTCCCCTATAAGTGGATCATGTATGAGAAGTATATTGGTTATGGTGATTTTTACACATGATAATATCTTCCTAGGGCCCCATAAATAGACAGTGCCTAGGGGTGTTCTCATGTCTAGTGCCCATTGGCTATATCATATTATCCATCACCATATTGTGTGTTTTGATCAAAAAATAAATAGCATGTGTTTTTTATTTCAATGTGTACCTTCTTTCATGTTTCCCTCTTTAAACCAATTTTCTTTTAATGTAACTCGTTTTAGAAATTGGTAATAACATATTTTTTTTATTAAAACATGAATTATTTTTGTCTTAAAATGTTTATAATATGGAATATTTCTGGGTGTAATCCTATTGGTATTAGGCTCACACCCTATATACACCATTAATGTGTAATTTGACTTGATAATTTGGACATAGTCAAGGTAATGATCCTTGGAGATGGTGGTTCTGGTTGTAAGTATCATTTCTTGGAGTGGTGTGTTGGATAAGGCTTGGGGTTGATATCCCCTTTCAATGTGGTGGTTTTTATATCATAATGTTTTATCCTTTTGAATTGTGGCACTCTTAGCAATTGTTTAAAACTATGTAATCGAGTTATGAATTTTTATAAGAATTATTTAGTGTAATTTTTCATATTCACTTTATTTATTTTCATTGGTTGATTAATGTTTCATTTCTCTGGTAAATCATTCCAGAACAAACATTTATGATATATAGGAAATTTTTCCAACTCATAAGGATAAAGAACCCCCTTTATGAAATTTCCTTGGTAAGGTCGAGTGTTGGTGTTGATAGAGGGCAGATATTGTTTGTTAAAAAATTGTATCAGAGCATGTTATGATCTTTTGGTCATATTATTTGGGATGAGTTTTTTTAGACATGTTTTAAGACTATGAATGATGATAATTCCAGTTGCGATTAGGGTTCTGGGCCCATACCTGTCATGATAGACCCTGATTCTCCCTAGGATATTAGGATTTATTTTATTGTGCATCTAGGTGAGATATGCGGGATACAGAATACACATGGACATTGGTTTGGGGTGAATTAGATGTTTATTTCATAATTAAGATGTGTTTGATTTATTTATATTGGATGTTATTGCTAAAATTTTAAAAAATTGTTGTAGTAATGTTTTATCGGGAGATTGTTTCCTTTTGTAGAAGCATGCCTCCCTAGAAAGATCACATGCACTCAAGAGAGGAATATGAAGATAGTTCTATGTCAACGCTTGAGAAATTTTTGGTAGAAGATATGGTTTGGGATATCGATTCTCTAGGATAGGCATTAGCTTCTACTCCTACTCTTAATCGAACTAGATAATATGATTTTAGTCCTAGGAAGAACAATTCCCAATAGTTTCTAAAGAACAAGCCTGTTACCATCTAAGGTAATAGAAAACCCCATGATGTAGAGGAGTGTATTGAAAAGATCAAGTGAATGTTCATGATCCTTGACACACCTAAGGAGGTAAGGGTGAAATTTGCCACATTTTTGTTAGAGGTTCCTAGCCACAGGTTGTGGGAATCAATGCTTCGCGATGGGGTGCATTACCAGTTGTGCTGGAACGACTTCAATGTTACCTTCAATAATTTTTATGGTCCTAAAAACTTACCTTACACTAGATATGAGTATTTTAGAGAACTCTTACATGGGTATCATTAAGTTAAAGATTATTCCAACTACACCACCGAGTTAGTCCGATATGCACCATAAATGGTGTCCAAAAAGCAGATGGAGGCCACGAAGTTTGAGAGGCGTTTGCATATTGAGATCTATTCTCAAGTATTCATGTTCAAGTTGAAGACCTATGAGGAGGTGATTTATTAGACATTGTATGGTTAATATTGATCTCAATGGAAGGTTTTTTTCTCGGGTATTGTATTAGTGATGGGAAGTTCTTGTTTAGTTTAATGAAAATGTAGGGAGAGGATCAAGGAAATAAGGGAGGTGGTAATTCAGAATATCCTCCCAGGTTTTTATCTTATGTGGCTTATAATGTGAGGTTTTTCGTGTGCCACCAGGGTGGTAATCCATGGCACACCGTACATGTATGTATATCTTCTCCAAGGCCTTGTTATAATTATAGAGATATGGGGAACTTGTTTCACCTATTCAATGTGACACTTCTACTACAGAGTGGGGTAGGATCATGGGCTTCTAGGGGAGTATATGTTTAGCCAGATTCATCTAGAACTTTGGGAGATTAGTTTGGTGGTTGTGTAATCATGGTCATGTTATCATCTAAGTAGATCCAGTTATATGAAGATCTATAGGGAGATAGGTCATTCTATAGAAAAGAAGAGGAATCTCCAAGCTGTGGATCAGGCACCAGCGGGATCAGATGCATGGCCTTCGACCATTCGAGGTACCATATAGATTGTATATTCTTTATGTACTATTATTTTTTACTGAGGTGATACTGTTTATTTTTTTAATCTATTCCTGTATTGTAATCCTTTTGAATTTTCCATCTTAGTTATTCCTTTTTGCGGTGGGGATTGTGACGTTATTGGGTATGAAGGAGCAAGGTCTCAGGTTCCCATCATGTGCGCTTTCCGTGTTAGCAGTTGAGATGGAGTGGGACCTCTTGGGCATGGATATGGAAATTTTTGGGGAAATAATTAGCATGGATTGGTTAGTTTATTTTCAATCACATATCGATTTATATAAGAGGTAGGTGAGTTTCATGAAACCCGATCGTAGTCCTTTGTTTTTTCATTGGGAATGGGATGCATAGTTGGGTTGTGCATGACCTTCCCTCCTAGAGTTGGAGAATTATTCCTTCTAGTTATGTTTGCTCATTCTTGAATAATATGGTCCTGCTCTTGAGTTTGGATTGTCTCATGTAGTGGATGTGTTTCTAGAGGTTTTTATAAATGATTTTTCAGGCTTGTCCCTAGAGCTGTACATGGAGTTCTCGATTTATTTAGTGACAGGAACACCACTAATATCTATTCCCTCATATCTTATGGCCTCCACCGAGTTGAGTGAATTAAATATTTAGTCGGATGATAGAGAAACCAAAGGATTCAATTTTTTTAGAATATCTCCTTGGTCTTCTCCTGTTCTTTCTAAAATGAAGCCTGATGGGTCCTTATGGTAGTGAATTTCATGCCGAAAACTAAATAAGGTATCATAAAAAAATATAATTTTCCCTAAATAGATAAATTGTTTTATCATTTTAAGGGGTATATGTGGTTCACCAAGATATAATTTCGTTCGGGTTACCACCAAATTTGGGTGATAGAGGTGGATATCTAGAATATAGATTTCAGAAGTAGGTACAAGTACTTTTAATACTTGGCCATGCCCTTCGGATCGACCAATGCAATAGTGTTATTTATGCAACTCTAGAATAAGGTGTTCCACTAGTATACTGACTCCTTTTTAATGGTTAATGGATGACAACCTCGTTTATTCTAGATCTGATGAAGTACATGGGAGTAATTTTCATATCATTTTGGGAACTCTGTAGGATTATCACCTTTATACAATGTTGTCCAAGTGGACATTAGAGATTATGGAAGTGATGTTTCTAGGACATGTCATCTCCAAACATGGGGTTTAGCTAGACCCCAAGATTATAACGCCAGTTATTTCATGGGAGAATCCATGGTATGTGTTTGAGATCAGGAGTTTCCTTATCCTGGAAGGTTATTATATGCAGATTGTCTTGGATTTCATCTAGATTTCTTTTCCGATGACCACACTCACCAGGAAAGGAGTTTATTTTTAATGGCCCCCATAATGTCAGGGATCATTTTAAGAGTTTAAGTGGTGGTTTAATACTACCGCATAATGATATTTACATAGTATAGGATGTGATATTTGGTGTACTTTGACTCATCAGTTTTGGGTATCAGGTTTGTTATAATGTCGGGCGATCACATGGGGGTGTATGGATCTCTCCAACTCTGATGACATAAAAAGAATTAAATGACCCACTACATAGAGTTTGTAGTGGTGGTGCATGTTTTTAAAAAATATCATCACTTCCTCTTTGGGGATAACTTTGTGTCCTACTATGATCATAAGAGCCTGGCCTATATCTTCTCATAGAAGGATCTCAATTTCAGGTAGCATCTCTAGATCAAATATCTGCATGGGTTCTACATTGATATCATCTATACCCCGAGAAAGGGTAATGTGGTGGCTCACACCTTAAAAAGAAATGCACCATTGTAATATTTTAAGAAGTCCAGTGATGAGTGGACTCTGATGGGGATTTTTTCCTAGATGCATGCAGAGACCAAGGAGCATGGTGGATGTAATTTTCTAGAATGTGGGAGGTTGAATCCTACACATTCAGTTTTGATTCAATGGGAGCTTCCCAGTGATGATTTTTTATAGCATTCAAAGATGTTTTTAATGGTAGGGATACATCTATTGATTGGAATTTATCTCTAGAGGGAATATTTTTCATCAAGTACTGTTTAGTGGTGTCATTGTCCTTGTGGAAGGTGGTGACGTAGGATATCCACAAATATCAATAGGTCATTCATCCTAGGGATACCAAAATGAATTATGGTGTTCATCAATAGGTCTGGTGGCTAGGTATGAGAGGAGACATATCTTAATTTTTGTTTAGATTTTATACAAGTTGGAAAGTAAAAAAAGACATCAAAGGCCCTCTAGTTTTCTTCATTTATTACCCATTCCTACTTATAAGTGGGACACGGTCTCCATAGATTTCATTGTTTCTATAACTCATACACCTTTGGTTATGAACACCATTTTGGAAATGATTGACCATCTTACTAAATCATCCAAATTCATTCTGATTATAGATACTTCTAAAGTGGACGAGTTGTGTCGAGCGTATATTTAGGAGGTGGTAAGGCTTCCTGGTGTCCCATTAGTAGTTGTATTATATGGAGACCCTTGTTTTACCTTAAATTTTTCTAAGGACATTAAAAGGCCATAGGGTAACAGATTAAGATGATCATGAAATACTATCTTTAAAGGGATGGTCAGATAAAGTGGTCAAATCAAATTTTGGGAGACATGCTTCGTAAATGTGTTTTGGATATTAGAGGATATTGGGATATCCATTTCAACCTAGTTGTGTTTTATAATAATAATAGTTATCAATAATTTATTAGTATGGATTATTTTGAGGTTATCTATGGTCAGCATTATTGGTCTCCACTATGTTGGATTGTGGTAGGTGGGACCTCATAGTTGGGACCAAGCATTGCTAATGAGATATTTGAAATGGTCATGTTGATCATGCAATAGTTATTGATAGCTTAGAGTCACCACAAATCTTATGCATATTAGAGGCATCATGATCTTTATTTCTTTGTGGTGGATTTTGTATTATTGAATGTGGCCTCTCATCTAGGATAGCATTGTCTGGGAAAGCTACTGACAAGGTATGTCAAACCTTTTAACATCATTGATAACATTAATGGTATAATACCGTTTAGATTTTCCCTCTTAAATGATATATATTAATGAATAACTCGATGTTTCCCAAAAAAATATGTAAATCCCAGATCCATCCAACTATTTGAATTGAGATGAATTAGAATGATATCTTAATATATCCGTGTTTGAACGACAGATAAAAATAGTGAATTCTCAAGAGAAGGTACTTCAGGGAAAGTCTATTCCACTTTCCGAGTTTTGTTGGTATATTATGAATGATGTGTAACACCCCGTGATTTTATGAAAAATATTCTTTTTAATTTCATTAATGTCTTGTGTTATACGGTACACCAAAAGAAGCTTTCACAACACACATCTCTGACCTGGCTTGAATTACACGCAATCGTGACCTTCCACGATAGCGTCTGTTGTACGCAACACCAAGTTTCACTAAACAACGATATGCTATTAAAATATTATTAAAACTAGACGTTATGAATAGTAATAACCACTTTTTAAAATTTTGTAAATTTTATTTTTCAAAATGGAATTCATTTTTGGATTCGTAATATCGAATTTAGCTTAGGGTGAAATTTTGGCGATTTTCGGATAACTTTCATATTTTGATGAATAGTGAAAATTACTAAATTTTAATTAAAAACAACTTTTTCAATCGAAATAATTAATAGTGATAAATTATTAATTTTAGTGGTTTTAAAGTATATTTAGAATATATTTTTACAATTTAATACAATGTTGGTCATTGGATGTAATTTCACATTTAAACCAGTTATAAACTAGTGTCAATCTTTTGATAGTTATTATCTCTTAAAAACACGCTATTTGTTTTGACAATGAGAATTAATTTTTAAATTAGTTAATGCAACTGATATGTTTTGAATTTGGTAAAATAGACATCATTTTTGAGTTCATAATATCAAATATAGCTTAGACCTAATTTTTGGTATTTTTCTAAAAAATTTCAATTTTCGATGAATAGTGAAACCACTAAGTGGTAGTTAAAAAAACCGAATTGTTCATAAAACTTAATTTTAACGCTTCTGTGAGTAGAATTTCGAAAATACGAGAGACACGGTTAATATCAAGGACTAAAATGTGGTTCAATGAGATGAAAATAATTTTTGGTGAATAGTAACTTTTTACTTTTTTTTACCACGGTTGAAAATAAAATAGGGTAATTAAGGGTAAAGATGATATTATTATTACCATAACACATGTCCTAATTCTATTGGATAAGTGTAATTCGACCAAAAACAAACTCAGGAATAAAATATGACCATTTAGGCCCACTTGGATTAGATTAGGACATTAATTATTAATTTATTTAAAGAAGGGTTAAAAGAGTTAAATTCAAAGTTTATTTACTAAAACATTTTTAATAGGGGGTTATACATAAGATAAATTAGACTATAAATATTCATTAGAAATATAAAGAGATTTAATACATAATTATATTTTATTTGTAATTTTTAGACATTAAATAATTTAATTTATTTATGACACAATGATGATGCAGTAATTATCTTATTAATGGAATATTGACATAATTGATGTTATAAACACAAAAATAAATGTAATTTCAGGCTTTTTAGGAATTCCACTAATTTTCTAGGTTACTATGATATATTAGTGTTGATTTAATCAACATGGTTCGAACATATAATTCTGTTATGACTTTCACAAAAATCATATATCAAATAGTGTCAAAATTGACACAAAATAGTTTTTAAATCAAATATTATATTATTAATTGTAATTTTATTCCTAAAAATCTAAGGTTCGGCCAAATGACTTAGATAAGGATATATATATATTAATAATAAACAATTTGGGGTTCTTTTGGCATGTTATAATAAGTGTATTAACCATATAGTGTAAGAAAACAAAAAGACACGGTAAAAGTTAAATTATTTAACTTAGAGTTAAATCTAATTGATAAGGTTAAAATAATAACCTAAACTTGTCTAAATACTATTGGTTGATAGGATTTCGACCCATCCCCACATTAGCTTCGAAATAATACCCTTGGGAACCATTATAAACCGATATTGACTTTATTATAAAATAATATTATGAGATATTTCTAAGGTGCCCCTCTCCTCCCTTATAAAAGGGCAGCTCCTCCCCCTCCTCCTCACACCAATTTGAGCACTCAAGCTCGGCCAACCCCTGCCAAAATCCCTTATCCACTTCCCTAGAATAATCCTAGAGGTCCTGGTCTTCTTCGAAGACCAATCTTAGTTCCCTAAGTGGAGGATTCAAAGAGGCGTTTCAAAGAAGAGGTAATATCCATTACCGATCTTTTCAATTTCTTTCTTATTCAACTTCTTATTCTTTAGTTGTTTCATGATAAAGTAATAACATCAGTATTAATTACATACTGATATGTTATTATAAATATGAAACAACCCTAATTAACCTTCTATCCATCCTACGGAAAAATGAAATCACCGCGCGTGCGTACGTACGGAATATCGTCTCCACGCCGTGGTGTAATCTATTTTCCATCATAACCTTACAAGGATGGGTATAATGGTGTAATGATTAACTATATATGATTATTATAAAGTGATATTGATACTGAAATATTCTACATACACTTCAACACAATTCCACGACCATGGGCACGATATCATCGCTCGTGCGTACGTACGGACTACCGTCTCCACGACGCGATGAGATTCATTCTCAATGATTAACCATTAATGAATGATTATAAAGTATATATAATAAGTACTAATGAAATATATGACATAATAATGATACTGGATTTATGTAAATTTATATGTATGTCATCTACTTAATTCCATTCACTTCAATAAGGAAACGAAAACAGCGTTCATGCGTACGTACGGACTACCGTCTCCATGAACGGTGTATTTCATTACATTTATCGATATTACATATATATATATTCTGAATATATATTATATATAAATCATGTTTTAAATTCTGGATATAATTAATCATGATCCAAGTAATCATATTAATAATTACAAGTTAAAAACACGAACGACAGATGAGACGATTTTACCCAAAACGCTACTTTGACATGAATTTACAAAAGAACAGGTAATATAAAGTCATAAGTGGACCATATATGATATAATAAAAATTAATATGATTCTGGAATAAGTCAATAACATGATTTAAATCATTATACATGAGGTTCGGACACTTACAAAGCAAGTCGGACCTAAGGTAAGGGAAAATCTCACAATCTCAATTTTTATCCGAGATTGTTTATACTTTGAAATTTACTGGGGTGTATTTTATCATCCAAATCCATGTTTTCTAAATATGTAATATTATTTACATCCACCTACAATTATTTAAATCCAATTTTACCCTTCGGTGAGTTTTTTGTAAAAGATATGAAAGGAATCTTTTTTCGTTTTTTCGTACGAGGTACTTTTTGACTTTTCCGACAAAGTACGAGAAGAATGTTTTTTTAACTTAAATGGCACGAACGGATTTTTACAGTTTTATAAAGCCTTATTTAATGAAGCTTCCTCCAAAATCTTTCATGACTATTTCCAATAAAATATCTTTCTTTTAAAATTGCATGACGTTTTGTGAAAAGAAATTGATTTTGAAGAAGAAAGGATATTTTCCTCAAGAATTAATTTCAAGTGTTTTATCAAAAATATTTTCCATCTAAGATAACATAGGGTTCTGTTTTTATCCCTATTATTACATTGATTTGATTATGTTGTGATGGAATTATTTTTATGAATCCTGTTATCGTATATGAATTGTTTTATGATGTCATGATGTTTATGATTCCCATTTTTATTACATGGGTTATGCAATGATGTATGGTATATGATTTTGTGGCACACATAAGAATGGTATCATTATGAGATGGGTGGGACCTATATCTCCCTAAAATGCATTGGGTAAAGATTTTATATCTCATGAGATAGACATGGCTGGAATGGTAGGTTATACCGGTTCAGTGAAACAGGACTGAAATGAGGGTTACTCGATTCAGAAAGGGGCTTTGTCCACTAAGATAGTCTTGGAAATGATTCTTGACTAACAAGAAATGATTCTCTATGATTATGTGTGAATTCCACAAAGTTTCATGTTTTAAGATGTGATTATTGTAATTACATTTCACTGCCATGATTTATCCCATGTTATGAAATTATGCTCTCTTTTGCAGGTTATGATTTCCAAAATGTTATGTTCTTATGAATATGATGTGATTGATATTTCTTTTGTTTACACTTAATGAGCATTTGAGCTCACCATTTTTATGTTTTCTTTTCCCCATGATATAAAGAAAGGTTTTAGGTAAAAAAAAGGAAGATCTTTATGGGAGATGTTGAAGATCATTCACCACGATTAGAAGATTATATTCCGAGTTTCCAAAGACACTAAACTATTACGGTCCTTGAGTGTGTGTTTTTGTAATATACTAAGTATTCCGCAAAAGTAATGTAATGTACATGTACGTCAGGCTACGGGTCTCTACAGTTGGTATCAGAGGAAAGGTTTAGTCAACCTTTGGAATCTAGGATGCGAAAACGTTAGTGAGATCCCTATAGATATTTATAAGGTATGTCTAGGGATGTCCCTAAGGATAAGTATACGTATAGGATACAGTCCTATAACTACGGTAACGATCTTAGAATTTAACATAAGATGTTAGATATTGAGGATACTCCCCCTTTATAATGTTGTTTTCCCTAGCATGATTTTTGCCTCTCACACTATTCTTTTTGGGTTTTAGACGATGGCTGGAACCCGAAGGAACCATGTTGATCAATGCAATGGAAAATGAAATGATTTTCCTCTTGAACAAACAAATGTTATGGGAGATGGAGTGAAAAATCTTATTTCTATACTTACACAAGCTATGAATCATTCTGGACTTCCAAATGAGCAGAGAAGGGAACAATATTCTATTGATTCCTTCATGAGGAAACGTCCACCTTCTTTCAGTGGGTCTTCTGATCCACTTGTTGCTGAACAATGGATCAGTACCACTGAAAAGATATTTTTAGTTCTTCAATGTTCTGAACATGATAAATTCCTCTTAGCAGTATATCGTTTGGAAGGTGAAGCTGAACAATGGTGGAATCTTTTCAAGAATACGAGGCCAAGAGATGAAATTGAGTCCATGGAATGGGACGAGTTCAAGAACTTGTTTTTCGGTAAGTACTTCCCTCGTATTCTTCGAACAAAGATGGAAAAGGAGTTTCTTGAGCTGAAGCAGAAGGATGATGAATCTGTTGGTATATATGAAGCGAATTTTACAAGACTTGCATGGTACGCATCTGGCATTATCATCCAACCTGAAAGTAAAGTTAATCGATTTTTCAGTGGCTTAAAACCAAGTCTTCAAAGGGAATTAGCTATAAGAGACTTCAGTAGCTATGAAGAAATTGTGAGTTGTGCTATCAAGGTATAAATGGATGTTGGTATTACATATCCATCTCATGGTTTTGACAAGAAACAAAAGATGGAGTTCAAGGAGAAATCTCAGAATAATGGTGAAAAGAAGATGAATGTTTCCTTATGCACAAAGTGTGGAAAAAAGCATGGTGGAGATTGTCTTAAAGGGACTAGAAAATGTTTTAAGTGTTGAAAAGAAGGTCATCGAGCAGCTGAGTGTCGAAGTAATGGAAAAAGGGTTTCTAATGATGTGAATAAAGCAAACACTGTAGAGAACGCACCACCAAAACTTCAATGCTTCAAGTGCAAGGAAATGGGGCATTATGCTAATAAATTCCCTAATCCAAGGGTTAGTGATTATCAACATGAGCAACCACTTAAGGCAAAGGACAAAGGGAAGTCACAAGCGATCACTATTAGCGATGTTGAATATGACAACGATGTGGTGGAATGATTAAGTGTTTATGTAATGGGATTCCAAAATAATGTTGTATCATAAAGTATTGGAATATTTTTGTATTGGTCTAATGTGGTATTCAAAGTGATTGAAATATTTTTTGGAAATAAGATGATATTCGAATAATGAAGGGAAAACGAGAAAACGAAATGTTTAACAGTATTCATGAGCTCATGATTGATATAAGGACTAAGTGATATCATGGTTTTGAGTATATAGAATTTTGAGGATTTTGGTATGTGAAAAGTGTTAACTTTTAACTGCATTCAAGTTTTCACTATGGTTCAATGGGTATTCAAGAGAATACATGATTAAGGCCTTTGAATGTTTGGAATGTGACCAACAAGACATTTCTTATGATATATGAGGATCAACGATGATATTAAATCTATAGTAATCATTTTCACTATATTATGATAGTGGACTGCAGTATTATGGATAAGCGTAAAGATTGGAATGGATTGTGTTGGACATAAGTTAGTTTTGTATAAGGATAGAAGTTTTTTTCGATATTATTTATGGGATGTTATAGTAATATAGTTTTAGAAAAAGGACAACCTACAGGACGGGCGACATCCCATCGCGTTGGACAATGCTGTGGGAATCGAACCCACAACCGAAGTGCGACTGGCCTTTATGGCCTACCACTAGCCTACAGGAAGTCCCTGTTTAGTAGAAACTAGTTTTATTATATTAATCAGTATGATATATGAAGTATAAGACCATTTTAGGAACCATATATGATTAATCTCACTATAGAATGACTTATGTATATTTAATAACTTTTGCTAACCTTTTGTTTGAGATAGATAGAATGACCCGTCATTCTATCACATGATCTACTAACACTTCACGAATAACAAATTCAACTTCATTTATTTAAGAGATGTAGTGGAAATTGTTCAAGGCACAAACAACAGTGAGATTGTACCAAAATAAAGTAAGTATTTATTCTAATTCAAATTTTTCAACTTTAGGGAAACGATCTTGAAATCCAAAAATGTTTTCCTAGTGCTCTTATATCTGATTAATCAGATGGTACCTTAGATCGTCACAAATTTATGAATTTGTGATTGTTGGCTATTCCATAGCCATGTTCTCTACCACTCTCCATCAGAACATGATGGTTAGATTTTTCTTCCATATCCATATTTTCACCTATGTGGAAACCCAATGATTAGTTTATTTGGGTAACCGTTACGTTTCATACATTTGTTTTTAAAGTTTGGTTTTGGTATTCCTTTTTACGATGTGGGTTTCGATTAAAGAAACTTTCGAATAGTAAACCATTTATAACCTCGACGAATTTCGAGGGCGAAATTCATTTTAAGGGGGTAGAATGTAACACCCCGTGATTTTATGAAAAATATTCTTTTTAATTTCATTAATATCTTGGGTTATACACTACACCAAAAGAAGCTTTCACAACACACATCTCTGACCTGGCTTGAATTACACGCAATCGCAACCTTCCACGATAGCATGTGTTGTACGCAACACCAAGTTTCACTAAACAACGATATGCTATTAAAATATTATTAAAACTAGCCGTTATGAATAGTAATAGCCACTTTTTGAAATTTTGTAAATTTTATTTTTCAAAATGGAATTCATTTTTGTATTCGTAATATCGAATTTAGCTTAGGGTGAAATTTTGGCGATTTTCGGATAACTTTCATATTTTGATGAATAGTGAAAATTACTAAATTTTAATTAAAAACAACTTTTTCAATCGAAATAATTAATAGTGATAAATTATTTATTTGAGTGGTTTTAAAGTATATTTAAAATATATTTTTACAATGTAATACAATGTTGGTCATTGGATGCAATTTCACATTTAAACCAGTTATAAACTAGTGTCAATCTTTTGATAGTTATTATCTCTTAAAAACACGCTATTTGTTTTGACAACGAGAATTAATTTTTAAATTAGTCAATGCAACTGATATGTTTTGAATTTGGTAAAATAGACATCATTTTTGAGTTCATAATATCAAATATATCTTAGGCCTAATTTTTGGTATTTTTCTGAAAACTTTCAATTTTCGATGAATAGTGAAACCACTAAGTGGTAGTTAAAAAAACTGAATTGTTCATAAAACTTTATTTTACCGCTTCTGTGAGTGGAATTTCAAAAATCCGAGAGACACGGTTAATATCAAGGACTAAAATGTGGTTCAATGAGATGAAAATAATTTTTGGTGAATAGTAACTTTTTACTTTTTTTTACCACGGTTAAAAGTAAATAGGGTAATTAAGGGTAAAGATGATATTATTATTACCCTAACACATGTCCTAATTCTATTGGATAAGTGTAATTCGACCGAAAACAAACTTAGGAATAAAATATGACCATTTAGGCCCACTTGGATTAGATTAGGACATTTATTATTAATTTATTTAAAGAAGGGTTAAAAGAGTTAAAATCAAAGTTTATTTACTAAAACATTTTTGATATAGGGTTATACATAAGATAAATTAGACTATAAATATTCATTATAAATATAAAAATATTTCCTACATAATGATATTTTATTTGTAATTTTTAGACATTAAATAATTTAATTTATTTATGACACAATGATGATGCAGTAATTATCTTATTAATGAAATATTGACATAATTGATGTTATAAACACCAAAATAAATGTAATTTGAGACTTTTTATGAATTCCACTAATTTTCTAGGTTACTATGATATATTAGTGTTGTTTTAATCTACTTGGTTCGAACATATAATTCTGTTATGACTTTCACAAAAATCATATATCAAATAGTGTCAAAATTGACATAAAATAGTTTTTAAATTAAATAATATATTATTAATTGTTATTTTATTCCTAAAAATCTAAGGTTCAGCCAAATGACTTAGATAAGGATGTATATATTAATAATAAAAAATTTGGGGTTCGTTTTGCATGTTATTGTAAGTGTATTAACCATATAGTGTAAGAAAACAAAAAGACACGGTAAAAGTTAAATTATTTAACTTAGAGTTAAATCTAATTGATAAGGTTAAAATAATAACCTAAACTTGTCTAAATCCTATTGGTTGATAGGATTGCGACCCATCCCCACATTAGCTTCAAAATTTGACCCTTTGGAACCATTATAAACCGATTTTTACTTTAATATAAAATAATATTTTGAGATATTCCTAAGGTGCCCCTCTCCTCCCTTATAAAAGGGCACCTCCTCCCCCTCCTCCTCACACCAATTTGAGCACTCAATCTCGGACAACCCCTGCCCAAATCCCTTCTCCACTTCCCTAGAATAATCCTAGAGGTCCTGGTATTCTTCAAAGACCAATCTTAGTTCCCTAAGTGGAGGATTCAAAGAGGCGTTTCAAAGAAGAGGTAATATCCATTACCGATCTTTTCAATTTCTTTCTTTTTAAACTTCTTATTCTTTAGTTGTTTCATGATAAAGTAATAACATAAGTATTACTTACATACTGATATGTTATTATAAATATTAAACAACCCTAATTCACCTTCTATCCATCCTACGGAAAAATGAAATCACCGCGCGTGCGTACGTACGGAATACCGTCTCCACGCCGTGGTGTAATCTATTTTCCATCATAACCTTACAAGGATGGGTATAATGGTGTAATTAGTAACTATATATGATTACTATAAAGTGATATTGATACTGAAATAGTCTACATACACTTCAACACAATTCCACGACCATGGGAACGATATCATCGCTCGTGCGTACGTACGGACTACCGTCTCCACGACGCGATGAGATTTATTCTCAATGATTAACCATTAATGAATGATTATAAAGTATATATAATAATTACTAATGAAATATATGACATAATAATGATACTGGATTTATTTAAATTTATATGTATGTCATCTACTTAATTCCATTCACTTCAATAAGGAAACGAAAACAGCGTTCATGCGTACGTACGGACTACCGTCTCCATGAACGGTGTATTTCATTCCATTTATCGATATTATATATATATATATATATATTCTGAATATATATTATATATAAATCATGTTTTACATTCTCTATATAAGTAATCTTGATCCAAGTAATCATATTAATAATTACAAGTTAAAAACACGAACGACAAATGAGACGATTTTACCCAAAACGATACTTTAACATGAATTTACAAAATAACAGGTAATATAAAGTCATAAGTGGACCATATATGATATAATAAAATTGAATATGATTCTGGAATAAGTCAATAACATGATTTAAATCATTATACAGGAGGTTCGGACACTTACAAAGCAAGTCGGACCTAAGGTACGGGAAAATCTCGCAATCTCAATTTTTCTCCGAGATTGTTTATACTTTGAAATTTACTGGGGTGTATTTTATCATTCAAATCCATGTTTCCTCAATATGTAATATTATTTCCATCCACCTAAAATTATTTAAATACAATTTTACCCTTCGGTGAGTTTTTAGTAAAATATATGAAAGGAATCTTTTGTCGTTTTTCGTACGAGGTACTTTTTGACTTTTCCGACAAAGTACGAGAAGAATGTTTTTTAACTTAAATGGAACGAACGGATTTTTACAGTTTTATAAAGCCTTATTTTCATGAAGCTTCCTCCAAAATATTTCATGACTATTTCTAATAAAATATATTTCTTTTAAAATTGCATGACGTTTTGTGAAAAGAAATTGATTTTGAAGAAGAAAGGATATTTTCCTCAAGAATTCATTTCAAGTGTTTTATCAAAATTATTTTCCATATAAGGTAACATAGGGTTCTTTTTTTATCCCTATTATTACATTGATTTTATTATTTTGTGATGGAATTATTTTTATGAATCCCTTTATCGTATATGAATTGTTTTATGATGTCATGATGTTTATGATTCCCATTTTTATTACATGGGTTATACAATGATGTATGGTTTATGATTTTGTGGCACACATAAGAATGGTATCATTATGAGATGGGTGGGAGATATATCTCCCTCCAATGCATTGGTTAAAGATTTTATATCTCATGAGATAGTCATGGCTTGAATGGTAGGTTATACCGGTTCAGTGAAACAGGACTGAAATGAGGGTTACTCGATTCAGACAGGGACATTGTCCACTAAGATAGTCTTGGAAATGAGTCTTGACTAACAAGAAATGATTATCTATGATTATTTGTGAGTGCCAAAAAGTTTCATGTTTTAAGTTATGATTATTGTGATTACATTTCACTGCCATGATTTATCCCATGTTATGAAATTATGCTCTCTTTTGCAGGTTATGATTTACAAAATGTTATGTTCTTATGAATATGATGTGATAGATATTTCTTTTCTTTACCCTTACTGAGCATTTGAGCTCACCCTTTTTATGTTTTCTTTTCCCCAGGATATAAAGAAATGTTTTAGGTAAAAAAAGAAAGATCTTTATGGGAGATGTTGAAGATCTTTCACCACGATTAGAAGATTATATTCCGAGTTTCCAAAGACACTAAACTATTACGGTCCTTGTGTGTGTGTTTTTGTAATATACTAAGTATTCCACAAATGTAATGTAATGTACATGTACGTCAGGCTACAGGTCTCTACATGATGTATATGAGACAATGGAGGGGAATTCATGGGTTGATCAAGAGTACCCTTTTTTGTTTTGTGGTCAAGCTTTGGGGTGACATTCTAGGGAGGAACGTTTTCTCATAGATGGTGGAATTGTCAAATCTATGTCCTTAATTTTAGGTACATTTCTCTTATATGCTTGGCCTAACCATCCCCTTGGTTCCCCGAAAAATTTGAAAAAAAAATTTGGTTTTTGGGTGTCCAGAATAGGCTGTAAGTTTTACTAAACTGTGTAGACAAACCATGCATAGGATTCCCGGTTGTTAAAAAAATTCATAATTCAAATGTTTCCCTTGCATACTTAAATATATCTCACCTCTTACTACACCCATTAGTCTATATAAGCCATGAAAGGATCTCAAGCTCCAAAAATCTCCCTTGAAACTCATTTTAAGATGATTTTTGTGGGGAAACATCGTGGTTTCGCAAGTAATGGATTCCTATTTGTTTCATCAATTTCCTCAGGGTTTATTCACTAATACATCATGTTCCAACTGTATGGAAACTAGGGTTTTCATCCAAGGGTATAACATCGTGTTTTTTGGTTGAATCTTGTGGATTAGATTTCATTTCCACCCCCTTGTGGGGTGGCGGTGGTGTGGTTGATGTTTCACAAAAATATTTGGGGGTTTTTGGTATCTAAGGTATGTAATTCCATGTGTATACATTATACAATGATTTATCTTTCTTATTGACTTATTTTTTATGTTTCTCTCCCATTCTGTTTGCTGAGAAAACCGTTTTTTCTAAAATTTATTATGTGGTTGATTTTAAAGATGCAATTTTGTATGAAAATCACAGTTTTTAATGTGAATTCTACGTTGTGTCTTTTGGGAATGTTTTTTGACTAATGGAATTGGTTTATTAAATGTTTCCATGGATTCCAAATCTGGTTGGGAGTGATATTGTTGGACATTGTTTCTTAGGAATGGATTTTTAAAATGATTTTTTTTGTAAACCATTATATTATCTTATGGAATTGTTTCATAAAATTTGTAAAGTGTTTAATAAATTACATTGAGGGTGTGGAATAATTTTGTGTAATGTTTGATATGTGTGTGTTTCAGAAATGGTGTTTTTCTATATAAATGGTGATATTTAGTGAAATTGGATTTTTATAACATGTGGGACTTGTTTGAGAAAAAATTGGGAAACCAGTGTATCAAGGTGGGCGGACTAGGACTAGTATGTCATCCATCCAGTAGTGGTACATTCCTAATTTCACTTATCATGTTAACGATGAAGAGGAAAACAAAATTTTTTTCATGTTGTTAACTACTATTACATTCCAGTTTCCCCTTATAATGGATCATACAAGAGAATGGTATCGGTTATGGTGACTTATACATCGAGATATGTTGTTCCTAGGGTCCTACAACTAGCTAGTGCTTAGGGGTATTTCCTGTGTGTAGTTCTCATTAGAGATATTGTATTTATCATCTACATATGATTTATTTTCTCGGACATTTTGTAGGATGTGTGTTTTATTTCAAAGTATAAATTCTTCCATGTTTCCATCTTGAATGCGATTTTCATTTAAAATTTCACGTTTTGGAAATTGTAACTAGAATTTCATATTTATAAATAATTCCATGATTTTTGTATTAAAATTTTTAACACATAAATTTTTTATTGATTTCATATTGTTCGGATTAAGATCAGACCCTATATACCCCCTTTGGTGTAAGTAGACCTAATAATGTTTGATACAGGCAATGGAAAGGTCCTTGGAGATGGAGGTTCAGGTTATTAGCTTCTTCCTTGGGCGTAGTGTTATGGATATGGCATGGGTTTGATGTCCCCTTGTCGTGTGGTTGTTTTTACGTTAGACGTGCTGATATTTTGGAATTTTGGGCCTCTTGGGGTTTGTTTAAAACTATGTAATTCGATTTGGAATTTTTGTTATGACTTGTTTGTGGTAATTTTTAATATTTTGTTTAGTCAATGTCGTTGGTTGTTTGATGTTCCTAAACTCGAGTAAATCTTTCTCAAACAATTTTTAATGATTCCTCAGCACTTATTAAATCCTCTTTAGATATGTAACTCCATTAAAAACATTCCATGGGCAGGTTTTGGTTCTGCTTTGGATGAAGAACATATTGGGTTCTTGATACATAAATTCACAATCATGAGATAAATTTGAATTATTGATTGAATTTTACAAGATCCAACAATGTTAAATTATTAAAGAGATGTAAATCTCCAATAATAGAAAATAAAATTCAAATATTCCTTGGCCTATTACAATACTATTATAGGATTTTTAAAAATAACTCAAAACTTTATAATCAACATTACATGGTAATTTGATAGGGGCTTTATTATAATTAGATACAGTGTTTTGAAGAATGTTCCCATGAAATGAAAAAGAGGGGATTTATTGTAACTATAAAATCATTACCCATTAATGGGTAAATATCATAAATTTTTGCTGATGCTTCATTGATGGGACATAGATGTGTACTACTGAATAATGGTAAAGTAATTATGTATGGATTAAAATAGTTAAATATTTTTGAGTAAAGTTATCATACTAATGATCTAAACAAGACTACTATTATATTTACATCAATGATATTGAGACAATATCATTATATATATTAGTGTGATATATTCACTAATGAAAAGTTTACGATGTATATATTTTCACAAAAGGAAATAAATATGAAATAAAGGAGTCAATTAATAATTCATTATGTCCACAATTATTCTATTTGAAATCACACATAAAATGAAAGCTCATATATAAATTGAACGTGACCAATCCTAAAGATCATTCAATATTGATGATTGGAAGAAATTCATTGATCAAATTCAGTATAATTATGTAAAAATAATTCATAAGGTAAGGGAAAACATCAATCATATCTTAAATTATTTCACAAAGACCATTACTATGGAAGATAAATAATGTACAATGATATGATCAATGTTACAAAATAACATTCATTCTATGAATATTGAGAGACTTTTTGAGTTAAATTTTGATCAAATATGATTACTGTGTTTTTGTGGAAGATTGGGAATCCAATGTATTGTAGAAAAAAAGAAATTGGTAATGAAAAAATCACATAGATCAACATTACCTATACATCTAATAAGATCAAAAATGTATAGAGATATATGGGATAATTATTGGTGGGATTACCTGAGTATGTAGATTACTGATTATACTATCATATAAATAATAAATTTTCATGGGAACGTTGAGTGAATACTACTTAATATATTATACCAGCCACTACCCATTATTTTATGAAAGTGGGACCAAATGCATATAATATTTTTATTGTATTCTTAATCACATATAAGGGATATAATTATATAGATGACATAATGGAATGATTAATATTTTTTCCCATTTTATCTCAACACAAGAATATTGGTCCCTTGGGTTCCATTATTGCCTATATATACATTAATTATATACAATTCACAAGGAACCACTATAAAGTATAATATAAATCGAACAATTATATAATTATACGTTATGGAGATGATATAAAATAAAGTCGAATACTAAAATAAACCATAACATATCTTTCAATCTCTAATATATGGGACGATGAGAGGACAATTAAATGATTTGGAGACATGTTTTAGGCTATATCACCAAATTTTCAAGGGGATGTTTATCAGCATCACACAAATTAAAATTTATTCTATTTAAGTAGTTTTCAATCATGAATTAAAATGGATCCATATAAATCAATCTATAAAAATATGTGTTTAAAACATACATACTCGAAAAAATATTGTGAAGTGAAAATGTTGGAAAAATATATTGGGAATATAATTTGATGAATAAACATGTGATCCAAAAAAATATCAGTCCTCTTATATACGAAAAAAGAGTTATGTTTTTAATCAATGGATGGATATATAGATTCATTTTGGGGAAATTTATTCATAAAATTATAACAATATAAATGCGACATGAGGTTCAGAAATAAATATAAATTATTTCAAAGGTATAATGGGTTATTTGAGATTCTATATCATGTTTGAGAAGAGGCCTTTAGGTATAACTAACTAAAATTTTATCCAATATAAATGAATTCTTCCATGTGTCCCTATAAAAATATCATACAATAAATAGAACACATATATAATAAAAATTGGTATATAATTTGAACATGAACTATCATATGAAGGAGAAAAAAAAAAGATTCCTGGTATATGGGAGAAACTATTGAGAAATTTGTAATCATTACTCATGCATTCTATGTGATGAAATCAGAAGACTGAAGAATATTTGTGGGCTCTTGGAGATGCAATGAAGTTGAAATATACTCATTTTATTTGAGAATGGATAAAAAGTAAGGATTCTACTTCTTAAGTGGAGATGTATTGAACTTATATTTTCCTTAAAAAATAGCTAATATTTTAAAACATATATTTTATTATAATTTACAAAAAAAATATAGGAAGAATAATAAATTTCATAATAAAATTATATTCCAGAAATAAATATTAACTATCGATTCATGAAACAATACTATAAGATTTAAATAAATGTACAATGAACCCAATAATGAAAACTCCATAGGAATGAATTATTTAATAAAGATCATTCCAACCATAATATTTTAAATGGGAAAAGATATGTTGTAACACCCCAAGCTTCTACGATACGCTTCTCTTTGAATAATGTGATAGCGTGTGTTGTACGCAACACAGAGATCTAACACACCATAACCAATCAAACTAGCTGTTATGAATAGTAATACCTACCTTTTGAAATTATATATATTTTATATTTCAAAATGGACTTCATTGTTGGATTCGGAATATCGAATTTAGCCTAAGGTGAGATTTTGGTACTTTTCGGATAACTTTAATATTTTGATGAATAGTTAAAATTACTAAATTTTAATTAAAAACAACTTTTTTAATCAAAATATTTAATTATGATAAATTATGAATTTGAGTGGTTTTAAAGTATATTTAGATTATATTTTTACCATTTAATACAATGTTGGTCATTGGACAAAATTTTACAATTAAACCAGACATAAACAAGTGTCAATCTTTTGATAGTTATTATCTTTTAAAAACACGCTTTTTGTTTTAACAACGGGAATTAATTTTAAATTAATTTCTGCCACTTCTGTGTTTTGAATTTGGAAAAATGGATTCCATATTTGGAATCAGGATTTTCAAATTTTTAAATAGGTAACTTTTATTTTTAGACATTTTGAATAATTACTTCGGTAAATATTTTATTTACCATGGTTAAGGGTAAATCTGGTAAATAAGGGTTAAAAAAATAATATTATAATAATACTAAATTACCCTAAAACGTGTCCTAGATTTATTGGTTGATACATGTTCGACCATATCCATATTTGGGTCGATTTTGGGACCCCATTGAGCCAATTCTAGGTGATAGGGACACTTAATTTTAATTAAGTTAAAATGAATACAAAAATGACACAAGCATATATCTTTTAGAAAAACAATTTTTACATAGGTTTATATATGTTGGATTTTCGACTATAAATATTCATTAGAAATATAAAATTATTTCCTACATAATGATATTTTATTTATAATTTTTAGATATTACATAAGTTAATTTATTTATGACACAATGATGATGCATTAATTACCATAATAGTGAAAAGTTAAAATAATTGATATTATAAATACCCAAATAAATATAATTTGAGACTTTTAATGAATTAAAATAATTTTCTAGAATAACATGGCATATTAGGATTGATTTAAATAACTTTTTTCGAAGTAATAATTCTGTAATGAGTTTCACAAAAATCAACTATTGAATAGTGTCAAAATTGACATAAAAGAGTTTTTAAAACAAATATTATAATATTAATTGATATTAAATTCCTAAAAATCTAAGGTTCGGACAAGAGAGTTATCTCATAATATGTGTATCATTAATGGACCACTTTGGGGTCTCTTGGATGTATATAGTATGTTTATTAACCATATAATATAAAAATAGAAAGAGACATTGTAAAAGTGAAACTAATTAACTTAGAGTTAATACATAAAGATAAGGTTAAAATAAGTATCCAAAACTGTCTAAATTCTATTGGTTGAGTGGTTTTAGACCCATACCCACCTTAACATTTAAATAATCCACTTTGTAGCCATTATAAACCGAATATGAATTTATTATAAATTAATATTTCTAGCTTTTCCAAAGATGCCCCTCACCCCTCATATAAAAGGGCACTTCTGCTTCTCATTTCTTCACACCTTAAAAGCCTTTTGGTTCGGCCAAACTCTGCCCAAATACACTACCAACATCCCTCACTACAACATAGAGGCCTTAGTTTGATCAGAAAGCCAACCTACGGAGACCTTTTGATCAAATCAAAAGGAAGAACCCGAAGAAGAGGTAATGATTTCACCACCCTTTTCCAAGTTCCTTTCTTCTTCCACTTCTTCTTCTTCTGTTGTTACAATTTTAAAATAATAACTCCAGTATAATATATATACTGTGATGTTATTATAAATATGGTACAACCATATTCAGTATTCTATCCACCTTTTGAATAACATGTCACCATAGGTGCGTACGTACGACTTACTGTCTCCACGTCGTGGTGTAATTGTTATTCAATATATTAATTTTTGGATTGGTATAATAATGATGTGTTACTCATGCAGAAAATAAATATAAAATGTTAATGATTCTGTATATATGATATACCATCCATTTATATATTATTTTAATATCAAAATAATGATATTGTCGCTCGTGCGTACGTACGGACTACCGTCTCCACGAACGCGATGAGATTCATTCTCCATCGTATCCATTCAAGTATAATAATCATTTGATGATTTAAAAATGATTTTTAAGGACTTTATATCATTCTAGATTTGAATAATATACAACCTATCTATTACAAACATGGCTTACGTAACAAAACATATAAAAGAAAACGAGTAAGTTAACACCCGAAACAACGATAATACTAAGATATTATTAACAAATCAATGTTAAAAGATCATATATGATATCATATTAATGTGTATGATTATTGAATGATTTAATAACAATTATTTCACCATTATACAGGAGGTTAACCTACCCCAACCATGGAAAAGTACAAGGTAAGGGTTTATTTCACAATCTCTTCATTATCCGAGGTTGTTTATACGTAATAATATACTGGGATCTCTTTATCATCCACATCCATGTTTCTTAAAAATGTATTTAAATTTTTTTTTACTATTTAAAATAATATGGGTTAAAGTCATTTATACCCTTGTTTGAATTTTTATAAGAGTTTTATAAAGGATTCTTTCCGTCATTTTCCAAACAAGGTGCTTTTTAACCTTTTCAACAGAATTAAGGTAAGAATGTTTTTTTAACTTATACGGCGGGTGCGGCTATTTTCCAGCGTTATAGAATTGTAAAAGCTTCCCGTACAAGCTTATAAGAATATTTTCAAAGAAAATGTTTTATTTCATAAATATAATACTCTTAAATGATTTCAAAATAGAAATAGATATTTCTCTAAAAAGGGTTTTGATTTCATCTATGTCAACATCCTTTGATGGATTTTACGCTTATTTGAAGTTGATTTATTATGATAAAAAACTTATATATTGTATTGATGGTTTTGTGATATGTTTGACTGTGGATGTGCTATTTTTATACCATTCATAGATTATGGTGAAATTATTGACATTTTTTGGTAGTTTTAATATGAATGTTTATGTTATGTTTAAACCTTTTCATATTGGAATGCATTGGACTTAATATGTGATGGGTGGAGCCCGCTATAGCTCCTCGATGCATCGGTAGGTCTCATGAGACAAACAAGTGTCTTGGCACAAGGCCTTGGAAAAATCTTATTTGTAGTCTTGGCACGAGGCCTTGGATATGTGGTTATGATAGTCTGGCATTATGCATTCCATCATTATGAAAGTGGTTATTGATATTGAATGTGATTATTAGATTAGTAGAATATCCTTGTGAATAAGTAAATGGTATTATTTCATTTTATTTTTCCCATACTATGTTGAAGTTCAAGTTTAAAAGGATTTTGTTTTAGTTATACATTGCCTTAAATGTTTATTCTTATTTTTGAAAGTTTCCGCTATATTTTTATCCTTACTGGGCATTTGAGCTCACCCCTTTTCTATGTTTTATTTTTCCCAGGAAGTGAAGAAGTAAATTATGAATGACCTACAGGGATATTATGAGGGGAAAATATTGTGGATTATGGAGACAATATGATTTTGTAGTAGTTTTTCACTTCATCATGTAATGTAAAACTTTATGAATATATCTAGTGCTTCCAAGGCTACTAAACCAATCGGTCTTTCGAGATTTGATCTTTCTTTTGATCATGCCAATGTTATGTAATAATGCACCGACTCTGGGTAACTGGGGTTGGGGCGTTACAGTTAGTATTAGAGGAATTTTAGTACAAACCTTGGAAGCTATATTTAGATAAACTCTAATTAGAGAACGTAGACCTAAGATGAACATTGAGAATTAGTATAGAAGAACTTCCTAGAATTTCGGTTTTGTAGATATTTTGCGAGTTTTCCGAACTATACATCCCTGTCTGGATACGAGCAGGTAGAGGTGGCTCTGGCACATATGTAAGTAGGGGTAAAACCCAAAAACACCGCTTTGAGCTAGACTCGAACGGGAACTAGTGCATGACAACGTGCCTTGCTGCACTCTTGGTTACGACACTCCCGGGGTATATGCTTAGGATAACTCTCATTCTCTTTACAAATAATTATGAAGGGTTTATGAGTATATAATTACTCAAAGAAAACTTTCTTATGATTATGGATTATATACATAAATAGTTAAATTTATGTTAAGTGTTTTATAAGTATGGGATTATGTATTTTGATTCACAAACTGATCTAGTTTATGCCATTATTTCGAAATGGCACCTAGTGGAAGAATTGGAAACCGTATCAATACACGCACTCCATGTAGGGATTGACCTCCTGTTCAAGATAATTATAATGGAGATGGTGATGCAACTGGTACCGATCAGCTAATCACCATACTGGGAAAACTCACTCAGGTTATGAATAATAACCTTACCCGTATGGAGCACCCTGATCCGCAGCATGGAGGATCAATGTTAGATTGATTCATGAGGCAACAACCACAAATGTTCAATGGGAGTACAAATCCCTTAGTAGCTGAGCAATGGATATTTCCCTAGAGAAAATATTTCTGGCTTTGGGGAGTAGTGAAAGGGAAAAAGTTATCATGGCAGTATACCACCTCACTAGAGAAGCTGATCAACGGTGGTCATTGATTCAAAATACAATGGAAGATGATGAAGTATCAAATATGGAATGGAGGGAGTTCAACGATCTGTTTTTAGAAAAATAATTTCCTCGCGACCACCGAGAAGATATGGAAAGGCAGTTTCTATGTCTGAGACAAAAGGAGGATGAGAATTTCACAAAGTATGAGGCTAACATTACAAGGTTAGAAAGGTATGCTGGAGATTATATACGTAACCCAAGAAGTAAGATTGATCGTTTCTTTGATGGGTTAAAACCATTTCTCTGTCGAGCATTAGTCTGACAATGCTTTTCATCGTACGAAGACATTGTCTCATGTGCTATCAAGACCGAAAAGGAATTCTCTAAGTCTTATGACTTTAATGCAAAGCAAGAGAAGAAGCGACCTGCTGATCAATTTGCTAATGGAAATAAGGGGACGAAGGGAAAGGTTGAATATCAATCCTGTGATAAATGTGGGAATAAACACCCGGTACTTGCTTGAATGGAATGGGAGTCTGTTACAAGTGTGGTGAAAAAGGACACCAAGATCGTGATTGCAAGGGGAAGAAGGAAGCTACCAATGTTTAGTGATATAATTGGAGGGAGATGGGGAATTATGAAAATGAATGTCCTAAGCGTTAGGAGAACTTACCTCAGAAAAGGCCCAGGGATCAAGGCCAAGCTTATGCTATCACTACTGCTGAGGTAGAAGCTCCGAAAGACGTGGTGGAAGGTAATTTAATTGTTTCATCCAGTTTAGAAAATGAATTATTTGATTCTGGGTCATCGCATTGTTTCATATCTTCCCAGTTTGTTAAGAAAATTAGATATTTCAAATTTGATTTAACAAGGGAGTTGTAAGTTAAAACTCATAAGGGAAGTATCAGTGCAACAAAGTTTTGTGAATCAGTCCCCATTAGAGCACATAAATGTTTTTATCTGCTGATCTCGTTGTCATACCTATGATTGTGTTTGATATAATCCTCGGTATGGACTAGCTTTCAGACTATGATGAGAAGATTTATTGTAAGAAGAAAGAGGTTACGATTCTTGATGATGATGATAAGGAACACCTTATATTTAGAGCAGAATCGTCACCACCTAATTCTTATTTAGATCTACCCCCAGTAGCTCAACTAAATTCAATTATTGGGGAGGAAGATAATGAAATAACTGTGGGTGAGGAAAGGAATGTTCAAATAGAGGATGTACCTATTGTGAATGAATTTGTAGATGTATTTCCGGAAGATTTACCTGGACATCCTCCAGAACAAGAAGTTGAGTTTTCCAGTGATTTAATTCCTGGATCAAGGCCTATATCAAAGACCCCTTATAGAATGGCCACTGTAAAATTAGTCGAACTAAAGAAACAACTAGAGGAATTTTGTATTAAGGGATTTATTCTCCCTAGTGTTTCTCCATGGGGAGCCCCTATTCTTTTTGTTAAAAAGAAAGACGGATCTATGAGGTTATGTATCGACTACAGGGAGATCGATGCTATAAAAATAAATAACATGTATCCCCTACCACGCATTGATGATTTATTTGACCAACTGCATGGAGCTCAATAGTTTTCAAAGATTGACCTTCGATCTGGATACCATCAGTTGTGTCTGAAGATGGAAGACATTCCGAAGACAGCATTTCAAACCAGCTACGTACGGGCATTACGAGTTTACTGTAATTCCTTTTGGATTGACTAATGCACCCTCTGTATTCATGGATCTGATGAATAGAGTTTTCAAGGAGTATCTAGATGAATTTGTGTTGGTATTTATTGATGATATCTTAGTATACTCCAAAAGCTACGAAGATCATGAAAATCACTTGCGCATTATCTTGAAGACTCTGAGAAGGCATGAATTATATGGGAAGTTTAGCAAGTGTGAATTATGGCTTCAGGAGATTTCATTTCTTGGCCATATTATCTGTAAAGATGGAATCTCTGTTGATCCTTCTAAGACCAAGGCAATCCAAGAATGGCCAGCACCTACAAGTATAACTGATGTACGTAGTTTTATTGGTTTGGTAGGTTATTATCGATGTTTCGTCCAGAATTTTGCCTGATTGACTAACCCATTAATGAAGCTCACACGTAAAGGGGTTAAATTTTTTTGGAAAAGAGAGTGTGAAGAATGTTTTGAGGAACTGAAGAGAATATTAGTCAATGCTCCTATATTGACACTACCATCGGGGAATGATGGGTTCATTATTTATAGTGATGCATTGAAGAAAGGACTTTGTTGTGTCCTTATGCAGAATGATAGAGTTATTGCCTATGCATCACGATAGTTGAAAATTCATGAACAAAACTATCCTACTCATTATCTAGAGTTAGCAGCTGTGATATTTGCTTTGAAGATGTAGAGGCACTACCTCTACGGTAAAAAATGTGAGATTTATACTGATCACAAGAGTTTGAAGTATATTTTCTCACAAAAAGAACTCAATATGAGGCAAAGGAGATGGCTTGAATTGCTCAAGGATTATGATTATACGATACACTACCACCCGGGGAAGGCAAACAAGGTGGCAGATACTTTGAGCAGAAAAGATCATGGAGTTTTCAAAAATATGAGAATTGAAAGGGATCCAAATTTCATGGATCTAGTAAAGATTGACATGGGAATAACCAGGGAAGGAGAAACATCAATGCTTTTTCAAATTGTTGCCAAACCATCTTTACTAGAAAGGATTAAGAGTTCTCAGACCGATGATGAAGAATTTCAAAAGAAGTTTAAAGCTAGGAATGATGGGAGACTAAGAGACTTTGTGTATGAAGATGGAATTTTGAAATTCGGGAAGAGGCTATGTGTTCCCGATATACCTGATCTAAAAAGGGAATTTCTGGATGATGCTCATAGTTACAATTTCTCTATACACCCTGGGAGCACCAAAATGTATAGAGATTTGAAGGAACATTTTTGGTGGGACAATATGAATAGGAAGATTGCTGATTTTGTGTCAAGATGTATGGTTTGTCTACAAGTGAAAGCTGGAAGGCAACACCCTGGAGGAGTCATGAAACCTCTTCCTATACTGGAGTGGAAATGGGACAATATTACGATGGACTTTGTCATGGGGTTACCAAAGAATCCTAGAAGGAACGATGCAATATGGGTTATTGTTGATCGTCTTACCATGTCAGCACATTTTCTTGCTATAAGAGAAGATCTACCCCTGGAACATCTAGCAAGACTATATATTAATGAAGTTGTGAGACTTCATGGAGTACCCCAATCGATTGTTTCTGATCGTGATCCTCGTTTTACTTCAAGATTCTGGAAAAGTCTTCAAAAATCCCTGGATACTGAACTTCATTTGAGCACTGCCTACCACCCTCAGACAGATGAACAATCAGAACAGACTATTCAAACCTTAAAAGACATGTTGAGATCCTGCTCACTGGACTTTCAGGGTATGTGGGATCAGTATTTACCTCTGGTAGAATTTTCCTATAACAATAGCTTCCATTCGAGTATTCAGATGGAACCATATAAAGCGTTATATGGAAAGAGATGTCGTACACCAACCTGTTGGGATGACGTTGGTGAAAGAAAACTTGTAGGTCTAGAACTGGTGGAGGAAACGATGGAAAATTTGAAGGTAATCCAACATCACATCAAAGCAGCTTAAAGTAGGCCGAAGAGCTATGCCGATAATCGAAGGAAGGATTTGGAATTTCAAGTCGGTGATCATGTTTTCCTGAAGGTATCTCCATGGAAGGGAGTCATAAGTTTTGGTAAGAACGGTAAATTGAGTCCCAGGTACATCAGACCTTTTGAAATTCTAGAACGAATTGGGGCCGTAGCTTACCGATTGGCAATGCCGCCAAGTCTCTCCAAAGTTCACGATGTGTTTCACGTATCTCTGTTGAGGAAATACATGCCTGAACCAACGCATGTACTCGCCTATGAGGAGTTAGAACTGGAACCTGATCTTTCTTATTGTGATGATCCCATCAGGATTCTTGATACGAGAGAACAAGTTCTGAGAAATCGGACGACATGTCTGGTAAAGGTTTTGTGGAGAAACCATAAGATGGAAGAGGCAACGTGGGAACCCGATGAACTTATGATGAAGAACCACCCGAATATTTTCATGTGATAATTATTTTAGAAATTTCGAGGACGAAATTATTTGAAGGAGGGGAGAATGTAACACCCCAAGCTTCTACGGTACGCTTCTCTTTGAATAACGTGATAGCGTGTGTTGTACGGAACACCGAGTTCTAACACACCATAACCAATCAAACTAGACGTTATGAATAGTAATACCTACTTTTTGAAATTATATATATTTTATATTTCAAAAGGGACTTTATTTTTGGATTCTGAATATTGAATTTAGCCTAAGGTGAGATTTTGGTACTTTTCGGAAAACTTTAATATTTTTATGAATAGTGAAAATAACTAAATTTTAATTAAAAAAAACCTTTTTAATAAAAATAATTAATAGTGATAAATTATGAATTTGAGTGGTTTTAAAGTATATTTAGAATATATTTTTACCATTTAATACAATGTTGGCCATTGCACATAATTTTACAATTAAACCAGACATAAACAAGTGTCAATCTTTTGATAGTTATTATCTCTTAAGAACACGCTTTTTGTTTTAACAACGGGAATTAATTTTATATTAATTTCTGCCACTTCTGTGTTTCGAATTTGGAAAAATGGATTCCATATTTGGAATAAGGATTTTCAAATTGTGTAAATAGTTAACTTGTATTTTTAGCCATTTTGAATAACTACTTCGGTAAATATTTCATTTACCATGGTTAAGGTTAAATCCGGTAAATAAGGGTTGAAAAAAATACTATTATAATATTACTAAATTACCCTAAAACGTGTCCTAGACTTATTGGTTGATACATGTTCGACCATAGGAATCTTTGGGTCGATTTTGGGACCCCATGGAGCCACTTGTAGGTGATAGGGATACTTAATTTTAATTAAGTTAAAATGAATACAAAAATGACACAAGCATATATATTTTAGAAAAACATTTTTTACATAGGGTTATATATGTTTGAGTTTCGACTATAAATTGTCATTATAAAGATAAAAAGATTTCCTACATAATGATATTTTATTTATAATTTTTAGAGATTACATAAGTTAATTTATGTATGAAACAATGATGATGTAGTAATTACCATAATAGTGAAACTTTAAAATAATTGATATTATAAATACCCAAATAAATATAATTTGAGACTCTTAATGAATTAAAAAAATTTTCTAAGATAATATTACATATTTGGATTGATTTAATTAACTTTGTTCGAAGTAATAATTCTGTTATGAGTTTCACAAAAATCAACTATTGAATAGTGTCAAAATTGACATAAAAGCGTTTTTAAAACAAATATTATATTATTAATTGATATTAAATTCATAAAAATCTAAGGTTCGGCCAAGATACTTATCTCATAATAGTTGTATCATTAATGGACCACTTGGGGGTCTCTTGGATGTATATAGTATGTTTATTAACCATATAATATAAAAATACAAAGAGACATTGTAAAAGTGAAACTAATTTACTTAGAGTTAATACTTAAAGATAAGGTTAAAATAAGTACCCACACCTGTCTAAATTCTACTGTTTGAGTGGTTTTCGACCCATCCCAACCTTAAAATTTAAATAATCTACTTTTGAGCCATTTGAAACCGAATATGAATTTATTATAAATTAATATTTCTAGCTTTTCCAAAGGTGCCCCTCAACCCTCTTATAAAAGGGAACTCCTCCTTATCATTTCTTCACACCTTCAAAGCCTTTTGGTTCAGAAAAACTATGCCCAAATAATCTCCCAACATCTCTCACTACAACCTAGAGGCCTTAGATTGAACAGAAAGCCAACCTATGGAGCCCTTTTGATCAAATCAAAAGGAAGAACCCCAAGAAGAGGTAATGATTTCACCACCCTTTTCCAAGTTCTTTTCTTCTTACACTTCTTCTTCCTTTGTTGTTACAATTATAAAATAATAACTCCAGTATCATATATATACTGTGATGTTATTATAAATATGGTACAACCATATTCAGTATTCTATCCACCCTTTGAATAACATGTCACCATACGTGCGTACGTACGGCTTACCGTCTCCACATCGTGGTGTAATTGTTATTCAATATATTATTATTTGGATGGGTATAATAATGATGTGTAACTCATGTATATAATAAATATAACATGTTAATGATTGTGTATATATGATATACCATCCATTTATATATTATTTTAATATCAAAAGAATGATATTGCCGCTCGTGCATACGTACGGACTACCGTCTCCACGAACGCGATGAGATTCATTCTCCATCGTATCCATTCAAGTATAATTATCATTTTATGATTTAAAAATGATTTTTAAGGACTTGATATCATTCTGTATATGAATAATATACATCCTATCCATTAAAAAAATGTCTTACGTAACAAAACATATAAAAAATGAGTAAGTTAACACCCGAAACAACGATAATACTAAGATATTATTAAGAAATCAATGTTAAAAGATCATATATGATATCATATTAGTGTATATGCTTCTTGTATAATTTAATAACAATTATTTAACCATTATACAGGAGGTTATCCTACCCCAACCAAGGAAAAGTACAAGTTAAGGGTTTATTTCACAATCTCTTCATTATCCGAGGTTGTTTATACGTAATAATCTACTGGGATCTCTTTATCATCCACATCCATGTTTCTTAAAAATGTATTTCAAAACATTTTTACTATTTAAAATAATATGGGTTAAAGTCATTTATACCCTTTTTTGACTTTTTATAAGAGTTTTATAAAGGAATCTTTCCGTATTTTTCCAAACAAGGTGCTTTTTAACCTTTTCGACAGAATTAAGGTAAGAATGTTTTTTTAACTTATACGGAGGGTGCAGCTATTTTCCACTGTTAAAAAATCGTCGAAGCTTACCTTACAAGATTAAAAGAATATTTTCAATGAAAATTTTTTATTTCATAAATTTAAGACTCTTAAATGATTTCAAAATAGAAAGAGATATTTCTCTAAAAAAAGTTTTGATTTCATCTATGTCAACATCCTTTGATGGATTTTACGCTTATTTGAAGTTGATTTATTATGATACAAAAATTCTATATTATATTGTAGATTTTGTGATATGTTTGACTATGGATGTGCTATTTTTATACCATTCATATTTTATGGTGAAAGTATTGACATTTCTTATGCTAGTTTTAATACGAATGTTTATGTTATGTTTAAACCTTTTCATATGGGAATGCATTGGACTTAATATGTGACAGGTGGTGCCCACTATAGCTCCTCGATGCATTAGTAGGTCTCATGAGACAAACTACTGTCTTAGCATAAGGCATTGGAAAAATATTATTTTTAGTCTTGGCACGAGGCCTTGGCTATGTGGTTATGATAGTTTGGCATTATGCATTCCATCATTATGAAAGTGGTTATTAATATTGCATGTGATTATTCGATTAGTAGAATATCCATGTGAATAAGTAAATGGCATTATTTCATTTTATTTTTTCCATACTATGTTTAAGTTCAAGTTTAAAAGGCTTTTTTTTAGTTATACATTTCCTTAAATGTTTATTCTTATTTATGAAAGTTTCCGCTATATTGGCATCCTTACTGGGCATTTAAGCTCACCTCTTTTCTATGTTTTATTTTTCCCAGGAAGTGAAGAAGTAAATTATGAATGATCTACATGGATATTATAAGGGGATAATAGTGTGGATTATGGAGACAATATGTTGTTGTAGTATTTTTTTACTTCATGATGTAATGTAAAACTTTATGAATATATCTAGTGTTTCCAAGGCTATTAAACCAATCGGTATTTCGAGATTTGATCTTTCTTGTGATCATGCCAATGTTATGTAATAATGCACCGACTCTGGGTAACTGGGGTCAGGAAGTTTCATATGTATTGGGAATCTGATTTATATTTTCTATAGAAGTGTATAATTATTATATGTGAATTAATAAATTTTGAGATATGGGAATTCATGGGTATATATAGGGTATAATGGTTAAAGTGAAATTTATGATTTAACTATTACATGATCGATGATCTTAATAAATATTGGAAATAATGTAGGAATGATAATTTTTTTATATAAAGGGTAATAAAAAATGATAATTGAATTATAAGGGAGAAATTGTAACATCCCAAGATTTTACTGTATGTATCTTCTTAAATAAATTATATTTCTATGATGGTATACATTACACAGAACATTTAACTTATACAAAAAATGAAATATTATTTTTTAATTTTGATAGTGACCACCTATCTATAGGGTTTGTGAGAATGAATGAGAATAACTAAATTATGAAAATATAGTTTATACATTTTTATAAAATGATTTTATTTGTTAATAACTAATTATAAATAATGATAAAAACCAATTGAATATAATTGATGTGTCTTAAAAACATATACTATTCTTATAACCAAAATGGAATGTTTTATTAATAAATAAAATTAATCAATATTACAGATAAAAGAAAATTATATTTATTGTTTATATATTTAGTAAAATAATTTCAAATTCATCAAATAATTTTGATATTCTTAATATAATACAAAATGATATTTTTTGTAAAAAAAGAAATATATTTCTTAGGTAATTTTTCCAATATTTAAATTGTGCTATTATTCTATAGATAAATTTACACACAATTATAAATAATATTAAAAAAATTAAAATTTTAAATCTTAATGAAATAATTATATTGGGGGAATAATTTTGGTATTTTTTAAAAAAAATTAATTTTTGAAGAATAGCGAAAATACATATTTTTAATTAAAAATTTCATATTGCAATAATTGTTTTTAACAGTAAAATTATTTTTTAAATTATTTTTAATGTATAATTACTTTAATTATATATAAAAACCCAATTTATTTCATCGTAATCAATTTCACATTAAAATTGGTTATAAAAACATTTCAATTTTTTGAACATTTAACTTTTAAATCCTTCACATTCATAGTGTGTAGAGCATTAATTTTAAAAATAATTTTTATGAATATTTGAATTGAATTTGGTAAAATTAATTAGATATTTAGAATTACAATGTAAGAATTATTTTTTAAATTCATTTTAATTTTTATTTATGACATTATTACCATGGTAAAAAATTATTTACCATATTATAGGAAAAATAATTTCAATGGTAAAAGTTAAATGGTATATGATTAACATACCTATATATTAATAAATTTAATGTTTGATTGAGGTATTTATAGACCCCAAAAATACTCAATAACATTAATTAAAAAACTAATTCAATGAAATTAATTCCACCTCAATGAGGTTGTCTTTAATTATAGAGTTATCATTATTTAATTTACATAAACCCACCTTTCTACAGGAATAAATACCACCACTCACCATACCATTTAGAAAAAATATCCTTTATTATCCACTTATATCTTCATAAAACTATAATACTCTCCATAAATACATAAATGTTATTGTTGTCTCAACTGATGACCAAATACAACATCCTCAAAGGGTCTACCAAGTAGGTGATATTCAAGAGGTAATTTTCTCAAAACACCTCTATTATTTTCTTTTCATGTACTAAATAATCCTCATATCTTTCATCCATCAGGAAAAAATAATTAAAAAATCTATTATATATAGGAATTTTATGTTTCCAATTTAATATATTATATCCAATCATTTAATAACTTTCCTTTATTCACATAAAAGAAACTATTTTTTCATATTAAGTAAGTTAATCACCTCCTTGAACAATGTTTCTATTCTTTTTCAATTTATTCCTTAATAGATGAAAATAAATCAATTTTTATTTGTTAAATAACATTTTCATATATATATATTATAAAATATTTAATGTAATATATTTAATATATACACATAATATTAAATAAAAAGAAAATAGATCATGATTTTTGAATAAACGCTAAAAGAAACTAAAATTTTATCAATACAGTTTAATCTAATGTGTAATACTTATTTTTGAAAATTAATGATATGTGTGATCATTAAGAATAATATAAGTTCATTAATTCGATATTATTCCTCTTTGGAGTTACAATCCCATTTAACTAGAATATCCAAACATTACAAACATTAATCGATCATAAAACCATGAAATGAATACATCCAAAACCAAGAAAATGTTGATATATTATTAATGAATGGGTCAGAAGATGTTATAAAATCATAAAATAAGGTAATATAGGTATTAATATTGTTATTTATTTAGTTAATAACATTCATTAAACCATTTTACTTGAGGATACAGAATTCTACCTAAAATGGAATAAAGAGGTAAAGGGGTTTTCATCTAAATTTAAATTCAATCAGATATATGCCTTATTCCCCACATATTTAGTGTGTCTAGTGTGTGTACATCCATTTTGATATATAATTTCATGAATATAAGAATATCTATGTTATATAACGTTTCATTTTATAATTATTAAATTTATGGTCAATACGATTTGATTGATAACAATTTGCTATGTTATTTATTAACTCAATTAATATCATTGGGGTAAACTTTTTTTTCATTGATTATGTACTGCTAAGACTATGTGTGAAATGAATTTTTATTATCAAATTTTTTATTTCCACTTTTATTATCCGTATAAATATTGAATACACATAATTTATCCATTTATTTAAAGAAATGATCTTTTCATGGGACTTCGTCTTAATTCCACTTTGTTAAGTCATATTTAGATGTTATGCACCAATATTATTTTATGAGGTGTGTATGCATCCCCATAGACATATAATAACATAAATTTATATATTACCCTATTATTTAATTTTTTTATTAAATTCCATTCCTTCATGAGCTTATGATTCAAATATTTCAGGGTGGAATGGGATACATTGATTTACTGATCTCAAATTAAATATATTATTCGATATTTGTGGAATTATTTTAATAGGAATACACTGGTGGGGAGTTACTTTTAATAACCTCGTGATGAATAAGTATTTTCATGTGATGAATTAGTTAAGCTGACATGTTTTTTGTTGTAGATTATACTATAATGTAAAAGGACTTTAAGGTAGGGTTTAATGATCCAGGTACATGACATCTAACAATTAAGCATTACCTTCTTTCAGTATTGAGTTTTCATTTTCCATATTATTTTTAATATGAAAAAAATTTATGGATGCATTTTCATTTTCAGTGTATTCATTACATGGCATGTTTTTTCAATCATTTACCTTTCCATGATGACTATCATTTATTGATTTATGATAGCTTCAACTATACTTAATCCTTACTATAAATTTGGAATCACCCATTTCATATGTTGTTTACCCTAGGGTTGAAATAATTTTATTATGATTTCTATGAAGGGTTACACTAAGGGTAATAACAGGGTTTTCAAATAAAACACTTTATGTATTTTTGTCAAGATTTTAATTTTAATTCCATGTCTGGGTCTATTTCACCAATAATAGTATACTTTTATGTAATTTTGGATGTGATTTCTTGTATCCTATTAATATTTAATAAATCAAGGCCCTATCTTTACGCTACTAGAGTTAGGGTCATTACTTTTGTAATTGGGTATTTTTTATTGGAAAAATAAGGAACATGATTTTTAAAAACATATATTAGAGAAAAATACCTTTGACATAATTTTCAATTATTTCAAAAGAAACAAAACAAATGATTTATATATTATAAATACCTAAAAAATTTAATTTAGTGAATGTTATTCACTATTTATATGATTATAAATTTTTTTTACAATGTTATAATCTAATAGAGTGTATGAAATTCTTTTGAAATGGAACTTTGTTGAAGGAATAATAACTTCATCAATGTACATAATTTAAAGAGTAAGAATTATCCATACTTCAAGGGGTTTAGTAAAATATTTATAATGGAACAGGTCTCAAATAAATTTTCATCATATGACGAAAATACTATCATCTACCAATGAGACTATGAAAAACATATTTAAGTATTGAAGATTCAGATAAAGCACATGAACGGGAGTACAAATACGAAAAAGGAGAAAGAAATATTTTCTCACATGTGATAATTTTGAAGGAAACACATAATTAATTTCTTAAAAGTAATATTATTTTTCTAAAAGTTTATAGATAAATTCTACTATTGTTTTATTTAAATGTTATGCATTGTTTTTAAAATGTATATTGCTTTAACTTCAGGGAGATGAGACACTAAATAATTCAATAACTCATGAATCAAATAAATATGCATCAAAATGAGCTAATGGATCATAGTAATGATTAAGATTTTACCAAAAACAATGAGGAATGATAAATATGATTATGATTTTATTAAATAATTATCTCATTTGATTATTTTATCAATGATATATTGTACAAAATAATTATTTAATAAATAATGATTATGATTGAGTACTTCTTCTTTAAGGATTTTGAAGAATGAAATATTTCTATATGTTTCTCATGGTGATATAATATTTGGTGTGTTATAATAAGAGAATCATTATTCTTTCTATAGAATTAAAATTTATGTTTATTTTGGAAAATTAGTGACAATAGTTATATATTTTTAGACATTGAATTTGGGCATAATATTTTTTAATGAGTCTAAAGGTAACTACTTATACAACTAAATAAGTTGAAATATAACGATTATTAATTGTGTTTAATGTTTGATTTATCATATTGGATAACATGTGATTACATTTTTTTTAAATATTTAATGTTTTATGAAATGAAGTATGGATATTTTGATAATGTTTTTAGGCATAAAATTCATATTGAACACCAATATTTTTTATTCAGAAATGATGTGGAAATAGATAAAATCACAACCAAATGATGATATCATAACATGGAATGAAACGACGTAAATTATTTGAGTGATATATCAATATATTAAATAGATCCCTCAATTATAGGTATATTTTTTGAACAAAAATATTTTCAGTTTACTTTTCTTTCGGAGAAAACAATTTTCATTTAACCAATCATATGTTTATGAGTTTTTAACGGTTAACTTTCTAATGACCATATTCTATATCACTCTTTATTAGGACATAATATTTATTTTCCACTTTAATTTCCATGGTTTCATACATGGAACCCACTTTTGTGTAATCTAATGTGACCCTCATACTTTTCTTTCATTATTTTAATTCTAATGTTTCAATAACCAAATTTCTGATGTGGGTTTCAAATAATGATTTTTCAATTGTTAGAATTTTAATTTTGAAGGGTAATTTAATATTATTGGGAGAAAAATTATTAAAAAGTGTTAGAATGTAATATCCCATAATTTAATGATATTTATCTTCTTAAATAAATTAAATTTCATCTATATCATACGTTATATGAGAATGTTGGGCATAATCAAATGATTAATATTCATATTTAATTATAAAAGGTATTACCCAATAATTGGAATGGAAGGAATACGTGATAATAAATAAATGATGAAATTATAGTTTACACATGTTTATAAAATTGATTCATTAGATTCCAATTAATTACAAAGAAAAATGGAAACCACTTGTACATGAATGATGTGTTTTAATAAAAAAACTATTTCTATGATGACAAAGGAATTTTATATGAATAAATAAAATTATTCAGTATTATTATGATATATTAATGAAATTTATAATCTAAATATTCATTTTTCTTTTTAAATTCATCCAAAACGTTTCATAGGCTTTGTATAAAAATTAACTCAATTATAAGCATAAAAAGCTATATATTCCAAAAGGAATCGTTTACACCCTTTTGACAGAAAACCTATTTTAAATATAAAATATCACAACATTATATGATTAATCTGAAAAAAAAAATTAAATTTTATAAATAAAAATATTATATCTAGATTATGGTGACATTTTGGAATTTTTCAGAGAAGTTTCAATATTTGATGAATAGTGAAAAATATTAAATATTAATTAAATAATGATGTTTCATTAAATTTATTTATAACGATAAATTATATTTTAAATTTGTTTTAAAGTATAATTATTTCACTTATTCATCAATAAAACAAATTTATTCCAATAGAATCAATTTCGCAATGAAATTGGCTACAAAAACATTTTAAACTTTATAAAATTTTACTTTTAAAAAATGATTTTTCATTTTGTCTATGGGATTAAATTTATATGAAAATTATTCAATTATATAATTGAATTCAGTAATTTGATAAAATTTTTGTAATTAGAATGTCTAAATTAGGTTGTATGTTTAATTTTATTTTTAGGTATATAAAATAGATGTGGTAAAAGAATTATTTAAAAGAGTATAAGTAAAATAGTGGTAAGGGATAAAGTTATAATGTAACAGGTTAACATGCCTAGGTAATAAAACATTTAATGGTTTTTAATATTTTTATATACCCTAAAAATGAAACAAAAACATTAATTTATTCAATAATTACTCCATAATAATTCTACTTCAATGTGCATGGAATTAATTTTAAAATATTCCTTATTTTTATCACCTCAACCCACCTCTCCTCAAGTATAAAACCCACCTCTCACCATCACATATTGACCAAAAATTTATTAATATCATCAAATATCTGAAAATAAATCTCTTACCGCCTCTACCAACTTCCATTTGATTCTTGTATCACTAAATACAAAATATATATGGTCCTCAAGGGGTTCTTCAAGGAGGTGATATTTAAGATGTAATTTTCCCATAATAGCTCTCTTAGTATCATTCCATATTTTAATTTCTACTCATATATTTCATTCATAAAGGAATAATAATTACATAATCATGTACATAGTAGTATTTTTTTATAATGTATTTTAATGTCATAAAGGACATCATTTTTATTGATTTAGATAATCCATCATTCAAGGGGCGAGGTGGAACCCTTACAATCCTCGTAGGTGTAATAATTACATTGCCTATTGGACTTAGATGAATTAATTACCCATAAGTTTCAAATATAACATACAACCTAGAGTAACTAATTGGAACCTCTCCTCCCCAACATCTTCATCGTGAAATTTTCTCTCCACCGTCGCATTGTTGTTCGGCTAGGCATTCTCATGCATGGATAGGCATTTCCCCATGGAAGTTTCCATACACTCTCATTCATGAAATCTGTTTAGCTTCTGCTATGGTGAAATATCATTGATCATCCTCTATATGGAGCTTTTTCCCTGTAGGTTTTCTAGTTCGCATCTATACTTCAGTTGGCCTATAGGCCTCGGTGGCCCGAATGCCTTAATGGACTCATGGAAAAAATCAAAGTCTCAATGGCCCAAACATGGGAATAAATCCGGATACTACTATTCCAAACAGTAACTACTACAGTCCCTGCTATAGTTCTACTATAGTACCTCTACAGTCCCACTGTAGTACCTATTACAGTACCCCCATAAACATGCCTTCACCTGGATTTGATCTCGGGTCACCAGAATTCACTTAAAGAGTCCCCACCAACCGGGATGAGGCACATGTGCTTTTTATTATGTAATATCTTGAATCAACTTCTTTAATTACCCAAAAGTATTCCATGAAAGCAATACTATTATCCAAATTATGTTGGTTAATCGCCTCGATGAATTTTTTTTGTTATTTTTCAATACCATCATCATGGATGGTCATAAAAAAATTTTATATTTAAAAGATATATTAATTGAAATATTATCACATATTTATTATTATGAAACGAAAATAGACTAAAAATATTTAATAAATTAAAATTAGATTATTATTTTATGAAAACCCACTAAAATAAACTAATTATTAGCGTTAACATTTTTTCTAATGATCCATCCTCATGTAAGAAAAAAATTATATATGGGAAAATTAATACTTATGGAAGATCAATTATAATATTCCATGACATTTTTTTAATTTTAAAAACATTATAAAAGAACATCCATAATTTTCCTCAAATGAATCGATCATTAAACCATTAAAATAATAGACATAAAATAATGGAAATAATGATATATTATTAATGAATGGGTCATAAGATGTTACAAAATAATCACATATGATATTATATATATCAACATCATTATTTAATGAATTAATTACCTTATTTAAACTATTATATCTGTTTTTAATGAAATATAAAATTAATGAAACTTGTGGTATGTGTATTCTCACCTTATATTTACTTCTGTGGGATATATGACCTATTCACCAATTACTTATTGTGTTCTATGTATCTACTTCCCTTTAGATAAATAATTTCATGAATATAATTATATTCATTATTTTAATTGTTTAAATTCATAATTTTTACTATTATGGGGAATATTATTCGACTAACTGCAATATGGTAGGCGATTTCTTAACTCAATTTCCATTCATTGGGTTAAACATCTATTTCATTGATTTTGTAAAAATAAGTTTATGGGTGAAATTAATTTTTATTATCTCAGGTTTTATTTCAACTTTTATAGGTGGATTTACAATGAATACACATAGTAGATAAATTTCATTAAATAAATAATCTTTTTTTGGTGCTTCATCTTAATTTAACTTCTGAATGGAATTTTTTGGTCTTATGTACCCACCCTCTTTTATGAGGGGAAGGTACATCCCATTTTACATATCGTATCATTAAATGATTTTTTCCAATGTTATTTAATGATTTTTCGATTCCATTCCTTCTTGTTCCGTATGATTCAAATGTTTCAATGTTATATTGGACACTTTGATTTAAAAATATCTAAGTAAATTGATTATTCGATATTTGAGGATTGATTTGGTAAAGAAGACATTAGTATGACCTAGTTAGAGAGATCCCATCGATGTACCTATCATATCAGGGGAAAAATTTAGTTAATCAATAATTAAATGGGTTTTTATAAGTCGATAAATCCACCTTTTGAATTGTCTCAAGGGTAGTGGTTCTTGTGATACATACATGGAATCAAATAGTTAGATATTCACTTCATTCAGTATTCACTAATCGTTATCTAGTGGAATTTAACTAGGAAAAAATCTCTGAATGAATTTTTATTATGAGTTTATTGATAACATAGAATGTGTGTTCAGTTATTTACCATTCCATGATTATTATTCTCATTTATTTATTATGTCATCCATAGTAATTAACCCTTACTAGGCATTTTAGCTCACCCATTTGTTATGTTTGGTTTTTCCTATGTCACTATGAATTTTATTATGTTTGATATCCAAGCTATAACCATGGGTAATAATTGTGTTCTCAAATAAAATACATCTTCGATTTTTTGTCTGAAAAGTAATACGAATTTTAGGTATGTATATATTTCACCAATACGACTAAAATATTAGGTCCATTGAGATGTGATTTCTTGTATCTAATTCTATTATAATAAACTAATTCCCTAAAACTAATTTTCTAGAGTCTGGCCCAATATATAAATAAAGGAATCAACCAATATAATCATATATTTTCATCCTATTTATTCCAGCTTGTGATAGAGTTACTGTTATTAGGTATCCCCAATGGACAATACAAATATAAGCTTCGACAAGTAAGGCCTGAGTAAAATCCAGTATAAAAGAATTTAATGTCAGTATCGATCACCACAAAGTAAATGTTAGCCAATCACCCCATGAATGTAACACCATAAAATCGATACCCTCAAAGAATATTATTATGTAAAAAGGGGTTATATATCTATAAATTATTGTTACAAAGTGTAAATATCATTTTATAAATGAAATATTGATTTCTAAAATTTTATTTCCAATAATATTTTATTTTACATATAAACCTAAATTTAAGATGAATATATTTATGGATATAATGGAAAAATAATTTTTTTATAAATTATATATTTAAAATAATTATCCATGATCAATTCATAAATTAAAAAAAACGTTTTATTGAAATATTCTTATAGGATAATATTTATTTAAATATAAATAATATTATATTACTCGAGGTAATTTTCAAAAGGGTCAAAAAGTTTACTATGTATTAAGAACAAATTTTTTTTAATAAATATTTTTTATTTTTATTTTAAAAATAAATTAGTTAATATATATATTAAATAAAAAATATATTTCAATACATCACATCGAAACAATGTTATGTTGAAGTCAAGTACATTTTCTAAAATGAATTAACTTTATATAGACATTAAAAAATACAGTTTTCTATTTTTGGTACATTTTTTGACATCATATATATATAATATTTATTTCATACCAAATAATATGAAATTTAATAACGAAATAAGTCAATAATGAATTAATATTAATATAAAAATGTATAAATATATTCCTAGAGTCTAATTTGAAAATTTACTTTTTTATAAAAATTATTGTGTGGAATAATAATTTTACCTTTCTAAATGTAATAATATTATTGAATTTAAAAATTTTAACTCAAATTTGAAGAAAAAACATTCTTATATCTATGAATCTCAACCCAAAATCATAGGTAATCTAATTGTGTGTTATTTTAATAAACATATATTTTTATTGTCGTTATTTAAAAAATCAATAAACAATAATCCCCCTTTTTCTTTAAATACCAACATCTCCACCATATTTCATTCACTCACTATCCATTGAGAGCAATGTTCCCATAATTTTCTATTTATATATAATTACCATGTTGTTTCTATCCATTTATGGAACTCTCCTCATGCTGTAATAGACCTTCTCAAGTGGTAAAGGCTTATCTTCCTCTGTCTTTTTATCCATGTAATTCATTAATAGTAAATGTTGTAATTAAAATGTTATTAGTTTTCATTCTCCAATGATTCATTCCTTACTATTCAAATGTTGTTTTATCTATTGGATATTTTAATTCTCTTTCATAAAGACTACTCCATTAAAAACATTTTATACATGTAATGATTTTAAAACCACCCATTGGTTTTTGATGCCTATTTTTTATATTTTGAATTACAAACCATGTTTTGATTTAGGGGTATTCATATATATGATATTATATTTATTTTATTGGAGATTTACATGTATGAAACCCTTATTACACATTAATTAGAATAAAATTATAAAATTATAAAGCCTTTATGCACTTTTGTTCTCAATGGTTTTATATAAAACACATTACTTATTTCCCATAGGTTATAAATAAACAGATTTATAGTAAACGATGTGGATCAAATGAATTGGGTTATAATATGTGTGAACCCTGATATTTCTTCAATAAATTGGATATATAATTATTCTCTATAAAATACATGTTAATCAAACTATAGGTAAAAACCGTGGTAATAAATTTTATGAAACCTCTGTGATGTTCTTAGTAGATGTTCTTATGAATTTGTAATCATTAGGTTGTATCCAATTTTTCAAGTTATGTTTCATGTAATAAATTTCACGATCTAATATTATTCATCATGTATTATACATGATTATTTCTCCTGTTTCATTTAACATATCTGTATAACATAATGATTTATGACTACCCATTTTATTGATCTATATCCCTTGGAATCAATTGCATTAAGGGGGAGGTATAAGGAATAATAGATGAGTCATTCAATTTGATAATTTAAATTATATGTTCATGTTTTCATTACATAATTCATTTATTATGTAACTAGTTTCAAAAAAGATAAATCTCAGATGTTCATTCAATGTTTTTAATGTAATATTTTGTAAATGAATTATGTTGAAAATGATGTACAAAAAAGATAGGTCCCCATATTTGGTATCAATAAGGAATTCATTTGTAATAATGTGATAATCAAAATAATTATTATTTTATAATATTTTAAATGCATATATTAAGGCTTATTTTCTAGAATAACGGGTATTTCTCTTTTTCTATAATAAAGAATGGCGAATCATACCATATCTAGTCATATAATAAATTACAATTCCCCATAATTTATGATTATTTGGATAGGACCACCATAATGTATCTTATATTCATACAAGTAAAACCACATGAGAAATGATTCCATAAAATTACATATATTAGGGAATTAATCATATGTGACAATAATAATTCTCACCAGTTTAAAAATTAAGTGAGTTTGTGGGACTAAAACAAGGATGTATTCATATGGACAATACCAATATAAGTAAATTTTATTTATTATTTAGGGATTAAACCATAATGGAAACCCACTGAAGAATTATTTTCTTATAAAATATCAAAAGTAGAAAAAGTCTTAGAAACATGGTTCATGGAGGCTTTTAAGAGATTTTTTTCATAAATCATTATGGCATCCAGTTTTATAAACAGGAAGGTATCATTGGGAGTTCAACAAAAAATATCTTTTCAAAAATATCATGTAATATTATTTTTCTTTTTAATGAAAATACACCATGTTCATTGGACATAAAAAGATTAGTGTAGATAGACAACTAACTAAGTGTCAAATGAATGTAATTTTAGTTGGGATAATTGAAAAGTAGCATAGAATTTCTAGGACTATTTATTTTCTATGGGGATGTAGGTGACTTTCTAGAACAAAAATCATTAGACATATTTTTCTAAAATAATACTCAATGGAATGATTTTTTACAAGGAGGGGGAATATCCCTACTTATTAATGGTTGTGATAATGTATGGATTATTCATATCATTTCCTGAATTGTGGACCATATACATGAGAATCCTTTGATTATCATAGTTTATGGGAATAGTCTTGATGAAAAATGGAGACAAATCATGTAAGATATAATTTTTTAGTCAAGGGAATTGCATTAATTTGAAAACATAATGACTATGTGTCCATATGATGGAGAGATTATGAATGATTTTATGTTTCATAACACCCTTGAATAGTCGATATTTTAGATTCAACATGTTTAATTATAAAATAAAATCCTAAAGTTGAAGGGGACACAATTTTTCTTCTCAGGTTGAAAAAATATATTAGGAACATGTGTAGAAATATTCTTCTTTCACTACTAGAAAATGGGCCTATACCCACGGTTTTAGAAAGCCATGGGTATAGAGATAAAATGGGGTCCAATACCCATGGTTTTGGAAAATGGTGGGTACAGTTCATCTATACCCATGGTTTTCCCATTATTGTTGGGATAGATTTTTTTAAATTCCAATACCCACGGTTTTGTAGAACCGTGGGTATATGTGTTTTTTTTCAGACATGTACCCATGGTTTTGGCCAAACCGTTGGTATATGGTTTTTTCAGAAGACCTATGCCCACGGTTTTTCAAAACTGTGGGTATTGGGGTTTTATTTGAAGACCTATACCCACAGTTTGGCCAAAACATGGGTATATCTTTCTCGTATTATGGCGGGAAAAAAATTTATGCGGGACAACCAAAATATTTGGCGTGAACACATTTTTGATTAATATAATTACAAACATACACATATAAATACATGTAATTTTTGTATATTGGATGGTAAACAGTTTGTGTGGTAGAACGTGGTCATCTTTTTGAATCTCGGTGAGTATTTTTTTCTAGTAAATATTTTTTAATTAATATATGTATATAGATGTATGTATATATTAACAATATTTTCGTAGCTCAGTTGGCCAGGCGGCACGTCCTCCTTAAACCGGTTGTGTGTTCAATTATATAATTTTTCATTTTAATATAAGTAGATATATTAATATATTTATATAAATATATCTATTAATATATATACCAAACATTTTCATGGCTCGGTTGGTCAGAAAGGGCGGGCGGCTTCTTCGGAGTCATGTGGTCGAAACACACTGTATTTGATTTATTGAATATAAATCCCCCCGATTTTAATATATTAAAATAAAAGTATCTATATATACCAGTAGCATAATTAGATTGGTTGGTTGGCCGTGTATGCATGAATAACGAGATGTGAGTTCAAATCCACCTAGGGTTGATTTTTTATCATGTTTTACCTACGGTTTGAAAACTGTAAAAACATCCTTCTGCCACGTTGTTCAGTTATTGTACCCATGGTTTAGTAAACCATGGGTATAGGTGAAGACCTCTATTGTGATGCCTTTCCATCCCATGGTTTCCAAAGCCATGGGTACAGGCTATACCCATGGTTTTGGGGCTATAACCATGGTTTTGAACTGTGGGTATAGGCCATTTTTTCAGTAGTGTTTGGGTATTGTATGCACCTATTGGTGATGGATTTTAGTACTAATTGACCCACAATGGAGTCTGATAGAAGTAAAATGATGAAATTAGTTGTTTCATTTATTTTAGTTAATATCTTCATTCTTCAAGTGGATAAAAATCATAACTAAGCTTTTTTCATATCAATTAATTTGATAATGTTATAAATTCGTGTTTGTAATGATACAAGATAACAAATTTAATATTCTTACATATTTTACTAATTATATGTTACTGAAATGATCTTTGTATATAATAAAAATTGTTTTAACAACATAAGAATATGTGGGGGACTTTTACTCAAAAAAATTGAACAATTTATCATGATATATTTTCCCAATAAATTATATGAATAAGGCATAAAAAAATATATCATGATAAATGTTTTTAAATTATTTATCATCACAAAATCCTTATTTTTTCTAGCTATTAGTTTATAAATTCATATACTTGAAATTATATTAATTTTTCTTCAAGATACTATCCATTGTGTTATTTAATCCCTGGTTATTTATAAATAACATCATGATGTGTGTTTTATGGCGATTCAATATGTGATGATTTCTTTAGTGATCATCACAACTTTTTTTCCACTGTAATTATTTAAAAAATAAATTTATAATAAAAAATATAAGCATTGAACTGGTATAAAATTTTGTCTCTGTTAGATAAAAAAATTTTGTTAATGGAATGACTCACCCCCTCCTTCAACTATTGGGTAAACATGTAGCTGTTAATTTTCAATCACTCCCTGGATTCCAAAATGGATTATAATGTTTTTTGAAACCATTACTTAAAAATGGGTTATTTTCCAAGGAATAAATTATATTCATGGTTTTCCACACCACATTACAATATTAGGAAATGTTTTTTATGATTATTAGTTTCATAGATAGTTAAAAATGATTTAGAACATGTATATTATTGAGAAAACATATGTATGGTTCTAGATAATGTACCTAAAACTAAAAACATACAAATAATATTTGATTAAAATTTATTATTATAATATCATACATAAATTTACAACAAAATTAATTTTTTTTATTTTTTTATAGAATTAGTAAATATCACTATCTAATAAAACCCGTTTTTTCTCTTATGATAGGGATTTTTCAATTAGATTACAAAACTTATTAACTCATAATAAATCATCAATGTATTCCTTAAATATTCTACATACATGTGAGCTCTATACATCGAATACCTAATACATTTAATAAAAACATGGTGAAATGAAATAATAATAATTTGATAGCTCAATTGATTATATTTTTTGAAAATTATAATATAGAAAAACATGAATTTCAGAAAGAATAACATGATATCATGAGAATAATGACTATAATAATGAATGTATAGAAAAAATTGATGGTATATTATGAAGATGGATTGAACAATGATTATCACATAATGGCATGAAATTCAAGGAAATGTGGAAAATATATTAATGTAACATAAATTTCAATGATTCATTTCATGTTAACATATAAAAATTGTGTAATCAAAAAACCCATGCACCATTGTGCAATATGATCACTACCCACACTCCCTGATATATCATTTGATAAAAACATTACCAAATGCATCAGAATGATATATAATTTTTTTCACTATGATCCTATAATAAAAAACATATATATGTGTGCATCATGGTTTCAATCAACATAGCAGAAAACTAAAATCAATAATATGGGTTTTATATCTTTTTCATGTGGCTTTCCACACATGCATTAATAATTCCATCATATAAATATCATGATAAACCAAGGTAAAATAAATAATTATCTAATAACCATAATAAAATTAATAGGTAAATTGAAATCTATAAATTTTTTGAAAAATATGATATTTATACAATATAGGAAATGGATATAAGAATTATCAAAAATATCCCAAGTCAACTGAATTTTTAGGAATATAGGAAAAAACATTTTATTTATGTAAAGTAATGTAGTGAATTTACAATGGAATATTATTCTAATAAAATAAACCAATAAAAAAGTAGATGATTAGAATGAAAAAATGATAGATCATCCCATAGATAAAATATATAATTTCATTAGACAATGAGATAATAATCTAGATTGTATCACTTAATGAATAACCTTGATCTGGAATACTGAATGATGAAGAACAAACTTTATAATATTTGGGAATGATTATTGGTAATTATGAACATCTTTTTTTAATGATATTATCTACATGAGAGATTTTAATATACCCTGAGAAAAAGAAATTTTATTTTTGAAAAAATGAAATAATTTAGAGAAAGAATACTAGGCACTAAAAAGGTGGGTAAATGATATGTTGACATGGATCACTTAAAAAGATTATTTTAATAAATATATTCATGTGTATTGATTATTTAAATGGATTTTATATTAAAAAAAGTTGAATATAAAATCAATGTTTTTTTGAAATATAAATTAAAATAATTTGGCATGAATAATTTTGAGACATTTTGAAATGATAAATTAATTGAAAACTACTTGAAAACTAATCATACAATGAACAATGAATGTACATTAAAACAGTTAAGTAAAACCCACATCTTATGAATTATTATAAATCAATTAATTTATAATATGTTAATTTATTTTCAAATGTAATCCATATTATTTAAAATAAACCTAGTAGGTAAAACCTTGAAATGGATGAATGCTATTCAATTTTAATTTATATGTGTTTTTTATCAGCATCGTGTTTTTTAAGAATCATTTCTTTATAAGTATATTATTAAGGAATCATAATATCAAATATAAATAGTAATTCTACAATGTAAAAATAAAATTCTAGGATATAGTGATATGAAAGATCAAAATCAATATGTGATTTTTCAAATCACATGGAAAAGGAATTTAGTTGAGAAAATAATTACGATGTGAGTAGCCTTTTAATAACACCATTAATAAGAAAAAAGACTCATTATGAACTAAAAATATAATTAGTAGAAAATAATCAATTATAATATTAAATTTTGGTATTATATACAACATATAAATGTTAATTGGTGAATAACATAAAATTTATCTAAATAAATAGTGTTTGAGATAAAAACCATTTACCAAATAATAAACATTGTAAATAAGACCCATTGAAAGGGAGTGGGATAAAAATTGAAGAAAAAATAACAAGAATGGGAATAATACCTTATATAAAAAATATAATTTTTAGTATATTAACCATATAATGAAAATCAGTTTTGATAAAGAATATGGGTGCCAAAAAAAGCTATTTTGAGATGAAACCAATACAAATGTTTGAAAGCAATATACATATGCACTTAATGAAAACAATAATAAAAGTAAATTTATTAAAACCTATTCTAAAACCATATTAATATATAATTAATTTCTCATGGTCTAATTATATACATTAGTTGGTCATTTATTAAATCATTTAAACATTTATCCATTACTTGGGGTGGATCTACTGATTTTATGTGAATTTATTATCATGTTGACCATGTATGAATTAATTTTAGTTTTATATTTTTAAAACAAATAAAAATGACATACTATTTTAAACTATATAATCAAATGTCACTACCATTACATTACATTACATTATTACTATTTAAACATTTAAGGATCTCTCAAAATGGTGGTACAATGACAAAAATAATAGTGAGTTGTAATGACAGAAGGATTAAGAATTTTATATAATATAATTTAAATATACTATTTACAAATTCATAAATATTTAATATATATCTTATATCATCATAAAATCAATTATTAGAACCATTAATTATGGTTGGTTTTGAAAAAAGAAATTTTACATTTTGGGAGGTTATAATCTTCTTGTACACATGATTACTGAATCTATTTCCCAATGAATGGATGAAGTGATGATATATGATTATTTTTTATTTTAGAATTATAATAGTTCTATGAGAAATATATTAGTCTCTTAATTATATATATTTCATGCATTTATTAATTTGTTATGATAAATAAGACATGTCATTCATGGTGATGGTAGTCCTCACATAATCTTGATAAATAATTGGCTTATTTAACGAATGGATGATGGGAAGGTAAAAGAAAAAGATGGTCATTTATTATTTATAAATATATTATAGAAATAAAATTTATTCATCAATTACATCATAAGAATAATCTCATAAAGGATATAATGAATATATATGATATCTCTTCATGGAGGTAGTAGCCAATGCAATACACTAACAATTTTCTTTATTGGGATTAGTGGAGGAAAATGAATAAATGATGGTTGTACAACAAAAATAACAACATAATAGTGTAGTGATGACCCTAAGAACATTATATACCAACAGTTAGGGGAATATTTTTATAAGTAATTAATGATAAGATATGTTTATAATGATTCGAAACAAATATTGTGACCTTGAACTTCCTCATGATAAGAGAATGATATTTGAGAGACCTAGCCTAATTCGTGAGGATAATGGGAAATAGTTATTGTGAATAAATTTTAGGGGAAGAATTGTTTTTGGTGTTTAATGGAATTTGAAAATATGTATGGTGTCTTGATATACTAGTTGTGATTCCCCTTTTATAAGTGAGAGAGTGGAAATTTTCCAAGAAAAATAATGGTATATAAGGGATAAGAACATAAAGGCGTTAATGTTATGTGAGTTAGGAGTGTTATAGTTTGTGAGACCCGTGGGTATGTAATTAAAACCAAACATTAATTTCTTGAAGTTCTATTTGTTATTTAAACTCTGTAAAAATCAATCAACTTTAGATTAGTCATTCAAACAAAAATTAGTCTCAATTAAATACTAATAAAGGGTGTTAATTTATTACTAAAAATATAAGATTTCCCCAAATAAAAAATTTAAACATGATCAATCCGAATATTGGATCCATATTACCTTATTAAATTAACAAATAAAAAAACTGTTGAAGTAAAAAAATACAATATATCCAAAAACATCTATTTATAAAAAATATAGTTTATTTTTAAATATGATAATAAATGTTTTGGTGACATTATATATAAAATAAATATATATATTTTTAGAAGAAGGTTTTCATAAATATCAATTCATTAATTTGAAACAATAATATAATAATTTGAAATAAAATCAGCCAAAACCATTATTTTTCACTATTCACCTAAAAGATATATATTTCATAACATCATTAAAATTCATACTAAGATGATTTTGTTTCTCTAAATTAAAATTTAATGTTTATTATAAAAATTATATTTCTAAAATTTATATATTAAATATTTAATATAGTACAAAAAATATATATATTAAACACATTTACTAACTATAGGGCTCTCTAATCAATTAATGATTTTAATTCCAATTTTTAATAACATTCATATTTAAAATATATTAAAAAATTATGTCATAAATTGATATATAATAATATTATCATGATGATTAAATAAATTTATAAATAAATATTATTTTTTATTATATAATGCTATAAGAATGCTATAATGTTTTATGGGAATATATGTACACAATGTTTTGGATGTCACTTTCTCCCCACTACCTTAAATAAGTTACATCAATGAATGTTTTATAAAATAACATTAATTAATGATGTCATAAAAGATAGACATAATAGAAGATATAATTTCTATTGAAAATTACAAATTAATATCCAATGTAATATTAGAATAAAACCTATCATCCTCTACAAAGTTATCAAAATTATTCATTTTCCCTCAGAAGGTAGATGCTTGATTTTATCAATTTACACACACAAAACCATTTCAAGTTACTTTGTGATATTTCCCAATGTGATTCTTAAAAAATTATATGTAATAACAAATGTAATTATATTATAATATTTTTCAATACATGTGAATTTTTATAAAGTATATTTTAAATTTAGATTTAATAGGACACTATGTGAAATAGTATACTCGACACACAACAATGGGTTTCTTGGAAGTCCTACATTACACAAAAGAATGATTTATATTGCAAAATAAAATATTATAAATAATATTATTTTAAATGGTAGTCAATGCTTATTAATTTAATTGGAGGACATGAATATAACTAACTATATTTGTATTACATACGTTTGTAAAATATTTTCAAATTTATAAATCCATTTTTTTGCGTAAAATACTCTAATATTATTTAATAGGTAGTTATAACGCCTTATAATGGATAACCATTTTTAATTCACAGTTTTGTATTTTTTAAGTTCCATGTGACATAATAAAATTCTTATTTTTAAATACGATATCATAATTCACTTTTGATTAATTATTGTTATTTTTTTGATCAAATTCCTATTTTAATGAATAGTGAAAAATTTGGCATTTTAATTCAAAACTACCTTTTTGTATAATTTATTTATATAGATAAGTTTTCATATTAAAAAGTTTCAAAGTGTAATTGATTTTTTTATTATTTAATACAAATTTGGTAATTTTTTGTAATTTCTTTTTTAAATCGGATATAAAGACATGTCAATATTTTTGATAGTTTTACATTCTTAAAAAAATAATTTCTATTTTTGACAATGGGAATTAATTTTAAATTAATTTTTTTAAATTATATGTTTTTAATTTGGAAAATTTGTTTACATATTTTTAATCCAATGGTACAAATTATGATAATAGTTTCCTTTTATTATTATACATTATGATTAGGATTTGTAGTAATTATTTTTATTTCCCATTGTTAAAGGGTAAATCTAGTACATAAGCATAAAAAAAGGTTATAATAATATAAAACTACCATAGAATGTGTACTAATACTTTTTTATGAGAGATTTCTGAACATAACAATCCTTTGGTATAATTTAGGATCGCAAGGAACCATTGGGTGTGATAAGGACCATTTATAATATTTAATTTAAAGAAAAGAGAAATATTACATAAACTTGTATATCCTATCTAAAAAAAATTAATTTAGTTTATATAAATGATATAGTCAACTATAAATATTATTTTTAAGATAAAAATATTTCGTACATAATATGATTTTTTTTATTTCTATACATTAAAAATTAAATATATATTTATGACTCAATGATGTTGTAGTGATTACCATTATTATGAAATATTCTATTAAATGATATTATAAATTTTTAAATAAATGTAATTTGAAAATTTAGATTCCATACACTAAATTATTGGATGAAATGGAAATTTTAAGGATATGTTAATTTAATTTTTTGAATTAATATATTTTTTATGTCTTTAACGAAAATCAATTTCTAAATAGTGTCAAAATTAAAGTAAATGATTTTTTATAACAAATATAATTTTATTAAGTTATATAATTGTAGTAAAAATATATTATTCGTCAAAATGACTTATATAATGTATAAAATTTTATGAATTATCTACTTGTGGTTATATTTTCATTTTATATAATCTATAGTAACAACATATTATGAAAATACAAGAAGACATGGTAAGAGTTAATGTTTCTAACTAAGGGTTAAAGCTAAATGATAAGGTTAATTTTGTGACCTAAAATTTAAGAATCCAATTGTTTTAGAGGATTCAGACCCATAAAAATATTATCCTAAAAATTTATCACTTTGGAACTATTTTAATTTGAAAATAAATTTATAATAGAATAATATTTAAAGACTTTTCTAAAGTGCCCCTCCTCCCTCTTATAAAAGGCCAACACCTCTTCCAAATTAAACATAGCTATAAATCCATTTGAATACACAAAATTATACTCAAATAAGCTCCTTAAATCCCTCACATTCACATAGAATCCATTACATGGGTAGAAGTAAATTTATGAAATCCTTTTGGATAAAATCAAAATGAATTACCCAATTGAGAGGTAAGGTCTTATCTCATTCTCCATTCATTTATTTTCCACATCCAACCCCCAAAATTGTCATTATTATATTATTTTCTTAAAAAACTGTATCATAAATATAATAGTATTTTTTTATGCTACGGTTTTAACAAACACTTACACAAACCACCAACTAATGGATATAGAAAATATTGTTTCTTGTGTATGACAGAATACTGCCCCACGAAAAAATAATTGTTAAATTTTTTAATAACACCTATCATAGTGAAAATTATAATGAAATTTTTTTTATATATTATATATTATATATTATTTTTGTCTTTATTATTTTATAATTTTTATTTAAAACATACGTTTATGCTTTCCATAAATTATAAATACAATAATTTAATATGAGGAAGTGTGGTCTACCGCACCCAAAATGTTATATAAATCGTTCATTCCATTCATAGAAGGCATGAATAATGGAATTAATGTACTTAAAAAACATACATAACATAGATATTATGTAATAATTATAATATACTATGTATCATTTTTTATTCCTTTAATATGAAAACAAAATAAAAGTAGCGTTCTTGCATACGTACGACCTACCATCTCCATCAATGGTGCATTTCATTTATTATCTCTATATGTATTGTAATATTAAAAATACATATATACTTTATATATATGATATTTAAATCATTAATAATATACTAGTTATAATGGAATTAGGACCACATGGATAACTTGAATCCAAACAAGTTTATTTTTTATTAAAACACTAAACATTGACAAACCATCCGATATGAACTCAATTAAATAACTAATTTCAATACCATGTTATTAAGTTATATAAAATAAATAATAAACATTAAATTTATTATAATAAATGTTTAAATTAACCTTTGATAATTATTTAGGAAATTAATGAATGAACGAGATAATTTAAACTCAAGGTAAGGGACTTCATCTCAATCTCCATTTATTGAGGCATTTCTTGATAATATAACCCTTTATTAATTTATAAGGAGTATATAAATCCAAAATTACAATTCATATAAATATATTATCTATACTAATGTTATTTATTAAATCATGTAGATTAATATTTTAATTTTCCAAATTGTATGGGACACCTTGAAAATTTAATGATATAATTATATAATCTTTTTTCTTCATGATATTAAATTACATATTTATTTATATGGGTATAAAAGAAATATATATAAATTTTTTCTTCAATATTGAATTTCATTCAATTTTTTCAAAAATAATTTTTTTTATATGAAGAATATAAATTTCTTTACAAAATGAATAAAGGAATGTTTTTTAACATATACGACGACAACTGATTATCTTCCTCCATAACTGTTATTTAATATTTGGATTCCTCTCTAAGACATAATATCATTTAAAATGATAATAAGTCCATTATTACTTTATTTAGGTATCTTGGTATTGAAAAGGGGGTATTTAATTAAAATGGTATTTTTATATGGAAATGTTTTTTATATTGTATTAGAAGAATCTTTCAAAAAGGGGTTTTGTGATGAATGTGTTTTATTCATGAAATTGTACATGAGAATTATATTAAATGGGTCAGCCCGATATAGATTATATGAAGGGTTAAGCCCCATTACAGGTCATGGGTATGCCTGAAATAGTTATTATGAAGGGTTGATCCTAACTATAGCTCACGGGTGAGCATAACATGCCTTATATGAATGGTTGATCACCCTTATAGCTCGTAATTCAGGCCAATATAGATTATACAAACGGTTAGCCCCATTATATATCTACAATATGGAAGTCAAAAATATGGTTATTCAAATTGGAATATAATTGAAATGGTATTATGTATAGGATTATCTAAGTCAACTATGTGTTTTTTAATTCATTGAATTTGGTTTTATTGTTTTCATTTAGAAAAAACTGTAAGTGTCATTTATGTGAAAATGTTTTTTTCATCAACTAAAAGTGAATTGAATGAGTTATTAGGTTTTAAGTTGCCTAATTTTTTTGATTTATTATTATGTCCCTTACTAAACTTTTTGTGCTCATTCCATGTTTTTTAATGTCATTGAAAGGATTTATGGAAGAGTAGAGTCCAGGATGGAATAAAGTAATATATATGATGATTAAACATGAAAATAATCCATGTTATTTATGATGTTTTTATATTATGGAAGAAACAAATACATTTGGAAGTTAACACTATGTATTTTTTTTGTTATGTAGTATTAAAGGATTAGTTATCTAAAGATCTAAACCTAAAAATAACCCCAATGTAAATTCATGACATAACTCAAGATTATGTAATGTTTATGGTTTGGTCCTTATAGTTGGGATCATTTGTCAGTGTTGATAACATTAGAGGTTAGGATGGTGTTAATTTATTTCCTTTAAATGATTTTACATTATGTTTATGTTGAAATGATCTATCATTTTAAGACTAACGTGTTGGATCATCTAAACCATGTCTGTTCAAAATAATTTTTTGTAGAGGAAACATGACTGTTATATTGGAAAGTTATCAAGAGGTAAAAACCATTAATATCAATAACTAGAGGTGGTTATAATTGGAAATGAACTATTTTTTGAAGTGATGTAGAAGTGTACTAATGATATAAATGATAGTGGTATCAATTCATGAGATCATTCCGATCAACCATAGAACAATGTGTTAGTAGTAGAACATTTTATGAGGCAACATCCCACATTATTATATAGTTCATCTGAACAAGTGTTAGCTAGAGGATATATAAATACCCTAGAGAAGATTTCTGAATTCATTGGATATTAATATTTTAAAAAGGCAACTCTTTCCATTATCATATTGAAGGAGATGTTAATTGATGGTAGTTATTAGATAAGAATAATAGAGATAAACATTTACTAAATTCCATGGAATGAGAAGAGTTTAACAATATTTTCTGGGATAAATATTTCCATATGGTTTTCGGATTATTATGGAGAAACAATTCTTGTAATTAATTCAAATGGATGATGATACAGTTGCCACATATGATGAAAACATCCAATGTTTGGCATTTCATGTTTAAGATTTTATTCGAGACATTGACATTAAAATTAATAGTTTTTAATAAAAATTTAAACTAGGGCTACGAAGAGCTTTGGCCTCACAATTATTTAAATGTTATGAAAATGTTTTTTTGTTGTTTTGATTAATTTTAAATGGAGTTTAGAGACACATATGTTCAAAAGATGATAAGAGTCTGAAACAGTCAAGGTTCTAGGAAATGGAGAAGCAAACAACTAAGAATACTGTAAGTAAGACCAAATCTTGTTCCAAGTGTGGTAAAATTCATTTTATGGATTGTATTCTATGATATAAAAAATGATAATAGGGTGGAGTGTTTGGTAAAATGGTTCATGAATGAAAAAGGGTCTCAAAAGTTTAATAATGATATAATAGATATCTAGTCTATATTAATATTCTGTAGTTGTAATGAGTTAGGAAATTATACAAATAAGTTTATGAAGATAATTACAAAAGGAAGAAAATTAGAGTGATTGGAAATAAAAATGTTAGAGAAACTATTTTTCTTATTCTACTGTTGAGGTTGAGACATATGTTGAAGTGATGGAAGCTCATAAGATCCCATTATTTTTAAATGGATAACCATTTGTTCAATGTTTTAGACAATCATTCTGAGGTTTTATGTGGTGTGATAATAATTTACTAAGGACCTTTCTGGGAGATCTTATTTGGGGTTTTGTTTATGTATGAATCTTATTATGTAAAAGTATGCCTTTAATTTTGGAATTCGATTTTTAGATATTGATATCTTTTATGGTATGTGTGAAATTTTATATTTAAGGTTTTTCTTAAGGATGTACATTGTATTCTGGGAATATTATGAGGATGAAATTGTTCTTATAAAATAGAAATATATCGATTAATTACGCTTCATTATGTTTTGATTATAGTAGGTAAAATAAATACTCAACACTATCAAAAGTATCTAAAAACAAAAACATCATTCATTTACATTTATCAATTTTCTTTTGACCCAACACATATTTATGGTTTTGTGATGGATAACCATCCAATGACAACATTCTCTATCACTCTCAATTAGTCTTTTATAATTATTTTTATCATCAATGTCCATGTTTTTCAATAGGGAACCCTAGAATATGATATCATAGGTGACCTTTGTGCTGAAAATTAATTATTTTAATGTACAAGTATTATTGAATATATTTTTGATGTGTGATTTCAATAATGTAATTTTCTAAAGTTAGCCTTTGTTACTAAGCCCAAAATTAAAATTATGAGGATGAAATTTTCCAAAGGGGGAAGGATGTAACGTCATATGTATTTATATAATAATTTTTTTGGTTATTAATTTTAATAAATTATATATCTATTTTAGTTTAAATTAGAAATTATGTGCAATAACATACACGACACACAACAATGGGTTTCTTTGAAATATTTGGCCACACACCAGAATGAGTTATAAAAAAAATAATACATTATTAATATTATTATTTTAAATTTTAGTGAATTCATAGTCATTTTATTAGAGATAATTAATAAAAGGAAATATATTTTTATTAATCATGTTTCTTAATTTTTTTTACATTTATAAATTAAATTTAAAAAGAAATACTATTATACTTTTTAAAAGGGAATTTAAACACCAATTTATGGGGAACTATTTTTAAATAATTTTATTGATAATTTTATAAGCTTTATATGAAATAATAATCCTTTTTTTGGTAATGGGATAAAAAAATTACTTTGGTTTAATTTTTTGTATTTTTCAAACAAATTATTTTTCTTAATGAATAGTGAAAATACTACATTTTTATTCCAAACTGTCTTTTCTTCTAATTTATTTATATAGTTATGTTATCCATTTAATTAGGATAAAACCATGATTGGATTATGTTTTAAATTTTCAATATAGTTTTTTTCATTAGAAGTAATTTCATATTAAAATTCGATATGAATACATGTCAATAATTTGATTTTTTTGTTCATAAAAATGCATTTTTCGGTATTGACAACGACAATTAATTTTAAGATAATTTATGCCAATTATATGTTTTCAATTTTGGAGAATTGGATTTCATATTTGAAATCATTAGGTGAAAATTATGTAAATAGTTACCTTTTATTTTTATTAAATTTGTAATATTAAATTCAGTAATTATTTCTATTTTCCATGTTTAAAGGGTAAATCAGTTAATAAAGGTTAAACAGTAATGTTAAAATAACATAAAACTTCCTTAACACTTGTCTTAATATTATTGAATGATATATTTTTGACCTAGAACATCCATTATTCTAATTTAGGACCCATGGAGACACTTGGGTGTGATAATGAAATTTTATAATAATTAATTTAAATAAAAGGTAAATATGACATAAACATATATCTCCTAACTAAAACGATTTTAACTTGGTTTATAAAAATGTTATCGTAAACTATAAATAGTAATTAAAAATTTAATATGATTTCCTAGAACATGGTATTACATTTATAATTATTATACATTAAATAAATAATTATATTTATGACATTGTGATGATGTAGGGATTACATTATTAATGAAATATTCAAATAAATGATACAGTAAATATCAAAATCAATGTAATTTTAAACTTTTGAAGCCATAAATATATTTTTTGGATTAAATTGAAATGTTAGAGAAGAGTTAAAGTCTTTGATTAGAAATAATGATGTTTTTTTACTTTAATAAAAACAAAATTTTAAATATTGTCAAAAATGACATAAATGAGTTTTTAAAACAAATAATATTTTATTAAATGATAAAATTTCCCTAAAATATGAGATATTTCAAAATGTTATATATAATGTTAAAATTTTCATTAATTTTCAAATTTTGGTTATATTTTGATTTTATAGTAACTATAGTAACAATATATTATGAAAATACAAGAATACATGGTAAGAGTTAATGTTTTTAACTAAGGGTTGAAGCTAGAAGATAAGGTTAATTTTGTTATGTAATAATTTATAAAACCAATTGGATATCAGGTTTTAGACCCGTAATCATATTATCGTCATAATATATCACTTTGGAACAATTATAATTCTAAAAAAATTTCATAATAAAACAATATTTCAAGACATTCCTAAAGTGCCCCTCCTCCCACTTATAAAATGACACCACCTATACCCACATACCCACACCTCTCAAACCCCTTGTATAATACAAATTATACCCAAATAATTTCTTAATATACTTCCATTACTCATGGAATTATTATCTATGGAATAAGTATATTCAATAAATCCTTTTGGCTTAAATCATACCGAGTTACCAAATTTAGAGGTAATGTCTTCTCCGAAGCTCCTTTCATTTATTTCCCTCATCCAAAACCAAAATAACTTTTCTCTATTATTTTATAACAAAACTTGTATCATAAACATACATGTATTATTTTATGCTATGTTTTTGACCTATACATACACACACCTCAATATTATGGATATAGAACATACTGTTTTTGTGTTCGACGAAGTACTACCAAAAGAAACGATGATTGTTCAATTTTTTCTAACCACATATCACAGTATCTGTTATAATGGAACTATATATATATATATGATATATATTTTCTTTATATTGTCTTTATAAATCTGAATTTTTTACAACATACCATTATGTTTTCCATAAAGTGTAAGTATGATAATTTCATTTGAGGAAATGTGGACTACCAACCCCTCAATCATATATGACTTGTTCATGACAAACATGGAACAAATAAAGGATGGAATTAATGAAATTATATAACATATATGACATAGATATTATACATATATTATTATATATGTAAGTATCTTTTATTTTATTTTGCATTAATATGATAATAAAATGAAAGTAACATTCATTCGTACGTACAACCTATCGTCTCCATGAATGGTGCATTTCATTTCTTATTTCCAAATGGTATGGGATATTATAAATAAATATATTCTGGATATATTTGATAACTATATCAGGAATAATATTTTGAGGATCATGGAAAAATAGCGACATGGATGATTTTTATTAAAAAAAGTTTATTTTTGACTCAAATTTTGAACAACAACACACATCTGATATTAACTCAAATAATAAACTAATTGATATAACATTGTAATAAGTGATATGAAATTAATAAGAAAATTTAAAAATGTTCTAAATAATTTTTATATTACCCTATTTTTATTGTTCTAGAAATTAATGATATATTGAGATATATTGAACTCAAGGTAAGGGACTTTGTCTCAATATCTTTTCGTTGAGGAATTTCTTGATAATATTCAAATTTATTATTTTATAAGGTTTATATACAAACATTATGAAATTTCGTATTCATATATTTTATATCCTAATGTTATTTATTTAATCATGGAGATTAATATTTAAATGTTCAATGTGGTTCGGGACACCTTGAACTTTAAAATATTTACTTATCAAATATTTTTCTTCTTGATAATGAATTACATATTAATTTATATGTGTACATAATGAATACATAAGAAATTTTATACAAATAGCGAGTTTCATTTGATGTTTTGAAAAATAATTTTTTAGTATGACGTATTTTAATTTCATTACGAAATATGAAAGGGGTGTTTTTTATCATATACGACAACACCGACTTCTCTGCCGTCAAAATGTTTATTGATATTTGGATTCCTCTATAAGTATTAATGTCTTTTAAAATGAAAATAAATCGCATATTCCATTATTATGGGATCGTGTTTTTGAAAATGGTTTCATAAATGAAAATTGTATTTTTAATCAGAACTATTTTTAAAATGGGATAAGAATTAACATTAAAAAAGGGGTTTTTGATGATTTTGTTTTATTTATCAAATGGTTAATGAGAATTATATGAAATTAATGAGCATGGTATAACTTATTAGAATGGTTGATCCACATTATAGATTATGGGTGAGCCCGATAAAACTTATATGAAGGGTTGAGCCCCATAATAACTCACGGGTGAGTCCAAAACAGCTTATTTGAAGGGTTGTGGCCCATTATAGCTCATAGGTGAGCCCGATATAGAATAACATAAGGGTGATCCCCATTATAGATCTCCAATTTGGATGTCAACAATATGGTTATTCTAATTTTAATCTAATTGAAAGGGTTTTAGGTATACGATTTTCAAATTCACCTAAAGGCATTCTAATTTATTGTTATTGGTTTTAGTTTTTTTAATAGAAAAAACTATGAGTGTTATTCATGAGAAATTTTTTTATTTCATCCACTCAAACATCATTGAATGAGTTATCCAGTTTTAACATGACTAATAGTTTTTTATTAATTTTATGTCCCTTATAGTGCTTTTTGATCTCATCCTATGTTTTTAATTTTTTTACAGGATTTAAGGGAGAATAGTGTCATAGATAGAATGAAGGAAAATTTATATTGATTATACATGAAATGAAGCCATGTTTTTTTAAATGTTTTCATTTTATGGAAGAAATGCATACTGTTGGAAGTGTATACATTATATTTATATGTTTTTTATATAGTAGTTATGGCTTAGTTATCTAAATCTCTAATCATGAAATTATCTACAATGTCAATTCTGTACATAACTCAAGATTCTGTAATGTTTAAGGTCAGTGCCTTATATATTTTTGCATAAATGAAATTGAACATTTCTTTCCTTTATCATTTACATAACATGATCATTCATGAAAATTCAACCTTATTTTTTGGGATTTGAATATTGTAATACTTATGATCATATTTCATAATTGTTAATTTATATTGATCATAAAATTTTTATCCTATATTATTTTCTTAGAATATTATAGGTCAAGATAACAATACCACTATCTGTTGCATCAATTATTAACATTGTTACTTCACTCTCCTTCAATTAAAATTCAATAATTTTTAGTGATAATAATACTTAAATAAGTAAATTCATACTAGGATATATCTAATATTAGTACATATGAATCAAAAATGAAATGAATACTCTAACATATGAGTATTTATCATTAATATTTGTAATATAATGAAATTTCACGATCACGTTATCTTATATAGATGTCTTAAACACATTTATATTTTAAAATTCATTAAATTGGTATTAAAATGTAATTTTATGTACCCCAAAGAAATACCCTAGGATTATCCATCCAGGTGCATGGTAAGGGACCATTGACCATGCATCAAAATTATGGTCATGATGTACTCTAAAAAAAATTTCAGGGAATTTTTTAACTATAAAGATTAGTGATAAAACAACATCCTATAATATTTTGGACATGGGGTTTTATTTCATAGTAACCCACATTGTCTCTATATTACCAAAGTGTCAAGATACTATCATATAATTAGGAAAATCCATAATTGTTTCAATAATATTCTTATATCATTACTCCAAAACAATATAAGATAATGTAAACATCCAATATTTTTTTATAGAATTGAATCCAAGAAAATCGATAACTCATCATGCCTTTATTTTATTCAAAAATGTTAATTCATCCCTGGAAATAAAATCATATCCTCATAGTGTATCCAGAAACTACTCCAATACATACTATAGCACAACCAGACCAACACTCATAGATCTGGTGCTGAAAAAAGTAACACACAACCATAGATTTGATGGAAATGTCTAATTACAAAAAAATTATCACATCTTTAAAAAAAATATTTTGTATTGAATACTATAGAATTAAGAAAAATAAATTACTCATAATACAAGTTATTGTTCTCATCCAATTTAAATTTGTAATTTAACTAATAAATATATTTAATATATATTGATTTTTCAATATATATGATATATAATTGACAAAATATTAACCTCTTAACCATGAATTCCAAATACAACTCCTTATAACCTGAGGATTGAATTATATAAAGATTCATGTAAGTAAGAACATAGTAAGGGGAAAAATTATAAGAGATCGTAACATGAGAGTTCTTAAGAATAACATGATATAATAATGAGAATGATTATATAAATGAAATATATAGACTAATGATGTGATTTTATATGATCATGTATTAAATATTTATCATATCATACGAGCGTGGAATCAGATGAATCTGGGATACAATATAAACATGAAATCACAATTCAAAGGCCCATTACCTGTTAAAAATATATATATAGAAATTATAAATACAAATGAACCATAGTTTACTATTATTCCAACACATACTCTATGATATCTCACAAGATGAAAACATTACCTAATACAATGGAGTACTATATGATTCAAGGACCAACTGTCATAAAATCAAATCAATGTGTTTCACTTGGTTTCAGTAAATTTATAATAAACACTATGGAAATAAAACATATTCTATAAATTTTAACATGGATCCCATAAGAGAACATAATAAATACAAGAATATACGTATCATATTAAAGAAATTTAAAATAAATGGGAATACATAGACATTAATTGTTATTATATATATATATAACTCAATAAAGATGGTTAAGAATATTGTATGTTGGAAAAGGATATACATTTTATGTAAAATTTTATATAATCAATTTATGTATTGGTATTATAATTGAATATGCTTTAATCATATAATGAAACATGCAGAATGCACATAGAAAATGGATCATAATAAAATGATGTCTATATGTGTTGTAAACTTGGAATGAAAAAAGAAGCTATAGAAAATCCCAACGATGAGAAAGAATATTTTAAAATCCAAACATATTAAATTATATATGGTATTTGTAAAAAAACCCATAAATCCCTACATAGAAAGTAGTGGTCTAGGTTTAACCACCATAAGATCAGATATAACTTTTTATAGGTTAGTGACTGGTTCGATGTAATAATATCACACACGGGGTATCCATTAGCCTAATGTACATATACAGAGTCACACATCTCAAAATACCCATACAATATTGATGGGAAAAAATATAAATCTGATTTAATAATTATTTTACAACATATATCCCACATAATGGTATAGAAATAGTATAGGAATGAATAATGCACCAAATATAAGCCCACAAGAACTGATAAATGAGTCCAAACTCCAAATGAGGAGGTGATTTCAATCAAATATAGCACCTGGTATAAACCATGTTCAATATAGATAACTATTCTACACATTATCCTATTCCTCCTAGTACTATATAATTTTAGGTCTTCTATATATGATATAACATGTACCAAGAAAATCCCTTTAGGGATGTGTATTAAAATTCCAAGTAGGAAATCTTGACATTGTCAAACATAATGGATCATGAGTAGTTTTTTCATCAATACACATGAATGTTAATCAGATGTGATACATAATGATAATCAACATAGATATAATCAAATATAATCGCAAATAAATAGAGAAATGGGATCACCATCCCCAAATCACAATTGAATGAAATTAGTTAACATTTAGCTCCATTCATAGAGACCAAATCTCAACGTCCTATCCATATCTATGTACTAGGATTATACAAGTGGATTCAAATTAATGTTTTTTTAAGAAATTTCACTCCATGTTCTAGATAAAACTAATGGCTCTTATATGAGAGGTAATTCTCATTGGTTCATTCCATGTATATGTCTTCATTGGAACTCAAAATAGAATTATACAATGATGGGGGATCATACACATGGCTCATTGGGGATGATATAAATCCAATATATATTTACATACTATTTATGAGATCAAGTCCCATTTTTGATGGTCACAATAATTCCAAGAAACCCATAAATTGGTCAATATGTTATAGAGGGTCCCACTATGAGCCTTGTAGAGGGATTCATGAAAACTCAATCGAATACTAAAAATGTAGAGAAGATGAAAATGATATGATAATGATGTAATGACACATTGTACCCTTATGGGTATGGACTTGGTTAAATCAATCAGATGATATTATTCTCTAATGAAATGGATTAATTGAATTTACCTCATTCCCACACTAGAGATGAATCTAGAAGAACGAGTGATCCAAAATTCTCAGCAATTTTAAAATTTGTGTCCTATAAGGGTACAGAACATGTTTCACATAGAATGGAATTACCTATGTCTCATAACCACATGGAATTCATTACACTAAAATACATAGTGTGTCCCATTGGGGTATGCGACTTGTGAATTTATATTCCCCACTTAGTGTTCTATATTACCTATCTTCTGTATGTTATGGAGTATATGATGTGTTACTCACCACTAATGACATGTAGGTACACATGAGATCCATGGATTATTCTACCATTACATGAAAATCTATCCACTAAGTGTTATATGGTGAGTGATATGGAACACTTGACATGTTTCACCACATGAATTCTAAGTCTTGAACACCTTTTTTAGTATGTTTTTCCAACAAGGGTTACATGATGTGTAGTCCCACTATATGTCTTGTGATAATTATCTTCACATGATAACCCTACACAATATATAGAAGTAACTATACACCATGTGTATATCTAGGATAGACAATGTGTCGTGGGGAATTTCTTAGAAATTCCAGAACATTCATGCATCTTTCCCCTTGTTATCACGACCACCCAATCAACTACAACACAAATGAAATTCAATAATCTAGTTGAATGAGCCTAAAATCCCAGGGGAAGGATTTTGAAAATATATTTATCTTAGTGAAAAAATCCAATTAAACCATTCCACCCCTTTGTAGAAAAAAATTGAACTGTGGGTATTTGATATGAACCTCGATCAATCTGAGTCATTGACTCACAAGATCACATCATCAATCCAAAATCTAAACCCAGGCTGAAGATATATTTATCTGAATACCAATTGATCATTATTTCCCACCAAGGTTTTTTTTCAATCCATGGGAAATGGAATTTTTTTGATGAACCTGAATTGAATGGGGGATGAAATCCAAGAAACAAAATATAGGAATAATACACATTTATTTTTTTGGTTGTCCTCAATTTTTTTCCATTTGAATGGTGAAAAAGAAAAATGTTAATGAAATATATAAATCAAATTAGGAACTATTGAAAGATACAAGTCAACTAATATATTCCCTTGATCTATGAAATATTTTTTTGATGTATATGTTTGAGTTTGAGATGGATATATAAAATAGTAAAAAACTGAAATAATGAAAACCCTTTTTCTCGATTTAGGTCACTATTGAATACGAAATATTTTCTATCATCAATGGAATGAACCACATGCTACAATATTCACACTAGTCACTAATACATGATCTGTTATTTGTCGTTAGAAAACCCTTCATGAATTCTCCTCAAATGAATCCTATCAATCCCAGGGGCATGCAACTAACCCTTGGGTCTATCCAAATCTTGTCATTTATAAAGAGAGGATTATGTCACAACCTTATTATATTGCAGAATATATTTATTTATTTTTTATTTACTCTCACGATGTCAAATATACAGGAATATTAGACATAATTAATGGCTATAAAATTCCTATTGTAAAACCTGTGTTCCAGACCTGACGATAATGTCAACATTTTCATCCAAGTCCCCATTTGGAGTTATTCCACTATTTGGGGAAACTTTATGAAAATGATATGTAACAACCAAGATAATGATTGAATAAATTTCTCTTTATTTACTATTATTCCTGATTTATGTAGATATATAAATTATAGTTATATTCTAAAATTCATAAAATAAAATATCAAATTGTTTTATCAATATCATTATATATAAGATTGTATTTAAAATAATAATTTAATAATTATAGAACATTATAATAAAAATATAAAACATTTAAAAATTCATCATGTCAATATTTTATTAGTATTAATTTATTATAATTTTATGAAAATATTTATTTATCATTGAATATTGAAAACATATAATCTTTATTTAAAACTATATTGTATTTTATTATATAAAGGAAAATAAATTTTATATTTGTATTAGTTTTAAATTTACAAATTTATTTTTGAAAAATAAAATTATTATTTTTCAATAAATTAACTACATGAATTTTATATAAAAAAATTTTATATCTAAAATTTTAATTTTTTAGAAAAAGTTGTTTTTCGCTTTGTTTTTCCAATATAATTTTTTTTAAAATTATGAACAACAAATTTTTTATTTTCAAAAAAAAGTATCAATATTTTTAATCATTGGGTGAATATTTAATAAATTGTATACTTTTATTTTTTGGAAAAAATGATTATTAAAAATAATAATTTTTATTACCACAATAACGGGTAAATTAGGGAATTTATTTTATAATATAATTGAGCATAATAATTAATTCCCACAAAAACATATCTAAATATTTTTGAATGAGAATATTGATACCTTAATTATCTATTGGTTGAATTTATTACCTTAAGGGCCTCATGGATGAGATTATGATCTTTATAGTATTTTATTTCATGAAATTTCAATCATATACCTCACATGTTTTTAATAAGTGTGAATTTTTTTGTATGGTATTATCCATATGATTTTATCAACTGTAAATAGTATTTTAAAATAAAAAATAAATATCAATATTGTTTTAATTTATTTCTTAGTTTTTAGTTAATAAAAATTTTCTATAAATTCTTGCATGACACTAATGCACTAATTATTTATATAATAAAAAAATAATACAAAAGATATAAAAAAATAAAAAAGTAATATATTATTAGTTAAATAATGTTAAAAAATATTTAATAATTTCCATGACATTTTATAGTTACAATAATTTTTTTTCTAATTTTATATGTTTTAATGAAATTATTAATTTTAATGTCATGAATTGTTGTAAAAAAATGAAATTATGTATATTATATATTATATAATATATTATTAAGTGATATAAAATTCATTAAACACATATATTCAACCAAATTTCTATGAATAGTTTTATTATATCATCCATAGTCAAAATATTGGACTCTTTACAATTATATTATTAAATTGACCCCAATGAGTAAAAGTTAATGATGTCTCTATAAGAGTTAAATGGGTTTAAATGGTGTTAAGTGAAAAATATATGGGTTAAAAAATATTAAAAAAATATAATTTTACTTCTATTATATTATTTCAAACCATTCTCATATTATCATATCAAAATCTCATATTGATGCCTTTTTTAATTTAAAACTAATTTATATTAGTTTAATATTTTGAAAAATTCCTAGTGCCCCAACCCTCTCTTATAAAATAGAACATATTATTCTCCAACATTCATAGTTAAAAATGAATTTTTACTTCCAATAAATACCTAATTATATTTATATAATCTATAAAATCATTCTAGAGGTATTTTTTAGTTATAAGACTTATATTAGAGATCATAATAGGTTATATAAATGATGTTTTCCAATAAACAGGTATAATTAATATCTGCATGTTTTAGTTTTGTTTCTTCTTCCACATCCTTCAATACTTTTTAAACTATGATAAAATAAAATAAAAAATATCCCCATATATTTATATTATGTTATGTTAGTGGAAGGATTTATATCCATCTCCAATTCCATAAATAGGGATTAGAATTCATTGTTCATTTTATGGTGGACTACCACCTCATGAACCGATGTGATATATTTTTCAAAACATCCCACAATAATGTTTATAATGATGGAATACATTAATATATATTATATTTATGACATTATTTTAATTATGAAAAGGTTATATAACTTTTATAATTTTAATTTTTTATCACATAAAAATGATAACATCATTCGTGAGTACATTTGGAATGCCACCTCCCAGAAGCGATGCGATTCGTTTTTCATCACAGCATAACATGGAAAAAAAATATAAATATATTTAAATAAATAATATGATATTATGAAATTACTATCATTTAAGAAATATAAAATAATATGTAAATTATTTTTTCTATAATGATCTTTGGAAAATGGAAACGTTTCTAATGTCTATATACAACCAATCATCTCCATGATTTTAATGAAAGTCATTTTTCATGAATATTATTAAATTTTAGAAATAAATGTATAATTTACCGATAAAATGATAATTATTTAATTATTCCTCTAGATTTGATTTATTTTAGACCATTTTTAGCATAGTCAACCAATCAATGGCATTTTTTACTTACGTATTGAAACTCTCAAAACATCTGATGTGTACGTAAGTGAATGATAAATTCTATATAAAATGGAAATAATTGATATAATGGAATAAAAACCCTCAAATTATTTCTTAATAATGTGTATAAATATGGAATATTTGTTATTCCGAAATAAAAAACGCAAGTGATGGGTTAGCTTAAGACTTTCTTTAAGAATCACCTTCTAATGTTTCACTTAAATCTCCCTTTTTCATCCATTCCAAAATATTTATTAAATAAGTTATTTAAAAATTCTTTCAAATTTTAAATTATTGTTTTTAAATTCCAATTTTACACATGTTATATATTTTTTTGGGAATGATTTTATTTGGGTATTTTTTTCATTGTCTAAACTAGGCACATGGTGACTTTTTTGAGAAAAATACCAAGTAAAAGTTTTTTAATATTATACAACATTAGTTAATTTTTTAAACATTATAAAATAATTATTATTTTAATTTATTATAATATATTTATAAAAATCATGAAAATTAATTCATTATTATGTTTATAGTTCTTATGTATTAAAAAATAATTTTACAAGAAATTTTTATTTTGATTTTGGAAAATGTTTTTCACACAGGTTTAGAAGATTTTCCAATGGTTTTATTCATGATATGGTACTCAAAAATTATATAAAAAATTATGATTCAAATTAAATACTATGGATTATACATTTATAAATTATATTCTTGTTGCTTCCACATAACGCTACACTTCATTAGGATCTCTTGAGGGTGTAGTCGACCATATGGTTAGTCCAATTTTACGATTTATTGAAAGAGTGTTATGGAAATCATGTTCCAAAGATCCTATATAGATTTTAAAATACTATTATTGAGTTTTATTAGAAATTTTTTGATTTCAAAAGGTATGATCAGGATCATTTATAGAGGGAAAATGATTATCCTTTCAAATAAAAATAAATCTATTTCTGAAATGATTTTCATTGGTTTTCATGATTTTTAATAGACAAAAGAATTTCATATTTTTATGTAACAGAATAATATTTTTTTGACCATCTAACTTTTCAAAAAAACACATGGTTTTAAGGAATATTAGATATTATGAGGAGGTTATAATGAAAAATGTGAAGGCTTTTTATAAGGATCCACCCATAAAACATTACATAATATTGAATTAAATGAATAATTCACATTGAGGACCTTTTCTGGTATAGAGTTTTAGAGAATTATGACATAACTATTACATATCAAAGATTACAAGGTAGAAATATCTACCCAGTCTCCATTTATTTCACAAAATATAAACTCTTGAACAATTGTGTCATGATTAGTTCCATGTTTTAGACATCATGACATTTCCTTGATCCCATCCTTGACCGTATTCCACTTTAAGTCCTGTAGAAAAACAATTAAAAAACTTGTGATGAACACAAAAAGCTTATCAAGGGATATAGGAATACGGAAAGGAAACATTATTCCACATATACATAAGAATCAATGAAAACACACTTTACTCATAAAACATAAGCACTTTAAAATACCTCATGAAATCATAATTTTTATGAATAACTCATAGAAAACATAAGACATAAAGGTAACATGAGGCATTCATAACATTCTTACATAGGGAGTAACCCTCACGGTTACGTTTGGAATACCCATCACATTATATTCCATAAATCTCTTCAGAGAAACCTTAGCGTTTAACTCTTCACAATACCCAATGCATTGGAGAGCTATCTCGAGCTCACCGGCCCTTAGTTTATCACGGAACCACCCAATTTTATAAACAATTACCAATAACCATAAAATAATCACAACACTTAAAACATGAATAAAATAAACATAAAATTTCCACATTTCAGTCACAAGAGATCACATCATGATATTATCATAATTAAAAACATCTAATAAAATCATTAAAAATCTACGATAGAAAATTCCATTTATATTTTGAAAATATTGAAAGAAGAAATTTAAAAGAGATTTTTGAATAAAAGTGTCCCATACATCTTAGAAACTTTTGAAAGGGTTTTAAAACATTCATGTCCATATAAATAATTCTTTAAAACAATTTTTAAAACATGGACATGGATGATAAATTTTTAAATGTATAAATATTTAAAACTATTTAAAAAAAATATTTTGATAAAAGATTCCTTTTCTATTTTGAACATTTAAATTATAATCCAAATGAAAGTAGACAATTTTAAAAACATTTAAATGAATTTATTATAGACATAACATGGATATGGAAAGTCAAAGGGGAAGTATATACACATTATAAAAGAATAAAAGTGTATATCATTAAGAAATGTCTCATTGAGAAGAAATTGAGATGTAATCCCAATCAAGGATCATGCCATGAGAGCAAGGATAAAGAATTGACATAATTATGTGTGAAAAATATAAATACACTAAATATAAGTTGATACTCAATGTAAAACAATCATATGTCATCCACACAATTTCATAGCATGACATAATCAAGAAGTAGAGGTTTAACCCCAAGAATTGGAATTGGGTTAAGAAGTTCCCTTGCAAAAATTCGATAGCCTAACGGTGTCACATCAAATTTTTGAAAAAGAGTTGATGAGAAAAATAAAGGTTATCTAATCAATTGGACACAAAATTTACAGATCTATGGATATATAAGAACATATCTCAACATAAGAATATGTAATTTAAAAGACAAAACAAAAAGAAGTCTTTTAAAAATCGGAGGGTGAAAGGTTCCCTTACCGACTTGGGTAACGTTCAAAACGTACACCCCATGAAAGAAAGAATAAAAAAAATTGACGTAAATACTCATAAACGAATGTATATTACACAAAGAGTAGAATAATGGTCAGTACAGACACATCTCAAAGGAAATTGTGGCAAATGTAGCATAAATCTTACGAGAATAAAAGTGAGATGAAAAATCCCTTATGAAAACTCGACAGCCTAATGACGCAAATTAAAACTTCCAAAAAAGGATTTATGAGATAAAATAGGGTCTATCATAATATGAACACAAAAATTAAAAAATGAGGAATTTAAAATAACATCCCCAAACATAATAAATCTGAGCTTAAAAGAAATGACATAAAAGAGAGTACTTAAAAAGAAAGAGAGAGGTAGGATCCCTTACCTAAAGTCCGACTTATCTTGCTCATTTCCTTATATTATTGAATAATAAACTAGAGTTAAATAATAATTGCTTAAGAAAATTTTTCAAGTTCATTGTTTCTTTTATATCACTTATTACCATGTTATGAACAATATGTAATTAGTTAAGTTAATAACGGTTGTTTTGTCGATCATTGGTACTTGAGTCAAAAATAAACATCTTATAATTACTAGTTGTTCATGTGGTAAAATATCCATTATATCCAGAATTATATTCATGATTTAGATATCGTATATATCATATATATCCAGTATATACTTCCATTTATAATATTACATAACATTTATATGTAAGAAATTAAATGCACAGTTCATGGAGATAGTAAGTCGTACGTACGCATGAACACTACTTTCATTTCTATTTCATATTTAATTGAATTAAAAATAAATGATATATATATATATTATAATTCTAGTATAATATATATGTTATATAGGTCACATAATTTCATTAATTTCAATCTTTATACATTCCATGTATTGCATGAACGAGTCACATCACTTGAGGGGGCGGTAGTCCACACTTTCTCAAAAGAATTTATCGCATTTTCACAACATGAAAAGCATAAAGTTATGTTTTAAATGTAAAATACAGAAGCATATAGAGGAAATAAATATAATACATATCATAAATAAATATACTTCCATCATAGTGGCCACCATGAGAGGTGGTAGGAGAAGAGAGAACAATCATCGTTTTGTGAGGCATTAATTTCCATCAACGGAAAGAGTATGTTCTTTAACCATTAGACGGAGGTGTCTGTAATTTTAGCTCGAATAATTCTCATAAAAAAATAATATTATATTTAATATACTTGTTTTGTTACAATATAAAAGAATAAAACGAGTTTAGGGGGTTGGAGAGGCAAAATATAACCAGAGAACATTGGAGAAGACTTTACCTTTAAATCGAGTAATTCCCCTTGGTTTGGACCAAAAGGGTTTATTGAAGAGATTTATGCCTAAGGAAAGGATTATATGATGAAGATATGTATGGGTAGAGATAAAATGATAAGATTTTGGCAGACACAGTGGCTTGAGAGGTGTGGGTAAGGTGGTAGAGGTGGGGGCCTTTTATAAGAGGGACGAGGGGCACTCTTGGAAAGTCAAGAAATGTTACTTTATTATATAAGGATTATCAGATTTTAAATGACTGAAAATTATATATTTCTAGGATAAGGTGATAGGATTTCTAAATCAACCCATCCAATAGTTTTTGGACAAGTTTAAGGCTTATATGTTACCTTATCTTCTCATTTTATTTAAATCGTTCATTAATGAGGTAATCACTGCATCATCACTGTGTCATAAATAAATTCATTTATTTAATGTCTAAAAATTAAAAAACAAATATAATGATGTAGTAAATAATTATATATTTCTAATGAATATTTATAGTAAAAAATATGACTTGTATAACCCCTTGTAAAAATCGTTTTATTAAAATAATACATGTTTATGACTCTTTTATTTTTAATTTAAATAAAAAGATATTAAGGTTATTTTCTTACCCAAGTGGTTACATGGGGTCCCCAAGTTGACCCATGGATTTTCATGGTCGGCCATGACTTATCCAATACGTGTATGACAAGTGTAAAGGTAATTTTATATTATTATATCTTTATATTTTCCATAAATTACAGTAATTACCTTTAATCGCGATTAATAATACTTAAAAGATACTATTCACCAAAAAATTATTTTAATCCCATTGAACAAAATTTTACATCCTAATGAAAACCATGTATGTAGTATTTTTTAAATTCCAATCACAAAGGTGGTAAAAATTCATTTAAATGAAAAATCAGTTTTTTAACTACCACTTAGTGGTTTCACTATTCATCAAAAATTGATGTTTTCAGAAAAATATGAAAAATTCACCATAATCTATAATTGATATTAAAAATTCAATAATTATCTCCATTTTACTAAATTAAAAAAATAAAGGTTTCATTAATTATTTTTTTAATTAATTCCCGCTGTCAAAACAAATAAAGTGTTTTTAAGAAACAATATTTATCAAAAGATTGACACTTATTTATGTTCGATTTGAAAGTGAAATTAATTACAATGACCAACATTGGATTAAATGGTAAAAATATATTTTAACTACACTTTAATCCCAATTATAAAGATAATATATTCACATAAATAAATTAGATTAAAATAAGTTTTTGAGTTAGAATACAACATTTTCACTAAAAATGATCTTTATCGGAAAAATTACAAAAATTTACACAAAGTAAATTTTGATGTCCAGATTCTAAAGAAGTATTTTGTTTTGTCGAATATAACATATAAAATCATCAAAAGTATATTTAAAAATGGATCACCATCAAAAGGTGTTTAATTAACCTTTTAAATAATATTAAAAGATTTATTCTTAAAATTGGATTCATTTGCATTTTAAGCCTCTAACATTTATTTGAATAAATGTAAAAATATTTGACAAGAATATATAATGATTTTGTAGTTAGTTCTATTCATTTCTTCCATTACAATGGCTAGGTGTTAACTACCATTTAAATTAATATTATTATCTTATTAGTGTGCAACGTAAGATTTCAATGAAACTCATAGTTACGTATTGGGTACACCATTGAACATAGCATTCCCTTTATAGTAATATTAATATTTTATTAAAAAAATATTAATAAATATGTAAATTTCATATTTTTATTTACCTGGGATGTTACATCCTTCCCCTGTTTTGGGAATTGCGTCCACGCAATTTTAAAATTGGGCTCAGAAACATCATTGAAATTCCCACATTGGAATAAGAGTCAGTAAAACAATCACATTGAAACAAATAAATAGAAGAACAATGGACACCCAAGTTATCCCATACTAGGATTCCATGAAAACATGGATATTGAGGAGAAAAAAAAGGGTCATGTTCTGATGGAGAGTGATAGAAAACATGATTTGGAGAAAGTTAACCCCAAGAAAATCACAAACTTATGATGGGTTAAACGGTATGTGATTCCCCAGAAGGAAAAGTTAACATAAAAAAATTTTTTAAGTTAATTTTCATAGAGGAATTTATTTATGAGCTTAACTAAATCATAAGGAAACATACTCACTTGTCATTTATACGATCATATTTTACTATATTTATAACACAAACTCATATTTTCTCCAAACGATGAGTATTTTAGGATGACTTGTTTATATTAAGAGAAATATAATCAATTTATAGAGAATAACCTAATCCAAAAAATTTGAACTATATATTTCCCATGTCTTTAGACCAAAACCAAAAAAAATTGTGAGTACGAGATCATATAATACCCCAAAAGGATAAACCCTTTTAAAAAGGAAAATCTATTCTTAATCTCAAAAAATTGTCCAATAAAACCCAAAGTTCAACAAAGACCATTCGATAAACAATTGTCCATAAAATTCTTCATTGTAAACCACACTAAGATTGAATCCCAAATATTTGAAGGATTTGATCACATAGTCTTCCAAGGTACGTATTAGCATTTATCTCCAAAAAACTTCAGTTACTCTTAAAGTCTCATATTGAAAAGTAATTAACCTAATCACATATCTTCCATGATAGGCTAATCATTTCCATAGATAACCAAAAATCAATTTATTCCTGATTCATAAGATCATCTTACTAAAAAAATAGTTATACTAACTAGGGACTTCACGCAGTCCAGTGGTAGGTGATAAATACCAGTCTCAATTTGGTTGTGGGTTCGATTACCACAGATTTGTCCGACGTGACAGGTTGTCACACAATTTGTGTGTTGTCCTTTTTCTAAAACTATATAATTCTTAAAACATTCCCCAAAAAGAGATAAAGTCTTCAAAAATAACCATAACATAATTTAACCTCAATTTTACCTCATGACTTTCATTTTCCATCATATAGTTACCCATAATTACCACAAAAGTAAGGATCATATAAACCCTAATGGTTACCCTTATAATTATTACCTAAACTTCCATATTGAGTTGGTTCTCACGTACATGATGCATCAGAGAACTCACCAAGGTTCAAGTGGTTAATCATGACTCCTTGATAGTTGGTTTAGAATAACCACGAGATTCCTCATTGAATCCCCCATTTCATCCAGTCTCTTAATCAGAGAACCACCACTGTTTCTTTCAAACCCATTATCACTTTGGTGCCTTCTAGATCCATCCATTTACTAAAACCAAAAATGTCAGTGTGATTATATCAACAAAATCATCATGTACTAATGAGGAATATATACTTACTCGTTCACTTTTTCTAAAAACTATGACTCTTTCTGAAATACTATCCATTATGGTAATGTCACTTATGCTTAAAGAATACCCTAACCTCTAAAGTTATCTAAACTGACCTTTGATACCATCTATAAAGACCCAACCTTAAAACATTACATAATATTTAGTTAAATGAATAATTCACATTGGGGATCTTTTCAGGTTTATCGTTTTAGAGAATTAGGACATAACTGTTACATCTCATAGAATACAAGGTAGACACATCTACTCAGTCTCTATTTTTTTCACAAAATATAAACTCTTGAACAAAAGTGTCATGTTTAGTTCCATGTTTTATACATCATGACATTTCCTTGATCCAATCCTTGACGGTATTCCACTTTAAGTCCCATGGAAAAGCATTTAAAAAACATGGGATGAGCACAAAAAGCTCAGTAAGGGATATAAGTATATGGAAAGGAAGCATTAGTCCATGTATACATAATAATCTATGAATACAAACATTACTCATAAAACATAATCACTTTAACATACCTCATGAAATCATAAGATTTATGAATAACTCATAGAAATCATAAGACATAATGGTAACATGAGGCATTCATAACATTCTTACGTAGATTGTAACCCTCATGGTTATGTTTGGAATACCCATCACAGTATATTCCCTAAATCTCTTCAGATAAACCTTAGCTTTTAACTCCTTCGCGTTACCCAATGCATTGGAGATCTCTCTCATGCTCACCCGCCCTTAGTTTATCACGGAACCACCTGATTTGATAAACATTGGCCAAGAACCATATCATAATCATAACACTTAAAACATGCATAAAAGAAACATAAAATTTTCTCATTTCAATCACAAGAGATCACATCATGATATTATCCTAAATAAAAACATCTAATAAAATCATTAAAACTCTATGAGAGAAAAATCCCATTATACTTTGAAAATAGTAAAAGAAGACATCTAAAATAGATTCTAGAATAAAAGTGTCCCATACCACTTAGAAACTTTTGAAAGGGTTTTAAAACATTCAGATCCATATAAATAAATCCTTAAAACCATTTTTAAAACATGGACATGGATGATAAATGTTTAAAAGAATAAATATTTAAAACCATTTAAAACAATGTTTTAATAAAAGAGTCATTTTCCATTTTGAACATTTAATTTATAATCCACATGAAAGTAGACCATTTTAAAAACATTTAAATGACATTATTATAGACATAATATGGATATGGAATGTCAAAGGGGCTGTATATACACTTTATAAAAGAATAAAAGTGCATATCATTAAGAAATGTCTCAATGAGATGAAATTGAGATGTAATCCCAATCAATGTTCATGCCATTAGAGCAAGGATAATGAATTGACATAATTATGTGTGAAAAAATGTAAATACAGTAAATATAAGTGGATACTCAGTGTAAAAGAATCAGATGTCATCAAAACAAATTCATAGCATGACATTATCAATAATTAGAGGTTTAACCCAAAGAATTGGAACTGGGTTAAGAAGTTCCCTTGCAAATATTCAATAGCCTAATGGCGTCACATCAAATTTTAGAAAAAGAGTTGATGAGAGAAATAAAGGGTATCTCATCACTTGGACATAATTTTTATATCAATATTTATATATAAGAACATATCCCTATATAATAAGATGTAATTTAAAAGACAAAACAAAAAAAAAGTCTTTTAAAAATAGGAGGGTGAAAGGTTCCCTTACCGACTTGGGTAACATTCGAAACGTACACCCCATGAAATAAAGACTATAAAAAATTGATATAAATACTAATAAATGAGAGTATATTACACAAAGAGTAGAATAATGGGTAGTACATACACCACTCAAAGGAAATGGTGGAATATGTGGCATAAATATCATGGGAATAAGAGTGAGATGAAAAATCCCTTATGAAAACTCGGCTGCCTAATGGCTCTACTGAAAACATCCAAAAAATGGATTTAGGAGATCAAATATGGTCTCTATTAATATGAACATAAAAAATAAAAAATTATTAATATAAAATAACATCCCCAAACACAGTAAAGATGATCTTAAAAGAAATGAAAAAAAGAGAGTACTTAAAAAGAAAGAGAGAGTTAGGATCCCTTACCTCAAGTCCGACTTTTCTTGTTCATTTCTTTATATTCATGAATAATAAACTCGAGTTAATTTATACATTCTTAATAACCTTTTAAATTTTCATTATTCCTTTTATATCACTTATTACCATGTTATGAAAATTATGTAATTATTTATGTTAATAACAGTCATTTTGTCAATCATTGGTACTTGAGTCAAAAATAAACTTCTTATAATTACAAGTTGTTCATGTGGTAAAATATCAATTATATCCAGAATTATATTCTTGATTTAGATATCATATATATCAAATATATCCATTATATACTTTCATTTATAATATTACATAACATTTAGATGTAAGAAATGAGATGCATCGTTCATGGAGACGGTAAGCCGTACGTACGCATAAATGCTAACTTCATTTATATTTCTTATTTAATGGAATTAAAACTAAATGAGATATATATATATATATTATAATTCCAGTATAATATATATGTTATATAGGTCACATAATTTCATTAATTTCATTATTTATAAATTCCATGTATTACATGAACGAGTCACATCACTTGAGGGGGCGATAGTCCACACTTCCTCAAATGAAATTATCGCATTTGCGCAACATGAAAAGAGTAAAGGTATGTTTTAAATGTAAAATACAGAATCATAGAGTGGAAATAGATATAATACATATCATAAATAAATATTGTGCCATCATAATGGCCACCATTAGAGGTGGAAGGAGATGATAGAACAATCATCGTTTCGTGAGGCAGTAATTCGCCATCCACGGAAACAGTAAGTTCATTAACCATTAGACAGAGGTGTGTATAAGTGTAGCTTGAATCCTTCTCATAATAACATCCTAGTATATTGAAGATACTTTTGTTGTTACAAAAGAAAGGAATACAAAAAATTTAGGGGGTTGGAGAGGCAAAATAAAACAAATGAACATTGGAGATGACTTTACCTTTAAATCGAGTAACTCCCCTTGGTTTGGACCAAAAGGGTTTGTTGAAGAGAATTATGACTAAGGGAAGGCTTATATGATTAAGTGAGGGATGGGGAGAGATAAAATGAGCATTGTTTGGCCGAGCCGGTGTCTTGAGAGTAGTGGGTAAGGTGGTAGAGGTGGGGGCCTTTTATAAGAGGGATGAGGGGCACTCTTGAGAAGTCAAGAAATGTTACTTTATTATATACTAGGTTTCAGATTTTATAGGTCCCAAAATTATATATTTCACGGAGAAGGTGATAAGGGTTATAAATCCACCAATCCAATAAGTTTTTGAAAAGTTTAAGTCTTAGATTTTACCTTATCTTCACATTTTATTTAAATCGTTCATTAATGAGGTAATCACTTCATCAACATGGTGTCGTAATGAAATTTATATATTTAATGTCTAAAAATTATAAAAAAATATCATGATGTAGAAATTTTTTTCTATATTTCTAATTAATATTTATAGTAAAAAATATGACTTGTATAACCCCATGTATAAATTGTTTTAGTAAAATAATACATGTTTGTGACACTTTTATTTTTATTTTAAATAAATAGTTATTAATGTTATTTTCTTAACCAAGTGGCTGCACGGGGTCCCCAAGTTGACCCATGGATTTTCTTCACCATGACTTATAAAATAAGTTTATTACAAGTGTAAAGGTAATTTCACAATATTATATCATTATATTTACCTTATATTACACTAATTACCTATAGTCGCGATTACTAAAACTTAAAAGTTACTATTCACCAAAAATATATTTTATTCCCATTAAAACACATTTTACATCCAAATGAAAACCATGTATTTCGGATTTTTGAAATTCAAAGCACAGAGGTGGTACAATTTCATTTAAAAGAAAAATCTGTTTTTTAACTACCACATAGTGGTTTTATTATTCATAAAAAATTGATGTTTTTCAGAAAAATACCTAAAATTCACCCTAAGCTATACATGATATTACAAATTCCAAAATGATTTCCATTTTATCAAATTTAAAACAAAAAAGTTGCATTAATTAATTTTATAATTAATTCCCGCTGTCAAAACAAATAACGTGTTTTTAATAAACAATATTTATCAATAGATTGATACTTGTTTATGTCTGATTTCAAAGTGAAATTAATGCCAAGGACTAAAATTGGATTAAATGGTAAAAATATATTTTAACTAAAATTTAAACCCAATTAATATGATAATATATCCATATAAATAAATTAGATTAAAAGGAGGTTTTGAATTATTATAACAACATTTTCACTAAAAGTGATCTTCATCAGAAAAATAACAAAAATTTACACAAAATAAATTTTGATGTCCAGATTCTATAGAAGGATTTTGTTTTGTCAAATATAACATCTAAAATCTTAAAAAGTATATTTAAAAAGGGTTCTCCATCAAAAGGTAGTTAATCATCATTTTAAAGAATATTAGAAGATTTATGCATAAAATTGGATTCATTTGCATTTTAAGCCTCTAACATTTATTTGGATAAATGTAAAAATATTTGTCAAAAATATATAATAATTTTGTAGTTAGTTTTATTAATTTCTGCCATTACAATGGCTAGGAGTTAACTACCATTTAAAATAATATTATTATATCATTACTGGGCACCGTAATATTTCAAAGAAACTCATTGTTGTGTATTGGGTACGGCATGGAACATAGAATTCCATTTAAAGTAATATTAATATTTTATTCACAAATATTAATAAATATGAAAATTCCATATTCTTTATTTACCTCGGATGTTACACTTTTCTTGAAAAGAAAACATGTTTTATTTTAATGTGCTTGGTTTAGTAGAAAATATGGTTACTGAGTTTATGTTTCCCCATCTAATGTATCGTTTTACTATGTAAGAGTTTTCTATAGTTACATAAAACACTAGAAAAAATTATCATTATTATTGTAATAATTTTAATTATAGTTTAAAGAAACTGAAATATAATATGAATGTGGTTGAGTCCTTATAGTTAGAATAAAAAGATGATTTAGAAAACAATGGATATTAGTAATGTTTCTTTCAGTGTTTTACAAAGATTACAGGAAACCATCAAGGAATTATATTTTTTTTATCATTTATCAATTTAAAAAAACTAATCTGTTGAGTTGTGTATTTCTAATTAAAGTTCACTAATGGTAATTTTGTATACATTTATTTTGGAGGTAATTATTGGTTTAAATTTTCATTTTCAAAATGAATGGTATGAGATAAAAAATGTTGTTAAAAAATTATTTAATTCTTTATGGAATGTTTGAACGTTTTGCTCAATTTTTTTAATTAAAAACAATCTTTTTGAAAAGTAACAACTCATAGGATGGAGGAAAACCCTAAATTTTTACAAATGATATATGTTTTTAATAAAAAAACTTAAATGAGATAATGGCACATCACCTTCCACTAGACTATGCGATGTAAATTTTAGTCTGACAATGGTTTTATTTACTTAAAAGATATAATTATAAATGGTTATATTCATTTTGGGAACATATGTATTATCAAATATATGTTAATGTGACTGGAAATTGATTTGGGGATTAATCTCCCTTTGAAAAAATATCATAAATTTTTTTGAAAGGATTATTGGATTTTTGAAAACATAAAATTATATGTTATTATTTGATAAATTATGGTTGAGTTATATTTTTGATGAATATATCATTTTATTTTTTTTTTATGATAATATAGTTTGTTTATGGAAATGATTGGTATATCTCAATGATTACATTATTAGGGAAATTAAATTTAACATTCAGAATTCAAGAGTAATTGATGTTATTTTGAGATAAATATAAAAAATAATCCTTGATGAAAATGTTGTTTGTTTCTTTTTAATTTTATTCATCTATCATAGTATGGAATATTTTCTGATAACTATTAAGGATATTTATTTTTGGAATGATATATGTTGAATGTAGGGTATTACAATATATTTTTGGAGATTAAAATTATTTTTAATTCATTTGAATGATTATTCATTTTGAAAATTATATATTCTTGTGATAACCATTTTTTTGGTAAATTCTTAAAGACAATATGAATATAGAGTATGTTTTTGTTATTTGTTTTATTTGTGGTATCTGATTCTTGTTCTTTAGAGAGGAAAATATTATACTCTCTATTTAGAGAAAAAGAACAGTTCATGATGGAAATTGATCAAAGGATGAGAATATTTATTTAATGTATGTATATTTCTATATGATAATATAATATATAGAAATGTAATTCCATAGATATAGGAAAATGATCTTCAAAATAAACATTATATGTTTAATTATCATAAAAAGAAATAAATAGCCTTTTAGCCATCACATATTTACAGTTTTATGGTGGTTAATGTTTTCATTTCACTGTTCCCTATTAGTCGATATCAATCATTGGAAGTTATATTTTCTCCTCTATGTTAATGTATTTCTATATGGAAAGACAATATGTGTTATCTAAGGTGACCTTCATACACCACATACTCACTTTTCAAGTGGAATTTTTTAATTCCATTTTATAATTTGGGTTTTCAACAAATGAATTTTGAAAACACAACCCCTATTTACTGATCCCAAGATAAAAATTTCAAGGGTGATATTTCCAAAAGTGGGAGAATGTAAAAACCTAGGTTAGAATAGATCATTTTAATATTTATTAGTTTTTTAAATTATATAGTTACATACTTTATTAATATGTTATGTAATTTTTAAATAAAAAATTCAATTTTTTATTAAAATAAATTTTATTTTTATTTCTTGAAATACTAAATTTAAAAATTATAGAAATTTAATTTTACCAAAAAAAATTATTTTATAAATTCAGTATTTGAAAATTAACAGAGGTTGATTTTTTTTTACAATTTAATGAATTTTTATTATAGATGGGGATACCACCTCATTTTATTATAAAGTCAAATACTGTTTCCATATAGATAATGGGATAACCAATATATATTGCAAAGGCCCAAGTCCATGTGTCCCAAAATAAAGGCCCGAGGGACCAGTGCGGCATCATGAAAGATTCATCCCATCTTCCTTACTATACCCATGTTATTCAAGCATCACTACCTACCTATGCTATGCCTATGTCACCTCATACTACATAAATCCCTTATATGGATATTTTATTTTTTTCATGGAATAGAGAAAAAAACCGATTTTTATATAAAACATTATTTTATTTTAATATATTTAACAAGTAAATTTATGATTTTTATTAGTTAAATTTGTTCATTTTTATTTGAAATAAAATTATTATAGTTTTTTAAATGAATTTTATACATGAATTTTTTATAGACATATTTTATATTTATGAAAATAAATTTTCAGAAAAAAACATTTTCATTGTGATTTATTGGTTTAATACTAAAATGAATTATACAAATTAAATGTTTTGATTTTATTATATATATTTGTTCCATATATGAAATAATTGTGTTGAAATTTAGTTAATATATCTGATATATCTTCAAATAACATGAATAGTGACTGTAATGATTTTTATTTCCACAGTAAAGGATAAATTACATAAATTTGGATAAAAATAGAATAATAAGAACTATTAATTTACTAAAAATGTTACTTAAAACATATTTGATGATTATATATCAACCATAATACACCATTGGTATAATTTATGACCTTATCATGAATCATGTATGAGATTTACACCTATATAGTATTTTATTTAAGGAAATGATAATGTTGTAACACTATTGTTTTTAAATAGTGTAATTTTTTAATATAGAGACATCTGGATGATTTGATTGACTATAAAATTTATTTGGACATAAAAATGAGTATTACTAATCATGGTAAATTTTAAAATCAATTTAGGTATAGAATAATTACCATTAATGTTTTCCTCACATAGATGCAGTAATTATTAAATTAGTGGAACAATTAAACATATAATATTAAAAAAAAATAAAACAATTGGGAAAAATAATTTTATTAAATAATTTTATATTACCCTTAATTTTTTGTGAAATATGGAACTATTTTTGGATTTTTTTTATATCCCCATGATATTATTAATGATAATGTAATGAATAGTTCAAAATTAGGAATTATGGACTTTTTATTGTATATATTATTTATTTAAATGATATAATTTTTTTAAAAAAAATACTATATTCAGACATATAATATGATAAGGTTATTAATATAAACCATGCTGCATGTTTTTACCATTTATTGTAACAATATTCACCCTCAAAAAAAGAAAAAATACAAAAATTCATAGTAAGAGTTGAATGGGTTAATAGTTATTAAAACCAAAAGCTATGGGAAGTAAAATAGTCAAAAAAATATAATTTTTATTAGAAAAAAAATAATTCTACACTTTAACATCTTAAAATTATAATAAATAATATTAGAGTCAATTTAAACAGATATTTATTTTAAATTAATTTAATATTTGGAGAAATTCTAAGAGTTTCCCTCCCATTTCATATAAAATAGATCCTATTTTTCTCTACCCATCACACATAAAAACTCAGTTGGTCTATCCATTTCCTGAAAATAATATATTAAAATAATATCTTCCATAAATATAGATTAATGATTTTGGAATAACAGCAATATTATAGGTCATATGGTGTTATAAAAATAAGTTTTTCTAAAGAATATGTATTGGTTTTGTCAGTTTAGTTTAGTTTTAGTTCTTCCACATCCATAAAAAAATTTCAACCACGATAAAATAATAATATTATTTTAAATCATATGTTTATATTTTATTGTCTTTATTTATTTAATTATATCCAACTCATATTCCATCAAATTTGAAAATAATTTGTTTTTTATGTTTATAGAGGACTACAACCTCACGAACAGATTTAACTCATTTTTAATCAGATATCACTAGAGTTTTGAAAATGATGGAATTAATTTTTATAATATATATTAATGAAATATTAATCACTAAAAAACCCAAAATATCATTTATCCTCTTATTTTTTCATGCAATTAAAAATGATAGAGTCATTCTTGTGTGTGTGTGCACTATAACCTCTATGAAGAGATGTGATTTGTTATTAATCACCAGATCACATGTATGATATATATAATTATTTTCAAAGTAAATATATATAAATATATACACATGATAATATAGTCATTATTTAATGGTAAATTACTATTTATCTGTTTCCTATAATGATTGTACAAAAATGAATATTTTACTAATTAGTATATTGTCCTATCATCTCAATGACTAACACATAATTTATTTTTCATAACTATATTTATTGGTATATATTAAAAGATTAATTTATGTATAAAATGATTATTATTTAACAATTATTATACTATATGTGATGTAATTATGATCTTTTGACCATATTAAATGTAGAAAATTTATTTTGAACTTATAAACTAAATATTATAAAAATTCCTAACGTGAACTTATGGGGATAAGTAATTTTATATGAAATTTATATTAGTGATATAAAAGGAATAATAAACATGAAAATTGGATTTAATAAATTAAATAATTATCCCTAAAGTTTTATTTAGGATGATAACGATTTTTCATGACAAGATGGACTTAAGGTAACAGACTTTATTTTGAAAATCAATTTTCCATGTATCCCATAAGAGTATCTTTTTCTTCCATATCGATAAAATTATCTTCAAATTAATGATTTAAATATGGTTTTTTGTATACTCCTTTTCATTTTTGAAATATATTTTTACACATGTGTTATTTTATATACAAGACCTTTTTAATGAAATCATTTTTTTATTTCTAAAAGGATGTTCACTGTGTCTTTTTTGATAAAAATACAGAATGAATGGTTTTAATACTTATTGGGAATTAATAATATTCTAAGCATCATAATGAATTAATAAATTTAATTTTCCAACAATAGGTTTCAAGGTCCTATTCGAAGAATATTATTTCTTTATTTTTTGTGTGTATTTTACCTTTTAGATGTGATTTTAACAAGAAAATCATATTTTCATATTTGAATTTTTTTTCACAAGGGTTTAAAAGTGTTTAAAATTATTTTATTCATGATATGGTCCTTTAAAACAAATTATAATGGTTTATTCCACATTATATATCATGGGTGAGCTTACTATAGAAAATAGAATGGGTAAATGAAGATAATTCTCCATTGTATTGGGTTATCGAGAGGTGGAAGTCAACTATATTGTTACTCCATTTTGAAGAGTGAATGTGATACTGATATAGAAATGATATCCCAATGTTACTACACAAATTTTTAATTCATAATAATTATTTTTTACTGATATTTATTATTATAAAAGGATATGGTAATGATCCTCTTGTGGGGAAAAATTATTCTCATTTTGAATGAAAATGTATGTTTTTATAAAAAGGTTTTTCCAGGGTTTTCATGTTCTTTCTAGACTAACTAATTTATTCGTTTTTTTGTCCCTTAATATTATTTTTTGTGATCACCAAAATTTTATAATGGTTTTCATATATATTTAATGAAGTTTACGAAAAATGGTATGTTATATATAAAAATTGTCAATATTTTTCATGAATTTTTTTTAACTTAAAGGGTTTTCTTTGGTTGGAAATATTGGTACTGGGTAAGTGTAGAATCTTCTAATTTATGGTTTTATTAAGTATATGTTTTTAAAAAATCTCTAAAACTCTAAATCGAAAAATTTATTTTGATACAAATTAATATAATTTTTTTTTAAAATAAACTAAAATATTTCATTCTTATCATCAGGCCCATTACATAATATAATATATATATATATATATATAATATATTTATTATATTATTTCTCTGGCTCATCAGGCCATGGAATCGTACACCGTATTTTTTTTGCTCTATATATATTCCATAAAATAATCATATGTCTTAAAATGAAAAAATAGATGTTAAATTTATCCCACCATCAATTATTTTCACCCCAAAAAATGAATTCTAGTCACATGTGTGGATAATGATCTCTCATAATGGTCTCTCACTCTCAAGATCCTTCTAAAATGTTCGTGTTCTGTCAACAAAAACCCACCTATGAATAGAATTTTTTCACTAGGGTTCTTCTACTAATAGAAATCTATTCCACTGGCCCCTCCAAAATGAAATTTCAACACCGACATCTAACATATCCCATTGAATATAATTAAAATATATATTCACATGTCTCTTTAGACGCAACCCATAAAAAAACTGAACACCATGTATAACTATGTTAAGAGGGATAATAAGTACACTACCTCTATATGATATGACATAACTAGAAAAAAATCATATCATCCTCAAAGATATACTTAAACTATAAGAAATTTATAATATAATCAATCCAAAAGGATCCACATAGTTTCTTATGTAGTACTCATCCACAACTAGAATAACTACAACTTTCACAACCATTTCATGTACTAACTCTAGGTCCACTAGTACTCTCTCCCACAATGTCAGAGTAGTACAGCAGTGAACTATAGAGTCTACCATACTTGGACTTAAATGGTTAATTATCAATTGTAGAGTGGTATTTTTTGTGATATTGAGACACAACTGATGGTCTATGATCCTCCTGAATGTTCCCCACAAACAACATATAACCCCGATGAATTTTAACTGTAACCCAAATGGTCCACATTACCATTATATATGTATCAGGTAAAAAAACTGCTCAACTGACCCCAACACGAAATGAAACCCACATCATCTACCTAATAATGACATGTAGTTAAAACCATGTTCAGAAAAACCATCAAGTAAATTTAGTTAATTTAGAATAAATTCTTCATATACATGAATCCCAAAAACAATACTAATCCCTACTATCATATTTTTAAGGAGATTGGATAACTTTTAATTGGTATAATACCACTTAGATAACATCAAGAAGTTACACTAATAATTTAAGACTTATTAATAAAACCAAATAGTCACCATCTCATTTTCACATCCATTTGCGAACATCTTTCTCCACCTACTGATGAGAGAGACACCAATAATTTAACTAAGATATATTATCTGACATCCTTGGACAACAATCATAATTTTAATGATATTGGTATATCAACACCTCTTATTGGTGTACTGCTAATGGAAATAAACCTCAAATCTTCCTTTCACTGCATAACTACTTTACACATCCATTATTTTTCATTGATGATGTACGCCCCACCACTATTATATCCACCAAGAACATGTCCCATGGATGTTTTTGCAATGAAATATCAAACAAAATATAGTTCTATGATACTTCTCCAGGAATCAAATATTAAATATAGAGGAAATGACCACAAACAGTAGATACACTACACCGACCGAATCATCAAGGATCAACTATTAAAAGGTCACTAACATCATCACCTCTATCATCTTTTATGGATAAAAAACAACTAATTTTTATATATTAAATTAAAACAACAATCATGATCATCTCTAATTCCCACACTAACTCAAACTATGTTGGTTCAATATTCACTACATTCACTGAGATAAAATTCCATAGGAAATGAAACTCATGAATCACGATGTGATACTTTAATAGATTCATATAAATTGGTTCCCATAGGGAATCTCTATAACTATCCTTAATTTTATTTTATACTCATCCCTATATTGCAAGTTCACTATGATGTTATCTAAGAATAATAACTTAAACTGATCTAATATGGTTCAATGAACTGGTTCACTAATTAAGGCCCCAACCTTAGATATTTATAATCCCGAGTTAAGTTAATAATTCACATTGAAGATATTTCTAGTTTTATATTTTTAGAGAATTAAGGCATAAAAATTACATTATATACCCATGCATTACATGTGGATAGTTACAGTCTATATCAACTATTTCCAGTAAAAGGAATCCCTATAAACATAATGTCATTTCATTTTCTCAATAAAAAATATTATTGAATAATTCATTTCTCTGACCCATCCTTATACCTTATAGAAAACTTTTCAAAATATTTGGATGATCATAAAAATCCTAGTAAAAAATATTAAATATGGAATAAAACTTTTAGTCTATGAATATTTAAAACCAATGAAAACATTTTCACAAAATCATACTTTTCACCTATAAAACATTAACTACAAAGCATACATCATGTAATCATAAGATTCCAAAAAAACATAATACAAATCATTAAACATAAAGGTATCATGTGGGATCTATATCATACTTACATTGTATCTTTCATGACTATATGGGTAGTAAAAATCATAGTTATGTATGGAATGTCAATCATAGAATATTCACTAAATCTCTTAGGCAAAACCTAAAACTTAACCACTATCACGTTACACAATTCATTGGAGAGCTACCAAGACCTCACCCAAACTAGGTTTATCATGGGACCACTCGTATATATACACAATTAGTAAGAAACAAAACCTAATCATAACACATAAAACATGCATAAAGGAATTTTAATATTTAAATATTCTAATAAAAAATATCATTTTATGATAGTGATATGTTCAATTAATTTAAAACATTCAAAAAGTATAGTTTTGAATAAAAATTTCCCAAACCACTTTAAAATATTGGAAATGAATTTACAATTTAAAACACTAATTTAAATATAAAATGAATACTTCAACGAACTTTTAAAACATGGACATTAACACGAATTATTTCTATAAATAAATATTTAAAACATTTAAAATGATGTTTTAGTTAAAGAGTCCCTTTCCACTTGAAAAAGTACTTGAATAAAAATAATTAACTAATAATAATAATAAAACCTATAAAATCATGAGAATATGGAGATTCATGTTATAGTAGGTTAAAGGTAAGTATACACACCACGTAAAAGTGATTTTCTGTATAACAACAAAGAAGTATCATTGGAATGTAAATTGAGATGAAATCTGTTACAATGATCATACCATTTGATTAAGGATAAATCAATGACATAATTATGTGTGAAAAATATAAATACACCCAATATAATTAGAAATTTAGTGTAAAACAATAAGACATACTTTACATATATTATTTGAAAAACAAAACCAATTACATGGATATTTATGTTAATAAAATGAGATTGAGTTATGATTTTTCTTACAATGTTCATATAATTGATATATCAATTTTTCATTAGAGAGATGTTGTGTATCAATAGTATATCCACAAAATGAGGACTATAAATAATAAAATTAATATATAATTAGTGATTCCATACATAATGATGGAATAATATAATCAATGAAGTATGTGTTCAACCCAATGAGTGGAAATTTAATTTAGAAATTCCCTTACCTAGGGTCAGACTTGTCACGTAAAATTGTTATATTCCTGAATACTAAGTATAGTTTAATTTATAATGGATATATAGACTTTTTCAAGTTTATTATTCCTTTTATATAACATATTACCATGTTATAAAAATTACAATATTATTTATGTTCATATTTTCCATTTTGTTGATATTCATTACTTAAGTCGAAAACGAACTTGTCTAGATTTAAATTGTCCATGTTGTAAAACTTACATCATGTAGATAATATTATTATTGATTTAAATATCATAAATATCCAGTAAATATGTACTTATAATATTCCATAACATTTGGGGAAAATAAATAAAATGCATTGTTCATTGTGACGGCCGGTCGTATGAAAGCATGAATAGTACATTCATTTCATTGCCATATTAAACAGAGGAAAAAATTATAAATAGTTATATTTTAATTCTAGTATAATATCAATTTTATTTACATTACATAAGTTTTTTAACACTATATTTTATATATTCCATTTGTGGAATGAACGAGTTATATAACTTTGAGGGGTTTTAGTCCACAATTCCTTAGATGAAATTATTTTATTTACACATTATGGAATGAATAAAGGTATATTGTAAATAAAATTTAAATTAGAATAGTGAAAATATAAATATAATATATACCATATATATATAAATTTCCATCATAATTTACCCCATGAGAGGTGGTAGGAGAAAATTGAACAATAATCATTTCATGGGGTTATAGTTTACCGTACCCAGAAAAAATATGTTTGTATTCATTTAGTGGAGGTGTGTGTAAGTGTGGATAGAATAATTATCATAAAAAATCCTTTTATATTTTGGATACTTTTATTATAATAATATAATAATAATACCATAGGTATTGATGATGGAATATAATGGAATGTAACTTGAGAGAAAACGCTACGTGTAAATCGGGCAACTCTTTTTGATTTGAGAAAAATGGATTTCTTTAATTCCCTTCTGAAAAAGGTAAGGATTATAAAGAGAATTTTTGTATTTTTAGGGGCTTATTTGATCATAATTTAAATGATTCTAGGGGTTTTAGGGGTGTGAGAAATTGGTTAGAGATGGTTTCCTTTTCTAAGATGGAGGAGGGGCACTTTAGGAAAGTCTTGAAATATAATTTTATTATAAATTTATTTTCAAATTATAATACCTCCAATGTGATATATTTAGAATATAATATTATTATGGGTCTAACTACTCTCATAAAATAGGATTTAGATAAGTATAGGTCGTAAATTAAACCTTATATTTTGGCTTTAACCCTTAGTTAAATAAAATAACTCTTACCATAACTTCTTGTATTTTTCACTATACGGTCAATATGTTATCTATAAAATGAAAAGAGAATAGAAAGGGAATAATTAAAGAAATTTGGAGAATTATATATGTCATTTTTCTTAATCTTATATTTTTATTACTATTATATCTTTTAATAAAATAGTATTTCAATTAAAAAATCATTTATTTCAATTTTGATACTAATTTGTAATTAATTTTTATTAAAGTAATAAAAACATGATTTTTTAAAAATAACTACATTAACACAAATATTACATGTCATAATCATAAATAAAAATTGTTTATGACATAAAGATTTTCAAATTGTATTTATTGAAATATTTATAATATCATTTATTTGATTCCTTCAAAAATAGTGTAATTACTGCATCATCATTTTGTCATAAATAAATTTATTTATATAATGTCTAAAAGAAAAATAAAATAACATGATTTAAAAAATAATTTTACATTTTAGATTAATATTTATATTCATATATATTTGTTATATAACCTTATATTAATTTTTTTTAGTAAAAAGATACATGTTTGTGTTATATTTCTCTTTAATTTAAATTAATTATTATAATAAGTCATTATCACACCCATATGGCTTAATGGGGTTCTAAAATAGACCCAAGGATGATAATGGTATTCCAAATATCATAAAATAGGATTAAGATGTATATTAGGGTAGTTTAATGGTATTATAATATTACTTTTAACCTTATTTACATGATTTACCCTTTAACTATGACTAATGAAAATAATATCTTGAGGTTAGAATTCATAATTTTCAAAAATAAAGGTGACATATTTACATAATGCATAAATTATTATTTAAAATAAGTTATCATTTTTGACAAATTCATAAAATATAAGTTGTAGCAATTAATATAAAATTAATTCCAATTTTCTAGCGATAAATGTGTTTTTAAAAACTAATAACCATCAAAAAATTAATTTGTGTTTATATCTAATTTTAATGAGAAATTATTTCTAATGAAAATTATAGAACAAAATGATAAAAAATAATTTAATTAATTATTCAATAAAATTAAATGGAATATCTATCTATATGAAAAATTAGATAAATATACAGTATTAAATTAACATGCAGTTTTTTTCCCTATTCATTAAAATATGAATTTCATCAGAAAAATACCAAAATTTCAACCAATGCAATTTTTTTTATCCTTATTCTAAAAAATATGTATATTATTTCATATATAAATTTTAAAAATTTCAAAATAAAATATGAAAAAAGGGTTCTCCATCAAAAGAAGATAAAACTGTATTTTTTTTTTGGAAAATTACTTCTTTTATACAAAAAATTGATTATATTATTATATCATATCTATAAAACATATAAGATGAATTTAAAAAATTTAATTTAATATATAAAATATATTTTTCATGAAATAAAAATATATAAAAATATATAAGATTTTGTAAACACAATTATTTTATTTTAAACAGGTTTTCTTAAAGGCACATCCTTTATATTCAATTTGTCTTTATTTCCATTTCTTATAAATTTGGTAACCAATGAGGCAAAATTTAAAAATGTTTAAAACATATTTTCATAATTTAATTAACTATATTCATTCTCTCTGTTCCAATGGCTAGGTTATAAGGGTAAAATTAAAAAATAGTATTTAGTTACCTGTTTAAGATCGATGTAGTGTATCTTATATGTTTTGAATAGAGTGTTTCGTTTTAAAACATGGTATGTTAAATACAACCACTTTAATAAATTTCATCTTAACAAATTGAATTTTTGGTCTATAACTAGGGTATGACTTTTCAAAATACCTTTATTGTAAACCCACATCAAAAAATGGAAAATAGAACATTCATTTTAAAAGATAGAAAGTAAAGTACAAAGGTCACTAGAGATAACACAAACTTAGGTTAGATATAGAAAATCTTGGGTTTGGAATAAAACCTCTCTGCCCTGTTCTGATGGAGAGTTATAGAAAACATGACTAGGAGAATGTTAACAATTTGAAAGACACAAACTTTTGATGGGTTAAATGGTCACTGATTTCATAATAGGAAATGTAAACAGAAAGTGTTTTTTGAGAACCATTTCATAATGGTGACTAATTTAGTTACTACATAGAATAATCACATTAAGAAATATAATTAATTTAATGGTAGAGTGTCATACTTTAATAAATTTCTACCACACACTCATATTTTTCTTAAAATGATGATTATTCAAGATGATTTTTTCATGCCTGAGGCACTATAAGCAACTTATAAAAACTCATAAAATCCAAAAAGATAAACTATATATTTCTCCGACCATTAAACAATAAAAAAACTAAAATAATTAGTACATGAATATATAATAACCAAAAAATAATAATCCTTTATAAGAAGAAGGACTAATTTTATTCTCCAAAATTCAACATTATTACCAAAGATCTAAATTAACCATTAAACAAAAAAATGAACTTAAAATTCCTAAAAATAATCCAAATTATGATTGAAACCCAAAATTCAGAAGGATTTGATCACATAGTCATCCACGATAAATCATAACATTTATTTAAAAATAAATTCAACTACTCTTAATGTCTTATACTAAAATACAACTAACCAAATTACAGATTCTCCATGATAGGTAAATTTTTTCCATAAATAACCCAAATCACCATATATCCAAAATAATAACATAGATTATTCAAAAATAAAATTCAATAATTAATATTCAAATGAAAACCCATAATATTTTATTTTTTATAGGAATATTGTGTTCCCAAAAGAGTGAACATCTTCCAAAATAAAATTTATCCCTTAATCACCAAATCATTTTCCTATAGTATGGATATCCATTTGGTAAAAAATAAGTTCCCAAAATCAAATTATTGTTAATCCATAAAATAATTTAAATCAAAATAATAATTCATACTAACCATGTACTTCACATAGGGTAGTGGTAGGTGATCAACCCCAGCCTCACTTTGATTTTTTGTTTTATTCTTGAAGTTTTTTTGACGCGACAGGTTTTCAAATAGTCTTCATGTTTTCCTTTTTCAAAAACTAAATAATTTTATAACATTCACAAAAATGAGATAAATTACTAAAAAATAATCATAACATTATTGAACCACATATTTTATATCATACCTCAAATTTTACATCCAAGAAATTAATAATCAATAATTACCTCAAAGGAGATTGTCTCCAAAAATACTACTGGTCACCTTACTTTTTAGACCGTAAAGCCAAGAAAGAAGATTATATGACATTTAACTTATGTAATACCTTAAAATTAAAACCCATTATATGATCCCGAACACTTAAGAAAACATCCCAATCTCAAATGTTGTCTAAAACGTCCTTTAATACCATCAATAAGTCCCCCAGATAAAACATTACAAAATCATGAGTTAATTCATGAATTCAAATTGAGGATCTTATGAGGATTAAAGATTTAGATAATTAGGCCATAATTATTACATAATATATCTTCAAAGTATGTGTAGAATGTTTCACTAGTGTCTAATTTTTCGGGAAAAGGAAACCCTTTAAAAAAACATGATTTTTTTGTTGATAAAAATATTCTTGGATTCTTTCTTTCTCTTACCCATCATTATAACCTATGGAAAAAATTTCATAAACTTGGTATGAGAGTCCATGAATATTTAAATCATACAAAAATATTTTCACAAAAATTATTCTTTTCACCCATAAAACAGAAACTACTTATCTTACATCATGAAATAATAAGATTGCAATAAAATTTCAGAGAAATCATAAAAGATAATGGTAAATTATACAATCTATGTCATACTTATATTGTATCATTCAGAGCTATATAGGGATTAAAAACATGGTTGTTTTTGGAATATCCATCAGAGTATATTCCTTAAATCTCTTAGGCAAAACCATAACATTTACCTCTATCACATTACTGAAAGAATTAGAGAGATATCATGAGCTGAACCACCCTTAGTTTATCACGGGACTAACCATATACATAAAGAATTCCAATGAACCATAACATAATCATAATAAATTAAGAAATCATAAATGAAAAAAAAAACATTTCTACAATGGAATAAAATTATATCATTTCAAGATATTGATATAATCAATTAATTTAAAACATCAAAAAATATTAGTTTTGAATCAATGTTTCCAATACCACTTTGAAACATTAGAACCTAATTTACACTTTAAAACACTGATGTACATTTAAATAAATCTATAAATCCATTTTTTAATCATGTACATTAATGTGAATGTTTTTGGAGAATTAATCATTAAAAATATTAAAAAGATGTACTAGTTAGATAGTACCATAACACTTGGGAAAAACAATGAATAAAAATAATTAAAGAATAAAATTAACTAAAACTTATAATATAATGATAATAAGAAGAATAATAATATAACATGTCAAAGGTCTATATATACACTATTCAAAATTTAATTGGAGCATAACAACAAATTCCCCTCAATGGAATGTAAATTGAGACGAAATATCTTATAAAGTTATTATTCTTAGAACAAGGATAAATAAATGACATAATTATGTATGGAAAATATAAAAACACCAAATAAAATTTTATATAGTGTAAAAAGTTAAACATAATTCACACATATTCATGTAAAAAGAAAACCAATGAAATGGAAATTTAACTCAATTAAATGTTGTTGAGTTACGATTTCCTATAAAAGTTAGTATAATTGACCTACCAATTTTCAAAAGAATGATTATTTGTAGAAATTGTATATCCAGAAAAAGGTAAATGGAAACCATAATTTATATAAATAAATATTTATTCCACACTTAATCTTGTAATAATATAATCTAAGATGTATGCATAATATCAAATGAAAGGAAATTGAGTTTAGAAATTTCCTTACCTTAAGTCTGACTCTTAACATAAAATTGTTATCTTACATAATAATATAAACATGTTAATTTATACTTAAATTATATCATTTTTAATGATTATTGTTACTTTTATATCACTTATTATAATGTTAAAAATAAATAAAATATTATTTATTTTTATAGTAGTCATTTTTTTCAACATTCGGTACTTAAGTTGAAAATGAACATCGTTCGATGTAAATTATCCATGTGTTAGAAATTACATCATATCTAGAATATTAATCATTATTTAAATAAAATATATATCATGTATATATATTTTTATAACATTTTATAACATTTGGAGTTATGAAATGAAATGACCGATTTATGGAGATGATAGGTCGTACATATGCATGAACACTACTTTGATTTCAAAGTCATATCAATGGAATAAAAACTAAATGATACCTATTTATATTATAAATCTAGTATAATATATATGTTTTTTATGTTACATAAGTCGATAAACTCCATCCTTTATATGTTACATGTATGTAAAGAGTGAGTCATGTCACTTTGAGGGGACAATAGTCCACACAACCTCAAATGAAATTGTCATAATTACACATTATAGAAAGAATAAAGGAATGTTGAAAATAAAAAATATATAAGAATACATAAAATATAAAAATAATATATACCATATATAAATATAGTTCCATCATAATGACCCTCATGAGAGGTGGTAGAGGAAAATTGAACAATCATTATTTCGTGAGGTTGTAGTTCACTGTACACGGAAACAATATGTTTGTATCCATTAGATGGAGGTGTGTGTAACTATTTCTAGAATAATTCTAATAACAACATACGAGAAAATTTAGTATAATATTTTTTATATAATTATTTATTAAAAAGAGCATAAAGAGTGATAAATGAAAATAAATTAAATTTTCTTGATAGAAGGCACTGCCTCTGAATTGGGTAACTTCTTTTGATTTGATCCAAAAGGATTTCATGAATTGCCTAATTACTATAGCAAGGACTCAAATATGAAGTAAGGAATATTGGGAGACTATCTCAGATGATGTTGAATGATACAAGGGGTATGAGAGGTGTGAGTAAGTTGGTAGATGTGGTGGAATTTTATAAGAGGAATGATGAGCACTCTAAGAATGCCATGAAATAATTTTTATTAAAAATTTATTTTCCAATAATAATAGCTCCAAAGTGATATATTTTGTGGATAAGATATTTATGGGTAGAAATTATTTTAGCGAATGGGTTTGATAAAATTTTATTTCATAAAATTATCATTATCTTTTTTATTCAACACATAGTTATATAAATTAATTGTTACCATGTATTCTTGTATTTTTACACAATATGGTCAATATAGTTACTATAAACTTCAATGAGAACATCATGTAGATAATTAATGAAATCATTAAAATTATAAAAGTTATATGGAAAAATCAAATATTTTTATGTTATTTATATCATTTAAAAAATGATATTCCTTCTAAAACTCATTCATGTCAATTTTGACATTATTTAGATATTGATTTAGGTTAATTTCATAAAAACTTGATTCATTTGATAAAAATACATTAAATTAAATATGACATGTTATAATAGTCCATAAAATTAGTGTGTGGTATAAAACATTTAAAATTATTGTTATTTTAATATTTATAGTATATTTTATTTTATTTTTTCATTAATAATGTTATCACAACATTATCATTATGTCATAAATAAATTAATTTTTTTAGTTTCTAAAAATTATAAATAAAATACCATGATCTATGAGATAATTTTATATTCTGTATTGTTTTATGTATTAATAGAGATAAGTTATATAACCCAATATTAAATTTATTTTTCGTAAAATGGAATATCTTTATGTTATATTCCTCTTTACAATAAATTAATGATTATAATATGTCATCATTACACCCTAGTGGACCATGGGGTCCTAATGTATACCCAAGGATGTTCATGTCCAGAAAAAACTCATAAAATAGGATTAATACACATGATACAGTATTTTTATATTATTATAATATTATTGTTTACCCTTATTTTCTTGATTTAAACTTTAACAATGGTAAATAAACAGAATCAGTAAAGTTAATATTCGTAAGGTACAAAAATAAAAGTGAACTAATTACATAATTTTTACATTATGATTCCAAATGTGGAATCAAGTTTTAAAAATTCAAAACTCATAATTTTTAATAATTAATTTAAAATTAATTCATGTTGTCAAAACGGTAAATTGAATTTTTTAAAAGTAATAACGATTGAAATATTGATGTGCTTTAATATATAATTATATTATTAAATTACATAAAATGATATAGAATTTATTAAATTATAAAAACATAATCTATTTAAACATTAAAATCAATTAAAACGATAATCTATCAACATAATAAAATTAGATGAAAATGCATTTTTGAATTTAAATGCAGTATTTTTCACTATTCATTAAAATATGAATTTCATTATAAAAATACCAAATTTCAACTAATTTAAATTTCTTATGTACCTCTTCAAAATAAGATGTTTATTATTTCAAATAGATCTTATAAAATTTTCAAAAACAATATTTATCAAGGGTTATACATCGAAAGGTGGAAGAACCATATTTTGGAAAAATAATTATTTTATCTTTAAAATTGAATATTTTCTTATATTTTATCTTTCAAAATTATAAGTTCAATTTGAAACATTAAATTTTATATAGAACATATTTTTTTTATTAAATACAAATCCATAATGATTTATATGATTTTATAAACACAATTATTCACTTTTAAGTAGGTTTTCATAAAGAACACATCATTTATATTCAATAGGTTTTTACTTCCATTTATAGTAAATTTGATAACCAATGATTCATTATATAAACACGTGTAATAAATATTTTTATAAATCACTTGGTACAATTTATTACCTCTATTTCAACGACTAGGTTATAAGGATAACATTTATTTAATAATATTTTGTTTCTTATTTAAGCATGATGTAGAGTATCATGTGCGCTATTGAATATAATAATTCTTTATTAAAACTCAGGATGATAAAAAAGTCATGAAAATTATGGGGTTTGTAAAAAATGTTTAAATATAACAACAATATATCAAGATAACTACATATCATAAAGGAAAAGATGATCTATACATCCTCTACTCACACCCAGTGTTACTAATCACTCGCTTTAAGGTAAAATATTGAAAAAACATATCTCCTAATAAATGGATGATTTAGTCATTGGTTCCTAGTGGTGAATAATAATCCATAAAATTCACCATGAGTAGGTGACATCATTTAATTCCCCTACTCAAGCTACACTCCTCCTCCTATGAGAATCAATAAAGGGATAGCCATGTTATCACAATATAAAAAAAACACCCTTGAACAAAATATTTCCCCAAAAACACCCTCATCTCTCAAAGGTCTGTGGTATCAAAAGATATTATAATCATAATATAATATTATCCATAGTGAAATTCAATAATTATGAGAAACACTCACTATGAGGGTACACATGGGACATACATTGGGAAGGACTCCAATAGATCCTATATCTATGAAGGGGATAGAAAGATTATATAATTCACTTCTATTAGGGTCATACTAGAAAATATAAATGAAGATAACAATATCCTACCTCAGATGAGTTCATTAGGTTTACTTGGAATTCATTCTCCCAAAAAAAGAAATATTACATCTGACTGAGATGGATACACTATAACCATTACTGGTAATAGCCAACTAGTCAGGGAAAATAAGATAATGGCATATATATATGTGAGAAAATCATAATTACTAATAGCATATACATAAATATAAACTATGAGTCCCTTTATACATACCTCTCTCTCATCCCAATGTTAGATAACACTTCTAATAGATGTGTGTCATCATTTATCCTATCCATAGGCTCCTTCCTAGAAATGATTCGTCTAAAAGGAAACATTTTTATTTTTATGTCTTGAATAAAGTATACAATAATGGGGGAATGTGACTCAAGAATCCTAACTGAATCTATAGATAATGAAATGAAGGAACATGTCACACCTCAAACTAAACAAATTGTCTCTAGGCCCCATGATTAAATGACCTAATGATATCCCTACCTTATATACGTTTTCACCAAAAAATATAACACTCTCTAAAAACCTAGAACACAAAATTTCCCAAAACACACATATAATATAAACTATATCATTAGACCTCAATGTTATCTGCATTAGAAACCACGGACTCAGTTGCATAGATTTTGACATGATAATAAAGAGTATATCTCAATATGGGAAGGGTCACTCTTCCTTCAATGTGAAAATTTAGGTCAAACACCACAAACATAGAGATATACTATCACCATATGTAATCATGGATAAGTAATGTTATATGTTCCACTATCAATAGGGGTCCAACATAAGTCGGAATTTAACAATATTTATTCACTCCTATCCTCTACCAATTGATAAGGGTATTTCTATCATGAATCATTGGGATATACCTATCTCCAAAAATGATAAAGAACACTCTTTATAAGTGTTTCATCTGGTAGTGACACTAGAACCAACCGATTATCTATATATAAATTTTATTGTTAGTGAAACCATCGGATTGATTGGGGGTCCACATAAGCTAGAAAACACATAATACCTCCTACAGACAATCGATAAAAATAGTGTGGGTCTATAATATCATTAAACAAAATTTTTATTTATATCTAGAACTCAGGAAACAAGATAATACTTCTTGTTCCTTCATTTAATCTATCTAGAACCATCGTTTTTAAATCATGTGGGTGATTATCTTCATAGATCCCTAGGGGTGGGATACCATGAATTTATATATGATGAAACACTAATATTTTCCCCCATGGAAAATCACATAAGTAAATGTAGTCCCTTGATTATGTCACAATCCCTCATGTTTTCGACTTTCTGACAATATCTCTAAATCCGATTATTCTTTTATCATGGTGTGATATTGAAATAATCAAGAAATACCCTAATCAAGGATATATTTGGTGTACTAAATCAATAAGTACAAGGAATTAAAAAACCCATTCCAATATAATGTATCATGAATGTTGTTCCCTAAAACTAGTGCCTACATGTTTCTAGTAAACACAATGGTAGAAAATATCATAATGAATGGATTTGGTAGTCGTCAAAAAATGATTGATTCTATAGGCAGAGAGTCGAACTCAAAATGATTTAAAACTATTTAAAATAATCCAAAATATTTCTTCAAAACTATATAATCTATAAAATATAGTAATATGATAAACATATTTGATACCACACTTTCATGACCCAACCCATCGGGGCTCACCTGGTCAGTGATAAGTCGAGTCTGAACGTTGCAATAATTTCTACAATAGGCTAGGTGATGGAAAACAGTGTAGAGTTGGAATGTCACACACATGGGGTTAATTATCATAATGGGAAAATACGAACACACACTTCCAAAAGTACCCAAAAAATACTAAATATAAAAATAGTACATACGATTAAATAAAAATTTCATAACATCTAACACACATATAAGTATAATAATTTAATTGAAATAAGAACATGGAAAATACAAGACCACCACAAAAACAACATGATTCTATATTAAAATAAAGGAGGTTGCTGTTGTGAAATGTAAAATAGGGTACAAAAAATGGTCTATCAAGAAATATATACTCCACATTCTATGGGTCCTTATATAACTATGTAATAATATATATTATCGACAAACATCATCAAAAATTTTGGAATATCCCATGAAGGTGTGAGTATAAAAATACCTAGTAAGACATCTTGAAGTCACCAAACACAATGCATCAAGTTTAGTCGTCACATCAATACGCAATTATTTCAATAAAATATGACATGGAATTATATTTGAACATGACATACTCAAAAGAAATCCTAAATAAAGATATAATAGGGCTCTCTATCCTTATAGACTAGCTAAGAATGATGAGAGATCCTGTATATTTAGGGGTAGAGGCTAAGTCTCATGTACACAACTATATCACTATCCTAGTATTATACTGGATGATTCAATATAACACTCAAATATGATTACCCAATCCATGATCCTAATAACACTAATGGTTTTTATCTGAGAGGTAGTCCTCAGTAGTTCACTCTATGAAGAAGCATGGGTTGGATGTTAGAAGAGATTAATATTTATATATATATATATATAATATTACACATTGGATTTATGGGAGATGACACAAACCCAATATGAAATACCTTGCTAAATAGGGGATCATCACATATGTATATTGATCACGATGATTCTAAAACCTCACCAAGGTAGAATATGTTAGAGAGGTTCCCAATATAAGTCTCACGAAAGGATTAATGAATACACAATATGATACTAAACCTGTAGATTGGTTTAGAATTATCTGATGAGGATTTAACACAACTGAACTCCTTGATTGTGATGTACCAAGGATACACACTCAACCAAAAGAAATGTATAGTAAAATAGTTCGAGGGAATTATCCAAAATATCATACAATTTTCAAACTAAATGAATAATGGATCTATCCATCCCTTCATGTTTTACGCATAATGTCCCATAAGGGTATGTGATGCTTATCACTAATTCTAGGACTTCTTATGTTTGGCTCTCACAAAGAAAGCATTCCTCTAAAAAGATAGTGTGTCCCATAGGTATACACGGTGTGTATATTTCTATCCATCACATGGATTTTCATACTGATTATAATGTGTATCTTGCAAATTACACGATATGTCCCTCCATCCCCATGAGATCTAGGGACACATGTTCTCTTGGGGATGCACCCCCGGTACATATTGATCTGCCTACCATGGGTTATATGCAATGAAAAAAACCATGGATTAATGGGTGTATCCTCCATATAGAAACCCAGCTATCCATTTATGGGTGATACATAATGTTGTCCCCCACCCACATGGAATTAGATACATATCTCATATAGGAAGACATATCCACCAAATAGAGTATATTATACAGAGTGTTCCCCTCTACATAACATGACTTGTAGTTGGGAATTTCAGAGAAATTCTATAATGTTCACATGAATTTCACCCACATTGCCTCTGACTCCAAATCCCATGAACGTATCATCAGAAATATTATATCCAGGTGATAAGGTTCCTTTATTATAACTTTCTACATCACTGCTAACCATTTCACTCAAAACCATTCTTATTTCACCACACCACATCTTCAGGAGATGATATGAACCATGTGACTCCAATGTGAAAGAAAATCACCCATACCCATTTGTACACATGATCCATTCATTTATTTCATATCTTCACCAAAATTGTGATACACCATACCAATTATTGTTTGTGAAATTAATTCCCACTTGGTATATTTCAAATCCCTAGCCAATGGAATTGTTGGTGATGAACACGAAAAGAATGTGCAATGAAATAGAAGGATAAAAATGTAACCAACCCCATCCATTTTTTATATTGGGATCAATTTTTAATTTAAATTATTTAATGATGAAGAACTATTAATAAATATATATATATAAACTCATAAACCATATGATGATAAATAATTAATCGAAATAAAACCCGATTTTAAAAACTTGTTTTTTAGATTATTTAGTCCATGTAGGATATTGTACATCCAAATAAATAAACATCCCTGATTTTATTTGGGTCTATTAGTGATGAAGATGGAATTTTGTTATCATTCTTAGAAAGATCCACATCCTCTAACTAGATCATTTAATGCCTATCCATGATCCACCACTGGTAAACTATGAATTATCAATGAATTATGCTCTAATGGCTCATCAAATTCCCCAGATCTATGAGGCAAACCTTAGGGTATGTACATTTAAAACCTCAGTTAAGGTAAAAAATAATTCATTATGTTATAATAAGAAATAAATAAACAGATTTTTTTTGACCATGACATCACTTCATCAAAACTCCTAATTCTAAAAATGATATTATCATACATAATATAAAACCCTCATTTTGGACTCAATGGTGGTCTTGTATTTCCCATACTAATATCCATTTGATATTTATTCAACTATATTTATAAAACACTATATATTTTATATTATTTATGTCAAATATTTTTACTATGTCATTTTTAATCTCACCGCACCTCAAAACCTCACTCTTTCTTCGTTACTGCCTTAATAAATATCTAATTTCATATACGGAATAAAAAGAGATGTTAATGTATCATTAAAATATTACCCTTAATAATGAATACTACATCAATAAAAATCATTTATTTGAAGCATTATGGAAACTGATTTGAAATTAATACATTCCCATTTTAACCAAAAACCATTAAAATTATGATTCTATTAAACCATGAGTATGTGAATAAAAATATGTAAAATACTATAAATCACATAGATGAAATATTATATAAATTTATAAAGGTGGTTTAGTGAAATTTTCCAAACAAACAGATAAAGAGATTATTTTTATAAAAACAACATGTATGGAAAATGATGAAATATATTTTCCCATAAAAAATTCTGTATTGGGAATCAATATTGTTAGAATTGGCCATTATAATAATTTATAATGAATACTTTTGAAACATTTTGAAATGATATTTTGAAGAAAAAACTTTTTGAAAACTACCCATGAAAAAAATATTTCGTGGTTATTAAAACATTTTGTGAAACCCACATCATAATAAGAATGAATTTGTTTTGTAATAGTTTATGAAAAGTATGATTGTTAACTATAACATCATTGAAAATAATTCAAATATCTTAACCATGGATTTAGAATAAAAATATACATTGGAAATAATATGTGTTATTATTGTTAACATCATGATATTATCTGAGGATTCATTTATGTAAGGGATATATAATAATTAAGAGAAGCAATATACATAGTGAAATGTGAAATGTATTATTTGTAAGATTATAGTTAAAAAAAATGTCAGAGGTCAAAAGAAAGAGGATATTTCATGAATCATGCGAAAATGAACAAGCGTTAAGACAAATATTTATGATTTGAGTAATATTTTTATTACACCCGTGAAATATAAAGATATTGAAAATGAAATTAAAATAACCTGTATAAAATATAATTGATGATAATTTAAAAACTAAAAATTATTTACCTAAAAAAATGGTTCATAATGAAAAATGTGTACCAGAAAAGGGAGATTGATACAAAAATACTATATTTATTAAGAAGTATTTAGAAAAAAACCCACATGAAAGAGATAGATAAAAAAATTAAATTTATTTACATTAATGTGAAGAATAAATTATATTTAATATCTAGTGGTTAGTTTATAATAAATTTATAAGAAATTTTCTGTATGAAATAATTGTTTTCGTAATGAAATAAGTACTGAGGTAAAACCCTTTCATGTTTCTGAATCCATTTTAAACTAGACCATTTTTATGTGTATAAATAAATTAAATTCATTAAAAACCCTGATAATAAACTTTTTTATTTATAATTAATTTTTGTATATTTTTCTACCATCAAATGTTTCCCATTTATTAATTTTTTTTTCATTTATAATACTTACATAAGGTGTTTCGGTTGACTTTTAAATGAATATATTAGCATATTGACCATTTTTATGTCTATTTAAAAAATATTTTTAAAAACCTAAATTAAAATTAAAATATTATTAATTCCTATTTTTTATATTTCATTAAAATTACAAAACATATCATAATCATTAACACTCTAAATATTAAAAAATCTTTCAAGCAGCCGACAAATTGACCAAAACAAAAGTGTTTCACAATGATTGAATGAGTAAGACAGTGATATTATAAAATTTTTATCAAATATTATACATGTAATATATATCATATATCATTATCAATTTCATTACTACATCCATTAAAAAAGGTGGAATTAAGAAAATAAATTCTTCATTTATAGAGGTGGTAATCCACACATAACACGACTAAAGAACCAATTTCCAAAAGAGTGTATAGAGTGAATTATATAACCCATATTAGTTATTAATTATCATAATGTTATATAAAAAAGAATTAATTCCATATTTACATATTTAGGTTTATCCTTGTTAGCTATATTTTTATGAAAAATAAGATGCACCATTCATATAGGTTTTAGTCTGTACCAATCAATAATGATGTTATTTTGTTTGTTTATAGGGACGTAAAATAATAAATTATTATTTTTTAAAAAAATATAAAAATATATCAGTATAATAACTATAATGTGTTTAATATATAATATAGGTAAGAGGATTTTTGGAGAGGGAATAAATAGGAAATAAATATTTTCAAATATATGATACCCCAGTTAAGAAAATGAACATATTTTTCAAGGGATCGTGGATAGAGAGATTAGGATGTCCCTCCTTTAAACTCAATGATGGAGAATATTTCTTTGACTATAATCTTTCTTGATCATGGAATAATTCAATATAGGCTTTGAAATATCTTTGGTTCCTCTTCAGAGTGACCTTGATGTAGGTTTTGGATCCTACAATCTACCTCAAAAAGCATTCTCCTTTACAGAGATTCTTTCTGTATACTCCAATGCATCATCATAATATAACAAACCACCTTTGATGAAGCATTCAGGGGATTGATCCATTATAGTTGTCATAAATATAGATGTAGTCTTACGAAGAATTGATATTTTCTTGTTATCCATTATCATACATATTTTCTACAAAAAGGGTTTGAAGCCCAGGTCTTATGAAAATATGAATGATAGGATCTGAAATTGTTGTATTTATTCAAAATGGATAATTATTCTGATATATAAGGGATTCATTCATATCATTATAGAGATACAAGAATACCATGATGTGGTATGGTGAGTTGGAAACTGAAACCTCAAACCATGGTTCTTTTGGCACTATGATTGGGTTGATAGATTTAATCATTTAAATCAAAGTCATTCCTTCAAAGAAGTTGAGATAAGGATCCATGGGATCCCATTTTCTTACTATAACCCCAAAATACTTATTGAAACGGCTTCTATAATTTTAATCCTATAAATATTAGACATCGAACCATCAATGTAGATCTTGGAACATATGAATGGGTGACAATTGAGATCAATATAGAATGTCCATCACCTAAACCTGTCTCCTTGGTAGAAAATGATCACCAAATGGAGGTTATAAATGAATTTGAGAAACAACAATAATTTTTTGAACACTACAAGATGGTGGGTCAAGAAATATAAATTAATGAGTGGTTAAAAGTTTGGTTAATCCATTTAATAACATATTTTTTCTAAGGAAGTATCAATAGGAAATAAGAGAAACATGTTGGTGAAAGGGAAAAAGATTACCCTGATTGAATTAAATTATAATAAATTAACACATCTTCTACTACATGTACATCATGGAAAACCCTGGTTGAGGAAGAGGGAAAAAGTCTCACAATGTCAACCTATCAGTGATTAACCTTTAATGATATATTTAATAGGAACACACAAATCATATCTAATCCCTTTTATCAAATATTTTATCTTTAATAATCAATATAAAAGTAGAAGAGTGTTTAATTAAACTCATTTCCTCTAACATAAATGCAACCCTGAAACTAGAGAGCCACCTTGGTGTTTCATATATCATACAAAATACTTCAAATGAGAAGGGACAAGGTGATAAATAGGTCCAAACCATAACTTTCAATGCAATAGAGGACAATCTTATTCAAGACCTCATGACTGAGGAAGCCACTACTTCTAGACAAACTGAAACTGGTGATGATTTAAAGGGACCAAAATATAACATAAATTCTATAATGGTAGGGACAGAAAGAAAATAAAGAAGATAGATTGAAATGAATGAAATGGGGGGAAACAAAAAAAAAATCATAAAGTGGATACTCTTCTGGAACAACAAGGGAATAGCCAACCCTAGTAGGTAAGGTTCACTGAGGCACCTTACAGGTAGGTACAAACCTAATCTTATTGGTCTCTCTAATCCAAATACTAATTATTCAATCCATTCACTCCTTTACTAATGGAGGTCACTCAATTCTAGTAACAAATCTAGCTTTGTTTATTCAAATTAAAATATTTCTCTTGGTCCACAATTGAGTTTACAACATAACTATATCATATGAGGATAATCTTATGATCACATATTGTTTCAATGAATTTGGATGAAAATTATTCTGCTCAGTTTTATATACCTTTAATGGTTACATTGACTAGTGATCATTAAGGATTAAAATAATGAATATAACAAGTGTGATAATATATTTTTGTACCATAATTGGGGACTTCAACTCAATACTTATGAATATGATAAACCTATACCAATTTATAACTCTACCTCAATCAAATAATTCAGTGCATTTATTGAGGATGAAAGTATAAATGAAATCAGTCTCATTGGAGCCAAATTCACATTTTTAAAAAGGCATCTTAATAGATTTAGGGAATGAAAATTTAATAGGGATTTTGTCAATGATATATCACTTGGTAAAGGGAGATAAATATAATTAGTCACTCTAGAACTACATAACTCCGACGACCGCCCCATTTCGGTAATATTAATTCATAATTAGAAGAGACAACATATTCCAATAAGGTATAATAATACATGATCTTCCATATTGGAATGATTATTAATCATCTAATACTCTAGGTACATATATGAAAGTAGTGTCAAACCTCTGGTCTCCATTTTCCTTCTCAAAAAACTCAAGAAAAAACTGAAATAATAGAGTAAATTGAAGTTTAGATCACTCTATGAAAAAATTGATTTCCCTGATTTATCCTTTCATGACCATCAGGAATCAATTACTAAGTGGAATATCTCTGGAAGCACCACCAAGAAATATTATAGGGCCTCCAAGATCCAAAACCTCATTAAATTCATAGACAACATCAAAAAGTAATGTTTGAATTTCATGTGGATTACTAATAGGGATAGAAACAACAAGTTTTTCAATGCTCTATACAGGTTTTGGATAGAAAATAAACCCATGTAAAAAGAAAAACATGGAGAACAAATCATAGATGAATGAAAAGATCTATTAGTCCACAATGACTCCATCTACATTAATATTTTCAATATCCCACCAAATAATTCAATATTGTTGGAAAACAAGTTCCTAAACTATTAACTGATAAGGAAAACACTTATCATAACTCCACCACTATTTATTTATAATTAAATAATACAATTTATTCATGTTTCCCTAACCAACATAATTCACAAAATAATTATAATGATCCTTCTTAAAAGATTCTCTCAGGATACTGATAAAATCATCGTCTGGAAACAATTTGGAATTTTTAAGGGTAGTGACATCTTGGATTGCTAATTCACTTCCTCATAGTGTTAAAACCTCCCATAGAGACTATCCAATGTTGGTAATTATTCCCTTAAATGTTTCATTAAATAATCCTTTGACATAATGTACTGGGGCTTTATAGGCATTGTGATTTATCATTTTAGGATTTTGTATGTTGTTTTTTATTTGGGTTGAATATCTTCATGAGTCATCCCATATATATGTTCCTATTAATGGGAGCTCAGATGAATAATTTAAATTATCCATGGGTTATATTGGGGTATCCCCTCTCATCTATAATCATTGAAATTATAGAGGATTATGTAATTAGGATTCTTCTTTACATGCTGGATGTTGTTGAATTGAAAACCATCAGAGTAGTTAGTGGTATTTCTTCTCCTGCCAAACATTTAATTTTTGAAGAAATCATAATATTAACTTAGGGAGTCTAGAAGAATATAAAAAAAATTAATAATTCCATTCATTATTATGAATGTTTCCAAGATAAGAAATTAATTAGAGAAAAACCTTTTCCTACATTGGAAAAAATATTTTAGCCTCAAGTAATAATTTTCTTATCAATGATATGAAAATATGGGATTAATCTATCCCTTTCACCTATCATGAAGTCCCAATCTTCTAGGGAAGACCGATTACCTCTCACTCTTCCAATTCCTTGAGACAAATTAGAAGAACCCTTGCCTCATGGAAAGGTAACTCTCTTTTAATGGAAGGTCAAGTATTCCTTGACAAAACATGTAGTGGTTTCAAAGATGGTCTACCCATTTCTAGTGAATTTATGGATCATCAATTTCATTAAGGAAACTAACTATATGATGAGAATATTTTCTAATGTTGAAGCATACTAGGATGAAAAATCATCACAACTTCTTGGATATAGTGTCACATATCTCATGAACTAGGAGTCCTTGCTATAAAAAATATTGAACAATTTAATCAGTTCTATGAATGTCAGTTTTCATAAATTTTAATCAAATAAGATATTCCACTTTGGAATTCCTTAGGTCAAGATTTATTTCTAGACTCATTTCAGGAAAACTGAGACACTTTGAATCATCTATTTGTCCTGATTTGAGAACTATATATCTGAATATTTACAACCACTCGCATTTGTTGTCTTGTGTGAAAACATATCAAACCATTGAGAATGAAAACTATATTAGAGTCCCCTTGATTTATTGGGTCATATACATGGATAATGAAATTGAAAACAACATCTCGATAAAATTACTATTAGATAATTTCGATATGCTCCCTGATGATACTGGCTCCATTCATTACCCATATGACTTTATCAACCAAGAGGATATTCTCATATTAGAGTATCCTTAAAATGGATTTTTGGATTCCAGTACCTTCTATAATCACTAAGTTCATGGTTACCACAACATGATTGGTGGATTCCATAAAAATTGGATGCCCCGTTAAAGGTTCAGCTTATATTGGAGAATTTATCTAAAAAAGATATCATGGATGAAAACATTCAATGTGTTGGGATTTATAATTGCTCCAAATGTGTCCTCTATCCCAAACACTATGAGGAAGTCAATCACCTCTTCATGTGATGAAAAACTTCATCATCCTTACAAAGTGCTTTCATTGCTATTTTTGAGATCGACCCTCCTCAAGCTTACTCTTTCCAGCATTTTTTGTTTCTTTACTCAAAATATATCTTTTCAAGAAAGTATTAATTATTTTTAGGGAGGTATGTGTAAAATTGATATTCATCATATGGTGTCCCATGAATAGGGTCATCCCCATCCAGATATGCTTTAATGTTCGACATGCTATTATAGGTGTAATAGTGGCAATTTAATGTGAGAAATCACTGCATAACAAATGTTGTAGCAATTCATTGGGTGAACTCAGTGTCCCGAGGAACCTAAAAATTATAAGAATCATTCCCCACCTCATAGAACACTTGATGTATTTTAGACCCCCTCCCCTCACTGGCTTGATAAAATTAAACACTGATGGATCCTCGTGGCGCAAACTACGACCAACAGGATATCAGAACATTTTCAGATATCTCAAAAGGGATGCAATTGATTATATTTATGGATATTATGGTCATTCCATGGTCATGGAGAAAAAAATGATGTTCCTAATCAGAGTATTAGACCTCTCATGTTTAGGAATCTAGAATATCATCTGGTTTGATTTTGACCCACTCCAATTTTTCAAACCATCATAATGAGAACTATTTATCTCTCATGGAACTTGATAGTAAAATGGGCCAATTATCAGGAGAACCATTCTTAAATGAAAAACATTCACTCACTTCTTTGAGAAGCCAACAATATTTTTAATGTTTTATAAAACAAAGGGGTAACTGAAGAAAGGAATATCACTATAACACTCCCATGTGACATTCATCCAACATTGCTCCAGGAAAAATGTAAAATACCTTCCTTAAAACTCTTATAACATATTTTTTCTTTTATTAAAGTTATTATGAGCTCATTTTTATCAAGGATAAAACCGGGAAAATATTTTCCTTATGTCTATAGATTTCATAGGATTAAGCTAATTGTTTGTGATCATGTCATTTATGGAATGTAAATTACATCAAATATATGAAATTTGGGTAGTTTTTCGACAAACTTTTATAATAGGAGATGAGCTTGATTAGAACCTTGATTTTGATTATCTCCAGCTTCGATGAGAATAGCGCTTTTCACTCATGGTCTGCTTTTCGGTCTAGCACATCAAATGCAGGGTTTTGAAGCTCATTCTTGTTTTTGGATTGCTGATGTTATTTGTTTTTCAGTGATCTGTTTCATTCAATGGAGTTCTGGACATTGGGGATTGTCATATGACCATACCAGAATGATTTGGAGGTATTCATTTTCACCTTTTCTCCTCTTTTCATTTTTTCTCATGTTGGTACAAGCTATTTGTACCTCGTGTATTCGACTGTCTATCTTTTACTTTTTTATTAATAAATTTTGGAGCTCTCCTCTTTGCCTTTGTTGTATAATAATATCATTATTAATAATAAAATTATCATGCACCAGTAATTTTTACCACTCACCTAAAAATTATATATTTTAAAAAATCCCAAAATTTCATACTATTAAAAAAATTTCCTTATAAATTATGAATTAATGTTTATATAGTCTAATTATATTTATTAATATTATTTATTTAATATTTCTTTTATGACAACCATTATACATAAAAAAATATTTATTACCAAATGGAGTTTTAAATCATCAATTGTTTTTAATACTATTTTATAAAAAATAAAACTAAAATAATTTCAATTTGTTAAAAAATATATTATTAGAAAATAATATTTCAAAGGAGATCAAACTTTTTTTTATCGTATCAGACTTTCTATTATAGATTCCCTAAATAAAGGTATAAAATTTATAGGGAAATATATATTGAGATATGATAATGTTACTGAGATCCAATTTCTTCCTTCTTCATAGTGTTAAGTACCCCTTCAGCTACATTTCATTAAAATGAGGATCATACCTTGATATTCATGGTAATGTTCTGGATATATTTTTGGTAAGATATACCTTATGGGTGATCTCATACCTTCTTATTTAGATGTAGACATCGTTGAAACCCCAAACATTCTATGATATATTTAATATATTGACAAAAATTTACACATTCTTATAAATATTGAAATATTATTTATCATTTAGAATTTAAATATAAATTTAAAATATTACATAGCCATTCCCCAAAATATATTTTTCAAAATTTGAAAAAATCCACCATTTAATCCCATATAAATATCTATTTTACTGTATAATTTTACAATCATATATGGATTTAATGTAATCATAAACATCAATACATCCTTTTTGGATATAAATTTTCATGCAACATTTGACAATAAAATATATCTTTAAACTCAATAATTTCATAATAGTTTGAATTACATTGTATTGAAAATTGTCTCACCTAATGTGAGGAGGATCTTATTAAATGTTACATGAGTAAATAAAAATTACATATTATATTGTATCACCAATGTAGGATAATCATTTAATTATAATGAACAACAAAATTTCACTTTGGGGTTATAGATGTTGAAATTTATTAATATCAACAAGTGAAAATTTAGGATGGAATACATAAGCATATCTGAAAACTATAATTGATCCATTGATTAAATGATATAGTTTGATAAGAGTTTCCCTCCACAAATTATTTTATCTTAATCGGGAATGTCCCCATAAATAGTTATTTTATCTTTTATTCTTCTCAAATAAGGAATAAAAGGTATGGGATGAAACAAATAGAATGACTTTTTGAAGGGGTATTAATTTTTAATGGTTTTATTGAATAAAACGTTTTTCTAATTTAGCAATGAAAATTCACCTAATGTATGAAACATCATGTATATCAATATAAATATGTATAAAATATCACATTATATACTATAACAATCCATTACTGAAATGAAACAACATTTGGGTTTCCTAGATGAGTCTTATATCAAATTACGAGCCCATGTTAATGTATATGTTATTTGTTAAATTGTTTCATTAACACAAGATTTTGATGGAAGATAATGTTTTGAAATAACTAATATTTATATTATTTATGATTATTTTTTATTTCACTCTCATATAAGAAATAATCATTCAAAACTAGAAGATATAGTATCAATTTTCATTAATAAAAAAATATGATTAAAATTTATAATAAAAAGATAAGAATGGCCCGAACTAAATTTATATTTATAAATACTAAAATTTTTGGATTACATCATTTATGTATCTAATTTAATATCATATATAAGTTTTAATTAAATTTTAAATAATGTTATATGAAAAAATCATCCCTGTATGATGGGTACTTTAAACTAGTGGTTAGTTCTACATACATGAAATGTAGTAATGATGGAAAAGATATTATAACAAGGAATAAGAGTGACCATATAAATATATATTTATGGAACATTATAGTATAATATTAAATAAATAAAAAATAAATAAAAAATATTCTATTAGTAATACATTGTTTTAATTCCAAACAAGTCACACATAACAAGTGATATCACCTAATGTGAAGACCGTAAACATGATGTCCAAAAAAGAATCATAAAAAATTAAGGGAAAATGTACCATAAAATACCATGAATTTTTTAGTACTATTTTTATATAATTGTCCACATAACCATGTGAATTCACCCTTTATTAGGTCCCTTTACAAAACATTCATTTCATATTTAATTTGTATACATCCACCAAGATGGTTTAAAGGAGTGTCTTAAAATTCAACAAGGAACCAAAAAATATCTCTCAATATATAAAAAAATAAGTTTATCTTAGTAAACAAATAATACATTATATATTAATTAATTAAAAACAAACAATATCATAATAAATACTATATGTATCTTCCCATACTGGTAAATAATACATTTTTTTTAACAAATAAACTACAAGATAACATAACACACATACTAACCCATAGTTATATTCCACAACCTGAGGAACCATAGAAAATTGCCTCCCATCTGGCCACAATAATATTACACACCAATAGGTTCCATAACTTATTACTCTTCTCCTTTCTCAATGAATCAAAATCCACATCAAACGAATCCTTGGTTAAGGTAATGTAACATGTCCGTAGTATTGATCTATAACATGTGTGAAAACGTACTATATAGAATCAATTTTTCACAATAATTAAAATCCATTCATTGAAAATCCATGTATAGTGGTTAGATCCAAAAAAATAATAAAAATCAAAGTGGATGAAAATTAACCATAACCATTGTATAGAAAAATTATAAATACAAACCATATCATATCATTGTTAAACTGAATAAATAGGAAACTACTTATTATTATTTAACCTAAATAATTTCCTATAAATATAAATATACTATAACCTATTCATCATATATCATGATGTATTAATATGTACCCTTATATAATAACCATAACATTTCAATGGAAATATGTTCCGTTATACATAACTCACAAATAATATATTATAGATAAATCTCACTATACTCTAGATTATCTATCAAATGAAAAAAATACTCTATCAATATTAATTCCCACACCTCAACTCTTTGGAAAAATAATAATGTAACATTATCTAAACCAAAAAATCCTTGCTATGTTGTTAATTTTTTCAAATAATTTCATTTATATATATCACACCTTCCATTATATATCATGAATAAATTAATCCAAATGTCCATCCCATAAATTCATATCCTTATACAAATTTATCTCATTCCTTAAGTCTATTAGTATGGCTGTTATGGATGAATTCTACACAAATATCTTTAAAATTACCGCTTATTTTGAGATATAATTGCAATGATTTCAATATTATTATATTTTTCAATGCACATATGTTACAAAAAATGTGAAACCATGGTACTTATTTAAAATTTTAATCCTTTTATTATATCAACATACTAGGAGAACCTATCACTGAATCGTAAAACACATTATATAATTTATAATTAGTAAATGATTCAACATTACTACATGGGTAATCAATAAGATCAAAAATATTTCATTCATTAAAAATATTACATACATGGCATATATAACTCTACATTATCACAACAAACAATTTATTTCAGTTACTAGGATATTAAAAAATTAAACTCCCCTGTTTGTAACATCTATTGTACTCTTAATGTGATATAAATATCTTCCACACAGTTCCAGATACACTTGGTTCAAAATTAGTCTATAATATTCCAAAAATAAATTTTTAATAATATAGAAATTAATAAACATAAAATAAATATAATATAATATGATAGCAACCACCGTCCTCTATCAGGAAAATTTATTTTAGTAAACATTTGTATATACAGATAAAATCATTGGAAAGAATAAGTGGGAGATAATTTTCATCTATAAAATTTATGAAAATGATGAATAAAGATAAATAATAAAGGTATTTTATAATTATTTAAAAATTATATCCTAATAAACTATTTATTACCCCTCTAACTCAAAAAAGATTATGAATCACACTATGATACCTATGTAATATTATGGAATCACAACCATTTTAATAAAATCATTTTATATTAGAATCATATCGTGATATTGATAATAGTTATTTATATTCAATAATGAATAAAATGACATACCATTTTATAGGTATTAAAAACATTATAAACGCTCATTTTATAGGTAAAAGTACACATCATTCATTTTAATATAAGCATATTATAAATATTTACAGAATTAAAAAATTAAGAACATGATTTTGAGAATGATGATTGATTTATTTTATATCATGTTCACTACGCTAATGTTTATCAGGATGTCCATGTAAATAATAAGTTGATTATTCATTTTAATTGATGTGTACTAGTCTATAACATTTTTCTATTATAATTTAAGTCTAGAAAATTCCATTTTTTGTTATATTAGAAAACCTGATGTCTGAACAAGTTTATTAATATTAAATAATCACATGCTTTAAATATTTTCATTAAATCATTGAATTTATAGGTTTATTTCACATAATAATTATATATTTTTTACGGTGTTATAATATGGGTGATGCATTGAGATATAATGGAAATGATCATTATTTAAAAATTATATCTTAATTCAATCCAGTTAAGGATTTCTTTAATTAATGTAGTTTTTGGTATATCATTGTATTTTGTTCAAATTCTATAATTTTTATGTTATTTATAAATTTTACATTTATAGGAAAATTTTAGTTACCTCGATAATTTATATAAAATATTAATCCTATAATAAAATCTCATAATTATCCTCAATGATGTATTAAATTTGTGTCCTTGTACTGCCTAAAATTTGAATAATGTAGTGTCTATAGTTTATAATATAAATCAAATTTCTAGTAAAATGTTATTTAATTAAATATTTATTTAAAATCAAAAACCATTAAATACAAATAAATAGAATGAGTATTTGGTTGTCACTACGTTTAGAATACTCAAAAAAATTGTTTTGGCTCAATGGAATAACATTATTATTATAATTTTTATTACAAACCAATTTCAATAAATATAAATTCGGTTAGTAACCCATTGAAATATTTGTATTTTAGAACACATATAATCCATAAAAAATAATGATATATTGAATTGAAATTGGTCAAAACTAGAATGTAATAAATTATTATTGTCAAATCCTGAAATATTATAACATGGAATTGTATTTTGATATAAATCACTATAACTTTATAGTATCCAAAAAGAATATCTATTTGAATTAATTTCATCCCTCATAAAAATACCCAAATAATTATCCTCTCATCATATAATTTAGCCTAGTAATAGTATTCAGAAAAATATAAATACATAAAAATTAACCCCAAAATATAGAATTTTAAAAAGTAAAATTAGTGGATAAACGTTTGAATAATCTACATCATTATATGAGTCATTAGACAGAACAATAATAGAATAATATTTAAACATGAAAAAATAAATATTAATTTTCCAAACCCATTATATAAAACGAAACAATCATTAAAATAAATATTAATAAACTATTTATATAATGATAATCCTATCAAATGGTGATGTATCTACCCATTTTGATTTATCAAAAACAAGTATTAAATTAAATTATTAATCTCTTGTAATTAGTTTATTGCAAATTAAAATGAGTAAATCATATATTTTTAAATGAGTAGTTCAATAAGATATAAAAATAGATATGAAAACAAGGATTCATGAAAACATTTATTGGAAGAAACCTCTCCTTTATTCAAATTATTTTCACCCTTGATTACATCCAATCATTTTTCAATGATAATAATATCAACTTATATGAATTAATTTTTGTGAATAATTCAACATTTCCTCTATAAACACTTATATAATTTCAATATATTTCTCTTTATATTCAAAATGATTCAAATAGTATTCAATTACATACTCAGGGACCCCAATTTACATTATAATTAATTTACATGTGTATTTTTTGAAATCATATAGAGTCTATATAATTTTAGCTTTTTGACAGGTCATAACTCTTTCAAGTCAAATTGTAGTTATAAATTATTGAGTAGATACAGGGAATGTAGATTCTGTTTTATTAGAAAAAACATTTCAATCATGAATTTAATAACTATTGTGTTATATTATTGAATTTTGAATATGATGTGTATAAAAAATATCATCCTTATCATCATCAACAATGAATACATCATTATTCATCTATGTTTAAAGAGGTTTATTGATTATTGTTCCATCTATAATTTTAATAGAGGTCCTCTAATACTTATAAATTTCATCAATATCAATATCTTTAATTATAATTTTTATTTTATAATTCTCTATTTATAATACCTTGTTTAACCGAAAAATTTACTTTACAATAACAATGATCAGTACTTCTTTAATATTATTTTCCTAGATTTAGTTGTAGTTACTTCTCATTATTATTTTTAGACGATTCACCATTTTTTTATGGATGTTCATAAAATTTTAATGACTCATTAATTTTCATAAGTTCATGAAAGGATATGGTTCGTATATAATCTATATTAAATGGGGAAACATTTTCACAGAACTATATCATTTAATAATCATTATTTTATAAATTTATGATTTCAATTTTTAGAGGTAATTTTTTGTTAGCTAGTCTAATTTGACCTTAATACTAAAAGAAGTCATACCTATTATAATAAAAACTTTATTGTTTGAAAAAAAAAGAAAATGTATCAATTTATTGAATTAAATATTGTTGTAAACATTAAGATTCATTATTATATATTTATAATCAAATTTTTATTCATCAAATATCTACATAAAGATGGGAAATATACAAAATCTCATGATGTTATTATTCTTTAACATTCATATTTGAATACCCTTATACATTTGGATTTTGAGATGAATTTGTCACATACTAATTATATTAATGATATAGAAACTCAGTTTTATCCAATTGGTATTTTATGATGGTCTCTTAGATTGTAATCATTAAAAAATATATGAATATTATCAATGCAGTCATACAACAAGAGATCCAAAGATATATGCAACATTAATAATTACCATTAACCAATTAAATACTCATCAATTATTAATTTTTCATTAATATTATCATCTAGAATATCCATGCTACATACAATTCCATATATGATTCTGTTATATAAAAATATTTTGTGCTCTCTCCTATTATCTAAATTAAAGGAAATTATCATTGTCAACACATCATTAATCACATATAAATGATTATTTAAAATAATTAATTACTCTATATAATTCAATTTATCATTAACATAGTCAATCAATCTAAGTATAATTTAATTCTTTTTAAACATTTCTATAAACAAAAGTTAATAATTATGTTGAAACATTCATAAAATTAAAAATAAATATTATCTAATATATATATATTTCAATGACCATTAATATATGTTCCTTTTAATATTAAAATATCATTAAATATAAAATGTTTCTTCCAAGCCTCTCTATATTGAAAATGACTACAATTTGAGTTTGAGTCACATTTTAATCTAAATAATTGAATATATATTCATGATTTCATGTTCTATTTTATAAAAAAATATATTTTAAATACCATTACATAAATTATCCAAAAAATACAATATTTTTGTCAATTCATATGAAAATATCATTCCCGTTTAAAAATCATAAAATATCCATCAAAATTAATATTTAGTTACCCAAAAATGCAGGATATAATATTTTACTAAACATAATATATTTTTTATTCTGTATATCATTATATTGTATAAAAATTATTATTCCATATATTTTGATAGGATAAAATGATTCATCATTTTTATGAATGAATGTTATCATTCAAATTTCCTTTAAAAATTAGTGATATGAGAAACCCCTCTCTATTAATTCCTAAAGGATTTTGATTACTATGAATTTTTTTTATTTTATTCCAATTTAAATAGAAAAAATATATAAAGGGCATGACTAATATTTATCATTGGATAAACTAGAAAAAGGCAACATATTAAGAAATAGATAGTGGTGGTTGTGGAAGAAATATTTCAATGAAAAGTGACACATAACTGTAGAATAATTTGGAAAATATATTTTCTATTATTCAATTTTCAGAATTGATGGTATTCAATTTTAATTATTATTGATTTTTTTTCAATCCACAATATAATGTATTCATGTATCTTGTGAATCAATTTTTCCATGAGTTCTTCAATAAGTTTTTGTTAGTATTTATTGATGATATTTTGGTATATTATAAAATTAAAGAGAAGTATGATAGTCATTTTATGGGTTGTATTTAAAAACATATAAGAAAAGAAACTGTATCGGATATTCAGAAACTGTGAGTTTTGGTTACAACATATTTCATTCCATGATAACATTGTTATGAGAGATGGTATAACTGTTGATCTTGCTAAAAAGGTTATTAAACCAAGACCCACAAATATAACAAATAGTAATCGTTTTATTGGTCTATTAGGTTATTACGGGTGGTTTGTTGAAAATTCTGTATGGTTATATAGCCCAATAACTATGATAACTCCAAAATGTTTTATACTGATCTTGAAAAAATAATGTGATAATTGTTTTTCTGAATTTAAAAGAAGATTGGTTAATGCTTCAGTTTTGGAACAACCTTCTTGAAATGGTATATATTTTATCTATAGTGATGCTTCATTGAAAGGACTTGGATGGGTCCCTATGAAGAATGATCAGGTAATTTCTTATGCTTCACTAGAGTTGAAACCAAATGTGGTAAATTACCATACACATGATTTTGAGTTAGCTGCTATTTTTGTTTTGCATTAAAAATTTGGAGGCATAATTTTGATTGAGTAAAGTGTGAAATATATAGTGATCACAACAGTTTGAAGTATTTATTCACACAAAAATAATGAAACTTGAGGTAGTGGAGAGGGATATAATTATTCAAGGATTATTATTTCACGATCCATTACCATCTAAGAATGGAAAATAATGTGGTTGACACATTTAGATGAAATAGTAATTCAATATTAACCATGATATATTATGAACGTGATACGTTACTTTTTGATTTTATGACTTATGGATTGAACTTTATTGGTGCTGGGAATTCCCCTATTTTGTTTTAGGATTCATTACAATCATCTACGACCGAAAGAATAATGGAATCACAGAAAGAATACAGTGAGTTGCAGAAAAAGGAAGAATTGGTTCAGAAGGGTATGTTACCTGAATTTTACATTGATTAAGACTGTGTTTTGAGGTTTGGAAGTATGTTATGTGGGAATTTTGATTCACAGTTGATGAAATATTTGTTTTGTGAAGCTCATGGTTCTACATTTTTTAGTTCATCCTGACAGTACTATAATGTAAGAAGTTCTTCAGGAGTATTATTTTTTGGATGGAATGAAACCTAATATTGCTGACATTACTATGATGTTTTTACCATGTCAACATGTTGATACATAATGGAAGTTACCAAAAGGGATGTTTCCACCTTTACCGGTGCCAATTTAGAAATGGGAAAAATATCCATGGAATTTATTTTGGGATTACCAAAGACATCTTGAGGTAATAATTCAATGTGGGTTATTGTTGATCGATTGACTAAATCTTCTAATTTCCTTCATATTCGATATACATTGTCACTAGATCGACATTCTTGGTTGTATGTTAAAGATATAGTTATGTTCTATGGAGTTCCCCTCACTATTCTATCTGATCATGATATAAGGTTCACTTCTAACATTTGGAATAAAATTTAGATGTCATTGGGTAATAAATTAAATTTTAGTACAACATTTCACCAGGAATCTGATGTCTAAGAACCCAGATCTTCTTTTTAGGTACGTTTTTCCTTTTTCTAGAGTTTTTGAGAAAAATGAGTTTTCTGTAAATTTTTGGAGTACACGCCGTGTACTTTTTGAGTACACGCCATGTAATTTTTCCCGGCTTGAACCCATGTGTTGGCTGTGCCGGTCCACACACACGGTGTGTAAGGATGAGGTGGTGGCCAGTTAATTCAGAGTATGGAAAATTGATGTACACACTGTGTAATCAAGAAGTACACACCGGGTACTTTATTTTTTTTTCATTAAACGAACCGGGGTCACGCCTAACCCCTAGTTTCATCTTCTTCTCTAGTTCTCGTCCGTCCGAGAGCGACTGTATGGCCGGATCTTCGACGAGCTCCCGCATCGCCGTCCGTTCTCCGATTTGAGCAAGGTCGATTGTGTTGGAATCGCAGCGGTGAGTTCTTCCTTCTGCTTTAGCCTTGTATCTTGATTCTTCCTCATTTCCACGTTATCGTGGGATGCAATTTTTGGGCGTTTTCTCATATATGCGTTGTTTTAAGAGGAATCTGTCGTCGTGGTTCACATATATCGATCTCCTCAAACTGAACTAGGTAGTTTGTGCCTTTCTGTAGAAAGTTGACGAATATTATGTGCAAATTCCACCAATACCCATGAACGGGGTATTGCATGTTTTCTGTTTTTTCCCTCTTGTTTTCCTGATTTGTTTGTTTGCTTTTGTAGAGGTTATTTATTGTGAGTAGAGTAATTTTTTTGTGCTCAGATTTCTTTTCCATGCTTGTTTTTCATGTGGGGAGTTTTGCCAGTTTCCATGCCTAGTTGTAGGATATCAGAACTGTTGTTTTGTTATTGATGTTGAGCCGTAGAATTATAGCCATGTAGTTCTTGAGGTTTACTTAGATGATACACGTGTTGAGCATGTTTAGTTATACTCAAGACTGTGAGAACCTAGAGTAGTAGACCAAAGGGATAATTTACGGAAGGTCTTCTCTAGAGTGTATTTTAATTAAGATGCGAGATTATATGGGGAATTGACGTTGAGTGCATCCCAAGAGTGTCTGTACATCCTTGACGTGGGCCACAGGGGGATTTGATGTTGAGTGCTTCACCATAGAGCCTTTAGCACGATACAAGACTATAAGGGGAATTGACGGTGAGTTCATCCCCAGAGAGTCTACTTAATTACATAGCTGAACCAGAGGGGTGAGACTGTGTGTGCCTCTTAGAGGGTTGCTAGTACTATAGGTTGAACCATAGGGGTTAGGCTGAGAGAGCTACCCAGAGGGTTACCTATTTTCTTCTTGTTGCTGACTGCTTACTTCGGTACCTTACTTGTTAGAACTGTGGATTGTAGCTACTTGTGTTTTTCTGTTTACTGCTTCTTTTTTTATTACTGCCATGTATTCATTGACAGTTAGGCACAAATATTTGGGTGATTGTCAACTAGGATTGTATCTCACACCCTGTTTGGGCCATGATTTTGGGCCCAATCAAACTATGTTGCTTTAGTTATAGACAAGGTCAAGCACCCTTCTACTTTAGGATCTTGATTGCACCAGGAGTTGGGGAGCATGGGACCGAGCCGTGGCTCGTGATGCTGAGGATCATACTTTGTTTTTCTTTTGCACATGGTTTCAGTTGTATTTCATCACGTTGTTGTGTTGTCTTTTTTCCTTAGATACTTGTACTTGCTGCATCATTTTAATCATAGTTATATATCTACATTGCTTCCGTTGTTTGGTTTTTATCGTTATACATGTTGTTTTCTTCTTCCGTTGTTTATTGTCATTTTTATTACCTTGTATACCTTACCGAATGAGGTCATAGTTTACCCAAAAACTCACCAAGGCCCTCGTTGCTAGTCGGTAGCCTATGGTGTTTGGGGAAACGCGCTTGAGGTCATGTGGCGAACCGGGTACGGGGCACCAGTGGAGGGGCTCCGGACTCGGGTTGTAACAAAGTCGTATCTGATTGTTTCTTTTCTCTTGAATTAATATTTGGAGACCTTAGCCAGTGATAGGACGGATTCGGTACTTGGTATTAACATGTGCTCAGGAGTAGCATACCCGTGTACAGGGAAAAGCCATACTACCTCGTTAATTGTAGTTTCTAGTCTTAATATTTTATAGTTGATCTGATTTCACCTAGAGTGATTCACATGGATTGTTCTATTACTATTTTTTTATTTCGGTTCTATTTCTAACACAACCTGATTAGACGAGGGTATGCCATCCCATGCATCATATAGACACTTGTAGGAATCACATGTAATGCATTCTTGCCATGCCATCTATGGTGCATTAGCAATTGCATGTTGTTGTGATAGGATTTGTGTAGATTATGCATGCTGTTGTGAGAGATGCTTAATAGATTCTCTGTTGTTATGTTAGAAAAACTGTTTTTTTTTTGTTCATTGCTTAAATTGAACGCCAAATTTTGCTTCTTGAGGTGTTATGGGCCCTCACAGATCGAAATTTGGAACTTTTTGTTTCTCGCCTTGTTTTTAGTGTTTCTGGAATTCTGTGTAGTTTCTGAGCTCCTGCCATGAAAAACCCAGAATACACGACGTGTACTTTTTGGGAACATGCTGTGTAGTTTTTAGGCTGTGTCACTGACCGTGTGAGTAGAACATAGTGTAGTTAAAGTAACTTTGGGAACACGCAGTGTACGGTAGCTACACGCTGTGTAAGCTCGGAGCCGTGTACCCGACTGTGTCACCAACAGCACGGGTCAGGGATGCTTGGGTAGAACACGTCGTGTCAATAGGGAACACGCTGTGTAATCCTGTCCAGGTACCCGGCCGTGTCAAGAACAACACGGGCCGACATTACCTTCGTTTCCACATGACGTGTTTGTTCGGAACACACCATGTAATCCTGTCCAGATACCCGGCCGTGTCACGAACAACACGGGCCGGTGTTACCTTCCTTTCCACATGCCGTGTTTATTCAGAACACGCCATGTAGTCTTGCCCAGGTACCCGGCTGTGTCACAAACAACACGGGATGGTGTCGCCTTCGCCTATACACACTGTGTTTGCTAGGAGCATGTCGTGTAAGGTCCAGCCATGTAGACGCCCATGTACTCAATAACACGGACCGCCGAAGCCATGTCTAGTGCATGCCGTGTTTATTTTGAACATGCCGTGTAGTCTCGGGTTAAGTCATACAGTGTGGGTTAGCCATGTAAAGAGACTCGGGCAGGGGATAGTTTTCTTGTACACGCCGTGTGTTCGGGGCAACACGCTGTGTAGTTGGAAGTATACAAAACTTGTAGGGAAGGGGTACAAACCCATGTTAGTGGCTTAAAAAGACACGCCGTGTAGTTTTTATATACGCCTTGTAGACATGAGTTGCAATCTTGTGTGTTTTCTTCCTCTGATTCCGTTTTATACCATTGTGTTCTTTGTCCCTGTTTTACTGATCTAAGGTATGCTTTTGATCTTTCAGAGCTATGCCTCTGAGACGCCCTCCGGTCGTACGTCTGTCGTCAGGCAGTGATCAAACGGTAGATATGGCTGATCAGGGACTTCTTGTCGATCCCCCAGCCGAGCCAGCCTTGGCACCGGTTTTTGTACCAGTTGCGGTTGCTGATGCGCAGTTCAGGGAAGGTTTCATGATGATGATGCAGGCCTTACAGGGAGCACCGCATCCTGCCTCATCTATGGAAGACTTGATTCGGGTTTTCCAGTAGTAGCATGCTCCCACGTTCTCGGGGGAGGGTGGACCTTAGGCTACAGAGTCATGGATGGAATCCATGCTGACTATCTTCGAGCATCTAGATATGGCTCCAGAGAGGCGGGTCAAGCTCGCCACCTACATGCTCCAAGACTCCGCCAAGAGGTGGTGGGACGTGGTCTCACAGGCGGGTCAAAAACAGGCTATGACTTGGGAGGAGTTCTAGCGCGTGTTCTACGACTACTTCTACCCAGAGACCCTGAGGGCAGATCGAGTCCGGGAGTTCATGAGCCTAGAGCAGGGGACTCTATATATCATGGAGTATTCCTCTCGTTTCCCTGAGCGGCAGCGTTTTACACCCCTTCAGGATGAGAGTGGAGTGTTTTTGGTGAGGATGTTTGAGGATGGACTCAGATGGGAGATCCACTTGCAGGTGAAAATCTTCTAGTTGACTTCCATCACTTCCATCGTCAACTAGGCATTGATTGTAGAGCGCAATTTTAGAGACTCTGGAGCTGCAGGCTAGGGCGGTTCTGCTTCTAGAGTTAGCCATCCTCCACATGCTAGTGAGAAGAGCCGTAGGGTGCCTACGCGGTGTGATTCGAGGAAGTGTGATGCATCATCAGGCAGCCAGGTGACATGCTACCAGTGTGGCCGGATAGGGCACAGGAGGCCGCATAGAGACCCCGTGGAGTGCTGATCTTGTAGCAAGATGGGTCACCTTCAGCGTTTCTATCAGGTTTTCTCACCAGCATCTGGTGAACGGGGCTCTTCCATGACTCCTCGTTCATGAGCAGCCCCACCAGTCTCTCACCAGTCGGGAAACTGGAGTTCTTCCGGCCGTTCAGGCTGAGGTTGAGGTCGAGGTCGTGGCAGTTATCCACGAGTTCCTCATCACCAACAAGGAGGTTCATCTCAGAGTGGTCAGCAAGGGGCACAGGGCCGCGGTACAAGCCAATCTTTCACCGTGGAGTAGACTTATCAGGAGCAGGATCTCGGACCTTCTACTGTTTGAGGTATGATTTTTGTTGCCTCAGTTTTATCTTCAACCCTTTTAGATACTAGTGCTACACATAGCTTTATCTCTATTTCTGTCATAGAGAGCCTTGGGCTCCGCATCGTTTCTTCTTCTGACTCATTGACACTTGACACACCTTTGGGAACGTGGACATCTAGTGTACGCCAGTGTAGAGAGTGCCCTCTCGAGGTGGCATGATATCACTTCTTATAGGATCTCTATTTCCTAGAGATGATAGGCTATGATGTAATTCTCGGCATGGACTGCTTGATTCCCTTCCAGGAAGTCGTTGACTGTTATCACCGCAGAGTCAGTTTCATCTCACTAGAGGGTGATTCTTTTCTTCATAGAGGAAAATGAGACGTTCAGGCGAGTCGAGCGGGACTCGAGCATCTCAGGCTAGGAGGAGTGACGTCCCAGATTTCTTTCCTTTACCTGGATGATCAGGGCACTCCACTGTTGGACTTTCCTCCAGTGGTGGATCGCTTTAGGGATGTATTTCCAGAGGTCTTTTCAGGTTTGCCTCCGGAGCCTGAGGTAGACTTCTCTATTGAGCTCATGCTAGGAGCGGCACCAGTGTCCATTCCTCCCTATAGGATGGGCACACCTGAGTTTTAGGAGCTCAAGAAGCAGTTAGAGTATCTACAGACTAAGGGTTTCATCTGACCTAGTACATATCCTTGGGGTTCGCCTGTTCGGTTTGCAAACAAGGAAGACGGTACCCTTCGAATTTGTGTGGATTATCAGAAGCTGAACCAGTTGACGGTCAAGAACTGATATCCCTTACTGCGGATTGATTAACTTTTCAATCAGCTTCGAGGAGCCCAGGTGTTCTCGAAGATCGACATGAGGTCCGGTTATCATCAGTTGTGTGTTAGACCATCAGATATACCTCTGACAAACTTCAAGATATGGTATGGTCTTTACGAGTATATAGTCATGCGTTTCGGACTCACGAACGCGCCTGCAGTTTTCAAGGCACTGATGAACCGAGTGTTCCATCCTTGCTTGGATTCCTTCGTCGTGGTCTTCATGGGTGATATCTTGGTGTACTCTCACACTCGACATGACCATGCCACCAATCTTGTGATCGTTTTGAGTACCCTAAGAGGGCATCAGCTTTATGATAATCTCTTGAAGTGCCACTTCTGGATTGATCAGATTCACTTCTTGGGTCACGTCATCTCAGAGGCAGGAGTTTCAGTGGACCCAGAGAAAGTGAGAGCTGTAGTTTCCTGGAAGTAGCTGAAGAACGTCTTTGAGGTACGGAGCTTCCTAGGGCTAGCTAGATACTACAGACGCTTCATTCGAGACTTTTATCGTCTAGCAGCACCCTTGACATGTCTGAAAAGAAGGGGGAGATGTTATTATGGTCAGATTCATGTCAGTCATCCTTTTAGGAGTAGAAAGGGAGGTTGGCGTCAGCACCAATACTAGTCTTTCCATAGCCCGGAAGGAGCTACACTGTTTATTGTGATGCTTTAGGTGTCGGGCTAGGAGTTGTGCTTATGCAGGGAGATGGAGTCGTTGCGTACGGGTCTTGGTAGTTGAGGCCACATGAGAGGAACTACCCTACGCATGATCTAGAGTTGGCAACTACTGTTCATGCCTTGCGCTGTTGGAGACATTATGTTATGGGAGAGCTCTTTGTGTTATTCACTGACCACAAGAGTCTCAAATATATCTTCACTCAACGTGATCAGAATATGAGGCAGCGTAGGTGGGTTGAGTATCTTCAGTCGTTTGACTTAGAGCTTTCCTATACGCCGGGAAAGGGCAACGCTGTGGCAGATGTGTTGAGTAGGAGAACTCAGATTCAGGCAGTTCAGAAGGCCAGTAGTGAGTGGAAGCCGATGGCACTGTTCTCTAAGATGCATCTAGAGGTGCATGACATACGGGGACAAACTTTTCTATCTTCTGCAACTGTTACCTTCATGCAACGTGATCGGTTACGGATGAGGTAGCTATCAGAATTAGAAGGCTTAGTCCTACTAGAGAGTGTGTCAGGAGAGGACCCTCTTCCAAGATGGACAGTGGGCGAGGATGAGATCTGGCGTTTCTAGGAACGCGTATGGGTGCCAGCAGACATACACGAGGAGAAGATGTGGGATTTACATTCCTCTATTTGGGCAGTTCATCCTGGCGTCACCAAGATGTATCAGTATCTTCATCGCTAGTATTGGTAGCTAGGTATGAAGAAGGATGTTGCTAGTTTTGTCATGCGATTTTCTACTTGTCAGTAGGTGACAAAAAAGCATCAACGACCAGCAGGGCTTTTACAGCAGTTACCCATTCTGGAGTGGAAGTGGAATGATGTTGCAATGGACTTCGTGACCAGGTTGCCGATATCGCCTCAGGGAAACAATGTTGTTTGGGTTGTCATCAACAAGCTTATGAAGGTTTCTCACTTGTTGCCGATCACAGAGACCTTCAGTGTCGATGATCTGGGACGACTTTACATTAGAGAGATTGTTCGTCTTCATGGAGTTCCATGCTCCATTGTTTCAGACAGAGATGTTCTCTTTACCTCTCAGTTCTTGTAGGGACTTCAAAAGGCCTTGGGTACACAAGTACTTTTGAGTACAACATTCCATCCCCAGACTGATGGCCAGTCCAAGCGCACGATCTAGGTGCTTGAGGATATGTTATGAGATTGCATTCTAGACTTTGGTGGTTCTTGGGAGAAGCATATTTCTCTGGTGGAGTTCTCCTATAACAACAGTTTCCAGGCGACCATTCAAATGGCACCGTATGAGGTTTTGTACGGTAGGCCATGCCAATCAGCCTTATGCTGGCTGGAGGCAGGAGAGGCAGCTTTGCTGGGACCTCGTCTTGTTAAGGAGACTTCAGAGCAGATATAGCTGATTCGGAAGAGGATGGCTACAGTGTAGTCTCGACAGAAGTCTTATGCTGATCAGCGGAGACGACCTCTGGAGTTCGATGTCAGTGATTATGTTTTCCTACGTGTCGCAGCGAGGTTGGGACACAAAAGGATTCGGAGGCAGGTTAAGCTTTCACCGCGGTACGACGGACTGTTTGAGGTCTTGGAGAGAGTGGGGATGGTCACCTATCGGTTGCAGCTAACTCAGAGGTATCAGGCCATGCACGACGTCTTCCACGTCTCTCAGCTCTGACGTTACTTTTTAGACCCATCTCACGTCATTCAGCCTGAGGATGTTAAGCTTGAAGCAGATGCATCGTTCGGGGATCATCCTATCCAAACTATCGATCACAGTACGAAAGTTCTCCATGGACGGTATGTTCCTCTAGTACGAGTGATATGGTAGCACGTGTGAGTATAGGACAATACATGGGAGAGGGAGATCGATGTACGATCGCAGTGGCCGGAGGTGTTCAGTGTTTCTCCTTCTCTGCCTCATTAGAGAAATTCGGGGACTAATTTATTTTAGGGGGAAGTTTTTAAGAACTCAGATCTTCTTTTCAGGTATGTTTTTCCTTTTTCTGGAGTTTTTTAGAAAAAGGACTTTCTTGGAAATTTTCAGAGTTCACGACATGTACTTTCTGAGTAAATGTCGTGTACTTTTTCCTGGCTCGAAGCCGTGTACTGGCTGTTCCAGGTCACACACACGGTGTGTAAGGCTGAGGTGGATGCCGGTTAATTCGAATAACATAAAATTTAAGTACATGTCGTGTACTCAAGAAGTACACGCCGTGTACTTTCTTTTATTTCATTAAACGGACCGGGGTCACGCCTAACCCCCAGTTTCATCTTCTTCTCCAGTTTTCATCCTTCTGGGAGCGACTGTACGGCCGAATCATCAACGAGCTCCCGCCTCACCGTCCATTCTCTGATTTGAGAACGGTCAATTGCATTGGAATCGCAACGGTGAGTTCTTACATCTACTTTAGCCTTGTTTCTTGATTCCTCCTCATTTACATGTTATAGTGGGATGAACGTTTTGTGTGTTTTCTCAGATCTATGTTGTTCTATGAGGAATCTGTCATTGTGGTTCACATATATCGTTCTCCTAAGATAGAGGTAAGAGGTGTGTTCCTTTCTGTAGAAAGTTGATGAATATTATGTGCAAATTCAACCAATACCCGTGAAAGGTGTATTGTGTGTTTCCTATTTTCCCCTACTATTTTCATGCTTTTCTTGTTTGCTTTAGTAGAGGTTATTTCTTGTGAGTAGAATAATTTATTTTGTGCTCAGATTGCTTTTCCATGATTGTTTTTCCTATTGGGCGTTTTTCCAGTTGCAATGCCTAGTTGTAGGATAGTGGAACTATTGTTTTATTATTGCTATTGAGCCATATAATGATATCCAAGTAGTTCTTGAGGTTTATTTGGACGATACATGTGCTGAGCATGTTTATTTATACTCAGGACTGTGAGAACCTAGAGTAGTAGACCAAAAGGAGAATTCATAGAAGGGCTTCTCCAGAGTGTATTTTAATTACGATGAGAGACTATAGGGGGAATTGACGTTGAGTACTTCCCCAGAGAGTCTATAGATCCTCAATGTGGTCCATAGGGGGAATTGACGTTGAGTGCTTCCCCAGAGAGCCTTTAGCACGATACGAGACTATAGGGGGAATTGACGATGAGTGCTTCCCCAGAGAGTCTGCTTAATTATGTAGCTTAACCAGAGGGGTGATACTGTGTGTGCCTCCAAGAGGGTTACTAGTACTATAGGTTGAACCATAATGGTTAGGCTGTTAGAGATACCCAGAGGGTTACCTGTTTTCTTCTTATCGCTGAATGCTTACATGTGTACCTTACTTGATAGAAATGTGGATTGTAGCTACTTGTGCTTTTCTGTAATGACCCGTAAAATTCAAGGGAAATTTTTTCATAATTTTCTTTGGGATTTTACAAGAACACAGTTTCTGATGGCACCTGATTCTGAGGCTCGGTGAGCCCGAAATCATTTTCCGAAGTTTAGATCAGGTACGTTCATTGAACGAACGAGCGAGTTTTACTAAATTTTGAACCGGTGCTCGGAATCGAAATATGAGGGCACCGATGAAACCACAGCACTGATAATCGCTTAGGAACACCTATTCCAGAGTTGTGTTTGTGTGGATGGAGAAGTTAAATTTGTGGATTAAATGAGGAATGAATAAAATTATGAAACAATTTAATTTTTTTAAGTCTAAGGTGGTTCTATCCTACATGGGGACGTTGGGGTGACACCTAACTACCCGTGTGAGGATGAATGAGAGAATAAAGGATATGTGGGGCCCACATGAACCCAAACCCCTTAACATTCCTCTTAAACTCCTTAACTCCCTCTTATGTTTGGTGAACTCGTCATTAATGGAGTGACACTTCACATTCTCTCTCTCCCCCTCATTAACTCTCGCCAACACACACCTTAATTAATTAATTTAACCTATTCAATTAATTAACTAAGAGTTTGAATTTTAAAAAGTTGAAATTACTTGTCTTAATAAAATAATAGCATGAAGCTATTATTTTATTTTGGCACCTTTATGTTGGAAGAAAAGGGAATGAACTATTGTGTAATGGAAGGAGGAAGTTCCTCTTGGGTGGAAGAACATCATCCTCTCCGTGAAGAATGGTTCTTCTCCGACGAAGAACATCGACCCCTCGACATGGAACGACTCGGCGATCACGGTTCTTCATCCTATTATTCCTCCACGTCAAGAGAGGAGATGTCACTTCTGCGGGTCACTCCGAAGACGACAGAATCAATACTGTTCTAACGCGACAATCAACTTCCACGACTCGACGTCGTGCGACGTCTTTTCGAGGTAGGGGTTAATTAATTTTTGTTCGTGAAATATCCTTTGTCATTTTTCATCTTTATTTTTGGGCCGCTTGTTATCGACTTATCGGGAGGAGGTCGGACTGCACGAACACGGCTGACTCTCCTACCCCTTTGATTTTTTGTTCATTGTGGCTTGAACAAAGGCGGCACGGTGCAATGACACCATGCGAAAACAAGAAAGAACGCGACGAAGAAGCGTGGTGCCGTCGTGCCGCGCCGTGGAGGCCGAACAAAGCCGCGGTGCTGTCGTGTCGCACCAGAAAACCACAAAGAGGCCACGGTTTGTTTTCATTGATGTGTGGATCAATGGACGATGACATAACGGGCCGCAGAGGAAATTTGAAGCCTCCGTAGTGATGTTCGGGTCCCGGGAGGACCGCTAGCGAAGACCACAAGCAAAACGGACCACCGGAGCACGTCCGGTGGTCCGCGGAAGAACCTGTCGGTGCCGGACGCCAGGAGGAGGCGGTCCCGCGGCCGCACGGGACCAGGGAAGACCGGGGGTCGTAACCCCATGCATTCAAAGAGACCATCCCCCACGTGGGGGTCGCGGATCATTTAAGGGGGGCATCCCCCCCCCCCTTTCGTAATGGCACGACCAGCTTGGCCGTGCGGGGCACCCTCGCACCAGGCCAACCGGCCGCCCCGGCCAGGCCGGGCCGCACCCTAGTGGTCCGGACCCAGACCCGGGTCGGGCCGACCCAGTTCCGGCTGACCCTGGGGGTCTCGGGCAGGGTCGGACCGGGCCCGAACCCCCTAATTTTGGACAGTATTCGTTCAAACGCCGTTAACGTGGGCTACGGACCCTCGATCGATGCAACATCCATTGCGATGTGATCCTTGGATATAGACGGTCATTTTGGTTTATTACACTCAAGGATTCGTAGAAATTTGTGTACGACTGGGTTGGTTCGAGCACGAAACCAACCGGGCCCTCGGAGCAGAAATGCTTATAACATGAGCTCCGGTCGTCCGATAGACGTGTCGTCGACTTTGTTGGATTCCTCTTGATGTGACGGATCATTGGGAATACTTATCCTGAGTTTTGGATGCAAATGGGTAGTGGCTGGGTTGGATTGAACCCGAAATCCAACCGGGCCCCTAGAATGGAATAGACGATAAATTTAAGACCGGACGTCCGTTTGAAAAACTGTCAGCGGCATTGGTGATCATGTTCAGAAACGGTCCCTATGTGTATACCCTATGAGAGTTCGGGGTACAGCTGTGATACGGCCGGGTTGGATCGCACACGAAACTAACCGGGCCCCTAGGACGAAAAAGATAATAACTCCCAGACCGAGTGTCCGATTGACGCACCGTCTATTGCATTGAGACCCCTATGACGAGGTGGTCCTTTAAGATACTTCTTCGTGGGACTTTGTGATACTTGGAATATTGACCTGTAGCTCGTGGAGCAGACCCTCCTGGAGACGAGTGTACGGAGTACGGAGACTGTGTAGTTGGCTGAGACTTGATGACTACTTGACCGAATTGACTTGGAGTGAGTCGACTAGCCCAGTGGACAGAGCACTGCTATGTTTGGCTACAGACCCACGGCAGATAGAGCGCCTGGTATCAGGCAGCAGACCTGCGTTACTCAACAGAAGGAGTACCTCTGCAGGCTATTAGGGGGGGTGCACTACTGTGTTTGGGTGGAAGACCCTGGCGGGATGCACTACGGTGTTTGGGTGTCTGACCCGCGGTACGTGACAGGAGGAGTACCTCATTAGTCATAGGTTAACGAGCAGTTCCTCGGAGTCATGACAGGATCAATGTACATGACAGAGATGGAGCTATTCACCAGTTATAGTTTCGATAATAAAAATCCTCGTTTGAGCTGAGTCTCTGATCCTTGTGTTTACCTCATGATTGAGATGGGTCACTTGATAACTTAGGTTTATGTATGGGCATATACCTGGGTTTTAGTTATCCGTTGATTTCATAATCTTTGTGTTTCCTCATGATTGAGATGATTTATTTGATAACTTAGGTATAAGTATGGGCTTATACCTAAGAAGGGTTATCTGTTGTGATTATGCTTTGTGGTTATCCTTGTTGGATTTAGAGAGACCTTGAGGGTCTCGGGGTCCGTACTGAGTATCGTTATACTCACCCCGGCACGGGCTATGACCGCACCTTGTTGTGTTGGTTGCAGACGACGGGCAGTGCTGACGGAGGCTGAGTGTTCGAAGACTGGACGATATCTGGAGGTGGACTTCATGGCGGGACGATACTCGGAGGAGGTTGACGGGCAAGAGCATTATGGTGGCTATATGTACCTACCCTTCAGGTAGGATCCGTTGTGGACGATCCAGGAGCTGCGCTATCAGTACCCACCCTTCAGGTAGGATCCGAGGAGGATGACCCAGGAGCTGCTACCTTTCTTCCAGCTGTTGTCTTTTTCTGTAGTACTTTTGTTTAGTTTTATCTATACTTTCGATTGGGGTTTTTATTCTGGCACATTTACTTTTCAGCACTTCCTTTTGTACTTAGTGTATTACTTCCGCTTGTACTCTGGTTGGTGTTGTTTACTTTTATAAAGGAAATGCCTTCCTAGTTATCATGTTCTACGCCGATGATGCGAGTCGCCAGCCCCTAGCCCATGGAAGGCGGACTTGGGGTAGTTACGACACGGGCCCCGGGGGACGGGTCGTGACATTTTCTGTTTACTACTTCTTGTTTTATTACTTCCATGTATTCATTGACTGTTAGGCACAAATATTTGGGTGATTGTATACTAGGATTGTATCTCACACCCTGTTTGGGACATGATTTTGGGCCCAAGAAGACTATGTTGTTGCAAGTATAGACAAGGTCAAGCACCCTTCTACTTTAGGATCTTGATTGCCCCAGGAGCTGGGGAGCATGGGACCGAGCAGTGGCTCGCGATGCTGAGGCGCTTACTTTGTTTTTCTTTTTCACTTGGTTTCAGTTGTATTTCAACACGTTGTTGTGTTTTCTGTTTTCCTTTGATACTTATACCTGTTGCATCATTGTCATCATAGTTATATATGTACATTGCTTCCGCTGTTTGGTTTTTTTCATTATGCATGTTGTTTACTGCTTCCGCTGTTTATTGTCAATTTTCATACCTTGTATACCTTACCGAATGAGGGCATAGTTTCTTCACCGACTCACCAAGGCCCTCGCTGCTAGTCGGTAGCCTCTTGTGTTCGGGGAAACACGCTTGAGGTCATGTGGCGAACCGGGTACGGGGCACCAGTGGAGGGGCTCCGGAATTGGGTCGTTACATGATGGATAATCAGAATGAACAATTCATACATTGAGATATATGATACATGATTATTCACTAGATTAACAGGGAATTTGGGAAAAAAATATTTCTTTGGTTGGGTATTCTTATATTCAAACTTTTCATTCTAGTATACATATGGAAACATTTGAAGCATTATATATAAATTGGTTATGAACTCTAGCTTTTTGGGACGAAGTAGGTGAAAAGAATTTGATGATAAATGAATTGGTAGAAGAGATGGAATAAATAGATCAGTTTATTTAGAAGTACATCATAACATCTCGAAGGTGGTAGAAAATTTATGACGACTACTAGAGGAAGGATATTTCTTTCATGGTTGTTTATTATGTATTTCTCAAAGTTTTTCAATTTAAATGTGTGATGCGCTTTGGTAAGAATGGAATGCTGAGTCCGATGGTCATTGGACGCTATAAAATCTTCAAGAATGTTGGATCAGTTTCCTACAATGTGGATTTATCTCTATGTTAATCCCAAGTAAAAAATATTTATCATGTTTCAATATTGAGAAAGTATACACCAGATCCATCTCATGTTTGTAGTCCAGAGTTAATTCTGTTGGAAGATAATCTTTCTTATAAGGAACAACCAGTCCAGATTATTGATCGCATAGAGAAAGTGTTGTGAAATAAGGTAATCCATCAGGTAAAGGTTTTGTGAACAATCATATGGTTGAATAGGAAACATGGGCATCATATAATTCTATGAGGGATAAATACCCCCACTTATTTGATAAGTTCATAGAATAGCGAGGACAAAATTCCCAAAAGGGTGAAAGATGTAACACCCATGTAAATAAAAAATATGACATTTTCATATTAAGTAATATTTTTTTAATTAAATACAAATTTTTCATTAACAGGGATGTTATGTATGATAGTGTAATAAGCACACAACAATATATTTCTCCAAAATCTTACGTTGCACGCAATTTTGAGTTATACCAAAAATAATATAATATTATTAATATTTTAAATGGTACATAACACCTAGTCGTTTTACTAAAGTGAATGAACATAACTGACTATATTATTATTAAAAATGTTTCTAAATGTTTTTACATTTATTAAATAAAATTTAGATTCTTAAAATGAGAATGAATCCAATTTTATACATCAATACTGTAATATTTTTAAAGGAGTGTTTTTTTCATTTTGATGGTGACCCTTTTTTGAATCTAGTTTTTTTTTACACTTTTATACATTCCATTTGAAAAATATAAATATTCTTTATAATAGGGACCTAAAAAATTCACAATGGGTATTTTTTGGTATATTTTGATAATGTTAATTTATTAATGAATAGTGAAAAAACAACATTTTAATTCAATACTACCTTTTAATATAATTTATTTATATAGTTATATTGTCCATTTATTTGATTTTAAAGTTTAATTGGGTTATAGTTTTATCATTTAATCAAATTTTTTTTCATTTAATGAAATTTTTTGTTGAAATTGTACATAAACGCATGCCAATATTTTGGTAGTTTTTACTTCATTAAACATGTTTTTTGGTTTTGAAAACATGAATTAATTTTATTTTAATTTTCGAAAATTCCATGTTTTAAATTAGGAAAAATGGATTCTATATTTTTAATCTGGAGGTCCAAATTGTTTAAATAGGTATATTGAATTTTTAGACATTGTGAAAAATAGTTTTAATAAATATTTTATTTACCAAGGTTAAATGGTAAATCCGGTAAATATGGGTCAAAAATAATATTATAAAAATATTAAAATACCCTAACAAGTGTCCTCATGAAATTTTATGATATATTTCTGACCATTTTCAACCTTGGTTTGATTTTAATACCTCAGGGATCCAAATTCATTTGAAAATGACATTTATTTACTTTTAATTTATAGTTAAGGAAAATATAACCTAAACATGTATCTTCAAGTAAAACAATTTTTAGAAGAGGGTATATAAGTGATATCTTCTACTATAAATATTAATTAGAAATATAAATGAAATTCTATATCATGGTATTTGATTTAAAATTTTTAGACATCAGATAAATAAAATTATTTATGACATAATGACGATGTAGTTATTACCTTATTAATGGATGTTTTTTTATAAAATATATTATAAAAATTAAAAGAATTTTTTTTGAATCTTTTTATTCCAAACACGAATTTTAGGGATTATTATGACTTGTTTTATTTTAATTAATAAATGTATTTTTAAATAATCTAGTTTTTATGGATTTTTTTAAATTCATGATATTAATAGTATATAAATTGACATAAATGAGTTTCTTAGAAACATGCTTTTTTATTAAATGATTTAGTACCCATTAAATTCTAATATTCGGCCAAATTAATTTGATAAATTTTGAGAAGTCATTAGTGAACCACTTGGGTTTTTATGGTCATTTTATAGTATTTATATTTACCATATAGAATTAATATATATGAAGACATTTTAAGAGTTAAATATGTTAACTAAGTGTTAAAGCCTAATGATAAGGTTAAATGTGATAAAAAACATACCAAAAACAAATTTTTTGATAGGATTTATAACAGTAATAAACTTATCTTCGAATTAAACGAGTTTTGGTATTTTTAAAAAAAAAATTCATTTTATAATAAAATAATATTTCAAGGCCTTTTTAAAGTACTTATCCCACCTCTTATAAAAGGGCATTACCTCTAACCCGTACTCACACCTATCAAGCCCCATTGAGTTACAATATATTCCCAAATATAATCCAAACATCCCTCTATTTCTTCTAGAAGCCTTACCTTTGGATGAAGACAAATCAAGAAGACCTTGATCTCAAATCAAATGAAGTTACCCGATATGAGGTAATGTCTTCTCTCAAGCTTCTACTATTTATTTTAGTTCTCCAACCTGCTAAACTCTTTTTTTCTATTATTTTATAATACATCCTTATATTCCTTATACTATGACTATTTTATGTTATTTATTATAACAAAACATCAACACACCTTCATCTAATGGATACAATCATAATGTTTCGGTATACGGAGAACTACTGCTTCACGAAATGAGGATTGTTCGATTATTCCCTAACACCTCTCATGGTGGCGATTAAAATTGAACTATATTTAAATGTGATATATATTATATTTATATTTTCTATATTATTATTTATTCTAAATTTATATCATACTTTAATGGTTTCCATAATTGGTAAATATGATACTTTTATTTGGGGAAGTGCGGACTACCACCCCCTCAATGTGATAAGACTCATTCAAGTAACAAGTGGGACATATAAAGGATGTAGTTAATGATCTTATGTAAAATATATAAAATATGATAATTTATTGGAATTATAATATATTTTTGTATCATTATGTTTTCATTCCATTAAATATGAAATATAAATGAAATTAGTGTTTATACATATGTACGACTTACCGTCTCCATGAACGGAACATTTCATTTTTATCTATTAATGTTATTGAATTTTAAAAATAAATATATATGGATATATATAAGATACATATATGAATAATATTCTAGATATTATGGTCTTTTGATAACATAGACAAATTTTAATTATAACAAAATCATACTTGACTCATGTACCAAATATCGAAAAAAGGACTAATATTAACATAAATAATTATTTAATGTTTATAAGTTGGTAATAGGTGATAAAAAATGAATAATAAACAAGAAAAAGTGTCTTAAGTAACTAGAAATTTATTTATTCTTATTATTTATGAAGAAAAGAGAACATACGAGATGAGTGAGATTTAAGTTAAGGGACTTCGTCCCAATCTCCTTTCTTTGAGAAATACTTTTATTAATACATGAATTTCCTTTATTTTGTGTATGTAACCCTTTGAAATTTAATTTCATTAAATTAGAGTGTTTTCTGTACGAATATTTTTACTAAATGACAAATGGAATGATTCTTTTTAACGTACACGGTGACAAATTCCTTTTCGCCGCCGTAAGCATTATTTGATATTTGGATTCCTTAACAAGAAGTAATATTTTTAAAACGAAAATAAATACCATGTACTATTTTTATAATTTTTGGAATTCACAATGGTTTTTTAATGAATTTATTAGGCCAATATATTTGAATTTTATATTATGATTGCACTGTGGAAATGTTATCTTTTCTTTATGATTGTGTTATGTTTTATTATTATGTTACTGTTCTTGGGAATTGTTTACTTACATAAGTGGTTACATGATAAACCTACAACAGGTGAGCAGAATATAGCTCTCTAATATGTTGGAAAAAATGACAGTGGTAAATGTTAATGTTTATCATATGTGATTTAAGAAATATACTGTGATGGGTTTGCCAAACCTAAGTCCCTATGTAGGTTTGAAAGCTGTAATATAAGTATTTTATGGATTCCACAAGTTACCTTTATGATTTATGATATTTATATGTTATTCATAAATCATATGATTTCATAAAGTTGTTTAAGAGAATATATTTTATTATTGAAAAGTATGATTTCATTGAATTTTTTTATTGATGGGATAATGTATTATTTCCTTATTTTATACACCTTACTGAGATTTTTAAGCTCATCCCTTGTTTTTGAAATGATTTTCATAGGATATAAGGAATAATAATATAATTTAACAATTTTGGAAGATTTATAACAAGAAAATGACTCTTTTTTGAGGATTTTTAATTTTTTAGAAAAAATTTGATTGAGAGTACGTTTCTACATTGTCTGACTGAAAATTAAATTTTTTATTAAGATAGACACCCTTTTAATAGGTAAGGGGGAACCCAACAAACTTCAGAGATATAAAAAAACAATCTACTGCCATTGTCCAATGTCCTAAGACCAAAAACAATCCAATTTAAATTTGCAAAGAAGGTTCCCTTCCCCATCATCAAAATCATTAAAACGAGCACCCACCTTCTCATAGCTGCTCGCCTAGCTTTCTCGTGCAAGGATTCCTAAGAACGGTACCTATGGAAATAACCGTACCCACTCAAACATCCAAACTCGGATAGCCATGATCTGCGAAAGATCCATAATTTGAACCTCTTCTGAAAACGTCACTTACTCTGAACCTCTTTTTAATACATCCCTTAAAGTGAACTGGACGTATTGTCTCAAGACCGCAACTGTAACACCACAAATCAAACAGACGGAACAAAAACCATACCACCAATTCACCTTACCACTAAATCATTATTATTGTTCCATGAAACCATTCATCTTATGTTTTCAAATCCATAAAAAAATAATGGAATGATCCTTATAAGTTTCATGAATATTATATCGATAATATCATTTCTCCAAATTCAATATTTTTAATTTGGAAAACTATAAAATTATTTAATTAAGTGATACCCCAACACAATGAAAACATCCAAAAAATATAACCAACAATCCACATCAAATTCATATAAAATTTCTCCAAACATCATAATGAAAATTCCCAAATAAAAATAAAATTTCAAGATAGAAAAATTCAATACTAATGACCCACTAGATCAATGTTAGGATTGAGATCACTGCCAACCATGTAACTTCAGCCTAACATGCAAGATACTATCACCATTGAATAAGAACCACCATTAGAAAATCCCAACCAGAGAAAATTATTACCATAGAAGTTGTGACCCCCATGAAATTCTATCGATCAAACATGGCCACTAAGGAAACAAGATTTCAAGCTACATGATTTCAATCATCATTTTGGTATTGACCACATCATCGTTGGATGACATATATGAAATCATTTACACCAAGACCCTCCATAACATTATGTACCAATGAATCAGAACCCTAATACCACATATCCAAGAATCTTCACAAATATTAAGATTAATAAGCCCATGAGGGACCCAATTACAGAGTTGAAGCCACCATAAGAGACACATCTTGGAATATTATCAACACCTATAATTTACAACCCATTACATATTTAGAACAACCATTTACGTAAAAATTGGTCAATAAATTTGTAATATTGTACAAATTGAAGAGTATGAAGTAGGATAAGTCCTCAGAAATGAAATAAAAAACATCATCATGACCAAAAGACCTTCTTCTTGAATCAAAAATAATAGAATAACAACCCAATCACCACCACTAGAAGTGTTTGAAACTACTCATATAACAAAAGGGTAGGAAAACCACCTCATAATCATAGAATATACATCAAATGTATCAACATTCAGTACCCCACTATCATCATCAAGAACCAAAATCATCTTCACCATTAAACGACGGCTACACTACCAGTAACCCAAAAATATGATGAGTTAAACTGATAGCCATGGAATAAAAATAAAACAAAAAAATGGAAAATAACTATTAAAGGGAAACAATATATCATTGCAGGAAAATTTAGACAACGATTAATACTGGGGACAAAATTTCATCATCCCTACCACCATCACCATCCCATGCAACCCTAAAACTCTATAACGATTGTAAAAAAATGCGGTGTAGCATGGAGTGTAAGGATATAAGGGTGGTGGAGGAGGGATAAAGTGAAATACCAGAACTGGGAGGCTCCAAAATTTTTTAAAGGAACACATAAAATGAGAAAAAGTGATGAAAGAGGATGATGATGTTCTCAAAATTGCAACAGTATGGAAAGGATGAATGAAAATAAAAACCAAAATTTTTCCTAGAAATCAAAAAACAGAACCTTATTATATGCCACCAAAGTAATATTTTTTTTTAAGTTTTAGTGATTAAAACCAACATAAACTTTATTCCTGATGGTTTAAAATTAGGGGTGATGGTAATAGAGGATGAGGCTATTGATGTAGAAAAAATATCTGTATGAATAAATAAATTTGGGAGGGAAAACAAAGATAATGAGGAAGAAAGAAAACAAGAATTAGGATGAAAACAAATGTATAGAAATGGAAGAAAGAATATAATACGATAAAATTCCCCTCACAATGAGTGGGATGAAGAGGTGGATAGAGAAGCGGTGATGAGAAGAAACCCTAACCCGAGAAGTTAAATGGGATACCTTGATAGTGGGGAGACATCAATTTGATCATCCTGAATATAATTGATATAAAACACCTATAACAAAATTATTTAATACCAATAAATAAAAACAAAAATCTTAAACATTAATTATTAACATAAAATTGGTCGTTCCTCATTCTAGAAATTAAATGATGCATGCGGATTTTTCATAGACCCCCCTTCAATAGTTAATTTTATTAAGCATGTAGTATACTGTACAACTAAGTTCGGTCTATATTAGGCCATACAAAAACATAAATATTTATTTTTTCACTATTTTTATTATAAATAACAAGAAATTAAATGATATATTTTTTAGGGTTTTACAGTTGGGGAAAATTTTATTTGGATGTGATAATAAAAAAAAGAAAACATGTAATTATTAATGAAAACAGAATAAGCGATTATAGGTAGAATGGATATAATCCCAAGAAAAAACTAATATGTAACATTCATAAACTCTTTATTAGTTCCAAATAAACATAACAAAAATGATCCCAAAATTTAATGAACATAATTCCCTACTCATTTTTTTGAATATATGGACCTCTCAATGATCCCGTAGTGATTCTACATCCATCTACTCCTTCGAGGGAGAATATTGAAGAAGATAATGCTAAGCCTATGGTGTAAAGTAGGGAACAAAGGAACCTAAAAAACTAATATATCTCTCATAATAACTCTAATAATATATGAATAACTCATAACTAATGCACAAATAGTTGGGTTAAACATGAGACTTCCCCCCTAAGAATGTACATGGCTTAGTTAATCATGATCATGAGTAGTTGAGATCACAATGGGGAAGAAATCAAGGTGGAATAATAAATGTTAAAAATAGGAGAATAAGAGGAATAATAAAAATAATATATATTAAAATTTTATAATACATTCATATAATCATGTAAACTTAAAAACTATAAATTAACGAAATCCTAGAGTTTCTAAATCTTTAAAAAATTGATGGGATACATTTTTTTTTCAGAAAATGGTGTTAAATTTATGGATCCATAATTTTCCTCTAAAATATTACTCATAGAGGAATCATTAAATGGAAAAAATTGAAGCTATTATTTTCTACAAATGTGTGTATATATTTCATTATCATTCTCCCACCAAATCATAACTTCAAATTTTATGTGTAGAGATGGTTATTCCAAATTCATAATGGTAAATTTATCTAGCATGGATGGCTCTTGGTATTTTACATATCCAGTTTTTTATGAATTCATGGCCCTACTCTCACTATAATCAAGTGGTTCTATAGTTATAAATTTTTTTCTTACACATTTTCTAATTACCCATATTAAATTTAAACTCCAATGGGCTATAAATTTTTGAGATATGGTCTCATCATAATAAAATTAATTTTCTATGAAATGAATTCAAGGTATGACATATGAGCTTATTTGGGGCCTTAAATTGTTGGATTCATATCTTTGTCGAGTTTTATGAAATGTATCTTATGCTGTACATAATCTAAAATAGGGGAATTAAAAAACATAATTTAATATAAAAATTGTTATGGCAGATATACTGAGGAAAACTAAAATTTTTAAAATCCAAAAAATAGGCCATATTTTCAATTATGTTATATATACTTACAAAACAATTATGTGGGAGAATTTTCATTAACATAAAACATCCATGTGATTAAAAAATTAAAATTATAATCATAATAATGGAAATAAATTCATATTTAAATTTCACCACACTTAAACAATTCACCCATAGGATATTTTATAATTTTAATTTCAAAAAAAATTACCAAAGAATAAATGACAATAGAGACCAATTATAATATCAGGGAAAATATCATAACTCTTACAAGTATTAAAATTACCAAACTCCTAAAAATTATTTAAATACCTTAAATATAATGTTAATCCTCACATGTATGCAGTACCTACCTCCCCAAAAAATAGTTCTCTTTTTACATAATAATTTTTAATGTATACTTTTTCTCATTCTCGAGAACATTTTTAATATCCATTTGATTTCTATAATCCTAGTATATCCACCTCATATAGTCACAATTGAATCAATCATATGGTATTTTTAATATATTTATTTCTATTTTTATGTTTGGGTATGATTTAAATTTAAAAACATCATAGTTATGATAACAAAGGTTATGTTTTACTATGATTTAAATTCACTAAAATAGTTTTTTTGAATAATTTGTTACTCCTTGGTCACCTCGAAAATGAATCACCTCAAAAAAAACATTCATTTATTTGAAATTTTGCACATTGAATTATAGGATAAATGATAAATTTCATCATTCTTTCCTACATTTGTATCTATATTTCACCCTGAATTAATATCAATATTTCTCTTCAACGTCATATTTTTTTGAAAAGAAAAACATATTTTTATCTTCATATATATTTGGAAAAGAAACTCATATTTTTAATTTTATTTGGGCCACCCGTACATCATTATATCTTGATGATTCTTCCCCTGATGCATAAATAAATATGGACATATTTTTTCATTTTAGCTTAAAATGATTATTCAGTAAGGAAAAATACAACTCATATTATCTCTCCCATAAACATTAGTTCACCAATGATCATTCATTAATCATATATATTTGGTTATAATGGAATAAATATATTGCAATGTTCCTGAATAAAAAGGTATCTTATGGATACTAGGTTTTTAATAATGGGTAGATAAGAAAGTAAGAAAAAATTAAAGTGGATTATAAAAAACATCTATCAATTCGGTGAATCAATAATACTTGAATCATTACATGAACACCAATATATTTGAAAAGAAGAAGAAAAATCATGTTGTAGATCATGAATGATATATAAAGACTCTAATAAAAAATATAAATTTAAATAATATTTTAAATGATTTAAAAACATCATGGGAGGGTAAATATTTTTATTTTAGATAGAAATGGTTCATATAAGTTTCATAGTAAATCAAGCTTCATCAAATGAAAAGATCATAAATTGTGAAAAAAAGTAATTCATGTATAATATAAATATTAAAAAATCTTTATCATGAAATGTGAAAAACACTTAAATGGTTTGGATATTCCAATTTATTTAATTTATCTATAGAATATATAAAATAAACAAAAAATAAAAAAATATAAAATATAAAATTCAGAAATATCAAAAAAATAAAATATAATAGAAGAATATGAAAAATTCATAAAAATAAATTGAAACACATCCTCCAAATTTATTCCAATTAATAATCACTTTATAGATTATATAATTTCTAATTATTTTAATATTTAATTTTAATTGGTAACCACATTAAAATAAAAAAAAAAACAACCAAATTTATTTTTCCATTCTATCCCTTATTTGATTTCTTATATGTTACTACTTTGAAAATAAATAAAATTACGGAAAAAATTTTGAATGGATAAAAAAATATAGTGAAATGGGGATTGATAGGGATAATTATTCATTGGGATACTCAATCATGGGATATGTTTTTTACTTCCTCTCTTCAGAAAGTTATAGTGAATTATCCTCAATCACAAAGTGGGTGTAGTTTCATTGAAATGATCAACAACATGTGACATTTTCTAGTTTTCTACAAGTAAAATTGATATTAGATAACCCTAAAAAGGATTAAAAGTTTCTAAAAACTCAAAAAAAATACCCATTGAATTATAGGTCTAGAGTGGGAAGTTAAATAAGATAAGGGTGCTCTCTATTCAATTTTTAGGTTTCTATATCCATATGGTATGAAATTTGATGTAGAGGAAGAATTCACACCACCATAAGCTACTCTAGATATTATTTTTTATTAATCACCACCAATTTGTTGCCCACTCACAAAATATAAATTTCATTCTACATTTGTGTTGAATCAGAAATTTTAGATGAAGAGAATTATTAAAAAAAATACCATCTTGAATAATAATATATCTGAAATAATCAATAAATAAATCTTACCTTTCATGTAGACCATCTTATAAATTTATCTCTTCTGTAAGGAACATCAGAAAATAAATATCAATCGGTGTATCATCATCATCATATCCAAATGAAACTAAGGGGTAAGTATGTTCTAATTATTCATTATCAATGATGATAATATCAAGTTTGATGTTGTTTTCATCAATTGTATTCCAGGGTAAACCCAAAGAATTCGGATCTCCCATAAAACAATCATCCTTTATGTGTTTTTCATGGACCAATTCAATAAATTATTGAGTGAGATATAATTTTATTCATTTATTTATTATATCATTCTCAACTTCACCTCGTTATTTAAAATAAAAATTATTATTTAAATCCTTTCTATCACTAATTTTAGTTCGGGGTTCATATTCAGGTTCTAGTTTCTCTAATAGTGCAGTAATATATTTTTTCCCCGTATATCATAGATCTTTAATTTTTTATCTCTTATTTATGTTCATGAATCTCAGATTCAATATCATTTTGAACTTCTTCTTTCACCTATGAGTTGTTAGTGAAGGAAGAATAATTCTAATTGCAATGAAACATGAATATATAATTCTTTAATTTTTGACATTTATGTTATTTTTGTGTTTTTATAAAAATGAATGGTGTGTGAATATGTATTTACTATCCAGAAACAGCACCAAATTGCAATTACCATATTTTTTATAGATCCCCTCTTAGTTTTTTATTCAGTTAAAAGTTGAATATAGTTCACACATAAGGTTAGTCTCGATGAGGAATCTAACACATCGCTATTTGTATATTACCTCTATTTATATTATATATAATATAAAATAAATAATTTTATATGGAGAGTTTGAAATAGGTGATTTAAAATGAAATAATGATTTGGTATATAAAAAAATATGTAATGAATAATTTGTATAGAATGAATAGATGTTAGAAAGAAACTAGAACCTCCTAGGAGAACAACCAGAGTGATACATCATAGTATCAATTTCAATTCAAAAAAAACTTAATGAAAATGACCTCTAAATGAATGAATACCCTCTCCGAACTGTCTCGTTCTCGATTCCTTCTCCATCTGGATCGCCTCGGCGCAGGAATGTCTTGGTGACGGCGCAGCATGGTGGGGCTTCGTTTTGTTGCGGCGTTGTCTTCAGTTTTGTTCCTGGAGACGAAGTTACTCAGTAGAGCACCGACTTCTCAGTGTGGTTCGGCGTGGATCGTCTCTCGACGACGTTGGCTTAGTGCATGGCTTAGATCGGCATGGCTCAGACCTTGCGACGATGGCATGGTGCGGAATTGATCTATCTTCCAGTAGTTCGGTGTGGCCATGCACCATTTCTAGCAAGCTTACAGTGTGGGTCGGTGACATATCTGGAGTGGCTCGGAGGGGGGAGGTCCTTGATTCTGGTTTTCGGACATCATGGGGCCCGGCTTCCTATAGGCCTGCTCTTGGTGATTTTCCATTTTTTGGTTGTGATGATTTGGTTGATATACTTCTGTGAGTTAATTGAATCAAGATGAAGGGGTTGATGAGAAGGTTTGTTCGCATTTGATTTTGAATGTGTTTATATGGTGGAGGAATTCCTAAATTTCTTGGATGTTTTTCTCTTTGCAATAGATGTTTTTCCTGCGGACTGTGGTTTTGGCTACTAATTTGTTGTTGAAGATGGTTATTTGTTTGTCGAGGGTGTGGATCGAGGCAGACCGCTACTTGAGAATTGGTGACGCGAGGCGCTTCGATGCGTCATTTTGAATTTCAAATGTGGTTATTGTGGCTCTGTTATGAATTTCAATTTTGGGATGTGATGGTGTAAACAGCTTGAATGTGAGGTTCCCACTTACCCCTAAAGTGGACACTTAGAAAATAACAAAAAAATTGATTTTTAATATAAAAAAAATATCCCCATCAACATAAATATAAGAAAATAAAAAAATATAATAATGAATTACCAAGTAATTGAGTTGAAACAATGCATTTCATCCGTAATTAATTTATCAGGTAAGTTACTCTTGGTCATGTGTATTAGATAATATAGTCAAAAAGAAAACATGGTCGAAACCCAAAATATTAAGACAAGATAATGATTAGAATAATAAGATAAATATATATAATAAATTTATAATGCTAATATAATATAAAATAATCAGGAAAACTATCATATATTTCCACATAGAGTTTATAAATATTTTAAAATTAGATGGGATAAACCTTTATAAGAAAAGGGGGTGAATTTCTTTGATTCTGGGTTTTACTCTAATGGATTATGCATGGAATACAAAATAAATAACCTCATGAGGAATGTTTTCATTCAAAAAACATGTTCCAATATATACTATTAATGTTCAAAAAAATATAATCATACTTGGATACTTTTTTTTAGAGTTACGGAAAATTTACTCAAGATAAATAATCTACCAAAGATGACTCTTTGTATTCTAAATAGTCAATTTCTGATGAAAGTTTTGATTCTAAATTGGACGAATCAAGTGGTTGCCTGGTAATAAATGTGGTAAATTCAGATGTTATATTTATTCATGAGTAATTTCATATCTATTGGGATATCTATTTATATGATATTTTATAATCATAAAAATTCACAACATCTATACATAGACTTTTAGGCCATAATTGCATTCTTATTTTGGACCTTGAAATGTATGATTCATCAATTCATCTAGTAATATAAAATTCATCCCCAAATTTATGTAATCCTAAAATAGGAAATATACAGCCAAACATAGTATTGAAAATATTATAACTGATATACAAAAAAAATTAAAATAGTTAAAATCTAAAAAATATTCCGGTTGTTATTTATGCTCCAAATACTTCTAAAAGCATAAAAGGATATAATTTAACATAAATAAAGCATTATTTGTAGTAAAAATGAAATTAAATGTAAGGAAATTTAAAATATTTTCTATTTCATTAATTCTTATATTAGGTAATTTCTCAGATATTTCATAGATTTCACATTCATAAGTAATTATACTATTAATGGTACCTTAGGATTAACAATATTTATTTCCATTAATGTATTGATTTTTTTTAAAACAAATGTATTTATCTATGAACTTGTATTCTACACATCTATCATCTTCGTGTTTCTCTAATTCATTTCTTTCTATCCATTAGCCCACATAATTGAAATGTTTGATGATGAATCTTCTAGCCTCTATAATCTTCTTGAATGTAAATGTTTCTCTTAATTAATATCTCAGGGAACACACCCATGGTGAGATAATTAATAATATAATCAGATGAATGATTATGAATAATCATAGGGTTCAAACTTCAAGATCATATTTCATTTAGTTTAATTTCAGGATAATCATGCCACTGTTCTTCAAACCCAAAATTAAAATAAATCCTCTTAGTTCCATCCATTTTCCAAAAAGAAAAAATTATATTTTTTGAAATATTAGTAATCATAAGGAATAATAAAATGACAAAAACTAAGTCATATTATCTCTAAGTCTCGACACATTACACACAATCTATTCCTCTTTAGGTTTAATGACAACCAACCTAGGTTATCATCCACCGAAATTAAGAATAATGGTACAAAAGAAATATCTCAGTTTAACCAATCATATCTTCTTATAGGTTCAAACCAGAAGTGATGTATAATCACATTAACCGTACCCTATAATGACGGAAGATGTATACATCAAGATACTATATTAGTTATTACAACCAAAATATGTATCTTTCTAAAACCACATCAACATGTGATTTCGATACATCAATAAATTTCTAGGAATACAATAGAATAGTTATCCATACATAAGTTTAGGATGTTTTCTAGCTTATAGTAATATCTATAGGGTTATCGATGATGTTACCAATCCTAATCTCAAGAATATTTTCTAAATTTTTTTTTATTACTAATATCGGGACCCAAACCATTCATATATAAATATTACATCTTTTTAGATGATTTTCCAACATATAACATTATTAACCATTCCAGAACAGAAATTGTTTTTTCTCCTTCAAAAAATGAATACATAAATAAAATTTTCATTATGTATATATTTATATATATCTTATCTCCCATAAAGTTATTCCCCAATACCTATATTTTTATATGTGTGAGGCTTAAAACCATTCTTCATTACAAGGGAAACATTATCATAAGAGAGTGTGAGTTTAGATGCTGAGTAATAGTTTAAAACTGAGAAAACAATGATATGATAATTTTAATAGGAATATAAGGATACACGAACATCATATTTACATTTTAAAACTTCCATCATATCAAAGATCATAATCATGAGTAATAAAATATATCTTTGTTGTTCATAAGGCATGAATCCTGAAGAAATCAAATTACATGATCCATTTAGGGAATATAATGGAATAATACATTTGTATTTTCATTTAAATAATTATTTAAATTCATTTCTCTAGATATGGTTCGATAATAATATAATCATAGTGGATTAGGTTCCCTACAAATTCAATCTTATAATTTTCCATGTTTCACTCCCAAGACTATTATAGTGGATATAGTCACATACTACGTTTGGTTCAAACCCAATTCTAGTAATTTTTATCTCTAAAGATATTCATATTTTTGAATCCATCAAATGTTTTTTTAATTCAATGATAACCTATTATACGGTTAAAACCAATAATATATGTTCTAAAAGATTATAAACCATTCATCATATATCATACCAACTAGAAAAGAATAATGTTTCATAAAACTAACCTAATTTCATCATGGAATAAACCGTTGAAAAAAATTATTTCCAAAAAATAATAAGCATAATCACAAACTATATAGAGAATAAATAATTTTTGTATCATTTGATTATCTCCGTTATAAATCATATGTCTAATCAAAGGATTCTATCATAGCTGAAAATGAGTTCAAAAAATTACTGGAATATTTATATGGTAAAAACAACAATTTCATTATGAAATCCAATAATTAACTCCAATTGTTACTATTTTTTCATGTAATCAATTTAATATGAAAATATTCGGTGAATATTGTAATGAATTTATTAAAACAATTTCCATCCATGTAAGAATGAAATTAGAATCCTTCAATATACATCTAAACAATTATTCTTATGAAAATTTGGATAAAAAATATCACAATTTAAAAAATAGAAAATATTACATTTAAAAAATTTACTAAAAATTAATTTATATTTTAAAATGACCTTATAAATTATAATTGTAAAAACAATCATGAATACATTTTTATAAAAAAAGGTAAAGAAGAAGAATATTTTGAACAAAATTTGAAATAAACTCACTTTTTTTGAAAAAAAAACAAATTCTCCAATATATTATTATAAAATTAGTTTAAAATTTCATGAATTACTAGAGGAGAATAAAATTAGAATTATTTATCAGAGAATGATAATAAAATTTCACCTTTTTAAATTTAGAATAAGTAATCTAGATTGAAATGAGGTCTAAAAAAATATCTCTTACCACATTGAAATATTTTATAATAAAAAATTATTAATCATATACCTTTATATGGATAATTAAAAAAATATAATTTAAATAACAAAAGGTATAAAATATATTCATATGTATTATATAAACCATATAAAATAAAAAATTGGTGAATATGGCATGTCTTTGACAAAAATAAAATTTATATGAAAATCCATTACCTCATGTTCAAAATCAATATAATGTTTTATAAACTCATGAATGATAAATTTATAATTAGTATAAATATGTAAAAGATTTAATTATATATATACAATAGCATATATGATAGACTAATAACATTTAAAGACTAAATCATTAATAATTAGTTACTAAAACTGTCATTTATGGGTGTTAGTGGTTTCATTTTTCATGATAGTTTTTGTTCGATAGTTCTGTTACATATAATTTGATTGGGGTTCCATCATCTCCTAAATGATAAAAATTATTTAAAAATAATATATTTTCATTATATATATTTATATTCATCCAAAAAATATTGATATTGAAAAATTAATTAGAACATTCATGGATATGGTAGGTTGTAAGCAAGCTTGAACCATATTTTTATTTATCGAATACTAGAATTAATGATTTGAAAAAATAATAAATCATTATATGATATTTTTTATATTATACATATCATACATATTAAATAATTATATCAATATTTCCATAGATGTGAAAATTAAATCACAAACAAATATAATATCTTCTGGGAGGTGGATGTCCAAACATATGCACGAATGACGTAATCAATTTCCAATGGATATAAAGAAGTTGGACTGTGGTTGATCCATAATAATAAAAATTCTATATATATTTGATACTGATTCATTTTTTTATACTGGATAGCATAGATTTATAAATTTTATAAGAACAGATAATTTGAAAGAGGTCATACAAGACTATTACCTCTTATTCAATATAAATCCTCTAGATTTTTTATTAAATATCATTGGAATGATATCATTGGAATTCAAAAAAAAACTGTTCATTTTTGTTGAATTATAGAATATATTTTGGTTGGGTTTGTTTGATTTATGTGTCTTAATAAATATGAATAATTAAGTAGATGATGTGATCTTTTATAACTAAGGGGGAACACATGAATGTACATAAAGTATTAATATAAATTATCTTTCAATCAAAAATGGATCTGAAGGGAAATTATTTGAAGAATTAATTAGGAGGGATTTTTAATCAAATAAAAAATTACATTTTGTTTTTGTTTTTTTTATTTTATCACCATTATCCCTAAGTTTCTACACTTCTCTTCCCCTTTTGAAAATTACCATGATGTCGAATAAAATTTCAATTTTGTGGCCCACAATGATACAATAAACGGCCACATGATCCATAAAAAGACTATTGATGATATTCTATGTTATATCCCATTATCCCAGACAATGAAAATATTTTATTTATTTTGAATTATTTTATAAAATAATTATTATTAGAAAATATCATTAATGATATATTTAGAAACACATGAAATTTTATAATATTTTATATTCCTAACTCATATAAAAATGTTCTAAAATGACCTGGATTAGAATACAAACATGATATAACCTTAATATGTTAATATGATAATTTTTTTGGTTTATATATTATAAAAAATTAGTATTTTAACCCCTTTGTTAACTAATTGGAATCTTAATTATGGTAATGAATGTTTCGATATTTAGGGGATATAATTTGTATTATAACATAATAATTGGCTCATAAATGACTAATGAATGGAATTTTTTACTTTTTAAATTTCTATTTATACAATTGTTTTTATTTTTATATAATTTAATAAAAATATATTTAATATAAAACACTATTAATGTCATTTTATGAACCATTCAAATAAATTTACACTCAATGCCACAATATAGTAATGAAATAAAAATATAATCCTTTAATAAATATCTAATATGTTAAATGGGTCATAAAAAATTCATTTCGAACCTTATCAAATACAAAAAATATAAATTATAGTATTTTTATAATAATTTAATTTATTATTTACACAAATTTCACAAATACAGTGTCAGCATTTTCTATGCATTTCATGTAAATATTTAGTAACAGAAATTAAAAATAAATTATCATTATAAAAAACATTCATATTTAAAATTTCAGTTTGTAACTAATTTTTTTTATCTATATCACAGAGTATTATTGATATCCAACAAATGAAGGAGACATTTTTAACATTTCCTTTTACTTCAATATTATAAAGGTGAAAATAAAATTAAAATGGAAACACAGGGTCATATATTCAATATTTCTATGTGTATATATCATACGGACACATAAAATAAAAAGATTTAAAACATTTTAATTATTGTAATGCATTTTCACAATATATTTAACAATATTGAAAAGATTTTACTTTTTCTATGGAAACAAAAAAATTGTTATGGAAACTATTCATTTTCACAGTGAATTAAGATGATCATATTAATTGATATTAATTAATACATTTAAAAATATATAATATATTTAATCAAATTAATTTCATGTATCTAGTTGAGTTCAATTTAATATTAAATGTATAAAATTCCAAGAAGACAATTTAATCCAAAAATATATATTTTCTGTATAAAAATGATTTTTACAAAAACATAAAATAAAAACAAGTTCAATAAAAAAAATTTATAACTAATAACAAATGATCAGTAATTCTAAATTGAATCCATAAAAAAATTGATGTGAAATACTTGATACAAAATACAGCTAACAATATAAATTATTATTTTTCACTATTCATTTGAAAAATCAAAATCATTTAGTTTTATCCAAAAATAACCATGTTTTATTTTCTACACACTGGATTTCAAAAATATTTTATAATTATATATTTTTTTAATATTTTCTAAAAATAATTGTAATAATCATTGAAAATTTGTTTTTTAAGAAATCATATTTTGAAACCTAAATTAACATCACTAAATTAAGATTACATATATGAATATCATTTCAAGAAATTTTTATTAATTATAAAATTTATATATATTTCATAATATGGTTAATTTTTTTCATACCAGAAAATTTAATAGATGTGTTATAATTTTAAAAAATAATATAATTTTTTTGTTCATTGAAGATCAGTGGTGTATGTTTTATATTCAATCAATCATAGTAATCTTATAAAATATCTATGTATTAAATATATTTTTAAAAAAAATTACTTGAAAACATACCTAGTGTAATAATAACCAATCCTTTTATCCAAATCCAATTTATATAGTTTATAGGGTTCTATTATATATGATTAATGACCAATTCTCATATTTATCACATAATAATCATTTCGAGTCTATCAATATAAATATTCATTAACTTTGATCTACGGTAACATATGTGGGGAATACAAATAACTAATTCCCTAACCCACTAGGAAAAATAGGTATTGATGTATGATTGATTACTAAATAGGATATTGTTGGTATTGCCCAGATATTTGATAAATTCCAATTAAATAATTCTAATTGCAATATGAGACAAAATCATTAGTAGATTTCTTATATGGGGTGAATTAATAGTTAAATTATTTAAGTGAATAAATCATAATGATCAATTGGACAATGTTTTTAATATTTTATTGATATAATGTCATAATCAACTATTTACAACCCCATAAATTCAATGATAGGTGTGGATATCACCTACATTTATTCCATTTTCTGTCTATTCAATATGCTTTCATAAGAAACCATTCATATTTAAGGAATAACCTAGTATTTTATATCCCTATAATTATAATCATGTACCATCTGTAGAGGTATATAATGTTATTGTGAAACTAATTTTTTTATACAATAATATATATTATATTATAATTTAATATAAATTTAAATTCTTAATGAATTATAAAACAACGATATCATAATAAATTTGATAAATGAAGATAAATAAATCATCTATCACATTGACTCATAAAATATTTAAATGAATAATTTTATAAAAATAGAGTAAATAGTTGATTAAAATATTATTGAACTTCCATTTATTTACATTTCATTGGAATCAAATCATATCTAACTATTATTATTTTTATTTTAAAAAAAAAGTTTCAAAAAGTACTAAATGAATATACAGAACATCGTTTTCATATTTTCATTTGTTTCTTGAAGAGTAAGGTCATGTTTTACTCCCACATTTCTATTATATAAGGAATATTAATCCTCAATTTTTATAGTTATGTATATTAATTTACAACAATTAACAATTAATATATAAATTTATATAGAAAAACATTTCTCCCACAAATAAACATTTCCTTAGATCATCCTCTAGTGTAATCATACAATCAATTTCAAAAATGATTACCAAAATAACATTGATACACCAACATTATTCATATTTCTAAAATATACATGTAACTCCCTTCATAATGGATTCTTATGAAAAAATAAAAATGCATTGACATTTTTATGTTTTCCCATCTAAATTATACATTGATATTGGGAATATATACGTTGTATTATTTGAATCTATAGTAAATTTATAATTATTTTATTCCTAAATTAAATTATCATGAAATACATTGTATGGATCAAATTATTTGGTTAATACATCTTTGGGATAATTGAATTGAACATAAGCTTCGTATTATCACCTAAAAAACTATTCATCTTCTTAAATAATTTTAGATCAATCTATATATGGTAGTGTTTTTACTTCCACACACAATTAATCTACATCAATCAAATAACTCATAATTTAATATTTTTCTGCTCATGGATAAAATCAAAACTGGTCATTCAAAGAGTTGGATATTGATATTTCTAATTTTAGAATTTATGGTTCATTTATAGGTGGCTATATAGAGTCCCAAAAAGTATCTACTAGTTGTAAGACCATATAAAACTATAATAAATAAAATTTTCTCCACTCATTCCAAAATTTTCCCAATTCAATGTATCCATACATGACCAAACACAATATTATTTAACTATATGTTATTTTTATAGTCATCATAAAATAAATATTAATCATGGATATAAAACTATTTTATTATCACTCATTATTAATTAGATTATATTGAAGGATATAAGTGAAATATCCCAAATTTAGGATTTTGAAGTGATCATTGTCAAAAAAATTTAAAAAAATATATTAATGTGTATGTTACCTTATTTTTACTAAGAAAGTGTTATATCATTCATTTTTATCCTATATGGTGACATGGGAATGTTTTTATAATGAATAATACAAGAGGAGTAAGAAAATAATTACTCGAGGAACCCTTTCTTTGATTTGTAGGATGGAGTTAAAAACCATTGTTTCCATAAAATAATCACCCAAAAAGAAAAAATAAAAAAAACGTATTTGTGTTAGGTTTTTAATTAACTAGCTTAGGGACCTACAACAGGAACCTAAGGATCTCATAAGGTTTCTAATGGGTTGTCACATGGATTATAGTGATACATTCTACATCTCACAATTTATCACCATTTGTAAAATACCATAAAACTGATCTTTGTGTATTTTGTTCTCATATTTAAACATCTAAAATAAACAATTAAAAATGAAAAAATAATTAAATAAAACATTCCAATAATTAAAATTCATAAAATGTGAGGAAATGGCCTAAAAAATTACATAATCTTATTTTTATAATCATGAAATAATTTTATTATATTCCCAACTATCATTTTTGTTTACAATTTTATTGAATTATTTCATAAATCGAATATACTAAACCAATAAGTCACATGTGGAAACTACAAGTTAGTAACCATTTTTATATATATAATACTTATATGATGAAATGTATTTATTTTTAATGAAAAAAAAAATCATTAATTTCATCTTCACTTCTACAATGCTCTTACCCATACATAAACCATGTGAAATAAATTTTAATATGTGGAATGTGAAGAAAAATATTATTAAGGAGCATAAAAAGAATAAATATGTAACATACCAAGTAAGTAATGAATAATAGATATTTTTATCTATGTCTATTAATGATAAAGATAGTGTTTTAGAGGCCTAAAATGAAAATAAATACAATCTTATGCATGGAATACACTAATATTCTTAAAAGATTGTTTTAGTGCCTTTTGATGGAAAACCATTTTTGAATCTATATTTTGACAATTTTATAAACTATTTTTGTCAAAAAATAAACTTATACTTTATGATTGGGACATCAAAATTTACCTTGTATGAATTTTTGGTAATTTTCTGACAATGTTCATTTTTTTAATGAATAGTGAAAAATACTGCATTTTACATCAAAACTACTTTTTAATCTAATTTATTTATATGATTAGATTATGTTTTGAATTGGTTTTTAAGTAAAATTAGAATCTATTTTTACCATTTTATCCAATGGTGGTCATTGGAATCAATTTCACTTTGAAATTAGACTTAAACTGGTGTCAATCTTTTGATACTTATTGTTTTGTAAAAACACGCTATTTGCTATGGCAGCGGGAATTAATTATTAAATTAATTAATGTGACTTATATGATTTTAATTTTGTAAAATAGACTTCATTTTTGAATTCGGAATATCAAATATAGCTTAGAGTGAATTTTTGGTAATTTTCTGAAAAACTTCAATTTTTGATGAATAGTGAAACCACTAAGTGGTAATCAAGCAAACTGATTTTTCAGTTAAATGAAAGTTTACCACTAATGTGTATTGAATTTTGAAAATCCGACATACATGGTTGTCATTAAGAAGTAAAATGTGGTTCAATGAGATTAAAATAATTTTTTGGTGAATAGTAACTTATTAAGTTTTTAATCGCGATTAGTGGTAATTAGTGTAGTTTAAGGAATAAATAATGCTTTAATAATATAAAATGACCTAGACACATGTCCCAACCTTATTGGTTGTGTCATGGCCGACCAAGACAAGCCATGGGTCAACTTTGGGACCCCATGGATCCACTTTTGTTGGGAAATGACATAAATTACTTTTTATTTAATGTTAAAGTGAAAATGACACAAACATAATATGTTTTGCGAAAACATATTTTAAGTGGGGTTATACAAGTCCAAATTTTGATTATAAATATTCAATGGAAAGATAAAAAGATTTACTACATCATATTAATTGTTTTATAATTTTTAGACATTAAATAAATTTAATTATTTATGACATAATAATGATGCAGCGATGACATCATTATTTGACGATTTAAATAAAATGGAAAGATAATATAAAATATATGAACTACACATGTCCAAAACCAATTGGATGAATGTATTTCGATGCCTTATCACCTTATCCACGAATTATATCAATGTGGGACCTTTTAAAACCGAAACACATTTTCAAATAATGTAATGTTTCTTTACTTTCCAAAAGTGCCCCTCCTCTCCTCTTATAAAAGGCCCCCACCTCTACCTCATTTCACACACTCTTAAAGCCATTGGCTCGGCCAACCCATACCCATTTGCTCTCTCCACATCCCTCTCCTCATCATAGAGGATTCCCTTTGGGCAGAATCCTTTCAAAGGAAGCCTTTAGGCTCAACTCAAAAAGAGTTACACTTTTTAAAGGTAATTCATTCTCTCAAGTTCATTTGTTTTATTTTGCTTCTCCAACCCCATAAACTCTTTTTATTTACTTCTTTTGTAACAACACCAGTATATTCAATATACTAGGATGTTGTTATAAGATTTATTTGAGCTACACTCCCACACAACTACATCAAATGGTTAAAGAACATAAGGTTTCCGTGGATGGAAAAATTCTGCCTCCCGAAACGATGATTGTTCAACACTCATTTAACACCTTCAATGGTGGCCATTATGATGTCACTATTTTTATATATGATATATAACATGTTTATGTTTTCCTTAAACTTCTGTTTTTTTTCATTTTGGGCATACCTTTATGGTTTCCATTATGGGTAAAACACGATATCTTCATTTTAGGAAGTGCGGACTACCGCCCCCTGAAAGTGATTTGATTCGTTAATACCATATGTGGGATGTGTAAAGGATAAAGTTAATGATATTATATATGTTATTATACTGGAATTATAATATACTCTTATATCATTATGATTCCATTCCAGAAAATATGAAATAGAAATGGAAGTAGCGTTCATGCGTACGTACGGCTTACCGTCTCCATGAACGGTGCATTTCATTTCTTACCTCTAAATGTGATGTAATATTATAAATGAATGCAGGTACTGGATATATATGACATATATGATATCTACATCATGAATATCATTCTGGTATAATGAACCTTTGACCAAATTAACAACATGTAAGTATAAGAAGTCTATTTTTGACTTAAGAACCAAATACCGACAAAATGAACATTATTAACTTAAATGATTACATGATGTTCATAACATGGTATAAAAGGAATAATGAACTTGAAAAAGATTCATAATCAAGTATAGATTAACTCAAGTTTATTATTCAGGAGTTTAAAGAACGGTCGGGTCAAGTCGGATACGAGGTATGGGACTTCGTCTCAATCTCCTTTCGTTGAGGCATATTTTATTTTATACACAACTTTCTTTTATACAGTGTATAAACCCCATTGACTTTTACGTTTATTCAAAAGGAATATTTTTTATACGAAGCATTTACTAAACGACAAAAGGGAATGTTTTTCTCGTACGTATGCGGCGACAACGACTTCTCCGCCGTCGTGACCGTTATTTGAGTTTCGGCTTCCTCTACAAGCCATACCTTCTTTTTAAAAGAAAAATAAATACCATGTTTTACTTTTATTTTATTTTAGTATTGAAAATGGTTTTCATAATGTTTTTATATCAATGTGTTGTATTGATATCTCGTGATTGAAATGTGGAAATTTTATGTTTCCTTTATGCACGTTTTATGTGATATGATTATGTTATGGTTCTTGGGAATTATTATGAAGACGGGTGGTTCCGTGATAAACTAAGGGCGGGTGAGCCTGTTATATCTCTCCAATGCATTGGGTAACGCGAAGGAGTGAAACGTTAAGGTTTCTCCGAAGAGATTTTTAGGGAATATACTGTGATGGGTATTCCAAACGTAACCAAGAGGGTTACTCCCTACGTAAGAATGTTATGAATGCCTCAAGTTACCTTTATGTATTATGATTTCTATGATTTATTCATTATTTTATGAGGTATGTTAAAGTGCCTATGTTTTATGGGTAAAATATGATTTCATTCTTATGTATATATGAACTCATTTTTCCTTTCCATGTTTTTTTTATAACCCATACTGAGTTTTTATGCTCATCCCAAGTTTTTGAAATGTTTTTCACAGGTCAAGGGAAAGGTACATGATAAGATGATAGATTCAAGGATGTGTCAAGAAATAATCCATGTTTTATTTTAAATGTGTTTCCATTGATGGGAATGAAGAATACTATCTTTATGTAACCACTTTGTTTATATGTGGAATGTAATGCAAGTTTTATGATCTAATTCTCTAAAACTCTAAACCAGAAAAGATCCTCAATGTGTAATCTTGTAATAACTCAAGATTAAGTAAGGTTTAAGGCTGGGGCCTTATAGTTGGTATCAGAGGTCGGTTTAGATAACTTTAGGAGTTATAATTCTATTAAATGATTATCCAAAAATGTTTTTTTTGGTCAAATTGAAGTGATATAGCATTTAAAGATTACCATGTTGCTTCATCTAAGATATGTTTGTTCAGAATGGTTTTCCGCAGAGGAAACAGGGAAGCAGTGCTAGGAAGGCATACAGAAGGAAATAACCTTCCGAATCAGCATCCAGAAATGGTCGGAATTGGAACTGAACAGTTTGTTGCAGTAATGGCGCATTTGACTCAGGCGATAAATGGTGGTGGTATCCATGCACGAGATCAGCCAGATCAACCGCAGAGGAACATGTCAGTGGTGGAACATTTCATGAGGCAACATCCACCATCATTCAGAGGATCATCTGACCCTGTGCAAGCTGAAGGGTGGATTAAAGCACTGGAGAAGATTTTTGATGTCATGGGGTGTTCAGACAATCAAAAGGTTAGTCTTGCTATTTACCGTTTGGAAGGTGAAGCAGATCAGTGGTGGTCTATGGTTAAAAATATCAGGGATGCCGATGAGATTGATGCTCTTGACTGGGATGAATTCAAAGGTATGTTTCCTGAGAAGTATTTTCCTAAGGCTGTTCGACTTAGGATGGAAAAGCAATTCTTGGAATTGAGGCAAGAGGAAGACTCAGTGGCTGCCTATGAAGAAAGGTTCACTCGATTGGCAAGGTATGCTCCCAATTTTATCCGGGACCTTGATAGTAAAATCAATCGTTTTTACTCAGGATTAAAGCCAAAGTATCGAAGGGCATTAGCTTCTCGTGAGTTTAAAAGTTATGAAAAGCTTGTTCGATGTGCTGAGAAGGTGGAAATGGAGTTTGCCGATGACCAAGTTTTCTATAACAACCAGCAGAAGAAGAGACCGAGGTGGTAGGATAAAGGTAAGAATTATTCAAAAAAGTCTGATGGTAAGAAAACTAAGTTTCCAGTTTGTGATAAATGTGGAAAAAGGCATGCTGGGGAATGTCTTCTGAATTCTGGAAAGTGCTACTGATGTGGTAAGATGGGACATAAGGCTCGTGATTGCACTGAAAAGGATCAAGGTGAAGGTAAGAATAAATTTGATTTACATTTAGTGAAATGTTATAAGTGCAATGAGATGGGTCACTATGCAAACGAGTGTCCGACAAGGAGCTTGAGTGATGGGAAGCAGTTAGACTACAAGCAGAAAGGGGTGGTGAAACCCTTTGCAACTACTTCAGCAGATGTTGGGCCATCGAATGAAGTGGTGTCAGCTCCAGGGAGCTCAGTATTTTTCGAAGATTGACTTGAGGATGGGGTACCATCAGTTGATAGTAAAAGAAGCAGATGTTCCGAAGATTGTGTTCCGTACTAGATATGTCCACTATGAATTTGTAGTAATGCCTTTTGGGCTAACCAATGCACCTGCTGTATTCATGGACTTAATGAATAAAATTTTCCATGAGATCTTGGATAAGTTTGTGTTTGTGTTTTGAGGTTTGTGAAGATGTTATGTGTGCCTTGTGATTCACAGTTGAAGAGAGAGTTGTTATGTGAAGCTCATAGTTCTCCATTTTCAGTTCATCCTGGCAGTACTAAGATGTATAGAGATCTGCGGGAGTATTACTGGTGGGATGGAATGAAAAGAGATATTGCTGATTTTACTGTGAAGTGTTTGACTTGTCAGCAGGTTAAAGCAGAGCGGCAGTTACCGAAAGGGATGCTTCAGCCTTTACCAGTGCCAGAGTGGAAATGGGAGAATATATCCATGGACTTTGTTGTTGGATTACCAAAGACATCTTGAGGTAATAATGCAATCTGGGTTATTGTTGATCGCTTGACCAAGTCTGCTCATTTCCTTGCTATACGAGATACTTTCTCTCTTGATCAACTTTCCCGTTTGTATCTTAAAGAGATAGTCAGGTTACATGGAGTTCTTCTCTCCATTGTATCGGATCGTGATCCCAGGTTTACTTCTAACTTTTGGAAAGGCCTTCAGAATTCGTTGGGTACTGAATTAAATTTTAGTACAGCTTTTCATCCTCAATCAGATGGGCAGTCAGAACGAACAATTCAGACATTGGAGGATATGCTACGAGCTTGTTCTATGGATTATCAGGGAAGTTGGGACCAACATCTTTCTTTGGTTGAATTTTCATATAATAACAGTTTTCATTCCAGTATACAGATGGCACCATTTCAGGCATTATATGGGAAGCGGTGTCGAACTCCAACTTTCTGGGATGAAGTGGGTGAAAGAAAGTTGATGGGACCAGAATTGGTAGAAGAGATGGTAGAAAAAGTTCAGCTGATTCAGAAACACATGAGAACAGCTCAGAGCAGGCAGAAGATTTATACGGATAACCGGAGGAAGGATCTATCTTTCGAGGTAGGTGATCATGTTTTTCTCAAGGTTTCTCCTTGGAAAAGTGTGATGAGATTTGGCAAGAAAGGAAAGTTGAGTCCAAGGTTCATTGGACCATACGAAATTCTGGAAAGAGTTGGATCAGTTGCATACCGAGTGGCTTTACCTCCGAGTTTATCTCAGGTACACAATGTTTTTCACGTTTCGATGTTGAGAAAGTATATGCCAGATCCATCTCATGTTTTGAGTCCAGAGGTAGTTCAGCTGGAAGAGAACCTATCTTATGAGGAACAACCGGTCCAGATTCTTGACCACAGGGAGCAAGTGTTACGGAATAAGGTGATTAAGCAGGTAAAGGTTTTGTGGAAAAACCACATGATTGAAGAGGCAACATGGGAATCTGAAAATGCAATGAGGGATAAGTACCCCCATTTATTAGATAAGTAAATAAATTGCGGGGACGCAATTTTCTAAAGGGGGGAAGGATGTAACATCCCAAGTAAGTAATGAATAATAGATATTTTTATCTATGTCTATTAATGATAAAGATAGTGTTTTAGAGGCCTAAAATGAAAATAAATACAATCTTATGCATGGAATACACTAATATTCTTAAAAGATTGTTTTAGTGCCTTTTGATGGAAAACCATTTTTGAATCTATATTTTGACAATTTTATAAACTATGTTTGTCAAAATAAACTTATACTTTATGATTGGGACATCAAAATTTACCTTGGGTGAATTTTTGGTAATTTTCTGACAATGTTCATTTTTTAAATGAATAGTGAAAAATACTGCATTTTACATCAAAACTACTATTTAATCTAATTTATTTATATGATTAGATTATGTTTTGAATTGGTTTTTAAGTAAAATTAGAATCTATTTTTACCATTTTATCCAATGGTGGTCATTGGAATCAATTTCACTTTGAAATTAGACTTAAACTGGTGTCAATCTTTTGATACTTATTGTTTTGTAAAAACACGCTATTTGCTCTGGCAGCGGGAATTAATTACTAAATTAATTAATGTGACTTATATGATTTGAATTTTGTAAAATAGACTTCATTTTTGAATTCGGAATATCAAATATAGCTTAGAGTGAATTTTTGGTAATTTTCTGAAAAACTTCAATTTTTGATGAATAGTGAAACCACTAAGTGGTAATCAAGCAAACTGATTTTTCAGTTAAATGAAAGTTTACCACTAATGTGTATTGAATTTTGAAAATCCGACATACAGGGTTGTCATTAAGAAGTAAAATGTGGTTCAATGAGATTAAAATAATTTTTTGGTGAATAGTAACTTATTAAGTTTTTAATCGCGATTAGTGGTAATTAGTGTAGTTTAAGGAATAAATAATGCTTTAATAATATAAAATGACCTAGACACATGTCCCAACCTTATTGGTTGTGTCATGGCCGACCAAGACAAGCCATGGGTCAACTTGGGGACCCCATGGATCCACTTTTGTTGGGAAATGACATAAATTACTTTTTATTTAATGTTAAAGTGAAAATGACACAAACATAATATGTTTTGCGAAAACAATTTTTAAGTGGGGTTATACAAGTCCAAATTTTGATTATAAATATTCAATGGAAAGCTAAAAAGATTTTCTACATCATAGTAATTTTTTTTATAATTTTTAGACATTAAATAAATTTAATTATTTATGACATAATAATGATGCAGCGATGACATCATTATTTGACGATTTAAATAAAATGGAAAGATAATATAAAATCTATGAACTACACATGTCCAAAACCAATTGGATTAATGGATTTCGATGCCTTATCACCTTATCCACGAATTATATCAATGTGGGACCTTTTAAAACCGAAACACATTTTCAAATAAAGTAATGTTTCTTTACTTTCCAAAAGTGCCCCTCCTCTCCTCTTATAAAAGGCCCCCACCTCTACCTCATTTCACACACTCTTCAAGCCATTGGCTCGGCCAACCCCTGCCCATTTGCTCTCTCCACATCCCTCTCCTCATCCTAGAGGATTCCCTTTGGGCAGAATCCTTTCAAAGGAAGCCTTTAGGCTCAACTCAAAAGGAGTTACACTTTTTAAAGGTAATTCATTCTCTCAAGTTCATTTGTTTTATTTTGCTTCTCCAACCCCCTAAACTCTTTTTATTTACTTCTTTTGTAACAACACCAGTATCTTCAATATACTAGGATGTTGTTATAAGATTTATTTGAGCTACACTCCCACAAAACTACATCAAATGGTTAAAGAACATAAGGTTTCCGTGGATGGCAAAATTCTGCCTCCCGAAACGATGATTGTTCAACACTCATTTAACACCTTCAAAGGTGGCCATTATGATGTCACTATTTTTATATATGATATATAACATGTTTATGTTTTCCTTAAACTTCTGTTTTTTTCATTTTGGGCATACCTTTATGGTTTCCATTATGGGTAAAACACGATATCTTCATTTTAGGAAGTGCGGACTACCGCCCCCTGAAAGTGATTTGATTCGTTAATACCATATGTGGGATGTGTAAAGGATAAAGTTAATGATATTATATATGTTATTATACTGGAATTATAATATACTCTTATATCATTATGATTCCATTCCAAAAAATATGAAATAGAAATGGAAGTAGCGTTCATGCGTACGTACGGCTTACCGTCTCCATGAACGGTGCATTTCATTTCTTACCTCTAAATGTGATGTAATATTATAAATGAATGCAGGTACTGGATATATATGACATATATGATATCTACATCATGAATATCATTCTGGTATAATGAACCTTTGACCAAATTAACAACATGTAAGTATAAGAAGTCTATTTTTGACTTAAGAACCAAATACCGACAAAATGAACATTATTAACTTAAATGATTACATGATGTTCATAACATGGTATAAAAGGAATAATGAACTTGAAAAAGATTCATAATCAAGTATAGATTAACTCAAGTTTATTATTCAGGAGTTTAAAGAACGGTCGGGTCAAGTCGGATACGAGGTATGGGACTTCGTCTCAATCTCCTTTCGTTGAGGCATATTTTATTTTATACACAACTTTCTTTTATACAGTGTATAAACCCCATTGACTTTTACGTTTATTCAAAAGGAATATTTTTTATACGAAGCGTTTACTAAACGACAAAAGGGAATGTTTTTCTCGTACGTATGCGGCGACAACGACTTCTCCGCCGTCGTGACCGTTATTTGAGTTTCGGCTTCCTCTACAAGCCATACCTTCTTTTTAAAAGAAAAATAAATACCATGTTTTACTTTTATTTTATTTTAGTATTGAAAATAGTTTTCATAATGTTTTTATATCAATGTGTTGTATTGATATCTCGTGATTGAAATGTGGAAATTTTATGTTTCCTTTATGCACGTTTTATGTGATATGATTATGTTATGGTTCTTGGGCATTATTATGAAGACGGGTGGTTCCGTGATAAACTAAGGGCGGGTGAGCCCGTTATAGCTCTCCAATGCATTGGGTAACGCGAAGGAGTGAAACGTTAAGGTTTCTCCGAAGAGATTTTTAGGGAATATACTATGATGGGTATTCCAAACGTAACCAAGAGGGTTACTCCCTACGTAAGAATGTTATGAATGCCTCAAGTTACCTTTATGTATTATGATTTCTATGATTTATTCATGATTTTATGAGGTATGTTAAAGTGCCTATGTTTTATGGGTAAAATATGATTTCATTCTTATGTATATATGAACTCATTTTTCCTTTCCATGTTTTTTTTATAACCCATACTGAGTTTTTATGCTCATCCCAAGTTTTTGAAATGTTTTTCACAGGTCAAGGGAAAGGTACATGATAAGATGATAGAGTCAAGGATGTGTCAAGAAATAATCCATGTTTTATTTTAAATGTGTTTCCATTGATGGGAATGAAGAATACTATCTTTATGTAACCACTTTGTTTATATGTGGAATGTAATGCAAGTTTTATGATCTAATTCTCTAAAACTCTAAACCAGAAAAGATCCTCAATGTGTAATCTTGTAATAACTCAAGATTAAGTAAGGTTTAAGGCTGGGGCCTTATAAAATATGTTACACCAAGGAAAAATGGAAAACCTAATATAATAATAACCAATACAATGTTATTATTTTTTTGTATTAAATCAATTAACTCCATATAAAAAACACATAATTTTACTAACAAACAGTTTAAATACCATAAAATCATTTGTAATCCATTTTTAAAAAACATAGTATCATATAGAAAACTAATTTGAAACATATTCCATAAATATTTGGATCATACTAAAATACATAGGATAAAAAACATTAGTTGTCTCCCACAATCAAGACTTTGAATAAAAATATCATTACCCAATGAATTGGATAACTATAATCAATCTCACCCAACATATAAGTTGTTTTGGGATCACACATATTCATAAGATATAGTAACGAAAAAACTATTCTATAGGCTATATATAGGTCAACAATATATAATATATAATTATAAAGTTAATTTTCATTAATATAAAGTTGTTTTCAGGAAACTTTTCTTCATAAAACCTGTAAAAAATTATATTGAACCCATATACAAATGTCCTTTATATATTAAAATACACATCTTTTTGAAAACCAATTTTAAAAGTAAAATACTTATAAAAAATGATTGGTTGATTTTATTTGGATAAAAATGAATATTTATAAAGGATAAAAAAATAAAATATTCTTTATATTAGAGGTAAAATTCATTGTCATAAAATACATTAAAGAAGAATATCCATTTTGACTTTTTTAAAGAAAGTACAAATATTTTTTAAAAAGAATCCATTTGAAAACAATTATTAAAAAATAAAAATAGACAAATATTTCCTTTATTATTATTTTATTTCATTATAAATAAATTAATATTTTATTTTAGACAATATTGACAAGGAATAAATAGAGTTTTAAATGAAACATGAAAAGATGATTTCTAAAAGAATGTTTATTTCATTATGTCTCACTGATCAAATATATTCTTCATCATCATGAATAATAAATATATTGTACCTATTTAATTTTAGAATATCATATTTTTTGATTTCATTCAATTTATTTTTATTTTATTCAATTTTATATTTAGTCATATATTTATTAATGTTCATGTTCGAGAGTTTCATGACATGCGGATCATACATGAAAAATGAGTTCGGTAGGCTAACTATGGTCAACTCAGTCATTATTATATAATATGAATAATAATAATAATAATAAATTATAAGTTAGATAAATTAATTATAAATTTAATTGTATCTATGAATGTTTATAATGAAAAGTGAACTATGTTACAATTTTAGGGATGGTAGGCCGTATGTATGAATAAGTAACGTCTCCATTTTCAACACTAATTTTGGAATGGTAATACAAATTATTTTATATTTTTAAAATTTTAATTATATAATCAATACTATATAAATTCATTATATATTTTTTTATATAAATATATTATCCATGTGTTTCTTTGATGAAGAATGAATCAAATCGCGTTGGGCAGGAGGCAATCCACACATATACAGAAACGATGTTAAAAGTTTATGGTTAATGCAATGGTAATAATGTCTTAGATATATTATATTTATATAATTGAATTAAATAATTACTATCATATATATATTAATTTTTTTTAAAAACCATCAATGAGATGGCTTGATGGAAATCAAATTCTATCAGTTCATGATGTTGTAGTTAGTCAAACAAATGAATGATTGTTTTATTTCCCATTTGATGAGGGAGATAGGGATATAGGTTCGTTCAATAACATAAAAACATTTAATTATAGGAATGAAATTGGTGTTATTATTTATTAATGGTTTAATAGTATTTTATCATGTTATAAAAAAACAATGAAAATGATTGGTTAAGAATTATACCTCTTCTTCGGACAATATCATAAGGTTTACGTGAAATAATTCCATATGATGGTTTTATGATCAAACCAAAAGCTATAAAAATAGTTATAGATTATAATATTTCTTTTGGAATGGTATTTTTCAAACCAAATGGTATATAATCATTGAAAAAAGAGGACATGATGTTCACTTTTATAAAATGTGGGAGGGGAATTCATTGAATTTATTGACGTATTAAATCAATATAAATTTATTTTCTTGTTTAAATGAATCAATATTTATTGAAATAAAATATTATTGTGTAAAAAGTCAATTTTATCCCATCCAATAATAATCGATTATGTTTATGTGATTTTTTCACTCTTTTATTTTTTTGTTAACCCATTTTGACAACTACCATGATAATTCAGTTTGACCTCATTATAGTTCAATATAGTTACAATAAAAGGGAAATAAATCCATAAATGGACCACAATTTATATTTACAAACCAATTAATAAAATTTGGACTATTATAGGATATTTTGGAGTTTTTTATTATTAAATAAAACCATATTTCTTATTAAATAACATTTTTCTCAATTTTGGAACTATTAATTGAATTTTAATTTTTAAACTACATGTAAAAAATTAAATTATAATATAAGTCATTAAAAACACTATAATATCTTCTTTTTATCTAAAAAATATTATAATAAAATAATTAATTTAAATATATTTACATTTATTGTAAATACCTGTAATTTCTACATAATGTTTTTTTAAAAAATAAATTGAATTTTACAAGTTCACAAAAATTGACGGCATGTGATTCCGAGGCCCAGAGTGACTAAAATGAATTCATGAACTTTTGTTCTAGTACGTTAAGTAAACGTGTGAGTGGATTTTTATATCTTTTGAACCGGTGCTCGGAATTAAAATATGAAGGCACCATTGAACTCGCAGTGCCGGTATTCGCTTATGGAATCTTTTACCTTGATGGAAGTGGGTCAAGACTGAAAGATAATTTTTTGGGTTTTTTGTGTAAGAATAAAATAAAAATTAAAGATTGTGACATTTTTATTTTTATTTAAAACAGCCATGTGGGTGTTGGAAGGTGGGGTCCACCGAAACTAAACCTCCATTCGGATGTTGGAAGTTGGGACCACCATACCTTAACCACTAATGAAAGGTTATGGTGTGGGGACCACCCGAACCATAACCATCCATGAGAGGTTATGGTGGTGGGGACCACTAGGGATTAAAACCCCTTGAAACCCCCCCTTTAATTGGATGAAACCCTCTACTCGATAATAAATGTTGGGGAGCCTCTTCACCACCTCTACAATTTAATAGGGCCAAAACACCTCATTAATTGTGCCAACTATCCCTTTATCAATTAAACCCTTTTTGAACATTATGCCAATGAATTAATAGAAATTATGAGCTATTATATTGGGATGCCATTTATTTTTGGGTGGATTTTGGGGAGAGGAGGAACTTGGGAGGTATCTCCAAACTAAGAATGTTGCAGCAATGAAGAACGCTGACAAGGAACACCTTCGACTACAAATAACGACCTCGACTTCAATTTTCTTCCTCGGAACTTCCTCCGACGTAGGACGTCTTCATCTATAACGAATCGATATCTTCCATTTTGCACCAACATCAACCAACAATGAACATGTTGGGGTTTAATGTTGTTTGATTATCACTTCACAAGTACACCCCATATTTTCCTTTGTGGGTTGGGAAGAATCTTTGTGGGAGGGTTTGATGTGATTTATTATTGTGAACTTCTTGCTACTGCTCTAATGTGGAGAGTGGGGGCCAAAATAACATGGATCATCCTCTCCGTAACCCTAGGGTTGATTTGCAATGTTCTTTGAAATGGAGGAAGGCGATGAAGGTGACATAGGCAATGACACCACAACCTGTGGCCTCCACGACCCTCGCCGCCTCCGCGGCGCCCCGACCGAACCGTCCACGCCTCGTGCCACCGCCGGCTAAACCGGCCTCGAGCTACACTGAACCCCGGCTGCGCCACACCCCATCCCTCGGGCAGAGCTGCCCCGGGCCGAGCCCCCCTCACGGTGCACTTTGGGCCAAGCCGCACATGCGGCACCCTCCGGGCCGAACCTCCATCGTGCTGACCCGCAGTCGGTCCATGCCCTTGTGGCCAGTCTGCACCCTCACGGCTCTTCGCGGCCCCTTGCGGAATGCTGGGCTAGGACTAGTGGGTCGGGCCGGGTCGACCTGAATCAGGTCGGCCCAGACGGGGTTGGGATGGGTCGGACCAGACCTGAGCCCACTTCGACCCATTTACTCTCATTCGGCGATATCATCAGTACCAGACGTCCATTTGACGAACAATCAGTGGTGATGGAAATCATGGAGCGTAATGGTCCTTTTGAGTATACCACACTGGAGTTTGGGGTATATTTGAGATATGAACAGGTTAGATCGTGCACAAATCCAATCAGGCCCCCAGGACTAAAGGGCTAATAACTCACAAACTGTGCATCTGATTGATGTGGAATCTATTGCATTGAGTCCCCCTATGACATGTTGGACCATTAAGATGGTTTTTGTGGGACTTCGAGATAGTTGGAGTATCGACCAATTGCTCGTGGAGTGGATCCTCTCAGAGATTAGTGAGCGTATTGTGGAGACCTTTTAGCTAGTTGAGACTGAATGACTGCTGACTATTTGGACTTTGAGTGACTCTACTAGCCTAGTGGGGACCACCATGGTGTCATGGTAGACCCACGATACTAGACAAGAGGAGTACCTCAGCAGTCTATGAGGGGTAGCATGCATGGTGGTGCGTCATACACACAATGGGGAGCACGCTTGGTGACACAATAGTTCCATGATACTCGATAGTAAGAGTACCTCAGCAATCCAAGGATTGTCGGAATCACACTTTGTGTCACGGCATGCCCACTATACTCGATAGAGGATGAGTTTTTTAGCAGCTGAGGTTTTGAAAATGTGATTGGGGATGTTACATGATACTACCCCCTAGAATAAAATCCTGGTTTGAGATGAGTCAATTTTTTTATGTTTCCTCATGATTGAGATAGATCTCTTGATTAATTAGGTATAGGTATGGGCATATACCTAACTAATTTTATCTGTAGATTTCATACATTGTGGGTTATCCTTGTTATATTTTGTGAGACCTTGTGGGACACAGGGTCCGTACTGTGTATCGTTATAATCAGCCCTGAAAGTGCTATGCATGCACCTTTCTGGGTTGGTTTCCGTCGATGGACATCGCTGACTGAGGATGAGAGTACCAGGACTAGACAGTGCCTAGAGGTGGACCACATGGAATGTCAGTATGTGGAGGAGATAGATGGAAGTGGAGTGCTGAGGAGGCTATCTGTACCTTCCCTTCAGGTAAGCATCTAGGAAGATGATCTAGTATTTTATTTTATTTCTTTTACTTCAGTTGTATTGTTTTTAGTTTTACTTGTACCTTTACTATTGGACTTGTATTCCCACCCCTTTTACATTCAGCACCCTTTTGGTTATATAGGTTACTGGTGTTAGTATCTTGATGTGTGTGTTTATAGGTTATAATGAAAATGAATTACCAGTTTTAGGGAATTACGACTTTGGTGCTAGCCACCAGCCCATGGCCTGTGGAAGGCGGGCATGGGGTAGTCACGGAACAGGCCCCGGGGGACGAGTACTCACAATTGGTATCAGATTTCAGTTCAACTGCAGAACGTAGGCCTCTTGTTTTTTGTGTGAAAAAATAGTTTTAGGTGTAGGGAGTGTGGTTCTCAGTTTAGAGAGTCCAGTGTTGGTGTGGTGGCTGATGTATCCATACACTTGGGCCATATCTTCGGATTTCCTAATAAGTGCACGAAAACACTGATTGCATGTGTGTTTTCAAAAAAAATCACTAATTCACCACACCATGTATAACCTTTTAACAGTAGTACACATGTTTATTTTTAGGATTCCACTACATAGAAATATGGCTAGAGTTTCGAGAGTTGTACACAATGATATACCTCCGAGCGACGACGCCTCGGTGCAGGGCCCTCTTCCAGTAGAGGCACCAGAAGTACCATTACCTATTGGGCCACTGATGCCCCCAACCCCAGCAGGAGACTGTGCACACCACTTGAGCGCTCTTCACGGGTTCCAGCGCCAAAGGCCACCCAGGTTCAGGGGAGAGACGGACCCACATGTGGATGAGGAATGGATGGAGGCTATGGTGAGAGTTTTTTGACTGGTAGGGACGCCAGCTGATCTCATGGTGATTCTTTCTACCAGCCTTCTACAGGAAGTAGCAGGCACATGGAGAAGCATGATGCTCCAGGTCCACAACAAGGTTACTCTTCTTTGGGTAGTCTTCGAGAGTCTGTTTCAAGCAGAGTTTGTCCAACAACTCTTCATGTAGTGCGCATACTGGATCTACTTCATCTTCAGCTGGGTAGTATGATTGTGGTATTATACTCAATGAGGTTCACCGATCTCTCACGTTACTCCACCGATATGGTGAAAGACACATTATCCAGGGCCCAGACGTTCGAGAAGAGACTCAGGTGGGAGATTAGGACTTCAGTGATCTCACTCTGCATCACAACACATGTTAGTGTGTTAGGGAGAGCCCTCATAGTGGAGAGTTTCCTTGCTGAGCAGTCACCAGCAGTGAGATACACCACCGGTCGACACCAAACAGAGTCTTCTGCAACTGGCAGCAGACATATGGCGCAGAGGTCCAAGAGGACCAGAACTAGAGGTGGATGACCACATGATTTAGAGTCTGTTGTGTGGGGGAACCTGAAGCGGAGACATACATGCCAGGAGTGGTCAGTGTTTCACATGCGGTGGTCAAGGTCACAAGGCTTGTGAATTTCTGACCCACCATTCAGATGATCAGAAGACGGTCGAAGGACCACCAAGGTAGAGACAGAGGTTCGACCAAGGAGGTCCGCATGGAGAAGGTAGACATGGATGAGGAGCTAGTTGTGTAGCTAGGGGTGGGAGAAGATTTGAGATATTACCACCACCACCATGAGGTCCACCCCGACCGCAAGGAGCAGGTGGACATGGTAGAGCTCAGCTTCAGGCAGTTGAGGATTACGATCATGGTTCACCAGAGATGGTTCAATGTATGATCTGTGTCTCCTCCACCTTAGTTGTAGTACTTATAGACACATGTTCCGGTCATTATTTTATTTCCACTACCATAATTCGGATTTTAGAGACTCTAACGGAGCCATTGGATCGATCCTTCTAGCTAGAGACTCCTACGTGAGAATATTTGATGATTAAGCACTAGTTACGGTAGTGTGAGATTACTCTTGTAAGCGACAGCTTCGTTTGGGATCTTCTAGTGGTGGCATCGAGGCCTTATGACGTCAACTTGGGTATGGAATGGTTATCTACAGTCTACACACAAATTTACTGTATTAAGCACAAAGTGTGGTGTTTCTACACGGATAGGGCCAAGTTTACCTTTACTGGCAAGAAGGGAGCCTTTGTATGACATGATGAGCTTGCTCGAATAATGTGTAGCTGATCACTCATCATATAGCTAACCTTACCATCGGAGTTATTGGTGTGGAGAGACTGAGTTATCCGGTAGTGGTGGACCAATACCTGAATGGTTTCCCTGATGATGTGCTAGGTCTACCCCCAAAAGATACGTGTACTTTTACATGGACTTGTACCCCAGGACAACACCGATATCTACACTAGCATATCAGATGCCTCCCGTGGAGCTTTGTGAGTTGCGGGTTCAGCTGGAGGACATACATGGGAATAGATTCATTCAGCCCAGTGTTTTTCTCTGGGCATCCCTAATTCTATTCACCAAGAAGGAATATGGGAACTTTACGATATGTGTTGACTATTGGCGCCTGAACCAGGTGACCGTGAAGAACATGTACCCACTCTCAAGGATTGATGACCTCTTTGATCAGTTGAAGGGAGCACAGTGGTTATCACAGATAGACCTCATATCAGGTTATCACCATCTTAGAGTTCGAGATGAGGATGTGTAGAAGATGGAATTCATATGTCGGTTCGAGCATTATGAGTTCTTGGTTATGCCTTTGGCATAAAAAATGTTCCATTAGAGCTTATGGGAGTTGTGAATAGGATCTTTCTACTATACCTTGATCGCTTTGTCATAGTCCTTATCGACGACATTCTGATTTACTCGACTACTGAAGAGGAGAATGCCTAAAATTTACAAGTAGTACTGGACTTGCTCAGAGAGCACCAGATTTATAGTAATCTCTAGAAGTTACAGTTCTGGATCTGAGAGGTTCACCATCTGGGACATGTCATCTCGATGGCTGGAGTTGTAGTGGATCTAGTAATGATTGGGGTAGTATTTTCTTGGGAGTCACCCAGGAGAGTGTCAGAGGTATGATGTTTCATGGGTTTGGCTGGATACTTCCAGAGATTTGTGCCAGACATCTCCAGAGTTGCAACACCACAATCAGCCTTGAAGAAGAAGGGGAAACACATTGTGTGTTCATAGTGATGCCAGTAGAGTTTTTAGGAGCAGAGGCATAGGCTGACTGGTTCCCCCATCGTGAGGCTTCCCTAAGAAGGCGTAGTTTACATACTCTACTATGATGAATCATGGACTGAAATCAGATGTGTCTTGATGTAGGATCGAGTAGTGATTGCATATGTTTCTCATGAGCTGAGACAGCATGAGAAGAACTATGTTACCCATGAATGATATTTAGTAGAAGTGGTCTTCACCTTGAATATGTGGTGACACTATTTTATGGGCGAGAGTTTTACCATGAACTCTGATCAAAAAAGTCTCGGGTATATCTTCTCCCAAAAGAACCTGAACCTAAGTCGAAGTCATTGGATCCAGTTCTTCTAGGAATATGACATCGAGATAGTCTATAATCATGGGAATGGGAATGTTGTTGCAGATTCACTAAGCAGGAGGTCTGGTATACAACTACTAGGTGAGGTGACGGAGTAGCTGCCTGCTTTGAAAATATCCTTTGTGGATAGAGATAGAGTATTTTTCCTTTAGTTTCTTATAATACCTTCCCCACTTCTTCAACAATTCATGGAGGCACAACGTGGGGATGCTAACTGTGAGACACGACATGCTCAGATAACCCTAGGACATGCACCTAATGTATTTTTTGAAGGTGGGGAGCATGTCGTCCTCTTCAGAGGACGTACCATGGTACTAGTGTCACTTTAGGAGGAATTTTTGATGGAGTTCCAAACATCAACTCTAGAGGTACATCCAGGAGTGGTGAAGATGTATCAAGATCTCTGATGATAGCACTGGTTACCAGGAATAAAGAAATCAGTTTCATACTTTATCTCTCGATGCCTCACTTGTCTGCAATTGAAGGAGGAGCATCAGGTTCTAGCATGCTTTGTACAGCCTTTAGAGGTCCCAGAGAGGAAGTGGGATTGGATATTCATGAACTTCATGATGGGTATCCCAGGTACATCCACAGGACATGACTCGATTTTGGTGATTTTCGACCAACTCACCATGTTATCCCACTTCCTACCGATTAGAGAGCGGGGTTTAGTAAAGAGATTAGGATGCCTCTATGTGCAGGATTTTATTTGAATACATGGAGTGACTTCGATGATTATCTATGATCGTGATGAATGTTTTACTTCATCGATATGGAAGGTGGTGTAGGAGGCTTTGGGGACAAAGCTTTGTTTGAGTACCACCATCCATCCACAGACGGATAGTCAGACTGAGTGGACCATTCATGCCCTCAAGGACTTGCTTCGTGCATTTTTCCTAATCTTCGGTCGCAGCTGGGAGGATCACTTACCTTTGCTGGAGTTTTTGTATTACAAAATCCATCACTCCACCATTGGGATGACACATTTTGAATCATATACAGGTGAAGTTGTAGATCACCCTTGTGCTGGACTAACCCAGGGGAGTCAGCAGTAGTAGGACCAAAGATGGTACGGGCTAACACAGAGAAGGTTCATGTCATCCATGAGCAGATGAAGACTGAACAAAGCATGCTGAAGACATATGATGACAAGAGACGAATACCTCTGAAGTTCGAGGATGGTGACCATGTCTTTCTACGTGTTTCACCTTGACAAGGTTTGCATAGATTTGGCTGAGGCTGAATGTTATCTTCAAGGTTCATCATAATTTTTCAGGTCCTCAACAGAGTGGGTGAGGTGATATACTGCTTAGCTCTTCCACCTAAGTTTCACTAGGTGCATGATGTATTCTTCGTGTCCTAGTAGAGGATATATTTGCACGACCATTATCACATCATCGAACATGGAGAGATAGACATTGACGATGGGACGACTTTTATAGAGGTTCAAGTTGAGATTGTGGATTGACAGGAGAAGGTCCTTCATGGATAGTCGATATGTCTGGTCTACATTCTTTGGCAGCACAAGAACCTCCAGAAGAGAACATGCGAGCAGGAGGATCATATTTGTGCTTAGTACCCGAATATGATTACCTAGATTGATTTGTGGCCTATGGGGACATAGATCCATGAGGTGGGGAGATTTTAAAGACCCATAATATCTAGGTAATTCTTTTTAAATAAATAGGAATTTTATGAGTCTGCGAAAATTGACTGCATGTGATTCTGAGGCCAGAGTGCCCATAATGAATTTCTGAACTTTTTTTCAGGTGCGTTTTGTAAATGTGCGAGTGGTTTATTGTAACTTTTGAAGTGGTGCTCAGAATTGAAATCTGAGGGAATATTTGAACTCGTAGCGCCAGTATTCTCTTAAAGAGAATTTCACGTCGACTGTAGTGGGTTCAGATTGAGTGATAGTTTTTGGGTTTTTCTTATCTAATAATAAACCAAAAATAATAGCGTGTGAAATTTTTTTTGCAACTCCCATGTGGTTGTTGGGAGGTGGGGTCCACTGGAACTAAACCTCCATGTGGGAGTTTGGTGTGGGGACCACCGACCTTAACAACCCTTGAGAGGTTATGGTAGTGGGGACCACCCGAACGATAACCTCTCATGAGAGGTTATGGTGGTGGGGACCAACCAAGATTAAACCCCCTTGAAACCTGCCTTTAATTGGGAGAAATATTCAACTACATAAAAAATGTGGGGGGGAGGGCTCTTCAACACATCCATAGTTTAATTGTGCCAACACACCACATTATTTGTGCCATCTCTCCCTTAATCAATTAAACCCTTTTGAATATTATTCCAACTACATTATAGATATTAGAATCTATTATATTGGGCTGAAATTTCTTTTTTTGGTGGATTTTGGGGAGAGGAGGAACTAGGGAGAAATCTCCCAACGAAGAATGCTACACCGACATAGAACGCCGACGAGGAACACCTTCGACTACGAAGAACGACCTCGATTTCAATTTTATTCCACGAAAATTCCTCCGACATAAGACGTGTTCGTCTACAACGAATCGACATCTGAATTTTTTGCTCTAACATCAACAAACAACGAACATGTAGGGTTTTAATGCCCTTTGATTATCACTACACAAGTACACCCCTTATTTTTTTCGGGTTGGGAAGAATATATGATGGAGGGTTTGATATTCTTTGTTCTTGTGAACCTCTCACTACCACTTTAATGTGGAGAGTTTGGGCCAAACTAACCTGGCCTATCCTCTCTAAAACCCTTCTGCTGATTTGTGGTGTTCTTCGAAATGGAGGAAGGCGACGAAGGCAACGTCACTGCTGCCTGCGGCCTTCTCTACCCGCGCAGCCCCGACGGTGCCCTGACCTCCATGCCAAACTAGCCATGAACTACTACATGTCGAACCGGCCCAGATCCATGTCGCACCACATCCCTCATACTGAGCCTCCACAAGCCACTACCCAATGTGCCAAACTGGCACCGCGCCCCAGGCCGATCCGCCCTCGCACCGACCCGCCGTCGGTCTATGCCCTCGCGGTCTGTCCGCACCATCAAGGCTCTCTACGCCCCCTCTTGGCCTGTTGGGATAAACCCAATGGGTCTGCCCACCCAACGGGCGTGGTCGGCCTAGATTGGGTCAGGCTAGTTCGGTCCAACCAGGTCAGACTGGACCCGTGCCCACTATGACCCATTTACGTTCCTTCGGCCATATCATTGGTACCAGACGTCCATTTGATGAACTTTCAGCGGCACTGGAAATCATAGGGTGTGATGTTTACGTTGAGTATAACCTAATATAGTTTGGGGTATAGTTGAAATATGTCTATTTAGGATCATTCACTAATCCAAATGGGCCCTATGGACTAAAAGGATAATATCTCACAGACTGAGCATCTGATTGACGCGCCATATGTTGCGTTGAGACCCATATTACATTGAGGACCATTGAGATGCTCTTTTGTGGGACTTCATCATAGTTGGATTATCAATCAGTAGCTCGTGGAGAGGATCCTTCTTGAGACGAGTGAGAATTTTGCAGAGACCCAGTAGCTGGCTGAGAACTGACGACTGCTGACCATTTTGAATCAGAGTGACTCTACTAGCCCTGTGGGGAGCACCTAGGTGTCGCGGTAGACCTACAGTGGGGAGTGACATGGTGTCGCGGCAGACCCATGATACTTGATAGGAGGAGTACCTCAGCATGCTATGAGGGGGAGTGTGTTTATTGACGTGGCAGACCCACGGTGGGGAGCACACTTGGTGATGCAGCAGATCCAAGGTACTCGACAGGAAGAGGATTTCAAGAGTCCATGGTTAGTGGGAAGTATGCATGGTGTCATGGTAGGACCACTGTACTCTATAAAGGAGGAGTTCTCTAGTAGCCGAGGTTTTGACAATGTTACTGGGGATGTTAACTGATACTACCCCCTAGAATAAAATCTTGGTTTGAGCTGAACCGGTTTTTCTGTGTTTTCATCAAGATTGAGATGGATCACTTGATAACTTGTGTATATGTAAGGGAATATACCAATGCAAGGATATCTTTTTTATTTCATACTTTGTGGTTTATCCATGGTGGATTTCGTGAGACCTTGACGGTCTCGGGGTCCCTACAAAGTATCGTTATTTCACCTATGCACAGGCTATTCCCACACCTTGTTGTGTTGTTTGCAGTCGACGGACCACGCTAACTGAGGCTGAGAGTACCAGGATTTGACAGTTCTTGGATGTGGACCATACGATGTGTCGTTACATGGAAAAGACAGATGGATGAGGAGTGCTGAGGAGGCTATCTGTACCCACCTTTCAGGTAGTAATTCCGAAGGATGACCTAGTAGTAGATTTTATTTTTTTCTTCAGTTCTACTTGTACCTTTACTATTGGGCTTGTATTCCGACGCCTTTTACTTTCAGCACTCTTTTTGGATATACAGTTTGCACATGTTCGTTTCTTGCTTTGTGTGTTTATAGGTTATAAAGGCTATTTATTCCCAGTTTTAGGGAATTACACCTTTGATACTAGTCACCAGCCCCAGGTCAATGGAAGATGTGCTTGGGGTTGTCACGACACGGGCCTTAGGGGATGGGTTTTGACATTTTCCACATTTAAAATCATTTATCTTATTTTATTTTTATATGAATGAATACTATGTAAGTGTTGCGTAGGCATTTAATGTAATTATTTTGTCAAAGAATAATAAATAAATTAACTATATAAATAATTATTTTTATTTAAAAACATTATTTATGACTTAACATTCCTTTTTATCCATATTTTAAATATTTATTAATAATAAAACCAAGAGAATATATTTTAAACAATTATTTAGAAAAAATTATACATTTCAAATTCAAGGAAATATTGAAAAATATGGTCATATATTTGAATATTTAATTCTTCATGATAAAATATAATTATAGAATAAAAATTATTCTTGTGTTAGAGTAACTTTTTTTTCCATATCACATTATTTGAACCCCTATGTATCCCATTTTGTATTTACCATGGTTACAAAATTTAATATGAGTATTATTAATAATGAATAAAAAGAAAATGGAAAAATTTATAAAATATTTACCTCTTAATTAAAAATATTTATAACATTTTTAAACATAAATAACACATAGGGGAACTAATTTAATTCATTTTATAAAACTATAAAATGTGATGAAAAAATGTTTCTTCGAAAAAACTGTTTTTATATATTTATCTTTATACAATATTCAATAATAAAATTTATTTAAAATACAATAATTAGATTATTTTAAATAAAAAATATCATGTGTAATATTATAACTAATCAAAAATATATTTTTACTTCATTACTACATTTAATAAATTACATTTTTAAATAAAAATCATTATTTTTCACTTTTTATTTAAAAATTAGTCTTTAAATAAAAAACAAAAGTGCACAATTATATAATTTTATATGTTGATTTCATAAATCATTTTATTTTTATAAAAATATAATTATAATTTCATCTGAAATTAATTATAATATTCAGACAGAAAATAAATTGAATCCAATGTTTAATAAAACATATTTTTTATTAATAAAATGTCTTTTCTAAAAATTCAGTACTTATTTCCAATGCATTAATGGATAAATTTATATTGATTATGACCTTTATTTATATTTCATAATGTCATTACTCCTATTCATAGCCTACAAATCAATGACTATGTCATAATGTTAATATTTTAATAATAATACTTTGTGGTCCATTTTTGTTGGCTGTTGCATATTTTGTATTCTATTGAACATTGGATTTCTTTTAATGTCATTTTATATTTCAAAAATAAATTCCTATTACACTTCAATAAAATATTCCATATTAAATACATCTAAAAAAATTATTGTGGAAAAATTCAAACATTAATATACATTTCTTGTTAATTATAATATTTTTTATCATATATCTCCAATGAATAATTTAATCCCATAATATCTAACTAATACCATTTATTTATGTGATTTATCATAGATAAATTATTAATGTCACTATATGGAAACATGGGGATCATTATCTTTCTGAAGGTTCTCTATATTTGACTACATATATTCAACATTGATTCCATAAATGATTTATCTAAATAAAAGTTTATTTTTTTGAGACCCATCCTAAATAAAAAATCATCTAAAAATTGAATACATTGAATATATCTAATATCTTGAAAATACATTTAAACCATTGATCCAGTTTTCATTTTCAACTTAGATAACAACATCCCTATCTGTGAGGACAATGTTTATAAACTTGATCGCTTATTTCATTCTCCATTGTAATTTTATTCTATTTTTGTAAGACTATCATAAACTATATATTATACATAATCATCTCTCATGATCTTCACTCAATCCATAGTTTCATATTAAAGACATGGTAAACACTGAAATACATTATTTAGTGAATTGGCTATGACACTTCCTGTAAGTTAAATCACAATAAAATATTTTATTATATATCCATATATCACTAGATTTGGTGACATTTATGTCACCAAACATGCTAACACAGAAAAAAGAACATAGATTGATAATCAAATCTAGTGTTGTCTCATCAATAAAATATAACATACCATATTGTATTTACACATAAAATTTTAGATCTATGGGAACAATGGAGCGAGTTTTCCACACATATATCCATGCACATTCACAATAATAAAAATTATACAAATGTTTTAAAAAGTTAATTTATCAGATTACCCATAATATAATTTTTCCCATATTATCATTCTAAAAATAAGGACATTATAAAATTCAAAAATCATTTGACAAACCATTAATTATGAGTTAATATAAACAAAATCAATGTAATTTGTCTCACAGGCCTTGATATAGGGTAAAAATCTACAATGGTTCTCCAAGTCCCTACAATCTGATGTCCCATAAAATATATCATTATAATAATAACAACCATATAAATGGATTATTGAAAACAAAAAGGATAATATTAGTTAATAATCGAAGAAAAAACATTCAAAATTAAAAATTCACATTAATATTTAGGATATGAAATGTTGTTAAAATCTACAATCCCTACCACTTGATTCCCATGTTTAGGCCAATTGATGACCCCATAACATCCTCATTGAAGACTTTTAGAACCACCTTAGGATTCATATATCAAAAAGATTTATAAATTATGTTAGATTATTCGTCTACAGTGAGAACATTTTTAGCATCTTTCATGATCAAAAAGACACCACATTCAATTTTTATAAGGGTATTAATAGAGAATAACTACCCCTTTAATTATGAAAACTACCATTACATAGATTCTTGATGGTCATTATCTTTCCTACAAAATTATGTGCCTATCAATAGATGTTTTAATAATTAATGGTAACCTCTCCTTCCACTAAATATACTTTAATAACTACATAAATGAATATATCATTGAAAATAGAAACAATATACAAGACTACAAAAATAGTGTTTAAAAGCACAATATTAATCAGTGAAAAAAGGGCTAATAAATGGAATCTTTATTAGTTTTAAAGAATAAAATGATGAATTTAACCTTTTATTGGATCATTTTTTAGCATTGATAAATGGAAACTTTATCAGCACTTTATTTTATACATTGATAAAAGGCATCCATTATCAACACTTTTTTTAGCTTTAAAAAATGGTACCCTTTATTAGTAATTTATTTTTAGAAAAGATATAGGTATGGAAAAATAAAATGTAATAATTAAATAATTTAAAAAAATAAAAAAGAGTGTACTAAAAAAATATAACATATTTTATTAATTGAATATCAATTGATAAAGATGAATAAATGGATTGTACATTAATAAATATTAAACATTTTATTAATTATATAATTATGATAATTAATTTTAATAAACTATATATAAAAATGTGTGTTATATTTATTTCACATATATGTAATTAATTCATGTTTATATATAGTTCACACACACAAAACATACCCATTTTTTCAATATTGTTAAAGGGTAGTTATTTTTAATTTAATAAATTTAACTAATTTTAAACATATATACATGAATATATATAAAATTATATTTAAATATTATTTATGAAAAATATTTCTATAGTTATAAAATTGTAATTATTATAATTTTAAAGAAACATATTATCTATATTTATATTTATATTTATTTATTATGTATATATATTAAAACTAATATTTATATTTATAATATAAATACATTATGAGTGCTTAACTAATAAGCTCTGATAAAGGTATGTATTAATAAGAACGTAAAAAGATCTGATAAAATTAGTTTTTATCGGCGCTAAAACATTAGTACTGATAAATATGATTTTAACAGTGTTTTTTGGGATATAAAAGACATACCAATATCAGCACTAAGAAAAACTGCTAAATATTGCTTTTAACAGTTTATATTACCTATTCAAAGATAAAAATACTATTTATGTACTCTTATTTGTATAAGATAACAAACTTTTCATGATCTATATAGAAATATGTAAACATTTATTAACCCATCACGATATTAGAATCTTTCTCTAGAATCCCCTCATTATCGGTGCTCCCCCCCTAAAAATCAATGCTTGGATCACACCACCTGACTACGTCCATTTGCTCAAACATCATTGGACATCCAGTGTTCAGTTCTAGTTAGGGTTTCTGAAGCGTATTCTCTTCAATCTAAAATTGTAGGATTTGAGATTTTCTTTTTTTATTTTTACTTTTGATTATGATTTCTTGTTTTATGATGTCATGTGTGATTTTTCATCGATTAATTATATACTATTTTTCATTTAGTTTATTAATAGAATTATTTTTTTACAATCCAATATTTGATTGACAAAAAATATGTACATCCTGTTTTGGTGTTTTTTAAATTTTTTTTGAATAACTTTTATTCAGTGTCTACATCTATAAACCATATTTCTCCAAATGCTTAATTTTTTTGTTGGTTTTAAATCAAAGAGAATATCCTCTTGTGAATTCATACTCATTATTAGATATGAAATAATTGTTTCACACCACCAATTCATTCTAAATTGTTTATATGAAAATATTGAACATTTCCACCAAATATGATTTAAATTTATACTCAAAACATAATTCATTATGGTAATTTAATCAATAAACTTGGTAATGTAAATATCACATTGAATGGAATTATGTGTCATGGGTCTAAAAAAATAAAAAAGATTCTAAAAAATATGATTTTTGGACAGAATTTCCACCCATTTTTACTACCTTTTTCATTTTCTCACAAATCAATACCCTTTATATTTTGAGATGCAGAAATTATTCCAACATATCTCAATTTTAATTTTGTTACAATATTCCTTGGAAAATATTTCTCAACCTTCTATGAAATCATTCGTTCTCATCAATTGAACTCATATAGCTAGAATGGTTCGAGTCTCCATTTGGAAAGAGATTCCCATTGTTCCTCTCACATGCGGTATTAATCATTCCATATTTTAGATTGTTTAATAGGAATTTTGTTTCTAAATAATACCTCATTACAATCATCAAATAGATAAATTAACATAAAATGGTGTTCAAAACCATCAACAAAAAACCAATCGTCTGACGTCAAAATTATTATGGGGTTGTATTTATTTTAATATGTTTTGATATTGTGTTGTAAGGGGTACATATATTTTTATCAATTTATGTTTCTTTTTTAAATATATATATATAATTAAAAAAATTTAGGAGGGGGAGAAATACAATGAAAAGCCAACTCTGCACCGATTGGGAATAACTCGGTGAGACAAGAACTGAAGACCTCACTGAGACCCCGTAGAGCTACTACCACCCAAACATGACCATAGGGGAATATATATATATATATATCTCCCTATTTATAATATTTTTCATAACATATAATTTTAGGGTGATTTTATAATTATTTATTCACAAAATATGGTTCTGTATTTACAAATTAGAAAGACACCTTATTTTTTTCATTAAAAATTATGTTAAAATGAACATTTTTTTAATTATGTGTATTATAAATTTCCTGATATATATACATATATTAAAATTTTTATGTGATATATTTTACAAGGTTTTGTGTGCGTTTCTCCCATATTTTTGAAATATCTGGTTGATGGGTATTATTAATTTATTCCATGTTATTTATGGACCTCCCTAGAATCTAAATGATTGGTCAATCAGTATTATATAGCCTCCCTACCATCCTTCAGATGTGTATATCTTATGTGAAAACCCCCTAAGAATATTTGGGATGGGGTGGTGTGGTGATATGACATCACAAGAGTCATGAAAAGTTTTCAATTATTTGATATATCATAAATTTTAAATGTTATAATTATTTAGGTTTCTACATCACTTATTCCAAAAGTTAGAATATAAATTATCAAATTCTATATATTAGAAATTATTAAGATTTGTTTTTTGAGACTCATCCCCCATCTGTATTATAATAAATTGTCATCAATATCACCTGAATCACTCATGTATCCATTATTGTAATTTTTTCTTGAATATCATCCCCTATAAAATATATATTTCTTGTACTACACTAATCCCTAGTCATCCGATGGATAACTACTTCTTAAGTCATTTCAAGAATCATAGGTGCATGTCCACAAGATATGAAGGATGTATCAAAAAACCAAAGGTAATGATAATGTTATGGGAGATATAGTGATGAGGATTATTTTTCTAAAACTTTCACCATTTAAGAAATTAATATAATAACACCACCAGTAGTCGAGTAACTCTTTTCTTAAATACAATTACACATTTTCTTCAACATACTAAAATTCATTGAAACAATGAAAAGATGAGATTACTTTATTAGAATTGTCTATAATACTCATCATTGACTTAGAATATCATATGTGTATTTATCTATATATTGTACAAAATTAATCTTTCATGAACCAAATAGTATGGATATGGACTGAAAATAGATTGAAACTAATAATTTAAAAATGAGTATGAATATTGAGTTAAATAGTTTATCATGTGTGCAATAGATCATGTAGGAAACCCATATAAAATCCTCTATCTGTGTTTAAGATATTGTAATTTAAAACAAACTAGTCTGAAAAAGTTGGAAGACCATTTTATTTAACACAACATAGATCAATGCTATAAAATTTGGAATATAAATGGGGGAAAACTAAATTTGGAATCAAATGGGAACGATACTGTGGTTTACAAATCATTTAATATGAATAACTCTTTAAATTATGATTGAGATCACATGGATGAAATTAAAATGGAAATTAAATATGATATTCCTGATTGTACAATGTTTTTTGAGGAGTTAAATATCTATTCTATGAAACCATTTTATACCAATTTTACTAAATACACAAAAATTTCTTCCTTTGTTGAATTTACATAATTTTAAAGATGAAGTAAATGGAGTGACACCCGATTTACAAAACTAAATAGTCTCATGAATGATATGCTACTATAATAAAATGAACTACCATGTCGCAAATTTGACGATAATAAAATATTACCTTCAATGTGAATGATATCTAAAAAAATACATTCTTGACCAATTTATTGCATAATTTTTCTCAAGGACCATATGTCACTCATAAATTCCCAAAGTGTGGTGTAGATAGATAAAAAAATGTTACACCCTGACTCCAGTAACCCAATGTCAGTGCATTATTACATATAATTGGACTGATTATAAGGAATAAATTCCAGAACGGTCGATCAGATTAGCAGTCATGAAAAATAGATTATATACAAGAACATCCCATTACAATTTCAAACATAAAATCCGACATAGAAAATCCTTTGAAAATTAAATTATTCTCCAATATTAAACCTGAATATAAAACATAACACACTTCTTAGAATCCTGAGAAAATAAAACATTAGAAAGGGGTGACCTCATATGCTCAGTTAGGATAAACAATATCGTGATAGCTATCATAGATAATCATAAAATTTAATAGAAAGGTTTAAAATTGAAACACATGGCCTTTAGACATAAAGATCAGCATAATATGGAAAATATAAATAAAATAATTCAATTTAATTATTCACATGGTAATTATACTCATCGAATAATCACATGTAACATCAATAACTAACCTCATAATAATGAAATTCAAAATTCCAGACAACTGAACCACAAAGTGAATGCCATGTGCCAAGACTCTAAATATAGATTTTGTCAAGGCCTTCTGGCATGACACAATTTTTTCTCTTTAAACCTACAAAAGAATATAGGGGTTATAGTGGGCCACACTCATCACTTACTCTGCCCAATGCTTTCTCTATGTGAAAATAGTGAAACATAATCTAAAATTTTGTATAAAAACTTGCGCATGAAATGTCAATACTTTTACCATAAATCATTAACGGAATAAAAATAGAACATAAACAGTCAAACATAACTCATTCAGTACAATATGGGAGATTTTATTAAAATAAATAAACCTCAATCAAGAATAAAATACAATAATTTATATTTACGTAGATGAAAATTATTAATAAAACTATTTGGTAGAAACATACCCTTTTTCATGAAAACATTTAAAAGTGGGACTATTTATCAAAGAAGTCATTTAAAAGAGATTCTTAAATCAACGTTCCCCATACCTATTTGATTCAATTTTAAATAATATAAATTTCAAAACTTTCATGTCCATATAAATAAATCCTTAAAAACATTTTTAATACACTGACATTAATGATAATGATTTAGAAGAATAAATTTTTAAAACAATATTTTAGTTAAATAGTTCCTAAACAAATAAGATAAAATTTAATACAAATAATTAAGGGATAAAATTAATCAAAAAATTATAATATTATCAGAATAAATAGATTCAAGATATAATATTTCAATGGATAGTACATACCCATATAAATGTGAATTGTTTCATAACAACAAATAATTCTCAATGGAACATAAATTGAGATGGAATCCCTTATAAAGACCATTCCTATAGATTAAGGATAAATGAATGGAATAATTATGTGAGACAAATGTAAATAAACACAATATTATTGGACATTCAATGTAAATAAATCAGATTACATTCACATGTATTATTCTAAAAATAAAACGAATGTCTTTAATGATTAACTCATTGAATGGAAATTTAGTTGAGATTACCCTTATCAAATTCATATCAAGACTTCAGAATTTGTCAATAGAGAAATTATGTGTATCAAAAGTATATAAAAAAATGGGGAGTGAAAATTACTACATCAATAAATAAATAGAGATTCCACAAAAAATATAGGAGTAAAATAATCAATGATGTGTTTGTAAAACCCAATGATTGGAAATTGAAATTTGCAATTTCTTCACATATTTGGTATCTTTTGAAACATACACCCAATGAAATAAGGATCTTACAATGAATATAAAAATTATCGTAAATTAAATTATATTACAAATATAAAACCATCATGGGTAGTACATACACCGAACGAAATGAAATTGTGGAAAATATATCATGAATCTCATGCGAATAAAAAGTGAAATGAAAACCCTTTACCATATAGGTTCATTCAGTCATGTGCTTGTTTAACTTCTTTTATAATGGTTAAATCATCATTTTTAAATAATAGAATAATGGAGTACGTAAATATGATATCATGTATGATCCTTTTATATTTCTTTATTATTAATATTTCATCAGTATCACTATTTTGGGTGTAAACTTGTTCATTTTACATTATATTTTTTGTTACGTAAGTCGTGTTTGTTATGGATAAGATTTATATTATTCATATTCATAATGATATTATGTTCTTAAAAATTATTCTTTAATAATCAAATGAAAATTATTCTTGAATGGTTACGATGGGGAATGAAATACCATTGTGTTGTAGAGAAAGTATGTTGTACGTAAGCCTGAGGGACATTACCATTCAATTGATGGTGAAATAGTACGTAATTGGATGGTATATTATATATAAAGAATAAATGAAATGTTATATTTATTATTTTAATCAATTTTAATCATTATTATATCAATCAATATAATGAAGTGTTGAATAAAAAACTACCCCACGACATGGAGACGGTAAGTCATAGGTGCACACACATGGTGTCTTTTCATTAATAGGATAGAAAAAATAATGAATATGGTTGTACCATATTTATAACAATGTTACAGTAAGAATGTGTTACTGGATTAATATTTATGTTATATAAGTAACAAATAAAGAGGAAATGGAATAAGAAAAGAACTTTGAAAGAGGTGAGGAAATAATTAACTCTTCTTCAGGTGCGTCCTTTTTGATATTTACAAAAGACCTCCTTATATTGAATTTATTTTCAATTTCTGGCCTCTAGTATTACGTGAGGGTAGTTAGGAGAATATTGGAGTAGGGGTTGGATGAGCTAAATGGATTTGGAGATGTGAATTTGAGAGAAGGTGAAGTATCCATTTATAAGGGAGGTGAGGGGCACTTTATGAAGTGCTTAAAATATTATTTAATTATAAAATAATTTTTGGTTTCTAATTGTTCAAAATGGATTTATTTCAAGGATAAAGTGGTTTTGGGTCCAAAATATCTAAACCAATAGGATTTATACACGTTTAGGTCACTATATCAACCTTGTCTTTTATATTTAACTCTTAGTTAAATAGTTTATCTTTTACCATGACTTCCTGTATTATTATAATACATGGTTAATAAACGTACTATAAAATACCTAGAAAGCCTCACATGTTTTTTTAATGAAATATATATAATTATATATTTTCTTTGGTTGAACATTATATTTTTAGGACTAATATAATTTAATAAAATACTATTTGTTTTAAAAAACACATTTATGTCAATTTTTACATTATTAAGTATTAGGTTTTTTTGAATGTCATTACAATATGATTTCTTCTAAAACAATAAATTGAATCATCTATAACATTTCATATTAACAAAAAATTTGTATGGAATAAAGAGAATAAATTTAGATTTATTTTAATATATATAATATAAATTTTTTAATCATCCATTAAAAATCTACTTATTGAATCATAATTGTGTCATAAATAAAATTAAATATGTAATGTCTAAAAACAATAAATAAAATATAATGATGTAGGAAAACGTTTTATATTTATAATGATTATTTATAGTATAATTTATCTTATGTATAAACCGATATTAAAAATGGTTTATTTATTAAAATTGGAATTTAGCAAATTTAACTCTTCTTTAAATAAAATATAGTAAATGTTCTAATCTAATCCAACTGAATAAAAAAGAATAATATTTTTTCCTAAGGTTGATTTTGGTTGAAATACACTTATCTAATAGAATTATTACAAGTGTTAGGGTAATTATAATATCATTATTACATTTAATTAACCTCTTTTACTTTAAATCATGGTAGAAAATTGATAAGTAACTATTCACCCAAAATTATTTTCACCCTACTAAACCACATTTTACTAACTGATGTCAACTGTGTCTCTTGGTTTTTGATATTTAATTCATTGAATCTGTAAAATTATGTTTTATACAAATTTGTAAATGTTCCTAGAAGGTGATTAAAATATGGTAAAAATTTCAATAAAATTTTATATATCTAATCATATAATAAAATGACTTAAAATGAATTAAATTGAACTAATATTGGTATTATGTATCTATTTGACTTTAAAAAAATTAAATTTAAAAAAAATTATAAAAAAAGTCATGTTTAAACAATAACGCATTGTTTTTCATTATTCATTAAAAATTCAAATAATTTATAAAACTATTCACTCAAAGATAATTTTGAAATTACAAATTAAAAAATGATGTCTATTTTACCAAATTCAATATATAGAAGTTTTATTAATTAACATAAAAATAATTCCTATTGTCAAAACTAGAAAGATGATTTTTGAGAAATAAAAACTATCAAAAAGATTAATATGTGTTAATGTCCAATTTAAATGTTAAAATTCATAAAATGACAAAAGATGGATTAAATAATAAAAATATAATCATATTATACTTCAAAAACATTAAAATGTATAATTTAACACTATAAATTATTATGAATAATTTTTTTCTTCAATTAGAATTTATTTTTATTTACTTATCACCAAAATATTTATGTTTTCATAAATGATCAATTAAATTTATCCAAATGAAATTTTTATGTCCCACTTATAAATTAGAATTTTATTTTTTCAAATTGATTATATAAACCTGTCAAATTTGGATTTAAGAATGGTTCGTCATTAAAAGGAGGAAAAATATCATTTTAAAAAAACTTTTTTTATCTAAAAATTGATTTTCATCTTATATTATGTATAAGAAACATATAATATGGACGTTAAAATTATTTGGAGTATATTAAATTCAATATTAATTTAATACAATTTAAAAACAATTCTTGAACAACTAGTTTGGTATGTCGTGGTGCGCTCGAACTCAGTGTTGCTTGTAATGAATAATATTAAATTACATTAATGAAAATAATGTACTATGAAATATTCAGGTGTTACATTTTCACCTCTTTTGTAAATTAAATCCTCACAAATTTAAAATTGTGCTAGAGAACATCATTGATATTACTACATCAGAGAAATAGTTAATAAAACAATCAGTTTAAAAGAATGAATGAAAAGTAAAAGGGTTACCCGAGATAACCCATACTTGTTTTACTTGTTAGAAAAATGAATATAGAAGAAAAACTACGTGTAAAATTATCATGGAGAGCGATAGAAAACACGATCTTGAGAAAGATAACAACAAGAAAACCAAAAAATTGTAATGCGTTAAAAATTCATTGGTTTCTCTGTAGGAAATGTAAATAGATACCATTTTGGATTGAGGTTCCATTTAATATAGTTGAAGAATTTATTTATGTTATTGTCTAATAACACAATTAGATATACATAAATTTCAAGTAGAGTTTCAACCTTTTTTAAATTTCTACAACTAACTCATATTTTCTCCAAAAAATGTGTATTCATGATAACATGGTCACAACTATAGCGCTAGAATCAACTTTTAAAGTATCAAATAATCCAAAAAAATTGAACTATATATTTAAATATTCATTATAGATTAAAAACCCAAAAATTTTAATACAAGATCAGATGATACTCAAATGTATAATCCTTTATTAAAATAAATACTAATATTAATTTTCAAAATTAAACTAGAAGTAACAAATATCCAATAAAGAACCTTGAATGATCAATTGTCCTTTAAATTCATCATTATAATTCAATAGTAGTTTGAAACCCAAAACCCATAATAATTTAATCACATAGTCTTTTAAAGTGAATCTTAACATTTAACTCCAAATAACATCAACTACATTTAATGTCTCATAATGAAATTTAATTAACCAAATAACATATTATCTATGATAGGTTAATCATTTACATTAATAACCAGAATCTCTATATGTCCATAATAAAAACATAGATTCTTCCCAAATAAAAATCCGCCATTACACCTAAAATTAAATCCCATAATATTATATTTTCTCTTAGGCATATAGTGTTCCCAACATAGTGAACATCTTAAAAAATAACATTTATCACTTAGTCACCAAATAATTTTACAATATTGAGGATTTACATTTGATAAAATAGAAGATCACAAATAAACTTATTATTGATCAATAAAATAATTTAAATAAAATTAATTAGTTACACTAACTAGGGACTTCACATAGTCTAGTGGTAGACAATAAACCCCAGTTGCGCTTTAGTTATGGGTTTGATTCCCGCAACATTAGTTGATGCGATGGGTTGTCACACGGTCTGTGTGTTGTCATTTTTCAAGTACTATATTGTATGAAATTCGCAAAATGAGATAAATTATATAAAATAATAATTACATAATTTAACAACAAATGTTATCTCTTTCCTCTCATTTTAGTCCCAAAAAATAATAACCTTTAATTACCTCAAATTTATGGATCATATAAACCCAAATGGTTCTTTATAATATTGTCCACAAAAGAAAACATAATTATTCCTAAAATAGCTTTCTTCACATAACAAACTGTAGGGTTACACATAGAAGAGAAATGTATTCCAAAGTATTACCACTAACAAAGAGTGTTAATACTTTTAAACATTGATTCATACATATATTTACATATAGGTTCTTCTTTGACCTAGTGTTTATCCTACAGAATAAGGAATTGACTTTGGTAATTCCCAATTCCCATACATTAACTATAAAATGATTTTAATTGGATTGTTATGGACATTTTTGTTTTATTCCATAGTACTTTTCATTTTTCCTCAGAAATACATTACTTTAGGTCCTTCTTTCCCACACATAAATCATCTCTTTTTTCCATTGAGACACATTTATGGGTGTCTTCTTCCTCATTTCCTACATGATGGAAATTGATATTTCATTTCACCAAGATCTCCATTATTGGAGCTCTTATCATTCTCCACCATTCTCTTATTTGTTGAGTTTGGGAGTTGGTTAATGTATATGTCGTTGATCATATTTTGGGAAACCCGGTTCAGTATGAACTCAATATGTTATATGGCTTTCACAATTCCATTTATTTTCTAATTTCCACCATTATTCCAACTATTTGCATCATCTTCAATATTACAATGACATCCTTGGAATCAAGCCATTGGATAAAGCTAGAAAGCACAATGTGAGTTGCAATAGTCCTAAAATCATTTAGAGAATATCATGAAACCAGATTTTAAATATAAAACACATTAGTTTTGACCATGATTATTTATTCTCATCTTATATTAAAATCCATCAGATCTGTATGTGAAGAAAATGTGAATTATCATAAGCATGTCTCCTGGGAGTGTCAATCCAGGTGTGCAGTAAGGCCCGTTTTCGTGTACCAGAATACCCCATGATATGTCTAAAACTCCTTATCAGATTTTCAACTCCTATGTTGATCTATTCTAGAATGACATCCACTTGTAGAATCTAAAACAGGATGTGTTTCATGGAAAACTCAAAAAAAGTATCTAAATTACCAAAATTCTAGGAAGTTATTCTATAATAATCTTCAAAGTCTATCATAGTGTAATTTTTCTTAATCAGAGTTTATCTAAATATGTTTTCCACCAATACTTCTTAATGTCCTCTGATACCAACTGTAATGCCCCGACCCTAGTTACCTAGAGTCGGTTCATTATTACATAACATAGATATGATTACATGTAATCTTTTCCTATAGGGCCGATCTGTTTAGAAGACTTGGAAAATCTAATACATAGATGAACATCACATTACCATTTCTATCATAAAATACAACATAGTTAATCCCTAGAGAATTACATTATTCCCATCAATTAAACCTATATATAAAATATTATACATTTCATGGCATCCTAAGAAAATAAAACATAATAAGGGCATGAGGTCAGAAGCTCAGTAATGAAAAACAATATAGCGGAAGCTATCATAAATAATCATAAACTTTTATGGCATGGTATAAAATTGAAGCACAATCCCTTTAAACATAAACATAAGAATAATATGGAAATGATAGATTAAATAATTCCATTTACATATTCACTTGGATAATATAGTAGTCAAATAATCACATGTAACATCAATAACTAATATCATAATGAAGGAATGCATAATGTCGTACATCTTAAAAACAAATTCAAGGAATCATACCGAGTATCTAAATATAATATTTGTCAAGGCCTTGTTCTAAGATAGTAATTTATCTCATGAGACCTACCGATGCATCGGGGGGGCTATAGCGGGCCCCACCCAACACTTACTAACTCTAACACAACCCTCATATGAAAAGGTTGAAATATACTCTAAACATTTGTATTAAAACTATCATCAGAAATTTCAGTAATTTAAACACAAATAATGAATGCTATAAAATAGAACAATCATAATTAAACAAAACTCATTCAATATAACATAGAAGATTATATTTTTATAAATCAACCACAATAATGAATGACATTCAATGAAGGGTATTTACATAGATGAAAATAATTAGTAAAACTATTTGAGAGAAATATCCCCTTTTTCATGATAAGATTTTGTAGTCACATTATTTAACAATGAAGTTATTTAAAAGTTATTTTTTAATAAAAGTTTCTCATACCACATTGAAACTTTTGAAAATATTTTTAATTTCAAAAAATTCATGTCTATATAAATAAATCATTTGACCCGTTTGTAAAAAATGGAAATTAATGAGAATGATTTAGAAGAATAATTTTTTTAAACAATCATTTAGTTAAGGGTTCCTAAAAAAATTAAAGACACTTATTTACAAATAATTAAGGGATAATATTAATCAAAAAATTATAATATAATTAGAATAAATGGATTCCTAATGTATTATCTCAAAGGAAATTATATTCACCATATAAATGTGAATTGACATATAACAACAAATAAGTCTCAATGGAGCATAAATTGAGATGAAATCCCTTAGAAAGATTGTTTCTTAAGATTAATTGTAAATAAAAGTCATAATTATGTGTGAAAAATATAAATACACTCAATATGATTGGATATTTAGTATAAATCAATCAGAGGACATTCACACATAATCTGGTAAAGACATAACCAATGGAATGGATATTTAACTCAAGGAATGGAAGTTGAGTTAAGATTAAACTTATCATGTTCATATCAATGAAATGATAATTTATCAATGGAGTTATTATGTGTATCAAAAGTATGGACATAAAAAGTGGAGAATAATTTACTACATAAATAAATAAATAGTTATTCCACACATTATCGTATACTATAATAATAAATTAAGTGTGTGTAAAACCCAATAAGTGGAAATTGAAAATTGAAATTTCCATACCAATTTGGAATCATACGAAACATACACCACATGAAAGAAGGATTACACAATGAATATTTAAATACCCATAAAATAATGTACACTACACAAAGAATACAATCATGGGGAGTACATACACCAAACAATAGAAAATAGTATAAAATATAAAATAAATCTCCGAAGATTAAAAGGTGAGATGAAAACCCCTTACCTTACACTTTCATTCAGTTGTGGGTTATTTTAACTTCCTATAAAATAATTAAATCATTGTTATAAAATTATAAAAAAACATGTTCATAAATAGTATATCATATATGACCCTATAACATTTCATTGTTAATAATATTTCAATAGTATCATTGTTTCTGGTGTAAACTGATTCATTTTCCTTTATATGATTTGTTATATAAGTCATGTTTGTTGTGGATAAGATGTATTTTATCAACATCCATAATTATATTACGTTCTTAAACATAATTTTTTATTCCGTAAATTAAAATTATTCATGAATTGTTAATATGGGGAATGAAATATCATCACGTCGTGGAGACGGTATGACGCACGTACGCACAAGCGACAATATCTTTCTAAGGATGGGGAAATAATATTTTAAAAGATGATATATTATATATAATGAATAATGGACATGTTATATATGTTATTTACATCAATTAAACTCATTATTATTCTAATCCAATTAATTATGTTTTTAATAAAAAACTACACCAAGACTTGGAGATGGTAAGCCGTATGCCACACACTTGGTGACTTGTAATTCATAAGATGGATATAATGATGAATATGAATGTACCATATTTATAAAAAAATCATATTATTTATAATTTACTGGAGTTATAATATTTTTTTGGAAGAAACAAATAAAGAGGATGTGGAAGAAGAAGAAAAAGAAATTTGAACGAGGTGACGAAATAATTATCTCTTCTATGGGTTATTCCATTTTGATTTGTAAAAAAGGTCTTATTACGTTGAAATTATGATAAAAAAACTCCTCTAAGTTTAATTTAGGGTATTTGGGAGAAGATTCGAGTAGGGTTTGGCTGAGCCAAATAGATTTGGAGGTGTGAATTTGAGAGAAGGGGAATTATCTTTTTTATATGGGAGGTGAGGGACACTTTATAAAGAGTTTGAAATATTATTTTATTAAAAAAAATTTTGTTATCTAATAGTTTAAAATGAATTTATTTCTAGGATAAGGTGGGTACAGGTAGAAATCCACTCAAAAAATAGGTTTTAAACATTGTTATGTCACTATATAAACCTTATCATTTAGATTTATATTTTGGTTAAATACTTTATCTTTTACAATGTGTTCTTGTATTATTCTAATACATGGTTTATAAACTAACATTAAAATTATAGGAGAACCTAAAGTTTTTTATTAATGACATATCTATAATTATATATGTCATTTGGCCAAAACATATTTTTTTAGTAATATCAATTTATTTAATAAAATAGTATTTGGTTTAAAATTAAATTTATATCAATTTTGACATTATTTAGTATTTGGTTTTTGTGAAAGTCATAAAATTTTATTTCTTCGAAAACAATACATTATATCATCCCAAACATGTCATATTATGTTATAAAATAATTTTATGGCATCAAAAGTTAAAATTTACATTTATTTTAATATTTAAAATATCAATTAATATAATATTTCATTAATAAGTTAATTACTACATCATCATTATGTCAGAAATAAATATTATTATCTACTGTATAACAATTATAAATATTATAATATGATGTTTTAAATCATTTTACATTTCTAATTAATTTTTTATTCGATTTTATCTTATGTATAATTCTATATTAAAAATATTTTAGTTATTGAAAGTTGAAATTAAAACTTTTAACTATTCTTTGAATAATATATATTAAATTTAATAACCTAATACAAGATGATAAAAAAGACCGATATTTTTTTCCTAAGGTTTATTTTGGTCAAAATAAACTTATCCAATAGAATTAGGGAATGTGTTGATGTAATCATAATATCATTTTTACCTTTAATTACCCTATTAACATTTAACTGTGGTAAATAAAATTAAAAAGTTCATTTTCACCAAAAATTATTTTCAACATATTGAAGAACATTTTACTTACTAATTTCAACCTTGTCACTCAGATTTTTGAAATTAAATTCACAAAAGTGTTAAAATTATGTTTCATTTAAATTTTCAAATATGACTATAAGGTGGGTAAAAGACGGTAAAAAGTTAAATAAAATTTTATATATATTATATTATAACAAGCTGAAATCAATGAATTAAATAGGACAAATATAGGTATTATTTATCTTTTTTTACATTAAAATAAATTTAAATTAAAAATAATTATATAAATAAACATTCGGATTTAAACAACAACGGATTGTTTTCACTATTCATCTATAATTGATTGTTTTTAAAAAAATACACAAAATTCAACCAAATCTAGTTTTTAAATTAAACATTAATTTTTTTTATATTTTACCATATTAAAAACATATATGTATTGTTTATTAATTTAAAAATAGAAGAAAAAATTATCTAAAGATTTATATGTTTTTATATCCAATTAAAATGTAAAATTAATTACAACGACCAAAATTGGATTAAATGGTAAAAATATTATCTAATTATACTTCAAGACTATTAAAATGTATAATTGAACTGTATAAATTATTTTTATTAAAAAGTTTTTATTCAATTTAAATTTTGAGTTTTTTTATTATTCATCAAAGTATGAAAGTTATCAAAAAATAACCAAAAATTTATAAAAACTATATTTTTATGTCCCAATTGAAATGAATATGTTTATTGTGTAAAATGGAATATATAAATGTGCCAAATATTTGATTAAAAAAAGGATATTCATTAAATGGCGATAAAATTACATTTTTTGAAAAATAATTCTATTATTTGAATAATTTAATTGGTTCTTATATTATAACTAAGAAAAAAATATTATGGATGTTAAAATAATATGAAGTATATAGTACTCAAAATTTAGTTAAAACTATTCATAACCACTTTTTTCATGTCTAGTCTGGTAAGTCGTGGTGCGCTAGAACTCGGTTTTGCCTATAATAAAAGATAATGAATTATGTTAATGAAAATAATTTACTATGAAATCTTTGGGTGTTATAAAAAGAATGAACCAAGACATTTGAAATATGTATGGTAATTTCCCATCATTTCTCTATTTAGAATACTATATGGATTTCTGGAAATTATGAGACAATTAACATGGTGTGTAGATACAAAAATTAAATCTGGGAACCTACGCCATTGAGTAGATTCTCCCCAGTGAAATAAAATTGGTTAAGAGTTTCATAAATTTGTAAATGATCATAGAAATATGAATCATAGATTATTTGTAGATAGAATAATTCCTTTTGGTATATATATTATTACTCATATTACATGTACAATCATATTGGTAAATTATAAATTTCCACCATTTTTATATATTAAATGCCAATACATAGTGTTTTCTCTGCTTATATCTGGACTATAGAAACCATGTAATGATATTATTTTATCTTTGGTTCCTTTGATCAAATATATGAAATTAATATAGGATATAGCTGTTTTAATTAATTATTCTCATGGAAGTGAAGAATATACAATTATGTCCATGTTGTATGAAACGATGAATGACTTCCCTTCTTATGTAAATTTGTCAGGCTATTCCATTAAAGTAATGTTGTGGTGTCCCATTTATGAATAATACACATACATAGTTTGGTTGAAAGATTCATTGAAGAATTTTTTTAAGGACGTCAGGAATATTTACCTCAATGAAATAAATATTGATACTAGAAGAAAACATTCAATGAGAATATCAAACAATGTACGACACCGTCTCCAGTAACTGGTGATCAACTGTATAGTAAAGTCAACCAAATTTGTATAGTCTTTGGTAAACCGTTTTAGAAAACCCACAAAAACCATCTTTCTAGAAGGGATCAATCATATTTTAATTAAGGTATTATAATTTTTATAAATCATGAATTTTCTTGATGTCATGCATGTAGAAAAAATGTAATTTATAGTGTTATTGGATCATTAATAAATTTTCTTGTAAAAATGGATGATAGCATTAAGGCTAGGATGAAATTGATTTAATTGGGGATATGGAAAGAGATGGAACTAATAAAGGCTAAAAGGTGGGATTTTTCTCCACAAATATCATACACACTATCCAGATAATAATAATTGATTATTTTCCTTTTGCATAGTAGCCTAAATGTTCCACAAGGGTATTCATCAAATATCAATAATGTTGTGTCAATGGATTATTTAAAGATATAGGGACTAAAATTACATGACTATCATGTTTTTATGAATGATTTAATTCCTTTTTCATTCTACTATATTCTCCATCAAAATGTATGACATACATTAACAAGAATCTACATCTTTTTCAAATACATATGCATTAAAGTTGTAGACTCAGGGATGTTTCCCATCATGAATAAGGATATTAAAATCATATTATATAAATTAGAGACGTTCTTCCCACCATGATTATTTTATATAATGTTCCACCTAATAGTTAACATGGTTACAGAGGTTCAAATATTTGGTCTATTCCATTATAGATGCATGTAACCCCATTGAATTATAACTGAGTATTTTGAAAGGTTATGTAAAGAATCAAAATTGTGTAGAAGGTTGTATTGAGGAATAATATATTGATGAAAAAGATAATGAATTATGTACTGATTGTCTAATATATTGTGAAATAATAAAATTTTCAATGTCTCACCACAATCAAATCCTTCTATGTGAAGTGATTTCTAGAAAATATGTGTTTACAATTACCTTGATAGAGTTTGATAAAGCTCACCTTTAAATATGACATCATTATGAACATGTTGTGTCATAAATTAAAGCCCAAAAAATTTATTATATATTTTAATCCTTCAATGTATAATGAATGGATATCAAATAGATATAATAAATATTTTAAATAATGGTTCAGAGATCAATTTTATAATGAGTAATATCAAAATATGAATATAATTGTCTAATAACATCAATGGTTAGCAAGAGAACAAAATGAAAATGTTATATCATACACTTGTTTTGTAATAAATGGTTATACATTCTATATAAAGGAACATGATAACTCCAGTATAATACAAAATAGCTGCATTACTCTTGTGGATGATACAATGACCATATCAGATTCTTAGTATAGAATGTAATTTATTCAAATATGTCATATTTTTTTAATCATAAAATAGATATATGAGTTGTATTATACAAAATTTCAACTACCACATTTCCATTTTAAATGGGTTGACAATATCAATGGTGTGAAAGTTGATTAAATGGACATTGTGATAGTGAATTTTAGTGTGGACGAAAAAAATAAAATTCATTCGTAATGGAATCAAAAGTAGTCCTGGAATTTTACGTTTCTGATCCAACAACAAATAACTGGTTGATTGTCTTACTAGAGGCTAAAACTAATGATGATTTAGATGAAAATTCAATTGAGGATGAAACTTTTATTGGGACATCACATTCAACTCATTTCGGTCCCTTTGTATATAAATTATTTTATGATAAACGGGAACACAAAAGTGGGGATTTGAAATCATAAAAGTGGAACCAAAACCTTGATACATAAAAATGAGAAAGGGTGTTCACTAAAAAAGTAAAAGGGTTTTAAATTTATTTATGATTTTCCTAATAATATTATATGATCCCTACTTCATTAACATAATATAAATTAAATTTTTGACTACACATGCAGAAAATATATTTTACACATGATGATGTTAACAATCCTTCAGAAGAACAATAAATAAGGTTGAAACTCGTTGGGATGATTTAATAGTAATGGTATGATATAATTTCTATAATTAATGGAAAAATTATATAATGGAACATTTATTTAGTTTTCATTATTCCATGCCTATTTAGTTTTTTATGAATATTTCTATCCATGTGACATTCCTTTATAAGAAGAGCAATGAAGATGTATCTACTCAATCACAAAGGTATTCTTGACGTTTAGACAGAAAAATTATTGTTCATATAGTTAATGTATTATTTCATATTTATATTTAATTTATTTCTTTTTGGTATTACTCAGAAAATAATTGTTTTCTTAAACATGTGGATTCTTTTTTTTCGAGTTGGGGTGGCTTGTCCATCTTTCAAGCCTTTCTGCACGAAAACATCCATAGACTTATTCTTCCCTCAACAAACTTTTTACCCTTGTAGTGGAAAATTTATAACATCATTTCATGTTCTCTCCACTACCATTATAGGAAGGGAACAATGCTACCTGTACTCAATTATAGAGGTAATCTTGATGTTTTCAAAGAAAAATAATTTTCCATTTAATCAATGTATTATTTCAGATTAATTATAAATTTATTTCTTTTTATTATTACTCAAATAATGGTTTTTCTTTTTTACAGGTGGAATATGTTGTTCTAGTTGGGTTATTTGTCTATCTTTAATGAAATTTTACACTAAAACATGCACATACTTCTTCTCCAGAAATTCTTTTCACCCTTATACTTGTGCATTTATCCCTTTCATTCATGTCCTCTCCCCAAACATTGCAGGAAGAGAAACGATGTTGACTCTACTGAATTATAGAGGTAATCTTGATGTTTGAACAAATAAATATCTATATAATTAATGTATTGTTTAATATTTATATTTCATTTATTTATTTGTAGTATTAGTGACATAATAATTGTTTTCTTATATAGGTGGATTATTTTTTTTTATTTTGGAGGATCTTTCCGTCTTTTATTCTTTTAAGCAACAAAACATCCACAAACTTCTTCCCTCTCAAAATATTTTACCATTGAAATATTGAAATTTATCACATTCCATCATCTTCCCATTCAGAACTCCATCAAAGATATAATCATGATACGTTCACCAGAAAATTATTTTCCATATAATTAATTTATGATCTCAAATTTATGTATAATTTATTTCTTTTTAGTATTACTCATAATAATTGTTTTCTTATGCAGGTGTATTTTTTTTTGAGTTGATGTGATTTGTTTGAAGCTTCTCATACTGGTTTGGCAGTTCAACAAATAAGGTCAATGGAAATCATGCTAACATTGACATGTTGGATATTTTTGATACTATGGGACATTTATAAAAAATTCATACATCAACCGGACACACGATGTGACCAGTATGACTCCGACTACTTCTTTTTATTTAAAATGTACATTAATTTTAGTAAAACACACAACAGACATACTCAAAACTGAGAAAAAAATTTCAGATAGTTTTAATACAATATGAAAATGATCCATTTGTCATTTTTGACCACTAAGAATCAACTACACCTCAATCTGATATGAAATTTTCCTAATATGACTCAATGAGTCTGTTCTCAGTTTAAAATAGACATTTTACATTAAAAAGTGACACTCAATGAAAACAGATAAATCATAATAGATTTTTTTTAATAATATCTGGAATCAATTAATAAATACTTTTTGAAATGTAGGAATTTGTATCACATAAAATCGATACAATAGGTGATCTGTATGAGTCAAAATTTGTGATTAAGGTTTAAAATGACATTTTAGTAAAAAAGATAGGCGACATTCTCAAAACCAAGAAAACACATCTAGATTGTTTTGATACATTAGGAAAATACTCCATATGAGATATAGAATGATTAAGAATCATACCAAACTAAATATTATGCAAAATGTGATCAGTATGACTCTAAGTATTCCTTTTTTAAAAATAGACATAAATTTTAGTAAAAAAACAAATAGTCCTACTCATAACCGAACAAACACTTTCATATTATGTTGATACATTAAGAAATCTATCCATATTTGATTTGAGACATGAATTAATTATAATCACCTCAATATGAAGCATAGTGTGACCGGTATGACTCCATGTGCATGTTTTTAATTACAATTTAAATAGAATTTTGTAAAAAGGCCAACTATCCAACTCAAAAATAAGAAAGCATATTCACATTGATTCAATAATTCAAGAAAATGATCTGTATGTAATTTCTGATTTGTAGGAATCAGACTCACCTCAAACTAATACATAGTGTGATAGATATGAGTCAATAAGAATGTTTCAATTTTAAAATGACATTTTAATAAAAGAGATAAGTGATAAACTCAAAACCATGAGAATTGATTTATATTATTTTTGATACATCAATGTAACAATCCATATTTCGTTTGGGATGTGTAGGAATCAGATGCACCTCAATATGAAACATGATGTTACATGTGTGACAAAAAGATATACTTTTGAATAAAAAATTTCGTCAATTTTAGTAAAATCAAAAATTTTCCTACTAAAAATCGAGAAATTAAATATTTTTTTGAAACATTAAGAAAAAGATCCATTAGATATTTTTGAAATGGATGAATCAATTTCAAAACCAAAACTATGCTGGAACACAATCCGAAGCTACACCAAGCTCGCCTCTATATTCTAGGGGTTTGAAACAAGAACCAAATGCAAAACAAACTCAGGGATGCTTTTTCCTAGGATCTTATACACATCCACACACCAACAAATCAATGAAATATTGAAAATGAAATGTAGAAAAAGTGAAAAGTGCAATATGGTAAAGTGAACATGCGTGAACCACTAAACGGTAAAAGAGTACAATAGTGAATATATAAATCTAAAATAAAAAACCAAAACACCCATAATAGAATCTAGTCCCAACTAGATGAAAACTAGAAAAAAGTATCCACTAAGAGATAATATCTCTTGTATACTAACAATGAACATTGTACGTGGTCCATGAATCATGTATCCCTATTTTCCACTATAGTCATGATCAACCTATTAGACATCTGCAAAATAATAGACATGTTTTGGGTATATCCCATGTAGTGGTGAGTACATAAATACCCAGTAGAGCACCCCAAATATGGTAAAGGGGTATTAGTAAGAGATACAACTGAAGATAATTAGTACATGAAATAAGGTATAGTAATAGAGAGAGAAAAGAAAGAATCTCAACCCAACAAGAGTGTGAATTTATTCCCATCCAAACATAAGGACATAGAAAAGTTTAGGAGGTGTACCCCCTGTCGAGTTTCCCCTACCTATAGCCGGATAATAGACCAGTTCAACCATGATAAGCTATACATGGAAAGCAAGTATCATGCCTCACGTGTGTTCACCTATTTTAGAAGGAGAGTAACCATGACCCAATGAGTGTTTACTATAGCATTATATATATAATTATATATATATAAATAATTTCTCAGTGAAATAATCCCAAATAAGTGAGTAAGGGAATTTCCATCTCACATCTGAACCAAAAAGATGAGTAGCCAACATTTCAAAAGTATAACAATCTACAATTCCCAATAAGTTATATGTCTACCTAGGAGGAAAAAGTCAAAGGGGATCAAATCAACAAACCTTTATAAAATCTTCTTCAGGTGGCACTAACTGACCCACATATTTTTAGGTCACATCATATTGATGCATCTTGGTGGGGATATCTCCCCTCATTCTTATGAGTCTTGAGGTATGTCCAACCATGCCTAGCCACTATACTACATAGTTGATGGTCTTATTTTAATTTCTAGGGACTACACTGCCCAACACAGATATTCAGTCATCTCACTAGAATCAGGTACTATGCTACTGTATAGACACAACTTTTTCATAATAAGACTATAAAAATTTCTATGAATATTTCCAGATTTGGGTGCTGAGACGGTGTCCAATTTCGAGGCCCGGTGTATCGATAATTAATTATTTTTAAAAAAATTAGTTTTTTTATATTATGCATGCACGGCTTACATTAGAAAAAGGTATATCTCTTAAAAAATTTATCAGATCAGAAATCTAAAACCACGGGTGTGTCCGAAATGTATTGTTTCCCCTATGCGCAACATAAAATAAGTCGGCGTGGGACATTCTGACACCTCGCATGTTGGTGGTGTGTTAAATGGATAAATTTAATAATTAAATTATTAATTTAATAAATGAAACCTAAATAAATCATGGATTTCGAATCAGATGAAATATCAAAAGCCACTGATGAGAACAGAATGTAGGGTTTACCCAACGTAGGGTATACTTTCATTGGGGTCGGGTGTTTGGCTTATGCGGCATCATGGGAAAATAAACAAATAACTAAATGAATATTTATTTAATTATTTTATTAAAAAATATGTTAACCTAATTGAGAGTTATAAATTCTCATTTTAGAAGAATTATCTCCTTACCTTGGGAATGCCAATGCCTTTTCTCCTCTCCTTACCATTTATGAACACCAAAATAGAATGAAGAAATAATCGATGCGAGAAGATCGAGGCATGGTAAATCAATAGGGCTCCTCTGATGTTTGAAAAAGGTTCAACATCAGAAAAAGATTCAAATTTGAGGTAGGACTCATATTTGTTGTATTTACACCTCTTATTAAACTTTGAACATTTAGATATTTGAATCTTCAATCGGAACCTTCTTTCATGATCCCAGAAATTGAAATAAACTGCTTTTATCAGTTTATAATTTATTGTTATTGTTCTTCGTTCATCCGTATGTCAGCAATGAGTCAAGGATAATCCAAACAATAGCCAAGGTTAATTGTCAAATTTTTTTATCATGATATTCTCTTTTTTCTCCCATTGTTCATCGATATATTTTATTATGGTCAGTGGTTCATCAAATACCCGACAATAAATTGATGTGAAACAAATTTTCGGCACATTAGACCATTTATACAGACACAGATTCAAGATCAATCGTGATATCATATGGTTTGATAAGAGTTTGGAAACATATTGCGGTTTGGCTATATGGATGTGCAATGCTTGGATAGAGTTTCCCAAGAAGGATGGAAGTGGATGGGATTCGATGGCTAGGAAGCGCTGGTGGTGGTCAAGACAGCATGGAGAGACAATGTGCATCTTAGACAAATCCAGTTGAGTTCAGTGTGACTCTGGGTGATTGAGAAGGTGGCATGGAAGAGACGGACTGATGATGTGCAAGTTGGTCCGAGGAGGCACGAGTAGGTGTGCCCGGTGGAAGGTGGAAAGAGAGGGAACCCCGAGGGTAGCATCCAGGCAGCTCATGGGTAGAATAATTTCCAAGATTCTATTAAGAGTTCAGTTGTGCACATACCTGTAGCTGGAAAAATTTGAGTTTGGTGCTAGTGTTTTAAAGGATAAATCTACGTGATCTAGTCGAAATTAGTGATTGGAGATAAGAATTAAAGTGATTAAAATAATAAAAAAAACCTAATAAAATCAAGGAAGATATGGGGCATGCTGGGCATGGAGTCAAGGAAAGGGGATGTGAAACTTTTTGCGGTGCATGTCATAACATGGATATGAAAATTTAAGGATGTATAATTTCAATGATAAAAATACAATAACATTATTATTATTTTTGGATGTCATATCATAATTTATCTGTAACTCCTTCGTGCGACCTTGGTTTGACAAACCATCAGCGACACTACGAACTTGAGTCCAAGAAGGACACTCAAAGTCCAATATTGGATGTTTTTATGGGTTTTCAGATTGGGTACCCCAAGTGCTCGTGAAATAATAGAATTAATATTATTATTAAACTTTTGACCATCCATAACTCCTTCGTGTGATGTCCGATTGACATTCCATCAGTGGAAATGTGATCTTCTCATTACAACGGTCGATTCATGTCCAATAATGAATATTAAACTTTGGTTTGTGGCTCGTTTCCTCAAAACACCAAATTATAATATTATAATTAAAATTTTGAAATCATTCATTGGTTGTAACTCTCCCACATGATATCAGATTGGAAAGTCGTCAGTGACATCATGACCCTGACATTGAGGAAGAATTTTCAAGACTAAGTTAAGGTGTTTACATTAAGATCGATTCATGGGACCCATGATTCCATGTTCACACGTGTTGTGGTGAAATGCAACATTTTCACCAGGAATCCGTGCTGGAAGAACGAGCAGTCAATCCCGTGTGGTTTTTTGAGCGGATCACAATGGAAAGATCCATATAATTTGTTTTGGGACAATGGTGTGGGACCCATGTAGTGCCATTAATACACAATGGGGTATCGTGTGGTGGTCGTAGAGTAAAGCATATTTTCTCTCTTCTCTTTAACAATGAGCATTGCATGCTCTTCTGCATTTTGGCTAGAGATGTCATATTAAATGGGGGTAAACTTGCATGACTAAGGGGTACATAATTTTTAGTTTAGTAAATAAGTATGGAATGGTAAAAATCCAGGTGAAAAGGCGAGGCCACACAATGTGTGTGCCCCACACGCAATGTGTACCACTTTAAGAATATTCAATCTCTTGTATCTCTTTATTTTGGACTCATATTTGGGATTGTGAGTAGCCTATCCTTAGTGTTTTTTCATTTACAATGTGATGGTACCCTCCATAAAGGATTTTGTGTTACGATGGGAGATGTTCATTGTACGATACCTATTCCAGGCAACACCTGATGACTGCAGTGTCATGGTTTTCCGAGACGCACCATTTAGCAGGGATGATTAGAGTTCCTCGATACTTTTCCAAGGGGAGCTATCAAGTGGGAATGATCATATTTCATTGATGATTTTTTTAGATGTACCATCCAGTGGGGAAAACCAGTGATCCTCAATTAATTTCCAAGACATACCATCCATCGCGGAAGACTAGTGTAGTTCTAGGATGAACCTCCTGCAAGGCCGGGTAGCATTGTCCCCAAGGAGACACCGGGCAAACCCAGAGCGTAGTCCCTGATGATATATCGGCTAACATAGAGAGTAGTCATGAAGGAAATATCGAGATGATCTAGAGTGTAGTCCCCGACGATATATCATGATGACCCTGACATTAGTCCTCGAGAAGATATCAGGATGACCCAAAGGGTAGTCCCCGAGGAGATATCGGGCTGACCTAGAGTGTAGTCCCTGAGGAGATATTGGGCTGACCCTCCTGTCGGGTTGGGTATCATAGTCCCCGATGGTACAGAGAAGACCCTAGAACGTGCATCACAGTGGTGAGGTGTGGTTCTATATACCTAATGACACATAAGGAAGAGGTGCCCTTTCCCATTGAGTTGTGTCCTTGTAACGCTACCAAAAACCACGCAGGCTAGTCAATGCTGCTCAAAGAGGATATTATCGAGGTGCGGTGATTTTTTCCCCTTTGACATGGGCTCCCTAGGCAGATGTGACATGGTTTTGGGCATTGTAGATGGTTTTACTTGGAACTATTGGCTACTCAATTTCTTGGGCTGAGCGGTGATATTGAGTTCCATTTCTCCCATGTTTGGGTTTCCTTGACTGGTCATATATACACACACACACACACAGAGACAAAGAGAGAAATATATATATATATATATATCATATTTCTAGTGCCTAATTCTTGGGATTTTGTTACTCCCCCTCCAAGAGAGTTGAAGACGCATGGGGTATGCCCCGTGCTTTCCGTGTCCAGCTTCAAATGGTTGGACATGTCCACTGTCCATCTACATGTAGAAAATATTGGACATAGAGTTCATCTCCTCTCCATTTTGAGATCCTAGTGTTTGTTTGAGTCTACTTTTACCCTCTTGTTTGGTTGAGCTATACTCTTGTTCACTTTTACCGTAACTCATTCTCATACTAGTCTTCTTCTTTAATATATCTTACTACTCAGTTATTCAGTACCTATCTTGCTACTCCCTTGAGCCTTTGGGGCATCCTACTGAGTATTCTCATAATCACCCCTACTTGGTCTTTGCTCGCATTTGGGGTTCCCTTGAAAACGATAGATAGTTTTATTGGAATATTAGAAAAGCTTAGGGATATAGGGCGCTTGGATAGTGTGTGGTGGTTGTAGTTTGGGATTCAGGAGTGGGACTCCCTCCATGTTGTTTTGTTATTTCAAATGTTGGGAAGTTGTGGCACTTTTATCGTCAGGTGTATATTTTTCTCCTTTAACTTTATACTTTACATTTCTTGTACTTTTACTATTTATAGGTTGATGCATACATGTTTGTTTTCCTTTATATATTAGTGTTGTATCTTTTTGTTCCTCTACACTTTTTCATTGATTTGGATGCGTGCATGTTTGTAATTTCTAAGGAAAATGCCTCCCCTAGTTTGTTGTGCTTTAGGGTCTTGTTTCCATCCCCTGGCCTATAGAGGCGGGCTTGGGGTAGTTGCGGCTCAAGCCTTGGTACGATTCAGGTCTGGACAAGGTGGTATCAAAGGTGGTTCGACCCTTGGGATGTTGTTATGAAGTTTCCATGAAAAGGTCTTAGATGGGTTTAAGCCAACAGTGTCGAAGTGTCTCGAGGGTGTCTCTTAGGACAGGGAGTGTATACATTCACCGGGACCTTGATAACACGCTTGTAGACTCAAAACCCTAAGTCACTTGTTATAGGGAATAACAGAACAAGCATCACATAAGATTGATTCTTTGACTACCCTTCTTTACTCATATCCCCACTTCTGTTGATATATATATATTCTCATCTAATATCAGTACTATTTGATAACATTAAGTATGTATCCGAGTCAAAATCCAACTAGTATACTAGATGAGGTTCGTGACGATGATCTAGTTAGCGACAAGGCCTCTGTTCAGGACCCATCATGAAAGCCCCTTCCTTTAGGTGGGAAGGTAGCACCACCCCTACCTATTGAGAAGAATACAACTACAATATAGTAGGATGATAATGTGCGCAGGTTGGGAACACTTCGTGAGTTCTAGCACCATATAGTTATGATGTTCTGCGGTGAGCCAGACCATTGGACATCAGAGGTTTGACCAGAGTCAATGGTTCACCCCATTAGGCTTGTACAGACATTGGCAGATCGGATAGTGTCTTTGGCTGTTGCCCTTTTCCCTAGAGCATCCAGAAATTGGTAGAGCTTTGTTAGATAGACAGTCGATGAGTTAACACTATCGTGATATTACTTTTAGATGAAATTTAATTATTAATTATACCCCTCCTTCTTACTCTCTATTCGACTTCAGAATCTACTATAGTTACGAAAGGGTGGGATAACGATGAATGAGTATGCGACTAGGTTTATAGACCTGCACACTACTCTTTGGGCATTATCTATAATGGTAACATCTGATCATGGATGTTTGAAAAGGGTATCCATAATGATATTCATTCTATCATTTCACCCTTATACATCCCAAACTATGATGGGGTGTCGAAGAAATCATTGGTGACAGAGAGATTTTTGTCATAGGAATGGCGTGAAGCAGGTTTTGGTAGTGAGCACAATAGATCTAAGACTTATACTGCTGCTAGTATATGATAGAAGACAATATCTCAATGTAGGAGAACTTATCATCATCAATCTTGGGCACATGGTCATATCTGGCCCATATAGAATTGCGGAAGTGTGGTTGATGATTCCCTCTTACATGTGCACTGAAGGTGCGATTGTGTTATAGATTCCCTTAGAGGGAAGTGTGGGATGTCCCAGACTAACCTAGTTTGGGAAGTTTTAGAGCATTTAACTTCCCTAAATCTAACCCTAGCATAACAAGAGGGTGAAACATTTCCTTAGTCAACAATGTTAAATCCTTCACTTCTTGAGTGCATAAGGGAGTCTCAGTTGTGATGCACCTATTGTGAAATACTGTGTGACAAGATATCCTTGGGTGTTTCACCATATAGATATTCAGAAGGAAGGAATCATGAGACCCTCTTCTATGGAAAAATAGTGAATGCATTTGTGTTGTGGCATGTAGCAGTTCGACGAGGGAGACAAACAGTCTGTCGAGTTCTGTTAGGCCATTTGAGGCTATGTAAGGACATTGAAAGGTTATATACCACTTTACCTTACACAAAATATTTGGAGTGGGTACACAACATCTTATACATGTTTTAGTTGAGGAGATATGTGTGCGTTCTTATATTCTTCATAAACTGAAGGAACCCTTATGATGGTGAACTATCACTTTTTTTATCATTCTTTGGTAGCACAAAAACATACAGGATTCCTTGGGAGTGGGAGAGATATGTGGGGGCTCAATATCCCATTTTTTTAACTGGTTTTTCTTTTTTAGGGTGAATATATTGAAGGAGGGAGAAATATAGAGACCCATTTTTTACCTAATAAGGATTTGAAATATTTCTATGAATATTTCCACAGCTAGGTGCTGAGACAAAGTTCAATTACGAGGCCTGATGTGCCTGAAATTAATTTTATAAAAATTTTAAGTGTCATTATATTATTCACGCATGGTTAAATAAAAAAATAGATATATCTAAAACGATTTATCGAATTAGAAATCTGAATCCACAGTTGGGTCTGAAACACAGTGTTTCCCCTAGGAGCGACATAAAATAAGTCAGCATGGGATATTCAAACCCCTCACTCGTTGGTGGTGTGATAAATGGATAAACTAAAATATTAATTTATTAATTTAATATCCCAATACCATATATCTCATGGAATATGGCTCAGATGAAAAATTAAAATCCATCGATGAGCTCTGAATGTAGTCTTTACTCCAGGCAGGGTAAAATTTTGTTGGCATCAGGTGTTCAGCTTATGCGCCATTGTGGGAAAATAATTAAATAATTAAATAATTATTTATTTAATTATTTTATTAAAAAAACATTTTAACCTAATTGAGAGTTATAAATTATCATCTTAGATGAATTTACTCATAACCCCAGGATCGCCAACCACTCCTCTCTTCTCCTTCCCAATGACGAATGATGAAAAACAACGATGAAAATTTTGATGCAAGCGGATCAAGGCATCATGAATAAACATGTCTCCTCCTCTACTAAAAATCACGTTCTAAATCAGAAAAAGATTCATGTTTGATGTAGGACTCATCATAGGTGTCTTTATGCCTCAGATTAAACTTTGAACTTGTTGATATTTGAATCTTTAATCTACGCCTTCATGCACGATCCCAGAAATTAATATAAACTGGTTGTATCAAATTATAATTTATTTTTATTGTTCTTAATTCATCCTTATAATGGAAATGATTCTAGGCTAATAAAAACAATAGCCGAGGTGAATTGTAAAATTATGTTAGTCAGAATTTTCTCTTCGTTCATTCTCCATTCGTTGCCATATTCAATTGTGGTTGGTGGTTCATCAAATACCCAACAATGAATTGATGTGAAACAAATTTTCGGCACATTAGACCATTTATGCAGACACATATTGAAGAAAAATTGTGATGTCATGTGGTTTGACGGGATTTTGGAAATAGATCATGGTTTGGCGATACAAAGGTGCGCTGCTTGGATAGCGTTTCCCGAGAAGGTTGATGGTGGTTGGGGTTTGATGGCTAGGTAGCGTCGGTGGTGGATGTGATGACAAGGCGTGATAGCGCACTGCTCAGGAGAAGCTGGTTGAAGTAGGAGCGACTCCGGGTGAGTGAGAAGGCGGTGTGGTGGAGGTGGTCTGACGGAGTGCGAGGTGGTCTGAGGAGGTGCGAGCAGGTGTGCACAACTGAAGGTGGCGGCGGCGGAAACCCGGAGGACAGTTTCCATGCAGTGTAGGGGAAGCATAATTTCTGGTATGCTATTAAGAGATCAATTTTGTGCAGACCTGCAGCTAAAATAATTAGTGTGTGACTCAAGGGTATGAAAGGATAAAGTCATGTGATTTAGTCGAAATTGGTGATTGGAGAGAGAAATTAACGATATTGAAATAATAAAAAACATAAAAAATCAAGGAAGAGATGGAGCATGCTGGGCATGAAGTCAAGGAAAGTAGAGGTTCCACATTTGGTGGTTCATGGCATATCTTGGAAATGAAAATTTAATGAAGTAAATTATAAATTATAATAAAATAATATAAAAACATTATTATTATTTTTGGATATGATGTCATAATTCGTTCTTTACTCCTTCGTGTGACCTCGGTTTGACAAACCGTCAGTGAAAATGCAACCCAGATTCCAAAACAGACATTCTGAGTCCAATATTGAATGTTTTTTTGGGTTTTTAAATCATGTACCTGATGTGGTTGTCAAATGATAGATTTAATAATATTATTAAATATTTGACCTACCATAACTACTGCTTGCGACATCTGATTGACTTTTCGTCATTGGAAACATGATCCTCTAATTAAGATGGACAATTCTAGTACAATGTTGAATTCGAAATTCTGGTTTGTGCTCAGGTCCCCAAAACACCCAATAATATTATCATTATTAATATTGTGGAATCTTGCAATGGTCGTAACTCTACCACATGACATATGATGGTCAAACCGTCAGCGACATTGTGACCCAGACATTGAGATGGAATTTTTAAGACTAATTTAAGGCATTTACATTGAGATCAAGGTGCGGTCCCCAAGAGTCTCGGTTCCCACATGTTGTAATGAAATACAACTTTTTCACCTGGTATCAATTTAGGGCGAATGAGTAGTCGATCCTCTGTGTTTTTATGAGAGAATAATAATGGAATGATCATTATAATTTGTTTCAGGACAAAGGTGTCGGCCCCATGTAATACCATTCAAATGTAATGTGGCGATATATGACCTTTACATCAGATGTCTGTTCAGGGAAAATGAATAATTTATCTTGGGAATTTTAATAAAAGGATCATTATGGTGTGATTTATTTGGTTACCCAGTAATATTTGAGGAGGCCTTTCAGTTAAATTACATTTCTCCCTTCTCTTTAACAATTATCATTATATGCTCGTCAACATTCTGTCTAAAGATGTCATATACATTGGAGTACAATTTCATTCCTAAAGGGAACTTGATTTGCAGTTTAGTACCTGAGTATGGAAAGGTACATGGCCAGGATAAGAGGAAAGGAAACACACAGTGTGGGTCCCACACACATCGTGTACCACTTTATGAATCTTTTATCTCTCATATATCATTCTTTTGAACTCAGATTTTGGCATTTGAGTAGCCAATCTTGATTGTTTTCCCATGTAGAATTTGATGGTTCCCACTATAGTGGCTTTTGAGATAAGACGGGAGATGTTTGTGGTGCGAAACATATTTAGGGTGACACCTGATGACTGCTGCATCATGCTTTTCAGAGACATACTATCCAGCGAGGATGATCAGAGTTCCTCAACACTTTTCCATGGGGTAAAATCCAGCAAGGATGATCAGAGTTCCTCGATGATTTTTTGAGACGTACCTTCCATTAGGATGGGCGGTGATCCTTGAGGAATTTCTGAGACATAACATCTTGTGGGGATGACCAATGCAGTTCCGGGCTAACCCTCTTACAAGTCCTGGTAGCGTATTTCCCAAAGAGATACCAGGCTGACCGAGAGCGTAGTCCCTAATGAGATATCGGGAAGACCCATAGAGTAGTCCCGAAGGAGATATCTAACTTTCCTAGAGTGTAGTCTCCATTGAGATATTGGGCTCACCTATAGGGTAGTTCTTGAAGAGATACCTGAATGACCCAGAGTGTAGTCCCTGATGAGATACTAGGGTGACCCATAGTGTAGTCCCCGATGAGATATCGGGTTGACCCTCCCGACGGGTTGGGTAGCGTAGTCTCCGGTGGTTCAAAGAAGTCCCTCGATCGTGCGACATGGTGGTGAGGCATGGTTTGAATTACATAAGGACCCACAAGGAAGAGGGTAGCTTTCCCAACTAAGATGTGTCCTTTTGATGCAACCTAAAATCGTGTGGGTGAGTCAGTGAGGCCCAAAGATGATAGTATCGAGGTGTGGTTATTTCAGATCATTTGACTTGGGCTTTCTAGGAAGATGTGATGAGGCGTTTGGAATTGCAGATGGTTTTACTTGGAACTATTGGCTACTCAATTTCTTAGGCTGAGCTGTGAGATGGAGATCCCCTTAATTCCTTCTTTGGTTTCTGTGACTAAGAGTGCACACACACACACATACATCCCATTTCAAATGCCCACATTGTTGGATTTAGCTACTCCCCTTCCAAAGAGGCGATGATGCGTGGGGTATGCCCCATGATTTATGTGTCTATATTCTTGTGGTTGGGCGACTCCAATCTCCAACTATAGGTAGTAGATATTTAATGGGGAGTGTATCTCCTCACCATTTTGAGATCCTTGTGTTTGGATGAGTCTACATTCACTCTCTTGGTGGGTTTAGTTGTACTACTATTCACTTATATTATACCTTGTTTTTAGAATAGTGTTCTTCTATTATATAAATTACTGCTCCCCTATTCAGTACCTCTCTTTCTACTCCCTCATTCCATTGGGACATCCTACTGATTAATCTCATACCAACCCCTGCTTGGGATTATCTAGAATTTTGTCTGCCTGTGAAGATGACAGATAGGTTGATCGTGATATCAAATGAGCATAGGGATATGGGCTTCATGGACTACGTGTAGTGGTCAAAGATTGGCATTCAGAAGTGGGGCTCTCTCCCGGTTTTTTACTTTTTCACCTGTTGATTGGTTGTGGTACATTTCTAGTCGAGTATGTATTCTTCCCCTATCCCTTACATCTTTACTTTTCTTGTACTTGTAATGTTTAGTGGTCAATTAATACATGTTTGGATTCCTTTATATTGTAGTGTTGTATCTTGTTTTGTTTCCCACTACACTCTTTCATTGAGTTGGTTTCATGTGAGTGTGTATAGTTTCTAAGGCAAAGGCTTCTTCTTATTTTTTCCTTCGACACTAGTCTCCAGACTCTGGCCTATGGAGGCAGTATTTGGGTAGTTGCAGCTCGAGCCTTGGTATGTGTCAGGTCATGTAAGATAACCATCCCAGCTAGAGGGTGAACCCGATATCATTAGGGAATATGGTACCCATATCAGTTACGTTGTCAGACCAGTACCTCTCATTTGGGAAAAAAACTACCCATCCCACATAATGGGTCAGTTTAGTATATCTCATTGGGGACCACACTACTTAGCCCAGCCCATGTTTCATCTTGGTGTCTCTCATTTGGGATTACACTACCACTCCCTTGTGGAGAATCAGATCGGTATCTCTCGTTGTGGACTAAACTACCCATCCCACCTAGAGGGTCATCTTGGATGGTTGTCCTGGAAAGCTTGTCCGATCGCTGTCATCATTTGGTGTTGTCTCTGCACATGTCATCCCAAAAGATCAACATAGTATTTTGAAAGACACTTCCAAAAGAATAACCAAATTCAATTTAAATAAACACCCATGATACGAATATGATGCCCCATGATACAAGTCAAAATGTAGGAGATACAGAGGAAGAAGACTGATTGTGGGAGACCAAACAATACACATTGGGAGAGGGCACCCACATGACATGTTTCTCTTCTTTTCTACATGGTTATGTATTTTTCCAGATGTTGGTCTTGTACCATCCAATAGTGCATGCCCTATAGATAGACTCCACTACGTGTTCTATTTATCTATTGATTAAAAATGTCTGCTGTTTGTGACAATGTAGTCAGACTTTGTGTCCATGTACTTCAATACACAACATGGTGATTCACATGGTATATTGCTTATGTGACCTAGTTGTGTCTATCTGCTCAACACATATCATGTTCATGTCCATGTATCCTTTACACGACTCATCTCACACGGATATGTGTTACATGGTGTGTCAAGGGGAGTACACTCTATTTCATTATTATTCATTCCCATACCCTTGTGACACTGATGAGGGAGGGTACACACTATTTTTTCTTCACTGAGAATGGTATGTAGTCAATTTTTTTTCAAAATCTCTAGATATGTTGTAACGTCGTTATATCTCCAAATATTCTTCTACAACGGTTAGAGTCACCGGGTTTTAATCTGAAAAATTTACATCTACACTAAGAACCTGGAATCTATCCATTGTTCATCCTAGAATATCCTTGTTCAAAAATGAAGGATTGGCCAGATACTCTGCAAGCATCCATGACTTTGTTTCTCATAAGATTGTCATGAGTCCTTATGATTGGTCATCCTTGCATCGTTTCATTTTACGATCCGATCCTCACATGTGATTAAATCATAATTCAATTATTTATCTCTGAATCCGAGCCCCTGATCATGTTCAGGTCACCAAGTACTCGTCGAACTGTGATCCACAGGGATTCCAGTGTGATAAATTCATAAAAAGGGGGGAGGGAGGTACCAAAAATGAAGGTTTTAATCAGCACCAACCAAGTGTTCATAGAGAGCGATTGAAATTGGGTATCTATGGTTTGAAAATGTGGTCAAAAATAAGATATATGGTGTTTGGGCTCATATAGAGTTTTAAATCAAAGGTCTAGGTAGAAAATTTTACATCCAATATACTCAGACATTTAAACCAAGGCATAAAAATGATAAAGAAGAGTGCTACCTTGATTGGATTTATTTATTTTTAATGAAGAACACTTTTACCAATGAAGGAGGTGGATCTGTTTTGGTCGCTGCATCTTGATCCATTTAGAATCAAAGGGTTTTCATTATTATTTTTTCAACTTTTTCCAATAAATGGGATAGGAGGGGAGGAGAGGATATGTCATTGGAATTATAGTATTACTTGGCCAACTCCTAAAAATCATGAATTTATAACCTTTTTTTAGGTTAAGTATTTTATTTAATTTAATATAATAAATTAATTAAATCATTTATAACATGCCTACATTGAGTGATGGGTCTGGATGCCCCGCGTCGACTCATCTTATCTTTCACATAGGGGAAACACAACATTATGGACCCAACTGTGGTCCCCCATTTCTGATATTATCTTCCTTTTAAGTGTTATCCCATTTTATTTAATTAACTACATGTGTTTAATATAAATTATATTTAATATTTTTAAAAAATTATTTTCGGAAACATAGGGACTTGGAATCGAACACTGTCTCAGTGCCTAACTCTAGAATAATATTTAGAAATATTTCAATGTCTTATTTGAAAAAATCTAGTCTCTAAATAATTACCTCCTTCAATAATTTAATCCTTGAAGATAAAAACTAAACAATCAAATTTTGATAATGTTCCTACATCTGACACTCCCATTCCTAGGAACACTCCTGTATGTTTCCATGATACCACAATACTCGGCCCAGCGGGATGGATCATCCTCATAAGGTCTACTCCTATCGATCATCGACTGAAACTGTGTGCTCTAAAAAAGTGGATTCAACCTCGATGTCCTGCTCAAAATATTCAATAATGTGTGTAGGTTCATGTACGTATCCACTCAACAACAACTATTGGAAAACATCATGTACCATATCCAAATGTGGGTGCAAGGTGAGGAGGTAGGCAAACTCACCAATCATCAACATGATCTTGAATATCTCGATGAACCAAATGGACAGCTTGATTCCATTGTTGATCTTTCATATTCCATGTCATGGGGAGACCCTCAAGGATATTTGGTTTACTTTCATGCACTCCAAGGGCCAATGAAAATGATCTTTTTAGGACTTCTATATTTTTTGGGTCATCTTTATCTGTTTACAGATGACCTGCACCTTCTATCTCGTCACCATCACCAACTTCAAGCCCATATGTTATGGCTCTCCAATCGTCTTCCAGTACATGGTTAACCAAAAGGGTATCTTTTATAGGGACACAAAAGGATCCATGTCTATGGTGGATTATTAGTTGTTGTTGTATTCAAACCCCAATAATGGAAGGTGGTCCTCCTAGATCCGACTGAAATCTAAGATAATAGTTATCAAAATATCCTCTTGCACAGGGATAGTACACTTAGACTTCCCATATATAAGATGATTAAATGTTTTACTCATCTGTAGCTAGGTCTTAAAATCCTCATGTAGGCCCCTCCACAGTTGTGATATAAATCGAGCGTCACAATATGTGAAAATTATCTGCGGTACACCATGACGGCGTATGATCTCTCATACGTATATCTTCCCCAAAATAGTTACCAAAAAATGATCCCTCATATCAAGGAAGTTTCCCAACATCGTGAGTCAATCCAATATCACCTAGATGCTATTGTGGATATTTGATATACATAGAAGTACTATGACAAATTTCATCATCCCATTTACACAATGGGATATCAAGTGGTTATAACAAACTTGCTGAAACATAGTGCTCCTCCTTCACCTACTAACAAGTAAATAATCTTGGGATGAACTCATCTACACTACATCTCATGCCAAACCACAAAAAACACCAGAGATGACCCCTATACATCTTCCACACACTTGGATGTACAACTAAGGGAGATGTGTGGAACTCTTGCATCACTTCCCCCCACATCAAAACTGAAACCATTCTTCTCCCCTCGAACAAGATATCAGGATTACCTCATTTAGAATATCCATATGATGCATCACTTGTGGATATAAGATCATGAAGAACCTCACAATCAATGTCTCTCAGTTATAAATTCTTCAATTGCTCAGGGATCATATGATTAAGCACCACTGACTCTCGGAATACTATACCCTCCTACATCATCTGAGTCATCTATAGGGAAGGTAACTACTCTAAAGCATCGTACACTCTGAGAACCTAAGACACCATGCTAATGGAATTTGATATATCATTTCCCTTCCTAGGAGTATATACTATATCAATGTTGTTGTCTAGTAAGAAATCTAGCCAGCATTACTGGCTCATGTTCATGTCTCTCTAAGTGAAGACATACTTGATACACTAGTGGTATGAGTAAACTATAATGTTCAATCGTAGAAGGTAGTTCATCCACATCCTAAAATAAAAAAACTACCACTTATTTTTGTAGATCTTGCTAATCATAGTTCTTTTCATGGGGTATCAAATACCTCGACCTATATCTGATTACCTCCTATCATTTCATGCATGCATCTGAGCACATATTTTGAGGAATCATTATATACAACAAACTCAACTCCATCCTCTAGTAGCCTCAAAAACAAGATTCCCTTGATACTCTTCCTTATCTTTTCAAAGGCCTTCAGGCACATCTCAAACAAGGTAAAAAATTATCACTTCAACGTCAAAGTGGTCAATGGGGATTAAATCCCAGAGAAATATTCCAAAAATCTCTATTAGTACCTCAGCAAGATGAGAAAGCTATGCACCTTATACAAATTCTTGGGTGTCTCCCTACCAAGAACAATTTATATATTCTATATATCCATAATTAATCCAAACATGGACATTAAATTCCTTTAAAAGTTAATATTCTATACCCAAAAATAAAATTTTGAGAAAAATTAATATATTTGGTGCTCAAGAAGTAAATTAAAGACACTGTTAATTTACTCTTCAAGATCCTTCTCCATCATAGAGTAGAGGAGTATGAATTATATAAAGACAATGAAAAAATGATTGATGTATGTATTGAAGATATGGTTCATCAAATACATGAAATCAATGGGGGAATTTTTCACACCCAAGGGCATAAATAGTAACATGTATTGTTCAAAGTGATATTGAAAGGACATCTTCATAATTTCATCCTCACTTTCCAATAGATGGTGGTAGACATACCTTAGATTTCACTTGGAGAACCATCTCACAACTCAAAAATAATCAAGGAGTTCATCAATCATTCTAAAGGGGAACATGCTCATTATCATGTTCTGATTCAAGAGATGATAATCCATGCAATGATAGAAGATATCATCTTCCTTATTTAAAAATAAAACTAGATACACCTCGAGGGATACACATGGTCTGATGACTCAATTCTCACAATGGTCGTCTAATTGTAAGATCATCTTCTGGAGCTCATTGGGTAACATTTGATATACTTCTAATTATATTGGGGCAGCCCCTAGCTGCATGTTAATGAAAAACTCAAACTCCCATCTCAATAGTAGTCCTATAATGTATTAGAGAATGGCTATTATATAATCCTTCAAAACTAAATGGATCCAAACACCCTAAGATTCTATGACACCAAGGGTAATAATCGCTAGCAGATGGGTAATTGGATATAGACTCTTGCTCATAGAACGTACAGATCCTGTTATGATGTCTCTCTCATCGAGAAAGGAGAACATCATCCCATCATCATGTAAGCATCAGAATCCTTTTTGATGACATTCAATATGTTCTTTGACCATGGATAGCCAATCCATTCCCAAGATGACTTCATTGTATTATATCACGATGACCAGTACATCGCATGTGAACCTCTCTCTTTCATGCGATTTCTCATACTACCGACAGTTGAATGATACAGAGGGAGAGTTCCTTATAGGATCCTCCATGAATATCTACTATTCTAGAATCTCTACTAAGAGATCCATCTCTCACAGAATGATTAAAGGTATAAAATAAGGGTTGACACTTTTGTCTACATATACTATGGAAAGTGTAGATTATTCATAGATCATACCTCAAATCATCTTGTGTGATATCAGATCATAGATGTCAATAGACTTTAGTTGTCCATGGCCCCAGCTTCAAGCTCCCTAAGCTAGTCATGGGACACCTGGTATTGTATGTGGGAGAAACTCGAACCATTGTCTCCCACCTTCAGCTTCTCCCATTCCTTTGCCAGCTCCACCTCCTTGGGGACCACCCTGTCCCTACTAGGGAAATCCCTGATCACGTAATTACCTCTACCATGGTGGTCCATCTACTACCTGGATTTGAATCTCAGTATTCATTGTTGAATAGTACTAGGCCGTGTGACCTCTCCCTTCACAAGTGTAGAATTGGCCCTATCTGAATTTCCCTGGTACTTTACGCTACCCCTGAATTGGGTGACAGTGCCCCTAAGTCTGATCATAGAAGGGTCACCGATCTCAAGATTCCTAACACATGCCTTCTACAAAAGACAACTAATCCCTATAAAACCTATTACCATATCCACATTACTAGAGTCCATATGCCAGGAAGTGCTCTATCACATGTTCCTTCTCCAAACACCTCATCATGGGTGGGGATGCCCAAGGGAATTACACTGGCCTAGATCTCTCTACGAAGTCCCTACTAGATATTATATGTTCCTAAGTAACCATCTCTGATCCTGTCAAATAGTGTAGTGTGTATGGTTCTAGAAATTGGCCACATAATCGTCCACTATCATCCATCCCTACAAAATCACCAAAAACTCCGAAATCTGAATGGAGTGCAAGAAAGAGCTTTAGGACAACCCCAATAAATTGCTGTTGGAAGTGTCCCCATGAGAGAGTCGAGTCATCACTCATCTGGGTTACTAAGCCCCCCAAATTCCTAGCTGATCCATGGAAAATAATGTTTCCTAACAAAACATTCTGATATGTCAGGGTCCAAACTATCCTAATCATGTATTCCATCGACTTTAAGAAATTTTCCACTACTTGAGGGTTGGGATCGCGGCGGAACCTCAGTGTGTGTTGATTCTGGGCTTGCAGATCGCGCTATATATTTGAACATCTTCAGCCTACCCTAATGGGACTATCAGCTTGTAAATAGTTGGAGGCCATAGTTCTTGTCCACCTGTAGGAAGTGGATCACAAGATAGACACTAAATTAAGGCATCACCATTCATAGGGTCATCGACAAGAACCAGAGATGGTATCGTAGATGGTTGTCATTGTGGGGGAATCTGGGAAACAATCATGGAGTACCACCATCAGATGAGAATATATATATGAATATATATATATAATGGGGATCTAAAATAAGAGGAGAAATCAATGACTCAATCCAAAATGTTTTATCTACCATTATTCTTTGAAAAAAATGTCTTAGGGTTCTGAGTCGACGAGAGGTTAATCATGGTCCTGGTGAATGGACATGTAATCCACCGTTACCATCACAAGACTCCATAACCTAAGAGCCACTCTTGAGAAACTTCAACATTTTTTCCCTAAATGCCATCAAATTCCCTTTTAGGCAACATCCGAAAAACATCAAAAGGAACATTAAAAAAATGACCCATAGAATGAACCACCTCCGTTACCACTCAATCATGACACAACCCAAACCGGGGATCGAGCTGCAACTAACCCAAGAATTCATACATTTGGCTAGTGGTTGTCTACAAGTGAAAAAGGCACATCAAACTCATTGAGGAATATTCCTAAGAACATATACACTCACATGCTACATACTCAATGAAAAAATGTAGAAGAAAAAGTAGAAAAATTGTAAAATACTATAAAGTAATGTGAAAATCTGTGAAGCTATTAACGGTACAGGAGTATGATACTGAATACAGAAACGTAATGTGAAAAAGAACATGCCCAAACTAGAATTCTATCCCAACATACATACTACTGGAAAAGAGTATATTCTAAGAGATCCCAGCCCATATATCCCATCTATGACCACCATAAGTGGTCCATGCATCCTATATACCTACGCTTATCTATAGTAATGATGAACCTATCTGCTATAAATAAAAGACATGCTACATGTTTTCAAAATACAAATCATGGGTGAGTATATAAATAATTAGTATAATTCCCCAATGAGGGTGATGGTGGTGAAATAAAAGATACAATGTTTGAGAAGTGGTAAATGAACAAGGTACAGTAAACCATAAGGGAATGAGTGAATATCCACCCAAAAAGAGGGTGAAAGTAAGCACAACCAAACAAAATGAGCTCGTCATAGTGAGAAGGTGAAACCCTTGTCAAGTCTTCACTACATATAGTTGTGGAGTAGACCCTCCCAATAATGAGAATCTATAAATGGAAAGCATGTGTCATACCTCACACGTCGTCACCTCTCTTGGAAGGAGAGTAAGCATGACCCATATAGTGTGTACTATAACATGATATATATATACATATTCTTAGTCAAAGTATCCCAAATGAGAGTGTAAGGTGTCTACATATCATAGCTTATCCGAAGAAGAAGAGTACCCCCCAGTTCCCAGGTAAAACTATATGCAATGCAGAGTACCTCATATTTCTTCCCAGGAAATAGAAGACAACCTGGATCAAATCACCATGCCAGAATACTATCCGCAATAGGTGGCATTGACTCTCCCATATGGTTTTAAGTCACATAATAATGATGCATCTCAGTGGGGGAATATGTCCCTATTTTTCATGTGTCCTTTGGTATGTTGAACCATGCCTCGCCACTGTATCGCACAGGTGAGGGTATTATTTGAATCGTTGGGGACTACACTGCCCAGACCAAATGGAGGGTCATCTTGGAAATATCAGGGACTATGCTATGTTGCTCTGATGAAGGGTTAGCCCAGTGTCATTGGGGACGACGCTATTGAGGCTAGATGGAGGGTCAAAAAGATACCTCTCATCAGGTACTACACTACCTTTCCCAGTTGGAGGGTCAACCTTGTATGTCTCCTCGAAGACTACACTACCAAGCCTAACTAGAGGGTCATCCTGGTATTTATCAATGGGGACTACACTACCCAACCCAGCTATAGGATCATCCTGGAATATCTCATCGAGGATTACACTACCCATCATAGAAGGAAGGTCATCCTAGAAGGATGTCATGGTAGGCCTATTTGAACGATGTCATCGTCAAGTGTCGTCTCTACATGTGCCAACCCAATAGATCTACATATTGTCATGAAAGCCACTTCCAAAGGCCCCATCTCATTATACATAGAAAAAACATAGGATAGGAATCTTTCAGGATGACATATGAATTCCAACAAAAGAGATATGGAAGATTGAGTATTTCTGGTGGGTGATCCAAAAGTACACGACATGTAAAGGGGAAAATTGGACATGTTTCCCCTCTTTGCAGACTAAACATGTCTCTGGACGAACACATGTAGAGTCATAGGTAGTTCTGTATACTGTGTAGTTGGAATACAGGGTGTGTGGTGTTTATCTAGGAGTTAGCCATGTCTACTTTCCATGTTTCTGTACTCGGACTCTATGTCCATGTACTTCTTCACATGGTGTGTTGGTCCACACATGATTTTTCCCGCCTGACCAAGTCATGTATATGTTCTAGAAATAGAGAATGGCCATGATCTTGTCTCCTTCACCTGGATCATATAATATGGAGATGTGGTACACATCACACCAACGGGGAGTACATGCAATGTCATTACTATCTTTTTCCGAACCATATCATCACCTATAAGGGATGATACATACCGTGTGTCCTTCTGTAAATATAGCGGGTAGTCAGGAATTTTTTTCAAGAATCTCTATATTTCCCCAATCATCCTTTTTGATCCATATAAACTTCAACTAGGTCAAGATTTGTCTGATTTTTCTCTGAAATCATTAGATCTAGCCGAATAATGTAGAATATCTTCAATGTTCATTTCAAATCATCCTCGTTCAAAAATTAGTGTTTGGATAGATATTATACTCACCGTCATTGCTCCATTTATCTTCATATTTGTATAAAACCTTCATGTTGATCATCATTTTATCATTAATTTTCCATATCCGTTCCATTCTCACCATTCCATTATCATTCCAGAAATTATCTTTTAATCTGAGAACCTGATCGAAATCGGGGAGCCCATAAATCGTCAAACCGGGATCCACCAAGATTCAGTACTATTAAATGTGATTAAAAAGGGGAAGGAGGAATCAAAACACAATGTTTTAATCATCATTAGACAATATTTCTTCATTTACAATTGAGAATGAGGCACTGGGGTTAGAAAATGTTATAGACCGTATGAAATCTGGTTCTCTAGATCATGTATAGTTTAAAATAAAAGTCTCAGGTTGATGAATTTAGTTTCAACATGCTCAATCAATTAATACTATGCATAAAAATCCTATTGAATATTCATACTAGGACTATATATATTAGTATTGATGAAGAATGCATTCGTCAGAAAATGATGGGTATCCATTGTGATCGTCGCATTTTGATCCGTCTAGAATCCGAGGTTCATCTTCGTTCTTCTTTCATAGTTCACCAATGAAAGGAAGTGGAGGAGAATAGAGAATAGGCCATTGGAAAATAGTATTAGAATGATATCTCCTTGAAATTAATAATTTATAAAAATTCTATGAGTATAAATGATTTTCATTCTTTAATCAATTTAATTAACTAAATCATAGAAAATGCGCCCCCAACGAGCGAGAGGTCTAGAGGTCCTGCACTAACTCATCAGGTTTCACACTTAGGGGAAACACCATGTCCCATACCCAACCATGGTGTTAGATTTACAATATAATAAACCATTTAATTTTTATCCCATTTTCTTTAATTAAGTATTTGTGCGTAATATACAAGAAATTTAATATTTTTATAAAACTAATTCTAGAAATACTAGGCCTCAGAATCACATGTCATCTTAGTACCTAGTACTATAATGACAGTTAGAAATATTTTAAATTATTATTAGGAAAAAACTAGGTATCTAAAACCAAAATCACCTCAATATTATACATGATGTTTCTAGAATGACTCAAAGAGTCCATTATCATTGTAAAATCAACATTTTAGTTCAAAAGAGCCAGTCACTAAAAACTGATGAAACATGCTCGTATTTTATTGATAATTTAGGAAAATGATTGAAAATTTATTTTTGATATGTAAGAATCTATTTCATGTCATACTAATAGATGATGTGATTAGAATGAGTCAAACGTGTGTGTTTCTAGTTTAAAATTGCAGTTTAGTAAAATAAGACAATTGATGCACTCAAAACAAAGAATATGCATTCATATTTTTTAAAACATTAGGACAGAAATCCCAATGTCATTTCGATGTTATGGAATCATAACGACCTCAATATAAGGCATAGTGTGATGGGTGTGACTATAAGTGTGTTTTCATATTTAAAATTGGAATTAATTTTAGTTAAATTAACACATTCTGTTAATTTATATCATTATAGTATTACAAACATAATAATTGGGTCATTATATTGGTGAGTTATTCTGCTTGTGCAGGGGTGGTTTCTTTGGAAACTTCTTGATACAGTTTAGGATTAAATGATAGAAGATCATTGATGTTTTTGAATGTATGTAATAATTTGTATTTATGTAATTATATTAACCATTGTTTAAAATTTCTATAATATAAATTTGTTTTTATGATCGTGTGGTAATATTCATTTCATTTAAATCCTATTTCAGGGATTTTTTTTATATTTTGTGTGTTTCTGGTGCAGTAGTGTGTTGTTAAAGCACATTTTAGTGATGCTACAGTGTGTTATTGCATCACCCTATAGAATAGATGTTTATCAGTGAATTTAATGGTTCTGATAATGATATAATTTATATGTTCTCATAGGAGCTCTAATAAAAGGCTCCTTATCATTTATTCTATAAGTGCTGATAATAACCCCTTTATTAGTACCGTTATAAGAGATTATAAATGTTTCCTTTAGCAGTGCTAAATTAAAGTGCCGATAAAGGATCCCTTTATTAATGCCTTTTCCGCACTAATAAAAGACAAGTTTTTTTAACCAAAATCATTTTTTCGTTTATTTTATAACACTAATAAGGGACATTTGAAACATTGGTAAATGCCAATTTTATTTTAGTGATAGATTAAAAATTAATTTTACATCTCTATCCCAATATAAGAATTTTTTATAAATGCATTTCCATGAAAATATGACACAAATAAAAATATCCTCATTAATGCATTAAAATAATATTTCAGTAACCCCCTATTCTACTATAGCTCAATGACTTCCTAAAAATTTCATGATTATATAATCCATATGAAATGTCTCTCATAAAAGGGTAAAGGTAAATTTTTCTAAAATTATCTTATTAAAATTTTTTATTTATGGTTTTATAAAATTAACATTCTATATCAAAAAAATTACATATCATAATAATCTATAATTTTTTAGAATACCAAATCTAAAAATTTAAATTGGACATTCAGAGTCTAGTTAATAGAATTTATATATCTCATCTCCCCAAGATTAATGTTAATAAAAAACATATAATTAAAAAATGTCTCTATTATCTTCCACATATCCAGATGAAATAACTTTTAAAAATCTTTATTGATTTATAGTATAGTTTTATAGTCTACAAGCCATTAGGGTATGATTCCCCAATGATAAAATCATATCTTCCACTATAATGTCTATGAAAAGCCTAATTTCATGAATAAATTTACAAAATAATAGCATATATATAAGATAATCTTTTCATATTTGTCTATTAATCATAAATTTGTTCAAAACAATTTTAACTATGTATTCAAACCTTTCCACATTAAAATGATTTTTTATGCCTAGAAAATAAGGAAAGAGTAATTATCTCACATGATCACATTTTTATAACATCATTAATGCCCAAATTTCCAATATTAATAGTATCAAGATGGAATTAACTTATTCGTACATCACATAACCATGATTTATTCACATTATCTTAGGCACATAATACATTTTTTGAACAAGAACTCGGTTTCCAACCATGGAAAGTGATAACTAGAAAACCTATAATAGTTTCCACATCAATGAATGATGTGTTCATGTGGGTAATAACATAAATACTATTATAATAACACAAAAAACTCATCATATCATGATATATATCTAATACACATCAATATTATAATCCTAAACTATAATTCAAGGAATCCATCATACCCTATATTTCATACATCATAATATAACTCACAATAACTATCTTTTTTCCATTCCAATACAAACCTAGTGATGTTCGAATTCATAATAACTATAATCTAATATTTTTAACTAGGTGAATTCATCTACTATGATCACCACACAATATTTTTTGGTGGAACACCGCCGATATATTCATGTAGTATCATTATAATCATGGAGGAATATAATTTGTAAATAATAATTTTTGATTACTTTAATTAAAGGAACATTAATAAGTTATTTGAGAAGGCATCAAATAAGTTATCAATGATGTTTGAATTAACCAGAAACATTTTCTAGTGATACATATTCTTAAAGATGTTATGGTAAAAAAATTTTAAGGTGTTACTATTGTTTACAATCTCTTTTATTACATAATTCAAATCCTAAAAAAATAAAGTGTATTTTATAATGGAAAAAATCCATAATATTAATAAATAGTAATATGAATAAAAACACAACATAAAAAAATGACTTATAATACCACTATATTGATTTTGGTTAGGCACAAGATTATAGTCTACCCCATTTTTGGACTAGTATATATAAATTTAATAAGTCTTAATATCTTTATTGATAAAAATATTTGGTTATTGAATCTTTTTGTAACATCGCAATATTTTTTATATGGACTAAGACATAATGTTATGTGAATTCTAGGACCCATCATCGTATGCTGGAGGATTCAAAAAATCTATTGAAGGAATTATATATACCACAAGGTTACTATAACAATCATATTATAATAATAAAAATTATAAATAACATAAAAATTAAAAATGAGTTAATATCAAAGTACAATATAGGATCACATTGGGAATCCATCCATAATGATAACATATCAACATTGATTTGATGAACCCTTGTCAAACCATACATGTTCTAAATATAAGAGTTATCTAAGAATATAAAAAATATCTAGATAGTTTATTAATAATAGAAAAAATAAATATTGAGATACTATAATTAAAAATTCCTAGAGAACACCTCAGTACTATCTCCAAATCACTGTTATTTTAATCTAACAGAAGATAATGTTTTTGGGGCCCTTTCCCCAATAGTTATTAAAATAAATTTAGGACACATACGTGTGTAAAAAACATTATGATACAATCAACAGACCCCTACGATAGACCATAATTTATGTACTATATTTCTTATACAATATAAAATATATGATGTAACACTGAATATACAACATCTGAATCAATTTTTTTTGGTTTCAGCCTATAATATGAAACAAATCTTGGTAAGGTACCATCCTCATTATGGGGTGCCATTATAATGTTCATAAACCCATTTTCTAACTATGTACTAATTTTTCCCACATCATACAACTACTTGTATAGAAATTATAATAATACATACCATGGGGGAACATTAACCCATGTCTTTCAACCATGACATACGAAAATATTTTCCGCTGTCGGACACAATGACACATTAACACAACTATATCCATAGTAAAATTGTAAAAAACCAGGGGAACATAACTCATATTATTCCCCCATAATAGAATAAAAAAATCCACACCATAGGATTCCTCATCTCTAGATTTTATTTTATGTTACATTAATAATTCAGACCAAATATTGTCCTAAATTTTACTATTCTTATAAATCAGATTATATATCAATAAAAAATTCTATCACATTTCATGAAAGGTAACAAATAATCACATATATTAACAAGGTTAACTTCATTTCTTATGGTTATAAATCTACAGAATATGTGGTGTCATATATCTTCTCATAGAAAACATATAATACCTTACAATTACAATATACTATGAATTTCACATTCTAATAAACACTAATAACATAACACATTCACGAGAAAAATATTACCATCACAATTGGAATTTTGAGAAATTATGTTTGAATGATTCCATCAAAATAAATAATAAAATTTTAAATAACACATATTTTTCATGTAAATCCTTAGAAAATAATCCATTATGCATAGTTGTGTTACAATTATAACTATATATCACAAATTTTTGTAGATTCTATCATTAATAGAATTTTTTATTAAAATAAAATATAAAAACTATCACTAATAATAAACCATGATAAATCTCCCATCACTAAATAGAATTTTGCATAATGTTTCAAATATTATTTTTTCACAAAATATAAATATGTTCGAAAATTTTATGATTTATATTAATGTAATAGTAATAGATTACAACAAATTATTTTATTTACAAATAAATTTCAAATGGAATATCATCACAATAAATATATATTAATATAGTGAAAAATATTAATATAATAGATTATAAAATCTACATAAAATAAATATATTTAAGAAATGAATAATATTTTTACGAAACAATATTTAAAAAAATGACATAGTATTATGAGGTAAAATGGTGATAGAATTATTAAGAAAAATTTGAGGTCGATTCTCTATCCCTAAACCTCACTCTCATCATTTTATATTCTATATCATTTATTTATATTAGAATTTGTGATGATATTTCTTCTATTTATTCTCCCAAATAATCCTATAAATGATCTCATTATAATATATAAACCTTTAATTATACAATAAAGGATGGTAAGAAGTAAAAATAGGAACTCATTTTGATCGGATGGGTTATCAAAAAATTATGTACCAAAAATTGGTCAACAATGACCCTGAACCAATAAAAACACTAATGACTCCATATTAATATTCACCTAAATCTAATCCACCTCATTATTATATGAATGCTTTATATTCTTTATATTATCCTATATAACATAGCTATTTTTATTGCTCTCACACATGTGAGTTTCTTAATCATACATCTCATGAAAAGTATTAATAATAAAATATATTATAAATTAGATAATATAGAAAATATTTAGGGACCATAAATTCCTATTTCATATAATAAAATATATATAATGTAGTATAATTTGTGTTTATCCACATATACACATCAACTTTTATATCCATAGGTGAGTTGTAAATTTAATAATATAATCTCATTCAAATGGTAATGAATATAAATAAAAAATTATCATCATAAAAAAAGTTACTTGACATTGATCGATGAATAATAGAATATAGATAAATAAAACATGTACTAAACATATCCTAACTTGAATAACTCTTTACCCTAAAAATGAACACTTTTTTATTGTTACACAATCCCAATAATAGATAAACCCATCCCATTCCAAAGATAGAATATATACTTGTTTATAAGAGAAAAAATACTCCAAAAAACAGTTTTTGATAGTATCTACATAGATCTCCCCCAAATGTTATGAAAAATATAATGATGATAATTGTGAATAAATTCCCTTCATTCATCCCCAGTGGTAATCCATGTTTACCCTTGTATAGGGTACTATATTAAATGTAAATAATTAACAAAACGAATAAATAAATGAAATTCTTTGTTTAAAAGAAAAAAATAAATAAATTAAAATAGTAGTATGTTATCGACCATGATTTTTACACATATTTAAAAAACAACATGATCACAAAAAAATCAAATGAGAATAAAAATATCTTTTTATATTTGAATCTAAATTACAAAATGGGAAAATATCAAAAAGGGTACTATATTTGTAATGTATATTCAAGAGAATAGTTGATAAAAAATTAAATTTTTCAGAAAATATAAATTCATCTTACATCCCTAGATAAGGTTTAAAATAAATAACAGAGTGATAATTTAGAATCATTACAAAATCATCTATTTTGAATGGAATAATTCCCTCATAGAAGAATCATTAATTGCATCCCAACTATGTATAATAGATGATAGAAGAGGGGGTCAACATTTGGTCAGACATTGTCCATCATACGATGAATATGATTACTAAAGTAACCTAAAAAAATAAAAAACAAGGAATATAAATATTATTCTTCACTATTAGTTTACCTAAATATAAAAAAAATTAAAACAACTAGTAATTTAATATATATTGTTATACATAAAAAAGATTTATTTTCATATTTTTCTAATTTATATATAATAAACCTCATTCTTATTCATCATATTTATATTATTCACTATCATCATCTTCAACATCTTCTTGAACAATAATTATTTTAATAAAATCCACATATTACCCTCTACAAAATATCATTCATTTTAAATTAACTTATTATCTAGGGATTATATTTTTATTATTCCACACAAAATGATTTTGTTAATTATAAAATCTGAGTGATCCACATTATATATTTTTTTTTCATGACATAAAAACATAAATATATCATTTAATACAATATAACATATATATATTTTTTAAATATCCACATCAATGAATAAATCCATGTCCTCTACTAGTATCAATTTAATATCACTTATACATTAAGATGTTGTTCCATCCTAAATATAATAACCGTATTATTTAATCTGGTATACCATAAAATAAAACAACAATTTTTTATGAATATAATTTTTTGAAATTATATTTATTCATTTTTTGGTTCTAAAAATGTTTTTCAATAAAATAAATACCCATTAAAAATATAAAAATTATACGATTTGACATGTATAGATAGTGAAGTACGTAGATCACAAAATCCACTCTCCATTAATTTTAAGCATTGTGATAAATTTATAAAATTATTAATTATGAATTTAATATCAAATGTTATATTTACATAATAATTAGATCTCTTAACTTGTTTATGAATCATTTCTCTTAAACCTAATTAATAAATTATGTATCATATGTTCTTCAACAGTTCCCCGTTAAATATTCAGAATATTTTTTACAACATGACGTTTCTATAATTCCCTAAACACATAATAATATATTTGGTAAAAATATAAAGACATAAATTTAAATGATAGTATATATTAATATACAAATAATAAATAAAAAATAATTTATATGCAGTGATTATATCATATACTCTTCTTTTTTCTATAATAATGTATCTTACCTTAAACAAGATCAAATGGTATTAATGGAGGATTCCTTTAACAACAAAATATTAATCATACTAGTATCTGTATATATATTATATCATCAATTTTTTATTGATATAAACTAATATTATTGATAAAAATTACTTGTTTCAATAATTTATATTTTGTAACTTCATTGTTACTCACCTCAAAGAACAATTTCATGTTCACAATTGAAATATTGTCCCAATTGATTGAATGATGATAATAAAATTAATTTTTACCCTATATATTTCTTTATTTTGAGACCTTTAATTATTTTTCAAAGTATATTATTATTTAAAACAATATCAAAATAAATTTGAAATTTTATCATTTAAGCATTCAACTGCAATTGATCCTTCAATTGGTCTCTTATTAGGATTAATTATTTTCAATTTAAATATACATTTAATAATTGGTAATAACAATTGTAATTGTATAAGACCATTTCATTTCTCATAAAATATAAACTATATTTTTACCATATTTTATAAATTAATGATTAATGGGGGATTTATTTATCCCAATTTATATAAATATTTAACAATCATTTCCAATAACATTAACAAAAATAAATTCTCTGATGTTATAGATTTATTATAATATAAAAAGAATGATATTTTTGTCAAATAAACAAAATTTCTTTATGATAATAACACTCTAATACCAATAGGAAACATTAATTCCATAATAACCTAAAAACAATGACATATTAAACCCATTATTTGATCATTTCTCACAGATCATGATGAATTGTGATCAAATCCATATAAAAACCTATAATTGTCTATACATTTCTAAAATAGATAATGTTTTTCTATTCTTTGTAAATATTATTAGTTGGGAATAATTATATTGTTGATGTTCCAGTTTCAAATAACAAAATATCATGATTTGAGAAATGTTATTGAAGTTCTCATTATACCTTAATCAAGTATTTCAAATTTTGATTTCAATCTAATAAAACTAAACATATTTTATCAAAAAATAATTTACAAATTTTTAGTAAATATTTATTTCAGAGACTTAACAATCAAAAAAATGAGAAATCTATAATGATAATTAATTCTCTCAAATTAGGATATATCCAAAAATTAGTAGTTATGATCTGATTTGTAGTTGGGAAAAAAATAATAAATATTGATTAGAAAATGGTTTCAAAATAAGTATCATATAAAATTTTTATATATTCATATATTTTAATTATAAAATTGTTGATAATTATAATTATTTTTATAAGGGTATTTTAAATATGAATAAGTCTAAGATTACATTCCAAAAACTAAGCTATATTAAATTGAGAAGAATGAAAAACATTTTTTCACCCATGGAGTATGGACCTGATTTATAACCTTGTATACTCTATAAAAATAGAATTATATATAAAAAATTATAAATTACCAATAATAATTATACATCAAATGAATTTTTTTTTGATTATTAGTATCATTTAAATTTAAACCATCTCTCAATTGTAATTTCAACTCATCAAATAGTGATATATATATTTATCAATATTTTTTAGATGGCATGGAATTAGTAATATCAAATATAAATAGGGGTTTTTCAATAAAAAAACAATGTGGGTTATGGTACTATGTTATGTAAAATGTCCAAAAATAATATGGTTTTCTGTAGGCACCAGAATGATGAAGAATGTGTTGAAATATATAGAAAATCATCATAATGTTCTAAAAAATGTTTATATGTCTGGATAAATTGTTTCAAGGAATCATAGTAATATTTTTGATTTAATATACCAATATAAATTAAATTCAATGTAATAATTTTCATTAATAATGTTAGGTAATAGGACATAAATAAACTTACTAGTCTTGGTTTAATACTAAATTATTTCATATTTTTAACAAGAACAAGTTTTTTTATATTACCATTCCTTGTAACTAGACATTCCACAAGTTCGACAATTATATAATAATTTAAAATCCCTATAATATAAGATGAAATAATATGACAATGAATGAATTTGAAAATTTCATCAAATATTATGAAATTTCATTATGTTAAAATTTTTCTATAGTAATGTATTAATATTTAGAAAAGATGTTTTAACTACAAATAGTATGCAATTAAATGAACACTTATACATTATAGAAACTAATTTAATATCAATTTTTTTTAAAAAACCATATAATTTACTAATGTTTCATCCATGATACAAATATTCCTTAAAATAATTAAAAGAATCATGAAATTAATATGGTCCAAAAAAATACCATCAATATTTTTGGTATATATTATTGAAAATATGTCTTCATTCCCAAATGAATAACTTTTTTTATGTAATAGATTTTACATAAAAACCTTGCATTATATATAATTTATATTGACCATGATAATGATTATAAAGTTTGATATAAAACTAAAATGCACGAATTTACCACCAATCATGTCAAATGGATCCCATCTCTTGATATCGCATTTCTTGTAAGGACATTTTATCCTCCTGTTGAAATTAAAATCTATCTTATATGAGGAAAGAGAATGAAATCATCATTACCCACTATACAAAAAGGATTCATATAAGAAACATGTGAATCTTTTCCGTTACAAGTATATATAAAATCATAAATAGACATTTATTTCATTATTCCCTTCCATTAAATTCTTAGCATCATATATAATTTTTTTTAAAATCACATACGATAAATAAATCGATTAATTTTTTATATAATTTTAGAAAATTTTACAATTGATTTTATTAATTTTTTTATTTAAAAAATTATTTAATTTAATTTAATTATATAGATATATTTAATCTACAATTATTTTACTTAATAAATAATTTTAGTAATTAATTATTTTTAAATTTTAATAATTTAAAATAATAATTAAAATACCATATTATTTTGACCAATTTTTATAAATAATGAATTTTCCCTAAATATACAATTAAATTTAACTATTTTTGTAAATGTGAAATTAATATTTTTTTTAAATTAGTTTTTATCATTAAATTTAATAAATATTAAATTAAAATTACTAATCAATTTTTCAAATTAATAATTATTTTTGTTTTCCAATAGATTTTATAATTTTTTTTAATAATTTTTTTATTTGAATTATTTTATTTCATTTAATAATGTATGTTCATTTTAATAATTAATATAAATAATAAATTTAACTAATAATAATAATTATTTACACCAAATAAATAGTTACCATTAATTTGAATGCACATATTCTGATACAAATTTATTTTTACAGATTTATTGGTTTTTATGTTTACTTATTACATTTATTATTAAAAATACATAATAAATTATAATATTTTCATTGTTTACATAAAATTTATTTGTTTACAAATTAATCTGGTGTTATTTTTACAAATTGGGGTAATTAATAATTAAATAGTTATTCAAAGTTTTCTATTTAATATATAATTATTTATATTTTTTTGTAATATTTTATTAATTTTAGTTAATATATTAAATTATAAACGTATATAATTTAAACTTTTCTATAAATAATTAATTATTTTTAGTAGCATATGACTTCTAAAATAATAGATAATGGTTTCCATGCAATCATAAATTAATAAGGTTTCACCCCTTAATAATCCCCAACATAGAGGAACATTCATATGACCCCATAGTACAAGGGTAGCAGAACATTAATGGGAAGTAACCATGATGTAGGGAATGATTTGAGATTGGTATTTAGGATGATCATTTTTGCATATTATAGGGAATAGATATTTTTAGAGGAACACTATGGTGTAGTTATCTTGTTATTTAGTGTGCTGTTGGAGCCTATTTAAAAACAATGTCATCCATAATATATGGGAGGTTACATGTTTGATATTTATGGTGAACAAAAATATACATAGGATCCTACAACTTATTGTTGTTGGACCTAACACAGTGATGGGGGAAACCATGTATTGGTCCTTTGTTCCATCAGACTATGTATTGTTGTGAAGACTTCTAGAAATATGACCATCCAAACTATATGGATGAACGCATTTTAAATGAAAAAACATTACTAACACCTACAAGGTTTTAGAGTTTAAAATAAATAAAATAAATCATTAACTAAAAAACATATATTATTTTAATAATATGGATTTTTTTACAATTATACATAAATATATATATTCCATATTGATTCATCATCATCTCGCTCAAATTATCCACATGAGAATGTCTTATATATATTTTATACTTTTCCTATCTTGATAACCTGGGAGGATGGAAACACAAGAAAGGGGGAGTTTAGATTCCCAGTAAGAGGAAATATAAATAAAAATCCAAGAACATATATGATCATAATACATACATACATTATAAAATGGGTATATAATTAAATTATACCTCATATATCTTAGTTAAAAATTCATGGCCTAAATCTTTACTTAACATAATACATCAGTCAGTCATATGTGTCAATAAACATGATCAATTAGATCAAAACATATCATTGTGAATGAACATACAACTATAAAACATCATCCAAATATGATATATAAATTCTTATTAGGTTAAAAAATTATTGAAGGAAAATATATATGATTAGTGAATTTGAGAAAGAAAAGCATACTCATGAATACATTATCTAATGGTATAGAAGATCATCACTAATTCATACGAATGAGATACCAGACCCCAGACATCATCGTATATATATTTGTGTGTGTGTGAATTTTATAATAAATCAATTATTCAACATATCATAACAAACATGTTGAAGGAAAATTTATTTCATGAAACAATAAAATAAAATCATTAACATTTTATAGCATGTAGAAACCATGGAAATAAGATGGTTTTCATTCAACACATCATAAATAATCCTTAAAATGAAACTAGGTTTTATATCGTTTTTATTTTTATTGACATGGGTAAAACATTCATAAGTATATAAATAATATCATAACGGTTAAAAATAAATAAAATAAATAGGTATCCAATGAATGTTATTAAATTTCTAGGAAAATACCACTCAATCAAGATAATAATTCATATCATATTCAGAACATATAGATAAATTTTTTATTATTAAAATAAAAAATTTCCTTATTAAAACAATGCATGACATCTATGTAAACACCCTTCAGTCAATGGAATCATGAATAATGTTTTAACAGAATAAAGTCATTGGATAAACGTTTATGCTTAATCCATGTGAATTATTAGGTAACAAAAATTATGTATTAGAATATTTCCCTAGTATATATGGTCATTATATAAGTTATAGTGATAAAGTGTAACACCCCTGACCTAGAATTCACTACACGGTGACCTGAGTCATGTCACGACATGGCCTTAGGTAACCCTCTACAAATTTTAGTGGTTGAGGACTAGTATCCATTGTCTAATAGATTATATATTGAGAAAATTACATTTTATCAAAAATGTGTGATCGCAAAATAAAAATAAATAGCATAAACAATATGAAATATCCAGAATCAAGAATGACCAACCATTTCCCAAATGGTGTAAAAGCTACATAAAAAACAAATAGATATACCATGACATTATAACTGTTATAGAGTGAATAAAACCCCACAATAAAGACAACCATCTAATCTCCAAAACATGTTATGAATACAAGTCAGGATCCTCATCTATACATGTCCTAATTTTAACATAATTCCCTAGCATAGGACTTATTCCTTTTTCCAGACAAACAACCACGAAATATGCTTGGGTACACTACATCTCAGGCCAAACCAAAACAAAACACCGGAGATGACCCCTATACATCATCCACACACTTGGATTTACAACTAAGGGAGAAATGTGGAACTCTTGCATCACTTCCCCCCACATCACAACTGAAACCATTCTTCTCCCCTTGAACAAGATATCAGGATTACCTCCATTCGAATATCCATATGATGCATCACATGTGGAAAGAAGATCATGAATAACCTCACAATCAATTTCTCTTAGTTAGAAATTCTTCACTTGCTCAGGGATCATATGATTAATCACCACTGAATCCCGAAATACTATAACCTCCTACATCATCTAAGTCATCTATAGGGAAGATAACTAATCTGAAGCATTGTACACTATAAGAACATAAGACATCATGATAAGGGAATTTTATATATCATTTCCCTTCCTGGGAGTTTATACTATATAAATGTTGTTGTCTATCAAGAAATCTAGCCTTCATTATTAGCACAAGTTCAGGTCTCTCTGAGTGATGATATACCTGTTACTCTAGTGGTATGAGTAAACTATAATGTTCACTCTTAGAAGGTAGTTCATCCACATCCTAAAATAAAAATCAACCATTTATTGTTGTATATCTTGCGACTCATATTTCTTCACATGGTGTACGAACTACCTCGACCTATATCTGATTACCTCATATCATTTCATGCATGCACCTAAGCTCATCTTGAAAGGCATCATTTTATACAACAAACTCAACTCCATCCTCTAGTAGCCTCAAAACCAATATTCTCTTGATACTCTTCCTTAACATTTCAAAGGCCTTCAGGCACATCTCAATCTAGGTAAAGAATTATCTCTTCAATGTCAATGTGGTCAATGGGGATTCAATCCCAGAGAAATATTCCAAAAATCTCTATTAGTACCTCAGCATGCTGAGAAAGCTCTACACCTTAGACAAATTCTTAGGTGGCTCCCTACCAATAATTTTTTATATATTCTATATATCCATATCTAATCCCAACATGGAAATGACATTCCCCTAAAAGTGAATCTTTTATACCGAAAAATAAAATTTTGAGAACACTTAATATATTTGGTGCTCATGAAGTAAATTAAAGACGCTCTTAAATCACTCTTCAAGATCCTCCTCCATCACAGAGTAGAAGAGGATGTATTATATAAAGACAATGAAAAAATATTTGATGTATGTATTGAAGATATGGTTCATCAAATACATGAAATCATGGGGGAATTATTCACCCCCAAGGGCATAAATAGTAACATGTATTGTTCAAAGTGATATTGAAAGGCCATCTTCATATTTTCATCCTCACAGTCCCATAGCTGGTGGTAGAGGTACCTTAGATTGATCTTGGAGAACCATCTCACACCTCAAAAATAATCAAAGAGTTCATCAATCATTGGAAAGTGGAACATGTTCATTATCATGTTCTGATTCAAGAGATGATAATCCATGCAATGATAGAATATCTCATCTTCCTTATTTAAAAATAAAAATAGATCCACCTAGGGGGATACACATGGTCAGATGACTCAATTCTCACAATGGTCCTCTAATTTTAAGATCTACTACAGGAGATCAGTGGGTAACATTTGAAATACTACCAATTATACTGGGGTAGCCCCTAGCTACATGTTAATGAAAAACACAATCTCCCATCTCAATGTTAGTCATAAAATGTATTAGGGAAAGGATTTTATATAATCCATCACAATTGAATGGATTCAAAATCCAATGATTCTATGACACCAAGGGTATGAATCGCTAGCTGATGGGTAATTGGATGTATCCTCTTACTCAAAGAACCAACACATCCTGCTATGATGTCTCTCTCATTGAGAAAGGAGAACCTCATCCCATTATCACATAGGCTTGAGACTCCTTTGTGATGATATCCAATCTTTTCTTTGACGATGGATAGCCAATCCATTCTCAAGATGACTTCATTGTATTATATCGTGATGACTAGTATGTCGCATGTGAACCTCTCTATTTCATGTGATTTCTCGCACTACTGACGGTTTAATGATACAGAGGGAGAGTTCCTTATAGGATCCTTCATGAATATCTACTATTCTAGCAACACTACTAGGAGATCCATCTCCCACAGAATGATTAAAGGTAAAAAATAAGGGCTGACCCCTTTGTCTACAAATACTATGGAATGTGTAGATTAATCATAAATCCTACCTCAAATCATCTTGTGTGATATTAGTTCATAGATTTCCATATAAATTAGTTGTCTATGGCCCCAGATTCAAGATCTTTAAGCTAGTAATGTGACACCTCGAGGTGTATGTGGGAGAAACTCATACCATTGTCCCCCACCTTCATCTTCTCCCATTCCTCTGCCAGCTCCACCTCCTTGGGGACCACCCTGTCCCTACTAGGGAAATCCCTGATCATGACATTACCTCTACCATTGTGTTCCATCTACTACTAGTCTAGGAATCTCAGTATTCATTGTTGAATAGTCCTATTCCATGTGACCTCTCCCATCACAAGTGTAGAATTGACCCTATCTTAATTTCTCTAGTACATTATGCTACTCTTGAATTGGGCGACAGTGCCCCTAAGTCTGATCATAGAAGGGTCACCTATCTCAATATTTCTAACACATGCATACTACAAAAGACAACTCATCCCTATCAAAGCTATTACCAAATCCACATTACTAGAATCCATATGCAAAGAAGCTCTCCATCACTTGTTCCTTCTCCAAACACCTCATCATGGGTGGGTATGCCCAAGGGAATTACACTAGCCTAGATCTCTCTACGAAGTCCCTACTAGATATTATATGTTCTTTAGTAACCATCTCTGATCCTATCAAATAGTGTAGTGTGTATGGTTCTAGAACCTTTCCACATACTCATCTATTATCATCTATCCCTACAAAATCCCCCAAAACTCCTAAATCTGAATGGAGTACAAGAGGGAGCTTTAGGACACCCCCAAGAAGTTTTTGTTGGAAGTGTCCCCATGATAGCGTCGAGTCATCACTCATCTGGGTTACTAAGCCCCACCAATTCCTAGCTTATCCATGGAAAATACTGGCTCCTAAAGAAACATTTTGATATGTCGGGGTCCGAACCAGTCTAAACATGTACTCCAGCGACATTGATAAATTTTCCACTACTTGAGGGTTGGGGTTGCGGCAGAACCTCAGTGTGTGCTGATTCTGGGGCTCGTAGAGTGTGCTATGTCTTTGAATGTATTCAGCCTTCCCTAATGGGACTATCTTATTGTCAATAGGTGGAGACCACCATACTTTTCCACATGTAGGAAAGGGATCACATGATGGACCCTAAATTAAGGCATCACCATTCATAGGGTCATCGACATGAACTGGAGCTGGTATCGTAGATGGTTGTCATTATGGGGGAATATGGGAAACTATCATGGAGTAACACCATTAGATGAGAATATATATATGAATATATATTTATATATAATGAGGATCTTAAAGAAGAGGAGAAATCAATGACTCAATCCAAAATGTTCTATCTACCGTTATTTTTGAAAAAAATGTCTTAGGGTTCTCAGTCGACGAAAGGTTAATCATGGTCCTAGTGAATGGCCATGTAATCCATCGGTACCATCACAAGACTCCATAACCTAAGAGCCACTCTTGAGACAATTCAACATTGTTTCCATAAATACCAACAAATTCTCATTTAGGGAATGTCCGAAAACCATCAAAAGGAACATTCAAACAACGTCCCATGGAATGAACCACCTCCGTTACCACTCAATCATGACCCAACCCGAGCAGGGGATTGAGCTGCAACTAACCCAAGACTTCATTCATTGTCCAGTGGTTGTCTACAAGTGAAAAAGGCACATAAAACTCATTGAGGAATTTTCCTCAAAACATATACACACACATGCTACATACTCAATGAAAAAACGTAGAAGAAAAAGTAGAAAAATTGTAAAATACTATAAAGTAAGGTGAAAATGTGAGAAGCTATTAACAGTACAAGAGTATGATATTGAATACAGAAATGTAATGTGAAAAAGAACAGGACCAAACTAGAATCTGATCCCAACATACATACTACTGGAAAAGAGTATATTCTAAGAGATCCCAGCCCCTATATCCCATCTATGACAACCATAAGTGGTCCATGCATCCCATATTCCTACGCTTATCTATAGTAATGATGAACCTATCTGCTATCAATAAAAGACATGATATATGTTGTCCAAATACAAATCATGGGTGAGTATATAGATAATTAGTATAATTCCAAAAAGAGGGTGATGGTGGAGAAATAAAAGATACAATGGTTGAGAAGTGGTAAATGAACAAGGTACAGTAAACCATAAGGAAATGAGTGAATATCCACCCAAAAAGAGGGTGAAAGTAAGCACAAACAAAAAAAATGAGCTCGACACAGTGAGGAGGTGAAATCATTTTCAAGTCTCCACTACATATAGTTGTAGAGTAAACCCTCCCAATAAAGAGAATCTATACATGGAATGAATGTGTCATACCTCACACCTCCTCACCTTTCTTGGAAGGAGAGTAAGCATGACCCATAGAGTGGGTACTATAACATGATATAGATACATATTCTTAGTCAATGTATCCCAAATGACAGTGTAAGGGGATATACATCTCACAGCTTATCCCAAGAAGAAGCGTATCCCCCAGTTCCCTGGTAAAACTATATGCAATCCACATAACCTCATTTTTCTTCCCAGGGAATAGAAGTCAACTGTGATCAAATCACCATGCCAGAATACTATCCGATTTAGGTGGCATTGACTTGACCATATGGTTTTAAGTCACATAATAAGGATGCATCTCAGTGGGGGAATATGTCCCTATTTTTCATGATTCCTTAGGTATGTTGGACCATGCCTCACCACTGTACCGCACAGGTGAGAGTATTCTTTGAATCGTTGGGGACTACACTGCCCAGACCAAATGGAGGGTCATCTTGGTAATATCAGGGACTATGCTATGTTGCTGAGATGAAGGGTCAGCCCGGTGTCATTGGGGACTATGCTACCGAGACTAGATGGAGGGCCAAAAAGGTAATTCTCATCAGGTACTACACTATCTTGCCCAGTTGGAGGGTCAACCTAGTATGTCTCCTCGAAGACTTTACTACCAAGCCCAACTAGAGGGTCATTATGGTATTTATCAATGGGCACTACACTACCCAACCCAGCTATAGGATCATCCTAGTATATCTCATTGAGGATTACACTACCCATCATAGCAGGACGGTCATCCTAGAAGGATGTCATGGTAGGCCTATCTGAACGATGTCATCATGAAGTGTCTTCTCTATATGTGCCAACCCAATAGATCAAAATATTGTCCTGAAAGCCACTTCCAAAGGCCCCATCTCATTATACATAGAAAAAAAATAGGATATTAATCTTGTAGGATGACATATGAATTCAAGCAAAAGAGATATTGAAGAATGAGGATTTCTATTGGTTGATCCAAAAGTACACGACATGTGAAGGGGCCCATAGGACATGTTTCCCCTCTTTGCGGACTGGACATGTCTCTGGCCAGACACGGGTTGAGTCATAGGTAGTTTTGTATTCTCTGTAGTTGGAATACATGGTGTGTGGTGTTTATCTGGGGGCTAGACATTTCTACTTTCCATGTTTGTGTACTTGGACTCCATGTCCATGTACATCAGTACATGGCGTGTTGGTCCACACAGGTTGTTTCCCGCCTGACCAAGTCTTGTATATGTTCTAGAAATAGAGTGTGTCCAGGATCGTGTCTCCTTCACATGGATCATATAATATGGAGATGTGGTACACATCACACCAACGAGGAGTACACACAATGTAATTACTATCTTTTTCCAAACCCTACTATCACCTATATGGGATGATACATACCGTGTGTCCATCTGTGAATATAGCAGGTAGTCAGGATTTTTTTTCAATAATCTCTATATTTCCCCGATCATCATTTTTGATCCATATAACATTCAACTAGGTCAAGATTTGTCTGATTTTTCTCAGAAATCATTGGATCTAGCCGAATAATGTAGAGGCTCTTCAATATTCATTTCAAATCATACTCGTTCAAAAATGAGGGTTTGGATAGATATTCTACTCACCTTCATAGATCCTTTTCAATTCAGATTTGTATAAAACCTTCTTATTGATCATCATTTTATCATTCATTTTCCATTTCCATTCCACGCTCACCATTCCATTATCATTCCAAAAATTATCTTTTAATCTGAGAACCCGATCGAAATCGGGGTGCCCAGAAATCGTCAAACCGGGATCCACCAAGATTTAGTGGTGATAAATGTGATTAAAAAGGGAACAGAGGCATCTAAACACAAGGTTTTAATCATCACTAGAAAATATTTCTTGGTTTGTTATTGAGAATGTGGCACTGGGGTTAGAAAAATGTTATAGACTGTAAGAAATCTGGTTCTCGGGATCATGTATAGTTTAAAATAAAAGGCTCATGTTGATGAATTTAGTTTCAACATTCTCAAACAATTAAACCCATGCATAAAAATCCTAATGAAGATTCTTGCTCAGAACATATCTATTAATATTGACGATGAATGCATTCGTCGACAACAGATGGGGATCCATTGTGATTGTCTCATTTTGATCCGTCTAGAATCAGAGGATCATCTTCGTTCTTCTTTCATAGTTCACCAGTGAAAGGAAGAGGAGGAGAAGAGAGGATAGGCCATTGGAAAAATAGTATTAGAAAGATAACTCCATGAAATTAATAATTTATAAAAATTCTATGAGGATAAATGATTTTAATTCTTTAATCAGTTCAATTAACTAAATCACTTAAAATGCTCCCCCAACGAGTGAGAGGTCTGGATGTCCCGCACTGACTCATCTGGTTTCACTCGTAGGGGAAACACCATGTCCCATAACCAACCATGGTCTTAGATTTCCAAATATAATAAACCATTTCAGTGTTACCCCATTTTCTTTAATTAACTATTTTTGCGTAATATACACGAAATTTAATATTTTTATAAAACTAATTCTTGGAATACCAGTCCTTGGAATCACAAGTCATCTTAGTGCCTAGTACTATAATGATATTTTGAAATATTTTAATGTATTATTAGGAAAAAACTAGGTATCTAAAATCAACATCACCTCAATATGATACATGATGTTTCTAGTATGACTCAAAGAGTATGTTATCAGTATAAAATCAACATTTTAGTTCAATAGAGCGAGTCACTAAAAAATGAGGAAACATGCTCATATTTTCATGATAATTTAGGAAAATTATTCAAAATTCATTTTTGATATGTACAAATTTGTTTCATGTCATACTGATAGATGATGTGATTAGAATGAGTCAAACGTTTGTGTTTCTAATTTAAAATTACAGTTTAGTAAAAAAAGACCACTGAAGCACTCAAAACCGAGAATATGCATTCCTATTTTTTAATACATTAGGAAAAAACTCACAATGTCATTTGAGATGTCATGGAATCATACAGACCTAAATCTGAAGCACAGTGTGACCAGTGTGACTAAAAGTGTGTTTTCATATTTAAAATTGGAAATAATTTTAGTTAAATTAATACATTCTGTTAGTTTATATCATTATATAATTACTAAGATAATAATTCGGTTCTTATATTGGTGAGTTATTCTTCTTGTGCAGGGGTGTTTTTTTGGAAATTGGTTGATATAGGTTAGGATTAAATAATAGAGGAACATTGATGTTTTTGAATGTTTGTAATAATTTGTATTTATGTAATTATACTAACCAATGTTTAAAATTTCTATAATATAATTTTGTTTTTATGATTGTGTTGTAATGTTCATTTCATTTAAAACCTATTTCAGGGATTGTTTTTTTATATTTTGTGTGTTTTTGGTGCAGTAGTGTGTTGTAAAATCCCATTGTAGTGATGTTACAGTGTGTTATTTCATCACCCAATAGAATGGATGTTTATTAGCGATTTTAATGGTTCTAATAACGATATAATTAATATGTTCTCATAGAAGCTCTAATAAAAGGCTCTTTATCATTGCTTATATAAGTGCTGATAAGAACCCCTTTATTAGTACCGTTATAAGAGATTATAAATTTTTCCTTTAGCAGTGCTAAATTAAAGTGCCGATAAAGGATCCCTTTATCAATTCCTTTTCCGCACTGATAAAAGACAAGTTTTTTTAACCAAAATCATTTTGTCAGTTATTTTATAACACTGATAAGGGACATTTGTAGAATTGTTAAATGCCAATTTTATTTTAGTGAACTATTAAAATTTAATTTTACATCTCTATCCCAATATAATAATTTTTTATAAATACATTTCTATGAAAATTTGACAGAAATAAAAATATCCTCATTAATGAATTAAAATAATATTTTAGTAACCCCCTCTTCTACTATAGCTCAATGACTTTCTAAACATTTCATGATTATATAATCCATATGAAATGTCTCTCATAAAAGGGTAATGGTAAATTTTTCTAACGTTATCTTATTATATTTATTTATTTATGGTTTTATAAATTTAACATTCTATATAAAAATATTGACATATTATAATCAGCAATAATTTTTTAGAAGACCAAATCTAATAAATTAAATTGAACAATCAGTGTGTAGTTCATTGAATATATAGATCTCCCCTCCACAAGATACAAGTTAATAAAAAACTTATAATTATATAATGTCCCTATTATCTTCCACTTCTCCAGATTAAATACCTTTTATAAAATCATTATTGATTCATAGTATATTTTTATAGTCTACAAGGAATTAGGTTATGATTCCCCAATGATAAAATCATATAATCCTCTATAATTTCTATGAAATACCTAATTTCATGAATAAATTTACAAAATAATAGGATATATATAAGATAATAATTTCATATTTGTATATTAATCCTAACTTTTTTCAAAACAATTTTAACTAAGTATTCTAAATTTTCCACATTAAAATGATTTTTTATGCCTAGAAAATAAGGAAAGAGTCATTATCTCACATGATCACATTTTTATAACATCATTAATACCCAAATTTAAAATATTAATAGTATCTAGATGAAATTATCTTATTCGTGCATCACATAACCATGATTTATTCACATTATCTTAGGCACATAATACATTTTTTGAACAAGAACTCGGTTTCCAACCATGGAAAGTTATAACTAGCAAACCTATAATAGATTCCACATCAATTAATGATGTAATCATGTGGGTAATAACATAAATACAATTATACTACCACAATAAACTCATCATATCATGATATATATCTAATCGACATCAATATTATAATCCTAAACTGTAATTCAAGGAATCCATCATACCTTATATTTCATACATCATAATATATCTCACAATAACTATCTTTTTTCCATTCCAATACAAACCTAGTGATGTTCCCATGCATAATAATTGTAATATAATATTATTAACTAGGTGAATTTATCTACTATGATCACAAAAAAATATTTTTTTGTGGAACACCGCAGATATATTCATGTAGTATCACTATAATCATGGAGGAATATAATATGTAAATAATCCTTGCTGATTACGTTAAATAAAGGTACATTAAAAGGTTATTTGAGAAGGCATAAATTAAGTTATCAATTATGTTTGAATTAACCAGAATCATTTTCTAGTGATATATATTTTGAAACATGTTATGGTAAAATATTTTTAAGGAGTTACTATTGTTTAAAATCTCTTTTATTACATAATTCAAATCATAAAAAATTAAACATATTTTATAATTGAAATTATCCATAATATTAATAGATATTAATATGAATAAAAACAAAATATACCAACATGACTTATAATATCACTATATAGATTTTGGTTAGGAAAAATATTATAGTCTATCCCATGTTTGGAATAGTTTATATAAACATAATAAGTCTTAATATCTTTTGTAAATAAATATTTGGTTATTGAATCTTTTTGTAACATCCCAATATTTTTTATATGTACTAAGTCATAATGTTATGTGAATTCTAGGACCCATCATCGTACGCTAGAGGATTCAAAAAAGCTATTGAAGTAATTATATATACCACAATGTTACTATTACAATATTATTATAATAATAAATATTATTAATAACATAAAAATTAAAAATGAGTTAATATGAAAGTATCATATAGGGTCACATTGGGAATCCACCCATAATGTTAACATATCAACATTGATTTGATGAACCCATGTCGAACCATACATGTTCTAAAGAAAAGAGTGATCTAACAACATAAAAAATATATAGATATTTTATTAATAATAGAAAAAATAAATATTGTGATACTATAAATAAAAATTCCTAGAGAACACTTCAGTACTATCTCCAAATCATTGTTATGTTAATCTTATAGAATATAATGTTTTTGGGGCCCTTCCCCCAATCGTTATTAAAAAATGAATTTTGTTAGGCCACATACTTGTGTAAAAAACATAATGATACCATCAAGAGACCCCTAAAATAAACCATAATTTATGTATTATATTTCGTATACAATATAAAATATATGGTGTAACACTGAATATACAACATCTAAATCAATTGTTTTTTGTTTCACCCTATACTATGAAACAAATCAAGGTAAGGTACCATCCTCATATTGGGGTGCCATTACAAATTTCTTAAACCCATGTTGTAACGACGTACAAATTGTTACCACATCATACAACTACTTGTATAAGAATAGTAATAATAAATACCATGGGGTAACATTAACCCATGTCTTTCAACCATGCCATACAAAAATATTTTCCACTGTCGGACACAATGACACATTAAAACAACTATATCCATAGTAAAATTGTAAAAAACTAGGGCAACATAACTCATATTATTACCCCATAATAGAATAAAAATCCACACCATAGGATTCCTCATATCTAGATTTTATTTTATGTTCTATTAATAATTATGACCAAATATTGTCCAATTTGTTTTATGCTTACAAACCAGATTATATATAAATAATAAATTATTTCACATTTCATGAAAGGTAGAAAATAATCACATAGATTAACATGGTTAACATGATATCTTATGGTTATAAATATATAGAACATGTGGTGTAAAATATCTTATCATAGAAAACAAATAATACCTAACAGCCACAAAATACTATGAATTTCACATTATGATAAACACTAATAGTATCACACATACACGAGAAAAATATTACCATCATAATTAGAATTTTGAGAAATTATGTTTGAATGATTCCATCATAATAAATAATAAAATTTTAAATAACACATATTTTTCATTGAAATCCTTAGAAAATAATCCATTATGCATAGTTGTGTTACAATTAATACTATATATCACAACTTTTTGTAGATACAATCATTAATAGAATTTTTAAATAAAATAAAATATAAAAACTATCACTAATAATTAACAATGATAAATCAACCATCACTAAATAGAGTTTTGTATAATGTTTCAAATGTTATTTTTTCACAAAATATAAATATGTTCAAAATTTGTATGATTTATATTAATGTAATAGTAATGGATTACTACACATTATTTATTTTCAAATAAAATTCAAGTCGAATATCATCACAATAAATATATATTAATATAATGAAAAATATTAATATAATAGAGTATAAAATCTACATAAAATAAATATTTTTAAAAAATGAATAATATTTTTACGAAATAATTTATAAAAAATGACGTAGTGTTATGAGTATAAATGCTGATAGAATTACTAAGAATAATTGGAGGTGGAAGATATATAACTAAACATTAGTCTCTTCATTTTATATTCTATATTGTTTATTTATATTAGAATCTATGAGGATATTTCTTCTATTTATTCTCCTTAATAATCCTCTAAAGGATATCATTATAATATATAAACCTTTAATTATACAAAAAAGTATGGTAAGAAGTAAAAAATAGGAACTCATTTTGATCGGATGGGTTATTAAAAAATTATGTACCAAAAAATGGTCAACAATGACCCTGAACCAATAAAGAACACTAATGATTCCATATTACTATTCACCTAAATCTAATCCACCTCATTATTATGTGAATGATTTTTGTTCTTTATATTATCCTATATTAACTAGATATTTTTATTGCTCTCCCACATGTGAGTTTCTTAGTCATACATCACATGAAAAATATTAATAATAAAATATATTATAAATTAGATAATATAGAAAATATTTAGGGACTATAAATTCCTATTCCATATAATAAAAAATATATAATGTAGTATAATTCTTGTTTATCCACATATACACATCAAATTTTATATCAATAGGTTAGTTGTAAATTTTATAAGTTAAACTCATTCAAATGGTAATGAATATAAATAAAAAATCATCATCATAAAAAAAATGTTACTTGACATCGATCGATGATTCATAGCATATAGATAAATAAAACAAGTAGTAACATATCATACCTTGATTAACTATTTACCCTAAAAACGAACACCTTTTTATTGTTACACAAGAACAATAAAAAATAAACCCAACCCAGTCCAAAGGGAGAATATATACTGGTTTATAAGAGAAAAAATACTCCACAAAACAGTTTTTGATTGTTTCTACATAGATCTCTCCCAAATGTTATGAAAAATATAATGACGATGATTGTGAATACATTCCCTTCATTCATACCTAGGGGAAATCAATGTTGACCCCTGTATAGTGTACTATATTACATGTAAATAATTAACAAAATGAATAATTAAATTAAATTCTATATTTAAATGAACAAATAAATAAATTAAAATACTAGTATGTTATCGACCTCGATATTTACACATATTTAAAAAACAACATGATTAAATAAAATCAAATGTGAATAAAAATATCTTTTTATATTTGAATCTACTTTACAAATGGAAAAATATGAAAAAGGGAACTATATTTGTAATGTATATTCAAGAAAATAGTTGATGAAAAAATTAAATTTGGTAGAAAATATAAATTCATCTTACATCCCTAGATAAGGATTAAAATAAATAATTGAGTGATAATTTAGAATAATTACAAAATCATCAATTTTGAATGGAATAATTCTCTTATAGAAGAATCATTTATTGCATCCCAACTATGTATAACAGATGTTAGAAGATGGGGTCAACATTTGGTCAGACGTTGTCCATCATACTATGAATATGATTAGTAAAGTAACCTAAAAAATAAAAAACAATGAATGTAAATATTATTATTCACTTTTAGTTTACCTAAATATAAAAAAATTAAATCAACTAGTAATTTATTATATATATTAGTATAAAAAAAACGATTTATTTTCATATTTTTCTAATTTATATATACTACACCTAATTCCTATTCCTCCTATTTATCTACTTCACTATCATAATCTTCAACTTCTTCTTGAACAATATTTATTTTAATAAAGTCCACATATTACCCACTAAAAAATCTCATTCATTTTAAATTAACTTATTATCTAGGGATTACATTTTTATTATTTCACACAAAATGATTTTGGAAATTATAAAACTTGAGTAATCCACATTATATATTATTTGTTCATGACATAAAAACATAAATAGATCATTTACTACAATATAACATATATATATTTTTTAAATATTCATATCAATGAATAAATCCAAGTCCACTGCTAGTATCAAATTAATATAACATAGACATTATGACATTTTTTCATACTAAATATAATAACCGTATAATTTAATACGGTATACCATAAAATTAAACAACACTTTTTTATGAATTTATTGTTTTGAAATTATATTTTTTCATTTTTAGGTTCTAAAAATGTTTTTCAATGAAATAAAAATCCCTTAACAATATAAACATTATATGATTTGAAATGTTAAGATGGTGAAGTACATAGTTCAAAAAATCCACTCTCCATTCATTTTAAGCATTGTGATAAATTTATAACATTATTATTTATGAATTTAATATCAAATGTTATATTTAAAAAATAATTAGATCTCTTAACATATTTATAAAACATTTATCTTAAACTTAATTAATAAATTTTGTATCATATATTCTTCAACAGTTCCTGGTTAAATATTCAGAAAATTTTTTACAACATGAAGATTCTATAATTCCCTAATCACATATTAATATTTTTGGTAACAATATGAAGATATAAATTTAAATCATAGTATAAATTAATATGTCAATAATATATAAAACATAATTTATATGTGGTGATTATATCATATAATGTTCTTTTTCTATAATAATGTAGCTTACCATAATCAATAACAAATAGTATTAATGGAGGATTCCTTTTACAAAAAAATATTAATCATTCTAGTATCAATATATATTTTTTCATCACTTTTTTAGTGATATAAACTAATATTATTGATAAAAATTACTTATTTCAATAATTTATTTTCTGTAACTTTGTTGTTACTCATCTAAAAGTGTAATTTCATGTTCACTAATGAAATATTGTCCCAAATGATTGAATGATGATAATAAAATTAATTTCTTACCCTATATATTTCCTTATTGTGAGACCCTTTATTTTTTTGATGTATATTATTGTTTAAAATAATATCAAAATAAATTTGAAATATTATCATTTAATTATTCAACAGCAATAGATCCTTCAATTGGTATCTTATTAGGAATAATAATTTTCAATTTAAATATACATTTATTAATTGGTAATAACAATTGTAATTGTATAAGACCATCACATTTCTCATAAAATATAAAATATATTTGGCCATATTTTATAAATCAATGATGAATGGGGGAATTATTTATCCCAATTTATATAAATATTTAAAAATCATTTCCTATAAAATTAAAAAAAATAAATTCTTTGATCTTATAGATTTGTTATACTATAAAAGGAATGATATTTTTTTCAAATATACAAAATTTTATTATGATAATAAGACTTTAATACCAATAGGAAACATTAATTCCCTAATAACCTAACAACAATGACATATTAAACCCATTATTTGATTATTTCTCACAGATCATGATGAATTGTGATCAAATCCATATAAAAACCTAAAATCTTCCATATATTTCCAAAACAGTTAATGTTTTTATATTCTTAGTAAATATTATTAGTTAGGGATAATTATATTGTGGATGTTCCAGTTTCAAATAATATAATATCATGATTTGAGAAAAGTTATTGAATTTCTCATTGTACCTTAATCATATCTTTCATATTTTGATGTCAATATAATAAAACTAAATATATTTTATCAATAAATAATTTACAAATTTTTATTAAAAATTTATTTCATAGAATTAACAATAAAAAAAATGATAAATCTATAATGATAATTTATTCTCTCAAATTGGGATATATCCAAAAATTAGTAGTTTTGATCTGATTTGTAGTTGGGCCTAAAAATAATAAATATTGATTAGAAAATGGTTTTAAACTAAGTATCATATGAAATTTTTATATATTCATAAATTTTAATTATAAAATTGTTGATAATACAAATTATTTTTATAAGGGGATTGTAAATATGAATAATTATATGATTACATTTCAAAAACTAAGTTATCTTAAATTGAGAATAATGAAAACATATTTTTCACCCATGGTGTATGGACCTGATTTACAACCTTGTCTACTCTATTATTATATATAAAAAATTATTAATAACCCATAATAATTCTACATCAAATGAATGTTTTTATGATTATTAGTATCATTTAAATTTATACCAACACTTAATTGTAATTTCAACTCTTCAATTAGTTATTTATATATTTATCAATATTTTTTTATATAGAAAAGAATTAATAAAATCAAATATAAATATGGGGTTTTCAATAAAAAAATGTGGGTTGTGGTACTATGTTATGTAAATTTTTCAATAATAATATGGTTTACTGTAGGCACCAGAAAGATGAAGAAAGTGTTGAAATATATAGATAATCATTATAATGTTCTAAATAAAAATTTTGATATGGATGGCTTAATTGTTTCAATGAATCATAGTTATATTTTTTATTTAATATTAAAATATAAAATAAATTCAATTTAATAATTTTCATTAATAATTTTGGGAAATACAACATAAATAAACATACTAGTCTTGGTTTAATACTAGATTATTTCATATTTTTAACATGAATAAGTTTTTTTATATTTCCATTCCTTGTAACTATGAATTCCACAAGTTCGAAAATTATATAATAATTTAAAATCCATATAATATTAGATGAAATAATTTGATAATGAATGACTTTGAAAATTTCATCCATTATTTTGAAATTTCATTATGTTAAAATTTTTCTATAGTAATGTATTAATATTTATAAATGATGTTTTAACTACAAATAGTATGAAATTAAATGAACAATTATACATTATAAAAACTAATTTAATATCAATTTTATTGAAAAAATAATATAATTTACTAATGTTTCATCCATGATAAAAATATTCCTTATAATAATTAAACGTATCATGAAATTAATATGGTCCAAAAAAATCCCATCAATATTTTTGGTATATATTATTGAAAATATGTCTTCCTTACCTAATGTATAAATTTTTTATCTAATAGATTTTAAATAAAAACCTTTCATTATATATACTTTATGTTGACCATGATGATGGTTATAAAGTTTGATATAAAACTAAAATGCACGAATTTACCACCAATCATATCAAATGGTACCCATATCTCGATATCACATTTCTTGTAAGGAAATTTTATCATCCGGTTGAAATTAAAATCTATATTATATGAAGAAATAGAATGAAATCATCATTACCCACTATACAAAAAGGATTCATATAAGAAACATGTGAATCTTTTCCGTTAAAAGTACATATAAAATCATAAAAAGACATTTATTTCATTATTCCCTTTAATTAAATTCTTAGCATCATATATACAATTTTTTTAAAAGCACATCCGATAAATAAATCAAATAATTTTTTCTGTAATATTTTAAAATTTTACTTTTGATTTTATTATATTTTTTAATTTAATAATTTTTTAATTTAATTTAATTATATAGATATATTTTAATCTGTAATTATGTTACTTAATAAATAATATTTTGTAATTAATACTTTTTAAAATTTAATAATTTAAAATAATAATTAAAATACAATATTATTTTGACCAGTTTTTATAAATACTCATTTTTTCCTAAATACATAATTAAATTTAATTATTTTTGTAAATGTGAAATTAATATTTTTTTTAAATTAGTTTTTATCATTAAATTTATTAAATATTAAATTAAATTTACTAATCAATTTTTCATATTAATAATTATTTTTGTTTTCCAATAAATTTAATAAATTTTTTAATAATTTTTTTATTTGAATTTTTTATTTCTTTTACTAATGTTAGTTCATTTTAATAATTAATATACATAATAAATTTCACTAATCAAAATAAATTTTTACACCAAATAAATAGTTACCATTAATTTGAATGCACATTTTTTGACACTAATTTATTTTTACAAATTTTTTAGTGTTTATGTTTACTTATTACATTTATTATTAAAAATACATAATAAAATATAATATTTTCAATGTTTTCATAAAATTTATTTGTTTACAAATTAATATGGTGTTCTTTTTGATGATTTGGTTAATTAATAATTAAATAGTTATTCAAAATTTTCTAGTTAATATATAATTATTTATATTTTGTTGTAATATTTTATTAATTTTTGTTAATATATCAAATTATAAACATATATAATTTTTCACTTTTCTATAAATAATTAATTATTTTTAGTATCACATGGTTTCTAACATAAGAGATAATGGTTTCCATTCGATCATAAATCAATAAGGTTTCACCCCTTAATAATCCCCAACCTGGAGAAACATTCATATGACCCCACAATACAAGGGTAGCAGAACATTAAACGGAAGTAACCATGATGTAGGGAATGATTAGTGATTGGTATTTAGGATGATCATTATTGCATATTATAGGGAATATATAATTTTAGAGGAACAATATGGTGTATTTATCTGGTTATTTAGTGTTCTGTTGGAGCCCATGTAAAAACAATGTCATCCATAATATATGGGAGGTTAAATGTTTGATATTTAGGGTGAATACAAATATACGTAGGATTCTACAACTTATTATTGTTGGACTTATCATAGTGATGGGGGAACCATATATTAGTCATTTGTTTCATCAGACTATGTTTTATTGTGAAGACTCCTAGAAACATGACCATCCAAACTATATGGATGAACACATTTTAAATGAAAAAAATTACTAACACCTACCAGGTTTTAGAGTTTAAAATAAATAAAATAAATCTTTAACTAAAAAACTTATATTATTTGTATAATATGGATTTTTTACAATTATACACAAATATATATATTCCATTTTGATTCATCGTCATCTCGCTCAAAATATCCACATGAGAAAGTCTTATATATATTTTATACTTTTCCTATATTGAAAACCTGGGAGGATGGAAACACAAGAATGTGGGAGTTTATATTCTCAGTAAGAGGAAATAGAAACAAAAATCCAATATCATATATGATCATAATACGTACATACCATTATAAAATTGGTATATAATTAAATTATACCTGATATATCTTAGTTCAATATTCATGGCCTAAATCTTAACTTAACATAATACATCAGTCAGTCATATGTGTCAATAAACATGATCAATGAGATCAAAACGTATCATTGTGAATGGACATACAACTATGAAGCCTCATCCAAATTTGATATATACATTCTTATTAGGTTCAAAAAATTATTGAGGGAAAATATCTATTATTAGTGAATGTGAGAAAGAAAAGAATACTCATGAATACATTATCTAATGGTATAGAAGATCATCACTAATTCATATGAATGAGATACTAGACCCTAAACATCATTGTATATATTTTTGTGTGTGTGTGTGAATTTTATAATAAATCAATGATTCAACATATCATAAAAAACATGTTGAAGGAAACTTTATTTCATGAAACAATAAAAATAAAATCATTAAAATTTTATAGCATGAAGAACCCATGGAAATAAGATGGTTTTTATTCAACACCTGATAAATAATCCTTGAAATGAAACTAGGTTTTATATCCTTTTTATTTTTATGGACATGGGTAAAACATTCATAATTCCATAAATAATACCATAACGATTAAAAATAAATAAAATAAATAGGTATCCAATGAATGTTATTAAATTTCTAGGAAAATACCGCTCAATCAAGATAATAATTCATATCTTATTCAGAACATATGGATAAATTTTTTATTATTAAAATAAAAAATTTCCTGATTAAAACAATGCATGACATCTATGTGAAAACCCTTAAGTCAATGGAAGCATGAATAATGTTTTAACAGAATAAATTCATTTGATAAAAGTTTATGATTAAACCATGTGAATGATTATATATCAAAAATTATGTATTGGAATATTTCCCTAGTATATATGGTCATTACATAAGTTGTAGTGATAAAGAGTAACATCCCCGACCTAGAATTCACTATAGGGCGACCTGAGTCATGTCACCACATGGCCTTAGGTGACCCGCTTCAAATTTTAGTGGTTGCTGACTAGTATCCACTGTCTAATAGAATATATATTGAGACAATTAAATTTTATCCAAAATTTGTGATTTCAAAAAAAGCATAAACAATAATAAATATCAAGAATCAAGAATGACCAACCATTTCCTAAATGGTGTACAAGCTACATAAAAAACAAATAGATATACCATTACATGCTAACCGTTCTATAGTGAATAAAACCCCACAATAAAGACAACCATCTAAAATCCAAAACATGTTATGAATACAAGTCAGGAACCTCATCTATACATGTCCTAATTTTAACATAATTCCCTAGCATAGGACCCATTCCTTTTTCCATACAAACAACCATGAAATCTGCTTGGGTACCCAACAAAATCCTACGTAATGTGTGATTACAACTCAGTGGGCCACAAAAAATGAAGTCTAAATAATATATATTATAATGGATAGTGCATGATATTATTAAGTAAATGGACGAGTAAACCAATGAATAATTGGGGGACTTTAGTTAAAAACAAGTACAATAATCATTTGCATCATTATTTCCATTTAATTACTTATTCTATCTTCATTAAAAAAATTATATTCATCAATTGTTCCATGGGATAAGAAATACATAATTTAAACAATGGAATAAGCTAACAAATTAAAATATATTAGGGAATTTTTAAAGTTCCATGTCTCAGTAGGGATGAATTTATCATAACAATACATTACACTTACCATGGAACCTCTTTCCAAGTATTCTAATCTAATGAAACCATTAGGAGTATGTATATTTAGTACGACTACCAAAACTGTGCATTGTTGGATTGGGGTTTAATGACTTACTCCAACTCAACCCAAGGGTGATGAACCTCTAGTCAATACCCCACAGTAAACAACTCTTGTGCACTTTATTATTTCTCTATTAAGATGTATACTATATCACAAAAAATACCCAATTATTACATGAAACATAAATATTTCACATTTCATTTGACATAGAAATTATACTTATTCGTTAACAAATTAAAACATTTACCAGTTTCTTATAATAGCTCATATAACTCATTTCCCATTTACATGCCTTACCTATTTAAAAATATTAAAAAAATTCTATACATTTTCCCATTTATCATATTCAACCATTTATATACATTAATCCAATTATGCATTTCTGCTACAAATCAACATGCCATTTGACACATTAGCATTAATACAATAAAATGTTTTTCTATTCATTCCAAACACAACCTTATTCCATTTACAGCAATAAGAAAAATTACCATTATTTTACCTTTTTAATTCAAAATAAAATTTCAACACATTTTCTTGGGGTTGTACTTTATTACAAGACTATTTCATACATAACATTTTTATTTCCCATGTTTAAGGATTTTTTCAGACCCCATGGGTGGCCCTAAATTAGTCATGTTAATCTCAAGATACCACATAAGGATTTTGAGGGTATTAATAAATAATATAACAAAACAATTTAGCAAAAATTAATATTTTAATCAAGAACACAATAATGGGGAAGAAAACACCCAACCATGTAATCCCAAATTAACAACAAGACTATGGGACATAACTTATAGATCACATACAAATGATTTCATGATAAATGAACCCCTAATCAGAGAGATAGATCAAAATTTATGCACCATTGGAATCCAATATAATATATTCACCACAAATAGAGGTTCTTTGGGATTTTGAAGAAGTCGAACAGATATACAAGATTTAATCAGGAAAATCAAATTAAGAGAAAGATTAAACCCACCTAGAGATTTGATCTATAACCAACAGTACACCAAATGGTCTATATCTGAATTTGAACCAACCATGGGAATATATGGGAGCATATTTTCATAACTAGGGGTAGTGGAAAAAGGAGGAGGAGGAAAACCGGGTGACATACATAAAATCATGCAGGGATGTTTGGTAAATTTACTTATTTTAATGTGGTGAACAGTTTTCTAAACCATGTGAAAACCATGAACCATCCACTGTACAAGAGGAATATGTCCCATGATTTCATTAAGTTTTTTTAATGGTATTATTATCCATGCATCGATCATTTGAGGTATCTATGTCCATGGTTGTAGTGTTTTTATTTCCATTCGCACCATTTAATCTAACCGTGCACCAACCGTGCAACATGAACAGAATAGCCCAGTTTACCATTCTTTCATGTCCAAAACCCCTAGAGCACCCCAGAGATTCCTCATACACATGGTAAAAAAATTTCATATAAAATAAATATATTATAACTAAAATAAAAAAATAGAAATAACTCCTTATTGTCTGGGGTTTTGTAACATCCCCACCTTATAACGACTCCTCCTCAAGATGACCTTCTCGTGAATAAATGGGCATACAATGAAAATAGATCAGGACACTAGGTCCGAAAAACTGAATCTATATACCATGATTCTTCTTTAACAATACCATGGTACCAAAAAATTCGTACTAAAGGTATGGTCATAACCAGAAATACATTCTCATTATTATTCGTGACATGAACATGATACTCCTCAAAGGAAACGTCAACCTTATGCTCAAAATCTCCAACATGAATAACATGACATGGGTTAGGGTTATATTGTAGATGATTTAAAGGACGACAAATATCTTACATTACTCAATACCACTATGGGAGAGATAATCAGTGTGCCACCGACCTGATTCTCTCCACAATAACAAATAGTCCCCATACCTAAGAAAAATTTAACCAGTTTTGAAATCTAATGGTGACCCAAACATGGTGACACATGAAGAAATTCATGATCATCCTCCCTAAAGTCAACAGGTCTACAATTCTTATCCACACACAACATTTTCCATCTTTATTTATTTTCCATACCTTTTTTAATGATCTGAAATTGGTACGTTTTCTTCATCATGAGACTCCATCCCAACAACTATAATTCCACAGACTCCAAATGACACATTAGAGATGTACACGGCCTAAAATAGAGTTCTTTAAATTGTTCCCTCAAAATAAAATCAGGGTGACTATTTTTGTAGGCACACTCAATTTGTAAAAAATTATTTTCCCATGATCCCATGAAATATAGGACATAAGGCCTTGACATTTCCTCAAGTATATTAATAGAACATTCAGACTACCCTTGTATATAATAATGGAAGGTAGTACATAGAAACAAATGGGTTCCCAATGCCTTCTGTAAAACCTTCAATAAATGCAATGTAAAAAGAAGATCATGAATAAAAAATATAGAGCGTAGTACACCAAGAAACCATACTACCCCATGAATGTATTACTCACCCAACTGGTGGATGTTTAATATTTCACGAATCAATAATAAGTGAGCCACATTAGTAAAATGATCAACCACTACCCATATTATGTCTTCCTTTTCACAAATCCTCAAAAGAACCACTATGATATCAACAATCATGTCATCTTATATCTATTCTAGAATTGGAAAAGGATGCAACAAACCACCCGGTTTCGGATAGTCAGCCTTAACCTACTGATTAGTAAGACACCACACCAAGAAATTCGCTACCACTTTATTCATGTACAGCCACCAATATTTCCTCTAAATGTAACTATGTTTATTTTTCAAACTAGGATGCCCAACCCACATTGATGTACGAAGGTATCGCTTCAACTCATCCCAGAATCATAATTTCACAAAAAAATAGAGATAAACATAAACTATCCCATCATCTCAAGTGGTCCAATTATAATGAGACTCCCCACATTTAAGATTTCCCTTCAGTAAAAATAATCATAATACTCTTATTTTATTACATTAATATATCACAGAAGAAAAGACTAAAATTACAAGGATGTAAGGATTATTTTACCTTTTCCATCATTCACCTCCTGAATAATCACGGTATACAATGCCATCATCCTCCACTAAGAAGTATATTCTTGAACTGCCTCATTTTCAGTCTTTCAAATCAAAGCATATAAAACATTTTATCCATGTTTGTGTGTATATACCAGCTTAATGTCAATGTACTACATGTATGAAAGACATACTCACTATTAAATATTCAAATATTACATAAAGAATATATACTTAATGATCTAATGATCAGTATAAACCATAAACCACTCTCCCAAAAAGTAATTCCAACAAATTTCAAAGTCATAAACCACCACAGCAAATTAAAGACCATGCACAGGGTAGTTGAATTCATGAAACCTCAAATATCATAATCCATAGGAAATAACCCAATAATTATACATCAAAAATTCTCTAATACCAACACCAAATGCATTAAAAAATATGATATACCATTTTCGTGACTTGGGTATGATTAGATTTAGTGTAGTATTCCATTCTCCTTACCTTATTAGAAAGAACATTCACATACAGTAAACCATTTAAATTTGATTCCCTTCTCATTTTAACCCACATAGTGGTTCTCCCAAGTAGGAAAAACATTAATGAACCTTCTATATTTGGTTTCTAAACCCAGAATACATTGGATATCAGAATAGTTCGTTGAATTCTCCCATGAAACAACATCCATAAAGTTTTCTAGATCAACCTCTATTCCTTCCTTTGAGATAGTGGGACCCATTAAATTCACCCTATCAATCCTTAAATGAATCTTATATAGCTTGGAGTATAGCTTATGCTCTCTTAGTGCACTCAAGATGATGTCACGATGTCTATCTTTATCATCATGAGTTTTAAAGTGTATGATGATGAAATAAACAAAGGCAAATGAAAAATGGTCTAGAAATGGGTGAAATATTAGATTCATTAAATCTATGAACACTAACGGTGCACTGGTCACACTAAATGACATCACAGACAACTTATACAATTTTTACCTTCTCTATAATGTAGTTCATAGGACATTATAATGATTCACCATCAAACTATTGATACCCTGATCTCAAATAAATCATTGATAACCCTCACACACATCTCAGGTGGTCAAATAGATCATCAATTCAAGGAAGAGGTTATCTATTGTAGAATATCATCTGATTAAACTTGCTATAATAAAAAAACTATAATGATCTATTATATTTCATGGAAAACATCAATGGAGATCCTTAATGTGATGTTCTAGGATGAATAAATCCTTAAATTTTCACCTCCTCCAACAATGTTTTATGTTTACTAGTTTTTGTCAGTTCCATTTTATATGGTTGAATGGAAACTACTTCTTATCATGGAATAAAATATATCATGAAATCCACATCTATCTTGGGAGGATGTCCTGAGAATCCCTTCATAAACACATCCTAGAACCAATCCATCATAAGAGGAAAGACATGTTTCTCTACCCCCAAATCATCAAGAATAAGAAAATCCCCTTGGTCTCTGAGTTCCTCCATTTGGTAACATACCGGTTCGACACAACCTGACAGAGCATCCCATTCACAATGATGAGAATAGGGTTTTACATCAAGAGATTTTAATTTAACCATATAATAATAATAATCAATATGAGACTAGTATAACACCAACAAATCCATGCCTAATATCAAATAGAAACCTAACATATCTAGAAAACAATTCCCACAAAAAATACCCACCAACAATAAGATAACATTTCTAACATTGCCTATGATTTTTTATTTGGACCCTTAATGGTGTATTAATGGACATGACTCCATATTTACGTTCCACCTATATTCTAAAAAAAATAAAAACTATGAAAAAATACAAATAATGTGAGGTACCTACATTGAATAATGCACTTGAAAACATGGAACCTATATGAATAATACCTCGAACCATCGATCGTTTAGTCTCTCCACCTCAAGGTGTAGGATAATCTACATTTTAAATTCACACCTATAATGTTCTCCAAGTATTTATTATAGTGATGAACTACCTTACTGAATGGGACACTCATACCCATAGTTCCACATCCACCACCTCGACATGTTTGACCAGTGGAGCTCCAATAACCTGCCTGATATTGGGTAATAGATCCCCTGCCTACACTCTTCATCGGCCTCGATCCCCCTTCCATGTCTAATTTTCAATTATTGTATATAAATTCTATACAAGACCCATAATGACACAAACCCGGCACTCAACCGATGGTATGAGACACTGACCTCACATATTTCCCTACATGTCTCACTGATAGTAGAAAACCTAGTCACTATCATGAGAGGTTGGTTTCCTTTTCTAAATTCCCTGACCACCACCTCCCAAGTGATAACTCACATAGCATTGATTTATACTATTGGAAAACACCCCAATATATTTCCCAATTGAAGATGTGTGTCAACCAATAGAATAATTCTTGAGACTACCTTCCAAAATAAGGGCCTTCCCTACCACTTCACCAACCCACATTAGATAGAAAATATTCACATATGATGTAATCTCATGAAACATCCTTTACTAGAAACTAATTTTCGTAGCTCTCTCATCCCCAAATAATGTTGTAATGAATAATTTCATGTTAGTGAATAAAATAACATAATCAATCACTCTCATAGTCCCTTGTTCCAAGTCATAGGCCCTGCATCTTTCCACTTTCTCAATTTATATGGAAAGTATCCCTGCAATAAAAACTAGGTTTAGTAGCGGTTTTGTGGCTGTGGTTCACAAATCCTCCGCTAAATGTTTTCGCCAAAAGTTCTCATTGCGGTTTTTAATAAACCGCCGCAAAACCCATAATTTTTTTTAAAACCAGACCCTTCCCTACCCCCACCCCAGCCGTTTCCCCCAAACCCTCACGACCCCCGTGCCCTCACTTCTTCCCCTAACCCCCCCCCCCCCTCCCCCTAGTGACACGCAACCCCCAACCGTCTGGTGACCCCGCGACCTACATCTCCGGTGACCCCATGACCTCCGTCTATGGCGACCCCGCGACCTCCGTCTCTGGTGACCCCGCGACCTCCATCTCCGGCGACCCCTTTCATTTCCACGTATGTATCATTTTAATTTTTTGGATAAATCTCTTAGAGTTAGGTTTCCATTCATTTAAACCTTGTTCATTAAGCCTTTATCTAGTTGGATTAGTTGTTTCATATTGAAGAAGTATCAGAGTTTTTTATAGATTCAAAATGAATTGTTGTTATTAATTCCCAATTCATTATGTGAATTTTCCAGGTGAACCCCATGAACCCATTCACGCCATGGATTGGTTTTGGGAAATCTACGAAACAATAATTCATATCATTAAATATATTCATGACATGAAATTGGTTTAATCTAGTTTTTAAAAGGAGGTGATAAGTTTTTCAACATATATCGGAATTGAGGAATTCATGATGTGAATTCCCTATTCACATCATGAATTATATCTTCCAAGAATTTTAACAATCCAAAACCTATGTTATAAAATTTCCTATCTCCTTTATGATTCCATCAAACCTTCCATGGATGATGTATGAGAATCCTATTTGATCTATAAGCAAGACCATGTTGGATATTGGTGTTCTCAACATAGATTTTTAAGGTAAACAATCCAGCTCATCTTGTACATTTTGATCTATTGTTGATTAAAATTATAGTTATCATTGAAGGGAAGGGGGAATCTGATTGCTACAACAAAAATGAGAATTTTTCAAAACAAGTTCTTATTTTGAGTTGGGTATTCTTGGAAAACTCACTTTAGTCTGTTCTGATTATGTTAGTATGTGAAAAATTATGATCACATCGACATTCCATATGCACAACCTAAATAATTGGAATTATCCCTTCTTTCTAAAATACTCCTGTTGATCCCTCCCAAGGATTCCTTTTTTCTATCTTAGCATTATGGTTAGGAATTTCATTAACATTTTTTGTGTTCCAAACCCTCATGATTTTATGAGATGCTTTGGAATCATGGCTTAGTTAAAGATCATTACATTGCATGTGAAATATGGAAAATGGTTTAAGATGATTTTGGTGATTCTTATCTATTGGAGGATTTGAAAATTAGAAATAAATGGTAAAATTAATAAGTGATGGGATGAATTAACTAATATGTCTTGTAATAATATTTAAGACCTGATTGATATATACTATCAGTGATTCATACTAATACAAGAGAATCCACCATTTGATATGAGATTATTAATTGTCCCCTTAGTGTCACATTCCATGGGAAGACATAAGATGTTATAGAATGTCATAGCCCAGTTATATGGTTTATTTCTTCTTAAAAACATGTTCCATGGGAAGATGTAGATAGTTATATCAATTCTAGGACTGCTGAGATGGCTAATTTTTTCATTGGGGGTGAAAGCCATGGGAAGAAGAATGTATTTCTATAAAGTCTATACCAAGATTGGATATTTGAATCATGATATTGGAAATTCGTCCCGATTTAACAGAATCATGCAGTATTTTTGGGAAATATGTCCTGATGTAGGAGGATCCACCTCATGAAAGAGACACCCCACATGTAGTTGATGATGGTTTGGCTAACATAGGGTGTCATCCGAGAGCCTAAGGTTCTGTGGGTTTATTTTATATATATAATTAATTTATTAAATAAACACCCTTTTTTATCGCTTTATTTCATACACTATATGCTCAGACTAGACATGTTCAGACACCATTGGTGGCGGAATACTGAGTTATACTCACCCTATTTGGGCCACTATTTGGTACCTTAAGAGATTTCATGGATGCAATTCTGGACAAGGGTAAGGGGACTTGTATTGGTTGATTGATTGTGAGACGAGTTCGATCTTGGAGATGAGATTGACATGAAGCTAGGGAACTCGTTTTCAGAGTATTTTATTGAATATGTTATTCTATTATTTATATAAAATTAATCACATCATTTGTATACCTTTAACTTTTAATTTCATTGTTTTAATTATAATTTGGATTGTTTGGTTTGGCCTTTATATATTTTTTTGTTTCCTATCTGATAATTTATATTGTTTCCTCTATTTGTGCTACATTGTTATTATTTACACTATTATTTCAACTCTATACCAGTTCATATAGTATGCCCACTATATTTATTACATCCTCACTACTATTAGATAACCTTGGGCATACAAGGAGGTATTGTTGAGGTCACGTAACCCACCCAACTCGATAACTAGCGGGATAAATGGGTCAGGGTGTTACAAAGTTGTGTCAAAGTATTCTTTCTTTTATAATTCATTACTATTTGGGAAATGTGGAATGGAGACTAGGATATGTCGAGTCTTGGTAATGAGATCATCTATGCGTGTATCTAACCCATGTGTGGGGAAAATCTGAGTTCATAGGGGATGGATTATTGTTCACGTTGTTCGCCTGTTACAATTGATGTCATTTCACCTTGTGCAATTCACTTATTGTGTGATGTTACTATTATTGATATTTTCTATCATGTCCCACTATGGTATGAGATGAGTATCTGTTCATCATGATAGGTATATAGGGATTAATAAGGACATGCATTGTTCACAATATGTACATATTCATTGCATGTGATATATATGGATATATGAACTATGAAATGAAATCCCTATGATATATAATAAAAATAAATAAATGAAACTATTATGTTATTCCCAGTCAATAGTTAAGGCATGTTTAAAGGAACCTCGAGTCAATCTTTCTCTATCATCATCATTTGTGATGTTTATCTTGTTTGTAAAATATTTTCTAAGGTTTTTTTAAATCATGGTAGAGGAAATACCACCTCATCGTCATTTAATTGAGTTTCAGGAGAGTGGAAAAAATCATAATCCTAATTGAGTTTCAGGAGAGTGGGAATCAGCATAATCCTAGTGCTTGAACTAGTCTTGTATATATTCCCACCATCCACTTTTTATTTCAGGAAATATGCTAATTTATTTTAAAGGAATTTCTTCCCATCATGTCTTTTAGTTAGCTCTGTTGTGCTGTTTTGAGAATGTGAAGGGAATCAATCTCATCCCTCATGGATAAATCCCATTGATGTTAGTCATTAAAAATTACAACCTATTTTGGGATCTCTGGTTCTCCATCATCAAAGCATCCAAAAAAATATTATTCCTCAATCCCATGATGTTTCTCACTCCTTAAACATTTAGTGAGATTTCACTACATGTCCAGAAAGAAAAATATCCCACACTAACTATCTTTATAGATTTATCATTTTACAGTTACTCCCCATTGAATCTCATCGAAGTGTAGTTATTCATACTTCCTCTATCTGGTGTTCAATGAGTGAAAGTTCCAAATTCTATCAACTAACACTCAAGTGAACTAGTGTCACTTAGTAGTAATACACTCCCATCTTCTGAAACGTGATTTAAGGATCCAATTATAGAAGTATATCTTCTAGAGTTCACTCTATGCTCATTTCTATATTTGATGAGGTTACCTTTCTTCCCAGAGTGCCAACACATAGGACCACTCTCCACCGAACTGCTCCTGCTCCTTATTCTCTTTAATTTTCATTTATTTATGACTGTAACATCATGATATTTTATGAGAAATTTTTTTTATGTCTTATGTTGTACACAACACCAAATGAATCTTTCACGACACACAATACTGACTTGGCTTGCATTACACGCAATCACGGCCTTCCTCGATAGCGTGTGTAGTACGCAATACCGGGTTTCACTAAATGATGATATATTATTATAAACTAGCCATTATGAATATTATTAACTACATTTTGAATTTTTTTATTCATCATACACATTTTCTAGAACATGGTAAGAGAACAAAATAAATTTTTCGGGTAAAATAAGTATTTTTCAAAAATGCAGTTTTGCCGCATTTTGATGGCGCACCCACATTAAATATAGATTTTGACATTATTATAAGTTCAATTTGACAAAATAAAATTCTTCTTTTGAATCAGGGTATAAAAATTTAATTTCGATAAATTTTTGATATTTTTCTGATAACTTTCATATTTTGATGAATAGTAAAAATACACTAATTTTTAATTAAAAACAATATGTTTCATTGAGATGATTTATATGGTTAAATTATAATATTTAATGGTTTTAAAGTATAAATAGAATATATTTTTTCTCCTTAATATAATTTATGTCATTAGCATTAATTTCACATTGAATTCATAGGTAAAAACATTTCAATCTTTGGCAATGTTTTAACTTCTAAAACCCGTTTTTTTAACAACGGGATTTATTTTAAATTAATTACTACAACTTATATGTTTTGAATTTTTAAAAAGGGATTCCATATATGGAATCCGTGGGTCCAAATTATGTTAATAGTCTACTTTTTATTTTTGGGCATTATGAATAGTAACTACGGTAAATTTTATTTACCATAGTTAAATGTAAATCGGGTATTTAAGGGTAAATATAAGATTATAAAATTACCCTAACACCTGCAAAAATCCTATTGGATAATTAAAAGTCGACCCATATCACCTAAGGGTTTGATTACATTAATTTTATGGACTTTTTTCCATGAAAATAATTTAATTATTATTAAAACCAAAGATTGTGACAACATGTCACTTTCTTAAATCTTATAAGTATAATAATTTTAATTTACTGATAAACTTAATGAAACTTCGAACATCAATAGTCTCCAGAAATCTAAAACAATTATCTACATCATAGGAATTTATTTAGAATTTTTAGGGGTTAAAGAATTATCATTAATTAAGACACAATAGTGATGTCGAAATTATTTTATTAATTTAAATATCAAATAATTGGTTTTAAAAATATTAAAATAAATATTATATAAACTATTTAATGTGCTCCACTAATTTTATAGACACATATGACATTTTATGAATATATTACATCTTTTAGTTTGAACATATCTTCTGTATATAGTTTATTTAAATTAAAATAAATGAATAGTGTCAAAATTGACACTATTGTTATTTTATAACAATAACATATTATAAAATTGTTTAAAAATCACAAAAATATTTAAAATTATAAATTAAAATTTATATGGTCTAACATGTCATAAAGTGTCAAATTATGGAAAATTCACAACACATATGTAATTATTTATAATAATTTAAAATTTAGAATATTATTACCACAAATAAAATTAAATTGATAAATAAGGATAAATCAAGTTGATAATGTTTAAAATAAATTCCTAACATGTCTAAATTTTATTTTTTGATGCGATTACAACCCTATCTCATCTAATCTTCGGATATGAGTCATTATGGAAGTTTTTAAGTGGGGTTGAGATTTAATATAAACTAATATTTCTTATATTTCCAAAGGTTCCCCTCTCCTCCCTTATAAAAGGGAACCTCCTCCCTCTCCCTCTCACACCAATTTGAGCCTTCAAGATCGGCCAAACCCTACCCATTTCACTTCCCCACTTCCCTAGAAACATCCTAGAGGTCCTTTTCTTCTTCAAAGACCAATTTTAGTACCCTAAAAGGTGGTCTCAAAGAGGCGCTTCAAAGAAGAGGTAATGTCGGTTACCGATTCTTTCAACTCTATTTATTCTTCTACATATTCTTATTTAGTTGTTTAATTATGAAGTAATAACATCAGTATCACTAATATTCTTATATGTTAATATAAGTATGAAACAACTCTATTTCACCATCTATCCATCCTACAGAAAATGAAATCACCGCGCGTGCGTACGTATGGAATACCGTCTCCACGTCGTGGTGTAATCTATTTTCCATCACCAACTTACATGGATGGGTATAATGGTGAAAATAAATAACTATATATGATTATTGTAAAGTGGTATTTATTCTTAAATAGTATACATAGACTCCAATAAAATTCCACGATCATGGGAACGATATCATCACTCGTGCGTACATACGGAATACCGTCTCCACGAGGTGATGTGATTCGTTCTAAAAGATCTTCATTGCATAATGATTATATAAATGAATTGAATGAATAAATATGATATATAGTACACTAATACCATTCTGGAAATTAGGTATCTTTAACCTAAAGAGAAGAATAAGAATTTATTCGACAAAACACACATAAGAAAAAAAAGTAATAAACACCCGAATAACAAGTAGCAATGAAATATTACCAATAAGTAGCTAAGAATATGACCATATATGATATCATAACCATGTGTATGATTCTGGAATAATTCAATGACATTATTTAAATAATTATACAGGATGTTCGGACACTTACGAAGCAAATCGGACCTAAGGTAAGGGAAAATATCACAACCTAATTTTTATCCGAGATTGTTTATACTTTGGTATTTAATGGGGTGTATTTTATCATCCACATCCATGATACCTCTATATGTAATATTGTTTCCATACACCTACCATTTTTTTAATCCAATTTTACCCTTCGGTGATTTTTTAGTAAAAGATATGAAAGGAATCTTTTGTCATTTTTCGTACGATGTACTTCTTGTCATTTCTGACAAAAGTATGAGAAGAATGTTTTGTTAACTTATACGGCATGAATGGATTTTTACAACATTATTTCCAAGAATGTTCCTTTACATGTTTTCAAGTTTATTTTTAATATACTTCTTTTATTTTAAAATTGTATGACATGTTGAGAAAGGAAAAATGTTTTTGAAGTAGAAAGGATATTTTCATCAAGAATGGAGTTCAAGTGTTTTATTAAAATTATTTTCCATCTAAGATAATATAGGGTTCTGTTTCTATCCCTATTATTACCTTGATTTGATTATTTTGTGATGGAAATATTTTTATGAATTCCTTTATCTTATATGAATTGTTTTAGGATGTCATGTTGTTTAAGAATCCCATTTTTATTACATGGGTTATACAATGATGTATGATTTATGATTTTGTGGCACACATAAGAATGGTATCATTATGATATGGGTGGGACCTATATATACCTCCAATGCATTGGGTAAAGATTTTATATCTCATGAGATAGACATGGCTGGAACGGCAGGTTATATCGGTTTAGTGAAACAGGAATGAAACGAGGAGTGAACTCGGTTCAGAAATGGACTTTTTCCACTAATATAGTCTTGGAAAGGAGTCTTGACTACAAAGAAATGATTTTCTATGATTATGTGTGTATGACACAAAGTTCCATGTTTTATGTTATGATTATTGTGATTACATTTCACTACCCTGATTTATCTCATGTTATGAAATTATGATCTCTTTTTCATGGTACGATTTCCAAAATGATATGTTCTTATGAATTTGATGTGATTGATATCTCTTTTGTTTACCCTTTCTAAGCATTTGAGATCAACCTTTTATATGTTTTATTTCCCCAGGTCAGGAAGAAGGGTATTAAGTAAGATATTCCAAAAGGGACTGTAGATATGATGAAATAATTGGTAGATAGTGTAGATGCTTTATGAACCAGTTGTTTATGTTTTCCAGTTTCTAAAGACACTATACCTATACGGTCCATTCATGGTTTTGTTATCTGTTGTAATAAGTGTACTAAAATTTTAAAGTATTAACCATGTATATAAATTATGGATCATTATAGTTGGTATCAGAGGAAAGGTATAGTCAACCTTTGGAAACTAGGATGTGAAAGACTTAGTAAGAATCCTAAGGATAAGTCTAAGCATAGAATACAATCATAGTGTTTTATAAATGACCATGAATAACCTAGGATAAGACCTTAAGTGTGAAATTTTATTCTTGATTATGTGGTTTTCCTATTATAATTAGTGTTGCTCACAGTATTCTTCTTGGTTTTAGTCAATGGCTGGAACCCGAAGGAACCGTGTTAATGCGGAATGCGACAGTCAATGCAATGATTGTCCCCATGAGCAACCAAACGTTATGGGAGATGGAATGAAAAATCTTGTATCCATGCTCACACAACTTTCTTAAGCTATGAATCCTGCAGGACTCCCAAACGAGTAAAGGAAGGAGCAACATTCTGTTGAATCCTTCATGAGGCAGCGTCCGCCTTCATTCAACGGGTCTACTGATCCATTAGTTGCTGAACAATGGATCAGTACTACTGAAAAGATATTTTTAGTTCTACAATGTTCTGAATATGATAAAGTCATCTTAGTAGTGTATCATTTGGAAGTTGATTTTGATTAGTGGTGGAATCTTATCAAGAATACGAGTCCAAGAGATGAAATTGAGTCCATGTAATGGGACGAGTTCAAGAACTTATTTTTCAATAAGTACTTCCCTCGTATTATCCAAACGAAGATAGAGAAAGAGTTTCTTGAACTGAAGCAAAAGGATGATGAATCTGTTGGTACCTATGAAGAAAATTTGACAAGACTTTCAAGGTACACTTCTGGTATTATTATCCAACCTGAGAGTAAGATCGATCGATTCTTTAGTGGCTTAAAACTAGGCCTTCGAAGGGTGTTATCCATAAGGGACTTCAACAACTACGAGGAAATTGTTCGATGTGCTCTCAAGGTTGAGATGGAGATTGGTGTAACCCATCAGTCACATGGGTTTGATAAGAAGAGGAAAATGGAATTCAAAGGAAAATCTAAAGACCACACTGAAAAGAAGATGAGTTTTCCCTTATGCTAAAAGTGTGGAAAGAAACATGGAGGAAATTGTCTTATGGGGACAAGAAAATGTTATAAGTGTAGAAAGAAGGTCATCAGGAAATTGAATGTCGAAATAATGGGAAGAAGATGTCTAATGATTCAAACACAGGAAGGGATACATAGAATAAACCTACTACACTTCAATGTTTCAAGTGCAAGGAAATGGGGCATTATGCCAATCAATGCCCAAATCCAAGGGTTGATGATGATGATCGACGTCACCAAACACTTAAGTCCAAAGACAAAGGAATGTCACATACAATTACTATTGGCTATGTGGAGTACGACAACAATGTGGTGAGAGGTACACTTACCATCCACTCTAAAGTAGCAAATGTTTTATTTGATTCTGGATCCACCCACTCTTTTATTTATGAAGAATTTTCTAAGGGTATCACCATATTACCTCAACAATTATATGTTGAGTTGGTTGTGACAACTCCAAATGGCACAACAGTCACATCAAAAGTTTACAATTCTTCTCTGATTGAAGTTGTGGGAAAGTGCTTCCTGCCAATCTTGTGATCCTTCCTATAGTGGAATTTGATGTGAATCATGGCATGGATTGGCTTTCTTTATATGGAGCTCATATCAATTACCAAAGAAGGGAAGTCACATTTCATATTCCAGATCAATCTATGATCGTCTATCGATGCAAGGATGAACATAACCATCCAGTGGAAATATCTTCAACCTTATGGGTCTTGATTCCACAAAATGAAGGTTATGTATCTCAAATGGTGGGTGAGAAACTCACGATTAAGAATATGCCCATTGTACGGGAGTTTGATGATGTCTTTCCGGCGGAATTACCAGGTCTTCCACAAAATCGTGAAGTTGAGTTTTCAATAGAACTCATACCAGGTGTTTTACCTATTTCAAAGACACCTTATAGAATGGCCCCAATTGAGTTATAGGAATTGTAGAAGAAACTCCAAGAGAATCTTGATAAAGGATTCATATTCCCTAGTGCATCACATTGGGGAGCACCTATTCTGTTTGTTATGAAGAAAGATGGATCAATGAGACTCTACGTTGATTATCAAGAAATAAACAAGATCACTATCAAGAACAAATATCCTCTCCCACACATTGATGACTTATTTGACCAACTACACGGAGCTCAATACTTTTCCAATATTGATCTTCATTCAGGGTATCATCAATTAAGGGTCAAAAGAGAGGATATACCAAAGACTGCTTTTCGTACAAGGTATGGACACTATGAATTTATAGTGATGCCATTTGGTCTTACTAACGCCCCTAATATATTCATGGATCTGATGAAGAGAGTCTTTAGAGACTATCTTGATCAGTTTGTGGTAGTCTTTATAGAGGATATTCTTGTCTATTCAAATAGTAAGGAAGAACATGAAGATCACTTGAGAATTGTATTGAAGACCCTGGGAAAGGATAAGCTTTATGCCAAATTTACCAAGTGTGAATTTTGGATTCAAAAGTGGAATTTTTGGCTCACATAATCTCAAAATAGGGGATATCTGTGGATCCAGAAAAAAAAGTTTATCGAAAGATGGTTGAGACCAACAACAGTTACTCAGATCCGAAGTTTTCTTGGTTTGGATGGATATTATCGACGTTTTGTGAAATCTTTTTCACAATTATCTAATCCACTCCCCAAGTTGACTCGGAAAGGAGTTATGTTTGTTTGGATTGATGAATGTGAATTGAATTTCAAGGAGTTGAAAAGAAGGTTATCCAGTGCACCTGTACTCACACTTCCTTGTTGTGGAGAATGGTTTGGGATCTACAGTGATGCATCCAAGAAGGTATTGCGGTGTGTTCTTATGAAAAATGATATGGTGATAGCTTACGCCTCATGATAGTTGAAAATCCATGGGCAAAATTACCCAACTCATGATTTGGAGTTAGCTGCGATAATCTTTGTATTAAAGATTTGGAGGTATTATCATTATGGAGAAAGGTGTGACATTTATCCTGATCATAACAGTTTAAAGTATATTTTCAAACAAAAGGATCTGAATATGTGCCAAAGGATATGGTTAGAGATGATTAAGGATTACGACTGCTCAATTCATTACCACCCTGGGAAAGGAAACAAGGTGGCAGATACGTTAAGTCGACAATACCATGTCGGTTTATCCCTGATGAGGATCACAAAAGATCCAATATTTATTGATTTACAAAGGATGGATCTTGGAATTATAATGGAAGGGGAAAAATCGTATCTTTCTCAAATGAATGTTCAACCATCTATACATGTGAAGATTAAAGAGGCACAGAAAGAAGTTGTAGAGTTACAAAAGAAGGTGAGAAATGTTCCTGAACTCAATCGTGATTATGATTGGATAATAAAGTTCAGGAATCGGGGTTGTGTTCCTCCCATCCCCGAATTAAAGAAGTAGATGATGGATGAGGCTAATAGTTCTTCATTCTCTATTCATCCTGGAAACAAAAAGATGTATAGGGACCTGAAAGAGTACTTCTGGTGGGATGGAATGAAAAGAGATGTTGCTGAATATGTCTCTCGATGCTTGGTTTGTCAGCAAGTTAAAGTAGAGAGACATAAGTCTAAGGGGATGTTACAACCATTACCCATACCCGAATGGAAATGGGAAAACATCACTATGGACTTTGTCACTGTAATTCCTAAAACATCCGAAGGCAAAAATGTTATCTGGGTCATAGTTGATCGTCTTACAAAGTTTGCACACTTCATTGCTATTAGAGAGGATTTATCACTAGATCATCTTGCCAGGATATATGTAATGGAAGTGGTAAGATTTCATGGAATACCACTTTCTATTATATATGATCGGGATCCGAGGTTTACCTAAAAGTTCTGGCGAAGTCTTCAGCATACTCTGGATACAGAGTTGAGTTTCAGCACTACTTATCATCCTCAGACAGACGGTCATTCTGAGAGGATAATTCAAACACTAGAAGATATGTTGAGAGATTTCTATATATATTTCAAAGGTGGTTTGGATCAACACCTACCTTTGGTGGAGTTTTCTTATAATAATAGCTTTCACTCCAGTATTCACATGGCTCCTTATGAAGCTCTCTATGGAAATAAATGCAGGACTCCAACTTGCTGGGATGAAGTTGGGGAATGAAAGCTATTAGGACCTGATCTTGTTGATGAAATGGCAAAAAAGGTCAGATATATTCAACAACACATAAGAGCAGCTCAGAGTCGACAAAAAAGTTGTGCCGACAAACGAAGAAAAGACCTAGAGTTTGAAGTGGGTGATAAAGTGTTCTTATGAATATCTCCCTGGAATAGGGTCATGAGATTTGGAAAGAAGGGAAATATGAGCCCTAGATATATCGGTCCTTTTGAAATTTTGGATCGTGTTGGGAAGGTAACTTACCGATTGGAGTTCTACCGAATCTTTCTCAAGTTCACGATGTGTTCCATGTATCTCTCCTAAGAAAGTACATACCTGACCCTTCACATGTACTTAGCTCATAAGTTATACCGCTGGAACAAGATCTTTCTTATGAAGAATAGCCGATAAATATTCTCGATCGTAGTGAAAAATTCCTATGGAACAAGACCACTCGCTTGTTGAAAGTTTTATGGAGGAACCACCAATTAGAAAAATCTACATGGGAGCTTGAGGATATGATGAGGGAGAGGTATCCTCATCTGTTTGTTACAAGTGACAAATTTTGAGGTCGAAATTCATTTTAAGGTGGGTATAATGTATCATCCTAAGATTTTATGAGAAATTTTTTTTATGTCTTCTGTTATACGCAACACTAAAGGAATCTTTCACAACACACAGTACGGACTTGGCTTGCATTACAAGCAATTGCGACCTTTCTCGATAGCGTGTGTAGTATGCAACACCAGGTTTCACTAAACAACGATATATTATTATGAACTAGCCGTTATGAATATTATTATCTACATTTTAAATTTTATTATTCATCATACACATTTTCTAGAACATGGTAAGAGAACAAAATAAATTTTTTGGGTAAAATAAGTATATTTAAAAAAATTCAGTTTTCCACGTTTTGATGGTGCACCCACATTAAATATAGTTTTTGACATGATTATAAGTTCAATTTGACAAAATAAAATTCTTCTTTTGAATCAGGGTATAAAAATTTACTTTGGATAAATTTTTGATATTTTTCCGATAACATTCATATTTTGATGAATAGTAAAAATAAACTAATTTTTAATTAAAAACAACTTTTTTCATTGAGATAATTTATATTGTTAAATTATAATATTGAGTGGTTTTAATGTATTAATAGAATATATTTTTAACATTTAATATAATGTATGTCATTAGAATTAATTTCACTTTTAATTCATAGTTAAAAACATTTCAATCTTTGGAAATGTTTTAACTTCTAAAACCTGTTTTCTTAACAAAGAGATTTATTTTAAATTAATTACTGCAACTTATATGTTTTGAATTTTGAAAAATGCATTCCATATTTGGAATCATTGGGTCCAAATTATGTTAAATTGCTACTTTTTATTTTTGGGCATTATGAATAGTAACTACGGTAAATTTTATTTACCATAGTTAACGGTAAATCTGGTAATTAAGGGTATATATAAGATTATAAAATTTCCCTAAAACCTGCCAAAATCTTATTTGATGACTAAATGAAGACCCATATCACCTAAGGGTCGGATTAGATTCATTTAATGGACTTTTGTCCATGAAAATAATTTAATTCTTATTAAAACCAAAGAATGTGACAACATGTCACTTTCTTAAATCTTATAAGTATAATAATGTTAATATAGTAATATACTTAATGAAACATCGAACATGAATAGTATCAAGAAATATAATACAATTATCTACATCATAGGAATTTATTTATAATTTTTAGAGATTAAATAATTATCATTAATTATGACACAATAGTGATGTTGAAATTATTTTATTAATTAAAATATCAAATAAATGGTTTTGAAAATATTAAAATAAATATTATATGAAATATTTAATGTGCTCCACTAATTTTATAGATACATATGACATATTATTAATATATTAAATCTTTTATTTAGAACATATCTTCTGTATATATTTTATTAAAATTCAAATAAATGAATAGTGTCAAAATTGACACTATTGTTATTTTATAAAAATAACATATTATAAAATTGTTTAAAAATCCCAAAAATATTTAAAAATTATAAATTAAAATTTATATGGTGTAAAATGTCATAAAGTGTCATATTATGGATAATTCACAACACATATGTAATTATTTATAATAATTTAAAATTTAGAATATTATTACCATAAATAAAATTAAATTGATAAATAAGCATAAATCAAGGTGATAATATTTAAAAGAAATCCCTAACATATCTAAATTTTATTGGTCGATGATATTACAACCCTATGTCATCTAATCTTTGGATATGAGTCTTTTTGGAAGTTTTTATGTGGGGTTGGGATTTAATATAAACTAATATTTCTTATATTTCCAAAGGTGCCCCTCTCCTCCCTTATAAAAGGGAACCTCCTCCCTCTCCTCCTCACACCAATTTGAGCCTTAAATCTCGGACAATCCATGCCCATTTCACTTCCCCACTTCCCTAGAAACATCCTAGAGGTCCTGGTATTCTTCAAAGACCAATTTAGTGCCCTAAAAGGAGGTCTCAAATAGACTCTTCAAATAAGAGGTAATGTCTGTTACCGATTCTTTCAACTCTATATCTTCTTATACTTCTTCTTCTTTAGTTGTTTCATTATGAAGTAATAACATCAGTATCACTAATACAATTATATGTTATTATAAGTATTAAACAACCCTATTTCTCCATCTGTCCATCCTACAGAAAACGAAATCACCGCGCGTGCGTACGTACAGAATACCGTCTCCATGTCGTGGTGTAATCTATTTTCCATCACCACCTTACTTGGATGGGTATAATGGTGAAAATAAATAATGATATATGATTATTGTAAAGTGGTATTTATTCTGAAATAGTATACATACACTCCAATACAATTCCATGATCATAGGAACGATATCATCACTCGTGCGTACGTACGGAATACCGTCTCCACGATGTGATGCAATTCGTTCTACATGACCTTCATTGAATAATTATTATATAAATGAATTGAATGAATAAATATGATATATAGTACACTAATACCATTCTGGAAATGAGGTATCTTTAATCTAAAGAGAAGAATAAGAATTTATTCGACAAAACTCGCATAATAACAAAAAGTAATAAACACCCGAATAACAAGTAGCAATGAAATATTACTAATAAGAATCTAAGAATATGACCATATAAGATATAATAACAATTACTATGATTCTATAATAAGTCAATGAGATTATTTAAGTCCTTATACAGGAGGTTCAGACACTTATGAAGCAAATCGGACCTAAGGTAAGGGAAAATATCACAATCTCATTTTTATCTGTGATTGTTTATACATTGGTATTTACTGAGGTGTATTTTATCATCCACATCCATGTTCCCTCAACATGTAATATTGTTTCCAACCACCTACAATTGTTTAAATCCAATTTTACCCTTCAGCGAGTTTTTAGTAAAGGATATTAAAGGAATCTTTTGTCGTTTTTCGTACGAGGTACTTTTTGACTTTTCCGACAAAAGTACGAGAATAATGTTTTTTTAACTTATATGGCATGAATGGATTTTTAAAAAAATATTTCAAAGAATCTTCCTTTACATGTTTTCATGTTTATTTTTAATCAACTTCTTTTAGTTTAAAATTGTATGACATGTTAAGAAAGGAAAAATGTTTTTGAAGTAGAAAGGATATTTTCCTCAAGAATGGAGTTCAAGTGTTTTATCAAAATTATTTTTAATCTAAGATAACATAGGGTTATGTTTCTATCCCTATTATTACATTTATTTGATTATGTTGTTATGGAAATATTTTTATGAATTCCATTATCTTATATAAATTGTTTTATGACGTAAGGATGTTTAAGAAGCCCATTTTTCTTACATGGGTTATGCAATGATGTATGATTTATGATTTTGTGGCACACATAAGAATGGTATCATTATGGGATGGGTGGGACCTATATCTCCCTCCAATGCATTGGGTAAATATTTTATATCTCATGAGATAGACATGGCTGGAACGGCAGGTTAAACCGGTTCAGTGAAACAGGACTGAAACGAGGAGTGAACTCAGTTCAGAAATGGACTTTGTCGACTAAGATAGTCTTGGAAATGAGTCTTGAATACTAGGAAATGATTCTTTATGATTATGTGTGTATGCCACAATGTTCCATGTTTTAAGTTATGATTATTGTGATTAAATTTCACTACCATGATTTATCCCATGTTATGAAATTATGATCTCTTTTGCAGGGTAAGATTTCCAAAATGTTATGTTCTTATGAATTTGATGTGATTGATATTTCTTTTGTCTACCCTTACTGAGCATTTGAGCTCACCCTTTTGTATGTTTTCTTTCCCTAGGTCAGGAAGAAGGGTATTAAGTAAGATATGTCAAAAGGGACTATAGATATGATGAAATAATTGGGAGACATTGTAGATGCTTTATGAACCAGTTGTTTATGTTTCCCAGTTTCTAAAGACACTATACCTATACGGTCCTTTCATGGTTTTGTTATATGTTGTAATAAGTGTACTTCAATTTGGATGTATTAAACATGTATGTAAAGTATGGGCCATTATAATGACCCTTCAATAATATGGATCACCCCATTAATTTCACACCATATACATGTATAACATATCCTGACAACATTCCAATGAATTTCGATATTCAGAATTAAATATCCAATGTCCATAAACACAAGTCATTATTTCTACTCAAGTTACTCATAGTGGTGATCATTTCATTCCAAGATTCATGGGGTGATGATAGTAATAATAACACCTATTCCAGATCCTTTAAATCCACCTTAACTACCTCCAATTGAATTATTATCATGTTGATGTTTTTAATATGATTTACAATAAACATCTCTTCTTACATACTATTGTCGAATGATATCTTTAGTAAGAATATTTTATTTATCACCATGGGAATCTCAAACATTTTAGAAAATATCATCATATGTTATGAACTAGTGTCACTTACTAAAAATTTTAAATTTATTATGATTTTATTAAGTATGATAGTTTGTGTTAAAGTAGTAAATTAATTTCTAAATAATTACTTCAAATTAACTGAGATTAGGACTTGAAATATACAGAAATGTTTGACGTAAAAATTTGAGATGTCCTTTGTATTATATCAAATCCAAATTTTATGGTTTGCATGATTTTTTTTAATATGTGTTGTTTGAAATATTGTAGATAAATTTTTATAGTACTAAACACAAAAAATATTTAAGTGAAAATAACATACATCATTTCTTAGTTTTTAAAAGAGATTTTAATGAGAACCCCACTATGAAAATCCAAGTGGATGAATTAAAATTGCACAACCTAATGATTTAATAAATAAAAAAGGTCTCTCCAAATTCAAGTAAATAAAAACACTATAAAATTCAAAGAGAGAGGTAAATTCAAAAATACAGTGAAAAGATTGAAAAACATAAAGAGAAATGAAACATGACCAATTTTCATGAACTGAACTAGGCTACCAATAATACGGGTACCCAAGCTAGCATGCGATAAGTCTCAAAGGGTGTCATATAAGGGATAAATATTTCTAGTAATGTAGTTGTTCTAATGGTATGAAAATCGTGAATCTTTGGTGTGTTCAATGACATCACGTTCAATGGGGTGTTGTTTGAGGCAACATAAATGTTTGATCGACAGTATTATGATAAGTGTGTAACCCGATATTCTTACTGCTCCTCAATGAGGTGTTGACATTGTCTCCTAGGGACTAGACTTGTTCGGTTTGTCTTGGCATGCTAAGTAAGTGGTAAATGTGATCAATGTATCATCTTTATTATATTATGCATACTTTATGATCAATGGTTCATCTTTATTATATTATGTTTTTGTGATCTTACACTATTACACACATGAAACTCTTTCACTATTTAGTAGTAACTATGTGTATTAATTTTTTAATTATTGTGTAGGCACATTGCGATATACATGGATAAAAGGTGGATCACATTACCGGGGAACAAACCTCAATATGTTAAGGGTTTAAATGAGTTTTTAGATTTTCCAATTTCTAATCGATCCATTGAAGGGAGAATACGATGTCCATGTCATAAATGTAAATTTAGAACATGATTGAAGAGATATGAAGTTTATCAACATTTAATACTGAAGCAATTTCCTGATAAATATTTTTCTTGGATTTTGCATGGAGAATCTAACATTACAAAATGATTGAGCACTGATGTTAATCCACATAATGTGGTCCCAAGTTCGTTGACAATGGAAAATGAAATGCAAAACCTCATAAATGATGCTTTCAGCACTGCAAGACACCACTATGAGCATCAAAACATATCAGAACAACCATAAGAGGGTGATAGAAATTGCAACATGACAAGTGATGTTTTTGGGACTGTAACATAAGTAGATCAAGATTGTAACATATCATTGGATCCTACTCTTGATTCTATGGTGCCAAATGTAATGGAAAACTTCAGTGAGGAAAATGTGTTTCATGATTTAGTTGAAAATGGAAATGAAGAGTTGTATGTTGGGTGTTTGAAATATTCAATGCTTTCATTTATGTTGAAGTTGTACCATATCAAATGTCTATGTGGAATTACAAATAAGGAAATGTCCATGTTATTGGAATTGATTCGTGATGAATTTCTTGAATTAAAAATCCCAGAATGTTTTTATGATATGAAAAAAGTTGTTAACAAGCATGGTATGAATTATACAAAAATACATGTGTGTCCCAATGATTGTATGCTTTATTGGGAAGAAGATTCAAGTAGACAGAATTGAAAGAAATGTTCTTCTTCTAGATGGAAGTAAAATTTTGATGTTGGAATTCTGACTGAACATAATTTCATGGAGAAGAAAATAGGAACACACCTAGAAATGTTTTGCGTTACTTTCCTTTGAATCCTCTATTGCAAAGTTTATTCATGTCATCAAAAACCGCCGAACACATGAAGTGGCATTCTGTAGAAAATAACAATGATGTGTTAATGATATATCCATGAGATTCCCATTCGTGGAAGACATTTAATTCATTACATCCAGATTTCTTAGCGGATCCTAGGAATGTTCGATTGGGATTGGATTCCGATAGATTCAACCCATTTGGGACTTTGAGTAACACTTATTGAATTTGGACAATTGTTTTGATCCCTTATAATCTGCCTCCATGGATGTGTATGCAACAAACATATTTTATCATTTCAATGATTATTCCTGGAAAAAAATTCCTAGAAATGATATTGATGTATACCTACAGCCTTTGATTGAAGAATTCCAGGAGTTATGGTGCAACAACGTTGGGACAATTGATGTTTCTTCTAAAACAATGTTCAAAATGCATGCTACATTAATGTGGACTATTAGTGACTTTCCTAGGCTTGGATATTTATCTGTTTAGAACACTTATACGGGTTTGGCTTGTCCCGTTTGTAACTTTGATTTTGAGCCCAAATGGATACTTCATAGTAGAAAGTGGTGCTTCTTGTGCCATCGAAGATTTCATGATGCATCTCATAGATTTCGGCTGAATAAATAAAAATTTAATGGTTTCATTGATCGTAGACCACCTCCAAAGAAGTTAATTGGTTCTGAAATATTGACACAGCTTGATAATGTTAAAACAGCATTTGGGAAGGTTCATCATTTGAATGATAGTGGAAAATGAATCCGAAGTGCATCGTCAAGTGAAATCAGAACACAAAAATGGAAGGAAAAAAGTATATTCTTCAAACTTCCGTATTGAAAATTTAATTTGTTGTGCCACAATCTTGATGTGATGCATATTGTGAAGAATGCATGTGATAATTTTATTTTCACATTACTTAATCAGCATGGAAAGTCGAAGGATTGTCTCAATGCCCGTAAAGACTTACAAATAATGAACTTCAAAACGTGATCTCTGGCCATATGAGAATGAAAAGTATGGTCCGACCATTTTTTCAATGAAAAATAGGGATAAAGATACGTTCCTTCGAATTTTAATGAATGTGAAGGTATCCGATGGGTATTCGAGTAACATCTTGAGGTGTGTTTACTTGAATAATCATAAGTTATATGGATTGAAAAGTCACGATTCATGTATTTTGTTACAAGAGGTACTACCATTGGCATTGCGCACATTATTACCTGAAAAAGTTACTGTTGTTGTACTCCAATTCTGCACATTTTTTCGGAAATTATGTGAGAACCCTCTACATCCATTTCATCTTGACAACCTCCAGGAGAGGTTTGTATTGACAGTTTATGAAATGGAGATAATCCTTCCTCCATCGTTTTACTGTCATGATGCATTTAACTGTGAATTTGGTTGAAGAAGCTAAATTAGGAGGCCCCATTCATTATCGATGGATGTATCCAATTGGGAGGTATTTTAATTATATGTTTCCAATTTAGTAAACAATTTTTGGAATTTAAATAAATGCATAATATTATTATTTTATTTCACTGATATCTTGGGAATTTGAAAGCATATGTCAGAAATAAACCTCAACCAGACGGCTCTATTGTTGAAGGCTATTTGCCCTAGGAGTGTCTCACCTTTTGTTCCAGATATTTGGATGATATTGACACAAGATTTAATCGATTTGGACGTGTTAAAGACACATCAACTCAATCTCAAATTCATCAGAAATCAAAAATATTTCCTGCTATTGGCTGATCAGTTGGGAGGGCCTCATATCTGTCACTGACAGAAATGGAATTATTACAGGCACATAGATATGTGATGCTAAATAGTGAAATTTCAAATCAATTTTTTGAAGAGTTTAGGATACAAACAAAGATATTAATGAGAGGATGAATATGAAATGAGAAAGATATAACGAAAGATTTCAATAAAGAGTGGGTAGAATGGTTTGCACGACGTGTAAGTTTATAAATATTACAATAAATACGAATATTAGTTTGACACATACAATTTGTAAATCTATTAATTTATATTTCTTTTTTCATATCATGAATACTGATACTCGAGCAGACTTTTTAGAAGATTTGATGTTTCATGCAAGAGGTCCTATAAAACTAGTTAGAAAGGTCGATGCTTACAATGTGAATGGATTTATATTTCATACAGTCGATCGAGAAGTGGGATTGAAAACACAGAATAGTGGTATATTTACATTTGCTGAAGTGGGATACTATGGAAAGCTGCATGATATTATTGAATTAAACTACCATGGGCATTTTTTTTGTTGTTTTATTCAAATGGAAATGGGTCGATATTAACAGAGGTGTTAAAAGAGATTCTGTTCAATTTACTTCTTTAAACTTCTCTCTCTTGATGGATGATGGTGATCGTGAACTGCATGATCCATATATATTAGCATCACAAGAAAAAATGGTTTATTATGTGAATGATTTTGTGGATGAAGGGTAGAGTTTAGTTACTCATGTAATACAAAGATATTTGTATGATATGGGTGATGGTGTGGAAGATTTGAACTCTTTAATTGAATTTCATCAACAACAGGAAGCTGAATTATTTGTCCATCATGCTATAGAAAATATTAGTCTAGCAAGGATGAATGAAGTGGATGAAGCAATGGAGTAGGAAACCGACATGATTGAAGGGGAAAATTATTGTGTGTACAATTATTTATTCATCCAGCAACCACTTGTTTCATTTCTGTAGTCATTCATTATCAGTTTTATATATATTTTGTTTGTTAGTAATGGACATCTATTATCGTTTTAAATTTTTTTTCTGCATAAATTTTTTGAAATATATATTCTGAACCTAATTATATTTGTTTAAATGATAGGAATGGCAAGGAGGAAGTGGTATACTATTTCATCTAGTTCTGCGACAGATGACGATCTGTCTGTCCCCATGGCATCTGAGGCACCAGCTGTCTACACCCCTGCACCATCTTTGACACCATCTATTGATGTCTCATTAGATGATGAGTCATCAACTCCCCCTATAGGAGCCTCAGTAGTGGGGTGGTGTAACGCCCCTTCCAGTTCATCATGGACATTTTGGAGGGTCACAGTCATAGGTACAAATTTAAATTAAATAAATTTATTTCATTTTGATTATACTAATTTTTTTCTCATTGCAGATGAAAAAAATGAAACCATGGAAAAACACATAAAATGTTCTGATTTTTGGAACAATAATGGTGAGAATATAGTCGTGCCATTTGATTCTTATGGGGTCCCTACGTATGATGCCGCGAGGTTACTTGGCCAGATTATAGGTCAGCTGGTAGAAGATCCCATTTATCTTCCTATTTTATATGATGATTGGAGGCATATGCCTCCGAACTGGAAAAATGAATTTTTATATTATTAGATAAAGGTAATTTTATTAATTTATGGTTTAATTGAATGTCATTTTAATAATATGGTCAAAATTAATTTCTGTATACAGATTTTCTTCCACTTTACCATTATTGATGTGATAGCACAGAAGTGGACATTAAAAAATCTTGTTAAAAAATGGAATGATTTCAAATGGAGGTTGTGGTGTGATATCAACGATACTTCGTTGGCCATGTAGAAAATGTATGGGAAGCTAACTAGTGGGTTACTGAAAGAACATAGGAAAGTTTTTGATGATAGGCACCGTGAAGAGAAGCAGATGGTATTGAAATATATATTATTATATTATCCTCATTTTACATTGATACATGTATATGAAGAGGATATGACGTTGAATACATTACTGTTAAATTGAATTTTATTTATTTCAGGATCTCTCAAGACAGAATGCATCAAACCGGGCATAGCAAGTCACCCCGCACACTGTTGGCTCAAAAAGATTTTCTAGAAGCCGAATGTCATTGGAACTATTTTAATTATTTTAAATATTTATAAGACAATTTTATCTATTTAACATATTGAATTGTTGATTTATCTTTGTTTAATGCAGTCATAGAGTTTAGGGCATGAAACATCCAGAACTGAACTGTGGATGGATGTTCACAAAAAAACAGATGGAAGTTTTGTTAATGAGCCTGCCAAATAAGTTGGGGTATGAAGCCCTTTTTTATTATAATAACTTATTATCAGTTTTTATTGTGTTAATATATATTGATATTTTATTTATAGGTTAAAATTAATGAAATATGGGATTCCAATCATGGGAAGTCCTACTCAGTCTCCCAGGATGACCCGGTTGCTAAAGTCCTTGGGAAGGAGCGTCCTAGTAGAGTGTGCGGGATGGGTTTGGGACCCGTACTATCTGAGGTCTTTGGAAGGCCACCAGGAATTCCAGTTGCATCTACTCCAGGTTATAGTCATTTCATACCAGAAGATGCTCAGAGGGAGATATCTTCTCTATAATCCATAGTTCCAAACAAGGCGGCTCAGATATCCGCTATGTAGAAAGCGTTGACTGATATATATCATGAGATGAGAAGATATGCCCTCGGTGGTGGTGCATCGAGTAGTGGTGAGTAGGTAAATCACAAAAAATCAAAATCATTTATTTTGCAAACTTTTATTGGTTTTAAGATTAATTATAAATATGCAACAATATTTAATTTTCAATATTATGTTCTTACAGGTGGTAGCAGGTAGTGGAGATGGAGGTTGAGAGGGTGATGCATCATCGGACCATGAGTAATAGTATTGTTGATGTCTTGAAAAAATATGAGAACGGTTGGTTTGTATATGTAACATGAATTGCACATAGTTTCCACCAAACGTTTCCATGTCCCAACATTTTCTTGATTTCTCATTATTCCTTATATGCATTTTTTGATTTATGATGTTTCATTTTATGTCTTGATTTCTCGAGTGTGGTATACATCATTCCATTTAGGCCTGTGTTTGAATTGGTAGTCGAGATTTTGGTTGTCTAAATAGTGATCCTTTTGTTATTTTTGTTCTGGTTATATAAATTGGAACCTAGTAGGCAGTGTAGAGACCAAACATAAGAGGATGATGGGAATGTGGTTTAGCATAATCATGTGATACGAATCATAAACACACCGATAAAAGTAGTTGGAAACAAAAATGGTGATCCTAACATGGAACCTTCAAAAAAATGCATGTGTCACCCACATGTTTGGCTCCATTTTCACTCTCAAAATATGAAATGTGGACAAACATGGATCTGATATAATTGATTATACATGTGTTTATTTATTGATATGCTGATTTCATGAGGATTTCTTGTAAATGTTTCTCATATGTATTCTTGCAAATTCAACAAGAACCCCCTTTGATCCAAATAACATTTTACTACTTTAAGAACACACATGCTTCAACTACTGCAGAAGTTGGATCCTAATTTAAAACTAGGGCTCTATTATCAACCTTACACCCTAAACATTGGGTCTCAAATTCACTGGTTTGGGAGTCACGCCTAAATGGTACCTTTACATCTTCATAGGAAGATAAAAAATCCATTCATCTCAAATATCCCTACTAGATGTCTACTCGACAATGACTAGTGGAACATAATATGTTGTAAATAGTTTCCATCTCAAACCATTTCATGGTCATATCCATGGAAAGAAATAACATGTTCCTCCCTTATCTAGGGAGGTTGATCAAGAGGCCACTGATGGACTCATCTAGATAGCATAAGGGACCCTCCAAAGGGCTCGTTCTTGCATTCACCATCACCAATTATACAAAGCAATAAAACATCTATATGATGTGTGTGTTTAACTAAAGTGTTTGACCTAAGTCTCCCAAACCTATGTAGTCAGGAAAACCCACTAAGGGTAGTGAACAATAAACCAAGAACATGGCCCTACATCAATACCCTCCAATGAATCCCACTAACTAAATATGGTGGCAAACTATGAGCAAGAGGACACATTTTACCACATTTACTAAGATTTTTGGTATAATCTGGTATTATTCAAAGAAATCCCCAAGAATATTTTTGTAATAAATATAGGGAATAGCCATATCATTTCCCACTGACCTGATTAACATCGTTATATACCTATATGAAATGTAGGAAAATATCAGGCCTATACACATTCTCCAACAATAGAATAAGAAAATATGCATGTTCGGGTCACTGAAGTCACCTATAATATTCATAATATTGTTAAAGATAAGAAACACAACTATTCTACAATAATTTGGGTGACTCATTAACAAAATATGAGGAGATTTATAGAAGATACACAATATTTATCCCATTCAAGAGGGTCATGGGGAAAATCCCATGTTATATGGACAACCAGATCAGGACCATACCCTCATTCCAACTAAAGTTTATCCGTCTACCCCGATGGGAACTACATGGTATGAACATATCCCAACCGAAATTCCATAGACCTATCAAAAAATTATCATAGTGACATAAGAGATAATCAAACAAGATTAAGTATATGTATGATGATATCCATATAAAGCAACCTCTATCACCCACAAGAGAGCATCCAAAAAGAAGCAACACCAAAGGTGATTAGAAAATGAATATCTGGTCTATGATCTTGATATACATTATATTGGTGTTCTTGAACCCTCATATGTTTATCTATGGATGATCAGGATCCTAATCCTTTGTTACCAAATTACAAAAATAGTAGTTTCATTTTTGAAGGTCCTCTTATCTACATTGCTTCCAGTAGCTATGAAGGTCCTATTATCTCCTGTTTCATCATGTTGGGGATACCAAGTTAGAAATAAAATTTTATTTTCTTGTATGATGTCTCCTGTTCTATTTTCTGGTTTGATTTGTTTTTCAGGGTAGTGGAGCAGTAGAAGAAAAACCATAATTTTGTTCTAGTCAGAATTCCGCGGTAGGTTTTAACCAGCACTAATTCTTTACTGGTCATAATTTCACAGTGGTTATAACCGCCTCTAATTCTTTACTGGTAAAAAATTATAGGTGGTTAAAACAGCAGTGAAATGTAATCGGTTTATATTTAGCGGTGGTTTTCACCGTCGTGACAGAGACACATCAAACGCCTGAATATCGGGGCGGTTAAAACCGCTGCGAATAATAAAATATCCGGCACCCGTCAAACAACAGCTAAATTCACGATAACCACCGCAAAATGATGCCTCTACGATGCTTCCCTTAAACCGCCATGAAATGGAAAAAAACATCCACTAATAGATTGCCGACACCCAGTTTAGCTTTAGTTTCTGTAAACCGCCGCTATATTAAAAAACCGCCGCTAAAAGCCGGTTTTGTTGTAGTTTATTGTTATAGTAAATTTCTTTGGATTCTATTCCACAACACACTCATTTATTTCTTGTTCTGATCCATGATGTCCCTTGAACGTTTTCCTAAACCTCACAAAATTTATGCCACAATCATGACTCCCTTCTTAGGAGGAGTCTTTATGTGATCAAGGATCCTCTAGATGGACTCTATTGAGATCTCGGATACCTCAGATCCACACTATCCATCAAATTCAGAGGGTGTTGTAGTCGGAACACCCTATTACACTCAAACACATGTATCACAACCTGCCCTAGGCCCCTTTCCATAATCTGTAAAAAATGAAAATATTTCTCTTGAAAATAATCTTCTCTCCATTCACCAAAGACCACAAGTTTACCACACTCCAGTTTTAAATGCACATTCTCATATCCATATTCCTATCACCAAACTAGCACAAAATTTCATGGTGAAATCTTCATATAATTACAATAATGTGTCTTAGAACAAATAATATAAACCATCCACAATTCACACAAAAATATGGCTCTTCCTATCTATAAAACAACTTATTTTACAATCACTAATCTAACAAATATCATCACACTGAGAAAAATATCCATAGTAGGGTCAATAGAGGGTATTCAACTTTACATAGCCCAAAGTATATCATTTCCTACAATTTTAAACCCATTTCTACTTTAATAATTTAAAACATTATTACTCTTAAAGACATTTTCAATTTCGAAACTCGTTACAACTATCATTGTAGCTCATTGAAACCCTTTCATTAGGAATGATACTTTGACCAATCCCTCAAAAACCTTCTATTCAACAATTTTCATCATCTATATTATACATAAATTTATATAGAAATAAATCATGGAAATAAAATTCATTCTACCCTTCATGTCACACACCCTTCTTATATTTTCCTTTCATGATCCATGTCACCTATATACAAAGGTGCCTAAAATTATGCATGAATGCACAATCTCATTCCATTTCATAGATGATAAAAATATCATAAATAGTCAAATCTCACAATATGTGTATCACCCAATGGTGAAATATCAATTAATTGTAAAAAAACACAACAGTAACTACATTTACCACCAGAGGAACATATGTTTTCCATCATACAAGGGTTTGCTACTCCCAAGAACGTTCTCATTTCTATGGACCAACACATTTTATTCTCTTTTATACCATCCCAAATAGAAATATCATTATAAAAACATGATATGAAAAGATTTTCAACATCCCCTTCATGGAAACCACTACATGGTGCACCGTGTCGGGTCACTAAAAGGCCTAAAGTGCACCACCCTATAGGCTGGAGGTTTCCGACTAACCATGAGTAATAATATATCACATGGGGAATCTATACCCTATTTCTAAAAGTATTACACATTATAAGAATAAATTAAATATAGAAAATAATAACAATCATGCATAACATACTATTCTTTATATGGGGTAAATCCAAAAAATGACCAAATATATATATCATATCATGATATCCAAGATAAATAGAATAGAAACCAAATTAATGACTACCAACTGAACACATAATCGAGTCTTGAATCAAATTATAGATCCTCATCCCTGCATTTTCGAAACCCATCTCAATTCCTTATCTGTAACGCCCCGACCCCAGCTACCCAGAGTCGGTGCATTACTTCGTAACATTGGCATGATCACAAAAGATCAAGTCTCGAAAGAACGATTAGTTTAGTAGCCTTGGAAACACTAGATACATTCGTAAACGTTACATTACATCATAAAGTGAAAAACTACAATAACAAAGTCTCCATAGTCGACACTCATATCCTCTTCTCACAATCCCTGCAGGTCATTCATAAAATACTTCTTCACATCCTGGAAAATATTAAAACATTGAAAGGGGTGAGCTCAGATGCTCAGTAAGGATAACAATATTGCGGAAGCTTTCATAAATAAACATAAAAATTTAAGGCAATGTATAACTAAAACAAAATCCTTTCAAACTTGAACATCAACATAATATGGCAAAAGTAAAATGAGATAATTCCATTTACTTATTCACATGGATATTCTACTAGTCTAATTATCACATGCAATATCAATAACCACTTTCATAATGATGGAATGCATAATGCCAGACTATCATAACCACGTAGCCAAGGCCTCGTGCCAAGACCACAAATTAGATTTTGTCAAGGCCTCGTGCCAAGACACTAGTTTGTCTTATGAGACCTTACGATGCATCGAGGAGCTATAGCGAGCTCCACCCGTCACTTATTAAGTCCAATGCATTCCTCATATGAATAGGTTTAAACATATCATAAACCATAAAATAATCATATCACATAAAACATGCATAAAGGAAACATAACATTCCCACATTTCAATAACAAGATATAAATACTACACATTGATATAATAAAAACGCTTTCAAAACCATTTTCAATACCAAAATAAAAGAATGTTAAAACTTTGTATTTATTTTTCATTAAAAAAAATGATGGCTTGTAGAGGAAGCCGAAACTCAAATAATGGTCACGGCGGCGGAGAAGTCGTTGTCGCCACATAAGTACGGAAAGGAAAACATTCCTTTTTCGTCGTTTAGTAAAACGCTTCGTATAAAAAAGATTTCTTTTGAATAAATTTAAAAGTCGAAGGGGTTTATACACCGTATAAAAGAAAGTTGTGTATAAAACCAAATATGCCTCAATGAAAGGAGATTGAGACAAAGTCCTTAAAAAGATCATTTTTAAAATAAAATAGATCTATTATGTGTATTCAATATAAGTACACATAAAGAACGTACAAATAAAAGATTGGACATAATAATATTATGACATAATTTTAAAGTAGGAGATTAACCCAAAGAATGGAAGTTGGGTTAAGAAGTTCCCTTACCTTGCGTCCTGTCCTGACTCGACCGTTCTTTAACCTCTTGAATAATAAACTAGAGTTAATTTATATTTACTTAAGAACCTTTTTCATGTTCATTATTCCTTTTATATCACTTATTACCATGTTATGAACATTATGTAATTATTTAAGTTAATAACGGTCGTTTTGTCGATCTTTGGTACTTGAGTCAAAAATAAACTTCTTATAATTACAAGTTGTTCATGTGGTGAAATATCCATTATATCCAGAATTATATTCATGATGTAGATATCATATATATCATATATATATAGTATATACATTCATTCATATTGTCACATAACAATTAGAGGTAAGAAATGAAATGCACCGTTCATGGAGACGGTAAGCCGTACGTACGCATGAACGCTGCTTTTATTTATATTTCGTATTTAATGGAATGAAATCATAATGATATAAATTTATAATATAATTACAGTATAATATAGTGTATAATACCATTTAATCCATCCTTTATACATCCCACATATGGCATTAACGATTCAAATCACTTTGAGGGGGCGGTAGCCCGCACTTCCTAAAATGAAATTATCGCGTTTTACCCATAATGGAAATCATAAAGTATGTCATAAATGAGAAATACAGAAGCATAAGTAAAACATAAACATATTTTATATCATATATAAATATAGTGACATCTTAATGTCCACCTTTGAAGGTGTTATATGAGTGTTGAACAATCATCGTTTCGTGAGGCAGAAATTCGCCATCCACAGAAACCGTATGTTCTTTAACCATTAGATGTAGGTGTGTGTAAGTGTAGCTCGAATCCTTCTTATAACAACATCCTAGTATATATAAGATACTGGTGTTGTTACAAAAAGAATGAATAAAAAGAGTTTAGGGGGTTGGAGAAGAAAAATAAAACAAAACAACATTAGAGAAGACATTACCTCAAAATCGGGTAACTCTTTTTGATTTGAGCCAAAGGATTCCTTGGGAAGAGTTATTCCCAAAGTGAGGCTTCTAGGAGTAAGTGGGGGAAGTTGGGAGAGTATTTGGGAAGAGGTTTTCCAAGCCAAATGGCTTGAAAGTGTAAATGTGGAGGGAGAGGTGGGGTCCTTTTATAAGTGGAGAGGAGGGGCTCTTTTGGAAAGATTGAAATGTTACATTATTATACAATGATTTTAGGATTATAACGGTCCCAAACTTATATAATTCGTGGCTAAGGTGATAAGGGTTCGCAATATCCTCATCCAATAGGCTTTGGACAAGTGTAAGCCTTGGATTTTGCATTATCTTCTCATTTTATTTAAATCGTTAAATAATGAGGTCATCGCTGCATCATAATGATGTCATAAATAATTTAATTTATTTAATGTCTAAAAATTATAAAAAAATACTATGATGTAGTAAATCTTTTTATCTTTCTAATTAATATTTATAGTAAAAATTTGGACTTGTGTAACCCCACTTAAAAACTGTTTTAGTAAAACAACTCATGTTTGTGTCAATTTAATTTTAACATAAAATAAATATATATTAATGTCATTTTCCAACTAAAGTGGCTCCATGGGGTCCCCAAGTTGACCCATGGGTTGTCTTGGTCTTCAATGACTCATCCAATAGGAGTAGGGCAAGTGTCATGCTCATCTCATATTATTAAAACATTATTTGTACCTTAAACTACACTAATTACCTCTAATCGCGATTAAGAACTTAAAAGTTACTATTCACCAAAAAAATTATTTTAATCTCATTGAACCACATTTTACTTCTTAATGACAACCTTGTATGTCGGATTTTTGAAAATCAAATCACAGAAGTGGTAATATTTCATTTAAACAAAAAAATCAGTTATTTAACTACCACTTAGTGGTTTCACTATTCATCAAAAATTGATGTTTTTCAGAACAATGCCAAAATTTTACCCTAAGCTATAATTGATATTCTGAATTCAAAAATGATTTATATTTTAAAAAATTAAAAACATATAAGTTTCATTAATTAATTTTATAATTAATTCCCGCTGTCACAACAATAGCGTGTTTTAAGAAACAATTTATATCAAAAGATTGGCAATTGTTTATGTCCAATTTCAATGTTAAATTAATTCTAATGACCACCATTGGATAAAATGGTAAAAATATATTCTAATTATACTTTAAACCCACTAAATAGTATAATTTATCACATTAAATTATTTTTACTAAAAAATTTGTTTTAAGTATTTTTCACTATTCATAAAAAAATTGGAAGTTCTCAGAAAGTTACAAAAAAATAAACTTAGGATAAGTTAGATATTATGAATACAAAAATGAAGTCCATTTTGAAATATAAAATTTCTATAATTCTAAAAAGTGGTTATTACTATTCATAACGGCTACTTTGATTAGTCGCGGTGTTTTAGAACTCGAAGTTGCGTACAATGCAAGCTATTGCATTATTGAATGAGAAGCGTATCGTGAAAGCTTGGGGTGTTACATTCTCCCCTCCTTCAATAAATTGCGTCCTCGCAATTTGAAATTTTTCTTTGAAAATAAAAGGTTGAAAAGAGAAAATACCTTTGAGGAAAACCCACATCGGAAATAAGATTAAAAAAATTTAGCCTTAATAAGAGGGAAAGGGAAATGAAAGAGTCACCACCCAATTATGATCTCGATTAGGAGAACATTGGTGGCAATTAGAGACATATAATTGGAGGAAAAACGTAAATATTTGTAGGGAGTGATTGAGGTCATCAATCACAATCGACTTTCAAATTGAGGGCCTCAAAGCCTTCAATCTATATTGATTTAAAATATCATCAGTTCAACAAGACATAAGGTATTAGGATAACACATTTTTTTGTTTTAATATCCCTTTACTAAAGTTTAAGAATTAATTTATTCATTGAATAAGAGACAGGTATATATATATTTATGCTTGACAATTATAGTTTAAACCTTTAACTCATCTTTCACTCAAAAAGATAATAGAACTCAAAAATATTATACTTATCCTAATTTTATAAGGTTACAAATATTAACACATACCATTTAGATTAGTGAAATTATTTTGTAATAACCAGGGACTTCCTGTAGGCTAGTGGTAGGAAATAAAGGCCTGTCGCACTATGGTTGTGGGTTCGATTCCTGCAGCTTTGTCCGATGCGACGGGTTATGCCCCACCCTGCAGGTGTTCCCTTTCCTAATACTATAGTATCATAATATTCCAAAAATAATCTTCATAAATTTTTTAACCTTAAACAATACTATCCAAAGATCAATTTAAACCACTCCAACCTTTATAGTTATCCAAAATACCTCTGTCCAGACTTTCTCTAAAAGGTCTCTTAATTCCAAAATCAATTTATCAGATTCCCCAAACAAAGTAAAGTTTCTCTTATTGTCACATACTAAAAATATGATTACCTTAATCATATTAAAACCTTACTGAAATCAACAAGTACTGCAGTACAATCCTTATATATATATATCACATTATTCTAATAACCAGAATATAATCCATGAGTCCAAAAGCACCAATACATTAGTTATTCTGCTTCAACTGTAGTAACAACATAAGATTGTCCTTGATCCCTTGGCCTTTTCTGAGGTAAGTTTCCCTGACGCTTAGAACATTCATTTTCATAATGAGCCATTTCCCTAAAATTATAGCATTCAACATTGATAGCCTCTTTCTTTCCCTTACAATCTCGAGCCTGGTGACCTTTTTCTCCACATTTGTAACAAACTCCCATTCCTTTTAGGCAAGTACCAGGGTGATTCTTCCCACAATTATCACATAATGGAAAATTCTTCTTTTCCCTCGTCCCTTTATCCATCATTCTCTCTTCCATCCTTTTCTTCTCTTTCATCCCTTCAAATCCATAAGACTCAGAGAATTCTATACTTATGTTATTAACACATGATACTATTTCATCATATGTTGATAACACATGGGAGAATATTTCCCTTCTAAATGTTGGCTTAATACCATGAAAGATATGATCCTTCTTACTCTTTGGATCATACTTATTGATGGAGTTCACATTCCTTATACTGGGCGCCATTTCTATACAATGGCATAAACTAGGTTAGTTTATGAATTACAATGAATAATTCCAAACTTTCAAAAAACTTAAAGTAAATTGAACGGTTTATGGATATAATCCATAATCATAAGAATGTTTTCTTTGAGGAAGTATATACTCATAAACCCTACATATTGGTTTGTAATGAAAATGAGATTTATCCTAAGCAAACCCCTCGGGAGTGTCGTAACCAAGTGTGCAGCAAGGCCCGTTGTCGTGCACCAGTTCCCGTTTGAGTCTAGCTCAAAGCGGTGTTTTCGGGTTTTACCCCTATGTACATCTGTGCCAGAGCCGCCTCTACCTGCTCGTATCCAGACAGGGATGTATTGCTCGAAAAACTCACAACATCTATGTAATACCAAAATTCTAGGAAGTTCTTCTATACTAATCCTCAAAGTCTATCTTTGGGCTATGTGCTCTAATCAGAGTTTATCTACATCTAGCTTCCAAGGTTAGTACTAAACTGCCTCTGATACCAACTGTAACGCCCCGACCCCAGCTACCCAGAGTCGGTGCATTACTTCGTAACATTGGCATGATCACAAAAGATCAAGTCTCGAAAGACCGATTAGTTTAGTAGCCTTAGAAACACTAGATACATTCGTAAACGTTACATTACATCATAAAGTGAAAAACTACAATAACAAAGTTTCCATAGTCCACACTCATATCCTCTTCTCACAATCCCTGCAGGACATTCATAAAATACTTCTTCACATCCTGGAAAATATTAAAACATTGAAAGGGGTGAGCTCAGATGCACAATAAGGATAACAATATTGCGGAAGCTTTCATAAATAAACATAAAAATTTAAGGCAATGTATAACTAAAACAAAAGCCTTTGAAACTTGAACATCAACATAATATGGCAAAAGTAAAATGAGATAATTCCATTTACATATTCACATGGATATTCTACTGGTCGAATAATCACATGCAATATCAATAACCACTTTCATAATGATGGAAAGCATAATGCCAGACTATCATAACCACGTAGCCAAGGCCTCGTGCCAAGACCACAAATTAGATTTTGTCAAGGCCTCGTGCCAAGACACTAGTTTGTCTCATGAGACCTGCCGATGCATCGAGGAGCTATAGCGGGCTCCACCCGTCACTTATTAAGTCCAATGCATTCCTCATATGAATAGGTTTAAACATATCATAAACCATAACATAATCGTATCACATAAAACATGCATAAAGGAAACATAACATTCCCACATTTCAATCACAAGATATAAATACTACACATTGAAATAAAAAAAACGCTTTCAAAACCATTTTCAATACCAAAATAAAAGAAAGTTAAAACTTTGTATTTATTTTTCATTAAAAAAAATGATGGCTTGTAGAGGAAGCCGAAACTCAAATAATGGTCACGGCGGCGGAGAAGTCGTTGTCGCCACATAAGTACGGAAAGGAAAACATTCCCTTTTTGTCGTTTAGTAAAACGCTTCGTATAAAAAAGATTTCTTTTGAATAAATGTAAAAGTCGAAGGGGTTTATACACCGTATAAATGAAAGTTGTGTATAAAACCAAATATGCCTCAATGAAAGGATATTGAGACAAAGTACTTAAAAAGATCATTTTTAAAATAAAATAGATCTATTATGTGTATTCAATATAAGTACACATAAAGAAAGTACAAATACAAGATAGGACATAATAATATTATGACATAATTTGAAAGTAGGAGATTAACCCAAAGAATGGAAGTTGGGTTAAGAAGTTCCCTTACCTTGCGTCCTATCCTGACTCGACCGTTCTTTAACCTCCTGAATAATAAACTAGAGTTAATTTATATTTAATTAAGAACCTTTTTCATGTTCATTATTCCTTTTATATCACTTATTACCATTTTATGAACATTATGTAATTATTTAAGTTAATAACAGTCGTTTTGTCGATCTTTGGTACTTGAGTCAAAAATAAACTTCTTATAATTACAAGTTGTTCATGTGGTGAAATATCCATTATATCCAGAATTATATTCATGATGTAGATATCATATATATCATATATATACAGTATATACATTCATTCATAATCTCACGTAACATTTAGAGGTAAGAAATGAAATGCACCGTTCATGGAGACGGTAAGCCGTACGTACGCATGAACGCTACTTTCATTTATATTTCGTATTTAATGGAATGAAATAATAATGATATAAATTTATAATATAATTACAGTATAATATAGTGTATAATACCATTTAATCCATCCTTTATACATCCCACATATGGCATTAACGATTCAAATCACTTTGAGGGGGCGGTAGTCCGCACTTCCTAAAATGAAATTATCGCGTTTTACCCATAATGGAAATCATAAAGTATATCATAAATGAGAAATACAGAAGCATAAGTAAAACATAAACATATTTTATATCATATATAAATATAGTGACATATTAATGGCCACCTTTGAAGGTGTTATATGAGTGTTGAATAATCATCGTTTCGTGAGGCAGAAATTCGCCATCCACAGAAACCGTATGTTCTTTAACCATTAGATGTAGGTGTCTGTAAGTGTAGCTCAAATACTTCTTATAACAACATCCTAGTTTATTGAGGATACTGGTGTTGTTAAAAAAGGAATGAATAAAAAAAGTTTAGGGGGTTGGAGAAGAAAAATAAAAGAAAACAACATTAGAGAAGACATTACCTCAAAATCGGGTAACTCTTTTTGATTTGAGCCAAAGGATTCCTTGGGAAGAGTTCTGCCCAAAGTGAGGCTTCTAGGAGTAAGAGGGGGAAGTTGGGAGAGTATTTGGGCAGATTTTGGCCGAGCCAAATGGCTTGAAAGTGTAAATGAGGTGGGATAGGTTGGGGCCTTTTATAAGTGGAGAGGAGGGGCTCTTTTGGAAAGATTGAAATGTTACATTATTATACAATGATTTTCGGATTATAAAGGTCCCAAACTTATATAATTCGTGGCTAAGGTGATAAGGGTTCGCAATATCCTCATACAATAGGCTTTGGACAAGTGTAAGCCTTGGATTTTGCATTATCTTCTCATTTTATTTAAATTGTTAAATAATGAGGTTATCGCTTCATCATAATGATGTCATAAATAATTTAATTTATTTAATGTCTAAAAATTATAAAAAAAATACTATGATTTAGGAAATCGTTTTATCTTTCTAATGAATATTTATAGTCAAAATTCGGACTTGTGTAACCCCACTTAAAAACTATTTTAGTAAAACAACTCATGTTTGTGTCAATTTAATTTTAACATTAAATAAATATATATTAATGTCATTTTCCAACTAAAGTGGCTCCATGGGGTCCCCAAGTTGACCCATGGGTTATCTTGGTCGGCCATGACTCATCCAATAGGAGTAGGACAAGTTTCATGCTCATATCATATTATTAAAACATTATTTTTACCTTAAACTACACTAATTACCTCTAATCGCGATTAAGAACTTAAAAGTTACTATTCACCAAAAAATTATTTTAATCTCATTGAACCACATTTTACTTCTTAATAACAACCATGTATGTCAGATTTTTGAAAATCAAATCACAGAATTTGTAATATTTCATTTAAACGAAAAAATTAGTTATTTAACTACCACTTAGTGGTTTCACTATTCATCAAAAATTGAAGTTTTTCAGAACAATGCCAAAATTTTACCCTAAGCTATAATTGATATTCCGAATTCAAAAATGATGTCTATTTTACAAAATTCCAAACATATAAGTTGCATTAATTAATTTTATAATTAATTCCCGCTGTCACAACAATAGCGTGTTTTAAGAAACAATTTATATCAAAAGATTGGCAATTGTTTATGTCCAATTTCAATGTTAAATTAATTATAATGACCACCATTGGATAAAATGGTAAAAATATATTATAATTATAATTTAAAACCACTAAATAGTATAATTTATCACAATAAATTATTTTTATTAAAAAAGTTGTTTTAAGTATTTTTCACTATTCATAAAAAAATTGGAAGTTCTCAGAAAGTTAAAAAAAATCAACTTAGGATAATTTCGATATTATGAATACAAAAATGAAGTCCATTTTTAAATATAAAATTTATATAATTTTAAAAAGTGGTTATTACTATTCATAACGGCTACTTTGATTAGTCGCGGTGTTTTAGAACTCGAAGTTGCGTACAATGCAAGCTATTGCATTATTGAATGAGAAGCGTATCGTGGAAGCTTGGGGTGTTACATTATCATTTTTTCATTTCCCCTGAAATGACCTACAACTATAAAATCATCATGGGTACCCAATTGTGGGCCAGTCAGTTTATGAGAAATATTCTGTATGCCACCACCAAAAGTGTATACAAAATATCTTGTCTAACAGATAGTTCATGTATATAATTAATAAATTGGATGGTAAACCAAAGGAATATCAGGATCCATTTGTTAATAATATGATCTTTAACCATTTTCTACATTATTTCCCTTTATTTACTTATTATATATTTGTTACTAAATTTATCATCATCACTTGTCATATGGGTTAAGAACTACATAAATTACACTGTGTCCAAATAATGAAAATTATAGTGTATAAGGGAATAGATCTAGTTGCCTATCTCAATTGGGATAAATTTTCCATCATAATAGATTACACTTACCATGGAGACTTTATTTAAGAAGTCACATTCAGTGCAACTGTTAGGGGAATAAATCCTCAGTCTGACTCCCAAACTCGTGAATTCTTGTTGTAGGTTTTAGAGACTCATTCCAGCCATACATATTGGAATAGAACCCAAAGTCAATACAACACAACTACAAATCCATGGGAACATGATTATATATTTTTTTCAATATATTCCATATAAAAAACCTTAAATTATCAATAGAAATGACACAAAAATTTCATATTTTTTTAACACCTACATTATCCTTATTCATTGACCCATTAATACATTTACAAACTACATAGCATAGCTCATATGACCACGTTCCCTTTTACAATTCTTAGATATTTAAGAATAATCAATAATTTCCTTTCATAATCCCATTTAAAATATTTAGACATTTATATGAAATAATCTAACTATTCATTTCTGTTATAAATCTATAAGTCGTATGAAGCATTATCATTAATCCAATTAACCCTTTTTCGTGTCATTCCAAACACAACCTTATTCCATTTCAAGTAATTAAACACATTACAATTGTTTACCCTTTTTAATCCAATCTAACATGTCACACATTTACCATGGGATATACTTTATTACAATTGAATTTGATACATAAAATTATAATTTTCCATGTTTGGGGATTTTTGTAAACCCCATGGGTGGCCCTAAATCAGTCATGTGAATCTCAATGCATCCCATAGGGATGGTGAGGTGATTAATATATCAAATAACAAACCAATTTACGAAATATTACTACTGAAACTATGAAAAAAAAGCGGGAAGACAACACAAAACCATTCAAGAATAAAAAAATATCAATACTATAGTATATAACATTAAGTCCACCTACCACGATTTTTATTATGAACTCAGCTGTAACCTTTTCCTTAGATTTAGATTTAAGATTAGTTTGATGCCCAAACATTTTATTCAGTAGAAGAAAAGGTTTTTAGGGATTTAGAATAAGTTAAATGGATATACAAGAACTAATCTTGAAAATATATGCAAGAGGAAGATTAGAATCACATAGTGTAACAATCCACAACCAACAACACACCAAACAACCTAGAATTGAAGGAGAACCATCATTATGATTCGTTTATGGATATACTTCATCACTATGAATTTTAGAAGGAGTAGGTGTAAGAAAATAGGTTTGAAACATGAAATAATTAGGTGTAGTTTGGTAAATTCACAACATATAATGTGGTGCATGGTCTAGCATTACAATTTTCTAAACCATGTGGGACCCATGTTCTAGCCACTATCTAAGAGGGGTTGTGTAGCACATTTTTTTGGGGTGTCCTGCACGGTTTTACCAATTATCAGATAACCATGAGGGATGCATATTTCTATGGTTACACAGTTTGGATTCCCCCTCATGTGCTTTACTCTAACCATGTGCCAAGCAAACAACATTCTTTACAGGGACATATTTCATTTCCTTTCATGCATCAAACCCCCTAGAACAACACATAGCTTTCTTATAAACCTGGTAGAAATTTATTCATCCAAAATTATGAGATTTAAACCAAACATCAAAAAAGGGAATATCTCTATAAGATTTTGGATCTTACATGATGAAAGAAAGTGGTTAATTTTTAAAACAACCATGAGAAAGCATAATACATTCCAATTTATAATATCATCGATGAAAAAATCATTAATGTTGATTGGAAAAAATATTTTTGTATATAATATATACCCTTGATCTATAGAAAATATAAATAAATTTATATTTTTTAAATATAATGGAAAAATTATTTTGTTTTTTAATTAATGAAAATCTGATGATAAAGTTTGATATAAAACCAAAAAGGTGGAGGAAATTTGTGTTCCCATGAAAAATTATAAAAGAGATCATTTTAATAACCATTGAAAAAATAATAAGTTATAGGTTGCATTAAATAGTAAATTTTTATACAAGTGGAGTGAATCTTTTTGAAAAAAAAATCATTTAAAAATAATAATTAATAAATTACTCTGTGATAGATTTTAAATTTCAGAAAAATAAATGTTCTGTAAATTTTTTTAGAAAACATTTCAGTGAAAACACACATCATTATTTTTTTGTAATTGTTTTTTATAATAGTGTAAAGAGATTTTTTAGAATCATAGAAAATAATACATATTTTCTTCCAAAAAAATTCAGAAAATAATTAGCTATATAAAAATATTGACATTGAAGAAATTATCAATTGAAAATAATAGGAGTTGTTTTTTCATATTTTAAATAATTATTGGAATATGTATTTCATCATGGGTGATTGTACATATTAAATGTTGTAACTTCAATAGAAATGAATGTTGAAATTTCAAATAACATCATCATATGTCAGACATGGAAAAAAATTAATGGTTTTGGATAAAGTGTTATTATAACCCATGGTAAGGATTTAAATCATGAAAATAACTTATAAAATGTCTAATTTTTAAATAAAAACTAAATTAGAGGAATAATATTAATGAAAAAAATTTAATATCATCAAATATAAATGAATCATGAATCTAAATTAAAATGAGTTATTATTTATAACATTTTTAATGAAAAATGTTTTTTAACATAAAAAACACTCAAGGGATTAAATTTTTAGTCAATGATCCCCTTACAGCTATGGAAATATATTAATCAAATCAAGTTGAATAAGAGGACATGTAATTTCACAAAAAAAAATAATTATTAAAAGATAATTCATGATGTAATACTTCATATAAGTAGAATTATTATATAATTTATTTAACGTATTTCAATTTTATACTTATTCATAGGTTTTTTAATATTTTTATGTGATTTGAGTCATGATAGAGGTGTTTGGAAGTCTGAAGCTAATAGAGGCTGGGACTATGAGAATGATTTAGGTCAGGAAAGAAATAAGGAAAAAAATATCCAACAAATGGGGTCTCCAGGATCAGTAATTTTGTTGTATATCCCACTTATTAATCAATGTAACTCATGGGAATATTCAGATCTTCCTAATAGCCACTAGCTCAAAAATGGAGGCCATTGTCTCAGATGTGGCATCATTCAGAGCCTAGTGAGAATACCATGATTTAAATATTAATTTTAAATATCACATTATCTGATTCAGTTATTCAATTAGTCCATATGTGACACAAAACACCCTTATATACTTCTCATAGTAAATTTGGATGTTGTCAGCTCTTTCAGAATCCTCTCTTTGATACCCTAAAAATGGTTTGATCTCAGGATTCCATCATGTGGGACATATTTTTATCTAAAATAATCCTTTTCTATTTTAAATAATGATTCCCAATTAGATCGTAGATGAAATGTTTGTATCTAAAGGGGTTTACATGGTCTAATTGGGGAGTTGTTGATCATTTTTATAATTGGAATCAATATTCATGGAATTAGTATCTTCCCATAGATTGTGACAAAATTATTTTTTGTAGCATATCATATCCGGTATGTGATATATTTTCCCACAAGGTGGGTGTGGTTCCTATTCAATCATGGTCATATAATAAAAATCATTTTTGAATGGGGAGGGTTATTTGATTTAGTGTAGTTCAAGAATATTTGAATGATGACCCTTATCGTTAATTCATTGATACACCTATTTTTGGTGGTCCATACATTTAGTGAATGTATATATGGTTTTATGAAATTATTTTGGGAATGTGTGTGTGTCCAAGTGAGATTTTTAAATGATTATTGAACACACATGTATTGTTATTGTTATGGATATTTCATTATATGATCCAGTATTGATCTGTCATTCTATATCATGGTATGGATGAAGTTATCTACAATAGGATGATCTATATTAAATATATCAGTAAAAGGGATTTTTTAGAAATCAACCAGTACAAAAATACTCTATCCCTTCTGTCATGATAGATAAATAATGTTTTATGGGATAACCTATTGAAGGGTGATGTTTCAAAAATGGATTTTGGTGTTACCTTTCTCTATAGAAATGTAGTAGGTCAAGCCTATCACTTTCGTTTCTCTACATATGTCTTTTTATAAGGTGCGATTACATGGTCAAAAGTCCAAGGTATAATTATATAAAAATTATAATCATGAAAAATCATAAAAGTGTGGTTTTTACAATATTTTTCATAAAACTTAACCAAATCCATATGAATATAATATTACCATGTTACATCATTATTGAATAATTATTTGTCTATCCATTCATTCATCATGTTTCCCTCATGATATGCATGTTTGTTAATTTGGATGGTGTTGGAAAGGGAGAGCTCGAAGTATATCTATTCATTTTACAGAAGAACATATTCAAGGATTTATAAAGTAATATTTTTCTATAATCTTAGTCTCATAAATTTATCCACCACCTCAATGGATTGATTCTATATAATGGGTTTTGTGACTGTCATGTTATACTATTGCTTAATGGATTGGTATTGTATTTTTATATTTCACCTTTGATTATTTATTTATACATCGTTAATTTTTTTCATTATTTTCACTTCCATTGAAAAAATTTATGTTTACCAAAAAATGAGGGATTTTTCACAACATATGGTTCTTTTATCCCCCAACTCTTGTCTATAACATCTTGCATTCTAGGAGGAATTCATGGGGTTTTGTGCTACCATAGCTTCATACCAAGTAGTTTAATCCATATTGTTTGAAAATCGTCGTAGAGCCATGGGTTTACAAAATTTATTATTTATGTTGATATTATTTGAGAATGTGTTGAAAAGATATGGATTATTGGGACTTGGGTAGGTAAAATGTGTAAGATCATATCATGTTATATATATTGGATCTACATGTCACCATACTGTTGGAATGTTTTTTATTTGTTGAGGTCGACTATAAATGAAATTTAGCTTTGGTGACTTCCATGATGTTGGTATACAAATTATGGATATTGGGGTGTGTCTATTGATCATTGTTAGACACATAGGATCATATTCCATAGTCTCATAGATAACATTAGATGGAGTATAAATAAATATTTTCATATTGAAATTATAATGGGTTTTTCATTTCATAATTTCTTCCATTTTATTATTTTATCATGTGTATTATATTCTTGAATGTACATATATAGTTAGGACTAATTTATACCTAGAAAAGGATTTTATTGGGTCCGGGGTATTTTATCGGATGTTATTCATTATTCTTGTGGGTATCCTATTAGTTTTTACATATTTATAAATCATTTTTTCTACCTAGGAACTTCTAATGATATTATCAGATAATATGTTATATTACTCTATTTATAAACTAGAATTTCTATAAAATTACCCATCATAGTTGTCCTGTTAATTTATATAAGGATGTCCAAGTTACTCCACCAATTATATTTTATGATGAATTAAAGAATTCTTTCGTAGCCTCTCTAATAGTTAAGCCTATAAACCCTATCATGTTTGGAATATTTTGAGTAGTGAAACTTCACTGTGGAGGATCCCATATGACTGGGATGAAAATGGTCAAATATGATAATTAATTCTTGATCCATCATCCTACATCTTTTAAGGTCACTGGAGGCCAAAAATTTGTAGATGTATCGATATGATTCATTGAGAGAGTATGCTTCAAAGTGGGGATCCTAGTGTAAGGTAAGGTTAACCATGAAACCATCATTCATTATGGTGTTTCTGGATGATAGTGGGACATTATTCTTCATGTTGGTATATGTGAAGGGATGACATGGGTGAACTTCAAAGACTCATATTTGAGAAATTATTCCTTGATTGGATGATGAAAAATTATTTTTTGGAGTTCATGGAGATATAGTCAGGGAATATGAAAGTGTTTTTGTGTTATTTATTCTCCACATAGTTGATTCAGATTGTTTTCCTTCCCATGGGTAATGAGGCATATAACGGTAGAATTTTTCGGATAAAAAATCATCCAGATAGGAAATTAAGGCTCAAAAAAATATAATTTTTTAATTAAATAGTTTTCCTTCCAAATATGAAAAAATTGGTTAAGAAATTATATAATACATAGTTGAGTATTTTTTTCAATACCATTGTTGATCAAATGGTAATTCAATATCATAGTCATGGTTTCTTATTGTAGGAATACAAATAATAATTCATAGGGTGAATTATGTTGTGGAGTTCCACAGTCAAAACAAAAAATATTTCCTCCACTCCATCTATGAGAGATTACGTTGTTATTATAATAATAATATGAGCATGGATAATTATTTTGAGGAATATCTTTCCTCTCTCAGGAATTATAAATTTTTTGGAATGATGATTAATATAAACTAGTACTATTATAAGAATTTATATATAAAAAAATCATGGATATGTAGTTGATATGCATCGACTATAGTATGTGTATACACCATAACTGTTATTGAACTAGGTGAATCATGAGCCTGTGTGGTGTTATTGAATGGTTGTGGGCATGTATTAAGAGATAGATCAGATATTAGTTAATATTAGAGGTTGAATTTCTATATTTTTACATATTCTCCAAATCCATTATACATTCTTGGTTTCCCTATTTGATATAGGCACATACCATTCCTTTATATATACTTATGTAGTTTTATGGTTGGATTTATTTTTTTATATTTTCTTTAGAATCATTTTCCATCGATACACATATTTGGTCAAGTATGGATCCTCATCATATCTATCTCAAATTATTTATGGTGGATATTGTATTTGAGTAGGTGTTGATGTTTATTATTTTTATGTTTCATTATTTTATGTGATATTCTTCATGGAATGCTAGATTAGGTGCATTGGACTCATTGATTGTTATCATAGAAAATTCTCTTTTATATAATATATGGGGAGAAGTTTATGTTGATTGAAGACTGGGAAGTTGAGTGAGGAATATTTGGATTGGATCCTCATCAAAGATATTAATTTTAATCATTAATTACAAGTAAGATGATGTAATGGTATCATACAGTTTCAACCTATTATTATCCTCATGTGGTAGATTTTTGCAAAGTTCTATTTCTAGAGTGATTATCAAGGTTACCTCAATATAGGTTATTTACACTTCATATCATAATTATGACTTTTTTTGAAACGTATATATTCCATGATATCTAATGAAAACAGTTGTGTTGAATGTTCTAAGGATACAACATGATGAAATTTTTGAAAATGATTCATCATACTAATCACTTCCCCCTGGGATGGTATATTGTTGTTCAACAGGATGGAATATGGTAGGTGTCAAATTTGTGTCGACTACCAAATGTTAATTAAGATCACTATGAAAAATAGGTACCCATTTCAAACAATTAATTCCATTTTTATCAATTATGTAGTGCCCAGTGCTTTTAGATATATTGCCCTATATTTTGGATACAATTTTCTTTGGGTTGCATAGGATAAAATACCAAATAATTTATTTAGGGGTAGGTATGGGTTTTTGGAATATTTCTTCATGAATTTTGGAAAAATAAATTATCTATAAGTGTTAATTTATCTAATTAACAAGATAATTAACTCATTCCCAAAAATATTGTTCATTATTCTCATTTATGACCTCCTGATAAATTCCATGTCCTCATAATCACATTCCAGATGGGTGGAGTTTTTATTATGTATTCTTTGATTACACCAGCATTATATAAGTTATTTTCGTTGTTAGTTTTTTATACTTGAGTCTCACATTGTTTGGATATGATGATCTGAACATTTATATATATAATAATAATAATTCTTTAGTTATATTGATAAGGTGTATTATTATTGATTTGATTTATATTTGTGCTATCTATAACAAATTCTAGAACAATGAAATAAGACATATTGTTTTCAATAGAAACACTAAAACATTGCATTTAAATAAGGACAAACTACAATAACTAACCGATAAAACCTACTAGAAGGCCCATCAAGATCACCAAGAGACCACCAAACACAAAAAATAGACCAAGTAAGTAGTGAAAGACCATCGATTCAATCACAATAAAAACATTATGGGAAGTACTATAGAAACTGTACTAAGCATATGTGGTATGTAGATAACCATTTTTATGAGCCGAAATGGTTTTTGATGTTTCTTCCACCATAAATAAGTATTTATAAGGACTTGTAACCATTGAAGAAAAATATGACTATTAATAGCGGATGTGGTCTTTAGGTGACCATTGGTTTGGTAACAGTCATAATATTTTATAACTGTTAAGTATTTTGACTATTTAAAAAATTTCAAAGGTTTTAAAATTCATTAAATATTTTAAATATATATCCTTGGTTAAATAATGACATTGTATGAATTAAATATATATTTTATTTTTAAATTTTAAAAATATCATAATGGTAATTATTCATTTAAAATGAATAAAAATTATAAAAGTATAGAAATGTTTTAAAAGATGTTGTATTTGAAAATTTAATTTTTTAAAACTCAAAATAAATACAATCAATTAAATATTGACATGTATGAAAAATAAATATTATATATATAATGGAATTAATATTTGTATTAGTTTATTTTATTAATGTTTTACAATATTTTGGGTGAGTACCCACACAACCAAGGGAATCCTTGAAGGTCATGCCCTCAAGGAATTAGTGGGAATATAACATAGACAATCGAAGGCCTACGACTAAGTCGAGTGCACGCATGGTGTATGCTATGTCGCACATGAGCCCATGTGATGGCCTAGATAAGAGCGAGTAAGGGGTGAGGCACGTCGTGAACTGGCATGGGTGAGGGTGGGCTAAGGCTCGCAGGTGGGGGTCTCATGTGTAAGGACCCCACAGTGTGTGTGTGTGTGTTACTATCATCTGAGTGAAGGATGGGGCATCGGGATATACAATCCAGTCCTGAAACCGTTTTCATTTTTATGTGGGACAACAATTTTTTCAACATATGAAATATATGTCATTTGATTTTGTCACATGACATCCTCACTCTTCGATCCATTCAAGGATATGAAATCCACTGCCTCTCCCTTGTTTTTCAATTTAAATCAACTATCAGATCCAGATCCGTATGATCTCGGCTACACATCCATTTTAAATATTGATGTTTACCCCCCGACTGTCTAAAATAATCCATGTAATAATCTCAATTATTCATCGGTTTTTAGAACTATGATAGTCACCGCAGCCGTTTGATCGATCCACGCCCAATATGAACCATCCATCCTTTTGAATTTATTATTCTTTTATTATTATTCTTCCTTGTACCACACTAGTTGACTTCTCTCTCCTCCAGTGTCTCTCCCTCCGCCCATGAGTCCACTCATCACTCTCCTCAGACCTAGCCTTTTTGTTTTTCCGCATGTCCATCAAGGTTGTATTATTTTAATACAAATCCATTTGGTGTATCATATATGTTTTCCATAATATATATATACATATATATACCTATATATTATTAATTACTTTTTTATTCAAGGTCAACGTTAATTGTGGATTTTGTTCTTGTCTAAAGTTGTTAGATTCAGATTTTTAAAGTCTCTTTTTCATATTTTTTTGTCCAAATCATAGATTATAAAATTATATATATATATATAGATTATATAAAACACTATTTTCACCCATAAGTCTACAAGGTTTTCTCTCTTCAACCTTCCTCCAACCTCGGTTTAGCACAACCTTACCATTGATGTCAAGTAAGGATTTTTTAGTTTTATGTTTCATTAACCCCCATATAATTATATGTGTATATAAATTGATATATAAATGTGAAATCTATTATTGTGTATATTTTTTGAATGGCTAATATTTGTATTTGAATGATGTTATTTATTCATGTAATTCATGGAAGGTTTAATCTAGCATCAAATTTTATATGAAAAAACCCATATATACACTATTGGTATATATTGTTATATGTAAATATATACTTAAATAGATTTTATTTCTAATCTAATTTATGTATTCATGTAATTGATAATAGTGAATAGATAATGTTTTTGAAATGTTTGAAAGTTGTAAGAATTTATCAATCCTTGTTTTGGGTTATGAAAATCCCATGAATCCACGTTGTGTATATAAGGTTTATATAATCATCAAATCCTAATCTATTTTTAGTTTTTTCAATTGATGATTATCAGAAATGAACTATTGTTTTGATATATATAACACTTCTAAAGGGTTTACTAAGATTGGTTTTTTAGTTTCTAAACATATAGATACATACATACAAACATATTCTTTATATATATATATATATAGTGTTTTTAATCCTAATAAAATTAAGTTTCATTTCATAAGATTTTTTTAAAAGTGATCTTTATTCTTATGCATATTCTTTTAATTCTTATTTCAAAACCCATGTATATATATATAAGTATCACAATAAAATATATGAAAGTCTTAATTGATTAAATTATCACAAAGACAATTTAATATTGGAAAATAATAACAACTTTTTCTCTGTTATAATGTGGCTAAAAATATTATGAGTTCATCACCATATTATTACAATTACAATTACATGAATTCTACTCAATTAATAATTTTATTATAATGGGATATAATTCTCTTCTATTTAACATATTATGTTAGTTATGTGAGTCTAAATAGTTTCTTGGGATTTAATATATCACATGAAATGAATCTATTACATTTATAAATAATTCATGATGAATCTACAACATTGAATACTATTTGTTATCAATGTTTATGATTTAATATGTCTGACACATCCATTCATCAGTGCATTGTTTAAACATGAATTAAACTAAATATAATAAAAAACAAGTATTTTAGTATATAATGTTTTTATTTTCATGTAACAAGGATTTTTAATTAGGAGTTATAATTTTATGTGACAAACTGAAACAAATCTATTATTTTATGTGCAACAGTTATCATTAAATGAACCAAAGTATGCCTACGTCTCCAAGCATGTAATTGGTAAATTTCATATAGCAATAGCTCAAAATATAATAAATAATCCAAGATATTTTTAGATTAATTTTTATAGTGAATGAATGCTTAAAATTATTTCTGAATAAAGATGGTAATAGAAAATTGAAATTTATCTCTTATGGTAACTTTTTGATTAGGATTTTAATTATTAATAGTGGTATGGGAAACATTGAATATGATACCTCATATAATTATTCAATGTTGTATGGGACAATTTGAATAATATAAATATTATATTTATTCAATGTTTTGTGGGACACTTTCAAAAAAATAAATAAATAAAATAAAATAAAAGTGGTATAGGAAACATTGATTTAAAGACTTATTAGATATATGAGGAATGTGTAGGACATATTATGTGACGGGTGATGCCTGCTATAGCCTCTCAATGCATCGATAGATAAAATTAGAAAATATATGGTCATGGAATGATGGTTTGAAAAAATGATTTTGCATGGGCTTACCAAGAGGCCTTGACAGAATGTTATGATCATTCTTCATTATGTATTCCATCAATATGTGTTTAGTATTTTAGAAACCATGCGATGAATATAATAGTATAATATCCTTGGTAAAAAACCATTTAATTATGATAAATGTAATAAATGGACATGTAATATTTATGTAATTACATAATAAATCATTCATATTGAAATTTTAGCATATATTTTTCGAACATCAACTCAGAATTTAGAATATTCATCTGTCACTTCAAGAATTTCATTTTATGTGATAAGTTATTTATGATAATTTTATTGAGAAAATATATATAAATATTATTTCATAAACTAAATTTTACTTCTAACCTTAAATGTAACCATTAATTTAGTGCGACCAACTCTTGACTTATATGCATCACTCCCTGCATTTTTTGTACAAGTATACATACTCTAAAATGTGCTTTATCTATAAATTTTAAATAAATATTTAAATTCTTGTGTATGATCGTTCCCTAAAACTGATTTCATGTAGCCTTTGGAAAATGATGATGACGTGCTACATGATATTCTATTTTCTTTTAAGAAAACATTTTAAAATTATTTTAAAAGGGTATTTTTAAAATAGTATTTAATTAATTATTTTTAAAACCCCGTAAAAGAAATTCTTGTGCTCAGCAAAAAAATTTAACAAATTTTTATAGGAGTAGTATATTTTTTAGCTCTGATTTATTCTATATGAAGGTTGTATTATGAAGCTTATCTTATAATGTTTGAATAAATGTATCAGTTGTATCTAGTTTTCTAGAACCTAGACCAGGATGACTATTTTTGATGAGATGTGATGTGTTATTTTTTAATATATATTTATTAAAAAAAATCACACTATTTTTTTAGCTGGATCCATGCTTCTAGGGTTGGGGATTCACAGTTGGTATCAGAGTAACGGTGTAGACTATTCTGAATAATTAAAAGAAAACTAAATAATTAGCTATTCCTCGCTATGTAGAACTCTTTCCTGGAATTTTCAAATGGAAGAGGAGGGTTACCCTAAAAACAACTTGTCACTTTCAACTAAATTACATGAGACTGTAATTGTCATGTAGTATTCATATGCATATCAACCTTTTGAGAACCTGTGTCTAACCTGAAAACACCTCTACTAGGTGTCAAACAACACCATTGTCCATTGACATTACCAAGGTCTGAGCCATATCTACTACCTTATGTCACAAGTGAAACTTGGATATTATTCACATAAAGGAAGGTATTACTAAGGCCTCTTCATATGTTTCACCGTATTTGAGAATTATCTGTCCCTAAAAAGGTTCCATGAAGCTGCATTGGTGGGTGACCCCCGTGCAGCCCATCTGCTTCATTTTTTGAGCATTTGAAGTTATGGAAGGCTTTATAATATCTGGTTTTTTGAAAGCCAATTTTTCCACTTGTATATATTAATCAAGTTCATCCCAACATCTCTGAACTCTACCCCTCCTACGCCACTCTCTCGAGGTCCTACTACTACTCATAATAGTTTGACTCTTGCTTCTCATGGTGCATCTAAGAAAATGTAATTGAAGAGCTTAAATTTTTTTTACAGATCAACCTAACTGGAATAACTCACTTGGAATTTATTTGACTGCGGGGGTCCTAGTGAATTTATGAACTAAATATTTTTCAATAAAATTTTGTTAATAAAATATAAAATAATCTTGTAGGGAAATCAAGGTTAATGAAGGATACAGGTATTGTGGAACCGTAAGAGTTTAATAGAGTTGTGAGCGTGCAATTCCATTAAGAGGTGGGATACTGTGACACCCCAAAAAAACTTATATTTTAATAGTATTAATTCTTTTATTAATATTGAATTTTCTTAATTATTCAATTTATTTATATCAGTCCCATATAAAAAAGTCCTTGATGAATGAAATAAGACATATTTTATTCAATACAAACACTGAATCATTACATTGTAATAAGTCTAAATGACCATAAATAACCTAGAATAAATACTAGAAGGCCTATCCGAATCACCATAAGACAAAAAAACACAATAATATAATCCAAGTAAGTACTGAACATCATTAGAGTCTATAATAATAAAAACCTGTATAGAAATTACTATGGAAACTGTTGAAAGCATAAAGGGAATGTAGGGAGGAATTTTTATAAGACAAAATCGGTTTTAATGTTTGGAACACCATAAAAAATGTATTTAAATGGATTTATAACATTTTAAGATAAATTTGACTGTTAGTACCAATTGGGGTCTGTTGGGAAAAAATCCCTCAAGGTATCATTGAAGCATTTTTTAGGTGATTGTGTTTGTTGACAAAGTGGACATCTTAGTAGTGATTGTTGACAAAGCAAAACTATGACATACAACTTTGTTGACAAAGAGGATTTCATGGTGGAATGTCGAGCTCAAGAGCTGAGGTCAACGATCCATGTTTGATTCAAGAACTTCAATAAAAGGAATAGATGATCTGGAGGCGGTAAAAAAGAATAGATACAAGGTGGCGCCGTTTTCCAGTGTTTGCCAAATTTTAGGGCCTGAAAATCGGAAAATGAAGAAAAGTGTTTTTGGAAAAGGGACTTGTGTGCCATGAACTTGGTGTACAGGAAACTTGCGCGCAATATGTTTTTCAAGATCAGAAGATCAAAATATGTCTAAGGAAATAGGTTCACGCATGTTTGGGAGTTGGTCGCGCAAGTGACTAAAAGGAGAGAAGACTTGCGTGCTGAGACTGGGTCGTGCAGGTGACTTGCGCGCCGTCGCGCAGGGTGGTCAGATTTCCTATAAATACTAGACCACCCCTCCTCATTCTTTAACAGAGTTCAACACTTTGAGAAATCAGAGCTCCCGTCGCGCAGGTGTGGTGGTCGCGCAAGTGGTGAGTGTGGGTCGCGCAGGTGAATTTGTGCACCAGTAGTTGAAGTTGTGCTCCAGTGTTAGAAGTTGCGCGCCGGTTGGAAGTTGCGCGCCAATATTGGTTTGGGAGTAAAAGGAAGAGAGTCACGCAAGATTGGAGTTGAGGAATCTTGAGTCGCGCAAGTGTCTGAGGAGGACTTGCGCACCCGTTGTGACTTGCGCGCCGATACTTGCACGCCAAGATTGACTTGCACGCCAAGTAAGGTTTGTTCCAGCAGTGGTTTTCGGGCTGCGTGGAAGTTCGAAGTTTGCCCGATACCTTCGGTGCAAAGAGAGATTCATCTACGGATGAAAGTTGAACTTCAACAGAGCATCTACATACAGGAGAAGATGCATTCTTTCATGAAAATGAAGAGACCTACAGGTCTATAAACTGTGAGCGGATTCCCTTCCAGAGTAGTGAGCTTAGGAAGAGGAAGAAGGTTATCCTCTCCACCAGTAGTGAGCCAGAGAGAGAGAAACAGGGAGTGACCCTTGGGAAAGCAGTGAGCTGACCCTAAACTTGTAAAGGCAGTGAGCCTGGGCATAGAAGTTATCTAGCCCGAACATTGTATCCACAGCTAGTGAAGATTAGTGGAATTTGGTACGACCGGCAACTTGTCGGCGTATTCTCCTTGGATGTAGCCCAGTGAGTGTGAACCAAGTAAAAATCTCTGTGTCTATCTTTTTTCTTCCCTGCATTGCATTAAAAGCATCATCATTAGATAATGAAGTAAAGAAGTGATCAATGTTTACACACAAGAGCAACCAAAGTGACCCTTGTAATAAAGAGGTCAAGATCCAGTGGGGTAGGAAGAACTTTGAAAAAGAATATCCATACCCTGATTCACCCCCCCCCCCCCCCTCTCACGGTATATAGGCCCCTATTGGCCCTAACAGGGTTTTTAAGGGACTGTTGGTTTGGAAATGATCATAAAATTTAATAACCTTAATTTTTTTTGACTATTTTAAAATTTTCAAATGATTTGAAATGATTTAATTATTTTAAATTAATAACCTTCAATAAATAATGAAAATGTTTTAATTAAATATATATTATATATATATAATTTCAAAATATAATAACTGTGATGTTTCTTTTAGAATGAATAAAAATTTATAAAAGTAATGACATGTTTTAAAAGAATTTATATTTTGAAATTTAATGTTATAACACACAAAATAAATAATAAAAAGAAATAATTAAATCTATTGGAATGAATGATTTTATATGCATAAGGGAATTAATATGTGTATTTTGTTCTTTTAACAATGTTTAATAATGTTTTGAATAATCATTGGGTGAGTACCCACCCAACCCAGGGACGCCTTAAAGGAAAAGCCATCAAGGTCTCAGTGGTCATCTAACATAGAAAATTGATGTCATATGCCTAATATGAATGCATTCATGGTGAATAATGAGTCATCCATAGGCCCAGGTGATGACCTGGTCAGGTACAGGCAGGGGGTGACGTAGGTCACACATCACTGTGGGTGAGTGTGGGCCATGGCTTGTGGGTGGGGGTACGGTGTGTAAAGACCCTGTGGTGTGTGTGTTTGTGTAATTAAAGTGAAGGCAGTGACATCGATATATATAAGGTGTTCATAAAACCATTCCTATTTTGTTATTGGGGATAATTTTTCTGAGAAAAGATATTTTAGTCGTTTAATCTTGACTTGCGAGATCCTCACCATCTGATCTAGTATATCATTTGAACTCTGCCGCCACTCCCTTTTTCCACAAATTTCATTAACCATATAATCCAAATGAATTTGATCTCATCCGGACATCCCTTTTACAAATAATGTTTCCATTTTACCATCATATCAAATACACCTTATAATCTTGATTGTTCATCAATTTTTAAAACCACTAAAGTCAACACAACTGGTTGATTGACCCACTCCCTATCTAAACCACCCAAATTTTCCACTTATTCTTCTATTCTTCTTATTCTACCTGATATCTCACCAGTAGATATCTCCCTCCTCCTCTAATGTTTATCCCTTAGCCCGTGAGTCCTTCCATCACTCTCATCAAACCTACAATTTTTGTTTTTCCAAAAATCCATCAAGGTTTCATTGGATTAATAAAAACCCCAATGTTGAATCATGTCTGTTTTTCATTAATTATATATATATATAATCTAAATGACCAGGTTATCCAAGATATTATTTGATTAATGTTTTTTTTCTTGTCTAAAATAGTTATATTTGAATTTCATTTTGTTTCTTTGATTATATTTTTTTAAACCATTGTATATAAATTTGTCACAAATTGAGATTTTATGAGAAATATTAATTTTATTTACTTCAATGTCTTCTATTGTACACTACACTAAGATTATCTTGTACTATACGAAACACCGTTTTAGCTTGCAGTATATGAAACACTATTCTTGGATCGTGTTAGACACAATTTCATGTTCATTTGATAGAAGTTATTCTACGCAACATTGAGTGTGTATATATTTATATATTCAATGTATAAATAAAATATAGTTGGATTCTATTATACTCAACAACAAAAGAATATTTCACTACACACAACCCTGACTTGGCTTGCATTACACGCAATCGCGACCTTCCACGATAGCGTGTGTTGTATGCAATACCGAGTTTCTCTAAATAATGATATGTTATTAAAATATTATATAAATTAGCCGTTATGAATAGTAATAACCACTTATTGAAATTTTATAAATTTTATCTTTCAAAATGAACTTCATATTTGGATTCAGAATATCGAAATTATCATAGGGTGAATTTTTGGTATTTTTCTGAAAACATTCAATTTTGATGAATAGTGAAAACATTGGGTTACTATTTAAAAACCAACTTTTTATTTAAATAATTATTTATTTTATTTGAATTTATTTTATGTCAAAATTAATAAATAATACCTATATAAGTTCAATTTAATTCAATAAAGTCATTTTATAATAATTTTAGATATATAAAAATTTTATTGAACTTTTCACCGTCTTTTACCCACATCCTAGGAGCTATTTCCATTGTATATAAAACATAATTTTACCACTTCTGTGAGTTTAATTTCAAAAATCCTAGAGAAAGGGTTAATATCAAGGATTAAAATATGGGTCAATAAGATAAAAATAATTTTTGGTGAATAGTAACTTTTTACTTTTATTTACCAGTGTTAAAAGTAAATAGGATAATTAAGGGTAAAATGATATTATTATTACCATAAAACATGTCCTGATTCTATTGAATAAGTGTAGTTCTACCAAAAACAACCTTATGAATAAAATATTACCCTTTAGGTCCACTTGTATTAGATTAGGACACTTATTATTATTTTATTTAAAGAAGAGTTAAAATAGTTAAAATCAAAGTTTAATAAATAAAAAATTTTAATAAAGGGTTATCCATAAGATAAATTAGACTATAAATATTAATTAGAAATATAAAAATATTTCCTACATAATGGTATTTTATTTATAATTTTTAGACATTAAATAATTTAATTTATTTAGGACACAATGAAGAGGCAGTAATTACCTTATTAATGAAATATTAACATAATTGATATTATAAATACCCAAATAAATGTAATATTAGACATTTTATAAATTAAACTAATTATATAGGTTAATATGATATGTTAGTATTGATTTAATTAACTTTTTTTGAACTGATCATGTTGTTATGATTTTCACAAAAATCAATTACCAAATAGTTTCAAAATTGACATAAAATTCTTTTAAAACAAATATTATATTATTAATTGTTATTGTATTCCAAAAAATCTAAGGTTCAGACAAATGACTTAGATAAGGTTATATATATTAATAATTAACCACTTGGGGTTCGTTTGGCTTCTTATATTATGTTTATTAACAATATAGTATAGGGAAACAAGAAGACACAGAAAAAGTTAAATTATTTAACATTGAGTCAAATATAAATAATAAGGTTAAAATAGTATCCTAAACTTTTCTAAACCAATTTTTTTGAGAGGCTTGCGACCCATCCCCACCTTATCTTCGAAATAAATCCCTTTTGAGCTATTAAAAACTGAATATGACTTTATTATAAAATAATATTTTATGTTTTTCCTATGGTGCCTCTCTCATCCATTATAAAAGGGTACCCCCTCCCTTTTCTCTTTACACAATTCCGAGCTTTCAGGATTGGTAAACCCCAAAAAATTTCCCTTCTCAACTACCCTAGAAAAGTTATAGAGGTTTTGGTCCCCTTAAAAGACCAACTCTAGTTCCTAAAGAGGAATCTTAAAAGAGGTGTGTCGAAGAAGAGGTAATCCCTTCTACCGATTCTTTCTTGTTTCTTTCTTCTTCAACATCTTCTTCATTAGTTGTTTCATTATAAAGTAATAAAATAAATATCAATAATATACTGATATGTTATTATAAATATAAAACAACCCCATTTCACCTTCTATCCATCCTACGAAAAAATTATATCACCGCGCATGCGTACATACGAAATACCATCTCCATGCCGTGGTGTAATCTGTTTTTCCACCACCACCTTACTTGGATGGGTATAATGTTGTAAAGAATAAATATATATAGTTATTATGAAATCATACTGATTATGAGATATTATATCATGCACTCCAATTCAATTCAATATTTATGTGAATGATATAATCGCTCGTGTGTACGTACGGATTACCATCTCTACGACGCAATGAGATTCATTCTCCATGTTAACCACTAAAGAATGAATAAAAAATATATATAATGAATAATAATAAAATATATGACATGATAAATCTACTAGATATATATATATGTCATCAACTTACTTCCATTCAAGTCAATAAGGAAAAGAAAACAACGTTCATGCGTACGTACGGACTACCGTCTCCACGAACATGATGAGATTCATTTTCCATGATTAACCATCCATGTATGAATATAAAGTATATATAATAAATAATAATGAAAGATATTACATAATAATGATACTGGATTTATGTACATATATTTTTCATTTACTTAATTCCATTTAATTCAATAAGGAAACGAAAACAGCGTTCATGCGTACACACGACCTACCGTCTCCATGAACTGTGTATTTCATTACATTTGTTGATCCGTAATATATATTTATATACTTAATATATATTTTATATAAATCATTTTTTACATTCTGGAATTATTTAAATTAGGATATCAGTAATAAAATCAAGAACAACATGTTTAATCATGTACGATAAATGAAACGATTTTACCCAAAATGATGCTTTAACATGGAATTTAAATAGAACGGGTAATATAAAGTCATAATGGAACCATATATGATATCATAACAACGAATATGATTTTGTAATAAGTGAATGAATTTATTTAAATCTTTTTATAGGAGTTTCAAATACATACGAAGCATATCATACCTAAGGTAAGGGATAATTATTCCAATCTTTTTCTTATCTGAGATTATTTATTCATAAGTATTTTCTGGGGTTATTGTTATCATCCATGTCCATGTTTTCTAAAAGTGTATTTATGTATGTTTAAAGCCATTTTTCCCATTTTTTACTTTTACTACATGGTATGTAAGGAATCTTTCTTTTGTTTACTATACAAGGTACTTTTTGACTTTTTCGACTAAAGTACGAGAAGAATGTTTTTTAACTTATACAACATGAATGGATTTTTACAGTTTCATAATACCTAATTTTCATGAAGAATCCTCAACAATATTTCATGATTATTTTTAACAAAATATTTTTCTTTTAAAATTTCATTGCATTTTGTAAAAAGAAAATTATTTTGAAGAAGAAAGGATATTTTCCTCAAGAATTCATATCAAGTGTTTTATCAAAAACATTTTCCATCTAAGATGACATTATTTTATATGTGTATGTTTAAAGTATAACATCTCTATGATGTACATGGTTTCACTTTTTTTATAATGAAATTATATCCATTTGTTTTATATGGATTTTGTTATGATGGGATGATGTTTATGAAACTCATTTTATTCTTTGGGTTATGATTAATATTTTATGTTTATTTTGTGGCACAAGTAAAAATGATTTCATTATGAGATGGGTGAGACCTATATATCTCTCCAATTCATTGGGTAAATATTTATATCTCATGATATATACATGGTTGGAATGGTTTGTTAATCCGTTTCAGTGATACAGGACTGGAATGAGGAGTGAACTCGATTCAGAATAAGACTTTGTCCACTAAGATGGTCTCGTCAGCAATTCCTTGGATACTATGGAAATCATATCATGTGAATAATGGTTTCCACAACTACATGTTTTATTCCAATGCTCTTTTATCATGATTAATGTTTCTATATGATCTATGCCTTACGTACTGCCATGTTTTATGTCATTGCTCAAGATTTTGATGTTTAAATACTATGTTCATGTTTTGATGTTCAAATGTATATGTTTTGTTTTATTTTCCCCATGATTACCCTTACTGAGAATTTGAGCTCACCCTTTATATGTTTTCTTTTCCCTAGGATATAAATAATGGTTTTAGGTATGAAAAAAAGTAAGAACATTATGGGAGATGTTGAAGATATTTCACCAAGATTAGAATATTATATTCTGAGTTTCCAAAGACACTAAACTATTACGGTCCTTTGGTGTCTATTTTTGTTATGTATTAGATATTCCACAAAAGTAATGTAATTTCTATGTATGTCAAGCTTTGGGTCTCTACAGTTGGTATTAGAGGAAATGTTTAGTTAACCTTTGGAAACTATGATGTGAAAACATTAGTGAGATCCCTAGAGATATTTCGAATGTATGTCTATGGATGTCCCTAAGGGTAAGTATGAGTATAGGATATAGTCCTAGAATTATGGTAACAATCTTAAAATTATCCTTATGATGTTATATATTGACGGTAATCCCCATTTATTATGTTGTTTTCCCTAACAAGATTTTTGACTCACGCAGTACTCTTTTTGGGTTTTAGATGATGGATGGAACCTGAAGGAACCGTTTTGATCAATATGATGGACAGTACAATGATTGTCCTCCTGAACAAACCAATGTTATTGGAGATGGAGTGCATAACCTTATTTATATACTTACACAAGCTATGAATGATTCTGGACTTCCAAACGAGCAGAGAAGGGAACAATATTCTATTGAGTTCTTCATGAGGCAACATCCACCTTCTTTTAGTGGGCCTTCTTATCCACTTGTTGCTGAACCATGGATCCTTACCATTGAAAATATAATTTCCATACATCGTTGTTCATAACATAATAATTTCATTTTAGCTATTTACCATTTAGAAGGTGAAGCAGATCAATGGGGGACTCTCATTAATAATACAAGGCCCCGAGATGAAATTGAATCTATGGAATGGGATGAGTTCATGAAATTATTTTTCAATAAGTACTTCCCTCGTATTCTTCGAACAAAGATGGAAAATGATTTCCTTAAGCTTAAGAAAAAGGATGATGAATCTGTTGGTATATACGAAGCGAATTTTACAAGGCTTGAAAGGTATGAATCTGGCTTTATCAGCCAACCTGAAAGTAAAGATGATCGATTATTAAGTGGCTGAAAACCAAGTCTTTGAAGGGAATTCTCTATAAGAGACTTCAGTATCTTTGAAGGAATTGATCATTGTGATATCAAGGTAGAAATGGATGTTGGTGTTACATATCCATCTCATGGTTTTGAAAAGAAGCGAAAGATGGAGTTCAAGGAGAAATCTCATAATAATGGTGAAAAGAAGATGCTTGTTTCCTTACGCTAAAAGTGTGGAAAGAATCATGGTGGAGATTGTCTTAAAGGGACTATAAAATGTTTTAAGTGTGGAAAAGAAGGTCATAAAGTAGCTGAGTGTTGAAGTAATGGAAAAAGGGTTTCTAATGATGTGAATAAAGAAAATAATGCGGATAACGCACCACCAACACTTTAGTGATTCATGTGCAAGGAAATGAGACATTTTAGTAATCAATGCCATAATCCAAGGGTTAATGATGATCAATGTGAGCAACCTCTTAAGGAAAATGATAAAGGGAAGTCACATGCGTTCACTATGTGTTATGTTGAGTATAAAAATGATGTTGTGTAATGATTAAGTGTTTATGTAATGGGATTTCAAAATAGTATCATGGAATCTCATTTATGGTATTGTGGAATTTTGTAATATCTATGTATTGGTTTTTAATAATTATATGATTCCAGTATCCATGATAAATTATTGAAATATTTTTGGAAAAAAGATGACATGCACATAATTAAGGGATAAAGAAGAAATGAAATGAGATTATTACTCATATAAGGACAAAGTTATATTATGGTTTGAGTTTATAAAAACTTTGGGATTTTTGTATGTTGAAAGTGTTAAATTTTGACAACATTCATGTTTTCACAAAGGTTCAATGGGTATTCAATTTTAAATAGAATACATGATTAAGTTATTCACATGTTTGTAATTTAACCAACATGGTATATCGTATGATATATGGGAGATAAATGATGGTATTCACATGCTCGACATGTGAAATTTATAGTAATTGTTTTCTTTATACTATGAGCATGGACAAAAGTATTTTGGATAAACCTAAATATTGGAATGGATTATGTTGGACATAAGTTAGTATTGTTTAAGGCTATAATTTTTTTTGATATTATTGATGGAATGCTATAATAATGTTGTTTTAGAAAAAAGACAACCTGTAGGACGGGTGATAACCATTCGTGTTGGAAAAGGATGAGGGAATCGAACCTGCAACTGAAGTGTGACATGCCTTTATCGCCTACCACTGGCCTATAGGAAGTCCCTGGTTAGTAGAAACTAGTTTTACTTTATTAAGCGGTATGATGTATGACATATAAGTCCATTTTAGGAACCATATATGATTAATCTCACCATAGATGGACTTATGTATATAAATTTTGCTAACTTTATGTTTGAGACAGATGGAATGACCTATCATTCAATCACATGATCTGTTAACATTTCACGAAAGACAAATTCCACTTCATCTATTCAAGGGATGAAGTGGAAATTGTTCAAGGAATAAACAACAGGGAGATTGTACCAAAATCAATTAAGTATTTCTTCAAATTCAAAATTTTCAACTTTAGGGAAATGATATTGAAAACCAAAAATGTTTTCCTTGTGCTCTTATATCTGATGAATCAGATGGTACCTTTGATCATCACAAATTAATGGCTTTGTGATTTTTATCTTTTTCATATCCATGTTCTCTACCACTCTCCATCAGAACTTGATGTTTAGATTTCTCTTACATATCCATATTTTCACCTATGTTATCTATGTGGAAACCTCGTGATGAGTTAATTTGGGTAACCATTATGTTTCATACTTCAATTTTTAAAATTAATATTTAGTACTTCTTTTTACAATGCGGTTTTATACAAAAGAAACTTGTAAGTAGTAAACAATTTATAACCCCGATGAATTTTGAGGGAGAAATTCATTTTAAGGGCGGTAAAATGTAACACCACAAAATTTTATGAGAAATATTATTTTTCATTTCTTTAATGACTTCTATTTTACACTAGAATAAGATTAGCTTGTACTATACACAATATCGTATTAGCTTGCAGTATACACAACACTATTTTTGGATCGTGTTACACACAATTTCAAGTTCGTTTAATAGAAGTCATTCTACGCAAAATTGAGTGTATATATATATATATATTCAATGTATAAATGAAATATAGATTGTTTATGTTATAATCAACAACAACGAAATATTGCACTACACACAACCCTGACTTGGCTTTCATTACACACAGTCGTGACCTTCCTCGATAGCGTATGTTGTACGCAATACCGAGTTTAACTAAAAAACGATATATTATTAAAATATTATATAAACTAGTCGTTATGAATAGTAATACCTACTTTTTGAAATTTTATAAATTTTAACATTCAAAATGGAATTTATTTTTGGATTCGGAATATCGAAATTAGCCTAGGGTGAGTTTTTGGTATTTTTTTGAAAACATTCAATTTTTGATGAATAGTGAAAATACTGGGTTAATATTTCAAAACCGAATTTTTATTTAAAATTATTTTATGTAAAAATTGATACATAATACCTATATAAGATCAATGTAATTCATTTGTGTCATTTTATAATAATTTTAGATATATAAAAAGTTTATTGAACTTTTCACCATCTTTTACCCACCTCCTAGGAGCATTTTCCATTGTACATAAAACATAATTTTACCACTTATGTGAGTTGAATTTAGAAAATACGAGAGACACAGTTAACATCAATTAGTATAATTTGGTTCAATAAGATAAAAATAATTTTTGGTGAATAGTAAACTTTTACTTCTATTTACTACGGTTAAAAGTAAATAGGGTAATTAGGGGTAAAATGATATTATTATTACCATAACACAAGTCCTGATTCAATTGGATATGTTTAATTTGACCAAAAACAACATTATGAATAATATATTACCCTTTAGGTCCACTTGGATTAGATTAAGACAAATATTATTATTTTATTTAAAGAAGAGTTAAAATAGTTAAAATCAAAGTTTAATAACTAAAACATTTTTAATATAGGGTCATACAAAAGATAAATTCGACTATAAATATTCATTATAAATATAAGTAGATTTCCTATATAATGGTATTTTAAATAAAAAATTTAGACATTAATTAATTTAATTTATTTCTGTCACAATGATGATGCAATAATTTCTTTATTAATGATATATTAACATAATTGATATTATAAATAAAAAAATAAATGTAATATGAGACTTTTTATAAATAAAACTAATTTTATAGGTTAATATGATATGTTATTATTGATTTAATAAACGTTTTTCTAACTAATAATGTTGTTATGAGTTTCAGAAAAATCAATTACCAAATAGTGTCAAAATTGACACAAAAAAGTTTTTAAAACAAATATTATATTATTTATTGTTATTATATTCCTAAAAATATAAAGTTCAGACAAATGACATAGATAAGGTAATTTATATTAATAATTAACCACTTGGGGTTCATTTGGCTTGTTATTGTAAATTTATTAACCATATAGTGTAATAATACCAGAAGACACGGTAAAAGTTAAATTATTTAACTTATAGTTAAATATAAATGATAAGGTTAAAATAGTGACATAAACATGTCTAAAACCTATTTATTGAGATTATTGCGACCCATACCCACCTTATATTCTAAATAAATCCATTTGGAGCTATTAATAACCGAATATTACTTTATTATAAAATAATAATTTATGTTTTTCATAAGGTGCCCCTCTCCTCCCTTATAAAAGGGAACCTCCTCCCTCTTCTATTTAAACAATTTTGAGCTTTCATGCTCAGAAAAACCCTGAAAATTTTCCTTCTCAACTACCCTAGAAACATTATAGAGTTTCTGGTCTCCAAAAAAGAGCAACTCTAGTGCTTTAAGAGGAAGCTCAAAAGAGGTGTGTTGAAGAAGAGGTAATCTCTTCTACCGATTCTTTAAAGTTTCTTTCTTCCTAAAATTCCTATTCTTTAGTTGTTTCATTATAAAGTAATAACATCAGTATCAATAATATAATGATATGTTATTATAAATATTAAACAACCCCATTTCACCTTCTATCCATCCTAGGGAAAAACGAAGTCACCGCGCGTGCGTACGTACGGAATACCATCTCCACGCCGTGGTGTAAACTCTTTTTCCACCACCACCTTACTTGGATGGGTATAATGGTGTAAAGAATAACTATATATAGTTATTATAACATCATAATGATTCTGAGAAATTATATAATCCACTACAATTCAATTAAATAATTATGGGAATGTTATCATCGCTCGTGCGTGCATACAGATTACCGTCTTCACGACGTGATGAGATTCATTCTCCATGTTAACCACTCAAGAATGAATATAAAGTTTATATAATGAATAATAATGAAATATATGACATGATAAATAGAATGGATATATATATATATATATGTTTGTGTGTGTGTTTGTGTGTCATGTACTTACTTCTATTCAAGTCAATAAGGAAAAGAAGACATCATTCATGCGTACGTACGGACTACCGTCTCCACGAATGTGATGAGATTCATTTTCCCTGATTAACCATTAACCTATGGTTATAAAGTATATATAATAAATAATCATGATAGATATTATATAATAATGATACTGGATTTATTTAAATATATTATTCATTAAATTAATTCCATTTAATTCAATAAGGAAACGAAAATAGTGTTCAAGCGTACACACAACCTACCATCTCCATGAACGGTGTATTTCATTAAATTTATCGATCTATCATATATATTTATATAATGAATATATATTATATATAAATCATGTTTTATATTCTGGAATTAATTAAATCATAATATAAGTAATAATATCAAGAACAACATGTCGAAACACATACGATTAATGAAACGATTTTACCCAAAACGCTGCTTTAACATGGAATTTACAAAAGAACAGGTAATATAAAGTCATTAGTGAACCATATATGATATCATAACAATGAATATGATTTTTAATATGTCAATGACATTATTTAAATTATTATACAGGAGGATCAGATACTTATGAAGCATATCAGACCTAAGGTAATGGATAATTATTCCAATCTTGTTCTTATCTGAGATTGTATATTCATAAGTATTTACTGGGGTTATTCTTATCATACATGTCCATTTTTTATAAAAGTGTTCTTATGTGTGTTTAAAGTCATTTTCACCCATTTTTTATTTTTACTACATGGTATTTAAGGAAAATTTCTTTTGTTTACCATACGATGTACTTTTTGAATTTTCTGACAAAAGTACTAGAAGAATGATTTTTTAACATATTATGCATTAATAGATTTTTATGGTTTCATAACGCATAATTTTCATGAAGCTTCCTCTACAATATTTCATGATTATTTTCAACAAAATACTTTTCTTTTAAAATTTCATTTCATTTTGTAAAAATAAAATTATTTTGAAGAAGAAATGATATTTTCCTCAAAAATTCATTTCTAGTGTTTTATCAAAAACATTTTCCATGTAAGATGAAATTATTTCATATGTGTATGTTTCAAGTATAATGTCTCTATGATGTACATGGTTTCACTTTTCTTATGATTAAATGATATCCATTTGTTTTATATGGATTCTATTATGATGGGATGATGTTTATGAAACCCATTTTATTCTTTGGGTAATGATTAATGTTTTATGTTTATTTTGTGGCACAAGTTACAATTATTTCATTAGAGATGGGTGGGACCTATATCTCCCTCCAATGCATTGGGTAAATATTTATATCTCATGATATAAACATGGCTAGAATGGTATGTTAATCGGGTTCAGTGATACAGGACTGGAATGAGGAGTGAACTCGATTTAGAAAGGGACTTTGTCCACTAAGATGATCTTGGAATCAATGCCTTGGATACTATGGAAATCATATCATGTGCTTAAGGTATGACTAAATTTCATGTTTTATAACAATGCTATTTTATCTTGATTAATCTTTCTTTATGATCTATACCTTACATACGGCCATGTTTTATGTCATTGCTCAAGATTTTGATGTTTAAATATTATGCTCATGTTTTGACGTTCAAATGTATTTGGTTTGTTTTATTTTTCAATGATTACCCTTACAGAGCATTTGAGATCACCCTTTATATGTTCTTGGTTACCCAGGATATAAATATTGGTTAGAGGTAAGAAAAAGGAAGGAAGTTCATTATGGGAGATGTTGACGGTCTTTCACCATGATTAGATGATTATATTCCGAGTTTCCAAAGAAACTAAACTATTTGGTCCTTTAGTGTCTATTTTTGTTATGTATTAGATATTCTTCAAAAGTAATGTAATTTTTATATACATCAATCTTGGGGTCTCTACAAAAATTATATATATCCATATAGTTTATATAGTCTTCTATTTGTGTCCATAATCTTATGGGTTTTCTAATCATCAACCATCTTCCAACCTCTTCTCCACTCAAACATTCCCTTGAAGTCAAGTAAGGGTTTATTTATTATTTTGTTTTATGAATCCCTATATACTTATATGTTTATATAAATTTATTTATAAATACCAAACCTATTTTGTTTTGTATTTTTTGAATGATGAGTATTTTTATTTAAATGATGTTATTAATTCATGTAATTCATGTAAGGGTTAATCTATAATTTTTTTTGATATGAAATAACCCATATATACACATTGTGTATATAAATTTATATGTATATATATATATTAATTCTAATTTGATTTATGTTTTCATATAATTGATATTAGTGATTAACTAATGTTTTTGATGTTTATCAATCATGTCCGGATTTATCAAAACTAGTTTGGGGTTATTAAAATCACATGCATACGATTTATTTAAACAGTTTTATATAATCATCCAATCGTAATCTATTTTTGGGTTTTAAAGTGATGAATATCAATAATTAACTTTTGTTTTTATACGTATAACACTTGTAAGGGTTTTACTAAGAGTGGTTTTTGAGTATTTAAACTTATTAATATATATATATATTTGTGTGTGTGTTTATGATATTGATATATAAATATATATGAATATAGTTTTTAATCCTAATATGATTAAGTATTATTTCATGAGTAAATATTTTTAATGTTGATACTTATGTTATATTATTCTTTTAATTTTGATTTCAGAATGGACATGTATATATAAAAGTAGTACAATTATATATATACATGTATTAATTGATAAAATGATCACCAAAACAATTTGATATTGGAAAACAATAAAAATAATCTTTTTTTATTGTGTGTCTAACAAATTTAATTGGTCATCAACTTATTATTACAATTATCATTACACGCATGTAACTTAATAAATAATTTTATGATAAATGTTTAGAATTATATTTTTATTTACATATATACTTGTACATTTATAATCACATAAATACATATATAATTAACATTAAGTGTTATCAAAACATATTAAAGGATTGTTTATCCTAATTATAGAAGTAGTTCTATCAGTGAAAGGAGTTTAAGTATTTTATTATGTTTTAATATCTCACGTGAAATGAATCTATTACATTTATAAATATTATATATTATTTCATGATGAATATTCCACAACGAATACTATTAGTTATGAATGTTTATGATTTAATATTTTTGACATTTTGATTCATCAATGAATGATTTAAACATGAATGAAACTAGTTATATTCAAATATATGTATTTTACTATATTAAATTTTTATTTTCATGGAATGAGGGTTTTGAATTTAATAGTTATTATTATTTCTGACAAACTGAAACAAATATATTAATTTACGGGCACTAGTTATCATAAAATGTATAAAAGTATCCCTTGTTGTCCATAAATCTTATTGATAAAAGTTATATGGCAATAACCTCAGGTATAAACTAATGAAACATGCGGTTTTTGGATTAATGTTTACAATTCATGAATGATTCACTTTATTTATGAATATAGACAGTAATTGAAAAATAAAATGTATCTCTTATGATAAATTATGGATTATAAATTTAAATATTCAAAGAGGTATGGGAAAAAATGTTTATGAGATATAATTTAATTATTCAATGTGGTATGGGACACATTGAATAGGAGAAATTTTTTAATTATTCAAAGTAGTATGGGACATTTTGAATAAAATACATAACTTAATAAATCAATGTTGTATGGGACACTTTGATTTAATGACTTATTATATTTATGAGGAATTAATATGACTTATTATGTGACGGGTGAGGCCTTCTATATCCTCTCTATGCGTCAGTAAGTCTTATGATACAATCTATGGTCTTGGCACGAGGCCTTGATAAAATGATTATGTATGGAATTGGCATGAGGCCTTGAAAGAATGTTATGAGTGTCCTACATTATACATTCCCTCAATATGTTTTTATTATTTATCCACTATAGGATTATTGTACTAGTATAATATACTTTGTTGAGAACCATTTACTTATGATAAAGGTAATAAATAAACTTGGCATAATTATGTAATTACCTAGAAAATATTTTATATACATTGGTTAGAATTTATTTCCAAAACATTAACTCAGGAGTTATAAAATTCATATGTCATTTCATGAATTAAATTTTATGTGGTATGTTATTTATGATATTATTTAATTTTCAATTCCATGAAAGTATAATTTCATATAATAGATTTTACCTTCACCCTTCTATGACTCCAGTAATTTAGCGTGATCAACTCCTAACTTATACATATCATTAAATGCATTTACATAGAAGTATGTGTACTCTGAATTGTGTTTTGTCAATATATTTTAAAAAAAATTATATATTATTGTGTATGAAATTTCCCTAAAAATGATTTCATGTAACCTTTTGAAGACAATGATGACATGCAACATGGAATTTTTATTCCTTTTAAGAATATGTTTTATAATCATTTTAAAATGATGTTTGTTAAAATGTAATTTCATAAATTAGATATAAAACCCATTACTAAGAATTATAGTTCTCACCATTCAGTTTTAATTTATTTTTATAGGATTAGTATATTTTTCATCTTTGATTTATTCTATGTGTAGGCAGCATGATGAATCTTATCTTAAAAAGTTTGAAGAAAAGTATTAGTAGTATCTGGTTTTATAGAATGTAGAACATGTTGATTCTCTGTGATGAGATGGGATGAGTAATTTTATCAGCATATTTTTATAAAGAAATTGCACACCATGTGTTAGGAACCATATCTAGGATACCATGGTTGAGGAATCACATCAGAACTTGGTTTTTCAAGAAAAAATATCAATTTATCTAGATATGGTTGATATATTTATGTTTAGGTCATTGACATGGAATGTGTTTTAAATCCGATTTTTCCATGGGTTGGATGGGTAAAACAGAAGATTAATTTAATAATTTTCCCTTGTTGAGGTTTCAATGACCCTATTACCCAATAAAGGAGTCCAGTTTATATAGATAGACTAGTGTGATAACGCCTTCTTAAAAATTATAAAGTGGTTGAAGCCAAAAATGATCCCAATTCTTCCTAAGACTTGAGTTAGATAAGTAGTGTATTATGATTTTACTAGAAATGGATGGGGATTTATTTTAATATAGGGTGATAAGTTTATTAATGAAAATATATGTGCTGAACCCATGAGTATAACTACCATTCTCATGACATAGAGTTGGTATATTCAGATCCTTGGTAGAAATAGTTGGGAAAAAATTATTTTGCGTGAGATTGTTTACAAATACAGACCATAAGAGTCTATGATATATCATATACCAACATGAAAATAATTTTCATTAGATGTAATGCGTGTAATACTTATAGATTATAGATATTGAGTTGGGTTATGATCATGTGAATGATTTTTGTTGTAGATGCAAAAAAATATAACAATGTAATTTGAAGATCATATATTTGATGTTGTTTTTATACTTATTTGATTTCTATTAGACTAGTATATTTATGTAGTCGAGGGTAAAAATGATGTTATTTTTTCATTATTCGTGACCATGTTCACATTGTTGGAATTAGTATAGCCAGTCATTAGATCATTCCATAGCGTGTCTTGATTCATGATAGGATAGAAAAATATGGTCTCATTCCAGGTTGGATCATATAATGAAATATCTGCTTCTAGTTTATTGTAGAGTGGTGGTTCACACTTTAATGCTAGGGGATATAATGAAAGACTCAAATTATTAAAAGTGGAAGTGCAGCCATGTTTGTCCAAAATGTATCATTATGTGAGATGATAATTACAGTGGCACGACCTTGATATAGATGTATTAGGCCTCTTTAACCAATTTATTATGCCGCATTGTATCAAAATATATAATTAGAAATAAATTTGATTACAAAATCCACATCCAGTGCATATATATATATATATATGATTGGGTTACTATTGACATTATGATTGTGTTGTCTTGGTACTTGATAGGTTGAGACATTTTTTGAGTTATAGTTAACCAGTTTACCAAGTAGGATAACTTATTTTAAATTTGGTAGACTATGTCAAGGAATAAACTATGACAGATATATGTCCATAAGATCATGTTGCAATATAGAGTGAAATTGATAATGGTATCTAATAGATACACCTCATTCACATTATAATATTTTCAAGTCTTTTAGAAGGTGAGGTTAACTCAATTGAATCTTGAAAAAACATTTCATCCTTGGACCATTAGTTTATTAGAGGGAATGATCTAAAATTTAGAAGAAATGAATCTTGTTTTTACTAGAATTCATATCTTCATGGGACAATCACATCACACTAATCCTATTCTCAAGATTTTTTTTTCAGGGTTGGATTCAAATAGCTCGGTTTCATGATCTATATGGACAACCATTACATTCACGACTATGATTGAATGTGCTATCTGGACCATTAATTTATTGGTCGATTACATTATTTGAAACAATAAAATGTGTGTATTTGATTCAAAATTAGTATTTCATGACTCATAATAGAAAAAAAAATCATATGCTAACCGATGCAGATAACCCTTGAAATTTACTATGGGTGATAGGGTTTTCTTATGGGTGTTCCCATGGTTTGTGAATAGGCATTTAATTATGAAATATAATTTAGAAACATGGTTTGTGGGATTTTTTGAGATTTTTTAATTTATAATGATGCTTTTGTATTTATTTAATGGTAACACCCCAAGCTTCTATGATACTTTTCTATTTGAACTGCAATGTAAGAAACACTGAATTCAAGCGCACCGTGACCTATCAAACTTGACATTTTAAAAGACATTGTGAATAGTAATACCCACTCTTTTAAATTTGAAATTTTATTTCAAAATGAACATAATTTTTCGATTCATAATATCAAAATTATCTTCAGGTAAAATCTTGGTATTATTATGATAACCTTTATATTTTGATGAATAGTAAAAAATACTAAATTTTATTTTCAAAACCAATTTTTTAATCAAAATTATTAATAATATTAAAATATACATATTAGTTTTTTTAAAGTATCATTAGATTATATTATTATAATTTAACATGATTTAGGACATTTGATGTAATTTAACTTTTAAATTGTACATAAACACATGTCGATCTTTTTATAGTATTTACTTCTTATAAACCAACTTTTTGGTTTGGACAACAAGAATTTATTTTTAAATTAATTTATGTGACATAAATGTTTTGAATTTAGAAAAATTGATTCTATATACATAATCATAGGGTCCAAATTGTATAAATAGTTTAATTTTATTTTTATACATTATAAATAGTAACTTCAGTAAATATTTTATTTACCAAGGTTAAAGGGTATATTCGATAAATAACGGTAAAAAATAAGATTATAATAATATTAAATTATCCTAAAATATGTCCTAACCCTATTTTATAATACTTTTATGACCATGGTCACCCTTGGGTCCATTTTTGGACCCCATAGAGCCACTTGTATGTGAAAATGACAATATAAAAATTAATTTAATGTTAAGGAAAATGTAACATAAACATATAAATCTTTTAGTAAATTTTTTTATAAAGGCTTATATATGTTATATATTGGTATATAAACAGAAATAGAAATAAAAAAATATTTCATACATCATGGTATTTTATTTATAATTTTTATACATAAAATAAATATATTTAATTATGAAAAAATAATGATGTAGTATTTTCCATACTAATGAATGAATCAAATAAATGATTTTATAAATTTTAAAATAAGTATAATTAGAAATTTGTTATGTCATACATGAATATTCTAAGTAAATATTAAATAATTGGGTTGATTGAAAATGTTTTTTCTTGTAATCATGTTTTTATGACTTTTAAAAAACTAATTACTAAATTGTGTCAAAATTGATATATATGAGTTTTTGAAAAATATATTTTAGTATTAAATTATATAATAGATTTAAAAATATTAGGTTTCTAAAAAGGACTTATATAAATATATATTTTTCATTAATGAACCACTAGATGTTCTCTTGGAATTTTATTGTATGGTTATTAACCATGTATTATAATAATTCAAGAGGACATTGACAAATTTAAACTATTTAACTAAGAGTTAAATCTAAAAGATAAGGTAAATATTGGGACCTAAACTTGGATGAAACCTATTGGTTGAGTGTTTTTAGAGCCATACCAACCTTAGAATCTAAATAAATCTATTTTTATCTATTTTAATTCAAAAATTATTTTATAATAAAATAATATTTCAAACTTTTCCTAAAGTGACCCTCCCCTCTCTTATAAAAGGAGACTCCCCCTTCTCTTATTTTGACTCCTCCAAAGCCTTTTTCCTCAGCAAAACCCTACTAAAAAATCCCCCCAACTACACTCAACTCAATGTAGATGCCTTATTTTGATTATAAATCCAATCTAAATAGACCTTTGTTCAAATTAAATGGAAGACCTCGATGATTAATTAATTACCTCATCAACTATTTCAATTTTCTTTTCTTATTACAATTCTTATTACCTTGTTGGGTTCATAATAAAATAATAACTATGGTACATTCTACATAAAGATATGTTATTATAAATTTGGTACAACCATATTAATTATCCTATCCATACTATGAATGACAAAGTCACCATACGTTTGTACGTACACCTTACCATCTCCACGATGCGATGATATTTCATTTCCCATCATAACCATTCAAGAATAATTTTAATTTGATGATTGAAAATAATATTTAAGAACTTAATATCATTCTGGATATGAATTAAAAACATCATATCAATAAAAAACATGACTTATGTAACAAAACATATAAAGGAAAACGAATCAGTTAACACCCAAAACAATGATACTATATAAATGTCATCAACAAAGTAATATTAAAAGATCATATATGATATCATATTTTTTTATTCGGTATATTTATAATTTAAAAACAATTATTTCACCATTATATAGGATGTTAACATACCCTCTACTATGGAAAAGTACAAGTTAATGGTTAATTTTTTAATCTCTTTATTATCTGAGGCTGTTTATACGTGAGTATCTACTGGGACATCTTTATCACCCACATATGTGATTCATAATAATGTATTTCAAATATTATTATTATTTATTGTATTATGGGTTAAATTCATTTATTCCATTTTTTGACTTTTTATAAAATTGTTTGAAAGGAATCTCTCCATCACATTCCAAACAAGGTACTTTATGACCATTTCAAAAAAATTATGGAAAGAATGTTTTTTAACTTATAGAGTGTGTGTGGATATTTTCCGCTGTTACAAACCATCAAATCATCACTTACTGGATCAAAAAAATATATTCATAAAATATTTTTTCTTTTATAATTACATGACTTTTATGTGATTTAAAAATAGACAAATATATTTCTCTCAAATAGTTTTTATTTAATCTTTGTAGACATCCATTGTTGGATTTTATATTTGTTTGAAGTTGATTTATTATGATACAATATTCCATATTGTATTCTAGGTTTTCTGATTTGTTTGACAGTAGATGTTTTATTTTTTATACCTTTCAAGGTTTATGGTTAATGTATTAACATTTCATATACTGGTTTTAATACGAATGTTTATGGTATGTTTCGACTTTTTCATATGATGAATGCGTTGGATGTTGGAAGTGATGTGTGATGCCCACTATAGGACCTCAATGAATAAATAGGTGTCTTGAGACAACCAAATTTCATGGCATAAGGCCTCGACAAAAAATTATTTTTACTCATGGAATAGGACCTTGACTATGTAGTTATGATGCCCATCATTATTCATTCCATCACTATGAAATTGGTTTTTGATAACAAATGTGATTATTTGACTAGTATAATATCCATGTGAATAAGTAAATGTAATTATTAGATTTATATTTGACATATTATACTGAAGTATATGTTTAAAATCCTTGTGTTTTAGTCTTATACACTGCCTTAAATGTTTATGCTTATTTTTGAATGTTTTCACTATTTTGTTATCCTTACAAAGAATCTGAGATCACCCCTTTATATGTTTTATTTTTTCCAGGATGCTACGAAGTATATTATGACTGACCTGCAGGGACAAGCTAAGGGATATGAGTTTGTTAAAAGGAGACACAATGTTGCTGTTTTTCATTTCATAATTTAATGTAAAACTTATGTATGTATCTATTATATACAAGGATACTGAACTGATTGTTCTTTTGTGATTTGATTCCCTTTGATAATGAAAATGTTATTTAGTAATGTACTGACTTTGGGTAACAATGGTCAGGGTGTTTACAATTGATATCAGGGGAAGCATAGTACAAACAATGGAATCTAGATTTATAAAAACTCGAATTAAATAACATCACCCTAATATGGAATTTGAGTATTAGTGTGGAATAACTACCTAGAATTTAAAAAATGTAGATATTTTTTGAATTTAACAAAAAATACATCCATTTATAAATACAAGCTAGTAGAGGTGGCTTGGTCACATATGTATCTAGGAGTAAAACCTGAAAACAGTACTTTGATCTTGACTCGAATGGGAACTGGTTCACAACAACGGGCCTTACTGCACTCTTGATTATGACACTCCTAGGGGATATTTTTAGGATAAATCACATTTTCATTACAAACCATTATGAAGAATCTATGATTATATACTTTATCCAAGAAAACATTTTTTTTAAGATTATGGATTATATGCATAAACTAGTCAATTTATGTTATGTATTTTACTTGTTTGGAATTATGTATTGTGATTCATTAACTAATCTAGTGTATTCCATATTATTAGAAATGGATCCTTATGGAAGGAATGGAGATCATATCAATGCGTGTAATTCATGTTGCAATTTCCCTCTTAATAAAGATACTTATACTGGAGCTGGTCATGAAACTGGTGTTGAACATCTTATAACCATAATGGGAAAAATCACTTAGGTTATGAATAATAACAATACCTATTCGGAGAACCGTGATCTACAACGTGGAGGATCAATGTTAGTTCGCTTCAGGAGGAAACAAACAATAATATTCAATGGGAATAAAAATCCATTTTTAGATGATCAATATATATGTGCCATAGAGAAAATATTTCATGCATTAGGGAGTAGCGAAAAGGAAAAATTTGTTGTGTTATTTTATTGCCTAACATAAGATATAGATGAATGGTGGTCCTTAATTCAAAACACAAAATAGGATGAAGAAGTACCAAATATAGAATGGATATTGTTTAAAGATATTTTCTTAGAAAAATATATTCCTTGTGAAAATTGACCGTATTTGTAAAGGCAATTTATTGAGTTGGAGGAAAAAGAAGGATGAGAATGATGAAATGTATGAGGATAACTTTAAAAGGATAGAAAGGCATGATACATATTATATATGTAACCCAATGAGTAATTTTGATCGATTATTTGATGGGTTAAATCCATTTCTCTATCAATCATTAGTCTCACAATCCATATAATCATATGAAGATATTGTTTCATGTGCCACCAAAACAAAAAAGCGATTCTCTATGTCATACAACATTAAAAAAATTCAAGAATAGATTTTATGAACACATTGGAAATGGAAATACGGGAAGAAGGGTAAATTTGAATTTCCATTCTGTAGTAAATGTGGGATGAATCACCACAATACTTTCCTGAAGGGAATTGTAGTTTATATTATGTGTGGAGAAAAAGGACACCATGTTCATGGATTCAAGTGGAATAAAGATGTTTTCAATGTTTAATATTATAGTTGTAATGAATTGGGGAATTATGCAAATTAATGTCCTAAGAGTCAAAAAAACATACCTCTGAAAAGGCCAAGGGAGAATGACCAAGCTTATGCGATCACGACTCTATAGTTTTAAGTTCCGAATGACATGGTGGAAGGTGCATTAGTCATTTCTATAAAATTATCCAATGCTTTATTTTGATTCTCAATCATCGTATTATTTCATAAATTACCAATTTTCTAAGGAAAGTAGATATTTCCAATTTGATTAAACAATGGTGTTTCCTGTCAGAACTCATATGGTATGTAACATTGCAACAATGTTTTGTGAATCAGTTACCATTATGGCTTATAAATTTGATTTAGAAACTGATTTCATCATCACAACCATGATTTAATTTTATATCATCCATGATATTGATTGTCTATAGGACCATTATGCAAAAAAATAGGTTTCAATTTTTGAGAATGATAATTAGTCCCTTATCATTTGAGAAGAAACATCACCATCTGATTCTCATCTAGATCCACCCCCTAATGCTATAATAAATTCAATTATTAAAGAGAAAGGCTGTGAAATAACTATGGGTGAAAAATGGGGTGTTTGTAAAGAGGATGTACCTACTGTGTATGATTATGTTGTTGTGTTTCTAGAGGATTTAACTAGACATCATCTAGAATGAGAAAATGAGATTTCCAATGAATTAATTCCTCATTCAAGGCCCATATCGAAGAACCCTTATATAATGGCCACTTTGGAATTAGAGTAACTAAAGAAACAACTTGAGTAATTTAGTGATAAAGAATGTATTCCCCTACTATTTATACATAGGGATCCCATGTTCTATTTGTTATGAAGAAAGTTAGATCTATGGGGTTTTTCATTTACAATAGGGAGGTAAAAGCTATAAAAATAAAGAATAAGTATAACTTCTCTATCATTGATGATTCATTTTAAAAACTACAGGGAGCTCAATATTTTTCAAAGATTGAATTTTGATATCGATATCATCAGTTGTGTGTGAAGAAGGAAGACATTCTGGAGACAGTGTTTCAAACCACGTATGGGCATTATATATTTACAGTAACACCTTTTTGACTGACTAATGCACCCTCTATTTTCAGGGATCTAATGAGGTGAGTTTTTAAGGAATATTTTTATGCCTTTTAGTGGTATTTATTGATGATATCTTGGTATATTCCACAAGAAATAAAGAACATGAAAATCACTTGCACACTATTCTAAAAACTCATAGAAGAAATGAGTTATATTGGAATTTTGGAAAGTGTTAATTCTGGCATTAAGGGATTTCATCTCTAGGACATATTTTCCATAAGGATGGAATCTTTTTTGATCCTTATGAGATAAGATACATACAGTAATTGTCGTCACCGATGAGTATAACCGAGGTATGCAGTTTTATTGGTTTAGCAGGTCATTATCATAATTTTTCCACAATGTTTCCCAAATGGCTGACCCATTAAACAATCTCACATGTAAATGGGTTAAATTGGTTTGGAAAAATGATTTTTAAGAATTTTTTTAAGAACTGAATATAATATTATCCAACGATTCTATCCTAACTCTAGAATTACATAATGATGATTTTTTTATCTATTATGAATCTTCAGAGAATGTACTTGGTTGTTTCCATATGCAGAATGATATATTTATTGCCAATACATCACGACAGCTAAAAATTCATGAAAAAAACTATCCTACTCATTATCACGAGTTTGAAGTTGTAATCATTTTTTGTAATATATAGAGACACTATCTATATGGTAAAATCTGTGAGACATATTCCAATCACCAGAGTTCGACGCATATTTTCTCATAGAAAGAACTGAGCATGTGGCAAAGACGATGTCTTGAACTACTCAAGGATTATGATTCAACATTAAACTACCCCCCGAGGATGGAAAATAAGGAGGAAGATTATTTTATTAGAGAGGATCATGGAGTTATGAACAAGATGAGAGTTGATAGGCATACTATGTTTGTGGATCTATTAAAGATAGATAAGGTAATAATCATGGATGGTTTAACATTGATGTTTTTTCAAATGGTTTCCAAAAAATCTTTACTAGAAATTAAAATAAATTCTCACACTATTTATTAGGTGTTTCAAAGGAAAATTAATGCTATGAATGATGGGAGATTTATTTACATCATATAAGAAGATGGAAATTGGAAATTTGATAGAAGTATTTGTGTTCCCAATATACCTCATCAAAAAGGATAATTTTTGAATGATGCCCATAGATACAATTTTATTATACACCATGGTATCTCTAAGATGTATAGAGATTAGAAATAACATTTTTTTGAGACAACAAGATGAGGGAGATTTTTGATTTTTTGTCAAGATGTATGGTTTGTCCACAAGTAAAGGCTAGAAGTCAATATCCTAGAAGAGTTATGAAACCTCTTCCAATACCTGAGTGGAAATGAGTTGATATTACAGTGGAATTATTCATAGGGCTACCAAAGACTCCTAGAAGGAATTATGCAATTTTGGTCTTTATTTATCATCTTACAAAGTCATTACATTTTCTTTCTATAGGAGAATATTTACAACATTAACCTTTAGAAAGACTATATATTAATGACATTTTCAAAAATTATGGTGTTCCCCTAAAAATTGATTCTGACCATGATCCACATTTTACATCATGATTCTATGAAGTCTTCAGAAAGCCCAATATATTGAACATCACATAAGCACTGTGTAAAACCCTTAAATATATTGAAAATCAGAATAGACTATTCAAACCATAGAAGATATGTTGAGATCTTGATCACTTTACATTAAATGTATGTGGGACCAATATTTACCTCTGGTATAGTTTTCCTATAACAATAGCATATATTCAATTATTTATATGGAACCATATGAAGAGATACATATAAAGAGATGTCACACACCATCTTTTTGTGATGATTTTTTAGAAAGAGAACCCATAGGAAAAAAATTTGTTGTGAAAATAATATAAATTGTGAAGATTATTCAAACCCACATCAAAGCAGCTGAAAGTAGGAGAAAGGGATTTGCTGATAATAGAAGAAATTATTTTGAATTTAATGTAGGAGATCATGTTTTCATTTAGGTATGTCCATGGAAAGTTGTTGTATGATTCAATAGGATGGGTAAATTATTTCCTAAGTTCATTAGATATTCTGAAATTATGGAAAGAATATGAGTTGTAGAATATTTATTAGAAATGCTTCCATTTATCCCCAATAATATTAAGGTGTTCCACATATCACTGTAGAGAAATTACATTTCTAACCCAAAACATGTACTCACCTATGAACCAACTGATCCATAACTCGATATATCTTATTTTGAATCTCCAATGAGGATTCTTTATACGAGAGAACATGTGTTGATAATCAGAATGACTCATCTGGTAAAAGAACATGGGAGAAACCATAAAATGGAAGAGGCAACGTAGGACCCTGAGAAAACAATGAAGAAAAACCACCTAAATATTTTTATGTAATAGTATTCTATAAATTTCTATGACAAAATTATTTAAAGGAGGGAAGAATGTAAAACCCCAATCTTCAACGATACGTTTCTCATTGAATCATACAATATCATGCAATGTACGCAACACCGAGTTCAATCACACTACGACATATCATTCTAGTAATTTTAAAAGAAGTTAATAATAATAATATCCAATTTTTGAAATTATTTTACTTTTATTTTCCATGTTTTACTTAATTTTTAGATTCAGAATACCAAAAGTAGCTTAGGGTAAATTTTTTGTATTTTTATTATAACTTTTATATTTTGATGAATGCTGAAAAATAATAAATTCTAATTAAAAAACATTTTTTAATCGAAATAATTTATAGTTTTAAATAATAAATTTTTTTATTTTTAATGTATCATCAATTTTTTTTTCATATAATAAAATTATGGTCATTTTATGTAATTTCACATTTAAATTGAACATAAACACATGTCGATCTTTTGATATCTTTTCTTTCTTAAAACCCCGATTTTTGGTTTTGACCACATAAATTAATTTAAACTAATTTTGGTAAATTTTTTGTTTTGAATATGGAAAAATGGATTCCATATTCGGTTTCAGAGGAACAAATATTTGGAAAAATATAAGTTTTATTTATAGATAATATGAATTGTAACTTCAGAAAATATTTTATTTTCCATGGATAAAGGTTAAATCCGATAAATAAGGGTAAAAATATTATAAGAAAATTAAGTTACCCTAACATGTGTCCTAACCCTATTTTTTGTTACATATTTTTCCATGATAATCCTTGTGTCGATTTCTCGACTCCATTTAGCATATTGTATGTGAAAATGAATCTTTATAAAAATTAATTTAAAGTGAAGGAAAATATAAGACAAACATATATCTTTTTGAAAAAAAATTATAAGGGTTTATATAAGTTATATTTTAGACTATAATTATTAATTAGAAATATGAAATTATTTCCAACATAATGGCATTTTATTTTTATTTTTAAAACATAAAATAAAAATATATTAATTATGATTCAATAATGATGCAATATTTTCATTATTAATGAAAGAATAAGATAAATGATATTATAAATATTAGAACAAATATAATTCAAATGTTTTGATTACATAAATGAATGTTCTAGGAAGATATGATATTATAGGGTTTATTCAATATATTTTTTTCGAATTATTCATGTGGTTATGAATTTATCATAAACCAGATACAAAATAGTGTCAAAATTGTCATAAATGAGTTTTTAAAAACAAATATTATTTTTATTGAACTATATAACAATCCTAAAAATATATGATTCTCCCATAATACATTTATAATTATATATATTCCCTTAATGAACAACTTGAGGTTTTCTTGTCATTTTATTGTATTTTAATTAACCATGTATTATAATAATTAAAGAAGACATGGTAAAAGATAAACTATTTAACTTAGAGTTAAATTTAAAAGATAAGGTTAACATGGTGAAAAAAACATTTATAAAACCTATTTTTGAGAGATTTTAGACCCATTCTAACCATATCCCTGAAAAAATCCATTTTGATCCATTAGAGACCAAATAATATTTTATAAAAAAATAATATTTCAGGATTTTCCTAAAATGACCATCACCACTCTTATAAAAGGGTACATCTCCTAATCTTAATTTCTTAACTCCCAAACCATTTGTATCGGCCAACACCTACTAAAATATCCTTGAAAATACCCTCACATAATCCTAGATTCCTTACATTTATCAAAAATCCAACCTAAGGAGCCCTTTTGTTCAAATCAAAAGGAAGAACCCGATGAAAAGGTAATTACTTCATCACCTCGTTCAATGTTCTTTTCTTCTTCCACATCCCCATTCTATGTTGTTTCCATACTAAAATAATAACTCTAGTATCTTCTACATACATAGATATTATTATAAATATTTTATAACTATATTAATTATTCTATGTTTCATTTTAATGAAAATGACACCATACATGCATACATATGGAATACCGTCTCCATAACGCGATGAGATTTCATTTCCCATTGTAACCATTCAAGGATATTTTTCGGTTGATGATTAAAAATATTTTTTATGAACTTAATATCATTCTGGATCTGAATCAAATACATCCAATCTATAACAAACATGGCATATGTAACAAAACATATAATGGAAAACGAATCAGTTAACACCCAAAACAATGATACTATTTCAATATCATTAACAATGTAATATTAGAAGATCATATATGATAAAATATTTATGTATGTGGATCTTGTATAATTTAATAAAAATGATTTCACCATTATACAAGAGGTTAACTTACCCTTGACTAATGAAATGTACAAGGTAATGGTTTATTTCAGCATCTAATTATTATTCAAGGATATTTATTCGTGAGTATCCAGTGAGACCTCATTATCATCAACCTCTGTGTTTTGTAAAGATGTATTTCAAAACGTTTTTATTATTTACTGGACTATGGGTTAAAGTCATTTATACCCTTATTATAGTTTTTATAAAATCGGTTTAAAGTAATATTTTTTTCACTTTCAAAACATGGTACTTAATGCCTTTATTGACAAATTAATGAATGAATGTTTTTTGAACTTAAGAGGTAGGTGTAGCTATTTTACACCATTATAATCGTTCAAATATTACCTTACAAAATTATGAAAATATTTTCAAAATAAATATTTTCATTTATAATTACATTAATTTTAAATTATTTCAAAATAGAATTATATATTTCTCTCAAATTGTTTTGAATTCATCTATGTCAACATCTTTTGATGGATATTTCGGTTGTTCGAAAATGAGTTATTATGGTACAATATTCCATATTGTATTGAAATTTTTGTGAAATGTTTTACTATGGATGTGATATTTTTATACCATTCATGTTTTATGGTTAATGTATTAAAAATTTTATGCTAGTTTTAATACGAATGTTTATGTTATATTTCATCCATTTCATATGAAGAATGCATTGAACATACTAATTGATGGGCGGGGCCCACTATAGCCCCTCGATGAATCGGTAGGTATCATGAGACAAACTAGTGTCTTGGAATAAGGCCTTGACAAAATATTATTTTTATTATTTGAATGAGGCCTTGACAATGGGGTTATGATGTTCAGCATTATACATTTCATCATTATGAAATTAGCTATTGATGTTCAATATAATTATTTCACTAGTAGAATATCTATGTGAATAAGTAAATGGAATATTTTATTTATATTTAGAATATTATAATGATGTTAAATTTTAAAAGGGTTTTGTTTTATGATTATACATTGCCATAAATTTTTAATCTTATTTATTAAAGTTTCCAATATATTGTTATCCTTACTGAGAATCTAAGTTCACCCCTTTCTAGGTTTTATTTTTTCCAGGATACGAAAAAGTATATTATTACTAACATGTAGGGATAAACTAGGGGATATGAGTGTGATAAAAGGAGACATAATTTTTTTAATTTAATAATATATTTTGAAACTTAATTACCTATATAGTTCTTCTAGGAATACTAAATTTATCAGTCTTTCAGGATTTGATCCCCTGTGATCATGCCAATATTAGGTAATACTTCACTGCATCTGGGTAACAAGGGTTGGGTAAATACAATAATACTCCTCAAGGGTATAATTCTATTAAACATTTATCCACATGTTTAATATTAGAATTTGTGAGCATGATCCCACAAATGTGTTATAATATGAGGAAAATGAGCTAAATTGAGACGTATATCTTATATATGGAATCATTCTGATTATTGAGTGAAGAAAGGTGTTGTGTGAAAAAATGTATCCTTATATTTTGGTTAAATGGAATAAAATCATATACAAGATGATTCTGAGCATCTGAATACAATATTTTTTCAATTGTGGCCAAAACTGTTTGATAAAACCAATAGAATGCTTCATGAGGATTTGATGTCATAAGAGTAGTATAATTGTGAAATCCTCTACATAACAAACTCTTATTTTATTCACATTAAGATTGTTTTTAATTTTACTAATGAATTGGTCGTTGGGTATATGTGATCAAGAGATTAGAAATAAATAGGGGCTTGGTTGGTAGATATTTTATTGGTTGAAAAAAGTGTAGGAACTCCAATGGAACTAAATGGTTAATTATGTAGTGTTTGAATGTAACGCCCCGATCCCAGTTACCTAGAGTTGGTGCGTTATTTTAACACATATGCATGATTACAAGGAATCAAGTCCCGAAGGACCGATCACTTTAGTAGTATTGGAAAATAGATTACATACATGGATGTTGCATTACACTTTATAACATACAGCACAACATAAATAATCCATTATGAACACCATTGTTCCCTTATCTTAATCATGCATATCAATCACAATACACTTTTTGGAATCCCAGAAAAAATAAAACATAGAAAGGGGTTAGCTCAAACACTCAGTAAGGGTACGCAATATAGCAGAAAATAACCTAAATATTATGCATGGGGAATAATTGAAACTGCATTCCTTCACCAATAATAAACATGAATACTTTTATGAAAAGAAGTGAGCTGAGTAAATAAGGCCATAATAAAACATAATCATGGGTATTCTACTTGTCAAATGACCACATGAACCATCAATATTATTTCCATAATGAGGGAATGTTTAATCCCAGACACTCTAAATTTATTTTTCAAGGCCTCATCCAAGATGTCTAAAAATGATTAAGGCCTCGACCAAAACCATAAATCAAATTGGGAAAAGGGCTCGGCCAATTCCACGTCTAGTTGTCTCATGAGACCTACCAATGAATCAAGGAGCTATAGCGGGCTCCACCCATCACATAATATGTCTAATGCATTCCTCATATTAAAATGTTGAAACATAACATAAACATTCGTATAAGAACATGGATAATAAATGTCAATACTTTAACCATAAACCATGAATGGTATAAAAATAACACATCTATAGTCAAACATATCACAAAACCTTCAATACAATATGGAAGTTTTGTATCCTAATAAATCAACTTCTAAAAAAGATTAAAATCCATTAAAGGATTTCACATTGATGGAAATTATTTTTAAACCTTTTTGATTGAAATATAACTTTTCATGAAAACATTTAAAAGTCCCACAATTTATAAAGGACAACATTTTAAGGAATTTTTGAATCAAAGTGTCCCATTACACTTTGAATCTTTTTAAAGTAGTTAACATTTTAAAACATTCATGTCAATTTAAATAAATCATTAATACCATTTTGCAAACATGGACATTAATGAGAAAGGTTTAGAAGAACAAATATTTAAAACATTTAAAATGATGTTGACATCGATGAAATCAAAACTTTTTGATAGAAATATCTCTTTTTTGAAATCATTTCAGAGTCACATAATTATAAAATGAAACATTTACTTTGTAAATATTCTTATAATCTTGTAAGGGAAGCTTCGACGATTTTATAATGGTTGAAAATAGCCACACCCGCTATATAAGTTAAAAAAAGACATTCTTACCTTAATTTTGTCGAAAAGGTTAAAAAGGTCCTTATTTGGAAAATGACGGAAAGATTCATTTATAAACATCTTATAGAAGGTCAAAAAAGGGTATAAATTAATTTAACCCATAGTCTGTAAAATTTCAAGAATGATTTGAAATACATTTTTATGAATCATGGATGTGGATTATATAGAGGTCATAGTAGATAATTACGTATAAACAACCTTAGATAATGAAGAAACTCTAAAATTAACCCTTACATTGTAATTTTCCTATGTCGAGGGTAGTTTAACCTCCTTTATAATGGTGAAATTATTTTTATTAAATTATAAAAGATTCATAAACATTAATATGATATCATATATGATATTTTAACTTTACTTTGTTAATAATATCTTAGTATGATCGTTGTTTCCGGTGTTAACTGATTCGTTTTTTTGTATTATTTATTATGTGAGTCCTACTAATTATGGATGGGATGTATCTTATTCATATCCAGAATGATATAAAGTCGTTAAATATTATTTTTAATCATCAAATGAAAATTAGTCTTGAATGGATATGATGGGGAATGATTCTCATCGCGTTCGTGGAGACAGTAGTCCGTATATACACACGAGCGACAATATCATTATTTTGATATTAAAATATCATATAATTGGATGATGTATCACATATATAGAATAATTATCATCTTTTATATATTATTTACATGAATTACACATAATTATTATATAGATCCAAATAATAATGTATTGAATAAAAATTACACCACGATGTGAGGACAGTAAGCCGTAGGTACGCATGTATGGTGACATGTCATTCAAGGGATTGATAGAATAGTGAATTTGGTTCTACAATATTTATAATAATATCACAGTATATATAAGATACTAGATTTATTATCTTATAATGGATACAACAAATAAAAAGCAAGTGGAAAAAGAAAGGAACTTGAAAGAGGGTGGTGAAAACATTACCTATGCTTCAGGTTCTTCCTTTTGATTTGATCAAAAGGGCTCCGTAGGTTTTATTTATGATCAAACTAAGGCCTATAGGTTGAATTCAGGGACGTTTATAGGATAATTGATCAGGGTTTGGCTGAACCAAAAGGCTATTAAGGTATGAAGAATTGGTTAGAAGTGGTGTCCTTTTATAAGGGGGGAGGGGCTCTTTGGGAAATACTTAAAGTATTAATATATAATAAATTAATATTTATTTTTTAATGGCTGCAAAGTGGATTATTAAAATTATAAGGTGGGGATGGGTCTAAATATTTTAATACAATAGGTTTTACATTGTTTTGGGTCACTATATCAACTATATCATTTTTATTTAACTCTTAGTTAAATAGTTTGACATTTACCATGTCTCATTGTATTTTTATATTATATAGTCAATAAACATACTCTAAACATCCAAAAGCCCCCCCAAGTGGTCCATAAATAATACACCTATACATATATATGTTTTTTGGATGATCCTAAGATTTTTAGGAATATAATATCAATTAATAATATAATATTTTTTTTAAAAACTCATTTATGTCAATTTTGAAACTATTCACTAATTGATTTATGTTAAAGTCATAACAACTTTATTAATTCGAAAAAATTAATTTAAGAAATCCTAGAATGACATATTAACCAATAAAATTATTTTATGGAATTAAATCTTTCAAATTATAATTATTTTAACATTTATATTACCAATTATTTGATTATTTAATTAATAAGGAAAATATTGCATCATTATTGTGTCATAAATAAATTTTATTATTTAATATTTAAAAATTATAAATAAATTACCATTATGTAGGAAATATTTTTATTTTTCTAATGAATATTGATAGTCCAAAATATAACATATATAACCAAATGTAAAAATTATTTTTCTAAAATATATATGCTTATGTTATTTTTGTATTTACTTTATCATAATTAATATAATGTATCATTGTCACATACAAGTGGCTCCATGGGGTCCCAAAATAGACCCAAAGATTCCCATGGTCGAGCATGTATCAGAAAATAGGGTTAGGATAGGTTTTAGGGTAATTTAATGTTATTATAATATTATTTTGGTACCCTTATTTACCAGATTTACCCTTTAACTATGGTAAATAAAATATTTACCGAAGTAAATATTAAAAATGACTAAAAATAGGATTTAATTGTTTAAAGAATTTGGGAATCATGATTCCAAATATGGAATCCATTTTTCCAAATTGAAAACATAGAAGTGGCAGAAAATAATTTAAAATTAATTCCCGCTGTCAAAACAAAAAGAGGGTTTTTAAGAAACAATAACTGTCAAAAGATTGACACTTGTTTATGTCCGGTTTAAATGTTAAATTATGTCCAATGACTAACATTGGATTAAATGGTAAATATATATTCTAAATATTCTTTTTAAACTACTCAAATTCATAATTTATCACTATTAATTATTTCAATTAAAAAGGTTGTTTTTACTTAAAATTTAGTAATTTTCACTAATCATCAAAATATGAAATTTATCAGAAAGGTACCAAAAATTCACCATAAGATAATTTCAATATTATGAATCCAAAAATGAAGTCCATTTTGAATGAAAAAATGAATAAAATTTCAAAAAGTGGGTATTACTATTCATAACGGTTAGTTTGATTGGTTGTGGTGTGTGTTAGAACTCGAAGTTGCGTACAACTCATGCTACTGTATTATTCAAAAAGAAGCATTGCGTGGAAGCTTATGGTGTTACATTCAACCCACCTTAAATAAATTTCATCCTTGCAATTTATTCTTGGTAATGGAAATTTGGGGTTTACATTTCAAAATATCTTAGTTGAAATCCCACATCGATAAATAGATTAATGAGGCCTCTATTTAGACTAATGAGTGGTAAGTATGAGGGTTACCAAAAATAAAACACACAAGGGTTCCATGTATGAAAACATGGATATGGAAGAGAAATATAACCATCAATATCTGATGGAGATTGGTAGAGAACATGGCTATGAAAAGGCCAATAATCACAAAGCCATAAATTTGTGATGATCTAAGGAACCATCTAGGACAACATTTTTGTTCTAACTTCCTTTTATTAATGTTGAGGAATTTATTTATGATATTGGATAAGATCATAAGGATATATACATACTTTATAATTAGAGTTTTATCCATTAATAATTTTTTAACACAAACTCATCTTTCACCCCAAAACATAATACAACTAAAAAATACTATATTTATCCTAATAGTTTAGGGTTCCAAATATAATGAATTTATAATTCACATATCAGACCCTTTAAAAAATGAAACTACATTATACCATACATGAACTTCACATAGTCCAGTGGTAGGCGATAAATCCCAATTTCACTATAGTTTTGGGTTCGATTCCCGCAGATTTTTCCGACACGATGGGTTGTCACAGGGTCGGCGTGTTGTCCTCTTATAAAAATCCAAAAATAACCTTTCAAACTAAATCCATTCCAACCTTTAGACTAATACAAAATAATTCTATCCAAACTCAGGAGTCAAAATTTATAATGAAGTTAAATGCATTGAAGATCCTTTTTTCTATGTAATAACATGTGGACACATTCATCATTTATTATTTTAAAACATGGTAACATCCTGAATTACCATAAAACCTTATTGATTACATTCATACTCCATTATTATTTATAGAATACTTGATATACTCCTTCTATCAAAAAATGTTGTAAACTCTAGTAATGAAAAATCATTAATCAGTTTCAAGGTAGTAAATAATATCCAATATAATTTATTCACATCAACTATCTCTTATTCAAAAATCACTACCACATTATCAGGACCATATTATGGATTACCTTTCCTTCAACCATGTAGTTTACCAAAAGTGCAGCTAATTCACTTTTATTAGTACCATATAATCTCAAATCCTCAATAAAATAGTATTGCAGTATAATCCTTATTTATCTCCATAATTCATATAACCATTATATTGTTGATACAACACTCAAATGAAAAAATACTATAATAACAACATAAGAACACTAGTCATTCTTCTTAATATGAGGTAGTATCATAACTTGATTATTATCCAATCACATCATATAGGGTATACTCTGATGATTTGGACATTGGATCGTGTTGTGTCCCAACACTTCACAAACAAAGCATTATACATTTAAAAACTTTTTCTAACCCTCACAGCCACATACCTGGTATCCTTTTTCTCCACACTTATAACAAACTCCCATTCCCTTCAGGAATGTTCCAGGGTGTTGCTACCCACAGTTATCACATATGGGAAAATTCTTCTTTTCCCTCTTCCCTTTATCCATCCTTCTCTTTTCCATCCTTTTCTTCTCTTGCTTCCCTTCAAATTAATAGGACTCAGTGAATTCATTAAATGTCTTATTAACACATGATAATATTTTGTCATATGTTGAGAAAACATGAGAGACCATTTCCCTTCTAAATTTTGGCTTAATACCATGGATGATATGATCCTTCTTATCTTTGGATCATATGTATTTCTGGAGTTCACATTCCTTCTACTAGGCACCATTTCTATAAAATGGCATACACTAGGTCAGTATATGAATTGCAATGAATATTTCCAAACTTTTGAAATACCTAACATGAATTGAACAGTTAATGGATACAATCCATAATAATAAAAATGTTTTCTTTTAGTATGTATATACTCATAATCCCTTTATAATGGTTTGTAATGAAAATTATAATTATCCAAAGCATATCCCCTGGGAGTGTTGTAAACAAGAGTACATCAAAGCCCATTTTCGTGCACCAGTTCCCGTTCAAGTCTAGCTCAAAGCGGTGTTTTCGATTTTAACCCCTAGGTACATCTGTGCTAAAGCCGCCTCTACCTGCTCGTATCCATACAGGGATGTATTGCTTGTAAAACTCACAAAATCTCTACAATAACAAAATTCTAGGAAGTTATTCTATAATATTCTTCAAAGTCTATCATATGTCTATGTGCTCTAATAAGAGATTATATAAATCTATTTTCCAAGGTTATAGCTAAACATCCTCTAATACCAACTGTAACGCCCCGACCCCAGTTACTTAGAGTCGGTGCTTTATTTTAACACATTGGCATGATTACAAGGAATCATGTCCCGAAGGACTGATCGGTTTAGCAGTCTTGGAAAATATATTATATACATAAATGTTACATTACACTTTATAACATACAACACAACATAAATAACCCATTATGAATACCATTGTTCCCTTAGCTTAACCCTGCATATCAATCACAATACACTTTTTGGAATCCTGGAAAAAATAAAACATAGAAAGGGGTGAGCTAAAACGCTCGGCAAGGGTAAGCAATACAGTGGAAGATAACATAAATATTAAGCATGTTGAATAATTGAAACCACATGTCTTTACCAATAATAAAAATGAATACTTTTATGGATAGAATATGATCTTAGTAAATAATTCCATAATAAAACATAATCCTTGTTATTCTACTAGTCGAATGACCACATAAACCATCAATATTATTTCCATAATGAGGAAATGTATAATGCCAGACATTCTAAATTTTTTTTCTAGGCCTCATCCAAGACTTCTAAAAATGATTAAGGCCTCGACCAAAACCATAAATCAAATTGGGAAAATGGCTCAGCCAATTCCACATCTAGTTGTCTCGTCAGACCTACTTATGCATCGAGGAGCTATATCAAGCTCCACCCGTCACTTACTATGTCCAATACATTATTCTTATGAAAAGTTTGAAATATAACATAACCATTATTATAAGAACTAGGATACAAAATGTCAATACTTTTACCATAAACCATGAATGGTATAAAAATAACATATCCACAGTCAATCGTATCATAAAACCTTCAATAAAATATGGAAGTTTTTTATCATAATAATTCAACTTTAAAACAAGTTTAGAATCCATTAAAGGATTTGACATAGATGGAAATTATTTGTAAACCTCTTTGATTGAAATATCCCTTTTCATGAAAACATTTAAAAGTCACACAATTTAGAAAGGAAGACATTTAAAGTCATTTTTGAATAAAAGTGTCCCATAACACATTGAAACATTTTAAAGTAATTAATATTTTAAAAAATTCATGTCCATTTAAATAAATCCTTAAAACCATTTTTCAAACATGGACATTAATGAGAATCGTTTGGAAGGATAAATCTTTAAAACATTTAGAATGATGTTGACATAGATGAAATCAGAACTATTTGAGAGAAATATCTCTTTTTTGAAATCATTTAAGAGTCACATAATTATAAAATAAAACATTTACTTTTTAAATATTCTTATAATCTTGTAAGGGAAGATTCGAAAATTTTATAAATGCATAAAATAGCCTCACCCACCGTATAAGCTAAAAAATTACATTCTTACATTAATTTTGTCGAAAAGGTTAAAAAGGACCTTATTTGGAAAACAATGGAAAGATTCCTTTATAATCACCATATAAAAGGTAAAAAAAGGGTATAAATGACTTTAACCCATAGTCTGTAAAATAGAAAGAATTATTTGAAATACTTTTTTATTAATCATGGATATGGATGATAAAGAGGTCCTAGTAGATAATTACGTATAAACAACCACGGATAATGAAGAGATTGTAAAATTAACCCTTACCTTGTAGTTTTCCTTTGTCAAGGGTTGGTTAAACTCTTGTATAATGTTGAAATGATTGTTATTAAATTATACAAGAATCATATACATTAATATGATATCATATATGATCTTATAACATTGCTTTGTTAATAATATCTTAGTATTATTGTCGTTTCGGGTGTTAACAGATTCGTCTTTCTTAGTATTATTTGTTATGTGAGTCATAATAATTATGGATGGGATGTATCTTATTCAGATCTAGAATTATATAAAGTCTCTAAACATTATTTTTAATCATAAAATGAAAATTAGTCTTGAATGGAAACGATGGGGATTGATTCTCATCGCCTTCGTGGAGACAGTTGTCCGTATGTATGCACGAGCGACAATATATTTATTTTGATATTAAAATAATATATAATTGGATGTTGTATCATATATATAGAATATTTATCATGTTATATTTATTATTTACAAGAATTACACATCATTATTATACCCATCCAAATAATAATGTATTGCATAACAATTACACCACGATGTGGAGACGGTAAGTCGTACGTACACACGTATAGTGACATGTCATTCATGGGATGGATAGAATAATGAATTTGGTTGTAAAATATTTATAATAACATCATAGTATATATGAGATACTGTATTTATTATCTTATAATGGAAACAAGAAAGAAAAAGTATGTGGAAGAAGAAGGGAACTTGAAAAAGTGTTGGGAAAACATTACCTCTACTTCGGGTTCTTCCTTTTGATTTGATAAAAAGAGCTCCATAGGTTGGCTTTATGATCAAACTAAAGCCACTTTATTGAATTTAGGGAAGTTTGGAGGATAATTGAGACTAGTTTGGCCGAACAAAAAGGCTTTTTTGGTATGAAAAATTGGTTAGATGTAGTGTACTTCTATAAGGGGGAGGGGGGCTATTTAGAAAAAACATAGAGTATTAATTTATAATAAATTAATATTCAGTTTCTAATCGATCCAAAGTGAATTATTAAAAGTATAAGGTGTTTATGGTTCGAAATAATTTCATCCAATAGATTTTAGATTGGTTTGTGTCACTATGTTGACTTTAACTTCTTTATTTAACTCTTGGTTAAATAGTTTGATATTTACCATGTCTCATTGTATTTTTATATTATATAGTCAATAAACATAATATAAACTTCAAAACGACCCAAAGGTTTTCTATTAATAATATAACTATCATTATATAAGTTCTTCGGATGATCCTTATATTTTTAAGAATATAATATTAATTAATAATAAAATATTTGTTTTAAAAACTCATTTTTGTCAATTTTGACACTATTCACTAATTGATTTTTTTTGAAGTCATAAAAAAATTATTAGTTTGAAAAAAATTAATTTAAGAAATACTAGAATGACATATTAACCAATAAAATTCGTTGATGGCATCAAAACTTTAAAATTATATTTATTTTAACATTTATAATACCAATTATTTGATTCTTTCATTAACAAGGAAAATACTACATCATTATAGTGTCATAAAAAATTTAAATATTTAATGTCTAAAAATTATAAATAAATTACCATGATGTAGGAAATATTTTCATATTTCAAATGAATATGTATACTTTAAAATATATCATAAATAACCCTATGTAAAAAAAAAATTTCTAAAAGATATATGCTTATGTCATTTTTGTATTTTCTTTAACATAATTAATATAAAGTGTCGTCATCACATACAAGGGGCTACATGGTGCCCCAAAATCGACCCAAAGATGACCATGGTCGGAGATGTATCAAAAAATAGGGTTATGGAACGTTTTAGGTTAATTTAATATTATTATAATAATATTTTTGTACCATTATTTACCGGATTTACCCTTTAACCATGGTAAATAAAATATTTACCGAAGTAGTTATTCAAAGTGACAAAAAATAAGAGTTAACTATTTACACAATTTGGGCATCCTGATTCCAAATATGGAATCCATTTTTCCATATTCAAAACATAGATGTGGCAAAAAAAATTTAAAATTAATTCCCGCTGTCAAAACAAAAAGCTTGTTTTTAAGAAACAATAAATATCAAAATATTGACAAGTGTTTATGTCCGGTTTAAATGTTAAATTATGTCCACTGAAAAAATTTTGATTAAATGGTAAAAATATATTCTAAATTTACTGTAAAACCACTCAAATTAATAATTCATCACTATTAATTATTTTCATTAAAAAAGTTGTTTTTAATTAATTTTTTTGTAATTTTCACTATTCATCAAAATATGAAAGTTATCAGAAAAGTACAAAAAATTCACCCTAAGCTAATTTCAATATTCTGAATCCCAAAATGAAGTCCATTTTGAATGAAAAAATGTATAAAATTTAAAAAAGTTGGTATTACTAGTCATAACGGCTAGTTTGATTGGTTGTGGTGTGTGTTATAACTCAAATATGTGTATAACACACGCTACTGTATTATTCAAAGAGAAGCGTATCGTGGAAGCATAGAGAGTTACATTTAAAGTTTACTATTAGTCACATCAGTTGTTCAAAATAAATACATTGACCCAACAATGGGGTTTTTAGGTTGATGATATTCTACCCATGAACCACTAGCCATATTCTTGAGAACACATGCCAAAAATTTGTTCTACTACGTAGAATCAATTCTACCCAATGGTCAGAAACCAGCTAGTGGAGTCCATCCGGTAGCTAATGGTGTCATTCAAACCTGAGTAATAATTCCATGATGTATAATTTTATTAAAAAAAATTAAAATTCCACTCAATTTTCATAATTATCATATTATCTCATCAACCCATAACACCCATGGATATATATCTTAGTTATTTTGAGGTTTCCCATATCCTTTGGAATCATATCTTAGATGCTAAGACAATAGATCAATCCCTCGAAACTAATCTAGTGAGTTCTATTTTTATAATAATATTCCATTCTACATGATTAACAAAAACTATATGTATTATATATTTATTAATTGCTTGGGTCCAGAAATTGTGTAATAAGGGAATTGCTTTTCCTTGATAGAAGTGACACTCAGATTCATGATAATGGGATTTGTACATCGTTCAAACATATATCAACATTAGTGATAGTTATTTTTTTATATGTTTGATCTGGTATTAATTTGTTGACATAGTTTCTCCTCAATAATGACATATCAATTCGAATACTAATGAAATCAGAATAGTATTAGGATTTGGTGGGGGTGAGAATATAATATGATAATGAACCTTATGATTTAATTATTGTTGAACCTATGGTATGTGGTACTTATATTTAAAATATGTTTATATGGGTTCTTTCCATCATTTTTCGAGTTATTGTCATTCTCATGTGACATATTCTATATGATTGTTCACATGTGGTATGTAGCTGTTTTGAATCCTATTTTATATGATTTTATATGTATTCATCATCCTATATTGATGTGTGTCATTATATTTTTACTTCAACAGGATCAATATTGACTATTCCGTAGAGAGGGATGTTTCAGACATCAATTTTCATACATGAATGTTAGCCCATCTCATTGGATGTGTCAAAAATATTATGGGGGATATCATATCAAGGGGGTATGAGCAAAAAAATGATATTTGGAATTTTATTCCATTATTGAGTTGATTTCTGTAGAGTCATTCTCTATAGAAATAGTGTATATGAATTTCCTGTGTGATATAATTGTATTCTATCTAAATTCAATTTACATTATTGTAATTCACTAATATAACTTATGAAATTGTGTGAGTATCTACTAGTGGTATCTTATGGGGTCATATACTCACACCCCACTAAGGAATATTATTTTGTTTGTACATTCTATGACTTGGGATCCCATTAAGGGTAAGGGCCTTGTACTAGAGTTGATAACTATTTTTTATTATTTTTAATTTTTTTTTCAAAACGAAGATCCTTACATAGTACTAGCATTCAAGGTGGTATAAAATGATGAAGCCCAAAGGCGTTCCCTATAAAAAAACCAATTCATTCATGTGGGAATGATCCCATCCTTGAGATAACCAACAAGGGGTCATCAGGACTACTCCCCCAAGAAAGAGCATCTGCGTCAAAGTTGGCCTCCCTTGGAATATGCCGAACCAAACATTCATTTGCAATCTCCAAGGAACAACCACTAGCTAGGTAATTCAATCACCAAGGCACAACACCTTTTCCTTGAAGGGACTGAATTATCACCTAAGATTCTAATTACACTTCAAATATTACCAACAATAACTTTCTTTATATCCTAATAGTTCTGTGCAATTCCCATACCTCAACACCTAACGAATCCTCTAACACACAAAAGCTACTGAAGTCCACTAAAACTGAGACACTACTCTCTCGAACAAGCCCTCTCCCGCACATCATCCCTTTCATTAACATACCATCAAAAATAAATTTAAGGCCATTAACTGGAGGATTATATCTCACCCATCCTCCATGTACCACTGGACGAGCAACTAGTCCAATAAATGAGATAGAGAACACAGTAGAGTTTGACCCCCCTTTTATAGAGAACCTAACTCATGAAGTAGACCCTTTATTATCACCTGAAGAATAGAATATGAAGGCTGAGCCTCTCATATTTCATTATTCCTAGCCTTAGATATAGTATAGAAAATTGAAATTTAAAAGGTGCTTCAAACCTTGTTCTCGATCCCATTTTTCTCCACTCTCGAAATCCAACCCTTTAAAAACACCCATAGGGAGATTCATGAGGCACGGTATTTACCCCATCAATCAGAGTTAGTCCCAAGACATCAACCCCATTCAATATTAAAGAAAAAATGGACTATCAACTCCAAATTTGGGTTACCACAAAAAAAACATCGGTACGCCATCAGTATACCCTTATTCTGAATGTTTTCCTTGGTACGGAAAGCCTGGTTTCATGCTCCCCAAACTATAACACTCATCTTCGATGGGAAATACTTACACCATGTCCAAACACTCAATTAAAAATTTCTCCCTCCCTTCCAGATTAGGCCATGGTATTTAGGATTTTAAAAGGATCCAAAGTGATATTTAATAATGAATAAATGGTCTTTATCCATAGAGAAGAAAATTTCATTGATTATTTTCTTCTACATTGCACTGGTAATGGCCTCCATCAACCTGGGATGCTGGAAGGACTCTCTCACCCACATATCCAGGCCAGAACACCCTAGAAAAAACAACTTCTCTCCAAGCCAGTTATCCCTCAATAGGTTCAAATCCCCATGGAAAAACACCCATTAAGAAGAATCTTGAAAAATTCCCAAATGATACACCACTAATTTCTTCAATATAGAATGTTTTCTTCTGCCACAATCCTCACAATGTTTTCCACATTTTTTTCATAGAGTGATGTCCCACATCGATTTCCATATAAGAACATTTCAAGCCAATCGATATTTCATGGATTTCATGGCTCTAATTAAATATATGGGACCCACACCTCCTTCTTCAACCTATTTCACTAATAGAGTCCACAAGTTCTAATGATCCCTTCTTGTATCATTGGAATCTCAATGAAATCGGTTCATAGGCATATCCATGTAATAAATAATCTCTTTAAGAGGTGAGATTAAATACAATACGTGCATCAGAATCAATAAGACCACATTATCTATCAACATCACTCGGCCCTCAAATGATAGAAACCTGTTTTACAATAATAAATTCCTCCAAACATTCTATTAATTAGAACCTCGAAGAAGGATTTTTTTTACCCATCCATTAGAAATGGAAACCCCATGATACAACATAGGAATTTGTTTTTGTTGAAACACCAGAATTTCTTTGATGTTGTGGGCCCTTCTCCTTGAGCATTTATTAGATATAACAATTTTTCTCTTCTTACCATTAATTTTTTGACCAAACAGAATACCATAGATCCCCATGAGCAACATGAAATTAAACAAATATGACCCCCCAAAAATTTAGGGAAATAATAATGTCATCAACAAACATAATATATGAATATGATCCATCTGAATCCTGCGATATATAAGGTAATATGATACATTCTATCTATCCTTTGTGAAGTTATTGTGATAGTTCCTCTTTTGAAATGAGAAACATGTTGGGGGAATGAGGGTCCTCATGCCTCAAACCTCTCACATTCATGAAATAGCCAAACCCCTTCCGCATAAGAGAAATAGTGGTCCATGGTTAAGAGAAACAATGAAAGCATAAATCAAAAACCCATTCATGGAACCCAGGCTCCCCCAATACCCGAATTATAAAACTTCATTAATGATTATCGCACTCTTTATCCATATCCACCAGAATAATAACATTCTATCCCACCACTTTCTTGTTCAAATCCTCTAACAACTATTGATCCACTCCCACCACTTATGGATAAATCTACCTTGAAAAAACACAAGTTGTTCTTGGGAAATGATACTAAATATTACATTTATAGTCTCCTTTCCAGTAAAAATTCCAATATCTTATATGAAATTTTGCATAGACATATTGGTCTATATTGGCCAATTGATGTTGTATCTCTAAATTTTGGCACAAGCCCCAACCTGGAAGCACATGTACCCCTATTTTGGGAGACCCGACTAAATAAATTTTGAACTACCTCTATCACATTCTTCCCCACAAATCACTATGCCACTACTTATAATGCCCCCATGAACACATCCAGTATGAGGGAACCCTCATGATACTAACATTGAACCACCTCACACACCTCGTCACAAAACAACAGCCTTCAGTATCTCATTATTACCCATATCAAGCCTCTTATAAATATTCTAGAAGAAATCCTCCTAGTCTCCATTTGAGAAAAACAACCATGATGCCACTATCTGATCACCTTCTATGATCATTTTGACGTGCTACAACACAATCCTACCAGAGGAATCCACATGTGATAAAAACGATCAATCTTCTAGCCTGATATTCACCTTTTAGTTTTTCCTATCCTTCAGAAAAGCATGGGAACAAAGTTCATCCTATCACCTTCATTGAGCCACCTCACCTTGTATTACTACCATATCATGCTCCCCACTTCCAAAAATCATTGAAATAAAAACTCCAATTTTTCACATAATTGTAAGAAGGTATAACCATCCCAATTTTGATGAAGTAGTACATCCAATTAGTCAATATCCTTATGTAGAATCTCCACTAATCTATCTAATGATGTAACATTCCTAGTCCATCTTATAATATAAGTATTGAGACTCTTTATTCAGCTTGACACCACCACCCAAGCTCTTCCCTCAATTTCCTACTCTTTGGAATCTTTCATCATTTACAGGAACCCCTCCATACTATGCCAATTCACTAAGTATATAAAAGCTTCACTATCCACACTACCAACCTTCAGTTATATGATAAATGGAGAATGTTCTGATATCCCCCAAGCCAGATGTGAAACGTGGTTCCTAAGAAAGATTCTCGGTCATGAATGTTGGTCAGGAACCTGTCCAGTCTATACAGTATCTGACTGTCACCACTTTGATTATTACACCACATATATTTTTCCTTATGGAAGCCCAAATATAGGTGCCTCTTATGGGAAATGTGGTTACTGAAATCCAGTATACCATGATTATAGACCATTGTCCCACCATTATTTTCTTAGATGTCAACAATAAAATTGAGGTACCTAGATAGAATCCATGAAAAACCAGCCATCTCAAAGAATCACAGATTCTCCCACAAGCTACATCATCCTATAATTTCAGTACTAGCATAAACTATGGTGAAAAAATTTCCAGACCTTAGAACCTGATTTTCATTGTAATACACTGCTCAACAACCAGAACAAGTGCCACTTGATGATAATTCTTCCCAAAAAACCAAATAGGTTTGTTAACCGGATGTCCATTCCAGTGAAACCCAAACCTCGACCTCTTGGAAAAACAAATTAATCTTTCTCAAATCATGTTTGGGTTCCAGAACCACTTCTTTCAAAGCACCACATCTACTTGATTTATTATCAAGAAAATCACACTTCATAAGACCCTCCATACCCTGATCGTTCTATATAATCATTGTAGACATAAATGAAGGAAGCTTCTGGACCATTGGACACTATTATCTGGCCTCGAAACCAAAAAATAATTTCTAGAATCCTATATTGACATTTTATGCATCATCGGGCAATAAGGCCCCCTTGATGAGCATCCCCTCTTCGGCATGAGAACCTTTATATTCATCCGGATATCCTCTTCCTCTAATAGAGAGAACTATATCCCCATCATGAAGGGAGGTGTCTAAGGCAGTTCCTCTTCTCAAATCAAGTAAACTAGTAAATTCCTCCGTGGAGATGTCTAGGTCGACACAATCTTTTTTCCAGCCCCTTTAGAAGTCCACTCTTCGAAGTAACTGAATGAAAACCATCAGCGCAACCTATCGACGTTTTCAATGACATCTTCAGTGAGTCTAGATACAACGTCAATGATATATGAACCTCTAGAAAGGTAAGAGATAAAATCTTTGGAATTTATAGGAGAAACTCCCCAAACATCTTAGTTTTCCCATTGGATGAAAGATTGGATGCTGCTGGAGGGGCCACATTAAATGATCCACGATTTGATTCCTTCTAAGCACCCTCCTATGACACCAACAGACACAAACTAGACATTACAAAAACCTCTGACACTGATATGACCTCCTTCGCCAGTTTATGAAAAGAAACCTTCTTTCTCTAACCCTATTTGACTATATTGCAATTTTCTCTGAAAAATCCGCTTCGTTGATCTTGATCTCCTCCATTGACGATGATGATGGAATAATCGATGTCGACTTCTCCCCATCCTTTCATACTAGAAGCCACCTCAAACCAACTGAGCTACCTCTAGAAACCGAAAATGATCCTGATGGATGCAGCTATGAAGCCGAGACACCATAAAACTGATATTTCCTCTTCTATTTCCTAAAAAACTCCACAGTATGTTATTGGAAACCACCAGTCTAATAGAATCTTGGTGGTAACCGGAACACAAAATCTTTCCACCACACAAAACCCTCCAAAGATAAAATCATAATGTGAGATGTATACTTCACCACAAGATTCATCTCTATATAAACCCATAGTTTTCTCGAATCTGACATCCTCTCTATCTTCTCATCCATGAAAAGGAAACTTCCATAACTCATTACACACCTCCATCAGAATAGATGTGTTATTAAGCGGAAGAGGAAGCCTGAAAAGATTTATCCACAATACCTCCATACAAGATTCATTAATGTAGTGGAACTCTCATGCCCATAGAGATAGATTAATAAATTTTGAACAACAGAGTCATCCCTCCCTTGACCAAACACGCACAAAATCCTCCCTAGATGAAAAATGTATTTAGAACGTGATACTTGATAATTATGACACCACCACCCAATAAAGAAGACACCAGGAACCCACAACATCTTGAAGACATCAAGAAACGGCTTTTTTGGACCATACCTAGAAACCAGCATTGGGCTATGATATTCCACTGCACAATCAAACTCATGCCTCAATATCATCACCACCGGAGCCCCATATTGAAAACTTGGCCTTCCCTGTTCCATCTGAATTGGAGGGATACAACTCATTCTAAGATACACCCCAGAGTCCCCATACAGACCACCTAAATGAAGGATTTTTCCTTCATACCCTTCTCAAAACCACCAAAAAACAACTGCTTCACAACAGGTGATAGACCACTATAGTGCGAAGGACACCCACTTGATGACCCCCCCCCATGATCTAAAAGAAACCATGGTAAGCCCATCTACTAAAATCCCTGACACCGAGAATTCTATCCTGGGTTTTGAGTTCAGTAATCAATAGAGGGGATAACTAGTTTAAAATGAGTATTCAAGCATTATTGGATGTACTTTGTTAATTATGATCACTAGTTATTTTTTTAGATTATTTATTTCATACATTGATCCAATTAATATAAGCATCCATTCTATTTTATGGGGGTCCATAATTGGAAAGCCATAATATGACTACCGAGGTTTAAAATTTATTTACATACTAATACTATAATTATTTATTTATTCTTTAATAATTGATTTAATTGTGATCAAATACATTATATCTTTGACTTATACTAGATATCAGGGGCATAATCTTTCTATGATGTTCCTTTTGACCTCATATCATGTGTATAACAACTTTCATATGAGATGGAGCACATGAGTTTGTCTGCTATCTCAAATAAAACCTAGTGTTTTAGCATGGGGTGTTACAATCATAAACACCACATGAAATAAATAATTTTTATACTAAAAACATTTATCAACGATATGATTTTGATTGGTAATACCTTTCTCTAGTTTCCTTCATTAGCCCATAAAACTCTACACTGGTATAAGAATAACATATATATATTAATGATAAATTAACTAACCATATGATTTTGTGGTTCCTTTGATATCGCTCATTTATAATTTTTAGTTGTCATTATATTGTTCAGGGAAAACTTATTTGAACTATATATTATTAATATCTTTAGAAAATTTCAACACATTTATAATGTAGATATCATTAACCATTAATTGATAACATGGTCATTATTAGTATCTAATTTAAGATATATTAATATATAACCTATATTGATTTATAAATCCATTATAACATTCCATCAGTTTTTTATTTATGCAGAATAAAATCAGAAACAGTGTTTGGTTATTTTTGTTATTCTTAGAGAAAAAAGATGAAATTTTAATAATAACTTAAATACATAATAAAATATTTCCAAAAACGTATACCAATCATAGATTTCAAATAATTTTATATCAATATTATTATTTATCTTCCCAAAATAATTCATGATATTTTTTTATAGCATCATTCATGTAGGTTGATACACTAACCCAAAATGAACACGATTTAACTAGATCATGGTTATGGTTAAGGAGTGTTTATTTTCCAAAAATATGATTATAAAAAAGTATAAGAATATTTAAATTTTTATAATGGTGATTCATATTTGAATAATATTTTATAATGACTAAATAATTTTATAAAAATCATGAAAAATACCTTTGTAGTGGTTGTAGTCTACATGTATACATGATTATCGCATTTTTTTTAATAAAAAACATGATATGGAGATGAATATTAAAATTCTTTTGAAGAATAAATATTAAATTGTATGTGTAAAATTTAATAAAATCTAATAATTAATACCATAAATAATATTTTTTGAACCAAAATCATAAGATGTTGTTCGAAGTGGCGGTTGTTCACACATACACCAGATAGACTTTCATTTGTTTTGTCAAAGAAGGTTAAAATGAATAAATAAGGGATTTAAATTTAATATAAATAAATACCATTATAATTATGATACTAAAATAAATATATTATTTTGGATAGGAAATATCTATAATTGTGTGTTTAAAAAATTATAAGAGGTTAATAATTATGTTGGATACTTGATGTTTCTTTGGAATACTCCATATAATTTAAGGTATTTGGAAATATTACTGTGAAAATGGATTCAGGAAATGGGAGTGATTTATAATGGTATAAAAATTTTATATTTTTAGTGATTAATTTTATGGTAATGTGTAACATTGAAAATATTCATGTGGAATCCTTTTATTAGAGAAGAAAATATATATTTTTCAAACTATCATCATTTATCAACATTTCATAGACACTATTCAAAGATAAAATATATTACATGGGAAAATATAATTCTTGTGGAATATGATATGGTCAAATATAATAAATTAAATTCATTATAATAAATTATATGAGGTATTTATTGATTTTATTTTTTATATTTAACCCTTTACCCAAATGAACCTTTACTATCAATAATAGTTTTTAGTAGAGTAAATATTTATCGTGATAAATATAAATGGAAAGTAATATCAACTAATTTTTATTTTATACAATGGAATAAAATATTTATCTAATCCAATTATCTTTCTAAATATGATGAAATTTAATATTTAAATTGGTATATATTATATATAGAAGAGATGATTTCGTAGAAAAAATGGTTATTTTCTCTATTATAGTTTCTTAATCATCAATATTATTTATTAAACATTTAATTAAAGTTAATATATTTATATATATATTATTAAACATCATATTAGAGTATATATATATAATATATATCTTAATATAATTTATTATATAAAAATTACACATCATCATTAAAATATTTCCAATATAATTATTTCACTGTCAAAATGGTAATTATATTTTAACATATATGAAAAAATTGAAATTTTATATATTAATTAATATTAAAATGATGTGCATGAATATTTTATATATTTTATCAAATAAATTTTAAATATATGGAGAAATTGATATTATTTATTGTGCATATCATGCATAAGACCCTTTTCTCTAATAGTTGAATTTGTATGATTAATGATTTTTTATAGGGAAAAATATCATTTTTATTGATTATAATGATATTAATATTATTATTTTTGATAAAATAATATTTATTTTACATTTAAATAAATATATAACAGAATTCTTCTTTGTTTTAACAAAATTAAATTTATATATGAAAATATGTTGTCATAAAATTTTATTTGATTTCCTTAAATGATATTCATGGGTTTCATAAATAGTTCATATAAATTTTAAATGAATTATTATAAATTATTATTTATATTTTTTATATGAAAATCATTAATAATTTTATAATTCATATTAATTTTATGGTATCAACAAAATTGTTATTTTTTGCTGTTCTCTTTAAAATCTATTATTTTAGAAAAATCATAAAATTTTATCCTTAGATAAATCTAACAATAAAAATTCCAAATAATATTTATTTTAATTAAAATAAAATAATAAAATTTATTTATTCAATTAAATATATAATATATGTAGAATACATATTTTATTTAGAAAATGAAGTCTTAAACTTCTAAAGTAATTAATCTAATTTTATTTAAATTTATAATCTATTAAAAATTAAAAAACATCTTTTAATATATAAGTGTTCCCTATAATAATTAACTGTTAAATTAATTCAATTTTATTTATTATTTTTATAATATGTAACCATTTTTATAAATGTTTTAAGAATAAACCCTTTTTAAATTATTAATCAACTAGAATATCATTATATATATATTTTAATTGATTGTTTTCATTTTTAGGTACTACTGTTTATATAATTCATGTAATTTTATTATTAATAAATTAAAGTCGATTGTTTCACTAGTTTTTTTGTATTTTGTGACAATATCTATTAAATATAGTATTGATTTAAACATTCGTAAACAATGTGCAATTAAACTATATACCTAAAAATAAAATGTTCCCTCATATTTTTAATTATACCCCACAGATTAAAGTACGAGAGTGTATTATTAATGTATTTATTATTCGATAATTAACATAAAATTTGAAATCCCCCATAATTTTTTATGTTAGATAAATATCCATGTCATTCCTCAAAGAAAATTGATTTCATATAACCTAATCATATATTATACTAACAATAAATTCAAAAAAACTACCTTAGTCTCAAAGTCATAAAATAATAATTTAATTCTCAATTTATCCCAAAACATTAAATGTATCATAAATACTTAATTGGTGATACCAATTAGTTCATAAAATAATCAAATACTATATATATTCCCTAATCCCACCATTATATTAACTATAAGAAATCAAGAATCAACTATAAATTCAAAAGTTACAAATAATATTTTAATTACTTCTATCAAAATAATAATGAAATTTATTAATTCAAAAATCACGAATATAATAAGAATAAGAATATTCCATTCTCAACATTTTGTTTTTTCCATATTTATTCTAAAAACATTTCCTTGAAAATAATAAACTATTCAGGATACTACTTTAATTTTATAAATGTTTAAAAACAGTTAATGTAATAATACTGAAGGAAGTTCCCATGATGATTTATATAATAATCAATAACTTTATAAATATACAAAAAAATTTATCACTAATGAAAATAGATAAAAGTTTCATGATTTAGTTTTTATCAAGATATTGACTTCACTATCATAGGTATCACTAGGATATTCAATTTTCAATCAAAAACGATTATTTATGACTTTAGTTTTGTACCCTTAGTTATATATAAAAAATAAGTTTTTGTAGATACATAGCAGTATAAATATTATTTATTAAAAAATTATTTCAATTAAAATATAAAACTAATATTTTATGGAAATATCCTAAAAATGACTATCAAAACACAACCAATGGGTGAATTCTCTGATGGCACCTTTATTATTTTAATATATGGTATATTTTGGTTAATCCACGAAATGTTTCATTTAATATTTGTCCTTCCATTAAAATTTTCCATTTATATACTAATAAATATTATTTGTAATAATATGTTACAATTATTTATAATGCATAAGATGAATATGTGAATTAACCAAAACAAATCCCCTGGGGGTGTTTTTCAAGGTGTACAGTTAGGCAAAATTTTCATGCACATGATTGATGTTGATATAATACAAAATAAAACCTCTTTGGGCTTAATAACACTATGTACATCTATTGAAATTTTTTTGACTTCTTTATAATATTCAATCATGGATGTATTTTTTCAGAATACAATAAAATCTAAATTGTATAAAAATATAAGGATCATATCATATACATAAATTTAACCATTATATAAATATACATGGGTTTTCACTACTATTCTATTATCCTAATACAAAAATATTTATTCTTACTTCCACTGATATAAGGTTTTATTTAATCCTTTTAAATTAGGGTAAACCTTAACATATCAAAAATAGACGATAGTTATAAGCCTAAAATTTACCTCTATAGATAACATGTTAATTTGAAAACAAATCTAAACCATTACCTTATGCTGACTATATAATGACACAAACGTGGTCATCCAAATTAAAAGTATTTAAGAAATTATTACATGAACATACAATACCAGGTCTATTTAGGTTCCCAGTTTTAGATAATTAATAAAAAATAATAACTAAAAAATTATCAATTCATTTTATATAATTATACCCATTATATTACAAACAGAAATAATTATTTGATTGTAATAATTTAATATCTCCAATAATATTTCCACATAGGAAACTAATATATATATATTTATTACTTTTCCTAAAATAATTACATGGATAATTGGAGACATAATAATGGTTGACCTTGGAATCATTGTATGGGTATCCAAATGAGATAACAATAAAATATCACATGTGAACTTAAGATTAACATGTCGGTATAATCAAGATATATAATAAATTAATACCCAATATATCATAGGTCATAAATCAAATCGCAAATATTTTCATAAAATAAGACATTAATAAAATTATTGTGTCAGTAAACAAGATACATGTGATAAAACCATAGTCTATTGAATTAGTATAAAACTATGAAACATCATTAAAAATATGTGTTACAAAAGTATAGTGAGTATAAATTTTATAACCAATAAAATCTTTTCCCATGCTTATGAGAAACAAAAAGGTTCACATTAATACCTTATCTCATCAGTTATAAACAATTAAAACATAAATTTGAGGGTGATATATGATCTCATATATCATATTATGTACATATGCTTTCCATATAAATGAAATCCTCAATTATATCATAATAGAATAATGGAATAAATATGGTTTTTATAAAACATTCAAATCAAATTCAAAAACATTTTTTATTCTAAATCACAAAGGAAAAAAATAGGTTTTATTCAAAACCACCTAAAGTTACCATGAAAATGAAGTTGTTTTCATATCATTTTCAAATGTATTCAACTATGTAAATCATTCATTATTTAAAAAATAATCCCAACCTAATAGGCTCATGGAATATAAATTGGTATCCAATTACACAAAGTATATTTATTTCAAATACCATTCATCCATTATAATAAGTAACATGTTATTTAAACTATATAGATAAAGGGTATAGAGTGAAGCCAATAGTTTTATCTAATACGTTAATTTATGTTATCTTAGAGAACACCCATCAATCAATGGAATTAGGAATGATATGTTCCTAGAAGAATGGAATTGGATAAAAAATTATAGTTAAAATGCTAGAACAATTGTGTAAGACAAAATCTGTGATAAATCATTTCAAAAAAGATAAATACAGAACATATTTATTCCAGATAACAAATGTGGAAGTTTAATTTTCAAAAAAATATCATTATCTCATATGTATTTATTCTAATCAATAATCACTTATGCTGAAAAATAAATTTTCAATTATCTGAATAAAAAACATTTCAAAATATGATGAATCTTTGATATGATGAAATCACATTAAAAGATAAATTTTTCTACAAAATATTAATTTAATATTATTTTTGACACCATGATAAGGTAGATATAATGTTTCAGATAAAATAATAATTTTTACCAAAATTTTGTTTCCACAAAAAATATAAATTGATCATTTAAAACCAATTCACATAATTTATAATTTTATATTGAATTGAAAACAAGTATCTCAAAATGGATAAGTGATAATATAGGTAAAAACTAATAAAAGAGAAACAATAATTAAGGACATCAAAAAAATATAAATATTATCAAAATAAATGTGATATGGGCCATAGTTCAAGAAAATATTTAAAAAAATATTGAAAACCATATTAATTTCCATTTTATAATAGGGGTAAATAATATTATTATAATGAATGATATTAATCAATATTAGCTACCCTAAAAATATTTGTGAAAATTGGCTAGACCAAAAATATGTACATGGAAGAAAATATCAGTTGGATGAAATATAAGTTATTTTCCAAACATTAGTCATTTATTTGAAAAGGTATTTCCTCAATGAATATAATTTAAATGAAAATAAGTAAAATCAGAAGAAATGAAATTTTAAGTGAAACATAACATAATCATTTGTTATATATGATTAAACATCAAATTGTTTAGACAAATGATAATGATTTGGACACAAGCAACGGATTTCAGTTACGAAAACCGTATAAAACAATTATAATGATTTGATAAAAACCCAAGGAGTTATATATATATATACAAAGAAAAATTTATACAATGAAATATATTAATATAATGACATAAAATTAAAATGGCCTTGTATTTACTCTATTTAAAATAACACTTTTTGTATAGCAAAAACATTCCTCAACAGATTCTTATTCGAGAAAATGTACCCCTTATTGAATAAAATTTTAATCCAAACTCATTAAAAGATTAATATTTTAAACTGAATTAAAATAAAATTATTAAAATAAAATTCATATTCATATATATATTATATACACCACATAACCTAAATTAGGTACATGCAACAAAACATATCTCAAAAGTGGAATTTTAGATGAAAAACCCCTTTCTCTATTTCTCAACAATGTTGATGACACTCCAGACTCAGGAAAAAAATACATAGTAACAATAATAATATAATCAATAAAATTATTCATATATGTATCCTTTTATATCCCTCACTTATAATATTTTCATATCATTATATTTTTTGGTTATAACTTATTTTAACTATTGTGTGTTAATATCTTTAAAAATGTGAAAATGTTTTTAAATCTAAATATAGTTAGAAATTATTCAAAAACATTGTTATAATTAATATATAATATATGATACTATAATAAATTACTTAAATTAATATACAAATAACCTATATAATTCCATAATCCTTTTAGTAAGGTTGTATGAAAATGGAATCAGCATTGGATTATGTCACTGACTTTTGATAATGATTATTGTATTATAATATAATGATAGATAATTTATATAATATTTCTATATAAATATACCAATAATTTATTTAATATTATATTATAATAAAATTATTTTTCACATCGCCATTGTCATCCATGAAATATTTTTATAGCATCTGTCATGTAGGTGGTTAAATTTTACTTAAATTTCACACCCTTTCACTCAAATGGATAGTATATTAAAATGATGTTTCTTTAGAAAAAATATCAATTTAAAAAAATAATATATATTTTATATTTTTATATATATAAATTTCCAAAATATTTTACAATTTCTGGATAATAAATAAAATTTTAGATGAAAAATAAAAAATGTTTAATCTTTGAGGGGGTTGTATGCACATAAGCACTATTAACGCTTCTGTTTCTCAATGAACATTGAGGGATAGGGTGGATAATAAAATTAATTATTATTATTATTATTATTATTATTATATGATATATATATTATTTAATCATAAATCTTATCATTAATAACATCAATTAGAAGTTGTTGTGGAAGTTCATATATATCAATTCATAGAGGTGGTAATCTGCACATACACATGATGGATAATATATTATTTTTTATATGTGGATTGTAATTAATATATAATGGTCCTAAGGATAACATAAGAAAATAAAAATATAATTATAATACAAAATTAATAATATTATTTTGGTGATATGTTGTTTTTTAGAGTAATATTAAGAATAAAAATTGCAAAAGAGATAATAGTTATGTTGAACACTAGATTATTCTTTGGAATACTACTTGGAATTAAAATGCATAATATAATATAGTTATACCATGGTTCTTATAATTATGTATTACGTTATATTTTGGGATATATTATATATTTTATATATGTAATTATAATGTGTTGTATAACCTTGGAATATGGTGTGTGATATTATTAAATCTGAGATGAAAATAAAACATTTGAAAAAAAATTTCAATAACTACATGACACCATTCCAGAGAAAATATATATTATATGGAAAAGGAAGTGGTTTTGAAAAGTATATTGTCTAATCACATATCATACTTTATGTTTTTTATGAAGTAACAACTTTTTAATGATTTTTTTAAACATTTCCAAAAATTAACTTTTACTTCGGTAAGTTGTATTTAATTATGTAATTTTAGATGTAATTAAGTATAAAAGGTAAACCCTAAAAAAATTTAATTTCTGAACCCATTATTAATAGAATTAATTTCATTTTATTTTGTGATGAAAAATTAACTTTAAAATTATAATATACTATATGTAAAAAATGTTTTTATAGATGATTTTTATTTTCACCATTTAGTGATCTCAAACTAATTTATTATTTATTTTCCCTTTAATGAGAGATAATATATTTACATCTATTTTTAAACACAGTATTATGTTAATTTTTATATTTATTATTTATTTAACATACTAGATAAAAATTGCGCATCATCAATAAGTCAATTCCAATTTAACCATTGCACTAATAATACGGTAATTAGTATTAACCTTTGTAATCAAATTTTTACTCCTAAAAAGAAAATTTTCATAATTAAATAATTTTGAAATTATTTCCCCAAATATAATATCAATTTCATTATTTATATTTATATATATAAGAATATTAATTTTAATGTTATAGAATGTAATATGTGAAACCTTGTATTTAGAAAAAATAATTTTTATTAATAAAGTATATTTATTGGAATAAAATCTCAATTTTAATGATTGTAATGACATGAAGAGGATGATAATTTATCAAATAAGGTTTATACTAAAATATAATTAATCATAATCATAATTTTTCCATCTGTATATTTAATTAATGAAATTGTTAAAAAAATGTGTTACCAAAAATTTTACATGATTTTCTAAACCGATATGAATGGTTTCAATAAATTGATCAATGTTTATTAATAAAATTATTTTAATTTATATTTATTTATTTATTTGTATCAAGATGGTTTTAGATAGTTATACATCATATAAATGGGAAAATATCATTAATATTTATTATTTACACTATTTACATAGAAACAAGTGTTATGGAAAAATAATCCTATTATAATTTTCCATTGAAAATAAAGAATTAATATTTTTTCAAATTAAAATTATTAAAATTATTATTTTATTAATTAAATTAAAACATTATGATGAAAACATGTTTTTATTTGAAAAATTGATTATTAAAAATTTGGTGTATTTGATCATATTTTATAAAAATTTCAAAATAATGGAATATTGAAATAATATTTTATGAAAAATCATGATATTACCTACTATAAGAAACTTTTAAATATTATCATTTTAATTTATTATAGTTGTATAATATTATTCTTTTGAAAATTGTTCTTGAAAATTATTTCTTTTTATAATATTAATGGTACATATTATTAATATAAAATTATTTTAATTTATTATTATCTATGTATATACTAATGATTATATTTTTCACTAATTTTTACATGATAAGGTTGACATTAGTCTGTTGTTGAGTTTGTATAGTATTTTATTTTACACAATCTATTTGATATAATATCAATTTAATGAATCCCAAATAATGCGTCATTACATCTTGTGACAAATTGTTTTCTAATAGGTTCTCTCTTAACCTATCTATAAAACATTTTCATGTCCATAATACATTTTATTGACCATATACTATTTAAATAGAATTAGTTTTAATATATATCATTTAAAAACATAAAATTATTGAAATTTTTCTCATGGGATTAATTTTAAAAATTATAAAATATATTCATTTTTTATTTAACTATTTTTTAAATTTTATTATCTTTTATAAATAATTAGGAAAATCATAATTTTTTATGAATACACACGTGACATTAACCAAATATTTTTTAGTACTTACGAAAAAATAAATTTTTATATTTGTATAAATATTAAATCGATTTTACTAATTTATATTTATATTTAACTACTCCAATATATTTTTTTAAAAAAATTACTATACTATTAATTTTTTTAATCTATTCATTGTCTAAAAATTAATAAAAAATACATAATGATTCATGAATAAAAAATAAATGACAATCATTGAAATATTTAAAAAATTCTTAATTGATCACTCAACATTGTATACCTCAAACACTATATTCAAAGGAAATTATTTTTGGAAATATAGTATGAAGGAATATAAGGCCAGAATTGGCATCCAAAAGACCTGAGTTCAAATCCGAGCAGGGATGAATTTATGGTGTACTGTAGTAGGGGGTACTGTAGAAGGGCACTGTAGCGGGGCAATATAGTAGACACTGTAACAGCGGTGGAACTGTACCAGCGGCAACACTGTAGCGGCGGAGGAACTATTGCAGGATACTATAGCCGTGGCGGTACTAGAGCGGGTACTATAGTTGCATGGTACTGGAGCAGTATTGTTCACCTAGGGTCCCTTTGGGCCAAAAAATGGGCTTTCAAGCCTTGTATTTAGGTCACTTGGCCTTGGCCCTTCGGGCTATTTATTGGGTCTCCCTCTACCCTCTAAAGAGGTATTTGATTTAATAATAAATTGAGGTTTTGGCCCCAACCTTTTAAAAAAATAATAAACCATCACAATTTGTTAGAAACTAATTATTATTAATGTTTCTTGATATAATTTTTTTATAATTTTTTTATATATACAAAAAATTAATTTAACATATTTTTTAGGCTTTTGATATTTTTAATTTTTATTAGTGTCTATAACGTACGATTGTTATTAAATCAATTGTAAATAACGAGCTATTTTAGAATAACTGTAAATATTTTTACTCATCACCAATTATTGTCTTCTTTTAAAGTGGATGGTGACAAATAAAATGTTTCAAAATTTCATATAGGATTTTTGTTTACAATGGATCATTTTCAATAACAAATAATTTTTTAATAAAAAATTCCTTATAAAAATATTTCATCCCAACAAGTTTTGTGTGTCTTATAGTGGGATGTAGTGCTGAATCGTATTATCATAAATTCGATATCCATTGTAATAAGTCATAAAAACCACACAATATTTTTAAAATACATAATTATTTATGATTAATATGTTGAATATTTCAAATTAGGTTCATCGAATGAATTTATAAAAACTAATTTGGTTCAATTGGATAATAATTGGCAAAAAAATGAGTTTTCTTGTATAGTAAGTTCATAATAATCTATCTGATGGAAACAGACCACATACAATTACTAATCATTTGGAAACCATGACTCTCAAGTTATCTAAATTTAAATTAATTGTTGGCCACTCTCAACCAAGGTACTTCGTCACATTCAGTTACCATATGTGATACTAATATTATCTCTATATATTACTTATAAAATAGAAAATAACCAATTTTCAAAAACCCAAACCATGTGGTCATGAAAAAAACATACCATACCCAAATTCACCAATGATAAAAATTCAACAAGAAATCATTCTTCTATACTAACTAATTTATATACACCTTATATATATACACTACTATTTACAAGGCTTTTTGCATTTTTTAACCCATAAAATATCCCTCATAATCACTCAAGTGATCAAATGTTCTGTAGGCTACGATTTAACCCTTCACCATTATCTAATGTAGAACCAAATATATTAATGTACCAACAAAAACATTATTTATTTTCAATATACTTAAAAATGTATCTAAAAGAAATATCTTCATAACAGCTATACTATTGGTCATATTGGGATATCAATTCGAGGTCTATATAACTAAACCATCAAATATATCATAATTTAACACATCCACAATGTGACGTAAATATTAGTGTCTCATGTATAGAATATAAATTAAAATACAAATAGTATATTCATTTTCATTAACATAATATCTATCTCTTTGGATTCTTATTCCCAATTCCTTAACCCAAAGACTAATTCCTAAACAAACCAAGACTCACACAAAAGATTATAAGTTATGGAATATTTCATGGAAATTATACCTTCTATTAATAACAATAACTCTATAAAAATTATTTTAAAATTAAATCCCTATAATATGATGAGAAACAGTCATGATAAAAAACTCAAATAGGCAATTTTAAATGGATTACCACCAACGGGCAGTACGAGAAAACCGCTGTTTAGTGGCGGTTTTTTCGCGGCGGTTTTAAAAAACGCCGCGAAATGCGTTTCGGGCTGGCATTTCGCGGCGGTTTTTATAACCGCCGCGAAAAAACCGCCGCTAAACGGCAAAAAAAAATTATTATTTTTAAATAATTTTTTTTATTTTTTTTTATTTTTATTCAAGGATTAGCGGCGGTTTTTTTAAAAACCGCCGCGAAATAGCGGCGGTTTCGGTAAAACCGCCGTGAAATAAAATGAAAAAAATAAAAAAACGTGAGAAACCCCGAAAACACTAAAACAATCATAACTTTTGATCCGGGCGTCCGATGAAGCACCACGACCAGTCAAATCGAAGCTCATGAAGAGATATAGAGGCACATATAATCAAAACTGTGAGACGTTCTAAGGTGTGGACGATATTAGAGTTATAAAAAAGTTGAAAAAAGTTATCCAACTTCAAATGGCCATAACTTTCGCTCCGGGTGTCCGTTTAGGCTCTACCACATATCAAATCGAAGCCAACGAAGAGAGCTACACACTGGTACGACACAAGCAAGATTCTGTCGGGTTTTTCGACCCCAAAAACCCCTCCGAAGGCCTCCAAAACCCCGTTTCCGTCACCGGTGTCCCGTTGAACTTGTCTTCAAACGGACCTAACTTTCGATCCGCGTGTCAATTCGGCCTCCTCCACCTGCCAGATCATAGCTCGTTCCATAAGCTTTAGTTTGACTGGTTGCGGCGCCCACATGCATTCATAGATCATATGTTATAGCCTTTTTAGTGGGTATCGGGTTTGTTATGTTTTTCAATGCCGCGTTTCTAGCACCCGTTCCCCGTCAGCTTTTTTTTAAATGGTCGTAACTTCCGATCCGCCTGTCCATTCGGACTCTTTCACCTTTCAGGTTTAAGATCATTTCGGGATCATTGATTTGACAGGTCGCGGATCTAAAACGGACTCTCAGATCTTAAGTTATCTCCGTTAATGTGAGTCCAATGTTTTTGTCTCTTTATGACCGTTTTGACAAGTTTTAACGGTAGCTCCATTTATTACTGTTTATTTGGGTTTCCATGACTTGTTATCTTTATCAATGTTTTTTTGTGGGTTTTTATGATGATTATGTTGAATTATTAAGGAGTTTTCCAGAGTTGTCACGAGTTTTCATGTGTTCTCATTCTTTCTAATACCTCATTCTTCATATGCTTCTCCATCTTTTTTCATGCATTTTCATGATTTTTCATCACTTATCACGTCTTTTCATACTTTTTCATGCGTTTCCTTTATTATTTATTATTTATTATTTATAATATACTTTAATTTATTTATTATATATTATTTGTAACTGGTTATTTATTATTTATTTTTTATTTTTTATTTTTTATTTTTTATTATTTATATTTATATTTATTTATTATTTATGATTTATGATTTATTTTATATATTTATTTATCATTTATATTTATTTATTTATTATTTATTATTTATTATTTATATTTATTTATCATTTATATTTATTTATTATTTATTATTTATTATTTATTATTTATATTTATTTACTATTTA